>JBAMCH010000005.1:7171668-12171668 GCA_037075245.1 Drosophila mimetica
CGCTGCTCGTGAAGAGCGCCGTGGCCAACGCCCAGCGGCGCGAGGCCATCCGGCGGACGTGGGGCTACGAGGCGCGCTTCTCGGACGTGCACCTGCGCCGCGTCTTCCTGCTGGGCAATGGAGGCGACGGCAGCGCCAAGGACGTGGCCTGGGAGTCGCGCGAGCACGGCGACATCCTGCAGGCGGACTTCACGGACTCCTACTTCAACAACACACTGAAAACCATGCTCGGGATGCGCTGGGCCAGCGAGCAGTTCAACCGCAGCGACTTCTACATGTTCGTCGACGACGACTACTATGTGTCGGCCAAGAATGTGCTGCGTTTCCTGGGCCGCGGACGCCGCACCCATCAGCCGGAGCTCCTGTTCGCCGGCCATGTCTTCCAGACGTCGCCGCTGCGGCACAAGTTCAGCAAGTGGTATGTGCCGCTGGAGGAGTATCCCTTCGATCGCTGGCCACCCTATGTGACGGCCGGGGCATTCGTGCTCTCGCGGCTGGCGCTGCTCCGGCTGTACGCCGCCAGTGTGCCGCTGCCGCTGTTCCGCTTCGACGACGTCCACCTGGGCATTGTGGCCCTCAAGGCGGGCATTCCGCTGCAGCACTGCGACGACTTCCGCTTCCATCGGCCCGCGTACCGGGGACCGGATAGCTACAGCGCGGTGATAGCCTCACACGAGTTCGGCGATCCCGAGGAGATGAGCCGCGTGTGGAACGAGTGCCGGTCCGCCAACTACGCGTAGCACGAGGAATTCTGGCCGGGAATCGAGAGCAGGAATCCCAGCGAGAGATTGTACATACGGATGAGTCACTACCCTAGATAACTAGCTAACTGGCAGCCTTACTAAAGTTAAAGCCACGTACATGTAGATCTAGATTCTAGTTCTTAGTCCCATCGGTGGCTATTCATTCATATTGTAGGATTAATTGATGAAAAAGAATTTTTTTGTATTAATTAACCACTAAATAAGGTTGAGAATGAGGTTTTTTGTTAAGATTGCGTGTAAATGTTAAATAACTTAAATTTTGTGTAATACATTTTAAGGCGAGTTTAGTTTAAATAAAGCTAGCAACAAGAATTACTAGTTAAAGTATTAAAAATAAAAATTAATTTTGAATTTAATTTCAAATGTTAGGAGCGTGTCTTGGCTAAGTTAGCGAGTACACTTACCTAATAATCTAGAGATGTACATCCCTCGATAAAAATAAGCCGATAACAGCAAAGATGCTATCGGTTGATGTCTTCCCTAAGAGTGGGCGTGTCTTAGCTAGAAATAGTGTGACCAAAGTAGCGATCCATCGAAAATACCGCTCTATACGCTGCCAAAACGCCAAGCTCGCTCAGCGGCGGTATAAAAAGCGGGGATCTCCGCCGAGCGCCAGTATTAAATTTGTGACGTCAAGAGCTCCGCTTCGCGACAAATCCGAGGTTAAACAGCCGCCAAGTGTACAGCTAACCATATAGATATATATAAGGCCCGACCCCGCCAGCATCCCAATTTGCAGTAATCCTCTTTGCTTTGCCAATCCAAAAAAACCAACGCCAAAAAATCAAATCAAGGTGAGCTTACTCAAGATTTTGAACCGTTTTTTTTTCTACTTTGGAGTTACCCCCAAATTGCAAATGTAATTTATTTCAATTTTCGATGGAGAATCGCCGGTCATTTCTTTTTCTGCAGCCACAGGAGGAGGGGGGGTTAAAGAAGAGCAGGGGGAAACTAACTGGTTTTTGTTGACTGCGCTTCTTCATTGATTGCAAAAATGGCAGCGGATTTGTTATAAATATTTATTGTGCTGGTCTAGTCCGTTACTTTTTGCTCTTTCTCTTTTCCTTCATTTTCATTTCTTTTCCTTGGCTTTGTGGCTTTTTTCTGCAGCTGTTAAAGCGCTTTTGTCGTCGCCCTCTTTTGTTGACTATTTTTCTTTTTTTTTTTTCCTCTTATTTTGTATTATTTTGTGTGGTTTAAACTTCAGATTTGCGTCTGTGTGTGTGTGTGTGAGTGCCGGCCGGCATTTCACTTCTTTTTTCGCCGTCTGCTGTTTGAATATGTGCGAGTGTGTGTGCGTGTGTGCTTGGGCGGGGCGCATGTGGTTGTTGTTGCTGCCCAATATCCTCCCCCACAGTGGGCGTCACGAAAAAAGTAACACTTTGTCTGCGTTTGTTAGGAAACCTGATATAAACATTTAAACAAAGCGTTGGGGGCCGCAAAAAAATCACAAGTTTCAGAGCTTACATATTTATTTATTTTTTTTTAAATAGTATTTGAACTTAATAATATCTATTTGCAAAAAGTATTTTTTTAACTAATAGCTCCTATTAAATTTTACTTCCAATAAAATCAAATGAAATTATATAAAATTAAAGAAGTTTTAGTAAAAATTAAATGCTTTAAGATAAGATAGGAACTTGAACTTGTGTTTCCATGGGAGTGAAGTCACTGGAATTTAAATACATTTTATTTGAAAGGCCCATCCTACCGGTGTGACCTCGGCTGTAGAGTGCACCAGTGTGTGTGTGTGAGTTGCGAATTTTACTGGGCGTGGTACGTGGATATCCAATATCCAGCGATTTTGAAATTGAATATATGACTAAACGCAGCCGCCTGCATAAATTGTGTTCATATGTGTATATAATGTGCACAGAAATAAAATGTATAATGTGAGTGCTTAAAATTCATTGCAAGTCGCCGATTGTCCATCTCTTTCGCTCTCTCTGCATCGCCACCAGACACCACACACACTTGTGCATTTGTGCAGGAGTTGAGTTGAGGGTGTAAATGTAAAGCGGACGTGTCTGTCATCCCCCCTCCTGCCCCCACCCCATTTCATTTCCTTTCCTTTGCGCTCTCTCCACCCTTTCTTTTCGGCTCCTTTTTGCACTCCGTTCGTCGGCTGGCTGCCACGCATCAGCAGCTTTGACTCATTTTGTTTTACATACATTTACTCCTATTCTTATGCCCCAAACAAATTTTTTTTGTTTTTAACGGTCTCTTGGCGCCGTCTCACTCACACCCCCAAAAAAAAGAAAACTAACAATCTGCAAAAGAATTAACCAAAAACAGGAAGAGAGAAAGAGGGGAAGAGAAAAGAAAAGCTTACAAAGTCAAGCGGCGAAGAAGAAGAAGCACAGCTGTGTGGGCAACGATAAATTCAAACAAACATATGTACATATACATATGTACATATGCAATATAAAGCGATGATTCATCGGCGGCTTTTAAGCGGGGCGACCATATTTCGAATTTCGAAGTTGGAAGTTGATTCACTTCACGGCGAACTTCATTGCCCCCTCCCCCTGCGCCCCTGGAAATCACCACCTCTCCCCCATCCCCCTCCCTCCCAATCACTCCCACTTTGTATGTATGCGAAGTTGTTGTTGTTGTTGTTGCTGTGTTGTTGCCTCTCCTTTGTTCGCTGCAAGGAGCTGACTAATGCGACACTCGGTTTACACGATGACCAATTAATCGAATTTCAAATGAAACGTTTCTTATTGGAATTTGAAAAACGTGCATCGTTAAATTGTTTTATTTTACTTCTGTATTTTATATACCTAATACAGTAATTTATGATAAATTTATGATCATTAAACTTGTGGGTTCCGTTGCCGCAATGACTTAATTTCCAGATCTATATTATGATTCCTTCTATTGTTTAAATGGGGTTTCTCATTATTGGTTCATCGGTGTTATTTTTAGTAGCGATAATCAGTTATGAGCAATTCATCAGCACTATCAGAATAAAGATTAGAGAGCAGAAAATTTGTTCAATTAATCACCAGTTAAATTGTGCAAGATCGATAAACCATAGACTTAATACAAGTTTTTAAAAATAAAAATAAAACTATTTACATCAGATACATGGGTTGAAAACCAGTGAGATCGCAATAAGTCAGGCTTTTGGTTTTGTAGATCGTGATGAAAGTGCGCCATGAACCGAGTAAGTTAAGCTAGGCTTTTTGAGGGAGTGGGGCAAGAGAGGGGTAGGGGAAATCGACGGCCGTTAGTCAGTTAGTCAATCAACGTGATTGGCCAGCCGCTTGAGGCGCAGCTTTACGACCATTTATGGCCATAAATGTGCAAATAAATAAATATAGATTCGCGATGCTTTTTCTCTCTGTTTCTCCGTTTTGTTTTTGGCGCGGTCGCTGCCCTTGTAACGATTGCATTTCGGTCTCGCCATTTCGCGCAGCTGTTCAATCGAATGCAATCCGAGTGATCACTTTTGATAGCGATACGGATGGGGATGATATCGATACACACAAAGACGCTTCTTTGTCCAATTGGAATGGAGTATGAGCATGTTGCGAAATGCACGCACACTCGGTGCCCAGTTTCGCAACTAAAAATAAACGTGATAAAATGCAGTTTAACCGCTCGCCAAGTACACATGTCTTCTGATAAGAATGCCAGTGCTGAAAAACAAAGGCCAAGAACAGAAAGCAAAGCCAATTGGAGTCGTAATCTCATTCCAGTTGGAGCAGTTCGCTGAACTCTTTCTTCTTTCTTTCTTTCTTTCTTTCTTTCTCTCCTCTCTCTGATATTTCTATCACTCACACACATACACACGCATGACTCGTCCTTGCTGCACTTGTGTTGGTGAGTCATCGTTATCGCCCCACATTTTGGATGATTAACTTTTTTCTTGGTCGGCTATCGCTTGAGAAATCGGCCGGCTAAAGTAAATAAAACCAACGGTCAACAAAGAGATATTACGTTTCGTTTCCAACGAAAATGAATTATTTATTAAGGCGCAACAGAGTGTCAACAAAAGCAAACAATGGGGAAGAACAACAACAACAGATCGCCTATCGGAGTCGGAGAGTTTGTCCCGCTTCCTCTTACTCACCGATAACATCGATATCCTCTTCCGGTTTTGTTCCAACTGGAATTGCTTTAATGGGAAAATCGTGATGGGTTCAGAAATTGAATTTGAATTATTAATTTGGTATTTTAAATTATGAGTTCTTTAAGTACATGGAATCTACAGACTGCAAAATAAATCTTGTATATTACTAACTTTCAACTCAATTTTAACAATTTTAGCTAATCAGCAAATAAGAAAATAATTCTGGTGAAAAGCGCTTTTTCTAGTTTATTTTGTAGGAATATGGTACTCTGTTATCTTAACAAAAATTTCTATATTTTATGGTTGGCTTTTTACGTTCTTACAGTTCTTGTTTATTTTTAAGGTACTATCGATAAAGTATCAATATTCTATCTTAAGTCAGATAAGATTTTGTTGTTATCTAATGGAGAAATTACTATCATAATTCCCTCAGTTGAGCAAAGATCTTAACTAATGATCGATTGGCTATTAAGTAATTTCGCTATAACCAACCAAAAATATATATATTCTTTCATGCCAAATTAAGATATTATCATTATTATTTGGAAAAAACCTTTTTATAATGAAAATCCTTGCTTTTCAGATGGCCGCCCCAGCACCAGCACTCAAGGATCTGCCCAAGGTGGCCGAGAACCTGAAGAGCCAGTTGGAGGGCTTCAACCAGGACAAACTGAAGAACGCCAGCACCCAGGAGAAGATCATTCTCCCCACCGCCGAAGGTGAGTTGTTGTTTTGATGATGATGCCAAAGAGCCTTAAGAATGAAACCCAATCTATCCCCTCTCCCAAAAAAAACCCAGATGTGGCTGCCGAGAAGACCCAACAGTCGATCTTCGAGGGCATCACCGCTTTCAATCAGAACAACTTGAAGCACACGGAGACCAACGAGAAGAACCCGTTGCCCGATAAGGAAGGTGCGTTGTAGGCCATCTAGTCTATGGCATGCACATGTATTATATAGCAGCATGGCCATAAAAGCCAAAGACTGGCTGCCTTAGTTGGCCCGGCCAATGCACGCTCTATAATTGTGTGTTGTTATTTCTCAACTGGCCAACTCAACTTATCGGCTTCTTAAATTCTCAACTCACATTGCAGCCATCGAGCAGGAGAAGGAGAAGAATCAGTTCATCGCCGGCATCGAGAACTTTGATGCGAAAAAGTTGAAGCACACCGAGACCAACGAGAAGAACGTGCTGCCCACCAAGGAGGTGATCGAGGCCGAGAAGCAGGCTTAAAAAGGGGGGGCTGCTCCGCAGTGTGGTGGTCCAATCCGATCCGAGATCGGAGAACGGAGATCTGCGATCTGCAATCCGCGATCTGCGATCCTCAGTCACGCCCGCCCCCCGTCTCTAATTTTCGTCTCGCCGCATCTCACTCTTGATTATTATACGTATAAAGCTATTCCCTCTCTCATTTCGCCACTGCTACCGAGTAATTCGAACCGCTGCGCATGCGCGTGGTTGCAAAAGTATTTTACTATTATCATATTCCGGTTGTTTTCTTCTTTTTTTTTACGTATCTATACTCTTTTTTTTTTTTTTTGCATTAACAAGCAAGAGAGTCAGTCTCATTCCTACAGCGTAATTAACATAAAATAAACATTCGTCTATCCCATATATTTGTGCATAAATGTTTCCAAAACACACACGCGACACTCACAACACATCATCATCTCGAAAGAAATGGAAAAAAGAACGCAGATACAAAGCAATACGACAGACAGCCAACTTACTCAAAAGCATTTACACAAAACAAGAAAAAAAGGAAAAGAAAAGACAGCAAATATATGAGAAATACTTTTTAAAAGACACGAAACACACGTATGAAGCGTATAAAACAGGAAAACAAAAAAAAGAACTACGGTAGAGAAGCATCTATATAAAGAGTATGTGTAATTTTTTAATGAACTTTTTTTTATATACTTTACATACGATATATTTATACTGGGAAAAATAAAAAAAAAAAACCATAAATGTAACATTTTATAACAAAAACGTACTAAAAAAAAAAACGCAACGACTTTTGCTTGGTTTGGAAATGTTACAGATTCGCTGGGAAAGGATAACCACACAATTGTTTAACTTTGTCCACATCGGTGAACCGTATGTATATACTTGATTGATTCGTAATGTCTATACAAGTTTGCGCTTAATCAGTGGAACCGCATATGCTTGATTGATTCGTACTATCTATACAATTGGTCCGCTTAAATGCTAGATTCAGGAGCTGCTCCCAATGGGCGGGCACTAGCTTTTCGTGGCCACCTCTTCGGTGTCCATGGGCGTGGTTGTTGTTTCCTCAGCAGCAGCAGCAGCAGCGGATGGCGACTCCGTGGCGGCGCCTTCGCCCGAGGATTCAGAATCCTTGCCAGCTTCGGCAGCTGCCTCTGCAGCAGCAGCGGCCGCAGCTCTCGCCTCCTCGTACTTGTTGGTCTCGAACTTGCTGAGATCGGCGCCCAGCAGTCGCAGGATGTGTATGGTCTCGTCCTTGTGAACGTAGGCGCGCAGGCTGGAGGTGCCGCGCCAGCCCACCGTGTACAGGGTGAACCGCTCGTCCACATACTTAAGGATGCAACTGCCCACGCCTGGAAAACAAAGTCAACCATTAGATAATCGTTACAACTCTATAATCCTAGAGAGTCTTACCCAACTCCTTGCAGCGCTCCTGGGTCTCCTTCTTCAGCTCGTGCGTCGACGGCGGCTGCGTGGGATCGGTGCAGTTGAGCATCATCACCAGATCCTCGCGCTCCACCTGAATGCGCCTGCTGGCGCCCATAAACGCATTCGAGGTCTGCAGGCCCTCCTGGGCCAAACGGAACGGATGCACCGTGTGCCGGTTCTCGCAGCGCACGAACGTCTTCACGCCCGTGTTGATCATCTTGATGTTGTGCTCATTGTTCACCACCAGATCGCGTATGGGATCGGAGCAGTAGTAGATGTTCTTCTTTTTGTCCGTGATGCAGCGTGTCAGCAGGCAACGCTGGCTGAGGGATTCGTCCAGTTGGTAGAACTCCTTGATGGCCTCGTAGTCGGCATCGTTCTCGCCAAAGAACACATACGGATCCTCCTTGTAGCCATGCAGGCGTCGCTTCTTACGCTGCGGTCCCCACGGCACGGACTTCTCCTCAATGGGCTTGCCCTCCTCGTCCAGCTGCGGCTCAGCTGCCGGCTGCTTGGCCTTTTCGTTCTCCTCGACCAAAGCGGCTACATCGTTCTTCTCGAAGGCCAGCTGGCGACGCTTCTCGAGGACGGCCACAAAGAAGCCGCCGCTGTCCTGCAGATGCGGCAACACACGCAGGCACTTCTCCAGCCCGATCTTGGCCATCTCGTCGGCGGGCAGCGGGAACATGCCCGGCCGGATGATGGTGTGCAGGCTCTCGGGCACCTCCTCGAAGCTGCTGAAGATCTGGTCCACCTCCTTGGTGGCCAGCTTCCAGTCGGTCATGCCCGGCTTGTACTTGAGGCCCGGCACCAAATGGCCCGCGTCCACCAGCTCCAGTGCTCCGTCGGCCTCCTTGAGGATGCGCTGCAGCACCGCCTCGTTCTCGATGGGATTCAGCGAACATGTGGAGTACACCAGGCGGCCGCCCACCTCCAGCATCTCGGCGCCACGTCGCACGATGCGGTACTGGATGCCGTGCAGATTGTAGGCCTGCGCCAGGTTCCACTTGAGCCAGATGTCGGGATTCTTGCGCAGCGTGCCGTCGCCGGAGCACGGCACATCGCACAGGATCTTGTCGAACTTGAGGATGCCCTTCGAGCCATCCGGCTGTGTGGTCAGCAGATTGGGAAAGGCGCTGCTGTCGTGATTGGTGACCACCAGGCAGGGTGAGTTAAGGCGCTTGGCCTGGTGGACGAGCATGTAGCACCGATTGTTGTCCACATCGTTGGCCAGCACAAAGCCCGGCGGGATCTTGTGCTCCTCCGGCGAGGCGTGCAGAGCCTCGATCAGCTGGGCCGTCTTGGAGCCGGGTGCGGCGCACATGTCCAGCACCTTGTCCGTCGGCCGGACATCCAGTACGATGGGCGGTATCATGGAGACGGCCTCCTGCCGACTGATGCCGCCCGCCGTCGTCTCGACAATGAGGAAGTTGTGCAGCCGATAGAGCGGCTCCGAGCGGCGTATGTCCTTGCGGGTGAGATGCAGCTGGTAGGCCAGCCCGTTGGGATACCAGGGCAGGCACAGCGGGCGCTCCACCTCCTCGGGCGCCTTCTGGTGCAGCTCGGCCACCGCGCGCACGTACTCGGTGAACAGCTGCGTCTCGATGATCGAGAGCAGGGCCTTGGCCTCGTCCTTGAAGCCCGTCACGCGGAACGTCGTCGGCAGGTTGTCGCGAATGGAGGCAAGAAACTGCGTCCACTCCTCCTCGCTGGCGCAGATCTTCTGCAGGTGGTAGTACTTGATGAAGAAGGCATTGTCCCGCTTGATCTCCTCGTACGGCAGAGCTCGTCGATCGGGGCGCTCGGGACCCTAAAAAGCGGGGAAAAATGGAAAGTAAAACCACATAAAAAACTAAACTCGGAAAACGTGGAGCGTTCTTTTTTGGAACGCGGCACACTCACATTCTCCCGCTTCTGCCGTTTGCGGGCCGCAAAGGGATTTTGTTTCTTGTTTCGCCCCATTTATCGAGTTTAAGCTAGAGCTCTTCTATTCGCCGGCCAAGTTGCAAGAAAAGGGGAAATTAACGTTTATTTATTTTCCCACGAAACGAATAAATAAAACGTGTTCGCCGGCTAAGTGGCAACACTGGCGGGCAAGCGTTGCCGGACCGAGGGAGTTAGCGGAGACACACACCCAACGATTTTCGATAATTTTGCGGCGGAACTATCGGAACCAGGAACCATCACGAACTATCGCCGAGTCGCCCATCACTAGTTTCGGAGGAACTTCAAGTGTCGGACGCTTTTCTTTGGAAAATTACAAAATTCACAAAATCAGGTCATGCCGAAAAGTGCCTCCGCGTTCGCGTCCTGTGCTGCGCACATTCGTTCGCCCGCTCTTGCGTCCGATCAGCTATTCAGTATACCAGTGCCACGTGGCCCAAGTAAGTATGGCTTAGGATGGGGATCCCAGTATTCTTAATTCTAATTAACCTTCTGATTTCAGGTATCTCGTATCTCGTAGATTCCTCAGCAAGGTCGTTCGTTCATCAGATTCAAATGCGCCCGCCAACCAGGAAGGCTACGTCGGATTCGTCGCCCGGAACTAGTTCATTCTATAGCTCCCGATACCCAAGCCGCCGAAACCGATAGCCAGCAGCAATCGAATCTCAAATTAAGCCTGCTCCTTTACAACATGGAAACGCCGCCCAAGCCCGCCTCGACCGCCCGGCTCATTTCGGTGCCGGAGGACATGGACGACATCCAGTACCTGCTCCACCTGGAGGCGGTTCATCGTTTGCAGGAGGACAACCGCAATGTGAGGCGCCAGGTGGAGGAGCATGTGCGCACCTGGCTGGACGCCAAGACCGAGTATCAGCGAGAATT
Organism: Drosophila mimetica; assembly: GCA_037075245.1. NCBI lineage: Eukaryota > Metazoa > Arthropoda > Insecta > Diptera > Drosophilidae > Drosophila > Drosophila mimetica. Next base: position 7,181,996 of record JBAMCH010000005.1, read on the forward strand.
CGAGCGGCTGGCGAGGCTGATGAAGTGCGCCACCCTGCAGACGGCCGTGGATGCCCAGCGCATGCCCGATGTGGACCAAATCGCCCAGGCGGCCAGGGATATCGAGAGTGTGCAGACCAAACTCAGCAGCGATCTGCGTCCCGCCACTCTCGACACCAAGGATCTGGAGCAGTGCGCTGAGCAGCTGAACACCGTCCACAGACCGCGCTCCAATCTCTGCCGCGAGCAGCGCGAGTTTGCCCAGAATCAGGAGGCCTTCAGCGGTCTACGCACGGCCGTCGATGGTGTGGAGAACGGCATGGAGATGGGCATGATTCAGGTCATGGATCGTCTTGTGGGCGACCTACTGCCTCCGCGGGATTCAACCAAGTAGCCGCCGCCTTATGTCGTCTCAAAAGTGTATATATTTGTGGAATATAAAATAATTTATAACATTAAGAACGGAGAATTGCGAATGAAAACTACGAGCTACAACGATTGCAGGTCCATCCGATGATGAGGTTGCATTCTAGAAAGCAGATTGAAATGAAGTTACACTACTGTTATTGATGAGCATACGATGGAGGCTTACCATTTGGAGCGCTTGGACCAGTCTTTGGGCGTCCAGTGCAGGCACTTGGAGTCGATGCGGATCTTGCGCTTGTCCATCGCCCGCCGGTGCTGCTCGATGGTGTCCCGGTTGATGCACACGATGTACTGGCCCTTATAGTAGTTGATCAGGTTCAGGTTCTGCAGCGTGGAGATGACGTCCTCTTTTTTGATGGACGTGCATTCGCAGATGTCGCTGAAAAAGTGGAAGAACGCGTTTAGAATATAATTTAAAATCAGTCTAAGTCCGTAGAATGAATTACAAAATGAAATGCATTAAAATGTCATGATTAAGAGCTTAAGATTGGCCTCACTTTATCGTTATGGTGGGCTTTTCGCCGTCCGTGCTCGGATTCTGGCTGATGAAGATCTCCAGTATGGTTTGCGCCCAGTAGGATCGATAGGATAGCAGACCCAGATCCGACAGCGGCTTCTCCGGCGATCCCGTCTTGCCCTCGAACTTGGACAGCTCGTAGCTGAACTCAATGAGCAGCTTGCCGTAGCCCTTGCGCTGATACGGCGGCATTGTGAGGATGCAGGCCACGTTGTAGTCCTCGGTGCTCTCCTTCTCCTTGGAGAAGTAGCCCACAATGTGGAAGCCGCGCGAATCGAACTCGGTCATCACGTAGAAAAGGAACGGATCCGTGTCATAGTAGAGCGTCTTGTGGTCCAAAAAGAGTTTGGCCAGCAGGCACAAGTTCTGGGCGTACACCTTGTTCTTGCGGCCGTCGATTTCGAAGAAGGAAATGGTGTGCTTGCGGTAGATCTCATTGCCCGGCGGATGGCGTAGATTGCACTTGGACAGGTGCCGCTCCAGGCACTTCCGGCTCTTCCTGTACTTCAGGCAGAACTCGCAGATGTAGATGCACGACATTTGGCACAGCTCCTGCGGATAGGGCGAGAAGTACCAGGGCTTAATGCGATGCCTGCCCAGCTCAATCATCTCCACGTTCTTCATGCGCGTCACCACGTCGTCCTGGTGCGTCACCATGCTGCCCGATTGCCGCGGCGTCGGCGTCTTGCCGTCCTGCGATTGATCGCCATCCTCGTTGGCCGCCGATCCACTGATCAGCCCGTCGCCGGTCACATGCACGGGCGTGGCCGTGGGCGTCTGTGGAGTGCTGGGATTTGGCGGGTGCGGCGGCTGCTGTTGCACCTGCAGGCTATGGTGGCCATGTGCCGATCCTCCGTGCACTTTCCGCTTCCGATTGATGCGTTTCTGCAGTGCTGCCGCCAGGTTGTTGCCATTCACGAGCTCCCCACCACTGCTGGGCGTCCCAGGAGGAGGCACCGCCGGGGGAACACCTGCCGCCGGAGGAACACTGCCGGCCGGAGCACCGGGAGTCGATGGGATGGCTGGCAGAGCGCCGGAACCGGGATGTTGCGGCGATGTGGGCCGGGAAACGCTGCCCGCCAGCGAATGATGGCGCTGGGGAGTGGTCACCCCGGTGCTGGTGCCCGTTTGGGAGCCGTCTCTCCGCGGGAACTGCACTTTGCGCGTGTACAGGTCCTCCTCGTTGACCCACTCATCCAGGCGCTTGTTAACTGGGAACGGAAATGGAAGGTTATAAGTGCTGCTCAACTGCGGGCTCCCCTACTCACAGTCGACGTAGTGCACATAGAACTGCCGCCGGCCATCCAGCTCCTTGATGCTCACAATCTCCGCCAGCGGCCAGTCGTCCGTTTTGTGCATCCTGACGGGCAGGCGACATCCCTCGGTGAGGGCGGCCTAAAATAGGGGGACAGAACCATGGAGTCAGAAACCCAGAACGGCACAAGTTAGCACCCAACCCACCGTTGACTCGCAAATGGAGGCCACATCGTCGTCAAACTCGTATTTGTGGTTAATTTTCATTTGTTTATATTCGTGTTTTTTTTTGCGTGAAAAAAAACAACAATCAAGACTATCGACCAATCGACCTATCGATAGGCACTGACTATCAGTGACATCAGCGGTTTAAAAATATCGATGACAGAGCAGTGTTGCGCAGCGTCGCCTTTTCGAAGTGCTGCAAAACACAACAACAATTCGTTCTCTTCGGTTTGGAATTTTCATGTGCCTATGCAATTAAACGATTTCGGCCGCTTACAGACAGCTGTAAGATAATACGAGCAATAACAGGATAATCGTGCGTTCGAGGGGCAGTAAATGGACGCAGAATTCGAGTGCGCGGCTGTGTTTTCCCCTCTTTTCGATTGCCAAAAGACTAAAACCAAAAAAAAAAACGCCGAGGTCAGAAAAATGTACACAGGCGCATACCTGCGCCCGTGTGTGTGTATGAGCGTGCGTTCGTGTGTGTGTGTGCGTGTGAGTGCGCAGAAAGTTATACAGCTGTATTCGACTGGCGTATTTATCAATAAATAACTCCTGTGATCGACGGAAAACTCCAGTTACTGGGTAATTGTGCATGCAACTGTGCTCCCCATTTCCCAAAATGCCCGAAACCTATCGAATTAACGGTTAAAAAACTGTGGCAAAATGACGTGTTTTGCGCTAGTGTTGCCACTGACAACAGCCGCAGGGCTGCCAACTTGCTGGGGGCATCATTTCGACTAGACTTCGCGTTGTTATTGCTAATTAGCCAGGGATCCCTTAAGTTTAGTTTGGTTTAGTTTTGTGGGCAAATGCAAGTAATTACCAGGGCACTCGCATCTCCAGTGGGTTGTCCTTAGGCGAGACAACAAGAGTTGACAACCCTGCTGCTGCTGCTGCTGCTGCTGCTGCTGGCTGCTGTCTTCTCCCAGCGCAGTTGGCAACACTGTGCGGCTTGGCAGGCAAAGCAAAAAAAAAAAAAAAAAGGAAAAGGAAAAGAATCGAAGGAAATATGGGGAGAAAACCTGTGCTTTTTAAAGAAATGTGAAGCCAGTGGGCCGCAAACGGGCCGCTCAAGCGAACAGACACACCTACCACCACCCACCGCCCACCCGCCACTTGTCCGCATAACCACAACAACAACAAATGCTGCAGAACAGAGTCAGTGGGCCAATATGTCTCAGTTGTAGTCCCATTCCGCTTCCGATACCCATTCTCATTCCCCCTCCACCTTCAGCCCCTTGAATCCCCATTTCCCCCACATTCCACCGGAGCCCCGTGCGCACACACATTTCCGTATTCCTCCGCATCCGTAGTTCTGGGCTACTAATCAATCCAATCGCATCCCCATGCCTGTCCGGATTTCAGAACTTCACAGAGGGACCTACGTAAATGCCACGGGCAGAGATTCGGTCCTCGAGCAGAAGGAGAGCGCCAGTGACGACAGGCCTGTCAAGTGCAGCAGGAGTCCCGAGTGATACGCAATAGGTGGGCGGCCCCCCTCCCACTCCGCATATACCTACCTACCTACCTGCCCGCATCTCAGGCCAGAGGAGGAGGAGGAGGCATCTGCATTAGCAGGGAACCAGAAGAACCAGGAGGAATCGCCAGCACAGGCGGCAGAGCACTTGCAGCCGCAGTGGCGACCACACGGCGGCTGGGCAGCTGGGCTTCCTAGGAAAACCGAGGAGAGGCAACAGTTTGTAAGTACTTAATATCTTTCTAGTTCCATAGTTCCATATAGCACCACACTCTTATATGTATACAACAATCTACAATGTGCATTTGCTATTTCCCCCCGCAACAGATTCGACGAATTCGAATGGCATTTGTTTGTTTCGCTCACTGCATGCCACCAAAGGAAAAAAGATGAACAATGAACAAACGCCGTCATCATCGGACACATCGGCGGATCGTGTGGGTGGATCTGGCGGAGATGCCATCAAGCTGCCCACGATCATACCGGACACGCCCATCGTCTCGATTGCCGCTGGGACGATGAGCGAGAGCACCACTACGACCACCGCCACCAAGACGACGCCGACGCCGTTCCCGCAGGAGCAGCTCATGACCATGATGTCGGACCATGTGGCGCATGTGAATGCGCAGCTTGACGAGGCCTCCGGCGGCAGCAGCAGCCAGGAGGCCAAAGGCGACGACAGCCAGGCAGCAGTGGCTACCAACCATGTAGCAACCGGCAGCAACAGCAGCAGCAGCAGCAGCAACAGCAGAGGCACTGACCCCAAGAAGTCATCATCCCCTAGTAATAGCCATAGCACTACTAACCACGCTGCAGCGCCAGATGCTGCCAAGGGTTCAGCAGCAGCACCAGCAGCACCAGTAGGAGATTCCTTCTCGACGGTCTTTGCCATGCTGAATGATACGTCCGGCGCAGAATTGTCGCGACCAAACCGCAGAGTCCTGCAGTACGGGGCCACTGCCAAGGGCAAGACCCAGGACGATCAGAATGTCGGCAAGCGACAGAAGAAGAAAAAGGTGAGTGCAGCTTGGCAGGGTTCAAAATTTGCTATGATTATATAGCACATCTTAAGCAGAAAGCCAGTTAATATTAGTAATAAGCTCTTGGAAAAGTTTAATGATATAAAATCCTGTTCAAATGAAGGAGGCATTAGATGAAAATAGGATTTTCCATTTATTTATAAGTGTCTAAATAAACAAAGCATAGGATTAGTTAGATTCTATATTAGGAAAAATGGTACAGACATCTAAAAATTGGTTCCAAATCTCATACGTTTTTCTGAATTCATTAACAATTAGAATAAAATAATCCACATAATGCGTACAATATTTTGATCTGTCCGATTCCTACGTCACTATACCTTGGTTTTAGATTTTTCAATTACATATCGATATAATTGAATAAACATTCTATAAATATCGACTTGTTTCTTTGCAAAAATAGTTCCCACACACACATACTCGCGCATTTGCACACTAATTCACTTAAGCCCATAAACTATAAACTAAAATAAATAAATGTCTGTTGTTTGTAGCTGATAAATTTTGTTTGCAATTATCTCACGAAAGCAAAAGGCACAAAATATTATGAATGAGCTACAGGCGATTTATTGACATGAAAATGTATAAAATATTTACTTGGAACTTGATTTTAGATTAGAATTTTAAGATGGTAGATCTTGTAGAAACCCTTTTAAAATTTTTCTAAAAAATAAAATATTTTCCAAAAGAAAAAGGAACCCGTTGTAGCTACAATCAGATCGCAATCGTCTGGGTTTTTTCAGCAATATGTCTAAATTTTTGTAACATTTTGTAGTATAAATTCTTTTGCATCCCCCTAATATAAGTTTTAAATTGAGATTTTGAACCATACTTACGAACATAATAGAAAAGTAGTAATCGTAAAAACTGGAGCTTTTTGTTGAAAAGAGATGGTCTTAAAAGCTAGGCTCTTGATGTCATCTCGCTCTGGTCAAAGTGATTGTTTAGCAGTTTGGTAGGTTTTAAGAATAAACCGTTACCTTTGGCCTGATCAAGGGATCACACATGCGCAACTGCAATCTTGGAAACCCACGCACACCACTGCGAATCAAAGAAAAGGAAGACAAACGAAGGGAATTCAAGTTGAGAAGAGAGTTTATTGGAGTTTCTGCGATTACGCTTACTATTCCAAATTCCAAATCCTAATCGAGGAGGCCGAAGAGGCGCCTGAAACCGCAAAGAGCTAGTTTATCTAACAACAACATTGGCCACAAACCACACAAATTCCTCGTTGTTCCTTCATTTTTTTTTACTATTCTTTTTTTTTCGTGTGCAACACCATCGTTTATTTATTTGAATCGTGCGCTACTTGATACTCCCATAACTCTACGGTCCGGTAAAATCGAACAGTTCGCATAGGGAACTTGGAAGGGCATGTGTTTGGAATAAGTGGGGCTCTGTTCTGCTTTTTTCCATTTTCTGGTTTTAAGGTTAAGTCCGAACGATTGTTTATGTGTGTGCGTGTTGGTTAAAACATTAAAAGAAAATCATTAAAAATAAATACCTATATTGAAAATACTCTTTACTCGCTTGCAGACAAAATACGATACCTGGGAAGATAGCGATTTTAATGATCTCGACGACGCGTCATTGAAAAAACTTCTCGAGGAGGCCTATTGGTATCGAAATCCTGGCGACAGGAAGAACAAGAGCGAGCGATTTCTGGTAAGTTGTGGGTTTACGTAAATATATCAGGGTTTAATATTGTTTTCCTTCTTTTGAGATCTTATAGATGTCTTTTAAACATCATATTCCTCATGTTTTTATAACATATTTTAAACTTAAATCGGAGTTAACTTTCTAAATTTCTAATAAAATAATGTAAAAGACTTTCTGTATTATGTATGCTAATAATAAGGGTTTTTTTTTTTATATGTAAATAACCCATTTCATTCGGGGTTTTACAGAAACCTCTTTCAACCAAAAATTTTTGTTCGAATTTGGTTGGAAGAGATTTTTTGGGCGAAATCACCTCTCTGGCTTATCAGTCATATTCAAACTTTTCAATTCTCCATCCCCCTAGCAAATGCTCAAAAAGGCTGAGTACGACGAGGAGATCTCTTATCGTGCCATCAAATCCTGCCTCACACTCAACCCATCCGCGCTAGCGTCCAGTGCAGCAGCAGGCTCGAGCGGCGGGAGCAGCAGCAGTGCAGGGCACAACAGCAGCTACAACTCCACCAATCACCGGTCCACGGATCCCGCCCAGCGGCACAAGCAGGGCGGCTCCCTGCAGGATCTCGTCGAGGCGGCGCACCGCAGCGAGTTGGCCACCACCTCGGCTGCGGCGGCTGCAGCGACGGCGGCGACAACGGCAGCAACGCAACGTTTCAACTGTGATTACCAGCTGAGTGGCCGCTCCAATCGCCGCCAGCAGCAGCAACAGCAGCAGCAGCAGCACAACCAAAACGCCACCTCCTCCGCATCTGCATCCGCATCCAAGAAGATCAAGAACACATCCGTCTCCGGCCGTCAGCGCGAAGGAGGCAGCCTGCCCAGCAGCGTTAACTTTGAGCCGTCATCTGCCATGGATGCCAAGCAGCACAAGCAGCCAGCTCAGCTGTCGTCGGAGGGATCTGCAGGGGGTTCGGGATCCGGTGGCAACAAAAACCACCATCGTAGCAGCACCGGCAGCTGCAGCAGCCTGCCCAGCCATCTGGGCGAACGAGATCCGGAGGCGGGCATCCAGTTCGACATGGACGAGGACGAGGCGACGGGTGCAGGTGCCGGTGCCGGTGTCAGTGTCGGTGCCAGTGGCATTAGCGGCGTCCCACCCGACTACCTGTTGGAGGTAAGCGATGATACGCTTAAGCGGTGGGACCTCAGTATGGATGGCAAACTCTGGGAGATAGCAAGATACCTCGTTAAGGCAGATTTGATCGATCAGCAGGCGGCGGTAAGATAGAGACAGGCGCGTTTCTGGGCTATGCTCACAGCATAATCCCCTTCCGTCGGTAGACCTAATCCGTAGCAAGAAAACAAAAAAACAATACAATTCAATACTACCCTCTGTGTGTCCCTAATCTCGCACTAATCACGCTCATAACACCGAAACAAAACGTTCATTACCATCCAGACCTTGAGTGTTTGTCCCTAAAACCGATCGAAAGTACTTAGTTTTAACTCAGAGTTGTGGGATTTTTGGGATCCGTAGCTGTAGATCAAAGACTGGATGGTGGATAGCCTATTTAACTTGCGTTTAACTTAATTCTCCGTACAGCAAATGGAGCCGCAGAACCCCTCGATGACGTTCCTGCTCGACGCTCTCAGTGGAAAGCAGCCAAAGCTGCCGGCGGAGGCCAGGGACGGCGGTGCCGCCAAAGAGTTCCTAATCGACGACCCGCTACACTTCTCCGTCCTGGAGGTGTCCGCCAGGAGCCAGCTGCAGCAGCAGGCCCACTATCTGGCCGCCCTCACTGGACAATTCGGTCTCGGGCTGGAGGAGCAGAAGCGCAAGGTGGAGGCCGGCTATGTGTCGCTCAACGACAACTACACGGCCTGCTCCTCGGTTTACGGCGGCGGTGCTGGTTCGCCAGCTGCCATCGAGGGCAGCAAGCCCTCGACCTCCTCCTCGACCACCTCCTCCGGCGGCAGTAACTGCGGAGCCTCCTCCTCCGATGCGCTTTCCGGCGATCTGCGTCCCGCGAAGATTGGACGCATGGTCACCGCCGCAGCGTCGGCGGCAGCTGCGTCGATGGGTGGCAAGGCCACAACGGTGAGTTGAGGATTTTTGTACTAAAATTAATCTGGCTAATAACCAAACCCCTCTCATTTTTATTGCAGCGCCAGCTGGACGAAAATGGAAATGCATTAAGCGATGGCTTTGGCGCCAATGGAGGAGGAGCCAGTGGTGGTAGTGGAGTCGCCACCAGCAGCAACGGTAGCAATGGCAATGGCAACGGCAACCAGTTCACGGCCCTTATAACCACCACGGTGGGAGGCAGTGCACCCACCTCTTCGTCGGCTGCCCACCGTCAGAACAGCGTCTCTACACTGCTCTCCACGGGCACGAACACCACGACCACGGCCATGGCAGCGGCGGCGGTGGCTGCATCCTACAGTCAGCTGCAGCAGGCACCCGGCGGTGGAGCGGTTGGTGCTGGGGCGGGAATCGGCATTGGCATCCAGCAGCCCACCAAGCAGAAGGCCAAGAAGAAGTCGCAGCAGGAACGAAACACTACCACCGTGGATGTGGAGTCTGTGGCCGGCTATCGGGGCAATGATCCCGTCGAGCAGCTGGTCAAGTACATCGAGAACGATGTCAACGGTGGCGGGAATAGTGCGGCGGGACAGCGCAAAAAGGAGCGCAAGAAGCAGAACAAGCTCAAGAAGAGTAACTCGCTGGAGGAGCTGCGTAGCTGCTCGAAAATGGAGGTGGACGACCTGAAACGCCAGTCGGCGACCACGGAGATGATGCGTCATAAGAAGGGCCCGAACAATGCCGCCTCAGGCGGCGGATCGTCATCCTCGGCCGCCGGTGGCAAGCACAACTCGTCCTCCGTGGCGGACATTAACAAGAATTGCAACAAGGAGCAGCAGCAGCAGCAACAGCAGTCGGTGCAAGTGCGGAATACGAGCAATAATCCGGGTGGAGCGCCTCAACGGAAGGGCGAGCGGCGATCGTGGGGCACCGAGGAGTTGCAGTATCTGGGCGACCACCAGGAAATGGCCGCCGCCTGGTCGGAGCCAGAGTCGCTGGCCCAGAAGCAGCCACTGCCGTTGACTTCGTTGCCCGCCCTGGCGCGCATGTCTGAGCTGGATGCCCTGAACACGGTTCTCTCGGAAACGGCCGAATTCCATGTGGTGACCAAGAAGAAGAAACCAAAGAAGCAACGTGCCGTCACCATGGACGATGCGGCGGTGGCGGCGGCTGCTACAACAGGCGGCAATTTGCAGCGCATGCAGCAGATCACCAAGTCGGCCTCCTCCAACATGATGTCCCAGCGGATGCACTACTACACCCCGTACAACAACAACAACGGCAGCAACAACAACGGAGGAGGCGGAGGCAGTGGTGCTGGCTATAAGCAGCAGCAGCAGCAGCAGTACCAGTACCAGGAGCACTACCAGACGCAACAGGGTCAGCATCATCATCATCATCACCATCACCACCACCATCATCATGGCAGCTCGGCGGTATCCAACCAGGTGGACAGCTCGCGTCGCAAGTCCACGTCGTCCATGCCGCCGTCGGAGAAGTCCGACTCCAGTGATCTCGACTCGGTCCACTCGCTGCCCATCCAGACGGGCAAGAAGAAGAACCTGGGCGGCGGCAACAACAAGCAGCGGGCGGCGCAGGCCGCCAGTCAGCGCCAGGCCAAGCAGAACAACAACAATTCTCCGGCACCCATTTCGTATGCGGATATCGCTCGGAATAAGAAGGAGGCCCTGAACAATGCCACGGCCAGCGACACGGAGCTGGAGCTCGGTGACAAGTTTCAGGGCAAGAGTGGCGGCGGCAAGTCGTCCAAGTCGCGGCCCGACTTCCCAGAGCTGCCGGGTGCAACTGCTGCAACTACGCCAGTGGCTGGAGGAGTTGGTGGTAGTGCCACCAACCAGCCGCCGACCGTTGTCAGCAATCAAAATACGGCGCCGTCCTCGTCAAGTTCGATCAGCTACTCGCAGAGCCTAAATGCCACGCCCGCCAGCAGCAGCAGCGATGCGGAGTCCACCAACTCGCCCGAGCTGCAGGCGCAGGTCCAAGTGACCGCCTGCAGCCTGGCCGGGGTGGCCACCCCCATTTCGACAGCGTTCACGAGCAGCAGCGGCAGCAGCAGTGCCGGTAGTTCCAGCGCCAGCACCTCTTCCTCCTCATCCTCCTCGCCGCCGGCCCTGCAGAAGTCGAAGAGCGTGGAGCACGATGCCAGCTACAGCTGCAACAGCAGCAACCTGGACCAACAGTATCCGGCGCTGGAGAAGACGGTCAAGCGGCACAGCACCAACAATGTGTCCGTGGCCGTCGCAGCATCCACCTCGGCTCCGTTGTACAACTTTGCAGCAGCAGCCAAGCAGCAGCTGGCGGAAAAGGCCTCTGCGATTACATCTCCGCCAGCAGCTGCAGTAGCAGCAACAACTACTACCTCAAACGCAGTTGCAGTCGCAGCCACAGCTCCTGGTTCGTCCTCATCCTCAGCTCAAGCTTCTACGACTCAGTCTCCTGCTATAGCTTTATCCTTGGCCAAGGCCAAGGCCAAGCCAAAGGAGCTATCTCCCAGCAGCAGCACCAGCACCAGCAGCAGTACCAGCAGCACTACCAGCAGCACCAGCAGTAACAGCAAGAAGCCAATGAAGCCTAGTCAAGAGGAGTCCTCGTCCTCGTCGTCGTCGTCGTCGTCGTCGTCGTCCACCACGTTCAAGGCAACCACCAGCACCAGCACCACTACCACGCAGAAGACCACGGCTGCCACGCAGACCGAGGGAGCCAAGAAGCTAATCAGCGGCATCCATAAGCTGCCAAGCAGCAGCTGCATTGCCAAGGGAGCCGGAGCCGTTCTGGAGGCCACCACAGGCAGGCGTGCTGTGATCATACTCAACGATGATCGCGAGGCGGGCAGGAGCAACAACGAGTTCATCTTCGGTGATTTCAACGAGGATGAGTTGAAGCTCTTCGACGATAACCTGGAGGATGACGTGGAGGAGGGTCAGCACAAGCACGCCTCGAATAAGCAGCAGCAAACGGAGGCGGAGTCGTCGGATGCGGGTCAAGATGACGCGGAAGACGCGGAACTGGATAAGGAGGGCCGAGAAAATCAAGTACAGAAGCAGCAGGAGCGGCAGCAGAATGTCAGTGCGAGCAGTGATCAGCAGCTGAATGATTCCGGTGCTGCTTCGGATGCGGTTAACAGTTCGGCTAGCCTGGATATGCTCTCGATTTCGGCGGAGACGGGACAATCGTCGCCGAATGCCGGCGCATCGGCCACATTATCGAGCGCCGCCAGTCTCATCAACTCGTCCACGCCCTCGGGGTCGTCGTCCGCCTCGGGGAGCACATCCACCTCATCGTCCTCGATTTCGTCCTCCTCGGGCGGCAATGGCGCCGCCTGTCTGGCCTCCATTTCGGGTATGCTCGGCGGAGTGGCCAATCAGTCGGGCGATAGCGGCATCTATGCGGCCGCCAATACGTCCATTAAGGAGCACGTCAACAATTTCCTGAGCAAGGCCAGCAGCAGCGAGGAGACGCTGCCGAGTGCCAACTCCATATCGATGCAGCAGCTGGAAACGTGCAACGACATCGAGGCGGCCATCATAGCCGCTGCTCGTGCCGCGGCCGCTGCCCGAAGCACCAGCTGCAGCCGTAGCAACTCGCAGGAGCAGGAGCAGGCTATTCAGTCGCACCAGGCCAGGATGAAGTTCAATCCCAATCCCACTCCCAATTCCATTGCAAATCCGGAGGCGAAGGTTGCCCTGCCAGTGTTCATGACCTACAACGACGACGACGAGGAGGACGACGAGAGCCTGCAGGAACTGAGCTTCATGGCCGACCTCAAGGCGGATGCAGCCACGACGTCCGCGGAGGCGGAAGAGATTACGGTGCTGCCGCCACCGCCTTCGCGACCGGCGATGATGACCAACACGGAACTGATTGTGGACTACATCGCCAACAGTGAGTAATCGATGGATTTACTTGTGAATTTTATTATCCAATATATCTCGTACAACTGTAATCATTAGGAACTCATATAGATCAGCTGGATTAACACGTTGTTTTTAATTTTTTCAGCCTGGAATGCCATTGCCAATAGCAAGTATGTCACATACTATAACGAGCAGGAGACCTAGAAACCACCCGATTCAGCAGTCGCTGTATCATCAGCGACATCTTCGAAATCAGCACTATTATCAGCAACAGCAATAGCAGCAACAGCAGCAGCAGAAGCAGAAGCACTAGAAATACCAACCACATAGCAACGTCGGCAAGATCGGCATTATCGGCAGCAATTTAACGAGAGCATCCAATATCGGCTGTAAACAGGAGAGGAGTTTAGTTCAAATTGCATGTTCTGATGTTTATATATTTTCTTTTTTTTTTTTACATTGTGCTGGGCCATCGTTTATACATCTACCGATATCGTACATACACTATAAATAATTGCTATAACAATACGCTTTTATGCTAATTAATGTAACGAATCAATGGATTAACTATTGATTACAATTTACAAGCGCGAGCGCTGCAGCGGAGGATCAGGGTAGACAGAGCAGCGCTATCCGTTGAGGTCAGGATTGTCAGGGAGTGTCAGGTGTAAGTGGGGGTGTCTGTGTTTCCAGTATGAATGCGAGCGAGTGTGCCTGAGGTTAGGAGTATAGGATCTATTTAGATGCAGGTCGATAATGTGGGGGGTCGTGGTCCGCGTTCAGCATAACCATAAACCATCGGCCAGGAGAAGATCGAAACGGGACGGGGGATTTCGAACGATTACGAGATTAGGGAGAATCCGAACCCTCAAACCGTTCGTACAGCTGTGAATAAGAAGGAAAACATAACTATGAAAGTGAACTTAGGAGGGAAAGTAATTGGGATTGGAGGACTGGAGGACAAGCTATAAGTGGATATTTATTTAACGTTAGTTGACCGCGATTTAACCGTTTTTTCGCTACGAGATGCGATGCATAGTGATGTTCAATCAAGCATTTGGATCTGCTTTTGTTAATTTACAACCTTCTGGCTCCTTAAAACGCAACGTTTTACCATTACTATTACTATTACTGTACTTTAATTATTATTACTACTATTATGCAAACGTTTTTTTTGTGTCTTTGTTTTTTAAACCGCCTCCCAGCGACATGGGAGGGCGTGTTATTGCAAAAGCAGAAATTAAAACTAATCCTAGTTCTTAGACAGAGTCAACGTCGCGTGTACATATATGAGACCAGAAGTTTAGGAGGCAGTTCGACCATTGAGTTTACGTCTTAGAGAGGGATAGATAGAGAGAGAGAGAGAGAAAGAGAGAAAAGAAAGCCCCACGGAAAATATTTGATATGTGTGTGTATGATAACGACTATTTAAAGTAAACTATATAAGGCCCGCTCCTTAGCTCCGGCTAGCCATAAAAAAGCCTCATGAGGAAAGTATGTTAGACAGCATAACCGTAAAACAGAAAACCACGAAAAAACCAGCAAAAACACTAAAAACTATTATGCACTTACGAAAAATGCCGCCGTTTAGCAGGGAGAGCCTCAGAAGGTCTCTCCAAAGGGTAAAAAAAAAGATGGATATACATAGATATCGTAACCATTAAAACAGAAAATCCAAAAAAAAGAAAAATAACATTAAAAAAAAACAAAGTTGAAGAGGAAATGATTTTTGGAGACGGAGAAACAAAATAAACGTTAAGTGAACTCGTAGCATAAAAAGCGCAACTAAATTGCTATATCTAGGAATATACATTATATACGCGCATCTATTAACGTAACTTTTTTTTGATAATGCAAAACGTTAACCGTTTAAAATCGAGTAATTAAGAGAGCAGGTAACAATTTAGTGTGAAACAACAAATGGTCAGAATAAAAATTAGAGAAACAAATGCAGAAATGAAATTATGTAGAGAGCGAATTGAGTATAAACCTATTTAAAGCTAATCATTAAAGAAACCGATCTGAAATGCCTACCCTTTAAGACCGAATAAACAGAACAAACAGTGCGAAATGTTTTCAAATATATATATGTGAAACTGTTTTGCTTCAATTGGAATTTTATGTGCTGTATATTTTGAGAATAAACGTAAAGTAAAATACCGATAAAACAAAAAACACAAGCGAAGACAAATATTCAATATCAATTAACCCCCGAAATCCTGTAGCCTTAACCCCCTCGAAACACCCCGCATGCGACACTCGGCCAGGGCTGTTGCTGTATCGCTCTAAACCATGTAAACCATCCGAAACAGAATCAAAAATAATGAATGCCAGTAAAATTTTAACTAAGTTGCAGGGAGGACGATATATATATATATATGGAATATATGAAATATATGTATTTGTACCACACGCATTCAGGAGAATCTAAGAAAATCACACTAGTTTACCAATTTGGCCCTTTTGGCAATGAACCTATATTTTCTAATCAATTAGAGGCTGCTGTTTACGAAGTTGTTAAGATCACGCGAACGATAGGCTTAAGCAGGCGAAAATGTAAGCCAACTTAGGGGACAAGGAATTATCTTTCAACTATTTAAATCCATATTCCCTTTGGAGGCATGCATTATCTGCTGGTTGGACCTATGGTTCCCGGGATGTGTCTATTTAATAACCACGTTCTTTGCGAATATATCAAAAGAGTTCTTTAGTTTTCCCTTGCGATATACACTTTCTATTTCAGTAAACTCAAATTAGCCTAAGAAACGTGTTTTTAAAGACGTACATCTTTCGTGTAAACTAGTGTTATATACAACCACTAAGTCAAACTAAGCCAATGTACACTGCAACAATTTTAGACAATTGAGAACTAACGAGAAACAAGAAACAAGAAACACAAAACCGAAAAAATATGAGAATATGGAAAACAAAATTTAAAATAAATTATACGCTAGGACAGTAAATAAAACTAAATACTGAAATATTATAAATTACTTATAAACAAAAGGAAAAACACAAAAAAAAAGTTTCTTATGTGTGTATTTATGTAAAATATATATTGTAGCTGTGTGTATGTGTATATAAATAGTAAATTGTGACTCGAAAAAAAACAAACAAAAAACGCAGAGAGGCATATGAAGAAGGATCAGGATTATCGGACACTTGATTTCCCCCGCTATAAAGCTACATATATAGTTAACCCCCCCTATTTCGGTAATATTCGTAGGACGTTAGTGGCTCGAGCTTGGAGTTTGGAGGCTGCGTTGTCGGCCAACAGACCAAAACTAGAATTGTTTTAGTTTCGCCTTTTTATTTTTTTGCGTAGCTAGCGTATTGTTCAATTTATCGGTTATCGGTTATCGCATATTGGATATTGGATATCGAAGTAATCGCTCGAGTTGCGTACAGTTCAGCCTGCATTATTTCCGTCTAGAGTGCACTTGTTGAGTTTGGAATACAAAATATAACAATAATTGGGAACGGAGTGGAGTGCGAGAGCGAGAATTGGAGCAGCAAGGAGCGCAGTGGGAACTATAATCATAGATATACATACATATATACAAGAATCTACGACTAAGTCTATTGGATAGCTAAAGAGGAACTCTATGAAAAACACCTATTTGATACTTTAGGCCAGTGTGAATGGATCCGAGTTGCAGATCAAGATGTTTATAAGCGTGTGAATGGAGCTAACTCTAAATTCGGCAGAGGTCTAGTACGGGGTACCAAGTCCAAAAGTTACTAGGTCGCGGATTACAAATAATATCTATATGATTTTTGAAAACTTTATACCTATTCTATCTATCCTTCTAATGACTTATCATTAAAACAGTCCCAATTATTTCAGGAACCTTTTAATATAAAAAATTCCTGTAATATGATTTTAAATTCGTGATTTTTGGTGTTAGTTCCCCGTACTAGACCCCACTGCCCTAAGTTTATATAAATGTATACATACTTCTATATACACATATGTACTCGACTACTACTACTGACGAAGCCTACTAGTAACCCCCGATTCCTAAGACCCCAAACCCCGGAACCCCCCTTAGAACCCCCGAACCCATCCATATACATAACTTATACATACCAATATTTGTACATGCGAAAAGAAAAGAAAAAAACACAAAAACAACTGAGAAACGTATTTGAATGGGAAATCGAAATTTAATTTAAAATGTGTTTAAAATATAATATACTGGAGCGGAGTGTATTTCTGTGGAGAATCGAAATAAAAATTAACAAAAAAGAACACTTTCGATTTTCCATCGTTTCATTGATAGCTACTACTAGTAGTAGTAGTTAGTAGTAGCTACTACTGTTACTGATTTTGGTGTTGTGGGGGTGTGTTTGTGTTTATGATGGGGACACTACGGACACTGGACTACGGGAAACGACGAGCAATGGCACCAGTTTCTTGACAATGGAGGACAGTTAGTATTCCCGCCTGGGCACTGGCAGCATGCGACTGGGATTGTCGAGTTCACCACTGAACCGCTGCTTTTGGCGCCTGTTCAGACGGATGAGGCCATCCACGACCAGATCGATGGCCATGTTGCGATCCCCACTGATGAACATGTTGTCCAGATGATCGTAGAAGGACTCAAAGCGGCGACGCAGACGATCCTTGGCCGGCATCCGAGCGACCGTCTCGTCCTCAAAGTAATCCGCATCGAACTCGAACTCCTGCTCGTTGAAAATGGCCTCCGGCTCCTTCTCGAAACTCATATTCTTGACCAACTGATTGAGCAACTGGAACTTGTACACCTTCGGTGGCCGGTACTCCGGAATGCGCATCAGGGGCAACTTGGAGCGGATGCTCTTCAGGGTCTGAGTGGGACGCTTGGGACGCTGTCCGTCTGGCCACTGCCTGATGATCGACAGCTCGTGCAAGTGGCGATAGTCATCGATGAGGGAGCTCCGCTCCAGGCCCACGGAGGCCAACTCCTCATCGGTCAGCAGATCAATCTTGTAAATGCGAGCCAGGGTCTCGTTCTTCAGGTGGCAACAGCCGGCGAACTTGAGTTTACGCGACTTGGGATCGACAGCGTGATTCGGTTTGGTCTTATCACCCGGCTGCTGTGCCATCTTATGCGTATTATCTATGCCCAGGAACTTTAGAAGAGATTGTAAGCGCTGATACATCTGTGTATGCTTATGCTCGAATTTGAAACTCCAATAAGATCTAACTCAGAGACTACTGACGACGACACCTTGCTCTGATCACGAAATGTAGAAGAGAATACAGACAATACAGACAGCGAATTCTAGGGGAAATCGATTCTGAAACATTCGCTCTTTTGTGGTTCTTGGCTGGTTTGAGTTTAAAAGTAGTTTTTAAAACAAAAAACCAATTTAAAATTTAGTTTAAAACAAGAAAAAGGCAATATAGCCCAGTGTCTCGACTATCAGATACCCGTTAATCAGCTAAAGCATTGGAATTTCTTGGTAGAATAATTCCCAGTTCGTTATGAAATATTGGTCCCCTAATCTAGAGTATTAGATTAGGGGACTCACCCCCGAAATTCGCAAAAAAACTATCCTCGATGGACGTAAACACTCAAGAATTCGCGGTCCATTGAGGATAATTTTTTCACAAATTTTGGGGGTGAGTCCCCTAATCTAGAGTATTACCAAAATATTTATACAACAGGCAAAGTGTAGAGTTTAAGGCCTTATAAAGGGTATATATCATTAAACAGGTTCTAGAATATGTTCAATCTTAAGCTTTTCATTTACTTTGAAGTCCCTATTCAGAATTAAGATAACATGTGCAAGGGCATAGAGATTAGAAAGTATCAATTGGAATTGCACAATTTGCTTTGAGTGGTTTTTAAAAATATTCCTTGCTTTCCAAATAGCATCTCAACAATTTTGCAAATCTTCAAATAAAATATTTTTCCGAAGTTTTTTTTCTATCAGCCCCATAGTACGTTGGAAATATTCATCATACTATCCTTGAAATTGGCTTTCATCGAACAAATGAACTGTCAAAATCATCAAGCCAAGTCCAGTCCAGAATATTTTCAGTAAGCCAGCAGAGCTCGTTGGAAACACACCTCATTCCGAAACTAAAAAAAAAGTACAAAATTTGTGTTTTTCTAAAATTTTATGTTGTTCGTCTGGTGAGTAGATTAAATCTTCTCTATAAAGTATATATATTATTGATAAGGATAAAAATCGTACTTTAGATACAACAAAAAACGCTGCCCTGAAATAGTTCTGGCACTCTGGCTGGATAATGAGATTCATAATGGTGAAAATTATTAACCTGCCAGATGTCACAACTATCCAAGGGCTGCGTTTGGGATTCGTGTTCATCGAAGGTAATGCAGAGATACATTACCCAATGGCATGGGTAAGACTCTCGATCAATTATAAAGTTTTAAGGCATACTTTATTCCAAGGTTTTTAGGAAAGACTTGGCCCCCTTATGCGCTCTATCTCGATGAGTTACTATCATATACTATCGCGAAGTGGTTCTTGATTATTGTGGAAGCATACTCCCCTCGATTGATCCCCGTATAATTATTAAGTCCTTTGTGAAGCTGGAGCTCTTTAGTTCCTGGAATCTTCTTTAATAAAACTTTTACTTTTATTTAATTTTAATTTTTATTTAATTAAAACAAGAACATAAGGTTCCAATTCTGAATACTCTTATTTGAAAAGTAACGGAAATATCTCGAAAGCTTTTAGTGTGGCCAAACTGCGCATTGGAGATTTTAAAAGTTGCGGCTTACTGGGCAAAGCTCGCCGTTATTTAGGCACATTTATTGCCCATTTGTTTGTTTTAACAAAGTTTGGGTTTATTTTTTTTTGCCAAGTTCAACAGCCGCAGGATGTCGGAGGTCCGCATTCGGCCGCGCCAGGTCCTCATCCTGATCATCGTCTTCCTGGTGGTGCTGATGATGGTCCACCGGAACGGGAAGCGCACCTGTCAGGGACCGGAGTACCTGCAGGCCATGTTCGCCCAGGCGGACACGTTACCCACGATATACGCCGTCACGCCCACATACCCACGTCCCGCCCAGAAGGCCGAGCTAACCAGGTGAAGTACCCCATCCGTGCATAGAGATCAACCCCCTATTTATACCCCTTTTCGTTGCCAGGCTATCACACCTCTTCATGCTGCTGCCGCACCTGCACTGGATCATTGTGGAGGACACGAATGCCACGACGCCGCTGGTCAGGAACCTGCTGGAGCGATCCGGCCTGGAGAAGCGTGCCACGCAGCTGAACATCAAGACGCCGCCGGAGTTCAAGCTGCAGGGCAAGGACCCGAACTGGATCAAGCCACGCGGCGTGGAGCAGCGCAACCTGGCCCTGGCCTGGCTACGGAATCACGTGGATCTCGACCGGCATGCCATTGTGTTCTTCATGGACGACGACAACTCCTACTCCACGGAACTGTTCGCCGAGATGGGCAAGATCGAGCGGGGACGCGTCGGCGTCTGGCCCGTGGGCCTAGTCGGCGGCCTGATGGTGGAGCGACCGCTGCTCAACGACGATGGCAGCAAGGTAACTGGCTTCAATGCCGCCTGGCGACCGGAGAGACCCTTCCCCATCGACATGGCCGCCTTTGCCATCAGCATGGACCTCTTCATCCGCAATCCTCAGGCGCAGTTCTCGTACGAGGTGCAGCGGGGCTATCAGGAGAGCGAGATCCTGCGGCATCTGACCACCAGGGAGCAGCTGCAGCCGCTGGCCAACGGGTGCCGGGATGTGCTCGTGTGGCACACGCGCACCGAGAAGACCAAACTGAATGCCGAGGAGGCGCTTATCAAGAAGGGCCAGCGATCCGACGGCGGCCTGGAAGTCTAACCCCCCCGGGGATCCCTATGTATACTATGCCCCCAGCTGTCATCCTAGTGAATTTATTCAATGTGTTCGTCCCGAGAAACCGTCAATGTTTACACAGATCCATGTTTCCTCATAGTGTTAGTTAAAGTATCGAAACTGTAATCGCAAACGTTGCTTTTAGGGAAAGTTTCCCCACGATCGGCGTATCTTTTATCCAAAATATTCCCTATCTTATCTTACTTTATTATTTTGTAAAAACCCGGTGAAGGCAGCTCAATTATGTTAAACGAAAAGACTAAGCTAACTTTTATTTTCCTAAATACTTTAAATAGTGCAATTTAAACATAGATTTTAATATTTTAAAGCCCACAGATTGCACACGAAAGAAAACATATTTGAAGTTGGTGAGGTTGAACAAATATGTTGAGCACAAGAGATTAGAAACCAAAGGAGATTTTTGTGACACCCCCGAGTATTAGCGCAAGTTTCGTTCATGAAATACTACTAGTTGTACAATGCTCAAATCAAAGTTGTAATGTATCTGTGTAGGATAGTCGTCCCTAGTCTATCTGCAGGTTGGTACTCCCACAACCCAAAACCCTAAAACCCGATATCGTTTATTAGTTTACCTCAAACTAGTTAGCCCCAACTTGTGCCTCCTGTTCAGAGTCATTAAACGAATCGCTGCTTTAAATTGTATTTAAACTATAAGTACGCTTTAATTTACCCCACTTAATTGTACATTAATCCATTAGAAAGTGTAAAATATCCGCAGAATGAGCAGAGTGTAAGCTTCCCTTGTGTGCCTCCCGTTCAACGCCAATAAAATTGATAATATTGACTCACTTTGCGATTGGATTGGGTTAGATTGTGTGTAGATATACAAATTTGACAGGGTGGTGATAATTCTCTATATGGTATTTTCCTACACGATGGATTACATAGGGCTGAGTTTCTGGTTAAGAAAAATAAAAAGAAATATATTTTTATTTAAGCCGCAAAGCCCAATTTCTCACAAAAAAACAATATTTTGGCCAGAACAATTAAAAAAATTGGTCTAGTAGTGTAAACATTTTTGCAAAACTTATAGCAAAAACAAATTACACAAAAAATCAAATTCTGGCCAAAAATCGAACTCCTCATTTTTCGAGATAAAAAAATTAGTATTTTTGTCATAAAAATGAAAATAATTGTCCAAATATGGAATGGCATACCTTCCCGAACTCGTAGTTAAATTCTCTATAACTTGGTATTTCCAGTTAAAAATTTTTATTATTTGAAATTTGAAAATTTGAAAATTTTTTTAATTTCTTAAATGACCCGGAAAGTGCACATATATGAATTATCGGGTTTCTATCTGCTCAGAACAGTTCGCCGTTTTTATTTTGGACCATTTTTGCAAAACTTATAGCAAAAATAAATTACACAAAAAATCAATCAAACTCGTAGTTAAATTCTCTATAAATTGGCATTTCAACTTACCTATTTTATTTTTTTGAAATGGTTCCAAAAAATTGTGATGGGAGTTTAAGCCCCCGCAAAGTGCACTAATATTAATTATCAGGCTGTTATTTGCTCAGAACAGTTTTAGTTTGCAAAAGTTATAGGAAAAAAAATTATTCTAAAAATCATCATTCATCATTCCCAGCCTAAAGTTACGCTATAAAATTATTCAAATGTGCTGTTCAAACCACTATAATTTGGGAGCAATTGTTAAATGTTAAGTTGCGGATAAATCTTATTTAATTTAGCCAAAAGTGATGATATTTTAGCCATATTCTACAGTAATTATCAAATAAAAAGTTGAATTATGATTTTTTCCATTTTTTTTTGTTTTTATATTTTCCTCCATCTTTAGCACCCTGAAATATTACACCCAAGACGGGAAATGAAAACTACATCGTTTGGAATTATAGTACAGTAAATACGATTTATTTTCCCCCTTTTCAGTTTCAGTGTATAATTTTCCATCAATTTTGTTTAGTTCATATAAAAAGCTACACTCTGCCGCCGAACAGAGATATTTGGAGTTGTTAGATCCGTTCGGTTTTTTGCAAACATATTTCATACATATGCATGGTCGGCAGTTCCGTAAACAATTGCATCCAAATTCAAATTCTCATATAGCCTCCTGTAATCTCGATTTGGGTTCGCTTTGTGTGGGTTATTCGATAGGGTTTTTTGTATAGTATCTTGTGTATATTTATAGGTAAAAAGCTCTGACAAGGCGCTTGACTTAACTGGCAACAGAAGCGACAATAGCTCATTGGCTTGGCAACGAACAGAAAACTTTGGGGGGAGGGATTTTAGCGAAGGATCGGATGGGGTTTTCTTTGGGGGTCAAATAAAAATGCGCATTCCATGTGGGAATATATGTGGGTATAACATACATACATTTAGATCGGCGTGGTTACATATTTGTAGTTCGCTTTTGGTTTTTTTCTTGTTTTTTTGTTTGTTTCATTTATTTTGTATTATTTGTTTCGTGTAGAAAAAAAAACTTACGAGTAAATTTAAATACATGTACATACATATATATTTTTTAGATTAATGCGTTTTAGATCTCTTAACTACAATTTGTTATAATTTTTACATACATAAGAAAATACTTGTAACACAAAACTGAGCGATTTGCAGTTGTTCGATGGAAGTGGGATGAAAGAAATGTGAATTGTTAATGTTTGGCAATCTCGTAGTTCTCCGTTTTCTCTCAACAACTTAGCAATTAACTTGAGTTAGTTTCGATTATCGTATTCGTAATTTTCTCGTATTTCATCGTGTTTGAACTTGTTTGTTTGTGGCATGGATGAACCGGATGCGGAAACGTCTTTGCAAGCAGTTTAGGCTAAGCAGTTTGTGAACATTTCTGTCAAATATTCCATTTCAATTTCAATTTCGTCAACATTAATGTACATTGAGCATTTTTCATTAAGTGGTGGTTAAGTATTGTGTACGAATTAGCAATAGGAAACCAAGGATTTCGATATCAACTAAATATTCAAGTCCTTTCTGTCGGAATCAATCCTTTTTAATGTCATGGTTTCATGTGGAAAGAAATGCTCGCAAGTCTTTTGTTCAGCGCTTTAAGTACTACGAATTGGTGGGGGGTTGGGGACTGATGATCAGGGGGCAAACTTAAGGTTAAAACTTATTTATGGCATGTTTAAGTTAGTTATACTAAAGAAATCGTTCTCATTCCTTGCGGCTTACATGCATAAATCCCTTCTCTTCGCTTTAACTGCTAAATAAATGTAATTTTTTGTTTGTAAGGCATTAATTTAAGATTTCTTTCTTGCATACATATATATATTTATGTATAACTTAGGCTAGGTTTTTCTTTCTTTATCCTCTCTTTTTATGTTTCATTTACTCATCTTCATCGTCGTTATTTTTAATTGAAATCTGACTAAGGAGAAAACAAAGCAAATGCAGCGGTGTAAAATATGAAAAATGAAGCGACTTGGAGTTTGCCTGCTTGACGCTTCTTCGAGCTTAGTGTACTATGTTTTAGATGCTTTTAAGATATCGTATGTATTAGAGTAAGACATTTAGTAAGATTTACGCTGTGTACGAAAGTAAATTAAAACCAACTTAGTGTGCCAATCATCGATCGTATCTCATCTCCAGTTTACTTCCTCCCCCAGCTTTGGCTTTGGCTTCTTCGCGCTAGATCATCGTACATATATCACATGGCATATATGCATGTAACTACGTCCCTCCTCATTGTTTTGTGCACTTTGCGGTTGGATTTTTGAATCCTGAAGTTCCTTGAGTCCAGGGAAACACTCCTTATACCGCCGAATTCTTGCCGATTATCTCGCCACTGCGTGAGTGCACGAATCGCCCATCGAACTCGATGGTTGAGTTCTGCTTAATGCTGCCAGTGGGCGTGCGCAGCGGCTCCTTTTCGTCCCTGTGAAAGTGAAGAATAGATAGTGATTATTAATAAGGGAATTTTAGGTTTTTATTCATATCTCAACGGTCATTGCTACGCATGCAAGTTGTGCCAGGCAGTGAAGACGGTTATTATTATAATATATTATATATTTATTTAAGCTTAAAGATTGCACTTGGATATGACACTGGTGTGGATTTACTACTAATATTTACACTGATAAAAAAAATAGCGAAAATAGTCATCAATCGGGTATTTTTGTATACCAATTTTGGTCCGATTTGTACCATATTGATATGAAATCTTACTATTTTTATATGAAACAATATCAATCCGATATTGTTCCTTTTTTTCTCTGTGTAATAATAATATTAACTAATATAAAATGTAATTAGGTTTTAAAAAAAAACTTTTTTGTTTTATAATACAACTCTAAAGGTCTTTAAAAAGTATTATTATCCCTAAAAAAAACATTAAAAAGTGTAATATATTGAAAGATTAAAATTAGGCAAACATTTTCTTGCTATTATAAAATCTACACCAATCTATAAATCCTGTATCCCACACTTGATACCCTCTTTTAAACACGTCCTAAAAAGAAAAAGCTCCTTAAAAGTGTCATACCCGCTAAAGTACTACCAAAATTTCAACTACAGTTCCGTGGCCATGCAGTGCTAGCTGAAGATGACTTATGAGGTACTTTCGATAGATGATAGGATAATAGTTATTGAGATGAAGGCAGAAACAGAAGCACAACACGCCAAAAAAAAACGAAAGAGAAACAGATGCGGATGCAGATGCAGACAGGCCGAGTAGCGGAAACAGAGAAAATCAAAAAACGGAACGGAAATGGAATAGAAACAGAGAAATAGAAACAAAAACGGAAGCGGAAATGGAAATGCAAGTCAGGGGGGTACGTACAATGGCGATGTCATGGGCGAACCGCCCAGTTTGACGGGCGGCGGCAGTGGCAACGGCGATGGTGGCGGCTCCTTTACCAGCTGGCCACTGCAATAAGGTAGCGGAAAACGCCAACCGTAAAGACTGCTTGGTTAGATGATTTTCGGGGTTTCGGGTTTTCAGGTTTTTTTTTTGGGTTCATTGTTGATATTGTGATTGTGGTTCGGTTTTTGGTTGGATTCGATTTAATTTGGATGTGTGATGGATGATTGGAATAATACATGATGAGGTTGATTTAGTATCGAAGACAGAGAGTAGAATATATAGATAGCAATGGGGTTTTTTTGTGGGTGTGTATGTGATAACAATGATGGAACAGAAACAAATGTGTGTGTGATGTTGGCCGTGTATTTATCAAAATGTTAGCGTTGTCTAATATGATTGATAATGAAGACTACGGAAATATTTATTCTAAATATTCCATATTATCTCGAAATCTTTAACTTTTTGCAACAGCGAACATTTTCTTTACTTAAAACACACTTAAATACTGAATTTTACAATTAGACAACAAGCTAAGGAAATGATTTTGAAGCAAAATTCTGGTGTATTCGTGTTAACGAGTGTGAGTTCTTGAAAAATAAATCAGTTTCTGGGTTTGTGTTGTTCTGTTTTTTGGTCTTTTGAATTACATTCAATATTGCACTAAAAATTTTGATGGCAAACGAAAAGTATAATGGTTAACAATTTGGAATTTGCATTTAAATTTAGATGAATTGACGAATCGCTCAGACGGATATCAGGGAATTGCGATTGAACAACAAGGACTTGGGCCGCGCATAAACCCAATTGTACTCCAAGTCCTGGCGCCTGTAAGTTGGGCTTTTTATCGCATATCGCAAAATAGGAGCGTGTGGGGGGAAAAACACAAGCAGAACGCAAAAATGTTAAATTCGATTCCAATTCTGATTTTTAGTGCAATATTCGTTTCATTTTGTCGCCTTGGCGCCAAACATTTTCCAATCAAATGAGGTAAGCAGAAGAAATAAGATTACAGAGTCAAGTGATCTAAGCTCTAGGTTAATTTGATCCCTTTTTTTTAATATAAAAATTAAATATTGATCCAAACTTTAGATATTTCTGATTGATAACACTCTAAATAATTTTAAATTTTTGTTTAAGGACATCATTTAAATTAAAAGTTATCGTAAATATCAGTAGAACTTTAATCAAGTTATCGGTCGATTAAAAAGTTAAGCAAAATCCGATTATTATCACACATATCGATAGAACCGGAATCGAGTTATTGGTCGATTACAAAGTTAAGTTACATCTGATTATTATGGCAACTATCGATAGATCTGGCATCAAGTTATCGATCAATTAAAAAGTTAAGGCTACATCTGATTTTATACTAACATTTTCATCGAAAGAGAATTTAGATCAAATAAACCTTGGTTTACATCACTTACTTTCTGCATAATACGTAGATAGTAACATGTGAATGGTGCTTACCTGCCCAGCTTGGCCTCGTCGTCGATCTCGGAGGGCGATCGCTTGGCCTTGCGGCACATGGTGGCCATGACGCCCATGTGAACGGTGATGCAGCAGAGGAAGTCCACCACGAACAGGAGCAGGAGAACGCCGCCGAGTGCGATGCCCACGATGGCCGCCGAGGAGAAGACCTGTCGCTCAGCCACCTGGATAACGTCGAGTCCTGTTTTTTTTGCATTTTTTTTTTGGTTTTGCGGATTAGAGAAGGTGCAGACGGAGGCGGGATGCGGATGTGGGCGTGGTCGGGGTGGAAACAAGTGTACTCGATTAGTAAGTTGTCATTCAGAGCGCCTTATAGAGGAATAGGGGGTGTTAACTATACGTATCTCTAGGTGGTACGGTGCCAGCACCTGGCTCACTAGCCTAGGAAAACTCCTCCAAATTAACAGCTAATCTTACACACTTAAAACTCGGTTTCCTAATCGCTGGTTAATCGTTTAAACGTATTTTACATTTTTGTGTGTGTATTATTTTGAAATAATTGAAATTAGTCGAAACTAAGGTTAAACATAACGAAATCATAACAGTTACAATAATAGTAGTAGCAATCATAATAACCAAAAAATATATAAGAGGGGAAGTACAAAATCAATTTCAAATTGCACCAATTGACATAACATGAAAAGCATTTTCAAACAAAGCAACAAACTTAGCAATATGAATTTTCATTTTTTTGCTCTCCGTTTTTTTTTTTTTATTTTCTTGCCATATATCGAAAGTGGACGGGGGTTTACAAATATAAAGCATGCAACTGGGGGGAAAAGTTTGATTGTGGGGATTTTTTTGGGGGGGTTTTCGCTCAGCACAGAAATATAGAGAAAGTGGTAGGTGAGAGTGAGAAAAAGAAGCGTTTCGGTTGAAAAAGTGTTTTAGTTTTAGTTTTATTTTTACAAATTGCAAAATACGGAAATAGGCCAATATGCAAAGTATACAAGCAGTGTAAAGCAGTTCAACTTAGGAATACATTGGTTTTAACCTCAGGTTAGCGTGAAGTGTATTTGTATGTACATTGTGTGTGCGGGAGAAGGAAGTGGGAATCGTTTGCCTAGAGTGCTTTGCTTCGGTTTTTAAAACTATAACATAATCAACAATTAACAATCAACAATAAGGTTTGTTATTAACAGATTTTTCTCATTTTCGGAATACAATAATTTTGTTTATTGGATTGTTCGGCTGTTAGTGTCTGCGGTTGTTGGTGTGCAGTGCAAATAAACAGGTTTTAATAGATAGATATACATATATATAGGCGTTAAACATATCCTTTTTTTGTTTGTTACCTGGCGGCGTCCAAAATGATGGTGGCAACCCTGGCTCCCAAGTCACACGCACGCACTGCTTTCTGTTAAAGTTTTCTCTTTATTACCCAAAATGAACTTCTTAAGTGGTAGGCTTTCTTTTCGCTTCCATTTACCAATTTGCGTTATCGTTCTTGTTTGCTTACAACATTCATGACATCGTGTTTAATCTGTGATCTGTGAGAACAGTGAAAGTTACTACTGCTTGCCCGAGGGCGTTACAAAAAAAAAACGCTTTCCCCTTTCTCAGCAACGTTAGGCGGGCTGAATTATTCACTAACTATATGTGTATACGTATGTATAACTAGATATTGTAAAGGTATAAATTGTATTTATCAGTTTTCTTTTTTTCTTTTTGAATTTACGATATATATATTTGGCTAGAAAAATCGATTTCGCTTGCTAAAAAAACGTGTATACAGGAATATCGGTTCGTCTAGATCGAGTTGCATTCTAGTTTTTGGCGTTATTAAACGGTTACTATCATCAACAGAAGGTAAAAACACTCGTGAGCCCCCATTGTGTGGAAAAATTCGTAATCGCTTTAACTTAGTTAGAGTTACTTATTGTCCCCTCTTAACGTTTACGCGCTCAAAACAGAACAGAGACCTGGCTAAATTGTTCGCAACTGCTTGAAAAACAGTGTTGGAAGAAGCTTTTTGGCTAACTTTAGGTGTTAGGTATAGAGTGTAAATGTAACTTGTACTCGTATGCACTTGATATTTTTTTTGTTTCCTTATTCTTGTAGAATTTTGCTAAAACTTTTCATTTATAAATTTGGTTTACTTAGGTTTTTTTTGTTTTTTTTTTTCGCTTGGCAGTGTTGTAAAATTCACATTGAACTAAGCGGAACGGGTGTACGGAATCGGAATGTGTTCTATCAATGCTCTCGCTATACACATACAACTAAATAACAACATAACATTGGCTTAGTGGGTAAAACAAGGTCTCTAGCGGTTAGACACAGGATATGGGATACATATAAGTACAATTGATCAGTTGTGTAAGCATGTGTTTTGGTTTTGGCATTCCGTTTTCGTCTTTTTCTTTTTTTAACTAGGTACTATCATAGATTTTCGTTTTTTTTTGGTTTTTTTGTACAGTTAATGGAATTGTGACCCGCCCTATGTGATATATTTATTGATCATATTCTCTACTTGAGCACATTTAACGTAAGTATGTCCGCTTCTTCTTGCTGGTTAAGTGTATGTTTTATTTTATTCCTTTTTTGGTTTCGTTTTTTTCAATTAGTTTTCTTATTATTTACACATTGACACACCAAAGGAAAACTAGAGAAAGGAAAACCCATGATAGACGACGGCCAGCGGATGGATCCTCCACGAACTGCTTGCTGATGGGTGGAAGCAGGAGAAGCGTCGATCGTTTAAGCAGTGCGCGTCGTCGGCAGCATAATCAGCAGCATTGTCGGCAGAGCAGCGCTAAGGGTAAGCAGTTGGGCCAGGGGTGCGGCGCCACTCACAGGCGAGGGATGAGGGTTATCTGTTGGTTGTTTTTTCGATATTTTGTCGATTTTTTCGATTTTTGAATGCATTTTAGCATTTGTACAGTTCGATTTTAATTGATTTTAGTAGTAGGAGTTGTTGTTGTGGTTTTTAGCACACACACACACCATAAAAGAGAGAAAAAACAAGGAAGAAAAAGTGGTAGAAGAAAAAGGAAGAAAAGGAAACACACAAAAGAACATTTCGTTGTTGTTGGTTGGTCTTGATTTTAAGTTCTTTGTTGTTTTTTTTTTTTTTGGTTACTGAGAAGACGACGACGTTGGATCAAACACAATGTGCAAAGTGTGAGTTAGTTTGTTTTGTTTGTTTTTGTTTGGCTCGGTTTCGAGTTTGTGTGTTTCTGTGTTTGTGTTTGCTTTCGAGTGTTTGTTTCTCTAACAAAAGGGCCACGAATGTGTTGTTAGTTGAGTTTTGTGGTTGTTTTTGGTTAGGATAATAGCTATGACTAAATGCCTAATTAGATGCACACACTAAGTCCACTGGTTAGCCAAAAGATCAAGGTTAAATGTTAAAGTTGAGGTTAGGTTTCAAAATTGAGGTTATGTCTAGGCAAAAGCGGAGGGGGGATGGGTATATATTCGGGAATAACGGTACTCACAAAGGGGATATAGACAGACGGCACACACAAACACAAAGGCTCTACTAACACGAACACAAACAAACGGACTACGCACAACATATACTTAAATGTTAGCAAAAGAATAGGACAACAAATCGAGGAACAGAGACGACACACACAGCGAGAGCGAAAGAGAGGGCGAGTTGAGTGTGAGTGGGGTTGAGCGAAAGAGAGAAAGAGATAGAGTCAACGCAGGCATAACTAATAATAAAAGAGTACGACAGCAGTTGCAGTAAATTACAGTTTGTTTCATTGGTTTTCTTTGAATGTTTTATTTGAGAAACGTTTTCTTTTTCATCGCTTATAATTCAAAAATTTAACTAAAGAAGTAGTCGCAGTATACACACAAAATCAAATTAAATCAAATAATAATCGATGTGAACAAAAAATAATAATGAAGAACTCTAGTGTGGTAGTAGTCGAATATAAAACAGAAAAAATTTTCATCGCGTTTATCTATTTTTTTGTTTTTTTTTATCATTACATACTAAATTTATATTTAACAGGGTTTTTGCTTCGTCATACGTTAATTAATAATAATATTACAATCGAAAACTGTGATGAATGCAGACACACACAAAAATATAAAATTATAATATTCGAGAATTTCTCCTCATTAATTTTTTGTGTCACAAATAATGTAATGTTTAGTGTGTTGTTGGTAATTATAATTAAGTAAATGCTTAAGAATGGTAATAAAAAAAAAGAGCGTATAGTAAGCTAAAATTCAATTCGGGACGCGCGCATCTCTCACATTTCTATATATCGTACAACGGCTGACTGACGAGATTTGTGGTGAATTTGGCATTTGAGTGCGAAATATGAATGAGTTTTGATCTCAGGGAAACGACAACACGATCTCGAATGAACTGTAATGCTTAGTCAAGTTGCGTTGCAATACTTTTGCCATTTCTTCCTGGCTCAGTGGGTTTGTGAGTTGTGTGGACATTTCGTTTGGAATGTATACATTACATGTTCATGGCTTATTATCAATAAACAAAGTTAAGATGGTTAAGATGCTCTAGACGATTCAGAACGCACAAAAACATGCAAAACACAAAATGTTTCAGAACGAAAGACAATGAAATAAAGTTATAAAGTTGAGCAAATCAAGTTGAACTCGGGGTAAAGTTGGGTTTTTGATTTAAGATGGGGTTTACGGTTCAGGTGGGACATTACTGGGTATGGGGGAAAGTATTACACTGAGTGTGAACAAAAAACAAAAGTTGAAACGCAATTGAAATAAACACTACAAAAATGTATGCAAAATTTATCGATTATATCTGGGATATATGTATCATATTCATATATATATATATATATATAGAGCAGTAAAAATTATGTCTTTATCTAGATATCATGTAGATGATGTCTGTGTGTGAAAGAGTGTATATATATATATAGAGAGATTTTTTCAGTTATAAATGTTTGATGTTTTCCTTTTTTTTTTTTAGCTGGGATCTTGTAGACTCGATACGATGCAATTCGATATAATCGGGTAATAATATCAATATCGATCGTTCGAAGTGCCAAAAAATCAGTGGGCGTGTGATAACTTCTGCATTCACATTTTAGAACTTATTCGCACATCCCATCGTATTTGTCTAATCGATCGATCGACTTGATATTTCTTCTTTTTTAAGGATTTAAAATTTTTTCTTTTTTTTCTGGTTTTTTAGACTAACATTGAGGCTAGGACACTAAGTAATGTTATGCTTATTGTGGTGGCCAGCGTAATGATTGTTGTTGTTGCTGTTGTTATCGATGTGATTGTTGTTGTCGATGTGGCTGTTGTTGTTGTTGTTGTGAACAGTCGTTTGTGTAGCGCACCGACACCGGAATTAAATCCGGCCGAATAGAGCAACGTGCCGAGATTGTTATTAGCTGAATCGGACTCACCTCGTGTCGTCTTCATGATGATGGAAGCTGGTGACGAAAAGCCGATGGCATTGTGCGCCTTCAGTTCGATGCGATAATAGGTGTTGCCCACCAGCTGTGTCATCTCGTAGGAGGTGGTCTCCACCACCTCGACGGTGTTGCAGGAGTTCTCCAGTTCCGTCCAGGTGCCGCTGATCTTAACGCCCTGAAAATGAGATTGATGGGTAAGTAAGTCGAGTAAAGTATTGATTATAAATAATTTTGATATTATATTAGCTTTATTTGGTGGCGATGGGTTAAAATGCTATCATGATAAGAATTTTTTTTTTTTTTTAGATTTTTATGAAAAGAAAGGATATAGAATATAAGAAGTAAGTAAAGTACAGTATTGATTTTAAATTATTTTAATATTATATATTATTTATTGGTGGCGATTGGTTCCAATGCTATCATAATATTAATTTTTTTTTTTTTTTTTTTTTTTTTTTTAGATTTTTATGAAAAAAAAAGGAAATAGAATATAAGAAGCCTAGTACTTTGTAATATTGCCTAGCCAAACCTAGTTTATAACTTTTACCCCACTCACCGGACAGTATTTGATCTGGTACTTGTCGATGGGCTCTCCATTGTCGGCGGGCACGCCCCAGCGCAGCTCGAAGTGATCGGAGTAGGTCGAGACGACCACCGGCTCCTCGGTGTCGTGCTGCTCGGGCTGGTGCAGTGGCTTGGGCTCCTCGGGGGCCGATCGACGCGGCGTCGACTGCTGCTGATTGACGCCCCAGTTGCCCAGTCCCACCTGGTTGCGGGCGGCAAAGCGGAAACTGTACTCGGTCTGCGGACGCAATCCCTCGACAATGTACGGCGAATCAGGAGACCAGCTGCGATTGTATGCCGTCGACCAGTCTGGATTCAGGGCCTCTTTGTACTGCACACTGAACGCCAGAATGGGCAGACCCAGTTCGGTCGGTGGTCCGCGAATGTCAAAGGTCATTGTGGTGGCGGTCAGCTGACTGGGCTTCGCTTCGGACACAAAATCAGGCACGCGTGCCTCCTTCAGCTGCATATCATGCTCGGCGCTTCCATGGATGTTCGTTGCAATGCACTTGTAGCCCGAGTAATATTGCCTCGTCACCGGATGCACAATCAAATCGCTACGTGGTCCCGTGCCTACGATCTTCAGATTGGTATCGTACAGATCCTTGATCTTGCGACCATTCCAGTGCCATTCGATGGTGGCATTCGGGATGCCCATGGCCAGGCAGCTGAGATTCGCCTTGCGCTGTTCCCACGAGAAGACCGGCGGCAGCTCCTTCATGTGGCTAAAGTCCGGAGCGAATTCGACAGTGATGTGTCCGGTCTTGTAGGCCTCGTCCTCGGAATTGCGAGCAATGCACTGGTACAGTCCGTCGTCGGAGCGTTCAGCATTGGAGATGCGCAGGGTGCCGATGCTCTCGCCACGTTCCTCATCATAGTTGGGCTCCAGCACGATGCGAGGATCGTCGTATTGCGAGCTGGTGAACTCCTCCTGGTCTCCCCATCGACGGAAAGTGATCTTCGGTGCCGGACGTCCCTTGGCGCGGCAGGTGATGGCAATCTCCTTGTTCCTCGCACCGGTCACATTGTACAGCTCATAGATCTGCGGACGCACGAGCACATTCAGCTTGGTCTTCTGATCAACAACGCCAGCCTTGTTCTTGGCCAGACACGTGTAGGTGCCGTAATCCTCCTGGGTAACCGAGCTAATGGTGACCAGACCGGTCTGGGGATTCACCTGGAAGCGATCGGCGGTGGCCACGTTCAATTGGGTTGCGTCGCGAATCCAACTGATCTCCGGCACTGGTTTGCCCCTCGCCGTGCAGTTGGCCGCAAATGGTTTGCCCTCGACGGCGTTCAGGGTGGCGGGCAGCGATACAATCTCCGGCTGGATGAAGACCTCCACGCGAATAGTGCGTTCCAGCAGTTCACCGGTCTCGATGACGGCCGCCCGGCAAGTGTAGATGCCTTCGTCACTCTCTTGAACATTGCGGATGAGCAGGCCGTTGGTTTGCACCACATACTTGTCGTTGGTGGTACGGATCTGTTCAGGAGGATTAAGACAAGTTAGTGGTTTTGTTTAGAACAGAGAGAGAGAGATGTAAGTTGTAATTACCGGATCTCCGTTGCGCAGCCAGTCGATTGTTGGATTGGGATCGGCCTTAACCTCGCACATCACCACGTAGTCCTGGCCCAGAGTGGGATACTGATTCTCGGGGGCATTTGTCCAGGTAATGGCCACTGAAAAGGGGACGAAAAGGAAAATGTGTTAGCTACATATTGAAATTAAAAAAAAAATTTTATATTTTTTTTTATAATTTTTTTGTTATTATTTATTTTAATATAACACTTAATAGAAGAAAGTTTGTAAATTGTGATTATATTTTAAAATTTCCCATTAAAACACTTATTATAATTTCTTTTTTATTTATTTATTCTTTTTATTTTTTTTTTATTTTTTGTTTCCTAATTTTAATATAATTCTTAATTGAAGAAAGCTTGTACATTATGATTACATTTTATAATTTCCTATTACAACACTTATTAATATTTTTATAAGACATTCAAGTGTTACAGTGTGAAAACCCCATTAATGAACCCCTGAAATGAATTTTAAATAATCCTCAATAATCGCCCATAAATTCTAAACTAATTGTCTAAATTTACTTCCAGTTTCGCTCTTTCCCACACCAAAGGATACCTCTGCTGTTGCTATTTCGTGTACAGACAGTAAGACGATGCCCAGCTGAACAAGGATTGGAGCCCTGAAGTCCTGCGACAAACAAATTCCTGGGCTAGGTGTGCACAAATTGTTTGATTTTGCTTCGCATTCATTTGCACAGCACACAGACATGGCACAGAAAAAAGCAAAGTAAAGGAAAATGCAAGCGAAGCAGGACACTATTTTTCTGGTCATGTCGACAAGCCGAGCGAAGCTCTACGTGGCGTATACGTAATATAATTTTAAACAAACTCTCGTGCACATAAAAGCAATTCAAGCATCAAGCGCAAGGTCCAAGACATGTGCGCCACCCTCCCTCTCCCCCCTCGTTTAAAGGGTCACTAACGAGCTGGAAAAGAGGGGCAGATGGACGCCCCTGCCTTGGCTGCCAATAAATCTCCACTGACTCCAGATGACTTGGAAATTGAAAATGGGCAGTGAGAGCAAAGAATAGTGTAAAGTAGTGGATTGCAGCAGGGAAATTCCTAAATCAAATACAAGCACTGTGCCAAGTTGCAGTAAACAGGGGCGTCCCCTTGAAAAGGAGAAGGGGGGTTGATTGTAAAGTACTAGGTGTCTAGGCAAATCAAGGCTCAGACTACCGGACTACCAACTGGAGTGCAAGGCGTGAAGCGGAAGAGGCGTTTTAAATCTAGAAAATAATCAAAAGGCCTCAAAGCAAAAAGGGGTAGTTCCAAAGGTAAATTACAAAGGTACAGTTGTGCTTGAAGGGCAGAAAAAGGAACTAAAAATGACTAAATTTACAAGATATACCCTACACTGTAACCCAGTAGATAACTTTGTAACATCCCTTACTACAATATTTCTATGTGAGAATACCCAGATAAATCTCTGAAAATATCAGCTTAGGGTATTTCGAATACCTTGCCAATCGGCACATCAAATCCACCTGTCAGTTGAATTTCATTTTATACATTTTATGCTCTCGAATCTCAAATTTCGAATCTGACAAATGTAAATCTGGCTTAGGCTTTGCGCCTTTCTTGTCAACGGCTTTCAGGTGGTAATGGATCCCCCACACACAACCCACTTAAATATGCCATCATATTTTTTTTTGCATTCGAAATGGCAATCTTGGCCAGAAAGCTGTTACCCATCATTGGCAGCCTTTCAATTCCAGCATGTGTGTGTGGCTCAAATATTTACAGTTTATTTATAAATCAGTGTAATAACAAGCCATCTCAGTCTGTCGGCCGGCTGTCAAGCTTCCCCATATATATATAAAAATATATATCTATCTATATGGTATATATATTTACGATAGATATATGTATATATGTGGGGATGTCCGGCCAAAGCCAAAGCCAAAATAACGGAAAGTTGTGTTAAAAACATTTTCTATTTGCAGTTTTTTATTGGCAGTGTCTGCGTCTGGATGTCCTGGATCCTTCTATCCTTGTTCCCTACTTTTTTTTTTTTTTTGTTATTTTTTTCTTGCACCCACACAACATATAAAATAAATAAAAACTTGCTGCTCCTGTCATTTCTCTCCGTTCCCCAGGATTTTCCCCGGATATCCCCAACCCACAACCCCCAACCCCTTCGCTCTCTTGCTCTTTTCAGTTTTCAGCTGCATTGTCGTAGCGTGTGAGATTTTGTTGTTCAAACACTTTTCGCTAGCTGCTGCGTTCGTTTCTGACGTCTGATGGGCAGCCAGCACACACAGATATATATATATATATATCTAGATGTATCCACACAAACGGAGAGGAAAAAAGATGAACTAGTTTACGATTTCATTATTAGTTTGAACAAGGACAAGCCAGAGTCCCGGAGTCCTGGAGTCCAGGAGCCCCGGATCCGGAGCTTTCTTTGTCGGTGCTGCCGGAGAGCACCGAACATGACTCACAACTTATTGAAAAAGTTGCTGCAACAACTTATTAAAAAATATAAAAAAAAACAACAAAACAAAAAACAAAATGGATAGAGGAGGCAACTGCTGGGGAAACTGCAATCTGATTTGGGGCCTGGACCGGCAATGGGTTCAAATTACCGCTGACCAGGTCGAATCCGGTTCTCAAAGTGATAATAAAATCTAACAGATTGTTGCCATCGAGACGTATGGGTTGAATTTTTTGTGGTAAGTGGATAAAACGACTGTACACCGAAAAAAGAAACCATCATGTAACTCTTATTCGTATTAAAAATGTACTAGTTACACTGCCGCTCAACTGAATAGGTTTGACTTCTTTTTTAGACTTAGAACATAATATCTTCATAACGAGCACTCGGATTTAAACCAAATAAATTTTTTTAAGTAAAACGATCAATTCCTTTTAAAATACAAAAGTTTTTTTTTTTTTGGCTTGGTTTTTATATTTTTTTTATTTTTTTTTCAAAAACATAGCTGAAAACCTACATTATTTTTGGCTCAAGTGAATAGGTTGGACAACTTTGATTTCACTTTGTGACTGACTGCGTGATTGAAAACACATAATTTCTTTTGTTTACTTAAATGTAAAGTAATTGCTACCATTTTTTTTTAATATGGGTCGCGGAAAATCTTTAACCGATTTTGAAAAAGTTCAAATTAAAGGCTATATTGAATCTGGCCTAAATCATAATGAAATAGCAAAGAAGATTGGTCGAAGTCAAAACGTGGTAAGCAATTTTCTTCGTAATGAAGCCGATTACGGGAAAAAAATGATAGGAGGAAAAAAATATGCTACGACGGCATCAGAGAGGCGATTAATCCTTCGAACTGCTTCGAATTCCCACCTGTCTGCCAGTAAAATCAGGGATAAATGCGGTGTAAATGCTAGTTTTGCAACGGTAAAACGAGTTATTCGGAGTGCTAAACACTTAAAGAGATTAAAAATAAAAAAAAACCTCCTCTCAATGATGCACGGAAGAAAGCGCGACTTCGATTTGCGCGGGATCACATGACATGGAACAAGAAGTGGAAGGCTGTGGTCTTCTCCGATGAAAAAAAGTTCAATCTCGACGGACCGGATGGCTACAACTATTATTTTCACGATATGCGAAAAGAGGAATGCTTTTTGAGTCGTCATCACTCCTGTACAGGAGGCGTAATGGTTTGGGGAGCCATATCGTTTTATGGAACTTGCGAGCTGCAGTTTGTTTCATCAAAGATGAATGCAAATGTCTACAAGACTGTGCTCCAAATCGCTTTTCCCCAGTTTTCCGAAATTTTTGGACCTATTCAATGGACGTACCAACAAGACAACGCCCCCATCCATACAGCCCGGGTTACAAAACAGTGGATTAAGGACCAGAATGTGAACTTGCTCGAGTGGCCGCCATACTCCCCAGACATAAATATTATCGAGAACATTTGGGGACTTTTATCCAGGAGAGTGTATGAAGGGGGAAGACAATTTCAAGACTCGGCGACCCTGGTTGAAGCGATTAAAAAAGCCTGGGAAACTATTTCACTGAGTGAAATTAAAAAATATTACGATTCCTTATCAAATCGAATGTTTGAAATAATTAAGAATAGGGGGGGTCATACCAAATATTAAATAATTCCGAAATAATGTCTTTTATTATTTAAGTTACCAAGTACCATGAA
The DNA here is from genome assembly GCA_037075245.1 of Drosophila mimetica. Taxonomy (NCBI): domain Eukaryota; kingdom Metazoa; phylum Arthropoda; class Insecta; order Diptera; family Drosophilidae; genus Drosophila; species Drosophila mimetica. Next base: position 7,220,264 of record JBAMCH010000005.1, read on the forward strand.
ATATTGCTGTGAATAATTTTTTTTAAATAGTTTTGTTGGTCAAACCTATTCACTTGAGCCAAAAATAATGTAGGTTTTCAGCTATGTTTTTGAAAAAAAAATAAAAAAAATATAAAAACCAAACAAAAAAAAAAAAAACTTTTGTATTTTATAAAAAATTGATCGTTTTACTTAAAAAAATTTATTTGGTTTAAATCCGAGTGCTCGTTATGAAGATATTATGTTCTAAGTCTAAAAAGGAAGTCAAACCTATTCAGTTGAGCGGCAGTGTATATTAGATAAAAGTGTGGTATTGAAATAATACTAAATATATACTAAATGTTGTAAAGTTTATATTTTCCAATGTAAATTTCATACCAAAAATGTTATTTTAACACTTTTAACAGTTTTATGTTATACCTATTTTATTAACATATTTACGATACGAATAGTTCAGTTTCTATTATGATTTTTTTCGGTGTACGTTTTATAAATATTTTATAATTGAAGAAGACTAACATTAAGTTATCCAAAGCAACTTTAAACCGCAGGCTCAACAATTATTAATTATATTTCTGGAGCACAGACATTTCAAAGATTTTAAGCCCAAAGGGTTGACGCACACAAATCTCAATTAACACAAATGCTAATTGATCATTTTGGCCTGTGCCTGCATTAGAGCTGAAAAGTATGCTATTAATCCTTGTTTATTTTGTCCGAATGTCCGGCGAGTGAAACGAGTGTAATTCCGTTTAAGAAAGTGCACAAATTGTGCAGACAATGCACCAAAGCATTGCAGTGGCCAAGCCGAAAAACCGGAATAAAGCAATTGGGCAGCCAACGAGCTAGATATAACGTAGTATATATATATTCTATCTATGGAAGTATTTATTTATCAAGTGCAAACTCTCTAATGCCTCCAATCGACATTATTAGTGGCAATTACATGGCCGGCAATGCAAAGGATGTCGACTATTATTGGCCAGCAGATTGAGTCCGAGTATTTATACACACGCATCCGAATAAATATTGAATTAATGCACTGCCTTTATTCTTCTTTGAGCTAATGCGCTTTAATGCGTTTAATTGCGAGCTGCAAGTAAACAAATTGCACCAGATAACTTAAAGCGCTGCCCAGAACGGAAGTCGATACTCAGTTCTATTCAGCAAACTGCAAACTGCCAACTTACTACCACTGTATTTTGCGTCTGTTGCTGCTGTTGCTGTTTTCAGCCGGAAGTTTGTTTTGAGCATATGCATTTATTAAAAGCATAAATATTGAAATATTAAGCTGTGACTGGCACAAACAACGGTATGTAAATATGCCATACCCAACTCGCCCCCCTCGAATTCCAGCTCATGTGCACTGTGTTTTCATACACTGAAGATGGTATTGTTATTATAATTTCACATTTAATATTGTGATCTAATATAATCTAGCTTTTCAAAGGAATTTTGGTTTTTAACAATACTAATTTTGAACTTATTTGATTTTATTTAAAGACGAAAAAAAGTTATATTTTTTTTTTTTCTTCTTTTTTTTTTTTTTTTTATCTTTGGTAACAAGTAGTTTTACTTTTTAAGACTACTAATTTTGAACCTATTTGATTTCATTGAATACGAATTTAAACATAGAAAAAGTTAAATATGTTTTTTTATTTATAATTTTTTTTTTTTTTGGCAAATAGTAGACTAAAAGACTTTTCTCCTAGTGCAGGAAAAGTAAATCTTGCAATTTGCCTTCAGCTCTCTCTCGCTGGCTGTCTCTGTCGCAGTGTGTCTGCTTATTTGCCTAACTAAATGCAACTTGTGAGTTGTCAACACAATGCCAGTTACTTCTATAGACCGCCCCACACACACAGACACACACACACACCCATCCTGGCCACATCCTTTGCCCAAATCCTTAAGTTGCCCCTTGTTGGTGTTGATATCTAACTGCTGTTAGGCTTTGTATTTAAATGCTGGTCAACCTGGTTTCCATCTCTGGGGGGCTTAAACAAGCTTAGCACGAACATTCCGACCGCAGAGTTGGAGAGCTCTTAAAGCTACACGTATGGCTTGGCACTTGCCAACACTCACGCTGACCAACACTGAAGTCGCCTGGCATTTAGTCAACACTGATTGTGTGCAAATTGCAGGGGTGCAGCTAGCAAGCGCGTATTTACCTGCCCCTCATTCTGGGCAACGGAAAAGGAGATTCCATTCCAAGTCAAACAGTTAGCCTGACATCGATCCGAAATTGGAGTTTGGAGTACTCGTATTGCTTCCATACTGTATAGTGTACTACTCCTTCAAATCTGGAGTTCTGGGGCTCCCATATCACCGGGCACAAATTGTTGCCCGGCAAAATATTTGATTTCATTTCAAACGCACCAGCCTGGGCGGCCTCTCTATACAGTTAACTCACTCTCTATCGAAATGAAAGGGCGCCAGCGTCACTGCACGGCTAGAAAACCAGAGGAAACTTCGATCAAAGATCGTTATTCTGTTTTCTAGGCTTATAATTCCCAATCGCTTCTAGCTTATGCGTGGAATCTTTCCAAAGGGAGCAATGAAAACTAACAATTGGATTTTACTATATACTCTGTAATATTTTTGTAATTACTAAACGCCAACAGAACCTAACCTCAACCTTTCGATTATTTTTCCGCGTGTAATTTGGTACTAGTCCAGAATTTCTCACATATCACTAGCACGAGTATTGTTGGCTCACTATTTCTTTACCTTTTCCAGGTACAACTCCCCCCTACCAGCGCCTGCACCACCGAATGTGTTTGAACATCAGGCGAAAGTAGATAGGGACAGTAGTAGTAGCAGTAGCAGTGGTGGTAGTGTAGTTTCCAGTTGTTAGCGCGCCCAGTGGTTTTTGCTCCGTGTGTGCAATGAGTACGAACTTTAAATTGCTTAGAAAAATCAATCTCGTAAAAGTTTTGAGCTGCAGCGTCACTTATGTGCACTCGACTACAGAATCGGGGGTGCAAAAAGTGGGGATTTGGGAGAAAGAGTTGCTGGAGAGTCAACGAGCCAGCAAAATGTGTGCAGGTGGGTGAGTGAGTGTGTGTGTGTTTTTTTTTCAGCTGCTTATTGAGGAACGTGTTCTCCTTTGTATTGTTGCTGTTTTTTTTTTGTTTTGTTGCTTTCGGATAGATGAAAGTGGGTGGCAACAGGGTCAGGATCCTCAGCGATTGCTTTGTACTGGACGCATCCATTTTGTTTTAGATTCGCTTACAATGCTGCGCATGTAATGAAATCCCGGCAACTGTAATTTCTTACTGCCTTGGACTCTGGACTCTCCAGCAGTCTAGCAGTCCAGCAGTCCGGCACTCTGGCATTCTGGCACTCGAGCAATGTGCAGGGGACACAAATTGCTAACAAGATAAATGAATCATGCAGCAGAGGAATCACGTCGAGCTTTTCCGCTTTCAAATGGCGATTACTCACAGCATCACGGACGACGACGGGGGAGTCGAGATGGTCCCTAATCGATGGCGACAACAAGTCAAGCATGCTCGGACATGTAATGACAAAATTTCGGCCACCCGACACAACTGTACTTGGGCTGCGAGAACAAAGTAAATCGACCTGGTCAGCCCCAAAAAATCGCTGTTCTACTTGTGGCTTAAAGATATATGTGTGTATATTTTTTATCAAGAGTCGAATTACATGAATACTACTCAAGAGGGATTACAGATTTTATTGGGAATTTTTTTTCTAAAATGTAAATAAAAAAAAAAATTTTTTTTTCGTTTTACTTGGGCCGAGTTTAGGACCAATGCACAAACAAAAGTAATAACAATCATCATAACCATTATTACTAAAATTAGCATTTTAAAATACTTATGTAAATTGAACACTTCTGGAACTGGATCCCAGAAATATTGGGGTACTATTTTCATAAATTTGTACCTACTTTTAAAATCTTGTAAATAGTTTCTAAATTTCTTTCTCATTTACTTTTAAAAACAGGATCCCCAAATGGGCAGGAGGAATAAATATGAAAACAACCCCCCCGCTGAAAACAATTTGTGGCTACGCCACTGGAATGTTATTACATACAGGAGTGCTTGCGACTTACCGTAAGTTTTAATTGTGACGCTCTTCTCGAGGATCTCGGTATTTGCATAGGAGGCGGTGCAGTAGTACTTGCCGCCCATTTCCACCGACAGCGAGGTAATCATCAGGGCCAAACTTTCGCCGGGCAGCGTTTCCGTGTACATCGGCGCCTGGTCGCGTCCATTCCTTCTTTTTTTTTCGGGGCGGAAAAGCGAGGAAAGTTGGGAAAATCCGGTGGGCGGTGGCGGAAGAGCGGGTAATGAAAGCGGGTTGTATGTATATTAGTAACGGAATAATATGCATTTCAATTGTACGATTACGAGTATAAGAGTGTGAGTGTGTCAGTGGTAGTACACAGGAGTATGTTCTCGGTATAATTATTTTCATTATTATTATTATTATTATGTTTTTTATGCTTGTGCTTATAACAATTGCTGTGTTGCTGTTAGTAAGTAGAATTTCCCTGGTCCCCTGCTCATTTGCATGCCTTTCCCCAAAATGTGTTACGCATTTTTCGCTTACAAAATACGAAGTACAAATACATATAGAGAGTTCGCATTTCCAGCAAATTTGCCACGGCAACAAACTTGAATGGTAAATGTGCAAAATTCCTTTGGCTTCAATGGCGAATGCGGTCCCTATTTTTTGGCGAGGACGAGGGGAAAAGCAGCTTTTCCTCCAATGCAAAATGCGATAAGAGCCATCGTGTTGTTGGGCCAAATCGAAGTTCAAATCTTCTTTGAATGCATGAAAATGCATGGAAATATTCGGTATTTTGTGTGTGTAATTGATTCATTGATTGTTCGCTGGCTTTGCTAGGAAATTAAACTAGTAAACACCCCATCGTCATGATTGCAGATAGCTTTTGTTTAGGGATCTACATTTATATCTGGCTTTTTCTAAATATTTTTTAAAAATATATACTTAATTTTTTTTTTTTTTTGTGATTTGTTATAATATACATAATTATCATCGTCATGAGTGCAGTTTTATTTTCTACATTTATATCTGACTTTTTCAAAATATTTTTTTAGAAATTCAAAAAAAAAAAACTTTTTTTACTGGATTTTTCTAAAAGTTATTTTAAAATTAATTTTTTTTTTTTAATATATTTTAACTGCCTTAAATCCATTTCAAAGCCCCCTATATAAACTAATTACCAACTGTGCGTGCTTATCCGTTATGCTAATTAAACCCTAAATCAAATTACATTTCCCCGCACTTTCTTCCCTTTTCCTTTTGCATTTGTAAGTGTTCGCTATTTTCCGTGACTGCTTTCCATTTTCCACTTTTGTGTGTATTTGCGAATTAGCAAGAGTAAATCGCATAAGGCAAACAAATTATTGTGGTCCCTCCCCCTTCGATTCCCCCCGAATAGTGGGAGTTATTGCCCGAAACTCGTACACTTTTCAAACTGCTGCTGCCCATTGTGCGACTCACGTACTAATTAATTAAAAAAGTTTTCTTCATGGCGGAGAAACTAAATATGCATAGAGGCGCTTATTATTATTATTATTACGACTTTGCGAGGCGAAAATGAAAACAACAACAGCAAAGACAAAGATACACAAGGAGAAAAAATAACAATAGAAGCCGAGATGAAGATGCATTTTTCTCCCTTTTTTTTGGTGCAAAGGAAAACTGCAATATTTGGAAACGCGGCAAAAGTCAATGAAAGCCTCCTCGTTTATTTTTTTGGTTTTGCTTTCCAGCGGTGGATTTCAATTTTTGACAGTCGCTCGTCCTTTGTTTTTTGTAACTTTTGTTTTTACGACTGTAATTGGTTTTATATATTGCACATGTGTGCGAGAGTTTGTTTGCATTTCCCTGTTTGTGTGAGGACAGGCACAACCTGCGTTCGATTTGCGATTCGCAATTGTTGGTAAAAATGCACGAACAGAAAAAATATTCCGGAAAGCAAAGGAACGCTCCACGGTTTTTGGTTCCGCTCCACAGCGGGGCTAGAAAAAATAGTACCAAGGATGGCTTTTGCCCTCGGTAGTAGGTGTTCTAATAATGGTGTAAAAAGGTCAGGGTTCAAATCCAAATAAATTTTTTTTTCATTTTAAATTGAATCTGAGTTTTCCAATTTAAAAGGAATATATTTTCTAATAGTAGTTGAGTAGTAGTTGTTCCAATACTAGTGTAAAATGGTCAGGGTTCAAATCCGGATAAAACAAATTTTTTTATTAATTTAATTTTCAATTTTAATGCAATTTAATATTATTTTGATTAATTTCAAAAAAAAATCTTGTAAAAACTGAACTAAGAAAAAAAAATTGCCAAGTTCCTATTGACTTGACCTGGAGTGTTTGTATGGAAAGCAGTCATTGCTGCGCCCAAAATTATGCTAACAAAAGTTGTTGACGCAGAAAAAAATACGACGCCTCGCAGGGAAAACCGCAGCAGTGGGTGGAAAATGGAAAATGTGCGCGGGAGGCGGAGTAAAAGAGACGGGGCCTCCGAAGACATTGTGCAAAAATTTCGCTGCATATTTGCGTTGGATTTTTAATATTGCGCCAAGCACCAGGCAAAAAAAAAAGGACGAGCATTGAAACTGAAAAAAAATGAAAATGGAAGGAAAATAGGATAGAATAGGGATGAGCAAACCGTTACGCATACGTAAAAATCAAATTTTTGTTCAGTTTTTCTCGCTGTTTTTTTCCTTTTATTTTGTTGATTGTCTCTCGGGAGACTTGGCGCCTTGGGAACCCGGGACCATATAGCAATTCCTACTTTTTTATTGCATTTCTTTTGGCCCCCCGCTGCCCCCTTAGATGCGAATAAAGATGTCGTTGCCTGTTTGCTGTTGTTATTGCCATTTTCGCTGTTATTGAATACGCAATGAATGTCGCGGGAAAATGGAAGGGGTGGTGTTTTCCATCGGAGTTTTCTCCTTCGGACTGTTTAGACAGGTCCCAGAGTCATTTCTCTGTGTCTGGTTATTTTACTGCAGCACAATGTGCAATTCTGCAATATTGATCACTTGTTATTCGCTCCATTTCTCTTCATTTGCAGTCCATAAAGGCGAATAGAATGACAATGGAAACGTTTTGATGCACTTTTGTTGTTCAAGTTTTCAGCCATTATTATGATTGGTTTTTAATTATCTCCCTTTCATTCGAAAACTTTCAGTATGCATCAACGTAATGAGTTCCCCACTACCTATGTGCATACGAACCTCCCGGGAATTATGTCTGCAATCCCTTAACCCCTTGCAAAAACCCCAGAAGCTGACCTCCGGCGGGCCTACTGGTCAAAAATCCAAACCCCCTCCCCCCCCCAAAAAAAAATAAAAGGGAAAATTGGAAAGCCAAACTGCCCGCGAAAAGCCATGCCCAAAAATGTGAGAAATGCCCGGCCGCAGAACTATGCCGAACTTAATCGTTTTAATTAACTTGGCCCCGAGTATAAACGGAACCACGGGATCCCACCATTTTCCTCCATTTACCAAAAAAGGGGGGTGGGGTGGGGGGCAAAAAGTGGGCCGGCTTGTCGGTTGGTTTTTGGCAGCTTAATTACATTTCGCGCCTGCAAGTATGCAATGCATTGCATGCGTATTGTGGGCGGTGGGTGTGCAAGTGGGCGTGGCCAGCCCCCCTAAAAAAAAGGGCCAAGAACCAACAACAACAAACTGGCCGCAGAGAAGAGGAGCACAGTGAAACCGAGCCAAACCAAACCAAACCAACACAAAACAATCAGCAGTAGGCAGAGAGGCCAGTAAACTGAAGGGAGGTGCGGGAAAAACTCGGGGAAAACTGGTCGAGGTGGGAGGTTGAAAAGCTGGACAAAAGAGGGTTGTCCGGCTAACCCAGAGTTGCCGCTGCACCGTTTGAAATGAAAAACTGCATTCACTTTTGCGTGAACGGAATTGAAAAGCCAGGCAACCGACCAGCCGACCAGCCAGGGTTGCCACCATCATAATTAAAGCAGACTTTGGCCAAAGGCAAAATGTTGAATGAAATGCCTAACAGTAAAAGACAAAATGTCTATTAAAAATATAAAGAACAAAGAAACATTTAAAGGCATATAAAAATATTAGATTTTTAGCCAGGGTTGCCACCATCATAATTGAAGCAGACTTTGGCCAAAGGCGAAATCATTAAGTTTTAATATTGGTAAGTAAAAAATATTTTAAGCCAACTTTTTAAGCCACCCCCTTTGAAAGGCAAGGAAAACGAGCGATAAAAATTATATGGAATGTGCCAAAAATGAAAAGTCAAAACAAAACGGAAGGCGAGCCGAAACACAAATTTCCACTCGCCTAAGTTTGAAGAGGAAACGGGGTTAATTGGCACGCAATGGCCGGGCGAAAAGTGTCCCGTCCTTTACCCTTTCACGGGTTAAACGGGGGGTCAGGTGTGAAACGCTCTCCAGGGGACAAACCGAACGAGCTGCCCTTTTTCTTGGATTTTTTCCCGCATTTCCCACTCCAGTCGGAAGTCTGCAGGCAAATTAATTAACACGATTTCGCTTTTCACACGCACACACACACACACACAGCCAAACAGCACACCCACAATTGGGAGCTGAGATTTCGATCTGAATATTTGACCTAAGAATTCCCATTCGCATTTGCCTTTCCACATTCCCTTGCACGTTTTTCTGCAGCATTTTGCCTTTATTGCAATTTCGTCCTTTCTCTGCTGTCAAGGGAAGGATTTCACTTGATTTCGCTGAGGGAAACTTTTGTTTAATTCTATTTTGTGTACGGAAAAGTTTTTGGCCTTTCATTTACCTGCTCATGAAATGCGTTTTTAATTTATCTTGCATTCGTATGGACGAAAAGGCTGATGAATAGTGTTATACGCAAGCTTTATGAAGTTTGACAAGTTAAAAGAGTGTAATTACTTTGGCTGTCTTTCGTTGTTGTTGCAATGATTGTGAAAAGTGACAGCTGGAATAGGGGAGATCTTAAAGAATTTTATTTTTTGCCTATCTTTCAGGAATTTAAATTCCTTAAAAAGTTGTATTTGTTTACAGTTTACAGTTAACAGAGTGATAACAGAGGCTGTTAAGCACAACAGGAATGATATTATAAGTTATCGATAATAAAATCGACCTGTAATCGATCTATAATCGTCTAATTTGACTTTAAGCTCACAAAACTAAATCAAAATGGCGGATAGTTAGTACAACAACTAATGGGGATGTTGCATTAGGAAAATGGGTGTGTGTGTGTGAGTGTGCTTTTGTGTCAGTTGTCGAATGGAAAATGTCAAATGCCAAATGCTACACTTAAGTTAGGACCCTTGCAGAGTTGGGCCTGGGCAAAATGCGGCGAGATGAGTTAACAACAAACAAGAACAAATCAAATCAAATCAAACAATTAATCATGCCAAAAACAACCACAATAAAGGGGCTAGGAAAAGGGGGCGGGGCAGAGGAAAAGCTACGAGTCTACAACTTTGGGTTCTTTTTGTCATAGTCGAGTTGCCAGAAACTATCGAAAGTTTCTGCTACTTAATAATGTCCCTGTTTCAGTCACAAGCACTTCTGCGGGCTGTATATTTTTAACTGGAGGTTAAAGTCCATTTTGTTAAGAAGAGGAACTAGTTTTACAAGCAGGTGTCGAAGGTTTATTTTTAAATTTTTACTTTTTCAGTTCCAGTTTTACAAAAAAATGGTTGCCGCTCAAGTATTTTTTTTAAGTAAAGTTCCGGTTAACTTGTAGTTACTGTCTCAGTTCGTCGTAGTCGCAGTTTTCTATTAGCCGAGGCTTGTTGCAGTTGCATTTACTGATTACTGTTGCAGTTGCAGTTAAATTACTGGTTACTGTTTACTCTTGCAGTTGCTGTTACTGGTTTACTGGATTGTTTTTTTGGTATATAGCTGATCGCGTCACTTACTCTTTCTTTCTATTGCCCTTGGAATCATACAGTGGATCGTAATTCCTACAATACGATATACGACATAAGTGTGAGTGTTTGTGGTGTATATTCATTGGTAAGTGTAAGTGTAAGTGTAAGTGTTGGTGTGTGTGTAGTTTTTTATTTATAAAAGAAATATCACCATTTAACCGGAGGTTAGGACAGACAATTGACGTTCAGTGGTGGTGAAACTTACGGCTTGGGCAGAATGGTGTTGTTCCGGTTATCCTTCCATTGCAGATCGGCGACCAGTGAGGCCTCGGGAACTGTGGGCCGGCAGGTGAGAATCAGGGGCTTGCCAACTGGCTTGCGCTGGACCTCCTGTTTGGGGTAAATCTCCAGGATGGGCGACTGCGCCTGGCACAGTTCTGCAAAAGTAATGTAAATAAAGTAGGCAATTAGCGAAAGCGTACACTGAGAGAAGAGTTCACAAATTGGTTAAGGTTATAAAGAAAGTTTACAGTATATATGAAACTTTATAATTATTTTTCAAAAATATTTATAAAAATTTTTTTTTCGATTTTTAGAAACTAAACTTATTTTTTTATATATTTTATTTTATTTGTTCATCATGATATCAAGATGATTATAAAAAATTTGTATCATTTTTTTTTTAATATTTATAACATTTAGTTTTAGAATTTTAGAAAATAAATGTATTATTTTTATATATTTTATTAGGAGTTTGATTATTATTATGATTATGGGAAATAAGTATAATTTTTTTAATATTTAAAATATTTTATTTACAGTTTTTTGAACCTTAAACTTTGTTTATTTGAGATATTTTCTTGGGAGTTTCCCATTCCAAGTTAAAACCATGTAAAAATTCATTTACACTCATGATACCAAGATGATTATTTTGATAGCTCTTTCTTCATTGAGAACTGTGGTCATTGGTCTTTGTTTTCATTTTATCTGCTCTTTTTCCGAGTGACTCATTTGCACAGGCGAGTAAATTTTAAATTAATTTTAATTGCCTTTGCTGTGGACGCTCACAAAGGGGCGGGGCTTCGGAAGGGAGAGGTGGAGTTTCGTGTGCCAGCTGGGGACCTTTGTAATTTTCGCCTCCGCTCATTATGCACAAAAATCGACGGGAGTGTGTGTGTGTGTGTCAATTAAATGAAATTATTCCGGCGAATTCCAAGTGAAATTCAATCGAAATTTTGTAGAAATGTAATGGAAATTAGTCGTGCGCACTTAATATTGAGTTATTTCATTAAGAATTTAATAAACAAATTTCCAACCATTTTCCGGTGGAAAATTGTGTGCCATGCTGGCTTATCAGCACACACACATTCAGAAATCGAAATTTCGACAGGATTTTTATGTGTGTCAATAAATGTCAGCAGCGCACAATCATTTAAAATGTTGAAATTTAAATGTTGAAAACTAACTTTCTCAATGTAAGCAAAATAATGAAGTGCCGTAAGAGTTGTCACAAACGGAAGCCCAATTAAAAATTTACATTGGCATTTATTGGAATTTATCATCACTTGCTGTTGCATTTTTACATAAAGCTTCATTTAATATTACCATTTCAGGCCTATTTAAATTATTGTTCTCTTTTTATTGGTTACTTTTATGTGAAGGCTGTTAACATTTTAACACACGTAATTAAAAATCCCAATTTTTCTGAATTAATAAATAATCAGAATAAATAAAAGAATAAATTATCAAAAGAACACAAAGAGAATTCTGCACAAAAAAAACCTATATGAAATAGGATCGATTCAACTTTATTTCATATAAACAAAAAACCGATATGCTATATTATAAATTTATGATTTAAACATATCAAAATGATATTATATCATATCAATTTATACATTGTAAAATACCAAATTTAATATTTTTTAAACATATAATAAAGAATAATTTAAACATAATCATTATTCGTATCAAAATAATATTAATGAATTGACATTTAAAAAATACCAGCACATCTGATCTTTTCTCAATTTTTTTTTCTGTGTAGCGTTTTTATTAGAGTTTAAAATGTTCTTAAAAATATTTTAAAAATATATTTTTTCTGATTTGCTCTGATATTCAGAAGAACTCCACTTAAAGTAAAAACATTTGTGCTTACACGGGTTTTAAGAACGAATGTTCTTGAATAAAGATAGTTTTAAATGAAATCCTGTCGTGGACTTTTCTTCACGATCCCATTCCAGCACTCCTTCCCATCTGTTTCCCACTCAAAGGGCACTCTATATATCCTGACTTTACTTATAGCATAAGCGAGTTACCCATTTTCTGGCCCAGCTGCTCTTTTTGCTGTCTCTTTGAAACTTGCTCCACTGCCGTCTAAAAGTTGGCCATTGTTCATCTAGCTAATTACCGACAATTAAACGCTCATGAAACCCTTTGTTACAACACCAGGGAATGGGATTTGGATGGGGGATGGTGGATAGAGGAGCTGGGAATCCTTGGGTGCAAGGACTAGACAGACTATCCAAAAAGGCAAGAAGTTTCATTCTCATTCCCGTTCTCGTTCTCATTCTCATTACAATTAAAAGCCTTTCTGGGCATTTTCTTTGACATTTTATTGGGCAGTCTCAGTTGACTTGGCAGGGTGGCCTAAAGTCAAGGATAACTGCTTAGCCCTTTTGGCCAAGTTCAAGTTGTGCTCGCTGCTTAATGGCCAGTGTCTGCACATTAGTTGGCCAATTTTATGTGTGTGTGTGTGTGGTCAGGATTAAAGTGGCGTAAGAAAAAACAGAGGAGCAGAAGGGGGTGGCTCACCCCCCACTGACAGAGGCAGCTGTGATCAGCCAGCATTTTTTGTTGTTGTTGTCAAGCCGCAAGTGCTGCATACAGTTGAGTGCATAAATAATTTAATGTAAACGAATCCCGCTCAGGGGCGTGGGTGCAAAAAGGGGGGTTGGAAAAGGGGGTGTTGGGGCATGCAACAGAGTGCATTAAACTGCCCCACAGCTTCTCCGCATTTTCATTTCTCCTTTTTTTTGTTTTGCCCCAACGCCCGTGTCTCCGGTTCCATCTGCAGCTCGGGCGAAATTAAATATGAGAAATTTATGCGACGTTGCCTTTTTGCATTGCAATTAATGCAAGGCAACAAAATGGCGCCACCAACTATCCCGGCAACAAAAACAAAGAAAGCGCCGCACACAAAAAAAAAGTGAATAATAATGAAAAGCTGTGGGTGGGTGGGTTTGTAGTGCCACCAAGATGGAATGTAACTAGCAAATGCTCTTTTTCCTCATGTCTTTCAATAAAAACTAAAAAAGGAAATACTCATTAAAAAAAGTGTTTACACAGAAAAAAAATCTGATAAAAGATCAGTTTGATATGCGCAGGTCAATTTTATATATTTTAAGGATCAAAGTGATATGAATAACGATTATGCTTATCAATGTTATCAAAAAATACTACATTTGGTATTTTAAAATAAAATCGGTGATATGATAAAGTATCAAGTTGATATGATTGAATCATAAATTTGACATTAATCATATTAGCTTTTTATTGATATGAAATAAGGTAAAAATTATATTTTTTCTATGTAGAAAATGATTTAACAATTAGAAATCCAATATTTCTAAAAGAAAATACATGAATAATGATAATGTTTATCATATTTGTATTATTTTTTTTTTTTAAATACTAAATTTGGTATTTTAAATAAAATTACTGACATGATAAAATATCAAGTTGATATGTTTGACATATCAAATGGTAGAAATGATACTTTTTCAGTATAGAAAATTTTTGAACAATTAGAAATCCAATATTTTTAAAAGGAAATATAAGCATTTAATTAATGCATTTTTTTTCAGTGCTACAACTTGTTAACCAATTAATTTTTATTTATCTATTAAATGGTTTTGTTTGCCTAATGGTTCAAATTCCAAATAATTACTTATTTAACCTCTTTTTTTATACTACTTATTTATTGTTAGGCGCACATTTCTATTTTGTAATACGAAATGGAGTGTGTTGATAGCGATTAATGGATTTACTTGTTTATTCATGTTTTTTATTTAACACTAGAATTGTGGGTTCATTTTGGCTTAATGAAAGCGCATTCAATGATAGTTCAAACATCCATTTATCCTTTTTATGTGTGTGTGAATTTTTTTTGTTAATTTGTAAATTGGTTCATCTATAACGATTATATTAATGTAGTTATTTATGGGTAACATTTAAAGTGCACGCATCCATTCACCGCATTTTTGAAGGCTCTTTGTAAAGGGCATTTCCTTTGGGACTCCACAGGCTATGCTTAATTTATATTTATTTTATTTTAAATGCATGCTGCATAAATAAAGGCGCAGCCCCGCACATACGGACGCACATTATCTTTCTACCTCTTTGAGCCCCCGATTTTTCCCGCTTTTCCCCGCGATTTTCCCCTGGTGATGCGAGTGTGTGTTGCTTTTCCGGCGCCGCATAAATAAACAAACGGTTAAGAATTATCGCGAGGCTCCCGGGAAAACAAAGAGGGTGGGAGAGGGGTAGAGAGGGACGGAAAGAGATAGGGCGCATTGAGGGCGTGGCAGCTACTGGACATCGCGCCCACTTCTCGAGCAATTAATTCATTGTGCCTGGCCAGAAAATATTGTTGAAAAACAATTAAAAATGGCACATTAAAATGGGCAAATTAACAAACACACACGAGAGTCTCACATATATATATACATATATTTATTCAAGCTTTAACTCTTAAATTCATTTTTATTTTCACGCTTTTTTGTTGCTATTTTCTTTTTTATTGCTTTGGCCGCGCAAAAGTTGAAATTAATATTTGTTTGCTTAAAAGTTTCTGGCGCTTTTTCGGCCAGCAGAAAATTTTGATTTATGTAATCCCCCCCCCCCCCCCCCCGCCGTTCTCCCCAGGAAAAGTTAGTTTTCTGAATTATGGCTGCAAAATAGTGGCCATCTAGCCATCTCGCTTGCACGCAAATATCGTCTGCCACCCCCTGACATGCCACGCCCACCTCTTCACCTTCTGGCCAGAGGCGTGCTCAAGTGGCGCCGACCTGAACCCGAGTCCAAAAATAGCATCTATTGGTTATCGAGAGCAGCCTAAATTTACACAGGCCACTCGAAAAAAGATGCCAGATCAAAGGAAATTCGCGCGGGGGGATGTGTTTGCTAATGGCATAGTGGTTAGCGCAAAAGTGGAACCCTTTTTGGTAATTAGACCTTTGGGTCAGGTGAATTTTAAAGGACCAAACATGAAAATAAGCTTATTTTTAAAAAGAGTGTACAAAATATATCTTGAAATTTTTTTTAAATTTATTTTTTAACACAAATATTTGATATTTTGTAGTGCAACTTATAAAAGCGTGGTATTTAAATAATACTAAATAATATAATATAAAATAAGATTATTTTTAAAAAGAGTGTGCAAAAAATATTTATAAGATTTTTATTATTTCTTTAATTTACACGAATATTTGATATTTTGCAGTTTACCTTCTACGACTAGTAATAAAAAAATATACTAAGTGCAGTATAAAAGTGTGGTATTGAAATAATACTAAATAATATACTATCCTATCTTTGTAGTATTAATTTCATTATAAAGTATATATTTTATATATATATTTATATTATTATTATTATTGTAATATTCATCTTATTACGACATTTTTAAAACACAATAGTTTACATTTTTAAGGGATATTTGATATCCTTGGGAATTTGGTGTAACCCAAAACCAGCTGCTTGTGATTAGCGTGTGAGCACTGTACATCTGCCGCTGTTTCAGGCAATTCAAGGCCGAATTTATTTGCACAATAAACATTAAAGGGCGCCAGGAAACCGCCAACCTCCGACCGCCGACCGCGCCAACCGTCAACCGCCAACCACCCACTCCCCATCCTCTTCGTTTTGGCCGCAAACATGTTTGGCATATTTGATGGCATTTCCTTTAGGCATGCATGCGTGCCAGCAAACGATTGCAGACATCCTCGACATCCCTGTGTTTTATTTGCTCTCGTTATAATATTTCCACGTTATGTTTGCGCTCCTTTCTCGGCTCTTTTTTCCCGTTTTTCGCAGACATGTTGCATACTTTTGTGCGCGGCTGGCGACAGGAAACTGGAGCAGCCGCCTCAAGTGGTCGTCGATGATGCTACCCCTTAAACTACCCACTAAAAAGGGAGCCCAGTATGCGCTTGTATTTTTTTTGGGATGTGTATGCCTTTTGAATTTTTAAATAGGCCACAAGAGAAGATAGAGGGCGCGAGACGGCGGCATTGACAGTTGGGCTTCGTTTTTAATACCCATTGGGGATGGGTTTCGGCGGGTCCATGGGTTATGTAATGTTCTTGATAAAAAAAACCTCTTTTAAATTAAGTGTTCTTGATAAAAACTATAGTTTTTTCTATTAATTTCTAGATTAATTAATTATTAGGGTTTATTTAGTAAATAATATTTTTTATCTGAGTTATGTCAAGATATGTTTGGATTTCTGCGGAATTTCTATGGGATGTGGAAACTTTTTTATAAAAAACTCTATTAAATTAAATGTACTTAGTAAAAACTATAGTTTTTTCCATTACTCTGTAGAATTATTAGGGTTTACTTAGTAAATAATATTCCTTATCTGATATATTTTTTATGTTTTTGGATTTCTCTGGGTCTATGGGATAAAAACTCTATTAAATTAAATGTACTGCTCCAGATTTATTATGGTTTATTTAGTGAATAATATTCTATTCTATAATATCAACATATTCTTATAATATATTCTATTATAAAAGATATCCCAATTATGGTATAAATATTCTTCCAAATCCTACTTTTTAGAGGGCAATATTTTTGTCTAGACCCCCAAACTTTGGAACCCCTCTTTAGTTCGGTGCCTTCTTTTGGGTTTTTGTGATTTGACTTCAAATCTTTTTTCGTGCACACTTCAAGGCGAACTCGAGTGGGGCTTTGAAATGCGAAAGTGGTGCAAGTGGGGGCGGAATTTTTGACGATTGTCGCCGTCTGTGTCTGCGCGGTAATTGCTGCCATTTGCACGCTTCAGACTTTGCCATATTCCATTCTATATGCTATACGTTCTGAAGAACTTAAGCCCGAACGAGTGCTCAAAATGTGTGCATGCATCTATTAACCATCAAACATTTGTGACTGTTTGTAAGGGGATTTTAACTGCCAAAGGCTCAAAAATGTATATTCCACTTTCCTAATTAAACGTAGCTATGCAAATGCCAGACAAATTCAATGAGTCACTCGCATTATTCAGCTGACCTTCAACTGGAATGGGATTGGATGTAATCGATGATCATGATCTCTGTAATCATTTAATTATCGAATAAGAGAAACAATTTATTTTTGTTTAAATTGGCGCAAAATGCTTGCGCTCATTTGGTTTGCACTTGAAAAAGTCAGCGACCCAGAAACCCAGTAGCAAGTTAAGTCTCGCCCCCACCCAAAAATCCCACCCACCCCATTCCATCCACAATTGCCAGCCAATGTTTAAACAAATGAGGTCATTATGGGAGCGACAGAGAGAGGCAGCAACTGGTGAAATAGCAAAATGGCAAATGGCGAATAATGGCAGCAGCCAAGTGGCGACAAAGTAGTTAAAGTTTTTATCTCCCTGGAACTGGAACTATAAAATGGCAAATGAAAAGTTGATGAGCATTGAACAAGGCGAGTGGTGGCAAGCGGTTGCAAGTGCAACTGCAACTGCAACATCCATTGCAATTGCCCCTGCAACTGGCAGTTGTTGAGCAACTGGAGTGGCAAACTGCTAAGTGAGTACTTGGCACTCGGATGCACACGCTCCCCCCCCCGAAAATGGGGGGAGAATAAAGGGATAATGCCACCCCGAAAAAAAGTAGAAGAAAAGAAAGGAACTGAAAACGAGTGGTGACATCCAACGCAGGCACGTTCGCGGAGTTCAAAAGATGCAACTGATTTCGGGAGTAATCAGTAATTAAACGGATTTATGGCTGGCTAAGAAAAGAGTTTTTGTTCTCAACAGAGGAAGGGAGCCATCAAAAGAGGTAATTAATTGGATAGTAGTTGTAAGACTACAAAAACTTAGTAAATCTTGTTCCCTACATCAAAAAAAAAATGTTTTTGTATATATTCAAATATTAAACAAATTATATTTTTGGTATTTTACCATTATACTTTTGGAATTATGAGTTTAATTTACTAAAAATTAATAGAATTTCAAAAGAAACATTTTATTTAAAGTTGTTTTTGTATTTGTACAGTATTGTACGGTGTAAACAAGTTAATTTGCTTTTAAAGCATATTCCATTGTTTCAAATTCAGCAGTGTGACCATGCTACCTGCATAAGCATTCAAATAATAAAATCCATGAAAAATCCCTCATGTGAACTATTCAAAGAATACCCAAGATGCGATAAATAGCCATATAATACTTCTCGATGGGTCCGCCTTCCCCAAGCAATCCATCATAAGTAGCAGATCAAACTCGTGACTTTTGGTGGCAGGCTGCCCGTGGAAAGTTTTTCAATCACTGCGAAGAATGAATCAGGTATCAGGCGAAAAGGACGAAGAAAACAAAATATGAGTGGAGGGGAGGTGGTGGAAATTCTCTGCGGTGGACAAACGTTTCATATTAAAAAGAAGTTTCCTGCGAAAACAGAAAAACGTCAACAACAAAATGCATTGCGGGGGAAATGCTCGGGATATTAAGCGCTCGAAACCGAAAGTTGCGAAAAGAGTTGGGTGGCAGCGAAAAAAAAGGAAACGGCAAGAAAAAGGTACGCGAAAAAACATCAAAAATTGCATATAGAAGTTGAGCTTATTATGCGCGTAAAACTTTTGGCCGTCTCCGTCATCGCCGCTTGCTTTTAACTTACTTTGCGTATTAAGTAAACTTGGCTGATAAAGTTCCGACCAGGATGGGGAATAAAAAAATAGAATCCCCGAAGAAAAAGAAACGAACGAACGGAACCACGCGCAATGTGTGTGACCTCTGAAGAACCGAGAAGAGTGCGCTTTCACTGCTTCTTTTCATCAAGTCACCTCAGCTATAAGTTGTGCAGTGCAAGAAATTTGCAATGATTGAAGAGTTCAAGAAGATTGTAATAACATTATAACATTATTTACATGAAATTACTAGAACAAAAGAAAAATTTGATTTGAAGTTGATTTTGTATTTTCGGATATAATGTGCAGTGTAAACAAGTTAATTTGCTTTTGAAGCACATCCCAGCTACTTCTGTTTCAATTAGCGCAGTGTGACCATGCTACCTGCTTATGCAATCAAATGTTGGCCAGCGAATCACATAAAATAGACCACTTAAACATTTTCCTCTTTCTTTTCCCATCTGGTTAAGAAAGGATCTCCTCTTATTTCGTATTTCTTCGTTGCTGCCCTCCTCTGGCGTTTTATTTTGCTTTTAAGTGCTTGAATATGTCTTGTTAAGTAAGCAGTTAGTTTTTTGGGCGCATGTTGTCCCTGTCCCTGTCCTTGTGCCACCACCACCACTACCATCACCTGCCCCCTATCCCCACACCCCTGGCATAAAATGTTTCGCAAAGTGTTTCCACCACCCCCTCAAGGCCTACGAATTTTCCTGGCTAGCAAGTTTCAACTCCAGCACCGCCTGCAAGCCAAAAGTTACAGCGTTCACTCTCAATTTTTTGTTGCTCCTCGCTTTCTACAACATTTTTTTACTATTTTTTTTTTTGAACCAAAAGTTTTGTTGCCTCTTATTTATTTTTCTTTTCTTGGTTGGCCCCTTTCTGGTTGTGCTGTTCTTTTTTTTTACTTTTCATTTGCGGCGCTAGAAACTTTAAACAAACCCAAAAAGTCAGCTTGGTTAGGGGCAAATGGGAGGATAGTTAAGAAAGGCAAGAGGGCAAAGTAACGAGAGATGAGTCGGCATTCCCTGACATAAGTAAGCCTAAGAGTTTTTCGCCCAGAATCTTCCGGATTAGGGATGGCGAAGAAAAACAAGAAGAAGGGCTGACTTTCGATAAGTTCGAAACGGTAAAAGCAAGTGGTTAACCGGTTTCATGTTGGCAGGGATTTGGAGAAGGATTTAAAGCCACTTCAGGGATCAAGAAGTAATCCCCGACAGGCTAAGTACGTTCACATCGAAACTAATTGATGTGTATGCACATTTGAATCGATATAAATCGTTCCTTTTGTTATCGATAAGCGTAAACGTATGATAGTTCAATGTTTATCAACTTTATTAACTTTCTTGACTAAGAACTTCCCATTATGGTATTCTTCTCTGCTCTTCTCTTATTTTCAATGCGAAATCAATGCACGTAGAGTGAACAATTAAAGACCAATATATGAAAAGATTCAGGCAATCGTTATCGATGGCCCTTGACCAAGTGGTATTCTTCTCGCTTTTTCACTCGCTCTCTTTATTATTTTCCCTATATTTTCCTCGCTTTTTCCCTTTGATTCTTGCGCTATTGCTTTTTCTCTGTGGCGCCACGAACAAAAGTTCAATTGCATAAATTAACCAAAAGCACACACATATATACATTTCACATTCCACATTCCACGTTCTGCTGCCAGCAGCCACACAGCATTTGCTTCTTCTCCATTATTGATGCATTCAATGACAATTCGTAGGATCTATGGGGAGATTGGATGGATGGAAATGGGGCGGCAGTGGAAGTGGAAATGGCAGCGGGAAGTGGGAAAGGATTGAGGGGTTTCGCTCGCCAGTGAACTCATTAAAATGCCATTTAATTAATCATCGCAGAGACGACGGCAGCGAAGCCAACCAAATGCTATAATTCAACGCTCTCCTCTAATTGTTATTGGGGCCTCCCAGAGGGGGGGTGCATGGGTGGCTGCGCCCGTGGTCGATTGATTCATTCTCTGGTCCGCTTGTCCGCTCATTAAACATTGCCCATTGCAGCTGCAGCATCATCAGCATTATTATCATCAACGCTGCATATCATCGTGCTCATCAAACGGGGCTTATCATCGACATAAATATACTTGCATATACCCCCATCATCAACAGTTAACTGCTTTTCCCTCCTTGGAGACGCGTTATATATATTGTGATTTTAATCGTCCTTTTTTTATCTGTTAACCCAGAAACTCTCATCTGGGTCCCTACCCTTTACATAGTCTGCTATTCCTATCTTTTCTAGCATCTTAAACCAGCCCATTTCTTTCCCAATATTTCCCGGACATTGGAGCGCGGACGTGAACAATTCCAATTAGCTGAGCAACTTTCTGCTCAATTGACTCTCGTCAGAGTGCACTGCGAAAAAAAAATTAAAAAGAATGCATAACATATATAAAAAAAAAATTACCAAAAAACATTTTTTTTAATAAGTTCTATAAAGTTGAAGGTATTACTTAAATTTTTTCAATTTTAGGATTGAAATTTTAATAAAAAAAAATGTTAAATAAAGAAAAATCATTCAGGTGAAAATTATTTTTATATTTTTTTTATTTTTTTTTTTTATTTTTTTTATTTTTTTTATTTTTTACTCAGCTCTGTTATTATTTTTTCCCAGTGCACTCTGTAGGCTTAGCCCAAAGGCAGTCAACACTTTGCACTGGCCAGTTGGAGCGTCCGAGAGATGAAGCGAGCCATCAATCAGGTTATCAATCAAATCCGCTGGCCCCCTTCCCTCCTTCCTTCCCCCCTGATGATCGATTTGTGCTAGACGATTTCTGGGCTACCTGCCCTATCCCCGGCCCCGCCCCCTTTTCCCGGACAGCTGGCGAGCGTTTGCCGGCCGCCTTTTCCCCTGACTTTCCCCCGGGGGAGTGGCTTTCGTCTCTCTAGCTGCAAATTATGCAGCCCGACGGAGCCATCGATCAAAAATCCGTATGCAGGAGCAGCTGGGCCGGATTCCTATCTGCGGCTCATATTTTTTGCAGTCATCAATTTGGTCTTTGATTTGCCTCGCTTCTCTTTCACTTCTTTTTTCATTTTTCGTATTTTGTTTGGCCGGTTTTAATTCTTGGCTGCAACGTTTGCATTTGGGATTTTAGGCCTCGAAAAAAGAGGGCGGTCCATAGTTGGTATATGCTCAATTGAGCCACTATGATGGATGGGTGGATTTGGGTGGTGGATTTGGATATATATTTGAATAGAGGGCCAGAAGTCGGCTAAATATGACAGATGAGCCATGCCCTCTCTCGCTCCCGTGTGTCAATTTGCATTCAATCGGAAATTCAAATTGACTTAAAGCGCGCGGGGGAGGTTTGCACAGAGTCCATATTGTGGTATTATTAAGGTGATAATAGATCGCACTCGACTCACATCCCTTAAATAAGGGAAGGAAATTATAACTTATAACTTAAGTTGAAAAGCCTTAGATATTCAATTTTTAGCATTCGATTTGATTCTACAAAATGTTTCATTTTAAATTGAATTTACATTTTGTAATCGAATAAACCATAAATGTACTTTTATTTTTCCATTTTAATCGGCCCATAAATCCATTCGCACATAAAACAGTGCATAAATGCTTTCAATTCCCACTGAATTCAAATTCAGATTAATGAAAGCGATTCGTTTGATTGATTCAACCGAGGTATTCCCGGGGCCCCCATTTCATTTGCTTATCAGCTCGCTGGATGGTCAATAAAAACGACGAAAACGACGACCATCAACAGCCAAATGGCCAAAACAATGAACGGGAACATTGTGGGGCATTAACATTAATGTCTTTTCATTTGCATTGACAAAGTTGCAGCCGGCTAGAAATGCCGATGGGGATGCTGAATGGGGTTAAGTGTTTCAATACAAAAAACAAAATAAGAAATGACAAAGTGAAAGAATAAAAAAAAGCCAACAAACACAGAAATGGAGTGTAATAAAAGCGACTTTCTTACTGCCTCTGGGTTCTATTCTCAATTGCTCGGAATATATACATATATGTATGTTGTGTATATAAAGCGTTTATATTCTCGGTCTATGGGTCTATGACTTTCCCTGCCTCTTTTCCCATAGAGCTAAATTAACACCATCACACAAACTAATTGACTTCAATTAAAACAAATAATGCCAGTGCAGACTGCAATAGTTGAATGCTCAACGTTCAATGCTAGATGTTGAATGTTGAATGGCATCCGAACCGAAACGAGTAAATATTTCTGTTCTATTTATGCTCACCCTGTAATCGATGGGGTAATGGGGTATATCTGCTGATAAGATTACAATTTATTATCATTATTAAAAGTAGATTCAAAAAAAAAAAAATAATAAAAAAAAAAAAAATAAATTCATTCCATAGTTTCTCTTAACTTTTCGAACCCCTAAAAATGTAAATATCCAAACAAAAACTTTTTAAAAACCCCCCGTCAGCCCCATTTACCCCTTTTTATCGCTTATTGAACAATGGCAAGCGGGAGTGCAGATGGTTCGAGATATGGAAACAAACAATTGCCACTGCTCCCCATTTCGTTCATTTGAAATTCATTTAATTTGGTGGCAAAAGTTAATATATTTATGTATATATGCGCATCTAAATGCAGGCCACAAATCATGTAAAATGTTAACAATATATATTGGCTCCTTTCCTATCCGGATCTATGGAGATTACACAGGAAGAGAGCGTTGGACTAAAGGTTGTGTGGGAATTCAATTGTCCATTATAATTAACAATTTCATGTGGTTTTCTTGCGCCCCCACTCGTTTCGATTCGATTTTGGGTGGCAGAGTGCGGAAATTGAAAAGTTAATGAACATTGAACATTGAAATTGAAGTCTCCGGCAAATGGAAAATTAGTTCAAGTCCGGTTACTTTCGGTTGACAAATTTATACTAATATCTAAACTCGAAACGAGCATTAGATCGATTGAATACTATTTGTAGGGAAATAGTTTGTTTAATTGAATCGCAAATTGAAATTGATTGAGTAATGGAGGGCATGATGAATATTGCAGGGAAAGTAAATTGTGAAGAAATATTAGATTGTTGAGAATGAGGATAGCAATTGCTTTATTGATTGACTGAGTAAGTGTTGTTACTTAGAGTTTATATCAGTCTTGTTTGCTTCAAGGCTTGTAAATTTGTATTGAAAATGCAGTGTATAAAAGTTCTACAACTTTAGTTTCGAATGTGTATCTGTGCTTACTATTGAAGGGTGGTGACCCCGACTTGCTGGTGCTCAAAAACTGTTGCGGTTTTGTATTGCTTTTTCTGTGGACCGTGTGGGCGCATTAAATATTTAATTAAATTCAGCCAAAAAGCCACAGCAGCGTCTAAGAAAGTAACCAAATGAAATGCCTTTTGCGGCTGCCATTGAAATGAAATGAAATGAGCGGGCGACTTGGAGACCCCGACGTCTCTGGGAGAGTCTGCAACTGGAACTCCGACTCCGACCCCGACCATGAGCAACGACCACGACATTCGACCCCGAACTCTCGAGAAGAAGCACTTGAGAATGCCACTGACAACCAAAGGAAATTTATAGCAAAAATTTATGTACTCATTGTTGCTGCTGCTGTTGCTGCTGCTGTGGCAGTTGCAGTTGCCGCTGTTGCGTCTGATGTTGCTGCCGTTTTGCGGGTTGTGTGGGAACGACAGCCGACGCTGCCTAAAAGGGGGAGGGGAGGGGGCCCAGTGTCTACGCAAAATATTTGCATGCTGTTTATACTTTTATTGCAAATATCTCATTCGCCAGCTCGCCGCTCTGGCTCCCTTTTCGCCTGACAGCAGCCCCCAAACAGACATGTGTCAAAGTTTGGGGCACTGGCTGCTGTCCGAGGGCCATTATTACACTGGGAAAAAATTGGGATTTTATTTTTTTGTATAAAATTATTATTTTATAATTAATTTATTTATAATTATCCATATTTTTCGTATTTCAAAAATAATAAACGAAATGCTTAGACGCTTTTAACTTTTTAAAATTGATTATATAGAAAAAAATTTTTTTTTTTAATTTTCCAGTATTTTACCCTTTTTATCATCACTCTGGAAAACTACTTTTCCCAGTGGACATACATATAGATTTCCATGTTTTTAAACGTTGCCCCGCTTCGAGGCTCATAAATCACTTGGCAAAATGTGCTGCGTCTGGTCGGGGATTCGGATACGAACACGGGGTCTGGGTTCTGGCTCTGGCTCTCCACAGGCAGTTCCATCTGCCGAGCGGCCCCAACTCCGATCCTTGGCAGCTAATTCCGCCCGATGCCTTTGCACTGAAGCATGGAAAAGGAGGAGGGACTTTCGGTTATGCCTCATTTAAATGCGGCAACTCTGACACTTTTTCCCTTCAAAAAAAAAAAAAAAACAAAAAAACAAGAAGAAAAACTTTAATTGTAATAAATTTGCCACATACTTGCGTGCGACGGTCTGAAGTTTTACCTCCCCAGTGTAATGAAATGCTAAACAGACAACAGACACTTGTTGCCGCCCCCTCTTTAGCTTTCGGGGCACGCCCATGGGCGCGCACACACATGGCAGGCGAAAGGGGGAAATATTCATAGTATGTACTATAAAGCCAGTGGAAACAAAGGACACGACAGTTTTATGACACATTTTTGGGGCTGTCTGCTGAATTTATAGTCAAGTGCGGAATGAACAATTGGGTCTTCAACTTGACGGAAGGCAGTCATAATTGAAGCCAAGTTGATAAACAATTGAGTGCGTTGAGAGTTTCATGGGAAATGGATTATGTGCGGGGGAAGGGGGAAAAATTCGACTTATTTAATTGCTTCTAATTGAAATGTTGAAATAAATACAGCAATTTTTACAAAGTTCGTATTATTTACCACTAAGTATTCAATTAAAATCATTGAAACGTGACTTAAACAGATTTAAAGCCGACAAGAGTGGACAACTAGAATCCATGGTTAATTTTCCTAATCGGCTTATGGTCCTGGCTTAATTAATTATTTGCTGCCATTCACGAGCACAATGTGCCCGCTCCATTCAGACCGAACCATTGATTGTCTTTATCGCCGAGCAGAGGCAGCAGGTTAAATGCTGTTGAAAACGGATTGATTCCAAAGGATGATGGAGGCACTCCGACTCCACACAGTGCGGAGTCCCGGTCTCTGGAGTTACCAGTTTCCACAGCTCTCGAGTGAGTTGCCTTTCAATTGGGCGATTGAATAGCGCAGATAGCTGGCATTTGAGCCATTGAAGCCATAAGCAGCACATTATGCCGCACCTCTTATCATCGCTGGAAAATCTCGCACTCTCTGGGAGTCCATTAATTGGGCCACACACACACGTACGTAGGTCGGAAAGGCAGCGGGAGAGCGGAAAAGCAGGAAAAGCAGGAAAATGTCTCATACAAAAGCTTCCATCTGAATGCAGACGCTGCATGGCTTAATGGCATAAGCGCAGCAACCAAAGTGCTACTTAAGACGCCTCTGGATTCCTTTTCCCCTTCTAGATGCATAGATAACTCCCGGATAGCTCCTCCTGCCAATCCGGGCATTGAGTGAAAAGGATTTGCCACCGTGAACCGACAGATACCGCGCCCCTTCGCCAGCGAATTCCCACTCTGACTTCGACGTGCCGGCGTCAATTGAGGAAACAAAGTGGGAGAGACCCGAGGAAGTCCCCTGTCTTGACATCATCCCCCCCCCCCCCTGCGAGGAACAGGACCCAGGACCACGTGTGTGTTCTCCAGCATCCTGCTTGGTGCAGTGAGAGAAAAGCATTGTTCAGTTTGGATACCACTCCATAATGAATTCAACAAACATCTCATGCAATTCAAATATCTTATCGATTAAAATCACTATATTCTATCGATATTATCGATATATATTATAAAAGTTCCTTTTCTGGCTTATTTTGAGCATAAACTAAAATTAGAAACTATTTTCAAGAGTGATAATATAATGATAATTCGATATACCGATATATTATATCATTTGTATATATTCGATAAGAAATTCGATATTTTCGATAACCGTTATTTTTTCGAGTGCACTGACACTGCTTATCCAGCTCATGCATCGCCACTCTTCCATGTGTGTTTTTTTTTTTCTTTCGCCCAGCTCGACACACTCGCTTCTTTTCAATCTTTTC
This sequence comes from Drosophila mimetica, assembly GCA_037075245.1. Classification (NCBI taxonomy): domain Eukaryota; kingdom Metazoa; phylum Arthropoda; class Insecta; order Diptera; family Drosophilidae; genus Drosophila; species Drosophila mimetica. Next base: position 7,247,114 of record JBAMCH010000005.1, read on the forward strand.
TTTCAGCTCCCTGCTTGTATTTCATCAACAGTGCCTGCATAATTTCGCACTGCATTCATTCCGGTTCTTCCCCAGCTTTTTTCCGTCCCTTTCGATAAGGATGTGCTCTGATGTGACGTGAGTGCCCCATGCAGCGTGTGGCGCTATTAACACTTTTGTCATTATCGGGCAATGGGCTGCTGCTGCCGCTGCTGCTGCTGCAGTAGCAGCTTTCAGGATCTGCAGTCTCATTCGTGGAGTGGGGAGCACACCAGGCAGTACCATGCCATCCCCCGCTTAAACGCTGCGTTACGGTTAATGTTACTCAGGTGAGAGAGGTACGGAAAACGGAAGTCTCAACTTCCGTTTGTCGCTTTTCGTTTTTGCGCGCTCCCCCACGATGATGAAGCCATTCGATATAAATGCTGGTGGCCAGCCCTTCAGGATCTCGGGATCCGCACCAGAAAATCCCCCCTAAAAACACCCAACCCATTTGGCATTCATGTGCTCCTCTGGACGTGGCATGCGTATTCAAGTGTAAGCGAGTTGAAGTGTCATTCGGAATTTGGAGCACGGTTTTCCCTGACTGGGTACGATGGCGTGGGGTGGAGTGGTGGAGTGGTGGGGATTGGTCCTCTGATTAGGGTTGCTGCACTGCCTCACAATGGCCATGGAATGTGACATGACGTGTACAAGTGCTGCCATCCCAACGGAAGTAGCGCGCACAGATACTTTTCAAAGGGAGTGGAGATACCAATGGAAAATTTAGGTTACTTTACAAGGGCCAAAGAAATTAGAGTCCTGGTGTTGAACACAAAAAACGCTGATGCTGACGAGGATTCGATTATTTGAGGAGGAATTTAATAGCGTTTAGTGGAAATGAGACAAATTAAATTAGGTGTAACGCTAATCGCCAATTAAGGCTATCTATCGTTTATCGAAATAATCGGGAGAATTTTCAAATTAAATTAAATCTAGTTTGGGTGTGTGACAAATGTTTTTTAAAGAAAGGAGATCTTCAAATTGTATTCGAATAAAATATGATAATTGAACTCAGCGACTCCCCGTGAATTTTCCACTTATCGATAACACATTCAAATCAGGCCAAACAAAAGCCAGCAATCTTAAGGAAAACAAAATGCATTCGAATTTGCATCTGTTTGCCAACCACTGACGATATGCAGATGCATATCGATATCCGATATACATACAAATTACCACTTCCGCGTATGCAGGGAAATAAGTGAGAGTGAGCCAAATGAATTATTTATCGATTGTCTGCCCACCGCACTCTTCCGCTCCAGCTTAATTTCGTATGTAATCGGATTCTGGGCACGGCCATCGGACTTAAGACCCCCAAAAGCAGAAAGAGAACCGTTCACGCACAATCGATAATTCATATGCATGGCGTCCCTGCTCCTCGCTCTGAATCTGGTTTCCCAAATAGCTGGACAGTGAGAGAAAATACTTTTATATAAAAATTGCATGGATATGTAGCTAAATGTGAAACAAAAACTTATGCTATCGTTTATCGAAATAATCACTTTTAAAAATTATATACAATTTTCAAGTATTGAAATTTATTTGTATTAATTTTCCTTGTATTAATTATTTTGAGTGTATTTCCGATTCCCACAACATTTCCAACATACTGTAATTCATTTTTGACTTTTTTACGTGCGGAATTATCTGCGCTTAAGATTTATGCAGCGAAATTGTGTGTCAATTTACTTCGTCGATTTCTCATGGACCTGCTGCTGCTGCTGCTGCTGCGCCGCCTTTCGTGCCATTTTCCCCTCAGTTTCCCTCCGATTTACCCCGCTTTCCCGCCCACACATGCAAAGTAGGGAGGGAAATTGCCGGCGTCGTTGTCGCAGCGGCCCAATGATGTGGAAAATGTGAATTTATATGTGAACAGCAGCAGCAAGTACGCGGCGGCATAAGTAATAAAAAAAAAGTTATATATATCGGGTGAACGGGGGGAGGCAGGGGAAATCGACAGGAGTTCGCCCTGGTATCCTTGTCATTGATGCCAGTAAAGATAATTTTAACGATGTCGATAAACTTCAATTTCCATTGGCAGCCAAGGAGAATTCTCGGACCGGCCATTTATGAGGAACTTTTTCGTTTCTCTCATTTTTTTCTGGCCATTTTTCATCATTTTTCGAATGGCATTTAACTGTGTGGCAGTGCAACATTGGGTAAATGCGAGGACAAGAGCGATGACGGGCAAAGGAGGTGTCACACCATCCTGATTGAGTCCCCGGGCGGTCCAGTCAACGATTCGATAATAATAATTCCTTATTGCATTGCCCACATTGCCCACCGATTGGCAATGGGATTATTACGGCCATGACTGCGGTTGTCACAGGACAAGGAGTAATTCTCCGTTTGAAAACGCTGCGATCCTTGATTTCTTATGCTCTGTAAAAGTGGTCTTAACTTGAGTGTAAGCTTTTCTGCACAGGGAATTATGTGAAAAGAGGAAATCATAAGAGAATAACTGTGTTTTCAAAATATAACATGTATTAATTGAATTTATTTAAGAGAAAATACGCTTCTGCTATCGTTTATCGAAATAATCGGTTTTAAAAATTATAATTAATATATGTGCTATCGTTTATCGAAACAATCGGTTTTAAAACTATGATTAATATCTTCTGCTTTCGTTTATCGAAATAATCGGGCTTAAAAATTATATTTAATATCTTCTGCTATCGTTTATCGAAATAATCGGTTTTAAAAATTATATATTTGATTTAATTTAAATAAACAAATAAGGAACAGTTTGCATTTTGCATAACGCTTTGAATCTGTTTGCAAACAGGGGGGGATTTTCTCAATTATTTTCCTTTTTCCGCACTTCCATTTTCGGCTTATCAATTGCATGCGAATTCAAAACGACAGTGGCAATTAAAAGTGAACCCAGTCGAGCTATGAAAAATCACGGCCAACAATTCGTTGGCGGTTTGCAATCAAATCAGATTCCACTTTGACCAGGACTGCAGAAAAGGACGACAGAATATAAAAAAATAGAAAAAAATATATGAAAAGAGGACTTCAACATTCCGTAGTTATTTAATGGGTGCCGTTTGCGTTGTCGTATTCAATTCATAACCACGTTCCAATTGGAATATGCATTTGTACATGAAAGCGTAAGTGCACTTCAAAAAAACTCTGTGTTTTTTTTTTAGGAAATGTTTATAAATTTGAAAAAGGTTTGGGGCAAATAATTGTATTTGTATAGTAATAAATAACTATTTAGTCATTCGATTATTCGATTGAAATATAAATGTATCGAATATGTGATTTATAACCGTTTAGTTGCAGTGTTTCTACATATATGCGTTGCTGAATGCACGTTTATCTGCCCACATAACTGTAAGCCTGTTGGCTATTTGGGATTTTTTTATTATATGCACCACTTTTTGCGGTCAAATGATTTTTATTTCGATTTCAGGACAAAAGCGAAAAGCAAGAGCAGCGGTGAAAATTGAAGGATCGCGGATTGAAAAGAGTTGGTGGGGGATGTCTGATGATGCCGACAATATTTTCAATAGCTTTTCCCAGCGATTCATTTCATTTTGATTTTATTATTTAGACTGGCCTGTGGGTCTCGCACTCTCACTTCTTCCTTTTCTTTTTTTTACCCATTTTTAACCATCCCATATCTCTTGCTCAGGACTCTTGCTTCTTTTATTTCTCTGTATTGCACATTTTTCATGTCACTAAAAAGGTTTTCTCCTCGCTTCTCTCCTTGAACCAAAATGCCAATGCACATGGCCCGTTTGCTTCTGGATAACAATTTACCCTATTTTCTGGATTTCTTTATTTCCCATAACTTTGGACCTTTCGTTTTACCATTGTTCCCCATAATTGATGGGTTGTGATTTGGAAGGAACCAAATTTTCAGTTTTCAGTTTATTAATTAATAGTTTACTTAGTTTTTTTAAGAGCTTTTAAAATCTGTTCTATTAAAATTAAAAAATAATGCCTTAAAATAACCATTACTTTTTGGTTATTATATAAACCTATCAAAAATCATAAAGTATATGATTTTTATAAATGCTATTAAAATCTGTTCTATTAAAAATTAAATATCTATTAAATTGCATTCCCTTTCCTCTCAAGTTGATGTGTGTACTTTGCAAAATATTCTGAAAGTATTTTGATTTCTTATACTTATAAACCCCCTATGCATTAATGCATGTGATTGCAAAAAAGCCAAAGCATCTGGGAAATGGGGTAGGGTATTTTTTCTTCATACTCCCCCCATTTCTGGCTGAATCTAACAGCATATAAATATTGGATATATTGAAAAAGCAGAGAAAACGGCCAGAGAAAAATAAAAGAAAAACAATGTGTATGGAAAAACATATTCCCATATATGCGCTCGTATCTGTCTGCTTCAGTTTTGTGGAGCGGCAGGGGGTTGGGGGGTTGACTGCCCCCCCCGTTTATGGCTCCCTCATCGCCACCGGCTGCCATTTAATAGCATGTGTCAAGTGCATTGAAAAAGTCTATTTACGTTGCAATTGCAACTGTGGCAGTGCCACTGTCAGTGGCAGGCACCACCCATCTCCCAACCCCCTCGAAAATGCCCCTGCCCACGCCCCTGGCAACAAGGCCAGCCATTCCGATTTCTGTTGATGATTTTGTATTTTTAGGATTTGTAGCCAGTAAAAATAGTTGCAAAAAAAAGAATCTCGCACATATAGATAGCAGAAAAACAAAGGAGTTGCGCAAAAAAAAAACGGCGAAGAAAATTAAATTTGATGGGAAAAATATTGTTTTTGCGGTTTGGCGAAAAATCATTTTATTTCGACGTGGTGGAAATTTGTGGTCAAAGCGAAATTCATATTTTATAAACAATATATAGGTAGCTGGCAGCAGCAGCGATTGCAGGTGGCAGGTGGCAGGGGTGCTTGCATGGGTGTTATCGATAATCGGACAGCATTGCCAGGCACGCATATGAGTAATGGCACTCAATCCCCTCAACTCTCTGGCTCAAAACATTTCGCGGTGGAGAAATATGGGGCGCAGTTGCCTAAAAATAGCTGCACATGGCAACAATTTTGCACTCAAGTGAGTTTTCTCTTCCCCACAAGTGTGTTTACGAAATATTAAATTGAAAATCAATTAATTATACAAACTATGAGAACATTTTCTCCATTTTCTCAAGAGGAAAACTCAAGCGGTTGCCAGCACGTACCTGCCAAAGAGAAAGAGAGAGAAAAGGAATTGGTTAGATTTATGATTAATCGAATAAAAGTTATCGGAATCAAAATGAAAGCAAAAGCAAAAGCACAAAAAGCAAAAGCATCTGATGATGATGATGATGTCATCGGCAAATGGCAAGGACGAACTTTCACTTTCGACCCCCTAATGTATGCTGTGATTTCGTTTTCCCTCTTTTTCGGCTGCCAGTAATTGACAGTCGTGATTCAGATGCAGTCGGGAGATAAAAACTTTGCGCGCATCCCCACCACGAAAAACAATCAAGACATAAAGTCACCCAAAAGACACACACAAGCCACCCTCTACCCTCTAGTTTTTGGGAGAACAATGTTCGTTATGAAAATTGAAAATTTATAGCCCAAAAACCAAGCAAGGAAAGTTGCCTCGTGCTGTCACTCCCCCCGCACTCATTTTCCTATAATGTAACTGAAATTAAATTGTATTAAGGCAAAGTTTGCATCGCGCTTTCTTTCGTTTTATGGCCCACTTAATGTTGGCACATTTTAGGGCTTAATGATGAGATCATATCGTTAGCTGGGATTCTGGGTTATCATTTGTATTGTAGGTTTTCTAGCTGAGCCTTAAATATAAGGAAGAGATCCACATTTTGGGGTCACAACGATTGCCACTGCTTATGAATTCATGCCAGTTCAAAGAGATGTCAACGCCATTTGCTCGCTTCCCTCTCATTGATTCGAGATTCCGATGCGGAACTTGCCACTTGCAACACTGCAATGCCTCCATCCGGATCCTGGATCCCTCTGAAGGACCTCCCCCATCCCCCATCGACCCCTCTTGGCCACCACTAAATGGGTCAACTTGTCTACTTTGGCCGCACACACACACACACACACACACAGAACGGCCAATTGTCACTGCGTTTGGGAGCAGTTTTGCGGCCGAGTGGCAGCAGGAACACAGCCAGAAGCTCCTTTTGACGCTTCTTTGGAGCCCACTTTGCGCCTGAATTTGCCCTGTTTTCTAGTCCCCAAGAAATGCACAACAAATAGAATTTAACTATATTTTTTAAATGATATTTCAAATATTAAAATAATTAAATTTTCATAAACCAGAATAATAATTTTTATATTTTAGTACTTATAAGAATGTGAATATTATATCTGAAATGCTTTATAAAACTTATTTTTGTATAGATGGAAAAATCTACATTATCATAAATGATTTTCTAAAGCAGTTATTTCCTTAGTTTTTTTTTATATTTTTAAAATGATGACCTCAAATATTAAAAAAATTAAATTTTCAAAAATCAGAATAATAAATATTATATTTTAGTAAAAAAATGTGAATATTATATTTAATAGGTTTATAATTATTATTGTTATATAGATGAAAGAATGTACATTTTATAATTGATTTTCTAAAGGAGGTATTTTCTTAGTTTTTTTTATATTTTAAATAATAAAATAATTACATTTTGCAAAACCAGAATAATACATTTTTATATAGATGAAAAAATAATTGATTTTCTAAAGGAGGTATTTTCTTAGTTTTTTTCTAATATTTCAACGCTTTTCACTTCATTCTTTCAGTGTGCAAATATCCAAGAACAAATATCTATATATATATATATATCTCGTTTAGATGGCTCCTTTCTTTCTGCTGACTTTGCATGTCAACTGACTGCAGCAGCTGAGGCTGCTCCTCCACTTGATTTTCCCCCGACTACAAACGGCGGAAAAGTCGGCAGCGCGTTTTAAGCGGAGCAATCAACTTGTCCGGAAAAACAGACAGTCAGACATTCAGACATTCAGACAGAAGGACCTACGGAGAAGGCCTTGACATTCAGCAAGAGACTCAATTATTTTCGGGGAATCCTCTCCGCTGGCAAAAGATTAAACTAAAATAATCAGCAGAAAAAGTTTTGGAGTCGTTGTTGCCAATTCTTTTTCAGCTTTTTTTTTTGCAGCAGCACAGAAAAGAAGCCAAACGAGCTTTTAATTAGCCAACGAAGAAGAAGCCTTCGATGTGCTAATCAACTTGGTCTATGCAAAGAGAACTACAGAGATTAGGATTTAATGAGATAGACCGCAAAAAGAAATCCATCAGAATGGAGAAGAGCAGAGGGAAAACCTCAAGACGACGAACTGTATGTTCTTTGTTATGCAGGTTGATTACACACATCACATCAGAGATGGGCACGTGATAGGAATTTCCCACATGGATGATAACCCTTCGTAACTCATTATAATCACGCTGACACCTCTATTAAAAAATACTAGGAAAGATAAAGAACTGCTCTATAAGCAGGAAGTTCTGGTGGCAGCTGCTCGTCATCGTCACAGAATTGAAGTCAATTGATGAGGTGGCTGTTGTTGCAAGTTGCATATTGCATACGTCCCTCCCCAAACAACAATGCCATCGAAAGAGACAGCCGAACAAATGAACATACAGCCCCCTACGAAAATCTCCCCATCAACAAGTCCTCAGATGTCACTTTGTCGGCACGACTTTGAAGCAGGTTGCGCTCCCTCCCCCGTATTTTCTCCGTTCTCCGACTGCCTCAAGTGGGTGAAAGAAGTTTAATTAGGCGCCCGAGATGAAAGGGAGGAGAACAAAAAAGCAAAGGGGAAAGTTCAAGTAACCAGCAAAAAAAGAAGTCATTGAATTAATAAGCAAGTGAGCCCATCGACAAGGTAAAAAGAAACCATTCATAAATATAGTATACTTTATTAAACATTTAATAAAAACCTATAAAACAATTTAAAGGTGTCCAGAACTGACATGTTTTAAAATTCCCCAACGAATATAAAAGCATTTCTTTAACATAAACATGTCAGAAATAATTTAAACCAAAGCTTTTAGATTCCAAAATTATGAACACGAAACAAACATGCTTTTTACCTTACGAAAATGTTTGGTTATTAATATCTTTGTATAGAAACAACTGTAATATATTTACAACCATCTAATAGAGTGACGAGAAAAACTGCTGTTAGTTATTATATCGAATATCCCCCACTAACGATCGAAATTTCGCATCCAGTGCATTATTTTCGACTAATTGAAAAGCAGTGACCGCAAATGGAAAGCCAAAATCTGACTGATTACAAAGTTGGAAATGGACATGAGATCGGATTACCAGTTTGGAGCACAGCTGTTTGCCAAAATGCAATGCAAAATGAAACATTTGTAAATTAATTATGCATCCAGTCTGGAACGCAAATTAGCCGAGTCCCCCGATTGGTTGAAGCATCAGCAGATCTAATTGAGTTTTGAATTACCCGAAAAGGGATTTCGGTCGCTTTTGAGTTTGTTCCAACTTTTGTCACAAACGCGTTTGTCCCCAGTATTGTTGGCCACACACACACATATCACTCACATTTCAGGGCAAAAGTTTCCATGGAACTCGAATGGACTCGAATCGTATTATTTTAATAATGCCCTGACAGTTTGCCAAACTGTCAGCGGAAACCGGAAGCTGCAACTGCCAGAGTTGCCACACCTAACTGGGCCGCAAAAATGGCTGGCAGCGTAAAGCGCAGCGAGGGGGGGGGGGAACGTACGTATAAAGAGGAACGTTTACAAAGTCAGTGATTAAACTATTTATGACAGCTTTTTAAATGGCCCCTGGTTCGCGTCATTTCCACTCTCAGTGCGACCATAAAAGTTATGCCCGCTTCCAGGGTTGCCAGCGCGGTCAGCGAAACTTGGTGCTGGGGCAACAAAAAACCCACAAAGAGCAATAAACATTTTCTGGCTGCCAAGGAAATTAAGAAAATGAGCTCGAAATGGGGCAACAAAATAAAAGAAAAATAGCAAAACATAACAGGAAGGAAAAAGCAACAAAAAAAAACGGTCATCAGATCGCAAAGTGCGGTTGGCAACACTGTTGCTGCTGCTTCGGCTGCTGCTGCTGCCACGCCCCCCAAATGCCCCCAAAATGCCTTCACGTCTCAGACACATTGTAGCCGCTATTCGCTGCGCTTTCGCTGTAGAGCTGCATCTGATTTTGATTTTGACTTCGCGGCCCTTTTCCCGCCATTGTTGTCAAGTACAGTTGTGCGCGCAATATTGTAGTTCATAAGTAAAAGGGGATGTTATATTAAGTTTATAAATGTAAATCGAAAATATTACAATTTATTAGGAGTAATTAGAAGCTCTAAGTGCTGGTCTATGGCAAATTGCTTAGTTATGATATAAGAGCTAAACTTCTACTTTGAACCAGTGTTGCCACCTTTTCAGATACCATATGCTGTTACTCTGAATACCCAAAGGTGCTATTAATATCTGTTGAGACCTAAATGCGCCATTAACACGGAAAGCCCAGGACAGGTACCCCGTTTTTCTTAGCAGTGTAGTCGCGTGTGTGTGGCATTTTGCTGACATCAAGCTGCGTGACTCGGCGGTGAGCAATCGATGTTGCGATGTTGCAGGTTGCTCGCCAGCAGCAACATGCAACAATGACTTTGTGTGTGCCCATTCTTTTGTTCGAGAGTTTGTAAGCGTTTTTTTTATTATTATTTTTTTACTCGACAGCAGAATTATTATCACAAATTGTCCTCGTGCCGAAAATTGAAACGGAAGACTGCATCAATTTATGACCCAAATGTGACATTTACCCATCGAGTATCGAGTGCGGGGAGGCAAATCGACTTGGTTTCTGGTTTACATTGAATGTCATCTGCATAAAATTGACATTTTGCAAGCGTTATAGCTTGACCTTTGATCGCTTTAAATGTCCTGAATGTGACAGCGATTTCCAAATTCCCCTTTCCCCCCAAACCCCGCAAGCTAATGGCAAAATCGATGGCAATCAGGTTTTAGTCACTAAAACACAACTGAAAACGGCAAGTTATTGAGATGGAGAGACTACTGCCCTCTCCTGGCAATTAAAAGGCAATTAGCTGGCAAATGCTATCCGGCAGATGTCCAGATTCACAAAATGCATGCGATACTCTCCTCGGCGAGGGAAAAACATTTCGGTTTGGCCCAGAACAATCGACCTGAGCCATTCGAGTCGAATCAAATCAAAACGAATTGAGGATGTACCTGATGATCTTTTAATTAACACGTAGCATACAGTTGCTGAAGGATTCCAGGCAATGCAATTGAGGAATTAACCCATTATTTAATGGTGTTGGAGGGGATTTTTAATGACTACCTGGATTTCTGTATCGTAATTCAATTAGAAAGGTAAGAAGAATCTCTAGAAACTATTTATTTTCTAATGAAAAAGTATTGTTTAAATTGCTTGTAAATATAACACATAATTTGAAGCATTTCTTATGTTTATAAGACTAACTTAAAATTTTTAAAATATTTTTAAAAATGTTAAAAGTATTTTTTACGAATTTTTGAACAACATTATTTATTTTCCAGTTTAAAGATTTTACCGTTTAATATTATGATTATTTTTAATTTACTCATTTGTTTATTAGACTAATTTAGAATTTCTAAAATATTTTCAAAGGTGTTCTAGGTATTTTCTACGATTTTTCGAACACCATTTAGTGGGTTAGCCTAAACAAATTGCAGGCAAATCACAGGATTTCCGTGTGAAACCTGGCCATTGAAATTGAGTTATTAATGGCAAACACATTTTCATCGGATTTCGAATTTTCCCATGGCCCCAAAATGAGATGCGGATGATGATGCGGAGAAATCAGAAAATGACTTATGTGTGTCGGCACATATATATCATTTTACGAGCATATATCTGTCCGCACTCGGCACTCTTACAGCTCGTATTTCGACAAATTGATTTCACACACAATTCAGCTTGGTCGGTCGGTCGGTCCATCACATCAGCAGCATCTACATTCTACAATTCTCCCATTTACTCCACCAAACGAACGAGCTTCATCAGCAAAAAAGGCATCCCAAACCAAATCCAAAAGCCAAGCCAGCAAGAACAATTATAATGCTGATGTTGCTGCTGGCGTTTGCTTCTTTTATACCATTTAATATGCATATAAACAAAACGCAAACCGAAATGAAAACAGCACCCAAAATGGGGGGCAGCAGTGTAGTCATTATGAGTTATATCCAAGTCATGGCTGCCCCATCTGTGCCAGTTGTTGTGAGAAAGTTGTACAAATTTTAGAAGGGGGGGATGTTCAATCCCCCCGACATTTGATCGATGTGGCAAATGTTACCCAACTCTCAGCTCTAAGCGATTTCTGGTTAATTACAAAGAACAGCTTCCAAGAGATCACATTTCATGAGTAGAGAAAACAATACTTAAGATCAGCAAAATTATACTTGGATATTTCTATAGAAGAAAACATTATTTAATGAACTCCCCCAGCCAAGAAGTTTCCCAGGAAACACTAACAAACAACTAAGTGAAAAACTCAATCCTTCGGACTCAAATTCAATTAAGAAGTGCAAACAAAAATTCAATAACTTTTGACTTTGTCACAATTTTGTTTATAAGAATCTCTGCCAAAATCCCCAATACCAAATACCAAATCCCAAATCCCAAAAAACCAATCCAATTGAATCGCATCGCATCGCCTCATAAGCAAAGGCCAAAAGTGGATGCGAAACAATAGAGTTTCGCTTTTGGCGCAAATAAATTTCATCGTCTAAACAATGCAAGTTGATGTGTCAATTGTAGACGGACGAACGAAACGGATGAAACTTTTCGGCCAAAAGTGAAGCAAAGAGAAACGAAAACAATAATACTCCTTCGTTCCATTGGGCATCTCAATCTCGATCTATATACATCCTCCTCATCTGTCCATCCATCGACAGTTTTAATAACTTTTTTCGTTGGCCATGTTCTCGAGTTGTTTTGTTTGGACAGCGATTGGTTCGCTCTCCTCTCGGTTTTGTTTGGCTAATGGTGAATGGCAAATGGCAAATGGCTATAGCGATGGCGATGGCGATGGCATGATGAACCAAAATATTTGATGGCTTTCAGTGTTTCCTTTTGGCGCTTAATGAAATTCTCTTGCGGTTTGTTTACAAATCAAATTTGACTAATGTGGTTTGATTGATTCGGAATCTGTTGTTGATGGTTTTTCCAATGTCTTGTTTTGGTTTTTTGTTTTTTTTTTCTTCATGAGGCCGTTGAAAGTTTTGCCAGCCTGCAATGAAATCTCAAAATCCCCAAAGAAACGTTTGCAAATATCACTGCGATTTTTCCTTTTTTTGCATATCCACACCCTCCTGTGTTGAATTTGTTTTACCTTGCAAAATGCTTTTTTACCCGGCAATTATACGAACAAACCGTGTGTGCGCAAACACAGATACAGATACATATACTCCCACTTCGCATGCTGTGCAAACTTTTCAAGCGTATACTTCATACTTCGCCTCCCCCAAAAAAAAGTGGAGGGGAAAAAAACAACGCAAACCCCTGTGTTTTTCGCATAGTTTGGCAATCCATTGGATGCGTCGAAAGCATTTAGATATTTTTACCCCTTTTTTAATAGTTCTTTTCTTTTTTTTTGTTGGCCAGAAAAAATCGCAGTTAACATTTTTCTTGTTGCCATCCGTGGGCACTTTTCGCTTGAATTGGCGATCCATTTATTGTTTTCTTTATCAGCGGAGTGTGGGCTCAAGATACCGCACGGTCCACTGGGTATCTCTGGGATACAGAATTATTTAAGTCATTTTAGTGGGGAAAAAACATAAAACAGACATTATCTTTGAATTAATTAAATACTGGAATCATTTCTTGCGTAGATTAGCTATTTTTAACTAGAGTTACGCTAAAACCATGATAAGAAAAATAAAATTTTTTTTTTTTTATAAAAAATTCTTAAAAACTGATTAAACATCTATTCCCGTACCATTTCTAAAACAAATTGTCTTATTAAATACCATTTATTCACCACACAGATAAAAATCTATTCAAAATCAATGTTTCGTACCAAAAAAGATACAAGGCTATCTAAGAGATACAAATCTAAGAGATACAAATGTATCTGGGCGTTGGAATGTCGAGCATACATCATTCTCCGATGGCATTTCCCAGGCAGTTAATGAGGCAATAGGGTTCGTTAGACGCCCTCTTGATTAGTGGCTCCCTTTTTGTCGAGAAAGCAAAGGAAAAACGAAGGGAAATTCCCAAGACTGGCGCCTGACCTTTCTCCCAAAAAACTGTTCAATCAATAAGACAAACATGAAACTAAGCCGTTAAAAGCCAACAAAGCGAATTCCCATTCCCACTGGCTTGACCCAAAAATACCCATCGGTGGTAGGCCCCCCGAAAAAATACCCGACGATGCGACGTAGATACTTTCGGGTCAGAATCGAATTCAAGTGGCGAATGGTGGATACGCAACATTTATATTTTTGGCGACACCATGAGCACACGAAAATGGGGAATATTTTTAGACCCGAATGAGAAAATCAATTCCAGAATGAGCCGCAGGCACTTTGAAGTCCAACGGATTGTGAATGGAGAGGCGATAGATAAATATACACATATAGTATATGTGCACCGAACAAAAAAATTAAAGAAATTGAACTATTATAATATATCTTAATAAGAGTATTACATAAATAATGTCAGAAGAATTTAATCTTTATATTATTTAGTATTATATCAATGCTAAAGAGTTTAGATATTTAGTATTTAGTATTTATTTAACACCAAACTTTAATACTGGAACTAGTATATTTTTAATACAACTGCTTTTACGAGTTTTTTTTGGTGTATATATATAGTGTCGTTGCCCCAGCTGCCTTAATTCATGCCTAAATCTGAGTGAAGCTGATTTAAATGCTACACTTGTTGTTCTTGCTGTTGTTGGGGCATAAACAAAACTATAAAAGTTCTGTTTTGGTTTTTGCCAAGGCGCCACAAAAATTTTGAGGGGGGGTTTTCCATGTGCTACCCGGCATCTGTGTTTGCGTTTGACCCGATTTATTTATAAAGAATGCAAAACGGAGCAGGAGGAGTTCGGGTTTTGGGGCTGTGGGCTTTGGGTTTGGGGATTTGGGTTCATGCCCAGATAGAATTAAATGCTGCCGGGGCCTAATTGCATTTGTTGCGTGTCACTGAGCAGCGGCAAACTCCCAGGGGCGGGGCCTTCAATTAAAGGAGGCATAGGGGATATCAAATAAAATCAATTAGGAGAACAGAGCCTGGGGCCGCGGGGGATCTGTGAAGAGTTGAGCTCAAAGGGTTGTCAAGGCAGAACAAGTATCTTACTTTTAACTACACTAATGCTGACAATACACCGAAACAAAAAATGATCAGAGATACTAAACTATTCCCACTAAGCTATTGAGTTTCAAAAATATCTTCACAAGATGAGTAATATATATATACTATATATATATAATATATAATATATATATACTACAAATTAAAAAAAAAACGTTATCCAAAGTATACATGTTATATGATCAAAATTTTCATCCGGAAAATTCCCTTCCTTTCACATTTCGTATCTATAAATGTTTTTCGAAATTGCCCCTTCACCTCAGACAGCCGAAATATGTCTTCAGGATACATTTACACACCATTCTCACTCCCCACCCCCCAAAAAAGAAAAATCATACAACCGAAATTCCCATTTCAATGTCAATGCAGCTGTTTGCCATTGACAAAAACAAGCCATCGACAACAACTGGAACATAATTGTGACACACGAACGTGTCAAATTAATTGCCACTCTTAGTTGTTCGCACCTCTCACAGGAGCTGGAATTTTCTAGAGCTCTTTTGCTCTATTTATAACATTATAATATCTACCCATATTCCATATGACAGGCAATTGGGGCCGTCGCCACATTTGCATTGTCACCTTTAATGAGTTTCTGCCGGCACATGGAGCATAAACGGGCCATAAAAACGCGACATATACATTCTGTTTCCCCCCGAAAAAAAGAACAAGAACCCAAACTTGGAGGTGTGAAATCATCAATCATGACTTACGACGAGCCGCCTTTCTGAGCTTTGTGCGTGTGAGTGTTGTTTTTTCTTTGCTTTTTCTGCTGATGGCCATTGACATTGACACTTACCTGGAAAGAGAGACAGATAGAAGTGAAAATGGTGGGAAAAAGCATAATTAGTAAGGTGTTTAAGTGCTTATTTGGTGGCTACAATATGCCTGATTGATTGTCTGACCATCTAAATATGGGAACTTGGGAGTAATTATTTATGCAAAATTATGAAGTTGAAAAAAAAACTATTTGTATCCACACAAAGTTAAATAATTAATGCAGAGATTTCCGAAATACAAGCATAATTCGATTTAAATTATGGTATTTTCCCCTGCTCCTCCTAAGCAGAGATTTCCAACATCCTGTTAATTGAATTGTTTATTATTTAGAGCCCCATCATCTTAGGATCTTAATTCCGGGCATTGCTTTGAGGCAAACCAATTTGAAAATCCCCCGGAATAAACGTTGGACACGTGACAACGACCACTTGATGGCATTTGTAATCTCCTTCGCCTAATCCACTTCATTTCCGCACTTCGGAGCTGTGTGGAGTGGTGGAAAATGGTATTGTAAACAACAATTATGGAACGTTTTCAAATCGAAGGATTCTCAAAAAGAGTGTGCTGCTGACAAAGTGACAGAGTCACCCCTGAAAAAAAGTCAACTAATTGAAAATACTTGAGCTGCTGGAATGCTCCTTTTTTAAATCCTGCAGTATTCTGTATCCTGTATCTCTGGAGATATTTCAGCTTAAATGAAGTGTTAACAGGCTGCCAAGAAATGCTTTTCGGCCGCATAAATCACATTCGCAATTTGGCAAAGTGCAGTGGCGGTTTTTCCTGCTTTTTTTCGGGGGTGGATGGGTTTGGATTTTCGGCCGAAAAATATCGAAATGGAGAAACAAAACTTGAATTTTGATTTAAGGACTCTGGACGACTCGACGTTGGGCAGGCAGCCAACCCTCAGAAATAGAACTAAAATGTTGTCAAGCCGCGCTCTGATTTATGCGAGTGAGAAACAATAATAGTAAAAAAGAGGAAATCAAATTAATATGTCGGCTAACCCCCTATAGATAAGGTTTCTGTTTCTGGGGCGTAACTATGCCAGAATCACAGCGGGCCATAAATAAGTAAATGCATAAATATCCGAAATGGGGGTGTGGGTAAAAGCTTTTCCATCCCACATCTTCATACAAATCCAACCCCCAAGATGTTGCGCCTTTAATTGACATATTATGTAAACAGGATAGTTAACATTGCTCATTTCATTTCATTCCGATTCATTTCGATTCATTCACTCGCACAGCTGTATTTGTTCAGACGGTGACGAAAAGGGGAGGGAATTTTTGGGGGGGAGGTGGAGGTCCTCAAAGTGCTTCGTTATGTCCTCCATTTATTCCTATTGTATTCCAGTTTCCTGAGTTATTATTCGATTTAATTAAATGAGAAGTTCAAGGAGATTGACTTATTAGGGAGTTGAGATTTTTTTATGTTTAAGATCGTAATTTTTAAAATATGTTCTCTATGTAAAAGTATGTAACAGTTAGAAGGAAGCGTTTCCAATCGAAATTTTTTAAATCGGACCACTCAGTAAAAAGTTATAAGCAAATAAAGAATTGTCGCTTTCAAGCGACTGCTTGGTTTGCCCTGCTTGACACTGCTTGCTTTAGCTGAGTAACGGGTATTCGACTATAGTTCATTCGCAGTAGAAAAAAGTCAAAGAAAAGGCTAAGAAAATTTCATCTCTTTGGCTTTTCGCTTTTTTGTGTGTGTGTGTAATTAAGTTTTTGGAGAATGTTTTGTCAGTTGGCTGTCGGCGGAGCGATTGAAGCGCCTGATAAACTGCAGCTGCAGTTTGAAATTCATTTGGATGCGCTTCGCTATCTGCTATCTGCTCGAATAATTAAACCAAACAAACTGCCAACTGTCGCCGAGGCAGGAAAACTTACACGAATTTCCATTAGATGATGGTATGGAGATGGGGATTGGAATTGGGATCGATGTCGTCTCGAGTTTGCCACTGTTTCATGCTATTTTTGAACGCTAATTGTGGGGAGAGCATAACGATGAGATACATTTGTAGCCGCAGCCGCCGTTAAATGCCGTCTGGGGAGCAGACGTCACAGAGGGAAAATCAAGAGGGAAAAACCAAGAGGGAAAACTGGGAGAAAACCCCCCTCAAGGAAAGGCAGCTTGCAGCATAATTGGCATCCCTAGAACAAAAGCCACTTGCGGTCCATATATCACATGGCAGATCTGTACAGTACAGGGGGAAATTCAGGAGTTGGGGAGTGTGGGAAAGGCAGGCGGCAGAATCCAGATGGAATCCCCATAATATCTGTTTGTTGTCATTGGCGCTTTTTTCGAAAACAACTCTAATGATGTGATCCTTGTGCTTGTTTTTGATTTCTCAAATGTTTGCTGGGACGTTTCGTTCAATTAGTTTTATTATATCTAAGGAGTAGGCCTAATAAGATCCTCATGGGATCTGTACTTTAATTTATGATCTCTGCTGGAACTTTTTTAGAAATCATTATAAAAGTGGAATTCCAGTTTTTCTCTCTTTAATTTGAATGATTTATGTGATTCACATTCTCTTTACCCATTTATCATAAAATTTGTATGTATTATATATATTTACTTTTAAGATACAGTGCAGTTTTCCCTTTAGTTTTTTACTTTCGCTTCCCCTTCGATGTGAAACTTCCTGTGTAACCTTATATACCCCATCAACTGTCGCCATATCCATACCAATATCGAATGCCTATCCAGTGTTTTCACGCATCAGTTGGCACCGAAAACAAGTCAAACACCTGTTGGTTCTTTTCAGCGGGAACAACTTTAAACATTGCATGCATCGCTGGCTGCATTAAAAGCGCAAAAGCGAGCGAATTGAATTAAATACACGGCAAACAAAAAAGACATCGAGTTTTAAAAAACATTCAAGTGTAAAAAAAAGTCAAAGAGGAACTGAGGGTAAAAAGAGCAAATATTTATGATTCATTGAGTGCAAAGTGTCGTGCTCAGTTGTACGACTTCCGCCAAGGGGACTCCGAATAACGAGTACAAAAAAAATATATATGAAAAAATAGGTGACCATCAGTGTGGAGTGTCTTGACTCTGTTGTGTTGACAAATTGACAGTGGCGAAAAAAACAAGCAGCAGCAGGCAAAGGAAGTCGTTTCAACATCATTAGGCACACAAAGACTCGGCCACGCCCCCTCTTTACCAACGCCCCGATCTCTACAGCGAGTGAAAGGTCTCTTTTGGAGATCAGAGGGTTATAAATACTGGAGAATATAAAAATTAATGTCTCACTAATGGTCGACAAATAAAACTTCACTATAACACTCGGCAAACATGGGTTAAAACCCATAGCCCTGTCAGCACACACCATACACACAGTCGTCTATTTTTGGACCGACTACAAGTTATGCGATGTCATAGGGAATATTTTTAGCAAATGAACAACCAAATGGGGTGGAAACCGAGGGGATGGAATTATGCTATATATCTACTAAAAGTCGTTAGAATGAATGGTCTAGAAGTTATTAAGATGGGTATATAGATAGGTTGTGTAAGTAAAAGGGATGGTACGAGAAGAAAGTTTGGGATACAATAATAAATTGTAAATGTCTACTGAAAAGAGGATATTTAGTGATAGAAAATATCAACGAAAATTCTTAATTGCTTTTAGTTTTTTATTCGTATTATTACATCTAGAAAAATGTTTTGGATACGATAAAAAATATCTTTAGTACTAGAATACATCATAGAAAATTTGTTAGTTACTTGTAGTATTATCCCACTTATATTTTCCGCTCCTTCAAAAAAAATTCCCATAAAATATATAATTTCATAAATATTTTTAGGTTTCCCTGGCCGACTTTTTGCCATTCTGGCATTCCACACGGAAACAGTTGGCCGAAATGAAGCCAGAGGGACATGTATGCATAAATATGGGCGCACAACCACCAGACTTGGCCAAGGACCCTCTCGACGACGCTAATTCCCGGAAACGATCAACCGGGGAGAGGGCACTCAACAGTAAACACTCGGCACGCGTGACTCCCATAAACTATCTGCGGATGGCGAAAAAAGCTGAATAATTAATAAATCTAGAAACAAATTAATGAGGCCGCAACACGCGCAACGCATCTAATATTTTTCCTAGGCCCACGACTTCAGGGGGTTAAGGGTAGGGGCGGTGGGGGGTGGTAAATGGCCCGGGCGCATGCCTGCAGTACGTTAAAATTTTCCGCCTATTTGTTTGCAACAAAACAGAATTAAAACAATCGTAAAAACAAAAATAACCAGCAAGGGGCATGTGGCACTCCCCGTTAACCCACCGATGGCCCATGCTATCTATCCAATCCCCTGTGTTAACCCAATGGTGCAGACAATATGACGCTGTCGTTAAAACGGCACGCGTCAGAAATCAAATGTCAAGCAACACAATAGAGCAAACTAGAAGGGTGCGGGGTTCATATAGTTAGAGAAATATACAGAGACGAAGGCACTTTGAGGGTACGGGATACAGGATACAAGATACATCCCCCTAGGCACCTTTTAACGGTATCCGAAGCGATCCACGGCATTGGCATTGTGCAGCGGCAATTACGTTTATTAGCAATTGAACGGCGACAACCGACAACCGTCAACAATGTGGCACAATTGCATCCGGAATCGGTGGAACTAATAACTGAAAATCGACGAACAAAATGCATGGAAATTGGGATGGAGGGATATCTTCCCTAGAGAAGTGCTTTCGATAAGAAATTTTATAAAATTATCAAAAAATATTTAACACATTTATGATAGCATACGGAACCGAGGGAACTAATAACCGAAACACGACGAAGAAAGTGCATGGAAATTGGGATGCAGAGATATCTTTCCTAGAGAAGTGGTTTCAATAAGAAATAATCCAAAATTATCAAAAAATATTTAACAGCTATATGATCTCAACAACCAAAAAAGAAATAGAATAGAATTTTCCTAAAATATAATAAAATAAAATAAATTATATGGAGATTGGGGTGCAGATATATCTTCCCTAGAGAAGTGCTTTCGCTATATATATATAATCTCAACAGCCGAAAAATGTAATAGATTTTTCCTAAAATATTATCCCAAAAACAAATTGTTTTTTAACTCCAAACAGAGAATTGATTTTGCATCAGACAGCTTAAGGTAGATGGCTTCACTTGCACAGCATCGAATTCCAAAAAATAAATGGGCAAAACGACTTGCAGCCAAGAAAAGCTTCTTTCTTCTTCTTTTTATCCCCAACTCCCCCTTGAATTTTGGGATTAATCAAACCAATCGGAAACAAACTCGATTCGGTTCAGGCCCAAAAACAATTTGAGGAAGTCGCTCTGCACACATGACGCTGGTTTTAATAGCCCCCAGACCATAAACAAGAAATACAAAGTACGAAAAAACCTTGCCTCGGCCCGATGAAAACTGAATCACAGGAATTTAATCATCAGTCAGTCCATCGTCGTTTTCTGTTCAAGGAGTGTGCGGATATCTGTGTGTGCAAGAGTGTTTTATGCGCTTTACTCAGAATTTGCTGCAGAGCTTAAAACATAAAGTCCAAAAGTGACGACAGACATTGGCAGCGTTTTCGCCGGAAAGTGGGAAATCCGAGGCTGGGCCTCTGCAACTTTACAGATAAAACCCCCTGAGTTATGTGAGTGTGTCCAGAGCCAGGAATCTCTGAACAAAAAAAGAAGGCAGCAAAGGTTGCAGATACCCTGGAGTAAGTATAATATCTGGAATTTGTTAACAGGCGATTTTATTGTATAAATATTATGCTAAAGAATATGAAATGCTACCTCATAAAATGCTCTAAAAATTTTCACGCTTTTAAAACAATCTTTCAGTTTGTTATTCTATAAACATTAACGTTAAGAATTTGATATAACATCTCTTAAAATTCTCTAAAAATTTTTACGCTTTTAAAACAATCTTTCGGATTTTTTATTTAAAATTAAAATGATTAAACATCTTCTATTAAAAACAGACATCCCTTGTAGCTACTTCTAAATAATTTTGCAATATCAACAAAATATTATTAATATCACATATCAGGTTTCTAGTTTCTTGGAAAATATTTCAAGAATTTAAAAAAATGTTTTTCATACAAAAAAAAGTTTCCCGGTTATTTACAGCTTTTCTGTTTGGAATTAATGCTGGAAACTAAAGTTTCTTTGTAAGCTGATCTTTTGATATTACCACCTGCCCGGAAAAATGCAGTTTTTTTTTGTTCAAAGCTGACAGGCAAAAGGACAAAGGTGAATCACGCGCAAAGTTTTCCTTTTTTTTTTGTGATAAGAAATTATAAATCCCCGAATCAAAGGGTATGCGAGGGATGAGTAGAAGAAGAATAACTTTGGCTGCAACAAAGCAATGTGAATGAACTTTTACTTTTAGCAGACATCAAATCACCCAGCATCGCTTTCTCTCTCTCTCCCCGTCTCCTTGGGCGAAAGGTAAAGGCCATCATTAATCTTGGCTGTCCACTGGGTTCCCCGTACTCCTACGGATCCCTCGTAATCCCCGTTAGCCACCATATCTGGGTCTGCTGACTCAGTTGCCCACTGCTGAGCTGCAACATTCTTGGGTTATTAATGGGTTAAGCTAATTATTGACAAAGAGCTGTTCGCCCCTCCAGCGGGGCTATAACTTTTGACTCTGTATTCTGGGTACTCTGTATTTTCCAAATTCCCTGACAACTGACTAATGTCCGAAAGTCCAAGAGTCCAAGTCCGAGTGCATTATCCATCCTCCGGCAGCAACAACACAACGATAACAATCAATTTAAAATTCTTTCCAATACATTTGCTGCTCAAATTATGCATGACAAATGCTTAAAAGTTCATGACTAAAATGCAAACACAAGGAAGGGCGCCGAGAAGAGGGGTTCGCCAGGCTGACTGGCTGGCTGGCTAGTTGATTGTTGTTATTTTGGTCGTTTCTTCGCTCCTTTTGTTGGCCGCATTGCGAATGCGCATGTGAAAAATTGCCATAAAATTATGAAAATTTACGCTAAACTATGCCCAGCGTTGAAAGGGGGTTCTAAGGAGGGGTTTTCTCAGGCCCCCACAGCCAACTTGGCGTCGGGGCTAAAAAGTTTTCGTAACTTTGGGAATGGGATAATGATGAGAATGAAGCCGCCACACGGCTCAGTCAAGAGGTTTCAACCGGGGCAGGAGTGGAAAATGGCAAAAAAAAGGGTTCGGGGTTATAAAAGAGAGGAGTTCCCCCGTCAAAGAGCCAAGTTCCCGTACTAGTTATGCCTCAAGTCGCGGAACTAGTTTATCAACAAGCTCTTTGTGAACTTTTTGCCCACTAAACTAAGTTCCTCATATAAATTAACTATATCCAAAACAGTAAGCCATCTCTATGAGTAGGGTTATCTACTAAAAACCAGCTTCTATTGATTAAAATTATATACAATTTAGTTTTCAGTGATCTAGTTGAACTGGAGAATCCATTTAATACCGGCCAAGTGCAATATGCAATGTAGCGCAAAGGAGAAACAATTTGGGTGCCCAGGTGAACCTGAGTACCTTTTCCAATCCCAATTCCAAACCCAATCCCATTTCTGTTTCATCGCAACCCATTTTGAGAGGAACCCAAGAGGAACAGGCAAACCGACAGTGGAACATGGGAGGCGATGCTTTGTGGTGAAGGGAGGAGGGACAGGCCAGGGGTGTAGGGGTAAACGTTGATAATGACGCGGGGAGCCACTGAGCACATCATATGAATGTCAGTGAGAGCACAGGCAATGGGTGAGAAAAATTGAAGGGCACTGAGAAAAATTAGGGGGTTTTTACTTCAGATAAACCAATAGTTGTAGAGGTTTTTGAAAAATACAAATATACATTGCAAACTTTTTTCAAAATAATTTTAAAACAATTTTGTTTTAATTGTTTAAATATTTTTCAACACATTATATAGACCATTGATCAATTTCAAGTATTGAAATAATAATAAAATGTAACAACTTAGAAACAAATTATTTTATTACAAATATCCGGAAAGTCCAGGGTTCACTCCTCAGTGAGTGCAAGTGTGTAGAAATGCTCAAAATTGTTGTGTTATTTATTTATAGCAAAAATCCTTGCAAATTTTTTAATATTTGAAAAAAAAATTTTAATTAATTAAATTTTTTTTTTTAATATATACTGATCATTAATCAATTGCAAGTATTGAAATAAAGTGATTTTAAAGTACCTACTTAAAAAAATATTTCATTTTATTACAAATATATTTTCCTTGATAATTTTCTAGCTCTAACCCCTTTCGCTCAGTGTAATCAGAGGGCAGAGAGCAGGCAGCGTTGCTGGCAGAGGTTTATTTGGTTAAATGCTGAAAATTGCCAAAAGCAGCGGAAAGTGGCGGTGTGCAGAGGGGGGCCAAAGGGGCAACGGAGGAGGAGGAAACCAAGGGGAATTGCCTTATGCTTGCACTTTTTGCCGCTTTTCGTTGTTTTGTGCACATCTTGATGAGCTGCCGCTGATAGTTGAGGCTTAATGGTGGGAAAAAAACAAAAAACAAAGCGGCAAGGCAAGATAAGTGCTGCAAATGGGAGGATGGAATGGGGTTTTCAAGATGGGATGGGTATGGAATCAGGAATAAGATTGGGGATTCGGAGGACGAGAGGCTGCCAAGGGCGCAAGGTGGATTGGTGGGCTGTTCGTGGGAGTGGAAGTCACTCAATTTGCAGTGTGGGAAATTTAATGAGTGGGGCGGCAAGAGGGGGGCGAGAGTGCGATGGCAAGGATCAAGGGTATGCAAAGTGGAGCACGACTCCGTGGCAAAAAACCAAAGCGAAGACAATTTGACCCCCGACCAAAAATCAAGTACAGTGGGAAACTCGCAAATATAGACAGTGCAGCTAAGTTATCCACACAAAAAAACAGAGATAAATATATTTTAAACTTAATGATTCTTTTTGATGTTATCTAAAATTAATAAATATATTTCCTAAATTTTTTGTTTATTTTTTATATTTTATAGCATATAATTTTCGAAATTCTAAATATTTTCTTGGCCAATCAAGGGGATATACCTATCTCTTTCTTGAGCGGACATCACTCCCTCAAACGGACAGTACACTTGAAAAATGTGAAATAGAAACGAATTGATTAAACGACCAGGCAACAGAACAAAGGCCAAAAGCGAGACAATAAAGGGTGTGGCTTTCGGCGGAGAGAGGAAATAAAAGAAAGGACCCAAACGGACAGAGGGACATACGGACATATGGACAGACGAACGGACAGGAGAAGTTGGGACCTGGCCATGCACTTTGCATTACCAATTAGAAGAACCCGACGAGCGGACGGGCACAGAAGGTAACAAAAATTGACAATTGACGCCGCAATCAGGCAGGCAAACACACACATGGGCGGCGAGAAGAGGGAGCGGGGGGTGTCTCTCATTGTTATGCAATTGCAATGGGGCAAGTCAATTAAAAACATTCCATTTCAGTCCCAGTCCGGCAACAACCCTCAGGTTCGTCTGGCCACCGATGACCGTTTGGATTACGTTTGGCCAAAGGCGGATATCAATGACCTAACCTCACTTCCCCCCATTTTCCCAATGCGACCATGTGTATCTCTCATTTCTTCCCGATAGAACCCCCACCCACCTTTCGTTTCTCATTCGAGCAAGACATAATCCAATTAGCAATTAGTTGTGTATGCCGGGGCGTCATCGGGTTACCTGAGCCACCTCCCAGATGGTTCGGTTCCGATAGGATGGTCAAAACAGGTAGGTAGGCCTCAAGGAATGGGTCCCAAATCGAATGGGCTGCCAATCGGTTCGGTTATAACTCAATTTCGGCTGGTTATTAGGCCCGGCACGTCTCTAGACGTCGTTTCCTGTTTTCCAAAGTCTGAGTTCTGAGTTCTGAGATCTCGATCTATTGTCTCTCAACTTTTTAATAATTCAACAGCGTCAGGTGGCTTTGGCAAAATATTTAGGAATTTCGGTTGAATACTTAGTAAATGTATGATAACCAACTTGCAAGTCATAGAAATTAACTTTAGTTGGTCTCAATGCGGGTGGAACCTGGTAACCATGTGGTATAATCATTTTTTTGTGCTTCATCTGGATTTTAATTTAAAATTCATTCATCATACTTGAAGATGGAAAAACCCCAGAGTGGGATGGGGAGGGGGAAAAGCGAGGGTCGTCGGTGGCTTAACAACAATCCTTCATTTGTATTTTCTGTGCATTCTTTGTTTTCTGGGCTGTCGTTTTTTTTTTGTTTTATACATATACCATATATAGGAATGTATCTTGTCTTGCTCAGAGACTCATTGTTTAAGCTTCATTGGGATTATGCGGGCTTAACCCCTCACTTTTCATTTTTTTCTCTTGTTTTTGGTTCAACTCTCTCTTTTACCCACACTCACTGCATTCCGTAACAAGTAAAAGCAACTTAATGTCTTGCCATATTTTTCACACTAATTCAATTCTTTTATGTTTTCCCTTTAAATTGGGAGTTTTCTTTGTTTTTCTCAGCTTTTTTTTTGTGATAATTTTATCTTTATTAGTTTAATTATTATTTTAAATTCAATATATATATATAACGATTAAACTTTTCTTTCGATTTCTCACTTCTCTACATTTTTTCAGAGGGCTTTTCCAGCTCATTTGCAGTTAATTTAAATCGCTTGGGTTGGGGTTTTTTCTGCAACAATGCCTGCTAATTATGTTGAAGTTTTTCGGGTTCGGGGCAGCATTGAAAAATCAAGCGCCCACAAAGATCTGTGCAGAGATTATAAATATATATGTATGTAGGTTCTATAGAGAGATCTCTATATAGCACACAGCACACAGCTCATTATCATTTCTGCAATCCACTTGAATCCTTTTGTTTTGTTGTCCCATCCGAAATGTTTTGTTTTATTAATTAAAGCGAAATGCAAGGCTTTCCGGGCATTACTGGATTAAAATTAAAACAAGGGAAAATCGCAAAGAATGGGTGAATGGTGGGAGCGAGACGGTGAGTGAGTGAGTGAGTGAGTGAGAGAGAGGCAAACAAGAAGCGGCAACAATTCTTTTCTACGCACGGCCAGACTTTGCAACATAATTGGAATTTCCTTTTTCCTGCCCATTCCCATTACCACCCCTCTCTTTCGCTCCCAGTCTACCCCTCTCTTTCTTCCCATCTTTGTCTTGTCAAGTGGCACAAAAGACAAGAAAAGAAAGAACTCAAGAGTTGCCCGCTTGACCATAAGCTGTCCCATTCAGGCAACAACTTGAGCAGCAGCAGCAACCTGACGTTCACCCATCCCCCATCTCTTTCTATGGTCATCCACCCGTCTCTTTCTACTCGATATAAAGGTAGCTGCAAGCGGGGGGTGGGGAGGATGCTTGGATGCTGGGCGTGAGACTTGGAGACTGACTAAGAAGTCAAAAAGATATGAGTCAGAGAATTCTGAGAATGTCCTCAGTTCGAGGAAGAGGTATAAAGTCGAGTTCATGGGCTTGGGCTATATAAACTCAAGACCCTCTCTGAATTCCCAGCTTCCTCTTCGTATTCCACAGTGATTTAAGTCGCCAAATGAACAGTGTATGCAAAAAACATGCAAGCTGCTCTTAAAGGGGGGCTTAAAGATGATTTCCTTAAACCCCTACTCATAAATATTACTATCTGGTATGGTATTTATGTTTTTTTTTTGGATCGTAACAAAATGCAAATTTAGGAAACCGAACAAGTTTGTGAAACACCAAATACTAAGCTATATTTTATGACCTCGTTTACGAAATATAGTATATTATTATTGGCATTCCATGGGAAGTACTAAACGTGAATCCTCTAATAAAAATGTTGTCGTTTGGCACCAAACTGGTTTAACATGAGAGACATGTGCTAATTTTATTAGTATCTGTAGCCAAATATTGCAAAGAAATTATTTTGAAATTTATTTTCTAGTTCTCCTCAGTTCTTCTTTGAGAGGCTGGTGAAAAAGAGTAGAGCTCTCAAGATTCCCCCTGGACTTTCCCATTCATTCTAGGGGGCCCTCATCGTCCATTAATAGTATGACGAACTGTCTAACTGACAGTTTTCCCAGGCGCGATGGCCGAAGTGAAAGCAGCACCCAATTAAGCCAGTTTTCGGGCTTAGCTAATTAGGACTGTCCACCATTCTTACCCCTACCCCCACCCCCTCGCTTTCCTCAAACCTTTTTCTCCTGCTTTTCTTCAAAGTGTTTTTCTCACACAGAAAAAATAATATAGAACAAGCTGCCGTTTAGAGTGCGGCAAACACAAAAAAAAAGAGTGCGCCGTCAACAACATAAAAAGTTTTAAGTTTACTGCTCGAAAATTAGAGCACAACTGACCACAAAAGCAGTGGCGTAGAGGAGGGGGGTTGGGGGATTTTCTCACTTTCTACAAAAGACTTCTTGCCGAAAAAGAAAAATGTATAAATACAAATACCCAACTATCCACAAAACATGATCAACTACTGAGTCATCCTGTGATGACTTTACCAATCTCTAACTCATGGTTTATTTGATTCCCCTCCCAAAATCTCTTTGAAAAGCAGAAGAAAGGAGGAAATTCCAGAGGGGAGAAGAAATGGCGTTAATTAAATTCGACTTTCAGCGGCATTAGAACATTTTAAAAGGCCTCTGCCAGCTTTTTGTGGTCCAAACCGGATGCGGTAATTGCTGGCTGGGAAGTTGGCTTCTCGACTTGGGATTCTTCTCGACTTTACAGTTGGCCCCAGAAGTTTGCGACCCTATAAACGGTGTCTGAAAAATATGAATCTTCCCAGTTGCCAGTCTGGTTCCTTGGGTTATAAGCCCCGTTCTTTGTTCCTCATTTCTAGCCTATTATTTATCCATTAGTTAATAATTATATAGTCAGTTTTTGCACGTCTGAACATCGGTTCGCTTTGTTTCATTTTGCTAGGCCCCGTTTATTCTATAAAAACGGGTTTTGTTTTTAGGCTTAATTAGCTGATTATCTCGGGGGAATTCGCCATCGAGTTGCTTGAATAGTTTGATGTATAGTTCAGACAGAAACCATAGCTTTATATCCTATATCTATAGAACACCCTTAGCAACCGACTATTATTTTTTAACATGCGACTCTCTTGCGCAATAATTTCTAGTTGTCTAGGCGGCTGTTTGCCCAATTTTTACGGCCCCAAAGTCAGGTGCCGGGAATTTAAGGAGTATCTGCGTTTGTAATTCCCTCATGTTCACTGAAAAAATTTACGATATTTGCCCAGCTACGATATAGTGTGTGTCTGTTTTAAAGGTAAAATAAATATTGACTCTAGCATTTCGGATGATTGCGATAAGGAAAAAAAGATGATTTTAGTTTTCCTGGGATGTTGTTTTTATTATTATTTCGGGTCTCTATTTGCAGAGTGTTCGTTTCAGGGTCGCCCATGGCATCAGGTAACCCAAGTGCAAGTGCTCAGGTAATTCTGACTGCCCAGATCTCGTGGGATCAGAGAAAAACTAAAAAAAAGAAAAACTTGATATGACCCAGTCGACTGATAAGCGGATTTCATCTAACTTAGAAGACCTCAATTAAGGGTTTATTATTGGTTACAGTGGTATATTAGCTAATGATTTGTCAGTTTCCAGAATGATAGTTAAGATCTCAGTGGAAAAACTGGGGGGCATCATAAAAGTTATATAGAGTTTTTTATTTTAAGTATCACTTTATGGAAATACATAACTTTTCGGCATGGACTTTTTTATTCTTTCTAATTTTATTTTCTCTTTCCTTTCAGTTTTTGCCAAAGGAGTGCATAAAAAAACTCTATATTATAAACAAATACAGCTTCAACTTGAAGCTATAAATTTCGTTTCCGACTTTCAGCGCATTTTGTGCCTTTGGCTCCCATTTCTAATTATAATACCAAAAAGGAAAGGCATATCTCGGGGACTTGGGGAGCGTTTTTAGCCGTCGTTACTCACCTATTAAAGAGCAGCTGCAGAGGAGCAGCGCCAAAAAGACGCCGACCGAATTCAGCGGCAGCGATTTTCGCAGTTCACCCATTTTTTATCGCTTTTTTTTGTGTGCAGTATTAGTTGTAGTAGTTTTCCCCGCTCGCAAATTGATTGCTCTCCTTTCAACTTCTTTGGTTTCGTTTACGGTTGCACACGAAAAAAATGTTTAAAAAATTTTTCAGTTTGTTTTCGTTGCTTGTGATTGCACAAAATATTATTTTTTGGTTAACACTTTTCGTCTTTAGGTGTTTTTTTTTGTAGCTGTTTTGGTGTGTGAATCTGCAAAAATATACAAAAGAAAGAATTTTAGAAAAGTGAAGTGGTGGGATTTTATACTTTAAAAGCGTTATAGGGTTTTTAAAAATAATTATTACTGGATATTAAGAATAAAGCTTCTTTATAAGAGATCAAAAGATCTTAAAGTTTAGCTTTGTTTATAATATCTGAACTTTTTTAATTGGGTTTTAAATGTTTAATGTATACTAAAAAATATTTAAAAAAAAACCTAATTATAGTTGTTAAATTTGGAAATGTTAAAAAGTATATTTGCTTTTTTTTGCCAACTTAAAGGCATCTTAAGTCATCTTCAGTTTGGGCCTGAGAAGTTCATCTGCCTTTGATATTTGTCATAACTTTAGCATTTCTGATTCAAATGGCAAATGTTGGCATTTATGGGCGAGAAGAATGGTTTTTTGGTAGTGCGAATGCGACAGCAACAGTGCTATATGTTATGTGTGTGTGTTGTGCCTTGTCTCTTTTGCATTCTAAAGTCGGCGGCACCCAAGAAAAAAAAATGAGGAGAATAAAACCTGCTGCACCACCGACTTCGCACATGTTGGCCAGTTTTTGTAACGGAAATTGCGGGTCTCTCGGCAGTCAAAACACGTAGAGCGGGAAATATCATAGGGGGGAACACAGACAGCGGGGAGGGGGGCGGTTTCGGAATAAGGTAAGAGAAGAACGGAGGACCTGAATGCTTAAATACAAGTCCCTCGTTCTTAATAATATTTTCAATAATTTTTGTGTTCTTCGTGGATCGTTATCTACGGGGTTTTCGAGAGAGGAATATATATTTCTTATCGCTACGAACTTGTTTGTTCTCGTCTCTCAGGTAAATCGTGACTCAAGCTACTTCACTCTCTCTCCCTAGTTCTCATTCTCTCCCATTGTTTCTCTCAGTGAAGTTGCACCTATGCTTAATGTCCTTGGGTTGCATTGCAACAAGTTCTTAAGTACAGTTATCACTCGCTAAGGTGATATTAGGTATAGTAAAAGATATACTATAAAGGAGATATTATAATAGTATAAGATATTATATAGATAAAGGAGATATTATAATAGTATGAGATATACTATTAAGGAGATATTATAATAGTATAAGATATACTATAAAAGGAGATATTATAATAGTATAAAATATACTACTATTTGTAGTTTTATAATGAAAGTAGGTTTCTTAGATTATATTTTTTAATGAGATATTATGATAACCTACTATCATGGTTTATAATTTAGGGTTATAATAACCTGGCTAACTCCGGAGTCCCATTTCAAGTTTTGGTCATAAGTGTATTATCAAAAAATTAGCATACAAGCGAGGGAAAACTGTAGCTGCTTCTTCGCCGAGCTTGTCTTGCCACTAATCCCGCCCACTTCCCACAGCGGGATTTTCCCACCGCCCCCCTCATTTGTCTTACGGTTATTACAGTTACTGGGGTAATCGATATTTAGGCCAGGCCTTGACTTTTTTCTACAAAAGCCCCTATATGTGTGTTTTTGCGGCACGCGAAATATTCTCGAGAATTTGTGAGGAACACCAGCGCTTTTGGCAAATTGAGACATCTTAACAAAATACCAGGGAAAAGCAGTCTTAAAATATTCATAAAGTTTTCAAAAACGCTAATTATAATGGGAAACTTGGCGAAAAGGGGGAAGTACCCAGCAGCGAAAGCAAAACGCTGGGTGAATTTTGGGGAATCTGTTCAAGTTGCACAAAAGTTGAGAAGTTTTCCACTTGATATTCGTGAATTATTAATGCTGATGTCAAATGATTTGATTTTGACTTTCGACGGGTGGCCAACATTTTTAATTACATTTTCGGGGCTTTTCCTGTTTTACTTGATTGGTTAGGAATAGAAAATTCTTAAAAAAATTTTTTAATTTATTAAAAAGGTTAAAAAAAAGTTGTACAACATTATTCCGCATTTAAATGTTACTTTGTGGGATTTGAGAAAACCCAATAAAGAAATTAATTAAAGCACAACTGCCAAGTTGTATCTTTTGGAAAACTTTAGTTATAAAACTGCCAGAAGTGAGGCTTAAAAACTTTTTGGAAAAGTGGAAGAAATTAATTCGCCAACTTTGACTTTATTCGGGCTTGTTAACAGTTTAAACAAATATTTTTAATCACGTTAGGAGAGAACTTTTGTGGAGAAGCCGCAGCAAACGAAATTAACTTTTGTTTTGGGCCAAAAAAGGGCCAAAAATTTTGGGCAGACGACAAAGGGAAAAAGAAACCGGCGAAAATCGAGTTAGTTGTGGCCAGGTTTTTCCTTATTTATGTTTACTGTGTTTTTTTTTTTTTAGTTTTTTCTTGTTAGCCAGCTGCAATGCAAGTGTGAGTCAATTTCCAGCGCTCACTGTTCACTGTTGGCAGCGAAGCGGGCCCAAAAACCTGTTTTTCATATTATTTCTCGCTCTTCAGGTGATGTTTTTTTCTGTTTTCTGTTTTATGATATACGTTATATGCACTTTTCCAACTCGATTTTAGAGGCAGTTTCCAAAGGGTTTTCATGGAGTTTTCCCATGGAGTTTTCTTCATTGAAAACGGAATAACTTTTGCACGTGACTCATTGGAATCTTGAACAAAAACAACAGAGAGCGAGCGAGCGAGCGAGAGATATTTTTTTGTTTTATGTCACACGCTAAAAAAAAGTTTAGAAAAAAAAGAATAGTGTACAAGAATGCCGCCAGTTTATTTTTGGTTTTTAGGGAGCTGTCTTGGTATGTTTTTTTTTTGGTTTTCCATTTTCCATTTGTTCAGTGGAAGAGGTGCGTGCGCTATTATTATTATTTATTATTACCAATTTCTCATTGTTTAACTGGCACACCAACACACACGCACGCGACGCGCCACGACCGTTAACACAGACACAGTGCGGAGAGCGCGAGAGAACAAGGAGAATTCTGTCTTTAATTCCAATTCTATTTCTCTTTCAGCGCGAAAACGTGGAAAAAACAAAATTATTCACTATTAACAAACTGGCTATCGCTATCACTTCACAACTTCACAAATACAATCGAAAAGCCTGTGAAATTCTTAGCTGAGGAGCAGAGCAAAATGCGACCGACCGAGCCGGCGTCCAAAGAGACACTGGGCGAGCGCCGCTTTTTTTTCCACTGTGCCACTTTACGTAACACGTAACGCAGTAACGTCAAGACGTAAGAGTTGTTGCCGCAGCATGTTGCGGCAGCCGTGTTTCGCAACAGCGTTGTGCGCAACATCAGCCATGTTGCTGCAACACTTCAGCTTTTTTATTTATTTAAAAAACTATGTGTTTAATATTTAATATTTTTAAGCAAATACTTAAAAGCTAAAAATTAAAAAAATATCCAAGGTATAAATGTATTTTTTTAAACTTCTTAAAAATATAACTAATTTATTGATACATTCTAAAGTTTTCGAAGCCTATTCCCTATTTTCTTTTGGTTTTTTTAAGTTATTTGTTTCAATTAAAATATTTTTTTAATATTATATATTTTATTTAACTTAATTTTTATCATTTTAATTATCAACAAAACATTATTTTAGCCAAAAATAATTATCAAATAATCCACAAAGCTTGTATGGAGATACGTACACTAAAACAAATAAAATATACTTTCAGTGCAGAGGGAGCGAGATAGGGAGCGTCTACCGTTAGACGACGAAGAACTCAACTCTTTTCTTCTCGTGTGTCAGCAAGGTCAAGTGACGACGGGGCGGAGAAACTGGGCGGCGGCACTTAAGCCGCATTTCGTCACTTTTACGAGTGACTGGTGTCGAGTTTTTGACACGTTTCTGTTGCCCAATCTTTGCCAGGGGATTGTAAAAAGCGTTTAGAACGGAGCATTAAAAATGTAACTACTTTATTCGGGGGCACACAAAAAAATTACGCAAATTTCGTTTATCAAGAAGACAACAAAGGGAAATTTAGTTACGATAATGTGGAAATGTTGGATTGTGTTTATATTATATATTTTTGTTT
This sequence comes from Drosophila mimetica, assembly GCA_037075245.1. Taxonomy (NCBI): domain Eukaryota; kingdom Metazoa; phylum Arthropoda; class Insecta; order Diptera; family Drosophilidae; genus Drosophila; species Drosophila mimetica. Next base: position 7,280,434 of record JBAMCH010000005.1, read on the forward strand.
TAAATATTGGATAAGATTCTTAGATTTTTTATATTCTTACCTGCAACATTTCGAAGACAGAAAATGCTTTGCTTCTCGGGAAAATCTCGGTGGAAAAGCGAGCGGATTTTCGGCGACGACCACTTGTTGCCCGCGCAACATCGAGATTCGATTCGAATTCGAACAAAAACTTCTTTTCTGTTTAATTGCCGCGCTGTCAATTAACTTTGCAAGCCGTGTAAAAATCGCGACGAGGGCGGGGAGTGATTTTTCCCGGTTAAGTGGAAACAAAAAAGAACAACAAAAACGAATCCCAGTTACGTTTGAATGCGTTCTGTGCAATTTACTAAATGAAATTGCGTATCTGACAGATGCATAGATGCCAATGCGATGTGTTCTGCAGTTATCATTGTTGTTTTGTTCTCGTGTGTCGTGTGTGTGACGGAGCAATTTATCACCCCATACAGAGGGATATCCATATATCTATATACCACCGACAAAACCCCCCTCCCGAATCGCCAATAAGTGATTTATAGGATTGTTATTTTGTCGTTGATGTCGCACTTTCGCTGCGCTTTATTTATGGCCCTGTGTTCAATCCCACCCACCAGAAAACCCGATTCAACCGTTTCGCCCGATTTGAAGTGCGTTTATTTTATTTCCATTTTTCCGCCGACCAGCCGCACGAATTTTCCGAATTTTCCACAGATGGATATTGAATTGATCGGCGGACTGTGGGAAATGTGGTGACAATCGTTCTTCATGCTTAATTTGCTAATGCGTTCGAACTTTTGACCCATCGGCTGGTGATGTGAAAATTCCAGTTACGAAATTCACAAAGAATGCTAGTTTAGATGCAACAATAAAATCTATAAATTGTTATTATTTTTAAAAAATATTTTAAAGTTCCCGAAAAAAAATTTTTAATTTGGTAAAAACAAAATTTTAATTTTATATAAATAACTTCTTATATTATTATAAGTATTTAAGGCAAAGGAAATAGGCCTGCATAAAGAACGACTTCCCCTCGAGCACTGCAATTATTTAACAATTATGGGAAGATGTGAACAATGATCGAACCCACTTAAAATGGTTTCGCCTGACCTGTGACCCCGATATCCGATGATCTGCTACCTGATTTGATGGCCAGACAAATGAAGACGTCGATTTAGGAGCCCTGTGGGATGTGAGTCTTCAGATGGGTGGTCTTCGAATCAATCTCTCCAGCGATCTCGGCAATTCTGTTCCAATTTGTAGCCCGGATCGAGTTCGTTTTAGTTTTTTTTTCTCTCCCTAGTGAACACCTGCATTTTCGGTGGTACATCAAGAATGTGTTCTCAAATGACGGTAACCGCAGCCCGAAATCATTAGAAAATGGTTAATAACTCTATAAGCAATTAGATACGTGGAGCTCCCGCTCTGATGGCTGCATTTCTGACAGGTTTTGTCCGCACCGAAGACCAAAACTCAATCGCAATGTTGGCCAGAAACTTTAGACGAGCATCATTAGTTCACAGGAACGACAGCTATTCAGAGGGCCAGATGATGAATTATGGCTTTCGAATCGAACGCACAAAGCACTGAACTCAGATACAGATACATTTACGGAGTGTACTGTTGCACTTGCGTACGTATAGTATGTGTGTATGTGGACTGGAGGCCGGAGGTGCCAACGTTGGATGCACAATAATTAATTGATACTTAAGCATTCGCCTTATGAGTTCATTTGCCAGGACTCTGACGGCACAAATCAAAGATGCATTCGCCCTGTCTTGAAAGAGAGGAAATACAATGGATTTGTGCGTTAAAGCTAGCTTAGGATATTGTTTGATTATGCCTTGTGAAATGTGTACCATTAATTATATAAAAGAATCTCGGTTATTATCAAGATTTTTTAAAGATATTAATTAAGATATGTATTTTAAGGATATTACTTTTTGGGATTACTAGCATTACTGTTTCCGAATTCAGGTTTTTTTTTTAGATTTTTTTGTCAATTCGTTCTTGGTGATTTTTGCTTTTTTTTTGGGGGTACGTTTATATATTAGTTTAATGACACTGATGTTGTTTTTCCGAGGGTCTATTGCCCTTAAGCATTAATTATATAAAAGAATGTCGGTTATTATCAAGATTTTTTAAAAAATATTAATTAAGATATGTATTTTCAGGATATTTATTCTTGGGATTACTAGCATTACTGTTTCCGTATTCACGATTTTTTTTTAGATTTTTATGTCAATTCGTTCTTGGTGATTTTTGCTACTTTCCTATTTTTGGGAACTACTTTTATATGTTAGTTTGATGACACTGCTGTTGTTTTTCCAAGGGTTTATTGTCCTTATGCACTGGTCTGCCGCAAATGGGTTAATGAGTATATATGGCTAGAATGTCCATGGAAACCCCTCTCAAGTGGACCCAATGAACCCTTCTGTTATTATTATACCATTAAATGGACCTTCCCCCACATAACCCTTGAGCCTGGGACCAAAAACAAGTTGATGAGGCTTCTTTGGGCTTTGGAAAATAGTCTCATTAAACCATGAGGACAATAAACGGACATGAGATATTTTCACAGTTGACCTTTAATGAGCTGCGACACCCCGCCTACCAAAATACCACCCAACTTCCGTCCGAATGGCAACCGCAAAAATCCGTAAAACTATGCTAGGTATTCGATTCCCGGCGATTTGGCACACAGGCGACGACCCTTATTTTTCAGCACCCCCCAACCCGAGTTTTATTTCTATTTTGCTCGGACTATGGATTGTTTATTTGTTTGTTGACCTTTTAGCTCTTGGCGCGTGACTGTGACCATTTGTCCCCTCTTGTTGCGCACGCGTGCCCCGATATACTCAGTATTCCCATTCGTATTTGTCCTATCTCCACCCCCACCCCTTCAACGCTGGACAATTTTAGGGTGATATAGCCCGCCCCTTTGTTTTAGAAACATTTCGTCCCCTTGCCATTTTTCGGTTTTCAATTAAATTGCCAAAAATTATTGCTTGTGGGGAAAATGGAAATGTTTGAAGGGGTGGGGCGGTTGCAAAATAGAATATTGGGCAGAATGGTCAGGATCGGGGTCACCATTGGGTAACGGTAATTGCGACCAGTTCATTTCCTGTTGCGTCTCTAACGATCTGATTTAATTGAACGCATTTTGCTTGGGTATTTTAAAGTTTTCGAAGAAAGCGGGGGTTGAGGAAGCATTCATTTAACTGGTGGTCAGTGGACAAAAGGGCAGTTAAAATAAAATAACCTACACTAGCTAGAGTTTTTGTTTAGCAAAGTAATAATTTTGGAAAAAGAATTGTACCATTTAAATTAATTCTTTTATTAACGAAATAAGTACATTATTTGGGACAATTTTTGCAAAAGATGGAGCAAAATAAATTTTACGAAAAATCACATTTTTGCCAAAAATTTAAATCTTTATTTTTCGCTAATAAAAAAATCAGTATTATCGTCATAGTAATGTACATAATTGTCCAAATGCGGAGTGTGATACCTTTCTGAACTCGTAATTAAATTCTCTGTAACTTGGCGTTTCCAGTTAAAAATTTTATTTTTTTGAAATTTCTTTCAAAAAATTGTGATGTTACCCCTTATAAAAATTTTGAAAATTTGAAAAAAATTTAAAAATCCTAAATCAGCCGGAAAGTGCACTGATATTAATTATCGGTTTGTTATCTACTCAGAACAGTTCGCCGTTTTAATGTAGGACCATTTTTGCAAAAGCTAGAGCAAAAACAAATTATACGAAAAATCAAATTTTTGCCAAAAATCGAACTCATTGTTTTCCGCCAATAAAAATATCAGTGTTATGGCTATAAAAAGGTAAATAATTGTCTAAATGCGGAGTGTGATACCTTTCTGAACTCGTAATTAAATTCTCTAAAACTTGGCGTTTCCAGAAATTTCCAATTTTTCAAAAAATTGTGATACAACCCCTTACAAAAAAATCAAAAAAAATGAAAATTTTTAAAATGTTCCAAATCAGCCGGAAAGTGCACTAATATTAATTATCGGGTTGTTATTTGCTCAGAACAGTTCGGCGTTTTAATGTAGGACCATTTTTGCAAAAGTTAGACCAAAAAGAAATTATACGAAAAATTCAATTTTTGCCAAAAATCAAACCCTTATAAAAAATTTGAAAATTTATATTAATTATAAAATTATTGTCTTATTATTATTTTTTTAATTTTAAGAACTTAATAAATAAATGAAATACATTTTTGAAATCATAATCATAAATCAAAATCATATCATAATTGCTCCGTTCGTTTTTAGGGGCGTAAACGCCCAGTCACCGCTGGGTATTCGCCCTGCAATTTTGCGAGCAAATGGCGAAGAGTGCCACTGAAATCACCTGGCGACAGTCAATCTGAGCCCGACTGTCGTCGGCCTAATGCCTCGAAATTGTGCATTCAAAACAGGCCAAAAGCAGGAGGCACGAATTCGAAACCCGGGATCTCGTGAACAATGGCCAGGGGGGTGTGGCAAGGACAATTAGCGTCGGCCGCAGCTAATTATGATCCCGTCGCCGCGGGTGGTGGACACATATGTATGAATGCGTCTACATATATATCTACATGCTATATAGGTGAGTCTGCGGGTCTGGGAGTCTGGAACTCTAGTATCCTCAAACCGAAACTCATTTGCGGTTCAATGCACGATGAGACCCAATTTCACTTTCCCTCGTTGCGTTGACATTTTCCGGATAGATTGTGAAACCCTTAATTAACTTTCGAGGGCAAATACGGACCCCGGATATGTCCACTAATCCAGACAGACTTTCGTTTCGCTGGCCGCGCTTGCAATGTGAGCAGGACACCGGAGACGCCACCAAAGGACCAAGCAAACAAAACAAAAACAATACAAAACAAAGACCATTCGGGCTTTACACATACCTAAACCCCCGGGTTTTTTGTTTCTCGGTCGCCATGTCGCGTGCTCCTCATCATCCACATATCCTCTTTAGTTTAGTTGCTCCATCAGAAAAAAGTTGTAGATATATTTCCGTGAACTTGGAATATATTAAAGTAAGTAAAAAAAGAAAGATAAAATTTAGTATGTCTTGAAACTGATTTTGTACCATTCGGAATTTTCAAGTATGTAATATTATTAAATTTGTAAAAATATTTATATTATTATATTTTTAATAATTATTATACAAGTCTAATAAATATTTTTAGATATTTCCTAGCTTAATCATTTTAGATATACTGTCTTCTTTCTTAAAACTAATTTTTTACCATTCAGAATTTTGAAGTATGTAATATTATTCAATTTCTAATAAATGTTAATTGTTATCGTTAAAATGTTATTATATTTTTATAATTATAATATTTTTTTTACTATTTTTTTTAGATATATTTGAATTTTAATGGATATCATATGTACATTTTTGTTTTTTAGTATTATATCATATATTATATAGTATATATATTTTTTATTTATAATATAAGTGTTTCTGAGCTTCTAGGAATTCTCAGATAAATATTAGATTTTTTTTTTACCATTAAAGTTGCCATTTTATTCCACTTCCAACAATTAATGCCACACTCTTTGGTAATCCTGGGCAATCAATCATATAACCGATACCAGCCAATTATCCAGCCAGTGGTATTCCCAATTGCACGATTATTTTTCTCAGTAAGGCAAGGTAAGGAAGTAAGAAAGGGAATAACATTCGAATTTTACACCTACTCATGTGAATTGGGTGGGCAATCGGCGTGTCCTGACCACAGACATCCTGCCATACGCCCGCACCGCCTGGCGGAAAACCCACCTGAGTTCTGAGTCCCGAGTCCTTCGGCTCCTTTGTCCTTTGCCAGGCACTCATTATGCCATGTGGTCAAACACAAAGTATGTCTGCATGTGGTGCGGTCCAACAATGTTACTTTGAAGCTATACATTTACGTGTGCATATATATATATATATATATTGTTATGTAGCCATATAACCATATAACCGTATACCCATAGGCGGTATGCGAACAGAGAAAAAAATTTAACAAAATAATTCCCATGCCAACATTTCCGGGAGCTGTGCAAATTTAGGGCTTCGCACCCGTGCGAGGAATGTGTGGATAATGCGTTGCCATTTAACGCATTACTGAGTCCTGTTCAGCGCAGGAAAAAATCGAGAGAAAATCGTGGTGAAGTTCGAACTCCAGGATACTCAGGATATATCAATAATTGCTGGGCATTTTTTTAGATAAGAATATACAGTTGATTTTGGTTTTGAAAATTTTTTGCCATATAATTCATATTTTTTTATTAGTTATTTTTATTATTTCTTTTTTCCTTATAGGCACACTTACCCACTGAGTTACAGGGTATCAGAATATCGTCTGCGGCTTTGCCGTTTTTTCTGTAAGCCATAATTATTAGCTTTTGGTTGGCTAAGGCGTCGCCTCGTCTGGTTGCCTCTGAAGGATGCTTTGTTGTGGTCAATGGGATGGGATTTCATCCGAGCCAGCTGGCTTTCCCTTTTCAGGACAATGGCAGCATCCAGTCGGGCTAAATTCAAGGTTTATGTGGCATGAGATCAACAATTCGGAGGAATTTTCCTTTATCAAAGTCATGGCTTAATTTTCAAAAATAATAAAATATTAATCCAAAAATTCTGAAAAAAAATCCAGAAATAACTTCTTCTTAATAAAAATAATAATCTTAAAATTCTGAAAAAAAATAAAAAAAAACTTTTCCTTCAAAAAATATTAATCTAAAAATTCTGAAAAAAATACAAAAATAGTTCCTTCTTTAAAACCTGACTAAAAAAAGTTCCATCGTTCCCAGAAATATCAAAAATTGACCATTAATTAATTAGACAATTTTGATTAAATCATAGATCATTAAATCAAAAAGAAATATTGATCTAAAAATTTTGAAAAAAAAAATCCAAAAATTGTTCTTTCTTCAAACCAACTAAAAAACAGTTCTATCGTTCCCAAGAATCGCCTGCAGTCTCCAGCTAATGGTCAATTAATTAGACAGTTTTGATTAGATCATAGCTAATTGCTTACTTTACTGCCCATCAGCGGACAGTACCAGCATAGTTCTATTATCCAGTTATCTAGTTACTGCCATCCGAGCACTTTGACGAAGAATTACCAGGTTCGTAGTGCTCGGAAACCAGAGATCCGTGCCGTAAATGGAGAAATGGAGAACAAGAACCGTGTGAAAGTAATCGGATCGCTTTTGTGGCCATAGGAACCTGCGTTACCATCCCATCCCAAATGCCAACCGCTAATCTAGGCGGGGAGCTGTTAGCTGTTCTGTGCGCTATTTCATCGATGAAAGCGTGGCCTTTATTCCGAAATTCGGTTTAAGGTTTCGGCGCTGGAGATCCGGGTAGAGAGCGAGAGAGCGTTCAGTCAGGAAATGTCAATATTTGTCATTACCGCGTGGCATTTTCTAGCGAACTTCTTCGACGCTTTGTCTACGGGTTTTTGGTTTTTCGGGGTTTGGTTTCGTCGGCTTTTCCTTTGTGTCCCGCGTCCGCGACGGCCATAAAACCAACAAAGGCGAAACAAAGGCCGCCGTGCGCCGTGTGATTATGTAAGACGCAGTTGCACATCGGGCTCATATTTGCCAGCACCACACATTGCAGGCAGGAAATCCACGGCCAAACGGCGACGAGGAATCCAAATCCAGGCAACCAGAGCCAGAACCCAAAACCCAAAACCAAAACCAGGAATTGAAAACCAGACACGGCTTTGTTTGAACTGGGCCTCTTCCGTTTCCGATAATCGGATATAGGCGACAGATATAGTCAAATGGTGCGACGCGAAACCCAACAAATGATCGAAGTCAAGAGGTTTAAGAACGTTAATGTAAATGCCAACAAGGGATTAAGATTTCGATTTTGTTTGTTTTTATTGAAAATCTTTGAAAAAATTCTAAAAATCATATTTTTCACATTTAAAATTTTTTTTTCAAATTTCTGAAAATTATATTTTTCACTTGACGATAATAATATTTAATAATAAATTCATAGCTTTAAAATTCATCCTAAATTCTGCTAAGCTCCTAAAAAATTTGCAAAATATTTATAAAATTACTATTAATATTTATGATCTGATAAAATGTATTATTATTATTATCCCAAAGTCAGAAAAGTTCCTGAAAATTTTGCAAAATATTTCTAAAATTACTATTTATATTTATGACTTAATAAAATTTATTATAAGCCTTAAATTTCATCCCAAAGTCAGAATGTTCCTAAAAAAATTGGTAACCTATTTTCCAAAATCGTTTAGTATAAACAAAGTTGGTCTTGTTCCTGTTGCCAAAGTAAAAACCCTTCGAAACTCATTCAAGTCACTTAACTGTAGATTTCAGTCGGAACATAACGTCCGAATTTTCTTTCCTTTAAAATTTGTGAGCAGCTAAAATATTTTGCATATTTAAATATATTGATACACCGCGAAGGTTGACCATTGTCGAGCACAACAAGATGCAGAGTGGATCCAAGGATTTTCGTCCCGATAACTTCGATGTCGATGAAGAGATCCGCCGCCTTGAGATCGAGCTCGATAATATCATAATCATGGCCGAATTGGATGAGTACATTTTTGAAGACCATGAACCCTATGAATCCGATGATGCCAGCCGCAATGCAAGTGGATGGAGCAGCAGCGAAGAGGAGTAAAGTATAAACGCATCTATGCAAATGCATTACCATGGATGTCAGGCATTTTCCAAATTTTCACCGGCTATCGTTGTTATCCAATAAAGTTCTGTAGCATATTGTGCCCTGTCGTCATCCGTCATGATCTGTTCTCGGGATCGTTTATTGTCCCTTAGCTCATCGCTCACTTGTGCTCTAAGCGGATTAGGTTTCACCCAAAAACGTGTTCGGGACAATGGACAAAAAGAGGATAAAACAATGAGAAATGAGTACAAAAAGGGAAACACGGGCAACCCTCGAACAATGAACCATGTGGCAAGTGGATTGGCAGCTTGTAATCCGCCACCCCGCCCAAAATTTATTCCTATATGTCCTCGGGTTCGATCCCGAAATGCACTTGCTACATGGTTATTGCATCATCGCCTTATTGCCCTAATGCGATTAGCATTCATTTTTAATCGTGCCCCATTGGAACTGGGTTTTTCGTCTAAGTCTTTCGATAGTCCTCCTGCTTTTTCGCTCGTCAAGTCTATTGCACAGAGAAAAATTAAGGGGTTTTTATAGTATTTAAAAAATTAACATTTTTTTAGGTTTATATATAATATTTTTAAAAACAAGTAAGTTTTTGGATTTTTTAATTTTATTATGAGTTATAAAAATATATATTTATAAAAGTGAATACATATATACCATTGAAAGTGATTTCTAAGACTTTCAATTTTTTAGTTAGTTTTTCTTGCAGTGTACATTAATTTTGCCTGACTGCTCATTACGCAATTTTTCGGGAGGGTGTTCCCCTGTGAAGTGGTCCATTGTCAGTGCCCTAGACCAGAAAAGCAAACTGTCTCGAGAGCGAGTGACTTGAGACTGACGAAATTGTGACGAAAGTACAGTCACCACTATTGGCCAACCCCTCACTCTCCCCCATCCTCAGTGACAACCCCTCGTGGAACAAAGGAGCTGAATGCCCGGCGATGGAGTGGGTCAACATGGAGCGTGCTCGGCCTGTGAAATTGCAACCCAGAACAACACTTTCGTCGATAATCACGAGGGTCACTCGGTGGGTCAAGTGTCGCCGCAGCGCGTGGCAACCCCTTAGAAAAGGGGGAAGATCTGGAGAGTTTAACCAAGGCTAGATGGGGGAAATTCGTGACCGTTATAGATGCAAATCAATAACGAGAATGAGGAAGGACATTGTTTAAGTGCAATAATGTAACTTATTTAATTTAAAAAAATTGATTTAGGCTTTAAAAATGCTTTTATAAAATATGTATTTTATTAATACTAATATTTTTGGTTTAGAATTTACATTAGAAAATATAAACTTGATCACATTTGGCAAAAAATTGTTATTTGTCATTACTTAGTATTAATTAAATACCACACTTTTATTCTGGAAACTATGTTTTTTTGATTTAAGTTTTAAAAATATATTAATAAGAATTAAAATAAATACTAATATTTTTGGTTAAAAATTTACTGTACAAAATATAAACTTTACTACAGAGTTCAGATATTTTATTATTTAGTATTAAATACCAGATTTGTATACTAGATTTATTATATTTTTAATACAACAATTTTAAAAGTTAAACTATGTTTTTTAAGTGTAAATTATAATATAAATGATTAGGTGTGCAATTCAAATTCCGTTCTCGGCCAATCCGTTCTCACCAATTGAATTCTGTAGTGCTGCCCGTGAGTATGCAATGAATAATTCGAAACTACTGGCAGCAGCCTGCTTTCAGGCAACAAAACAACAAACAGATTCCATTTAGATACTCGCATTCGTTTGGTTTCCATTTATAGTTTGTAGTTCCATCTGCAATATCACCATCACCATCTGTTTCCGTTTGCATTCGTGGTGTTTGCTTTTAACTAACGTGACACAGCCGCATTCAAATCAGCTTAATTAAATTGTAATTGGATATGTTTTTTCGCCTAGAAACTGACACCCAGTGGGCGGTGAGAGATGGGAATGAAAATGGGAATGGTGGTTGATGGCTGACGGCTGATAAGCTCATCGCATGGATTGTCTTTAATGCTGCGGACAGGCGTCTCCATCCGTCCAGCCATCCCGTCTATATGGGCACAAATACCGCCCGCTATCCCAACCCTTGGCCCAACCGCCAGCGGTGATGTCAGCGATTATAAAAAGTAGCTAGAAATAGTTCAAAATGTGTTAGTACTATCTTAGAAATCTTAAAAAATTATTAAAACATTAAATAAATAAACAAAAATATATAAAAAAAATAGAAGACTATTTTGTATCTTAAATTTAACAATGGAAAATAAAATATATATTTTTTTAATATTAAGTAATAATAATAATTCACAAAATATAATATAAAATTAGGGGAGAAATACTTAAAAATGTGTAAGTAATATTTTAGAAATCTTAAAAAAATTATAATAAAAGAAATACAAAACCAATAAATAAGAGAGTATTTTGTATCTTAAATTAAACAAGGAAAATAAAATATATAGAGATATATAGAGATTTTTAAAGGAAAATATAAATTATTATATTAAATATTTTCTTTAATGTATAATATTTATAAAAAAAATTTAAAAACATTAGCCAAATTGCCATCACTTTTGTTAGAGACTGTTGCTTCTTGTTTATGCAACGAAACTAATTTAAAGTGCTTCACGCGGCGGTCGCTTAATCCGCTGCCATGGTGTGCGTGCGTCTCCCCATCTACTTCCCGCCCCCACTCGCCTCTCACTTCCGCGCTCTGTGTGTGATAACTTCGTTAAGTTGTTGACACGCATATATATATATATATATGGGGGTAAATAATAATAACAATATAGTCAGTAATTAAATGACACTGGCACGTGGCGCGATGAAGCCAACAACAAAGTTCACAGGATAGCCGAAGGAGAAACGTACACACACACTCGTAGACCGCTCACCCACACACAGGCAGGCAGACGAAACCCCAAAGCTATGGACAAATCAATTAATATATCAGCACTTTTTAGGGTCACCAAGTTGAAGCCAATCAAATGCGGTATATTATTAAAGCTTATACCCTTTCTGAAGGGTTTAATTTATTAAGTAATTACAGATTATGTAGTTTTTATTTGTTAATTTGTTAAATGAAATAACTCACAATTCTCATTTATCTTTAAGTGGTACCCAAAAAAAAGAACTCTTAAAATATACTAGATTTAGTATTAAAATTGGTTAGTAAATTGAGACTAAATAATATACTGTCGTAACTCTGTAGTATTAATTCCATACTAAATATTATAAAGTTTATATTTTGTAATGTAAATTTTATACCAAATGTTTAATTTTAACACTTATTATAGTATTAAGGTAATTTATATCTTATTAAGATATTTTTGAAAACTAATAGTTCAGAGTTAATGTACGAAAAGTTTAGTTTTTATTCTGTGTAGCATTTTAGATACTCTTTGAAGTTAAATGAAATAAAATCCATAAATAAATGTAAACCCAAGTTCTTCCTCAAAGCGAAATACTAATATAAGTCAACCAGAAATGGCTTTTAGGAGTACCTACTATCAATCCAGGTAGTCGATCCTTCCTCTTTGATTACAAATGTACTAACAAGTCATGCTAAATTTTCCCGGAATGATAAGCATCCGATTGTCGAATTGGGTTGAAGGTACATATGTATTCTGCAATCGACTGGCTCTTTGTGTTCGATTTCCCCTTTTTTCAGGGACTCCCCATTGGAGCCCTCATATTGGAGATTATTTCGGCCATTTGATTAGAAAATCGAGCACGTTTGGAACGCATATTTGCGGCTTCGTTTCATTTGGCAATTATGACCACTGGAAACAGAGACCGAAACAGCAACAGAATCAGATGCAAATATGTGAGAGCATCTGTAGATGATGATGATTCAGATGCGGAATTAAACCATCGAATGGGAGAATGGGGGAATCCCCATCTCCCCATTGACATTATTCACATTCAACTGTTTGCCCAACAAATTCAAGTAAATCTTTGCACGAATTAAATTTCATTTGTTTACGACTCAATGAAAAGCCACAAAGCTTCTGCCAATAGGCTTTCGCTGTCAGTTTAACTTGGCCTTTTCCACCATCCAGACAGACAGATGTATGTATGTACATATCCATGGTTGCGATACAAATTTATAGCTTGTATTTTTGGCACAATTAAGATTTGCGCACATAAACGCCCAAGTTGTGTTGGCATTAAGTGCTTTGCTCGAAAACTTTTAATTGAAATAATTTGTTAGGGCCTCTGGGGGCCAAAAGAGACTTCAACTTTTGAGCAGAAATGCGAAACATTTTCTTAATACACATACAAATACATAAATGTATGTACATGAACGTAAATATTTTTCCAATCTCTGCGGGCATTTTGACTTACAGCCAAAACAACAATGCTCCGTTCGATTACATATATATTTTTTGGATTAAACCCAAATGCCAAAGGTGAAACAATGCCCAGAGGGTTCAACTTATCATCATTATCAGTGATGATTCATCACTAGTTGATTAGGTAAATGAGGATTTTTATTCTTTAATAAAGAACTAAAGAAAATACAACGTTTCACAATCATACTTTTATTCCATCTAGACTATATAGCCCTTATCGTTGCTAAACTTATAGCAGAAGCGTTTAAAGCAAATCCTGGTTCTAATAGTAGTAGATCTTAAAGTCGTAGTTGTATTATCCACCGTTGTGGAGTTCAAACCAGAAGCGGAAGTGGAAGAAGTGGAAGTGGAGCTATCCGAAACACTGACTGTGGAGTTGGTGGAACTTTCCGAAACCTCTGTTGTAACTTCAGTGGAATTTCCAGGTGCCAGAGAAGTGGTCCCCAAACTAGTGCCATTTGTAGAGGGTGCCAGTGTTGTGGTCACATTACTGATTTCCAGTTCCAAGAAATTCAACAGAGAATCCATAAACTTCTGTATGGAGTTGCGATCCTCGGCGGTAAAGGTTTGTGCCTCTGAGGCTCGCAAAAAACAAGCACTCGCCATCAAGGAAAGTATCAAAAGGTGTACAAAGGCTGCCATTTAGTTCAAGTTCAATTGTTCTAAGCACTTAACAAACTGCACACATTTTCTGACGGTTTTTCGGCCTTTATACTATTAGGTATCGCTATGCGGAAATTTTTGGCCAGCTGGGGTTACGTGCCAACGCCCCCGAAAAAATGCGATAACTCTTTCACTTTCGACCATCTGGGTCACTTGGTTAATCTAACATTCTATTCTACTTAATATTAATCATCAGTGCTTTTGTGGCTTTTTTAGTCAATGAAAAGAGACTGCGATGAATGAGCACAAAGTTATAGTCGCAGTTTATAGATGATAAGATACTATATCTATACTATAAGATACTTCAATACAATATGATTTTTAATATATTATTTTTTAAGATTTTTTAAAATTCGCTTAAGGTCTTGAAAGGGATATATAAGAATCTTAAAAAATGATTAAGTATTTCTGGGAAAATCTATAATTAATTATATAATTATAGATTTAAATAATTATAGAAGTTTTCCAGAAATACCTAATAATTTTTTAAGATCCAAATATATTCCTTTTAAGATTTTAAGCTTATTTAATTTTAAGCTTTATACTCAATTTATTGAATGGAATACTCGAACGTTAGCCAGTCCAAACTGATCTGAACATGATTGGAATTAATGTAAGAGCTTACCGATCTGAAGCTACAACCCACAGCCCACTTACAAATCAAAGTCAATTGTAATCTTGGGAACGCAGTGCTTTAAGCTCGATTTCCTCAAGCTGAAGCCAACTGATCGGCACCCACTCATCAACAGCCAGAGATAAGAAGATCGGTTCGAAACATGCCGAAAGAATTCTGCAAGCATATCGACCAAATGTACGTTATAAGGCACGTTTTACAGCATGCCAGTGAGATTATCTCGCTGGGCTTCCATAGCGATAAGCGAGTCGAAAGCCGTATAAAAGCTGTCGGCTGAGCGGCGAAATCTATCAATCAGCGACAAGTCAAGTTAGTGCACAGTCAAGAACCATCGCGATGTGGCGCCTACATTTGTTCCTACTCCTGTCCACCTGTTTTCTGGTGCCCCACGATGCCAAGCCCACGAAGCGAACGCCGCTTGAGTTTTCCTCCACCACACTGGCCTCGTTGCTTCTGGAAACGGCGGAGACTAGCGAGTCCAGCACTGGAACTACCGATCAGCCCTCGAGTACCGAATCGACGTCACTGAGGACGCCGCGTGTCACCAATATTGGACGTTTGGCCTCCAAGGATCTCGCTGATTTGCTGCTGGCCAGCATGCAGGCACGTGGCGCCAAGTTGACCGCCGCCCAGGAAGCCACAATGAAATCGCTGCGAAGCGACGAGAGCAAGGAGACCAAGGGCAACAATGTCTTTCTGCAGGTCGGCATGGATGTGATAATTGACATTTTGATCGGAGCTCGGGACAATGCAACGTGTGCAAGGATCATCCGGGATATTGATCAGTCGCAGGACAGAAATAGTCTGACCTTAACCCTGAAGTCCTTCTTGGCTTTGTGCTTCTTTAATGGCATCGAGTGCGCCAAGGAGGAGGTGGGCCAGGTGATCAAGAGCACCCACTCGCGTCAGCGACAACAGGCCAAGGTCGGACAGGATCACGATCAGGATCAGGATCATCATCAGCAGACGGAGGGTTCGGGTCTTAGGACCGCCCGTCGGGTGGGTTTGGCCAAGGATGATCGCAGCTCTGTGCTGAAGTTCCTGCAGGCACGTAACATCAACGAGCTGAGCGCTATCCTTAATACGCTGCTGCAGGTGTGCGGAGCTTCGGGTGGAGAGGCCCACAAGATCATCCGGAATTTGCGAGAGAGTGAGTATTCAGAAATATCTAACTAGATTATAAGCTTAATGGTGCATCTTTAATCGAAATAACGAGTGACGAGTTTAAGGTGTCAACTAACGAGCTGCAAAATTTGACTAACAATTAACGAGATTGAGATCTGAAGCAGTAACTAGTATTGAGCATCGAGTAACGAGTAATAAGAAACTAGTATCAAGTAACGAGTAACATTTTTGGCTTACGAGTGAGAATCTTATTAACTGGCGAGTAAAGACTATCGAGTAAATAATAATCAATACACACTTTTACAATACATACAGATTATTAACCATTATATCGAATTTCTCTATCCCTTTCAGTGGGTCCCGACAGCGTCAGTTTGCTGCAGGTGAATGCTTTCAGCATGCTATCCGTCTCGCTGCTCGACAGCTTGTCCACCATTGCCGCCGGCAAGACGAGTGGTCTGTGCTCCGCCGCCCCCGAAAGTTGGATCGTCCGCCTGCTGGCAATGGGTGTTGACAAAGTGGTTCTTATGGGTCTGATGACCGCCCTCGATCGCACAATCGCAACATCGAGCGCCACATCCGCCGAAATGGCCAATGCAGCAGCCCTAAACACCCTGAATGGCGGTGACCTCACAGACACCAAGTCCCAAGATGCCCAAAAGTCAGCGGCCACCGCAAAGCGAGCTGTTTGTAAGTAAAAGTGGAGTTCCAGTTTCTCCTTTTAGAATGTTATTCCTAACAGGTCTTTCTTCTCCCTATTTTTTTTGCAGTGGATTCTGGCGCGGGTAATGTTTTGAATGGTAAGTTTATCTCACTTTTTCCATTTGCGGATCTCTAAGATTTTTTTTTATCTACAGTGGCACCTTCAGTCGTGGAAAGTGGTACTTTGAACACGGTTAATGATGCTATTAATGCCAATGTTCCCGTCGAAGCCTTTGCCCCAATTCTAAGTGATATCGAGGGTAATGGATTTACCGGCAACGTTCTGAATGGTGAGTATTGTTTTATAAAATTTGTATATTTCTTTATATTAATACCGTTTTTGGTTTTGCAGAGGGATCTGATGTATTGGTCAATGGACAAGCAAACACTTTCAATCGCTTGGTGGGTGCCAGAATTCCCGTTTTGGCGAGTGCTCCGATTATTTCCAGGATCAACAGTGGAAGTTTAACGTCTAGCTCCTCTGGAACTCCATCCAGTTCGTCTTCTTCTTCGAGTCCATCTACCAGTTCGGGATCTTCTGGTTCCACAAGTTCGGGATCCAGCTCTTCGGGAAGTTCATCCGGAGCGGGTAACGATTTCAACTGTGAGTTTTTCCTACCCATTTTCCACATGTACATATAATTTATATAGATATATTCCATAAATCTAGTGGCTCCCTCTGTTGTGGAAAATGGCACTGCAAACACGGTTAACGATCTGATCAACGCCAATGTGCCCGTCGGAGTTTTCGCCCCTGTTCTTAGTGATCTTGAGGGAAATGGTTTCACTGGCAACGTTCTCAATCGTAAGTTCTGTTATAATCTTGTAACTTTTCAGTTCTAATTTTCATATTACTCTTTATTATTCGCAGAGGGATCGGATGTAGTTATCCAGGGACAGGGAAACACTTTCAACCGTTTGGTCGGTGCACGAATTCCTGTTCTAGCGAGTGCTCCAATTTTGAGTAGGATAAACAGTGGAAGTGTCAGTTCATCGTCTAGCTCGTCGGGAACTCCATCCAGTTCTTCTTCTTCTTCGTCCTCGAGTCCATCTACGAGTTCGGGTTCTTCTGGTTCGGGCTCTACTGGATCCACCAGTTCGGGATCCACTGGCTCCTCTGGCAGCTCCTCATCTTCCTCTGGCACTCCCAGTTCCTCTAGCTCATCTGTAATTGGCAACAATGTGAATGGTAAGTTTCTTTTGATTTTCATCTCTTCTTATAAATGATATATTTATTATTTCTCACTTTCAGTTAAGGGTGATACCATTACTGGCAATAAGAATTTCCTTTTCAAGTTACTCGATCTTGGACTGCCCATATCTCTCGCCGCTCCTGTTCTTAGTATCATTAATCAGGGCTCTACGTCTACTGGCTCTTCAAGTGGTTCTTCGGGAAGCTCCTCAAGTGGTTCCTCAGGTGGCTCTTCAAGTGGTTCCTCAAGTGGTTCTTCAAGTGGTAGTTCCTCAGCTGGTTCCTCCAACGGATCCTCCTCAGGCGCCTCAGTGGGAAACAATGCAAACAGTGAGCATTCTTGTTATTTTTACTCATAGAAAGTTACTTATTTACTTTCCTACTTTTAAAGTCGATCCAAATGTTGATATCGTGGGTGATAAAAACGAGGTTACCAAAGTTGTTGATGCCAACGTTGATGCCCTGGCCAATGTGCCCGTTCTTAGCCAAATAACTGGAACTGGCTTTGCAAATAATCTCAATCGTAAGTCAACTTATTCTGAAGATAGTGTAATGAAGTGATTAACTGATTCTGTTCTATATATTTCTTTAGAAAAACCCAACATCCGTATTAGGGGTAATAGTAATAGGGTTACCAAGGTCGTAGACGCCAATGTGCCCGTTTTGGCGGCTGTCTCGGCCATCAGCAGTCTCACTGGTGGATCCTCCAGTGGCGGATCATCTAGCGGTGGATCCTCTAGCAGTGGAACCTCCTCCCCCTCCTCCTCCTCCTCGGGAGCACTAGGTGGACTAAGTGGTCTCACTGGATCCTCTTCGAGTGGCCTTCTTGGTGGTGTTCTTGGCACGGTTACTGGAACTGTTGGCGGCGTGGTTGGCGGTGTGGTCCCCGCAGTGGGACCCGTTCTTGGTGGAGTCGTGGGTGCAGTGGAGCCCGTGCTTGGAGGCGTTGTGGGTGCAGTGGAACCAGTTCTTGGCGGTGTCGTGGGTGCAGTGGAACCCGTTCTGGGCACAGTTACCAACACCGTTGGCGGCCTGCTGGGCGGAGTCACTGGCAGTTCTTCGAGCTCTGGATCCTCCAGCCCCTTAGGCGCTGTTACCGGAATTTTGGGAGGCAGCTCTGGTTCCTCCAGCCCCCTGGGCGCTGTTACCAGCATCTTGGGAGGCGGCTCCTCTGGCTCCTCCTCATCGAACAGCTCCTCTGGCTCCTCCGTGATTGGAAACAGTGCCACTAGCGGAGCCGACACGGTAATCGTTGGCAACAATAACAATTTTGTGCGATTGGTGGATGTCAATGGATTGGTCTTAGCTGACATACCCATTTTGAGCAGTATTACCAATCTTTTGGGTGCCACAGGACTGATTGGCAACTCGGCGAACAGTAAGTCTACATCTAGATTATCTAGTGAGCCCTTTAAACTAAAGTATATTTCTTACCTTTGCAGAGGGTCCCAAGACGGTGGTTATTGGCAATAATAATCGCATAGTGAAGCTGATTAACGTGGATCTGTGGGTGTTGGCCTTCCTCGATGTCCTCAACATAATCCGCGGCAGTGGAGGCGTTTGCAACCAGCTGAACTGTAAGTGAAGCTCATTTAGAGGTTGATTGATCTCTTATTAAGATATTTTAAAATCATTTTAGCTGGACCCAGCACCGAGATCATTGGCGATAACAACGATGTGGTTCAGTTGGTGGATGTGGATTTGAGTGTGCTGTTGGTGGTGGATCTATTGAGCCACCTGATCACCACTGTGGCCAATGACTGTGGAAGCACCACCACCACTACTACCACTACTACTACAGCGACTCCTACGGCTGAACCGCCAACGGTTCAACCTCCGACGGTTCAACCACCCACCGTTCAGCCACCCACTGCTCAGCCACCCACTGCCGAGCCTCCTACGGAGCAACCACCCACCTATGGGCCACCCACCAATGAACCACCCACCAATCAGCCTCCCACCAATCAGCCCCCCACTAATCAACCTCCCACCAATCAACCTCCCACCAACCAGCCTCCCACCAATCAACCCCCTACCAATCAACCACCTACCAACAGGCCCCCTACAAATGAGCCACCCACCAACAGGCCACCCACCGATCAGCCACCCACCAACCGCCCACCGTCGCCCAATCCCAACAACTGCTATCGCAGATATTGCCGCAAGTGGCGCACTCGTCCCAGCTATTTGTGCTACAAGAACTGCGGTGGTGCCTACACTTACAAGCCCTAAATCGGTGACCTTGCACCACCGGAAGCAGGAGAACCACCGGAACCACGGAAACCACCGGCTGTACAGCTACTCAATCTTGTTATGCGTGGCTCTGCCAGCCTCACTGCCCTTGGGCATTTATTTATTTTTTATACTCTCTAAGCAAAAGTTGTTTAATTTATTTGAAATATATAGAAATTGAATCGATAACTGAAGAGATTTTATTAAATCTGGAAGGATTGTTCTAAATCTGTGGATAAGATAAGAAAACATATCAAAACTTCTTTTAAAACTCTTTTAAAGTTTCTTAAAAGTATGCAGTGAAATAAATCTTTTGAAATTCTAAGTATCAATAGATCTATTATTATATTTGTATTATATTATAATATTATTATAAGATGGTTGAATTAGGGATCGAACATATACAATTCACACCAAAACATAAAATCTTTTAAACTTTTTGAAATAATATTTAAAGTTTCCTAAAAGTATGCAAGGAAAATAAACGTTATCTTTAAAATAAAACCATGGTATATCTATAAATTAATACTTATAAATTAGGTCATTAATATGTTTTTTTTACATTTTTCAGTTGGAACCCCCCAAATGACCTATTATTCGAATACTCCCACGCTTGAAACAAAAATGATTCTTCATTTTATTCATACACCGAATGCAATTACATTCAACCCCAACCGCCGCGCTGGAAAAAGTTAAAACGAAAAACAAAAAGTTACGCTTTATAAATAAGAGATAACATTATTAACAAAAGCCACCCACAGACACAGAGTGCCGCATCAAAATACCTGAAGATCTGAAGTTAGACAAATGGTCGTCAAGCGTTGGAAATTGGGGAATTTTCCGGGAGGCGGGAGGTTGGAAAAGCCATCCGGAACGTGCCTCACGCCGCATGAAATCATAATGAAAGCAATAAAAGCATCACCAGCAACCAGAAACAGAACCCAGAACCCAGAAGCAGAGGCAACAGAAACAGAGGCAAAACCATTCAAGAGCGATGTCGGCGCTTGAGGTGCGAGTGTCTCACCTCATAATTGATGACCTAAGTAATTTGTTATGGCTATGAAACGTGTGGCAAACACAAAAAACACTGCCGCAGCACGACGACTGCGGAAGAGCGAAATATTGAAGCAATTATAAAGTGTTCACAAAAACCAAAAAAGCGCCTACGGGGCCCAGGCAAAATGCGGGAAAGGAAAAGTTTTTCTGTGTTCGGGGGGTGGTGCGATGCTAATGATAACCATCAGTATCAGTGGGTCGTCGGGTGTTAAATATTATGCAACACCTCGGGGACGCAATTGGGTTGCCAAAACGACTGCCGTCCCAATGATTGTCGCCACCTGAGGAGGCACGAGGAAGAAAATGGCCATTCGGGGAAATAATCCTCGGCCCGAAAGTGGTTAACAAACTTAAAGGACCTTAAAAGATTGCTTGGCCATAAATCCGGTGCAAATCATGAATAAATAACCGAAAAACTTCTCCTTATTTTGATTCGGCAATGGAATTGCTAATATTTATTGCTCAATTATATATTTACTTGGAATTGTAACCGTTTTAAATAAGGGAAACTGAAAAGTTCAAATAGCAGTCAATTCCCTATACTTTTCTGCTGATATCGAGGTAATCAGGGACTGGTTTTTTGACCAAATTAGATTTCTTGTCCTGTAACTTATCCAAAAGTTCTTCCACGCGAACTGTTTTGAACAGCTTGCAACCTAATTATTAATATTTAAAATAAGATTTAGAAACAAAAAAAAATTTCCATTATTTTTTATATTTTTAATAAATTTTTGCGAAAAATGGTCAAAAAAATAAGTTTTTAAGTTTAAATGCCATTGGATTAGACATTTTACTACGAGTTCAGCAATGTATGTCATTCCATATTTGGACAATTATTTTCATTGCTATGACAAAAATACAGACTTTTTTGGAGGAAAAGAGGGATTCGATATTTGGCAAAAATTTGATTTTTCGAATAATTTGTTTTTGCTCTAACTTTTGGAAAAATGGTCCTAAATTAAAACGACGACGAAGATAACGACCTGATAATTAATATTAGTGCACTTTTCGGCTAATTTAGGAAATTAAAAAATTTTCGAAATTTTTATAAGGGGTAGCATCACAATTTTTTGAAAAAAATTTAAAAAAAAGTACAAATTTTAACTGGAAACGCCGAAACGAAACGTAAGTTACAGAGAATTTAATTACGAGTTCAGAAAGGCAATTATTTCCATTGTTATGGCCATAATACTAGATTGATAAATGTCGATAGTAGTCGACTGAAAATCAATAATATGAACATCTAGAATCAAAGTGAAATATTGTGGATATAAAATTCGTCCAGAAATAAACGAACGAAAGATTTTTATATTTGGCGGCATACAGTATGACCGTTTATTGATAAAGCACAGATGCGCACTAAAAATTATATGACTTTGGCAACACTGCCATATTTAATAACAAAGAAGTATCGTTACATTTACTTAACAACAGTTATTAACCGTGTTGATTGATTTATTTCATTTAAAAACATTAAAAATTTAGTTAAATGCTGGCTCATATTATAAACATACAAACTTACGTTTGTAGTTCACTAGCCTATGAACGATTTTAACATTTACTAACATCTTAATTTAGCCCTATTTGAAGCGAAGAACCGCCACATTTGTTGGTTTCCATGGTGGAAATAAATAAATTGGTTTTTTGTTCATCAGATTTTCTAACTTCCGCCTGCCATCCTTTCGGAGCTTCACCTTCTCCTGGATTGGGCGCATGCGCTGCTCGCAGTTGGCACGGAAATCAGGACGAGCGCGCTGCAGTTGTTCCTGCAGAGATCGTGTCTGGGTGAACTGAATGGCATAGGCGATGGCATTGGGACGCTGATAATATATGTGGAATACATGGTCTGAAACAAGTGGAGAGTGAGTAAAGATACATATAATCTTTCATTAAATGATTTGATTACCTTTCGACGGTTCCTTTGTTTTGTCGGACAAATCCAGACAGTTAATGCGCCTGGCTATGTCCCCAAGGAGCTTCTTCTTCTGTCCCTGGCTGAGGCTGCGCGTGTTCACCAGGGAGCACAGCAAATCGACGCCCAGATCCAGTTCTCCTCGGGGCCCGTCTCCCGATGCCGATCCCATTCCCATCGAGGAGGATGATGTGGCTTCGAACTGGGCCACTGTGTACTGACGCTCCTTTTCCCGCTGCTCAGCTTTTCTCTGGCGCCTTGCCAGCTGCTGGATTCTCCTCTGTTCCTTCTCGTGATGATGATATGTCTGTTGGACCTTGTCCCGCAGTTCTTTCCGCCTTTGCTCCTGTGCTGGCAGATCCTTTGCCTGCTGAGCGTTTTCCACCTGCTCCTGCGGCTCATTTTCCTTCTGCTTGGCAATCATCACCACGTCCTGCTCCATGTTGATCTGGTAATCGAAGCTGCTGGCCGCCAAACTGCCAAACAGCGAGGTGTACTCCTCCTCCTCGGGAGTCTGTGTTTTCTTTGCCTGCATCTCCTTGCCGGGCTTGGTGGGTGTCTTTAGGTCCACCGCGGATAGCGACATCGTTTGTGTGGCAGCAATGGGACGTTGACTGTGACTACTGGACAATGTAATGGGTATAATGATGTGTATTCAACAGCTTTCGCCTGGGTTCCTTGGATTGGAACTGAATTCAGAAGGTCGAACTTGGTATTACTGGTTGGTGGAGAAGGTGGCAGCTCTAGCAGTTGCTTGCTCAATGGTCCCACATTAAAACGGCGAACTGTTCTGAGCAGATAACAATCCGATAATTAATATCAGTGCACTTTCCGGCTGATTTAGGAATTTTAATTTTTTTTCAAATTTTCGATATTTTTATAAGGGGTGGCATCACAATTTTTTGAAAAAAAATGCAAAAAAATAATATTTGTAATTCGAAATGCCAATTTATAGAGAATTTAACTACGAGTTCAGAAAGGTATGACACTCCACATTTGGACAATTATTTCCATTCTTATAGCTAAAATACAGCTTTTTTTATTGGCCAAAAATGAGGATTTCAAATTTCTCCAAAATATGATTTTTTCTATTTTTTTTTTTGCTTTAACTTTTGCAAAAATTGCAACATTATATATGTGGCATAGAAATCTCTCTTCTTCCTAGCACTTTTATTTCGCTTAGCCGAAGACAGGAAATATAAACTTTCCATCACTTGTTGCCAGTTCGTGATGGTGGCGAGTTCTTCTCCTTTTCAAGTGAGTTCAGTGGGGAAAGCCGAGACAATCGATATCCAGCACGGGGCATTGGGCATTGAAAATGCAGCAGACTTTTAGGCGCAGACATGTTTTATGTACTTGTCAGTCGTCAGCGGGACTGAGACGAGCAGACACTTTCCGAGTCGAGCCGTACAACGTGTAACACAGAGCTACAAGTTCCGCACAACAGTTGCGCCCATTCTCGTCTCACTTTACTTTCGCTCTGGATTATTCTTCTTTCCGCCGTTGCCTTTTATTATTGTACATAATTTGCACGTGCTGCGAATATCTAAAATTTACGACCAGCATAGAGAGACACCGAGAGCGAAAGTGCACAGGTTGGCTGTCTGCGGAGGAATCGGAAAGGAAAGGAACGGAACGGGGGATTTCGGATGGGTCTGGGATGGGATGGGTGATGCGGTGTGCTGTGCTGTGGTGTGGGTGGAAATACGAGCACGGGGGGTTGGTGTTGTCGTGTACATTATTTTGCTTTCAAGCGTTGAAATAAAAGGAAAAGTCGCCGAGCTTTAAATGAGTAACAGTGCTACCAGGGAACAGAGAGAGAAAATAATAATAAATATCCATATTTCCTTGTATATGAGAAAATATTAGATCGCATCATCGAAATAAGTGAACATTTTTAAATGAGTTATCTAATATATATTTATATCTCATAGATCAATTTACAATTGTCAGGTTATTTGTTTGAAGCTTTGTCTAGTAGCATGGTCACATTGGTTATTGTGCGATTTAAGTTAGTATGGTCACACTGATTCTTGTAAAATACAAATTTTTAAATTTACAAACCATTTCTTGTCATATTTTCTCTCCGTGCAGCCATCGTCCACTGGGTCGACCCCGCCCCCATTTCGCTGTCTCTAGGTGAGTGAAATCTTCCACAAGCTGCCCCTCGGGATCCCTTTGGCCTGTCTGTCTCTCTGTCCTCTTTCCCCACACACAGCCCCCACTCTATTTCTAGCTCTGTCTGTCTGTCTGGCTGACTGGCTTGCTTACTTTTACACGTTTTATGTCGAAAATAAATGTGAACTAATGCATTTTTATTAATATATACAAGCGTGCTGGGAATTCCAAGCTAGGAAATGATGTCGGCTGGGGATATATAGACACACCACGCCCCCCTCCCCCATCCCGTGTGAAAGCCACCGCCCGCTGACGATGATTAAGCGTAAAAACCGCAAATGTTTTTTAAATGCAGTGCAAATGCTTGCGGGTCATGCCCGGTGCGGTGCTCTGCTTTTCAGCTTCTTGCCGAGCGGAGAGGAGAGTTTTCTTTTTAGCCAGCTAAGTGAGTAGTTTGTTGAATCGTGTTGAAATATTTAGCACAACGCGTACGTGCCGACATTGTGTGGTCGCTCTCATCTCCAATTGGATTTCGGATTTACAGCGAACAAACGGTAACGAAAAATTGGAAAATAAAACTGTGTCACGATATGTACAAATGTACATACGTATTTTAACACCCAATGCACGCATGTTTTGGTGTAAATGGATATTTGGACGCAGAGGGAGTGCGAAATGGCGATTACCCAGATATAATAGGTTTTCCAATACTTATAAACTGGATTTTATAGATTTTTGTAAAAGATTTACTTTAAAACGTAAAATTAACCGTTTTGGTCACACTGAAGCATTCGCAATTCTAGCCAAAGTGTGACCAACTGCGTCAATGCAACATGAATAAAGTTGCTCCAATATAAAAATTCCTATAAATTCTTAAATTACACAACAGCAAGATTTCGTAAATTCGGAATTTTAAGACCGCCAGCAACAAATGGACATTTATTTGAGGATCTGGGCGCCGTTATACAGGGGTTATCGCCCTTACACCAGAATTATCCACTCTATTTCAATGCATCCACTGGCAAATGAAATGAAAAAGCCAACAAAGTGGCAATGAGGGGGGTGTTTCCCGGCGGAATGGGGACTGCGAGGACGGCACTTTGCATACTAAGAAGTGAACCAACGAGTGGGTGGAATAAATAGGAAAAGCAAATAGCGCGCCGCTCTATTGACATTTTAGGGTTTCATTGTAAAGCAATTTAAATTATTGTGTATATTTTCTATTTCACTCAGCTTCTATTTCTTTTCTTCGCCCTAACTTCGTCCTCTCCCTTCTGCTCCATGTATATTATATATGTGTGTGTGTGTACTTTCTTTTCGGGGTAAGAAACATTTTCAACTTAAGCATTCAGGACATCGTGTCCGCGACTTGTGTCCTGTTCTATTCTATTCTCTGGATCCTTTTGGCTGGATTTTATTTTGTGCAAATTTTTCAAATGTTATCCTTAATTTAGTTTATAAGTAGATGCCAGGCACGTTCCAGGCAAATGACATTTTATTTGTGGATTTTTATAGACTTTCCCTATGCGAACACTCGCTCATCCCCCAGAAACGCCCCAATTTTTGTGCGTGGTAGCGGGAAAACCGAAAAATAGGTCGTAATTTGTGTTTTTGTTGTGAGTTTCAATTTTTTTTTGGGCTGTGAATTTTTTTTGGCTTGAGGAGCCGGAGCACATGTGTCTTTGATGAGTCAGGCGGGATGTGCCAGGCGATAAGAAATGGGCGTGGCCACCGGCCCCTTTCTTTGGGGGTTGATAAGCTATTTACACCATTCATGTTCTTAAAAGTTATAAATTCTTAAGAAAACTTTACAACATTATCCGATCATCATATTTTGACCTTTTTTATGCAACTATGGTCACATTAAGCCTTTGTCATTTTCCTAATGGCATATGGGCACACATAGTTTTCGTGTGGAATTTATTTTTGTGGGTCACCATGAATTTATCCCCCTGCATTTTTGAGCTACACATCAAAATAAATCTAATGAAATCCAGCAGAATGAAAACTAAGAGCCATGGCTAAAAGCGAAAAAATGCAACAATGGTAGAGTGGGGTTTTGGGTTGGTTCAAGGTTCCGGGTGAAAGGTGAACGGTGTAAGGTGAAGGCTGACGTGTGCCCCACAAAATTGCTCTTCTTCGCTTTCCTGCTATTCACACACACTCGTACGGGTTGGAACATAAATTGCGCACAATAAAGCAAAAATTAAAAAGCGTAAACAGAAATTGCTTGCTTTTCCCCCGCAGACCCCCCCCTCCCCCCCCCCCCTCCGAAAAAAAACCTTCTCTTTCACTTTTCCTTACATTTTACCTCGTGCTTTCAGCTTTTCCCCACCGCTTCAAGCTGTCAGTGGCGGGATTCCATTTTGACTGCTCCCCTGTCAGAAGGTGAAAACAATATGAAAGCTACAAAAAAGCCAGGCATTTCCTTATGAAAACATTCTTGGCCTCAGGCAGAGCAAAGTTTTTATTACTTGTATGTGTCTCGAATAATACTTTAATTACATTCTAATTAAATGCTTTGGCTTCTACATTTATTTGATTTATTTGTACCATTCAAATTTAAAATGCAGCCAAATAAAATAGAAATTTATTGTAATTCATGAGAAACAAGAGTAATAAAATGAACTCCCGAACTTTTTGAATATTAAAGTGCTGCTGCTGGTGAAAAGTGGAAAGAATAGGAAATTCAGAAGAGGAAATGCTTTGGGATGAGGTCGTTTATTGGGGGCGTAATACAATGGGCCAAAGAGCAAGGCAGGGAGATACGGATAGACACACACACACCTTTATTATTATTTTTACACTTAACTTCCGGTTTACGCCTATTACTCCACCCGCCGCCCCACCAACAACAGCAGCGAGCAACCCCTGGATCAAATTACAAAATACAACCCCTGCTCCGCCGAAGCTCCTTTCTCATCCTGGATGAAGTTATTGTCCCCTGACATTGTGTTGTTACTTTTCTCCATTCGCTTTTTTTCCAGGACCCGTGTATCCTTTGTGCCACGCATTTTCACGTGTTCGTTCCGCATAGTTCCGTTTGATACGCCACAAAGGTGTCGCCGTGTCTGAGTATGTGTGTGTCTGTGTCTGTGTGAGTTCCCCGGCGGAATCCGACTTGGGAGAGGATGTCCTTCGGTGGCAGGATGTAAGCGGAAGCCGCCGATTACGCACAAGGATGCAGCAGCAGCAGCAGCCGACCAGCCAGAAATCAGGATTTTAGGGACACGAGCAGGTGAGTGAAAAGGTCTAGAGATATATTATATAAGATATATGTATATTATAATGTTAAGTATCCTATTCAAACTTGAATAACTTAATAAACTGATTGATTTCAAAGCTGGTTAGTAAAAAGACCTCCACATACAAGTATTATATAAGATATATTCACATTATGATGTTTAATATCATATTCCAACTTGAATAACTTTATATACTGATCTTAAAATCAATCAGGTGAGTCAAAATGTGCCAAAATAAGGTATATAATATATATTCACATTATGATGTTTAATATCATATTCCAACTTGAATAACTTAATATACTGATTGATTTCAAAGAAAATCCTTTACATTAAGCTAGATATTTTACATTTATTGACTGGATAATTTGTATTTTTTAAATCCGCATTTTATTCATGGCCAATTTTCAGCCTTTATTCATGGCCAATTTTCAGCCTTTCTGACACCTAAAACCCGAACCCATATCGAATTATAACCAGTCTTCCGTCGAGGACAAGATGCAGCAGTGGAAACGGGATACATCCGATACAAAGTCAAGGCCTTTCACGGCGCTTAACTAAGCGTCAGTTTCGTTTTTGATTCTTTTTTTCTCCGTTTTTTGGGGCATCCGGTGTTTTGAGACTAGACGATGTGGGTTGGGTTTTTTGGTGGCAGTGCAGGAGATATGTGAAAGAGAAGCGGCTGTCAGCTTTGATTGATGCGCTGGAAACTTCGCGTGAAATTGCACACCGAAAACACCAAAAACCAGAAACGGCAGCGGTGGTAGCTACAAAAAGGGGGGTACAAAAAACAGGAAAGTAGTGCGGCAAAAACAAAGCGGAAGGAAGCACTCAGTGCACGCAACATGCACCCTAAAAATTAATTTAATACAAAATAATAAAGATAATAAAATATAAATATATATATTTTTTAAATGAATTTCCTAAAAATAAAACAAGGAAAAAACTAAAATAATTGAATATTATAAAATTAATATCTCCTAGTTTGTGCTTAATGTACAAACATAATATTTTGAATTCTTTAAAAATATTTTTATATTACTAAAAACCTCTAAAAAATTTTAAGTTAAAACAATAAAATTTAATGTTAGGAAAACTATTGTAGAAACTTTTTTTCTGCCAAAGAAAGAAAAATTCGTAAAAATATATTTATTTTTATGTATTTTAAAAAATTATTTCCAGTGCATCATGTGCACACACACTTGTCCCATATCCACTTCTGTGTGCGTGCTAGGCCCTGTATTTGTGTAGAGTGGCATGCTTCGCTGGGCACCTGGATATCCGGGATATCTGGTGAGTCGGGGGGCTGGAGCCGAAATGGGGTATACTCAGTCCTCGAGTGACGCGCTTTAAAATGGGGAAATTAAAATTCCAATAATAGCATCGCTGCTAACGGAACCCCAGGTGCTCGGCTATCGCAACAGAGCCACCTTTTCCTTTTCATACCATTTTCCTACCTCCACCTCCACGATTTTCCCCACCATTCCCATCTATATCTCACGCGGCAAAAGAGCCTCTAAGTCTGCGGCGCGTTTGCCTATCTGCGGCTCGCTGTGTATGCGATAAAAATAAATTAAGCCACAAATTGCAATTTAATTTAAGGTTTTCCTTAGCCTCAATTCCACCCACAAAGGCGGCAAGAGAAGTTGCGACACTTTTTCGTGGCATATTAAAATAACTTGCCACATATTTCGGTGTCGCCACGTTCGCCGTTCTGGTGGGCGGTGGGCGGTTGGATGGGGGGCGTGGCGGTTGGCAGTTGGGCTGGCAAATTTATGGCATTGCAATTGCAAATATAATTAAAATTTTCCAACTCGCTCTCTATCTCGGGCTCTTTTGCCTTCGTTTCGCTCGCACATCGGTTTTCTTGTGTTTGCTTTTTGGAAATTATTTTTAGCGCCTGTCATCTTTGGGTTTAGCTAATTGAAGCTTAGCGGCGACTTAACAATTTAATTGGAATTGGAATTGGCATGGCCAAGAGGGGAGGGCTTGGTGTCTAACCCTCTGCTGAATTTTAAATTACCGATTCAAATCAATACTTCAGAAGGGGGTATAGTAAGTGGTGATGAAAGTGATGAAGTTAGGGGAATGAAACGATTGAAAATTGAGTTAAATATTATTAAAATGATTTCTTAATTACTTAATTAAGTAAAATATTAATTAAAATAAAAATATTTGTGTGTGAAATGTGGGTTTATAATTCGAAAGATAAAAATATATATGTTAATAAAGATAATAGAGATTTACCATTTAAGGATACCGAAAGAAAATGATCATATAAACTAAACTATTCGTACATTAATTCTAAAATATTGCGCTTCAAAAAGAGCTTAATAAAATTAATTTCACAAAAATAATGTCAGA
Source organism: Drosophila mimetica (assembly GCA_037075245.1). NCBI lineage: Eukaryota > Metazoa > Arthropoda > Insecta > Diptera > Drosophilidae > Drosophila > Drosophila mimetica. The sequence goes on from JBAMCH010000005.1 coordinate 7,310,671, forward strand.
AGTGTTAAAATTAAAGTTTTGGTATGGAATTTACATTACAAAATATAAACTTTATAATATTTACTATGAAATGAATACTAAAGAGTTACGATAGCATATTATTTAGTATTAATTTAATACTAAACTTTTATACTAGTATATTTTTAATACAACGATATTTCAAATATAATATTTAGTATTAATTCAATACCTCACTTTTATACTGGATCTAGTTTATTTTTATTATAACGTTTTTTTTTGTGTAATACTAAATAAAGTACATATAAGATTCGGGAAGATAGATAGTATAGATAGATAGTATCAGAAAAAAAAATATATTTTTATTAAATAATTTCCCTTTCTATAGTACACAAATATACCTCTAAAAATTAAAGGCAAACCCCAGCGAGGCACTTGACTGCGCTTACGTGACTAAAGATCGCATCGGGCCCCCTGAATAGTTGATATAATTTACTTAGAGACCCGTTTCTCATTTTATGGCCACGTGTTGCTGCATGTTGCATCACTTTTATGTGCGGATCCCGTAACTTTTAGCCCCCAATAAAGCCGCCGGGTAGCAGAAAGCAGCAAGAAGAAAGGAGAGAAAAGAGAGGAAAAATAAAGAAGCCACCCCTCGTGGCTTTCGTCTGAGACAAGCTTTTATAGTTGATTAAGGCATATCAAATGTCAAATGTCACTAAAGTCGACGGCAATGTCTGTTGTAAAAACTAAACAAAACCCATTGCGGGCTGTGTGGGATTCCAACGCGCGGGGGAAGAAATTTAGCTTTATGGTGCGGTTCAGGTATATCTATTGCCACCCAACCCCAACTCCCATCAGCAGCTAAAAAAATACACCGCCCCTTTTCTGAATTCAGTTTGGCAATAAAAGAAAAACAAGCGGAAAATAAAGGAAATAAGGAGTATGCGAGCATACAGCTTATGTGGCGGATATCGCTTTGTTAGCAAAACCCCACCACTCCCTTCCCCGCCGCTCAGCAGAACTCTACTTTCTGTCTGTCTGGCAGCTCAATTGCCAACCAAACTCCTTGGCCCCTCAAACCGGAAGCGGAAATTGAAGCATAAAATTGCCAAGTTTGCCGCAACACCGAAGCATCGAAACTGAAACTCCCAAACGCCAAGCGGAGTAATGGCGGAAACGCGAAAATGTTGTCGATTATCTTTGGCGATGGATCTGGAACTCAGTTGGAATTCCGAGCAAATAAATTATGAAAGCAATGTTAAGTGAAGCCAAGACCCGATTACCCGGAGATATTACGATATAATCTCTTTATTTATTTACAAGGTTATCGAATCAACATAAGACTTTGTTTGATAATCATTTTAAATAGATTAAATCTCTGTATATGATATGTATTTACTATATTCTATCCTATCTTAACTTATCTTATATTCTATCTTATATATTGTGTTTCTATTATTATTTGAACATTTATAATAGAGTTTGAGCTCCCAATAATACCCATACTCTATAAAATGCAGACAGATAGAAGCAGTCCAGCCAATCTGTCAGAACCGAACAATCTGTCAGTTAAATTATCCGTTCACCTGGGGGCCCTCGAATGTGCGTTGGGGTAATGTTAATGCTTCGGCTCCTGACCGTGAGCCCCCAAACTCTGGTAACCGTTTTGGTGGTGACTTCTACAAACGATAATTAATGAAATCTGACATCAACTGGGGTAATGGTTGGCTCCCCCGGCTGACCGAAAGTGGGAGATTGGTGAGGTGGCCACGATGGACAAGGGTGACTACACAGAGAATAAAAACACCTTTAACGGGTAAACATTTTGATTATTAATTCTAAATCTAAGATGCAAATTAAAAGCAAAGAAATATGTATTTAATTAAATTTATTCTCAAAAAGTCCTAAATTTAACCAAAAACGTATAGTGTGACCATTCTAAGAGTAATATGTCGTTAAAATAGAAACAAAAAGAAAGTCATAAACAATTGTAGTCCGCTACAATATGATAGAAATGATACTATAGTAAATCAAATGTTAAAGAGAATGTATTTAATTGGATTTGTTAGCAAAAACGTGCTATATTTAACCAAAAACGCATAGTGTGACCTTGCTAAGAAAAATATGTCGTTTTTACATAAATAAAAAAAAGTCCCAACAATTTATAATCCACTACAATATGATTGATTTCCAGGACATAGGTACTAAATTTTCCTATGTGTACCCATGGACTTTGAGATCTGGAGAGAGGGATTCCTGAACGGTGGCGTTGGGGGGCCTGTTCGAGTGTATCGATGAGTGAGACAGCGACGTTGAATGCCCTTAATGAGAAATCGTTTTAATTGAGTTTGCATGTTTATGGCTGCCTTTTCACTTGAGCATCGCCTGCACTTTTTGCGTGGCTGAGTGTGTGGCTACCCCGTCCATCCAGCAATCACTTTAAAAGCCAAGCCTTTGAGAGGGTTTTTTCTGGGGGAATGGGATGGGATGGTATCGGGTATTGGGTATTGTGTTGGGGACTTTTGGGGCCCAAGCCCGACGAGGTCAGCCACATATTGTCATGTACAATGGCATCGTTTGTGGGCTGGAACGGAACAGAAGATGTAACCACATGCTGCTGCTCCTGATGAGGGTCAATTGTCCATTAGTGTGTGTGTGTGTCTGTGTGTGTTTATGTCCTGGCTGCCACCCCGCTGCTGTCGCTGGGTGGGGCATCTTAGTGGGGGCAGCCACATGTGGCAGGCACAACTTTTGACATGCCACCGCCGAAGATCCAGTTTTGGGGTGGCTGCCTGATGCTGCCGCTTCTGCTGCATCTGTGGCATAATTATTTGTTGATTATGTAAATTTGGAACTCCATTGATAGTTGCTTAGCCCAGTGACTGGAACTCGCTTTCGACTGGGCGGCCAGAGACAAAGGCGTGATCCCAGAATGCCCAAGTGACTTGCCAAATCCCGAAGTCAGCTAACGCGCTTGGTGTTGTGGAGGTACAATATGTGTTTACAAGCTAAACTGGTGTTCTGTGGAATTTTAAATGAAATGGATTTAATATGAATATTCCTAGTTATTCATTCATTAAACGGGAGAGTTTTGTAAGCGCCATATTTTATACAAGTTATGAAGTTTTGTGGGAATTATGCTAAATTTATTTAAGTATTTTTAGCTACATCTTAATAAGAAAATGATTTTCTAGGCATTATATTTTGTACAATCTTTTAAATTTTTTTTTAATATTTTTCTTACCACATTTTTAAGTTTTTTTAAAAAAATGTCTAGCTATATCTTAAAAACTAAATACTTTTCTAAGCCTAACCTTAAATTGTTAAGAGAAGTAAGAATATTTTATATAAACATTAAATTAATATTATTTATAAAAGAATTTACAATTGAGGCTAGAAAGCAACACATAGTGTGTTATTATTAGGTATGTGTTTGCTTATTATAAACTAAACTTTAAATTTTAAAAGTACGAATATTTTATGTAAAACATTAAATTAATATTATTAATATATTTTTCGAATTAAAAATTTTATATAGAATTTGTACCTAAAAATACGTAGAGTTATAATATTAAGTATACGTTCAACTATTATGAATTGAACCTTAAATATTATAAAGATTAAATATAAATAAATGTTATTAAAAATGTTGATTTCGAGATATAACATTTTATATAGAATTTTAAATTAAGTCCAGAATGCAATACATAAATAATTATAATATTAAGTATACGTTCGATTACCATGGAATTTTTATAGCATACTTTTGAGGGCTTTTCCTTTGAAAATTCGTTTTTCCTTTTGGATAGAGTATGGCCCAAACTGGAACGCCTGCATATAAATGCAGCTAAGCGGAGACTTTTGGTGTCAGCATTTATATTTATCCCTGCGGGACAAAGGCGGGGGGTGAGGGGGTTTCCAGTGGGCTAAGAGCGGCTGTTTGTGCAACAAAGCAAATTGCTGTAATCCATTTTCCGGGCGCATCAGCTGCTGTTTCCACTGCTGCTGCCGCTGCAGCATTTCCCTTTCGCCCGCCGCTGGCCATCAAATGAAATGGATTTTTATTAGATTTTGCTTGTAAAGAAGATTTAAATTTATTTCGTTTTTGTTGGCTCCGCTTGTTTATTCCCGGCAAAAACAGTTGTTCCCCGCTTTTCTCCATTTCTCCTACTTGTTGTTCTTATTTATTTGTTTCTTATTTCAAGCTTTCCGTATTTGGTATCTTTCGCTCAGTTTGTTTACTCCTTTCACTGCTTTTTTGCGCAAGATTAATGGCGGTCGCCTTTTGGGGAAAGAAAGTTGCGCGGGTGGCAAAATCAAGGGTTTAACTATTTGCAAAAGTTTTCTTTGAAATTTCTAGGGATTTTTTTCTTACTTTTAGCATTTTAATAATTTTTTAGCGTTTTTCGTTTTATTTTAGTAATTTTTAAAATGTTTTTTTTTCGCTTTTATATATTTTTTTTGGAAATTATTTAACTATATTTATTTATTAAACAGATTTTACAATTTAGATAATATTTGATTGATACTACACACTTTATTTAATTATATTACCCCACTTCCCTTTGATTTATGACAGACTCTGCTTATAATTTCCAACCCGTTGGTCCATTTCCATTACTCAGACTGCATTCGAAATACGCTGTGGGCTATACTAATCCCAGAACGTCACGGATTGGCCGAGGCAGACGACACTCGACGACTGCAATTACAACATGTTAAGCATGGATTTCAATCCGTCCAGCCCCCCAATATCCTGATATTCTGTAATTCGGCTACGGGTTCGGGCCATGTCAGCACAAACAAACTGCGAGGGGGGGAACTTGGGGTGAAACTGGCGCCCTGTCAGGACTATAAAATGTGCAACTAATACGATTACCAGACGAGACGGGACAAGTGGAGTTTTGGAGTCTGGAGCCTGGGCGGCCAACTTCGTGAGTTGCAGCTTTAATGCGGCAGCCTGCTGGTGGAAAAGTGGTAGGAAATGGCCGAGAATGGGGAGTCCTGGGTGCCAACAGGGCCGCCGGGTGGGTTGGCTTAGTCAAATATATTTTAAATTATGATAAATTGACTTTCGGCTAAGGAAGTTGACTTGGCAACGTCAATGCTGGCGCAACTTTCAGCTCAAAGTTCAAGACTACACGGGGGAAAATTGGGTGCAAGTTGAACAAAATGCAAAGTTCGTAGAAAAATAAAAATGAAATTAATATTGAAAATTTTAAAAAATCTTTCTCCTTAATATTTTTTTTCCGTTTATAAAAAAATGTTTTAATATACTAAAATTAATATTAAAAAGTGAAAAAAAAATTCTTTCTCCTTGAACCTACAATTTTTGTATAAAAATTACCATTACTTACATTTTATAAAGAAATGTTTTAATATTTTAAGTGTAAATTTATTCCAACTATTAGAGAAAGACATTGAAAGACGATATTTTTTATTATATGAATCTTAATAATTACCTATTGTATTAAATATTTTTTCTCTCAGTGTAGTTTCCCATTCAGTGTGTGTTGCTGCCTTGGGTGGGCTCTTCTTGTTTGTCGCTCGCTTGCCGGCCGGCTCTTCAGCCTGCCTGCTTGTCATCTTATTATGCAGAGTCTGGCAAAGCGTGACAATGAGACAATGTCGTCAGCATCCACCCCACATCCGCGCCCGCATTCACGTCCACATCCGCATCCGCATCCACATCCGCATCCGCAAGTGCATTAACCGGAGACTCAGGGCAGCGCGTGCTAGTTGAATTTATTGCGTCCCACTCACCCACCATCTCAACTGGATTCTCTGTCCGAGAGCAATTTGCAGTTTTACGCTTACTTAAATTGTGTCTAAAATGACAAGGGGTTGCTGCCGCCAAAAAAAAAAATGTAATATCAAAAGGGGTAACAACAGGGCATTACGAAACCTAGATGGCCAGAATCCAGCATCCAGCACACAGAATCACCCATTCCCCCAGGAGGCGTACAATTTTTATTGTTATGTGTTTCCATTTTTTTTTGTTGGTTGTTTGGAAAACCAACACCCTACTTTTGCTGTTACCATTTAAAGCGTTATGTTTATGTCGGCTTGCTGTGCCCCACAATCGATATTAATATGCGGGGGGCATAGAAATTGAAAATTATGACGGTGCTGAGTGGATTTGTTGCGCGGCTTCTGCGAGTTGCTATTTACTCGAATAACTCCGCCAGTTTGTCCCATAAATCATACGTCCCACGCCCTGGATTTTGGGTATGGTATACTGCACCCGGCTGTTAGTTGACTGATAAAATGTTCTGCGGAGAAAAAGAGAGCCCCATGAACCCAGTCTATAAGAAGTATTATCAAAAATAACCTAGAAACAACTTGCGTATATTCTTAAACATTTTTTAATATTCTTGTAATCGATAATATCGATACATATATCAATTCTATAAATTTTAAGATGATAATATTAATAGGTACTGAGACTGAAAACTATCCAAAATAGCCTTAAAAAACTTGCATATATTCTTAAAATTTCAAAATTATTTTTGTAATCGATAATATCGATATATCAATTCTATAAACTTTAAGCTGATAGTATTAATAAATACTGAGACTGAAAACTATCCAAAATAACCTTAAAAAACTTGCGTGAATACATATTTTTTTTTTTAATATTTTTGTAATCGATAATATTGATATATCGATTCTATATACTTTAAGCTGATAATATTAAGAGATACTAAAACTAAAAACTATCTAATATAACCTTTAAATAACTTTCGCATATTCTTAAAATTGTATTTAACATTTTGGTAATCGATATACTTTAAGCTGATAATATTAATGTATGCTAAAACTATCCTTAATAACCCTGCAAAATCTTCCTTTAACTGTGTTGAATATTCCTGTAATCGATGTTGATTTCCACTGAAGATTATGTAATTTAAAGTGTCCCAGATTTTATTTTGGGTGCTCACTCCGCCAGCAATAAAACATAATTCGCTCAAAGCCTTGATAATGCGAGGTTTGTGGGTTTCCAAAGTGGTTTCTTTTTGGATCCGATATCCGATAAGGAATGCGTTTCTGCCCTCGTCAGTCGATTGACATGATTTGCATTTGGGAATCTTGTGGAAATTAAAAAGGGAAAACAAAAAAGGGAGACGACCACAGCTATCGCTCGTTTGGATCTCATGTAAGTGTATGTGCTATATGGGTATGGATATATGTCCATCCCCAATGCGAGGGGAGGAAATGCCACCCCCAAGTGCAGTAGCCCCGTGGAATTCTCTGTGTGTGTGTGTTATTCGAGACAAAGTCTGCGGCCTGTTACGTAATTTGATAAGAATGCGGACCAGATAGTCATCATCCCCCCATGGAGTTGCGGTCCCTTTCTATATATGGAGTCCACACATAGGATATATGGGGCTGCTTTTACTTTCAACTCGATTTACATAATTTTATTTGTTTTCACTTGCTGCTCTTCTTTTACGTTGCCTTTGCGAATTTCAATTGAATTTTGACATTAGTGTCGAGTGCCCCGTTTTTTTTTTCCAGATTTGTCACGCTGGCTAAGAGAATAGAAATCTATATAGATATGTGTGCAGAGAAAAAAAATTTACAAAATATCAGATTGATTTTTGCAGGTGCATTTTATGTTTTTAAAGATATTATTTTGATATGGTAATAATGTCATATCATCATGATATGGTAAAATACTGTAGAAATACTGCCTTTGGTATTTTAAAATAAATCAACTGATATAATAAAGTATCGAGTTGAGGCCTTTGAATCATAAATTTGACATTAATCAGGTTAATTTGATATTTTTTAAAGATCACGTCATTCATATATTTTTGATATGAATTCCAGAAATACTGCATTTGGTATTTAAACAAATAACTGATATGATAAAATATCAAGTGGATATGTTTGTTTCATAAATTTGACATTAATCATATCGGATTTTTATTGATATAAAATAAGGTAAAATTAACCCTATTTAAAACCGTATTTTTTCTCTGTGTTGGCAAAACAGAATCTGACAAATAGCTGAGATTTGCTACTTTATGGGGGATTTTACGGGGGTCTTACCTGAGCAGCCAGCCGTGGCGGGTTGGACTTTTGTGGGGCGGCGCCGGAAGAATGACTCACTTCATGCGTAAATTCGAGTGGACATTTGAAGAGTTTCCTTTTGTTGGCCACCTGCCAAATCCGCCTGCTAATTGCCTCAACTTTTGTCCAGCAAAAACACCGGGATTCGGTACGTTTCCAGATGATGATGATGATGATGGTGTATCGGGGAATTGTGTGTGACACGAAATGCGCAACATTGAAGCATCCGCCAAAGGAATTTCCTGCTGACATTTTTTAATTTTACACTTGACTGACTGAATGGCGCGGGGGACGGTGGACCCCGGGATACAGCCCCCCTTCCCCTTGCCACCACCGGGATTAAATCAGATTATTCGAGGGGTTTCGGGTGGAATATCAGCGGAATATCAGCTCAAATATAAATATTTTTCTCATATTTGTACGACTAAAAAAAAATATCAGAAATGCATACAAAATCCATTTTCCATCAATGGTTATTGGTTCAGGCGATAGTGTCTGAAAGTGGAATCAAAGAGTTTTCGGAAAAGGGATTTCGCCTATCAATCGGAAATAATATATCATTATTCAGCGGGCAGAAAAACTTAAAGCTGTGGCTGCCATTTAATAGAGATTTAAATATTAAAAAATATATGGCTTATAAAATATAATGTAATAATCATATAGTAATATATTGAAGACCTTCTGTAAACTAACACAAACCCCAGTTGAATTATTCTATCATTCTGCCTTGTTTATTATAATTATCGTCCGTAATTCCATAACAATCATTTTCATTTCACTGATTACAATACCGACTATAGAGAACAGACCAACGACTTTCGACTTTGTTATGGAGAACAGCTTCTGCTCTTGAGATGACCCCTTAGTTGCAAAAGGTCCAAAGTCTGGAATCTATGCAAATTGCTCTTGCTTTCGCTCTCATTTCGATAATTATGCAGTGATCTGAGCCAAAATCCCTTTCCCTGCCTGTTGCTAGCAGTACGTATATTTGGACAGGGTGCCCGGAAAATCCAGGGAAAATCGCCACCCCATTCACCCACCATTCACCATTCACCACCCACTGAAGTTGTCTGCTCCATCAGCATGTTTCGGAGTCGGTCTCGTGCACTCATTGAATGTTATGAAGTCATTTGCATATTTGTTGTTTATGTTGAAAACAAGATTTCGTTATTAACTTTGCTTAATTTGTTTGCCGAACGAAAATGTAAATGGAAAGCGGCGGGTGAAGCGGGGAAAAGTGTGGAAAGCGAAAGCGAATTGAGCCATCGAGGCGAGAGAAGCCTGGAGAAGCCGAAAAAATCCTGTTGACCGAAGCGGTTTCTTTGCCTCAATGGATTCCGGATTTGTTTGCCGCGCTCCCTTGCACCGAAAATAATTTAAAATTAATTTTTTATATTTTATAAAAAATAGGAAATTACATTTTAAAATCTTTGAAAATGAAAAAAAATTGTTATATTATTTTGTTTACCATTTTTTTGGAAGAAAAAGTTTTTTAAAAATTGTATATATCATTTTGTAGGTTATATATGTCTTACTAAAAAGTCAGAAGATGGTTTTTAAATCGTAAACATATATATTTTAGATGTTATTATACAAAATAATGATAATTTGAATTAAACAAAATTTATATAAATTAATTTTTCTTTTGAAATTTATATATATTCTTTGATATTTTTTATCTCTGTGTAGTTAAGGGTCCTTATTAATTGCAATTTGGATTGTGCATCCCTTAACCCTCCGAACATTTTCAACCACAACCCCGACCCTTGAGAACCCAAACCCAAACCCAGAACCAAACCGAGTCCCCAACCAAATCGCCATTCTGAAAACTCCTCGAGAAACAACGGGGCAACAAAGAGCCAAAAAGGAAGCCATAAATAATGCCAAGTACTGTCTGCTCTCTCCGAATTGTCCGTCTGGAATCCGAAAGTCCGGACTTTGGACGGGAAATTTGTGTTCCATTTAATTGCTGGCGGAATGGGAATGTGCTCCAGGGGCGGCGGGGAGTTGGGGGGACGATAAGATTGCGCCGAGATGGAATGAAATGCTTAAGTGGAAATTTTAGTTTGCATAAATTATGCGGCAAACGTGCAGACTGACCCCAAACGAAGATGCTTTGTAGATGCCAAACAATTTTTCTATTTAGAATAAAATGTTGAGACTAATTTAATAGCCTAATTTTCTTAAATATTTGATTACTCTCTTTTGCAAGTTAAATATGACAGCAAATTTACAGGTGTCTATTGGAAAATGTATTGCTGGTAAGCATGTGGCTGACTCGATTGTCTGCTTTTGGCCAAAAACATCCGCAACTTCCCCAACTTCTTTTGTCTGTCTGGTTGTCAGTCTGTCTGTGGACTGTCTCGCCGCCTGTCTGTTCCCATTTGCCCCTTGAGTTGGGTCGAAAGCATCCTATCTATCCATCCATCCGCCAGCTCACTCCCACAACTTTCTCTTTTTGTGCCCCGTACACTCGGCACATCCGCTTACATCCTCTTACACATCCGCACACACATCCGCGCGCACACACACACACATCGGATGTGGCTTTGTTTGGCCAACTAAATGGCGTTTCCGTGGCGATTTCCACCTGCTTTAATCCGCGCCTGATGTGATTGGATTAGAATCGTTACCGGAAATGCTGGAAAGTGCGGCCATCATCATCATCGTGGCCATAACTGCACTACTAGAACTATCATCTTCATAAACTGGAAACTGGAAACCAATTTCCGTTCATCCAAGGCAATAAAACTTTGCCTTCAACTGCAGGCCTCACTCAACCCTCTCAACTCACAACGTCAACTTTCATTCGACTCCGCAGTAGATGGAAAAAAAGAGATGAAGAAGCAAAAAGGCCTGAAATAATAGACGCAAAGTATGCATTGGCAAAAACCCCAGTCCGGCGGCAACCCTGAAAACTGAAAACTTTACCGAACCATTCCGATGCCGTCTTGACCAGAGCAAGGCAAAAAGTTGATATCATTTTGCTCTTGCACTTGGAATCGTAGCGCCAAATGGAAGTAAAAACTTGCAGCATATATTGCGGCGTGCCAAAGGCAAAAAAGGAGAAAAGGAAAGCCAAGAAAGGCATCAACAACTGCGGCAGTACAAGAAAAACGAAAACAAAAATACAGTTGGTATTTGCTAAGCAAGATTTTATGGTATATCATATCATATTTATTCATTTCCTACCTTATCATAGCATATTATATCATATCATATAATATATCGTTTCATATCTTATCATATCATAGCACATCATATCATAGCATAACATATTATATTATTTCATATCTTATTATATCATAACTTTTCATATCATATCTTATCATATCCTATTTTATCATAGCATATCATATCTTATCATATCTTTTATATCATAGCATATCTTAATATATCGTTTCCCGTCATATTATATCATATCATATCGTAGTATAGCATATATCATTTCATATCTTATCATATCATATCTTATCTTATCATATCATTACATATCTATATATATCTTATTTTATCATAGCATATCATATTATATAGTTTCATATCATATCACATAATTTCATATTACATCATATCATATCATAAAAGAGTTAATAGAAGAGTTATTTATAAGTTTATTTATTTTGTAAAATTTTTAAAAATATTTTTTAATCTGATTAAGTGTTCTAAAACTGCACTGGTAGTACTGCAACTGGCTTACGTTTTTGTTTATGTGGCCAAAACAAGTTCAAGTTAAAGAAGTTCAACTGTGGGATGGAGGGAAAAACTTTGCGGACTGGGACGAAAGTAAAAACGAAGCCTCCGCAGCTCTGACAGTCCACTGACAAAACTTTTTTGATTATCTTAATTGCGATTACGGGCAGGGGGTGTGCCCCATGCTCCAACCCGTAAGACGGAAGGAAAAAACCCCCAAAAAAAGCCACCCGATGCGTGCATAACCCCAAAAACCTAGGCAGACAGACAGACAAATGGTTGGGCAAATACAATATATACATAAGTATATATACAATCGGGCGGGGAGTTGAGTTTTCCGGGGTCGGTTCTAAGGGGGCAAGTGTCTGCTTCGTCCGCAAAGCTGAAATTAACAAGATTGACCCCCTCGTCGCTGAACTGTAACTGTGGCAGGCAATGAAAGAAATTGGGCTATCAAAGGCAGTGGGGGAAACGGCCAAAAAGAAAACTTTTCGGGCAAAGGATAAACAAAGTTTGCTCTTCTTTTTGTCCACTGCAATTACAAGAGCTGACCGCTGAAGTCCGGACCTCGAGCCAAGTCAGTTCCCAGAGGAGTGCCACTGCCACCCGATAATCGCAATTCGAAAATAATAATAATAGTTTCTCCCTCCCAACTCCCCACTCAATGATTGTCTATGGGACAGGGAAAACTCTCCGAAGAAAACCCCACCATAAATCCAGTAAATCGATAGATCCGAAGCTTCACTACCCAAGTAAAAGTCAATTTAATGTGATTAATATAATACGATTATGAATTCCTTATAAAAAATGCAAAACAATTGTGAAAAATTTATATTTTCCAAAGCATAAAAGAGCGTTTTTTAGATTTGGAACCATTTTTGGTCTAGTTACAAAAAAAAAACTAAAAAATCTAATTTTTACCAAAGCACCAGAACCTGACCTTCGAATAAAAAATTATAAAATTAAAAATTAAATTGTATTAAAAATGTTATTTTTTTGAAATGTTGTAAACAAAGGAAATAGATCAAGGAGGCATAGAAACAAAGCGTTCTGAGAAGTCAGAAAGTTGCCGGGGCCTATAATGTCATTGCTTTTTGGGACTTTCATTCCCCACATAGTTTATAAGGGCTCAGGCCGGCCTGATAGTCGGTCACAAAATTTTTTTCTACACAAAAAAAACGAAAAAAAACACACAAAAAATGTAATATAAAACTTACTTGGGATATGCTTCGGTTTTGCTTCGGATAACACTAATACAAACACTAACATGCCAGTTACCTACAAGACACGAACACTGCCGCACCAGCGAAGACTGGTCCCCAATCTCCTGCGTTCCGTTCTACACGTCCTGGAGGAGGCCCGTCGACCCATGGGCGACGCCGAGCTGGTCTTCGTCCTGGGGACCCAGTACCGCCGCAGCGATCCCGAGTTCCACCGTCAAGTGCAGCTGCATCTGCGCGATGGCGTCGACTACGGACTCCTGAGGCGCCAGGGGAACCTCTTCTCACTGCGCTCGCGACGCCTGGGCGAACTGATGGCCACCCTGGGACCCGCTTAGCCACACCCCACTGGAATAGGGACCCTTCGAAGGCGCCAAGGACACAGAGAGCTCAGATCGGAACACCAGAAGAAGAAGAAGAAGAAGACAGAATGGAAAACAACTTTACACAGCCCCGCTTGTTGAGATTAAATAATCCTAAAGAGCATTCAATTTTTTCGTAATTTTTTATTGCGGTTGGATAATAACAGGGATGTAAACCACTCCGGATCGTAGCCCACACCCAGATAATTAACAATTAAGTGTTTTAAAGTAATAATTTTCTAAATAGGCAGAGCGGGGTTTTCTTGCGGGGATCTCTTCTTTCCTAAAAGATCGGATTTTTTTTAATTTTTTAAATCAGCTGGAAAGTGCACTGATATTATTTATTAGGTTGTTGTCTGCCCAGAACAGTTCGCCGTTCTAATGTGGGACCATTGAGCAAGCAACTGCTAGAGCTGCCACATTCTTAACCAACCAGTAAGCCAAGTTCGACCGTCTGAATCCAGTTAAAATCCAAGGAACCCAGGCGAAAGCTGTTGAATACACATCATTATACCCATTACATTGTCCAGTAGTCACAGTCATCGTCTCGTTGCTGCCACACAAACAATGTCGCTATCCACGATGGATCTAAAGACACCCACCAAACTCGGCAAGGAGATGCAGACAAAGAAAACACAGACTCCCGAGGAGGAGGAGTACACCTCGCTGTTTGGCAGTTCGTCGGCCAGCAGCTTCGATAACCAGATCAACATGGAGCAGGACGTGGTGATGATTGCCAAGCAGAAGGAAAATGATCCGCGGGAGCAGGTGGCAATCGATCAGTAGGTAAAGGATCTGCCAGCACAGGAGCAAATGCGGAAAGAACTGCGGGACAAGGTCCAACAAACATATCATCATCACGAGCAGGAACAGAGGAGAATCCAGCAGCTGGCAAGGCACCAGAGGAAAGCTGAGCAGCGGAAAAAGGTGGCCCAGTTCGAGGACACATCATCCTCCTCCATGGGAATGGGATCGGCATCGGGAGACGGGCCCCGAGGAGAACTGGATCTGGGCGTCGATTTGCTGTGCTCCCTGGTGAATACGCGCCGCCTCAGCCAGGGACAGAAGAAGAAGCTCCTTGGGGACATAGCCAGGCGCATTAACTGTCTGGATTTGTCCGACTGCGACAATACCAATCATTCCAACAAACCAAAGAAACCGTCGAAAGGTAATCAAATCATTTAATGAAGGATTATATGTATCTTTACACACTCTCCACTTGTTCCAGACCATATATTCCACATATATTATCAGCGACAGACGCTGCCAGGGCGTCCCAATGCCATCGCCTATGCCATCCAGTTCACCCAGTCGTCGGGCGGCAGTGAGCATACTACCTGCTGTCTGCTGCCCAATACACGATCTCTGCAGGAACAACTGCAGCGCGCTCGTCCCGATTTCCGTGCCAACTGCGAGCAGCGCATGCGCCCAATCCAGGAGAAGGTGAAGCTCCGGAAGGATGGCAGGCGGAAATTAGAAAATCTGATCAACAAAAAACCAATTTATTTATTTCCACCATGGAAACCAACAGACGTTTTCAGAATGTTGCGGTTCCTCGCTCCTAATAGGGCTAAATTTAGATGTTAGTAAATGTTAAAATCGTTCATGGGCTAGTGAACTACAAACGTAAGTTTGTATGTTTATAATATGAGCCAGCATTTAACTAAATTTTTAATGTTTTTAAATGAAATAAATTAAGCAACACGGTTAATAACTGTTGTTAAGTAAATGTAACGATGCTTCTTTGTTATTAAATATGGCAGTAATGCCAAAATCATATTTTTAGTGCGCATCTGGGCTTTATCAATTAACGGTCATACTGTATGCCGCCAAATTTAAAAATCATTCGTTCGTTTATTTATGGACAATTTTATATCCACAATATTTCACGTTGATTCTAGATGTTCATATTATTGATTTTCAGTCGACTACTATTGACATTTATCAATCTAGTATTATGGCCATAACAATGGAAATAATTACCAAAATATGGAATGGCATACCTTCCTGAACTCGTAGTTAAATTTTCTATAAATTGGCATTTCAACTTACAAATTCTTTTTTTTTTTAAATTTTTTTCAAAAAATTGTGACCCAACCCCTTAAAAAATTGATTTAAATAAAAAAAACAGTTTTTTCCCCATAAAACTTTAGTATTTTTGCCACAGCTATGAAAATAATGGCCCAAATCTGGAGTGACATACCTTCCTGAACTCGTAGTTAAATTATCTAAAACATGGCATTTAAATAAATAAAATTTAAATTTTTAAATATTTTTTCAAAAAATTGTGACCTAACCCCTTAAAAATTGCTTAAAAAAAAAATTTCCCCATAAAACTTCAGAATTTTTGCCACAGCTATGGAAATAATGGCCCAAATCTGGAGTAACATACCTTCCTGAACTCGTAGTTAAATTATCTAAAACTTGGCATTTAAAAAAAGTAAATTTAGATGTTTTGATTTTTTTTCAAAAAATTGCGACCCAACCCCTTAAAAAATTGATTTCCAAATAAAATCAGTTTTTTTCGCATAAAACTTCACTATTTTCGCCACAGAAACGGAAATAATGGCCCAAATGGGAAATGAGATACCTTCCTGAACTCGTAGTTAAATTATCTAAAACTTGGCATTTAACAAAAGTAAATTTAGATTTTTTGATTTTTTTTCAAAAAATTGCGACCCAACCCCTTAAAAATTGATTTCCAAAAAAAAAACAGTTTTTTTCGCATAAAATTTCACTATTTTCGTTACAGAAACGGAAATAATGGCCCAAATGGGGAATGAGATACTTTCCTGAACTCGTAGTTAAATTATCTAAAACTTGGCATTTAAAGAAAGTAAATTTAGATTTTTTGATTTGTTTTCAAAAAATTGCGACCCAACCCCTTAAAAATTGATTTCCAAAAAAAATCAGTTTTTTTCGCATAAAATTTCACTATTTTCGCCACATAAACGGAAATAATGGCCCAAATGGGGAATGAGATACCTTCCTGAACTCGTAGTTAAATTATCTAAAACTTGGCATTTAACAAAAGTAAATTTAGATTTTTTGATTTTTTTTCAAAAAATTGTGACCCAACCCCTTAAAAATTTTTAGGTTGTTATCTGCTCAGAACAGTTCGCCGTTTTAATGTGGGACCATTTTTGCAAATATTAGAGCAAAAACAAATTATACAAAAAATCACATTTTTGCCAAAATTTAAATCTTTATTTTTCGCCAAAGATCTTCAGTAAACAGCAAAAAATATTTAAAGTCACCGGAAACGTATCTAATCCCCAAAAATATGCGAGATTGTGCAGTGAATCGATTGACCGATTGCCCGGGTTATCGATGTGAAAGCGAGTGGCGCCGGAAAGTACGCAATGGATTTTTAATTGCACTCGATGCCACGACTCAATGGGCAAATCAACATTCATGGCACAAAATTTCCGAGGTGAATCAGCCCGTGCAAACACACACACACACACAGACACACCGTCGCTTCACACACACTCATACTATTAAAGGTGAGTGCTTACAAACCATGAAATGCTTTTGGCCCGAAAATGTTTGCTGCCTCAGCATCTGGAAGCGAAAAACAAACAAAAGCCCGAATTATTATTATGATTACCATTAGCTGCTGGTAAGGAGGATATATGCGTGTGGAAGCTCCGCAGTTTTTCGGTTTCGGTTTCGCAAATGTTGCAATGGCTTCCCCACAATCCAAATTTTCCCCATTGACAGCTGGAAAAGCATTTCCATGTCGGTGCAGCGAATATCCCGAATATATCTATGTGTATTCATGGATGGTACACGAACACTCGCTGCTGTGTGACATATATGTGGGTTTTTCGAATGGAAGGGGGGATAATATTGATGGCTGGTAATGCGCTACTTTAGAATTATTACATAAAAGTGCGGAAAATAATGGGATGAATTAAAAGCAGATAAATGATAATATTAGAATGCAAATTAACAGCTTTGAATGGAAATTGTGAATAAATGTGTGTATTCAATAAATGCAAAAACAATTAACTTCAGAAAAAAATGTAAACAACAAAGATGCCCGAGTTTGCTAAAATTCAACATGCACACAAAACGAAAACGAAAGTGCTCGCAGCAGCAAATTTTCGACTTTTTCCCCTCTTTAGTGCAGTGAAAAGCAAAAACTTACGTGTTAACTTGCACAAGTGTTTACTCAATGGCATGTTTACAATTTCAATCTGGGCATGTGTGTATATATGCACATAAAAGTTGAAATTAAAACGTTTCAAACAAAATGCTTTCAAATGGAATTGAGTAGAATTAATGGAAACGTTTCAGGTGAATGAGTGGATAGGATGGCTATTAATAAAACATGGCAGCTACAATTAGATCGACAAAACAGATGCTTCGAACGCACGACAGCTTAAAGTGGTAGTAAGAACGTTTCATCACAGCTTAAAGAGGTAGTAAGAACGTTTCATCAAGTGGCGCCCGAACAGGAATATAGCGATCTGCGCCTCTCTCACACCTGAAATAACGGTGTAAACCACATTTTGCGGGTCCTAAAAGACACTCGATCCCCCCATTCCAAATCGGGTATCTCCCCTTATGCAAATAATGGGCGCAATGTGTCACTGAGCCACCAGCTGACAGTTTGGATGAAGTGTCGCTGACAGGACGCGGATCCGGATGCGGATGCGATATGGATGTGGATGTGGATGTGGAAGCTAGTGCCTGTTTTGGTATGCGGCATGATGGATCAAAGCCACACCTCACACCGCACACACCTCACACCCAAGTGCGAACATAAAATGTATAAAATATTGGCTGTCTACACGAATCCTAGACAAGAAACCAAACCGAACTGAACTGAAGCGGGGAATTCAATTTATATGCAAATGATATGCGAGGCGGGCTGAAGACTGGCAACAAACTGCCAGAACGCAGAACTCAATACCAAAAACCGAACCTGAAACCAAACTCAAAAAGCCGATGCTAGGGCGTTCGTTCAGCTATGTGAATTTTAATTATATTTATTAAAAATGTAATTATGTAAAAAAGAAAGCGAGCGACACGAAACGACAACGATGACGGGCAGAGAAAATGCAATAAATAAATATCCGTCCATCCGAGCCAATTAGCTGGGTCCTTTCAGGTGAAGTAGCGTACGCCCTCCGCCGAATCGTCCCTCACATCGTAATAGGTGGGCCGTGGATAGGGTCTGGGTTTGTCGTAGCTCTTTCGGCGTGGCTTTTCAGTGACTTCCACGGACTCCGATTCTTCGTACTCCTCCTCCGGGGTGACCTCCTCCTCGGAATAATAGCTAGCGGTAGCCTCTTGATAGCCATAGCAAGGCTTCACTGTGGTCGTCTTGGACTTGCGCTTTTTGCCCGACTTCTTGGAGAGTTTGCCCTCGAAGAAGGCCAGCTCCTTCTCCTTCTTGGCCTCAAAGAAGGCCAGCTCCTTGTCCTTCTTCTCGTCCCACCACTGCTTGAACTTCTCCCACTCGTCCTCCTTCTTCGCCAGCTTGGCCTCCTCCTTTTCGGTGAACAGATTGAGGAAATCCAGCTTCTTGAGCAGCTCCTTCTGCTTCTTGGCCTCGTACCAGTCCACCATCGCCGCGTCCTTCTCCTCCTTGGCATCCAGTTTCACCTCCAGCTTGGGCAGTTTCAAGAACCATCCGTGGGCCGTCTGCAGAGCTGTGTGAGTGTGTTTTTTTTTACCCCAAAATTGTGATAGAGTTATGAGCCATTGTTCCATTTACGGTTCCTTGTTTAAACTCACCCAAACAGGCCAGCGCCAGCAGCATAAGTTGTTGTCCGAATCTCAGCATTGTCTTTTGGCTTTCGCTTCTCGGAGTCCGGCAGTCTTGAAGTCTTTGAGTCGAAAGTCTTGTTCGGTTTCTGTTTGGTCATAAGCAGATGGTCTGGCTACTTATAACCCGAAAATCCGAGCCACTGCATCTGGGCGCACGTGCTGCCCGCCTCTCCTATGCGATAAGCACGTGCATTTCGGGCGGGCAATCTATCAAGCTCGCGGCATATTTGGCAGGCCTTCTGTGATACTGGGTTCAATGCTCTGCAAGCACTGAAAGAAATAATGGTTTAGGGAAAGATAAAAATTAAGAAAAATAATATTCACAAACTTTAATTTCCAGACTAGATAATAACATTAATAATAATCAAAATAATAAAAATAATTATACTATGTTGACTTAACAATTTAGTTTAATGCTCTATCTCCACTAAAAAATAATACCATGGACTTAGCATAAAACTAAGATAATAAATAATACCTTAGATTTAATTTAAAATTAGAAAACGAATTTTCAAACGACTTAAGACATAATATTCAGACTGAAGCGTTTAAAAAATATCAGTAGTTTGGTTTCTCCATTTTCAGCCTAAACTAGTTGGGAATTATAAGTCACGTATAACAAATCTCATTCTTAACTAAACCTTTTTTAGTTGTATATATCAATATTAAAATAAAATCCCCCAAGATAGTTGCCCCAAGATAGTAATTCCTCCAAATATAAACATTAAATATTTACTTTTGATGCAAACTTTTCGCTCAGTGTGAGTCCCCTGGTCAGCTGTCACTCTGATTAGTCCGGCAGTTATTTGGCAAAGACTTTTTCGGGGGACTTTGGCAATGTTGGCCAAGATTTTAATGCGCTGGCTTGCGACTGGCGAAAAGCAGGCGCTGCTAATTGACTCGACCATTATCTGGGTGGGTGGTTGCTTGGCTGCTTGGTGTTGCCCGGCTTGTTTCTGCTGATGTGTTGAAAGTGGAAGTTAAATTGTATTTGCTTAGTGCGCCTCATGCACATGGTGAGACCAGTGAAACCAGAGGGAGGGTGAGGGGAGCCTTTGACTCGGCAATGTGTATATTTGTGTTGGGCAAACAGTTTGCCAAATTAATTGCACACCAACTGTTTATTTGCCTGTTTGTCCGTTTGTGTTTTATGAGTTTCTCCCCTGTTTTCCTCCTCAGGTTGCGAGTCTCTGAATCGCAGTTCCTGTTACCATTTCGCCTGCTGCCCCATTTGCTTGCCACGTTAATGAGGCTCACCAGATTGGAATGTATTGCTGTCGAGTTGTCAGAGAGCTTTTTGCCACACAAAAATAATTATCTCCATCGGTTGAATAGAGTTTTCCTCCCTGCGTCTATATATGTTGCACAAAAGGGAGACTCTGGGCGCAAAACAATTGAGTGTGCACAAAGGTTTGGGTTAAGAAAATAATTGCTCAGCATGAGTGCATTTTAGGGAAATTTCCAATCTGTTTTTTCTACAAAATGCTTAAATTCAACTGTAATTATGCCGCAAACGGTATTTATTATGCAATCTGAGATGTATATTTTTGGTGCAGTAGAGATATCGAAATTATTCTCAATAAATATTTATCTCAGAAATTCTACAAATTTATTTTGCTAATAAATCCACAAGAAATGTGTTGTTTACGTAAAGTCATTATAGCTACTATCACAAATAATTTTACACCAATATTTCCGATAAAAATAGCATTTTGTAAAGAATATTTTTTATTAAAAAATGAATAGATAAACTAAATTAACTAAAGTGGGTATCCAGTTATTGGTCTCAGTCTCCAGGGGGATAAAGCAAACGATCGATTACTTGGGGATCCTATTATTGGCGATATTTCCAAGATCTAGAGGCAATTGCGGAAAAGGTTCTAGAACAGTGTTCGAGTTCAGAACCAGATCGTCGTAATCCTCGCTGAAATCATCAAAGCCACTCAGCGTCGTCCTCTCGGTTGTTGTTGTAGTTGTGGTGGTGCTGCTAGACGTCAGTGGTGCCAGGGTGGTGCGGCGACGAGGTCTCCTGCCCCTACGTCCCTTGCGACCCTTTCGCACTTTTCGCTGCGGCTTGCCGATCTCGTTCGATCGACCATAAATATTCGGGTAGGGCTCCACGGTGTAAACGGTGTAAGCGAGTGGTGTTGTGCTACTCGTTGTTGTTGTTGAAGTGGTGGTGGTGCTAGCAGCTGTTGTTGTTGAAGCGGTGGTGGTGCTTGAAATGGTGGTGCTATCAGCGAGTGTAGTTGAAGCTTCGGTGCTGGTTGTTGATGCTGCAATTGTTGATGTTGTGGATTGTGGCTGTGTTGTTGAAGTTTGTGCCGTTGTTGTTGTGGATAGTGGTGTTGTTGTTGAACTTTGAGTGCTTGATGTTGTAGATTGTGGAGTTGTTGTTGTAGCTTGTGAAGTTGTGGATGTAGATTGAGCTGTCGTTGTTGAAGTTTGAGCTGGTGTTGTGCTTGATGTGGCTGATGTTGTAGCTTGAGTTGTAGATTGTGGTGTTGTAGTGGAAACTTGAGTTGTGGATTGTGGTGTTGTAGTTAAAACTTGAGTTGTGGATTGTGGTGTTGTTGTGGAAACTTGAGTAGTTGTTGTTGAGGATTGCGTTGTTGTTGGTGCTTGTGTGCTTGTTGTTGTGGATAATGGTGTGGCTATGGTTGTGGTGGATTGTGGACCTATGGTTGAGCTCTGAGTAGCTGTTGTAGAGGTCTGTGGAGTTGTTGTTATGGATGCCAAAGTACTTGTGGAAGCAGTTGTAGTAGGCTGTTGTGTTGTTGTTGTTGAAGCTGGTGTCGTTGTTGTTATAGTTTGCAATGTTGTTGTGGGCGCTTCTGTGGTTGTTGAAGCTTGTGTTGTTGTTGTTGTGGGAGTGTTAGTTGTTGAAGCTGGAGTGCTTGTTGTTGTGCTCGTGTCTGCCAAAGCTGTGGATGTCGACTGTGTGCTTGTTGATGTTGTAGATGTGGTGGTTGCTGCTTGCGTTGTTGTTGAAATTTCTAATGTTGTGCTTGTTGGCACAGTTGTTGATGTGGCTGTTGCTTCTGTCGTTAATGTTGTAGAGGATGTTGTTGAAACCGATGTGGCTTCTGTAGACGTCGCAATAGATTCTGTACTATTGGAGGATTCTGTGGCATTTGCTGCCGCTTCAGCAGCTGCAATTATTTCGCTGATATTAATCGTAATGGTCTCGTTCAGGCTCGTTCCATTCGCCGACTGGAGTTGGTTATTGGAACTGACGATCGTGGCCTGAAATGTGGACTCCTGGCCCACTGTTAGGCAGACTGAAATGAGCGGGAAATTAGCATCCAAGTTAGAGTCATGTGAGCCACCACTAATTACCTAATGTTGTCACCACAACGAAGGCAATTAAATGTTTACGTGACGGCAGCATTGTCGACGTGCTGCTTTCCTTTCCGTTTCCTTAATTAGCCCTGAATGGAAGCCTTTAGTCGAGATGGTGTTGCTGTTATGCTGCTGCTCTGACTGGGCGTACTGCTCTATAAATTTGGCTAATTGAACTGATTTTCTGAGTGCTCAGATGGTCCAGTTTTATATCGATGGTCACTGGCACCACGTCCGGAAACGTGTGCTCTGTACGTGCGATTGCCGATTAACTTATCGCGTCTTCAGCCGATTCCAATCTCGATGCGCCAGCTGTTGCCACTCACTCTCACTCTCATTCTCATTCCCCGGCTTCAATCTCCACTCTTTTCCTTTCTTTCCGGCCCCTCCGCCATTGAAGATGTCTTTCGATTCTGAGATTCGGAATCTGAATTCCGATTCCGGAAGTGGCTTACACTTGTTGAACTCTTTAAAATATGTACTACGAGCAGAAAGCATATCAACCGGATGCATTGCACTTGCATTCGATTAACAAGTGGGCACGTAATCTCGGACAACTTTAAGAGCAGTTGGTCAAAACACAACAAAAAGATAGCAGCCTCTGTAGGCAATGTGTTTTAATGCGTTCTTTAAAGAAGTTAATAAAATTAAAAATTCAAACCATTTGGTAATTGTGGTTAAGGACAATAATATTTAAAGAAATTTGGTACTTAATTTATTTTTTTTAAATTTGTATATTTATTTTTCATATTTATATTTAAAAAATATGATTTAACCTAATAAAAGTAAAACCATTTTTTAATTTCTTTAAAGCACCAGTACTTAGTGTTAAACTTGTAAACATTTTGCATAAATCGGTTTTCGTATAAAGCACTTTTTACTAACGAAACAAACCTTTTATTTCCAGCCAATATAGTTAAACTAATTCCAGTTAATTGTGAGAAATAAAAAGTGATTCAATAAAAACATGAATAAATCGAACGCGATGTAAACAGACATTACGGCATCCGATTAGCTCTGATAACAAGCGACGAATGCCATGAAAATGTTTTAATTGTTGGTGTTACAGAAAAAAAAACGCAGAATTTTAATTATGTATTTACATGTCATTCCGCGCCCCCCTCTTCAAAAGCGTAAAATTGTAATTATTTAGCTGGAACGTGACGAGATGCGAATAGCGCATTATTATGAAAACAATTCGCTAAAATAGAATGAACATAAAAAGTGAAATCGAAATATGGGATGAGCACCCTGCGAAAGGGTCATAAAGGTGTGCCTAGTTAATAGAATAATATTTAATTTATTTTTAAAGGCTTTTAATGGCTTTTTACACAGCAAGAAAGAGTGTAATTTCTGAGAAAAGAAATAAAATTAACAAGCAAAATTTCTTTAGTTAGTATACATTACATTTTATAATTTTAAAATATTACTTAAGATGATTAAACATATATCAATTCAGTTTATAGAATAATATAAATATTTTAGAGGCTTTTACACAGTAAGAACTAGTGTACTTTAAAATAATTAAGTAATTTTAATTTAATTAAAAATAATGTACAGCATATCTTTAGTAGTAGTAGTTAATAATAATATTATATTATATATAGATTTTATATTTTTTAAAAATTACGTAAGATGGTTAAATATATATCAGATATATATATTTTTAAATACATTGCCTTTTAGATTTCCAGACTGCGGCCAATTTTCTGAATGATTTACTGTTTTTCAGTGCAAGTCTAAAGATCTCTTGTCATATGACGTACAACAGTACTATGTAGTACAGCAGTTCGGAACCCGTGATAAATCGTAAAGCACGCTCTAGATAGTGATAGCAAATACGTGAGCTTGGCCCACTAAGGTTTTCTGGCCGGGCACTATAAAAATCGGAGTCAATCGAGCTGGGTCAAGTAGTCGATCCATCCAAACCGTGCTAAAATGTTCAACAAATCGATCGTCGTGGCCCTCATTGTGTGCGGTGTGTAGTCCCTTAAACTCGAGGATATCAAATGTTTTACTAAGAATTATTATGTAATTTTCATAGCCTGCTACCTTGGTCTTAGTGATGCTCGTCCTGGACTCGATTTGGGCAGTAGTCCTCTAGGAGCATTAGGGGGTCCCCTAGCCGGAGGACTTACTAGTGGAGCTGTTAGTGGACTAACTGGTGGAGTTCTGGGCGCAGTCCCCAATTTGACAGGAAGCCACCAAGGAGTTTTGGCACCAGCCGCAGGACTTTTGGCACCCGTTTCAGGAATTGCAGGCTAAACCCTCGCAAAATTGCATCTTCCTGCAAAGCACTTCTTGTCAAGCTTAAAAATGTTCAAAAAAAATGTATTAAATTTAGGATAATTTGACAAAATTTTAATTAAAAATAAAAACCTTTCGAGCATTTAAAAAAATGTGTGTTACCAATACTATATAAAAAATAATACAAAAGATGTCTGATTTCTTAGGAATATGGTAACAATTAATAGATGGTGACAACCAACTCATGACTTTATCTTTATTATAAAATGTGGGAAAAGTAAAACGAACAGAGAGTGTATAGAAAATTCGGCTTATTCGTTCTTTGATAAACGCAAATTTACTTTTGAGTTTCCAAAAAAAATATTTATATTTACACTCTTGAATCATATCTTCCAGAAAACAAAATCAGATATTAAAATGGTCTTTCTTAAACATATTCTTTAAAGTATAAAAAGCAAAAAAAGCCAAACGATACATTTTAAAAACCTCTTTTGTTAACAATTTATATTTTAATGGCCTTTAAATATTTGTTATATTTTTGTTTCCATAAGCATATATTTTAAGAAGCTCTGTTCATCTCTGAATTATATGTCAAACTAAAAAATACTTTAAATTGACTTTAGTTGGCCTAAAATAATGAAAAAATTCAGAATGCCAGTGATCAGTAGTTGCCATGTGAGCCGTTAACCAAAAAATGTAAAGAAGTGTATGTACATATTTTTTTCTTTTTTCTTTATAGGTGGAGAACTGCAAAATCATAATCTGCACAACTAGATATAGAGTGACACCTACAGAACAGTCTAGTTACAAACAAAATACAATTACAACAAGAGGGAACGCTATAGTCGAGTGCCTCGACTATCAAATACCCGTTACTCAGCTAAAGTCAGCAGTCTCAAGCAGGGCAAACCAAGCAACCGCATCAAAAAATTAAAAATATTTCTTCTACATTTCGGTAGGCGTTAATAACCCAAACAAAATTGCGTTTACACTTTTGCTCTAGCTTTAAAACTATGGGCGCCACAGCTTTTCGCGGTTTGTGGGCGTTAGGGGGGAGGGGGGGTTTCCAACTTTGGTCTATCAATATGTATTGATGAAACGAATACACATTGCTTTTCCCGTTAATATAGCTTCAAAAGTGTGGGTGCCACAGTTTTTCGCGGTTTGTGAGCGTTAGAGGGGCGTGGCATATCGGCGTGAAAAACTTGCGCTGCGTATTAACCCCTAGAATCTGCATGCCAAATCACAATCTTCTAGCTTTTATAGTTTCCGAGATCTCAGCGTTCATACAGACGGGTGCCACTGTTTTTCGCGGTTTGTGGGCGTTAGGGGGGAGGGGGGTTTCCCACTTTGGTCTATCAATATGTATTGATGAAACAAATACACATTTCTTTTCCCGTTAGTATAGCTTCAAAACTGTGGGTGCCACAGTTTTTCGCAGTTTGTGGGTGTTAGAGGGGGCGTGGCACATCGGCGTGAAAAACTTGCGCTGCGTAATAACCCCTAGAATCTGCATGCCAAATCCCAATCTTCTAGCTTTTATAGTTTCCGAGATCTCAGCGTTCATACAGAACGGGTCACAGTTTTTCGCGGTTTGTGGGCGTTAGAGAGGGCGTGGCACATCGGCGTGAAAAACTTGCGCTGCGTATTAACCCCTAGAATCTGCATGCCAAATCACAATCTTCTAGCTTTTATAGTTTCCAAGATCTCAGCGTTCATACAGACGGACAGACAGACGGACAGACAGACGGACAGACGGACAGACGGACAGACGGACATGGCTAGATCGACTCGGCTAGTGATCCTGATCAAGAATATATATACTTTATATGGTCGGAAACGCTTCCTTCTGCCTGTTACATACTTTTGCACGAATCTAATAAACCCTTTTACTCTACGAGTAACGGGTATAAAAACTAGCTATAATCGTAGAAATGTGTAACTTGGCAAATTAAATGCCATTTCCGCTGGTTTTTGTAATTGTACTTAATTTGCAACTAGGTTGCATTGTACAGGTTCTTCAATCTTAAGTTAGGATTGAGAGTCTTAATGGATAGATATGATAGATATCCATAGATATATAGTGGAACTTCTCGGTGAGTCCTTGCGTCTTAAAAACTATCTTGGATAGATGACTTATTATTTAAATATTTTTAAAGGCCTTTTTTCAAGCTTAGCTTCAGCCTATGAAAAACTGCAGACCTATGTAAAGCAAACGCCTAGTCAAAATTAATCTCAGCTACGTGCGCTGACGAAGCCCTCAACTCCACGTAGGACCGCATTTCGGACTATTTATGTGGGGCTCAATCCCTGAGAAGAGCTCAGTTCCACAATGTCAGCGCAAAAATTATTGTTCATTGGCCTGCTTCTCGGTGAGTTACTTCAACTTTTTGCCAGCCAACAAGGAAAACTTTAACCCTTTCACTTTATATCCCTTACAGTGATGATGGCAGCCGCCTGGACTTTGCCCAGTCAATCGCTGAATGTGACGAACACATCCTCGCAGAGAAGGCAGCTGATCAAGGACTTTGTCGCAAAGGTTCAGGAAATGATAAGCGAATTAATGAAGCAGTTGTTAAATCTATCAGCCGCAAAATAATAAATAATAATAATTAATAAAGCTACTTTATGATAAAATCGATTTTCGGATTATTCAGTATAAAATACATTAATAACCAAGGATTCCTAATATTTCCTTATTTTCAAAAGCTAAACCTTTAAAGTGCCTCTTCAGATCTCCCATTGGGAATTATCTTTATAGCTGGGGGTCACCACATGCTTGTGGTGACTGTACCGCACGACTGGCCCAAAAGCCACCGGGAAAATGCCTAAAATTATGCCACAGCCCGAGCAAAAAGCACACCCAGCTTTATAAATACATACCATACATATACATAGAGGTATGTACGAGGGGTATGCAGAAGAAAATGTGTTAAGAAAATCTTAACGAAATTTCTCACGTTTGCCATAATTACGAGAAAAATACGTGACATGTGTCTTGACTGCGAAATTTACCAGGGATTGGGTTCTACTAGAGCCCGCAGTAAAGTTACCAGGGCCAAGTAATGCATATGCAAGGTCGAAACGTAACGGGTGCCGAGTTGTAAATGGCAATAATACCAATAAAAATCTGTGTACAATCCCCCGCCGCCGCCGCCGCCGCCCAGCAAAACGATGTAATTCATAAAAATCTCTTGAACAAATGTTTGTGACTCCTGGTCGTGACTCGTTGCCTTTTTGGGAGTCAAGGCATTAATAACACACACACAACACACACAGGCTTCCCTTCGATTTCGATGCCTTTGAATAATTCAGCCAAATGTTGTGGTGGGTGGGTGGTGTGTGTGTGCTCATTTCTTCTTAAAGTTTGTCTTCTTCGTCGCGCCGGAGAAACTGGAACTCAAGAATTCTCTCCCGAGGACGTTGCGTGATTGAATTGCGGCCTGATTGACAGTTGACAGTTGAAATTGATTTGGCTGCAAAGTCGAGCGGTGGCGGTGGTTGAAACAGAGGCAAACCATCCAGATCCGGGAACTCCGGGAACTGGGAAGATGGATATATGAAGCTGCGCGAAGTGGGAGGAGCGAGCTGGGGGTGGCACTACAAACAGCCACACTTATTAATCCCCCGAGTGCAGGCGTGCATAAGTATCGGGCAAATGGATTAGAAACTTTTATGTGCACCACGGCGATATTGAGGGTCTGCACCGCGAAAAAAGGAGATCGCAGGATACTCTACTCCCAGAGATGGCTGCACATTTTTCTGGCACAAACAAGAGTAATTAAATTTTTTTAAATATTTTTAAAATAATATTTTTTAAATAATTTTATTTCTAGGATTTTTTAAAATTATTTTATATTATTTTTACAGAGTTTGAAAATATTAATATACTTTAAATATGCTTTAATTTTATATGGGAAATATTTTTTTAACACTCACAAATTTCCCCAATTCCAAAAAATTACATCACAAATTATATTTATAATTTTTTCTCAGTGCAGCTAAGCGAGGATGTGATTGCTGGCCAACTTCTAGGACCAAAAGGATTCCGCACCCTCGAATCTGTTGCTATTTAATTAAGTTGGACCGACCAAAGGCAGCGGAGTGAGTGGTGAGTGCTAGCATATGGATAGAATGGGCTGCACCACCATATCCACCGCCCCACCACCACCCCCACCCAGTGTCCTTTGGCCCACCGCCCACTTCGCTTGCATCCTGCCATTTGCCACATTTGTGTGACAGTTAATGAACTCCCGTCACTCTTTCGCTTTTGTTTTCGCTAATCAAAGATACAAGCGGCATGTGAGCGGCATACGCAATGAGGCGATGGAGTGCAGTCAATTAATTGATGGATGATGTGCATAATGAAAGGCGAGTGGGGAGTTGTCAAAGGAGTCTTTCAGCTGACGAAGAGGTGGGCGGATGCGGATGTGGATGGTGGTGGGAAGTCACCTCTGTATAAGAAACCCATTTCATTTTACTACTTTAGGGGTTTTTTGGAAAAGTAACCAAAACTATTTTAAAAGACATCATTTTCAGAAGATAGGAAAGATTTTAGGTAAAATACAAATCAGAAGAAAACTTTAGGTCTTAAAAGTTTATATTTTGTTAAACTTGAAAATGTATTTTTATAAGTAATAAATTTATACAGAGATGTAGGAAAAGGGCATTTCTAGTTAAAATACAAGTTAAAAGTTTATTTTTCTAAGAAACATCGTAATATTTTTAATTAAAAAAAAATAAATAAAAAATAATAGAGCAAAAAAAGAAAAGAAGAAAAATAAAAAAAATGATAAATTAAATAAAAATAATAAAATAAAAAAAATAAAATGTAAAAAAAAAAATTAAAAAAAATAAAAAAAAATAAAAAAAATAATCAAAAATAATAAAATGAAAAAAAATAAATAAAAAATACCATTATTTCTGAATTTATTTTTTTAATGTTTCAACATTTATTTTCTTACGAAATAAAATATTATATTTTAGTATTAGCATTTCGTTGGACACTTATAATGCTGCTTAAAATTTGTATTATTTTTTACAAAAGCCCAAAAAGTTCTTTCATTCGCATACAAAACCTATAGAATTCCCTTTTCTTCTTTTTCCCTCTGTTAGCTATTTTGGCTCCACTATTCCCAACGTGAACTCAATGGCGGAGGCTCATCAAGGATCTGTGCCCATCGCAGGGCAGGCCATTCAATCGAAGGTTGCACATCCGGGTGTATTGATTGCTTTGACAAATCTGAGGCTCGTGTAATTTCATTACAAAACCCCGAATCGGCTTCGGCTGGGGATTACCACAAAAGCATTTTTCGACTCGACTCGATGTCTATATATTCCCCAAAGTGAAGAGAGACGGTGAAGTTGGGAGGGGGTAAGCGAAAGTCTAGTTGGGTTTTCCAGATGCTTTTTCGCCCGCCCTCGTTGTGTATGAAAATTAAATTCAATTGTGTGACAAGTTAATCCTATTTCTCATCTCCCAACTTTTATTTAAGCTTCATTCTTTATGCATTACATGCGAGAGAGCATCGTGGTTGAGTGAGTGACACCGGTCGCTCCAGCCTTCTTGGTTGCCAAGCCAGTCGACGGTCCATCAATCAGTCAATCAGCCAGTCAGCCAGCCAGCCAGCCAGTCAGTCAGTCAATCAGCCCAGTCAGTGAGTCATAGTCACTCCTCCGGCAGACGTCATAGACTGTCAGAAATGTTTGATATGCTGCCTGCTTGCTGTCTTGCTTCGGTTGCGAAAAGTGAAAGCGAAGGGTTGCTGCTGCTGTCTGGGTCCCAGGGGTCGTCGATTTTGAGTGCCTCCATGCCCGGCAACACTTCATTAAACGCATAAAGCAATAAAATGTTCTCCCGATGAGCAAAAAACAAAGGCGGCCATCCCAAAAAAGGAAACCCCATCGAAAGGGGCTTCTTCATCTCGGTCTTGGACCCTCTGACAGCTTGACGTTTCCTGCTAATGGCGGAGCAACAAAAAAAGTGGCATGGAATAATAGAGGGCATCTCCTGAATTGATACACTCGAGTTCTGGTGATTGGGAAGACCTAGAAACGCTGGGTGGCTCATAATGAAAGTCAAACACCCACTGCACCCCGATTGTTCCAATGGCTGCGCTCGAATTTTGCTTTGATTATGCAAATCTTGATACCGAGAGGGCAAAATCTGTTCCAATCTGCAGTGAGATTAGCTTTACTTAAGGTGGGACTTCTGGCGGGGATAACACGATGCCTGAGAACCCATGAATGAATATAATGTGATAAGTAAGTGTATTATCAATTTTAGTAAGTGTTTATTAGTCAGAAAAATTTGGAAATATTATTATTACATTTTTTATGGATTTTAAATTGGTTTATAAAAGGAAATTAGAAGAAAAAAATAAAAGAAAAAAGGAAAAAAAATTAAAAAAAAAAAAAAGAGATAAAAGAAAAAAAAAAAAATGATTCATATGTATTAGTAATCTAGAATTTTTTTAAAAATTTCTTTTGGTGATCTTATATATAACTTGCAGGAATTTTGGTAAGTACCTTCCTACTTACCTACTTATGTACCCCCAAAATGACTGAATAACTACCAACGAAATCGATTCTTTGGGTCGTTTGTAAAATCCTTTTAGAATAAAAATTCATGTGAGAGTCAAGAAAGCATTCAGCTTTCAGATATAATGAGGCAATTGCATGCCAGCCATTTTGGGGGTAGTAAACTAGTGCAGTTCAATCAACTTTCCGTGCGCCACTTCCGTATGTTCGTCACGCCCCCATAAACCTCATGGAAAAAGCGACAGACTTCAGCCTGGGCTTTATCCATCACATCACATCAGAACAGAGCTGAACAGAACAGAACAGTCATCATCATCATCGTTGTCATCACAATCTCCCCCCTGCGACACTGACCACCATTGTCATCCGAGTTGGGATACGGATTCGGGTTTGGGTTTGGGTTCCACATATATATACATACACATAATATAGAGTAGCCGAGTTGTATCTTTATTACGGTAATTGCTCATTGAACAGGAAATTATTATATGCGTGCGCCTCGGCGTGTCCTCCGGATCCCCGCGGGCCGCTCGAATTCTTGGGGAGAAGTCCACCGACGAACCCGGAAGCCAGCGGGTATATAATAATAGCACAACATGCGTCTGAACAGGGTTCCCTTTTCTGTAGATTGGGGGGTCCTGGGTCTTTCAGCTGATGATGTTTGGGCTTTTTCTGTTTTTTTTTTTGTGGGGACAACGCTCGGAAACGAAAAAAAAGGACACCACACACACAGGAGGGGTGGAGTGAGAGTCAGAGTGAGAGAGACAGGATACAGTGGCGATAAGAGTGATAGGAGCAGCAGATGCAGGATGTAGGTTCAGTTCCTAGGCGTTTGTTGAAAGCCACGCGTGGTTCGTGGTACAAGTATTGTTTCCTCCCCGTCATCTACTTCAACATAACCATCGCCATCGCTATCGCCCTCGCCCATCAAACCGGTGGCCGTCGGGGGGGGGCGCCAGCTATACACGTCGATTCCATCGCCGCTACCCACATCAAAGTGGTGCCGCTGCTGCTGCACCATGCGCAGTTGGAAAATGAGACCCTCCAAGCCCCTCCGGTAACCCTCCCAGATGGGGGTATACTGTCGTCCATGTGGCGCTGTCTCCACCGATCTCTCCATGCCTGGCTCCATTTCGCCGGGCGGACGATCCACGCGACGAGGCGCGTGACGTGGTCGATAGGGGTTCATCATGATGCGCCTCGTAATTTCGGTAATTTCTTTTGCGGTTTGGCTGTTAGTCTGGACCGATTCTGTTGTATAATTTTTGAGGATTTTTGGGGGTTTCAGACAATTTTTTGAACTAGTCTTGTTAACCGGAATTTCGATCGAAAGGGACTGCAACGAGTGGGGATTTTCGATTGACTGAACTATTGCTGACAAACTGGTGACAAAGCATTCATGACAAATGGATATCTCAAAGGGAACTTAGTTCCCAAATTTTTGATAAACAATTAAAGAAATTAAAACTACAAAAAAAAGGAAAAAATAAAAAAAAAAAATGAGAAAAAGAAAAAATAATAGAAAGAAAACAAATAAAAAAATAA
The DNA here is from genome assembly GCA_037075245.1 of Drosophila mimetica. Taxonomy (NCBI): domain Eukaryota; kingdom Metazoa; phylum Arthropoda; class Insecta; order Diptera; family Drosophilidae; genus Drosophila; species Drosophila mimetica. Next base: position 7,343,438 of record JBAMCH010000005.1, read on the forward strand.
GAATAAAAAAAGAAAAATAGAAAATAGAATAAAGAAAATAGGGGGAAGAACAAGAAAATTAGAAAAAAAAAATAAAAATGAAGAAAAAAATTTAAAATAAAAATATAGGAAAAAGAAAAAAAATATTTAAAAAAAATAAAAAAAAGAAGAAAAAGAGAATCAAAGATTCATATGTATAAATCTAAAGATTTCGGCATGAAAAACCTTTGAAATCCATGAAAACTGTGTACTCAAATCCCAGCTCAATACGATGGAGGAACTACCAATGAAATACCTATAATAATCTGAGCTTTAAATGCACATACTTGTGTACGCCCGATGCATATTTAATTAAACTTTCACCTCTTCAAAGCCGACAAAGAATCTTTGGCGGGGGAACGGGAGACAAGTCGAAAACACTTTGGTCTCTCGCTTCAATCATTTTAAGTCAGGGATGGATAGATGGATGTGGATGTAGAGGATGTTCCAGCTCCAGGACCTGTTACTCACGCTCCCAGGTCCTGGAAGTACTTAAAAGCAACACGACAAGCTTTAATTAAATCAGTTTTAATTAATGCAAAATGCGAAATTTCAAAAGACGTCGTCAGGACTTGACTCAAATTGCCGACAACATGGAAAACAGAAAACACAGAAACGTTGCAGAGGCCATGGGACTAGAAGGAAGTCCAGAGCCCAGAACGTAAAGCCCAGATCCCTTCGAACGCACCGTTTTGTTGTCGCATAATTACAACTCAATTGTAATCCAATTTTGGCCAGGCATATAAATCCGATTCAGGCACAAAGTCACGCCCCCGGCCTGGTGTCTGTGTCAACTTTTTCGGTGTCAAATAAATAAACTTTTGACAGTCGGCAGACAGGCCGGCGGGGTTTTCGAAATTCCGCCCCCAAAAGTACCTCCCCCATCCCCCCTGTACAGCATTTTTGTGGCCATCACCCGTCGGAAATGTAAATTAGTACAGGAGGTGGTCCAAAATCAATGGCTCAATGGAGATATACATACGTATATAAACGTGTCCATCTGACCAAGAGATCATCCATTCAGCCCCGTCGAAGGCAGAACTCTTGATAACTGCAAATTAGTTGCACATGTTCCACATGGGCCACAACTCAAAACAAGACGTGTTTGCACTAATTTGGCCAAAATCAACAGCTGTGTGTACATGTGCTGCCATCTTTTCCACTCTGCGCCCATGTGTGTGTGTGTGAGTGAAGAAAACTCATCATAACTTTCTTATCAAAAACTTATTTCTTGCTCTTCAGATACCCAACTGAAGAAGAAGCAGTACCCAAAAATAGGGGGGAAAAAAAGAAAAGAAAGAAAAAGGGAACGAGCGAAATTCTGGGGCGAAAAACGAAAAGGAAAACAGAAAAATTGCCTAGAAAACTTGTTATAATTACACACTGGCACTCACATACACACTCTCACACGTGCTGGGATGGTCATGTGTGTGTGCGTGTGCAAGCGCTGCACTTGGAAAAAAGTTACTAAGTTTACTAAATTCTGTTGTCGATAGCAAAGTACTGAATATGACCAAAAAAAATTATCGTTAAAATCGATAGACGATATACTTGTTATCTGAAATATCGATTTGTTATTATTTGTGATTTTAGCTTGTAAAATTCCAAGGAATTTTGTGTTCTGCAGCCTAAGGATAAGATGGTTTATCTTCACATTTATTTATAGTATTTCACGAATATCTGTTGTCGATAGCAACGTACTGAAGATGACCAAACCAATTTATCGATAAAATCGAAATTTATCTGAAATATCGATTTCTTACTATTATTGATTTTAAATTGTAAAATGCCACAAGATTTTGAAGCCTAAGAAATATTTGGTAAGGATAGGATGTGTTATCTTCACATTTACTTATATTAATAATTAATTGATATTTATGTAAAAAATTTTAATACTCTTTTGTCCATGTGTATAACTAACTCAGTGACTGCAGGGTAAGAAATTTGGAGTAAGGGGGCGTTGTGGGGGGACTTGCATGAGCAGGCAACATATGTTGGACTTTGGAGCAAACTTTTGCGAGTTTTCGGGGCGCCCTTCCATCGTCACTATCCCCCTCCCCCTTCCCGTACGGCACCTCCGTATCTTGGCCAACCTCCTCATCGCCGGATTTCGCATCGTGGAACGTGTGTGTTTTGTGGTTGAGTAGACGCACAGTTTAGGCCCAGAATGCAACAGCTGTGAAGAGCCCACCCCCCCTAGGATAACCACCCAAAAATGTCCTGCTTAACTCCTGGCTGGAGTTTCGCCGGCTGCCGAGATCCCGTGACAACTTCCTCACTAATCTCCCCGATGAGGCAAGATAAGAACGATAATTGCCTGGGTTAAACCTTCTTGAGGTTACGAGTTTCGGAGTTTCAGTTACTTTTTGGTAAAATATTGGTTTAAAGCTAAGACCTGAACCATTTTGAAGTAAAAGATTGGAAACTTTTCCTCAGTGACGGCCAAGACCCCAAGAATTCCCGTTAACAATCAACTACCTGATTCCAAAAAGTATTGTACACCACAAAAGCCCCGTAATATCTTTAAAAAATAATAATGACAACCGTTTCAATGGAAGTCTGAAAACAATCAGAGCAACGGCCACATGATGCCAACTTTTCAGGGGCTCTTCTCAGAAATAAAAACTCGCATCGAAAGCCGAGGGAATTGTTAACGAAGGCCCCCCCAAAAAAAAATACAAAGAAAAGAATGGGGTAAATACTACTGGCAAAAAAAAAGGACCAAACTTTTGGGCCAACTTTTGGTAGTCGAAAAAAAAAACAACAACGATGGGGACCCCGCCAAACTGTCGGAAAATGCCTAAAAATGGTTCGGCCAACACCGAAAAAAAAGAATAAAATAAATATGCCAATGAAATGGGTTTTCGCCCCGACCCTAGAAAATTCCGCCGCCAGATGGGGGTGTGCAAAACTGATGGGCCGTCTGGGCCAAAAGCAAAAGCAAAGCCAAAGCGAAAGCCATGTGCTCGCAAATGCGGGACACGTACTTGCGCTATAATTATTTCGTACGTGAGCACGTGAGCCCGCCGAAAGACAATGAGTCGCCGGATCCGCAGCACGGAGAGCGGAGAACGCAGAACCCAGAACGGAGTTCAAAGGCCCGGAATCCCGGAATCCGGAGAACGTCTGCGTCTACGACCGGAAGAAGATGTCGGAGGCACTAGGGTTGGCATACCACATGGAACACATCAGAGTGTTTAAAGAAACAGTGTTGCCCAACTAAAAAGTCTACTTTGTGGCCCTCCAAGCAAAAGAGAAAGAAGGTTTTGGAATAAAACTAAGTTAAAAATATATTTCAAAAATTTTATTACCAAAATATATAGAATTTTTAGTAAATTTATCTATTTACTAATATAAAATCCTGATTAAATCTCACGGTCAGTTGCAAAATTCACGCAGAACGGATTAACATAAAAATATTAAAAAAAAACATAAATTAGGAATTAATATATAATAAAATATTAATAATAAATAAGATGTGAAAAATATTTAATATTGGGAAAAATAATAATATTATATAATGTTTTTACATAAACCAAGATTTATGCTATTTTTAAGACACATTCTACTAAAATTACATTATTTTTAATGATCCAATCATTATAATAATATATTACCACAGCAAAGCTTCAGATACATCATATAAGAAGACTTTTTTTACAGTGTATCATACAAACGAGACAAAGGCAACACGTGGCTTCAGTTTTGATTCCCCCAAACGCTAATTTTCTTGACAGCGCGACACAACATATCAAAATGTTCGGGGCTCTCCTCCTCCAAATAATATCCGCCCCAGGACCAAAGATCCCTGGCAGCCCAGCTGCCTACGTGATGGTTTTTTTTATAGGACAATCTATGGGCATTACCTTGAAAGTTACACGAAAAGATTTTGCATCATATTGGAATATTTATCATCATCTATACTAATGGTTTTCCATCCCTAAGACAGTTTAGTAGCAAAACTATATGAAAATATGGCATATTAAAGGTAACTAAATATGGGCTAATTCAGTTTTTATATGGCTACATAAAAAATGAGTGCTTGTGCTTGGAGTTTCCTCAAATGAATTTCCATCCTGAGCGGGCGCTTTGGAGCCATACGTATAAGTAATTAATGGACTCTTCCCTTGGTACCCAACTGGTCCACAACTCATCCACGGCGTCATTAGCATCGTCATGATCAGAATGAGCGAAAACACCGACCACTACAACCGAAAGCGACCGCATGCAGCTTAATTCTCATAAAAGTCACATAAAGTAAATAAGTTTGATTATAAGCCAGAGAAAGGGGCACAAGACAGAGTGAAAAAAATGGGGGACAGTGAGTACACTTAAAAAAATATATAGCTTAAAACCTTTTAATTAACAGGCAAATGGAGGAAATTAAGTAATTAAAACTAAGAAAAATAAAAATAGTGGTTAAATAATTCACAAAACATTATGTAGTTTGCTTTTAATATTTTTTAAGTATTTTATTTTTTCCACTTCCAAAATCTAAATAAAATCTAAGGAATGTTAGAAAATTAAAAATGAAATGAACCTTGAATATTTATAGATATTTACCTTAAAAAAAAGTGGAAAATATACCATAATTTTATTACAAAGTAAGCAAGCATTATTTATTTTTCACTCTAAAACTGAAGACACTGTTTCATTTTTTTCAGTGTCAATAAAGTGCGAGACTGCCGGACAGCAGTTTCAGTTGCAGGACCTGGACCAAAACAGATCCTGGCTTTGGCAGTTGTCACCGCCGCTGGAGTAATTAACATTCACAATGAAAATGAAAACGAGCAAGTGCAGCGGTTGGATGGGTGGGTGTGTCTCTTTGGGGCGGCTCTTTTTGCGAGCGGTAAAAGTTTTTAATAACCCGCAACAACAAACACGACGGGGACCACGAAGGACAGCCCAGCAGCCGGGTGAAAGGCGGGGAGAAGTGCGGGGAAAAGGCGAGGAAAAGCGGGCTGCGAAGGCACAGAGCAACCGCCAACAGCCACAATAATGACACACAAAACTTTGACAATGTAGTCGTGCGTGCAACAACCCCCCACCCCCTCAAACCCCCGATCGCAATCCCAATACCACACCTCCCGCCCCCCTCCCCCCGGGCACACACCTTTGCCCGCAGGACCCACTTCCGTGTCCAGCGGAAAAGGATTTCTGCCACAACGAAAACAGCAATGAAAACCACAAAATGTCGCCCGTTGGCACACAGAGAAAAAAAGCATATCCATATCATATTCCTAGCGTTAATTTATTATTATAAATATATTATATTATTATCATATAAAAAATATTATTATTCAAAATTAATTTATAATATTATTGTTTCCAATCACAGATCCTTTGATTAAAGATATTATACATTAAAAAGAAGTGGCAAAAGGGTTTTAAAGTGTATTTTTATATGGCTAAAACTAAAATATTAAATTAAAAATAAATACATTAAACATTTTAAATATTCTGTGTTTAAAATACTATTTTATATACTCATTTTTTGGAAAATTCATGCAATAAAATATTATTTATTAAATTATATGATTCTATAAAAATTACTTATTGGCATTTTACCATTAGAACTCACAATTTTCTTCAGACACAAATATTACAAATATTATATTAACAAAAAACTGATAATTTCTATATTTTAAGATTTAAATAAACTAAAAATGTATATAATAATAATTTATATCTATCGTTCTGTAGGTTGTAATGTGTAAAATGCTTCGGCAACTTTTTGTAATTTCTTTTCCCAGTGCAGTAGGCGGTGAGCAGTGGGTGCTTTGGTGGCTGGGCGGTCCATGGAGTGGGGCGGTACGCGGCCAGCATACGCAACATCAAATTGCTGACCGCACACACACAGACGGACTGCCTCGGCTGGGTATTCAATCGCATTCGCATCGACTGTGCAACAATTGAAGCGGTTTTAAAATAAACGAATGCGGCTTATTACGCACATACGGCCCACACCCCAAATATACGCCCCCCGGTCGGCGTCCATCACCATGGATCACCCTCCCCCCCGCCGTACGCACAATGAAATAAATGTCAAATTGAAATTGACATGCTGTGACGGGGGCGACATGCCATGCATCCACCAAAGGAGCCACGTCGAGGTGTGAATAGCTTCGTCCCCATGCGGATAGGGATGCGGATGCGAATGCGGATGTGGATGCGGATGTGGATGCCATGGACGGCTTTTCACACTGTGACCAATTAAAATTGGATTAGGCCTAGCCGACGCACTGGAGGCCTAATGAAGTGGCCAAGCGGTGCGTTCAATGAACTTCCGTCTGGATTCAGTGGAGAAGTTGCATTAGAGCCCCTTCCATTTTAGTGGTAAGTAGAAAATGAAATTTATTTCAAAACCTTGTTTTTCAGAATTTTTCAAAATATTTTTTTTGGTAAAAACATAAGAAGGAGGATTTTTTTTTTTTTAGTTTTTATGTTAAGCCTGCTTCAAGCACTGGCACCACCCCAATCTAAACATCATTTTTCCATCGAAGCTGTCTAATTGTTTGGCCATTATAACGCCTCGAGAATATGTAAGCAACTGAAAGGCCCCGAACCACTTGAGTATCAGTCAACCGAATTCAATGGACTCCCACTGCCAAGGACGAAACCCTCATCAAAGTGTCGTTTGCGATGCTGGCGACACCTGGCGGGATTTGGATTTGGGTTTTGGGTTGTGGGTTTCGCCCCAAGCAACTCCATGCCGCTTAAAGACTTTACCATTCTTTGATCAGCGCGTGGCTAATAAGATTTTAAAGGGCATTTATGAAAACAAAGGCGCCGCGGCGAGGGGCACAAATCAAGTGAAAAATGGTAAATGGCGAATGGGAAAATAGCAAAAGGGGGGGCCAGCCCCATTTGCCTGGTAAGACGGGTCTAATTTTATTAATGTTGCCAATTTTCAACGGGTGGCGTTCAGGTAAGTGCCCCCCTGCCCAAGGGGGATGGAAAAAAGCAGCCAGCAGAGGGGATGGTTGTAGCAATAAATGTGCTGCTTACGCGCGCAATTAAATATGAAATATTTAAGAGCTAGCACGGTTCCTTAGCTTTTGGCTGGTATTTCTCCGCCCCCCTTGGGCTGGAAAAACTGGTGGAAAATGTTATGGGGGGGGGGAGGGCTTTTCTTGGGGTGGCGGCTAATTAATAATTTTTAGGCAATTCAGCAGAATGCCGGTGCTCAGGTGGCAAAAACTTCGACCCAACTTGACTTGACTTGATTAAGTTGCTTTTTAATGAAGTTCAAAGTGATTTTACTTGCAATTAATACACCTCACCCTCGCAGGAGGCCCCCTAAATCCCCCCCGCCAGTTTTGCCCCGCACCACACAATGATTGATGGCCGGAAAAGCGGCATAAGGGTAAACTTTTGGCCGTAGCCAAACTATTTTCCCGTTTCTCAATCTCTCGATTAGCCGACAGTAATCAGAAATCACATGAGCTGAACACGGAAAAAAAAGGATCAATTCTACCTTATTTCATATCAATATAAAAACGATGTGATTAATGTCAAATGTATGATTCAAATATATTAACTTAATATTTTATCATATCACTTATTCTAATTTAAAATACCAGAACTAGTATTTTTTTCTCTAAATATGTTTTATATCGAAATATATTTATAACAGCTTAATCTAAAAAAAATATCAATATGATCTGCCCGTATCAATATGATCTTTTGTCATATTTTTCCTGTAAAATGTGTATGTTTAAATTGCTACTTCAATTGTAAGTGAGTTTAAAAAAGGCTTTTAAAAAAAATATCAGGATAACGAATACCTTACAAAATATAAAATTGACCTGCTCATATCAATATGATCTTTTCTCATTTTTTTCTGTGAAATTTAGAGGTTTCAATTGTTACTTAAATAGTAAGTAAAGTATAATATAAACTATTTAAGATATTCCTCCTGATGGTTGCCTGATTAATCGGCGGATGTCGCCGGGACACACAATGCCCACTCATTCCGAAGGATAACACTTATCCTCGACAACAACTAATTGGAGCTGCAGCAAATGTCTCCAATTCCCAAGGACGGGGGCATGCGGGATCCAGGCGATCCAATCCCCATGGAGCATATAAATAACCATAAATGCCGAGCAACAACACCAAAAGCCGGCAGCAAATTTTTGCGGTTGAGTTTCTTTTCTGGCCGAGAGCTCTTGGCAAAAACACCGAGTGCCCACCCGACAATTATTTACACTCGAAAGTTTTGCCAAGTTGGCCGAGCACAAATGAAGTTGCAACTGCTGTGGATGCCAGGATATTCAGCAGGAGCTGCCGGTGGATGTCAGGACATGCGAACATGTGTATCTTCGTATCTCCTAAAGGGGGCCACGAGTTATTCGCAGGTGGCTCCGGTGGCCCAGGTAAGGCAAGACAGGATGTGGTTGGAGACGAGACGAGGGCGAGAATTATGCAACTGCTGTGCTGGGGAAGCCACAGAACGGCACTTCTTGTTGTCAACCTGGCTCCAACTCCAAGTCCACTTCTTCGAACTCCAGGCATCGCCGCTCCATCCCTCGCTACCCCTCTACCCCTCGTCCTTTGCTCCCGTTGTCCTTGCAGACAATTAAGCAAGGACAATGCGCAGCACAGGCTTTGTAAAAGCTCATGCATGCACACTGGCATCGCAGGTCTGGAGAATCCACAGAGAAAGAAAAAAGGCCCCTCAAGCAATCGATTGAAAATTTAAAGGCCTAAAATATATTTAGATTGTTATTTTACTATGATGGTTTTTCTTTTTAAGGTGATGAGGATGAGGTGATGAATAAGTGTCCTGTCTGGATTTAAAAGTATTCTATAATTATTAATAATAATAATAATAATAATAATAATAATAATAATAATAATAATAATAATAATAATAATAATAATAATAATAATAATAATAATAATAATAATAATAATAATAATAATAATAATAATAATAATAATAATAATAATAATAATAATAATAATAATAATAATAATAATAATAATAATAATAATAATAAAAAAAAAATAAAAAAAAACATTTAAATAATAAGTCAGTTAGAACCAAAAATTTATTTTTGAAAATGCAAAAATAACAATAAAAACAAATAAAAAAATAAATAATAAAAAGTGAAAAAAAAAGAAAGTTGAAAAATAAAAAATAATAAATATGAAAAATATATATTAAAAAATAATACAAAACTAATTTAAAATATAAATTTAAATAAAAAGTAACTTAGAACCAAACAATAAAATTTCCAACTTTTTTTTGTAATTTGTACGTCTTTCTATATTTCAGGCTTCTAAAAGTTGAATTCCTGAGTGCGGTTTCTTAATCATTTAAATTTCTCTCACTGCACCGAGCACACCTGAGCTCCTTCTCCGTCCGGATGTGTTAAGCCGTAGAGCCGGGGAAGTTCATTGCCGAAACTTTCTGTCCGTACAGGAAGTCCGTCCGTCTGTCCACCTGTAGCCATGAACGCAATTTGCCTGTCAGTGGCTCAGTGCGTTTTGCCTGTGGCAAATTACAAAGCATACCATGATTTACCTAATTGCAGCACTGCACATCTCCTAATAGCGCCCCCCAATAAGTGCGATTGCTTTTTTCAAATTGTTTCTCGGGCACTCGAAGGGCTACCACAGTGGCTAACCAACCAGATGCTGAAGAATTCGCGCTGCAAACTAAAGAACTTTAACTTTACAATACGCGATTTAATGATACAATTTTTAACCCAAAAAAGTTCTTCTCTTTTCGTTTAAATTTCTTTTAAAGTTAAGATGACCCATGTAATTTTTTTTTGTTATTTTGCCAAATCTGCCAGAACAAAATAGAAAATCAGTGCTGTGATTGCGTACTCTCCCTTTCGTTCCATGGCCCTCTGATTGTGGCCCAATTTTTGCAGCCATGACAAATGTTCAACAATTACAAAATTGCCCGCACACACCCACACACACAGGCACACAATTTGGCAAACAAAATTTACAAAATTTTCCAAAACCATCCACCCACACACACACACACGCACACACATTGACACACACACAGGCACACATGCCGACGGGGTAAAATTGAGTAAATTTGCAGTCGCTTTTTTCTCGCTTCTCGTGGTTCCAGCTGGGGCTCGACTTCATTTGCCATACAGCCCAAATTCATGAGCATGCTCAACTGGGGGTCAACTATGACCACCAAAACGGCCCCCGCACCACCCCGCACCACCCTGCACCACCCACTGCACCACTTCCCACGACCATGTTGATGATGATGGCCATGGCGATGGCAATGATGACAACATGTGTGCCTAAGCGCCCACTATAAACTGCGTTGGAAGCACCAAGTGGGAGGACGAAGGACGAAGGACGACCGGACATCGCGGTGGGTGTTGTTGGACTGGAAAGGGTTGATTACTGTTGGTGGGGCGGTTGGGTTAAGTGTCGCAACATGCCATTTAAAATGGGCGGATGGGCGCGGTCAGGCCAGGATGATTCGGCTGCATGATAAGCGAGATGAACGAACACTACAGTTGCACCATGAATATGAAGAGTCTTTGTGAGGCGAGTGCATCGAGGTGGGATCGACTTTCCATAAACTACCTATATGTGGATAAGCCATAATTTAACTACCAGTTCAGGGAGGTATTCATGTCTATATTTGGACAATAATTTGCATTATTATGACCATAATACTAATTTTTTTTTTTGGCGAAAAATAAAGATTTTAATTTTTGGCAAAAATGTGCTTTTTCGTATAATTTGTTTTTGCTCTAATTTTTGCAAAAATGGTCCCACATTAAAACGGCAAACTGTTCGGGGCAGATAACAACCTAATAAATAATATCAGTGTACTTTCCGGCTGATTTGGGAAATTTAAAATTTTTTCAAATTTTCGAAATTGTTATAAGGGGTAACATCACAATTTTTTGAAAAAAATTTCAAAAAAAATAAAATTTTAAAGTAGAAATGCCAAGTTATAGAGAATTTAACTACGAGTTCAGAAAGGTACGACACTCCACATTTGGACAATTATTCACATTACTATGACTCTTACTGTTTTTTTTATTGGGGAAAAATTAAAATTTCAATTTTTGGCAAAAATATGATTTTTCGTATAATTTGTTTTTGCCCTTATATTTGAAAAAATGGTCCCACATTAAAACGGCAAACTGTTCTGAGCAGATAACAACCTAATAATTAATATCAGTGTACTTTCCGGCTGATTTGGGAAATTTAAAATTTTTTCAAATTTTCGAAATTTTTATAAGGGGTAGCATCACACTTTTTTGAAAAAAAAATCCAACAAAATAAAATTTTTAGGTTTAAATGCCAATTTATAGAGAATTTAACAACGAGTTCAGAAAGGTATGACACTCCACATTTGGACAATTATTCACATTACTATGACTATAATACTGACTTTTTATTGGCGATAAATAAAGATTTCAATTTTTGGCAAAAATGTGATTTTTCGTATAATTTGTTTTTGATCTAATATTTGCAAAAATGGTCCCACATTAAAACGGCGAACTGTTCTGAGCAAGATAACAACCTAATAAATAATATCAGTGCACTTTCCGGCCGATTTGGAAAATTTAAAATTTTTTTCAAATTTTCGAAATTTTTATAAGGGGTAACATCACAATTTTTTGAAAAAAAGTTATAGAGAATTTAACTACGAGTTCAGAAAGGTACGACACTCCACATTTGGACAATTATTCACATTACTATGACTCTTACTGTTTTTTTTATTGGGGAAAAATTAAAATTTCAATTTTTGGCAAAAATATGATTTTTCGTATAATTTGTTTTTGCCCTTATATTTGAAAAAATGGTCCCACATTAAAACGGCAAACTGTTCTGAGCAGATAACAACCTAATAATTAATATCAGTGTACTTTCCGGCTGATTTGGGAAATTTAAAATTTTTTCAAATTTTCGAAATTTTTATAAGGGGTAGCATCACACTTTTTTGAAAAAAAAATCCAACAAAATAAAATTTTTAGGTTTAAATGCCAATTTATAGAGAATTTAACAACGAGTTCAGAAAGGTATGACACTCCACATTTGGACAATTATTCACATTACTATGACTATAATACTGACTTTTTATTGGCGATAAATAAAGATTTCAATTTTTGGCAAAAATGTGATTTTTCGTATAATTTGTTTTTGATCTAATATTTGCAAAAATGGTCCCACATTAAAACGGCGAACTGTTCTGAGCAAGATAACAACCTAATAAATAATATCAGTGCACTTTCCGGCCGATTTGGAAAATTTAAAATTTTTTTCAAATTTTCGAAATTTTTATAAGGGGTAACATCACAATTTTTTGAAAAAAATTCAAAAAAAATAAAATTTTAAAGTATAAATGCCAAGTTATAGAGAATTTAACTACGAGTTCAGAAAGGTATGACACTCCACATTTGGACAATTATTCACATTACTATGACCATAATACTGATTTTTTTATTGGCGAAAAATAAAGATTTAAATTTTTCGCAAAAATGTGATTTTTTGTATAATTTGTTTTTGCTCTTATATTTGAAAAAATGGTCCCACATTAAAACGGCGAACTGTTTTGAGCAGATAACAACCTAATAAATAATATCAGTGTACTTTCCGGCTGATTTGGAAAATTTAAAATTTTTTCAAATTTTTGAAATTTTTTTAAGGGGTAGCATAACAATTTTTTGAAAAAAATTTCAAAAAAATAAAATTTTAAAGTAGAAATGCCAATTTATAGAGAATTTAACTACGAGTTCAGAAAGGTATGACACTCCACGTTTGGACAATTATTCACATTACTATGACCATTATACTGTTTTTTTATTGGCGAAAAATTAAGATTTTAATTTTTGCCACAAATAAAATTTGTTGTATAATTTGTTTATGTTATTTTTGGATTTTGAATTTTTTTTTGCAAATGTTAAAAAACCATTGACAATTTTTAGCTCAATTACTTTAACATAAAAACTGCTATAGAATTTGTCGCGTTAGCAAAAACTAGACAGTGGAACTAACCAAGTGGAGTGAATCGAAGCTAACCACCGGTTCTGCCCACTCGCACTTTCTCCTCTTTCGCCCACTCTCCCTGCGTCTGGGCCTCTGTTTATTCCCTTTTTATAAACATTATGAAATTATTGCTGTCGCAGGCAACATCATCTACTAAGCCCCCATCATCGGCAGCCCCATTTATCCCGCCCATATATCTAGATATATAGACATGTGGCAACAGTGCCCACTTTCGGCCCACCGCCCACCACCCGTGACCACGCCCATTGTTGGGCGCCGTATGCAATCAGCCACATGCAGTGATTGTCCACTTTGGCCGCCCATGTGCGATATGTGCGAGGAGACGAAGGTGGGGGAGCCAGTGAACCGCAGCCATCGGAACCGCCCAATAAACAGGACGATGACGTTGAATGGTTCAATAGCTGGGGGGCAGGGACTTTGGATGGGTTAGATTCAGGTTTAGGTGCGGGTTCGGGGTGTCCTGTCGTTTAGCCAGAGGACACGGAGGAGGACTAGGCATGCAAATCGATTGATGTTGATTAGCATAAATTGTCTGGACCGCACTGTGCAATGAATAATTTTGGTGGCGCTGACATGCCACGCCCCCTTTTCAGTGGGTGGGTGGGTTGAATGGTGCTTTGCTTTTGTGCACTGCTTGCAACTTTGGTGCCCTAATGCAATTTTGTTTTGCTTAATTTGATAGGCGTTGTCAGCTGAGCTGCCAGCCCGACAATGTGTCCCCACCAACAATGCCGAAATTGCACAGCAGCAACATGCAACATGGTGCAGCAGCAACAGCAACAGCAGCAGCAGCAACAACAACCAAGGGTCCGGCTGATTGGACGTGTTTTGAGTGTTTGCTGCAGGACTTGCCAGGGATGCGAGGTGTGAGTTTCCTCTCCCCGCCCCTCCCAAAGCCATTAGCCACTGTGTTTTTGGCCCGGCCAGACAGATATTACCTAAATAAACTGCCAACCCGGAGCACAGATAGTTGCCGTTGGATAAGCAACAACAGTCGAGTAATTTATGCAGCTTAGCTTGAATGCCCACACTTACCAAGCTGTCTGTTCTTATAACTATAACAATTTCAGTTTTTGATTAAGCACCTATTCTAGATTCTTTCACTTGAGTTTCAACCGCATAAAACTTATTCACACGAATGGCGAAATTTGTTTATTGTACAATTTTCTTATTACCAACTGGCATACAAAACTATTTCAATGGCATTTGTTTCACCGCTAAAATCCAGCCAGCCCCGAAAAACAAATGTGATACATTCAATGTGCATGCAAACAACACATTTTGTGCGGGTTTCCCTCGATGGAGAGGGAGCATGCGGTGCCGAAGTTTCCCATTGAAACATCTTTAAGTGGCGAAAACTTTTCTCATAACATGCGAGCACTCATGCAACAACAACAATGGCAATGGCAATGGCAGCGATACACGAATTTCGCACCACCCAACCACCCAAGCACCCGGGATACCCACCATACACACGCCCCACGGCGAAATCTTATCAAACTGACATCATTTTCATTATGTTTTGCACTTGCACAGCTTCGACTAATGCGTGTGTGTGTGTGGGTGTGTGTGTGCCAGGCTGTGGCTGAGTCCTCAGTCCTGAGATGGTAATATGTCCTTCTGCTTCACATTGTATCTGCAACACCGCGAAAAATGATCGATTTTATTGTGAAAACTCAGAAAATATGTTTTTTCTTGCTTTGCAAGCAGGAAATATTGCTTCTGGCTTATAATTCTTGCTTTAAAAGCAGGAAATATTGCTTCTGGCTTAAAATTCTCAACCAGTTTTATATGACAAAAGCATTATCATAAGTTCTTTAGATTTTTAATATTATATTAAAATATATTGAACTTAAAACTGGCTAATAATTCCAAACAATTTTTTAAAAAAATAGTTTAAATATTTAATAATAAATATAAAAATTCTGCATATTGATTTTTTTCAGTGCATTTTGCGCCAAATTATAGGCAATTCGGAAAATCTAATATAAACTTATAAAATATGTATATTTTTTTTGCTTTAAAAGCAGGAAATATTGCTTCTGGCTTATAATTCTCAACCAGTTTTTCATGGCAAAAGCATTATCATAAGTTCTTTAGATTATATTGGAATATATTGGAATATATTGAACTTAAAGACAGGTCTTAAAACTGGCTAATATTTACAAAATATTTTTTAGGAAAATAATTATAATATTTAATACAAAAAATACTGCGAAAAAATTGAATTTTTTCAGTGCATTTTGCGCCAAATTATAGGCAATTCGGAATGGAATCTCCGCACACGCGATACGCATTACACACACATGTGCGGCCGCCTCGAGTGCGTGAGTGC
The DNA here is from genome assembly GCA_037075245.1 of Drosophila mimetica. NCBI lineage: Eukaryota > Metazoa > Arthropoda > Insecta > Diptera > Drosophilidae > Drosophila > Drosophila mimetica. The sequence goes on from JBAMCH010000005.1 coordinate 7,358,805, forward strand.
TAATCTGGCCCGCCAATAACGGCAAATTAGATTAGCAACGCCTCGAGGGTGGACCGGGACTCGAACTCGGTACCCACCCCACACCGCAATCGACAGCTGACCATCCATCCATAGAGCCATGTACCCATCTATCCATATATCCATGTCGACATGCAGCCAGAAATCCAGCAACTTGTCCATCGCGTGTGGCGTTGATAAATCTGAAGCGGGATACCGGGAAACGGGGAAGTCCCCTACTCAAACCAATCCCATCCAATGCGATCGAATCCCCGGATGCCAATATATATTACGACAGGGGGACTGGCCATTTGTTTGGCATCCCATCGCGAGACGAAACTAATAAAAATCATAAAAACTTTTCCGCTTAGCGTTCCCATTAAGATGCCCCCTCGAAGATTGCTATTATTATTATTTGAGTGCGCCCGCTGTCCTTGGCTCACTTTCACTCTCACTTTTACACGCACTTTCACCTTAATATGCTGGCACACTGCAAAATTAACTTAACTACTTGCCGCAAAGAAGGGCAATTCGGGGCCAAACTTTAGGAGCCAACTTGGGGATTGGGGATCGTTTTCAGCGGCGAAAAATTGGCGCATGGCGAAAAGTATGCGTCATGTTTACGATTCGCCTCTATTTTGCAAATATTTTCCTACTTATGTCATGGAATTTATATTGCTGGGTGGGGAAAATAATGTGAGAGAGTTATAAAGTTCTAATCATCTTGAAAATAATTTATTTTATGCAAATTCGCTATTAAATTCTTTGTTTAAAATATTAAATATTTTTTTTAATTATAAAAACTTCTAATAAATTTGTAATGAACTAAACAAAAATGATGCATTTGCAACTGTCCAAATAAATCGAACTTATCTAGGTAAAGCGCGTATGCCCCCGGGTGCAAAATAACCCATTTATCAGGGGAAACTTTGACGTTATCATTGCGTAGAATTATCTCCAACTGTCTCCCTCACATCGATAACTCACTGTACAGTTTATGGCCAAGCGCTTTTGAATGGCCGAACTTCCGCTGGTGACGGCGCTGGAATGGAATTGCTGACGCCAGCGACGCCGCTGTTTCAATGGACAATGTCCAGTTGCTCTATGTAGGATATACCATATACCATATAGCACTTATTCACCGACCAGCGGGCGAATGACGCCCAGTCACTTATACGCATCGTTGGCCAGCGGAAAAAAAGGGGGCGGGGCAGCTATATCGTCGTCCGCTAATCGTAAAATAAATTATTTTCCATGTGTGCGCTGCTCGCCTGATTCAGAGTCATAATTCTTGCATCATTCCCCTCCCCAAATGGAGCATAAAAGTTTCAGTTAATTGCATGAGTGAGAAGTGCACTGAGAGAAATACGTGAAGCAACTAATGGAAAATAACTCGAAATTCTTGTAAAGAAATACAATTTTTTTTCTCTTTGCTAAAGAAATTTTCTCTTTTTAATAGTATTTGTTTTATTATTATAAAAATAATTATTATAAAAAGTATTTTGTATATTTTCTAGAATTATTAATTACCTCTAGGATAATTTAAAATATTTATAAAAATTCTTCGAAATTCTTGTAGGGAAATAAACTAATTTTATTTCTATTTGATTAAGAATTTCTCAGTTTTTAATAACATTTTTTATTATTATAAGAATAACTGCTATAAACAAATTTTTGTATTTTCTAATATTATTAATAGGATAATTCAGGATATTTATAATATTTATAAAATGTTTAGGTATCTATTACTATTTTAATTATTCTGATCTAAATATTATATGATTATATTATATTATATTATTTTTCCGTGTACAGATGATGAGATTTTCAGGGGGACAAACTTTCCCAGCCGCAATTGGCCAGCTTTAATTGTTACTAGTCGCATTTGGAGCCTGGCCTAATCACTGGCGCCGGATTAGTCAAACTTGCAGCCACTGGACGTGGGTGGTTGGGTGGTTGGGTGGTTGGGTGGCTGGAGGTCGACTGCCTGGGTGGTTGGGTGGTGTCCAAGTGCTGAAATGTGTAGCGCTTGCCAACGCTGTCAGTCATAATTAACACTCAGCTGCAGCGCCAGCTTTGAGTTCAGCTTTAGCTTTCCGGTTTGGAGTTGGAGGAGAAATAATATGAAACCGAAATGGATGTGAAACAAAAGTTTGCTTCGTTTCAGCTGCTCAAAGTTGCTAATCAAGCTTGACAGCTGCTAAGGGGAATGTGGAGATGGTGATTGGGTTCCGTATATGCCAGTTATGCACTGGGGAATATGTGGGATATATGGGATATATATTTGTTTGCCATCTCTACAATAAATTTGTTTTCCAGCCCCACAGCATTTTAATGATTTCGATACACTTAACATTCTTTCATTCATGATTCATAGCTGAAAATCCTTCAAGAACGTTTTTTAACATTTTTAAACATTTTTTTCCCTGTGTATCTCGTACCTGCTGCTGACAGCTTTCGCCGCATCTGATGGTGTAATTAAGAATGCAACGCACTTTGAGATACATACATAGCGCCAGCTGAACGGCGATTTTGCGGATGCCAAACTCATTAGCCACCCCTCGCGGCCAGATAAATGCGATTTTGGAATCGTGAAGATTTCAATCCAGTTGCGGTTATTGTGTTATGCCTCGGTTGGCCCACCCATCCATCCATTCCACTTATAAAAAGCGTTTTGCTATCTCAAATTCCTTGCGACACGTGCCAGACACAACAACAATAACAACAAATTACACTAACAATGATGCGGATGCCATGCAAATTTGAAGCGCCTGTCGCAGTTCCTTCTTTTGTGTCTATGGCGTCATCGGCTCTACTTGGCCTCCCAATCCCAAGTTCAATCGCCGCACTTTGTACTTGATTACCCATACACCATACCAACATCCGCATCCACATCCGCACTCGCATCCGCAGCTGTAGTAGCAGTAGCAGTGGCAACTTTAACTGTAAATCGATATTCAGACTGCCTGCCTGCCTGCCTGTCTGCCCCCTGCCAAGAATCCCAAGAATCATCGTGGCCTCCAACGTCTGACTAACTGACTGTCTCGTCGAAGACAAGCAAACAATCACCAAAGTCGGTGGTTGCGACTTAAAGATACTTGCTGCCCATATTTATCACGATTCTTTAGAAGCACTCTCAAGTCTATGATAATTATAAAAGTTTGTTGAAAATGAAATCAGGAGAAAGTGAGAGAAATAAAAGTGTTAAGGTTTCATTTGGTCCCTGCTCGGGCGCCAGTTTAAATTTAACTTGCATTCTACTTTAACTATATAGAATAAAAATAAACAATTTTAGTTTCAAAATGATGAATTATTTTGTTATACTCATGAAACTTATATTTAGAGTCTACATATTTCGAAACTTTACAACTTTTAAGTGCAGGAACAGCCCACACTGTGCCCACAATTATCAAGAGGAAGAGAGAAGACAATCGAATTGAAATGGAAACCGCAAAAAGGTGAACTTTCGGGGCTGGCAGCCAGAGAAAGTTTGGTTTACCCAAGAGTGACTCTTTAATTAACAGCCGAGGAGCAGGCTTTGGGAAACTTTATGGCCGAGTACTACCCAAAAATATGGCTTTAAAATGAGAATATGCATAGGAATCGTAGACTTATGTGTCACATCCGCACGGCCCTTACATCGTTTGGCAATCTCAGTTCGGAATCCCAAGGATTCCAAGTCCCTGTTCCAGGATGTTGCATAGCAGCTACAACCGGGCACCTCGTCGCAAGCTCATCCCGAACCTGTTCAGCAACATCCTGCAGGTGATCGCCGATGCGGATCATCCGCTAACCGAGCCCGAGATCATCGAAGCGGTCGCCGATCGCCTGGATCGCAGCGACGAGGAGCTGAAGCGCCAGATAACGGTGAGCCTGCACGATGCCCTGATCTACGGCTACCTGCGTGTGAAGAACTATCGCTACTCGATAGTTCCCAGTCGCGTGGACCCGGACGATCATAGCCACCACCACCACCACCATCGGGAACCCAGCTCCTCGATCACGGCGACGGCGGAACATCATCGGGTGCAGGATAGGATCTCCAGCGGCACCAGTGCGGCCATAGGCATGGATCACGGACACGGTCAGGATCGGGATCAGAGAGCCACTTCCAAAAATGTAACTGCTGAGCCTGAAAAGCAAACAAATTAGTCAAATAAATTGTATATGGATCACATACAAGTCTTTAAATCAAATGAAATTTATAGGAATTCTATTAAAATACCGATTTAATATCATCAATAATATTACCTCCATTATTTATATTTACCTGTTACATTTTTCAGGGTATTATTATTAGTATAAATCGATATAAAGTATCGATAACACCCTTGCTAGTTTCTCTTTTGCTAAGGTATACCCAAAAAAATTCGATACGAAACGTAGGTCAATTTTACATTATTTAAGATCAATTTTAACTTGATATGCCCAGGTAAAATTGATGTGCTCGAAATGTAAACAAAATGTTTGAAGTACGCCAGTTCGAATTTCGAATATGTTTTTCTAGCTTCAACTTCGAATGAGTTGAGTGAGAGAGTGAGAGAGTTTCCGAGAGAGAAAATTCGGCAAAATGATATTATTTAATATCAATTTGATGAGTATTTCATGTAAAAACGACATGGGTTTGAATTACCTGACATTTACCTGGCCATATCGATTTTACGTGAACATACCTTTTTTGTATGTAAATAATTTCCCGCCTTAAACAACACAGTAACGAGAGAATCAGTTTCCAGTGGAGAATAATTCCCCCGAAGTAATCCCCAATTAGTTTGCCAAATGCAATGGCAGGGGAGTTAAGCCCACAAACGACTGCCTGATGGCCTGATGCGGTCCGTTCTGTAAAGTTCACTCCTTCAAGCTGATCGACGTGCGGCGTGCGCAATCCCCGGATCCCGGGTGACTTGTGTGTCAACTGCATTGGGGCCCCCACACAACCACCCCCTCCCCCCCACACGACTCCTTGCCAGCAGCTAAACGGGCTAATTGAAATGCAACTCGAAGGCAGAATGCCCGATGTCCACTGTCCAGTGGGCAGTGGGCAGCCCAACCCCTCTGAGGTGTGATGCTGGCATTTGAGAGCCTTGAGCTTGCGGTCATATCAACAAGGATACGTTGACTAAGACGGGCGACCTCAATCGCGTCCTTTGTGTTTGATGTGGTGCCAGCCTCGGGCGCAAATCATGGCCCCTCCCCCCCTTGAAATGCTATATATCGGGGCAAGTATATACGGTCCGATTAGCGATGATAAAATTAATCAGCCCAAACTTAATGGATTATATTAAAATATTTATAAAATTTAATATAATATTAAACATGTAATAATACTTCCTAGTTAAGAACTGTTAAGAAGTTAAGAATATCGAAAAAATCGATCAAATAAGGGATAAAATCGATAAATTCAAAAATATCTATGTTATCTTTTATTGAAGGCTTTTGATAACTTAAAAAAGTCAAACATTTTCCAGACGAAAGGTTCTAAGGATTTTTTATTAAAATCGATCTTTTCTTTGTCTTCAGCGATAGTTTCGATAATTTTCGATAAACGATATAAATTTTTTGAAGCGTTTCCATTGACTGGACATCCTTAGTCGATTATATAGTGATTGTGTTTGAGCAACTGTTTGAGTTCACTGATTGTTGCGACACCAACTGGCATTTAAAGGCTCCAAACAGGATACGGCTCCTCCATGCCAACCCACTCCATTCCATGCCCTCCAAGGAGGCGGAAGTCACTGCGCTTGGGGTTTAGTCACGCTTATGTCCTTGGCCATACGTCTACATCGTCCAACCCCCCATCCCCCGCCTCGTTTTCATGTGCGATAATACCTGTTTGGAGTCTGGGAGAGCTTGGAGCAACGAGAGGTCCTAGGTTGCCAGCTCCAAGTGCGTTGTTTTCACGCCCGTTGAACGGGGCAAGCGAGCGTGAGGCGAGCACATTACAATGATGCAGCACCACCACCAGCTCCACCTCCTTCCGAACCCCCTTCGAAACTCCTTCTTCCAGCTTCAAACTCCCTACTCGCAACTCCCCCTGGGCAACTCATTTAGTAATTTGTGTGTGCGTCGTTGTGCAGTGCAGTCGGGAGCCCAGAGTCCAGAGTTTAGTCCAGTCAACTGGCTTTACTCAGCTAAATGAGATTTTGCGGTGTGTAATTTGAAAATTGTGAAATTACCCAACATTGCGGAGCCCCGGAGAGAAATGATGGAAAAGTGACGTGGCACATTAACACCCGACTGTACAGACTGGTTATTCATTGAGGGTCGCTCACTAATGTCGGATTATCCCTTCTGAGCCTTTTTTTTCGTAACAACAACAAACCAAATTAGTGCAATCCAATTGCCAGTGGCCGCAGTGAAAAAAAGAAGGGAAACCCCCTTGTGAGCCAGATTGGCCATAATTCAAAAACGAAATCCAATTCTTGTGATTTTTCGCACCTCATCACAAAGGACGCTAAACAAACTCGGGGGCGTGCCCCCATAACTTTGGGACCTCGGCGGCATATTGTTTTACACGATGCTTTTTGGGTAAACGGATTCGGCATGTTTTCTGGCCCGCGGCAAAGTCATCCTTTTTTGGGTTGCGAGCGCAAAACCAAAAGACCAACCCAAAAACCTCGGGTCCCAAAATTGTTATGCCCTTCAGTTGTTGAGGTTTCCCTTTTATTTATGCAATGTAGACATTGAAGCTGCGTTTTCCACCCCATAAGAGACGTTCAGTTTTCCTTTTTGGGACCACTAAATATGGGGATTGGGAGATGAGTTCTTAGTGCCATCAGATAGGAACACTTTAAATTATGGTATATTATGTTAAGATAAAGAGTTTTATGAAATATAATTTAAAATCTATAGAGGTTTTCAGCTATAAATAAAATTTTATTATTTGTATTTTATAATAATAATATTTATATTTTTATAAGGGACCACTAAATATTGCGAGGGGGAGATGAGTTCTCAGTGCCATTAGATAGGAACACTTTAAATTATGATATATTATCTAAAGATAAAGAGTTTTGTGAAATATAATGAAAATCTATAGAGGTTTTGACCTATAAATGAAATTTTATTAGTTGTATTTTATAACAATAATATTTATATTTTATAAGGGACCACTAAATATTGGGATTGGGAGATGAGTTCTCCATCAGATAGAAACACTTTAAATTATGGTATATTATCTAAAGATAAGAGGTTTAATGAAATACAATGAAAATCTATAGAGGTTTTCAGCTATAAATGAAATTTTATTATTTGTATTTTATAATAATATTTATATATTTTATAGGAAAACGCAGTTGGCTGGAATTTAGTAGTAGGCATGGATATCTAATTTCTGCTTACTTCACTTAGAGCCTTCTGGAAATATATACATAACACATACACCCTTCATTCGATCGGCAAAATTTCTCTTTCGGCAGCACACTAGAAACTGTTGTAAATTAACGTATCTGTACGGTGTTCTTCTGTTGGGTTCTTGGTGCTAAGTGTCTAGACTGCTGCCTGTTTCCCGGTTTTTCCTCCAGACCGTATGAAAGCTAACCGCAGATAAGCCCAACGAAGTCGCTTTACGAAAAAAAAGAAGGTATAAGATAGAACCCGAGAATCATTATCATCATCATCAAGCACACAAAAGTCCCCAAGCCGAAATCTCATCCCGCAAAAGCGCCGTCCAGCGATCACAAACTCTCTTGCTTCTGGGAATATCTATAGATATAGTTTATACTATATATTCTGGCAGAAGACGAGCAACATGGAGGACTTGCGCCCGAAGCTCGGCGATATATCACAACAATTGTTGGCCGCCCGGCACAGTTTGATACTGGGGCATAAGCTGGATGCGGCACTTGGTGTATCCTCTCATCATCATCACAACCACCTGAATCGCCACTATCTCAACCAGTTGAGTCAGCTGCATCAGATCAATCACCTGACGCAACTGAGCCAGCTGCAGCAGCAGCTGCAGCACCAACTGAATCTCACCGCGGGCCTCAATCTCCACCTGGGACTGGGCCACAAGATGCAGCAACTCACGCGCCAAATGCAAATGCAAACGCAAATGGGCATGGGTCTCGGTCTGGGACTGGGTCTTCATCTGGATCTCGATCTGGATATGGGTGTGGGTGTGAACCTGGCACTGAATACGGGCAGCGATCGGGGGCAAGGACATGGGACTGGAGTTGGTGGCCAAAGCCAAGTCCACTGTGCCCATGGCCCTGCCCAGGATAATGGTGATTCGCCGAGTGTCCGGGGCGAGAGCTGTGTCAAGGAAACGGAAGGCCAGGCGGAGGAGGGGGAGTCGCCCGCCAAGGAGGAGGATAAGTCCAGGGAGGAGAATAAGGCGGAGGAGGAGAAGGATCCCATACAGAAGTTCTCGGCTGCCCTGCTGTTAAAGGCGGCCAACTCCAAGTTGAATGCCGATGCCGCTGCCTACACAATGCCCCTCAGAGTGGAGAGCCCGCAGGATGAAGGACTCCCGTCCAAAGGACGAGACTTTCGCCTCAATGCCGAGGCAGCTGAGTTCAAGCCCGCGTCGCTGGTTCAGCCACTGGTTCCGACCCTATCGCTGCCTCTACTTCCGGCGGTTTCACTTCCTCTGCTGCCGGCAATCTCGCAACCTCTGCTGCCGACGCCGCCGCATCGCAAGCCGTCTGCTCGCTGGCGAAAGCATCCACTACCGGATCTCTTCAATGCCGTCCTCGCGCTGCTGCGGGAACTCGCGCGATCCGTGAGCTATCCGGAGATCATCAATGCGCTGGCCGTGCGGCTGCAGCGACCGGAAGTGGAGCTAAAGCGCCACGTGCCGCACACCCTGCACGCGGCCGTGTGCAATGGGTATCTGCGCAAGGAGGGCAACCGGTACACGCTCGTCTGCGAACTGGAGCAGGCGGAGATCATGCGACGCAACCAGGAGGCCGCCCAGCGAGCCAGGGAGCTGGAGAAGGAGCCGCTGTCCTGGCGCAAGCGTTAGCTGGGAACTACATTCATCGCATCTGCATCAGTACTTCATATACGTTTTTTATAACCCTGAGCTAGCACAGCACTCGCGGCGATGAGCATGTCGTCCTGTGAGTGGCCACGAGTCCTGTGCCGCCGACGACGAGCCCTGCAAAGAGAAATGGTTTTACTGTACGTGAACTGCGTCCGCGGACCAGCGATCCGTGTGATCCGTGTGATCCTCGATCGAATGGAATCCCATGCTCCGTGAATCCCGATAAGGAATACGTGTTCCTTGATCCGCAATCCACGGTCCATGGTCCGCCAATGAAGTCACAATGACAATATATATATTCTATATATATTAACCCCATGGGGACTGCTTCCCTCCAGAGGATGTTTCGTTTGCCTGATGTTCCCTTTTGCGTTTCCAACTTAGAAGCAATCAATCGAAAGTTTTCCTGGTTCAGCGCTTTATATTTGCAAGCTATTCGGGTAAATAAAATTGTAGTTTTCCATGAATCTTGTGTGACGGTTGGTTTAGTTAATGTTCAGTTCAGCTTTAAATTATCGATTGAAAGTACTGAAGAAGTCGCGTACTTTATTATACGATGACGGGTGGTATTATACATATAAATCGTTTTTAGTTTGAAAGGTAGATTTATATTTATTTTAAATTTTGAAGAATTATCGATTGTAAGTACTGAAGAATTCGCGTATATTATACAATGGCTTGGGGTATTACACATATAAATCATTTTCATTCTGAAAGGTAGGTTTATATTTATTTTTAGTTTATTAATCTTTTACACTAGATAAATTGCAAATTAATTTAATAAATTTAAAAAAAATCTCTAAAAATTGTAAATATTTAATTAATTAATTAATTATTTAAAGAAAAGAAAACTAGTAAGATGAACCAGAAAGTTTAATTTATTTTCCAAATTAAATGCAAAGTTCTAAAAATAATTACATTCTTTCTATCATCCTATTACTTACAGATTAGAGGGTTATTTTCAGTTTGAATTTGATTTGCCATCATTGTATTTGATGTGTCATGTGATTTATACGTATCGTTTTAATGACCCAACTAACCACTTTCATTGCAATTCTGCTAGCCAGCCATTACATTTTTGCATTCAACTTTGTGTTTATCAATTTAAACATACAGTCGGTCGTCCAACCATCTCTCAGTCAGTCAGGCGGTCGGATCTGTTCAGTTAACTAGCTATTGTGCGCAGAGTGGCGAGTATCTAGAGCTCATCATGATTGTTTTGTAATTGGAATGCGACAATGCGAGGCCAGAAAGAAGGATGCTGGATGGTGGATGGTGGATAGGGGATGGCATCTCCCAGAATGCAAGGACAATAACAACAGCAAGGATGAAAATATGTGGGCGGGAGAGGACGACAGCAACGACGGCGACGAGGACGAGGACGAGTGAATGCCAACTCAACTAACAATTTGCTTCAATTATAAAAAGCGTCGCGACAAAGTGGCGCCAAGCCAGCGACGGGTGGGAGCAAGTGGGTGGCTGCATTGAGGCATGGATGTGATGCTGTTGTTGCCCTGGCTGTTGCTTTTGCTTTTGCTGTTGCTGTGCTTCTGCTGTGCTGTGCTGTTGCTGTTGCTGCTGATGAAATGGGTAAACAGTGGACAGAGTGGCCCGGGGGTATGGCCTGGTAATCAGCATGGCGACGCACTGCTCCCTTGGGCCCTCAACTGCCTCCTTCTTAAAGAGCAGCCCATCGGAGCTGGCTAAAAGGCTGGCTAAAAGCACTTGGCCTTAAAAATATAACATACATTTTAACTTTTATTTAATGTTAGCGAAAAAAACTACACATCTAAATAAGTTTTAGCAAGAAAAGCAAATTAATGTGACCAGACTCCAATTAAATTCATTGGGTGTAGTATTTTATACTTGACTTAAACTGTAAATTGAAATAGATACTTATAATCATGATCAGTTCACTAACAACTTCTTTGCCAACAAATATTTTCAGTTGGATTTGCAAACGTTTTACTTTCTATTTTAAGATCGAGCTAAAAGTCTAGAACAATTTTAGCAAATATTATAGGTTATCTATAAACCAATAATTAAGAAACCAGTAAATATTTTACCGAAATTTATAAAAATATATTTATATTTAAATTCATTTAACAACTTAAACCTAAAATAATCAAAAGCTTGAATTAGACTAAGAAAAAGGGTTAAATTCTGAACAAATACGTAATAATATCAAGGTTAACAACAAGTTTACTACCACAGAATGTACAATATTTTACAGTTACTCGAAATCATCCCAATTTGGCTAGAAAACAGCCAAGTGGGCCCATCTCCTTGCTGGAGAGCGGGGAGCAGAGAGTCAACGACTCGCTGACGCAGCTGGCCTCGACCGGAATGAAAGTGGAATTGGAACTGCAACTGGAGCACCGAGGAGCCGGAGCCTCCGCTGGCGTCGGCATCACCAGCTTTATCCTCATCCCCATCCCCATGCCCAACTCAACCCATCCTCACCAGCTTTGTCTGCCGTCTATATGGTCATCAAGTTATTTGCATGCTGCAACTCTGGGCCCTGTCATAATTGTATTTTGTTGCCGTCAGTCAGGGATCAGGCACTTCGATATCCCATGCCCGAGTCCTGTCCCAAGTTTGTTGCTCCACCGAACCTGTTGACTCTCCTTTTCCAACTGGAGGAGCAGACAGATGCCTGGATTACGGCATCCTCCCAGCTGGGTGATGATTTACCGAGCTCGTGTGATTCATAAATATCTCTTCTCAGGAATCCCGGTGTCCATTGTGCCTTTGCCCTGTCGCAGAGATGCACTGAGAGGAAAACGTAGAGGTGGTTAATAGAAAGTTTAAAGGAGAAGTTTCAATTATCTCAACAAAAACTGTTGTTCAACTAGAAAAATATTTGTTCATTTTTTGTACATCCTAAGAAACGTTTTTTTTTATTACTTGAGAATTTCTTTTAACGAAAATGCTTATATTTTTCTATCGAAATTTTACGATAAAAAAAAAATTTATTACTTGAGAATTGTGTTCAACGAAAATACTTATATTCTTCTATCAAAAATGTCGAAAAAATTCGATATAAAAATATAAGTATTTTCGTTGAAAAAAATTCCCAAGTAATACATTTTTTTTTAAATATTCAATTTTTGAAAAAAAGACATGGAAAAAGCAATAATCCGTCAAAAAATTGGTTATATAAAAAAATATTTATTTAAAAGCCCGATTGTAACCCGAATAACAAGAGATAAACGTACAGAGTAAAGAGATGAAACATTTTTCACAGCATACTTTTAGGCACATTTTGAGGAGGTTTCAAATCAAAAAGAATTTTCTTAGCCATAACACATTTAAAACTAAATTTTGCTGAATTGATTCTTTTTCACTGTGCAGGCCAAGAACTAGAATTCACATTTGTCATGGCATTGCAGGAAGAGAAGCGTGAACCGAACGCACGCAGAGGCATGTGTGCGAACGGTGCTGAGTTTAAATGTTAATAGTTCTCCGGCTGCTTGATCCCCCGGCATTTGAACCGGACCGAGCTGGCCATAATGTTGCGTGTCAACGGAATGCAGGATCCGAACTGGGGCCAGATTAGCCGGTGATGCAGCTCCTGCAGGCTGCAATCCAAAGGTATGTAGTCCTCAGGACCCCGAGCTATCTGCAGAGAGAACAAAGCTTCCTTAGACTCTTGCTTTCCTGAACTACAAGCCATTGTGGCATGGTCGTGGCCAATGAGTAGGCGAGTAGCCAGCTTGAAATTAGTACAGTAATTTGCGGAATAGGCAGGGTATAAAAACAGCTTAAGCTTAGAAAAAATACAGAATATAATAGGTCCCAGAAAGCATAAAAAAGTAGAGAGTTTCACCAGCAGAGCCAAACAAGAGAAAGGCAAAAAGCGAATTGTTTATGCTAAACAATATGAAAGAGCAGCATGGAAACTGTACAACAAAAGAGTCGATTTCAGGCTAAATAAATATTAATGATAAAATGTGAATAGCACGAAAGAAAAATATTATTTCTACCTATTTAAAGGCTACAAAATTTCTAAAAAAAGAAAACAATGCAATAATTGAAAAACTCAAAGCTTAAAAATATTTTTCACTTTAAGCAGAATCCCATTAAATTTGTTAAGGCGCTTCCTCTTTAACTTCACTGAATGGGATTATACCACCGAAATGACCACCCAATTAGCGAATTACCTTCGTCCGCCCTCAACCCCTGAGCACCTATACAATCGGGAAAATAATAACAATCATTTAATTTCAGGTTAATTGCACACACTTTGGTTTGTGCTGGGGGCCCCATAAATTGTGTGCATTCGTCGGCCGATGCCTGGTGTTTGTGTAATTTATTCGCATATTTCATTGGAGCCGTGGAGTGACAGGGTGAAATTATGCTACAAAATGCCAGGAATGCCGAATGCCGAATGCCTGCGCCCCCCTCTAAAGTTTTCGGGCGGAGTAATAGATGTACGGGCCCAAGTCAAGACAGAAACGAGGGCAGACACATCCATGCAGGGGCGCACACAAAAACTCCGGCTTGCTAAACGCATTTACGTGTCAGAACTAATTTAATGTGGCGCCCCCGGGTGGACTGGAAATGGAACGGAACGGAATGGAACGGCAACGGACTGGGGGAAACGGGAAACGGAAACGGAAACGCATACGCAGCGAGCCAGTGGCGTCTGACCATATTTTGCTTATTTATTTGCCTTGCAGTAATGCCCTGACACCACGACACCCACACCCACACCCACACCCGCCCTCGCACATTTCTCACCTAATAAAATTACAATGGCCACACCATATACCGTACACCATACACACCCCCTGCAATGCACCCTCACATGTTGCTCTCCTGCCCCGTTGTCCTTTTCGCTCCTTTTTGATGTAAATTTAATTTCGGTTTTCACATTTTGAGGTTTTCATAGCCACATGCTGGCATGAGGGTAGTGCAGAGAGAAAAAACAGTAGCGGAAATATATGATATAAATTCCTAAAAGTGATTATGCTATGAGTATATTTAATTCATAATTAATAACCCTGATATTAAACCGTCAAACAAGAGATATTATTTTGCATCCTTATGCAAGTACTATATATATAAGTGTATACCCTTTTTTGGGTGAGATTTCATAGACTCGCAAACCATAAGAGCTAGGTTAGCCAAATTTCTTACCACTATTCGTGGAGTTACGTAAGTAAGCACTATGTTTCAAAATAAGGTATAAGAAGCCTTAAAGAAACCTAATGAGAGTTTGAAAAGTCAAAAAATACAATATTTGCACTTATTTTCGCCACGTGTGCGGCCGAGTCCTGTGTTCTGAGAGTCCTGAACTCCAAGTGAGTGTCCGTGTCCGGGTCCGGGTCCTGTCCTCCCAGCTGCCCCCCCACTCCCCATCCTCCCTGGCAGTTGTATCCCCGGGGATTCGGGGGAGCATATTCAGCTGCCGTAATGCTTCTTTCATCGCCACTTCCTTCACCCCAAACTCGTGATCCTGCCGCTGCTGTTCTTTTCCTTTGCCCTGTCACTCCGTCATCAGCGTCGCATATTGTTCGCCATTTGTCCTTTTGGGGGCCGCGGAAGGGGAGGAAGGGGAGGCGGTGAAGTCTTCCTCCCCATATGAATATGTCAACTCGATTCCCTGGCGTGTGCTCCGAATCGAGTTCCTGTTTTTTGCGCATTTTGTTGCTTCGTTTTTTTTTTTTTTGTTTTCTGCCTCTTGTTTCCGCTGCTGCATTGTCCGCCCGGCTGAACTGCGATTTCAATTAAGACCCCCCTCGCCAAAGCGATGCAATTTCAATCTGGTTTTCGGGACATATGCGGGCCCCTAATCGAATAATCCGCAAAACTCCCACCCATAACGTGTGGTTAACTTTGTTACCTCGCCGCCAACAGTCAGATGGACTGAATGAGTCGCTGTCCAAATGGTGAGGGCCATAAAAATGACTTGGCAAGTTCAGTGACCAAGGCCGGAAGCAGTTCACACACTGGCATCCTTTTGCCAGCGAGCTTAAAGGAGTGAACAAAGCCAAAACAAGGTCTGTCACTCGACACAAAGCTTAATTGCAGCACCCAGATTCCAGATCCCCCCTGATTCCTGGCCAAATCCTGGGACTCCTGCGCCTCCAACTCCATCTCCCATTCCAACTGCGACTGTGAAAAAGCGCCAAGTGCACTCGAGGTAATTTGATTTAATTGTGCGTGCCTGCCAGCAGCAACAACAAAAGCACTCAGCCAACTTGCAACAACTTGGCAACTTTTGCTCATATGTTTGTGGTCGCTTCGTTCGATGCCCTAACTGAAGGTTTACTAACTTTTTCCAGGAAACTTTTAAAGCACCATCATGGAATAACATTTAATAGTTACTATGACATTACTTCAATCTTAATTTAGGAATAATAAAAATAATATTTTGTAAGTAAAATTCTTAAAGTAGGTTGCTTTTTACAATTTTATATCATATGAAAAATATGTTTATAATAATATAATAATTAATTTCTTAACCCGGAGAATGAACTGGTTTTAGTTAGTTTATATTTACAATATATTATATATTATTATTATATTATATATCTATTTACAAATATAAAATCCCCATTAAATCATATGGTGAATACCAAAATTCACCCAGAACGGATTAACATAAAAATCTATAAAAAAACATACATTTTGTAAATAAAATTCGTAAAGTATTTCGTTTTTTTACAATATTATATCAATATGAAACATGTAAAAATAATAATTAATTTATTAGCCCGGAGAATGAACTTGTTTTAGTTAGTTTACCTGTATTATATATTATTATTATTATATATATATATTTACCAATATAAAATCATAATGATATCATGCAGTCAGTACCAAAATTTAACCAGAACGGATTAACATAAAAATCTAAAAAAAAAAAACATAAATTCGGAAAAGTATTCTAAAAGTCAGTCATCAAAAAGGCTTTTTTCTATTTAAGTTTTTGTGTTCGTTTTTTATTCTCTTTGCTCATAAGAAATTTACAAGTACCGAGAGTGTTGGCTCCTTTTCCCGGCTAGGGAGCCTAGTGGGTACCAGGTTAAAGGTTCCAAGTCCAGGTCTGTAGCTCTTGAACTCCGTTCAGCCTGCGCCCCTTGAACTTGCAACTTGCAGCAACTTGAAGTGTTAGTCGGCTTGTTGTTTCTCTTTTTTTTGCACCACGGTCACCATTGTCGGAGTTTATTAACTGCGGCGCTGTTTTCTTATTGTTTTCCTAGCTGCCACTGGTTACCGAGCTCCTGCATAAATCATCAACGCAATGGCCTTTAATGCATAATTTATTTACCGTTTCAGGATGCCCCAGCTGTCTCTGTCTGCGGTTTCGCTTTTATTTCTGGTTTTTTTTCGGAACTGGTTGGTTTGCTTTTGGTTTTTAGTGCTGAGCAAATTTATGACTGACGAGCATTTCCGCTTCCGTTTGCAATTACACGAGAGCGGCTAAAATAATAACGGGCAGCCGTAGAATCATCAAGAAGTCGGTCGCATAATCAATTATTCCCATTCGAATGGCGCCCAACGTTGGCGACAATGCATGAATTTGAATTCGATCCGCAGGGAATCAATATTGTCCTTGACTTTCATTAGACTTTGCTGCGGCCAAAATATTTTTTTTTCATCACCCGTTTTGATAATTTTTTTATTGGCAAAAAATAAAGATGTTAATTTTTGGCAAAAATGTGACTTTTCGTATAATTTGTTTTTGCTCTAATATTTGCAAAAATGGTCCCACATTAAAACGGCGAACTGTTCTGAGCAGATAACAACCTAATAAATAATATCAGTGTACTTTTCGGCTGATTTGGGAAATTAAAAATTTTTTCAAATTTTCGAAATTTTTATAAGGGGTAGCATCACAATTTTTTGAAAAAAATTCAAAAAAAAAATTAATTTGTAAGTTGAAATGCCAATTTATAGAGAATTTAACTACGAGTTCAGAAAGGTATAACACTCCACATTTGGACAATAATTGACATTACTATGGCCATAATACAGATTTTTTTATTGGCGAAAAATAAAGATTTCAGTTTATGACAAAAATGTGATTTTTCGTATAACTTGTTTTTGCTCTAATATTTGCAAAAATGGTCCCACATTAAAACGGCGAACTGTTCTGAGCAGATAACAACCTAATAAATAATATCAGTGTACTTTCCGGCTGATTTGGAAAATTTAAAATTTTTTCAAATTTTTGAAATTTTAAAGTAGAAATGCCAAGTTATAGAGAATTTAACTACGAGTTCAGAAAGGTATGACACTCCACATTTGGACAATTATTCACATTACTATGACCATAATACTGATTTTTTTATTGGCGGATAATAAAGATTTCGATTTTTGGCAAAAATGTGTCTTTTCGTAATATTTCTTTTTGCTCTAACTTTTGCAAAAATATTCCAAAATTAAAACGGCAAACTGTTCTGAGCAGATAACAACCTAATAAATAATATCAGTGTACTTTCCGGCTGATTTGGATAATTTAAAATTTTTTCAAATTTTTGAAATTTTTTTAAGGGGTAGCATCACAATTTTTTGAAAAAAATTTTAAAAAAATAAAATTTTAAAGTAGAAATGCCAAGTTATAGAGAATTTAACTACGAGTTCAGAAAGGTATGACACTCCACATTTGGACAATTACTCACATTACTATGACCATAATACTGATTTTCTTAATGGCGAAAAATAAAGATTTAAATTTTTGACAAAAATGTGATTAATCATGCCATACCTTGAGGAAGTGAGTCTGTCGGCAGATCAAGGAGGCATAGAAACCTAGCGTTCTGAGAAGTCAGAAAGTTGCCGGGGCCTTAAATGTCATTGCTATTTGAGACTTTCATTCCCCCACATAGTTCATAAGTTTTCAGACCGGCCTGCGAGTCGGTCACAAAATTTTTCTACATTTTTCACTTGTGTTTTCCAAACCAAAAACAAAAACAAAAAAAAAACACACACAAAAAATGTAAAAAAAAACTTACTTGGGATATGCTTCGGTTTTGCTTCGGATAACACTAATACAAACACTAACATGCCAGTTACCTACAAGACACGAACACTGCCGCATCAGCGAAGACTGGTCCCCAATCTCCTGCGTTCCGTTCTACACGTCCTGGAGGAGGCCCGTCGACCCATGGGCGACGCCGAGCTGGTCTTCGTCCTGGGGACCCAGTACCGCCGCAGCGATCCCGAGTTCCGTCGTCAAGTGCAGCTGCATCTGCGCGATGGCGTCGACTACGGACTCCTGAGGCGCCAGGGGAACCTCTTCTCACTGCGCTCGCGACGCCTGGGCGAACTGATGGCCACCCTGGGACCCGCTTAGCCACACCCCTGGAATTGGGACCCTTCGAAGGCGCCAAGGACAAACGAGAGCTCAGATCAGAAGACTCCACGAAGAGGAGAACAGAATGGATAACAACTTTACACATCCCCGCTTGTTGAGATTAAATAATCCTGATGACCATTCCATTTATTTTTATTTTTTATTGCGTATGGATAATAGCAGGGATGTGAACCACTCCGAATTGGAGCACAGACCCCGATAATAACTAATTTTTCACAATAATCGGGGTCACCAAATCAGCTGAGCGGATGATGTTCTACATTGGGAAGGTATAATACAAATTATTCGTTAATTGTTGAAGCTGACATAAATTTCTCGGGCACATTGAAAGAAAAAACCTTGAAAGTATGCTTAATTATTACCTAGAAAAAATCTATATATAATATTAAATTTTTTTATAAATGATATAATAATGCAATTTAAGTGAGTTAGATAAATTTCCCTTTGTATGGATTTAATTGCCTCTATGTTCAGGTGGCTAATAGTTCTCATTTGGCGGCCCTCAAGGGCTGGCAGCTATTTTGTCACGCCAGATTGGCCCTCTGGTGGCAGAACGCGTTTGGTGGCAAATATTTGCGGTTATCTAAATGAAATGCATGGCATTGCACAGTGCGACCACAGAGCGGTGGGTGGTGGGGTGGTGTACGGTGAATATTTGCATGGCACCGCGAAATATGCAATTAAATCATAAATTAAGCGGTAAAAATCAAACATTATCCCAGAGGATGGTTTTGGGGAGGCAAACAGAGGGTTGTTTGAATTTTGGGTTGATTCTGCTGCAGTTTCTACGCTTTTTTCCCGCAGGGAAAATGCCATTATGAACTATGAATTATGAATATTTATCGAAATGTGTGTGTTGCTTAACAATTGCAGATAGACAATAGTTATAATCCAATTCTGATTTGAATTCAATCGAAATGATTTCATCAAATGTGTCTTTGGAATGATTTTTGAGTATGTTTGCACCAAGTAAAGGCTTACAATTCTAGCAATGTCTTTAGAATTAAGAAAGATGGACAGAAAACATCGTAAAACCCAAGTAAAGATGAAAATCACTGGGAGAGAATGAGGCAAACCAGACTTGTTAACACATCCAACCACAATAAAAACTATAAATGGAATGCTCATCAGGGTTATTTAATCTCAACAAGCGGGGCTGTGTAAAGTTGTTTTCCATTCTGTCTTCTTCTGGTGTTCCGATCTGAGCTCTCTGTGTCCTTGGCGCCTTCGAAGGGTCCCAATTCCAGGGGTGTGGCTAGGGGGGTCCCAGGGTGGCCATCAGTTCGCCCAGGCGTCGCGAGCGCAGTGAGAAGAGGTTCCCCTGGCGCCTCAGGAGTCCGTAGTCGACGCCATCGCGCAGATGCAGCTGCACTTGACGACGGAACTCGGGATCGCTGCGGCGGTACTGGGTCCCCAGGACGAAGACCAGCTCGGCGTCGCCCATGGGTCGACGGGCCTCCTCCAGGACGTGTAGAACGGAACGCAGGAGATTGGGGACCAGTCTTCGCTGATGCGGCAGTGTTCGTGTCTTGTAGGTAACTGGCATGTTAGTGTTTGTATTAGTGTTATCCGAAGCAAAACCGAAGCATATCCCAAGTAAGTTTTTTTCTTACATTTTTTGTGTGTGTTTTTTTTTCGTTTTTTTTGTGTAGAAAAATTTTGTGACCGATTCTCAGGCCGACCTGAGACCTTATGAACTAGGTGGGGGAATGAAAGTCCCAAGCAGCAATGACATTATAGGCCCCGGCAACTTTCTGACTTCCCAGAACGCTAGGTTTCTATGCCTCCCTGATCTGCCGGCAGACTCACTTCCTCATGGCCAATTAATCAGAAGGCGGCTGTGGCGGGTTGAACTTGAATGACCTCGAGGCATAAAAACGAAAACTGCGACAACAAAGGCAACAGCCAGCAAAGCAACAGAGAGCAGGAAAACACCGCACTTGAAGAAATGTTGGTCTGTACCAACGAGTGAATGGAAAATGAAGATGAATAATTTGTAGAGTGTCATACAAGTAAATATACCCATTAAAATTTCTTAACTTGCGGACAAATGACTTCCTATAATTTCCAAATTTTTTTTTTTTTTTTGACTATCTATATCAAATATAGAATTGCTAATATAAAATTGACTATAAAATCTTCTAGTTTTACTTGAACAAGAAGAATTTAATTTTCTGATAAAGAAATATTTTTTAAATTTTTTTATTCAATATTATGTATTAATACTTTTCAAGTGCATAAACCTTCTTGTAATTATACCCCCCTTTGGGTACCTAATTTCTCCAAGTGTAGCCAGGAAGCGAAGGGCCCACAAACATCAAGTGACATTCGAGCAGAGACAAAAAGTCATTATCACGGCGACGTCGGGCCGCTCTCATCTCCACATCTTCACGTCTCCGCTCATTCCCCCGATCTCTCCGCCATATGCCCAGATCCCCTCTTCGCATCCGCATCCGCGTCCGCATTCGCATTCGCCTCATGTGCAGCATATGGAGCACGTGGTTCGTAGTCATCGCCATCGCCATAGACGCCATCATCTTTGTCGCCATGTTTTTTTTTGCCTTTTCCGGCATTTTGTTTACGATTCCTTTTTGTTTTTGTGCTCATACCTGGTATTCGTAGAACTCAGGGGTATATTAGCTTTGTGGAGATCTCTTTAATAAATAAACAGATAGTTTAACTGTAAATAAAATAATTTAAAAAAATTATAAAATAAAAAAAAATTTAAAAATCCACATGCCTGGTATTCGTAGAACTCAAGGGTAGATATTTTAACTGTATAAAAAAAATATGAGCCCTATAAAATAAAAAAAATCGGAATATTTTGTATTCGTGGAGCTCAGGGGTATATTACCTCTTTAAGGATCTATATAAAAACAATATTTTTACTATATTATCTAATATATCAATATACGATATTTCATCGTACTTCTTTTTAATAAAAAACAAATATTTATTTTATTATTATAGGTATCGTCTAGTTGAGACCCGCACTTCCATGACTTTACTATTTGTTTTATTTTGCGTAGCGCTTTCTGGGCTCCCCAGCGTACGCGGATTTCCTTTCGAGATGGAGTTGGCAGACGGCAGTTTTCCCTGAATGATTTTCACTTGTTTGTTCTTGTTGTGTCCTCGTTGGCTGCTTTGTTCGGTTGTTCGGTGGTTCGCCTGCTCGCTTGTTCGGCTGCCCCAAAGGAGAAGACCGACCTCTATAAAGGGGGACATTCCAGGGTATATGGGGTGGATCCCCCATTATTTTGCTGGGGCCCCGCTTCATCAGGAGCAGCCGCCAAGTGCAATTGTCATAAAGTGTCATTGGCTGACGTCGCGTACTCGCGTCCTTTGTGCAGTTGCTGGTGCGGTGAATCAACTTAAATGAGTATCCGCTTTGTAACTACAAGTGCGTGGCTTCGTTTTGTTCCCTTTTAGCCAAGAGAAAAAGTGGCAAGAGTGAGACGGCGGAGATAGCGATGATAGAAGCCGGGCAATTGGCTTTGTGTGCGATTTGGCTTTGTTTTGGAGCCCAGGTCTAGGTCTAGGACTCGAATGATGGATGGAGGATAGGGGATAAGGGATAAAGGATACAGGATCCAGAGGTCTCATTTCAGTGAAAGCAATCCTGGAGCAGAAGCCTCCAAGACAGCCGAAAAAAGTTAAACTAAACCTTTTATATGAACAGGTATTTACAATTTGTAATTTATAAAGACAGGGGCTTCCATATTTTTTGTTACCTAAAAGGATTTAAGAAAGTTTTAAGCGATCCAATTTTAGATCAAAAGAGAACGGTTGGACTAACAAATACCCTTTACTCAGCCAAAGCAAGCAGTCGCAAGCAGGGCAAAGCAAGCAGTCACTTGTAAGTGGCTCCATCTACCGGGATATTATTTCTTTCGTTACTTTCTCATAACTTTTTAATGTGTAATCCGATTTAAAAAATTTCTTCTACATTTTGGTAGGTATTACGAAAGCAAACAAAACTGTATTTACTCTTTTACAAAAAAATTATATAAATTGAGACTTGAAATAAATTTCAAACTTCCCAACTAAAAAACAGGTTTTCAACATTCTTAAATTTGTAATTTTTAAAGCTATTTAGCTATTTTTCCGCTGTAAGATCCTAATGGAGCTCTCTAGGGTACCTGAACTGGCTAATAGCCTTAGAAGCCGCTGTACACTTTAAATTTCCTAATCAGTGCCTAATGGCTTTAGTCCCCGTTTTTCCAACCCCTCGTATCTCTCTCTATTTCGCAACTTTCCCGCCGCGAGCACAACTGTACTTTGGCAGCTATGCAAAAGCGTGGGCCAGCGAATGGAAAAGTGATTTATGTAGCAACATTGTCGCATCGCAGGGGGGGTTAAGTTCGTGAGGCGGCGGTGGGCCACTGAAGACGAGAAGGCTTCGGCCGCGCTGTCCTTAAGCGGCTTATATGGCAACTGCATGGGGCGAATTATGCTGCATCGCCGCAGGACTCGCATAGTGTTCCCTTCCATATGGCAGACGGCCAGTCGCCAGTCGCCGGTCGTTGGTCGCCATTCGCTGAAGTTCCACCGAGCGATCCGATCCGATTTGGGCCTCCGAATCGGGCACAACGAACTTGGCCAACTGGCATTCGGCCAATGCAAAAGTCCCATTGAAAGTGACAGCGACAGGTGAATGAGAATGTGTGAAGTCTGCGAAAAAAACAGAAAACAGTGAAATATAAAAAATAGAAGAGAAAATAGAAACGAATAATAGGAAACAACATTTTCGGATTCCCCCTGGGAGACGTATGTACGTACGCAAAGTAACCGGAGACCCAGACATCCAGGGATATATTTCGCGAATTGAATATGCCCCCCCACCGTCCATTGGGGAGCGGATAAACAATTATAAGAGGGGCAAGGTGCCGGCTCCCAAAACAGCTAAAACACATAACTGCCAGTCCGGAATGATAAATTGACGCTTGACGGGAATGCGAGAATGGCAGCGAGAGCGGACTCGCGATGGGATTAAGCTGGCAGATACGACAGCCACCGGGGAACGGGATCTGCACTGGGAAAAAAAAAATGGCAAGCGGCCAGGGATAAAAGAATCCTTTCCAGGGCCAAATGCTAACCTACAGTCTAAGTCACAATGCCAATGCTTAAAAGGCTTATATCATAAGGTAACTCAAGACTATTTTACGCATGATATTTAGTAAATATTATTTACAATCTGTAAATTAATAATATATTAGTCACTACATAAAAAATTACATTTTATCCCAGAAAGACTAAGGTTCACTCCCCAGTAAGTGCAAGTGTGTACAAATGCTAAAAATAGTTGTGTTACTTATAACCAACTATGACTTGAAGTTCGCGAAAAATCCTCACATTTATTATTTTATTATGTAATTAATTTTTTAAGTAAACATTATTTAAATAAATAATTAAATTAAGTAAACATTGTTTTAAAAAAATAAAATATTTAAATATAAATAATAATTTTAGTCGGTTACAAAAAATGTAGAATTAAACTAGAGGTTTTTTGAGGCTCATTTTAAATTCCCTACTTTCAACTTTATACTAATTACTTACTTACTTAATTAATTATTACTTTAATAATTATGACTTCTTTTGCTGTGTATAACTAGGAACCCGGGGCTAGATTCGTTTTTGGGTTTGAGGGCCAGACGACGGACGACATTGAGCAATTGCCATGCATAAATATTGCGGCACTCACACACTGCTCACTCACACACACACAGGGGACACGCACACATGTGCGACAACCACCTGTCAGGATGGGCAAAACATAAACAAGCGGCGCAAATCAAAACAAGCGACGGCGCCTCGAGGAAAACTCCGTCGTAACGAGGGAGTCCGGACACAAGTTGCCAGGATGCGTGGCCAGGACATGCGCACTCGGCCAGCAACATCCGAAATGTGGCGCAACATTTCGAGGTTGCCAAAGGAGCAGAAATTCCCATAGCCAAACGGTTGCACCTGCGTGGAGAAAACTTGGTAAACAAATGTTTTTCTTACTTATACAAATTCAATAAAATATTCCGGGTAATAATATATTTATTTGATTAGGGATTAAAAAATTATAATTACTAAAATTATGTATTTTTGGGAATTTAACAGAATCATTGCATTTATATTCATTTAATGCCTTTCTTTTGAATAACAATGTTGCATACTTAAAGGGATATAAAATAAAAAATACTTAAAAAATTCCTTATGACCAGAGAATAACAAAAAAAAGAACAGCAAAATAAATACGAAATTACCTTATGACCAGAGAATAAATAAATAAATATAACGAGAACTTAAAGTTCACTTACATACCCATAAAAATTTTGCATCCATAAAGAAATATAAAATGATATCATATAACCCTAACCAGAAATTAAGAAATCTATAAAAAATTCTTTATGACCAGAGAATAAATAAATAACTAAAACAAATTAAATTCGAAATTTCCTTATGACCTGATAATAAATAAATAAATATAACGAGAACTAAAAGTTCACACACATACCCATATAAATTTTGCATTTATTTCCTTTTTTTAATAAAAATGTTTTATACCTTAAGGGATATAAAATAATATTATAAAACACAATCCAAAAATAAAAAAACTTTAAAAATTCCTTAAGACCAGAGAAAAAATAAATAAGTATAACAAAATAAATTCGAAATTTTCTTATGACCTGAAAATAAATTTAACGAGAACTTAAAGTTCACTCACATACCCATAAAAATTTCGTAACCAAACAGATCTTTCGCCAGCAGCCGAACGCCGAAAAGTATGCTATAAAACTGCAGGAGCGCCAAAGGGAAGAGGATCCTGTTTCGGGATTATCGCAAGTCATGGCCAGTGCGGTACAGTCACTGCTTGGCCATATAATTACTGTGAAATTCCATATTAATGAGTTGCCACTTTAATCCGCGCCGCATGAATGGGCTTGCATTATGCATGGAAAACACAAAAAAGTTTCGCCATCGCGGTTGACTATATATATGATAGGTATATAATATAGGTATATATATATATCTATGTGATAACTTTTTGTATCTGGTCGCGTATGTATGTGTGTGTGGGGATGAGTGAAATTGCTGGGCAAAAAGAGTGTTTAATTAGCATATGGCGGCAATTAATTAATTTGCAACGCGGCCAACACTCGCCATCAAGAGAGCCAGAGCCCCCGAACAACCCGTACATCCCCCTGATGCAATTTTCATATTAAATCAAAGATTATTCTATAATTAAATGTGCGCACACAGAGAGAAAAGCCGGTCTAGAGTGTGGGGGGAAAATCCCTTAAATTGCAGATTGGCGATTCCAGAAAATCGGCAACTTACAACTGATTGAATAAATGAAACTCGAGCCATCCACACACACACACACACACACACACACTGATGAGGGCCATTGAGGATATCGACGATTGGTTAATTGTTGACTCGATGAAAAATGAAATTAATGAGCGAAAAGAGCTGTTGGCAGTTTTATTTGTCCAGCTCCAACTCGGCCCAGAAATTGGCCATTCGATATATGTATGTGCAGTATAATTTCGCTGGGTTTGCTGTTGCTGTTTGGTTTTTGGCCACCGCAAAGCTGTTGACAGCATAATCGACTTGCACTTAAAAGCGACAGCCGCCGATGTGTTAATTGAATGACACATTATGGCGTTTCGTTTCGGCCAAAATGCAACGCTTGCTGAACCGGATGCCAATTTAACCGATTCGTCAAACCGAACGCATTTCAAATAAAGCGGCCAATTGGCCTGGAAATGCCCAAATTGATTGGCAAGCGCTTTTCAGGCAGCCTCCATTTCAGTTCAGTTCGGGAACTACATTTTCATTGGATTTACTACTTATTTATTTATTTCGCCAGCATATTTCGCGTCCTTAACGGGCTACTTAACTAACTATTAAACAGTTATTAAATTTTAAAATTTTTTATAAATGTTATAGATTTTTTTCATTTTTAATTTTTTTTTAAATTTTGTTTTATTTGTATAACTAAACAATTTTTAAATTTCTTATAGTGCATATTTTTATGAAAAAACTAAAAAACTAAGTCTTTAAAATTTATTATACATTTTTTTGTAAATTTACATATTTTAAATTTTTTATACATTTATAATTTTTTTTTCATTTCTATAATAATTAAATTATTAAATTTTACAATAAATATTTTTATGGATCCAACCTTTTAATATATTTTTTAAATTTAGTATACATTTTCTTAGATTTTTATAAAATATATTTATATATTTATTTAAATATTTTATTTTTTTTCTTATTTTTTTTTACATGTTTTTTACTATGACTTTAAGATTTTTTTGAGTTCCTATGTTTATATTCTTAACCATTCAATATCTCCTGTTGGTCTAAAAAACCTTAAGTATTTCTAAGAAATCCTTTAAATAAACTCCCCTCCACATATAAATTTACCCCATCATTATTCACTGCTCCATCTGATGTCTCTGCTTGCGATCCTTGTGCTTATAATTTAGCCTGCAATCAAAATTCGTTTCGCTGGAAAATTAGTCGAGGCTTTTGTCTGCGGCAACCGGATGCTGGCATTTCGGCTTGCAAGTCATTACAAGTTCATTGACATGTCATCCATCTCAATTTGGAGCAAGTGAGATGGCGGCGGAGTGGGAGAGTGAGAGGGCAAGTGATGTCCCAGGCTCGATGTCAACATCCCCAACCTTTTCGCTTTTTTTTTTTGTTGTCCTTTTGTCATCCTACCCCCTGTTGCTTTTGACCGAAATGACACACTTTACGAGCGCTTGCCTCATTTTAATGCAAATCAATAAATTTATATACAACAAACATTTGAATTGCCAGCACAGCTGTGCAGCTTTTGGATCTTTCGGTGGGGATGGTTGGATGGGGGTTTTCATGCAGAGAAAAAAATACATTTATCTTGAAACATGAATCAAAAATATATCAGACTCTAGTCACCATTGGATCAAAAATCCGTATTGAACTAATGCAAATATCACTGTGAACGGTAGTCCGCGTAGTGACGAATCGCACCGGGAGAGTGCGCTTGGAGACTAATGAGAAAAATGTAGAAAGTTTTTGTATTTAATGGATAGTATTATAAATATTCCTCATAAAATATGACATCAGAACTTTTATATGTTGAACGTGCGATCGTCACTAGTTGTTTACCTTGTTAAGAGGTTAGTTCTCTTTTTATCCAAGTTCCAAGTTCAAAAACACACCCATTAGATGGATTAAAGTTGTGGTATTTTTCCGGGGCTAATAAGGTTTTTTTTTGTAACTAAAAAGTATACCAAATGTCTGCATTTTCTTCCCGTGGTTAGGGGGTATTTTCCGAAGGAAGGGGGGAGTTACAGTTACTGGACGGGGTCCAGAGCCCCTGGCACTTGAAGTTTTGCTCTCCTCGCCGCTGTTGCTTTTTATTTCAATTTCCGCCCACAAAATGAAGAAAAAAAGTGCCCGAGAAGACAACAACAAAGACAAATTTATGCCACATTAACAGCTAAAAGCTTTCAAAATGCGTTTTGCTTACGCCAGAGGGCATCGAGTGGGTGGCTTTCGAGGGGGTGTGGTGATGGGGGTGTTGTCATTGCGGGGGTGTGATCAAGCTCAAGGGAAAGGGGGTTGTGGGGAGGGGGCGCTTTCCTGCTGATGGGGCGACCCAAAAAACGAAGCACAATTCTTACGAGTTGTGGAGCAGAGAGTATGACCAAATTTTTGGCACATCTTGTACACTCCACACACACATACACACACGCACACCGAAGGGGGAGGGTCTGTGAAATGAGGGGTTAGGGGGTGGGTGGCAAAAACAAAGGCATTAAATTTAACGCGCCAAAACTTGTGCCATTTCTGGATGCCTTCGCCTCAGTTGGTGCGACAAATTTCAGTTAGCTCATCCGTCGACTCCTGCATCCCCACCCCCTGGATACACTCAGAGAAAATGTCTTGGTTGCTGATAAAAATTATCTGTATTATAACAAAAGAAGATATAAACCAAAAAAATTTTTAACTTTAATTGTTATATCTTTTGTTTTTATATTTTTAAGTTGGGACAATAAAATATCCTTTGTTAAATAAAAACTTTGTTTTTCTAAAAAAAAATATCCTTGGTTTTTCTAAAAAAAAAAAATATATCCATATTTAATTCATAATTTTTAATTTTCTAGAATACAAACGGAAAACAATGTTTTTTCTTAAATAATTTTATTTAAAAAAAAAAAAAATTTTTTATAATTAAAAAAAAAAATTTATGACGAATAATGAAGAAACTGAAATAAACATGTGTTCATTAATTTGTAATTATTTTTATTTAACCCATTAATGATAAATATTTAAATGAAAAAACAGTTATAATAAATAAGGAATTGAAAAAAAAAATTGTAAAACTACTTTCCAACTGTTAACTACTGTTAGGTTCAAAACCTGGTAATTTTGCCCATTTCGACATTGGTATAATTTTCCTCTGTGGAAAACTCCTCCCTACAACCCCTCCCTTTTGGGCCAAGCTGGCGGGAGGCAGCTTGTAACGTCAAAAGTGCAGCTCAAAACTTCAAAACGAGCAATGTGCCAACAGCCTGCCACCGCCACTGCTACACCCCCCTCCCCCATCCATCGCTCTCGGCGACCCTGGGATAGGGCTGAATACCCCTGAACACCCCCCTCCCCCTTCCCAAAATATTCGCCCTTAGCCAGTTTAAATCCTGTCCTTGCATGCGCTAAAATTAAGATTTATGAAGCCTGTAAAAAACAACAGCGTCACCAAAAACAGCAACAACAATCGCTTGGCGAAGGGAGTGAAAGAGATGGCCTGATGGGGGCGAGAGAAAGGGACAGGGAACATAAGCAATGAATGCGCCAAAAATTTTTAACACCCAAATGATTACAAATGAAAGCAGGGGGAACCAACGAGGGAGCTAGAAGAAGAAAAAGAGAGAGAGAGAGGGAAGATAGTCCCCAGCACAGTTGTTCTCGTCAATTATACCTCCCTGTTCCATTCCGCTTGTTTCGAAATTATGTCCTCGTTGTCCAATCCTTTTTACGAACCCTTTTGGTGAACAGCTTGTGACGTCTTTTGTGAGAAAAGGGTTTGAAAACGGTTTACGAACAGAAAGTATTATAGCCATGAATTCAAGTATGTAGTTAAAATGTAAGAAGAATAAATAAATAAATATTTTTAAAAGGAAAGCGAAAAAAAACAAATATAAAAGGTACCCAGAAAAGAATTTGATAAAAGTTCAGATTGATATGTGCTGGTCAATTTAATATTTTTTTAAGATCAAGTCATTCATATCACTTTGATATGAATAAGGATTTGTTTTACTTATTTTTCATTATTAGTTTAAAAAATACTACATTTGGTTTTTAAATAAAATAACTGATATGATTTAATATCAAGTTAATATGTTTAAATCATAAATTTAACATTAATCATATCGGCTTTTTTTATCCTATTTCATGTCGTTTTTTCTGTGTAAATATATTGAAATTCTAAAACGAGTTCTAAGACCCATTAGAGATTAAATTCACATTCCAAGTCACACACAATTAGTGGGCGGGCTAATGTGTGTGGGCGTGGCATGCTAATTATTACGAACAGTTGGCCACCATCCGCATAATTAATTGCCTAAAAAATATTCAATTCACAAAACAAATTTAAAGCGATTTTGTTTTCATAATGAATTCCGGCACTTTTTTCGCATGCGTGTGTTTGTAATTTCAATTAAGCATTCAAAAGTTCATTTAATGTGCACATGTAAGCCGAGATTAAAAATTCCATCTATTAAGTGCATTAAAACAAACAGAAATCCAAGAAGAGCGGGAACAATCTACTTTATATGGAGCAGTGAACATGTGGGAAATTTTTATTAAATTAATCGATGGAAATTGAAGATGACCGCGCGGCAGTCGAAAGGAAAGCGGTTGGGAAATTCAGGGGGAGGGGGCGATGTCAACGAATCTGTCAACATGTGAACACAAGTTTGCGTCCCAAAGGATGGGGAAAAGTTCCTTTTCGACCTGCTTCTTGATTGTTCGGTGGGGGAAAATGGCAACGGCAACATGGTCACAACAGCCACATCATGAACAGCAGCCAAAACAACGAGGACAGCGCCAAAAAGCCGAACTAAGCGCAGGTAAATTTAATTATGGCAACGGGCGAGCATCGAGAAATAATAGAGGGAACAGCAAACTAACACACACGGGAATTCGGGAGGTGCAGCTTCAAAAAAGAAGGAAAAAAACACACACACACACGGAAAATCCTCTCCAAAAAATTTTGCAATGTAATTACATTGTTCTGCTTTCGAGCAATTTCAACTTAATTGACTTTGCTGGCTTAAACTACATAAATATTTTACAAATTTATTTGTCATAAGTAGGGATTATTTTTATCAAGATTTTTGAAAATACCTACAGTCAATAAAAAATTACTTTCATTGCCTAATTTGTTTATTATTCAAATAATAATATTACACATTACGCATACGCCCTGTGATGTAGATGCCATCAGCCGTATTAGGAATTTGAGTGTTAAATTACAAAAATATACTACAAATTTATTTCTGAGAAGTAGGTATTATTTTAATCAATCATTTTTTAAACTTTCTAGGGTCAATAAAAAATTATTTTCATCACCTATTTTGGTTATTATTCAAATAATAAAATTACACATTGCGCATACGCCCTGTGTTGTAGATACCATGGTAGGCCTATTAGGCTGAGATTATAGATTGTATTAAAATTAAGTTAAATAATTAAAGATCACTTTTGGTAGACACATACGTACAATTAAGGGAGTTGAAAAGCTTTAACCGACCTAAGAATTCGCGTTTTGAATTACATAAATAAACTTAAAATTATTTATCAAAAGCAGGAATTATTATTATCAAGATTTTTTTTAAACTACCTAGGACAATAAAGAATCCTTTTTAGCTTCTATTTTATTCATTTTTTAAATACTACTTAAATATTATTATTTAAATATTACATTACGCATACGCACTGGAGTCCGAATGCCATGAATGGCCTACTAGGCTGAGAAAAGGATTGCGTTCATCAGCGTTTCCCCGGGGTGGCGTAATCGAAATTCGCATTTCGCGAACGCAAAAGCAAGGGTGATGCCATTAAGTTGCCATTAGGATGCCGACCGAACAGACCGCATATTTCTTGCTGCCAGCCCCCCTGAAAATGCAAACGACACTCCAAAATTACCCCCTAATGAACCGCGCTGTTATGAATATTGCCCGGCTTTTCGGTGCAACCGAAACTGCATCTTGTTTTGGCCATTTTTGCCCACTGATAATGTTAATGACTTGGCGGCAAAATATTTAAATGCCCAGGGACCCACTGATGACACATTGTCTGCGTTTGCTTTTGCTTTTGCTTCTACTTTTGCTCTGCTAGCAAACAAAGAAGGGAAACGGAATTCAGAGAAAGGCCCCCGCCAAACAGATAAATAAATCTTTGCGCCCCAGCAGGGAACCTGAAAACCAGAAAAAGGACCTGGAACCGGTGGCAGGACGAAAGAGAGCCTGCGGTTTGCCAGCTAACTTATGGCTGGCTGCAGTCTTAACATGATAATAACCTCGCTGCTGACCCGACCGCCCACCGGCAATAGCCCTAATTCGGATTTATTTCGGGGTATATTCGTATTCGAACAACCGATTTGGGTGGATTTTAAAAAGTAGAGGTATTTAACTTATGTACATATGCGGTTTAGATTTTTCAAAATTATTCAAGGAACACTAAAGAGTAAAAAAGTTAAAAAAGTGGAGAGATTTATATAATAAACGTAATATACTTTAAAAAATACTTATTATATCATTAAAACTTTATTTATATTTTTAAGCCACTTTGGGAAATATTATAAAATTATTTATTAACTTCAATTAAATATAACCAAAATATTTATTAATTTTAATGGGATAAAAATCTAAATATTATATTATTTTAAACAAAGAAGTATTTCAAATAATTTTCTTGACATTCATTATAAAAATACAAAAGTATTTAAATAATTAAATATTTTTAAAGCCATATTGTTTGAATCAAGCTTGATTATTATTTTTGACCTCATGCTGCATTTGGCAACAACAATCTCAGTCAAAGAAAACGCATTTTTTGTCGGCCGAAACAATACAGAATAAAAACAAGTCGAACCCCAGAGCTATGGACTGTTTTTTTTCCATATATATACATAAATATATATGTATAACTGATGTAGGCAAATGGGTGAGAGGGGGTGGGGGGAGGTGTTAGAGGAGGACCAGCAACTGTGGCAACATTCCGACAACCCAGCCGGCGGCATTTTTCATTTTCTTTGCTGCAGTTTTTGGTAGCACAATGATATACGATATGGGCCAGCGCCTTCTGCTTCCCCACCGCCCCCCTCGTGATTTTCCCGGACTTTTCCCCAAAACCCATGCCCCCTCCCCCTTTTCGCACACTTCTCACAGCACTTTCACTCCGTCCTGCGAGAAAAACGCCGGCTCGACCCAGTTGAGTCGCAAATTAATGTCAATATTGATATTGGCCATATCATTTGGCCAGCTAAGCGCTAACGAGTTAGCAGGTGCCACGTCCAAACGGTGGACCACTCCACCCCCAACCTTAGCTACCCAAAGCACCGCCCATCGAGTTGCCAACTTGGTGGCTTTATAGCCAAAAAAGGGTTTACCAAAAAAAAAGGGAAATAAAAAAAGTTTTAAAATTATGAAATTTGTTTATGCTTGTTATTTAAAATACAATTTGTTAAATAATACTCAAATTAACATTCTTTACTATACAAGTAAAAATTAAAAAAAATATATATATTTTTCACATACATTTTTTAAAAATGTTTCATTTTTTTGTTTTTAAATTATACAATTTTACAATTTTTTTATTTTGATATATTAAAAGACTAGCAAATAAAAGTTAAAAATCAATCATTCTTAATTATCAAAGTTAAAAATTAAAACAAATTATTGTACTTTAAAATTTGTTATATAATATATAAAAAATACAGATTTTAAATAATTAACTTTTGATTTTTTTTTATATTTTGATATGTTAAGAAATTAACAAGTAAAAATTAAAAAGTTAAAAACTAAAACTTAATTTTTTTTTTAATTATTAATGCAATTTTTTTAAATTTCCCTGAATTTTAGGAAATAAAATATTTTTATCTTCATAATCCATTTTTTTCCAGCTGCTTAACCGATTTTTGCCACTTTCGTTTTGGCCACACTCACTATCCATTGTTGGCCCATGTTCATTCGTCGCGTTTGGGCCGTGTTTAGTTTTCCGGCGTGTGGTTTTCGCGGTTTCCGCTGCCGTTTTGTGTCTGTGCCGCTGATTTGGTAATACATATTTCATGACCGAATATGAAGGAACACACACATATGTATGGACCGTAGAGTAGTGGTAGTAGTCGGCCGCTTTTCAGTGGCCAAAATTGTTAGCCGGCATTTTGGCTTTTAATTAAATTAAAACGTCGGCCGCGAATTCCATATGCAGGCGTGTTGAGAGGATTTGCCCAGATTTTCGCCGCTTGTCGAGGGACTTTGGCGCCGATTTATAGTCTAATTTGTGTGGCAGCATTTTAATGGGGAGCGGGCATAAAAACAATTACCCAGAGAGCGGGGCTTATCGGTGTGCTAAGCCGCGTATAAGCCATGTTTTCTCGTTTAAGCCCAGACAGGGGTATATATATAATGAATGAGGCATATTGGTAAGCGCTTTGTTGCGGCTGGTTGGTTAAGGTATTGTTAAAAGATTTAATGGGAAATAAATGAAATATATTACTTTAGTTGAGATAAAATGTAAAAAGACGGTAAAAAGGTGCTTAAAAGTATGCAATGAAATTTTATTCAAAAAATATGTTTTGTTGCGTACTTTTAGACACCTTTATACTACTTTTTAAGATTTCTGTGATGCTCTTAAAAATAAATATAACATTTTAATAGCAAATCCAATTTTTTAAAGCATTAAATAATATTTGTTATTCTCTCTCAATGATTTAAACTTATTCCATTTTATTGTATCAAAAACCATTTTATTGTAATGAAAACCAATTAATTTTGGCTAAAAATAATTACCATTTTGGCCAGAATCCCTGTGAATGTCCTGCGGTCCTCACTCAATTTGCCTAATTTGAGACCAGAGCAACAACAATGGAACTATTTTAAGCAGCGCCGTTTTGAGTCCTTCGCCTTTTCTGGGCAAAATTAAGTTGGCAGCAAGATGACAGATTTTTGCGGCGACGTTTTAGGGCTGTTTTGTAGTGCTGATAACGTTCCAACTTTCACCTGCCAAGGGGCAGGCGGGCGGCCGACTATCCCGGGGGGCGTGGCACTAAGAATGCGAACAGGCATGGGGCATAGTTTCTGGCCCGGCTTTTGTTGCAACAGATACTTGCGGTGCAACTTCCACTTCGGCCGCATGCCAAACTATGCCAAAAGAAGCAGGAAACTGGCTACACAACTTGGACCGAGCTTAGGTTTTCCCCTCCCCCTCCCACCAACGAAAATCCCCGGGGAAAACCCCCTTAAAACGCGCGTTTTCAAGGAGTAAATTTCGTGAAACACAAATTTATGAATGCCTAAAGACCGTTGCCTTCAAACCGAACTATTTATGCACTTGGGAATTTGAGTTAAAAACTGGAAACTATTCAAAGAACTTTGGTATTGAAAGTGTGGAAGACAATGGTGCTGAATGGGTAACTTAAAGGATCTAAATATCGCAAAAATAGTACCATTAATTATATTAATATCTATATAATGTATATTATATTTTTTTTTTATATTCCCATAACTTCTTTATTCTTTAAATATATATATTTTTTTATATACTTATTTTATAAGCACTTAATAACCCAATTTCTATAGAGAGTAGAGAAATTTCACTAAGATATTTTTGGCAAATAGTTTACAGCTTGCTCTGCTCATCATCGTAGTTGAAAAGTTCTTCTTGGCCAGAAACAGGGCTCGAACACAAAACTGAGCCAAGTTTGCGATGGGGCTAAGCAGCTGTCTGAAAAAATGCCCGCGGCTCAAGTCAGTGCTGTCTACTATGCTTTAAAAAAGTAGGTATATAAAACAAGCATCACAAAATAAAAATAAAAAATATTTAAATTTATTTTTACTTTTATGTACCAGTTTATGAATACCAATTTGGATTTAAAATTTTAATAAATTATTTTTTATTTAACAAAATAGTAATAGACTTTTGTTCAAGAGGTTCTTGCTCTAAATAATAAATTTAATAAGTTTAAAAAATATTTTTGGTTCCATTTTTTTTGTTAGAACTTTGTTAGAAAAAGTTTTAAATGACTAAACACATTGAATACTTAAATATTAACTGTTAATATTAATTTGTTGGCTTCAAATCAGCCAAGTTAGCTGCTCAGCGGGCTAGTAACCGTGAAGGATCGGTAACAGGAGCTGTAGATGTAGTCCTGGCAGGCAATTACGGCCTACATGAGAGACCGAAAAATGTTCGTATTCGGCGAGGGCTTGCAACTCCGGAAATGGCGGACGTGTGGCGGCCATAATCTCGCCGAAATAGACAAGAAAATCCACAGTAACTCCGGGAACCACCCACGTCCGGAAAACAGGCAGCTGCACACACAAATGTACTTATACTATCCACTAGTCCCGACTGTTTGTCCCTATTTGCAGATGCATTATGTGGGATTTGGCCTTTGCATTCGAATAAAATATCAAGTTGCCGAAGCTCGACTTTTGCAATTTCAATTTTCGCCATAAAAACAACAAAACTTTCCCCCCAAAAGACACGGGTAAGTAAGGGAAATGCTAAAACAGGAAATGGAAATAAATCCAGATTGAAAAAAATAAAGTATGCGAACGAAACATGTGGGAAAACTTGGCTCTCGATTTGAGTGTGTCCATGTCGCAACTTTCGAGTCAACTGGCCAAATCTAATTACATTTCGAATAGGGCCAAGAAATCAATTGCGATGTTATGTCATAAGTCCACGGGGGGGAACCGAAAACTTTCCTCATTACCTTGTCCAACTTGTGCGACCGAAAGTTGGGCAACTTTGGCGGCGGATGGGAGGAATTCCACTCACAACTCTAGTGCAATATTAATCTGCCTTGATTAGGCATTCCATTTCTACTTAAAAGGGTACATATTTTGTGCACCAACAAAAACTTGATATAAAATGATGATCGATTTGAGATTAGGCTACATTAATTTTCATCTCAATTCGATATGTTCGTAAAGTTCAAATTTCGACTGCTTCTTTCTCGCTTCCACTTGCTTATTTCTCTCTTTTTCAAAGTCAGAAAATCTCCAAGAGAGAAAAATCGTAAAATTTACATTTTTCAATATCGATATCACCAGTATTGCATGGTAGAAACGATATGTGTTTTGTTTGTTGTATACAAATGATATTTCTATCAATCAGATTAACTTGTTACGCAGGCAGGTTGCAAAAATATATTGAACCAATATGTAAGACCCTATAAATATCACCCTATCCCAATTTCCATCTCTGCCATTAGCATAATTCGATTTTAGGCCTTGTTCGCCATATGTTACGTCAATTGGCCGAGCCCACAAATCGTTGCCACTCGGCTGACTTTTCGCATCGAATGGTGAAATAAATCCAGGCCATAACCCAAACTTGGCTTTTTGTGCCGGGATATATAAGATCTCAATGTAGGTGGGATTCCCGCACATATTTTATATGAAGAAGGAGGGCACTTGGAAATTGGGAATGCATGCATTATGTCTTCTTATACCCTTTAAAAAAGAGGCACCTTGAAATTTCAAGTAAGTAAAGTAAAAAATTGTAGTTAAAAAAAATAAACATAAAATATATAAAAAATTTTTTTTTTTTATAAAAAAATTTTAAAAAATTATTTTAAGGCTGTTTTATTATTACCTATAATTTTTCGACTTGGCTTACATTTATATCTGATCTTATATTTGCAGTGTGGCTCTTTTTGAATTATTTTTCCTAGGCAGCAGCAAGATTTATGTGACTCACTTTGCCCACTTTCACCCGCTGGCTAAAACCAGCTGCATCTGTCCCAGTCTTTTTCCGCATTTTTCCCCGCTTTTCCTTCAGCTTTCCTTCAGTTCTCGGTCTCCAGTTTCATCTCGGGCTTCATCTCTGGCTTTGGCTGCTACTTCTTTGGCTTTGGCGATGGCTTTGGCATTGGCTCCTTCTGTTTCTGTTTCCCGGCAGCCACTTCTTCTCTACCAAAATGTCATATGAATATTTTCGCGCTCGACTGTCGCAAATGCGTGGTTTCATAGCTCCCAAGTACACTGTGAAAAATATATTATGTATTTTTAAGGAAAGGAGTATTCTTTCCATTAGGTATTTTATAGGAAGCGATGATTTTAGATAATTTTTAAAACGTGTAGGTACCCATAATATTATAGTTCATAAATGTGATTAACAACTTATATATATGAAATAAAAATTTCTCCCAGTGTACCTATCATATACAGTATCTAACAATTTCCATCTCTATCTGAAATTGTTTGTCTACTTGTGTTTTGCACAATTTTTGTGCATTTTGGAGCAGCTAACACAATTTGTGTGCGCCTGATCTTATGATAGCCCTGTCTACGTTGCCATCTACGTTAGTCAGCCATGTGTGCCCCGCATCCTGGATATCCTCATCAGAACCCCCACCTCCACATATGCCACATATGCCCACCTACATGTACGTATATCCCGCCTTCTGCCACTAACTACAAGCTGACTGTCGCTATAATTTTCCAAAAGGATTTACAATGCTAAAATTACTTCCTAAGCCATCCGACCATGTCGTCGTCGTTTCGTATGAGGAGCTCCAGCTGGAGGGGATTGGGAAGGAGGACGAGCAGGAGCTGCAGGCGTACAAGGAGCACCAGGACGAGGACGAGGACGAGGACAAGGCTCTGTCGGGCTGAGAAGTCGGCAAATGGCAAAACTCGCGAGGCTTTTCGTCTTTTTCTCTAGTTCTCAACTAAGCGCAAATCCGCGATGAAACCGCGCGGCGATGACAACGTGAATCACGCATGAATCACAGATGAATCACGCATCAATTTTGGTAATATATGCTTTTAAAAAAAATCAAAAAGAAACACAAAACTTCAGTGATTGTTTCGACTTATAAGCGAAGTTATAATATTGAACTTTCTGTGGTGTCTCACATATAAAATCATTCTTAAAGGTGTTGAAAAGTATGCAACGCTTTTTGAATTTTCTAAATATTTTCTTTCTGAACTTTAGTGATTTTCGAAGAACCTTTGGATATTTTTCAAAACTTTAAACTAGTTTTTTACATTTTTATAATAACCATATAGGCTTGAGAAAATTGTTTTTCAGATTTTTTTTTTTATATACCGATCGTCTCACGCTTTAGTCACCGATTTCTCTGTGGGTCGTCCTATTTGATTTTCGCTTTTGCCCAACATGCCAATGTCCTGGTTCTTGGCCTCTGGGTGGTTCGGGAGACCATATTTTTTTTCTGAGCCATCTTTCTCCTTGGTAAGCTTTACTTTTCCTTTTGCTCCTCTTTTTTCTGGCCATCTTGTCATCCTTAGGCTTTTGGCGTTGTTCAACTTTCGCCAGACGCCCACATGAAATGGCAGATGTTGTCGCCGCCCCCGAAAAAAAACCCTTCTATTGCCCCTTAGTCACCCTATTGTTCCCTATTCCCAGACCTTATGTCCCCCTTGATTTTCCCACTACCCCCAAAAGGGACGGGAAAAAAGAAACCAAAAAGAAAAGACTGGATTGCGTTCTCTAAGTCATTCTGTCGTTGCCTTTTTGAACTTTAATATACTGCAACATTCATGTGTTTGCGGAGACAACACCCTGGATATAGCTGTCTCTTTCTCTAACTCTATTCCTGCCTCTTTCTAAGTCTTTTTATAGCTCTCTCCTTGTCTGGGGTAAGCCCTTCTCTTTCGCACCGACTGCCGAAAGGCCGAGAACAACTCAATTTTACAAAGGGAGTTGATGTAATCATGCCAACGCACACAAACACACACACTGAGAAAGAGAAAGGGGTATAGAGTGTGCGACAGAGAGGGGCTGTAGATCGAGGGTAGAGGATTTCTAATAGTAATTCCATTTATAATTTACTGTCGTCGATTTATAAATGAGCCTAAGCCATCAGGACTTGAGCCCCAGCCTTTGCCCAAGTCCTTGCTCCTGTTTGCCTCCTTATCGCCCCCTCTCACTTGCGCACCCTCCTCCCTATCCACGCCTCCTCCATCCATCTCTGTAGATTCCGGGGACCAAGAGCAAAGCTGCCAAGTGCTTAACATAATTTTAGGCGCATTTGTGGCATTAACATGGTGGCATTTGCATATGAGAGCTCTGTGTGTTGAATGCACAGAGAAAAATTGATCTGAAAACATGGAAATAGGCCAGAAAATTTATAGCAAGGTTGATAAATCGATAGCACTGTCAATAATATCGATAACATCGATGCTTATGATGCAAGCATCAATTTTGAGTTACATATTTTTAATTTTCTTTTGATTTTGTATTATATAGTTCCTTTCTCTAATTTTCTAGAGTATCGATAATATCCATGTTTTCACCGTTTTACTTTATAAAATACCTCTGGTTAATTTAGGTTCAAGATTGTTTAAAATGGCTGGACCTTTAAAAATGCAGGGTCTTTAATATATATTTATTATTAATTTATATTCTATTTTTTAAGTCAATGACCATTTTAATTAAAATTCGTTTTTTTCCTACCTTAAATTTCTGCCAGTGCAGTCGCATTAGAGGCCACAGGTGTGGCCTGCACCGGAAGCTCTTAAGCTGACCCGTAGTCTGGCATTTGTACTGCCCGTAAACGGAAAGAGCCCCGTATATATGGCCGTATAACGGGACTAATCGTGCCACATGACACATGCCGCACACTTATTAGAATTTCATAAAGTGGCCGCATGCTGCAGGAAGCCGCAGAACCATGCTAAAATCTCAGATTAATGAAACGTTATAAAGTTTTTTTCACTGAGAGGGCTAATGGAAAATCGTGTTTAAAAATTACCCAACTCAAAAAAACTTAAGATTACTTAGTTTAAATTTTATTCAATTTAAAGTAGGTAAAATTCAGTTTAAAAACTTATAGTAAAACTTCTTTATTTGTGTGCTCATTTAATTTAAATATATAAAGAAAAAACACTAAAAACAAAGTGGCAGTACTACTATAGTCACTTTATAAGCTCATTTAAGATCCCCTTTGTTTAAATGAAGTTGTCTTCTTTGCCTCTGCGCAAAATGTACCCTTTATATTTCACTAATGGTTCCCCCATCCGAACATGGACACAAGTACTATATTTAGCATATGCACAAACCTCTTGTAATTTGTTATGTGGCAGTCGCGACGACGACGCTGGAGAAGACTACCCAACCCAAGTCCCAAGTCCCATTCCCATTCCCAGTTCCAAACTTATAAAATTATGATACCCAGAAAGCAACAAATTTTAATTGCAAGAAAATTTTCGTAATTCTTGCACACAAACGTGGCATATATTTGTGGGGAAGGGAAATGCAAAGGGTTTGCTCACCGCATGCAGGGCGTAAACTTATCGCTGATACAAATGCATCTAAAGTGGCACAGAGCCCAGGCTCCACTGTACCCAGCACACGGCAGTAAACCAAGACAAGCGCTCTAAAACTCGCTAAAGTTTTTCGGAGGCTACGCAACTGTAACTGTGTAACTTTCTCGACTCGTCTGTCTGTCTCCTGGTTATCCTGGAATCTACAAAGGATCTAGGGGTATACCGATTTTGGTAGGGTTTTATATAATACGTATATATCTTAAAGAAAATAAGAAAGAATTTATTTTAATTTTGTTATCTAAAGTTAAATAATTTTAAAATAACGGAAAATGTAGGAAAATGTTTTAAAAAAATAAAAATATCTTATATTTTATAAAAAAAAAAATAAAAAAAAAAAATAAAAATATTAATAAAAAAAAATTAAAAAAATAATTTATAAACTTTTCGATAAATATTTTTTATTTTTTATAAAAATATTCAAAATGTTTAGTTGATTAGGAAAATTACTAATAATTAAATATATTAATATAGGTTTATATTTTATATTTCCTCCTTTTTTATAGCTTCAAATAACGAGTAATTCTCCGTCGAAATTCCTTTGTATTTTTTCTCAACCTTTTCCTGATTGCATGTGTATGTGTGTGTATGTTGGCATTATAAATTTATTTAGCAAAAGCGCGTAAAGCGCATAAATTGCTGAGCGCAAGCTGCTCAAGGGCTGTCCTTCGTCCTGGAAAACGAAAAAGAAGGATGAATCTTGCGGGAAACCCAAGTAGCGAAATTCC
The DNA here is from genome assembly GCA_037075245.1 of Drosophila mimetica. NCBI lineage: Eukaryota > Metazoa > Arthropoda > Insecta > Diptera > Drosophilidae > Drosophila > Drosophila mimetica. The sequence continues at coordinate 7,400,418 of JBAMCH010000005.1, forward strand.
CATGAATGCAGTGTGTGTCTGTGAGTGTGTGTGTGAAAAATTGAAATTTATTGTTATTGTAAGCTCCGTGCAAAAACACACACACATACACATGAGAAATGTGGGGTTACGGCGTCCAAGGGTTAAAAGGCGGTGGTTGCACCTTTTGCTGTTTTGCCGTTGAATCACTCGTCGACAAAATAATAATGTAATAATAATTTTTCCAACTCGTTAACACATGAAAAGGTGTGTGTTCCCCACACGCACATTTCACACACACACACACACCTATAGTATGAAGAAGGACAAACATTCACACAATTACACACAAGTTGTCCTGAAAAAGGCAAGCGGTAATCCCCCCGTGGATAAAATTAATGATGCGAAACTGGCGGTGGGCGAAGGAAAACAAGGAAACCAGCTTGAATTTGAAGCTAAACAATTATTTCTAGGCTATTTCCAGGTACTCGAACCAGAGCATTTTAACATTCAAGTTGAATAGCTTATAGAAATTAACATACAAATTTATTAGGCACAGATTTTTTGGAAAATCTGACAACTTCTCTAAGTTTTTTAAATATTTTTAGAATTTTTGGCTTTATTTTTAGTTCTAAATTTTTTTAGAATTTTAGAAACCAATAAATTTTTAATATTCTATTCTATAAAGAATTTTTCATTGTTTCTTATATTTAAATTTTGTAAAAATTACAAATTTCTTTTTTTTCTAAATATTGTAAAACTAAACTTGGCTTAAACTTAAATTTGAATAATTCCATCTAAAGTTCCAAGTTCCAATCTGAACATAAATTTTTAAATTTTTTCAAAAGTTTTGGACTTTTTTTTGAGTTTTGAAATTTTTTCTGAGTTTTAGGAACCAATCAATCTTCTAATATTCCTTTCTTTAAAAGGTGTTTTATTATTTCTTATATTTACATTTTGTAAAAATTCATAGTTTGTACTAATTTCTAAAAATTTTAAACCACATTTGGTTCTAACTTAAATTTTAATATTTCCATCTAAAGTTCCAAGTTTTTTTTCTTGTAAAATTGAGTATCTCCTTAAATTTTGCATTGAAACAAAATTCCTTTTCTTGAACCCCCCATCCATAAAGCCTCTCCTCCATAATCTTTGAGAGCTCTTTTCATCCGCCGCACCTGTTTCTTTCAATATTGTTTTTAGCAAGACAAAACACAAGAAATCAATTTGTGAAACGAGGTCGAGGGAGGAGGAGGATTGATGACAGGACCACGGCACAAATAATTGAAATCAATTCATCGCCACAAAATGCTTTAATTAAAAAAAAACGGAAATAATAAAAGCGCAAGGATAAAAGCGTTTAGCACAGCTGTCTCGGCTGAAAAATTGTGACAGTTATCAAGGGAGTTTCGTTTTACGACAAAAAAATATGGGGAAAAATAATATCACATCCATTTTTACTGCAACAAAATTTCATTAAAATATTTTTGGTAATTTAATTAAATTGATTTAAAAAAAATACATTTTTTTAGTATTAACATATAAAAAAGAAGAAATCCTGTTTTTTTATTTTTGATTTTAGGAAAAATATTTTTACATAATACTAAAAATCTAAAAAAAAATTAAATTTCTCAAGCGTAAACAAGAAATTTTTTTTTTTAATTTTTGATGTAAAAAAAAATATTTTTAAATACTATTCAAAATTAGGAAACAATTTTTTACTTTTTCTTTTTAACATTATTTACTTACTAATATTTTTTATGATTTTTTTTAAACTCCTCCCGACTTTTCTTACTAAAAAAAGTGAAAAAAGTGTAAAATTATTTTTGTTAATTTTAATTGAATATTTGTAACTCGAAATAACAACTACATTCACTGGCTGTTTTGGTAAACTGCAATTTAAATTGGCTTTGCATAAACACGGAGGGCACTAGGGCATTGTACTCGCATCAAGTTGCTTCGCTATTTCACTGATCAGTCGATCGGTGGCCTGCAGATAGGCCTCGAAGGGACGAACCTGGTCCGCGGGTGGTACTACTTCCGGTTTGGGTGGCTGCAGCTCCTCGCCCTGGGGCAGAACCAAGTGCTTCTGCGAGCACAGGCGCCGCAACTGGCGCAAATAGCTGTCACCCATTGTCTCCCAATCGCTGTCCGAATCACTATCCCTGCTTCGATCATCGTCCTCGAAGTCAGTGAAGAAGTCAATGTCCAAGGGACTTAGGGGCCGCCTATTCAGGCGGGAAGATAACTCATTTTCAAGGCAACCGAATCTAATGTCAAGGTCAGATGAGGAAGGGGATTCAATGCGATCCAATTCATAGTCATAGTCAGATTCGGAAGTAGCTTCGGACATCGGGAGGTGATCGGGCTCGGACTCACGTTCAATGCAATCGAATCCAATCACATAGTCATTTGCGGAAAAGGTTTCGGATATTGGGAGCTGATCGGGCTGATCGGACTCAGATTCACTGGACATCGGCGGAAAGGTTCTTTCTGCCAGTCGCCTTGCAAGAATGGCGTCCGCTTGGGCGAGCAGCGCATCGAAATCCTCCGGCTCACGTTCAATTCTTCTCAAATCCTCCGCGAAGTCTTCAAACTCGCCTCCAAAGTGTTCCAGGGCGTTATAATCCGGTATGGGGTACTCAACCTCATCCAAGATGTCCAGACTTGCGGCTCCCAGTTCTAGCTGATAGGCTTCCGGTTCCGTTTCAGTATCAGTCTCCGTATCCGTATCCGTATCCGGTTCCGGTTCTACTTCAGATTCAGAATCGGACTGCTCCTCCTCCCCCTCAGCCTCGTCCTCGTTCCGCTCTTCGATGGTCTGCAAATTGCTGGCAGCCGGCAGCAGGGATCCTGGTCGCCTTGCCCTCGTAGACGGTGGTAGCCCCCTGGCCCTGCGATTGCGCTGCGTCACGTAGAACAGGATGGCCGAACCGCTGATGACATGGCGATAGGGGCTGCTGGGATCGTGCAGGTGATAGGAACACGTCTCGTCGTATATCCACTCGCGGGGCAGCTCCACGGCCAAGTCCTGGGCGCGACACGAGTCGATAAAGTCGCGATAGTTGCGATACAAGAGTCGCAAGTGCGCCACCGTGATCGCATTGCTGATGCGTTCGCGCATCTTGAGATCGCTGCGAAAGGCGCTCATCAGTGCATCGTTGCGATCGGCGGGATGGCTCAGAACCAGGGATCGCGTCCACAGGGTCTGCAGGGTGTGCAGTGGCATCAGGGTGAAGCGAACGCAACCCATTAGCTGGGCCATCATCTTGGGTATCTCCTCGCGACGATCGGTTAGCCAGCGGATGATGGCCAGCAGGACCTCCACTTCCGAGTTAACGCCCAGCGTGTCTTGCTGCACCATGGTCATCACATCCTCCAGCGGCATCTGCATGAAGTGCGAGCCACCCACCACGGCCAGGAAGTGAGTGCCGATGCGCTGCAGCATCACCTTGCGCAGCGCCTCCAGTTGTGGGTACTTCAGTGCCTTCAGATAGACCTCGAAGGCGACCTCCTCCCGGAAGTGGGCGCCGCACAGCGTTCGATAGCACGCCGCCAGCAGCGAGGGCATCTCCAGTTGCATGGCCGTGTGCAGCAGGGCCACCACCTTCGCTGGCTTGATTTCGGCCTCCAGGGGCTCTTGCAATCGCATCCAATCGTAGGCTGCGCGAAAGCCCACGGCAGTGAGGTCGGCACCCTCGCGAAAACGAGTCCCCTAGAAAATATTCAATAATTTAATCGATCAATTTTGTAAATAATAATTAAGTTTAAATAAATAATAACTCTAATTAATTTGCAAAATTGTAAATTTTTGTATGATTAAAGATATGTATATGTTATATATATGTAAGAATTCTTTATTATCCATATCATATTAAACGCGATACTTTAATCGATCATTATCATCGATAAATTTACAAAATTATAAAACCATCGCAGATCGATAGTCAGCTTAAAGTATCCGGTTTGTATCATACCGATAACATCCAAGAGAACCAATCGTTACGACCTTTCTTTTCGATATAAAATATAATTAAATAATAATTATTTAATAAATTTTCAAAATTATATATTTTTGTCTGAACAAAGATGTATGTTTAAGAATTCTTTATTATGCGTATCATATTAAACGCGACACTTTAACCGATCAGTATCATCGATTAAATTTAAATTTACACAATTATAAATTTATGGCAGATCGATAGGTAGCTTTAAATATCCGGCTTGTATAATGCCGATAACATCCAATCTTTACGATCTTTCTTCTCGATATAAAATATTATTTAATAATAATTCTTTATTTAATTTTCAAAATTATATAATGTCCGATTAAAGATATATTCAAATACATGGATATATCATATTTACTAGATAAACATCAGGACATTATCATTATTATTTACAAAGCGATGATAAATCTATCGTAGATCGATAGGCTTGTATCATACCGATAACATCCAATCGTAGCGATCTTTCATTTCGATATACAACATACTCACTTGGCGAATGTGACGTTCAAAGTAATTGCAATGAAATGTCAAAAGTGAGGGAATGCACCAAAAAGTGGCTATGCCGATGCAAACTCGCGTTGTGGCTCCCACATTTTGAGCCATCAAGCTCCTGTAATCGGCGCGATTGGGACACTCAAAGGGCTGCGAATCGGGCACATTGATTCGTGAGAAATTCGCATCATTCCACGGCATCACACGATTGAGAGCGCACTCCACTTGGCGTCGTCGCTCCTGCCCATCCACTCTGCCATCGCTGAAGGCTCGACACTCGACTCTGCCCATCACCTCGTGCCATACTATCCCATCCAGATTGAACATATCATCGTGGTTCTGATTCGCGTCGTCCCCCATCACACAAACGGGAATCTTGGTGAAAAAAAATATAAACGATTAGTGGAATAAGTAATGGAACTAAAAATGTAGGAAAATAATTTTAGAGTAGAAGGAATTTTGTACTTTTGAAGGTAAAGTTCTCAAGCACACAAAACGAATGTCTATCGATTGACACTTGATTCACCGGTTGCCTCTCAAAAAAAAGTCTTAAAATAAAGAAAATTTTAACCATTTTTTAAATTATTATACATATAATATTTTCTATTTTAAGTTAGATTTAATACTGCTAGTCAACCAATTTTCTCTCTGTGCACGGGCACGTTAGGAATTTCAATTATTTCTCAAGAGCACGGCAATTAATATCCGGAACTTAAAAACACACGCCTCGGGGCCTCGCGGAATTGGCTTGTCAATTCAATTATGCGCAAGATTTCACTTACCAAATACTTATCACGCAACAGCTGCGATAAAATGTATAAAATTTGAAAAAAGAATTCGGAAACAAATTTATAAAAGTCCTACTGAGCAGCAAATGACCTGTATCACTCGCACTGGAAAATAATATAAACTAGCAATTGGGTAAAAATGACTGATGAAAAGCATGGAGTGCTGGGTTTATCTGGATTTTCAGGCCTACTTTTAATATTAAAAGTATTAATATAAAAATATTTCTAAAATGATGTATAATCTGTTTTATTTAGGGAAAATACTTCTAAAAATTCAACCCTCCATTAACCAAAAATAAGAAGCTTGAAATCTACATGAGATTTCGCGGCCCCCGAGGGCAATCTAAATTTTCTGACTATTCATCACTGTGCGTGATGGCACTTGGTGATTGATTTTCGGCTATGGCAACCCCGCAACAAGAATCCAATCCAATCCAATCACTCCTGCTGAGCATATTTTTTGCAGGCCTGCCTGGCTTGGCTAATGGAATTTTAACACAAATTAGTTGTATTGCTTAAATGCCAGCTCGTAATTTGGTAATGCCAAGTGCCAAGTGCCAGGAACAGGAACTGGAAGAGGAACAGGAAGAGAGAAGCGGAGTTGTTGACCTGCGGCATTTTTGGTAATTACGACAGAAGAGCCAGGAGAACCAACCCACCGCAAAAGCAATTTCTTTGGCCAGGACATTCACCGCCCACTTTTGGCCAAAGGATGTTTGCTTAACCTGATCTCCGCCGCCTTCTCCGCCCGCGCCCCCTAGTTATATTCAATACTTTTCTTGTGCTTCTTGGGCAATAAAATCAAATCAACAGGGCAACAAGTGCTGCTTTTCAGCTCCTGCCAGGGTTGTCATCTCTCCTCCGCAAAATGAAATCATTTAACCCGGGGGCCACCGCAATGCGAAGCGAAAAACGGAACGGATAAAAAGCGAAATAATATTGAACATGATTTATGCCATTCCACTTTGAGCTTAAGAAAAATATTTGGCGACGGGGAAAAGCGAAAAACCCTTGGGCTAAAGGGGTTGTAGGGTTGTGTGGCGGCTTTAAAAAAATTGGAGGAGAAAAGGATATGTAGGCGATACAGTAACCATAAATGCGATATAGGCACAAATAAGTGATGAAAATGTGATGAAAAAAAATCTAAATTAGAAAATAGGATTTACAAAATATTGAAAATTTGTTTTAGATTTTTTAACACTAGGACTAACTTTTAAGATAGTGCACAGAGTAAATATTTAAGGCCTTCGCTGCTTCTGCCAAAAGATATTAATGCGATATAGAAGCAAAAGAGTGATGAAAAGGTGATGAAAAAATTCTTAAATTCAAAAATAGATCTTAGAAAATATTAAAATTGGTTATAGTGCTCAGAATAAATATTTAAGGCCTTCGCTTCTTTTATCAAAAGATATTATTGCGATATAAAAGCAAAAAAGTGATGAAAAAGTGATTAAAAAATTCCTAAATTCGAAAATAAAGCTAGAACTAGCCTTTAAAATAGTGCTCAGAGTAAATATTTAAGCCCTTCGCTTCTTCTGCCAAAAAGACAATTGAAAAATTATGCTAATTCTGGCGCTTTATTTTCGCTGTTGCTCTATTATTTTTTCATCTTTTCTTTCTCGTGGGAGAACAGGAAACATAACCAGTTTCAAAAGTCTAATAGAACCGGAGCCAAAAGAAGCAATATGGAAAAATCTCGTAAACCCAAAGGGTTCTCGTTGCATTCCGGCACGTTGGCAATTTATTTGCTCCAGCTCCGCCGCCCCCATCCCCCTCCTGCCAGTGGGCGTGGCCAACTATTTAAAAACACACACACAATAGGAGGTTTTCTTGGATATTTCGGATGGGCTGGATGGGTTGAGGGGGGGTTTTCTTCCGTGATTAATGCCCGTCGTGGGCTTCTGTGCCTTCGTGTGCAAATTTCGTGTAATCTACTTTAAAGCCCGGGCATTGCATAATTTTAGGAGAGCTACCTGGCCGGCACTTTGGCCCCAGCCAACCCGATATTCCCGCTATCGGATTAGCTGGCCAAAAGGGACGGGGGGAAGGGGGAGAGGGAGCGGGACGACTTCCGGGGGCGCAAGATAGAGCAGCCATTCGGAACCGAGACGAGCGCTCTCCTCCTTGGCCAAGTGGGTCAGCAAGGGTTAAGGTGGGTTACGGTGGGTTAAAGGCGGCACCACAGCAACTATGGAGTGTTATTAAAATCATTTCAGACAGGCACATTTGTCTTGGTCCTGCCAGCCGGATCAAGGTTAAGTTGGCCCAGGTCCAATTGAGTTACTTAGATTCAAGCTAGAAATAAAAGAGATTATTCGAAAATGTTCACCTTTTGGTATCCATTTGTTTAATTTATATTTTATTCACTTTTTAGTGGGTTTCGGGGGTTCATCCAGAAAATAAACTTATGAAATAAAGGGATTGTTTTGGCTTACTGATTTAAGTTACTATTTACTAGATCTCGCAAAAAACATTTTTTTTCAAACATTTTTTATAAAAAAAATTACAAAGTACCAAAATATGAAAATTTTAAAAAAGGCTTTTTTTAATCCTGAAAAATGGTTACTTTTTTTCATTTATTAATTCATTAAACTTCTATTATAAGCTCATTAAAGTACAAGAAATTTATCAGCTCTAAAAAAAAAATAAAAATAAACAAAATAAAATAAAAAAAGAAAAAAAAATTTTTAAAATAAAAAATACGTTATTTAGACAAATTTTTAAAATTAATTTTTTCAACATCCTTTATACGTAATTTCAATAAAGCACAGGACAATTTTTCAGGTTTAAAGGTAAAAAAGAAAATAAATATAAAAAAATAAATAATTTTAATTAATTTTTTCTTTTATTATTGAAAATATTCAACTTTCGTTATACTAAATATGTTCATTGAAGCACATACAATTTATCAAGTAAAAAATACATAATTCAAATTTTTTTTTTTTTTCAGAAACCCAAAATGGAAAACAATCTAAAATTCATTGATATTTGTTCGCCTCTTGTTTATACACGTAGACTTAACCTAAGTGCCCTTTCTGATGGATGTTGCTTAAACAGACGGGAGTGGAGCCACAAAAAAGCGGTTAAGCTTAAACTTTGTTTTGGACTTGAAGCTGTACCGCTCTTAAAATTGAATCATGGCCGGTTTAAGTGCCACTCGGACGGGATGGATTGAAAAAGATTCGAAATCGTTTGGCCATCGCTGGGCGTGGGTATAAAATTGTCAGGCAGCCACATAAACATTGGCAATATGGTGACCTGCGGTTTCCAACCGGGGGTTTGGGGAATTTTCCACAAGTCCAAAGCGTGCAGGGAAAAGGGGAGGGGATTGTGGGTGGCAAAGCCTGTGCCTGATGTCCTTGTCGTGTCGTGTTCCGCGGTTTCCCTTTAGTGGTCGTAAACAATTTTTACTGCCCAAACATTTGGCCGCGCTTTAGCCTGCGTCGTTTTTCTTATTTTTATTTATATTTTTTATATTTATTGTGTTTATATATTTAAAACAAAATGGCGCACACCATTACAGGCGACGCTTAGCGCCATTCCAAGGCCACTCAACTGCTCGTAGCTTCCCTGGAAAATTTAATGGTACAGAGAAAAATGTTGTAATAGTTAAATTACAAGTATCTCTTAGCTCTTGGAACATAAAATCGTTCATATAACATTATTCCTATTATATACAATTTTTTTGTATTTTATTTTGGGTATATCTTATTTTTTATGGGTATATCTTGAAAACCATAGCCACGAACCATATGAAACTAAGTCATATTGTGTATTTCACTGTAAATGGTTCGAATATTTTCTCTCCGTGTAATTGCTTAAGCTGGGCGGATGTTTTGGGGGAAAAGACGTGAGAAATGCGGGTGGTAACGAAACGCCTGTCGCTGACGCTAAGTAGTTGGCTCAGACGGCAACTTTGGACTTGGATTCGGATTTGGATATTCGGACTTTCTGTTAGCTCCTTGTTGATTTCACTTGCCGCGCTCTTCGCCTTTTACCCCCTCTAGTTTTTCAGGCCAAAAGTTTGGCGCATTTATTTGCGTAAATGGCAGGCCGGCAAATCTTGCTGCATACTTTTCTGGGCATCTTTTCTTTTCAGCTCTTTCCAAGAACTTTCCCGCCTCACAATATCCACTGGCCTTTAAAGAGCGTTAATTTATGCATGTCACTGGCAGGCGAAGATACAGATATGGTTAGGCATAAGGCATAGGGCATAGAGCATAAGGCCGTAAGAACCCCGCAGACGAAAAAGAAAAGCACATTTTCCGTTTTCATTTGGGCAATGAATAAGTGGATTTGCAGTAATTTGCCGGGTTCAACTTCAGTTCGGTAAGAGTCCATTTAGGGCTTTGTTCGATAGCTGATACCCTGTAGAAAGTTGGGAGATATGTATTTCGGAGTGCTACAAGTATATACTTACTGTAACTGAACTGGTCACACTATAATTTTTATTATATTTTTCTGTTTTTTTTTAATCACATCGGAAATAAATATTATATCTTTGATTTTGAAAAATATACAACTTTTTCACTAACAAATATATGTACACAAAACAATTTACTGCATACTTTTGGGAAACTTTAAGCTGGATTTCTGTCTGGCCACACTGTAATCTTTAAGATATTTTTCTGTTTCATTCTTAAACATAACAAAAATAAATAAAAATACAAATTATCATTATATTTCTGATTTTGAAGAATATATAACTGAATTAAACTTTATCACTAACAAATATTTATAATAAACTATAAAAAAGTACAAAAAAAAATGCACTGCACACTTTTAGACACCTTTACCAGTGATTTTAAAAACCTTGTGATTGCTATCTCTTAAGCTTGATTTCTGTCTATATAATACCATAATTCTGCAGTAAAGGGAATGCTCACTGGTCGCTACTCAGCGATTTCACTGTAAAGTCATTTCCCATTCAAATTGACATTGAGCATATTGTAGGCCACCCAACTCGAGTCCACGAATATTCGCCTGAATTTCAGGACAGCAGGGGGACAGGACCTCGGGACAATCCCCGGCAAGTGTCAGCGCCTCCTGTCGCCTGTCGCCGTTCGCATTCACATTCCCTTTTATTGCTTTGCACAACATTTACTGGCGAAATGGAAAATGGGAAATGTAAATGAACAAAATGAGCTGCACAGCAACAGACGAAGATAAACAAAAATAGAATTGTCCAATTGCAGGCGAGCAGCAGACAGACAAAATCGCTAAGAAGTTGCCGCTGCCATCGTTGTCGCCATTTCCATTTCCCCTCATCGTTTGAAAATTTATTTTCGATTTCTATTCCCTTGCCACCTCGCCTCCGCTTTCCCTCCTCATCATTGGCCTATCAATGTGCGCTGTGTTGACAGTGGCAATTGCTTGAATAAATAAAGCAGCCGAATGCCATGGCAAGTGCCACAACTGAACCTTCTGGGCAAAGTCAACACACACAGTGAGCCACCCACTGAAACACCAACACCCACTGGAGCACCAACACCCATGCAGAGAAAAAATATTACCCTCTCCCTTGTCTTTCTCCCATTTCACACTTTAAGATCGCTCCTATGCAAATCAAGATAATATTTTGTAGGCCTCCCAAAATGATCAAAATCATATTTTTCCTTCGCAACTTTATATTATTTACAAAGGTGCTAAAAAGTATGCAGCAATTTTTTTTTAAATCCGAAACAACAATAATTTATTAGATATATTTTTAAAACGTTACAAGTACCTACATATTTTAATCAAAATAATATTTTTTTCTTTCGAAACTTTATATTTTTTTTACCTTAGTGGCTACAGAAATCACTTAGGTGTCAAAAAGTCTGCAACAATTTTTTTTAAATCCGAAAGACAGTTAAAATTGTTCTGAAAAACCTCCAAGTTTTTCTAAAATATTTTTTCAAAAATGTACAAATACCTAAATATTATATTTTTTAACTTAAAATAGGAAACGCGTATATTTAACATAAAAAAAATATTGTTCTTATAATATTGCTACAAATGAGACAGAAAAAATGAATGTTTTTACTCCAATATAATATAATTTAGAATGGTAGAAATAGCTCTACTTAGTGAGTAATCCTTTTTTGCAGTGCATATGTGTGTGGTGGCCAAGTTAGCGAATGCATTTCTCATATTTTCAAATGAAATTTCATGCAGCGACTAAGAGAAATGAGCTGCTGTCTGACGGAGAGCCAAACAAATGACCGGATGAGTGAGGCTACAGCAGGCAAACATACCGAGATGGAGTGAGTACAGAAAGTATTACTAACTGAAGCTGAATAACCGGGAATTATGTGTATTTGCATGCCAGGTGGAAATTCATCAAGGCCCCGCGGCAGCAATTAAATAAAATTCCATTTGCTGGCAAGTTTTTTACTAATAAAAAACAAACTAATAATTAAGGGAATTCTTTCTTGTGGTTAAAACTTAACTTAATTACATTTATAATGAAATTTTAATATTGAGTTGGTGTGAAATGAGGAAGAAACAAGAGAAAAAGCTATAGTAGAGTGGCTCGACTATCAAATACCCGTTACTTAGCTAAAGCAAGCAGTCGCAAGCAGGGCAAACCAAGCAGTCCCTCGAAAGTGGCTCCATATACCATTATTATTTGCTCATAACTTTTTAATGAGTGGTCTGATTAAAAAAATTCCTTTTACGTGTTGGTAGATATCACTAAAACCCACAAAACTGCATTACAAAATCTGTAAAGATTTCAGCGCCAGGATATTTATGGGGGAATTTAATTAGAAAATCGGATAAATCAACGTTTTCACCTTTTCGCTTGATTTCTGGGTCCTGCAACCGGATAAAGTTTGTCCCCACGTCTATAAATTGGCCCCCAAAGCGGATGCCAAGTGACATGGGACCCAATACGTATCCCCATCCCGATACCGATTCGGTTTTTTGCCCCCTTTAAGCAGCTTACCGAACCGTCTGTGTTTAATATACATTCCGTGAATTTCGAATTTCGATACATTCCATTCGAGTTCCGCCATCCGTGTGCATTATTCAAGGGATGCGTCGATTATGCGGCTTGCTCCCGCTCTTATTTATTATGCCCATGGTGCCGGAACAATGAAAGTAGCTAACACAAAAAAACTGATATTGTGGAAAAGCGAATTACGGAGAGTTTAAAAATGAAAGCAACAACAAATAAATATGGGGGCAAGTGAAAATTCACGAAATTCGAATGGAAACAGTGGAAATGTGAAATGCAGCCGGGGACAATGCGCCGATCCATGATAGATGGCCAGAATCCCACGATGAATTTTAATTGTGGCATTCATATGCCTTTTTTTTTGGTATTTCATTTTGGGTGGGCGGCGATGAAATTTATTGAGTTGAAATAAATTCCAGTTTTTCACAAATTAAGTTTAACGCAACTGTTCTGATGATAATTAATAGCAGGTTGGTTAACTTGTTAGTCCTGACCAACAGGTTAAATGCGTAATATATTTGTTATTAAATTGTAATTTCCTTTAATTAGCGGAAAATTAAGATTTCGATTTTTGGCAAATATGTGATTTTTTGTATAATTTGTTTTTGCTATAATTTTTGCAAAAAAGGTCTTAAAATAAAACGGCGAAATGTTCTAAGCAGAAAACTACCTAATAAATAATATCAGTGCACTTTCCGGCTGAGTTAGGAAATTACAAAAAAAGTCGAATTTTTTATAAGGGGTTGTATCACAAATTTTTGAAAAAAATGTCAAAAAAATAAAATATTTAGCCTGAAATGCCAATTTATAGAGAATTTAACTACGAGTTCAGAAAGGTATGACACTCCATATTTGAACCATTATATCGATTGTTATGTTCAAAATACAGACTTTCTAGAAAAATTTATCAACATTTTTGGAAAAAAATTCCAAAAAATAAAATATTCAGGTTTGAATGCCAATTGATAGAGAATTAAACTACGAATCAGAAAGAAATGGCGTTCTGGCCAATCAGCAGAGCGATTTGGTGACCCCAATTAATGTGCAAAATTATTTATTATCGGGGTCTGTGATCCAATTCGAAGTGGTTCACATCCCTGGTATTATCCATACGCAATAAAAAAGAAAAATAAATGGAATGCTCATCAGGATTATTTAATCTCAACAAGCGGGGCTGTGTAAAGTTGTTTTCCATTCTGTCTTCTTCTTCTTCTGGTGGTCTTCCGATCTGAGCTCTCTGTGTCCTTGGCGCCTTCGAAGGGTCCCAACTCCAGTGGGGTGTGGCTAAGCGGGTCCCAGGGTGGCCATCAGTTCGCCCAGGCGTCGCGAGCGCAGTGAGAAGAGGTTCCCCTGGCGCCTCAGGAGTCCGTAGTCGACGCCATCGCGCAGATGCAGCTGCACTTGACGGCGGAACTCGGGATCGCTGCGGCGGTACTGGGTCCCCAGGACGAAGACCAGCTCGGCGTCGCCCATGGGTCGACGGGCCTCCTCCAGGACGTGTAGAACGGAACGCAGGAGATTGGGGACCAGTCTTCGCTGATGCGGCAGTGTTCGTGTCTTGTAGGTAACTGGCATGTTAGTGTTTGTATTAGTGTTATCCGAAGCAAATCCGAAGCATATCCCAAGTAAGTTTTTTTTTTACATTTTTTGTGTTTTTTTTTTTCGTTTTTTTTGTGTAGAAAAATTTTGTGACCGACTCTCAGGCCGGCCTGAGCCTTTATGAACTATGTGGGGGAATGAAAGTCCCAAGTACGAATGACATTTAAGGCCCCGACAACTTTCTGACACCTCAGAACGCTTGGTTTCTATGCCTCCCTGATCTGCCGACAGACTCACTTCCTTATGGCAAATTTAAGCCATTATTTCCTTTTGTTACATCACAATTTTTTCCAAAAAATATTCTACACTTAAACGCCAATTGTGAAAAAATTTAACTACAAGTTCAGGACAGTATGTCTACTAATCGACCCATCATTCTTGTACATTCCATATGTACATATGCTAAATGTGCGAAATACTTGGGGAAAATCACCGGAAATTGGTGTGGGGAGGGGGCGAATTTCCCGGGGGGGGTGGACAGGTGAATTGCGTCACGCGACATATGCAATTATTTTATTTATGCTCAAGCGCCGTTCGCCAGGCACACGCACACATGCATAATTCAGGGCTTACATGCACGTACACCTGCCAATATTTGATTTAAACACACACAGGTGTGTGTGTGTGTGTGGGCCTCAGCCGGTGATAAAATCCTTTGGTGGACGATCACGGTGAAAAGTTGAGGATTTTTCTGTGGGATATTAATCACTATTTAGGTGGTCACTTGGTGAAGAAATCACTGAATTTGAATTTGAAATACTCAATTTATTAAAAAAATGGCAAAAAATTGCAAAAAATTGCACCAAATTGCAAAAAATTTCAAAAAGTGACAAAAAATAGAATAATATATAATAATATAATATTATATTTTAAAATAAAATTCTAGGGAAATATATAATCTACAAAAGGGAACCATAGTGATATATTGTGACTTTATAAGAAATCACATCCTGAGAGAGCGGCACGTGATTATATGACATCACTTGTACTCACGCATGGTTTGCATTAAGTTTGAATTATGCATTTTTATTTGAACTTCTTTGGCGACGTTTTTCCATTTCACTATATTTTCTTTTCCCATTTTTTTTTTCTGATTTCGCTTCGTTTTCCGCAGCGCGTTTTCTTTGCCCCTTTTCAGATGGTAGCGGGTATTTATTTAATGGCTCATACTTTTTGCCACAGCATGCTGCGGGGGGGAGGTGTGTTTTCCCAGGGCTTTTCCAGAGTTTTCCGTTGGCAGCTTGGCTTTAATCCACGGCTCGATTCCTGGCCAATAACTCACAGGTGCACATGGCACGGGCCAAATGAAATGAAATAATGAAAACAATTTCAACGCTCGTGCATTGAACTGCAATCGAGGAGGGGGAGGGGTCAGTGGGAGGTACGAGGAAAGCGGAACAGCAAAGAAAAGCATAGCAAAGAATAAACAAAACTCTCTGGCCAAAGACCTATTAGTTATGCTACATGGGTTTTATGGGTCTTAAGACTTAGCCACCGCCGGACAATCCAGACACGAACAGCAGAAACGACAGAAAGAACAAAAAACCCAGAGAAAACCAGAAATACCAGCAGTTGCTGATGAGGAAAAAGAAAAGCACGAAAGTCCGGAGTCAGGAAAATGGAAGGAGGCTCTGCAACAGTGTTGGAAATCTAACTCTTTTTTGAATTGGTGAAAATTAATTTTTAATATTTTAAAATATTATTTTTAATGAAAAAGTTTGATTTATGTTTTATTTTAATTTTATTTTGTTTTTTCTTTTTTTTATAATTTTTTTGTATATGTATTTTTTTTTATTATTTTTTTTTTTACAAATAGTCAGATTATTGGACTATTGTATTGTATAATTTTATTTTTGTACACATTTTTTTAATTAAAAAAAATTTTTTTTTACAAATATTTAGAATTTTTTAAATCTCTTTTGGGATAATTTTTTTTGTAATTATTTTTATATTATTTTTTTTTTTTTTTGTATATATATATGTATATTTTTGAAATATTTTGAATATTGGAATATTGTGTATAAATTTTTTTTTAATTTTTCCTTCAGCCATCACTTTTTTCCATCTTAATTTTGGCAACACTGAGCTGGCCGGAAAACGAATTGGATACGCTTTTGTTGGGTCGTGTGCCGCCTGATCCTTTCGATTAAAATCATCCTGTGACTCCTTCATTACTTAGACGGTTTATGGCAATCCGTGATTGCACATAAACTTACCTTTTGATGATGTCCGGCAGAGGCGAACTTTAATTTGCTTCTATTCTGCAGCCATTCTCTATATGCGATGGCTTGCTGGGGGTGGATGGCAGAAGAAGAAGAAGAGGAGCAGGAAGACCTTGAAATTAGTTGTCGAAACTTCTTGCACAATTATGGCTCTAATGGAATTTTATGGCACGAAGTTGTTAATAAAACTTCAGAGATTTATATTTAATTGCTAAGATGTTTTCTTTGAAACAAAGTAATTTGCTTAATTAAATAAATTTAAATATCCCTCGCTCTGATTTTTTAGTTATTGTAATTTTTATTAATTTTTAATATTTATAAAATTTTAATTTTAACATTTTCTAGTCCAAAAATATATATAAGTAAACTATTTTAAGTAAGCATAACTAATTCTTTCTAAAATATTCCAACTTGATTTAAATACATTAAAATTATTGTATAGCATAAAAATAAAATATGAAATACGAAACTTTCTTTTTTTACATTAATGACTTTTTTCTCACAGTATCTTTAGTTTTTGTCACTTTTGGGTAACAGTTTTGTAAATAAATAAATAAACTGATAACCTTCTGGAGCAACTGAAATGTAGTTTAAAATGTATGCATGATATCAAATTCTTGGCGTTTGTGTCCCTTTTGATTTGGAGCTTTGTTTTTCACATTTCTACTCGATTTCCTTTGGGGCGTGCATTTGTTTTCGCTCGCCTCTTTCCGCCTTGCTGCTCTCTTTGTGGCAATCAAAACTTCAATGCAAATTATACGAAATCGCTGGCATCTTCATCTCTGGCCTTATCCTGGCGAATCCTGGCGCCCAAGTTCCCTTTGTTGCTGCCTTCTAGCTGCGTTCAATTTCCATTTCCGCAAAATGTCACGTACAGCGAGCAGCGAGTAGCGAGCAACATGTCCAAACATGCAACAAACTAAATGTTTCGCCTTTAAAGCGCCATGGCTCCCTCCTCCCCCATTTATCCTGATCCCACATCCCCGAATATCAAAGGACACAGCAGGCCATCAGGACAACGCCGGAAGCCCTGGCATATTCGCAAAAAAGAGAAGGACGAACTGAAGTCGAGGAGGAAAGCGGAACTTAAGGCTACGTATGCCTCCAATGCAGCTGCAGCGAGGGCGGTTTTAAAATTTAAGAATATACTTTTATCCAGTAATATCGAATTTCCCGGAAAAGGGGGTTTAATAAACGATTTTTCAGTAGTATCAGAAACCACATTAAAGTGTTTTCTTAAAACGCGAAATTTTCAGGAGCTGGTATTACAACATTATTGTGTTTTCTTAAAACGCGAATTCTTCAGGAGCCTGGTATTACAACATTGATGTGTTTTCTTAAAACGCGAATTCTTGAAGAACTGCTATTACAACATTAAAGTGTTTTCTTAAAACGCGAATTCTTCAGGAGCTGTTATTACAACATTAAAGTGTTTTCCTAAAACGCGAATTCTTTAGGAGCTGTCATCATCTTCCGCTTTTAACACTTTCATCTTATTTTTTGATCACCTTCAACTAATTTTTTCCAATCAAATCTCAATTTCTTGATGTATTCTAATTTATCAGATATTTTTTAATCGCATCCCCTTAATGTCAGATTCTAGGGATGTCCTTTTTCCTCCTTAGCTTGCCTTCACCTTGTTACTTCCTTCCTTTTTTTTATTTGTCTGATTTTTTTTTCTATATAGCAAAGGGACAGCGCAACTTTGTACCGTCAAATGTCATCCGCCCGCGATTCGGCCACGCCCACAGCTAAGCGCGCGTGACGTCATCTCGAGTGATGAGCCAAGGAAAGCAAAGTAGAAATAAAAAAAAAAAAGTTAAATAAAAAATCGGAGGAAAGAAAAATAAAGTAACACATTGCTTTCCATTTTCCAACACACTTGAACATGCTTCCGCACTTAGGCGAATGCGTGAGGGGGTAGTGATGAGGGGGTGGGTGGCTGGATACAGTGGGTGGTGGGGTGGCATTGCATTGCTTCTTCTTCACCCCCACCCACTTTTCACGCCCTACATCAAGTGTGCACTTCACACGCCTACTAAGGCTCAAATTACTTACTTAGTTTGCGTTTTACTCTTAATGAAGACGATGGCGAAAATAAGAGGGGGGTTGGTGACCTTAAAGAGGGGATGGTGACCCCAAATTCTCAGATAAATATAGTTTAGTTATTTTTAGGAAAATATCTAACCTGTTTAAATAACTATGGTGCGCTTCGTCACTACGTGAACTATCAATTAAAAAAATTCGGGATCACAAATGAATTTTTTTTAATTTATAAATATTTTAGGCCTAACTTGAATTCTTTAAGGCCTTAACTTACTAGCATTCCCTTGCCCTAAATTTATTTACTGCAGTCTAAAGCAATAAATTCATGCTTTCATTTAATAAACACTTCATAAGTTTGTAAACTAATTCATTTTTTGGCCAGCATCAGATTGAGTAATCCGATTTCGGGCTTAAGCTGGAGATTAAAGAACAATCTGTGGAGTTTCTGGGCCCCGGGACAACTTTCTAATGGCCGGTGGCGCAAAAAGGGAATTTACATCAAACCATAATCGATTTAGTTTTTGTTTTACTCGCAGCAAGGACACACAGGAGACCCGGGATAATGGCTGCCGCGTCTTTTGGGTCCCCGAAATCCGATGTTGTGCCAACTGAGGAGATGTAGAGATGGCCCCAAAAAAGTGGCCCCCAAGGTGAACGCAAAGCAATGCGCGGCCTGCCAGCTGAAAATTTAATTACATCACAATGGCAGGGAGGGGGGGTTGGAAAATTGTGCAGCGCAGGGAGGGAGAAGGGCAAGGGGGTGGCTTTCGAAAAGTCCGAGCCAAGACAGCGCCACATTTTCCACATTAACGAAATGCTTTTAATTGTGCACTTAACGCTCGTAAAATGTGA
The DNA here is from genome assembly GCA_037075245.1 of Drosophila mimetica. Taxonomy (NCBI): domain Eukaryota; kingdom Metazoa; phylum Arthropoda; class Insecta; order Diptera; family Drosophilidae; genus Drosophila; species Drosophila mimetica. The sequence goes on from JBAMCH010000005.1 coordinate 7,419,322, forward strand.
TTTAATAGTTTCGGCGAATGCCAAAGGGCAGGACACGAAAAAAAGGACAGGGACGGCGAAGCGAAAGGCGCCAAGGGGGGTGGGGTGGCTGTGGCGAATGTCCTACGTCTGGGCGGCTGCGGAAGCGAGAGCGGAAGTGGTAGTTGGCTGCGTTATAAGCTGGCGCAGTTCCTATTTAACCGCAACGCAAGCACACTCAGAAAAATAGTCAAGTAGATTTAAAAATATTTAAAAAAAAAGTAAAAAAGTAAAAAAATAAATTCAACTTAGTATTTTTTAACATTAATATCCTTTACTTTTAATTCTACATAAAATAAATAAAAAAACATTTTTTTTAATAAATACCTAATTATAGAAATTTTTAAAATCATAAACATTTGATAAAGACAAAAAATCTGTATACATTTTCGCTTAAACATTAAAACATACATTTAACTTAGTCTTTTTGTAAAATTAAATTCCTTTACATTTGGTTTTACTTATAAAAAAAAATTTTAATGAAAAATAGTACGGATTATTTAATTCTTAAGAAATCGGAGAAGAAAATAAATTAACATTACGAAGTAAATTAAATTTAGTCTTATAGTAAAATGAATTTCCTTTACATTTACAATAAAAATAGTATTATATAAAAAAAAAATTTTAAATGCATTTTTTTGAAGTATATTTTATTTCTATCAAGCACTTTATAGAATTTTCTTGCAGTGCAGTCGGACTCACACAATTACAGACAGCTGACAGCCCAATTTGGGGCTATATAGGTGCTTTGCGTATCGGAGACTCCATCTCGATGGGAACTCCGTCGCCTGACTTTTGGGAATTCTCCGCCCATCGGCTGGCAAACAATAAAAGCCAACGGTTTTGTGCTTTGCTTTTGCTTTGTTCACACTGCGGACATCTGACGAGGAGACGTTGAAGGTGGATGATGGGCCTTCCAGTGCTGAAATCAATACGAACTGGGTCACCAAATGAGTCCCTGTGCGGTCACCTAACCCGGAAACACGGAGCCACTGAGCTCCCACTCTCACTCCCACATTCCCATTCCCCGAGGGCCAACAAGCTGGCAGCATGTCGGACAATTGTCGTCCTGGAGCATCGGGACATCTGCCCGGGGCGAAATCTGGTGACACGGGGCAAATAAAGGCCAGATATGCTGGAGAGTTCACCTTGTTTTTGATTGACATTTCGGCTGGAAAAGAAATTAAAGCCCAAAGTGTGCTTTAATTGGTCTACTTCCGCAGGTTCATTTGCAGCCAAAAAGATTTGATAAGAATTTATGATCAATTTGATGAAATGCGGGATCAAGTTGAGCTTGATATCGAAAAAATTACATATTTCAATGTCAATTTTACATTATTTCATTGTAAAAACGATTTACCATGTCGATATCGAAATCAAAATGAGCCAAGAAAATGGTAAATATTTCTAATATATATTTTTGGAAAAGCTCCCAGGTGATTTTGTGTATATAAAGGACATGCTAGGAACTCCTCAACATCGGTTTGGTCGAATGGCGTGACCTCTTCCTGCCCTGCACCGGTTTCTCTTCATCCCAATAGCCGCAGATCAACGTGAACATGCCATCCTTCGTGGTGAGAAATCCATGCATCCAGCCGGCAGTCAGCGTATTATCCACCGCCAATCGCACCTCATCGACGGTCTTGGCCTCCATTTCGGCCACATAGCCGGCCACCTCCTCGAGGAGCAGTGGTCGATGGAACACGTTGAAGGCCTCCAAGATGTGATCAGCGTACTGGTAACGCGACATCACCACGTACTGCCGAAAAATCACTAATAAAAACTTTGAATTTTGAGTGAGCTAAAATGAACGGGTAACTGCCTTACTTTCTGATTTACAACATATAGACAAAAAGGAAAATTCTACATGAAATGGGGTAAATTCTACCTTATTTCATATCAATAAAAATGATAGGATTAATGTCAATATTTATAATTCAACTAATAAATAATTACAGAAACATAGTTTTTATTCATATCAAAATGATATGATATCATACTTAACTAATCTTTTGTCTGCTTTTTTCTATGTACTTCAGTTAAGTTCTGTTATGATTGGGTAACTTCCTTCTTTTTTGATTTACGACATATATACAAAAAGGAAAAAATTCTTTATGAAATGGGGTAAATTCTACATTATTTCATATCAATAAAAACCGATATAATTAATGTAAAATTTATGATTCTTAGTATTTTCTAAACAAATAATAAATAATTAGAAAAACATAATCTTTATTCATATCAAAAATGATATGATATCATATCTGCAAATATCAATCTGATCTTTTATTTTCTTCTATGTAATTTAAGTTAAGTTCTGTTTTTTTTTATTTATTTTATATTTTAATCCAGATTGTAGCTTATTCATAAATGCATTGAAATTTAGGTTTAAACAATATTGACTTAATACCTATTAATAATTTATTATTATTTTCCTTTTTAAGTTCTGCTTTCCTGCATGTTAAGCAAGGTTACTAACTGAATTGCCAGTTTTAGTTAGGGCAAACAAATAGTTACCTTCCGGTAGGTAAACCTTCGATTGGTAGCTATACTGGCCCATTAGAGGCGACTTTAAGAGCCGCCCTTTTCCTTCTTGAACAAGTTTTCGGGCTTGTGGTTCATGGCTCTCGTTTATTTTGGCTACCACGGTCCTCTGTTTTCCATTTGGCCGCCCCATTTTCGGGGCGGTAATTTCCCCCAAACACCCCACCATCCGCAAAAAGATGGAGACGGGCGATTATATCGTTTACATTTACATTTACACCAAATGCAGGAAAATTGGAACGCCAGCCATTCCCATTTCGCCTGCTCTCTTGGCCCATTTAGTTGTTGGTCGTTTAGCATTCGCATTCACTTCTAGATTTGTCATTTATGATAAGCAGTCTTGCCTTGAAAAAGGCACGGCCGAGTCCCTGTTTTCCGCCCCTCTAAGCCAGGAACTACTGTACTATCCAAACACATACATCTCTCTATACATATATACGCTCGGTTTAACTGCATTTGGCTGGGAAGCAAATTAAAGTTCAAGAGAAGCTCTCAGTGGAAAATCAGTAAAACATTTCGAAAACATCCGATAAAGAGATGCATATCGTTTCAGCACACTAATCGAAAAGAAAATGGAATTAGAGCTCTTATTTAATTTAACTTTAAAAAGTTTAAGTTTATGGTAATTTTAAAGTGAGATATTGAAGTAATTTTTTTGTTTTAAATATTCAATTTTTCTGTCAAATTTTAAATACCTTACAATTTTTACAATTTTCCCACTTTGTATCTTAAGAGTGCGATCGTCACTAGTTGTTTACCTGGTCCAGTGTTTTTTTTCGCTTGATGCAATATCATTTTATCACACTAATCGAAAAGAAAATGGCTTTAGAAATTATTAATTATTATTGCTTAAGATTATTACAGTTTTATATTGTTGTATGTAAAGAGTGCGATCGTCACTACTTGTTCGCTTTTTTTTAATATTCAATTTGTAGGTAAAAGCCTGAAAATTTGAAATTTCACTGCCAGACTTGCAACATTTTAAAATTTGTAAATTTTTTAACTTTTGTATATTAAAAGTGCAATCGTCACTAGTTGTTCACCTCCTCAAAGGTGTTTTCCCTTTTTAAAATATTCAATTTCTCGGTAAAAGCCTAAAATTTCTTTGCCAAATTTGCAACATTTTTCAATTTTTATAATTTCAGATTTTGTATATTAAGAGTGCGTTCGGCACTAGTTGTTTACCCCTTTGAGGAGGTTTTCGCTTGATACAATATACTTTTTACTCTCCGAGTTACGGCTTCACTTGTATTTTTTACAGTGTTTCAAAGGTATTATGTGCCTAGCTGGCTGTCAGAATTTCTTAAATGCATTTTCCTCGCTTTCCCGGCCGAGAAGGGCATTACTTATGCCAGCGGGCCATGAAATGTGTCAAATGGCCCAACAATTTCCCTCCTCCTTCCGCCCGTAATGAAATTAAGCAAAAATCGATGGAAAACGCCCCGGAAATAATTCCTCTTTTGGCTTTGACTTTGACTTTGACTAATGAAAGTGCGAAATGCTAAATGGCAAATAAAATAATTGCGTTTATTCACGTTTTGTTTTCGAAATGCTAGGAAAATTAACTTTTGGGCAACGAAAGTATTTAAAATTAAATTTATCTGCCGGTTTTTTAGCGTTAATTTCGCTTTGTAACAAGTCAAATGCCAATTTCAGGCACTTTCTCCTGCCCATTTCTAGCCATATTTAATGATGCCTGCGGTTAACGATGCGGCTTTTAATTCGCTGGCCATCGGAAAATCCATAATGGACTTTGTATTGGATTTGTGCGGGGCATTTCGCATGAAGTATGCAAAAAGTTTGCAATTAATTCCGATCAATTATCGAATTAGTCGAGACAACTTTGTTCAATTAAATCCAAGGAATTTCGGCTAATTTCATTTTGCACTCGACTGCATTTGTTTGTGTTGCTTAATTTGCCCACTTTAAGTTTTCTTTCAAAAGCACTTAACACAAGTGATGGATTTAGCTAATTAATGAGTAGGGAATCGTTTTGAAAATTAGTTGAGGATGCAAATAGAGAACAATTAAATATCTTGATTGTGAACAGAACAAAAAAATCGAAAAAAAGATCAGATTGATATGCGAATTCATATCATTTTTATATGAATAAATGTAATGTTTTTCTTATTTGTTCAAAAAATACTAAACTTGATGCTTAAAAATTAAATAACTGATATCATAAAATACGAATTTAAAATTATGAATCATAAATTTGACATTAATCATATCAATTTTTCCATAAATAGTTTTTATTGATATGAAATCAGGTAGAATTGACCTATTTCACATCGAATTTGTTTTCAATGTGTTTTTTGTTGAAACAATTTTAATTAATATTTTAAAATATTTTTTAAAATCTCTTCTATTCTATATCTCTCTTAAAAAAATAATTCTCTGGAACCCATTAACACATTTAAGTTACCAAATTCCCATGTATAACAATCACTTACACCTCAAAAAAACCCTAGAATTAAGCCCATCGGCATTTCGTTACTATCCAAACCCCTCGAAAATCCCTCAACAAAAACAAGCGGTCGCAAAAAAGTAAAGGAAAATGTACCAAATCAAGGATTCAGTTGGTTTTCGGTGAGTGAAAATTAACGTTGTCATTGTGGGTGGAAAAAAACAACAGAGGGGGAAGGGGAAGGGGAAGGGGGAGATGGGGGCAAATGTTTTTGGGTTTTCGGTTCAGGTTTCCCCATTGTCCATTGATTGAATCGTTTGTTGCGGCCAAACTGGGAAAGTCGGAAAGGAAAATGGCAAATGGAAAACTGGGGAAATGCGCAAAATGAAGAGAGAGGGAGGGGGAGGAAAGGCGGGGGGCGTAACCGACACCCCGGGGCAAACAAAAATCAGTAGCACAAGAAGAGTCCTGTAATGGAGTTTTAATTGTGCCCCATCCGGCCGCCTCGTGCCCCATGTGTTTTTGCCCCCCCCTCGATTTTCCCGGGCCCGCTGGCATTTTCCGATTTTCCCGGGCACAAAGCGCAGCCAATTGGCAAATATGCTTTGACACACACACCAGAGCGGATCGTTTCAGATCGAAAGGCCACAAAGCCAGTCCGAAAGTCCCAAAGTCCAAAAGTCCAAGGACCAGCCGCCAACGGCAGCCAAGTTTTGGATTTTGGGTTTGGATTCACTTGCGCTTAAAAGTGCACTGGGAAAAACTATTACGAAATTATCATGAAGTTCACAGGTCAAAAGTGGAGTTTTGGATTCTCTTTATGACTGATCCAGTTATTAAAAAGATATATCAATTTGAGTTAATTTATTATATTATATTTTAATTTATTCTAATTTTCATGATATTTGTAATCATTATTAGAAATCTAAGTTATAAAAATTACAAATATATTTAAAAAATATTTTTTAATTGAATTTGAATTATAAAATTAACAAATATAATTTTAAAATATTTGTTTGATTGAATTTGAACAAATTAGTTTAAAAAATATTTTTAACATGAATTTCATTCTTTAAAAATAAGTTCTTAATAATTTTAAATTTATTTATTGATAAGTTTGTAATATTTACTACTAAGCACTTTCTGAAAAAATTATATTTCATCATAAAAATTAATATTTAATAAATATAAAACACATAAATTAAAACCTTTGATATTTTAGGAATGGGAATCAAAAAATCGTTTTTGTCTGGGATCTACATATTTAATTTTTGCCAGTGTATGCAGCATTCGCTCACCCACATTTTCTGGGGAAATCGCAGCCCCATTCCGGCGGAGGTCGCAACCGGACCCGGAGATAATGCCAACAATCAGAAACACGCTCTAAGCGCGCTTTGCCCAATGAGCCGCAACAAAAAGCGAGAGCCAAAGCAAACATGAAAAGGAAATCAGACGGATGTGATAGCATGGAAGTGCGAATGCCCTATAGGAAAGACTAAAACTTAGAAAGCTATTATCATGTTTAAATACAGAATACACAATTTTAAAACCAAAACCTTTCAGAAATATGATATTTTGTAGGTTCCTAACTTTCAGTAAACTTTTAATATTTTAAAAATACCTATATCTTACTGCTAAACTTATCAATAGTTTATAATAATAAAATATTGGGCAAAAAACATTCAGAAATATGGAAAAAATGGATATTCCTAACATTCTTTAATGATCAATGGTTATTACAACATTTTTCAAACCATTCAGTGCTCTACTCTCTCAAAGGCCTCTTCAAATTCGCATCATTCCACTTCATTACAATCTGAATGGCAATTACCTCGCAAAGCGTCATTTCATTTGGCAGCCAGTTCTGCGGGTTCTGGAATTATGCACTGAATCTAAGAAGGATTCGGATGTGCAATGAATGTTCGAAAATGTATTGCCAAAGGAAAATTATAGAAAGGTTACCAAAATAATTTACAGAATATATTATTATAGATGTAATGATCTTTGGAGGCCTTTATACCATCTTTAAATTCAATTTTTATAAAAATAAAATAAACTTTTTCACTGAATACGATTATAGCTTACATCTTACCATCGGGCGCGCTTCTCCTGGAGAATTGTGGATAAAAAATTCCGTTTATAGCTGCTGGTATCACATGGTCTGGCTGTTAATGTTGCAGGTGCTCTGTGCGAGGGAAATCCTGTGGGATGGGCGGCTACAGACGGCCAGTGCGGGGGCAATTAAAAATTTATTGAAAATTGATTTTTAAGAGCTCATCCCCAATGACACGAATGCAGTCGCAGTGGCAGTGGCAGTTTGCAGTTTGCAGAGGTAGCCAGTTGTCGCATCCCCAGCGGTCAGCGCTTTCCCGGCTGTCAACGTTGTCTGACGGCCAGACAGTCCACATCCTCCCATTCGCACACTCGCATCCCGTTCCCTAGTCGACTTAATTGCATCGTTTAAAAAATTTCCATAATTTCCCGCTGTCTGTTTGCTCGGCACTTCAGAGCAGGGAGTGCAGCTGTCCAGCTCCCGATTCTTCTGTTGATGCTCCTCCAACTGCTTCTCTTTGAATCTATAAATACATAAATTTGTAATTAATTAAACCATATAATATATGTACACAAAATGGGGGTATATAGTACTACATGCATACATTATGTGACTTTAAATTGTGCACCTGCCGCTGCCCACTATCGACGACCCCGCCTCGACTCGGCTGCCGCCTTCCTGAAGCGATTGTGCGATCCGGCGCCGAATTGCTTGCCAGCTGCCAGCAGCGCCGTGGAACCGGCCACCTCGTCCTTCTCGGGCAAATGGGCCACATGCAGGATGTCGTACAGCAGCTTGCCGCTCTCCTGCGACTGCAGCAGCTCCTCCAGCTCCTTTTGGCTGCGCAGCAACAGTTGCCGCAGGCTGCCACCCTTCCGGAGTAGTGCGTGTATGTTGCGCGTGTGAACGCCCGGCAGCCGGAGCAGGAAATCGTAGATGCCGCTGTTGAAGTGCAATTGCTCGCCAGCCGTTGGCTCGTCACTGCCCAGGGCCACCGCCTTTTGGGGATCCGGTTCGGGTTTGCCCAGCTTCAGCTCCTCGAACAGCTGGGCAGTCGCATATGGGCTGGGCGACCAAATGAGTCGCAGCTTGGGAAAGTGCAGCGTGAGGAGTTGCAGCTTCTGCACAATATCCGCATTGGCCACGCTCGTCTGCTGCGATAACATGAACTTTCCCTGCAAATGGAATGGCTTATTCTGATCGAACTCGATCAGCAGAATGGGCTTGGCATAGTGGCGCTGCATCTGCACACACTGGTTGTACAATCGGCCGGAATTTAGGGAGCCAATTAAATCCGAGATCGACTTGCGCTCCACACAAACATCCGGCGTGAGTATATAGTCGCCAATCGTAATGGTCAGGGGCAGCACCTCCAGTCCACGCTTGTGAATCAGGCAGGGCAAATCGGATCGGAACTCGCGCATGTCCACGATCACCTTGGGCGTCTCCTTGGCCGCCTGCGGAGCCTGTCCACCTGCCTGACGACTCTTGGCATTGTCGCCCGTCAGTTCATCATCGTACCTCTTGAACAGCAAGAACGCCTCGTCTGTCTTGCCATCCTGGTACTCGGGTATCACCATTTTCTGTGGGAAAAAAACACCAAACATTTAGTTTCATACCGCAAGGTATGTAATCTGCAGAATAACTCACACTTTTGGTGTCGATGATCAACTCAAAGGCAGCCTTCTCGCGACGCAAACTAGTGAGATAGGCCTGCTCCTCCACGGTGCGTGCATGGATGAGGAAGTAAACCCGCATGCGATCTGCTGGCGGCAAACGACGCCGCGCCTCGAAAACCTCCAATTGTCGAATGGCCGTCACATTTGTGTTGTACATCACCACATAGTGCGGCTGCAGTTGCTCCAGCATGTGCTCCAGTGCCATTGAGCCCTCCCGTTCCGTTTTGAAGGTCTGCAAGCATATATACGGCTGATGGGGCACCGTTGCCAGCGCGGCTGTTACATCGAATTGCTCCAGTTCCGGTATGGTTTCGAAAACGGAGGCATCCGGATCGAGTTTAATATCCAACTGCGGCTCCTGCTCCACCGGTTGCGTCATGGTCAGCATGTAGCTCTCCTCGAAGTGCTGGCCCTCTGCGTCCGATTCGCTCAGCAGCTGAGCTAGTTCATCCATGACAGCGGGTGGTGGTTGGGTGCTAGAAAGCTCCTCTTTAAGCGGCTCCTTTTTGGCAGACGTCTCCTTGGGCTGGGCGCCCTTGCTTTGGCTCTCCTTGGCGTACTTATCGCTCAGTTTGCCCACGGGCACTTCATGATGCAGTGCCTGCTGGAGCAGAAATCGTGGTCCACCCTGTGTGAGGTACTGTTTCAACTGATGGCAAGTGCGTGCATCCTGGCAGAGGATCAGAACTTTTGGCTGCTCCGTTCGCCTACACCGTCGCATATCACCGGGTATATCCTGGGTGAGCAGATCCGTGAGAGCCTGCCATTTGGGACAGGGTTCGGGCTCGAATTCTGTGCAATTAATGGTGTTAATTATATAGGAAATGGTTAGAATTTGGTGCGATTTGCCTACCCTGCTGGCCATTCCACACGCGCTGCCTGGAGAGCTTGAAAATCTGCTCGGCGGCATCCAGTAGAGTCCATCCCGAGTTGCTCAGCGCATATTCCGTGCTCCGATAGCGTTTCATCAAGGCATAGGCACTCACAGCATCGTGGTACATGGTGGAGCTATAAATATGCATTAATTAATCAGTAAAAAGTCAAGTAGTAGTCAAACCGTCATACTGACATCATTAAACTACGCAGAATCTTGAGATCCGCCACTATTAACTTGGTCTGCGAATTGAGCTGATGCCAGATGCAGTCCAGCTGCGCCTGCAGGATCTTGTGGAACTTCTTGGTCACACAGTTCTCCACCGTAACAGCCTCCATGTCAACGGTTCGATTGATCCGCTTGATCTCGCGCACCAGGAAGTTCATAATATCCAGGATGTGCGTTTGTATGGCCGTCATGCTCTGGCTAAGCGGCACATGCAGCTCGATCGTTTGCGTTTGCCACGGCTGCAGGGCGCCACGAACGGTGGCATGGAAGCGGGGCCAAATGTACAAATGCTTGACGAACAGATTGCGCATGGTGCGCTCAACGTGCGAGTAGCCAATGGTGAAGGCCTCCGGACTGCTGGAGAAGGCCTTTACGAAGCCGGTTTTGTTCTTCTGGCGGTACAAGCGCAGGGCGAACGCCTCCTGGCAGCTCTCGATAATGGTGTGCGCCCGCAGGACCACAATGCCAGTGATCAGTTCGATGGGAATGCGCTGCTTGAGCAGATCCACCACCAGGATGCGGGTGCTGACGAACTGCAGGCCGCCTTCCAGATAAACGCGCTCTCTAGACAAAGAAATGGGTATATATATTTAGAAGATTCCAATTCGAATCACTAATCAGAGTGAGAGGCAAGCTCATAAAGTTCTTGTTTATATATGTACCTACATATATGTCAAAAATACATAACTAAAAGTAAAATAATACTGATAAAGAAGTCTGTATCGTATATGTAGATCTTTTAAGATATCACAGCAGTTGGTTTTCAGATTATTATACCAAATCAGTATGATTTTCCTGATGATCTTGATAAGAAATATCCCTGAAAGGATCTTATGTAGTTCTTATATAGAGCTTAAGTTGCATACCTTTCGGTGGCCGTGTTGGCCACTTCGTGGACGTATTTGGGTTCCATTTTGGACTTGTAGTACTGCTCCTCCCAGTCGGAACTGTTGATAACGAGCACCAAATTCCCGGAATCGCTGTACGCCTTAAGGATGTTGATCAGAACGCGCTCATAGCTCAGGCCCCTATGGGAATTACGGATTTGGATTAACCAGGCACACAGCTACTGCTTGGTGGGCTTACTTGGCGCAAACTAGGAGTCCATCCGCCTGAACCTGATCCAGAAACATTTGTTTTTCGTACTCCAAGAGGACCACATCCTTGCGCATTAAATACTCCTCGGCGGTCACGACATTGGCGAGATCCTCGTCCTCCTGCAGGGCGGCCGTGGTCTCCAGCAGCTTGGCGGTGTCCACATCCTCCGGCAGCGCCTGTTCCGCCTCCGTTTCGGCATTTTCCGCACCCGTATCGGACATAATGCAATGTAATTAACAAGTTTTCAATTTCGCAACTTTTATGCCGGTTCGATCAGCTGTTCGCGGTTATCGATAAGTGGGTGAGACGGGGTTGCCAGACCGTCGGAAAATGATATTGATATGACATTGATATGGCAACTCTCTCTCTCTCTCTCTGCCTGTCGATTACCCGATAGGCTACCGGCGATAACAGCTGTAAAAGTAAGCACGTGCCGTAGGCATTTCAAAACTTTTGACTTCTGTGTCAAAATATAGCAAACTCATTCTATAATTCGTCTGTGTTTTATTGTAGACGCCTGGCAGCTGTGAAAAGTCTGTGCTACGAAACCCATTTCGTTTGGAAAAATGCCCAAAACGGCGCCATCTTCGGCTGCGGAGGCCCAAGGTGCCCGCAAAAAGCACAAGAGCCCGACTAACGGTACAGCTAAAGCGAAGAAATCTCCCAAATCGGATTCCAATATGGCGAGGCGCAAAGCGCTGATGGAGATGCGCCCCATTGAAACTCCATCTGGTGAGTCCAGCCAATCCTCGCCGGAAGGGGAACGCCGCTCCATGAAGGGCAAGTCGAAGGCGGCCAGACCCACGGATCGCAAGCGACGCCAGCAGCAGCAGGCCGAGGATTCCCCGCCGGCGGACAGCAACAACAATCGGCGGGAGGCCAAGTCGGCCGCCCAGCGTCGCAGTCAGGCATGCGAGCAGACCTCGCCGGTCCAGGTGAACGGCGGCGAGGCTCGGGCCTGTCCCCTGGTGCGCAAATCCCTGCCAGCAGCAGGTCCGGCCAAATCCTGCCCTCTGCCGGAAAAACGCAAATCCCTGCCACCGGCAGCTGCCAAATCCGGTCCTCTGCCGACGCCAAAGAAAAACGGGAGTCCAAAGATCAAGCAGGAACCGCCAGAGACCGAGGAGGCTAAAGACATGGAAGGCCACCACGATGATCAGGGCGCCTCTGCCCTGCCAGTGGAGATCCACAGGACCGACAGCATGGACGAGGGTCGCCGCATCCTGCAGTGGATCCTCAATCCCGTGAAGACCGAGCACTTCTTCGAGGACTTTTGGGAGAAGAACTCCTGCCTGGTGCAGCGCAAGAATCGCAAGTACTACAGCGATCTGATATCCTTCAAGATGATCGACGAGATGCTGATCCGTCATCGCCTGGACTTCACCGTCAACCTGGATGTGACCAAATACAAGAACGGCAAGCGCCAGACCCTCAATCCCGAGGGCAGGGCCACATCGCCAGTGGTCTGGGACCACTACGGCGATGGCTGCAGCATTCGCATCCTGAATCCGTCCACCTATCTGCCCGGCCTGCGTCAGGTGTGCAGCATGCTGCAGGAGTTCTTTCACTGCCTGGTCGGCGCCAATGTGTACCTGACGCCGCCGAATAGCCAGGGATTTGCACCGCACTACGATGACATCGAGGCCTTTGTGGTGCAGGTGGAGGGACGCAAGCGCTGGCGTTTGTACCAGCCGCCCAAAAAGGCCGATGAGCTGGCCAGGATCTCGTCGGGCAACTATGCCCAGGCCCAGTTGGGTGAGCCCATTCTCGATGAGGTGCTGCAGGCCGGCGATGTTCTCTACTTCCCCAGGGGCACCGTCCATCAGGCCATCACCGAGGAGGGGCAGCACTCGCTGCACATTACGCTGAGCGTGTACCAGAAGCAGGCCTATGCCGATCTGCTCGAGAAACTGATGCCCATCGTCCTCAAGAAGGCCGTGGAGCAGAGCGTGGCCCTGCGTCGCGGTGTGCCGCTCCATACTTTTGGCGTTTTGGGCAAGGCGCAGAGATTTAACCACAGCTACAAGCGCCCTGAACTGGTAGCGAAGGTCCAAAAAATGGTGGGCAAACACTTGATGCCCTCTGCGGAGGACATCGATGAGGCTGTCGATCAGATGGCCAAGAAGTTCCAGCACGAGGCCCTGCCGCCGACCATTCTGCCCGAGGAGAAGTTGCGCACCGTGTTCGGTTCGCACAGCAGCACCGATGAGCAGGGCAACTGCTACTGCGACTACGAATTCAAGGCCGAGACATCCGTGCGCCTGCTGCGCGCCAATATCCTGCGTCTGGTGAAGGAGGACGATGGCAGCATTCGCATCTATCACCACGTGGACAATGCGCTCGAGTACTGCAAGTACGATCCCATATACATGGAGATCCTGCCAGAGGAGGCGCCCGCCGTGGAGTTCCTCATATCTGCATATCCATACTACCGATCGGTCGCCCAGTTGCCGCTGGAGACGGAGGCCCGACGAGTGGAGGTCGCCACTGCGCTGTGGGAACGCGGCCTCCTGATGACCGAGAAGCCGTTCGATTAGGAGAAAGCCAGAGGAGATACATTAAGAATTTAGGCTACTACGAAATTGCAAGAAAACTAATATGAAATATTAACAGCTTATTGGAAATACAAAAGAGAAAAAGCCTCAGAAGTCCAGAAGACAATCCCAAGGAACCAAAAACAGTAGAGTTATCTCTAAGCACTGTGAATTATTGTATAATCTTTGTAATCCTCAAGTTTGCTGCAAATCCAATCACATTTGATATATATAATATATAGGGTTGTTTAAACTGAATCTTTTATATTTTATTTGCACTAACTTAAAATGGGGAAATCAGGACATTTTGAGGGGATTTCCTTAGGCGCTGCGGATTTTCTTGCGTTCGCGGTAGAGACTCTCTTGTTGAACTGGAAAAAGAAGGTATATGATATTAACGAGGATATAAGATATAAATTTTAAGGATATAAACTTTTCTGGAGCTTTAAAAACTAATGAAAGAATTTGAAAAATCATTCAAAACACTCTCATTTTAGAGGTTAAAATAGGAACCGCTTTAAATTTTCAGAACCTCCCTTTTCAAATGCCTTAAATCTGATCATATTTCTCGTTGGCATTACTCACTGTACGGATCGAAGCGTATTATCTCCAATTTGTCGGCCAAACGATCGCGAAAGGCATTATATTGATGACCGCTGACCACACTTTCCAGCACAACCATGATTCGCCTGTAAAACGGGTTATTATCACCAATAACTCAAACTTGGACTGCATTTCGACTTACTTGCTCTTCACTTTCTTGAACAGAACATTCGTCAGACGCATTTTGTTTCAGTAAAATGGTGAAAATTCCTTAAATTCTGGAAAAACGCCGCAAAGTTGTTGTGCAAGCAAAACGATAAGCACGGAAAACAGCTGACTACCGCTATCGATAGGCAGGTGGCCTTATCAGCAGAGTTACCAGACTGCTAGACTTGAAGCTTTAAGCGCGCGAAGTTTGAATTTAATTAACTGGTTAAATGTAACCATCATTTAATTGAAGTTTTTTTAATTAAAAATAATTCGAGTAAAATACAAATTTAAATGTGCATACAGCTGCTGCTACACCAATTTTTGCTTTAAAAAATATGGCTTTGTTTTTATTACAAGAAATATATGTATATTAGCTATATTCTAGTAGTGTCATTTCCAGTGACAGCATGCTAATATTATGTCCAATGTGCTTGAAATTCTTAAATCACACGATATGGTGGCGAAATATCCGAGTGGGATCTTGGATCCAGATCTCCGCGACTTTGTCACCGACTGTGGCATTACGAATAAATTCCCATATATTATCTAAAACATGAATCTCAGTTGAAGTATTTTTTTTCCAAAATATTTAATAAAATAAATCTTAACTACGATGTATTTATTTTTGAATTAATTTGTTATACATAAAGCAAGCCAAATTCCCAGATTATAAGCTTTTATGTCCTTTTAGACCATATTATCCCGGGAATCAAGCTCAGAGCTTTTTAGTTCGAGAGAGAAAATACTCCAGCTCCTTTTAAAGTGGAAGTTTCAAGCTCAGGATTTCTCAAACGAAAATCGTATACTTTGCGCTGCAATTAGTGAATATTAATTGACAAAGCAAATTAAATGGGAACTTACATTAATTAATTAAGAGATTAACTTAGAAATACAGCGAAGAATCCTTTTTAATGTTTCCGCCAAAGTGGTTTGAGTCCCTGCTGCGGTTTGCGTCCGCGCTTCCGCGGCCCAGATATGCAGATTCCGTTAGGCGCCCAACGGTCCTACTGCGCCCGCTGGTCACACCATTCTTCATACTCGTGCGAAACGGACGCGAATTTTCATTTGTGCTGCGGAAACCAACAACAACAGACAAAATAAAAACAAACAAAAAAAAACGTCCAAAATTCCGGGTAAAAAAACGAAAGCGGTGAAAATTAAGACAAAAAATTGATTCCGCTGAAAAAAGTCAAAACAAACGGCGCAAAGTAAAGTCCTTCGCTTCAGGAACCAAAAAAAATCAGCGCAACACGCGCTTTTTGTCACTCCTTTTTGCCTTGCGCTCTTGTTTTTGTTGTTTTTTGTTTTTCTTTATTTTTTTTTTTTGATTTGGTTTCCTGAAAATTGTTGTACTCCGCGCGCGTGGTAAACAACTCTAATTTTTTTTGCGGTGTATGTTTTTTAAGTGCAGAAGAGCAAAAACAGAAACCCAAAAAGGCAGCAACAACAAACCAACAAAACGGAATCAAAGTCAAACAAACACAAACGTCTGTCTGTCGGACGCGAAGGAAGCTTCAAAGGAGAGAAAACGCGGACGAGGAGAGGAGGGAATGCGGAGAGGGGGAGAATCAAAGGTAAGAAGAGAGCATTGCGAAAAATGCGTATATTTTCGTAGTTGATTTGCATATTTAAAAGTTTTGTGTGCCGTGGGGGTTGCAAGAGCGAAATTAGTTTTTAAAGCCCTCTTTTAGGCGCCGCATTTAAGCCAATATCCTGCTGCCCTCCTGCCAGACTTAAAGGAGTTTGCAGTTAAATTACCGTTACAGTGGGTGCCCGATACAGCGAACCTTTGCTTTTAGTCATCGAATGCTCGCTCCTAAAAATTAAAAAGTAAAACTAAAAAAAAATTTTTTTTTTTAATTTTCAACCAATATTTGTGGATTTTGTATCTTCCTTTAAAAAATAGTTTAATAGTCTCTAATATAATATTATAATATTAGTAAAATTACCCACTTCCTAGTATATAACTTCGAAATGTTGTTACACGGAGAAAAAAACAAGAAAATATATAACTTATAATGTTTCATATCAATTTTAAAAAAAATATATCAAATATGTTCAAAAATATGATTCTGACCAAAATTGATATGAAAAATACATGATTAATGACTATTTTTGGTGAGTTTCAAAAAAAATTCCGGGGTTTTATACAAGTTTTGAGATTTTATGGTTCAAATTTTTTCCCATTTAAACGTCGATAGTTTATTTTTAAGGAATGAAAGCTGAGTGTTTTTAGTAAACATTAAATCTGAGCATTGGGGCTTAAAGAAGTTTAGAGTTACATTTCTACAGAAAATGAACATTTAAGGTTCTTGTAAGTCATCACAAACATTTTGTTTATAGGAGGTAACACGATGTGATGTGAGATTGCAAACATTTTGTTTATTTTTAAGGATATCTTTTTTTTATTTTAGCTTCCCATAAATGAAAGTTATTTTAGTACAGATTTATGTTTGTAATATAAATAAAATATTAATAAATATTAATTAATATATAC
This sequence comes from Drosophila mimetica, assembly GCA_037075245.1. Classification (NCBI taxonomy): domain Eukaryota; kingdom Metazoa; phylum Arthropoda; class Insecta; order Diptera; family Drosophilidae; genus Drosophila; species Drosophila mimetica. The sequence goes on from JBAMCH010000005.1 coordinate 7,436,007, forward strand.
TGAACATTCAGGATTTTTATCTTGATTTAATATTTCTTAAAATTGAAAATCTTGACTGTTGGAATTTCGAAAATCTCTCTTTTTGGCAAACCGATCGTGGTCTAAATTGTAAATTGTAAATGATTAGCCAAAACGTAAACTTGGCCATGAAGATGGACCGAAAAAGGGAAACGGGGGTGGAGAAGGAGGAAGAGAAGGAGGGCCAGGTGAAATACATACATAAACAAACAAGCGCGCGAAGAGGAAGCTACGCAAATACATAAGTAAATGAATAAATAATGTAAACAAAATATTAAATTAGAAGAAATTTACTTGAGCGCACGCCGACGCAAACACGAATGAGTGGGGAAGGGGGAGAGCCGGATGATGGCGATGGGGATGGGGAGGAGGATAATAAAGAGGGGGAGAGGGAAGCACACATAAAATTGAAGCACTGAAATTTACACACGCAAAAAACGACGTCGGCAGAGCAAACAAAAATCCGCACGCCCTCTCGCTCGCACCCATTGTCACCTGGTTCAGCCGTCCTGCTCGCACTCACAATGGCCACTTGTTTCGCCCACTGCCGAAGTGCACTGAAAACAAAGCCCAGAAACCCTACACTTTTGTAGTATAATAAATTACCGTAAACCCAAAATTCTTTTAGACATTAAAAAAATTATTTTATACTAATTTGCTCAATTTTCAAGCAAAAACATAATGAAATTTTTTTTTAATTTTTAAGATCTTCAGATCCAAATTAAATTTTATTTAAAAAGCCTTTTTCCTATTACCAGAGAGTCCGTTGATTTTTTTAATATGAAACCTAAGAAATGACTACCAGCTTAAACTTAAAACAAAATATTTCAAGAGGCCTGAATAAAAAACAATAGCCAATGAAATTAATCATTTTTTTTATTATTTTGATTGAGCCAAAAAAAAATAATATTTACCCGTTTTATAATTTTTAAAAATGGTTAAATTCCTAAAAAAAATCCAGGTATCTTTTGGAATAAGTTTTATTTAGATCGATTTTTATTTAGATAGAGATATGTATAATAATCATTTTTTTATAAGTTGAAGACATGGCAATTAAAACTACGAAATGCAACTGCGTTGGCGAGGCTCCACTGTACTGCAGTGGCGTACTTTTTGTGGCAAGTGTGGCGATCAGAAGCTTTCTCCTCTCTCTCCCATGTTCTTTTGTTTGTTTGCCCTGCAACCGATCAAAAGGGGGGGCGGGGCAGTGCCGATGGGCGTTGGGTGGTGGGTGGCATGGGATTGTGCAATAAAGCTATAATAACAAACTAACAAACAAACCGTTACAGCGGCCGCCGTCGCACACTCATCGAACCAACACAAACGCACTTTCCGGTGGGTGGCTGAGAGGGGAGCAAGATGAAGAAGAGGGGTGGGGGGTGGGGAGCAGGCGAAAGAACAATAATCATATTTGCACTCACTCGCACGATCAGCACCCACGCAAACAGTGGGAGAGAGATGGGGAGAGAGAGAGAGAGTAGGGGAGCGATGGAGAGGATATGCATCCAAGAGCGCCGGTACAGTACTCACTTGGCCAGTGATACAAATATTAAGCAAAATAATTTGATTAGCGTGATTGTGATTTTTTTTTCGTTTGGCTTCATTTACCTTTAAAATATATCACTCATACGCACTGTTGCCTTTGATCAAAGATTTATTTTAACCTAGTTGGCGTAAATTTCAGTCCTACATTGGTTAAGTGTCCCTTTTTTAAACCAATTATTCCACCGAAAGTCATAATAAGGCAAGGAATTATTTTCTACTACTAAATACTATCTGTCATACGTGTCGTATGAGTAATTTTTTGGGTAACTTTAAAACCATTTTGTCCAAATCTCAAAAAAACAATTTTTTTTGAGTTTATATTTTTTTACTTATCTTTAGATACTTTAAGCTACCTTATGAAGGAGTGAGAAAAATATATTATTTTGTATGATTTAGTGAGAATAATATTTATTTTTTATGACCGACCTGATGGTGCCCACTGTACCAAAGATAAACTCTCCAAGTTTCGAGTGCCTGCTTCTCCGCCGCTGGCTCTCCGTTCTCAGTTGGTCAGTGGTCGTCCGCCGGAGCTTTTCCCGTTAGTCCGCTCCGCTCGCACACAGTAATCCGCGATAAACAGCGGAAAACGCGGAGAGTGAGCAGGGTGAAAGAGTGAGAGAGAGAGAGTGAGCAACCAACGTGTTTCGCGGTTTCGTTTTGGTTTTGGTTTCAGTTTCGTTTGGTTTCGCACAGGTTAAGTTTTTCAATTGTATTCCCTTCCCTCTTCTTTCTTTTGTTACATTTTTTTTTTCTGTGCGAATTTACATTGCGATCGTCGTGTTTTTGTTGTTGCAATGGCTTTTATTTTGTGTAAAGTGATGAATGCAAAAAAAGTGCAAGAAAAAACATTCGGGTGTCACCTGTTGTGAGTGCAAGAGAGGGAGAAAGGGGTAGAGAGAGCGCCCAGAAGGCAAGAGAAGGGAGAGAGTCGACTGATCAAACTGTAAATCGAGCAATGCTCTTCAAACTGAAATTCGCAAGGCGGGAAAAGACAAACAAATATAAATAAACAAAAATAACAAACAAAAATAGGTAACAAAAACAAAACAGCAAAAGCCGAAGCCAATTAATTAAATACGTAAGTTAAACACTCAAGTGAACAGTACACTAAAAAAAAGGTTACACTCTTTTTTTTATTAAACGTTTTTTTATTTAATTTATCTTTTTTTTTAAAAAAATTTTAATATTTTTCTCAGTAGAAAAAGTTGATAAAACATTTCAGAATGTCAAACTTGAATATCACTTTCATAATTCTGGGAATTTGTAGTTCATACGCACAAGTCCAGTGAGTCATAATTTTATTATAAACTTAATTTCTCCACATCATAACACAAGTATTCTGAACATATGTTCGTACACCCTTTTTCAGGGGGGTTCAAATATTTTACTCCATTATTTTAGCCTCATTATTAAATATCCGGGAATTAAGAGGGACTTAAAAGGGCGACCAAACCCATTCTGTAATTCTGTAATAGATAATAGATGCGTCCAGTTCCGGGAATATTGTTATCTCTCGTATGGAAATCGCTTGGTAACAATTTATGGTCTTGTATGCAGTAAATAAACTTGAATTATCATAAATTATCAAAAATCGCCGAGGATTACCAGTTCGAAGATAAAGCGCTGGAGGGCCAAACACGATATTATCCCCTCACCACATTCGATGGTGGATATACATAGAACGTCGCTTTGTTATGGCTCTATATATAGAACCCTGAGTTCCAGAGTTCAGGTGTGTGAATATATGTACATATTTGTAGTTTTATACGATGAATAGGCAAAATATATGAGAGAATCGAATTACATAACAAATTACAGATTAGGTTGTTTAATTAGAACTGACTCCAGGTTCCATTTGATATATCCATTTGGATGGTAACACCATTCCCATTCGCATTTTCACACCCAATGCGACAATTATGGTTCGCATTGTATTATGCATTTATCGAGTTAAGGCCTTTGTGCTCCCGACTCAGTTCACCTCGCTTGAGTTGATTCAGCAATTCAGTAATTCGGATGACATTGGGCCCTCCAATGAATGAATGCCAATCGACGCACTGAGCACGCGGCGTATGCGTAATTTCTTGTAAGGCTCTTCCGCACTTTTACTCGTCAAAAAGAGGAAAGAAATTGCCTATAATAGAATAGTTTAATATTGTAAACAGAGTTGTAATTTAACTATCAAGGTAATTTATACATAATTATTAATTTTTTATAATTTTATTAATTAAGTAAACATCAGTAATTATTAAATTCAAGAGAATATATTTTATAATATTAATAAAACTACCCATTTTATGGAACAGATTCCATAGCCAATAGTCAGAACTTTCTGTCGAGTAATTCACTAACGAACTGTCAATCGTGTTTGAACACCATTTCGAAATTAGAATGAATTGTGTGTTTCGCGGTCGACCGCAAACCAAATAATAATGGATTCGGACAGTCACATTCAGATATTGCAATCAATTGAGGTGGAAAATACAAATGGGAAATGGACATGCACGCAAGCCAGTTTGATTTGCCTTTTCTTTTTTATTATTTCGGAATTTGTATAATACAATTCATATGATAAAGATAGCATTAACTAAAAAACATGCAGTTTCTTAAACATTCTTGTATTTATTTAAGTTTACGATTATTATTTTTAAAACATAGAATATATCTCAATAAATCCCAATTTCATTTCTGGGGCTAGGGGAAAATTTATTAAATTTTTTTTTTGTTAGTTAAATACTGTGACAAAAAAAAAACGAAATGCTATCTAATATGTGTGTGCAACAGATTTGTGTTCGTGTGTCCTGAATTTCTTCACAAGATCCCCGCACCCCCACTGCTCGACTCTCAATCCCCGTGTCCATTTCGAGTTCATTCCGTATCACCGAGATTCAATTCAATACATGGCAAATAGCAGGAAGATGGCAGCAATCGCCATTCGGAGCATATTGTCCGCCATCGGTGGTGCGGAAAATGGGGGCGCCAGACAGTCGAGAGCTCCGGCCACCACGTGGTATACGCAACCCTGAAGAGTTCCCCATTCGCGGGCCGTCAGATAGAAGATCAGGCACCGTGCCACACCCATGTTCCTCCTCAAATTCGAGATCTCCTTCTGCAGCTCCACATCAATTTCGCTCTGACGCAGGGCCTCATTGTATTTCCTAAGAGCAAAATGGGAAAAAATAAATAAAATATATATTTTCCGCAAGTTCATACTATTTAATAAACTGTATGATAAAAAAATCTAAAATAAAAACCGAAAATTCGAAGATAATTCATACAAACTAAGAAAGATGGTTTAAGTATTCGACCTGAATATTATGCATTTCAAAGCACCTTAACCATAAAATATTAATATAAAAGCAATGCCTTTCTTTTTCGCAAGTTCATAGTATCTTATTTACTGTTTAATATTAAAATCTAAAATTAAAACCCAAAATTTAAAGATAATTCATAGGTACAAACTAAGAAAGGTTTTTTAAAAATACTCGACCTAAATATTATATTTTTCAAAGCACCTTTATTAGGTGAAAAAATGAGTTAAACTAATATTTGATTTAAAGTAATATGAAAAATCATGTAAAATACAATCAGTTCATATCATTGTTATAGTTCAAGGCGAAAAATAAGAGCTTACATCTCCAGAGTGGCCAGTTCCTGTTCGCAGTGCTTGAGCGTCTCATAGGCGATGTCCAGCTGCTGCTGTTTCTCGCCCAGGGCCACCGACATTTGGTCGTTCTGCAGGAGGAACTGATCCTTGATCGTGAGCAACTCGTCCTCCAGCTCGGCGTTCTCGCGCTCCAATTCGAGGGCTCGCCTCTGTTGGTTGGCCAATTCGGCGGCTCCCTCACGGTATTTGGCCAGCTCACGGAACATTTCAGAGCGGCAGGTGTCCAGCATTTCGGAGAAAATCTCGCACTCCTTCGACTTGGAGGCCAGTTCGTTGTGCAATGTGGACTCGCGCGCTTTCAGCTCCTTCAGCTCGTTGTCCATTTGGGCGCAGCTGTCCATGGTCACGCGGACGCGACTGATGGCCCTCATCAGGCGATGGGTCAGCTTCTCGCCGCGACGCTGCTCCAGGCAGATCATTTGGTTGCGGGTTAAGAGCTCGTTTCGGGTTCGAGAGGCCTACGGGTGAAATGGGTTAACAATTGGATCTGATGAGAAAATTTAAGGAAAATGTTATAATAAATTGTATATATTCCCGGTGTGGTATTAATACGTTATAATATTAATAATATAATATCGGAACCTATAGTATTTAATACTAAATATTATAAAGTTGATGTTTTTTCATTTCAATTCTATTCTATTTCTTATTGTAATATTTTTAAAAAACTCAAAACTTTCAAATTAATTTACAAATGGTTTAATAATTAATAATATAATATCGGAACCTATAGTATTTAATACTAAATATTATAAAGTTGATGTTTTCCATTTCAATTCTATTCTATTTCTTATTGTAATATTTAAAAAAAAAACTCAAAACTTTCAAATTAATTTACGAATGGTTTGGTTTTTGTTAAATATTAATTTCGAGTGCTTTAATTAAACTCACCTGAGCCTGGTACTTTCGAATCAGAGCATGGAGGTCAAGGACCTCGGCTCTTCGCCGGCGCCATAGCCTCGCAAGCATTAGATTGAAGAACCTGATGGCCAGCAGGCGGTTCTCCGCATCCATTGGCTCTTCCAATTGGTCCAAAATAGTCGCCTGTTCATCTTTTATTTCCACAATTTCCGCATCACTTTCCTCGGGATTCAAGATGGGATTACGAGTGTGGCTCCTTCTTATCTGTCCCCTTGATGTTTTAACCCCCGGCAGCTGTGGTGTCTCATTCGAACCGTAGAATATCGGATTGGATCTGTTGTCTGAAGGCGACGGTACCAGGCGATTGAAGATACTCTGCAGCTCACCTAGGAAAATACAAAAATAATCATAATATATATAAGATAGAGAATCGCTTTAAATTTAAATATTTGAATACATCTATTGATTGATATACTCACCCATTCCCTCCTCCAACTGACTGTCCGCTAAGCGGCAGGAAGAACTCATCGGCTGATTGGTTATATCCAAATCGATGGGATACAAATCCTCCAGATCCTGCAATTCCCGATAGTCGAGCGGACTCTTAAGGGGCTCGTGATCTTTCGATGACTTTGTTGATGACATTTCGATATATCTTGAGACGATGACGGGCTTATCAAAAGCAAATCCTCGCGATGAATGCAGTGTTTAATGTTTTCAATCTTTTAATCTTTTATTCTTCGAAAATGAGCCGAAATATTCAAGTGTAAATGGAAATTTGTCTGGAATTGTTTTTTAACCTTTACTTCCATGTGGTTGTGTGCATGTTATCGGCACTGACTGATTGACACTCCATTCACAGCAGTCTAGTTAGTATTACTGTTTTATATCTTTAAGATCATTGAGGTATTGATGTTCAAAATTCCCTAAGTTTAAACTAATGCAACTTCTGATGCGACCTTTAACCTCGTTTCGCTTGCCTTCGAGGAATGCTGCTGGGTTCATTTAATGGCCCGCCTTTAACTCATTTCCTCATTCATTTCCCACCACTCGGCGTCTGTGTGTGTGTAGTCGAAATATCAAACGAGAAAATAACATTATTGACTCACTGACGTCGTTGCCGTTCCCGTTTTTCTCCGCTCGTTCAGTTTCAGTTTCTGTTTCTGTTTTGGGGTTTTGGTTTAGGTTTTCTGTGTGTGTTTCTTTTTTTTTTTGTTTTTATGGCTAGCGCGCACCGCACGCCATTTTGACAGTTTGAACGCTTTGCAAATAAACCGTTAGGAGGCATGGCGTTGACAGCACGGACGTCGCGACGCCTGACACTCCACTGCGAGAAAATAATACATGGGAAGTGTGTCGATTTTAATAGAGCTTTAAAATGAGTAAAATTTAAGATTTTATACAAAAGATATCTTAAGGTATAAGAAAGCTTTAAAACGCGAATTCTTCAGCATAATGGCGTTTTAATCGATTTTAATAGAGATTTAAAATGAGTAGATTAAAAAATTAAACTTCCTTTATACAGAAAGTATCGTATTTTCATTAAAAAAAAAACCTGAAAACGCGAATTCTTCAGCATAATAACGTTTCAATCCATTTTAATATAGCTTCAAAATGAGTAAAACGTTAGAAATTTATACAGAAGGTATCGGGTATAAAAAAGAAATCCCTAAAATTCGAATTCTTCAGCATAATGGCGTTTTAATCGATTTTAATAAATAAGTAAAATATAACATTTTCATACAGAAGGTATCGTGTTTGAATAAGAAACCCTTTAAACGCGAATTCTTCAGCATACTGCGTCTGAAATGAAATTATTTTAGTGAGTAATCTAATTGACTGAAAATCTAAAAATGACATATCACTTTCTCCTTTATTAAGTTAAAGTTAATAAAACATTTTGGGTTTTTCTTCCCTGTGTATTGATAAATGTTTGCTGGACGGGACATGATATCAGCGAAGAGGGGGGCACAAAAAATAGAGGGACTGCAAATGCTTGGGGAATGGAGTTGCCTGTAGTGGGTTACATGGGTTTTTTTTTCTGGCTGGGCAATTACCTGGCACACAAATGGCGGCGGGTACATGACAGAGAAGATTAGATACGACCCGGGGACTCGCAGATACAGCTACAGATACATTTGGCAGACTGAATATCCTGCAACTGTTGGTATTTCCAGGATTTGCAAGGATAAAATATCACAGAATCCGCAGTTGACATCTGCAAACAGTAACGAAACCCTAAATTTCAATAATACGTATTTATTTAATATATTTATAATATTTACATATTACCACTGAAATTATTCTGTTACATTTTCAAACATTATTTACATTTTTTCTAGGTACACATTATTTAGATTCGCAAGCTCCATCGATTCCTGATAGCCATTACAAGTGGGCTAACCCATTCAAGTTATTTATCTTGGCCCAATTAAGCCGTTGAAATCGTGTTAAGTCCGTGTCAATATCTGGGCATTGATAAATACCCAAGTGCATATAGTAATTACACTGCTTCTCACCGTGTTTATCCGAGAGATACAAGTGGCACTTGAAGCGAAAGTATCTCAAGGTATTCTGCCAGCCAGAAGTATCTCATGGCGTTCGCTTTCGCTTTCGGTTTCGATTTGATCAAAGATTGCCGCCGCAACAAGGAGGCTAGCGAATAAATTCAACAAACCCAAGGCCCAAAGGCACCGGCTTGGAAAAGCGGAAAAGCGGGGGGGTGGTGCTGGGAAATGTGGAATTTTCTGGGAAATCAACGAAAATCGAATCAGGCCCAAAAACACACGCACACTCACACACATACACACACACACACGAAGGCTGGGGAAAAGTGAACAATTTTATTAAAGCATCCGTGTTGCGTGAAAAGCCAAAAGGTTTTCCCCAAACCGCCCGCTTTCGCTTGATTGACCAACTGACGAAATGACAAAAAGACCGAATGACCAATTGACAAGCGGACAGGGAAGTACCTTACTGATTATTTACATGAGTACTTACTTTTTGGTACTTTTATAAAGGCCTCTGCTATACATAACAGAAGAAATTAAATTTTAAATTTATAGTAGGGTGTTTAAAATTATGTTATATTACTTTTTGGTTAATTTACCCAAATATGTAAATATAAAAAAAATTAAAAATTCTAAATTTGAATTAGTTATGCCCTATTAATTATTTAATTTATTTAAATACCTCTCATATAGACAACAGACGAATTTTTAAATTTAAAAATTATTGCAGGGTGCTTAAAATTATTTTTGAGTACTTTCTGGTTAATTTTCCCAAATATGTGAATATCAAAAAATTTAAATTTAATAATTTAATTAATAACTAATATATACAACAGAAGAATCTTTAAATTTAAAATTATAATAGGGTGTTCCAAAATATTTTTTTAGTACAACTTCGTTTGATTTTCAAAAAATGTATATATTAGAAAATTATGAAATTTTAATATTTTCACAAATATTAAAGCTAAAAAAGCGGTATTATGAAAGTTTCTACCTTTTACAGCTCTGAAAACATGGCATAGTTTTAATTAAAATATCATTAGGGCGGCGGAATGAGTGTTTTTTTGAGCCTTGGTAACGCACTAAGCCAAAAACCAAAGGGAGTGGGGAGCTGGCAAAGAAAGTGGGAGTGAAAAGAAGGAAGTAGGTTGACTGCAAACATCATCAAACTAATTATGAACAAGCCGAGCAGCAGCAGTAGCAGTAGCAGCAGCATAAAGTCGAGTATCTTTTGCATATGAAAGCAGCTGGGAAATTGGAACGCTGTGGAAAACCCCATTTCACCAGCTCAACCCCCCCCCCCCCCTCCCCTTACCAACATTGATTAAAAGTTTTGTGAAAAGTCAACACAGGAGCTCTGGTTTTTGACCAGACCAAAATGCAATTTGCAGTGAAAAGAGTCGCAAAAGTTTCCCTGAATTATTCAGCGATTCAAGATGAATTTTTTACCAGTGGAATCATTTTTTGAATGTCCAGGAAATCTACACGGGCCAAATTAAAGGTATTTTCGAGGCTTAAATATGAATTTTCTTTTTGTTTTAATTCAGAAATATTAAAAAAAAAATCGAAACAAATATATAATATAATCGAAAGTGTTTTAAAAAAATATTTGACAGAGAAATATTTAAAAAACTTTATTTTTGTACGATGTTTTAAAGGCTTTATTTTTTGTATCTAAACAAATTATTTAATATAATAGAAAGTGTTTAAAAAAAAAATATTTGATTCTGAAGTATTTAAAAATGCTATAATTGTATGTTTTTTTTGCTGTGTATTAACCCCATAACGTGTGTGGGCGTGGCACTCTCTGTCTTGCCGCCCCGTATTTTTGTGTATGCCGTAAAGCTCGAGAGCTTATCCCAGGCCTTAACCCCCCGGAATTCCCTTCTCCTCCCGCCCCCATTCCTTCCGTAACTCTGGGCCTGCCCTTTTTGCAATTTCGCTGCTCATTTGCCAGCTTTTTTATTTGCATAGCCGTCGTCGTCATCGCTGTTTGTTGCTTTTGCTGCCTTCGTTACCTGGGCTGCTGTATTTTATTTTATTTGCATTTGTTTGTAAATGATTAACAAAGAGGTTAATGTGCACAGCGAGCGAGATAAACAGCGAACAGGGAACGCCAGCTGAGTTTTCTCCTCCATCTTTTTTTTTCTTATTTTTTTTTCAAGGCAAGGGCAAGGCAATGGGTGGTTTTTAAGGGGGTGGACAGGAAGGGAGAGGAGGGGGGGGGGGTGTCTCTGGCAGCTGGAGCAGAAAACATACAGCGTACACCAAAGGCAAATATACGGCAGCAAGATTAATACACTGGAATTTAGAGCTAATTTTAAGAGTTTCAAACCCTCTTTTAATAGCTGAGAAATTTTTAATAAATAACAAAATTATTTCAAATAAATAAATATAAAATTTTTAATATGTAAATAATAATAATAAAATTTTTAACCTTTTTAGTAGCTGAGAAATTTCTAATAAATAAATATAATGATTTAAATTTATCTCGCACTCAGGTCCTACTTTCAAAACTTTTTTAAAAGCATAAAAAAAATTAAAAAATAATTTTTAATTTTAATATTAATTTTAGTAATTATTTTACAGTGCATTGAAAACTTGTGCTGAAAAATGGAAATTTAGTTCATTAGGCACCGCTTTTATTTTTTTTTATTATTACTTCGTGTGTGTGTGGGGGGTGGAGAGAAGGGGGTGGCAAAGTGGGTGGCATCATTTAGAGATGCAACATGGATGACCTTCACTCACACACACACACACACACACAAAAGCACCACACTTGTGCTCGTGTGGATGCTCGTATTTTCCTTCCTTATGCTTTATTTTGTTTGATTTGGAAAATTAAGGCCAAAACTGCAGCAGCTGAGGGACCCGTGAAAATATGTGTGTGTGTATATAAGCATCCTGCGAACTATTCCGATTTTAATATATATATTTTTTTAATTTTCTCTTTGCAGTTCATTGCATCAACTGAGCCCCTCACCTTAAACTAAATGTTGGGGTGAGTAAAATAATTGTTTAATATATTTTAGAAAAATAGAAATTAATCCCCTACTTTATACTAACCAAAAACTTTCAACTATTTTGTGTAGCTTGTTGCCAACTTATTTTCTTACTAGTTTTAGCCAAAAAGAAAACCCAGAATTGATTGTGGCGGGCAATCGCAATCGCAGTTTTGAAGTTTCAGTTCCTTGGTCGCATCTTTTCTTTGGCGCAAAAACCCCCCGACAACTTTTGAGTATGGTGAAAAGTTTGTTTTGGTTTTTATTATTTTATTATTATTAGAGTTGGTTCGTTGGCTCCGTTGGTTTATGTATATTTCATATGCCATGAATGTGTGCACACACGCACATGTAGCACACACCCACACGAGCACGCACACATATAGAGATACAGATACACACGCATACAATGGGGTAAAAGTTTTGTCATGGATTCAAGTCGGCACGCCTAAATGTATGCAACACACTTGTGGCTCATGTTGTATTAATATAATCACTTTGGGAATTTTCCCCGACTTACCGAGAGCACTGAGAAAAATTACGTAACAATTCAAAATATTAGATATTTATTTTTTTATTTTTTATAAATTTTTAAACAAGATTATCAAGTTTTTTTCATGGTATCGCGGAAATGTAAAAATCAAACAGTTTTCAAATCTGATAATGTAAACTATTGAGTTTGTGATCGATTATGGTGAATTTGGTAAACAAACATGGACCATTGCTTATTGAAATAAACAGGCGAGTAAACAGCAGGGGTAATATTTACATTTTCCCCAAAAGCAGATGTTTAACCCTTAATTGCGAAATGAATTTCTGATTAAAACGAAGTATTTTTGTACAGTGAAAAGCAGAAGCAACAACACACACGAGCATGTTAAATGGATATTAAACTATGACGATGGCGACTGCGGTTCCATGTACATTTTATTTTTTGTTTCTGGTTTTAAGGGGGGGTTCTATCCCCCGATTCTGAACTGAAACTTGGCCATTATGTTCCAGTTGATGTTTCGTTGGCTACCGTGTCCGCATCCCTGATTATGACAGTTGAATGTCGTGTGTGCGGCTGGTTTGGTGAGTCAGTTTCAGTTTCACTTTTAGCTTCGGTTTACGGGGTTTACGGGGCGTATGCGTAATCTGCACTTGAAGCTCCCTCGAACTCAAAACTGACGGCTAGAAAAGAAAGGGTTAAACAGATTTTAATGACCCGGCAAAATGCCAATGGTTCAGATAATTCGGTTGCAGTGGTTAATTCATTAAGTTGGCATTAAATTTCAGATGATTTTGAAATTTATAAATTGGTTACATTTTAGCAGAGGTTTCTTAAAAAATAAATAATTGAATTTATTTGCAAAAATAATAATAATAAAAATAATAATATTAAAATAATATTAATAATAATAATAAAAATAAAATAATATTAATAAAAATAATAATAATAAAAATAATTATAATAAAAAAATAATAATAACAATAAAAATAATAATAATAAAAATAAATATCTAAGTTTTTATATTAATCTAAAATTCTCAAATATCTAAATGTTAATTAAATTTCTATTTTGAGCAATAATACTGGTCATGACCATAATAAACTTAATTACTTTGATGCTTTCAATGAGTTATGGAAAGAAACTATCATTTACAAAACGATAGTTTGCCATCTCTATTACGATGGAAAAAAACTTTTGCAGAGTATTTGGAAAATGTTATTAGCAGAAAAGTTTTCTAATCTCACTTTTGCCTTTTCTGGTCTACATCCCACTACCAACCCCCCTTACCATTTTTGCAGGCAGCCTTAGTTTTTCGGGGGGCCTTTGTTTTAGCCTCGTTTTCCTTTTGTCATAATTTGGGCATGTTAATTTGCCGGGCTTATGGCTTTTGAGTGGCGTGCCGTGCGTATCCTTGTCGACCCTCAACCGCTGTCCTTTTCCCCCTCCCCCACCCACCTCTCAGTGTTTTCCATGGCCAGAAATAACACACACACACTAACGCACACACAGACAGATGGATGGGTGGCCATCAAAAAGTGTAGCATACAGTTTTGCGTCGCTTATGTAATGCAATGCTCGAGCATCTGACGTTGTCTGCCTTGACTTTCATGCGTACGTAAGTGTGTGAGACCAGAAAGAGAAGGATACAGGCATAGAGAGAGGGAGAGAGAGAGCGAGAGATGGTGAGAAAGCTGGAGAAAGTGATGGGAATACAGGGGCGAAAGAGAAAGTGAGACAGTGTGTGGAATGGTCCCCTGACTACGTGCACATACATTAAACGTCCGCCTAATGTTGGCGTCATTAGCCGCGCCACCAACCCAAAAAAAAAAAACACCCCCTTTCCCTTGACCTACGCCCACTCATTCACCCAACCCCCACCCCACAACCCACTAACTTTCACCTCCATCTGAAACTTTTCACCGTTCTCATGCCTTTGGCAAGACATTCCCTGTGACTGAATTCTCGCCACGCAATTTGTGCACTGAGATATTGCTTTTACTTTGCCCAGAATAAACTACTTTTCCAGTTCACAGGCGATTTAAGAACTTTTCATGGCAAATTATAGGCCAAGCATAAACGAATTTTAATAAATGCACTGAAAACTGTAAAATATTTTTCGAAAAGGAAGAATTTTTGGGATTATTTGGGATTTAGGATTAGGCTTTATATATTTTGGGTTTTAATAAATTTTAGGTAACAAATAAATATATAATTTTTAACAGAAAGAATTTTATGATTATTTGAGATTTAGGGATTTCAAAATATATACTTTCTAGGAACAAGAATTGTTGGAATTATTTGGACTTAGGATTGAGTTGAATAAATTTTAAATCAGACAAAATTTTAAAATATATATTATTTAAACAAATAAAATTTTTGGATCATTTTGGATTTAGGATTAAGTGGAATAAATTTTAGGTATAAATATATATTTTCTCTCAAAAATAATTTTAGAATTATTTGCGACCTGGGATTAAAAGTTGAATACATTTTGGATCAGACAAAATTTAAAAATATATGGTTTCTAACATTAGGAATTTTTGGATCATTTAGGATTTATGATTAAGTGAAATACATTTTAGGTAATATAGAATTTCAAAATATATTTTTCAATTTTTAATTACTTAAAAATTCAAGGGCATTTGCTTAGGCTACCATTAAAAATGCATAATTTATATACAAAATCGGTGATTTGAACTTTCGAAACGATTTACTTAGAGGATGATTGGTGGTTCAGTTGGCTGGACTTGTGTGGCTTTTCCCAGAACCACCCACTCACCACCCACTCGTAATGCTGATGACATCGGTGGCAGACTGCACTCAAAGCGGCGAAACTCGGGGCAATCTTGCGCAGGCGGCGCATCTCATCAGGCCAGGAATGTGGAATATAAACCCATGAGATCGGCTCTTTTTCAGTGGTGTGGGCAGTATAAAATGAGGGCAAGAGGAGAATAATGGCGTCACTCACAAACACACACACACACAAAGAAACAAGCAAACACACACACACACACGCACAGCACCATCACCACCATTTTGTTGACTAATGATTTACAAAATATCCTGCTGAGCTGCCGTCACATGCATGGCACACAAGTCAGTCCGCCAAGAGAAGGACACCACTTGGCTTCTCCTTACACTCGAAGAAAATAGAAAACAATCGGGTTTCTTAGAAATGCCTTTCTTAGAATTTCGTTACACTTGAGCGGCAAAAGTAGCTTACTTCTAGGAACCTTTTTGGATTTTTCCCTTGAATTTCAATACAAATTTGCTATAAATCAAAATAAGAATTTCCAGGAATCGTTAACGTTAAATCCTAATTGCATTCTAGTAACAACTAAATTAATTTTTTTTTTTTTTTGATTATGGTATTTTATAAATTTTGAATTTAATTTCATAATATACTTAGATATTTTGCCGCAGTGCTGTTTGTACCCATTGTAGCCTTTTCTTATTTTGGCTTTTTATTCCTCGATTTGATGGCAATTACCAACAAGCATCGAGGGCATCAGAATTCAACGCTTAATCGGAATGGATCAATGTCAACGGCCCCATTTCGGAGGTGGGACATCATCTTCACTCCTGTTGTCTCGGCCTTCAATTAGAGCGCCAAGTGCAATCAAAATCGTATAGCTGCCCGGGGTTACTGGGGGGCGAGTCTCTGGCGAGTCCTGTGGATCCTGGATCCGGAGATGACGGCGGCGATGACGATGACGATGCCAACGACGTGTCTATGGCCGGCACATGAATGTGTAACCATGTCTAACACATTATTTACACAATACGCCCAAGTTAATTGGTGCCTGAGCTCGATACCCATCTCCATCTCCACTAAGCCTCTCGCACATCACACATATTTGTGTGCTGTTTATAAATGGATACAGGATTCCGCACACAGGACGACGACTGACAGACAGGCAGACAGGCAGAAAGACAGAAGAGGACCTCCCGTCCCGTGAAAGTGTGCGCAATTAATTATTTGTCATTGGTTTCCCCCCATTCGCTGTGTGTTTCCTTCTCATATCGCCATTGAATGGCGTTTTGAGGATCAAATTATCGCATCGTTTAAAGACTTTTGGCCTTTTGACAACGAATTTTTCCAGGTGTATGAATTTACAATGATTGAATTAGTTTTTGGCGTAATTAAGCTAATGTTTGTGTTTAATTTTTGTGAGCCTGGTCTCGTGATGCTTTTAAAAGGGATCTGGTCACACTTTAATTCGCACTTTTGGTCACACTTTTAGTTTTTTAGCCAGAGACACAATCAATATTTTGGTTTTCAATTCGCGATCTTAGCAGCTAATATTTATGTTTTATTTTTGTGAGCCTTGTTTCTTGGTGCTTTCAAAAGAGGTCTGGTCACACTTTAAGCCACACCTTTGGTCACACTTTTTGGTTTTCATTTCGCGAGCTTAACAACTCAATTGTTTACTATTAAATACTGCTAAAAGGTTCAATGAACCGGGCACTACTATACCTATGGGTATAGAAATTCTCACACCTAAATGTTCTCCGTCATTTGAGCATTTCAAATTGATGATTGCTTTGTTGTACGCTTTGTGGAAACTTTTCCGCTCCTCTCGGTTTTCAGTTATTTTTTCTATACATATATATGTGTTTTTTTTTTTGCCAATGAACAAAGCTAACACCATTGTGTTGGCTATTTTCGGGGGGAGGTGTAGAGACGCCTGGCATTCATTTTCAACTCAATATTGACCAAGCCAAAATATTTGGATGCTTTCTCTGCTTTCTCTGTTTGCCGTTGGTCTCCCATCCCGCTCACTCCACTTCATTTTGGCCGACTATTCCCACGGAAAGTTCGTTGTCCTGCTGGAAGCGCAAAAACAGATGACGCAAAAAAAAAAAACCGTCGCCTGGAATTCCCTTTGAATTTTCCCCCGAAATTTATGCTACAGTTATGGTTCTGTTTTGGTTTTTCCCTGTTGATGGTGCTGAAAATGATTTCCGGGTCGCTCATTAACTCCAAATTTGATTATATTTACTTATTTCCACGCTTCTCTCTTTGACCTTTCCTTCGCCCGCCTTTGCGGAAAGAAAAACCTGAAGGGAAAGAAAATAAATAAATAGAAACAAATGTCAACTTCAACTGGATTTCCTTTTCGGTGGCGCTTTTCTTATTTATTTAAATAATAGACTTCGTGAAAAATAATATTTTGATGCTAAAAATATCTTTAAAGACCCAGAAAATAGAAAAAATATATTACCTTATACGTATGACTGGAAAACTAATCACAAAGTATTTCCATTGTTTCTATTTATGCATTAAATTTACTCAATATCATCAACATCTGCGTGTAATTCGATGCGTTTAACCTTTTCGATGGTCGCCTTGGCAATCCAAAAAGACGGCAAATAGGGAAAAATAAGCTAACAATAACAAATAACTGAGCAAGGAACAAAAGCAGCAACATCACTTCATCAAAATAATAAACAAAATGCGTAATCTATGAACCAGAATAAATGAACTCAAACGCGATTTGTATGTTCAATCGAATCGAATACATCTTTCGATTTTATAAACACTAAACGCCGTCTATAAACGGGGGGGAAAAAATAGAAATTTCTATTAGGATTTTTTGTTTTGGTCTCCAGGACTTTGATTACATTATCAAATATCAACTTGATTTATAAGAGCGTCATAGAAATCCACGACCTTAAACTTAGGATGACTGGCAGAAACTTTTACAAAGTGGGAAAATATTTATAGAATTTCAAAGTTGTCCACACATGGCATTTATCCCATACTCAAATGGTTTAAACTTTACCCTTTGACTACACAGAGAAAAAAACGGTACAATGTGGAATTGATAATGTTTCATATCAATTTTTTCATAACAAGATGGTAAGATTTCATATCAATATGGTACAAAATCATATGTTTGAAAATATCATTTTGATATAAACACAGAACGGACCAAAAATTAATATGAAAAAATACCCGATTGATGATTATTTTTGGTCTTTTTTTTTCTCTGTCTAGTGAACAATCATAAAAAATTAATGAGATCCACCAAATTTTCCAACAGTTGTCTAAAATTCCATCCAATAGTTTGTTTTTCTTTGATGAGGTGTCATTAGAAAAATGACCAACCCAAAATAGTGGGTAATTGAGGAGAAGTAAACCCCAGGTGTTCACTATCCCATCCTTTAAATATTCAAGTATTTATAGGAATTCAAGTTGCAACCTTGAACTTGCTACAAATGGATTTCAATTCTCATAACTGAGTAATGAATGATAAACAATCCCTGAAAAGTTTAATTTTCAATATCATTTCGGTACATCCAATACTTGGATAATAGTGTTGATACTTTAAAAGCTCACAGAATCAGCGATAAAGGTGGAATGGGTGAAATTTGAAATCAGAAGAGCAAATGCAGATGCCCCTTGCCCCCCCACACCAAAAAACTTTTTCGCCCCCCCGCCCACTTGTTGTGGGCTTTTTTTTTTTGTTGTTACCGTCTGCGGGTAATTAACGCACATTAATATTTCAGCATTAACAACCTTCGATGCCTTTGTTTGCCTTTGACAGCCCCCACCGAAAAGCCCGAACAGACTGTAGAGAACCGACCAAACCACCCATCGCCCCCAAAATGCTGTTAGATAAATATTTGCCATAAAAATAATTGTTGGTGGTGTTGCTTTCGCTTCGCTTTGGGCGCTACGAAAATGTTCATAAACCTCAAATGCGCATTCTTTCGGCTTTTATTGTTTATAAACAAATAACAGACAGCTAATAAATAAATCAAATTAATTTCGATTCCCCCCAAAGTGTACTGGTTCACTAAAATAATAGAGAGAAGAGCGATTTCCAGATGCGACTCTGCAGAATGTGCCCACAGATCGCGAAAAGCTGTGGCGCCCACAGTTTTAAAGCTAGAGATAAACTAAAACTAATACACAGCAAAACGTAGAAGAATTTTTTTTAAGTCGGATCACTCAGAAAGAAGTTATAAGCAAATTGTTCGCCACTTTCAAGCGACTGCTTGGTTTGCACTGCTTGCGACTGCTTGCTTTAGTTAGTTTGTTTTTGTGTGTTTTCCCGTATGCAATGCACGATGCTGATGATGATGATTCTGTGATGTGAGATGGCCTCGCAATCAATGTAAATAAATGAAAACACACACAATCTGATTGTAGAACAAAATCGAGCGAATTGTATGCGAAAATAAATCATTATGTAATTACGATGCGCGCACATACACATCCACATAGCTATTGAAATTGACTAACCAAACAAAATGTCCGCACGTGTAACGGGAAATGTGTTTACGATACACCATATATAGAGAGTAGACCCCATGCCCATTCCCATTCCCCATATCTTTTAAATGGTGCGTGGGCAACCGCCCGCCTGGAATGCCATTCAAATGACAGGCTATAAATAGGCATTCAAACAAACAAGTTGGTCAAAGTGACTGCAATCGAATTCCCAGAAGAACAATGCGACCGACAAACGGCAGCAAATTTGTGGTGAAAAAAGCCAACAGCAGTAGCTCTTTGAAATACAAACAGAATGTGTGGGAGAAACAGAAACAGAAACGGAACAGGAATCGCAGGGAAAATGTCAAAGTTGCAATAATCAAAGCAAAACAATAAATTCCTGGCATTTCGCATTTAAAACTAGGTATCTATACTAATGGGAAACTTTAAATCAGGAGATGTTCTAGTAGAGAGTCTTATATCATATCATCTTAAATCCCCCATGAAAGAAAATCACGAGTCACTTTTGCGAAGTCACAACTAGTTTGTTCTTTAATTTCTGGACTGTCGGGGAAATACTTGAGAGATATCAGACCTCGAAGTCATATTATCAGATGCGGATATTACTATCTTCAGTCTGTCGCCTCCATCTCGCCCATCCACTCGTCGGCCTCGCTGCTCATGTCGCTGATGAAACTCAGCTTCTCCTTTATCTCATCGATGCGCTTCTGGTCGGCAAATATGCGATCCCGCGCCTCCAGCATTTCGTCCTGCAATGCGGCATATCTTCGGGTCTCCGCCTGCATACGTTCCTCCACCATTCGCAGGATGTGCTTCAGAAACTGCGCATCTACTTCCACTTCTTCTTGCTTCGCTCCCAACTCCCTTTTGTATTTAGCGTCCAGCATCTTAGACAATCGCTTTGTGTTTATTACTACTTCATAGAGTTCTTTTTCTTTAGCGTTCAACCAGAGATCGCTCTCCATTTTAGCAAGCAAAAATTCTAGATCTAGAGAAAAAATTTGGAATTTAAATTTTGGACTAAACAGTTTTATGCCTTGACGAGATGTGATTTTGGAGTTTGGAAGAGAGCGGTGATTTGCAAGGCAATCGCATGCTTAGTTTTCGATTTTGTTCCAGTCGATATGATTACACGGAAAAAAAACCGATATGAAATAGGATCAATTCAACTTTATTTCATATCAATTAAAAGCCAATGTGATTAATGTTAAATTTATGATTTAAACATATCAACTTGATATTATTTCATATCAATTAATTTATTTTAAAATACCAAATGTTTTTTTAAACATATATTGACAAATAAAATCTTTAAAAAATATCAAATTGACCTGCACAAATCAATCTGATCTTTTGTTAATATTTTTCGGTGTAATGTAAAATGTAAGGTTCAAAAATATCAATTTGATATTTAATTATATCAGTTATTTTATTTTAAAATATTAAATGTAGTACTTTTTTTTAACAAATAATGAAGAGTAAGATAAACATAATATTTATTCATATCAAAATGATATCTTGATCTTAAAAAAATGTCAAATTGACCTGCACATATCAATCCGATCTTTTCACAATATTTTTTCTGTGTAGAGGGGGTGACTCAATCCCAACCAATGTCACCTATTTGGAACACCTGGCTAATGGCTCCTGGTTCCCCAGTTGTCCAGTTTTGCAAGCACACTCCCCACTAATCGCTCAATTGTCACCGCTCTGACGACCGACCCATTCCCGGACTATTTGTAATTACCAGGACAGGGGAGTTCCATGCCGATTCATTTCGATTCGGTTCGGTTCGGTTTCGCCTGGTCGAAGGTCAAACTTGGGAGCAAGAGGAGCTGGCAATGATTATTTGATTAAGCGACAGCAACTAAGCTGATTACGTATACGTAATGCAATACAACCACCTCTTCGGAACTTGGATGCACTCAACAACACACGGCTAATCAAAGAGGGTGTTCTGGGGATGGGGAATGTGGGTGGCATTGGTGGGATACACTCGAAGAAAAAAATCACCAAAATGTATAATCTATCTAAAAATGGTATCTTAAAGATTATTGCTATTTCCAAAATATTTTAAATTGATTTTAGATCTAAATGAAATGGCAAATTAACAAAAGGTATTTTATATATGTATACCTCAAAATAAACATTCCTAGCTAAAATTACAAATATAAAATTTTAAAATTAAATTTTAAATGAAATTATATTTATATATTAAATTTGATTATTTCTCTAATTTGGGTAATGGTTTAAAATGTCAAGGTCATTTTATTTTCTTGCCTTTTTTTTTGGTTTTATTTTTTTTAGTGTCGGTCTGCGAGCAGACTCTCGATTGCAAAATGGTTCTGGTGTCGGATGTCGCAATGGCGTCACTCTTTGTCCATTCAGGTGAAGGTTGCCTGTACGCCGTTTGCAAGGGATGTGCTCTTGTCCCTCCTCCACCCACCATACACCACCCACCATTCACACACCCACCCACCGACAAGCGCCCATCCCGCCTCCATTTGCACTCAGTTAATTAGTGCAATTGGAGTAGCTGGTCGTAAATACGCTGCACTTCATGGATTGGCCCAAATTTATGGCATTGACACGTTTCGACTTAGCCAGCAGCAGCAGCAGCAGCAGCTGCATTTTTTTCCAGGGATTTTCAACCCATTTAGATAAGGTTGGCGTTAAAAGCGAATTAGTTGCTTGGATTAATGGCAAGTGTTTTTGTTTTTCGTCCAGTTTGTTGAATTTCCGGAAATTGCTCGCAATAATAAGGTTTTCAAATAGGAAGACAGTAATTTTCCCTATATTTTATATCATTTTAGATAATAAATAGTTTGTTTCCTAGTTTTATTAGGGTTTTAGTGCCTCAGCTTGGTTTATATTATTATATTTTCCATTCTAATACAATGCAACATTTTTCCCAACCGGTTTTTCCCATCAAGGTTGGTGGGAAATCCATTCCCCTCTCATCACAACATTTTCCACTACCTCAATGAGCGGTTTATTTGGGGCGTATATATATGAAATAAAAGTCCCTTTTGCCTGGGAATCGGGAGATGAATGAGCACCGAGTACCAACGACGTTGACAATGAAGCTTACAAATTGAATAAACACAAATATACATACATATATACTATTTGCATTCTTAACACAAAAAAGAAATGAAAAGAGATGGTTGGAAAAAAAGGGAAAATTCCCGAGAGCGTTCTCACAATTCATTTGATGTTATTACCTCGCATATTATCCACTTAAATTGAGAGAGAGACAGGGATGGCAAGGGTTAAGAGGGCTGGGCAATGCCAATGCAGCTGTCTCTCTTCCTCCTGCTCTCGCCCTCTCTTTCTTTTAATTCCATTTTTCCACATTTTTTGTATATGTATATGTAATTAATGCGCTTAAAAAGTATTAAAATGAAATTATGCTCGCAGCTTACAAATAAAGCTTGCAGTCAGGACAAAAGAGTGAAAAAATGGGGAAAAGTAAGGGTATCGACTATGAGATACCTCTTATTCGGGCAACTAACCCAAAAATAAATATGTCTGTTTTCCTGACCAAAAATATATATTCGAATGTAATATAATCTTCAAGTAACGGATATATATATATTTTTTCTCTTTTTTTTTGCGTGGAAAGAGACAAACAGACTGCGGCGAATGAGACAGATAGAGCGCTGCAGAGAGAGACGGCAATACCCAAAGGCCATCAAACATAAAGAACAAACTGTAACGAAAACAAAAGAGGGAAAATGCGAAACGGGCAAAAATGAAAACAAACTTGTTTTTCCAATGCAGTCATCACAGGCAGCTAGAGAAAAGTTTTTTTTTTGTTTTCCTTTTTTTTTTTCTTTTTTTTTTGGAAAAACCAAAGGCGGCAGCGTGCACGGAATTACAACTTTGGCGATGGGATGGAAACTTTCGCTGATGGAAAACTTCTCTCGGCTGCTGTTGGCATTTCTATCAGCCGTGAGTTTTTCGGTGGATGGAAAATTCAGACAGGAAAATTCAGCCAGGAGCCCCCCAAAAAACCCAGATGAACTCTTCTTCCTGCTAAAAACAGAGATACAGATACACGAGACACGAGTGCTACGAGTAAATGATAAAGCATCGCAAAAGTTTTTGCGCCTCTGTCGCTGACAATTGCCCAGCCATTTGGCTGCCCGAGTTTGTAACTTGATCTCGCCCCTTTTGTTTCATTCCGAAACTAATATTAAATATTATGTGGTAATATTTCAAGTTTATTCCCTCAATTTCTGCTTTAACTACAAATAAATTGCACACTTTCTTTTGATGAACTTCTATATTTAAAGCCAAAAAATGCATTAAAATTTTGAATAATATTTTTAAATATCTATAGGACTCACTTGATTAATATTAATCACGAAAAATCGGAAACTTTTCACAATTGAATGCCCAATTAAATATCCAAATAATTGCTCATGAATAACTGAAAGAGTAATTTTGGTTTTTAATGGCCGCACTTATGTTGCCTTGGCTCCATTATTCCCTTTTCCACGAACCAAAGCCCGACTTTCGCGACTATCGGGGGCTTATCTAGCCAGATATCTAGGCCATATCGCATGTCCTGCGGCTCCTGCGGCTCCGGCGACCTTGCTGCCTGTTATTTATACGGCAAAGTGAAAGTAAATCAATTCAATTAAAAGCTCATCAAATATAATTGTGCATGGCAATCGATAAAATGTCTATTAGACCTGCTCACTTAGTCAGCAAAGGCAGCACAGGCAGCTCAATTCCCATGTCCAATTGGCAATGCCGCCGTTCCTTCTGGCCACTTTGTGTCCCATAAACATAAGCGAACATTTTACGATCTCAACGAAATTATCGACAAATTAGTATAAATGCCCCATGCCACATGAAGGCAATCCGTCCGACGGAAGAATTTCTGCTGCGTTTCAGGCAACCTGGGAGAATCTTGGCTTAGGGTTTTTGCTTATTTGGGGTCTCTTTTCCCATCCCCATTTCCCAGGACAACCCACCAAGAGGCCGAAGGTCCCCACAAACCTTTGTCAAATCAAAGCACGCAAATTGTGTCCTCCTCTTTGCATACTTTTATACTCTCACTGGGGGTCAAAACGACTGGAAAATAAGTGGATGTACTAATTTAATTAGGTCTATGTGAATTACCTACTTTATTACACTTTCTTGTGGAGTTTAAGATGATTTAAGGTTAACTAATTTGGTGTACCGATAAACAATGATCATAGGAACAATGGTATAGAATTTACATTACAAAATGTAAACTATATAATATTAGGTATGAAATTCATACTGCAAAGTCACAATAGTACATTATTTAGTATTAATTTAATATCACACTTTAATACTGGAACTAGTATATTTGTAATTCAACGAGTTTTGTGAGTTAAACTATAATATTCCTTATGAAATTAATACTGCAGAGTTGCGATAGTATATTATTTAGTATTAAGGTAAGACCACAATTTAATACTGAAACTAGTACATTTTTAATGCAACGAATTCTATGAGTTAAACTATTGTTTTTTTTTTGGGTTGCCTAAAATTAAGATGTTTAAAATATTAAAAAAAAAACTTGTGAATTGATTAAAGAAAAAATGATCTTAAAATCTCTTTAAAGAGTATTCTCTAGGTTTTTGGTATATTTTTTTAACCCACTTCTTCACCAAAGGACCAAAACAAAAGGTAAAGGGCATTCGATCTCTCGAGTTGCGTCCGCCCCATGATGATGTATTGTTTTGATTCGGGGAATTCGAAGTTTTTCACGGCCTGTGGGTCTAAAAATAAAACGAAACCGCCGCCAGAGGAGCGTGGGTGGGGGAGAGGGGAGAGGAGCTACGTGCCGCAAAAGTCCGCCAACAGCTGTAAGCCGTATGACAAAGCCTCCTTTTCCCTTTCCAACGATTCCTTTTTTTTTTGTTTTTGGTAAGGTTTTTGGCCCGATCTGCTGTCAATGTTGTTTTGTTTCGCTTTTTTGTCGAGCCCACACCACCCACCGCCCACTTTCCGTTGTTTTATTTGGTGGTTTCTTTTTTTTGCTCTGTTCTTTCTTTGGTTTCGTTTAACTTCTTCTGACAGTTGCTGACAGTTTGTTTGAAGGATGCCCGTGCTGTCGTTCCGCCCATCATTCGGTTTTGATTTGCCTGTGCCACGCCTCCCGTGCCCTTTTGGAACCCTCTTCAGGCCCCGCGCCCCTGACACTGCCACGCCCACTTTGACGCCTCCCGCCTTTGGGTTCCTTGGGTCCTCGTCTTCGCCCTCTTTTGCCTTCCTTTTGACGGATGGTGCGTGCCTAAGCGAGTTTCTTGTCCCAGGACTTTGCATATTCCCACACATCACGTATACGCCAGGGTCACCTGGGTGTATATGTAATATGTAAATATGTGCATTTCTGTGTGTGTGTGGAGGTGTGGGTGGTGCGTGTGTGCGTAGAGCGTTGGAGGTAAATGATATTCGAGGAAGACAAGTGGCTCCGTGTCAATGGTGACTTTTATTTGGTCACAATCAATTAAAAGCGCATTTCAAAGTGATTTTAAGTTTTTATTTGGTGGTATTACCAAAAAATATACTTAAAATTAACGATAGAAAAATAAAACAAGTACCAAATAAAATTAAAAAATTATAAAATAAAATAAATAAAAATTAATTCACTGAAAGTATACCTAAAATTAGCAGTATAAAAATAAAATATATTTATTGGTAAAAAAAAAAACAAAAAAAAACACTAATTAAATTGAATACCCAAAAGAAAAATAAATAAAAATTATTTCACTAAAATTTAAAAGGCTTCAAAGCAACTTTAAATTCCTGACCAAATAAGAAATTACTCAAAAAGCAAACTAAATTCTGTTTGCTAGAAAACATTCATTATTCAACAGGAATTTCATGCTGCAGGATGCATAAAGCATTGCAAAAGCAAATATAAATGTGTGGGTTGTTCTTTTTTCCTGCTTCAATTAAATGCAAATTGTTCATTTGGCAACAGGGAAAGAGAACTTGTATCTGGTAATTTTCTGTTAGAGCCATTTTGGCATATTTCCTGTCACTTCACTTTGGCAAAATGCGTTTTAGACTCTACTTGCCATCTCTTTCTCACGCAGTCTGGCCATCTCTTTCATGCCATCTCAATTTTTTGGGCGTATAATAACAGAGGACTTGTTTATCAGACGTAATTACTTTTGGCCCTCAAAGTCAAGAGAACAAAAAAAATGAAGCGAGAAAGAACCCATTGGGTTTTCGGTTTTGGATTACCTTTCCTGCTTGATTGATGTAATTGAGCGGGGCGCTTGATTGATTGACCAACTGACTTGGCTGCATGAGGCGAGTGTGCATTGCCATCAATTTTGATGGATGCCCGGCGCCAGCAAGGTCAAGTTGTGTGACCCCTGAACGCCACTCCCCTCTCTCCCCTCTCAATATTTCATTTGTGCAATCAGTGCTCACTGTTCGAATCGGTTGCCTTATTTCTCCCTTTTGGCTAGCACACCAAACGAAAAAAAAACACACTCAAATATTTTACTACCTGGGATTCGCTGCGCATTTCCCTTTGCCTGTCTCATCAAATATTTAAATGCCAATTTCACAAATATTGTATGGCCGGCAAATTCAATTCCGTAAGTGTAATGGCCAACAGCAGCAAAGGAAATTAAGTAAATAGAAATAAAAAAGAATAAAAATAAATGGAAAATACAATTTAAACAGCATCTTTAGACGAACTTGAGTTAACAACCAAACGAGTAATAATATAAAATATATAAACTTGGCCAACAAAATTCAGTGAAAACCTGGTTGAACATTGCAGCAACAAAGAAATTGTAATAACTGCAATTCCAACATTGTTTACAGATATCCAGATATTGCAAGCAAACAAAAAATGGCACTCGGCCGTAAAAGCTGTATCAACAATTGTTACATCCACATAACAATGCGAGCAACAATAAATAGTAAACTTCAATTCGCGGAATAACAAGCCATGGCAAAGTATCTACAACTTTATAGGGCATTAAAAAGAACGATCCAACATATATTCATGGAAACTACATCAGCGTGCGGCGAAAAAAAAAAATGGCAACAGATGAGAAATATTTAAAACATTGCAGATATTACAAACAGATAGGGAAACCCATAAAAAATACATTCTGAAAACAATAAAACTGTCATGTACTATTTTAATGTTTTAATTTTAAGCATAAACAAACTGTGTTGCGAAATGCATAAATTTAATATATGCAGAATCATTTTATTCCATTGTGTCTTTAATATCATTAATTCGTACATTATTTCTAAACTATCAAGTTTAAAAAGTATTATTATTATTATTAAATAGTATTATATTATTTTATTAAGTATCATTTATTTTTATTAATTTATTACCACACTTAGTATATTTTTAACACAATATGGATCAGTAAATGAAACTATTTCAATTTATTAATTTTTACCTTATAAAATTAAAATTTTATTTCCCAACAACATTTATTTATTATACCTACTTATATGTATATCTTAAAAAAAATCTTGGCAAAATCCACGAAAATATTTTTTAAGATTTTAAGTTTATCAAATTTTATAGTGCCAAGTTTTCAAACATGCTTAAGGTATTTCTAGTTTAAGCACTTGACATGCAAAGTCTATAAGCTATTAAAAACAGAAATACCCTTAAATTGAAGATAGTTATGGCAAACACAACTACACACCTGTAGCCCTGCATATACATATACATATCCCCTTTATAGAGGCGGTATCTATATATATATATATTCCCCATAGATATCTATAAGTACATGCAACAGAAGCCGCGAAAGGATGGCAAGGATGCCTGCCAAGTTTTATGGCCGCAAAGTATGCAATAATAAATTGAGCAATTGTCGCTGGAAAAGAACCAAGGGGGAGAGGGGGGAAGCGTGCGAATGGGGGCGGTGGGTGGTACAAAGTGGGCGGGGTGGTTTGTCCTTTGGGGTTGAGGCTGCCACTTGGCGCGCACGTAATGAGCATATTTGTAGCACACTTCTCGGCGTACGTGTGTGTCCTTTGAGGGAAAGTTTATGCAAGTTATTTTTACTCCGTAACCCGGAAAGTCGACAACTGGAGGCTCACTCCTTTCACCCCTCGAACCTTCGAACTGCTGGCCGAATTTCCTCTAGATTCCGGGGGCGCAGGTGTTGAGGCGTGGCACTTGGCGAAAAAAAAAAACAAAAAAAAATGTAGAAGCAAGAGGACCGTTGTCATACACTCCTTTACCGAATCTTCTAGAGGTGCCCTCCTCCACCTCGCTCTACATAAAAGGACGATTTGATTTCCCTTCGTGTTGTTCTTTCCCTTCCTATCCATCCCAAAAACCCCCCCTCGCTCCCTCCATTTGTTTTCCTTTTGCCGTGCTCAAGTTTTCCCGTTCGGTATCTGCATTTAATGGTCGCCGGTGAAAGATGAATTCAAGTGCTTCGATTTCGCGAAAAGTGTTGTGTTCGAGTGGTTTGAGCCAGTGAAGGAGCAGCAGCAGCAGCACAGCATGGCCCTATAACCTGGCACCCGTCACTTTAATGGGCACGCTTAAATTTGCGATTTATTGGAGCCATTCCATTGAAAACAGAATAAAGGGATCAAAAAGATTGAAAACTTAAGCAAGTCATTTTACATTTAAATTGCTTCTGATTTATTTCGTTGAATTTGTTGACACTACAAGGGCAAACAATCGTTCTTATAAAACTTTTCACATTAGCATAAATATATAAATATATTAAATATATTAGCTATCTATATATCAAAAATCATACAAATCGCATTATTATTGTAAAAGTTATGAGAGAAAATAAGAATTGGTTTAATATCTCATGTAAAGTTGTCTAAAAGTATGCTATGAAAAATACAAGAGCGGACTTGCGGACACAAATAATATTGTTGCATACTTTTAGTTGCATTTATGGTGACTTCGAAAGCTAAGTGGGTTGTGATCCCTAGGAATTACGTATTAACACTGAAGTGCATTTTGACGGTAGCATCCTTGCTTGTCCTTGAGCACTTTCCTCCACTTGATCCCTTGTCCTTGGTGCCTCCTTTTTTCGCTAATTCGACAGCCTGAGAAAGTTGAAAAGCGCAAAGAGCGTAAATTCATTAAACATTCGTGGAACGGGCGTGAAAGTATTTTCTTTTTTTAACGCTCACTGTGCGGTTGTTTGTGTCTGTGTGTGTCTGGCTAACGAGCTCTCCAAGTTTAACAATGAGCGAAATTTCGCAGCTCATTGAATTTGAAGTCATGTGTAACGCGACAGCGCCGTCGACAAAAATAAAGAAAGCGGAAGAAGTCACGGGGTCCCGAGTAATCAGTCAGCTTTTTATATAAATACACACACACACATAAGTACAAATATATATGTATAGAGAACCTGGATGGAAAGGCGGGCGCATAAATGTCACACAAAGGACTCCGACACCCGTGAAGAGCGTCTGTCACAGACTATGTATAAATAAAAAATCAAATAAATAAAAGGGAGCCAAGACGGCTAACAAAATACACGCAGAACAATTGTAGGTTCTTTTTTCTATACCACAAAAAAAAATTGAAACGATATTATGATCATTTTGATATGTTTAAAATGTAAATAACACGTTCTCCGAATTTCGATTGTGTCTTTCTCGCTCCCACAGACGTAATCTAAGTCGCCATCTTGCTTTTACCTCTCTTTTTCGAAGTCACAGAATCTCCGAAAGAGAGAGAAATCGAAAAGTTAAATTTTTCAACATCAGTTTTACATTATTTTATGGTAAAAACGATAACAAATTTCATTTCTGGCTCCCACACAAGTAATTTAAGTCGCCATCTTGCTTTAACTTTTCTTTTTCGAATACAGAGAATATCCGAAAGAGAAGGATTAAACAAGTTACATTTTTCAATATCAATTTTACCAAGCAATAATGGTAAAAATGATATGTGTATAGATACTACATATTTAAAATATCAGATAAATCTGAAAATCAAATGGAATAATTTCCAAATATTTCAAAATACCATATTCAAGTTCATCTTAACAATATTTTAATGGCATGGCTAGCAGGCAATGATATTTTCCATATAAATAAACAGACCGAAACCCAAAACAAAAACCCCTAAGCATTGCAGATAAGCATTAAAACGTGCTCTTGGAAAATTTAAAAACCTACTCAACAGAACAGATATTTATAGTTATTTTAGTCAATAATAGAAAATAGAACGTGCTTTTTCCGTGTAGCCAAATTGAAAGGCCAACAATGTAAAGTACGGCAACAAGCTGCGAAAATGCCAGCCACTTGAGTTTGTGTCCCCGAATTGGAATCAAAGTCAGGTGCAGGAGGCCATGGCCATCGTTTTAAGTGGGTGGCTGGCTGGCTGGCTGATTTGGGTGCTCTTCAGGGGGTGGCGATGGGTGGTGGGTGGTGGTTAAGGGAGGTGGGTGGAAGTCCCCAAAGTGCGACAAAATCGAATCGCAGCGAAAAAGAAGAACCTGTGGCCATGGCCCTGGCAATGGCGTCACTCGCTAATTCCATTAGTCTTAGTTTTTAGACGTTTCTTGGCTTCCGGCTGCACCGATCCGCGGTTAGTTCAGTTGTCTGTCAGCTATCAGCCGGTTCCGTAGCTCTGACTTATCCCCAAAAGTCACTAGTCACCAGTTAACAAGTGCTCCTGCGAGTCCCTGTTCAATAATTTGCATAAATCTCCATCTGGGGTAAAGTTTCGTCATGTCAAAGGCTCAACTTTAAAGTGGATTTTTGTTTTGTTTTGCTCTCATTTTTTTTTTGGAAATTGTGTCGAGCTCATAAAGTGTGTGCAGATTGCAAATTGGCAAGCGGATTTGTGTGTGCGAAATTAGTTCAATTCGAATGCTAATTCAATTTGTAAGTTTTTTTTTTAAGGAAAACTCGTTAAACTTTTTGGCAAAATTGTTTGCAAATTGGCAGACGATTTGCAAATAGGTTCGTGTTGATTATGCACACTCTGGTTGCAATTTAAATTATTTAAATATTTATAAAATTAAATCTCTAATATTTCCCTTAATTAGTTTGAAGCTGAAAGATTTTAAATAAATACATTGAATTCGAAAATTATTAGTATTTTACAATGAAAATCAGAAAATCATTTAATTTTCAAGGGCAGCTTGATTTCTGTCTTTAGTCTCCGATGTCTGAGAGGCATTCCTTGTATAATTAATGAAAGAACACACACTTCTTGTAGACATTTGACCACAAATCGAAATTGGAAATTATATGATGCACTTGAATACTGAAAGCTAAGCCCTGATGGACATCGGGGCCAAAACAAATGCATTTTGTTGAATTTCCTATTGTAACATGACCAATCAGGACACACACTCCTGATTTCCTTTCTGTGCACTGTAATCGAAATCGTACTAGGTTCTCAGGAAATTGGCAAGAAAGTTGTTAAACAGTTAAAAATCAGAACAAATTTTAAACTCATCTTCACTTGAGTTTTTCTTATATTAAAAATATACTTGTTTTAGTATTAAAGTGTGGTATTTAATTAAAACCAAATAATATAGTATCTAAACTTTGTAGTATTAATTTCATACTAAATATTATATATTTTATATTTTGTAATGTAAATTCTATACCAAAAACTGGATCCTAACATTTCTGACGGTATGAATTACTTATGTATTGAAATTATACTAGATTCAGTATAAAAGTGTGGTATTGAATTTATACCAATAAAAAATTATAGTATCTGAACATAGTAGTATTTATTTTATACTAAATATTAGAGAGTTTATATATTGTAATATATTTTGCAATGACAATATTGATATAAAACTTATTCAGATATTTTTCAAATTCAATCCTCTTTGTTCAAACTTTAGTCGATGAATTTTTTGTGAGTGCAACATGGGCATGTCTTCATTTTGTGTGTGGCAAACCGCACAATTATTATTGCAGGACCACCCGAAACCCGTTGTGGCTGTCATGTCTAATGGCTGTGTATCTCTGTTTTCCATTTGCAGCTGAGTCGAAGGTTTTTTGGATAAAAGGGTACCGGCCGTTTGAAAGTCGTGGCAGTCGAAGTGCAGCACTTGCAGCCGAGTCAACTTCAATTAGCCGGAAACGGAAACGGACCATGTGATCTACAATAAATGCGATTGTATAGTAAACACGCATGTGTTGGTACAAAATGTCTGGAAATTAAGCCGATATCTGTAGAGAAAGGGAGAGAGTGAGAGACAGAGACAGATAGAGAGACAGTAACAGAAACAGATCTAGATCTGGATTAGATATATATCGCATGTGCACGGCAACGGAAACGGAAGCGTCAGCGGCAACGGAAACGGAAACAGGAGCAGTAACGGAAGCGAAAACGGAAACGGAAGTGGCTAACGTAACGTCACCCAGTGAGCAATAATGACCAAGAAGTACGAGTTCGATTGGATTATTCCGGTTCCGCCGGAATTGACCACGGGCTGTGTGTTCGATCGCTGGTTCGAGAACGAGAAGGAAACGAAGGAGAACGACTTTGAGCGCGATGCCCTCTTCAAGGTCGACGAGTACGGATTTTTCCTCTACTGGAAAAGCGAGGGTCGGGTAAGTTACCAAAAAAAAAAAATAATAAATTAAAAAGTAATAAGTAAAAATACCAACATACTTGTATATTTAATTAAAAATATTTAATATTATTACTATAAAATATTGAATTCGACTTATTTGAACTAAATCCAAAAATATTTGAGTTTAAAATATTTTAAACTGCAAAGAAAAAAAAACGAAATGAAATGATCAATTCAACTTTATTTCATATCAATAAAAAGTCGATATGACTCATCAAATTTATTATTTAAACATATCAATTTGACATAATATCATATCAGTTACTTTATTTTAAAATACCAAATTCAGTATTTTTTTGAACAAATACTGAAAAATAAGATAAACATATTTTTAAATCATATGACAATTTTTTTTACAATTTTTTAAAATATCAAATTGACCAGAACATATCAATCTGATCTTTTGTCAAATATTTTTCTGTGTATGTTAAAAATCCTTAAATTAATATTAATATTTAAATTGATTAAAAGAGGCAATGGATACAATTCAAAACATGAATAGTTACATAGAATATAAAATTAATGGAT
Source organism: Drosophila mimetica (assembly GCA_037075245.1). Classification (NCBI taxonomy): domain Eukaryota; kingdom Metazoa; phylum Arthropoda; class Insecta; order Diptera; family Drosophilidae; genus Drosophila; species Drosophila mimetica. The sequence continues at coordinate 7,469,445 of JBAMCH010000005.1, forward strand.
TTACCTATTTTGCTGTGTAGAGTAAGATGTTTGTACTCCAAACTGATTAGAACTTTTCCTTTTCGACAGGATGGCGATGTCATCGAGCTGTGCCAAGTGAGCGACATTCGTGCGGGAGGAACCCCAAGGGTGAGTAATCCATACATATTCCGTATTTATTTAATGGGGGCCTCTTGATTTGTTCTTTAATTATTAGAAAATTCAATCGCCATAAATCAGAATTTTTTTCAATTGTGTTGGTTCAACAATGACATTGTAAAACCTTAAAATGCTCAATTTATTGTTTACAATGAAATGGTCATTTTGTGGAATGCAGGCAAGGGATTAATAGGTTATATTTTTGCCCGCACATTTTTTTTTGAATTGGTATAAATTTGGGTTTTTTTCCGTAAATTGTTGGCCTTAGACAAATAGTTTGATCTTATTTCATGAGGCTGTTCAATTAGTCGATTTACTGGCAATAATAAAACACAATCAATGACAGTTTAAAATATTTTCATTTAATATTTTTTTTTTAATGCGATGTTTATAATGTATTTATGGGTTCAGAATAAACTTAGCTATTAATTCATTGGCAATGAATACAGTTAGGTCAAGGTAATTATACTAATATTTAAAAAATAAAATAGTTTACAAACCCTAAATTTAAATCCATAAGGTTTAAAAGAGAACTGATCCTTTTTGAGTGTGTGTGTGTGCTTTATTCTGCGACACCTGTCTCCCACTTTTTATTGCCTACTTTTCCACATTTTCCCACCATTTCCCCACCCATATTTTCCCCGCTTTTCATGCCAAGTTTTGACTAAGTGCAGTTGGTCTTTCCTTTATTTTTCTTTTCGCCGGCAGGATGAACTATCACAAAGCCATAAAACTGTCGCCTGTGTGTGCGTGTGTGTGTGTGCCTCGGTTAATGTGTCAATATGTCACTTTTGCTCTCAATTGTTTTCAGCCAGCGCCATTTGTGGATCAAAGTCGCCGTCTTCGACTCGAAACGCATTTGTTCCATGCGCTAGATTTATTGTCACCGACTGGCCACGCCCCCCTTTATTTACTCCCTCAAAAGCCCCAGCACATATGGCGCACATAAGGGGTATATATACATATATACATAAGGTGGGAGGTGGACTGATAGAGTGATGTATTTGTGTTTGTCTGTCGACGTCTCCTAAATGAAATTTATGACCGAGCAGCAACAGCCCGAAATGAACCTCCATTTGGGCCAATCCATCTATTTGTTGTCGGAGTCCTCGAAATATATATATATATATGTATATGTATAGCTGCATAGTATCCTCTATATGTATATTTATGGCCGATGCAGGTGCTGTCCCGAGACTCGAACTAATTTAGATTTGCCATCCAGTTTCACTCTCTGGCTTTCCCTTTCTGCCCCCTTTGACACACTTTTCCTCGGGGGCGAAAAGGGAAACTGAAACTGAAATGGAGGCTCGGATGAGTGCATCCAACTGGCAACTGCCCATACACATAGAAATGCCCATATCCCCTGCCATCCCATCATATCCTGCACTGCTTTTTTTTAGGGGGATGCTTTTCAGGACCTTTCGATGCTTTCTCAGGGGCTGACCACTTACTTAAATATTTAATTGCATTTTTTCTTCCAATTTAAAGTCAAATAATTATCACACTCATAAAAATAATTTTCTAAATTTTAGAAAATTTACTAAGTCCACGGGCGAAATGTCAGTTTTTAGGGCAATTTAATTACTTGCTCAAATATTAGAATTATAATTTTTATAAATTTAATGCAATCACAATTTGGGATCTTCAGTAAGCAGCTCTAGAAATCCTCCGTCCAAATCCTCCATAGTGAATCCTCCTCCTCTTCACTTTACCATTTTTGGCCCCGGGCAAAGCCTTTGACTATTCTGCATGTAGGTTACAGGTGCATCTAAGGGAAAATGTGAAATGAAAAGGGGAAATGAAAATGAAAATGGAGAGTGGGGAAAGGGAAACAGGAAAATGAAGGGAACTACTAAGTGGCAGCCAGGTGCGGTCGCCGGTAATGCTTCATTCAATCGTGAACAGAAGGTTGAAAGCCTGCAAGCGGCTTAAGTCAGCCAGCAGGGCCCCAAAAAGTGAGTGCAGCTGCAAAAATATCGAAAGAACTTGGAACTAAAGTAAGCCCAGGAAAAAGGAAATACGAAAACGTCATTGACAGGGAATTATTGAAAGAACAAACATTGCTCAATGGATCGATTTAACTTTAAACACTCTCTAAAAAGTTTCGAGTTTAGTGAGTAATAAGGAGAAGTGTCAGTAAGGAACACACAAAAGAAACTTGGTACGAAACGAAGAAATATTTGATGAAATACGGGATCAATTTGATATGTTTTAAATGTAAACAACACGTTTTAAGTAAGCCAGTTCGAATTTCGAATGTGTCTGTCTCGCTCCCACTCACATAATTTAAGTCGCCATCTTGTTTTTACCTCTCTTTTTTTAAACTCAGAGAATCTCAGAGAGAGAGAAATCGAAAAGATAAATTTTTCAACATCAGTTTTACATTATTTAATGGTAGAAACGATAACACATTTTTTTCTTTTTTTGTGTAGCCAAAAGAACTCATATTTTTTGACAGTGTCTGGCATTTATTTGTTTAAAACTTGAACGATGAGCCACTTGGCCAGTTTTGTGTCATCTTAACCCTTTTTCTAGCTCAAACCCTAAACATCTTTTGTGCTCCTTGGATGAGCCAGGAACTTCCCTTACCCTCGGGCAAATTCAATTAAAATGCAAAATAAACACCAAAGAGCAGAAGTTGCAAGAAACTCGCATAATGATCACACACTTGTGATGTGCGTGTGTGTGTGCCAAAAATGTTGACCACAAATGAGATGGGCGAAAAGAAAACGCCAGCTGAGTAAAAGCAACAGACACAAAATGCAAAAAGTTTTCAACAGAAGAAAAAAATGGACAGGGTTTGAGTGCCTTCTACACTGCAATAAATTTGACTCGCAATAGAGTTTAAAAATAATTTGTATTCTATATAAATTATTAATGATTTTGCTACCAGAGATGTTTTTATTTATTTTTTTATTTAAGCTGGAGCTTTATAAAATAAACTATGGGTTAATTATTGTTAAGGTCACACTATTAACGTATAAATTATCCTTAAGGTCACACTAGAAACGTATAAATCACCCTTAAGGTCACACTATAAATGTGTATATTATGCTTAAAGTCACACTGGCAAGACAGTTACCTTATACCTCTGTTAAGGATTACTTTCTCCCTTTTTCCCTCTGTGTATGCGTGTGATTTGTCTGTGTGTGTGTGTGTGTGTGTGTGCACTCCGTGTGTGTGAGAGTGTGCTTGTGTGCGTTTAGTGCTCTGCCATCACTTGAAATGTTTGGTCATCAATATTAAATCAGTGAGCGACACACACAGTAAAATGAATGAATGAACGAGAGACGGGGGAAATGTGGGGGAAAGTGTGCGACTTTGGGGCAGAAAAGAGACGGGTATAGTGGCTCTGAAAGAGACAGAGTGCTGCCTCCCTGTCCCGAAAAGCCTTGCACAATGAACCATTAAAAGTTGCTTCGTTTGGCAGAGGAAAACCGCAGAAAGAAGTCTGGCGAAAGAAAGAAAATGGTGGCCGAGGCTAACACACACACAAACACACACACAGAAACGAAAAGAAATATTGAAAACGAAAAATTTGAGCTTGGTTGCAGTTTTTTCGTTATTGCCCCCGACTTTTCTTGGCTTTTAGTTTGCCGGCGCTTTTCAATAATGCACGAAGCTCTGAAGCTCTGCAAACGTAACAAAGCGAGTGAAAGAAATATATAAGGAAAAAACGAAGAAAAATATATATAGTTAAAAAAAAAATACTGAAAGAAAGAAAGAAAGAAAGAAAGAAAGAATAAGAGAACAAAACTTTTATAACATTTGCTTTCACTTTAGGGGGCTGACTTATTTAGCACTCGAAAGTCTGCTGCTTTCTTCCCCCGACTTTACTCACAAATTGCACTTGAACTGATTGAGCTATTGTGTGTTCTGTGTGTGTGTGTTCTGGAGGTGAGGAAAAATCCTCAATGGGGTCTCTGCATAATTCAATTTCCTTTAAGAAATTCACCGCTTAAGTGGACGACTTTGAAACAGCATTTAAGGCGGTAAACAACAGGTTTTCTCACTTTAAGTGGTTGGGAAACTGTTAAAATCAGCTGTTTAAGGTTGAATATTTAGCAAAAGAAGAATTAGAAATACTATCTAAATAAGAAAATAACTTTATATAGGAACTTTAGAATTTTTAGGTTTTTTTTTCACTATATAAAAAATATTTCCAACTATTATTCAACCATTTAAGTATTTGGAATACTGTTAAAGGAAAAAAAAGAAAAAAAAAGGATTAGAAATTATATCTAAATAAGAAAATAATTTTATTAAGTGCTTTAGGATTTTTAATTACATTTTCCCTATATAAAAAAAAATATTTCCAACTATTACTCAACCATTTCCTCTTATATCATTTTGGTTTATAACTCAATTTGTCAAATTTATCTCAACATTTTCTATTCAATTTTGAGACTCGTTTTCTGTGGGAAAGAAAAATGAAAAAAGTGTAGCATACTTTTTCGCGCCCCGAAAGTTGCGTAATTGCATTTTATTGGACTGGGCAGCGCAATTAAATTCGAAATGCTGGCCAAAATTGAAGCTAGCTGGCTGGCTGACTGACTGACTGGCTGCGAGAAAAGTACACAACGCACACATTTAATTGTTGCTGACGGCCAAAAGGGAAAATAGAATGAAAATATATTTGTTTGGCTCCGCGAATGCTGCACAAATGTTGATAAATGTTCTGTGCAAGCCTGTGATTAATGATGCGACTGGAGATTAATGTTGTGCTGCGATGCTGATTCAGATGCTGAATACTGAATACTCGGCGCCGAGATGCGCCAAATTGCAGTCAAATGGCTGACAATGGGGCGTATGCGTAATGCCAAGGGGGTGGATTGTGATGGTATAAGCCAAGCTAATGAATATTATTTGCATTTCCATTCCTACAGGATCCAAAGATACTCGATAAGGTGACGAAGAAGAACGGAACCAATATACCGGAACTGGATAAGCGATCCCTCACGATCTGCTCGAACACGGACTATATCAATATAACATATCACCATGTTATTTGTCCAGATGCGGCAACAGCCAAGGTGAGTCAAGGTCATGTTACAGGTTAACACACCGGAAGTGGAAGCGGAGGTGATAGGCTGCCAGTGATCAGGAGCAGCGATTCCGTAATTTACATTTCCCTATCACCACTGAGTCCTGCATTTCATTTATCCGATTTAACCGCTTCAATCAAAGGTGAACCTCGTGGGCATTTTAGATTTCTGATATTACAAGTATTTAAAAGAAAATAAATATATAAAAATAATAATTATTTTATCACGAATGTGCGTTAGTTGAAATTTTCATTATTATTACTCATACGCAGTGCAGACCAACTTGAATAATTTTTCGAGGTTTTTATAAATTTAAATATAAGAATTTATTCTAGTTTTTGTATAATACAAATGAAGTAATACGATTTGGTCTGATATTATTACATTTTAGATTTATTTAAATTACAATTAAAATTTTTAATAATTTGTATTATTATTACTCATACGCAGTGTAGACCAACTTAAATATTTTATCAAGGTTTTTTTTTTTAAGTTTTAATATGATAATTTTTTCTAGTCTTTGTATAATACAAATGAAGTAATACCATTGGGTTTGCTATTTTTCAATTTTTCATTACTAATTTATTTATTATTACTATTACTATTTATTTACATAGAACAAATTTGAAAAATGTAGGTACATTTCTTGAAAGCTGAAATTTTAAAAAAGTTAAGGCCAAAGCTGTTCGGAGTCCACCTTAATACGAAAATACAAACTAGAATCACTCACCGAAAACACACAATCCTTCTATCGACTCTCTCTTCTTTTAGATCTGGCTAGATGGCATACGAAAAATCACCCATAATGTCAAAGCGAACAATATCTGCCCCATGATGTGTCTGCGGAAACAGTAAGTGGGCGTGTTCACTACTTACCTCACCACTTACCTCACCCCTTACCCTTTGCAAGCGGCCTCGGTCCTTTTCTTTGTCCTGTATCCCATGTCCTTTCGCCTTGCCACATTAATTCCACTTGGTGCACCTCACTCGATTACACTGTGTACATAATTGCATCGATTGTTCCGTTCTCTCTCTGTTCTGCATGCTGTTTCTTTTCTTCTTCTACGCGTTATTGTTACTGTTGTTGTTGTTCATGTCGTTGTCCTTTACGATTATCTACTCTCTCTCTCTCTACGCATATACCTATCTCACTCGCACAGAGCTGGCAAAAGAACTTGCGTCTCATCACGCATAACAATCGCGCCACAAATGTGTGCCCGCGCGTCAATTTGATGAAGCAGTAAGTACGGTCACACTAAAACAAGTACAACACATGTTTTCGTCCTTTTTGGCTGTATGACACTAGGTAAAACAGGAATCAGAGATTAAGGAAATACATTTAAAAAAATACTTTTTAGTAAAACTTGAAACAAATAAGTAACATATAATTTCAATAGACTCGTTTATTAAGATATTTTCTATAATAATTATAAATATGAGTTTTAGATAACATCATTTAAAATATTAAAAAAAAAAAGTTTTCTAAAAACCTTAGTTTTTTGGTGTCATACAGTCGTAAGTAAAAGAGCTAGTAAAAAGGTTTGAATGGAGTAAAGAAGGTTCATTTCCTAAATCGGTAAGTAAAGGGTTTATATTGCATAAACTATTAACCTAATCTCCAGTATTTAAACGCAAAACTATCATCACAACAAAGCTTAACTCAATAATCAATTTCGTTGCGTCAAAATTCAAAAAAATGACTAATTGGAATCCCCGTTGCAACTATGTCTATTACAAAACCCTGAAATTTCATCCGTTAAACTTGTTTTCCCCCCATATATTTTTCACCAAATGCTGGACTTTTCGGGTCAATTACTCGCGCTCTGTCGCTATTAATTTCCTGATTGCTGATTACGCAATTCCGAGAATTCCTACCTAACGGAACCCAGCTGCAATTCGATCCCCGGCCAAGGGACTACTCGACTTCCTATTCCCATAGTTGTTGATTTTCCTCCGCTTTCCTTGGTTCCATGGGGCGTTCTTGGCTTCGCTTCACTTTTAGCACAAAATAAATTCATTTTATTTGCATTTCCTGTGTCCCACACACACACAAATAGCGGGCTGGGGAAAAACGGAAAACTCAGTTGGGTTGGGCTGCTGCTGCTGTTCTTTTACCCACCGAAGCCATCGTGAAAAATTCCAGGAGTGGGTGCGGTGTAGTGTGTGTGTGTTTGGTCAAAGGGCTTCATGCTTTGTGCGGAGCACAATTTGGAAAATAAGCAAATTATGAGTGTCATAACATAAACAGCGAAAGTAAAAAAAAATCATTATTCACATGGAAATTTAGGATGCGATATCAAGATAAAGTAAAAACTTTAAAAAATCTATGAGAAGATGTGCTTTGTGTTAGGAAATAGTCTTTGATTTTTCCAATGCTTCGTTTCCAATCCCAAGTCCTATAAATGATAGTATAGACTAGAGTTTGAAAATTATCGATAAACTGCAGTATCGATATTTTCGATATTTTATCATTATAACATCGATAATATCGATGATATATTATCATTATAACATCGATATTATCGTTGATATTTTATCATTATAACATCCATGTTTTCAAGGAAAGCAATAGACTATTATTATAATATTTAGAGACCTTTTCGATGAGTTTATTTCTAGTCATGAAGTTCCCATGTTCCGTTTTCATTTCCAAAGTGTTGCCCTAAATGCAATGAAAATTCGCTGCAATGAAAATTCCAGCCTCGTCATTCGAAATTGGGTTAAACCGCCCAAAAGTTTGCTCGATTCCCTGCTGAAAGACAAGTGAATCGAGTGCATTTCATGGGGGATAGGTGGATGGTGGTTAGGTGGATGATGGTGGATGGTCGATGTCCATGGGCCAGATGAAAGGCGGCGACTGTACAGCGGTTCATTGGATATGCGTTGCCTTGCGGCTAGCGAACTCTCTGCCCAGTCGAGTGTGTTTTCGGGGGGTCTAATGGGTGTGTTTATGGGGCATGGGTGTGTTGCATCCGGGATCACAAAGCCGCAATTGAGCACTGAAAACATATAATACAGAATTAGGAATTTCTTAATATTTTTACAATATTAAACTGTAGTTATACTTATTTATTTACGACACAGAATTAGGAATTTTTTAATATTTTCATAAAAAAAAAAAAATGTTAATTAAAAAAAAAGAAATTTTAATTACAAATTTACATACTACAACTTTATAAATTTTACCAGTTGTAATGCTTTTGCAATGAATTATGTTACCAATTTTAGACCTCATTTAGTAATAGTTTCTCTCAGTGTTGAAATGTTCCAGTGGGTGGTGGGTGGCAAAAAGTTGCAAAGTGCATTCAACGAACAACCGTGTTAACCACCGACGTAGCCAACACCTTGGCCAAATGGGAGGCGGAAGTGGTTGCAGGAACGTGAGTGGGCGTGGCACGGTAGCAGTTGCATGTTTGTATTGTAAATTAGTTGTCCTAGTTTGCAATTTGTTTCTGATTGCATTATTTATGCGTCATTCGGCGCATACGGGTCTTGCAATCACTTGACCCGAAACTGAAACCCCCCAACTATACGATGCAAATGCGATATAAACCCACGGATCCCACAAGTGTGACAGAGAGAGGGGAGGGAGGTGGGCACTCGATTCAATTAGTTATGGGTTCCGTATTCGGTGCAGGTCGTTAATCATCTGCGTAATGGATCGCCTGAACTTGATTGCTAATCAATATTTGATTCGATTACCGGTCAGCTTAGTGCACTAAACAGTCGTTAAGGGAAAGTGGAATATAGGGTTTCGGAATGGAAAGGACCTTTTGACATAGTTCCACCGGCAATTTCATGGCAATTTCCTTTTGCTAATGGGAAATTTTAATTTAAATTTATACGTTGGGTAATTCAATTTATGGACAAGAAGGTCAAAGGCAAACATAAATCCACACAAAACTAAAATTGTAAATAAATTCTAATTACTCACTTACTTACTTATTACTTACTTATACCACAAAAATATTCCAGGTAAGTATTATTTTTTATCTTGTTCGATCTTTATTAATTGTTGCTCTTGCTATATTGTCGTTTTAATTGCATTATCCAAACACCAAAAACACAAAACGCGTCTCAGTTTCATTCCTGGAAAATATATGCAATTATTACACACATCTTTCTTCCTGTAACCCAAAAATAGTTGGATGCGATTGAGTTACTGCGTGGAGAAGAGCGGCAAAATTCCGGTGAAAACGCTGGCAAAGACCTTCGCCTCTGGCAAAACGGAGAAGCTGGTGTACACGTGCATCAAGGATGCCGGTCTGCCCGATGACAAGAACGCCACGATGACCAAGGAGCAGTTCACCTTCGACAAGTTCTACGCCCTGTACCACAAGGTCTGTCCGCGCAACGATATCGAGGAGCTCTTCACCTCCATGTGAGTAAAGAAAATCTTAAATATGGAATGGAATAATATTATAACCACTTTTGTTACCCTTTCAGTACCAAGGGCAAGCAGGACTTCATCAGTCTGGAGCAATTTATACAGTTCATGAACGACAAACAGCGCGATCCTCGGATGAACGAGATCCTGTATCCGCTCTACGAGGAGAAACGCTGCACGGAGATCATCAACGATTACGAACTGGATGAGGAAAAGAAGAAGAACAGTAAGAAATCAAATTTGTATAACTACACCGAAAAAAAGATCTTAGAAACTAGACTATTGCGTTTAAAAAATATCTTAAAAATATGAATATTACATACTTACTGTCAGAAGTGTTAAAACTAAACTTTATGGTATAGAACTGACATTACAAAATATAATTTTTATAATATTTAGTATAAAATGAATACTACAGAGCTCAGATAGTATATAATTTAGTATTAATTCAATACCAAACTTTTATACTGGATCTAGTATATTTTAATACATCGAGTTTTAGGAGTTACACCTTTTTTTTTTGGTTTCGTGTATATTAATTAGATGAATTATAAATATAATTATATACCATAAACATTTAACAAATTCTATACAAATTTTAAGGCATTTTAAGTTTTGTAATTTAATGGACAGAGTTTGTTTCTGTTATATATAGCCTTTAATAACAAATAATCACAAGCTTATGTGCGTTAAAACTAATTAAAAAAGTTTCGCCTATGTTGATCAACTTTATTTCGCTCTATCCAATTAGAAAAGTTATGTAATTTGATATGAACTTTTTCACCAAATGGTTGAAACATTTTTAAAAATAGCACACACGTGTAGGGGCACTTTTGTGGAGTCAATGTGATAATTATATATATTTTATCCACGCTCAGTTCAAATGTCGCTGGATGGATTCAAGCGCTACCTAATGTCCGACGAGAATGCACCTGTGTTTCTGGACAGACTCGACTTTTACATGGAGATGGATCAGCCGCTGGCCCATTACTATATAAACAGCTCGCATAATACCTATCTATCCGGTCGACAGATCGGCGGCAAGAGTTCCGTGGAGATGTACCGCCAGACCCTCTTGGCCGGATGCCGGTGTGTGGAGCTGGACTGCTGGAATGGAAAGGGCGAGGACGAGGAGCCGATCGTCACCCACGGTCACGCCTACTGCACGGAAATCCTCTTCAAGGTGGGTTCCTTAATCAACTGAAGACTCATCGTGATATCTTACGAAAATCATTCGAATCAATTTAACTCTCATTTAACCGCCATTTAACTCACATTTAATTCCAAATGAATCCAATTTAACCCCCATTTAACTCACATTTAACTCCATTTTAACTGCCATTTATGAAGGGTATTTCATTTATTTTCTCAATGTGTTAACCCCCATTTAACTCTAATTTAACTCCCTTCTAGCTCCAACATAACTCACATTCAACTCCAATTTAACTCACATTCAACTCCATTTATTAAGGATATTTCATTAATTTTCCCAATGTGTTAACTTCCATTTAACTCTCATTTAATTCACATTTAACTCCATTTTAACTCACATTTAACTCCCATTTATCAAGGGTATTTCATTTACTTTCCCAATAAGTTAACCCACATTTTACTTTATGAAATACCTACAAAATTCCAGCACATATGATATGAAAATGTTCGTAATTAACAGAATAAGCTTTTAATTGAAACATTTAACTTTGTGCATGTAATGTCGGTAATCTTAATTGTCAAAGCAAATCAGCTTCGTGCATCTAATGTATATATTAAGTCCGGGGGAAAACGGAAAATGGATGCATTGTTTAGAAACTTTGGGGTGGTAAACAAATTACGTACAAATTTGCTTTAATTATAGCTCGGAGAATAATTTTTGGTTAGATTAACTAAAATGTTCGCAAACAATGAGCAAGTTACATAAATGAACTAAAATTAGATTTGTCCCAGTTTCGGTTATTTACAAAATAGATTCTATAGGTTTTATTTAAAATGCAATATGGAAAATAACAAGGGTGCTTTAAAGTAATAAATAAATAAGTAATAAATAAAAAAAAACAAAAAAAATAAATTTAAAATAAAAAAAAATTTAAAAAAAATAAAAAATAAAAAAAAATTTAAAATAAATAAATAAATACAAAATAAACTTTTTAAAAGTCCATTAATATGAATGTGCTCAAATACTTCTTTAATTTCATCAATGTTTCATCACCTTTTCATCACTATATACAAAAAACAAAGTTATAATATCGTATGTTCAATATACCTTGCAGGACTGTATCCAGGCGATTGCGGACTGCGCCTTCGTGTCGTCCGAGTATCCGGTGATCCTGTCCTTCGAGAACCACTGCAACCGCGCCCAGCAATACAAGTTGGCCAAATACTGTGATGACTTCTTCGGCGATCTGCTGCTGAAGGAGCCGCTGTCCGATCACCCGGTAAGTGATGAACTCGCTTTAAATCGATTGGCTTCCTATCTCTAATTCCCAAATACTATCTACTCATATTCAGCTGGATCCGGGACTACCGCTTCCGCCGCCGTGCAAACTGAAGCGAAAGATCCTGATCAAGAACAAGCGAATGAAGCCGGAGGTGGAGAAGGTCGAGCTGGAGCTGTGGCTCAAGGGCGAGCTGAAGACGGACGATGATCCGGAGGAGGATGCCAGTGCGGGCAAGCCGCCGGAGGCAGCCGCCGCCCCCGCTCCCGCCCCGGAAGCGGCCGCCGCCGCCGAAGGAGCCGCCGAGGGAGGCGGCGGGGCAGAGGCCGAGGCCGCCGCGGCCAACTACAGTGGCTCCACCACCAACGTGCACCCGTGGCTCTCATCCATGGTCAATTATGCGCAGCCCATTAAGTTCCAGGGCTTCGACAAGGCAATTGGTAAGGCTGAGGGCCTTATAGATGTATAGATTCCCATTGGGAAGTTATTTATATGTAGAGTCTTCTGTTGGACAATATAAATAGGTTTATTAGTTATATTTAAATTACTTTTTAAATTATAGGGATAAATCTGAAGGTGTTCCCATTAAAAAAAAATCCTGTCAGATATTTTATGTTAATGTGATGATGATGATGATAAGCTAGTTACAAAATGATTTAGTAATGTAGTACGTGATATGAATACTAGTAAACGATGTCCAATATTTATTTACTCTGATTAGAAAGTTAGCTTTAATATATACGATTTTATACCTTACCGACTAACATTTACTTGTTTGTACCTTCACTTCTCCAACACAGAAAAGAACATTGCCCACAACATGTCCTCGTTTGCGGAATCGGCGGGCATGAACTACCTGAAGCAGAGCTCCATCGACTTTGTCAATTACAACAAGCGTCAGATGTCGCGTATCTATCCGAAGGGCACGCGGGCGGACTCCTCGAACTACATGCCGCAGGTGTTCTGGAACGCCGGCTGCCAGATGGTCTCGCTCAATTTCCAGAGCTCCGACCTGCCCATGCAACTCAATCAGGGCAAATTCGAGTATAACGGCGGCTGTGGCTATCTATTGAAGCCGGATTTCATGCGACGAGCGGACAAGGACTTTGATCCGTTTGCCGATGCGCCCGTGGACGGTGTGATTGCTGCGCAGTGTTCCGTCAAGGTGATAGCCGGCCAATTCTTGTCCGATAAGAAGGTGGGCACCTACGTGGAGGTGGACATGTTCGGACTGCCCTCCGATACGGTGAAGAAGGAGTTTCGCACCCGTCTGGTGGCCAACAATGGCCTGAATCCGGTCTACAATGAGGATCCCTTTGTGTTCCGCAAGGTGGTGCTGCCCGATCTGGCGGTGCTGAGATTTGGCGTTTATGAGGAGAGCGGCAAGATCCTGGGACAGCGAATCCTGCCGCTGGACGGCCTGCAGGCTGGCTATCGCCATGTGTCCCTGCGCACGGAGGCCAACTTTCCCATGTCGCTGCCCATGTTGTTTGTGAATATCGAGCTAAAGATCTACGTACCTGATGGCTTTGAGGACTTCATGGCCATGTTGTCCGATCCGCGAGGATTCGCCGGCGCCGCCAAGCAGCAGAATGAACAGATGAAGGCTTTGGGCATTGAGGAGCAGAGCGGCGGTGCCGCTCGCGATGCCGGCAAGGCCAAGGAGGAGGAGAAAAAGGAGCCGCCACTGGTCTTTGAGCCCGTCACGCTGGAGTCGCTGCGTCAGGAGAAGGGCTTCCAGAAGGTGGGCAAGAAGCAGATCAAGGAGCTGGATACGCTGCGCAAGAAGCACGCCAAGGAGCGCACCTCGGTGCAGAAGACCCAGAATGCGGCCATCGACAAGCTGATCAAGGGCAAGAGCAAAGACGACATTCGCAACGATGCGACCATCAAGAACTCGATCAATGACCAGACCAAACAATGGACCGACATGATCGCCCGCCACCGCAAGGAGGAGTGGGACATGCTGCGCCAGCATGTCCAGGACTCGCAGGACGCCATGAAGGCGCTCATGCTCACCGTTCAGGCGGCGCAGATCAAGCAGCTGGAGGATCGCCATGCCAGGTGATATTATTATCAGTAGATGCATAGAAATCCTTTCTTTAAGAACACATCCACTTGTATTCTATTTTCTCGCATTTAACTCCTATTTAACTTACATTTCACTCACACTTACCTCCATTTGGACTCCCATTTATAAAGGGGTTTTTCATTTATTTTCTCAATGTGGTAACCCCCATTTAACTCCAATTTAATTCCTATTTAACTCAAATAAAACTCCGATTTAATTCCAAATGAACTCACATTTAACTCCAATTTAACTCACACTTAACTCAATTTTAACTCCCATTTATCAAGGCTTTTTAATTTAGTTTCCCAATGTGTTAACCCCCATTTAACTCTCATCTAACTCCAATTTAACTCACATTTAACTCCCATTTATCAGAGGTGTGTGTTTGTTGTTCTGTAATATGTATTCTATGTATTATTCACCATATGTGTTCTATTTTTTCGCAGGGACATCAAGGATCTGAATGCCAAGCAGGCAAAGATGTCGGCAGACACCGCCAAGGAGGTGCAGAATGACAAGACCCTGAAGACGAAGAACGAGAAGGATCGTCGGCTTCGTGAGAAGCGTCAGAACAATGTCAAGCGCTTCATGGAAGAGAAGAAGGTGCGTTCTCGTCTGTACTATTCAAATAATAAACAATCGATATAATTTATATATATATTCGATAATTCACAGCAAATCGGCGTTAAGCAGGGCCGCGCCATGGAGAAACTGAAGCTGGCGCATTCGAAACAGGTCGAGGAATTCAGTACCGACGTGCAAAAGGTACTGAGCGAAACTCGGCCGCAGACCGACACTATAACCAGTATTGAGACTGTACTTTAGACAACCACACCCGTATAGCTAGAGAGCGATAAACCGTAAACGATAAACGATATAACCGATAACTGATAGCTGAAACGCAACATGAAACAAAAGCAAACCAGAAAAAAAAGAGAACTTAACTGAAAACCAAAGTGAAGATATGCATCCCAGATACGATCGTAGTGGCTGTAGCCCCATTCTTATCAATCGATAATGTGTGTGAGAGAGAGAAAGTGATAGGTAGAGAGTGTCGCCTGGGGATGCATCTTCCGATAACCGATAAACAATAACCGATCACGAACAAAAAAGCCCAACCTAACCGTACCCATCCGTACTAACCTGAAAAGTAATCGATCAGTCAGTAGCTGCTAATCTTTCACACTAACTGCTAAGATGTAATTATCTACTATTTCCTATATATGTATTTTATATATATTTATTGGTACCTGTTCATTTTGTTGATCCATTGCGTGCTCCACCTTCTCCCTTGTTTTCGACTAGTGTCAATGGTTTTGAGCACTGTTCTGCGATCTTATAGAGGAACGCGTTTTTGTTTGAAGTGGCTCCTTCATTTTGCTTTGCGCCATTTTATATGAACTTCAATGTGGAAATGATATTTTTACTTTTCGACTTTAGATCAAAAATGTATTCCAAAGTGAAACAAATAAGTTTAAAAACTAGATTTTTTATACATATATATGTATTTTATACGTCTTAAACAATTCGTACCAATTGTATTAAAATATTAGGAATTTTTCAAACAATCTTTTTGAAGGAAATATAGTTTCCTATTAAACTTACTTCGAATTTCGTTTATACATTTTGTTTCTAAACATATATTTCACTTGTAATAGTTTCCACATTGATATTCATTTGGTATTTTTGTTGGCTTTACGTGTTCCGCTTCGAAATTCTTTTATGTGCTTTTTAAATGATTTTTTGTGTGCTCTGTGTTGAACTCACTTTTGTCCCTTAACCCTCTATTTCCGACTGTTCCCCTTTCTGCCTCTGTATGTGTTTTACTATAAATTCTTGGCTTGAATCCTGTAACTCCCTAGATCCCAAGCTCGCAGCTCTACTATCGAACTACTTTATGGATATAAATATATATATATCTCTCTCTCTTTCAATCTCTACAACTGTCTCTGTCTAAAGAATTCAACCAACCACGCCCCCTAACGCCTTGTCATTTATCGTTTGCTGTGTCGCCCTAAACCAAAAATGCTATAAAAAAATAACCGAGAAAAACTAAACAAAATTATATATTTTCTCTTGCTCTTTCTTTCTCTCTCTCCTTCTCTCTTTCCAACACACGTACACATGCCCACGCTCTGTCTCTTTCTGTGCCATTTAAACCACAAAAAACCACACAATTTGTTTACTTTGCGAAATGTTTTGTATTTGCTGTTCTCACACGCTGCCGTCTGTCATCCAAAAATCCAACTGCCGCTTCAAAAAAAAAAACAAACCAAAAGCTTATGGACATGTACAAAATCGAGGAGGAGGCCTATAAGACGCAAGGAAAAACGGAGTTTTACGCCTAAGACTCCCGCAGGTCGAAGGTGGAAGGTCAAAAGAGGGAGAGCACCGCGAACATAGAACTAAAACTAAACAGAAACTAGAGAAATCCCGAGAAAGAATGCTGATCAAGACGAAGATGCTAACATATATATACTTCTTTATATACTGTATTTACACACTCATCACACACACACACACACTCGCCCACATCTATAAGGGACTAACTTTGCTTAACAAAAAAATACTTACGTATATGTTTTATGCAGGAAGAGCATAAGCTTACATATATATATATACTTATCAACTAGAATTCAAAAACTGGAAAGTCAACACTTTGTGCTTTATATTTATTTAAGATTCTGATGAAGAAGAAAAAGAGTTAATGCGAAAGGCCACACATTAATGTGTGTGAATTTTATGGGGACTTTCCCCTCTCGAATCCATTGTAATTTATTTTGAAAAAAAGAAAAGAAAAACCTAAGATAGAAATAAAATACCAAAAATCTTTGAAGGTATTTTGTGCTAACAACACAATAACAACGGTACACCGATAATTTTAGACCACTTATGTACAGTGCGTTTCAGGGCCTTAAGGACTATACTATAGTTATTCTGGCGGTGAAATGCACTGCACACATAATCATATATACATAACACGAACCCCCGAACATCCTTGGCCCCCAATAACCGTACGTTTCAAGTGAACTACTTACATGAGTTTCCGATTCTCCACCTAATAGCTTAGCCAACTAACTAACTAACCAGTAAGCCGAAACCATTAATCAGTAAAGCAATCCAAGGAGCCCACAACTAACAAAACCCCAGACAGATCTATATATTTCTCGCTATATATATAGATGTTTGTAGAAAGTCATTTCTTTTCTAAAAGCATTTATTTTGCAAACAACTTGAGGAAAAAAAAATCCCATAAAACCCAGATACAGCATTCACAGTCATGAAACAAGAAAAAACGAGTCAAATAGTTTATAAAGTAAATGTTATAAAACCTAAGTATTAAATATGTAATTCAAACAATGAAACACCCCTACCGTCAGTTATATGTATGTAAACACACAGACACACAAACAGAATAATTTTTTTTGAGCTGAAAATACCAAAAAACAAACATAAAATGTGAACTTTTATCCGCTCTGTATTAGTTATCGATTTTATTTATAATTTTTAAGCAGAACGAGAAAGATTTTGCAATTTTTACTACCAGAAAAAAAGTAGCCAAAAAAATATATATACACTGAAACACGATACATACATAGATATAGTGAATATTATACCAAAGTAAGAGAAACAAACCAGAACTTGAGATAGATTCTGTTTGAACTGTCAAGACCGTTTATGTTGCACTCGAAATTTGCTGTTTGCATGTATTGTAGTTGTTGCAAAAATACCAACAAAAAAAAAAGTTACAAAAAAAATTAACAAAATGAAAAACCGAAAAC
This sequence comes from Drosophila mimetica, assembly GCA_037075245.1. Taxonomy (NCBI): domain Eukaryota; kingdom Metazoa; phylum Arthropoda; class Insecta; order Diptera; family Drosophilidae; genus Drosophila; species Drosophila mimetica. Next base: position 7,487,303 of record JBAMCH010000005.1, read on the forward strand.
CTAGAAAATTAAATTATAGAAAGAAGAAAAACTCCATATAAAAATATGATTTCCCTTGAATTTTTTTTGAATTGAATTTAAACTTGAAAATGTGCCCTAAAGATCGAAGAAGCGATGTTTACACTGTGCTATTAACGAAACGAAAACATTTAGTTAACTCATACAAGGTAACTGTACTAAACGATGTACTATATTTAACCTACGCCTACGACTATGTATTTAGAGAATTGATCAAGTTTTATGAATGTGATAAGCGGTTACATTTTATTACACACACGAAAGCGACAAAAAGCGAGTTCCCAACTATTTTTACCCCCAATACTTTCGCCTTACCCCGGAATTTTTTTTTTTTCAAGGGCACGACTTGAAGGTGGAACGGCGAAAAACGAATGTGAAGCTTTGTATGATATGTAATATAATGTGTCAATCCCCAAAATGTTAACAAGGAAAACCAAAAAAATTGAACATCGTCTTTAACTGAGATCGCAATTAATTTAGTTACTCGCATGTATAATGTATACATTAGATAGAGGCCTAGCCTCTTAGTCGAAAAAGTCCTCGATTCTGGCACATCCACAACCCGATAAAAGATAATACCAAAAGTCCAGACAATATTGGCGGGGGTAGAAACTTTCTTGAAGGGCTTGTGAATTTTCCTGATTTCCAAACCTCTAAGATGGCGCTACTTAATAGTGTAAACGGCTTTTGTGGATTTTTTTTTGAGGTCCTATACCATCTTTACTCCTAAATTCGATGTATTTATATGTATTCTATTTAGCTTTCTGAAGCTCTCATTAAAACGAGATATAGAGGGCGCCACTAAGAAGTCAATGTATAGTGTTATAACATTTAAAAACCCCTAGAACTTTTGTCGAAACAATCCGATTAATACAAAATATGGCCAAATAGAAGGAAAACCAGAAGAGAAGTTAACTTCGGATAGCCGAAGTTTATATAGTAAAAGAGAAATTGCATTATAAGAGGTCAATTTAAATAATTGTTTTACCCCGCCAATTGCATGTGTGTTGTCTACACTGGGAGAAACGAGTCAATTTTGTTTGTTTTGTTTGTTTGTTGTTTCTTTTTTTTTTTTAATTTTTTTTGTTACCTAAATAAGTTGTAGTCTGTGAAGGAAGAATCGCTAGAGCGAAACTGTTACAGGATATGCACGATGATGTAACCCACACACATTTGGGGCCACATTGATCTATAGTTTGTACTGTATCTGTGAGAGAGCAAAACCCCAGATAATGATTACGAATAGCGATAGCCAGTAGCGAGAGATAACTCGTAATTGTATCTACTATCTACGTATTTATTGATGATTATGTTTCTGTGAGCAGAATAGAAGAGGCGACTTCTGTATAAATATGATTACGAGAACATAAGAGTTATATCAATAGTTTAAAGAGGTCGCGTGGTGGTCGATGAAATTAACTTATATTACAAAATGCTGCGTATGAACTTATGATTATATACTATAAACTATATATTAAACTATTATGATTAGCATTATTATCCTTATTATGATTATTGATTATTGTCCTTACTATGATTATTATATCACAATTGCCGTTTGTGCGTAACTTCACTTGCAATAAAGTGTATTCCAAAGCGATTATAGGAGATTTTCCATTTTGATTTTGATATTCTATTGCTTTTATTTTTTAAGTTTTTGTCCCTTAATAAGGGCAATTGTTTTATGGATTCAGTTTTAGTCTTATATCAGAGATGGGCTTTATGTGAATCCGACAATTCGGCTCCTGTAAAAATTAGTTTAGGCCTATTGCATCCTACCAAGTGTGGGGATATGGCGAACTTACGCGAAAAACGATACATAAATGTTAGAGAAACCTCACACACTACGCATTCTATATCCAATATATACAGAGATACGGTTCTAAGGATTTGGATTCTCGATTGCTATGATTTCGGTCTGAATGTGTTTGTTGATTTTATAGAGCGAACACAGAGAAACATAAGCATACTAGTTAATAAACTTAAATACAACTCAATACGAAAGGTCTTCGAGTTGCGTCAGAAATTGTAAAAAACAAAACAAGATATAACAACTAAGAAGTTACTGGGTGTTTTGGTGGTTATTGGAAATAAATCTTCAAATGAAAACCGCCTCTTTTGTTTTGCTGGGCGGAATTGGAAGTAAACTATTTTTATAATATTTTTAATTTGTTATTATAATCTATGGATTCTTGTAGAATGGCAATCGTGCTTTGGAAATTGTAGCCCACAGAGTGTTATTTTACACTTAATTCGTTGTTTGTTGGATGATTTTTAGTTAGTTTATTTATATATTGTTTATATTGTAATCCATTAATTGTTGAAGAAATACAATCCTGTATCAGAAAATATAACCAACAGATTTATGTAAAACAAAATGCTGATGGTTACATTACTAAGACATGAATGATTTCACACTTAATTCAAATTCATAAATTCATTTGTTGCTGAAGTAATTCAAGCTCGTTTTACTGAGGGTAATCCTAGAAATGAACATAAAAACATTCTTAGGAAAACTCCAAGTAAGACATGAATTATGTAAAGTCGCACCTTGTTTTTTTTTTTTTGATGATTTCGTAAGTTAATTATTTATATATTGTTTTGGTTTGTTGAAAATATACCTTCTTCTTGTTTCGCAAAACGTAATCAACAGATTTATTTATAAACAAAAACGCTGAAGATTATTTTTCGTAAGACATGAATGATTATATATTTATTAAATATTCATTAATTAATTAGTTGCTGAAATGTTACAAACTTGTCGTACAGAGTATAATCGTTTGAATGATACTTAAAAAACATTCTAACAAAAATACTCTGTAAGACATGAATGATTTAAAGTTGCACATTGTATTTTTGGATGATTTTGGAAGTTAGATATTTTATATTTTATTTACATGATTTTAAAACCCGTCGATGATTTCATTTAGTGATGAATGATTTCACATTTAATTCAAATTAAATTTTAATTAAAACAATAATCTGTTTGTAATTTAGAAGTTTAATTTTTTTTTTTGTAATTTTAATTCAATTAATTTCACAACACTTTGTATTAAATTTCTATTTAATCGTAGTTCTTGCCTAGTAAGTAAATAATTATAGATAAAAAACTAATTATTTACAAAATAGCCAAAAACCAAGAACAAATATTTAGCGTATATATTTTTTGCATTTTTAAAAAGTACTAATTTATAGAAATTCACAACACTTTTTGTTATTATATTTTAAAGGTATTTTTTATTCGTGGTCTTTGGACCATAAGTAAGTAATTTAAGATAAAAAACCAACTATTTACAAACTGTCCAAAAATCAAGAATAATTATTTGGAATCATTTTTTTATTTATTTTTTATTATTATTATTTTTTTTTATATATTATATTAAATTATTAGAATATTATTGCACTTTGGAGACCAACACTTTAAAATAAAAAGAGCATTTTTTTCATAATTAATTTAATGGTGATGATGAATGCAATCGTGATTTGAAAGTCGTAAGCAATTGCTTTGGAAATTGTAGCCCACAGATTGTAATTTTACACTTAATTCGTTGTTTGTTGGATGATTTTTAGTTAGTTTATTTATATATTGTTTATATTGTAATCCATTAATTGTTGAAGAAATACAATCTTGTATCAAAAAATATAACCAACAGATTTATGTAAAACAAAATGCTGATGGTTACATTACTAAGACATGAATGATTTCACACTTAATTCAAATTCATAAATTCATTTGTTGCTGAAGTAATTCAAGCTTGTTTTACTGAGGGTAATCCTAGAAATGAACATAAAAACATTCTTAGGAAAACTCCAAGTAAGACATGAATTATGTAAAGTCGCACCTTGTTTTTTTTTTTTGATGATTTCGTAAGTTAATTATTTATATATTGTTTTGGTTTGTTGAAAATATACCTTCTTCTTGTTTCGCAAAACGTAATCAACAGATTTATTTATAAACAAAAACGCTGAAGATTATTTTTCGTAAGACATGAATGATTATATATTTATTAAATATTCATTAATTAATTAGTTGCTGAAATGTTACAAACTTGTCGTACAGAGTATAATCGTTTGAATGATACTTAAAAAACATTCTAACAAAAATACTCTGTAAGACATGAATGATTTAAAGTTGCACATTGTATTTTTGGATGATTTTGGAAGTTAGATATTTTATATTTTATTTACATGATTTTAAAACCCGTCGATGATTTCATTTAGTGATGAATGATTTCACATTTAATTCAAATTAAATTTTAATTAAAACAATAATCTGTTTGTAATTTAGAAGTTTAATTTTTTTTTTTTGTAATTTTAATTCAATTAATTTCACAACACTTTGTATTAAATTTCTATTCAATCGTAGTTCTTGCCTAGTAAGTAAATAATTATAGATAAAAAACTAATTATTTACAAAATAGCCAAAAACCAAGAACAAATATTTAGCGTATATATTTTTTGCATTTTTAAAAAGTACTAATTTATAGAAATTCACAACACTTTTTGTTATTATATTTTAAAGGTATTTTTTATTCGTGGTCTTTGGACCATAAGTAAGTAATTTCAGATAAAAAACCAACTATTTACAAACTGTCCAAAAATCAAGAATAATTATTTGGAATCATTTTTTTATTTATTTTTTATTATTATTATTTTTTTTTATATATTATATTAAATTATTAGAATATTAAATTTGAAGTAGATGAGATTCAGTTTTGTTTTCAGACCAATCATCCAATAAATTTGATGAAAACAAAATTCATTGGAAGAAAGGTCAGTAAACACTAAAGAATTTGTTTGCAATTAAGGTTTTTAAATATATATTTTCAAAATTTATTTTTATATTAATTTATCACTTTTTTGTATTATTTCATTAAAAAAGATTTTTTTTGCACTTTGGAGACCAACACTTTAAAATAAAAAGAGCACTTTTTTCATAATTAATTTAATGGTGATGATGAATGCAATCGTGATTTGAAAGTCGTAAGCAATTGCTTTGGAAATTGTAGCCCACAGAGTGTTATTTTACACTTAATTCGTTGTTTGTTGAATGATTTTTAGTTAGTTTATTTATATATTGTTTATATTGTAATCCATTAATTGTTGAAGAAATACAATCTTGTATCAAAAAATATAACCAACAGATTTATGTAAAACAAAATGCTGATGGTTACATTACTAAGACATGAATGATTTCACACTTAATTCAAATTCATAAATTCATTTGTTGCTGAAGTAATTCAAGCTTGTTTTACTGAGGGTAATCCTAGAAATGAACATAAAAACATTCTTAGGAAAACTCCAAGTAAGACATGAATTATGTAAAGTCGCACCTTGTTTTTTTTTTGGATGATTTCGTAAGTTAATTATTTATATATTGTTTAGGTTTGTTGAAAATATACCTTCTTCTTGTTTCGCAAAACGTAATCAACAGATTTATTTATAAACAAAAACGCTGAAGATTATTTTTCGTAAGACATGAATGATTATATATTTATTAAATATTCATTAATTAATTAGTTGCTGAAATGTTACAAACTTGTCGTACAGAGTATAATCGTTTGAATGATACTTAAAAAACATTCTAACAAAAATACTCTGTAAGACATGAATGATTTAAAGTTGCACATTGTATTTTTGGATGATTTTGGAAGTTAGATATTTTATATTTTATTTACATGATTTTAAAACCCGTCGATGATTTCATTTAGTGATGAATGATTTCACATTTAATTCAAATTAAATTTTAATTAAAACAATAATCTGTTTGTAATTTAGAAGTTTAATTTTTTTTTTGTAATTTTAATTCAATTAATTTCACAACACTTTGTATTAAATTTCTATTCAATCGTAGTTCTTGCCTAGTAAGTAAATAATTATAGATAAAAAACTAATTATTTACAAAATAGCCAAAAACCAAGAACAAATATTTAGCGTATATATTTTTTGCATTTTTAAAAAGTACTAATTTATATAAATTCACAACACTTTTTGTTATTATATTTTAAAGGTATTTTTTATTCGTGGTCTTTGGACCATAAGTAAGTAATTTTAGATAAAAAACCAACTATTTACAAACTGTCCAAAAATAAAGAATAATTATTTGGAATCATTTTTTTATTTATTTTTTATTATTATTATTTTTTTTTATATATTATATTAAATTATTAGAATATTAAATTTGAAGTAGATGAGATTCAGTTTTGTTTTCAGACCAATCATCCAATAAATTTGATGAAAACAAAATTCATTGGAAGAAAGGTCAGTAAACACTAAAGAATTTGTTTGCAATTAAGGTTTTTAAATATATATTTTCAAAATTTATTTTTATATTAATTTATCACTTTTTTGTATTATTTCATTAAAAAAGATTTTTTTGCACTTTGGAGACCAACACTTTAAAATAAAAAGAGCACTTTTTTCATAATTAATTTAATGGTGATGATGAATGCAATCGTGATTTGAAAGTCGTAAGCAATTGCTTTGGAAATTGTAGCCCACAGATTGTAATTTTACACTTAATTCGTTGTTTGTTGGATGATTTTTAGTTAGTTTATTTATATATTGTTTATATTGTAATCCATTGATTGTTGAAGAAATACAATCTTGTATCAGAAAATATAACCAACAGATTTATGTAAAAAAAAATGCTGATGGTTACATTTATTAAGACATGAATGATTTCACACTTAATTCAAATTCACCAATTTATTTGTTGCTGAAGTAATTCAAACTTGTTTCACTGAGGGTAATCCTAGAAATGAACATAAAAACATTCTTAGGAAAACTCCAAGTAAGACATGAATTATGTAAAGTCGCACCTTGTTTTTTTTTTTTGATGATTTCGTAAGTTAATTATTTATATATTGTTTTGGTTTGTTGAAAATATACCTTCTTCTTGTTTCACAAAACGTAATCAACAGATTTATTTATGAACAAAAACGCTGAAGATGACCTTTCGTAAGACATGAATGATTATATATTTATTAAATATTCATTAATTAATTTGTTGCTGAAATGTTACAAACTTGTCGTACAGAGTATAATCCTTTGAATGATACTTAAAAAACATTCTAACAAAAATACTCTGTAAGACATGAATGATTTAAAGTTGCACATTGTATTTTTGGATGATTTTGAAAGTTAGATATTTTATATTTTATTTATATATGATATATTAATATGATTTTAAAACCCGTTGATGATTTCATTAAGTGATGAATGATTTCACATTTAATTCAAATTAAATATTAATGCTAACAACAAATTTTAATTAAAACAAAGATCTGCCAAAAACATATTTTTTTAATTCAATTAATTTCACAACACTTTGTATTAAATTTCTATTCAATCGTAGTTCTTGCCTAGTAAGTAAATAATTATAGATAAAAACTAATTATTTACAAAATGGGCAAAAACCAAGAACAAATATTTAGCATATTTATTTTTTGCATTTTTAAAAAGTACTAATTTTTAGAAATTCACAACACTTTTTGTTATTATATTTTAAAGGTATTTTTTATTCTTGGTCTTTGGACCATAAGTAAGTAATTTTAGATAAAAAACCAACTATTTACAAACTGTCCAAAAATCAAAAATAATTATTTGGCAATTTTTTCCATATTTTTTTTACTTTTTTTCTAATATTTTTTTTTTTTAAGAATATTAAATTTGAAGTAGATGAGACTCAGTTTTGTTTTCAGACCAATCATCCAATAAATTTGATGAAAACAAAATTCATTGGAAGAAAGGTCAGTAAACACTAAAGAATTTGTTTGCAATTTAGGTTTTTAAATATATATTTTCAAAATTTATTTTTATATTAATTTATCACTTTTTTGTATTATTTCATTAAAAAAGATTTTTTTTTGCACTTTGGAGACCAACACTTTAAAATAAAAAGAACACTTTTTTCATAATTAATTTAATGGTGATTTTGCATTTTTAAAAAGTACTAATTTTTAGAAATTCACAACACTTTTTGTTATTATATTTAAAAGGTATTTTTTATTCGTGGTCTTTGGGCAATAAGTAAGTAATTTTAGATAAAAAACCAACTATTTACAAACTGTCCAAAAATCAAGAATAATTATTTGGAGTCATTTTTTTATTTATTTTTTATTATTATTATTTTTTTTATATATTATATTAAATTATTAGAATATTAAATTTGAAGTAGATGAGATTCAGTTTTGTTTTCAGACCAATCATCCAATAAATTTGATGAAAACAAAATTCATTGGAATAAAGGTCAGTAAACACTAAAGAATTTGTTTGCAATTAAGGTTTTTAATTATATATTTTCAAATTTTATTTTTATATTAATTTATCACTTTTTTGTATTATTTCATTAAAAAAGATTTTTTTTGCACTTTGGAGACCAACACTTTAAAATAAAAAGAGCACTTTTTTCATAATTAATTTAATGGTGATGATGAATGCAATCGTGATTTGAAAGTCGTAAGCAATTGATTTTAATAACAGAAATTAAAAGACAAACGACTATCAAATCATATTGTATATACTAGTCAACTACTACGATCCTTTTTGAAGTTGACTGTTTTTAAAATGTACTCTTATTAATTTAAATAATAGTTTTTAAGCGAGATTATTTTACTAAAAATTGTTGTAAGCAAACGATTTATAAGTACGAACCAGTTGTCTGTCAGCAATCACCTATTTATCCGAAACAGACTATTGCATTTTGAAACAAGCAAATAGCATGAATCGGATAAATAATTAATTGATACCTTGATTATTAATATTTAAACTTCACTTAAAGTTTGGATGGTAAATAAATTTAATATTGGAGTCAGAAAATGCATTTTTAAGGAGCTCGAAGTTGTTTGTTGGCAACTGGCCTATAAACACTAATAAATATGTTTGTAATTTGGAAGTTCAATGCTTTTTTTTTTAAATACAATTAATTTCACAACACTTTGTATCAAATTTCTATTCAATCGTAATTCTTGCCTAGTAAGTAAATAAATATAGATAAAAAAACCAATTATTTACAAAATAGGCAAAAAACCAAGAATAAATATTTAGCGTATTTATTTTTTGCATTTTTAAAAAGTACTAATTTTTAGAAATTCACAACACTTTTTGTTATTATACTTTAAAGGTATTTTTTATTCGTGGTCTTTGGACAATAAGTAACTAATTTTAGATAAAAAACCAACTATTTACAAACTGTCCAAAAATCAAGAATAATTATTTGAAGTCATTTTTTTTTATTTATTTTTTATTATTATTATTTTTTTTATATTATATTAAATTATTAGAATATTAAATTTGAAGTAGATGAGATTCAGTTTTGTTTTCAGACCAATCATCCAATAAATTTGATGAAAACAAAATTCATTGAAAGAAAGGTCAGTAAACACTAAAGAATTTGTTTGCAATTTAGGTTTTTAAATATATATTTTCAAAATTTTTTTTTATGGTAATTTATTACTTTTTTTTTTGTATTATTTCATTATAAAGATTTCTTTGCACTGTAGAGATCAACACTAAAAATTGTTGTAAGCAAACGATTTATAAGTACGAACCCGTTGTCTGTCACCAATCACCTATTTATCCGAAACAGACTATTGCAGTTTGAAACAAGCATATAGCATGAATCGGATAAATAATTGATTGATACCTTGATTATTAATTTTTAAACTTCACTTAAACTTTGGATGGTAAATAATTTTAATATTGTAGTCACAAAATGCGAAGTTGTTTGTTGGCAACGTTTTACAAGCCCAAATCGCACCCTTGCATTTTTAAAACAAGCAATTGGTACGGTCTGGGCTCGTAAATGATTGACAAGTTTACTCGAAGTTTTTTGTTTAAATAGATGAAAGTGAGTTTGGTTTTGGCGCCATTGGTTCGTGTCTCTGCTAAATGTCAAGCACCTGTAATCGATTGTTTCACAGCTGTGCCGACCGATAACCGATAAGCCACCTCACATCGCTGCCCGATAGACCAAAATATTATTAAAGATCCGACTTACCATTGGAAAATTAGCAACTATAGAATATAGCCCGGTTCCTGGTAACCTGCAGAGGATCAGGTGTGTTCCATGAGGTTGTGATTTAAGCACTCTCAGTGTTTGGCCGGTGGACAAGATGTGGAAACTGCTGCAGCGGTCGGGAAATGCAGTTACCGGACTTCCCAGGCGTTTTCCGGATGCAGTGCGTCTAGTTGGCGGCGGCGGCGGCCAGGTGGCTGATCCGGCGGACGAGCAGGTGCTGCGCAAGAGGAAATTCCAGCCCCAACAGGCGGCGGATCTCAGCGAGGAGCTGGCCGGCCAATTGCCCACCAAATCCCGGGTGGTCATCTGTGGCGGCGGCATCACCGGCGCCTCCGTGGCCTATCACCTGGGCCTGAGTGGCTGGGGCGGCGAGACGCTGCTCGTGGAGCAGGATCGCGTGGGCGGCGAGCTGCCCTGGACCGCCTGCGGATTGGCGGGGCGCTTCGAGCCCAGCTACACAGAGCTCAAGCTGGCCGAGTACTCGATCGATCTGATTAAGCGGCTGGCGGAGAGCGGCCTGCCCACCGGTTGGCGGCCGGTGGGCAGCCTGAATCTGGCCCGCAGCTGGGACCGCATGACCGCCTTCAATCGCATGAAATCGCAGGCTCTCGCCTGGGGAATGCGCTGCGAAATCCTCTCCCCGGAGCAGTGTGCCGAGCACTGCGACCTCCTGTCCCTCGACGGCATCGAAGGTGGCCTGTGGATACCCGAGGACGGAGTGTGTGACCCGCAGCTCGTCTGCCAGGCCTACATGACGGAGGCCCAGCGTCTGGGCGTCCGCATTGTCGAGCACTGTGCCATCAAGAAGATCCACAGCGAGCACGGCAAGGTGAGGGGTGTGGAGACGACGGCTGGCGATGTGGAGTGCGACTACTTTGTCAACTGCACGGGCTTCTGGGCACGCGAGGTGGGCACCCTGTCCAAGCCGGTGGTGAAGGTGCCGCTCAAGGCGGTGGAGCACCATTATCTGCACACGAAACCCATCGAGGGACTCAGTCCCGACACGCCCTTCGTCCGGGACTTCGACGGGCGCATCTTCTTTCGGGAATGCGAGGGCCACATCCTCGCCGGCGGCTTTGAGCGCGAGGCCAAGATGGTCTACGAGGATGGAGTGATACCGCTGTCGCAGACAGCCCGCCAGCATCCGCCGGACTGGGATCACTTCCACGAGCTGCTGGATGCCCTGTTGCTGCGCGTTCCTTCGTTCCGAGAGGCCACCCTGGATAGGCTCACGAACTCGCTGCAGGTTTTCTCGCCCGACTGCAAGTGGATCCTGGGAGAAGCACCGGAAATCCAAAATTACTATGTGGCCGCTGGCAATAAGACAATGGGTGTGTCCGCCTCCGGCGGCATTGGACGCGTACTCACCGATCTGATAACCAAGGGCTCCACATATCTCGACCTGCACATCCTGGACATCAGCCGGTTCCTGGGGCTGCACAACAACCGAAAGTTCCTGCGGGATCGCTGCAAGGAGGCGCCCGGCAAGCACTTCGAGATCAACTACCCCTTCGAGGAGTTCCAGACGGGCAGGAACCTGCGCATGTCGCCCATCTATCCGCAGCTCAAGGAGGCGGGCGCCGTCTTTGGCCAGTCGATGGGCTACGAGCGACCCAACTACTTCGACCAGCAGGACAAGCACGGTGCGTAGACCAGGAGCTTCAAGTTGACTGTGAGCAATCATTTTATAGCTCGAGCCCCAGCAGAGCGTTCTTAAAACAAGCACATGCTACGGTTCGAGCTATTAATTGATAGCTTAAGTTGACTCTGAAACTAAGCACAACTATAAAATATTGTAAAGATCTCTCAGTTAGCAATAACTTGTCAGTTTGAAACGCACTGATGCTTTTTAAAAACGGCACTCAGTATGACTCAAACTAATAAATGATTGATAAGTTTACTCTGAACTCAACTTAGGATGATAGTATGCTAACAATAGTTTTTAGAACACACATTTAATATGACCCGAACTATGAAATCATTGGAATATACGTAATGTTATTATAATCAAATGATGTATATATAAAAATCGCACTTTTAAGTATTTATGTAGATATTTGCCAACATTGATTTAATAGTGGGAACTGGAAAACTGAAAAATAAAAACAGTTTGAACAGGACCCACTACCAAAACATGGTAACAGTTATAAATATAGAATATATTTAAGATCACAAACAGTTGTCCATTGTCAATCATCGATTAATCCGAAACGAGCTGTGACACTTTTGAAACATGCATACAGCGCGAATCGAATTATTAAATGATTGATATGTTGATTTTAAAATTTTTAAGCACACAACTTAACACATATGTATAACACACAGAATTCATTTAATATTGGAGTCACAAGTTGGCTGTTGGCCATCATTTCATAACTCCGAGGCATACAATTGCATAAAACAAGCATTTGGTACGGATCGGGTTATTAAATGACAGCTTAAAATGACTCTAAAACTAAACACAAGTATAAAATATTGTTTTAAGCACAACATCTCTCAGTTAGCAATAACTTGTCAGTTTGAAACTCACTAATCAAATGATGTATATATAAAAATCGCACTTTTAAGTATTTATGTAGATATTTGCCAACATTGATTTAATAGTTGGAACTGTCATACTGAATTATAAAACAGTTTGAACAGAACCAACTATCAAAACATGGTAACAGTTATAAATATACAATATATTTAAGATCACGAATCAGTTGTCTGTTGTTCATTTTCAATCATTGATTAATCCGAAACGAGCTGTGACACTTTTAAAACATGCTTACAGCCCGAATCGAATTATTAAATGATTGATATGTTGATTTTAAAATTTTTAAGCACACAACTTATCACATATAACACACAGAATTCATTTAATATTGGAGTCACAAGTTGGCTGTTGGCAATCATTTCATAACTCCGAGGCGTACAATTGCATAAAACAAGCATTTGGTACGGATCGGGTTATTAAATGACAGCTTAAGTTGACTCTAAAACTGAACACAAGTATAACATATTGTTTTAAGCACAATATCTCGATGTTTGGGAACAACTTATTGATACTTTTAAGCACCTAGATGTCTTGCTAATACAGGTTTTTAAATGTGGACCCATAGTATTGAGGTTCTAAAACAATTCGATGGGACCACATTTAAGAACCAATGTAACAGCCATAAATATAAACAAAATACTGTTTTAATACAGAGTATACTTACAGCTGATTGAGCTCGACGATAATCCCTCTCCGGTTTATTTCAGATGAATTTGGACTGCCGCGCTTCCGGATCGCCCAAACGCGGACTTTTGGCAAGCCGCCGTGGTTCGATCACGTGGCCTCCGAGTACCGAGCCTGCAGGGAGCGCATCGGCATCGCGGACTACAGCTCCTTCACCAAGTACGACTTCTGGTCGAAGGGCAACGAGGTGGTGGAGCTGCTGCAGTACCTCTGCTCCAACGATGTGGACGTGGCCGTGGGCTCCATCATTCACACGGGCATGCAGAATCCCAACGGGGGCTACGAGAACGACTGCTCGTTGGCCCGTCTCTCCGAGAGACAGTGAGTTCTTCCAGTTGTTCCCGGTTTCTCAGTTTATTGATTGCATCTCTTGTTTCTTTAGCTACATGATGATTGCACCCACCATCCAGCAGACGCGCTCCATGTGCTGGATACGCAAGCATATGCCCGATCACCTGAGGGCCAAGGTGAACGTGGCGGATGTGACCTCCATGTACACGGCCATCTGCATCCTGGGACCCTACTCGCGCATCCTGCTCTCCGAGCTCACCGACACCGATCTCACGCCCAAGAGCTTCCCCTTCTTCACATACAAGGTGATTATGCCACAGATCTCTGAAAATTTAAATGGATTTATTTAAGAATTTTGTTTATTATTGGATATTAATCTTCTGAACCACCCTTCTTATCATGATTGAACACGTTGTCCCTTAATAATAATTTATTAACATTTTTAATTGATAAGTTTATATTACCTTTTTTAGCACACAACTTAGGATGATAATATGCTAGCACTAATTTAAAATTTCGAGACACAAAATGAATTCTTAAAACTTACATTTCTGTGACTCGAATTACAAAATCAGTGGAACATACGAGTAGTTGTAATTAAAGGATATAAATATCGCGAATAATTTGGCACTTTTAGTATTATTTGCCAACATGGATACTATATTGGGATCTGGTAAACTGAATAATTAAAATACAGTTTTACCAGAACCCAATACAAAATCATTGTAGCATTCATAAATATATACGCAAAATATTGATAAAAAAAAATGTAAATTAATTTTATTTTATACCACTTTTTTTATCATGATTGAACAAGCTGTCCGTTACTTTACCTTTTTTAGCACACAACTTAGGATGACAATTTGCTAGCACTAATTTAATAATTCGAGACACAACAAGAATTCTTAAAACTGACATTTCTGTGACTCCAATTAAAAAATCATTGGAACATACGTGTAGTTGTAATGAAAAGATATAAATATCGCGAATAATTCGACACTTTTAAGTATAATCTGCCAACATGGATATTATAGTAGGATCTGGTAAACTGAATAATAAACAGTTTTACCAGAACATACTATAAAATCATTGTGGCATTCATAAATATATACGCAAATATTGATAAAAAAAAATGTAAATGAATTTTAATTTAAACCCTTATTTTACAATATTATTTTCGGATAAATGTTTTAAATCCCCTCTTTAGAATTATTTCTTTTGCAACTAAGAGCTTTACATTAATGACAAAATCCCTTCCAGGAATTGGATGTGGGCCTGGCCGATGGCATCCGAGTGCTGAACATCACCCACACGGGTGAACTGGGCTACGTCCTCTACATCCCCAACGAATATGCCCTGCATGTGTACTCTCGTCTCTACCAAGCGGGCCAGAAGTTCAGCATACAGCATGCAGGTTAGTTGCAACCACTTCTCCACATGTTCCTTCATTTCTTTGAGCGCCATATCTTTGCCCATTTTAGGCTACTACGCTACCCGTGCGCTGCGCATCGAGAAGTTCTATGCCTTTTGGGGCCAGGATCTGGACACCTTTACCACGCCGCTGGAGTGCGGACGCAGTTGGCGCGTCAAGTTCAATGTGGGTTAACCAGCGAAAGGGCCAAAAATGAAATCACCAACACAGTATGCCCCTCTTTGCAGAAACCCATCGACTTCATTGGCCGCAATGCGCTGCTGAAGCAGCGCGAGGAGGGCGTCAAGCGGATGTATGTGCAGCTGCTGCTGAACGACCACGACCACGAGGTGGACATGTGGTGCTGGGGCGGCGAGCCCATCTATCGCGACGGCGTATACGTGGGCATGACCACCACCACCGGCTATGGGTATACGTTCGAGAAGCAGGTCTGCCTCGGCTTTGTGCGCAACTTTGACGACGAGGGACGCGAGCTGGCGGTGACCAATGAATACGTGCTCTCCGGCCACTACGAGGTGGAGGTGGCCGGCGTGCGGTTCGAGGCCAAGGTCAATCTGCATTCGCCCAATCTGCCCACCAAGTTCCCGGATCGGGAGCGCGAGGCCTACCATGCGACGCGCGACAAGCCGGACCAGGCGGATCTCCTGTCGTTCGGCGGCGTGACCACGGTCAAGGGCACCGGCACGCCAACGGACGGACATGGGCTGCTGTAAGGAGCAAAGGAGCCGGGCTCCGGATCAACGGATCATCATCATCTGCCATCTGGCTGTGCCAAGCAAGGAAGCGGAAGCGCACATCGTTCATTTCTAGTTCAACAACTCCAACTCGAGAGTCTCAAAAGCAAAGCGATATTATTCGATTTAGTAGGATAGGGAATCGAGCGAATATGAGATAGGCAAATGGTTAATGACAACCAGAGGAAATCGCAGTTCAACATACTTTTTCTAATGCATGCGAGGCAATAAATCTAGTCCATTAGCGAATAAGATAGCTTTTAAATGAGCATTTGACCCCTGAAACCTGTAGAACTCAAAGACTGGATTTCTTGTTTCATGTTTGTTAGAAGAAGTATATTTTATGCTGGTTAACCAACGAACGATCTTTAAATTCATGAAACGTTGCTCAGAAGCAAGAAAATTTCTTAATCAACAGATATGATTCGCGTGTTAAAAATTTAAAGAAATGATTTCAAAACTATAAAATATGAACGCCTTGACATAAGCATCGAAATGATAGACACATATATACTTGTTATCTTTTGACCCTTCAGTTTTGTTCGTCTGTCAGGCGTCGTGTCAATTAAACATATATACAATATAGGCTATAAATACGGTGTATATCTAAGAATCTTCCGTGATATTGGAGTAATTGAGAATTGTTTTGCACATTGTTAATGAAAAACGGCACAAAAAATGTTAAAATATTTGCTCAAAGCTGGCTTTGCTTTGTGTTTTGGGTAGGTAAACCAAGAAAAATTACATAAAAAAAGAAGAATTAAATTTATATAAGCGGAGGAAAGTGTGTGAAAAGTTTTTGAACAGTTTTTCAAACCGTTTTCGATTCATTTTTTGTACTAACCCCCCAGACCCATATTATATTGTACTATATATATTTATACAAATACATTTACTGTTTACAAAAGCTGCATAAGATGTTGATCCCCCAGAGCTGCCAAAAAGTTGAGCAGCTGTTCGTGGCTCGAAGCGTGTTGGTTTTTCGCTTGGAATTTGGCCAAGACATTCGGGCAGGCGTGTGCTAATGCCCAGGCAGCTAACTCTGCTTCAGCTACCAAGATTGCAGCACATGTTTTGGCCAAGTTTCGACGACTGGCTTTTGGGTTTGCTTTTGCTTTGCTAGCCAAAGTTTGCTTCCCCAAAAATACAGAATACTGAATACAGGCTACCGGTGGTCGGTGGTCGGTGTCTGTTGTTCCATCCCCCCACCCCCTTTGTCCTGGAGGCACTTTTGGCCACGCTTGGCTAACTCTTCTGGCCAAGTTCTCCGTTCGCCGGCCTGCAGTTGTGTAGGATTACAAACTATCTTTTTGTTAGTAATTAGCTGCACACGATAAACGTGACATTATTATTGTTGCCAGCCAGTTGAGCCAAAGTTTTGGCTCTGATCTGAGAGACTTGGGTCTGTCTTGCTGCCTGGCTGCCTGGAGTCCATTTGAATTTTGCCAGGTTGGGCATTGGGAATGGGATGTGGTTGGTGGATGGGTTTGGAGATGAGGAGACTCTCAGCCGTTTTACAAATGAGCATTTGTTAAATCAAAAATTCAAGTGGCAACGCCGCACTCCAATGGCGCCAGCTAGCCAGCGCTTCATCATCCACATCCACATCCCATCCCAGCCAGAAATGATCAATTTTTAGGCCCCCACCCCTCTTTCAGTACTCACCCCGCCTGGTTGTTGGTGGCTCCTCCTTCGGGGTTGGGTAATTTATGCTGCTCCTACCGTCTTGTGTGCCTGTGGTTTCTGCGGACAGCAATCACCCAGAAATTTGCATACAAATACAAATGCAGCCAGCAGACTGGGGATATTCAGAGTTCCAGAATCTGATTTGATTTCGAATTTGGCCGCCATCGTCGTCGTCGCAATTCTTGGATGGACCGCGAACCGCGTGTCTAGGGTCAATTTCAATTTGTGGTCTGAAAAGTGGCAAGCGGAGACATGAGACACCAAATCGGGATATATATGTATACATATATAAGGAAAATAATACTGGGCAAATATTATCAATCAAAATTCTGACTGATGATAAATCGTAGGGGGAATACGCATACATATGCTCATGCGCACGTGCTTAGTTGAAATTTTAAACTTTTTTCTGCGATTTAAAAAAATTTTTCAAATATTTTTACTGTTTCTAAAACATATAAATTTATAATTTCAAGCTCACTTTGACTTTCTTTAAACTTCAACAAACACACATATTTTTTTAGGACTTCTAGAAATTTCAATGGCGAATTTGTATGCTTGAAAGTGTGTATGTGAGTGCATGAAGCTTCTGCGCATGCACACGTGCTGAGTGAAAATTCTGCGGTTTACTTTGCCATTTCAAACATTTGTTAAAATATTTTTACTGTTTTTAAAACACTTTTATTTATCATTTTAAGCTCACTTTCACTTTCTTAAAACTTTAACTAACACCCCTTTTTTTGGGACTTCTAAAAATTTCAATGACGATTTTATATATGTGTGTGTGTGTGCGAGTGCCGAGTAAAAATTCTGCGGTTTTCCCTGCAATTTATTATTAGCCGGAAAATTTTTAAGGAAATATTTTGAGAACACTTAAAAAATGTCTATTTGCTTGCATAATTAAAAAATAATTCGAAATTTTTTATGTTTTGTAAGTGTAAAATTAAACCAACAAACACACACACACACGTTTTTTCACTTCCACGAACTTTAATGGAGATTTTGCATGTGTGTGTGAATCAAACTTGCGCGCATGCGCACGTGCTTAGCTGAAACTTAAAATTTATTTTGCGATTTCAAATATTTGTTGAAATATTTTTGTTATTTTTAAAACACTTTTATTTAAAATTTTCTTTCTTTTCCTTTAAACTTTAACCAACACACAATTTTTGGAACTTCTAGAAATTTTAATGGCGATTTTGTATGTGTATGTGTGTGTGTGATTAAATCTTACGCGCATACGCACGAGCAGAGTAAAAATTCTGCGAATTTCTCTGCAATTTATTATTAGCCGGAAATTTTTAAAGGAAATATTCTGAAAACACTTGAAAATTTTTCATTTGCTTGCGCAATTTATAATTAATTCGCCATTTTTTTTTGGTTCTGCATGTGCATGTGTAAATTTAGACCAACACACATACACGTTCTTCACTTCCAGGAATTTTAATTGCGACTTTGAATGTGTGTGTAAATTTAAACGCGGGTTTTTTTTTTAGCATTTTTTTGAATTTAGGCGGAAAAGTATTCAAATTAACCTGTTAAAATACTGACTGATGATAAATTGCTGAAGAAACACACACACGCATGCGCACGTGGCAAGTAAAAATTCAGCGGTTTTCTCTGCATTTTATTATTAGCCGGAAAGTTGTTAAGGAAATATTTTAAGAACACTTGAAAAATGTATATTTGCCTGCAAAATTTAAAAATAATTTACCATATTTTAAGTTTTGTAAGTGTAAATTTAAACCAACACACATACACGTTCTTCACTTCCAGGAATTTTAATGGCGATTTTGCATGTGTATGTGCATCAAACTAGCGCGCATGCGCACGTGTCGCGGCTTTCTTTGCGATTTGAAATATTTGTTGAAATATTTTTTGCACTTTTATTTATAAATTTAAGCTCACTTTCTTTTCCTTTAAACTTTAACCAACACACCATTTTTGGGACTTCTAGAAATTTCAATGGCGATTTTGTATGTGTATGTGTGTGTGCGTGCATGCGCACGTGGCGAGTGAAAATTCTGCGAGTTTCTTTGCAAATTATTATTAACCAGAAAATTTTTAAGGAAATATTTTAGAAACACTTCAAAATTGTCCATTTGCTTGCGTAATTTATAAATAATTCGCCAATTTTTTGTAGCTTTGTATGCGTGTGTGTAAATTTAGACTAACACACACACACGTTTCTTCACTTCCACGAATTTTAATGGCGACTTTGCATGTGTGTGTAAATTTAAAGAAACGCACGTTTTTTCAGCATTTCTAAGAATTTAGGCAAACAAGTATTCAAATTAATCTGTTAAAATGCTGATTATTTTTGAAACTTCTAGAAATTTTAATGGTGAAATGAAACTTACCCGCATGCGCACATGGTGCAATATCAAATAATTGTTAAAAAATTTTCACTGTTTTTAAAGCACTTTCATTTATAATTTTAAACTCACTTTCCCTATCTTTAAACTAAGACACATATTTTTGCAACTTCTAGAAATTTTATTGTGTGTGCGCATGCGCACGTGCCGAGTGAAAATTGTACAGTTTTCTTCGCGATTTCAAGTTGGTTGTGAAGTGAAGTTGGCTGTACTTAACAGCCGATAGACAGCACTCCTTTTAGAGTTGCCATACAAATATCGATAACACAGAGTTGGGCTATTCTTCCATTTTAAAATTGTTCTGAAAAAGTATGGATCTATTATAAAAATAACTGCCAGAAATAAAAACCAGGCAGTCATATATGTTAGAAATCTAATATTTTACATTGTGATGTTCATTAGGCATAAATAAGTAAAAATCGCTGTTTTCCAAAAATATATAGCATTACAATCGATAAAATAATACCAAAAGCTTGGAGATACAAGAATCGAAGTCACAGTTAAAAGGAGCTGCCAACTCCTAAAAGAATTTTAAATGAGAGCTGCCAACTCAAAAAAGGATTTTGAATGAGAGCTGCCAACTTATTAAAATATTTCCATGTAGCAGGTTCTGTCTAAATATGGGCCTACAATTCTTGGAATTCTTCTGCTTTCGACTGATGTTAACAAAGGAAATATATGCAATGTTTTTAATACTAATATTGAACTACTAATATTGAAGACGAGTGAAAAAGTTTTTGTGGAATAGCAAAAGCCAAAGGAACAGGAGAGGATAATAGCCGAAATCAAAAAGAAGCCAATATAAATCTACGAAGAAGATTTTATCTGGAAAACTACTTTTATTAAGCTCCGAGTGATAAGGCTTAAGATAAAGCTTCCAAGTCACTCAAAGGTGGAAATCAAATATGTAGGTAAATCAAATATGTAATATTTTAAAATCCCAAATCCAAAATCCCAAATAATATGAACCATTACAGGGATTATAAAATGTTGGAATTCAAAAACTCCAATATGCTCCGTTGCTATCTTCTTGGCCATCTCGATGATATCGAGACCTGTTCCCCTCACAAATCGAAAACCAAATCATTTCGGAGCAATCAGTGTCCATGTTCTCGTGTCCGTTGGTCCAATATTTGCCCATCCGGGGGATGCATTGGGGGCCTCGACTCCCGATGTTTGCACAAAATTAACAAATGCCGGGGCCCATGAGCCGGATTAGTTTCGATGGGATAATGATTTCAAATCTGTGGCCGAAAGTAATGCGCCTCATTAGAGGTTAAGCTCCCGGCTCCGCCTTCGGCCATGTGGATTCCGTCCGGACTTTGGACTCCCGACTCCGGACTCCGGACTTTGTTTGCCTAATTTTCCACGTTGATTTTCTAGCCGCAAAACAAATGAAACGTTCGCTGCATATTAAGCATCTAATTTAATTTGACAGAGCCAAAAACCAAAAGCCGTAAAGGAAACTGAAGCCGGGGAAAAAAAAGGGAAGTGGAGAAGTCAACCCCCGGGACGACCAGTGGGTGGTGAATGCTTGGTGGGTGGATTTTGGGCCGGCTTAAATGCTTCATAATGAAAATCTGTGATATCTTGCGGTTCAGCTTTGATTTTTCCCTTCTGTTTGCCGTCGCTCAAGTGGTTGAATGTTGATTGTCTGTCAATAGAAGGCCGGCATTCGGCGACAAGTCCGTGTCCTTTGGGGGATTCGGATTGGGATTACAACTTTGGAGTGCCGGGCACGTTCCAAGAAGTTATTAGTGACCGTGCCTAAGCCTTTGATTGCCCAGCCACCCATCTTTATACCCGATATCACCCTTTCTTCTGGGCCAAATCAGTCCTAATTTGTTTATGCCTTTGGTTTCGCTGACATCTCGGCTTCGGATTGGTTCCATTGGTGACGAAGTCAAGCCACTTTCCCGCGCAAATAGTTTAATACTGTGCTTTAAAGGTGAGAAAAATCAACGGAATAATGAATAATGTATTTTTTGTTTCCTAATATTTTAAAATATTTGTTATTGTTTCCTAAATCTGTGAAAGAAAGATTTGTGTTCAATTTTGTACTATTTTTCCGATCAAATCAAATGTTTTTTGTACATCTTGCAAAAAAGTTTAAGAAACTGTCGTAGATTTTTAATAAATTTCTTTCGATTCTATAATATTTTCTACATTTCGGTACATTTTATAAATTTTGAAATGCTTATAAAATTTTGGATCATTTCTAGAAATGTAATATCCTTAAAGTTTTCTAAAATCTAGAATATTATAATTTTTTATAAGAAATTTTAAATTTTTGTATAAATAGATTTTTAACAAATTTATTCAATTCTATATTTTTTAAATCTTAGAAAATGTATTACATTTTGTTTAATGTCTGGAAATTATTATTATGATGTTATGAGTAGTCATTAAACTTCTTTGTAAATCTTAAAAAAAGCTTTAAGATTAGATGTTTAATAAATTTCTTTCGATTCTATAATACTTTCTATATTTCGGTGAATTTTATTCCTTTTTTAAATGCTTATGACATTTTTGATCATTTCTATAAATGTAATATCTATAAAGTTTTCTAAAATCTAGAATATTATAATTTTTTGAATGAATTTTAAATTTTTGTAAAAAATAGATTTTTAACAAATATCTTTAATTCTATTTTTTTTAAATATTTATTTTGGAATATTTATTAAATTTTGTATAATTTCTGGAAATTTAATATCCAGAAATTTTCTAGAATCTGGAATATAATACTTTTTTGTATGAAATAAAATTCCGATTTTTAGGAAAGATTTATAAATTATTATTAATAAATTTTCAAAAATATTGTAATAATAATAATTATTAAAAAGTTCTCAAACATTTTCCCGAAGGTCACTGTGGCTACCCACCGCTCCACTTCTGTTTCCGCGACATCACCAGCACCACCCGCTCCACCCAAACCACCCACACCACCGTGACAAGGCACGCTTCGCTTTCCGCGCCTTTGCATGCGACGAGTTTGTCACTGTGATTTATGCCTGAGAGGGTTGCACCGCCAAAAGAGGGAGTGGGTGGGTGGTGAGTGGGTGAGGGACTCGATGAATAGTCAAAAAAGCGAGTACACATGGCCGTGCAAGTGGAATAGAAGCGGCAGTCAAAAAGGCAGCCGAGCAGAGGAAGCCACGCCAGTCGGGCGGTCGCAGGCGTCAACAGGATGCCAAGGACGAAGGACGAGGGAGGAGGGTGGCACGGGGAGGAGAGGGAGGAGAAAGATGAGCGGAGGGTTGCGATTACAGTGTCATTGGCAGCGTCGACGGCGTCACTTTGCGCACTGCCAAGTGCAGCCACCAGAACCGAATCCAATATACAAATCAGAGCCACCCCACTCATGAAAACTCAAAAAACAAGAAGAAAAAGAAAACTACAGAAAAAAAACAGAAATAACTGAAACCAAAACCAAAACCAAGGGCGAATCCACGCCCAGCAGCTACAATTGAAAATTTTATTTCATTTTTATGGCTTTTGGAAATTAAATTGTTGTCAGCGCATACAAAATTAACCAGAGCAGTGGGATTTGCATAGCCAGTCGAGAGGTGTGACCTCTAACCCCCCAGCGCCACCCATCGCCACCCACACAGCCAGCGATGTTATTGTTATAGCCGCCATATCACCCGCTGGGCCTGCGGTCTTTAACATTTAGCAAAACATTTGATTGCCATCAGGATAATCCCAAAGGGGAAGTCCCCGGAAAGCGAGGATGTGGGGATTTGTACTGCCAGCAGCTCTTTGATTGCCCGGGAGGAGTATCACATCTCCATAAAGTTCTCAGCCGCGGGTCTCAAATAAATGTTTATATTCAACACAAGCCTGACATTAAAAGGGGTTCCCAACAATCTAGGTAAGCTTAAAGACTTCTAACAGCGATTCTCCAAAAAAGATTGAGACTATTTTCTGAAACTAAAAGTAATAGAACACTAATACATAAATTCAGACTAATATTCCACCATTTTCAGGGCTAAACGAAAATAAATTATGAAAAATATAAAGTTTAATTTATCAAAATAATATTGCTCACAAAAAATGTTGTACATTTTATAAAAAAACAACGCGAATTCTTGAGGGATTTAAATTTTAATTCTTTTTTTGCTCTTCATTACATATTTTAGTTTTCATTTTTTGATATTTAAAATATAGGTATTGTAGATCAATTTAAATATAAAATTATAAATGCATATATTTATTTTAGGGGTAAAAAAAAATAAAATATGAAAAATATAAAGTTTAATTCATTTATATTATATATTTAATATTCCTTTCAAAAAATGTTGTAAATTTTATAATTTAAAATTCTTGAGGGACTTACATTTTAATTCTTTTTTTGCTTTTTTTAGTTTTTATAAATTGATATTTAGGATTTTATTGTAGATCCATATAAATTTAAGATTATAAATGAATAAAATATGAAAAAAATATAAAGTTTAATTTATTTACAATATATATTTAATATTCCTTTAAAAATTATTATAAATGTTATAGTTTAATAGAAGACTAACAACAACGCGAATTAGGGGATTTAAATTTAAATAGTTCCTTTGGTTGATTTTATTTTTTATTTCGCTTTTTTATATTTTAAATTTGATTAAATTAAATTAAATATAAGATTAAGCATTTTTTAATATTATATAAAATTATTTCACATGAATATATCTTTGCTTTCCATAATTTTTGCATACTAATCATTTAAACTATTTTCTTTCAGCGAAATGTGGTCTCCTTCAAGTCCAAAGCTGTGAAAATCTTCGATTTTAAACTTGTAGTTTCCCAAGAAACCCAAGTCAATTTGCAATTAGATGTTATCCGAAGGCAGGCGGACACCCAGGATACGGGGGATTTGGGCCAGGTCCCGCATAAAAAACCAAACACGCAGCAATCAATCGATTAAAAAAGGGCAAGAAAGGGGAAAAGTTTTGAGTCTGCGATGGAGGAGGTGGAGCGAGTGGGTGTGGATGATGGCCCACCTATGGTGTTCAGGTCGAGGTCCTTCCTGCAGGAAGGACACCCCAGGGACCCGCAGCCAAGTCAAGGAAGTCGCCTGGCTGGCTTTTGTCTAATGCGCCGCTTATCTCGATATTATTTGGCCATAAAAAAAGGACACGGACACATGTCATTTGTTATGTGGCCAGTTTAAGTCAGGGAGTGGACAACACTGCGAGGAAAATCGGAGAGCTTTTAGCTGGGCAAAAAAAAAATTAGGAAAGAATTAAAGTTCAGTGATAATATATACATTTAATATTTTTTAGATATTTTAGCTTTGTAAAATGTTTAAGAAATCTATTTCTAAAAACCAATCGTAATAAAATATTTGTATTATTTTTGCACAGTGTAATTTCGGAATTTCGGAATGCAGAGAGAATGCAAACTAACCAGAGGAGTCGCAAAAATCGGAATGCCCCAAGAAAGACGATACCAAGATGCTCTGTCCCCGTAACCTTTTGGATTCTACCACCCATTCCCCATCAGAAACCGAATCCTCCAGCCTCCGAAAACCAAAAAAAATCCATCCCACCACGAAGGGCCCAGGAAAATTGCAACATTTCACATGTCACAACGAGGGCGATTTCCCAGCCCATAATAAAATGGACCATGTCGAATCCTGCGGGTTCCGTTGATTTCCCGCCACGCGCGTCTCAAATCCCTTTAGTTACACTCTTTCAAAATTAAATATTTACATTTTGGATGCGGATGCGGCGGGCATGAGGCCTAAATCTCGATTCACATGTGGGTGTTTTCGGCTGCGATGGTGATGGTTGTATCTGGATACTGGACACTGGATACTGGCCATCTATTCGGTGGTGGCTGAAAGTCCGTCAGCTGCCCGTGGACACTTGTTGAGGGCAGGGACGTAGTTTGTTCGAGAATAAAGGGGGATTAAGGATTCGGTTAACTTAATGCTTTT
The DNA here is from genome assembly GCA_037075245.1 of Drosophila mimetica. NCBI lineage: Eukaryota > Metazoa > Arthropoda > Insecta > Diptera > Drosophilidae > Drosophila > Drosophila mimetica. The sequence goes on from JBAMCH010000005.1 coordinate 7,513,012, forward strand.
ATGGAAAGTATTTTAGGAAAAATCCAAAAATTTAAAAGTGTTATAGTTAAACATAAAAGATTTGATTTTTGTGATACCCCCGTTTAATATATCCAGAAATAAAATTGACAAAAGATCAAATTGATATGTGCAGGTCAATTTTATATTGTTTCAAGTTATTTATAGCATTTTCATATGAATAAATATTATATTTATTTTATTTTTTAGTATATATTATAGTATGGGTTTTCAAATAAAATAAGTGATATGATAAAATATCAAGTTGATATGTTTAATTCATAAATTTGGCATTAATCATATAGGTTGATTTACTAATATGAAATAGAGTCAATTCTACCTTACTTCATATTAATGAAAGATCTAAATACATATAGGTATGATTAATGTATAATTTATTATTCAAAAATATCAACTTGATATTTTATCATATCTTATATCAATTTTTTTTGTTCTGTGTATAAGTACGGTTTAGATACTCTAGTTTATATCATTTTCTCGTAGCATACTTATATGTTTATATTTCCCAGTTTTATAATAGTTTTGACAATATTTATTACCTTATATTTTTTCCTTTACAGGTCGCTTCTGTATTTGCTGCACCCCTTTTGAGGCCGCCCCTGCCCATCGCATATGCGTTTGAGATAATCAATCCCCCGATGGGCGGACCACCATCCAGTTGGCGATGCGCGTTTATTTAGTAATTTGTTTGTCTCCCGACTTAGTCACGGTTTATGGTTGACATTTATTTTATGAGCGTGAAAAATATATCACTCGCCAGTGGCAGCCACCCACCACGGAACATGGGCATCCAGACAGGTGGCTGCACCCACCACCCAGTTGCACCACTTAAGCCAATTTTGATAGCGGTTTATTGATGGTCGAGCGATGGGCGATTTGTGCTTTAGTCTCGCTCGAGTTTGCTGATTGAATCAGTGTGGCTGAGGATGAGGATAAGGATGAGATCTATGGGGTCTGCAATCCTTGGTCTTATGATTTATCATCTGATCTGTACTGGGAATACGAAAGGCTATCTTTAACTATCCTATAAAGTCCATCTGAAATATGCCAAATATATATAAATAATATATTTTTTTATATTATATAGTATTTTATAATATATTATATTATTATATTAATCGGTAAATATTTTAGAAGAAATTTAAAAATATTTTTAAACAGTTTTTGGAGGATATCTGTGCTACAATTAATTCCAAAAACGGTGTATTTAAATATTGGATTTTATATTTTTTATAGATTGATTCGCTATTAATCTGGAAACCATTTTCTTTATGTATATAGCAGGCAAATAATGTTATCCCTGGTAAACAAAGTTGCAAAGGACAAGGCTAGGTCCTCTGATTTTCTCACCGTGTGGCACTTCCTTTAGCCAGTATTGTTGGCCGCTTCTAAGCGCATCAATTATGCCAGGAGGCTCCTTACAAACTTATTGGCCTATAAGCTAATCGCATAATTGCACAAAAGTAATTATCCTTGCGCTGAGCCTCGGCTAGCTCATTGTGCAGCAACTATGCGGCATATCCTATATCCTGCATCCTCAGTACTTCGTACTTAGTCCTCATCCTCTGGCGCTCTGATTTTTCCACCTTGCTGGCCAACTATGCGGCTCATTCGCTCCGCTGAACGCCGCCAGAAGGAAGTGCCGTGCAGGCCTCAAATCGCAGGACGCAAAATGTAGGATGCAGAATGACAGAATGCCAGAATGACAGAATGCCAGAATGCAGGACTCAAAACGCTGGCTAAACAGTTGGAAAAACACGGCAAGCCGAACAACAACAACAACAAAAACAAACACAAGGACAGTCCTTTGTTTGCGAAAAGCGAAAGAGAGGCGAAATTAAAATCAAGCTGTTGATAGCAATCACACACTCGAGGCTGCTCGAAATGGATAAGTGCACAGGGAAAAACCACGCAGTTAAACGTAAGTATTTCGCTGGAAATATTGGGCTGTTAGCTGCATTAAACTGCCCCTTTTTTAATTTGGACAAATTTGGAAAAAGTTATAGCAAAACAAAATTTTACGAAAAATCAAATTTTTGCCAAAAATTGAAATTAGTATTTTGGTCACAATAATTTAACTTCCTGAACTCGTAGTTAAGGTATCTGCAACTTGGCATTTCCACCTAAAAATTTAATATTTTTAAATTTTTTTCAAAAACTGTGATGATAATTTGAAAAAATTTTAAATTTTCTAAATTAGCCGGAATGTGCACTGATATTATTTATTATGTTGTTATTTGCTCAGAACAGTTCGCCGTTTTAATGTGGGACCATTTTTGCATAACTTGTAGCAAAAACAAATTAAACGAAAAATTAAATTTTTGCCAAAAATCAAAATTGGGATTTTTCGCCAATAAAAAACGCATTATTTTGTCCATAAATAAAACTAATTGTCCGAACATGGAATGGCATACATTCCCGAACTCGTAGTTAAATTTCCTATAACTTAACATTTCAGGCTAAAAATTTTATTTTTTTTGAAAATTTTCTCAAAAAATTGTGATAAAAATTTCGAAAATTTGAAAAAATTTTAAATTTCCAAAATTTGCCGGAAAGTGCACTGATATTAATTCTCAGGTTGTTATCTGCTCAGAACAGTTCGCCGTTTTAATTTTGGACCTTTTTTGCAAAACTTATAGCAAAAACAAATTATAGAAAAAATCAGATTTTGGCCAAAAATCGAAATCCTCATTTTCCACCAACCAAAAAACCACTATATTGGACATAAAAATGAAAATAATTGTCCAAATATGGAGTGGAATACCTTCCTGAACTCGTAGTTAAATTGTCTAAAACTTGGCATTCACAGAAAAAAAATTAATTTTTTTGAAATTTTTTTCAAAAAATTGTGATGCTACCCCTTAAAAAAAAATTCGAAAATTTTGAAAAAATTGTATTTTTCCTAAATCAGCCGGAAAGTGCACTGATATTAATTCTCAGGTTGTTATCTGCTCAGAACAGTTCGCCGTTTTAATGTCGGACCATTTTTGAAAAATTTAGAGCAAAAAAAAATACGGAAAAAATCATATTTTTGCCAAAAATCGAAATCCTCATTTTTTTGGGTAATTTCTCCCAGTGCCCATGTCCTGGCTGTCCTTTCTGCAATTGCGATGGCGATGGCGATGCCAAGGCGGTGGGATGCATGCATCACTATAGCCGTCACATGGCCAACTGCTTGGGCTTCCGGCTTGCGGGGACCAGAATCGGCGAATCTGAGAATCTGCGACTGTCATTCATCATTCGTTTGGCTGGATGCTTGCCATTTCTTCAGCTCCCGAATCTACGGATCTCATCTGCATCTTGTAAAGCAAGGCGAGGTAAAGTAGAGTAGTTAGGGTTGACATCCTGGAGTGGCCCAGTGGCTTTGTTCGCCGCTCGTTTCGTTTTGTCGAGCGTGCAGTAATTAAGTTGAAGTTACACAGCAGATTCCCGATAAGCATCAGTATCGGGTTCAGGATGCAGCCGCGGTGGTTAGGGATAATCCCCGAGGATAATCAAAAGGACTTAGTGCCCTTCGATCCTTTGTGCCTGCCCCGAACATCAATCGGGGCAATTGGATTGACATTTTCGGAGCGCAGGATCAGAATCGGGCAATTACCGCCACTCGGATCGACATGGGTACAATTGAGATTCTGTAGTAATTGCTTTCGCAGGGGATTTTTTAATTGAAAATATTACTTATATATTTAAGAATGATAATAATCTGAAAAATATATAAATTGGATAAAAATAACAGTATTGAATGGTTGTGTGTATAAAAATAAATACATAAATATGTATGTATGTATACGACGTCACGCCTCTTCCTGTTTGGGATCTTTCTTCAGCTGTTCTAATATACAAAAAAAAAAAGTAAAATAATATTTTTTCAACTTGCAGAAGACCGAAAAAGTGCCTAAAACGAAAGCCATAATTTTATTTGATTTTTAAAGATTTTCCAATATTATAAAAATGTGTTTTTATAAATAAACCTAATTATTTAAAATATCACTCACCATCATTGTTAAAAATACAAAGAAAAATAAATTATAAATTAATAGGTATGTATATGATAGTATACTAATATTTCAATATTGTAATATCATTATAAACGTTATATTGCTACCTCGAAAAATAAGTTTTCAATAAAAGAAAATAATTTAATAAATAGACAAATAGGCTTGAGTAATAAATTCTTAAATATCAAAGTAATATCTAATTTTATACTTCTTTAACAGGGGAAAGAAATTATTAGATATGATTAATGTAAGAATAGAAATGGATCCTTCCAACAATAATCCTGAGGCGATTCCAAGCCCCAGTTTATATGAGAAATTCAAAGCTTTTGCACTTAAGCGGTAAAGATAATCGTCGATTTCTGCCTCTAAGCCACTCATTAAAAGTATCTCATGAAGCTCAACCATTATTGATCGATATTGGCTCCACACAACGGTAAAGATCGGCAATGAAGATCACTCTATTCTTCCCCCCTCCCTTCTCAGCACTCGGCTTTTGTGGCCAATTAGCTGCTGCCACAAAATGAAATCATTTCTCACAGCTATTGTTGGCCGGGCAAAAGTAATTAATTGCCAGTGGATTCGGTGCGATGGGGAGAGAGGTATTTCCATTTCCACTGCCATTTCCTCGGTTCCCCCTGGTTGAGTGATTCTCCAAGAACGGACAGCCAATCGAAGCGAGAGGAGAGTGTGCAAGACCAAAGGCCGAAGAATTGCAGAGTGGAAGACTGGGTAGTGAAGACCCAAAGACTGCGGCGCATACTTTCCAAGGCAATTATCGAATGCCAGCGTGTCAGCCTCGATTCCCGACTCCCGATTCTCCGGTACCCCGATTCTTCCGCATCCACCGACTCTCCCCATCTGCAGTCTTCGCTGATTCTACCGCTCCAGAGTCGCCAGGGCGTCGCCGGTTGGGAGAAGCGGGACTTTCGGCCCCGTCTGCAGTTTCAGTTTTCAGTTTTCCCTGACGCCAACAACGCCTCATCGTGTTTGTTTGGCCGCCAGAGCCGTCAGAGCCGCCACCGCAGCGACGCCACCACCACTGGCAACTGGCAGCACCACCACTAGGACCACTTGCACCACCGGCACCGCCAGCACCACTACCACCACACATTGCTCGCTGCTTCGAGGGACACTGATGAGCAGTTCGCCTTTTTCCGGCTAGAGATCTCAGCGATACGGAAAACTTAGCTAGTTTTTTTTCCCATATGTATTTATAGCAAATAAGTACATATGATTTGGTAACATTTTTGGAAACGTTACATAAATTTAAACCAACAAAAAAATGTAAAAAGAATAAACAAATTTTTTTTACAATTTTTTTGCAATTTTTTAAAGGAGTTGGTGTTAAATTGAATGGAAAGATAGAAATTATTTAAACTTTTTAATTTGGCATTTTTATTAAAATTAATAATATATTTGTATTAGATTAAAACATTAACAAACAAAAAAATAAATTAAAAAAATAAATAAAAATAAGTAAATAATTATTATGTTCAAGCTTTCAAGAACTACAGGTCGCAAAAATCAACATTTTTCGACTATGTTTTCTGTTATACTTACTAGGGTAAATATTTGACAAACACTCAAAAAACCATTCTCCCGTAAAATCGATATGGCCATGTAAATTTCAGGTCATGCAAAACCCATATCGTTTTTACATGAAATACTCTTTTCGACCAGTTCAAATTTACCTGGCCGCATATTAAATTGAAATTGATCTTAAATAATGTAAAATCGATCATATTTCATATCTTTTTTTTTATTATTGGGTATACTTTACAGATTCACAGACTTACCATTACTTTTCCGTTCCATTATGTTTCATATCCGTTTTTATTAAACCAAAAGATCTACGAGATGAAAATCATACCACAAATTGATTAACTAGATATATATTTGGAATTCAGTAAATAAGGAGTACGGTTATCCTGGTTCTCCAGCTGCATCTTGGTCATCTCTGGCTGGCTAAATGGCTAAGTGGAGCTACGCAACTGCAACTCTTGCGTTGCCCCAAATTGGCCTTGAGGCAATGATTGGCTGCCGCTGCTGCCCAGATGCCAGCACCACCCCCTGGAACCCCCTCTCCCCCCTGTAAGCCAAACAAACCCCCCCTCCCCCCCATGTTGCGTTTCTTTCGCACTGATCTCAGCTGTCGTCGCTTGTTAGTGCGCACGCGTGTCTTTCTCCCTCTAAAAAGCAGACAGTCAGTGTGTTCGCCTCTCGCTCGCACCCACAGAAGGGGGCTCGCTGGCCCTCTCGCTCGCTCCTCTAGCCCTCCCGCTCGCACTCGCTGGCGGAGCGTGAGGCGTTGATGGCGATGGCGCTGAAGCTGGCGCGCATGCGCAACGCAACCACAAAATCGCAATTGCCGTGGCCAAAAACCAAAAAAAAAAAACGGGGAAAAAGGAGGTAAAATAAAGTTGAGCTGGCACAACGTTGTAAGACATAGTTTGTTGCCAGTAAGCCCCCTCCCCCCCGCACTCCTCCTCCGCCCCTGTGCTTGTGTGTGCGGGACCTCCCGCAGATAATTGCCCATCATCTCATCAAGTTCCGCCCAGCTATTTAACAACCGACGAGGAGCAGGAGCCGCAGGAGGAGGTTCGGGGGGCGGGATAGGGGAGAGGGGGGAGAGGGGACCTCGAGAGCAATGAAACCCACAAAACAAGACACCAAAATGATGAACGCGACCACGCAAAGTAGAAGTAGCTGCCCGATCTGGGAGTCTGGCTTGGTCTTGGGCTCTGACGCCGGCTCCAGACTATGCGATCTCGAGCCCTCGCCATCGAGGGGGGATACAAGAGTTGTAACCCCAGCGATATCTAAAATATTAGATGTAAAATAAACAATGAATATATTCAAAAAAATTATTATTAAAAATATTTTATACGATTTTTGTCATATTTACCTAAATTAAATGAAAAATTATTTCATATATTATATTAAAAACAAAAAAAAAATTTTAAAATAATTAATTTAATATAAATATTTAAGATCAAAAATATTTGGAACGACTTTTGTCATATTTAAAGCATTTTATAGTTAAATGAAAAATGATTTCATATTAAGATTAAAACATAAAATTAAATCAAATCATTGCTTAAATGAACAATCTATTAAATAATTAATTAATTATTGCGAAATTAATTGATAATCTTTGTTTCTTTTTTATTTATTTTATTATTAAGTATATGCATATATATATTTTAAATATAATTATTTTATTTTATTTTTATTTTATGCATAATGACCTGAAACTTTGAAATAATTACCTAAACTGAAGAAGTTATGAACTAAAATATAAGGAAAAATATCCTAAAATATATAATTATAATTTTTTTTTATTTTGTTACATTTTGTTTTTAGGGTTTACTATAACAGCTGCATATTTCGTATTAAAGTCCATAATATAGTACCAGTTTATAGATCTCGCAGAACTTCTCGAGCTGCCTTGGGCTGGCGCCACCAACATTCAACGGCAGCTTGGGGCGGCGGCTGCAGATCGGCTCCAAATCGCACAGGTCCAGGTTGCAGCTCCAACTTCAACTCCAACCACAGGCATCAATATCACCACCGACGACGAAAACAGACGGAGAGTCGAGTCCCAAGACTGAGACCAAGAAGATCCAAGCACGTTAATCGAGTCATATCGATTTTGGCATGGTTCGTGTCTCAGACGTTTTGCCCAACCACCGCCTGCCAACCCCCCCCCCCCCTACCTCCCCTCACCCCCACGAAAAAGGGGGAGGGGCCGATCCCATCAGCGGACTCGTAACTAAATTGAATCCAATTGCAGACGAGTCGGGCTAAATAACTGTGAGACATAATGAATGAGTGTTGGCCAAATTGCAACTTGGCCTGCCAGCCGGCCAGTTAAGGGTTAATGGGTGGCCGCCAACAAGGGGGTTAAGAGGGGGTGGTGGTCTGCATCTTCTTCTTCCACTTTGATGGCAGTGCCACTAATATCTCAATTGGCCAGCGGAAGGTTCAATAAACTGGCCCGGTGGCCACCCACCTGGGGCAAGGCATCTGCACCTGTCCACGACGTCACGCCTCTTCCTGTTTGGGATCTTTCTTCAGCTGTTTTTATATTACAAAAAAAAAGGTAACAAATAACTTTTCAACTTGCTGAATTGCAGAAAAAGTGCCTAAAATGAAAGCCATAATTTTATTTGATTTTTTTAGATTTTCCAATATTACAAATAGGTCTATAAAATCGTTAAATTATTCAAGATATCACTCACCATCACTGTTAAAAATACAGAAAAATTTTTATTAAAATAAATAAGGTAATTAATAAATAAATTAATTAATATATTTTTTAAAAAGTTTTTAATCAAGTTAAAGATTGTAAAAAAATGCCAATTGGTTGAAAACTTTTTTAAGAATTCCCTGGAAAATCTAGTATTTTTTATAGATTTTTGATTAGAGTTCTAACAACTTACCTGCTTTACTTTCTGTGAGTGCATCTGTATCCGTATTGCTGCTCCACTTTTCGCAGCTGACAAGACAAAGAGGCTCGAAGGCATTTGCTACTAGGCTACTACCCGAAAAACTTCTAATTGAAGGCAAACATGTGCTGGCCGCTGGCCGAAAAAGGGATCCAATGGGACCAGTGGTCCGGTGTTCCAGGATGTCCAGTGGGAGGAAGCTCGAGGGCAGCGCCACCTGGCGGTGCATATTGTATTCCCCATTAGAGGCGGTCGCCTGTCCGACTTTCAGTCATGTCATGTTTGTCATGTTGCTGTGGATCACCTTTTTCCTCCCCACAACCTGTATCCTGCATCCTTCGTCCTGTTGTGTCTTCCACTTGATTTTCACTGCTGCTGTTTGCCGCCCCCCTCAAAATTCTGTGTCGCTGCCTAATGGGCGCACTTGTCCGAATTGCGAGGGGGGTTCCCGGGGGAGGGGGTTTTTAAAGCCTTAAAGGGGTGGTGTTGGTGACATCTTGTGCTTCTTCTTCTTCGTGGAGCAGCACTTGACCTGGTTCTTTTATTTTTTTTTTTGTTTTTTTTCGACTACGATGATGCTGGAGCCTTTGGAGCTACGTGTGGCACAAAGCTAATTGCCTGCCTGCTGGGGGAATATTTATCCCAGCCTCCTGTACCAACCACTCAGGCACTTGAACCACCAGGCCACCCACTAAACCACCCACCCAACCACCATCACCTCCGAAAGCACCACCCACTCCGGAGTGCACCTGATTGTGTCACACATTCGAGCCGAGGCTCTCAAAATATTTTCCACTTCGTTTGCCATAAACTACTCAGCTAACTTAGATAGGAGTGTCAGCTGCTTTTCCATTTTCGGTAAAAGTCATTTAAAAGAAATCGAATAATAAATATAAAAATAGGTTAATCAAGTTTTCATACCCGTTATTCGTGGAGTAAAAGGTTTTGAAGCTAGAGAAAAAGGAATTTTTTAAATCGGACCACTCAGTAAAAAGTTATAAGCAAATAATGAAATGTCCGGTAGATGGTGCCATTTTTAAGCGACTGCTTGGTTTGCCCTGCTTGAGACTGCTTGCTTTAGCTAAGTAACGGTTATTTGATAGTCGAGGCACTCGACTATAGCGTTCCCTCTTGTTAATCCTAGTTTTGCGCATGGTAGATTCCTGATATTCAAACACATATCGTTTTTATCATGCATTAATGGTGAAATCGATAGTGGAAAATGTAATATTTTCGAATTTTCTCTTTCGGAGATTTTCTGACTTCGAAAAAGAGAGGCGGAAACAATATAGCGACTTAAGTTACATGAGTGGGAGCGAAAAAGAAGCATTGAAGGCAAAATTGATATGTGATAATCTCAAATCGATTAATACTTCATATCAAGTTTTTTTTTGGGTGAATGAAAAAGAAAACAGTATAAACAAAAATCTATTAAATGCTGTGAACCAATTAAGCGTAAAATTATTAATTAGGTATTTAAAAAAATGCAATCAGAACTTTGAAAGCCCTATTATTTGCACAGTTTTAAAAGCACTGACCAAGACTTGATCTCGTGAGAAATCCACCAATAGTTGAGCCAGCTCTCGACCACTCACAATAATAAGAATAATAATAATAATGATAATAATCGCGGTGCTTGAAAAATATAATAAATTGCCAAAATGCGCAGGAGGCGCGGGGCTTCACTAAAATGAAATGTGGCATAATGAAAACAAGAAATATGCCGACAGTTTTTTGTTCCTTTTTTTTTGTATTTGGTATGTGAAGGTATGGAGGGCTTGGAGACCCCAAGCGAAGGATCCCAGGGACCACCGCCTAGGTTTTTGGACACAAACCGCCCACCGCCCCTGTTCATAAAGCGGCTCTGGCGGCTTTTTGATTTACTGACGTTGCTTGTGCGACCACACAGAACCAAAAAGCTATGAATTTTTTAAAAAATATTTAAAGAGAAAATAATTTATGAATTTTTATATATATTTTCAATAGTATTGTGAGTTTTAAAACTTATATAAATTTTTTAAAGTTTTTAAAAGTGATATTTTTAAACAAACAACTTTGTGATCTTTGCATTTACATTCTTCATCACAATACTAATAATACCACTTCTTCATATCATTTTGATATGAATAAATATTATGTTTATTTTATTTTTGTTTATATCATTATTTGTTCAAAAATACTAAATTTGGTATTTTAATTTTTATTGATATTTATTATTGATATGAAATAATGTAGAATTTACCATATTTCATATCGAATTTTTTTCTGTGAGTTACAGTAAAACTATTTTAGAGGTTTCAACTTCCATTTTTGAACTGGAAAACTAGATAAACTTCGGCTTTCCTCTTTTATTTTGGTTAAAATTTAGTTACTATTTTATGCACGCTGATAGTTTGGCCAACAAAGAGGTCCTCGTTTTGCGCAGTGCTCTTAAACAAAATGAGGATGAAGGCGGCAAGTGCCGCCACCGCCACACACACAATAGTAGCCCAGATATATGGTATAAGTAAATATATCCCCACTGGCATGAAGGATGACGCCAATTGGCCTGCGTTGCTTAGCGCCAACGAAAGGCGCTGCGGCCAACACACAGGGCCAGAAGCAGCGAGCGAGACGGCATGTGCGGCTGCGACAGAGACGGGGCGACACATTGGGGCAACAAGGCATTTCTCTTCTTCATTTTTCCTCCTTCTTTTTTTTTTTTTTTTTGTTTCTTAGCTCGTCCAGAAGCTTGGTGGCGCCTCAAGTAGCCGGGTATGAAAATAAAAAAAAAGGAGGAAAAAAATACAGAACGGCCAAAAGGACTGTGGAGCGCATAACTTCACTGAGGCGGCGGCATCGGCTTCTGATCAAACGTTTTATAAGCAACGTCTTCAATGCCCAGCAACAACATTGGTACAACATCTGCAGCAACAACAACAGCAACAGCAACAACCAGCCAGCTCCAGAGCTTTAAGACAAAAGCGCGTTGGCAGCCAGCAAAGCTACACAAAAAAAAGAGGTTTAAAAGGGGTTTTCAGAGGGGTTTCCAGGAGGAGTTTGCTTAGGTGATTTTCACACGGAAAGAAAATGCAATGGCAAACGAAGGGCAATTTGATTAAAATAGCAGTCGATCAAAATGCTCAATAAAATAGTTTAGTCTTAAAGATTTAGGGTTAAAACATTTTTGGGTTAGGAGGTGCTTTCTTATAGCGAGGGAATTTTGAAATAGGATTTTTTAAGACTTCAAGAAAAGGGTTTCAAAGTTACAGAACAATAAGATTAAGTTAGTGAAGGAGATGCTTTTTCTGTAGCAGGGATATTTTAAAATGGGATTTTTTAATGGATTTTTTTTTTAAAAATAGAGTTTTAAAGTCACAGATCTGAAAGATCAACTTGGTGAATTTTCTTATATATTTACTTATTTTTGGTTAGGTGGTGTTTTTGTTATAGCAAACATACTTTAAAATGAGATTTTTTAAGACTTTAAGAAAGGGGTTTCAAAGTCACAGAACTGAAAGAGAAACTCAGTGAATTTTCCCATATATTTACTTCGTTTTTAAGGATGTTTTAGGGTATTATTTTTTTAGTTTTAACATCACGGGGTTTTCTCAACTCGGCGGTCAACTCAAAAGTCTTGGGCAATCCTTAAATCGTGTTCTTTTCATGTCCTTTTGTATTTAAGTGTGCACTCGTTCGATTTTGTTGTTGTTGCTTGTTTTTGGATTGGATCGTCTTTATTTTGAGACAACGACGCCGGCAAAGAAGCCCCCCCCCCTCCTCTGCGTTTTTTTTTCGGAACCCTCCTCTTCCTGCGTCCAGCGACATCTTCGGCAAAGTTATTCAAGTGGCGCCAGTCAAACATTTTTTTGTGCAACAACTACAACAGCAGCGAGATGCAGCAAGTAAGCCAGAGCAACAGCGGCAATAAATACAACAACTTTTGGACCCTCAAGACAACAATGAATGGCGCTCCACACACACAAACACATACTCACGCGCACACTTCAGCCTGAAATAAGGAGACTAAACCAGCGATTAGTGCCTCTCAAACTGTCGCCGAACTTTTCGAAAAAATTACCCTTTTTCCGAAAAGAAAAATCAAAAATTAACCTGTAAATTATGTTGGAAAATTTTCTTGAAGAAATTTACAAACCAGAGAATAAGATTCTTTTTTTTTTTTATTAAGTGGTAGATAAAATAGAAAAATACCTAAGAATTTAATATTTCGTTCTTTTTTTTAATGGTATTATTTGAAATTATATGATTTTTGGCATTTTTATAATAAATTTGTGGTAGAAAGTAATATCAGAGTTTTAAGGTGATATACAAAATTCAAAATACATGAAAACTTAACATTTTGTTTTTTTTTTATTTTAATCTTTATTTTCCTTTGAAATTATATGCTTTTTGGCATTTTTTTAAAACGTTTGTGGTTGAAAAAATATTTCAACCTAGTTTTATCTAAATAAAACAAATAAATCCGTTTTCTGTTGAACATTTTTCTGCCACACAAAACCGTGCCATATGCTCCAAAACAATATTCACTTGATTTAACTTTTAAAAACTTCAAAATTGCTGATTACGGCTTACCCTAATTCTGTTTACATATAATCAAAGAGTGTGTGTTGAGTATTCAGAGGAGTTGCTACACTGCATTTGGGTGTTGCTGTGCAAATTAAATTTCCCAACTGACAGCTTGGGGGGTTGGGTTTTTGGGATTTTCAGTTTTCGGGGGTGAAAAGTCATCGACAGATTAGCCGACAATTTGGTGTCACTTTGCCCGAAGGACGACGGACGAAGGGCGCTGCCGTTGACATCGAGATGTCCTTTTCGTCGTCTGCATCGGATGTTTCAATTCGCAAGTTGCGCTTCCTTCCGATCACGTGGCCAAAACGCCAGCGGCGGCCGTTCACTTCCGCCCGGCCGATAGCTTCCGTCCGCTCCCAACAACAACAACAGCAACAATCGCAGGAGCAGTCGGAGACGGAGACAGAGACGGTTTCTCACTCGGACTCGGAATCCAATTCCCCAGCCATCCGTTCCACCATCCGCTGGTCCAGCTCGCCATCTAAGCGATTGTGGGATTCCATAGGACACGGAAAAAAATGTGCACCCTGCTAGAAAAAACAAAATAAATATAATTTAATTTTTATTAAAAAAATTAGGAATTTTTAATGAATTACAAAATATTTAAATATATAATTTAGTGGCAGAAAAAGAAGAAAGAAAAGTTATAATTTAATATTGGTTTTCAGAAAAAGTAGGAATTTTAAATGGATTTCAAAATATTTTAATGGATTTTTGTGAGTTTTAGTGCTAGGAAAAACAAGAAAGAGAAATGATAATTTAGATTTAATATTCAGAAAAAGTTGACATTTTTGTGGTTTACATAAATGTATCAAATATTATTTATAAAATATTTTAATGGTATTTATTTATTTTTGTTGATAGAAGAGGTTAAAACCAAAATCATGATTTAATTTTCATTTTAAGAAAAAGTTGTAAATTTGTTATGGATTACATAAATATGTTAAATATTAAATATTGTATACATTTTTTTGGTATTTATTTAGTTTTAGAGCTAGAAAAGAAAAGAAAAAACAATAAGATTTAATTCTGATTTTAAGAAAATATTTGAAATATTAAATATTTTAAAGTTATTTATTTAGTTATTAAAACTGTGTCTCTTTTTTTTGCTATCTAGATATTATCTTTTAAAAGATTTGCATGGGATTTCTCTCTTAATATTTTTTTAATTTTTGCACTACGTATAAAGCTACCTGTTATTTACCTATGAATTTCGCTGTGAAAAGCCAGTTAATTGATCTGCTAAGATTTTCTCTCTGTGCTTTAGCATTTCCCCCACCCATTCGCCCCGCGTGACAATTACTCATGAATACATTTTGCGCCTGATAACAGCGAACGCTCGAAATTCCAGGGGCGGGGGCCTTTCGATTCGGAGGGGGTGCGTTTCAACGGGGAGCGGACAGCCGTTTGCCGTTTATTTATGGTTTTATTTGCGGCATCACAAAAGCCTGCCACGAGCCTCGAGGACGCGAGTACTAAGCTAGGATGGAAATGGGAATGGGAATGAGGATGAGTTGAGGATAAGGACATTGTACGCCGGAGCGTCATATGTTTATAACCCTGGATATCTGCGGCCATATCTTCCACCACCCCCTGACTCCCCCCGCTGCATCTGTGGCTCTATCTATCCGTAGCCATTGCTATGTGCGCCCCATAACCATAAAGTCAATTTATTTATTAAGTTTTTATCGCAAACGTCGCGCAATGGAGAACATTTGGGTATCTTGGGACGAGGGGGGGACTTGGCCATTAACTAGTAGTTGTGGATTTGATTTGATCGAATCAGTAATGTGTTTTGGCCACTTTGAGTGGCCCGCTTCAAGGACAATACTTTAACCACTATTTAATTCGGTGCCAAGTTTGTAGTATATTGATATTGATCAATATTTACCAAATATCTACCTAATGTGTGACCTTGTTCCCATCTGAGTCCAACTAAACCGCGTTTCTTGTACGCTAATGAGTTTCTACAACATTTGCCGACGTGATATTCATACTGAATTCAAAAAAAACTTCTTGCATATCGTTTTTGCGTTTAAATAATATCATTTTGCCGAATTCTCTATCTCGGAGATTCTCTGACTTCGAAAAAGAGAGAGTATGATGCAAGCGATAAAGAAGCATTCGTTTACATTTCGAGCATATCAAGTAAAAATTGATATTACTCATGTAAAATCGATCATCGTTCCATATCTATTTTTTTGTGTGTATACAATATACCCAACAAAATAATATCAGATTGATATGTGCAGGTCAAATTTAAATTTTTTATACATCAATTTATTTATATGATTTTAAAATAAATTAAAAAAAATAATATTAATAATGATTATGTTTATCGCTTTTGGAATTTTAATGATAAGATAAAATATCAAGTTTATACGTTTGAATCATAAAATTGGCATTAAACATATTGGGTTCTTGATTGATATTGGAAATGGCAGAATTGACCCAATTACATATGGAATTTTTTTTTCTATACCCATGTAATATAACAGTGAAATACTTATAGTTTATTTTTTTGCTTTCGTTAGATTTTTGCCTTTTAATGCCGCCCACCCTAAATGCAATTGAGTGGCTTTTCCTAATTTCCAAAGTGCTGTGATCGCGGGTCGAGTTTAACGGCCGGTTTAATGGCACGGAAATGAAAATGAAAATCGCTGAACGTTTTCCATCAGCTCAGCAGATAGCTCTCTCTCTCTCTCTCTCTTCTCCTCCTCCCTCTCACTCTCACTATACTATATCTGTCTCTTTCGTTTTGTCCGTGGGAAGGGAATGTCCGGGCATTTGTTTTAATTAACGAAAATTAAGCAACGTCGCCTACGCACAAAAGTGCACAGTGCGTGGCATAAGTTCTCTCGCACACAAGCCATCTCTTTCTCTGAACATCTAGATCTCTCTTTCTTTGAATAATATTCTTGTATTTTTCGGCTCGCGGCAGCTGTACGCGGGTGCTTGTTGTCCGTATGTAAATTAACTTAAATACCCTAGAAATTAATTAGCAGCGATTGAGATCGCTCGATAATGACAACACAACAACACACGAACTGCCGAACCACAGAGCCACCGAACCACCGACCACCGACTGTTCCGAGTGGTTTTTCAGTGGTTCCGCCCCGCTCTTAACCCTTTTTTTGTGTTTTCTTCTTCTTTTTTTTTGAGAACGTCGTCGCTGTGGCGGCGACAGTAATAATGATGCGTTTATCCAAAACGAGCATCAGATAAGCGCCAGCCAGAGGCGATCGACAAGTTTGATAAGGCGCTGCCTGATAAGAGCGAGACGGCTATAGAGCGGTACACTCCGAAAAATGGGGAAGCACACATGAAACACTTGATGTCGAGAGAAATGCCTGTTTTTTTATTAGATTTTTTAAAAATTAAATTTATCTTTAAACATAATAATGGTATATTGCCAAACTTCAGCTAGATTCCAAGTTTTTACCTTCATCAAATAAATTAATGTTTGGTTTTAAATAAACAACAATTTTTAATTAGTTGTATGACCGTTTTTTTATTTAGTTCTAATTTTTCAGGAATTTTCTATGTTATTAAAAATGTTTCCATGCCTTCGTAATTTTTCTCAGTGCACAAGGAGCCGGCAGCGTGTGTGCACATCATTCAAATGCCAATTAAAGGCGCCGGCTTACACAGAACCTGAGAACGGTCGATCGAACTGGACTGGAACTGAACCTGAACCCAAACCAGAGGAACCAACCTAACCCAACCGATCCGATCCGATCCGATGCGAGGCGATCCCATCTAAAGGAACGGATCCCGAAAGGCTGAAAGGCAATCAGCTGTCATTTGGAGGCAAACAAAGTGGACATGACCTGCGCCCCCCTCCTTCGCCGCTGCTAAGAATTTGGCGCAAAAAGGGTTTCAGTCTGACACCAAACCAAATACCCTGCGGCGATCCATAACAGGTTAATGAGGCCTAATCACCCCCCACTCCACCCGAAAAATTAGGGGATATTGGTCTAATTAGGGGATCAGTTGGTCAGTTGACCCATGCAGATGTGCTTGAAAAGGGGTTAGGATATGATTTATTTGTGCATATAATGGTCAAATGGAGGAGCTAAGGTGCTTGGAAATTATTTAAAAAAATTTAATTTGTTTTATATAATTAAGATGAATTTTTAACCAATTGTATTAGGATAAAGTTCGATTATAATAAAGTTTTATAAATCAAAAGTGGTTATATATGGTTATTAACAGGATTTGGTTGCAAACTTTGTCTTATAAATGGTTATCAACAGGATTTGGTTGGATACTTTTTGAATATCACATTTCTTTATATATGATTATCAAAACGATTTGGTTGCAAACTTTTTGAATACCACATTTCCTTGTACTTTTTCCCATTAATAAAAGTTCCTCCCTTCGAATATCTGTACAGCTTTAAATCGGTGTGTGCTGATCGACCGAATCGCTTCCGAAAATGAGGCAAAAACAACTGGCGATGGTATGAGAAGGAGAAAATGCGGCTAAGACTGGCTCCAAAACCCAAACCAAAGCAAGACTGACACTGACTGCGTTCGCTTCACCATTGTGATTGCGATTGTGTTGGGCCCGGCTCAAAAGCGGCGCTTGGATTCGCAACTTGGCGCTGAAATCGCCGTCTCTGGAGAATCTTTGGGATCGGGGGAGGACTTAGGGGGGGACTTTGGAGGAGGTCGACCAGCCGAATGGCCATTCATCGATCAAGTTGCAAGCGCCACGACGAGAAAGGCGAAACGTGAGGCACCAGAAGCTGCGGGTTCAGACACAAATAAAAACAAAAAACTAACAAGAGGAAAAAACTTCTTGAAAAAAGGAAACAAAAAGTAAAACAATCGGCAGACTGAGATCTTGCCTCTGACTCCATTTGAATACTCCCGAACTCGAACTCGCACTCGGATTCGCATTCGCAGTGCTATTTGTATTGCAATCTTTACACTTGGCAAAAGTTAGTGCTTAAGCTTAGAAGCTATGCATAAAATGATTAATATAATATTTAATATCTGTACATTTTTTCAAATATTTTCTTAGTAATGCTACATAGTAACACTAAATTGTGCGATTTATTTGTCAATATGAATGATTTTGAGAACTGTGTTATAAATACTATTAATAAATATTATAATTTGAGTGGAATGCTAAGTTTGTGAATTTTTCGAATAGGTAATTTCAGGAATCTTAATGCTTTGCACTAAACACTGCCTTCTTTTTCAGTGTACCCCTTGCTGACAAACTTTTTGAATACCACATTTCGATTGATTAAGCACTGCCTACTTTTTCAGTATTACCCCTTGTTGACAAACTTTTTGAATACCACATTTACATTGATTAAACACTGCCTTCTTTTTTATGTGTACTTCCTTGCTAGCTAACTTTTTGAATACCACATTTCCATTGATTAAACACTGCCTTCTTTTTCAGTGTACCCCCTTGTTGACCTGTCAGTGTCGCTGTTGCTGTCGCTGTCGCCAAAAAAAGAGCGTCGTCTTCATCGCAGCCCCAATCGGAAGGCTCATTGTCTCGACTCGGAGATCGGGGATCGGGGATATATACATATGGGACAGGGATCGGGATTCGGATTCGAATTCGGTGCGATTCCCGATGCTGTGAGCTGGAAAACAGCGGATCATCGAATCGGGATCGCAGTGCCGGGACTTTGTCTTTGATCGACTGAGAAACTGAAGGACTGAACGAACGACTGTTCAAACCCCAGTGAGTTGAAGTTGAGGCGATACCGTTGTATCGCTGTATCCCTCGGATTTGCATCTGCATCGAATGCTTAAGTTGTATCTGAAACCGAAACTGAAGCGCCGATGCTGCTCAAGTTTTTTCGGCTTTCGGGCTCCGGCAATTGATTCGCAATTCCATGGGGCGCGCATTGATTTTGATCGACCACGACAGGCGCGCCATTCGGTCGCTCGTCGGCGCCTTTCCCTCTCAGTTCCCCTGGGAATATGTGGTATATGGAGTCCCCCCCCCCTCTCTGGTTTTTTCCTTTGTAGGGGGGCAGACGCAAATTTTATTGACAGCGCCGCTTGGCAGCCAAGGATCGAGAATCAAGAATCAGAGCCACTGAGCCGCTGATGAGCGGATCATTTGGCACTCGTGTGAATAAGCGCTCAACGAGTGCACTCACAAGGGAATAAAGTGAATAAGCTTACACATTGTGAATACATTGTGAATTATGGCGGACGTAATGGAATAATAAAATATTAAACAATATTCCCAAATATTTAAATGAAATAAATTCAAATAATTTTTACCTTTTTTTTAATAATAATATATTTATATTTTAATGGCTTATAAACTAAATAACATATATTTAACACACTTTTCCCCAACATATTCATAAATAATTCGCTTTATATCGGCATACACTCCCCACATTTGTCCACCGACTTCCTTTGCTGTTTCCTTTCATTCTGTTTGCCAAATTGCCGAGAATTCTAGGGGTTTTCGTTTTCCAGGGGACTTTGGGTTCCCCGATTTCTGGGGCTGCGGAGCAGTCAGAAAAAAGCATTTGACGGCCCATTTCACTTGCAGCGTGGCATCACTACAAAGCGCCCCACGCTAATTGCGGCAATTAAGTGCACAAAAATCTAACGACCAAAGAATTTCAAGGAGGGGTGGGGGCTTTGGAATGCTATAATTTTCGGTGGCAAGGGGAGGTACGAAAATTGTGGGGGCTGCGGACAATCAGCTACCTGGCTTTTGTTGTCAGGAATTCGGCGCTAAATGCTCTGCGCCCAGTTGCGTTCACCCTTTGAAGTTAAATAGCGCCGAGCGGTTCGGATCCTGCGACTATATAGATAATGGTCGACGGGGCAGCGACAGATCGAGATCCAAAATGACATGCAACACAAAAAACTAAGGGAACGTCGCCGTTCTGACAGCATGTCAACAGCAGTTTGATGAGTGAGACCTTACAAGTGGTAATATCGCGAATTCGGAATACACTTTCAATATAATATAATATAATAAAACTAATATATACAAGGCTCCCTATAAAAAACGACCAGTAGCTGAATTCGCCCAGAACGGATTGACATAAAATTCTTATAAAAAAACATAAAATCGGAAATGATATAATATAAGGTTTAAGCCATATATGTGAAAAAACTCTTTATAAAACTATTTATAAATATTATTTACATGCTAGGAAAACTTTATCAGGTATTTGGAATTCCTTCAATGTTTATGATATTATAATATTATAATATTTAACACTTTGATAACAGAAACTATTTTTCTATTTAACCTTACTTATCCAAAATAGTGGAATTCCCAATTTACCAAAGGGTGTGCCGCCAAAAATTTGATAGACGACAGTTTGTGTCGCCGGAGATTGGTCAGGATCTGGACCTTCTGCTTTCTACTGTCGCCAAGTTCCCCTCGTATCCCCCCTTTTTGGACCATTGACAGTCCCTTTTTTTAGCTCCCAAACTCCTACACTTTTGCTTATCTGAATGCCGGCAGGAAATTTGCGCCGCTTTTGATATGATCGCTGACGATGACAACGGCAACAGCAGCACAAGCATCATCTACACAGAAAAAAACTCGGTGTTTGGAATTTTTAAAATAAAAAATTTCATATTTTTGAGTTTAAAAGATTTAATTCTTGAAGTTCAGTAGTTCTTTGAAATAAATAATTTATTTCTCTCTATTATTCTTATTTCGGTCTTTAAAAATAGAGTATTATATAAACCAATTGGATTTATATGATAATGATTTCGATTTAAGTTACTGATTAGAAATAAACTCTTAATATATCCATAGCTCAGCATGTATGCTATTTATTCCAATATCAAAATATTTTTTTTTCGATTTTTTTTCTCTCAACTATTTTTTCTTTCTGTGTAGAGCAGCAAGCGTTGCTGAGATTTTTGATGGAACAATATTTTCGCTTGTCCGTCCGTTGTTTCTGTGTCTTTGGGGCCATGTCAAGCGCCAATTGGAGCCACACTTTGCCAGGGGCGGGGGTGTGGAGAGGGGGCTAACAGGAGGGGCGGGGTTTTTTTTTCGGGCTCGGTGGCTCCATGGCTCCATGGGTCCATGGTTTTCTGGTGGCTCTGGCGGATCCGCTGGCTTCTTCCTGTGCTGCCACTGACGATGACGAAGCGTTGACAAGGCGATGACAGATTTCTGCGAATTTTTCGCATTAGGCTTTGAACTCGAGCATTTGTTTTTGCAGCCACTGGAACTGGGTCGATGAGGGGCTGCACAGAGAGAAATGGGGTGAGGGGTTTAGGAGAGATACCAATTTGATCAGAAAGAGTTATGGTAATACAATGCAATTAAAGATAAATCGAATAAAATTTGAATGCCATTTAAAAACTTAAATATATAAAAAAGTGATAATATTTAATTAAAATTAATTATTCAAAATTCTTAAAAAAATTCTAATGGCATTTAAAAAGTAAAATATTAAAAGAAATTAAGCCAATATTATTTTAATTTTATTTAATATATTTATATTTTTAATTATCATTTAAAATACACTATAAAACCGCAACACCAAAAAGGGCCAGTAAACTGATTTGCGAATATCCTGCTAGTAAATTAGAAGTGAAAAGTATCTATAAAAAATTCTCCCTGTGTAGGATTGGGTGTGCGTGGGGTGAGGGGAGGGGGGCGGCACCGGTGGGTACGGCGCTACTGTTTTCGCTCAAGCGCTTCGCTCACTGACGGCTCGGAACGGCGGGCAAGTGGCGCTGCCCTTTGATGCTAACGGTTCTAGAGATGCCTCGATTTCCGCGGAAATTGCTAATAGAATCACAACCCCTCCTCGCAACCCCCCATCCCCTATCTCCCTCTGCCCATTTCATCTGGCCAACTTTATCAAAGGGTTGACTTTGTCCAAGCGCCTTTCTTTAATTTCCCTCAGAGGATGCTTGGCTGGTAGATGTTTTTACGAGGCTGCAGATTCTGGAGATTTCGCTCTAGATGCTGGAGCGTCAAAGGGAGTTCCGTGAAAGGGGGGGAAAGGGGGGACAACGCCACCTGATGGCGACACGTAGCTCGTTTATGGCAGCGCCTGATGGCGGCGCCTGTGGGAAAATGTTATCCAACCCGCCAAACTCTTTCCCAGGGATACACCTTAAAAAATGTAGGTTTTATTTAAGAAATTCTAGGTTAATTACAAAGCTGTCAAGAAAAATATTTAACCTTGCAAATAATATAAGAATTTTGGATCTATTATGAAAATATTAACAAAGTAATATAGGTTCATTGAAAATAAATTAGACAGCTTAATAAAAATTCTTTTATTTTCCACATTTATGTTATATTTAGATATTATCTAAATATGTGATTTATAACCATTTAGTTGGTTGACTAACGTTCAATAAAAATATTTTTTCACCTTTTTTGGATACTAAATTGGTTCATGTACATATTTTTTATCAGACATTGCAATTTTTGTTGGAATCGTTATAGGATTTTAAGGATAGAACTTTTCTGTTTCAGTGTAGATCACGTAAAAAGGGTGTGGCTCATGGCTCACGTTTGAAACTCCCACTCCTAACTCAGCGGCAGCTCCATCAGTTTCATGTCCACGTCCACGTCCACGTTTATGTCTTAGGAGCCGAGATCTCGGTGGCTGATGCCCTTTGACCAATCTGCGCGAAATGCCAGCAAGTGAATGGCAGCAAACAGAAAGCCAGAAAACCAGAAGCTGGAGGAATCCACTCAATGAGTTGGCCAACAGTTGCTAATAAGGCCAATGAGACATGTGAGTTATGAGTGCCGAGTGCCAGAGGTGAATGAATACCAAGTGAGTGGATGTGAATGTCATCTAAACAACATAATGGGAATATTTTTGCCTAGAAAAGATTTTTGGTATAGTTTTTTTGGGATTATTTAAAGAATTTTTTTAATTTGTAAATTTTTTGGCCAATTTATTCTAATAAGAAGGTTTACAAATTAATTAGTTTAAGTTTGATGTTGATAAAAAAAAATCCCTTAAAAATCCTCCTTGATGAGTTCCTTTGTTTAGGATACTATAAAAAAACAACTGAATCCCAAGACAAAGAGCGGCTTGTGTGAAGTGGACCGATGGCAACCAGTAGTAAATCCGGGAGTTAACCAGCAACACCAGCGATTAGATCGCCATCGCCAGATAGGCGACGGATGCGACATTTGTGGTAAATGGCTGGATGGCTGGTGATATCTCGAATGCGATATTATCGTTGAAGATCTCGTGCCTCCGCAGAAACAGAGGCATTCGGTCATTAGGCATGGCATTGTCACAATATTTGCGATTCCAGTGGGTGGTTGGTGTAGGTCGATTGAGAGAGATAGATAGTTGTTGGATAGTTAAGCCGACGTACACCCATCCATTTATCCCTGTAACCCTCGGTGACTTTTTCAAGTGCACGACGCGTGTGCAGGGCTAAAATGACAAAGACGGCGGCCGCCGTCAAGCCATTGAGATTTAATTGCACAAACGCCAGTTGAGCAATAAAATTTATGACCTACAAATAATAGGTCTCATCCGAGAATCGGAGAATCGCAGAATCCGCAATGAGACTGAAGCGGGGGTGATGAAGAAGTACCCTGTACTCTGCACTCTGGACAATCGAGACTCTTTGATGAATGGCCGCAATGACAACTCAAATGAAATGGCAATGGCGATGGAGAGACGAAATGAAGATGTGCGTCAATTACGCGTAAAGTGCCCAAACAACTGGGAGGATAGCAGATATGTGGGGTTATTATGGATAAGATCGGGAAAAAAAGTCACCTTTTAGTTGGAATTTGCTAAGTTTGTTTCGAAAATAGGTTAGAAAAAATTGACATAATTTAAATATTGTATGTTACACATTTTAGAAGACTGAAATTGTACAAATATTGTGTGTTTTACCGCGTATAGTTTGTATTAAAATTCCTAATCGATTGGCAAAAAATCCCAGAACCGAAAAAAAAAAACAAATTTTTTTTACCAAAAAATTGAATAAAATTAGGAAAAAATATGTGTATTTTGGCCAAAAGAAATGAAATTCAAATGGAATGTCTTATTACTCTAAACTTCTTTAAGTATTCCCAATGAATTGACATTTAAACCGGTAAATTTTATTTTTTTTGCCATTTTTTTGGTCAAAATGCATGTAAAACCAAAAATTTAACAAATTTGCTATAGAAATTAATGGTTTTAGATCAGTTGTTGAATTATATTAATGGTTTCTTATTTTGTTGTAACGCTTTTCTGCCTTATAAGGACCTAAGTCAACCCGCAGCGCTGGTTTGCGATTTTAAAAACAAATTCTGACAACTTAAGCACACAGCTGCTGATAATTCCAGTGATCTGCAGTTGAGAATTCCACTTAGTTTCCGTGATATGGGGGTGCATGTGGGTTTTTTCTTTTGGGTCTGGGGATGCAGTCAAGTAGATTAAATTGCAGCTAACCCTCGATTTCAGTTGGTTTTTGGACTTTACTTCTATTTTTTTGTTAGTGCAAATGTTCTCGATTTCATTGATTTCAATTGCTGCATTGCATTGCCCAAATATCGATTACAATAAACACACAAAGCAACAAAAGGCGGGATTCGGGCAACAACAATGGGTGCAGTACAACAATGGAATGGCCCAAATCGTTTAAGTTTAAGGCCATTAGAGAAATTCCCTCTACCTGGATATTATCTCGTCTCAGTTTCCCCGGATTTGGGATCACTTAATTTCCTTTTCTTCTTGCCATTCCCTACCACTCCCCCACAATTTGCAGCTCGGATTTAGTCCGCAGATGCCAATTGTTTTATTCACACAGGTAATCGATAGGCGAGCAGGTGGCGCTACTTTCCACCACCAAACATACATATTTTAGTTTATAAACTATAGGTAATCTAATATGGTCTTTGCAGTGATTTTATAATTAAATACCCCAAACCTAAATTTTTCACCAAATTTCAAAATTTTTTTTGCAAAAAATGTCAGAAATATACAATTTTCAGTTTGAAATGCCTTGAAATACCTTCCTGAACTACGAGTTCAGGAAGGTATGTCATTCCATATTTGGATAATTAGTTCCATTATAATAACCAAAATACTAATTTTTTATTGGCGGAAAATGAGGATTTCGATTTTTGGCAAAAATGTAATTTTTCGAATAATTTATTTTTGCTAAGGGGTAACATCACAATTTTTTTAAAAAAATTTCAACAAAATAATTTTTTTCTGGGAATGCGAAGTTTTAGACAATTTAACTACGAGTTCAGGAAGGTATTCAACTCCATATTTGGACAATTATTTTCATTTTTATGGCGAAAATAGTGATTTTATTGTTGGTGGAAAATGAGGATTTCGATTTTTGGCCAAAATCTGATTTTTCGTATAATTTGTTTTTGCTATAAGTTTTGCAAAAATGCTCCGATATTAAAACGGCGAACTGTTCTGAGCAGATAACAACCTGATAATTAATATTAGTGCGTTCTCCGGCTGATTTAGGAAAAATAAATATTTTTCAAATTTTCGAATTTTTTGTAAGGGGTAGCATCACAATTTTTTGAAAAAAATTTCAAAAAAAAGAATTTTTTTCTGGGAACGCCAAGTTTTAGACAATTTAACTACGAGTTCAGGAAGGTATTCCACTCCATATTTGGACAATTATTTTAATTTTATGGCAAAAATAGTGATTTTTTGTTTGGTGGAAAATGAGGATTTCGATTTTTGACCAAAATCTGATTTTTTCTATAATTTTTTTTTGCTACAAGTTTTGCAAAAATGAAATTTTTAGGTGGAAATACCAAGTTATAGAGAATTTAACTACGAGTTCAGGAAGGTATGCCATTCCATTTTATTTGTATGACCAAAATACTGACTAGAGTTAGTGTTTTTCGAAGTAACTTTGCCAAAAACGGTCCCATATATAAAATCCTCCTCCCTAATAAATAGTCATGTAATTATTTATAATACATATAAGAACTATAAGTTAACCAAGTTAGATTTAGCAACTTAGGGGAAGAAAAGAAATAGGTGTTTTAAATTTTATACGCAACGTTCCTGAGAAAGGCGATTGCTCTGTTCCGTTCCGCCTTATAGTTAGGACCCCTTTTGGCCGATCCGTTTCGTTTCGTTCCGTTCCGATCTTTCCCAATTGCCCAGTTGCCCAACATTTTGTCAACCGACCGACAACGAGTACCGCCCCTAATTACAGGCTCCCACCCTCCCCCTATTATGCCGCAAATCGCAAAAGCGTAAAAATATGTGACAACGCCCGAGCAGCGCTCCAATGGTCACAGCTCGTTATAAACTGCACTGAGCGAAGGGTACTGTTGGGGTTTAATCTTAAGATAATACCTATAATTTAATCTGATTTTATATTTTTTTTTACGAGTTAAAATGTATTATCAATAAATGTCTTAAAGGAACCATTTGGTTTTAAAATTCTCTCAAAAACTACGTCCAGTATGGAAGTTTTGTTCACAAAATCCTCTCAGTGTAGTCGTTATTACTGGCCGCTCCACTGGCCGCTCCAGTTCACGCCCACACGTTGCGTCGCCTCTTTACATAATGGGCATGGAGCGGGGAGGAGGGCCGAATCGGGGGAACTCCCATGCGAACACTGCGAACAATGCAATTGTTGTGCAAGCCGGGGGATGGGGTGCTTCATCTGGGGGGCTAGAAACCCCATCCCCCTCCCAAAGTAGCCGCAATAATTTCCAGTCACAGTCACAATCACCGTCACAATCCCAGAGATCGGGAGTTACGCTCCAACTGCGCTCTAGGTGAAAGTACCCGTTGAGACTCTTCAGTTCTTTGGTTGGACAGCGATTAAGACCCACTGGGGGGTTGCATTTTTATTTATCATGTTTAAAAAATAAAAAAAGTTTTTCTTAAGTATTTGAATCTATTAATATATTTATGACTTGTCAAAAATATTTGTAGAGTCGCAGAAACAGAAAATAAATTGGATCTATAAATAATATAGAAGAATCCAAATACTTTTGTGTAATAAATATAACGGTATATATTCTATAAAGTGCCTTTTTCTTGTAATTAACTTCCTTAATTTAACAGTTCTTCATTTGATATAATAAAAACGGCGGTTTTATTAAATGATTACTCAGCCTAGAGAGTTCCTGGCACTTCAATTGAGTTCTTCTTCGGAGCCTGACTTCAAGACTCGTCTTCTGGGTGGGCGACTCTTCTCGATTGCCCAAATTGCGTGGCCACCTTAGCTGAAGAAAGAGAGAGGGAAAGAGAAGGATAGAGGTATGAAGAGCGAGATAGACATAGAGCAGGAAGGAGTGGGAGCGAGGGAGAAGACATTTTGCATAACGCGACATCAGCATGCAAGGCATACACTGCAAAAAAAAACAAAGTGAAATTATAAAAATATATTTTAAACAGCTCTTTAAAAAAACAAAGTAAAATTATAAAATAATATTTTAAACAGCTCTATAAATAAATGTATTTATTCATTCTATTAAGTCTGGAGTTCTTTAGAGTGATGATATCGTCTCTTTTTAACGAGATACAGACTCCCCTGTTGATCTCGTATTAAATGCGATCTCATTTTCTCGCCGTGCACCGAAGACTCTCCATTCGCTCGGTGGTCTTTCATTTTCTCAGGCTAGCAATCAAAATGTGAGCAGCCGGGGAAACTGGGGAACCGTAGAGGGACAACGACCAGCTAAATTTGAGACCAAAGTGGAGGCGACGCGTCGCCATCATCATTCTCAGCCTTCCATCCTCTCAACAAAAAGTTGAGCCAGCATCGTGCATTTACAATTTTCTGCGAAATTTCTTGAAATCTGAACAAGACCGCCGCTCGCCCTCCCCCATCCCCCTCCCCCTTTTCCACACCCACTCGTTAGGTTTTCCATTCTTTTTTCTCTCTTGGTTGTTGTCTTGTTTTCTGGAAATCGTTGCTGTTGTTGTTGTGGCCCGCCCGCCATCATCGCTTCGCAATTATAATTAAGTTTAATTGAGTGATTGACGTTTTTAGAGAGTGCGCGGTCACCCACAAATCTACAACAACAATGCCAGCAGCGGCAACAACATGCAGAAAAAAATCAACCATCTAAAAGAATATATATCTCGTTGTTCTTGGGAAATTTGAAGATTTTTAATTAGATATTCCTGTGAAAAAAAAATTATATAAAATATTATGGACCATTATTTGACAAGTTTTCTTTGTTTTTAATTTGATTAAGCATTACACATTGTCTTAAAAATTATATTATCAAGGAGATTTAAGTGCCACTTTCGATAAGTAAAATCAACTACTTCCATAACCATTAAAATAAAACAGAAATCACTAAGTTATCTATGCAATTATTCTAATAAAAATTGTGACAAATTTCTTTCAGTGCAAAAGTCAGCAGAAGAGATTATGAAATCAACGAACAAACAACGACGACCCCCGTCATAATCAAAACAAGTCAAAAATGTTGAAAGACAACAGCAACAATGGCCGTTTGTTCAAGTGCCTCCGCTCCTCCGACAGCCGAAAGCCCCCCGTTGGAAACCCTCCCCTTTTTTTTGGGGGGGTGGGAGGACTGCGTGGGTGGCCCCTTCACTAAGCCAAAAGCTCGGGCAGCCATTGCAGCATGCCGCTTTTCCACTTTTCCACCTTTCCGCTTTCCGCCGGCCACTGGACATTGCACAAATCCGAGGCAACAACTACTGCAGCAGCAGCAACAGCAACATCTGCAGCAGCAACAGCAGCAGCAGCAACAGCATCAACAGACACAACAGCAACATGAAAATGTTGACAACTTTTTTGGCTCGATTTTGGGTGGTCCCTCCAGTTAGCTGGCGGAATTTGGCGAGGTGATTGGCTAACTGTTCCCTCGAAAATTGGGAAATCCCAGTAAAAGTGGCTATGAAAAACATAACAGAGGTTAAAAACTGATGTTTTACCGTTATTATAAAAATGGTAATCGTTAAAAAAATAATTTTTAATTGCTAAAAATTAATGTAATCATGTTGACGAAATAAAATAATATAACTTGATAAAAACTACCTTCTCTTTAAAATATGTCTTATAAGATTAAAGATTTGTGTTTATATATATTTCATTATAAACAAAAATTTGAAGTTAAACATTTTTATTTTCTTTTTGCCAAAATTGTAAAAGGTTTTAAATATAATTTAATAATATTTGATGAAAATTAGCTTATCTTTCCATAAAATCTTATAAGATTTAAGATTTGTGCAAACACAAATTTTATCCGTAAAAATATATTTATTGAAGAATTTTGTTTTAATCTTATGCTAAAATTTGTTATGGATTTAAATAAATAAATATATTTATTATTATTAAAGAAAATATTAACAAAACAGTTCTCTCTTTTTTTTTAATCTTTTCTTAAAATTGTATCTAGTTTCAGATATATATTAAATATATTTTTTATTATTAAAGAAAATATTAACTAAAAAGTGCTCTTTTTTTAATCCTTTGTTAAAATTGTATAAAGTTTTAAATATATTTTAAATATATTTATCATTATTAAAGAAAATATTAACTAAAGAGTTTTCTTTATAATCCTTTTTTTTTTTTAAATTGTAAAATATTTTTAAAATTTTTATTTAAATTGGTATTAAAATTAGATAAAATTACCCACAAAATGGAGCTCAGTCTCGCAACCAGAATAACTGCCATCATCGTATACACATATGCTTTCCCGGGCCGTCTTTGATTTCCCCCTGATTAAATCCCCCGCCGTCTATACGGATTGGATTGGCCATCAAAGCGGGTCATAAAATGCTCCCATTCAGCGATTTTTAACAAGCCACTCGAGTGGCGGAGGCCCCATCGATAGACTCATCACATCCGCGCGTAATAAAATGCACGCACGCACGTCCGACACCCAAGAAGATATGGTTCGTGGGGAAGGGGTGGCGGAGGGGTAGGGGGTCTCTACCAGGGGCGGTTTTATAGAGGGAGTTTTGGAGCTGCTGTACAGCATCCGCAGTCATCTAATCAACTTTGATCGCATTCGGTGGACCCACCGCACACACTGATTTAACCGCTGCAGTTTCCCTTTCTTCAGCTCCTTTCTTCTATGCGCTTCTACGGCTTTCTTCTCTGCTTTCTTCTCGAACGATTCTTGCGTGTTTGGTCATTTGTAACACCTAACGGTCCGATACGTATAATCGTTTAGCCCAAAACATTATAATTAACATAAGCTGCCGCCTTGATTGGCCCAAACAAGAGTTACTTGACTCTAATTTTATCCCTAACTTAGGAGAATTCGATGAAGGTCTAATGGAATTAATTGATTTTTCGTTCAATTCGATGAGCTGGGGATTAATATTTAATACAGAAAAATGGGATTGGGGAATTTTGGATAGCTTTGGGATAAATATGATAATATTAATACTAAATAATATAAAATACTAGCTATTTGGAGTCGTAATTACTAATAGCTATACTAACTATAATAACTGGATTTTGTGGGATGGGATGGGAAATGGGATTGGGAAATTTATCTTCCACATAATACTAAATACCATAAAATACTAAAAATACTAGCTATTTGGAGTCGTATAATAAATGGATTTGATATGATAAGCTTTTAGATTAATAATAAATACTATAAAATACTAAAAATACTAGCTATTTGGAGTCGTAATTAAGAACAGCTAAACTAACTATAATAACTGGATTTTCGTTTTATTATTGCATAAAATAAAGATTTTTTTTGGAAGAGCAATAAAATATATTATGATTGACCATCATCCTATGTTAGTTTCGGTTTGATCATTATATTTTGTGCATTTTTTCGAAGGTCTGCCATTTGATGGAATCTCCTTTTTGAACGGCAATCAATGAACTTCGATTGGCCAGGATCCCTTTATACTGGCTGCGATCCATCAAAGATCACCTGCCCGGTTCAGAGCGATCATAACTCCAGCCACAGCCGCCGGTGACATTTCTCAATTCCCAATTTCCAAACGTCCAGGATCCTTCAGGATCCCGGATCCAGGCTAAGCCAGAGTTACGAGCTGCTGTCAAGCGCAGGGCAAAGCCAGTGACGTGACCCTTTGTGCGCAGTGCCTCCATAAATTGGATCGCCCGGAATCAGAATCAGACGTTTCGAGATGGTAGATGGCAGATGGAGTGGGTTGGGATATGGTATGTTATGGGATGGGATGGGGATGGGTTCAGCTCAGATCAGTCGAGAGTTGAGTGAGTTCGGCGGAAAGTCGGCCGGTCACGGTGGTCTATGTATGTCAATTAAGAGCCAGCGGTTCGCCGCCGCTGATTTATGCAATTGCCTGTACACGGCACACAATTATTGGAATAAATAGGGGATTATACTAGTTTAAATTAGTGGTCAAAATTCCAGGTGAAAATATTAAAATTATATTTTTAAAAAAATATTTTATTTTGAATCGTAATCTATCTTTATAAAAGTTAATATTTGGTGGGTTATATACCTAATATATCAATTATTATATATTTTTTAATTTAAATTAAAATCAATAAAAATATAATTAAAAAAAAAAATATTTTTTTTTATGATTTACACATTGTCTTTCTATTTGTTGTATATGGTTTATAGGGTGCTCTTTGCTTCCTAATAAATGCTCCCCCATTTTTCTCTGTGTAGAGCAGCGCCCACGGCTTTGGGTTAGAGATCAAGAAAGAGTGGGACGGCGACTTCCTTCCGTTACAGTTGCCCAAAAAAGTATTTTCTCGGACATTGGCCAACTAATTGGCGGACGTTACCCGCTTTGGGCGATATATCCAAAAAAAAACCAAACGAAAAAAAATCAACCGAAAACACACACAAAAAAACAGAGAGAAAACGAGCGACAAACGAGGAGGCAGGGGCACTCTGATAATAACTTCTTCAACGAGCCCCATGAAGTGAAATTATTCGGGTAAACATGCACGCTAATTACAAAACCCTCAAACGAGCAGCCAGAAAGCCAAAAAAAAAAACCGGAGGAGGAGGAAGAAAGGCAGCCGTGGCCAAGAGGGGAGGGGGGTTCAGAAAAATGATATAATATTTTATGAATCAATTCACGAGAGCGCCAAGTGGACCACCGTCGCTGTCAGCGGCGACGCCAGTCGCCAGTCTTCAGTCTTCAGCCTTCTCCGGACTGCAGTCTCCAGTCTCTGCCAGTCTTCGGGGCCCCCGACACGCCCCCCCGCCGCCCTGCGGGTGCTTGGGAGGCACACGAATATCGCCATCGTCGTGCAGTTAGCGAATGAGCCACTTAAAGAGCCACAAATAATAATAACGACTTTAACGACAACCACAACAACAGCCGGAGATCAGGCCGCTGCCACACAGAGCGAACGGCGGTCTTCGGTCTTCGGTCTTCAGTCGCCAGTCTCCAGTCTTCTGGGCCCGATTCTTCGGACGCAGCAGCAGCAGCAGCAGTATCCAGTCTTCAGTCTCGAGGCCCCAGTCTCTCCACACAAAGTTGAGCTGTGCTTATGACGGGCCTGGCGTTTCGTTTTCCCCCTGGTTATGACTGGGCTTTCGGGATATTTTCGGGTTCTTTTTCATAACTCTCTTTCTTTTTTTTGTTTTTTTTAATTTTTTGGTTTGGTTTTGGTGGGGCCTCCTGAGAAGGGTCGTTCTGGGGCCATTGCCGCGCCCTAACAAGCACAAATCAACAGGTTTATTATGATATGGCCCAGAGGATCGACCAGTGGCTGTCAAACTGTGCTCGGGTCATTAGCAACAAGTCAATCATACGCTGGCTTCAAACAGAGGGTTAAAAATCAGTTACTTAAAGAGCTAGCTAATAAAATAATGATACGAGTATATATCCTAATAAATATAATTTATTTCGATTTATAAATCTACTAATATTCTATTTACATTCATTCTACTTCCAAATCAAAGCTTAATCATGTGAAAAATCTAGCCTGAAGATATCTTTATTATGGCTAACCGAAAATTGCAGGTAAATTCACAAAATCAGTGGCCATTTTGGGCACTTTCATGGGCACATGCACATATCAACTGTCAATCAATATTTGCACCTTTGACCCGACGCCTGCGTCATTAATAATGGCCGGCGGGCGGGAAAACGACAAACTCACAAGCTCACACCTCAATCAAACAGAGAGGGAAAGCCAGGGGAAGTCCACATTTGACCAAAATTCTGTTTGCAATTCGTATTATTAGTTTACATTGCTGAAAAATACAGAAATATTGCTGACCAATGAAATCGCAGTAAAATGGTCAAAAACCTCATGTTGTGTTGACATTGAATTTGATTATTTTGCCTTTACCATTTTTCTTGGAATTTTTTATTTTGCCTTGTGATTTATATTTAACACGATTATATTTTTTGAGTTTCAAATAAAATATACATTTTTTTTAGAAGATGGATTTTATTGGCAATTGTTAAAATATTCTTTGAATATTGTTTAATATTAAATATTATTATTAAACAATATATTATTTTTTTAAAATTATTTTTGTATTATATATGTATTTTATTGTATTAGTTTTTTTAAATATTACTTTTTTAAATATTAGTTTCTAAAAAATCTTTCTGAAGATTGATTTTATTGGCAATTGTTAAAATATTCTTTGAATGTTGCTTAATTTTAAATATTATTATTTAATAATATATTATTTATTTTAATTTTTCTTATTATTATTTATGTATTATATATTTTATTGTATTTTTATATACGTTAATATATTATTAAAAAATGAGCTTTTCAAATATTAGTTTCTAAAAAACAATTAATTTTTTAAATTTTAACTAACTTGTAAAAAATAAATAAAAATTAAAAATTAAATATTAAAATTAAAAAAAAATGGTTTTAAATAACAACAAGTTTGAATATTTTATGTTTTGCTTAGCCCCTTCAAGAAATCCCTTTGAGTCCGACAAACAACTGCGGCAGATGTCTTTATTTTGTTTGTCTGGCACCTGGAACATCTAGGCTAGACTTTTGGCATAGGGATAATACCGGCGATGGGGAGGTGAAATGGAAATCGCTGTCAACAATGGCAACAGCTTAATTAGGCCTCTGTGCTTACCCAATTAGGAATTAGCATCGAGGAGTTGAGTTCGGCAAAGGGGAGATCACCCCATCCCTCCGCCCCTCTTCTGTGGGTTCCCAAAAGTCCCGTCCTGGAGGATCCGACCCCGATCCCGATCCCGAACCCAAGCCCATATAAGCTTACACGTACTCCTGGCTGCTGGCTCAATGAATGAAACTCAAGCACAGGATATGCGGTGCCTTTGATCCCCGATTTGTGGGCAGTAAATACCCAATATCCCAAGGGGAGGAGGACATCGGGGGACGTGGGCGGAGCTGGTTGAGAGAACTTAGACAGCGAGGAAAAGATCAGAGGATCGCTGCCGACGAACCAACTTATGGTAATTCGAGACGCCCCGGCCCAAAAAGGATGTGTGCGAGCGGATCCATTCAGCGGCAGGATAAGGATAACCCACAATGACTGGGTCGTTCAACTGAGGAGTCAAAGAGCATCTGCATATAATATGGCGAATTCGCGCCGATTAACTGATCCCGTAGTCCTAATGAAAAAGTAGCAAAACTTAGGATGCGATTTTTAAATATTTTTTTTGCTTTTCATGGCTATTTAAAGAAATTGGAACTTAAATTAAATTTTTTGGAGCTATTCAAAAATCACCTTTTGTATTCTATTATGTTTTAATACATCTTTAAAAATTTTTAGATTTTATGAAAAATTAATTTTAAAATTCTATTATATTTTAAAATATTTTTTACAATTTGTAAATTAAATAAAAAAGTAATGAATCTAAGATATTGCTTTTAAGGATTGAGGTAAAAAATTTTAGTTTTTGAAATTGCTTAAAATATTTTATCTGTTTATCTATATTTGCCATTTAAAGCAATTGGAACTTGAGTTAAGTTCTTTGGAGTTTTTCAAAAATCACCTTTTGCATTGCATTATATTTTAATATATTTTAAAATTTTTTTAATTAAATGATAAATAATTTCAAAATTCTATTATTTTTTAATACATTTTTTTAAATTTTTAAATTGAATGAATAGTAATAAATCTAAGATAACATTTAAGGATTAAGATAATAAATTTTAGTTTTTAAATTTTTTTAACATTTTTTATTTCTTTTTTATATTGTATATTTATTTTTATATTTTTTATTATTTGTTTTATATTATTTTTATTTATTTGTCTAAGCGTTAGAAATGACTGATTTTGGTTTTAAATTTCTTAAATTTCTTATAGGGAATTCCATTTTGCAGGAGTCAATGCATTGACCTCCTTCACACGCAAGGATGAGGTGGTGACGCAGGGGAAGGGAAAAAGTGGAAAGGTGAGGAGCAGCCCATACAACACACACTTACATGGCACTAGGCAATAATGGCCGGGATTTCGCCATATATATACATACATATATGGGCAGGAATATATACCTATATACGTCTGAGAATTCCACCCCATGTGTTCGAATGTTCGACTGCTCGGTCCTGGTTCTTGTGATTTCCTGCAGAAAGTGCCTCGAACGGAGCTCTAAGTGGCCTAATTAGCAGCCGTGCGGCGATCAACACCACTCGTCACCATCATCATCCTTATCGCATCGAGTGCACCACGCCCCCTGCCCTTTGACCCGCCGCCCACTTCTTGTACCTCTGTTTGCACACCACTTACACCAGCCACATGCATGTGTGTGCGCCAGAGTATTTTGCATATTATTTCACGCCATTGTAGCGCTTTCAACGCAAAACTGAACAAAGTGAAGTAAAAACGTGGACAGGCTGGAAAAAAAGATGGCTAAAAAAGTGGCCAGAACAGGGAAGGAGGGGGGAGGGGGATTAAGAGGTGACTGGGGTGAAGATGGAAACAAACTACGAAACAATGAGGCGACTGAGTGCCATAAAAACTCTGTCGTCGAAGCCTCAGAAACCAGGGTTACACATATTCCAACGTCTCCTCTTTGGAGCACTGAGAAAAAAACATGTACTCTATTTAAAACAAGAAAAGTGTGCTGATACAGCTAAAATTTGATAATAGATTTAAATATAAAAGTAAGAATAGTCTAGTTTTTGTAATAGATTTAGATATAAAAGTAAGAATAGTCTAGTTTTTGTAAACCTATTTTCAGGACTGGGTTTTCAGGATTTGGGTTAATAATTATATCATAATATTTTAATAAATATGTTTCCTATAATAATTTTTATTATTATTTTATTTTATTATTATAATAATATTATTTTATTTTATTTTTAAATATTCGTTTTATTATTATTATTAATTAACTTTAGTAATAGATTTACATTCGAAAATAAGAAAAATACCAAAAGAATGGTCTAGTTTTTGTAAACCTATTTTCAGGGTTTTCACTGGGTTTTCAGGACTTGGCTTTACAATAATCATACTCATTTTATTTTGTCTAGAAAGAGATATGTTTCACAATTTTCTTGAAAATGTACAAAGATTTTTGTAAAACGTAGTTCTGATACTCGGGATCCTTTTCAAAATGTAGGTTTACAAAACACTTTAATCATATTCTTTGGAAAGACCTTTCTAATATTGGAAATATTGCAAAGTAAACCCCATTTTCGTTCAGTGCCTTAACAGAGTCTGCAGTTTTTTGTGGTCTTTGGCGTTAGTCGCCGCACTTTGGGCGGCAAAAATGCGCTCGACACACAGCAATGGCGGCCTCCATAGTTTACGGTTTGATTTAACCCCCACCCATCCGCCTCTGCACCTGCCCACCCCCACACCCCCCTCTCACCTTGAGGTGAATGCAGGTGTGTCCCCCCGTTTGGGTTGGGTTTTTGCCGGCTTTTTGGCATGGCTTCCGTTTTGGGCTGACGTTGCCACTGCCACTGCCATGATTTGTTGAATTTTCTTTTCTGCCCTTTTTTGTTTTTTGTTTTCTTTTTTTTTTTTGCTATTTTCCCTTGAAAGGTGTTGTCGTTGTTGCCCCACACAGTGGATCATTTAGTGGCTCCACATCCAGCTGGTTTTTTTTTTGCATACTAGGTACTCCTATGGACACACTGAAAGAATATTTGTGCGATTTTATAATCACTTTATGGTTTCATTTTAACCTTTGCTTAAAATACATTTTTAATGAGCTAAAAATTATAATAATTCTAAATTCTAACTTAAAAAACTTTAAATGCATTACTTACAGACGAGTTCTAACTTTTTTCCGTGTGCCTTTGGAAAATCACCAGAAAATTCCTCCCAGCTTAGGAAAATCCTTCGTCGTAGAGCGTCGCTCAGTTGGATGCCCCTTGTCATTGGCATCCATAACCATTTTGCATTGGGCTCTCGCATTCTTTGACAGAGACAACAAAGGCAAA
This sequence comes from Drosophila mimetica, assembly GCA_037075245.1. Lineage (NCBI taxonomy): Eukaryota > Metazoa > Arthropoda > Insecta > Diptera > Drosophilidae > Drosophila > Drosophila mimetica. The sequence goes on from JBAMCH010000005.1 coordinate 7,550,290, forward strand.
AATCGAATGTGTTGGGCCAACAAAACCATTGGAAAATGTGGAACTTAGTTTTTTGGACCAAAAACAAGAGAAATGAGAAGGTCTTCGGCAGCGAGATTCCAAAAATGGAAGTGGAATTCAAAAAGTCGATCTCAAACGGACATCGTTTTGCCTGTAACTTGGCCTAAAATGGCCCCAAATCGATTTTTATGGACAAATGGACATCTAAGCTAACGATCCTCTTCACTTTTGGGAAAATTTAATTTTTCACTAATTTTCGCATTTTCAATAAGGGGTTGCATTACAATTTTTTGAAAAAAATTCCAAAAATATAACATTTTTTTCTGGAAATGGCAAGTTTTAGAGAATTTAACTACGAGTTCAGAAAGGTAATTCTATTTCATATTTGGACAATTATTTTCATTATTATGGACAAAATACTGAGTTTTTTATTGGCGAAAAATCGCGATCTCGATTTATGGCAAAAATTTGAATTTTTGAATAATTTGTTTTTGCTCTATCTTTTGCAAAAATGGCCCCCCATTAAAACGGCGAACTGTTCTGAGCAAATAACAACCCGATCATTAATATCAGTGCACTTTCCGGCTGATTTGGAAAATTTAAAATTTTTTCAAATTTTCGAAATTTTTATAAGGGGTTGTATCACAAATTTTTGAAAAAAATTTCAAAAAAATAAATTTTTTTTTCTGGGAATGCCAAGTTTTAGACAATTTAACTACGAGTTCAGGAAGGTATTCCACTCCATATTTGGACAATTATTTTCATTTTTATGGCCAAAAAGTGATTTTTTTGTTGGTGGAAAATGAGGATTTCAATTTTTGGCCAAAATCTGATTTTTTCTATAATTTGTTTTTGTTATAAGTTTTGCAAAAATGCTCCGATATTAAAACGGCGAACTGTTCTGAGCAGATAAAAACCTTGTAATTAATATTAGTGCACTCTCCGGCTGATTTAGGAAAAATAAATTTTTTTCAAATTTTCGAATTTTTTGTAAGGGGGAGCATCACAATTTTTTGAAAAAAATTTCAAAAAAATAAAATTATTTTCTGGGAATGGGAAGTTTTAGAGAATTTAACTACGAGTTCGGGAAGGTATGCCATTCCATATTCGGACAATTATTTTCAGTATTATCGATAAAATACTTAGTTTTTTATTGGCGGAAAATCACGATTTCGATTTTTGCTATATTTTTTTCAAAAAGGGTCAAAAATCAAAACGGCGAAAATCAGGATCTGCGGTTTTGATAAAAATATGCAATTTGAGTTTTAAATACCAGTTAATTTAAAATCTCAAATAATATATAATATTTTTAAAAGGTTTCTTATTTCTTATTGCCTTCTCTGCAGACCGAGGCTACTCAGTATATTTATTTGTTTCCAATTTAATTAAAATGTAACCCTTTTCCTCAAGACTTTCCTAATGTTCTGGTTCTAGAAAATCAGGCGATCAATGTATCATTCACTGATAGATGATAGAATCATTCCCTGGAGATGTGGAGCACTGGCTGGCTGGCAATTTTTTGCATTTTGATTTTGACTCGGGGGCTTAGAGGTTGCACTTTTTTGCGGGGTACAGTTGCCATCGCTGGCGGTGCAGTTGGGTGCCTCAATTAGTGGCACTCCACAAGCGCAAGCGCGCTGAAAGGGGGGGCAAAATGGGGGGTTTCTGGGTGCCCGGATTGGGGACTGCGACTGCGACTCCCGTCACAATCCGCCATCCGAGGAGGGGTCTTGCGAGGCAGAAGTGTGTGCCATTTTAGCCGAGAGAGTCGCACACTCGGCGTGTGTGAATGACATGGAAGACATATGCACAAAAGCGGCAGCAACAACGACACATGGAGGCGGCATTGTCAACGCTGCAAACTGTCACACGGGTGAAAGGAGGGGGAGGGTTCATGTGGGGGAGACAAGTGGCTCTCAGTCGGGGTCACCACCCAACCCCATCCGCCATCCACCAGCCACCGTCCACATCCTCCCACAAAACTGCGAATGGAACTGAAACTGGCATGCAAATTACTGTCGAGCATGCTCATCTAAATTAGCAGCGGAATGGGCCGGGTTCAGAGGGGGTTTAAGGGGGTTTCAGGGGGGGTCTCGGCCCAAAGAGAGGTTAAAGAGCCGCAGCGATTCGAAGAACACCGGAGGCTCCGGCGTTTTTGCGACCGTAGGGTGGCATATGCATAATTATTTTTATTATTATTCTCTATGCCTGGTCTCCATACACCACCCCCCTCCCGAGTCCCGCCCATCGTTCCCGTACCGCCCGCCCCGAACCGCATCAGACCCCCTCAGCCGCCGCCTCTGACCAACCCCATTTGGGCACAGATTGTGACTTCAGCGCCTACAAAACAGCAAACAGTGGGTGAGGAAAGATATTGCAGTAAACTATTCAAAAGTGTTAAAAGAAAATGTAGTAATTATTTAGATATAAATATATATTTAATTTTTATTTTTTGAATTTTAAATGAGCTAGAAAATATACTAATTTATAAGTAAATAAATAATAGAAAATATAAGTTTGTTAAAATAATATATTTTAGGCAATAACTCAATAAACATTACATTTTTAATCACTGTAATTATATGTACATTTTTATTTATATTCATATTTATATTTTAATTCTTTAATTTTTTATTGTTTTTAAATTAAAACAAATTATATTAAAAAAAAAAAATTATATGCAATAATTCAATTTTATCACTGTTTTATAATGTAAATATTATTTTTTTTGTTCTGAAAATATAATTTGAAAATTAATAATATTTTAATTTTTTTTAATTCAATTAATTATATTTATTTATTAAAATATTTTATGCAATAACTCAATAAATAATACATTTTTAATATTTTATTGTGGTTTAAAATGGCCTTTAAATTTTTGAGAAGCGTAATTTCAAATTAAATAATATAAAGGTATTTAAAATAATATATAAATATGAAAACATTAATCACTGTCATCATATTCATAACCTTTGGTATAAAAATGTAATTTTAATTTAATTTTAAAATCAATTTATGGCCCATTGTACGTGGTCTCCATCTTCTCTGGCGGCTCGGAGACCATGGCACCGACGCAATGTGCCGTAAAAATAATTATGGCTGCAACTGCACAATTTTCCTAGCAACCCCCTTTCGGGACCACCTCCTCCCCCTCTCCCGCTCCCTCTACGCCCCTGATTTGCCACACCCCCTGTGGCAACGCTTGCAACGCTTTCTGCGCCCCTTTCGACAGGAGTTTTCCGCTGGAAAAGCGGCGGGAAAATGCGATTTGGGGGAGTGGCAGACGGTCTTGTCACAAGAATCTAATGTGCAATTTTATTTTACCGCATGCCACGCCCCCTTTCGCCATGAGGAAGCCAAAGCCGAAGCCCCAAAAGGGGCGAGACTTGCCTCGAAATGGAATCGGGCTCACATAATTAACATAAATGCAGTACATCAAATGGGACCCTCGAAACTTGATTGAATGCCTTGAAAAATCTTTAATATTTCTAGGCTATAAAAAATGAAAATAAATGTAATAAAAAATGTAGAAAAAATTTAAAATTTAAAATTTTCTGATCCAAATATTTGCCAGCTTTAATTTTGCTTGAAAATCATTTTAAAAATCCCCGCAAGTAAGCTAATTTTCAGGCGACTTTTCACCGGCAGCTTGAATTGGCTTTTGGGCAAATCTGAATGGTGCTCATTATGGGCTCGATAGCTTAGGCGGCTGGATGGCTGGGTGGTTGGGTGGTGGGACGTAAAAGGCTTTGCATTAACACCACCCAAACACCCCAAATGCAGCCAACCAAATGTCAAACGAGGCTACTTTCCACCTCTCCTCTCACTCGCCAATTTTTTTGTTCGACGTTTTCTTCCCCTGGTTCTTTAATGGGATTTACCTAAATGAGAGCTAATAATGCCCCTTGGTTGGGTCCGAGAGTGGAAAATATTTCCGGGAGGCTGTGGAATTTAACATGCCATTTGATGTCGAGCTGTTTCGCTTTCCAGTTGCTGCTTCTGTTTCTCAGGCTCTCTGTGCCATGATTATTATTGGCACATTAGCCCGGCGACTCGCAGCCAAGTGGCGAGCCATCCACGGCCACTCCAGCCACACACTCGACACTTGCCGGGGTCCGGATTCGAGCCCCCTGGCCCCTGACCTCTGACCCCTAACCCTATAGCCAGGTCCCAAACCTGCCACTGCAAAGAACATAATTTAAATACCAAAAAAAATGTACTTACCATTATATAAAATATTAAAAAACAGAAAATTAATCAAAAATCATCAACTGGGAAATAATAATATTTTTATTTATGGTCTTATAAACGTTAAAAAATGTTACGATTTTGTGAAAACATTTGGAGGCAATTTAGGTTACAAAAAATAATAATAAATCATCAAATAAGCAAAACAGAAATATTTTCCAACAATCCAGTAGTTTTTAGCAATTTGTTGCATGTGAGAAAACCCTTGGGTTGTTTTTGAATACCTAATAAAACAAATTAAAAGTCTTTAAAATATAAATATTTTATCTATAGTCTTATCATAATATTTTAATTTATGATCTTTTAAAATTCGCTCACAAACAAGCAAGACGTTGAAAAATATTTTCATTTTGTGAAAACGTTTAAAAACAATTTAAATTTAAGAAAAATTAAGAAATAACCAAAATTAAATTATTTTCTTGCTATTTAGTATTCCTCAACCATTTAAATTTTTAAATACCTAATTTTTAAATACCTAATAAAACCAAATAAAAATCTTTAAAAGTGTTCTTTATAGGATTTAAATAATATAATAAAAACTAGGCAAGTTGGCTTAACTATAGGATTATTTCATTAAAAACCTATATCCTGAGTATACCTTTATGTATTTCGAAGGCATATAGAATTATATATAGCAGCTCCCTACTTTTTTTATCAGTGTGGGTGATATTTGCGAGGCGGAGCGGAAGCGTCGAGCGGAACCTGCATATGTAAGCAAAAGCCAGCGGCAGTTTTTGGGTCCAACCCTCGGAATCTGGAAGCTGGAATCCGGAATCTGGAGGGGATGGATCGCAGTGGGAATGGGGACTCGGATGGCGATGGGGATGGAGGCGAGGACCAGGACGACAATTGTCGCGTCTAGAGGCACTTACGCTAAATTGCATTTCACTTGTGTGTGCGTGCCGGGGAAAAAAAACAAATAACCGACCGTACTTACAAATATACTGAGCAAAAAGCTGTTTAAGAGAAGGAATTCCAAGATTTAAATGATTTATTTAAAGACCTTATAAGATAAATGGTCCAAATACTACATTTATATGGAGCTAGCAATAAAATGTATTTTAAACAGACAATAAATTAAAATTATTATTTTTTTATGTGTTTTATAATTTCTGTTACCAGCCAATAATTATTATATTATTTTTTTTTTTGTGTTTTATAATTTGATTTTTATAGAATACCAATAAATCAGTAAATAATTTTAAAATTATTATTTTTTATGCGTTTTATATTATTTTTTTATATATAACTACCATTAGTGTCCATATTATACAGCTTATAATTATTATATTATTTTTTTCTTTGTGTTATATTTTTTTTATGAAAAATTACGAATAAAATCTATTTTAAACAGCCAATAAATTTAAAATTATTTTTTGTATGTGTTTTATGATTTTATTATTGGTGCACCATTAGCTACAGTGAAGCCTCGACTGCGGCACGCAACGTTTGCATTTTGGGCCAGGTCAAAACAGCTCAACGCGCATCTCATAATTATCTTCTCGCTTCGCTGGCGTTTTGAAGAGCCACCGCCACGGAGACAGTTTAATAATCATCAAAATAGCCACCGAGGGGTGAGCCACCGAACTACAGGCCCTTCTGGCCACCCGATCACTTGCAGCCTTTTTCAGCTTGTTGCATGTGGCTGCGGTGTCACATGTGTCTCCTCTGTGCAACACATTCCTATCCCAATACCTATCCCTATAGCCATCCCCCCGTCCATTTCCATTGCCATTTCCATTTCCACTTCCACTTCCCTTTCCGTGTCCGTGACGATGTCCGTGTCCGGTTTTCATAAGTTGGCCAAACACGCCATCTCCGGGAACTGAGAAGCGAGAGAGCTGGCAAATCATGAGTGTCAGCTGGCGAAAGGAAAACGCTTGACTTCGGGAACCACAGGTCCTGCAACACTTGACTTGTAGATATCTAGCCAAAGAGCGAAAAGAATTGGGAAGTCAGAAGTTTTTAAAGAATAATCAACACTAATATAAAAGTAGAGGGAATATTTTGGAAAAATAGTTAGAGGTCCGAATAAGTTAATATAATCAATAAATTATATAGGTTTTTTAGAAATCTAATAATTTTTTTGTTAATTATTTTTATTCACGATTTTTTATACTTTTACTATTAAGTTTGACTTAAAGAAATTTTAACCAATAAAGCAGATATTTTAGAAACCAAAAATATCACTTAACAAAAAAAAACTGAAATATATTTGAAAATATTTGCATAAATCAGGTATGATTTTTAAAATAAAACTCATAGCAGTTACGTTGGTTGTTTAAACCTCAATCCAAACTGGGTATATATTTAGGCAACATTCAAAGGATTATAGGCAAACCAATCCGCTTTACAAATTTAAACCGTTTAACATAAATTTTGATTTTGAAACAACATAAGAACATGTCAAAATAGTTATTTTGACCAGTAATCGGCAGCAGCTGTGCATAATTTATCCGGTAGTTGAAAGCATATTCCATTTGCCAGTCGAAAGCGCGTTCCATTTGCTATTATCGTCGTCATTTCCAGTCCATTTCTTCCAAATATCAAAAGCTTGGTTGACAATCAGTTCGATTGCCTGGAAGAAGATGGTCACAAAGTCGTTGTAGCTGAAGATTTGAAGAAATCGAACGAGGATAACGGCTGTGAACACAATCATGATGGGCCAAATGAGCGAGATGAGGAACCGGGTCACATAGAGAAGGATAAACCAGCCCAGCAGGAAGACCACGGTATAGCTAGCCATGGTGATCACATCATCGGTAGTCAGAGGTCCGTCGAACAGCAGCGTGTATCCCAATACGGTAATGCCAGGCATTGTAGTATATTGTGTTTGATACAGCAAAAATTCTTGCTTGAAAATATATGAAAATATATGAGACTCCGCTCGCCTTCAGCACACGAATGGGAATGAGAATGAGAAGGAAAAGCGATTGATTACTTGGTTTGACACTTTTGAAAGGTATTACTTCATAAACCACTTGATTTATTTAATTCTCTTTAAAGCTAGGTAATATTCCAATTGTTTCCATTCAAAAACAAAGAAATCCCAATATTTCGTTAGGATTTCTATTCTTGATTAAAGATTAAAAACAAAAAAAAAGTAAATTTCCGTATTTTTTATATGACAAAAATACAATAAATAAATTCCACTACTTCGTTTAGGATTTCTAGTCTTGATTAAAGATTAAAAACCCTAAAATGAAACATTCTGAATTTTTTATAATAATATATAATAAAAAATAAATTACAATATTTCGTTTAGGATTTATATTCTTGATTAAAGATCATATGTCCCAGGAAAACACTCTACCATCTTTGAATTCCCTGCCGTTTTTCCATTTTACGTTTTCCCCACTCATTTCACAAAAACCTTACAATAAAGAGAAGAAAAAAGAAGAAGAGTCTGTTGTCAATTCATAACTGAAAATGAAACGTTTTCCGCTGGGCTTGTTGGTTGTTTGTTTGTTGCTACCATTATTATTGCTACTACTACTACTACTACTACTGCGACTATTATTGCTGCTGTTTTGTTTCATGCAACTTTTACCATAATTGCGGGTAGCATTATGACATCGGGAAGCGACAAGCGAAACGCAACCTGAACATAATTACAACAATTTGTTGTCTAGTGTTTGACAACAAAAACAACGCAGGGAGCTGAACAAAAAAAAAAAGAAGCCGAGGAGATGATTGTTGTCATGGTTGAATGATGCAACTGGAAAAGACCGAAGAGGCAGAAAACAGCAGCTACACATCGGCAACAAGAGTCACGCACATTGACATTCGCCTGGAGAAACCGAAAAAGATGACACGGTAAGGCAGCCGAGGAAAGGTGGGAAAGCCAGCAGCACCCCTTCAATGCACTGGGCGAAAAAGATGAGTGAAAACGGACATTTTAGAGGTATGAAAGGGCTATGCCCCATATAAACAATGGTAACTTAGAATGGGAACAGGATATTAATATCTAATGATGTTCTTTTAGCGGGGACACAAACCATTCAGGCGGTAGCTAATGAACTTTAAGGAGTTGTATCCTGAAATTGTTTAAAAATACACAAAAACTCTGCTTTAAGGCTAAAATTATTTTATTCCAAACAATCTTTAACAAATGGTAATGAAAGATGGAACGGGATATTACGCTAAATGATATTCTTTTAGCGAAGACACAAACCATTCAGGCGGTGGCTGATTAACTGTAAGGAGTTATATCCTGAAATTGCTTAAAAATACCCAAAAACTCTGATTTTAAGGACTAAAACTTTTGTATTCTATCCAATATTATCAAATAATATTAAAATTAGTTTATAACCTTTTTTCCTTTTCTTTCAGTGCTGTCCTTCCCCCCGAGGACAAGGAAATACATCTGTGGCAATGTGGCAGCTCCTCTGCGATGCTCGTCACACTTCATTTCGACGCTTTCAACGCTTGTTGCGCCTCCAAATTAATTGCCACAGCCTGTGCAGCGCCAAAATTTAATGCAAAGTTTAGCAAATACAAGGAGGGAGTACTTCTTGGGCCCCCAACGCCACCACCCTTCCATATCCCTTGGGGATCGGGAGCTTCGACTAATTAGCAGGCGAGGCGCAGGCGCCAGAGTTGGCTCAAAAAAATAAAAAAAAAATATATATAAAATCGGGAATCGCGAATCGGGAGGATATGCGCGCCACATGCCCCATTATCAACAATTGCACATTGCGCCACATTTTACAGTTAATTCTCATCTGCCACAGCAGCTGCATTCAGGGAGTACTTAAATGCGCGTATTCTTGGGGTTTCGGAAATGGTTTAGCAGAAATGGTGCATATTTTACTTTTTAATTGGTTAAAATATGTTTTTGAAATGTGTATTTGTTTGTTATTTTTCCAACCATGAGTTCTTTACTGATTTCCAACTATAAAATATAGAAAAAATAATGATTTTGCACTTAAAAAGATTTTTTAATTAAGTTTTTAAGAAGCATTTTTAGGTTTTTTTTAGAAACACCTAGTAAATATTGGAAAATTGGTATATAAAATTGTAATACGAAAGTAGTGTCAATATTTTTATGTCATTCATATTAAAAAACTGCCCGAAACTATATTTTACTTTCTTTTCTCAGTTTGATCCTAAGATTTCGCGCCAAAAAGTCAAGCGAAGTAAAAATAAAGGCAAGAAGGCGGAGTGGAAAATGGAAAATGTGGGCGGAGAGGCGTAAGACGAGAGAGAGAGAGGGAGAGGGCAAGGAAAAGGCAAAGGACATTCTTGCTTGTGTGACAAAATCGCTGTGTGAGTGTGTTTTCCTTCTCTCCAGTGGCTCCATCTCGCTCCCACACACTCACACACGCACACCCAGTCACTCAAAGCCAAGACTCCGCCCACAAAGCGATCGCGAGGTGGCGAAAAAAATTCACCACAGCCGGGTGAAAAGCGCTCAAATCGCTCACGCACACACATGCACACTCCGTCTTGCTCTCTCTCTCTTTTCCTCTCACCGAGCATGCGCATTCGCTCGAACCGTTGTCCTCTCGCTCTGGCACACAGGATACCGTGTAAAATGGTCGCCTTGCAGGGGGCGTTACTCTATGGCCGTCCCGCTCGCACTGCTGGCCATGGGCATGGGTGGGAGCGAGAGGCAGTGAGTTGTGGGTGGTGACGGGGGGCAAGAGAGTGGAGAAGATGCGACGCTGTAAACGAATTTGCATATTTCTGCTGCTTTACGCTTATTGCATATTTTATTCATTACGTTCTGGCGCTTCGACGGATGAAAAAGCAAGGCGAAAGGCGAAGGAAAGTGTCATAAGGCATTCGGACTACCGTTAGATTTACGCCCAGCATCTTGCCTCTCGCTCTTCTTCTTCACTTCTGCTAATTTGGCCCTAACTTTTACCGCTAATGACACCATTTTGTATCACGGCTTTTGTCATCCTTCGGTTTTTACTTGAAAATCCTTGATTAAATCAGAAAGGAGAACAAAGCAATATGTTTACATTTTAAAGCGTTTATTTTTTTCTATAGGGTCAAAATTTTTACTAATAATACATTTTTCTGTTAAAAATTTCTTTCAATTCAATAATTCAATAATTTCTTTGCAATATGTTTTGAAAATATGTTTTAAGGAGAATAATGTTTATTTTTTACATCATTAGGTTTTCAATGAATTTGTAGAAAAACTAGAATTCTGTACGTTTTAGAGTTTATATTTTTTTGATAAAATAATTATTTTTCCAATAAAAAAATGTTCAAAAATTTTATTTCGAATACTTATTTGGAATACTGACTCTAACTAGATTCTTTTAATATCCAAAACATAGTGAATCACAACTCACAACTTTTCCAAAATAATACTGTCCAATAACCGCAATACTTTTAAATAAATACTAACATCCTTAAATCATAAATAGGACACAACCCTAAAATTTGATTAGCTCACTTTCAAATAAAATAGATGTCCAAAGGACTTCTTAAATTGTATCTCCGTATTGACAAACATGAGCCCCTCAGACATCCTGTGCTGTTTCAGTATCTTAAAGCTGTCTCCTGATTTTCCTTTACCGATACCAATGGCCATAAACAATGTTCCCCATCCACTGATTTTATTTGGCTCCTTTTCCCCAAATTGGTTCCACGTATGTATATATATATTTGTAAATTTGTTTATTTTCGCTTGCCAGGGACTTAATCTGTGCTCCAGTTTTTCGCAGTCTCCCCACTTTTCCCCATCCAAAAAAAAAAACAAAAAAAAATGGCCACCACACGCACACATTTAACCGTTTAACCGTTGTCCTTTTTTTTCAGCGAAGGAGCCAAAGGATGCGATTCGAATATGCGTGAGTTATCCTGCGTGTTGTTATCCTGGCTCAAGAAAAGAATCCTGGATGAAAAGCAAAACATTCAAACCGGTTCTGAGTGAGTACTCAACTACTCAGTGGCTCCATTCACACGCACACAGAAGTACTCAAAACGCACACTCACTCAAAGCGAAGCGAAACGAGGCGAATTCGTGCCTCTGCCGCCGTCGCCGTCGTCGACTGCGCTGCCGTGGTGAGTTTGGGCAGCGAGCAGCGGGCAGAGTTTTGAGCAGAGTGGCGAGTAGCGTCATTCAAACTTGGAGTTCTGTTAGTAAACGTCGACACTTCATATGAAACGAAGAGCGGAGATCATAGCGGAAGGTCCAGGGGTGTGGGCTTAGGTGGGTTTCTCAAAAAGGGGGGCTTTTCTGGGGGGGGTTTTTCAAAAAGCAACTAAAATAGGAGGAAAAAGTATGGGAATATAGAGCCCAAAGGTGAGGAAACCTAATGAAAGGTAGGGTTAGAAGTTAGGATTACAAAGAAATGGTTCATCTAACAGAAAAGAAAGAAAAATAAAGAAAGACGGCACAGTGCGACTTGGGTGTCAAAATGCTTGTCATTCGGACAGCCAGCCGATGGGGAAAACCTATGCTGCTAAGCTGTCCTAAGCTTTTTTTTTGCCCCCGTGTGTGTGTGGTGAACAACATAAAACCGAGAGGCCCTCAACCAAACATAGCACCCCCCCACAACTTCACGATGGGGATTCCCCACTTTCGCACTCTGCCGGCGTCTCTGCCGACGTCGCAGCCGGCGTCTTGCACTTTGGCGCTCGGCGGCGTCTTGGCCCGGTTTTTTTTTTGTTTTTCGGGCTTTTCGGCTTTTTGGATCGTTCTCGGCCAGCAGTCGCCGCCTGTCACACGCTCACGTCAAACGCTTTTGCCGTCGCGTCGCTTTTGTCAGATAAACCAAATGTTTCGCCGTGTTTACGCGTGATTCCCCCTTTTTTTTTTGAATTTGGTCCAGGCCAAAATCAAACCAAACTTATAAAAATCTATCAAAAAAAAAAAACAAACACTGACCTTAACCGATACGGTTTACCGTTTAACCGCTAACCGTTTCGCTACCGCAAGCGAAAAAAAGCAATACAAAAAAAAGGAAGAAAAACAACAACAACACCCTGCATATTCTGTTTTGTTTTGTTTTTTTGTGCATCCCAGCATTTTTCAAAAACCTGACAAAATCCCAAAAAAAAAAAAAAATAGTGTTTGAAAAGTGCATAAAGTGTGGAGTATTTAAAAAACCATTTTAAAGAAAATAACAAAAACAAAACCAAGGTGGGAGATCTAAAGAAAATAATACAACTTACTGGTTTTTCGCCTAAGATTTTCAGATACCGATTATTATTCTAGATATGTATCCCTTGGATTATGCATTAGTCTTTGGTAATTTAGGATAAACATTTTGAAAAATTGATATCAGTTTAATATTAAATTTGATTTTCAACGCATGTTGGCAGGCTGAAAACAATGGATTTCTGTAAATGAACTATAACATAACTAGGAAAAACAATTTTAATGGTATTCTGTATCCTTTTTGAATGTTTATGACTTTAAAATTTTAACAAAATTGATCTGGCCATTTTTTAAGTTTAAAGCAGATTTTTTGTTACCAAAACTTTTTTAGGATTTTTGCAATCATTCTAGAAACCTTCTTGGATGATATACCATTGCAAAGGTATTGTTAATTTTTTTATTTTATAGAACTTTTTAAAGAAGACTTTAATAGGGATTCTTTCCAAAACCGAAACTTCTCCTACCAATTTGAATAATTACTGCACGACACCAGGGATGTTATTAAGACTCCCCATCCCGATCCACTGAAGCGCATCCGAATCGAAATCGAAATCGGAACCATTATCCAATTAGCTAACTCTTTGCGAGCCCGTATCATCAGTTTATCGCCTTGCCAATTGTTTTTCTCATACTTTTTTTCGCTACTTAACTGATGTGACAATTTGTAGCCATTAGCCGGAGGCAGTCAGTCAAACAGTCGAGAGATTTGCGGGTTGTTCAGGCATGACATGAAAAAAAAGTAATAATAAAGAAGAATAGTACGATGCATAGATAGGGGGAGTTGGAGCTGCGGGGATCGGAGATCGGGGTTCCACGAGACGAGATCACGATCGCATCTCGACACGCAGCTAAAAGTGTAAATCAGCTCGCCTTCCATTATGTCAACAATCTCTTTGTCTGTCCGTATTATTTACATTTGTCAAATCAAATTTGACAGCTGCGGAAAACATAATATCTCAAGTCGGCGTCTGCAACGCAGTCCGGTTTTCGTATGGGGCTTCCATTTGGCGGGCGAGCGAGGAGATCGGGGAGATCATCAGCCTAGGACCAGCGATACAAACTTGTATTCAGAACTGGATTTGTCGCTTGGCTCGGCTTTTGCCAAACGAACTGAGCCATGAACTCGCGTGGTCTTCGCCAGGCATTCGATCAATCTGGTCGCTCCAAAAAAAAAGTTCTTTTTTATGATATATTTATGATAAAGAACCTAATATTATTACATAAATATCTATTAAAAATGAATTGTAATCAAATTTGTAGATATAGATCTACTTAATTTTCTAACTAGCCTAATTTTAAGGACATTATCTTTATGAGTTTTGTAAAACCAACAGTTCCCATTTAATGCCCCTTGGAGATGGAATTTATTATCATACTTATTAGCGCTTAGTGACTTTTATGACTGTTTAGATGCATAGTATTTAACCCTTTTCAAAGAAGGTTTAGCAACCCCTAAGCATTTGTGTCCTTATCAGGGAATGTTTTCTTCGTGTTTCTCAGGCAACCTGCATTTCGTTTTCAAGACCTATTTAGGTAGGGATTACATGATGTATTTGGGTTATAGAAAGAAGAAAAAAAATATTTTTTAATAATTATTATTTAATGGAAACAATTCCTTGACATTTTGTACAATATAGCTATTCTATTTAAGTAGGGATTAAATTATATTGACCTGGAATTATAGAAAAAGAAAAAAAAAACGAAAAAAGAAAGAAAAAAAAAGAAAAAAAGAAAAAAGGAAATTGTTTAATGGAAATAGTTCTTTGACATTTTGTAAAATAAGTTAATCAAAAAAATTAATTAAAATTAGACAAAGTATTTAAATATACTTTAATCAAAGCAAACTAAAAACTGGCGATATCCTGACTTTTCAATTAATTGGAGAGGTTTTCGACCGGGGTTGCTGGATTGCTGACGGTAAGCTGCTAACGGACTTATGACATGGATATGGGCTATGACTCGGGACTCAGTGTATATGTGTGTATATGTACTTGGCTACTATAAAATGCCAGCTCCATTGTTGTTGTTATTACCGGCGGAAGAAAACGGAAGAGGGGATTGTATTTTTTGGATTTCGGGTATTGCGAATGGCCTGGATGCGGCACTTATCCTGGTGTTTTTCATTTTTTTCTGGGTTTTCTGGGGGTTGAAGGCAACACTGCACACTTAACCGATAAATACGCACCACATCTTCTGCATGTACGTATGTATGTATGTATGGGTACTGTTCTGTGTGTTTTCGTTCGTACATCCGATGGACAGATCCTTTGTATCCTGGTATCCTGGCCTATCTATTGACTGACTAACACGCCAGCTGACTTGGCAGCAGGGGGAGAAACGCCGAGAAGGTCCTGTCTCGGGCAAAAACTGACTGACATCCTGGAAAACTTCCTTTTGGCCCCCAGACTTCAGCAACAGCACACGCAATTTTCCTCCATATATAGAACGAAACTCCCTCTGATGATTGCTTTTCGGGGGTGGTTCTCATTCGGGCGATTTTCCAACGTGTTGTAATCCCATTTGCAGGATTGCGGATTCAGGAATCAATTACGAATTTAATTTATAAGCAAAGCTTGGCACAAAACTGAGGAGAATCGAGAGCTCGGAGCGAAGCTCTCTTTTTCTGACAAGGGTGCGTGTGCCTGCAGGTGGGTAAAAATTGGAGGGGGGATGCTACTTGTTACAGGATCAAATTGATTTCGATGGGAGACTCCTCTCGAGGAACTTCGAGGCACTTCATCGAGCCTTTTGATGGCGTCCAAAAAGTTTTTTTTTCCAGCTCGCAGCTGTCAAGTGCATCGTCACCCCCTCCCACACCCCTGGAAGATTTTCCACCCACCGTCTGACAATGCCAGAACTGAAATTCCTTTTCATACTCCTCCTTTTCATACTTTTTTCTTCCTTCAAGTTGGAAACATTGCTGGAATGATTTGGCCGCCAACACAAAAAAAAAAAAAAAAAGTTTAACGTCTTGGCAGCTGAAACAAACCCCCTGCTACACCCCTGATTTTTGCTTTTTGAGTGGCTGTGCATAATGTATACGGCAAATTTTTGTCTAACAATTTGGCGCATTTTCACGCGATTTCTCTTCTTTATTTGTTTGTTTGTTGTTCCGGAGGGTTAGCCAAAAAAAAAAAAAAAAACACTTGACAGTTTCCTTTCGCTTTAATTGCTATGCAAATTGCTGAGGGAAAAGCGTTTTTCAAAAGGATTCTGCATCCTTGGTTTTATTGCGAACCAACTAAAGAAAAAGAGAAAACCTTGGTTAGAATTCAGAGAAATTTACTTCATGATTTATAGCCCTAATTAGGTGATGTTTTATTAAAATTATAGTTTAAGGAATACTATTTCAGTAAAAATTGCTAAACTTTAGTTTTTGAACTCAGTTGCTTGCAGTTTCGATAGCCAGATATGAAGTCAAATCAATAGAAAGCCATTTCTTTCCTTCCATTTAATTTTACTTTTCTTGATTTTCTGTCTCGACTTTTTCACTTATTTTCTACCATTTTCCTTTGACTGCGGGGAGGGGGGAAAAGCTCAAACCGAGCGCAACTTTTTATGACAGCATCACTTGGCACTTTCAATACAATATCATAATGGCCAAAAGGAGCTTAGTGAGGAGGGGGGTTGAGTGTAACTAAAGTGTATTTCTATTCCAGCGTCGACGCCTCGATTTTTGCCATTGTCTGGCCCACTCACTCGCTCTCTCGCTCGCACACGGCTATGACCGTCTCTGTCTGCCACTGACTTTTACATTAATGAGCATGTTTTTATTTATAAGTGTTCTTTTCTTCTCCTCACAGCTTTTCTTCTTGCCATTCTCTGGCGTTCTTTGTTCGCCCCACGCGCTTTGTTGTAACGCTCCCCGTTGAAAATACCCCCTGAAAACCCCATCGGAAAACCCAATACCCTCCAATATTTTCCACCCACTGCCCTTTGGTTTGACATTTTACGGGATATTTCTTTTTTTCGGGCCCTCGGACAATGCTCGATTTCATTTGATGTGCCCGCTGGCGCGTCCATTTGGTCAGATTCATTTAGCTGATTGGTCAGAGGATGGTAAAAAATTGTGAGGGGAGTACACAATGATACCACCATTATAATAAATACAACTTGATTTGCAAAAGCATTGAAAAATATATCGATACATTAACATCTCAAAACATTTGATGTACAAATTAATCGATTTTTTCGATACTTTAAGTTTTGACATCTATAGAAATGTTAAAAATATTTAAAAAAGGATTTTAACGTAAAGATCTCTAAAGACTTAGCTAGAATATATTGATTCCACTTCATAGACTTTCTAGTATCTTTCCATAACATATAAATAGTCAACGATTTTTTCGATAATTAACATTTCGATAACAATGTTTAAAATCTTGATTTCTTATAGGCAGACTTCTATTATTATATATGTTAAATAAATTCAATAAATCTGTTTAAAAATCTTGATTTCTAATTTCAAGACTCAGATCCATTAAGCTAAGGAATCGACAATTACAGCAACTCAAGCGGCGTTCCATTAGTCAGCACGCAAATCCCTCTACTTGGCTGCCCCTGCAACTTCGATTTCAACTTTAGGGGCCCCCCAGTGCAATGTTGTTGTTTACCCATCGCACCTATAAAAGACCCAGAGAATCGGGAATGGCCAAGGGGATGTGGGGAGTGGGCAGGGGGCAGAAGTCCGGAGGGTGTGTTGACCCTTCTCTTTGGAAACTTTGGCATTTTCTTGCGCTTGTTCTTGCGGCACATTCACATGCTCTCCCGTCCATTTTAGCCATTGTGTGGCATAATTGCTGAACGCGTCGTCAGCCTGGCGCCTTTTTTATTGCAACGCCCCTTTGGCCAACACCACATATCCCCCCCTTTATACACTCGCATGCTCACACTCACTCACCCATACAAATCCAATCCGACTGGCAAACAAACTTCGGCACACACGCACACAGCCGCAGGTCCTGTAATGAGCTTCTGCCTCAGCTTTTCCAGCTTTTCCCTTTTCCGCTGGTCAGCACAGGCACTGCAGCACTTCAGGTTGCACTCAGTTATGTTTGGCTGCGACTCGGCAGTACTACCCTCTATATGGGCAGTCTAGAGTTGGCTAACTTTTGATAGGAGGAGCGATAACCGTAGATCATAGAGTTAATCCAATGATTTTGATAAAAAGAATCCACCGATAAAAACGATAAATCAATTTTTTTGATAACTTATCAATATTATTTTTTTAATTCCTAATAAAGTGTTCATTTAGAGGAAAAATTATCAATGATTTAAATAAAAAAAATTTTCACCGATAAAAACGATTAATCGAGTTATATCGATAATTTATCGATAGTAAATTTTTAATTCCTAATGAAGCGTTCATATAATGGAAAAATTTTCTTTATAGTCAGGATTATAATAATATATATTTTATGTAATAATATTTGATATTCAACGATAAGAGATATCTTCATGATTTTCCAAACCTTTCTTTTTCCTGCCAAGTTGATGAGCTCACTTACCGGGTATCGCTAAGTCGAAAAACTGCACTATCGCAATCTTGTTAGTACACATTTTTTTTTTGTAAATTCCTCTGTAGCTATGCTCTTTGCATAATAAACGGAAAGTTTGCTTTTTAGCGCATCATAAAAGTTCTGCCAGGTGTCATGTTTTCATTTACACTTTGCTCTCCCGCTTTGCCCACCCCCCCTTCCCCCCACGCCGGTTGGCCCCCTAGTTTTCCCTGTTTTTCCGCTTTTCCAGATGCACTGCATGGGGTGCCCGCTGCTGCCGAGTTTTATGAGCGTCATAGAGAGTTTTGTGCAGCTGTTTGTGTTGCCGTTGTTAATGGAATCGTAGTTGGCTTTTGAAAGACTTGACACGAGTCAGACACTTGAAGGCAAACACACACACTTCCATTTCCACTGCCACATCCACTTGCATTCGGGGGAAATGAATAAATAAATATGTGAATAAAAGTTTTCCAAATGTTTCACAGCAAATGGAAAAGTCCCGTCTTCGCCTTCTCGCTTCTGCAGAGCTTTCTAATACCCATTTCCTATTCCCATATTCAAACCGACAAATCGATTGACAAAATTTATAATTAATTTCAAATGGGTTTTACTAATTTCGCCTGACCAACGATGAGATTTTCTCATCTGTTTAGCCAACTGTTGGGCCTCCAGAATTGATTTTCCTTAATTGCCCTGCACTCAAATCGAAAGTGGAAAATACTCGTTTAATTAACAGAACTTGCTGGGAATTGCTTTCGAATATGCCTCTTGGTTTATTTATCGATCAAATAAAGTGCAAGCAAATTTAAGTGTGATTTTCATATTGCTTTCAGGCTGCCTTCGTTTATAATCGAAACGATTTGAAGTCGTTTAATATTTTTATGAAGCTTGAAAAGAATTTTAAATTTATAATTATAGTTATTTGCATTGGATTTTCTGTCTTTAAGTTCTGTATTTCTGTGGTCTTATAACATAAATATATGGAAATTGTGAAAATAATTAAAACATTTTTAAAATTATGCTTATTATCTTTCCGTTAAATGTTTTTTAAAGAAAAAATAAATTTAAAAAAAAAGAAAAATTCAAAAAGTATGCAACAAAACATTTATTTTGAAAAACCCCCAAAATTATAATTATTAATAGTTTATGGATTGATATATTTCCTGTTAAAGTAGGGATTATTTTTAGGCATCTATATATTAATTTCTACCAACCCATTAAAGGATTCCCTGTACCTTTGCCTTCATTTAGCGAGAGTTTACTGTACCCAAATTAACATTATCTCTGCTTTTATCTGAGAGTGCTTTTCGTGTTTGTTTATGGATGGATATGGCCACTTTTGCCGGGGATCAGATCCGCTTTGGCATCCTTGACACATCCGCAGCTGCCACACACACACACGCGACCACCCACACACACCCAAGCACCCACACTCCCACACTTGGGCAGCACTGTGTGTGTGCCTTGTATCTCACATGTCGTAGGTGGCTTTTGGCTTAGAAACGAAGACAACTTTGCCGTTTGCCCATTGGCAAGCCATCGCCCCGTCTCGCTCTGCCCGGCTATTGGCCTCTCTGTCGCACGCAGAGACATACAAACATTTCCATTTTCCCAGTCAGTGGGAAATTGTCAAGTGTTGGTGTTGGTGTGAATTTTGTGTACTTTGGCCACTCCTTCGCCATCGAGGAGATGCTCCCCAGCTCCCCTCTCAGTCCCCCAGTCGCCCGTTTTCCTTTTTCCATCCTGTCTCGCCCTCTCTCTTTCGCTCCGCACTACCCGTCTCGCTCGCACACTACGGACTACAGACTACGGACCTCTGTGTCTTGGCCAATCGCTTGTGTAAACACTCGAAGCCCAGACATTCCCTACGCCCTCAGAGCTTTTCACACAAAAAGTGTTGGCTGCACACACCACCGCCCCCCTTCCCCACCCCCCCCCACACTTTTCCAGCCCGCCCGACGCCCCTGACACCAACCACTTTGCAAGGCTCCCCCCACTCCCTCGCAGCCCCTACAGGGAAACCCCCTTCATACACTCGAAATTAAGAATGTGTAAAATCTTTAGAGATTTCAAATCGCTTTTGAAGGCGCTGAAAAGTATGCTATGAAATATTTTATTTAATTTTGTTTTTATTTTATTTTATTTTCACCATATATCATTAAATATTGCCAATAAAAAGTACAGCCAATAAAAGTACAAACTGTTAAAATTAAAATTCAATATTTTCTCTAAAATTTTAACATATCAACTAATTTTCTGCGAGTGTATTCCCCTTTTAGGCAGGCGATTATTCATATTGCAGTTTTGCAACTGAGCTCCCGAGTTTGCCATCCATTTATCTTGGCCACATTGTTGGTGCTACCAACTTCAAGCCACCCCCTCCCCTTCCCCCCTTGATTTTATCCCCCCTCCACCATAGCCACCCCCCCCCTGAGTTGTCCGTTTCGCTTGCGGCGCGGCGTGCAAAACGCTTTTGTGTGTTTAATTGCTTGTGAAGAGCGCTTTTCAATGGAAACTGCCAAACAGCGGAGAAGAAAGGAGAGAAAGCAGAGAACTGGGGGGGGGTAAAGGGGAGAGGAAAAGGAAGAGAATCGAGAGACAAAACAAAAGCAGTGCAGAAAGGCAGAAAGAAACACCGGACCCGGGAAAACGTCGGCAAAGTAGGAAAAGTAGGGAAAGGTGGATCTAATAAAAACACAACAAAAATGAAAAAAATCATACTAGATAAGGTACTACAAAAAAATAAGAAATGGGATAATAAAAAGAGTAGATTCGGGGTATCAAAAATGCCAGTAGAAATAAATGAAATCAGAAAAATAATAAGCGAAAAAAGTTAGTAAATCCAAAAGTAACAAAAAAAATGTCAGTGAGTAATTAAAAGGTAAAGAAAAAATATTAAAAATATATATGTTGTGAAAAAAATCAATATAGTAAATATTTTATATAATAGATAGAAACTATTTTTATTAGAAACCATATAATATTGTAAAATTTGTAAGTTAGTCGGAATTCAGTAAAACCATTACTAAATAAATAAAACAATTTTTAATAGAGTTTTGTTGTGTAAAATATACATTTCTTTAAATACATAAACTTTCATATTCACTTTAAAAAGTTTTAATTCAATGATGGATAGCAATATTGTAAGCCAAAGTGAGTTAACAACTTGCTTAATTCCTTACAATTTTCCATTGCTTATATTTACATTTTCACGGAAAATAAACTCTTACTACATACAAATATTTAACACTTTGCAAGGTCAAAACTTGACTAATTCAATTTGTGTCTAAAATGACAAACTTTTGAATTTTGTTGGCAATTTTATGGCAGATTTCTAGAGAATTACTACCACAAGTTAAGAGAAAATTTTAGGCATCACAAAACAATTTAAAGTCTAGAAATGCTGCTCCAGCTCACCTGGAGAAATAAAACGAGGTTATCGAAATAATCGAAAGCATGATATCGATAGCAAATTAATCAGACTTCGGGATTGTATATTATAATTGATAAATCCCTTTAGAGTAATCTTATAAAGCTTACAAGGTAACTACTTGGTAATCCTCTCTGGAAACCCAATCTTTACTCCACTTCTCGGGGATAAGCGATAACGGAAAAGGGAAAGAGGAAGAGAAAGAAAGTGAGTGAGTGAGAGAGGTGGAAGGATGGTCTCTCGAGGGAAATGCACTTTGTTTTTCACACATTGCCCTAACTGATTAACTTTTGTGTTGAGCTGAAAAAACAACAACAAACGGCCAGGATGCAAGGACTATGCACAGAATGCACACACACACATATGCACAGGGAAAAGCACACACACATACGCATACATGGAAAAGCCAGACACACACAGACAGCAGACAAAGCCGAGCAAACAACATCGAAAGTCTGTCTCTCCCGTCGGCTGTCTGTGTGTGTGGGTGTCTGTATGTGTGATAGACAGGCGTAAAGTTAATTAAACAATAAATACACACACACTGGCAGACCGACCGACACACACACACACACGCGACGCGTTAAAAATGGCGAAAAACTACGGACTACACTTGGCAGCCTGGCGTGAAATTCAACACAATATAACACACTCAAACACACACAGCTGCGGTACGCGAGTGTATGTGTGCATTGTCTGTTGCACTGTAATTGAGCAATTGCAGTGGCCACCCACTCGGCACCCCACCGCCCATCCACCCAACGCCCACACATCCCAAAACGCCCACAATGGCTGGCAATTTACTTGACGCTCCAAAGTAGGCAACACTCATCAGACGAACGTAAAGTAGGCAGCGAAACATGTGGGTAAAGGAGATCTGCAAAAAAGGGTTGAAAAAATGTTATTTTTTTATTTATTTTATGGTTTTTTGCGGAATTTTCACCATTAAAATCTTATTTATTGAGCTCATCTCTTATGGAATCCTTGATAATATTTTAATTTAATTATTTAATTTAAGTCTTAATTTACATAACTTTTTCTCTACTAATTCATTGATTTTCATGATTCAAAATTTTCATTTATATTTAATAAAATTTAATATTTTAATAATAAAAAGATAATGATAAGACATCTCTTTTTAACACACAAAATCTAGGTTTTTTTTGTTCAAATATTTTATTGCATACTTTTCTGATCTATAACAGATATAAAAATAATTCCCTTTTACCCATAAAACATGTTGAAGTTTTTTTAACCTAAAAATATTTTTCATGTTTTACTTTACGTATAAATAATTATGTAGAATCTAAATTCTCTCTATCATATTAATACAAATAAAAAAATATTTTATTGCATACTTTTCTGATCTATACCAGATTTAAAAGGAATTCCCTTTTACCTATAGAACATTTTAAAGATTTTCTTAATGCTAAAAATATTTTAACTATTCTACTTTTTTACTTAGTAAAATCACCATTGATATTCTGAATTCGCTCTATTATATTAATACATATATCACAATTTAAATCCTTGTTGTTGCTCCCTTCTTTTCTCTGTGTAGTGATGGTTCTTAATAGGAAAGTAGCAACTGAAAATAGAGGAGTCCTTTATTTTTAGCAAGTTGCAGAAAAGTTCAGGGGGAAAGTGTTTGAAAAAGGCAACTGAAAGTTGAAGGTGATGGCAGAAAGGTAGTCTTCATTGCGATACTCAAAGGAAATGTCTTTCAAACGCAACTCAGCCACTTGTCTTCAATTAAATGCTAAGGAGAGCACTCCCAAGCAATTTGTCGACAAATCTAATCCTTGTTTTATTTACTATAATTAGAAGTTATCTAAGCATTTTTACCTTTAGAAAGAGAGAAGCAGACGCCCACAATCGTTCCAAAAATATACCTTTCCCCAGCATATTATATAAGCTCGTCCCGCGCATTTAAACTGCCTCTAATTGGATTAGCGCAAAAAAAAATCAGAAAATATAAAAACATCACAGAAAAGCTTGAGTAAAAAGCGGGGGATAAACATTCGTGGGTGGCAAGCGGCAATATATTCTCTAAAAGGTATCCACACATGTGTGGTTTTAGCCATGAATCGGCTATATACGTACATATATCCGTGGGTGGACATAAATATCAGTGGCTTCGATTTTTACGGAAAAGGAGGTGAAATCCAAGGAACCTATATGACACACCCACACAAATTACATGCATATATGTGGGGTATATACAATGAAAACAGTTTACATAGGACTAGACATATCCTGTCCCCCATTTCCCATCTCCCACCCGATATCTGATTTTTCCTCCCCCATTTTTTGGGTGGCTGCCAGTCCCGACATTGTTCTCCTTTTGCCATATATTACATTTAATTTTATGCTAATTTTATCGATTGCCCCGAACGCCGAGCAAGAAAAACAAGCGCAAATTCGTAATTTTCCGAATCTTTGCTTGAGGCAATTGCAAATTAGTGACGAAAGTGGGGGAAACGAGTGGGATATCCACTAAAATATTTTATTACTGGGTTTCATCTTGATTTGGAGGTGGTATTTCTTGTATTTTTTATATTTAAATTTTTTTTCATAATACAATAAGTCAAATTAATTTTTAAAAATTATTTACCTTCTTTAAAAATTTCCTTTTTATTACTTCAAAAAACCCTTTTTGACCAGTTCAAATTTACCTGATCGCATATCAAGCTAAACTTGATCTTAAATAATGTAAAATCGATCTACGTTTCATATTGAATTTTTTTTTTGGTTTTAGTGTTTTTCAGATACATTTTCGGAAGTATTACAGAATTATGCTATCGATAAAAATATTTCAAAAATAATATAACATCGTTTGGAATTTTCCATGATTTTTAAAACTAAGAAACAACCGTCCTTTACCTGGAATATTACCAGATTTATCCTGATGCTCAATGTTGCCCTTAATTTTAAGTTTCTGTGTAGTTACCTGCATAAATAAATATATTTTCGGATGCCAATAGATGTAAAGGATATTCACACACACTCACAGGCGGCTAACTAACACCCACACACACACACGGACAGCCATACCAACACAAACAAAGAGGGCAGCATCGCATCAGCAGCTTTTCAAAGTGTTAACCCATTCGTCGTCACCTTTTTGCCCCAAACATATTTAGATAATTTAACGCGCGCCGCTCGTAAATTTCCACAAGCACACACACACATACATATATAGAGATGAGGAGAAAGGGGAGAAAGGCTCACACAGACACAGAGAAAGATAGAAATGCCTCCACCCACACAGACAAAAAGCAAACAGTTGCAGACACACACACACAGACACAACTAAACCATGTTAAGCAAACAAACAGAAGAGAGTGCGAGGGAAAGAGAGAGAGAAAGTCGGCGAAAGAGAGGGCGATAGCTGGCAAAGGAGAAGACAGCCAGTGAAATAAATGCCGCCAAATAAAGTATTTCCCTGATAATTATGAGCCCTTTTGCTCCATCCTTCTACACACACACACATACATATATCAACTTTTAATTAGCTACAAAGCGCCAACAAAAAAATCACTTGTGGGGAGAGCAAAATAGTGGAGGATGCTGTGTAAGTGTAAGTGTAAGTGTAAGCTTTTTCAACACACCTCACGCAGACACACACCACACTGAATCAATAACGAGAGCATCTGAGAGAACAGGAGAGAGAGAGAGAGAGAAAGAGAGGGTCCCTTTGAAAAAGCCGAAAAACTTGAGATTTTCTGCATTTTGGTTGGTTGTTTATTAACACCTTTTCACTTTTGACTTTTCACCGACTTTTCACAGCTTCCGTGTGTATTTGTGTGAGCCATTCAAACAAAAGTTTTGCGCCAAATATCAAAGACGGGCGGAAATTGTTCAGAATTTTTTTCAAAAATTTAAGAGTTTTACAAGATTTAGTCCAGTGTTTAAGGATTCTTCATTTTTATATTGATTGGGTGCAACGAAAAATTAAAGGATTTTTTTTTAAATTTATATTATACTTAAAGAGAGAGAGTTTTATAAATTTTTTTAGAAAATTAAAATAAAGACAAAAAAAATTTGTTTCTAATTTTTCAGTCTTCAAAAGACTCTTGAATTGAGAAACCCAAAGACCAATTAAATCTCAATTCTCAACTCTCCTTGCTGTTTCTCCTTTTCCTCCGCTCCTCATCCTTTTTCTTGGCACCCACACCAAGGTAAATCGGACTGAAATATCCTGCTCAGGGGAAAAAAACAAAAACAATCCTGAAAAAAGGATCCGAAAAAACCAACCAAAAACGAAGAAGAATCGAAAAACGTCGCTGCTTTGCTGTAATTTTTCACACCACAAACACTCTCAAACAAACACACACACACACACAGACACAAATGTTGTCACCTCATCTTGCGTCTCTTTCGCGCAGAAGAGAGAATTAGAGGTTCCATTTTGATTGTGCTCTCCCCTCGCCAAATGTGTGTGTGTGTGTGTGTGTGCGTTTGTGGTTAAACTTGTCACACAAGCAAAAGAGGAAGAAGCAAGTCGCTTGCCATCTTTTTCTTGCACACGCCAAAGCCGCCATATTGCCAGCTCGCTCTTTGTCTCCTCTTTGGCTATGTGTGTGTGTGTGTGTGGGGGCTACGTGTGTGGGTACACGAGTACGTGTGACAAAATACATTTGGCTTCTTGGTGTTGGTGACTTGAGCCGGTTGCCTTTTCATTTGCACGCCTCTCGCCATCCGCCATCTCGCTCGCACCTATCATGTTTGCGCTTTACTTTTGGCGACAAGTTTGTCACACGACGCCGACGCCGGCAGAGCTCCAACAGCTCGGCCTCCACCTCTGCCAGCGTCAGCGTCGACGTCGTTGTTGCTCTTCTGCTTTTTCGCACTTGCGAATTTCTCGCTCACCGTTATCCCCCTTCGCAAATCCAAAATCTTTTCATTTACATTTTAGGGACGCATAAAAGCTGCCAAAGCGGCTAACAAGCGTTTAGTTTTTGGCGGGTTAAGTGAGGGGGGGGGGGCATAGGTGGGTTAAGTTGATAGAGGGATAAGACTGGTTAGTACGGCACATTTTCTTATATAAATGTGACAGAAATTGTAAGAACTGTATTACCATAGAGTTAAAGTCGCTATAAAGTTAGGAAACCCCTAAAAATTTATGTTTTGAAAAGGTTTTCCTTTCGTCTGAAGATCTCTTTTAACCTCTATACCATTTTTGGAAACCTTTTCCCAGTTTTTAAACACATTAAAACAAAGATACAAAAGATACAGATACTTTAAAACCGAAGATACAGTTCCAAAAATAAATCTTTTTCAGAAGGACTTTTCCAGAACACCTTTTTTGTAGCATACTTTTCCACACACACACAAAATGTGTGCTTTGAAATGCATACATTTTTTGCGCAGTGTCTTTGATTGTCTGGAGGTCATTGTAGGTCAACTTTTGTGCCTTTAAGTGCTTCTTTCTCGCAGCCGCTTTTATTTTATCTCCGCCTGGGAAATGCCACCCCCTTTTCGGGTGCCTCGTTTATCTCACCACACCTCCCCTCCCCTCCCCAACACCCCTCTGGCATTTATCTCACCACCCACCACCCCGTTTGACAAACATTTGACCATTGAAGCGCATTTTTCGCTTGCGCGTCATTTGTCAACTTGGCCGCTTCTTTTTTCATTATTTGCTTCTCCACAATTCTGCCGCCCCCGTGTCACGCCCCCTTTGGCCGCCCATCCCCTCGGACGTTGTGATTTACTGTGCTTTTTTATTTGCCCCTAGCTTCTGTTTTACTGCCAATTTATTTTCCTTTTCTTTTCGTTGGGGATTTTCTTAATTCTTATATTTTTACTTTTAAGTTTTTAAATATTTTACAATATATTATTGTACTAATGTCGTTTCCTTTTGTTTAGTGCATTTACTTCACTTGGAATACTTTTTTTCTTAAATTATTTTTGTTAAAATTAAAGTTTTCTTGAACTTTTTGACTGGAACTCTTTTTTTGTTAAGTTGTAATTTTTTTAAAATTTTTTTTTGTTACTTGAAAATATTTGTATTATTTAACCTTTTCGTTTTTCTCTATTTTTTTCTATTTTCTATTCTATTCTACCTTTCCATTTTTATTTTTTCGATTCTCTCTTGTTCTCCTCTATTTTTTTCTTTAACTATTTATTTGATATCTCTTCTTCCGCCTGATTTTTCTCGCTCCTACGCCTCCCCAGTCCTTCCTCCCATCCTCCTTTCTTCCTCCCCCTCCTCCACCTCCTGCTCCTTCACTTCTTCTTCTCCTTGTTGTAGTGGTGTCAGCTGCCTTGTTACTTCTAACACGCTGCTTTTGACGCGACGTCGCTGCCGCCGTTGGTTGGTGCCATTTCCCATTACACACACACACACTAGACATACACACACACACACACACACGGAAGGACTCTCTCACACACGAGCGCACACACCTACACAGGCGTCAACTCAACACTTTTGGTTCGAGTTTTTGGTTTTCTTATTGGAACCCCGCAGCTCACTCATTCTCTCTCTCCCTCTCGCTCTCTCCCACTTGCACACGCCCTCTGTGCGCTGGGCAAAAGAAACTCAACACTCTCGCTCTCTCGCTTGCGCTGAGCGCACCCCCAAATGCGGCCATCTCGCTCGCACGCCCCCCCACGAGACAAAGAGAGAGAGCGAGCCAGCGAGAGAGGCGAGCAGAGCGAGCAGAGCGGCGGCAGCGCAGTCGGCGTCCGTTTCGGCGTGTGTGTATTTCCAGTTTCCAGTTTGAATGCGACCGGCGTGTAGTTCGTGTCGTCATCGCCGCTCTGTCGCTTTTGTCGCCTGTCGGTTGTCGTTTGCCGTTTGTCGTTTGTCGCTTCTGTCGTTTGTCGCCCGTCGTTTCTCGTCGTTTGTTGTTTCTCCCTCCGTTCGTTGTTCGTTGATCGTCGTGCCGCCATCTCCTCCATCTTTCTCTTCATCCACAATCGCCGATTTCCTTTTGTGCTCTTTTTTTTGCGTTCTCCTTTCTTTGGTAACAAACAAAAACCACCGAAAACAACAAGCAAACAAACAAACAACAACTAAAGCAATTGGCCAAAAAAGAGATCTTCAAATTGCCCAGTGAAGTTGCGAAGAAACAAACAAAAGGGAAACAAAAACATTTTCAACGTTTTGCCGTCGCCAAATCGAAAAAAGAAAAAGGCAAGCAAAAGTTAAAAACAAACAAAGCAAAAGGCAACAAACCGAAAGAACAAACAAAAAAGGAAAAAGAGGAACTTAGAAACTTGACAACTATGAAAAACTATGAAAAATACATAGATGTTATAGGAAATTAGACCCCTAAAGCTATAATTAAAAGAAAATTTAACTAAATGTTTTTTTTGTATAATCTAAAAAGTTCAATTATATAGCAAAAGTGTAAATAACATTATATAACGTGTTTGGCAACATTAAGGATTCTTTGTTTAAGAAAAGCAGCCAGTAATAACCCAAATAATAACTATTAGAATCAAGGGATTTATTAAAAGTTTAATTACTAGGCAGAAATAGGCAAAAAAATACAAAATCAAGACAAAAATATAAATATAACTTATAGTAAACTATAATGGAATAGGATAAAGCTTAAAAAATAAATAATTTGTTTAAGTATGATCTTTAAAACATGATTGGAAGAAATGGTTGTAGATCTCAACAACATTGCAAATCAAGCTAATAGTATTATTTTAAACACCAATTAAAGTATTCCCAATAACTTTAGATATAAAAAGCCAATAAACCCCTTTAAAGCCAACTTAAAATGGTACATATATAAAAATCCCTAAAAAAAGACAGCCAAAGCCTGATAAAAACTAAACATTTAGGAACCCATTGAAAAACCCAAAGCAAATCTTTCTTTTCTATACTGTTACCCTTTGAAAATCTTAAGCGGCAAAACCAACTAAAAATCATATTTATATTTTTCTGTAGAAATTAAACAAGAATTTTTTTGAAACAACAACCAGAGAAATAAAAAGTGCCAGTGAGTGTGCCCCCCAAAAAGTAAAACAAAATTATAAAAAAAAAAACAAGTACCTGTAGAACATACAACAAAAAATAAAAAAAAAAACAACATAAATAAACACAAGTTTAAAACTAGAAAAGAAGGAAAATTCGAGAGATCCCGTTTAGTGAGATCGCCGTGGGAAATCCTTTCTGCATGACGCACTTGGTTGTTTGAAACGGTTATGTGATGAGATACGACGTCCAGGAGCTGCTACTTCATCAGTCTGCTGAGGATCCATTCGCCAGGTTCGCCAATGGGATGGCATATCATCCATTTCTGCAGCTAACGCAACGACCCACTGACTTCAGCGTCTCCTCGCTGTTGACGGCGGGTAGCAACAACAGTACCAGCGGCAGCAACAACAACAACAGCAACAGTGCGAATTCTAATTCCAATTCCAACAACAACACCAATTCGAACAACACCAATAACACCAATAATCTTGTGGCCGTTTCACCAACGGGTGGTGGTGCGCAGTTATCGCCGCAGAGCAACCACAGCAGCAGCAACACCACCACCACCAGCAACACCAACAACTCCAGTTCCAACAACAACAACAATAATAATAATAATAACAACAACAACAACACCAATAATAATAACAACAACCATACGAATAATAATAATAATAATACGAGTCAAAAGCAAGGACACCACTTGAGCACCACCGAAGAAACGCCATCGCCCGCTGGCACACCACCACCGCCCACAATTGTTGGTGTTTCGGGGATACAACAACAACAACAACAACAACCACCGCCCGCTTCAGCTGCCGCCGCCCATCCGTCGCACCACCCACCAAACACCGGCGCACATCATTCACCGAGTACGGGTGCCGCTGCACCACCCGCTGGCGCCACGGGTCTGCCGCCACCCACACCGCCGCACCACCTGCAACAACAACAACAGCAGCAGCAGCAGCAGCAACAACAACACCAGGCACCACCACCACCTCCATACTTTCCCGCTGCGGCCCTGGCCGCTCTAGCTGGCAGTCCCGCAGGACCACATCCGGGCCTATATCCCGGCGGTGGATTGCGCTTCCCGCCGCACCACCCGGGCGCCCATCCGCACGCCCACCATCTGGGCAGCGCCTACACCACCGCCGAGGACGTTGTCCTTGCCTCGGCCGTCGCCCATCAGTTGCATCCGGCGATGCGACCGCTCCGCGCTCTACAGCCCGAGGACGATGGCGTCGTCGATGATCCCAAGGTCACGCTGGAGGGCAAGGATCTGTGGGAGAAGTTCCACAAGCTGGGCACGGAAATGGTCATCACCAAGAGCGGCAGGTGAGTTTCGTACCCCCGGGGTCCTTGAAATGGGTGTAGCTATGTACATACATCGGGAAGTTTACCTATCGTGTGGATTGGGTTTGGCTTTCCTTTATATTATTTCCACAAGTTCCCAAAGTCTAAGAGATAAAATGAAATAGTTATTTTTTAATATCCCAATACAAGATATAGAAAGATGTGTTAGCGAAATCGGGCTCCCTGGCGCTCTTGAAATATCTTTTATAGGGAAATAGATCCTCCAACGGGAGCTTACTTATGGCATCCATTTTGGTTCCCTAAATATTGTCTATTACCAAGTGAAATAATAGGTAAAAATAAACGTTATACTTTCTTCGGGGGTTCCGAAAATCTTAGTGATACATATAAAATAATATAGATATTTCCAAAATTCCATTATAAAATCTCAAAACAGTTTTCACTGAAATAGGAAACCTTGTTTTCATTCCAATTAAAATATAAATGTTTCCCAAAACTTTTACCAAACATAAAGTTAAAATATTATTGACTCTATAAAAAATAAAAGAGCTACTTGAACCAGAGTGCCTATTTAAATAGATATTTATAATTCGTTAATAATAATAAAAAATATATTTATTATATTCACTAAGTTCCAAAAAGTATAATATTTTTAGAATTTTGAAAGAATAATGTATTTTTTAATTTTTGTAGGGTGAAAAAAGTGTCACTTTAAGTTTTGGGATTATACAAATTTTTTTTTTTCAAATTTATGTTTTCTTAAAAAAATTAAAATAGTTCTAATAATACAAAAATCTAAAATTTAGAAAATAAAACGGATCAAAAATGTAAATCTTGAGCTGTGGTTATTATCAAGTGAATGTAAATAATTTTTTTTTTGATATTCTGAAAAAAATATTTACTTAAATGGAATTGAAAGCTCACAAAATTCTCAATATGTGATGAAATGAAATGGTTAATAATATTTGGGATGCGTTTTTCCCCCGTTATATTGGCAAATAAACGTGGCCCATTGTCAAGCTTTTGGCAATCGAGGGCACAGATCTGGGGCCACAGGGCCGAAGGTCGGGTCGCAGCCCGGACAGCAGCCTTGGCCACTTGAGCACGTGTGGCGACGTCTCAAGCTCCCGTTAGCCGTTAAAACCGCTCCCAAGTTCCACGCCCAGTTGAGCTGAAAGTAGGTGAACAGACGCCCCTGTTCTTCCCCTTTTTTTTTTCGTTCGTCTCGTTTCGTTTTTTTTTTATAATTTTTCCATTTTTCCAGCCGCATGTCATCAGCCTCTGAGATCCACAAAACTCAGACTCTCTCCCTCGAGAGAAGATGATGATGATACGATGGTGATTATATGACGACGACGACGTTGACATTCAAGCTGCGTTGGCGCGTGAAAATGCGTTTTGAGCTTCACACCTACTTGAGAAAGTATTCACGGAGTCGCACTCCCACTCGCACTCGCACTCAGTCGGAGTGAATGGAGTGAGTGTCAAGTGAGTGCAAGATGTGGCGGCTGTGAATGCACTCAGAAATGTCGCCGATAGTGACCCTTGTACTTGGCAAAACAATTGAGGCTGCTTAACTCGGGAAAACTTAAAGGGAGTCTTAGGAGATTTATAGGAAAATGTAGACTCTAAATGAATATTCATAAGTAAGGACGATGAATACTAAGCAAATATCTACCCTGAAAATTCGAGTTTGAAAACTTAGAAAGCTAAGAAATGAATATAAACTTATATGATCTCTTTTTATATATTTTTCTGTATTATAAAATCAAAGCGAAAATATTTTCGAGAAATGATTATATTTTCCAAAATGTATAACCATGAATTAGCGCTAATTTTCGTTTTGCCATATATTATTTAACTATTATTTCCACTTGACGGTAATTCATTTCGTAGCAAGCCAAATTCAATTAGCTTCTGTTGTTGCTTTTTTAAGCTACAAATTGCCTGACGCCTCGGCTAAGCCTCTTTGGCCAACGCCTTCTCCGCCTTTTCCTACTACAAGTACACACATATACACATACATATATATATATATACATATATATATATACATATAGTTTCAATGCCAGTCTGGCGGCGTGGGCGTGGCAAAAACACCAATAGAAAGTGGAAATAAGCGCAAAAATGAAATATTTGCAAATAGTTTTGTGTGCTGAAAGTTGCGAATACGTCTGGCCAGGTGTCTAGGGGCCCCTGGTCACGCCCCCAGCCGCCTGCCGCCCACCGCCCACCGCTCACCGCCCCCATCTTTATGCAAGTAGTTGCATTTTGTTGTTGGTTGTTCGCACTTGGCAGAAATACACACAAAAACCAAAACAACCAGCCACACTCACAAAAAAGTTGATGAAAATTATATTTCTCGAGTTTGTGAAGGTGGCAGGGGGGAAGGGTGGGAGGGGTTGCTCCTGTTTCTGGCTATATCCTTAAGCTCATTAGCAGTTTGGCGATTTGAAGTGTGAAACTAAACCAAGTGGCCAAGCCATGGGCATAAAAAACAACCTACTACACAATCCCCACCTCAGAAAAATCCAAAAAAAAACCTACTTGTTTCTTCACTTTGCAACTTGGTAAAAAAAAAATATGTGCACTCGGAAAAATTACTAGATAACTTAGATTGGGTAAATTCTCTAAAAACATATTTATCACGAATCAAATGATTGTTGATTCTTAATTCTTTGTTTAGAATCTTATATGGAGATTTCCAAATAATATCTTAGTATATAAAAAAAGGGCCTGTTTTTAGGGAGGTTGAGTACTATGAGAATATGGTTTAAGTTAAAAATCCAAATGCAAAAACCGAAATTCGGGAATATTTTTTTAGTAAATACTATGTAAGGTTCTTCTAAAAAAGTCCTAAATTTAAAATATAGAATTTAAAATGGATTATATGCAAATGCAATTTTTTCTCCGTGCTACGGAGTTCATGACCCTGCAAAAGGGGGGATAAGGAGACGGGGGGTTGCCCCAAAGTGTGGCATGCAATTGTTGTAAAAGGGGGCGTGGTTGGGGCGGCCCTAGATGAGGAATGGGAGCAAACGAGATGGCTGGAGAGAGGAGGGGGAGTGAGAGGGAGAGGGAGAACCCCTGGTGGCTTGTAAAAGTTTTAAGTACTTGTACCTAGCACACATATGGAGATTATGGTTGTGTGTAAGTTGCAACTTTTTTGCACGCCACACACACACGTTGCTGTTGTTGTTGCTGTTGCTGCTGCTGTTGTTGCATGTTTGCGAGACGTGCGAAAAAAAAAGCAACAACCAAATGGCAAAACAGCAAACAGAATTATTGTTGCCGCTTCTGTTGCCGTTGCCCCATCATCATCAATGTCAAAATTATTGTTTTTCCTGCCGCACAACCACCCCCCCCTACACACCCCCTCGCTTTTCGCCTCTTCATGTGAGTGCCACTTGAATGTTTTGCGAGTGGATTTGCATTCACTTGGCTCGATTCAATCGCTTTTTTGTGCCTCCTGCTTTTTTTGTGTGTGTTTTTTTTTTCTCCAGCGAATTTTTGTTTCGATTCATTGATGCAATGATTTTGAGGCTTTTGGCCTTAGTTTTCAGCTCCCTGAAAGTGACTTAATTCTTACATTTTTCGAGTGTTTTATGTCATCCCCTTAAACGAAATCATCGTACTTCATTCACTTGAAGCCTAAAATTAAATGAAATTCTTTCTCGCTCTACTTTGATTTCATAATATTCCTGCTCGCTCTTTCTCAATTTGTCGCTGGCAATTAAATCGCCAAAGCAAATAGCGTGAAATCTTTCTGCGTTCTGCTGCTTCGTTGCTCTGACTTATCAATTAATTGAAATTGCCGTCTAGGCGCAAATAAATAAAGTCTCTCCCCTCGTTTTCCACACACACCCCGTGAGCACTTGGCGACACTTTCGGTGCGAGAGAAGTCAAGGAAATGCGATTTCGAAAATAGGAAAGCCATTGAAAGTAAATCTATAAAAAATATGTCAAAAATTATCAAGTGTTGACCCCAAGAGGGAGATGGGAAAAATGAGTAAAAATAGAAAGATGGCTTTGATTTCGCCAGTTTCTAGCTAATTGAAAGCGGCAAAATTGTGGGAGAGCGATTCGTTACTAGAAAAACTTTCTATAAGGAAGAGTCTTTCGGTTGAGATGCTTGATGATGCCCTGAATTTTTTTCCTGTGTTTTTTCGTAACCCCCTCTAAATTTCTAATTGATGTCAGAGTTTTGTGACAGACATGCGATAATGTGATAGACAAAAAATA
The DNA here is from genome assembly GCA_037075245.1 of Drosophila mimetica. Taxonomy (NCBI): domain Eukaryota; kingdom Metazoa; phylum Arthropoda; class Insecta; order Diptera; family Drosophilidae; genus Drosophila; species Drosophila mimetica. The sequence continues at coordinate 7,585,083 of JBAMCH010000005.1, forward strand.
TTTAATCACACGCCAAAGGACACACACTCTCCCCATTTTTTTTCTTTTTCTGGGGTCAACCCCTGGGCAACCGCCTGTCAAAGTTCACTTGTTTAATTTTCATAAATAAAAATTTTCCATTTCCTCCATATTTATTTTTTTTGTTCGTTCTTTTGCGCTCCTTTGCTTTCTCGTTTTGGGTAAAAACTCAGCTGACGGCGACAAAACGCAATCAAAGTGCACTGGCCTGCCCCGCCCCCCTAACGCCCACCTTCTCAAAGCCGTAGGCTCAATTAAATGGGCGTGGATACCTCCCCCCCCCACTAAGTTTTTTTTTTTATTTTCATATTTCCCAAGTTTTCCTCCACAAAGTCATTAGCGGGCGGGGGGGAACTAAAGGGGTCAATTGGGGGTTGAGGGTGAAATTTTGTTATAGTGCACAACCCTCTGAAGAGAAACACCCCCCGACTTTTCCTGCTCCACCATCTTGGAAACGTTTTTCATAATTGTGTTAAAATTGTCGTCCTGCAAAAGGGGGCAGGAAAAATTATCGATGTGCTAAGTTGACAAATACGCAAAAGGTGAGGGGGGGTTTACGAAAAAGCAGAGAAACGTCCCCCCTTCTAAATTACACATAATTTGCTTAGCAACTTGAAAATTTCTTCGCTGCTGCGCTGTAATTTTCCTTACTCTTTTTTTCTTACCCTTTTGAAATTCACTTGACAATTTTCAGTTCGATAAAAAATGCATAATAATTGGCATAGTGCTATATATGTAGAGACCTCCATATGGTAGATTATAGATATAGCCTTTACGTATCGCGCAACTCTTGGAAAATTCATGAGTCCATTGGATAATTTGCACGTAATTTGATTTCAAATTGATTTCGCAGGCTTCGCGGGCTTCGAGCTGATGGGAAATCGGTGGGATCCCACAGATAACTGCACATATCGTGCGTGTATAACCGGTAATTATTTACAAAAATTGTTTTTAAATGGTTAGTGGGCAATTTGCTACTTCTATAACGCAAGATAAGAGCTCTCTCTTATAATTATAGTTCTAAAATATAATGCAAACATGGTTAGTTATTCTTATAACTTTTATATATAAAAAAATATATTGTAAAGAGAACCATTTTCTTGTTATGGCTTCTATTTTAATAATCCCAGAATGAAAATACCTTTGTGTTTCTATACGATCTTCACAAGACAGCCATTTCGATCATGGCCGACTGACTGACAACCCTCGATGCAATGCAAACCCTCATAGCAAATATCTCTCCCCATCGTATATAAAGAAAAACCCGTTTCATTCAAACTACAATCTGCACCACCCAAAAAAAAAAACGGAAAACCAAAATCCAAATCCGATTTCGACGCTGCTTAAATTACAATAAAAATGTCATAAAAAATCTCAAACAAATTAAAAAGCGACAAGCGTTTTTGGGAAAAAGAGACAGCGAGACATTTAAGTGGCGCATTTTGGTGGCTGTTAATTTAAATTGCATTTACGCCCACTTGGAATTAAATGGAAATTAATTTGACGAACACCAAAATTTCAGTTTTTTTTATTTGTTGTTTTCTTTGGTTCGGCTAATTAAGTAAGCGCTTCCGTCGCCGGTAAAAATCCAAGCGCAAAGAAAGAAAAAAAAATTAAATAAAGCGCCCACGCAGCGGAAGTTGCAAGTTGGAAGTTGGAAAATTGAAGCGCGGCTAGCGGTGCTCTTAACTTGGCTTAATGACGTCTGAGTTTTTTTTTTGTTTTTGGTCCGAGGAACCGCAACCAGCCGAAAATTGATGGTAACAAAATGCCGCTAAATGGTTTCGGTCTTAATCGAGAGAATTCCGCTGTTTACACGCTCCGCTTGGCTAATGAGACGCCCGGTTTGGTGGGTAACTGATAAGCCTAATGGGTGATTATCACTTTTGTGCTGGAGGAGGGGGCGTGGGGGAAATTAAATCGACTCGGGAACGATGGAAGTGGAACAGGAAACGGTGGAATGAAACACAGAAAAGCCTTCCAAACCCCTTGTTTTGCCCTTAGACATTTATCCCGAATATTTCAACCCGGGGAACACTGGCAATGGCACACCTTTCGAGAACCCCAAACCCTCGACAACGCCTGGAATTCGAAACAGCCCGCCTTGAATTGCACGGAATGGAATATTTAAAACGCATTTGCGGGCTTCCAAGTTCATTTTTTTTCTCCCCCTTCTGATATTCCCTTTTCTCTTCGGACAACTTGGAAATGCATAAAGCAAACAACGCAAAATATGACAACCAACAACGACAGCAACAACCCAAAACGATGACGATGATGACGTCCTTTATAATGAACAACATGAGTTCAGAAGAACCCAAAAAGAAGAAAGGAAAGAGAATAAAAAACACAAAACCGAACAGAAAAAGGAAAGACAGCAAACTAAAACTAAAAAAAAAAAAATTCGCACAAAGAATGGAGCAACATACAAAAAATTGAATACCAACAACAACAGCAACATCCAAAAACAGAATGCCAGGCGAGTGAGCAGGAGAAAGAGACAGAGCTATCGAGGACGTGGACGGCGTCTTTTTGGCGCCAGAAAAATAACGACAATGCCTGACGAATGTGCGTGGAGTGGTGGAGTCTGCTCAAAAATCGGGTCGGCCCAAGGGGGGTGGGGATCGAGGACGGCTATGGTCAAATGGGTATATAAAACTCGAGATCGAGAACTAAAAGTAAAGCTAACAAATTTTCTTTCCAAAATCAAAAGATTGCAAACAAATTTTTTTTTCAAAAAAAATTTTTTTTTTGTAGGTTTAAAATTTTTTTCAAGAGTTATGTATTGAGAACTAAGAAATCATCATTTATGACAGTTATCCTTAGAGCTAATATTATGAAGACTGCTGTATTTTGGTGGGACAGAGAACAATGCATTCAAGTTGTTAGCCGGACATGTGTTCGGCATTGGCGCTCGCTCAGCAAAAAAGCCGAGAGGAAAAGCAAGTAAGAAAAAGCCTCTCTTAAAAGCAGAGAAAGTGATCGAGCAGACGACAAACAAGAAGAAGAAGAAGAAGCTGCAGCAACAACAACAACAACAGCCAAAAAAGAAGAAGCAACAGCGAAGACTAAAAGAAATGTCAAAAACAATGAGAACGGTCGAATGAATTTGACAAACATTTCCTAGATGTGCGATGGCAGATCAAAGGAAAATCGCCGGCAGAGCGGCAGCAGCAACAAAGTCAGCGACAATCTCTGGCCATCCTACTCGCACACACGCCGGCCAAATTAGTCAAATTAGCTGTCTCCTTCACAAAAAAAATATATGGATTTTCGAAGGTTTTGATAATATATATGCCAATATTTTATAATAATTGTATTTTCATAATTTATAATATATTATTATTTTATTTGTTTTTTTTTTAATTTTTGTTTTACTTCGTCACTAATTTAATTTTTTGTATTTTTTTTTACCTAATTTATTTTTAATTTCTTTATTATTTTTTTTTTACCCCTACTGTAATTTTTCATCGTTACTAATTTTTCTGTTTCTCTAACTCTTCTTTTGTTACGTTGTTTTTGTCTCTTTTGTTCTAATTTTTTACCCTTTTTGTCCTCGTGGCAAATTCACGCGTTCGAGGCAAACTCGGCTTGGCTTTTAGCATTAGTTTACACTTGATTAGAACGCTAATTGGCCCAAAAAAAAAATGAGGAGAACAGAGGAGCACGATGGCATAAAAAAAGGACGCTCACTGAGCTGGGAAATTTTCGCGGAAATGTGGCAGGCAGCTAAGCTGGTCCCCAAATCCTTTTGATCTACGCGATATACCTGAACCTGATCTTATCTCTAAGTGATGGAGAGCGGTTTGGTGGCATTTAAATTTTCCAGAAATTAGAAGTATCGTTTTCAGCGAGGACGAAGTGGAGTGTACACTTCATTCAATAATATTTGAAATTGTAGATTTACTAAAATAAAGTTAAAAAACTTTCAAAGTATTTAAATAAATGTACAAACATTTTCGTTGCAATTTCTTTACCCTTATCAAGTTTGGAGATGCCAAAATAAATGCCTTAATTCGCTTTATTTACCTTGCTAGAAATAAATGTCTAAAAATGCATATATTTAGATGTCATAACCAGGAGTTTTAGTAAAATGCCATCCTTCTCCTCTTTTCCTCCCCGATTCTCCCCAGATTTTGCTTCTATATGATATTATATTCTGCTTCGCCGAAGTTTGCTGAGGCTCAGGCGACGCTTTATGAATTTTAAGTGGCAAAAATTGACGAGTTGCTTTGGTTTTATTTTTTCTTTATTATTATTATTGTTGGTGTATGCACACATGCCTTCAGTGTGTGTGTGTGTGCATATTTATTTAATATTTTCTGGGCTGAAAAATTATACAAATTGTATGGGGCATTTGGTGAGTTTTAACTGCTCTGCGTGTTCTGTTTGCCTGATTAAACTGCCAAACAGAAAACCGAATCAGAATCAGAAACTGAAACTGAAACAGCAACAGAAAAGAACAAAATACAGGCAGGCAGGCGGTCGGCCAGTTACGTTTTTGGTAACACACACGAATTTATGTTGGCACTTGATTTTTATGAATAAAAATTCTTCTTATTTCGGTTTCGGTTTTCTGGGAAAATAAAAATCAAATTTATGTAGCACCTACGCCATGGTCTCCCCCACCCTTTCCAGTGTTTTCCTGTCGAGAGTTTTCCACGAGGGAAATTAACACGAAGCCAAAAGGCAATTACGCACGCACATCTACAGAGTGGATGATGATGGGTTGAGGGAGGGTCCACTGTGCCCACTCAGAGTACAGTGGGCACTTGGTGCTTGATCTAAAAAATTTAAAATAATGTCTCGGAAAAAGACGTTGCCTTTGCTATGTGAATTATGGCATTCAATCAGAGAATTGGAAACTCAATTGTGTTGTAAAAATCTATCACTTATTTCCTTTTCATGGGGCTCACTGTAGTGCCACTGAACTGTTTGTGGTTGTTGCTTTTAGGTGTCAATGACGTGTGCTATCCATTTGCATTCATGCCCAAGTCTTTTTTGCCCAGAACTTTATGTGGAACTAAGCCAGAAAGTATAACCACTTCACCAACAGTTACACCAACAAATGAATATTAGCTACAGCAACTGCTTCAACTTTTACACCAGTAGTTACAACAACAATTTACATAAAATATATTTCAACTATGAAATAAGTAGTTAAAACAACAGGTTCAACATAATGTACACCAATAATTACACCAACGAGTTCACCAACAATTACACCAATGAGTAGACTAGTAATAATTTCAAAATGTTCCTAAAATTACTTAGATAACTCCGCCAGAACTTACACCAACAATTACACCAACAATTACACCAACATTTACAACAACATTTACACCAACATTTAAGAAATCTGCTCAAGAACTTTGCTGACTTTTTTATCTCTTTTTGTGCATCTCTCTGGCTCTTTCGCACCTCCCACCGCTGCTTGGTGTTTGCAGTCAATTAACGGCAAACAAAAGTTTTGCAGTCTGTGCTGCGTTTTTCCCCCTGCTTTTCCACCCACTTCTTCGAGTGGGTGACGAAAAAAAAGAGGTATATACGTACATATATATTTTCACAGCAGCAGCAAAACTTTTTTGCTTTATGCTTTACATATGTATGGTGTTGCTTTGCTGCTATACTTTTCGTTTGTTGTTTTGCTTTTTGTTGTTTGTCTGCCTGCATCGCGTTAATTGAGTGTGAAGTTGGGCTTTGGTTGCTGTTGTTGTTGTTGTTGTTGATTTTAATTGTTAAGCAACAAAGGCGCGAAATATGTTTTAGCTGTTTTGGCTTTTAATTAAGCTGCCAGCCCAAAAAAAGAAGCCGGGCGAAAAACGTAAGACAAAAAAAAAAATAAAGCAAAGCAAGAGAAACATAAGAAGCAGTAGATTGCGTGCAAGTGGCAGTAAAAAGTGTTGATTTCATTAAAAGCATTAAAAGCAATTGCAGCAACAAAGTCAAAGTCACACTCTCCATCTCACTCTGTCGTTTTGGCCGCTCTGGTTAATATATACATATATATTTTTCTTCTTTTTTTTTTTGTATTTTCTGATCGTGTGTTGACTGCATTTAATTGTTGTTGTGCACATGCTGTTGTTGACGGCGACGTCGGCGTCGCTGCTCGCGTTCGTTGTCACTTTGAGTTAACAACTCGATTACACGCTCTGCCTCAGCCAGCGCCGCTGCCGACTGTCATCGCCGCCGGCCATGTGCAATTTTTTGAATTATTAATGAATCTCAGCAACGGCCGCAATAAAACAGCAGAAAAGCCAGCAAGAACAATAAGAACTTCCATCTTAGCAACTAAATAATACCCTGTACCTTACTCTGGTGCTGCAAAAGCATGCTTTTGATCTTACAAATCAAAATTGGTTTGATTTTTCAAGAGCTATACAAGTAAAAAGTCACTTGGAAGCCAAGATCATTGAGGTTCTGATATCCAAAGTAATTTTTTTGAATACAAATGACTCCTAGATATGTGCATACCAAATTTCACATCTCCACCTCATACAGCTCTCAAGATCCTTGGGATCGGAAATCCCCAACTTTGGCTCAAGGGTACGACGAAGAGGTAACTGAGGAAGAGCATGGAAAAAAGCAAAGCAAGTGCCCGCGTACAGCAGCCGGATCGTGTTAATAAAAAACAATTAATATTAAGTGTATGTTTAGTGCGGCTCTTGACGCTGTTGCTGTTATTGTTGCTCTGCTGCTGTTGCCGCTGCACTCGTTGATTATTTGTACTATTAACGCGTTGTCAGCAGAACTCGTTATCTGCCGTCTCCCTCTCGTCGCGTGTAATTACTTTTAGTTGGTCATAATTTGTCAATAGCTATTTTGTTGCACTGCCAATTGCCAGGCAGTCGTCAGCAGTCAACAACAATTGCAATCGCCCCAGCGACAACAACAACAGCAACAAAGCAAAAAACCAATGCAACGGAAGTGCAAGTGTGCAATCGTGTGTGGAGAGGAAGAGAAATAAAAGAGACAGAGAGAACGAGAGAAAGAGATGGGGGAAAGGGGGGGAGAACAGAAAGTGGAACAAGTTAGGTGACAGGCAGAAACAACTTGGCCAGATATCTGAACTGTGATTGACAACCGTCAATTGCGGCAATTCCCATCGCCTGTGGAATGCCATTACTCGCCGCTCGTTACTCGCCACTCGCTGTCATTATACCGTTCATTAAAGTATAGATTCCGAAGAAAGTCTCATGGCTTGCATTAAGTAGTTAGTGGAGTGTTGACTTGTTTATGGGTTATATTTCACTTGAATAAATAAAAGGAACTCGTTGTCTTATAATCGCTAACTCGCTACTCGTTATGTGTTACATTTTCTATATAAGGAGCTCGTTACCTTACACTCGCTACTCGTTCCTTTTTAATAACTTTTCTATGGTCAAGAATTCGAACTTCATTTCGTTACTTTAGGTTAGTAGAGCTAATGGCTTTCAAATCCGCACTCGTTGCTTGCCTTCTAAGTGATTGTTAATTAGCATAATTGAGATAACTGGATGGTCGACTCGAACGCACACAATAGGGAAGGTAATCCCCATTTAGCAATACCCATTCCCCTAGTTTCTCCCTCCCTCTTCCGGTTCTCTGCGCTCTTTTCTTTTTCTCGGTCCGCTGGTCAAATCCCTCTCGCTCAACCTGTTCCCGCTCCCCTGCGCCGGCGCCTGAGCGATTTTGGCGAGCTAAATCGCACAAAGTGGGTAGACAAAGGGAGGCGGAAGATGGGATGGGCCGGGGGCGCAGTAAGCAGAAAGAGGGAGAAGGTCAGCTGCCTGGAGGGATCTGATCGCAGCCCTCGGGGGTTTGTTTTTGCCCTTCTTTGTTTGATCCGTCCTTATAGCGCCAGGTAAGCCACATCCTCTGTCTCCGTTCTCATCCTGATCCCTCCTCCTCCTCTCATCTCTCAGCCTCTCCTCGTTTAGCTTTGTTTGTTTTTCAGTCTCTTTCGGCCTTTTGGTCCCTCCACATCGTCTTCATATGGCCACTTGTCCAGTGTCGTTTGTATCTGCACTTTATTATCATCAAAGGCCGCTGGGCTTTTTGGCTTCCTCGACGTTTTCTTGCCGATCCTTGCTTGCTGGGTCCTTCATCTAAATAAGTAGGATGCCCTTCTTTCCTGGTTCCCTACAGATCATTACAGAGGTCTTGGTAGTCTAATATCTTATCACTTTCTAAACTTTCTTGTTCTTAAAATGGTTTCTGTATCTAAAGTTTGATATTTGTGATATTTGGGATAGGGATATTTTTTAAACATAAGTTTAGATATAGATATATTCTCTAACTTAAATATGATATTATTTGGTTTGATTTAGCGAAATGTACTGGGTTTTGGAAAGCAGTACAGTATCCTTTACTCCCTTATCATTCAGCTGGATCAGCTGTTGATTTGAGCTTTAGTTTCCCTTGTTTCCTTTTTTTTTTGGGCCAACTTTCCGGGGGAGTGGTCATCGTTAGCTATCTGGTCATCTACGACGACTCGACCCCCCTTTCGGGTTGCGCCCCTGGCTTCTCCAGGAGCGGAGGCACATTGGCAAAAGGTAAACAGACCACAAATTGGACAGTGGAACACATGTTTGGCGCGTTAAATGCTCGAGCGTGTTATTTATAACGTTTTTTATGCGCTCAACAGCTTCGCAGCCGGGCCAACCACTTGCTCTCTTCCTCTGCCTCTTCCTCTTCCTCACTCTCTTCCCCGGTCTTCTTGGCCGTCTTCGGGGTTCTTAGCCATGGTGTGGTTGCTGGTGGTGTTGTTGTTCTTGTTAAGACGCGTGTACCCAGTTGCCCCTCGTGTTTTGGCCAGTTGCTGCCGTTGTTGTTTGGTCAACACCTTTTGTAGACTCTGGCTCCGGGCAAAAGTAAGAAGAATCCCCTCCACTCTGCAGACGCAAACGGGGCTCTGAAGAAAAGCAAAAAAAAAGAGGAAAAAACGGCAGCAGTTGTAAGTTTCTGTTTGTTCTTCGTCGTGTTTCGTGTACGACCGCAAAAATATGCGTATGGCCATCGTCCCTTTTGTGGCCTTATGACAGCCATCGGTCATCGGGGTCTCTTCATCGAGTCCTTGAGCACAACTGACACACCAGAGCACGCAATGTCCTCGGGAGCGCCACCAAAAACCCAAAAGAATTCCCATTCTGGATCAAGATCGGTATCTCAACTGGGATGAAAGTCACGAAGAGTTTGGTGGAATTTTAAAAGAGAAGCAGCGGGAACATATAGTCTGGTTAGAAACGTTAGATCAAGATGGGATGTTGGAGAAGCATAAAAAGAATATATAATAATGGTATCATCGATGGTTTAAATCTTCAGAAGCTTCTTGGGTAAATACCAATTCTTTGGCAGATCCAGCTGTCGGCAGTGCAACTTGCTACCAAAATCTGCGCAGAAAAGAACAAGCCCCGAGCAGCAGGAGAATCGGGTAACAGAAAGCCAGAGAATCGAACAGATTCGAGGAGAAATCCAAAAGAATTGAACAGGTGAACACCGTAGATTTCTCTGCCGAGATTCTTCCCCCGGGGTTCTTCATTTTTTCTTCAATATTTTTTTTTTTTTTTTTTTTTTGGGCTTATCAGCTCTTTGGTGGAGAAGAATTGGTAGGAGGTTTCTCCGAATCGTGTTGATTTGATTTATTTAAAGGCAACCAAACAAAACGCAAAACGCGGGGAACGAGAGAGAATGCGAATTTATCGCTGTTCGATCATAAATAAGAATTATATAAACATGCGTTCGGGACCTCTCAGTGCACACACCACCCATGAATGGGGTCCCTCTCTTTGGATATCTTCTGCTGTGTGTTCTTCTGTGGGCCGAAACAAGTTGCAGTATGTGTTCGCCTGTCTTCATCATGATGAAGATGACGACGACGATGATGATGGGGCTGGCAGTTCGCCGTGTGTGGGACACATTAGAATCCGGTCCTTGGGCTGTCCTGTCTCCCAACCGCATGTCGGTTATGTTAACAACATTTAAACGCAGCTCGTTTAGAATCTGAATCTCCTCTTCATTGAGAAACTGCCAACTGCAAACTGGAACTGGTAACTGGGGATCCCGGAGCAGTGAAGCCTGGAGCCCGGGAACCTGGAACCTAAAACCTGGAACCTAGGCTCGTTACGTGCCCTCCGCCTTGTTGACTTTGAGGATTTATGAGTGTCTGACGTGTGTGATGACTGTTATTAGCCGCGTCCGCGTCCTCAAACCGAGTTTACAACAATTCAAGCAACAACTGGCCAACCAGGCAACAAACCATACGAAACTGAGAGAAAAAAAGCATCTTTTTACCCGAAACTCGTAAAGTAAAAAAAAAACTAAATCGGTTTATTATTGCCTACCAAAACGTAGAAGAGATTTTTTAAATCGGACCACTCAATAAAAAGTTATAAGCAAATAATGAATTGTCTGCCATATAGATGGCGCCACATTCAAGCGACTGCTTGGTTTGCCCTGCTTGCCACTGCTTGCTTTACTGAGTATCATTTGATTGTTTTGGAATAATCACATTCCCTTGAACTAATAAATTAATATAACCAAGAGAAAAATGATATTATATTATAATATTATCAATCCAGTTAAATTAGTGACTTAGAGTGGTTTATTTTTCGCAGTGCAGCGAACAATCCCAGGCAACCTCCACATTTCCCAGTTTTCAGAGCTCTTTAAACGGATGTGCGGATGTGTGCATCGACATGGCCATCAGTGGGCCCCTCCTCGAGCCCCTCCCCCCATCCCCCATCCCTCCTCTCCACTCATCATCATCATCGTATTGGTCGTGATCGTGATCCCAACCACTCAAGAAGGATCTTCAGCTTTGGGTTTATTTTTTGTACAGCTAAGAAAAAAAATAAGAAGAAAAATGCAATGCAAACAAACAAACAGAAACGCGTTAATGGCGCCTACCACCATAATTTAGACATTAAACGTGGGCGCTGGGGGCGTGGCAGCTATCGGGATTGTTTGCTTTAGCGATTACTCACTGTACATCAAGTTAAGCTGGGGAGGGGGAGATCCCTCCTTGTGGCATATAAACAATTATTTCTTTTGAATAAAATGGAGATTAATCACTGGCGAGTTATGGAATATATAATATATAGCTTATAAAGATTTTATCTGTATTAAAACAATGTGAATCCCAAAAAATATTTAGTACCATTTAAGTGCCAGGCAAAAAAATAGTTATTCAGCGGTTATTTATAGTCGAAGTAATAAAATTAATTATTATTGCAATAAATCCGTTTCGAGAGTTACAACTACTCGTAAACGGCGGAAAATAATCATATGCATTCCCCACTTATTATTTATATATTTTGTTGCTGCCACTTTAATGGCTTTCAACTGCGACAATTTGTATGGAAATGAGCGCTCAGTCGATGGCCCTTGTCGAATCCCCAGTCCCCAAAGCCCTGGGATACCGAAATCCAACCATCCCCAGCCGCCGATTGTAGAGAGCATCATCTTGAGCTCATCTTTCTTTATCTGCTCGCTTTGAGCTCACTTGAGCACTAAATGCGCATAAATTACTTACACTTTGGCAGGCAAACATTGACAGGGAAAAAATAAAGTGAGGCCAACGATGGGAGCCGCACCCACCGAACCGCCCAGCGAACCGCCCACCAAAGCCACCCACCAAAGCCACCCACTTGGCCAACGAGCTGCAAAACATTTGACGCACAATTTAATTAAAAACAAGACAAACTCTCTCGCTCGCTTTTGCCCCCTGACAAAATGTATTTAAAACTTGGCCATAAATAATTTAGCACCGACTTTGGGGGGCCGTCCGTCTGTCCATGAGATACTTTCTAGCCAACCCACCCCGCCCCCATTTCCTCCCCGCTGATTTGTTGCAAATGTCACCCGCTTGCGGGGGGGTGGGGAATTGCATCTTGGCCAAAACCAACTTGAGACTCGGGCCAAGAACCCAATTGAGGTTGAACCAATTAGTGGCGGGTCGCCGGGGATCTTTGCTTTGAGAGGGCCATGCAAAAAAAAGTAACTATGCCTAAAAGATGCCTACAACTTAAACTATAAAATCTCAATTTCAATACTAAAAAAAAAATATTTTTTTTTTTATAATCCATTTGTAAGATTCCAAATAATTTATTTCACTATTTAACTATTTTTAGTAAACAAAAATAAAACATGCCTATTACTTAAACTATTAAACGTATTAAAAAAAATATTTTATTTATTTTTGAGATTTTAAATATTTAATATCTAAAAAAGTTTTTATTTTTTTAATTCATTTTTAAGATTCCAAATATCTTACTTTACTATCGAACTATTTTTTAGTAATCAAGGATAACATATGCCTATAACTTAAACTTTGAAATCTAAAATTGAAAAATAAAATTTTTTTATTTTTGATATTTATTTTAAAGATTTAATTTTACAATTTAACAATTTTTAGACAACTTAGAAAGACTATTTTGATAACATTTTACAGAATCAACCCATTAAAATAAAATGAAAATTTACTTTTAATGCAAAAAATATCTAACATAAATAAAAAAAAATTACTTAACAATTAATTTGTTTTCGCTTATAGAAATTATATTAATTTCATTAAATTAAATGATATATTTCCTCGAATTACAATCTAATTCAATCAGTTCCCTAACGTATAACTACATGTAAACGCTCCTCTAAAATGCAAATCAGAATCATCATATTTTATTCAACCGTTTTGCCTGCGTTGCATGTGCGACAAATGAAAATAAAATAAAAATTGCCGCTAAATTGTTATGCCAATTGTTGTTGCTGCTGCCTTTGATTATTGTGCGAAAAGTCACACAACTGACGAAGCCGTCGGCTTGCATATTAAACAGGCTAAGAGCCAGAGGAAACTGAAAATTATTAATAAATGAATGCAAATAAGCTGCGGGCGAAAAAAATAAAATAGAAATAAAAAAAAACATTCACACATACTGACAAATCAAAAGCAAAATTAAGAAAATAAAATAAAAGGGGTAAAGAGCATTTCTTGCATGCAAATGAGCTGCGGAGCAAAAGAGATGGGGCGATGGGCGGACCAAGCGGCAAAAAACTGACCGGCAATCCAGAAAAAAAATGTAAAAAAAATAAATAAAGCAAGCCGAGCACAAAAACAAAATAAATAAAAGAAAACAAACAAAGCGAAAAAGAAAAACAAATGCGGGGGCGTCGCGCCATCTCTTTCGCACCGCAGTGGGGCACACATGAGGAGAGAGACAGGGACAGCGATAGCCTAAAAAGAGAGCAGGTGAAACGTGGGAAAGAGAGGGGTAGCTGCAGAAAGAGGGAGAGGGGCTGCATTTGCAAGGTTAGAACGGGCAAATAAAATAAACTTAAAAAAGGCTGTGAGTGAGTGTGTGTGTGGGTTTTTATTTGTCTGTGTCAATTGACCGAAAATGATGGCGACCAAAAATAAAAAAAACAAAGTGTTTCAGCAAAAATGGCGCAAATTCATGTGTGCATTTCCGTGTGCTAGTGTGTGTGTGTGTGTGTGTGTGTGTGTGTGTGTGTGTGTGTGTGTGTGTGACAACCGCCGCAATTATGAGCAATTATGACAAACAAAAAAAAAGCATAAATAAAAAACAAAGAAACAATACAAAAGGCAGGCAAACAAAAGCGGCGACAATACCAAAACAAAAAGAAACCAAAGCAAAGGGGTGGACCTTGTTTATACCTATATTCCTACAAACAGACATATAATTATCCATATTGGCGATGTCCGCTCAAAAAATATACATATATCAAGCAGCGCTTTTGAAAAACGCAGTAATATAGATAGCTGAACAATAAAAAGTTAGATTTTCTTACCAAATTATCTGTTAAATATTTTTACATTTTATTTTTATTAACTAATCGGATTAAAATAATTTGTTTTGTATTTTTACTATAATTGTAAATTGAAAATACTTGAATGAAAAATTACAATTAAAAATATAATTAAAATAAAAAATACAAAAATAAGATAAATAAATTGTTTGTATTAAAAAAAATACGTCGATAAAAAAATACAAATTAAAATAAAAAAATAAAATAAAAACTGCGAAAATAATATACATAAATTATTTAAATTAAAACATTAAAAATACAACGATAAAAATACAAATGAAATACAAAAATGAAATATACGAAAATAAAATAAATAAATTGTTTGAATTAAAAAACTAAAAATTATACGATACATAAATACAAAGAAAAAAAAAAAAAAAATAAATCAGATGATGTTTTTATGCCCCCCAAAACATAATTCGAGAGTGTTGTTTTTGCTGCACTTGTCGGAACGCCACTTGTTGAGGTTGTTTTTTCTGCGCCCCATCCGCAGACAACATAAATCAACACCCAAAGTCGCCGAGTCGCTCGGAATCCGAGTTTTCAACGCCTGACCCCGCGACCCCTGAACCCTTGTCTCTCCATTCCTTCCCGCTTATCTGCGTGACAACTGCATTTCAATTCATAACAATTAAGTTGAACAACAGCGAAAAATGGGGGGGTTCCAAAAAAAAAAGATTGAGAGAATTCTAATCGTTGACAAGGTTAACAGGTTCAGCCATGTTTGTATATTTTTTTGTTTCGATTTCCAACCGAAAAATATAGGCTTTCTTTTTCGAAAAGGGGACTCTGGCACTTTATCAGGCCAGAAAAGTAGCCGCGATGACAGCGCTACAAATCTAATCGCTACCCTCGATAAGGATGAGTGTTCGATCTAAAAATTCTATACCCTTTTTTGGGGTATTTTTATTCTAAATATACATTGTTTTTAAATTTTATTTTTACTTAATTAATATTACCGAATTTCGGTTTTCAATTTCATATTTTTATATGGATGTCCTTCTTTTATATGAATTAAATTGATCAATCTACTTTTTAGGGCATTACGAATTCGTTTAGTCTGGTCTCCCATCACCATTAGCTTCCCTCGTTTCACGCTCTCCCAAAAATGAAGCGATCAAATTGTAATTACACCCGATTTCCCACATTTGATTTATTCATTGCGCCAGATTTATGTATTTATATGTATGGTCAGGGTCAAGCGCCCATCGATAAGGAACTCAGGCGATAGTCTTTCCCATACCTCCCATCCTCTAAGCCATAAACTCTCTAAACTATATATGTATTTTAGAATTTTATCCCCCCGTTTATGTGCGTTCCTTTTGCTGATCCTGTTTCGGGGTTCCGATCTTAATGACATGGCCATTCATTTCGGGCCAAAACGAGACGGGAGTGGGCGTTACCACTAACTGACAGGCTAAAACAAACGGGCAGCGTGTTTACGAGGACTTGGGGCCGTGGTTATGCGTTCATAAATTGTTTTATTATTATATAGACTTGATATATGGCCCGGCCACTTGGTCAGTCAGTCTGGGCCTGTCAGTTTATTGGTTTAACTAATTTGCCCCGATCCTTGCCCGTCCGTCTGCGTGTGAGTGTGGGTAATTAACGTTTATGATGCAGCTGCCTTTTGGTCCTTGCTGCTGTCTCCCTGTCTCTTAGCCAGTTTTTTCTCTCTCTTTTGCGCTCACAAATTTGTCAAATACCCAAACGATGTACATCTGTAAAATGCTAAAAAAACTTCCCTTTTATCGCAGACAATTTGCATGCAATTGTCATTCAATAAAATTCAAATTAAATGCAATGCAAAAAGTGGCCAAATAAATAAATCAACCGGACGAAAAGACAGATGTTCTCTAGTCAAATGATGTAAGATGATGTGGAAATATGCACCCCTTTCTTCAGGCTATCGGAAATCCATTGGCAATATGTGTTGACAAAGATTAAGGAGGACAAAAAAAGAAGGACAGCAATTTTGTTGTCACAAAGCCAAACTGTCAACGAGTCCCCGGCCCCTATATAACTCGAGGGTTTCCCCACTCCGCACACCACTACCAATTTTCGGTTCCCTTTGGGCCAACTGCAGGTGCTACTTTAATCCCCGCGCCTTGTTGACAAACCCGAGAAAAGGTGAACGCCAAGAAGAAGGCCAGCAAGCCACGAATGCGTTTTGCAAGCCAAACTCTTGTTTGCTTCCGACTCTTATTTATATTTATTTTCTCTGTCGTCGTCCCCCGCCCCTATATCATCTTCTGCTGGGCAGCCTCTTTTTTGGGCTGCTGTTTGATTGACTATCAGATAATGCATTGACGCTTCTAAGGCAGCTTGGCTGCCTCACCTCTCACCTGCCATCGAGATCGCCGGCACAGGTGCGTTAATAGACGCCAGGAGGGTAGCGAACTCAGAACTCGGGACACACAGGATACGCAGGACACACAGATGTCACCTGCGGATCCGCTGATGGCATCGCTAATCGATTACATGGCCACCGCAGGCAGCCAAGATTTAGATAAGTGGATAGGGCTCACTTTTCCGGGGGATGAGAGGGGCCAGTTTTGTAGACTAAAATACTTGACAAAATTCTTAATGACAAGGGTTTCAATTGAAACTGAATGGTTTCTCCTTAAAGTAATTTTTAAGTACTGTAAAAAAAAAAAATAATAAAAAAATAAAAAAAAATAAAAAAAAAGATTTAGATAAGAGGCTTGTAGACTAAAATACTTGACGAAATTCTTGATGACGAGGGATTCACTTAAAACTGAATGATTTCTCTTAAAGGTAATTTTTAGAGCATCTAAAAAAAAAAAAAAAAATTTCTCATGCATGAATAATTATAACTTATTTTTTTTATTATTTATTATTTATATATATTAACAGCACATTGAACGTAATACTATTTTCACAATTGAAAAATCACCAGTTTTTTTTTTTTTTTACTGCTAAGCCACTAAATTGATTATGTATGAAGTGCGTTTTATTCGAGTGTTAATGAACACATTATTAAGTGTGCTTTTTGTGTACATTTTGATGTTGATTTTAATGTGTGCTTCATGCCCACTTACTTGGCTAGTTGTTTGCTGTGCTTCAATGGCGCTTATCAATTTATACACATCGTCAGGGTTTAAAAATACACCTAAGTTGTTTTCTTCGAGAGATTGTGAAAATGATTTTGTAGTCTCTTCTTTTTATCTGAATTGTTTGCTTTACAAACTCCATCTGCAATGTAATTTTTTGTAAAATTTATTTCATTTAATTTTACAATATTTTGTTGACCTCATTTTGTGTTCCCCTACTTTACTTTACCTCCAGTATTTTATCATTATTGCCCGCGTTCTTCGCTCTTCTTTTTGTGTTCTGCGAGCCCAACCCAATTACAACTCAATCGTTGAACATTTTATTTTCGGGCCGGGCTAATTGATTAGCCATTAACCCCTATGTGGGCCTGACGGGTCTAAGGACAACTGAGCGACACCTTAACACTCGCTCCGAAAAAAAACAAAAAAAATATATAAGGCAAAGGAAAAGGGAAAAGAAAACGCACTGAGCCTTAATTAAGCTTAATTATGGGCTCATGGGCTCATGGGCTCCTTGGCCCTGCCGTTTTGCGTTGCCAACTGCCTTCAACACTTTTGGCTGGGGGGAAATTGAATTAGCCGTGGTGGCTCTCCGTTAAAATGTGTGTGGCAAAAACAAACAACGACGCTGGCTGCTCTGGTCAAAAGGTGCAAGTTTTACACGTAACGATTTGCACGAACCTGAATCTCGGTTTCGGTCTTTCAGTCTTTCAGTCTTACGGTCTTTTTGGCCAGAAGTCTGATGTCTGGCGTCTCCGCAGCCGAAAAGAGCCAAGCCGAGCCTGTGGAACCAACACAAACGAGAGCAAATCGTTTTGTTGTCGAGCAAGCAGCAAGCCAGGCTTTTCAATCCAAGAGAAGGAGAAAAAAAAAACGAAGTATACGGCGTGTGGTGTGGGCCCAGGAAACTGGCTCCAAAGTCGGCCTCGCTTGGGGCCATGTCTCTGGTCTTGGCCTGGTCCCTGGTCTCTGGCCATAACAAGCTGCCAACAACTGGCGCCAAGTGCTCAATAATGTTAACGAGCTATTCAGTTAAGACAACACACACACACACACACACACTCGCACACTCTCGAAAAAACAAAAGCCCAGGCAGCGAGAAATAAAAAAAAAAAAAAGTAAGAAAGAAAAGAGTCCAAGCCAAAAGCAAGGCAAGGCAGACAGACGTGCCTTCGTTCCTGGCAAATAAAAAATAATTTGCAGTCGAAAAAGGCAGGCAGACCCCCTATCCACACCCCCCGAGCCCCCTTGCCACCGCCCCTGCACCTTGAAAAGGGGGTGCGCTCTCCTCCAAATAGAAACATCCTCGGTTCGGGGCTCGCCCTCCTCCATTCGGTTCAGTTCGGTCCTCTGTCCTACGTCTTCAGTCTTCAGTCCAGTCAGTCAGACATC
The DNA here is from genome assembly GCA_037075245.1 of Drosophila mimetica. Taxonomy (NCBI): domain Eukaryota; kingdom Metazoa; phylum Arthropoda; class Insecta; order Diptera; family Drosophilidae; genus Drosophila; species Drosophila mimetica. The sequence continues at coordinate 7,603,370 of JBAMCH010000005.1, forward strand.
ACTCAGCTTGTTAGCCCTCCTTCCACGCCTCTGGTATGGTATCTCCCTCCATCCCCCCCCCCCCCACCATTCGATGTTTGTTGGTTTTTATCAAAATGCAGTCGCAGCTGATGATGATCTGTGAACATGAACAAGACGTTCGTTAAATTTGATTCATGAGGCGCTCTCGCTTCGAGAGTCCCAACCTCAAATGGATACTGTGAGAAAAGTGGAGTTTATTCTACGAAATGATCTTAAGTTGGAAGATTCTAAGTTCAAATTGATCTTTTAGTGAGCTTTTGCTACAATAAATACTTTAGATTTAGAGTGACCTAAGTTTAATTAAAAGAAAAGCTTTGCCAAAAAACAACTTGGGAATTATAAGGAAATATGTTACTTAGAAGAAAATGCATAAAATGGAATAAAGATTCTAAGTTCAGCTTGATCTATTGGTGAGCTTTTTCTACCATAAAGACTTTAGATTTAGAGTGACCTAAGTTTAATTAAAAGAAAAGCTTTGCCAAAAAAGCACTTGGGAATTATAAGGAATTTTATTACTTAGAAGAAAATCCATACAACAGAAACAGCAAACAAAGGGCAGAATAACCTCTTTCTTTCGCTCAGTGCATCCGTGGTGAACCTGAACCCGAACAGCGATTGAGTGATTGCTACTTAAAGTTATAATTTTCATATTTATGCCCGTGTGTGTGCCGGGCGAGATCTCCTCTGGCCAGCGATGATGCCTCCTGGACCTCTGGGTTCCTTTTTGGGTGGATGGTATGGCTGGGATGGCTGGGTTGCTGGTGCTGCCTGGTTGTTGGGTTGTTCGGGCTGCTCAGTGGTTCGGTTGTTCCGAGGGACAACGACATCACATCGCATCGCAGCATCGCATCGGAATCGCCTGTGTGTGTTCCCCTCTTTTGGCCGGGCCATGTAATTTTCGAGTTTGCACATTGCCACCAACATGGCTAATCAACCTGGCCAAGAGGAACCTGGCACTCTGGCTCGGCTCGCAGCCGCAGTCTCTCTCTCAGTCTTTTTAGGCCAATTTGAATCCGAATGGCCGGGGAGTTTGGTGGCTCGGAGTCGAGCCGAAACAATTTGTGGCTTGGCGCCACTTGATAGCCCCGACTGGTCTGGTCTGCGGGGTTTTTGTTTGCTTTTTGGCCAACTCGTAGTCCGAATCTGATAATGATGATGATGATGATTGTGCCAGTGCCAGTGCGAGTGCGAGTGCGACTGTGGTTAGCTTAGCTGGATGGTGGATTGGGATACGGGATGGATCTTGGCCCCGAAGGTGGGCCCCTGAGAACCAGAACGTGGTCGTTGGGTCTTGGGCTTTATAAGCCGCACTGATTAATGTTTTATTTGATTAGCCCGGGAAAATGACCATACCCCCCTGTACTATATAAGTGTATACCAGTCTAACCGTAGCACACCCATCTCTAATCCCTCATTTCACTCATCTCGTTCTCTCTCTTTCTCTCTCTCCCCTACAGACAAATGTTCCCGCAAATGAAATTTCGTGTTTCGGGACTGGACGCCAAGGCTAAATACATCTTGCTACTGGACATCGTGGCGGCGGACGATTATCGTTATAAATTTCATAATAGGTGAGTTTTGAGAGCAAGGGGTTTCGATTTTGGATTTATTATAACAATCGCAAATTACAGTCGCTGGATGGTGGCTGGGAAAGCGGACCCCGAGATGCCAAAACGCATGTATATCCATCCAGATTCGCCCACAACGGGTGAGCAATGGATGCAGAAAGTTGTTTCATTTCACAAATTAAAATTGACCAACAATATTAGTGATAAACATGGATTTGTAAGTACTGTACGTCTTCTTTGTTTACCGCATTAGTTATTTAAGCTACACCCACAAAAAAAGAAAAAAAAACACATCCACAAGAAAAACAAAACTCACAAATCAGCGAAACCAAGGAATTCAACTGGCTATAAGATTATTTTACTTAGTTTTGGATAGAGATTTTTAAATGTATAAAAGTATGACCGTTTGAAGTGAATGTGACCTTAGGTTTCTTAAGTAAATTGGCGCCCAACGTGAGAACATATTGTAGATTTATCGATATCTTTTTGAGTTATTAAATTTTTTTTCTAATGTGGTTTATTTGTTCCTTCCTGTTTCACAAAGTAGCAACCTCATTCAATGAAGCTTGAAAGAAAAAAATAAAAAACTCCACGAAACTGCAGCACATCAAAGCAAACTTTATCTAGGCCCCATATCAAAGAGCCTGCGCCTAACACTCGGCACTTCAAATATCATCTCCGCCAAGTAACCCCCATCTGCGTTCTCCTCTCCTGCTTATCAATGTGAATTTGCATGGCATCCGACTCGTTTTCGTTCGGAGTTTGCACTTTGAAGTGTATATACTTAGTACTACTACTCCTCCTTATCTAAAACTTCTCACACGCATGAAGCGGATGGATAAGCTGCTCTCTCGGGATCGCAGATTCTGGATGGGGTTAGGAAAAAGAAAAAAAAAATAAAAGAAAAAAAAAAGAAAAAAAGGAGGGGGCGCCAGGCAAATTGTCGGTGGACTTTTCATTTGAAGGCCGAGCTCGCGCGCTTCTTTTGACTTTGTAGTTGTGCCGACGCCGATCGCGTAAATTTCATCAACTGCTGGGCAAATTTTCATTTTTATTGATCGGACGGTGGGGCCCACCCGTTGTGACTATATATCGTATATACACTCTCTCTCTCTCTGTCGCTCTTTCCCTCTTTCTCCTACGATCCATGATCATTATGATCTTGGGCGGGCGCCATGTGGCTCTGCAGTTTTGTGTCATGTCTCCGCCTCCTTTTATACTTTTTTTTCCTTTTTTTTTTATATATCTTGGCTCGTTTTGCATGCCGAGTCATAAATCGCACAGCGAACAAGCGGCGGATAAGGGCTACTCCTACTCCTCCTCCTTCAGATATATACCTCCACCGATTCCCGTTGCCCGATCCACCGGACAATTGGACAATCCGAGTCTCGTGTCCGGCGGTGTGCGTGGGCCTCCGCCTAAGTAGCCTGTGTTGGCCATTAATTTCGCTTAGTTCAAACGCCAAAATGCCGACGCTGCGTGTGGTGTGGCCAGCGATTTCGAATCGGTGTCCGGATTCGGTGGGGTATTTATTTAATCAAGAGGTTCTTAATATACATTGGCCATTTGTAGGCAATATTTTACAGAAATATAGTCAAGAGTTTGTCGGTGATTAATTGAATTGAATTTTTGATTATAATTTTTTTTTTTTATTATTATTTTTTTTTTTTTATTTATTTTTATTTTTGTTTTTTATTTTATGAACAGCTTTTAGTGTCAGTTTTGAAATATTTTTATCTTTATATTTTACATAAATATTTTCCTGGAAATATATCATCAAAACATCTCTATAAACACTACAGTTCTTTAAATATAGTACCAATAAATAGGTTCTTGGGAACACTTAGGGTAGTAAAGCACCCGTCCAAGGGGCATAAATCAATAGGTAATTTACTCAAGTATCGGAGATAATGCTGTTTAACTTTGATAGTTTCTGGAAAGCAAAACAGCCACAACCCCTGAATGTGTCGCCATCTGTTGGCGCTCTCAAAAGCGTTATAATCATATTATCGTGAGGTTGGTTGGGATAGCACGGGCGTTATTAAAGTCTATAATTTAACACTTTTTGCGGTCGCCGAAGTGGGGTCAATGTGGGCGGTGGTGGGTGATTTTATATGGGTGATTTTCGTTGTTGTTGTACTGCCCGCTTCTCGCTGGCTGCGTGTCAAAACAACAACGTCGCAGGCCTTCAGAAGTTCAGACTTTCAGACCTTCAGACCCCGCAATTCCGTAATTGTGGCCCACCTTTGTTCCACCATATTGTATATACAATATATATAAATATATGGCCAGCGATTCATTTGTGTGCTGCGATGGGGATGAGGGGGTGAGGTGCCCCAAAGCGTTGCGGAAACGGAAGCGGCTTTTCATACATTGAAATGCACTTAGCGGGCGGCAGAAAACGCGCGCGTTTTTAAACGCCCTCTGTGTACGAGTGTGTGTGTGAGTATTGTGATGTGCCCGTGTTGAGAGTGTGTGCGTGTCAGTCGGCCATGTTGCCGCAAAGAGCCACCCTAATAAGGCATAATGAACCACCAAAGGGTCAAAGGGGGTGGCTAAATTGCAGGGCGAAGGGTGGAGGGTGGTTGCAGGCGGCAGGAAGGTGTCGCCTAATGCGTTTAATTGTTGCAGCTCAAGTTGGGACACTCTCTACTCCAATTAGCCACCCCGACTCCAAGCGAAAATCCTTTGCAAACAGGAAGAAATCGTAGAGGATGAATAAGAGGATGAATAAGGGATTTTTAAAATAGGGAAATATAATTTTAAAACGTTGAACAAACCATCTTAAACCTGATAAATTTATAGATTAAAATTTATGGAATTTTAAATCACTGGAATCTATATTAATTATTAAATATTTTAGTGTATTTAATTTCAAAATATATTAAAAACTCAAATACTTGTAAATTCTTATAATAATGGTAAATTTTTGTATATTTTTTTGTTCAGCAAATACCAGCAAACCCATAAAATCTATTATATAAACATGTCAAATTTTTGCCCAGTGTACCGAAACTCATCCAATTCAAAGCTGCGAGCGGGAGAATCAAATGGGAAGTCGGCGGGAGGTGGGGCATATATGTACATATGTCTGCTGCCATTAGTTTCCCCATAGTTCAAAGCATAGTTGGCCATCTTTTGTGCCCATTCAACCATGGAGAAGTGGTCTCGAGCATCCTCCCAGTCCTCAGCATCCCATCCCATCCCAGTATATCCCATATCCCATCCCATCCCAGAGATTTCTGAACCGGCAGCAGCAGCAGACGAAGCGAAAAAAACAAAAAATTGTGTCCGAGGAGAGGAACTGAACGGAACGGGTTGACAAACTAAACTCAAGTGGAGTTCCATTTCCGGACACGAACACGGACGCAAATCAAATTAATTGAGGCGCAAAACTCACACACACACACACGCGCGCAGGAGAGTCCTTTATAGAGCCCATCCTTCGGATAAACCATATCCTACCTACATTCGTGGCTCAACCTCAATCTCGGGCAGCGTTCTCTGGTGGTTTTCTTGAAACAATTCGCTTAGAAAATCAAAGGCGGCCCGCAACTGCACGTGTGTGTGTGTGTGCGTATGTGTGTGGGATATGAGCTATGGGATATGGTATATGGGATATGAGATCTGGCCAATTTGTCTGCTTTAGACGCGCTCTTTAAAGGCCATCCCGGGGTCAGGTAGTTAGGTGTTGCCCAAAATACCATTTGAAAGGCTCTTTTGAAGTTGACAGCCAGCTCGGATTCAGCTTCAGATTCAGACGCAGATCCTTTGCCATCCTTATCCTTGGCTCGTGGTCGAAGGTCTTCTTCTCCTTCCTCCTATCTGATATATATTTAAGGAGTGTGGGGGGCTATGCAGTGAATTGCCTTCAATTGAAGTGGATTGGAGTGGATGGAATGCTCATTGTGCCACCAATTAGGCTTGGACAAAGTCTAATGTCCTGGCTGCCCTGACAACCACCTTGATCACTGGGCAGGGGCAGTGATACAACTAGTTTAACAAGACTCGAATGATTTCATGTGATTATCAAGTGGTTATGGGCCGCCCCGTTAAAGAAGCGCATCTTTAATACTACGCTTTTTATACAAGTTTTCACGGTTATAATAGGTATACGTATGGCTATGGTTTCCCAATAAGTTAATTGTGAACTATAAACTTAAAATACATTGAATGACAAAGTTTAGGCACATTTGTATGTCGTTTGATAGTTTTCGGTTCTAGTTGATGAGGTTAATGGCACAAAAAATGCAGTATATTTCAAAATCTAGTGATTAATTCGTTCTAAAAGGTAGGCTCCTACCTTTCGCCTGTTCACCCTCCTATATGAGTGGTGATCAACCCCTAAATGTTGCAACCCTCGCGCGGTGCTAAGCCATTAATGAGGATGCTTCCTACCTACCGATGATGATAATGATGTTGCTGCTGCTGCTGCTGCTGTTGCAACCACAAATAACTTGGTCCCTTATATATACTATACTGATTTCTTATCTAATGCCTAATGCCACCGCTATCTGGCGGACATATCATATCATGCGGTGCCCAAGTGTCCCGGAAAGCGAGAGGAAAAGGGTATCAATGGCTGGCTATCAGTGGCGATCAGCTAGATTAGGCCTGCTGTTCCTCATCGTTTTGCCAAGTGAAAGGAGCAATATCACCTTTTTTTTTGCAACAGCTGGTTATTTCTGCCGTCTGTGTATATATATATATATACTTTTTTTTAGAAGAAGAAACTGGTCTGGGCCATCAATCATTCAACTGATGGAAGCCACACGCAATTTGCCGGAGGGCGTAACTCGGTTTGGAGCATGGTAATGGGATTGGGATTGGGAATGTGAATAAAACGAGAGACGGGATCGCAGATTAAGTTGGCGCTTGTGATTGGAAAATCATATTTTTTAGCTGCTCTCAACTCCGTTTTAAGCCAGGAAAGCTGATAGAAAATGCTCTTTATAGCATATTTTATGTGCATCTTTCACTAATCACAGTTATAAGTAGAAAAAGTAGTTATTTCTTCACGTTTAACAACGGAATTTTTAAATTAATTGGCTTTTGGGTAATTGAAAAAGATTTTCTAGATCCCCTTTAAATGGTGTAAACCACTCTTTCTTTTTTATATTCTTCATAAATCGATCGAACCGAATGTCCTTGTGAAATCCCAAAGCTCTTCAAACCTTCTGTTTCTGCAGGACCTCTCCTGACTTTAAGTGCTGACTTTAAGGTCCTTGAACAAGGAAGGGAATACGAACTGAAACTTACCCCGGCAAACGCTTCAAAGGCACAACAAAATTCGCGTCTCCCTTGCGCGACTTCATTTGAATATTAAAAAATTCCAAAACACAAAATGGAATTTTTATTTGTGATATTTTGTCGCACCTCAGCGACAACGTACTTGCCACCTCGTTCTACATTCAGCAGTAGTGCCACCCCAAAAAAACACGAAAAAAAAACGAACGGATCTCGGGTTTAATTTAACATAAAAGCGCGTTCGCCATTAGGCGCTCAACCAACCCCTCTTGAGAAAAATAAAATAAAATAAAAAAATATATTCCTACATATATAGAAGTGAGAGGGGGTGTGGGAGTGAAATTTATGAGGCATGCTCAGGTTTTTATTAGATTTTAACTAGGCCTGGCGCCAGGACTCGCTTCTCCATGGCCGAGCCCAGGAGTCAAACGTGCCAAAAACATTAAATATGTTAATTAGTTTCAACGCCCGGCGACCGCAGCCGCAACCTGGGCTAAATGTTCCAAAATTTGTGACAAAACACCCGAAAAAAGCGAGAGGAAGGCAAAGAGTAGAACTTTAAGTGCCGCTGGTCACGTTATAGCGCCAGGTTACCCAGGTTCCAAGTTCCTGGATCCAAGAGTAATATGCTAATGCCCCCTAACCTTAACCCTTACTTTGTGATGGCATGGGTTTTGGGATGGGCTTGGCCTCGAGTGAGATTTCGATTTGGGTTGGCATTTCGGGGGCTTTATCTACAACGGCTTGTCCGCATTTGAGGAAAACACTTGGCGCAGATAAGAGGCAGGGAAATGTAGGAAAATTCCAAAGGATATTTAATTCGGAAAGTGCTTAAAAATAGAGAGAAATTAAATGTTAATATTTTAATAGTAAATTTAATATTTATCTTGTCTATGAGTGATTTAGTCGAGCTATTATTAATAACACAGTATTTTATTAGCATTTGTACCCACTTGCACTCACTGGGGAGTGAACCTTAGCATTTTCTTTATAAATACCATCTATCCCATCTAAGCAGCCAATTATGTGGTCTATACTCCTGGATAATTTCAAGAGGTTTCCCCCAGTACCTACATATACCTTTCCAATCGCAATCCCTCATTAACATCACGGCACAAAGGAGAAAAGTCAGGAGCGGCGGTCCTCTCAATGGCAGTTAATCCCCTTGATGATTAGTTGCTGCCCGCCCATGGATCGCTTCGGTTCGATTCCGCTGATGGGATCGTATCGTATCGGATCGGATCGGTTCGGTTCGGATGTTGGTGAATGGCAGGATTATGTGAGCCGCAGCAACAAGATTATCCTATCCTAATATCCTTAAGGGGGAAAGGTAGTGAAAAGACGCATCTCGATCCCTGGGATCCGCGATCGTTGTCTAACAACATAATTAACCAGACCCACGCCCACTTTCATCCGCATTTTCTCATCTTCCCTTTGGGTTTTGAGTGTGTTTCTGAGATTGCTCATACGCCGCGTCTCCCGCGGTGCAGTCACCGCAATCTTTTGGCTCCTTCTCCCTCCTATTATTATCATGTATTATTCTCCACTATTTATTATTTTGCTCCTCGGGGACTTCTTTATTGTTGTCTCCTTGCGCTGCGGTGCATGTCTAAACAAATGCTTAGAAATTAAGGGCGCGCGACGACAGCTGAAGACGAGTTTATGATGCCAGGACAATGCACACATGCTGTGCAAAGGATCCCAGGATCCCATTGTGCGGCAAGTGTGCGTGCAGAGCGATTAAGACCCCATACCACATACCACATCCCCCCTTGACAAAAAGATTGTATACTTTCATCTCGGTATCTTGTCATACAGTCAGTCATGAAAGTATACAGCGTGCATACAACAAATCCAAGTGAGCAGCGCCAGCTGGCGAGGAAAGCCCATTGTTTGGCCATTGTTGCCAAAAAGGAGATCACAGGATGTGTTTTTTCCCTCTTTTTTGGGGGCGGTACGGCGGTGGCTTTTCCATTAGGCCAACGCAAATAGACAAGCTTGACTTGGGTTTCCACCCGGGGGACACAGGAAGTGCAATGTTTGCCAGGCAAATAGATTTCCAAACGCGACTATCTAACCACAAACCGAAAGTGTGCCTCTTCCACAGGGAAAAAACCATCTAACAACTAGAAAAAATTAAAAAAGAAATATTTTTAATAGCAAGAGATATAAGAAAACTATGTTTGATAATAGATATTATCTTCTAAAACGAGGAAAATGTTAAATAAATCTATAAAATACAGAAATCTTTTACTACCCAAAATTTTCCAGTGCAGTAAGCACTTCTTTATCCGAGTTTCTGTTTGGTTTACTGCGACTGAAGAAGCGCCATCCCAGATCGCTTGGAATGGGATCGTTATGCCATGGGATGCGCCGCTATCTGCCGAGTGCCTAAGTCTGAGGTGACAGTTAAACACCTCAAACATGCTACCACATTGTGTAAATCTCTATTGGTATTAAAATGTTTGTCCCCAACTCAGAAACTCAGACTGTCTCCCATCTTCCATCTCCCATCTGTTTGTCTGTTTACCTTTGTTTCCATTTGAATTTAAGATATTTGCCCGTGTTGTTTGACTTGTCTGCGAGTCTAGAGAGATGTTGATTCGGATTTGGACTCATATTCGTATGCGTATTCATATTTATATTCAGATTGAAGTGGCTTGGAAAAGATAGCGTCGTTCAGACAGCTTGCAACACTCGAGTGGCACTAAAAACGGAAGCTGCCTCCGCTGGCGCCTAAAAACTAATCTTTATAATCTCGTAGGTCACCAGATATGAGGTTATTATCTTGACTTTTTTTCTGGGGGTGAGGGAATATTTCCACATTTTTGTGGCCTTTCTTTGGGGTCTCTTTTGTACAGAAAGTTGGGATTATTAATTTTTTATATTTATATATAATGTAAATATTATAATAGATTTTAAAGATACTACTGCTTTCATCTCTAATCACCCCCTCTCCTTTTTTGCTGGCGCCACTGGCCCATGTGAAGATACCGAAAAGTCTGGCAACCTTTGATCCTCTTGTTGATCTTTACTTAGTCAAAATGTTTGCCGAGACCCCAACTCTGGATCCCCAAAAACCGAACCATTCATTCTTTTCTCTCTCTGTTTGCCATCGCTTATCTCTGTTTGTTTTGGGAGAATCTTTTGTGGACAAGTGAAAGTCATTAACCAGAATGTCACCTGTTGAAAATTTGGTTTCCAGAACTTGCACTTCTATAGGACATAGAAATCCCTATTTCCATACCTTGATTTTCATTATAATCCAGTTTGACACTTTTATGAATTCACCTGCCCGTTTGATTCGATTATTGGCCTGACTTATCGTCGCCATGCCATTAACCATATAGTTATAGTTATAGTTAGTCCGACAACAATTATGGCAACAACCTTAACAACATCTAATATCCAGACAACAACGAGAACAACTCTGATGTGGCACGCAAATTCTGTGTTGTCTCTCATTAAAAGCGAGCGGGTGAAAAATAGGGGGGGCGGTTGTCATAGATTGATAGTCGCTGTAGCTGGATATTGTTAAGGTTCTGGGGCTCTATGGTTTCCGTATATCACAACTCCGCTGTGGACATGATTCTTGCGTGTTGACAACTAAGTTGTCTCTGTCAAAGCGTCAATCACTGGGAAAACAATTTTCAAAATGTATGAACAAGTGTGTGTGATATTTGCATAAAGGAAGCCACAGTGATATGTGGGTAAAAAAATATAGATATAGGTATAGTATATATGGAAAATATGAAGAGAAAACTTGATTAGACGAGGCACACGCACAAACAAAGGAAAACAAGAAGTGAAACGAGACAGAGGGGAAAAATGAACTATTAGTGGGATAATTAATTGAATCAATCGATGCGATGCCGCTGGCAAATGGAGCGAAGCCTATTCTTATACACACACACACACTCTATATATTCTCCCCGATAATTTACACACGGGTCAGCAGCAGCAGCAACAGCAGCAACAACGAAATAATAACCTAGAAAATGTTGGGCAATTATTGTTATCGTTGCACCTCAGCCAGATGATGAGAGTCCAAACTGAAGTAAACCGGACCCTGATCTATGCACAGAAAAAAATATTTACCCTTTTTCAGAATTTCTATATACATTTAAAAATTTGTAAATATTTTCTTTATAAATATTTACTTTTTTTAAAATTTCGATTTACATTAAAAACCTTTTAAATATTTTTTTAATAAATATTACCTGTTCTAAAACTTCGATAAACATTAAAAATTTTTTAAATATTTTTAAAATAAATATTTTTAAATTTCGATGTACATTTAAAAAGTGTTTAAATATTTTTTAAGCAACATAAAAATTGTTCAATGTTTTTTTTATTTAAAAATTTATTATAATAAAAGTAGATTCTTGTTATATTGGTTTTCCTAGTGTAGTGTATTATTTACCTGGTTAGCTGGTGGAAAATAGATGAATGACTATATATGCCCAGACTAGGGCGTTGCACAGTGGGCGTGGCAGCGGCACAGTGGGGAGATAATGGCCTCGTTTTGTCTTGTGGCGCAGTTTCTTCGCTCCAGTGAAAATGCCCACGAAAACTGAAAAGAGAAACAAATGATAGTACATTTAATAACGTGAAGCACTCAACGGGGAATTCAATTAAGTGGAGAAACGAAAATAAAAGGTCTACTAAACTAAATACAAATAAATCTATTGAGTTATCAGAAAAATATAGTATAAATAATATTTTTATCAGCCAAAACAATTTTATTTGCATGCGAAATGCATCCAAAATCAAAAAACAAACATCGAAACTTTTGTCTGGCTGGCAGTTTAATGTTTTTTCCACATATATATTTTTTTCCAACTCCCCCCTCGGGCGTTAACCACATTTTCCAGCTTGTTGATAAATTATCGCTCTTAACGAGAAAAGCGCATGAAATTGGCACCCGAAACGCCCAACAAAAACTACAAAAATACATTGCACATGCAACTCAGGCAGGCAAGCGCCACCCGTCATAATTACCCAAAAAAAAAAAAACCGAGAGAAACAGAAAAATATTAATGAATTATTTGGAAAAACAAACGCCACGGGTTAGCGCGATGTAGAATGGTAGATGAGAGGGGGTTCAACACAAAATTAGGCATTTAATTGTCTCGGCCATAGAGCGCTTACCAATTTATATATATGGAGGCCCTCTGAAAAACGCCAGCTGACAGGCGTCACGTTGGAAAACCAACAGAAATTTAACTGCCAGAAACAACAGCAACAAAAGAAGGCGGAGGAGGCACATGCAACGTCGAACCTGGCGCCACAAAATGGGCGCAACGTGGTCAACCACCAAAAAAAAAATAATACAAATAAATACTAAACTCAAGGAGGAGAAGGAAATTAGTATGCGTCTGCGGCGGCAACTTCAATTTTTCGATGATTTATTAAATGAAAAATTCAACTTGAGGATCCTGACGATTTCTACACGCGTCACATTATTAAATGAAATTATACTTTTTATTATGGATTATTAATAATTTGTGACACGTATTCCTTGGTTTCCACCGAAATCGAACGAGGGAGAGACAGAGAGCGATGGCAACGAAAGAGAGGGGTGATTCTGATTCCGATTCCATTCCCGACGGGCGCCGATTTTGATTTTGAACCTGAGTCACGCCATCCTCGGGAATGTCTGATCACTTTTTCGATGCGATCACTGGCTAAAAATACATAAATAAATGTTGAATCGACGAAAATTGCAATCAGAAAATATTCAAGGTTGAATAATTAATATATGGTTTTTAATATATATCGATCGGGAAGGTGAATGGTTTGCTTCCCTGGATGAAGGATGCCCTCAGTGATCGGAAATCGTTTACTTTTTACGTTTATGGTTCAGATATTACATGAAGCATAATTTATAGAGGGAGTTTATCACTTCCTCGAAATGAAATAATTGCGTCTTCTTGGGGAATTGTGTACAACTTTGTTATGAAAAATAGATTATTCTGTTATATTATAATTTATAATATTATCATTCAAATAAATCACCCTTGAAAATAACCTATATCGATTATAACTCTATTGCTTTCCAGTTTTCGGAACCCAAATAATTATATTTGCCCAGCAATTTCGCTTATCGTGGATGGGATTGAAGATGGGGTTTTTGGCCGGGTTCTTGGCGGTGCACATATGTATGGCCGACTAATGACCGGCTTCATTTATTGATGACGATTATAAAGCAATTTGTGCAAGTCAACAATTCCTGACCCACTGGCACTGGCCGAGGTGGTCGAGTGGTCTAGTGGTAGAGTGGTGTGGCTGAGTGGTGCAGTGGGCGCTTTCCAGTAATTAAGCGGGCGACGATCGACCAAGTGGGTTAGCAATTAACCCTTGGGCCACACGGGCTATTTATTATTTATATATAAATATTTTTTTTATTACGTTCACGATTAAAATGCACTCAAGGCGATGACAAATTGCAATGGGGAGTGTACCTAGTTTAATTGCCCGGGCTGTTTGCTTTTGCTATTGCTTTTGCAAGTGCGTTTCGCGTGCGTCTTAACTTACAAAAAAAGAGAAAAATAAAATAAAATAAATAAAAATAAAGGAAAGCTAAAGAAAAAGAAAAACTCGCGCACTGTGCTAATTATAGTCGCCCCATCTCTTTCTGCTCGCATACGGCCCTCTCTTTCGCACGTTCGAGTGGCCACCTCATTCACACATTTCCGCCATTGTGGTAAAAAGCCATTGCAATCGCTCGCTCTCTTTCTGGCGCCTCTGCACCTTTGGGCTTTTTTGCTTTCGCTTTCTCGTCTTGCCTCTCTTTCTTGCCAGCTTCGTCATCTTTATTTATGCCCCAGTCGTCGTTGTTGTTGCCTTTGTTTTTCCTTTACTCCTTCTTGTCGGTTGTTTTTTGTTTTTTGTTGGCCTCAAGTGTCTTTTGTCAAGCGGCCATGGATTCTCCTCCTCCAGATTCTCCAGTTTCTTCTGCTCTCGGGCTCCATTTCTTCACTTCCCACTCGCCACAGATCCTTGGGATGCACCTCTGCTTATTTCTCTGGTTTTTTTAATTTATTATTTTTCCTACTCCTATTTTTTTTAATAATATATGTTGTTTTTATATATATACACTCGGAAAAAGCATGCTATAAAATTAAAAAAAAAATTTCCTTCAAACCGTAAATTGATAAATATATAGATATAGATAGATATATAGATCCGATGGCACTTAAAAGACTATTTTAAAATGCCTTTTTTTCTACGTTTAAAAAACATTTTTTTATAACACCTCTTTTTTTTTTATTCAAAAAAAAATATTTTTTTAATGCGAAGATTTTTGCTAACTTGAGGTCATAATTGGTTATAACCAACAGTTTTTAAGCATTTCAACACACTTCACTTGGGGAGTGAACCCATGACCTTTTTAGTTTTTAATAAAATAAATTTTATTTTTTTGTAGTGTACATTTTTTGTTGTGCCCGCCTTGTCTTAATTTATTCTGCTCATTTGTTCGCTGCACTGCATGCAAATTGCCAACAGCCATTGCTGTTTCGCTCACACACTTAACCTGACACCCGGCAAAAAGGAGGAGGTTTCTCGCTGGAGTGGGTGGCCATGTGGATCCAGTGGATCCAAGTACTCCCAAGTACTTGACAAACACCCAAAAGCAGTGCAGTCGCTCTCTCCCTCTCTTTCCCACCGCCAAATGGCTGTCTCTTTCTGTTTTTGGCGCTCATTAGGGGAACAAAAAATGAAAAACATTTCCGTTTGCCGAGTGGCAGAGGCCATATCCTCGCATTTTGCTCCCAGGTTCAAGTGCGCTAATGTCTTTCGAGTGCTTCGCACTCTTCACTCACTCATTATTTAGGCATTATTATGCAGGCATTCAGTGGGGGTTTTCAGCATTCAGCATCCAGCCTTAGCTCCTTATTGTCACAGGTCTCTTTTCCTTTTTTTACATTTTTATTCCCATTTAATTGGATTTCTTAAAGCTGCGCCTTGACTTAATGGGATTGCCATTTGTGAGCAAATGCGATTTGTGATTTTTTGCATTCAGCGATTTACCATTTTCCGATTGCGATTCGAGTTCTTCAAGTGGCCAAGCGGATAAATGGGTAACCCGGATGAATCCAATGAGTGGCAGGTGTTGGCAGCTCCGCGTTGGAATGGGGGATTAGCCGGGCTCAGTCGATTGTTTCCTGTCTGAGAGTTTGATTTGTAGATGGGAGGTATCCGAATGGAGCTTACAAGATGTGGGAAACCATATAAAAGTAATGCTGAAGTAAAGACCATTATAATAACAGTCTAGTCGCGAGCAATAATCAAAACTGTTGTGTAAAATTCCCCCAAAACTTTTTGAAATCTCTCCAAAATTCTACAGAATTTCAACCCTCTAAAATACCATACATATTTGATGAACTTTTGATTGCTGACCAGGCACACTTTCGAACACTATAATTTCGATAGTCATTTCTTGATGGTGTGGGTCCCCCCAATTTTCGAGCTACGTAGAGTGCGTGTGTTCCACTTTTGTCTGGCAGCCATTTACAAACGATTTGTCAACCAGCTAACTGACTTGGCTTTTCCTGCCTCTTGTTTTTGGGGCCCCCCAAAAAAAAAAAAAAAATACATCGAAAAAATCGAAAAATCGTGGCTTGTTTGGACGTTGGTAGCCCTTGGCTAAGAACTACTCAAAAACATATTAATCATGCAGCATCAGCAGGCCCAGACAGCTGAAGACAGCACACGAAACGAAATCGTTTAATTGCCACTAACTCAGAGCCCAGACCTCGGGCCCGAGACCTCAGACTTAAGTTCTCGGACTGAGCCAATCATGGTGTGCTGGCAGTGAGTCAGTTAGGGCCCAATTATGGCTGATAGACAGGGTAGATGCAAAAGATATATATACACGGGAAGAAATCATACGAAATGTGGTATTCAAAAAGTATGCAACAAACAATTAGTTTTGAAATCCCTCCCCACAAAGCAAATCCTGTAACTATGTAATGTAACCTGTAATGCATAGTTACAGGATTTAGTTTACTTCATCTATAGTATCTATCTATACTATAAAAGTAGCACCCATCATTTTCCGCAGGTTCACTGTAAGTCACAGTCACTGATAAGTTAAATCTAAAACAAAAACCGAAATTCGTAAATAATTCAGAGATGTAAACTTAGAAAGGACTTGGCCAAATTCAGACCAGAAGTGACCTAAAAAAAATCTAAATATAACAATAATAACATCAAATATTATTACATACATATATTTAAAGTCAAGTGATCTTCTCTCTGCTGATCTCGAACTTCGTCGGGTGGTCAATTTGGCGTTTATCAATAACTACTGGGAGATCTTTTTGGTGCCCTTAGGAGCACCTCGCTGAGCTGGTCAAAATCAACAATGCTAATATGTGTAGGCCGCCCGCAGGTCAAAAACCACAGCCATATCTCTGGGCAGCCTTTGCCTTTATGGCATCTCTGTAGTATCGCTGGCATATCTGTATCTGTGTTAACGACTAATTTTCAGTTCCCACGGAGATTTGAAAATTAACATTTTGCTTAGCTCTCCGGGCTCTTGGACTCTGTTTTGGGCTGAATTTTGGTTTGTTGTTACAGTTCCTGCGGCTAAAATCCAATCGAATCCAATCCACCTGTGTGTATTTCGGATATTACCTGGCTGACCAACTCACTAACTGACTGGCTGACTGACTGAAACGCACACACAGAGGGACCCAATAATTTTGTAATTAATGATGTGAGAATGAGCTGCGGACAGCCAGGGTCTGGGTCTGGGTCTGGGTTTGAGTTTGAGTTTGGGCTTGAGGCTCGGGCCAAGATTTAACCCCTTTTGGCCTGGCCCTCTTATCCCTCGAGAGCTGTCGACAGTAGGGTGCCCCATGAGTGAGACCCCCGGGCTGCTGGCTTGTTTGGCTTTTTGTCATCATCATCAGCAGCAGAAGCAGCAGCTCCGGCAGCTCAGCAGCTTGGCAGCATCATTAGAGCCAGATTATACACTCTTCTGAATCGGTTTCTATATCTGTATCTGCATCTGTTTAGTATCTTTTGTCTTCACAATCCCTCTCTGTGTGTGTGTGTTTGTGTGCTCGAGTGTCGCCAAAGGCTTCAAGTGGCTTTCTATTGTTGTGATTGTGATGCTGAGCTGATGATGATGATGATGCTGCTTCTGCTTCTGCTGTCTTGCCCATTGATTAATTGACTTAAATCGTGTCTGGGGATTAATGCGCACTGTGCTACTTGAGCGCCACAATCCCTCTAATGGAGGGAAGCCCGTAATGATAACTGAATCTGTAAGCCAATTAATTAAATCATATTCCAAAATGTGTATTTGCTTGCCATGTCTGCGAAACAAAGGGGTTTTCGGCTAAGGCAACTGAATTGAGGCACAGAAATAATTATTTTTTTTTTTTAATAATTATAATTGAACTGCGTTGTGTTGGCTAGAAAAGCTGGGGAAGTCAATTTCAATTTCAAAACAAATCAGTAAAATATAAACTGTTTTTTTGTGAAATGTTTTCTTTTTATTATTATTTCCTTTATTTTTTTTATTTTTTTTTTCTTTTTCAACATTAAGTGAAGTTTACTTAACAGTTTAAATATGGACATAACATGTAGTACACAATTTTATTTTATTTTATACACAAATTAGTAAAATATAAACCGTTTTTTTGTAAAATGGTTTCATTTTATTATTTTGTATTTTTATTTTTTTTATTTATTTATTTATTTTATTTTTTTTTCTTTTGAAAACAAAAGTTTTACTTTAAATATGGACATAAAATGTAATACAAAATTATATTTGGTAGTTCAAAACCCTATATATTTTTCTCTTCTCCTTTTGCGCAATGATTGAGAAAGGTTTCCCCTTCAGAGCTTTTCTCAAGTTCCCCATTGTGGAACCTTTCGCTGCACTCTGATTGGGGATTTTCCTGGCCATCGTCGTCGTCGTTTGCCATGGCTGTTGGGCGACAAGACAGCTACCATCTGGTGACGACGACGGTGGCAACTTCTGGTTGTGCCCGCGGCTTAGCTCAACCATCCCCCGTCGTAGTTATCTGTCTTCCCAGTCAGTCTTTCCGTCTCTCGGCCTTTTCCTCCCACTGGCGGCCATTTGGGGCGGCCACCCGCTGCTCACGACGCCTGCTGATAGGCCACCCCGCCGAAAAAGCTAAAGGAAAACCCAAACCGAGCTGAAAACCACCATCATACCGTGCATATACCACCTTTGTATGGCTCAATGGTTAAGTGTTGCGCTGCTTGTAGTTTTGTCGTCTCTTGGCTGTCGCTTGTTGGCTGTTTGCTGTTGGCTCTTAGCTGTTCTCGGCTGGCAAAAGGTCAGAACTCAGGCTGCTGTTTTTGTCGTGCCAGCAACATGTGTACCCCATCACATGGTCGCCACGACAACGTTGAGAACCCAAAACCCAAAACCCAAAAGAAAAGAACGGAGGCCCTTCTGCTTACCTTCTCCCTTTTACCTTTTTGATTTGGCCAACCGCCCCCGATGCGATTTCGATTTCTATCGATGAATTTCATTTGTGTTCTATTTACTGATAGCCATCTAAACTGCGCTCCGCTACCGACGGCCAACAGCCAACAGCCAACTTAAAGTCAAAGACGCTGCCTAAGCCAATTTGTATGCCCCCGTAGCCGAGGCACAAACAAATTTTATGCAGTCAGGGGCCCCCATCAATATATATATATATATATATATATATATATTTGGGTTTATATGTGTAGATATATATATATAAACCGGTTGCTTTGTCGCTTCCTTTGGCGCACGAGTTTTCAGCAAAAATTTCTTATCTGTCCCAGAGAGACTCTTCCTCGCGCTGCTTTCAAAAATTTTATGGCAGCACCAGCGCAGAAGCGGCGACCACCACCGCCTAAGAAAGAAAAAAAGCACAGAAGACTGTTCTTTAAAGACACAGAAGAATCCAAAGACACTGGCGTTAGCAACGTGGCGACCTTCAGAAGACTGAGAGCCACGCATTTGTCTCTACGCCATAAAAATGCAGGGGAGCTCGGCTTATTATTTTGGCAGTTCGAATTTGTTTTGGCCCGGAGCCTGGAGCCCGAAGAATTGGCGGGGGGAGAATCGAAGAATCGGGCAGCCAGAGCTGCGGTCTCCGTTGATTTCGAGTTAAGATTTGAATGTCGCTCCTCCTCCGCCACGAAGACAATGCCCCAAAGTTGCCGTTGTCGTCGCCGTCGTCGTCGTCGTCGTCGTCGTCCTGTGGCGCTCACAAAAGCTCGTGCTCAGCCAAGAACCCAAAAGACCCCCTTTTCGAAACCCCTTTTGCCGACTTTGACTGGCCGCTGGTGGCCGTCTTCGTCGTCTGCATCGTTGTCTGGGGCTCTTTTATTTTATTTGCTACGTTTTTTCGGTTTTACTTCTCTTGGATTTCGATTTTTTTTCTTTTTATTTTTATTTTTTTTTTCTTTTTGGGCTGGCTGGCGCCTGCGGTATTCCTTTGTCGTCGTCGTTTTCGCTTGTCGTCGGCTTTGGAGACCGCTCGCCTATATGAGAAATGATCGGACATGGGAAACAAAAGATTTGCAAATGTCTTTGGCTTTTTGGTTGCCGAATGCAGCAGCAGCAGCAGCAGCAGGAGGAGGAGGGGGCTCACTGGACAGTGGACAGTGGGCGACAGGTGACGCCAGCCAGCCAGCAAGCCAGTGAGCCAGCGAGCCAGGCATCTATTTAAGCCAAGAGGCTGGCCAAGCCAATTACATACAAAATACAAGGCCTGACAACGACACACATTCATCTTGGGACGAGGCGACGCGACGGCGGCAACACAGGCGCCGGCTAAGCCGCCGTCCTGTAACAAGCTTTCGGGGGCACAACATCACATTGGATCGGATCGAATGGTCTATATGGTATATGGGTATAGTGAGTAGTGAGCAGTGAGCTCGGCCCCTTCCTTCCTGCTTTGCATGAGGATGTGGGGATGTGGTGTCGGGATGTTGAGATGCTGGGACTGCTGTTTCTTGGGCGTGCTGCCTGCTAACTGCTAACTGCTGACGCCAAAAGCCAACAGGCAACTTGTTAATTAGGCACAAACGAACCGCTGCTGAACGCGACAAGGTCGTTCTCACTGCCGATTTGCAGCTAACGGGTTTGGATGTCTTGCAGCTGCCAGAGGCACGCACTCGGGGAGCCTAACCCAATTCCAGAGGCAGTGGAAAGGGGAATTTTAGTGGCCAAGGTGGGTTGAATTTTAAAATGTGGTTCTTAGCTTAAGATTAAGTGAGAAAATATTAGAAAAATTAAAATCTATATAAGGTATACAGCTTTTAAAACATGCGACTTAGTTACATTGCAAACTTTGGCAGTGGCCCCACGTTGGGCGCCAATTATTGTGCTTAAAGGTGTGTAGAGTGAATTTGTTTTTCATTAGTGTAAATTAGTGAACCTAAAGAAATAAAGCAATTATTTCTTTTGGTCTTATTTCCTAAGGCCTCTCACTCTGCAATTGCCTGCCTAATTTGTGTCACTTGAAGGCCCCACGTTGGGCGCCACAAAGTGAACAAGTACAAGTACAATGGGGAAGCTGGCTTTCGACTTTCGAACCAGCGGTGGCCCGCTCTTTGGGCGCCTTATCGCAGCTCGTCTTGTGTGTTGTTTTGTGGCGGCTGTCGTGGACCACCGGTCGCGAAACTACCGCCTTCGTTTGCTGTGTGGCCCGGTTCAGTTCGGTGAAACAACAACAAAAACAAAAAGAAGAAGAAGCAAAAACGCAATGTGGCACTTAAGGTGGCTACCGCTGGCAGCTCGCTACGCAGGCGCTCCGATTGCCCCACCGCCGGCCGGCCGGCCGGTTGAGTTGACCATCATTCCCCCATTCTTCTTTATCATTAAACGCATAAATGCGAATCTGCAACATCCGAGGAAGAAGCTGTAGCTGCAGCAGAAGTAGCAACAGCAGCAGCAGCCTTGTGTGGATATTTATGGGACGTAAATTTTTATGTCTCGGCCTGGGATCGATATGTACTTGGCATAGGCCATCGTATTTCCCACCGAAACGCGTCGGTAGCAGCGCCATTGGCATCGTCATCATCATCATTATCATCGTCATCGTCGTCATCGGGTATCGTCATCGTCACATGAATCTGCCATTTTATTGCCAACTTCACTTTGGCGGCAATGTTATTAACGCACATTTTTATGGCCTTCATGAGGATGCTCATGCCTTCTTCTTCTGCTCAACGCTCTCTTTCGGCCATCTAAAATTGAATTTAATTTCTAAGTTTGGACCCGATTGACTTTCTTTCGCTGGCCGGAATCAACTTTGACCAGCAAACTGGCCACTCATTAGCATAGATCGCTGTGGGATCACAATCACAGTCACAATCACGGAAATTGTGGGCAGTCGACCTACTGCCCATAAAAGACCTGTGTTAATTTTCTCCACTTTATCGATTTTTAGATTTTTTGGTGGGGTTACGATTTCCGTTGCAACTGATTAGCTGGGGGGAGGGGAAAAAAAAGGGAAACCAAGGCAATATGAATGAACAACAGCGACAATTTCCTCAATCAACGCTGAGCTGGGCGGTGAATGCTGATTAGCATAATTTTACACTTAATTTCTCGATTAGCCGCAAGAAGCGACAAAAACACACACAGCGAGGGAATTGGTTTTTATTGGACCCATTTTCGGGGTGATTGCAGCGCACCTTAGCTTCTAAAAACGTTTATGACCTCTAAAACGTTAATTAAAAATACATATTCCATTTTTGGAGGAGGGGGAAATGCTACCTATGGAGTGTAAAATATCTATCAGTTCAATAAAATTTCCGCCTGCCACTATTCTCAGCATTAAATGTTTAATGAATTTATAATTGACACTTGATTGTTGGAGTACCAGAAGTGCACTTTGAATGGGGATATTAGGATTTCGAGAGGGGTATTAAATGAATCACAGTAGCAGTGGCAGAAGTTTTTGGGTCTGCTAATTAATTTTTATATCCCTTCTCTTCGCCACGCTTTGTATCTTGGCCTTTTCCTTTCCATTTTCCATTTTCCTTTTGGGTTAATTAAGAGAAAAGAACTGTGATCTCTTCGATTCTTCGGTTCCCCAGTTCTTCTAGTTAGAAGTTAGGAGTGTTTGAGGCCATAAAAGCAGGTCGCGCAGCGTGTGGCTCTTCTTCTGGACCTGTGAGACCATGAAAACTCTAAGAAACCAAAACAGAAACCCTGCCCACACACATGCTGCGCTGCGACCCATTATCAGGCTCATTTCCATTCCCATTTACCATTCCCGCCTTACTTTTCATTCATTAAAACAAAAGAATACAAAACGCCACCATTCCCGAGTTTGAATATCAAACAAGTGACGATTTGTATGCCGTCTATATGGAGTAAGATGACTGACTGATGTCCGGCTGCCAGTAATTAAGTTATAAAACAATTTTAATGCTTCGCTGGTGCTCGGTGCTCTTCAGTCCTCTGATAAGATAGCGGCCCTCATCAAAGTGCCTGGGATCTTCTGGATCATCTGTGGGTCACTCAGTCACTCAGTCAGTCAGTGAGAGACAACCAAAAATCGATTGGCAAATTAAGAAGCCCGAAAACGGAGTCTCCCATCTCCCACAACCACCACCACTCGACATATAAATGCGGCTCATTAGTCGAACCTGCGCAGCCCATTAATTGCCTAGATATCTGGGCTATCTTGACCCGGCTACTGTATTTGCCATCTCCATCTCCGCTTCAGTTTCGGTTTCTGTTTCGGTTGAGGTTCCAGTTTTTTGTAGTTTTTAAATTTCAGTTCAAGTTCCTCCGCCCGCCGGCTTTCACCTCCCTTCCCCGTTGAGCTTTTATTTTCATTAACATAAAATGTTTTGTGTTGATTTTTATATACAGTAAATTATCGGCAATTTATGCCGCAGTCGGGGCGGTCTCCTCTCCCCTCGAACCTTTCACATTTTTCCTCTCAGTTCGGCTTCCATTCTTCTTTCATTCATAAAAAAAAAAAACACAAAACGAAGATCGCGGGGCGAACACTGCGTATGCTTAATTTATCGACACTTAATGTCAATGATGCGAGTCGGGCCGCACTTCAATTAAAGCCTCCAGATCCTCACCATCTCCATTCCCTTTGGAATGAGTGTGTGTGTCTGCATTATGCTTAACACTTGTCGAACAGTAGCGCGGCTCTCAGTCTCCGGGTCCCGATCTTAGTTCCCAGTTCTCCAAGTTCCAAGTTCCCAGTCCCAAGTTCCAAAGACAAAACCCGCATCGCATCGCACAACTCTTCTGCATGCGTGCAAATAAATTTGTCTTTTAGTAATTGCCCAGTTTTCGGAAGGAGGGAATGAGATCCCAGATCCGAGAACCCCGATCTCAGTCCCCTGGATAAGGCATAGGGATTGGGGACCTGAGAACCGGGCACCTGGGACAACAACCTGGTTTATATCATTAACGCTTCCAGTTGAATTTCATTAAGCCAAGAAACTAAGGAGCAGAAAGATAAAAAAAGAAGGCTAAAATCAAAATATTATAATGCATTTTGAAGATATATCTGATTAGGAATTTTCAATCAAACGTTGCCCAAAACAGAAAATTAGTTGGATTAAAATAATAAAGCTTTAAATTATAAATAAAAAAAAAAGTAAATAAAAAAAAAATAAACAAAATTACAAAATTATTAAGATCTTCTACCAACATTATAAAAATAATAAAACTTTAAATTTTAAATAAAAAAAAAAAATTAAATAAAAAAACTAAATAAATAAGAAAAATAATACGAATATATTAAGATATTCCACCAACATTAGAAAAATACTATAATATAATTCTATAATTTCCTTATATGATCCAGTTAGTAGATCAAATAGTGCCTGAGTTCAGCTCAAATGTCAAACAAAACAAAAAAAATAAACAAAAAAATAAAAAATTATACAAAATTATTAAGATCTTCTATCAACTTTCAAAAATGACTATAATGTAATTCCATAATTTCTGTATATGTGTAAATTAGTTCGAGTTAGTATTGCCCGAGTTGAGCTCAAAATGTGCCATTGATGGATTCCCAGCTCCCGAAACCCCCCTCTACTACCCTTCCCACCTCATCTCCATATGCCGGCTATTCCGATATTACCAGGTAGATCGGCGATCTTCGAAGAGCAGCTGAACTACTTAAGGTAAACAGCAACAGCATTACATATATTAGATCAAATAGTGCCCGAGTTGAGCTCAAAATGTCCCATTGATGGATTCCCAGCTCCCGAAACCCCCCCTCTACTACCCTTCCCACCTCATCTCCATATGCCGGCTATTTCGATATTACCAGGTAGATCGGCGATCTTCGAAGAGCAGCTGAACTACTTAAGGCAAACAGCAACACCAATCGCAACACCAACACACACGTTATTTGCCTAAGCGAACAACTTTGGTGGACAATCGCTTAATGGCTCGCCTGCGGAACATGAAAAAATACTCAAGTGTTATCGATTAATGTCCAAGTCTAGCGGCTACCGAACGAGCGGCTGAACTGGAATCAAGAGCCCAAGAACCCAGAATACAGAATACAGAACCCAGAACAGAGAATACTCCAGAGACCCAAAACCCAAAGCCCGAAACCGAAACCCAAATCGAAAGAAGATGCGACCGATGGAAACCCGCTTCCTCGCGATGTGCGGCTGCTCAGCCAAAACTCAGTGGCTAAATGGACGACAACAACTTGAACGACAACGACAACGTCGCGAGTTGTTGGTTCTTTATTATGATTATTCGCCTTTTTAATAAAGAAGAACAAAAGGCGCCGACAAATATGGCAAAAACAAAAAAAAGGAGAGAGAATATATAAAACTGCGGGCTAAAAAATACAGGGGGTATAAAGAGGGGCTTCGGTTGATTGCGGCATTTGGATGGTGCTAATGTCATCGAGCGTTGAACACCTTTATCAGTGTTGCATTGAAATGCACACACGCATGCGCCGAATGGCCAGTTGCATGTTGCATGCAACACTACAGTTGCTGCTGCTACTCCTTCTTATCGCAGCAAAATAGTTGGCCCATACCCCGATATCTCCGCTATCCCCTTGGCCACCGAACCACCAAGTCACCAAACCACCGAACCACCGATCCTCCAGTCTTCTTTCTCAGTGGTGGGTCGCCATTCAATTTATTAGCTGCAATAAAACGCAAATCATCGAGCCGCCGCCGAGCGAAAAGAGCGCGGCATCGGCAAAGTGTTGAAATCATTTGAAATATTTGTCATTCGCTGATAGTCTAGTCCAAAGGGGGATATACATACGTACTTATACAGCCGAGATCGGTAGCTCTCCCGCTCGACCATTAGCCGATCCTAAGCGACGATCCTCTCGCCGCCCGTTTCAGTTTTTATCTATGGCCCGCCGAGCTCTCCATAACTCGACTCATTTATAAACAGGCAGCGGCGGCGGACTTCACATAGACGACGGGGCCTCTCTTTCTGACCAGTCGCTAATTTATGGCCCTCCTATGGACTAGACTCCCCCAACCCATCCCCCCACCGAAGATCGGATAGTAATAGCGTTGGCAATGGCAAACGCAAACGCAAAAGCGATAAATAATCATCGATAGTTTGGGGGCTAGGTGTTTGTGCGCTTTATGTGGGTGGCGGGTACAAAACGATTATTAATGAAGCAACCGAGCAACTAAGCACCAGGCGTATTACAAATCGATTAACGTCCATTGAAGGAGTGCTTTTTACGATCTAAACTGCCTGAATTGGGTATGCGGCGAGTTTTGCAAATCGATTACTTGCCGATAAGTTATGGGTTGAGATTTACTTTGGATTTAAGGAAGTTTTCAAGAGAGAGAAAATGGTTTAGTGAGTTTAAATATCATTTATGATTGTTTTTAAACTTGAAACAAAATTATACATGTGTTACCATCGCTTTTCACACTTATCGATTTAATCGATAAGCCAACGATTATTTTGTATCAGGGTAAAGAAAATAGTTTCGTATGTCTATATGTGATTTATGATTGTTTTTGAACTTGAAACAATATTATGTGTGCCTATCGCTTTTCACACTTATCGATTTAATCGAAAAACAAACGATTATTTTGTATACCTTTAAATAGTCGCATCAGCATCAACTTATACCCGCTTAAAGTGAATAACTGGCCCATAGAGTGTTGGCTTTCAGCTTGACTGGTCGATCCGGCCACGACCGCCGCCTATCGATAACCCGTGGCTATCGGGAGCCTGGCGGGGATCAGTGGGCCGCATCCAACCTCAGCCACTGGGTGCCAAAACTCATGTTCCGAGTTGGCTTTTCGCTGGGCATTCGTTTTCAGCTCCCGGCCAATCGACTGTGACTGCTGTTCGCTTTTCTGCTTTTATTATCACGTGGAGAGGGGGTGGATATTTTCCAGAGGACCCCAGACCAAGCACGATCGATTTGCATACAAGAAAAAAAGAGGAAAAAAAAACCGTGGACAGGCAAAGGCATCATTAGGCAGCTGCTGTAGCGATTTCATTGAATATCGAATGTTGGGTTTCTTTTTTCTTTGCTTTTGCGGGGCCCCCAAAACGCCGCCCATTTTGCTTAGCAAATTTGCAATTGGCTGCAGTCCGCTGGGGTTTCGGAAATCTAAAGGAGGGTTGGGGGCCCACATACACAACATTCAACTCTTTCTGTCTGTATCTCAATCGGTTTTCTTGTGGCCTTCGCTTCGTGTTGTCATTAAAATGTAAATCCGTTTAATTAACATTTTAGGCTCCATTCCCCTCGCTCCAACTACTGAAAAGAAGGCGACCACCGGCCGAAAAGAATTGTTATAAATTGTAAATAAATTTCGACTCGGTCAGCGTATTTCTCTCTCATATTCGAATGCGGCGATTCGTTTCGATTGGCAGCTGCATCGTGAGAGTTTTGACATCGCAGCACACAGATTTTGGAGTCTTTGGGTGGCTTTTGGGTTTGGGTTTTGTTTGCCCAGTTTCTCGTCTTTTGTTTCTCCATTTCGGGGGCATTAAAATTATGCATAATTTACAGATTAATATGAGCTGGCCAGCTTTGGTGGCCTACAGTCTACTCTCTGCTGGAATCTGAAAATCTACCTGATCCGGCGGCTTAATTAAGACATGGACTTCCAGACAGGGTCTCTCTACAAAAACTCCAAACTACAAACTCCGATCTGCGATCTGTGATCACTGATCAAGAGTTTCGTTCGTTCGTTCGTTCGTGTTGATATTTATGGTATAGATGGCTTAAT
This sequence comes from Drosophila mimetica, assembly GCA_037075245.1. NCBI lineage: Eukaryota > Metazoa > Arthropoda > Insecta > Diptera > Drosophilidae > Drosophila > Drosophila mimetica. Next base: position 7,630,408 of record JBAMCH010000005.1, read on the forward strand.
ATGCATATCGCTTAATACTTAATACAGCTTAATAAAAAGGCGACTCGACGCGATCTTGGCTTAGTCATCCCCATCATCATTATGATCACCATGATCATCAGAGGCGCTTCAATTATGGCCATAATTGGTCAACAGGTAGCCGAAAATGGTTGTGCCGCCTAATTGAGTCCGCGCGACGAGATCGGAGAGTTTATCATTGTCATTGGAGAATGAGCGAGCGGTGCCTTAGAACATTCGGCATTCGTATTGAGATCATTGAACCAATAACGAATCATGATCATGATCATCCAGGGGATCAGATCAGCGAATCAAGTCGAAAACATTTTGTTGATCACTTGCTGCCAATTTCAATTTGGCATCGATCTTCTTCACACGATCTCTCGATCGATTGCTATGTTCTTCTATCTCCCTCTTAGCCCCAAAAAGAAACTCAATTAAAAGTGACCAAGTTGGATCAGTCGGACATTCACTCACGATCACCTTTTCGCCAGCGAGCAATTCTTCTATTTGCTTTACTGAACTTTCCAACCGAAGTGGAGTCAATTGAATCTAACTGGCCGATCACCGTTAACTCGCTGTGCTTACATGCCAAATCGAATCAAAGTGTGAGTGATCATTCAATTAACCCAGCACGCCAGCAACACCAGCAACACAAGCTGCAACAGCAACATCGGCAACAACGCGACGACAGCAATCACACAAGGCAACAGACAGCAGCAACAGCGACAGTAGTGCCATCATCAGTTAAATTATGTGATAATATGCCAACAATGAGTGTGCAACAACAGCAACAACGAGCAGCAACCAGCAATCTGCCAGCAGCAGCAACAGCGACTTTACCTTTTAGCAATCAACACGCAAAAGCCCAAAACAAACGTGTTGCTGGCGGGGGAAGGAGCAACATCAACAGCAACAGGAGCTCAAGCTGGGTGCAGATGCAGCAACACGTAGCAAGCAGCAACACGGGAGCAACAGCAGCAGCAGCAACATCAAATTGTCGCACCATTTTTGGTATTGACCGCCGGCGGCTCAATCAGTTTGTCACCCGGGCGATATATAGAGTGATTAACTGCTCAGCGGATTGGCACGGATTGTGCGCGGTCAATATATGCGCAGAGCAATCACAGTCACAGTCAGAGTCACGGGAGCAACATGCAACATGCTACGTGCTGCAATGCCGCAATGCATAAGTGCAATCATATATGTGTGTGCTAAAAATCTAGGCAATATTTGATGCATAATTGCCTTGGGTTTTTGTTCGCCAATCAATTCAATCAGCAAATACAATCACGCCAGCAGTAGCAGCAGCAGCAGCAGCAGCAACATCAGTTGCAGCAGCAGCAACGGCAGCAGCAATCTGGTTGCTGCCTGTTTGAGTGACGACAACTGCAACTGGCGACGACTGCGTGGCGTCCGTGTAATCGCACTTCATGTCTAATTAGACTTGTTTATGCCCATTTGGAAAAAGTGCAGAGCAACGAGTAGCAACAGCAGCAGCAGCAACATTGCATGCTTATATTTTTATGGCTATCTTCACGGTTATTTTCATTTAAATCGCAATTCAAACTCGGCACAAACTCAGCGACCAAAATGACATTTTAAATGACAATTTTGCGCCTTGTGCGCCATGCATGGCAGCCCAATGAAAAATTAACGTAATAATGCAAATTGTTTTATCAATAAATTCTAGACACACACACACTCATACACACACACACACAGCGATAAACTGGCGGCGTAATTATGATGATTGTTCAAATGAATTTATGTGTCAATAAATTTAAAGCAAATTAGCAAATGACGTTTTAAGTTGACGACAACGACGACAACGCGTTTTGCCTGCAATTTATGGACTGCGTTGCGATTTGTTTTCTGTTTTCTGATTTCTGTTTTACTGCCTTTTTTTCGGCTTTTCGCCTTTCGAGCTTCGAGTTTGATGGATGATCAGGCAGTCGGGCATAAAGTGTTTGTTTGCCTTTAAAAGGCTTTTCATTTTCGGTTTTCGTTTTCATTTTCCAATGGACGGGGCCAAAAAGCGGGTGGAGCAAAAGCGTTTAGTTCAAAATGGCGGGCAATTAATCAGCTCTTTGTTGGCTTTGCGTTTTCGGCCTTTTGTGTTTCGGCGCTTTTGGCTCTCTGAAGTGTTGGCTTAAATGCGCCAGAAAAAATTTGGGGGAGGCTCATATCCGATTCGATTGGTTCGATTCGATTCGATTCCATAACAGTGTGAATAAAAAGAAGTTCTCATACTCAAATCCCAAACTAATTACATGAAATTTTTATTCAAAATAAGTGCTGAATTTTTGAATGATTAAATTTAAATATATTTGATACTTATGATCATTTTCATTGAGAATTTTCTGAGTACCTACTCATATTCATACTCATACTCATGTATAAGGTACATTATACTAGGTAACTTGTATATTTCAATCTATAACTTTATGAATACTTAATTTTAAATGAGTATTTTCTGAGTAGCTACTCGTATTCATTCGGTTACTTGGGTATTTCTATCTATAACTTTATGAATACTCCATTTTCAATGAGTATTTTCCGAGTACCTACTCATCTTCATACTCATACTCATTTACAAAGTACTTATATTCTATTACTTGAGTACTTCAATCTCTAACTTTATGAATACTCTATTTTCAATGAGTATTTTCTGACACCTACTCATATTCATACTCATATTTATAAAGTACAAGGTACTTTATATTCGGTTACTTGGGTATAACTATAACGATAACTATGAATGCTCCATGAATACAAAAAATACAAATAGTTATAACTATTCCAACGAATAGTATTATCTAGTATTGGAACTCCCTTCCATTTTTGGTGGTTGTCCTGCTCGTATCCCCTTTATCCACTGGGTTTGTCATCCCTGAATCTCCGCCCAAAAACAGGCGCACACCCAAACACCCAGAAAGCATTCACACAGCACTCACTCGCATTAGTCACACCTTCGTTTCTGGGGGCCCCGAGTCGCCATTGGTGGTCTGGTGGTCTTGGGGTTTTGGCTTTTGGCGAGAGGCGTGCGAATCCGGCGCAGATACAAGATACAAGATACTCGTACTATGAGATACACATTGTGGGCTGTCTCGCTTTGTTTGCTCTCTTGGTCTCTTTGTCTCCTTGCTTCGCTCGCCTGCTTCGTTGTAGCAACAAACCAAAAGTTGTTTTTTCGTTCTTTTTTTTTGTTTTTTTCATTCCAAATTACACGAACAAAATGGCGACGGGTGCTGCTTGTGGGGTCTCCACACGCAGCAGCAACAGCAACATCAACAGCAGCAGCAACATCAACAGACACAGCAGCAACTTGTCCGGGTTTTACTAGGCCTGTTTGTCGCTTAATCGAAGTCGAGCCGACGAGTTATGGTAATTAAAAAGGTGTTCCTTTCTGCAACAACGAAACGGATCGAAATGGATTGGGCCATCTATATAGAGGGTATATTGCAGCTTGCTTGGGGGGTCTCTCTCCCTCTCTCTCTCTGTCCTTCTCGGCCTTTTCTTCTCGGCCGTCGACAAATTCATATTTTATGACAACAACTTTGTATTGGCACAAGGCTCCCTCGTAGCCCTCGTAGCCCTGGCTGCCACAAAACCCTAGTACATATCTCCTCCTCGATTTTCTCGTGCCTTTTGGTGGGTGGTCGTTGGCTGTCTTGCAAATGTTGCCGCCGTCGATGTTGCTGTTGCCGTTGCCGTTGCTGTTGGCTGGCGTGTAAAGTGAACGGCGACGGCGGCAAATCGTCAGCAATGTCGCCGTATTTTTCGGGGTCCCTCACCTAGGAAAATTTACGGTAACTGCACTGGGAGAAAAATATTCAAAACATAAAAATAAACATTTCTTTGCCTTACTAAAAATCTAAAACATTTTATATAGATTTTTTGTTTTTTTTTTGGGAAAGATTTGGGTAGAAACAAAAATCTTTTATTGAAAAATGTAGTAAAAAAATAATATAACTTAAAAAATAGATATTTATCTGTTTTGAAACCAAAAAAATAAACTCTTAATTGGATATTTTTCTTTATTCTAAGAAAATGTCATATTTGTTCTCTGTAAAAAAGGTCTAGTATTTTCTAGTATTTTTGATTGTGTCTTTGGAAAATCTGTTCGATTTTTAGGAGATTTAATTTTTCTCAGTGTGCCTGTGTTTGAAAGTTTGTCTGCCGTTCAGAGTTTTTTTTGTGAATTCTTTGCGCTGCCGTTCCTTGGTCTCCCGTTTTTGTTTTCCCTCGGTTGGTCGAAACGAACTAACCATGGCCGTCTGACAATTCCACTAATCCCCCATCCATTTGCATCTATTTTTATTTGGCTGCCCGCAGACGATCCTGAACTCGATGCACAAGTACCAGCCGCGTTTCCACCTGGTGCGAGCCAACGACATCCTGAAGCTGCCGTACTCCACGTTTCGCACGTACGTCTTCAAGGAGACCGAGTTCATCGCCGTCACTGCATATCAGAATGAGAAGGTGAGTACTTGGTTTGGATGATCTTACATACTTATATCTTATTGATCGACGATCTCTCTTTGTTCCGCCCACAGATAACTCAATTGAAAATCGACAACAATCCCTTCGCGAAGGGCTTTCGTGATACTGGGGCTGGCAAGCGGGAAAAGAAGTGAGTATCACTAGTGAATAATGGGGCTTACGGGTTTTGGGATTTCATTACTGACAAGCACTGTAAATGGGTGTAAGAAACATGGGTTTTTTTTAGATATAAAGAAAACAGCTTGAACAAAAAAAAAAAAAATTAAAAAAATAATAAAAAAATATATTAAAAAAACAGGATGAAAAATTATATAATAAATGTTAGGAAAACTATTTTGTACCGAAAAAAAATTCCTAGTAAAAATATTCCCCAGTTTTCTTATTTTCTAAACCCACTCTGAGTTCTTAAGGGAACTCCCCTCCCTCCAAAAAAGAAATCCCATCCAACTTCACTATTCCCCCGAAAAATCATTATCAAAAAGCAAACTAATCAGGACACGGCTAATGGGAAAAAGGGCAGGGGAAATGGAACTGAAAATGGAAATGGTTGGCCTTTTGTGGCTGTCAGACAATCAAAACTTTGCAGCTCCCTGGCCGAGAACTCATTTGTCTCTTTTTGGTCTGGGCATCGTATCGTATCGTATCGTACCATTTACCGACTACCATCTAAATCTCCATCTCAATCAGGCCAGCCAGCCATCCATCTATGTATCTCTCGCCCCCTTTTCCTGTTTTGTGGCTTGATTAGCAGGCTAAAGCTACGAAATACAGATACGGATACACAGAGATACAGATACTTTTGCAGAGCGACACAAGGACATTAATTTTTGTCAAATCTATGCGGAACTAATTAGCCTGCAGCTTGTCAAATTGCAAGTCATACAAGGAGAGGGGGCGGGGGCCGAACTGTGGGCGTGGCTGATTTGGCTGATATGTCTGATTTAGGGAGCCATCACGATGACGATGATGCTCATGGCCATTTGGCTTCTGTTTTCCCATTTTTCCGTTTTTCCGGGGTAATACTGATGACTGGCACCTCCGATGGCAGCTCGAACATGTAATCCATATTGATGGATTGATTTCAATTTCCTGTCTGAGGGGGAAGGAATGGGGGACGGGGGACGGGGGGCAACAACACCCCCCGAAGGGCTGTTAACGATGATGGTCAGGAAAAGCTTTGAGTTTTTAGCACACAGATTTTCCAATTTCTGTTTGCCGAGCGGTGAAGAAGGGGGTTGGGGGTTGAGATCATCGCTCCTTCCCTCCGCTTTTCGAGTGGTTCCGGTTTCCTGTCCTCTGTGGCTGACTTAGCATAATGATGAATGACATTTAATAGCCGAAACCCCCGCGTCGAAATGTCCATGGGCTAAACGTTACAAATCAATTTTCACCCACGGCCCACAGCCACCCAACGTGGAACATCCACCGCATTTGACACAAACAATTTACTCAAGTCGAGAACTGAGAACTGATTACTTGTGGCTTGATTGGCATTAGCGTGTCTGTCGAAAGCCTAAGCTCTTTTTTGTTTGAGGCCGAAAATCAGTGAATTTGCCTGGTCATTGATGTGACAGCCAGTTGTCAGGCAGTCAGTTAGGCGGTTTAAAGGAAAAAAAAATAAAAAAAAAGAAAAAATAAAAAAGAAAGAAAAAAGAAAAAAAATAAAAAAAAGAAAATAATAGCCAGTTAGTCGGGTTAAAGAAACAAAATATATATATAAGAAAAAAAAATATAAAAAAGAAAAAAATAAAAAAAGAAAGAAAAAATAGTCAGTTTGTCGGTTTAAAGAAAAAGAAAAAAAACTGACTCTACTTTACTTCTACCAAATTGTTAATTAAATGCCCGGTGAAGGGAAATTCGACTCTGAAAAAGGGGTCAAAAAACAAAACCGCTAAACCGCTTACAATTCCGCAGAGCAAAAGAGCCCAAAGTAGCAGAAGAAGGGAACCCGAAAGTCCTGGGAGCTGCCAAAAATCCTTGGCAATTAGTGACGACTTAGTCAACTCTTTTTTTTTGCCCTCAACCCCCTTTAACTGCCACGCCCCTGCCATGACAACATCCTGGGTGCTGGGTGCCGCTGCAGAGTGATGATGGCATTTCATATTCCAATGTTGAGTCCTTCACAGCAAGAGATGCTAATTGGTGGCAATCTAGTGCGCAACTTCCGCCGGAATGATATTCAACTGCGGCACACAAATAAAAAAATAAATAAATAAAGAGTAAACCCCTTTTGGAAAACTCCTTTAACCCCCTTTTCCACTGCCATCGCCGGCGGCGCAACGAGAACCGGAAATCCAAAGTGAAAACGTTTTAACGGCAGCAATTGAAATTCGCTTTTCTCGGCGCCTTTTGTTGTTCCTGTTGCTTTGCGATTTTTGCGCAAAAACTCTCACCCCAATTTTGGATTCTATTCTATTCACTTCTATTTTTTTTTTTTTTTTGCTAACCCGAGGCGTTAGTTGACAATAGGTCTCGGTCCCAGGTTATTTAGATATGTATATATATAAATATATACATATTCTATGTAGAAGAAGGGGGCTTTTGTGGGCGTTCGTGGGCCGTTTAAGCCGCAAATTTAGACGTAATTCAAAAATTACAGAGCACACAAAGCAGAGCGCAATTTCTTTGGACCTCCTGGAAAAACCACACCCATGGTAATAGCGATAGGAACAACTCCCTTTTGGGGCGTTCACTGTACAGCAACAACAGTGGGAGACAAAAGGGCAATAGATAAACGTCTTTGGGTTTTGGGCCGAACTTTTATGGGCCCCGCTGCATGGGAAATTCAGGGACGGAATCGGTGGCAAATGCCTTTTGAATTTTATAAAAATTTTAATGGAAAATAATCCAGAAAATTAAATAAATAAGAAATTTGTTTGCGTTTTTTCCGATCTATTACCAAAAATACATTTATTTAAAAAAAAAAAATTTATATTTATTTTTTTTTTCAAACAAAATAATAAAGTCTGTATTAACTAGAAATCAATTTACCCAAATTTTATTTAATTTTTAAATATTCAAGAACCCATTTTGTGTACTTTTTTCCGATCTATTACCAAAAATAATTCTATTTTTTAAAGATATTTTTTTTTTATTTATTTTTTTTTTTTTTAATTTTTTTTATATTTTTTTTCTAACAAAATAATAAAATCTGTATTAATTAGCAATCAATTTACCCACATTTTATTTAATTTTTAAATATTTAAGGGCCTATTTTCCGCAATACTTTCCAGCCATCCTTAGAACAGCCCCTGTGAAAAGTTGGCCGTCTTGGCCTTTGTAGTTAAGTGGGTGGGTCAGATACGTTGCCTGGATTAACACAAATTGATTTGCTATTAAATTAGGCTCTCGCACACACACACACATATACTCGCGGGCGGACAGACATACACACCCATACACCCACCAGGTGGAAAAACAGTTAAGTGTAAAAGAAGACGCCCTTGGCGCAATGCCAGCAATGCCAAAGTGGGTGGTTTTGGGCGGTTGCGGCCTTTTCCACTGGGTGTGGTTGCTGTGATAATGATACACACACACATGCGAACGGTGCCAGCTAAAATTGCCCAATTTGTGAGGCAGTTTCGGCTTTGATGTGTGAACAACAGCGGTGCGGAAAAATAAGGAAAATTGAAATGGAAAATGCGGTGCGGTGAATCCAGAGGGGGCGGGGGTGGGGCGGGGCGGGTGAAGATTGGCCAGAGCAGACACTAAATTACACTAACGTGTTTTGAATTATTTTTCAATTTCATTGTCAGCCGCAGACATACGGACAAACGGACAAGCGTACGGACAGGAGAGTATAGAGAGGAGGGGAGGGGAGGGGGAGGGAAACTCCTGCCCCATTTCCGCCTCACATTGTTACATTTCAATTAAGGTTCAGTGGGTGATATACCGATGTACGGATATACACGGACATTTGGGCGCTTTGCTTTTTCGGGGGCACACACGTCACAAAACTGACAGAAGGCACTGTGCCGTGTATATATTTTACCAGTTTTCGGTGCAAAACATGGAGGAACCGCTGCCGCCGCCAGCGCTGGTTTATCATTTAGCAGATATTTCAGTTACCGACAATATTATCAAAGCCTGATACCCTGATCCCAGCGAAAATTCCACTAGAAAATCAACCGACAAATGCGGCGGCCAAAGCAAAGCTGATTGAAATGACTGGGGGTTGAGGTTAAAGGATTAGGGGTTATCCATTCATTAAGTGGGGATTTTCTAGGCTATATTTAAGAACTGTCAGTATGAAATCATATGAAGCTATCTTATAACCTTCCATTTGACCATTGGATGTTCTAATTTGTGGCCCCGTCTCTCGTACAACTGTTGTTACAGGCAGGCGCTGATGTCGAATAGAGGGTCCGATTCGGACAAGTTGAATCCCACGCACGTGAGCAGCTCGCGGGCACCGCTCCACCTGGGCCACGCCGGTCGTCCGCCCCACCTGCACCCCCATGCCGCCCTGCTCGACAACCAGCAGGACGACGAGGACAAGCTCCTGGACGTCGTCGGTCCGCCACAGAGTCCGCTGCTCCCGCTCAGCCACTCGCTGCAGCAGATGCACGCCCACCAGCACTCCGGTGAGTTAAACTCTTGACTAAATGATCATAATTCTAAGAACATTAGTGATGGGTAGGTTCCTAATTAACAGAAACCAAACTATAAAATTTCATAGATATCCTAGTAAAATGAGTATTAAATGAAAATATTCAAAATTATTAAAATTACACATTTTGGTAAAGAATTAAGGGTTACAAAATTAATCTTCATAATATTTACCAAGAAATTAGTACTGCAGAGTGCTTACTTAGTATTAAATTAATAAAATTCTTTTATAGTATATCTAGTATATTTTTGCAATTTAATAAGAAGATTATTAAATTAATATTTTATGAGGTATAAATTCGAGGGAACATAATAAAAACTTTATTATATTCAATATGAAATTAATACTACATACTTAAAATTGTTAAGTATTAAATTATTTTATACTACATCTAGTATATTTTTGCAATTAAAAAGATGATTAATCAATTAATATTTTCGGAAGTATAGAATTGAAAGTACATAATAAAAACCTTAAAATATTTAATATGAAATGAATACTACATACTTTATATTGTTTAGTATTATGTCAATATAATTTTTTATACCAGATCTAGTATATTTTCAAGACAACTACTATTCAGACTTAAACTTTCTCTTTTTATATGATAACTGATGTATAGGAGACCTCCCATCACTGCTTCTTGGGGGGTTAACCCTTCTCCCTTCTATCTCCTTTACAACCTACTAATTTCCCCCCATATCTTTTCGTCTCCCCCCACAGCCTTGGCCGCCTGGTTCAATCACCTGGCGGGCGCCGGAGCCGGAGCCTCCGAGCATGCGGCTGCCGCGGCGGCGAATGCCAGCGCGGAGGATGCCCTGCGTCGCCGCCTGCAGGCGGACGCCGATGTGGAGCGCGACGGCAGCGACTCGAGCTGCTCGGAGAGCGTCGGCGGCAGTACCGGCGGTGCCTTCAGGCCCACCTCGACGGGCAGCCCCAAGGAGGCGGTGGGCGCCGCGGCTGCAGCGGCCGCAGCGGCGGCTGGCCTCAATCCCGGCGGCGGCGGTAGCTACCCATCGCCGAATATATCGGTGGGTCCGCCCATCCATCCGTCGCCGCATCTGTTGCCTTACCTCTATCCCCACGGCCTCTATCCGCCGCCGCATCTCGGCCTGCTGCACAATCCAGCGGCGGCGGCGGCCATGAGTCCCGCCGGCCTCAATCCGGGCCTGCTGTTCAACGCCCAACTGGCGCTGGCCGCCCAGCATCCGGCCCTGTTTGGCCACGCCTACGCGGCGGCGGGACACACGCCGGTGTCACCGCTGCAGGGCCTCAAGAGCCACCGCTTCTCGCCGTACAGCCTGCCGGGCAGCCTGGGCTCGGCCTTCGATGCCGTGACGCCCGGCTCGAATGCCAATCGATCTGGGGATCCACCCGGCGGTGGTGGCCTGGGTGGCGCTGGCCTGGTGGAGAACGGACCCCGCAGCCTGAGCTCCAGTCCGCGACCGCGACCCGCCTCCCATTCGCCGCCCACGCGACCGATTTCGATGTCGCCCACCACGCCGCCCTCGCTGATGAAGCAGCCGCGCGGCGGCGGTGGAGTCGCAGCCCAGTCGCAGCACTCGCCGTCGGAGCTGAAGAGCATGGAGAAGATGGTGAATGGATTGGAGGTGCAGCATAATGGCAGTGCGGCGGCAGCAGCGGCAGCTCTTCAACTCGCCGAGGAGGCCGCCCAGCATCATCAGGCGCATCACACCCAGGCGCACCACCCGCAGCAGCAGCACCATCAGGCACCAGCAGCACATCCGCACCACCATTCGTCGCACCACCAGACGCACCACCACTCGCATTCGCACCACGGGGCGACGGGGGGCGGCGGGGATCAGTGACAATTACTGGACGGCCGCTCCGATTGCGAGGATGGCGGCCTGGAATTGGAACTGGAGCTGGAGGAGGATGTCGACCAGCAGGAGCAGGAGATGCAGGAGCACGATGGCGATGAGCAGGACGAGGACCGCAGCTCGGTGATCGATCTCGATCTGGATGTCGACGTCTGACCGCGAACGGATCAGCGACCAAGCCTCTAGCCTCTGAACTACACGGCCACCGTCTATGTGGTTTAGCTAGTGTGTACATAATATAATCGATTTGGATGCGGATGCGGAAGTGGAGCCCCCCTAGTATATAGGCATTTGTAGCATATAGTATATATATATATTGTATATGCACGTATTCCTCTCCCTGCTTGAATCGCTCTGCCTGTGTTCGTCGCCAGCTTAAGTAATTTTTTTTTTGTCTCGTTTCTAAGCAAAGCCTAGCCCCTAGAATTCGCTGGCGTCGCGCAGGCAGAGCGATGGAGAGGTGTAACGGCAGTAGAACAGGCGAAAGTTAATGGGGACGTGGCAAAGGAATCGATGAAACACTTTTTTTTTGTAGCACCTTCAAGGGTCAATGGTCAACACTTTGAGATCAAACAGATAAATATACAAAGAGAAAAAAAAAAGAAAAAAAATATGAGAAGTGCAATGAACGCTTTCTCGGACAAATTTATAAGGCATATGGATATGATGATGTATCAACCGTAAATGTATATTGATTGGATTGGAAATAGCAACATCAAAGATGGCGCCTCTTTATATACATCTAGAACACACATATATATATATAGTATATATAGAAGCTGATATATATATACAGATTGTAACCTTAGTAAAACATACAAGAGAAAACGCGAAGAAAGCAAAAAACAATGAAGAGAAAAGCCCACAAAAAAAATACCACAAAAAAAAAACAAAATAAATGCAATTTTTTTCTTAGTCTTAGGTGGATGAATTTTTTTTTTAGTAAACGTAAATAAAACCTATATACATAGAAATATATATACATGAATAATTTATGTAGCTCTTAAGTACCAAAATACCGTAAACACTCAACAAACCAACACACATGCAGCACCACCCCCCCACACACACACACACATACACACCAGTGACAAGTTTTCTTCGTAGACGATGGAAAATGCTTATAAAAGAAACCTATATAAACTATTAGAGCTTGAGTTTTCCTAATTTAACCATAATCATTTTTTTTTTCGATTTTTTTTCGTACTTTTAAGTTCTAAAAAAACCAAAGAAGAAAGTAATCGATTTTTTTTCGTATTTTTATTTTTATTTCGGAACCCCCTGAGATGCTAATTTAGGGCACGAGTTCTGTGTGTGTTTATATCATAAATGAATATATATATATATATGTACTACGAATGTATGGATAAAAAATATAATTTTTTTTTATTAGTAAAGTACATTTTTTTTGTGTAAGAAGGATTTCAAAAAACAAAAAAGAAATGAAAAGAGTTGAATTCAACGCATGTTCCTCGCATAATTTAAGAGAGAGCGACAAAGACGCAGCTAACACACACACACACACACCCCCTCTCACACACACTCGCACACCCAGAGACACACCTACACCAGATACACCAACACACACACACACAAGTAACGAGAAAAAAAAGAGAAAAATTCACAAAAAAAATTAATATAAATTTCTGTAGCAATTTGTTTTCCTTGTAACCCAATAATAATGCAACATTCACACCATCTCCCCATCATCATCATCATCACCTGCTCATCATCATCATTTCATCACCATTCTTATGATGGAAGAGAATTCATTTTTTTTCTGTTGGTTAGCTGTTTTTTGAAAATGAATTATACGCAAAAGCAATATTAATTATAGTTAATTAAATGTAAAACAAACGCAAACAACCCGAAACAAGAACAGCAACAGCAACAACAAGAACAACAACAACAACAACAAATTATGTACGAAAGGATATATATTTAAATATATATATGTATATGGATAAAATTAATGAAGAAGCAACAACACCTCATGTCACTGCAATTATATATAAAATTAATTAAACAACAACAAAACAAAGGAAATTAAATAAAAATTATTACTAAAAAAAAAACAACCAAACACTGAATTTTCAACAAATATTAATGGTACAAACTGGAACAACAACGCTGGCAAAACATGCAATCCAAATAGGTTCGTGTTTCATTAGTTTTGCCCGCTTATTTGTTTGGATCTCTTTTTTATTTTTATTTATTTTATTTGGGCTTATTGTTTGTTGTCTGCTCACTGGATACTCCCCGTGCCCCCCTGCCCCGCGAATGAGCAGCGCCAGCGGGGAATATTAAATAAATGAATAAATAAATAGCAGCGACTGGCAAACAGTGCGTGTCATAATTAACTGTCCGCTGCTGGACCCACACTGCCCGCCAATTGTATGCGCATTTGATGGCGAAGCTGGGGATTTCACTCCATTGTCCTCTGAAAATCAAACCCTCTTATCAAAATAGTAAGTATTAAAAAGGTAATCTCTTTCAGTACAGTCTGTCAGTGGAGTGATGAATCTAAAAATTAATGTTAATTGTAAAATAAGTGTTTAAATGCCAAGTTTTAGATAATTTAACTATGAGTTTAGGAAGGTATGTCATTCCACAGTTGGGCCAATATTTTTTTCTTGTGGCCAAAATGCTGATGATTTGTGGAAATAAACTGATTTTTTTATAAATCAATTTTTTAAGGGGTATGGTCACAATTTAAAAAAAAAAAAATTCAAAAATCTAAATTTTTTTTTTCTTTAAATGCCAAGTTTTAGTTAATTTACCTACGAGTTCAGGAAGGTAAGTCATTCCACATTTCCTTTGTTGTGGCAAAAATACTGATGTTTTATGAGGAAAAAACTGATTTTTTTTGTAAATCAATTTTTAAAGGGGTTGGGTCGCAATTTTTTGAAAAAAAATCAAAAAATCTAAATTTACTGCTTTTAAATGCCAAGTTTTAGATAATTTAACTACGAGTTCAGGAAGGTATCTCATTCCCCATTTGGGCCATTATTTCCGTTTCTGTGGCGAAAATAGTGAAGTTTTATGCGAAAACAACTGATTTTTTTTGGAAATCAATTTTTTAAGGGGTTGGGTCGCAATTTTATGAAAAAAAATCAAAAAATCTAAATTTACTTTCTTTAAATGCCAAGTTTTAGATAATTTAACTACGAGTTCAGGAAGGTATCTCATTCCCCATTTGGGCCATTATTTCCGTTTCTGTGGCGAAAATAGTGAAGTTTTATGCGAAAAAAACTTATTTTTTTTGGAAATCAATTTTTTAAGGGGTTGGGTCGCAATTTTTTTAAAAAAAAATTTTACAATCTAAATATTTTTAGCTTAAATGCCAAGTTTTAGATAATTTAACTACGAAATCAGAAAGGTGTGATATTCCACATTTGGGCCATTATTTCTTTTCTTGTGGCGAAAAAATCAAATTTTTAAGTGGTTGGGTCACAATTGCAAGGCATTGATTTTAAAAATGACAAAACATTGAATTATTTGAAAAAAAAATTTCTTTCAATTTTTTGTAAAAATTAATATTGGTTTAAGTGTTGTTGACTGAAATAAATTTTTTTTGATACATTTTTCTAAAATGATTTTTTTTTTTAAATTACCAGAGATTAAAATATTTTTCAAGTACCAAAAAACATAAATTTGCAAACTCTATAAAAATAAAAATTGGGTTGACTGTCATTCAATAATAAAATATATTACAAAAAACTGTATTTTTTCCTAAAAGGTTTTTTTTAATTACAAGACATTGAATTATTTTTTAATATACTTGAAAAGTCTGAAACTAGCCAATTTTTTAAAAAAATTAAAATTTTATTGACTGAAATATATATTGTTAGATACATTTTTCTAAAATGCATGTTTTTTAAGTTACAAGACATTGATTTATTTTGTTTAATGCTTAAAAAAACATAAATTAGCAAGTTCTATAAAAATCAAAATTGTCTTAAACCTTATTGACTGATATAAATTTTCTTAGATATATTTTTGTAAAATTCAAAATATTTTAAACCCATCTTCACAGATACATTTTCTACTGCAGAAGTTAAAGCGTTTTAACCTATATTTATGCAAGATATCTATAGTGACTTAAAATATTCTTCCTCCAATCCAAAACCTTCCAGATTACTAATTGTTTTTTGCAATCTGTCGCTTATCTGCACCCTCAACTTGGAGAGTTGTTGGCCTGCTTGCTGCCTCCAAGCGAATGAAGTTGGCCAACTCGACGGCCGGATATCAAAGGTGTAACATTTAATTTAATAAAAACTTTGCCCGGGGCCTTAGTTTCAGTTTCGGTTGCAGTTCAGTTGCAGGCGACTTGGGCTAATCCAAAGCGGCGATTATCGATGGGTGGCTAAGCCAAGCGTTAAGCACTGGCTAATAGAATTTGGCACGAATGCTACGAACTCGACGAGATAACGACGGATTACGGCGTATTTGTATTTTTCGATCCGTAATTGAATGCCCGCATGCGGGAGATATATTTATATATATATATATAGGTAAATATATGTATATAGTATAGTGTCTGGAATCGTTGGTTACGCCCGACTGCCGGCGGTTGTAAATTGTAACGCTTCACTAGCAAAAGGCGCAAAGAGTTTAAGTGCAGGAACCCCCTGCCCCTTCCCTTCGTTTTGTTAACCCTTTTCCTTTGCCCACGCACTGAGTGCTTTTGGGCCAGAAGTCAAATAGAATTGAATGCCCAACATAAATTACGTATTATTAATTGCCGCCGCCGCTGTCGCCAGTGTCACCAGTGTCACCAATGTCACCACCAAAGCCGCCAGCCCAGCCAACTGTTCGACGCAAAGGGGTTATGTCGATGTTGACAACAATAACTTCTCCACCCCCACCCCCACCCCCGCCTACATATCCATTGCCGAACCCCACGCACTTGAAAGATACAACTTTCGGGGGAAAACGGGCAGAGTCAATGCTGAAAAGTTTGAAATATATGGTACTAAACAAATAGATTAATTATTACAAACAATCCTTGTCAATGGAGGTTTTGGGAAGTCAGATTCCCAATTAATGTTGAATAATGATAATATTATAACTTTGTTTTACTATCAATTTTATAATCGAAATCTTGTTCTTTTATATTTTATTTTGTTTTTGAAGGTTAGGTTTTGTATTCCAACTTATCCAAAACCTATAGAAATTTTAAAAGTATTAAGAAATAAACCAAAAAAAATTGGAAGGTACAAACCATGGGTTAAAACCGATTTTAAAAGCGGGACATTGAATATTAAAATGCTTTTAAAAATTCGCCAGAAAAGATAATACAAATTTGGAGTACAGATCCTTCAAAGGTGTACAAATTCAGATCCAGATGAATTGAGCCACCATCTATCCATTTCAAGATCTGACTTTCGATCCGCCCCGCGACCCACCTGCTGATCCCGATGACAGCCATCCATCAGCCGAAACTTTCTGCACGTCATTGGGTCGAAAACATGCAAACACTCGCTGGTATAAATATTTAGATATCTCCGTCACTAAACATGAATTGGCATTATCATAACTTGCGTTTTATTGCCAAAACATTTATGAGCGACAGACAGCGCGAAGGGTTTTCGGTGGAGGGGGGGAGCGCGAGAATTCGAAAGGTGGAAAGGTGGGAGTGCGTCGAAGTGCGTGTCGAAAGTTACTGGGCATACGAATGAATACCCTTCGAGGGTCGGCCTTCGGGGCAGGGCTCCTGCCATAATGATCATAATAATAGTTTTACGGGTTAGAGAAGTCACAGTCGCAGCGACAACGAGCAGCCATAATTTAGCAGCAAATCGACATTGGGTTAAATCGACGAAATGCCTTTTGTCCTTTCTCGTGCATGAATAGTGATGGAGGGGAATACCTGACCAAATGTACCTAAACCTATTAATTATTTACTAAAATTCTTTAGTAAATAGTGACGAGGGGTACATTTAGTAGGTTTCTTCAGAATAAATAGGTTCAGGGAACTATTAAAATAAATAAGGTACCATTTAAGTACAGAATAAATTCTAAAAATTTTTATTTCCTTTATTAAGTTTTTTAGAGAAGTACTAAAATTAAAATAATATAAATAAAGTAGCTTAAGTACCTTTTAGGTACAGAATATATTCTGAAAATGCGTAATACTTAAATTAAGTTTTTCGGGAAATTTCTAAAATTAAACTAAAATAAATTAACTACCTTAGGTACCTTTTAGGTACAGAATAAATTCTAAAAATTCGTTATATTTCTCTGAGTATCAAGATCAAATCACCTTCTGTTGCAATCTTTTACCAGGAAAGTAAGACAAGTGGCACAAACAGTACCCTGTACCTTGGCGTTAAGGGTTATATAGTACCTTAATCATCACTGATTTTAACCCCTTGACGGTGCGTAGACGTTGCGTGTGCTTTAACCCGAAAAGGGGTGGCCTTCGACGGGCTGATGTGGGTGGGTGGCTCAAGTTTGTTATGCATATTTGATTAGTTAGCGCATTTTGTGGATACGCACAGGAAGTTGACTCTTTGCGTGCGGCACTGCGAAGGGGTTGAGAGCACCCCCATCCCCCTCCCCCTAAAGGGGCGGAGTTGTTGTTGTACGTAAGCGGCCGCACGGCAGCAATTAAAATGCTCAACTTGTCAACAACGCATTCCATTTCCATCCCCCCCACCATCCACCAGTCCACCAATCCAGCAGTCCAACAATCCTGTCAGTTGGCCTCGCAAGAGGCTTTGATTTGTGGACAACAGAAAGTCCAAAAACTGTTGACAGCACGATGATGGTGATGATTCAGTTGGCTGCTCGGTGGCGATGATTCAGCCGATTGCGATTCGGATTGGGATTGGGATGTTCCGGAAGGCGGAGGCGGAGGCGGAGGGCGGGGACATGACTCGGGATTCTGGTCTCTGGATTCTGGATGCTTTACACTTTTTGCTGGTCCTCCTTCGATTCATTAGCCAACAAAGAATTTCACTGGTTTTTTATCAGGCTCTAACATTTGAAGAGGATTATTTACCTTTGTTTAAGAAAAGATATATATTAAATGGTTCTATTTTTTCAGGATTATATTGAGCTTACGATATTTTATTTAGGATGGTAAATAATATCCAATTAGTTTTTAAACAGAAAAGTCATTAGAAGTAGTCTAAGTTAGAATAATATTTGAAATTTTAGGAACTATATAAATATAATATAATAATATACTATTAAAATATAGGATCGAGTATAATATAATATTAATATTCATCACAGTATTTTCTACTTAACTTGCAACTTACTGGCAGTAGATCATCATTAAACTAAAGATTCCCCATCACTAGTAGCTACTATTTTTAGAAATCCGGCAACATTGTAAGTGCAATTTGCATTTACTTCGATTCCCAGCTGCCCGCTGAATATCTGATCTGATGTGGAGCAGAGACGACCATTATCCAATAACCCTGGGGCTCCAAGGCCGCAAAAAGCTGCCACAGTCAGCACCTCGATTAATGGACACGGCCTAATCAGGAAGTGAATGTGAGGGAAGGGGATAACCAAACGAATCCTGAACTGTGATCATTTTATAAGCGCAATTTCCCCCTTTTACGATTATCCTCTCATGCGAAACAGGGTTGTCAACGGGTGGGGAGCGGGGGGGTTACGAAGGGGGTTACGGAGGGGGTTACAAAGGGGGTTACGAAGGGGGTTACCTATCAATACGTGGAAATTTGCTTTCAATTTTTCGGTTGCAGCGGTCATAAAAAGAGCTCACGCACACACACACACACCTGTGTGTGCAAAAGGGTTGACAGGGCCGGCGAAAAAGGGGGATCGACTGTATTCCTATGCCATATATAATACAGTGGGTATATGTGCTTGTGCAACCATCAAAATGCAAATGCGCGACCATAAATAATGTGCACAGACAGACGTTGGAGACGCGGAGACAAGCGACCTAATAAAAACCACCCAAACGATTTAAAAAAAAAAAAAAAAACGAAACCCAGAGAATATACGTACCTATAAAACCGAGACAAAAACCCAGTGCTGCTGAAATCGAAGTGGGCGTGGCAAGGGGGGTTCTCTTTTATTTTTCGAAAAGAGCCAGGGGGGGGGTATTTTTGGTGATTCCGCGTAACGCTTGAATGGTCGCGGCGTTAAAGGGTTGCCATCGATTTGGTCGCTTTTAAACGACGCGACAAATTAAAATTCCCTACATCCGGGAAAGGTAAACCCCCTGCCAACCCAAAATTTCCCTGTTTACGCCGCTGCGTAGGCGTTGCTCTACAAGTTTAACCAAAAGTCATGCTCGATTAAATTGCCTTTGTTTGCGGTGGCCCCGCGAACGGAAGTTGAGTTACCGAAAAACTGGCAAACCAGAGATATTTGAGCACAGCTCATATGGAGGGGGATATATCCCCCCACCCATCCATTGATCTGTGACGTAGGTGCGGCCTTCGCAGCATAATGAAAGGGAGTTGCCCCTTTGTATTTCGCGGTGGGGGCGCAAATTTGAAATCAGTTAACGGCCAATTTGTTGGTCGGCCGCAAAAGAGCCGAAAATAATGCGGTACCGCTTGGTGTGGCATTGTGTCAGTGTACCCCCCTTCCTGCCTCCCTCCCTCCCCCTCATCAGCTACCCAAAAATCCCTATCCCCATTCCCATTACTAACCAACCCACTGGTAGCCATCGATCCATTTACTTATTAACGGAAAACATTTTCCACATTCGAACGGACCGAAAACAGGCTGCCAAAAGATGACAAGATGATGGGATGTGCCCGATATCTGAGCCTGCAGTCCGGCGTAACTCTATTTGCGGTAAATTGTCGACCCCTCGATTGACATCCCCTCTAATCACACGGCAAATAAAGTGGGTGCATGCGCGATATGGTTCTAAAACAACAATGGATAGTTTTCAAAACAAAAAAAAAATGATTTATTTAAATTTTTTGTAAGTTCTAAAAAATTATAAATATATTTTTGCTTAGAAATAAAAAAGAATTTCCCTTGTTGTATTTTTTAAAAAAGTGTTACGATTTATTAGAATTTTTAGATTTTAGAAAACAGACATGTTTCTATTTTTTAAAATTATAGGAAGTAAAAAAAACATAATAGCCAAGAAATAAATTAATAAATTATTTATTACATTTTTTAGATTCTGGAATTGCGTATTTTAAAATTCTAGAAAAAAAATATAATACCTAAAAAAAATTAGTATTAAACATATGTAAATATTCTGTAAATTTAAAAAAATATTACAATTTATATATTACATTTTTTAGATTCTGGAAAATAGTTATAAATATTTGAACTTTATATT
This sequence comes from Drosophila mimetica, assembly GCA_037075245.1. NCBI lineage: Eukaryota > Metazoa > Arthropoda > Insecta > Diptera > Drosophilidae > Drosophila > Drosophila mimetica. The sequence continues at coordinate 7,650,653 of JBAMCH010000005.1, forward strand.
TATGCATTTTTTTAAATTTTAGAAAAATAGAAAAAATAAAAATATAGACATTTCTTTACTAAATGTTTTAGATGTTAGAAAATAAATATAAAAGGATGTGCTTTTTAATTATGCAGTTTTTAAATTCTAAAAAACAAATAAAAACATAAAAGCTAAAAAATAAATAAGGATTGCACTTTTGTATTTTTTCGTTATTTAAAAAAAGTGTTATAATGTTATAGAAAATAATTATAAATAAATGTGATTTATGTCAATTAAATTACTTTCTTAGCCTTAAGACTGTGTGTGCCTATTATACTAAACTGAGGTTTGTTATTTTTTACAGTTTTTCTCCCTGTGCATCTCTCAGAACGGACCATCGAAATGAGTGAGCGGTGGACATTCGCGTGGACTGGCCGACCGAACTGGCTGACTGACGCTGCCATTATCCAATTTCCATATGCAAAGCCAGTTGACATTTTGCGGCAGCTACAATCGCCACCCGCCCCCCGTCGCCGCCCATGGCCCTCCTCCTATATGGGATGTATATCCCAACCAGCCCAATCGCCTTTTCAACTGAGCCAGTGCTGTTCCACTTGCATAGCAATTTCGTCTGCGCCGTTGTCGTCACTTTGATTGATTTGACTTTTTGTGCTGCGATTTTCGTGTCGATTGCGAATGTTTGCAGGGGCGGGGGGTTGGAGGGGCTTAGAAGGGGGGTTCCATCGATCGGTTGGGGGATTTTCTTTCGTTGGATTAAGTCTGGCAGCATACTTGCAAGTGGGACATCTTTTTGGAACCTGAATCGTAACTCAATTACACAAATTATGAACTCAAGTATTCTTAAGATCTATTCTAATTTTAAGAAAATATCTTTAAATCATTTTTAAAATTTATTATATTATTTTTGGATTGATCTATATTTATTATAAAAACTAGAATTGTAAATCTGAAATCTATTGTACTGACACTTGGGAGTCTTCAAATCTTAATCAAGTAATCGACTCTACTTGTTTTCAAGTTCGAGAACTTTTAAGCGGGCCGAAAGGAACCAGCTTAAACGCAGTCGAGAGTCGCAGACAAAGGAACAATAGGCAGGAGTACGGATGAGGGAGCGGAAACTGTCGGCGGAGATTGTCAATAAAGTGGAAGAGGCGATGTGATGGGGTCGCCACTCGTCCTCCGTCCTCCTGCCTCCGAAAAATAAATCCCTGCCGAGAACTTTATTGTCAATGCTCCGTTTAAAATTCCAATCGACACCCGAATGCGGCAAAGTTCAAGCGGCCGCAGATCCGCGGATCGGGGATTCTATATACAGCCCCCAAAAGCCTCGAGTCGAGTGTGTTTGTGCATATTTTATGCAAATTATCGCCGAGCCGATGCGATTTATGTGGCTCTGGATGAGGCGACTTGCAACTGCAGCCAGGGAAAAATGTAAAACAATTTAACACTTTACACGACATTCAAATACTTTTGTGGGAAATTACGCGCAGGCTCCGCTCGTTCCGATTGTTCCTATATGCATAACCATATAACTGGCCCCGAGTAATTGGCCGCCTGTTTATTGGGTGTCGTCAGCAATCGGCAATTGGCGCTGCCAACTCGCCGTCTCAATTTCCCTCCCCCCAACCCACCGGCATCTGCATTTGGCGGCCTCAAATTGAGATTGGGCCATCCAGACATCTCCATCTGTCTGTCTAGGAAATTTGCGAGGGGCAGGGGAATTGCATTCACAGATTCCTTGGGCGCGGAGGAAAAATTCAACAAAAATTCCCACTTAAATTGGTGCTAGTATTTTTACTACTCTTTAAATGATCAAGGAGAAATGCATGAAATTGGACTGCATTCTCCAGCTTACCTTGTGCAAGTTGGTAACTCTATTTGGCCAATGCAGTTAGTATTCAAATTAATGTATATCAATTATATAAATAATATTAATTATCAGGTTCTTATCTGCTCAAAACAGTTCGCCGTTTTAATATGTGACCTTTTTAGCAAATATTAGAGCAAAAACATATTATACAAAAAATCACATTTTTGCCAAAAGTTGAAATCTTCATTTTTCGCCAATAAAAAAATCAGTATTTTGGCCATAGTAATGTAAATAATTGTCCGAATATGGAATGGGATACCTTCCTGAACTCGTAGTTAAATTCTCTAAAACTTGGCGTTTCCAGAAAAAAAAGTAAAAAAGTAATAGCAAAAAAAAATTTTTCAAAGAATTAGATTTTGGCCAAAAATCTAAGTCTTCATTTTCCGCCAAAAAAAAACAGTATTATGGTCATAGTAATGAAAATAATTGTCCAAATGTGGAATGGGATACCTTCCTGAACTCGTAGTTAAATTCTCTAAAACTTGGCGTTTCCAGAAAAAAAATTTATTTTTTTAAAATTTTTTTCAAAAAATTGTGATGCTACCCCTTAAAAAAAAATTGAAAAAATGAAATTTTTTTAAATTTTCCAAATCAGCCGAAGAGTGCACCGATATTAATAATAAGGTTGTTATTTGCTCAGAACAGTTCGCCTTTTTAATGTGGGACCATTTTTGCAAAAGTAATAACAAAAAAAATTTTTTCAAAAAATTAGATTTTGGCCAAAAATCTAAGTCTTCATTTTCCGCCAATAAAAAAAACCAGTATTTTGGCCATAGTAATGTAAATAATTGTCCGAATATGGAATGGGATACCTTCCTGAACTCGTAGTTAAATTCTCTAAAACTTGGCGTTTCCAGAAAAAAATAAATAAATAAATTAAAAAAAATAAATTTTTTTCAAGATATTGTGATGCTACCCCTTTAAAAAAAATCGAAAAAATGAAATTTTTTTAAATTTTCCATATCAGCCGTAGAGTGCACTGATATTAATAATAAGGTTGTTATTTGCTCAGAACAGTTCGCCTTTTTAATGTGGGACAATTTTTGCAAAAGTAATAGTAAAAACAGTAAAGTAATAGCAAAAAACAAATATGTGAATAATTTTATTTTTCCAAAACCAATAGGTTTCTTCCTAAAATGTAATAACCACTTAAAGTAAATGTACGCAATGTAAAATGAGATCAAACATATTTTTTAAATATTATATTACTTTTGTCAATGTTTAGTTTATTATACATAGAGTCTGCCATATTTGCAAAAATACAAATTTGGCAAAATCGCTGGACAATAAGGGCCTTAGCGAGAACATTAAGAACAACGGCAAACACTGTTTCAGCAATAAAGAAATCGACGGCGGAGGCAACACCGAAATTGGTACAAAGAATCGGGCATAATAAATTGGCTACAACTGACGGATTGTTTGCAGACAGAGGCCCAAAAATAAAGGGAGAAAAAAACTGAAACGCAGACGAAGAAGAAGCAGCAGAAGAAAATACGCGCACGGTTGCACAGGGGGTGGAAATGAAGGGGGTGGCGGGGAGGGAGGCGAAGCGGCTGCTGCTGCGTCCAGCATTTAACACTCAATTTAATACGAAATTTATGGCCAAGCGTCAGCGACGACATGCGACTTCGATTGGGAGATTGCGACCGCTGGCACTGCGAGAAAATAGCGAGAATATAACAATATTGGGTAGGAATTGGGCTAAAAACTTGATTTTATTAGTTTAAGTTTGTAATATTCAAGCCCTTTTCAGTAATAACTAAAATCTGTTAATCACTAAGGTTGGCAAGTTCACACTATGCTTTTTGTGTGGAGTTGGTCACACTAATTTGCATATTTGCATTTAAAAGGCTTTGCTTTATCACCGAAAAATATAAATACATTTCTGATATACAACAAATATCATTTCATTTTCCTCTGTGTGAGGAATTGAGTATTGGAGAATTTTTGGAACCGACTGACTAACTGACTGACTTGGCGGACGCATCGCTGCACACTTGACTGCCCAGATCGGGTGGAAGTGGGAGTGGGAGTGGGAGTCGGAGTGGGTGGGGTGTGCCCATGCACACATACCATACATGTGTGTAAACAGTGGGCGGGGGTGGGACAACTCAAACAAATTAAAGACATTAGAGTTGATTTAATTTACGCCTGACCATCTGACCCCGCAGCCAAGCGGACCTGCAATTGGCACTTTTTACGCTGCCCTGTGACAAATTGCCGTTCGGCCACCAAAAGATACCCCTCCTCCTCCTCCTCCACCACGATTCCCGAACAGTTCCATATGGGCCCGCACAATTTAATTGCCGGGGTTGACTCAAACTCAAAGTCAGACTGAGAAAGCGAGAATGAGAATGAGACCTAGACCTGCCCCTGGAATTTGGGAATCTTTCGAGTGTCAATTTCGTAAATTACAACGATTTGCCAAAAGGCAAAAGCCAGATGGGTTGCGTTATGGGGAGAGTGCAGCACCAAGGGTTGAACATCGCATCGTGGGGATTAAGCCATCAGGCTAATGCGTTTTCAATACTAGTCGAGCAATTTTCTAATGAACCTTGGAGGTTTCAAGATGGGCAAGAAAGAAAAGGGGATTAGCTGGAATTTGCCTGAAATTGACAGAAGATGAAATGGATGTATGAATTAATCTACCCCTTTAAATAGTTGGGAAAAAACTCCAGCTTTAATGACATTTAATTAATTTAATTTTTTATAATTTGACACTTGACATTTCAAAGGTAAATAATATTTTTAAGCTTTGTTATTTTTTCAATATTTTATTATAAGTTTTTAGACTTTTTATTCCACTTTATTGATGATGAAATTTAAATAGTTGGGTGTACATTTTATTGGCCGGCCTTCAAGTTACTTTACTGTCAGCCAAATTTGGGCACATTAACTTGGCCCAAAGATCAAAGGATCTACCATCTGCCCTTGCCAATTCATTTCGTTTAATTGCTCATCTATTTGATGGCCGAACAAGCGACAAAGATCGCTAATGAAGCTTTCGAGAATCGCCAAATGCTCACTCAATCGCAAATTGATCGCAGCTAATCGAAGTCCCAGTTCGATTCGCTACCTAGAGCTTAACTAAGACCCATCAAAGGCAACTCAGGAGCAGCAGCAGCAACAATGTAGATGTAGATCAAACCGAAGGCCCAGAGATCAGCGCGGCGGCACAAGCTCGCACTCGGAAATTTGGGCTCAGGTCCGCTTGTGCCGCCTCAACGAGTTCGGGTCATAAAAAAGGGGTCCTATGAGAAAGAGAGAGCGGGGTCAGCAGGGTATCTGTATCTGCCGGGAACTGCCTTTTGGTGCCCTTTAAGGCCTATCGCGTGATACGATCGCATAGCCGAATGTCGTCTTCGTCTATAGTTTTCGCGCCAGGAAGAAGCCAGTGCTGCGAAGCTGGCTACTTTGTGGGTAGATCACCATATAAATTAGACAAAGTAGTACCTTCCTATAAGGAAATATATATTAACTTAGGTCAACAAGATAAAATATTCTCTCATTGAAAATATATTATAATACATATATTAAAAATAAATATTTTAAAAATATATTGTAATATATAATAATAATAAATATTTTAAAAATAAATTGTAGTATATATAATAATAAAAAATATTTTACAGATATATCATAACATATATAATAATCATAAATATTTTAAAAATATATTACTAGTAATATCTATAATAATAACAAATATTTCTTGAATTACCCACAATTTATATTTCTCATTTCTATAGTTTCTAAACCTTTTCAATTCTATAATATATAATGTAGAATCTTTAATAAAAATGTTCATAAATAAATACAAATTTGCATATATTTCAAGTACTATATCTTAATATTTCTCATTTCCGAACCCTCTAATGTTTTAAAACGCAGTTCTAGCCTTTTCCAGCCATATATGTGTCTTCACTGACCGATCCTAACCATATGTACAAATGCGGCTGCCGTTACGTGCGATCGGTCACTTGGAACCGATCAATTAGGGGCACACACAACAACAGCAACGGCAATCGGAAGATATAGCCGTAGGCATAGTGCGATTCCGATTCCGGATCGGTGGAGACGAGACATTGCGATCGATCGATCGATGGATGGATATGGAAATGAAAATGGATGTGCAGTGGCAAAGTGTTGGCCCTAATGGGGAAAGTGGTTGGGTTAAATGCATCGATGGGTTCGGTCTTTTCCCCTAGAATTCCAGTGTCAAAGGTCAAAGTCTCTGGATGGCTGCTAGTCTCGAGGCCAGAAGTCTAGCAATCCTGACCGCCGCACCTGACGGCTCTTTCACACGGTGCTGCTGGTGGTGGCATTATTATATTTATACGGTGGTGCGGTGGTGCGGCGGTTCGGTGGTGCTGCTACCTTGCGGTTTCATGCCAGTTGGCATGGCTGTAATTTTTAGCACGAAAGGTTGTTTGCCACAATGCGAATGCGTGCGTATTCAACTGTCAAAGTCTTTGAGTTTTGGGCGTTTTAATCAGCAAATAACAAGGCCATGTCGGCATACCCTTCCCCCTCCCCCCCCAAAACTGAACTTCTATATGGCATTGAAATTGAATCGATTCGATCGGCATTGGAGTCGGAGTCGAGAATTGAAATTGGAATTTCTTGCAGTTGTTGGGTGTCAGTTTGATAAGTTGGTCGGTCGCGGTCCCCAAAACAATGCCCGCTGTTAGCTGTTCCGCCCGATCTCTTCTGGCGTTAGCACCTATATGAACCTATACCCATATATATATATACCTTTTATTCAGTCACAAAGAACTGCAACAAAAGCAGCAGTTGACATTCCAGAATCCGACCAGAAGACTTGGAGGGGGTATTACTTCAGGGCCCCTTCTTTAGATCGATGAAGTGGCCGGTGAGCAGCAAGGCCAAACGGGTTGATAAATCAATCAGGTGACAAGTAATGCCCGATAAAACAGCACCCACTCCCAACCAATCTCAATTTATCTTATATTCTACAGGTGAAATGTCTAAATGAAATTTTAATATATTATTATTTTTGGATGGCATATCTGTTATCTGAAAGACTTTTTCTGCCTACTATTGAAATAATTAATACGAAATAAATAAATAAAAATAAAGTGTGACCTTAACTGTGCACAAGTTAGAAGTGTGACCTTGCTAACCACAGATAATAAAGTAACTAATATTAATTTTCTTCTGTTTAAGCATTAATTGATCGAATTATTCAAATTCTACAAGTGCCTTACATAGAGTGTACCCTTAATTTAAAAAGCGGACTGCTAATTTTCGAAATCCTTGACCACTTAGGAGATTCCCCAGCAAGGTTATCCTTTGGAGCCTGTTGGCCTCTTTGCCGCTGGTTAAAGATTCATCCGCCTCGATGGATCCCTGTCTGGCTTGAAGTGCCCCCCATATGGAATCCCCCTGCTCTTGGGGCAATTAGTATGGTCCGTGGCTGTTTGACTTTGCATGACTTGGGAGCATATGCTATATGGCCTGTGCATGCCCCTGCCCCCCCTGAAAGCGATGCACACACGTGGCCAGCTGATTAATCACGTAAATGCGTAGTGGAGCACTCTGCTATATATGTATACCCCTGGATATATCCCCCGTACCCCGTACTGTTCCCTATTGATGAGTACGTGCAGCCGGAGAACACTCTTGCTCTAATGAACTAAATGGCGGCAAACGGCGACGACGACGACGACGACGACAGCGGTCAACTTGAGTTCCTTTGGCTTTGTGATGCGATGTGATGTGATGTGCCACACGCATGCGAATGATGCAGCAGCTGACCCCCGCCCCTGGAAACGTTGTATCCTTATGCCACAGCAGCAGCCACTGCCACTACTGCCACGCCCCCTTTGGCGACCCCATTAATATGCCATGCGAGCGCTCAAATTGCAGGCCATCCTGCGAATGTCTCATCCGAACTGCAGCGGAAATGTGGCCACTCCTACATGGCATAACATCCCGTGCCGTCCTCATTCCCATCCTCCTTCGTCTATATCCCGAACGGAACGGAAACGGAACCCAAGCGAACTGAGTTGAACCGACCAGAAGTGACCAGGACACAGTGCAATTTGGCAGCATCGAAGTCAACTCTCGCCATGACGACTCATCATTAACACACAGGAATCAAGAAGGCGGCAGGGGGGGCCCGAAATGAGGTGCACTCAGAAAAATAGTAATATTTTGACCAAAACAAGAGAAATAATGGCCCGAGTGTGGAGTGTGATACCTTGTTGAACTCGTTGTTAAATCCCCAAGCAATTGGCCTTTAACGATGGAAATTTTATTTTTTTGAAATTTTTTGAAAAAAATTGTAATGTAACCCCTTAAAAAAAATGGAATATTTAAACAAAATTTTATTTTTTAAATCTGACTGAGCGGATATTAATTATCCGGTTGTTATCTGAACAGAACAGTTAACCGTTTTATTTCGAAATCCTTTATTCGAAATCCTTTTTTTTTGCCAATAAAAAAGTCAGTATTTTAGCCATAAGAATGGAAATAATGGTGACATTATTAATGGCATTTCAAACTTAAAATGTTATTTGTTTTTTAATTTTTAGCAAAAAAATGTGATACAACCACAAAAAAATGGGAAATTTGAAACAGTTTTAAATTTCTTAAATCTGCCGGAAAGTAAGCTGATGTTATTTATTAGGTTGCTTTTTGCCCAGAACAGTTCGCCGTTTTAATGTGGTTTTGGACCATTTTTGAAAAAAATATAGAAAAAACAAATTATACAAAAAATCGCATTTTTGCCAGAAATCGAAATCCTCATTTTCCACCAACAAAAAAATCACTATTTTGGACATAATAATGAAAATAATTGTCCAAATATGGAGTGGAATACCTTCCTGAACTCGTAGTTAAATTAACTAAAACTTAGCATTCCCAGAAAAAAAATTTATTTATTTGAAATTTTTTCAAAAAATTGTGATGCTTTTTCCCCTTACAAAAAATTCGAAAATTTGAAAAAAATTTATTTTTCCTAAATCAGCCAGAGAGTGCACTAATATTAGTTATCAGGTTGTTATCTGCTCAGAACAGTTCGCCGTTTTAATTTGGGACCATTTTTACAAAAATTATAGCAAAAAGAATTATACAAAAAATCAAATTGTTGACAAATATTGATATCCTGATGTTCCAAAAAAAATCAGTATTTTGGTCGACACAAAGGAAATAATATAATAAACAAGTATGCATAGTAAGGGATTTGGTTTTAAGTGTAGGTCCGCGCATAGTTGCCTACAATTCAACTTCAGCCAATTGAGTTGTGTCCACTGCACACTCAAGGGGCAAGGAGGCTGAAGAGTTGGGATAGGATAGAACAGCATCGTGGACACGTCGATTCGGGGGGAAAGGACTCAAAGGTCCTGCGGCCGCCGAGAGGGACGGGCAAACAACAAATGGCTTACGTGCCCCTCAACTAACGGACTACCAGAGAGCTCTCTGAGTCCCCTTGATCCACCGAAACGAAGTTATATAGTATAGGTATAGCATGTGTCCCATGCAAATGCGGTGGCTCATGGAGGGATGCTGGGCAGCGAACCACGGAGCAGTTCCATGTGCATTATTTATAATTTTGACATTCCCGTTTAGTGGGAGATGTTGATCCATCACATTCTGAAGGTGAGTATGCGAGAAGTTTAAATAATGTTTCATAGATAAGACCACACTTTTTTTAAGAATCAATGTGACCTTTCCTCTGCAAAAGTTGCAGTGTGGCCTTGCTTACCACCGATATGGAATAATTCAATTTATATTTGTACACTTTATTAAAAAGCTTATTTGAAGTGAATTTCGCAAAGAGCTCAAGCAGGAAGTCTCTACTCCATCAACAGATAGAGTGTGCAAAATCACAGTAAATATACTTATGATGACACCCAAAAATAACTAAAGTCTCAACGAGGAACAATGATAGTTGATGATGATGATGCGAAGCACTGCTTGAATGGCTCTTCTTTTTTTGGGATCTGCTACTCCGACAAAAGGGCAATGTGCCGTCACATTGGACCCAGCAGGTGATCCGCCCCCTCTTCGATTTCTTGGGGTGACAAAATGCGATGGTAATTGCTGGAATAATCGCTCCATCTCCGCTCCACAATCAGTTCGCCTTTGTCCCGTAACTTCGTTAAGTCCAAGTCGCTAGCTAAATCCAAATCCGGGAAGGAAATCCCGTGGTTTCGGTTGCGTCTCAACCGCAAAGCCATCCCTTCGAGTTCTCCATCCCCATCCCCTCCTTTTCCGCCACCCATGACAGCTCCTGTTTCTTTTCGCTTCTTGCGGGGTGGCTGTGTGATAATTTGGGTACGGCGGCAGTCGCCGCGGGAAATGTAATAATACATCCGAAAATCAGTTGTTATTATTGCTAAGCGTAAGCGATACGGCCAGATCCGGTAAACCCCTTCCACTGCACTGAGAAAAATATAATACAAGTATATTAAAAGCATATTTTTTGTAGCTATCTTAAGAAATCATCGTCTTAAAAAATTCTTTGCGAAAATATAAAGTTTACTTACATATATTTCATTTAAAATATATTATATATTAATATTATATATTAATATTATTATTATATATTTAAATATAAATAAATTAAATAAATTATTTAATGCAACAATTCCATAAAAAACTGTTATTTCCGTGTACGTACGTCCGAGTTTCTCAGCGGATCTCAGTACGCACTTCTTCGGCGGCATAATCACAGTAATCATAAGCCAGGGGTTGGGCGCCCAGGGGATGGGGTGGCGGCGGACAGAGGTGAGGGGTTATATGGGTAGAGCACCCCACCGACTCCGTTGTTGCTGTTTATTTTTTACGCTGACTCAATAGAAATGTTTTGTGCAATTGCGGCTCATAAAATCACAGCGGGTTGGCGTCTGGCGCGATCGGGGAAACCGAAACGCAGAAAAAAAGAACGGATTCCGGACCTCGAGCTCGAGCTGTGGAGTTGTGCAAAACGATGACAACGGCAATAAAAATTTGTGGGTCCTGCCCTGGCACTGCCCAACCACTTTTGCTGCCCTTTGTCGGTGGTGCAAACTGCCAAATAAAAGAGTTCACTTTGTGGCTCCATGAGTTAACGTTGCTAATTGGTTGGGAAACAAAGTGAGGAGAGTTAAAGAACTCAAGTAGATGATCTTATGTTGATTTTTATATACTAACTAGATTTAAATATAGTTCTGCTTAGATGGCATTGTGATTTTAAGTGGATAGTATCTTGTTTTTAAACATAACCTAACTCTTAAAACTCTTTTTATTAAAAATATACTAGGTCTAGTATTAAAGTGTGGTATTCAAATAATACTAAATAATATAATATATAAACTTTGTGTTATTCATTCCATACTAAACATTATAAAGTTCATATATTGTAATGAAAATTATATACCATTACTTTAATTATAACACTATTAATGTTATAAAAGTATAAATGTAATACTCATTTTATTAAAATATTTTTGAAACTCAATTGCTTGGAGTTAATGTATGAATAGTTTAGTTACTGTGATAATTATTTTTTTTAAGAACTTTAAATCTGTTTTAGAATCCACGGGAATATTAAGGTTAAAAATCTTTTCTAGATAATTCCATTGATCTATGGATTATGATATAACTGCCAATCCGAACTGCAATCCCAATCCCGCATCACCCAATGGGGCACATCAATATTAATCAGCATAAGCTGCGCCATAATGGTTGCCATAGCCGGGTGTTGACACCACCCGCACCGCCCAGGGATCGGGGCCACCGCCATTATCTCCTCCCGAGTGCTGCGTGTTTGGTTCCGGCACATACATACATATATAGAGCCCTGTCTATATAAGTCCCTTGCTGTTTGGGGATCCTTTTCGGCGATGTCACCGCCGCTTTGCATGTCGCGAGTCCACAAAAGGTGAGTTCGCCCCAAGGAGACAGCACCACCCAAGCGAAAGAGTTGCCGGCAGTGGGTGGTTGGGTGGCTGGGTGGTTCGCCGCCTGAGTGTGGGTGAGCTAAAAAAATTAACGGAATAATAAACAGGCGCTGCTAACGACACGCGGACAGAGCGGAAAGGCAGCCAGAGCCAGCGGCACGAATCCTTGCGAATTAATTGTAATTCATGCGCCGCAATTATCACAAAAAGGAGTCCTGATATTTCAGGCAGTTTCAAGTTGCTTCCTCCGCCACCCATGTTCCACTAAAATATTTACCACACTTAGAAAAATAAATAATATCATCAAAAAATGGTTTAGTGTTTAAGAGAAGATTACTACAAGTTAACTTTCAAGATATAAGAACTATAGAATTTTTATATTAATGCTATTCACAAATAGTTATATGTTAAATTACTAAAAATTACATTTATAATCCTTTTGTATTCTTAAAAAAAATCTATAATACATAAAATATTTACAGCAATTTCTAAAAATCTAAAAATTTTCTTAGGTTAGAATACCAAGTATCATGTTGATTATGGGTAAGTATAGGTAAATAAAAAAAGCTACAAATATAATATATCATATATGTATATTAGGTATATCTTTTTGATAGATTAATAGAACATCAGTAGATATTCTCTTAAATATCTATAAATTACTAAAAATTACATTTACATTCTTCCTGTATGTTTATCATGGGTAAGTATAGGCAAATAAAAAATACTACAAATATAATACATCATCTATAAAATATAAGGTCCTCCATCTTTTTGATACATTTATAGATCATCTGCATATATTTTCTTTCTGTGCATATATTCAAAACCATCAGATCTCCTACCGCCCGGGCCCGTTTCGAAAACAACTCAAACTGTCAACTGTTTTCGAGGTCATAGCCTAACAACGACAACCACAACAACCAGCTGGATTCAGTGGGGTGGTGGGGGGTGACGATGGGGGTGGGGGTGGCTTACGGGGAAGACGCTCGGTGACGGAGGCTCTCGCGCTTATTTAGTGACACTGATGAGTGGGCGTGGCAATAGCAATGAGCGTTAAAGTGAGCAGCGCCAGCGAGGCATAACGTTTGGGGAAAGTCCCCCGCCCCCCGAAAGGCACCCCCCGTTATATATCCCGCTATAAGTATATCTAACCCACCGCACCCCCTTTTAATCAGGGGGGCTGTGGCCGTGTGCAAAACTTTTCGCTCTTTTCCACTTTTCTTTTGGGGGGTGGAGGGGAGTCCTGGCCACAGAATTATGTTGATTGGCAGCAATTTGTCATAACGTGAAATGAGTTTGTTGTCGTAACAGGCTTAAAAAACCACCAATCTCAAACCAACCCACGCCCCCGCAAAGGCGGATAGTTGGGCAAAAATATGTCGATAAAAACAAACAAATTAACATTAAATGAAAAGATTAAGTGTTTAAGTTTTGCCCTTTTGCCAGGCACGAAAGGCGGCACCAGCAACGTTTCTGCGGGGGGATTTGCGGAGTTATGTCAGCCACAAAATGGCAGCCACAACATTTTTGGGCCGGGTGGGGGTATGCAAATTAGGGGATCTATATAATTTTAATTGCACCTGGAACTTGGTTTACTCGTCGTAAATTAAATATCCTCTTTGGAAAACGGGTTAACTCAAGTGTTTTGTCGATTTAAGTTGCGGATTTGCATTTTAGCTTTTGAGATTTTTCAATTTTTGAGGTTAGGTTGTGAGCAGTTTGAGGTTATGCAAAGTGTGGCAACTGTACCCACCACCCGAGAAGTTTCTTTAGTTTCCTTTTCTCTCGCCTCCCCCCTGGAAACGAGGACAAGCTGCTACAGGTCCAATTCCTTTCTGTCTCTCACTCTCGACTACTGGGGTACAGTTGCTCCTTCCGCTTGAAGTTCGAGGCTGAATGCAGAAAAAGCGCCGTTGACAAACGACCCGAGGCGGATCCACAGGACCGGCCACAGCCACCGCCGGAAGTCGAACAATTTCAGGCTATTTAACTTGGCCAGCCAAGCTCTCCGGTTTCCCAGCTTCCCAGTTTTTAGCTCCGGGCCGCTTTGGTCCACGCTTTGCCACGCTTTGTTGACAATAGTTTCACAGCAAATTAAGAAAAGGTTGGACACAGCACAGCAGCCTCCGGCCGAAATTTGTGGCGACACTTTCTATGCAAATTGCAGCGCACACAGAAGCACACACATGGCCGAGCAGAGTACACGGTTCACCCACCCACTCACATGGCGCAAAAGTACAGTCACCGCAGCGGAAGTACAGTCACGAAAAGCGGACGCAGCGTTGCATGCGGCTGCCTGCTTCTGCATGTGTGTGTGTGTGTGTGTGTATGTCACAAGTTTTTGGGCAAACTCTCATAAATCTTCGCTTACACAATGTTGGCGGGTCAGTTGCTGTAGCCGCCCCGCCCCCACGCCTCCTTTCCAGCCGCCAGTGATGCCACCTCTCAGTGAGCCATTAAAAGCCAAATCGGAAAAGGCTAACCCCAAAAGTTCTTTGCAGCTTCCATTTCCGTAATAGCTATACAAATTCAATTTCTGCAAAATAAATCACATATTTTAGAGATAGAACTGCACTTTTGGATCACCTTTTTGAGGCACAAAAGATATTTAGAAAGAGATAAAAATATAAATGGTAACAAATATTGAATTAGATTAAAATGAAGATTGTTAGAATCCCTATAAATAAAATAAAATATAAATAAAATTTTTAAATGAGAAGAAGAAGTGCAATTTTGGGTCACCTTTCTGAAGCACAAAAGAATTTAGAAAGAGATACAAATACAAATGGTTATAAGACTGGAATAGGAATGAAATACAGATTTTTAGGACCCCTTAAATAAAACAAAAATTTAAATAAAATTCTTAAAATTATGGAAATCAAATCAATAAGTGTGGTTCGGGGTCACCATTCTAGCCAATTGAAAAACGTCCAGTTTGGCAACACTGCCGGCCACCGCAGAGCCGTAAACTTTTGACCAGCTTTGCATATTCGGGGGCATCTGTTGGCGAGGATTTCGAAGGGGGTACGTGTTTTGGCGTTGGTGTTTCAAGGCAGGCAGGAAAGTTTTATTGAACATATTGTCTAAACAACATTATCCAAACCGAAACCCAAACCGAGCCCAACCAAAGTTTCGGACCTCAAACCCCTTTTTGCAGTTTGCTGTTAGTTTCGGAGTCAATTGAAATTAATTATGTTGTTGGTCGACAATTTATGCGCCATAAGTTGGCCCACAAGTGTGCGGCGGCATAAATTGCCAAGAGACCATTACCACACAGTGAGGAAAATGGATATTAGATATGATATATGATATATATTATAAAACCAGCTTTTTTTTTGGATTTAAGAAGGTTCCAAATTTGGATATTACTGTAATATTTCAGGGAAAATCAAAACTATTTATTAAGAAAATATCCTGTAACTTTTTCCCGTGTAGAGGAGCCAAAAGCTAGGGAACGAGAATGTGTTTTTCGGCCTGCATTACATGGCTGGCAATTCGGCCAATTTCCATAATGGCCAAAATTACACTGACCGCGAGCGGTCGGCTGCCAAACGCTGACAAATTTCCCATCGAGTGTCGCCTGACACTTTAAACGCCCGTCTACCTGCACTGTACACTGTGCACTGGCCGCAGTGCAGTTCGCCTGTGATGGATAAGAAAATTACAAAATTTCATGTGACACTTCATAAAAGGAAGCCAATTGGCCACTCAAACGAAATTACAGCCAGAAATTACCCAGCGGCTGGTGAAGAAGACGAAGCTTGCATATTAAGCAGCTGAAATTTTTATGAATGAAATCGGGGTTTTGGATTCCGATTGGGACTGGGATTGTGATTGGGAGCGATCTTATCTCGGTTCGTTGACGCCGCACTCGCGACACTCGACACACACCTAGGAAAAGGTAGAAAAATAAGATAAACAAAAACATTTCTCAAAAGTCGGGGGGATCGTGACAAGTGCACTTGATTGCCCAGAGAACAATGAAGTCGGGGGCTTCCGAGAATAGGTAGCCCATCTGGGAAGTGGGCTTGGCCCCCATTCAATATTTTCCCGGTTATTCCTCAATAAATTAGTGGCTCCGCTGGCTCATCGCTGCCTTCAACAAGAACTACGCACTATTTTTGGACGATTCTCTATAAACAGAGGTAATATTACTTTAATTTACTTAATCCACCAGTCAGGAATATTTTTCAATATTTGATCAATATTTTTTAATATTTGAGGTTAGGTTCTTAGCAGTTTGAGGTTATGCAGAGTGAGGCAACTGTACCACCCGAAAAGTTTATTTAGTTTCTTTAAAAACACCGAATATATTTTTGTTATCATCTTGAGACATTTATAATTTATTTTTTGAGAACCCGAAGAAGATTTAAGCACCTTGAGTATTCATGCAAGTACCGTCAGGCGCCACTTAATTGAAACCCTTCTCTGAGGGGGCAAAAAAAAGGACGCGGAACTTGAGGACATCCTGAATAGCTTTCTTTGGCATTCAAAGACCAAAGTACGGCACTCCAGCTCTCCAGCTCTGCATCTCATGTGTTTATATGGGCGATTCACACCTGCGGACCCCGGCAGGTGCTCATACATACAAATACATATATATATGTGCCATATCCCCAACTCAATTCCATTTGGCAGCCACATCGGAACACCGGAATCCCGGGCAGAACTAACTGGAGCGCAGGCCAGGAGTGCCACTCGTCAGATAATCGCAGGAACGGCCCAAGAAGAGCATCCTCAAGAAAATGATATATAAAATGCCAGTGTCCCTCCCCGATTTCCCCATTTTCCAGGGGGATGAAGACCAGGGGGGGGCAAGTCCAAGTCGGTGAGTGAGTCGACACATCAAAGCAAGTGCACAAATTAAGCTAAACAAAACCAAACAACAGGCAGCCACTCACACACACACATACACGGGATATTACAGGGGCTGCGTGAAAAGGAGGGACTTTCTGTAAGAGAGTTTAAAAGGGTTACGTAAAAATATATGTGGGGTGGTTGGTACTGTAAATCTTAGTTTCATACTAGAAATAAATGAGTAGAGAGTGTTAAACCCTTTTATCCTATAATTTTTTTCAAGATATGTTCGAACTTAGGTCCTTTTTTTAAATATTTTTCAAATGTAGTTAGTTAATACCTAGATATAATAATAAAAATCAATTTGAAACTACTTATAAAGGGAATTGATAATACCTAAAACCAATATTCAAAATCAATTTATAACTACTTATAAAGGGTACTGAAAAAGTGTATTTTCGGTAAAAATCCGTCAGTCTTTCGGATTCATGATAAAATTGTGTATATTTATAGACCACTTCATAAGAGATTTTAAAATCCTCAATGATTTTAATGGGACTTTTAAATAAAAAAATAAAAATAATTACAAATTTTTTTTTAATAAAAAAAGAGATAAATATAAGTATTACCCCTTTGAGCTACGCCACTGGTTGGGACAGTCTTGTCGGCATTCTTTCAAAGCGTGTCCCTGCTCCTTCTCCCCCCTTCGCATCCTCATCGTAGCCTCTGAAAAGTTAGCCCCAAGTTGCAGGAGCGTCAGATGAAGTTGCTCCACTTCAACTCACACACTCAAGACTCGCTTGGTTAAACATGTGTGTGTGTGTTTTGGTATACGTGAGTGTGTGTATATGTGGGTGAAAGTTCAACTTGAAAGTAGCTGTACTTGGTTGCCTTTTTTTTCAGCGCAACTTTGCCGACTCCGCAAACCCGCAGGACGAAAGGACGAGCCAAGACGACATTCCTGGGGGCCAGGAAAATGTTGAAAATAGCCAGGGAAAATGTGTGCTTGAAAAGTGTGGGTGAAAATGTAGAGGAAAATCAGGAGAAGCACTCTCTAGTATTTTGTAAATATCAATCGATCGATTAGATACATAATTCTACAATTTTATACTCTTTGATTTTCACGAATCTTGAAGATTATTTTGCCAAACGTCACATTTTAATCCTTTGCCATTTATCGGATTTTTAAATATTTTTTTCTCCTGAATATTTTCGTTGAATTTCGATGAATGCAATTAGCCTCATCTTGTACGCATTTTATGAGGGGCAAACTTGTCAGTGCACCTGAGTTCTTGATATATTTTTATTTCCTTCTTTGGTAATAAATGGAATTGAAATGCATAAATAGTTTTTGATAGCTGCAATCGATTTACACAATTTTCCCAGCCTTCAAAAGGGGAATTCTCGAGTGCCAATTGCACTATCGACGTTTCGCTTTTCAGTTTTCGGTTTATCGTGAGCCAAAAACACCCCCACATGTCGGAGAGGTATTAACTAATTTTATTAAGCCATCATCAGAAAGCCGGACAAATTGCTGGGTAAAAGGGAAAAAGGGAAAAACTGCGGGCTAGCTACGGAAATTAAATGGACTGGAAAACTGGTCACTCACTCGTGCCCAAGGAACACTCTTCGGGGGTGGAATATCATCCATCCATAGGTCCATCCATCCATTCATTCTGTGGAGAGTGCGTGCATAAAACATTGCTTATTACAACAACAGCAACAGCAACAACAACAACTGGACCTGGGACATCGACAGAGCAGCAAAATTCCCCAAATTCTGTACACAGAAAGGAGATTCGATGCAAATTTGGCTGCTCCTTTTGGCTCCTTTGGCTCCTGCTGCTTCTCGTGCTGTTGTTGTTGTGGCAGAAACTAATGGGGCACAATGTGTCCACACACACACGCATACACACACACTGGGAACACACACAGGCGCACCGCCTCGGGTCGAGAGCAAAGAGTCCTGGCCTTAAACATGAGCTAAATCATCTGTAAATGCGGGCCTCAGCACGGTTCTCGGTTCAGTTAAGTACACAGGGAGAAAATCTTGGGACGATGTGCGATATAGTTTCATAAATCGATAAGATATCAACTCTGATAGCATACTATTGTCTATCCATTAAATATTTTATATGTATCATATCATACATCATACATACATGTTATATCCATCATACATTGAATATAATATGTCTTATATCTTTTATCCATCACGTGTTTACCATTATATTATTATATTACCAACCCTTGTATCATATCATATGTCTTATATCTATCATATCATTTATCTTATATCTGTCTCTAATATATATTTTATCATATATCTTATGCCTTATATCCATTATATATCCAATATATTTAATATCATATACATTATATCTTATATCCATCACTTGGTAGTACTATAAACTACTAAAATTAAAATAAAACATAAAATAAAATTTAAAAATTAATATTTCTATTATTAAGATATAATACTTTTTGTAATTATATTTATTTTTTTATTTTTGAAATATTTTCTATAACTTTTATTTCTAAAGAATTATATAAACTGTACCTTTAAAGTTGTCAATGATAAATAATTTTAAAAATATATATTTAGCATAATTAAATTATTGTCTTTTGTATTTTTGTAAGTTAATCATCCCCAACAAATTCACATTTGTTTCTTCCCGTGTAGACTTCTTCGGTCTGTCGTCCGGTTCGGTTCAGTTCAGTTCAGTTTGGGCTAGTTGGTTTGGGCGGTAGTTCAGTGGGGTTTCGGGGCGGCTTTGGCCAGCATCACGGGCATCATCATCATCGGCCTCATCAGCCATGGCCAACAGCACAGTCGACCACGTCCTCACAATGCACACGCACCACGCACATGTGAGGGGGTGGCTGGGTGGATGCCATGGGTGGTTATTTCAGTGGGCGGTGTTTCAGTGGTCAAGTGGGATGGCTGCTGCTGCCGCTGCTGCTGCTGCTGCTGACGTGGCTCTGTAGCCGTTTCAGGCGAGAAAATTAAATTGGCCAAAAGTTGAATCCATAACTTTTGGCTATGGACTGGACACACACACCCACACTCGCCTGTGAAAATTGAGTGTGTCCAGGATGGGTAGTGAAATGGAAATGGAAATGAGAATGGGAATGGAGAATGGGGAACGGAGAATGGGGCTGGATGAAAATGAATGGACAGAAGAGTCGGCCATTTTGGAAGGCCGGAAAAATACGTGTGCGAAAATGGTCACGATGGAAATGGCCAAAACGAAAATTGGCAATGATAAGCCGGCGCTAGCTTACCCAAAAACAGCGTTTCGAAATGATATTTCAGTAAATTTTTTCTTAGTTTTAGAGTTTTAATTTAAATATAAAATAATAACAAATAATTTCAGACTAAGTACATAAGTAATTTTAATACGAAGTTGATAAATGAGTTTTTGAAACTTTTATATAAAACTTTTAAAATTATATTTTAATTTTTCTTAATTTCAAAAACTTAAAAAAAATATTTTTTTATTTTTCTTAATTTTAAAAACTTGAAAAAAATATATTTTCATGTTTCATAATTTCAAAAACTTTTAAAAAATATATTTTAATTTTTCTTAATTTCAAAAACCTTTTTAAAAATTCGTAATAGAATTACTTACTTACTTAGTCTGAAATTTTTTTTTATATTTATGAAATAATAATTTTTGTACACCTAAACAATAAGTATTACAGTGTATACCTATTTCTTTACTCCCCAATTATTGCACCCATATAACCCGAGGCTGTGGCATTATTTTCGATTAAATGAAATATCAACTGTGATAAAAACGAACTGCAAAATTAATACTTGACATACCACGAAGAGTTTCCCGAGCCGACTGGAATGCAATAGGCGCCCAAAAATTCAGTGTCTGGTTTACTACCAAGGGCAAAAAAAAACGTAGGCTTCATGTGAAAAGCGCCCGTAATAACGGGAATGACGGGAATTTCAGGGACCACCGACTTGCGAGCTCCATTTTGGGGTCACTCTAATAAAGAGCCCCGGATCCGGGAATCCCCCCCGCTCCCATAACATATATGTGTGAGTTTCTGCTTAAAAGCCAACAGCAGCTGGCCGAAAAACCAAGAGGAAAATGGGAAAGGCAGGATGCCAAAGTTCGGGCTGGATGTGGGATGTGGATGCAGTGGGGATCCGGGATCCGACGGCCTGGTTATGTTTGTTGCTGCCTTGTTGACTGGAAAATATGACCGCCAGCTGTTTGTTGTTCTCGAAGCCAAACCCACCCGCCCGCTCGCATATGGTGATGGGGCGGAAATTTATGCACTGCCGGCACCACCCCCTCGATTCCCGCATATTTTCCCAGCTTTTTTCACTCCTCATGTCAAAGCTGCTTAAGTATTTTAACCGTTTTTACGGCTTCAGTGGGCAGTCTCTAGCCATGAAATACATACATATCTCTAACACAGAATCTTTGAATTGGTTCTTATCTACTGAATTATGTAACTACTGACCAGAAGCGGCTGAAATAATCCGTTTTTATACTAATTTTAAAATTAAATTTTTTTTAACTATTGAAATTATTAACGTAAAATTCCTTCCAAATTTTCACTAAAAAAATAACATTTTTCCATAAATAGTTTTATTTTTCTAATATTTATAAATTAAGATTAATATTGAAACCAAGAAATAAATTGGCACAAGCATTAAAAGGTAAATAAAACAACAAAGGTTTCTCAAAAACCTCCCTCTTCATGCACACTGTCGCCACCTATCTACTAATGTCAGCAGCTGCAGGGCGCCATCTGTGGGGTGGCGACGCAACCGCGACTTGGGTTTCTTTCGCTGTGGTGGCAAAAAAGCAAGGAAGCAAGAAAACAGGCTTCGTCTTCAGCGACTTTAGCTTAAGGGTGGATTCTTTGCACTCCGAATTAAGACAGGGTTGTTATTCGTCATTTGCAAGCAAATTTCGAATTGTAATATTTTAGTTTTTAAGAAATTTGTAGAAATTTTTTAATTTTAAAAGCAATAAAATTATATAAAATTAAAATTATTTAAAAAAAAAAAATAAAAACCATTTTCTTGATACTTATTAATTTTCTTATAATATTTTATAGCCATAGAAATAAATACTGCCACTCTCTTGCCATTGTAGTTATTTAATACTTAACAACTAAATATTTAATTAGGTGCTGTTTTGCTTTTTATCTTACCATGAGCTAATTTAAATACATTTTAGCAGACATTCTGCATTGCTGACTATTTAATTACACGCTGTGCAAACTTATGAGACAATGCAATTGCAAATATTTTAATAAAATTAGCAACTCCGGTTCATAATAGAGCCCCTAATGCAACCCCAAAGCGATCCCCCGCCAACCACTTGTTGCCCCATTTTCGGTTAGTTGGAATGCAGAACCGTCAAAACCCAAAAATAAAACATGAAAAAGCTGCTAGGAAAAACCGGGAAACTAAAAAACTCACATGTGTGTGTTTTTCCTTTCTCTTCTTTTTCTTTTTTTTTTGTGATAATAATAGGGGTGTGATGGTGTGAGGGTGGTAGTGCGGTGGTTAGCGTGTTAGTGGCTCCTGGTGGTCATGTGTCACCATTGGCCAAGTGCTTCTCAAAGGACAACGAAGACACACTCGAACGCACACCAATGCAGATCGAAAGAGAGCGGCCGCCAAGAGAGAGCACGAAGAGAGAGCGAGAGAGAGTGAGTGCAAAAAGGACTAGGGGTGGTTTTTTCTGCCGGCGTCGCTGCCGTGGTGAGTTCGCCTCTGTCGACGTCGTCCTTTTAGATTTGTCACCACCGAAAGGGGAGGATTTCTGCTGACAAACAATTAGGTGGGGGGGTCCTTCTGAGTCCTTGTTTTCACTACCACTATTGTTGTTGTTGCTTGGCTGTTTTTAGAAGCCTGCCTTTCTCCCTGCACCAGTGTGTGTGTGTGAGGATGTCCTGCGTGTGTGACAAAATGGTGAATTTGCTCTCGCCGTCGTTTTACATGGCGTTTTTTCTCCTCTTTCCCTTCTTTTTTTTAATAAAATGGCAGCGCGTGTCCTAGCCAAAAGCAAAAGGAGGGTCCTTCCTCTTACAAAACCCCACACAAAGCAAAGAAAAAATATATCAGATGATGATGATGCGAAGGGTACTGATTGCGTTGGGTGTTGGCGTTTGCCAAGCTGGTTTTCAAGCACTTTAGGGTGCCTCTGATCGCTTGTTTTGATACCGAAAATGCAAACATGTGCGACTTAATCGGGAAATGGATGTGCAGTTTAATTATGCAAATAATACTGGAGTGAGGCGTTCACCAGGATTCCAAGCATTATATATTTTTAATATTTTCCTTGACTTATAATATATATTTTTGTTTTTATCACTATTTGAATTTGTACAATAGATTATGTAGATAATCTATAAAAAAATCTTGGCCCACAATAAAAAAGTAATGATTTATACTTCATTAATACTTAAATACCTAATTATTCCAATTTTAAAGATTTTTGGGTAAAAGATCAAAATTTTGTTTACATTTTGTTTCAAAATATGCAACTGAAGTTTTAAAAATATAGTTTTTATGTGTGGTACCTTATATATTTAATATCAGGACCAAATTTAGAAGCTAAACACACTATCATCACTATCACTATCATCACAACTATCATCTCTTACAATATATAAAATACTCACATCATAAATAAGCGGAACACAATAAAATTCTAAATCAAGCAATCCATAATAATCCAAAAATAATCATTATAATAAAAACTATATTCAATCACATTGAAGTCTGTAAAAAATCCATTTACCTTGGTAGTATTTTGTTCCACACTTAAGTTTTAGTTAGGAACTCTAACGTTACAGTTTAGAACATAAAGAAATACATTTACTTATCCACTTAATGGATTTCCTGCATTTCTTTTAAAAACAGGGTTCATCCTGAACGCCAAGGATTTTTTCAGTGCCTTCTTTTCGTGGGGAACTTTCTCCATCCATCCCCATCCCCATCTCCTCTCGAGGACTCTTTGGTTATTTCCAATTTGAGCTTGGGCGAGGCGGTCTTTCGTGTCAACCGTCGTCATCCTCAGACGCCATTGTTGTGCCTCGGTTGTTGTTGTTAATTTTGCTGTTGATTTTCTTGTTGTTGTTGTTGCTTTTTTGCGAGAAGCTTGTCCTGGCATCACTGTTGTTGTTGTTATCCTGGCTTTGGCGTTGGCGTTGTCGCCCCGAGGGTGAAAATAAGGCATTCAAGCGAGAGACACATTCAACATCTATCTTATACAGCATCACCCACATACATACGTATATATATACATACAAACTGATATATAGATACCTAAGTATGTACTATATGGACTCTTGTTGTTGTTGTTGTATACATTTGCGGCAGCCGGCAACTTGCAAATTATTTAAGATGCCATCATTTATGTATATTGATTTGCTCCGGCAACAACAACAACACGATGAGCAACACAATTCCTGGGGAGATAGGTACTTATATGCGACCATTTGCCATCACTAATTGAAATACTTTTATCAGTGGCGCAGTTCTAGTTGTGCACAGTAAAAAAAATATAAAAAAAGGTACTGAATTAAGCTCAATTATGAATTATAAACACGCAACATTATATGTATACTTATATTTCCTGAAATAAATATTTAGAGCAATTATATATTGAAAAAGTTAATTTGTAAATATTTTAGAAGTAATTTTATAATTGAATGGATACCTTATAACTATAAAAACCTTTCCGCAATGGAATTAATATTAATTAATAATTGGTACATATTTTAGGATCTTAATGAGTACACATAATATATTGGATACTACTTAATATAATAGAATGAAAACCTTATAATAACAAAATGCTCTCATAAATGAAAATAATATGAAATTATAAACGGGAGATTTTTATAGGATCTGATTAAAGACGGATTATATCATTATTAAAATATTTTAAAATTTTCCGACCATATTAGGATAGTATTTTATATAACAGAATGGAAACCTTATATTAAAAAAAATCTTTCCAGAGTGAATATAATATTAAGTAATAATTGGAACATTTTTTTTAGGATCTGAATAAATTCAGATAATATAATTATTATAATAATTTAAAATATTTAGGCCATGTTTAGATAGTATTTCATGATATTTTGACTAAGCCAAGATGTTACACACTCTTTTTTCACTGTGCATTAGTTGCTGTCGCTGTCTTGGGCTCATCCTTGGTCCCTGTCCGTTTATCCTGCCCCGAGGGACTGGCATCGATATGATCTAAGGGCTGCTGCTGTCCTGATTTCGCTTCCTTTGCTCGCTCCTTTCATTTCATTTCATTCGAGTTCAGTTCGGTTACTTTTATTTTATTTTATTTCGTTTAGTTTGGTGCTGGAATCGTTTCTGTTTTTGTTGTTTGCGCCTGATTGCGCAATTCGCCAGCCCACTCGGCTGCAATCATCATCAATAGCCCTATGCTATCGTATCCTATACTATACCATCCTATCCTATCATCATCCTAATCATCAGGTAGAGGATCGCTGAGAGAAAACAAAAAGAAAGCGAAACAAAACCGTGTGGCAATCTCCCAGGCAATATGGAAATGGATAAACCCCCGCCGCCGGGGGAAACATCCGGGAATTGGGCCAATGCTCGCTCGCCCCATCTGCTGCCCCGGAAAATGTGTTAAATATTTCAATTTCAAATCCAATCCAATGCAATTCTAATAACCAAATCCGGGGCCGTATGCAATTTGCATGCCCGGCTGCTGGCCAAAACTGCAAACCCCCATTTTCAGAGCCCCCAGAGAAATGAAAATATTTTATAACCTGTTTTATTTCATGGTCCGGGTTTAGGAGCTTTAGTTGCAGTTTCGCATTTAGCAAGTTTCAGTTAAACTGTCGCAAATTGAGTTTGCTCTGTTGACACATCCCCCCAGCAAAGTCCCTTTTAATAGTTGGAAGTGACAAATTTCGTAAAGCCTTCGATCGAAAAACGAGCAATTACAGATTTTCAAATGGGGCAAAAGTGGGCTTTGCAGAGATTTGTAAATTGTGAAATTGAAAGTAAAATGCATTCGTTTTATTTCCATTTCAATTTCTTCGAATTCCAAAGACTGAAACTTGCAAATGCGAAGGAAACAAGTTCATAACTTCAAATGAAAAATAATAAACCTTTTCAAACGTTCAATTCTAACGAAAAACAAGAGGGAACGCTATAGTCGAGTGCCTCGACTATCAAATACCCGTTACTCAGCTAAAGTCAGCAGTCTCAAGCAGGGCAAACCAAGCAGCCGCTTCAAAAAATTTAAAAAATTTCTTCTACATTTCGGTAGGCGTTAATAACCCAAAAAAAATTGCGTTTACACTTTTGCTCTAGCTTTAAAACTATGGGCGCCACAGCTTTTCGCGGTTTGTGGGCGTTAGAGGGGGTGTGGCATATCGGCGTGAAAAACTTGCGCTGCGTATTAACCCCTAGAATCTGCATGCTAAATCCCAATCATCTAGCTTTTATAGTTTCCGAGATCTCAGCGTTCATACAGACGGGTGCCACTGTTTTTCGCGGTTTGTGGGCGTTAGGGGGGGGGGGGGGGTTTCCCACTTTGGTCTATCAATATGTATTGATGAAACAAATACACATTTCTTTTCCCGTTAATCTAGCTTCAAAACTGTGGGTGCCACAGTTTTTCGCGGTTTGTGGGCGTTAGAGGGGGCGTGGCATATCGGCGTGAAAAACTTGCGCTGCGTATTAACCCCTAGAATCTGCATGCTAAATCCCAATCTTCTAGCTTTTATAGTTTCCGAGATCTCAGCGTTCATACAGACGGGTGCCACTGTTTTTCGCGGTTTGTGGGCGTTAGGGGGGAGGGGGGGTTTCCCACTTTGGTCTATCAATATGTATTGATGAAACGAATACACATTGCTTTTCCCGTTAATATAGCTTCAAAACTGTGGGTGCCACAGTTTTTCGCGGTTTGTGGGTGTTAGAGGGGGCGTGGCACATCGGCGTGAAAAACTTGCGCTGCGTAATAACCCCTAGAATCTGCATGCCAAATCCCAATCTTCTAGCTTTTATAGTTTCTGAGATCTCAGCGTTCATACAGAACGGGTCACAGTTTTTCGCGGTTTGTGGGCGTTAGAGAGGGCGTGGCACATCGGGGTGAAAAACTTGCGCTGCGTATTAACCCCTAGAATCTGCATGCCAAATCTCAATCTTCTAGCTTTTATAGTTTCCAAGATCTCAGCGTTCATACAGACGGACAGACGGACAGACGGACAGACGGACAGACGGACAGACAGACGGACAGACGGACAGACGGACAGACGGACATGGCTAGTAACGAGTAACGGGTATAACAAACAGATAGTTTATCGAAATTATTCATTTTATACCTTGTTATTTGTTAAAAAGATTTTAAAGAAAGAATGTAATCTATAATATATAATAGAAAAGGTAAAAAAATAATAAAAGTATAATTTTGAAAAAGATTTACAAATGTTATCTTACAATGAAAAAACCGATATGAAATAGAAACAATTCAACTTTTTTTCATATCAATGAAAAGCCTATATGATTAATGTCAAATTTATGATTTTAAACATATCAACTAGATATTATATCATATTTTATTTTTTATTTTATTTTAAAATACCAAATATAGTATTTTTCAAACCAATAATAAAAAATAAGTTAAACATAATCCTTATTCATATCAAAATGACTTGATCTTTAAAAAATATCAAATTGACCAGCACATATCAATCTGATCTTTCGTCAAACATTTTTCTGTGTAGAAATCTCTAAAAAATAGTATGAAATTAAGATTAAAAAAAAGGCAACATTTTTTAAAAAATTCAAGAATAAGAGATACGTTTTTTTTATAAATCTTACCTTAAACAATTTTCTATGGCTTAGAAATTTAAGCTTTTCTATTATGAATAAGGTTGGGAAAAATAGGAAAGTAGAAGTGGCGGTTGAAATATCTGCATTCGCGGCGCAGTCGAGCAGAAAGCTAATCAAAAATCGAATTCAAAATTCAAATCTCGTTCACTCACGTATGCAGAGGCGTTCGAAAGTATGCAACATGTTTAAAAATGCAAAAGGCAGGGGGCGTGGCTCCACTGGGGGCTGGGGGTTGGGGGTTGGGGGTGTGGCACATCCACTGGACGCCGAATATGCAAATTCAAAATAAATCAAATCAAACGCGCCGCACGAGGTAACGAAGCGGCAGCAACACCAGCGCCTCGCTGACCAAGGGTTGACCATTGTGTGTGTGTGTGTGTGAGGGGGGGAGGGGTTCAACCAGGGGCGCAAGGTGGCTCCACAAAGGGGGGTACGGCCACCTAAATATTTTATGTTGTATTTCGCGCTGATTGTTCATCGGCAAATTGCCTGGAAGCGCTTTGAACGCTCCATAGAGCGCCCACAACAAGTGCAACATTTTGAAAAATCCACAGCGTAGAACCCATAAAAAACTGATCAACTCGATTGATTCCCTGGTTACGAAAGTTACAAAAGGATTGTAATAGATCGTCATAATATTATATGATGAATTTCAATGGTACTAAAAATATTCTCAACTAATCGTTTTATATTAATACAGATATAAATCTGATTATATATTTATAGATCATATTATATATTTTCTTTGAATAAGGGATAATAAAACTAAATCACATAATATGTAATATTAATTATTTTTATAATAGTTAAAAATTTCAGTAATGTCTTTTATAATAATATACCTATATATTTTCTAGTTTTTGATAGTTTAGAAAGCTTTCGAAAGAACCCAGAAAAAGGAAATCCCGACGGTTACAGGATGCGAGTTTTGGCCGAGAAAAGTTGCACCGCACAGCAGCGCCCCCCAGCGTCATAAATACGCAACAAACGTAAAAATTAAACAAAAACATAACAAATTCATGGATGCATGTGTGTGTGTGTGGGCAGTATTTTGTGTAGCCATACACTGCGAGAAATGAGGAGATCGAGGTTCCAAAGTTTTTAAACTTTTCTGTTTGATTTCAAGAATTTGCATTAAATAAATTATTTAATTTTTAATTAAAAAATGTATACATGCATACAGTCTCTTTTGATGATTACCGAAATTTTGTTGAGTGCTTTGGGGGACTTAAAGTTGGAATAGGTTGGGTGGAGGCCCACTAGCCGCATTGGTCGCTAGGCCCAATTGAGTTTGGCCTACGTGCTGCAACCTCTTTTATCCTTTATTAGTCCCCCAAAAACCACCCCCCTCCCCTCTGCAATCCCTTCGTCCTTGTTACCATTCCACCCATCACTTTTCAACCGGCGATTCCTTCAACACTCGTGGAAATTTGCGGCAACGGGAGTTCGAGTTCGAGTTCGGGTTCATTGTGCATAGTCAAATATTTTTCACCATAAATTTCGCACGTCCATCAAAAATTGATTGCGCAACGAACCGTGCAACCTTTGCACCTTCAACTTTCGAACACACAACACACACTCGTGCATTGTTGGCGCTCAAATTTGGAATATTGTTTACATATGGGCATTGTCCAGAATTTCCGCCACCCGCAGATTGGCGGTGTACTTTGTTTTTTTTTCTTTTGGTTTTTGGCCCCAAAAAATACCATTTTCCTCTCCGGTTACCGATATTTCTATTTTCGATTCCGAGCTAGCGATAAATAAATTCAGCAATTTGGTTAGAAAATTAAAAGTCTTTCAGATGGATTAAAGATTTTATTTAAAGTAGGGAAATATTCAAATAAATTACTTCTAATAAATTTAGAAAGAGATCTATAAATAATAACTATCAAATACCCATTACTCAGCTAAAGCAAGCAGTGGCAAGCAGGGTAAGCCAAGCAGTCGCTTGAAAGTGGCGCCATCTATAAGAACTACCTCTATTCTTCATAATCTCTGCTGATTTCATAATTCGTCTAATTTGGCCACTTGTGCTCGTGTCCAAACAGCGATTAAAGCGGCTGGCAATCACTTGAATAAATTTGTGTACTCAGTGCACCTGCTGCGCCACCCACCCAAACCACCCTCCCACCACTCCCTGAACACCCCTTGAATTTGCAGCAGCACCACCATCGCCAATTGCTGTCCCCAAATGCTGAGCGAATGGGGAAAAAAGTTGAGATGAAATGGCTGCCGAAGTGCAGCAATGTGCACTAATTTCATTGCTGAGTGCTTTTAGTGGGGACAGCGCCAAGCCACCCACTAACCCGGCACCACCCACCCGACAAGCCAACCACCCAACCACTGGAAAAGCACCGCCAATCCGCCGGGCGAATGAAAAGCCCGAGTGGAGAGTGGAAACTTGTGCACAAAAAAGAAAGATGTCAACAGCACCAATTAGTTTGAAAAATTGGCATAAATGAAGCCCGAAGCGAAGGGTGGTGCAAGGTGGTTCGGTTGTTCTGGCTCTGGTTCTGGTTAGGTGGGTGGTGCAGCTGCGACAAGTGCCCGCTGCCATTGCCATGTTGTAAATAAATGTAGTGGTGGCTCAGCCTCGAGAGCCACTCGATGGCGAATTATGAGCACCGCCCAGCCATCTAATGAGAACTTCCATTCGAGTTTCCCTGCACGGTGAAAATTTGATCACGCATTGGGGATTTTTTCACATAAGAATATAAGCTTAAATAGAAAATATTTCAGTTAAAATAATGATCAATTTAACTATAAAATAAGTAAATGAGTGAGATTCTCCATAAACTTAATATAAGTTAAGTTAATAAAGTTCAGCAATTTAAAATGTAGGATTAAAGTATTAATAAAATAGTATTTATTATATTATTATTATTATAATTTATATCAACTTTGTTATTAAATTTATTCACTTAAAAACAGCATAGATCTTAAAAAAAATTAGATTATTAAAATTCTTGAACTTAAAAATGATTGGAAAAGGTTTTTTCCAAAGTAATAAAAGGTGAAAAAGTTAGTTTATACAATTATTCTGTACCCGAAAAAAGGAATTTGGAAAATATAGATTGGTTAAAAAAAATTTAAAATTTTTTAAAAATAAAAAATAATTTTTTCAGCAACAAGAAAATTTGTTTTTTTTTCAAAAGTAACCAGAAATATACAATTTTATTTTGTTAACTGCATTTCTGAGGTTCCTGAACTGGATGTGCGACATTATTCCTGAATGGGTCGGGTCACTCAAAAATCGGTTAGCCGCCGAGTCAAGTGGGCCAGTGAGCCACCCACCCATCCAGCCACCCAACCAGCGAAACCACCCACTCCTGTGGTTGGTCATTAATTAAAATACACAAAATTGCACAAGTGCCCGAAGTGGTTCGATGAGGCCCCAAGTGGGTTCTGGTTTTGGGTTTGGTTATGATTCCCAGTTCCAAGTTCCGAGTTCCGAGGTTCCCGGCTTCAAAGTGTCGCCCTCGATTCGCATTTTGTCCCTTCGCTCTCCTTTTTTTTTGCGCTTATTTTGTAGTATTTTTTAATTAAGTACGGCTGGAGTTCTTTTTGCGGAATGAAAGGCAATAAATGCCACTCTGGCAAATGAAATTCTCCCCGTGCCGCAATTTCGAGACGGGATTCCAATTTCGCTGTGTGAAGCCCAACAAATGCCAAAATGGCCGACATCTGTTCGAAATGGGAGGCGGAGGAGGAGGTGGTTTCGATGCGGACATGGATGGAGGGTGGTTCAACTGTCGCCCTAATTAATACACCCCATCATCGTCAAGCCCAAAAAAAACCCAAGCCAAACACAAAACTAAACCCTCCTCGAGCACAAAGGCCGCCATTTAGCGCTCAAGTGCTCGGGATTCAGGGGTTTCTCGAGTGGCGGCGACAAAATTTCAAACGCCCCGAACATCCGCAGTGGCAACGCCGCACATCCGCACCCATATCCGCATTAGCGTGAGCCCAGAAGATGCTGAAATTAATTTCGCAGCGCTTTTAATCAAATGCTGGCACATGTCGTCGACGGGGGTGCAAATTGCCCGCTTGAGTGTGCCATGGATATGGATGGATTATGGGGCATTTCATCGAATCAAACAACTTGCGACAATTCCCGGGAGCCAGATCAAAATGGCCACCGGCGCGCGGTGGAAAGCTTACTAAACACACGCGGGCACACCACCCAGAACCACCATTGACGGCATTCGAACAGACAAGGAGTTGAGCCAAGTGGAAAAATAATGAAAACATTCGAGGATAATGATGACGTCGCCGTCGACGGTCCTTGAAATCGATATAAGGTCGCTTTGTTTGGCGGCAGAGGGTGCGGAATATGGCTATGTGGCTATATATGGCTAAGCCGGGGATAAGTGAGCCGAGCCAACCACCCCGAAAGGAAGCCAGCATCCTGGGACAACCCTGCCAGCAGCCAACAGTCAGCACCCAGGACTCGGGGTTCCAGATTCCAGTTACGAGATTCGGGATTGGGTAAGTGGTCGGGGAGTGAAATCGAGACACTCGACACAACAACCGTCAGCGGAAGTCCTCGATAGGCCTCGAGGAAGTAAACACTCTTCAGATCCCCGCAAAAGCTCCTCGAGCTGGAATATTGGGCTAAAGGTTTAACCGAAATAATGAAAGGGTGTTGGGAACCCTCACACAAAAATGCTTCGATCGGTGAGAGATTTTTAAGTTATGTTCCAATACCCTGAAGAACTGCTGAAGAAGTAATAAAACTTTATAAGAAATATTATATAGAAATTATAGATGGATTATTATATTATATAGATATTATATATAATATTTAATACCCTGAAGTACTGCTGAAGAAGTAATCAAACTTTATAAGAAATATTATATAGAGCTATTATAGATGAATTTTTAGATAGATACTATATATATTATTCAATACTGCTGATAAAGTAATATATCTTTATAGGAAATATTATATAGAGCTATTATAGATTGAGTTTAATACTGCTGAAGAAGTAATATATCTTTCTAAAAAATAGTATAGTATAAATAGTATATTATATATAGATTTATAGATAGATATTATATAGAGATTTTATAGATGGATTTATAGATAGATATAAGGTTTTATATTGTATAAAATATTCAATATATTTATATTGTAACAGGATTATTATTATTCAACCTTTCTCAAAATAGTTCCTAAGTAGTTCTTAAGTATAAGTTCTTTAAGAACTATTCGAAACTACCTTTGTGTGACAATATTAATGGTTTAAAAGTGTCAATTACAAATGTAAGGTCCCCTTGAGAGCTACGCTTTTCCGATATCCAGGTTCCGAGTTCCCTGAGCTGAATGCTCCTTTGATATGCGATCGAATCGATAGATGTCCATCCTTGGTGGGTCTTAGCTAAGCCATCTGCCCCTTTAACCTCCTCCAAGTCCCCAATCAGTTCCCCACTCTGCAGCTGTATGTGTTGTAATGAAAGCAGCAGGATACGGAGTCCTGCGGAGAGAAGGAGTGGAGAGTCGAGAGTAAAATGTTTTGTCGTTTGTAATCTATTTACACAAAAGGATGCTCCCGACTCAGACTCCCAGTTACTCTTTGGCAGACCCTCTCCACTCCCCGCCGCCCAACTCATCTCATCTCGTCGTGTTGTGTTATGTTTTTCAAGAGCAGCCGAACAAGGACATCCAGATGGACAGACGATAGATGATGGCGGAGTATCAACAGCAGGACCTGGATGCTGGATGTTGGATGCTGGGAGCTGGGAGCTACTGCTGGATGGATTGTCATGGTGAGGCGACATTTCATGACAAATCCTTTGTGCATGCATTCCAGACACTGGCACGAGCGAAGGATGCAGGATAAAGGACGAAGGACCCGAGCCTGAAAAGCACTGAAACTATACTTTAAACTTTACAGACAATTTATATACATTTTTACAATGATTGTTGAGCCTAATAGGATCTGGTTTTTGTGTAGGAACACCATATATTTGGTGATCCTTGATCCTTAAAAAATTCTAGTAATATTATCTCTATGTAAAAAACCCGAAAAACTTGAAAAAAAACATATTTAACTAAAAAATTTTAAAATATTTAATTTAAAATATTTTTTGCTTAGTGTTGTATCCTCTGTACAGGTTTTCTGCTCCTCTGGTGTTGGCGACACAGTTGACGCGCACTCGCCAAATTCTTGCCCCTGCCACGCCTACCGCCTGCCGCCTCCCCCCTTCGTAGGGGGGGGGGGGGGGGCAGTTTCAATGGATGTGGGTGGCAGTGGGTGTGGGGTGTGGGCAAATAAAAAGCGAAATGAAAGTACATCCATGTGTTATTGTGTGCTTTCCTCTGGCTGCCCCATCGTCCTTTCTATCTGCCATCTCTGTCTGACCGTCTGTCTGTCGTCTCTTTCTCTTCACTAAAACAACAACAACAAGATGAGAGAGAGCTCCCGGAACGGAACGAAAAGAAAGGAAAAAACAACAACAACATCGGGCCGTACTTTACTTTTTGCTGATGCTCCCAATCCCGTACCCATTATCTTTTTCCAGTTTACCTTGCTTGTCTTTTATTCGCATTTCATTTCTCTTCCTCGGGGAATTGTTTTTTGTTGCTGTTGTATAAACAACACGTATAACATATATGCTATTGCACCCAGACATCCTATGAAGGTGCTCTATTTTTAAGCGGAACATCCTACAAATGCACTTAGTATTTTTTGAAACTTATAATTTCTTATTTGAATTCATATATTCTTTGCTTATCCATCAATTCGAGTTAGGATCCCAAAAGTTATGAAAGTATATAATAATATTACTGATCATTCAGATCCCGAAATACAATTTTTATCATGGCATTCAAATAACTAATAATATTTCAAGAACTAGTATATCCAGGATATCAAAGTTTGAAATATCATATTTACTTTCATTATAATTCGAAATATTTAATTTAAAATATATTATAAACTACTAGCTAATACCTAATAGGTATCATATCTTTCAAAAATGTTCTGCTTATCAAGAAGTAACTGTTATGAGTCTCTAAAGGCCGTCGGCTAATCACACCAAAAGCAGACAAACTGTGCTACAGTGGAATAAATGATAGAAGTATTACAATATAATCCAATAAATAGATGTAGAAAATGTATTCCTTTAAAATGACGCTTAGGAAAAGTACTGGTATAAGGTATTTTGCTCAAAACTATTTTTTTTTTAAAGCAATAAACTATTCTAGATCATTTTTAAAGACAGGTTTCGAGACTCAAACTAAGAGATTTACTGTTCCTGTCAAATGGGGGACTTTGATGGCAAAACCAGGACGACGATTTCTTGTCCTTTCCGCCGTCTGTCTATCTCCCAGCTTGTGTCGGGGGTGTGTGTGTGTCCTGGAGATACATGCAGGGTCTTCCCGGGGTTCCCCCCTTGAGTCCTCGAGCCGAAGGACTCTATGTGTTATGTGCCGTGCCGCTGTCGAGTGTTTGGTAAATAACACGTTCGCTGTGTCGCCGCGTCCGAATCTGCACCACCATCGTCACCACGGCTGTACCACCATGTTACATAGGGTTGCTGATTCAGATGGTATACCATACCATACCATTCCATATCAGATAGCAGATTGCCCGGGGAAGCTTTCGGCTTTCGACTTTCAACGCTTTCGGGGTGGAATCGGTATCACACTGTACTGCGGGTATTCTGTATTCACAAAAACCCGACAGCTGGAGAAGCCAAGTGAAGTGAAGTGCCAGGGCGGCCGCCATTATGCCAATTTCGAAGGGCGGTGCTGTGGCAACCCTGGCGGGTGCCTAAACAAAAAAAGGCGGGAAAACGAAAGCCGAAACGAAAATGAAAACGAAATGAGATGAGTTGCGACGAGATGAAAGCGCGACACGTGTAGCCACCCGCACCACACACACATTCAAACGGCCACACATACACCCCCCTCCATCCCCCGGCGGACGTTTTTGACTTTTAATGAAATGAATATGCACCACGGGCACCCACACGCCCACCACCCGCATGTGCACTGCTAAAAAAAAACAAAGCTAATTAAAAAAAATTAATAACATTAAAAGTTTAAAAAAAAAATAGATTTTTGATTGTTTACCTTAAGTAGAAATCCAAAAAGACTGTCTAAGCTGAATTTTAATCATAGTCACTTCCTATTTTCATTTTGCGATTTCTAGACTTGTGTATAAAAATACTAAACTGAGTATATTTTAACATTAACCCCAACATTCTGATTAAAATGTCAAAATAACTGAGTTATAATATGTATAATATTAATATAGGTGTTTTTAAGCAAATTCAATTTATAACTTGTACTAAATTGCTGTTTGGCCTTAACCGTTAGTTTAATGGTATTTTTATTTTTCGCACATAAAATATTTGTGATATCATAAAAAAATTATGCCGAAGTTTTCAGATTAATAATTGTCATTATTTAAGATAATGTATAACAACTTCAACTTTTATTTTAACCATTACCTTTATAATTCTCTTGAAAAAATAACTGTTTAACCAAAACCGTTACTTTTATTGTGTTTCTTGATTTTTCGCACTTAAAATATTTGTGATATCATAAAAAATGTAAGCAGAAATGTTCTGAATAATAATTATTATCATCCAAGTTAATGTTATAAGAAAACCTCAACTTTTACTTTAACCATTACCTTTATAATTCCCTTTAATAAGAAGTCTTTACAAGGTTGTATTCGAACTTTGTGTAGGTTATCCTATCTTCAAAGGATTTTCTCCCAGTGCACAGCGCACTCGGTCTTCCCGATGAACGGATTGCCTTTGTTCGGGCCCTTTGTTCGCATTCAAGTGTCGATTTGTATGACCCCAAACTCCGACTCCGATTGCGATTGCGATTGGGATTCCGACTTTCCGGCAAACTGCATCCGGCGGAGAATGTGTGCTGGACGGATGCCGTAAACCGTTGCCGCTGCCGTTTGCCGGGTGTTGCCGTAATGCACTTGAGCATAATTTATGCTGTTAATTAGTCCCGACTCAGTCAATGGCCACTCACACGATTCGCCCCCGATTTTTCGCATTTTCCAACCGTTTTCCCCATTTTCGTGCGCCCGTGTGTGTGTGCGCTCGCTGCTTTTGGCATTGTTTTTGGCCCTAATGAGCCAACTTTTCAGAGGAGCGCGCATGTTTAGGGCCTGAAGTGCGGATTAGGATCTGGATGGTCCTGGATTCGAGATGGAGCGCTGCGATTGATTACGGGCCGCGATGCCATTCGAGGGCATCCGCAGAGGTGTGAAGAAAGTGGATAATACGGCTCTGCGAGTCCTTCAGGGCAACTTACGGTAAGTAAGTGAGCGGCCAAGTGGCTCCAAAACTACTCGCCAGCTGAGAGCCGCTTCATAAATGGAAAAAACTCAAAGGAAAAATCAATTTATTTTTTTTTAAATTTTTTTCAAAAAATTGTGATGCTACCCCTTAAAAAAAATTTGAAAATTTGAAAAATTAATTATATTAATTATCAGGTTGTTATCAGTTTGCCGTTTTAGTTTTGGACCTTTTTTGCAAAACTTATAGCAAAAACAAATTTAAGGAAAAATCTGATTTTGGCCAAAAATCGAAATCCTCATTTTCCAGCAACCCAAAAATCACTATTTTCGCCATAATAATGAAAATAATTGTCCAAATATGGAGTGGAATACCTTCCTGAACTCGTAGTTAAATTCTCTAAAACTTGGCATTCCCAGAAAATTTTTTTATTTTTTTGAAATTTTTTTCAAAAAATTGTGATGCTACCCCTTACAAAAAAATCGAAAAAATGAAAATTTTTTAAATTTCCCAAATCAGCCGGAGAGTGCAGTGATATTAATAATAAGGTTGTTATCTGCTCAGAACAGTTTGCCTTTTTAATGTGGGACTTTTTTTGCAAAACTTATAGCAAATATAAATTATAGAAAAAATCAGATTTTGGCCAAAAATCGAAATCCTCATTTTCCACCAACCAATAAATTACTATTTTGGCCATAATAATAAAAATTATTGTGCAAAACATGGAGTGTAATACCTTCCTGAACTCGTAGTTAAACTCTCTAAAACTTTTCAAAAAATTTATTATTTTGAAATTTTTTTTCAAAAAATTGTGATGCTATTAAAAAAAGTATTTTGATATGTAACAACACTAGACCATCAAGAAATAAATTACTGCAATTAGTGAATTTTTTGTTGACATTTACTAGGCCTTTGAAGAAAATGTAGTTGAAGAACTCAATAGATCTAATCTAATCCTGGATTTTAATTATCAGCTGGGAAAAAGCGGCATCAAACGCATTTCCATCTTCTGCTGCTTGAGCACGTCTGCTGCCCCGCCCCCCGACTTTGAAACCCCAACGCCCCCCATTTGCAACCATCAAAAACATATGGATACAAAAAAAAAGAAATGGGGTTCTACAAAAAGGTTATTGTCATTTCTCAAGGATATTTCGCCATTTCTTCTTCTTTGGCTGCTCCAAACGAGCGATTTTAATTAACTGCTAGTTGCTCCCTCCACCCGTCTCCTTTCCTCTGTCTTTCCCTCTCGTTCTCTAGGCCCAAGATAAAAGAATCAGAGAAATGGGAGTTGCAAAAAATCACCAGCAAAGCGTTTTTCCCCCCGCTTTTTTCTTTTCCTTTTTTTTAATATTTTTCTTTTCTTTTTTTTGGGGCGTTTGTCAAAGCTTCGTGGATGGAAAAAAAGAAGGGTGACGAAACTGGGGGGTGTGCTGGAGATTGGGTTCGCTTTGTTTGGTGTTTGCTGAAAAGATTGTTTTGTTGTAATGCCGCCATTTTGAAACTGAGTGGAGCCCCAGCTGGAAAACAAAAACAAAGCAATGCAAAATGGTAGCCAAATGAGGCAAAAAATGTGCAAGTCAAGCGATATAATAAGCCATACGGGCTAACCATCCAATAACTGAAAGTAAGTTAGCCAATTTCAAGTTCCTAAATCCGGGAATAAATAAAAATGCATTTGAACCAAAATCATTTAAATAAAAAACAATAATATTTATATTTTTAACCCAATTATTAAAATTTAGACATATATTACAATGCATATAAGTACGGGAATTCTTTAGATTTTATCGCATTACACATTTCGATCATCAACTTCTAAATTTCTACTTTTAAGACCAAAACCACTCTGATTTTTTCCGAAGTAAGTCAAATAGAACCGTATGCCATATCCATATTCATATAAGTACGTGAATTCTTTAGATTTAGGTATTTTATGGACTTAAACCTTATCGCATTACACATTTCGTTCTTCAACTTCAAAATTCCTACTTTTAAGACCAAAACCACTCTGATTCTTCCCGAAGTTAGTCAAATAGGGTTATATGCCATACCATCATGCATATAAGTACGTGAATTCTTTAGATTTTGGTTTTTTATGGACTTAAACCTTATCGCGTTGCATATTTCGATCTTCAACTTCTAAATTCCTACTTTTAAGACCAAAACCACTCTGATTTTTTCCGAAGTAAGTCAAATAGGGCTGTATACCATATCATCATGCAT
Organism: Drosophila mimetica; assembly: GCA_037075245.1. Classification (NCBI taxonomy): domain Eukaryota; kingdom Metazoa; phylum Arthropoda; class Insecta; order Diptera; family Drosophilidae; genus Drosophila; species Drosophila mimetica. The sequence continues at coordinate 7,689,582 of JBAMCH010000005.1, forward strand.
ATAAGTACGGGAATTCTTTAGATTTAGGTATTTTATGGACTTAAACCTTATCGCATTACACATTTCGATCATCAACTTCTAAATTCCTACTTTTAAGACCAAAACCACTCTGATTTTCCCGAAGTAAGTCAAATAGAAATGCCATTTCATCTCATTCCAATTAGTTTCCAGCGAAATGGTCATGCAATTCTGAGAATTCGCTGCCCTGAAAAAGAGCCAAGTTGATTACCATTTCCATGGACAACTGGCAAACCCTCTTGCCACCATATTGCCATGACACCCACCCCGATGCCCACTCTACATAAGCCCATACATATGTACATCCATATATATATATAGACATATAGATATGTATGGGTCTGTAGCAAAGTGTGTGTCTCCTGGCGTATTTATGTGTTTATTTGTTGGAGAGGCGTTCTAATTAGAGAGCAAAAATTCACGCAGATTGACGCAAGCACCACTCAGCCCACACAAAGTGGTCTGTGCCAGAGGTGGGGATGGGGACTCCGGGGGCCAGAGACACCCTCGCCACGACTCGCACAATGGGAATGCGGGGTGCAAATTCTTCAATTTAATAACTCACATACGGAGGCGGTGATGATGCCGATGCTGCTGCTGATGATGATAATGATGATGAAGCCGATGAACAACTCCGCCTCGACGAGCAACTGAATGTGTGTGTATATATATATGTATCTGTGTGTCTACTTGCGGATACCATACTATATACGGCATGTGAACAATAAGATGTTGGTACAACAACCACTGAAGGACTCCAAAGCGCCTGACGAATGGTTGACACGGAGGCAAACACGGACACGGATGAGGATGCGGATGCGGATGCGGACAGGAGAGGACCAAGCACTGAATCTGGCACCCCTGGGCTGCTGAAATCCAGGGTATACAAATCATCTTTATCCTGCTCAATAAATTGTTTATTAACAAACCTTATGTTCTAGTTATTTCTAGCATTTATAATATTATAATATTATATATATATCACTTGTAAAAGAACAACTTTTAACATAGTCGTTCGTTTTATGATTTTTAAATATATTTTAAGTTGATTTTTCTAATTTTATTAACGTTAATTTTTAGAAAACATTTTAGGCATTTTTAATATTATAATATTATATATATATCACTTGTAAAAGAACAACTTTTAACTTTTAAATATTTTTTATATATAAATATAATATAAATATAAATTTTATTAACGTTAATAAATACAGTTAATCAGTTTTAAAATTAATAATAAATTTTGTATTAGCCATCCTCACATCCTAGTAATTTTTACGAACCTTAAACTCTAATACTAATATTTTTAAAATATATTTAAAAATTACAAATGTAAACGAAAAAATCTTTAAAACAATTCGTTTGTTATGAATTTCAAATATAGTTCAAAGCAAAATCTAAATGATATTATAGATTCTATTAACATTAAAAGATAATAAAATAATAGAAAAATACTTTCTTTATTCAGTTCTAAATATGTGATATATTATGATATATATATATATTATAACTATAAACTGAAATCTTAAAATAAATAAATAATGTTTTCTATTTTATCTTAAATAAGTCTTTTCATTATACTGTTGATTCCTTGAGTTCCTTTATTTAAATTTTAAAAAGCAATACCTCTATAACCTCTCGTTATAAGTTACATTTTTCCACTCGAAGTAAACCCTTTCTGATTGCAACCTTCGGTTATAGAGACGAGAGTCAAGTACCGGGTATCGCAAAGTCGGAAAACTTGATGGACTCTGTTTGATTTCCTTTTTCCCGCTGGTGTTGTTGGCGGTGGTTGTTTGCACAACAGCAAAAAGAGGGTGCTTCCAAGGACGTGGACTGGGTGGTTGGGTGGTTTGGGGTGGCTCGATGGGTGGGTTGGCCATAACGGAAATGAGACGTTTCATTTACATTCACACAAAGCGCTGATTTGGGCTCGAAAATTGGGATATACTTTGAGCTTGAAAGTGGGATTTTGTGAGATTTTGCGGGATGGGCGGGTATTTTGGATTTGCGACTCCGGATGGCGGATGGCGGAACTGAAGTTAAACTGAGAAGCATGCAAGTGACAGTTGGGTAATTTCCAACAAGAGAAAGAGAGGGGGCAGCAGAGAGTGAGAGAGAAGTAGAGACAGCTAGCAGGTCGAGTGGCGACTGTACCTGTACAGTCCGTACTCTCGCCTCATGCATATTGAATGCTTATTCCGCCGGACAGGAACCGGACCCACATCCCGAAAAGGGGGGGCGGCGGCGGAGGCGCAGAGGGGGCGGGGCGGCGGAGCATTTGTATTTCCGGTGCTTAAGACAAATTTTAAAAGAGGCGCCATCAATATTTGATGCCACTTCCTGGCTGAACTCGCTGCCAACTCCGACTGGCTCTCTAACAGGATGCGATGTCCTTGGCAGTTTGGGTTTGGGCCTGGGCTCCTGTGGCCCCAAAAGTGGGCGCAAACTGTGGGCGGGGCCTTACTTATACATGTCATAATCACCACGCCACCGTGCGTCAGTTAATTCAAGCGAGATTGCGGCCTTAAACATTTAAATTCTTAGGTTCGCAGCTCATTAAAAATTCGTTGGTAAATTTAATGCTATGTTTTTGTATTCTAGATTTTAGCTTAAGAAATATAAATAAAAATCAAGACATGTATTTACTTGAAGATAATAAAATAAATTAATAATAATTATCTTAGAGAAAAGAAAAAAATTACAAATTTTAAAAAATACAAATTAAATTCTCATCAATATTTATAAAATATAAATAAAATACAATTAAAATGTTACTTGAATGAACAACATTTCCTATAATTTTAAGCGAACAAAGTAGAAATAAAAGTAAAAATTATAATTATTACAACAGAATCTTAGAAAAATAAGAAGAATTATAATAAATACAACAAATTATTTAATAAAAAATAGATAAAATACAAATCAAATAAGTGAAAACATTTCTAATAATTTTAAGCTTACAAAGTTGAAATAAATGTAAAAAAAAAATAATTATTACAAAAGAATGCCAGAAAAATACAAATTCTAATAAATACAAATTAAATTCTAATTCAATAATAAAATATTTCATACAATATATACATAAAATAGAAATAAAATTCAATTAAAATTTTACTTAAATGAAAAACGTTTCCTATAACTTCCGAGGGTTAAAAGAGTAATGTTAATTTTGTATTTAAGCATTTGTACTCAACATTTAACCAACTTGAATCGGGTGATAGTCTATATTTGAGCTGTGGCTAGTGTGAACCATTGATTAATTAGAGAAATTCTCAGGGCAAGCAGGTATTTCGGAATCTTGCACAAATCATTAGGGCTAAAGACGATGCCAAAGTTAAAATATCACATTATTCGGCTGTTAATGAGGCGTAGAAACGGAGTTCGAATGGAAATGCACAAGTGCAGGCCATGGGAAATAATGAGAGGCAAATGGATGTCTAATATTGCTGGACTGCATCGATATCTGCGATATAATTGGTACTCGAGTTGGATTACATTTCGTGTCCGGCCATCGCAGGATATCTGCATCTGCATCCCCACTCCTCTTCCTTTGGCTCCTGCTCCTCTATCCACTTGCATCCAAATCTCCGGGCTTGTTTGGCGACCGTCTCGAATGTCTCCAGTTTGCCCGTAATGAGCTGCCCATTGTCCGGCTTGTGGGCGGCGAGGCTGCCAAAGGGGGCGTGGCTGCTGCAGGAGCAGGGACCGCAATCGAGACACGGACAAACTATTTGCAACTTTAGCCAGCGCCCAATTAGTGACGCTCAAATAGCAGGAACAGCAGCCAAAGCAAGAGTACACTGCAGAAAAATACTATCGAGAGTACTGCAAATCACCTCACTGTTTTTGTTTTAACTGAAAACGATTAAATTGTAGATTATAATATTGTACATATTTTATTTTTAGATTATTCTATGTTTAAGACATGCTTTTTCTTGTTTCCAGTGTAATTTAATAATCTTGTTTTTAATTTTACAACACCACAGAAATTTCATAGGTACTTTAAATCCAAATATTTCTATTGTTTATGTTTATAAACCTATTTTTATTATTAGTTATTAACATATTTACAAATTCCTTTTTTGTATATCATCAATATTTTGTTTGTTGTAAGTCCTATACCTATATATATTATTAAATTTTTTCCAAAAATAAAATATTATAATGAAGCTATGATATTTCCAGGTCACAAAAATGATTTTCAGATTTTATAATTATTTGAAGTGATTTCTGTAAAGTTCCTTGAGTTAGGAACACTGTTTCTCACAGTGCCTGTCCACAGAATGTTGCTGTTTGGCTATTGAGCAGGATGTCCTTATCCTGACCCCGTGCCGCCCACTTATCCAGTCCTTGGAGCACCCATCCTTTGGCAGTTGGAGATTTTTGCGCCGCAGCACTTAGAAAATTGCGCCATAATCAGCGGCAGTTGGGCCGTCGGAAAAGCGGGGAAAGCGGGGCAAATCGGAAGCCCGAGGAGGACGAGCCTAAAGTCAACAATAAGCCAAGTCCCCGGACCATGAGACCTGGTCTTGATCCTGCTCTGGATCCGGGACAACAAAAGCCAATGCCAGTTCAGTTCGGTTCAGCTTCAGCTTCTCCATCGGCTGCGGGCCTGCAAAAGTGCTGACTGTGACAGCTTACTTTATTGGCAAAATCAAATCAACATGGCATTTGCATGCACTGCCAAAGATACAGGACCTCCAGGAGCAGCAGAAGGAGGAGAAGGAGTGGGCAGGGGGCGCATCACCCAGCCAATCTGCAAATATGATGAAATGCCTGGCTGTTGGCTTCGCCATCGGAATCGGAATCATGGGAAGGAGGCACTCTGCTCCTCGTCGTCTGCGCTAAATGCAAGTCAAACACAAGTCAAGAATGGACTGCAAAGGGGTCCTGCCAGGGGGCGCTCGTCAAGGGGGTCCGCCGAGGGGAGGCGGGGGTTTGGGGGCCTTGGGAAGGGGTCTTGAGGACCCAGCACAACTGAAGCGCGCACCGTGGCTGGGAAGTGCCAAAGATTCTTGGAAAATTAGTGTGACCAAAAGCTACATTGAAGCTTAGATTAACAGTTTAATTTTAACGCATTTTCAGGACAACATTTTTCAGTAGTTTAAAAACTTAGAAAATGGTTTTGAAAAATATTATAGAACTTTTGTATATAGTACCTAAGCTAGTATTTTACCATAGTCAAAGAACTATTCTATAAGTTTTAATATTATTTTTATATTTTATAGAACTGTATTGAAGAATACAAATCGAAAAACATAAAATTCTAAACATTACTCCAGAATGCTAATAATTATGGAAAAAGCAGACTTCAATTAGGCGTTATACTTTAATTAGGTATTATACTCTTTAAAAGAGTATATATCATAGATTTGTCAATATTTTTGGCAAAGTAAACAGTAAGAAAATTTTAATTTGTGGAAAAACACAGGTCCTGATTTTCCACTTGAAAATATCAATATTTTAGACAAAACAATGGAAATTATGATCTATAAATGTAAAGTATCATACCTCGTTTAACTTCTTATGAAATTTCCTATTGATTAGCATTTAAATCCTCAAATGTTAATTTTTTACCAATTTTTGCAAATAATGTAAAAATTGGCAAAAAAAATATTATTTAAGGACATTTACGTAACTGATTTATTTTTCCCTTGAGTTTTCTAAAGTATTGATCTGGTGCTATTAGGCTGAAAATAATTTATATTTAATATTCCTACTGCTTATAAATGATTATAAAATTTCCTGTAATCACTTCGTACATTTACCATATCCTGCCCAGGACACTGTGCTCGACTTTGATGGGATTGTGGGGGATGTTTGGACGTGATGTTGGCTTGTTGGGATGCTAGGATGTTGGGATGTTGGGATGTTGTGATGCCTGATGGCCTCGTCTAGGTATTGAAGCTTGTAAAAATTGCATGGCGCTGCATTGCCGCTCAAGTACGAGTGGCGTAGTGACGAGCGCTGAGTGCCCGCCCCCTTTTGGCTCCCCCGCCCATGGATACCGCCCCTCTCCTGCCCCTTTTGGCAGCCATCTTAGCCAGGAGTCATTCTCTAAAGGCCTCGTTTTCGAACCAGGCAGTCATTCACATGCATTCAAGTGGGCCTTTGCAGGGGGATCTCACCCTCTTTCACCCCCTCTCAACCCCCGTATAAGCCATATTTTACCCCCTTTTGTAGCCTACTTAGAGCCCCCCTTTTTACCTCTGTCAACAAATCGCATTCATGACATTTTCTTGCATTGACTGGGCCACCAGTTGCCATTTTCAGGGGGGTAGAAAGGGGGGCGTGGGTTGTTGGCTGTTTTATTTATTTGTTGTCGTCATCAGCAGTTGTTGTTGTTGTTGTTGTTGCAGCTGGAACCGCCATTTGCCTTTTTAGCCGGCTTGCAAGGGTTGCTGCCTCAGATTTGTAATGAGTCAAAATGTGGAGATGGGGGGCTAAGGGGGTTCCATGCGGAGTATGAGCACCTGATTCAGGTGGGGTTGACTTGGCTTTGGCGCACTTGACGCGTTTTATAATTTCCGCAAATAACAAACGGCTTAATTTGCGCAGATTTCCGTTTGGATTTGCACGACTCGAGTGCCGATGGCGGTTATAAATATTTCCTTTTTTGTGGGCTTCCACTGGGGCGGCTGTTTCTTGGGGGAGGGGCTTCGTCGCGGCAATATGCTCTATTAAAACTGTGGAAAAGGTAAAAATATAAATAATATCATAGATATTCGTAGGGTTTTTTAATTATTTTATTTTTTTATTTAACAAAAAATATATTCTGTTACTTAAAAATTTTAAAATAGTTTAAAATGCACCCAGAAAGTATAGTCTTGGTATTACCCAAAAATATTAGTTCTTATTTATTTAACTAAAAATATAAATCATAAAAAATATTTAAAATAATGTAGGTACCCAAGAATATGTGGTTCTCATTCATTTAACTAAAAATATATTTATCTTTAAATTATTTAAAATAATATAGGTATGGCCCAATATATGTTCACATTTATTGAACTATAAATATATTTATCTTAAACTTTTTAAAATATTTTAAATAATGTAGGCATTTAATTAAAAATATGTAGTTTTCATTTATTAAACTAAAAATATATTTATCTTTAAATTAATAAAAATATTCAAAATAATATAGATATTAATGTAGTCCTCAATTTTTCAACTAGAAATAAATCTATCTTCAAATAATGTAGGTACTACCAAAAAATGTAGTTCTAATTTTTACCTAAAAAAATATTTCTCTTTAAATTATTTAAAATATGTTAAATGATGTAAAATACATAACAAAAGATGGTGTTTATGACATATTCCACAGATCCTCTCTTGGTTCACAAGAAGTACGCTTTAAACTATTAATTCCACATTTCTTTAAACTTTCCCGATTTTTCCCAGTGCAGCTTCATCACCCGACGACTGACTCGACCATGTTGGTGACATCCTTCGCCATGTGGCTGCTCTGTGACAAAAAGCCTTTCAACGTCGTTAGCTTAATAACTGTCAAGTTGATGTACGTGTATGAATAGGGGGCGGTGGGCGATGGTCTAGGGGGCGTGGCCTGCCCACAAAGTGACTTTTTTCCTATTTTCTTTCTTTTTTTTTGAACACATTTTTCAGCTTTTGCTGGTTCTTCTACGGCTTCTTCTGCTTCTTTCCGCACTTTGCAGTCGAGCCACATAATTACAGCAACAAGAGCATCACCCACCCACATGAGTGGGGGGGGGGGGGGTTCAGGGGTTATCCTTTCAAAGGACATGTGCCAATATGACGAATTGCGGTTGCCTGCATGCGGAAAAGATAGGGAAGTGCTGAACTAGAGACTAGATATACCCACTATATTTGGCATTTTCAGAGATATAAAGTATTTTACAGATACATTTTTCAAAATCAACTTCAATTTAGTTGCCAAAACATCTGTCAAATGTAATATAAACTAATAAATAAATATATTGATCATAAAATTTAATGATATAATGATCATAAAAACTAGATGATTTCTACATTAATTCTAAACTTCTGAATTTCAAAAATATCTTAATGAGATACACATAAAAAAAGCATGTTCCTGTAAAATCGATATGGCCATGTAAATTTCAGCTCATGCGTAACCTATATCGTTTTTACATAAAATGTTCTTTTTGACCAGTTCAAATTTACCTGGCCGCATATCAAATTAAAGTTGATCTTAAATAATGTAAAATCGATCTACGTTTCATATCGTTTTTTTTTTTTGGGTATGAGTATTACATTAAAACAGTCAGAAGTGATAAACTCAACGCTTGTTATAAAACTTACATTACTAAATATAAACTTTATAGTAATAATAATATTACAGCGTTTAGATATTATATTTATTAGTATTATTTCAGTACCAAACTTTTATATTAGATCTAGTATATTTTTAATACAAGGGGTTTTAAGAGATAAATATAAAATTTAATGAAACATATTCATCACTTCATATTTTGGTGTGTTAAAGAAAAGATCCATACTCCAATTCAGCAGGTTTTCTCGACGGTATTCAGCAAAAAAAGAAGGAAGAAATTGAGGACGCTGTGGGAAGACTGAGAGTGCGGTTCAGTCACTAGAAATGTGTGAGTGCCATTGATGTTTGTAGGGTGGCTGGGATTGCATGGTATCGAATGGAATGGCAGGAAATGGGTGTTTGTGACCCCAACTTATACCCACCCCCCTTTCCCCCCTTGGCAATCCTCGACCTCGACGGTCTCATTTCCTCGAGTGGCAGCCAAAACAAAAGATTTCTACTTGCTGCACCTTATCATCTCGACATTCTGGTTTTTTGCGTTCTCCACCCAGCCCCGAATGACATTTTGCACTTTATTAAAACCATATCAACGAAGCGGAAAAGTCAAATGCAATGCTGATTAGCCTTGTGGTGGGTGGTGGTTGAGGGAGGGGGGTTTTGGCCACATTCGCCCTTGCGGTTGACAAGCTGTGGAAATTGGCGCTTGATGGCGTCCTCAACGGAAACTGTTTAATGGCCAAAGGGAAAAAGGGTAAAGGGTTAAGGAGACGGTGGAGAATCACTGGAAAATTGCAATTTGGGTTCTTCAACAAAGGCAATTGAAAAGCGCAGAGGGAAATGTCGAAAAATTAACTCAGATTAGGAAAAACACTTGATTATTTGAAGAGCTAGAAAGTATTTGGGTTTTTTGATTATCTCGAAATATTATAATATCTATAGTACAATAATATAATATCTATCCTATATCAGTCTTATAGATATTTTTACAACATTTCTTCTTTAACTTGGTTAATATCTTTCATTGGAACTTCTCAAAACTAAAAGATCTTTAAAGAAATTACCTAGTTTTCGGTTCTATTTTAGAACCGATTTCCCCACTTAGTGGGAAGTTCTCACTCCCGAGTTTGGTATATTAAAAAACTGCTATCTCGAACCGAAACAGCGCGCAAGAAACAAAAAAGCCAGCGAACAAACAGAAAATGGAGCAGGCAAAGGTAAAGGCAAACACAAATAGATAGAAAGCAAAATATGTGGGGGGCTGTGGGTGGATGGGTGGTTGGGTGATGATTCACTGCCTGTCGCCGGGACAGGCCAACTGCCATCTGAGGGGACATGCTGGACAGCAAGGACAGCAAGGACATCCATCCAGGCGGGAATCCATTGCCGCCACCACCACAACATCATCCAGCTGCCGTACATAAGGACCGTTCTATGTAGCAAGGGCCCCGAAAAACAGCCCAGAAAAAATATATTTCACTGGGGGAGCAGACAGGTGAGCACAACAACACCTGAAGGATCCCAGCGGAGGAGGGGGAGGAGGAGGAGGAGCAGGGCGATGTGGAAGGACACCAGATGACAGGACAACGAAAAAAGAGCGACTTACCCGTCGGAGGCAAAGTGCACAAAGAGAAAATTATGACAAATACTTGCCATATTATTAACTATTTTAAATGTGATTATTTTTTAAAATTAATAACGATTAATTAATATTTATAAATTTTAAAATTAACTCTAATCATGTATTTTTAATATTGGTAATATTTTAAAAATTCATGACATACTATTGAATAATAAATCTATCCTTATTAATTTCTTGTAAATTAGGGAATCTTAACATTATATATTTAATAAATTTTAACTACATAAATATTAGCTGTTTTAAATGTGTGTATTTTTTTAATTTAGCGATTAAAAAATATTTAAAAATTTTAAAATGAATTCTTAAGCTAAATCGAAGCCCTAGATATTTTTAATATTTTGAAAATTTATATTTGAAAATGACATATTTTTGAGTAATAAATCGTTCCTTATTAATTTCTTGCAAATTCTGGAATTTAAATATTATATATTTATTACATTTTAATTCTAGGAACTGGCGTATCATATCTTTTATATCTAAAATCTGAATAATTATAAATCTATTAATAATAAAAAATCTATTAAAAATGCCCTTTTGTAAAGTGATATTTTAAAGCTATAAAGATGTACCCCCTTAAAATCGAAGAAGTAAAGAGCTCTTTTAAAAATAAATCCATCAAATGGGCACCTTGAGATCTAAACATTATATATTTATTGAGTTTTAGCTCTTGTAATGTAACGCTTGTAACGCTATAAAGATGTAGATCTACAAAGTGAAGAGCTCTTTTAGAAATAAATCTATCATTTCAAGGTCCCTTGAGATCTAAACATTGTATATTTTTTTAATTCTAACTCATTTAACTGGAATAAATCCTTTAATATTAATTGTAAAGTTCTATTGTAACGTTATAGAGATCTATAAAGATCTACCAAATGTAGAACCCGCTTAGAAATAAATCTATCATATTGTCAAGTTAAGATTTCCTAAACATTCGCTACTTGGTCGCCCAGTGCCTCGAGTTGCCGGCCCAGTGAGGCAGGGGCGTGGATTGCAGGAGCGGCGGAATGGCAAAAGGGATCTGAACCGGGAACCCGGAATGGGAGTCGCACTGGGGAGGGAGAGGGGTGGTCCTCAGTCCTTAGCCACCCCAGACACAGGGCGCGTGTATATAGCATTTGCAGCCCTCCGTGCTCAGGGGGTTGCTATAAATCCATACATATATATAAGGGTGTATGTACAAGGGAGGGTTCCGTTCCGTTTCGTTTGGAAAAAGCGAGGCAAAGTAAAGCGCTATAAGAGCAAATATGGCTGCCAACACCCGAATTCGACACGTAAAGTGACGCGTTAGCTGCGTTGCTATGACAACCCAAAAGGCCTCCTGACTTTCCCCATTTCCCGCTGCCCGGAAAACCTCCGAAAAAAAGCACGCTGGAAAATCGGACAAAAAAAGAAATAAAGAACTGAAGATATAAGAGCAAAGGAAACGGTTTTTTTTGGTTTTTTTGGGGGGTTTTCCCTTTGAACTGCACGGCACGTATATAAAGTTGATGCGGCGGTCTATATTGGTGGGTCATCGGATTTCGTTTAATGAGATTTTCCATACACGTCGTCGCCAGTCAGGTGAAAAAGAAGAAGCCGGGGGATTGGAAAAGTTCGCCATGGTGACGCGAATTTCCCGGGGGAAAGCATCGCCCGAAATCTCTGGGGAAATTCACTGGGAGTGCGAACAATTGAAGGTAGACGCCACAATTCCTCGGTCAGCTGGATAAAAGGATTTACCGTCTTAATTAGATGGATTTTCATAATGATTTCTTTCATGTAAATAATTTTGGTGGGCTTAAAAGAAGAAACCATAAGAGACCTTGATTAAAATAGGATTTATAAATATTTTAAATAATTATCGGGAATATTGGTAAAAATATGGTATTCCTATTTTTAAACAGAGAGAATTCTGACTTTCTTTTCTTTCTTATTTGAGTTGATAATTTTCTTAAAAGTAGAACGAGTTTTTTTTAAGTTAATGATGGTTAAATGTGCGATTCAAGCAAGTTTCAAGTTAAGTTTAGGTTAAATTAGCGGTATTTACATTGTTAATCTTAATAAGTAAATAATTAGTCAAATCAGTGGTCTAAATTTATCGAAAAGTTGTTATAGAACTCATTTAAACTTTCCCCTTCTCACATATTTTTTTTATATTAATTTTTCACGGTTTTCAAGAACGAATGTTATCGTGTTTATACGAAGAAATATACTTTTAAGAAGGAATGTTCTTAATTCAAGAACAATGTGCTTACATTTATGTAAGGTAAATGTAAAATAAAAAATATTTTACATATTTATACCATATTAATGGATAGTTTTTGAACAATTATAACACTAAACCACAAAATAAAAAATTTTTTATATTAAAAAATGTGTTTTTGACGCCTTAAAAATAATGAAAAATTATTTCTGGAAAATGTGTAAGTAACAAAAATGTAAAGAAAATATTATTTAAAAGTAACCTACATTTCAAATTTATTTATGTAAAATATTTATTTAATACATTTAAATGTTTTTCGTAAATGATTTGATTCATGTCTAAAAATGCAATTTGCATTCGTAATGTATTGTAATTTTGAAAATGCAAATCAAATCGTATATTTTCTAGGCTAATAGAGATTCAAGAATATCACCCCTCAGATGTTATGTAAGTGGAAAATTCACCCAGCTACCTTCACTTTTGACACGGTTTTCATTTTTTCCCCCGACTCCCTCGAGCGGGAATTAACCCAAATTGCAGATATGTTCGCGGCACATGGAATACAAAATACAAAATACGAGATAAACAAAGAGCAGAACATGAAAACACAAAAGGCCGCGCAGGGTGCAATCCATTCAAATCAAGCGAATCGAAATCCGGGCGCAGTTCGCTGCACTCGCAGGACTTTTATTTCGGTTACCCATCTTCAGTGTTTTGTTTTCCCTCTCTGTATCTCTATATATATAGAGATATGTATATGTTTTTTATATCGTCGCTTATCTGTTCGTCTGTTTCCCCTGGAAAACAATTGTTTCGATTGCGCAAAACGTGAATTTCGTTAGCGATCCGCTGGGATAATAGCTCAAGGCTGTGTGGCTCTATTGTTGCCCAGCTCTCGGGCCTTGAATCAACACGGTTTGTCGGCTAAGCAAACAAAGTAATTGGGTTGCCAAATATTGCGCAGGGATCCGGGATCCTGGCTCCAGGATTCAGGATCCTCACCCTCACTCATCTCTTTATTTCGTTTCCCGATTTGAGATCTCAAGACGTCGATAAAACCAAACAGCCGAAGGTGCAGCCTCCTTTTGAGTCGTCGGCGGCGGAAACAGGCGATTGTCCTGCCGAAAGGGATCCTCCTCATCTACTTAGTAGGGATCTAGAGATGGAGAGATCTACGAACCTAAGCCGAGAAGCTAAGTAGTTGCGATCACCGCTTTTAGATAGATCGATTTGCAGATGCCGCGATACGAAAGAGTTGTTTAGGGATTACATTCTCTGAGGTCTCTGAGGATCTCTGATCTGTCAAATTGTGCGTGGGCTAATGGGGGATCCTACGAATGCTGTGGCACAGAATCAAGGTGTTGCGCCAGCTGTCGCTCATTCAAAAAGTCGCCGACCCAAAGGATTTTTTTTTTGGGATGGTATAGGGGTTACGGGGAACGTCCGAGAATTTTCACAAAAGCTCAGGGCCCGGCGCTTTGAAGTGGCCGACAATACAATGCTGGCACTATGGCATACACCTCAAGAGAATTATTAGTGGAATATACATATCTCCAGATATTTTGAATAAATTTAAAATTTGATTTGATATTGTTGGTTTTCATACTTTGACACAGGTTTAGTAAAAATAGGAAAATTTTAAAGATTCATTTAAAAAAACATTACATTATTACATTATTAATATAATAAAAATATTATATATTTTTTGTTTATTTTAGAAATTTAGAAATAATATATAATAGGTATTTAATCTAGAAGGAAATTCATGTACATACATGTATATTTATATTGGAAAAAAATAATATTGATATTAAAATATATAGTGGAAAATATTATAATTTTTTAGATTATTATTAGAATGGCAATATTACTTATTTTTTGTTTCATTTAGAAATTTAAATTTAAATTAAAAATTTTTAGATTTTTCTAGAAGGGGAAATAGTAGCAGTTATTAGATTATTATTATAATGGCAAGATTATAATTATTTTTATATATTTGAAAAATTTAGAAATAATATATAATATTAAATCTAGAAGGAAATTAAGAAAAATAATATTTATATTAATATTAATAGTTGAAAATAGGGAAAATAATATTATATATTAGATTATTATTATAATGATAATTTTATTTATTTTTTGTATATTTTAGAAATTTAAAAAACTTATATTAAATCTAAACGGACATTCATGTATTTCATTTATATTAGTATTTTATACGAAAATATTATTTTTCCGGGTTTTCAATAGCTACCAACCCGAAGCTCCTTGTGAAAACCCCCGTAACTTCACTTTTCAAGTTTACTTCCCAAAAACCGCTCTTAATGTTGAGTGCTTCCTGTAGCCAAGCTGTCATATCCTTTGGCTCCCCACGCAAGTGACTCAGCCGGAGAGCTGTGCACAATTAGCTCACTTCGGCGCTCGAACATTTCCCCTTGGGCGTGATGTGTGTGTGTGTGTGCGCGATTCGGCAGGATCTGTGGGCTCAAAAAGGGGGACGCCTGTCATAACTGCACAATGGGACGAGGGACGCGATTCGCAGGGCTGGCAGGACTCGCAGGACTCGCAGGACTTCCTTCCTTTGTTCGAATCGCTCCGCAGCGGATTCCCCATATAGATTTCATGCCGCTCAGCAGCGGTAACCGATACGGATGCTTGTTCTTTTAATTGCTGGGGCGAAAACGATAGGCAATCATCATCTCATCTCGTCCAAAGCTGAATTTGAATCTGAATCTGAATCTGATTCGGGAATCAGGAATCAGGATGCGGGGCAGCGGCGTCCATTTGGCGTCGACTGTTGGCGGTCGGCGGCATTTTGATTGTCGGCTTTTGCGGCCGGCACAAAACTATATCGAATTACATATCCATCTAGTCCGTTCGGCCGACTGAATGACTGGATGACTGAATGACTGGTGGACCGAGTGTCACTTTCATCCAAAAATCGCGAAATCATTTGTCTCGACAAGGGGAAAAAGGTCCACTAAATGAACTCAGTTTAAGAACTATGAACTCTGAGAGAGTGAAAAATAAAAAGAAAAAATAATATTATTATCTATCTAATTTAAAAGTCATTTTATTCAATTAAAAGTTACCCTTACAAAATAAATCTATAAAAAATATCTATAGTTCTCGTAAGTTTTTAAAAAATTATAAAAAAAAATATATTGCTAAAATATTTATTTATTGTTTAAAATATTTAATTATTACAACGATTAAGTTTAACATTTTTAATAAGAAAATAAATAGATTTTCAAATTGTTCAACCATATAACAAATTTTATATATTTTATTTTTTTTCATAAAAGTACACACAATTATTGTTTACATTTTTATTTAATTTAAATAGCATTTAAAAATGCAAATAATTTTTAAGGCGCCAATTCAAATAAATGCTACAATAACGACCCTGTCTTTCCCACCAAACCGCACACAGCGCCATCTGACGGCGAGGAGCATAAGCAGTGCTCTAGCCAAGTTCCAAGCCATGCTTAGCTTAGACAACAACCCAGTGCTATAGATTTCCAATCGGTATTTAAAAACCGATAAATGTCCTTTTGTGTCCTTTTTTAGCCTGTTTAAACCAAATAAGCTGGCATCCCTGTAACGAACGGTCTGAGAAAACATTGAAAATAAAAAAATCGCAGTTAACGCAGGCGAAAACGCGAAAATCGAGAAAATCACCGCCCCCGCCCGCAAAAATCGCCAAATCGCGAAATTAAACAACGAAAGCGAGAGAAAAAACGTCCTTTAGACCGAAAAAGGAACATCAGGGCAGCAAAAGCAAAGAAAGAAATTCCAGGACTTTCGAGTGTGGCAAAATCGAGCAAAGGCGAAAAGTTGGATTACGGATTACATAGAATATATATATATATATAGACATCGAAATACACACATCTATATATAGCCTGTATATTGCTTGATTCCGGGACTCGATTTGCCTTTTATCCTTGGCGGCTCGTCCTTTGTTGTTATTGTATTATTATGTAAGCTTTTTCGGAGTGTGTTGTGTGTTGTTGTCGCAATGAACTCTTTATTGTCAAAGGCAATTGAACGGCCGCAGCTGCCGCACCCCACGCCCCCTTTTCCACCCACCACCCACCACCCACCTGCCCACCTACCCACTTTCCATCCCCCACACAAAGCTTACACACACACAAGCACAAATACAAGCGCACACACGCAGGACACAGAACACGAAGGACCTTTGTCTAAAAAAGCCAAGTTGTTGCTGTTGCACTTATTTGATTTGATGACTAAGTGTTGTGTGTTCTTTGTTGCTTTTGTTTTTTTTGTGTTGTTTTTTGAAGGCGATATCGATCGCCAGGTTGCCAATTATCGATAAGTCGTCGCATGACGTGTTTGGCTGCGAAATTCAGTTCAAGGCAACGCCTCGAGTCCTGTGTCTCCGTCTCCGCTTTGTGCTCATCCTTCGCCGCCCATCCTCCCGCCCCCTCCCCCCATTCACCACATAACTAAATCTATTTGGTGTAACTGTAACCCCAACTATTATTGCATTAGCGAAAGCGATAACTTGGACACGCTTCATCGATTATTTCGATAATTGAATTGAATTATGGCTTTCGAAATTGGATTTGAATTGTTTATCTCTTTTTGAATCTTTATTGTGTGTTAATGGGGATGTTTATTTGATCAATGGCAAAAAGCTTATCATAATAAGAGATTATAATGCAAAACTACATATATATTTTAAATTTTAGTAACGGATAAATAATTAATCGAATAAATTAAACTTTTTCTATCGAAATCTTTTTTTGCTAAAAATATTAAGTTAAAATGGTGTCGGATATTATTAATTTTTTCATGGAAAAATATTTTAAGTTAATTAAATTAAATTTACATTTACAGTATATTAAAATATAAAAAAAATAGCAAATATTTTTACGCTTTGTAAATAGATTTTATATCTCAAAATCATCACTAAATCATAATAATTTTAACCACTTACATATGTAACTCTTTCAGAATTCTCAGCAGGATGTTGTCCCTGTCGTCGCCGCCGTGGCTGCTGCTCCTCGTGCTCTCCCTCTTCGCATCGCGGAACTCGGCAACGGTGGCCTCCCTGGCGGAGAATGCGACACTGGCGACGCTGCCCTCCTCCGCGCCCGCTGCCGTGAGCTTCAGCACGACCTCCTCGGTGGCGGCGCCCCTGGCCAGCGAACTGGAGAATCAAACAGCCAGCGGCGGCAGCAGCAGCAACATCAATGCAAACAACGAAGCCAGCGACGAGCAAACTGGCAATGCCAACAGCAACATCAGCAGCCACAGCAGCAACATCAGCTCCCCCAGCAGCAGCAACATCAACAGCAGCAACACCAGCAGCATGAGCAACTCCAATCCCAGTTCCCAGTCCAATTCCAACTTCAGTGCAGCTGCCACGCTGAGCACAACGACGGCGTCGAATGCTGGCGGGGATCAGCAGGAGGCCCTCATCCTGGCCACGCCACCAGCCACGCTGAACGGCAGCAGCACGCCGCCCGAGCACCAGACCATCGGCCAGGCGCCGCCTACGAAGGGCGAGCAGGAGGCCATCCTGCGGGCACTCGACTGGCTGAAGGAGAAGCGCGCCTCCGACTACGGCTGGGGCAACGACACCCATGTGGTGATCCTGGCCAAGGAGCTGTCGGGTGGGCGGGATCCCAACGATAGTGTGGATGCGCATGTTCAGGTCATCCAGGAGCTGGAGGATACGCTGTCCGTGAAGGAGATGGAGATCGAGATACTGGCCATGCTGGATCGCCACCACACGCTGCCGAAGCCACTGGATTTGGATAAGCTGGCGCGGTATGTGCTCGCCCTGGGCTCGCTGTGCAAGGACCCGAAGCACTTCCATGGCCACGACCTGGTGGCCACGCTGCAGCACCATGAGCCGGCCCAGGACATCGAGTTCGCTTTGACCACCCTCTCCGCCTGCAGCTCGGCGGCCCATGTGCGCAAGCGCCAGATCCGTCGGCTGCTGGACATCGCCAGCGGGGTGACGGACCAGAGTGTCGACGCCATCGCCATGGTCATCCTGGCGCTGCGCTGCATCGTCACCGACCACCGCCACCGGCACCTGCAGCACTTCGTCCGCCGGCCGGCACGCGGCCTGGCCAGCCTGCAGGATCAGCGCGGCAGCTTCGGGTCGCTGCGCAGCACGGCGCTGGCCATGCAGGCGCTGCAGGATCTGGAGTACGACCCGGCCGGCCACTGGAACCGCTCGGCCGCCTCGCGCTACATCCTCAGCCGCCAGCGGGCGGACGGCGGCTGGAGCGAGGAGCCGCTGCAGGACGGCCAGGAGCCGGACATCGGCGTCGGTCTCACCGCGGACATCATCCTGGCGCTGGGCTGGAAGGGATTGGGCGCGGTGCGGGCCCTGCAGTGCGACCATGTGATACGCGAGAGCAGCGATCCCACGGGTGAGTTGTAAAGCTAAGTTATAGAGTAAGGTAACTTGAGATCGGGGTCCTTTCGTCCTTCACTGCATTCAGTATCAACAATAGTTTAATTCCTTTGTTTTGACCAAATTACAAAATTTTTTATTTTAAAATACGACATTGAGTTTTTAGTTCGGTTTTTTTGCTGTAACTTGGCCAAAAAAAGATCAAAAATAAAAATATAATTGCTGTTATGTACAGATAACAATCTAATTTTTCAGCTGATTCAGGAAAAAAACAATTATTCAAAAATGGTTACCTTTTTTTTAAGGGTTACAACACAATATTTTGGGAAAAATGAAAAAAAAAATTAAATTTATAATTTAGAATGCCAATTTCTAGAGAATTTAACTACGAGTTTAGTATTTGGACAATTATTTCCATTTTCATGGCCAAAATACTGATTTTTTATTGGCGAAAAATGAAGATTTCCATTTTTGGCCAAAATGTGATTTTTCGTATAATTTGTTTTTCCTCTAACTTTTGCAAAAATGGTCCAAAATTAAAACGGCGAACTGTTCTGAGCAGATAACAACGTCATAATTAATATTTATGCACTTTGCGGCTGATTTTGGAAATTTAAAATTTTTTTCAAATTTTCGAATTTTTTATAAGGCCTGCATCACAATTTTTTGAAAAAAATTTTAAAAAAATAATTTTTTTTTCTGGGAATGCCAAGTTTTAGAGAATTTAACTACGAGTTCAGGAAGGTATGCCATTCCATAATCGGACAATTATTTCCATTCCTATGGCCAAAATACTGATTTTTTTATTCGCGGAAAATAATGATTTCGATTTTTGCCCAAAATCTAATTTTTCGTAATATTTTATTTTGCTCTAACTTTTGCTAAATTGGTCCCAAATTGAAAAGGCGAACTGTTCTGATAATTAATAAAAATGTACTTTCCGGCTGAATTGAGAAATTAAAAAAATTTTTAAATTTTCGAATTTTTTTTAAGGGGTAGCATTACAATTTTTTGACACAATTTTTTGAAAAAAAATTTCAAAAAAATAAAAATTTTTTCTGGAAATGCCAAGCTTTAGAGAATTTAACTACGAGTACAGAAAGGTATGACACTCCCTATTTGGAGAATTATTTACATTATTATGGCCAAAATACCTTTTTTTATGGGATCTGCGGTTTTGATAAAAATATGCATTTTCAAACTTTGCGATGAGTCAAGCTTCGGGTTCTAGATGTCGCGGTTTGAATTTCCTTATCGTACCATTATCACCCCTTTTCCTCCCGCACAGAGAACGGCGAACCCAAGCTGGCGGTTCCATTCGGCCTGAGTTCCTCCGCCGAGGAGTCGGACGCCAAGAACATCTCCTACACGTACACACTCTGGGTGGGATCCAATGTGAGCGAGGCCTTCTCCCTGTCACTCGTCTCGCCCAAGAACACCAGCTTCTTCAAGGCCATGACCCAGGCGGCCGAAATGGATCCGAGGTAAGTGGTTCTGTTCCTTGGGAAGCACTCCCTAACTCCATCTGATATCTGATCCCTTTCAGATTTATTTTCGAGGCGCGGGAGTGGCCCAATGGTCACTATGTGCACACCCTGTACGGCAAGAAGGAGGAGCCCCGAGGGTGAGTGCTAACCAGACTTTGTTTTCCATTTGCCAATACTAATAGCTTGCGTACAACCAACTGATCAGGTATCACTACTGGCTGCTTTATCGATTGCCAGAGCTGCCCGATCCCAATAATACGCCCGGGAATCAGCTTATTGCGCCTGTTGGTAAGTGGAACTGCCACTTGGGATTATATCGTAGTGGAACTTCTCTAACTTGGATCTAATGATACAAAACAACATGAAATATAAGGCTTTAAAAACTCAAATAAAGGTGTCTAAAAGTATGCAATAAATACAAACCTTCAAATATTCATTGCATACTTTTAAGCACCAAAAGTAATGGTTTCAAAACTTTCAGTTAAAAATACTTCACTTAAAGATGGCTCATTGGGTATAAATAAAAGTCAGAGAAGTTCCAATATATACATCTATTATATCCCCCAAACAGATTATAATTCCAATTGGAAACTATTGCAGGTGTGGACGAGCTAATGGTCGAGGATGGGGAGCACTATCTGTATTGGTACAAGAAGCTCTAAGCACGCGGCCTTAGACGGAGCTGCAGTTTAACCCACTAAGCAAAGTCGATAAACACCCGGTGCTATTGGACTATATCTATTCTATATACGATATACGATATATGGCCATAGTCACGTCTCACACACACACAACACACACGCAACAAGCTAGAAGGCACACAGACACTCGCCCAGGAATATCTGTACGTATGTCCCTATATATACAGGTATTCCTGGGTGGGTGCATTGCTCCCTCTCTATATATATTGCATATATATAACTGCATAAAATAATGGCGTAATCAAAAAAAAAGAAAACAAAAAAATAAGACACCCAAAACCACAATACACGGAAATCACAAGAGAGAGAGTGAAAGATCGGTGAAAGGAGGTAACTGTGGAAGCCCAGATTTCTAAGGGATAACTAGGATACAACACCCTATATAGTTAATTGCTCTAGACCTCACAACTGATCTCGATTCGGAGCACCTCAGGCTAATACTTATGCATAACGATAACGATAACTAAAAACGATAACAAACCGATAAAACAGATAACAAAAAATGAAAAACAAGAATGCAAAAAGGAAGAGAGAGTGATAAAAACAAAAGGAAACGACTTAAATGCACTAACAACAGGCATCGAACGGTTAGCCGTTGACTAACGGTAGCAATCCGTCCGTTTTAGGCCCTCTCAATGCTTCGCTTCGCAACTATCGATGCCGATCGATTCTCGGTTATCGACATAATCGGGCGAATCGTTTGTGCGATAAGCGATAACTATTTCGTTGCTCGTTTAAAAGACCCAAAACCAAAAGAAAAACCAAAAAACCAGAGAAAAACCAAAATGCTTTATATGTTATTGAAGTAAAAATGAGTAGGGAAGGAAGGAAGGATGGATCTAATGGGTCTAGTGGATCGCGATCTAATCGATCTGAGGGTAGACAAAACGGAGGAGGCGGAGAAAGAGGCCATCGAGCTAAGTCCAAGCGAAGCATGTTATACCAAACACCGTACGTAACAATAAGTGATTGAAAATCATCCTTAGACATACACACATACTGCATAAATCGATATATACATACATCTTGCATATACATTAAATAAAAAATGCTAGTTTTATATGAAGTTAAGTGAACAAAGGCCGTGGCATATTATATAACGAGTATACAGGATAGCGAAGCGGAGGAGAGAACGATACTACCCCAGGACACTATATATACAAGCGCTCTACTACATCATATACTGCATATATGCCTGTCGAGAACTACTCACTCCCCATTATTACGCACATATACCCATGCCATACTATCCGAGATACCATTAACACATATTATACATACCCACATGCTATCTATCTATCCCCCTAACGAAATGGCTACTCATTATATAGCACCCCCTCCCCCCAAGCCCAAAATCTTATCACCATCCACACTTCTTCACTTATCACTCGGAACTTTCAAGCCGTTGATCTTAAAGCCTAGCCTAACCGAAAACTACAACTACTAAAACTACTACTTGAGATCTTTAAGTGCAGCAGCGAATCCAAAACTAAACTAAACATTACTAACCTAGCGATCTAACTAACTCGTTTATATTGTAAGCATGAAATTGAGCTTTTTAATTGTGCAGAACCCAAATTAGAACACGAAAAACAACTACAACTTACAACTAACAACTACACCAAACACCGACACCTAGAATACAGATGGATTTGGAGAAAGCAGCGTAGGATTTGATGATGATTTGAGGAATGTGTTATGTATGTTCTATGACCCAGTTTGTCCCCTTCTATGATTACCAACCGTACAGATTTATTTTCAAGTCCCCAACATTCAAGTAACAGCAGCAGCAACTAAATATATGCAGCATTTTTCGAATCTGTTGGGATTGGAACTTGAAAAATGTCACTTTCTAAAAATACTTCAAGTTAAAAAAGTCAAAGTTAAAGTTAGTACTTTAACTTTGATCCAATGAAATGGAAAATATCTATAGATTTTTAAATTTTTAGTAATTTTCAAATAGTTTCGAAAAGGTTGCATTTTAAACTTGCTGCCGCTGACTTCTTATTTTCTGTTTGGTGAGTGGAGAAAGTAACAAGAACAAGCGTGAATAAACATAAAAATAATTGAAAACCAGTTGAAAAAGGCGTTTTACTTCAAGGGGAACCCCCCGAATTGGAGGATTTTCAACAGGTAACACGTTCTCGATTTAAAATGTAAGCTTTTATTTCAGCTCTTCAATGCGGAGATTCAGCTTATTGGTTTTCAGGCAGATTAACATTTTGGTATTTTTATTATTATTATTATTACGTTCTCTCTTTTCGTTTCTTGTCTTTACTTTGCCAGATTTTGCGCTGTATATTGTATGAATATAATATATAATATATAGATTCGATATTCGTTTGTCTTTGCTACGATTTGAAGAAGGCCGCATAGAGCACGAAGGCAACAGATTTACAACATCAAACACTTTACAAATACGTTTCGATTACTCATGCACACACATTACACACACGTCTAGCTAACTAGGATGGATTGGAGGATTGGAATTAGATTTGGATGTGGATTGGCAACAATTCAATTATACGCCTCGTTTCATCAGGAATTTGTGGTTGCAGCTTGTATATAGGAATATTAAAAGCGATAGAATCATGATTCATGTATATATTAGGGCGGGGCGGCAAGTAATCCTTATAGGATCCGGAAACTATAATAATCTCATGTTGAGTTCATCCATTTGTAAAGGGAAATGGTGACTCACGGGTGCAAAATATATCAGAGGAGTATATCAATTATTTTAATGGGAATTTGCGAAAGTGAATAACAGTTAATATATTTCTGTAGCATTAAAGATGTGGATTCAATCACTTTTTTTCAACCAGTTTCTAACAATTTAAATGGAATTATATAATAGTATAGGATTGCATTTCATTTCGCAAATTCTTAAGAAGCATCTATCTATGAATTTAAATTGACATTACTGGGTTTACGTCTTAGATCCAAAGTTTCGATCGTTACATTGCACATTTAGTTGAATTTCGAACGAATCTTTCGGAAGTGAATATAAAAACCTGGCTGTGGCTATCAGGACATGTGTAGTTGGAACCTATTCAGGGATTACGTTCGCCCCGCCCTTTACAGTATATAGCTAAGTATGAATGCTTAGGTTTACGTAGTGAGGCGGCTTTGCTTTGCTCTCAGTTGAGTAGCGCTGCTCTCCGGGGATTTGCCTCCCCGACTTTGTTCGCTGCTGTCTCGCTTCTTTTCGTGTCCATCGCTGCTCACATGGCGAAGCTGAGCTGCAGGGCGTTGCGCAGTTCGTTGAGCACCATGGATCCGATGACCATCTTCTCGCAGTTCACTAGCAGCGTGAGGGCGTCCTCCGTTTGCCAGTGGAGTGTGAGGAGCACGAGGCTCTTGGAGCTCAGCGTTTGACCGGCGAAACAGTGCAGCTGGCCGCTGGAAGAGCTGTGCGTGTGCGCCACATTGATGGACTCGAAAACCTTTTGCCGCAGGGCGGCGACATCGATTAGATCCCGCCGCAGGCCCCGCAGCTCGCACTGGTGCTCATTCATGCCACGCAACTTGGCACGCTCCTCGCGATGACAGCTCTCGCCGATCTGGACGGATCTCACCAGCTCGCCCACCGGCGGTTTCAGTTGCAGCCGTGAAATGCCCGCACTGGAAACTAGCTCCAGATCCACGGCGTGCGTGGAATCATTAAAGTCCACGCCCAGCACTCCGCTGGCTGTTTGTTGTGGCTGCAGAATGGTTACCGGCGCAAACTCATTCAACTGCATGCCCGCCGGCAGCGTTGTTTGGCCCAAACGAATGGCCGTAATCTCCTTTTCGCCACGATTCTGGAACTGCAGCTCAATGGAGCACATGCTCGAGGAGTAGAGGTGCGGCGAGCGGGTGAAGCGGTAGGCCAACTGCAGCCCATGACCACTGACCTTGTTGAGCAGCTCCTTGTGCTTGAACTCGATGTGCGAGGGACCCACCAGTTCCACCCGATTGCGGGCATGCTGCGGCTGCAACGGTGCCGCCTGCCCGGCCATCAATGGAGTACCTGCTGGGAAGTCAGACTTATAGTAGGGGCATCATTTACAGGAGCATTTAGTTACCAGGCGTAAGGAATCCTCCTAGAGAGGGCGTCATCACGGGACCAATGGGCGGAATGTCATCTAGATCGAGGAGCAAATCCAGATTGCTCTTGGAAGCCCGTTGCTCTGCGTTCTTCTCCTGCTTCTCTTTGATCTTCTCCACCTTCGTTTCCGGCTCCTTCAGTTGCACTTCATTTTCGCTGCCGGAATCGCTGTCATCACTACTACTGCCACTGTAGGCCGATGAATCCTCGCTGTCCGAGGTTCCAGAGAAACCAGCCGCGTTGTTATTGTTGTTCGTAGTTGCTTTCGTCGAAGGAGCGTCCGCCACCTCATTGCTTCCAGCATCGATGAGCTGCCCCTGTTTCGCGGAAACCTTTGCGGGCTGCTGCTGCTGCTTCTGCTCCTGCTCCTCCTCATCGCTGCTCCCGCTGCCATCGCTATCCGATTCGCTGTCGCTGGTGCCGCTGCCACTGCTGCTTCCCGATTCCGAGTACGCTGACGACTTGTCTTCCGATTCGGAGAGGAAGCCCTTCTCCCCACCCGCACTCTTCTCCTTGCCTGCAGCGCCGCCAGAAGTGGCTTTGGAGCGCCCCGAGGGCGAGTCCTCGCCGGGCAGCTTATCCTGCATGAAACCGGCTATATTGCGCACCGACGAGTCCGGCGGAATAACCGGAAAGGCGGGCAGTTCCTTGTAGCCAGCCGCCGGCATGTTCAGATAGTGCGACAACGAGCCCAACTGGAAGGTGTTGCCCTCCCGGTACTTGCTCTCGGGCACCGGAGCCGGCTTGCTGGCCAGGAACACTTGGCGGGCGTGCTGACTGAGCACCGAGCTGGTTCCGCTGGCCGGAAAGATGATCTGTCGCAGGAAGCGGGCGCGGTCGCGAACATCGTAGTTGGGATCGTAGCGGGCCAGCGTAAAAACATACTGACACAGCAGCGACGTCTGCTCCGGATTGGTCAGGTAGAGCTTCACGCCCAGATTCAGGACCTGCAGCTTGACCACATCCTGCTCGTCCACAAACGACTTGGCCATCTTGCGCAGCACGTCCGGGGCAATCAGTGGCACCTTCTCGTTGTACTCACCAATTAGCCAAATGATTGCCGCCCTGGCTGCCGGCACGTTGATGTAGTCAATTAGCTTGGCCATCTGGGTGATGATCTCAAAGTGCTCGGCGGCTTTCGTTTGAAGGAGACGCTTGATCACCACCACGCTCTCGGCCACCACGTGCTCTGCAGGTAAAAGAACACAGATTAGTAAGAAAATCACCTGAGAGAAGCCAAACTCACCATCATGATTGGACAGCAGATGCACCAGGCCACTCAAACAGGTCTCTGTGACCTCCTTAATGCTGGATGCACACCGTCCAATGGCCTGGATAGTGGCAGCCACAAAGGATCGATCGCTGCTGGAGATATAGGTCTGGAATTCGCGCAGGATAAGTGAAATGCTGCCGGCCGAGGCCAGATTGGTAAGAATGTCCAGCTTGAGGAGCTTCAAGTGCGTGGGATCGCTGGTGCGCACAAAGAACGACTTGAGGTGCGGCTCAAAGATGGCCTTTCGCTTGGTGGACATCGAGGCGATGCAGTTAAGGACCACGCTCTGCACCTCCTTATGCGATCGCAGCAGTCGTATCAGCGCCTTGGCAATCAGTTGCACCTCATTCTTGGGCGCCACATGATGATAAAGCTGCGCAACGGCCATCACCACCGAGGCATTTCGCGACTGGAGCAGTGGCTTCGTTTGCCTCAGCAACAGGCGGTGATCCACATCGATGTGGTAGCTGTTGCTCGGAGAACTAGGTGTCCTACTGACATTTCCGCCGCCATTGTTGTTATTATTGTTGGTACGCGACTTGTTCTTCGCTTCTTCATCGCTGCTGCCATCGTCGCTGTGCGAGGAGGAGTGCGAGGATTCGTCGTAGAAGCGTTCGTTCACGGGCGTTTCGCCCAGACCATCGTTGACCAGGTCCTCCTCATCCGCATTGGGATCCACGAACTGCGTGCGTGCGTAGCGAGTCAGCATATTGATGATGATCACCTGACCCCATTCATCCACGTCCACGAGGAGATTGCACAGCTTGCGATAGTTCTTGTGGATCAAATCCACGCGTTCCGGGCAAACCTATGGGTAGAGAAGCTCAGTATAAAGAGGCTAAAAGGTTTAATTGAGCTGCAGACCCACCTCATCGAAGGCCATCACCGCTGAGCCCACCACCAGCGTGGTGCGATCCGACAGCAGCTTCTCTATGACCATGACCAGCTCATCCTTCTGGTCCGCGTCCAGGGAGTACAGCTTGGGAATGGCGTGGGCCGCCGTCTTGCGCACATAGGGACTCAGATCGGCGGCGCTGTCCCGGATGGCCAGCATTACGATGGGCACGATCATGCTGACCCGAATGGAGGACAGTACGCGCAACGCGGATGCACGGATAAGCTGATTCGGGTCCTTGAGGGCCCGCTGGAACGTGGAGATGGAGAGCAGGGCCAGGTCCTGCTGCTCCTCGGCATACCTCACCAGATAGACGTAGACCAGCTTCTTGACCTCGATGTTCTTGGACACGACATTCTTGACGACAGCCGGGAACAGGTCGCTGGCATCTCGTCCGCGGGCAATCATCCCGATGATCCGCTTCATGGCCTCCAGCTTCAGTCCGTCCTTGTTGCTGTCCAGCATCTGCTTCAGGTCGTCGTGCTTGCGTCCGTCGGACTGGAAGAAAGCTGCTCCGCTGGCAGGATCCGCCCCGAACTCCACGTCCAGTCCCATTTGGGGTCGCTCCACGTACGAGGACATGGCGAACGGATTGCTGGCCGTGTTCTGCTGCATTCTCGCGAGGATTATCCCTGGATTCGGATGACCACTTGACCTTTTCCTTTCTTCGTTCTTTTTTTTTTTGTGTGGGAGTTGGCAGTTTTTTTCCGTTTGGCTAAAGCGTCCGCCGTGAAACCTGCGATCCGGTGGCCTCCTCTGTGTGCTCTATTTCGAATCCCCGAGAGGATCGGCCTGGTCAGCTGCTCGTCCTGCCACGCAGCGTGCGAATTTCTCAGGGGAAAACTATTATTTATGGCGAAAATTTGGCCAATCTTTGCATTTTATTTTAGCTTTGATTTCCAGTGTTGAACAACTAGCGATTGGGCGAAAATACCAAAATATACTATTTTACATAAAATACTAAAGTACTAGTATAAATATTTGAATATTTAAATATTTAATTGGCGGAATAAAAGGCAAATATTTATATATTTCTAAATAGGAGTGTTTCCTATATTAATGAAATGAGTAATCTAATTCTAAATAAGATGTAATATATGTGTAAATTTTAAATAAATATAATAACTAAAAATTATGTGCTGTTGGCAATGCCGTACCCAAGCATTCGGTATTTTAAGCCCAACGATCTGGCATCACCGCGTCGCCACAACAGTCCGGCATCACTCCTTCACTACAACTCGACAACTACGTGGCTGCTGCGCGTTTAGAAGTGATTAAAAACAGGCCAAAAGTACCTAGAACTACGATGGAAGGCACGCTCGCCAAGGTGCTGCTCCTTGTGGGCAGCCTGCTGATCCTGTGCCGCTCCAGCCACGCCTTCATCGTCAGCGTGGACGCCCACAACGAGGAGTGCTTCTTCGAGAACGTCGAAGGCGGCACCAAGTTTGGTATGTGAGATATGCGAATATGTGGTCTTGTGCGGGGGATTTAACTGATAAAACGATGTCACCCTTGCAGGCGTCACCTTCGAGGTGATTGACGGCGGCTTCCTGGACGTGGACATCAAGATCAGCGGCCCCGAGAACCATGTGATGCACGAGAGCGAGAAGGAGTCCTCCGGCAAGTACACCTTCGTGGCCCCCGCCAAGGGTACCTACACCGTGTGCTTCAACAACGAGCGCAGCAGCATGACGCCCAAGCTGGTCATGTTCTCCATCGACGTGGGCGAGGCCCCGCAGCGCGCCCCCGGCGCTCCCGGCGAGGAGGAGGTGGGCCACACCAAGCTGGAGGACATGATCCGGGAGCTGTCCGGCACGCTGACCAGCGTCAAGCACGAGCAGGAGTACATGCATGTGAGTGGAATGCGGAGGGACAGCCAGCGGTTGCCACATAATCAAGCAGCCTCTTGCCCAGACCATATTACCTGCCGGTTGCCACATAAACAGGCATCATGAAATAGATATCATCTTGTTAGTCACCTAGTCCAGTCATGCACTTTTTTGATGTAGGCAGCCTATCGGTAATCGTTAGGCCATCCTTGTCATTCTCTAGATAGTGCAGTGAGTTAGTTCCTCTCCATTATATTCAAAAAGAAGCCATTGTTTAGAATCTAAACTTTAGATAGAAACACGTCAGGAGTTCCAGGAACTGCAACTAATTTCACATAAACAATAATTAAAGATTATAAGCGTCCTCTTAGGACTCGTAAGACTCCATTCCATTATCTTCAAGACTAGGGCCAAACTTAGGCCGAAACTGTTTAAAATACACTGCCAAGAGTATCCTAATACTTATAGTGCTTTGTCATGCCCTGCTAATCCTCCAATCTATTCACTCTTTCAGGTGCGCGACAAGATCCATCGCTCGGTGAACGAGAGCACCAACTCGCGCGTGGTTCTGTGGTCCACGTTCGAGGCCCTGGTGCTGGTCCTCATGACTGTTGGCCAGGTGTACTACCTGAAGCGCTTCTTCGAGGTCAAGCGCGTGGTGTAATCCCGACCGGAAGACCAGGACGAGAGGAGCGTAGAGGAGCGGCACACTGATCGGGGGGGAATGTGTGCGCAATGCGTTGCAGTCTCAGATTTAATTTAAACGATTAACATCCTTTTGTAATTAAAATAAAATACCTTGTAAAAAGTAACTAGTGGATGGAAATATTTTCAACTGTCTTGGCTTCGTTGCGAGAAGTATTAAGAAACATTTTACAATTTAATCAATTAGAGAAATCACTAAGCAAAATCAATGTTTGTCCACAAAAGACCAAAAACTAAAGCACATTTTCCTAATCGAAACAAGACAGAAAATATTTTCAGACACACATTCAATGGGGGAAATACCACTTTGTGTATGTTTCAATTAAATATTATAAAAACTATTTATGTTTTATAATAAATGGATTTTAGCATAAGCCGTGGGCCACGTGAAAAACAAAATGCTGCCCGAGTTCCTGAAATATTTGGGATAAACAAGGAAGTTTATTTTAGAAAAAAACAGCCTTTTATTCAAATTGGAGAAATTCTTACAGAAATATAAGGAAAATTAAGAAAGAAAGCTAATTTGGATTAGGATTAGTCCATGTCTGATAGACACATGTGTTTAGAATCCCTAACTCGAATATCCAAGAAATCTTTAAAAAGACTTTGTGGAAGCTCAAATAAATTAAAAATAAAATATTATTTAAAAGGATATACAAATTAATGGAAAACATCAGATAAGTTTGGTATTTTCATTATAAAGAAATTAATAATAACAGTATTTTTTAGCTAGTGGAAATGTAATATAAAATTTCGCCGGACTTCACTTTGCAGCACTGACCCAAAAGTTTGATACATTTTTTCCTTATCAATGCCGAATTCTGGCCTCCCGGGGGGTCTTCTCCGAAGTATATTTGTTCGCCTGCTTTCAATGAGCGCTATAATGGGTAATATGTGTGGAAACCCAGCCGCTTGGCCAGGAACTAAAGCGAAGCTCCCCGAAGGCGAATTTGGACAGCGAATGCTGCAACAATGCCGTCAACTGGAAAAACCCAAAGTTTCGGTGGATCTGGAACAATTTAAAGCGTTATCGCAAAAGTTTCCAGCCAAGGTACAGTCACTGGTGTCCCTGAAAAATCCTTGATAATCCTGGTAATCTTCCCATTTTAGTTTGGCATCGATACCTGCCGGGTGAAGGCGCAACCGGCGGATCGCAGTGGTTTTATCCAAGAACAGATTGCATCCGCCTATCCGGTGATCCACGAAAGGACCCTCATGCTTTACATCAGTTTCCTGGAGCACAAGCTCAAGTTCGGTGGGTACTCAGTTATATTTTGATATTACAGGGAACTAGTACACCCAAAAAAATTCGATATAAAACGTAGATCGATTTTACATTATTTAAGATCAATTTATATTTGATATGCGGTCAGGTAAATTTGAACTGGTAGAAAAGAGTATTTCATGTAAAAATGATATGGGGTTTGAATGACCTGAAATTTACATGGCCATATTAATTTTACGGGAATATGTTTTTTTTTGTGTGTAGGTTTTTTTTTGGTGACCAAATTGTGGCAACCTTACCTTAAAGATTGGTATAATATAGTTCTTTCAAATTTTTCAAAAAACTTTTTTAAACTAAAATTACAATTTAATTGGAGATAATTAGAGTTTTAAGCCAACAGCAAGTAGAAGTAAGCCGCTTTAAAATCGGTATAGGAATGGCTTTGTTGTGTACTTTATAAGGGCAGTTCGGGGTCACCTTTCGACAAGCCCTTAGAAGTTTTAAAAATTGTAATCCAGATTAACAGACAACTAAACAATAAACCTTTACAGGCATAATACTTTCAAATCGGTATACTAATAGTTGGAATTTCGACTTTAATATAAACTTTTGGGTCACCTTTCTTAATAACTTAATCAATAGCTAACCTAACCGTATTCCATTTCCACAGGCAGCCAGCAGGAGAAGGACGTCTACAGGGACATGACTCTAACGGACTTTGTGCAGCGTCTGCTGGCCAAGAGATGTGTGTGGTTCTTCGGTGCCGGCGACTACTATCACACCATGGAAGGGAAGACCGGATACGATGGCTTCGAGGCGGTGGGCACAGCGGCGGAGGCGCCTCCGCTGACCCTGACCTCGGTGCTCAGCTACGATGAGATCAAGCTGGCCGCCCTGCTGTACGCCACCACCCACTCGGAGTTCATCAACGATGGAAGCCGGTCGAATGCCGGGGTGGTGACCCAGAACAAGAGTACCATCGAACGGGAGGGCGTGATCATAGGACTGATTGGTGCCCGTTTCGAGCGTGACGATGTGATGGAGTACCAGGATATCATGATCACACAGACCCAGAATACCCAGACGCGAGGCTATGGGCTGTCGAGGTCTGACACGCCAGCAGGAGATTTGCGTAGGATTTGGCGGGAATTCTACGAGGAACCCAGGGACTTTATCCACGGGGAAGTACCCGCGGATAGCGAGCGCTTTGAAGAGGTTCCCGAGGGTGTCTTCGATCACCAGGTGATGCGCAAGCGATACGCCATCAGTTTCGATACCCTGCTCCTGGAGGCACAGGATCGAGCATCCAAGGTGGGCAAGCCGGCCTACATCCATGTGGTGGGCATTGGATTGGGCGTTTGGAAGGCGGCTCAGCGGCAGGAGCAGACCTTCTTCGAGTCCTTCGACGAGCGATTGCGGGCGCTGGGCGAGCGACTCAGTCACATCGGTGTGGTGCACTTCTCCTGGTTCCACACCCCCGGATTTGGTGGCCTATTCGACGGCGCCCTGTTTCCCGTGGCGAAGCATCCGCAGGGCGGCATTCGCATCCGCAATTCGGCACGGAATCCCAACGAGAAGCTAACGGAGGACATGCTGCCCGTGGTGACCTACGCCTGGGATGGAAACGCCCTCCCCGGCAACGAGTTTTGGGCGGTAAGTATGGTGTCCCACTTTCCCATATGAGATTACTAATGGGGATTTTTGAATAGGAAATGCTGGTCAGCACTGGAGACCCGGCTGCAGCCTGTTCCACTCTGATCTCGGAGCTTCAAAATACCCATATCAATGTGAACTACATGAGTGGTGCCAATCTGCACATAGCTTCCGTGGAACATGGACTACTTCACGTGGGCGATTACGCCAGGCGAGTCATCTTATAAACTATTTTCTTATAAATATATCCATATAATATGGGCATTTTTATCTTATTATCTTAAGTGTATACTGTATCGAATACAAATCTACTGAATACTCTCAAAGAGATTATGTTTCTAAACTATACAAATACTATGTGCTAAGGTTTTACTAAAAAGTATACATTTTCTGGTGATATTGTGGTTAAATAAAAAATATTTTGAAAATTCAAGTGGATGTATTTCTTAGAAGGGATGTATAAAAATAAAAATAGTATGAATAACGAGTGACAAATCATCAAACATTTTGAATATTATAAGAATCCAAAATTGTAATACATTTTCGGGGAACCAACCAGCATTTTGATAAGAATGCGGTCTTTGTTTTTTCAAGTTGTATGCTGCTGATTCAATGGCGTTTTATCATCGGATAGTGACAGCTGTGAAAATAATGCCGCCAGACACCATATTCTCGGGATGATTCGATGCCCGCATTCTAGCAACTCCATTGAATGAGAAATTGATTGTGTGTGTTAACCATTACTGAGTTCGTTTATTGAAATTGAATAGAATTATTAGCTGTCAAATGACAGAAATGTGATATTATTGTAATGTACTGTATATAGATAGCAACAAGTAACACAAGATCCCAGATCAAACAATGCAATTCCCTCTCACGATCCCAAATCCTAGTGTGTGTTTTGTGTGTGTGTTTTTGGGTTTTTGGTTTTTTGGCATTTTCGTTAAGTATTAAAAATTATTTCGTATTTAAAACATTCTGTATTCTGTATACTTATGAAACAGCGTCGTATATCGAAAACAGTGATATAACATTCACAACAAGTTTATGCTCAAATATAATATTATTCTTTATCAACAATAGCGTATTATCTGTAACGGTGCACACGCCCCACTCCCTTATCGATTGCACTACGTATGTACACTTGCCTATATATATATATATATATATGTATATAATATATATACGATATAACTAGATATAATATAATTTCGTTACATTATTCCGTAGGTAATTAGTGCGAGAAACAGTACAATAAAATCGAAAAATCAAGCACAAACATGCTCCAAATATGATTTAGTTCAAGGTATATATGCAAGTAGGTAGGTATCGTTAACGCTTTTAGGTTTAGTTCTGTATTTCTAGGTAATATATATAGGTATATAATGATGGCAAACTGCATGAGGATCTGTGTGCACTCCATAAAAAAAAGACCTGACAACAATACAATCGAACTTTTGTCACTCAAGCTACCGACTTAGGGCTAATTTCTCGTATAACCAAATTGAATATGTGTTTATTATTTCAGTTCTCACTTAAACTTTCAGCTGGAGACTGCATTTAATTTGTTTATGATATTTTGCTTACATTAATTTTGCTTACTTGACATCTTGAAAAAAATATATATGATTATTTTAGATACAAAATCCGCACTGAAAGTGAAAGTTACAACCGAAATGCTGTCTCAAATGAACACAGAAAATTGTTTTAGGACATGGCTTAGTTCTAGACTCGCTGTGCGAATCGAAACAAACATATATATATTTATTAAACATAATAAGAAAAAAAATACATAAAAAAACAGAAAATGCTTTAAAGCTTCTTATCAACAATATTCTTTGTGATCTAATATCCCAGCACTTAAAGCTAAATGTGAAAGTGAAGGAGGTATGGGAAGAGGTATGCAAATCATATTCCCAAGTACAAATTCGTTAGATCGGTTTCTTCACGATTTTCGGGGGCTCGTTATCGAGGGAGGAAGGGAGGGAGGGAGGGCAGGAGTAATACCAATACCAGATATATCGCATACCGAAGCAGCTGTTGTGCCGTCGTAGCCAGTTAATTAAACTCAATTGAGAACAGCTTTTTTTGCTTGCTTTTTTGTTGAAAGCAGTTAGGCCAACAACTTGGCTTGAGTCACCCAAGTTCGACTGCATATACATACATATATGTAATATGCTTCTCTTATATAACATATGTATAACAGAGCGGCGATAACAAGAAATCACTCGTCATGTCCGTTTATTGTACTGCGTGTGTTGCGTTGCGTGTACGTTGCACGTCATTCTTTGGTGGATGGGCGTATATATTTATGGAGGCGCCAGCGCTTGTCCATCCGCCTCCGTTTATGTTTTTATCCGTTTTTTCCCGTAACCCGTAACCACATCGGTCCACCCATATTTTTGTTGTTGTTGCATTTTCGCCTATGTTTTCTACTCATCGTAATCGCTGATGAGGAGACCACGCTTGCCGAATCCCAGCGACGAGACGGCGGACAGGTTGGGCGTCGTATCGATTCCCTCGAAAAGATCACTGGTCGCCGAGCTGTTCAGCGAGTTTAGGGTCACGTTGAAGGTCGACCTGCCGCTGGCCGTGTGGAATCGCTCCTGGAGCTGCTGCTGCCGCTTCAGACGATCCAGCTCCTCGCGCAGCGCCTGGTTGCTCGCCCGCAGGCCGTCCGCCTCCCGCAGACAGTCACGCAGCCTTTTTGGGGGGTGAAAGAAATGGAGAAGTTTGTTTATTTTCGGTGATCAGTGGTGGCGACATGGTGTGTTTGTTTTAGGGGGAAACCGCAATCGAAGATTGTGGGAGACTCATGTTCAAGCCTTGAATCATTCGCGAATCCAGCTCATTTTGCATGAGATACTGGGAAAAATAACCGCTTCGAGGGTATTTTTTTTGCAAAGATAATAGCCCCTTTTATCAGCACTTTACGCATACCTACGGAAAATGGGAGGGAGATCAAGTGTCGGGCCTTTTTCGTAACTTTATTCCCCCGGCTATATCTGAGGCATTATGTAAACCAACTTTAAAGTTGATTTTTAAGAAGAAGATATTCTTTTTATACCAAGAACTTCTCTCAAAAACCTTACAGAAACTTTACACTACCTAAATAGGCGAGATATAACTATTTCTACAGATCTACTTACTATCTATATCTCATATTTATCATCAAACTATGATTAACAAGTGCAAATCAAGTCAGATAAATGCCTTTCTTAAATGTTTTACAGCCTAACGTTTAGATTACAAGGTTTAGATGTACAAAAACTATGGTTTAGGGCTACGAACTCCCAGGTTTCCCTCCCATGGCGGTTTCCCCCTGGGACGATGACCCCACTCACGTGTCTATTTCGCCCTGCATGCTCTTGATGTACTCGCACGCCTTGATCAGGATCTGCGACTTGGAGTCGTTGGGCGGCGTGCGACCGCTGGAGCTGCTGGGATTGCCCTTGGGATTGCTGCTACTCGTCCCACTGGTGCTGGTACTCGTACTACCACTGGTACTGGGACTCGTGCTGGCCTCGCTGAAGCTGGAACTGGAGCTCAGGCTGGGCAGCATCTCCTTGAGCTTGAAGATCCAGCTGTTGATCTTGTCGCGACGCCGGCGCTCCACCTCGTTGTGCGTGGCACGTCGCTTATCGTCGCGCTTCTTGTAGGCCTCCAGTTTGCTGGTGGGCGTCTGGCCAGCCGCTTCTGGCTGGGACCGGGCCTGGACGTGGGTGTGGGAGCCATAGAGGACACTGGTGGTGGTGGTGTTGTTGTTGTTGTTACCCGAGGGAGCAGCAGCAGGATTCACAGGTTGGCTTGTTACCACCAGCGGTTTCGAGGATGCAACCGGCGGACGGCTTGGCTTTTCGCTCAGCGTATCCAGCTCCAACTTAATGGCCGCCTTGCTCTGCGGCTCACCAACCAGACTGCCGGTGTCCTTAACCAGATAGATCTCACAGCCGGTGGGCAGCTGCAAGTTGGTGGGCAGCAGCGAGTGGACATCCAGATCGGAGCCGGGTTCCTGCTTAATGGCGTAGTACTCCTGCGAATCGTCCGAGTTCTCCTCGCCGCAAATGGTCAGGAATATCTGGGCACCCTGGCTGCTCATCAGCGCGTTTCCCGTGGCGCTGGTGAGGATCAGGCTCTGGTGGCCGTTGGCAAAGGAACTGCTGACCAGGGCCTCCGACAAGTCGGCAGCGTGATGATTGCTGGTGATGATATTGGTCACCAGGCCGTTTCCAGGAGGAGGATTGGCATGGCTACTCGTTACGGAGGAGGAGGATGTGGTGGTGGTGGTGGTGATGTTGTTGGTGGCGCTGGCACCGAGCTCCATCTCCAGACGTGGCCGCTTACGCACATTCATCGTGGCATCGATCCAGTCGCAGTCCCAATCCCAGCCAGAACCCAAATCGCCCGGAATCACGTAACCCTGGATCTTCCCGGGATCTCCTCCTCTGGGTGCTCCGATCTGTCGTTGGATGGTATTTCGGATGCGGACACGGTTGGCGTATATCCCCCGATCTGGCCGATCTGCGGTGTTATTAACTCCCGACTGCCACGAGGATTTGCTTTGGTATCGAGCGCTGCGGCGGATTTTTGTGTGTTCGTGTTCGCACGGCCATTTAACAATACAATTTGTTGATTTTTTTTAGTAACAAAAAAATTTCGTTTAGTTTAGTGTGCCCCGTCGGCGGGCAGCGAATAAATACCGACAAATACACACGAAACGCTAAAATACCAAATTCAGTATATTTTCATAAAATTCAAAATTAATCTATTAAAAATAGTTCAAATGAAAATTTGAATAACTATAATTTCACCGCAAGAGATCGAAATAGTATAAAAATAAATAAATTTCAAGGAAAACTTTAATAAATCTAATTCAAAATGTAATGTCCAAATAAATAAAAATTATAAATACTTTTGCCAAATTTAAAAGATGTTTATACGTAATATCAGTTAGTTTTTGGCCAGATAAATAAAGAAACTACAAAGTATTACCAACGAGTTGTTATATTCTAACTAAAACATAATAATAACAAAGTAGCGTTGTAAGTTTTCTTGGCCCATTGTGATCCTGGGAGGCTTTGACTAACTTTCAGTTTTATGATAGCTCGGAAAAGTTGTAATGCTGAAGTAAGATATTAGGAAAAGTTAGTCTCACATTTGTGATTGTCGGGAGCACATCGTGAAAATTTATTTTATAAAACAAGTTTATTCTAGTAAGTGAAGTTAGAATTTCTTTAAAGTTAGATAAAATGTCTTGAAACTTTTAAAGCTTATTTATTTTATCGAAACGATATTGTGAATTTATAATGCCACGATAACCACAAAATTTAAGACCTCTATGAGTTCTATGTCAAACTTACAACTATTTCAATTTAACTTTTAGTTGCAATTTAGAAGTGGATTTGAGTCATTTCCAAATTCAATGTGAGACGATACTCGGAATTCTAGAATTATTCGCTGAAAGCTTTAAGGGTAAGTTGTAGGAGTTCTTTCTCCTCGTCGTTCTGAAGCCGCCCGTATCTTGGTACTTAGTACAATTGATATTTCAGAGCTCTGGACTATACTTGTTTCTGGAGAAATAATTCCCAGAGCATCTTCTGGGGCCTACAACTTCCTATCCAGCTCACACTGATCTCATAAACTTGAAGATCACTTAGATGGCGATAGGAATTTGGAAACGATGAAATATTTTCCATGGCTTAAAGTGAGAATATCATAAATGAGGAGGAGCCCTCAATATTCTTATCCTTATTGTCATGAAGTTCCGAACTTTTATCCAATTCTTGAATACTTCTACGTCAGTTCTTCGTCTTGTGGCCTGGGCGCTTTGGATGCCCTTTCCTGTGGGTAGATAAAGTTCTTCAGGCCAGAAATCTGCCTATCCACCAGTGCGGTGCCGGAATCCTGTTGAGATGTTGCGGGCAGTGCGGAATATCGCCGATGAAAAGATGATTTAAGAATCCCTTTTTGGCGGTCTGGTGGTCAGGATCACACTCTTACTGGGATTAAGGCTGTGTTCCTGGCCACCCAACCATTAAGAGGGACTTTTTTATTATCCCGCCTTCGGCGAAGTCGCGCTCTGCCGGCAACTATCACCAGGATGCTGGCACGGGATTGGTGAATAGGAAGATTTTTGGCCTGTGGTGCTTCATCTACCCACGAGTGATGGCGACAGGTGAAAAGGCATCCCAGGAACCCATGGATCCAGAACTGCAGTGGATTTGTTCATGGATTGGATAAATCCCCTTGGATCTGGAAAAAAGTGTGCGTATAATTCAAAAGTCAAAAATACCAGATGCATATGCTGGTATTTAAATACCAAGTATTACGTATACGCCACACTGGCGGCCAAAATGTCGTTGACTTTGCAATTGGTTGCGAATTTGAAACGCTTTCGCCTGGTGACCTTCGACGTGACGGACACGCTGCTCCGCCTGGAGGATCCCCTCCGGCAGTACCATCAAACGGCGGAGCAGTTCGGGGTCACCGGAGTGGACCGCCGCCGGTTGGAGCAATGCTTTCGCCAGCAATTCAAGGCGATGAGCAGCGATCACCCAAACTTTGGACGCTTCTCGCCCGGACTGGACTGGCAGCAGTGGTGGCTCCAGTTGGTGAGCCGAACCTTTGGCTGCGTGGACCCGGAATTGCCCACCGAGAAGCTGGAGAAGATTGGCCATCGGCTAGTGGACATTTTTCGCACGAGCGCCTGCTGGCATCGTGTCGATGGCGCCCAGGAGCTGGTGCAGTGCGTCCGCAATGCCGGCAAGTGTGTGGGCATCATCTCCAACTTTGATCCCTCGCTGCCGAAAGTCCTCGACGCCATGGACTTTGGCGGGCAGTTCGATTTCATCCTAACTTCGTACGAGGCGGGTGTCATGAAGCCAGATCCGGGCATCTTTCAAATCCCCCTGAAGAGACTGCAAATCCCGGCGGAGCAGGCGCTTCACATCGGCAACAAACTGGACCTGGACTACGAGGGCGCACGGAATTGCGGCTGGAGTGGATTGCTGGTGAATGCTGGTGACGGTGGCAACCAGCACTCCTTTGCCAGTCTGTCCCAACTTCTGGAGCACCTGAAGACCCAGCAGATCCACTGGTGATCGATGCACCCACGGAACTCGACACTCAGGAACACAAGGCTCTTCGATAGCTCATGGCTGTAGTTATTTCGTAGATTTCTTTAAGTTTAGGAAACAGAACAGGGTGTAAAACTAGTGTTAAATACAAATACTCGTTGGCCTACTTGCCACTCTATATATATACTTCTTGGGACATTCGAGGGAGGTACTGTCCTGGATGCGAGTGCAAACACAGTACATAATGGCCATAATTTGTATCCTATCTGAATGCAGAAATAGTTTAATGGGCACATAGAATCCTTGGCTTAGTTGATTAGAATGAAAATCAAACTTAATTCTTATCGAATGTGTCAAATCTAACGATATCTTAATGCTTATACTTAAGTTAACTTAATTGCAATTAATGTTTTAAAAGCATGACCACAAAGACTAACAGAAATGTTTAAAATCTAAGAAGCAGAAAGTGGAATTTACAATTTTTTAACGCTTACAGAATGTTCAAAGAGTTTCTTACTTTAAAATCCCTTTGAATATAATGCTTTTAATATATTTAAAACTAGAGAACTAACAAATGGCTTAGAAAATGCACTTTTAAAACTAAACGATACACATTTACATTTATCTATTGAAGCTGATTGATTCGTGTAGGGCCACTTATACCCTTAAAACCTCCGCTCGAACATCCCCGCTTATATGCCTAGTCCGATTAAACTATTCCTGAAGACTCTTCCAAGTGTCTCGGTTAATATATATACACACGACACTCGCACACAGACCTAAATACTATATGAACAGATTAAAAGTAAAAGCTAGTTTGTGACCCAATGTGTTTGGTTGCTTGTGTGGGGGAATGTGCCAGTCCATCTGGTTACCATTGCTCTATTGCTATGTGGCCTTGGTGGCCTTGGCGGGCATTTGGGCCTTGGCCGCCTTTAGCTGCTCCAGATTGAACTGCTTCCGGATCTCGGTGGACACCTGCCGAATGACCGCATCCGTGTTGGCCTTGAGATCCCGCTCCAGCACATCGATGTCCACGTCCTTGCTCTCCAGCCGCATCTGCATGTCCGAGTAAAAGTCGCAGAACAGCACGGGCTCATCGGAACCGTTCGGTGTCCGCGTGCTGCAGTACTGACCCCTGCGATGGAGGTCGTCGTTGTTCGTCTGAGGATCCAGGCCGAGCAATCGTCTCGCTCCCAGCGGCAATTGCTGCTGGATCAACCGCTCGTGGTTCTGCGAGATGTGATGCTTCAGCTTCTTGAACTCCTTCACCTCGTTCTTCATGTACTTCACGTAGCTGTACATCTTGGAGGTCTTCTTGGTGAGATTCTCCAGGCAGCTGATGAAGTTTCGAACCTGTTGCGTTCGCGGCAACGTGCTGGGATCCAGACGCTCAGCCTCGTCGAAATGCTGCAGAGAGCGGTTAAAGTCATGCTTCATGGCCAGCGCCGAGGCCAGGACCACATGGTTTTCGGCCACATGCGGAGCATGCTCCACGGCAGCGGTCAGTATCAAGTCGGCATCGGCCAGTCTGCCCATTCGGAAGAGAATGGTGCCCAGACTCAGGAGCGGTATGTCCTTGAATATCGGCGGCGCCAGCAGCGCAGCTAGCCGGGCGCAGGGCAAGGCTTCGCGGGCATTTCCCCGCATCCGCCAGTAGTAGGAGCTCAGGGTGTGGAACTTCCAGGAGGCCGGATGATGCTGCAGTCCGTCCACGGCGAAGCGTCGCGTCAACTCCACCGTGGCCATGCCGACATTGGTGTCGTGTTCGCGCTCCAGGAAGGCGGCGGCCAGAACCTCGGGCCGGAAGCTCTCCAGATGGTCATAGGTGGCCGGGCCCACGCTCAGCCGATGGTAGTCACTGCAAACCGGCTCCATTCCCATGGCGGAGGCACTCTTCTGGATGTGCAACTGCCGCTGATCCGGCAGATTGATCCGCTTCAGCTGCTCGGGCGTGATCTTGAGGTACGACATCCGCTTCTCCAGCATGTAGTAGTCCATGGCGCACTTGGCCTGCTCCGCCAGATCCTCACCGAAGCGCATCGAGAATCGCAGGTGCTCCACAATCTGCTCCCGCTTGCGTAGCAGGTCCAAGTAGGACCGCTCCACGTACTCGCTGTACCTGATCTGCTCGAGGAACGCGGCCAGGTTCTTTGGCTCCCGCATGTGGAATGGCGAGTCCAGCTTGGGCACGATCTGCTCCTCGCGGAGAACCCAGTGGTTGCAGGCCAGCAGAAGGTGGCACACGCCCAGGAGCACGGCCAATGCCAGCGGGCACGGGCGCATCTTGGAGGAGCGGAGGATCTGGAGTCTGCTTGCGGGAATCCAAATTCAAATCCAATCCAAAATATTTGTTTAAAAAAAAGGAAAACAAACTCGCCGCAGAGGTGGGCAACGTCGATAGGTGCCGACATCGATAACGTCGATAGTTTCAAGTCATCGGTAATATCGATGATATATTTTAAAGCGATTATTTATTTAAATTAATTTATTTATAATCTCGTCCAGGAGGCTTTGAAATCCACGTTTCAGATCTATTATGCCGGAAAAGTTGTAATGTTGAATTGTGTGGTTACGAAAAGTTAGTCTAGCCCCTTCTGGCATCGGGAGCACATCAAAAAAATTTAAAAAAAAAAATTTTAAATTCGACAATTACGTTCTAGAAACGTTACGGGTAAGGTAGATACTCCTATCGATTCTCGTCGCCCTGTAACATCGCGTATCTTCTCCAGAGCCCCAGAATATTGGATTATGCCGAAAAATGAGGATGTGTACTATTTGCAGTTTGTCTATTTGGTCGCCAAATTCTCGGTGCTCATTACTTACGGCGTGGACAACTTTATAATCGGTGAATACAAGAAGCTCTGTTAATTCTGTTAACTGGCTTTCTTGTATCCACCGATTCTACAATATGTCCGCATCGTAAAGAGTGATTACTGAAGATTTGGCGGCCAAACTGGCAAACCTCCTGATTGGCGTCCTGTAAAAGCATCTTCATCTTGTTTGGTGACATTGAGGATAAAAAGGATTTACCTTGGGCAGCCTGGAGATGAGTTCAGCATCCTGTATATTTCAGTCGTTGTCAATGGAAGATCAAGGCGGATCTCCGGTCCTGGATGATATATTTCTCATGGCTTAAAACTACATGGCATAAATGAAATCAAAGTTAATGTTCTGGATATTGGATGGCACCTTCTTCCCCTGTATATGACAGTCGCAGATATTTGGATTCATTTGTATTTTATGCCCTGGAGCCCACAAAGTTATTAAACAATTTAAAAATTTCAAAAATAAATAACCGTTATAAAATAAATTTTTTGGTATTTTTAAAAATCCAATTCTTTTTGGTATATTTTTGGCGCGGTGATTTGAGAGAGCTCGCTTTAAGGTCATACTAAACCTGCAGTTCGAAAAAACGTGCGGATTCTTGTCGATATATTTGGATCCCCCAACTTATCCTCCAGATCCTAGACAAAATGGGTGGCCAGGGCAAGACCATCAACAGGAAGCGCAAGTTTGTGGGCCGCAAGGCGGATGATCCGGAGTTTGATCTGGACAAGAAGCAGTTCAAGGTGCTCCACTTGAACGCCACCGAAAAGCGGCTGATCATCGTTCTGGAGGGCGCCCAGCTGGAGACGGTGAAGGTGGGTTTAAAAACAGATAAACAGAAGGGGATTCCTAATGTCTACGTGTGTAATCCATGACCCACAGGTGCACAACACCTTCGAGCTGCTGAACTGCGATGATCATGCGGGTATCATGCGCAAGAACCAAAGGGATCCGGGTTCCTGTCGTCCGGACATCACCCACCAGTGCCTGCTGATGCTCTTCGATTCGCCCCTTAACCGGGCCGGTCTCCTCCAGGTCTTCGTGCGCACCGAGCACAATGTGCTGATCGAAATCAATCCACAGACGCGTATTCCCAGGA
The DNA here is from genome assembly GCA_037075245.1 of Drosophila mimetica. NCBI lineage: Eukaryota > Metazoa > Arthropoda > Insecta > Diptera > Drosophilidae > Drosophila > Drosophila mimetica. The sequence continues at coordinate 7,732,958 of JBAMCH010000005.1, forward strand.
CCTTCAAGCGCTTCGCGGGTCTAATGGTTCAATTGCTACACAAGTTCCAAATTCGCGCCAACGACTCGTCCCGTCGCCTGATGAGTGTGATCAAGAATCCCGTCACCGATCACGTTCCGGTCGGTTGCAAGAAGTACGCGATGAGCTTCTCCGGCAAACTGGTGGCCAACTGCCGGGACCTGGTGCCACATGGCGAGGAGGGCAGCGAGAAGTACGACGAGCCCGTGGTCATTGTCATCGGAGCCTTTGCCCACGGCGTCCTGAAGACGGACTACACGGAGGAGCTGTTCTCCATCAGCAACTACCCACTGTCGGCGGCCATCGCGTGCTCCAAACTCTGCTCCGCCTTCGAGGAGGTGTGGGGCGTGGTCTAGGCCCTGTGTAGGTGCTGTTTTATAGTTAAGTCATAGCCAGTAGTTAGTCTACATCTATTCTTTTAATTGCTCTCCATTAAATTTTGTGGAATTTCAATGACTGCATATCTTTGTTTATAACTTTAATATACCTAAAGTTCAACTGGGACCTGGATTTTAGACTATACAAGATGTAAACCCCAGTAAAGTCACGTTTTCTTATGTTCCTACAAACTGGTTAAGTTAAGTGCATTACAAAGCTGAAGTAGGGATTGTAATTGTAAGCATATGATAGTGAATACTTTAATAAGTAAGTGAACCGTACAATATTCATGCTGTAAACCATTATCAAATTGTGTGTTTTGCTTTAACATTCCATGTTTTTGGTGGAATTAATATTATATCAGATTATGTATCTCAAATCTAAACATAGTTGTTAGCTGCAGTTTTCAGTTTATAATATTTTGTGTAGTGAAAACAACCTTGGAATCCACAGCTCCGATTTCCCCTGATTGAAAACGCAATCGTAAGCGAAGAAGTCCGTTGAATATATGCCCGCTAGAGCCATTTTACGATTACTGGATTATCTCTAGCCAGATTGTGGGTCGTCACCCTTTGCTTTTTTACAATAAGTTGGTTTATTTTTGTATAATTTGCAGTTACAAAAGACAGGCTTAGAAAACTTGAATAATTTTGAATGTGTGTGGATGTGTGTGTCCTCGAGTTACGTTAATTTATGCTTAACTAATTGCCATAATAAGCCCTGTTCATGTCCAGGGATCCAGGGATTCTTGCGGGATTGAGAGCTCAATGTGGTTTTCCTGCGGGGGAGGATGGTAGTTTCAAAGGATGGATTCTCCTACTTGGCACCCGGCTTCTTGGTGCCCCCATCGGCTGCCTTCTTCTCCGCCTCCCTCTTGGCGGCCGCCTCCTCGCGCTGCTGCCGGATCAGGGCCAGTCGGGCCAAATCGGCCTTAGCCTCGGTGGTTTTCCCGGCCGCATGGAGCTTCTCGTAGCGCTGGCGCGCCTTCTGCTTCTCGATCTGTTCCCGCTCCCGGCGCGACAGCTCCGGCTTGGGATGAGAGCCGCCCTTGGCATCGCTGCCGGGCGGCCCATCGTCCAGCTTGATCGCCGATAGCTTTTGTGTGGTCTTCTTGGTCACCCGGTTGGGATTCTCGATCTCGATGAGCGAGGCCACGCCCTTCTTGGCGTCGCGCGCCTCGCCCTCCGAATCCTCATCGGAATCCTCACCGGACTCCGATTCCGAGGAACTGGCTCCGGCTCCCGCCGTCGATCTTGCCTTCTGGTTGCGATTCTGGGGGACTTTTCGTGGCGCGGGCGCCTTTGCTTTCGTGGAGGAACTGGCTCCGCCGCCGGCGCCACCTTTGTCCTCGCTCTCTGAACCGGAGCCGCTGGTCTGGTCGCTGTCCTCCTCCGACTCCTGCTGCAGTTCCTCGGGGGATGTGAAATGGCGACTGCGACCCTTGTGGTTGACGAACTTTCCTCGTGGCATGATGATCTCTGGGCTGATCTCTGGCGTTTCCCGCGTCTGACTCGATTTCCTTCTTGCTGATCGCACAACCACCTGTTGCCGGCTGTTCTTTGTCCTTGATTAACGACCGCAAAAGTCGTTATATCCCTCGAAAATAAGCTAAATATAATCACGTTGGCTATAAAAAAAAAATTTGCACTTATTTTGCAGTGTTGCACACGCCGTTGCGGGTGGGAGGGCAGTGTTGCAAAGTGTGCGTGGGTGTCGTGACAGGGTTTCTCACGATTACAGCTGGCGCCCTCTGGCGTTCAGGTTAGCAACGGTCAACCGCTACCATAACCGTTTTGTTTAGAGCGGGAAATTTGAAATGTTACCGGAAATACCCCTACAAATTCTTTTAATTTTTTTTAAGAGATAGGTTTTTTGGTTTTGATACAAGGCCTACTGAAAATGGTAAGGAATATTGAATAAAGGTGTTTTTTAAATAACAAGTGAATCTTTAATACTTTTTTGTTCATTTCACATTTAATTTTCTAATTAAATAATTTTTTGTAAACATTTTTGTGTAATGCTCTATAGTGGAAATTTAAACAAATGCAGGATTTATCTTTAAAATTTAAATTTAAGGTTTTATTTACGTTTGTTGTTTCTAAGCAATGATGGTATAATTATTCAATATTTTCCCTTAAATTTAAAATAAATAATTAGCTTAAACATTCGGGTCGTGATCTAACAAAAACTCTACATAAATTCTGGCTTTATTTTGGGGCGTGTCAGCACACAAATGTAACTCTTGTAAAAATGCCTAAAATTAAAATAAATAAGGCACACGAGTTGGGAATTCCTAATGAGGTGATGGCAAATTGAAACCTCTGTTTATTGGGTCACCTCTAAAATAAGGAAAAATCAATTTTACTTTTACTCAATGAAGGTGTTTCTTTTTTTTTGGGCCCGCCATTTTGTAGACCGGCTGCAACTGCAACTGCAGAGAATTTCGAGATACAGAAATGCATATATATACATTACTACGAGATGCACTGGGATTGGCCTGCTGCTGTGATTTGTGGGAAAACCAGTTTCCTTCACTTTCCACTGGCCGCTACCGGCTGCAGCTAATAAGGCGGCAATAATAACCAGAAATCGGTAGGCCGCCAATCGCATATTTACATACATATTTGTGTCAGCGCACATTCCTCGATATCATGCATCTCATTAGCCGAAACTCTCACATATAACTTATTGATTTGTGCGGCAAAAAAAAAAAAAAACCAAAAATATAATATACTCGAAAATTTAATGCACGAATTAATTATAAATTCCGTGTGTGCTCGCCACGAAAGCGGCAAACGAAAATCCAAAAATTCACGGTAACTGCTGTTCTTCTTCTCCGCCTCTCATTTTCCCCACTCCATGTGGACCCTTTTGGTTTTGAATAAATGCAAATGAAAGTTCTTTATTTATTGCTATTACACCGGCGAGATGCTGTCGCCGCCGTCATTTGTGCACTTAGAAAGTGCGCCATGCAAATGAGCAGAAATTAGTTAATGGAATTCTAATTGCGTATACGCACTTTCTTGCTGCGTGCGTCAATTTCTTATGCGATCGCTCAGATCTCGTGGGTCTAGCATGGATATATGGATGTGTGCGTATGTATTGCAGGTGGGCGCGGGATGTTTTCACACTGGCAGCGGAAAGTGTGATCTAACTTGGCTTTAAATATTTTGTATCTATATTTCATGCTGAATTAAATTTAGAGAATTATACAAAGTTAAATGAAATAAGTACAGCTCTCAAATAAATTAAAAAACATATTTAAAAAATATAATTTTTAAAATTTGTATGTTTAAAAAAAAAAATTAAAATTCTAAACATTATGATATTAATCTATACTTCATAAATAAAAATAAATAAGAATAAATAAAAAAATGTAAAGAAAAAATAATGAAAATTCCAAATATGTACATTATAATTATGATATTAATCTATATTTCACAAAAAAAAAAATAAAAAAATGAAAATTCTGAACATGTAGAATTTGATATTAATCTATATTTCATTAAAAAATATAATAAGAAAAATAATGAAAATTCTAAACGTGTACATTAGATAGAGTATGATATTAATCTATATTTCACAAAAAAAAAGGAAAGGAAAGGAAAAAGAAAAAAAAAGCAAATTTTAAAAAAGTATGTACATTATAATAGATTATGATATTAACATTATTTGTTATTTGTTAAGTTTTTTATTAATAAAATAATGTTATAATTTTATACAAAGTTTAAATATTTTATAATTTTATTATAAATTAATTGTGTTTAAAAAATTACACAATTAATTTGCATTTTTTCTCATGTCACCATCTTTTTGCAGCCACTGTGTGAACAATCACGATTCTTGTGGCATTTGGACAATGGTCAATTCTCCCGGCTGGACTCCACTTCACTCCGATACGATCTGAGGTATATATATAATATGCATTGTATATATAGTATAGCTCACAGTGGAGCTGGGACTGTAATGTACCGCCTTAAATGGGTCGATGACAGATTGCCGGCTGGTGAGGCTGATTGTGATAAAAAAAGTAAAGTGAACGAATCGAAAATCGAAACAAATTCCCACCTAATATCGTTTGGTGAACTCGACTGTGGCTTCTTCTGCCGATTTGATTTGGTTCGGTTTGTTTTCCATTTGTCTGGGGTGTAATCAGCACTTGATATCGGAGCGGGAACAAGAACAAAAACAAGAACAAGGCGTGTTGTTACTTGTTAGTGCTACTGTTGCTGCTGCTGGTGTTGCCCGTTGATGTGGATGTTGCTGCTGCTGATGTTGCTACTGCTAATGCTGCTTCTGAAGTAACGTGCGTGACATACAAATAAAGGCTGCTGCAGATTTACTGTATTATCTTGCAATTATTATGCACAAGAGCAGCACTTGTTTATCTCCACAGTTAAACGCATCTCTTTATTCTGGTGATCGATTTGCAAAAATGACAAAAAAAAAAAAAATAAATGTTATATAAATCAATAAATTCCAGTAAATGTAAAATGTAAATTTTTATATTAAATATTGCTTAAATTGTTACATTTTTTAAATTTATTTATATTTTTTTTTTTTTTAATTTTTTTTATTTATTTTTTTTTTTTACAGAAATTTATTTTCTACTTTAAAAGTGATAAATTATTAATCTTATTTAGTTTTAAATCAATAATTTTTAGAGAGGGCATTCGTTTTTCGATCTATAAGCCCATCCAATATCCATCAGCCCATCTTGGATTCTTCGGCGGACCTGGATCACACCCAACTATTTGGCCTGGGGCTCCTCTTCTCGGGGCCCTGGAAATTTACGATGCTTCATTAGCATTCACACGGAGTGGACAATAAATGGCCGCGGCTCGAAAACGATGTCCCCGTTGAGAATGTGATCGTTGTTGCTGTTGTTGTCTGCTGCTTTTCGCTTAGTCCAACTGACTTAAGTTAGTCGGACTTAAGTAAAACAACGCGGGTCAAACTGTGATTTGGAATGTTTATTGGCTTTTGTTGGCCATTTTCGCTAAATGTCTCTTTTTTCGGGCCTTTCATAAGCACCAAATCAAATTCAATAAATTAATTTCGTTTTTGACTCAGCGGCGTAGAAACTTAAATCCCGCTAAGAAATCTGCTTTTTCTATCGCTCTTTCTTCGGGGTTTTTTTCTGTTTTTTTTCTGACTTTCCGTCAAAGGTCAATTTCGCTTTCTGTACTCTCTCCCCAGAAATGCGGTATATTAATATTGGCAATCCTTGTTTATTTTTTATGGACATTAAATATTTAAATTTAATTTTTAATAATATTTTTCCAAAACGAGAAGCTTATTTAAAGAATTGTTTATTATATTATACTATATTATGAATTATATGAATTTTTCTGAAAAATTAGGTATATTGATATTAGAAATCCTTATTTATTATTTATTGACATCAAATATTTATCTTTATATTTTTTAATATTTTTGAAGAACAAGAAACTGATTTGAAAAATAATTTTATTATATTATATTATATTAAAATATTATTTGTATAATATAATATTATTTGTATAATACAAGTTTATAAATAGTTGAAATCTTATATTAAATGGGCATATTATGAATTTTTCTTAAATATTTTGAGAATATTTTTATTAGGTTAATAGGGTATTTACCTTTTAAGAACTCGGTTTCCAGCTGTGAACCTCCATCACTGAACTTTCGCACCACGTGTGAGTTCACCTTTTGTTGCGGAATATCTAGAAATGCCAGTGCCAAACCTACAACTCCCTTTGTTCGTTCTCAGTTATGTTTCTCCACAGCCGGATAAATCATCTGTGGGGTCAAAATAAATCTTTAAGCGCACAGCTCAATTGTGGTTTAAATTTAGTCAATAGAGCTACTAAACATATCTATTTTTATAAACTGCGAAATTTATGCGGAATGTTCAACTTTCGACTCCAAAAAAAGGGTTTGAATATGTGCACTAAGAAAAAAACTGAAAGACTATATAGTATAAAAAGGGAAATTAAGTTGTTCCAATGAGACAATAGATATAATGCATAATACGATAATATTATTATGGTATAGGGGTAAAAAATCAAAAAAAGACCACTTCCTATAGCTATTCCACATAATTCTTCTTTATCAATCTCGAGCTCTATTAATTTTGCGCTCTGTGCAAATGGATACCGACCTAGATGACCCACAAAGGGCCCTTTTGGCCAAAAAACTTTCATCCGCATCGACGCGGGGTTATTAATGACCGGTCGATCCATTGACCCCAACAGAAAGTCAAAAGCCAAGCGATATGGGAAACGGGTTCTCGGAAGAAAGCCCCCGAAGAGAAGAAGCTATTGCTGCTGTGATGCTGAGCTGATGAATAATTCAGGGCCCTCGGGTTCGTAGGAAACCGTAACCATAACTGGCTGACTAGCTGATCTGGCTGATCTGACCATATAGACTGGGTAGCTGGGTATCTGCTGCGCGTTTTTGGCAATTAACTGTGGGTCAATAGGTCTGCGCGGCGATTGCGAGCTCATATAAGCCGGTTGCCGAACGTCGGCTAGCTCAGTTATAGACGCGATGATGAGGATGAGGAGCCGCTGCTGTGTGTGGGCCCTGCTGGCCCTCTGGATGTGCCTGCTGGCCACCGGGGCCGCCGGTGAGACCATGATCGAGGTGGACGAGAACGGCGATGAGTACGAGCTGAAGCGATTCTACATCCAGGGTCGCCAGCTGAGTGGCGACGGCAGCCAGTCGCAGTGTGTGGTCACCAGGAGGAAGCGATCGGGACGTGCCCTCCAGTCAGGAGCAGCTTCAGCCGTATCGGTTAGTTCGCAGCCCCTGAAGGTGGAGACTCTGCTACCAGCGAAGAAGGAGCATCGCGAGGGTGGAGCTGTGCTGCAGGAGGTGGAGAATAGCAATCGGCGTTATGTGGCCCTCACTGGTGTCCACCTGGAGTCGCCGCTTCATCACGATGAGGAGGATGTGGATGTGGAGGAGAACGATGATGATGACGAGGAGCAGGATGACGATGAGTTGGCTGAACAGCCAGCTGAATCCTCGTCCAAATCCCAGTCGAACTTTGTGCCCGCCGCTTTGGCGTTGCCACTGCAACAGTCGACCAGTGCTGCCCATCTGAACCAGGGCGTCAGTGTGGTCGCCAATGCGGCCAGTCATGCCAATGTGGCCGAGGATGCCGGCATTGTGGTCGTCCAGTCGCATCAGCCGCCCAAGGTGAATCCCGACACCCATGCCGTCTTCGAGTTGAAACCAGTTCAATCGGATGCGGATCACTCGTCGTCCGTGAGCTTCTATCCATTCGTGCAGCCCTGGGAGGTGGTGGATCAGTATGGCGATGACTACGATGAGGATGATTACGATGAGGATGACTACGATGACTTCCACTACGGCGGCTACGATGGCTTCTTCAGGGATCAGCCCGCCTTCCATGGACTCGGCGCCTACGAGGAGCACATTATCAGCGAGGATCAGCCCGTCTCGACGGTGGCCAGTTGGGTCACCGGTGAGGATGACAGCGATATTCGTCCTGTTGTCAACAAGCGGCCCAATCAGAACAAGAACAAGAACAAGAAGAATAAGAATCAGAAGAACAAGAATCAGAATCAGAAGAACAGGCGCCAGCAGCAGCAGAAGAAACGCAAGCAGGAGGCTGAAGAGGAGGAGCTGGTTACCAAGAAGAAGCAGAAGAGGCCGCAGCAGGATAAAGATCAGAAGAAGAAGAAGCAGGATAAGGATCAAAAGAAGAAGAAGCCTGAGGAGAATCTGGAGAATCAGGAGATGGATGCTACGCCCATTGAAGTGATCAAGAAGCCAGTGGCCATGGATAGCGCATCTGGAGTGGTTGCTGCCTCTTCCACTGCGTCTACCAGCAGCAGCAGCAGCACCAGCAGCAATTCTTCAGGCAGCAATTCTACAGACCAGCAGAAGAAGAAGAAGAAGCGTCCCAGCAGCAGCAGCAGCGGAAGCAGCAGCAGCAGCCTGAGCCAGCGTAAAACCAAGAAGAAGAAGAAGCAATCTAGCAGCAGCAGCAGCATCTCCAGCAGCAACAGCAACAAGCGTCGCCGCCCCAGCAGCAACATTGGCTCTTCCTCCAGCAGCAGCAGCAGCTCCTCCATCGGCGGCTACCGTCGCCGTCGCCCGCAGCAGCAGCAGCAGCAGTTGCAGCAGCAACGTCGCCGCAGGACGCAACAGCAGAAGCGTCGCCGCCAGCAGCAGCAACAGCAGAAGCGTCGCCGCCAGCAGCAGCAGCAACGCCGGCGATTGCGCAACAAGAATCGCCAATTCTACGGCGATGAGCCCATCATCAACTGCATTTACATCAACAAGGATGCCCCCACCACGACCACGCCACGTCCCTTCTGGAACATCCTGGGCCGCCAGTCGGAAGCGGAAACCAAGTCCGCCAATCCAGCCAGCTCGGAATCCTCGGTGGCGGTCGCCTCCTCCGAAGAATCCCCCGTGGATCCCGTCGCCCAGCAGGCGGTGCTGCAGGCGGTGCGTCGCAACTTCAACGAATTCGGCGGCAGGAAGCGCACCAATCTGCGATTCGTGTCCTAGATGATCACCAGCGACCAGCAACCCATATTCTCTATAAGTCCTACTATTTTTTTTTTGCCTATTTATTTATTTATTGTAATGCCAACATTTTTTTTTGATCGAACTCGATGAAAGTTTTATTCCGAAAGACCGCCGTCTGTGTGGACAACTTATTTGGGAGGCGTTGCATTGGGCTTTATTGATTTCTGCCGCCAGGGGGGGGGGGGGGGGGGTTGCAGGCGCTGCAGGACAGGTCAGAAGAGAAAAGAACAGGTGTGTAACCTGAATCTGTCGCCCCCTGAATACGGAATGCTACACTGTAGAAATAAAGCTGGGAATAGTAGAAAAATAATGAGGAAAAAAAGACAAAGTTCGGTAAGCATTATAACTTTACTTTGATTAAAAGGTTAGTTAACCTCTTTAGGAGATCCCTAATCGAAATCATATATTATTTGTCAAGTCACCCCGATTTCTCGCAGTGTAAAAGCCTCCTCCGCTGGGCCGCTTTGTCCTGGACGAAGTGGAAATCACCCCCGAGAGGAGAACTCCGGATATATGCCTCACTGCACAGGCCAAACAGTTCCGGGGGATGGCAGGAGGGGGGAGGGAGAAAGAGGAAGAGAAAAGGGTTGCGGACCAGGCCATGTTTTATGTCTTCCGCCACTAGATGGCGCTTTCCATGAGGAATTCAAATCGCGCCACCTTTCCCCTCCCATGAGAGACACTGAAAACAAGAAAGTGAAAAATAAATTAACAAACTAAATAAATTTAAAAAATAAATCAATTTGAAAAATAAATAAATAAATTTAAAAAGTAAATAAATTTAAATAATAAATAAATTTAAAAATAAATCAATTAAAAAACAAATAAATTTAAAGAAAAATAAACATTTTTAAAATAAATAAAATAGTCAAAAAATTCATTTACAATTCTCTAATTACATATATTTTTTTGTAATAATAAAAAAAAAATTCCAAAAGCTTGTAATTTCAAAAAAAATTTTAAATATAAAAAAATGTTCTTTAATTTCTTAACTTCTTTGCAAATTGCCCTATTTTTATTCCACTTTTTTTCACCATTTGAAGTATAAATCTAGCTTTTGGATGCTTTTTTGTCGCAGTGTCCAAATGTGCACACTCACAGTGAGTCACGGCGATATTCGGATCGATATTTTCGTGTCCAGCAGCAGCAGCCAGGCAGCTGTACTCGTGCCTACACATATATACCTTTATATATGTTCGTGTATCCACAAGATACAAGACCCACACTCGCACAGAAGATTACCCGCGATGGTTTGGCTTCCGCCCACTGGGAAAGCGGGAAATGGGAGGTTGGAAACTTTCTGTGTTGTTCCTTTTGCGTTTTTGTTTGCTGGACAAATAAAAAGCGTGCGCACACAGGACGAAGGGAAAATCCTGTAGAAGGGGGAGGAGAGGGGGGAGGGTGGTTGTTACTGACGTGGCAGCAGGATAGTGGAGGGGATAAGTGGGTGTGGCTGGGGGGTGGACTAGGGTGTCACCACCTCCGCACGAGAAGCAGAGAAGCGATTCACTCCGAACTCCGGACGAATCAACAATGTCCGCTTTTAGCAAGTCATCGTGCGGCAGTTTGGGGATCTGGGGATACGACTCCAAGCGATGGTCATAAAACACAAGTAAAGAAGGGAATAAAGGGGGTCTCTAATCTCCCGTATATACTGTATACCCACTATATAGGCAGACATGCGAACTCATAGGCACACATCATGTGCGTAAATGCGATTCTCTGGGGAAACTGGCTGTTTTTAGTACCTCCGACTTAAATGAATACTAAAGGAAATTAACTAAGCTTAGTTGGGGTTTTAGCAGACTGGATTCTATATATCATATATACTACATATTATTTTTATATGTTACAAACAAGGCTCCTTATCTTTATTTTAGACCTATTGCTTTAAGTATCTCAATCTAATTTCGATTCAAAACCATATTCTTTAGCCTATTTTGATACATTTTATGTTTTTTTATATCTTTTTCCTATTAAATTTGCTTTTCCCACGACTCTTTATTTTCCTTAAAAGAGGGAGGTTATATTTTTTCGCCACTTCTAGGGTTTGTGTTATTGATATCGTGCGACATTATTTCTTGTTTATATTACTGGGATTTCGTACCCTAATCTGTGGATCCTCAAAAAACGAGAGCAGCAGATGTACATATGTTTTCTCCACTGATTTATGGACACATTTATGGGTCTGTCTTTTCTAGTTTATATCTTTCTTACTTTCCACTCCGCCTTTAAACTCATCAAATAAAATACAGCACAGAGAAAAATTAAAAATAAATATTAAAATAAATAAATTCGACGATTCTATAATGTCAGTTCTTATGTTTTATATCAGTTTTAATGGGTTAGATTCCATATGACTTGCTTGAAATGATAGAAACATATATAAATATATCGTATCGTGTCTAATCCCATTTCTTTCAATGCATTCCCCACTCCCCACTGCTCTTTTTACCCGAAACTCCTGTGAAGGTGTGAGAGGCGGCGGGTCAACAACAGATTGCCGGGACAGATGTTTTGGCTGATCCTTTTGCCGGGGTTCTCGGGACCTAGTTACGCAATGATTTGTCCGATTGTGGGCGTGCTGGCAACCTCCATTAACCGTCAACCGTAAACCTTAAGCCATAAACCACTCGACCCACACGAGGGTTCGGGGAGAAAGGTGCGCCCATTTAGTCATAATTGGTCGCCTAATTGGGCCGTTGGCACGAGGCGATGATGAAGTGGATCCACAACGAGATCCCGATGCCGATCCCGATTCCAAACCAGACAGACAGTCCTTTTCAGCTGTCCGTTTAAGAGGGTTAGGGATGCTGCGGCCAAGTTAATTATAAAGCCCGATCTCAGCTGTCCGTGCACTGTGATAATGTGCAAATACATTTAGCTTTAGATTTATGTTCAATTTGGTCAGTTATTTAATATTATTTTTTAAAATATATTTTTTGTATTGTTTTTATTTATTAAATCACAGTATAAATATTTTGTGATTTAATGGTCAATTATTAAATATTATTTGTTTAATATATTTATTCATTTATTTTGATTTTTTTATTTATTTTTTTTTACATTAAATGACAGTATAAATATTTTATGCTTTAATGGTCAGTTACTAAATATTATTTTTTTAATATATTTTTTTGTTATTTTTTTTTATTTTGTGTTTTTTGTGTTTTACGTTAAATTACAGTATAAATATAATATTTTCAATAGGTATATTTTTTTTTTATTTTTTTAATTTATATTTTTTTATTTTAAATTACAGTATAAATATTTTTTACTTTAATATACCTACTTAAATATGTAAGTACGAACATAAAGTAGTTATTTAGTTGAAGACCAGGAAGAGAGTTTTTAAACTCATTACTTGTATTTGTTCATTTCTGCCTTATTAAAAAGAGTGTGTATGTGTTTGTGCTTGCGTATTTTCCCCCAGTGTTTGGCCTAAATTGGAGCCAAAGTTGGTCTCTTTTCGAGGGCAGGCACGAGCCAAGAAACCGCAGAAATGCAGCTTGCATTGGGCCAAAGACAAAGGATGGACTTGGTATACCGAGAACAGGTACCACCGCATCATCATCATTGGAAGCGGGGAGCGCGCACACAAAAACCGAAATGGGAACGGGAAGAACGGGAAGAGATCCTGCAGGAGGACAATGACGCCGCCGATGATGTGTGCTGCAGTTGCAGATAGAACTGCCAAAAGGGGGAGATCCCTGATCCTGGCACATCGAGCGGCACGTGCCCCTCGCTTTTCGCTTATTTACGAGTGGCGGTCATGTGTGTGTGGCAGGGATGCAGCGCGTGCGAGGATCTGGATGCACCTGTCGGCCCATTAAAGCCAGGGGCTGGGGTCTCTGTATCCAAAAGGAACAGGTTCAACGATCGCTACCTGTTGGCCGCTCAACGCTGCAGCATCAGGATATCGCGGCAGTTGCCAAGGTTGCCAGTTGCCGCGGCAGTTGCAACTGCAACAGGATGAGCAGCATCTTTTGTGCCACATGCACATAGATCACGCGGCTGAAGGATCTCAAGGCTGCTTTGCGGTATGAGTCACTTTAAGTTATAAATACAACAATTGACCTTAAAAGAAAAATGTATAAAAGATTAAAAAAATATTAATTTAAATATAATTAAATTTTAAGAAAAATAACTTTTAAATATTATAATTATACACTTAACATAATAAAAGTGTATTTATAAAAACTGAAGTCTAACACTCCTGGTAATAATCTACATTTTCTATAATAAAACTATCTAAGGATCTAAGGATCTTAAAAAAACCCCGCCTTTTAAGAATCCCTTTTCCCCATCCAAAAACAAAAAACCCATGTAAGTCCCCTCAGATCCTGGTGTCTGACCCCATCCTAGATTCCAACTGACGCTCCGGAGGGCAGGAAAATTAAAGGTATTAAAGGTCCGCTTCGAAAGCAGGATGAAGGGGAAGGGGAAGAGGAAGACATGTGCATGACTGCTTAATCTAATTTAACTGCAATGCCGGGGACGTTTTAATAGGAAAAGAACGACAACGAACAAAATAAAAGCGGCCAGAAGAAGTCAACCCTGTATATAGTATTTCTTATGGGTAACTACCATTGTAACATCAAGAACAGGGGCCCCGAAGAAAATAAGGAAAAACCTGCGGGAATGCCAGAAGAGCCAGGACAGCGCAAAAGCAATTAAAGAGAAGAAGATGATGATGATGATGGAACCTCTCCCTGTATTCCATATACCATCGCTGGAGTAAAGGTAGAGCACACTCAACCGCAGCGCCGGAAGTGCACACAAAGAGATAGAGATAGCTAGATACGGGAAGATACCCAGATACTACAGATACCCAGATACTCCAGATGAGCAGGAAAATACACATATATAAGACAAGAAATAAAAAAAAAAGGGAAGGGCGCCCGAGAAGATCAAGTCCAAAGTCGGGGGCATCTCGACGCTGCAGTTGCAGTTGCATTTCGCGCTTGAGAGGGCACGTGCCCCTGCTCACTCGAAGGGCGAACCCACATGACATTTTTTACCTCCTAAACCTGAACCCATTCCCCCTTCCACTCCCATTGCCCCGTTCTTGGCTCAACACATACAAACGTGTGTGCAGATGGTGGCCAACGCTTGGGCCAACTCAGGGTCCAGCTGCTGCCCACAGAAGTTCTCGATATCTTCGAGGAGGGCTTGATAAGGTGTTCCTAACTTGGGATACTACGATCTTGACCTTTTCTTAAACATGTTTTAAAATACCTAGAAGAAAGTTTAAAAACATACTTAGCATATTGTAACATCTCTTAAAACTTAATAAATATATAATAAGAAAATATCCTTATAGAGATTCCCCTATATTACATTGGAAAACGGGAGATTACAAAACTTTATGATATTCTAGAAATATTCCTTTGCAATCTCAAGATTCCTTGAGTTCCCCCAAAACATGGACAACGAGGACATGGCTTCTCGCCTCCTGGCTTAATCAGCTTAGGAAGCCTCGAATTAAAGGAAGAAGTTCCACAAATGCCCCTTGGATGCGACTCACATGTAATGCGGCCGAGTTCTCAAGTTGACGTTGCACTATCAAGATGGTGACGAATGCGGCCGAATGATGTGTTATGGCAGCTGGTCACTTTTTGGTCAGGGTTCCGTAATTTTCTTGGCTTCCTCCTCGTCCTTCTTCTTTTCTCCATTTCCTCCGCCCTCTTCACAGGTTTGTGGGCAACGCTCGAGCGCCCCAGTTGATTTGGCATTCGTCCTCGTAATCTCGCCCGTGCCACCGCGTAACTAAGTTGTACCGTCAGCTGGAGAGGTCCGAGGTTCGAGGCTCAAGGTCCAAGATCCTCGGCGTGACATGCTCTCAAGACATGGAAAAAAATTCCAAAAAAATGTGCTTTTCATTTTAAGAAATATTTTTGCAATAAGGGTTTTGGATACTTAAGCATAAGTTGGAAATGGGCAATTAATTAAATGTTTTTTTTTTCTTATTAAGTAAAAAATACAATTTTGGTAAAATCTTTTCGCTTTCAGTTTTTTATTTAAAATGTGTAATTTTATGGAGATTATATTATTTAATATTCGATTTTTTATGTGCACGGTTAAATGAAGACGATTTTCTCACAGTGTCGCAGCCGTTACACGACGAACGACAATCGACACACGACAATTCCCCGCTCCCCCGTTTCCCAAATATCCACGCCTTATCGAGGTACCTCCTTCCAATTCCATTTCCACATCCACCATCCACTTCCATTCCCATTTCCACCTGGGGCGCACAACTGTCTTGGTCTTGGGCGGCTGTCTTCGGTCCGCTGAGCAAATGGCGGGAAAGCAATCCCAACCAAGTCCAGCCCATATGGCAAATGGTATAGGCCTTCTTATCAGGAGGAGAAACAGAGCCACCGGCTCCCATTTGGGAACTGCTTGGGATCTCTGGGGTTTGCGTTTATTTTTTGTAATATTTTCTTTTTTGGGGACCCATGCGGGTCCCATGAAAAGCTTCGGTGATAAGCGTTCGGCTGGGCGTGGGAAAATGCCGGGAAATGGCCGCTTATCTGGAGCGTAAATGACGTCGTTTGAATCCACATGCAAATGTGGGTGGATTATCACCTGAGGTTTGTGTTCTTTTCTTCCAAGGGAATGTCCAAAGAATCATTTCCCATTTCACGGATCTTTATTTTGTTCGGTTTATTACCTACAATTTGCGGCCTTATCCGAGTAACTAACCCTTAAATTGTGTCTAATAATATGGGTTTGTTAAAAGTATCCTAATTAGCCATTAATAAAAAATGTTACCTCGCTAGTTCTACAAAAACATATTTAGAGTAGAGTATTGCGCTGCAAATTTGTTATCCAAAAACAAATTGGGATGCCAACCCTTTAAACTTTTTTTTTACAAAATAAAATGGGGAATGAGATACCTTCCTGAACTCGTAGTTAAATTATCTAAAACTTGGCATTTAAGGAAAGTTAATTTAGATTTTTTGATTTTTTTTCAAAAAATTGCGACCCAACCCCTTAAAAAATTTATTTCCAAAAAAAATCAGTTTTTTTCGCAAAAAACTTCACTATTTTCGCCACAGAAACGGAAATAATGGCCCAAATGGGGAATGAGATACCTTCCTGAACTCGTAGTTAAATTATCTAAAACTTGGCATTTAAAGAAAGTAAATTTAGATTTTTTGATTTTTTTTCAAAAAATTGCCACCCAACCCCTTAAAAAATTGATTTTCAAAAAAAATCAGTTTTTTTCGCATAAAACTTCACTATTTTCGCCACAGAAACGGAAATAATGGCCCAAATGGGGAATGAGATACCTTCCTGAACTCGTAGTTAAATTATCTAAAACTTGGCATTTAAGGAAAGTTAATTTAGATTTTTTGATTTTTTTTTCAAAAAATTGCGACCCAACCCCTTAAAAAATTGATTTCCAAAAAAAATCAGTTTTTTTCGCATAAAACTTCACTATTTTCGCCACAGAAACGGAAATAATGGCCCAAATGGGAAATGAGATACCTTCCTGAACTCGTAGTTAAATTATCTAAAACTTGGCATTTAAGGAAAGTTAATTTAGATTTTTTGATTTTTTTTCAAAAAATTGCGACCCAACCCCTTAAAAAATTGATTTCCAAAAAAATTCAGTTTTTTTCGCATAAAACTTCACTATTTTCGCCACAGAAACGGAAATAATGGCCCAAATGGGGAATGAGATACCTTCCTGAACTCGTAGTTAAATTATCTAAAACTTGGCATTAAAAGAAAGTAAATTGTGATTTTTTGATTTTTTTTCAAAAAATTGCCACCCAACCCCTTAAAAAATTGATTTTCAAAAAAAATCAGTTTTTTTCGCATAAAACTTCACTATTTTCGCCACAGAAACGGAAATAATGGCCCAAATGGGGAATGAGATACCTTCCTGAACTCGTAGTTAAATTATCTAAAACTTGGCATTTAAGGAAAGTTAATTTAGATTTTTTGATTTTTTTTTCAAAAAATTGCGACCCAAGCCCTTAAAAAATTGATTTCCAAAAAAAATCAGTTTTTTTCGCATAAAACTTCACTATTTTCGCCACAGAAACGGAAATAATGGCCCAAATGGGAAATGAGATACCTTCCTGAACTCGTAGTTAAATTATCTAAAACTTGGCATTTAAGGAAAGTTAATTTAGATTTTTTGATTTTTTTTCAAAATATTGCGACCCAACCCCTTAAAAAATTGATTTCCAAAAAAATTCAGTTTTTTTCGCATAAAACTTCACTATTTTCGCCACAGAAACGGAAATAATGGCCCAAATGGGGAATGAGATACCTTCCTGAACTCGTAGTTAAATTATCTAAAACTTGGCATTTAAGGAAAGTTAATTTAGATTTTTTAATTTTTTTTCAAAAAATTGCGACCTAACCCCTTAAAAAATTGATTTCCAAAAAAAATCAGTTTTTTTCGCATAAAACTTCACTATTTTCGCCACAGAAACGGAAATAATGGCCCAAATGGGGAATGAGATACCTTCCTGAACTCGTAGTTAAATTATCTAAAACTTGGCATTTAAGGAAAGTTAATTTAGATTTTTAAATTTTTTTTCAAAAAATTGCCACCCAACCCCTTAAAAAATTGATTTCCAAAAAAAATCAGTTTTTTTTGCATAAAACTTCACTATTTTCGCCACAGAAACGGAAATAATGGCCCAAATGGGGAATGAGATACCTTCCGGAACTCGTAGTTAAATTATCTAAAACTTGGCATTTAAGGAAAGTTTAGTTTAGATTTTTTAATTTTTTTTCAAAAAATTGCGACCCAACCCCTTAAAAAATTGATTTCCAAAAAAAATCAGTTTTTTTCGCATAAAACTTCACTATTTTCGCCACAGAAACGGAAATAATGGCCCAAATGGGGAATGAGATACCTTCCTGAACTCGTAGTTAAATTATCTAAAACTTGGCATTTAAAGAAAGTAAATTTAGATTTTTTGATTTTTTTTCAAAAAATTGCAACTCAACCCCTTAAAAAATTGATTTCCAAAAAAAATCAGTTTTTTCGCATAAAACTTCACTATTTTCGCCACAGAAACGGAAATAATGGCCCAAATGGGGAATGAGATACCTTCCTGAACTCGTAGTTAAATTATCTAAAACTTGGCATTTAAGGAAAGTTAATTTAGATTTTTTGATTTTTTTTCAAAAAATTGCGACCCAACCCCTTAAAAAATTGATTTCCAAAAAAAATCAGTTTTTTTCGCATAAAACTTCACTATTTTCGCCACAGAAACGGAAATAATGGCCCAAATGGGGAATGAGATACCTTCCTGAACTCGTAGTTAAATTATCTAAAACTTGGCATTTAAGGAAAGTTAATTTAGATTTTTTGATTTTTTTTCAAAAAATTGCGACCCAAACCCTTAAAAAATTGATTTCCAAAAAAAATCAGTTTTTTTCGCATAAAACTTCACTATTTTCGCCACAGAAACGGAAATAATGGCCCAAATGGGGAATGAGATACCTTCCTGAACTCGTAGTTAAATTATCTAAAACTTGGCATTTAAGGAAAGTTAATTTAGATTTTTTAATTTTTTTTCAAAAAATTGCGACCCAACCCCTTAAAAAATTGATTTCCAAAAAAAATCAGTTTTTTTTGCATAAAACTTCACTATTTTCGCCACAGAAACGGAAATAATGGCCCAAATGGGGAATGAGATACCTTCCTGAACTCGTAGTTAAATTATCTAAAACTTGGCATTTAAGGAAAGTTAATTTAGATTTTTTAATTTTTTTTCAAAAAATTGCGACCCAACCCCTTAAAAAATTGATTTCCAAAAAAAATCAGTTTTTTTCGCATAAAACTTCACTATTTTCGCCACAGAAACGGAAATAATGGCCCAAATGGGGAATGAGATACCTTCCTGAACTCGTAGTTAAATTATCTAAAACTTGGCATTTAAGGAAAGTTAATTTAGATTTTTTGATTTTTTTTCAAAAAATTGCGACCCAACCCCTTAAAAAATTGATTTCCAAAAAAAATCAGTTTTTTTCGCATAAAACTTCACTATTTTCGCCACAGAAACGGAAATAATGGCCCAAATGGGAAATGAGATACCTTCCTGAACTCGTAGTTAAATTATATAAAACTTGGCATTTAAGGAAAGTTAATTTAGATTTTTTGATTTTTTTTCAAAAAATTGCGACCCAACCCCTTAAAAAATTGATTTCCAAAAAAAATCAGTTTTTTTCGCATAAAACTTTACTATTTTCGCCACAGAAACGGAAATAATGGCCCAAATGGGGAATGAGATACCTTCCTGAACTCGTAGTTAAATTATCTAAAACTTGGCATTTAAGGAAAGTTAATTTAGATCTTTTAATTTTTTTTCAAAAAATTGCGACCCAACCCCTTAAAAAATTGATTTCCAAAAAAAATCAGTTTTTTTCGCATAAAACTTTACTATTTTCGCCACAGAAACGGAAATAATGGCCCAAATGGGGAATGAGATACCTTCCTGAACTCGTAGTTAAATTATCTAAAACTTGGCATTTAAGGAAAGTTAATTTAGATCTTTTAATTTTTTTTCAAAAAATTGCGACCCAACCCCTTAAAAAATTGATTTCCAAAAAAAATCAGTTTTTTTCGCATAAAACTTCACTATTTTCGCCACAGAAACGGAAATAATGGCCCAAATGGGGAATGAGATACCTTCCTGAACTCGTAGTTAAATTATCTAAAACTTGGCATTTAAGGAAAGTTAATTTAGATTTTTTGATTTTTTTTCAAAAAATTGCGACCCAAACCCTTAAAAAATTGATTTCCAAAAAAAATCAGTTTTTTTCGCATAAAACTTCACTATTTTCGCCACAGAAACGGAAATAATGGCCCAAATGGGGAATGAGATACCTTCCTGAACTCGTAGTTAAATTATCTAAAACTTGGCATTAAAAGAAAGTAAATTGTGATTTTTTGATTTTTTTTCAAAAAATTGCCACCCAACCCCTTAAAAAATTGATTTTCAAAAAAAATCAGTTTTTTTCGCATAAAACTTCACTATTTTCGCCACAGAAACGGAAATAATGGCCCAAATGGGGAATGAGATACCTTCCTGAACTCGTAGTTAAATTATCTAAAACTTGGCATTTAAGGAAAGTTAATTTAGTTTTTTTGATTTTTTTTTCAAAAAATTGCGACCCAACCCCTTAAAAAATTGATTTCCAAAAAAAATCAGTTTTTTTCGCATAAAACTTCACTATTTTCGCCACAGAAACGGAAATAATGGCCCAAATGGGAAATGAGATACCTTCCTGAACTCGTAGTTAAATTATCTAAAACTTGGCATTTAAGGAAAGTTAATTTAGATTTTTCGATTTTTTTTCAAAATATTGCGACCCAACCCCTTAAAAAATTGATTTCCAAAAAAATTCAGTTTTTTTCGCATAAAACTTCACTATTTTCGCCACAGAAACGGAAATAATGGCCCAAATGGGGAATGAGATACCTTCCTGAACTCGTAGTTAAATTATCTAAAACTTGGCATTTAAGGAAAGTTAATTTAGATTTTTTAATTTTTTTTCAAAAAATTGCGACCTAACCCCTTAAAAAATTGATTTCCAAAAAAAATCAGTTTTTTTCGCATAAAACTTCACTATTTTCGCCACAGAAACGGAAATAATGGCCCAAATGGGGAATGAGATACCTTCCTGAACTCGTAGTTAAATTATCTAAAACTTGGCATTTAAGGAAAGTTAATTTAGATTTTTAAATTTTTTTTCAAAAAATTGCCACCCAACCCCTTAAAAAATTGATTTCCAAAAAAAAATCAGTTTTTTTTGCATAAAACTTCACTATTTTCGCCACAGAAACGGAAATAATGGCCCAAATGGGGAATGAGATACCTTCCGGAACTCGTAGTTAAATTATCTAAAACTTGGCATTTAAGGAAAGTTTAGTTTAGATTTTTTAATTTTTTTTCAAAAAATTGCGACCCAACCCCTTAAAAAATTGATTTCCAAAAAAAATCAGTTTTTTTCGCATAAAACTTCACTATTTTCGCCACAGAAACGGAAATAATGGCCCAAATGGGGAATGAGATACCTTCCTGAACTCGTAGTTAAATTATCTAAAACTTGGCATTTAAAGAAAGTAAATTTAGATTTTTTGATTTTTTTTCAAAAAATTGCAACTCAACCCCTTAAAAAATTGATTTCCAAAAAAAATCAGTTTTTTCGCATAAAACTTCACTATTTTCGCCACAGAAACGGAAATAATGGCCCAAATGGGGAATGAGATACCTTCCTGAACTCGTAGTTAAATTATCTAAAACTTGGCATTTAAGGAAAGTTAATTTAGATTTTTTGATTTTTTTTCAAAAAATTGCGACCCAACCCCTTAAAAAATTGATTTCCAAAAAAAATCAGTTTTTTTCGCATAAAACTTCACTATTTTCGCCACAGAAACGGAAATAATGGCCCAAATGGGGAATGAGATACCTTCCTGAACTCGTAGTTAAATTATCTAAAACTTGGCATTTAAGGAAAGTTAATTTAGATTTTTTGATTTTTTTTCAAAAAATTGCGACCCAAACCCTTAAAAAATTGATTTCCAAAAAAAATCAGTTTTTTTCGCATAAAACTTCACTATTTTCGCCACAGAAACGGAAATAATGGCCCAAATGGGGAATGAGATACCTTCCTGAACTCGTAGTTAAATTATCTAAAACTTGGCATTTAAGGAAAGTTAATTTAGATTTTTTAATTTTTTTTCAAAAAATTGCGACCCAACCCCTTAAAAAATTGATTTCCAAAAAAAATCAGTTTTTTTTGCATAAAACTTCACTATTTTCGCCACAGAAACGGAAATAATGGCCCAAATGGGGAATGAGATACCTTCCTGAACTCGTAGTTAAATTATCTAAAACTTGGCATTTAAGGAAAGTTAATTTAGATTTTTTAATTTTTTTTCAAAAAATTGCGACCCAACCCCTTAAAAAATTGATTTCCAAAAAAAATCAGTTTTTTTCGCATAAAACTTCACTATTTTCGCCACAGAAACGGAAATAATGGCCCAAATGGGGAATGAGATACCTTCCTGAACTCGTAGTTAAATTATCTAAAACTTGGCATTTAAGGAAAGTTAATTTAGATTTTTTGATTTTTTTTCAAAAAATTGCGACCCAACCCCTTAAAAAATTGATTTCCAAAAAAAATCAGTTTTTTTCGCATAAAACTTCACTATTTTCGCCACAGAAACGGAAATAATGGCCCAAATGGGAAATGAGATACCTTCCTGAACTCGTAGTTAAATTATCTAAAACTTGGCATTTAAGGAAAGTTAATTTAGATCTTTTAATTTTTTTTCAAAAAATTGCGACCCAACCCCTTAAAAAATTGATTTCCAAAAAAAATCAGTTTTTTTCGCATAAAACTTCACTATTTTCGCCACAGAAACGGAAATAATGGCCCAAATGGGGAATGAGATACCTTCCTGAACTCGTAGTTAAATTATCTAAAACTTGGCATTTAAAGAAAGTAAATTTAGATTTTTTGATTTTTTTTCAAAAAATTGCGACCCAACCCCTTAAAAAATTGATTTCCAAAAAAAATCAGTTTTTTTCGCATAAAACTTCACTATTTTCCCCACAGAAACGGAAATAATGGCCCAAATGGGGAATGAGATACCTTCCTGAACTCGTAGTTAAATTATCTAAAACTTGGCATTTAAGGAAAGTTAATTTAGATCTTTTAATTTTTTTTCAAAAAATTGCGACCCAACCCCTTAAAAAATTGATTTCCAAAAAAAATCAGTTTTTTTCGCATAAAACTTCACTATTTTCGCCACAGAAACGGAAATAATGGCCCAAATGGGGAATGAGATACCTTCCTGAACTCGTAGTTAAATTATCTAAAACTTGGCATTTAAGGAAAGTTAATTTAGATTTTTTAATTTTTTTTTCAAAAAATTGCGACCCAACCCCTTAAAAAATTGATTTCCAAAAAAAATCAGTTTTTTTCGCATAAAACTTTACTATTTTCGCCACAGAAACGGAAATAATGGCCCAAATGGGGAATGAGATACCTTCCTGAACTCGTAGTTAAATTATCTAAAACTTGGCATTTAAGGAAAGTTAATTTAGATCTTTTAATTTTTTTTCAAAAAATTGCGACCCAACCCCTTAAAAAATTGATTTCCAAAAAAAATCAGTTTTTTTCGCATAAAACTTCACTATTTTCGCCACAGAAACGGAAATAATGGCCCAAATGGGGAATGAGATACCTTCCTGAACTCGTAGTTAAATTATCTAAAACTTGGCATTTAAGGAAAGTTAATTTAGATTTTTTGATTTTTTTTCAAAAAATTGCGACCCAACCCCTTAAAAAATTGATTTCCAAAAAAAATCAGTTTTTTTCGCATAAAACTTCACTATTTTCGCCACAGAAACGGAAATAATGGCCCAAATGGGGAATGAGATACCTTCCTGAACTCGTAGTTAAATTATATAAAACTTGGCATTTAAGGAAAGTTAATTTCGATTTTTTGATTTTTTTTCAAAAAATTGCGACCCAACCCCTTAAAAAATTGATTTCCAAAAAAAATCAGTTTTTTTCGCATAAAACTTTACTATTTTCGCCACAGAAACGGAAATAATGGCCCAAATGGGGAATGAGATACCTTCCTGAACTCGTAGTTAAATTATCTAAAACTTGGCATTTAAGGAAAGTTAATTTAGATCTTTTAATTTTTTTTCAAAAAATTGCGACCCAACCCCTTAAAAAATTGATTTCCAAAAAAAATCAGTTTTTTTCGCATAAAACTTCACTATTTTCGCCACAGAAACGGAAATAATGGCCCAAATGGGGAATGAGATACCTTCCTGAACTCGTAGTTAAATTATCTAAAGCTTGGCATTTAAGGAAAGTTAATTTAGATTTTTTAATTTTTTTTCAAAAAATTGCGACCCAACCCCTTAAAAAATTGATTTCCAAAAAAAATCAGTTTTTTTCGCATAAAACTTCACTATTTTCGCCACAGAAACGGAAATAATGGCCCAAATGGGGAATGAGATACCTTCCTGAACTCGTAGTTAAATTATCTAAAACTTGGCATTTAAGGAAAGTTAATTTAGATTTTTTAATTTTTTTTCAAAAAATTGCGACCCAACCCCTTAAAAAATTGACTTCCAAAAAAAATCAGTTTTTTTCGCATAAAACTTCACTATTTTCGCCACAGAAACGGAAATAATGGCCCAAATGGGGAATGAGATACCTTCCTGAACTCGTAGTTAAATTATCTAAAACTTGGCATTTAAAGAAAGTAAATTTAGATTTTTTGATTTTTTTTCAAAAAATTGCGACCCAACCCCTTAAAAAATTGATTTCCAAAAAAAATCAGTTTTTTTCGCATAAAACTTCACTATTTTCGCCACAGAAACGGAAATAATGGCCCAAATGGGGAATGAGATACCTTCCTGAACTCGTAGTTAAATTATCTAAAACTTGGCATTTAAGGAAAGTTAATTTAGATCTTTTAATTTTTTTTCAAAAAATTGCGACCCAACCCCTTAAAAAATTGATTTCCAAAAAAAATCAGTTTTTTTCGCATAAAACTTCACTATTTTCGCCACAGAAACGGAAATAATGGCCCAAATGGGGAATGAGATACCTTCCTGAACTCGTAGTTAAATTATCTAAAACTTGGCATTTAAGGAAAGTTAATTTAGATTTTTTGATTTTTTTTCAAAAAATTGCGACCCAACCCCTTAAAAAATTGATTTCCAAAAAAAATCAGTTTTTTTCGCATAAAACTTCACTATTTTCGCCACAGAAACGGAAATAATGGCCCAAATGGGGAATGAGATACCTTCCTGAACTCGTAGTTAAATTATCTAAAACTTGGCATTTAAGGAAAGTTAATTTAGATTTTTTGATTTTTTTTCAAAAAATTGCGACCCAACCCCTTAAAAAATTGATTTCCAAAAAAAATCAGTTTTTTTCGCATAAAACTTCACTATTTTCGCCACAGAAACGGAAATAATGGCCCAAATGGGGAATGAGATACCTTCCTGAACTCGTAGTTAAATTATCTAAAACTTGGCATTTAAGGAAAGTTAATTTAGATTTTTTGATTTTTTTTCAAAAAATTGCGACCCAACCCCTTAAAAAATTGATTTCCAAAAAAAATCAGTTTTTTTCGCATAAAACTTCACTATTTTCGCCACAGAAACGGAAATAATGGCCCAAATGGGGAATGAGATACCTTCCTGAACTCGTAGTTAAAATATCTAAAACTTGGCATTTAAGGAAAGTTAATTTAGATTTTTTGATTTTTTTTTCAAAAAATTGCGACCCAACCCCTTAAAAAATTGATTTCCAAAAAAAATCAGTTTTTTTCGCATAAAACTTCACTATTTTCGCCACAGAAACGGAAATAATGGCCCAAATGGGGAATGAGAAACCTTCCTGAACTCGTAGTTAAATTATCTAAAACTTGGCATTTAAGGAAAGTTAATTTAGATTTTTTAATTTTTTTTCAAAAAATTGCGACCCAACCCCTTAAAAAATTGATTTCCAAAAAAAATCAGTTTTTTTCGCATAAAACTTCACTATTTTCGCCACAGATACGGAAATAATGGCCCAAATGGGGATTGAGATACCTTCCTGAACTCGTAGTTAAAATATCTAAAACTTGGCATTTAAGGAAAGTTAATTTAGATTTTTTGATTTTTTTTCAAAAAATTGCGACCCAACCCCTTAAAAAATTGATTTCCAAAAAAAATCAGTTTTTTTCGCATAAAACTTCACTATTTTCGCCACAGAAACGGAAATAATGGCCCAAATGGGGAATGAGAAACCTTCCTGAACTCGTAGTTAAATTATCTAAAACTTGGCATTTAAGGAAAGTTAATTTAGATTTTTTAATTTTTGTTCAAAAAATTGCGACCCAACCCCTTAAAAAATTGATTTCCAAAAAAAATCAGTTTTTTTCGCATAAAACTTCACTATTTTCGCCACAGAAACGGAAATAATGGCCCAAATGGGGAATGAGATACCTTCCTGAACTCGTAGTTAAATTATCTAAAACTTGGCATTTAAAGAAAGTAAATTTAGATTTTTTGATTTTTTTTCAAAAAATTGCCACCCAACCCCTTAAAAAATTGATTTCCAAAAAAAATCAGTTTTTTTCGCATAAAACTTCACTATTTTCGCCACAGAAACGGACATAATGGCCCAAATGGGGAATGAGATACCTTCCTGAACTCGTAGTTAAATTATCTAAAACTTGGCATTTAAGGAAAGTTAATTTAGATTTTTTGATTTTTTTTCAAAATATTGCGACCCAACCCCTTAAAAAATTGATTTCCAAAAAAAATCAGTTTTTTTTGCATAAAACTTCACTATTTTCGCCACAGAAACGGAAATAATGGCCCAAATGGGGAATGAGATACCTTCCTGAACTCGTAGTTAAATTATCTAAAACTTGGCATTTAAGGAAAGTTAATTTAGATTTTTTAATTTTTTTTCAAAAAATTGCGACCCAACCCCTTAAAAAATTGATTTCCAAAAAAAATCAGTTTTTTCGCATAAAACTTCACTATTTTCGCCACAGAAACGGAAATAATGGCCCAAATGGGGAATGAGATACCTTCCTGAACTCGTAGTTAAATTATCTAAAACTTGGCATTTAAAGAAAGTAAATTTAGATTTTTTGATTTTTTTTCAAAAAATTGCGACCCAACCCCTTAAAAAATTGATTTCCAAAAAAATTCAGTTTTTTTCGCATAAAACTTCACTATTTTCGCCACAGAAACGGAAATAATGGCCCAAATGGGGAATGAGATACCTTCCTGAACTCGTAGTTAAATTATCTAAAACTTGGCATTTAAGGAAAGTTAATTTAGATCTTTTAATTTTTTTTTCAAAAAATTGCGACCCAACCCCTTAAAAAATTGATTTCCAAAAAAAATCAGTTTTTTTCGCATAAAACTTCACTATTTTCGCCACAGAAACGGAAATAATGGCCAAATGGGGAATGAGATACCTTCCTGAACTCGTAGTTAAATTATCTAAAACTTGGCATTTAAGGAAAGTTAATTTAGATTTTTTAATTTTTTTTCAAAAAATTGCGACCCAACCCCTTAAAAAATTGATTTCCAAAAAAAATCAGTTTTTTTCGCATAAAACTTTACTATTTTCGCCACAGAAACGGAAATAATGGCCCAAATGGGGAATGAGATACCTTCCTGAACTCGTAGTTAAATTATCTAAAACTTGGCATTTAAGGAAAGTTAATTTCGATTTTTTGATTTTTTTTCAAAAAATTGCGACCCAACCCCTTAAAAAATTGATTTCCAAAAAAAATCAGTTTTTTTCGCATAAAACTTCACTATTTTCGCCACAGAAACGGAAATAATGGCCCAAATGGGGAATGAGATACCTTCCTGAACTCGTAGTTAAATTATCTAAAACTTGGCATTTAAGGAAAGTTAATTTAGATTTTTTGATTTTTTTTCAAAAAATTGCGACCCAACCCCTTAAAAAATTGATTTCCAAAAAAAATCAGTTTTTTTCGCATAAAACTTCACTATTTTCGCCACAGAAACGGAAATAATGGCCCAAATGGGGAATGAGATACCTTCCTGAACTCGTAGTTAAATTATCTAAAACTTGGCATTTAAAGAAAGTAAATTTAGATTTTTTGATTTTTTTTCAAAAAATTGCGACCCAACCCCTTAAAAAATTGATTTCCAAAAAAAGTCAGTTTTTTTTGCATAAAACTTCACTATTTTCGCCACAGAAACGGAAATAATGGCCCAAATGGGGAATGAGATACCTTCCTGAACTCGTAGTTAAATTATCTAAAACTTGGCATTTAAGGAAAGTTAATTTAGATTTTTTGATTTTTTTTCAAAAAATTGCGACCCAACCCCTTAAAAAATTGATTTCCAAAAAAAATCAGTTTTTTTCGCATAAAACTTCACTATTTTCGCCACAGAAACGGAAATAATGGCCCAAATGGGGAATGAGATACCTTCCTGAACTCGTAGTTAAATTATCTAAAACTTGGCATTTAAGGAAAGTTAATTTCGATTTTTTGATTTTTTTTCAAAAAATTGCGACCCAACCCCTTAAAAAATTGATTTCCAAAAAAAATCAGTTTTTTTCGCATAAAACTTCACTATTTTCGCCACAGAAACGGAAATAATGGCCCAAATGGGGAATGAGATACCTTCCTGAACTCGTAGTTAAATTATCTAAAACTTGGCATTTAAGGAAAGTTAATTTAGATTTTTTGATTTTTTTTCAAAAAATTGCGACCCAACCCCTTAAAAAATTGATTTCCAAAAAAAATCAGTTTTTTTCGCATAAAACTTCACTATTTTCGCCACAGAAACGGAAATAATGGCCCAAATGGGGAATGAGATACCTTCCTGAACTCGTAGTTAAATTATCTAAAACTTGGCATTTAAAGAAAGTAAATTTAGATTTTTTGATTTTTTTTTCAAAAAATTGCGACCCAACCCCTTAAAAAATTGATTTCCAAAAAAAAGTCAGTTTTTTTTGCATAAAACTTCACTATTTTCGCCACAGAAACGGAAATAATGGCCCAAATGGGGAATGAGATACCTTCCTGAACTCGTAGTTAAATTATCTAAAACTTGGCATTTAAGGAAAGTTAATTTAGATTTTTTGATTTTTTTTCAAAAAATTGCGACCCAACCCCTTAAAAAATTGATTTCCAAAAAAAAATCAGTTTTTTTCGCATAAAACTTCACTATTTTCGCCACAGAAACGGAAATAATGGCCCAAATGGGGAATGAGATACCTTCCTGAACTCGTAGTTAAATTATCTAAAACTTGGCATTTAAAGAAAGTAAATTTAGATTTTTTGATTTTTTTTCAAAAAATTGCGACCCAACCCCTTAAAAAATTGATTTCCAAAAAAAATCAGTTTTGTTCGCATAAAACTTCACTATTTTCGCCACAGAAACGGAAATAATGGCCCAAATGGGGAATGAGATACCTTCCTGAACTCGTAGTTAAATTATCTAAAACTTGGCATTTAAAGAAAGTAAATTTAGATTTTTTGATTTTTTTTCAAAAAATTGCGACCCAACCCCTTAAAAAATTGATTTCCAAAAAAAAATCAGTTTTTTTCGCATAAAACTTCACTATTTTCGCCACAGAAACGGAAATAATGGCCCAAATGGGGAATGAGATACCTTCCTGAACTCGTAGTTAAATTATCTAAAACTTGGCATTTAAAGAAAGTAAATTTAGATTTTTTGATTTTTTTTCAAAAAATTGCGACCCAACCCCTTAAAAAATTGATTTCCAAAAAAAATCAGTTTTTTTCGCATAAAACTTCACTATTTTCGCCACAGAAACGGAAATAATGGCCCAAATGGGGAATGAGATACCTTCCTGAACTCGTAGTTAAATTATCTAAAACTTGGCATTTAAGGAAAGTTAATTTAGATTTTTTGATTTTTTTTCAAAAAATTGCGACCCAACCCCTTAAAAAATTGATTTCCAAAAAAAGTCAGTTTTTTTTGCATAAAACTTCACTATTTTCGCCACAGAAACGGAAATAATGGCCCAAATGGGGAATGAGATACCTTCCTGAACTCGTAGTTAAATTATCTAAAACTTGGCATTTAAGGAAAGTTAATTTAGATTTTTTGATTTTTTTTCAAAAAATTGCGACCCAACCCCTTAAAAAATTGATTTCCAAAAAAAATCAGTTTTTTTCGCATAAAACTTCACTATTTTCGCCACAGAAACGGAAATAATGGCCCAAATGGGGAATGAGATACCTTCCTGAACTCGTAGTTAAATTATCTAAAACTTGGCATTTAAGGAAAGTTAATTTAGATTTTTTGATTTTTTTTCAAAAAATTGCGACCCAACCCCTTAAAAAATTGATTTCCAAAAAAAAGTCAGTTTTTTTTGCATAAAACTTCACTATTTTCGCCACAGAAACGGAAATAATGGCCCAAATGGGGAATGAGATACCTTCCTGAACTCGTAGTTAAATTATCTAAAACTTGGCATTTAAGGAAAGTTAATTTAGATTTGTTTGATTTTTTTTCAAAAAATTGCGACCCAACCCCTTTAAAAATTGATTTCCAAAAATACTCAGTTTTTTTCGCATAAAACTTCACTATTTTCGCCACAGAAACGGAAATAATGGCCCAAATGGGGAATGAGATACCTTCCTGAACTCGTAGTTAAATTATCTAAAACTTGGCATTTAAAGAAAGTAAATTTAGATTTTTTGATTTTTTTTCAAAAAATTGCGACCCAACCCCTTAAAAAATTGATTTCCAAAAAAAATCAGTTTTTTTCGCATAAAACTTCACTATTTTCGCCACAGAAACGGAAATAATGGCCCAAATGGGGAATGAGATACCTTCCTGAACTCGTAGTTAAATTATCTAAAACTTGGCATTTAAGGAAAGTTAATTTAGATTTTTTGATTTTTTTTCAAAAAATTGCGACCCAACCCCTTAAAAAATTGATTTCCAAAAAAAGTCAGTTTTTTTTGCATAAAACTTCACTATTTTCGCCACAGAAACGGAAATAATGGCCCAAATGGGGAATGAGATACCTTCCTGAACTCGTAGTTAAATTATCTAAAACTTGGCATTTAAGGAAAGTTAATTTAGATTTGTTTGATTTTTTTTCAAAAAATTGCGACCCAACCCCTTAAAAAATTGATTTCCAAAAATACTCAGTTTTTTTCGCATAAAACTTCACTATTTTCGCCACAGAAACGGAAATAATGGCCCAAATGGGGAATGAGATACCTTCCTGAACTCGTAGTTAAATTATCTAAAACTTGGCATTTAAAGAAAGTAAATTTAGATTTTTTGATTTTTTTTCAAAAAATTGCCACCCAACCCCTTAAAAAATTGATTTCCAAAAAAAATCAGTTTTTTTCGCATAAAACTTCACTATTTTCGCCACAGAAACGGAAATAATGGCCCAAATGGGGAATGAGATACCTTCCTGAACTCGTAGTTAAATTATCTAAAACTTGGCATTTAAAGAAAGTAAATTTAGATTTTTTGATTTTTTTTCAAAAAAATGGGGCCCAACCTGTCAAAAAATTTATTTCCATAAAAATCGGTTTTTTTCGCATAAAACATCTGTAAATTGTCTATCGATTGGGGTTTAAATAGGTGTTCAGATTGGCTCTTCGTGTCTGGTGTATGAAAGCATACACATACTTTGTATGGAATATATATCATATTTATAAAGCTGGCCGAAAGCCCGTCTAGCGTAAAGAAAAGAGATAAAAGGGAAACGAAACTAAACTAAAGCATGAAAAGTAGGAAAAGTGTTTCCTGGGCGGAAGGAAATACAAGTCAAAGGCACCTCACTTTCCACTCACCATTCTCTGATTTTTGTTAGCTTTTTTATAGCCTAAAATACGATCCAAGATCAAAAAACGAAAGTCAAGCTAAAGCGAACTCAAGGAATCGACGACTGCAAGAAAACAATGTAAATAAAATAGAATTAGCAAGGGAAAAATTCAAAACAAAGATACCAAATTTTTAATATTGTTTATAGTTTATATAGTAGCTATTAATACTAAATGAATTGTGGATACTAAATGAATAATTGAATAAAAATAATTTTATAAGAATTGCAGACTTGCTTTCTGTGTGAATCTCTTGCAGGATTTAATGCACTTTATCTCTGGTCGCATCACCAAATGTCAGACGTCTGGATGTCTGGAAAAGAACCGAGTGAGCGTGCCAAATGCAATAATTCGACGTCTGCCATCCAAAAATGCCAGAACCTCTGGGATTACGACCCCAAAAAGCGCATCTGCTTGCCCGCTGAGCGTGGGTGGGCGGGGGTTTCGGTCGAGGACCACACCCCATAACCTTTAACCTCACCTAGCTGCCCATCCTCTGTGGATGGATGTGCGTTAAAAGTCACGATTAAGCGCCGCATCAGCCACATTTCCATTTTCATTTTCACATCCCCATGATGAGCTGTTGACTCTTCCCTTGTTGTTGCTATCGTGTTTTTGGTCTCGGGTTTTTTGGGTTTGGGTTTTCCTCTCCATCTCGGGGGTGGATGTTGAACTGGGCTTGGCTTTCGGGGCATAAACTGCATGAAATTAAGTAATTAACTGGCTGAACTTCACTCCACAGGTCACCGCAGGCGGCTCAAAAGGTCACATCGATGTGCCATCAGCCATGATGAATGTGCGCTGATTTATCAAGTCGAATAATTGGTATTTGTAGACCAATTTGATGATGTGAAAGGGGTTTTAAATGTGACCATAAAAATCTATAAATATTATACTATAAAAATATATAAAATAAAATATTATTAAAAAACATTAAGCAACTATGGAAATTATGATAAAAATATATTATGTTTTAATTTTTCAATTAAGTAGAAAGCATAAATATTTAGGTACTATTAAACGTAGTTATAATAATATAAAGTGATATATATTTGCAACAAATATACTTCTTAACATCTCTGTCACTTTGGTTCCCGCCCAAAAGTTGCTCCCAAAATCCAAATCCAAATCGGGGCATATAATTAGTGACTTGATCTGGGTTTGGGATCTTATGTTTGGGATCACAGCTGTTAGTTACCGAATGATTGCCGCGAAATATGTGTGTCATTTCTCATGTGGCATATGGGGTATATCTCACTTGAACCCGGGACACAAACGAGTTTGCCCCCGAGTATGGCTTTGTGGGCCCCTCATTCGCATAGGGGTTCCCTCGGTTCCAAGTTCCTCTAGTCGCAGCTCTTGTCGGACATGACATAGGAAAACAATAGACGACGACGACGGCCCGCTGGACAATGGACCACATCTATATAGATATATGGAAGTGGAACAAAGGCGCCGGGACAGGAGTGACCAACGGTCGAGGAGTAAAGTTCCCATCGCACTAAGTAAATGGGGAAGTACATACATACGAAACAAAAAGAAGAAGAAGTATACAAATAAATAAATGGACGAAGGCGCAAGATCGCGAGAAAAATGCAAATGAGGTTGGGACATTAAGTAGCACTACTGACCATTGTCCAGTTTCGAGATCGAGATCGAGACCATAAAGGGGTTGCTGCTCCTGGGTCTTTGGTCTTTGGTCTCGTTTCGGAGGTCGTCTTAAGTTGGGATAGGAACTGCACTTTTGCTTTGCATCCCTATCCCTCCCAAATTCCATTTCCAGTTTCCGTTGTGCTCCCATTGTAATGAGTTCGCGCTCGTTACTCACCCCATTCCCCCGAATGATCTCTCACCCCTCCCATCCCGATCCTGACCTTATATCCTAACCCTTGCAGTTGGTCAGCAGTCAGTCGCCTTAATTTACGGGCCCTCGGGCGACCTCATTTGAATATTAGTTGGGCTGGTCCTTCTTGGTCAGTGATCTTGATTTGGGCCGGACCTCTGTGAAATTGCCACTGTCAAGACATTCTCACATCCTTATGCATTACACGCTTGACCAGCCGATCCTCCCTCCCCATCTCCCTCCCCATCTGAACTCATATTTCATTTCGCTGACCAGTCCTGGTCATCCCGTTTTCCGTTTTCGGAGCGGTCAACATGCGTATTACAATTTGATCCGGAATCCCTTGATTAGGAATTTGTTTTATGACGCAGGCACTTCCTTTTGCATTGTCGACCCCTGCTCCTTGCTCCCTGGCCGTCCGTTAAAATGATAATTTATGGATGCGCGACCAAGGTCCTGCCGCATCCTTTCTGGGTTAATGAGAGTTTGATCTCGCGGCGATTTATCTCTGGTCTCCCAGAGGGCAGACGAAATATCTTATTGATGGGATTAGCCGGCAAATGGGGTTATCGCCCTCAGAGATTTCCCAGGCTATCTTTGAGATTGGGAAGCATAGGTTATTAGGTGGGTAAAATAAATATTATTTTAAACTATATAACAGAACTACGACAATAGATTATGTTTTCCATTGATCCTAAAACCTAATTATCCACTATAAAAATCCATATTTCATCTGAAACATTGCAAAAAAATTGCTTAAAAATATTTATTTAAACGCCTACTTTTTAGTTCGGTATAATTTGTTATAAAAAATGCACAAATTTTTAAATTATTTATAAAAAAATAAAATATGTATATATATATATATATATATATATAAACAATGCACTAAAACAAAACCAAATTTTATAAGTATAATATTTAAAAACTTGATCATATATATGTTATTTATAAACTAAACTTTTAGATACATTTTAGACCCTAGATCCGATAGATAAAGTTAGGGATTCTAGGGGTAAAGTATGGGAATTTGTATAGTATATATAATAATATTGTGCTTATTTTTTAACCTCCATCATAAAACTTTACGTTTTTGTTCTTCTCTTGTGAGATGTTTCCATATTAACACGCTCCAATTTCGCTATCTTTGGATCAGTTGGCTGTTTTTTTATCGACGTACTGCTCCCTCGATACTCTGGGGCATTTAGTAGCCTTAATTGCAAGTTGTTTCTGTTACTGTTTCGGTTTCGCAGTTGCAAGTCCAGCTGAGCACGGGATATCCTGGAACGAGGACGAAGAGGAGGAGAAGGAGGGGTATAGAGCAAAGGACCTACCGAACCCGAACCCGATCGAAATGAGGTCAGTGACTGGCGTTGCAGGCGCTCAAGAAACGAGATCGGGATAGGAAAAGTGGGAAAGGACAAGCTGGCAGGACCCTTGGGCATTGTGCCAAGGCGTAACGGTTTTCGCTGCTTTTTTCCTCTGTCCTGGCCGCCTTTGTTTTGTTTCTTTTTTAGCTGAAAGTCCAGGACGTGTCCGTTGAATGGCCGGGCAAATTAAAGCAGGGCAAGTTTCGGTCAAGGATTAGCAGGACTTCGCCAAAGGATGACCAACGGTCATTTGAAAATTAAAGCAATACAGAGAAAATAAAAATGAAAATTGAAATAGAATTATTGGTTTGAAATCTAATGTAAATTATTAAAAATGTATTATGAAAATAAAGATATTATAAATTAAAATACCCAAAAATCGTTTAAACAATTAGCCAGTAAAATTAATAAAATTCTCCTAAAAATAAAATATATATATTATTGATTAAAATACACAAAAATCGTTTAATCAATTAGCAAGTAAAATGAATAATATTCTATTAAAAATAAGATAATTATATTATAAATTTAAATCCAAAAAAATCGTTTAATCAAGTAGCCAGTAAAAATAATAAAACTTTAGAGAAAAATGAAATACATTTTAAAAATAAAATAAATATATTATTTATTAAAATACACAAAAATCGCCTAATCAATTAGCCAGTAAAATTAATAAAATTCTATTAAAAATCCCATTTTGGTTCAAACTACCGAACTACTTTGATTGGCTGAAACCACCGAGGGCGACCCCTGTACAGCTTCCATAATGGAGTGCAAAAACTGACATTTTCTAACCCAAAAATGGCCCTTGACTCGCGTCTAACCCCCACAACCCCTGATGAAAAGCAGCCGACGCAACCCTTAGCATCCCGAAGATCACGAAAGTTCAAAGAACATTCTCGGACACTTTTAATGAAATTGACATGGACCCCGTTTTTGGGTCGAAGTTGAGATCGCCAATCGGTAGCCGGAAAATTCAATTAGTTTTTGGGCTGGAAAGTTCAAGATTTTCGTGTGCCCATTGGCTGGACCTTGGTCAGCGGATCAAAGGGGGAACAGGGGTGAACCCATCTAGCGTGACGGCGGAACAGGATGTTGTCCGAGAATAAGACAAGAAGGGGTTAAGTTGCCAAACGGGTTTCTGCTCATCAAGCGTTGTTGATTTATGGGTTCACCATCCTCAACCCCTTTTCCTTATCCTTTCTCTTGTTTTTTTTCTTATTCGTCATTTAAGCAAAAGGTGACAGATCTGATCCCGATCCCGATCCAGATTCAGATCCAGATCCCCGGGGCGCAAGTAGAGCAGCATCCCAAAACGGGATGATGATGATGCTGCCTGATCTTTTCCATGGCCACTCGTTTGCGTGTTAAAATCCCTGACCCTAAATCCTAAATCTCCTCCGAAAAGATATAGACAATCTGCCATCAGCTGCCTGACCAATTAGTCAAATGTCCTCCTAGACTTTGTGAATTTCTTTGGGAAAGTACTTACTCGTCTGCTTGATGATCTGGCAGCAAGACTACCAAATTGTAGCCATTTCAACATTTCAGGTGAAACAAGTTTCGGTTTTACCACAAATTTCAGCATCATTTGGCGGCTCGTTCTCAGCACCTTTTGACCCCCAACAGACGAGTGTCGTTTTAACTGCGCCCAAAAACGAAGAGGAAACACAGTATCGGACTGAGAAACACCAGCAGCGAACAACTCGTAATATGTTTTTATTGCCATAAAAGATATGGTGCTGCGACTTAGATGAAAGCTGGCCGAACTGGCTAAGTGGTCAGCAGTTTCCGTTAGCCCTCCGTGTGTAGCCCATCTCTGCCCGCTTACTTCACTTCATTTCGTTTCCCATTTCTCACTACTCACTTCTGGCCAAGGTGGCCCAGCCAAAAACCCAGACCAGGTGTACCTGGTACACCACACACTTAATTGCTCGTATCTGTCACAACGCCAGGTTCGAGATCTGCTCTTCATATCGTGTTTATTTGCTTGGGAATCTACAAGATTCGGTTTTGGGACTGCGACTCCTTGGGTCTTCCAGAAGAAAGAGTTGTACAGTAAAGAAGTCATCAGCATGCCACTGAAATGGGTAGCCCATGGAAACCTCTATAAATTACGAGTTTCTGAATAAATTACGCTTGAAACATATCCTATAAAATATATTAAAAACTCCACATTAAATAATACTAATAAAATCATAATTTTTTTGCATAAATAAATTTTTTGTTTAATATTTTTAATATGGAATTTCTAACTAGATTACCCCTAAAATATCGCCTAAAATCTAAAAAAAATTTACAATATATACTACCGGTAGAATATTATCTTTTTGCTATGATAACATATATTTTTACAGAATCTATACAATAGTTAGACCAAGTTTTTGATTTTCAGTTAGAGATTAATCATATTATCTGATATACATATACCATATTCTTATGTTATATCCAAAGAATTTCTGGTAAGGTAAGTAGTCTTAGTAAACGAAAAATTTGGAAAAATCAACTACAAATCTAAGCAAAGTTTTTATTCGGGCAGAAGCGCTTTCTGGTGCTATGAAAAATGCCCAGAAAAGTGTTGCACTGACCGCAGTAGAAATATTCTCCGTCATCCTTAGCATCCTTTAGAAATGGCAGAAGGAACTTAATCCAGGAGCACAACGCTGAATCCATTTCGGCGGCGCTCTTGATCACAGGACGTCCTTTGTGGCTGCAGGCAGGGCAGTAGATACCCGTAGTGGCTTTCATCCATTGGTCTACGGATGTCTTGAACATCTTTTGGGAGGCCTTCGCCTGGTGGTCTGAACACGAACACGATGGATTCTTGGCTTTGGGATTTGAAACTGCCTTGACTTTCGGATTTTCAGGGTTCTGGTATTTCTCATATGACAGATCTTTGGTTTTTGGACACAATTGTTTATTGGTTTTCGGACACGATTGATTTTTGATTTTCGGACACGATTTATCTTTGGTTTTCGGACACGATTGATCATTAGTTTTCGGACACAACTGATCCTTAGTTTTTGGACACAAATGACTCTGTGAGCCTGGACATGGAAGATCCATTCTAGCAGCCAAAGTGCACTTGATTGACGATGTCTTCTTCTCTTTGGTTTACAAGTAGAGTAAATGAATATTTAAAACAAATATTATTTACAAGGTTATTTAAGATGTAGGTATAAATATATTATTATAACCATTACTACTTCTATTATATTGCCTATTTACTAACTTACATAATTATCTTTAAATTAAATTGTATTTTTAATATGATATTCTATCTCATACTTGGGCTTTGAGTGAAATCGACTTACTCCAATCTGATGGGGAATCGAAAAGAGACAACATGCTTCCTGAAGATGCTGTCTTGTGGATATTCCTGATATTCCCGATTACTTCCGGGTGATCCTGTTCGATGTGACGGACTAGGGCGGAGGTATCGTAGCGGGAGCATCGCACTGCCTTCAAACACTGCATGCAACGCATTTCGTGCTCTCCATTGCAGGCCTTCGGTGTGTTGTCCTGGGACATCTGGATCTATTCTATATATTTACTATTTACTAATAAAAGTCGATGCTTATTGTGTGCTGAGAATGACTGGAAAAAGTGGGGACTACGAAATGATTAACTTGAAACTCAAATTCACAGCCTGCTAATTTTATTTATTTTTAAAATGTGTTTTGATAAATATTTAGGCTATACAAATTTTTATTTATTTATTATTTTTAATTTAATTATTTTGAAAATTATTCATTACTCAAATTTACTAAAAAGTATTTAAAAAATATAAATATATTGCTACTTTTATTTTTATTATTTTTAAATGATGATTTTTATATTTATACATTACTCAAATGTACTAAAATTAACTAAAAAATGTAAATATATTAATAAACAATTTTTTATCAAGTTAGTTGCATTTAAATTTATAAGCTTTGCAATTAGAACGAAATGAAAACCTCTCGGAAATGGCCTAAAGTTAAGAAATCCATCAGCAACAACCGCATCCAGTGGTGCATCATGCAATCTTCCTCTTCAATTTCCATTTTCCATTTGCCGCATTCATAAAACAAACAGAAAAGCTGAAGAAAAAAAACTGAAAAAAAACGAAACCACGGCGAAATCATAATAAATATCTCGCGTAAATGCAACAAATTTGTGGCGCATGCGCAACCAGCAACCGGCTGCTGTTGCCGTGTAATTAACAAAAACAACAGCGGAGCCCACCACCACCCACTGCACCACCTGCACCGCCTGCTCCGCCTGCACCACCGCCCCCCGCCCACTTTGCCACCTTCGATGAGCTAACCTTTTTTTCAGTTTTTCTCTCTATGTTTGTTGTTTTTGCCGCTGTTAACTGACGGCACGCGCTGCGCTGCGATGCAATTTTCGGTGTATCTGCAAGATACATTCGCCGCTTTTATGATTTACGCTCGCCTCGCTTTATATAATCGGATCGGATCGGATCGGATCGCCGGATCGGGCCTGCACAACCTGCGCAGCTGAAAAAGAAGCATTTCATAATTGAAAATGTTGCAACTATTTGGTGGTAGCAGCTCCTCCATCCATCCATCCATCCAGCCATCTGTCTGCTCGGCTGCCTCTTGGCTGCGTTGCATGTTTGATTTCTGCTAATGCAATGCGGCATCTTGTTGCTGTTGTAATTAACAGCAGACTTTTTTCATTTCATTTTCGTTGTATTTCTTGTTTTTTTTTTTGTACATATATCTGTGGGCCTTTTAAAAGGCCTGAAAGGCATCCGAACATCCAAACATCCAAACTCCATTCAGGAGGAAGTGGCCGCATATCAATTGCCTGGAAATGCGATCAAATCACTGCCGGGTTTCGTTCGGAAAACACCCCGCAAAGGCGCCCATTAAACACAGTCGATAATGCTGGGATTTATAAGCTTACTTAACCTAACTTACTTTCTATTAAATATTTATTTATCATAAGATATATCACTAACTTATCTTAAAATAATTTTGAAAATATTACAGTTAAATTTAAGAATCTGAAAATATTTAATATTAATATATTCAAGTTTTATATATTTTAAACAATCTTAACTAATATATTTTAAACTTCTTACCTATATTAGAATTTTTTTTGCTAAGCATACAATTCCAAATTTAAATATGGAATTTGTTTATAGAACATACTTTCTATAAAATATTGATTTATTTGATCATATATCACTATACGCAAAAAAAAAGCATGTTCCCGTAAAATCGATATGGCCATCTAAATTTCAGGTCATGCAAAACACATATCATTTTTACATGAAATACTCTTTTCGACCAGTTCAAATTTACCTGGCCGCATATAAAATTCAAATTGATCTTAAATAATGTAAAATCGATCTATGTTTCATATCGATTTTTTTTTGGGTGTAACTTATCTTAAAATAATTTTGAAAATAATGCAATTAAATTTAAGAATCGGAAAATATTAAATATTAAAACATTCCATTTGTATGCATTGTATTCTTGTATTCTTACCTACATTTTTTGTTTTTTTTTTCTTAGCATACAATTTCAGTATTACCT
This sequence comes from Drosophila mimetica, assembly GCA_037075245.1. NCBI lineage: Eukaryota > Metazoa > Arthropoda > Insecta > Diptera > Drosophilidae > Drosophila > Drosophila mimetica. The sequence goes on from JBAMCH010000005.1 coordinate 7,773,053, forward strand.
CCACTACCCTAAATTCCCAAGAGACCTCCATTAGTCACATTTAAATATGGAAATTGCTTCGAGATCAGTTGACAAGGCTAAAAGCTGCACACTTGGCTCTCAAGTCTCAAGTTCGTGGGCAAAAGCAACAAAAAAAAAGTAGAGGCTAAGCTCTTCTCGCGCGGCGCCTTTCGTGATGGCTTGTTCCCAAAGGTATTCGCTTACCATGTCCGTGATCCGCTATCGCATGTCTAGTATCACTTTCGATGGCCTTATCATCGCTATCATTTCTGCAAGGGAAGAGGGACCCCGAAATGGGCAGCTTTGCGCACGCGCAGTGCATCACGTTTAGCCAACACCCGAGTAACTCGCACGGATACGGATGGATGGCCAAATGGATTGATGGATGGATGGATGGATTGACAGCAGAGGAACAGGAACTCATGTTTCGCGCATATGAACGCAGACTGGCTCCAGACGGTCGTGTTATCCGAGATCACCTCTTACGTAAGGAGGCTGATCCCCAACTCAAATCAAAGTGCTCACTCAGCTTATCCGCTTTTGATGGCATTCACATTACTCACAAAAATTATACAATCTCTAAAATGTTTATTATTATTAATTTTGTAATTGGAAAACAAATTTGATCTTAATAATATTATGAATACAATAATACTTTATGTGAAAGATTTGGGATAGCATTTTGATAGTTTTATACTTCCAATTTGAAAAGGTAAGTTTATGTGGAGGTAAAAACAAGTATTCCCTTTGGTCACGTGGCGGAATTTACCGTAATTTACCATCATCGTCGTGATGATCTCTAGCCCCGTCTCTTTCGCTCCCCGGAGATCGATAAACGATTGGCAATGTGTGTCGTCCGTCGATTTCCTGCTTCACACATTAACAGTCGATCGGTGTCCGTAACCCCATCTTTATCGATTGGAGAACTGTCGAGGCAACGCAAACAACTCAACTCCCCAAAGAGTTCTCCTCATTTTCTGCGAGTGTGTGCCATGGGTGTGAGTATCTGTGCGATGGTTCTCCTCGAATGTATGAGTGTGTCGTTGGGTTTTTTCGACGATCACGTCCCCTACATAAATATCCATAAAAAGTAATGCTCACATCCGTCCGGATGAAATGCGTTCGTGTTTGGCGCGAGAGCAAGAACAGGGAGAAGAACGAGAGAGAGAGAGAGAGGGAGATATCGCGGGAAGAAAGAAACAGATTGATAGGGAAGGGAGATCTTTGGGAAGGGTGTTAAAAATTAATACTACACATCGAAAAAATATTGCCAAGCAAGGTTCCATACTTTGATACAAATCTATGTATTTAAAAAAAAACATTTCTATTTTTGAAAATAATTAAAAAAAATATTCTTATAACAAAAAATACGAATCACTTGAATTCTATAATATTAAAGTTAAAACATTTCTCTCTCTGTCGCATAGTTGGAAAATCTTGCAACACTTTCGTTCATTCTCAAGCCTTCAAGCCTGCTCTATCGTAAATCATCAGCGATAAGATAACACCCATAAAAATAAGTCAAAACCTTCACACGATCAGAGCGAAATCAAACAAAGATATAGACACTGGCATACCTGAGATGTCCGCATCCATCCATCCCGTGTTCGATGGAGTTATCGGGCCAGAGCCAACAGGCAGGTGTCCATCACATCGGGGCAAACACAAACGGGTATATGTGTCGTAAGCTATATACACTCGTATATCCATCCATCCATCCATCCAGAGGGTCCAGGGAAAATACACACGAGAATCCGAATGCGAGAGTGTTTTGATTTGTTGCCTCATTGGTTTTGGGTTTTGTTTGGGTTTACTGCGGTTCAGTTGACCCAATATTTACCTTGCTTATCGAGCACCCACTATCCGTCCAGAATCGGGATTCGGTTCCAGATTCACAGCGTGTCGATGGGGAGAAAATGGGTCAGAGGGGTGACGATCGGGGGTGGAATTGGGGGATCCAAAACAAATATATTATATACTTAATGAAAAGAAGAGAGGGTGATCGGGGTCACCAAAAAAAAAAATCATCACAAAATTGTATATAATATAGCTCAAAATCTTTAGATAATATCCTTAGATATCCTTAAGGGTATATTACACTTAACAGATTTCGTTAGTAACAAAATCCCTGGATATTTTCGGTGAAGGCTCGTGTCGGGGTCACCACCGAAGTAGCGCCAGCAACCTCCAATCGAGTCTCACTTCTAGCCCAGACCTTCTACGCGTAACGTTCGATCGGAGGCTCTTCTGCCTAATTAGCCGACTATGCGGTATCGAGCAGCAAGTACCATCGAGTATCGGAGTACCGTGTGGCAAGGTCAACGGATTCTTTGCCTCGTACCGCCTTGAACGCAATTTACCGGTGGCCATTCGAATATTTACAATTTACAATCCAAGTCCACATCCGCCCACCAGCTGCTGCTGCTTCTGCTTCTGCTTCTGCCTCTGCTGCCATCTTGGCCACATCATCGACGGCACCTTGGTGTTTGGCCAACAAGCCAAGCGGCCAGTTAACCAAGCAGCCAACCAATCAAGTCAACACCCATCGCACCAACACCCAGTCAAGGCTGCTGATGTCGTGCTGAGCGGACCCACATCCTCCCGGCCAATTATTATTAGTTCTTAACTTGTGCAAATAATTCAATTAGCCAATTATCGTGGTTCTCTCATGCAATAAACAAGTCGATTTGGAAATACACTTTAAGCTTATAAATGTAAAAATAATTAAAAAATAAAATTAAGAAACTAGCAATAAAAACTAATAATATTTGAAATTCCTTTATTACACCCCCTTGATAAGAAAAATATCTTAAAGACCTTGGTATATCCCCATCTTCATAGGTAATATAGCCAAGCAGTAGAGCCATCAAGGCGCTGAAATCAATGTTGCAATTATTAGAGTGCAAATGTAAAAACGGAGTCTTTGCTAAAGCGCCAAAAGACAAATCAATTAAGCGCGCTTAACTATCTACATATTCAGCTGGCCAACCATATTGTACATATCTAGATATATCCATATATATTTATATGCATACCTGTGGGGGCCAACAAACCCATTTAACCCACAAGTGGCCAATGTCTTGTGCTGCGTCCGTTTAATTATGGAAAATGATCATGACAGAGAGCATTTCCTGTCCCTGTCTGCGTTTGTGTTCGCGTTCGCGTTTGCTTTTGCGTTATGTGGCCAAAGTGTCTTTCTCTTTTCCATTTTCAAAGTCCAGACGACACAGACTTGAGACGCGAGACACCTCGTACCTGACCACCTCCCAAAAGACAAACCAAACCCCTCCTCCTTTTCACTCACTTTGATAATTTCTCCGCACTTTGGCGGCGGCATCGGACATCAGACATCGCACATCGCACAGCGGACCAATCCAATACAATACGATCCGATGGCTTTTATGAGCCCATGAGCCCAAATAGTTGGGCCTCCGGGCTGCATCGATTCTGCCCCCAGAATTTTAAGTACTTCGCCGATCTGGCCGGCTGCCCAACGAGAGATCCCAGTTCCCTTGATTCCCGGGGTTTCTTGAACCTAACTGTTGCTCCGCTCAATGCACAGATCGAACGATTGATCGCTTGACTCTCTGATCGTGGGCCATAAGGATTTGGTTTTCGATTTGGATTTCCATAGATCCTCACCACACGTGATCGCACTGCTGATCATTGTTTCTCCGCAAAGAGTGATCAGTACTTTTCTATTCTCCAAGCTTTGTACCAGATATTCCTAAGGGATTATTAATATTATATTATATTATTATTATATTATTATGTTGGGAATAACTTTCTAAAATCAGTTCTTAAGATCACAAGATAATACATATTATATACTTTCCGATATTCCACATAAATAGAGTCTCAAAATATTTTCAAGTTAATTCCGATCGATTCATAGATCATCGTATGCACAACTAAAGATATCATTTACAGCTAAAGACCATTAAATCTTATGGAGAACGTTTTTATGAACCTACACAGCCATCCATTGATGGCAGTGCATTCCTAGGGTTTATTATCCTGCGGCTTCGATTACGATCATGGGCTTTACGACTAGCAACTTGGATCGTTAACTGAGGAGTCCATTAAACCGAGAGGTAGCCAAGAGAACGTGTCAGACATAAAACCCTCCAGGCAGCTCGAGCAGGTTCACTCTCCGAGGAGCATCATTCATCCGGAGGCAGAGAGACTGGAAATGGGAATTGAGGCATTTCCTTCGCTGGAGTTGGACTCTTGTCGATGGATCCGTTGCTGGAATACTAATACCGCACACAGAGAAAAAGTAGATTTAGAATAAGGGATCCCATATTTTTAATAAAAATTCCCTATAATAATAAAAGATAATTTTAGATACGTTAATATTGATAATTATAACTTTAAATTCAAAGAACTTTAACTGAAATATCTTTAGATATTACCCAAATATCACTAAAATTATGGCAAATTTCTTCTTGTGCAGTTGGTAGGCAAATTCCAGCTGAAGAAGAGCTGCCATTAAATTGGTACTTGATGGGGATGCGATGTGGTCGTTCATGCTGATGTGGCTGTGCTCCATGATGTAGATGTAGATGTGGCTGGAATGTATGCTCCATCTGCAGCCGCCGCTTGTTGTCACTCCGTCAGTTTGCCATTTTTTGAGGTCGTCGTGTCTCTCGCACATTTAATGTCCGATGCCGCGTTGTGCGTTGCATACTAATCGAAACGGGGCTATGGATGATCTGGGCATCCGAATTCGAATCCGAATCCGATGATCATGATGTAAGTAAGCAACTGAGTGAGTGAGTGAGTAAGTGAGCAGATGATGTGCTGGCGGCTGCCAGTATCTCTATCTGAGTATCTCACTATCTGCGTCTGAATATCCGCCCACGCAGTAGCGCGTCGTTCCTCCTCCGTGGGAATCGTTTAAAAGGCAACTACCACACGGCTACCAAAACAAATTTCGGTCGAAAACGTATTTTATGGGCAAAACGTGAGGATGCCTCGAGAGGGGGGAGGTGGGCATAGGGATGGGGACGGGGATGGGATGTCACTTCTGCTGGGCTGTTTCTGTGTTTCAGCTGGGCTTATTTATATGCCGGCCGGATCATCATCAATGGCCCTCGCACACTCTCCGCTCGGACTTGGCCAACTCCGAATGCTCGAGACCCGGAGTCGAACCTGGCACTTGAAAAAAATTCGTATTCGAAATAAATATTGGGTTAGAAAATAAACCGAATTCACTGTCTTAAAGTTACTTAAATTAATACTTTTTAAAAAATTATATTTCTTTAGCATTTTAGAACTATCTGATATTTTTAATATATGTATATATTAGATATTTATTAATCTCGACTGCTCGAGACCGGGAGTCGAACCCGGCACTTGGAAAAATTTGTATTCGAAATAAATATTGGAACCGAGTTCAATGTCTTAAATGTACATCAATTATTTTAAAAAAATTTACTTTTTAAACAATGGATATTTCTTTAGCATTTTTGAACCATCTGATATTTTTAATACATATATTAGATATTTATTAATAAACTTTTCATACCAAATATTATTATTAGAGATTTTCTTGGGCTTTTAAAAAATATATAAATATTATTATGATATTGTAATCTTGTATACACATTTCCAAAGCTTAAACCATACATCACATATTTATTTCCCCTCTGGCTAAGTGCTGCGTATTTCTCCCAGTGTATGCATTCACATTTCGTCCGCTGGTGACATAATCCACTGCTGGCAGCAGCCAACATTTGTTGTCACTGGAGACGCACTTGAACCGCCGGCAACAACAACATCCTGAAAGAGGTCAAGTGATTGGCCATCTCATTGTGTTTTCTCATCAGGTGCGATGATGGAGAGGGCCTAAAGTCCGAAAACTCCGGGCCCAAAAGTGGTTGATGGGCCAAGAGAAATATGATACGCACATTGTGTATGCACACGATCGTCCGTCGCATCCACAAATCCACACATCACATGCAGCTCCTCTTCGATGATGTGATGGTCATCCATCCATCCCATATCCCATATAACCCATATAACCCAGTGTATCCCACATCCACCTGAATGGGAACGTGATCGGTTACAGTCTGCATCCCGTTTATTTGGCATCCTGAGGAAGTCAGGTGCCTAATTGTTTCCGCCATCGGCGTGATCATCATCTCCAACCCCTCTGCTTATTGATTTCTCCCCTGTGTTCCCAAGCATTGTGTGGTTAATTTTTGTCACCTGATCTCACCTGATAAGCAGTGAGATTTAGTCTCTGTCCTCCGTTTCTTTCCTTTGTTTTTTCTGTGTTAACCTCTTGACATGAGAATCGACGTCCATAGGGTTTCCCTTCCGAAGTGTGGGATCATTGTGCGATTGATTTTGAAGGATTCTGAGGAAAGTCGCTCGTTTTTGTAGGTCAAACAGCTGGAATATCAAATATTGGGTAAGTAGTTGATGGATTATAAGGAATCTATTGCAAAGGCTTCACGGGGAACTCCTTAGGGTTTCGTATTACCCTATCCTATGACTAGTTCTTAGAGATAGTAATGGTAAATCATATCCTTAGAGGGAAAATCTTCTGATTTTCTAAGACTTCGATGATCTTCAAGAGCTGAAAGCTTAACCTCTCGTTGTCTCCTTGTTAAAATTCAAGCAAGTGCGCATACCAAGTGGAATGCACACGGCCAATGGGAGCGATGATGATATGTATCTTTTGGGCAATTGGAGCACAACCGCCCACTGATAACCGGGCAACGTGGAGGGCTACCATCCAAAGTCTCTTTACCTATGAGTCGAATGCTAATTGAATGAAACGGCGGCAGGCGGCAGTCGGTAGACGGCAGACGCATTTCCACCATTCCAAATGAACTCCCTCGAGTCGGGTTTCCAGCTAATTTGCATTTAATTAACTTAATAATCTGTGTGCCAATTGCGAGAAGGAGCAGCGGCAGCTGCACATCGTGGGAAATGGCTAGATTAAATTTATTTTCAATTATTTTATCAGCCAAACGTTTTGCGGCTGCGGTTTTATTACATGACATATTTGTTTGTCGTACTTTTTTTTTGCTTTTCTTTCGGTTTTTTTTTTGGTCTGGCTCTTTTGTTTATCAACAAAGTTGGTGGCGGGCCTCGGGCGGGGGAATCGGATTTTGGGGGGCTTTACGCTCCGCTTCTTGTCACATAATGTGGCGCAGCAATTAAACGAAACGGCCTCACCGTCCGACAAGAAAATTAATCCAGTCCGCGCACTTTGCATACCAATTGCTCCGATTCCCCATTTGCCCGAGTCTCGAGAAGATCGAGCCCGGGATTTAGGGCTAAAAAACGAGAGTGCCCAATAAAAATAATGTTACTATTGGACGATTACCCACTTACCAAAGAAAATTAACAAAACAAGAGAGAACGCTGCAGAGTCCCTCGACTATTGTATACCCCTTACTCAGCTAACCCATTGAACTTATGAAGTAGTGGTCTGTATAAAACCATTTTTGGTATGTCACTAGGTATTAACAAAATATATCTAAACAAATGCATCAGAGAGAACGCTGCAGTGGAGTCGACTATTGCATACCCCTTACTCAACTAACCCATTGAACTTATCAAGTAGTGGTCTGTTTAAAACCATTTTTGGTATGTGACTAGATATTAACAAAATATATTTAAAAAAATATTTACTGAAAAAAAATCGTTAAAAAAATAAAAAAAATCCTAGAAATGCAAAAAGTTTAATATTTTAGATTATAATATACAATACATAAGAGAAGTTGAGATCCATTTAAAAATGGTACCAGTTCATGGTATCAAAAGGGCACGAGAAAGGACCACCGGAATCGAGAATCGAGAACCTCTGGGCCCGAAGCAAGTTCCTCGGATGTGACCTCTTCACTGGGGTAGGTCATAACTTTTAATGATGCGCGGATTTGTCTCTTGATCATCTCGGTCATAAAACCAACCAGGGGCAAGGGGTAAGGTCAGCAGCCGGGTGGCCAAAAAACAAAAAAACAAGGCAAGACAAAAACAAAGGTGTCGGCTGCTCTCTTTGGAGTTAAGTGTAATAAGCGGAGACTGTTATCGTGGGCAAATATTAAACATCTTGTGCGGAGCTTTAACGCCGTTTTACCCGGTATCTGTATCTCGTCCCGGTATTTGTCTTTGTCGGCGTTTTGATGTTTTTATCTCTGCCCGATGCTCCACATACATCACACCGATGATCTTTACGATCGCGATTCCGAAAGAGGTGAACCCAGCGGGGGGAAGTGGGGAGGCCGGAACTCGTCGCATGCCAAGACGATGGCGTGTCACCACTTCCTCCGGCCCCCATAAACGATAAATGGATCTGGCGTTATCTGGTAACTATTTTCTGGTAGAAAATATTCACGAATTCAGAATTCGGAATTCTTCATAAATACATATATTAACAGTATTATAAATATATTACATATTTATAGATCTAGAAAATCATATTACTCATAGTAAGACAAAAAATCCTTTAAAATCTTTAAATCATATTTATTTATTTATTTATTTATATAATGCTAAATCATATTATCATATTATTATATCATAATCATATCATATTATGTTATTATATTATATATATATATATAATATTTTATCGATAAACTAACCAAAAAAGGGGTTTAATTTACCTTACTTAGCTTAAAGTTCTATGAGATACAAATTATTATATTACCCATTTAAAATATCATATTACATTATTAGCTTTATAAGAAAGTTTTTGGCATCTGGCGTTAAAGGTAAGCAGCTCGAAAACCTCGGAACTAAAGCGGTGACTTTCTGAGATACCCCCCACACGGGGTATATAGATTATGTACCTACGCATATAGCTGTTTATCCCCCACCCCAGGCGATTGACAAAGTAAACAACGGCTCGAGCTCGGCGAGCGATCGCAATTCATGGACTACACACTCAGCCGGAGTCAAGTGGGTCAAAATCAGCATAAAAATCCGCAACTGATGTCGCTCATTTGATCGCACTCGCGCCGCATGGTATATGTTATAAGGTAAGGTATAAGGTATCGTATACTATACTATATCGTATCGGAACGGATCGAATCCGATTGGATCGCGCGATGGGATCAACTAAGTTGCCGGGAACTTATTGCAATTGTAATGCGTTGAATATTGATGAGAGCGGCACAGCCTGCTCTTGGGGTTGAGATTCGATCGGATTGGATTCGATTTTGAGCACGTGGAAGAAGCCAAACAGCAGGGACCTTAACGCGGCCCATTTAAATTGTTAAACACCCGCGGAATCCATTGAACTAAGGCGGCGGCAGCGTAGTATAAATTCCCCCAGCCGGCAATCTTTCAATAGATCAATGAGCTCGACTTGTCTCGAATATTCCCCACAAAGTTTAAGCAATTTGAACTTTGTAAATGGGTTGCTTCGAAAAGAACTTGGAAATAAATGATAAGGCAACCATGATTCAATATGCAGATTGTCCTTCGGTCTACTAAAAATAAAATTGGTAAAGTACTTCCGCTCCTAATGGAAACATCAGGGGAGATATTGGAAATGGGACGCGGGATGATGATGACTCCAAACCGGATAATATCCATGCATAATTGCATTCTGTGACCTTCTGGCGGAGATAACCGCAGGAATTAGGAGTAAATAAATGTCACAACAGCGGCAGAATAACTACCTGAAAGGAGCCACACACTCATTAGGCCATCGAATCGGCAGCAATTTCATTTCAATTTTCACTTCCACATCGGATTTCGGCTGACCATTTCCGTTTTGTCCGCTGCTGATAATTGTAATTTCTGCTGTTCGTATCTGAAAACCCAAAACATACAAACACGACTGGACCCCTAAAAGGCGATCTATATAGACCCTCGATCTATTCTGCGAGTCGAAGAAATGCCAGGGCAGACCAAAAATTACGTATTCAATGGGCAATTAAAACGCGCCGGAGAAGATCGAGGAGAGGAGATCTCTCGCCCTGTCCCTTTCTAGACAGGCCACGAAGATTGGTTCGGATCGGATTGGATTGGATTGGATGGGGATTTCAAGAAGAAATCAAGCCAGCTAACTGACAATGCCGAGGCATGGCAAAGCATTTTAATATAGAAATTTTCTTGCCGCCATTATTTTAGGCCAACGGCCTACAACGGCCCGAAGTCGAGGCCCAAGTCAGCAGCATACACAGAGAGAAAATGTTTGGGGTTTTTAGGAGGGAGATTAAAAATATTTAAACAGCTTTAGCAGCATTTATAGTTAAGGAACCCAATATAAAATATAAAATTGAGTTATTTTCAGTTTAATTATTTAACATAAATGATAGAAACATTAAAAATATTTTTTAATATAATATTAATCTTGGTTCTATAAGTTTTAAATATCTAAAACTTTTATCAAATACAAACGATAATGGTTTATTATAAAAAATATGATGGTAAAAAGTTTAAAATTCAGCAGGTTTATCAGTATCACCTTTTCAGAATTTCCAATATAATCGAATCCGACTTATAAACAACATTTTTCTGAGTGCCCGAGAGCAGAAGACAGAAGCAGAAGACAGAAGACAGAAGAGACACGGCCAACATCCAAAGCAAAAGCCATTGAACAGCCATCAAGGGGCGATCCATAGAAGGGCCTATAGGGTACGTACGCCCATCCTCAGCACCCAATCGACACACAACACCCATTCCCCCCCTCTTCCCCTTCCCCCTCCCCCCGCCCCTTTCCCGATTTTGGTGGCTGGTCAAAAAGAAAGTCGCCTGCCCATTTGGCTTTGTATTGTATTGGCTTTGGCTTTAGCTTTGGCTGTAACTTTGGCTTTAACTTTGGCTTCCATTGAAGATTGGCGCAGCAGCAACAGCAGCAGCAGCAGCCGCTGTCGATTCGATGCAGTTGGCCATCGACGAAGACAAAAGGAAAACACACCATGAATCTTTAATGAAGAATCAGCAGTTACCAGTTACCAAGTAACCAGCTACCGGCTACCAAGATACCAAAGCTACCATGTTTGGGCCCATAAACGCGCCAACCGCCAATCGTCGCCATCATCGCCGTCGTACATTTTCTTTTATTGAGCCGTAGGATTCGAATTTTGATTGTTGTTGGCCTGTAGTTTGAATACCCTGTACAGAAAAATATATTTGGTAGTTGAAAGAATTTTTAAATATTTTAATATTTAATAATATTTTAATTTTAAGAAATTTAAGTTCATTAAATTATAAGTAAATATTAAATATATCTAATAATCTATAAAATGTTGATTGGTTTTGGATTGCTTATAACCAAGTTAATTTTTAGAATTTTTTTTAAATGTTGATAGGTTGAATTTTTATACGCTTTCTATAATGAATCATTTCATAAGGCCATGAATCACACACTTAATTTTTAATTAGCTGGTTACTAATATCAAAAATTATCTTAAGAATTAGTTGAATATTCCTTTATCGAAATTCTTCGCTTATCGTTTTATATCATATCATAGATATTTACCCTGCATATAGGGTATATTCAACTTCGATACCCATACAGAGCCACTCATCGTTTCTGGTTTTGTGTTTGGATGTGATTTCGTATTTGGCGCGGCATTTGAAGTCTGAAAGTCGAAGAAGAGGAGGCAGCAGCAGCAGCATGGCTGCTATAAAGCCACTATAGCCATCAGCCATCGGACATCGGACACCTTGGACATCGGACTTGGATGGCGTGTCCAATGCCCAGTGTCCAATGCCCAATGGTCGGAGCTCAGAGCTCGAGAGCTCGAGAGCCCGATGCCCCATCGTGCACCCATCGCAATGTTAATGTCTGTTTGGAAATCGTGCCCAGAGCCATAGGCTCCCCCTATCCGCCATCTCTCGCACTCTCTCTGGAGGTCTCATTCGCACCATGTCTCTGTGGGGACCCGAGAAAACCAGAATGGAAAGCTTTCTCCAAGCGAAACGAATACGCAATGCTCTTTGGATTCAGAAAAAAATTGTTTAAAAACTCAGAAAATATATAGGATTTAATAGAGGTGGAAATTTAAAATTATAAAACATTAATTGGATTATATAGATTAGTTAGTTATACTTACTCTCATATTATGAAATTTTTGTTTTTAATATTTATTATATATTTAAAAAAATATCAACAAAATAAAATCTATATTATAATGTCAACCAAAAGTCAAATCTTCGTTTTATAAACTCTACTCATAACATAACCCTTAAAGGGAATCTTCGTAGTACCCATCAAAATCAAAGTGAATAACTGTATTCGAATGGCTTTCATCAATAGTTTCGGTACTCGAAAGACACAAACAATTCGTCTCTTAATTTGCGTATAGAGTATGGGAGAATAAAAGAAATTTATGGACAAACTATGCATTATTAAAAAATGATGTGTACATGCGGTGCGTGGCTCGTTTGAGATTTGTTTAATAATCAAAATTCATTAAGCGAGTGCCAGCCGTATGGTGGATCGGTGAAATTAAGCACCCATAGATACATTATAAATATATCGCAGAGATGGTCAACGAACTGAGCTGGCCAAACGTGGACCGTGAAAGTTTCGAGCCACGATTCTGACCCAAAAAAAGACAAGGGGTTACGAAAAAAATATGGAATTCCGAGATACTTGTAGTTGTGGAAAAAATGATATATGGTCTATTATATATTGGTAAATGAAATAGTTACTAAATTTGACATACTTTAAAAGGTTTAAGCAATATTTTTGTTTTTATCTAAGATTATTAAATATAGATTTATTATTAGGATTCGATAGATGCAATAAGTTCTGCATCCTTTTGTCAAACCCCCAACTCAGGTGACATGTGATATGGTGCTTGTAAAGCTTCCTGGCCAGTTGGCAACAGAGGAAACAAGCGGGAAACAGAGAGCAGGACCATGTCCACTGGTGCATTACATCGCCCCGTTTCCAGTCGGACTTCCGATTCTCGGATTACGTCTCTCTGAAATGTGATCGATTTTCAGGAGGGCGTAGAAGCGGCGGCACAAAAAAAAAAAGGATCGATTCGGCGGCGAAAGTTTAACTGCCGCCTTCCACTTGATTAAACCCTTTTAGCCAAAGCAGCCAGGCTGACGACTCGCCAGTTGAAGACCCCAGGAACTCCGAGATGGTCAGGGAGAAGGCGATTCTGTGAACTATATGGCATGGCATGGTATATGGTATAGTAGGGTAGGGTAACCCGATCCGAGTCAATGATCCGACGACTCGGGATCTCTCCTCCTTTTCGACCAGGCTGCGAGAGCGCGAAAGGCCAACACAGTGACAGGTGCACCACCGACACCACCATCACCACCACCAAAACTGAGCACGGATGATGCAAGGATGCACCTTTGTGCAACTGCAGGGGTTGCTGCTGTTAAACACTGGAAAAAAGTGTGTCTTCTTACCATTTATAAAAAAAAAAACATTTTTATATAATTTATAAATGTCTTATTCCTAATAAAAACCAACAATTGTACGACTAAATTTGTTTTATTTCAAACATAAAAGAATTTACACTAAAAAGTTTTGCAAATAATAAAATAAAATTGTTTCAAGCCAAGTTAATTTTTGTTTATAGTATAATTTCGTTGTTTTAAAAATATTTATAATAATCAGTACTCATTATACACCTTCTTATATATTAAAAATAAACCAAAATATTTAGGCAAGTAATAAATATTTTTTCCCCCATTTTTATTCCAAGTGTATGGACTTTTGCTAGCACTTCTCCTGCTGTTCTGGCCCAACTGTCAGGATGCAAAGCGTGTGTCTCGGCCGTTTAAGCGAACCAAACACCGCAACACGGCTAAAAGAGGAAAAAAACAGAAGCGGTGGCTCAAGGAGAGGGGATGAAGACAGGTTCTGAGGCACAGGTCAGGGCAAAAGGAAGCTGAGTGCCGGCCACGTTCATTCAACTGCTGTCAGGATACCCGACACGGGACTCTGCACTCTGCACTCAGCACACAGGACACCTGACCAGTTCGGCCAGCGATCGGAATAGGCCAGGATCCAGGATCAACGCTCGATATGGCCAGTTTATTGAACTATTGTATCATCCCTTTGCACTTCTGGGGTTCAGCTGCCAGGCAGCAGCAGGTTCATCAACTTCCCCCGACAGTGAATTAGAGCTAAAAATACACATACACCATATACGGTTGTGGAAAAACGGTAATTTTCTTGCCATGCTAATTTAATGCTATTGTAGCCAAAATATGGGTTCTCCTCGGGGCTTGGAATATCACATTATTTCGAAAAATTAATATACGCTTATCATATTTGAAGATATTGTGAAATTATCGAGCGGGAAATATTTAAGATAAAAGATTGTTTTGATCAAAACACTGTTTTTTATTCGAAAGTCAGGATTAAGGGTTTCTGTAAAAATATTTTTAGGTGTTATTTGGCTGTAACTTGGCCAAGTCTAAAAGACGTTTTGTTATGAATAGGTAGAAACTTAAGCTAACGATCCCCATCACTTTTGGGAAAATAACATTTTATAATAACTTTTGCAAAAATGGTTCAAAATTAAAACTGAAAACTATTCTGAGCAGATAACAACCTGATTATTTATATAAGTGCACTTCCCGGCGGATTTGAGAAATTTAAAAAATTTTCAAATTCTTGCATTTTTTGTGAGGAGTAGCATCACAATTAATTAATATTAGTGCACTCTCCGGCTGATTTGGGAAAATTCAAAATTTTTCAAATTTTCGATTTTTTTGTAAGGGGTTGTATCACAATTTTTTGAAAAAAATTTCAAAAAAATAAAATTATTTTTCTGGGAATGCCACGTTTTAGAGAATTTAACTACGAATTCAGGAAGGTATTCCATTCCATATTTGGACAATTATTTTCATTAATATGGCCAAAATAGTGATTTTTTGGTTGGTGGAAAATGAGGATTTCGATTTTAGACCAAAATCTGATTTTTCCTTAAATTTGTTTTTGCTATAAGTTTTGCAAAAAAGGTCCAAAATTAAAACGGCGAACTGTTCTGAGCAGATATTAACCTGATAATTAATATCAGTGCACTTTCCGCCTGATTTGAGAAATTTAAAATTTTTTTAAATTTTTGAATTTTTTTTAAGGGGTAGCATTACAATTTTTTGAAAAAAATTTCAAAAAAATAAAATTTTTTTCTGGAAAAGCCAAGTTACAGAGAATTTAACTACGAGTTCAGGAAGGTATTTCACTGCATATTTGGACAATAATTTTTATTATTTTGGCCAAAATAGTGATTTTTTGTTGGTGGAAAATGAGGAGTTTGATTTTTGGCCAAAATCAGATTTTTCCTTAAATTTGTATTTGCTATAAGTTTTGCAAAAAAGGTGCAAATTTAAAACGGCGAACTGTTCTGAGCAGATATTAACCTGAGAATTAATATCAGTGCACTTTCCGCCTAATTTGAAAAATTTTAAAATTTGTCAAAATTGCACAATTTTTTGAAAAAAATGTCAAAAAAATAAAATTTTTAAGTGGAAATGCCAAGTTACAGAGAATTTAACTACGAGCTCAGGAAGGTATTCCACTCCCTATTTGGACAATTATTTTTATTATTATGGCCAAAATACTGAAGTTTTATTGTCCTTATTCCTTTAGAGGTCAACTGAGAGATCATCGGCACTTGACCCTCACCAGACAAACCAAAAAAAAAAGACATAAGCCTTAGGGATTCTGCAGAGACCTTTCTCCATCCCAAAAAACCAACATCCCATCCATCGATCCATCCATCTGGCCTGGCAAACAGAGGAGCGCTACAGTCAAATATCGATTACCAGACCGCACAAAAAACTCAAAAAAAACAGGAATAAGAAAAAAGCATTTGCAACAAGGTGTGTCTGCTCCTCGGGTCTGTCTGCTATCCGCTGTCATCACCATAATCATCATTGCCATCAGCCACCAACCATCAACATCGACCATCCGAGTATTGGAGTTGCGTCGTGGCTGTGTCAACAAATTAATCAGTTCAAATACGAGATACAGATAGAGATACAGCGTTTACGGTTACATTTGAATATGCAGCCGTCATCGGAGACAACATTCCCCGTATCTGAGAAATATCTGTTAACCACTTCCACTTCCACATCTCTCCCGATACGATACGATATGGTATGGTATGGTATGGCATGGCACCATATACCAACTTCCTATACCAACTATCCCATGTCCCGTATCCCATCCCATCTGATCCCGTGCTCCTGGGCCGTGTGTTTCAGTTTTTAGGGTTGCGCGGCGGTTGAGTCAATATTTTCATTGGCTTTGGCTGCTGATAAAAAAGCGAAATCCAAATCGAAATCGAAATGCTCTGGGACTGCAGATGCATTTTCCGCGCACGCTCCGCTTGTTTGTGCTGCGGGGGTGGGCGGTAAATTCAATTGGAAGCGGGGGAGGTACACCGAAAGAAATTTTCTGATTTTTTATCTAAAACAATGGGTATTTTAGTCAAAAGCTAATAATAATGGAAATATTATTTGAAGACAGTGGTATAAAGAAAATAATATTTATTTTTATTAAAAAATTTTTATTTTAATTTATATTATTTTATTTAAAAAATCTCAAAGTATGAACGAATTTTATGGTCTTCACTTAAATTTAATATATTATTTCCGAATTTAGGTATTTTTTTTAGATTTTTAAGTCAACCCGTTGTCAATCCGTTTTACCCCCAAACAAATATTAATTTATAGACCAAGTTATAATCAAAATCTTTCAAGCAAAAACAAGTGATTTTTTCCCCAGTGCACGTAAAGATAGTTGCCATAGCTATCGGCCGATTGGGTTGGGCCCAAGTCCTTCGGCCGGATTGCAATCTGGATGGCAGGGTGGTTCGGAACTCCTGTTCGAATCCAGGCAACCGTTAGGACCAAAAATTTCAAAAAAAAAAAAAAAAAAGAAATGGGGCGCGACTGAGCAAACTTTGTGGAGTGAGGGGGTTAGCAGCTAATGTAAATGAGCAGCTGAAAGTCAAAGGATACGAAGGATACGAAGGAAGCATGAAATTACGGGTTGATTTCAAGCGCACGTGAGCAACGAAAGGGGTCTAAAATGTCGATCAGCGGAAGAATTCACTCTTGCTTTCTTCGCATTTCACAATTCTTCACTTGCAATTCTTGAGCGCCGTATAAACCGCAACTTACTATATGTAGCTAACCGCTTTTTCAACCATCTATTACAACGGATACGATGTCATGTCGCCACCTAATGCAATGGCAAATCAAAATCAAACATTAGCAATGGGTTAAAGTCTAAATGGGACATACCTATAAATATATATATAAAGCACCAGCAACCTCCCCTCTTCGGCTCCAAAAATATATACATATATATATATATAAATATATATTATTATCAGGAAAAGAGATAACGGATAGCAAGAGTCTCAAAGAAAACCACACATGAGAAGCGCAGAGTCTCGGTCTTTGGGTAAATAGAAAAGCACCAGCACCACCACCACCATCAGAATAATGTACCACCCCCTTTCGGATCCCCACCGAATGGTTCGATGGCTCGGCATTTCCGTGGGCCACCGTTCTTATCGGCTGGCAAATCATCGATCATCTCAAATTCACGATCCATCATCATTAGGCAACGCATTTCGGTTCGCTTTGGCGATAAGAAATCGGAATGGAGGTTCTTCACTCTCCATTTATGATTCTACACCTCTCTAAAAATACACCTTGGGGCCTATTTTCTTGGATATATCTTGCAACACTTTGGTTTATCTGTAGGACATATAAAATATAAGAAAGATATACCCATATCCCCTGAAGATATTATAATAAATATATGTATATATCTTGCAACACTTTGGTTTATCTATAAGAAAGATATACCCTGAAGATCTTATAAAACTAAGAAATGTCCTATAAAAATATGTTAGTAGAGACAAAATGAAATTGGTTAGAATCGATTGCACTTGAACGCGTCTTGGATTGCGCTTTTATCTTTATGGTTCGTTCGGTTGGAAAACCATGTCACGTGCCCGATTATAAATCCACCCATATAGTCGCATAGTCGGACGCTGGACAAACGATCTGGTACTCACGATTGCACCTTTTATGGAGCCCTCGTATACCCGGCGATTATCTCTGGGGGCAGCTGGATGTGTGTGTAGGTGAATTTGTGTGTTGTAAGAGACCTCCAATATACTGATAGTGCAGTCCGACTCATAAACCTATCGATCTATAGCCCCAAAGATAACCGACCCACTGATACGTCCGGGGGTTTGTCATTCCTCCTCCGAAAATAATTTTTTTTTTCTTTTCGTATTTTCCGCTGCAATGCTTTTTAGTAGAGAGTCTCAAAGTATTTCCGAAATTATCACCTAGATATATCTGCGGAGCCTCTCGCTTGTTGTCTCTGGGCTTTCGTTTCAAAGTTTCAAAGACGCTGGAAGCGATTTTTAAGCCCCCCGCGCCAAACGTAGGCGCGTGATATGGTTGGTCTCTTTGGCTCCGATCGATTCCCATTCCCATTCCCATTCGCATTTCCATTCCCTTGATTCCGATAGATTTTTCGCCTTGTGTGATCGCTATCACGCACTCTTCCTCCCGCTGAATCAGCTAATTTCCAGTCCCAGGTGACTCACCCCAAATCATCACACTTGGCGACCGATTCCCGATTCCGATTTCGAATCCGATTCCCAATAACCGAGGCCATATCTCTGCGCCAAATACTCATTCACACCTTCGCACGCCGCCAGCTGATGATGATGATGATGGTGTCCGGTGGAGACCAAGTGATCCTAACTCTGACGTCGGTGCCTTGTGCGCGGCGGGGACTTTCCCAGATACGAAAGCTTCGAGATCTGGCAAGAAGATATGGCGAAATAGCACCCCATAGGGAGGTGATCTGTCGAAAATCAACTATGACGTGCATACAGTTTATGAGGTGCTATGTGGATAAAAGTTACCAGGAAAATACACCCAGTAATGGCAAGTTCTGTGAAATGGGTATAAAGTATTTAACTGTATTCTCTTTTCTTAAGAACCTATAAAAACATAAATCGGATAGTTTTAAAATATATATATTTATAGGGAAAATTGAAATATTTTTAGGTATTTCTTCTTTTAAGTACAATCTTATAAAGAACTTTAATCAAGATCATCTTGAAATTAAATTTCAAAATTTTTCTGTACAAAATCTTAGGATTATCTAATAACCTTATAAAAGTCATGAATTTTATCCACGCAGTTGATGGATGCTCCCCCGGTTAAGAGCTAAATCGAAAATTGTTTCTATCCCTGTAATCGTTTGTCCATTAACCTCAAATTGGAATAGCTACCATCTCGTACTGTACTCCCTGTTCCCACTACTATATGTGCCCCCAAAAGCACCCAATTCCAGTTCCAGTTCCAGTTACAATCCCAAACCGAAGGGCCGGCAATCTATAGTAATCCACGTAGATGTTCTGCTGCCCGGGGGCGAATCAATAAAAGTCTCACGCATAATTTATAAGGCTAAAATGGCAGTGGAAATGGGATTGGGAATGGGAATGGTTTGCGGCGGAGATGGTTCGCTGTGTTGGGGATAGTTCGCTTGGGAAGACTGTATCTATTGTCAGGGTATTGATTGCCTAGCCGCCAAGCTCAGCCACCCCATCCGCGGTGGAGGAACGCAACCTGACCAACCTGAAGAAGAGACCTGAACATCGCTGGATGGGCGGATGGGTGGATGGGTGGATGGGTGGGTGGGCGTTAGCCCTACACAGATACGGATACCAGATACTTTAACGGATACAGATACAGATACACGACAGTTGCCTGGTTACCAAAATAAAAAGCCATGAGAATTTGTACATAACAAACCAAAACAGTTATAGGGGTTGCTTGTAGGATGGCTCTGTGGGCTTTGGGTTCTGTGGATCTATGCTCTCGGTTACCATCTGGGATGGGTATCGAGATAAGTGCGGGTGTTGGCGGATGTTGCGACCCTGTTCCCATTGGCTGGAATTGGAATGCCGGGGAACCCGCATGATTTCATCACCTTATGTAATCGTGAACTGGGGGAGGGGACCTCGGAATTGGATGCAAAGTGGAGGCCTCCACAGGCAGACAAATCAATAAAATGTCTGTATCTGTATCTGGTTGGTTCTCCCAGTTTTCTGTTTTTTTTTTTTTTCTTCTGCTTTTTTTCAGCGCTTTTCTGTTGTATCTGTATCTGCAGCTGTGGCTGCGAATGGCTTTTTTGTGGTTCGTTGACTAAATGCGGGCGCGTGCGTTGATGGCCAGAGAAAAAAGAGAGCACAGGTTCAGGTATTGCCGTAAACACGTGTACACACATATTAATATATATATATATATATATATATATATATATATAGACGACCATATATAGTATATTTGGTGCATTTAATACATCCAGATGGATACAGTAGAAGAGGCTCTAAATGGACCTCGGCTGTAGTGGGGTTAGTTTTCTGCAAAATTTTGGAGTTCGTATAAATATTTTGGGATACAATATTGAAAACTACATAATATACCTTAAATCAAGTTCTACGGATGAGAAGAATCCTTTGAGATACCATATACCAAGTTTCATATTTCTTTCCGAACCTAAAAGCCCTCTGAACCATTATAGAAAGCTTTACTCTAAGTGCAAAAAGGATGTTAATTATTCAAAAGATTTCCTAATGGATTTTAATTGGCACTTTACACACTTACAGTGTAATTTTAAATGTGCCATATTTATAGCTTTGTTCTTGTTTTCAGGTCACCAGATAATTGATATCCCTTCAAAAATAGAAGGTGTTCCTGTTTCCTTGTTTAATATTTCATGTATTTTGCCAACATTGGCACCTTGATTGTGGGAAAGCAATTATATTTTAATACAATATCCTGTTCAATAATATCTTTAGATATTATATCTTCATTATATCTTTAAAAATATTAAAAATTTAAAGCTCGAATTTCTTATTGTGTATCTTTAGATAAGCAACTATAATGAATCTCTATTTAAGATTCCATCGATGTTTTGGGATTCTCTGCGCGTAAGCTTCCAGTAAATCCATTTGTTTGAAAGTATCTCTTAGTTTCTTCAGATGAATCCTTGAGATTCCCTACGATTCTCCTCGCTGAAGCTTCACTGTACCTCGAGAAGCATTATGCTGTGTATCTTGCAGAGAAAAATCAATGCGCAAAGAGGAGAGCGAATCAGAAGAACGCTAGTACATAAGATGTACATATATGTACACACACACACACACACCTGCAAATCGACTGTCCTGCGCAGCAGCAGATACACACACACACACACATGTACGTACACCTAGGCAGAGACACAGACAGAGATAGCAAGCATCCGAAATGAGAGCAGGCTGCTGTGGTTGGCTCACACACACACACACAGATACATATGAACAAATCTCAACGAAGGAGGCGCACACAACCCCCACGGCCACCCCAACCCCCCCACAAAAATAGCAACAAAAACCTGTGAAAACGAAAGCACGCAGCAGCAGCGTGAGAAAGCGAGAGAGCAAGAGCGCCAGCGGCGGAGAGCGAAGCGCTCGCCCGAACGAGAAACGAAGCTTAAGCCTCTGCCGGCGTCGCTGCCGGCGTCGACTGCGCCCAATTGCCAGGCGGCAATTTATCAGCAAAGATGTGGCTGCTGCTGTGGCGATGGCGACGTCGACGTCGACGCCGGCAGCGCTCTCTCTCAGTTTGTATCTATGTGAGCGCACGCCGAGTGTAGAGTATCTGTGTGAGCCAGGTAGCCTCTGGGCGTGCGTGTGTGTGCGCGCCGTGTTGTGCTGCTGCGCTCTCTCATTACAATTACACCTGAGTTTTTGTTGCTGCTGCTGTTTGGTTTTTCTTCTTCGGCCGCCAAGTCGTTGACGTCGCTGCCGGCGTCGCAGTCGGTACTTCAATTGAATTGTAATGAGCGTCGGCCGGCGGGTGGGGTGGCGTCTTCTGCCTCCTTCTGGGGATGCACTTGGCGAAAATTTGCATGAGTTCACATTTTTTGATAGGAAATTGAAATAAAATGAAGCAATCTTTATGTTGAATATTATTTAGAAACTGAAAAAATTCGTATTGCAAAACCTGCCATCAAAAATATTTTTTTTCAAATAGAAAATTTTTTTTTGAGTTTGGTTCCTATTTTTATTTTTTTTTCGCACTTATAAAAAATATTTATGAAATTACAATTTTTTTATAATAGTTTTCACTAATTTTAAATAATTTTATTAATATTTAAACATTATTAATATTTAAACATTAATACTTTAATATAAAAATAAACTCAAATTTTTGTTTTGATTTTAAAAATTACGAAATCTTTTAAAAAATAATATTCTAATTTGAACTGTTTTTCTAATTTATTGATTTTTTATAATATAATAATATATTAATATTCCACTGAAAAATTTGAATCCTAAAATTTTAACTTTTTTTTTGCAGTGGCCTTCTTTGAACCTCCCTTTTGGCCACTTTTCTTGTCGCTGGTTGTTGGAAAATTTGTTAAATTTTCGTCGCCAGCTTTACGGGTTTTAACATTTTGTCGTTTTTGTTTTTGTGTCTTGCCGCTTACTCCGCCCCCTTTCCCCCCACCCACCCCCCTTTCCACCATCCCGCACACCTCTGCTTTGTGTTGCTTACTGTTAATGCGTTTTACGTTTTTATTTCCATCGCTTTTTCGCAGTCGCCGTGGTTGTTGTTGTCGTCGTCTCCATCTGGCTCTATCTTCAACTCTAATTTGTTTAAATTGTTTTTTAATTAACTGTCAGTGACATTTTCTTTTCATTGTTTTTCATGTTGTGCTTTTGTCTCTTTTTGTGGCTTTGCTGTTTTGGTTCTGGCCATAATAAAGCTGTTAAGGGAAAGCTACAGCTTTTGGTAGTAACTGGAAATCGGAATTGGGTTGCAAATCTGACAAAAGTTAGGAAATGAAAAAATGGTCGTTGGGTAATACTGCAATGTTTTCAGGGGAAATGTTGTTAAAAGGGATTTTTTATGTAATTGAAATATTATAGAAATATAATAAAAATAATTACATTTTTTGAGATATAATACATATTTCTTAAAGAAAGTTTTCATATCTCTCATATGATTTTCGAGCTATTTACGAGCTTAGTTTATTCTTTTCTAATTTTGTAGGGAAATATAGTATTATTAAAAAGAAATTTATTAAGAAATTTGGAATATTATAGAAATATAATTATGGGATAACTCACAAATTTACATTTTGGAGATTTATTACATATTTTTTTAAAGAAAGTTTTCATATCTCTTATGTGATTTCCGAGCTATTTACGAGCTTAGTTTATTCTGTTCTATTTTTGGCCAGACCAAATATGAGCCAATAATGGTCGTAAATAATTCCAGATATTTTCGTCTATTCCGGCTAACGAAATCTACCTGTGAAGAATGTTCCTGCCACTCCCACTCCCCACCATCCCCAATTTCCTTATCGCGGGCACAAGATTGAACTGACCGCCAATCTAATCGCATTCCCGGCCGGAGTTTCCCACCTTCCGCCCCCAAAGACCACTTCCTCCCCGGATTTCTCCCGCTCTTTCAAGAAGATTAGCGAAGCTGGAGCAAAAAAAAAATATATATTTATTTGTGGTGTTGGCTTCCTGTGCCATTTCTCAAAAGGTGTCACCTGAATTCTCGTTATTGATGATGGCACAAAAATAGTTTGTTTATCGAATTTTGTCAGCTTAGTTCCAGGTAAACATGGGTATAATATACTGCGTACAGCCGCAGATTCGCCGGAAAACAGACTCAAAATCGTACTTGAACAGCTGTCGTAGGCGTGATACAGTGATATACCATCCAAGTGATCTTGGGTTCTGTAGTTGGAATCTCCCACTTTTTGTTATAGAACTTTTTCCAAAGAAATATCTTGTTATATTAAAACCTATCCCATAAGATATTGATTTCGAATAGGTTTCTAAGTATATCTTTTCCGAATACTTCTTAACTTTTATATGGTAACCACTGTAGCTAATCATTGGGTTCTTGGCTGATAGCCGATAGCCATTATCAGTCTGTTGGCGTATTAGCATAAGTAGTCCTAATCTTGGCCAGCTCTCTCTCTCTCTATTGAGATTTTGGCCAGTCAAGGCCAGTGGCTATCTGGTTGGACGGAATTCGAGCGATTTCCTAGATGATTGCACCGGACGGAGACCCAAAGCCACGCCGGAGGTACCAAATCCGGACTCGGACACGTCCCATTCGGATGGTTCGCCTTTATGTAAGTGCTGGGGTTCAGGGTACAGGAAGACGTGTTCAAATTCAATTTGCCCGATGACGAAACCCCACTTTTTGTTGTTATATCTTGCCTTCCCCTGCCCCCAATGGCATGCTGCATGTCTTCATTATCGTTTATTGAATACAAGTATGCTATATATGAAGAGAAAGAAACAAGAGAGGGGGGGTATTCTATATTCTATATTCTACAGGGAGACAAAGGTAATCCCTGAGTATTGCACGCGTTGCCGATAAGCGATCGAATTGTAAACTCACTCAATGCAATCAGGCCATTATATTGTATCTGTATCTGTATCTGTAGCTGTATCTGTATCTCTGGCTGTACCTACATATATCTGTTTCAGTACAATACACATGTATCTGTATCTCACACGCGGCATGTGTGCAAAAATATTTCACGGCTTGACACCTTCTTCAGTTTCTGGTTACGCTTGCAGCCTCATGGCGCCACTCGTAATTAGAACGCCCCAATAAAAGTAATCCCCACTTCTTCTCGTCTGTCTGGCTTTGACCCATTCAGTAATAATTACCCAATTTCTGCCGTTCAGTTTCACTCTATCAACGTCTACGTGTGCCCCGGCTGGATTTCTTTTCGTTTTTCAAATTTGCTCGCATAATGGCGAACGAAACGAAACGTTCCCAAGCTCTGGAAGCTCCCCAGAGTTTCGACTTTGCGTTCCCAGGTTCTCCCTGTTTTTTCTTATATTTTTTTATTATTATTTTGCTCTGCTCACATAAGAGCAAGAATTTTCTTTATGACAATTCATTTGTTCATTGGGAATCTTTTGGCTTGCATAATGGCGAAATAATGTCTCCCCGACTTCTGTCTTCTGAATTCTGACTCAGCGCAGCGCTCAGGGGCAACAAAAGCGGCACTGAGATAGCGAGAAAGTTATGGCAAATCGGCAGGAACTTGGGAAGCAAAAGCCCCCGAGGGGTTATGCAAAATATATATGTAGGTATACTGATTTAAATCCCATCTAATTGGGAAGAGAGAGTAAGTGTATTGTAATAATGTTTAATGTAATGTGAATAAACAGGGAAGGCAAATATATCTGAAAACATATTTTAATAGAAATTATTAAGGTTTACTATAATAATATCCTCTTAAAGGAATGATATCTTAAACAAAGAATTTCCCAAATACAACTTTTTTTTACATTTATGTTCTTCAAACCCTAAAACAATATTTTAATATAAATTATTTAAGTATAATATAATAATATCTTCTTAAAGGAATGATATCTTTAACAAAGAATTTCCTAAAAAAAACTTTTTTACATTTATGTTGTTCGAACCCTGTGCTATTTTTGAAATCTTTCAGATCCTCGTACCTCTCAAGTTTTCCTTAGAACCTTTATCATTTCTCCGTGGCTCCTCAGACTCCCACTTTCAATTCTTGCCATTTTCCAGTTTCTTCTCGCCTTTGTCATTGTGCCCCGTGTGTCGTCTGTCTCCCTTTTTCGCCGGCTTTTCCTTCGGTCGTGTTTTCGTTTTCATTTTCATTTTCCTTCGCTGGCCGCCTAATTTCCATCAAGAAGTAATTACGTTGCTGCTCATTAATTTCGTGATCGCATGCCATGTGAAATTGGACGTGCGGAAGAGTCGCCTTTAAGGGGGTGAGTCTTCGTCTTCAGCCGCGTCTTCGACTGGTGGCACACCTGTCCAGAATTCTAGAGGCTAGAGAAGAACGGCTACTTGTGGCCAAACAGAAGAGACAGCTGCCTGGTTCTTAGCTCGTGACCCGCTCTTCGGGGGATGCAATTCCAATATTTTCTCGTATTTCTCGTTAAATGCTCAATACCAGTTGCAGTTGAGCGGCAATTTAGACCATGCCCATTCAGCGGTTCAGACCGCCACCCACAATCAAAGTCAATTAACGTCAATCAAAGTCCATAACCGATTGCTGGGCGGAGGCGGAGGGCGTGGCCGGGTCCAAAGCGTCGAACGTTTAGCACGACCCGCAACTTTCGCAAAAGACTCGGAAAAGAAAGTTTAGTGCATCTCTGCCACAGAGAGAACAAAAACTAAGCACTATCCATATGGGATTCTCATATATCATTTATTATCTGGGGAACAACTATAACAGAACCTTTTATACAAAAGCAAACTATCACACTCATTCCTCTGTGCAGCTAACATTTATGAGAAGCGCGGAGAGGGGCGCTCAGTGGTCAGATTTTAGAGTGACCAGGGTAATCATTACAAGTTGCGCATCGAGAATGCACTCGAAGATGAGAAACAGATCAGAAACAGATATATGTTGATATTTACGATATATATATATATGGCATTAAAGGAGATGACGTGGGGAGAGCGTGGTGAGTGAGGGCGAAACCAGAACAGAACCGAAGACAATGGCAGACTGCAGACCTTGAAACAGTTCAAAAACGTAAACGGTTCAGTGATCATTGATGTAAAAGCTAAAAACGGAGCAAACGGTTGCCAAGAGGGCAGCAAAGCCGAAACGAAACGAAAACGAATACGAAACAGAGTCGTAGTCGAAGTTGGAGTTTTTGAGTCATAGTTGGACCTATACCTTTGCTCGGAGTCGTAGTCGGAGTCGGAATCGGAAGATAATGACTGCCAGAGAAGAACGCGGTCGCACAACATCCGTCATCTGGGATGGCACGTCAAAAGCGGCTGTCTGAGGATGAGCCCGCTGCTCATGGGGCTCTTAACTCTTAAGTCTTGCTCTCAACTCTCGAGACTCGACCGAGAAAAAACATATAGCCGCGTCTGAATCCGAATCTGGAGCTGGCGTGCGCTCTGATCTGCCTGACTGCCCCGGCATCGTTTGGCATCGCCCGTCGAGCGGTCTTGGCCCGGTCAAAAAATCGTTGAGCCGTTGAGTTGGTTCAGATCTGTGAAAAGCATATTTTGACATGGCCAATGGAACTTGTTTTCAATACAAGCATCATCATTAGCTTCGCCTCAGGTTCTTAGAAACTGTAGAATAGAGGGAAAGCTGATCTTTTAATAGAAATTACACCATGGCTTCACAGAAATCTCAGGATAATTTTTAAAATTTAACTTTAGTTTTTATCTGTTAAGTTTTTAATGGATACCTAACGTTCAATACAAAATAGAAACCAGCTTTCATTTTATAAAAAATAAAAAATATATTTCCAATAAAACGATTAAATATTATTTGGAATAAATTTTACTTGATAATACTTTTTCAAGAACTTATTATACTAAAAGATTATATTTTTTAAGAGTTGTATATGTATTTAGAAAAATATATTTAATTTCCAAAAAAAAGAGAGATACTGTAATATTATATTTTTTAAGAGTTTTTGATTTATTTAGAAAAATATATTTTATTTTGAAAAGATATAAGATTATTATTTTTTTATATTTATATAATATTATTTGAAAAAGTTTTTATGCTAAAAGATTATATTTTTTTAAAGTTGTAGATGTATTTAGAAAAATATACTTAATTTGGAATAGAAAGAGAATTATGTGATACTTTAATATTATTATATTTTAAATGTGTCCCGAAAGTATAGATTTTTTAAATTACAAATAATTTTCTGTATTTTTGATAAATGTTTTCGGTGTATGAACTTTGCCTTGGGGATGCACTCGCAGTCGCAATCGCTGTCCCTTCAAGATCAAAGCCACCATTGTCGTCTGGCTGTGGGTTTCGGGTTCGTGATGGGTATTGGTATGGGTTATGGGTTCGGCTGTGGGCTGGGTCTGTCTCGGGGTCTGGGTCTTGGTCTGGCTTTTCTGGCTTTCTGCCCTCTCCAACTCCAACTCCAGTTCCAACTCCAGCTCCGAATCTCGAGCTCCCTTCCCTGCGACTGCTGACGTCGTCGGCCCCTTCAGGTTGTCGTCGTTTGTGCTGGCTGTTTGTTGCTGTGCTGTGCTGTGTGCTGTGTTGCCGGTAATGATCTTTAACCAAGCGTAACGTTCGCTTTCAGTGCGTCTACATCTGCGCCGTCACCATCATGAGGATGATCAACAGCAACAGCAGCAGCAGCAACATCAGCATTATGATCATCATCTTGCAGCCATTTCTTCGGACTCCGAAAGACAGACAGACAGACGAGTTGAGTTGAGTTGAGTCGGGTTGCTCCACCCGCTTCGCTTCCGTTGCGGCTCGAATTTAAATGGCAGCGAGAAAACACAACCACACACACACTTATATAGAGCCTAGAGAGATGAGGTCTCAGATACCATACCCCTCTGTATCTGTATCTGTATCTGTGTATCTGCGGCTTGTGCATTTTGAATGCACCATTAATGATCAGACGGGCAGCGAGTGCGCAGACCTTGATTCCCAATGGTCGAGAGTTTCGAGTAATTGCCAGAGGATCGCTGAGATCTTATAAGCAAGGGAGCCAAGAATCTGAACTTTATCTGGTAACTGAAGTTGGGAACTTCAAGTTTTTAGATTGAGTATGAATATATGGAATATTTTAAATAACATCTATCTAAATATCTAAGATCTGTACCATCAGGTTTCTATAATATTTATATTTAAAATTAGTTATCAATTGAATATATAATTGAAATACATTTATTTAATATTAAAAATAGTTTAAATTTCTAAATATATCATATCACCATGCATTTTTAAGAAACAACTTTATTTTTATAAAAGTTTTTCGGGATAATATGGTATTTCCCCCAACATTTCATCTTCGAAAAACTCTAGATTAGAATTTTTCTAAGATAATATCATTCT
The DNA here is from genome assembly GCA_037075245.1 of Drosophila mimetica. Taxonomy (NCBI): domain Eukaryota; kingdom Metazoa; phylum Arthropoda; class Insecta; order Diptera; family Drosophilidae; genus Drosophila; species Drosophila mimetica. The sequence continues at coordinate 7,801,911 of JBAMCH010000005.1, forward strand.
TTGATCACTTGGCTGAGTATATTTTAATGCCTCAATTCGCCATAAATCTTCTTGGCGAACACAGAGATCCACGGAAACTGCTCTACCCGAGCAGATTTAGCCAGAACCCAACCTTGCGATGATCCCATGTTCTGGCCATGGCCGAAACCATGAGATGAGTGTGAAAAAAGGGGGGGATGACGGCAAAAGAGGAGAGGCGGCTCAAAAATCGTAGGAAGCGAAGCAGACAGCAATTTCGCAGAAAAATTTCAACAAACCCAGACACACACACACATATATATATCGTATGTGGCAGTTATAGATACAGATACCGATACAGATACAAGGCTATGGTCACGGATACAGATGCGGATACCAAAATGCTAATGCGCCCGGCTGCTCTGGCCATTCTTCTTTTTCGCTGCCCTCCACCTTCATTTGGGAGATGACCATAAAACTTTGGGCCCATGCATCGTTGACTGGACCAAGGCAGGGGCGTGGGCGACCAGGGGGGGTGCTAATGGGGCGAAGGGGGGCGAAGGGGGGCGGTGGGGAGGTTGCAACTCGCCGTCCGAGTGGCGTGTGAAAAATGCCAAGTGGCTTTTGGGTGTGTGTGCTGCCGCCGCCAGTGGCTTCTGCAAAATTGATTTTCTCTGCCTTGGCGGATATTTTTGTATCTCCATCCGAAAGCTCTGGTAATCCAGATACACAGAGAAAAATAATGATAGATTTCGAAGTTTAATTTAGAATTTTTTCCCTTTAAAAAGGAAGCTTATCTTGAAAGATTTATTAAATAATCCAAATATATTTGAAAATTCCTAATAAAATATATAGAAAAATCTGTAATATATATTATATAAGAACCAACTAAATTCGAAAACTCTGGGAATCCAGATACATAGAGAAAAATAATTATGGTTTTCGAAGTTTATTTTTGAATTTTTTTCCTTTCGAAATTCAGCTAATTTTGAAAGATTTATTAAATAAACCAACTTTACTTAAAAAGTCCTAAAAAATATATATATAAAAAACTATACTATATATAAATAAAATATATTTTTAAAACACGATTCAATTTTTAAATAACAAAATAAAAATAAAAGTATAATAAAATCGACCGAGAAATAAATAAATATTTGTGTTTCACAAACCAATCACAATTCGATGATCTAGCATCAGATTTATACACATAACACCATTTTCCCTGTGGCCCCAGATAAAGATGGTGATGCCGATCTATAAATAGCGCCCTGACTTGATATGGCCATCCGAACCCGAGTGCCTATAGATGTGGGCGTTGAAATCTCGGCGGCAGCAAATAAACAAGCAGCTCGACGAGATCATCAGCATTGTCGTGATCTGCGCACAGCCACCGTTGATACACACAGATACACTCACACACACGGGCAGATGTACAGATACAGCGAAGAGTATCTGACAGATACGAGTTCGTCTGCCTTCGGGCTCCCCATTGTACAGTATATATATAGTATAGTTCGGTGTGGGGGGGTATCTGTGTGTGCCTCGTTCACCCATAAGTGCTTCATTAATCTCTGTCAGCGAGGTGGTCTTCCCCCTCCGGATTCCCCCATCTCGAGCGAATGATTTTCGTTTCTTTCGCTTCGGTTTCTTCTCAGTTATTTCTTCTCATTTCTCCTCGTGTATCTGTATCTTCGAGTCGAGATCGCTCTGTGGTTAGCTTTGATGGCTGCCCAGCTTAGCATTGATTTTGCCCCTTGGTTTCTTGTTTTTTTCTCTCATTCCCGACTTCATCTTGTTGTCTTTGATTTGTCGACCTGGGATTGGTGGAGCCGGGGAATCGATGGGAGCATTGAACCACGGCAGCGTGTGGAATATCAAATGGTTTTAGCTCTTTCCATAGGGACTTATCAACATAGGCAAATATGTTTGTACGAGAGTTCTGGGAGTTTAAGGTATAAGACTTAAGACTTGAGTACTATTCATTAACAGTATCTCATGTAATATGGCGCCCAACGTGGGGCATGTAGAATAGTTCAAGAATGGCGCCCAACGTGGGACATATATGGCATAATTAAAAAATGGCACCCAATGTAGATAATAATAGATAATATTTTAATTTTAATAATATTGTTGTTTATTAAAATTTATTAAACTGTTGTTTTTTAGATCTTTACTCAGGGGTTTTATCAGCTATGATATGATCTTATTTTAGAACTAAGAAAAGTAAAGTCTACATCTTTGGTGATTCGTTTTCAATGGAACCTTTTAATATACAACATTTTCTTTAACAAAAGAGATCTGCGACTGTAAACTGGGCCTTTCCAACATCCTCGTATGTTTCATAGCCCCCGATAAAGGGGGTGCTTCGTCACATTCGAGTGGGCAGACAACCAAGACGACGTCACATGCGTGTGTACATACGTTCGTACCTCCAGCAGATCGCGTGCCTCGTGGCTAAAAACATCCAGGAAAAAAACAGAAAAAAAAATCAATAGCCAAAAAAGCGAATGTTCCTGGTGGTAGATGGTAGGTGGTAGGTGGCAAGTGGTAGATGGTGACTGAGTGGCCACTGGCAACTGGGAATTGCCGGCAGATGCTGTCCCGCTTCATCCGCTCACCACCGCAGCGGACACACCCATGATCCTACACTGGGGGAAACAGGGGGGTTGAAAGCCCTAAGTTGATCCTACACTGGGGGAAACAGGGGGGTTGAAAGCCTTAAGTTGGTTTCCATTCGAGGATAATATTTTTAAGAACACCTTTATGAATATGATTTAAAGTAATGATTAACTTTTTTATTTTATTTTCTAGATTTTTTTTATAAATTTTTCCCAGTGTAGAGGAAAGGGAGTGCAGCCGTCCAGTGTCAATGACACACCTTTGGCAAACAAGGAAACGTCTTTGGGGAAGTCGGAACCAGCGACCATGAATAATCCCCGAAAAAATGTTCTCGCTGTTGTACGAATAGTTAAGCTCCTCTTTCACCTTACCTTCATAACCACACTCCATTAACTGCTTATTTTTCGCAAAATATTCACCCGAAAGCGTATTACCCTATAGCGGAACATCACTCTTGGTTTACTTCTTGATACCTTTGTTCCTCTAAGATTCTTTCCTGTAGTATTTCAGACCATATCATAACCATTATACAACTCCTAATTGATTGCTAAGGTAATCAGTCTAAGCACTTTATCATTTCGTTCTTATCTAAACTATCCATTGGCCATTTTATGACTTTTTTTGCGTAATGGCATTGACTTTTTAATGATTTCTTTTTTTAGCTATTCATTGACTATTTGTTCCTATAAATATTTATAGAACTGATATCCAGAAACCACATATAATACCTAAACTTAAGATCAACTGAAGAAGTACTGGAAAAACTGTGGAATCAAGGGACCCGCAACGAGTTCCATTTTAAGGGGTACAAGCCAAGTTGTCAGTTCTCACGCGAGATGGAGCTATATGTACCTATAGATCGGGGTCCCCCCTCCCCACCCAAAAACGTAGCGAGGCCAGCTTTTTGATGTCTGCATCGGGTTTCATGTCCCGGCAATGCCAACTAATGACGAAGCCAGTGACGAGTCGCCATCATCAGTGGGTAATTACCAGCGCAGGTGGGTGGAAATGCCCCCGAGTGGGTGGGTGGGGGTGGTAGTACGTATAACATGGACATGGACAGGTAGTCGCTGCCTGGACATGGCATGCTCATTAGGCAAATCCTTGGAGAGCGCCTTATCGAGTGTGCGAGGGGTGTATGGGGTGTAATATAAAAAAAGGAGGAGAAGGCGAATAAAACACCGATGGGGTTGTATTGTCACTGTCATTGCCAGCAGATGAGTAATGTAACCCCTCATTTAGACCACCCACCTCCCACCTTTCATTAAAAATGGAGAAAAAACTATAGACCAAAAGCTCGACTTGATTTACATCCTTGGACTGGCATTCGAGCGCTGTGTCAACCCTGGAACCCCTGCAAGTGGGTGCTGCAAGATGGGTGGTGCCTTCGGATGGCCAAACAACATGACCCAAAAATGCGAGCCTCGCTGGGAAATTTATTACGTGACCCAAGAATATTTGCGGTGCTGAAAATGTAAATTAGGATTAGGAAATTAGTTGGCCAAAAAGGATGCAGTGCCTTAAATCAGATATCAGATTACTCAAAAATATTTAAATATTTTTTAAAATTAAAATAAAATTCCTAAGCTTAGAAAACAAGAAAAATTTGATTCCAATAATCGTTTTATACTAATATATATATTTTTTAGAAAACGATTTATATTATAATAATTTTTTTTTAAATTTTTTAAAAATTCTAAAATTTAGAGAGCAAGAAAAAAATTGATTTCAAAAATCTTTTTATAACAATATATATTTTTTAAGAAAAATTTTCTTATCAACTTATCAACATCATAGTCTCTCCACCATTCATTCTCTCTATAAACTTGTGTTTCCTTTAACTCAAAATTTATGGAAATCCCGACTGCTGAAAGGAAACTATTGCAGTTTTGGTCTAAAAGCCATAGCTTTTTGGCCCGCAGTCCTTCAGGCCTTCAGCCATCTACGGTTGCCATCTTGACAAGGCCTCAAGACCCGGAGTCCGCAGCCCGCAGTTGGCCCAAAGCCATTGGACACATCAATGGGGGGCGCAGGGAAATCCGCGGTGGGCTGGCAACGTATGTGGGGTGTCTCTATGCGACAATTTCCTGTTTTCCAAAGTTTCCACTCGACGATGGCGGAAAACACAGTACAAAAAAAAAACAGAGGGGAAAAGGAAAACAGAAAAGGATAAAAGCCAGCAGCAGCAGCGATGGCTGAAAGTTACAGCAGCGATAAATTCGAGGGAAATGTATCTGACGATTGTCCCTCTCACCCGGATGGGGGATATTGAGGGGGAGGGGGAGGGGGCAGGGGGGTTGGCCACCCCATCGAGGATGACCCCCGACCCTGCGGTTGGCGTGCGGCGCAGGCAAAAAAAGTTGCTTTTTGTTGGCTGCTTTTTGCATACGAAATGCGAGCTGTAAATTGTATCTGTGCGCTACTTAGATACACCAATGCGAGGCACACGGGGGTGGCACACTCAACCACTCAACCACCACCACCACCCCCTTTTGTACGTGTGTTTTCGGCGGTTTCGTTTGCCCGCAATTGGTTGCCGCAGCAACGTTGATTTAATAGATTTTTCCGTTTCAGTTGGAAATGTATTTTGCAGATACGACAGAACGACAACGAGGACAACGAGGCAGAGGACGCGTTTGGCTATAGGGGTTGCTGAAAAATCACCCCATCACCACCCACCAACTGAGCCACCCCAACCACCCACAACCACCCTGCATCCCTCGCGAAATCATCCGATTTTCGCCTGGATTGGTGCCACAGAAATCTCTCAACTGTGATTTGCTGATTGCCTCTGCAATATACTATATACTTTGGATTATATATATATTTGCTTTGGGGTTGTTTGCTTTAAGCTCAGCCTCATCAATTCGCTCATCTTGCGTATCTCCAGATGGAAAATGGCGATAGAGGGTGGAAAGTGCGTGGGCTAATCAAAAGCTTGGCAGTTTGCGCCATTTTTTTATTTGTTTTCGAGTTCAAAGTCTTAAGCGTGAATTTGTTTTTAATATATTATTAAAATAAAAGACTATACTATTTTTTGAAAACATTAAAATAAATTTTAAAAATAAAAATAAAATAAATTTCGTGTAAATTATTTTTACCTAAAAATATTTATATCTGTTTTTAATATATTATAAAAAATCAAGACTATATATACTATTTTCTGAAACCCTTAATATAAACTTCAAAAATAAAAACAAAATATATTTCGGTTAAATTATTTCTATCTACAACTATTTCTATCTTTAAAATACCAATCTCTAGAACCTCAATTGTTTTCATATAAATGCGTACTACCCCGAGCAAGCTAATCTGAAACGTATTACCTTCTTGTTTTTTTTGCAATCTATATTTAATCTGAGCCAGAGACGATGACTAAGCGGTCGGAAGAACTGCCAACTCAGAAAACGAGAAACCTCTGGACAGTGTCGGAAAAAGAGCAACCATTTCGGGTGGTCAGGGGGGTGGCCAAGGGTGAAGGGGGCGCAGAAGGGGAGGGCCAACCCCCAAAGCCAGAAGCCAGGCCAAGAACCCAGGGCAGAAGTTGGGCATCTGAGGCGAGCAGCAGGACAAAAGGCCCACGTCAGCCGCATGTCACTCGAGGCAAACGGAACCAAACCAAACCGAACCGAACTGAACTGAATTCGTATTTTATCGGGGGTAGAAGAATCCAATACCCTGTACTGCTCAAGATATCTCTAAAACGCAATGAACTGGTATTATGGATCCATTTTGGGTATACCAAAGTTGTATTCAATTGAAATATTTAATTGATATTTAATTTTATTTTTTGTATTTTACTTTCTATTTTATTCAATATTTTTTTATTTTTTTTATTTTTTTATTTTTTTTCTTTTTATTATATTTAATAGATATTTAGTTTAATTTTTTTGTTTTTTATTTTATCTAATATTTTTTTATTTTGTTTTTTTTTTATTTAAAACCTTTTTTTTATTTTTTTTATTTTTATTTCTTTGTAAACCTCACAGGCTTAACTATTTAAGAAGTGCCTAAGATCCCAAACTACCCTCGTTTATGGGGAATGCAAAGAGCCAAAAGAATTTCAGATTCATGGCTTTGCTTGTGTTTTCTGTTGGTTCATTTCCGTTTTACCCACACACTTAAATCCTTATATATATATATATATATATATGGCGGGGGGATTACATATATGTATTTACAGGGAGGGAGGAGCAGCAGGAGGACCATCCACATCCAAGAAAGTTGAGCCAAACTGAAAAAAAAAACAAAAAAAAATGTGGGCAGAGAGAAAAAACCGAAATGCGACGTCTGCCTGCGTTTCACCCTCCAACAATCTGCAGTCTGTCATTAATTTTACCTGCCACCCTCGCTGCGACTCACCTGTGCACCACCCCCTCCTGTACCACCCCCTCCTGTACCCCTGTGGAAGCAACCCTCCCCCTGCCTTTCGCTTCTCTCCACCTGGCACGCAGCGGGGCCTTCAGTTAGTCAGCCTTGTCAGCTCGTCAGTTTCAGGTTCCATCCACATCCACATCCACATCACAGCAACAACGCAGCCACCCCCCACTCTCACAAACACCACCCCCACCCAGGCAGCAACCCCTCCTGCTTTTTTCATCCCTCCTTTCAGGTGTGTGTGTGTGTTTGGCACCCTGACAGGTGAATTATTTCCCTCTGCGGGCATTTCTAATTGGATTTTCCCTCGGTTCTAAGAAAAAATCTATGGAAAAGAATTTTTGTTTCTATTCCAGTTGTGCGCTGATGTCGTTTCTTTTTTTTGTATTTTCATGTGGCTGTGGCGACCTTCCGCGGAAAGCCACCCCTCTTTCCCCCTGCCAAAGTCTACCTCCTCTTAGGGGGTAAAAAAAATGAGAAGGGGAGGCCTGCTACACGGAAAATTATGTTGTATCTATATAAAATTAATAAAATAAATAAACATGGAACTAACAAGCTAAAAATATTAATAAAATCTGTAATATAAATGGTTTTAGGATAAATATTTACTAAGTCATTCCATATATTTACCAAAAAAAACTATTATAATTGCCTCTATTTAATTATTTTATTTTAATTATTTATTTTATTTTTATTTTAATTATTTATTTTATTTACTTATTTTTTTTATTTTATTTTTTTTTTTTTTATTATTTAATTTATTGTAATTATTTATTTAATTTGTAGTATCTATTTTTTTTTAAATATATATTTTTTATTTTTTATTTTATTTTTAATATTTATTTAATTTGCAGTATTTATTTTATTTAATATATTTTTTTATTATTTATTTTATTTTATTTTAATTATTTATTTTTCCAATGACTTGTTTTTGTTGCTGTGTAGAAAGAGAGGAGCCACCCAGCCGCCCGCACGCAGCAGCTCAGCCACTACCCTCTGTGTGACCTCTGCCCACCTGTGCAACCACCCACCATTCACCACCCACCTGGTTTTTGCCACCCATTCAGGGATGATGACGTCGTTGGTCTTCGCGTCGCATTCGTTGTTCCTCGTGCTTCACTTGGGCCATTGTTTCTGTTGTTTTTGTGGTTGTTGCTGTTGCCTTGGCCGATTCTTCGGTGGTACATAGAATCCCCACTTCTATATACCAGGCACATATATTCACGATATAGATGTGGTATATGGCCACGTCGTCGTGCGAGCTGCCTCATGGCAAAAGTTCCTCTGAATTTCTGATGTTGCTCTGATAAATACTTCACTGCGCCATTCTCGGTAGCTCCCTCTCTCTCTCTCTCTATCTCGCTCTATCTCCCTCTCTCTGTTGCTCTCCCCCCAGGTTCGCATGCCTGTGTGTGTGTGTTTGGGTGTATATCCTCTTTGGGGAAATCGGGGGGGAGGAGATTCGGGCCACCCATCAATGCCAAGCACTTTGCAGCATTATGTGGCAACAACAACCAAAACAGCAGAGAAAAAATCAATATGGATGGACAAAGAATATATATATATACGTATATGTGTATGTGCAAGGCTATATATGAGGCAGACGCAACGGGGCGGATGAGCGATGGGGCCATGCTGCACTTTAGAGATGGCGGAATCATCCTTTTTTCCATAGTTTATAATACTTACTCCGAAAAATAATATTCAAAATATTAATAGAGTTATAACGCATTGAAAATGGGATACAAATATCAACATTTTGGAGTGTTTTGGGTCACCTATCCATAAGACATTGCTATTTCCAAGCTACAACCCAAAAATGGGTCAACAAATGTACAATCTCTATAGAGATAATAAACTAGAAGGTAGATTATTATAATATTTCCAAGTATTCCACGAATAGAAGTAAGATTAGCAAAGGTATACGACTTAGGAGTGAAGTTTTGGGTCACCATCTGTTCTTAAAATGGCTTCTCCACACACAAAAAAAAATATCGCCCCGTATATTCGATATGGACAATGTAAAAAGCATGTAATTCAAACCCACATCGTTTTTACATTAAATACTCATCAAATTTACATTATTAAGGTCATTTTGCCGAATTTTCTCTCTCGGAGACTCTCTCACTTCGAAAAAGAGAGCAATACGCCATATGGAGAGCAAAATGACGTGGGTTGAAACGAGAAAGAAAGATTCGAAATTCGAACTGACGTACTTCGAACATGATATTTACATTTCGACCATATCAATTTTACACGGGGTCCATATCAAGTTAAAATTGACCTTAAAAAATGTAAAATTGACCTACGTTTCCTATCGATTTTTTTTTGGGTGCACTAAAAATCGGTACTAAGAATGATGTATACCAGGAATACTGCCGAAGATAAAGAAACTCCCTACGAATCACCTTCAATTAGAGCCCTTAACTGCATGAGTAATGAAATTAATCTCCCCGGGTTTATACGATGCTTATTGGCATTAGATCGACGTCCATGGTGAGTCACGGTGAGATCGGTTCGATCCTCAATTCGATCGCATTGGGAAATGTGTAACCACTGGGCGTTCGCTTGTGAGTTTCTATATATGAGCTTATAGAAACGACGTATCAGCTCGTCGATAAGCAGGCACATCTGTTAAGCAAGTCCCCGTGACTGAACCAGAAACAGGCAGTCCCCAGTCCCCGGTTTCCAGTCGGCAATTGATCTATCTATATAGCCCTCAGAATTCTTTACCATATCTAGAGCAGAGCCAAAGACGCAGAAGCTAAAGTGAGCTCAGGTGAGGTGGTGTAGTTTTTTGTACTTTTTGTGTTTTATGGGGCCAAGCAGCGTAGGAAAACACGATTCCCAGCCGATTTCGATAATCGAATGGAGTAGAGTTCGGTGGACTTTCCGACTTTCCGATCGTAAGACACGGCACCAAGTGGAGAACTTGATGCTACCACTTGAAACTTGGGAAGAGCACGGATGATAAGGGGCCATATAATGGTATGGGGGCTCTATTATGACAGCAGCCTCGTATAAAAAACAAATAGGATTTAATTTTTAAACTTTGTAAAAATTCCAAAAATATATAATAGTAATCTAACCAAGTTTCTTGATATTCCTAGTAACTTCATGGGAAGATTATGGGGCCTTGAGATATAGATTCCCCGAGACACGCGGCCACTAAGCTCATCCGACTGATTGGCGTCGCCAGTCGATGTCGATGCCATATTCCCATTCCCAATACCCAACACCCAACACCCAATACCCATTCCATTGCATTATTATTTTCATTCCGAGGCGCCGATAGCGCTGGCTGCAATTTCCAGTTAATTGCATTTCGTTTGCCGGCGTTGCGACGACGATAGTTGTAAAATATTTGTGTATAGATTTGGGTTTCTTCGTGAAGAGGCGCCAGATTATGGGCCCCATAAGGAAGAACCTTGTGCGTTTATGTAAACATTGCAAATCAATCGAACTATCTGCCACTTGTGGGGCTCCCCTCCCCTCCCGTTCCCTGCCCCTCCCCTCCACCGTTTACCTCTAATGACTTTTGAGATATATGTAGGAATGTACGGGAGAGTTCCGTCTTGGAGCTGCGGTTTCATGGGGATAAGGAACAGATGCCGGAGTGTTCGGCCTTAATATTATTATTTTTTCTGTTCCCAGAAGCTGTGCAATCAGGCCGGCGAAGTACCCACAAATTTGCGGTTGCTCCATCTGGTCATCGAGTTGATAAAAGTAAATATGCGGCCCGAAAAAAGAAAAAACGGGGAACGAAGTCACATCAAATAACAGTAAGTGGATGCCACAGTAGTACTTGCGATAAGAAAATCGGTATTTACAAGAATTTCCCTTAAAAATATACATGGATTTATGTATACAAATATTGGATATCCAATAATAAAGTTTATTATTACAAAATACTTATATCGAAGGTTCTTTGTCATTCAATCTAGGGACTAACCTGATCCTATCAAAACCACTATATATATCCGAAAATGACTTTAAAGCAAGTGCTTCTTGAAAAACCACAAGAGATAACCCTAGGGCCGCCGAGTTCCGTGGGCCCAGTTCATCCGCAAAAAGTGTCACTCGAAGAGATTCGGTTCGGAGTCCCTGGATTGCGGTTAAACCATTTTGCCTGCGACATGCTAACGAGCTGGGAATATGCATTATAATTACGAGCATGATAATACTTAATAATACACATGTCGGGGTAACTCGGGGGCCCCCGAAATCGCAGCGATAAGATTGAAAATTTGCGGTCATCTATCTGCGGCGTTCCATGGGAACTGGAAACGAATTTGAACAAATCGGAAAGTTCTTGAAAACGAGACGCTTCCAGGAATTTATTGCGCTCTTACACTTTTCATTATCCATGAGTGGGCAGAAATCCACACAGTCAGTTCATTTGATTACGTGGATGCATGGCGATCATTGATCTATATAAGAAATGCGAGGCATCAGCGAAATCCAAACGCGACGCGGTAAACTAAGACGCAGTTATGATATGTAAAGGTAAATGTACGTGGGATCACGATCTCAGCAGCTTTTAGGGATTTTCTTTAATGTCTGAGAACGGGTCGGAATTAAAAATAAATATATGGACCAATTTGACCTTAGTTCCTAACAATAATAAGAATTATAAATATATATTTTTAAATCATAAACAATTCGTTCATAGTTTTAAGTTAGGACCATTTTTGCAAAAGATATAGGAAAAAAACAAAATATACAAAAAATCAAAATTCAAGCTCGCATCGGGATAAAACAAATAAATAAATAAACTCGAAATCCCCATTTTTCGTCAATAAAAAAATCAGTATTTCGGCCATAAGAATAAAAAAAATTGTCCAAAAATAGAATGGCACACCTTTCTGAACTCGTAGTCAAATTCTTCTTAACTTGACATCTCCATCTAAAAATTTTAATTTTTTAAAATTTTTTTCAAAAAATTTTAAAATTACCCCTTACAAAAAATTTGAAAATTTGAATTTTTTTTAATTTTTTTAAATCCGCCGGAAAGTGCACTGATTAATTATAAGCTTGTTATCTGCTCAGAACAGTTCGCCGTTTTAATTTGGGACTATTTTTGCAAAAGCTAGAGCAAAAACAAACTATACGAAAAATCACATTTTTGCCAAAAATCGAAATCCTCATTTTTTGCCAAAAAAATCTATATTAAGGCCATATTAATGGAAATAATTGTCCAAATATAGAGTGTCATACCTTCCCGAGCTCGTAGTTAAATTCTCTAAAACTTAGCATTCCCAGAAAAAAAATTTTTTTTTTTGAAATTTTTTTCAAAAAATTGCGATGCTACCCCTTAAAAAAAATTCGAAATTGTGAAAAAATTTTTAAATTTCCTAAATCAGGCGTAAAGTGCACTGATATTAATTATCAGGTTGTTATCTGCTCAGAACAGTTCGCCGTTTTAATTTTTGACCTTTTTTGCAAAACTTATAGCAGAAACAAATTTAAGGAAAAATCAGATTTTGGCCAAAAATCCAAATCCTCATTTTCCACCAACCAAAAAATCACTATTTTGGCCATAATAATGAAAATAATTGTCCAAATATGAAGTAGAATACCTTCCTGAACTCGTAGTTAAATTCTCTAGAACTTGGCATTCCCAGAAAAAAATTTTATTTTTTTTAAATTTTTTTTAAAAAATTTAGATTTCAAATTTCGAAAATTTGAAAAATTTTTAAATTTCTCAAATCTTTCTTAAATAAAATGCAAAAATTGGAAAAAAATATATTACTTGTGATTTTTACCACCCATTATTCTCGGTGCAGCGATGCACTGCGAATGCCATTGACCCGCGTTTAGACTCCGCACAAGGTAAACAAATCATCGGCGGGAGAATCGACCATTCTGGATTTCTGGAGCTACGACAGCACGTGTCTGGCAAGTGTTATATGGTATAGGGTATACGGTATATGGTCTCTCGCTGCCATTAATCATCCATCCACGTCTGACCCACCTGTCGCCCTATTGATCAATCCCCCTTCTCCATTATATATGTGCATGTTGCAATTTAATGATTCTGATGTCTCATTCGACAAAGAGACAGAGACCAAGAAGACCAACATCTCCCCAGCCACGAATATACATACATATATAATATGATTTCGATATGATTATTATTATATATTTTTTTTTGTATTTTTCTGTATTTCATATTTTATTTAAATCGCAGTGGCCTGATTTTTATCTTGGCAATGCAGTTTTTTGGTACTCGAATTCTATGCGGACTTCGATGATGGGTTTTTTGGTGGGCTTCTCGTATTACCGCCGAACCCGAAAAAGGGGCTGATATTTTGGATGGCTGGGTTCGTTTGGGTTTAGACTTGCACTTGAGTGAGCGCTTTTTTCTGTTCTTAACTGTGGCGAAATTCGCTGATTCTGTGCAAAAGGCGATTGAGTTTGTAGATATATGAATATATATATATATATGTATTTGCTTTGATACAAGCGGAATGAAATCATTGCGCAGGTTGCTGGGGAGCTTTCTCAAGGGTTCTTAAAGACCTGGCCACAAAATGTGATAAGCAAATTTCGATACTTCAACTTAAATCGTCTGGGTATCTACAAGTTTTATGGCACTCGATAGGTAATCAATGTCTGACCTATAAAAGTACAAGTTTTAATCGAATGACTAAAATGAATGCTCTATTTATAAAACAATGCTTTCTATTTGTCATTTTTCAAATGAATTTAATTTTGAACAAATAAAAATTAATATAAAACTATTTTTTCTTCTCAATAAATATTAAAATAAATACAAGAAAATTACTATAATCATTATTTGACCAAAATGAGTATCCAATTTGCTGATGATTAAATCTAATAAAATCGTATGCTGATAAAAATCACAATGGGGTGCAAAGATCTCGGCAAATTTAGTGATTTAGGGCCAGGCACGGTGAGTTTATCGTTTCAGTTCTGGTTTCCCCTCCAACTTTGGGGTTAGTCACTTCGCATTGGTTGAACTTCGAACGCTTTTGCCATATATTTATCACATGAGACGGCCATAAACCGAGGGGCAAAATGATAAAAAGCGCTACGTCTGATATAACTTCTCCTTCTGGCATTTTTTTGTTGTTGTGGGGCTTTTCTTTGTAAATTTTCGATGGTCCCACGAGTTTGGGATCTCTTTCCAAAAGGGGGTGGTGGTGGTGGGTGTGTCGGTTGCTGGGCGATTGGGCGGCATTATTCATGGCGCCTAAACAGCTTTGGGCAAACACCTCCCAACGCTCTTTCCCCCCCTCTGGAGCCTACGAATCCCCCAATTATAATGAGCCACTTGAGCTTCCAGAGAACCCACAGCACCAAGAACGAAGAAACGACAAAGGTTCCTCAATGACAGCGTTTGTTCATCGCGGCCAGACGCACAGATACACCCAAAAGTACGGCCCCATAGAGCCACAGATACAGATACACCATATATATATATATATATATATATGTGTGTGTGCTAGGGCGACCCACATCACTTGGCCATTTTCTTATTTACCCTTATCGAAGGCGACGCCAGATTTTCAACGTTTGATAAATGGGGGCGCGCACATTACGAGCTTGGGATTTGGTTGGGAGGCAACACCTATATATATATATAGGTATATATATACGAAGAGAGGCGTATTTGAATAAAGTCGAGTGAGATAAAGAGGAGAGGAGCCTATCATCCAACGTCATAGGGAAAGTATCTCATATACTTTTTCGGTTCGAATCCCCATCATAGATACGTTTTTTTTCCGGCTACACAACTTGCATTCCACTTCAAATATTGACTATGCACTCCACAGATTCTGTCCTGATTGTTGATGTTTTTCTGCCCACAGATACTTACTGTCTAAGTACAAAAACAATAGAGGATACTCAGAGATACTTCTTCAAAAAGGTTCCTTAATAACTGATGTATTAAGCTATGAAACCAAAGATGGATTAACTTTGAAGGATATATAATTATATATAATAATAGTGATCTTTTTAATATTATACACTATTTGTCTGTTCCAGACACCAGATGATATAATCACTCAATAATATTTTTCCATAGAAACCCAAAATGGGAGTTCCAACTATCTTGTTCTTGACTATCCCCTAACTGTCGTTTATCTCTGGATATTCGACCTAGCGATGATAACTATATAGACGTTCCCGGGCGGGATCCACCGGCGACCTTCTGTCGATATCTCAAAATGAAGGCACTCGGCGCGTCATCCGAAATTTTCCCCCCAAGTATTTCAGTACTTCTCCATTGGTTTACCCTCGATCGGTTTACATTCATGACTTGGCATCGTTGTCATCGCAAACAGAAAAACTTTGAGACTTCTAAGCCCGAAAGCCGACAGCTCGTTTGGCTTTATGGCTAGACGATGACAGCAAAACGGTAGAGAGATAGAGGGAGAGAGTTGGGTAAAAATTAAGAAATATATGGAGCAAATGGCATTACAAGTTATCGGTGCAAGTTACAAACCCTCAAAGTTATTGGCAAACAGCAAGAGACCCCGAATCGCTTCCCCTTGAAACCGAACCGAAGATAGAGTGGGTTCTACAGATAGTTAGATAGATAGATAGAACCCACCCTCCAAAATGTTGGGAGGAAGACTACGAAGACTACGCGCCCGGCGACACGATTCTTCTGATCCGAAGAAATCGATGACGATTCTCCGCTCTCCCCGCTGCCCGCTGATAAGATATTTCGTTTTGAATGATGATGTGCTGGTTGTCATATGTCCCCGCGCCCTCGAAAAGCTTTTTGGGGGATTTGTCGGGGGCATTAGATAATATCTGCAGTGGAAGTGGGTTCCGAGGCGGGTTGCCAACTGCGTAACGCGCTTCCTCTGCAAGAAACTGAGGCTACATATTTATTTGCGCAACGAAATTGCTCACAACCTGATGTCATTGAAATGGTGCTTAGCTATTGATTTCGTATCGTATTTATATTTTTTGGGGATTATGAGAGTTACGAAATAGCAGCTCTATAATTTTTAGACTATAGAAAATTATAGAAACAAAAAGAAAAATTTTTAAGACTTTTTAAAGAAATTTAAAAATACTTTTTGCTTTTCTTCTTAAGCTAAAATCACAGAAATCATAAAAAAAAACTGTCTAAAAATTATTATCAGACGAAGAGCATGTCTTGTGCTTACCCATCAAAACAATTGTCTGTTAAATCTCCTGAGATTTCAGTGACACCTCGATAGAGCTGTGGTTCCACGAAGTGAGTGCTTCCCCGAAGGTTTCCCCGCCCAAAAGTTAATGCTCCCAGCGAACCCAGTGATTGATCTTTGCACTTTTGCGGTCTCCGAACGTCAGCCTCGGACATCTCAAAGTTCGACGGTGAGCAGAAACCGATAAGCGGCCATTTTTTGGAATTATTTTTTAGTGGCTGCTCTCTTATCGCCATTGAATTTGAAATGATTTTTCTCATTAATACCACAGAACAGAAATTCAATTAAGGCACCTGCGATGGACGCGGCTTATCGAGCAGCCGCCCACGGGCCCCGAAAAAAAAGCGGCCTCGGCGGGAGATATAACCCCATATATACGAGCGATTGTAGAGCTGCCTGCTCTATTTTCGGTCTGCGTTGACGAAATCTGTGGCACCTTCGGCTCGACTCTATCTAAAAACCCAACCCGCTCATTGGGTCAGATGATTGATATAGAAAATTCTGGTGATTACTTCCATTTGGCGTTTCTCAATCAGAATCAGCCAAAAAAAAAAATGTACATTGAAGATAAAAAGCTAGAAAAACCCGAGAGGAAAAGATTGGAGTGGCATAGGAAATAAAATATAAAATCATGGTCATCAGAAAACCATATAATACCGTGTAGGTTGGGTTCCAAAAGGTTACGTTTAGTGTGATATAATAGTAAGATTTTTTAGAAACTTATATATACATTTTTATAGGGATTTAAGTATTTCTACATATTCACAGTTCAATAGGATATGAAGTTATAATAATACATAAAAGTTGAAAATATAATAAATTTAAGAAATAAAGGAAATAAAATGAAATATAAAATCATGGGTTCCAAAAGGTTACGTATAGTGGGATCTTATAGTCAAATTTATAGAAACTTATGTACAAATGTTATAGGGTCTTAAGTATCTCTACTAATTCACAGTTCAATAGGATTTGAAGTTATAATAATACATAAAAGTTTAAAATATAATAAAATTTAGGAATTAAGGAAATAAAATGAAATATAAAATCATGGTCATCAGAAAACCATATAATACCATGTAGGTTGGGTTCCAAAAGGTTTTAGTCAGATTTATAGAAACTTATATATAAATTTTTATAGAGATTTAAGTATTTCTACTAATCCACAGTTCTATAGGATATAAAGCTATAACAATACATAAAAGTTTAAAATATAATTCGTTTATAATAGATCCCATTTCTTAACTTCAAGCCAAACCCATCAGCGGAGCTTTATCTGCCCAACAGCTAATGAGTTGTGGGCCAATGACAAAAGGGATGGTGAGGGGTGTAATGATGATGACGGGGGAGGAAGCACAAATCATCTGTGGCCAACACCCACCCAAAGTTGTGAAAATAAGCCCCACGATAAGGGAGTGTGAGGTGTGCAAATACTTTGCGTACTCGAAACACCGAGCCACCAAAAACACACCTTTTGCACCACCTACGCATCCACATCCGCATCTACATCCGCGTTATCAGCGGGACAGGCGGCTCCTTTGAAGCGACCCAGTGGGTGGTGGTGGTGATGGGGCACAATAACTGGCCCAGATATCACACTGCAGAAAAAAAGGAGGTTTACGCATAGGGTTTATGGTCTAGAAGGTGAGAATATTAAGAAGAGGGCTTATAAACATGAGATTCTGGTTATCAGATCTTAACTATGAGATCTTCAATTTATTGTATACACATATGTACACTTTTAGCCAGCCAAAAACAAACTTGTTTACTATCTAACACTCTCTATTTAGAAATAATAACTGTCCCATTCTCCTCTTCAAAAACACGATATGTGTATTTTCTAAGCAATTGAAATGTATAATCAGCGCCAGATGTGCCACTAAATTTGGATGTTGTTGCTCAAAAAATCTACAGAGATGAGAAAGTCAACAAACATGGGTAGAATCACTCTAGAGGGACGAGGGAGAGGGTGAGGGGAGTAGCGATGGGTGTGGGTGGGATGGGGAAATATATATGTATTGTTTACCCAGCTTATTAGCAAACATTCTTATCAGTCAACTCGGCTCAGTTCAGTTCAGTTCGGTTCAGTTCAGTCAGGTTGGGTCGACTGACATCGATGACGATGACGATCATCGGTTACAATAATGATAATAATGATGATGATGGTGCGATGAAGAGATGTCTGTGTTGTCGTTGGGAAAACAAACTGGGGAAAATAGGAGATACAAAAAAACAGTGAGGAGACGAGACGGCATCGAGATGCAATAATCGATAATGGGAAACAAAAGCCAAACGAAATCCAATGCGTCCAAAGAAAACACACACAGTATCCGTGAGATACGAGTTACAGATGCAGATACATTCAACTTGGCCGACACATGCGAGGAAAAAAACGCGATTATTTGCTTAAGTGTAGCTCAATGCGGCTGAAATCGAAAACGCCAGTCAGTCGGCCAGATACAGATACAGCTAAAGATATAGATACAGATACAGATACATACCGATCAGTTGACAATCAACGTTCAAACAATAAAGTCGAAAATGAAAATGAATATGAGGAAAACTTGGAACGTTTATTTTCACAGATAAAAGATACAAATAGCGCAAGGCAGCGCCACAGATACAGATACAGATACATTTACAGATATAGTTTGTCATTGCAGTCATTCAGTCAATATAATACCTTTCTTGGACCAAAGCTCACAGCAAAAGCAAAAACACTCGAAACTGAGGCTGCTCCTCCTCATCATTATCATAATCATCATTATATATCATCACCGGTATACCCCTATAGCATAGCTATAGACATAGCCATACCCATCCCATCATCCCATTCGCAATCCCAATTACGAGAGCATCTGTGTTGTCGCATTTACAATTCGCAATTACACTTGAGTAAATATCAACATCAGCACCCAGCCAAGACGATGTCTCCAACCTCATCGCAATGCCAATGTCTGGTGACAATAACCCAAAACCTAATGAGCAATGTATTTTGGCAGAGGAATACGACTACGTGAAGACGAGACCAGGTACACGCAGAGAAAAAAACGTATACCCAAGTTAAAGTTTTGGGCAGCGTTACTGATCCATAAACCGAATATCACTTGGAATTAAAAAAAAAACTATTGTTTTAAAAATACTTTTTCGTAATAGTAAAAAATTAGAAATATCTAAACTTTAGAGAATTTGGAAAATATTAAAAACAAAAATACATTTTTTACAAGTTCTAAAAAATTTTCTAAATTTAAAAAAAAAAGTTTAAGTTAGTATAACTTGATATCATGCCAAAATATCTATTGTATCCCATAAAATTCTGTTCTGTGTAAGGACTGGTGAGAATATAACACTGAGAACAGACTCCGATGTCGATGACGATCCCCGAGATCTCGTCTCTGTTTCAGTTTCAGTTACTGGTTCAGTTGTCGTTGTGATAAATATAAATTTTGCAATCGACGCCGCTCGCTCGCGGAGTTTTTTATTGCCTGATAAGGCTTGTGTTTCGCTCTCTGTGAAAACTGTGAGACTGTGGGAAAAACACATCAAGACATCGCATCACCGAAAAAAGTAACATCAAAGCACAAAACGCTGGCCAAACAATCCGGATTCCGGAGCAGTCCACACGATCACCGGAGTCAAGGCCAAAGTTGCGACGAAAGTGCTTATAGGATGGGCCTGCTTTTCTTTAAAAGACGGAAATGGTAACAGAAAACCAGACGATTTCGGGAACTGTGACTCATCTAGTGCATTAGATAACAGGCGGAATTACTTTATCCAAAACCAAAAGATCCCCGATTGTAATACTAGAAATTAGGAAGTAAAGGTAATGCGTTGAAGAGATAATAATTGTGGGTGATATTCAAGGTTCTACTGCGATCTTTAATATACAACTCTGCCCCTTAAAAACTGCTGTGATAATCAAAAGCATATAGAGGCTATAGGACACCTGTAAGATAAAACCATTTCAGATGCACAATCATCAGAATAACACTAGGAAAAGTTTTTCCAAGTCGTAAACAAAGATGAATCACCATCCAATACGGTTTATAATCTAGGTATACTTTGAAACTTACCACTAAGTTTCAGATGATGATCCCCATAAAGGGGTGCTCCTAACCGTTTATCAACCCTGGAGGAGTTGCTCGAAACTCCCCCCACTTATCTGAATCGCACACCTTTGCTTGTCCGCTGACTAAGTGCCGATAGATCTTACAAAGCGTTTTGTTATTTTCTTTTTTTTTTTTTTTGGTCACCCCCGTAACGCCCGTAATGCCCGGCACACCCGCATGCGGCACCGATACTTTTCACAAAATTCCGCAGATCCCAGATAATGTGAAACCACAATCGAGTTAGCAGAACTTGGTAGTGAGTGTGTTCGACAACGATTTCGAGCGAAGCACTCCACGGCTCCTATCTGCCGCCCCCTCGCAGCACCCTGAACACGATCTATATGGCACACACATATAGTATATAGAGCGCTCCAGCTGCTTATCGGTTGTGGAGGTGCTTCTCTGGGGTGGTTGGATGTTTGGGAAGGTGCCTCGATGATGGGTGGGTTCGGTACTCAATGAAAGCGTCTGATGACGATGATGTGGTGCTGCAGTGGTTTAGTGGTTCACTATTTCATCGCTTGTTGCTGGTGGTGCTTGTGCCCACTGGACAAATCTGATTCATAGCCACACTTACAGAAAAATGCTATGAAACAACATTAATTATGTTTGTTTAGGATCTCAATAAAGTCCTTAGATTTTAAACAGATGTTTAACATTTTGTTAGATCTATTTTTCTAAGATTAATAATAAAACATAAAACTTTGTAAAGTAAAAACTTTTTCAAAAAATTTAGAAAATATTCGAAAAAATATTTTAAGGTTATATTTCTTAAATTTTATGGGATCGTTATTTAAAAATCTGATTCATAGCCACACTTAGAGAAAAATGCTATGAAACCAAAACAATTATATTTGTTTAGGATCTCAATAAGGTATATGTATATTTAATAAACTGAGATCTTTAACAGTTTACCATTTTTTTTCAGATCTATTTTTCTAAGATTAATAATAAAACTTAAAACTATGTTTTTCTTAAGTAAAAAATGTTATAAAAACATATTAATATTTTGAAAAAAATATTTTAAGGTTTTATTTGTAAAATTTGATGGGATCATTTATAAGGCTTAAAAGATTATATTATTATAATATATATACCCAGAAATACATATTATTATCTCATATCCATTTTATCCTAACGTAGGTCTCAAAATTTTCTGTGTCCTGAAGAACCCCCTAAACTATTCTCCAGTTTTTTATAGTGCAGATAGCATTCGTAGCCCCCGAAACGAAAGCCACTGACCATGATGATGATGCACAATGGTCACAATGGCCATCCAAAATGAAGAGGTGTAAATTTAGAGCGCCGTGTGATTAGACGGATGGATCGATGGATCGATCGATGCTTTTGGCGCCCGCCGGTGACTGACGAAATTAGCACACACAAAAAAAAGAAACGGCACGAGGTCTTTCATTCTGGAAAACCCCCAAAATAAACCCAGATACGACAAATGGTCGCTGGCCAACTAATGAACCTTATCTCAAGACCCCGCAAGACGTTCGCTGTTCAAAAAAGTCGTTGAATTGTGAGAAAGGGGGAGAAAGGGGGCTATTCGTTATTCATCACGGGGCAATCAATTCCCGTACGGGGCATGATTTAGTGATATGACCGCGGTGTTGCATCAAGCGAAAACCATCCATTCAGCCATTCCATCCATCCATCTATCGATTGCCGCCGTCATAATTCCCGACGCCGCAGTATCATAAAACCCGGTCTCTGGGGGGAACAAACATACCATATAGTATAATACCATATACCATAACATCTACCTGCTTGAAGAAACGCGGCGCGTGCGCTAATCGGCGACAGTTGTCAGCCGAAAACTATCTGGAACTCAGGATATCTCTATCTATTTGGGTGCACAATGCCAAAAAATGATGGCCAGACTTCGGTTTTGCAGACCGGATCTCCTTTAGAGTGTCGTTGATCCGGCAAAGTCAATTGGTTTCTAACGAGCTTAGCTCCTGTGCAGACAATGTCTGGGTTAATGTGTCCGCAGAACCATGAATGGTTGGGCAATAAACGAAATATTAGGAGAGTTAAAGGAAATAATTATAGGAAACTTTAAAATTGATATTTAAAGATATTACGAAACATTTGAAAGGCTAAAAAACACATCTAACTTATTACATAAAGTTGATATCACAAATCGATATTATACTATGTAGAATAATAATAATAAGAGTAAAACCACCTTAAGTCATCGCTACTCTTTCAACGTAAACAACTCTTATCGGTGGCATATCAGCATGATATTGGGAAAATATTGAAATGATTTTTCATAGACTTTTTTGATGAAATTATTTCAATTCCTATACGATCCCTTTTTTATTTATGTTTCAGGCTAAAAAACTGATGAATAGTTTATGAAAATCTGATGAAATAATTTAACACCTTTTAAAGACCATAATTTTTTTTTGGAAAGTCACAAGAGCTATATATGCCTGCACCTCCACTTTTTAGATAGAATTTCGATGCCGATCCGTATCGGATTTTAAGGGATTTCCCCCAAACGCAATGGAACTGCAATCTGCGCCCTTGTCACTTCCGCTTAATCCAAACCATTTGCAATACCCGGCTGGGTGGAAAATGTGGGGGCCCGACCAATTCTGCCCACTTGTTGTGTCATATATATATTCGTGTGGATTTATGTACGCCTATATATTCTCCATTCTGTGGCAATAAAAACACACAGTCAGTCCCCCGTAACCCCAAACACAAGTTGGCGGGGAATTTCGCCAAAAAGCAAACTGTGAACTGACGCATTCTGCCAGCCAGCGGCATTTGTTTGGCCACAAGTCGCGAGTACCCTATATCACTAGGGGTGTATCATCGTGAGTTTAGAAGGTTAAAATAAATTTTTATTATCATTAATTTTTTTGAAATTTACTAAGTAAATTTAACGTAAAATTATCAATTACCTTTTTTTATAGACTACAAAAAAATTATAATATGATGATTTCTTACAACTATTTTTTTAAGATTTTATTAAGACTGCAAATATCTAAAAAAAAATTTTAATACAATTTAAGAATTCCAGAGTATTAACCAATTCATCACTCTGTCAACCCTTTGTTCTTTACGATTTTCTGTTGCTTTTGCTGCCTTTATTGTTATTATTAAACAAGCCGTTTGGCTGGTCATAGTTATTGTTCTTTTGCCGTTGTTTTTACGTGCTTTTTTTTCGTAAGGGGCGGGTGTGCAAAGTTTAGGCAGAAAAGCAAAACCAAAACCAGAAAAAAACCAATAAAAAAAGTAAAAATAAAAAAATAACAAAAAATGCGGCGCGCGCCTTTTCAATAATGTTTATCAGCTGGATGAGTGTTTTTTAGTGGGTGGCAGTGGGTGGAGGTGGGTGCCCAGTCACCTTGACATGTCACCAGTGACAACAGCAATAACAATAACACCCATTAAACACATTAACAAAGCCGCAACAACGGCTAACAGGCAAACGGGTGCGAATTAAAACAATTATGGGTCTGGCTAAAGCTTTAACAAAATAATAAACCAAAAACGAAAGTGAATTTCAGGCATTGCTGCGACAGAAACCATATATGAATGGTCAACACTGAAAATAATTTTAAATTAATCATAACATTATAATGATAGTTTTCAATTGTAGTTTTCACTTCTATTTTTATACAATTTTATTTTTAATTTAAAAAGAAATTTTAAACATTTATGCACGATTTATTGGCAATAAATATTTAATTAAAAAAAATATATATAAAGAGACAACATTTTTAATAATTTTCACAAGATAATATTACCGACAATATTTTATTAAAATTTCGAAAAATTATATGGATGTCTGATCAAAATTTTAATTTAATTTAAATATTTTACAAAATATTTTTTTTTTAATTTTTAATTATTTACCAGCAAGTGTGATCAATATTTTAATATACTATATTTAAATACACTTTAAATATTTTTATTAAAATTTAGAAATACTTAGATGCAAGTGTGATTAATATTTAAACATATTTAATAATAGTACAAAAACTATTAAAATTGTTTTCCGTGTAGAAAAAACCCACAACGAGGTGATAAAGTGGGGGAATATTATATGGGGCAAGAGTGGGGGTGCTTTTCAATGTTGAAGTTCGGAGCGTGGGACTTTCGGGCCGCTAGCATTGTTTGCTATTTGTTTTATGCTAAATTAAATGCTAACTAAATGTTGGCAATTAAATGCTAATGCTGTCGCTTCTTCAGCTTCTTCTTCATATTTTTCCGCGGCGACTGCACTTCACCGTTATTACTTGGTAGCCCCAACACTTTCCGGCTCCATTGAATAAAAGGGAAATTGATACAGAAACCGAAAACGAAACTGAAACTGAAACACTTTGGTTTCTCAGCTGTTTGCATATGGCAAAAATGCAATATCTGGCTGAGCTTTTAATGTTTATTTAACACGCATTGCCATTACCATTATATTGTTGTTATTGTGCTGCCGTTGCTGTTGCTGCCATTAATGTGATTGTTGTTATTGTGTTTTCATTGTGCCACCCACGCGCATGCGCAACCAACTCAAAACACAAAAAAATAAAAAAAACTGTGACACATACAACATTTCCAATTAGCCATTGATTTTATTCGATTAAAAGTAGAAATACAAAAAAAAAATTAAAAAAAAAAAATTTTTTAACAATTATTTAGTTTTTAACGTTTATTAGAATATTTTTTATATATTTTATACGATTTTGTCTTAATGCAACGTACAACATGAAAACAGAAACTGTTCTTGTAAAGCATGTTAATAAATAAAAAATATGTCTTCTTTTTCCAAAAAAAAAATTTTTTACACATTTTAAATATCTTTTTAACAAAAATTCTTCGTTTTTAGATAAAATATAGATACCATTTAAAAAAAAATTACCTGCGTTATTTTTAATCACTGAACCACTGTGCGAATTTTTCAAGTTCATTATAAATAAAACGTAAATATTATTAAATTGTGTACAAACAGCACGGTGCACGTGTCGCCAGGTGTGTGTGTGTGTGTGTGCGTAGGGGCGCGTGTTTGCATCGGTGTGCGTGCACTAGTGTGGGTGAGTGGGCGAGTGTATTGAACTCTTGCTGCATTTTTTGCACAATTTTGTCTTTTGCTTGCATTGTTTTATTGTATTCATTTATTTTATTTTTACTTTTGCACTGTTGTTACAATTGTTTTGTATTAATTTTGTGTATTACTTTTTTTTCGAGTGGAGAATCAATTGAATGCATCGATTTTTGGAATTTTGGAAAGATGCTGAAGAAGGGTTGTTGGTCACCTAATTTACATTCTTTCGGCAGCTGACACTCTTAAAAGTTGACCTCTCGTCTTCCTTTTTTTTAAGTTTTATAAGGCGGTCAACTGTAACGACGACGATGTTGCCGTTTCATTGAAGACACTGAGAAAAAAAGTATCATTAAAAAAAATTGTATTCCATATAATTGGAATTGTATCTACATTTCAAAAATATTATATAGAATAATTTAAAATATTTTTAAATTTGATTTATTAGGTAAATATATTCACGTACATTCATTTATTGGGATATTTAAAATTTTTTTATTTTATTGAATTTAGAATCTGTTTTTTGGACAACCACTAAATGGTATAGTAAGAGAAATTTAAGAAGTTTATTTTATAATCTTGAAATAATTCGGTTATTTTAATAATATAATACTGATATCACAGAGTCAGGAGAAATTTTTTCTCCAGTGCATTAATGTTAATTTCAATGCTGCTTGATTGTTGATGACGCACCCTGAAAAGGTGAAAAGGTGAAAAGGGACCAAAAAGAGAACCGATCGTCTCCGACTTCCGTTCTGGGCAAAGTTAGAGGTTAAGGTTGAGGAACTGCCCAGGAAGTGTCCGCACGGGGGTTAATGGATACGGATGTGGATGTACGAAGATATATGTAGATGTGCATATTTGTACGTATGCCTGTGTTGATGGATCTGGATGTGGATGTGCTCATCGCTAGATGAGGTGCGACAGAGAGAGCGACAAACATGGCAAGCGTGGCCAATGGCAACGGGATTTACCCAAAAATCCAAAATGCATCCAGACACATATGCATTTGTGTATGTGGGTGCCACATACAGTAGGCACTCGGAGCAGAAAACCTCTTGAAAAATTAAAAGTTTATTGTAATTTTAGGGGAACTCATTCCTGACTTCAGGTAACTCAAGTTACATTTAATTTAAATTATTATTTATTGAAAATAAATAATGGTTTTTACATTTGTGAAAAAAAAATTTTTTTTTTTAACTGTTTATTCTAACTTTGATGTGGTTTACAGAAATTCTTTATAAAGCCTTCCGGTGTTAGCTGTTTTCATCTAAAGTTAATGCTTGGGAGCTATGTATCAACGTTTTACAGAGCTATGTATCAAGGTTTTACACATAAATATTTCCAAAAATTATACTTTTTTTTGATCTGAATTTTTTTTTTAAGCCAGAGAAATCTAAAAAGTTTTTGTTCTTTGCAATTTGTTTAAAAACTGTAACAAAAGTCTTCAAAATATTATTCTTTAGCTTCAGGACTATCTGGTATCCATTTCCAGTTCTCCAAAGTGTTCACTGTAACTCCAATGGGCAGAAGAAGCAGAAGTCTTCTGCTGCGTCAACGCCCTCTCCCCTCCCCCCCTCCCCTTTGCTCCTTCCTGCTCCTCTCTTCTCCTTGGCTCCTCTCCAAGAAGATGTGACCCTCTCGCTCTTCCACACACTCACACACGCACGCACCCAAAGTGTAATCCTATTTGCGCCCAAAAAAAAACAAAAAAAGAAGAAAGAAAATCCAAGCTGCGCTGCCTCCGCTCAACGGCAGCGCAGTCGCCAGCTTTATCTAACACACACACAGCCAAAAGCGCCGAGACGCGCTCAGTCGCTCTCTCTCGCCGCTGCTCTCTGCAGATAACTGCGTTCGCTCTCGCGGGCAGAGACGCCGGCAGCGCAGCGGCAGGGCGACGTGCGCTTTTATAAATACAACTCGTAGATACATCTACCAGTCGATTTTCATCTGCCGAATCGGTTGCGCTGCGGCTGCGCTCAGCAAGAACACAAAACTCGTGCGCGGCGCTTCACAAAAAAATTAAAGACAACCAACTTCAAAAGCAGACAAATCAAATAATTTGACAAAAAAATTAAAACACAAACGGAATTTCTCAATTCTAATCCTACAAATAAAAAAAAACATTTTTTTTAAGTTTCTCAAACACAAACCATTGGGAATTTTGGAATACCCCACAAGCTTACAAGCCAAAGAAGTGTGAAGAATAAAGTGTAAAACCCAAACTTAAAGTGCTATCAGAATTATACGATCTGATAAAAATTAACAACACAACACCAAAAAGATACCAAAAATAATGGGCCATCGTTTGACAGGACAAACTTGACCCAAATAAAAATTGGTAGAAAAATGAATTGCAATATTGTGCGTATGAAATTACAAGAAAATTGAAAAACTAAGAGTTTATTGCAAACACTGTCATTCTGCTACGAGATTAAAAAAGTCTGCAGTAAGTATCCAAGTTTATAATATCCCAAGACATATTTTTTAGGGCTGTTGTATTTCTGAGATGTGGAGAGGTTTTTTCGGAATTTTTTAGTTCAAGACAAAGTTTTTATTTCTTAAAGACACGTTCTTAAATTTGTTCTTATAGAATCTTGGGCAAATGTTATACATATGTATTCAGTTAGGATGTTTTGAATATATATTTTTTAAAAACCAATCAAAATTGTTGTATATATTATACATTTTTGAAACGACTAACCAAGTAATTTTCTCTACAATGTGATTTTAACTAAAGAGACTTTTTCTTAACATCTCAAAAATGTTTATTTCAAAGTTAGCCCTTATATTTCTTTCAAAATGAGCCTTCTTATTATCCATGTTTCGACTTTACTGAAACACCAAAGCAATAAGAACCAATATTTCACATTCAGCACCATAACAAAAAAGTTTCAATCTAAAATAAAAACGGTAAAAAAAACACTTACCTTAGTGGCAATTAGTTGTGAAATTTTATTCAACAGTTGCGACGGCATTCCCACTCTGGATTCCGAACCGTTTAGGGATGACCAATGCCTCGAGAGACCCTTGAACTTTGACGCGCAGTCCGAGAGGGCAAATAACCAGAATATTCGGGCCATAGGGTTGACCCCGTTTATAGGGTTTAATGCAGATTGATGATCTACTTAGTATCACACGGGGTTGTGTGCCCGGTTCACTTCACTTGGTTTGATTTTTCGTTAGATGGCGATTAGAAATTTTTGTTTTTCGCTGACCAACTCGTGTTCATTGATAATTCCCAGGGTCATAAAGGTGTGAATTTGTTCGAAAAATCGCCTTACGATTCCCCGCCCCAAAAATCGGTATATGTATTATTGGGAGGGAGTCTTTATCTCAATGACTTTTTCATGACTCACGGCGACGAAATTGAAATCAGCCAACCAAAATGAAAGGCCAAACCGAAAGCCAATGGACAACAAACAACTAACACACATCCAAAATAAATTATATATATAGATATGTACATATAGCGAACAGTGGGCTCTCGTTATCGGTAGAAATTTTTTGATCAGCATCTGAGGTTTATTTCGGTTCGGTGGGAAGTTAGGATTTCCAAATTGATCCACCGCCCCGAAGGCAGCAACAACAATTGGAACACCGCTAATAGTCATAGCCTTGATAACGGTAAAT
The DNA here is from genome assembly GCA_037075245.1 of Drosophila mimetica. NCBI lineage: Eukaryota > Metazoa > Arthropoda > Insecta > Diptera > Drosophilidae > Drosophila > Drosophila mimetica. Next base: position 7,830,836 of record JBAMCH010000005.1, read on the forward strand.
GCTAATGAGCGTGCCCACATTTTTCACCCACATCTGTGTGTGTGTGTGTACGCACACATTGGTTATTTTGATAAGCGCGCGGCATTGCCAGATGCGTATTGAATTCAATTCTTCCCAACTTTTCCGCGGATGCACTTGCAACACTCGCGAATTCTTCTTATTGCGGTTTCTCGATAACACGATTTCAAAGAGCTCTTTCTCTGTTTTGTTTATTTTCCTGGATCCCGTTACTCAGCGCCCAATCAGTTGGGCAGTTCGATCAGCTGTTTATGTGGACTGCAGATTTAGTGTAGAATTACGCGACAATCTGGAGACAGGAGACTGGAGACTTGGGAACGCAAGCGTCTGTTATTACTGTAGAACTGTAGACGGCATTTAGATAAAAGCAACTCCTATAACAGCAAACGTACACACAAAAAAAAATATCGCCCCGTATATTCGATATGGCCAATGTAAAAAGCATGTAATTCAAACCCACATCGTTTTTACATTAAATAAGGTCAAATTTACATTAATTAAGGTCATTTTGCCGAATTTTCTCTCTCGGAGACTCTCTCACTTCGAAAAAGAGAGCAGTACGCCATATGGAGAGCAAAATGATATGAGTTGAAACGAGATAGACAGATTCGAAATTCGAACTGACGTGCTTTAAGCATGTTCTCTCGCTCGCACTAGTATAAGCTTCTGTCAAATATTTGTCACTTGATTTTGAACGCGGAGTGTATGTATGTGTGTATGTCTTTCTGTCTGGCTGCCTTTCCGTCTGTATGTATGTGTGTATGTCTTTCTGTCTGCCTGTCTTTCCGTCTATATGTATGTATTTCTGTCTGTCTGTATGTCTTTCTGTCTGTCTGTCTGTCTGTCTGTCTGTCTGTCTGTCTGTCTGTCTGTCTGTCTGTCTGTCTGTCTGTCTGTCTGTCTGTCTGTCTGTCTGTCTGTCTGTCTGTCTATCTATCTGTCTGTCTGTCTGTCTCTGTCTGTCTCTGTCTGTCTCTGTCTGTCTCTGTCTGTCTCTGTCTGTCTCTGTCTGTCTCTGTCTGTCTCTGTCTGTCTCTGTCTGTCTCTGTCTGTCTCTGTCTGTCTCTGTCTGTCTTTCTGTCTGTCTTTCTGTCTGTCTGTCTGTCTGTCTGTCTTTCTGTCTTTCTGTCTTTCTGTCTTTCTGTCTGTCTTTCTGTCTGTCTTTCTGTCTGTCTTTCTGTCTGTCTTTCTGTCTGTCTTTCTGTCTGTCTTTCTGTCTGTCTTTCTGTCTGTCTTTCTGTCTGTCTGTCTGTCTGTCTGTCTTCCTATCTGTCAGTTCTGTCAAATTTACGTTTGACATTTTCAAAAAATTGATATGGTTTTAATGTAAATATGACATTACCGAAATATCATTTTTACATTTTCGAACATGTCAATTTTACACGGGGTCCATATCAAGTTAAAATTGACCTTAAAAAATGTAAAATTGACCTACGTTTCCTCTCGTTTTTTTTTTGGGTGTAGTCAAAACAAAATATGAAGATTTGTTTACGGTTGAAATCTTCAGCTTTCTTCAAAAGCTTTGGGAAAGGAATTAAGTAGTATATTTATTTTACCCTTTCTATACTCTTATCTATAAAAAAGTGTGTTTACAAACACTGTTTCAAGTGTTGTGAGTGCTTTATTGAGTGTTATTAATTGACAAGCCACTGACAGGCTGGGAAAATACCAATGCCTTATCACTAAAAGTCTTTTTCTCTTTCTTCAAATTCTTTTCTTTAGCTTTTTTGCCTAAATTTTGGAAAAATGCTCGCCGCACAGCAACAGCAGCAGCAGCAGCAGCACAACAACAGCACAGCGGACAGCGAGATGGAGCGCCAGCGACGCGACTCCACAACCTCGGAGTCCTCCCTGGAGCACCTGGACCTCGGGCGCACGCCCAAGAAGCTGGGTGGCAGCGGTGGCTCCGCACAGACCACCTCCACGCCCCACGAACTGACGGCGGTGGCGTCGCGCAAGCGCAAACTCCGCCAACTGCAGCAGCAAATGAACCACCAGCAGCAGCAGCAGCATCAGCAGGATTTGCTGAGCGACGAGGACGATGAGGAGCGGGATGAGCACGAGGATGAGGAGCCCCGGAATCTGGGGCGGCACAAGCAGCGTCGCAGCACCCAGGCCTCCATTGTGATGGACTACAGCACTGCGGATGCCAGTTCGCTGCGCAAGAAGTTCCGTTTGAATCGCTCGGCGGCCAGTCTCTCGGAATCGGGATTCGTGGATGCCAGCAGCACGGCCCACAGTGGCTATCTGGGGAACAGCAGCAGTAGTGCCACCACCACCACCACCAACGCTCCAGCGGTGGCTCCATCTGGCGGCGGTGCGCCCAGCAGCAGCAGTAGCAGCAGCAGCGGCGGCTCCTCGCCGCAGGGTCTGTGCCTCTCCAGCGGCGAGTCGGGCATCGGTGCGGGGGATGAGCACATGAAGTACCTGTGCCCCATCTGCGAGGTGGTCTCGGCCACGCCGCACGAGTTCACCAACCACATCCGGTGCCACAATTACGCCAACGGCGACACGGAGAACTTCACCTGCCGCATTTGCTCCAAGGTGAGTCATTGTGATCATTTGTTTTCACTTTAAAGATTAGGGGTTAGTTTTTCATATGCGCAAGAAATCGAAATGGAAGATTTTATGGAAGAATTGAAATTAATATTTGAAAGGGGATTTAATTCTAATTTAATTGTGAGGTTAACCTGAGGTTAAAAAAACTTTTTTTTTGTTATTAAAACTTAGTAGCCCGTAAATTAATATTTCCAAAGGGTTTAGGTTGCTTAACATAAATCGTATATTTATTGGGTGTAATGATACATTAATAAAATGTTTTTTGAATTTATTCTGAGATTAACCTGAGGTTAAAAAAAATTTTTTTTTTACTATAATAATGCTATTAGCATTTAAATTAATATTTCAATATGGTGCAATACAGGATATTTTTTGAATTTATTGTGAGGTTAACCTGAGGTTAAAAAAATGTTCTCTATATACTGCGAAATATTATTTTATTATAAAGTTAATTGGGGGACTTAACCGAAATAAATATTAAACATTTATAAGAACTTTAAATTTCAATATCATGATAATTATGTTTGTTTTGTTTACAATATTCAAGGGTGTTTTCTTATAAAGATCAAATGGTAGTTATTTCCCCCCACTTCGATGAGTAGACAGGTGCGCTAGGGACTTTAATAGTTTAGACCCCTAACCCTCGATCGTTTCACCTGATTCACCTTACTCACCTGTTCTCCGTTCTTCTCCCGCTCCCCTCTTCTACCCGAAAACAGGTGCTATCCTCGGCCTCATCCCTGGACAGACACGTGCTGGTCCACACGGGCGAGCGGCCCTTCAACTGCCGCTACTGCCACCTGACCTTCACCACCAACGGCAACATGCACCGTCACATGCGCACCCACAAACAGCATCAAGTGGCGCAGTCGCAATCGCAGTCGCAGTCACAGCAGCAGCAGCAACAGTCGCAGTCACAGCAGCAACATCAGCGCCGGCAGCAGCAACAACAGCAGTCGCAGCAGCAACAGAATCCCGCCCAGCAGCAGCAACAGCAGCCACTGGTGGCCACCGCGCGAGCGGAGAGCTATGAGAGCGATGCCAGCTGCTCCACGGATGCCTCCAGTGGCCATAGTCACAGTCGCAGCAGCAGCTCCCTGCAACACCACCACAACAACAACAACAACTCGCACAAGACTAACAACAATCTGAAGGAGCTGGAGCAGGACGAAGTGGTGGAGGATCAGGAGCTGGAGAGCAAGCAGCGTCGACTGAAGACCACGATCAATAACAACATCATCGATAGCCGGGATCAGCAGGATGATGACAACGAGGTGGAGGAGCAGGAGGAAGAGGAGGCCGACGATGCGGATGTGGCCATGTTGACCAGCACCCCAGATGTGGCCACTCTGCTGGCCGGAGCCAGTGCCTCTGGAGCCGCCTCTCGCTCGCCATCCCCCTCGCCATCCGCCTCGCCCGCTCCCCTGCTCCTCAGCTGTCCCGCCTGCGGCGCCTCCGATTTCGAGACCCTGCCCGCCCTGTGCGCCCACCTGGATGCCCGGCACTCGGACATCCCAGCCAAGTGTCGCGACTGCGAGGTGATCTTCGCCAGCCACCGCCAGTTGCAGGCCCACTGCTGTCGCGGATCGGTGGGTCTGCCGCTCCTTGGCGCCAGCAGTTCGCCGCTGCACGAGGATGAGCGCGAGGATGAGGAGGAGGATCTGGAGGATCGCAAGGAGCGTCTACTGCCCAGCCAGAGCGAGGACTTCTTCCAGCAGCTGTATCTGAAGCAGAAGACCAGCGGCATTGGCGCCATCTCCCATCCGCCGTCGCCCATCAAACACGAACCGGCGGACAGCAAGGACCTCGCCGACATACAGAGCATCCTGAACATGACCAGCTCCAGTTCCAGTTTCCTGCGCAACTTCGAGCAGTCGGTGAACACACCCAGCTCCAGCCAGTACAGCCTGGACGGGCGGGATCAGGAGGAGGAGGCCCAGGATGCGTTCACCTCGGAGTTTCGGCGCATGAAGCTGCGCGGCGAGTTCCCCTGCAAGCTCTGCAGCTGCGTCTTTCCCAATCTGCGCGCCTTGAAGGGTCACAATCGTGTCCATCTGGGCGCCGTGGGTCCCGCTGGTCCATTCCGCTGCAACATGTGCCCCTATGCCGTGTGCGACAAGGCCGCTCTGGTGCGTCACATGCGCACCCACAATGGGGATCGCCCATATGAGTGCGCCGTCTGCAACTACGCCTTCACCACCAAGGCGAACTGTGAGCGCCACCTGAGGAATCGCCATGGGAAGACATCGCGGGAGGAGGTGAAGCGAGCCATTGTCTATCATCCGGCAGAGGATGCGGGCTGCGATGCGGATAGCAAGTCCAGAATGGGCGAGGATCTGGCTGATTTGAGTTTCCGTTCGATCAGCCCCACGCCGCCACCGCCACCAGTGGCTCCGCTGGCCAGCGAGAGTAGCTCCTCCCAGCTGAAGCACATGCTGCTGGGCGAGAGTCACCATCAGCCGGCGGCGGCAGCGGTGGCGCCTCCTCTGAAGATTCAGGTGAAGAGTTTGGACCAACTGGTGGACAAGAAGCCAGCGGTGGCTAATCCTCCCCAGCAGCAGCAGCAGGAGAAGGCTGCCCTGGACTTTAGCATGGATGTGCTGGATCTCAGCAAGAAGCCAACGAGTGGAGGAGGAGGAGGTGGAGCTGCGCCCACTCCCACGCCCGCTTTGGTGCCTGGCCCTCCGGCCGATCTGACCGCCGCCCTGGAGCAGCAACAGTTGCTCCTCGCCCAGCAGCAGCTCTTCGGCGCCGCCGGCGGAGATGCTGCCTCGCAGTACATGCAGCAGCTGTTCCGCAGCCTGATGTTCCAGTCGCAGGCCTCGGGCTTCCCCTTCTTTCCCTTCATGGCGCCACCGCCGCCGCAGCAGCAGCAGCAGCCGCCAGTGAATCCGGAGAAGGCGCCGCTGGTGAGTCCGCCCAGCCGCCTGAATCCGCTGAATCCCCTGCCCGTGGGTGTGGGTGTGCCCGTGCCACCTGGCGGTCCCGTCAAGATGGTCATCAAGAACGGGGTGCTGATGCCCAAGCAGAAGCAGCGACGCTATCGCACGGAGCGACCCTTCGCCTGTGAGCACTGCTCGGCAAGATTCACGTTGCGCTCGAACATGGAGCGTCATGTGAAGCAGCAGCATCCACAGTTCTATGCTCAAAGGCAGAGGAGTGGCCACCATGTGATGCGGGGCAGGGGAGCCTCCAGTGCGGCTGCCGCTGCCGCCGCCGCTGCCGCTGCAGCAGCTGCCATGGGTCCAGGAGGAGGAGCAGGAGCAGGAGCAGGAGTTGCCTCCTCCAATCACGCTCATCATGGCCATCATGCGCCCATTTCGGAGCAGGTCAAGTACGCCATTCTGGCCCAGCAGCTGAAGGCGCACAAGAACACCGATCTGCTGCAGCAGGCACTGGCCCATGGCTCCAGCGCAGTGGCCGGGAATCCCCTCCTGCACTTTGGTTATCCCCTGACCCAGCCCAGTCCCCTGCACAATGGGGGCAATGGTCACCTACACCCAGCCATGGATGACGATGAGCCCAAGCTGATCATCGATGAGGATGATAATGATGATCATGAGGTGGAGGCGGAGCCGGAAGATGATTTTGAGGAGGAGGAGGACGAGGAGGAGGAGTTGGATGAGCCCATGGAGCTGGAGGAGCCCGAGGAGCAGGCCGCCGCCGCCGGCGAGGAGGCGGAGGAGGAGGCCGACGAGGAGCAGGAGCTGCCCAAGCCCCTCGAGCAGTTGTCGTCGCCCGTCAAAGAGGCGGCGGAGACCATCCTGGAGCAGGCCATCAAGGCGGGCAAGCCATCGAGTCCACAGGAGCCTCTTGTCGAGTCAGCGGAGGAGCAGGTCACCCCCAAGGTGGTGGTTACCATGCAGGAGCCGGCGCCTTCGAGCAACCCGAGCAGTTTGAAGACCATGATTGCCCAAGCCGAGTCGGTGGGCAAGTCCCTCAAAGAGGTGGCCAGTTCGCCGTTCAAGGACGAGTCACAGGACCTCGTGCCGGTGGCCAAGCTGGTGGACAATGCCACCAGTCAGACGATGAGCTTCAACAGCTACTTCCGGCCCAGTGATGTGGCCAATCACATGGAGCAGAGCGACGAGGAGGGCTTGGTGGCCTCCGGCAGTGCCAGCGAGAGCAACAACAGCGGCACCGAGGATGTCACGAGCAGCAGTTCGTCCAGTGAACCCAAGAAGAAGTCCGCCTACAGTTTGGCACCCAATCGCGTCTCGTGTCCCTACTGCCAGCGCATGTTCCCCTGGAGCAGTTCCCTGCGCCGCCACATCCTCACGCACACGGGGCAGAAGCCCTTCAAGTGCTCCCACTGCCCGCTGCTGTTCACCACCAAGAGCAACTGCGACCGCCATCTGCTGCGCAAGCACGGCAACGTGGAGTCGGCCATGTCGGTGTATGTGCCCACCGAGGATGTGAGTGAACCGATACCGGTGCCCAAGTCGGTGGAGGAGATTGAGCTGGAGGAGCAGCGTCGCCGGCAGGAGGCGGAGCGTGAGAAGGAGCGGGAATTGGAGCGGGAGAGGGAGTTGGAGCGGGAAAGGGAGCTGGAGCGGGAGCGCGAGCTGGAGAAGGAGAAGGAGCGCGAGCGACAGCAGCTCATCCAGAAGCTGGCGGCCCAAATGAATGCCGCTGCTGCTGCCGCCGCCGCCGCTGCAGCTGGAGGAGCACCCGTGGCGGATGCCCTGGCTGGCGGAGATCTGCCCTACAAGTGCCACCTGTGCGAGGGCTCCTTTGGCGAGCGGCTGCAGTGCCTGGAGCACATCAAGCTGGCCCATGCCCACGAGTTTGCCCTGCTCCTGGCCAAGGGTGCCATTGAGAACGAGTCGCTGGAGTCGTCTAATCCCCACCAGCAGCAGTCTGGCATCCATTCCGATGATGAGGCTCCCAACGGCGGCGGCGGCGGCAGTCGCGGCAAGTATCCCGACTACAGCAACCGCAAGGTGATCTGCGCCTTCTGTGTGCGCCGCTTCTGGTCCACCGAGGATCTGCGTCGCCACATGCGCACCCACTCCGGCGAGCGGCCCTTCCAGTGCGACATCTGCCTGCGCAAGTTCACGCTGAAGCACAGCATGCTGCGGCACATGAAGAAGCACAGTGGACGCGCCCACAATGGCGACAATGCGGGATCCGATTGCTCGGATGATGAGCAGGCCATGAGCAGTCCACCCAGCACTCCTGTTCCTGCTGCTGCAGCTGCTCCTGCTCCTCCTGCTTCTACCAACAACAACAACAACAGCTGTCACGTAAACAACAACAACGCGGGATCCAAGCTGGGCTTGAAGCTGCCCAAGCTCCATGAGCTGCTGGACAAGGCCAGCGAGTGGCGAGCCAGTCGTCTGGGCGAGCACAAGGAGAACCTGGGCGAGGCATCGCCCTCGCCGGCAGCCGTCGCTGGATCGGATCTGATTGGCAATCTGCTGGGCATCAGCGACCAGGGCATCCTCAACAAGCTGCTCTCCTCCGCCGACGAGGCGGCCAAGCTCCTGGGCGTGGACAACAAGTGAAGTGGAGGAATTGAACCCATAGCCATAATACTGAAGCAGCAGCAGTCTTACACCGCCTTACGTATACCAAAGCTTAAATAGTTTTCATTAATGGTAGTCTATATAAAGAGAAAAAACCCCTAAAAAACCAAGTAAAATAGGGAAAATAGGGTTCGATTATATCGTCACACACAAAAAAGAGTCACAGGCTCCCTAGCTAAAGAACCCTGTTTTATGGAACCCCCATATCATATTTTTTTTTGAGACCTCTTCTTTTTTTTTTGCCAACCCCTATTTTAAGCGGTCCAACCAACAAAAAACCAACCAAGCTAATCAAAATCTTTGGAGACAAACACTATTTTTTTTACCACTTTTTTTTTCCTAGCTATATAATTAATTATACATATTTTACAATTAAACTTAAGTAGCTGCAATGACAACTAAAAAAAAAAAGAAACGAAGAAAAAAAAACCGAAAAACAACGAACATTTTAGCATGACAAAAAAAAGACTTGACACAAAAGACAAAAATACACAAGTAAAATGTAAAAGTAATATAATATAATGTACATTGAAGGAGGCCTTGAGAACCGCAGCGTGGCTTAAACCTAGTGATCTAAGGAAGTGCTGCTTGCAACTAAGTATAGTCAGTATAGATGTAAGACTAGAGTTACGTACATTTTTTTTAGGATCTTATTTAACGAAACTCATTCATTGCTGTAGCCTAGTAAGCAACACAACACACACACACACACCCATAAAACATATAACTTAGCTATTTAAATATACGAAAAGCATGATTCTTATATAAATAAATTAGTGGACTTCTTACAGCAATAACCAAAGCATTTCGCGTTTGTAGCGTTGTTTAAGCTAAACGAAAATAAACGAAATTAAATTTACCCAATGCATGCCTATACATATATCGCATATATATTTATAAAGAGCACACCCCACTATTATCACTATGGAACACACACAGCCGTGTATCGGTTATATTTGATGTGGATGCAGCAGCAACAAACTACTGAACAAATTAAACTATGTACTTAGCGATTATGAATGTACTTAAAACTGTAAAAGTGTACTTAATTGTAAACTCAGAAAGACACACGCAACGAGAATGGATTACAAATTGAATTCAAATAAAATAACGATGAAAGAACAAACAATCTGTGAAGGTTTCACTTTTTTTGAGGGGAATTTATTTAAGGATCTGATTTTCTAATTGGAAAGTCGGGATCTGGGGTTATGGTAAAAAAATTACTTCTTCTTGTTTTCAGGAAGGTATGCCATTCCATATTTCCACAAATATTTTCATTATTATGGTCACATTACTGTTTTTTTATTGCCGAAAAATAAAGATTCCAATTTTTGGCAAAAATGTGATTTTTCGTATAATTTGTTTTTGCTCTAATATTTGCAAAAATGTCCCACATTAAAACGGCGAACTGTTCTGAGCAGATAACAACCTAATAAATAATATCAGTGCACTTTCCAGCTGTTTTAAGAAATTTAAAATTTTTTTCAAATTTTCGAAAAAAAAATTTTGAAAAAAATTTCAAAAAAATAAAAATTTTCCTGGAAATGCCAAGTTTTAGAGAATTTAACTACGAGTTCAGGAATGTATTTCATTCCATGTTTGGACAATTAGTTTCATTTTTATAACCAAAATACTGACTTTTTTATTGGCGGAAAATGAAGATTTAGATTTTTGGCCAAAATCCGATTTTTCGTACAATTTGTTTTTGCTCTAATTTTTGCAAAAATGCTCCAATATTAAAACGGCGAACTGTTCTGAGCAGATAACAACCTAGTAATTAATATTGGTGCACTCTCTGGCTGATTTGGGAAAATTAAAATTTTTTCAAATTTTGGATTTTTTTGTAAGGGGTTGTATCACAATTTTTTGAAAAAAATTTCAAAAAAAAAAATTTTTGGAAATGCCAAGTTTTAGAGAATTTAACTACGAGTTCAGAAAGGTATTACACTCCACATTTGGACAATTTATTGGCGAAAAATAAAGATTTCAATTTTTGGCAAAAATTTGATTTTTTGTATAATTTGTTTTTGCTCTAATATTTGCAAAAATAGTCCCACATTAAAACGCCGAACTGTTCTGAGCAGATAACAACATAATAAATAATATCAGTGCACTTTCCGGCTGATTTAGGAAATTTAAATTTTTTTTCAAATTTTCGAAATTTTTATGAAAAAATGTTTGCAAAAAATTAAAAAAAAAAAACATTTTTAGGGGGAAATGCCAAGTTACAGAGAATTTAGCTACGAGTTCAGAAAGGCATGCCAATCCATATTTCAACAATTATTTTCATTATGGCCAAAATTTATTGACGGTAAATGCAAATTTCATATTTTGGCCCAAAATCGATTTTGCTATAACTTTTGCTCTGAAACTAAAACTGTGAACTGTTTTGAGCAGATAACAACCTGATTATTTCCGGCTAATTAAAAATTTTTCGAATTTTTGAAAATTTTTAGGGGTTTGCATCACAAACTTTTGCGAAAAATTTCAAAAAATACAATTTTTAGGTCGAATAGCCAATTCATATTTTGACAATTATTTCCATTGTTATGGCCATAACACTAGATTGATAAATGTCGATAGTAGTCAACTGAAAGTCAATAACATGAACATCTAGAATCAAAGTGAAATATTGTTGATATAAAATTCGTCCAGAAATAAAAATGTTTTTTTTTTTTAAATTTGGCGGCATACAGTATGACCGTTTATTGATAAAGCACAGATGCGCACTAAAAAATATATGATTTTGGCAACACTGCCATATTTAATAACAACATTTAACATTTACATTTACTTAACAACAGTTATTATACCGTGTTGATAAATTTATTTAATTTAAAAACATTAAAAATTTAGTTAAATGCTGGCTCATATTAGAAACATACAAATTTAAGTTTGTAGTTCAGTAGCCTATGATCGATTTAAACATTTACAATCAACTAAATTAAGCCTGATTTCGCGGCTTAATTGGCTGACACTATTAATAAAGCTATATAACTAAAAAGCCTAACTATGGCAAAAAAAATTGGAAATTGGAAACTGGTGGGCTGTGTACTGGGGTGGCATCCGTGTTGCTCCATGGCATTCATATCTCCATCTTCGCTAGATGACTGTCTTGCTGTGATTCAGCGAGAGTTGTCCTTTGGCCACGAGAGCACGATGGCGCTAATGGTATATGGGATACTTGTAAGCAAATATATATTAATAAAACGCAAGGGGGTGACTTACATTAATAAAAACCTTTCCCAACATACGATTGCGATGACGCTCTTGCTCTTCCAGTTCGCGATTCTTAGTGGCCACCACTTCCGACAAATTCTGACAATGTTTATTGGTCCTGGCCTTCATTTCCTTGGTGGTAAATATCCTTAGGCGAGCTGTGAAAGAATAAAAAGGGTTAGATTCTGTGCTAAAAGTTTGCTACCTATCATCACATACATGCTGCTGGTGGTGGCAGCTCAGCCAGTTGCCTGTCCAGCGTATCCGGCGTTGTGTTCTTGTCAATCAGATTTTCTTTATTCCGCCTGTTAGCCTTCCGGATCTTCTCCATCTGCTGGAGTATGCCCATGCGCCACTCGCAGTTGGCACAGAAATCAGGACGAGCCAGTTGCAGTTGTTCCTGCAGAGATCGTGTCTCGGCCAGCAGACAGCAGCTAGTATGCTCAATGCCGTCCGACGACTGGGTGAACTGGATGGCATAGGCGATGCCATTGGGACGCACTTGCAGCGTCTGTCGCTGCATAGTTTCTGGATGTCTCTTGTGGCAGACCACGTCATCGTACTGATGCGTGGTGGTCGTTGTGTTCGTACCGCAGGTATTGACCATGCCCATGGGTATGGAGATGTCCGAACTAATACACAATATTGAGGACGAAGAATTGGTGGTGGTTGTGGTGGATCTGCCTGTGCCCACTCCTGCTGCTGCTGCCGCTGTTGCTCCTTCCTCACTTGGTGCTTTTCCAGTGACCACCATGGCGGCTTGCACATAACTGGAGGCCACCTGTGAGTTCACCACTTGATAGGAGATGGCTCTTCCGTTATCCGCACAGCTGTAGCCGGCACTACCGCTCAAATGAGACGTGGCATAGGCACTGCCCGCCGCCTGGACGTACTGCATCTGTGTATATTGCTCCTCCTGCTCTTCGAGTTGCTGGTGTGATGCTCCCGAGTTGCATTGCTGTGAAACAGAAAGGGATAGCATGAGGATGCGGGCAGGAAAAGGATTATGTCCTTTTTGTTTTGACATACCGGGCATTTCGTTCCCTGCTGAGCAAGATGTTGCTGCTGCTGCAGCTGCTGCTGCTGGTAGAGCTCTTTCTGATGCTGATGGAGCTGCTTCTGCTGCTGGAGCAATAGCAATTGCTGCCGCTGTTGTTGCTTTTGATAGTGCTCGCGGAACTGCCGCTGCTTCTGCTGGACAAAGGAACAAACGCTTTCGCTGCGGCCACCGCCGCTTGTGGAGCCACTCGAGTGCAGCTCTGGGGTGGCCATCTTCTTGCGATTCTGGGGGTTCTGCTGGTTGAGATTCGAGTGTGGAGGCGGTGGCGGTGGAGGCGGTGTGACTGGAGTGGGAGGCAACTTCCTGGGTGCCACTGATTCTACTCTAACGGGTGGCTGCGGAGTGGTTGATGTACCTCGATTCTCCACCTCTACGAATGGAATTGCTTGTAGCAATCGCTTCACCACCTGTCCACCGTCACGTGTTCCTGAATCCAACAAGAGTTTCTTCAACGACTGCAGATATTGAATCTCCGTTGCGATCCACTTAATCTGTTTGTTCCTCTCCGACTCGGCGCCCCCCTTCATGCGTTCATCGTACTCAATTTCACTGTGAGTCATGGGGTTCAGCCATTCTTGCAGGTCCGAGTGCCCTGCATCGGCATCCGTGGAGGCTGCATCGCGAGCTGGTCTCTGATCATTGGTCTTTTGGGTGATCAACTCGTGGGAGGCACTGGTCGAGCCACTGTACGAGTAACTTGCGGGCACTGGCGAGGGTGTAGTTTGTGCAGTGGGTCGCTTGCGAGGAGCGGGAACTGCCAAGGTGGCGGTGTCGCCCCTGGACGAGCTGCGCGAGGTATTGGTGCCCCTGTCTTGCCGCTGCACAGGAATTGGGTCTGAAAAAGAAGTTGAAAGTGAATAAAGATTATATGTAGTTGTGTAAATGATTTGATTACCTTTCGACGGCTCCTTTGGGGAGCTATTGTCGCAGTCGGACAAATACAGACAGTTAATGCGCCTGGCTATGTCCACAATGAGCTTTTTCTTCTGTTCTTCGCTGAGGCTGCGCGTATTCACCAGGGAGCACAGCAAATCGACGCCCAGATCCAGTTCTCCTCGGGGCCCCTCTCCCGATCCCATTCCCATCGAGGAGGATGATGTGGAGGCGGGTGCGGGTGCGGGTGCGCTGGTGCTCTGGGGCTGCTGATTCTCCTTGTTCTTGTGCCGTCGATTGGCCTCGAACTGGGCCGCTGTGTATTGACGCTCCTGCTCGCGCTCCTTTTCCCGTTGAATTCTCCTTTGCTCCTTCTCATGATGATGGTTTGTTGTTTGTTGGACCTTGTCCCGCAGTTCTTTCCGCCTTTGCTCCTGTGCTCGCAGATCCTTTACCTGGTCCCGCGGCTCATTTTCCTTCTGCTTGGCCATCACCAAGTCCTGCTCCATGTTAATCTGGTAATCGAAGCTGCTGGCCGCCGAACTGCCATACAGCGAGGTGGCTTGAGATTCTCGCCTAGAACTGGAACGTGAATTCTCCACTCTAGAGCTCATTTGCGATCCCCGTCTGGAGCTGTTCTGCGAATTGAGCCGGGAGTCGTCTCTCCTATAACTGCCCAGTGATTCCCTCTGCGAGCTACTCACCGATGCTCGGCGGGAACTGACCTGCGGATCCTGAACTCGTGAGCTAAGCCTTAAGTCGTCTTTCCTGGAGCCGACGAGCGAGTCTTCCTTGCGGGTGCCACTTGGGGAACCCTCTCTTTTGGAGCCGCTATGGGCATCTTCTTTTTTGGCACTTTTGAGGCCATCTTCTTTGGTGGAATTGCCTTGGGTGTCTGCTCTTAAGGAGCTGCCGTGCGTAGACTCCTTCTTGGAACTGCTGCGTGAATCCCTTGGCTGAGAGCTACTGCAAGAATCCTCTTTTCGAGATTTGCCAAGCGAAATCTCCTTGGAATCCTCCTTCCTGGAGCTCAGAGAACTCCCCACGGAAACCGATCGGTAGCTCGAAGGCTTGGCGCGATCGCTGGGATTGACAAAAGTACTGGAGGCCAGCGGTGGCGTGGGTTTATCCGGCATTGGCGATGGCTCACCCGCCTCCTGGCGGTGTAACCTATCCAAATCCGTTTCGGATCGCTGCTGTATCGGCTGCCGCCAGCCGCACTCCTCCAGCACAGAGCGCTCCAGTGTGCTGATGTTGCTAGTGGACACCGCCCGCTTGTAGTAGCCCACATCGGCGGCAGGATCCCATTCCAGCCGCTTGTGTGACTTTATGGCCGACTCGGGAGTCTGTGTTTTCTTTGTTTGCATCTCCTTGCCCGGTTTGGTGGGTGTCCTTAGATCCTCTGCGGAAAGCGACATTGTTTGTGTGGCAGCAATGGGACGTTGACTGTGACTACTGGACAGAGTAATGGGTATAATGGTGTATTCATCAGCTTTCGCCTGGGTTACTTGGGTTTGAACTGGATTCAGACGGTCGAGCTTGGGTTTACTGGTTGGTGGAGAAGGTGGCAGCTCTAGCAGTTGCTCGCCAGCCTCTCCATCGACGGGTGGACACTCCTTGCTCCTCGTGCGACGCCTGTGACTGGATTGCGGTCGAGTCGCGTGTTCCCTGATGCAACCACCGGCGGTGGCAACGTGTCCCGATGCCGGCAGGGTTCCCAGGGCGCAGCTGTGGGTGCTGCCACTGGCTCCACTGCTCGCCGTCGACGAGAAGGCCATGAATCGCTCCAGTTCCCGATCCTCGGCCAGTTCCGTGATGTATTCCCTGGCCTGCGGCGGAACGCGGGATGATTTCGCCGGTTTGCGATGCCGGCAACTGGACATCTCGACTCTACCGGACTGCTCCACTCTCGGTTACCAGTTTATAACTCGGTTTTATTTCAGTTTCCAACGCAGCAAGCCGTGTTTTGTGAAGTGAGGCCAATTTGTTTACGTTTTAAGTGTTTGAATACGCCTTCCCGCCAAATCCTCTAGAGCAACTAATTTTCCG
This sequence comes from Drosophila mimetica, assembly GCA_037075245.1. NCBI lineage: Eukaryota > Metazoa > Arthropoda > Insecta > Diptera > Drosophilidae > Drosophila > Drosophila mimetica. The sequence goes on from JBAMCH010000005.1 coordinate 7,846,142, forward strand.
CAACCATGTGCCCTTTTCGTCCTTGATTTAATAGCGCACTTTCCCGTGGAAATCCTTTATAATTAGAAAGAATATTTTGTGTTTTTTAAAAATATAAATATCGGACGCGAAGCTATAAATCGTTATCAGGAGACGCAATTTGTGCGGGGCCTACCGATAACCGATAACAACATATCTATCAGAATGCCAAAAATTTAGGGATGGCATCTTATGCGATAGTTTGGCGGTTCAAATTGTCAGTATATATAAAATATACTTTATTATAACAGTTAAATTATCTATTCAAATTTCAAATCATATATTTTTTATGCATACAAAAATAATAGTGTAATTTATTGTAAAATATTTATTTTGTGATGATTGATAAAGAAATGGTGATAAATAAAACTAAAAATTAAGAAGTAATTTTTAAATAGTTATTGGTTTATGAAACCAAATAAATATTTAGCAAACAAAACTTAAAAAACAACACCATTGCTTTAACATAGCTCCCGTTAACAGTGACTATCGATGACGTGTTGTGCCATCCCTCACACAGAACCGGTTCGCTTCCAGTGTTGGCTAACGGCGCAATCGGTTCCAGCTGCCTGAAGGATTTTCAAAATGGCATTTTGTGTCCCCTTCGGTTGTTTATAATTGCTGCTCGCTGTGTGTTGAAAACGATTTCGTCCTGCAACTAAAGGAATTAACTAAACTAATAGGATAAACAGAGTGACTCTGACGCGGAAGCATGTTGGAGACGAAGAGCATCGCGGCCTTGGCCTTTACAGAGACGCCGCGCAAGCGCAAACGGGAGACGCTAAGGAGCTGCAATGCTGCCCCGCCCCCGAATCCACAGCAACAGCAACCCCTGGAAAAGGACGCCCCGGTGACGCAGCTGGATGCACAGGATGCAGCTGTCACATCATCATCGGAATCCTGCTTCACGAACGCCGCCTTCAGTTCCACACCCAAGAAACTGATGATTGGTCGCCGTCGCTTGGCCAAGGAGAACAGCCATCCGAATCCGAATCCCTTTCCCGGGCTGGAGGTCAAGTCCATAGCGGATCTGGCCCAGGAGCAGCTGCCGACGAATCCCTTCGAGGTGCTGCGCCAGCCGCCCAAGAAGAAGAAGCGCGACCACCTGGCCTGCTTCGAGAATCCTGGCCTGAATCTGGAACTGCCCGAGAAGCAGTTCAATCCCTATGAGGTGAGTTCCCTAGTCGCCATGGCAGTGGGTGTACTTTTGAACGGAAGTCTGGGTACAGTAAGTACTCAACTTATTTGCCATATTAGCATATGTTATACATAGATATTTGGTTTTTCCTTGTAAGTTCCTAAATTATTTAATATATGGAGCGATATTATAAAGAAAGTGAAGATTTTCAGCTTGTTTTCTGCTCTAAACATAATTTTTTGTCTTTGTTGTCAATGTAAACATTAGTTTATTTTATTCTTTTAAAAAAATTTTTTTTTTATAATTTTAATGGGAATAACATAAGTGCTACATATTAAACACATATTATTGAGTTATAAATTTTAGTTTAATTTGTTTAAAAATTATAAAGTATTATTTTCTTATTATTAAGTTAGAAATTTTATTTTTATTAAGAAAAATTTTTTTTTATATTATTTTTATTCAAAAATTCGAAGATTACAAATTTTTGTAAGAACTCCACTAAACATATACTTTTTTATTTTTTTTTTAAATTATAAAATATTATTTTCATTGCATAAATTTTTTTTAGGTACTCCCTTTTATAAAATATAATTTTTATTCCAAAATTCTAAAGTTAAACAATTTTTTTTGAGATACTCTTTTAAATTTTTATTTTTGTACACCTATTATTTAAAAAATTGTATTAAAAATAATTTTTTTTTTTAATATTATTTATATTTAAAAATTCTAAGATTACATTTTTGTTTTAAGTACTCCACTAAATAAATAATTTGTCCTATATTTTTAATTAATTTAAAAGCTTTGGGTTGGACCTTTTAAAATATTTCTTTACAAATTGTGAGTTATACAACCTGAGTTTCATTTTCTAGGTCATCCGCTTGGCAGCCACGCCCGCCAAGGGCTTTGTCAATCCTGGCCTGAATTTGCGCGGCAGCGATGCGCCCGCCTCGCTGAATCCCTTCGAGATCCATCGGCCCAGCGAGGCATCGGAGGCGGCGTGTAATCCCACGGGCGTGGCCAATCCCGCGCTGGCCGACAGGGATGCCGAGGAGGAGCCGCTGCCCACCAGCTTGAAGATCGGCCTGCCGTTCACGCCCACCCTGGGCTGTCGCATCGATTTCCACGGCATGTCGCTGGCCCAGTTGACGCCCAGCAGGCTGCTGGCCGAGAAACTGGTCTTCTCACCCGTGCCGGCGCCCAAGAGATCGCTGGGCGCCATCAGCGAGGAGTCCTCCATGGACATTGGCAAGGAGCTGGATCGCTATCAGCTGGAGCTGGAGAACAGCATCAACGAGGCGAAGTTGCGGAAGAATGGTGTCCTGGTGGAGAGGGAGGTGCCCCGGCAGAGTCTGGAAGTGGAGTTGCCCAGGAACACCAAGGTCTCTGTGGTCATGGAGACGGATGCCCAGGAGCTGATGATGCAGGAGGTGCAGGCCCAGGGAGAGGCTCAGGTGGAAAGACGCCTAGTCTGCACCCGGAGGCGCACGCTCACCGAGATCAGCGAGTCACCCGAGGTGGAGGAGGAAGAGCAACTGCTCGAGAAGGATGCGGAGGCCGAGAAGCTGCGCGAACAGGAGAGGATTCTCGAGCAAGAGATGCTGCTGGAGAGAGAGCGGCATTTGGCCAGGGAGAAGCAACTCGAGCAGGAGAAAATCCTAGAGCGGGAGAAGCACTTGGAGCGCGAGAAGCTGCAGGAGAAACTGCACGAGCAGCTGAGGGAGAAGCTGCAGGAGAGGGTCAAGCTGCTGGAGAAGGAGAAGCTGGAGGAGGAGCAGCTGCTGGAGAGGCAGCTGCAGGAGCAAAGGAACCAGGAGGCCAAGGAGGAGCCCTCAGCCGATGTGGCCTATGCCTCCGATGAGTCCGATGACGAGGAGCCCGACGACCTGGACTTCAAGGCTCCCGCGCGCTTCGTTCGCGCCTACAGACCGGCAGCCGCTGTGCCCACCAAGGCGGCCAGCAAGGAGTCCCTGCACTCCATCGGCTCCAGCAAGTCCTCCAAATCAGCCGAGGTCCAGAAGCCCAGTGGCGGCATGAAGGGCATGATAAGGAAGTCCATCCGTCGGCTAATGCAGCCGGCGCATGCAGCTTCCGGGGATGCCGAGGAGAAGGAGGCACAGGCTCCAAACCATCACAATCTACTCACCAGCATTCGGCACAGCCTGCGGCGGAGACCACAGAAGACTCCCGCGGATGCCGATGCCCAGATGGAGCCCGTCCAGCCCGACATATCCATCATCGACACCAGCGAGCGGACCATGAAGCTGCGCTCGAATGTGGCCCAAACGGAGTACATGACCATCGAGCAACTGACCAACGAGAAGAAGCACACGCTGAGGAACAGCATCCGGCGGTCCACGCGGGACGTGCTGCGCCATGTGTTCCACAAGAGCCACGATGCCTACGCCACCGCCAAGTGAGGTGGAGTCCTCGGGATCGGAATGGGGCGGTTTTGGGGGACTTAGGGGCGGTTTCTCGAGTACCCGTTAAAGTTCCTGAGAGCTATCTGTCCGAAAAACTTAAATACCTGATAAAATAGTCGTCAAAGTTAATCGGTTTTCTCAACGCCTTTAATTTATCTGAAAAATCACATAGCAAGGACCTTTTTTGCTCGAGAAATGTTAACCGGCACTCGAGAAACCGGCCCTCAAAAACGAATTTAAAACTTTTGAGAGGCAGAAAAGAGAGAAATTTACAGAGCTATTAAGTTCTGCGATCACTATATCAAAAATAGTTATTTCAAATCTTGAAAAATTAAAAGAAAAATTCTAGAAAGAGGAAATTAATCCATATTCCCATTTAAAAATAAACGTTGATTAATTTAAAACTTTTGAGATGTAGAAAAAAAATTTACAGAGCTCTTAAGTTCTGTTATCATCAGAAATTATAAAAGTAATCCATATTTTGTCTAAAAATCTCTATTTGGAACTTCCTGAATAACGATTTCTTATTTTCTGCCTTCAAATATTTTTTAGAGGTAGAAAAAAAAGAGGTATCATAAAAATCTACAGAACTCTAAAGTTCTGTTATCATATATCATCAGGAATAGTAAAAGTAAACCATATTATGTCTAAAAAACTATATTTGGAATTTCCCGAAAAACGATTTCCTTTTTTCTGACCTCTAAATACTTTTAAGTTCCCTAACAAAATCGATCCACTTTATCGAGGAATTAACTTTTTTGAAAACCATTTTGAAGCACCTAGTTAAGATTTTCAAATGCACCCAAAGATTGTCACACAAAACCAGCAAACCGAAAGGAACCCGACTTTCATCCATCTTGTCGTTTTTCAAGATGGAGAGTTATCAACTAGTTTTAATGTACTTTTTTTTTGAATGTTCAAGGGAACTCCCTAAAAAACTTGCTACAAATTTATTCACACAATGTTTAGCATTTTAAGTACTTGATGTTTGCACGTTTATTCATATATATATATGTTTGTCTATATCTTTTTATGTATGCTCTTTAATATATAACACTTGTTTTTTACATGAACTTGTAGGTGATTTTCTACTTATATGAAGGGAACAATATGGATCAAACAGGTGAAAATAGGAGTAATGGAAATGGAAACCTCTGCGGGATACAATTTTCCAAGTAACTTCTACAAATTAAATGATCTTAGGAGTGTTTAGCTTAGCCTATTTTTGGACCGATGGTTCTGTGGGTTAGTCATACAAATTAATTTTTGTTTTTTTTTCAACAGTTAGGGATAGCAGTTTGCATCTAATGGTTATTTTAGTGGTAAGAGTCACTATTCCGAAGAATTTCATGGATTCTATATTAACCTATAATTTCAATAGGTAACAATTCATGGGTTTAAACTTAAAACTAATTTTGAATTTTATCGAGAGTAACTTTTACTTGTTTTTTGACTTGGAATTTTTTTTCGAAGTTATAAATTTTTTTTCTTATATTTAACTTAATAGGGAATATTATAGTTTATTCCGTCAATTTCTATATTATATTATTAGTTTTATTAATTCTAATAGTTTTTTTGTATTATGTGGTCATGTTCTCTTAAACGGACAACTCTTCTAACGGACAAGAGTGTTTTTTGCTTAACTATTTTGCATTGAACTCTTCTGGACACACAAAATGGGGAATATTATAGTTTATTCCGTCTAGTTTTGTATTATATTATTTGTTTTATTATTTCAAACAGGTTTTTTATATTATGGGGTCATGTTCTCTTAAACGGACAACTGTTCTAACGGACAAAAATGCTTTTAGGGTGGACCTTGGTTAGCTCTACTTGTAGACTGTTTGAAGGAGGGGTCGCCGGCGCTGGTCGATCGGCTTGTAGGCGTGCTGATAGACGCTGGCCAGTCGCCAGTGCTCCGGGTAGCCACCCTGTCCGGCTCCGCCCGCCTGGCTCTGGAAGGGCGGCACCAGCGTCTCGATGTCGTAGTTCTTCTTGGCATACGGCTGCCGGGGGCGAGGCACCACCAGCACCCTTCCCCCGCCGCCGCCTCCACAACCGGGCTCGATGCCCACGAAATCCCCGGAGGCATTGTGCTTGGGCACTCCGGCACGGAAGGCCGCCTTGCTGGTCAGGCAATGGCCGTGTCCATGGCCCCCAAACGCGGGGGGACAGCAGCGAGGAGCCGGCGCCACCTTGTGGCACAGTCGACGTGCCGGACGTCGCAGCAGGACATCCCGTTTGCATGGCGGCCCCCCTGTTGGCCGGCACTCCATCGGCTGGCACGAATCCTGTCCAGAATCGGGACCCAAGTACTTCTCCCTCAGCGCCTGATAGGCCTTGTCACCCAGCATAGGCGACGATTGATACTGCTTGGCCAGTCGATCGGGCATTCCACGACCCGGCAGCTCCGCCAGATTGCCGAAACTCACGCCGCCTACGCCCGATCCCCGCCTGCAGTGCGAGGCACTGGAGTCGCGGGAAACGCTGCGTGCCCGCTGCCTCACCGGCGGCGAGTAATCGCAGGCACACGGATCCTCGCGATCCAGGCGGGCACCACCAAAATCCGTTCTCTTCCGCAGGATGTCCTTGTCAAAGAAGTCCGCCTCACCGAGGGTGCTAGTGAAGACCCCAGCGGATCTGCCCAAGTCCGAGGATTGCTCTTCACGTGGCGTCTTCACGCAGGTGAAGACCGCCGGCCCAGCGGAATCATTGGAGCCATCGATGTGCCTGGCCAGACGCGGCTCGTCGGCGGGATTCGCCGGCTTGAAGTCCCAGCAAATGGCCAAATCCATGGGACCCATCTTCTTCGCAGGCGCCGAACCCACTCCCCGAAAGGGATCACCTTGGCCCAGGGCACGGGGCACAATACCCCCACCTGTCTTCGGCCGGAACACCTTCATCTTGGTGCAGTGCGTCGGTCCCGCATTGTGCGTCTTTACGCCCACTCCCGTGGCAATTGGATCGATGTCCAGGGCGAGGCCCGCATGGCCGCCGGATATCTGTGCCCGGCGGAAGGCCAAATCGGCCACACAATCGGGCAGCGGCTGGTGATCCAGGTTGTCCTGGTGCATCCGCTTGGCCAGCTCGAAGTTGGCATAGGCCGGCACCACCGGCGATGGACACCGCTCATTCGGCTTCTCTGTGATCGAGTGCAGTGGCATTTTCTTGATCAGATCCGGATCCGAGTCAAAGTTCCGACCGACGTTGACTGTGGGCAGTGAGATGAGATCCTTGCCGGGTTCCAAGACAGCAAAGCTGAGCTCACTGCCCCGCTCCAGGTGATCCGTGTAGCGATTTTGGGCCGCTGCCAGGGCGGGAAACTGTCTGCCGGCCGCCGAACCAAGTTGCTCGCGGTACTTAATCGGCTGGGTGTCCCGCGTGTCAAGGGTGAGCCGGCCCAGGGGCAGGCTGTCCGCTGTGTCGCGGGCCTTCTGGTCGAGCAGCTGCTGGTGCGAGGCTAACCGGAACTGCGGCTCCGTTAGATCACCCGGCGTGTAGCTCAGTTCCGGGAGGAGGGCTGTTTGCGACATGGTTGGTTGGAGGGATCAGGAGGAGTACGCTTTCAGGTTCACTTGTTACATTAGCGAAGCGAATGGAGGTGGGAATGGAGATGAGATGCAGAATGATTTCATGAGTTATGTATAATACAAATGATTTAACCGGAGGTTAGTGCACAGCTTGTTTGATGCTATTTAGATTATAGATTATAAGAAAACGCGGTTGTGCTAACCCTTAATATGTTTTCATAACCTCTGGGTTGTGCTAGGATATGTGTTACATAAATTGCTTAACCTGAGGTTAGTGAATTGGTTAACAGGTGATAAAGCAAAAGTGTGTTGAATATATATAAGTAATATTTTTGCTACCAATGCTTAAATATGGGAGGATTATTATTACAAGTGCATAATAAAACCTTAACCTAAGGTTATAAATTAATATAAATATAAATTGCTTAACCTGAGGTTAGTTAATTGGGTAAGGGGTATGTTCAGATGATAATGCAAAAGTGTGTTAATTGTGTATAATATTTTTGCTACCAATTCCTTAATATGGAAGGATTGTTATAGTAGTACCTATGTACTTAATAAGAACTTAACCTGAGATTAACATTTTTTTCGATATTTGCTTGACTTTAAAATATATTTTTATATTTTTACCAAAAGTAATATTTAAAGTTAAAACGATAGAATTTTTTTTGCTTCCGGTTCGCCCAAAATATAATAGACACCAAATTGTTACGAATGGCCCTTCGATCCCTTGCGTTCCTTCTCCTTTTCCTTGCCCTTATCCCTGGCTTTCTCCTTGTCCTTTCCCTTGTCCCTGCCCTTATCCTTATCCTTTGGCTTATCCTTCGGTTTGCCGGGAGTAGTGGCTGCCGCCGCTGGTTTCTCCGGCTGAGGATACGGTTTGTGGCGATTCTCGTAGGAGGCCGTGGACTCGTTGGCGTGCATCGCCGGTCGAGTCCTGGCAAAAGCGGTGACGGTGCGCTTGCGTTGCCTCTTGTCGGCGGCCACACAGGCCACCTTGGACACCTTCGGCGGCTTCAACACCGTCTTTTCGGTCTAAGGAAAGAGTGCAGGTGCAGGTGAAGGTGAAAGTTATAGTGTTGGTGAAAGTAAAAGTGCAGGGTGAAACTATTTGTTATCGGTTAAATATACCCAGAAAAGGTAAACCAATTGACCGAAAACGATTCCATTATTTACACTGTATCGTCATTTAAAAACAAAAACTAAATTAAAAAAAAAATTTTGTTTAAATAGGAAAAAAAAAAATTTTATTTGGAAAATCATTTTTTTTAGTTTTAATAATATTAAAAAAATGTTTAAAAATTATACGAGTTTTTAATTTAGCTTTAAAAGTAACGCCTTTTTAGTATAGGCCCTTTAAATAAGTCATTTAATAAATAAAAGGTAAAATTAAATTTAAATTTAAACATTTTGTAGGGTCTTTTGAGGCTATTTTCTGGGTATACTTGTACTTAATTAGCTCTATGGGTTTTATGGTGACCCCGATTCCGATCCCAATCCCGACTCACCACCACTTGGCACTTGGCGCGCTTACAACGCTCGCTCCGCTCGTGCAGCTCCTTGATCTGCTGGAGGCCCTCGCACTTCGTCTGGCACCTCGGCCGCGTCCAGTGGGGATCCCCCTTCTGGCCCAAGGTCATCCGCTGGTCGCAGGCCAGTGCCCTGCGGTTCTCCCGCTGGCAGCTGCACAGGTCACGTGGATAGCCGGCGAACTTGTACCGGCCACTTAGGCAGGCATCGTAGTGGGCACAAAAGCAACGCGTTATCCGCCGCGGAAGTTCGTAGGTCCCACGATATTGGCCAAAGGAGTTGCCCTCCCTGGGGATTATGTTTGGGCAGCATTAGTAAGTTGGTTAAAATTTTAAATAAATTTAACAAGTACTTCTAACTGAAGGTTAAAAATGTAAATGTTATTTCTAAGAGCTATTAACTCAAAAGCAAATTATCTTAGGCAAATGAATATACAAATATGTATACCCTTGATTGGTAAATACTTTAAATCCATTTAACAAGTACTTCTAACTGAAGGTTAGATATGTAGAAGGTTTTTTTAAGAGCTATTAAGACAAAAGCAAATTATCTTAGGCAAATAAATATACAAATATGTGTACACTATATTGGTTAATATTTGTAATTCATTTAACAACTACTTTTAACTGACGGTTAAATATTGAAAAGGCAATTACCTTAGGCAAATAAAAACACAATTATGTATACCCTTGAATTACGATTAAAACTTAGAAAAAAGATCAACAAAATTACGTTGGTTGGTAGTACCAGTGGCTTACTTTTTCACTCCGGGCAGCAGGTGTCCGTTGTTGGCGGCCACGACCTTGGCGTTCTTCTTGAGTCCCCGTGGGCGGGGCGGCGAGAAGCGTGGGTACTCCCAATTGTTGAGGCGCTTCGACTCGAATCGGCCCTCGAACTGCAATGAACAGAGAGGGGAGATGGGATGAGGGTACAGATGAAGGGGGTTAAGGGGGATTAGCCAGGAGTCGATAGACACCTGTTAGAAATAGAGGTCTTCTCTCCACTCCACTCTCCTCTCGAGTAATTCCCTTATTTATGGTCCCCGGGCAAACAAACCAATTGATAAAAAAGCCCACCCCGAATCGAAAACCGAAAACCGGAACCAACCCCGGATGAGAAAAGGGAGGGGGGCGGGCGCAGAAGGGGGTGGGGCCAATTACACGGCGTAATCTCCACGCCGGAACATGTGTAGAAAGGCATTTGTCTAATGCCACTTAATGCCTTGTTTGTGTTTGCCTTTCGAAAGTTAGGGCCAAGTCCGGCGTTAAAAAACGAGACTCTGATCTTTAAGCCCGGGTCATTTATCAGGGGGATTACCCGCAAAACAGGTATAGCAATGCTAGAAATATGGAAGACTCAAAACCCAGCAATATGTCTGCAATTCATGAAAATTATTTATCATCATTAAAAAAATATTACAACTTTGAAACAAGTTAAACAGCAGAAAAATACTTCAATTTAATTATGATTAGTGTTTGTTAGTTAAATTATTGTTACAAAAAAAAAAGATTATAATAGGCAAATAAATAGTTTACTTTAATAGGCAGTGTCACTTAGGATGCCAAAAAAATCGAATTATGACCTTCACACCTATTTCACACTTTTTTAAATATTTTGGCCGTTTTCTGGACCGCTTGTTAAATTTAAAGAATGCTTTAAACTCTAAATTTCCATACATTTTAAAGGTTTTAACATTAACAAGCTGAATAAAAATTAAAATAAAGGATACCTTTAATTTATTTTTTAAATAAAGATACCAATTAAGAGTTAAAAACTTGTTTAACCAAGAAGTAAGCTAAAGTTATGTGTCGGTTATATAGAACAACTTAAGCAGTGAAGGCCCTTTAAAGCCGAGACTGGATGAGATGGGTTAAATTTAAAGAACGATTTAACCAAAGCTTTAAATCTTCAATATTTTAACTTTAGTTTAAATTTAACATGCGGTCGAGGAAATGGCTTTCGTCAAGGTTAAAAAAAAATACAAAAAAAAGTATATAAAGAGAACTTTAATTATTTTTTAGAAAATTAAGACTAACACAAAGTTAAAAACTGGTTTAACCTAGTATTATACTAAAGTTATCTATCGGTTATATAGAACTCAAGCAGTGAAGTCCCTTTGAAGCCGAGACAAGATGGGATGTCTTCCCACGCGGACGGATTTCAATTAAGGAATGCAAATGGGCAACCGCTGGTAACTCGATACTGGGGAGGCTGGGTTGTCAGCACTTGACAATTGAGTCGCTGATCGATGGGTGGAGTGGGTGGTTTCCGATGGGTGCCAGTGCCACAATGGGTGATTTGGGGGAGTGACAACGGGGCACACGTTCGCAGCGCGTGCCTGTTGGTCACCCGCAATTCCACAATCGAGATGTTGCCACTGTAATTAAATTTGCACGGCAATTACACAATACATCTATATACACTTCCACTTCCGCTTCCATCTCTCGAACACTCCAGCGAACAAATTCCAGCGTGAAAAATACAAATTGATTTTAAACTCAATTAGCAACAAAAGAGCTGGCGTTTAACGGACACCCGATTACAACACTTGGCCCAGATGGATGGGATTGTGATTAAGATTGCTGCTATGGGATCGCATAGAATGGAATCGAATAGATAGGATAGTTCGCACCCCTTGTGCGTGTAGAGGTCACCCCTCTCAGGGCGAAGCGATGATTTTTATGGCAACCCTCTGGGGTGCAATTTATCACATGGTGTCCTTGCACTCGCATCCGCATGGATTAGACAGTCAAAAAGCTAGTTGGAAAACACGTGCAAGGATGGATGGGATGGTATGGGTTGCTTTATAAGGTACTGTCGCACTTGTAGCCAAGGACTTACGGGTGGTAAAAGTCCTCCTGCTTCGCTTACTCTATTCTTTATCCTGGTCGAGGCGACAAACACTTAAGCTAATTTCACGCTCTGCCGCTGAATGTCCTTTGGTCCAAACTTCCGTATCCGTATCCTGTGGTTCCCAAAACTCCTGCTCCTCCTCTTTCCTGCTCTCCAATCAATTTCCCAAACAGCTGTCCACTTGGCCAATTGGAAAACCATTAAGTTGTACACTTCATTCACGTTATTTCAATTCCGATTTCGAGAAAAATAATATCTTCGATTCGAAATTCCTTCACCTCTCTGGTAGCTCAGTTAACCGATTCCGTTGCGATTGTGTGTGTATATGGGAAAATAACTCTGGACTCCGAAATCAAGTTGCGTGGCAATCGAAGAGGGCCAAAAAGGCAGAGGGTCTGGTCCAAAGTTACCGTTACCAAGTAAATAAACTTTAACTGTCGCTATTTGCAAATGTGCAAAAGGGGGGCGAGAAAAAAAAAACAAAAAAAACCCAAGCGGGTCGAAGCGGGAACGGTAACGGTAACGGTTACGGGATGCGTACGTCACTCAAAAACAACGGCTCCAAAAACAGGCGACATGTATTTTTAAAGGATAAGGAAAATTTTAACAAAAAATTTAAGTCAAAATATAACATACTTCAATTTTTGAAAATATTTAGGTAAAAAAAACTGTTATTAGTTTATATTTTTAAAATATTTTTTAACAACGAAAATAGGTATTCATTCTTAAAGCTCTACATTTAAAGCTGAATTTTAGAAGAGTATTATTCATAACTAAACAAAATATTACCATATTTTAGAAATAAGTAGAAAATTAAATACTAAATAAATTTATAACAAAAAATAAATAATAAAGAATTCATAACTAAACAAAAAGTTCCTACATTATAGAAATAAGTAGAAAATTAAATATTAAATAATTTACATTTAATAAATTTATAACAAAGCTGTGGAATTTCAGAAAAAATGGTGACAAATAAATAATAATAAATTCTTTAATTCAAACCAAGAACTACAACATCTTAGGGCTATGGTTAAAAATTAAAAATTAATAAATTTATAACAATTAAGAAATATATATTTTTTTAAATATTTATTGTTTTCACAACAAACCATTATATTTGAGCTTTAATATTATAAATTAATTCATAAAAAATACAAATTTTTTTTGTACAAATATTTATTTTTTCACAACAAACTATTATATTTGAGCTCTAATCCAACGTAACCTCTTTTGTCGCCTGGCTGTTGTTTTTGTTTATAGACGTCTGTACACCCACACCCATAAAAATAGCACTCAGACAGAGACAAACGGCCGACTGTCGGAATGCAGGCCTCGTTTTATAGGGATAGAAAGGGATGGCAAGGAATCGAATTGGTTGCCATTGCCACGTGGTTGTTATTATTGTTGTTATTATCGTTGCGAAAAAGATTGCATCCATGGAACTATATTCGTATACATAGGATGTGTACCTACATATACGGTTACCCGTACCAACCAAATTAGGCCGTTATTTATAGGAATCGAATACAGCCTCCCAATAAACCGGAAATACAGGGTGTTTTTTTCTTTGACTCACCTGCTGGGCGCTAAAATGAAAGGCCATCCTTAATATTTAACTTTAGAATTTCTATTTTTTTTTCTTAAATTTTAAAATAAAAATGTGTACATTTTTTTGTTTGATTTAAATACACTTTGAATATGAAATCTGAAGCACAGTCAACTCTGTTTTTAAAACGGGGCGGAGCTTTTCACGAAGGACACGCCCGCTTTTGTGGGGATGCGTAGGTTGGAGGGGGGATACGGATAGCATCTGGCTTTTCCGAGCCAAACGTCCAAACAAATGGAAAACTCAGCCACAGCAGCTGAGGTCCGAAAGTCAAGGGGAGTTCTGAAGCAAAAAGGTTGAGAAAAGCGGAAAAATACTATAAATAACCCATGCATCTGATTTATATTCCTTTTAGTATGCAATATGTATATTTATTGTTTGACTGTTTAGTTGGATTATAAACAAATATCACGACTTAAGAGCTAGACAAAAAAAGGTGTTGATTAGTCCTACATTTAAGTATTTTTCTGGTTTAATATTATTTGTTAATATTTGTATCATAGGTTTTTATATATTTATATTTATATTTGTATATTACATTAATTCTGCCGAATTTTTAATTAACTTTCGGTTAGTTTCCGATTACATTTTTACTGCATTAAATCAGATCAATCGAACATATTAAGCATGCAAATAAATGTACAAACTTAGTTATATGATATTACCATATGGATAATCGATTAATTGTCTAGTACTTGAAAACTTTACATATAAAATTAGAATAAGCCTTTTAACCTTTGGTTAAATGTTGTTTTCATAAGTTAACGTCTTAGGGACTTGAATTTCTAAACAAAAAAAATGTTAAATACAAAATTAAACAAAAATTTTACTGGACACCCCAGCGAACAGTTTGTTTCTCAACAGAGACCTTGACTATATAGTTTACCATCCAGTGGTTAAATAGTATAAACGTAGGTTACATAGCCGGTCAGTTCATAGTTTCGTTTCAATAGTTATAGTTACAAGTATGGGTAACATCGCGATTGTTGTGCCAAAATCAATATCTTTTCTTTCTTGTCATCCAGTTAACCTCTGGTTAGCCATTTTAACCGTTGGTTAGTGGAACTGGGAGTTCTATGTAAGTAACCTTGATCAGGGTAACATCGCGATTGTTGTGCCAAAAGCAATATCCTTTGTTTCTCGACATCCAGTTAACCTCCGGTTAGGCATATTAAGCGTTGGTTAGTAGAACTATCAGTGGAACTGGGTGTTCTATGTAAATAATATTACACCCTGATCAGTGGGCCAAAGTTATGGGGTTTCGGTCTCCAAGAGCACATCTCATCTAATTTGGGATAACCGTAGCCCCCTGATCTCGGGTGCACCGCCCCCCCACCTCCTACGGGGGAGCGAAGAAGTTGGCCTCGTTGAAGAGGCAGCTGGTGGCGAAACTGGAGGCGCCGGCGCTGTCTCAGGGGGTCTCCAGCACGTGATTCAGATAGGCAATGTAGCAGATGGCCAGCTTGAGGATCTCGATCTTGGAGAGCTTCTTATCGGGCGGCAGAGTGGGCAGCAGCTTGCGCAGCTCGGCGAACGAAACATTGAAGGCCTCCACCCGAATCCGCTCCCTTGTCGCATGGGCGGTTCTGTACTTGAGGGTAGCCCGCCGTCGGCGACGACGCTCCTCCCGGGAGAGGCCCACCAGCTCGGAGGGATCCAGGTGGGCAATGGGCGTCGTTCGACGGCGTGGTGCCGGCGTGGGTGGCGGCGGTGGCGCCGGTTGGGCAGCCGTTTCGCAGGCCATTCGCGCCTGGAAGCGCTTATCCACATCCAAGGTCGTGCTGGCCGCGTAGTCCTCGTTGACCAGGTGCGGATTATTCGGTCCCACCATCTCATCCTCGTCGGGCAGGTAGTAACGACTCAGCGAGATGCTCTGCGGCGGACCCGCCGCCATGTGGCTCATATCATAGACCATTTTTGGGCTGCTTGGAGTGCTCTGCCTGCTCCTGATAGCTGGAAAATAATAAATATCACTGGTTATAGAAACATAATTAAAATAGGTTGTTTAACATCTAAGTATTTGATGATTTTTTTTCAAAAAGGTGACCCCAAAGTGCTCTTTTAAAGCGCATAAATTCGCTAAACGAAATCCGATTTATAATTTGTATGCCTCTAAAAGCTTTAGGGGTGCTTCTCCAAACATTTAAACTTACTTTTTTATTTTTACTCCATGTTTTGCAAAAAGGTGACCCAAAACTGCATTTTTAAAGCCTATAACTTTGTTTAACGAAATACGATTTGTAAGATTCTGACCTTCAAAAGTTTCGGGGGTTCTTTTTCAAATATACGCATTAGAAATGATATTTTTTCTTAAAATTTTGCAAAAAGGTGACCCCAAACTGCACTTTAAAAGCCCATAACATGACCAAATGTTAATCAAAAAAATTTTTTTTTAATTCCCCCAATTCAGTTTGATATTAAGTAAGCTTAAATACTTATTAAATCCATAAACTCCACAAAATGAAATCGAATTAATTTGAAATATATTAAAGTTTATCCTGCAAAAATCGTAACCCCTTGAAGCTGCAAACCCCCAAATCAAATAGTTCGCCACCTGCATTATTTATGGTTCATTTGTGGACATTTGTGATAAAGGGTGTGCGAGTGCGAGTGCGTCGTCCTCCTCGCAGGACACACCCCTTTCGGCACATTCTGTTTGCGTTTGCTATTATTTTCATTTATTTTTATTGTACTTATTGTACTCATTGTGCTTATTGTTTATTCGCAGCATATTTTCACACCTACACAAATAGCTGAACAATCGGCACGTTTATTTGCCCCCGGGAGTTGGCAAACCTCAGGAATCGTAACCCCTCAACTTGGAAAACCCTTTTGTGTTCCTGCGGCATACGTATGATTTTATGTGTGCCTATAGATTTAATGGGATTTTCTGAAAAGTCGTACAAATTGCATCAAGTCAAAGACGTGACCATTGGAAACTGGCATGATTGGGTGTCCCCGAATCGATGGAAATCCGATATATTTTGCACAACTTGAACGGGTGTCACCTAAATCCCCAGAGATTCGAAAACCAAAGTACTTATGGCGAAAAGTACACACTTAAAATACAAATTCATTTTATTTTCAATGCCACTTTGCAAAACTTTGTAATGATTTATACATTTTTATGAATAAGTAAATTTAGAAATATAATCTTTACATTTAAAATGTTTAAAAAGTTGTAACTTCAGTTATTTATATGGCCTTTAAAAGGAAATTAAAAAAAAAATTAAAAATAAATATTGGATTTTAGCGGCAATCTTTTAATTTAAAAATAATTTTCAATTTGTTTTTAACATTTGTGGGTCCTTTTTGTTTAAGGAAACTTTAAAAAATGTATCACAATCTTTGGTATACACAAACAAAATAAACTTTTTATTGCAATTTTCGTTCTAGAAATATTTGTGCTTAAATTCTTTATTCATTTGTCGCCGGTTGCCTCATAAATATTTCCTTCCTAAATCACTTCCTCACAATTTTTTTGAATATAAGCCTCTTTAAAACTTGAACTTACAGCAGTCACAGGTGCAGAGTGTATCTGAATCCCAAGGT
The DNA here is from genome assembly GCA_037075245.1 of Drosophila mimetica. Lineage (NCBI taxonomy): Eukaryota > Metazoa > Arthropoda > Insecta > Diptera > Drosophilidae > Drosophila > Drosophila mimetica. The sequence continues at coordinate 7,862,795 of JBAMCH010000005.1, forward strand.
TGACTCGAGGATATCCTTTTTATTCACTGGGCTGGGCTGTTCGCCTGAAGAATACGCTTATCGAACTGACTTCCGGTCGGAAGCTGCAGCTTCCTTTATAGCAAAAATCCAAAACAACCCCATTTTGTGGAAAATCCGCCAATGCCAAATAAACCACCCTTGCTGTCAAGCGCCAATTGTAGTTGACAAAATGGCGCTGATTTCTCTAAAAGACCGCCCCTTTTCCGCCAAAGGATAATCATCCCCCGGATGCTGTTTACTTTTGTGAACATAAAGTTAAGGTTCAACTTTAAATAATAAATTGTATAAGAAAAACTGGTTTGAAGAGTATAAAAAATGTCATTAAAAATATTTTAACTATTATTTTTCCTCTATTTTGTATTTTTTACAACAAATTTTACTTTTGCCGCCTTTAGATTCAAAAAGCAATTGGCAAAGTTTCTAGCGGTTAACAGCAAGCGGTTAACATTAACAGTGGGATCGTTAACAGTTCTCCTAAAAGCCAATAACATAACGTTTATCGATGTTTTTAGAGTGACCGCTTGGAGTATTATTGTTTTTATTTCATAACAGCAGCGAGGCTTATTTATTGCATTTTTCTAGTAAAGTAAATAATTAAAATAATCAATTAAGATGAACCTCGGCAAGCTGCTGAGCCCGCTGAGGACCAGCACATGGTCGGTGCGCAGCTATGGAAAGCACAACAAGAAGTTTCTCTACAAAAATGGCCAGAAATTCGAGGGAATCACCTACTATCCCAGGTGGGTTATTCAGATATTATATTGGGATTAATGTTAACTAAATAGATCGTCTGTATGTGCACCTAATTCAGGACTCCAGATCACCAGGATCCGCCCGTGGAGCCGGCGAAACTGTTCCGCGTGCAGCGCATCAAGCCGGTGAAGGGCAATCCGTATTGGGAGAAGCGAATCCTCAAGGATCTGGGGCTCGATGGCAAGCAGAGCGACTTTACGGTGGTCAAGAACATCCCCGAGAACAACGCCCGCCTGTGGAAGATCAAGCACCTGGTTAAGGTCACCCCGGTGACGTTTCCCTACGGCGAGCCCACCGCCCAGGATGTCCGGCATACGATACTCAAGGAGAATGGCGAGTGCCTGGTCACCAAGGATCTGGGACCCATCGAGAGCCGCCTGGAGGCGCGCCGCGACTACGATGAGCAGCCCAAGCGTCTGGACACCGATCTGCTGCGCAAAGATGCCCGCCTCAAGTGGCTAAATCCCTGGTAGTTAAATGCCTGCTCACTTTATTCCTTAAAATATCTTCTAAAAATACATGAAAAACAAATTGTGTAAGAGGAGGCATCACAGTTGTTTTGCGGACCAGGTGGTTACCTAATTAATGGCCATGGCCACCTTCTTCTCCAGCGTCTTGCAGCCCGAGATGGCGAACAGGCCGTGCGAGCGATCGTAACTGATGGACGTGCTCATGATTTCATCGATTATCCCGCGATTGGGTCTGCGATTCCACCTATTGAACTCTGCCTCCAGGCATTTGACCACATGCGCCTTCTCCATGGGCAAAAACGGAATGTAATGATCAATGACATGGGCCTCGATCAGTGTGGTCTTCTTCAGACCGCCATCCAGATTGTAGGCGGCCTTCCGCAGCAGCGGTTCAAAGTCACTCAGTCGCGTATCGTCGCGCAGCTTTCCACCCTTCATCAGATTGCCCAGATGATCGGCTATGTGACTGCCCGCCGTGTTCGAGAGAAAGATGAAGATGGCCTTCGTGTTGTCCGTGCCATCGGCAAAGGCATTGTAGTCCACCAGCGAGGTGAGCGTGTCGAAGACGCCGCTGGGCATCTTGTCCACCTCGTCGAAGATGAACAGGGATCGCGGGCAGGCGTGCAGGCGTTGGCGCACCTCCCGATTGATGCGCTCCTTGTACTCGCCCACCCGTTCCGCCTGGGGGAAGTCCGCCTGGCCCAGGTACTTGGCCACATACGCCGACTTGGAGCCCTCCGCATACAGGGCCTGCGCGATCAGTTCGGCCACAAAGTTCTTTCCCGTTCCGGGCTGTCCGTGGAAGCTCATGACCAGCGGTTTCCGGGAGCTGCCGTGCCGGCCGACATGCGCCTTGATCGCGGGCACCACATGCTGGGCCACAATGTGCTGGCCATAAAGGAGTCCTCTCATGGAATCGGCCAAGTCTGCCGGGGAATACCCACATTAGACGAATGCACACACACACACATAGAGATGGCCAATACTCACGGAGCATGTCAGCTGGAATGCTGCGATCATCGCAGCACTCGGTGAACCGGCAATACGTGTGCTCCTTGAAGTAGGTGCCCAATCCCAGGGCCCCAAAACCGATGGCGCCCATGGTCAGGGGCTCCAGGGACTCGAGCGGCCGGGGCAGGATCACCAGGAGGCTAAGGCACAGTGGCAAAATGGTTAACAAGTTCATATTGGCTTAATTAGCTGCCTGCACTTTGCTGACTCGAACCATTAAAACTAACAGTGCAGCTTTCGATATGTGCAACAAAGAGCCCGCGACGTGAATCGATTACCGGACGCACTTACTATCGATAGTTCACTAGGGGTGGCTAACTTAATTAAAAGGGGGGCTATATATTTAATTTGATCTACCTTATATATATATTTTAATTCAATATAAAAACACAAAATAATTAAATTTTTTTAAAACCAAATTCTAACCAGATTTATTTTGAGCTTATAAATGTTTACATTATGCCTTTAATTTTCATGTATTTTTTTTTTCAATAATAACATAGGAGTTAACTTTTTTTAGAATGCTCAATTTATTCATAATATCCAGTTCATATAGGGGGGCTGACAACCCCCCAATCCCTTTTGAATTGCACCCCTGACCGCGATACACCCGCCGCCGCTCATCGCTGTTATCGATAAACCCGCCAATCGCTGGCCTGGCAAAAAAAAGAAGCATCGCGTTTTTTCCCGTGAAAATTGTGGCAAAAGCGTTTCGAAAGTTGGCACGTTAATTGGCACTCGCAGCGGAACAGTTTGCGTGCCGGCAAGGATTGCCAGCCATCCGAATCCCGTCCAGGAGCAGCCGAAAAGTCCAGTTCAAGCGGTGCTCCCAGCAGCAGCGTGTTTTTCAGTGTGCCGGTGGCCAAGGAACGCTACTCGGTGTTTTTCAAGAAGTGAAGATGAGTCGCAGGCGGGCGCATGATACGGAGGATGAGGGCTACGGTAAGTGGGAATCGATATATACATAGGTAGGCAAAACAACTAACCAAACGAAATCCCTTGCAGATCACCGGCGCAACAAGCGCAGACGTGTGTCGGAGAACCAGGAGATCGAGGATCGCCTGGAGTCGCTGATCCTGCGGGTGGGCGAGCGGAGCACCTCCTCCGTGGAGTCCAACCTGGAGGGACTCGTCTCCGTGCTGGAGGCCGATCTGGGCACCTTTCGCCTGAAGATCCTGCGCATCCTGTCCGACTGCGCGGTGCGTATGCCCGAAAAGTGCACCGTCTACACCACACTGGTGGGCCTGCTCAATGCCAAGAACTACAAATTCGGCGGCGAGTTCGTCGATCACATGGTGAAGACATTCAAGGAGTCCCTCAAGCTCTGCCGCTGGGACGCCGCGCGCTACTCGCTGCGCTTCCTGGCCGACCTGGTCAACTGCCACGTCATCTCGGCCACCAGTCTGCTGCAGCTGCTGGACACCATGATCGATGTGTCCAACGAGGACACAGTGCCCCAGGTGCGTCGCGATTGGTTCGTCTTTGCGGTGCTGTCCACGCTGCCCTGGGTGGGTCGCGATCTGTACGAGAAGAAGGAGTCGGCCCTGGAGTCGCTGCTGCTGCGCATCGAGGTCTATTTGAATAAGCGCTCGAAGAAGCATCACAATGCGCTGCGCGTGTGGTCCTCGGATGCGCCGCATCCGCAGGAGGAGTACTTGGACTGCCTGTGGGCACAGATCCGCAAGCTGCGGCAGGACAACTGGGCGGAGAAGCATATACCGCGACCCTACCTGGTCTTCGATTCGATACTTTGCGAGGCACTGCAGCACAATCTGCCGGCGATTGTGCCGCCGCCGCATCATGATAACTTCGAGTATCCCATGCCCTGGGTGGTGTACCGCATGTTCGACTACACCGACTGCCCCGACGGGCCCAATCTGCCCGGTGCCCATTCGATCGAGCGCTTCCTGATCGAGGAGCATCTGCATCATATCATCGAGACGTACCATCACGAGCGCAAGGACTGCGCCGCCCAGCTGCTCAGCTTCCCGTTCAAGCACAAGATCCCGCTGGAGTACTGCATCGTCGAGGTGATCTTCGCCGAGCTCTTTCACATGCCCACGCCGCGCTACCTGGACATCTGCTATGGCTCCATACTGATCGAGCTGTGCAAACTGCAGCCGGCCACGCTGCCCCAAGTGCTTGCCCAGGCCACCGAGATCCTGTTCATGCGCATCGACTCGATGAACACCTCGTGCTTCGATCGCTTCGTCAATTGGTTCTCCTACCATCTGAGCAACTTCAAGTTCACATGGTCCTGGGACGAGTGGGACAGCTGCCTGCTGCTCGACGGCGAGCATCCGCGGCCCAAGTTCATCCAGGAGGTGCTGCAGAAGTGCCTGCGGTGGGTTAACTCCTCATACAAATAGAATAACCCGAACTTATGTGTATATCTTTTAACCGCGCAGCCTTTCGTATCACCAGCGCATCACCGAGATGATGCCCACGACGTACGCCAAGCTGATCCCCATGACGCCCGTGCCCAATTACAAGTACGCCAACGAGGAGGCAGGTGAGTCTGACCCCTTGCCTTACGGATTACTTGCATTTATTCACGGGGATTAAGTCTGCTTACGACTAGGCTTAGGCATAGGAGATGATTATGTATTATTTATTTGGTACTGGCTTCACCTCGTTCTCGTCGTCGTCCACAATGATGGGTATCTCCTCGCCGTTCTCGCCCACCTTGATGCTCACCGATCGGCTGACCGACTTCTGGGTCAGCACCTCCACCACTTCCTTGGCTGGAGCAGGCGGTGCTGCCGGTGGAGTGACATTGGTACTTGGACTTGTAGGAGGAGTTTGAGTAGTTGTTGTGCTAGTCGAAGTAGTAGTACTGCTCGTCGAAGTGGTGCTAACGAAGGCCTCGTGACGCAGACTGCTCTTCGCCTTGCTGTCCTGCTCCTTGCGCCGCTTGGCCCACTTGCTGATCGTTGGTTCCGTGGTGGTTGAAGTGGTCGTAGTGGTCGATCGACCAGCAGTTATTTTCGGTGTAGTGCGATATCTGCTGATGGAGCGCAGGGGACTAAAGTGCGTGGAGGTGGACACAAAACTGGCACTTGTGGTGGGGATCACGTGAGTGCTCCTCTCAGTGCTGGTTGTTGTGCTTTCAGTGGTCGATGGTGGAGCTTCTTGGGTACTCGGTGCTGAAGTGGTGGGCAGAACTTCCTGCTTTTGATCCCCATTCCCCTCCTGATAAACTTCCTCCTCTTGATCCTGCGTCTGCTTGTCCTGCTGCAAGACATCAATGGGATTCTGGTGCACATACAAGGGATCCGGTTCGGAATAGCGATAGACGGTCTCCTCCAGCGGTTCGCTGTGCACAAAGGACTTGTCCCCGCCATCATCGCCGGCACTGCTGCCCGCATAGATCAGCAGCGGCGGCAGCTTGGCTGTTTGATACTTGGAAGCCTGTCCATAGATCTGCGGTGTGCGCAGCAGTAGATCCTGCTCCTGCTCCTCCAGGGACTCCGATGACCCGGAATTGGAGCTGGGAAACTGCACTGTCTGCTGATGAGGATAGAAGCTGCCGCCCAGATGACTAGCCGGCGTGGTCAGTTCAGGTGGAGAGACGGAGGAGGAGCTGGAGCTGGACAATCGATGGTAGCCGCCCAACTGTGAATGCTCCGCACCGGGAGCCACATAGAAGTGGTGATGGAAGTGATGGGTCACGGCGCCCGGCGTGGCAGCCACATCCGCAGGAGGAGCCACTGGAACCGTGTCACCATTGTGACTGCTGGGAAACCGCTCCAATTCCGGATGCGCGCCGTATTTTAAGGCAGCCGGATAGTTGGGACGAAAGGTCGTTGGGGCCACGTAATTGGGACGCAGTCCCAGATTAAAGAGACCCGGAAAGAGCTCCAATTTCGGACTTCCCTGAGCGCCCACGGCGCCCTTCAAATACTCACCGATGTTCAGCTTGGGCGGTGGAGCCGGCTGGAAGATGCCATGTGCAAAGGTGGCCTGCGATTGCTCCCCATTGGCATGGACTGCTGCATACCGCTCCCTATCCTGACGCCTCTGCGCCTGGAATCCCTGATCGTGGGCCAGCCGCCCGAAGCTGGCCGGATAATCGGACTCCTTCTGGATGTAGCTCATCGGGTGATGCGGCTGCCAGGCTCGGCTGTCCAGCGGCGTCACACTGAACTTCATCTCGTAGTGATAGTGACGACCACCCGTCTCGCCGTCCCGATGCCGGATGCGCTGCACCTGCCACAGGGCCCGCCGCTGGTTGGGATTGGAGGCGGGACACTTGAGCTGGAAGCATGTGCCGCCCTCGAGGAAGCGATAGGTGGCATTCCCAGCTGCACCGGGCAGCTGCTCCAAGTAGCCCTTGGCCAGGGTCACAATGTCACCGAAGTGCGACGCAGGAGCTCCTCCAATTGCCGCTCCACCCTGGACATCCGCCGGCACATAGGGAGTCTGCAGGAAGTCGTGATACTCATGCAGCTGACTGCCCAAGCATCAGCCGGGGTTTTACCATAAGCTGAGGGACAAGGAACAAGGCCATCTTACCTTAGATTTCCGGCTGCTGCACCGACGGCTGAGTCCGTAAAGAGGGTCACATACGTGACATGCTTCAAAGTGCGCTCCCAAGGACGCTCCAAGGGCGTGCGCCGCTGGTTTTGGGCCCTCTCCTCCGCGGGCTCCTCGTAGAAGATCCGCTTGCCCGTCAGCTGAAGTCCCTGCTTGGGCGTCAACAGGAAATCCCGTCCAGCGCCCACAATGGCGCAGCCCAGGGGCAGCTAAAAGCAAAGGATTTGCATGTGAAAGCAGGCAGAAAAAGGTTATCTTACGGGGAAACCTTTCTTGAAACGGAATAACACTTTTATTTAAAGCAGTTTATGACTGTAAAGACTTTTAGAACGTCAGTATTAGTGTTTTTAAATTCAATTCACTTTCAAATATGCAATGTTAATGTCATATTAAAAATTTATTTTTTCACTTGTAATTTTGGCTTCTTGTTTTACATATTAAATCTATAATTTTGAAAGCAAAATATTAAAGATAAATTTATGCTAAAAACAATTATAATTTAAAGAATATCATATATGTATATTCTATCGAAAAAATCCATGATTCGAGTGGTAAATTTAAAAATATTTATATTTTAATTGTAAAGCAATTATCTTTTTTTAATATTCTAAAGAATATCATATATTTTCTGTAGAATATTAAAAAAAGATAACTGCTTTACAATTAAAATATCACAAGGATTTTTTAAACTAAATATTTTTAAATTTTTTCCTTGAATCATTTTTTTAGAATATTTTTTTAGAAAATAATTCCTTGAAAGCAAGATATGAAAAAAACAATTATATTCTTTAGAACATTATGCATATTTTCTATAATTTATAAAGGGAAGATCACTGGTATACAATTAAAATATCACAAGGATTTTTTTAAACAAAATATAACTTAATTTAGCATTTGAAATTTTGTTTCCTTATTTTATAAAATGAGTCCATCATTTTGAAAGCAAGAGAATTAAGTATTATATTGCATAGAATATTATATATTCTATAATTAAATCACTGGTATACAATTAAAATATCACAGGGATTTTTTTAAAGTTAAATATATAAATATTTTCCTATGATATTTTTGCTAGTAATTTTCAAAAACTAAAGATCCCTGTTTTCACAGTCACTTGTCGATGATGATGATGATTTACACCAACTTACGATTGCCATGGGAACAGCGAGTAGCCAGCAAAGATTCCTCATTGTCCGGACTAATAGCACATCAGAGAACAAATATGAACACACAAAACAAAAAGCAGTCACAGAAACAAAATAATAAGTAAACGAATGCGGCAGCGATTTCTGAAGATGCGTTTGAGCTGCGCGCGCTTGGAAACGCGACTGAAACGCGTCCGCCAGTTGCGCTCGCTAATAATCCACAATGACGTCTGGAGCGGCGGCTTCGGTAGCTTCTGTGGCCATCAGCGAACTCCAGCCATCCACTCAAAGCCCCACAAGCTGCTTTCGTTGAGGCAGCCAAGCGATGCGTCGCCGGCGGCGGAGGCTTTTTTGCGCAATCTGCAGTCGAAATGTGTGTGTGTTTCTTGCTTGCTTCTTTTTGGCTTTTTGCATAGTGAGCTGCTGCGTCCATAGCCCAGAGAAGTTGGAGTCGCAGCTGGAGTCGTCGGAATCGGAGGCAACATTTATGCAACACTCTCGGTTGAAGGGCGGACCACCACCAACACCAGTAATCCCACATGTGTGTGGATGTGGAGCACGATTGGATACCCTCCCAAAACAATAGAAGTCTTTAAAAGCCACTGGGAAGTTGGTCATCTCTCAAATGTTTACAATACCTCTCGAAAATCATGTTAAAACCATTACACAAGTAGTTGAACCTACGTTCTTAAACACTTTTGTAACCAATTAGGGTTCTTAAATGGTAAACCCCTGAAAAGTTAGGAATATCTTCTTCAATACTTTGTGTAACCCAAAATAGTATTTCAAAAATCTATTAAAACATGTTAAAAGATATTACACAAGTACTTAGTTTCTTAAGAAAACCCTTAAAAATTTACGAATCACTTCTTAAAAACTCTGTAATACCTCAAATAGTATTTAAAAAATCTATTAAAACTTGCGTTCTTAAACAATTTTGTAAATATTAGGGTTCTTAAAACGAAAACCCTATAAAAGTTACAAAACACTTCTTAAAAACTCTGTAATATCTTAAAAAGTATTTTAAATATCCATGGAAACCATAGATGATTCGTAATATTATGGTTTAATAGAATTTCTTATTCAGAATTTAACTAAATTTATTATAATTATATGAATTTAAGAAGATGAAACCTCAAGAGGGTATAACATATTCCACTACAATATCATAGATCTCTTTGTGCTTCTTGAGTTTAATTTCAATTTGGCTATAGCTATAGCCTCCATTTAAGCCCAAAACTTTGCCTTAGATTTCCATTGAGATATGAGTTGTGGTTCGCTTGGCTGGAGTTTCCCTTTCGACGATGCCACCCACCCCACCTACTCCCCCTGCTTTTGGCGTTCTCTTCTATGCGGTTCCGTATGGCGATTTCACCTTGCCGGGGTTCTCTGCCTTTCCTGTTCCGAACTCAAGATGACCTGGTGGATAAGATAAACCCGCTCGTCAGCATTGAACTACGAAAGTATTTCCCCCTTTTGGATACGCTCAATTTGCGCTGAAAATCAGATTCCCGTGAAAACATCTTTAATTCTGGCTTTCGAGTGAAGTTTTTTGGTGGCTTGGGGGGGTTGTATGCCGTTATTATTATAAGACCCGAGAATATGTGCGAATTTTTCCACCGTCTGCTAAACAAAAACCATCGCATGATCTTGACACATGCAAACTCCCAAACCATTGACATTGTCTACAGATCGTTGCAACTGTTGGGGTTTTTCAACTAAAGGTTAAAGCTGCTGATAGGAAGGTTTTGAAGATTGTTTATAAAAATAATCATGAGGAGTTTTGGACGTCTTGTTAGTTTTATTCACTCTGTATTCTCTTTAACTATAATGTTTTAAAGAATTCGAAGAGTATGGTTTTAAAAATGATACCTATAATTAAATAGGATTATAATAGAGAATAATGGGTGTTAATATTTTGTAAATCATCCCAGAACTCGACTTAAAATAACCCCAATAATTCTAGTATTATTTTAAAGGAATTTTAATTTATTCAGAAATAATTCCTGGTTAATTTGTTATTATCCCTAACCTAAGGTGGGAATTGAACAAATGAATAGGCCTATTTGCCAATACATTGGCTTGCCAAATGGCCGCATAATTAGCTCGGCTTCTCTCCCCGAATAGAAACCCTTCCCGATCCCATCTCCACTTTGACATAATTGACGTAAGTGCCAATAAACTGAATGTAATCGGGGATCGGGCGGGGGAAATTCGGAGTTAGGTGCTTTTGCCTGAGCTAAAGCACAACCGTCATTAGTAACGCACCACGCAGAGCTCACATAGCTCTACTGTCTACTTGGATTTCGATGTGCCGCTTGGTTCCACGCCATGAACCACATAACCAAGCAATGAAATGCGAATTGCAACGAAAGTGTCACCTAACTAGGGACAATCTCACATGGTTATAAGTCTCTCGACGAGCAGGTTCTTTATTAAAACAAGAAATATTATTATATAGGTATCATATTATATTATAATAGGAGTCCCTTATAAAATTTGTAGTTGGGTTTATACTAGGATTTACTATTTACTAAAAGAAAAAGTCGTTTCTAAAGGTAAACAAAATATTAAAAAAAATATATATATTATATATAAGTGAGTTATAATCTATAATATTACAATATAAACTGTTTTTCCAAAAATAATATAAGATAAGATAAATGTTCTCCATCTTGCGTTAAAGAAGTAGCTAAATTAGCAACTTAACCCCAAAAAAACGACTAGAAAGTTAAGGATCTTTTCCTAAAACATATTGAAAACTCTAAATATCGAATTAGAAGGAGATAGCAACACCCCAACTTGATCCCAAAACCAATATACCTCGAAAAACCGAGGGCACCAGCATGTAAACAAATTATCTGAATCATTTCCTCACTGAATCGCTCTGCTTTTCTCCCCCCCACAGCCAGTTTGCCGGGTACGACGGTGGCCCATCAACTGGTGGTGGCCATCCGGCAGAAGTGCACGCCCGAGGAGGTGGTTAACATCCTGAAGGACATCCCAAGCAGCGGCTACAGCGGCGAGGAGATGTCCGATGGCAGCTTCAATGCCCTCAAAATCGATGTCTTCGTCCAGACGCTGCTCAATTTGGGCTCCAAATCGTTTTCGCACAGCTTTGCGGCCATCTCCAAGTTCCATTCGGTATTCCGCGCCCTGGCCGAAACGGAGGAGGCCCAGATCTGCATTCTACACAACATCTTCGAGCTGTGGTCCTCGCACCAGCAGATGATGGTGGTCCTCATAGATAAGCTGCTCAAGCTGCAGATCGTCGACTGCTCGGCGGTGGCCACGTGGATATTCTCGAAGGAGATGACCGGCGAGTTTACCAAAATGTATCTCTGGGAGATTCTCCACCTGACGATCAAGAAGATGAACAAGCATGTGATCAAGCTGAGTGAGTTTTGTTTAGTATTTATTTTGTGAGATATTTTATTTTATATTTGTATCACTCTTCTAGATTCCGAATTGAGCGAGGCCAAGGACAAGCTGGCGAAGGCGGACTCTTCGTCCAGCGATTCGGAGGATGACTCCTCGCACAAGAGAAAGAAGCCCATCACACATGCCGACAAACCCTCCGAGGAGGTAAATCGGTTTACTTATCTGTTTGCTTGGTTTACTAACTAAATTTCTTTGAAATTTCTAGGTGGTTGAGCGCATGGAGGAGAAATTGGAGGCGGCGAATGTGAACCAGAAGCGTCTGTTCCTCATCGTCTTCCAGAGATTCATCATGATTCTCTCCGAGCATCTGCTGCGCTCCGATACGGACGGTCGTGATCCGGACACGGACTGGTACCGCTGGACCATTGGGCGACTGCAACAGGTCTTCCTCATGGTAATGCCCCCTTTTCTTGGGAGTCTAGAGCGTATACTAATCACTGGCCATTCTCTTGCAGCATCATGAGCAAGTTCAGAAGTACAGCAGCACACTGGAAACGCTGCTATTCACATCCGACCTGGACACACACATATTGGAGGTGTTCCAACAGTTTGTGGCCCTACGTGCCTAAAGGAGGAGCTAATCCCCGATTCCCAATCCCCATTTTTCACTCGCTGACGAGTTGAGTTTGGATTTCCGTAACCCTTTTTATGTAATGATGAATTTCAGTTTTGTAAAGTTTGCCTTGCTAAGACGAACTGCGTAGGTCTGTTGGCCCTGAGAATTTGATTTTGGCCAAGTAGTCGGCCCATCCACAGAGAAACGTTGTATTTAAGATACTTTTTTATTATTTGTAAACGACGAGAAAAGTTAACAACCGAAAAGAGAAGAGAGATAACACAAATAAAGTCGAATAGGGAGTTCTTTACAATGATAAAGATCAAGAAGGACATCAAAGTACAATGGCAGTTTGAGCGATTCAATGGGTGGTTATAATATAATGGATCCCAAAAACTATGCAATGAAATCCATTTGAAGCATCAGCAATACTTTTGGGCGCAAGAAAAACATTGGATTACTCTGATCTTGGTAAATATACTTTATTTATATGTACGTTTTGTGTGTATATATATAGATCTGTTTTTTGTATGCGTTCAATATATGAAAATATATATTTATATTTTCCCCATTTCTAGTTTCGTGCGGCTGGTTTTTGATCTTTGGCTTTCATGTTCAGGTTCGTGATCAGGTTGCAGGTTCAAGAATCGCTATCGAGGATAACTACAGCTATAGTGGATAAGCTAATGCCTTGTAGATTTGTAACCGTTTCCATGAGTCGAGTCCAGGTCGTCAACGTCGTCGCTGCTTAGGAGGAGGTTCTCGGCTGGCTGGGCACGTACTTCTCCGATGGCTGATACTGCCACTGGGCACAGATGGCCTCCTGTTCCGTTTGATTGTATCCGGCTCTAAGTGAATCAAATCGGATAACCGGAAAGGGAAGAGCGCAGGCATGCGATTTTCAGTGAGTTTATTTGTACAGAACAACTAGGGGTGACTACAGGATAACTAGTGAACTAGTGAACACGGGACATGCAGAACACTAATGGCAATCACACATGCAGCTAAGTGGCTACGACTAGGGGCTCCCTAGTGGAACCTGGAACTGCAACTTATGACTACTAATACTAAAAGGGAAACAGTAGGGTGAGTCCATTTTTTGGTCTATCAAACACTTTACCGGGTGGAGAGTATCCTAGGCAATATTTCCTGATTTAAATATAATTTACTCTAATATTTTTCTGTATCACTTAGGATATAGTTTAAAAAAAAGTTTTTATTAAAAACCCCTGGTTAAAAAAATTGTAATCCCCTTAACAACCTATATATCACTCAATTGCTCACAAAGGGATTCTTGCGAAAAACCCATTTATAGCATTTAATTTATATGCGTATTGTATAAGAACAATACGACTTATTCTCGATTCACACGAAGATGGTAAGACTATGATAATGAAACTTTTCCAGAATATTAAACACCTATAATGGAGAAACTTTAACAAAATATAAAGCAGGATAAAACGAATATATCTGCATCATTAACTTGGAAATCACGTCTTTTTTAGTCTTAAGACAATCTGGAAATAGGTGATTAGTGATATGTTGGTAATGCAATTTAGTTTTAGTGCGTTTTTCTTTGGCAAAGAAGTTATTTTTAAAAGTTATGTGACTAAAAAAACCAGGAAAACCACGAAAATAATACGATTTGAACCTCTGATTAATTTTAAGCTACACACAAAAAAAATCGATACGAAACGTAGGTAAATTTTACAATTTTTAAGATCAATTTTAACTTGATATGGACCCGTGTAAAATTGATATGGTCGAAATGTAAACATCATGTTTGAAGTACGTCAGTTCTAATTTCGAATCTGTATAACCTTAATTAATGTAAATTTGATGAGTATTTCATGTAAAAACGATGTGGTTATGAATTACATGCCATTTACAGTGGCCAAATCAAATTTACGGGAACATGCTTTTTTTTGTGTGTAACTATGAAACCAAATTTTACTTAAAAATTTCAAAATAGAACCCCAGAATCCCTAGTTTACTAATCTAACCCCTGGTTAGGACCACTCTCCGACCGTTAGGTGTCTTAGGATGCCAACGAAATCGACCCATCCACGCGGGGAACAGTCTTCGGGGGCGGGGAGGGGCTTTCGTAACGCTTGCCATTAGCTCCAAGTGGAATCGAAGCCCCCACCATAACCGCCGTAGGACGACGGCCCGGGCCGCTCGTAGTGATAGCCCCGATCCTGCTGATATCTGCTGGGCGGCAGCTCCCTGCTGACCGGCGCCTGTAGGCTGTCCCACAGGAGCCGGGGTCGCTGCACCACCTCCCGCAGGATATTCACCGCCGCCAGGCCGACGCTGGCCAACTTGACGCCCCAACGGCGGGCCGTCGACTTGGCCGGCGTCGACCAGGCGGGAGCGGCCAGCGATCGACCCTGCGGATGGCTTAAGATCTTGGCTATCAGATTGTCCCCGTGCGGCGGAACATACAGATCCGCCTGCCGGTATTCCGCCGGACAGTGATCGGTGCGGTAGTAGAAGTCCTCGAACCTCTGGTGCGCCGAGCAGGGACTCCGCTCCTGGAAGCACGTCACCTGCACCACATTGTAGAATATGGCGCCCAACGTGTTGGCCGTCTCCGTATTGGCCGCCTGCAAGCAACGCCGGAATCGTGCATCGCAATCGCAGTGGCTGCGCGTGAAGGTGCCGCGATTGCACAATCCCCGCCGGCACTCGCCCACATTGAGGACATCCGGACACATGTCGTGCTCGCGACAGCAGCGATCCTCGCGCGAATGGGCGCCCAGGTCATCGTAGCTGGTGGCCGCCGTGCCCGGACCACACCACTTGGTGCCCGGATAGATGAAGCCCAGACCGCCGCGGAACTCGTGGCCGTAGGATCCCTGCCGGCGGCACACCTCCTCCAGCTCCATCACCGATTCCCGCGGCACCTGGCGGATGCGACGCGGATCCGATTGCAGCAGCATGCGCTGGATATCGCCGCTGGTGGAGAGGATGCAGGAATAATGATTAGTTCTTTTGGGTAAGAAACATATTTTTATAGAGATACTTTGTTTTTATTCCATATAACATCATTTTTGATTAAAAGATTTTACCTAATGATAACATTTTATGAAATACCTAACCCTTTTTTTGTTTTTGAAGAAATTTAGTAATATTAATAAGATTTTACCCAGTATAAACATTGTATCTAATATTTAATCTATTCTTGATTATGAATAAATTGAGTGAAATTAATAAGATTTTAACGAATATAATAGTTTTATCTGGTATTTAACCTTTTTATGATTATAAAGAATTTCAGTAATATTAATACAATTTTACCTAATATAAATATTTTATCTTAATTTTTTTGATTTTTATGAATGTTAGTAATATTATTGAGATTTTACCGAATATAAACATTTTGTCCTATTTTGTTTTATTTATCTTTCTTTTATTTAACCTATTTTGGATTATAAATAATTTTAGTAAAATGTAAAAGATTTTATCGGATATACATATTTAGGATTATAATGAATTTTTCTATTATTAATAAGATTTTAACGAATATACAAATTGTATCTAATATATTTTGGATTTTTAAGTATTTTAATAAGTTTTTCGTTTATAGGTTTCTAAATCTATATGTTCTAAGTTATAATAGTAATAATACCTATATAATATAATAATAATTTATATTTTAACTTTAAAGTTCTTGTTATTTTCTTTTTGTAACACTCACCGATCTGTGTGCATCTTGCAGAAGGGATGGCGTGAGGACAGCTCCACCATAACGCTCATGGTCATGTCGGAGATGAGCACCGCCGATCCAGAAGTGGGTGGCACCGCCGAACCAAGCCAGAGGAGCAGCACCACCATCACCACCGCCATGGGCAGCGGTTCCCTCATGGCGCCAACTGATATCGGAAAAAGCAAAACAGTTTCAGACGGTTCGGATTTCAGAGATATATGGTAAGTATATCTTTTGGATTTCTGAGAAGGAAGGGGCGTGACCGATCCGGTGCGAGATCTGCTTGGCTGAACTGACGGCGCGATAATGAGGCGATATATGGCATGAGGGCATACGGTATGATATGTGGGCCATCATTAACAGCAGTGTGCCGCGATCCGATCGCCCGCAACTCGCTTTTTGCATTTCTATGGACCGCGTATATGACCTCTGGCCACCAAACAGAATCAAATATCCATAACTGTGCACAGTGGTCACGGGGTCCATAACTTCCAAGCCACATATTGTCTTGACAATATTGTCACATTGAAGATCAAATGAATCATTAGGCAGTTATCACCCCAAAACTCTATCAATATCATCTACATGTGTATGTATGAATAACAAAGCCAGACATTTTGTTATGATAATCACTTATTTTATATGCTCAAATTATCATTTTTATGTTATCTTGTTATGCTGCCGATACAGTGAACGAAAAGTGATACTGATAATTTGGATATATTTATTCAAGTGGAATTTTTTGTGTAATCCCTCATAAAAACCCAAAATATCCAAATTTTCTAAAAAAAAAAAAAAAAAATAAGAAAGTATTTCTACATATTTAATATGAACAAGATCTGATAAGATCAATTTCACAACATTAAAAATCTGCAATTAATGGATTCCCTCATTAAAATGAAATTTCCATTAATTTTCTAAAAAAAAAAAAAAAAAAAAAAAAATTGTACTTATTTAATTTAATCAAGATCTGATAAGATTAATTTTAGCGCATTAATAATCTCCAATTGATGGATTGATTGCCATTTTGTACCACTGTAAAGCCAACGATCAAAACAAAAGGCAACGCAAAACAAATGATCGTGAGCAAAGATAAAAAACGAAGACGGGCAAAACAATTTGCAAAATAAAAGGCAATGGCTTACGAACGAACGGTATTAAGCTGTGGAGGAGGAGAAGGCGGAGGGGGCGGAGGAGGAGCTGGAGACCCCGAGATAGTGACCTACCCCAAGAGCCGCTCTTTTGGATTGTAAAAAAAAATATGAATAAGCAGTCAGGAAGAGCGGCGCCGTTTTTTTTTTTTTTTGTGGGTCAGTTGAAGGTGGAGGCGTCAGCTTGTTACCAATTCTTTGGCTTCTCTTCTTTTTGCCTTCCACCTTTGCTGCTGGCCAAACTCGCCAAAAGGTGAAGGTCACCGGCCAGCCCGGCTCTGTTAATTAGTCAAAATAGAAAAAAAAATATAGAAAAAAAAAAGAAAAAATAACGACAATTTATGACGCCAACTTGATTCTTCTCTCTTCTGCCTGCCCAACGTTTACTTTACGTTATTATTTGGTTACTATTTTTTAATGCCAGGCCAAGGAACAATTTTACCCATCACGTTCCACAACTCAGCTTGTAAAGCGAGAGAATAATTAATGATGACACCTTGCGCCCGATTGTTATGTGTAAGTATTATTTATGTTGTTTGCACAATTGTTCACTTGTTCCCACTGTGCGTGGGAGAGGAAGAGAGGGAGAGCGCCCTGCATCTGGGGCGAAGAGAGGAGCAAAGAGGATGGTGAAGAGGGGAGCGTGAGAACTTTGAACCATGGGCGCAGTTTAAGGTATGTAGTTTTTAACTTCCATAACTGTTTCTTAATAAGTTTTGATAATAACTACAGTTTTTTTTAAATTTTTAATAGGATTATTATGTTCTTAAAAAGAAATGTTCGATTCTATTTTAGTTATTCCTCAACCTAATAAAGCACTACAAAAAAGAGGTTTCATAATATATCTATTTATATCTTAAATCTTTTCTTTGAAACCATTTGTATTTGATTTAATAATAATTTAATAGCATAATATCGTATAATTAAAGAAGAAAACCCTATTAAAGCACTACAAAAAGAGTTTTAATTATATATCTATATCTTTAATCGTTTTATTGAAATATTTGTCTTTTAATATTAAATTTAATTTAATAGCATTTCCCTTAAAATTTTTAGCTTAGGCTAATTAACAAGACTTTTAAATATAAAATTTTTATTTTTAATTATTATGCACGTTTTACTTTACTTCCTAAAAAAATGCTTAGAAAAAAAAGAATACTACATTTTCGATAGTAAACTTAAGATTATTAGATGAAAGGTTTAAAGGTCTTAAACCTTAAACCTTAAATCGATACTCGGTAATTATAAGACACCTATTAAGTCTGACATGCTATTGAGACGTAAACCCCCCCCTGCAAAGTCAGACTGCCGCCCCTGGCAACCGTCTGAGGCGGAGCCTTGCCCCCCTGTCATCGTTTGAACTTGGCTGTCACTCCGTTCGCGAATTGTTTCGCCCGCAGTTCAATTGGTATTTGATGTTATTTATGGTTATTTATGGACTCCATCAATCGCAATTCGCATTAATAATTCGCACCGACAAGTGACAAAAATTGGTAATCAATTACCAAGCACTATGCCATTCTATATCGGGTGAACGTAAGTAACTCTGTGTAAACACATAATAATACAGCATCTTCGCTTCTCTTTTTTTTTTCCTTGTCTGAAAAATATATTGGATCTCTGTTGTTCGCATAATTTTCAATGTCAATGCTTTTGCTTTTTGGCTTTTTAATTTCATGGCATAATAAGCCAGTCTTTCGATCGCCAGTGCAGAAGAAAACGAAAACAACAAATGTTAAATCAAAAAAGCGAATCGAGTTCGCTTACTTCCAATTCGATCGGAGTGTTTATGAAGCTCAAGTACAATGACCCAACTCCCAAATAAACTCGGAAAAAAGATAATAAACAGATACTTAAACCGTTTATAGATCTTTTGTGCTCGCCCCCCGACACTATAACTTTGGCTTTAAGCCGTCACTCAGCACAAAGAGATCAACATCGGATCAAATCGTCTGGGATTACAGTCAAATTTTCTATATGTAGGTTTAAATTACCCATAAAGGCGGTCTGATCTCAGTTTTTATAGGAACTACTTAAGTTTTTTTTTTTAATTTTGATATAGAACTTTTTCCATACCCAAGATGGGAATATTTCTGGATATTTTCATAGTAACATTTCCGAAATTTTCTATATATAGGTTTAAATTACCTATAAAGGCGGTATGATCTCAGTTTTTATAGGAACTTTTTAAATTTTAATAAAGAACCTTTTCCATTCCCATGATGGGAATATTTCTGAATATTTTTATGAGATTATTTCCGAAATTTTTTCTATTTGTAGGTTTAAATTACCCATAAAGGCGGTCTGATCTAGTTTTTATAGGAACTACTTATGTTTTTTGAAAATTTTGATCTAGACCCTTTTCAATTCCCAAGATGGGAATAGATCTGTATATTTTAATAATAATATTTCCAAAATTTTCTATATGTAGGTTTACATTACCCATTCCTATAAAAACTGAGATCGGACCGTCTGATCTCAGTTTTTATAGCAACTACTGAGTTTTTTTTTTTTTAATTCTAATCTATAAGCTTCCATTTCCAGAATAAGAATATTTCTGGACCTTATTATAATAATATTTCAAAAATTTCCTATCACTCATTCTCAACATGGAAATATTTCTGGATCTTATCATAATAACATTTTCGAAAATTCCAATCCCATTCTTATCTCCCATATCAGCAAAACTAAGGGTAAAAATTAAATTCAAAGTAATTACCCGAATCGCTTTTTATGATCACAGGCGAGTTAAAACCCTTTTCCAACATTTTTAACGATATAAGTGCATGTAATTCAGATGGCCATATAACCGAAGTTTTATTTGGCAAATTGTGACCCGAGTGTTGGAGGTTTTACTGTGGCGCTTTGGGGGCCGTTAAACCCCGGGGAATGTGGCTGTACCTTGGTCAAAGTTTGAACTTTGATATGTCCACTAAAATCTCGAGCGGCGTCAACAGGCGTGTCTTGAATCCACAGATCAGATCATCAATCAACGATCTCCTGTTTTTGGATAGCCGTTGTCTTTATATTTTTTTTGTTTATCTTTTTTTTTTTGTGGTGAAGCCCTTCACTTGGACGCATCCGAAACTGGTTTTCTGAGGGGTGTTCGTTTGCATTTTGAATGTCACGCTGCAGATGAAAACGCTGGTTCTTAAAAGCCACAATAACAAGTTGTAATCCCCCCGCAACGCGACTTCTGCGGACCGCAGTTCTCCGGTTGAAACGTGGTAATTGCCGGACTGTCACAGCCGTGTATCTTTCGGCTGATAATCGCTGTAATTGCCGCCGAGCAGACAGCAGACCTTTACCTTCCGACGTGCCCCGTTCATAAAGGAATCGCCGTCCTTGTCCTCTGGACAAAATGAGGTCAAGTTTAAGTACAGAATACACACACACATTCAACCCGCTATTCTATACAGATGTGAGATAGGGATTTTAACTTGAAAAACTGGCATTTTTTTGTATCAGTTTTAATTATTAAATGATTCTCAAAGATTAAATATGTTTTAAATAATACCGATATCACTTTTTTAAACGATTTTTAAAGCTTTTAATGAAAAGGATTAACTTATATATATCCTATACATATTCTATATTGTTTTACTTCTTATTATTCCATGCATCAATTACACTCATATTTTTTTAAAATGCATATAATAATCTAATAATCATCGCAAGTCGATTGAATTCTAGAATGGTACTTATATACACTCCTTGATATTTATATCTATATCTTTAGCTTTTAATGCAAAAAGATTTCCCTTTATATTTTATATACATATTCTAAATTGGTTGTATAATCGTCTATCACTTCTTATTATTATTCATATTTTTTATTTTATTTATTTTTTTTTTTTTTTTAAGAATAAATGCATATAATAATCTGATAATCATCTTAAGTCGATTGAACTCTACTGATACATTATAAATAGTACTTATGTACACTCCTTGATATTTATTCTTGTAATATTAATATAGAATATAGAAATACCTATATATTTCTTCTTCGAAATCTTTAAAAAAATGTATGTGATAAAGTTATATTTATTTTACTAAAACTTTCAATTATTATGCGTATCGAATATTATTGGTAATACTTATATTTAACACCCCATAAAATCATTAATAAATTTCCAATCAAATTAGCGGCGATATCTCTTGTTTTTTTTAAGAAGCACGAGATTTTGGAAAGTGATCATAAAGTGGTGTCATCCGGAGACAATCGAATTAGGGCCAATCAAAAGCCAAACAGAGGCTTGTCATTGTCTCGGCACGAATCTCGATCGAAAGGCGGATCAATATGCATAAAGCTAACTGGACAGTGCCGGTCATTGAACGCCCCCCCGCCCCCGCTCAAGGTCGAAAGACAAAAGATGGTCATAGTATACTTATACTATACTATTGGAACCTCAGATTCAGAGTGAAACTGAAACCGAAAACCAAAGACCAAAAACCGAACAAAAAGACGAAGGCGTTAATTGCCTGAAATAGAGGAAGCGACTCTCTTTAGACTTTTAGCCACTTTTGGGATGGGCAAAAAGCGATCGGAAGTTAGTCAAGAACATATTGTTGACTTTCGCGATTGGCGAAAACGGTCAAGAATATATGTTGGTACCGAAATCACAAATCACTGACCTTCCCGCACACAAAACCGATATATCCACCACGTGTGCTAATCGCTGTGCAAATTTCACGGCTTGTCGAGGTAATGCCATCACGGATTGGATCTTGGATGTGCCAAAAAAAAAGTGATGGGGAGATCTTGCTTATCGACCACTCAAATATTTAACCAAGTTGCCAGTTAGATGTGTCCACAAATCATCAGACTCGAGATGAGAAGTGTTTGACATGCAAATGCTGGCCAAATGCCAAGAGGTTCTTTTTTGGGACACTGGGTGGGGCCTCCAAGTGGGGGTTTCATCACCACTCTAAAGGGTAATCTCAAGAGTTATCAGATCTAGAGGTTCCATTAGATAACTTTAGGAAAAATTGAAAGTCCATTTAGAACTCAGTTATGTACTTGAAAATTTAAGGTTTCTATATTATATTACGCTCTAGAAATTTTCACTATCCTGATGAAAATTTGAAAGTCCATTCAGAACTTAGTTCTATACTTCAAAATACATGGTTTCTAAATTATAATAAGTTCTACAAATTTCTACTATCCTGTAAGATGATCAAATTAATTTATATTACTCTTTTTTCCAATTTAGGACTCTGAAAATATTTTCTCTTACTGTTCCCTAAAATATGAACCCAATACTTTTAATCACAAATTATCCTATTTTCTATTATATTTCTCAAAAATAACAAATAATTTCAGAATTTTTAATTTACATTAATATTATTTTAGCTTTTTCAATTTTTGTTCAATCTAAAAAGTATAAAACATTTTTTTTGGAATCAGGTTTCAAATAATTAAATTTTTTAGATAGAACATATTCCAAATCCGTTCGAAATTTTGAAAAAACCCTCTTGTGTTCTTAAGATTTCAGATCATAGATCTCTGTAAAATGTCTTTTAAAATATTCTTAATTTTCAGATTCCTCTCACTTTCACTTGTCAGTTGGCAGGGAGAGCTGTGCTTTAATCCCAAGGCCGCCTGGCTGCCTTCACCTTTTGACATTTGGCCCACTCGGCCATTCCGCCCCCTCCTATATTGGCAACCACCCCCTGGGCGCGGCCTTCGTGCGTGAGTGACCTTCAAAAGGCAGCAGCAGGAAAAACCATAACAAAACGGCAAGGACATCTGTACGCACTTCACATAAAAAAAAACTTTAAAAAAACGTACACAATTTTACCTGAGAACGGTAGGAAAAAAGTGAAATATTTAACGGGTTAAATTCCCGTTTCGCTGTATCGGTTTAGAAGGATAGGAATTTCTTTTTCGTTTGCAGGACGGCGGCGCGTTCGTTTAATGGTTTTCAATTTAAAATTTCAATTTCGATTTCTTTGGGACGGTTTGCAGCAGCAGCAGCGAAACATTTCCGCGACGCGTTTGCGGCGCAACTGAACTTGATTCTGGCGCGTCGAGCGCTGTTAAACTTGGACTTGGCCAAAAACCAAAAAAAAAGGCAAGAAAAAATCATGAAAACAAAAACACCAACAAATTGAAAAGCAGAGAGCCAGGCCAAGAAACAGAAACCGAGTTACAACTACAACAAAATCGCCGACGTCGTCGCCAGCGGAAGCTGCAGGCCAGCCAGAGGCGTGGCATGAGGGGGTTTTGGCCATAAAAAAAATATTTTAATATTAATGAAATTATAAAATTCAAGAGACAACATTTTTAGGGCATACAAATTTAATTGTTTTTATTTTTATAATTTTTATTAAAATTATTTATAGCACTTCAATTGTTTGAATACGATTTTTTTTATTAATAAGTGATAGAAAAGAAATTTTTATTTTAGACATTTTTAAAAAAAATTAATTTGTTCCAAATGTTTAAAATATAAAATTTAACTGTTGTCACCATCTTCGTTTAGCAACCCCCTTTAAATAACCACCGCTTGCGCCCCTGACCACGCCCACGAAATCGAATTTGGCAGACAGGTGGCAGACAAAAGCTCACCACTTTGCGGATTTCACCTCCACCCGATTGGATTGAGCCTCCACTAAGCCCCAAAGCCGCGCTCCCGCCTCGCGGTTTTAAACTCCACTAAGCCAAAAGGAAAACTAGCATATTTTTTGGGGCACATTTTGAAATTGTATAAATTTATTTAATATACATAGTGTGTGTTCTTGTATGATTGTGGCTGGTGAGTGAAATGAAGAGATACATGTTGGCTTGAAATAAAGTTAGTTACTTATAGACTAGCAAAAAAAAATATATATATATATTTGTATCCAATTTTCTTAGGTGTAGTTATACAAAAAAAAGACACATAAGAAAAGAAACAAAAAATTTAAACTATATATAGTTTATGTGAGTGTGGTGTTGTTAATTATCCAATTACTTACAATTTCCATATATATATATATATATATGGGCCTATATAGACTTAGTTTCAGTTGTTTTCAGTTCTTGATTCAGCCATTAATTGATGTTCCTTCTTCGTAAATTGCATGTGTTTTCCTACATAAATGTCGC
The DNA here is from genome assembly GCA_037075245.1 of Drosophila mimetica. Classification (NCBI taxonomy): domain Eukaryota; kingdom Metazoa; phylum Arthropoda; class Insecta; order Diptera; family Drosophilidae; genus Drosophila; species Drosophila mimetica. The sequence goes on from JBAMCH010000005.1 coordinate 7,886,678, forward strand.
TAATAACCGTTCTATACAAAGGACTTAACTTAAATTTATTTAAACTATTGCTGCTGTGGTAACTCATAAATTTACTAACGACTGATGAACAAGAATCGTTTGTATATTATATAATATATAGGCTTGTTGATTAGTTAGTAGTTTCTGCTTGGTTTGCTGATTGGTTGGGTTTTAGTTTGCATTTGTTGTTTAGTTTTAGTTTTAGTTTTAGTTTTCATTTGCTTGGTTTTGTGTTGTATGTTGCCTTTGGCGCCTCGCTCAGTCTTCGGTCCTTGGATTATTGTCCTTATCTGATGTTGGCAAACAGATTCAGCACGGATTTGTTCTCCTTTTGGCTGCGCGCCTTGCTGAAAACGTTCCAGAATCGCAGCGTCTCATCGCCGGCGCCCGTAACGATGGCCTCGCCATCGGGACTCAGTGCCAAGTAGAGCACCCGATACGAATGGCCCGTCAGCTTGGCCACCTGCGTCAGCGATGGATACTTCCACACGAGTATCTGGTTCTGCGAATAGCCGTGCGTGGAGACCAGCTCCGAGGAGTGCTTGGACCAGGCCAGATTGCACACCTGCGAGCCCGTGTCCACGCACTGCATGGGCTGGCCCGTCAGCGTGTTCCAGAAGCGAATGCACCGATCCGCCGTCCCGCCACCGCTGGCCAGGAGTCCGTGATGGTGCGGCGACCAGGCGATCGCCTTCACAGCCGCCATATGCTCCGTGTACGATTGCACGGGATTCACAGAATGCTGATTCCACACATACAGCCGATTGTCATTGCCGCCGCTAGCCAAGTACTGATTGTCCGGTGACCATTTGAGGCCGCACACCTCCTGCCGATGGCCAGCCAATCGTCGCTCCGACTGCAACTGCGGCGTCCTCGTGTCCCGCTGGATGATCCAACGGTCGCGCGATCCGCTCGACAGGATGTCACTGTTCCAGGCCAGCGCACCGACACGGGCCGAGTGGCCATTCAGCTTGTTGATCTGCTTGTTGGCCGCCACATCCCAGACGGTCACGTAGCCGTGATGGGTGCCCACGGCCACGGTGTTGCCACGCTCGTTCCACGACACCGAGGTCACCGTATTCGCGTCCGGACTGAGATCACACAGGCGGGTAACCTACAATGGCAAATTATTATTAGAAATGTTTACGGAGATTTGCTTCAAGGGATTTCCTCACCTGACTGGTGCACGCGCTCCAGAGATAGACACAGCTGCCCAGGCCCACGGCCAGCACATTCTGCGATGACCAGTCGACCAGATTTAGATAGAAGTCATCCTGCAGCTCCGGCGCATCCAGCACTTTGAAGGGTATGCGCGAGATCTTGCGCGTGGCCTTGCGCGGCGATCGCAACAGCTTCTGGCTTTTGGCGCTGACGGGAGACAAGGAGTACGGGCACTCGCCATTGTAGTCCTGCAAAAAGAAGAACATATATATGTTTAAAATAAGGTATTCATTCGGTAATAGAAGCTTAGATTGGCTGGTTAGCCACACAATTAGCTGCCGGCGTTCCAGTTGCTGCAGCAGAGCAAGAAATTGCCAAAGCAAACGTATCTCAATTGTGGGTAGGGGGAAAAAAAGCATTGGAGTTTGCTTTGTTTGCGCACCGCGTACTTGGCGTTCAGCAATTAACGCCATCGTGCTAAGAGTTGCGACCGCGTCGTAGTCTCTGCCCCCTGGTTACATGCGGCCACCTCCCCAGCGGACGCCTCACCTTCTAACGTACACCTAACAAAAAAAATATATAGCTCTTAAATCTAGGCAAATCTCATTTAAAGGGGAAAATATAAATTTAAATTTAATAATAAAAAGAAATTATAACAAATAATTGTAAGTAATAACTAGACGATGAATTTTATGTAAAATTGTTTAATTTTTAGATTCAATTTCCACCTACATTTGATTAGTTAAAAAATATGTTAATAAAACCAAAATTAGATATATGCCTAAGCTAATTTCGGTATTTTAAGAAACATTTTTAACCAATAAGATTTTTTTTTGGATTATTTTTTAAAATATATTTAACAAAATTCTATATTACTTCTCCTTCACTGATGATCGTAATATATAAAATTCCATGGATTTAATTTCCTTAAAAATGTATAAATCTAACCTCTATGCAAATCTCATAAAAAAGTGGGAAATTCGAATTAAAAATGAATAATACCAAAAAATGTATGAAATTGGAATTAAAAATTATTTGTAAAGAAAGAATTTTAAAATAAAATTTAAGTAACAACTAGACGTCAGATTTAATGTAAATAATAGTTTAATTTATAAATTTAATTTTCATAAATTCATAATTAGATTTATGCCTAATCTAATTTCGATTTTGTTTAAAAAATTTTTAACCAATAAGATTTTTTGTATATAATTTTTTAGACACTTCTAATTCACTTGAGACTGAAATTTATGAAATTTCAGGCATTTCTGTTCATGTTTTCAGTGCAATTCTCTCTGTGTAGCACTTACAATTCGCATTTGGCACACATTCCGCTTCGCTGGGATCGCTGCCCTGGCTTTTGTTTGCATAGAAAATGCGGGCAGAGAAGTGTGTTAAGCGTATGCGTAAAAAGGGCCAGTAGTTACAGTCGACCACGCCTCCCTGCGACCACAGCCCGCCCTCTTACGCAACCGAGTTACAGTTGAAATGCGTGAGTCGCACGAGAGATCTCATACATTGAAAACCATTCAAAAACGGAATTGTGCGTGCCTAATGCAATGTGGTAAAAAAATAAATGTAAATTAAATGGATATAGGGTGTGCTCAGGGGTCATAAATAGAGTTTTCTCTTGAATATTATACATTCTAGATGCATTCTATTAAAATATATATCCAGAAGTATACAGGAATTTATTCCGACTTCGTTTCCGTGTCGCAAGACATTTGTTTTTAATTCATGAAAATAAATTCATAGGTTGATGAGATCACTTCCCTTTCTTTCCTCAAATTCTTTCCACAGAACTCTTAGTTTATAATCTTTTGTGTACTCAATTTAAATACAAATGCCACATAAGTTAAATTACTAAAGAATAAATTATTAAAACAAAGTTAGGATTAAAATAAAGTTTGTGTTGATAGCATTTTCCAGCTGAGTAATGAGTTGACTCATTAAATTGCACACTAGAGTTAGATTAATAAATTCTTAGATTATATTTTAAGCACTAAATTTAAACAAAAATTCCTCACTAATTAGATTACTAACGAAAGAAATGATTAAAATAAAGTTAGAATTAAAAGAAAGTTCGTGTTGATAATGCTTAACTAGCACTTTTGAGCTGAGTAATGGGTTGACGCATGAAGTTGCACACTACTCATGGGTTTCACTGGCATGAGAAATTTAAAAAACTAATTTTTTGCAAATATTTTAAGCTCGTGTCGACTCATGTCGCATATCGTTTTTCTGTTCCTGCAACCATTTATTTTTTATACTTTTTTTGGAACAGCATTTGTCATGATGGGTTTGGTCAGGTTCTCGCTTGTGACTCCGATAAAGTGAGCAAACATCCCGGCAAACATAGGGCCACCCAGATAAAGTGTACACGTAAGTGTATATATATCGATATTATACTATATATATAGCATTTGGGGTTGAGGTTCTGTGACCTGACCCCAAAAAACAAAGAAGCACTTGACGTCATGCCACTCTCTTAATTCATTTAGCAAATTAAAATTTAATTCAATTAACAGAGAGAGAGGCCAAAAACGAAAACGAGCACAGAACTTAATTACAGAATTTCTGTGGTTGATTTTTTTTCTGGCCTTATAGAGGGAATGCGTGCGTGTGTGGATCGCTTAATGGTCACTTTACACTTTGGAAACAAATTACAAAAATATATCAACGCAAAAAAAGAAGCCCACAACTTAATGGTTTTGCAGGTCTACGCTTCCATTTTCTGGGAATGTTATGAAGGCAGTTAAAAAACCCTCCGCTTCCCCCTTTCCCCACAAACCACTCTATAAAGCGTACAAGCGCAACTGCCATTAAATTTAAATGTTTTTCGATGCCATGCAGAGAGCGCAGAGAAAAAATACGAGGTGGTAAGCCTATTAGAAATTCAATTGTTAAAACGCTTAAAGTTCGCGGGATATAAGAGGGGTAAGGGGGGATTAGGGGGCCAGTAAAACCCACTGACAAATGGCCAAAGGAAATCCGACAACTTGTGCCCGATTAAAATCGCACAGTCAGCTCGTGTTTTAACCTTGTGGGCTTAGCTATCAGCTATTTCTATTTTTAACTTTTTATTATATAAATATTTTTAAGATTTCAAGAAAATTGTTATTTTAACTAATTGATTATATAATTTAATTTTAATTGTTTTATTTAATTAGTAGCTTGCTGTTAATTGATTCTTTATTTGTAATTTTGAAATTTAAATTTTTTTTTTTTAAATATTTTTTTTTAATTTCTTTTTTTATTTATTTTTATTTATTTTTTATTTATTTTTTATTTATTTTATTTTTATTATTATTTTTTTTTTATTTATTATTGAGATTATGTTTCTTTCTATAATTGTGATAATTTTTAAAAATATTTTCAAATAATTTTACATGTATTATTTTTTGTGTAAATATTTTTTTTAACTTTATGTTTATTGTTTTATTTAATTAGTGGCTCTCCGTTAATCACAGTACAGTCTGGTACAAAACAGCATGTCACAGCGCTACGAAACAATCATCATTCATTCATTCCGCTCAGCAAACACCAAACAAAAGACAAAAATGCGAGCTGCTAGCAACAAAAACAAAAACTTGCCGGCCGGCATTTGTTAAAAGTCTTGCTTTTTTATATCTTCTATATATTTTTACTTTTTTTTTGTATTTTGTTTCTGTATTTATGTACTTCTCGCTGGTGGGCGGCGCTTGGAGGCAGACTTATAAATTAAACAAATAAACAACCAACCAGCAGCAAGAACTGAAAATGAGAAAAAAACACGAAAAAAAAAACCAGAGAAGTGGGGGGAAATAAAAGCGTGATTTCAAAAAGAAGTGGTTAGCCCATGTTTAATGGTAATGTTGAACCTGTCGCTGCGATCGCTTGGGATCTCGAATCTCGAATCGGTTCGGTTTCAGACCAACTTAATCACGCTGCCACGAAAATAGTCATCGCTAATGCGATGTTAATGCAAATGTCTGCTGCATAAATTAATAATTATATTAACAATAAAGCGGGGACAGCAACAAAACAAACTATAAACGATGGGATTTCGTTGGTGTGGGGGGATGGATATGGGATATGAGTAGTCGGTTTTCTATAATTCCCCTTAATGGCTATTCGAAATGGCCAGCCAGACAGGGAAAACAAAAAAAAATAATACAACAGCAGGTGCACGAAATCACCAGGCAAAGGGGTGTTAAATTATAGTTACTTAAAGCAGCAGTGATTGGATTGATGGAAAAAAAATAAAAGTAATAATAATTACAAAAAAATATCTGCTGGCACGAAATTCACAGCTCCTTGGCTGAGTAAAACTCAATTAAAGTTCATCGGAGAAATTAAAAACAGAAATTTTAACAAACTAGGCTGATTAAATATAACCCACTAAAAAGGCTTCTTTAATATTTAAAAATATATGCAGGTTTTAAAAAAATATAAATATTCTCCGGTATTTTTCTAAAATTACATATATTTTATCTAAAATATTTAAAAACTTTTGAAATGTAAATTAAGTGAAAAAAAAAGGGAAAAAATTATAAAATATTTATTTTTAAAAATACATATATTGAGCTATTAAAAATGTATGAAGTTATTTAAAAAAAAATAGCAAACATCTCTGGTATTTTATGAAATGTATATTTTTTACTATTAAAAATGTATGAAGTTATTAAAAAGAGTTTCAAGAATCTCTGGTATTTTATAAAATTTATATTTAAAAAATATATGTAAAAACTTATATATTATTATTATAATATACAAAAAAATATATATTTGAAAACTTTTGAAAAATTTGAAATTTATATTTGTTTTTATTTTTATTTATATTCAATAACTATTGAAACATGTATGAAACAATCTCTGGTATTTTATTCAAAAACTATTACAAAAAAAATATATGTAGTTACTACAAAAAAAAGGCTAACATTTCTCATATTTTATGAAATGAATATATTTTTTATATTTATATTTTGTTAAAAAGAGATGACTGCACATCCTAATTTCCTAATTAATATTATGTTTTAATGAAAAGCGAGTTCTACACATTTTGTCGCACAATCTCTGACTAACAATGAACCCCCCTATTCATTGAGAACCAGAAATTCCATCATATTTTTCAACTCGTCAATGAACCCATATAACCAATCCCCAATTTTTCAATCAAAACAATGGCAAACGTCTAAAAAAGTGTTGAGACCATTTATTTCGCTGACTGCTGGACAACGAGAAACTACTGTACGGAAAAAAAATTAGGAGGTTGGGTTCGCCTCCCCCATCCAACAACATTATTTATGACAATAACTTTGCGACCGCACATAATTGAATTACATATTGTTTGTTGTGACCACAGAGGCATATGGAATATGAAAAAGGGCTATATACGAAAAAAAAGGGGAGTGGCGTGTTAATTGTGTGGGCGTGATATAGATGAATGGACGGCGATTTGTGGGTGAGTAATTGCTGGGGCGACACAAAATCAAGCCAGCTCTCGACAGTTGCCAATTGGCAATACCATTAGGCCGAAAGGAAATCAACTCTCAGTGATCGCTATTAATCAGCAACAACAACGAAATAAATGAAATGTACAGAAAAGAGTTGCCCTAAGTGATTTTTTGCCCCTTTCCACAAAACTGTGGCTCAAATGGGCACACAGAGATCCCAGTTATTGACTCAAGTGTCGTTTTAGACCACTGAAGTAGTAGTTGAAGATGGAGAATTCCGCGGTCCGGTCTCTTTGGACCACTTCAAGTTTCGTTTCTTTCAGTCTTTCCATTAAATTATATACACTTTTATTACAATGGAGCTTATAAAATACTAGAGAAGGCATAACATAAATACAAAAAAATATTAATATATAAAAAAAAAAAAAAATTATTTAACCAACTAAAAATAAATAATAAAATTGTACAGTTGTACAAAATCATATTTTGTATAACCAAAAGGTTTATCAATTTATATGACCATTTTATTTATAAAAAAAAAAAAAAATTAACCTGTAAAGCATACAGTGATCTACAAAGCATATAATTTCCAATTAATCCCAAAAAATCTAAGAAAAATAGCCATTCTTTTTAGAAAAAAAAACACTTAATCTAGTAAAAGAAAAAATAGGGAAAACCAAATACGAAGAGTTATAACCGAGAAAACCAATTAATCTAAGCGACACAATTCAAAGAGTATTCCCCGCTTCGCTTTCGAAAACTCGACTATTTTTGTATTATTATCTGAAGTGAGTGCGTGTGTTGCTCACTTATTTGTTTCCAACGGAGGGAATTCGCTTTTGTTATTTCTGTTGGCTGTTTGGCCGTTTGGCTGCTGATGATTTTTCTACCGCTTCTGCTTCGGCAACGTGTCAACTGTCAAAAATCAGTCAAAGCAAAATATTCAACAAAATCAAGAAGGGCAAAAGACAACGACGGTCAGCAGCGGACGTGCCCCACACGTACCTCTTTATTTATTTTTTCATTTATTTTTTTTTTTACCATTTTACCAAGCGGGCAATTGAGGCAACATAAATCTGATAAGCAGGCAAATATGTCAGGTCCGCAATAATAATAATTATGATGGAGGATGGCGATAATGTTGACGGGGGAGATCACCGGCGTAGCCACGAATCTAATGACAAGTGGCAATGGTCTTCCCCCCATCTCTTCACATCTGTATTTGTGTTTGCTTTTATCTATTTATCTATTTTCATTTCATTTTTTGGTCCAAACACTTGAACAATCAGTCCACCAGCTATATGTATATACAATTACAAGTAGATCTATATAATGTACTACTTATATGGACGGGGAGAGATCTCCAAACACGTTGGCCATCATCACGCGCGCGCGCATTGGAATCAAAGAGAGTGTGTTAACCTCGGGTTTTGGTCGAGCAACTTTTCTCTCGATTCGTCTTAGGCCTTTAGACTTTTCACAAAAAAAAAAAAAATGAAAACCGGTTTCCACAGATCAATAGATAGGTTAGAAAGACGGAGGGAAGGGGAGTCATGAATGCCGGTCAAGATTTTTCCCGGCAAGAAAAACGTTTGAGGGAAAGATCACAGAGCCAAGTTTATCACTAGAGTTTTAAGCAAAAGATACAACACTAAAACCAAGAATTTAAAAAGCCTGCAAATCACAAAAAACATCTCTATTTCCCACGACCTCATCTCTTTGCGGTTTATTCAACTTTCTGTTCCGAGATCTTCTCTTTTTTTTCCTTTCAAGGGAGTATAAGAAAACGCCAATTAACACCGACTGCAAATTCAATTAAATGCATTCTGCAGCACACAATGCCGCTGTGAAACGAAACCTCAATCGAAAGTCAAATTCGCTGACCTTTATGGCTTAGAGAATTCCCAGCATTCCCACCACACAAAAGTTCGTTCATAAATCGAATGGTTTGTAAAAAAATATATGGTTTTTAAACTGCGTAAAATTCGATATTTTTAACAATCGATATTTTCGATATATTGTAATTTTTTTCTAGTTTTACTACATCTTCTACGTCTTAAGAAAAAGGTGATAGATTATTCTTCCACCAATCTTTGTACAGTCAAGAAACCGATAATTTTCGATAGCTAACATTTCGATTATTTCGATATTTTTCACAAAATCTCTCCCCAAATTAAAATCAACGAAAAATAACGCGAGATAAATGAAAAACTCACCTGCTTGGTGGGTGACTGGTACTTGAAGAGACTCCGCTTCGCGGCCGGCGTGTAGGCATTCTCATTCCGCTCCTCGCCGGCGGTCTTCACATCGTCGATCGCCGATCCCAGGAGCTCGTTCTTCAGGAGGCAGGAGTAGGCCAGACTATCGCGTGCCGTTTCCCCGCAGTCCCGCTGCTTCTTGCTCGTCTGCGGCGAGTTGTCATTGGACTTGTTGATCGACGCGAAGTTCGTCTGCCAGTTGTTGTTCGCTCTGCGGATTGCAGAAGGGGCGGCAAGAGGCGGAAAAGATAGGAAAACACGAAAATGTTAATGCAATGAAAATGCCATTAATTATCGCTAGAACAGGAAAAGCTAGGCGAGCATAGGCGTAGCTGGGATTTCACAAAAGGGGATTTAGATGTAAGTAAAAAAGTGTAGATTAAATTTCTATATATTTTCGTTAATTTTTAAATAATTTTTTAATTTTGTAATATATTTAAAAAATGCCACTATAACTTTTTAAAATGTATTATTATATCTACATTTAATGTCTAAATGTTCTTTAAATATTTAATTAATTTTGGTATAAGTATATAAATATAATAATATATCTTTTAAATACTTCTATAACTTTCTAAAATGTTTTATTAAAATTACACTTTATTTTAGACCTCTTTTTAATTTTTCTACGCCCATGACCGTATCTTCGTTTCGTTGCAACAATGGGAAAAAAGTAAATGAGAACATCAAAAAATACTTAGCCTTACATAAATAATTTATATAAAAAAAACCCCACAATGGAATCATATGGAAGGGCACTCACGACTCGCAGAACGTAGACTAAATAAATTTATGCAAACGCGTTCAAATTCAATTTAGCCATATCGTCTGGCACATTATTCCCCCCACTTCCCAAAACAATTGTTATTATTTCTACCCATTAAAAGCATGAAAAACGTGTGCAACGTGCAAAAAAATTATTGACGGTCGAATATTGTGCAAAATTTGCGAAAAACAACGAGTAAAAATAATAATCATTTGCCATGAAATTTGGCCAAGTGTGAGAGAATTGCACTGCACTGCGAAAAACTGTTTACGAATGCAATAAGCGTTGCTGTGTTTTTTTGAGGACCCCCCTTTTTTTTGATGATTATATCTGGCAAACGCATTTGAAGTGCTCACTTCCACCTCGAATAAATCAAATTTCATAAACGGATGGGGGACGCAGAAAAATATACACATTGAAGGTATACAAAATGCAGGCGCGACGAATGACAATTCAATCAAAAGGGGAGTATGGAACCTCTATATCGAGTTTCCGAAAAGGGTAAAAAATAAACATCTCTAACCGGAAACTAATTAAGTTTCAACGCAGTAGTAGTTAACCATCTTGCAAAAATGTTTCGCTGCTTTTTAGTGGCCAACTTTTTACTGAACTCTCACGTCTTTGGGTTTTGTCATTGAACCCAAAAAGTTGGCACACACAACAAAGTTCAAATTTCCCTGTTTTCCCATGAAGTTTTTAGTGATTCTCGTTGTCTCTCGGTAATGTCTCCTTCCTCCCATCTTTCCTCCTCTTCGTATTTTCTTTCTACGCGGAACTCATTAGCGAATGAAGAAGAAAAATATTCAAGATTTTTGGCCAGCAGCGATGCCAATTTTCGGTTTCTTTATTGTCGGCCTACAGATGGTGGCTAAGTGCAGGAAAAAAAACTTTACTTTATTTTAAGAATAAAAGAAATAAAAAAAAATGTATAAATTTTAAAAAATGAAGATTTAATACTAAATTTGATATACATAGTCCTTTGAAACTACTTGTTTCGAACTTTTGTATTAAAATTGCAACTAATCAAATTTTTTTTTGGCATTACAAAATTTTGTTTTGCGTTAAAATTTTTTTTTTGCGTTAAAAAAATTTTTTTTTTTGCATCAAAAATGTACTGTTTTCTATATACTTTTTCAATTATTTTCTTTAACATCTAAATGAATTTTTTACCGGTTAAAACCACTGGTCTTTCCCCTATTACAATAATATGTATGTAAATTACGACTGACCATGTTTGTCGTTCGTGTTTGTTGGCTACGTGTGTTGTTGTGTCTGTTTGTCGGCGGACATTGAATCACCGTTAGCTAAACAAGGGGCAGCCAGGCGGGAAATTCTTAGGTTGGTAGGTTGTATCCGCTGCTGATAATTCTCTTTTCGCTAGTTCTTTCGCCTTGAAAGCGGAAAAGATGACGTAGCAAAAAGAGTAACGGCTTGTGCAGAGTTCAATGCACTCAATTCAAATTACAAAATATCACTATGCCGACAATTTAAGTTGTAAATGGGGTTTAGAAGGGTTTTGAGAATAATTTGTAAGTATTTGGAAATATTTACATTCATTAGAACCTAATTTTTGTAATTTAATAAAAAAAAATTATTTTTTCTTCCAAAATAAAGTTTATAATGTTCCCAAAATGGAAAAGAGTTGCTACTTTATTCTGAAAACGAAAACGCAAAACTAAATTTTGGGAATAAGTAGTAGGTAAATACAAAGGAAAGATTTTAAAATACTCCACCCTACAAAAAAAAATTCTGTAAAATAGGAACTAAATTCTTAAGATGAAATTTTAAAACAAACGTAGCTTACAGCTAAAAATAAATCCAAAAACGGGACTCACCTGCAGGGTATGAAGCGATCGAGTGATGTAGGCGTGGTGGACGACTCGAGATTGTCGAACAGATTTCGGGCCACGGGACTGCAGTGCTTCAGGATGCGTTTCTCATACTCGGGACTGAACATCTTATCGGCTATCGTTACTAGCCACGTGTCCTCGCGTGTTGTTGTTTTTGTTTTATTTGTAACGCTTTTATTTTGCAAAACTTAAACACAAATTCAACCAAACAAAACTTGTTAAAAAAACTCCAAATTAAAAAAAAAAACAACAATTTGAAATCTTGCTTCGAGTTTAGACTTTAAACTCCCAAAATTTGGTTTACGTGTGGTAGAAAATATATATACGATTTATATACGAGTGCTGCAAGAGAGAAAAACAGATAAACATAATTAATTAGAATGGTTTCTCTATGTATTTTCGGCTTTTTTTTCAAATTTGAATAAAATTGTAATTTATTTGTGGTGTTTTTTCGTGTTTTTGTATTTTTTTTCGGTTTTTTTTTTTTGACTACAACGACATTTTGGCTTTAAAGCCATTAATCAACGTCTGGGATTGAATTTGGGCTTTGGGCCTGGCTAATCAGCCCGGCAATTGCCTTTCTATTTTCGGGTCTTTTTCGCACCCATTTCGTTGGGGGCGTATCAATCACAGCATAGAATAGAATAAATAGGGGCGACGAAGCGACAGCGAGTTGGCTGTCATGTATTTTGGATGTATCTTCCTCCCTCGGTTGCGTTCTGCATACGGAAAAAGTTAAAAAAAAGACTGTCTTTAAAGAACAAAGCTTTGAATACCAATAAAAAAATAACCAAAAATGTTTAAAATTTTTTAAAAATATTTTACTGTTTCCAAAGCTTTTTCAAATGTTTTGAAAATATTTTATAGTTTCCTACAATAGTTTACAATATTAACATAGTAAACTATTCTATCTTTGTTGTAGAACATTTTTCCTTAAAGAACAAAGCTTCGAATACCCCTAAAAAACTAACCAAAAATTTTTTAAATTTTTAGAAAATATTAAACATTTTCTACAATAGTTTACAATGTTAATACTTTTTGTTGTAGTCCCAGAGATTTATTCGAAATTCCGAGGCTCCTTCTCTGCATACGGAAAAGTTATAAAAAAGACTGTCTTTAAAGAACGAACCTTCCAATACCCCCAAAAAAACTAACAAAAAATATTCAACATTTTTGGAAAATACTAAATCTTTCCTACAATAGTTTACAATGTTAATACCAAAGGGTATGTGCTGTAGAAGAAATATGATTGGCCCTAATTAGATCCGCCCCAGGGATCTATTCGAAATTCCGGGGCCCCTTCTCCAGTTTTCCTCTTATAAAGTTTTTTGCTTATATCTTACATCTGGCGTGCTTGGTAGTAATTAATTTATGGGCGTTAAGTGTTGCTTGTTTGCGGCGGCGCTGTAAGATTTCCTCCTTTGAGCTAGGTGTTTTCTCCTATATTTTTTAGGAACCCTTAGAGCCACAGCAGCGTAACCGTCAAAAGAAACAGAAACAGAAAACTTACTCAGGCCAAACACTTCCGCATCGAGGTAAGTAAGTAGTACTGCGCCCGATTCTTCCGTATTATAGGTTGTAGTGAATATTACTTTTTTTTTTGCTTTAGAAAATATATATAAAATATATGTAGAGAGAACTATAGACTGAGGACTGTCAACAGACAACAACCGACAGGTTACTGATCCGATTCCGAAATAAAAACTCACTTATGGCTTTACTTTTTCGTCGATTGTCGATTGTCGCTTGTCGGGGGTTGAATGGAGATAAAGATAAAGCTATTGACTCGCAGGTACCGCCCTCGGCAGGTACTAAGAACTCCGAGTGCTGATAACTCCGAATACCGATACAAAGTAAACAGTTGTTTCGAAAAAAAATACCCATATATGTGGGTATATTAATACAAATCCATGACTCAAGCCCCAGGAACATAATTAAAGCCGGCGACTTACTGCTGATAACAGTGAAATGGAGGCACCATGGCGATAAGGTTGAGAGGGAGGCGCCTTATAATTCCCAAAATTGGGCGTATCAGGCGTAAACTTTGGGGTAGGGTTTCTCCATATATAAACGCCCATTTAGCGATAGATAGGCGTGTGAAAGTTTTGGTAGTGTAAATAAAAAAGGGGGAATATCTTTCTTGGATCCCCGGTTATTTACTTGTAGTGCCCACTGGGGGGTGGTGTAAATATGCTTACGACATGAAAAACCCCTGGTAAACAACTAGAGACCTTATATCAATTGAAAACGCTACTGAAACGCCTTTATCGACACTTTTATGATATGTTATATATACGAATATGATCCATTAGGAATTATGTATTATTGAAAGAATTATGTAATATTTGGTAGGTAAGGTAAAAAATATATTTTTTAATTTTTAAGATAAATATATCAGGTTAAATCGTGGAATTAAGTTTAGATCGTGATCTTAAAAATATATATATTTAAAAATCTTTTTTTTTAGGTTTCCACTGTAAATTTGATTTTACCAAGACCAAAAATAAACAAATCGTGAAGGATTTTATATATAAATATGATCCATTAGGAATTATTTAACATTGAATTATGTAATATTTGTTAGGAAATTTGATCAGTTAAAAAGTTATAAATAATATTCTATAAAGTAAAAATGTAATTTAATTTTTAAAACGATAATTTGAGAGAAAATATATCAGGTTAAATCGTTAAATTAAGTTTAGATCGTGATCTTAAAAATATATATATTTAAAATTATTTTTTTTTAAGGGTTCCACTGTAAACTTGATTTTACCAAGACCAAGAATAAACAAATCATAAGGGATTATTTCTGGGGGGTTGTAAAATGCCCTCATTACCACCCCCTTGGCTGCGCTTCTGATCCCATTCGCACCCTCTCTGTCGCACCCAGTGCATTCGGTGGAAGGTGACACGTCGCACGGGGGAGAGTCACTTTCCACGACCCCGCTCCCTCTCTCTCTCTCGCACTCCCTCCCACTCCGGCACACACACACACCCGCGGCGATCAAGGACAATGAACTTGGCCTGCTGTCGTCCCTTTCACTCCGTCTGCGATCTAAGACAATCTGTTTATATTCTGTCCCATGTGTTTGTACTATTTTTAGTGCACGTTGTGTTATTGCTGCTGCTGGAAGTGGAAGGTCAACGTGGAGGGAGGGAGGGATAAAGATAAAGAGGAGCGCTCTGTGGGAGAAGAAAATGCCAAGGAAATTCCAGGCACTATAAATACAAGAAAACCACAGTGGGCGATAAGAAGTCCAAGTCCGTGGGATGTGGTTTTTTTTTAGCCTGCTCGTTTTAGCTGTGGTTTCTTCTTATCAAACACTGAACACTGGAATGATAACGGACCACAGACAACAACAACCCCCTTCGCACGGCGAAGGCGAGAGGGAGATGGACTGCATGGGAATAATCGATGGCCGCGAGAGCCAACCAACAAAAAAAACTGCAATTATGTCAAGGACATCGCATCTAATAAGCCAAAAACACACTGCGTTTCAATATTTAACTTGGCAATTTGCAGTCACCTATATATGTACCTATGTACTACCTATTGTTATTGCTTTTCCTATTGTGCAGAGAGAGAGTGGTAGCGAGAGAGGAGCGGGTGAGATCGCACTACTCTCCGCAGCGCCCCGTCCCGCTCGCACACAATGTACAGCTAGCATTGGAAAACGGAATGGAAAAGAGAGGTGAGCGGAGGAGGGGGGAGAAAATGACGGTTAACTGTGCCAGACCCAGACGTAACTGTTAAAACACACTGAAACACACCGACACACACACACTGGCGCAGGCACTTTTCCACACTTTTCGCTTTTCCAGCACACATTTTGCCCTGTTTCCAGCGCTTTTCCACTTACTTTTTTGAACGTTTTACGCGCTAAAAACGGTTAATTTTGATTTTCGAACAGCAGGACGCGACGCAACGCCGTCTTTTTTCCTTCGGTGTTTGTTGTTTTGTTTGTTGTGTCGCCGCTGCCGCCGCTGGAAAACTGCTTGCCACTGGGGGTTGTTGTGCCGTCGCCGGAGCTAAAGTCAGTTACACGGGCGGTACTTGTTTTTCTTGCTGACGGCGGTGCGCGAATTCGAGTTGGTCGACTGCCGCTGCTGCTACATTACAACAAAAAGTTACGTTTTTCACAAACAAGCCAAAGTGTGCTGTGGATTGCCTAAAAAATACCACGGTTATCGGGCCAGCGCTGGAGAGTTATCGATAGGTGAGTTTTTGACGATACTTTATCGCGATTATTCCCATCTCTAGAATGTTAAGATACATGTAAAATGTAATGTAAATGTAAAATGTTAATGTAGCTGTAGAATGTAAAATGTATAAAGTAAAAGTACTGAAAAAAATAAGAAACCAATATAAAATTTAAATAATTTAGAAAAAATAAATTCGAAAAAGCGTTTTATCAACAAAACAGATATTTTAAAACTAGGTATTATTATAAAACCTTTTGCAGATTATAAAATATGAAAAATTACACAACGAGATATATGAAAATATTTCAAAAAACATTAATTTTTTAACTATTTCATATAAAAACATCTAAACACTCAACACGTTTACATAATTGTTCAGTAGATGGTATCGTAGTACACTAGACCACGATATTGAAACCAGTTAAAGCAAGAAAGTAAATTATTTTCTAAACACCAAGTATTTTGCATTTCAAATATTTCCGAGAATCCTCCCACTCTTTATCCCTTTTTCACCCAAAACCCCCCAAAATAACGAGGCCTCCAATTAATTATGCCAAAATATCATATGTATTTCATTGGATAATGCTTAATGCACGTGAGCGCGATGACATGAAATTAGTACGCAAACGCAAGTAGTGAACGACTTACAAACGAAGCACAAAAAAAAAGGAAAAGTAAGTGATTAAAGTATTTAGCATCTGTCGTGTTAACTTAACTTATGAACTAGCTTAGCCAACTTAGCGTATGAAACGTAAACCATAAGAGACGAGATGAATACTTTCCGATGTTGTGTGTTGTGTGTGGTTCCTAAGTTCACAATCGATTTAATTAGAAAAAGGACATTTATATTGAGGGAAAACTGTCGGATGTCGGAGAACTGCTTACTGCAGGCAATACAAAAAATATATATGTATATATATCTCTATTTCTATATTCTAACTGCGATTTATAGCTACACTATGAATTTGTTTTATGGTTTAGGCTTAGGTATAAATATATATTTATATTATGTGATTTATATAGCTTTCTATATACAATAAAACGATATATCCGATGTGTGTGTGTGTGTGTTGTGCACATTTAAAAAATTTGTTAAATTACACAATTTTGCGTTTTGGATAAAGTAGAACTAGGATTTTAGGTTTTCCGTTGCTTGGGATTTGTACTTGCAAGTTGCTCGCCCCGCTTGATTTTGGGTTGTTGTTGTTGTTGTTATTTTTTGTTATAGGTTTTGTAGCCTAGCGCCTTCGCGTGGCCGCTGTGGATGCGATTAGGGATCCTGGTCCCGGTGATCCTGCTGCTCCGCCTGTCGAACCTCCCGCTGCTGCTGCCGCCGCCCTGCTCCTGGCACTGTAGCAACTAATGGCTGGTATCAGGTTGCCGGAACCACTGCTGCCGCCGCTGCTGTTGCTGCTGCTGCTGCTGCTACTACTGCTTCTCAACGACCACCGCTTGTTCAGGTGATCTGCCGACGCCGCCAAGGCCGCCGTATAGGCCCGCGTTCCGATCGCCAGCGTGGGCACCGCTGCATTCAGTTTCTTGGGCGACGGTGGCGGACGCGCAGATATGGCTCCTCCGTTGCAGGCCTGCAGGCGATTGGGTTTCGTGGTCGCCGAGGATCCTCCGCCGCCGCCACTTCCGCTGGCCGTGGCACTCAGAGTGCTGCGTCGCAGGCTCCTGCGCTGATCCTGATCATCGTGTCTGCGTTTCAGGCGCCTGGCATTAATGGCTGCCGCACCCGGACTGCCAGCATTTCCACGCGGCGAGCTGACCGGATTGTTTGGACTGGCAAAAACGTTCGGAGCATTGCCTCCACTGGCCACTGGCGATGATGATACGTTGCCAACGGGTGTGGCAGCATTGCCGCCCGCCGAAACGGGAACATTGCGCGTCCTCAGCGTTCGCTTGGTCATGTCCAGACCCAGTGGCAGACCCAAGTTGCAGAGACTGCTGCGCAGCTGCCTCTTGCTCACGCCAACGCTGGCCGTCAAGCTGTGACTGCGCCGGGTCATCATCATGGAGCTGCTGCTGCTGGGCAGATTGCCACCGCCGCTATTGCCACTCGAGCTGGCCACCACCACCGCATTGACGCTTCGTCGGCGATTCGCGGCCGCCGCTGGATTGCTAGCGCCACCACTCGCTAATCCGCCGCCACCGCCCACGCGTCCTTCTGCCGGGTGAGCCGGCGATCCGGCTGCTAGTCCTCCGCCCACGGATCCGCTGTTTCCACTGCCATCGCCATAGGCCACAATGGCCGCTGCATTGGCGGCGATGAAGGACTTGGGTTTGCCGTGCTTGAACATCTGGCGACGACGCGTCTGCATGTGCTGGTGATTCTCATTGGGCACGTTGCGGTAGCGACGCATTTGGCGGATACGCGGAGCAGGCATGGATCCTCCTCCTCCTCCCAGAGATCCTCCAGGCTCAGCACTCGGCTGGGGTTCACTGGCCGCGGGTGCGATGATCTCGGATTCCTGCAGCTTTTGGATCTGCTCGAATATTAAGTGAACAGCGTGGGCATCTTTGTGGATTTCGGCCACTGTTTCCAGCACAGCAACGAGTCCCTGGTCCTGTTTGGTCTCCTGCTTCTTCGGCAGCTTCTTCTCCTGCTTGGCGGGGGGTTTCTCCACCTCGGGCAGCAGTTGCTCCTCAACCTGAGTGGGTGTGGCGGGCAGAGTAGAGCTCACTTCATTGTCCTGCAGCTCTTGTTCAGGTTTCTGTTCCTGTTTTTGTTTCTGTTCCTTTTCCATTTCCGTTTCTATGTCTATTACCCTCGTCTCGACCTCCTTCTTCTCCTCCACCTCGTCGGCTGTAGTTGCGCTCCACTCGACGGCATCGGTGGCGGTCACGGGGAAGGCAGCAAACTCCTGCTGTCCCGAACTACTGATCGCCTCCACCTCCACCAGTTGCTGCTCACGCTGCAGCTGCTGCTCCAGGGCCACCTGCTCCTCCTCGGCCCGCTCCTGCTGCAGCAGGGCGTCCAGTTCGAGAAGCTCCGCCGGCTGCTGGGGCCACGATGACGATTCGGTCAGACGCTCCCTTTCGCGCCTCGTTTCTAGCTGGGTCAGCGAATAGCCTTCCTGCTGCTGATAGTGCTGCTGCTCCTGGATAATCTCAAACATGCTGCGATCCACCACCACGGATGCGGATTGGGCAGTGGTCTGTTGTTCGGCCTCTGCTGCTGCTGCTGCAGCCGCTGCTGAGCGGGAGCGTGCCTCCTGCTCTTCCTGTTCGTTTAAAAGGGAATTGTACGATTCGGCGAAACTGTAGCTACTCTCCAAATGCTGCTCCAGTTCACTTAGCTCTCGATTTTCCGCCCTTTCCGCTGGACTTATTGGAACTGGCGGCACTATGCTATTGGCATAAATGGCGCACTTGTCGATGCTGGTGTGGGAGTACATGTCCAATGCCGTGGCATCCAATCGATCTGGTTCGGGATCGGGATCGGGTTCTGGTTCTGTTTCGCCGCTCCACGAATTGTTGATCGTTGACTTGCGCCACGTCTTCCGGGGACTAAACAAACTTTGCTGCAAAAGACCACCCGGTTTGACATGCTTCTCCTCCTCTGAAGGATCTTCCTCTGCCGTTTCCTCATCCTCATCCGGCTCATCCTCCTCGTCCAAGCCAAAGTAATCGAAATCACGAAAGGCTTCGGGCGGCAAATGACGTTTGGCCAAGGCACTGTACGGCTGCTCCAGCACATACTCATCCTCCTCGATGAGAAAGTCAGGGTAATTGTTCTCCACATCTAGCGGCGGCAGCTCCTCCTCATCACTGTCCTCCAGCAGCAGCTCCAGATCGGTGTCGCTTGTGTGTGCATTATTGTGGGCCGCTGGCGATAGTATCACAGTCACAACGGACGTATTGTCCGCCCGCATATTTTTTAAGGCCCAGGTTTTGAGGGCCTGATCCACAAGCACCTTGCTGGGATTCATGACGTCCTGTTCGTTGAGTATCTCGCCGATCAGATGCTCCTTGCGCACAATGTCCACCGCCTCCTGGGCGGTCACCACATTCCACAGGCCGTCGGTGCCAAAGATTAGGCATCTGCAAATGGCATTAATAACGCAATTAACGATTTGGCCGCGAAATCGCATATGGGAAACACTCACCTAAAGGTACTGGGATCGATTTTGACCACCTTGACATCCGGATCGGGACTCACGACGAACTCCTTGAAGCGGGAATTGTAGCTCCACAGATCGCCCAGCGAACGGGCAACGGCCAGAAAGGGTATATCATCCACCAGAGTTTGCCGGCGAATGGGACCGCGATGCATTGGGTCCCTGGGTCGATTCCACACCACACGCGGCACACCCGACTTGATGGCCACATTGCCGCCGGCTCGCTGGATTCGCGTCTTCTCGGCCAGCGACTCCGGCTTGTGGTCCGTGGTCAGGGGTCGGGCCCGCCAGGTGCGTTCGCCTTTGTTCTGGTAGCCTAGAACAATCCCGGAATCGCCCACATGACCGATGTAGATCTTCTCGCGACGCATAAAGGCCACTGTGGCGGTGGTGCCAGCGGTGCTCAGGTGGCCATTGGCGGTGCGGGGCCATTTCTCTGCGGGATTAGGATGGGAAAATAAGACGTGATTAGAAAGATAGGCCACAATCTATGCTCGTCCTTAGGACTACAGGAATTTCTAAAGAAAACCATTGTTGGTATCAAGAAATATTTGTATTATCTTCACTCTAAGATAATAATAAGTGATTGGATTACAAGATAGTTTCATTTTTTCATGAGATTTAATGTTTAACAGAATAATATAAAATAATTTACAGATAGAGGATTATATGAGTATGTTTATATATATATTTTTAATATTAATTCAAGAATAAAACAATATCATAAAAACAATAGATTTCACCACCTTGTGAAATAGTACAAGAAAACTTAAAGTATGTAGTGAAATAAGTTTAAATCGTAGGTATATGATATTGGTATTATAAAATATTTAAACTTTTTTTTTTATAAATAATAAAAAATATTTTCCTAAAATTTTACCAAAAACTTTAAAGTTCCATTAAAAATAGTAAATTAAAAATAGTAAAAATTATCATATTAATTTTTTTTTTAAAGTTTTTCTAAACAAGCGAGTTAGAATTAAAAAAAAAATTGAATAATATCTGTGTCACCATGCCAAATTCCCATTAAAATATTTATTCATATGAGTAATGATTTTTATCAACAGCAACTTTACATCATGAAAACGTTCGAAACAGGTATTTTCGAAGGACCTTGGAATTTTGGCGGTAAAATGGATATTCTAAAATATCAAAACATCATCCAAATATTGATATTTTCCCACACCAGGTACACAGATACACACACATGTATCTACATTTCTGGCATCCCTTGGATTTCTGTGTATTTTGTTTTTGTTATGTGAAGAGGAAATGGGCACACATTTATTTTCTCTATCCCCCCCTCTCTTTCTCTCGCCCCTCTGTCTCTTTCTTTCTCGCATTTCGAAACGCCTTCGAGAGTTGCGCCAACATATAGTGGTCCCGCTCTAACCCACAGCGGGGTTGCCATGCTTGGCAAGAGTACAGCCATATGGCAAGCCCGTGGAATATTCCACTCGCGATAACTGTGCCTGTGTGCGTGTGTTCGTGTGTATCTGTATCTTTTTTCGGTGTGGGCTGAGCATAGAGATGAGCAATTGAACGATGGTTGAGTCACCGCCACACACGGTTGCATAATTACCTAGAGATGGGAGACCCAAGGGAGCTGCTGGGGATTTGGGGTCATTATTTGTGGGGGGGACGAAATGGCAACCCTGATAACGGGGGATTTACCCACCCGGTTTGAAAATCACCAAATGGCAGTTATTAAATCTTCGGCTACAAAGTATAGAAAAAATATAAATTTCTTGGAAAAGGATACAAAATAATAATAACCCATAGGGGAGACTGCGGTGTATATCTATTCTATTATAATAATAGATTATCTTGCTCAGAGAACTTATACATAGTGCTTTTAATATCTCTAAAAAGGGAATATTTTGCAATGTTTTGTGCTCACCTTGTTCCCGCCACATGGCGAAATGTGTGGCGATATATCCTTCGCGTATGGCCGTCAGGACATCCTCATCCCGATCCGACCAGAACTGTTTCTGCTTGACAATCTCGAGCATAAGGTGTTCCTTGGCAAAGGAGGCGGCTTCGGGGCCGCCATGGCCGTCGTATATGCCAAAAAATGCGTATTCCAGTTCGTGGGTGATGGGCGATTCTTGATAGGCCACCGAGAATTGATCCTCCATGTATTTGCGGCCGCCCTGGCTGCATTGTCCCGTTACGCGCATATTGACGCCCAGGGAGGAGCACGGCGAGGGATTGGAATGGGAATTGGAAGCACTGGAACTGGAATTGGAGTTGGAGCTACTGGAACAGCTGCTCTCTGGAAGTGATCGCGCTGGAACGATGGCCGCTGATCGGCGCAAACGACTCTGGGCCGCTCCGCCGCCGCCCCGAAAGCGATTTGTTGTTGTCGTCGTCTGCTCCTGTTTCTTTGGGTTTAAAGGCTTCGCTGGTGATCCTCCCTCCACATCCACCTCCTCGTCCTCTGTGTCTTCCACTACTTCCAGGCCGGGAACGCTGCTGCCGCTCTTACTCCCACTGCTCTCTTCCGGTTCCTGTTCTCTTCCCGCTGCCGGCGCAACAACAACAACAACACTACTGCTGGCATCCAGTGCTGGATGGCACTCACTGTTATTGTTATTGCTGCTGCTGCCGCCGCCGTGGCGAGAAGAGGACAACTGCTGCTGCTGATGCTGCTGTTGCTGGCGCGGATTAACGATTGCTGTCCTTTTATCCGCATGGTAGTTAATAATATCGTATTCCAGGCACGGTTCATCTGTGTCCGCATCCTGGGAAGTACCGCTAGTCGCTGCCGTCTCCTTCAAACGAACTACCGTTCTTTCAATGGCCGACTTGATGAGGCATCTGTTGGTATTGGTAGTGGTTGTAGTTGTGGTTGTATGGGTGTTACTTTTATTATTGGCGGGCAACATCTTCGTTCGGCTATTTGTTGTTCCTCAGCTCCCGTCGTGTTATTGTTTATGTTGCCGTTGCGCTGGTGCCTCTCCTTCTTCTTCTTCCGCCTCCCACTAGTCGTTGTCGTCTCGCAGTGTTGTAATTTCCGATGACATTTGGCACTCTCACACACACGTACAACACAACACAAAAAAACAATAAAAAATATATATATATAAAGTACAAGAAAAGGCGATTTAGCCCGCTATCTCGCTCCGGCAGCCCCTGCGTTTGCGTGCAGAGCAAGCGAGACGACTATATGCGACGCTTGTGTCTGTTTGTGTTGTGTATTTACGTTCGCTACTGTGCCCGTGTGTGTGAGTGCTCCATCCAGCGTATTTAGTATTTTGTATTTGCAAATTGGCCGCCAAAACTGATGAATTTTCCTTTATTCGAAGCACCAAATCGAACGGAGAGTACGGGCTCTATATAGTTTCTCGATTACACGGCGGGGGTAGCGCCCCTGTCTCGACGAAGACGAAGAAGACTCAATGCCAGGGCGCGCGGTTTCACCTTGATGATTTGTTGTTTGCCAGCATTATCTGCCGTTGTTATTCGCCTCGTTCGCCCCAGCACTTTGCACTTTTTCCCGTTTGCTCTCCTTTTTTTGGCTGCTAGCACGTACACATCCACACACACAACAACAAAATTCACGGTAAATTGTTTAACAAAAATTGTGTTGGAAAAAAAATCAAATAGAAAGCGTGTGACCGTTGTGAAAGTGGGACGAAAATACCACGCTCGATAGTTGGGCAGACACACTAATCGATAGCAGAGGTTGCGCGTTGTAATCGATAGCAAAGGTTGCGCGTTGTAATAGACTGATGTTTTAAATCGTTAGCGGAGATGTGAGCGTTGTAGTCGACTGATGTTTTAAAAGTTTTGATATGAACAGTATTGAATTTTTAGGCGACAGTAGTTTGATTTTACATTTGGGCCCGGGTTGGGCTCAACATATTAAAGTAAAAAGTTAACGAAACAAACTATTTTTATCGAAAAACTGGTTTTAATTTAAAAATCACAATGTTTATTTATTTACATATTTTTTTTTATTTCTTCCCTTTTTGTCATTTAATTTTGATATTAAATTTATATTCCTTTTGAAAGCTTGTCTTTTATATATTAAATCTAATTATAAATAAGTGGTCGCCTTTTGGATATTAACATGGTATTTCTTTTGGCTTAACAATTTTTTTCTTCTAAATTTTATTTTGTTTCTAGCAATATGAAATTTGCTGCCAACAGATATTTTTTAGTTTGACTATAGTAATTTTCTAATATCTTATTTCTGAAAATATGCTAGCAGGAGCTGTTTAAAAAAGCCTAATTTTTGTAATTGAATTTTTAATAATGCATATTGAGTTTTTGTAAATTGGTATCGGCACAGCTGTTTTTCGTATCACAAGCAGCTCTTTCGATCTTTTTGAAACCCCATAATCACAACCATTTTATCGAATATAAATGAATAAAATAACAAACTTTATGTTATCGGTGAGGTTACATTTTTAACGATAATAACGGTTTTTTTTACCATCCGTTTTTTTTGGTGGTTAAAAATTCCATTTAAAAAATCGTCGAAAATAGTCCCTTTTCGCATTAATTTTTTGGAAGATTTTTAATACAAAATTACCATTTATTTTTGACCAATATAAAAATCGATAACCCTGCACCATCAGCTGTTTTTATCGGTGGGCAACTCTGCGGCCAGTGATGCCGGGTAGGCTATCGAATATAAAATACGGACTATCGAGTGGGGGGTTTTAAGGGAAAACCAAGGTAACTAAAGGTTAACTACAGTTTTTAGCCGCTTTCCATAGGCAGTTAACTAACTGCACCCCAATCAACGCCAATAGACACCCACTGACAGCAAAACCCGGGCAAAGAAACACCGATATCGGCCATCACTGATGCCAGACGCCGCCCGCCAGACGCGGCCTGCCAGACGCCGCCCGGCGCCGGCCAATCAGGGCGGCGAGCGACTCGCATGTCGGCGCCCGCCACCCGATAAACCGAAATCGGAACCCGAAATCGAAGCCGTCGCCAGGCCCGCTCTCGCTCGTCGCTCGCTTAGTTTATCACCAGCCAGCAAACCACTCAGTTCCAAACACTCAGAAGTCCAGCGCGAACTGCTCCACCACTTCCAGTGAATCCAGGCGACTCGCTTAGCGGTAAAACACCCACACACACACACCCCCGCACAAGTGTGGGCCTCTTTTTGTTACTGTTACTCCGTTTCCCGGTCTTTGGAAACCGCATTCCTTTTTTTTTCACGTTCCCTGTTCTCGCTGCGAAGAAGGAGAAGCAGAAGCAGAAGAGGTGCAAAAAGTGCAAAAAGCCGCGGCGTGCTAAATTTGTATTGCGTGCAAAATTGCTAACAAAACGAAAAACAAGAGCAAGACCCCAACACACACGCACTCTGTTTTTTTTTTTCGCCTGCCCACTGGCATTTTTTTGAAGTTCCGAGACGCATGTTTCATTAGAATTACACATTTCGGTGACAGCTGTTGAACTCCAAGTGCTAAAATCGCGCGCCATCAGCAAGAATCTAAAAAGGTAAGTAATAGAAAATAAAAAATAGAAAATAGCTAACAAAAAGGCGAAAATGCCGTGTGAATGTTCTTGAATGCAAAATGCAGCGTTGTGCAATTTTAATAATGCGAAAAATTCCCATGGTGGCAAAAAGTATGTGGGAGAATACAGGGCATATGCCGTGTTTTATTTTTTTTGGAGCTACGGCTACGGTGAAATCAAGTTTTCGGGTTGACGTCATTTTAATTATGCATAGGAACGCAGGTAATGGGCGAAAATTTTGGTCAGCGGTCTCGGTTTTCGGGCTCAGTTTCGCTCGTTTCCGCTTCATTTTTCGCGAACTTTCCAGCTAATGATTGATCAGCTGTCGCTGTCGAGGGTTTCAGGTGCCTGTTTCCTAATTAGAGGCGAGTCCTGCATTGAAAATTCGCGGGTTTCCAATTGCAAACGGGAAATTCAATTACCTCTGTGTGCGAGTGTGTGTGTGTGTGTCTGTATGGGATGGCCAGCGAAAAAGCGTTGCATACTTGCAGGTGCAGGACCCGGTCCACATCCTCGCTTCCTCTCTCTCGCCTCTCTTTTCGCTGTCGGCCTGTCATTTATAATTTCATTTCATGTCAGTGTATGTGTGTGCGTGTGTGTGTGTGTGTGGGGGAAACACTGCACAGAATGAAAATAAAACAAGCACAGTTTCGCGCTTCTTCTCTTGCTCATAAATATACAACTTGTGCTCTCTTCCGCTTCCTGTCTTCCCTCTCTGTCCTCCCCCTGTCTTCCTCTCTCTCTCTCTCTGTTTAACTGTCAATGCAGTTTTCTAATTGACTTCATCAGGAGAGCAAGAAGAAGAGAAGCAGGAAGCTGTAGTTATAGCATCCATACACATGCACACATGCCGTCCCTCTCACTCCATTGCCTTTGGCCACCTGTCAACTCTCGGTTGACTCCATCTCCCTCCTACAGATTTGCCTCCTTTACCGTTATGATTTGTCTGCCCTGCACACTTTACTGTCAAACGTCAGAAACACGAACGAACCTGCTAAATCGAAACAAATTTCAGTCGCTCGACAAAGAGAGCTTGAGGGGGAAATGTCGTTTCAGGACGTGCAAATAAGCGCACAAAACTATTGAGTTAATCGGAAATTAATCTCGTCCTTCTGTTCCTGAAGGAAGGATGCGCTGAGATCGAGATTAGAATAGCACCTAGCAAGTTACACTACCTCAGACTGCGTTCTTTTACAATATGTATCTAAAATGATATCTAAGATAGTCTACTCTAACCAAATTCTGATAGAATTGAAAAATGCAACCATTTTAAGAACTTTTCAATACTAACAGAATCCAAAATTCATATTTGTTCACCATCAAAATATGAATATACAAAAAAAACATGTTCTTAATATTCAGATCTTAATGATATTTCAAGGTTTTAGGTATTATGTATATTAGGGTGGTCCAAAAAATTAAATCTTAAACTTTTTTTTTTGAAAACTTCGCATTTTTTATGAAAAATGGATCTCGCAAAAGGGTCCTGAAAATTTCTTAAAAATTACTTATACGACACGTACGACAGTATTTTTTCGAAAAAAATACTTAGTTAACAAAAGGGAGAGCTGGTGATTGGCGGGTGATTGTAGGATTTTATAAATTACCATACAAATGTGGACCACCCTAGGGAGTACCGACTGTACTTGCAAATTTGTTTACCCAATAGGGGAGCTATTTTTCGTTATTAGCTTGTGAGGTCGGACTTTGCTGGTCGCTTTAACTTTGGTGTTTTGGCGCTGGCAGTAAATGAGGGGGAATATATTGGATAGTGCGAGTGTGTGTCGGCACAAAGAGCCGGGTATCCTAGCGACTAAATTCGGTTGCGGTTGCCTTGCGATGCCACATCACCTTGCCACCACCACCCACTTTGCCAACACCTCCCGCATTTTCCACTCACTGATTTTGAGGTTGCAATTGCAATTGCAAAATACCAAGCGCACTTAGTGAGCTCTACACCCTGGTATTTTGTGTGCTGTTTGCTTTGCTTTTCCTATGCTTTACCAGCAACTAATAAGCAATGCCACTGCTCGCAAAAGTATGCTACGAAAAAAAAGCGCAATTGCAGTGGGATCGCTGTGCATATGTGTGTGCGTGTGTGTGTGAGCCTTGAATTTGAATTAGTTGTTGTTGCTGCTGCTAGTTTTTCACAGCAGCAGCCTCTCTGTCATGGCCACCTTTGCGTATGTGTGTGTGTGTGTGTGTGTGTCGGTGAGAGAGAGGAGCATCTGCTCAAGGCCATGTTGCAATGCACTGTGCTTGTGCTGCCATCTCGCTCGCTCTTGTCAATTTAAATGCATCCTGCATATGCAGATTGCCCGTTAATTGGCACTGGTATGCGTGCGAATGCCTCACCGACTGCGCCAGTGTGCGTGTTAATATGTCATCCTGTGGCTCTGATATTTGATTTGTAATATTGCCGCTTGTATTGCTTGTGTTTCTATAATTAAATTGCCAGGCTTCTGCTGTGTGTGCAAACTGGCCCGAAAAAGTATGCAATGCGCCTGCGTTAATAAATCGTACACAGAGAGAAATAGGAGGCCAACCAACAGCAAGTTCCTTAAAACTGCGTTCAATATTTTGGGAATTTAAATCAAAAATTGGGAAGGAAAATTAGTTTAAGGGTGAAAAATAGTAATATAAAACATCGGAAAATGTCTTTAAATATTTATTAGGAAATGTAACATTTTTTTTAAAGTTTAGGGGTAAAAAATATAATATATAATATATATTTTTTTAATAACATTTTTGAAAAATTCCAGATTTTAAAGAAAAAACAATTTTAAAGTTAAATATTTAAGTTTATATAAGTTTAAGGATAAAAAAAATTTGTTTCCTTACCAAAATTTTTGAAAAAATATTTGTACACTTATGTATTTGTTACAAAAATAGTAAAAACGTAAAAAAATTTAGTTTGAAAATTGTAAATAAATATAAATTTTTATAATATTTCTTGCGGTGTATGTGTGTGTGTGCGGAAGCTAACTTGATTAAAACCCGCTCTTTAATTGAAGAAAATGCTAATAATATTTCATGATGTGCTCGTCTCTCTCCAGTGGCGTTGCTCATCTCTCTCTCTTTCTCCCATCTCTCTCGTTACAGTCACAAAAGTCAAGCAGCTGAAAAAAAGCGCCACTTTTCAAACAATTGGATCCGAGTGAAGTTGTAAACACAGGAACACAGAGTCAAACAATCAGCCAAAATGTCTGATCGCAAAGCCGTGATTAAAAATGCCGACATGAGCGAGGAGATGCAGCAGGATGCCGTCGATTGTGCGACACAGGCCCTCGAGAAGTACAACATTGAGAAGGTGAGTTGGAAGATATATTAGGATTTTTTAATGGGTTTCCGAAATTGTGTAAAGAAACAAAATTTCCGATTTGCATTATTTTACTAGATAAATAAATGAAGTATCTAAAACTCAGTATTTAAGCTAAGAAAAAATGTGTTTAAAAAAACATAAAAAATAACAAGAAATAAAAGCACAATGGTTTATCAACTTACCAAATTCGTAGAATTTTTTAAATAAATCCCTAAAATGTGGGTCATTTCATCACATATTAATTATGAAAATAAACACATTTTAATCATAAAAAATAAAAATAATTAAAACGAAAATATTTTATCACACATATGTACATACAAATCAAAAAAAATACAAATTAATTAAAACGACAATATTTTATAAACTTACAAAATTCGTATATAATTTTATAGAATCTAATGAAAATCCTTTAATGTGAACTTTCAAATAAATCCTTAAAATGTGTGTCATTTCATCACATATTAGTGATGAAAATAAACACATAGAAATCATGCCAACTGGTTAGGGGATGAATAAAAAGGGTTGGGAAAAGAGAATGAGCAGGGACAACAGGTGTTTTTAGTGTGGGTGGTATTGGGACACCAAATTCTTGTACTAAATTCAAAGGTTTGCAAACTAAATGCTGTAAAATTAGTTTCAAGCAACAACAAATTCGTATGCTCCATTAATTAAACAACAAGAAACTACACAATTTTAGTTTGTACGATTGCAATTTGATTCAAACAAAGTTTGTAATTAAATTGAAATGATTAGGTGGCTTCCTTCGGTGAATTAATTAGATAGAACTAAACGGAACGCAACTCTCTGGCAAAACCAAATGAAATTAAAGGCTTTAGTTTAGTGTTTGGCAAACAAGGTTATTAGAAATTAGAGACCCGGCCAGCAAGCAGGATTATTATTTTGGGCCAAATCTGTAATTAAATTGGATTTACTCGCACAAGCACACACACACACACACACACGTACACGTGCACATGCATACAATTTGCTTTTCCAGGAGTTTTCCCTGTGCGGACATTGTTGCATCTCTCGGGCAGTGGGAACATAAAACCCATAACAACCGTCCACGCCCACTCCTCTGTAAACTTGTGGTTTGAACTGCGTTTGGCAATTTCACAATTTTGCGGTGCAGCCTTTGGGTTTTTCCGCCACACACTTCCGTTCAATCCTGTCGCAGTCGCCGTCGCCGCCTCGCCCACATTTCCATTTCCACATCCATTTCCCCACCATTCGCATCCTACGCCCACACAACTGCGTCGCAGTTTTCCTTTTTTTCCTTTTTGCCTGGCTGGCTCTCCGGGGTGGAAAACAACTCCTTTCACAAACAATGTGCAATATTTGCCTGCATTTTCCGGGAATTTTTGTAATTTTATCACTCTTAACCTTTACCCTTATCATCATTCAGCTGCATTTTATGGCAAAGAGCAAAGCTTTTCCATTAACAGTTGAATGCTGCATATTCATAATTCGAAAAACAATTTTTTTTGTTAATTAAAGATTTTAAAATATAGGTACATTTATAATACAATTTTATCTTTTAAGAAAAAAACATTTTTTTTACCCAGATACGAATTTATTAACAGCTTAAATTTTAAAAGAAATACAAAATTAAAAAACTTTTTATAATGTAAAATTACATTTATAATACCTATAATTTTATCTTTTAGCAAAAAAAAATCTTTTTTAACCTACAAATTTATTAACATTCTAACTTTTACAATAAACACAAAGTTACAAATTGTAACACAATGTCAATTTTTGTTCTGC
Source organism: Drosophila mimetica (assembly GCA_037075245.1). NCBI lineage: Eukaryota > Metazoa > Arthropoda > Insecta > Diptera > Drosophilidae > Drosophila > Drosophila mimetica. The sequence continues at coordinate 7,917,045 of JBAMCH010000005.1, forward strand.
AAGATTCAGAACCTTCGGTTAAATCATACACATTTACAATACAATTTAATCTTTAAGGAAGAAACAATTTTTTTTTAACCAGATACAAATTTTCTAACTTTTTCCTAATACTTTAAAAATAAATACAAAGTAATTGTAACTATTTTTTTCTGCGAGATTCAGAACCTTAATTTCCAATTTCCCGTGTCTAACCCTCGGTTAAAGTAGCCCTGACTTAAAGGGATTTTCCCGGAAGATGTGAGTGGTGAGGTAGGTGGTGGTGTGGAAAATCGGCAGAGGACTGACCATCATTAACAATGTCCGACGTTGGGGCGAAACAGCAACTAAAATAAGCTCTTGATTTAGTCGGCTGCGAATGCAAAGAACAACAATAACAATAACAATAAGAGAGAGAAACAGAGAGAGGAGAAAAAAAAGAAAGGAAGACAAACAAAATCAGCCAGCAATGTCAACAAAGTCGAAGAAATTGAATAATCAATAGATGTACGGGGGGCATTGGATTGCGATTGAAGGAAAACTGCCAAGCACACACACTACTTACGTACACAGAGAGAAAATGTTTGCAAGCTTAAAACAAAAATATTAGTGGTAAAGCAGAATATCAGAAATATATAGAACCGAATAAAACAAAACTAAAACTAGTTTAGAAGGGAATTAGTATTAAAGCATAGTGATTTATGATATATTTTAATAATATTTTGAGAAATTAAAATGTTTTTACTAAACTAACTAAAAAACTTAAAATCTCGATTAATGATATATTTTTAAAATTTAAAAATATTTTTGAGAAATTAAAATGTTTTCACTAAACAAAAAAAAGAAGGGTTTATGATTATTGGGGAGATAATCACGATTTTGAAATATAATAAGAATATAATTTAAAAGTATTTAAAAATTGTTTTCTGTGTATTTGCTGGTCAAAGTGCGGACCCTGACTGAGGTCAGTGAAAAATATGGCTGGCGGGAAAGCGGAAGGAAAGCGGGTGGTTGGGAAGTAAAGCTGCGGGGGATTGCCATCAACTAGCGGGCCTTTGTCAATGCCAATGGCAGAAGACAACACACTGAGACTGCGACTGCGACTTAGACTGCGATTCTGAGACGCAGGGAAAATGAAAATGGAAAATGAGATGATGGGGGGCGCGGCGGGCCCTTGAAAGCAAAGCAAAGCAAAGTAAACTTGAAATCACAGCGGAAGTGGATAAAAGGCTAGGGGAAAATGGGAAATACGAAGGTGGAGGAAAAACCCAAAGCGAAACGATTTTGCTAATTGAGCAGTAAAAGAGAAATGTGCGCACACAGTGGATATTGGTTAGAAAACACTAAACTTACCTATGTAGAAGAAAAATTTCCAAAGTCATTATCAAAAATGTGAAAAACTATTTTAGAAAGAGGGTAATACAAATAGAAAAAAGTATAATAAGACAATTAATACAATTTTATACAAAATATTATTATATTATTATATATTATTATATTTCGCCTATTATATCGCACTTAGAATGTTTTTAAAATAAATGTAGTTTCAAAAAACTGATATGATATGGTGAAGATATGGTATTATATGATATGATGATGATACGATACTATATGATGTAATGATGATATTATATGATACTATATGATATCATATGATATGATGATGATACTGTATGCGCCAGGATTCCCGGTCCCAAAAAGTATGCCACACATTTTGTTTTTATTCGCACACTCTTCCTGAATGTTTGTCATTTTGGTGAGAGGGGGCGGGGCATGGAAAGTATCGGGAGTCCTTTAGGAGTAGTAGGTTGTTTGAGGGGTGGAAGGTAACGCCCACATCCAATGCAAAAACACCTGAACCACCCATTTCGAGCCTACCTCTTGTTGCTATAAATAAAATATATGCCGCACGATTGATTGCCTTTTTGTCTTTACTCTTCCCTTCTCTCTCTCTCTCTCTCACGCTTTCCCTCCCTCTTCCCACTTCCCACTGCTTATTGCATAATAATAAGTTGCCCATTATTTCTCACTGTGTGTGAGAGTGTTTTTTGTAGGTAATTAAATATGGATTTTTGTTGTTTTTTTTTCGTTTGCTGCGAGGCAAAAACACAAATTTAATTGCTTAGATGAAAATTGAAAAATTGCCACCGTCTAATGGAAAAAATGAATAATAAAAATAGAATAAAAATGTAGAGGGGGTGGCAAAAAGTCGAACTTTAACCTTTTGAAGATGCTGCGGGCCAATTGGAATTGTGTTTTGGCTTCGATTGCGAGCTTCTGTGTGTGTTTTGCCAATAGTTTCGAATCAATAAGTGACCTGGTAATATCCCTTGGATTTTCCCCATTTCCTGGCTGATTATAAGTTCAAAATTCCAATCAGAGCGACACAAAGGCGAAAAAGGGGGGCAAAAAACAATTTTTGGTATCCATTAGATACGCAACTAATACTACTGAATGCGAAAGTGGGTGGGGGGCGCATAGGTCACCCCCCGGGGGGCACACAAGGGTTAAGCTCGACCCACTTGGTGTGTTGTACCTTGTGTATATATTTTTAGGGGCGCGCAACCTTTCAAGCAGCTTAAATCGTATCCATAGGCATTATGTTGCCCCCAGTATTTCTATGTATTTTCGTATCTCTCCCTGTGTGTGTGTGCACGCCTGTCTGTGTGAGCCGCGATTTAAAGGCAAAGCCCTAAATAAGCCAACAAGAGGGCCAAAAAATAAAGTGGAAAAGGGAAAAGGCAGCAAGCAGCAGCGCAGCAGAATATAAATTTCCAATTCAATTATTTTTTGGCTTTAATTTTTTTTTTTTTTTCATAAATTCAATTAGTTTTGAAAACAGTTTATAAGGGGAATTAATTGAGTTCGTGTGCTTAAAGTTTTTTAAATCATTTTAATTTAGGCGCGATTCTTAGTTGGTCTATAAAATGATTTGTAAATTAAATTTAACTTAACTTAAGGTTAAATTAAACTTAATTTTTTGAGGCAATTCATAGTTAAAGTAAAAAAGTCTTGTTTTAAAATATGTGTTGTAGTTTACTTAACTAATTTATATTTAATGAGAAAATAAGACAATAAGCAAGTTAACTTTAACTTAACTAAAGGTTAAATTGAATTTAATTATTTGATGAAATTTAAAGTTTACGTAGGTAACTTAACTTACTTAACTCATTTGTATTTAATGGAAAATGAGATAATGAGAAACTTAAAGTAATGAATATACGAGCGTTGAAAATATGGCAACTTTAATGGAGGGTTAGTTAAAAATGGGGAGTTTAATAACGACACTCAACTAAATGCACTTAAAAAAAGTTTCAAAAAACCGAATTTAATTAGTTTTTCTTTGGCTTCTGGCTGCCTTTCACTAGCTTTTCACGCTGTTATATCCTTTATAATATCCTTTCATTTGGATTTTTTTTTCATTAGTTCACTTGTGTCGCTCAAAAGGCAGAACCCTGTGAGCAAATAAACAATAAAAACAAAAATAATATTAAAACGAGGAGACAAACATTTTTGCATTCAATCGCTGCGGGAAGTTTATGCAATTTTATTATTATTTTTTATGGGTTTTGTTTGTGATTTTTTGCGTGGCCAAAAATGTTTAATCAATATGCGGGCAGCAGAAGAATATTTGTATGTAAATAGATTGTGTGTGTCTCTCTCTCTGTGTGTGTGTAAGAGCAAACACATGCACATGCATTCATTTTTATTGACACACATTCATCGAATGCGGAGTTTTTCCGTTTTCCTCCATTTCTTCAAACGTGTCCCGGCATATTTGCTGGGGCTCAGAATCCTGGGGATATTTTTCAGGTGTGGTCTAAATGGACTGGGAATTATCCTGTTGTTTCTTGCATAAATTGAAGGAAGGCCGTAAAGTGTTTCTCTCTGTTGTATACTTTGCCAGTAGTTGCAGTCGTTGATTTAAAAGCACTTTAAAGTGGCAAAAGTATTTTTTTTTTTTTTTTTTTTTTTTCTTTTAAATCTTACTCAATTGCTGAAAGAAGAAGAATAAGTTGTCAAGATATAATTAGCCTTCATATTATTAAATAAATTTCTTAATGGTGAACCCTAACTAGAACAACTGTCTTTCAATTCCACTTTTTTTTTTTTTTTTTTTTTTTTTACTCAATTGATGGAAAAAAATTCGTTATTAAGATATTATTAGCCTTTTTATCAATAAATAATTTCTTGATTTTTGATGGTGAAGCCTTTAGCAAAACAACCGCCCTTCCATTCCACTTTAAAGTGATAAACAAGTTTTTATACCCGTTACTCGTAGAGTAAAAGGGTATATTAGATTCGTGCAAAAGTATGTAACAGGCAGAAGGAAGCGTTTCCGACCATATAAAGTATATATATTCTTGATCAGGATCACTAGCCGAGTCGATCTAGCCATGTCCGTCTGTCCGTCTGTCCGTCTGTCCGTCCGTCTGTCCGTCCGTCCGTCTGTATGAACGCTGAGATCTTGGAAACTATAAAAGCTAGAAGATTGAGATTTGGCATGCAGATTCTGGGGGTTAATACGCAGCGCAAGTTTTTCACGCCGATGTGCCACGCCCTCTCTAACGCCCACAAACCGCGAAAAACTGTGACCCGTTCAGTATGAACGCTGAGATCTCGGAAACTATAAAAGCTAGAAGATTGGGATTTGGCATGCAGATTCTAGGGGTTAATACGCAGCGCAAGTTTTTCACGCCGATGTGCCACGCCCCCTCTAACGCCCACAAACCGCGAAAAACTGTGGCACCCACAGTTTTGAAGCTATATTAACGGGAAAAAAATTGTGTATTTGGTTTATCAATACATATTGATAGACCAAAATGGGAAACCCCCCCTCCCCTCTAACGCCCACAAACCGCGAAAAACAGTGGCACCCGTCTATATGAACGCTGAGATCTCGGAAACTATAAAAGCTAGAAGATTGGGATTTGGCATGCAGATTCTAGGGGTTAATACGCAGCGCAAGTTTTTCACGCCGATATGCCACGCCTCCTCTAACGCCCACAAACCGCGAAAAACTGTGGCACCCACAGTTTTGAAGCTATATTAACGGGAAAAGCAATGTGTATTCGTTTCATCAATACATATTGATATACCAAAGTTGGAAACCCCCCCTCCCCCCTAACGCCCACAAACCGCGAAAAGCTGTGGCGCCCATAGTTTTAAAGCTAGAGCAAAAGTGTAAACGCAATTTTGTTTGGGTTATTAACGCCTACCGAAATGTAGAAGAAATTTTTTAAATTTTTTGAAGCGGCTGCTTGGTTTGCCCTGCTTGAGACTGCTGACTTTAGCTGAGTAACGGGTATTTGATAGTCGAGGCACTCGACTATAGCGTTCCCTCTTGTTTTTTTTAAGTTCAAACCAATTGCTAGAAAAAAATCCGTTGTCAAGAAATAATTAGTTTATATCATTAAATAACTTTCTTAATGGTCTACCAGAACTACTGCCTTTCCATACCAAAATAGATAAATACACACGAATTCCCTTTATGTCAATCAAATATAAAGAAATTCCTTTATTATTTTGAAGGCAGCGCGCAATCACTCCTGCCAAAATGTGTGAGTTACCTTCCCCAAAAAACCTCGCAAATTATATGACCAAAATTGCAATGTCGATTTCATTAGGCTACATATGTTATATATATATAAGTACGTACGTATATATATAGTGGCACAAACAAGAAGAACCCACTTGATGGTAACACCCACCCACCGACTTTTAACCCCCTGTTGCCACTTTAACGTGTGTGTCAGAATGTTCATTTTGTGTGTGTTTTTTTTTCGGCGTTGCCAAAACAAAATTCCATGGCATTGCTAGGGGGCCGTTGCAAAAGAGGGCTCACCCCAAACCAAATTGAATATAAAACAATCAACTTTATATTGTCGTCTGACACGACACGAATATATACACGCAATAGGCTCAAAACAATGAGAAAAAAAAATGGAAAATGGAAAACAAAACATGTCTAAAAGAAAGGCCCAAAAGAAAATTCCATTCCCCATTTTTTGAAATAAAGAACAGCTGGAATGACTTAATAGCAATGATCGCTAAAGGATTCCTTTACAGTCGAACTTCCACAAAGGCGAACCACTTATTCTATACAAATAATCACTATTACTAAGAAAATTTTTCAAAATTGGGTTTTTAAGATGGTAAAATTATTAAAGTAGTTTACCCATCTTCAGTTTTTTTTTTTTTTTTTTTTTTTTTTGTGAAATTGTGAGTTGAATGAACTTCAATAAAGGCGAACCACTTATTCTATACAAACAACAATCTCTTCCAAAAAAAAATATTCAAAATTTAGTTTTTAAGATGGTAAAATCATTAAAGTAGTTTAGCCATCTTAAATGTTTTTTTTTTTTTTTTTTTTGAAAATGTGTGTTAAATGAAACTGCTCTTTAAACTTTCGTAACTCAAAATTAAAAACCATTAAGATATTTATATTAATCCTTAAACTAAATTAAAAAGTTGATTTAACCGAAATTAATTTTTTTTTTTTTATAAAAATCCCTATTTCTTCCTGTTATTAAAGTTTTAGTGCCGTTAATCTTACGAAAGTATGACTGTATAATACGACAATGATGACGACAACTTTGATTGAAGGATGGCCAAAAGAAGGAATTGGATAATGGCACTCAACTAAATCAGCCTTATATTGTTTTTCCCTTCTTGTTTTTTGAGGGTCTCTCATTTCTTCGCTTGTCCTGTTTGTTTTATTATTGGTTCGTTATTTTCTCAGTTTTTGTTTTGAGGTTACCGGGTTAAGTTTATGACTTTGCACGCATTCGCCTGCAATAGCGGCGAACCTACCTTCGAAACCTCCACAATCCCCAATCCCCACGAATCCAATCCCCGTTTTTTGACCCCCAACCATGACTAAATGAAATCAACTCCAAGTGTGGCGCCCAAAAGTATGGCAAAAGCAAAACTTTCAGATTGCCTCAACTTTCGTAACAGAAAAATTTTATTTTTCCCATTCTTTCTATAGTTTTTTTTTTCGCTTTTATTAAGCTAAACATTCCCCATCTGCTTTTTGCATTCTTGGCGTTTTTGCCACAGATGTTGGAAAACATGATAATTGGACGAGAATTTTGTGGTAAAGGAAATTTACTTAATTTTTTATGGAAGGTGATAAACATTTTCTAATTTACAAAAAAAAAATATATTTAGTTTGTGTGAATTTAAAAATGTATATTTTATAATATTTTAGGTAATATTTCATATTATTTTAATAAAATATATATATACTTAGCTTGTGCGAATTTGAAAATATATTTTATAATATTTTAGGTATTATTTCATAATATTTTAATAAAAAAATATATATTTAGTTTGTGTGAATTTCAAAATATATTTTATAATATGTTTAGTTACTTCTTATAATATTTGAAATGCCAAGATTATAATTTGAGCTCCCCAAACTAGGCTATAAATTTCTTTGAAGGCTAAGTTTCATATTTATCTGACCTCCATTGTGTTTTCCCCTATATAAATGTATATATCCCTATACATATAAGTGGGTTGTGTTGGCTGCTGCTGCGTCTGCCTGCGAATGTGTGTGTGTGTTTGCGTAACCCTGGATTGGATTTAGCCGCCAAAACGACTGACAATGACCTTTGACATTTGCCACACACTAAACTGCATGGCTTTCAACGCAGCACAGTGCTTCTAGTATCTTAAACCCACCAACACGGGGTCGTGTTGCAACGTTTTAGCACTTGATTTTGTCTTTTTAACCCCCCTCTTTTTGGCTCTGTTTATTTCAACCCTTTCTTCGACATTCCCCAATTTTCCGCCCCCATTCTTTGCGGTTTGTTAGTAGTGCCAACATACATACATAATTAGCCTTTGCCTCAAGAACTGGCCTTTAATTTCAACCGAATTGCTTAATGCGAATAACAACGGCAATCATAACTAACTCATTAGCACAGAAACTTTTACCCCAACAACACAACACACTCACTACCCCGTTGAAATTTCTCCTTTTGGTTGCTGCTGCCTGTTTTTGAGGTCACATTTTGGGTTACCCCAGTGACAGCAGACCCCTTGGGTGGGGGAAAAATGGGGGAGATGGGTGGAAAATGAGTTTTTCGTTTGGCATTTTATTGAGTTTGCCGCTTGGCGCTAATTTCGAAACAGTTAGCAGCCACTTAGGCATTTGTTTTCGCCCGTTTTGACTTGCTTATGGCGATTTTTTTGCCCGCTTTGCAGTTGTTCTCTGCTTGCCAATGCATTTTTGACAGCTTTATGGAATGTGGCGGCGTTAACTTGTTCGACAATTGGCAGCTGCAACTGCTGGTGGACAGGGAAAAATACTCGGCGAAATTGAATTACTACAAGCAAACGGCGATAACTCGCGAATATTAGATGGGAAAGGGAATCCAAGTTAAACTTTTAATAATGCAAATCAATTAGAAATATTACAAAAATCAAATAGAATACAAAATCTCTAATAGAAACCAATCACTAATGTTTACTTTCTCCCTCTGCATTTCGATTTCAGGACATTGCGGCCTACATCAAGAAGGAGTTCGACAAAAAATACAATCCCACATGGCATTGCATTGTCGGCCGCAACTTTGGATCGTATGTCACCCACGAGACGCGCCACTTCATCTATTTCTATTTGGGCCAGGTGGCCATTTTATTGTTTAAGAGCGGTTAAAGTATTGTCGAGTCGGATGAAGTGGTGGTGAGGAGGCTGATGGAGATGCAGCAGCTGCAACAACGCCACCAACAGCAGGGGCAGCACTCGCATTTCGGGGCATCAGAGGACGAGGATCTAGAGCAGAAACAGCAACAGCCACATAACCAGCAACAGCAAACACAGCACCAACAACAGCAACAACAGCAACAAGAACATCTCAAGGATGCGGAAATGATGACCGATAAGCCGAAAGAGGAGCAACAGCACCAGCAGCAGCTGAAAAAGAAAGACCAACCGAAGCAGCAGCAGCAGCAGCATGAACACACGGAGGATTCGGATATGGAACTAACTGACGATCAAGAGGTAGAAGAAACCATAACGGATGGGGAGAATGACCAGGAAAACGACGACGAGGACGAAGATGAGGATGGCACCATCGTAGAAGACAGCGATGCCACCAGCTGCAGTAGTTGTCGTCGCGCCGAAATGGAGGAAAATCAGGAGCAGGAGCAACTGTCCCAGGAACCAGAGAACTCCTCTCCCCAGAAAGATACAAATGATGTCAACTAGATCCGTAGACGATCTTTCCTTTTCCCAGAATAAATACAATTCACACGCACCATTTTAGCTTGGTGGTTATTCCCTAGATTATATGCCACTGTGGATAACTCGAAAAGCGAAAAAGAGCGCTATTAGTTTACACAATTATACACTCGAGGAAAAGCAAACAAAACAAAAAAAGAGGAACAAACACTCTTGTACCAACGCTGTTTAGTTTTGAAATCATCATGTTCCCATCCCGAACCTCGATTTGTTAATGATCACCTTAATTTATCATTAACAATTGGTTTTTTGGATTGCATTCGCCCGCCTCATGATCTTAACTTCTGTTGAAATTTCTTTTCTTTTTCTTTTTTTTTTCTTTTTGGCTACCAATGTATGATGTGCTGGCGCTTTGTTTGGCCTTATGATTTATTTATAAAACCTGCAAATGCGTAATTAAACAATTGTTAACTAGAAATTAACCAAAAACCATGTGTTGTATTTTATTTGTGTAGTTTTAATATTTTTTATTTCAAATTCGTTGGAGTTTAGCAGAGGCAAGAACCACACACACACACCCACACGTACACATAGCACAGGCAACAACCACCACTACAACCGAACGAGCAAAGTAAAAAAAAAAGAATACAAAAAAATTGTAAGGAAAACTCACATATTTTTCTGTCGGATGGATTATTTATGTGTATTGAACTCTCTCAACACGTGTAAACGGAAACCAAGCAGAAAATCTAAGAAAAAATAGTATAATGTGAAATTTGCATACACACCATACACACATACACGCTCACGGACACTCTCTGCACACCTAATAGATACACAGAGAAAAATATCATGAATTTTACATATGCTTTCTCCAATTGGTATTTTTACTATATTTTATTTTGATATAGTTAAAAATCTGGATATTATGCATTGGAAAGTGACGAAAGTATTTTAAATATTTTATTGTTTTCGAATTATGTTATGACTCTAAATATTTTCAATTTTTTTAAAGATAGGAAAAAACTTTAAAATAAATTAGATATGATGAAGAGATATTCTACTTTTTTAATAATTTAAGATCTTTAATGAGAGATTCCATTGAGATTACAAACTTTATTTTTCGCTGTGTGTACTTAAGCAATGTATTATTCATTGCTTACGAGTAAACCAAATCGGTAGTGTGTGTTTGGATGGATTTTCCCATCCCACCCCCAAAAAGCCCCTATTTTCGCCGATTTACTCCTTTCTAGCCAAATCCTTATTGCTTTTCTCTTTGGATTTTTGCTAACCAACAAGAACAATATGAAACAACAGAATACAAGAACTACAAAAACAAACACAGCAAATTACAAGCAAATCGAATATTATGTGTGTATGTGTATATGTATTGTCCATCCACAGCAGCAAAGTATGCAACAGAAATTTTTGTAGAAACTGCAAGCAGTAAAAAAAAAAACAAAAAAAAAAAATTAAAAAAAAAACGAAGAAAGTCGAAAGAAAGCAAAAAACCAAGAATAAGAACAACCCAAGGAAAAAATATAATTATCATCTTGTCGTTTATATAAATGTGTGCTATGTGTTTCTTCGAATCGGTTTTATGTTATGCAACCAGAAGAACAAACAGTAAGGATTGAAAATAAAACAAAAATTTAACGGAATGAAAGCGAACAGTAATAAGAAACGTGGAAACCAGAAAAATAAATATATATATTCATGCAAGAAATACAAAATAAAGTAAACATTGGTGTAAATTAAGCAAGAACTTAAGTAAAACCTACTAAAACCAAAAAAAAAAAATGAAGCTTAATACGTAATTTCCTAACAACAACAACAATAACAACAGCAGACATTTACATATGCAGCACTCACATACACACACACACACTCGCAAACAAAAAGGACACAGACGTACATTTACCGTTACTTTTCACACACTCACACAGCACCTCTCTCTCTCTCTATATTTCCCCCTTTGGCTATTGCGTTTTAGATTATTATTGCTCAGCACGTTTTTGCGTAGACGACACAAAACTATTTATGCTAACGGTAAGATACGACCTCCTCTCTCTCACCCACACCCACACACACTCATAAAAACAAAAACAAAATGAAGAAGACGAGAAAAACGTAAATTTTTTTTCCTAAAAATCGGAATGGCGAATTTCTAACGGGAAGGAAAACACAAAAAACACACACGATAACTTCTAATAAGTGTTTATATATACAAAAATATATATATATGTATACATTTAAAACAAAAACAAGGATAAAAGAGCATAATTTTTTGTCATAATGCAAAATATTTGTGTGAGAAACCAATTTTTGATGTAACAGAAAACTGAAAACCAGAAAGACGCGCGAAAAAATTAACATGTTTAACGGTAAAAGAGCAAAAAAGAAAGAAAAGTTGAAAATTAATGTGTTTCCTTAGTTGTTTTTTCCAAATCGATTGATTCATTTCCCCTATTTTCCGTTAGTAACTTTTAAAAACTCAAATTTTTTAGCTGCCATTTCTGAATACAAAGAAAAAAAAAGAAAACCAAAAAAAAAAAACCGAGAAACCAAGAAATATAAAAAAAACTAGTTTAAATACTTAGTTCGTAACCGTTTATTTCGTTTAATCTGTTAAATTCTACTTTGTCTATTTCTATCTAACTGGTTTTTTGTGCAAGAAACAAACATTACTTAAGTTTTTGTAAGAGAATTAGTAAATTATGTGAGTTGAGATGGCGATGTGAGGCAGAATTAGCGACTGCGATCGCGAATGCGGATTTATGGAGGCAATTTCAAGTAACAATACAAGTAAGAAATGAGAAAGCAAGCAAAAACCAAATGAGATCTTCAATGTGAAATAAAAGTACTTCTTTGAAACAAGGGGTGTGTATTACTGGGCTTTTCTTGGGCGGGAAAATTACAAAAAGTCAATTTGAAATGTTTAAAAATGTATCGGTTTGTGTCATCGCTTAGCCTCGCCATTCACCACCGAAAATATATTGGTTTGTGTCCTCGCTTAGCTCGCCACACACCACCGATAGTCCCCATCGAAGTTCCCCACCCAAAAGTCGTGTAATCGATACTATCGTGTTAGTATTTTTCGCATGGTCACACTAATCGGTATTTCTCACCCACCCGCTATATGGTTTCTATAGTTGTGCAATATAGTAGTTGATAAACTAATCTTGGCTACCTTTTTTTTGCGATTGTTTAACTTACAACGACGCGCGGCGGTGGTGCGACTGAAACACCCGATATATATAGTGTGCGATTATAGGTCCGGATAGTCCGCACTCAGGAACCCCCATTCACAACCGATTTTAGTCAGAGTCGAACGAGAAAAACACAGCGAAAATGTTGCGTACTCTGTCGCGCGTTAGCGAATTGCCCATTATTGTTAAGCAACTGCAAAAAGTACGTAATCCCAATTCCGCTTTGCACCCACTAACATTCTTAATTGTTATCACTAAAAATCTAAAAAAAAAATGAAAACCCCATTCAAAAATGAAAACACTAAAAGCGTTGCCATAACAACAACAACAACAACGGATGGCGGATATATAGGAACAACAACAACAACACCATCGATATCATCGGGAATGGGAGATATTCATCGTCGTTTTTCGGTTTATTCCAGAATGCGGCCCAAGCAGGTGTCTCAAAGACCAATAACTATGCCACGGAGGCCACCATTCAAGTGAATCGGGTAAATATACTATGGTAAAGTGGGTATTATAACTGAAACGCCGAAAAAAAAGTGGGATTACATAATGCGCTTTTTGCCAGATAGCAACGGTTAATGACGGGGGATCCGTCTGTTAGTGTGTGTGTGTAAATGCAGGGTTGCATTTGCGTGTTTCCATTTTGCCGGTCAATATGTTCATTTTTAAATGACAAGGTCACGAAGTAATTTTTGTAGTTTTCCGTCTCCCACGCTCTTCATCGCCGTCTGCTCTTTGCGTGGCCGCCGCGTGACTGTTCACGCACTATAAAACATATAGCCTTATCAGCCGATCCACCGATTTTGCGCCCTCTCCATCTGTCTGCCTCTCTGTTTACGTCGCTACTCACGCCATAAATTAGCCGCCAAGTCAAGTGCCATAAAGCAAAATTGGCTAGAAATCTAAGCTCAGGGTAATTTTCGGGCATACTTCCGAAAACCACTGACATTATTCGAACAAAATGGAAAACTTAAGGTCATATTTTAGTAACTTTGGGATGGAAAACTTTAAAGTCCGTATGTTAAACTAAAAGTAGAGTTTAAATCCTTTTTTTTTTGTATAGAACTTGTTTTTGGGATTACGTACATAGATAAATTAAAAATTTCATTTCATATCACAAAAAAAATTAAAAAATGGGGAAATCATACTGAACTGTTATCATATCATTACTTATCTATGCTCCTAAAGGGCGGCCCAAAAATATAAGTCTTCTTTTTACCCCTTCTAGTGGTAATATAGAGTGTCCAAGAAAATATTCGAAAATAAAACTGTTTTTTTGGACGTAAAATGGAGCGAAAGTTATCAAAGTTCCTTTAAAAATTAATCATACGACATGTAAGCCAGTTGGAATTTTTTTTAATCGACGGAAAACATTGTGTACCTTCTGATTTCGGTTAATAAAATTCTAAAATAAATAAAATATAGAAATATAAATATAAAAATTAATATTGAAATAATATATTTCATCAAAGGCAACAGTGCGTATGAGTGATAAACTTTTAAGCTGATTTCTTGAAAAATATATTTATTTTTACACACATTTATTTGTTGATTTTTATAAATATTACGCCTATGAATATACTCAATAAATTATAAAAAAAAGAATTTACAAAAATAAAATCCAAAGCACATTTAGGCAGATTTAAGTTTTAAGTAAATATAAACCATAAATCACCCATCTATAATACGTTCTCCCACTTTGCAGCCCTTCAAGTTGCACCGCCTGGACGAGGGACCCGCCACGGAAGTTAAACTGACCAAGGATCAGGCCCTTAAGTACTACACACAGATGCAGACGATCCGTCGCCTGGAGACGGCCGCCGGCAATCTGTACAAGGAGAAGATCATCCGTGGCTTCTGTCATCTGTATTCCGGCCAGGAGGCCTGCGCCGTCGGCATGAAGGCGGCCATGCGGGATGTGGACAACATCATATCGGCATACCGTGTCCATGGTTGGACCTACCTGATGGGCGTCTCACCGAGCGGAGTGCTCGCTGAGCTCACGGGTGTCCAGGGTGGCTGTGCCCGCGGCAAGGGTGGCTCCATGCACATGTACGCACCGAATTTCTATGGCGGCAATGGCATTGTGGGCGCCCAAGTGCCTCTGGGCGCTGGCGTTGGACTGGCCTGCAAGTACAAGGGCAATGGTGGCATGTGCCTGGCACTCTATGGCGATGGTGCCGCCAACCAGGGACAGGTGTTCGAGGCCTACAACATGGCCTACCTGTGGAAACTGCCCGTCATCTTTGTCTGCGAGAACAACAACTACGGTGAATAGTTGATTATACAATATAATGTTAGTGGAACCTTTATTAACTTGAAATACCTTTACAGGAATGGGCACCAGCTCGGAGCGTGCGTCCTGCAACACGGACTACTATACCCGCGGCGACGCTCTGCCCGGAATCTGGGTGGACGGCATGGATGTGCTCGCCGTGCGCAGCGCCACCGAGTTCGCCATCAACTATGTGAATACCCATGGACCTCTGGTGCTGGAGACGAACACATACCGTTACTCCGGCCACTCGATGTCCGATCCGGGCACATCGTACCGCACGCGCGAGGAGATCCAGGAGGTGCGCCAGAAGCGCGACCCCATCACCTCCTTCAAGGAGCTGTGCATCGAGCTGGGTCTGATCACCACCGATGAAGTCAAGGTGAATTTTAGAATAGGAACTCTCTTCTATAAGAGATTGAGATTTTCAGTGATGAAATGTATCCATTTTTGTAGGCCATCGATCTGAAGGTGCGCAAGGAGGTCGACGAGGCCACCGCCTTTGCCAAGTCCGATGCCGAACTGGCCGTCCCCCACCTCTGGACGGACGTCTACTCCAACAACCTGGAGCCCAAGCTGCGCGGCACCATTGCCTACGATATCGATCACATCCAGGAGCGCAAGGGCGTCAATCACTAAGTCAATCGGGCCAACGAATCTGATTCGGGAACTCACAAGACACAACTCACACAAAAAAAACGAAAGCAACTACTAGGACAACACCAAGAACCGATCACAGACAGACACGAAGACACTAAGACACACAACTCAGACACTTAGACACAAGCGAAATCTCTAGCTCTTAAGCCGAATGTTGAATGATGAGAACCCCGTAGACCGGAAGACCGGAAGACCCGAAGAGACCAGACCCGCAGACACAAAAAGCTTAGCTAATCGGAGCACTCCAACCACATCGTAGCGCACCACATTACTCTGGGGAACTGCATTGGATATTATATTGCGAACGTGTTCAGTATGGATAAAGCGAGGTGTAAATTGTTGAAAATATACATACCTAGAAAAATTAATCAATTATTTGTGGTTTAAATGATCCTAATATCTTGTACATAAGAATATTATGTGGTAATACAATCTTGTACCTTAATTTCGTTATATTGTTCAGAGATAACATTATGTAAACCTGATCAGTGATAATAATCCCCCAAGTGATCAGTGATCACTTTGTCCAGCTGATCGCGGCCTTTGTTGCCATCCCTTTCTGTTTTGTGACACTTGCCATCTCTATAGATTTTCATTTGCTTTCATTGTAGTTGATTTACGTAGTATAGCATTCATTTGCTTTAGTTATTTTCGATATAATTTCCAAATTTAAGTGCGCGGGCAGCTTATTTTCGTGTCCAGGTTTTTAGAAATTATAATTAAGGCCAGGGATGAAGCCCAACCGAATCCGCTTGGCGGTGCGATGCAGCAAAGCTTGTTCGTTACTGGATGGAAATATCCTGTCCACGATCATACGACGCCACAAATGTAGCTGCCTCACCCTCGAGAATGTGAGTTTATCGAATATTTGTAAGCCTAAGAACTAAGACCCTGTAATTACGTAATTTTTATAGAAATACCTTCTTATTAGTGTTTGTTTTTTAATATATTACCTTAAGTTTCAACAAATATTAACTAGAATTCTTTGTATTTCGCCATAGTATAGTATACACCAAAAAAAAATTGGTATTAACTTGAGGAAACCACGTGTTGTAAAGACTCGAAAATTAGTATTACCATTTTTCACCATCATAATACCAATTAGAATTACTGTCATGTGGATTTGTCTTAAGGCGGGGTAATCCCCTTGATTCTCTTCCCGAAATACCAAAGACAGTACTTTTCGCTAGTTCCTTTGGTATTTTTTAGACCACATGACAGAACTGTAGAAAGAGTAGGCTGTACTTTTAGCTGTCAAGTTTAGCTGTCAAATTTAGTATTACCATTTTTCACTATCATAATGCCAATTAGAATTACTCTAATGTGGATTTGTCTTAAGGCGGGGTAATCCCCTTAATTCTCCTCCCGAAATACCAAAGACAGTGATTTTTGCTAGTTCCTTTGGTATTTTTTAAACCACATGACAGAAACTGTAGAAAGAGTAGGCTGTACTTTTAGCTGTCAAGTTTAGCTGTCAAATTTATCTGTCAAGTCATTCCAAATCAAACGAACATTCCAGAAGGTTCTATTTGAAGGAAACCTTTGATATATTTCGATTTCGATCCACCTAAACCAAATGGGATACTTTAATGGCTATGCTATACCCGTTGCAGACGTTCAAGTGCTACGACCTGGAGACCGGGCCCACGATGGACGTGGAGCTGACGCGGGAGGACGCGCTGTCCATGTACACGAAGATGCTGCAATTGCGCCGATTCGAGACGATCGCTGGGAACAACTACAAGCAGCGGCTGATCCGTGGTTTCTGTCACTTGTACAACGGCCAGGAGGCGGTGGCGGTGGGTATGCGGCAGCGTTTGAGGCCCTGCGACTCGGTAATAACGGCGTACCGGTGTCATGCCTGGACCTATTTAATGGGCGTCTCCCTGTACGAGATAATGGCCGAGCTGCTTGGTGTGCGAACCGGGTGCAGCCGGGGCAAAGGTGGCTCCATGCACATGTACGGGCAGAACTTCTATGGCGGCAACGGCATAGTGGGTGCCCAGGTGCCGGTGGGGACGGGCGTGGCACTGGCCCACAGCTATCGCAAGGATAATGGCGTCTCCGTCGTCATCTACGGCGATGGGGCTGCCAATCAGGGACAGGTCTACGAGTCCTTCAACATGGCCAAGCTGTGGTGTCTGCCCTGCATCTTCGTCTGCGAGAACAATCACTATGGCATGGGCACCCATGCGGGGCGTGCCTCGGCCATGACGGAGTTCTATATGCGTGGCCAGTACATCCCGGGTCTGTGGGTGGATGGCAATCAGGTGCTGGCCGTGCGCAGTGCCACCCAGTTTGCCATCGACTATGCCCTGAACGAGGGACCCATTGTGCTTGAGATGAGCACATATCGCTATGTGGGCCATTCTATGTCCGATCCAGGCACTTCGTATCGCTCCAGGGATGAGGTGCAAGCAGTGCGGGAGTCACGGGATCCGATCACCAGCTTCCGCAGTCAAATACTTGCCCTTTGCCTCGCGGACGAGGAGGAGCTGAAAAAACTGGAGGAGAAGACTAAGAAAGAGGTGGATGCTGACTGCAAGAGGGCGGCCGCCGATAAGGAGGTGGAGCTGCACGAGCTCCACACTGATATCTATGCCAAGAATGTGGATGGCAAGATCCGTGGGGTGTCCAAATTCAATCTGGAGCACATTCGGCTGTCGGAGGTTTGCTTTGGCAAGCCGCGCAAGACGCCGGAAAGTGAGATCAACGATGTGCCGGTGGGTGGGGCGATCGATGTGGCCAAGGCCAAGGAGCGGAAGGCAGCGGAGGAGGCCAAAAAGGTTAAGGATGGCCAGAAGAAGCAGAACTCCAAGGATCCCAAAGATGGAGGCGGTAATACAAAGGATAAGCCTCCCGCAAAACCACCAACTGCTGCAGCTGCACCACCCACTAAAGCTTCAGCCACTAAAACAGCGCCCCCTAAAACACCACCCACTCAAGCACCACCCACTAAAGCACCACCCACTAAGGCCCCCAAGAAGTAGCGGCCCATCGGAGTCCCCCACCGATTTGCAAGTTTGGCCAGAGTGCTTTAGTTGATTTCTAAACCAAAAAATTCACGTTTCATTCGAAAACTTATACCAAATATTATTGTATAAATTCAAGAAACGAATAATGAATCATATGACTGAATAACGAATGATGGTCTGTTTATTTATTTTAATAAAGCATTACATTTAAATGTTAATCCAACTATGGAACACCAAAATAATAAGTTCTTTTTAAGAGCGTAATATTCTTTCCAACCAGTTTAACTTAAACTTGAAAACTATTTCAAAATATTTTTGTATAAATTCAAGAAACGAATAATGAATCATATGAATGAATAACGAATGTTGCTCTGTTTATTTATTTTAATAAAGCATTGCATTTAAATGTAAATCCAACTATGGAACTCTGAAAATAAGAAATTTTTAAAAGCGTAATATTCTTTCGATCGATTTGAAATTATTCAAGTGCTTAGAATAGATATTTTTTTTGTGTGCAAGTGCCTTGATCCACACTTAACAAAAAAATATATATTTTTTATTCAAAAGTTTGAAAATTTTTAAGAGACCTTTGTTGGCATAAGGTAATAATTCTATTATATGGTTGATTTTTTTTTATTTTTTAAATAACGAATAATGAATCAAAAGAATGAATAACGAATAATAGTCTGCTTGTTTATTTTAAGAAAGCATTGCATTTAAATGTTAATCCAACTAACTCTACAAAATAAGTTATTTTTAAGAGTGTAATATTCTTTCGATCGAGTATTCGAAGTGTTTAATATACATATTTATGTTTGTGTGCAAGTGCCTTTGATCCATACTTAACGATAAAAAATATATTTTATTTAAAAGTAAACTATGGAACTCTAAAAAAATAAGTTCTTTTTAAGAGCGTCATATACTTTCGATCGAGTTTTCGAATTTTCGAAGTGCTTAGAATATATATTTATGTATGTGTTCAAGTGCTTTGACTCATACTTAACTATAAAAAATAGCATATATTTAAGAGGTATGACATGTGTTAAAAATTCTATTATATGTTTTTTTTTCTTTATTTTTTAAATTATTTATGCCTAAGTGAAAGCTTCTACCCAGTGCTTTGGGATAAAAAGTGTTTGGGATATATTCGAAAGAAAGCTCCACAACGGCCACCTGTAAGAGGTTGAAATTTCTTAGAATCGCCCATGCCTCGCTCCTTAGCTGTTAATCAAGCGGATCTGGGGAGATCACAACAGCCCATTCATTTATCATTCGCTTAAATGGCGGTCGTGTCGCTGGCGGTATGATGAAGATATGTATTTTCTATTCTTCTTCGTTTTTCCCGCGATGAGATGAGATGAGAGATGAGACCCACGCGCTGTCCGCCGTCCCGCTCGCACGTACACCTGCCCCGACGTCTGGCCATCTAACCGATATAGCCGATTGGGGGATTCAGTCTCCTCGCGATGCTCTGGCGTTGATCTTCGCCCATCCGATCTGATCCGATCCGATCCTCTCTCTTCAGCAATTTCGGGTGTGTGTGCGTGTGATAAAATAAATCAAATATAATATAATTTTTTTTTTAAATTTTTATTTAGTGTAAAGTGGAAATTTACTCTGAATACCAGTGATATAAAAAGTATTTTCATAACATATCATATATATCATAAACTAATTAATGCGTATAAAACCCTAAATTCTTTAAAAAATATATAAACATTTCAAAATAATAATTTAAATAGAAATTTGTGTAAAGGAATTAAATTTTGTTTATAAATTCATATAAACCCCTACGCTTGAAAATATATATAAATATTAAAAAAATTGAAAAAAAAGATTTGAAAATTTAAAAATAATAATTTAAATAGAAATTTTGATAAAACAATTAAAATTTGTTTATAAATTCGTATAAAACCCTACATTTTTATAAATATAAAAATTAAAAAAATAATAATTTAAATATAAATTGTTGTAAACCAATTTAAATTTGTTTATAAACTAATACATTTTAAATATATTTACATAATTTTACTTATTAAAAAAAAAACAATTTAAAATTTTTAAATTTAAAAAAACAGAAAATTTAATAAATAATAATTTGAATGTAAATTTTTGTAAAACAACTCAAATTTGTTTATAAATTCGTATAAAACACCACGCTTTAAAAAATTTAAAAACCAAAAAAATAATAATTTAAATATAAATTATTCTTTATAAACTACTACATTTTACATTAATTTACTTATTTTTTTTATTTATTAAAACAAAAATGAAATTGTCCAAAAAAACAGAACTAATCATTGCACATTAAAGTGCTCAGCTAAATCAATTAATTGGTCAAATGAAATATGCATTTAAAGGTGACATTTAATTTAAATGGCAAAAGCATAATGAAATGCCACATTAAATTATGGTGACAAATAAAAAAGGCGCCTAGAAATCAAGTGGAATAAACGTCAGCTCACATAACACAATCAAATGCAATAATCAATTCCGTTTTTATCATAATATCTGCTGATTCCGATGACTGCACATTCGATCGCCTGTGAGCCTTTATTTAGATGCAAATATTTTGCATTCCAATTGCGTTTGATGCCTTTTTATTGCCTCCTTTTTGCTGTTGTCCCATAATTTCGGCCCGGTTTTTTGTGTGTGAAAAACTAGAAAAGCCCAACGGCGAGTGTCAAACAATTTTCATTTGAATTTTTTCTGCGTGTTTTTTTAGCTTTTCTTTTTTTTTTACTTTTTGTTTGGTTTCCTGCTGGTTTTCTACTTAGCACACGAAAATGTATGAGCACT
Organism: Drosophila mimetica; assembly: GCA_037075245.1. Lineage (NCBI taxonomy): Eukaryota > Metazoa > Arthropoda > Insecta > Diptera > Drosophilidae > Drosophila > Drosophila mimetica. Next base: position 7,938,141 of record JBAMCH010000005.1, read on the forward strand.
GCTCTCTAGCTTCTTCCAAAGTTCCTTTATTTATTTTTAAATACACAAAAATAGTGCTTTATTTGCTTATTTCTCTCATTTTCGGTTTCGTTTGTTGACAATTGTGATGGAAGTGAACTGCAAAAATATGGCGAATTTTCATTGGAAAACCCATAAAAATATGTGAAAATGTTTGAATACATTAATTAATACTCAATGACAAAAAAACAACAAAAAAACATCTGTAATTGATGGATTTCCTAGCATGACCAAAATATAATTAGCAGCAAAAACAATCGGCGACAAAACAACAACAGTCAACTGAAAATTAAAGCTCAACTTTATTATTCCAGGTATGAATTGAATTTATATTAAAATCACACGAAATTAAATTGGTATCTGCAGGCTTAAAAAATCAAACAAATAAATTTAAATTACTTATAATGAAAACAAGACTTGAAAAAAAGATAAAAAATAAAAATATCATTATATATAAAACTAGTTTTAAAAACTTAGGAAGGTAAATTATGTTAATTTTCAGTCATTAATATTGTATTGAGATCATCTCTTCGTGATTTTAATTTTTTTAAAATAATAAATATAATAATATTATTAAAATTAAAATTTTTTTTAAAATTTTTTAAAACTTGAGGTAAAATATGCTGAATTTCATTTATTATTATTGTTTTGAGATCACCTCTTCGTGATTTTAATTTATTTAAATATTTTTTCCCCCCAAATATATTTGAATATATCTTGTAAAAAAATAAGAATATCATTAAATTTAAAAGTATTTTTTAAAACTTAGGAAGGTAAAATATGTTCATTTTTAGTTATTAATTTTGTTTTGAGATCATCTCTTCGTGATTTTATTTTTTTTAAATAATAATAATAAGAATATCATTAAATTAAAATTTTTTTTTAATTTTTAAAACTTGAGAATGTATAATATGTTAATTTTTAGTTATTATTATTGTTCCGTGATTTTCATTTATTTAAATATCTCTTCCCCCAAACATTTGAAAATCTCTTAAAAACCAATTAAAATCTAGTTTATAAAACTTAGTAGGGTAAAATATGTTAATTTTCAGATACGATTAAAACTATTTTAAGAAACATTATTATTTCGTGATCATCTCCTCGTGATTTTAATTTATTTAAAATTTTCTTTTCCCCCCCAAAATAAATTTGAATATCTCTTGAGAACCAAGTCGAGAGCTGATCAAATATACTCAAATCAATTGAATTGTTTTGTACGCTCTTCAAGTGACACACTTGAGCACAATTTTCAAAAGATCATTCAGAAACATTTGGGGAAGAATACAAAACTACACTCTCAGGCCGGCATTTGTACATATATATGAGTGTGTGTGTGTGTATATATACAGGTATATAGTATGATCCAGGGCCAAGTCGAGTGGCATTCGTTCAGTATTTCCGCTACATTTGCATAGTCGGCGGGCGAGAAGAATTGGGTGGGTAAGGTGAACCGAATTGAGAAGATGCCACTCCACGAAAGCCGATCGAAATATCCATTTCAATTTAAATTCCATCGCATCACAAGAAATTCATTCTCATTTTCATTTCAATTCCACTCCAGCCTGTCCGGCTAAAAAATAATGTGAAACACATGTGATGGAAAGATTAAACTGCTGCGGGCCGTATATGCATACATGGCGTATACTCAACGCAATTGCCACAAGAGCCAGCGCAGCAGCTAATCCGGCATCTAATAAATATAATCAAAATTGTTTGCCGCCGTCTCGAAGTCCCCAATTGAATAATTGAACAATCTAACGCGCGGGGTCGCTGTTTTTTCCTCAACATTTTGTTCTGTACTTCTTCAAAGAAGATCTATTCATTCGCTTTGGCTGTGGAATCGGAAGAACAAACTGGTTGGTTGGGTTTGATCTTGGAATGTAGATCAAGGTGCAGGAGCCCTGTTCATGGTAATGCTGATTTATGCGCTTAAGTAATGTAGAACAATGAGTCTTTATGTACTCCACGGATTTCATGTTATATAGGTTTTTCGAAACTATAATAAGTAAATTAATGAATTTTACAGATACGTAGTCCAAAACTATAAGTTTTAAAATTAGATTTAAGCTAAAAAAATATTATAGTTTTGCAAAAAATTGAAATCTTAATTTTATGCAATAAAAATATCAGTATTTCGGCCATAAAAATGAAAATAATTGTCCAAATATGGAATGCTCGTAGTGCTCGTAATTAAACTCCCAATCGATTGGCATTCCAACCTGAAAATTTAATTTTTTTGAATAAAATTTAATTATTATTATTTAATTATCTTAAATAGGTTTTATTTTTTAAAACTAATTAATGTTGAAAAATGCGTTTCCTCTAATAGAAACGTGTTCTTCCCCTGATCTTCACAATGTTTATATTCCACTGCTCTTCCCTTAATTCTTTGATTTGCTGCTCATCTTTTTCGGCACGATTTCCTATCTGCCCTCTTTGGCGATGAAAAAAAAATGAAATAAACTGATGACGCGACCTTGAGTTAAAATAGACTTTTATGCGCAACATTTATATTTATTTATTTTTGTTTCTATTGGACGCGATCGCCGCACGTCACCAAATGCCAAGCAATTTGAATACTTTTCATCTGAATTTGTTTCGATGCCGCTTTCAACCCCTTGAGAGCCCGCACCCCCCTCCCCATTCGCGCGCCCCTTTAACCCATTGAAATTCTTGGCCAAGAATGCAGCTGGTATCGAGCGTACGGAGATAAGATCTCTGAATTCAAGTGGAAATGCATTTACATTCGGCCAAGCCAAGTGCAAATTTAAATCAAATGAGGCGGCCAGCAAATTGAAATGAAATTGCCAGTGGAATGGGGATGGCACAAATTGTGAGATAAAATGCTCAACGTATCGCTGGATGCTGAAACAATTTCGACCGCAAATCAATAATTTTTAATGCCTTTTTTCCTATTGTTCGGAGGTCGATTCTCTGGTAAATACAAAACGTAAATCGCTAGATTGCTATTATTTTTTTGATGGATTTTTAATTGATCAGTAAAAATCTAGTCATAAACATCACCAATGATTTTGAATATTACAAGGTCTTGAATGCATTATTAACAGCGATAAAAATATGTGCTACACCCAAAAAAAAACTTGATATGAAATAATGATCGATTTGAGATTATTCCATATCCATTTTGACTTGAAGTTCGAATTTCAAACGGTTCCTTGATATTACACATCTCAATTCGATGTGTTCGAAATGTAATGTTCGAATGTTCGAAATGTAAAGTTCGAATGTTCGAAATGTAAAGTTCGAATGTTCGAAATTTTAAGTTCGAATAACGTTAGCTTCTTTCTCGCTCCAAATCACGCGATTTGAGTCGCCATATTGCTACTTCCTCTCTTTTTCGAAGTGAGAGAATCTCCGAGAGAGAGAAATCGAAATATTTACATGCCCCAATATCGATTTCACCAGTATTGCATGGTAAAAACGATATGTGTATAAATACCAGAAATATGCTATATTTCATAAATATTGTGAAATATCTATGTCAACTTTATTTTATTAACTTTATGGATCCAAAATAAAGCAACAAAAATATATATGTTTATATAAAATACCATTTGGCCTAAAAATTTTAATTAATAAACAAACAAAACACCGCTCTGTGACAAGAATTTGCGTTAAAAATTATTATGAAAACGACAAAATTCCTGACAATTAGTCAACCACATAAAGCAGGAAAAACATTTTGGGCCACATGTGAGTAAAGCCATAAAAAGTGGATTAAATTGTAGAAATAACTGAGGCAAAAATGGGGCGAAAAAGCGCTCAAATGCATTTAAGAGAATGATAATATTTTATTTATTTAATTTGTTTTCCTCGTATACCAAAAATAGATGTGATGAAAAGAACAACAACAACAAGAACAACCGAAAAAGCGGACAGAAAAGCCCAAGAAATGAAAACCAAATCACGAAAATCGAGAGGCGAACGTGACAAAAAGATACAGATACAGATACACAAAACCAAAAGCAAACTAATGATTCTAAGAACAACAGAGTGGAGTGAAAAACCCAAATAAAGAGCAGCAAACGACGCAGAGATGACAGAAAATATCAAATCAAATGCATTCAGCTGGCAGGTGAAACATGACAGGAAAGCTGAGGAAAATGTGTGGAAAATGGCTGCGAAAAGCGAAAGGGGTGGGGTGGCGGGGGTGTGGAAAAGCCATATCCATTAGGCTACGGACACTGAATCAGCAGCCGTCTAATGACGAACCCCTCAACCCATAATAAACAGCCGAGAAAACGAGAGGAAGTACTAAAACCTCTGACAGCCCAAAAAAAAAACAGAAAAACAGAAAATCAGCTGGGAAAAGTCCTCGGAAAATGACTCAGCCAAAGCGAATTATCCACAGGTACCTAATACAACGCGAAAAAATCTATTAGAATTTTGACAGTCGAGTTCCGTTTCGAAAAATCCATCTTTTACGCACTTAACAAAACATTTTCTTTGTTTTTGGCCAAATTGAGAGGCAAGTAAGCTCATCAAATTAACGGTCAATAAATACGTCATTCAATTGCAAAATAAATAAATAAAATTTGCAGTTAATTCAATTTTTGTTGAATTTATATCTCAATTGAGTTCCGAATTTATTGCCTATTAATTTGATGGGGTTTCTTTTCCAATAATCGTTAAAAATTAATTACAAACATCCATGGAAGCAATATAAATTTTTAATGATCACCTTAATCAGCATTATTGTTAAATTTTAATAAGAAAAAATATAAAATGGTTTTAAAGACGTAAAATAAAAATAAATTATGATAATTTTGTATATAAAAAATTATTACTATTAATTCTAAAAATACTATGTTGTATTGAATGTAATGGATTTAAGCACGTAAAATAAAAATAAGCTTTAATAATTTTTTATGTTATAAAAATTATTAAAAAATAAGTATTTTTATTACCATGTTCTATTTAATGTAATGGATTTAAACACGTAAAATGAAAATATGCTATGATAATTAAAAAAATTAATATTATATTGAAAAATAATTATTAATATTACCATGTTGAATTTAATGTAATAGATTACGTATTTAAATATTAAAAAAAAATTCCCTTCATAAAATTACATCTAATATTAGACCATTTAGGTTCAATTTAATAGCAAGTGCCTTTTTTTTGCCATTCATCTCACGTAATTTGTCTGAATATCGAATGGCCGGCGATAAAAATGCACTGAGTCAAATGGCAAAATGGAAAATTGAAATGCAATAAGGCACTAAACGTTAAGCATTAAATAATTGACATGTCCACGTCGCTTGGCAAACAAAGCGCATATCAAATTAAATGCCAACCGCCGTTCATTTTTGGGGCCATATGTATCCGCAGATGTCCACGTATGCCACAGTTATGCATATATATCTATATATATACAGTGGACATAGCCATGTCGCAGCACGTGCGGGGCTTAAAAATTGTACGTATTCAGAAATGAAAATGAAACGAGCGCAAAATTTATGCACGTGACGCCCACGAATTTTTCACCCCCCTCCCCTCTCGCCAAAACACCAGACTCAAAAATCGCAGCATTAATTGATTAATTATGCAAATTCAAATGTCATGCTGACAAAAATATCAAAACTCAGTGCGTTTAACCCGCCACCACGGGCAATCGTTTTGAAAATTACAAAGTGAACAAGACTAAAAACAGAAAAATATTCCTTTGACAAATGTGAAGCAGTAATACTCTGGATCTCTTTTATTTCATTGGGATTTATGTGATGTTTGCGGTGGAATTTGTGAAAGAATATTAAGTTTTGTGCAATTTATGTGACACTTCCTGATTCTTTGATGTTTTATATGTTTTCAGAAATGTTTGAGCAGCACAATTAAATTGAAAAACATTTTCTTCTGCACCCAAAAAAAATTAACTCATAAACTTTGTTATGTTTAAAATATACTAGGTCTAGTATAAAAGTGTGGTATTAAATTAACACCAAATAATATACTATCTGAGTTGTCAAGTATTTATATACTAGTATATAATATAAATAATTTTTTTCTGATACTTAAGCTTAAAAAAAAAATTAAAAAAACAAAAAATATGTTTATAAATAACGGAAGGTATTTAAAAATTCCAAGTTGACCATCTGTATTCAATAAATCTCTTTTGCAATAAGAGAGTATATGCCGGTCTCCGTGCAAAAAAAAAAACATAAACGCTCAAAAAAATGTGCATAAAAAACACAAGCAAGCCAACACTGAATGAGTGTAGGAAAATGTTTGCCGAAGCCGTCAGACAGTTAAACATAAACAAACAGGCTGACACACGCACACTAATTAAGTGCCCATCGTGCCTTGCGCCGTGTTCACCTGTGCGTATACGTAATTAATGCCATTATAATCTCTTACGCATAATAAAGTAAACAGGGGTAAAAACGGGCAAAAAATTATACAACAAAATTGGGATACCAAATATGAACCAAGTATTTTATTCGGTTCCATTTTATTTTCATTGGATTAAATTTCATATAATTTGCCCACACTGCGTATGCGTAATTTTCGTTTAAGTCAGATCAAAACAAAAATCAAAAAAAAAACGGAAATAAGACGGAAAATCGAATAATACGTGGCGAATTTTTCTTGTCTGTTTAACTGGCGCTAAAAATACACACAATTTTTAATTCTGTTTGCTTCCATCAACACCTTTTGGCCCGATGAAAGCTTACAAATATTTGCAATTCGTGTTTATTATTTCTTTTTTGGTTTTTCGCTGGTTTTCCTCGCTGTCTCTCGCTGGCCATTTTTATGAGCTACATCACAAAATGCTGTTCTGTTCGCCACGGCGCCCTGTATACTTATTGTTTATAAACAAAATGCCCAATTGACTGCCAGCCAAATGATGGCTAAATAATAATAATAAATAGCATTTCGGTATTATGGAAACACACGGCGTATAAATGGATTGAGGTAAAACTCGGTGCAGGTTGACCACATGCGAAAATCCAAGAAAATAATGTATAAACTAAACAAAAGGCGCAGCCGAATGGCAAAATGTGGCAGGTGTGGTGACAATGCGATTCTACCGAATCCTATTTACAATTCCAAGTTATTTCTGTGTATTTTTAGCCACAGGGGAATTGTAAAATAATACCAAACAGAGGCGAAAACAATTTAGAAGGCTTTTTGTCCTCGAGTTAAATATTTTTAATACATTATTTTTGGGAAAGATAAATATTTAAATTTTGTGTTTACTCAAAAGCACCTTTTTTATTAAAGTGAAAAAACTAAAAAATTATTTAAAAGTTGCAAAAATGAATACAGTAAAACAAATGATATAAAATAGGGTCAATTCCACATTATTTCATATCAATATCACATTTTTGACTTAAACATATCAATTTTATATTTTATTATATCAGTTATCCAATTTTAAAATACCAAATGTAGTACTTATTGAAAAAATACTGAAAAAAAGATTAACAAATTATTTATTCTTATCAAAATGATATTATATTTTTTTTTTGCAATAATTCAATTTGATTTAATTTAAATAAATCAGTTATTCTATTTTAAAATACCAAATTTAATATTTTTTGAACAAGTACTGAAAAATAAAATCAAAATTATCTTTATTCATATCAAAATGATATTTTTACAGTTTTTATGCAATCATTTAATGTTATTTAAATTAAATAATTCGATTTTCTATTTTAAAATACAAAATTTAGTAAATTTTTCACTAAATACGGAAAAATAATATTAAAATCATCTTTATTTATATCAAAATGATATTTTTACAGTTTTTATGCAATAATTTAATTTGTTTTAACTTAAAAAAATTCTGCTTATTCATTCTAAGTTCTGCAAAACGAGGTCAGCGGCTCGAAGCAACTTAAAATTGCCCAAAAATAAATCCATTAATAATCATCAGCGGGGAAAACAAAAGCGAAGAGCCGACGAAAAAGTGAATAAAATAATAATAAAAACCTTTTAGCATATCCATGGCAATCCCCCGAGCTAATGAGGCGGGGAATTCCCCCGAATCGACCCCGCCCCCCATTTTCACCGCCCCCTTTTCCACACTGCTTTCACTGCTTGAATAACAGACAACATTGTTGCCAGCTTGTTTTAGTTTTGTTCCCTTCTTTTTTTCATATTTTCTGGATTTTTTTTTGGTTTTTTTTGGTACCGAGTGGAGCATGTGCAACAATGTTTTTATTTTGGCTGAGCTTATTTTTAGTTACTTTTTGTTGCCTTCGCTGAGCGAGAGAAATAACTTTCTAAATAAACGCAGCGCAGTTAGCAACAATGGAGGCACCCATACATACCATACCATACTACATATATATATAAACACTTTCCGCTTTTGGCTGTCTGCGCATTTTCGTGACGCTTTTCCACTTAAATGTATTTTTATTTTTATTTTCATTTTTATTCTCCTTCGTCGCGTGGCAAAGTTTTCTCCTTGCAGCATTTTCATTTTATTGCCGCGCAGATTAGAGTTGCAAAATTGTTAAATTTTAATTCCGATTCCGGTCTTAATTTCTCTTTTTTGGGGTTGGACACAAAACGCCTCAAGTCCTTGGGCCAATTAATTGACAGCGCATAAGGGATAATGGTGAATAAATAAATGCTTGGTTAGCCACTCGACAACAGAAATAATTGTGAGTAATTGCGAGTAACGCAACTGATGCAATTAAGTCAACTGGCAGTCCGCAATTTCACAACTTTCACGAAACAATTTGTTTTTAAATAATCGAATTATGGAGAAAACACGAAGGAATCTCAAAATGGGAAAAATTTACTTGATAATGAAGGGAAATGATTTTTGCCAGGGGTTTTAATTGTAGGTTATAATTACAAAAAAACATGGATACGCAGAAAAAAATTTGACAAAAAGATCAGATTGATATGAGCTGGTCAATTTGATATTTTTTAAAGATCAAGTCATTCATATCATTTTGATGTGAAAAAAGATTATGTTTAACTTGATTTTTATTATATGTTTGAAAAATACTAAAGTTGGTATTTAAAAAAATTTAACTTAAAGGATATAATATCAAGTTGATATGATGTGACATAAAGTTTGATCAATTCAACTTTATGTCACATGTCTGTGCACCAAAAAAAAAATCGATATGAGATAGGGTCATTTGTAACTTATTTCATATCAATGAAAATCCCATATGATTAATGTAAAATTTTTGATACAAACATATCAAATTGATATTCTATCATAGCAGTCATTTTATTTTAAAATATAAAATGTAATAAATTTTTTTACAAATAATGAATGATAAGATAAGATAACCATTATCTTTATTTATATCAAAATGATATGAAAAACTTGATCTTTAAAAACTATAAAATATTCATGGAAATATCAATCTGATCTTTTGTCAAATTTTTTTTCTGTGTACAATTAACCGTAGTACCAAGATATGGTTGAAAAAATATATATTTAAAAAAGGTTTTTTTCTACCAATATTTGCTGAGAACTTGGTTAATTAATTTTCGATTTGTTTATTGTTACAAATGTACATTTTACGCATAATTAAATGGCCTTGGGCCAGTTTGGTTTAAACGAAACCGTCAAAATTCAACATTAATATTATTGTAATTTGTATTTGTAATATTATATTTTTGTAAGGAAATTGCCAGTGGCGAAAGCTTTGTGTGTTTTTCGTAGATGTGAGTGTTAAAGTTTAAAGTTTGCTGTTGCTCTTTAAGGTGCTCATTAAATGTTATACAATGTTATGAAAGAATTTCTAAACTGCAATTAGCTTAGCTATACCAAATATAATATTTTTCTTTACGTATTATACCTATAGGTATTTATCTGAACAGATTTAAATTTACATATATTTCTTAAAACATTTTTACATTTAAGTGTTTAAAGCTTCCGTGATATTTAAATTTATATCATATTACTTATATCCAAAATAAATATAAACTATTCGTCATAAAATAAAATATTATATTTTAAAATACAAAATAATATATTTTTTAGTATAGTTTTAATACAAAATTATATATTTCTGTGAACATTCCACGCCGCTTGGTTAAAGCGGTTAAATGCGCTATGGGAACATCTAGATATATAAATGTATATACCATACTGTAAGCCGGCGGAGTCGCAGCGGAACACTTGGCGACAAATTCTAAACGCTGTCGCCGTCGCCGCTGGCGCCATCAAATTATGCAACGCGTTCTGCTGCGTCACGTGTTTCCACACAACCAGCTGCAGTGGCGGCGTTATAAAATTTAATTAATGCAGCCGAGGGGATGGTGGATGGGAAGGGGTGAAGGAGGGGGACGGCCCAAGAAACGGGATAAGCTCGCGCAGAGATGTTGGTCCTGAAGGCTTTGTCTACTGCTGTTGTTTTTGGGACAGGTGGAAGGTGTAAGGCGTGAGTGCACTGTGAGAAAAAACGGAAATCCAATCACTTTTATGCTAGGAAAGGAGTAAACGGACCTCGAACGGATCCCGAAATCTTGTGCATGATTAGGCAATTTTAAAATATTGTTAAAGTTTCAAGTTAACTATTTTATGAAAAACAACTTAATTAAAAAAAAGGTTGAAAAAAAAACTTTTTTATTTAAAATAAATAATAATTTTTTAGATAATATATATTTATTTAAGATACTGCAATCATCTAAATAACAAGAGAACATATCTAAAAATGTTCTCGAAGTTTTAAGTTAACAACTTTATGCATCTTATCTTAAAAAAGTACAAATTTGGAAAAAAACGCAAAAAAAAATTTTTATAAAAAAATATTGTTTTTATTTTTGGCTTAACGCCACATAAGATGAATTTTCCTATGTATTTTTTAAAATAATATAAAATACCCTTTTAATTGTTTTTTATATTATTTTATTGTATTGGTTAAGGGAAACCTTTTGGTATTGTTTCTCCAAGTGTAGGCCACCCGTTGGCACCCCTTTGGCTCAAACGCTCTGGACAGCTGTAAAGTGCTTTGTTAATTAGCAAACTGCCGAGGAGCAAGGAGCAGAAACAGCAGCAGCAGCAGCAGCAGGAGCAGGATCAGCAGAAGGAGCAGGAGTCCTGAGTCGCAGCTGTAGCTGCCTGCTGGCAATAATTTGCGCCCGCAAGTATGCAACACATTTTGCCACGGCATGCGTGTGTCAGTTAGCGAGGGTGTGCGTGTGTGTGCTCCTGCATATGTATGTGCTAGTGTGTGTGTGTGTGCGCCTGCATTGTACTTCGCACACTATTTGTCAATGTCAGAAGGGATTCGCAGCTACTTCTGCTTCACACGCTCCTAAATTTCATCGCCCTGCGAAACCAACGTGTTGGCAGCTGAAACACCTTCAGTCGCCATCGCTGAGTAATTGAGCAGAAATACCTCTTTATTGGTGACCCCAAATTTTACATCTTGAGCGCGTAATTCGAACAATTGTAATCCGATTTTAAAGTGTTAGATCTCTTAAGGTTCCTGGCTTAATTTAAGGAAGTACACTTGAAGTTTTTAACTAAAAAGTTTAGTTTTTGTAAAATGGTGACCCCGAATATCACTTTTAGTTACCACAGCTTGGCCAATTTTATAGTGATTTTCAAGCGTTATCTTCAAGATAGTGTTTAACGTGTATTTTAAGTTTTTAAATATTTTTTTTATTTTTTTACAAGTTTAGTTTTCAAATAAAGGTGAACCCGATTATTAAATTTAAATTTATTAAATTTTTTATAGTTTGTGTAATTTAATGTAGATTTTAAAGTGGTATCTACCAGTTGGTGTTCTAAAAGTATGTGGATTAATTTTTTTCAAAACTGCATTAAATGCGTTTTTACCTGAATCCTGTGCATAGTTTTTTCGAGTGTATATTAGAAGGTCGTGAGTCACGCTGGCCTGTTTTCGGATCAGTTCAGCGACATTTCTAGCTGACCCCCATCAATCGCAGGACCCTCCGTTATAACCACACACCCAACCAAACACCACCCCCTCCCCCCGCACGGATGCCACCCACCCCTTGGCTACCATGTGGCGCAATGTGTTAATCGAGAGAAGCGCTCAAAGCGTCGCTCATTTGGTTTTTCATTGCCGTTGACGCGCTTTCTCCATCAATGTGGCTTGATTTTGTGGCAGCTCCGTAAGCGGCGCCCAAAGGGGGGTGACAAGGGGTTAGGGGTTAGAGGGGTGCGGCTACAAGTGCCTTTGGCATCCATCAATGATGCAACAACAGAGACTCCCGGCGAGCGCGCTGATTAGCCAGGCCCAAGTGCCCAAGTTGAATTGCCATTTAAGAGCGCACTTTGTGACGTAAATTTTCACCAATTCGAAAAGTCGCTAATTTAAATAGTCAGTAAACTTTCTGGTAAAAAACTAGAGTTTATTTGAAGAAGAACATCTAAGTCATATAAAAACAAATTTACTTTTATAAATTATGAACGTAGTTTTTTTGAGTGTTTTACTAAGTATTAATATTAGAATGATTTTTAATTTTTTTAAGTTTATTTATTTTTTGTTGTTTTATAAATTTTTTTTTATTTTAATTAATTTAATTTTAATTTTGTTTTAAAATTATAGTGAATATTAACTTCTTTTACATTTATTTAATTTTATTAAAATTTATTTATTTTTTTTTATTTTAATTTATTTTTAATGAAGAAAGCCATCTGAGGTCATATAAAAAGTATTCCTTTTATAAATTTTTAAATAATATATTTTTTTGTTTTACGAATAAAATTAGAATGACTATAATTTTTTTTATTAAAAAAAAAATTTTTTTTTTCTTTGAATTTTATATTTAAGAAAATCTAATTGACTAAAAGTCCGAAAGTAAATTCCTGGGGGTCCATTTTTCCAATTACGTTCCTGTATTTTTCGCCAGGCAATAAAAAGAATCTGTCGTAAGCATTATATTTGCCAGCTAAATATATATCAAGTTAATATGCCGCACAAACACACACACGCACACAGGCTGGGCCAGGATGCTGTTGATATGCGTGAGTGTGTTTGTATTAGTGCGTGTGTGTGAGGACGCCCTAAACTATGCAACACATTTGCATGTTTGTGCGACGCTTTTTTTTCTGTATTTTGCCCACTACTACTGCTTTCTTCGCTCTCAGCTCTCTGATATGGCTGATATGGCCTGTCTGCACCCACTGCCCCACCCCCTGCGCCCCCTGGAAAAATGAAAGGCGGTGGGCGTGGCTGGTGGAAGATAGAGGGCAAAAGCGCAAAGCGCAGCGCGTTGTGAAATGCAAGCGAATTTGCATAGAAAATAGACAGTTTGGAAAATTGCATTCCATGTTGATAACTTAAGGCCCCCATCGCAGGCCCCGCTTTTCCCACTTTTACCACTTTTCATGCACCTTGCATTCGGGCCACCACCCCATTTTCCGCCCGCCGCCTGGCGCCGCTCTTAAACATTTGCCAGCTGCAATTGAAAACGAGCTTCAAGCACGCAACGCGTGTGCATAAATAACTTGTTTAAGTTTTATGGCAATGGACGTTGGTCCTTTCCGCAGAATCTCATCGCCCACTGTTCCCCTGCTCCGAAGTGCTACACAGGAAGAAACATCGGTTGTGTTTAGCCAACAATTTATAATATTTTAAAATTAAAAAAAAAGAGAGAACAAATAAAGTGCCTCCCCTCTTAAATACCCATTACTCAGCTAAAGCAAGCAGTGGCAAGCAGGGCAAACTTAGCAGTCGCTTGAAAGTGGCGCCATCTATGTGGCGATTAAAAAATTTCTTTCTGAAATGTGTATAATGTGGAAGGCTATATAATGTCTTACTTAAAAAAATTTAAAATGGCCGCAAAAAAAAAAAAGTGTAACATACCAAAATAATTTATCTGTATTACAAAATATTTTTATGAATATTTTTGTTTTAAATATTATTTTTGTAATTAATGCAGCAATTAAATGTATACTTTTAATTTATGGAAAGAAATAATCTTTTTTTTAAGTGGATATGTGTGCTTGTCACACGATTTATAAATGCTTGGCAGGGGACTTGCCATTGCACTCGGACCTGGTCACACCTTGAGCGAAATGCAATTTTGTCTGCCAAGCCAAGGCATCATCAAAAAAGAGTGGCCAAGGGGGGGAGTTGGGAGTTAAGGGGGATGGAAAAAAATCTGGGGTGTGACGACGATGTGAGATCGGGGGAAATGCAAGTTGATGGGCTGTCACGGCAATGCTGCACCTTGGCCTCAGCCCGGACAACCGTCATCCGTATCCCGATCCGTATTCCCCTTAGTCCCTGGACCATCCTACCATTTTTTCCCCATTTCCACACTCACCGCAAAAGTCGGACTGCGACGAGACAGAACTTGAAAATCAAATGCAAAAATACCTGAGGGAAACTGTACTTGCATATTTTTTCCAGCACTTTTCCAAGGGGTATCGCGACTCAAAGAAAACGTGACGAACTTCTTGGTCAACCTGCTTTTATTGATTTAAAGTACAACATTTGATTCTAATAGGTTTGTTAAAAGTATACATTTTTTAACCTTGGGTTAAACTTAAAACAAGGGTTTAAAGAAACCGTGACGAACTTCTTGCTCAACCTCACTCTTGATTTTATTAAATTTTGAATAACAAAAATAGGATCAGGGGATTGTTAAAAGTGTACCTTTTTTTAACCTAAGGTTAAACTTAAAGCCTAATTGGAGGTTAAGCAGGGGTTTCTTTTGAAAGCAAAGCATTTCTATTATAAAAAAAATTGGTATAAATTGTTAAAGGCTAAGATCTTGACTTAAAGGTAATCGAAATGATTTATTACTTAACTTCCGATTAAACTTTGGAGTTATTTCATTTCCAGGGTAACCGCAAATCGCAACTGTTTAGGCATTTTTTTGCCGACGGTCTCAATGCCACAAAGTCGGTATAGTGTAGTTTAGCGCACTCGTTGTTGTAGCTTGAAGTAAAAGAAGAAGCTGTCGGAACTGCTGACCCCCTTCTGGGTTTTACCCTCCATACAGACACACCCCCCTTCCCCACCTTCCCCTCTTTCCCCGACCTCCGCTCCTGTTTGTTTTGCCACAAAGGCTGCAATGGATGCCTTGGTTGCTGACTCCGAAACTCGGACCTAGGGTAACCTGATGGAATGACTGACTGACTGACTGACTGACTGAATGACTGACCGTCTTCGTCTGACTAAACCCCCCCTCTCTCCGTCTGACTATATCCCCCCCCTCTCTTTCTGTCTGACTCTTGCCCACTCCTTCCAACTCCAAAGTGAGTGACTGGGGCTGCCTTGTCATGATGCTGTTGTAACTATTTGACTTTATCTTGTTGCCGCTGCTGGTTCTGGGTAAACAAAATGCACTGGGGTTAAGGAGATGAAGTGCTGCCGGGCTGGAAAGACGGCCAACGATAAACAAAACCCAAAAAGCGTTGACTTGGTCCTCGTGGATTTATGTGGCCACTGGGCTGGCAATCCTACACGGGAAAAATCAAGTGATTTCATGTGAGCAATATGCCAATCGGTTTGGGGAAACTTGGAAAACCTATAAAAGGTTTTTTTTATATTTTGTTGTTTTTAAAAAAGTTATATATTAAGGAATTTAAGAAAAAAAATTTTTAAAATGTAATAATTTATTGTTGACTAAATTTATAAATGGTTTTTAAGGAATTTATCTATAAACGATTTTGATAAAAAATAATGATAAAAAATTTTACATTTATAAAATAGTTTATATTACAAAAATTTTAAAAATATATTTTACTATTACCTTTGTAAATTTTCTCAGTGTAGCTCCGTTCGTTTTTGTTTTTTGATTCTCTTTCTTTTCCAGACTGGTTTTCAATTTAAAGTTAATTTTAAATGTTGCTTAAATGCAACTTATCCTAATCAGGGAAAACGCGGCCGCAGGCTTTTCTTTTTTTCATTCTGTTTCTCTTTTTTTTTTTGCTCTGGCTCCTTGGAACGGGCTTTAAAGCCATTTTCTCCATTTTCTTTGTAGTTGGCTGCCAATTAGGAGCAAGGCACATTTTTTGCAGGTGCTGAGAAAATGGCACACAGCCACTTGACTTGCCCAAGCTCCTCTTGTTGCTATTATTATTATTATTATTTTTGTTGTTGCTGCTGCTGCTGCCGTACCCACTGAGCCACTCACTAATTATGCAAAGGGAGGAGACGAAAAAAAACTGGAAGAATGTAAGAATTTTCTGTTGCATCTGGCCGAACTGCAAAAAAAAAGAAAGTGGAACGCGGCCTGGCAAAAAAGGAAAATCTGAAGAATTCTGCTTCGCTTTTTTCACACGTAACTGTCAACCACGCAGGTGTGTGTGTTTGTGTGTGTGTGCTAATTTAGGCATCTTTTGTTGTGTCTGCTTGAATGACACATATACAAAAAGGTGTTCATGGACGATACCCTAACAAAAAATTTGAATTCATTCAATTAATTTCATTTTATTAATTTAATATTTAAATACTACTTATACATTTTTTTATAAGTAAAACGAATATTTTTAAAAAAATTATTATGATACTGAATATTATTTAAAGTTTTACAAATAAGCTTAACGTTTTTGAGATAAATTAGGTTAATATTTTTCTGGCTAACAATTTTAATTAAATTTTTTCTCAAGTTTTTTTATATTAATAAAATATTTTAAAAACTATATATTTTTATATTAAATATTTTTAAATTATTTGAATTTTTAATTTTATAATTTTTTCAAGCATATAATGTAACCAAATTAAATTAAAAATGCTTACAAAATTATACATTTTTAAAATATTATAAATATTAATATTATTAAATTTATAATTTTTAAATTATGTAAAATAGGGAATTTTAATTTATTTTATTTGATTGCTGTTAAGGTATATTTATATTTATTTTATTCATAAAATAAAATACCTAAACTAAAAACTAAATCACCTCCAGATACTCATTAAATTTTTGGCCGCCGAAAAAAATAATTCTGTTGCTTTAAAAAGAGATGTGTATGAAAAACCGCTAGGAAAAACAACAAAGACGGCAACAAAAAGGCTTTGTTTGCTTGCGGCTGCCACAGCAACAGCAACAACAACAACAACTACAACTAAGTACAGCCTGAGGAAGAAGAAGAGTCGTCGTATTGTAAAAGGCAAAAAAAAAGCGAAAAAACAACAAAAATATGAGCCCGTTTTATTCCATTCCATTCCGTTCCGTTCCACTCCGCGGCATTTTAGTCATATTCCTCCATTTTCCTCCCAGGCGCCGTTCATTCACGCATTCATTCAATTATTCAGTCAGCCAGCTAGTCATCTATTCATTCATTCATGCCCATTCATTGCCGCACTCATTCAACCATTTCCATTTTCATTCATTGCACTATGGGGCATTTGACCACTTTGGCTGGCCAAAACCCATTTTTGAAAAGTCGTTAAAATAAAAAATCTTGTTTGGGGATGTGTTAACAGAACACCATTTAACAATGTTACGTTTCTGGAAATCCGATAGAGGGCTTCTCTGTTAACTTAGCAGCTGTTAAATCAGCTGTTACAAATGCGACTCTCGATCTGTTAAAATTTGACGATTCGCTTGCAGATTTGAAGTTCTTCAAATTTGATTTTTAAAGCAATCTAAGTAAACTTTTTGGATTGGAATAATAGGATGGTGCTATATACTAAGTGTTTCTGTGGTTACACGGTGCAAATCCGTCGTTTTTTTCTTATAATTGAATGGCAAAGGAAGTGATCTAACACGCACATTTTTTTATAAAAACTTAATTTCAAATAGAGCAATAAAGCGAGTCCAGCGGAGTCCACTTCTGAAACCAATTGGGATTTGTAGAGTATTTAATTCTTGTCAAAATGTATATAGTCAGAATCGCCACTTATTGCCACTTTTTCTATAATTTAATTTTTTAGACCATAACCTCAAATTTAGCAAAGGTTATGGCTTTGCACTGGGGGCTGAAGAATTAGGGCGTTTTCTGGATTAAAATTATTTTTAAAATGAAGAATAAATAACTAGATGTGTCATTGATTAGTTTAAGTGGACTTTATAGGCTGTATAGCCAAATTTTTGGTACAATTAGCAAAAAAAGTCGTAAAAATGTATGGTAAATTCTGTCATTTGTCATTTTTTAAAAACATTAGGATATAGTAGTCCGATTTGTATGAAACTTTTAGTTTTGTGTTTTAAACGTAAATAATCGCTATTTCTAAAGTTATGTGCATTTATATCAAAAAACAACAAAGTTAATCTGATCGTTCCTATGGCAGCTATATGATATAGATGTCCGATCCGGATGATTTTTATATATAATATGCGCAGCGATAAAAAATTAAGACTGGTAAAGTTTCACTTCTATATCTCTTAAATTGACTGAGTAATTAATTTAGGCCTATAAAAGTGGTCAAATGCCCCATAGTGCATTGATAACTGAGGCAAGACCTCACGGGTCCTGTGGCCTGGGTTCCATTTAAAGGACCAGATGGACGGCACTGCGAAAATGTGGTACCTAAAATAGAGATATAGTAGATCTGTACTTTATTAGCCCTAGAAAAGTTTGTCATATACAAACAATTTATAAACTAAACTCAAAGTATTTAGCTTAAAAAGCTGAGATCTTGCGCGGATCCACGGAGGGTAAAATGCGTGCGGTATTCAAAAAGTATGCAACAAAAAATGTCTTCTAAAATCCCCTCACCTTAAGTTTCTGGATACACTGGCTTAGATAAAATAGATCCACGGAACGTAAAATTGTGAAAAAATCTCCCCACTTTGTTAAAAAAAAAATAAGGAAATGTGGTATTTAAAAAGTATGCAACAAAAATGTCTTGTAAAATTCTGGATCGCCACTAGCTAAGATAAAATAGATCCACGGAAGGTGAAATGGGTAATATATCCCCCACTTTGTTAAATAAATCAAGGAAATGTGGTATTCAAAAAGTATGCAACATAAAATGGCTTATAACATTATAAATAGTGAACAAAGGGAAAAAACCAAAGGGTTTTTTTTTAACGTAAAATTAATGGGTATATTTTCTAGCATTCTTCTGGATTTTTTTGTAACCCTTTTAAACCTCTCAAATGTCATCAGATGTGGCCGGCATTTTTTTATTTTGCACTCTTTTTGTTTGGTTCTCCAAAGTTCGCTTAATGCATCGAATATCGCTTTTCGTTTTTCGGTTTTAGATTCTTGTTTTCACTCACGTACGTGCAATATTTGCGAATTTCGAGGGGTGGGGACTTGACTGTGAATTTGCCACTTTTATTGTTTTTAAAACGCTTTCCAATTCCTCGCTCTGCTCTTGTCTATTTGCGATTTTCTATTTCGCTCGATTTTGTTGCTTATGTTTTTTGTAGTTGCCCTTCTCCTCGCCTGCAATTGCAATTTCAGTTTTATTTTACGCGCAATTTGTCTGCCCACTATGTATGTATGTATGTATGTAGGTGGATGGTTTGTAAAAAAAAAGCGTAGGGGGAAAATCGTGGGAAAATCGGAAAATTGGGGGAGTTGGTGCTGTTGCTGTTGCTGTTGTCGAAACTGAAACAAAAGAAATAAGCGAAAAAGCCCCGAAATTGAAAACCAAATAAATAAGTGAACTTTCTATGCTGGTTCGCTGTGTGTGTGTCGGTGTGTGTGTGTGTGTGTGTGTAAAATGTAATTCGAGGCAAATATTCGAGTGGTTGCTGCAGAAATCTGCAACAAACAGCTGGAAAACCGAGCCACTGGCCATATCCCTTCTTGTATCTTCCTTGCTTCGCTCCTGGCCAACTCGTATCTGTATCTGTCCGATTGTTGGCCAATATCAATGCCAATCCGAGTTGGCCATAAATCATTCGGTGTTGCGTCGAACGGAGAGAAGAAGCCGGAGCAACGGAAGGATATCGAATGATTAGCGTGAGAAATTATATTGCTACAAAGTGTTGATTTTCGCCTTGTTTGTTTTCCCCTAACTGGAACCACAATTGTGCATTTGGGGAGTTAATATTTGCGATTCTTAAGAGTACAAATGATTACTATTTAATTTGACTACACCCAGTGTGGAATTCATGGTAACTTTTTAACTTTTGGCTTTCAAAACGCTACAAATTTTGTAATAATCAGGTTTTAAATTAATCGAAATTATTAGGTGTCTAAAAGTATGCTGCAATATATTTTCAAATGGATTTTCTTAAGAAACAAAGTTTATTTGAAAAGAGTGTGTATTTATATTTTAAAAAATATATTTTAAAATTGAACTAGGTGTCTAAAAGTATGCTACAATATATATTCTAATAGATTTTTTCAAAGATTATTTAAAAAAATTAAACTTCAAATTAAGAAGAATATGTAAAAATATTTGTATAATGATTTTTGGGAGTAAAATCGAATAAATCAAAATCTTTAGGTGTCTAAAAGTATGCTACAATTATATTCAAAAGAATTTCCTGACGAATTTGTATTTAGAAAAAGAAATGTATTTATATTTCATCAAATATTTTTTAACAATTGAATTATGTTTCTAAAAGTAAGCTATAATATGTTTAGATTCATCAAACGATGTGATAAAAAATATTTAAATGATTTTTGGGATTAAAATCGAAATAGTATGCTAAAAGTATGCTACAAAATATTTACAAATGTATAGCTTCAAGGACTCACTCCAAAAACGACGTTCATTTAAAAATAGTTTGTATTTATATTTTAAAAAATATTTTGACAATGATTTTTGGTATATATGAAAATGGTGTTATAATCAAATTTTGCTATATATTTTTTAGAAAGAGGTAGTACGAAATTTCGCCTGCTTCCTTAAGAGTTAAGAGTATCACATACCCATATCGTTTATTCCTAACGCAGATTCTCTGTTTCTTCCATATTTTTCCAGTGGGCGTGGCAGTGGGCGTATGTGTGTGCTTTGGCCGCTGACAAAAGTGCAATTGGAATCGGAATCGAGTGGCGAATCGGGGAGAATCGGTAAAACGCAACCGATACGGGCCAAACTCAAGTGGCCAGGATAGGCGGCGGGCGAAGGAGGAAGGAGTTAGCGGGTGGGGAGGCGTGGCAGAGGCAGAAGCAGCGACAGCGACAGCAGTCATGACAATGTCCTCGACGTCGACGGCGACGCTGACGGAGGCAGCGGCAGCAGCAGAGGCGGCGGCGGCGCTGGGAAACGCGACTGTTGGCGAAATGTTTTCGGATGCGGATATGGCGGAAGTGCGGCATGTTGTCCAACGCATTTTGGTGCCGTGCGTTTTTGTTATTGGACTATTGGGAAATTCAGTGAGCATTTATGTTTTGACGCGGTAAGTGCACTTGTATCCCCCACACATGTCCTGCCCTCTTACCCCCTCATACCTCTGCCCCTCGTACTCTCTCCATTTCGGTTGTTATTGTTGCTGGATTATAGCCCAGCCGATTTTGGGCAATGGGGTGGGCGTGGCCTTTAGGCACTGTTATTTTATGCATTCAACAGGGGCAGAAAATTATTTTGATAGTATGCGAAGGATTTAATAATATCATATCATATCATAAATAGCGAAAACTAAAATGTAGTTGGGTATTATTAAATATTCCCTATAATTAGAGTTTCTATTTAGATGGTAATGAAACAACATTTTTTATATGCATAAGAACCAAAATCATAAAATTATGTTTATAAAAAGTAATTCCTAAAGATAGTTTGATTATTACGTATTATTAAATCATAAATCATTAAAATGTTAGTTTTTTTTTATTATTTTTTAAAATTTTTAAAGTGTTGTTTGGGAAGTCCTAAACATTTCAGTAATAAATTCCTGAGTATATTTAGACTATTAACTAATATTAACTTATAAAATTTATGTTTTTTCTATTGTTTTTAAAATTTTGCAAGTGTGGTTTGGTTTTCATAAAAATGTAACCTGTTTTTTTTAGTAAATTAATAAGGATTTTTTCGCAGTGCACCCACACTATATGTCCGCGTGTGAAACAAGTGGAACACGAATGAAGCAGCGAGCAGGTACGCAGCGCATTAAACACGACATTTAATTGTTGCCACCGCTGCACTTTAAAATCATTTCCACACTGCCAGCAACAAAAGCTATGGCAAGGACAAGTGCAACAACAACAATAACAATAACTGAAACAATAAGAGCCATTTTATGTGCCAAATGCAAAAATGCATCTCTTGTTATGTGTTGTTGTTGTTGCTGCTGCTGCCACACAGATAAGCAAAGTGTGTGAGAGTGTTTTTTATGTTTGCCGGAAAATATGCGACAGTTGCAAGTGCTCAGTGCGGCAAGCTGACTGCTATGACACCATATGTGCATTTTCCGGGAAAACTGGCGAAAATATATAAAGCACAAAAAAAAGAAGAAGGTCTGAGAACTCAGAAATGGATTAAATATTCATTATACTATCTATTAATTTTGTAGGAAATTATAAGATCTTAGGGATCTTTTTTCCCAGGAGAAAAATCAAAATATATTAACCTAGAAAATATTACTATGAAGCCTGTCAATTACATAATAAATGAGTAAATGTTATTAATATTTATTTTTGACATTTTTCGAGAAAACTGGCGAAAATATATAAAACCCGAAAAAAGAAGAAGTGGTGAAAACGTAGAAATGGATTAAATATTCCTTAATTAATTCATTCATTATTTAATTTTGTAGGAAATTTTCAAGATCTTAAGGATCTTTTTCCCCAAGAGAAAAATCAAAAAATATTATCCTAGGAAATATAATATAATATAATAAATGAAGCCTATAAATTACATAATAAATATAAATGTTTTTATTTTTTATTTGTGAAATTTTTAGGTAATTCCTAGATTTTGTTGAAAATAAATAAAATAAAATATAAATAAATAATGGATCTATTCATTTTCAATTCAACTCTTATTTCAATTTCAAGCAACCTGACTGCCATGAATGGCTTTTTAATTTAATGCCTACATTTCTTTGGTTTGTTTTGTGAAAATACAAGGAAATTTAACTATCAGAGGCTGCGGGCGATGCCAGAGGGAAAACTAAATGTTAACAGTTAGTTTTTATTGTTCATCTTTTGGCTTTATGACTGTGCCGACATTTGTGCGCATTTCGGAAAATGCCCAATGCCTAGTGCCCACCCATCCAGTGCCCGGGGGGAAATTCAGCAGACATCCTACTGGAATTTTCCAATGCCACCCCCACCCCCGTTTGTGTTTGTTTTGCTTTCGGGCAATTTGCTATTTCAATTGGTGTTGCACTTGGCAGCGTTTTGCATTGTCCACCAAAATGGTTTGGCCTGATTTCGAAATGCGGCGAAAGCGAAAACGAAAACGAAAACCCACCAGAATAAACACACACACCCACATACACAAATAGCAATTCTTTCCGATTCTTCTCGCCATTTTCAGAAAGCGCATGAGGTGCACCACGAACATTTATCTAACGGCCCTGGCCATCACGGATATTGCCTACCTGACCTGTCAATTGATCCTCTCGCTCCAGCACTACGACTATCCCAAGTACAACTTTAAAATCTACTGGCAGCTCTATGGCTACTTCGTCTGGCTGTGCGACAGTTTTGGTGAGTATTATGTAAATGATAGATCTGATGGGAGGCTTAAGAAACTATAACCATCGAAGGTGCTACAGAAATGACTCATCAAAGTGTCTTACGTTTTAAAAAGGTATCTAAAAATGTGCCACAATGAATTTGCAATCCTATTATTACCTAATGCTTTAAAAAGGTGTCTAAAAGTATGCTACAATTTTTAATCCTCTTCGTATATTTACTTTTAGTCGCTTTTATAAGTAATTTAAAAACCGTAGTAATTTCCGAAAAATTATTTTCGTCTTAAAAAGGTGTCTAAAAGTATCCTACAAAGTATTTGTATCCCATGATTTTTCTTATTTTTTATTGCATACTTTTAGGCTCTTTCATAAGTTATTTAAAAACTCTAACAATTTAAAAAAGCATTATCTTAAGTAATATTCAATAAAAGAAAACGGGTTATACAGAAGTAATAATAATAAAATATTTTATATTATTTAATGGAATAAAGATACATTATAAATTTATTATAAAGCGCACTTTAAAAGAATAAGCAAACATTTCGTGCTGTGAGAACAATTGCTTCGGGGTGGAAAAAGGAGTGCGAGTGCAACGTTTGGAGAGCACCAAATGGAATGGTGTGGATTCCATAAATTCCCCAGTTCCCGGGTTAGCCCCCCTGCCCCTCCCTTGATCCCCGTGTCCCCCGGATTCCTGGGACCGGGCCCATCAATTCGAATTGCACCTGCGGCTGATGCTGCTGTTGTGCATCAATTTCATTGAGCTCTGCCAATTTACGAGGTATAGTTAGCAGCGCTTTCTGCGAAATGCCAGCGGTCAGCTGAGGCTCACTGCCATACGATAACCGAAACCCCCCACCACCACCTCTGCCACATCTTTTTTCCTACACTTTTCCGCATTTCCACCGAACCCAAACCCAAAGCGCGACTCATCAGCGGAGCACGGACGTCAATCGTTTAGAGTGCGCAGCGTTTTGAATAAATTGACAGCCCAGGCAGCGAATAAATTGGGGTGGAGGTCAAAACTGGGTGGTTCGGGGGATTAACAGAGGAGCTACCGCGGTATTTATAATCCCAGAATACACGGAAAAATTCATTATTTAAAAGGGTGCACTTTTAAGGGCATTTTTCGCCTCATTAGTTTGTTCTTTTAAGACATTTTTCATTACAAAAGATTATATTACACTAAAATTAAAAAAAAAGTTGTGCCCAAGAACTTTATCGTGCCTGCCTTAGTAAACATTTACGTATTTTACAATTGAAACTTAATTTCTTCAAGTGCATCACTGATTGTGTCTATATTGTACTCCCACGCCCATTCAAAATTGCTTTCTCTGTTTCTCCGGACAGGTTACATATCGATTTACATAGCCGTGTGCTTCACCATCGAGCGCTTCATAGCGATACGCTATCCGCTCAAGAGACAAACATTCTGCACGGAATCGCTGGCCAAGAAGGTGATAGCGGGTAAGTTAAGGTGTTCGAAGTATGACGGAAATAATTCCGATTGATTCTGATACAAATTTAGAGTTTTTCAATGGAAGTAATATTGATTTCTTAATTTTTAGTGATTTTATGTTATCTTATGCAAAATTTTTATTTTTAATTATGATTGAATGTGTTTTATGCTTTATATCGAAATGTGTATCGAAAAAATAATCGGAAATTTTAAAAGCCAATCGATAACATACCTATTTTGTGATTTTATGTTACCTTATACAACATTTTTATTTTTTAATATAAAGCGATGTGTTTTATGCTTTCGATTGAAATTTGTATCGAATAAATAATCGGAAATTGTAATTACTTATCGATAACATACCTCTTTTTTGTCACCTCTAGCCGTGGCCATCTTTTGCTTGCTGTCCACGCTCTCGACGGCATTCGAGCACACAATTACGGTCGGTTGGAAGCAGATTGATGACGCCTACCGGCCTTGCAACCAAACGGTGGCCAACATCTCGCCCACGCCCCCGCCTCCCGCGGTGGCCACGCCCCCACTGGTCACGCCCCCGCTGCCCACGCCGGCGACCATTTGGCAGTCGCAGGACCCTACAACGGCGTCGACGACCGCCGGCAGCTCAAATCTGCTCGCCGACTGGGGCAGTGGCAGCGGTGATGGAGAGCCAGGTGAGTGACGGGGTCACCTTTTGTACACTCAGAGAAACAAAAAAAAATTTACAAAACAAACATATTAAAAAATTTTATTACCAAATTTTAATAAACAAATTACCATGTAGATTTTTAAAAACATTTCATTATTCCAAAAAAATTAAAAAAAAGAGATAACATTTTTAAAATATTTTATCATATCATATTTGTTGTATAATATATTTTTGAAGAACTTTATTTAATTTAAGATTTCACCCCCTCTTTTTTAGAGAACATTCCGCGACAACGCCGTCAGTGGCAGCCATCTGGATTTGTGACGCTTCCTACTCTGAGGAAAACGCTCGAGGAGCAGGATCAGGAGGTGGAAGAGGGAGAGGGAGAGCAGGGGTCAGGGGTCACGGAAAGTTTACTGCAACTGTTGCGTCGCAAACGCAGCGCTCAAAGCAACAACAACAATACGGATGCATTCGCATTTAATGTAACGGAATACTGTCAAAATGTAAGTAAAATGTGCTGAGAATTTTGGGGATTTCCCTGGAGAGAAAGAGAGAGGGAGGTTAACCAGTGAAAAACATGAGGGGAGTAAAAGTATTGAGACAATGATAAATACGACTACAACTGAAACTCATATCTGTGCTTTGAATTTTTGAATGAATACTTTTACTTAGAAGGTCGGGAATTTCATTGACCTTTGAGAGTTATTATATTATATTTTTTAATATATTTGTTATTAAGCAAGAATCTATGAAAGATATTTGAAGGGTTCATTGCTTTATGATATAATATCTATATTCAAAAATCTATAATATCCTATCCTTTGTGATATAATATCGATATTCTAAAATCGATAATATCAAGTCATTGTATCTCTATTCTTCATTGCTTTATAATATCCATATTCCAAAATCGATAATATCTATCTATTTTATCTCTATTGTTTATTGCTTTATGATATAATATCTCTATTTTTTAAAATCGATAATTTCAATCCGTTTATCCAACTGTTTTATCTATTTTCTTCTAGGTTACTTTTTATAACCATGGTCTTTCGGAACTGGGCAAAGATGAGTTGTATAGTAATTTGTGGAACATGTTTACCCTGCTGGTTTTCGTAGTGTTTCCCCTACTTCTACTGGCCACCTTCAACACCTTTCTCATTCTACTGGTGCATCGATCGAAGAATCTGCGTGGTGATCTAACCAATGCGAGCAGCATAAGGCGCACAAAAGTAAGTTCAAAGCTTTCGAAAGTGTTTTCACAAGATAATATCTATATTTTTCTGTACCCCTAGCGCAAATCAAATTCTGGAATAAAGGGCAGCGTATCGCAGGAGAACCGAGTGACGATCACACTGATTGCCGTGGTGCTGATGTTCATTGTTTGCCAGCTGCCGTGGGCGATCTATTTGGTGGTGAATCAGTATATGGACATTCAGGTTGGCACTCAGGTGGTGGCAGGTAATGTTTGCAATCTCCTGGCCTCCCTTCATGCGGCCTCCAATTTTTTCTTATACTGTGTGCTGTCCGATAAGTATCGCAAGACAGTGCGTGAACTCATCACCGGATATCGCTATAGACGTCGACATGCCCGGAATAATACCAGCCTGTATGTGCCGCATACGACGACTACACTGACCCAAATAAATGGGGATCATTATGGTAGCAATTATGGCGGAGCCGGAAGTCGGCGAAATCGCAATACAAATCGCCTGATAGCGTGAATAACCGTGAATATATTCGAATATAAACTGTATACTGGTTGAACTCCATAAAGAAGAGTTCATCTCGCATTCGTGAGATGCTGCTCAGCGGGAAAGAAAGGCTTTAAATTTGCCAGCAAATCATGATGGAATCACAAGTGATTCGCTTAAATCAAAAGTGATTCTATTAAAGCGTGTGATTTGCAGAAAATTTAATTTGTTATATCAATCGATATCTATGTATATCTCTATCTCTCTCTATCTCTATATATATATATATATTACATAACATACATTTGTGCCATAATGTGATGATTATAGATTTATGCTAGTTAACCTAAACGTAATTGTTGTCCTAAGTACTAAACGCATCAAATCAAATACACGCAAAATACACACAGACAAATAAACAAAGGCCGAATGGAGAGTAGTTCGCTATTTGCCCGTCCCACGGGGCGTATGAATAACCCAGACCCAGCAATGCATATTCATTTCGCCGAATATCGGGGAATAGTCCACAATTAACAGTCCTGCGAGACTGCGGCTCACCGAAAAGGACAAAAGGGGTAGACAATGCAGCAAAAGGAAAGAAAAAAGGACTTTCTAAAAGCAAAAGTCGAAGTATCTGCTTCACTTTAGTTAAAGGTTAGATTTTTGTAGTATTTTTTTAAGGGGTACAAATCTAATAAACTTAACGCACATATTTTTTAATATTATAATGGATAAAAGTGTGTTTAAATTAATACAGAAAAAAGTTCGATATAAATGAATTTCAATCGATAAATCGATAATTTAATTTATAATTTAGTTATTTTATTTAAAAAAAACCAAATGCAGTATTTTTTTACAAATACATAAAAAGAAAAAAGTCGATATAAATTAATGTCAAACGATAAATCGATAAATTAATGTCAAATTTATAATTCAAACATATCAACTTGCTACTTTATCATATCAGTTTATTTTATTTTATTTATTTAAAATACAAATTCAGTATTTTTTTAAACAAATACTGAAAAATAAGATAAACAGAATATTTATTCATATAAAAATGATATGATAATTAAAAAATATCAAATTTACCTGCATGTGTCACTTTTTTTTCTGTGTATTAATTTTTTTAAGTATTAAAATCTTTAGTTTTTTACACACCTGTTTTTGCAGTGGTTCGAATTTGAATATTTATTTTTATTGCAATTTAAATTTAAATGAATTGTTTTTCAAAAATTAACCTTAATAGTCTTGTTAGTTATCGAAAATAACTCAACATACTTTTTTTCGACTATTCAGATACACGTTTTTATGCTGAGGATGGTCAAGAAGCAAAAAAGGGGTCAATAGAGATAGCCCTTTACCTGTTGTTGCGATAATTGAAGTGTTGACAATGGCCAGCCCTCTAGCCGGGCATCTGCAATCGCCATCGCCAAATCTCCAGTTGCCAGTGAATTGGGCTGACCGATACCTAATTGAATGCCAGCCAAAAACCAGGTCCTTGCCCATTTCCCAGTTTCCAGTTTCCAGTTGCCTGTTCTCCGTTTCCTGTTCGCTGGCCCAAAAATGCAATGCGAACAGCTGCGGCAATCGAAGGGCTGCAACTACAGATCCAACTAAGCCGATAATTGAAGGTGCCGGGGTTGGCCAGTTGAGATACTCCTATGTCAACCTCCTGCATTTGCTACGGCTGCTCTACCATTTCTCCCCCCGGGATAATTGGTTCGTTTTGGGGGCTGGGAGTTGGGAGCTGTTGGCTGGAAGCTGCTAGCTGGTTGCTGGCCATCGATGCCGAATGCTAAAATACAAGTGAAAATCTTTTTTGGAATGCCGGCAATAAATTTTGCTGAGGGGGAAAATGTGGAAAAGCGAAATCTAACCCATCCACACACAGAAAGCCACACACAAACGTAATGGAGTAACAAACATTTGCGGTTTACTGCATTGCTATTTCCATCCACACATGTACTCTTGTGGTCAAAATAATAGTGCTGTTTGACAAAAAAAAATAAAAAAATTACATTGTCTTTTGTAAATATTTTAACAGACTTCTGAATTCAAATAAATTCACGTAGGTTTTTTTTTGGAAATATTTTAATTGGTTATGAAAAAAACATAAATTTAAAAAAAAAATACGATTTTCTGGCTTTCAAAAGTGCAAAATGAAATGGAAGGTAAAGATTTTATAGTTATTACAAGGATTTTGGATTTATTTTGCAAATTTACAGTTGACGACTGTAATTAAATGTGTTATGTGGGAAAAGAATATAAAAGTTATTATCTGTGACTTCAAAAATGTAATTTCTTAAAGAATTTCAATGGGAGTTATTGACCCTGATAAATTAAGGATTTCTACTACTGAAATTTTTAAGAGTTTTGTGATGATTTAATAATTAAAGTTCTATAAGATTATGATTATTAAGATTATTATGATTATATTATTATTATGATTATTATGATTTTTATGATTATTATGAATACTATGATTATTATGATTATTATGATTATTATGATTATTATGATTATTATGATTATTATGATTATTATGATTATTATGATTATTATGATTATTATGATTATTATGATTATTATGATTATTATGATTATTATGATTATTATGATTATTATGATTATTATGATTATTATGATTATTATGATTATTATGATTATTATGATTATTATGATTATTATGATTATTATGATTATTTTGATTATTATGATTATTATGATTATTAAATAGTGGATTCTAAATTTCAAAAAGAACGCTTGAATTTTTCCAACCTTTCTTTATTTAAAAATAATTAAAAAATTTTGGACTGCGCTAAGGAAAAATTCTTAAGCAAAATGTAACTTTATTAAATAATTTGATGGTTAAATAAGATGGTCTTTTATATTTTCCCCCTTCGAATTCTAATCTGTTCGACTTCCTTTGTGCCCCAGCTTCTTTTATCGCATTATTCAGCCATCATCAGGGGTATAGAAATGGACAAAGGGTGAAAAGAGGGTGGGGGTAATATTATGAAAGTGTAACAGCTGATTTCACCACCCCAATTTCGCCCGCCTGCCACAACTAGAGTGCATGAAAAATTACAAGTCAGCTCCACAATTGAAATATTTCCGCCTCAACGCACTGAAATGCGCAATCGAAAATAGTTATCTGTGTGCCACCAACCCACTTTTCTTCTCCTTTTTTTTTTTTCGTACACCCCACAGGGGGGAATATATCTATCCATATGGGGGAGGGGTGGGGGGTAATATAGGGTGATGTGGCAGACGGATGTGGCAGCGA
This sequence comes from Drosophila mimetica, assembly GCA_037075245.1. NCBI lineage: Eukaryota > Metazoa > Arthropoda > Insecta > Diptera > Drosophilidae > Drosophila > Drosophila mimetica. The sequence goes on from JBAMCH010000005.1 coordinate 7,968,662, forward strand.
CAAGGACAACATCGATGTGGACACATATGTGTGTGTGTGTGTGTGGTTCAGTCGCCGCTTCTGGAAACTGAAAACTGAATACTGGAAACTGGATACTGTATGCCGATTCGGGTCCGAGAAATTTCCATATTTGATTGTTTTTGAACGCCTGCCGCAGGACGACAAAAGAAGAAGGGAAAAAGCCGAGAGTAAAAAGCTCGCAGAGCGGCGTCTGTTTATTGAAAATGGCATATAAAAATCGAATGGGCGGTGGCGTTCTTTATTTTCTTTTTATATTTTCTTTTTTTCGGGTCTGAATTGTGGAAATGTGGAATGCACAGGCATAACATACTTTTGGGGGCGCTCAGTGAAATGCATGCATTTATTTACAGATATGTAGGTGCAAGGACTCCTCCTCACCACACCCCCTCTTCCACCCTTTCGAAAATGATAAAAAATATTAAGCGAAGGCAAACAAAGAAAATAAAACACAGAAAACTGCAATCAGAAAGCTACGAATTTCGAGTGCCCTAATTACAAATTGTTCTTAGATTTATATTAGATTTTATTTATTATTTATTTAATTTTTTTTTTTATAGATTTTATTTGAAATATTGAAAGCTCATTTTTATACACGTAAAAAAATTTTCCCTGTTTTACTTACACTTTTTTTCTGATTTATAGTTATAATTTCAATTTTTATAATAAAATGCAATACAATTTTTAGTTTTACAATTTTTATTTTTTTGGAAAATATTCTATAAATAATTAATTATACACCCTAAATAAAACGCTTTCATTTTTTCCTATTTTATTGACACTTTAAATATATTTTTAGAATTTTTGATTTCTAGTTCTAATTTAAATTTTTATAATAAAGTTAATTATAATTTTAATTTTTACATTTTTTTTTACTTTTTTAATTCGAAAATTTTTAAATTTTGGAAATAATATAGTAAAAGATAGAAAAAACTGATTTTAAATAAATACTTTCTGTTATAATAAACAAATAAAATTCGGGAACAGAGTTTTTTTTAAAAGAAACCAAGAATATGTGTATATTTTCTTAAAAAAATATAAAAATTAACCTGTCAAACTTGATACTTTTTTTGGCATACCCCAAAAAAATGGTCAAGAATGCAAAACATTCCCAGTGACACAAAAGCGAAACGGAATCGGGCGCAAAGAAAAAAAAACGTAAAATAAACTTGCAAAAATAAGCAGAAAAAAATTAAGCACTCATGACAAAGCGAAAGTCGGATAATGCCATAACAAAAACAACAATAGTGGCAGCAACAGCGACAACGGAATAACATTATAAAGTATCATGGCAATTTTTTCCATGCAGCAGCAACCAGTAGCGACAGTCAAAAAGTTGTTAAAAAAAAAATAAACAATTTTTGGATTCAGTAGTTTGTAGCTGCAATCTTTAAATGCAGACTGGTAGATATGGGAAAAAAGAAGTATCAAAACAAATTAAATGCTACATGATTGCGACAAGGAGATGGGGCATTTTCAGTGCGAAGACATCTATCGACGTTTTTATAAAAAAAAAATATTTAACAGAAACATGAAAATGATATAAGGATTATTGGGCTATCAGGATTAACTGGGTTGTTTTTCTTAGTCATTGTAGTCCTTATTTTCCAGTTCTACACAAGAAAAAACTATGATTAATGTCAAATTTATGATTCAAACATATCAACTAAATATTTTATCATATCAGTTATTTTACTTAAAAATACAGTACAATAGAAATTAAGTATATTTTAAAAAATATTGAAAAATAAGATAAACTAATCTTCATTCATATCAAAATGATATGAATAACTTAAAAATTACAAAATTGTCCTGAACAAATCAATTTAATTTTTTGTCAATTTTTTTACTTGTAAAAAATTAGTATTTTGATTGATATACTGCAAAAAAAACTTTCAAATGTCTAATTAATAATACGTGATTTCTAGATACGTGATACGTGATTTCTAGAGCCAAGAAATGTTTTTTACTTTAAATTAATATAAATGAAATACACATAAATTCCCACAACTTTTCACTTTAACCTATCCCTATAACACCATCTCTTCCTTACCGCTTCCTAAATGTTCTTTTCCTCTTATTTATTTTAAGCATTTTGTATTTATTTATTTAGTTTACCTACTGCCTTTTTTTATTGCTATTTTTGGGCCAAGTTGGAGGCCATAAAGCTGTGAAAATTCAAATATGCTACAATTGAGCCTCGTAAAAATTTACGGTGAGCGAGACAGCAAGACGGAGTGCGAGCGAGATAGGTGGCTTTGGATGGGTTGCGAGTAAACGGCACAAAAACATTTTGCGGTTGAAGGCAGTTAGCCAAATAAATGTACAACTAGATAAACAAGCTGCTCGAAACTAGTTACACACACACAGATATATATATGTACTTACACACATTCGAGATCCTTTAGAAAGAGAGAGGCATATGGGAGGTGAGAGAGAAAGAAAAGAAAGGCCCAACTGACAAACCATTTAATCATTGGTGTTTGCTTTTCATTTTATAGTATTTGCCAATTTCTTGATGTGCCTGTGTGTGTGTGTCAGCTGGCTAATTTTCGTTGCCTACTTTTTGGCACTTTTAGCTGGAAATTTATTATTAGCATACTAAAAATGGATGAAAATTTGGAAACGGTAGGTGAAGCTCTATTTGACAGCTAGTGGTGGTTTTAAAAGTCAAATCTAGTCCAGAAAATAATATTATTTTTGTACTTTTTTCGTACTTTTTTCTGTTTTGTATCCAGGTTTAAATATTTTCTCTTTGTACAATCCTAAATGCAATAACAGAGTTTGTTACTATCTGTGTAGGCTACTTTTCGGTCACTTTTCTAGAAATTCAGGCCTCTCCTTTTTTTTGTTCAGCATTAAATATTTTCAATTAACAATCTGTTGTGGCTTAACGGGAATAGGCTACCCTATTTATACTATAATACTGCCACTCACACACGCATACAGCTACATTTAGGGATACCCTTTTGGCGCTCTTTTTGCTGTTTGTTTGGTGTTTTCTTATGTTTTGTGCCGAAAATTTGCTTAATTAAAAATAACAAGCAAAGCCAGCAGCAAACACCAGGCCATTGCAATATCCCTGAACCAAACCAACCCCCCCTCCCCCCTGAATGAGCCCCCTTAAAGCGGGGGAGGCTGAAGAATAACAACCGCAGAGCTACAAGCAAAACTTTGTTTAATGGTTAGTTAAGCGTTTAATTTGCACAAGGCCTTGAAGCTCATCATCCACTCATCCACTCGCACAGAGATAGCACATCCCCGAACTCCCCTGATGACTTTTTAAAGGCCGCTGAGCCTCTGAGCCCCCATATGTTGAGGGCCGAGGGTTCGAACTGGTTACTGCGGTGGTTCCTCACATTTATTCCCTCGAGCACTTTCAACTGCCTGATACTTTTCACCAATTTTTAATTATTTTCTTGTTCTTTTATGGGTTTCCCCCTTTTTGTTGTGTTGAGCGAAATATAATACTATAAAGTCTTGAGTAACCAAAAGCAAAAAAGGTTGTTGGGAATATTGATATTTCTTTTAAAATTTAAATAAATAAATATATGATAAATAAACTAATTTATTTATTATATATATTTTTTTTTTTAAGTTCATAAGCTAGTAATTTTCTTACCCATTAATTTAAACAAAAAATGTAGTCTAAAGTAGGTTTCATATTTCTCTTTTACTCACATTGTTATTTTGAAATATGTTTTTTAAGTCCACGAGCTAGTAATCTTCTTGAGCATTTTAAATTAATATATAGATTTTCTGTAAAGTTGGTTTTATTTTTCTTTTAACCTTGCATTAATATTTTGAAATATTATAAATATTTTTTTTAAGTTCACAAGCTGGTAATTTTTAAAGTAGTTTTTATTTTCTCTACTTTACATTATTCTTTTAACATATTTTTTAGGTTCACAAGCTAGTAATCTTCTTGAGCATTTTAAATTAAATCTAAAATGGGTTTTTTTATCCTTTTTACCTCCCATTATTATTTTAAGCCCAGCTGTGTTTATATAATTTTTTCATTCTATTTTCCTATCTACCGCTGATCAGCGCAGTCGATTTTAATTTTTTATCCGGTAAAACTTTTTGTTTTTCACTAGATGGCCGGGGAGTCAAGTGTTGCCTTTTTATTTGCTGCGGGGGGAAGAGGTTAATGGCTTTTTGCTGAGTGCAGCCATGTTTGTGGGAGCCGGCGAAGGGCGGCTAAGCGGCTTAAAGTTGACGCACTAAAATAATTTCAGTGTTAATTTTATTTGAAAACCATCAAGGCTGATGGCCTCCGTGTTCTCTCGCTGGCTAAAAACTTTTGCCTAATGCCAATTAGAGGGAAATGTCCATGTTGCTGTTTTTCCGATTCGCATTCGGATTCTGGGGGCAACAGAAAAAAATGTAAAAAGGGGGCGGCGGCCACAGAACATGGCTGATTATGCGATTCCCTTTTATCTCGGACAGTTTTCCAGCAAAATTGGAATTTTTGGAAAATTCGCAGTGATTGACGGTTAGCGGTGGTGGCGTTTGGTAAAAGACAAAATTATTCACTTTAAATAAGTTTCGGCATTTAGTCATTATTCAATTAAAGCTCTTTGCTGGCAACATCATTTCTCGTTGTAAACGCCCGCAGCTGCAAAATGTTATTTGCTGGCAAAAAGGCAGCAATGATGATGATGATGTCGCCTGTTGATGTTCCTGTCGATGTTCATTATAAGACTGCTGATTAATGGCATAAATAAATTAAAAAAAATTTAAGAAATAAATATATGCTACAGATCATTAGGACTTAAAAAATCACTGGAAAGGTTTTAAAAAGTATGCAATAATATGTTTTAAATATATATATATTTACTGATTAATGGCACCCAAAATATTAAATAAAAACAAACATATTTTAATAAATTTTAAAAATGAATATATCCCGCAGAAATCATTAGAACTTTAAAAATCAATAAAAATGTGTCAAAAAGAATGTAATATATATAATAATATATTTGAATTTGTCTAAAAGTATGCAACAATATATTTATAATGTGGAAATCCGGTGAATTCACAAATGTTTCACCGTTCACTGAATTGCTGTGGATTACTTTACACAATGGTTTAAAGACCCTAGTAATATCTGTAGGCATATCCTATAAGTTTTTCCCTTATAGGAATATAATTATGCCAGCATACCATCAAAAAAAATCTCTGGGAAAGGAAGTGAGATGGCGAGATTGTTGAACTGCAATCGCTGGCCTGTTGGCAACGCTCGAGTCGAAAGTCTGGGCTGTCAAGCCGGCCAACGACATCGCCATTCCGTGTTCAAAATGGCAACAAAGCCGCGTAGCCCCACCAACGGGCCCCTCCATTCGCTAGTAGGACAAAACGGTCGCCAAGTTCCATAGGCAGGGGAACACAAAATTTAACTTTTTAATTAAGGCGAGGCAATGGTTTTTATTTTGTTATTTGTTTTCCCTGTCGCCCGGCGAGTGGAAAGTCCTGCCAGCGGACAAAGGCGGCCAGGAAGCGCAACAGGCAAACTTGACACATAAAACGGGGGATAAAGAACAAGAAGCGAAAGAAAAAAGCACAATAATCATAAAAAAACCAGGGAAGGAGGCGAGAGCTTAATATCGAAATTTAAAATACCCTCAATTTTATTTATTTAATGTAAAGGCTTTAAATTTAATTTTAAAAATTTTTTTATTTTTTAGAATAATTATAGGTTTTAAAAAAAAACAAGGACAATATTTCCTTTGAATTTAATATTATTAGTTAGTTAAAATATTTTGTAATTACCCTTACATTGTTTAAATAAATTTAAAATGTCATAATTTTTAAACTTTAAAATATTATTATATTATTTTTAAAATTACTTATACTATGTGTAAATAAATTTTTAAAAAATTAAATATGCAATTTTTAAACTTCAAAATATTTAATATTGTCCAAGTGAAACAAAATATAATAGGGAATACCTTCTGAAAACTGCGACAACAGAAGAACAACTTCAAAGCGGCGACGGTTTAGTGTTTTCGCAGTGTGCGCTTGAGTGTGTGTAAGTGTGCGTTTGGGTGTGTGAGGCGCTTGGCAGCCATCTTGCGGCCGTTGTGCTCAGCTGACAACAAAAGACAGGACTAAAAGGACAAAAATACAGGACGAGGCAGGCGCTTTGTTTGTGCCTCCGCCTGTCGCAGTTGCCTTAAAGGACACTTAACCTTGTCAGAGGCGCCACAACAACGGCAACTTCGTCCAGCAGATCCGCGAATTGATGATATTTTAAAACGCAGCGCGTCGACTTGTTTCTGTCCGAACAAAATGCAATTTACTTTTGTGCCCACAACATCAATTAGCAAAGGACAATTTACTAATTTAAATAAAAATTTCTTCACCTATTTAATCGAAAAGTAGGAAAGTAAAATCCATTAACATATTTTTCAATTTTTCAATTCCAATAAACATAAAATTTTATAAATTAATATGCAGTTAAACGTTGCGTATACGCATTGTGGATAGCTGCATTTATTTTTTTTTTAATTATTTATAAGCTGATAAAATATTTTTGTAAGTAGTCTTCTTGGATATATTTTCTTAAAGGTATTTATATTTATCCTTATTCAAATTAAAATGTAATGAATTAAAATGCAGATCAACGTTGCGTATACGCAATGTAAATTCCAAATATATTTTAATAATTGATAAGCTGATAAAATATTTTTTGTAAGTAATCTCCTTGAATATATTTTCTTAAATATATATTTTTTATATATTTTTCCTCATTACAATTAGATATGTAATTAATTCAAATGCAGTTCAACATTGCGTATACGCAATGGGGATAGCTAAATTTATTTTATTTTAAATAATTTATAAGCCAAAGAAATATTGGTTGTTGAGTACATTTTGTAATCAAATAATGAATATACAAAATACTGAAATGCAATCAAGAGTTCGGCTAACGTTACGTATACGCAATTTGACTGGCTGTAAGTCATTTTCCTTGGATTGTGTTACGTAACTGCCAACGTTTGTGAATCGTAATTGCTGTGCTGCTGTGTGTGTGTGTGTGTAGCTCGAATTACCAATTTATTTGACAAGCTCACAAATTGCAGCTAACCGAAAAGGGAAAATCAGAGACCAGCTAAAATTTAAGCATGAAATAAAAATAAGATGGGGCAAAAAAGAAAATGATGAAAAATATATATGGTGTATGTATAGTATGTACCTATGTACGGTTCGGTGCATACATATATTCATTCGTACTTCCAGGGCAGCCCATTCAAGTGTGTGGGCGGGTGTGTGTTCAGTGCCTTATTGACAGTTGATTTGCACTCTGATTGCACAAAAGGAAACCCAAAATCCGTACATTAATTAAACACTGAACTCGTCCTCTGTGTGTGTGTCTGCCACGCCCCCCGTTTTTGGGGGGCGGACAGGACGTGGTGTTAGGCAGACAGGATCTGGGAATCCGGGCAGCTATGAGGAGTGTAGAAGGGGGAGGGGGATTTCCAAGGATCCCCGCACCGGAAGCTATCTGTATGGATATGGCTGCTCGATTCAGCCAGCAGCTCCTGATTCGGTTTCATTGCTTGCAGTTTGCCTTTTTATGGCTTGTGCTACGCTCAATTCATCCTGGCTTCAATTCTGGCTCAATCCTTTTCTCCATTCGGCACTTGCACAAAAATTTCAGATATCGTTCTTCTAAACTATGAGATTTTTTGAATTATTTATGGGTGTACATCAGATTTGCATATGTGATATTTACATCTGTGATATTTACATCTGTTATATTTACATCTGTGATATTTTCATCTGTTTTATTTACTTATGTGATTTTTAGATCTGTGAAATTTCTGTTATATTTGCATCTGTCATATTTACATCCATGATATTTACATTTATTATACTTACATCTGTTATATTTATATCTGTGATATTTAAAATTTTTTTTTATTTTTTTAATTTTGAATTTTAAACATTTTTATTAATATTTAAAGCATTTTCTTGTTTTGTCACTTTTCTAAAATGTTTTTAATTTGTTTTTCTATATCAATAACTTTTTTGTTTTTTTTATATATTTACATCTGCGAAATTTTAACATATTTATTTAAAATATAATAATTTTAAACATTTTTATTTAGTTTTCTTCAGTGTTTCCACTGTTGTGTTCACCCTTTTTCCGGCTTGTCTGCGACCCTTCTTGTTTGCCCAACTTGAGGTGTTTTCCCCTCCGCCCCTGGACACCCCTTCCCCATACAAACCCCTCCCTTCCCCCCACCACCCATTTTCCTAGTGCCGAGCCATGCAAATTTTATGAATATCTGCCAAAATGGGGAATAAGCAAATAAGAACATTTCTCGCTTGGCTTTGCATCACAACAAACAGGCAACTTGTGCAGCTCGCAAATTCATAGTGGATAACTTTAAATTTAACTGACAGGCGGCAGCTGGTCCCAGGACTCGCAGGACCGCCCATCCCTCAAGGACCCTGCTTTGGCCATTTATCAAATGTTTTGCCTGCAGACGCGAGTCGCAAGTGTCGTTAATTATCCAGCGTGTACGACGTACGTATATACTATATATGTATATTTTTAATTTTTTATTTCCTTATTTTCACATCCTTGGCCGCATATTAATGCATGTTTATTTGCCAGCCTGGGCGCACTCAATTCACATTTATTATTATTTATGACCGTGCATTATAATTCATTTAGGGGGCGGCGCTGGGTGGACACGACGACGACCTCGTCAAGTTTTAGTCGGCGGCCGCTCATGTGTGCGTGTGTGTGTGTGTGCTTTTTTAGTAATTAATTAAGTGCCCCTCTTCGGTAGCTAATTAAAATTTAAAGTGCCCGCTTAATTGGTAACATCAACAGCTGGCGCTCCAATGCTTCTCCCCCACTTTTCCACACACTTTTTTATTTTATTTCTTCTATTTTCACTAAAAATATTATACTAAATTCTACAAGTAGCTCGTTGCGTTGGCCTAATTTCCATGATTGCCATTTGAGTTATTGAAATTGGATGAATTTGAGATTTTAAAACCATTTTATTCTGCGCCTAAAAGTAGGCAATAAAAAATTTGATAACTAATAATTGATAAAAACAGATGGATATAACCAGAAAAAATTAATGTTTTGGGTTTCCAAGTATTTTAAATTTTTCATTTATTTGCAATGAAAAATTTTAAACCTATTTTATTCTGCGCCCAGAAGCAGGCAATGGAAAATTTGATAACTAAAATCTAGGAAGTAAAAACAGATTTACATTCAGAAAAAATTAAAGTTTTAGGTTTCCAAGTATTTGAAATTTTCCATTTATTTGTTGTAATTATTTTTGTAAATCCCATTGGCTTTTAGTTTTAGTTTTTAGCCCGTTCTCCTCGCTTTTTCCACAGCTCTTTGGATATTGTGTGCGAGTGCAACCAATCAAAATTCCTGTTATAAAATCAAATTTTCATTGCTCACAGTGAGCATTTCCTTTAACATTTCATCCATTGCTGGCATTTTGGGCACTTTTCGGTTTTCTCGCAACTGGCATCTGTTTGCCTCAGCATTTTTTGCCCGGCGTTTTCCTTTTTTCGTACTGGTTTTGCAGTTCCGGTTCCGTTTTCTGATTCGGGTTTTAGCGGCCCTAAGCTGAGTGGGCTTCGATGGGTTAAACTGTAACTGGGCACAAAGGGCAGCAATTTTCGGGCCGCTTTCAGTTGTAGTTTCATCTTTCGTTTGTTTTACAATTCACACTCACCCACACACACATACACATACACACACCCACACAGGCAATTTTTTACGCCTCACCTCAAAGAGTTTTTCTGGCCTTGTGTTAGAATTTAACAATTTTTTCCACTTTTTTTGACGTTTGCCCAGAGGGCGAACACAAAAAAAAGGCACAACTTCAATGATTTGGTTTGTTGCATTTGGTGGGCGTTGAAACGATCTATCAATAATGGCGAGTTTTATGGCAAAGGCCTGGAAACTACAAAGGATTTTGCAAAATTGTGAATTAGGCCAAATTAAATAATTAAAATAGCAAAATATGTTAGAGGAGTATTTTTATTTCAACAAAATTTTTTTTTGCTTTAATATATTTGGCAAATTTAAATTAAAATTAAACTATGAACAACTTAAACCAAATATTTTAAAAAAATGTTAAATATTTAACGGATTTTGAGTTGCAAAACTCAAAGTGTTTCACACGGTATTTGCCAAGTCGATTCTTGATAGCCTACAAGTCCCGTTTCTTGGCTCTTTTTTATGCAGTCGGCGTTAAAAAACCATTTTTCAAAATATTTTACTTCCTTTTCGGTGCCCGTTTTTGCCTTGTGCCAAATTGGTGGGGAAATGGGTTAGTTTTTTATTATTTTCTTTTTTTTTTGTCTGGCTGCCCTGGCATGATATTCATCCCGAACTCCAATAGAAAGTGCAAAATTTGAAACAATAACTTTTACGCACGTCAGTGTAAACTCACATGGAAAATTTGCATGCCCCACAAACACGAAAAAAAGGGGAAATAAAGAAAAATAAGAGAAGGAGAACGAACCCTCAAAGCAAAGTGAAAATGTGTTTGAGTTTGTTGTAACAAAAGAACAGAAAGCGGAATATGCATGCGAAGTTGTTTTGCTATTTTCTCCACTGTTTATTGCACTAAAAAAAAACACATGGTATCTTTTAAAACAAAAAAATATACTAGGTGCGACATAAAAGTGTGGTTTTTATTTAATACTAAATAATATACTATCTGAACTCTGTGGTATTAGTTTCATACTAAATATTATAAAATATACTAGGTCTTGTATAAAAGTGTGGTATTTATTAAAATTATTTATTAAATTATTACTAAATAATATACTATCTGAACTCTGTAGTATTAATTTCATACTAAATATTAAAAAATATACTTGTTATAGTATAAAAGTGTGGTATTCATTAAATACTACATAATATACTGTTTGAACTTTGTAGTATTTATTTCATATAAAATATACAAATATACTAGGTCCTGTATAAAAGTGTAGTATTTAATAAATACTAAATAAAATTATATCTCCGTAGTATTAATTTCATACTTAAATACTTAACTACTTACATACTTAAACAAAAGTGGAATTTTAACACTTCTTGTAGTATTAATATAATACTCCTGTTATTAAGATATTTTGAAACTCAACAGCTTTAGAATAAAAGTGGAAATAGCTTTTTCTTATCGGTGTGAGTGCCCATTTTTGTTTAGCATTTTTATTAAAGCAATTTGGCTTTGTGTAATTTGCACTTCATTAGCTGAAGCTGGCTGAATTGAAATTGCCTAAATGGAATTAAAGTTTTTGCCGGCGGAGCGTAACTAATGAATATATGTAGATATACTTATGAGTATGGGTATGAGTATGCGTATGCCACCCATAAATGTTGCTTTACATGTTTGAGTTGGATTTATGTGGCATGCACTTAAAGTGACTTTGTGGTTTCATTTATGAGCTGCTGCGGTCCGGGGTGACCATGCAAAAGTCAGTGGCTGTTGCCTGATAATTTATAAACGGAACGGTCATGGAGCCAAAAACGAGACCCAACCAAAACTGGAGACCAAACCAAACCAAACTGAACGAAACCAAGCCAAAACCAAACCAGACCGACAAACCAAAAACCCGGCCAAGCGAACTCACTGGAATGCAGTCTATTAGAAGCGCGTTATATAACCCACACTTACATATACCAAACCCCCCCTACACCCACTCACACACATACATAGGGCCACACAGGACCTGCTGCACCCACACAGGTGCGCAGTCAATAAAAGTCCAAGTTCGAAAAGGAAGTGCACGTGGGTGTGTGTGTGTGTGTGTCTCGGCGAGTGCGGTTGAAACAAGTTGATGATTAATGCAACTTGAATTGCAGACTTTGCTTTCAACTCCTAAGTCCAAAGACTAACCAAAATAAACTTCAGTCAAGTTTTCATCCTGCCAGCGGGTAAAAACTGTGACTCCAAACGGGGGAGAAGCTGCCGCTGATACCCTGTAATAGGATTTTCAAAGGGATTACGGGGCAAAGGAAGAAAGCTAGAGGTGAAATAGTAAATACATTTGAAGGTTCATCTTCCAAAAAGGATTTCATTCATCTATTTTCACCTACAAATACCATAGTTTGTATAGGGAAATTGAGTTATGTCATCTAAAATAAGCTTTAAAAACAAGTTGAAAAATTATTTTCAAACAGAAATCTTTAAAATTTAAAATATATTATTATTGAGTATCCCTAGTATATGAAAAACACATCGGAAAGAATTTTATTTATCTTTTTCTTTTAAAATTAAAATATTTTGTACAGGGAATTGTAACGAACTGATTTTGTATGTCTGCTCGCTACGAGATTCGTGCGGCTAGCTCAGAGAAGTTGTGTGTTCGTCCCACCAAATTTATATAAACGTGACCGCCCAGGGGATCAGTGAAAAGCACAGAATCAACAGGTTCGAATGGAGTTTATTGCGGGTATAATTACAGCGGGCTCAATGGCGGTTTGGGCCTGGATGTCGCCACTCGGGGTCCTCGGTGTCTCCTGGGGATGCTCGTCTCCGCACGTTGCTGCGTCGCCTCGGTGGTCGCTGGCCTCGTTGACTCCGTGCTCCGGTCCTGCAGTTCCCTGTAGTCCCGCGAAGACGCTCGGTGATGCTCGACGATGCTCGTGCACGATGTACGGACCCGACGACTACTTGTAGCGCCTCGGACTCACAAGGCGATCAGCCGTGTGGGCTTAGGGAAGCGTCACCGTTCCCAGACTAGGGTGAACAGGTGCTGCGCTCTACAGGCCCACGCCAATAGACACACAGCCGCCTGTCCCTTGCTCTGTCCCGGATGGTCCCACTAGGGTTTCGCTCGGATCGCGCTGACAGTCGAGGTAACACCAGGAATCTGTCTAACGCTCCACCTCGCTTTTACGCCTAGTGCAAACGAACGTTCCACCCTGGTCTGACCCTCTTGCTTGTTGCCCGTGACGTTTCCGCGTAGCTCGGTGTCCCTTCTGGCGGGTGCTGTAGCTGACGATGTCCTGCGCTTCGCTCCTGGAGGTGCTGGTTGTGAGGCTGGACGTGGCGTGGCTTATGGTACTCGGGGTTTGGACACACGCCGATCCCGGGTTCGTGAACCGTTAGGTTTCTCTAGGACAGCGCCTGGAGATGATAACAGGTTCGCCCTTTCTGGCTGGTCTCGCCAGGACCTGTTCGAGTTCCACTTGACGGACTGGGCTTACGCCGGGACCCGACAAAGGAGTATTTGGAACAAGGCACCCTGGGTTTAGATGGCTCTCGCCCCGAGTTTTGATCTCTTGTCGCAGGACTTCACTACTCGACTCTGCTAGACACGCCAAGCGTAATGCGAGGATTTAGTCGTAACAGGAGTAGGATGGTCCGCTTTGACTTAGCCGTGTGATGCCCTCTGGACCTCAGCTACCTGTGTCTCAATTCGGAGATTCCTGGTGGTCCAATCCCGAACGTCTCGACGTAGCGATCTTGCTCCTTGAAGGCTCCCACGGCGCTGCTTCCGACGACTGGGCTTGTGTTTCACTTGTAGATTACTTGGCACTGGTTCACTTTGTTATCTTGACTGATCTTTACGGGTTGACACCTTGTGATCGACTGATCCTGTTGCCAGCGCCCGGCGGCTTTATATAGGGCCTCCGGGTACCGTTATTTCCCTTTTGTGCTCTGGCCGCGGCATCTCTCCACTCCGGGTCCAAAGTCCGTGGATCCTGTTTGACCCACTTGTCCTTCACGCACGGCCTTAACTTGTGTCTCTGGGTGTTGCCGCTGCTCCGCTTATGTTTTTGGTGCCTGTGGCACGTCTGTGAGTCGCTCCGCTGCTGAGATGTGGCACTTGTCCTCCTGGATCAAAGTCCACGGCAGAGTCCAAAGTCCGGTGCAGATCCGTTATTTCCCCTTTTGCACACGGCACTCTGGCTCTGCCTGCGAAGTCTCCACTCTCTCACTCTCCGCTTCTCGCTCTCCAAACTCTCTTTGGCAGAGGTCTCTCTCCTACCCTCGAAGTCTCCAACTCTCTTCTCCACTTCTCGGTCTCCAAACTCTCACTCTCCAAACTCTCTTGTGCAAGAGTCTCTCCAAACTCTCTTTCTCCAAACTCTCTACTTGCAAGAGTCTCTCCGTTTGCTCTTCGCCGCGCCGCTACCCCGCTAATTCGCCGAGTAATTGGTAAGCGGCCGGCCATCGGTAGTTTGGCTGCGGGAATTTGTGGGAGTTATTCAACTCCTCACATCCCCCCCTTACTTCGGGAAATTTTCAAAACTTGGCTTCTACTCTCCGGCGTTTCCTTGTATTCGCTAGCCTTCGAGTCCTTGTGACGTTCTGCTCCTTCCCTCGGCGCTCCCTCGTTGCTTCCCTCGACGCTCCCTCGACGCTTTCAACTCCGTGAGTTTCTACGGCGCCGGTCGTCCTCTTGCCGCAACTTTCAAAACTCCCGCGCCGATCCTCCATCTGGTCCCACTGGTCATCGACACCCATCAGCTATCGATAACCAGCGGGCCTTCGTTCAAGTGTCCCGCGCTGTTCTTCTCGTCTGGTCACACTGGGTATCGACACCCATCAGATCCCGATAACCCAGCGGAACTCCCCACGATATCGACACCCATCAGCTATCGATATCGCTGGGGCGGCGTTGCCACTTGATCGTTCGCGATATTTTCTTCACCATGATTTTGCCATATATCGTTTGCCCATCGATCGCACTATCGTCCGCGCCAATCGACCGCCCTATCGAGGCGCCCCCGTCCCTACTTCATGGTGATTTTGCAATCTTTGTTTTTGTAAGTGCAAGTTTCGGTGTTTGTGTTTTTGTTTCTAACTTGTTTCCTTCCAGATGCGGCAACTATGCCCTTCCTTGCCCTTGGCTTTGGGGTCAATGCCCTTAACAGGTTAGGCTGCGGCTGCGCCGTTGGTTGTCGCGCTCTGTCAGCAGCCAGGTTTGTTTACCCGTGGTGAGTTGCCAAATTCAGCTTGACCCGGCATTCATTTGTTTGCTTTCAGGGTTTTCGGCGACTTGGTTGAGCTTGTTTTCTGTGCGGGATTTTCGGCTGGCTACGGTATAGCCCTAAAGCTGTACCGTCTCCCCCTTTCCTCGGGATAAGTAGATAGGTCTTCCGCGCTACTTTTTCCTCCCTGGCGTAATCTGGGATGACTCAAGCGTGATGCCTGACGCAGAATCCTGTGGCCTCGGAGTCGGAGTCCCTGTGCGGTAGATCCTTGTTGGTGTATCCTTGTAGTATCCTCGTTGCTTGGCGTGTCTTGGATGATTCTCGCTTAGGCCTGACGCTTAATCCAATTGCCTCGCAATATCCTTGATGTTATCCTTGTGCCGTATCCTTGTGACTGTATCCTTGTTGCCTGGCGTGTATTGGATGACTCTCGCTTCGGCCTGACGCATAATCCAGGTGCCTCGCAATTTGTGTCTGCCATCTTGTTTTATTCCGTGGTGTCTGCGGGTTGCTCGCTTGCGTTCTGTGTTTGTTGTTGTTTAGCTCGCTACATGGATGGTCCGCTCTTTTTTGTTTACGTTCCGAATTTTGCAGATCACCGGCGAGACGAAATCTCGACCTGGTAGGGCCCGTCGTACCTAGGGGCCAGCTTTGCGGCGAACCCTTCTACAGCTTTGGACAGGTGGTGTTCCTTAGCCCAGACTCGTCGCCCACCGCCGGCGTCCATTGCCTTCTCCTTAGGTTGTAATACCTAGCCTGATCCTGGGAGGCCTTCTCTAGATTTCGCCTTACGATCTCGAAGGTTTCGTGGAGTTTCAGGGCGTTTTCATCCGGGGTTTCCGTGGCTCGTCCGGTGCCTAGGGTTTCTCTGTCGTAAAGGGCGCTCGGTAGTCGTGGCTCCCTGCCTTGGGTAAGAAACGATGGTGTGTACCCAGTGGACTCTGATACACTGGAGTTGACGGCCAGCATGATCTCAGGCCACTTCTCGTCCCATGTTCTTTGGTCTTGCCCTGCGAACTGTGCAATCATAGTTTTGACCGTCCTGTTTGCTCGCTCCGTCGGGTTTTCTTGCGGCGTATAGGGTGCGGTGAATTGCTGTCTGATACCCATCTCCGCCAGAAAATTTTTAAAAATCCGACTCGCAAACTGCACTCCATTGTCCGTTATGACCACCTTCGGGGCCCCTACCTTGCACTTATCCGCTCCCTGAACGCCTTTTTAAGCGATTCGGCAGTCGCACTGCGTAGTGGCACTAGTTCCGTCCATTTAGAGAACCTGTCTATAAGCACCAGCAGCATTGAATTGCCGTGCTTCGATCGCGGTAGGGGTCCAACGAAGTCCGCGCATACTGTGGCCCACGGTATCAGTTCGTTACATCTGGCGCCCAAAACGTGATTGTCCCAGCAGTGAAAGCGACGTAAAACAGAATGGGAAAGAAGTGGATTTACCGCCTTAAGACAGAGGACTTCGCCTACGTCGCACAGAGGCTAGGCATCGCTCTGGAAGGCAAAGCGGAAGACAAGAGAAGGGCACTGTCCGAATACTACTCTGAGACAGAGAACGACCCGAAACTTGCCGCGATCTGGAGCGAGTTGGAGGCAGCATACCCCGAGAAAATAAGCCCAAGCATCACACTAACACCCGCCGAAGGGGAAGACCTACTGGAGAGTCTGAGCTTTGACAACATGCAAAAGGAGAGTCAAAAGAGAGAGCGAAGCCAGGAGAGGAAAACCGCAGCGCCGATACCGACACCTAGCCAACCAGACTATGCCAAGGTCGCCAAACAAGTACGCGAATGGTCCTTCAGATTCGACGGTGTCGAGAAACCATTCGAGTTCCTGGAGCAAGTGGAATGGTCCGCCAACACATACGGCTTAGACTTGGACATGATTCCCCGAGCTATGCCAGAACTACTCAAGGGAAGGGCATTGAAGTGGTTCATCTCCAATAACAAGCACTGGAGAACTTGGGCGGAATTCATCGAGAGCTTTCACACCTATTTCCTGCCAAGAGATTTCTTTACGAAACTTACAGATCAGGTCAAGCAACGGAAGCAGGGCTACAGCGAGTCGTTCAAAGACTATATGATCGACATGCAGACGCTGATGAGACCGCTTGGGTATTCGACAAAAGAAACGCTCAACATCATAAAAGAAAACTGCACGCCGAATCTCAGAATTGCCCTCAGGGCCTACAAAGTATCCGACTTAGACACGCTGATGATCCTAGCCGATGAATACGAGGAACTGGATAAGGAGCGGGAAGCATTCGCTCAGGAGAACCAATTCTCAAAGGCAAAGCCTGCAACCCGTCCGCAAGCTATATGCAGAAGGTGCGAAGACACCGGCGACCAAGAACCTCAACGAAACCATCAGCGGTCACCAACACAACAGGGCTATGAGCGGCAGCCAACCAACGCCCCGAATAACGGCCAATGGTCACCACCACAGCAAGGCCAACGGCATCAGGCGACCGACGCAGCCTATGAGCGCCAATGGACACAACACCAGAGCCAACAGAGGCAGCCAACCCAAGCCGCGTGGAGGCCACCAAACACAACTCAGAGGCCACGAGGGAATACCCACATTACAGACCCCCAGGAGGCCTGTCGGAAATGTGGCGGATCCGGACACTGGGAACGTGGCTGCCGAAACCAACGCTTGCTGTTCTGCTGGGTGTGCGGCAAAGTGGGTGTCAGGAGCGTCGAATGCTGCCAGCAAGCGGGAAATGCCCGGCGATCCCAGCCGCAGAGAGGCGGAAGGGGATCGCAAAATGCTACCTCTCCAAACTAACTGGCAAGCTGATTGAGGAGGAGCAGCAGTTGTCCGCAGCGGTAACGATTGGTGGAGGCACGTATAAAGCCACAATCGACACCGGGGCAACAGCGAGCTTCATAAGCGAGGAACTGGCGGACAACCTGGCTGCCCTCGGAAAAATCACGAGGACGAGGCGGCAAGTTAGGTTGGCAGACGGAAGATGCGGCAGGATCAACGCACAGCTCGATGTGGAAGTCGAATTCGGGAACAAAAGACTGACAATGAGCCTGCTAATACTACCAGGGGTAGTAGATTCGTTGGTGTTGGGGTGGAACTTTCTAACACAAGTCGGAACCGAGATAAAGTGTGCAGGGCACGAAATAATAATACCAGCCAGGAATCGACACAATGGATGGCTCGAGGAGAAGCTATCAGTGGCAGTCGTGCAAGAGACACACGAGGACAACGACATAATGAAATTCCTGGAAGTAGAGCTGGCGGACTTCAGTACCATGACGGGAACATCTAACATGGCAGAGCACCAGATCACGATGAAGGACGACAAACCGATCAAGCAGCGATACTACCCCAAGAATCCGAAAGTTCAAGGGGAAATCAATGCGAAGGTAGACGAGCTCCTTCAAATGGGGTTCATAGAGCATTCAAAGAGCCCATACAGCTCCCCCATCGTGATGGTGAGAAAGAAGACAGGCAAGTGGAGGCTATGCGTAGATTTCAGGCAGATCAACGCGAAATCTGTAAAGGACGCCTACCCCATGCCCCGCATAAACTACATCCTAGATCAGCTGAAGGAGGCGCGGTATATCAGCAGTTTGGACCTGAAGGATGGATACTGGCAAATCCCTCTGGAGGAAAGCAGTAGGCAATACACCGCTTTCACAGTGCCTGGCAAAGGGCTATTCCAGTGGAGGGTAATGCCATTTGGTCTACACTCAGCGTCCGCAACGTTCCAACGAGTTCTAGACCAGGTAATCGGACCCGAAATGTCACCGCATGCATTCGCCTACCAAGATGACATCATAGTGATTGGGCGCACGCTGGAGGAACACACAGAAAACCTGAAAGAGGTGTTCCGACGCCTAAAGGACGCAAACCTCAGGATCAACCCGGAAAAGTGCCAATTTTTCAAGAAAGAGCTGCTGTACCTAGGACACCGAGTGACTAGCGAAGGAATAGGTACAGATCCGGAAAAGGTAGCGGCCATCGCTGAATTGAAACCACCCTCAACCGTCAAAGAACTTCGGCAATACCTGGGAGTAGCGTCGTGGTACCGCCGATTCGTGCCAGATTTTGCCAAGATAGTCAAACCATTAAATGACTTACTACGGAAAGGCAGTAAATGGGAATGGACACAGGAGCACCAGATGGCATTTGAGGAAGTGAAGGCTAGACTTGTGGCAGATCCCGTATTAGCGTGCCCGGATTTTAACAAATCGTTCACCCTACAAACGGATGCCAGCGACTACGGCATCGGAGCAATATTAACCCAGGACACCGATAGAGGAGAGAAGGTCATATCCTATTCAAGCCGAACGCTCAACGGCGCGGAGAAGAACTACTCAACGACAGAAAAGGAGTGCTTGGCAATTGTCTGGGCGATCCGAAAACTCAAGCCATATCTGGAAGGCTACCACTTTAAAGTGGTAACCGACCATATGGCCCTGAAGTGGCTCAACAGCATAGAAAGCCCTTCAGGGAGGATCGCCAGATGGGCCCTGGAGTTGCAGCAGTACGACTTTGAGATAGCGTACAGGAAGGGACAGCTGAACGTGGTGGCAGACGCTCTGTCAAGGCAGCCATTGCCCGAGACGCTTAGAGGCATACAAGAGACATCGGCAGCAGAAGCTTCAGCAGCGTGCAGCTGGTTTCAGGAGATGCGCGACAAGATAAGGACCCAACCGCAGAAGTACCCGGACTACGTTATGGAAGGCGAGAATCTGTACAGAAGCATACCGCATAGAGCAGGCAGCGAGGATGTCGTTACATGGAAGATGTGCGTCCCGAGGGCTCTACGAGAAACGGTGCTGAAAGAAAACCACGACTCACCAGCAGCTGGGCACGTAGGAAGCCGAAGGACAATAGCACGGCTGGCCGCCCGATACTACTGGCCAGGTATGCATAGAGACGCCAGAGCCCACGTAAGGAAATGCGAAACCTGCATGAGATTCAAGCCGAATCAAAGGCAGGCGGCGGGCAAAATGCTAACCCAAGTGCCAGAGGAACCGTGGGCCACAGTATGCGCGGACTTCGTTGGACCCCTACCGCGATCGAAGCACGGCAATTCAATGCTGCTGGTGCTTATAGACAGGTTCTCTAAATGGACGGAACTAGTGCCGCTACGCAGTGCGACTGCCGAATCGCTTAAAAAGGCGTTCAGGGAGCGGATAATTGCAAGGTATGGGGCCCCGAAGGTGGTCATAACGGACAATGGAGTGCAGTTTGCGAGTCGGATTTTTAAAAATTTTCTGGCGGAGATGGGTATCAGACAGCAATTCACCGCACCCTATACGCCGCAAGAAAACCCGACGGAGCGAGCAAACAGGACGGTCAAAACTATGATTGCACAGTTCGCAGGGCAAGACCAAAGAACATGGGACGAAAAGTGGCCTGAGATCATGCTGGCCGTCAACTCCAGCGTATCAGAGTCCACTGGATACACACCATCGTTTCTTACCCAAGGCAGGGAGCCACGACTACCGAGCGCCCTTTACGACAGAGAAACCCTAGGCACCGGACGAGCCACGGAAACCCCGGATGAAAACGCCCAGAAACTCCACGAAACCTTCGAGATCGTAAGGCGAAATCTAGAGAAGGCCTCCCAGGATCAGGCTAGGTATTACAACCTAAGGAGGAGGCAATGGACGCCGGCGGTGGGCGACGTAGTCTGGGCTAAGGAACACCACCTGTCCAAAGCTGTAGAAGGGTTCGCCGCAAAATTGGCCCCTAGGTACGACGGGCCCTACCAGGTCGTAGATTTCGTCTCGCCGGTGATCTGCAAAATTCGGAACGTTAATACAAAGAAAGAGCGGACCATCCATGTTAGCGAGCTTAAACAACAACAAACACAGAACGCAAGCGAGCAACCCGCAGACACCACGGAATATTAACAAAATGGCAGACACAAATTGCGAGGCACCTGGATTATGCGTCAGGCCGAAGCGAGAGTCATCCAGGATAACGCCAGGCAACAAGGATACAGTCACAAGGATACGGCACAGGGATAACATCAAGGATATTGCGAGGCAATTGGATTATGCGTCAGGCCTAAGCGAGAGTCATCCAAGACACGCCAGGCAACAAGGATACCACAAGGATACACCAACAAGGATCTACCGCACAGGGACTCCGACTCCGAGGCCACAGGATTCTGCGTCAGGCATCACGCTTGAGTCATCCCAGATTACGCCAGGGAGGAAAAAGTATGCGCGGAAGACCTATTCTACTTATCCCGAGGAAAGGGGGGAGACGGTACAGCTTTAGGGCTATACCGTAGCCAGCTGAACATCCCGGACAGAAAACAAGCACAACCAAGTCACCGAAAACCCTGAAATGCAAACAAATGAATGCCGGTCCAGCTAAATTTGGCAACTCACCACGGGTAAACAAACCTTGCTGCTGACAGAGCGCGACAACCTACGGCGCAGCCGCAGCCGAACCTGTTAAGGGCATTGACCCCAAAACCAAGGGCAAGGAAGGGCATAGTTGGAAGTCATCTGGAAGGAAACAAATTAGAAACAAAAACACAAACACCGAAACTTGCACTTACAAAAACAAAGATGCAAAATCACCATGAAGTAGGGACGGGGGCGCCTCGATAAGGCGGTCGATTGGCACGGACGATAGTGCGATCGATGGGCACACGATATATGGAAAAATCATGGTGAAGAAAATATCGCGAACGATCAAGTGGCAACGCCGCCCCAGCGATATCGATAGCTGATGGGTGTCGATATCGTGGGGAGTTCCGCTGGGTTATCGGGATCTGATGGGTGTCGATGCCCAGTGTGACCAGACGAGAAGAACAGCGCGGGACACTTGAACGAAGGCCCGCTGGTTATCGATAGCTGATGGGTGTCGATGACCAGTGGGACCAGATGGAGGATCGGCGCGGGAGTTTTGAAAGTTGCGGCAAGAGGACGACCGGCGCCGTAGAAACTCACGGAGTTGAAAGCGTCGAGGGAGCGTCGAGGGAAGCAACGAGGGAGCGCCGAGGGAACGAGCAGAACATCACAAGGACTCGAAGGCTAGAGAATACAAGGAAACGCCGGAGAGTAGAAGCCAAGTTTTGAAAATTTCCCGAAGTAAGGGGGGAATGTGAGGAGTTGAATAACTCCCACAAATTCCCGCAGCAAAATTACCGATGGCCGGCCGCTTACCAATTACGCGGCGAATTAGCGGAGTAGCGGCGCGGCGAAGAGCAAACGGAGAGACTCTTGCAAGTAGAGAGTTTGGAGAAAGAGAGTTTGGAGAGACTCTTGCACAAGAGAGTTTGGAGAGTGAGAGTTTGGAGACCGAGAAGTGGAGAATGAGAGTTTGGAGACTTCGAGGGTAGGAGAGAGAACTCTGCCAAAGAGAGTTTGGAGAGCAAGAAGCGGAGAGTGAGAGAGTGGAGACTTCGCAGGCAGAGCCAGAGTGCCGTGTGCAAAAGGGGAAATAACGGATCAGCACCGGACTTTGGACTCTGCCGTGGACTTTGATCCAGGATGAGAAGTGCCACATCTCAGCAGCGGAGCGACACACAGGCGTGCCACATGCACCAAAGACATCAGCGGAGCAGCGGCAACACGCGGAACACAAGTTAAGGCCGTGCGTGAAGGACAAGTGGGTCAAACAGGATCCACGGACTTTGGACCCGGAGTGGAGAGATGCCGCGGACAGAGCGCAAAAGGGAAATAACGGTACCCGGAGGCCCTATATAAAGCCGCCGGGCGCTGGCAGCAGGATCAGTCGATCACAAGGTGTCAACCCGTAAAGATCAGTCAAGATAACAAAGTGAACCAGTGCCAAGTAATCTACAAGTGAAACACAAGCCCAGTCGTCGGAAGCAGCGCCGTGGGAGCCTTCAAGGAGCAAGATCGCTACGTCGAGACGTTCGGGATTGGACCACCAGGAATCTCCGAATTGAGACACAGGTAGCTGAGGTCCAGAGGGCATCACACGGCTAAGTCAAAGCGGACCATCCTACTCCTGTTACGACTAAATCCTCGCATTACGCTTGGCGTGTCTAGCAGAGTTGAGTAGTGAAGTCCTGCGACAAGAGATCAAAACTCGGGGCGAGAGCCATCTAAACCCAGGGTGCCTTGTTCCAAATACTCCTTTGTCGGGTCCCGGCGTAAGCCCAGTCCGTCAAGTGGAACTCGAACAGGTCCTGGCGAGACCAGCCAGAAAGGGCGAACCTGTTATCATCTCCAGGCGCTGTCCTAGAGAAACCTAACGGTTCACGAACCCGGGATCGGCGTGTGTCCAAACCCCGAGTACCAGAAGCCACGCCACGTCCAGCCTCACAACCAGCACCTCCAGGAGCGAGGCGCAGGACATCGTCAGCTACAGCACCCGCCAGAAGGGACACCGAGCTACGCGGAAACGTCACGGGCAATAAGCAAGAGGGTCAGACCAGGGTGGAACGTTCGTTTGCACTAGGCGTAAAAGCGAGGTGGAGCGCTAGACAGATTCCTGGTGTTACCTCGACTGTCAGCGCGATCCGAGCGAAACCCTAGTGGGACCATCCGGGACAGAGCAAGGGACAGGCGGCTGTGTGTCTATTGGCGTGGGCCTGTAGAGCGCAGCACCTGTTCACCCTAGTCTGGGAACGGTGACGCTTCCCTAAGCCCACACGGCTGATCGCCTTGTGAGTCCGAGGCGCTACAAGTAGTCGTCGGGCCCGTACATCGTGCACGAGCATCGTCGAGCATCACCGAGCGTCTTCGCGGGACTACAGGGATCTGCAGGACCGGAGCACGGAGTCAACGAGGCCAGCGACCACCGAGGCGACGCAGCAACGTGCGGAGACGAGCATCCCCAGGAGACACCGAGGACCCCGAGTGGCGACATCCAGGCCCAAACCGCCATTGAGCCCGCTGTAATTATACCCGCAATAAACTCCATTCGAACCTGTTAATTCTGTGCTTTTCACTGATCCCCTGGGCGGTCACGTTTATATAAATTTGGTGGGACGAACACACAACTTCTCTGAGCTAGCCGCACGAATCTCGTAGCGAGCAGACATATAAAATCAGTTCGTTACATCTGGCGCCCAACGTGGGGCGGGGGCGCCTCGATAGGGCGGTCGATTGGCACGGACGATAGTGCGATCGATGGGCAAACGATATATGGCAAAATCATGGTGAAGAAAATATCGCGAACGATCAAGTGGCAACGCCGCCCCAGCGATATCGATAGCTGATGGGTGTCGATATCGTGGGGAGTTCCGCCGGGTTATCGGGATCTGAGTGTGACAGTGGAAGAGAGAAGAAAGGGGGAATGAAAAGGGTGGGTATGATGGGGTGATGAAGTGGGAAGATGGGTGGCGCGGGAGTTTTGAAAGGGGAAGAGGAGAGGGGTAGAAATAGGAGTTGAAAGGTCGAGGGAGGTCGAGGGAAGAAGAGGGAGGCCGAGGGAAGGAGCAGAACGTACAAGGACTCGAAGGCTAGGAATACAAGGAAACGCCGGAGAGTAGAAGCCAAGTTTTGAAAATTTCCCGAAGTAAGGGGGATGTGAGGAGTTGAATAACTCCCACAATTCCCGCAGCAAACACGATGGCCGGCCGTTACCAATTACTCGGCGAATTAGCGGGGTAGCGGCGCGGCGAAGAGCAAACGGAGAGATTTGCAAGTAGAGAGTTTGGAGAATGAGAGTTTGGAGATTGAGGGTGGAGAGTGAGAGTTTGGAGACCGAGAAGTGGAGATGAGAGTTTGGAGACTTCGGGGTAGGAGAGAGAATCTGCAAAGAGAGTTGGAGAGGAGAAGCGGAGAGTGAGAGAGGGAGATTGAGGCAGAGCCAGAGTGCCGTGTGCAAAAGGGGAAATAACGGATTGACCGGACTTGGACTCTGCCGTGGATTTGATCCAGGAGGACAAGTGCCACATCTCAGCAGCGGAGCGAGACAGACGGAAGGACCAAAAACATAAGCGGAGAGCGGAACACCCAGAAACACAATTAAGGCCGTGCGGGAAGGACAAGTGGGTAAACAGGATCCACGGACTTTGGACCCGGAGTGGAGAGATGCCGCGACCAGAGCTCAAAGGGGAAATAACGGCACCCGGAGGCCCTATATAAAGCCGCCGGGCGCTGGCAACAGGATCAGTCGATCACAAGGTGTCAACCCGTAAAGATCAGTCAAGATAACAAAGTGAACCAGTGCCAAGTAATCTACAAGTGAAACACAAGCCCAGTCGTCGGAAGCAGCGCCGTGGGAGCCTTCAAGGAGCAAGATCGCTACGTCGAGACGTTCGGGATTGAACCACCAGGAATCTCCGAATGAGACACAGGTAGCTGAGGTCCAGAGGGCATCACACGGCTAAGTCAAAGCGGACCATCCTACTCCTGTCACGACTAAATCCTCGCATTACGCTTGGCGTGTCTAGCAGAGCCGAGTAGTGAAGTCCTGCGACAAGAGATCAAAACTCGGGGCGCGAGCCATCTAAACCCAGGGTGCCTTGTTCCAAATACTCCTTTGTCGGGTCCCGGCGTAAGCCCAGTCCGTCAAGTGGAACTCGAACAGGTCCTGGCGAGACCAGCCAGAAAGGGCGAACCTGTTATCATCTCCAGGCGCTGTCCTAGAGAAACCTAACGGTTCACGAACCCGGGATCGGCGTGTGTCCAAACCCCGAGTACCATAAGCCACGCCACGTCCAGCCTCACAACCAGCACCTCCAGGAGCGAGGCGCAGGACATCGTCAGCTACAGCACCCGCCAGAAGGGACACCGAGCTACGCGGAAACGTCACGGGCAATAAGCAAGAGGGTCAGACCAGGGTGGAACGTTCGTTTGCACTAGGCGTAAAAGCGAGGTGGAGCGTTAGACAGATTCCTGGTGTTACCTCGACTGTCAGCGCGATCCGAGCGAAACCCTAGTGGGACCATCCGGGACAGAGCAAGGGACAGGCGGCTGTGTGTCTATTGGCGTGGGCCTGTAGAGCGCAGCACCTGTTCACCCTAGTCTGGGAACGGTGACGCTTCCTAAGCCACAGGTGTCGCCTTGTGAGTCCGAGGCGCTACAAGTAGTCGTCGGGTCCGTACATCGTGACGAGCATCGTCGAGCATCACCGAGCGTCTTCGCGGGACTACAGGGAACTGCAGGACCGGAGCACGGAGTCAACGAGGCAGCGACCACCGAGGCGACGCAGCAACGTGCGGAGACGAGCATCCCCAGGAGACACCGAGGACCCCGAGTGGCGACATCCAGGCCCAAACCGCCATTGAGCCCGCTGTAATTATACCCGCAATAAACTCCATTCGAACCTGTTGATTCTGTGCTTTTCACTGATCCCCTGGGCGGTCACGTTTATATAAATTTGGTGGGACGAACACACAACTTCTCGAGCAGCCGCACGAATCTCGTAGCGAGCAGACATACAAAACAGTTCGTTACACTGGCGCCCAACGTGGGGCGGGGGCGGGATGTAACGAACTGATTTTGTATGTCTGCTCGCTACGAGATTCGTGCGGCTAGCTCAGAGAAGTTGTGTGTTCGTCCCACCAAATTTATATAAACGTGACCGCCCAGGGAATCAGTGAAAAGCACAGAATTAACGGGTTCGGACAGGGTTTATTGCGGGTGTAATTACAGCGGGCTCAATGGCGGGCTGGGCCTGGATGTCGCCACTCGGGGTCCTCGGTGTCTCCTGGGGATGCTCGTCTCCGCACGTTGCTGCGTCGCCTCGGTGGTCGCTGGCCTCGTTGACTCCGTGCTCCGGTCCTGCAGATCCCTGTAGTCCCGCGAAGACGCTCGGTGACGCTCGACGATGCTCGTGCACGATGTGCGGACCCGACGACTACTTGTAGCGCCTCGGACTCACAAGGCGATCAGCCGTGTGGGCTTAGGGAAGCGTCACCGTTCCCAGACTAGGGTGAACAGGTGCTGCGCTCTACAGGCCCACGCCAATAGACACACAGCCGCCTGTCCCTTGCTCTGTCCCGGATGGTCCCACTAGGGTTTCGCTCGGATCGCGCTGACAGTCGAGGTAACACCAGGGATCTGTCTAACGCTCCACCTCGCTTTTACGCCTAGTGCAAACGAACGTTCCACCCTGGTCTGACCCTCTTGCTTATTGCCCGTGACGTTTCCGCGTAGCTCGGTGTCCCTTCTGGCGGGTGCTGTAGCTGACGATGTCCTGCGCCTCGCTCCTGGAGGTGCTGGTTGTGAGGCTGGACGTGGCGTGGCTTATGGTACTCGGGGTTTGGACACACGCCGATCCCGGGTTCGTGAACCGTTAGGTTTCTCAGGACAGCGCCTGGAGATGATAACAGGTTCGCCCTTTCTGGCTGGTCTCGCCAGGACCTGTTCGAGTTCCACTTGACGGACTGGGCTTACGCCGGGACCCGACAAAGGAGTATTTGGAACAAGGCACCCTGGGTTTAGATGGCTCGCGCCCCGAGTTTTGATCTCTTGTCGCAGGACTTCACTACTCGGCTCTGCTAGACACGCCAAGCGTAATGCGAGGATTTAGTCGTGACAGGAGTAGGATGGTCCGCTTTGACTTAGCCGTGTGATGCCCTCTGGACCTCAGCTACCTGTGTCTCAATTCGGAGATTCCTGGTGGTCCAATCCCGAACGTCTCGACGTAGCGATCTTGCTCCTTGAAGGCTCCCACGGCGCTGCTTCCGACGACTGGGCTTGTGTTTCACTTGTAGATTACTTGGCACTGGTTCACTTTGTTATCTTGACTGATCTTTACGGGTTGACACCTTGTGATCGACTGATCCTAGTGCCAGCGCCCGGCGGCTTTATATAGGGCCTCCGGGTACCGTTATTTCCCTTTTGTGCTCTGGCCGCGGCATCTCTCCACTCCGGGTCCAAAGACCGTGGATCCTGTTTGACCCACTTGTCCTTCCCGCACGGCCTTAATTTGTGTTTCTGGGTGTTGCCGCTGCTCCGCTTATGTTTTTGGTGCCTGTGGCACGTCTGTGCGTCGCTCCGCTGCTGAGATGTGGCACTTGTCCTCCTGGATCAAAGTCCACGGCAGAGTCCAAAGTCCGGTGCAGATCCGTTATTTCCCCTTTTGCACACGGCACTCTGGCTCTGCCTGCGAAGTCTCCACTCTCTCACTCTCCGCTTCTCGCTCTCCAAACTCTCTTTGGCAGAGTTCTCTCTCCTACCCTCGAAGTCTCCAAACTCTCATTCTCCACTTCTCGGTCTCCAAACTCTCACTCTCCAAACTCTCTTGTGCAAGAGTCTCTCCAAACTCTCTTTCTCCAAACTCTCTACTTGCAAGAGTCTCTCCGTTTGCTCTTCGCCGCGCCGCTACCCCGCTACTTCGCCGAGTAATGGTAAGCGGCCGGCCATCGGTAGTTTGGCTGCTGTTTTTGTGGGAGTTATTCAACTCCTCACATCCCCCCTTACTTCGGGAAATTTTAAAACTTGGCTTTACTCTCCGGCGTTTCCTTGTATTGCTAGCCTTCGAGTCCTTGTGACGTTCTGCTCCTTCCCTCGGCGCTCCCTCGTTGCTTCCCTCGACGCTCCCTCGACGCTTTCAACTCCGTGGTTTCTACGGCGCCGGTCGTCCTCTTGCCGCAACTTTCAAAACTCCCGCGCCGATCCTCCATCTGGTCCCACTGGTCATCGACACCCATCAGTATCGATAACCAGCGGGCCTTCGTTCAAGTGTCCGCGCTGTTCTTCTCGTCGGTCACACTGGGTATCGAACCCATCAGATCCCGATAACCCGGCGGAACTCCCCACGATATCGACACCATCAGCTATCGATTCGCTGGGGGGCGTTGCCACTTGATCGTTCGCGTATTTTCTTCACCATGTTTTGCCATATATCGTTTGCCCATCGATCGCACTATCGTCCGTGCCAATCGACCGCCCTATCGAGGCGCCCCCGTCCCTACTTCATGGTGATTTTGCAATCTTTGTTTTTGTAAGTGCAAGTTTCGGTGTTTGTGTTTTTGTTTCTAATTCGTTTCCTTGCAGATGACTTCCAACTATGCCCTTCCTTGCCCTTGGTTTTGGGGTCAATGCCCTTAACAGGTTCGGCTGCAGCTGCGCCGTCGGTTGTCGCGCTCTGTCAGCAGCAAGGTTTGTTTACCGTGGTGAGTTGCCAAAAGCTGGACCGGCATTCATTTGTTTGCATTTCAGAGTTTTCGGTGATTTGGTTGTGCCTGTTTTCTGTCCGGGATGTTCAGCTGGCTACGGTATAGCCCTAAAGCTGTACCGTCACCCCCCTTTCCTCGGGATAAGTAGAGTAGGTCTTCCGCGCATACTTTTTCCTCCCTGGCGTAATCTGGGATGACTCAAGCGTGATGCCTGACGCAGAATCCTGTGGCCTCGGAGTCGGAGTCCCTGTGCGGTAGATCCTTGTTGGTGTATCCTTGTGGTATCCTTGTTGCCTGGCGTGTCTTGGATGATTCTCGCTTAGGCCTGACGCTTAATCCAATTGCCTCGCAATATCCTTGATGTTGTCCTTGTGCCGTATCCTTGTGACTGTATCCTTGTTGCCTGGCGTGTATTGGATGACTCTCGCTTCGGCCTGACGCAAATCCAGGTGCTCGCAATTTGTGTCTGCCATTTTGTTAATATTCGTGGTGTCTGCGGGTTGCTCGCTTGCGTTCTGTGTTTGTTGTTGTTTAAGCTCGCTAACATGGATGGTCCGCTCTTTCTTTGTATTAACGTTCCGAATTTTGCAGATCACCGGCGAGACGAAATCTACGACCTGGTAGGGCCCGTCGTACCTAGGGGCCAGTTTTGCGGCGAACCCTTCTACAGCTTTGGACAGGTGGTGTTCCTTAGCCCAGACTACGTCGCCCACCGCCGGCGTCCATTGCCTCCTCCTTAGGTTGTAATACCTAGCCTGATCCTGGGAGGCCTTCTCTAGATTTCGCCTTACGATCTCGAAGGTTTCGTGGAGTTTCTGGGCGTTTTCATCCGGGGTTTCCGTGGCTCGTCCGGTGCCTAGGGTTTCTCTGTCGTAAAGGGCGCTCGGTAGTCGTGGCTCCCTGCCTTGGGTAAGAAACGATGGTGTGTATCCAGTGGACTCTGATACACTGGAGTTGACGGCCAGCATGATCTCAGGCCACTTTTCGTCCCATGTTCTTTGGTCTTGCCCTGCGAACTGTGCAATCATAGTTTTGACCGTCCTGTTTGCTCGCTCCGTCGGGTTTTCTTGCGGCGTATAGGGTGCGGTGAATTGCTGTCTGATACCCATCTCCGCCAGAAAATTTTTAAAAATCCGACTCGCAAACTGCACTCCATTGTCCGTTACGACCACCTTCGGGGCCCCATACCTTGCAATTATCCGCTCCCTGAACGCCTTTTTAAGCGATTCGGCAGTCGCACTGCGTAGCGGCACTAGTTCCGTCCATTTAGAGAACCTGTCTATAAGCACCAGCAGCATTGAATTGCCGTGCTTCGATCGCGGTAGGGGTCCAACGAAGTCCGCGCATACTGTGGCCCACGGTTCCTCTGGCACTTGGGTTAGCATTTTGCCCGCCGCCTGCCTTTGATTCGGCTTGAATCTCATGCAGGTTTCGCATTTCCTTACGTGGGCTCTGGCGTCTCTATGCATACCTGGCCAGTAGTATCGGGCGGCCAGCCGTGCTATTGTCCTTCGGCTTCCTACGTGCCCAGCTGCTGGTGAGTCGTGGTTTTCTTTCAGCACCGTTTCTCGCAGAGCCCTCGGGACGCACATCTTCCATGTAACGACATCCTCGCTGCCTGCTCTATGTGGTATGCTTCTGTACAGATTCTCGCCTTCCATAACGTAGTCCGGGTACTTCTGCGGTTGGGTCCTTATCTTGTCGCGCATCTCCTGAAACCAGCTGCACGCTGCTGAAGCTTCTGCTGCCGATGTCTCTTGAATGCCTCTAAGCGTCTCGGGCAATGGCTGCCTTGACAGAGCGTCTGCCACCACGTTCAGCTGTCCCTTCCTGTACGCTATCTCAAAGTCGTACTGCTGCAACTCCAGGGCCCATCTGGCGATCCTCCCTGAAGGGCTTTCTATGCTGTTGAGCCACTTCAGGGCCATATGGTCGGTTACCACTTTAAAGTGGTAGCCTTCCAGATATGGCTTGAGTTTTCGGATCGCCCAGACAATTGCCAAGCACTCCTTTTCTGTCGTTGAGTAGTTCTTCTCCGCGCCGTTGAGCGTTCGGCTTGAATAGGATATGACCTTCTCTCCTCTATCGGTGTCCTGGGTTAATATTGCTCCGATGCCGTAGTCGCTGGCATCCGTTTGTAGGGTGAACGATTTGTTAAAATCCGGGCACGCTAATACGGGATCTGCCACAAGTCTAGCCTTCACTTCCTCAAATGCCATCTGGTGCTCCTGTGTCCATTCCCATTTACTGCCTTTCCGTAGTAAGTCATTTAATGGTTTGACTATCTTGGCAAAATCTGGCACGAATCGGCGGTACCACGACGCTACTCCCAGGTATTGCCGAAGTTCTTTGACGGTTGAGGGTGGTTTCAATTCAGCGATGGCCGCTACCTTTTCCGGATCTGTACCTATTCCTTCGCTAGTCACTCGGTGTCCTAGGTACAGCAGCTCTTTCTTGAAAAATTGGCACTTTTCCGGGTTGATCCTGAGGTTTGCGTCCTTTAGGCGTCGGAACACCTCTTTCAGGTTTTCTGTGTGTTCCTCCAGCGTGCGCCCAATCACTATGATGTCATCTTGGTAGGCGAATGCATGCGGTGACATTTCGGGTCCGATTACCTGGTCTAGAACTCGTTGGAACGTTGCGGACGCTGAGTGTAGACCAAATGGCATTACCCTCCACTGGAATAGCCCTTTGCCAGGCACTGTGAAAGCGGTGTATTGCCTACTGCTTTCCTCCAGAGGGATTTGCCAGTATCCATCCTTCAGGTCCAAACTGCTGATATACCGCGCCTCCTTCAGCTGATCTAGGATGTAGTTTATGCGGGGCATGGGGTAGGCGTCCTTTACAGATTTCGCGTTGATCTGCCTGAAATCTACGCATAGCCTCCACTTGCCTGTCTTCTTTCTCACCATCACGATGGGGGAGCTGTATGGGCTCTTTGAATGCTCTATGAACCCCATTTGAAGGAGCTCGTCTACCTTCGCATTGATTTCCCCTTGAACTTTCGGATTCTTGGGGTAGTATCGCTGCTTGATCGGTTTGTCGTCCTTCATCGTGATCTGGTGCTCTGCCATGTTAGATGTTCCCGTCATGGTACTGAAGTCCGCCAGCTCTACTTCCAGGAATTTCATTATGTCGTTGTCCTCGTGTGTCTCTTGCACGACTGCCACTGATAGCTTCTCCTCGAGCCATCCATTGTGTCGATTCCTGGCTGGTATTATTATTTCGTGCCCTGCACACTTTATCTCGGTTCCGACTTGTGTTAGAAAGTTCCACCCCAACACCAACGAATCTACTACCCCTGGTAGTATTAGCAGGCTCATTGTCAGTCTTTTGTTCCCGAATTCGACTTCCACATCGAGCTGTGCGTTGATCCTGCCGCATCTTCCGTCTGCCAACCTAACTTGCCGCCTCGTCCTCGTGATTTTTCCGAGGGCAGCCAGGTTGTCCGCCAGTTCCTCACTTATGAAGCTCGCTGTTGCCCCGGTGTCGATTGTGGCTTTATACGTGCCTCCACCAATCGTTACCGCTGCGGACAACTGCTGCTCCTCCTCAATCAGCTTGCCAGTTAGTTTGGAGAGGTAGCATTTTGCGATCCCCTTCCGCCTCTCTGCGGCTGGGATCGCCGGCCATTTCCCGCTTGCTGGCAGCATTCGACGCTCCTGACACCCACTTTGCCGCACACCCAGCAGAACAGCAAGCGTTGGTTTCGGCAGCCACGTTCCCAGTGTCCGGATCCGCCACATTTCCGACAGGCCTCCTGGGGGTCTGTAATGTGGGTATTCCCTCGTGGCCTCTGAGTTGTGTTTGGTGGCCTCCACGCGGCTTGGGTTGGCTGCCTCTGTTGGCTCTGGTGTTGTGCCCATTGGCGCTCATAGGCTGCGTCGGTCGCCTGATGCCGTTGGCCTTGCTGTGGTGGTGACCATTGATGGTTTCGTTGAGGTTCTTGGTCGCCGGTGTCTTCGCACCTTCTGCATATAGCTTGCGGACGGGTTGCA
Source organism: Drosophila mimetica (assembly GCA_037075245.1). NCBI lineage: Eukaryota > Metazoa > Arthropoda > Insecta > Diptera > Drosophilidae > Drosophila > Drosophila mimetica. The sequence goes on from JBAMCH010000005.1 coordinate 8,001,656, forward strand.
GGCTTTGCCTTTGAGAATTGGTTCTCCTGAGCGAATGCTTCCCGCTCCTTATCCAGTTCCTCGTATTCATCGGCTAGGATCATCAGCGTGTCTAAGTCGGATACTTTGTATCCGCCCCGATACGAAGGGGCATGGGAGCAAGGCGCACCGACGGAGGACGTGGCCGAGGCCCTGGAGGAGGTGGAAAAGTGGAGGCCAGCGCGACCGCCCACACCTCGGTTTCAGCAGCCGCAACCACAGCCCGAGCCGCAGCAGCAGCAACCACAGCCCGAGCCGCAGCAGCAGCAACACCAGCCCGAGCCGCAGCAGCAGCAACCACAGCCCGAGCCGCAGCAGCAGCAACACCAGCCCGAGCCGCAGCAGCAGCAACCACAGCCCGAGACGCAGCAGCAGCAGCCGCAGCCCGAGCCGCCACACCAGCCGTCGATGGAGGCGACGTTCGTGCGGACCGACATCCCGGCGGCCCACGTCAGCAACAGCCTGCGGCAGTTTGTGACGGAGGGCGTTCGCTGGCGGCAGCAGACCGTCATTTGGACCTGGCCGGAGGGTCCCGCGGAGGACAACGAACCGCCGGCGGAAACGCGCATCTGGGAGGAGGCTCCGCAAGGCAACCCGCGAGACCCTCGGAGAAGGGGTAGGCCGGAGGTCTGGACGCCGCCAACGCCGAGCACGGGTCCACCGACGCCGCCAACACCGAGCACGGGCCCACCGACGCCGGCAGAGGTCGCGACGGAGCAAGACGGGCCGCTGGAGAAGGGACCCTGGGTTTGGCCCGAGCCCGTTGCGAGTGGCAGACCCAGGCTGCTGCGACAGCACTCGGAACCGGTGACGGCAACGACGGTGAAGCGACCGACCCTGATGCGGCAGGTTTCCGCGCCCACAGGCGGTGGGTGGCACGAGATCGTCCAAGAAGAATGGCCGCAGGGAATCGCGGAGGCGGCAGCGGTGGACAGCGCGCGGAGGAAGGGCGGCCGACGGTGCGTCCTGATAAAGGCAGGTGGGCGAGCGTACCGGGTCCGCCTGTGTGCCGGTGGCATGCGGGTGTTCACACAATAAACGCATCCAAAAAAAACATAAAAAAAAAGCGAGACCGAGTATTGAGGGTAACCGACGCGGAAAACGCACGAGAGGCAGGCTGAAAAGTCGAAACAGGGGGCATACATAGGCAGCAGCAACCTGAAAGAAATAAAAACAAAGTTAGCGTCACAAAAAAACAAACAAAGGGAAAAAAAGCAGCATGCCAAATACTCACCTGTTGTTGGTCGGCTGCCGAGAAATTAAACGTAATCTAGTCGCACTCTCTTGAGCATTGCCAGCATGAAGCCATTCGATCCTCTGAGGGCATTTCAAGGGCAAGGAAGAGAGAGAGAAAGGAAAGGATTAGAGAGAAAGGAAAACGAAAAGAAAGTTCGAAAAAACTTACCAAGAAAATGCAAAATCACCATGAAGTAGGGACGGGGGCGCCTCGATAGGGCGGTCGATTGACACGGACGATAGTGCGATCGATGGGCACACGATATATGGCAAAATCATGGTGAAGAAAATATCGCGAACGATCAAGTGGCAACGCCGCCCCAGCGATATCGATAGCTGATGGGTATCGATATCGTGGGGAGTTCCGCTGGGTTATCGGGATCTGATGGGTGTCGATGCCCAGTGTGACCAGACGAGGAAAACAGCGCGGGACACTTGAACGAAGGCCCGCTGGTTATCGATAGCTGATGGGTGTCGATGACCAGTGGGACCAGATGGAGGATCGGCGCGGGAGTTTTGAAAGTTGCGGAAAGAGGACGACCGGCGCCGTAGAAACTCACGGAGTTGAAAGCGTCGAGGGAGCGTCGAGGGAAGCAACGAGGGAGCGCCGAGGGAAGGAGCAGAACATGACAAGGACTCGAAGGCTAGTGAATACAAGGAAACGCCGGAGAGTAGAAGCCAAGTTTTAAAAATTTCCCGAAGTAAGGGGGGAATGTGAGGAGTTGAATAACTCCCACAAATAACAGCAGCAAAACTACCGATGGCCGGCCGCTTACCAATTACTCGGCGAAGTAGCGGGGTAGCGGCGCGGCGAAGAGTAAATGGAGAGACTCTTGCAAGTAGAGAGTTTGGAGAAAGAGAGTTTGGAGAGACTCTTGCAAAAGAGAGTTTGGAGAGTGAGAGTTTGGAGACCTCGGAATCAGGAGAGAGAACTCTGCCAAAGAGAGTTTGGAGAGCGAGAAGCGGAGAGTGAGAGAGTGGAGACTTCGCAGGCAGAGCCAGAGTGCCGTGTGCAAAAGGGGAAATAACGGATCTGCACCGGACTTTGGACTCTGCCGTGGACTTTGATCCAGGAGGACAAGTGCCACATCTCAGCAGCGGAGCGACGCACAGACGTGCCACAGGCACCAAAAACATAAGCGGAGCAGCGGCAACACCCAGAAACACAAATTAAGGCCGTGCGGGAAGGACAAGTGGGTCAAACAGGATCCACGGACTTTGGACCCGGAGTGGAGAGATGCCGCGGCCAGAGCTCAAAGGGGAAATAACGGCACCCGGAGGCCCTATATAAAGCCGCCGGGCGCTGGCAACAGGATCAGTCGATCACAAGGTGTCAACCCGTAAAGATCAGTCAAGATAACAAAGTGAACCAGTGCCAAGTAATCTACAAGTGAAACACAAGCCCAGTCGTCGGAAGCAGCGCCGTGGGAGCCTTCAAGGAGCAAGATCGCTACGTCGAGACGTTCGGGATTGGACCACCAGGAATCTCCGAATTGAGACACAGGTAGCTGAGGTCCAGAGGGCATCACACGGCTAAGTCAAAGCGGACCATCCTACTCCTGTCACGACTAAATCCTCGCATTACGCTTGGCGTGTCTAGCAGAGCCGAGTAGTGAAGTCCTGCGACAAGAGATCAAAACTCGGGGCGAGAGCCATCTAAACCCAGGGTGCCTTGTTCCAAATACTCCTTTGTCGGGTCCCGGCGTAAGCCCAGTCCGTCAAGTGGAACTCGAACAGGTCCTGGCGAGACCAGCCAGAAAGGGCGAACCTGTTATCATCTCCAGGCGCTGTCCTAGAGAAACCTAACGGTTCACGAACCCGGGATCGGCGTGTGTCCAAACCCCGAGTATCATAAGCCACGCCACGTCCAGCCTCACAACCAGCACCTCCAGGAGCGAAGCGCAGGACATCGTCAGCTACAGCACCCGCCAGAAGGGACACCGAGCTACGCGGAAACGTCACGGGCAATAAGCAAGAGGGTCAGACCAGGGTGGAACGTTCGTTTGCACTAGGCGTAAAAGCGAGGTGGAGCGTTAGACAGATTCCTGGTGTTACCTCGACTGTCAGCGCGATCCGAGCGAAACCCTAGTGGGACCATCCGGGACAGAGCAAGGGACAGGCGGCTGTGTGTCTATTGGCGTGGGCCTGTAGAGCGCAGCACCTGTTCACCCTAGTCTGGGAACGGTGACGCTTCCCTAAGCCCACACGGCTGATCGCCTTGTGAGTCCGAGGCGCTACAAGTAGTCGTCGGGCCCGTACATCGTGCACGAGCATCGTCGAGCATCACCGAGCGTCTTCGCGGGACTACAGGGATCTGCAGGACCGGAGCACGGAGTCAACGAGGCCAGCGACCACCGAGGCGACGCAGCAACGTGCGGAGACGAGCATCCCCAGGAGACACCGAGGACCCCGAGTGGCGACATCCAGGCCCAAACCGCCATTGAGCCCGCTGTAATTATACCCGCAATAAACTCCATTCGAACCTGTTAATTCTGTGCTTTTCACTGATTCCCTGGGCGGTCACGTTTATATAAATTTGGTGGGACGAACACACAACTTCTCTGAGCTAGCCGCACGAATCTCGTAGCGAGCAGACATATAAAATCAGTTCGTTACATCTGGAACGGGGCGCCTCGATAGGGCGGTCGATTGGCACGGACGATAGTGCGATCGATGGGCAAACGATATATGGCAAAATCATGGTGAAGAAAATATCGCGAACGATCAAGTGGCAACGCCGCCCCAGCGATATCGATAGCTGATGGGTGTCGATATCGTGGGGAGTTCCGCCGGGTTATCGGGATCTGATGGGTGTCGATACCCAGTGTGACCAGACGAGAAGAACAGCGCGGGACACTTGAACGAAGGCCCGCTGGTTATCGATAGCTGATGGGTGTCGATGACCAGTGGGACCAGATGGAGGATCGGCGCGGGAGTTTTGAAAGTTGCGGCAAGAGGACGACCGGCGCCGTAGAAACTCACGGAGTTGAAAGCGTCGAGGGAGCGTCGAGGGAAGCAACGAGGGAGCGCCGAGGGAAGGAGCAGAACGTCACAAGGACTCGAAGGCTAGCGAATACAAGGAAACGCCGGAGAGTAGAAGCCAAGTTTTGAAAATTTCCCGAAGTAAGGGGGGGATGTGAGGAGTTGAATAACTCCCACAAATTCCCGCAGCCAAACTACCGATGGCCGGCCGCTTACCAATTACTCGGCGAATTAGCGGGGTAGCGGCGCGGCGAAGAGCAAACGGAGAGACTCTTGCAAGTAGAGAGTTTGGAGAATGAGAGTTTGGAGACTTCGAGGGTAGGAGAGTGAGAGTTTGGAGACCGAGAAGTGGAGAATGAGAGTTTGGAGACTTCGAGGGTAGGAGAGAGACCTCTGCCAAAGAGAGTTTGGAGAGCGAGAAGCGGAGAGTGAGAGAGTGGAGACTTCGCAGGCAGAGCCAGAGTGCCGTGTGCAAAAGGGGAAATAACGGATCTGCACCGGACTTTGGACTCTGCCGTGGACTTTGATCCAGGAGGACAAGTGCCACATCTCAGCAGCGGAGCGACGCACAGACGTGCCACAGGCACCAAAAACATAAGCGGAGCAGCGGCAACACCCAGAAACACAAATTAAGGCCGTGCGGGAAGGACAAGTGGGTCAAACAGGATCCACGGACTTTGGACCCGGAGTGGAGAGATGCCGCGACCAGAGCTCAAAGGGGAAATAACGGCACCCGGAGGCCCTATATAAAGCCGCCGGGCGCTGGCAACAGGATCAGTCGATCACAAGGTGTCAACCCGTAAAGATCAGTCAAGATAACAAAGTGAACCAGTGCCAAGTAATCTACAAGTGAAACACAAGCCCAGTCGTCGGAAGCAGCGCCGTGGGAGCCTTCAAGGAGCAAGATCGCTACGTCGAGACGTTCGGGATTGAACCACCAGGAATCTCCGAATTGAGACACAGGTAGCTGAGGTCCAGAGGGCATCACACGGCTAAGTCAAAGCGGACCATCCTACTCCTGTCACGACTAAATCCTCGCATTACGCTTGGCGTGTCTAGCAGAGCCGAGTAGTGAAGTCCTGCGACAAGAGATCAAAACTCGGGGCGCGAGCCATCTAAACCCAGGGTGCCTTGTTCCAAATACTCCTTTGTCGGGTCCCGGCGTAAGCCCAGTCCGTCAAGTGGAACTCGAACAGGTCCTGGCGAGACCAGCCAGAAAGGGCGAACCTGTTATCATCTCCAGGCGCTGTCCTAGAGAAACCTAACGGTTCACGAACCCGGGATCGGCGTGTGTCCAAACCCCGAGTACCATAAGCCACGCCACGTCCAGCCTAACAACCAGCACCTCCAGGAGCGAAGCGCAGGACATCGTCAGCTACAGCACCCGCCAGAAGGGACACCGAGCTACGCGGAAACGTCACGGGCAATAAGCAAGAGGGTCAGACCAGGGTGGAACGTTCGTTTGCACTAGGCGTAAAAGCGAGGTGGAGCGTTAGACAGATTCCTGGTGTTACCTCGACTGTCAGCGCGATCCGAGCGAAACCCTAGTGGGACCATCCGGGACAGAGCAAGGGACAGGCGGCTGTGTGTCTATTGGCGTGGGCCTGTAGAGCGCAGCACCTGTTCACCCTAGTCTGGGAACGGTGACGCTTCCCTAAGCCCACACGGCTGATCGCCTTGTGAGTCCTAGGCGCTACAAGTAGTCGTCGGGTCCGTACATCGTGGACGAGCATCGTCGAGTATCACCGAGCGTCTTCGCGGGACTACAGGGAACTGCAGGACCGGAGCACGGAGTCAACGAGGCCAGCGACCACCGAGGCGACGCAGCAACGTGCGGAGACGAGCATCCCCAGGAGACACCGAGGACCCCGAGTGGCGACATCCAGGCCCAAACCGCCATTGAGCCCGCTGTAATTATACCCGCAATAAACTCCATTCGAACCTGTTGATTCTGTGCTTTTCACTGATCCCCTGGGCGGTCACGTTTATATAAATTTGGTGGGACGAACACACAACTTCTCTGAGCTAGCCGCACGAATCTCGTAGCGAGCAGACATACAAAATCAGTTCGTTACATCCCGCCCCCGCCCCACGTTGGGCGCCAGATGTAACGAACTGATTTTGTATGTCTGCTCGCTACGAGATTCGTGCGGCTAGCTCAGAGAAGTTGTGTGTTCGTCCCACCAAATTTATATAAACGTGACCGCCCAGGGGATCAGTGAAAAGCACAGAATCAACAGGTTCGAATGGAGTTTATTGCGGGTATAATTACAGCGGGCTCAATGGCGGTTTGGGCCTGGATGTCGCCACTCGGGGTCCTCGGTGTCTCCTGGGGATGCTCGTCTCCGCACGTTGCTGCGTCGCCTCGGTGGTCGCTGGCCTCGTTGACTCCGTGCTCCGGTCCTGCAGTTCCCTGTAGTCCCGCGAAGACGCTCGGTGATACTCGACGATGCTCGTCCACGATGTACGGACCCGACGACTACTTGTAGCGCCTAGGACTCACAAGGCGATCAGCCGTGTGGGCTTAGGGAAGCGTCACCGTTCCCAGACTAGGGTGAACAGGTGCTGCGCTCTACAGGCCCACGCCAATAGACACACAGCCGCCTGTCCCTTGCTCTGTCCCGGATGGTCCCACTAGGGTTTCGCTCGGATCGCGCTGACAGTCGAGGTAACACCAGGAATCTGTCTAACGCTCCACCTCGCTTTTACGCCTAGTGCAAACGAACGTTCCACCCTGGTCTGACCCTCTTGCTTATTGCCCGTGACGTTTCCGCGTAGCTCGGTGTCCCTTCTGGCGGGTGCTGTAGCTGACGATGTCCTGCGCTTCGCTCCTGGAGGTGCTGGTTGTTAGGCTGGACGTGGCGTGGCTTATGGTACTCGGGGTTTGGACACACGCCGATCCCGGGTTCGTGAACCGTTAGGTTTCTCTAGGACAGCGCCTGGAGATGATAACAGGTTCGCCCTTTCTGGCTGGTCTCGCCAGGACCTGTTCGAGTTCCACTTGACGGACTGGGCTTACGCCGGGACCCGACAAAGGAGTATTTGGAACAAGGCACCCTGGGTTTAGATGGCTCGCGCCCCGAGTTTTGATCTCTTGTCGCAGGACTTCACTACTCGGCTCTGCTAGACACGCCAAGCGTAATGCGAGGATTTAGTCGTGACAGGAGTAGGATGGTCCGCTTTGACTTAGCCGTGTGATGCCCTCTGGACCTCAGCTACCTGTGTCTCAATTCGGAGATTCCTGGTGGTCCAATCCCGAACGTCTCGACGTAGCGATCTTGCTCCTTGAAGGCTCCCACGGCGCTGCTTCCGACGACTGGGCTTGTGTTTCACTTGTAGATTACTTGGCACTGGTTCACTTTGTTATCTTGACTGATCTTTACGGGTTGACACCTTGTGATCGACTGATCCTGTTGCCAGCGCCCGGCGGCTTTATATAGGGCCTCCGGGTACCGTTATTTCCCTTTTGTGCTCTGGCCGCGGCATCTCTCCACTCCGGGTCCAAAGACCGTGGATCCTGTTTGACCCACTTGTCCTTCACGCACGGCCTTAACTTGTGTCTCTGGGTGTTGCCGCTGCTCCGCTTATGTTTTTGGTGCCTGTGGCACGTCTGTGAGTCGCTCCGCTGCTGAGATGTGGCACTTGTCCTCCTGGATCAAAGTCCACGGCAGAGTCCAAAGTCCGGTGCAGATCCGTTATTTCCCCTTTTGCACACGGCACTCTGGCTCTGCCTGCGAAGTCTCCACTCTCTCACTCTCCGCTTCTCGCTCTCCAAACTCTCTTTGGCAGAGGTCTCTCTCCTACCCTCGAAGTCTCCAAACTCTCATTCTCCACTTCTCGGTCTCCAAACTCTCACTCTCCAAACTCTCTTGTGCAAGAGTCTCTCCAAACTCTCTTTCTCCAAACTCTCTACTTGCAAGAGTCTCTCCGTTTGCTCTTCGCCGCGCCGCTACCCCGCTAATTCGCCGAGTAATTGGTAAGCGGCCGGCCATCGGTAGTTTGGCTGCGGGAATTTGTGGGAGTTATTCAACTCCTCACAGAATTAAAGTCATATCATAAAAAATAGAATGAAAAAAGCTTTAAAACCAGATGAAGAAATTATATTTAATCAGTAATGTTTACAATTTATAATATATTATTATTGAGTACCCCTAATATATGCAGAAAATATTAAAAAGTAGTTCATAGCATATTTTTTATAGGAAAATTAAGTTATATCTTAAAAAATAAAAATAAGAAATGCTTCAAAACCAAATAATAAAATTATATTAAAACATAAATCTTTATAACTTCAAATATTTTATAATTTAGTACCCCTAATATATGTATTCATTGGGTTATTGTCCTAAAAAAAAGTCCACAACCCAAATATGGATAGCTAGAAATGGTTAATGAATCAGGAAATACACATATAAATCTACAATTAAAGAACTGCATTTATGTCTGTGCATTTATTGGTCATTAGCGCACCACAAAGGGTATTTTTACCCAGCATAATTGAATGCAGCCGGTGGCATAATCAAATCCCAAGTGTCTCATCTCAGTGGGAAGCGCCGCAAGTTGTCGCCAAGACTACGGAGAACTTTCCTTTTTTCGGTGGGGTGGAAAGGGGGGAAAAGCCCTTTGCGAAAAATGATTAATGCGATTTGAACTTTAAATTTACATTGTGTTCATGATATTTAGTTGAATTTATGAGCGCTGTTTGAGTTTGTAAATGAGTTGCTCATTTAATGTTTTAACAGGCACCCCACTGCCTTGCTAACCCCCCCTCCCCTCCTCCCTTTCCCCTGGAAAAACCAAACTACATAAGTTGCAGACACCGAAAGAGAGGGGTGGAGGGGGCGCAGAAAGAGATAGGAATAGAAGTGGGCCACAGTTTTCGCCCCGGAAAAACAGGCGAGCGGGAGGGCAAGGCTTAGCCGGACTTTTGCCACTGGCAGAACGGAATTAATGATTGTATTTCATTTCATCTGGGGAGCAGCCGAGAAACGAGAAACCGGTAACAGGACGGTCATGGGCACAAAGGCTTAAAGCACTTATCAGTTCCTTAAATGCTCGACACCCCCCAAAGCCCCTCCCCATCGTGAAAAGCGAGGAAAATCTTTGCAGGCGCAAAAGGGAATGCGGAATGTGGAAAGTCCTCTGCAATTACATACCTCATTATTGTAGTTCAAGTTTCAAGAAGTTTTGCATTTTTTATTAAAATCCGAATATGTTTTTTGCTACTCAGAAATGAATTTTTCATTAACTTTTTTATTTTAAATCCCATAAAATAAATATTTATTAAACCTTTAGGTGTATTTAAAATTAAGTTTTGTTAATCTATAAATTTGTACAAATTTTTAAAATTAAATCTAAAAAAAATGTATTAATATTGGCATTTTGAGTCCCATAAAAATATAGTTATATAGCTTAAAGTGTATTTAAAATTATGATTTAATAATTTATAGAAAATATTAAAGCTACTTCATTAAAAAACACTAAATCTACAAATTATTTGCCAATAAAAAATGTATTTAAGTCATAATTCATTAATTAATTACATATTTAAATTTTTTATTAAAATCCGAATATTTTTTTTTACCCAGAAAATATAAATATTTAAAAAAAAGATTATATTTTTATGACTAAGATTTCTTAATCTATAAATTTAAGCAAATTTTTAAAAATAAATCTAAAAAAAGGAAAATAATTTGATATATGTATTTTAAGACCCATACAAAATCTAGTTATAGTGCTTAAATTATGATTTGATATTTTATAAAAATTAATAAAGCTACGACCTCAAAAAAATTTAAATTTACAAATTATTTCCAATATAGGCAAATAAGAAAATATATTTAAGTCGTAATTAATTATTCATTAAAGCAGACAGAATAATAATAATAAAATAAATAAGTGTTGTTCCATGATTTTAATATATTTAAAATCAAAAATAGGATATTAATATTTAATAATCTAAACTCGAAGTGAATTCAATGGACACTTAAGTTAAAAACTATATTTTTTCAGGCTTTCAGAACCCTTTTTGAGTGATTCCTGTGTGAAGCGCCTCTGCCGTTTATGAAATGGTATCGCGTCCACTAAGTGACGTCTTCGGGAATCCCGGAATGCCCCAAAAAGAGCTGCGTGTGTGTGTGTGTATGTGTGGTGCCAAAAACCCAAAGGATGCCAGCAATCTCAGTTACGGACCTCGATTTCCCCAGCTGCAAGCGGGAGAACTGCAGAAATTTGGGGGGATGGGGGTGTCGTCATTTTAGGCTTCATTTTGTGCTTGTCTTTGACGGGAGGACATCGATAATTATCGCACAAAATGTGTCCCGAGGGGTGGAAAAAGGGGGTGGAAAAAGGGAAAATGGGCATGGGCCTGTGGCCAATGTTCTTTTGATTTCTGTCTTGTCTGTCTGGCTGGCTGGCTGGCCCGGTTTATGTCCGTCTCGCTCTACCTCTTGCATGCCCTCTCTATCACATGACTGTGTGTGTGTGTGAAAAACAAGCAAATTTACAGCACACACAGGCCTGCATACATGTGCATAAATTCATTGTCACGAGGACAACGACGACGACAGCAGCATCAAATGAATGAATGAATGTGTCTCTGGGTTCGGGGCTCTCTTGGCCAGGTCCACGTCCTGTGTGTCCTGGCCCCTAACATGTGTAGCCTGCTTTTAGGCTAAAAGCACACTACACACACACACACACCCACTTCGTAGCTGGCATAAATCTTTGGGACTTTTGTTTGATCGAACGCAAAAATAATGGCGCTTTGTTGTCCTGAGTGCCATCTCCTTTCAGTCCTGTGTGCTCCTGCCTTCATAAATTTCAGGCCAGGCCAACTGAAGGCGCAGAGAGAAATCAGCAAGAAAATTGACCTTTTAGCTCACACTTTCAGTTCGCCTCCCAGTCTCGTAGTCTCGCAGTCTCAGATGCTGCTAATGATACGCAGCCTTCTCGCCATCTCTCTTTCTGGTCACTTTCTTGTGCGAATAAGTGCATCGGGCTCTGAAATGATTGACTGACCAACTGACATAGTGGTGTGAACTCGGTTGGATCACTGACCTCGGGTCACCTGGGCTTTAAGGATTTGGTACGAATCGTAGAAAATCTGTTAGAGGATTGAAACCACTTTAATTTTCACCTAAAAGTATGCTTTAAATACTAAGAAATCGTTTTTAGGTATTAAACCTTTAAAACTGCGGTTTAAAAACTCATTGAATCATGTTTTTGTGGTCTTTTATAAATGAAATAAAGCCTATAATTCAATTACTAAATTCTTATATTAAATATTAAAATATATAAAAAAAAGAATAATATTTCTTTCATTTCTAAATCCTTTCAATCACGCTCTCTGCTTCTCTTTTCGGCCATCTAACATTTTCTAAACTACTTTAATTGGCACCTAAAAGCATGCTTTAGGTATTAAGAATTTGTTTTTAGGTATCAAACCTTTAAAATTTCGTTTTAAAAACACATTTAATACTATTTTTGTGTGCTGTTATTATATAAATAACTTTATTACTAAATTGTTTTATTAAATATTTAAAAAAATATATATATATATATTATATAATATTTAATTTAACTGTAAATCATATCAATCACTTCTTCTGCTTTTCTTTTCTCCCAGCTAACATTATCTTTTGCCGACGAAAACCTCAACGGGTTAAGCTGATCCGTCACTTAATTGCCAAAAGTTTTACTACTCAAAAGCTGTCTCAGTCATATTCCCCCAATTTTAACTACCATTTTCCCCATAACTTCTGACTGCTCTTCTACTTCCACTTTGAGTTTTGATGGGCGCTGCAGACGCGACACTTTTTATGGCTCTCGCACATTAGGCATTCGTCATTAAAGTTTATATCTCGCCCAAACCCAAAAGCAGCCTGCCCGATTCCCATCCCATCCTCTATATATCATCGGCAGTGGCAGACTCCTAGGGATATATAAAATGACAATGATGGCTGAGCATAATGCCAACAATTAGGCTGAAAAATGTTTGCTCACGCACAGAGTGGGCGAAAGGGATGGGGCGATGGCACAGAGCGAGAGAGAAGAAACATTTTTGAAAATCAAAAGTTTGCAGTGATACACTGGGAAAATAAGGAAACGTAACACTACAAGTTTAATGTTTCTATAATATCCGGAATGAAATGAAAGCTTTAAAATCATTTATAGCGGCGTCTAAAAGTATGCAACAGCATATTTTGTATCGGGAATTCCTTTTTAAAGCATACTTTTAGGCACAATTATAGGGGATTTTAAAAATCTACAGATTTCTTCACATTCCCCCTACTTGGATATGAATATTTCCTTATTAAATTCGTGATTTGAGACTTTATTGTCTTTACGTTTTTTGTTGCAGTGGATTGCATGTGTTTGCCTTCGACTAACTGACTGATGAAGCATGTCCTGCATGTTCTTTTCTTGTTTATGAGCCTGTGTGGCTCTGTGGCCGTGTGTGCGTGTGTGCACTTTTAACAAATTAAAATTGCAAAAATCCTCTTGCTGCACTTATGCATGAAATACAGTACCGGACGGCAGCGGAACCTGCCGGCCATAACCGTAAACTGTGGCCAACTGTATCTCATATCTTAATTGCCAACGATGGCCATTGCCTTTTGGCCAAATGAAATACATAAAATGCATATTCTCGACATTTTTATTACCACCTGCCTGGGTTACTTGTTGTTGACAATTTCTTGGCCCATAACTTTGGGCGTCATCAATAAAATGGCCAGAAAGAAAAAAGAAATCAATTGGAAAAAGTTAAATGTGGCCAAGAGCGCTCTTCACACGCTTTGGAGCCCATTTGCTGGGCGGGCTAATTGATTGCCGTAAGGATTCGTTCGATTATCGTCGACTACTTGGGTGTTGTTATCGAATGAATTACCGACGATGTGTTTGCCAAACAATTTATACGCCCCTTAATTTTGCCCTTAATCCGATTTTGTTGAATTAATGTGAGTACTTATCGATCGAATGGAAGGATTGTTCGATCCTTAATTACATGGCCCTTTACTAATCCTAAATATGGGTGTTTTATAACTTAACTTACGTAAAATGGTTATTACATTTAGAATTGATTATATTTTCCCATATGTATAATAAAGTTAGAAAAATATCGATATTTTGCTATTTTTCTATATATTTTTATATCATCCAATTGATACTGTGAAAATATCGAAAATGCCATTCAAAAACCTAAAATATCGAAAATACCGATTAAATATCGGAAATATCGAAAATATCGATAACTTAATTTTTAATATTTTAACCTTCAGAGAAAAATGATTATTTTAATAAAAAAAAACGGGTAATCTTATTTACTTCTTTATAAACTTCACTTACTTTCAATGAGCTTTCTCCCGTCATTCGTATTATTAATATAAATAGCAAACGGTTGCTCAATTAATAAAGCAAGCTTTGATTTAATTCCCGTAGCTTTTCATGGATAATATCCTTGGTTTTCCTGCCCTCGGCATTCGGCTGTCCTTTATCCTTGTGCCGCAATTTTTACACAGCTTCTTGTCAAGAGGCGAAATGTCTTCAGAACTAATTTTCCAGCAAAAGTCGAAACTTTTGAGCAGAAATATATTGCGTTGGAGCAAACTAACCGAAAAAGGACAGTCGAAGGGAAAGTCCAACAAAAAGTGGGTGGAACGAGCGGAGGGGATGAATGAATGGATGGATGGCTGAATGAATGGATGGATGGATGGATAAATGGCAAATAGCTTTTGGCTCATCATCTTTGGCCAAAAAGCGAAATGAATAACTTTTGGCCAGGGAATGAAGTGCAAATTAATCAACTATAAAATTAATTATCCCTTTGAAGCGAAATGCCATCGCCAATATAGCATAATATATATATTATAGCCCCCCGCGGGCTATTACCTCCAGTTGAGATTGAGGACTTTGTTGGACTTTGGTTGGTTTTGCTATGGGATCCTTTCCTGTTGCCAATAAGATGACAAATTCCAATACAAAACCAATTGGCGGGAAATTTCTGTCCAAGCTTCTGTCATTTATTTCGCATTCATTTCACTTTGTTTTGCTTTGTTTTGTTGTGCTGTGTATTGTGTTTCATTTTGCCTTGTTGTTTTTGCGGCTGGCTCAACACAATTAATTAGTTAATGTCCAATGCTTTGGTGTGAAATTTATTGCTATTTGCGCTCTTCTATTTGATGAGTCCTGGCCGCAGCTTCAAATGTTGTCCTATTACTTTTCCGACAGGGTAGCAGGGGTTCTGATCTGTTTAATGTGATCTATTATAAATTCATAGGTTTTCATTAGGTATTTATTTTTAGCTAAATAAATAAATTTCTATAAAAAATATATTTTTTAAATATTTAAAATATTTTGTTTGTATAGTATTTGTATTTGGTATTTAAATATTTAAAAAAAATGTTTAATAGGTGAAAAATAATTGTATTGGTCATAAATATTTTTAATCTTTTTGAATATAAAAAAAAAGTTTATTGGTAAAAAATATTTGTAATCTTATTAATATTAAAAAAAAATTATATTACTAAACACTTTTTTCAGATCTATAAAAAAAAATATTTTAAATATTATAATATATATTTTTTTATAGGATAACAAAAAAAAAATTATTTGACCTTAAAAAAAGAATTTTGTTTTTTATTGGTTAAGATATTTTTTTTTAGTAGTAGGTAGATTAAGAATAGTCCTAAAAAAATTAAAACTAACCTTAAAAGCACATCAACCTTTTAATACTAAATATTGTGAATACTACAACTTTGACCTATTTTTACGGAGCATTGGTATAGCTATTTCTTTAAAACAGGGTATAGATAGTTTTATACTTTTTTTTTTGCTTAACCCATGCCTGCCGGTTGTTGTAATTGCTACTAATTACTGGCACAGCGATTGCTGATGGATTTTCCACCCCCTGCCGCCCGGCATTTCCATTGTGCTTTCGACTTATGCAAATGTGGCTGCTGCTCTTGCTGTCTCTGTCCCTCCAGCTGTCCCCCTCTCACTCCCCCACCCCCCGCACTCCCCCCGTCGCTTTGTAAACTCCTGTATATAATTTACATAAACATCTAATTGCTGGTTGGCATTGTTGTTGTAATCATGCTTAATTGTTTTCGTTGGGCATTTCATGTTCAATGCTCATGATTGAAAGTTTGTGCTTTGGCGGTTTTCGTTGGCAGTAAACCGCCAACCGCTAAGCCCACACTTTCCCTTTGGAAAAGCGGAGGGGCGGAAAAGCAGGGGGGGCGTGCTTTTCCCTCGGTTGAAGTGCCTTTAAGTGCCTAATGACACGTTTGCATTACTCAATTTCCAGCGAGTTTCCTTTTGGGCCAGCGCGAGTTATTTCCTGAATTCAATTAAGCAAACTGTCTCGAGTTATGGCCAAAAGTGGTTGGGTTGCGTTGCGTTGGGCGGGGCCATTCGATAAGGAGGGGAATTATGCGGACCAGATACTCGAAAGTGCCTGCGATACAATGTCTGACAATTACATTGGCAAACACAAAATACCAAACACAGCACAAGATCAACAGCTTTCGGCCTGGAAGCGGGCCAAATCAGTTAATTGATGTTGAAATCAGGCATCAGAAGTCCTTGGCCCAAACGGCCGGCCAAATGGCTCTTCGATGGCTCTCCGGTACTCGAGATACTTATAAGCTGATTTCTGTTAATTCCTAACACAAAGTTCCAGCTCAAGATTGAGTTGTGAATGGGATTGCGGGTGAAGTATTCATGATAATTGCATGCAACTTGCTGTTTCGCACAATAATCGTTTAATTCAATTTATGAGGCTGTTAAGGGAGAGGTATTAAAACAAATTTATGTTAATAAAATGCATTATACAAATTTAAAGGTATTTAAAAACATCAGAATTTACACCTAAAAAAAAAACATTCCCATAAACTATACCAATTAATACTAAATATTATAATATCTGAACTCTATGGTATTAATATACTAGATATTGTTAGATAGATACTAGACACACTACAAAATGTGGTATTAAATTAATACTAAATAATACTCTTTAGTATTAATATACTAGGTATATTTAAAGTATACTAAATATTGTATGAAGTGTAGTAATCAATTAATACTTAATAAAACTCTGTAGTATTAATTTACTGGGTATTATTAAAATATACTAGGTCCAGTATAAACAGTGGTATAAAATTATTACTAAATAATATAATAAGTATCTTAATTTTGTAGTATTATTTTCATACTTAAGAAATTCTATACCAAAAATGTCAATTTAAACTTCTTACGGTATTAATGTAATACTTATCTTATTAAGATATTTTTGAAAATCAAAAGTTTAGAATTTATGTACGAATTATTTAATTTCTTTGATATTTTTTTTAGGTGTAGAAAGTTAAGAAAAAATTCATAAAAAAAAGTATTTTGAGCTCAAAGCCCCAAAAACTACATACTATTAATTGTATTTATTTGTGAAACTGATAGTTAAGAAGAAGTTAAAGTTATAAGCTATACTATAATATATGTATATGCCATTAAGCTGTGGGCTAATTCCACACCCGATTTGCAGTTCCGGTCGAAGATTCAAGTTGGCAGTGACTCCTGCTGAATTATGCACTCAATTTATTGTCCCACTTTTCGGAGCTGGCACATTTGCATATCCTGCATATTTTCATGCCATAAGCCCCCCGAGGACCTTTGATATTTTTGGGGGGCTAAGAGCTGAGAGCTGCGAGCTGCGAGCCGAGAGCTGAGAGTGAGTGGCTATAGATCAGTGCCAGATGCAGTTGCATTTGATATTTACCTTTTAATATTATTAATATTATGATTAAAGCAGGCATCTGCCGAGAGCATCTCGTATGCATTCGGCGTCCTTTGCCGGCATCCAGCATCCTTTGCTGGCATCCTTTGCAAAATGAGCTGACAGCTTACCTAGCTGCTGTATGTGCGGGTGTGTGTGTGTGTGCTCCAGCGTATCTGTGCTCCACAGTATCCCTGTGTATCCTGGTGCATCTGTGTGTGTGTGCGTGTCCCGGGCTGACATTCATGCACTGAAGCTGATGCCTGGCACTCGCAAATGAAGTTCTTGTGGATTGCAAAATGAAGTCCAAACTTGTGCGCTATTTTTGCCTTTGACAGCTGCTGTTTTTGTTGCCCGAATGGAATGCAACGGAGCTTCGACTTCCCCCTCCCTCACTCCCCTGGCATATAATAATAATAATAATAATAATAATAATAATAATAATAATGAAATCGAGAAATATTAACAATAGTGAATCTGTTCAGCACATGAGATGGCCAAGTTCATTTTGCCAAAGCAGCTGCAGCAACATAATAAATGTTTATTAATTTTCTTGTCTTTAATTGAAAATCTCACACAGTGGGGCTAAAATTCGAGACCTTTTAAATTAGGCTTTTGTAGAGGAATTCCTCTTGAAAGGAATTCTTTTGTTAACTTCTTTTTTTAAGTATTATTTCATATTATTAATATATATTTTAATTGAACATTTAAAATTAATTATCTAAAAGTGGAAAGTTAAATTGTTTATGTTTATATTTTAATAATGGTTAATGTAATTATTTACATAAAAGAATTCTCTTGAAAGGAATTCTTTTTTATTTAAATTAATTAACTAAATGTGAGAAATTGAAATATTTATTTATATTTTAAATTTGTTTGGGAACAAAAATCTTTTAAATATTTTATATATTATAATATTATTTATAAAATTTTATTTAATTTATTTTTTATTATTAATTAATTTATTATTAAAATTAAATTAATTATAAGTGAAAATCGTTACTTATCAATATAATATTATCTATTCTGTGAGAATAATTAGAATTATAACTATTAATTCCCATTAGAAAATCCTAATATATCATTTTTAATATTTTTTATTTTCTGTGTATCCATTTCTGCCCTGCTTATAACTAAAACAGCAGTTTCACGCACCTCCCCGAATTTTAAACCTCATTTTCCGACTGCGGTTGCCATTGACAGGACATTTTTTTTTTGGCCACAGAAATTGGGGGCGAGGCTACTTAGCGCCGCCGTGTATAGTTTTTCCAGTTTTTTCCCCGCACGTAGGCAACGCCAACGCCTTTTCAGTTGTCGCGTGCCACCGACAACATGCAACATGTACGGCAGCAACCTTCAACTGTGCAGCGGCAGCATCCCCAGCAGCAACTTCCTGGCTGTCGGTGTTCTTGTCATTTCATTCATGACATTTCAATTACATTAAAGAGTTCCCAAGCGCCTGTGATGCCAGCAGCCAATGGATTAAAATTGAGCATTATTAAGAAGAGTTTTCCTCTTTTTTTTTTTAGTTATTATGGTTAAAGTCTGAAAAGAAAAACCGAAAAGGATGGAAAATGTAAAAGAAACTTGGGGATTTTCCAAGTCACTCTAGGTATTTCTTGCAATTCTTTAAAGATAATCAAAGGTTTAATATTAATCCATTAGATTTTAGTGTTTCTATGTGATTTAAAGTAAATCTTTAAAACCCAATATGGTTTTTATAATATCTTAACTATTTATTGCCGAAAGAGCAACCGTAGATAGCTGTTAGTTCTTAGGCATCCGCTTGTGTGCACTTTTGCCTGATGTCTTTTTCAAATTTGATTTGCAATTAAGGCAGTAATTTAGCTTTAACCGATATTAAGTGTTGGCCTTCCACTTAAACCGTCTGCCAACTTTGCCAACTTTTGCCAGTGGATGGGTCTTCATTAAAACGGATTCGTGTTGCTGCTGTTGCTGTTGCTGGTGTTGCAGATGTAGCTGCTGCTGTTGCTGATGTTGCTGTTGCAGGAGCAGCAGCAGCAGCCGCAGCAGCAGCTGTTGCTGCGGGGAAAAGGTGAGGGGCTTAGTAGCTGAGTACTCTTGCAACTGGCAAATGGCATTATTTTTGTTTGACAAGTCAAAGCGACGCGACATCGCGACTACTGCGACGACGGCCGCAAGAGCAAGAGCTCTTCAAAGTTGTCAGAGCATACTTCTAGGCGCGCCCAAGTGCGTGTGTGCCGCCCCCTGAAACACCCCTTAAAACCCCCCTCGAAAGACCCCCTCGAAAGCCCCACCCCCCTTGAAAGCCCTGCTTTACCCATGTGTTTGAGTAATTCTGATGCTGGACTAACGAGTCTCAGGCGGAGGAAGAAAAAAATGTATCAAAAAATGTTCTAGCTCTGAAAAACCTTAAAAAACTTCATAAACTAGTTAAAATATTTTATAAAATTTTCTATCATTTTTTCTATTCTTTTTTATAATTTTTTGTATAATTTTTGTAGACAATTTTTTTTTGTATACTGTTTTTATAATTTTTTATAAGTTAAAGGTTAATAAAAGTGTGAAAGCAACAAGATAAATTTTATTTCGAAAAAGCAAAGCATTTGACAGTTAAGTTCAAAAAAATATTAAATATTTTGTAAATTATCTAACACCAATGAAAACCCTTAAAAACTTACATGAACTAGCTAAAATATTTTTTAAAATTGTTTATACTTTTTTTTAATTTTTAAATTTTATTTAAATTTTTCGATTTTTTTTTTTTTATATAATTTTTTATAATTTTTAGATTTATAGAACTGTAAAAACAAACAGGATTTTATTGAATTTTATTTCAAAAAAGATAAAGTTAAAAAAAAAATACTAAATATTTTGTGAAAGATCAACAACAAATGATTGTTTCAATTTCCCGTAGAACTCCCGTTGCATTAAGCGATTTTTCGCTTTTCACTCTCTTCGGCGGTTTCTCTTAAGTTGCATTCACCACAGGAAAAGCGGTGGAGCGCTGCGCAAACTCACCATAGTGCCGAAAATAAGAGGCAACCCATAAGGCACCGAACCGAGAACCCAATGAGCCAACGAACCAAACTCTGGGCTCCCATTGACATTTTCACCTACTTTCGACCTGTCGCTTTCCCTTTGGCTGAAAAGCGAGCCGAATGCACGCTGGCAGCTTGACCAAGTCCCAGTTGCCTCGTTTACCCATTTCCCCCAATTTCCTCCATGAATTTTCCAAATCAGCTGGCCAAAAAAGCCAAAAAAAAAAAAAACAGAAAAGAAAGCCAAGTCCTCCAAAGACAAGTCGCCTTCGAAGGAAAATGCCAATGTTTCGGTCTCGGTTTTTGGGTCGAGCAACAAATTTAATTACAGTGCCTGGAAAAGTGCCCTGAAATCGCTTAAGAAATTAACGAGCGAGTAGTTAATGATTTCACCGTATCCGGCTGCTCGGGGTTTTCCCCTATTCTTGTGGCCAGCGGAGAATAAAGTTGCATTGAAATACGGGCGAATCTGTAAATGGTGCATAAATAACAAATCGAATGCGTTGTTAATGCCCTAAGATGTGAAAGGGGTATTGCGATTTAATAAGGTAATATATCATATTCACAAATTAAAACCATAAAAAAAATTTACATTCTCTAAAAAAAAATATTTTTGGATTGCATTGCAATCATAATTAAATGTAAGTGCAGGAAAGCTTAAACATAAAAAGTAATAAAAGAAAACTAGAAAATTTTTAATGAATAAAGCTCTAATGATAATAAAATAAATATAATAATAAAATAAATAATAATTAATAGTAATAATAATAAGCAAAAAAAAAATAAAATCAATAAATTTATTTTTTATAATTATTTATTTTTTTTATTTATTAAAATAAAATAAATAAGGTATAATAATATTAAAATAAAAAAAATAAATACATAATAAAAAATTAATAATAAATCATAAAATAAATAATTAAAAAATAAAAAAATAAATAATATAAAAACATAATAATTAAAACAAATAATAATAAAATAATTTATAATACTTTGGCAAAGAGTTGTCCTTTGATAAGTTATTGATTTTCACGGTAAGCCTACTAATCCAGCGACTTATTCACTTCCTGCCACAAACACCTCAATAGGATTCACGGATGTCCTGGCTCTGGATTTTCGCCCATTGTCCTGCCCGCGTGCGTGCGTGTGTGTCTGTGTGTATAGGTGGGTGGGTGTGGGGCGCTCTATTAGCCACACTCATTCATTGAAGATTCGCTGAGCGATTGGCGACGTGTAAACGATAATCAAGTAATTTCCATTATGCCAGGACATAGACCAGCGAAACGGTCACCCAGTGGGGAAATGAGGAAATGTGACCAAAATGGGGAGTGGGGGAGGGGGTGATAAGGGTGCTAAGGGTGTTTAGGGAGTTAAGGGGGCGGCCGATAAAAGCCTCACTAAATTGCGATTGTCGCGACTCTCTGTGTGTGTGTGTGTGTATTGGTGGCAGGAGATACAAAATACATTACGCATACGCCCCGTGGCCCAAACAAAAGCAAATCCAATTGCCAATTGTTGCGATAAAGCAAGCCAAAGCAAAGTCAAAGGAAATGTCGATGCTCCTTTTTTGTTCCTGTTGTTTTTTTTTCTTGTTGTTGTGGTTGTTGTTGTTTTTCCCACTATTTATTGGCAGTGGCATTTCATTGTCCTTGTCGCTGGTGGCTTGGCTTTTAGACAACTTTCTTTGCCATTCCCATTCCCGCTTTTGGTGCTTTTAAGGCGCACGCGATAATGGCCAGTGATGCATGTGTGTTGGTGTGCCAGCCAGTATGTGTGTGTGTGTGGATGTGTGTGTCAGCACTTTGGGACAACAATGCCATGCCCATCACCGCCCATCGCCCACCACTGCCTATCGTTCGACCCACTCCCGCCCCCGCGAAAGTCCTTTCATATAATGGCAACGGCGACGGAAACGGAAGCAACATACTTAGACGCTGACTGAACAGGCCAAAGAGAAAGCGAAAGAGAGGGGTAGAGAGTGGGCGAGAGAGTGAGAGAGAGGGGGCGCAAATCGAAGGGGGGCAATTCGGAAAATCCAACTGCATGGCCAGCGTAATTGCAAATGTATGCACTAAGAATCACCGAAACCTATTTAAATTATAAATATTTCGGGGTATTTTATTTGTGTCTTTATTTTTGATTTATGTATTTTAAAAATCCTCTTCCTATTCCAATTTTGTTAGTCCCTGGAATATTTCTAAAAAATATATTTTAAGTTCTAGATGTATCAAATTTAATTCTAAATTAAAAATTTTATTTTTATATGTACATGTTTTAGAAATAATTCATTATTAGGAAATTGAATTAATTAGAATATTTCTTAAATATATACATTTAAATTTTAATTATATTTAAATTTTAATTATATTAAATTAAAAATATAATTTTTATATTTAAATGTTTTACAAATAATTCAGTATTAGGAAATTAAATGAATTAGAATACAAATTAAAACAAATATCGTGTTCTGATTTAGATTTTAAATATTAAAAAATGTATTATTAAAATATTAAAATATTTTATTATTGCCTTAGGGATACTAAAGATAATAAATAGTAGATATTATATTTAACATATTTTTATTGGCCTTATAATAAATATTATAAATATCATATTATTTTTGCCAAAAAACCAACCGTTTTCTCGCGGTGTAAGAGCCAAACGCAACAAGCGAAATGAATTGAGGCGAAACGGTCAACGCGGATTAGCGTAAGCGTAAGCGTAAAAAGTCCCAAGTCCTTGCGTTTTTGCGAGTGAGTGTTAACAGTTAATTGTTTTGCGTGCGTGTCACATGTCCCCAAGTCTGCCGGCCCTCCTTTGAGCCACCAAATTGTGTCATTAGCAGTCGCATAAAAGGCCAAATGGCTCGAACAGCTCATTGGCACGTTCCAAAAACTCACAGGACTCGCTCTCTCGCGCCATGAGGATGATCACCCATTATTTCTTACAGCCGAAGTTTTATTTGGCCTGGCCATAAGACATAAAGTCAAGTTGGCCGGGTTTATAACCGCAGAATAAAAGTTAAAAATTTATAAATCGCTGTGTGGTAAAATCTTGGGAACCCATGGGCAATTGCTGATATGACAGTTTTCCCCTTCCAATTTTTCGAGAGCTGTTTACATTTGTTGTTGCGCTGTTGCAACTGAAATTTTCTGCTTTTTGATGTGCCAATTTTATGCCCCGACAAAAAAAAGGGGCAAGAAAAATACAACTATATAAAAAATATATATATAGATATATATAAATATATGTAAAAGTTGTGCCGAGCGGCAGCGAAACTAAATAAATAAATGCGCGCAGACACCCACGCACACTCAGGCATGCAAGTTTTATTTAAGAGTGCAAAAAGTAAAGCAATAAACACGCACACACACACACACACACACACACACATACACACACGCGCACGGCCAACGGGGCGTATGTGTGTTATGCATGGAAATAAAAGTTTTCCATAATTTTGTATAAGAAAAGTTTTCTTGCGTTGTGTTGCAAGTGCTTCCTGCCCACTTTTTTTTCGCTATCCTTTTTTTTTCGTAGAAAGGGGGTGGGGGGGTGGAAACTGCTGGTGGTCTAGGCCCAAAGTGGCTACAAAACTTTTACGCTGCTTGTGAATTAATTAAAAGATGAACTGGGCAGGCCAACAAAAGACAGAAAAAAAAGAGGAGAGAAATGTGTAAAAATAAAAACGATACCCCAAGATGAAACTAAGTTTAGTGGGTGTAGTGAAAACACAAAGCGGCAGTGTCTTTGGGGTTAACTGCGCTGATAGGCCCCTCGCCCCCTCGCACCTTTAACTAGACCTCTTATCCCCTTTATGGGACCTCTCGCACCAAGTTAAGTCAACTCTTTGCTTAATTTCGTTACTTGTTAACGATATCTGCTGGTAGTTATTATTGCCAACTGCAGTTTACATGGGTATAAATTCACATAGGATGGCGATTTTGTGCAGACTGCGCTCCAGGTGCAGGGGATGGACTCCTGTGCGAAGAACCAGATCCTCAAAGCTTATAGTCTCCACATCTGCTTCCATCTCCACAACCTGTGAAAAAGAAATAATCATTATTATATCCTTGATTTCAGTTAGAAGATTGCAATGCAGTAAAGGAGACGTTTCCGATCAGCATCACTAGACGAGTCGATCTAGCTATGTCCGTATGTCCGTCTGTCCGTCTGTCCGTTTGTCCGTCTGTCCGTTTGTCCGTCTGTCCGTCCGTCTCTACGCAAACTAGTCTCTCAGTTCTAAAGCTATCTTAACGAATCTTCACCAAAAGTTGTCTTTCCATTGCAAGTAGTATATAAGTCGGAACCAGCCGGATCGAACCACTATATCATATAGCTCTCATAGGAAGGATCGGTAAAATAATGGGGAAGAAATTATAGCTTTGGTGTTACTTGACATATTACCTATTTCTCTTGGAAATATCATTTTTAAAACTGTTCTGAATTTCGAATTAAATTTTAGAAAAATCGAACAACCATTTCATATAGCTTCCATAGGAACGATAGGAAAATTCATGGAAAATAAATTGGAAAAAAAAATGTAGCTTCGAAAATTTTTATTGTAGTCTCTTCTACTCTGGAATATAATTTTATTTTATTATTTCAGAATTTCGAATTAATTTTAACATAAATCAGTCGACTGCATTATACAGGGGTGGTTAAAAGTATTCGCACATTTCTCATGATTAAGTACGTGTAATTTGTGCAAATACTTTTGACCACCCCTGTATAGCTGTCATAGGAAGGAAGGATTGAATGTCAAAATAATATGAAAACTTCTATAATTTTTTCTTGTTGCAAGTTTTAACCATTAGTAATTTGTAATTGAATATGAATAATCTCCAAGGGTATATAAACTTTGGCTAGCCGAAGTTAGCTTCCTTTCTTGTTTTTATGATAATGGATGCCTACATATTACCATATAGTATTAATATTCCTTGCCATCTCTCACCTTATTGTCTTCGCTGTCGTTGACGTTCAGATTCTCGGTTGCGTTTGCCAGTTTCACAAGTTTTTTTTTCGCCAGGAACCGCTCTCTGGCCATCAACTTGATGGTATTGGTCAATACCTTGCGCGAGGTGTTGGTCAAGTTAAGAATCTCCTCGAAGGTCATCAGCTCCTCCTTTTCCAACTGCGACTTAACGCGGATATAGTGATCCTGTATTGAATCAGCCATTATTTTCGGATTATATTTTTTTTTTTTATTCAGCTCCAATATATTTTGCTTTGGCCTTTTGGATTTTTTGATTGACTGACTCTAGAAAAGGTTTGACACCACATGCCTGGCCTGCTGGAAAATTTGGTAAAAATCTGTAAGCCAAATGCATTCCCACTTAGTAGGCTCTCCTGTCACATTTCCACCTGTCATCCAATCATTCGTCTTCGCACCTTGAAGTCGTCAAGTCGTATAAAAGAATTTTAATTAATTTTCTTGAATTTCCTATATCAAAATGATTCAGATTGTGGTTATCATCGCGGTGCCCGTGCTGACGGCTCTTGCCTATTGTTATCTCAATCTGCCGCTGGTTCTCGAGAAGAGCCGTGAATTCAATCGGATTGCGGATGCACTCGTGGTGGAGAGAAAGGCCGAGCAAATCATTGCAGCGGTTGAAATGTTAACCACTTTTGATGACGCTGAGCTCAACGATCTTGGAGAGACTCTTTTGGACAACCTGCGAATAGACGCGATTACCCAGTTCTGGCAGGAAACTGAATAAACACGGTATGTTATCCTTATTCGCAATTCATTTGCGCATCAGTTATTAGTCTGCGTGTATTTGCAGATAGCTGGTATGTGAAGCCTGGAGTCTCATCTCGGTACAAGGACCCCATTCCTTGAGGTAGAACCCGCCCATCCAGCTGTTTGAATAGGGGATTTAATAAATAAATATAATAATACCACATTTTCCATCATTTTGTTATTACAGAAAGAGGTTTTCATAGTGGTTGAAAAGGAAAACTGAATTTTTTGTTGTTATTGCAAAATATATATAGGAAAATTTGCACTGTCATGAAAGTGTCAAATCATGCCGGTTGCAATGTAACCTTACTATAAAGTCTACTTGTCTTGAAATTAATGTGACCTTACTAAATATTTTGTACAATTATCACCGACATTTAGTTAATTTTATTTTTGAAAGGAAAATTTATTTTTTCGTGGCTATTGCAAAATTTGCAATATCATGAAAGTTCCAAATCATGTGCAGCCTACTTGACTTACAAATAATGTGACCTTACTATAAAAGCCTGCCTAGTTTGCTAGTAGTGTGACCTTACTATAAAAGCCTGCCTTGTTTGCTAGTAGTGTGACCTTACTATAAAAACCTACTTGGCTTGTAAATAATGTGACCTTACTAAAAAAAAACCGAAAAACAGGGTAGCTTCATAGAATGTTATGTAAAACAATCACCTTTTTTTGGTTAAATTTAATAAATAATTTTTCCACATAATACCTATTAGAATTCCCCATTTTGACCCCTTGAAATCCGCTAAAAATCGGCTTACTATTTTTTCGTGGCCGACAGGCGACGTGTGGCTAAATCCAAAACGACTGGGAGGGGGTGGTAAAAGGGGGTAGTGCTCTGGAAAGGGTCGTGGGGAGGGGGAAGGGAGTGGTGCCATTGGTGGGGTGGTATGCAAATGCGGTCCTGCAAGAGAGCAACACAAATGCAATTTGTATAATTGACTGTGACTGTGACTGCTTTTCTGCTGCCTCGGCTGCCTAGGCGCCTTTTCGATTTGGATTGTATTTGGGTTGGTATATGTTTAAACAATTTGTGTGGCCATGTTCGGTGACTCCGCCCGCCCGGCTTTTCCAGCATTTTCCCAAACCCCCTTCCCCTCTAACCTAGCCATTGTGCATGTGTCCTGCATTTTAGTTTCGTCTGCCACGTGCGGTTTTTAGTTTCAGCCTGGTTTTTGGCCAAGTGGGATTGCCAAGCAGTGGGTGGCTTGGAATTTTCCTACTTCAGTGTTGCCGGGTTTTGGAATTTGTTTGCGGTTAAATGCAATTAAAAAGAGATTTACAAGCAGCTCGCCTCACAAAAGTGTCGCAACAGTGGCTCACACAGAGCCAAAAATAGAGAGAAAAGCCAAGCCGTACGAAAGAGATGGCAACCCTGCATCAGAGAGAGGCAGAGAGAGACAGAGAGAGAGAGAAAGAGGAGGCTTGACAAATGTTGGCCAGCATTTAAATGCGAGCATTTTTGCGTACCACTGCCTGGCATTATGTGCATTATGTTTGCCTTCACTTGAAATAACTGAAATACTCCTTCATGCGATTGCACTCCATATGCTGGCCTCCGCTCTTCGAATTTCGGTTTATTTTGGCTTAGTTTCCTGGCCAAATGCCGGCCATTTGATTTTTTGGGCCAACAAAAATTGTGTAAGACCAAGGAATTTTGCGATTTTACGGTGAGTTTTGAGGGCTGATTGGCGTATTAATAGTTCAAATGCAGGAGTGTTTGATTTCCTATTTAAGTGCCATAAGGGTATTTATTTATTTGGTTTTGTAGTTTAATTAAGCAATTTTTAGAAATCAGAAAGTGATAAAAATAAAGTAAAAATATTACCTTCATTAAAATTCCTTTTAATTACCCATTACCCTACAGAAATCCAAGAATATAAAAATGAAAGAGAGAAAATCAATGAATGAGGAGACCGAACTGAGTTTATGTTCGATCTAATTGGTCATAAGTGAGCGACTTATTTCCATGGATATCCTTGAATGGCGGGCGGCATTGAAATGAGCCTGCAAATTGGCTCGTTTGGATTGCGCCAACACAATTCCCATTAAAATTGACTTCAAGTTATTTACATAGCAATTAATAAATGCCATTACAGCCCAGCAGGCAGTCGGGAAACTGACGCAGCAGGCGATTTTCCTGCGGGCAGAGGGCTGGCCTCGAGGGGAGTGGCACTCCCAAGGACGAAGTGAAGTCCTGCGAGAAGATTAAGAAATGCGAGGAGCGGCGGAAAAAAAAGGTACATGTAAATATTTGAGAAAAGCACAAAAGCCAAAAGGGACAACAATGCGATGTAATGAAATGAAATGACAAGCGCCTCAAAGGACGACGAGCGGAGACGGGGCCAAAAAGGATCAGCAGAAGATATATCGTATAAATTATAAATGCAAACAATAAAGTATTTCCTTTCTTGTCAGCCAAGAAGACGAAAATTAAAAAATATGTTTGCATATACATATATACCTACAGATGTAAGGCAAATAATAGCAGTGAGGGCGAAATATTTCACGAAAAAGTTGCCTAACCAATGAAGTTTGCGCTTATAATATAAGATAATGTAACCATGCTTGAAAGTATGCTGTAAAAAATTCTCAATAAATTCGCGGTTTAATTATAATTATTGTTGCATACTTTAAGGCGCATTAAAAAGCGATTTTAAAAATCTCCCTATTTTATTTTTGGTAACTATACAAATTGAACAATTGTTAAACTATTATTTTGTATAATATATTTCACTAAAAAGGTGGCTAACCAATGAAGTTTGTGCCCATCAACATTTTTCAGTTATATTTCAACAAAAATAATATAACAAAAAAGGAAATAATACTTTAAAGGTGCTTTAAAGTATGCTGTAATAAATTCTCAATAAATTCGTGATCTAATTTAAATTATTGTTGCATACTTTTAGGCACCTTAAAAAGTGATTTTAAAATGCTCCCTTTTTAATTTTTGGTAACTATATAAATTGAATAATTGTTAAACATATGATTTTAAAAAGCAGTTTTTTTTCGAATACTTTTCGGCACATTAAAAGTGATTTTAAAATGTTCCCTTTTTAATTTTTGATTCTTATACAAATTAAGCAATTGTTAAACATATTTTTTGAAATAAATCTGCTGTAGTTTTTTGGTGGCGACTGTGGCTGAGCTCGAGAACTTCGTGTCCAGAGATACAAAGATACATTTGACTGAAAGCTGCCAATTAATGCGAATACTTCTCTGTGGGAGTCAAGAACGTGATGTGACTCCTTTGGCAACCCGGCCACTTTGTTTGGCTTGGTTTCATATTTTTTTTCTCCTATTTTTTTTTCAATTTTCCAAATTACATTTGAAATTTTGCATTTCTGCTTTTCTGCATCTCAGTCTTCCTCCTCTGTTGCTTGCTTGGGCTTAGAGCAAAAATATTTGTATATAAATATTTGTCATGCTTTGTTCGTTTTCTTTTAACGATTTCAAGCATTTCTTCCATTCGGTTGTTGTCGCTCTCGCTCCTTAAATATATTTCCATGTTTGCCCTGGCTGATTGTAATGCAATTTGTATGCATTGTGCATGGACAAACAGGGGGAATCCCCGGCAAAAGTCGGGCAATCTGGCAACCCTTTTGGGACATGCAAGCAGCAACTGCAACAGCAAATTGCAGCTGCAACTGCAGCAGTAGCTGCAACATGCTGCTGGTAAAAATGGTAAAAAATTATGTCAGGTCGCAAATTATTTGCACAATGGAAATTAGTTTCAGTTTTTGCCTTGCCCGCAATGCATACCAATGTCCAGGCGACATTCAGGCATGTCTTTTGGCTCAAAGAAAACAAACCAAAAAAAAAAGGAAAGTCAAGTCAAGAAGAAAGATCCCCACTTTGAGCCAACAATTAAATCTCGGAGAAAAGAGGGCACTACTGTCCTGCGAAACAATTGCAAATCAAAATATTGCACTTGCAGCCAATTGAGCGGGCCAAGCGTCAAAGCAGCAGCATCAGCAGCAGCAGCAAAACAAATCGTGCGAAAGAAAGCTGAAAAAGCAAAAACAAAGGGAAAACTGCAAAAAAATGTAGGAAAAAAGGGGTCACGAAGGCTTAAATACCCTAGCCAAGCGATTTATTTATTTACTAGTAAACTTCTATACTAAATTATAAATCAAAATAAAAAAATAATAAATTCGTATAAGCCTCAAAGAATAAATTAAGAAATAATATAATACGTTGATTTTAAGTAAGGAGATTTATTTATTTATTTGTTTTATATTTTTCAAATTATATTATTAATTTAAATAATAACTTAAGTCAAGTTTCAAAATAGTTTTTGTAATGATTTTATTGAGAAAAATTGTTATATTTAATTGTTATAAACTTTTTAAAAACAATAGTTTTTAATTGAAATAATAACTTAAGTTTTTTCTAATCATATTTATTCAGAAAAATGGTTTTGTTAAATTATTCTCAACTTTTTATAAACATTTATTAATTTAAAAGAAACCACCCACCACATAAAAAAATTCGAATATTTGAAATTTTTTAAATTTTTTAAATCAGCCGGAAAGTGCACTGATATTAATAATCAGGTTGTTATCTGTTCAGAACAGTTCGCCGTTTTCATTTTGGTTAATTTTTGCAAAAATAAGAGCAAAAATAAATTATACGAAAAATCACAAATTTGCCAAAAATCGAAATCGTTATTTTTCGTCAATAAAATAGTCAGTATTTTGGCTATAAAAATGAAAATAATTGTCCAAATATGGAATGGCATACCTTCCCGAACTCGTAGTTAAATTCCCTATAACATGACATTTAAGGTTAAAAAATGTATATTTTTGAATTTTTTTTCAAAAAATTGTGTTGCTACCCCTTTAAAAAAAATCAATAATTTGAAAAATTTTTAAATTTCCTATATCAGCCGGAAAGTATACTAATATTAATTATCAGGTTGTTATCTGTTCAGAACAGTTCGCCGATATAATTTTGGATCATTTTTGGAAAAATGAGAGCAAAACAAAATTTTACGAAAAATCAAATTTTTGCCAAAAATCGAAATTGTTATATTTCGTCAATAAAATAGTCTGTATTTTGGCTATAAAAATAAAAATAATTGTCCAAATATGGAATGGCATACATACTTGTAGTTAAATTCCCTATAACATAGCATTTCAAGTTAAAAAATTTATTTTTTTGTATTTTTTTTAAAAAAATTGTGATGCTACCCCTTAAAAAAATCGAAAATTTGAAATTTTTTTTAATTTCTCAAATCAGCCGGAAAGTGCACTGATATTTATAATGAGGTTGTTATCTGCTCAAAACAGTTCGCATTAACCTTTTTAAACAGGATTTTAAGTAAACAAAACGAGTTTCATGACATATTACGCATACGCCCTGTGAGTGTATGCGAAACACAAGGCAAATGTCCCCTTCGATGTCATTACCAATACAACTCGGAGCGAAAAAAGACAAACTCAGTTGTCCGGCAGTTGGCTTTAACAATGACATCGGACTTGGACTTGGACTCGGACTCGTAATGGGGATGGGTATTCGAACACATACTCGAACTTGTACTTGGAATCGGTATACGAATCGGAGCGGAGCGGGTTAGCGGCCATAAGCAGATCCCGCATCACAGACCAGCTGAAAGTGAGCGCATATGGCCTTTTGTTTCAACGATTTCAGTTTTCAGCTTTTCCGAAGGGGTTTTCGCAAGGGGGTGAGATCCCTCCCGGTTTTGATCCCGGCATTCATTTCAGGCCATTGAAGAAAACGTCAGCACAATCGCTCTGAATGGAAACCCATGTGCAATTGACTCGCATCTCATCGAAGCACTCCCCCTCCCATTTTTTTTTCAACCGGCTCCTGCCAAGTGTGTCATTGCGAATGTCATACAAATTGTGGAATGCCTTCAGTGTCGGCGTCTCTGGTTTCCACTGCATGCCAATGAATGGCGCAGAAGGGGGCAATGAACAATTCAGAGCTTGCACTTTGACACCAATATACCAAAGCGACCGGGGAAATGACGTGGCTAAGTAAACGGAAACGAGTAGAAGTTTGCATCTACATACATATATTTCATTTTAATCAAAGGATGTGCCAAGTTGCAAACTAACCGAAAAAAAATTATACCAAATTATCAGTATAAACAAATAGGCAGATATTTTATGACAAACTGTAATGAAAACTAAAAAAATGATAATCATAAAATACTTAAGCCTTACACCGAAAATATCCTAGTAAGATAAGTATTACATTAATACTGCGAGAAGTGTTGTAATTAAACTTTTGGTATAGAATTGACATTTCAAAATATAAACTATAATATTTAGTATAAAATTAATACTAGAGAGCGTAGATAGTATATTATTTAGTATTAATTCAAAACCACCTGGTATATTTTTATAATACCTATTATATTCATTTAAAAGAGCTCAGATAGTTTATTATTTAGTTTAGTACTACACTTTTATACTAAATCCATATATTTTTAAGAAAACGAGTTCTAGGAGTTAAACTATGTTTATTTTTGGATGCATGATAAGTGCTCTTAATTGAAATAATACTGCATAGTTTCCGTAATTATTTTGATAAGCAAGATCGCGTCCATTAGTTAATCTGGCTAATAGCAGGGGTCGCCCCCCAGATTGTAGGTCATGCCCCCGAGCTGAAACTTACTGTTGATATTTTTCCGTTTCTTATTCTACCCCTCGCACAAACACTAACATACACACAGCATGTAACTAAATAATCTTTGTGTAAAGTTTTTCTTTGTGGCTCCGAGCGGGAAAAAGAAGAGAAAAAAAGATGCTGCAGGAGCTTAGGAGACCGCCAGCTGTGAAGGAGTCTGATCCCGCCGATTGCCGGAGGAAAAAGGACAAAGAGCCAGCAGAATCAGTTGGCCATAAGCCACCGAAAGCCGCGTGACAAGAGCTAGAAAATGAAAGGAGACGTGGATTGGCCAGTGCACTGCGCTAAAGCTAAAAGATAACTAATTCTATAAGTAGCTGGGATGGCATAATAATAATAGTGCAAAAAAAAACAATAAAAACTGCCTTTTAATTAGATTTTTTATTTTTTAAACATTTTAAAGATTGTTAAATAAATAAATACATATATATTTTTTTTCTTATCACTACGGTTTTAGAAAAATTAAAAAATAACTTGTACTTAATTCAATATTTTTTCCCAATTTTTTTCTAATATTCTATTTTTCTAATAGCTATACTTTCCCACAGTGTCGTCGCAACTCAATGCCTTTGATTAGTTACATTTATTGGAAGCTGGCCAATTTATTTCTATCCAGTGGTCGTAATGCCTCACCGTTACGGATCAAAGTTTGGTAATCGCTTTATATGGTCACACAAGCGTCGCTTAGAGCGAAAAACTTGAGCTCTGGCCACACTGGGCGGCGCAAAACTTTCCCTTCCTGCGAACAGGGAAAGGAAAAGGTCAGGGAGAGCTCGAGCTCGAGTTCGAGTTCGAGAAACGTGGCGTGGCCGAAAATGGTTGGAAAACAAGCCACAAGCTGCGC
This sequence comes from Drosophila mimetica, assembly GCA_037075245.1. Lineage (NCBI taxonomy): Eukaryota > Metazoa > Arthropoda > Insecta > Diptera > Drosophilidae > Drosophila > Drosophila mimetica. The sequence continues at coordinate 8,034,934 of JBAMCH010000005.1, forward strand.
AAGTGGTGTAAGTTTGTTGTGCCCCTCTGAGCCGCATTCGCATTCGATTTTTTTTTCGTTTGCTCCCAGTACTTTCGGTTAAGAAGTTTACGCTGCTTCTTTGCAGATTGTTTTTAATTTTTTTTTTTTTGCTTCAGTTTTCTCTTTCTTTTTTTGAGTAGTGCAAGCATGATAAAAGTAAAACTTTATGCAATAATAGGGGGTGGGGGTGGCTATGTGGTTCAAGGCTCTGGACTCGTTGTGCCTGGCCAAATGGATGGGCCCGTGGTGCACGTTATTGCCAACATATGTTGCTCGATATTATAAAACTAGCAGCAGGAAAAAGGGCAGGGGAGTCCCCCGGCAAGTTGCATGCAACTTTGTGTTGCCACAAATCATGTTCCTCCTCGGCAAAGGCATCCCGCACTTAATTTATGTCCCCTTTATACCCACCCCATGTCCTCGAAATTTGTATTTATTTGTTTGGCTATTTCCATTTTAGAATATTCCACCTTTCGATGGGTTATTTATGCGAGGGCGGAGTAATTTGTTGGGCTAATTACATAAAATATGTTTACGTTGCGATTTAATTAATTCAAATTGGCTGCAGTTCAGTTGGTTGTTGGCTGTTAGCTGCTGACGGCAGCCCGCGGCGGCTTTGACAGTTGGATAATTTGATAATTTGATGCCCGGGACCTGTCAGCATATCAAATATCGGTCTATACGGGCTGGCTGTATATAAATATATATTGAATACTTGCCCTTATTTCGGGCATGTCCATCACATGTTGCGCCTGCCAAATATTGCCCTGTCATCGATGGGGCCTCTTATTGTCTTCTCCCTGCGTTTTCCTCGACTTTTCATCGCCTTTTTACCGATTTCCCCACCGATTTCCTTCCGATTTCCCCACCGCTATTGCCAATTGTTTGGGGTCTATGCGAGCTGTCACGCCCCCAGTTTCTCCGCTCGGAATTGCTGTTTGTTTCTTTTACAGCTTCTAATAACAGAAAAGTGCTGCTGATTTGGTTCATCACTTCAGTGCTATTTCCGCAATTTCTACGCACACACAAAAAAAATGCAGAGTTATTTATAAATAAATAGATTTACGAATTACTTAAGATGATATATAAGATATATTTACAGTTTGGAAATATTTACATTTACAATTCAGTTAATATTTTTAATGATTTTTGTAAATTTTTACCAATTTCTTACCGTAACTTTGCTTAGGTTTAACCAAATTTTTTGGATTCTTTCGTCAACATATCCAAACATTTAAGCAGTCTCCCACCATTTTTTGGGCCCTTCACCAGATGTCTGTCGTTTGCGTTTCATTTTATTTTATTAAATGAAATGCCGTCAAAACAGAGACAACCGAGTGCTCTTGTCTCCTTCTTTTGCCAGCTTTCGGTATGTGTGACAAATGTAAATCAGCGAGGGTGGATTGTTTACTTCTGAAAAGAAGAGTTTTTAATAAATGTACTATATTTAATCCTAATAAAAAAATGTATTTTTGTAATAAAAATAAATTAATATTATTATTATTATTGTAATTTTATAAGACTATATTAATATTATATTATATTATCAATTTATTATATTAATATATTATTTTATTACTATATTATTATAAAATGTTTGACACTTAATAGATAAATATATATTATCAGACAGTACTCAACAAGATTACCCCAATAATCCACACTCTTCTAACCACCCATGGGCTCTCGGTAATACAATAAAAATAAGCACTAAGAGTAAAAAAAAGAAATGCGGAGTGCCAGAAGTGCGACTGCGGAAGCGCAACTCTCGATGCCATAAAAAACAAATCTTGCCATAAAAATGCTCAACATAATTTAACAAAATAGCAATATCTCCACCCCCGTTTGAGGGGTGCGAGGGGTGTTCTTCGTCCTTTTGGCGAAGAGCGGGCCCCATAAAAAGTGTACAATAAACGCAAACTAAGTGGCCCGCCAGCGGTTGGGGGCGCGACTCCTTAGGCTCGGGCTTAATAAATGCAAATGTGTCCAAGTATGAACAATTATAGAAAGGAAATTTGCATTAAAAATTTATGTACTCTCTCTCTTTTTTGTCTCTCGCCGCGGAGATAAAGCGTCGCAAGTGCGACATAAATTTGAGCCCTCCCCCCACCAACTGGGATGCACTCACAAAAAATACTACAAATTTAATTTAATTTTTTTTAACTTTTCGATGGTATTTTATAATATATTTTTAAAATACACCACTTTTTTAAACTTCATATTCGTAATTTGAATAATTTGTAAATATATAAAATAAAATAAATTAAATAAAAATAAAATTAAAATACAAAAAATTAACGTTGTGTATATAAAAGTTATAATTTTCATTAATTAAAATACGCTTTAAATGTATTTAGTAATTTAAAAAAAATTTAACTAAATTGCAGTAAAATACGCTGTATTTTGTAATAAAAAAAATTTACGCACGTTTAATAAACTATGCTCTAAATGTATTTTGTAATTAGAAAAAAATAGTTTTTCCACAATGTATTTTTTATAGTATTATTTAAAGTCCCTTATAAAATAAAGATTTTAAAGTAAATTAGGAGTTTTTTTTTTTAATTTACCAAATTACTTTCTAAGATTTGTGTTACAGAATTTTTCTAATGTTCATATAGGAAATGATAACGAAATAAATTAAATTTTGAACAAATATATAAGATAAGATATGATAAACCTCCTTAACGATATAATTTTTTTTTAGAAAATTTAAATAAATAATTTCGATTTTTTTCAGTGTACAGCCTCACCACCACCCCGTGCAGCTTTATAATGGCCGCTCTCTGTGGTCGTTGGCGGCCTTAGAAGCCCCAAGGAAACATTCATTCGCACAGATGTCTTTAGTTGTTGTCCTTGTCCTTGTTGTTGTTGACAGTTTTGAGTACGTTGTTTGGTTGTTGCGTTACACAGCACGGCAAATATGACAAATAACCAAAAGAAAATAGTATTATAATGTTTATGTTTATCCAATGTACCATTTTGATAACATTTTTAATCGTTAAAACTTTTGATTAATCGTTTCTTTTGTGTGTAGACAGGCTATAATAAAATCTAAATTTTTTCCGGTGTAGTTCCTTGGCTGCTGTTGCCGTTTTGTGGCTGCGCATGGAGGCCTAACTAGCAGGAGGAAGTCATTAAGTTGTTTAGCTCGCAGTGGCAGCTTCTTTAATATTCTTTCGTACTTCCGTCGCATGTGACATGAATGCCGGGGACGGTTTTTTGGTTTGGCCCAGCAATTTGCCTGCACATTTTGTTGGCCTGGCTTGGCCATTTTCGACTTGGCCAATTAGCCGGAGCGGGGCGATTGCTAGGCGCAAAAGCCCATCGTCCGTTGGTCATATCAATAACCCTTGTAAATTGCCGTAATTCATGACTCTGATTTTCGGAGGCCTTTTTGTCTGGACCAGTTAACAGCTCATAAGTCATTTCTTTATGACCCTCAACCCAATTGGAGTCATTTCCACCTCCCTTTGGATCTCGCTTAACAGCTCATAAAGCCGAAGGCCTTCACACTTAATAAATATTGTAATTGTAAAATAAAATGCAAAGAAAAAATGGGAACCAAGAAAACAAGAATTGAATGAATGGCCCTAACTGGGAAAATATAAATATTTATATAATTTTTTAACTCATATGATTTTCTTAAGTGTTCAAATCTTAAAATCGAATAATATAGATAATTTAAAGTAAATATTATTACTTTATTACTAATTCATTATTACTTTTATAACTTTATTTATTTCTTTGGAATTAATCCAGATAAATATATATTATTATAAATAATATATAGGGAAAAAATATTATTGTGTTATTTTTAGCTCATATGATTTTCTTGATTATTACAATTTTAAAATATAATAATCTAGGTAATTTAATAACAATATTTTTACTTTATTACTTATTTATTATTATATTTATTTTATTTATTTCCTTTGGATTCATTTAGATAAAAGTATATTATTATAAATAATATATGAATAATATATGAATTTTTTAGTTATCCACGTTGGATAATTTTTAAAACTTAACTAAAAAATAGGCAATTCAATCAAAGGCAATAAAATAGAAGTGTATGTTCCTTTGGCAACGCCTGAAATCCTTTTTCGGCTGCAACATTCCCAAAGTCAAAGTGTGAATGCCCTTGGATATGGGAAAAGTCAAGAATATGGCCCGAAGAAGAAACAAATATTTGTTGATTTGTTTGTAACCAAGGCAGACAAAAGGGGCCAGGGAAAAAGAAACTTTTTATTACCCGACCGCCCACCAAAAGTCGGGAACCCCATCTTATCAATCGCCGAAAAATGGGGAAGGGGAGAACAGGAAATATTTTGTGGGGAAGGAATTTCATATTTTTTTTTGGTATTCTCTTCCTTTTTTTTTTTTTTTGATTATTGCTCGATATTTGTCAGTCAGTGAAACTTTGGAGCGTTATTTAGCCATAAGAAATCAAACTTTCTTAATTAACTTTCTTGAGCGGCGTCGACGGCAGATAGCAGGGGGTGGTGGTGGGGGGGTGGATGAAAGTAAGAAAATTAAAAAAAAAAATAAAGAAAACTCCAAAGGGGAAAAAGGAAGTTACTGGGATTTTTTTTGTCCGCAAAAATGTATGTTGTTAAGCTACAAAGGAAAAATGTCATAGGGAGCGAGGTTGTGTCACGTGTGTGTTCACCGTTCACCTCTCGCTTTCAGCCCTCTCCCTCGCACACCTTTGCCCTCTCCCTCTCGCACTCTTTGTCTACTCTTTTTTTTCCCGCTGTGTGGAGTTGTATCAAAAGTTTTATTGATTTTCAAGTTTGAATGATAACTTTACAAGAGTTTTTCGCTTTTTCTGTGTCTGTGTACAAAATTGTTAAATTGCTTGTTATTGACAAATACAAGTGCAGATCCGCGTGGGCGAAAGAGACGGGAACAGGGGCATTCGAACGAGATGGCGAGTGTGTGTGAGAAAGAGAGAGGAAGCTGGATGTGTGTCCCAAATGATTCTCGTGCTGTACCGGCTGGCAAAGTTATCAATTCCAATTATGTAACCAAAAATAATTTGAAAACTTTGCAGCACTTTTGCAAAAGACCAACACACACATATACACACACACCCACACACACACACACACACTTGATGACTTCATAAGTTCATACTTGTTACCTGTGACTTGTCAAGTATTTGACTTTATCTCTGGACCCGAGCTGCAGATTCCGTTCAGTAGAGTTCAGTTCGGTTGAGTTGAGTCGAGAGTTTTTGGTTTTCGGGTGTAACCCCCTTTTTTCGTCCCCACTGAGCACGGTTTAAGTTTTTGGCCAAGTTTTATGCTGCGATTGGAGCTGATTTGAGTTTCGACGAGGGCTTCTGCAAAACCCCCCTATTTTTTTGATTCGATTAATTTACCTATTATCCTCTATTGCATTAAATCAGTGGTGTTTAAAAGTTCAAACCTTCCAAAACTCGGACAATTTTATAAAATAGGAATGACGGCTATTGTATAGATTCGATCCATTCGATAATAAAAAAAATAGATAATGAAATCTACTTTCTTCAAGCTATACAGAAAAAAATTGTACAAAAGATCAAATTGATATGTGCTGGTCTATTCAATATTTTTGAAAGAGTAAGGCATTCATATAATTTTGATATGAATAAAGATTATGTTTAACTTATTTTTTATTATATGTTTGAAAAATACTACATTTGGTATTTTAATATAAAATTATTGATATGATATAATATCATGTTGATATGATTAATCCTAAATTTAAAATTAATCATATCGGCTTTTAATTGATAGGAAATAAAGTAGAGAAAATTAGAATATTTTGAGTACTCTTTAAACATTTCAAAGGACTGAATGTTTGGTAAACGTAAAGACCCATATTTGATTAAAATAATTTTTGATTCAGTCTTTGGCATTCCATTCGTCGACCGGTTCTGTGGCATCATTTTTTTTGCTCTTACGCTTTTAACTACGTGGAAATACCTGGCCGAGGAACTCGAAGTCGAATTCCTTTGCGCTTAAAGCGCCTGGCAACTTTTCCGCAAGTTTTCCGCATTTTCATGGCAGTCAATTTGCTAAATCAAGAATGCGACAGCCGCACAAAGGAAGAGAGGGGCGGCAAAATAAATATGCCAGCCTTCAGCTTTTCCGCACTCCTTGGGAAATGGACGCCAAAAGGAGCCAGAAACGGAACCCGATGCGCCCTGAATTTCCCCCAACTGTCCCGTTTTCCAGCCATTTTCCACCCATTTTCTACCCATTTTTTTATGTATTTCACTTATTGATGAGTGGAAATGCTGTTGACATTATTTGTGTGGTCGCCGCCAGTTGGTCGCCCAATGCAATGCAAATTTGTTGACACAAACTCAAGCTGAGGCCACAAGTCTGCACTTTCAGGGGATGTCCTATAGACCCCTTCCCCCCTACCTATATAATAAATATATATATATATTATATGTATGTGGAAGCTCATCGCGCCGATCCCCTTGCCAATCGTTTGCCCCTGAGAATCAAAGTCTCGATTCTCGTAAAAATGATTCATGATATCGCATTATTTCCGTATCATTTGTAATTTCCAGTTTCCTGCTTATTTTCACCAGCCACACACACACACACACAGGGAGGCAGAAAGAGAGGGCTATAGGGGCAGGGAGTGAGACGGAAGACAGAACTGTTGCAATTACTATCTATCTGGTATTTTATAACTTTTGTGCTCTTCCTGCTGCCTTACCTCAGCTGCTTCTTCCCCCGACTTCGCCTTCTTCTTCATCTTCTTCTGCTGATTACAGCAGCCAAGTCACAGACACACTGATAGAAAAGCACGCACACAGAGGCAGCCAGGCTCACGGATACTTTCAGGGGCGAGCTGATGAATACGAAACAAAAAAGGGGGTTTTAGACTCTTAAAGATTTTAAAGCTTTGTTAGCATTTCTTTGAATTTTATTATATTAAAGTATATTTTTAAGGAATAGTTTTAGGCTAATATGTTGTATATTTGAATAATATATAATGCGGTGTATTAAACTACTGCGTTCTCAAAAAAGTTCCCCGACGCAAGGATTCTAAGCAAACGGACCTCAAAGTTGGAAAAATGCGAAAAATTGCCAACTTTCCGTTGGTATTGCAGGCAAGCGGATTCATGGTTTGTTTTGCTGTCAAAGTATTTTAAAAGTATCACTCTTTATCTTTCAAAGCCGCTACTCGGAATAATTTTAAGATTTTTTTAAGGGGAGAAATAATGAAAATGCGTCATAGCCATAAGCATAGAAAAATTACAGTTTGAGAACCTCTACGTTTCTTTATCGATCTGTTTTTAAATTATGCATATTATAAAACAAATTTTTAACGTCCTGTAATTTTAATACACCCCTATAATATTAAAACATTTTTGTGGGACCTTGTAACCCCCGAAAACCCCCTAGCTGCGCCCATTTCGCATTTAGAGACAAAGTCATGGGGGCCACAGTTACACAGGCGTTGGCGTCGCGTCATCAAGGTCCTGATTCCCCCTCCGCTCCTCCTCCGTTCTGTCCACTGTCCTTAGCCGCATCCTTTGTTCCGGATCCCGCCAGCCAGCGACACAGATACAGACAAAGACACAAATACAGATACTCAACACTTTTTCTTGTAGTTTTTGATGAACATTTAATTGAATTCTCTCACTACACCGAGCTTTGTCTTTCGCCCACACCATTGAAGTATCTGCTAACCGATGTATACATATACGCGATGCGATATATAGTCGTATCTGCACCTCCATTACAGCGGATATATCCCACAGGGCGCACAAGAAGTTATGCTTTCACTGCTTTCTTCCTTTCACTGGATGTGAGGCTGTGTGTGTGTGTGTGTGTGCGTGTGTATGGCATCTAATTAAAATTGCAATCGGAATTTTCCAGCTCGAGCTGCGACAAAAAGCAAATTTATCCATAAGCCAGCGGCAAGCTTCTTGCAGATATAGATACTGGATACTGAAGACAACTTATCGGATGTCCATGGCACAAAAAGTGGCTATGTTTTTTCCCCTTTTGCGGCGGGCGATTCATTCGAAGCAGTTTATCAAAGGTTTTAGGTGTGGGATTACTTTTGCTTAGACATCTGTTTTTATGGAGTACGGAAGAAGAGGTGAAAATAGCATTAACAAATATGTGTCTCTACGAATTTGATAGGTATTATTTATGGTTTGTCACAGAGTTATTGTTGCAAGTGTTTAACTATATGATATCTATAGAGTTTATTATTATAAAAGTTCCCTTAGCAAAAAGTATTTTATAATCTATAGAATATCTTTAATTTTGAATGAACATTATTATAATATTAATTTCTAGTTTTAGAATAGATATATGATTTATTATATGATTATTATACCAATTTAAAATTCCTTAAACCAAAAGCCTCTTACAATTTATAGAATACCTTTTATTTTAGATGAGCATTAATATAATATTAATTTATAATTTTAAAATAGATATATGCATTAATATTATAAACATTACAATTTGAAATTCCTTTAACAAAAAGTCTCTTGGTTTTAAAGAAACATTATTGTAATAATATTTTCTAATTTTAAAATTTAAGTTTGAATCAACACTATTATAATAATATTTTCTAATTTTAAAATAGAAAAATGATTTAGTATTATAAATTTACCAATTTAAAATTCCTTTTACAAAAAGTCTCCTATAATCTAAAGAATACCTTTATTTTTAGATGATCATTATTATAATATTAATTTATAATCTTAAAATCCTTGAAATGGGAATACTCAGTTATTTCTTTACCAATGCAGAAAATGAAGCTGCTGTCCTGGGATCGATATGTGTTTAATGTCCCACTTGCACTTACCTATCTGCTCCATTTTTCAACACCCTCTTCAGCAAAAGCCAGACGCTGGGGATGCTAATTGAACCAGTTCCGCAGTGGCTGCATCTATGCAAATAACCCCAGTTGGCCCCTCTTGTCGTCTCAATGGAGGTCCTGCCACCAGGAACCCCCCCACCCCCCTTTCTCCGGGGAGGGGGAGGGGAAGGACATCAACACCAACAGAAACAACAACAACAGAAACGACTCTGACGACGGCAATATCAAACAGTAAATAGATAAAAACAACATGACTTAATGAGTGGTATTTATTTTTATGCTAATTACTTTCGAATAAGCAGGAGGTCCTGTGTTCAGTGCAGTGCAGTGCAGTGCCGTTTGCCTTAATGAGTGGGGCAATAATTGTTGTTGCTGCTGCTGCTGCTCCTCCTTGAGGAAGTGCTCCTCGGCGAATGTTTGCATAAAGTAAATGCCATTATACAGGCAAGTTGCGCTGTAAATTCACTTCAAATGTACAAAAGCACTCGCCCTGAAAGCCGTAAAGTATGCGATATGACAGCGCATAAAGGATGCGGGGTCCTTCCTCCGACTGTCACTACACTACCCACCACTACATATATATGTATGTACTTCCCTTATTTCTTATTTATTTATTTTAACCATGATAAAAAAAGAAGAAATGTAGCTCTGCTTGTTCAGGATCATTTCTAGATGGACATGATGTCCTATCAGCTAACGATTTCAGGTTTCTATACCATATTTATCCAGTATTAAACTATCCGTTTATGCAACTGAATTAACGTAAAGAAAATTATAAAAATGCTTAATTAATGTGCTGCGCAAATTGAACTTATTTCATCACATTGAAAAATTCGATTAATGCGTTGTAATGAGTTAATTAAATCATAATGGTCACTTAAATGAATTAATCATCGGCTTATGATTTTCATAATTTAATCGGGCGCCTTTGAAAAAATACAAATACTAACCCAGTTAATTTTATAATAATTTTTCCGCCTATTTGGTTTTAAATAAAAGAAATGAGGAGTTTTTTAAATTGTATAATTAACCATAAAATAAAATAAACAAAAAAGGTGGCTTTTTTGGGATTTATTTTCCTATGTGGGACCTAAGATAACCTAAGGTTAGGTTAACCCATAGGCTAATATGACCTTTTTCCTAAACTAAGTAAAAAAAGAGTTAAAGCTGATTTTAAAATTCAATTAATGCGTTGTAATGAGTCAATTAAATCATAATGGTCACTTAAATGAATTAATCATCAGCTTATGATTTTCATAATTTAATCTCGGCGCCTTTGAAAAAATAGAAATACTAACCCAGTTAATTTTATAATATTTTTTTACCATTTGGTTTTAAATAAAAAACGTGACTATATTTTCTTAAGTCGTATAATTAATTATAAAATAAAATATACAAAAAAGTTGGCTTGTTTTAAATCTATTTGGGATGTAAGATAACCTAAGGTTGGGCTCTTTACCTAAACTAAATAAAAAAAGAGTTAAAGCTGATTTTACGGAAGACTTTTCTCGAATTCTAGATAATATCCTATAGCTGGTTTTTCCGCTTCCGACCGGGTCGCACCGCATACAGGTCGTCGGAGATGAGCCGGCCCGCCCGGGAGGCGGCCAGGAGTCGCCGCTCGTGCACTTTGCGGTGCTTGGTTAGGTGATCCGACCGGGCGAAGCACTTGGAGCAGTAGTCGCACTTGTACGGCTTCACGCCCGAGTGGGAGCGCTTGTGGCGGGCCAGCTCATCGGAGCGGGAGAACCGCCAGACGCACTCGGGCCAGCTGCAGACGTAGGGCTTCTCGCCCAGATGCCGCCGCAGGTGGGCCTTCAAATGCGCCGGCTTGGCGTAGATCTTTTCGCAGTTGCCGAAGGTGCAAAGGTAGCCCCGTTCGCCGGCTGCATTCTCGCTCATCTGAAGGGCAGGCGGGGCGGCGGCAGAAGCCGATTCCGCGGGACTCCCGGGACAACTAGGAGATCTCAGGATCTCAGGCGGTGGCCCCGCCAGCCGAAGATTACTATTGCTCTCCTCCAGGAAATCCACACAGTTATCCGTGCACAGGGGTGTTCGCTCGGGCAGGAAGTCCACCAGTTCCGGAATCTCCACATAGTTATCCAACAGCCGCTGCTCCCAGTCACTCAAGTCCGGCGGACAAACGGTCAGCTCATTAAAGTCGATGAAGAGCGAGGGATCATCCTCCGTGAACGGCAGCTCCACGTGGATATTGCTGTTACTGTTACCACAGCTATTATTATTATTGCTGTCCAGCGTGATGATGCCATAGTAATCCGGTTCCGATTCCAAGTCCAGATGAGGAGTATCCATGGCATAGGGGCACTCAAAGTCCACCATGCTGGCATTACTGGCATTATTGAGCAGCTCATCGCCGCCGGCCAGTGGCAGCGACAGCGGCAGCGGCTCCTCGTCCAAGTCGCTGTAAAGCTGCTGAAATCCGCCCGTCGCAAAGAAGTCCATGATCGCAAATGAGCGGACTCCGGTCGAGTGTCCAAATATTTATAATATCCATCGACACTCCGGTTGAGTGACATACGTCAGAAAAATTGACGAGAGCCATCCTATCTGGACAGTAAAGGCAGGGGTTCAAGCCACCAGATGCCCTGTTTTTTTTGGGTTCCGTTTTAAAAAGTAATAGAAAATAATAATAATGATAAATGTGATAAGTTTTAGTAATATAGTGGCCTAAAAATAGATATTACTAATACTGATACTAAATACTAAATACTAATACTAAATAATACTAAAAAAAGTCCTGTTTTTTTTAGTTTTTTTTTGGTTCCGTTTTAAAAAGTATAAAGAACTAATAATAATAAATAAAAGTTTTAAGTTTCAGCAATATAGTGGCCTTTAAATAGATAATATTAATAATACTAAATACTAAGACTAAATAATACTAAAAGACCCATGTTCTTTTTTGGATTCCGTTTTAAAAAGTATAAAATAATAATAATATTGTTAAATATGATAAAATTCAGTAATATAGCCTATAAAAGATAATACTAATATTACTACTAAATACTATATACTAATACTAAATTATTATTAAAAGATGCCCTGTTTTTTTATTTTTTTAAGGATCCGTTTAAAAAAGTATAAAAAACTAATAATAATAAAAAAAGTGTTAAGATTCAGTAATATAATATAAATAATATTAATAATAAATGTGATAAGTTTTAGTAATATATGTGCCCCGAAATATATAATAATAAAAATTTTATTGATACATTTCAGTATTATAGCTGCCTAGAAATAAATGGTAAGATATATTATACAAAAACATATATTTCTTAAGCATTATTAAAATCAATTTATGGCCAAAATAATATAATAAAATATATAGTTCATATTTTCCACTTATTTAGTTTGCAAATATTAAAATATAAACAACAAGTATTTTAATTTACATAAAATTTGAAAAAATATTTTTAAAAAGCTAAGAAAATTCTTGAAAATGTTTTCCAAAAACATCATACCCACTGTAAAATACAGGGCACCGCGAGATGCACTCACTGCGATCGTGGCACGATTGCTTCCAGTGATTCGGATCCAGGATCCCTTGGGGAATAATTAGCCGGCGTTCAACGTATCTAACGCGCTGCCGGCTTCATTAGTCCCGCCGAGATAAACGTATAGCCATCCATCCATGTATGTACTATATACATAGAGCGACTCCGCCAGATGTTTGCCATTGATCGGCGACACATGTGCCGGGGTTTTTGGTGGCCGGGTCCGGGAAATGGTCAGGGGAATCGGTTCGGTATCGGAATCGGTTCGATACCGGATCCGAGATCCGAGTGCCAAGCACTGTCAGGCCGACGGCACCTGATCGTACGATCGATCTCCCTCTCTCCCTCTCTCTCCCTCTGGATATGTTTTTGTTTTTTGTTTTCTGTTTTGGTCGCCGGACAATCAACACAAATTTGTTGTTAATTAATGGATTATTACTGGCGAACTAGAAATGCCCGTGGGGATGGATATTCCCGGTCGATCAGTGAATCCGAGCACAACAAGTGCGTGTATGTGTGTCAAGTGAGCGAAGTGGCTGTAGATATGGTGTGGCATTAAATTCACGGAAAGTTATCTATTTGGAAATTGTGTACGCTCTTCGCCTTGGCAACGGTCCATTTGCAGCATCTGGGCATCTCCACCTATCCAGGGAGATAGTAATTTTTGGGGAATTTTTAGATGACGTTCTAACAGTTCAGATAAATGTTTACAAATATTTATTTGTTTATTTATGTTTTATTTATTTATTTATTTATTTATTTATTTATTTATTTATTTATTTATTTATTTATTTATTTATTTATTTATTTATTTATTTATTTATTTATTTATTTATTTATTTATTTATTTATTTATTTATTTATTTATTTATTTATTTATTTATTTATTTATTTATTTATTTATTTATTTATTTATTTATTTATTTATTTATTTATTTATTTATTTATTTATTTATTTATTTATTTATTTATTTATTTATTTATTTATTTATTTATTTATTTCTTTACCTATTTACTTATTTGTTTGTTTATTTATTTATTTATTTTTTTTTATCTATTTATTTATTTATCTATTTATTTATTTATTTATTTATTTTATTTTATTTATTTATTTTTTTATTTATTATTAGGTTATCGCCTTGGTAAATTCCGTGGAAGAGATGGTACACCCAAAAAAATTGAGAACGAAAAAAAGCCAAGATCGATCGATCTTGATTTTAGTATTTTTATTCTCACTTTTTTCTTCTTGATATCAAGATGATTCGATGTTGATTCTAGTACTCCCAGTCAAAATCAATCTCGGTTTCGATGTTGACATGAGATGACATCGATGTTGATTTAAGCATTTTTAGTATGAGTCGATCTTGGCTAGCTTTTGAGATCGAAATTCTCAAATACGCATCGATGAGAACGGTTTTTTTTTCTCGGTGTACTATGGGATTTTGGGGAAATGAATCTATTGTACAAACATTACTATTGATTCATTTGGTTTCAAGAACAGTTAGATCTATATTGAATCATCATTTACTTGAAGATATCTCCAAAAACCATTTTTATGTAAGTATTATAATCTTTTAGAATTTAAAATCGGTTTATTCAATTGAAGTTTAAAACACATTAATGTTGTAAAATGTTCTGAAAATGAACAGACTCCACTTATAATCAAGATATACACTGCAAGAAAGTTTCTCCATCTATATTCCCTACGTTTTGCCCCCCTTTTCCCCTGTCAGCATCTCCATTTCCCTGGCTGTCTGTTCCAGTTTCAGCTTCAGTTTCCCCCACTCTCGCTCCTTGTCTATGCCATTTCCGCATCCTTTTTGGCTGGCAGCCCTTTGGAAATTAACATAAATTTAACGTGCGGCTGGCGTTTAAATTTACTTTCGCCTAATGAAATAATCAGCAGCTGTAAATCCTTATGGGCTGTAATACCAGCCCCCCTCCCCCTTCTGCACCCCTTTTCACCAGTTTTTGGCGGCCTACGCGTTTTACGCTAATTGATATTGCAAAAATCAAAGGCTGCGCGCGGGCATTAAAAGGATTTAAAAGGGATATCAACTGGTCTGGGGTCTGGCACTCGGGATTCGGGATTTGGGATTTGGGCTTCTGGATTCCGGATTCTGGATACGGAGATGTGGGATCTGGCTGTGACTTCGAGTCGGGCAATTTGTAATTACTGCCGAGTATTGCGACTCTGATTTCTCCATACATCCTCCTTTGCCGGGCACTCAGTGGAATGGTAAGGATAACATAAATTAGTATGCCGCCTGCAGGCATCTCTGGTATTTTGCCATAGCTGCTAGTCCACTTACTTACAGATCTCTAAGCAAAATAAACATGCACTGCAAGATAAATGTGGGAAAATAAATTTAAAAAGCTAAAAATAAATAAAATGTTCTTGTCATAAACCTTTAAAAAAATCCCCAAGAAATAATATAGTAGTGTATTTACATCTTTCTAAAGGATTGTGGAATATTTAAGTGCATCTCTCTGAAATATTTCTTGGTAGTGAACATAAAATCCCCAAAAAATACATTTAAAAATTAATAATAAATAAAATGTTCTTATTAAAGACCCTTTAAAAATCCCAAATAGTATATAAAATAAAATTAATATAGTAGTTCTAAAGGATTGTAGGATATTTAAGAGCTTTTTTTTTAATAATTCTTGTTAGTAAAGGTAAAATCCCCAAGAAATAAATTAAAAAATTAATAATAAATCAAATGTTTTTTTTATAAACCCTTAATAAATCCCAAATCGTATTATAAAATATATAAATATAAAATAAAAATAAAATAGTAGTATACTTACCCTTTTTAAAAAGATTGTAAAGTATTGAAAATTTTTTAGAAATTGTAAATATTAATCATATATAATTTTTTAAAAATAGAATCTTTTAATTTTTTTACAATATTTAAAAATTTTACAATAGTGAAAGAAAAACCCAAAATTTAGGTTCCAATTTCTGGCATAATTTTTCTGCCAGTGTAGAGGAATGTGCAACCACATCTATCTATGCATCTAACTGCAAATACATTCCTCTCGTCAAACGTGTGTGTGCTTGTGTGCACCGCAAGTGTCATAACGGAAATTATGCATACAATTTTACTGTAAATTGCACTTGGCAAAATGTTGTCACCTCAGCTTAGTTGAACCCCCCATCCCCCTTTCCACCCCCAAAAATCAGCAAACTCCAACTCACTTAAGCTGGACATTTTGAAGCTGGTTGCAAAGTATTTACTAGGCAAATCCGAGGACTTAAAGCCAAAAACCGGACGATATTATTGCCAAAGTGTTGGTTGTCCCTGTCCTTGTCGTCCTGGCAGCAGTCAAATGAACTAAGCGGTTGTCAGGATATAAATATACACAGGACTTGGGACTACGGCATCGCCTCGGTTGCCTAGTTAGACGGTCTTGCCCTTATCAATCGCAGCTGAGCTGCTTGTTTTCATTGGATTAGACAAGTTTGTTTGCCTTCGAGTTGCGAATTCCGTTCTCGCTGCGAAGAAGAAAGAAGACCGATGCCATGCGGCTTACTGTTGTGGCAAATTAAATCGGTATCCCTGTATCTGTAAATGTATCTGCATCTGAAACTCGTTTCCTGTGTCCTGCGATTATGGGCATTTATTTGTGCAACTCGGCACTCGGATTCCTCTGCGTGCCACATGTCAAATTTATAATCCCTGTGCTTAGTATCGATTACTTCTTTAAGCAAAACCGATTAGAGTTAAGTGACCCAGTTACTTTCGCATATGTGTGTGTGTGTGGACTAATTGAATCAATTTTTGGTGGCAAAAAGATTTGTGCCGGAGATTTTATTCCGGTTGCGAAATGGTTTATTAGCTTAATTTGGAATGAAAGGAAATACAAGCAGAACGTATTTCCTAATTGGAAATAATTAAATGTTTGAAATTGTAATTTTTTGCAACCGTTTTAAATGCATTTTGAGTAAAGTTTAAATTAAAACAAAAATAAAATTAAATTAAATATATTTCTGAATTAAAAAATGAATTCTTTTTAAATTTACCTCAATGAATGCGATAAATTTGAATTCGTTTCGAATTCCTAAATTAAACTGCGTTCTCAAAAAAGTTCCCCGACGCAAGGATTCTGAGCAAAAGGACCTCAAAGTTGGAAAAATGCTAAAAATGGCCAACTTTCCGTGGGTATTACAGGCAAACGGATTCATGGTTTGTTTTGCTGTCAAAGTATTTTCAAAGTATCACTCTTTATCTTTTAAAGCCGCTACTCGGAATAATTTTAAGATTTTTTTTAAAGGAAGAAATAATTAAAATGCGACATAGCCATAAACAAAGGAAAATTACAGTTTGAGAGCCATTACCAGTTTGCCTAAAAGTATACTCTAAAAAATAAATAGATAAATAAAATAATGCACAGGAAAATTCTATTCATTTGACATATATTTTATAGTGTAAAATTGATGTAAAATCCATTAAAATAAATAAATAAATGTTAAATACTAAATGATTTCCAAACTCTAGTGATCTAGCCACAATTATTTGAAAATGGCTCAAAGAGTCTGGGAAAATGTAAACTTGTTATTTCAGAGAGTGGGGGAGAGCCAAACAAGTTGCACGAATTTAATTGATGGAATTTTGCAACGCCAACAGGCCAAGGTCCAGCATTGTCCTGCCCAGCCTGGCATTCCCAATTAATTACACAATTTAGCCAAGAAGCGCTGCAAACTTGGCCGCCAACTTTCAGCAAGGACGAAGTGGGTGGTGGCTCCTCGAGGAGTCGTTGTGCAGTGCTTCCTTTGCAGCTGCAGGGCCGCCGGTGCCTCAAAGTCAGTTTGTTACAGCAACAGGTCAAAAGTTTCCTGCCAACCGGCCGAGAAGTCCAAGTCCAAGTCTCGATTTTGGTCGCTGCTCCAAAGTTTTAATAAACTCGCCAAAGACAATATTTTCAGTGTGTGTGTGTGTGTGTGTGTGTGTGTGTGGTGGGGATGTGCGGAGCTAACCGAAGGACGAGACCAGGACAATAATTTGATTTTGAGGACAGCAGCGGCTCAGGCTGAAAGCAATTTGTTATGGGTCCTCGGGAAAGGCAATTTTTGTGGAAAGTCGGGAGGACACGACAGGTGAAAGTGCTACACACGTACACATGTATACATGCATACATACACTGTACATGTACCACCGAGATTAAGTCAGATGCAAACGTAATTCAAAGACAAGTGAGTTAACTGGTTTGACCCAATTTAATTAGACACCCGGCCCGAGGCGGCATTAGTATTAGTATTAGCATTTGTGTTATGTAGTACAACCCCTGGTATTTGTCTTGTCCTCGCCACCAAAATTGAGCTATTCGGTTTGCAGCAGGCGGCGACGAGCGGCAGGCGGCAGGATGTATGCCAAAAGCGAAGCTAATGCCGATGCCAGGACATCGTCGTTGCTGCTGTCTCAAAGTCTACATGCAGAAAAAAATCTACCAAATTGGTTAACCACTGTATTATGTAGGCACGTACCGCCAGTGGTTCACTGTGAAATATTTAGTGACCTATGATTTAGCGATTAAATTTAAAAATATTTATAAATTTATTAACCTTAAGACTAACAATTCCATAAAATAGTTAAATATAAAATAAAATTTCAAAGAGAATAGCTTTTAATAAAAGCTTTCAAATACTTTCTGAAATTAATATTTTCTTGCCTACTTTTAGGCACAAGTATTAATGCTTTGTAAATCTTAAGACATTTTGGGAATTTAAAAAGTTAAATTTAAATTATTAAATTTAAAGGAGACTTAAGGCATCTGGAACTAACCTTTTTTTAGCTGCTTATAAAAATGTTCTTAAAAAATATATATATTTCTATCCACTTTTAGGCACCAATATTAATGCTTTACAAAGCTTCCAAAACTTTAGAGGCTTAAAAATTATAATTTAAAATTAAAGAAATTTAAAATATGACTTAAGTCATCTGTGAATGACATTTACAATTTAAAAAACATTTTCCAATATAAAAGTTTCCTTGCCCACTTTTGGGCACCAATTTATTAGAAATTAATATTTTGTTGCCTACTTTTAGGAACCAATATTAAAGCTTTTAAAATCTTCCGAAACTGTGGAGGTTTTAATTATTTAAATGGGAGTCTATACATTTTGGACCTATTTATTTTTTAATTGCCCATTAGATTGCAGATTCTATATACGTACTACCAAAATTTCTACAGTTTCGAGGCCGCAGGTTTCAGTGCCATCGTAACATCGTTTTGTTTGCAGGCCAGGTAAAGTTATATAGGGTCAGTTGCATGCGGTTTCCCCGAGTGTACTGAGTAGTAAGCTGGATTAACACACCAGGCTGTGGACAGCGGATGGAGGGCACTCTGAAACAGGCGGTATTAGGGGGACGGGGGAGCCGGGGATCCGGATCCTGACACCGGAATACATCTACGGCCACGAGAACACACGACATTATTGTAGCAAAAGACAGCAGCCGGGCGGCTGAGCAGGAGCCAACAATTAGTGTTGACAGACATTGCACTCTGCCAAAGTCCCCGGGGGAATTTGAATTTGAAGGCTTGTTCTACACCCACCCACACACGCACACACGCACACACGCACACACGCATGGCTGTTAGTGTGTCAGTGGGTATGCATGCCACACACACGCCCCATCCATGTACTCGCATATAATTTGAGTTTTCTCCGTGTCGTGTCAAACTGCTGGGAAATTTATGTTTAGTGCAAAGTGCCTACAGATTGCCACGCAGAAAACGGGTTTCGGGCTTTTCCCCTAATAGCTCAGCTCGATGTTGGCTCGACTGGTATAACAGTGGGTATTACAATAAGTATGACAGCTGAAAACGAAGGAAAGTGAGGAAAATTGAAGCAAAGGAGAAGGAAAAGGAAATACTTTGGTTCCGGTTAACTTTTTAACCACGACTTTACAACCTTAATGACCATAACTTTCGAAATAACCATAACTCTTTTCTCTATCTAACTTCTATCTTGGCTTTAAGCCTAATATTAATATTTTGTGCTAAAATAAAACAATTGAACTTAGTTTTTTGATGTTTTATCTTCGATCTAAACAGCTGGATGGGCCATGGGTGCTACCTCTAGGAATCGGGCCAAAAAAGATTTCCGAGATGCCACTCCAGTCCTCACATTCCAGATATTTCCTAACATAATTCCTAATTCCGGTTATTAGCTAGTGTCAGCAACAGAAGAATGCCAGTAACTTACCATTTGAGCAGAGTTACTTTTCAGCCTCTTTCTTAAACTGATCAATCACGTCTATGCGGAAGTTGGCCAAGAACTGGTGACCCATGATCACCAGCTCATCGTCATGGGGACTTTTGTCGCGGCCAGATTGAATCACTCGCTTGATCCTCTGCTCCAGTACGCACACCTCCGTTATGCGATTAAACTCACGACTCTTGTTGAACAGCGACGAAAGGTTGAACATAAAATAGGTCACAGTCGTGAGCACTGGGCCGAGCAAGAAAAACAGAATTTGAATCATCTTGAAAATTCAGATAAAAATCGAGTTACTAAAGTTCTCCAGGCGAAGTTAACGATTTGAGTGAGCAAAGGCGAGTGTTCGAAGGTGAAAGGTGTGACATCAGCTTAAAGTTAAAAGCAAAAGCCTTCTATATTTTCAAAAATATGAATATTACGTTACTTTACAACCGGAACCATAAATAATTATAATTTTTTGAGTAAAAAAAAGAAATGGCCATTTAATAATTATTTGTTAAACCAAAAAAATATCGATCACAAAATAATGATTATTTTCTGAGCGATATTTTTACAACGTTTATCGATAGACATATTTTCATAATCAAATTTATCTTATAACTAATAGTAATATGCTAATATTTTACATTTAACACAAATGTTCTCATAAAAAATATGGGAATAAAGAAAGATTTAAAGTTAAAATTATTTAATCGATAATAATCGATCAAATTATATTGTTAAGTAAATTTCTAAAAATAAACAAATAAATATTAAAGCTGGTTAACCCTTCATAATTGAGAGATTAAACAGCGCTTAAATTCCAACCGGTTTAATTGGTTGGTCCTGGCCAAGGAGTCAACATTATTAACGTGTCCAAATTGCGGAACGCTCCAAAGGAGTTGAGACAGCGAAAGGGGGCGTGGCTGGGTGGCAGCCTCGTGCATCGTGCATACATACATATGCTAAACAATTTGGGGTTTTGTTGCAGCTGCTCCCTGCGACGACCTCAGGGGCAGCCGCAGTGAAAATGTGCCCTCGCCCAGCCACCCACTCATTACCACAAGCAGCTGCAGTGCAAGTATGCCTAATATTAATATGGTGGATGGAGTGGAACGTGTGGCAGGGGGAGGGTTGAAGGGTTAAAGGGTTAAGGGGTGGTGGTGGGAGGTTATTCCACCGAAAGGGCAAACGGCAAATAATCCTTCACTCAAGCGATTGGCCAATTTGCGTGTTTGCCAGTGTTTGTGCAGCAGGCCCACAAAGTTAATGAAGTGCTATGTGGTGGTGGTGAACCCTAGTGCTTTTCCCAAGATTTGTTGCCTACTTTCCGGGATCTGTGTCAATTTACCATTGAAATTGAAATAGAAATTGAAAGAGACAGTGTCACAAGTGTCTTTCTCGGGGAAAATTCACGGCATGATTCATGCTTGCCTTGAAAACAAAGTGGCACAAAAATGACATTACACAAAAGAGGATTTATTTAGTTTATTTGCAGCATATCAGCAGCCATAACTGTCAAGTGGATGTGTAGTCATGGTTTTTGTTCTTGTTTCGGTTTGGTGTAGGTGTTGTTGTGTTGTTGTTGTTGTTGTAGCAGGAAACATGACAGGGGGGGTATATTTCGTATGAGGGGTGCAAGATCTAGAGCGGCCATCATCATCAATCATTTTGATTTGCGCTAAAAACTATGCTATGCTTTGTTACAACAATGCTGCAATGCATAAACTCAACAACAGTACAACAACAGCCGCACAACTACACCAACAGGCGATGGAACAACAAAAAACACATCAGAAATGCACATATATGTTGTATGCATATAGACCAAAGACGATAAACTACAGTAGCAACAACAACAACAACAAGAAGGGCAATTGCCAGACAGAATGACAACAACATTTCATGTCGACAAGTTGCGCTGGCATTTCACTCTCTCTCTCTTCTCTTAACTTTTTTCCCGTAAGCCTTTTTCGTTGGCAGTATTTTCTGGTACTTTTTTGTTTTTCGCATAATAATATAGGGGGGTTTTTTTCGGAGGAGGTGGAGGAGGAGGGGGAGTGGCACTATGCATGCATTAGGCGAACATTAATGGAGAACAAGTATTTTTACTGCTCGCTCGTAAAGCTGCTTGTCAAATATATTTTGTGCATATATCGCTGTGTAGTTGCTGCTTTTTCACTTCTCCACCTCCTTATTTTGCAGTCATCCTTCAGCGAAGGGAATATATATGAGAGACATAATGAAATTTTAATTAAGCTCAAGCAGCAAGCAGAATTAAAAGACGAAATGTGCGCCTTTTAATTCAATTTATAATTACACTCGGCAGCCGGGAAGGTAGATCTTTCTCGCTCTCGCTCTCTCTCTTTCGTACGCTCTATCTCCATCTCTTTCGAATCGTATATAGCCGCCTCTTTCGTCGCTTATTCGCATTCGCATTCGCATCGCTGCGAATCAATTAAAAAGACATTTGCGAAAATGTTGCCAAGGCAAATTGAAACTGAAACGACAACACGAATGCTTAAATGAGCGAATAAACGAAGATGCGACTGAGATGGCTGAGAAAGAGATGAGGTTGTGGGGTGTGGAAGGGAGACAGGTAGTGCGAAGGATGCGAATGAATGCATAAATGAATGCCACATTGCACGAATGAATGATGATGGTGCCGCTGATGATTGTGATGATGATGATGGCGGTACAAGTGTGAATCCGACTGTGCGACTCAAGACGTTGTCCCTCCCCCCGCTCCCCTGGCTCCACTTAAAGGACCTCACTCCCAATCGCAGTCCCGCAACGCCGTCTACCATTAATGTAATCCAATAACCTCCACCTGGCCAGTTGGCCATGATGATGGCTGATTGTTTTTCATGCGACGCCAGAGCGCCTCGAAATTTGCAATTAATAATTGGCAGTGCGAAATGTGCGATGTCTTGAATGCGATGCGATAAATATGCAGGTAATGGTCAAACAGCTTTTCTGGGTATACTCTTTGTACGGCAAAAGATGATAGTATATGGTAATGGTTTCTAAAGGGTTTATGAGTTTCACTGTAATGCAAAAATACAACTAAAATTCGTATATTTCCCAACCCAGAATGTGCATTTATTTTAAAGCAAAGGATTGCTATGAAAAATTATGTTTCTTTTCGTAACGCTTTAAAAAAAATTAAAATTCAACGAAAATGTTACTTAAAGACGGCTCATTATAAATTATTTTTTTTATACACAATTTAAATTATTAAATTATTAAATATGAACATACAAGTGCTACAAGCTTAAAAAAAAACTTCATTTTCAGGTACTATATTAGTATTTTTATTTTATTATATTTTTTAATTTTTAATTATTTATTTTTTTAATTTTTAAAAATACTTAAAGTTTGCTATAGAAAAAATATGTTTCTTCTCGTAACGCTGTTAAAAATAATCAAAATGTATTTTTATTTTGTTTATTATATTTTTTATATATTATTATAGAAAACTTAAATTATAGACACTATATCAGTTTTTTTTTTTTTTTTTTTAAACTTTTATTTATTATTTTTTAAATTGTTTAATATACCTAAATCGTACGATATTCAAGTTCCAGCAATTGATTATTTCTTTTGAACCTTTTTTATACCTAATACTAATGGATACATTACCATTTGCCTGGGTGGAACTTCATCATGCGGTTATTGGACAAAATCCAGCAGCTGTGTGAAAATACTTTCGGATGACAATTGCCGCATAGCTGCATCTGCTTCTTTACCATCCATATGTGTGCCATTTATGAGCATAATCCCCAATGCCACATTGCACTGCCACTGCCACTGCCAGCAGTAGCAGCAGCAGCACTTTGCTCCCCTGGCAAACAGACATAAATCAAAAACTCAACGAAAACCTTCAAAACGTTCAATATGGGAACGCCTTGGATTGTGGCCCCCAGCCATTTCTCATTTTTCACATCTCAAAGAGATCCGATTCGGAATCCGAATCCGATCCCCACTCCCAATTGCACTAATCTCATGCCATGCAGCTGTCCACCGTCCTCCGCCCCCTCCCCCTTTCCCATTTCGCTTTCGCTGGAAACTTTCTAATAATTTCTATTTGAAAGCCCGGCCAAAAGTTGTGCGTGGTGTGCAAAACTGTCATAATTCATAAGTCACCGCCCAAAAACCCAAGCTCAAACCCAAAACCAGAAACTGAAACTGAAACTGAGGAGCCAAAGGGAATCGGAATCGGAATGGGAATGGGAATTTCAGAATGGTTAGGGTGAAGCTGAAGCTGAAGCTCCGGCTGTCTGTGTATAATTACATGGTTCAACTGTCACGGCGGAAAACAAATAAATGAGTTTCGTTCGCCAAACTTTGTTCTTTGTGCAACTTCTTGCAATCGATCCGCAAATATCGGAGTACCAAATGCAGTGCCATCCTGGCATCCTGGCATTCCCAGCCCCCATCACCAGCAGCATTAAATCGAACTGTCTGACCCACTCATCAATCAATCGATTGGGCGGCAAGCCATGTAAATTCTAAAGCGAATCAATATAAATGCCACCTGGCTGCTTGGCATTCAAAAATTAATTCAGATTGCAATTCCTTTGAATTATACGCATCAGCAAACTATGATTTCTCATGAAATATTAATGCCGGCATGCGACATTTGATATTTGGCGATGTGCGCTTTTGTTTTTGTGCCCCATCGCCTCCCCCCCAATCGAGTAATACACTTAAGGAAATTATTAATTTGCCAAAGAAAATTGTGAAGGAAATTTGCGAATATGTTCTGTTTTTGAAGTATTTTAGATATTTGTTCTTTAAAATAATTTTTTTTTAATTAAAATTACTTTTGTTGCGCAAACCCTATTTATTAGTTTTAGTAACGTCGTGTTGACCCAAAACTTTTTCTAGATACTACATTTATTGATATTAAACGTTATTTTTGAAAATTTGTTTTTTTTTTGTTTTATTTATTTTTTTTATAATAATTCCCATTTATTTGTCTTATGTGTTCATTGTTAAATTTATTGTTATTAAACATTATTTTAAAAATTATTTTTTTTTTTTTTTTTTAATTTTTTTTTTATAATAATTGCCAAGAATAATATTCTAGTTGTCATGTGTTTTTCTGTTAGTGTACCCAAAGACCCAAAACTTTTTTAAGATACTACATTCATTGTATTAAAAAATTTTTTTTTATTTATTTTATTTTATTTTATTTTATTTTTAGTTTTTAATTTTTATAATAATTCCCAAAAATATTATTTTAGTTGTCTTATGTGTGTTTTTCTCTGAGTGTACCCAAAGAGCCGTGGCCAACTTCGTTATCATTGTCAACATGCCATTGAGTGCCGAGTCTCGGAGTCTCGAGACCCGAAACCCAAACCCAAACCTCGAGTCCCGATTCTCGGTTCTCGCTTCTCGATTCACCAATCTCGTGTCCTTCGTCCTCGCCCTCCGCATAATCAGAGCAATTTCAAAGTTGCGTCTGTCAGAAAGGCACAAAATGTGGCCACCCCCCTCGCCCGCCCATCGGTTGCCTCTTACTTTTGCAACGCCACCGCCCAACGCCACCCACCCTCACGACTTTGGCTGGTGGCTCGCATTTTTTTGGTGGCTTTTTTGTTGGCACTTCCTTTTTGACACCGGCGTTCCGCTACGTTTCACGGCTGCCATTTCACCTGGCTTCACGTCCCCCAACGACCTCGTGTCTATCAATGCCGGGGCGATTGTCCTGGCTGCCGCTTGTCAGCCGGAAAATGTGAATTTATCACACGAGCACGTACGCATATTCCCCGTTGTCCTTTTTTGTGCCAAGCAACGCCATCCGGATGAGTGGGTGGGTGTCCTGACCCCCAAAGAACCCCCCCGAATACCGCTGCCACTTCGTTCATTCGTCCAGATTAGTTAATATTCACATTTGAATATGAGCAGGCGCTTATCTGGACCGGAGCACACGGACTTCCTACCGGGACTGGGGCGCAAAAAGCGCCTCTCTACGCGCTTCTCAAAACGTCCAGTTAAGTGGGCGAAAATCGCAGCAGCAGTCGCTGAATGTCTTAATTGCATCCTGCTGCTGGCAAATTCACTTCTGCCACAATTAAGAGCCAATTTCTGAACAAGGAGCCCCCTGAGGAGGTTGGTGGTGGGGGGTTGGTTTTCTAATCAGCGCGACAGGAGGTTGTCGCGGTTGTCGGCCCGACATTCGCCTGCATTCGCTTTTTCGGCATCTCGCATCTCTGCTTTGTTTCCGCCGCCTCGCCACTAAAATGCCAGACAACCGAGCTCAAAGGGGCCCGAAAAAGCGAAACGGATGCTGCAGCTGAAGGATAAAGGTTGCTCAAAATGGAGAGAGTGAAAAGTTCAAGGCAGTGTGGAAAAATGAGGAAACTGAGTTGAAAATTCCCTAAAAATATTAGTATTTAAGTATATAAAAATGACTGCGACACACATTGAAAGTAATTTAGTGGATATTTTCTGCCAGTGTCGCTCCCGACAGCTGCCTTCTAATGCGGTTTTCTAATGAAATTTTCAGCGGGTTCTAGTTCTAGTTTCAGTCCACCTGCAGGGGGTTATCCCACGCGACTTTGGTGGTGATCAGCAGGGGATCTTCCTCGGTGGCAAAGTGATTCGGATTCGGAGCACTTTGACGGTAGAAATGCGGTGGCAAAATGCTCACATTTCTGGCGGGGATCGGCTGGCACAGATTCCTCCGCTTTGGCAGCGGCACCCAAATGTGGTCACGTGTCTGCAGCACATCCTGCCAGTGCATCCGATTGGCCCGGCATAGCTGACCCACGCTGGTGTCGTACTTCAGGGCCAGTCGCTGCATCGTGTCCTCGGCGGCGATCGGATGTCTGAGCCAGCACTCGGGATCAGGGATATTGGGAACTGACTGACCAGCCATCTCATGTGTGAAGCAGTGGAAAAAAGAAACGGGGTGACGAATCGATAAATGTTGTTTTTTTCCGGTTGGGATTTCTCTGAGGAGTACGGCAATGCCAAGGCAGTCTTCATTATATTCGCATACTCGGCTGGATATTCGCACCTCCTTTGATGCCGATCATCTGTGTGTGTGTGTCAACGCATCTGTCTGTCTGCGGGCGTCCGATTCGCGGTTTATGCAAATTACTTGGCATACATTTCGCCAGTGCCGTGCGCCAGTGCGTCGTAATCAACTCACGGGCCATCGCTGCGTATACGTAATCAACTCAGCCAGTGTGTGAGCGCATAATACGCCCTGTTGGCGGTGGAATGGGTTGGGATGGGAAACGAGTTGCTGCTCTCCGTCCGGGTCAGCCGCAAAGGTGTCGTCATCTCAGCACCGGGGTTTTTTTCTGTTTCAGCCGCCTGTGCTGTGCTTTTTTTTTTGGCCCTGCTTAAGCCGCCTGCTTATAATCCCGCTGCCGCAGCGGCTGTGGCAGCCGTGTTTCACGCAATTCCTGCCGGGATAATGCCGAGTTCTCAACGAAAATTGGGAGTAATTTACGGATTAGTCATGGACTTGCTTAATTCACCCTCGCTGAAACGCTGTCGAGTGGACCGCAGCCGAGTTGCGGCAGTTATTATATTATGACATACTTAAATGGAGCCAATAAATATCAAGTATTTAAATTAAACGTATGAAAATCCAAACATTTCATATTTAATTCAAATATTTTTCGCTTTGATATTCAGCCATTGCGTTTTTTATTTAATTTAAATATGAAAAATATTATATTTAACAATTATAGAGTCAAAATCTGCCAAGTGGGCCACCCCTGTTCCGAAGGTCCGATTTTCATCGAACTTTTTTACTTTTCCGGTTCACAACGAAAATATAAGAACTTCATTTGAACGGTTTTGCGAAATTTTGAGTTTTACCGGAGTTATAGAGGTCAAAACATGGCATTTTTGACACTTTTTCGAAAAAGTTGCACTCAGTCATTAATTCATAACTTCGGAACGGTAAGAGATATCTTTATGATGTTTTCACTAATCGCTCAAGAATTATTATGGCTTTCCATAAAAAAATTTAAAAAAAAATTAAAATTTATTTTTATTAAAAATAAATTAAATTTTTTTTTTAGTTTTTATTTTTTTCAGTGTTCTTCACCAGCTATAAAGTTTAAAACCATTTGAAAATGAAGATTGATTCATTACGAAACAGATAAAAAAATAAAAAAGAGTGGCCCGGCCAAAGGTTTTTCGCAATTCGAACTTTTCTGTGGGCGCACAGCTATTTTCCATACAAAAATTTAAAAACGCGCGCAAAGCTAGGTGGCGCACTGTTCAACACAAGTGCTGCGGCTCGCGTTTTTAATTTGCATGCGCGCGTTCTTAAATTTTTGTATGGAAAATAGCTGTGCGCCCACCGAAAAGTTCGAATTGCGAAAAACCTTTGTCCGGGCCACTCTTTTTTTTTTTTTTATCTGTTTCGTAATGAATCAATCTTCATTTTCAAATGGTTTTAAACTCTATAGCTGGTGAAGAACACTGAAAAAAATAAAAACTAAAAAAAAAATTAATTTATTTTTAAGAAAAATAAATTTTAATTTTTTTTTAAATTTTTTTATGGAAAGCCATAATAATTCTTGAGCGATTAGTGAAAACATCATAAAGATATCTCTTACCGTTCCGAAGTTATGAATTAATGACTGAGTGCAACTTTTTCGAAAAAGTGTCAAAAATGCCATGTTTTGACCTCTATATCTCCGGTAAAACTCAAAATTTCGCAAAACCGTTCAAATGAAGTTCTTATATTTTCGTTGTGAACCGGAAAAGTAAAAAAGTTCGATGAAAATCGGACCTTCGGAACAGGGGTGGCCCACTTGGCAGATTTTGACTCATAATGAATTTTAAAAGCCTTAAACTTTGATTTTAATATGAAAATCTTTTTTTTAATAAAGTAAAATTATATTTTCTACCTTGATTGAAATATTTTCATTCGTTAAATAAATCATTCAATTGAATATTAAGTTTTTTTATTTAATTTAAATATTTAAATATATTTTTTTTACTATTTTTGCTGCACTTAAAGATCATTTCTCTACCATTTCTACAGCAACCCCTCAAGAAATGTAACTCATAAATTGCTAAAGAATCAAATCAGAACCTTTCTCCACTTCCGCATCCAATTGGATTTGTTTACTCTGCTTTGGATGAGACCCAATTTGATTTTGCCTACGCAAAAAAGTAACCCCTTGTATTCGACTTATCCCCCTGATTCTGGCCATATTCATTCGTTTTGCCAATGGCTTCATTTGCCAGCCGTAAAATATGCGAAATTGATATGAATGACAAAGGCGGCGGCAAAGGATTCGCACCCCCCATCGACTGGCTGGGCTTCAAAGTATCGGATTGCGTTTCGGGGTAATCTAGTGTGAAGTCGTTTGACTGGATGAATTTAATACGGGTTTAAACGATGCTGCGCTTTTTTGCTTCTTTGCCCAACATAATTGCAAAAAAACATGGAGGGTAGTAGGTTTGTCAACCTTAAAAAAGCTTTTGAAAATTATTATCAAAAGATAAGTTGTATGGTTTTGATTCAACCAAAAACCTTTAAGAAAATGTGTTCAAATCGCTGGTGTTTTCAAAAAAAAGGTGACTTTTTCATATTTATATAATAATGGAATATATAGAAAATAGAAAATAGCAAACACACACAATCTGTTGCGGAAAAGCCACAGACATAGACATAGAAATGGAAAACGGAAAACTGAAAACCGAAACCGAAGCGGCGGCCATCAGGACATCAATCAAATGGCCGCATGTCCTTTGGCCTGGTCGGGCCATTTAATTTCGCATTTGTGCCATTTATTTTATGGCACATTTCTGGGCCTAATTAGCAGGCATCGGATGGCCACTTGTCCTCGTCATGGTTTTGGCCCAACATTCGCAAACAGCCGAAAATTGTCAGGCCATCAACAGGGCGTTTGTAAATTAACAATGATTTATTCGATCTAACATTCTAGGTCATGCTCAGCGTGAACATTCACTGATTTTTATTACTATTTCATTTGACACATCAAGAGTTGAGGTCTATAGAAGGGGTTCCGGTTGTAGGAATCCTAATCTGTCGAACAACAGTTTGAATTTAACTTGAAGCAACAATAACGATTATCACTGTGGACGGCAGTTTGCGACCATTTTTGCAAAACTTAAAGCCAAATTAAATTATACAAAAAATCACAATTTTACCTAAAATTTAAATCTTATTTTTTGGCCAATAAAAAAGTAATATTATGGCCATAATAATGTAAATAATTGTCCAAATTTTATTTTTTTGAAATTTTTTTCAAAAAATTGTGATACAACCCCTTACAAAAAAATCAAAAATTTGAAAAAATTTTAAATTTTCCAAATCAGCCGGAAAGTGCACTAATATTAATAATCAGGTTGATATCTGCTCAGAACAGTTCGCCGTTTTAATTTTGGACCACTTTTGCAAAAGATAGAGCAAAAAGAAGTTATACAAAAAATCACATTTTCCAAAATTCGAAATCCTCATTTCCGCGAATAAAAAAGTCAGTATTTTTGCCATAAAAATGTCAATAATTGTCCAAATGTGGAACGGCATACCTTCCTGAACTCGTAGTTAAATTCCCTATAACTTGGCATTTTAGGATACAAATTTTATTTTTTTTGAAATTTTTTTCAAAAAATTGTGATACAACCCCTTACAAAAAAATCAAAAATTTGAAAAAATTTTAAATTTCCCAAATCAGCCGGAAAGTGCACTGATATTCATAATAATATTGTTATCTGCTCAGAACAGTTCGCCGTTTTAATTTTGGACCACTTTTGCAAAAGATAGAGCGAAAAGATATACGAAAAATCAAATTTTTACCAAAATTCGAAATCCCCATTTCCGCGAATAAAAAAGTCAGTATTTTGGCCATTAAAATGCCAATAATTGTCCAAATGTGGAACGACATACCTTCCTGAACTCGTAGTTAAATTCCCTATAACTTGGCATTTTAGGATACAAATTGTATTTTTTTTGAAATTTTTTTCAAAAAATTGTGATACAACCCCTTACAAAAACATCAAAAATTTGAAAAAATTTTAAATTTCCCAAATCAGCCGGAAAGTGCACTAATATTAATAATCAGGTTGTTATCTGCTCAGAACACTACGCTGTTTTACTTTGCGACAATTTTTGCAAAAATTAGAGGAAAAATAAATTATACAAAAAAGCACAAGGCATTGTTTATTTGATAAGGTCAATTATCTTGTTTTCACCATTCCATGCTTTTTTTAAGTCAATGTCCAAGTGAAGATTTTCCCCGTAAACAGGAAAGTTAACAATGTTACTTCCGCTGTCCAAGTGATTTGGACTTAGCTGCCATTTATCGGGGATTTGTTTTGCATCGCCGTCGATTTCCGTGGACCTTTAAATAGCCAGTTAATCTCTGACTTGTAATCCATTAAGCTTTTCAATTTTGCTCCCCTGGAAGGTAACGGTAAAGGTAAGGTACCCACACTCCACATCCCCTCCCCCGCCAATCACTGTTAAACACGGGCGATGATGTCTCCATCATCGGTTGGCCAAAGGGAAAGCGTTCCGGTAAGTTTAAGCAGCTTAAGTTTCATTGCAACAATAATTTGCGTGCGGGACGTTTGGGAGATACGATAGCTATGGCTTTTCCTATATATAGCGTACGTATAGATACATAGATGCACAGGTGTGCCCGCCCACAGATACTCACCTGTACGCCCACAGACACCTGGCCACAAAATGTTCGCCACTCTTGTAATAACCAGCGAGCACAAGGACACCAAGTGGGCGGATGGGTGGTTGGGTGGTTGGGTGGTTGGGCGGGTGAATGGGTGAGTTTCTACTGGCTCCTGACTGCTGGCAAAGTTGGCCAGAATGTTAACTTGTCTGCACGTTTCGTTTTGTCGCCAGTGAAGCGACTAGATAGGGCGGGACATGTAATTGGGTTTTCACTTGATTCAACATGCGCCAAAATGTCAAAGTGCACCGCAAGTTTCCTCGTTCCACCTCCTCGGCTGCAACTCCTGTTTTTACCGCTCCCGCTCCTGATTCGGATTTGGATTCGAATTCGGATGCGGATTCCTCGACTCAGGTGACGGTGAAAAGCGGCAACACAGCACAAAGCTATGGCTAAAGACCAGGACGTCACTTGTGTTTACTCGCCGCTCACTTGGAGAAATCCCAGCGGAGAAAGTGGCATTCAAAACGTGATTTGCCCAGAGGCAATGCACACGCCAATTGATTACCAAATTTATTAAAGTAATCGCTGCCTGTTTGTTATTTAACTATAATAAAAATATTGGAAACATATTGCTGACTATCAAAAACTATTTAATTTTTAAACGTGTTTGTTATTTTTGCGCTAAAAAAAACATAAAAAAAATTTAAAAAATAGTTTTATAACATTAAATGTAATATTTTCTTTACTAAAAAAGAAAGTAATATAAGAACTTTTGAAATAAAATTTCTATATCTTATTTTTTAATGACTTTACTGTAGGTAAAATAATAATCAGTAAATATTTGTTTATAAATATTTTTTTAGGATTTCTTTTATATTCATACAAAATCCAGTGAGCATATTTTCTAAAAATATTTATTTTAGGAATTTTATAATATTCAGAATAAAATCAGGGAATATTCATTTAATAAATATTTATTTTAGGAATTTTATAATATTCAGAATAAAATCAGTAAATATACTTTTAATAAATATTTATGTTAGGAATTCTATAATATTCATAATAAAATCAGTAAATATATTTTCAATAAATATTTATTTTAGGAATTTTATAATATTCAGAATAAAATCAGTAAATATATTTTTAATAAATATTTATTTTAGGAATTATTACGAATATAATAAAATCAGTAAATGTACTTTCAATAAATATTTATGTTAGGAATTCTATATTTTGTTCCACCTTCCTCGAAGTGCCAGAGAGACCACTGTAACCGGAAATCCGTTGTCCAGGTAGCAAATCCCCGTCCGCGGATTGAATGTTTCCATTATTCGGCATTAATATACATTCATATATGGCCATGCACATCGGCATAAACATATCTATATCTATATATAAACATATCTTAATTCCCAACTGAATGGCGGGTGTAATCGGTTTTTGGCATTTGCTTTGCTGGCTGGCATTATTTTTGGTGGAAGTGCAACAATGCGCTAATTAGGCGTCGATTCCCAAAATTCAGGCGCTAATTCCGTACACCCCCCGGCATATTGGTAGAGCCGCCGCCGAATGGAGAGCTTAAAAACGATTCATTTTCGCTAATTAAATGTCATAATTCTAGCATTTTGTAAGCGGCCTTTGGCATTGTTTGCAGTTCGTTTGGTTTTTGGCCAACGCTGCCAAATGCAAAATCGCATTCGCAGCAAAAGTAATCGCAATCCGTAGTAGTGGCTAAGCCTTCCAAAATGTCCATTGGTTTTTAGTTGTTGCTTGTTTTTTTTCGGGGCTTTTTCGGGAGGGTGGCCTATCATAAACAGAACCCCCAACCGATCGAAGAACCTCCCCGCATGCGTTTCCAATGTTTACGCTTCGATATTGAAAAGTTACGATAATGTGACTGGCTCCATGACTTCGACTCCTGTCTTCGATTTGTGGCTCTCGAGTGCAGCCAGCTCAAGTGGGCTGGGTGGGCGTGGTCGTGGCCAGGACTCAGATTCAGATGCTGCTCGTTATTGCCACACAGGGAGAAAAACATGGTGACTTAACCAGCTGGCAGAGAAATAAATTTATGTATTAAGAAAGATTTTAAACTCTTAAAAATCCTAAGAAAAGTTCAAAATCCACCCTGGATTATAATATAAAATATCTAAACAACTATCGATATTTAATAAATATTAAGAGTAGTAATTTTTATAGTAATCCTATGAAATACTTAAGAAATTATCGATATTTATTAAATACAAAATATATTCCGAATAATATTAATTTTTTGGGCATCCATTTAAGTTTGCAGGAATATTTAAATATTTTAAACTCTTAAAAATCCTAAGAAAAATTTAAAATCCAGGCTGTAGAAAATATATAATATATAATATAATTATAATAATTGTTTCATTAAAAGTTATTTTATATTTTATTTTCTTGTTTTCTTAACTAACATTTTTTAAAATATAATATTAAAACTATTATCGTTATATACTGAATCCAACATATATTTATTCTTAACAAAAACCTCTAGAAATTTCCTCACAGTGCACGGCTCTTGTGTGTCTGTGCTTTTGACAAATAAGCAATTTATAAATCATTTTTATTTCCATTCCTTGGAGTACTCCACTTGCATATTTAGCTCCTCACATGTCCAGAGCTCGCTTATTGATTTTACCATTTTGTTTGTTTTACTTATGTACGGTTTAGTGGGAGTATTTTTTTGGTATTCCCCCGAAATAGGACATGCGAAAACAAAAACCAAAATAACGAAACACAAAGCACTCAACTCGCGACCCAAATACCCATCGAATGCGGAGTGGAATGCGGTTGATATATATGTATATATTTTTGGGCGTTTTATTTAAATTCGCTGGCCAAATTGGATATGGGATAACAATGTGGAGAGGCCAATGGTCAATTGCCCGGCCAAATCATCCATAAAAAATGAACTATTTTTATGCCGAGCAGTAAGTAAATGCAAATCCACAGTAAATCCCACTAACAAACCCCCAAAAAGCAGATCGTTTAGCTTGGCAACCGCAGGGTTCGCAGTCCGCAGTCCGCAGTTCGCAGTCTTGGTAACATGCTCTTGGCAGCTGAACCAAAGCAAATAACTCAGGCATCGGTTTGGTTAATGGTTAAGGCGTGAGGTAAACGGGGCTCCGAAGGGGTCAAAGGTGAGCGGGAACCGCATTTTGCAATTCTCTGCTGCTCCCCAGCGAAACCAAAACGACCCCCCGCCGTCCAATTGCAGTTGCGCGTGACAGATGTCAATGTTGGCCGCACAAATGGATGCATTTACCAGGTGAAACATATAAATAAATGGGCACAGTTTAGGGACTAGGAATATACTCCATATACATATATGATTTTGACCTCAGTTCTAAGTATATTAAATATTTATAAAATAGTTTAAATTAAATCAATATTATTTAATTAATATGTTGACATTTATTTGCGTAGCTACTTCAAATGTAAGCTAAATTTGGTGTTCTATGCAGAATCATTTAAAAATACCTCCAATTTCAGGCACTTAAAATATGTATTGGTATATATTTCTATATATTTTATTTATCAACAGTTCAACTTCCAAACAAAAGCATAAATAATTTGGGAGCTGGCGATTAGCACCCCTGAAGTCACGCTTTAAAGTTCCGACTATATATTCAAAACACACAAAAAATACCCAAATAAACGCGGCTAAATTCTGGAAAATGGTATCATATTGTTGCCAAGGCTAAACATTATTCTATTGCAAATGGCCGTAGATAGTGAAACGTGAAAAATGGCAAATGATATACATATATTTTGTATTTTTGGGGAATTTCGAATTTAAAGTCGGGCCCCTCCTCACTCGCAGTTTTCTCTCATTTTCTGGGAAATCTCGTTAGTGAAAATGATAGTAAACCACAGGCGAGCACACGCATACAGATGCAAATGCAGGGGGGTGCAAGTATTCGTGGATGTGACGGCTGCCACTGGAATTGCAACAACTGCAGCACCGGAAGTGCACTTATGCCGCGCACTTCTATTTCCGCTGCTGTTTCAGTTTGCAGTTTGCCGTTTGGCGATAAAGATTGATGGCAGGATTCACCCACAGAGCAGCCAACAGGCAACAGAACCATCCACCAACCGCCCAAACCCCTCAAACAGCCACCCCCTAATTGTCCATAATTCGTTTCAATCAATAGATCAACAATGCCACAATTCTTCGAGTCAGCCTTGCACATCTGCTCACCATTTGCCAATTAAATGCAAATAAAACATGGCTAGATTAATTACCGAACAATCACTGATTTCACAGGTTAGTTATGTTACACGTTCCATTAATCCTCATAGATATCCACAGCGTTGATTGATTGCCAGGCGTATTCATGGGCTGGTGATAATTGAAAGTGTGTCAATTGAAATTGAATAAGTGTGTAAGCCATTGATTGATTGGCCATTTCAATGTTGACCCAGATCTGAAGTGAAATTGAAGTCAAAACTGCAAAGCCAAGGGGTTCTAAACTATGCAATTGTTAGATATTCAAATGATTTTTAAAAGATTGCTTAGTCAATTGAAATTGTATAAGTGTGTAATGCCGATTGATTGATTGACCTTTTCAATGTTGACCCAAATCAGTTGCAAATTAATTTCAAGTTTCTAAATTAAGCAATGGTTAGAGATTGGAATGTGATTTTAAATAGATTGGTTTTCCAAAAAATATTTTTGAAAAATAAACTGCCTTAAAAATATAATATATTTTTGGGATGGGGGCAAAATGCCAGGATTGAAACAAGTGTCACACTTCTTGAATTTCATTTTGCTCGATTAAGATTCCGGGCGGAGTTTCGCTGAGCCATTCGATTGATGGATTGATAAACCAAACGATTGACAGTTGGCCATCCAGCCATTCAGGCAGCCAGCGAGCGAAGCAGTGAGTTTGTCATTCAGTTTTTACATCGAATGCCGACACGTTGCCAACACATTTGCCAAGCTCGATGGGCGGAAAAGTGGTGGGCGGGGTGCTGGAAAATGCCACGTGTCTAGCGATGTGTCGCCATGCGATTTGGAAAATATTTGCCAGCGCCGAGGCAAAAATTGTAAATAATAATAAACGGTTTATAGGCGCAGCAGCAGCAGCGTTGACAACGATATCTCGATGATGGCAACAATGAGAACTAAACTGACATACACGTACTACTTATATGTGTGTGTGTTTGGGCCTGAGAGTCATCACCACCCACTGAAGTGGCAACCCAACCAACCACCCACCGCCCCTTGCGAAGAAAGGAGCGGAAGGACAACAAAAGCTAAAGCCGCACATAGTTGTTGCTGCCTTAAGTAATCCGATTTAAAATGCACCAAATACATAATACACCCGCACAATCGCATTCGCATACGATCACGTCGACTTTCCGTACCCCTCCCTACTTTTCCGAACCACCCACTTTCTTACGCCCCCCCGGTGGTTTTCACACCCGGAAAAAGGATTTATATCTTTTTTACTTTTTTAAAATCTGATAACTTAAGTAACTATCTGGAAAAGTACGAAAGAATAGATGTTCAATTTCAAAGACCAATGAATTTATTTCGATAGACTATTTTTTATTGCATACTTTTAGACACCCGCAAAAGTGATTTTAAAAACCCAGCGTTATAAAAATATATATATATATATATATAATATATGAAATATATTTTGTAGAATTTTGTGTATTTTTGAACAGTTTTGGAATTTGGGAAAATTTATGAAACTTTTATTTTTTCTATAAGTAAAATGTATAACATCTTTTATTTTTTAATTATAAATAATTTAAAAAATGTTTAATATTATAAATAATTGAAAACATTTTTGAAATTTTGTAGAATTTAGTAAAATTTAGAAAATGTTAATTATAAATAATTGATACAAAATATTTAATTTTTTTATAAATAATATTTTTATAATATTTTATTGGTATTCTATAAATAGGAGTAGGTAGATACACATGTAGGTATAAAACTTATGTAAAGTAGACTAGTAAATTTTTTCCGTGCATTGCCTTATTTAACGCCCACTCCCGTATTCCCTCACATTTATCCCTTCGGAACTCGCATTTGTCCTCAGTGTTGGTGGCGTTGTTAGTGTTGGATAACGTCAAACTACATATCGTACTTATAGTATATAGCCGGGGTTTTCGTACTCCTTATCCCAATCCCACCAACGCCCCCTTTTCGAAGGCAATGTGGGTTTTGTATTTTGCGCATTACTTGCTTATTTTTTACGGTCCCTGCGTGCATGTGAATGTACGAGTTTTCCTGTGTCTGTGTGTGTGTGGAAATTCTTTTTTCCTTTTTTTTTTTTGTTACCCTTGTATCTGTGTGAGTGGCATGTGTGTGGGTTATTATCTGTGTGTGTGTGTGAGTAATATTACTCTGTTGTCGTCGCCAACGTCAGCAAAGTTGTCGCCCTCAAATTCAATCTGCATTTTATTCCATTTTATTTTACTTTCCCAACGCCCAACTTTAAATATATCTAACTACATGACAAGGTCGGTGGGCGGTGGGTGGTCCTCAGTGGGATGGGATGGGCAACAACAAAAACAACAACAACAATGGGAACATTGGGAGTAATCTACAGTAATCTGGCAACAGCAACAAAGTGAATAAAGTGATGACAAAAGTAAACTGTATCCGAAACAAAAACCCAATGAAGTTTATGATTTCGATTCTGCTCAACTAGAGAATCGATTTTCACTGTGGGTATATTAACATTGAATGCATATTATTCAGGGAGGACAAAACTTTTGTTACAAAACTAAAATGTAAAATAAAATTTGAAACAAAAAAAAAACTAGGAAAATAGGGGATTTAATGATTTCCATTTTGTTTATGGAATATAATAGGATATTTCACGCACGAAATCAAAGTACTTTTGTAGCTTTTAATGGAGCAGGATTATGAATTTAGTTCTTTGAAAATACATACATCAAATGGTCTGTGGTCTCATAAATATTTAAATAAATATGTGGCAAAAGTAGTAACATTTTTATTCATTTTTATTAAAATGCAGATTTTGAGTGAAAAATAAAAATTTATTTTTAATATAAAATATAAAAATATTTATCTTATAATACATTATTATATTATATTATTTTGTGATCTACATTAATATTAGGCTTGGGATAAAAAACGGTCAGTAGAAAAATTCACCCAGAACGAATTGATATAAAAATCTAAAAAAAACACACACAAATTCGGAAGTAATCCTTAATATAATAGATTTATTGCAGTTAAAGTTTTATGAACTGAGATTTACTGAGTATTATCTAAATATTACAAATATTATAAGAGTAAATATTGTGAAAAAAACGTAATCTTAGCCCGCTGGCAAATACTTAAAAATACTTAAAACACATTTAAGCGACTTAGATTGGGGATTTTGCCGAATCGCCTGGGGGCAGTGAAATCTCAATCTGCTGGCGAATATATTTGCATACATCTATTTAAGGGGATTCCCGCAAATGTTCGAAGGCCGAAAAATGTGTTGCCTACATTCGGGCGCTGTTTGTTTATTAGTCAATGCATTATGGGATTTCATTAGCATACCATATTTGCCGGCAATTCAATGGGATCGCATCGCATCGCAATGAAAAATGAAGCCAAGTGTTGACAGAGCGAGAGGGGGCTATACACAGCTAGAAAGAGAGGCATGCACACACATTGTTGCGGGGGCGTGTTTTATCAGCATATTAACGATTATTTTCGACATTGCATATGAATACATAAATAAACAAAAATACGCCATCAACAAATAAATGCATGTACAAATAAAGCCATGTGAGTGTGTGTGTGCTGCGCTCGTTCGTGTAGCAATAATAACAATAACAATGTAAAATCGCTTAGATTTCAACCGCAGAAAGAGAGGGGGAGAGTGTGTGTGTGGGAGTGGGAGTGAACAGGACGGGCAGCTGGAACAAGAGAAAGGCGGAACGGAAACGGAGAATTGCAATCCACGAGGAGCCAGAGCCAGAGCCAGAAATCGAGAAATAAGGCAAAAGCAGCGGAAGCCAAACGTAGGAGCCTGGAAAAAAAGTTATTCGAAATGCCTCCGGGCACGTACAATCCATTCATTCAGCAAATACCAATAATAGACACGTACGGCAAGAGCCGTGCGAGGGAGACGGCACTATGGGGGGGGGGGGGGGGGGGGGGGGGGAGAGAGAGACGGGCATATGTATGTATTCTGTGTGCGGCGGAGAAATGAAGGCATTTGAAAATGGCACAAAACACAAAAGTCAATGAATAAGCAGCCAGTGCAAGTAAAGCAAATTTGCTAAAGACAATGGGACTTTCAAGGGGCTAACGGGGGAGTACACTGCAAAAAAAAAATAGGTCTTTTGATCATTGATCAACATTTTAGCCTTTAAAGTGTTTGTATTTGGTTTGGTTTTAATGGGAAAATTCTACAGTTAATAAAATTAAATACGAAAATAATCAGTTTTCTACATCTTTCGAGGGATTTCTAAATATTTCAAAACCCATTAAAGTTAAATTACGTTTTCCACAGGCGATTATGATGATTGCGTTTAATTTTTGCTTGTTTTAAATTGTAAAAACAATAATACAATTTTTGTTTAGGTGTATTAAAAGGGATATTCAGAGGATAAGGACAGGAAGTACGCCCAAGCATGGCACGATGCGACACACATGGCATAAGAAAACAATATGGCAAAACAATTTAGATAAGTTCAAACAACTGCCGCCCTCCTGAAACCCCCCTAAACCCCCCTACCCCGGTAAACCGCCCGGCAAACGCCTTGGAATGAAAATGTTTTTCTTGGTTAGGAATGCTGGGCCTGCAGGGCGAAAGACGGGGAGAACTAAGTCCTCGCCATGTTATAATAATAGTTGCGTTTTTCCCCCGCATCCGCATCCTCATCCTCCATTTGACTTTCATCTTTTTCGCCGTGTGCTGCGATCGTTAATCACCGCCAGGGGGCGCTACAGACGGGGTTCAAGGGGGCCTAGCGGAAGTGCGTGCCATCCTGCAAGATCCCATCTCGAAACTGGAAGCTGAAAACTCGCCCACGTCATCGTCGTTCGCTGGTTGCTTGTGTATATTTGTCATGACATTGCAGTTTTTAAGTTAAGTTGCTATGGAATTTTCATTTTCCTCGGCGAGTACCAAAAATATTTATGGCTGTCTGCGAGTAGAAGGGGAAAGCGGGGAAATCCCGAAAGAGGAAGTGTAAGAGGATGCGCGCTGACAGACAAGCCCCAAGTAATTTGACCAAGTTCAAAGTAATGTTTTGAGTGCCGGCAATAAAAAAATGAAATATTGAGATTAAGCTTAGCTGCTGCCATTTATAGTCGACTTCCGCAGTACCCTGTAGTAGCATCTTTACGATTTCCCATTGCGTTTCACTTTTTACGCATTTCCTATCTGTTGGCCATAAAAAAAGTGTGTGTGTGTGTGTGTGCCTCCCGCAAAATACTTTTGTTTTACGACCCAATTGAGTGATATGAGCCATGATCTAAGTTTCTGCCGTTTTGCAGGGTATCCTAGAGTACCGAAAAGGGGAAGTAAAAGGAGAATGAAGAGGGGAAACTGCATTCATTCCTTAATGTGCGCCAACAGCTTGTCAAGTCTTTGTTTTTCTTGTTGCCCTTTTGTTGTCAGCTTAAGCTGATACCACCGACCCCCTGAACCCCGCTCCCCGCCCCCTTGTCGCCTCACTAAACCCATTAAAACGTCATAATCAACATAATCATAAAGATAATGCATAACAGAACAGAGGGGAGAATTTGTACGCTGGTCAGCCATTTTTTTTTTCTGTCGCCTCCCCCTCCCCCCGCTTTCTTTCTCCTTTCTCCTCGTGGCTTTCGCTCATTATTATTTCGCCGAGCTTGGCCACAAAAGGCGACTAAAGCCTGACCTTTGCTTAATTATGGTAATTAGCACACACACACATACACAAGTCGCGCCAAGGAGGCAAAACCAAACGGAATGGAACGAAACGGATGGGGAACGGGGTGGCAATGGAACGGAAGAAGGCAGGTCTCTTGGGAGCGAGCGAGACGAAGGATAATCATGCAAAATTACTGGTTCAGCATACTGAAATAAAAAATAACAGAAACTTAATAAATTTATTGAATAATACAAAAATTAATAATAAATACATTTAATAATAAATTCGTTTAATAATGAATAAATAAATAAATGTATTATAAAATAAATTTAAAATGGAATAAATTTAATAATACCTTAATTTAAAATTAAATCATTTCTATAAGAATTTCCCATATTTTTATTTTGTTGTCTTGATTAGATTATTTTCTCAGAATTAAAAAAAAATATTTTTCTAGATTTATATACCTGTTATTGTAAAAAAGGGAATATTTTTATTTAATGATCTAAAAAACGTAGTTAACTGCAATGTTCATTTTTATTGTTGCCAAGTTATTCAAATTAATAATAATAAATATATTAAATATAAAATA
Organism: Drosophila mimetica; assembly: GCA_037075245.1. Lineage (NCBI taxonomy): Eukaryota > Metazoa > Arthropoda > Insecta > Diptera > Drosophilidae > Drosophila > Drosophila mimetica. Next base: position 8,076,613 of record JBAMCH010000005.1, read on the forward strand.
AATTTAAAATTAAATAAATTTGATAATAATTCCATTTAATATTAAATAAATATAATAATAAATAATTTCTATGAAAATGTCCCCATATTTTCATTTTATTTTCTTAATCAAAATTATTTTCTCAGAATTAAAAATATGATTTTCTTTATTGCAGAAAAAAGGGTATATTGTTATTTATTAATCTCAAAAACATAGTAAACTTCAATTACATCTTTTTTATTACAAATGACAAATTGTTTCCCGAATTTCTCCCAGTGCATCGACGGGATTTGGAGCTCGAACAGCAGCTGCTTCTCTGTCCACTGTCTGCGACTGTGGATGTGGATGATGACGTTGACAACGACGAGGATGGAGCAAAGCTGCTGTCCTGATATAAATATTAAAACATAGAAAAAAGCGGAAGAGCAAAGGGCCACGTTGATAGTATAGTATAGTTAGTAGAGTAAAGGAGTAAAAAATAGCGAGGAGCAGCAGCCAAAAGCCGAAAGTGAATTGCTTCCGCATTTTCGTTTCGCTTTAAGCGTTGCTCAAGTGGCGACCACGCCCCCCGAAAGCAACCCCCCCCCCCCCCCTACCAGCAGGAGCAGCAAAAAAACTTGCAATAATATTATGCAATATTTGTTTCACTTTGTCCTGGCCGTGTTCCACTTTATTTTTTTGCGCTGCCGCTGCTGCGTTTAATTTGCGCATTTCATTTAATTTGCCGTGAATTTGCGGGCCATTCATTTTGTGTTTGTTCTGGACGAGGGCAGCTAGGGGTTAAGGGGTTAAGGGGCCAAGGGGTTAAGGGGCCAAGCGGGATCCCCGGCTAAGTGGGGACAACTTCCGCTGCTGTCAAGTTGAGGTGCGCCCTTTGTTGCGCAAATTATTACAGTCTGAAAGTCTGCAGTCTGCCGTTTTCATTTTGCACTGCAGTTTCGCCTTAAAAATTCCGCTGCATACTTTCAGGGGCAAACTTTTTACGAAATTAGCCCAGAATATAAGGAGCAAAGCGGAGACCAAGGATAATTGTAGCATAAAGAGAAGTAACGCTAAGCTTTCGAACGAGTAAGGAGAGCACTTGACTCTAATTTTCCATTTCTTCAAAGAATTTCAACTTTTGCTCTTCGAGCGGGAAGCTCATTTAAATAATTCGTATTTCATTAAAACATTTTCTTTAAATCACAAAAATAAAAAAATGTTAATTTAAACTTCAAATAAAAGAAAAAAGTAAATAATTAAAATCTATAGAGCATTTAAGGCGCTTAAAAATGTTAATTTAAATATAAATAAAGAAGGCTAAAGTTTTTATTTATAAAAAATAAAAAAATAGTATATTTAAAATAAAGGAAAAATTACAATTTTAAATAAGTGAAAAAAACACAAAGTTTTAAAAATCAATGAAAATTTTAAAGGCTGTAAAGAAGACTAAAGCTTTCACTTCTTATATAAAATACAAAAAAAGTAATTTAGAGAAAGAAAAAACAAATTTAAAAAAAGCTTTCCCTTATAAAAAATAAAAACATTCATTTTATATACAAAAACATTAAAATTTTAAAAAGGAAAAAAGGAAAGTATAAAAATCAATTCACTTCTTAGGGCTAGTACACAACCCAACAAAAAGGCGTCCAAAACAAAAAAACTTCATATGAAAAAAAATTTCTTGACATTTTTTTCATATGAAGTTTTTTGTTTTGGACGACTTTTTGTTGGGTTGAGTACTAGCCCTTATAAAAGAAAGTAATACATATTTAAAATTAATTAGAGAGAAAATACAATTCTATAAAAATCAATAGAAAATTTAAAGCTTTAAAACGGATAAGCGATTCAGAAAAATAAAATAAAACAAAAAATTAAAAAAAAAACACTTTTTTAAAATCAATAGAACATTTAAGGCTTTAAAAAATGTTATATAAAGTCTAAAGCTTTCACTTGAAATTTGAAGGTATAGTATCTGCAAAGATTAATATTTAAGATGAACTAAGTATGGCACTTGAAGTCTCTGCAACGATGTGTGCTCGCATTTTCCCGGCTGCGGATGAACTCCCCCGAAAGGTCAAATGTCTGCGGCTGGCATCAATCTGGCTTCAAATGCCGGATCGACTCCTTTGGCCTCATTAAAGCGTTTACCCTCGCTTACCCGCACACATACACACACATATACACACAGACACTCGTACACCCACAGGGGGAGACTGGAAAAAAGGACGAGACAAGGACTTGGGGCAGTCAGTAATGTGTAATTTATTGCTTCGCTCAAATTGAAACTAAGCGCCATTAAAAAACAATAAACTAAACATGTAATAAATTCAGACCAAACAAGCGCACACACACACACAAACAAACCTATGTATGTGTGTCAAATACATACAAAAAAACTGTGCAAAATAAATTGACCAAATCTGTTGGATAAAAGGATTTGAAAGCAATTAATTGCCAGCGCATAGAAAACATCAAAAAACACACACAATCGAATCGTTTTAGCTGCAACATCTAAAACAACACAAAAATAAATTGCACTTGCCAAATTACGAAAAGAAACAGGCGAAAACCAAAATCAATAGAACAAATTTCCAAACTTATGATGGAAAAACGAGTGAAACTTACATGTCACAAGTTAATTGGTACAAAATAACCATAATTTCTTTTTTTTGTAGTGTAATGTAGTGTTTTATTCAAGTGTTTAAATGGGCAGTGTGAAAGTGTTAACATAGTGTTATATGTTCGTAAAGAGGTGCTTAAGTTTTTAAGTTCTTCGTTAGTTTCTTGTGACCGCGATGCAAGTGAATGAGGGGCTTCTTGTAGGCGAGCAGGCGCCACTTGGTGGGCCTCTTCACACCGATCATCTTCAGAGCCTTCTTCAATTTGTGTCTTCGAAAGCCAGTCTTCTGCATCAACTCCTCCATGCGATGAAACTTGATTCCCTTATAGCAGGCAATCACCTTGCGATAGATAGAGTTTAGGGCAAGCTGAACGAAAGAGAAAACCAAATCTAGTTAGGTAAATGGGTTTACATTTAATTGAATAATTCTACCCACCGGCTTCTCATTCTGGATTTCTGGGGGAATACCCGACAATTCGGCTTCATAGGCCTCTAGATAGAACCTGCTGATGCGCCATTTAGGGCGCTTGATCTTGCCAATTCGAAGCAGGGCCTCGCGCAAGCACCGCTTGTACAACTGGGTTCTCTGCTTGAGATCCCTGAGGGTCCTGTACTTGCGGCCCGCGAAGGCACTCGTAATGAGGCGATCGACGCTTGCCTCTGTGCCTCTTGGCTAAAAAGGAAAGGGCTAAGTGTGTGGTGATCGAAGAACTATACAAAATCTGGCAAATATGTTGGTTTACCTGTGAGGATGATGACCCAGAAGTTGGTGGCGCTTGATGGCTTGTTTGGGTATCCGGGTTAATCGTCTGGGTATTCGGGTTAATCGTTTGAGTATTAGGATATCTCATTTGATTATTAGGATCCCTCATTTGAGTATTAGGATATCTCATATCAGTATTGGGATCCCACGTTTGATTATGAGGATACCGCATTTGGGTATTAGGATACCTCATATGTGCGTATGGATAATTCATTTGAGTATTATGATAACTCATTTGAGTATTAGGATCCATCGTTTGAGTATTATGATAACTCGTTTGAAATGAAGGATGATGTGCCTGTTCATAGGCCGGAACACTGCCCCCCGGATAGTTTCTTTGATATGGTGGACCACTCCTCGTCGTGTGGTCCATGAGATAGCGCTGATATCCCGTCACGGGATATGATCGTCTGCGTTCCATTTCGTACCAGTAGCGGTACCAGTGCTCGTACCTCTGTTGTTCCTGGTAGGCCTGTTCGCTTCTCATGACCATTTGACGATGATAATAATCAGATGCACGGGCCTCCTCCATCGGATGGACACGCTGAGGTTGAGGCTGATAAGCTCGCTGAGCTGGCTGATGATAATAATAAAAATAATAATAGAATGATTCATTTGATAAGTGGAAATGTTTTGCAGACTTTTATATTTTTCAGACTCATTCAAGTACAACTGAGGCAGTCGAAGCCCTGAAGCGAATTAGCAAGATCAATATTAGTTCCCACTGGATTTCAGTTGTCCTTGAATAAGTGTGCAAAATATTAAAGATACATTCGAGTTGGAAACCCATTGAAAAGCAACTAGTTGACGTCTTACCTCGGGTACTCTAGTCTCCAGCTTTGGAATCTTATATTCAACCGAAGGCTTCTTTTTTGAAGCACTCGTCTTTGTTTCATTCCCTTGTGTTTGGGTGCTCGATGTTGCAGCTTCAACCAACAGATTCGAGTCCGGAACTACAGATTCGGAAGCTTTCTGACCACTGGAACTAGCATCGGGTTGGGAAGAGTTACGTTTACAGGGTATTACATCGGCTTCAGAAGTTTTATGTTTTAAAGGGTTCGTTTTTGATAGTGCAGCAGCTTCAGATGTGCTTGGCATCATATCTATTTTAGCAGATTTAGAAGTACAGAGTTCCGCATCCGGTTCAGAGGTACATTTTATATCGGTCTTCGAAATTTTCTTAGAATGAGAGGCTCTTAATGCAGCTGCATTGGAAGTACTGGGCAACATATCTAGTTCGGTAAGTTGAGAAGTACTCGGTCTCGTATCAAGTTCACTAGGTTGAGAAGTACGGAATTCCGCATCAGGGGCAGACTTACATCCTGCATCGATCTTCAACATTTTCTTATTTACTTCCGAAGGTTTAGAATGTGAGGCTTTTAAGGCCGCTGCTTTAGAAGTACTGGGTCTTAAATCTAGTTCAGAAGCTTCAAAAGAACAACGATTCACATCAGGTCCAGGTTTACTGGAACCGCCTGCTTTCACTTCTTGCAAACCAGCATTAAAAGATGAATGATCAGTTGCTTTCGGGATCCGCGGATTAATTGGTTCTTCCAACATTATCGAGCGTCTTCGCTGAGCTGTTTCATAAAATTTACGACTACTGGGTTTTACATTGGGTTCGATAATTTTCGAAATGTTCCTGTCTGATTCCGCAGAATTGGAACTAGCGGTTTTCACATCTGGTTCAGAAATGAGAGGCAAAATTGGCTTGGAAGCTGATTCGTTTGATTTCGAAACCAACGGTTTTATGGGCTCATCTACCGATATCGAGAGTCTTTTCTTAGCAGGTTCTGAAGTTTGACGGTCAATGGGATTTACATTTGGTTCAACATCTTTCGAAATTTCAAGTGGTTTATCTAACAATATCGATAATTTTCGCTTTGTTGGTATTTCAGGTATTTTGCTATCGCTGGATGTATTACCCTCGGGTCCGAAAATCATCGAAAATTTCCTTTGTAATTCCGCAGTTTTAGAATTAGCGACTGGAACATCTGCTTCGGAATTTATAGGGATACCAGTTGATTTCGAGAAGTCCGGATTTGGTGGTTCGGGAATTGGTTTAACACTTAGTTTTGGCTGAGTTACTACAATAGATCTATCGCAGGGTTGTAAGTCTGGTACCGGAATTCGATAATGCGAAGAGGTAACATCTGTTTCCGGTTCGATAAGACTGATAGGTTTTTCATCTTGTTTACCAATTGATTTCCGGTTCCTTGATTTAGCAGACTTAGATGATTTGCGCTTTGTAACAGTTTTGGAACTAGAGGGATTCACATCAGGTTTACAAAGTTTCACATCGGGTTCAATGGGCTTGAGTTCTTCAGAGGGCTCCTGCATGTTTAATTTTGTCTCAAGTTGACTTGCTGTTGATGGAACACCTGGTAAATCATATTTGGCACTGCAACCAACTTCCGGTATAACAGGGTCCTGAAACTTCGGGTCTTCGTTCTTCGGTTCTCGATTCGATTTCGAGACCCTCTTGTTTTTCTTTTCTTTCCTCGGTTTCGAAGACTTTCGCTTTACTGCCTTGGAAGTTTTAGGACTACAAGGATTATCATCTGGTTTGGATTTCGATTGCACATCCGGTTCAGAAATTTTCGAATTATTTTGGATCATAACTGGTTCATAAACGTAATCACATAGTTCCATATCCCGCTCCGAAATGTCGGAACATAATTTCGATTCTGTTCCCGAAGTTGTAGGATTGTTTGGTTTTTCGACGGATTTAACAAGTTTAGGATCGGATTTTACAAGTTTAGGATCAGATTCATTGTTTAAACTGGAAATTATCGGTCGAGAAATCCTATATTCACTGACAGTCATGGGCATTTTAAAAAGATTTTCAATAGGCGCCTCAGATGGTTTTGCAGTCTTGTAGAAAAGAAAATAAATGAAATAAAATGTAATTGATATATGTGTAAACGTATACTTACATCACACAACTTTGGTTTGGATATCATCTGGCAATCATTCTTGCTATCGCTAGGACAATCCTCGCCCTCCGACGAAGAGGACTCAGACAATCTTAAGTTGTCAGATATGCCATTTACCTCAGAAGTTTTTTGATTGCACGGTTTTACGATAGATTCAAAAATGTTCGGATTATTGGAACGAACTTCTGGTTTATTGTTTGACTTCGGCTCTTCAAAGAGCTTCCCAACAGGCCCACGAGTTTTAGACTGTCTCGCCATTGAACTGATTGGAACAGCTGAAGACTTTTCATCATGAAAAATAAAAGAATGTAAGTGAAATAAAATGTAATTGATATATTTGTAAACGTGTACTTACATCACGAATATTTGGTATCGGTTTGGCTATCATCTGGCACTCGTTCTTGCAATCGCTAGCAGAATCCTCGCCCTCCGACGAAGAGGATTCAGACAATACTGGTATGGGCACCAAAAATTCATTATCCGTATCAAAAGGTCCCCATGGAATCGGGGAAACAGGGGTTATCTTTATGGATGCCAGGTCTCTTAGATGATCTTCCAGGGTAAGAGGATTCTGAACTGGCGGTGGCGAAGGCGACTCTAGGTGAGTTGGACGGCCCAGATCTAAATTTATGTACCCCACCACTGGTGGATTATATTCCTGTGGCTTTGTCAACTTTTTCATCGGTTCGTCTGTGTCTGAGGAAGAAGACGAAGAACTCGATTCTGAACCGGAAGATCCCGAGGAGCTAGAGCTGGATCCCGATGAGGAGGACCCGGACGATCCGGATGATGAGCTGGAGCTCGACGAAGAAAGAGACTTGCGGCGCTTCGAATCATCTAGAGTCTATAAAAAATAAAAATGTATAAATAAAGAGCGTAGAAAAAATTAAAGGGCAAATTTTTAAAAAATAATATTCGATTACTAGAATTTTCTACTAAGGTTAACTTAATATCAAACAAAAACACCTCTTAACGAGGTAAAAAACTAGTGACGATCGCACCTTAAACATACATTTGTGACGAAAGATGATTACACACGTGATTAAAAACACTTTTTAAATTTTATTTTTTCGGCACTCTGCAATAGAAAATGTTCGTGTGTTCTTAAAAACTAGTCTGTTCTTGAAAAAAAAATCAAAATATCTAAATTTTCTTTTTTTAAATGCCAAGTTTAAGATAATTTAACTACGAGTTCCGGAAGGTATCTCATTCCCCATTTGGGCCATTATTTCCGTTTCTGTGGCGAAAATAGTGAAGAAAAAAGTGATTTTTTTGGAAATCAATTTTTTAAGGGGTTGGGTCGCAATGTTTTGAAAAAAATTTAAAAAATCTAAATTTTCTTTTTTTAAATGCCAAGTTTTAGATAATTTAAATACGAGTTCAGGAAGGTATCTCATTCCCCATTTGGGCCATTATTTCCGTTTCTGTGGCGAAAATAGTGAAGCCTTATGCGAAAAAAACTGATTTTTTTTTAAAATCAATTTTTTAAGGGGTTGGGTCGCAATTTTTTGAAAAAAAATCAAAAAATCTAAATTTTCTTTTCTTAAATGCCAAGTTTTAGATAATTTAACTACGAGTTCAGGAAGGTATCACATTCCCCATTTGGGCCATTATTTCCGTTTCTGTGGCGAAAATAGTGAAGTTTTATGCGAAAAAAACTGTTTTTTTTTTTAAATCAATTTTTTAAGGGGTTGGGTCGCAATTTTTTGAAAAAAAATCAAAAAATCTAAATTTTCTTTTCTTAAATGCCAAGTTTTAGATAATTTAACTACGAGTTCAGGAAGGTATCACATTCCCCATTTGGGCCATTATTTCCGTTTCTGTGGCGAAAATAGTGAAGAAAAAAGTGATTTTTTTGGAAATCAATTTTTTAAGGGGTTGGGTCGCAATGTTTTGAAAAAAATTTAAAAAATCTAAATTTTCTTTTTTTAAATGCCAAGTTTTAGATAATTTAAATACGAGTTCAGGAAGGTATCTCATTCCCCATTTGGGCCATTATTTCCGTTTCTGTGGCGAAAATAGTGAAGCCTTATGCGAAAAAAACTGATTTTTTTTTAAAATCAATTTTTTAAGGGGTTGGGTCGCAATTTTTTGAAAAAAAATCAAAAAATCTAAATTTTCTTTTCTTAAATGCCAAGTTTTAGATAATTTAACTACGAGTTCAGGAAGGTATCACATTCCCCATTTGGGCCATTATTTCCGTTTCTGTGGCGAAAATAGTGAAGTTTTATGCGAAAAAAACTGTTTTTTTTTTTAAATCAATTTTTTAAGGGGTTGGGTCGCAATTTTTTGAAAAAAAATCAAAAAATCTAAATTTTCTTTTCTTAAATGCCAAGTTTTAGATAATTTAACTACGAGTTCAGGAAGGTATCACATTCCCCATTTGGGCCATTATTTCCGTTTCTGTGGCGAAAATAGTGAAGCCTTATGCGAAAAAAAACTGATTTTTTTTTAAATCAATTTTTAAGGGGTTGCAATTTTTTGAAAAAAAATCAAAAAATCTAAATTTTCTTTTCTTAAATGCCAAGTTTTAGATAATTTAACTACGAGTTCAGGAAGGTATCACATTCCCCATTTGGGCCATTATTTCCGTTTCTGTGGCGAAAATAGTGAAGTTTTATGCGAAAAAAACTGTTTTTTTTTTAAATCAATTTTTTAAGGGGTTGGGTCGCAATTTTTTGAAAAAAAATCAAAAAATCTAAATTTTCTTTTCTTAAATGCCAAGTTTTAGATAATTTAACTACGAGTTCAGGAAGGTATCACATTCCCCATTTGGGCCATTATTTCCGTTTCTGTGGCGAAAATAGTGAAGCCTTATGCGAAAAAAACTGATTTTTTTTTAAATCAATTTTTTAAGGGGTTGCAATTTTTTGAAAAAAAATCAAAAAATCTAAATTTTCTTTTCTTAAATGCCAAGTTTTAGATAATTTAACTACGAGTTCAGGAAGGTATCACATTCCCCATTTGGGCCATTATTTCCGTTTCTGTGGCGAAAATAGTGAAGTTTTATGCGAAAAAAACTGTTTTTTTTTTTAAATCAATTTTTTAAGGGGTTGGGTCGCAATTTTTTGAAAAAAAATCAAAAAATCTAAATTTTCTTTTCTTAAATGCCAAGTTTTAGATAATTTAACTACGAGTTCAGGAAGGTATCACATTCCCCATTTGGGCCATTATTTCCGTTTCTGTGGCGAAAATAGTGAAGTTTTATGCGAAAAAAACTGTTTTTTTTTTAAAATCAATTTTTTAAGGGTTGGGTCGCAATTTTTTGAAAAAAAATCAAAAAATCTAAATTTTCTTTTCTTAAATGCCAAGTTTTAGATAATTTAACTACGAGTTCAGGAAGGTATCACATTCCCCATTTGGGCCATTATTTCCGTTTCTGTGGCGAAAATAGTGAAGTTTTATGCGAAAAAAACTGTTTTTTTTTTTAAATCAATTTTTTAAGGGGTTGGGTCGCAATTTTTTGAAAAAAAATCAAAAAATCTAAATTTTCTTTTCTTAAATGCCAAGTTTTAGATAATTTAACTACGAGTTCAGGAAGGTATCACATTCCCCATTTGGGCCATTATTTCCGTTTCTGTGGCGAAAATAGTGAAGTTTTATGCGAAAAAAACTGTTTTTTTTTTAAAATCAATTTTTTAAGGGGTTGGGTCGCAATTTTTTGAAAAAAAAATCAAAAAATCAAAATTTACTTTTATTAAATGCAAAGTTTTAGATAATTTAACTACGAGTTCAGGAAGGTATCACATTCCCCATTTGGGCCATTATTTCCGTTTCTGTGGCGAAAATAGTGAAGTTTTATGCGAAAAAAACTGATTTTTCTTGGAAATCAATTTTTTAAGGGGTTGGGTCGCAATTTTTTGAAAAAAAATCAAAAAATCTGAATTTCCTTTTCTTAAATGCCAAGTTTTAGATAATTTAACTACGAGTTCAGGAAGGTATCACATTCCCCATTTGGGCCATTATTTCCGTTTCTGTGGCGAAAATAGTGAAGTTTTATGCGAAAAAAAGTGATTTTTCTTGGAAATCAATTTTTTAAGGGGTTGGGTCGCAATTTTTTGAAAAAAAAATCAAAAAATCTTAATTTCCTTTTCTTAAATTCCAAGTTTTAGATAATTTAACTACGAGTTCGGGAAGGTATCACATTCCCCATTTGGGCCATTATTTCCGTTTCTGTGGCGAAAATAGTGAAGTTTTATGCGAAAAAAAGTGTTTTTTTTTGGAAATCAATTTTTTAAGGGGTTGGGTCGCAATTTTTTGAAAAAAAATCAAAAAATCTAAATTTTCTTTTCTTAAATGCCAAGTTTTAGATAATTTAACTACGAGTTCAGGAAGGTATCACATTCCCCATTTGGGCCATTATTTCCGTTTCTGTGCCGAAAATAGTGAAGCCTTATGCGAAAAAAACTGATTTTTTTTTAAATCAATTTTTTAAGGGGTTAGGTCGCAATTTTTTGAAAAAAAATCAAAAAATCTAAATTTTCTTTTCTTAAATGCCAAGTTTTAGATAATTTAACTACGAGTTCAGGAAGGTATCACATTCCCCATTTGGGCCATTATTTCCGTTTCTGTGGCGAAAATAGTGAAGTTTTATGCGAAAAAAACTGTTTTTTTTTTTAAATCAATTTTTTAAGGGGTTGGGTCGCAATTTTTTGAAAAAAAATCAAAAAATCTAAATTTTCTTTTCTTAAATGCCAAGTTTTAGATAATTTAACTACGAGTTCAGGAAGGTATCACATTCCCCATTTGGGCCATTATTTCCGTTTCTGTGGCGAAAATAGTGAAGTTTTATGCGAAAAAAACTGTTTTTTTTTTAAAATCAATTTTTTAAGGGGTTGGGTCGCAATTTTTTGAAAAAAAATCAAAAAATCTAAATTTTCTTTTCTTAAATGCCAAGTTTTAGATAATTTAACTACGAGTTCAGGAAGGTATCACATTCCCCATTTGGGCCATTATTTCCGTTTCTGTGGCGAAAATAGTGAAGTTTTATGCGAAAAAAAGTGTTTTTTTTTGGAAATCAATTTTTTAAGGGGTTGGGTCGCAATTTTTTGAAAAAAAATCAAAAAATCTTAATTTCGTTTTCTTAAATGCCAAGTTTTAGATAATTTAACTACGAGTTCAGGAAGGTATCACATTCCCCATTTGGGCCATTATTTCCGTTTCTGTGGCGAAAATAGTGAAGCCTTATGCGAAAAAAACTGATTTTTTTTTAAAATCAATTTTTTAAGGGGTTGGGTCGCAATTTTTTGAAAAAAAATCAAAAAATCTAAATTTTCTTTTCTTAAATGCCAAGTTTTAGATAATTTAACTACGAGTTCAGGAAGGTATCACATTCCCCATTTGGGCCATTATTTCCGTTTCTGTGGCGAAAATAGTGAAGCCTTATGCGAAAAAAACTGATTTTTTTTTAAATCAATTTTTTAAGGGGTTGGGTCGCAATTTTTTGAAAAAAAATCAAAAAATCTAAATTTTCTTTTCTTAAATGCCAAGTTTTAGATAATTTAACTACGACTTCAGGAAGGTATCACATTCCCCATTTGGGCCATTATTTCCGTTTCTGTGGAGAAAATAGTGAAGTTTTATGCGAAAAAAACTGTTTTTTTTTTAAATCAATTTTTTAAGGGGTTGCAATTTTTTGAAAAAAAAAAATCAAAAAATCTAAATTTTCTTTTCTTAAATGCCAAGTTTTAGATAATTTAACTACGAGTTCAGGAAGGTATCACATTCCCCATTTGGGCCATTATTTCCGTTTCTGTGGAGAAAATAGTGAAGTTTTATGCGAAAAGAACTGTTTTTTTTTTTAAATCAATTTTTTAAGGGGTTGCAATTTTTTGAAAAAAAAATCAAAAAATCTAAATTTTCTTTTCTTAAATGCCAAGTTTTAGATAATTTAACTACGAGTTCAGGAAGGTATCACATTCCCCATTTGGGCCATTATTTCCGTTTCTGTGGCGAAAATAGTGAAGTTTTATGCGAAAAAAAGTGATTTTTCTTGGAAATCAATTTTTTAAGGGGTTGGGTCGCAATTTTTTTAATAAAAATCAAAAAATCTGAATTTCCTTTTCTTAAATGCCAAGTTTTAGATAATTTAACTACGAGTTCAGGAAGGTATCACATTCCCCATTTGGGCCATTATTTCCGTTTCTGTGGAGAAAATAGTGAAGTTTTATGCGAAAAAAACTGTTTTTTTTTTTAAATCAATTTTTTAAGGGGTTGCAATTTTTTGAAAAAAAAAATCAAAAAATCTAAATTTTCTTTTCTTAAATGCCAAGTTTTAGATAATTTAACTACGAGTTCAGGAAGGTATCACATTCCCCATTTGGGCCATTATTTCCGTTTCTGCGGCGAAAATAGTGAAGTTTTATGCGAAAAAAACTGATTTTTTTTTAAAATCAATTTTTTAAGGGGTTGGGTCGCAATTTTTTGAAAAAAAATCAAAAAATCTTAATTTCCTTTTCTTAAATGCCAAGTTTTAGATAATTTAACTACGAGTTCAGGAAGGTATCACATTCCCCATTTGGGCCATTATTTCCGTTTCTGTGGAGAAAATAGTGAAGTTTTATGCGAAAAGAACTGTTTTTTTTTTTAAATCACTTTTTTAAGGGGTTGGGTCGCAATTTTTTGAAAAAAAATCAAAAAAACTAAATTTCCTTTTCTTAAATGCCAAGTTTTAGATAATTTAACTACGAGTTCAGGAAGGTATCACATTCCCCATTTGGGCCATTATTTCCGTTTCTGTGGCGAAAATAGTGAAGAAAAAAGTGATTTTTTTAGAAATCAATTTTTTAAGGGGTTTCGTCGCAATTTTTTGAAAAAAAAATCAAAAAATCTAAATTTTTTTTTTTAAATGCCAAGTTTTAGATAATTTAACTACGAGTTCAGGAAGGTATCTCATTCCCCATTTGGGCCATTATTTCCGTTTCTGTGGCGAAAATAGTGAAGCCTTATGCGAAAAAAACTGATTTTTTTTTAAATCAATTTTTTAAGGGGTTGGGTCGCAATTTTTTGAAAAAAAATCAAAAAATCTAAATTTTCTTTTCTTAAATGCCAAGTTTTAGATAATTTAACTACGAGTTCAGGAAGGTATCACATTCCCCATTTGGGCCATTATTTCCGTTTCTGTGGCGAAAATAGTGAAGTTTTATGCGAAAAAAAGTGTTTTTTTTTGGAAATCAATTTTTTAAGGGGTTGGGTCGCAATTTTTTTAAAAAAAAATCAAAAAATCTAAATTTTCTTTTCTTAAATGCCAAGTTTTAGATAATTTAACTACGAGTTCAGGAAGGTATCACATTCCCCATTTGGGCCATTATTTCCGTTTCTGTGGCGAAAATAGTGAAGTTTTATGCGAAAAAAAGTGTTTTTTTTTGGAAATCAATTTTTTAAGGGGTTGGGTCGCAATTTTTTGAAAAAAAATCAAAAAATCTGAATTTCCTTTTCTTAAATGCCAAGTTTTAGATAATTTAACTACGAGTTCAGGAAGGTATCACATTCCCCATTTGGGCCATTATTTCCGTTTCTGTGGCGAAAATAGTGAAGTTTTATGCGAAAAAAAGTGATTTTTCTTGGAAATCAATTTTTTAAGGGGTCGCAATTTTTTGAAAAAAAATCAAAAAATCTGAATTTTCTTTTCTTAAATGCCAAGTTTTAGATAATTTAACTACGAGTTCAGGAAGGTATCTCATTCCCCATTTGGGCCATTATTTCCGTTTCTGTGCGAAAAAAAAGGATTTTTTTTGGAATCAATTTTTTAAGGGGTTGGGTCGCAATTTTTTGAAAAAAAATCAAAAAATCTGAATTTCCTTTTCTTAAATGCCAAGTTTTAGATAATTTAACTACGAGTTCAGGAAGGTATCACATTCCCCATTTGGGCCATTATTTCCGTTTCTGTGGCGAAAATAGTGAAGTTTTATGCGAAAAAAAGTGATTTTTCTTGGAAATCAATTTTTTAAGGGGTTGGGTCGCAATTTTTTGAAAAAAAAATCAAAAAATCTGAATTTTCTTTTCTTAAATGCCAAGTTTTAGATAATTTAACTACGAGTTCAGGAAGGTATCACATTCCCCATTTGGGCCATTATTTCCGTTTCTGTGGCGAAAATAGTGAAGTTTTATGCGAAAAAAACTGATTTTTCTTGGAAATCAATTTTTTAAGGGGTTGGGTCGCAATTTTTTGAAAAAAAATCAAAAAATCTGAATTTCCTTTTCTTAAATGCCAAGTTTTAGATAATTTAACTACGAGTTCAGGAAGGTATCACATTCCCCATTTGGGCCATTATTTCCGTTTCTGTGGCGAAAATAGTGAAGTTTTATGCGAAAAAAAGTGATTTTTCTTGGAAATCAATTTTTTAAGGGGTTGGGTCGCAATTTTTTGAAAAAAAATCAAAAAATCTGAATTTTCTTTTCTTAAATGCCAAGTTTTAGATAATTTAACTACGAGTTCAGGAAGGTATCTCATTCCCCATTTGGGCCATTATTTCCGTTTCTGTGCGAAAAAAAGGATTTTTTTTGGAATCAATTTTTTAAGGGGTTGGGTCGCAATTTTTTGAAAAAAAATCAAAAAATCTGAATTTCCTTTTCTTAAATGCCAAGTTTTAGATAATTTAACTACGAGTTCAGGAAGGTATCACATTCCCCATTTGGGCCATTATTTCCGTTTCTGTGGCGAAAATAGTGAAGTTTTATGCGAAAAAAAGTGATTTTTCTTGGAAATCAATTTTTTAAGGGGTTGGGTCGCAATTTTTTGAAAAAAAATCAAAAAATCTGAATTTTCTTTTCTTAAATGCCAAGTTTTAGATAATTTAACTACGAGTTCAGGAAGGTATCACATTCCCCATTTGGGCCATTATTTCCGTTTCTGTGGCGAAAATAGTGAAGTTTTATGCGAAAAAAACTGATTTTTCTTGGAAATCAATTTTTTAAGGGGTTGGGTCGCAATTTTTTGAAAAAAAATCAAAAAATCTGAATTTCCTTTTCTTAAATGCCAAGTTTTAGATAATTTAACTACGAGTTCAGGAAGGTATCACATTCCCCATTTGGGCCATTATTTCCGTTTCTGTGGCGAAAATAGTGAAGTTTTATGCGAAAAAAAGTGATTTTTCTTGGAAATCAATTTTTTAAGGGGTTGGGTCGCAATTTTTTGAAAAAAAATCAAAAAATCTTAATTTCCTTTTCTTAAATTCCAAGTTTTAGATAATTTAACTACGAGTTCAGGAAGGTATCACATTCCCCATTTGGGCCATTATTTCCGTTTCTGTGCGAAAAAAAAGGATTTTTTTTGGAATCAATTTTTTAAGGGGTTGGGTCGCAATTTTTTGAAAAAAAATCAAAAAATCTGAATTTCCTTTTCTTAAATGCCAAGTTTTAGATAATTTAACTACGAGTTCAGGAAGGTATCACATTCCCCATTTGGGCCATTATTTCCGTTTCTGTGGCGAAAATAGTGAAGTTTTATGCGAAAAAAAGTGATTTTTCTTGGAAATCAATTTTTTAAGGGGTTGGGTCGCAATTTTTTGAAAAAAAATCAAAAAATCTGAATTTTCTTTTCTTAAATGCCAAGTTTTAGATAATTTAACTACGAGTTCAGGAAGGTATCACATTCCCCATTTGGGCCATTATTTCCGTTTCTGTGGCGAAAATAGTGAAGTTTTATGCGAAAAAAACTGATTTTTCTTGGAAATCAATTTTTTAAGGGGTTGGGTCGCAATTTTTTGAAAAAAAATCAAAAAATCTGAATTTCCTTTTCTTAAATGCCAAGTTTTAGATAATTTAACTACGAGTTCAGGAAGGTATCACATTCCCCATTTGGGCCATTATTTCCGTTTCTGTGGCGAAAATAGTGAAGTTTTATGCGAAAAAAAGTGATTTTTCTTGGAAATCAATTTTTTAAGGGGTTGGGTCGCAATTTTTTGAAAAAAAATCAAAAAATCTGAATTTTCTTTTCTTAAATGCCAAGTTTTAGATAATTTAACTACGAGTTCAGGAAGGTATCTCATTCCCCATTTGGGCCATTATTTCCGTTTCTGTGCGAAAAAAAGGATTTTTTTTGGAATCAATTTTTTAAGGGGTTGGGTCGCAATTTTTTGAAAAAAAATCAAAAAATCTGAATTTCCTTTTCTTAAATGCCAAGTTTTAGATAATTTAACTACGAGTTCAGGAAGGTATCACATTCCCCATTTGGGCCATTATTTCCGTTTCTGTGGCGAAAATAGTGAAGTTTTATGCGAAAAAAAGTGATTTTTCTTGGAAATCAATTTTTTAAGGGGTTGGGTCGCAATTTTTTGAAAAAAAATCAAAAAATCTGAATTTTCTTTTCTTAAATGCCAAGTTTTAGATAATTTAACTACGAGTTCAGGAAGGTATCACATTCCCCATTTGGGCCATTATTTCCGTTTCTGTGGCGAAAATAGTGAAGTTTTATGCGAAAAAAACTGATTTTTCTTGGAAATCAATTTTTTAAGGGGTTGGGTCGCAATTTTTTGAAAAAAAATCAAAAAATCTGAATTTCCTTTTCTTAAATGCCAAGTTTTAGATAATTTAACTACGAGTTCAGGAAGGTATCACATTCCCCATTTGGGCCATTATTTCCGTTTCTGTGGCGAAAATAGTGAAGTTTTATGCGAAAAAAAGTGATTTTTCTTGGAAATCAATTTTTTAAGGGGTTGGGTCGCAATTTTTTGAAAAAAAATCAAAAAATCTTAATTTCCTTTTCTTAAATTCCAAGTTTTAGATAATTTAACTACGAGTTCAGGAAGGTATCACATTCCCCATTTGGGCCATTATTTCCGTTTCTGTGGCGAAAATAGTGAAGTTTTATGCGAAAAAAAGTGTTTTTTTTTGGAAATCAATTTTTTAAGGGGTTGGGTCGCAATTTTTTGAAAAAAAATCAAAAAATCTAAATTTTCTTTTCTTAAATGCCAAGTTTTAGATAATTTAACTACGAGTTCAGGAAGGTATCACATTCCCCATTTGGGCCATTATTTCCGTTTCTGTGCCGAAAATAGTGAAGCCTTATGCGAAAAAAACTGATTTTTTTTTAAATCAATTTTTTAAGGGGTTAGGTCGCAATTTTTTGAAAAAAAATCAAAAAATCTAAATTTTCTTTTCTTAAATGCCAAGTTTTAGATAATTTAACTACGACTTCAGGAAGGTATCACATTCCCCATTTGGGCCATTATTTCCGTTTCTGTGGCGAAAATAGTGACGTTTTATGCGAAAAAAGTGATTTTTCTTGGAAATCAATTTTTTAAGGGGTTGGGTAGCAATTTTTTGAAAAAAAATCATTAAATCTGAATTTCCTTTTCTTAAATGCCAAGTTTTAGATAATTTAACTACGAGTTCAGGAAGGTATCACATTCCCCATTTGGGCCATTATTTCCGTTTCTGTGGCGAAAATAGTGAAGCCTTATGCGAAAAAAACTGATTTTTTTTAAATCAATTTTTTAAGGGGTTGGCTCGCAATTTTTTGAAAAAAAATCAAAAAATCTAAATTTTTTTTTCTTAAATGCCAAGTTTTAGATAATTTAACTACGAGTTCAGGAAGGTATCACATTCCCCATTTGGGCCATTATTTCCGTTTCTGTGGCGAAAATAGTGACGTTTTATGCGAAAAAAGTGATTTTTCTTGGAAATCAATTTTTTAAGGGGTTGGGTCGCAATTTTTTGAAAAAAAATCAAAAAATCTGAATTTCCTTTTCTTAAATGCCAAGTTTTAGATAATTTAACTACGAGTTCAGGAAGGTATCACATTCCCCATTTGGGCCATTATTTCCGTTTCTGTGGCGAAAATAGTGAAGTTTTATGCGAAAAAAAGTGATTTTTTTTGGAAATCAATTTTTTAAGGGGTTGGGTCGCAATTTTTTGAAAAAAAATCAAAAAATCTAAATTTTCTTTTCTTAAATGCCAAGTTTTAGATAATTTAACTACGAGTTCAGGAAGGTATCACATTCCCCATTTGGGCCATTATTTCCGTTTCTGTGGCGAAAATAGTGAAGTTTTATGCGAAAAAAAGTGATTTTTTTTGGAAATCAATTTTTTAAAAGGTTGCAATTTTTTGAAAAAAAAATCAAAAAATCTAAATTTTCTTTTCTTAAATGCCAAGTTTTAGATAATTTAACTACGAGTTCAGGAAGGTATCACATTCCCCATTTGGGCCATTATTTCCGTTTCTGTGGCGAAAATAGTGAAGTTTTATGCGAAAAAAAGTGATTTTTTTTGGAAATCAATTTTTTAAGGGGTTGGGTCGCAATTTTTTGAAAAAAAAATCAAAAAATCTTAATTTCCTTTTCTTAAATGCCAAGTTTTAGATAATTTAACTACGAGTTCAGGAAGGTATCACATTCCCCATTTGGGCCATTATTTCCGTTTCTGTGGAGAAAATAGTGAAGTTTTATGCGAAAAGAACTGTTTTTTTTTAAAATCAATTTTTTAAGGGGTCGCAATTTTTTGAAAAAAAATCAAAAAATCTGAATTTCCTGTTCTTAAATGCCAAGTTTTAGATAATTTAACTACGAGTTCAGGAAGGTATCACATTCCCCATTTGGGCCATTATTTCCGTTTCTGTGGCGAAAATAGTGAAGAAAAAAGTGATTTTTTTAGAAATCAATTTTTTAAGGGGTTTCGTTGCAATTTTTTGAAAAAAAAATCAAAAAATCTAAATTTTTTTTTTTAAATGCCCAGTTTTAGATAATTTAACTACGAGTTCAGGAAGGTATCACATTCCCCATTTGGGCCATTATTTCCGTTTCTGTGGAGAAAATAGTGAAGTTTTATGCGAAAAGAACTGTTTTTTTTTTTTAAATCAATTTTTTAAGGGGTTGCAATTTTTTGAAAAAAAAATCAAAAAATCTGAATTTCCTGTTCTTAAATGCCAAGTTTTAGATAATTTAACTACGAGTTCAGGAAGGTATCACATTCCCCATTTGGGCCATTATTTCCGTTTCTGTGGCGAAAATAGTGAAGCATTATGCGAAAAAAACTGATTTTTTTTTTAAATCAATTTTTTAAGGGGTTGGGTCGCAATTTTTTTAAAAAAAAATCAAAAAATCTTAATTTCCTTTTCTTAAATGCCAAGTTTTAGATAATTTAACTACGAGTTCAGGAAGGTATCACATTCCCCATTTGGGCCATTATTTCCGTTTCTGTGGAGAAAATAGTGAAGTTTTATGCGAAAAGAACTGTTTTTTTTTAAAATCAATTTTTTAAGGGGTTGCAATTTTTTGAAAAAAAAAATCCAAAAATCTAAATTTTCTTTTCTTAAATGCCAAGTTTTAGATAATTTAACTACGAGTTCAGGAAGGTATCACATTCCCCATTTGGGCCATTATTTCCGTTTCTGTGGCGAAAATATTGAAGTTTTATGCGAAAAAAAGTGTTTTTTTTTGGAAATCAATTTTTTAAGGGGTTGGGTCGCAATTTTTTGAAAAAAAATCAAAAAATCTGAATTTCCTTTTCTTAAATGCCAAGTTTTAGATAATTTAACTACGAGTTCAGGAAGGTATCACATTCCCCATTTGGGCCATTATTTCCGTTTCTGTGGCGAAAATAGTGAAGTTTTATGCGAAAAAAAGTGATTTTTCTTGGAAATCAATTTTTTAAGGGGTTGGGTCGCAATTTTTTGAAAAAAAATCAAAAAATCTGAATTTTTTTTTCTTAAATGCCAAGTTTTAGATAATTTAACTACGAGTTCAGGAAGGTATCTCATTCCCCATTTGGGCCATTATTTCCGTTTCTGTGCGAAAAAAAGTGATTTTTTTTGGAAATCAATTTTTTAAAGGGTTGGGTCGCAATTTTTTGAAAAAAAATCAAAAAATCTAAATTTTCTTTTCTTAAATGCCAAGTTTTAGATAATTTAACTACGAGTTCAGGAAGGTATCACATTCCCCATTTGGGCCATTATTTCCGTTTCTGTGGCGAAAATAGTGAAGTTTTATGCGAAAAAAAGTGATTTTTCTTGGAAATCAATTTTTTAAGGGGTTGGGTCGCAATTTTTTGAAAAAAAATCAAAAAATCTGAATTTCCTTTTCTTAAATGCCACGTTTTAGATAATTTAACTACGAGTTCAGGAAGGTATCACATTCCCCATTTGGGCTATTATTTCCGTTTCTGTGGCGAAAATAGTGAAGTTTTATGCGAAAAAAACTGTTTATTTTTTTAAATCAATTTTTTAAGGGGTTGGGTCGCAATTTTTTGAAAAAAAATCAAAAAATCTGAATTTCCTTTTCTTAAATGCCACGTTTTAGATAATTTAACTACGAGTTCAGGAAGGTATCAAATTCCCCATTTGGGCCATTATTTCCGTTTCTGTGGCGAAAATAGTGAAGTTTTATGCGAAAAAAAGTGATTTTTTTTGGAAATCAATTTATTAAGGGGTTGGGTCGCAATTTTTTGAAAAAAAATCAAAAAATCTTAATTTCCTTTTCTTAAATGCCAAGTTTTAGATAATTTAACTACGAGTTCAGGAAGGTATCACATTCCCCATTTGGGCCATTATTTCCGTTTCTGTGGCGAAAATAGTGAAGTTTTATGCGAAAAAAAGTGATTTTTTTTGGAAATCAATTTTTTAAGGGGTTGGGTCTCAATTTTTTGAAAAAAAATCAAAAAATCTGAATTTCCTGTTCTTAAATGCCAAGTTTTAGATAATTTAACTACGAGTTCAGGAAGGTATCACATTCCCCATTTGGGCCATTATTTCCGTTTCTGTGGCGAAAATAGTGAAGTTTTATGCGAAAAAAAAGGATTTTTTTTGGAATCAATTTTTTAAGGGGTTGGGTCGCAATTTTTTGAAAAAAAATCAAAAAATCTGAATTTCCTTTTCTTAAATGCCAAGTTTTAGATAATTTAACTACGAGTTCAGGAAGGTATCACATTCCCCATTTGGGCCATTATTTTCGTTTCTGTGGCGAAAATAGTGAAGTTTTATGCGAAAAAAAGTGTTTTTTTTGGAAATCAATTTTTTAAGGGGTTGGGTCGCAATTTTTTGAAAAAAAATCAAAAAATCTTAATTTCCTTTTCTTAAATGCCAAGTTTTAGATAATTTAACTACGAGTTCAGGAAGGTATCACATTCCCCATTTGGGCCATTATTTCCGTTTCTGTGGCGAAAATAGTGAAGTTTTATGCGAAAAAAAGTGTTTTTTTTTGGAAATCAATTTTTTAAGGGGTTGGGTCGCAATTTTTTGAAAAAAAATCAAAAAATCTTAATTTCCTTTTCTTAAATGCCAAGTTTTAGATAATTTAACTACGAGTTCAGGAAGGTATCTCATTCCCCATTTGGGACATTATTTCCGTTTCTGTGGCGAAAATAGTAAAGAAAAAAGTGATTTTTTTTTGGAAATCCATTTTTTAAGGGGTTGGGTCGCAATGTTTTGAAAAAAAAATCAAAAAATCTAAATTTTTTTTTTTTAAATGCCAAGTTTTAGATAATTTAACTACGAGTTCAGGAAGGTATCTCATTCCCCATTTGGGCCATTATTTCCGTTTCTGTGGCGAAAATAGTGAAGAAAAAAGTGATTTTTTTTGGAAATCAATTTTTTAAGGGGTTGGGTCGCAATTTTTTGAAAAATTCAAAAAATCTAAATTTTTTTTTTTGAATTCCAAGTTTTAGATAATTTAACTACGAGTTCAGGAAGGTATCTCATTCCCCATTTGGGCCATTATTTCCGTTTCTGTGGCGAAAATAGTGAAGAAAAAAGTGATTTTTTTTGGTAATCAATTTTTAAGGGGTTGGGTCGCAATTTTTTGAAAAAAAAAATCAAAAATTCTACATTTTTTTTTTTTTTAATGCCAAGTATTAGATAATTTAACTACGAGTTCAGGAAGGTAAAATGTTTTAAATCGAAAGGTTACTAAAATTAATTATCAGCTCAAAACAGTTCGCCGATTTACTTTGCGACCGTTTTTACAAAAGTGCAAAGATTTTAAATTCGAATCAGTGATTTGAATTTCGAATAAGTGATTTGAAATTCGAATAAATGATGTAAAATTTGAATTAACGATTTGTAATTCAAATCAATGATTTTTTTTTTAAATAAATATATTGCAGTGTTTCGTTAATATAAATATTTCACACTTACAGTAGTATGAACCATGACCCTCATATTATCTATGTTTTTGCCCATAGAAGGAATCATTGGAGGAATCCTTGGGTTGGTCGGCAAATTGGAAACTGCCTCCTTAGATTGTGGCTTACGTTTCGGTTGCGCGGCTTTTGGGGCAGCTGGCTTAGTCGTGGTTACAGGTTTCATTGGCTCATCCTTGAGGTTGGGTAGTCCCATGGTTGCAGTTGCTTGTAGGGGCTGCACTGGATTCATGGGCGCCTCAACTGGCATGGCGTTCAAGAGTGCCAGTTCCAGTTTCAGTGCCTCCGCCTGCGTTTCCGCCTCCTTTTGTGCCTTTTTTGTGGGTGCCCTGGGTTTTCGGGGTGCCCTTGGGTTTTGCGGCTTAGGTGCTTTGGGTTTTGTGTCCGCCGATGATCCCTCAGCTGGTGCATCCATTCCAGCCTTTTTGGGGGCCTTCCTTTGCCTTGGAGCCTTTGGCTGCTTGATCGTTTGGCCGATTGACCCGACAGGTGGATTTGGAATGCCAGCCATTGCAGTCGCAGGATCCGGAATGGGATCGAGACTGGGCAGTTGATTCGAGGCTCCCTTGGCCGCCTGCTTGGGTTTTCTTGGCTTCCTGGGCGGCTTCTGCATCTCCATCTCCTTCTTTTTCTCGGCCGCTGCTTTCTTTTTCTCGGCGATTGCCTTCTTTTTCTCGGCCGCTGCCTCCGCTCGCTCGGCGGCTGCCTGCTTCCTCATGGCTGCCGCCTCCTCTTTCATGGCTGCCACCATCTTCTTTTTTTCCGCCGCCATCTTCTTTTTTTCCTCAGCCCTCTCCTGCTTGATGGCCTCCCGCCTTAGCTGCGAAATAGTGAGCTTCGACGGGGCCGGAATGGTCCGCTTGGCGGGTTTCTTCACCGGCGTCTCCTTCTCTGAGCCCATGGTTGGCTTGGTCGGTGCTGTGAAGGTCCTGGCATACGTTTGCCCTTCGCCTGAATTGCCAGCCGTACTGGACATTTGATCCGCTGTATTAATGGTGATATTAAAACCGAATTCATTTTGAGTTATTGACATTTGCTGCCTTTAACTCTACGTTTGACTGCTCACCTGGGGCAACCATGCCATGGAATGGGGGCCCTGCTGCTGTATTTGCAGAGTTTTGGATCCCGAATTCGTTTTGAGCCGGAAGCAACTCGCTCTGGCCACTGGAACTCGGCATTTCATTAAACCCTGTGGTGCCCCAGTCGAATTCAAAGTTCACACTGTCCTGCTGCTGTGAGTTTTCAAATACCTGATAATTACCCTAAAGTCGGAAATATATTTCAAGTAGATCTTACCTGCAGAAGGTAACTCGCGTCATTCGGCATAAAGTCAATTAGTTCAGAGTCTGCGTTGCTACCAGAAAAGTATGCCTGAAAACGAGAACATTTTCGCTCAAAGTCTACTACGATAATATCGCAAAAGAGGGTAGCCCAAAAAAATGTATTAACTAAGTTTTATTTGCTTATTCAGCAGGTTCAAGGATTATTAAAGTCGTTAAGAAAATTATAATATTATAATCTTTAAGATATAATATTATATAATAATAAATCAAAGCCAAAAAGCAGCCAAACTTTAATAATATTTTGATTGTTTCTAAATACCCAAGAAAAAAGAGTCATTATTTTAATGACAGCACCTATTTTTTTTTGGCTATTTGTTCGTATATTGGAAAATCGTGTATTATGCGTTAACTTGCCTGATTTTGTGCAGCTCTGGATGTGGAAGGCATCTCATTATCCATTCGCGTTGTCTTCATTAGGAAATGGGGATTGAACATATAAGTACAGATGTCAGGGATGGTTATCCAACACTTTTAAACTTACCTGGGAGCGGGAACCATATGGCATATTCCCGTATGCCTGATGCTGTTCTCCTCCTACATCGTTTCCATTTCTCTGCGGATAACTCATGTTTCGATAGCTTTTCTCCGAAATATTTCGATCGATTTTTTTTTCAACAAAAATTTGATGTTACTCGGCCCACAAAACTTGTAAAACTGTTTCGGTAGTTATTCTCAGAAAATTTTAGGTCGTTTTTTTGTAGTTAAAATTTGAGGTTTTTTTTTTCAGTTAAAATTTTAGGTCGTTTTTTTTCAGTTAAAATTTTTTCGATTTTTTTTCAGCTAAAATTTGATGTTGCTCGGCTCACAAAACCCGTAGAACTGATGAGACTGCTTGCCCCATTTGACAACTCCAAAATTTGCCTTTTCAAGGCTATGCTGATCCCAAATATTTCTTAAATATTATTGGACAACTCCAAAATTTTCTTTCTGACCACAAAATATTTCTTAAATATTATTTCGCTTTGAGAAATTATTATTTAGTATTTTATCCGGAGAAAGGATTGAAATTTAGGATGGAAATTTATATGCTATTCCGCAGAATATCATCGTTTTGGCCAGAAACTGTCCACCTGGCGGGCTAAATGCTCTGTTTATTAATACAAATTTCAATTGGGGGCAAATAATATGCTTAGGTAATTTATGTATGGCATAATTCCGATCGGCAGTTGCACTTTGCCATGGCTGCTCCGGCTGCTTGTGGAGGCTCCTGTTTGCCATTTGCCTTCGCACGCACCGTTGAACATTGGCATTTGTTTGCCAGGTCCTCCTGGCCAGGACCTCGTCCTGGTCCTGGTCCTGGTCCTCGTCCTGTTCCAGTTGCTGCTGCTGCTGCTGTTGCTTTAGCAGCTCTTGTGGTTTATTATAACTGCATATATCATGCAAATATCCACACACAGTGTGGGTGGCACGGCACACAGCAACAGCCGCCCGATTCCCCCGAGCAACCGAAAATCCAAACACAAACACAAACAGAAACAGGAGCGGGAGGTCCTTGTATCAGAGGATGTTCGGTTTCTGGGGTGTGGCTGCCTGGATGGCTGGCCTTTTTTGAGGGCCGCAGTGACAGGTCCCTGCACAAATTCGGTTTTTACATGCTTAGCCCTCGTCTTCTTCTTTTCCCAGCCAACCATCGCCAACCAGCTAGCAGCTCTCGTTTACGAGAATTATTTTATAAATTTTCATAGTTTTCACTTTGATTAAAAGTGCGGTCATGGCTTCTGTGGCCTGGATTTCTGCTGTGTTGGCCAGCTCCATTACCATGCGCAAAATGGAAAAGCCGGCCGCAAAAGTGCACGCAACGGAAATCGAGTGAAGTCCTGCGACAGCGTCTTACGGAAAGTCCTTGTCCAGCGAAAGGACATGCCCGGCATGACTTGTGGAGTGTGTGTGCTTCTTTTTCGGTTCAATTCCCAGCTCTGCTTGATTTGAAAATTAAGTCAGGTAAACCGGTTTTGGACAGCAGAATGAATAAAAAAAAACACAGTTAAGCTTCTCGGTCTTACAAGTTTAAAAAGGATATGTCGAATTTAAGAAAATATATATAATATACATATATGTTTGGGTTGGTAAGCAAGAGAAAGGAATATTTATATAGGAATATTAATATATTAAAATATTTAATTTACTAGTGAATAAAAGTTTTAATTTTAGAAGTTTAAATATTGAACTTTTAGTTCTGTAAAAAATAACATACCACACTTATAGCATTAATGGTGATTTTTCAACACTAAAATGATCATTTTACAACACTGAAAAAAGGTGTGGAAATCAGTGGATCTATCGAGGAAAAATAAATTATTCCATAATTTATTAAAATGATACAGTTAAAATGTATTTTGGCTATATATATAAAAGTGATTTTTCAACACTAAAATTATCATTTTACAACACTGAAAAAAGGTCTGGAAATCAGTGGATCTATAAAAAAAAACAAGCATAATTAATTCCATATTTTATTAAAATTATAACAGTTAAAATGTATTTCGGCTATATATCAAGTGCCTATCTATTTATTTAAATTATTCAAACACAGAACACATGATTAATGGCTGTGTGTACTTGGTAAAACGACTTCTGATTTGGTCAATACCATACCTCAATCCGGAACGTTTGCCAATTTGTGGCAATGTCCACAATTGATTTAGCTGAGCAAGGTAATCAATTTCAGTCGCCTTCCGCCTTTCCACACTTTGGACGGGTCAACAAGGAGCCAGGATCCAAGATACAGATTGATTTATATATGTATATATAGATTTGCGCTCAGTGTAGCAGCCGCACACTTTGGATTAGCCAAGTATTCATTGCATTATTGGCATTAATTGCTCAGGCAGCAAAAACCGCACCATCGTCTCCTTCGAGAGTATTTCATTTTTGTTTCAATATTTGACAAATGCATTTATAATTGCAGGCCGCAGATAAAATCCGATGCGCCATCATCATCATCGTCTTCCGAGCAATTTGTAATTGGTAATTTATGGCATTTCCTTGTTGTCTTAACGAGCTTAGTGAGGCTCTTGCCTAACCGACACATTCCAAACTGCATTGCCATGTTGAGGTTGGCCAAAAATTATCGACTGCACAATAATTATTTCCAATGCCATTTGCAATTTACAGAGATGGGAAAGCTGAAATCGAATATGAATAGGTTATAATAATATATTATTATAGGGAAGTTTAAGGTTCTTTAAATTCTTTATTTTTTTATTTTCTTCTCTGATTTGCGAGTATTATAATTATTAGGTGAATACTAATACTAAATACATCATTATTTTAAAGTTGACTTGTTTTGATGTTATTAAATTCTTTAAAGTGTTTAACCTTAAATCTGGATGATATGAATATATAAATATGAATAGACTACATAAATATATTATTATAGGAAAAGCTTGTAGAGTTAGGTTATAATTTGGGAGTATTATAATTTAAAGGTAAATCCTTATAATAAATATATGTTTATTTTAAACATAACTTGTTTTTTTTAATTAAAAAAATGATTATATACTTATTTTTTATAAAATTATATTATAATTATAATTATATTATTATATTTTATTATAATTATTTTTTATAAATTATAAAATTATTTTTTGTACTTTCTTCTTTAATTTGCGATGATTATAAAGTGATATTATTATTTTAAACTTAACTAGTTTTTAATCTTTTAAATCCTTTAAGCACTTTAAATGCTAAATATGAATATTTAAATATGAATAGGTTATATAAATATATTATTATAGGAATGTTTAGGGTTCTTAAAATTTTGTAATATATTTCTCGCTTCTTTATTTGTGTTTATAATAATATTTAGCTTTAATCCTAATATTAAATAAATATTTTTTTTAAACTCAACTTGTTTTTAAGCTCTTAAATCCCTTATACACACTTTAAATCCCAAACCCAAACATTTCGCATCTCTGCAGATTTGTGATTTGTGATGGTTGAACGTTAGAAATCTCAGCCACTCAAGTGCGAGCCATATATATTTTTTTAATTGCCCGAACTTGTCATTTGCCGTCGACTGCCATTTAATTTCACTAATTAATTTGTTTTTCCCAAAAATACACACACACGCACACTCACGCCAAAGGATGAAATGAAGGGGGCGTGGGGGTGCTAAAGACACGCGGCAGCTGCCGCAAAAGCCAAAAACAACAATTAAACATAAATCTTATAAATTTCCGTAGCCAAAACTTCCTGCCAAGGCTTTTTGTCTCCGCATTCACAGCCAACCCCCATCCCCCCTCTCTTTCGCACGCCATCTACCCCTCTCTTTCGCTCAGTCGAGATTTCTCGCCGTGCCACCGAGCATATTTCATTTCGGCTGCAACTTTTCCAAGACACGCCCACCACGCATGGAGCCCGCCCCTCTTTTTCACCGCCCCCCGTTTTTCGCAGTCGGAAAAAACTTTTCCCCAAAAAGCGGAGCGGCGAAGAACAAGAAGAAGAAGCTGGAGAAGAAGAGGAGAGAGCGCATTGTTTGTTGTCTAACAGTCTATGACTATTTAAGACAACCCACATGCACACACTTAGGCGCACAGCAGCGGTCAAGAAAGTAACGCCGGTGACGAATGTAAAAAAACATTGTACGATTTTTATAAGTAAGTCGTTAAGTTATTTATAGAATAAAAGATTTTTAAGTGGAATCAGAATGTAGGTTTTTAGGATTCGATTTTTATTAAATCATTTTATTGGTAAGTACTAAATTGTTGTTTAATGACTTAAATAAAGAAATAAATTTATATATATATTTAGATGTTATTATTATTAATCATGTTGGTCTATAAAAGTGAAAAGATTATCATATAAAATGTATTTAAATTGAATCCAATTACTTTAATAGTATTCCTTAGTATTTCGGATACCTACCGTTGGTAAATTTTTTTTAAATAGAAATAAACAATTTTTACAATTAATAAAATTTTGAAAATTATAATTTCATTCCATTTGCTTTAGTTTGGTTTTAAAATTATATATAGAAAATATGTTTTATATGTTTTAATATTATATGCTAATACCTTGGACGCGGGTGTGAATGCACATCTACACCGAAATGTAATTTAATTTTACTATTTTACTTTGGCTGCCGCTGGTTTTCAGTTTACAGTTACTTTGCTGGCGGAAAAGTGCAACAAGGCTACACACACATATGGACCAGCACACACACACACACACACTCACACACAGACAGACACGCATCGAAGGACCACACAAAACATTTGTTACAATTTCCCACGTAAATACTTCCTGCCAAGAAAAGCTCTCGCACACACACACACACATATGCAAAAGCACAATTATAATTGTCATAACACAAAAGCAGCTGAAAATTTAGTGCCAAGTGCGAAAAGTTCCACCAACTGAAGAAGAAGAAGGAGAAGCTGCAGAAGAATCGAGGGTTTTCAAGGAGCAATTGCAATTCCCATTCCATTCGAGGGCAGCTCCATGAATTCGAAAAGTCCCTCTAAAAAACTATAAAAATAATAATAAATTAAATAAACAATTTTAAAAGAAATATATATTTATACATTTAAATATCTATTAAATCACTTTAAAAATAAATTCGAATTAAATATTTTACAAAATACATCATATAAATATTTAAAATTTTACAATTTATTTGTCCTTTAAATTACTTTAAAAATATTTTAAAATAATTAAAATAAATAAAATATTTTTAAAATACATTCATTAAATATTTCGATATCGAATGTTTATATGTCCCTTAAATCACATTAAAAATAAATTCGAGTTAAATATTTTAGAAAATTCATCATATATGTATGTATTTGGAATTTTACAGTTTATTTGGCCTTTAAATCACTTTTAAAATAAAAATAAATAAAAAAAAATATTTTAGGAATTACAAAAAATAAATATTCCGAGTTTTAAATGTTTATTTGGCCATTAAATAACATAAATCGCTTAGCGCTGAATTCGTGCAGAGTTATTATGTACATCTGTATAAAATATACTCGAAATCAACGATAAACGAAAAATGTTTGTTTTTAATTTTTTTGGTTTCCTTCCACAAAATAATAAAAACCATTTCCTATGTTCCATTGCGATTGTTTTTCGAACAACAAAATCTATGTATTTCAATGGTTAATTTATTGAGAATTGTAAAATGCATATAGCCATCATGAAACTACTTTCAAAATGTTTTTTTAACTTTTTGTTCTAACCCCACTCGCTGCATTTCGCCCACCCCCCCTCTCTTTCTCTCTCTCTCTCTCTGGGCCAACTCTCCTTCTCTTTCTGGCAGTGACACGTTGATAAATGACATTTGCGGCGTCAATGTGAATTTTATAAATTCTCGCAACTTTCACGCCCGCTGCGAGCATCTTTTCCAGGGGGTAAAAAGCCAGGAAAAACCAGGGAAAACCCGGGGAAAGCTGGCGATGGCCAAAACAAAACGCTGACGCCAGCGGCAATAAGCCTGAATGAAAGTGCGGGCGGGAAAGGGGGCGGTGGGCGGTAGTGGTAGTTTTTCGTCGCCTTGGTAGTTGCATATTTTTTATGACACTTTTGCGGCTTATCAACGTCATGGCAAACACATGCACTTGAGCCCATCCACGTTACTTTCGCCACTAACCAATTTCACATGCTCCATTCCGCATCCGCCCCGTTGTCACATTATTTACATTGTCAACAAGCTGTCGCCGGTTTTTCGCAGCTCAGCCGCAGTCCGTTCTTCATTTTCATTATGCTACTCCCCCCTCTTTCACCCAGCTCACTGTTGATTTTTCCCGATTTTTTTTTTTTGTTTTTAATTTTTCTACCCCAGTGAAAGTTTAATTACTATGGCCGAAATCTGACAGAGTCATGCTGTATGCTGTTAACTTTGCCAAGTAACTTTTTCCGCCTCGAAATGGGCGGCGGCCAAGAGGGATGGTGGGCGTGGTGGTGGGCAACAGGTTGCGAGATCGATCGATCGGGAAACGGCGGAAAAGGGATGGAAAACTTGTTGATGAACAAAAAAAAAAAAAAATTCTAGTTAAAGCGTTTAAGATTTGTGCTATAAAGAAAAAGAATTTTTAAAATCGATAACATATTCAAATTTATCGTCCAGTTGTAAATTTGTCTTATTAGACGTACATTTTTATTATAATTATATTTTATTATTATTATAGGTATGGATTAATTCATTAATCCATTTCATAATCCAATTTGTAATTTATTTTTTAAAGGTACATAATATTACACATATACATATATAGATACAAATTCTAAAATCGTAGTTAATACTAAATTAAATTATACTACATAAAAACTGCGAAAAAGCGAAGGAAAACTTGTTGATAAAATTTAAAATAAAATAATAATAAATTTCTAATAAAAACGGTTAAAGTTTGTGGTTATAAAAATAAAAGAATGTATTTTATAATTTATAAAAATATTTCATATTATACATAATTAATTAATTTATTAAATATTAATCCAATTTTTAATTTATTAAATTATTAAAGGTATTTATTTATAAAAGGTAGGTATATAATTATAAATATTACACATATATTTTTATAAATATTCTAAAATCTTAGTCAATACTAAATCTAATTATTTTCCTTTTCTTTTTTAATTAACGAGCTTATATAGTATATAATATATAATACATAGGAACTGAGTGTATATTACTTGAGGTATTTATAGTATAACGTCATCATTTATTCACACAAAATCAGAGCTCTTCACCTAAACTAAAGTTCCCGGTGGCCTTAAAGTCTATATATATTTCTTTGCTTGTTTTTTTGGCAAGAAGTCTGCTCTCCGACCCCCCACTTCCCCTGGTGTCCCGTGTCAAGTGTCAACTGTCTGACATTCGATGTGGCGCCCAGGTCTCGAAATGCTAATGAACTTGGGTAATAAGTCGCCTGACCTCGCTCCCTCACCTTGCATCTCAGGTGTCTCTCCCTCTCCCTCTCTCTCTCTAGAAATCTTGGCGGGCGGGGGCTCGTAGAGGGCGTGGCAGCGGGCCACGTTTAACAATTTGCAGCCTTAATGTGGCACCAAAGTGTTAAAGTCCATGTGGCCCATAAGTTGGCCGGTGGAAATGTCCGTAATGTATGGTCTGAGTACGTGTCGCCCAGTCCCTTTTGAATGCAGAGAAGGCCAAGAAGTTTGGGCCGAAAAAGGGGTTTGGGGTTTAATTATGAGCCCGACCCGGGCTATTAAAACAACTCAATGGCAATATCTAATGTGGGCGGCTGGCTGGGTGGCAGGTATCAAGCTTTCAGCCCACAGAAAACGACCTTGTCCGACGGGTTTCCCATTTCGATATCGACGAAAAATTGCCGGCCATTTGCGAGGGGGGGTTGTGGCGGACACTGAAACAGACTTTAAAGTGTAATTTCTGTGGTTACATTTGCCAAACATAAATCTAATGGATATTAATACAAGTTAGGGCCATACCATCCCCTTCCCCATTCCCATCCTCGGTGATCCACCTCTTGGGCCGAATTCGTACGTGAGCTCGTATATTTTACGTGCCCCGGGTCCGGGTTTTTCACTTCCACTTCCAGTTTCAGTTCCAGTGCAGACTAGGATTTTGGGGGCCCGAATAGCGATTTCCGGCATTTGCGGAGCCTCATTTCTGGTTTATTATAATTCAACACGAATGTGTGCGTGCGGCTTGGGGGGTGGAGGGTGGAGGGTGAGGGGTGGAGGGTTTCGGGTTTCGGAGGGGTTATAAAATAGTGTGCGGGATGGACGAATACGAATACGAATACGAATACGAATCCACATTAGGTCTCCTCGGTCCACATCAAAATATTTCAATTTTGCAGTTCGCTTTTGCGGTGCTTTTGCCATTTCAATGTTGTTCGCCTCCTCCACTCGGCAAATCTACCTGCACAAAGAACAAATATGTATACAAATTAGCTTTTTTCCAGCATTATGATATAGTGCTTAGATTGAGTCCAAAAAATGCACGATTAAAATCACTAATATTACGAATGAAATCATACAATTTTTTTTTTAAAGTTATATGTAAAATCTGAATAAAGATTTATAGAGACACTATTTAGAAAGCTATTTTGAAAATACGTGTAACGTAATTTTTTATTATTAAAATAAAAATTTTAACACAATTAAAATCATTAATATTGCATGACATACGATCAGTGTAAAGTTACATTTTTGTTTTTTAATTAGTCCCAAAAATAAAATAAAATTAAAATAAAAATAACTTAAAAAATATGTAAAAAATTTTAAACAAAAACCAAAAAAAAATAATAATAAAATATAATATTTCTGGACAAATAATTTTTGCAAATTTCTTGCACTGTACTTTTTGACAAGCTAAGGTGAAGGTTTCAAGGGGTTTTTCGGGGCTTTCGGCTTTTCTTGGCCGCCATAAAAAAGGCCATATCCGCCTGCCGTATGAGATTTAATGCGCTTTATGCAAAGCTCCGAGCTCTCATTTAAATTAGATCAGGTCCAGAAAATGGCCGACACTCCTTCAGCCGCCGAAGGTCATTGTGTGGGGTTGGGAGGTGGCAGCGAGGACTGCCTGAAAATGTCTTAATTGCTTCAGTTCCTGCCTGACATCCAGAAGTTTGATTAAAAAGTTCGCACGTCACTCAATGAGGCTAATCAATGAGCGTGAGCGAGAGCGAGAGAGACGGCTGCCCAGATGCGAAAGAGATGGGGCTACAAAGCGAAAGTTTGTTTCAATCAATGCGGTTGGCAGATATACGTATATATATATAGCTACAATTTCTAGGAGCAAAGTTGTAAACGAGCACATAAATAACTTGAATTCAGCCCGGGGTTCTGGATTCTGTACTCTGTATTCTGGATTGTGGAACTGGAAGAAAAGCTAAGGCCGCCAAAACGTCAATGGAATATCAATTTTAAAGCAGCCAGAAGTCGGATGCGGATACAGATAATAGACACAGATACGGATGCGGGAAGGGGTGATTCAGGATGCGGGATGCGGGATGCGGAATACAGGATGCAGGATGCAGGATGCGGGATCTATAGACATGGACACTGGCTCATCGCAAAGGGGTGCCCTGAATAAATAAGAATTCCGCAGGGACTGTGGGCATATGTGCATATGCGGCCATGTATTCAGGTCTATGACAATAACTTGACGCTAAGCCCAAGTCAAAACTGGAATTGAAATGCAAGCTGGTGGAAGCGAGCGAACAACACATGGGTGGCCCTGGGTTCACTTTGTTCCAATTGGGATGGGATGGGGATGGGGATGGGATGATGCATCGGGGATTTGTCGAGAGGGCCAAGATGTAAGCCACTCCCCACACTGCTCTTATTTATTTTGATGCAAGAAATCGCTCCAGATGGATGACACATTTGCTCACTGTAGTTTATAGTGAGCTATAAACTGCTTACTTCGTGAAAAAAATGATTAAATAAATAAATACAACTATTTCTGATCCCCAGAGCTTTGACCTGTGACCTTTTTTATTTGCTCTGTTGCCATTTCTGGACTTTCTGCACACAATTCCGTAGTCCTTCCTTCGCCATTTGAAATCCCTGTCAGCTTCCAATTTGAATGTAGCTGCCAGCAGTGCCATTGTTATTTGCCTCTCATCTAATTCAATTATAGCCACGAATATTGGATCATAACTGCCCAACAACCTTCTTGGCCAACCTCCCGCCTTCGCCGGAAAAGTCGGCGAACAACAAATCTTGCTTTGTTGTGCGGCCCAAAAAAAAGCGAGGGACATGGCCAACAACTAAAAGAGACGGCTAACGAAAATAACCCACACAAACACTCGCAAAAAAAACGCAGCAAGAGCTTCGGCCAAGATGAAGCTGGAAAAATGCCGATAAACGGAAATACAAAACAAGAAACGTGCACAAATCTAATTTCCAAACAACACGCGCAGAGGCAAACAAAAAAAATAAGAAAAGGAAAGGAAAGGAAAGCGGCAGATGAAAAGTGCGGGGAAAACTGAAATGTAGAAAACCCAGCAAAAAAATAACAACAAAAACAAGGGAAGAAAGGCTAAGACTTCCAGAAAAGCTAGTAATACCCTAGTTTTAAGTATTTTTCATTAGTGAGATATCATATTTTAAAAATTTTAAAAATTAATTTGTTAAATTGCTAAATTATTTTGCATTTAATTTAAATTATATTTATATATTTTATATATTTCTAAGTATTTTTTATTAGGTAGATATCATTTTTGTTTTTTAAATTTTCAAAGTATTATGTTAACTTGCTAAATTATGTTGTATTTGTTTTTAAGTAGATTTGAATATTTTATTTATTTATAATTATATTAAATATCTATATATAATCCATACGAAATTCTGAAGACTATTGGTTGGCAGAAATAATACGATATATCCCTATAATTTACATTATTGTTTCCTTTCTTAGAATTCTTTCTTGGATTTTTGAAAAATACATATAAATATTAATATTAAGTCGAAAATACCTGTCCGCAATTTTAAAAAATTTTTCCTAGGGTATGACAACAACATGCGCGATGACGACGATGGTGAAATTGAAATGGAGATAGACGTGCGGAAGAGAGGGAGGGAGAGATGGCGAGGCGGAGCAAAGTGAAACTTTTCAATATCCGCATCCGCTCATGAATAATAATTTATAATGGCCGTGGCCGCGTGTCATAAAAAATCGAGAGCGGCAGAAGCCTCGACTTCGACTTCGACTTTGAGTTCCACTTTCAGTTCCACTTCCACTTTGACTTTGAGGACAACTTCTTTCCCGGACGATTGATGTGGCTCAGCTGGGGCGAACAAGTGTCTAAGCCACCTGCCACCTGCCGCCCCAAAACGGTTTTCCTATTTTACAGTGATTTCTGAAACCGTAAACTGCATAATGTATGCATTGTTATCTCGCCAGTTCTACAATTTCTTACCTCAAATCGTATCTTTTGCTTGAATAATGAGATATTTGTATATTTTAAGACTTGGTTAATGGTAATTCACTAGCTTTACATTTGGTTCTCTAAAAGGGAAATACATTTATTTTAAGGATTATGAGATCTGTAACATTTCTTATAAAATAATAATCTAGTATTATATAATTTCTTTCTTATTTCTTACAAATTAATAATACATTATATTATTTTTCTGACATTTATTTTTAGTTTAAAAATAATTAATTTAATTTTCTCTAAAAAGGAAATACATTTAATTAAAGGATTATAAGATCTGTAACATTTTTTATAAAATAATAATATATTAATATATAATTTCATTCTTTTTTTTTATAAAATGATAATATATTTATTTATAATTTCTTATTTCTTATATAATAACAATAATAATATATTAATATATAATTTATTTTTTGTTTCTTATAAAATAATAATATTTAATATATAATAACATTTTTTCTGATATTTATTTTTAGATTACAAATGTATTTATTTAAATTTTCGTATGATCTTTGTAGTTTTACAAGCTAAAGTCGAGAATACATTCTGGAAACTTGATATAAGTTTATCCTGTTATCACTTTATCCCTGTTATCACTGTACTCTGGCGTTGATAAAATAAAAAGTTGTGAACGAAAATGTAACTTTGGTTCAATGGCGAGCGGAGCAACATGTATGGGGTTGCTTTCCAGGGGTTCTACGGCGCTTCCGTTCCGTTGATGAGTGTGTCACCTGCTACACCTGCTATGCCACAGCAACCGCCTTCTGCCTTCTGCAGCAGAAACCGGAAAAAGTTAGCTCGCTCTGCGGTTTTTTGCGTTTAGCTTATGAATATGACACAGCAACTTTTGCGAGCAACTGTACTTGGCGCACTCCCCGCACTCGTTTTAAGTTAATGAAACTGCCTTCTTTGCTCACTCAGTGTTAATTAAATGGCACATATCACATGCAAATGAAATGCGAAACGAATTCTTGCCAATTATACATGTGCACGCACACACACACACACACACACACACACACAGCACTGCTTTCACCTTTATTGCCTGCTTTTCTCCGCAGCAGATTTCCACGTAGCCCATGATAATGATAAAACTTTGACTGGATTGTTACAAAATCACGCCCACTCAGCCGCGGCCCATCAAATTCTTATTAGCGCTCAATTTCAATTGATTCGCCGCACAGAAGGTTAAAAGGAAAAAAGAAACTTTTCCAATCAGCCCAAGACCAAACAATCCTTCTTGAAGGCAAGCCACCCTGTTGAAAAGTTCGTGAGCTTCTCTCGTTCGCTCGCTAAAAACCCAATTAAACGCGTCATTAAATTATTTCGCAATTTGCATATATTTCGTATTTCGACTCAATAAAATTTCACACCTGAGTGAACGACCTCCGCCCCCCCACACACGCTCCCCCACCCCTCAACCCACCTTCATTAACCCACGACAAGTTTCCTCTTTTCCGTATTTTTCCCCGTTTTGTTATTTTCCTTTTTGCCTGGCATTTCATTTTATTTTATTTGTACTTTTATTTTTATTTTCATTTTCATTCTTCAATTTGTTGCTGATGTTGTTCTTAAACTTGTTTTGCCGCTGGCACTGCGCACACACAACACATACATTAAATATATATGCGAACTTATGCAGTCGTACAAATATATATTGTTATCGAATTAGCCTAAATAGTTGCGGCTAAGGTGAAATGAATTTCTTTGGAATTCCATTTGGTCAGGGTCGAAGAATGTCAAGAGCACACGAACGTTTATTTTCCTGGCTTAACGGAGCTCAAATGGTATTTGGCTAAGCTCTTTATAAGTATAACGTCTTTTTAAAACTTTAATACCCATTTCTGGCAAGTTTATTGGCTTATCGATATTATTGATTTATCAATATTATCGATTTATCTAAACATTAGATCATCTTTAGTTTTAAAAATTTGTCTTTGTTGATCATTGGAAGTCAAAAACAAATTAATATATTTTGGTTCGTTTTAATAATTTAAAATATAAACATTGCATTCTTAAGCATTCAGGGATTATCGATATTATCGATTTAAATAAACATTAGACTATCTTAAATTACAAATAGATTCGTTTGATGATCATTGCAGTCAAAAACAAATTAATATATGCATTTTTTTGTATTAATAATTTTAAGTCTAATTTCAGGCATTATCGATATTATCGATTTATCGATACATAAAGAAATCTTAAATTTCAAGTTGATTTAATAATTTAAAATATAGACACTGCATTTGTATGCTTTCAGGCGAGTCTTTAGACTTTTCCCTTCACTTTTACATACCCATTTGATTTATGAGCCCCTAAATGTTGAAGATATTTCCTCAGACCAGCCCCAGAATCGAATCCTTTTTCGGGGATCCTGGAATGGAGCCAATGTTTCCTCTGGGGATCTCCCTAAATGACCCAGAAATGTATGCAATACGCATTTAATTCATTTTTTCACCCTTTTTTTAATTTCTTCAAATATCTCAACCCGGAGCCCCCCACCACCCCCTTTCGTCCAGCAATGCACGCACATAAAATAAATAAATACGGGGGAAAAAAACGGGAAAAGCGTCTACATGAGACGCATATTTAATTCCCCCCGCCCGCTTGGTCCTGTCACGAAAGGATTTTTCATAGCCTCCTGGCTTTGGACTCTGTTTTCGTTTCTTTTTTTGCGCTGTGCTTCGCTTTGTTTTGTTTTGTTTCAGGTTTTTTGTGCCGCTGTTCGCTTTGTCGCTGTACTCAGGCTCCAGCAAAGGGTATTATATTTCGAAGCATAAGTTTGCAGTTTTTCAAATCTGTTTTCGAATATTCCCAATTTTTAGCCACATTATTGATCATTTTAAGACGCAGAAAAAATTCTTAAAAAATCTTATTCTTTTTTTTATTGAAATTTATAATGGAAGAAATATATATCCGGGGTATTTTCATTTTCGATTCCGCCACCAAATCTCAACTTCTTGTTAAATTTCATTTTGTGCATACTTTATTTTTATTTCCTTCATTATTAATCGCATGTTTACACACCAGAAACGCAGCCTGCATGTATGTGTGTGTCCGTGTGTGTGTGTTGTGTAGGTGGTGGGGAGGGGGTGTGGCCCGTGGGCGTGCCGGAAAATTCTTTAAATTTCGAAACACGCAGCGACGAGCCAAAGTTTTATTATATAATGAAGTGCGATCGTAAATCACATTAATTGCCCGCTAGATGGCGCTGTCAGTGTTCAATATGGCGGCCTAAAAACCAAAATGGCCGCCGTGCCAACCAATTAAGCCGGAAATAGGAGTGGGAGAGGGAAACATGGAGGGGTTAAGAGAGAGTACAAGCGACGAGTCGATAAAAAAATGTCATTAAATTTGGAAGAAAAAGTTAAAATGTATATAAACTATACTATACCATACTATAGATCCTTTCTTCGACCCATATATATGCATATAATGAAGTCGAATTAATTTTTAAATTTAATTATGAAAAATAAATATTAAAGTAAACACACTTTAAGGATTAATCTGAAAAAGAAGTAGCAAAAGAGACTGCACACTGCTCATCAAAGTTTAATTACAATTTTTGCGATAACAAAAAACCAGTTTAAAACGTAATTTACAAGTGACAGTGGAAACAACAAGAAACCCAAATAAAAAACCTTAAAAACTTAATTGAAACGAGAAGGGTGGCGAGAAGACAGCGTTTAAAACAAACAACAGCAAAAAATGCCAAACACTTACATGGTGGGTTATGAACTCCCCCGTTTTATCAGGAATCGCCACCTCTGCCACTGATCAAGTTCAAAAGTGAATGCTTTTTAGTTGCACAAATTGCCAAACAAACAAAATTCAGCGCGTTAGAAAAAAAAGAAGAGGAATGGAAAACACAACAACGAGGAAATCCAGAGCAGCAACAACAAACACACACTCTCGCACACATCAAGTCAAGGCAAGCCAAACAAAACTGTCCCTGGAAAAACCCCAAACTAAACGCCACCACCACCACTTTTCGCCGCCCACCAATCGCCAAAGGAAAACTCGAAAATAGAGTGCAACAAAAAGGGACAGGAGCTCGCATGTAAGTGCACAGAAATATAACTGCTTTTAGTTTCCGCTTCCGTTTTAATGCACCGCGCACCGCGGTCACACTGGTCGCTGTGGTCACACTGGGGTGGTGGGCGGAGCTGGGCGCTGGTTTTGTGTTCACAACTAGCGGGTGGTGCTCAGAAATCAAGGCTATTGAAAAACAAGACCAAAGTGCAGTAGAGTATATGCTCTTGGACCAAAAGGTTTTCAAAATCGATCCTAAAAAAAGGGTGTTGAAAGGAAACATATGTTCGGAACATAAAGTTAAAAGTGCAACCAGAAACAATGGAGGATAATGAAAATCTAAAAGCAAGACAAGATCAGCTAAAGGTTTAGACTATACCTAAACCACCCACTAAAAAATTTATAAGCGTTCCATATTTCGGCCATTATTTCCTTTATTATTCTATATTTGCACCATTATTTGCATTGTTAGGGCCAAAATACTGACATTTTTATTGGCGAAAAATAAGGACTTCGACTTTTTTTTGAAAATTCGATTTTTTATATTATATTTTTTTTTGCTCTAGCTTTTGCAAAAATGGTCCCAAACGAAAACGGCGAACTGTTCTAAGCAGATAACAACCTGATAATTAATATTAGTGCACTCTCCGGCTGATTTAGGAAAAATACAATTTTTTTCAAATTTTCGAATTTTTTTGTAAGGTAGCATCACATTTTTTTGAAAAAAAATTTAAAATTTTTTCTGGAAATGCCAAGTTTTAGAGAATTTAACTACGAGTTCGGCAAGGTATGCCGTTCCATATTTGGACAATTAGTTCAATTTTTATAGCAAAAATACTGACTTTTTTTTGCGGAAAATGAAGATTTCGACTTTTGGCATAAATTTGATTTTTCCTACAATTTGTTTTATTTATTTATATTCTTACAATTAGTTCAATTTTTATAGCAAAAATACGGACTTTTTTTTGCGGAAAATGACGACTTCGATTTTTGGCACAAATTTGATTTTTCCTACAATTTGTTTCTGCTCTAATTTTTGCAAAAATGCTGCGATATTAAAACGGCGAACTGTTTTGAGCAGATAACAACCTGATAATTAATATTAGTGCACTCTCCGTCTGATTTGGAAAAATTAAAAATTTTTCAAATTTTCGATTTTTATATTTTATAAAAATTTCACAATTTTTTGAAAAAAATTTCAAAAAAATAAAAATTTTTCCTGGAAATGCCAAGTTTTAGAGAATTTTACTACGAGTTCGGGAATGTATGTCGTTCCATATTTGGACAATTAGTTCAATTTTTATAGCAGAAATACTGACTTTTTTTTTGCGGAAAATGACGACTTCGTTTTTTGGCACAAATTTGATTTTTCGTAAAATTTGTTTTTGCTCTAATATATGCAAAAATGGTCCGATATTAAAACGGCGAACTGTTGTGAGCAGATA
Source organism: Drosophila mimetica (assembly GCA_037075245.1). Lineage (NCBI taxonomy): Eukaryota > Metazoa > Arthropoda > Insecta > Diptera > Drosophilidae > Drosophila > Drosophila mimetica. The sequence continues at coordinate 8,117,660 of JBAMCH010000005.1, forward strand.
ACAACCTGATAATTAATATTAGTGCACTCTCCGGCTGATTTGGAAAAATTAAAAATTTTTCAAATTTTCGATTTTTATATTTTATAAAAATTTCACAATTTTTTGAAAAAAATTTCAAAAAAATAAAAATTTTTCCTGGAAATGCCAAGTTTTAGAGAATTTTACTACGAGTTCGGGAATGTATGCCGTTCCATATTTGGACAATTAGTTCAATTTTTATAGCAGAAATACTGACTTTTTTTTGCGGAAAATGACGACTTCGATTTTTGGCACAAATTTGATTTTTCGTAAAATTTGTTATTGCTCTAATATATGCAAAAATGATCTGATATTAAAACGGCGAACTGTTTTGAGCAGATAACAACCTGATAATTAATATTAGTGCACTCTCCGGCTGATTTGGAAAAATTAAAAATTTTTCAAATTTTCGATTTTTATATTTTATAAAAATTTCACAATTTTTTGAAAAAAATTTCAAAAAAATAAAAATTTTTCCTGGAAATGCCAAGTTTTAGAGAATTTTACTACGAGTTCGGGAATGTATGCCGTTCCATATTTGGACAATTAGTTCAATTTTTATAGCAAAAATACTGATTTTTTTTGCGGAAAATTAAGATTTCGATTTATGGCCAAAATCTGATTTTTCGTATAATTTGTTTTTGCTCTAATTTTTGCAAAAATGCTCCGATATTAAAACGGCGAACTGTTTTGAGCAGATAACAACCTGATAATTAATATTAGTGCACTCTCCGGCTGATTTGGGAAATTTACAAAATTTTCAAATTTTCAAATTTTTTGTAAGGGGTTGTATTAAAATTTTTTGAAAAAAATGTCAAAAAAATAAAAAATTTTCCTGGAAATGCCAAGTTTTAGAAAATTTAACTACGAGTTCAGAAAGGTATGCCATTCCATATTTGGACAATTATTTTCTTTGTTATGCATAAAATACTTTTTTTTTGGAATGTCAGGATCCCGTTTTTTGGTAAAAATATCATACTTTTATTGTTATGTTGTTATGATAATATGACATTGAAACCCCTAAAAACCACCTGAAACTGTGATGCCAAAAGTGTATTTCAGTGTCGAGGTTCTAGGTTGGCAGCAGAAAGTCCATATGTTGAGACCGGGGCAAACTCGAATTGGTCGAGTTTCGGTTGGTTAGTGGGTAGATAGTGGGACCTGAATTGGTGCTTTGCAGCAGCTTTTGTCATGCGTTGGCTGACTCTCTTACTTTTCTGTGCAATATTTTGAAATTGTATTTGTTTGGCGCTGTAGATTTCAGTTTTTTCAAGGTTCGAGTGGCATATTTTGCGCGACCTTAGTTTTAATTGACGCATAAATGGGGGAAAAGCTCTGCTAGCGGATGTTCGCAGCGGAAGCCGAGTTTTGTTTCCATTTTTCCGCTCGATTTTTGCTGCATTGCGGCGTGATATGAGCAACTTCCGCCTTGCACTTTGCATTTCCGGCCAGCGAACAAAGCACGCGTCATTTGTCAGAAGTCCAAAGCCAGTGGCCCACCTGGAAACCGCCTTTCTCCAGCACTCGCATCGCTTCACTGTCATCCGCAGCCGACTCCATCAATCTGACAGGTGGCAAGTAAATTGAAACTCCATTGAGAGCCAGAGTTGCAAGGTGGAAAGGCAGGGGGGGGGGGGGAGAGAGGAAGGGAACAGGAGCAGGACAAAGAGGCATATTAATTACTGGCAATCCTGCCAGACTTTCAATCCAAAGAGAGCAGTACTACAGGGCAATTAGGGAGCCCTATGAAAAAGAGCCCATATTAAATGGACAAACTTTAGACAACTTTTCTTTTAGGTTTTTCAAATGTAAAGCACTTTCTTCAATGCTTTATTTGAGGAATAAGTTTTGTCTTTAAGAAAAACTATTTGTATACTATTTTATAGCACAAAAAATAGAAAAAGTCAGTATTTTGGATGAAATATTACGAAAAAAAGTTACAACCTCGAAAAAGTCATACCTCGTTGACCTCCTAATTTAATTAGTAGAATATTCTTATCATTAATATAAATAATAATATCAAAACAAGGGAGAATGCTATAATCAAGTGCCTCGACTGTCAAATACCCATTACTTAACTAAAGCAAGCAGTCGCAAGCAGGGCAAACCAAGCAGTCACATTAGAGTGGCTCCATCTATGTGGCGGACCATTCATTATTTGCTTATAACTTTTTACTGAGTGGTCGGATTTTAAAAATTTTAAATAAGAGCAGGGATGAACAAAATATGAGTTCTTACAGAGATTTCCCCCTTTTCCAGGAGACCTACATCCTTGGAAATAGTTTGAGTTTTGCGGGTCAACCGATTCCAACCACCCATCCAGCTTGAGGTCATAGGTCATTGTCGCCGGGAGGCGATGGTTTGACGGTTTTATGGTTTGCAGACGGGCTCCTCACTTATTCATGTGCAATTCTCGGACACCGCTTGTGTGCTCTCCACGTGTTTTAATTAGTTTTCCAGAGTTCATCAGCTTACCGTTCGAACCCCCGAAGGCCCTGCCATCTGACCTCCCTCTCCTCTCCTTTCCTCTACCCCCAAGGAGTTCATTGCCGGCATAATGAACATAACAAATCAACGGGTCGTCATTAGGCCCCCCAGTAAAATGGGCAAGGAATGCTGAATGCCGGGGAGTGGGAGCGGGAAGTACGAATGAGAATGGGCTCTATGCATAATTTTTCAGCTCACTGAAGCAAAAACAAAGTGTTGACGGCTCCAGGTGCTCGAAGGTGGGACTACAAAAGTAATTACAGCCCAACCAGCTGTTGCCCAGATTAATTGCCTCCGGCTTAGGAAATGTGACTGCCTCTGACTGTAACTCACAAAATGGCCATGGAAAACAAAGGAATGCATGGTGATTTTTTTTGGGAAGAACTATTAGAACTAAATATTTAAAATAAATTACTTAAAAGTCTGGGAATGTGTGTTAATCTTTATTTTTAAGTACATTCTTTAAATGTCAGCTATAACCCTTTAAGTACCAAGGGCATTGCGCTTACTTTATTCAATAAGGCGCCATTCTCCCATCTGGGAGAATCACTTTCAGAGAATTTGCGTAAAAACACCAATCAAAAGTACATGAAAAGGGTGAAAAAAAGAGGAGGAGGCCGCCAAGGGAATATTCCTTAAGAGCAGGCCAAGTAAATGGAGTTCGAGTCTGCAGTTCCACTTCAGAAAACTTCAATAAACCCCACTTTATTCATTCGTTTTTCCCCAAACAGCTGGCAAATGTCTTTCACACCCTTTGATTAGACAAAAATAATGTAGGTTTCCCGTTGGTAAATAAAAGTACACAAAGCATGCTTATTGAGTTGCTTGAATATTACTTGGATATTACTAATATTCGGCCAGCCGAAGTTTATATACTCTTGCGGATAATGTATATTCAATTACATATTACAGAAATGTTATATTTTATTTACTTGCGTAGTCGAATTATTTTATTTTCTATGGCAGCTATATATTATAGCCGTCCGATTTTTGTTACATTTAATTCGAAATTCCGAGTCCTTAATATAAAGTTATATTCCCAAGTAGAAGAGACTACAATAAAAATTTCTATTTATTTTCCATTGGTTTTCCGATCGTTATTGGAGATATATGATATAGTCGTCCGATTTTTCTAAAATTTTATTCGAAATTCAGAGCACTTTAAAAAATGATATTGCCAAAAGCATTAGGAAATACTTCAAAAAACATCGAAGATATAATTTTTTTTCCATTATTTTTCCTATCCTTCCTATGAGAGCTATTAGATATAGTTGTCCGATCCGGCTGTTTCCGACTTATATACTATCTGCAATAGAAAAACGACTTTTGGTAAAGTTTTATCCCGATAGTTTTAAAACTGAGGGACTAGTTTGCGTAGAAACGGACGGAAAAACGGACAGACGGACATCACTAGATCGAGTCGTCTAGTAATACTGATCAAGAATGTATATCGTCTTCTTCACTTCGTTGCAAACTTCTGACTGAAATCATTATACCCTCTGCAAAAGTATTAAAATGGCAATAAATATTGATTGCAATCTAAAATGCTCTCTCTGTTTTATGAAATGTTCTATGTTTTTTCTAGACAATTTTTGCTTTCAGATTAAGTTCCAATAATTGAGGAATTTTACACTTTATTCTGGACCACGTTTTAAATTCGACTGCCTGGAAACAAATTTCATTCAGCTTTTTGCCTTTTCTGGGCTAAAAGATTCCCGTTTAAAACGCGGCGATTCCCTCGGCATTTTGGCCAATCAAAGGGAATCAATTTGCCGGGGCCCCCATGCGATTGGGAAGTGTGTAATTAAAACCGACTCCATGCACAAATTATAATTTCGTTAAATGTAACTTTCCGGTTTGCACTTTTTGCGCATTTTTTCCCGCCGCGGACGCCGGAGGAAATTTGATGAAAAGCGGGTAGCTATATATATATACATATATATGGATAGCTGCAAATGAAAATTTGATTTGTCTGCATTTTAATGAGTTGTCCCTGCGGCAGCGTTGATAATTATGCGATAAAAATACTCGCATCGGAACATGGCGAACCGCTTTTGTATAGTGTAGTTTACGATTGCAGTGGGCAAAAAAAAGAGGAATGCGCGCATCCAATTTATCGTCGGTAAATTCTACCGCACTTGTTTAATTGGAACATTAACCCAGGCGCCGTGCGGCCCATTAAAACCATGCGAAAAACGAAACTAAACTGGACTAAACTAAACTAAACGCAACAACGCAGCAAAACTGAAACACAACAACTAAAGCGAGCCAGGCTCCACAAAAAATTGCACATTTATTTGCACACCCAAACGCGCTTGCTGCATCATCAGATGCTCTGTTTGGACACAGCATGCAAATTAGCCAAAAACGCTAAATGACTAATTCAATTAAAATTCCACGGCAAATAATAAAAATCAAAACGAAAAGATGGGGGCTATTTATGGGGGCGTGGCGCGAGTAAATCAACGAGCACAGCAACAAATCTCCGACACCCAGCAAATTAAGTTTATGTTTTTTAATTAAAAATTCTCAAAGTATTTCAACCGAGCTCGTTTTCGGTTCGGCCACTCGACTAACTGATACTGTGGACTTCGAATTATTGGGTAAATATTAATAGTTAATTTATTTATTTATGTATTTATTAATTTTTTTATTTATTTATTTTTTTATTTATTTATTTACTTATATATTTACTTATTTTTTTTAATTTATATATTTATTTATTTTATATTCATTTATTTATTTTTATTTATTTATTTTTGTTTATATTTATTTATTTACTTATTTATTTATTTCTTTCTTTCTTTATTTAATTATATATATATATATATATATTTTTAAATTATTTATTTCTTTATTTATTTTTTATTTCTTTATATTTTTATTAATTAATTTATTTTTATTTCTTCTTTTATTTATTATTTTAATTACACTGATAAAAAAATGGAATAGTAAATTTAAATATCCGCCTATTGAATCAAAAATATCCTATTTCGTATTTAAATTTAATACAAATAACATGGTATTAAATACGAAACATATTAAAATGCTTAGTTTAATATTAAAATATTTAAATCCAAGAAAGTCATATTAAATTTAAAAAAGGTTATATTTATATTAAAAAGTGTTATATTTATCGTTAATATTTTCAGAATTAAAAAAAAACGTATTCAAATTAAAAATTTTGCATATTTATATTGAAAACTTTAGCAATTTATCCGAAATATGAATACCTTTAATTTGAATATAAAACATTTTAGAATTGATTACTTGACAAAATGTCTTTTAGCAAATTAAAGTAAGTTAAGTAAAATTTGCATTTGGAAGATGTTCCACTTCAAGTTGTAGAAAGTTTTAAATTTTCGCGAACGTGTTAACTTAACATTTAAGTTGAACTTATGCACTCCCGCGAAACATGGTGCGATAGCCCAATTGGTAAGCGTCTGCCTCTAACGCGGGAAGACCCGGTTCGAAACCCAGCTGAGGCAGAGTAAGTAAAAAGTTTTTAAGATGCATATCTAACATTTCTATAACAATTTGAAAAACAATAATGTATTAAAAAAGTTGTTAGATTAATTAATAATAAAGAAAAAAATAAGTTGTTTCCTGAGCGGGATTCGAACCTCATACTCCCGAGCGCAAAATAGTATCAGAGCAAGCACACTTAGCCCCTGAGCCATGCCCATATTTTTTTCCTTCGTGACAGAATGCTTACAATAGCATTCAAATCAATATATTTTTATACTTAAAAGTAAATATTTCCATATTTAAATTTAATATTGAAAAAAAAGTTAATATGCACATATTTAAATTTAATAAAAACCGCAATGGATGAAAATCAAAGCGAAAAATATTTGGATTGAATATGAAATCTTTGGATTTACTACGTTTTTTTTATCAGTGTAGGTAATTATTTATTGATGTACCTATTTAATTATTTATAAATATTTATTTACTTATGTATTAATTTATTTATTGTTTGTTTTGTTTATTTATTTATTTACTTATATATTTATATACTTATTTGTTTAGTAATTTTTTTGTTTGTATATTTATTTATTATTTTAAATCACAAATCTGAATACCTAAAAATCGCATAGCCTAGACCACCCTCTCGCCACCAGTTACCCCCTGAATACCCTAAACAATGGCTTTGTGTTAACCGCATTATGCGCAGGTGTGACCCAGGTGCGCGTTAGGCTATTTAAAAATTGGTCAGCGGTCATAAATTCCGAACAATTTCGGCCACGTTAACAGAATGTATCCGTGTGTTTGTGCCCCAAATGAAATCAAGCATGCCTGATGAGCGGGGGCGGGGGGCCCATTTCCATTTCCGTTTCCGGTTCACGTTGTCCCGTCCATGTATGCGTCCATGTCCTGTCCGTGTTTATGTCCATGTTTATGTTCTCTGCTTTGCTTTTGCTGCCATTGCAGTTTAATGCGTTTTTAAAACGTACGAAAATTATGTGCCATGTATTTTTTTTCGTGTTCGGCCGTTCTAGTTGAAAACTGAAACATATAAAAGTAATTTATGGCAAATTATTATTATTAATATAAATAAATTTTCACTTGCCAGGCTAAAATGGGGCAGTGTTTGCATTGAATACATTCAAATGGGACGGCACAGGACTTAATCCGTATGCGATGAATAAATAATCAAAAGTGAAAAGAGCTCCGCAAAGCGGCTCCAAACGGCGCATTGATCGTCCTCTATCTAGATTTGACGATGATTTAAGGCCCGAAAGTGGGCTACATAATAATAAATAAGTTTCCAGAGCTCAACTCTATATAGATTTATTAAATAAAATTTATTATGACAAGCAGTGGTTAGTTTTTGTTGCCCGTTTTACATATGATTTATTCAAGCTTTTGTTCGCTTCTATGCAAGGGAAAGGTAAAACGAATCGATGGCCAAAGCAAACAAATCTGTATTTATAATAACAAATAAATGCAAAGATAGGGTTTTAAATCCCTAAATGGATTTCAGCTTGTGCACGGGAAAAAATGGTCAATTTTATATTTATTCACTATCAAAATGATATGAATAACTTCATCTTTGAGTTATTAATATCATTTTGAAATGCATAAAGATCATTTTTATCTCATTTGTTCAAAAAATAATACAGTTAAGGTAACTAATTGATATGAGAAAATATTAATTTGATATGTTTGAATCATAAATTTGACATGAAATAAGGTAGAATTGAGCCTATTTAATAAAGAATTATTTTCTGTGTGCTAAATCGATGTACTTCTTAGTCGAATATCGGAATATTTTTTACAAAATATAAGTAATTTGTTTATCGTTTGAGTTTTCTGTTTTTGGCCAATCGATTGGCAAATAGTGCACTCGTCTAATCGATGGCTTTCTGATTGTCTCGATTGCACTTCCCCTATTTACTTCCCACCCCCAAATGCTGCTCGATTCACGCCTCATTTGAGAGGGGCCGAAAAAAAATGAAGGGCGACGTCAGCTTCAGAAGGGCGAGCGATTAATTATGCGCATAGCAAGTTCCCGACTGCCAGTGGCGCCGGGGGGCAGGGGGTTTGAGAGTCCTTCGAGGGGGTGGGTAATCCACACCCAAACTTTCGGCACACATGTGACGTGTCGGTGCTGGCATAATATATGCATTCTTATTAACAATCTCGTCGCCATTCTGACTCTCAACAACTTTGGAACTCTCCCACTCCCCTCATTTAGATCCCTCCCCCCGCCCCTTTTTTTTGCAGGCAACCACCCCCCCGCCCCTTTGCGGCTGCTTCATTTGGATGTGTAAACGTGTTATTTATTTTCCCCTGCTCCAGCACAAAAAAAAGCAAAGGAAAGCGAAGAGAAAGAAAACTGAATGTTGCCTTTTAAGTGGCAATAAATCAAATTGTCCTGTTCTCTGCCCTCTGGGAAGCTGCCTTCGCTCGAGAGCGCCTCCAGGACGAAGGCGTTCGGCGGCGGCGGGAGGGGGCGTGGCAGTCAGTCAGCGAGCTGTTGGCAACTTACTTTCATATTTGACTTAGTCATAAAAGGCGAAAGCGATTCGCTTTCCAGCTAGCCAAGGCAAAGCAGAGCCACACTACGAAAAAAGGATCGACTAAGTCGTTGCCAAACACCCAAGGACTTCGTTCAAAGGATAAATCATTTTCGTGGGTGTTCCTAGACGCTGCACTTTTCCCTTAAGTTAAGGGATTTCTCTATTATAGATTTCCCTATCTAGATTTCTTGAGGTATACGAAAATGTATCCGAAATTATTTAAAATTGTTTATTACAAATTAAGTTTAATTAGAAGAAAAATAATAAAAAAAAATATATAAAAAACAACAAAATTAAAAATTGGTTAAAAATTATATTTTAAATTTGCTGATATACAAAATAATAATAATAAAAATAAAATTGATAAAAAAAATTTTTTTAATACAGCAAAATGTAAAAATTGGTTAAAAAAATTATAATTTAAGTATTCTGATATATAGAAAAGAAAAAATGAGACAAATTATAAAAAAAAATACAACAAATTCAACAAAATTAAAAATTGGTTAAAAAAATTATAATTTAAATTTTGTGATGTAAAAAAACAGAAAAAATTATAAAAAAAAGAAAAACAATCAAAAATATTATAAAAATTAAAAAAATGTTTCCAAAAATCTGATTAAAACTTTTAAACTGAATCTGCTTTTACAGAGAAGGCACATTTTTCCACTATTACTTTCAATATTTTCGATTGCAGATTGATTGGATTTTGCATTGTGCTCATAAAACTGTCAACTATATTAATGTCCGAAGGCCTTTGGCCAATCTAAAACCGTTTGAACCAAGAAAAATAGGGGCTTTTATTGATAATATTTTTCTGTGTGCCGGAAAGCAAGGACTAAAGACTAAGGATCTGGGCCCTCAAGTCAGTCAGCTGTAAGCCACTGAAGTGTTTGTGTGGGTGTGTGTATGTGAATGTGCTTGTGTGTGTGTGTGTGTGTGGCATCGCGGCTTTGTGTGCTGCGCTGTTTGTTTAGCGTTCCATAAGCTCTTAAGCTCATTTCGGTTGCGTTTTATTTGTAACTTGAGGCACCCAACACACACACACACACTCACACCAAAGCTGACTTTATTTATTTAAAATAAAGCTGCCGAGCAGCTGAAATATTGAGTCAAACAATTGCAAGACGACAGCTGCAGCTTCAAAATTAAAGGAAAATCCACAGAGAAGAGCCAAAAGTAGGGGATAAATGGGTGTACTAAGTTGAGGTAAATACAAAGGTTGAGCGAAATTGAAAGGTGCAAGGCTGCGGGGTGGGAAGGGGGGTGAGAAATACTAGTTAATCCCGGCCAAATGCTATCAGACAGCGACCTGCATTTCTCCACACCAAAGAAAGCCCGAGCTAACTACAGAAAACCTCAACAAGTGTTGGCAAAAAACGAAAAACAAGGGTATATTACTATTCTTTATATTATCATATATATCCATAATATAATCATATATATTAGGAGTAGTTTAAAATATAAAAGAAAATACTTTAAGGTAAAAATCAACGATGTTTTTGTCATTTTTCAAGATTATTTTCACAGATCAGAGACCTTTTTACGAAAAAAGAACTGAACTTTTGGATTTTCAGTTAAAAAAAAATCGAATTCTACAAAAATTAGATCAAAAATCCTTTAGATTTCCATGCTCTTTCAATATTTGTTAGAATTTCTTTTTCAATAATTTTTTTTTGTTTTTTAATATTAAAAATGTAATAGTTTTAAAAAATCCTCAAGAGTATGTAGCCCCTCAAGCAATCGCAAATTAATATGCCTTTTTATTTATGCAAACAGCGCCACGCCCACCGCCCCAACGCCCATTTGGTCTGGCGGTGCATGTCTTTGTGGTGCTTTGTGCGCTTAGTAACAACAGAATTTAACACCTTTTGATCGGCAGACAGCAAACGACCTGCGGGAGTGTCAGAGTGTGAGTGCGAGTGTGAGTGCGAGTGTGAGTGTTTGTGTAGTTATGGCACAAAATAAATTCCTGTAAGCCTTACTGAAGGGCACACATCCACAAACCCACACCCGCACACACACAGTGGCAGCGAAAGAGACTCGGAGACTGCGAGTCCGACTTACATATGCTCGTTATTCATAAACTTAATGCCAAAGAGAGCATAATTTTCATTTTACCAGCGTTTCGGGTTTTGTTTGCCCCGTTTTCGGAGAACCACCCAATGGCATAGAACCACCCAAGAATGCACAGGGAAAAATAATTTAATAAAATACATATTTATTCTAGATAAAACAAGATTTGGAATATTTAAAATTACTAAAAAAATGTTTTAAAAATATAAAAGCACTAATATTAAATATTAATTTGTTTATTTCTATGAAAATTTACTAAAAAAAATCAGATATTTACTTTTATTTTAGTTTTGGTTTCATAAACATTACCAATAACATAAAAATAAATTTTAAAGAAATAATAAAATATTATAGAAAAACAATTTAATAAAATATAAAAAAATTCTAGATAAATTCCAAATCTTATGGAACAATAAAAATTTATAAATAAAATGTTGTGTGAATATGATATCACTAATATTAAATTAATGACTTAAAAATGACTTTTCTTTGCTAGTTTTGGTTTCATAAACATCACTAAAACCATGAACATAAATTTTTCAAAATTAATAAAATTATTAATTAATAAAAAATAATTAATTAAAAATACATTAATTAAGCTTTTGCTAATTTATCTCAGTGTGAGACTAAGGCACATAAAAGCCAAACATGGCCAAGAAACAGGCAACAAGGTGGCGATGTGAACGGGTGGCCGGAACAGGCGGCGGGAACACCAATAAACTTGTGTAGCAGCGTCGGTAAGTGGGAATTATATAAACATATACATCAGTGGGCAAACACTCACACAGCCACCGCAGTACACACACACACACATACATGCAAAATGGCAGCTGTTGCGGCTTCATATCGCCAGTTGAGATCGCCATTCGCTGTTCGCCATCGCACAGCACACGCGGCGTATGAGTAATATGCGTAGTCGATGAGCCAACTGACTGAATGACTGACTGAGCGAGTGAGTGAATGAAGGAAGGCAGATGCGAATGATTTTCGCTCTATGCAAACTAAGCAGAAATTGTTGGAAAACATTTTGGATAAATATATACTGAGAAAGATGTATGAAAATATTTTTAATTTTATTTTTAACGAATAAATATACCAATTTAGTGGTTCTTTCTGCAACTTGGTATATAAAACCAATATTAAAAAAATTGTTTATTATTAAATATTAAATGTGAGTCCTAGTGGAATTTTATTACGATTTTAGATATGATCAAAGTGTTCTTTCGCCGTATTAATTGCCTTGAATGAGGTTTAGTTTAAAATAAAAATGTTTAAAAAATGATTTGATTAAATTAAAATTATTTCAATATACCCAAGATTGTCTTTTGATTACACTCTAACAAATTGGAATCGCCTGTGGCAATAAACTCGAAGGGTTTTTCTTTTGTTTCTGCGAACTCTCCGCGACTTTATGACCCCTGATAATCACTTTCGCTAAAGCTTAAAGGTCTTAAGGTCAGGCAAATCAGCTAAGTGAAAGACCCCCCTTCTGGATCCCCCCCCCCCTCCTGCAGGGGCTGGGGGGCTGGCCCCCTTCCACATCCTTGCATTTGAACCGGAGGCCAGAGCGACGCTGTCGTTTTCTTATCTGCTTGTCGGGGCATTCGCTCGATTCGTATTTCAATTATGCATTCCGGCAGCATGACCATGGATGCTGCAGTGCATCCCCCATTCCTTCCCCCTTCAAACCCCCTCCCCCCTAGCACCCACCACCCCTTCTGGAACCTGCTGCAGTGCACTGCAAACAGCAGAGAAATAAGAAGTACACAAGAGCGGGGCGAAATTTTCTGTTACATTCCGCATTCCGGTCATTAATACGCCATCAACAGCTCGCTGGAGCTGAAAAGGGGGGGTGGGGGGTTGCAGTTAGAGCGGGAGAGAGCATAGCTGGCCAGCATCGTACTCATCGTCATAGTCATAGTTATGGTCATAGTCTTTCCATTGCCGCACAGAGCGAAAATGATGTTAGAAATGGATTATTAGAAACTATTTGTTGGTTTTAAAAATTATATAATTTTTAAGAATTTTTAAAATAATTATAATATTACAAAATGAGTTTTAGATGGATTCATATTGTAGTGCTATTCATTGGAAAATCACTTTTCGTTTCTTAAATTGCTAGGAAATAAACCCACATTTTTTTGCCTTGTAGAATGCGGTACCTTTTCTCTCAGTGCATCATCATGGGCACGTCAGGTTGGCCTGGCCGCCTGAGTTGGATTTTTTTTTCTGCTGTTGCTCTCCGGCGGACACGCACGGACGGACTGTGGAAATGCAGCTGGAAAATCCACCCCCATGCGGCGTTGCGAGTTGTCGTTGTTGCCATTCGGTCGGTGGAAATGTTGCACGCACGGTCGCGCACCTGAGTGAAATAAGTTGAAATGCTAATGATGGCAAAACATTCAAATACCGGGACTAACGGCACCCAGATAAAGCAGCGATACGATCCGAAATTTTGTTTTAGTCCCGGGAAAACCCATGAAATCATTCAAAATACAACTACACTGAGAGCACATTGTTCTTGAATTGAGAACATTCTTTCTTTAAAGCACATTAGTTGACTAAATATTTACTTATTGAGATTACAAATTGAGATCAACAATGTAAGTACGGCCAATTTAACTTGATTCAAGCACATTAAACCAAGCTAACTTCAAAAAGCTTGTTCTACTTTCAAGAACATTTTCAACTCAAATGAGAACGTCAGATTTCTCTCTACGTAGTGGTTTGTTTCCTTTTCCGTCAGTAGTTGTTCCCATTTTTCTACTTACGTAATATTCCAGATAAGTGAAATATGGAGCGAGGGGCCTCGTCTGAGGAGTCGTCGTCGTCAGCGGAGAAGCAGCCGGCCATTTGTCCCGTGGCCAATTGCCGGGCTGTGGTGAAGCACACCCACTTGCTGCGGCACATGATCAGCGAGCATCTGGATGCGCGGGCGCGCACCCTGCCCTTTCAGCTGCGCCTGCGCGAGGTGGCGAGTGGGCAGCGCACCCTGCTGATGCTCACCTATCGCCAGCTGACCCTGGACCGCGATCAGTGCCTGGCCGTGCTGAACTGGACCTGCGACTCGTCGCCCTTGGACCTTGTGGAGCCGCAGTTGGACCTGCCGCCCTGCCACCAGGCGTTGACCCTCCACCTGCCCGTTCTGGTGATGGTCTGCCGCACCACCTGGAAGGCGCTCCTCAAGCAGAGCGGCGACGAGGAACAGGTGACCAGGATGGGGAACTCGCGGGACTTGTCCTCCGAATGGGGAACTGTCTATCTGCTTTGGCTCGTCGCACCCTTCACGCAGCGTCCCATTTATGCCAGTCTCGCCGTTCTGAACAGCCAGCTGCAGTGCATCGTGCGCCGGAATCGGCGACGGGTGCGCAACTTCGCCAGCCGAATGCCCATTAGCCAGTTCATCAACGGACTCGATCCGTTCTTCGTCAGCCTCAACGAGGATCAGCTGGACGAAATGTGCGACGGCGACGGCGATCAGGCCTCCGTCTTCCTGGAGGTCACCATCGAGGGGGAGGTGCCGTAGTTAAAGTGAGCCTTATAAGCATTTAATTCTAATAAAATTATCACAGTAAGTTTGTACTACATTTTAAATTTTATTTTAAAAATGAAATAAATAAATTATCAAAAATTAAAAATATGGTTTTTTAATTATAATTTTTATTATAATTTATTATATTTTAAATATTTGCAAATATTTATTTATTAAATTCTTATAATTTTGCTTTACATTTTATATATTATTTGAAATATAAAATAAGTACATTTTTAAAAATTATTAAAATATTGAATTTTAAATCTTCTGGTTTCAAATAAATTAATCTAAAAAGACAATAGTATTTTTTAAATATTTCCAAATATTTATTTATTTCATTTTCACAAATTTAATTTAAAAGAAAATGTATAAAATATTATAATTATTTTAAAAACACATTTAAAGTGACCATTTTGAACTATCGCAAATATTTATTTATTTAATTCTAATAAAAGTATTACAATAACTTTTTACTACATTTTAGGTAATAAATTAAAATTTAATTGAAAATAAATTTTAAAAAATTAAAAATATATTACACATTAAATGAAAAAAAAATAATTTAAAGTGACAATTGTGTGTTTAAAATATTTGCAAATATGTATGGAAATTATCCCCGAGTTGGCCAAAAGTAATCAACAACTTTTGCGTGTTTCTCGGCCTGTGCGGCTCATCTGGTTAAGGTTCAGTTGCGGGGGAGCTCGCTGGTTAATAAGTTGAGACCAATCTGGGTCGGGGGCGTGGCACACTTTGGCACCTTGGCACAAATTTGGCATCGGTTTATGGCCGGGCTCGCATTATTGATTCCGCTTTGCCAACTTTATTGCCCCTTTCTGCTGCCTCTTTCCGGGGGCATCACTGTTTTTATGGCCCAAACAGACACCGGATTCCTTGAAGCTGCAAATGTGCCATAAATTGTTGTCCTTTATGCTTTTATGTCCTGGCAGCCAGTCGACAGGATGGTTGGTGGCCGCAGCAGGCAGATCAAATCGGATCCGATCCAAGTTGGGTGTTTTAAGTGATTTTCCATGTCGTCGTCGTTATGTGAACGAGGCAATTTTTTGGACAATGCAATTGGCCTCAGGTTTTATTCGGCAACAATTGTGGCTAATAAATAGATTAAACCCTTGTAATAATATTTGAAAAACTCCGATTTTTCAGCTCTCTGATAAAGAGTTGGTACTTAGTGCTTCCCAATAAAAAACAACTAACGTTAAAAAGTAGAAAACGGAAACTAGATAATGCTAAATATCCAACTACAATAGTTACCAGGCAACCAAAGGTGAGTGTGGGGAGGAAATTGGAGAAAATCCCTAGAATTTTTTCACCCTTTCCTCCTCCCTCCTAAGTAGCCAAAGAGGTAGCTGTAGAAAGATAGAAAAAGAAAGCGAGGACGTAAAAATGGAGCAAATAAAATGGGGAAAACGGAACGAGAGTAGACAATGGCAACTGCCCGGGATGTGGGGGCTACTACTGCTACTTGAGATCCCAATATAATGCGACGACATGTTTACGATGCATTTGTATCTGGGCATAACACCCCTAACTTTCCCCAGCCTCATCTTCGTATGTTTTGTATGCTCACATGTTGGCATTTTCATTGAGGACGCGGAGATGGATAAAAAAGAGGAAGGTAGAGGAGGCAAAAAAAAAAGAATCAGTAAAGTCGGCGCAAGGATTTCAAATTCCCATTCCATCCATTCACTAAAACCTCCGAATGTCCGTCCATTTGTCCGTAAGTCTGTCTGTCCGTTTGTCCGTAAGTCTGTCCGTTTGTCCGCCTGTCCGTTTCCATACGTGTGCGTGCTCCAAAATCGAGAAACATCCCTTGGGTGGGGCAACAACGACAACGATGAGGACACATAAAGGCTAAATTGGACCTGAATGTGCGCCGTGGAAGACATTGGCCGGCCAATGGACAAACACTCAAGTCATTTATCCCCACCCATTGCTGGCCCCCTGAAAATACTTGGATATCTGGCAACCGCCGGAGCCTATTGAATTGGAAAATTCAATGGATATAACCATTCAATTGCGTCCTACAAGTGTATAATTACGCCTCGAAAGGTGGGAGTACCGGGTACTGCTGCTATTTTGGATATGGCCCATCTCAATCTCAAAACGGAATCCTTTGCCACATCGCCTGCCATCCAGAACGTGTTAACACGAAGGCTGAAACGTGTGCTCTTGGCCAAGTGAGTGGGAGCCATCAGGGCGAGTCGTGCCGCCTGTCAAAAGTTTTTGTTTCTATTCTGTTTCTGATTCTGATTCCGATTCCCTTACCCAGCAGTGCTGGTTTTTCGGTTGAGTACAGGACCCAAAGTCACGTATGATGGTATTTCTTAAAAGGTTATTAAAAGGTTCTTAGGAACTCATGTGGTTTTTAGCAATCTTAACTTTAACTGACTAAATATTTCTGTATAAAATATAAGACATTTTTTAAAAATATTTTTTATTTATTTAAAAAAGTATCTTTTATATTTTTTTAAAAATATATTTTTTTATATTTTTGTTAAATATTTGTTATATTTTTTTTAAATATTTGTTATATTTTTGTTAAATATTTTTATATTTTTTTTAACCATTAACATTTTTTGAAATATTTAGTTATTTAAAATTAAGAGGTATTTCAAGGCTTACAACCCCATAAAAATTCTAAGAACTCCATTGTGTGGGTCATACCTTTTTTGTTGCAGTCAAATGTGAAGATGTTTGAAAACAGTCTCGCAATCTCTGGACAACTCTGGCCAAGATGAAGACGCTGTCCTGCCCCCGGGGCTCCGACCATCCAACAAAAGGACGAGCAGACGACAGCCAAGTGGAGAGCGGGGGGAATGTCAAGTGGGCAGCTAGCCTAAAAGGTTCTTCCAACTAAATGAGCGAGAGAGAGCTTCAAGGTTGCGCCCGCGGGCCACATGAGCTGTGCTCGAGTGTGAGTCTGCAGGGCGGAGGGGGGTTTTTCCTGGGAAAATGATTTTCTTCGGACATGAGTTACTTCAGCACTCGGGAAAAAAACGGCTAATGGCAAACAATGATTAAAAATTAAAAAGAATTATGCGTTTTAATAGTAAATTTGTCAATAAAAGTCAAAAAAATATTTCAATTAGCTATAATTTACACAGAGTGTGCAGAGATATTAAATAAATTAATATATAATATAAATAAATATTTAATATAACTAATATTTATTTTTAAACAAATATGAAATAAAATATGAAACTTATTTTGTAGACCAAAAATCAAAAAACATTTTTCTTATTATAAAAGTATAAAAGCCAGTAATTGATAATTCAAAAAATCTTGCGATATATTATTAAAATTTGTCTTTAAAAAACAACACAAAAATGTCTGTTAGCCATTATTTACAGTAAGTCTACAGAAATATTAACTAAAATTATATTTAATATATAAAAAATATAAATAATATTAATTGTTAAATGTATGTTATTTTGCTGAAACAAATTTGCAAACAAAAAAATCTCACAAATTTCTTCCTGTGCACCGAAATGTGTGTACTATCATTGCAGCAGTGGCATAATTGCTGGACAGGAATCACATGGATGGCACACTTGAGCGGAGTGCTCATTAAACGGAGATGCTCCAAAGTTCGACTCGATGGCATTTAAAGCGATATTCGCCGGCGCAAAACCTTTTGAACTTTGAACTTAATGCACATTTAAATGCTGCCACTTGGTCGCAGTCTGTTTGGCCAACTTTTCTGCTGACTTTTTAGACTAAAAGTCAAATATTTCATTTGGAAATTCCTAGCGACGAGGCGAGAATGAAATGTGAAAATTTCACCCAGCCACCCACACTCACACACACACACACACACCATGCACACACCACCATTTTTCTAACTCAGTGAGAGCCACCCACAGCAACCGCCCACTTTGGCGGCTGCTTAAAAACTATAAATTAAGTTTACAACTTTTCCGCAGAAACTTTTCTTTTATTTTTTTGTATTTTTTTTTGTATTTTCCCGCCCGTCTCGCTGCCACAGTTACTGTTATTTTCGCTGTTCTATCACAGTGTGACAAAATGGCATTGTCAACCCGGAATTGGAATCTCCGTCTCCGTTTCTCCATTTCTCCGTTTCTCCATTGCTCCGTATCTCTGGGTTTCTCCACTTCTCCATCTCTGCGAATGTATGTCAAGTGTTACCAAAAGCAAGTTTGACATCCATCATTTGGCATCTGTGGCACTTGTTGACCTTTGTTTGCAACACGACACAAACAGGAAAACGAAGCGAAAGTTGGGAGGAAAATAGAGGTGCAAATTGGGGTGGGGATGTGGATGGGGATGGGGATGGAGAATACATCCCCCCTTTTCCCCCCACCACCTGACAGCTAATCAAAATGTCGCACAAAGTTCATTAACAACATTTTCCAGTCAATTGTCTTGTCAGGCGGTGGAAAGCGGGGAAGAGGAAAACTCGGGCAAATAGAGAGGAAAAATCTGAGACAGCTAGCACATTTCTGCAGCTATGTACTTATGTTTGCACCTGCCTGGAGGGGCGTGGCACCGCCCCCGCACCACCCCCAGCCCCCTTTCCAGGTCGTTGAGGTCGGCGGCTCACTTTATTAAGAACTTGGCATAAAGTTGTTTGTCTTTCACCTCGGCGTGTCGATGACATCACAACGAGGAAATGGCAAAAGGAAAATCGAGTTGGGTGGTCGGGAAAGTCGAGTGCGAATTTATTGCCAGGCAAATCAAGCAAACTTAACGAACTGCCCCACAGGCGACGAACAACAGGCCCACAGACAGACGTCATCTGGTTTGGCCTAAAAATAGAAATTCAGGTAGGAGTCATTTCCGGGCAATACGAAGTTCAAAAGTACAAAAGCTTCGTTTCCAGGGAATGGGTAGTTATAAGCAGGCAGCTCTAATAATTCCAAAAGGATTTAATGCCTTTAAAATATTTATTTAACATTTTTTTTGTAACGGGAAAGCTGAAAAAACAATATACGTATTAAAATATTTAGTATCAACAAAAAAACTGATATGATTAATGTAATACTTATGATTCAAACATATCAACTTAATATTTTATCACATGACTTATTTTATTTTATTTTCAAATAGTATTTTTTTGATCAAATAATGTAAAAACAAATAAAAATAATCTTTATGCGTATCAAAATGATATAAATCTTTGAAATCTTTAAAATCTTTAAAAAATATAGCATTTACCAGCACATATCAAACTGATCTATTGTCAATTTTTCAAATCAATAAAAAACCGATATGTTTAATGTGTTACTTATGATTCAAGCATATCAAATTGATATTTTATCACATCAGTTATTTTATTTTATTTTATTTTAAAATATCAAATGTAGTCTTTTTCTAACAAATAATGAAAAAAAATATTAAAATAATCTTTATGCATATAAAAACGATATGAATAACTTTGAAAAATCCTTAAGAAATATAACATTTACCAGCACTTGTGAATATGATATGAATAGCTTTAAAAAGTCTTAAAAAATATAAAATTTAGC
Organism: Drosophila mimetica; assembly: GCA_037075245.1. NCBI lineage: Eukaryota > Metazoa > Arthropoda > Insecta > Diptera > Drosophilidae > Drosophila > Drosophila mimetica. The sequence goes on from JBAMCH010000005.1 coordinate 8,137,303, forward strand.
AGCACATATCAATTTGATCTTCATCTTCTATCCATTTTTTTTTTCTGTAGGTATACAATTTGTTTTTAAAATGATTGAGAATATATCTTCTACAGCTGCCTAGTCAATATTTCCCAGAGGCCAAGTCTATAGCTTAACCAGTTTCCCCCGACATATTATACACCGTTCACATGATGTTTTCGCCATTTCCAAATTGAATTTTCCCAGCGCCTAGGAATCCAAGGGTGTAAAAATCAATCAAACAAAACGGACTGGCACTTGGACAGACGATTAAGGGAAATGGGAGCGATGCGGAGAAAACTCGATATGCAAGTAAACGAAAAGCAGACTTTGGCCAGAAGACAGATGGAAAACCTTATGGATGTTGGCCGGGATAGTTAGATAGAAATGCCTTGGGTAAGTGAGGGGAAAATGGGGAAAATGGGTGGGGACTCTGTCATTGTTTCGGTCAAACGCACAACAACAGAGCGTTAAATTCACACAAAACGAGCAAAGATGAGTCCGATTTTGATTCGGAACCCCAAGTCCTTGGGAAGCCATTCAAGCAGATCCGAAAAAAACAGAAACTGGGACTCTGTCGAATTTAAAAAGATTGTGCAGCAGAGATTTTGAAATATCCCAGAAAGTTTTTCTGAGAATAAATTCTACAATAAATACTTATTTAAAAAATTAAATTAAATATTAAAAAGCACAAACTTCCCTTCCATTAAATTCCGCAATACAGACTCTGTATTCAAATGACTTGGCAACTGATTTTGTAATTGGCAGGGAGAAAATCGTATACAAACTGCAGAAAGCGGTGGAGTTTGAAGAACTGATTAACGCAATTTTGCTCTCTTTTTTGCGCCACTTAACGTTTTTTTCCGCCAGCAAAAAGGCAAAGAGAATGGCGAATGTGTGCGAACGTGTGTGTGTTAGACCAATATTTTTATGCAGGCCATTAGCAGCATAGATTATTTTTGCATATCAAATGGCCAAAAGGAGTTTGTCCGCCCGCCGCCCTTCCGCTTTTCCCCTGCTCTTCCCCTGCTTCTCCCCCACTTTTCCGCAGCACTCCAGCCGAGTGAATGAATCCTTCAGAGCGGAGGACACGCACAAAAGCGCAAGCAAGGCAAACAGGTCAAGGATATTATGCATATGTGAGTAGGCAAAACGAAACAAAGGGGGTGCGGATGGGTAGTCAGTGGGTGGGTGGTTGCAGTAAGGAGACCCTCATTTTGGCAGCCATTGTCACCAACAGTCGTCGTCGACGTCGTCGTCGTCTGCAGCGTCATCTTCTTCATCTACAACGTCATTGTTGTTCGCCACTCGAAAGTCGCACAAATGAACGCGTAATTGTTTGCACATGAATACATTGAGTAAATATTTGCAAACACATTCAGCATTCCACTCGGCAGCCAACACCCATCTATGCCCGTCGTCACGTTTTCCTCGATTTTCCCCCGATTTCCCACCGATTTTCCACCGACTTTCCTTCTCCTCCTCGACTGCATCCTGAGCCGAGCTGAGCCATCATCATTTGCATGCCGGGGCAAAAGACTTGAATTGCATTGCCAAGTCAAAGAAGGCCTTAATCTGCTTACCTTGCCGTCGGTGACATTTCTTTTCACAGCCCCCAAAGTCCCCCTCCCGCCCCGCCCTCTGGCACCCTACTGCAAAACCAGTCGGGAAAATGGAAAATCGCTGCTGGAAAAGTTGCTTAGCTTGGCAGGGCTTTGCTTTAATTACGGCGTCCCCGACTTTGAGAGCATAAACAAATTGCAAATTGTTTATGGCATGCAAATTAATCAAATCTCTTTCTCAATTAAGCCTGCTAGCCAAGAAGCCGGAACCGGAACCGAAGGAATTGCAATGGGAGAGAGAAGTGTGGAATGGAAATAAAGATGGACAAATATAGAAGTCGGATCGGCAAAGTGAATCGACAGATGGTGGATGGGAAAGCAAAGGGGGAAAACAGTGAAAAATAGAACAAATATTCCACTGAAATGCTTGTTTTTTGCCTTGTAAATACAGAAAAACTGATATGCAGTAACAACAATGAGAAAAAACATGTTGGAAAACTATGAAAACTTAAGTTTCATTTTGAATTTATTATGAATTTATTTATGACTCACTTTTAATATTTTTAAAAGACTTTACTCTAAGAAAAACACATTTTTGAAAATATTTATTATGTAAAAATCCTTAAAATACATATTCAAAAATCTTTTAAAAATTAGTTTCATTTTGAATTTTTTATTATTAATGTGATTTAATTTTTGAAGTCACAATACATATTTTTTAAAACCTTTACTTTAAGGAAAACAATTTTTAACACTATTTAAAATGTGAAAATCCTAAAAAAATATAGCAACAAAATAAAAATATTTTGAAAATTATAAAAAAACTAAATCTTAGTTTAAAATATTAATGCCCTTTTTTTTATCATTTTTAACACTATTTAAAATGTGAAGAATATAGCAACAATAAATATTTTAAAAATTATAAAAAAACTAAATCCTAATTTAAATTTATTTTAATATTAATGCCCTTTTCTTAAAAGTCAAAATTAAAATTTGGTATAAAGAAAAAGATGTTATAAAATATTTTAGTTGTGAAAATCCGAATGAATTTACCAGCAATGAGATATAATATGTTGAAAAATGTAAAAAAATAAAGCTATATATTTTAAATTTGTTTAATATTAAAGTGATTTCATTTTGTAAGTCACAATTAATATTTTTAATAAACTTTTCTTTGAGAAACATAATTTTTAAAAATATAAAAAATACATAAAATCGAAGGAATTTTCACAGTTGACCATCCAGATGATCCAGAACTAAACGATTCGCTGCGTAATTTGGCTCACATGCAATTAAATTCGCTCAGCTCCGTAATTCGGAGCTGGGAAGTTCACATTTCGCAGCCCGGGGGGGAGCCAACTCATGTAATTGAGTGTAAACTTGTCAGAGCATTTATTTAATGCCTAATCAAGTGATGTATAACACATGACTTACCCACTTCGCCACCTCCACCGATGATGCCTTTCGCCTCGGACCGGGCTGCCATGGGTTAAACGCTCTGATGGGTGATGGCTGATTCGTGTTCTCCGGCGAGGGGGAGGCAGAGGGTTAAAGTGTCAGTTGTAGCTTGTCAAAGTTGTGTTGTCCAATTAGCATAATTTCTTGTCTCAACTTTAGCCCAGATGCAACAGATACGGATGCGAAAGTATCTACGACACATCTAAATTGCCGGATGCCCGGAATTCGCTTAAAGTTCCCAATTTGCCCATTAAATCGTCACAAAAACTTCTTCTCCTCGGCTTGATGGCATTTTCTGCTCGGCTGTATTCGCTCATTAAAGAATAAATTGTAATTATTTTAGATGGCCCAGCAGAACAATTAATCATTGGGATCTAGTTGGGATTATGGGAGTGAGTGTGTATGTGTGGCGAGTGTGTGTATGAGCCAAGAAGTATCTGTGGGCTAGAAAAAATGAAAAAAGATTTTGTAGTGATGATCTACTTCTTCTTAAAATAAATCAAACTTATTGGGTTTTTGTTTCAACACTAAGTATATTTAGTTAAACTTACATTGAACTTAAATAATTTGTATTATTCTAAGCGAAAATTTACTTCCTTTATGTCATATCTCATTTAAAGATGAAAACACCTAAAAACATAATCGCAGGTTCTTTGGTTTATATATGATGTGTATTGTTCAGCAATAGCATTGACCAATAATAATGACATTGGTCGCTAAAATATAACAATAAAATCAATACGCGAATTCTTAAGTTGCAATCGCCTTTTAAGTTGGCTTCACCATAGACTCGAACCATAATTTTTGGTATTTTTCTAGTATTTAAAATCACTAATTCTGTATGATGATATTAATTCTAGGATTCTGTTCAAAATAAATTAATGGGTTTTTCTTTCAACACTAGTTATATTTAATTAAACTTACATAGATCTTAAATAACCCATCCAATATTACACCTTTGACTGACTTAAGAGAGGCTGGAACCAAAAAACTCTTTACAAATATTGAAACGCAATAATATTCTGCATTTTTTCTAATAAGCAGTATGGCATGACTTTAAATTCGTTTTTATACAAGTTTCAAGATTGTTTTTCACCACCACACTCCCTTGACTTTTAATGGCCATAAGCGATTTTAGGCAGCCGAAAGAGAGAAATCAACAGCTGGCGAAGAGCGAGCCAAGGTCGTTCGCCGTTTGGCGGATGCTCTTTAGTGCGGGGAAAATCGTTTCGGGAAAACTCACCACGGCAACGAGGATTTTCCGAGGCGCCGCACGAGACCTTTCCGTGCGGCATTCAGTCTCACGTTGAACTCTGCTGCTGTTTGTTGTCAGCCGGCTGGTGAATTAACCCCAGACACACAGAAGCCAACCGATTTGGCCAACTGAGCCACTCAGCCAGCCGAAGGACGAAGGTCTAACTACCACGACCACGACCACGACAATTCGCGACGTGTTGTTGAAGACCAGAAACCAGAAATTAGAAACCAGAGACCAGAGACCTCAGGTCCTCAAAAGTCTCCTGTGATCGCGTGACGTTAATTGTTTGTGTCTCGTGCTTAAATAAATAATAAAAAAAACTCTGGAAAAAAGAAAAATATAAAAACAAAGGAGGAACAACATCAAAAGTTCGCTGATCTCTGTGCGCGCTTTTCCATTATTTTCGTGTTTTTTTTTTTGTTTTTTTTTTTTTGTTTTGTTTGCCGGCATCACGCACACAACCGCACATACAGTGATGATAATGATGGTGATGAAAATTCAATAACAAGTGAATGCAACAAATGCGCATGAAATGAAAAATTTGTCCACACAAGTGTGAAAAACCGAAAAGTAAAAATCAGATAAAACTGAGATAATCAGCGAGCGAGCGAACGAGCGAGGCGAAGAAGCCAAGAACCCAATCAACCAAATAAGCTGAGGGCCAAAAGTGCTCCAAGAACGGTTAGTAAACACAAATTGTTTGTTTTCGTGGCTTTTTCGTGTGTTTGCCTTGAATTGAGGACTATTTTCTTAGTGGCTGATAAACACAGAAACGAGAAAAAGGCCAATGGGTGTGTGTGTTTATCCAATTCCTACAGCATCTGCAGCCACAATGATCAAGTGGACTTTTTGAGAAGCGCCGAGAGGGGCGCTAAACGTTGTCGCTTTGCTGTTAAATGTTTTACGATTATGAAGGGCACTTCAGTGAATATTTGCAATGATTTTTGGAATAGTTTTTCCTAGATGGTACATTGCCATAAATAAAAAATAATCAAATCTAATTAGGTATTAAATAAAAAAATATACCTACACATTTTTAAAAATATTTTTTAATGTATTTTTTTAAATCCTATAGTTTTTGATAGTATTCAGTAAGTTCAGTAATAGGTGTAAATTCAATTAGATATGAAAGCAAACGAGCAAGGGACTTAACTTGATTATACCGAATACTACAAAGGAACTTCGATATACCCACATCATCAACGATGATCAAGTGGACTTTTTGAGAAGCGCCGAGAGGGGCGCTAAATGTTGTCGCTTTGCTGTTAAATGTTTAATGATTATGAAGGGCACTTGAGTGAATATTTGCAATGGTTTTTTGAATAGTTTTCCTAGATTAAATCTGGTTAGGTATAACATGAAAAAATTTTATTTAATATTTTTTAATGTTTTTTTTTAATCCCTTAGTTTTCGATAGTATTCAGTAAGTAATTCTGTAATAAAAGCAAAGTTAATGATAGAGTGAACTTGAGTAAACCGACTACTACAAAGAAACTCCAATACATGTATTAGATGGAGTATATAACTAAGCAAATATATAAATAAGGTAAATATTGGATGGCACTTACCCGAAATTATTTGCAAGCTGTCAATGGCTTTGCTTTTTCGATGATAGATTCCCGCTCGTACAAGTGCTGTTCAAAGTTCAACCTCTTTATCCGGGGAAACCCAAACGATGACAGTCCATTTTGCGGGCATCCCAGGCTAATCAATTTCGGCACCCGAGCCTCCTGCCCCAAACGATAAGCAGTTGTAAATCAGGGCTTCATAAATAAGGAATTGCGGAGAATAAGTGACTCCATCAGGCAGTGAAAACTATCCTTATCCTCAGTTATGCCCGGGAAAGTGTGACAAAGCGGCGGAGGCCAAGACACAGTGTCCTGGACGAGGACCTACATGATTTATAAGGCACATTAAATTGAATATTCAACATAATGTAGCATTTAAATGACCCACGCACAGCACGGCGCAGCGCCAAGAAATGTAGATATATGTATATATTACTGGGGAATGTGGCAAAAGTCGGCCTTGAAGGTCATCGCAGCGGTTTCACCCGGGGAAGCAAAGAAAGTGGCGTCTTTGCCATATTGTTTAAATGCGAAAATCGCTTAAAGTTTTGCCAGCGATTGAATTTCTTTTGCGAGAAGAGGAAGCTCTTCACCCAAAAAAATGGCAAAAATATTCGCACACTTTGCGTGTGTGTGTGTGAGGGAAAGTAATTTACCAACACAGCGGCAGCAGCGAAAGCATCATAAATCACACGTTCTGCCCAACTACAACTACAGAAAGTGACACTCGCTGGGGGGCGCAGGGGGCGGGGAGGCGTGGCGCGCGTTACGTGTCCAGGTCAAATGTCAAAAGTCAGCCAATTTGGGCAACATTTTGACAGACACTGCGCTTAGCCGCCGCCGGCTGGTTGTTCATCATTGTGCAACACTGCCAACCGATTATCGCAAGGGCGTGATGAGTTACTCCGAACTCGCATCCCTAGGGGATTACCCGGACTTTCGGAGTCCTTCCATCACCGGGGATTATGCGAATTCGCCAGCGAAAGGGAATTTTGGGGACCCTTTACAGGTTATCGTTAAATGGAAAAGGGTATACGTTCTCTCAAATATTAAAATAAATCAGAATTACTATTTATAAGTAATCATAAAAAAGATCTTGAAATAAAAATAATGATTATGATTGGTAAAATTATCTGAAAAGTAGGAAATTACCTGAAAATGTTTAAAATAAGAACTGGGATTTCTTGTGTCTCTGGGTCTGAAGAATTCGCGGTTTCATTATATCGAAGAATTAGTGAATGGCTTTATTGGTTAGCACTAACAAAATTGTTACCATGGTCATTATTGGTTCCCCTAGGTCTGAAGAATTCGCGGTCTCACAGATATATTAGACTTATATGTTCTCGATCACCAAGAACTTTTTTATTAAAAGCCTTCTCATAAGAAATATCTCTACTTTTATTTTTCCAGTCAATAAATAACAGTTAATTTTAGACCTTTATTATAAAAGTCTAATAGATGACTTTTAAAGTAAAACGAAAACTATACAACTAAATATAATTACAACTAGTTTTCCAAACTATATTAAAATATCCATCTCATTCATTTCACTTATGACACCATCAACAAATTGATATTTTAACTTTTTGTGCTGCATTAGAAAGTTCAAATAGTTTGCCAATTACAACTACAACTTTGAGTGTTGATATGCAAGAGGCGATAACTTTGTTTTGATTTTGTATTAAGTGTGGTAACCAAATTATTTAGTTAGACTGCACTTTTAATAGCTAAAACGCTTCTAAAAACTTTCATCTTACACAGACAATTAATAGGTAATGCTAAAATTGCGCCATTAACTTTTGAGTGACTCTAATATTGGGCCATAATTCCTTTGGCAACCTGAGATAATCACTCCCTGCTAAACCCTTGACCCGCAAATCATATTTCCCGGCTGTGGATTTATGGGCTGACTTCCTCTCTCTCTCTCTTTTGGCGAAATGTATGGCCCCAGGTTAACAAGATGTTTATAAAAATGATATTGCGATTTACCCAACACACGCACAAAGTGTGAAATGGAAATGAAGCGGGGGGTTTTGGGTTTTGGGTTTTCTGCGGAGGATCCAAGGCCATTAGACAACGCATTAATCTAATCATATGAGTTCCTCTGTCTGTGCGCCAAAAATCATGAACTCAAAAATGGAGAGAGCTCACAAAAAAAAAAAAAGAGAAAACATTTGCAAGTTGATTTATAAGCGCGCTGATGTCAGTTACGTGCAAAATGGCAGCAAGTTTTTGGCCCACGCACGCACTCAATAATGTTGCGAGCATGGGTTAAGAGGGGCTAAAAGGGGGTGGCGTACGAGGGGTGAAAGGTTAGCAGCGAGGATTTGCCAAAGTCTGAGCCAAAAGCATTGCGCAAATTACTTGCAACACTTTTTGTGCCATTCACCCGCTACTTTCCTTGCCTTGCCTTGGCTTTTATAAATCGTTTAGACACCAACCTCCAACCTCTGAACCTCCCATCCCCGACTGCCTGATTTTCCACCCCCTGAATAACAACAGAAAAGCGCTGGCGACAAGTCGAGTCAAAAGAAGCCCGAAAAACAGGAAGCCACTCCCTTTGACCCCCTCTTTCTCTGCCTCCATTTGCAGGCGCCACTCAAAACACATCCATCAACAGCGTATTTATATGCGAGGCAAAAGGTTAAAGGTGTTTTCTTTTTTCTGTGTCCTTACCCCCCGCCTTCCACTTCACCTCTGGATATACAGAGTACAGAATCCCGGCGAGAAGAAGGCTCCTAATTGTCAGGACTTTGCTTTGGCTTCAGCTTGTTTGGCCCCTTGCATACTTTTGTGCGCTCGTCGCGTAATGAAGATAATTGCTGCTAAGCGGATCCTGCAGGATTTCTGAGACACCTCCGCATTCTCACACCTCCGGGAAGCCGTCGCCCCCCCGCCTCCTCCCCCTCACCCCCCGTCATACACCAATTCATAAAATCCACAATGTTTCTGGTGGGGATTTTCCTTGCAAAGGAGCTCCCAGCTCCCAACTCCCATTTGTTTAAATTTCATTTAGACCCTGCTAATTTCCACGCATTTTCATCACTTTGCTTATGTTTTATTGCAATTAGTTTTCGTTTTTGTTTCACAGATATTTTTTTTATAATTATATAATTAGTTTTTAAGAACATTTTTATTAGACATACTTGATAACTTGATTATTAACTTGATAACTTGATTATTAACTTGATAACTTGATTATTAACTTGATAACTTGATTATAAACTTGATAACTTGATTATTAACTGATTATTCCACGCATTTTCATCACCTTGCTTAAGTTTTATTGCAATGAGTTTTCGTTTTTGTTTCTCACATATTTTTTTATATTTATATAATTAATTTTTAAGAACATTTTTATTGGCCACACTTGATAACTTGATTATGAACTTGATAACTTGATTATTAACTGATTATTCTACGCATTTTTATCACTTTTCTTGTGTTTAATGTTTTTGTGATATTTTTTTCTAACTATTTCAATACCTACAAAATAATCAATTAACATTTATTATTTTTATGAATCTTAACCAAGCAGTTTGTAAATTATTCTTAATTTTTAACATTTTCTATTTAAGAGTCAAAATTTGTATTTTAAAATAAAGATGTTAAAATTAAAATTGCAATTTTATTATACACTAAAAAACTAGGATTTTCTCATTAAATAAATAAAATAAAAAAAAGTAATTTATTTTTTAATATTATTCTTGTTATAAATTAAGTTAGTTAATCGACGTTAATAAATTTATATGTTATTTTATCAGTCATACTTGATTATTTACTCAGAATTAACTTGAATTTTTCGTTACTACTAAACTTGTTTGCGGAATTTCAGTTTCTCCTACTTTTTGCCAATTTTTGCTATTTTTCTCAGAATTCCTGGACATCAGGAATACCAATTTTGAAAAGTTCACTAAGCCCCCCGTTCAAGAATTCACATAGCTGCAGCTGGCGTTTTACTATTTTATTTCCGTTATCCCCTTCTATTTTTTTTTGTTAGTTGCTTACTCATTTCGCCGTTTTTAATTTGCCCGCGACGAAGGACGCAGGACGAAGGCATCTCTGGTTGCCTCTGCGAGAGAGGGAGCTGCATTAATTAAATTCTTTCAGGTGCTAAAAGGTGTCGAGTCTGCAGCTATTGTTAATGCAGGCCAGGGGGAAGGGGGATGGGCGTTGGCTAATTGGTAAATGCTCTCAAGTGCCCCGGCTAACGAGGCGTATGCGTAATGCGAACAAAGTCAGAGAAGCGGCAGGTTTTTTTTTGGCCTAATCAGTGGAGAGAAGTGCCCGCCATGGATCACTATTTGAGCCCTACTAATCTCGAGCACAAATCCCCAGTTGAGTGCAGAACTTGGCCTTCTGATTTGCTTTGCATACATTAGGATGCCAAAAAAAAAACAGGCCCAAATTATTGTGACAGACGTTAACATTTATGAGCAACCAGGTAATTGTTTCTCTTTTCAGTTTTCTTTTTTTATTTTCCTTTTTTTTATTTTTTCCCCTGCCTATTTTCTACTTGATTTTTTATTTTGCTTCATTTGTTTTCTGTTTTCGGTCTCCTGCTCGCTCGTTTGTTGGCATAAATTTATTGTGTTCGCCCGCCTCACGCATTTGCATAAATATTTTAATTTGCATTTCAACATGAACATGAAAAGCGAAGCGAAGCCAAGCCATAAAATCCATGGGCCCAGAAAATAAATAAAAGTATATATATAGAAGCGAGACTGAATGAAAAAATAATAATCAGCAGAGATCTATGTGTAATCAAGGAGTTACAAACTATCTAGTGATTTTATTTATACATTTTTGTATTCGCGCCCACATCAAAGCCACATTTGTATGCAAATTCCACGCGTTGGGTGATGACAAAAAAAAAAAAATATTATAATAATATGAAACGAATTTGCTCTAGAAAAATAATAAAATTAAAATGGTTTAGATTTTGTTACAATTTTTACAAATTGAGTTTTTAATGGAAATCGGTTATTCAATTGAATTGAAAGCTTCGATTCAATTTTTTTTTTGTCTCAGTCGAGACTCAAGTCAGTTGTTTCAATATTGACTTTGTTAAGACTTATGCTCTGCCATTAAAAATCCATAGAAAATAATAACAAATAAATCGAATTTGATGTTTTGCTTTAGAAACAATAAAATATTAATGCTTTTTCATTTTTATTACAATTTCAAAATTTAGTTCCCATGGAAATCTGTGCTTCAATTAAGCTTTCAATTCAATTTTTTGTGTTGTTTCAGTCGAAACTCAAGTTGCTTCAATATTGACTTTGTTAAGACTTTTGCTCTGCCACCGAAAATCCATAGATCGGTATAACTTGGGCCAGCACATTGCGCATACGACACGTAGCCCCGTGAAAGTTTCCAGATTCTTATCATAGCACACAGCACGGGGAATGGGGGCGTTGGGTGGTGGCAGGGACCGGCAGGGACAAAGGGAAAACAGCAGAGGAAAAAACTAAACAAACAGCCCTCGCACTGGCAAATATGTTTTCATTTTCTCATATCTCCGGCAACACACGACGACACGAAAAGCGGACTCTGCTCCCTCCGCTCTGCGTATGAAGGAAAACTTTCCATTTCAAAATATTTTCTTAGCAAGCTTCTCATTGCTGGCGTTCCTTTCCATGTAGTGGTACGTATGTATATGCACAAGGGCAGGGGCAGCACGGCAAAAAATACGGGAAAAAACAAAAAAATCCTAGAGCAAAAAGCTGCACACACACACACACAAAAACAAGTCTCGTCTGCAGATGTTTTGTGGCCAAAAGCCGAAAACCAGGCTCCTTTTTGCTGCTGCGTTCGGTAGCCCGGATCAATAATTGAATTTCGTCAGGCAATTTGCATATCCCTGCGTTTGCACAACAATGCGAGCGGCGAGCACAGGACAATTGCACTAAATTAACGCAATTATTACCAGATAGGCCCCCGAAAAGGAATTGTTAATGTGGCAACAAGGTAAATAAGTTACCCGATTTAACAGGCGCATAATTCAGGAACAAAAGGTACTTGCTGTTGGCAATTCTGTCACGCCTCCCGGAAATACACATACTCACTACTCAATGCATGATTCATTCAGCCTTCGGTTGGGCATTCAATTTCAATTTCAGTTTCAACTTGAACTCATATGCATTATTTCAACTGGCCCCAAGTAATTTGGCAACAATTGCTTGTGCAATTATTTGTTAAAATATTCCACTTAATTACATGAATTCCATGACTCCGGGAATAATACATTTTCAACTTTTAATTAGGATTTATCCTTTTACTACTCCATGCTAGATTCATTCAGCCTTCGCTTGGACTTTCAATTTCAGTTTCAACTTCAATTCATATGCATTATTTCAACTGGCCGCAAGTAATTTGGCAACAATGGTTGCTAAAATATTCCATTTAATTACATTAATTCCATGACTCTGGGAATAATACATTTTCAACTTTTAATTAGGATTTACCCTTCAGTTTAGCTGCATTTTAGCTGCATCTGGTTATAAAGCAACTACCATTTTATTCAAAATTATTCAAATAATGAAAAGCTAAGACTTCAAATAATTTCCCAGAAATTAAGCAGAATACCTTTAAGCCTTTTCAAGTGTCCTTTGTTCTTTACAGAACTCAGCCATGACTTACCAAGAAATTCGCAATCCCTTAACAATGAAATTTGCATAGGTATTTCCTAGAAATTAACCAGAATACCGCAATGTTTTCTCGCAACAATTGAAAAATACTCTTTGTTGTGCAAAAACACGCATAATTCAATCAGTTGAAGTCGAAACGAGTTGAGACCCAAAGTCCCCGGGCACACAATCACTTTATTAGCCATATCTACGGGCCGTATAAAAAGGAGAATGGCCATCAAATTTTGGGGATTCGATGCGGCAAAGGCGCTTTTCATCCCATTTTTCTGCTCCTCGGCCTGTTTATCGATAGATAATATATTTATATTTAAATAACACTTCATCATGTCGACGCTGCGTATGCGTAATATTGTTTGCTTTCATGTTTCGCCGATGGGAAGCCAAGGCAAAAAAGGCGAAGCATCGACATATAAATAAACTTGATCCATTGCACACTGGGCCCACAGACATGAGACATCATGGCCCGCAAAGATACACACACATACCTACACACAATTTGCCTCGACGCGACTGTCGAGTGCGATAAATTTTGGGCTTATGATTTTATCCCTTTTTACAGCCTTCTTGAGGATGGCGAGACGCGAAAAGCGAACGCGAGGCATTTCCAAGTCAATTCCTCAGTTTCAGTTTCATTTTCATTCCGATTGTGGGTGGTGGGTTCACTGGCTCACGGGTTTTTCCCCCGGCCACCCAGCCACCACTCTTTTTGGGTGGCTTTTCCTGACCACTCATGCATGAAACAGCGCTTCAGGAACAGACAAAACCGAGAGACATCGCATTGTCTGCCGCTGAAGAATAAATAAACTACTCGTAACAACAATAAGCGGAGCAAGTCGAGCAAATTACGCACAACAAATAAGTTTATTCGGTTAACTTTGGCCGCAAAACTAGAGAACCGCTCGTCTCCAAACCTCTCTCTTGCAAAAAAAAAAGTGGGCGAAACTTTTGAGCATTACATGCATAAATAACCATTAAAGGAAACTCAAATTGGCCCACAAATAGGAAAAGAATGGAATAGAATTAACGCAGAAAAAATAGGCAAACGGATGGATATTCGATTCGGCTCCTTGAAAATGATTTAGCCCCAAGAATTGCCTGCGAATTGCCTCCTTTGAGATGAACTCGAGTGGAAGAGCAACTTTGCGGATGGAATTATCTCCCATGAAGATGTAATTGATAAATGGCCAGATGTGGAGGGGCCATGGAAATGGAAATGGGCCATGGAAATGCGATATACTAAGCCCAAACGATGGCACACAGAGAGCCCTGGAGAAAGGTTTTTGGTTTCGTGGTCCCAGCAACGCACCGCACTCGTTAAAGTCAAAGCCAAAGAGACCCAATACGGAGAATTACCATTACCACACAAATATATTTGCACATTTGCCCTTAAACTTTATAATTAAATGGGAAACTTTTAAATTGGGATTTAGTGCAACATGTGCAGGATAATTTTCCAAGAAACTATCTCAGAAGATAGTGGTTTCACATATCAACAATAATTCACCAATGAATCAACAACAATTCAACAATGATAATCAAATCTATACTTATTACTTCTTTTGTTTGGTAATTACATACCTATCTCTCTCTCTTATTAATTATACCTATTAATTGTCTTCAAAGCCCGTAACACTCTTAAGGTGTTCAGACATAACCTCTCAACAATGACTCTCCAACTCAACAACAACCACTCAACAAACACCAATAGTTTGGCAATTTTTACAAGTGCATAAGCCTCGCTGCCTCAAATTGTTGGTTCGACCATCAAGTGTTTACACAACAGGTAACCTCTCCAATTATTCCAATAGAACTGTCCCAACAACTCAACAACAGAACTCAACAATTCAACAATAGTTCAACAACCGCTGTATTTATGTTCAATATGACAGCCATCAAATAGAAATAACTACGCCACATTACCTTACCAATTCGAGGGACCCAAAGGCATTCGGGACAATCAAAAAGCGAACAATTGCTGGGTTATTTATACATGTCGTACATATAGCCACTTGGGCATTTGATTCGCTCACACTTGATCACTTAACGAGGCACGGATAATTCCCCACTCAATGAATCTCAAGCAGCAACAGCAACTTATCCGCAGATCATCTCAATGGGTATTACCTACTTACACACGCACATGTAAACAGATGTGTGTGTGTGTGTCCTGGTCCTTGAGCATAAATGTGTCTGTGTGTGTGTGTAATTATGTGCTACATCATCTTTTATGGAGGCTCAAACAACAAGGGGGCCATGCATCATTTTCTTTGCCGCTTCCTCTTAATCTTTTTGCGTTTCATTTTTTTTTTATTGTCAAGTGTATCAAACGGAATATTGCCACGCCCCCGGGCCGACGAGCCGCCCCCGCTGTTGGCCCCTTACTGCAACCACTATGTCTCTCGTTTGTTTGTGTTTAATCTCGTTTTAATGCCGTCGAGCATCATCGTAAAAATTATTACATTAAATGTCAACGCAAAAGAGAGAAGGAAAGAGCACTCACACACATGCCGGAATACAGAGAGAGAAATAGTTGTGACTCAAGAATTAAAAAAAACAGTTTGGCTTCTTGCCAATGAAGATGGGAAAAAATATTACTTTTATCGTAGTTTAAATTATTTGTATATCAAGGTTTAAAACTACCAATAGGGAGTGTATATGAAAAATATAAATAAATCGTTGCATACATTTGGGCACCTTTGGAAAATATCCCCAGAAATTCGGTTTTACGTCACTTTAGGTTAAAATTTTTGAATGTTTTTAAGTAACTAAAAATAAACCTGCCTAATACATTTTTCTGAAATTTTTCTTTCCGTGCCTATGAAGAAAGTAAAATGAGCGCAGAAATGGGAAGAGAAGAGCGGGAGGTAGAAAGATATGGGTGGATAGAGCAGGTTCACTGAAGACGGTGAAGGTCTGTTGGTTTAAGAGGGTCGTTATTATTAAATTTTACACACGCACACACACACACAAACCCGCACAGAGACAACAATAAAGTGTGCGAATGTATGCCCAAACACACACACCAGCTCACACTTTCGTACAAACAATGTATACGCCACTAAAATTCAATTTTTACGAGCATAATATGTTTCAATGGCAACACATACACACAGACAGCGAGGGGCTCACACACACACACAACAACTCACGTACACGCACACTTAGCACACCTTCATTTAAGGTCTCCTTTTGTCTTTGTCTCAGCCTCCATTTTCCGGCCCACCGCCCATTTGCCACCCACCACAATCATTTTCGGCAACTGCTTTTTATGTGTGTCGCACATTATTAAATGAATTCAAGCGCAGAAAATTGCCTGCCAGCCACCCACAACCCATTTTTGTCAATAACCTCAGCGATCCGAGTAACAAATCAAGTCCCTATCAGATGGCAGGCAAATTGCTTTAAAAATATTACAAGACAAATATATACAGCGGGTAAAAACAACAGCCAGACTTTTCATAAATTTGCCATCTTTCTTATCATTGATTTTAAAATATCGAAAAAAAAACAATAGATATTTTATTGTAATTTGAATCCATCTCTAAGGGTGTCTAAAAGTATGCAACAATATATTTTGAATCCTTTTTTCATAGTAATTTATTGGGAATTTGATTGCGAGCTTAACCAAGCCAAAATACTACAAAAAAGATGTCAAATGAATAGCATTTTTATGTGCATTACACATAAAGTGAATATACTTTGTATAGCATACTTTTAGTCAAACTGGTCATTTTTCTTTGTTTATGACTATGTCGCAATTTAATTATTTTTCCCTTAAAAAAATCTTAAAATTATTCTGAGTATTGGGTTTAAAAGATAAAGAGTGATACTTTTAAAATAGTTTGACACCAAAATAAGCTATGAATACGTTTTTCTGTAATACCCACGGAAAGTGGGCCATTTGTAGCATTTTTCCAACTTTTCTTTTGAATTTTTTGAGAACGCATTTTAATTTGGGAATTCGAAACAAATTCAAGTTTATCGCATACGTCGAGGTAAATTTGAAAAGAATTAATTTTGTAAAACAGTGTTATGAGTTGATTTCGTGTGATGTAAGGTGGATCATCTATTTTTACTTCCTCAACCAGCACATTTGATGATGTGCTGTTATTCTGGATATGATAAATGACCTGATTATGTGTGGGTACACAACACTGCAACTCACAAAGTACTTGGGCTATTTATAGGTATTTTCCGCTCTACCCAGAAGACACAGCGTTTTCCCGCCTGATTCACTTCCGCAGTGAGGAGTGCAGAGTGCATGCTGCTTGGCCGATTTGAATGTTGACACGTTCTGGTCCTTTCCCGGGTCTTTTTCCTGGTCTTATTCCAGCTTATTATCTCAAGTCCTTTGCCATTTCCATACAATGAAATGTAACTAATGAGGCGTATAATCATTGTTATGTCAACAGTTTTGCTGCCTTTTGACAAACGGCACACAAACGATGGAAAGGGACGGCCTCACGCGCTCCGAAAGAGACGGGCATACAAAGTGTGAGGGAGACAGAGGCAGGCAGTGCAAATTTTTCGGGGGGTGCGGCGATACTAGAAGTAATCTTCGTGCACATGTCAATATAAATAAGCGGCGGAGGAAGTGCCAAGAAGATGGGGAGTGTGGGAAACTTCATCATTACATTGTGTAAAAGTGGCCAAAAAGGAAATGGTAAGAAGAGGAGAAACCACCCACACAAGTACATGACACATGCTTTGACGTAATTGCTGTGTAGGAAATAAGCAATTTGAGAGATCATTAAAAAGTTGAAGCGACAAAATAAAAATCCCCACTCGAAAGAAATAAAAAAGAAACTCGAAGAAAAGATGAAGAAATAAAAACGCCATCAACGCTAAAGGATATTAAATGCCAAGCGCACATACGAACTTTGTTCAACCCTCAAAATGTGTGTTTTTTTCTGTTTTTCGCCCTTTTTTTTTTGGTAAAATAGTTGGCCCAATCAATTGGATTTGTTGTTTTTTTCGACAGGCCGAGAACAGAAATGTGATTCAATGCGAAATCAGTTTACATTTGTGATTTCTTTTTGATTAGTTAGCAGCTTAGAGAAGGCCAACTGACAGCGATTTCCTCAAATCGCATTCACGGAAATTGACTCAATTGCCATGGAATTTTCATGGCGAGCGGGAAGCGAAGAAGCAACAAGAAACCCGCAAGCCAAATACCGAAAATACTCGAAAACCCCCAAAAACCACACACAACATGAACAAAAATAATCATAATAATACAAAAAAAGATGGAGGAAAACAAGGAAGAAAACCTCCTGAAGAAAGCAGAGGGAAAAACTCGTCGTCGGCATGCAGTTGAATGCACGCATTTTGTATTTTGTGGCTCGCAGTCTTTGTGGCAAAACTTCTCCCTTTCCCTCGCAGACCCCCTGGGCCACCGGGGGGTTAAGCTGGCGACAGGGGACAGGGGGACAGGGGGAGGGGGATAAGGATGGCAGGATGGGCATTTGATTGCGAGTTTGTGTGTTTTACTTTTTTGGCCTGGCCAAAGACTTTGCGTCAACAGCAGAAACAGGCGGCAGCAGCCAAAAACACTCGACAAGCGACAGGCGGCAACAAAGCAAATTTTGTTAGTGGCTTTTGCTGGCCTCTAGCTGCTGCAAAATGCACGGCGAGAAAAAACTCCAAAAACGATATGCCAAAATTAAATAAAAAATAATGGATACTTTTCCATTTGAGTTTGGAAACTGTTAAAAAAATCCTTAAATATATTTTTTATAATAAATATAATAATATTAAAAAATATGTAAAGAGAAGTCTAAGATAAGGTTATTTTATTTAATATATATTTTAATTACTAATTTTTCTATTGGTAATAAAACAAAATTAAATTCAATTATGTAATTAATAAAAAAAAAGAAATACAAATAAATTAATAAATAGAAAATACATAATATAAACATAACATTTTTAGATGATTTATTATTTATTTTCATTTTATTTATTTATTTTTATTATTTTTTTTATATTTTATTATCAATAAAAATTTAATTATTTGGCCAAATTTAACTTGCACTTTCTGGATTTTAAAAAATATATTAAATCTTATAAAATTCATAATTTATTGTGGTTTTTCTCTCAGTGCTGCCTCCCTCCTTGCGATTTTCCTTTGGGCCCAGCTGCGTGAATGCCACTGCATTGTTCGGCACTTATTTCTGGCTTTTGTAAATAGTATTTGCATTTCATTTTCTGGTCGTGTCCTGGCCGAGTCCTTCCGTGTCCTTCGTCCCGCTGATGCCGCCTCTGCCGCCGCTGCCGTGCTAGTTAGCGACTTTTCGCTGCACTTTAAATGTCATTTGTTTGCCGTTTCGGTGCGGCTGCCTTTAAGTAAATTAGTGACCCCCTTTTCGGCGCCCTTCTGCATCTCGGCCATTGTGTTTATCCAGGCGCATTTCTTTTTGTGCAGTGAGACATTCCACTCCCCTTTTTTAACCACGGGTCTCGTCCTTCGTCTCGACATCGCTGACGATGGCCTTTGTTCTACTCGGTCGCACAGTAGCTGAAATTTGTCGTAACAAGATTTGCTTTTGATTTGGATTCGCGTCCAACGTCTCCGTTTCCCGCTCCTTTGCATTGCCTTTTTACGACACTGAAAGAAACAATTATAGCCACATTAAAAAAATACAAAAAATTTAAAAGAAAGGAAAAAATACCGATGTATATATAAACAAAAATAAATATAAATTACTAATTTAATATTTTAATGTATATTCTTTAATCCTTCTCAAAAAAATATATTAAATAAAAAAATATTTATTTAAAAAGAAATTACTAATTTATTATTTTAATGTATATTTTTTAATCATTCTTAAACAAATTCAAAATACAATTTATTAAAAATAAAAAATATATATATAATTAAAAATAAAAAGAAATTACTAATTTATTATTTTAATGCATAACTTTTAATCGTTCTTAACAGCATATTTAAAATGTATATTATAATCTTAGTTTATGCTTATCTTTTGATAACAAAAGATAATTCCACAAAAACTTGAAAAACAATTAACTGACATTTTCTAAACACACATTCGTTCAAAAAAATATAAATATCATGCTGATTGGCAATTAATAGAAGACGCTTTTTTTCTTAAGTGTACGCCCGCCCCCTTTGCCGCCCACTTGACATCGTGAGCGCGTGCAACATTTTTGCGTAAACAAGTTTCCTTGTGCAACGAAATGCGAACGGCAACAGGAACAGCGGGACAGAAGCAAAGAATCCCAATTGCAGGCCTGCCGAGGCACTTGAGCCAATTAGGATTTATGGCCCAGCGGGCTGTCCCTTTTGTGCCGAAAGCCACCCACCACCCACTCACCCATCACCCAGCATCACCTTCCCCAGCGGACTGTTTACAGACCCCATTTGTGGTCACGATTATCACTGTTTGTGACAGTTGTTGGACAGGCGGCGAAGGCTATAAGAAAGTGGAATGATGGAGTGCTTGGCGAAATTGAAGCCAAGATCAGGGATACCATTAAGTAAATATTTCCCGAGTTCATTGTTGAGTTATTATAATCTAAAAACGAAAAACGAAATATTATTTAATGCACCGAATAAAATTACCATAGAAAGTAATCTAAAACTAAAAACAAGAGATAAATAAAGCAAGCAGTGACAAGCAGGGCAAACTAAGCAGTCGCTTAAAAGTGGCGCCATCTATGTGGCGGACAATTCATTATTTGCTTATAACTTTTTATAGAGTGGTCCGATTTAAAAAATTTCTTCTACGTTAAACTTTGAAACAACTTTATGCTTTATATAAATTAAATTAATTACATTTGTAAGTGTAATGCAGCAAATCGGTTTAAAAAAAAAATATTAAAAAATTTATGATAATGATCTTGTGAAAAGGCTTTAAATATTTGTAACGAAACGCAAACGCAATCCCCTTCAATTTGGCCACATCCTGCAGCATTTTGTTCTTTCTTGCCAACATCTATCAACGCGACTGGCGAAAGCCCCATGGATTGCGATGCGGATATATATCATATTAGCCCATCTGCGCCACTGTGAATCCCATTGGAATCGAAATACATATATTAAGCTTTATACATATGCAAGCAGGCGAATATGCGAATATGTACTATATATCTTTATCTGCACACACAGAGGGCCAGCGAAACAGTGAGAGAGTGAAACAGCGAAGCGTTTCAGCGTCAGTTTTTATCTACGATGATGCATAAAGCGCCACAAAACATTCCCTTACCACCGAAAATCCCAAATACCCAACACCCCCCTCCACTCACCCTTTTTCCAGTCGACTGCTTTATTATGCTAAAAACTGTGGAGCTAAAGTGTGTTATATGGCATAATCCACTAACGAAAATTGAGCACGAATTTATTATGTTTTCGCATTTTTTGCTTTCCTGCCTAAACAGACATCCGGCATGGTGTGCGAGTGTGTGTGGGTGTGCACAAACACACACACACTCATACATAATGAATTATGCAAGACATTCATGCCCCCCACACACTCGGAAATACTTTTAGCCCTATCAATAATTCAAGCCAAACCCAACGAAACAAATAAAATACGGAAAAAAAGAGGAGAGAGAGGGGCTGAGAAAAAGCGAGATCCTAAAGAGGAGAAAAAAAGACTAAACAAACAAGAGCAGAAAGCTGCCGACTTGATGAATTATAGAAGTAAATCTGAATTGAAATATAACCGAACCGAACTGAACTACATATATGCATGTGTGTATGAATGAATGTGCATAACTTTTCCATAAATGTGAGTGTGTGCCCATTTGGACACCACCTGAGCCGCCATTGGAGATGGAACCGGGAGTTAGGATCGTGAGCGGTTTCGATAACTGAATTATCAATCAATTTTGACAAAACGGTTGTATTAAAAGCTTAAATATGGGTATTTTAATGTCTAATCAAATTCATTTAAATTTGTTTATAAAAGAACAAGAGAGACTATCAAATAACCGTTACTCAACTAAAGCAAGCAGTCGCAAGCAGTCGAAATTAGTCGCAAGCAGTGCCAGAAAATCAACTTGCTCAGTTTTTTTATTTGCTCATAACCTTTTAATGACTGGTTCGATTGAAAAATTTCTTCCTTATTTTAGTAGGTATTACTAAGGGAGACAAAACTGCATTTTCACTTTTACAAAATCTGTATTATAGCGGTCTCAGTAATGAAGAACTAAAATATATTGTTGCATACTTTCAGACACCTGAATTGATTTTTGTGTTATGAATACCAAACTCTTTACTTCTCCATTCATAGTCA
Source organism: Drosophila mimetica (assembly GCA_037075245.1). NCBI lineage: Eukaryota > Metazoa > Arthropoda > Insecta > Diptera > Drosophilidae > Drosophila > Drosophila mimetica. The sequence continues at coordinate 8,159,056 of JBAMCH010000005.1, forward strand.
CGCGCCCATCTTTAATACTCAACCAAATATCTATCACGACTTTTGTATTTGTATATCTTCGTTTTTGTGTGGCGTTATTATGAGCAAATGAAATGCACGCCATATGAAGTGTAATATATCATCGAAGTCAGCCAGACAAACTGGATGATGGCTGAAGCAGGCGAGCGGGGGGGCGCAGGTAAAATGGCCTATATAAATAAATAGATTTATTGCCGCACTCGTTTCGTGTTTGGTGTGTGTTCCTCGTAATTTATGCCGGCCAAGAAACATTTGAATTAATTTGTTGGCTTTATCAATAGTTTTACGCACGCTCCCCTCTCTGCATCGCCATTCTTTGCTTTTCTTTTTCGCTAATAAGCTTTCAACTTAAAGCTGATTCAACTTATCGCCGACTTTTGTTGCACGTTCGCCGCCATATATGTAGGTATTCCGGAACGGAGCCAAGTCCTAAGTACTTTTCCAGTTTTTCTTGCCAATCTCGAGTTGCTTTTAGCTAACAAAAACTAACCGAAGAACTGAGATCACGAGCCACAGACTAGAAAAGTGTGGGTTTTTGTGGGGTAACTGACAAAGTACTTTTACTTAAAGTGCATTTCTACTACCACTCTTTCTCTCTGCCTTTGAAGTTTCTGAAGAGAGCTCACAAAGTGGCGGAAAAGAAAGAGATTTTCGCGAAAGAATGGTAGAAAAAAAGCGCCGAGAAAATCAAATATTTTTAACCCGATTTTCGAGCGCTTTGCAGGTAAACTTCGAAAACGCTTTCAAGAAGTTTTTTCGGAATCAAATAAAGTTTAAGTAATTGCTAGAAAATTAAGTGAGTTTTTTTTTTGTCATAAAAAAAGCCTCGACTATCAAATACCCGTTACTCGGCTAAAGCAAGCAGTGGAATGCAGGGTAAGCCAAGCAGTCGCTTTAAAGTGGCGCCATCTATGTGGTGGACTATCCACATTTTTGCTAATAACTTTTTACTGAGTGGTTCGATTTAAAAAATTTCTTCTACATCTCGGCAGGTATTAATAAACCAAACAAAATGCAGTTTACATTTTAGTTTTAAAACTCTGGGCGCCACAGTTTATAGGCAGATAGATATAGTCAACCATTATTTTACTATTCTTTGCCCATGTATTTCTACTATAAAAATCCGCTTCTAAGCGCCCGATTCTAACTTTTTCTAATTAGCTTAAAGTAAAACTTCCCCTTAGATCAATGATTCCGTCGGATTACGAAAGTTAAGCCCGCCCCAGTCGTAATTCAATTACGGATCCGTTACGGCGTTCCATTTACCCGGCCGTGAGTTACGAATTAAGCTACTTGAACAATAATTGACTTCAACAAACTGCATTTGTTGCGCATTTATCTTGAGGCATCCGCGTTGCGCTCTAACTATTTGCACAATGGTGGGCGGTTTTTGAGGGGCGGTGCAGCTGTAGGAGCCCACGAAAAACCACTCAAACCCCTCGACATTCTCCACTTCACTGCAATGAAAGCCGCTGCTGCTGAAGAGCCGCAGAAGATGTAAAATACGGCGGGGCGAAATAAAAAAAATAAGAGTTAACTTTAACGTAGCCAGGCTCGAAGTGAAGTGAAGAGTCTGGAGTGCGTGGGGTTTTGTTTACACAGCATGGTAAATTCCCCCCTGCCTGCCGACGACGCCCCTGCCAACCATCCTGTTGCTCTTGAGCAAGGAGCTGCGGTTACTGCCACAGTAACACACTCCCTTCGAATGCACTGGGCGAAAAATTGCGACAAATTCAACTAAAATTATAATGAAAATTTATATAAGATCAATTCAAGTTCAATTTACAATAGGTTTTCTTTAAAAATCTGAGTTGAAATAGGTTTTAAAGGAAGAAAACTACTAATTAATATTTTTTTAACACTTCAAAATAAATAAAAAATATTTTTTCCAGTGCCATTCGCCTTGGAGTCCATCAAATTGCAATATCCGCGACAGCGACATCGACATTAAGCCCCTCACATCGATATCGCCTGCCAGTCCTTTGTCTCTTCCTCTTCCTCTGCCTCCTCCTCCGCCCCGACCACGCCCCCTTTGGAGGATAAGATTAATGCATTTTAGCCTGGCAGGAAGAGTCTTACTTCGGCGCCCCGGCTGAAAAGCGAGTATCTTAATACTCTGGTTACACTTCAAAATGAGCAGCGCCTGTGTTTTCCGTTTTCCGCGCGCGCTTTTCCCTCTGATTTCCCTCGATTTTCCCCGATTTCCGCTGCTCACCTGCCTGCGCTTTGCATATCGCCTGGCACTAACTTGCCGCCCGCGGAGAAGTTTCGAACAAAGTATCGAACTGAGATTGATGGCCGGCTCATTGATCAGGTTTAAATAGTTTTAAATTGCGGCCCTTGGCGCCGTTTTGTGTTGTTACCGCGCGCTGTAAACTTATTTATCCCGATCAGTTTTTCGCTAATTGGCTTGCGGATGCTATAAAGTTGCAATTTGTTAAGTTTATGAGGTGGCTATGATTTTATTCTTTCGAGTTTTAATTAACTACTCGCGGTAATTACACAGGCTTACTTGGTGCGGTTGATTATGCTGGATTATTGGCTGCTTAAGACTTTAATTAGCTAAGATGGGTTTTACATTTAAACATTTCCAAAGAATTTAGTGAAGATCCAAATGATAAAAAATACACTGAAATAAATGATCATGAAAATGAAACTGCTTTTATATTAACTTGAAACTGTTAGTTTTAAAAATATCTTAATAATAATTAAAATTAAACTTTTGGTATAGAATTTACATTGATACTATATTACTTAGTATTAATTGAATACCACATTTTTATACTGGATCTAGTATATTTTAATATATTTTTAATAATACATGAAATTAATAGAATGTTCACATACTATAATAACTCCATACCACACTTTTATACTCGATCTAGTATATTTTTAATACAAAAAACTATTAAAGAGTTCAGATTTTATATTATATAGTATTATTTCAATACCACACTTTTATACTGGATCTAGTATATTTTTAAAACAACGAGTTTTAAGAGTTCAATTAGGGTTTTTTGGGGTGCATAAAAATATTGCTGATTTTACGGATACATTTTATGGATCGTGTTGCATTCAACAGTATTTTTACTCACTTTTGTGCTCGTGTTGCAGGTGTTTTTCATTTGCTGTCCAAGCAATCAGTTCGACGCAAAAAATATCGCCAACAGGCCGCAAGCGCCACTCGAGAAAACTTTAAAAATCACTTTTCGAACATCACAACAAAAAAGTGACCAAACAATTTCCATTAGTGCAAGCGAGTAGGTTAAATAATTGATTAAAAAGCTTGTTGATGTGGCGCAAAAATGTCGGAGTGACAAAGTTGCAATTAAATTAACATTTACATTGAAACCGACGCAAAAAAAAAAGAACTGGAACGCAGCAGATTGTTGTCACACATTCAACGCACACGCAAAACTAATTGAATTATATTTAATTAATGTGACACAACAATGCACAAAATACAAAAAAAAGGCGAAGGCGGGGGACGAAAGAGGGAAAGTTAAAGTGAGTGGAAAACTCTGGGATTGGAGGGAATTTCTTGCATATGACAGAAACTAACTCGCAAGCACGTGGATAATTTTAATTTTATGTACTTACACACATACACTCACGCACGCACACAGCGAGATTCTCCCTCACATGACTCAAACTTTTCCAAAATTGTTTTGCTAACGACAACAACCGAAGAAGTAGCAGCAACATCAACTCTGCCAGACTGCAGCAGTTGCAGCAATAAATCTTAGCATACCGCAGGGCGCCCAGCGCCAAGGAACTTTCCCCGACCTCCCGCCCTCCTGCTTCCCGCTTTCCCAGCCCCACCCCCTCCTCGATTTTCCCTGCCCCACCGAGTGCCACAATGTGGCTTAAGCAATTTGTGCAGCGACAACAACACCGCCAACGCCAGCAATAACAGCTCTACACAGCAAAAAACATACCTTTAAAGCGGTCTCGCGTTTATATATTGAATTTTTTATTTTCTGTTTATTTTCTTTTCCTTCCTTCAGAATTACTTACAACTTCAGAAATATTTTAAGTAATTTACATTTAAAAATAATGAATTTATCATCATCTTAAAATTAGGACAACATTTTTAGATAATTTGCATTTACAAAGAAGAAAATTTTTATCAACTTCCTAAAATTAGGAAAATAGTCTAAAAAATTTGACAAAATTTTTCAAAAGTTTAGATTTAAAAAAAATGAATTATCATCATCTTAAAATTAGTTAACCAATTAAACATAATTTTTAAATAATTTACATTAAAACATTTTTTTTGTCAATTTCTTAAAATTCTTTAAAATATTTTAAACAATTGGCCAAAATTTTTTAAAAATGTACATAAAAAAAACCATGATTTTATCATCATCTTAAAACTTTTAAAAATAGTTAACCAATTGAACAACTTTTTTTTATAATTTACATGTTCTTTTTTAACAATTCAAACATTGTGGCAATTTGGACCAAAAATAATAGTCCAGCAAAAATTTGGTAAGACTATTTTACACATATATTTTTTGAGTTCTTTCTTTAATTTCATTTATTTTTATGATTATTTTCATTATTCCACCTGGTTAAAAAAAAAAACAGAGATTTTAATAAAACTCATTAATTTCTCTGTGTGCATCGACTGCGCGCACAGTCCGTGCTAAAAGTATGTGCCCAGGACTCGCATATAGAATGCTTCGGCATTAGTTTTTAGTTTTCGCATCACATGACGCTCGGGGGTGTCATATTGAAAAAAAATTGCTTTCAAATTGGGCCAAGCCAAGCAGAAACGTAAAAGGCAAAAAAAAACACACACACACGAACACAAAAAATCGCAAAAAGAAAAGCTCGGAAAAAATAGAAACCAAAAAAAGGGAAAAACAAAGCACAGGAATACAAAAAAAAAAGAGCTAGAAAACAAATAGCCGCCGGTTGCAGCAACAACTACAAATTTTTGTTTCGAAATTAATTGCAGTGGTTTGCAAAATGTATAAAAAAAACACCGAAAACAGAAAACAAAGTAAGAGAAAGGGAAAAACTATAAAAAAGCCGAAGAAAAAGCTGGAGTCAGAGGCAAGTTTCAGTTTTTGGTAGCCAAAGTTAAACAATTAACTAGGCAGGGACTAGTTTTGGACCAAAACAAAAAAGGGGGCGGTGGCCAAAATGGAGGCAGAGTGAGATATATGCAGACATGTTGACATGATGATGGGCGTGGCAGTAACGGGTTAACGGGGGAGGGACTGTGAATGATAGATGGACGAGTGTTAAATGGCTCCCAGGCAGGAAGATTTGCGTGGAGTGGAGAACTCACTCGTTGCGGGGCAAGATGCCACCATGAATGGCATTACACAGATGCAATGTGCCCTGAAAATGACAAAACACGACAGCCAAAGCACGAGCATCTGGGGGAATACGGGATTAATAGAGGTTTTTATTTCCGGCTCACACTGCGTATACGTAATTTGAGCTTAGAAGGCGCTTCTACGCTCAGATATTTACTTGATATGGTTATGATAAGGTTGTTTTTTTCAGGCTTAAAAACCATTCGTAGAACCAAGTAGGATAAAGGATTAATAGAGGTTTCTATTCTCGGCTCACTCTGCGTATACGTAATATATTCTTAGATATTTACTTAATTCGCCTATAAATGGGGTGCTTTAGTTCAGGAAGGTATGCCATTCCGTATTTGGATAATTAGTTCAATTTTTATAGCAAAAATACTGACTTTTTTTTTTGCGGAAAATGAAGATTTCGATTTTTGGCCAAAATCTGATTTTTCGTATAAATTGTTTTTGCTCTAATTTTTGCAAAAATGCTCCGATATTAAAACGGTAAACTGATCTGAGCAGATAACAACCTGATAATTAATATTAGTGCACTCTCCGGCTGATTTAGGAAAAATAAAATATTTTCGAATTTTTGTTAAGGGGTAGCATCACAATTTTTTGAAAAAAATTTCAAAAAAATAAAATTTTCAGTTTGAAATGCCAATTTATAGAAAATTTAACTACGAGTTCAGGAAGGTATGTCATTCCATGTTTGGCCAACTATTTTCGTTGGTATTAAGTTCATTCAGTTGATGCCATCAATAAATCTCAAAATTTCCGCTATCAATTAGCATGCAATTTGAATGCCCGATTGTTTGCCAAGTGGATGTTTACTGTACCGCTGTACCGGTGTCGCCGCTGAGCTCACTGTCCTCGTGCACATACAGCCACTAAATGAAAATGCTCGCACACTCTTGGCCATATTTAATGGCATGTTTATTGAACTCTCTGGATGTTTAATGAATTGCAAACACATATGGCGCCACCCTTCAAATACTTGTATATAGTATATGTTTTCGTGTCGTACGCTGTGTGTACCTGCGTATTTGCACTGGCATACGTTGGGCAAATACGTAATAGTGGCGCCAAATGAAAACATCAAGGTGGCCAATCGACAATATCACACAATTACGTCAATCGTGAAAATTACTGCAAAAGTTCGCAATGGCAGATTCTGCAGAATCGCATCGATGGCGCCGCTGGTGTTCCGCATTCAATATTCAGTTTGATTACACATAAATGTACTTGAATCAAATGAAATTAAAATTCATTTCATACCCGGATACTGTCAATATTGCCCAGGTGTCTGCCGTTCGCATTGTTTATGAGGTCGCTTTGGGCAAGTAAATTGAATCGAAAATTATGCAGATCGAACTGGGTGAATGGGGTGAGTGTTCTCGAATATCGAATTGAATTTCTCTGGGTTCCATTGAATTGATATTATTATTTTATTGTATTTTATTTTGTAATTTTTATTTTATTTTTATTTATTTTTAATTTATTAGGAATTTTTCTTGACATCCATATAATTACCTGGTTTTCTTAAGGATTTTCATAAGCTGTACTTGGTTGAGCCTAAGATTTGTGAACACCACTGCGTATACTTGATTGTATGTTTTCTACAGCAAAAGATCATCTTTTTCTTAAAGTAATCATCTATTTAATGGTTCCAATATTACTTAGGTTGTCTTTTCACTTCATTTTCGTAACGTATGACTAAAGATAATATTGTCATAGCTTGATTTGGTTACCCCCCATCATTCATATATCCTTGACAACTATTCGACTTGCATTAAAACGTTCCATCAAAAGTTGGCATCAAAAGTTGGCCCAACTAGTTGGCCAAATAGCCAGTTGGCTGTTGGCAATTGGTAAGCGACAGAGACAGCCTCCGGCCACGCCCACTTCGCACTATATAAATTAATCAATTACAGACGCACACACACATATGTATGTATGTATGACTGCTGCGAAAGGAGAAAAGGACGAGCAAGGAGCAAGGAAGAAGGAGCGAAGAGGGGGGACCATCAAACGGTGCAGCTCAGCTGTCAATTGGAGTTGTCGTTGCCATGACAGACGATTGCACAAACACGGCGGACACAGATACGCACACACACACACACTCGGGCACTTTGGCAGGACCATCACACAGATACATACACACACACACACACTCACATGTCAAGTGTATCCTGATGGTTCGCCTTTGGCTGTTTGTTGTGTGCTCGTCTATAAATCATGTTAATTACGTTATAGCAAATAATTTTCCTGCACATGGAGAGCATGTCTTGCATAGACAGATTGTCGCTGGGCACGGGAACTGGAACCGAAGCCAAACCACCCGCTGAACCACTGGAACACTGAGCCACCGAACTACACCCAAAAAAAAAATTAAAAATATACTAGGTCCAGTATTAAAACGTCGCACTGATTTAATACTAAATAATATACTATCTGAACTCTGTAGTATTTATTTCACACAGTACAGTTATAAGTGTGCCACTGAATTAATACTAAATAATATACTATCTAAACTCTGTATTTCAAATTCATTTCATACTAAATATCATAGAGTACAGTATAAAAGTGTGGCACTGAATTAATACTAAATAATATACTATCTAAGATCTTTAGTATTCATTTCATACTAAATATTCTAAAGTTTACATTTCGTAATGTAAATTCTATATCAAAAGTGTAATTTTAACACTTCTGACTTATCCTAATGAAATATTTTTTGAAACTCTATAAATTAATTTCCATTAACTTTTTTCTTTCGGTGTAGTGAACCCATCCATGCCCCCATTCGTCGCACGCTTCAGTTTCGCATGTAAAATGCATCACTTATTTGCTCGCGCTGCCATGCGGCTTTCAATATTTGTGGTCCATCGAATCATCCAGCCATTCGAACACCCAAACAACCAACCAACCAAACACCCATGGAACCACCACTCTGCCGTCCAATCAATCGAACAACTCGATGGAAACCCAATAATGACCGCTTCGAAGCGCCGATAAAGATCTTTTGTTTTACTTTGAATGGCTTCACGGAACTCCGGATCCCTTAATGAGGTTCTACAGACCTCTCTGCTCGAATTCTTAGGCTTTTATGCGTAATATGTGGAAAGATGGTATGGTAGAAAATCAAATCAATTTGCAATTATTCTCTGATTTCAAAGAGTTAGTTAAGTTTAAAAGTATATAAAATACAAAACTTTATTTTTAGGAAAACTCAATTTATTTCTATTTACTTAGCTTAAGCCTTAAATAGGGAAAAAAATGATGAGCTGCGAAAATTCGGGACAAGTAGTTGCCCACATTTCGATTTCGGGACAATAGATGAGATGTTGTAACTTTAACCAGCTGAAGTGGCGGCACTTGATGAGGAAAAGACATTTTCCTAACACGATTTCCTTGTCCCATTCTTTATTTTTTCCCTTTTTTTCTATGTGTGTGTGTGGCAAACGGACAAGTGGCTTGGCTTAGTTTTTCTGAAAACGGCCGCCTGTCGAGATTTTCGACACACAAATGCGAGACAATGGGCGATAGGCATCTTCTGTAACCTCATCATCGCCACGGGCTTCAGGCTTCGGTATCTCGTGTCCATTGTCATCCGTCCATGTGGGACGGCAGACTGTTTCGTTTTCGGTTTCGGTTTCTGGGAAAGTGTCAGTCCAATAATATAGCCAGCTACACGGAGAAAAATATGCTTAAACACACAAAAAAGGAATGATATGATATAATATGATATGAAATGATGATCAATTTGATGAAATTCGGGATCAATTTGAACTTCATATCGCACATATCATATCATATCATATCTTTTCACATCATTTATGTCGTCATATTGCTTCTTCCTCTTCTACTTTCGATGTCAGAGAATCTCCGGCAGAAAGAAATCGAAATATCAATTTTACGTGCAATAATGGTAAAAACGATATGTGTATAAATATAACCATTTTTTTTTTGGAGTAACTTTTAAATATATTTTAAATATAAATTGAAAAGTTATATGTTTGGTTAAGTTTGATATTAAAATAAATTGTTTTTAATATTTTCAAAAGGTCATATTTGTAAATCACATACCGTTTTCTGGCTGTGTACATCGCTTGGGTCCTGCATATGTGGCTAATCCAGTGCTGTATCCTCGAACATTTGTGTCCCGTCGGAAGAATAAGTATGGCAATTGTAAGGTCAACTTTCCTGTTAGATGGGCCTCGTCTAATGCAGTGGAAAAATGATTTGACTGGGAGGCTTCCGTTTTTGCGGTTGCCTTTTGACTGCTTCTGGTCCACTCATGCCCTTTGTTGTTCCTTGTGTGTGTGTGAAAATTTATGATTTTCCGAGCGACTTTGAAAATCAGGGAGCATCTTTTGGCCTTTTTCACTTGGTCTTTCGCCTCCTTTCGTCTCTCGTCTCCTTTCGTTTCGTCTCGCTTGACATTTCACTTTTGGCGTTTGCGTTCGCCGTTTGCCTTTTCATATTTCGCATTTTATTTACCAAGCCTTTTTCCCAGCGACTGACAAACACATATTCGCTTTGGCTCTTGTTTGCCACCGACAAAAGCGAAATAGCGCCAAGGAATACCCTTTGCCTCTTCCCAGTGATTTTGTAGTCAAGGATGCCAAGGATGCGCCCACAAAGGACTTGAAAGCCGAACACGTTCTTCGGCACTGCCCTTTCGTACGTGGCGGCGTATACGTTATTTTTTCGAATTGAGGTCGAATTTCGGAAAGAAAAAGGGCTTTCTTTCTGCGTGATGGCGGTGGTCGTGATGATGGCACAAGACAAGCTCCAATACGTATACCCATCCCCTTACGAAACTCTTTAATTTTATTCAATTTAACAAAGTACTCAAAGCTGATAAGTTTTTGAAAATAATTAACATCTTATAATTGAATTACTAACATCACTGATGATTCATCAGTTGACGCAAGATTTTATTTCAAATCATTTAATTATCAAATAAAATATTTTTAAAAATGATTTTATAAAATCGTAATAAGATTTAAGCAAGTCTTGTTTTGGTTTTCTTAAACCATTTTTAACAAGTATTTAAAACTGAATTACTATTATCACTGATGATACATCAGTCGACGTAGGATTTTATATGAAATATTTTTTTTTAATATTATAAAATGGTTAAAAAAGAACTAATTTTGGTTTTCTAAAACTATTTTTAACTAGTAATCAAAATGGTCAGGTTTTTAAAGATATTTAAGATCTTATAATTGACAACACTGATGATTCATCAGTGAATTCTGTTTTTAAAAAGGCTGAAAATCCGCAAAAAAAAAACATTTCACATAAAATCCGTCCTGATATCACCTATTATGATTCTATATAATATTCACACATGTCACCCATATAAGAATGCTCTAAAAAAATTGAGTTTAATTCATTGTATAATTGTATAACTTCACTTAACACCCCCAACGGCCTTCCATTCGACCTATTTCAGGGTTTTAAAGCTCCCCTAAGCACAGGGCATTTATCATTCGACTATCTGACCGGGAAATCGCTTTCTGTTGTGTTTTTAATTATTTTCTTATGCCTCACTTAAGCCACCGCAGCTGCTTTTCTGCTTTTCTGCTCCTCTGCCTTTCCGCAGCCCGCAACCCTTTTGCGAGGCATATTGAGTGCTTTGTAATTTTTGCGGTTTTTAAGCCTTTTTCAAGACCCCCGAACGCGGTTTAAAAATAAAGAAAGCGTATCAATAAAAGGGATTTCTTTTCTTTTGGGCCTGCCAGCCAGCCTTTTTTGGGCTGCGAAGCGAATTTTGGCCTTTTTTGCCTCTTGGTTGTTGTCGCGATTTAATCTTTGGCTGCTGTGGATAATTGCGAGCTTAAGCATGCGCATAAAAGTCATTACGTCGACTGCCGCAGAACGGGCAATTTAGATTTATTCTAATTAGTGGCCCGGCTTCGCAGCAGCAGCAGCAACAACAACAACACACGTATTTCAAATGCTAATCAGTGACGCTCAAAAAAGGGGGGGCGCTGTGGGCGCAATGAATGAGGGTAAACATTGAAAAATGTCCCATCTTAGGCGATGAAGTTGCTTGGAAAATTAAGTTTTGGCCACGAAAAGAACAAGTGACAGCTGCTGTTGTTGGACAAAGTACTTAAACAGGGTATTCGGTGTTTGCGAATGGTTGGCTCAGCACTTTTTGGGGACCCCAGAAATATGGCTAATCCGCTGTTTGACTTCAATTAACACTGGCTTACTCAGGATTATTTTTAGACTTCATAAATATTACCATTACCAATACCAGCAAATATTGATATGGTTAGTGTATATTTTGATATTTTGGGAAGTTAGCACTAAATAAATATTATTTCTTATTTAAAATGAATTTTAAAAATAAATATACAAATATTGAAGCTCATAAATATATATATTAATATCTATTCTTATTTAAAATTAATTTTAAAAATAAATATAAAATTATTTATTGCAAGGCAAAAGATTTTAATAAATTCTACAAACTATTTTTCTGCCTTTTCAATTTTTCTGTTCATCACTAAGCGGTATCCTCAAGTCGATTATTATTCAAATCAAATAAATATTGATTCTCATTCAAAATATATTTTAAAAATAAAAATACAATTATTTATTGCATATTTATATATTTATTTATAAGAGGTATCATCAAGTCGATTATTATTCAAATCAAATAAATATTGATTCTTATTAAAAATATATTTAAAAAATAAATATACAATTATTTATTGCATATTTATATATTTATTTATATGAGGTATCAGCAAGTCGATTATTGATTTCCTGTGCGCCTTTAAAAATAATTCTCTCACTTTTCCAATAGGCAAGCAAATTGCCCGACTCCCACGTGTGAATTAGCGCAAAGCCCACAGCAAATTTATTTTAATTTAAAAGAGATTCGCAAAAAAAGAAAGGGACGTCAGGCGACTGGCAGACAGGCAGAAAGAGAGGGGAGTAGGAGGTTCTTATTTTTGCGTAGGGATAAGTGCAAATCAGTGGCAACTGCTGTTCCCGATTAGGATTTGTTGTCCTTGATGGCTGTGATTTGTCGATAATGCCAGTTTTCAATTTAATGCAAGCCAATAAATAATACATTTTCCCGGGATAAGTAATTTAACGTGTACAATAAATTAAATAATGTAAATAAAAAGTTCAACAAAAAAACAAACTACACAAAAGTGGGGCAATAATGAATAAAATTATTGTAATTAATTAAAGCATTTAAAATAAATAATAATTTAATAATATTCCTATATTTTATGCTAACCTTTGGAACATTTGTTAAAAAAAAAAACAGCAAAATTTAAACAATTAATTAGGCAACATTTTTAAAATCAAAGAAATAATTTAAAAATTATTTGACATTTAAAAACTAATAATTTAATAATATTTTAAAATTTTTAATAAAATTTAATTAGGTAAAATTTTTAAAATATAATCAAAGAAAAATTTTAAAAATCAGTTGACTCTTCAAAAACAAGAAATTTAAATATTTACAGCGAGGAGGAAAATGTACAAGCCAAATTGAAAATAAAACCTGAAAGTGTAGCAAAAAGTGATACCAAAACCTCCGCCGGAAAGCCCCCTAAAAATTGAGCATTATTACAACCTTCCGCAATGGCTAATTTCCTCCCCCTTTTGGCAGCCATTATCCATTACTATTTCATGGCATCGCCCGCTGAAAAAACCCTATCAACCAATAATTGGCTTTCGAGTAACTTCAGTCCCCGTCATCGTGGGCGAAAAGTTTGCGAAAGCTTTTGGCGAATGTAAACACTTGGCAGCGGTAGCTACCAAACACCAAACTACCAACATCACTTTGAACCACCCACCAGCGAACCAGCCGAGAACCCAAGACTCCCAGCCATATTAATTATCCACACAACGCAAACACTTTGTTGCAAAAATTTCCAACGCTGTCTCGGCCATTAAATATTTAACGCCTGCCAAAACACTAATGACAAACACTAAAACTCAACACTAAATTTGAAATGCTTTAAAATTTTATTTAAGCATCCATTAAGGGGGAAGTACGATCGCAGAATAAGCGCCGCATAAAATCAGGCGGGGCCAAATAAATTCCCAGCTTTAAGATGGTGGCCCATTGTGAGTGTTTTGTTCGCCGGTTTGAGTGTTTTTGTGAGACGAGTGTGAGTGTTTTTCAGGTTGGCGAAGGGGAGTCACTATTTTGACGGCGACGATGGGGTCACACTTTGTTTTTATTGCACGTGCTTGCTTTTAACGATTTGCCTTTGTTTCTACCTCGCATTCGGACAGTTGGAGGATAAAAGTTGATGGAATATATCTATAAGATATTCAAATAAATAAAAAAAATTTACAACATTTTTAAAAAGTATATCTATTTATTTTTATACCTTAAAAATTAAGTATTACTTATTAACATAATAGATTAAATCCAAAAGAAAGGATTTGGACCACTTAGGACTACGCAGAAACTCAAGTTGAACTCCGCGAATTCTTTAGGCGTCTTGGCAAATATTGTAGCATACTTACGGGTTGAAAGGTTTAAGTCAGCCAAGTGGAGTGGCACTGAAGTAGAGTAAAGTGTCTCCATAGATCTTTCAAAAATTCCAGGGGAAACGAATTCCAGGGAGAAAGCGGTAGAAAGGGGAAGAAGGAAGGAAGAAGCAGACAGGAGCTCGGTTTCTGTGCTTTTCCCGTAATATTTTTCCAATAAACAAAAATAAATAATAAAAAAAATAACTACAAAGTATTTTTAGATACCTAAAAAAATAAGTATTACTCATTAATATAATAGATTAAATCCAAAAGAAGGGATTTGGACAACTCAGGACTACGCGGAAACTCATGTCAAGCTCCGCGAATTCTTTAGACGTCTTGGCAAATATTGTAGCATACTTACGGGCAAAGGTTGAAGTCAGCCAAGTGGAGTGGCAGTGCAAGTAAAGTGAAGTGTCTGGGGTATCGGCACGTCGAACTGCTGCCCATAGATCTCTTAAAAATTCCAGGGGAAAAGGTGGAGAAAGCGGTAGAAAGAGGAAGACAGGAGCTCCGTTTCTGTGCTTTTCCCATACCAACAACACAAACAGCCAACGACAGCCATACAATTTTAATCACATTAAGTTCGCGCTGTCGAGAGAAAGCAAGGCGAGACTACTTCCTCCTGGCTTCAGTTCCCCGTAAACCCCCTATACCCCTCCACCCTCTATTCACCCCATGGGCCCCTATAGAGCCTCCCCTCGCGCACAACGCCCCTGTGTTTGTGTTTGTTTGTTTGTAATGAATATTTGCAAGTTGTGCCTTGAGTTTTCAGTGCAAACAAACTTAAAAACTGTAGCGCACTCAAGCAAAATAAATACTTGAGCAACAACAACAACGACGGTGGCAGTGCCACGCCTCCTGTCCAACGTCGCTTCCGCCCACCGCCCCCTTTCCGTCTCGCGTTTTTTTTTCCGCTTTTTTTGCAAAAATTTATTTGGTTAAGTGACTTTGAGCCCGACTGTGCAAGCAGCTCATATGTGTGTGTATGTCTGTATGTGTTTGTGTGTGTGTGTGCGTCTGTTTGTCTGTGTGGGAGAGAAAATGCGTGTAAAAGAGGAAGTGAGGCTTCATGCATATTGAAACAAAGTGAGTGCTCGCATTGCGTATACGCAGCGTGGCCTCCAAAACAAATTAAATGAAAATAACCAAAAAAAAAGAAAGAGAGAAGAAGAAAGATAGGAATAAATCTACAATGTGGGCGTGGCAGTAGCCAATCATTAGCTTAAGAAACGGGGATTACGGGTTAGACTTAGAATGAAAAATGGACCGGAAATAAAGATAATAAATGCAAAATGTTAAGAAAGTCTTGCAATTTTCTCGATTTTTAAATTATAAATTTTCAAATTTAATTCATTGGTTTTAAAAATTATTAAATTAAATTTATAAGCTTGGAATACACATCTCTACAAGGAAAACTTTCCAGATTTAATCACATCTTTAAGAACTGTGACTGTGACCCAACTGTGACTTGGCAGTTCAAATATTGCCATAGAAAATGTGCACAAAATATCAAGTCATGCTCTTGCGAACTATCATATTAAGCCACGATGCTGTGCTCTTTATGGCGATTATGCTGCCACTGAATGCGATGCTAATGACACATTCGCAGACCTTGGCACCCAAATCCCAATACCTCCCCCCAATCACTGCCGCCATCCTGCTCCTCACGAATGCAAATCCGAAATCAAAAGCTCACTTTAGGATTTCAAAGGGGTGGCGAGAGGGAGGGGGTTTGACATGCCGCAACTTGGCGGCAAAAGTACACAATAAATTTGCATGCCACATGCACACAGAGATACCCAAACACACACACATTCACACACAGTTTTATGAATAGAAATTGTTAGCACACAATAACAGACAGACGGAGCGTGAAACGAGTGAAAAACAGAGGCGGCGAAAAGGGACATATGCATAATGCCTAATAATCCGCATATTGTAATATCTGCATTATACGACTGGCTAGAAGCGAATGTCATTATGTGGCCAAAACAGCCACCCAATGGCCCACACACACACCCCCGCTCTTCCACACTCACATGCAAATATTGTATAAAAATTGCGGCTTAATCACGACGCTGCAACACGAGCAATCTGCAATATGCAATCTGCATCTGCAACTGAGGCAAATGCCGCAAGGCAACTGCCAAAGTGCCTCAAAATCCAGTTGCCAACTGCACAGTGGGCCTAAATATGCAAATACTTTTCAAAATATGGCTTTAAAAGTAGTTAACAATTTTGTAAAATTTTTTATATAATTTACAGATTTTTAAAACAAGCATTCAAATGTTGAAATTGAAATGTTTTATTTTCAAAATATTTTCTTTTACTTCAAAAAGCAAGGTAAGTATTTTTAAAATATTTAAATATAATTTAAAAGTAAATTATTAATTTACAATTTGTTATATTATGTTAATCATTTATTTATATTTAATCATTTAATAATATTTTAAAAAACAGTAAAACTTTCCCTTTTAGTCATTTTATTTTAAAAAGCAAGGTAAATATTTTTATTTATATATTAAGATTTAAAAACATTTTTAAGAGTAAAGGATTTTTTATAATTTATTAGGTATATAATTTTTAATATTTAATTTATATTTTAAAACAAGCATTAAAAGTTTAAGTATTTTATTTTCCAAATATTTTCTTTTATTTTAAAAAGCAAGTTAAATATTTTAAAAATTTTTAAATATTACATTTTAAATATATTTTTTAAAAGAAAATTAATAATTTTTTATTTATTATATACTTTTTAATATTTTTTCTACATTTTCCTGGTCACTTTCCTGCTTTTCTGCACTACAGTGCGTAACATGCATATCAATGTGGAGCTTAGACGACGCCCGCCTGTCTGCCACTGTCTGGAAAATTGTCGCTGCCAGTAAGCCTCTGCCGTTAACCCTGCGAACGGCGAACGGCACACCCCTCGCCTTAACCCCCGAGCAGGCGGCACATGCAGGCCGGAGTTAACCCACGATTGCCCCTTTGGCAAGGCTCCACGTGGCCGCCATCGCTGCATTATTTGTGCTCATGTGTGGCCTGCTCCGCTGGTTCCACCGATTCCACCAGCTCCTCTGGGCACTCCCCCCCCTTAACCCTTGGCTGGGTAACCCTTAACCCATAGCCGAGCCCAGGGCTGGCTGGCTTTTATGCCCGCAGATTTGGGTTAAAAGTAGCTTCCCTTGTGTATTTAATAGTATTCCAGACTCGCCTTCATCTTTTGCCAGCTGCAATTGTTATGGGTGGTGAAGAAAAAGGGGTGAAGAAGGCCTTCGGAAGGGGTGAGGTATTGGGTTTGGCCCCTCAGGAACACACAAAAAGAGAAAACGATGTCGTTTACAATTCTTTTTTTTTGCTCTCCTTCCTTCAGTTTGGCATGCATTCAGTGGCCAAAAGGATGCTGAAGTCAAAGAATTTCCTCAGCATCTAGATACTTTTGTATGCAAATTTCTCAGTTTTCGACTTCGGGCCGAGTTTTGAATTTCTATTTGAGTTATGTAAGCACACAAAGTACCTACACACACACACATATGCACTGCCTTTCAAATACCACTCACATTCGCATTCGCATTCCATTCCGTTTTTGGCATTTCCCCTCGAGGTAATGGAATTGCAAACCTACTCGGTTATTTATTTATTTAATCTGTTAAGACTTTAATGGCCCGGCCAAATGCAATTACAATGCGAAACAAATGGAAGCGGGGCAAAAAGTGTTTGCGAGTACCCAGGGCGCAATGTAAATGGCGAAAACAACAAAAGTTGAGGTTATTAATTAAGTGGCATTAACTGGCATTAAAGGCCAAGAAATGCTGGCAGAAAGACCCATTTCCAAATCATTAGCAGAGGTCGCCGGTTTTCTATAATAATTTCGGGATCTTAAAACTTCAAGTGAATTTCAAAATGATGAGGATAGAACAAATGTTCAATTTAATTGTCAGCAGCATGCAATAATATTAATTAGCTGCGAGTTTGAGACTCCACTAATTAGATAATGAACTTTGCATTGCATTAGCAATTGCAGAACTAGTTAGAGAAAATATCACGTAAATAACAAAGGGAAGCCACACAGAGGAAGTGCTAACGTTCTCATTTGAGTGTAAAATGTTCTTGAAATAAGAACCGAATCAATTTAATTCAACTCAAAATCAGAACATTTGTGCTTTCACGGTTTTTTAAGAGCGAATATGTTAAATTCATGTTCTAATTGTTCTTAATTCAAGAAGAAATGTTCTTAAATAAAAACGAATGTTGTTAATTCAAAACCGAATACTCTTAATTTAATAAGGAATGTTCTTAATTCAAGAACGAATATTCTTAATTAAAAAACGAATGTTGTTAATTCAAGAACCAATGTTCTTAATTTAAAAACAAATGTTTTTAATTCAAGAATAAAAATTCTTATTTCACGAACGAATGCTCTTAATTCAAGAATGAATGTTCTTAATTCAAGAACTAATATTCTTGTTTTCTTTTTCTCTGTGCGCTGGAACATTAGCAACAAAAAAGAGACTTCCTGCACAAAAACAAAACAATGCAAGGGATGTGGGCACCTGCAACGCAACCGATACAAAACAACAAACAACCGGCTATATCCTTCGATTTCTAACCAAACGAGCGGCAATTAAAACTAAGTGAAACAGGCAGAAAAACAACAGCAGCAATCACATGTCATTAGATTTAATTGATCAGCAACAGGCAATCGGAAATCGGCATTCTGCAATCGGCAATCAATGTTTTTTTTTTTTTTGTGTTCACCCTCTAACCGCAGAAGCGGATTTAAAAATATTTGTTGTGCCACAAAATTTGATTTTAATTTGAAATTGTCATGGCAACCCATTTGGAGGAGCGACCTAAAACGAGCCCAGTTCAAATGAAATTGAACACTTGAGTGTTCGTTTTTTTTTGGGAGGGGGGGCTTAAACGAAAGGCTAAAAAAGGTGGCAGCAACTGCCTTTGCAGGCAAAAGCAATTTGCAGTTAATTAGCAGACTAAGAGCCACAAAAAGCAACTAAAACGGTTCGAAAGTGGCAACTTGGCCGAAACAAAGATGAAACTCTCCCCTCGCTCGAGCTGAAAGAGTGGAAATTCTGTGAAAACCTTTGGCCGATTGGTTTCGGTTTCGGACGCACAAAAGACAAGTGCGTTTCAGGTTGAAAGCATGGCATTAATATCAACCGATTTCCTTGCCCCATTCAAATTACAAATTAGGAGTGCAAATTTGGCCAAGGAAATTTTTGGCCCAGTGAGCTAACACATGCATGCTATATATGGTGCCCAGTTGCCATCGAAATAATGTCAAATTGTCAGTGATGGAGGGAGATGGCTGATGGAAATGCATTTTACAGGGCCCGTAATGAGCCCAATGGCTGAATGCATCCACCAAATTGACCCCTGAAGCATATGAAGCGGAAAAAACCGACTCGCACACATCGTCCAGTAAATTATAATTGATGTTGCACATGGAGAAAATGAGTTGGCCTTACCAAAGTCAATCAACACTAAAATATATCTAACCATGACCTCGAGTTTGAGATAGAAAATAAACTTGAAATTTATTTATGCGAATATTTTATTATGAATTTTTCGATAATACTATTTTTAAAACATAAAATTCGTATAAAAATAAAATCCAAAGTTCCGAAAAACATTTATTCTTGTAATATTTATTACTCATTGAGTTATGTATATTGTATTATTTTATTATATAGTTGGTTTTATCAGAATATCTTATAATTTTTAAGGAAAAACTGGATTTTTAAATTTAAATATTATTTATAACCTAAAAATTCTTATAAAATAAATACTTAATGTCACAGAAAAATTTATTCTTGTAATATTTAATTCTTAGTGAGTTATGTATAATTTATTATCTTATTATGTAGTTGGTTTTATCAGGATATTTTATAATTTTATAGGAAAGAAAACTATTTCTCCCAGTGTAAGTGTTTTAGACGAGCAGAACAGGCGGTTGAAAAATGTACAAGCATATTGATTCGATCTGATTTTGTACCCCTTTCAAATTCCCCCATTCCCCTTCCCTTTCCCCTTCCCATTTCTCTCAGTGTGAGAACAGTGTCAGCTGCTTTTTGACCAGCTGGCCAGCCGTTATTTAACATTAATTTATGCATTACTAGGGCGCTTAAATTAATCAGCGAATGGCAGGCGGGCCAACAAAAGGGAATAGGCCACCATGATGGGGAAATTAAATTTAATTCGCAACCGAAAACCCGAGAATGAAGTGCAATTAAAACCGGAAAAAGGAAAGATTTTATTAAGAGCTTAAAAGGAATTAAAGACAAAGACAAAGCAAGTGATAAGATGCGGTCATAAAACGGATAATGTTTCTATCTAAATAGGGGGAAGAATAAAAAAAAACTGTGAAAGAGGGATGATGCTCGGAATTCCTTAATAATTCTCTCAAAAAAGAAGGCTAAAATATTTACTAAATATAACCTAACCATTTATCTTTGCAGAACATTCCATTCCACTTCGATCTGCAGAAGGCAACGCTTTTAGTCGACTCACTTTGGGTAAGTAAGACTTATTCCTCTCTCTATATAGGGGAAATTCCCGCAATAAAAGACCCCACCTGACCCACTTTGGGGCGTTTCACAGATAGTTTTCAGCCCCTTGGCTCCACTCACTTATTTTGCCGAGAGTTCATAATGCCAATTTTGGTTTGCCTTTCGCCCTCTTGCAACTGTCGGTTATTCAGTCAGTCACTCAGTCACTCAGTCATTCAGTCAGTTGGCCAGTAAACTGAGCTGAGTTCTGGCGAGATGATAAATGGCTGACATTGTGGATTGTAGGCAACATTAAGCGTCGCTGAAGCGCCGCAGATTGCAATCGTTGAGGCTCTCGGGTAGAATCCCTCTATATAGCGAGCCACGCCCCCTAATCCCCAGGCCGCCCACTCACCGACACCCCATCTCGCAAGGCGGTTACTCTTTTCGAATTTTTAAATACCCTGTTTTTAGGATTTTTTGTAAGTTTTTTTTTTACTTTAATGTAGGCTTATACTAAAATGACTTAAAATTCTTGGGACTTTTTTGTATATCTTATTTTAAGCATTACTTAAAATGGAGCGAAATAATTTATTTGAAACTAATAACAAATAAAATACCTAGAGTTTTTTTAACTAAGTATTGTTATTTAAGTGGGATCTGTAAAATATAGTTGCTATACTATATAATTGTTAAAAACTTTTCGAAATATTTACTGAAGGATTTTTTGAAGATGATTTATTTATTAAAAAAATTTAAAATTATTCTACAATTACTAAAGACAAAGTGTATATAATATATATAATATTTTAAATTTTTTTAAAAAATATTCTAAGTTTTTTTTAAATATCTAAATAAACTATATAATATTAAAAAATATTTCTAAATATTTTCTACACTTTTTTTAAATATCTAAAATATACCAATAGACTATTTGTTGAGTTGGCCAAGTTAAGTACCTTTCGTTTGCGTCCCAACTTGACTGGTCCAAGCTCTCCGCGCTTTTTTTTTTCTCCTACAGCCACCCAACCTTTGACCCCTGACCCGTTTGCCCCACGATTTTCTCTGACAGCCAGCAGCTTGTAATTTGTAATGTCGAGAGTGCCAGGTAGTGTAGTTGTTATTATTGCTGTTGTTGCTCTTGTTGTTGTTGCTTCTGGCCTGCTCATGATTTTCAAATGAAATGCATTTCTGAACTTTTGCGGTGATTTAATGATGTGCCCGGGAAAGTGGCTCGCGGGCACTTGAGAATCTGATTCATTTGAGTCTCCTCCGAGCCGATTTACGAGTGTGTGTATCCATCTAAATGGAGCTTCAGGTCCTTAATTAGGCGCAGCTTGAATTGATTTGAAAATCGCAACCCGATATTGTCAGGGCGAGCACATTGAATTTGCGGTTCTAATTAGCTTCAATTAAGTGATTAAAAGCCATCAACCGAGGTTGGGGAAATGGGGAAAATGAGGGATATCACAAATTTCTGGCCGCTATGCTTATTTTTTCCCGCTGTTTTATTGCGGCGCATAATAAATGCCAATTAATTATGACAACAAGCGTTACAAAATAAAAGGCAGGGAAATTGTGACAGATAAATCTGTAAATTGTCATGTGCCATAAGCGTTGTGCGTTTCTGGGATAAATAAGTTTATGGAAATGCCAGCAGCAACAATATTGCGATGACTTTTTAATTAAAAACAATAAAATTGTTTGTCGTATTATATTGATTGGTTAGTGAAATGAATCATCGGCTGGCGAGTTTCTGCCGTATTTCTCTCGCCTTTTTTTTCAACGGTGTTTATCAATTCCGGACAAATGGCTACGGTCAAAGCCAACGTAAGTCCGATTATCGGTTCAGTTCAGTGCGTGTATATATATATATATATATTCCGCTATAATGGCCATGGTCGTTTTTCAAGAGGATTTCGAGCTTATCCCCCGATTGATGGACTGCCAGTAGTTTGGCAAATATTTTGGCAATTTGATTTCGTTTGCATATTTTTAAGCTTCTCCTGTTTCAGTTTAACTTTAATAATAAATGGGTAAATATGGTTATAGTTATCAACAGACTTAATGCATTTATTTCGTATAAATATATTCTTCTTAGTTGGTTAACTAAAATGATTAACCCTCGAAATATTTGTATTACACAGAAAAAAGTGAAAAAAGATAAAATTAATCGGTATCATATCATTTTTATATGAATAAAGACTATGTATATCTTATTTTTCATTATTTGTTTAAAAAATACTGCATTTGATATTTTAAAATAAAATACCTGATATGATAAAATATCAATTTTATATGTTTTAATCATAAATTTGACATTAATATATGAAATATGGTAGAATTGACCCCTATATCATACCAAATTTATTTTTCTGTGTACTACCAAAATCGAATATGAAGTTTTAAATATATTCATGGCCTTCATTTACCCTTCCTGCACTTGAATGTAAATAATGAGTTTATAACTACAATTTCATTTACATTTTCGAAGGGTTAAATAATCCTAATATTGGAGAGCCCATAACCCTTTCTCATCTGTTGCTGACACACCGCATTTCCGAACTTTAGAGGGAGCTATTCAAATATTACTCATCCGCCACGTTGCACGGCTGTGGAATGGACAAAAACCAATGGCCAGTTATTAGCTGGCCAGTTCGATTTTGGTTTTGGTTTCGGTTTCGGTTTCGGTTCAGTCACAAACTGGCCAACAAAACAAATGACCGTTTTATGGCCGGCAATCAAACACAAGACCACAAATACTTAAACTTATGGATGTCTGTATATGCCAGTAGCCAGATATCGCCACCATATGTATGTGTGTATTGGATGCCTGCCATCATCATCATCATCATCGTGGCTTGGCACAAGTTCCAATTTTTCACAGCACAACTCTCGACCACAGAATATATAAAAAACACATTCTTATTACAAATCGCACCGAGTGGCGTGCCAATGGAGGAAAAAAAGAAGTATATTTTCATTCCCATAAGTGAAAAGAGGCCGAAGGTGGCGGCGAACAACCCACTGACGCACTTATTTTGCGCTTTGAATCCAATCACGTACCAATTTTCCAAATTTAACCTTTTTGAGCTCGACTCGGAGGCTGTAGCTTTAGCTGTGGCTGTGGCTGCCAATAAAAACCATTTGCCAGAGTGAAATTTATATGGCCGCGTCGATAAAAAAAAAGGAGAGAGAACGAAAAAGAAAAGGAAAAACGTGTTTAAGAAGAGTGCAAGCGCAAAGGGAAGCGGATAAAGGATAAAGCACAGTGTGGGCTAAAGACCGCAGGCCGAACGGCCTTTGAACCGTTTCAATTGACCAAAGGCCAGGTCCGCCTTCAGCCCACCCCTTTTCACCAAAAGCACCTTGTTCCAATCCCCGCAGTCAGCTGAACTCCACTTTGGACATGGGCTCGTGACACGATCTGAAATCGCGAGCCAGGAAAAAGGTGAAGTCGAAAACTTAAAAATGATCGATAAATGTTATAATCGATATGTTCGATATTTTATCATTATCCGATCCTATCATTATCCTATCGATAATATCGATGTTTTCAATAAATTAAAAAGACAGATGTTTCAAAAATTTCAAAAATATTGAATATATCGATACTGACATCGATACTTTTCAAGCTCTAATCTTTAGCGCACAGAATTAAAATCTTAACTTTAGGAATAATTTAATTATTTTGAATGGTTAAGTCCTTTATTAAGATACATAGACTAAAATCAAGGAATTTTTAATTATTATTATTATAACAGCATAACAACAAACAGCATTTAGCAATAATTAATAACTGTAGGAATTTTTAAAGATGTCAAATTTGAATTCTAGGTAGTATTTTTATCTTTCGTGACTTCCATCATCTCACCTCTAGTTGAGCTCTACTTGGCTTCGTTTTCCATATTCATTCGATTTCCATATTAATTTCGTAGTCTGCGTAATTTGAGCCCTTCTATCCACCTCACTCATCTGCCATCACGGCAACCAAATACACAGGGAGAAATTCTTTTGAGAAGAATTTATCTTAAAATTAAAAAAAATCGTCATAAATATAAATATATTTTACTGATTAAAAATAATATTCCTAATTAGCAATCTAAGATTTCAATATTACACAGAAAATTCTCGGAAAATCCCAGAAAAAAATAACATTATCTTTCCGTGTACTACTTATGCTCTTTTCGATTCTCGGTATCTGTTTGCTTGGTTCCCATTTTGCCTGTAAGCGACACCATAAAATATTGAGCGTGTTGAGCACACACACACACATACTGGCACTCACACAAGTGCACTGGCACTCACACAACTGCACTTGTATTCAGGGGGAAAACTCACTGACCTCGCCAATATTACCAACCCAAAACCCATCGATGCCTTCGATTCTTGGGCATCGAATGTTCCGCTGGCTTGAAGAGCCGCCTTGTTGTTTTATTTTTACGCGGTGCCACTTTTGGCTTTTGTTGCCAACATCCTGTCTGACCCTGCCACGCCCTCTTGCCCCTGCCCCCTCCCCCTTAAGCGAACTCAACTTTGACCCCTCGTTCCGAGTGACGCTTCATTTTCTTTATTTCAGCTGGCAGCACGCGCATTACATTACATTACAACATGGCCGGAATGGGTCCGGTCGATCCGAGTCCAGAGCCGGAGTCCATGTCCGTATCCGTATCCTTGTCCATGTCCTGGAAAATGAGAGCAGGAGAGGGAGAGCGAGGGGGAGAGGGAGAGGGACAGACGCTTTTCCGACTCGCATTTCGGCCATTTGTTGTTTGCCCATTTCTATTCGAGTGCGAGTGCGAGTGTGAGTGTCAAGTGAGTGTTTGAGTGCTCGGCTTATTCATGGCCAGTGGCTTCGAGTGGAATGGATGTTGGATGTGGTCTGCTCGCAACCCACTAAGTAATTGTCCGATGTGAGCTTACCCAGTCTATAAGGGGAAAATATTTATTAATATTCAAAATCAGCATTCAAATTACTAAAGTTTTTGTATATTATACGAGTACTTTAAATGGAACTGGGACAAGTAAATATTTGTGGTATTAAAATAACTTATTTTAAATAAGGAACTATTTATAATATACATATAATTATAAATTATAGAAAACATTTCTGTTATGAGGAAAATTTTTTAAAATTATTTTTTTCATATTTTAAATACATTAAATATTTAAAATCTGCATTCGAACCATTAAAATTTTAATATTACACAAGTATTTCAAATGGAACTGATATAAGTAAATATTTGTGGGAATAAAATCAGAAACTATTTATAAGATGAAAATATTTATAAATTATAGAAAAATTTCTGTTATAGCGAAAAAAATTTAAAATTATTATTTTTTCATAAGTTTCATTAGAAAAAATTTTTTTTTTGTTTTAATACATTAAATACTCAAAATCAGCATTGGAATTACTAAAGCTTTATTATTACACAAGTATATTAAATGTATATATTTTTGGTAATAAAATCAGGAACTATTTCTAAGATTAAATTAAATTATGGAAAATATTTCTGTGGTCATAAAAAAGTGTAAAATTTATAATAATATTAAATTATATATTATATGCATTATAAGGAAAAATACCCTAAAATGCATACTCCACATTTATTTTAAATACATGGCTTTTCCTGTCATCGTAGTATTTTTACCCCAAAAAAAAGAGAATACAACTGAAAGCGGTAGCCCTCCTCTTTTAAAGCCTTTCCTCGACGCATTTTCCCTGCCTGTGGCTTTCTTTTCTTTCGCTTTCCCGAGGATTTTCCGCAGCTTCTTTTTACGGTCCGCTCGATTTTTCGGTACAAATTGATGCCATCTGTTCGACGTTTAATGCCTCGGGGTTTTGGCCAGCTCCCGGGCCATTTGTCGTGCAACACTTTCAGCGCTTTTTAATGCAGTGGCTGCATAATTTTAACGCTCGTAAGTCGCCTGCATTATCCGGGCCATAAATCGGACACGACTTGGCCACGCCCATCCCGCCCCCGGTTCTCTTTTTGGGTGGATGTGAATGCGGATGTGGATGCGGATGCGGTGGAGCAGTTAATTTTGGCCACTGGGCAGCTCAATTCTCACACGATTGGCCCTGGCTCACACCCGAAATAAAAGCATATCCTTTTAGCCATATATATGTGTCTGTAATTCCTACCTGAAAACCCACACTCACACTCACACTCACCTGAACCGAAAGCCACTTAAGAGCCATTCAAATTACGTTTCATTACGCTTATTGAGGGGGGTTGGCAGCAACAAACCTTTATTATGGCCGGCAGGTGATCCCAAAGTTCTAGGCGACTCGTACTGGGAATACCGCGCAGGAAAAACTCGAATTATATTAAATTTAGGGCCATAGCTAAAATATTTCGTTTTGTGCAATTTTAATATTCTCACTACCTTTGCTGGATAATTTAATAGTAAACCATGGAAAGTACTCTTTAAATTATTTTTGTATATTTTTATAAATTTGTATGTAATTTGCATGTTTTATATATATATATTTTATATATTTTTTTAATTTTTTATACATTTTTATTTTTATATATACTTGTTTTTTAATTTTTATATATTTCTATGTATTTTTATATATTTTTTTTATTTTATATATTTTTATATCTTTTTTATATATTTTTATATATTTTTTGACACTTAAAAATTTTTTTTTATATTTTTATATACTTTTAAATATTTCTATATATTTTTCTTAATTTTTATATATATTTTTTAACATTTCCCAGGTAATCCAAAGTCTATCACCAAAATCCACGTTCTTCAAAGTTTGCGCCTTTGTTTTATGGCCTCGAACTTTTGAATTCAATTTGTTTTTTGGCCAGCCAAAAGTTATTGATTTAATTCGTATCTGGGGAATGCTTAATCAAAAATACTCGGATATATGACGGGCAGTAGTACCACCCTGTTTTTCCGGCACTTTTTCCACCGACAAAATGTGAGGGAAAAGTTGGTTGCGTGTGTTTGTGTGTGTGTGTATGTGTGTTTTCGTGCTGCTCGTTAGCTCAACTCCGTGGAGATAGTTTTCCAGCTTTTCATGTTTTCCTTATCGTTTGGGAGACAAGAGTTTTCATTTTCTTACGGCCACGTGGGCCATGTCAATAATGTCAGTCGTCCGAGGATTTTGCTTAGAGATCCAGTCCGTATCCCAAGTCAGTTCTAGTCTGGGAGCCACAACAGTAACACGTACAATTTTCCAAGTCTTGAATACAAAGTTTTTTATTCGAATTTTTTAACTGCTCGAAACGAAAAGTTAACGGAATTTTCGCGATAACTGAAAATAACCGATAACCGATACCCGATAACCGCCGATCGCAGTGCGAAGATGCCACGCAATAAGGTGAACCTAAATCCGGGTGTCCAGGGAAGACTCATCAAGCTGGCCAAGCTAAAAGTAAAGAATTTGGAGAAGAAAAGACTGGCTAACAAGGACCGAGATCCCAAGTATTCCTCTGATATTGAAGACATGACCATCGATAATGAATTCCAATCCACCGAAACCGGAAGCAGAATAAGAAACCAAGCCGGAAGTCGAAACAAAGTAACAGGAAAATGAAGTCGATTCATATTCAGAAATGTCTCCCTATGATGTTCGTTGTATCTAAACCCCAAGAGGTCATTGTGAAAATCCCACGTTACTTTCAAAGCCACCCATTTTCCGGCTCTCATCTCTTCCAAATTTCATCCAACAAGTTGTAATTCTTTCGGTACAATAAATGACCCAAAATTCAGTTCTCATACCGAATACGATTTTATGAGGGTCTCGTCGTCGCCGTCGTTGTTGTTTTCATTGGCATTATTTAAATTCCAGTTTCGTTTCGTAGTCGCCACATAAAAATGGTCAAATCCTGCGGAAAGTCTGCGTGTGTGTGCGTGTGCGATAAAGTGGGAGTGTGGCCAGGTGTTTTTAGTGAGGCAACCAAACCAATGCGGTTGTCATCGCACGTTGCACTCAGCAGGAGATTTCATGCCATTCGGGTTATTTAATATAAAGATTTGAATTTAAAAAGCTTGCAAATGCGCTGCACGTTGGACAACAGGTAGAGTTGTGTGCAAATGTGCGCTAATAGTTCAAATATGCAGTCAAAAAATTTTAATATTTAATTTTAATTTTTTAATAATAGAATTAAAGTCTTTAAATCAACCTTTTAAAAGTGAATTCAAAGTGAAAAAAGGAGATTAAAAGCACAGGGCCGTCGAAAAAGAAGATAAAAGTACAGTCGCGCCAAACTGCAGGCTATTTCTGTCAAACTGACAGCCGGCTGAAAAAAGAGCGCGATAGCCGACAAGAACGAGACGGCGAGGTGAGAAAATCAGTGAATGAATCTCATCCGAGAGTTTTTCGCACTTGAAAGCGGCCGGCAAACAAAACAAGGACGCCAGGAAGTGGGCGGAAAAAGGGAAAAGGGGGCGCGGCCAGTCCAGAGTTGCCTGCAACTGAAATGCCCGGCCAACAATGCAACAAAAATTAAGAGAAAAAAAAAACAAACACACACACACAAAAAAGTAGAACCGGACTCGGAAAGGTGAAAAATAAGAATGGCCGGCAACACAAATAAAATGCAAAATTGCTGGGCGACAAGAACAACAAAATTACAGCAACAGCAAGAACGGTGGAAATCTTCTGCTCTGCGGCAGTGGAAAACTTTTGAATAATTTATCTTGCGTTGAAAGGACGTTTTCATTAAAATTCGCCATTGTATTTAAAGGGCGAGATAACTCCCAGAGTGGCGATTATTCAAGTGAGTTCATTTGCCTGCTAGGAATGCTAAATGCGACCGGTAACTTCTCTTCGAGCAAAACATGTACATTATACATATATTTATATTTATATAGGGGGAAATGTGTACAAAACTCATGTGAGATGAGAGCGCGAGCCCAACATCATTTTCTACATTCTTTTTATGACTTCAGAGACGTTAATACCTCAAGAGATTAATATATTAGAAAGATATTTGATAAAATAAAATGAAAATAAAATATTCTAGAGCTTACTAAGATCTAAATTATATTATACTCGAATTTATTAGGTCATTAAAACATAAAATACATTTTCTGTATTAATATAATATTATCCTACAATTTATTTCCTACACAGAAAAACATTTGACAAAAGATCAGATTGATATTTTCTAGTCAATTTGATATTTTTTAAAGATCAAGTAATTCATATCATTTTTGTATGAATAAAAATTATGTTTAACTTAGTTTTCATTATATGTTCCAAAAATACTAAATTTGGTATTTTAAAATTAAATAACTGATATTATATAATATCAAGTTGATATGTTTATATCATAAATTAAACATTAATCATATCGGCTTTTTTTGACATGAAATAAAGTTGAATTGATCCTATGTCAAATCGGTTGTTTTTCTGTGTATATTATAATAATATTATCTTACAATTGAATTCCTATATTAATGTAATATTGTTTATTTATTTAATTTAATTCCTATACTTGGTGGATTTCAGTACTTCAATATTGTTTTCAGTATACCACTCAATTTGACCCCTAAAAAAAGGGCGTTTGCAAAGTGCAAAGGGCGAACAGTATGAAAACAAATGAAGAGCCAGAGTTTTCATTGGAAAATTGTTTTACATTTAAATTTAATTTCATTTTTTCGTGTCCGCTCTCCACACACATTTTTTGCCAAAGGTTGGTAATATGGTTTTGCTGTAATTTGGATACACTGTGTTGTTTTAATGCGCTTTCCCTGTTTCGCCCGGCCAACTTTTTGGATAAATGCTGTGTGTTTTATGCTTTTGTGTTTTTGTTTCCCCCCTGAAATACAATTATTGGGTTTTGGGCAGAAAGGAAATATTAAATGAAAGGACTCTTGTTTTGTACCTTCGATTCCGAATACTTCGAAAAAGGATCCTTTAAATAAAGACTATGATTTTCTTGAATTTTCCATTGTTTATATATCTTGTTATAGATATTTTTCTTTATATTTCCACTCTTAAAAGCGAAATTTAACTGCGATTCTTTCCATTGTTTTTTTAAGGGACTTCCTCTGTGTGGCTCTATGACTTCTCTTAGTTGCCTTTGCCAAAATTAGCCATCTAAATCATGTCCAGCGCTTCCCCTGACCATTTCAATTCCCAGCTCTTGCTCCTTTGTAGCTGTTGTATTTGTCAAGAGTGGAATCAACATAACATAAATTTAAAGTCCAAAGCAGACACAGTAAAAGGGAGCTAAAGTAATGAGAATAAGAGATGTAATTTTGTTAATTTTTCGCGTACTTTTTTCTGATAACACTCTTTACAAAAATGTGAACTTTGATAAAGTAAAATCTCAAAGTATTTTGTTCACTTCATTTTTTTTAATTTAAAAAAATTATAAAATAATAGGTTGATATTTTTGTTTCCATTTAAAATTTTGCTACAACAGTATTTACATTTTTTAAATTTACTAAATAATATATAGTTTCTGAAATTCGTTACAGTATTTTTTACGGTATATTTGAACAGTAATAAAAAAGTAGAGCCTAAAAATATGAAAAATTTTAAAAGTATTAACCTTTTCGGTCCACAAATATTAACTCTTATTATTTATTTAACAATATTTAATTTCTGGAATTTGTTATAGTATTTTACAGCATTTTTACAGTATATTTGGTGCAGTATTTTTCGAAATCACAAAATAGAGCCTTAAATTATGAAAACTTTTAAAAGTATTAATGTATTCGGTCCAAAAATCTTAACTCGCTTCCTGGTCGCGCTTTGTTTTTTTGGAGATTTTTTTAAACTGAAATATGGCGCATTCGCTGCTGAATATCTCGCGTAAATATCGCCACATCCACATATAGCTGTGTTTATTCAGGAAAAAGGAAGGGGGAAGATGCTGGAAAGGTGGGGAGTTGGGGAGTTGGGCCTGGGCGTATTACCGTTCGCTACAAACTGCACTGGGGCCGGGCAATTTTCTTGCGGGTCCCCACCGCATCGCATCGCATCGCCGTGCCATTTCCATTTTATTCCGCTCCTGGGCAGCGTCGTTTCATCGCGCAATTTCCGCACAAGTGTTGGCAATATAAAAATAGCGACAAAATATAAAAGTAATTTATGTTCGCCTTTTTCCATATCATTTCTATATGCATGAGTTTGGGGGACTCACTTCAGCTGGGTAGTTGGGTAGTTTATAAAAATGTCTGTATGGTACACCAAGCAACCAACCAACCAACCAAGCGACCAAGCAACCCACCAACCCAACAACCCCCGCTGCCGGCTCATCCTTTTTGTGAAATATATGAAATATGCATGTTGATGCGCTCGTTTGTATGCGCCAAACTGCATTTAATTTATTAAAATAAATATTTTGCAGTGTTGGATAACGGATAAAGCACTCTGTGGATATATCATGCTCAGTACTTTATCCGTAATTGATGACATTCTTGATTGTTGCTCTCAATCCGATTATCAAAAGGTCGCCTTGAGCTATTCAGAGAAATATTGAAAAGCTTGGAAAAGCATACACACATTGAAAAAACCCGTTGGAAGGCTTCTAATATTTTTATAAATTTATTCATCTTTATTTATAATTAATTAAATAAAATAACTTTTTACTTTTTTAATTTTATAGTGCCAAACAACCAATATTAATGTTATATTTTTACGATGCCTACTAATATTTTTATTAATTTATTAAAGTTTATTAACAATTAATTAAACTAAAAAAATTTTATTTAAATTTATTCAATTAAAATTTTTTTATTTATTTTTTTATTTAATTAAATTAAATTAAAATATTTTTTTAAAATAATTTTTTAGGTCAAAACAATTTTAGGGCTCAATATTTGTATTATTTTTTATATTTTTATTAACAAATTATTAAATTAAAAACTTTTTTTTAACTACAACTATTTCTGGTACAATTTTGCATTGTTTCCCTTGTTTAATCTAAGTGAATTTATTAGATTAACAAATACATTTAGCTGAGTGCACAGTGTGAAAAGTGTGTTAGTAGTGATAAAACACTAGGTGCTCTATCCATAATTGATGACAATCCTTGGTCGTCGCTTTCAATTTGATTAACCAATTGCCGCGTTGAAATTTACATGAGGCGAAACCAAAATTAAATATGTTTAGTCCGAAATCACATTTCATTATAGTGCGGCGATTGCATAATAATGTGGTCAGCCGCAAATAGCGACCATTATCCGAGTCACCCGTGCAACGCCCATCCACCCACCCGCAAATCGCAGTGCAAGGACTGAAATACTCATGAATATATCAAAACGAGCATTTACTAGATTCATTTGACAGGATGTGGCAGGTGGGTCCTTGTTGGCAAAACCCAAAAGTAAATACAAATGCATATGCACCTGAGTGAACATATATTTGCGTAATCGATTTCTAGTTTTTCGTCGCTACAAAAATCTCATTAAATAGAACCAAAATTATGTGGGCAAAATATTTAAAAACTTTTTATTCACCAAAACTATTTGCCAAAACATTTATTTCCTTTGTCAGATTGGGAAAAATAATTAGGTTGTCCCTTTTCTGACTTTGTTCAAATATTTTCCGGGCCAAATTGTCAACTAAAATTACACACAATTTGCGCTATCAAATGGCCGCCTGGCATATTTTTTTTTATTGTTCATCAAGTATGCAGAAAGCGGGAGGGACAATAATGGACGAAGGAGACGGAGGAGCAATTCAAAAAGTTAACAAATAAAATTATGCAAACGTCAAAAAAGAAAAAAAAACGAAAACGAAAAGAAAAGGAAAACAAATTTGCACGACAAGCGAAGGGAAAATAAAATCTGACTTCGTAATATCCCAAAACTGTGTTCATAGTGTAAAAATGTCTATTTACATAGTCATGCATCATGGTGGAAAGAGAGCGATGTATGCGGCCAGAAAGAGAGGGATATATGTGGCCAGAAAGAGAGGGTTATATGCAGGAAAAGAAGCGAACAAGAGACACAGGTACAAATGCTTGGCAGGAGACTAAAAAAAAGTATTAAAATATCTATATGGAAAAGTTCATAAATTTTCAAACACCACGCGAGTTGGGAATAAACCAGAGAAGTGAGAAAACTGAGAAAGGGGGAGGGCGAGACGGGCGAGTGAAAGAGATGGAGCACACCGAGGGGGACACAGATTGCGGCGAACTATTTGCAGCAGTGCAAACGTAAAATGCAAATAAATCCCCAAATGCCACAGCCCACAGTCACAAGTACATGCAACACTAAACAACAGGCACGTTCGTCTTTAGCACCCCTCCAAAGTTGTTGTTGTTTTTTTGTATCACCCACCGATTTTCCACCCATTTTCCCGCCTCGTTTGCCTGCTGAAAGATGGCCGAAAAAACTACTCGCACACACACATATGTATGCAAAATATGCCCACCTGAACAAAAAACGAGGGAAACAAGAAGGAAAATTCCGGAAAATATCTGGACACTTTCCCCCGCAAAATTCATTTACAAATCGTTGGGCAGCAGAGTGCGTGTACGTTATGACTTTTGACCCGTTCGCAAGTAAACACTCTCATCTCCATATTAATACGATTTTAATGTAGCACACTTTTTGGGGTCGGCAGGCAAATGAACTAGATTCTGAGCACGGCAAGTATATTAAATTTCAACTTACAGCCATTAAAGCTTTGTACCTATAACTAGATAAATGTATATTTAATTTAATGAATGAAACAATTTAAAAATATTTCATTTGTTTTGAAATAACATTTTTAAAAGTACCTCCTACTTTTTATATCTTTAAATTTGGCTTTGCTTCTTAGTTTTTCTACACCGGAAAAAAATGATCATAGGAACCAAGCTATTCGTACATTAATTCTAAGCTATTGAGTGTCACAATTATCCTAATAATATGTGTATTACATTAATACTATAGGAAGTGTTAAAATTATTATTACAAAATATACACAGAAAACAAAACCGATATTAAATATAAATTTAACTTTATTTCATATCAATCAAAAGCCGATATGATTAATGTCAAATTTATGACTTAAACATATCAACTTGATATTATATCATATCAGTTGTTTTATTTTAAAATACCAAATTTTAGTATATTTCAAATATATAATGAATATCAAGTTCATTGATCTTTAAAAAATATCAAATTGACCACCAAATATCAATCTGATCTTTTGTCAATTTTTTTTTCTGTGCAGAAAAATAATCTATAGAAAGTGCCTCTTAAAGACGACATAATTCAGCCTGACCCAATTCCAATGATAGTTATCCCGGGAGATTGGCCAGGATCAAAGGTTCCTCAGCTGTGGGTTTCTGTTTTTGAGTATTCCCCAACTGCAAATCATTGACAATTCACTGATGTCTCCCCCAAAAGCCCCGAGGAAGTGTGGAAAAGGCACTAAAAATGAAAATAAAAATCCAAAAAAACAAAACACAAAAAAGGGAAGCGCATAAATGGCAGAGCTAAAGTGAAACACTTTGGGGTGTTTTAGGGGAGGGGTTTTTGGCACACGTGGAAGCATTTTGTCGGACCGGAAGTCGCATAATTTCAAAGCGGAAACAACTAATTTGATTGTATTTAGCACCAGTTGGGGATCCCGGACCCGAAAAGCGAAGCGAGGAGGGCCGAATTCCAGAGGTTTTAGCCAGGGGAGAGCAGCTTAATGAGCAACTTTTTAGTTGCAATTAGCCGGCAGAAGAGTCGAGTAGAGTAGTAGCAACTGAAGTAGAAACATCGAGTCCGAGGCTTAAACCTCAGACCGGGTTTCTGTGGTTTTACACATTTCACTTTCATTATTCGCAGAAATGTGCTAACTTTTTAATGCGCTCAACTGTTGTCCAAAAGCTCTCCGAAGGACGACGCTGTGAATATATATACGAAAATATACATATATATATGTACAATAATGGCGAAAATGGGGAGTGGAAACTTTTCTGATATCAAAATGAACGACTGTAGCCATAATGCTTGGCAGGTCAGTAGCTGACAGCTGCGAAACTATTCCAAAACTGACGGCCGTCTGACTTCTGACAGGTAAAATGCTCCGAAAACTTTACATCGCTTGATTAAAAACTTCCCCAAAACGAGTGCGCGTTGTTAGCATTACGTTAACTAATTTTCAACTTTTGCCTCGCATTAAAGTGGCCAAAACTCTGATTAATATTAATGATTTTGGTCGAAAAAAGTCTACTTTCAAGAAGAAAAATCTAATAAAAATACCAAAATATATATCTAAGTAATTGTTATTTTTAATTGTTATAGATATTAAAATAAAACGTATATATTTTAAGGTATTTTTACACACACTTTTAGCTGTTGTCTAAATCGCAAGGCCGAAAATAAAATCCCCACACAAAAGCAATATAATTTATTAGAGTTAACTACCTCATATATCATGCATGACAAAAACCTGCTCGCTGCGCAATTCGGGGAAAGTTTACAACTCAATTTGTTGGACATCCCGCAGAACATATCCATAGTTAATGATCCTCCGTCGGGCGCAGTTAATATAGCAAACAACGGCCAAAATGGGGGAAAACTTTTACGGATGGGAACGGTTGGAAAATGGGTGGAAATGGGTTGTGGGGAGGGGGGGCTTTCCAGCAAACCTTTTTGACAAGCGTCGCAGTCATAACTTTTACTGTTCAGCTTGTTGTTGCTGTTATAATTGCTCATTACGCTGGCATGTGCCACGCCCCCGTCCTAAAAACGCCATCGCCCCCATTTTCCATCCCTTTTCTCGACATTTTGCAGCTTTACAGCTCGCCACAATGAAACTTTTTAGTTGATTTTATTATTTTTTCCGCTTTCCCGTCCTCCATTTTTTTTTTGCTGTGTTGTGTTTGTTTGATGCCTTCCAATGGCAGATTTCCTGAAAACCGAAACTTTTCTCTAGACCCGAATTAAAACAGTATAAGCATGGCCAAACACCGAAGACCCTTGGGTGGTCCAAACATATTTTACTGGGCTTTATTTCTGGCGGGTTGGCTAACAACAAAAAGCGCTGAGCTAATTAAAATCATTTCATAAATTTGCCATTACTTTGGGTGAACGACAAACGAAGAGCAGGGAAATTCCTAGAAAATGGGGAGTTCCTAACTAAATGTTTAGACGTTTTGCAACACTGAAGATTTCTAAAAGGCAACTACAATTTCTTAGTTAGAAGTAGTAATAATAATATATTATTTTTTTTACTATAATAATTTTTTTTCACAATTTTTGATTGTTTTTCAACACTGACTTGCACTAATAAAGCAAAGGCTTTCAACACTGCCACAACTAATAGTGACTATATCAATATTTCTGGTGTTTTAATATAGTTGTTCTTATTTGTGGTTATTTTGCCACTAACCAACACTGCTATTTTGTGATTCGAGTAAACTTCCCAAAACTGGCACATCTCCAAGACAACAGAAAACTTTGAATATCGACCCGAATATCAAGAGGTTTTTTATATTAATTTTTTTATTGTAGTAATATTTTTGAATATTTTTTGGTCATTTTCCAGCACTGTCTCGCAGTAATACTTTACCTCTCAAGCATATGCTTTCAAAATTGGCATAACTAATAGTGACTATATCTATATATATTTCTTGGGTTGTCTATTTATGTTTATTTTCCCACTGACCAACACTGCTATTTTATGATTCAAGTAAACTTCCCAACACTGGCACATCTCCAAGACAAACAGTGAGCTTTCAATATCGGCCCAAAGATGGGTTTGCTTAGGCGTTGATGGGAATGTGGATGGTTGCTTGGGCGATTGGGTGTGGTTTTCGGGTGGTTGGGTGGCTGGGTAGTTGGCTGGGCGGGTCAAAGAACCGGATGGGCTGTGAGAGCCTGCGGCTGGGACGCGACACGTGCAACGGGCGCGTCAAATAGGAATTCATTAACAAAACGTTACACAAAATTTTAATTAAATATTAAAACATAAAAGTTTCTCGAGCAATATTTCTGTGCGTTGGCGACACAGCATTTCGTCCATACCTTGGGGCACTTGAGTACCCAAAAAAAAAACGAAAAACACCCCTCCTCTCCCGCAAACCCACCACCACCAATTTTGGGGGCAGCATGACAGCGGGCTTTTGTTGTTGTCGGCGCTTTTGGTAATAGAAAATTAAGTTCTATTTATGTGCAAAAGTTGCTCATTAAAATCGAGCAGGCAAACTTTGATTAAACTTGCCTGCCGCTTTTATTTCTCTTAATTTTTTTCGTTCGTTCGTTTCATTCTCATACTCTATATACATATATAGTCCTGTACATACATATATATATACTTTTCTCAGGGGCAACAGTTTGTTTTTATGCGACAAAACTTGTCGATAATTTAATTAGTAGAATTTCCTAGCCGGACACAATGGCCGGACAAAATAAATGCCAGAGTGGCGAGCAGTAGACAGCAAATTGCCCATAAGGCTTGAATGCAGCCTGGAGGATGTGTGGGGTGGGGGGGGGTGGGGCGTAGGTAAGTAGGTGGGCGTGGCACTCCGCACTCGGTACTCCACAGAAATGCTGCTCGGTTTTGCTTGCGGGCATTTAATGTATCTTTAATTTCCCCTGTGGTTCATGTCGTACACAATCAGAGAAACATATCTACATAGACATGTGTGTGGATGTACATTGTGCAAACATACCAACATATGTGGCGCACATGTGTGTGAGAGTGTGTGCGTTTCCGTTTCCGCTGAATAGTCGTGGTTCCGGTTATCTAGGGGATTTTCTTTATCCCCCTTTTTGCCAGCTGTATTTTTCGTATTTTTATGCCACTTTAACGACAGCTCATTTGGAGAGCTCACTAAAACTTATATTTGGTCAGGATCTAAGAAATTAATTGGGTATATTTAGAAGTATTTATTAAAAAAAAAAAGATCCAAAAATAAGTATAAAAATTAGTAAACTTTTTATGAAACCTAACTAAGTAAATACACCGAACAAAAACTCGTTGCAGCCAAAATATACCAGATCTAGTATAAAAGTGTGGTATTAAATTAATACTAAATAATATAGTAAATATTCGTAATGTAAAATGTAACTTCTAACAGTATAAATGTAACTTTCGACTTATTCAGATATTTAGTTTAATGTAGGAATATTTTAGATTTAAGGATAATTTTTTTCGGTGCATTTATCGTTATTTTTAAAAATATGTATATTTTTTTACACTTACATATAAAATACTAAATACCAATACTCTTCGAAATACCCTCACTGTTTGGCCATCACACATGAGTGAGTTATGCTCCCCAGTTGCCAAAATCAACATTGTCGTCATCGTTGGTGCGTATTAACGCCCATCCGAAATCCAAATACAAATTGGAATTCCGGGCAGAGACAGAGGAATATATCCATTTGATCCTCAGTATTTGCGTGCTCCACTCGCAACCAATGAAAGCCCTAGACAATAATAACGACTTGTAGTTAATGCCGCCAAGCTAACAAGTCCTAGGATTTCCCAAGGCCACAAAACAAAAAAAGAAAAGTAAGCTAAAGGCAGAGAGAGAGAGCGAGAGATACAACCCTTTTTAATTCGAGTTTAAGACTTTTGGGGCCGGGCTAATGACGCCTTTGGGGAAATTCCCATCGATGGTCGATAGTCCAAGGTTGAGGGCCGAAAAAGAAAGAAGTCGTCGGCCAGTGCATCCAATTAACTGGGCACATAAGACCGCTCTTTCATAATCAAGAGCTGCCGTTGGGGCCAACAAACAAATCAATGCGAAGACCCGAGAACTCATGAGTCATTCAATCGGTTGCCTTTTTTGGGGAGCCGTCATTTATTACGCATGCAATGGTTGAAGTCTTAATGGTGCACCGAAAAAAAAAACCATAATACTCATTTCAAAATTTAATTTATTTTTTTTTTTAAGTTAAAATTGTTTTGTTTTTTTATTTAATTAGCATTTTATCATGAATGCTTTCATGGTTGTTTATTGCTTTAATAATTGCACTGTGTTACAAAATTAATTCTTTTTAAATTTACCTCAATGGATGCGATAAATTTAAATTCGTGACGAATTCTTAAATTTAACTACGTTCTCCAAAAAATTCTCCGACGCAAGGATTCTGAAAAATAGGACCTCAAAGTTGGAAAAATGCTAAAAATGGCCAACTTTCCGTGGTTATTACAGACAAACAGATTTATGGTTGGTTTTGCTGTCAAAGTATTTTAAAAGTGCCACTCTTTATCTTTAAAACCCAATACTCAGAATAATTTTAGAATTTTTTTTAGGGGAGAAATAATTGAATTGCGATAAGGACCTTTAGCAGTTTTCCCTAAGTATGATCTATGGAATAATCTCGACATTTCAAAACAAATTTCATTTGTACACAATTTTAATTAGGGAAATTTATTAAACTTGCATTTGTTAGGGCTTTTTTCCAGTAATCCTTTCTGATTCTGAGGTGTGGCTGACTTTGATTTGATTGAGCACAAAATTCAACATTTCCCAGCATGTCCAAACGTTCAACTGCACTCAGTGTCTGCTGCGTAACATCGAGGGTGTTCCGGTTTTTGGAGTGGTTTTCCGGTCCTCAAAGGGGGTTTTCCGAGAGCGTGATAGTGGGGGGGTGGAGGGGCTCGGACACTCCGTAATACCCTGACTAGGCATGTTCACATGCCACGCCCCTCTGACGCACACGGCAAATGCAACAAGCTGGCAAACCAGGACAGCGCCAAAAACTAAGCCACCTGGAAAGCATTTCTTCGCTACTGATGGACCCCAAAAATATCCATTAGTTTTTCTCTCCATTTTGGAAGTAAAGCGAGTTAGTTTATTCCAGTGATTACTTGGATTATAAAATATACTATTATGTACCTATTAAAAATATACTAGATCCAGTATAAAAGTGTGGTATTTTATTAATACAAATATATAAATAATTTAAGTTCTTTACCAAAAGTTTATTTTGACACTTCTGACAGTATTAATGTAATACTCGCATCAACAGATATTTTTGAAACTCAATAGTTTAAAATTAATATACGAATAGCTTAGTTTCTATGATCACTTTTTCGCTGTAGTTTTGTTTCATTTGTAAAACTGGTCACACTATTAATAGCAACATATATATTATGGTGATTTCTTTTAACAAGTGGCCTTTTATCAGAAGCCTCGAAAACAGTTAAAGGCCAGGGTATGGAAAGTGCAATCGCCTGGCCACGCCTGGACCCAAACTGGAGCACATCAATGGGGATTTATAAAAAATGCAAATTCATTAGAGCAGCCGCCGACCAGGACGAGTCTGCCGACTGAGTGTTGAGATCTCGAGAGCTGTTGGCTTCGCTTCAGTTGGGGGCCAGCTGCTCTACTAATTCCGATGGCTTGACACCGGGAAATAGAACCGAAGCCGAAGCAGAAGCATCACAAATGGGGCTAGGGAACCTTCTGAACCTCAGACACAGAGGCGTCGTGTCAGCGCCGGGCGAAAGTGCAGCGTCAGGGGATTTTCGTCCTGCTCTTCTCGCATTTCTTCACCCACTTTCTCCCAGCGGCGGCAGCATTTCGAAATTAAAAAGAACAGCAGCGGACCAGAAGAAGTCGAAGGAAATGTGCAATCTTAGGCTGCACACATGGATCAAGCAGACGGGAAGTTGTTGAGCTAGTGAAATAAACGAAATAACACATAAACATTTCTATAAATGAAAGCTATTTCAGATAATACTTTTAAAACCATTTTCAGAGGTGTCTAAAAGTATGCAACGATATATTATCGAAGGCTAACCCAAATTTTCACTGCCTTCTTTTAGGCGCCTTTATAAAAGATTTTAAAACCCACACTTAACTTGATTTTATTAAACCCATTTTACAGGACATTCCTTGGTCTATAAGTAGCACTTCTCGATTTTTTCACGACCTATTCGTTTTAACATTTTGGTTGCGATTTTTCCTTCCTCATTTCTGTGGCATGTTTGCCTGTTGGCTGCACACACCGCACACAAGTACTTCCTGACTTTCGTACCTTTGCTTCCCAATGCGCATAAATCCCAACTTTGGCTGGCATTTGAAGCGTCTTTTCAAGAGACAACTTTTGAATGGCATGGCAAATGAAATTCAAATTCGCTGCATACTTTGCGGCGTTTATTAAACTCAAGATAAACGCCTGAGACTTCAAAAAAAAAAGAAAAGAAATGAAAAACAAAACGGGAAAAGGATTTGAGGGGCGTTTAAGGGGGCGTGGCAGACCACTAATAGTATCGCCTTGTTGCCACCGCAGAGTATGCTTTTCGGTTTAATGAAGCAGCCGCGGATTCAGCAGCAGATTCCCCGAAACTTGCGGAAACTCTTTCGCGGCAGTCATAAGTTCAATCAACATCAAATTTAATTAAAACGCTAAAAGCATCCACCCACGCCCGCTAATGCAAAGCGCGAAAAAAGTAACAAGCCAAGGAAAAAGAACAATTAAATAGGTGCACAGAAAAAAATAGTTATTTAAAAAAAAATTATTTAATAGTAAACTACAATTTATAAATCTAAAAAGAGCACACATACTGTTTTCATTAAATTACAATAGGTTTCTTCTTTTTAATGACGCCACGATTAGCGCCGCCTAGCGGCAAGTGATGCAACCACAAAGCAGGAACGGCTTTTAAGCTTAATTACTCATAACTTTTTAAATACTGTAAATACTGGTACAATTTTTGGCATGAACGTTTATTAAACGATTTATTAAACATATAGACCTTATAGAATCTCTTTCAAAGGCCTTCTGTACTAAAATTTTGAGGAAATCCCATAAACCTACAAACAATATAAACAGAATTTAGTTCGAAGAATACCAACACGAAAAATCCTAATGATCGGTCAGCTAGAATCAAAGATATACCCTTCTAAAGAATTCTGAAATAAATCATTGTCTATAATATTTTCCCTCAGTGTACCGAAAAGAGGTGGGATCCCCGGAAAATAGCCAAGGGGTCCACATAGAGAGAGAGAGGGTGAAAAGAGCGAACATTAAAACGGAAATAATTGTGGTCTGGCCGGAGACTGTCGGACCGGATATGGACAGATCCAGGGGTGGGGTCAGGATGTTGGCGGTGAAGGGCGATGGGTGGGTGGCCTTTCCAGGGGCAGCGACACTTGCAACACTTTTGGTTTGTAATTAAGTAGCCAAATGGCAGGCAGACAGACAGCCAGAGGGGCAAAAACCGGAGAAAACACGGGCGGGCGGTGAAAGGGGGACGAAACTTTTGAGTCTGGGATTGGAGACCAAAAGAGGATGTTAGCCATCCGCAGCTAATCATAGTTACACAAATGCTTATGGCGGAATTAACTTCGCCACCAACGATGATTAACAATTGAAATCGATGGTGGGAGAGCCAAAGAGATTCCAGAAATTGACCACATCGGCTAAAGTGGGCGAAAATAGAATTTTTCCTGAGGCATTCAGGGATTTAAAAGTTTAATGTAAGCGCACTCGGTTCGATTTGGAATTAATTAAGTGCTTTAAAGACTTTCAAGAAGAGATTCTTTAAATCGGACCACTCAGTAAAAAGTTATAAGCAAATAAATAGATGGCGCCACTTTCAAGCGACTGCTTGGTTTGACCTGCTTGCCACTGCTTGCTTTATTTTCAAAGCGTTCTCTTTTGTTAAATTCAAATGTAGTTCTTAAAGCTCTTAAATTTAATTTAGAAATTTAATGAATATTCATTTTAAAGGTAATAATAAGAGATAAACAACAACTCTATCTACAGAAAGCGTTCTTCTCCCAAGTTCTTGAACTTAAAAAAGTTTTAAAACTCTTCACGAAACCAAAGCAAAGTTCATTCTCGTGTACAGCAGTGATATTTAAAATTACAAAAAGTAGTGGTTAGCATTGCAAAGCATTAAATATAAATTAAAACGACTAGACAGTGCGGCCAAATAAATGGCTAACAGGGAGTGGAAAACTTTTAAGAACTTTAATTCGAAACTCGTGTTGCCTATTTCTTTTTTTTTCAACCCAACAAAAAATTAGGAAACTAAAACAGAGGCCCGAATACAATTATAAACACATTTGTCTAGGCATTTTTGCACTTTTATTTTTATTTATTTTTTTTTTTTTTTGGCCCTTTGGCAACTTTAGTGGCATGCTCACTTTCAATTTGGCCTTCGTGTAAGTGCAACACACGTGAGTGTTGTTGCAACAATGCAAAAGGACAAAAAAACTCAAGAGGCAGCGAAAGAGAGGGGACGAGTTGCGGAGACAAGGACAGAAATACAGGCACAGCGCAAATTGTGTAGAAGAAATAAAAGGAAAAGTGGCAAAATGCAGACAGACTCGGTTAGTGGCAAACTTTTGCCGCTTTGCAACACTTGAGCACCAGCACACGCGGCGAAAGAGACGGGTATATGGCGATAGAAAGAGACGGCTGAAGGGGCAGCTTATCCGCCCACACATGTGAGTGTGTAACTAATTTAAAAAGTCATTTTTACTTCCGGCATTTACACAGCTGCATTTAGCTCGAAAAATCTGTGTTGGATGATGAAAGAGTTGAAAGAGAGCAGGGTTCTTACCTTTGGGTAAAGATTTTTGGAAATTCCACAACAAATTTGCTTTACCTTAGCTGGGTGTTACACAATTTGGGAGTTTTGATATTGGAATGAGATTAATGGAGCATATATATTGTTTGAAATTTATATATAATCTTTAAACTTGGTTTATAACGAAATACTAAATAATATACTAGATAATACTATACTTAAATAATATAAAATGTAAACTCTGTAGAATTCATTTCATACCAAATATTTTAAAGTTTATATTTCGCAAAGTAAATTCTAGATAAAAATTTAATTTCATCACTCTTGACAGTATTATTATAATATCTCCTCATACTGAGATATTAATCAAATATTTTTCTAAGTTTATGCGCTATAAGATTTATAAATTCTAGAAAGCGTGAAATACAAAAAAAAAAGTTTTTTGCGATACAAAAGAAAGACTGAAATGATATTAGCAGGGTTGTCACCCAATATATTACTTGATATTTGTATAGGGCTTTTTTCTACGTCAATTTTTCAATTCTACTTTTGTTGGTTTAAAAAAATACAGTTTAGGTAATTTAGCTGTTCGCATCCACATTGCCAATCCCATCTACCAATCGGTTCTTAAACAGACCTCCCCGCTTTTGCAGCTGAAAAATAAACACAATGGTCTGCAGGTTTACTTTCTCAACAAAGCCAAATCAGAGTAAATAATAATAAACTAGCCCCCTGGCAACACTTTGCCCACCCCGCTAAACCGGGCCCTAACTCCCACCGATTTCTGGGCCCCCTTTTGACCCCGACTTTCACCCGCTTTTCCGCCCACTTTCCCATCCTTTTAACCCTCCAGCAACCGCAACATCGACAGCTGCAACAACATTACCTGCAACAACAATTGCTTATTTAGTGCTGGCAATCTGTGTTCGATGTGTTTCGATTGTTGTGGCCAAAGGCCGCAGGTGAAAAGTGGGTGGTAAAAAGGGCCGGGGGGAGGGTGGAAAGCCGTGGGTGGCAAACAACAAAAGTCCCGAAAACTCTACAACGGAAGCTTCAGGTTCACCGGTTCAGGTCTTTTTTTGCCAAAGCAATTAATTTGCTAAAACTATTTGCGATTTGCACGTAAACCAATTTAAAATCAAAGTCGAAGCAAATGCCAAAAACAAATGATGAATGGAGAGGCCTGCGGTTACGCCTGTATGACACTGAACCGAATAG
Organism: Drosophila mimetica; assembly: GCA_037075245.1. Classification (NCBI taxonomy): domain Eukaryota; kingdom Metazoa; phylum Arthropoda; class Insecta; order Diptera; family Drosophilidae; genus Drosophila; species Drosophila mimetica. The sequence goes on from JBAMCH010000005.1 coordinate 8,204,049, forward strand.
TTTAGGTAGTTAAGGGATTTTACAATGAAAATTAAAAATTGAAAATTTAGAAACCATTTTTAAAGAATATTGAATAAAACAATATATATACATTTATAAAATAATTTTTGTTATATGCGACAAAAATTTTGAAAAAAAATTTAGTATTATAACTATTTCTTATAAGAAAAAACTACTGTTTAAAAATACCATCTAATCAAAATATACAAATTTATTATTATCTTTGCTATGAACTGAATATATTTAAATATTTTAAATAATTATCAATTTAAATTAAATAAAAATATAATCTAATAAAAATATGAAAATTTCAATATTATTTTTGTTATAAAGTAAAAATATTTCTAAAGTAAAATAATTACAAAAGTGTAACTTCTACACATTAAAAAAAATGTTGTTTGCTGGCGATTTTTTAATTAAAATTAGATACATTTTTTACTGCATTTTTTTTCTTAAAATAAATTATTTTTACAAAAAAAGATTTTCAGAAATATAAAAAAAAAATCGCCAGTAAAGCAAAATTTTCTAAAATACAGTGCGAATAATTTTTTGAGTGTATTTAACTTGACTTTTCATTATCAGACACTCGAAACCAATATCTAAAAGAGTATTCCATAAAGAAAGCACCATAAACCCAGTGAGAGGGCGATAATGGCAATTCATAAATAACAATAAGGGACATCAAGATTTGTCATAATACCGCGTAAACATTTCGGACGGATTCAATAATTCAAGCGATAAACACAGATACTCCGGCCGGGGCTAATAACAGATCTAATGCCAAAGCAAACGCTCCGAAATGGCAAATATATAGAGCACATAAAACCGACAATGCGGCCATAAAAGCTAAAGCAAAAGACAACCGAGCAGCAAAACACACACACACACATTTCATTTCATAAGCCAGGCATCTTAATCTCCAGGAATAAACTCGTTGACACCCGTTTTCCTCACCCCCTGGAAAAAAATAACCCCAACTCCAAGCCCGTTTTTCCGCCCACGGCCGTATTCTACATGTTTGAAATTAATTTTATTCACACAAAAATTCTCGCGCGCATACAATTTCATTAAGCAAATATTTTCGTCGCCCGCCAGCGTTACCTCTTCTGCCACGCCCCCTCCCAGGCCACGCCCCGCGCCCCCACACATCCCCCTTTTTCCGCCTTCGGGATAAAAACAACACAAAGCACAATACACCAAAACAAACCCAAATCAGTAGGGGTATGTACATTGAACTTGGTGTATCCAAGAGTTTCGTGGGTGGCTCTCGGTTACTTGCTACAATCCGGGAGTATTTTGTGCTTAAAACAAGGGGAATATCAAGCTTAAGATAAGGAAAATACGAGGAAATCGAAAAAGTGACAGAACAGAACAAATTTATACGAAATTATGATCAATTTGATGAAATGAGGGATCAATGTAAATTTGATATCGCACATATCAATTTGATATGGTTGAAAGTCGAATTTTGATAGTTCGAATTTGTCTTTCTCGCTCCCACTTAGGTAGTTTAAGTCGCCATTTTGCTTGTTACTCTCTTTTTCGAAGTCAGAGAATCTCCGAGAGGGAGAAATCGAAAAAGTTACACTTTTCAATATCAATTTTACCATGCCCTAATGGTAAAAACGATATGTTGATGCGCATTTTGACTTAATACTGTGTTTTTCCCTTTTTTTCTTTTACAAATAAAGTTTCTTAATGTTTTTTAAACCATATTTTCCATTAAATATGATTAAAATGGATTTCTTGATGCATAACTTTAATAATGGTGTATCTTTCCGAGAAAACCTAATTTTAAAAGTATCAAAATCGCTGTTTACTCAGCTTGAACTTTTCTTTCAACTTTTTGTCTTTTCTGTGTTAGTTAACGATGCGCAGCATTTATACGATTTTAATGCCGCCGGCGGTCCAAAAGAAACCGAATCCTTGCGCTCGCTCGTAGCATCCACCCACTCAAATGGGGCGCTCATAAAACGGGGGGCGCGTATAACAAATGATAGTCCCGGCCACGCCCATTGCTCTGCCATCCCACAACACAAAAAAACCAAAAAAAAAAGACAGCACAATTAATGCATTAAAAAGGAGAACGAGGATGAGGAAGCAAAAGCGAAACATTTGCAAGGCCAATAAAAATGCCATTTAATGACGCCTGCAAATTTTCGAGCCTCAAATAATCAGCATAAAAATGAGCAAAAATGCTGAATATAAAATTAATTGAAATATCCCGCAGAGAGAATGTGGAGAGAGGAGAGCGGAGAGATGAAGAAGCATTAAATATAAAACATTCCCGGAGTCAAATGCCAGGGATTTTCCATTGGCGATTGACAGGCGAATTGTGATTGCCATTGCGATTAAAATGCGAAGCGGTTCAAACCGATAATGAGCCAAACAGAAGCGGGGTGTATCGGTAATCGGTAAATGTTGCCCAATGGATTACGAGGGGGAATCCCTTGAATTGAATTATTTATGTACTAAAGGCAATGACAGTCGGTGTAAGAACTTTTCCAAATTTAATTTTAATATATTTCTCAATTCAACTGGAATTTCCATTTCTTCTTGTACGATGCTTAATTATAAATAATTATGTTAAAAATTATTTTAAAAAATACTTAAAAATGTAATTGAAATAATTCTCAAATCAACTTGAATTTCAATTTATTTTTGTACCATGCCCAAAAATAACTAGAAATTAAGAAATTAATTATAAATTATTACTTTAAAAATACTTTTAAAATATATTACAAAATTTAATTTAAAAAATTATTAATTTAACTTTAAAATTCCATTTATTTTTCTATCATGATCAAAAAATAACTACAAATTAAGAGACTAATTATAAATTATTACTTTAAAAATACTTAAAAAAATACTCTAAAAATGAATTTAAATAATTCTTAACTCACATTAAAGTTTCACTTTATTTTTTCTATCATGTTTAAAAAATAACTACCAATTAAGAGATTTACTATAAATAATTTTTATAAAAAATACTCCAAAATTTAATTTAAATAATTCTTAACTCTCATTATAAATTCCGTTTATTTTTCTATCATTTATCTATCATTTGCTATCAATCAATACAAATTTACAAATAAATCTCTTTACTATAAATAATTACTTTAAAAATACTCCCACATATCTTTAAGTTTATCCAACAAAAGGTTGTATTCTTGGTGGCCAAGGAAGAAAGCTCTCAAGACGACAAACCAATTAAGGCAAAGGACACAAAGCAGGAAATGGTGGGGGTACGAAGTGCTAGTGGGGACGAAGAAATAAGAGTGGGCCGAAATGGAATGACGACTGAGCGAATCAGTTCCCCCATTCGGTCCAAGATGTCGCTGTGCCCAGCTTATTGGCTCAGTTGGAGGAAGTATGCCGGCCTGCCGCCCACCGAATCCCCTTTTCCCCCACTTCCGCCCATTCCTTATACACTCCCGACTGCTGTCCATTCCTCCATCCATCCATCTCAATTTACTGCATGAGACTTTTGTCAACGCACGGCGAGAAAATGAATGCCAGAAATTGCAGAACCCAAACGGAAAAAAAGAATGACAGCGGAAAATGGAGAAAATGGGGAGGGGGTGAGACTTAAGGTGGGAATGGGGGGTGGGGGATTCGAAGGACCAAGGAATTGGCAACAAACATTAGGCCCACACTGAAGCAACCTTCAAATGTGTAAGACAAAGAGGTACACAAGAAGTGCTGAAAATACTTTCTGAACAACATTTTTTAAACTTTTTTTATTATTAAAGTAACTTAAAAATAATTAAAAATTTCTCAAATAAAAATCATTAAATATTATTTAAAAATTTAAAAATATTTTTACCTTAAAACCCGTTTCTAAATATATTTTAACATTTTAATATAAAGGTATTTGCACTTCATATTTAATTTTTAAAGCTAACCATTCTATAACTAAAGACAGTTTGAAACATTGACTTTAATCAAAAAACATTTACCTTTCATATACTAAAACAAGAGAGAGCGCTATAGTCGACTGCCCCGACTATCAAATATCCGTTAACCTTGCTAAAGCAAGCTGTGGCACGCCGGGAAAACCAAGCAAAAGTGGCGCCATCTGCCGGACAATGCATTGTGCTTAGAACTTTTTACTGAGTGGTCCGATTTAAAAAATTTCTTCTACGTTTTGATAGGAGTTAAAAACCAAACAAAAAAAATATATATATTTCTGGAATATAGTTAATTTCTAGGTTATATCGTTTTTACATATTGCTGATTTTATTCGAGTGTAGAAGAAGCAAAAACCCAGCGAAAAGGACACGGTGAAAAAAAAGTGTTGCCCAAAAAAGCAATTTATGCGGGTCTCTGCCGCTTTCTACCGCCATCTCTCACTTCCTCTCTCGCTTTCTCCTGTTGATGGCTGAGGCCACAGTGTTACACTTGTGTGCGTGTGCGTCAGGGTGTGTAAATGGGCGTGTGTGCCTGTGTGTGTGTGTGTGTGTGGGCAAACATAAACAACAGTTACGCTCGAACAACGGGCAAAGTTGCATTTCCGCTGTAACCGTTTTCCGCACAGGAAATGCGTTCGACGCGTGTTTGAAATATTGGGCCCAAAAGTCTTCTCCCCTGGATTTTCCCCCGCAGGCTTTTCCTTGGTTTTCCATTCCCCCATCTCCCCCCTTTTGTGGTCAACTTGCCTGGCCAGTGATTTTTGCTGCCGGTCCTTCGAAAAGCTTTCTCTGTCGCTCGCTCGCTCACCAAAAACCAGTTTTCATCTCATTTGAGCGAGCATTTAATGTTCAGCCTTCGCGGGCTGGAAAACTGCACCAGGAAATGATTCTTAATCCCCGCGATTTTCCACCCAAAAACCTTCTACGATCGGGGAAAGGGGCTGTCTGTGTGTTTGTGTGTGGATTTTCCGCAAAACGGTTTTGTTGCAGCATCGCAAATCATGCGTAATGGAATTGAAGTCGCAAAAAATTGTTGTTGGCCACTGTTTGCGACAGATTAAATTCGATACAAACAATGCGAAGAAAATAAAGGCCATTAAATAGTTTACCTTTAAAGGTTATTGGGTAATTGCGATAAGAAGGTGGAAAAATATTTAGTTAGGTGATTAAAAGACTATTAATAGGCTTTTTATATTCAAATAAGAATGCCACGACTATTAAATATCCGTTAGTCAGCTAAAGCAAGCAGTGGCATGCAGTGCAAACCAAGCAGTCGCTTGAAAGTGGCGCCATCTATGTGGCGGACAATTCATTATTTGCTTATAACTTTTTATTGAGTGGGCCTATTTAAAAAATTTCTTCTACGGTTCGGTAGGAATTAATAAATCAAACAAAAAGGACTTTAGCTCTAGCTTTAAAACTGTGGGCGCCACAGTTTTTGGCGCTTTTTTAACCTTAAGGTAACTTTTTTCAATCGATAGGTATTGAAGAAACAAATATATATATCTGACATTAGTACTGTCAGAAGTGTTAAAACTAAACCTTTGTTATAGAATTTACATTACAAAATATAAACTTTACAATATTTAGTATATTATTCATTATTAATTCAATACCACACATATATACTGAACCTTGTATTTTTTTTAATAACCTAGTATTTTTAAAGTAATCTTTTCTTTTGGGTGTACTATAGATTGCTTTGAAACTCCCCAATGGTGTTTTATTTCTTGCGATAAACAAAACAATTGCTCGACCAAGATTCATGAATTGCCAATCGATTCGCCTTGATTGCCATTCAGGTTTCGTGTGTGTGCTTGGCAGCATTTTCTCACCTTGGGCAACTGCGATTTTTGATTCATTCCCTTTGTTGTTTGTCTGCCATGCTACACAGTTTGCTCCTTGGCCGAGATTCACGCCTGTCCCAACGACGGAGAGAGAGGTGTCCAAAGGGCCACGCCCATTTTCGCACCTCGGCCACGCCCCCTGGCACGCCCACTCAGCCGCCCTCCGGTTGCATACGAAATGCGCAACACATTGGCTGCACTTGAACTGAAATCCCAACGCTTCTTGTTGTTTTTCCGCCCTTTGTTTTCCCGGCGCTTGTCTAAGCCACTTGACGGCCTTTTGACCGCCTTCCTTTTCGGCCGAGAAAACTGTGAGGAAAATTGCCGGAAAACCGGGGATGCGAGTGGTGTGGAATGGTGGAATATAAAAAACAAAAGTCCAGCGCCTTCAAATACGATGTCCTTGTGTCCTTGGGAGCATTCTTAATTGTCGCCATTTTGTTTGTTTTTTTTTCATCCTCCCGGCGATTTCTTGCACACATCCTTGTCGCAACGACTACTTACATTTATTTTTTTTTTTTTTTTTAACAACATAATGTATTATTTTTTTTAATTTATGTTTATTTATTATATTTTTAGAGATATACCTATATATATTTATTTTTAGAACTTGTTAAAGAAATTATTGTTTTAATTATTTTAAATATCTTCAGAATAATAAAAGCAAATTTTTAAAATAAAAATATAATTATAAACATTTTATTGATATATTTATTTTTGAAAATTTGAGAAATTATGAACGAAATTTTTTCGGCCGTCAAATAAAATATATATATTATCTTTGAAAACTTTGATAAATTGTTAAAGAAAATATTTCCGCTTACAAATAAATTATTTAACAGTTAAAAATTAATAAATAAATTAAATTATTAATAATTGTTTTTTTTTGTAATGAAAATATAATAATAAACATTTTATAAATATATATATTTATTTTGGAAGCTTTGAGAAACTACTAAAGACATTTTTTCCGCCCTCGAATAAAATATTTAATAATTAAAAAATAATTAAAAACCGTCAGAATAATAAAATTACAATTTTAAAATAAAAATATAATAATAAACATTTTATCTATTAAAATCTTCAGAGATTGTGTAGCCAACAAAATATGGCAGAAATCAGTAGTACCATTTATAAAGTCAAATGCGTTTTTTACTTTCGAAATTTTGAACAATTTATTGCCTGGAAAACCTTTTAGGCAATTAGCGCGATTCACAGACTTTATATTTTTATTTCTAACCTGTTTGCCTTTCGGGAGAAAAGGCTAATGATCGGCTTCAGTTTTTCGCGTTAATTGTTGGGGGAACCTCGGCGAATCGAAGTGAAAACTAAACAAATTCCACGCTCTCGTGCATTTCAATCAAAGCGAACTTCAATCGACGATGACAGAGTTGCCGATGATGGGGGCCTAAGCCGCTTAGGCTTTTGCCCATGGAAACACCCATCGAATCACCCACTGAACCACCCACTGAACCACCCACTTGGCCGCAAAACAGACACATAAACCAGCCAACGAACGCCCACCACCCCACCCATCAGTTTTTGGCATTTTGGCAAAAGCGATTAATTTCGAGTAATTGCAACTTAATGAAAAGCATTCAATTGTGCAAATTAATGGGAATGTCTTCAGCATTCTGATTTCCAGACATCCGTGTGTGTTTTAGTGCCTGTTAATTAATGCTTTGATGAACCGCACTCAACTGTTTCCATTTCTATTTCTATTTCCACCTGCCAAAAGGCCCAAAGTCCCGGAATTCCCAATTGCCAAACCGAATTGAACCCAAAACCGATTTTCATCTGCGGCACTTGCGGATTTTGGCCGGAATTGTAAGCGATTGCCTAGCGATGGCCATCGAGGCGGAATTGCAAATCGGTTTATCGCAAATGTATCTATTTGCCTATTTTAGCAGAAAATTATGTCAAGGAATTGCAGAAATGTAAAGCTAAATGGCTTAAGGTTAAGCATTTGTGTGGCTCAAACAAAAATTGCATAAGGCCAATTGAATGTCAAAATGTTTGGGGTTCAATCAACCCAAAATGGGGAAATGTTTATGTACGTTAATTTAAGCCAACAGCTAAGTTAATAATTTAGGATTTTTTTATAATTACCATTTAATGACTGTTGATTTTTCAACAATTTTTGTAGATTTTGATATTGAATTCAAATTGAATTGATTAAATTAAATTGAATTGATTCAAATTCAATTAAATTAAATTGACTTGAATTAATTTGCATTAAAAACTGAAATATAATATAAAATTAATGAAAATTAAAAACACAAAATTAATATAGTTTCCTTTTTCTTACATCCACAGCTTGATTGATTTATTGATTGATTGATCGGCGCGGCAAGGAACGGGGCAACAACAGCGACCAAATGCAAGATGAATCCGGATCAACCGATGCCAATGCAAACCGGGGCGCCGCCTCCGCCCCCCTCGCAGCTCACAGCCCACACAATCGCCGTGTCCGGCGTCACCGCTGCCCCGCCCACCGGCTCCATGGCCGCCCACTATGGCGGCGGAATGGGGATTCCGCCCACATCGTCAGCCGGCGGTACGGCCGGCAACTATGTGTCCATCGGCATCCTGCCCAGCATGTCGCCCGCCCAGCTGCCCCCGCTCCTCCTGCCCGCCCCGCCCCCCGCGACGACGACCTTCAAGACCACGCCCCTCCTGCCCATGCCCACGCTCGAGGACATTGAGGTGGCCAACCAGACGGGCCAGGGCCAGAGCGGCCAGGTAAGTTGTCCTGGCAAAATATATAATATCAAAGGTCAAAGATTATCATCATGAAACCCCGTAAAAAATTTTTTACCAAAAAAGTCCGTATTTTGGCCACAACAAAGGAAATAATGGCCCACATGTGGAATGACATACCTTCCTGAAATCGCAGTTAAATTCTCTATAAATTGGCATTTCCACATAAAAATTTTATTTTTTTGAAATTTTTTTCCAAAAATTATGGTGCTACCCCTTACAAAAAATTCGAAAATTTGAAAAAATTTTATTTTTCCTAAATCAGCCGGAGAGTGCACTAATACTAATTATCAGGTTGTTATCTGCTCAGAACAGTTTGCCGTTTTAATATCGGAGCATTTTTGCAAAAATTAGAGCAAAAACAAAATATATGAAAAATCTGATTTTGGCCAAAAATCTAAATCTTCATTTTCCGCCAATAAAAAGTCAGTATTTTTGCTATAAAAATGGAACTAATTGTCCAAATATGGAATGGCATACCTTTCTGAACTCGTAGTTAAATTTTCTGTAACTTGGCATTTCCACGTACAAATTTTATTTTTTTGAAATTTTTTCCAAAAATTTGTGATGCTACCCCTTATAAAAATTTCGAAAATTTGAAAAATTTTTAAATTTTCCAAATCAGCCGGAAAGTGCACTATTATTAATAATAAGGTTGTTATCTGCTCAGAACAGTGGCGACCATTCTTGCAAATGTTAGAGCAAAAACAAATTAGACAAAAAATCTCATATTTGCCAAAATTTGAAATCCTTATTTTCCACCAATATAAAAGCCAATATTTTGGTTATAATAATGCAAATAATTGTTAAAGTTACCGATTACAATATAAAATGTTCTAAATATTGCATTTCAACTCTTCCAGGTGGTCGTGTCCTTGCCCCAAACTTCGATGGCGCCACCGGGAATTTTGAAGTATCCCACGGCGGGCTATGTGAGCGACTTGATGGCACCGCCTCCGAATCTGGCGCTCCCCCTGCCCCTGCAGCTGCCCCACCCCCCGCCGCCGCTGACCTCGATGGCCAGCAGTACGGCGGGCAGCAACAACAGCAACATTAGCAGCAGCAACATCAGCAACAGCGGCAGCAATTGCGGCACGCTGAAGAGCAATGCGAAGCTGTTGCCGCTGCAGCTGATGGCCACGCCCCCCAGTCGCAAGGAGCCGCTGACGCCCGCCCATCCGCAGGCGGCTTCGATACAAGCACAGGCGCAGGTGCAACACCAATTGCAGCAGCAACACCAACAGCAGCAGCAGCAGCAACAGCAGCAGCAACGGCAACGCAAGCGGCAGGGATGGTGCTCCTGCTTCAGTTCGGGGGGAGGTGGAGGCAGTGGCGCCACAGGGGGCGGTGGTGCGGGGGAAACCGGAAAGACGCCGCCCGGATACGGAAGCAAGGATAAGAAAAAGAATCGCAAGGCCACCTCGCAAACGGTGTGGTCCGCCCTGCTGACAAACCTGGGCATCTGCATGCTGCTGCTCGCCTACACACTGCTGGGTAAGCGAATCAAGTCCCAATTAGGTTAGCCTAATTAATTCAATAAATTAACAAACGAATTTAATTCAAATAGTTGCCTCTGACAAGAATTTAATTTGATTTTCTTTTCAATTTTAAACGGGCTTTTGGGGGAAGCTAGCTCGCTCTTTATGCAGTAGAAGAAATATTGAAAAATAATAATTTAGATGTTTTAAAAATTTTCTAATACAAAATTATATTTTAGGGTTTTTAGGATTTTTTCACAACAAACAACAAAAATTAACAAATATTATTTTAAATATTATATACACAGAAATAAATTGAAAAAAGATCAGATGGATATGTACAGGTCAATTTTATATGTTTTAAGATCATTTTGATATAAATAAATATTATTTGTTTGAAAAATAATAAATTTGGTATTTAAAAAAAAGTAACTGATATGATATAATATTAAGTTGATCAGTTTGTATCATAAATTTTACATTAATCATATTGGGTTTTTATTGATATGAAATAAAGTAGAATTTATCCTATATCATATCCGTTTTTTTCTGTGTACTAATAGATAAAGATATACTCTTTAATAACAATATAATTTATGTTAGGATTTCTACTAAGGAGCTTTAAATATAAACTGAAGTTGTTTTAAACTACTCTTTAAGAGATCTTAAGAACCATCTCAAAGTGGCCATAATTTCGTGGCTTTAAAGACCATATATGCTTGGGGCGTGCAGCTAAATAGCCAAATTGACGGCACTGTGCGTGACAGGCACTCACATATCATTTGTATCCGCTGTCTGTTGTTGCCAGTTGCCATTTCATTGTTGCGGCCGCCCTAATTAACGCGGCATCTTCTTTCGGCCACGCGTTCATCTCATTTGCTCTTTTTGCGGCGCGTGTGTCATATACAGATACAGATACATTTACAGATATAGATACAAGTACGGCTACAGAAGCAGATACAGATACAGATGGGTTTACACTAGCGGATACCGTTACTGTTACCCGGAACAAGGACGATACAAGGATGCTTAATGTATCTTGTCACAGAGTTCGACGTTTAAATTAACCAACAACAGGAACTGGGTGGAACGCCACCAAAGCCGCCGCACGACAACGTGATAAATTTAATTAATCATTCGCCGCCACCTCCGCCCCATATTCATCTCTCTCTCCTCCCCCTCTTTCTCATCCCCCTTCGATGCCAAAAACAAACGTCAAAATGGCGGCCGCAGCGCCAAAACTTATGTTTCACCCACTTGGGTGTATTAGCGTTACAGTGATCACTACATATATAGAATGTTCTGAAGAATATTTGAGCTTTGAAAAATCTTGTAAGCAGGGTAAATTTAAGTTCCTTTAAGAAACTTTACATTTTTAAAACAGCCTTTAAGATAATTTAATTATTAATTTTATTTATTGGTATTAATTTTCTTTAGTCACTTATCGCTGGAATTTCTTTCGAGAAATTTTTTTTAATAATAAGAACATTTTTCAAACTGTATACCATTCATTTTTTATTTAGATATATTTTTATTATTTTTTATTATTATTTACTTTTGTTAAGGAGTCACTATGCTATGTAATGATTGTTTACAAATCAGAGACTAAATTAAAAAAAAAAAATTGTTTATAAAAGCTATAATAGATTTAAGTCATATAACATGGATGTGGACCACTGTAACCTAGTGAGCCTGGCTTAGGCAGAGATTGGCATACTTTTAGGCGCTGTCATGTTTATGAGCGAGTATTAGAAAACCAAAAAGCGACACTTGACGCGGACTCCGTCACATTCTCCGTGTCCTCATCCGGAAATCCGTCTCCATCTCCATTTCCCCCGCCTCTGCCTCCGTCTCCATCTCCGAGTCTACGAGTCTCTGGCCCTTTCTCGGATCCTCTGATGGTGACGGCTGCTTTGACAAGCGCCGGTAAGAGACACAACAGCAACATCGCAGCAACAGCAACAGCAACATCGCAGCAACATGGAAATATACACACACGCATACACGTATGCGTGTGCCTGTGGAAATACTTTAAACAAATCGAAAAATTCGCACTTGTGTGTGCGTGCGACAGCTGGGCAAAAAAGTTGTCCCTTGTTAGGAGGAAATCATCAAAATGACACAAACAATTATTTAACTTTCGCTAGGCCGTGCGTGAGACCGGTGACGTCACACGACACACACATGAGAAATGAATTTTCACCATTTTCACCCAAACCATTTTCATGCTTCAGCGAAAGTTACAAGTTGGACAAATAGGTCTCTTTACATTAAAGCCTTTTCAGTGGGGGTTACTACTAATTTTAGATATTTTTGGCATTTTATATGTAGTGGAATACAAATGATTAATTTAAACTTAAGCCTGCGCCAAAAAATAATAACAAAAATATAAAGAAAAATATCTTTAACAATTCGAACAAGAGAGAAAACTACAATGGAGTGCCTCGACTATCAAATTCCCGTTAATCAGCTAAAGCAAGCAGTGGCAAGCAGGGCAAAGCAAGCAGTATCTTTAAAGTGGCTCCACCGGAAAAATTATTATTTGCTCATAACTTTTTAATGTCTCGTCCGATTTACAAAATTTCCTTTACTTTTCGGGAGGTATTACTAAAGCAAAAAAACGGCATTCACACTTTGGCAAAATCTGTAAAAAAAAATAAGAGAGTATAAAAATTAGTACAAGTTTAAGATGAGCTATGCAAAGCATTTAAATAAATCTAAAATTAAGTATTACCATTGTAAATATAAAAAAATATAAACAAAGAGAAGAACTGTCTTTTCCGTTAAAAAAGTAGAAGAAGTACGACAAATTACCTCTTTTAAAGCACAACCATTGATTGCTGCTGACTGACAAGTTAAACGATGAACTATAAAAAATTGCTTTGACAAATACATAATTACCAATACATTTCCCGCTCAATAAATCTCATGTCAGGCACACTTCCAGGAAAAAGGAATGAAAGACAAAAGCCAGCCACGAGCATGTGTCAGTGGTGCTTCAGCTTTATGTCCGGCCCATCATCTTGGCATTCCCCGATCTCCGATCCGATTTTCCGCCATTCACCGTGTATTATTTTTAACTTTGACATGTGTTGGCTTTTGGCGAGGACATCAACTCATCATTCCACATGCTCATTCTCAGCCCAGCAAAAAAAAATGTGAAAATGGAAACTTTTTGTCGAAGGCGGGCGAAAACTTTTCGAAAAACTTGACAAAATGTGTCACATGTGAGCCTGTGTGTGTGTATTAGTTGGCGGGCATTAACATTAAATGAGTGACAGGAATCAACACGGATGGCCCCAAAGGCCCCGAAAAATGGGGAAATGGGGTATCGATTGGGTACGAAAAATGAGGCAGGGGAAAGGAACTTGAATGGAAACGGTGTCCTAAACAAATTTGAGGAGCTTAAAAAGCAATGATTAAATTCGTGCAATCGTTGTATTTGGTTCATTTCATACAAAATATAAGTATGGTAAAATAGAAAACCTTCCTAAAATTAGAAATTTAAATACTTAATAAAGTTTTGTGTTGCATTTGCTAGCAACTTTAGAGCATTTTCCTTTTAAAACCCCCATAAATTCAGCTGGAACGTGATAGGGAATGCCGTCCTGCCAACAGAGAGGTAGAAACAGGAAGCCCTTAAGCTGGCTCAGAGCGATTGCAGCACCTTCAAGATGCTTTATGACCTGAGAGCCATCTCCTTCCTCCACATGCATGCTGCATCCCTGCTACCTTTTCGCCTTTAGCAAACAAATGAGTTACTGAGATTTGAGATGTGCCACATGAGGTGTACACAGAAAAAATTATTCCACAGTTTTACTAAGTCAGTTTATCAGTTATTTTTGACAATCAAAGGTTCTAGAGACTTCAATCACCAATTTGAATTCTGAATTCCTTTATACATATGTCTAAAAGTATGCAGCAATATTTTTGTGATTTAAAAGTTTCATAGATTCATCATATTTTTACGGCATACTTTTAGGCACATATATTAAAGATTTCAAAACTTTTTATACCCTTGCAGAGTTTCTTTACTTTATGATTTTGTTTATTATTTTTTAAAATTATAATATCAAAATAAATATATTTTTGGTAATTCGAAAGTTTCATAGATTTATTCACATTCTCACTGCATACTCTTAGGCACATAAATAAGTGATTTTAAAACTTTTCCCTAAATTAGTTCTTTACTTTATTACAATTTTTTTTTTTGATTCGAAATATAATAAATATTCTCGCAGTGTTGCTTTGCTGATGCTTGACTTTTGTTCGTCGACTCGTTGCAGGCTCCTTCATCTTCCTGACCATCGAGAACGAGGACTCGGCTTTGCTGCATCAGCAGCACACGCTGGCCAGCACCAAGCGCAACATGGCTGGCCTCGGGAACGGTATCTATCAGCAGAGGACACCGCAGCAGCAGCTGCAGCAGCAGCATCAGGCGGTACAAGGACGTCATGCGGACAATGACACGGTGGCCGCTGCTGCCGCCGTTGCCGCGCAGGGAATGTTGGCCGGAAATCCAAATGCCGGCGGCCTCAATCCATTTGGGTCCGCAGCCAGTGGCGATTTCGTTTACGGCCTGGACGGCATGGATGCGGCCTCCGATTTGGAGGCGGCCGGAATGCCCCAGTTCGCCCTCTCGCCGGACACCTACGATGTGCGGCAGCGGACCATCGAGAATATCTGGGACATCACCGTCTCCCTCAACATTCTCTACAAGGAGAACTGGACAAAGTGAGTAATCGAAATAGGAGTTAATTAAAAATTTTTACAAATATATATAACAATATTTACAAATATTATACAAATAATTTACAAATATATATAAAAAATAACACAAATTAATATGAACGAAACAAGAAAGTTAGTTATCATTGGTTAAAAATAAATTATTGCAAGTTATGCATTTTAATTAATATTATTATAATTATCTTAAGCTATAATTCAAAATTAAAGCTTTATCAAATTTTAATGCAATTTTGCAATACATAGTGCCATAGATCATATTTTTTTGAAATCATAAACCTTAACTCAAATACAACTTTTCTAAAAAAATTTTTAAAATATTTTATTTAAAAAAAATTGAAATAATTAAAATATTATTTTAAAGTTAAAAACACAAAACTATAATAAGCTTGAATTCCCTGTACTTGTGTCAAATAAACCGTGCGTATAATATAATCAACCTGTGCGTATACTTAATTTCATATTGATTTCCCAGTGTGATTCATGTGACTTTATCACTCGCTCTTTCTCTGCCTCTCCATCTCTCTTACAGATTAGCCGCACTTGAAATAGCCAAGTTTCAAGACCAATTAATCAAGAGACTGAACGAGGATGTTATGCTGCAATTATCACACGACGATGTGGCCAACGCCCCCTCCTCATCGTCGTCGTCGGCGGGCGCCTCTGGTGTTCCGGGGAGCAACAATCCGGCCACGGAAGCCGTGCTCCTTCACACACACTATCACCATCACCGCGCCGGCGGCGTTGGGGGCGTGACAGTGAGCGGGGGACCGCCGCATGAGTGGAATTTTGCCAAAGCGTTTTTGTATTCGCTGACCGTTTTGACCACAATTGGTAAGTGCCAGTGGCCTTCTGCCTTCGCAGACACAAAGAGGGGGGCTTTTACCGGGGGGTGGGGGAAGGGGGGATGGGGGGTTCGGGGTAGAAACAATGGTCCCCAGCCAACCTCTACTCATTTTTCCCCATTCTGGCTGTGGGCCATAAATTTGATGTTCCACCAACGGAAATTTGTTTTACTTGAATGGCGAGTACGCTCTTGTTTGCAGGATACCAAAGGCAATGGCGGCCAAAGGGGGAAAGTACACTGCAGAAATTCAGGGCTCTTATGTTATATAAAACACCGATTTTAAATGTATTACCTACAAATATTTATGAGATGGCAAAATAGAAAACATTTTAAGTGATATTTTTACCAAAACCCCAGATCCTAACTTTCCAATAAAACAAATCTGTATTTTGGCCAACACAAAGGAAATGATAATGAAATTTGATACCTTGCTGAACTCGTAGTTAAATTCCCAATTAATTGGTAAACTTTATATTTTTTTGCCAATTTTTGCCATTTTTTCTAAAAAATCATGGCACATTAAAAATGCGAAAATTGGTTAAAAAAAATTAATTCTGACAAAAGTAATTGCGATTGTTAGCTTCGGTTTCTATCAGTCCATAACAGTCCGTCTTTTAGATCTAAGATAATTTTTGACCAAATTACAGCAAAAAACAAAAAAAAATCATATTTTTACCAGAACCCCAAATCCTGAATTACCAATAATAAAGTGAGCAATTTGGCCAAAAAAAAAGGAAATAGGTCAGAATGTAAAATGTGATACCTTGTTGAACTCGTAGTTATAATTCCAGGCATTTAAACCTATAACTCTTAATTTTTGGCCATTTTTTGCAAAAAATCATGATTGCAAAAATTGGTAAAAAATTAAATTTTCCCAAAAGTGATGGAGATTGTTAGCTTAGGTTTCTGCCTGTCCATAACAGTACGTCTTTTAGATCTGTTGCGATTTTTGGCAAAGTTACACCAGGGCTAAATTGTGTGTAATGTGTTATTTTTTTCTGTGTATAAAAAGGGGGGCGAGGGCTTGGGGCGCTGGGAAGGCTATGGGCATGACCCGTACACCTTTTGACACCATCGCATGAGTGCATTTGGAGCCCAACCAACTGCTGTTGTTGATGGCAACTAAAGAGAATAGCGGAGTGGTCAGAAAACGGGGGCCCAAAGGGGGCTATAAATGTGGCTGCTAAAAGGATGGTGAGAGTGGAAAGGGGAAGGGGGGAATGCTTGATGATGATGCGATCCCATGGTCACATCCATGATGCAGGTCGGCCAACGAAGCCGGAGTAATTCGTGGCATAAGAACTGCAGTGGTAATTGATTGATGTGCATGCCGGACGCGGGCTTAAAGTGTTATCGTTTCCAGACAGCGATTATTTATCGAAGGGATTACAGGTGTCTATCGAAAAAACAAAGATTGCAAAATTAATGGATGCAAGGCTCTTTGCTGAAATTGTCATCTTAAAACTCAGCGATTTATTCAAGGCGGAGGTAAAAATAAATGTATAAAAATAAAAAATATTAAAAATATAAATATTATTGCCGGAGCCTTTGAAAGTATTTAAAAAATATTTAAAAGTATAAAATATATTTTAATTATATTTTCTTTATTAAACTATTTTAAAGAACATTGAAAATATTATTTTGAAAAAATAGAAATATTTATTCAGAATTTTTTTCCCCAAGGCTTAGGTAAAAATATTTATATAATATTTTAAAATATTTAAAAGTATATTATATTAGTTATATTCGTTAATATTTATTTTATTAAAATACTTTAAAGATGGTTGAAAATATTATTCTGATATCCCATTAAAAAAAACGAATTTTGCCTTAAATGTATAAAAAAAAATTACCTTTTTCTTGAACATAAAAGTTGTAATTTTTCAATATCAACTGCGATGTAGATTTGCAGCTCTGTCCTTTCAATTACCGACACTAATGCGATAAGACTTCGATTGCTGACTCTGTGAGGATTTCTCAATTGGCATTTGTCAGCAGCAAGGACCCCGGGAAAGTATCTCCAGTTCCGTCCGTCGACGGGGTCCTGGCCAATTTTAAATATTGGTTTGTGGAGGGCCAAAACTTTTAAGCCCCAAACATCCATCTATGTTCAGGGGATTTGGCCGCACCTTCTCTCCAGTTGTTGGATTTCCCAGGAAAAGTGCCGTGTGCGTTTTTCTCTCCTCCTCACTTGGAAGGTAATTTCGTAGGCCCAAGAAGATATAGGAAGGAGACAAAAAACCAAGCCGAAAGTCAAATATTGATAGAGCAAAACAACAAACGAAGCTATTTGCTTAGCCCGAATGGCCAACACACACACGAACTCACCCACACAGCCACACCCGCACACATTCTAGGGTTTTATAGCAGCGTATATATCCGTATATATATGCAAGGATACATCGACACGACTTTCCACTTGTGAAAATGCTATAAAATAAAATTTGCAAAAATTTTCTGCTGATCTTGGCAGTTTATGCCAATGCCAAAAGGCCAGAAAGCAAATATAGGACCAGAAAAACGAGCCCTAAACCTAAAACCCCCACCACCCATCATTACTCCACTCCACGCCCCTGCAGATGTGCATAAAAATGGGGGCTGGGTGCTTTTCGGGGGGCGGGGCAGTTTGCAATTGCGTTAGTCAGCAGACTGCCGGGACATTTGTATTAACATGACATCCTGCCAACCTCCCACCGAAAGTAAAAAAACAAAGCATACCCACCCCACCCACTCCTTGTCCTTGTCCTTGCTTATTATTATTATTATTGTTTTTGTGGGTTGTGCTCGTCTCTCTTTTTTGGCTTGGGAAAAGCGGGGCAGTAGGTTCTCATTGTTCTTGGACTCGGGCAGGCCGAACAATATGATTATGATTATTGGTCCATGCTTCTGGCCAAAGGACTAAGCCAGTCCAGGACTCGAATGCAGCGTCATGTTGCGTGCTTCATGCTCCAATACTCTATAATGAACTTGGCCTTAAAGGTTCCTAGGTTTCTTGAGTTGCCTTAAATTTAATTTATTTAAATTTATTTTCTTTTTAATTTTTTAAGAATAAAAAAAAATTGGATTTAAAGTTTCCTAGGATTTTTGAGCTCCCTAAAATGTATTTTAATAATTTGTAATACAAATTTATTAAGAAATATGATTAATTATTATTATTATTATTAATAGTAAAATATTTTAAGAATTGTAAATGCACATTTTTTTATAATATTTTTATACAAATTTAAAATTACTTTGTTTTTTTGAATAAAAAAACAAAAACCTAAAAGTAAAAATTCTATAATGAACTTGCATTCAAAGTTTCCTAGGATTTTTGAACTCTCTTAAATTTATTTTCATTACATTTATTTGAATAGAATATTAAAAACTTAGAAATCTATGAAGAAATATTACCTAAAAACTAGGAGAAGAGTAGTAAAATATTTTTGGAATAGTAAATATGCATTTAATTATATTTTTATAGAAACCTAAAATTGCATTATTTTTTAAAGCATAACACAAAAAAAATTTAAATATAAACAATTTTGGGATCAATATGCTTAATCAATCAATGAAAACACCAATACACTTTTTATCTAATATATAAAAATTATTTTAAAGAAAAATAATCCAAATTCAAGGGTATCAGCAGTTTGAGCACTACTTAGCCAGCACAGCCTGGTTCTTGGTATGAGTTCTATGATTGTCTTGGGCATAAATGCGAATTTATAGGCAGCCTGCTCCTTCCGCTCCTCGAGATTCCTTCTGCTGTCGCTGGCACAATAAATAGGACCCCGGATCGGGATCGGCCAATCCCCTGGACAGCAATAAGACAAGTAATTTAGTTGCAAAATAATTTTAAATTTCATTTTCCATTTTCACAGGCACACAAACACACACACACAGACACACAGTGAGCATGAAACTGAGGAAACTGAGGCTCCATTTCCACATTCACTATCATCAATTGCGCATCTTTGGGGCCCTGCGATTCCGTTTTATGCTCCGCCATTTTGTGTTATGTGTGGGCATAACCGAAGGACCATCGATATATAAATGGGTCTCAATGAGCGAGGGGTTTGGTGGGAGGAAGGGGGGATGGGGGGCGTGGATAAACCCGAGTGGAAGTCCAAGTCGAAGGCAGATTAGGACTAGTTGTTTATGGCGGGAGTGTGTGTTTAAGCTGCGACCCGGTAATTGTATTTACTTGCCCGCACACGCATATTCGATAAATAATTCACTCGCCTATCGGCTTAGGGCTCCATCCCTAATCAGTAATCACAACCCATAAGCGTTCACAGCGATTTATTTGCATAATCGATAAATACCTATCGACAACGAATGGAATGGCGAACATTATGGGCAAATTTATCTTTGTAAGTGGAGTTGTAATGATAACAAAATCAGCTTTGCGATCGGCATTGTAATAGATAAAGATATGTGGGTGAACTTTCGATTATTTCGATAAATATATATTGATAATCGATAATGAATTATTATTTGGTTGGGAAACTTGACTATCTATTGTGTTAAAACAAAACCTCTTTTATAATACCGGTGATAGGAATTTGATAGATTTATCGATATTTGACAAATCCAAGAATTAAAAAGGGAAGTTTAGTACGTAATATAACCAAAATGTGGTTCAATTTCAACCGAATGTAGTTAGAATTGATTTCTGTGTCAACCCGGATATAGATTTAATAGATTCCCTTTACCGGGTATGCAGTCCACTAATGTTTGACTCGCTCCGCTTGCCTCCTCAATATTGAAATCTTTCAATATCGTTCAATAAAATATGTAGATGCCCTCGTTATCCTTGAGTTCTCTGATATCCCGGCAAATTGACAGCGCGGCAGCTGAGTTTTACAGCCCCCTCGAGTCGGGTCAATGGCAATATTATTAGCCATGGGTGTGTTGGGGGGGATTTCTGGGTGTTAAGGGGGATTTTTGCTAGACGTTGGCTTTTGTGCCGCACCCCCTCGAGCACAGTGGTGCAAATAAATCAGCAAAATGTTGCCGAAAATCTTGCAATAGATTGATTTATGCCTTTCCCCTCGAACCCAACAATGGCCCACTGTGCGGGGGGCTGGGGAAAAGGATATATAGATATATCGGTGGGGGGTACTTCCATAGGATGCTGAGCTGTCGTCTGCTTTGTGACACATTGACATTTTGGCCAAGGGGAGGGGGGGGATTTCATTTAAATTTGCTGTCAACGCAATTACATGGTTACCAAGGTCTTCGAAATCCGCTTCCTGTTTCACTCACTGTTGCTTATTTGAAGTGAACAACACCTTTAAACACAGATACAAAATTATTATTCTTAAAAGATAATTTTTTTTGGTATTTTTTGGTAATAAGATGTAAGTTAAAACAAAATTTTTTTCGGGAGTCTTAAAATGTAAAAATATTTTTTCAAATCGCTTCTTATTTTTTAAAAATATTTTTCGAATCCTACATTTTTTAATAATTTTACTAATGATAATAAGATATAAGTAAAATTTTAAATTTAAATGCTAAATTTTGGTAAGCTTTTTGGTACACCAAAAAAATGTTTTTTTTGCAAAATTTTTAAATGTAAAGTATTTAAAATGTTATAAGTTAAAATAAGATTTAAAATTTAAATGATCAATTCTGTTAAACTTTTTGGTACCACGAAAAATTTATATTTTTTTGTTGGGACATTTTAAATGTAGAAATATTTTTGTAAATTACTTTTTTTTTTTTAATCGGTTTGGAATTTATTTTTAAATAATATTAGTAATGAAAAGATATAAGTTAAAATAAGATTTTAAATTAAAATGCTAAATTCTGGCATAGTTTTAAAATATAACATTTTTTTTTAAATTTTTAAAAGTAAAAATATTTTTTTCAAAGGGTTTTTTATTTTTTTAAATCTTTTTGAAATCCTAAATTTTTTAATAATTTTATTTTGGTATTCAGATTATAATATATTTTTTTTCTCTGCACCCAGACCCCAAAAAATGTCTCCTTTTCAGGATGACAGAGGCCGGAGGCACTTGAGCCCTGCCACATGTGATACCCCCATATTGATTCGATTCATTTGCTCCCACAGCTTCCTTCCAATCTCAAATGACTCACTTCCCTCGCAGGCAACATTTGTTCAATAAAAAAAATAGAAGACGCGGCAGCCAATAAACCACGCCCACGTGTAAATACAATATATATACATTTATCGCAAAACCGCCGACTGAGAAATAAAAGAAAAAGAAAACAATAAAATTAAGAAATTTTCAAATTTATGCATGACACACCTGACGACGATTGCATGCGTGTGTGTGTGTGTGCCACGCCCACTCGCCCCCTGCTCCTTTTTTCTACCTTCCTTAGGGAATTTCCGGCCTTAAGCTTGTTAAGCATTTTTATTGCCTCTGCCAGCTTAATTATTTTTGGTGCCCTTTACAACATGGCGAAAAATGGAAAAAATCCAGAGATTGTTGGGTGAAGGGGGGTTGGAGGGGGCTTCACCGGGCTTATATGTGAAGTTACGGCTCATTTGGGTAATGTCAATAAGTCGGATCTCTCGGGGGAGTCGCACAAATTGACTTCTGGCAAATTAATGTGGGAAAATCCAAAAACAGAAAAAGGAAATTGTTAATGGATATTTTTTATCGGCAGAGGAAAGTCTTTTAATAACCTTATAATAAGTAGCGAAAAGGAAATTATTGCAAAATGTTATTAAGGGAAATATATAACAAGCTGATTTAGCATGTTGAATACTAGATAGTTTATGTAAATTGATTATTTGGATTTTAAATGGTCCTTCGAGCCGGATAATTAAAAATACTCCTATTTTTAACTAGCGCCAAATAACTAAATATTAAAGGTGCATTAATGGACCTTGATTGTTTCACAATGGAGTAACTTAACTTTGTTTTCTTATCAAGCTGCTTAGCATGTTAAGTACCAGATAATACTAGAATACCAGAAAATGGTCCTTTAAGCCGGATAAATAAAAATACTTTTATTTTTAAACTAGCGCCAAATAACTAAATATTAAAGGTGTGTTTATGGACCTTGATTGTTTTACAATGGAGTAGCATGTTGAATACTAGATAATAATAGAATACTAGAAAGTGGTCTTTCAAGCCGAATCAATAAAAAACCATTTGTTTCAAACTAGCACTAAATATGAGGAAGTATTATTTATAAACCTTGATAGTTTTACAATGGAGTAACTTACCTTTGTTTTCTCACCCATTAGGCTATGGTAACGTGGCGCCGCGAACGACTCTAGGAAGGATCGTAACCCTGGCGTACGCCTTCTTCGGCATCCCACTGACCCTGGTCTATCTGAGCAGTACGGGCAGCATATTGGCCCGCGTGGCCCGCGAGGTCTTCTCGAAAGCGCTGTGCTGCTGTCTCTGCTCGAACTGTGGCTACTGTTGCTACGACGAGAAGCGAATGGCCGAAAAGGAGCGCCGGATGAGACGGAAGCGGCAGCAGGAGGAGCTGCGCAAGCAACAGGCCGTCATGCAGGAGCCGTATTACGTGCGGGATGTCTTTCATGCGACGCCCGAAAAGGATGCGGCCGCGGGTGGCGGACCACCGCCTCCGAATGCCGGCGGTCCGGGAGGAGGAGGAGGATCCTCTGGTGGCTTGGGCGATATCGATTCCCTGAGTGCCAGCGAATCCAGAGGCTCGATGCACGGCCTCAGTATTTTGGCCCCCATCCTCCTTTGCTTCTCCATGATGATCATCTATATTGTCTTCGGCGCCGCCGTCTTATATCGCCTGGAAAATTGGCCCATCCTGGATGGCATATACTTCTGCTTCATGAGCCTGTCCACCATCGGTTTTGGCGACATGTTGCCCGGTCTGCGACGGGAATCGAATGCCACCACCTGGTTCTGTTCGGTTTACATTATGTCCGGAATGACCTTAACGGCCATGTGCTTCAATGTCATCCACGAGGAGATCGTCCATCGCATTCGCATTGTGGTGGAGTTCAAGAAGACGAGTGCCGCCAATTCAGGCGGCGGCAGTGTGTCGGGTGCTGGTGGTGCCGGTGGTGCTGGCGGCAGTGGTCCCGGCGGTTCAATGATGGACGTGGCGCACGAGGAGGGCGGCCAGTACTATGTGCCGGCATCTTGACACTACGAGAAGCGAGGGCATCTCTACCAGCGCAACCCCACCGAAGAGACCCTGGTGACAGGTGAGGATTTGCACTTAGGATTTTTATATTATTTTAATTTTAATTATATTATATTACTATTATTTTCTCAACTATGAAGAATATCTAGCTGTAGATATTTTTATTTTTGATAAATTAGTAAAATTTACGATTTTTGGCTGGTTTTAATTTCACTTGGTCCTTCGAGCCGGATTAGTTTCCAATTTACGAGATGTAACTATCACATTACAAAGATAATATATATATAAAGATATAATAAATATTATATTATATTATATATTATTATTATATTATTTTATTTTTGTAATTTAAATTCAATCGTTCTTGATAACAAAAATTACAAAATCCGGCTCGAAGGACCAATTTGATATGGAATATTCAATATTAACTTATGAATTCTCCCACAGACACACCCACATCGCTGGTGCTGAAGGACTATGTAAACCACGAGCTGGTGCCCATCCTGACCATGGATCCGAATGGCGCCCGCCTGGCTCCCGCTCCCGCCCCCGCCTACACACCCGCCGCCCCCTCGTCGATAATCCCCGGTTCGGGTGAGGTGACCACGCCCGGCAACAGCTGCATTGCCCACGGCAGCGATTCAGGCTTGGGTTACTCCTCGCTGAGCAGTCCGCTGCTCGACGTACTGACCACGCCCACCGGGGCCAACGCCTCCGGGGTCTATACACTGGCCGAGGAAACGGAACTGGAACTGCAGGAGACACAGGTGGACAGGGAGCGCATCTAAGAAGGCCAACGATGAAAGTATTTACCCGACGGATCAGTATTAGTTAGCGATTAGCCTTAGACATAGTCCTAAAAAACCCTAGATCGAATCGGTATAGTGTGTAAAGTGTAATGGATACCTTTTTTTTGTTTTTTTTCCGCCTCCTGTCCCTAAGATCAAATAAGTGTGTGCATGTGCGTCGTGTGTATGTAAGAAGGGAGTTTCCCTCAAAATAAAGAAATAAAAAGAAAAAAACAAACCGTGTCCCGTTGGACCCTCAAAAAGAACGTAGCATAAGTCGAACTATCACTGTACATACTATATATTGTAGCCGAGGCGAAGATACATTTCCATAGCTCCTAAGCAGATCAACCGATTGTAAACAGAGGCCCCCAAGAAAGATAATTTAGTCAATGTTGCGGTATGATTCGAACTCGTAATAGTACCAGAATACAAAACAGCTCTCATATTCCAAGGGAATAGAACAGAAAAACTGTTTGGGGTGTTGAGGTGATCATAGGTATTGCAATGAAATCAATGGATTTCAAAGGGATTTGTGAACTAAAAGTGTATTGTACAAAATTATAAATTTAATATTGTATACTTTTACTCACTTTTCAAGTGATTTCGAATGTCATTTTCATTGATATTACAAACATATTTATTTTTCTTTATTATTTTAAACATTTTATAATACTTCAACACTTTTTTACTGCTTGTTTTTATTATTCTTATATTGTAAAAAATTATAAATTTAATATCGTATACTTTTATTTACTTTTCAATCACTTGAAATGTCATATTTATTTTTCTTTATTATTTTAAACATTTTATAAATACCCTAATACTTTTTCCAAGCAGTTCACTGCTTCTTTTTATTATTGTTATATTTTAAATGATTTTTTTAATACATGTTTAATAATAAGTGGTCATCTCAACTCACCCTTTTCTCATCCTTCGATATATTCGAAGCTACACTTTCTTAATGTATGAATAAATAGACGAATTCCCCCTTTTTATGTGTGTAAGCAGGGAACCCTCACAATGCAACTACATAATCCGCAATACCCATACCTAATCGAGACACATTTTATACGTAAATCAAGCTTAGAAAAATTACAAAATATGTACTTAATACGACATAAATATGCTACACCTAAATATATATAAATATATATATATAAATATAAAACTACATCTAGGAAATTGTTTTTTTTTTGTAATTGTAATAAGCATAAATTGGAGGAGAGGAAAAATAAACTATGCATACATATTATCAATGAATTCCAATTCATAAATTTAAATAAATGTTTGAAACTACAAAAGAAAACTACGAGACGAAAAACAAAAAAACAAAACACGAACGAAACTTGCGTAACTTTGTAAATGTTGAAATATACCCCATTGTATATTTATGACAAGTGAAGCAGTAAAATAAAATCAATAAAAACTTAAATGAGTAAAGACGTGAATAGCGTTTGTATTTAACTTGGGGAGTATTTCAAATTTGGCGCGCCCCTTAACATCTGCTGTTAAGTGTAACAGCGTGCTGTAAAGCGCAATATTTGAATTACATATAATTTTGTGCTGTTAACTTTTGAATTGGGCGGCTAGACGGAAATGTAATGCATATATTCAGACAATGTACTATTTTTTATTTATTTTAATTTTTTTTTAAGAATTCATCTCTATTTCTAACACTAAAATTTGCTGCTTTTAACAGGTCTGGCAACACTGATAACACTACTCCGCCATATTGTATTAACCGTTGGGATTTTATTGGCGTGTCTATATTTTTAAGTTTATATTTCATATCGTATTATTTATTATCTTTTCTTGTAAATCGTATAAGATAATGGACTGGTCGCTCATTATATCGATCCTGATCAATTGTCTGTATGCATCTGCGCTGGACGACGATTGTCCCACGCTGGCCGATGGGGATAGTTTGTCGCAGACCCAATTGCTGGATCGCTTAACCCATGGCTGCCGCTACGATCGACTGGAACGACCCATTACCTATTCGGAATCTGGCCAAAGATTACCGGTAGACGTCTATATGCGCGCGTATATCTACTTTATGCAAAATCTCGAGGCACACGATCTGCAGTTTAAGATCTATGCGCTCCTTCAAATGCGTTACCTGGATCCGCGACTCAATTTCCGGAACGTAAGTCCCAAGCGAAGACAGCCGATTATGGGTGAGCAGCAGCTGAGGGACTCCCTCTGGATGCCCCACATATTCCTGGCCAACGAGCGGGATTCCAGTATTTTGGGTGAGTTCAAAAAGTTCAAAAATTCTCAGAAAAACTTGTTACAATGTCCTCTAGTTTCCAGAAGTTATTTGTAATAATACTTCTACTAAAAATTCTACTTTTCTCTAGGTTTCTTAAAGGTTTTGGTTTAATTACCCCAAGCAATAAATCGATTTTGATCAGATCATATAATATTATCATACATACCTGCTTATTGTAATAGAAATCCTAGTAATCCTCATATTTTTGCAGGTCTCACGGAGAAGGACATTCTCACCTCGATTTCCCCCGATGGCACCGTGATCGTCTCGAGCCGGATTAAGGCCACACTTTACTGCTGGCTCAACCTGAAGAAATTCCCCTTCGACGAACAGCACTGCTCCACCATTCTGGAGAGTTGGATGTACAACACCTCGGAACTGGTGCTCCACTGGGAGCAGAAACGTCCGATAACCTACGACGGCGCCCTGCATCTCACCGAGTTTGTGCTGCAGCGATCCTGGTCGAATGAGACGGTGATCAATGCCGATTTGAGTGATTTGCGACACGGCGCCTTCGCCGGCAACTACAGCTCCCTCAGCTTCACCGTCCATCTGACCCGTGTGGTGGGCTTCTATTTGATGGACTACTTCCTGCCCTCCATGCTCATCGTGGCCATATCCTGGGTATCGTTTTGGCTGCAGGCGGATCAGGCCCCACCGCGCATCACGCTGGGCACCAGCACTCTGCTGACCTTCATCACACTGGCCTCGGCCCAGGGCAAAACGCTGCCAAAGGTTAGCTACATCAAGGTGTCGGAGGTGTGGTTCCTGGGCTGCACCATCTTCATCTTCGGCAGCATGGTGGAGTTCGCCTTTGTCAATACGATTTGGCGTCGCAAGAAGAGTGTGCCCGTCAAGAAACTGAATAGCAAGCACATCCTAAAGTCCACTCTTTCGCCGAATCTGCTGAGACGTCGCAGTCACGCCAGATCGAGGTCGTTTTCGGGAACTGCTCTGCAAAAGGCCTCGGATACGGGTTCACTGGGCGGTGCTCCATTTAATAATTACCTAACCGTCAATCTGCCCATCACCACGATTAAGGAGGGCCAAGTTTTGGATCAGCAGCGGACCAGGGGCCTACAGAAGCTGGATGTGAACTTCGTGGAGAGCGCGTTTGGTGCCAGGGGTGGAGCTCAGTCCTCGGGAGGCCTCAGTACAGCCAGCAGCACCCAGACGTTGACGAACAATAATCGACCGGAGAGCGGAGTTGTTGATCACCAGGAGGAGATCGACCTGAGTGGCTGGACCACTTTGACGCCACAGGAAATCGCCATGTGGATAGATAGCCGGGCTAGATTCGTTTTTCCCCTAGCCTTTCTCGTCTTTAACTTGTTCTTCTGGACATTTGTCTACTGCATTTAAGTTGAGTCGTTCAGGAAAAGTGCTGTTTTTACTTATTTAAGCACATGGCTAATTTTAAAAAAATATTTAATTTATGTGGTTGTTGCCCTGTAGGCAGTTTTTCACTAAAATCAATTCAAAATATGTATTTATAATTTATAGCCACCCTTTACTGTATTATGCTTAATTATTGTGAATTTGTATGTTGAAAAAATTCTGTAAAAGTATGTTGTTTTTATTATTCTGTAAACAAAGATTATTAAGTATTTTCAATGGATAAATGTTGATTGTTAAAACCATTACGCGTTCAATGTGTCAAATCATTTTTGAAATAAAGAACTTGTAAAAATCTACCGTATGCAATTACATTTTTTCTAAATCTTCATTTTAATTTTGGATAAGGAATTTTAATTCCAATTTTAAAAACCTGTAATCATGGTGTTTTCAAATTACGCAAATACAATAATCAAAACTAATTAATATTTCTTATATACTTAAATTTAGTTCAGTTTATTTTGGCTAATGTATAAATTGTCATTTTCTTAGTGCAATGAAAATTTAAATTTGAATTATTTGTAACGATAACCTTTTCCCGCCTTGCATTCGAGTACAAGTATCGATAAAAGTATCGATACAACAGCTGGGGAGCACCAGCCGTATGCTAACCTGTGCGTCAGAGCAGCACCACTATACCAACCGCCTACTCTATTCGTGTTCGTTTTTCCCCACGCATACACACACATGACACACGCACACAGCGCAACAATAACATCGGGCCCCAAAAAAAAAAGACGATGGACACAACTTCGTCGTGAATTGTAAAATACAAAAAAAAACGCATTCGAACGCGCTAGTTTGTTTTTTTTTTCACGTGTAACTACGCCAAAAAAAGGGCAAAGGAATTAAGCAGCAAAAAAAATAAGAAAATCGGCGCAGCAACAACAACAAGAGCGCCGCATATATGTACGTGTGTGCAAGTGCAAGGCAAACATAAACAACGCGAGTGTGTGTGTGTACAACGAAAATATTGTATAAATCAAATTTATATATAATTTTTTTTTATTTTGTTTTTGCCATCATGTATGCCATATAGTGATCACTTAAATCAAAGGGCAAATACAAGACAAGTTAATTTGCAAAAACACCGCGCAACACTTGCATAGTTTTTTAATAAATTTAAAAAACAAAAAAAAAACGAACTAATAGGTGGGAGAGCGAAAAACAAGAAGGAGCTGAATGCTAACCGGTAACGATAGCGGTAAATTGCGAGGGAGAAGGACAAACGCAACAACAACGACTGCAGAGGGGGACAGGAGCAACAACAAAGTGCATATTCTTCCTTCTCCTCCACCTCCTCTTCATCTTCTTCCCGATTTACGGTTATAATGGACACCATCTGTAGATTGTGCTTCCAAACGGCAACGGTATGTTAAAAACAACAAAAAAATATGATATATACACATATGATTAGGTATATACACTTTGTTATTTCTATTGATTTTTTCTTCTTTTTTTTTGGGGAGTTTAAACAATTGAATTTGCGCTACTGTTATTGTGCGCGGGGGGCGGAGTGGTGGGGGTTGAAAAGCGCGCGCATTGCCCCCCTTTCCCACACACTCACACACACAGACGGGGAAATAACAAATACACACACACACATGTGTATACGACCCCAAACTATTGCTGAACAATTTTTATTTTTAGCCAACTCAGCCCGAAAAGTTGTTCAAGCCGACAACTTGAAAAAATATTATTTTTACATTTTGCTTACGCTTGCCGCTCGCTTTTCACTTTGACTCCTTTTCAACCTTTCCTCCCCCCTTCGGGTCCCCCCTTTCGCCCCACCGCCCCGCCTCCCATGAGCCGCACAAAAAGAAATACATAATAAAACAAAATGACAGAAATTGCGCCAAGGCAGCCAAAAGCCAGTGGCTGAATGGGGATTAGTTCCGAGGGGGATTCCGATAAATAAATGGAAAGTTAATAAATTAAATGATATATAATCAAATACTCTACATTATTCCTCTTGCTCTACAGAATTCGTTTTTAAAAAACGTTGTTATTCTAGGACTACAATTTAACCGGTTAGCAACTGGTTGCATTTCCAAATTCCTAAAAAAAAGTTTTGAAATAAAATCTTCAAAAATTAACCATTAGATTTTTACAAGTTTTTTAATAGACATTTTTATGATAAAATATATTTAATTTAAATTAAATTACTAAATTTACCCCTTTTTGTGTGGACGCCTCTGCCTCGATTGCTGGCAGAGCGGCGGCAAAACAAAACAAAAAGCGAAAGAATAACAAAACGTTGTACCGAAGAAAAAAAAACATGAAATGAAAACAACAACAATTTGTGTTATTGTTATTGTAGTTTCTTTTCTTTCTTTTCCATTCTCCATGTGTGTGTGTGTTTATCTTCTTGTCTGTTATTTCTAGTTGGTGGAAAAGAGAAAGGGGTGGGGTGGGGAAGGGGAAGGGGGTGGAATAAAATGAGGTTGAGTTGTCACAATAAGTAATTGCGTTTATACTTTTGTTTTTCCTCTTCTCGATCAAAAACTCCAATTGGAAAGGTTCTTTAATTCTGATTGTCGTCCTGTTTTACAGTTATTCCAAGTGCCCGGCTATAGCATACCCACGTGCGTCCGCTGCTCGGAGCAGTTGACAAATAATTCCAACTTCCATCAGTCGGCGGCAGCCGCTGCCGCCGTCGCTGCCTCGGCCTCGGCTGCTGTCGCCGCCTCCGCGGCAGCAGCGGCCACCTCCTCATCGACGGCCTCCTCCAGCGACAGCGACGCCATGGCGCAGCAGCACCAGAACCCGCAGCAGCAGCAGCAGCATCAGAACTCGCAACAGCAACAGCAGCAGCAACAGCAACAGCAAATGCAATCATCCAGTTCTTCCGAGAACCTACAGTCGCAGGACGACTCCGAAGACGTAAGTCCTTTCAAGGATGGAGTGAAAGAAATGTGCAGTAAATAAAGTGTTGACCAAGTCGTACTTCAAAAGTTTGCAGAGGGGTTGTAGAAAGGGTTAGGAAAATACCGTAAAAATAGTGTTGAGAAGTTTTCCAGTGTTGGTCAACCCAAAGTGAGGCAGTCACAGTGCTGTAAAAGTCCTTGTAAGGAAGAAA
Source organism: Drosophila mimetica (assembly GCA_037075245.1). Classification (NCBI taxonomy): domain Eukaryota; kingdom Metazoa; phylum Arthropoda; class Insecta; order Diptera; family Drosophilidae; genus Drosophila; species Drosophila mimetica. The sequence continues at coordinate 8,235,272 of JBAMCH010000005.1, forward strand.
CGAGTTTTAGTTACAGATCTTGGGTTGTTTTGACTTACCTGTTACTCGTAGAAATGGCATTGTGACTACATACATAGTTTTAGACGTGGTCGAAATCTATATATAGCAGCGGTCGGCACGCAGTACAATGACATGGTGCCTCTTATTGATGTGAGTAATTTGCACAGGGCAACTTATCGATGGGTGCTGGCATAATGGGAAGTTGCCGAACGCTGATCTATAGCTGCCACAGATTTCTATAGCCTTTTCACCTAAAACCTTTTCAAAAAACTTTTTAGTTTTATAATTCCATTAAGGCTTTTTAAGTTTTGGATAAATATTGGGTTTAAGAAAACGGTTTTACTTTTACTAATTAACTTTTAGACCTAAACTTCTAATTTTTACAAAACAATATTTTCCAAACATAATATAATTATAATCTAAACCTCTTAAGAATAGGAAACCCATATTCCGAATTCTGAAAAACCAATTGAAAATAAGCCTTTAAAATATTTATGATTCCAAAAATGGTCTATTTAAAACTAATTACTACGTGCACTGTAAGCCACTTACGATTTATTCCGATTGGAATTAGAGGGGTTTAAGGACCCCCACCTCCTTTAGGAGGCACTCCCCTAGGAATCCGAATGCGACTCCTGCTCTGCTCCTTCTACTGCACTTGTTTATTATTGTTGTGCTATTTTCTCTTTTTTTACTACTCCCCCACTCACAAAAGGAATACATAAATATATATACATACGTACATTCGTACATACTGCACATTCATAGCCCCTGCTTTTTCTTCGCTTCTTCTTATTTCGCCGTTTCTTTGCATGTTCTTGTTGCCTTTCTTTTTCCATCATGCAACAGAGAATTGCAAAAAAAAAGTATAAATAAAATTAAGAATGGGTCATAGCGACTTTGGAGAGTACTCTTTTACATTAAAAAGTGACTAAAATAAAAAAAAAGTTTTGGTTCGAACAGCAGGACTAGAATTCTTTAGGATTCAATTGGTTTTAAAAAGGAAAAATTATAAAATGTATTTTTTGATTTCTTTTAATTTAATTTTTGAAAACCAATTTTTTTTGTATTCAAATTTTTTAAATTTTTAAAAGGTTTAACGATTTGTGTACATTAATGTTTATGTTTACCATATCTAAAATTTAAAAAATTTTTGTTTTTGTATCGCTTTGAAAAATTGAAGAGTATTTGAACTTCGACCTGCCATTTTTCGCACTGCTCATTTTCTTGTTTTCCTTTATATTTATATATATGTATGTATATATACACATATATTTTGTGCTTCTTTTTCCATTAATATCTGCTCTGGCGACGTCGACGTCGACGTAGAAGTCGGCGTATCTCGGCGTTTTTGTGCGCTGTGTAAAGCGGAAAAAATTCATTTTCAGTTGACGCTTTTGCTGTGTGCACACCCACACCCGCACGCAAAAAACAAAAATAAAAATAAATAAATAACAATAAATAAAAATAGTGAAAAATATTAAATATATTTTGAGTGCTTCCGCAATAAACAAACTGAATTCGCACGGGAATTTGCAATCCGTTCTTTTGGCCGCCAGCTTGTTGAGCGTGAGTGGGAGTGGGAGGAAGATAGTTCCAGAGTGTTGTTATTTTAGCTATTTTATCGCCAGTTTTATATATATCTTCCTAGAAAAACGTTTTTAGAATTACCGAAAACAACTTTCTCATAAAAATTAGAATATTTAAAACTACGTTTTCCCTGAATCACAATGCTCTTAAATTAAAATTCATAAAATAAAAAATTCTTTTGTCAAATATTTTAATAAAATATTTTTGCAGGATATTTTTAAAGTTTTTAATTTTTAAAATATCGTTAGTAAATATTTATAACCCTAAGGTTCGTTTTCTTGTCCGTTTGTTAAATTTAAAGTAGGTTTTAGGCTTTGAAAATCACCCTATTTTAAATTTTAGATGTTTTTAAGGTTTGACAACACTGTAGGGTGATAGCAAAAGTTAACCCCAAGCACAAAGCAACCATTTTCAACTAATGCTCCATTTATTTCTTAAAGGTGGATCTGATATTCAACGAGGAGGGCTCCTGCCCGCTATGCAACAAAACTTTCTCGCGCAAATCCTCGCTCATGACGCACATACGAAATCACTCGGCGGAGCGTAAGTTTGTGTGCACCTACTGCCACAAAGGTGGGTTCCCCATATACCATACCAAATATACATATACCTATTTGTTCTATTTCCTTGATAATCTCTGGAATTTCTTCGACTTGCAGGCTTCACGCAGGCGGCCAACTTGCGGAACCACGAGCGCATTCACACGAACGATCGGCCATATCAGTGCGTGGACTGCGGAAAGACCTTCACGCAAATCACCAATCTGAACAATCACCGCAGGCTCCACACTGGAGAACGGCCCTTCGTCTGCAATGAACCGGAGTGCGGTCGCAGTTTCGCCCAGGTCAGCTCCCCACATCCGATTAGCCAAGAATTTAGCCCAGTTAACAGTTTGGTCCTTCAAAATGGGAGAGAAATCTATTAACTTCTTGGATATTAGAAAATATTTTATATTGTATATCTAATATTGAACATCTTGAAGATATCAAGAAACTAAAATCTAAAATCGCAATAGAAAGTTTTAAAAATTATTAAAAAAAAAAGTATTGTATATTGTAAATTATAATGAAACCTTAAATTTGATATATTGGCAATCATATGAAAATGTATATTAAATAATTTTATATTTAATAAGTAACATCTTGAAGATATCAGGAAACTAAAATCTAATATCACACTAGAAACTGATCAATTTTTAAAATGTTTAAAAGAAAATATTGTCTATTTATCACAACTCTAATATATTATATATGTATATAATATTTAAAACTTCTTAATACTTGAAATAAACACAAACTTTCTTCTGTTGCAGGTGACGAACCTGAACAACCACATGAAGTCGCACCACAAGGTGCAGCAGTACTGTTGCAATGTGTGCAACAAGAAGTTCACGCAGGTGACCTCGCTGAACCAGCACCTGCAGGCGCATGCCGGGGTCACCGGCTACTACTGTCCCCGGTGTCCGGAGAAGAACTTCAAGCTGCAGTCGCAGCTGCACACGCACATGAAGACCCACGGACTGGCCTTTCCGTACGAGTGCGACAAGTGCGACGAGAAGTTCCTGCAGCAGGCGCACCTCGATCAGCACCTCAAGATGCACGACGAGTTTAAGTTCAAGTGCGACATCTGCCCGAGCAGCTTTAACCAGGAGTCGCTGCTGAAGAAGCATGTGCAGCGCCATGTCGAGGGGCGCTACCTCTCCTGTCCGGTGGCCAACTGTGCCGAGTCCTTTGCGGTGCGCCAGCACCTGTCCAAGCACCTGCTCACCAATCACGCCCACCACGAGCTGCCGCCGCCCAAGCGCTCCAAGAAGACGGGCACTCTGCAGTCGTCGCAACAACCGCTGGCCATGATCGGCCAGCCGTTGTCCCTGCAACATACGACGGGGCAGCGTAAGTTCAGACTTTTTGCTACTACATAAACTACACCAATATCCTAATTAAACGCATATCACTTCAACAGGTGGGCGTCCGCCGAAGAACAAGAACAAGGCGACAACGCTGGCTGCCACGGCCATTAAGATTGAGATCAACGAACCACTCCACAGCCAGCATATCAGCAGTGTCAGTGGCCTGTCCATCCAGCAGCAGATCAACCAGCACATGCAGCAGCAGGCGGCACAGCAGCAAGCGCAGCAACAGGCGGCGCAACAGCAGCAGCAGCAACAACAGCAGGCGCAACAGCAACTGCTGCACCTGCCAATGGGACAGGCGGTCAAGGCGCGCTTCATACCCACTAAGTAGGTTAGTTAAGGATGGAAAGGTCTCTCTTAGCTTAAGCCCCGAACGATCAGCTGCTAAAGTCCCCTGATTAGCATAGCCATAGCCAAAAAGTAGCATCACATCCAACAAACAACCACACACACCCACAAAATACCCTGAAATATGATATTGCGGATGGTTCTGAAATGCCTAGAGATCTCTAAACAGTTTTCAGTGTCTGAAATGGGAAATGCAAGAGATGTTATTGTTAGGTTGTCAAATCAGTAAGCAAATGGTAAACCCGTTTCATTTTACACTTTACTTTTGTATAAAAGTTACATTTAATATTTACCGAAGGTTCTCCAACGCAGAAACGTTTAAAATCTCAACCGATGCAATAATTAAAAAATAAAATAAATTTTTTTTTGTCCTACTGAAAATGCTTTAATAAGCATATACGATGCATGAGCTTTTTAGTAGATTGACTGTTTTTAGTCTGAAATTAAATTTTTTTTTCTTATTTTATTTTTAAAACCACTTCGATAAATAACAACATACAAATTGGAACTATAATATTACTTGTGTACTGAAATATTCTAACCTTTTCTCTTTTTTGCATACTAGTTTTGGGAAATGACTTGAACATGAATTTAAAAAATATTTTTTTTTTAATTGTATATCTTGCGTAAAATTTTTTAAAAGCAGAAAATATAAAAAGAGGATAGTTTAAAGGCAGAATATCTCTTAATTTCGACACAGCAAAATAAGTTTAGAGATCCGCGTGGAGATTTCCGAAACATCCCGAATTTAGAGTCGGCGGCAAGCTGCTGGTTCAGTTTGGTGTCTGCCTCCATTTTCCGGTTTTAAATTTTCCAGCCAAAGCAATAGACAAACCAAATGTCCCCTAAATAAATTGAAGGCTTAACAAGCATGTATAACATCTAGAAACAAAAAAAGCAGCACCAGATGGACAGACAAAAACACAAAACGGACTTAAAATTATGCACATAAACAAACACCCACATCTTTATATAAATATATATTATATATACATGCGATCAAGTTGAGAAATCTGTAACTTAAATCGAATTAAACTTTTAATGTAATGCAAAAGGCACAGCGAAACAGAAACAAGTAAAATATTGAAAAAAATCAGAAAGCAAATACAAATTACCTACAATTAAAAGTAATTATGCATAGAGAAAAGAAACAAAAACAAGAAGTAACAAACAAAATTCGATTAAATTTGGTATGTATTTATGTTAAGCATTAGCTTAAGTGTTTTTATTTTTTTTTAATAAATCATTACAGAAAAAAAATGCAACCTAAAGAAAGGAAACAAGTTAAGTATAACGAAAGTTGTAGTTTTAATGGGTACAAAACCAATGAACACCATTGTTCAGTTATATATAATACATATATAATTTATTTGCAAATACATTCCATTTAAAAAAGATAATAAATGTACATTGAGCTTAGGCTAGACGAGCAGAAGCGATGAGGCTAACGAGAAACGATCAGCAAGTCGGGGGCTCAATTCGAGATGAGTATATTTGGCTCGATGGAGTGCAGGACGTTGAATCCCTTGTGAAGGATGCAAGTGCGTTGGACGCCACAGGCCACCAGGAAGTGCGAGAACTAGGGGTAAGGAAAAACAAGGTTACAGCAAGTCTTCATATAGCTCAAAGAACAGAATTCCCACCTCCACGGAGTGCTGGTGAATGTTGCTCACACAGACCACGATCTTTCCCCGGAGTAGCGCCTCCAATTGCGGAACCTGCAGGGCCTCCAGTCGCTGTTCACCCAACTGGACGGTAGCGAAGGGAATGTTGATGCTGTGCGGCACATGGACACGTCCGAACTCCACCACGCTGCGCAGATCAACGAGGGCCAGCTCCGTGGGCGAGTTGTCCAGCAGGAAGTGAACATCCTTGGCGCTGATCCGCGGGCATTGCTCCTGCTGCAGGTGCTTCAACTCCACGTCCGCCACGCCAATGTCCTGCAAAGAGTCGTGGTTAGGGGCCACGCAATGATGCCACGGTTCTCGTCCGCACTCACCAATGCCTGTGGCGCCTGGTGGCGCAATGCGTGCTGGCGATGAGTAATACTCTTCGGCGTGGCCTCGTACATCTTCTGGGACTCCAGCACACAGCCATCCATCACGATGTCCGGCAGATCCGAGAAGAGCAGGATGCACTCGTTGAAACCGGAGGTGAGCAGCGTGCTCCTCAGCTGGCGCAGTATGGCAATGCCAATGAACAGCGGGTACGAACTGTCGCCCAGCATGAGTTTATCCCACAAATGCAGGATCTTGTGCAGCGGGAAAACATCTGTGATAAGAGTTCATCACGTTATTCACGGCATGCTAAAGAGTTTTGAGCAACAACTCACGCGAGAACATGGTGAGAAACCAGGGTATGGCGAATAGCTCCGGTATAAAGCTAATGCTGGCCAAATGCTGAGCGAGGAGCGGTTCATGAAAGGCAGTCAGCTGCGAGAACTTGCACAGGTACTCCTTGATCACTGCCGAATTATCCTTGAGAAAGAACCACTGCAGATACTTTGGAATGAACTTGAACAGGCTGAGGAAAGCCAGCTCTAAACAAGAGAAGAGAGAGAGAGGGAGAGAGTTACAACTTTGGAGTGTACTAAGAAATGAAACACCCACCTTCGTTGTTAAAGTTGAGGAAGAGGAACGGCGCCGTCAGCGAGTCCAATCCCTGCCAGTAGACATACTGCGGATGGGCGGTGACCCAGGCCTTGAGCAGCCGCCTCAGCTTGCGATGGCCATCGGGCGAGGAGAGCAGTTCGTCGTACTGATGACACCGCGGTATATCAACCTCGATCTGGCGATCCGTAGTCGTGGACGTGAACTTGTCAATCTTCGTGTAACTACCATTGGGCACCACCTCCAGGAGGGCCGCCCAAATGGGACCCCGCAGCAGCGGCGGCACATCCACGGCCGCCTCGCGCTGCAGCTGCTCCGAGGTGTGCGGATAGCCCTGCAGGAGTCGCGTAAACAGACGCACCCGCTGAAACTGGTACTCGATGTCCTTTTCGCGGATCACCAGCGGCAGTTCCTGCAGCTCTCGGGCAAAGTGGGCGGGAAAGCGCGGCGAGTGGAGGAGTGGAAAGTAGACGCCAGCCGGCAGGCGACTCAGTCGCTGGAGCAGTGCCTTCAGGCGCAGCGGCACCACTCGATCGTCCATTAGCTGCGCCTGACTGCGACCCGGACAAACGCTGGCGCCGCTCAGCCGCACGATTTGCGGCAGACCCAAAATGGGCGCCTCACTGCGGATGAGACCCTCCTTTTTGAGCTCCGCCTGGACATCGCCGCCGGCCAGCTGCCAGAGATGGTAGATCTGCGACAGGGGACATCGCAGGAGTAGAGGTAAATGCTCGACATCATCGCCTGAGGAGGGCTGACCCTTCGTCTTCTGCTCCTGCTGCTGCTTCTGCACATCCAAAAAGGCAGCCTCGAAAATCGGATGTCTCAAGAGCTCCCCAGGCAGCGGCCTCCGCTTGGGCAGAACACTCAGACAGCTTTCCAGCAGCTGTCGCAGACTCTGGTCCATTTCCACATAGCGCTCGTGGCACTGATGCTCTCGCGCAATCTTCTCCAGCACCCCGTTGCTCCGGCCAAAGGCCAGGATCTTCCGCACCACATTCGAGAGCTTCAGTTTGGGCCACAGTTCGATCTGGAATATCAGCTCCACCATCATCAGGGCCAGAGCCCAAATATCGCTCTTCACATTGCCATTGAGGCCGAGCAGTCGCTCCGGTGCCATATAGCGTATATTGCCAATGGGAAAGGGCACATAGGCGCCGCCCTTGGTCATGTGGTGCAGGCCATAGTTGAAGAGCTTCACCCGCCGACCATCGCTGGAGACGAGCACGTGCTTGGGCTCCAGGTTGTGGGCCACCAGATGGTGCTGACTCAGCACATCAATGCCGCAGGCCACCTGATAGAAGATCCTCAGGATCTGGGCAATGGCCAGCGGAGGTTGACGCTTGGCATAATCCTCCAGGGACAGGCCCAGGTACTCGGAGACCACAATGGTGCGTTCTGGAAAGAGTGGTTTAATTAGTATCATAAGTTTAAACTTTAAAACATTGTAACTTTAGTATTTCCTATATATTGTTCGAGTTTTGATCCTAATAGCTTATGCTATTGAAGATTATAAGAGAATATTATATATAATATGACTTACAGGGAAGGAATAGTGGGTTTTTTTTTAGACTTTTTTGATACTTTGAAAGGTTTACTTGGGATATGGCACATTTTTGTAGAATTAGTGGGTGTTTTAAATGACAATTAATGATATCTGGCATGTGCTTTTGAAGATCATTAAAGCAAAAATGATATATTACATTATCCAGGCCTTATAACTACTATCTGTAGGGATATCCCCATGTGTTTTTGAATGCTGCTTGGGGCTTTGGACTTATCTAGACGGGATCTGTAGCTTCCCGGGACCTCGAACCACCCACCGTGCTTGCCGCGGATCACATCCAGGTACTGGCACAAGTGCTCATCCTGCAGCTCCTTCAGTTTCTGGGCCCTGCCCAGGATCGCAATCGAGTTGGGCGTGAGGGGCAGTCCGTTGCTGCCGCAAACGTCGCCAGGATGCAATTTCGCAAAGAAGGTGACGGCGCACAGGCGACTCTCCCTTTCCCGCTCCCGCTCCCGTGTGCTGGCCATCATCGCCGATGATCACCGGTTTGCAAATCACTGCGAGTCGCTGCTAATTTCCAGAATCCAATTCATCAGCAACAATTTAATTTTTGTTTTGTGGCAGCGGAATGCAAAAACAGCTGATGGCGTTGCCACACCGTGCCGAGTGCAACGCCCCCAAATTTTGAGCTTTTCTAAAAATTAATATAAATGTTGAATGCCCTTGGCAATAGTTGATTTATTAAAGCCATATAAATATAATAAGTCTATAATTAAAAGGTTTACTATTTTAGTTGCTTTTTATAAAATAATCAACAGTTAAAGCACTTAACATGAAAGCGTGGCCAGACTGTCATCAGAATGTTTCCGCTGTCAGGAGGGTGGGTGTACTCGCTAACAGTTCCGGAACACGGACATAAGCTGCCTGCTGCAATGTACAAAATATATGAAAGCGTTGCCAGACTGCCAACAGAATGTCTCCGCTGTCAGGAGGGTGGGTGTACTTGCTAACTGTGGAGGAACGCGGACATAAGCTGCATGCCACAATTTACAAAAAATATAAAAGCGTTGCCAGACTGCCAACAGAATGTCTGCGCTGTCAGAAGGGTGGGTGTACTCGCTAATTGTGGAGGGACACAGACACAGGCTACCTGCTGCGAAATTATTGGCGCAATTTTTAAAAGGTCTTAAATATTTTAGGTAGTAAACCAAATACATAACATTTTCCCTAAATCTACAAAAATCGATGTAATTTTAAAGATAATTATCTAATCTTGCCGTTGTTACATTAGTATGATAATTAGTTATTACAATAAAATACAAAAAACGTTCTATATTAATCTAAACTAAATTGATATCGCTAAATTTAATTTTAAAATGTAAAAAGCAAAATTTTGCAAACAACTTTTATAGAGAACCTTATTTCACTATTTGCATATGTGATGACGCTGCCATTGAATGCCGGCGTATTTGAAATATTTAACCGGTTTTTGCTCTCTCAACATTGCCTTAAAGGTTAATTGCACCACAAACTGTAAATAAAAGCCACACCTGAGCACAGTGGGCTTAAAATGAATGTGGTTAAGATGTTCGTTTCTTAGGTTCATCTATATAAGTTCTACACTAATCATGTTTTCATAAAATAAGATCTTTAGTCTATGATAATATACATTTATTTTCACTTGGTTGCATATTCTTCCACTGTACTCAGCTGCCATGATTTGCGAGTGTGGCCCACTGTGCCAGTGGATCATTTGCATACAAAAGGGGAAGAGTTGACAAACTGCTGGAGGCGGCGATAGAAGATTGTGGTTTCAGAGTCCCACGACGACAAAGGTTTCAGGCACTCGGAGGAATCCGTATTCGAGTCTGAAGTGGGTCACCACTGCCACAATGCCACAGGAGGAGCACCCATGAGACAATTAAAAGGCATTCTTTTGTTTGTTTAGTTTCATTGATATTTGCCAAAAAGCTTTATTGTACGGTAGGTAGGTAAATATAAATAGTTTAGTGGTTGCTTGGTCAATGGCAATTGCCATCATTATCATTTCTTGTATTGTATTTTGCGGGTGTATTGTGTGCTGAATATCGGGGGACTGTATATCTATTCTATATGCCAAGTTTCAGTTTCGGTTTCATTTAATTGCCATTTCAGACAGAATTTTGTTCCGCATGTTTATCTATAAAATGTTCCCGCTCTGCGCCATAAATTAATAGCGAAACAGAGGCGGTGGGTGGGGGAGCACGCACACACGCCTCCAAAAAGCGAATTATATTGATATATTCCTTATGAATGCCATACATTATATGATAATTATCGTTAAAATACTCAATGCTCCCGCTGGAAATCGTTCGAAATTCGCTTTTCGAGGGCGACGAGCAGCTGACTAAGAGGGTTTTTGCTTTGCAGACTTGTTCGATCTTCTTAAGCTAACAGCTAACAACAGTTCGGTGTTTCGCAGGGACTTATCATCGATGAAACTTAGTAGCTATTCGCTATTCGTTGTCTGGTTACAGGGATTCGAGTTAGATGTAGACAATAAAGTTAACAATCGCTGTTTCTCTTGTACACTTAAACGTATATAATATATATATCAATTGCTTAGCCAATAGGGTGTACAAAATACGTTTATATACAATAGTCAATAGTTAGTATCAAAATTATATTCTATGTGTAAAGTATTCGCTGCCTTCGTTTCAGTCATTCGATAATTTCATATTCGATTCGTTGCCTAGGATCAAGTAAAAAATATATTTAAGGCATTTGTTCGCCTTGATTATGTACAGGTAAATCTATATGTATAAACAATCGACTCCTTTAGTACTGTGAGAATTACTTTTGGCCTGAACACTTTGGAAGTTCTACTACATCATACATAATACAAATGTTGCCCACGCACGTTAAACGTGTGTTGTCGCAAACTCGAGCAATAAATTAATATTAGTTAATTAGGGGGGAAAAAAAATAAAAATAATTAATTGATTAAATAAAAATAATGAGAAATAATAATTGTACTGCATTGTAGTTTCTGCGTTTTCCAGACATAAAATACGTTTTGGGTTGGGGAATACAATTTGAATTTGGCGCCACAAGTTGCAAGTTTCGTTGAATGTGTGTGTGTGCAGCTTTATCATTGTTTAATTAAGCGCGCTTTCTTTTTTTACCATTTAACCTTGATCGATAAGTATCGTTGAACTTTTGATGATCAATTTGATTGTTTCCGCGCATCAGTGTGTGTGTGTATGCGTAGCGTTTTTGTTTATGCCTCTAAGTAAATAAATTTTGTTTGTTTACTCTACCCAAAAAAAAAAAAAACATTTTTTAAAATTTCAGACGAAAAACATAAAAATAGTTTTAGTCAGCATTATTCTTACTTTTCTAGTAAAAAAATATGATTAGGCAATGGAAATGTCAAATATATACATACTTATATCCACACACATACACACAACTGGATGCAATCAGTGTCAAGTCATTGGAAATCGTGGAATTCAATTTGGAATCAGCTAATTTAAATGTTAAACATCCGATATGTGCATGTGTGTGTGTCGGCTGTTTTTCTCACACTTGAGATTTGAGTCAGAAAAAGCAGAGCAGCGATCTTAACTAAACAACAACAAAAGTGCCTCAACAGCAAATTCCTTGTGGTTGCCACACACACACACACACACACTGATACTCTGTTGGAAGTGCTTGGAAGAAAGAGCAACAATAGTTTGTTTTGTCTATTGTGAATTCCTGTTCGACTGCACATTCCAAGCATTTCGCAACACTGGCCAGTTAGAATGCTTAATGTGACCCTAACTGCTGTACCGTTATTCCGCTTTTACTTCTGCTTCTCGCGATTATGACGTTGATGAATAAAATAATACGTTTCTTTTGTGCTTGCTCAAATTGAAGTTGAATACTGGCGCACTGAGTACGTTTTGTTCCACAGCGGTTGTTGGCCGATTTCAAAATCACGCGCAAGACGCTTACACACACACAAACACACACACACGCTTGCTCGCACAATTAGCTGGTCAGCAGCTCAGCTTGGTCGTCGTTGCGATTGCGCAAGTGTGTGCCTCGCCTCTCGTTTCTCGTCTCGAAACTCCAGGTTTTTTCTTCGTTTTGGTTTTTCTCTTTGCTTGTTGCCTCTGTGCTGAGCTGCCCATTGCCATTATTTCGCTCGTTCGAGGTCTGGACTTTTGTATCCGGGCCTGACTTTCGCATTGTCGCTCGTCGCCTCAGTTGTCTGCAAAAAAAAAAGCGAAAGAAAGAGGCACAAATAAGTACAAATTTTTACATGTATGATATGCGTGCGTGTGTAAGTACAGTGCGGTCAAAATGTTAGCACCTAAGAAGCAGTGTTGGAAAGGGCACTAGTTTTTGAATGAAATATTTAAGAAGCAGTGTTGGAAAAGACACTAGTAGTTATTGATCGAATGGCTCTCTGCCATTTTAATTACTATTCACTTTGTTTAATGTCTATTGATATTATTAAATGTTAATGGCGTAAATGGTATGATAAAGTAAAGTATTTCCCTATATAATCAAATAAAGCACGCATAAAGTTACCTTAAGATAAAACGTTCTGTTTCTAACTATGTTTCCTGGCCGAAGCATCTGCGTAATTAGAATTTCCTAGATTTGTTTTGCTTCTCAATTCTTGGAATAAGATGCCAAGTGCGATATACATTAAGTGTGAACCATTCAAGAGAATACTTGTTTATTGCCCAATGAAATTCAGCATTTGAAATCGCAATTTTATGTTTACGTCTTTAAATTGTAAGAAACACACTAAAAAAGTACGCCTATTCATGTTCTACAAAATACCTAGAATCTAAACCTAAAAAAAAAATAGGTTATTTTATATTTTAAAACTATGTAATGTACTTATAGTTCTACCCGCAACTGTGACTGCATGAAAACAATACCCTACTCCTCCTTTCTTCCGCCGACGAGGAATCAGATGACGACCGACGTTGCAGGCACAAATTAAAAAAATAATGCCCTGCGTAAAATGTAAATGGGCCACAGTGCAATTATAAGTTGAAAAACTGCAGAACGTTCAAATTAAAAATTGCCGCTAAACTCAAATTAACGCGAAGCATGTGTGCGTGTGCGATTGCGTCTGGAGATGGACATTTAGCATTCTTACAGCGAAATTTGCGTAAAAAAAATGTTTTTTTAATTATTTTGGATAAAAGGTGACCCAGATAGAAACTTTAAAGTTCTGACCTCTTCCATTCGCTAAAATAACTCACAACGAATCATGTTTCACTTTTCACGGTTCAATTTCAGTGGAAGTATCGGTCACGTTCAACAATGAGTAAGAATTATCTGCATTTATGAAAAAAATGTATTAACTAAACGAATTCCGTCGTTTTTTAAGTTGGCTAATTGTTTAATAGAACAATAAATGAAATGACTAAATTATCAAGTGCTGACGGGGGATAAAAAATAAGTGGAACTCAAGCGTAGCCAAGCCATTAGTTTTCATAACAAGCTGGGAATGGGTAGAGATGTATGTACATAGTTTTACGCTCTTTAATCATCATGATTACACACCCAAAGATAATCAGGGAAATTATTAATTAAAGAAAGTGACTTTTGATGATCCAAAAAGTTATTATACTTTCGTTTTCGCTTTGAGTTTTCTCTGGGAAAATAAGTTTTTCTGAAAATTGCACTATAATTCCCAACTGGTTTTAGCAGAGTGAGTTTGCATTTTCGACCCTAAGGATCTTATAGGATGATTTCTTGTTATACCATGATCTAAATAACTACATTGCATTGTACATTTGGTTGCAATTTGGCTGACAAACGAGGAGGAGCGCACCCTGCAACTCCATTTTTGCACCGTCGCGTTGCGATTTGTGATGAGCGTGACGGGGACACGCTGCTCTGGGATTATGCAGATGAACACAAATGGCACAGCAGCTGCAGTTGCAGTTGCAGTTGCATTTTCAGTTGCAACACACGCATTCACAAGCAGGTCACAGTTTCAAAGCGACTGGTTTTGGTATATTTACCCTGTCTTATTGCGTGCGAGCCACAATTTCAGGGGCCAGGCCAAATAACTCGATTGCATAATCCCCGGTAATGGGCCCATGGGCCAAAAACCCAGTGTTTGTTTTGTTTCGTTTTCTCTTTCGTTGGGCAAAACCTCAGATTCGGACACACAGTCATCTGTTTCCCCTGACAGACGCGGATCCCAAAAAGAAAAAAATATATGACGCGATCAGGGCCCAAAAAAAAAGTATCAAACAAAATAACACGAGGGCTTGAAAATACAGTCGTACAACAATAACTGGTACTTGGTTGCCAGCTGTTACAATCAAAAGGGAATACATACTGATATATTATACTACTTTTTATACTACCTACTATGAAAGCCCATGTTCTTTGTAGAAAGAAAGAACTCTATATGGAGTGTCTCATCTATCAGATATTATTTTCCTTTGGAAATGTCTTGATTCAATATAAATGGAGCCTACAGAGTAGGCGTTGGCCATAATAAAATGCTTTCCTTTTACATTGTCAGCGTTTTTGCGTCAGTGTTTTTCCCTTAAGTTCGGTGAAAACGCGAATTCTTCAGTTCTTCCGATGAAAAACTTCTTTTATAGGTGTTTAGTGGGTGCCTTGGATATTCAGTTTCCAGCACAGCACCTTCTTTATCGCTCCGGTCCGAGATATGCTTGTTTATAGATGATATAGATTGTGTCGAAGACCGACTGTAGTTTGCGTTGGATCATTTGGGATGTGTCAAAAACACTTGAGTGGCAACTGAAGTAACAAGTAACGAGGGAAACTAAGCAGAAACACAAACAAGACAAGACGCTTATCGTCGTCGTCGTTGCCGGTGAGTCCAATTTAAACTCAATTTTCCCTTTCTGGGTTCAAATTCGAACTGAGATTCCCTATTCTGTACATTATCTCCGCTTGCGTGTGTGTCAAGGGTTGCGCTGATTACTTTATGGCCATGTGGAAATCGACAGGAAATCGGGCGACCCGGCGTCAGAGTTTTCCGATGAAAAACATAACGGCACAGCGGCAACATTTTCATTTTCGTCTTTATGGACATTCTCGAACTCAAGTGCTGCACGCGAAATCGTAAACTTGGCGCATGTTGTAAATATCATTTGGGAACTGGCAACTGGGAAATGGAACTGACCGGGAGTTTTTCCAAAACCATAAAACGCTGCGCGGACACTGCGAAAAACGTGCTGGACTTTTCACCCGGCGCCTTGTTTGGGAAATCGCATCGCTCCAGGTAGCCGAGGAATCTCAAGCCCTAAAATTGCATCTGGTTAGAATACGTGCGCATTGGGGGGTGAATAGCGATTTAAGGGGTATTTTCCAAACAATACCTCCAAACGTTTTGGAATAAAAAGTTTTTCTCTTGATTTACCCCCTAAAAAAACCCTAGATAAGAAAACCAGTTTTATGGTTCTCTGCCTCAAATAATGGTGGCTGGTCTATAAAAGTTGTCAGAACCGGAGTTTTCTACTAGTACTTGCCGCCAAGTATTGTGTAAATGGATCATTGGCATTTGGGTCAAGTCTATAGGCAGAGTAATTATCAGTAGTAATGAATCTTAAAGTGCAGAGAATAATAATAATAATATGATAATCAGATTATCTACACTTTTAGGTATGTACCGGAAAATCTAGATGATATGTTGATCTATTCACTTATAGAAAAGATTCTGGTTTTTTTTTTATCGGGTTCTTTTAAACCAGAATACCTAGTTCTTTCAGAAATCATATTTTTAGAGAACTGCTTGAAATTCCCGTAAAGAGTTAGTAAAATTCTAACTAAGTCTATAGACAGAGTAATTATCAGTAATAATGAATCACAAATTGAAAATAATAATAATAATAATGTGATAATATTCTAGGTATATTCCAAAAAATCCAGATGATATGTATGTTGATCCATTTTCAAGATTATTTCAAGATTATTTCATGATTCTGGTTTATTAATAGGTTCTTTTAAGCCAGAAAACCAAGTTCTTTGAGAATACATATTTTTAAAAAACTGCTTGTAATCCCCATAAAGAGTTTTACTAACTAACTAAGCTAATCCAGATGAGAGTAATTATTATAATAATTATTACAACCAATTAAAAAAACTCTCTTTTGTACAAATATGTAGATTCAGTTGGTTTAGTACAAATTAATATTAAATTAATGATCAGCTAGCCATTAACTTAAAGTTAATTCATTGTAATGAGAAGCCTAACATGATTACAATTAGAAACATTATGCAACTAAGTATCTATGAGTAAGAAATACTTTTCAATGACATCCTAAACCAATCCAAACTAATGCTTTCTAGTACGTGAACTTTATAGGATCGAACCGGCTACCAAGCATGACATAAGCGACGTACAAACAAGGCAACTCATTGGTATACTTAGCATTCCCAGTCTACACAAAGCCGATAAGTCTATCAGCGGGTGTGTGTGCTTAAAGCCACCTTTTGTAAGCCGCTTGGCAAACAGAGCTATCTCATCGGAATTACACCGACTATCGGGTGTTCAACTTACGTTTAGCAAACTGTCTCCATTTTGACGGTGGCGGGCATGGGCATCGGGGGAATTGGTGTCTTCTCCGGCACATCATCCTCCAGTCCACTGTCCGCAGCGGGACTGCTGGGCATGGTGGTGGTGTTCTGGGTGATCTCGGTGCCGCCGGCCAACGATGGCAATCCCTGCGAGCTGCTCGAGTGCTGCACACCGTTCGTGGTGTTGGTGATGTCGTGGCGCAATCGCGGACAGAAGATCCGG
Organism: Drosophila mimetica; assembly: GCA_037075245.1. NCBI lineage: Eukaryota > Metazoa > Arthropoda > Insecta > Diptera > Drosophilidae > Drosophila > Drosophila mimetica. The sequence goes on from JBAMCH010000005.1 coordinate 8,252,014, forward strand.
CGGCAGGCGGTCCACACCTGCGGCTGGCAGCCGACCACAATGAAAATGAACACGCCCTGCAGGGCGTTGATCAGATCGGTGAAGAACCAAACGCCATGGGGGCCACCCACCAGCCAGGACAGGATGTCCGCTATCCAGGTGACGCCCATGACGACCACGAGCTTCAGGCAGACCCTGCCCAGGGCGGACTTCTCCGAGGAGGACTTGACATCGTCCCGCTTCCACAGGCCGCACGTCAACTGATGGGTGGTGGACACGAAGAGCGCTATGTTGGCGCACAACAGCAGTCCAATGGGTCCATAGAAGTAGGCAAAGATGGACAGGTTGCGGTTGTCGAACCAGCAGTACAGCTGCCCGAATCCCGGCCGCAGCAGTGTCGTCTCCGGCAGCTGATCCACGCAGGCGGCCACAAAGGTGATGAGCAGTGGTCCGCCCCAGGCGTATAGGGAGTACAGGTACCGCCGCAGCGCCTCCTGATTGCGTTCCAGCGAACTGGGCCGAAAGTCACGGAAGGTCCACCAGATATTGAAGCACATGGTGTTCAGCCAGAAGAAGGCGGCCAGAAAGAAGAACTGCATCATGATGGCCAGCGTATGGCAGGCAGCACTTCCGGGCTGCAGCGTGGAGCTCAGCTCCTCGATGGCCAGCAGTATTTTGCCAAACAGCAGGCAGGTAATGTAGCAAATCTGACAACGCCAGTGGAGCGCATGATGGGCGGTGGGCAGTAGAAAGCCGGCCACCAGAGTGGCGGTTAGAAAGACAATGGAGACGAGTATGCCGCCCGTGAGTACGGCCTTCTGTAGGTTCTGGCCATTGACATCAGCGTCGTCTGTGGATCCTGATTCCTCCTGTGTGTCTGCTCCTCCCTCGTGCCTAAACAAGTGCTGGCAGGCAATGATCTTCACCTCGCCCTCGCGCTCCGTGTGCTCCAGGCAGTACTGCTCGGCGCTGAGGTTCTTGTGCGGCAACTGCAGGCCAGCTGTTACCCTATCCAGCCTGGCATCCTGCCAGTCGCCCGCAATCGCATAGCCCCCAGAGCGGGCGCACACGGGCAGGCCGTAGCTGGTCAGGTAGCTGCCCTCGGGCAGCTGGGGGGAGAGCCGGAGGAGTCCATCGACGTTCTTCTGGCCCTGCTGCTGTAGGTCACAGTTCTGGAGCTGTGTATTGTAGCTGCCCCAGCGGCCGCAGCACTTGCTCAGCCGCAGAGTGACCACCGGTGGCTCCTTGTGTGCTGCTGGAGCCGCCTCCAGTGCGTCGGCATCTGGCATTGGGCCGCTGTTCAGGCAGACCAGGGCCACCTCCCAGTCAACGCAGTACTCCGCTGGTTGCACCATGAGTCCACGTTCCCGCACATACAGTGTGCCATTGGGAAAGAGCATTACATTGGCACCGCGACTCCTGAACAGCTGCGGCTGCTGGCACGCCGGCCGCGTATTCGGCAGGAACTTGAGGAAGCGCGGACTGGCGCCGTGGGGCTCGAAGAAGCGCTGCTGCTGCACCAGATAGACCATGGGCAGCCACAGGGCTTCGCTGCCGGCAATGCAGGCGCCACTGGTCTCGTTTAGATACTCGCCCGAGTGGCAGCACTTGTTGAGCTTCACGGTGGGCGGTGGCGAGGGGCGGGGTGCTGGCGATGGTGCCGCTGTGGAGGACTCCTCGAGGGTCAGGACACTGGGGACCAGGAGCACCAGCAGCAGCAGCAGGATGATGCTCCCCTTGCCATCCATCTTGCTGGCGTTTCTCTTCATCAAGATCTCTAGTTTTCTGCTGGCCTCAATCTGCAATTTATGTGCTATGTACACATATCTTTAGATTCCAATTCAGATTCAGATCTTTCTCTCTCTGTGTTTTTTTTCGCGTTCCGTTTCGCTTCGTCAATCAACACTTTTCACTTTTCCTTTAAACAAATGACGGGGGGGTGGAAATGGAAAATGGGAAATTTCACCTCCGTTTCACGTAAGTTAAGCAAACAAACAAACAAAATCGGGGCATTAAATAAACACACGGTGCGTTTGTGTTGGCATTGGGACGCCTCCAATAAACTAGAGTCGTCAGCGAATTTTGCATATATCACAATTTCATTTTGCTGCGAGGCGCGCGAAAATCCCTATTGTAATATTTCTTGTCTCAGTTTTCAATCGTAAACACTGCGCGGCGTGTAAAAAAAAAATAAATAATATTATGCGCTTCGGTTTTTAAGCCACCTTTTCCTCGCGTTTTTTTGGAAATACTCTCGTTGGTCAGGGGGGGAGGAACTTTATATGGGTCTCTGCGGTGTGACCCCGCGCGCCACGCTGCCAAAATACCAAAGGGCGCATGGTCACACTACACAGCACAGCTAAAATGTTTGGGGTATTCCTCAAAACTGTTAAACTCCTTCCTTAAATCCTGGGTATTCTTAAAACTGTTGATTTACTGAATTGTATATTTAAACATTGCCCTCACAAAAATAACTATTTTTTAATTTTAATGTATGCGCCAGTACTTTATAACAATCGGTTTTTGCAAAAAGTTGGAGCCATTTTTAGTTTTTGAAATATCCACTTTTTTTATTTTTTTTTTTTTGATAAATTGTTGAATTTTGGTCAGTTGTTAATCAGCTGTTCCATACAAACTCAACTTTCATAAATTTCCGAAATTCAAAAGTCTCAGTTGAAAGTTTTGTTGATTTGTTAAAAACCATAGTTGTCACCTTATTTTATTAAAAGTCATGGCAAGTCTGTAACATTTTAGTTTCACCAGTACGTATAATTTACTTTAAATTCAAATTAGAAACCATCTCCAGATCTTTTTACCTTCTTAAAAATTTTAGACTGTAACTAATAATACAAAATAAAATTTTACATGTCAAAACTTTTTCTGTGAAACTTGTCAGAAAAATCAAACAATATTGGTATTGGTAAGCAAGGTAACCTAATTGCTAAATTTTTTTTAAGGAATATCAGACTGTTTTTAACAGCTAACAATATATTAAATAGATTTTGACAAACAAATTTTTTATTTTGCCAATTTATATATTTTTATAAAGTTCACATATTTTTTTAATTTTTACATAATGATTTTTTTGCGATGAACGACTTAAAGTTAAACGTTCCACGTTTAAGGGCATAAAACCTACAATAGGAATTACCTATATATTTCTCCTGAAAGTATGATACGAAGCGCAGTCTGACTAAACAGCCTTTAAATAGAATGTATAATTGATAAAATGGAGGTTTCACCTAAACCTTTTACAACCAAATTCAGTCGAAATTCTTACTACATATCAATACACATTCAGGGGTGTCACAGAAATCTCTTCCAACCAAATTTCCGCCCAAAGCCAATCTCAGTGTCACAAAAACCGTTTCAAAATACCGTAAACGATTTTAAACCAACCGAGTAGTAGGTTTTAAAACAAAAAAATCCTAGACTCAGGGCAAATTTACTGCGAATTTTTCAAGAAAACTCTACTGATTCTATGACACCTACGCTTTTGACGAGTTGGTTTCCAAACCAACCGTCTCCAAATCCGTCCTCGGTTTCAGTGTTGCAAAACGGCGATCAGAAAGTGTGACCGCATAGAGACGAGACATACGCGATAGTATCGCCTCCAGTCACATCACCATTGTATTAGATAGTGTCATCTCTAACGCTCAGGCCGCATTTTTACTTAGTTTTCGCGTTTTTTAGCAAATTAAAACTCCAAGATGTCGAAAGCCCATCCCCCAGAGCTGAAAAAGTAAGTGATTAAGAAATTAATAATGTTAGTCTCTGGGCAATAATATAATATAATAATTCCAGGTACATGGACAAGCGGATGATGCTAAAACTGAACGGCGGACGCGCCGTCACCGGTATTTTGCGGGGTTTCGATCCCTTCATGAATGTGGTTCTGGACGACACGGTCGAGGAGTGCAAGGACAACACGAAGAACAACATCGGAATGGTGGTAAGATGGCACATTTCCAGCTAGCAATCCTCCATTCTAATTTACCTTCCACTTGGCCAGGTTATCCGCGGTAACAGCATCGTCATGGTGGAGGCCCTGGACCGGGTCTAGCACCCGCCTCGGACCCAATTCGCCTCGAGCACCTCAATCGCTAGCCGTAGTCTCTAGTCTTAAGGCTCCGTAACATTCATGCGCTGTACTCCCTTCAGAAAAACACACCGATTATTAAATAAATTATTTGCTACTACAGAGAACATGTAGGCACTTGCTAAACCTAAACCGAGGTTTCATTACTTAAATCTCTTTTTATTGCCAACTAAGACCTTTAATTTGTTTGTACCCATATTGCTTCAGCCAGAAGTTTACGGGGAAGGAAGACATTACCATAATATGAACACTCTGGGACAAAGAAACCCACAGTTTAATATCAGACGAATGCAATTTATAGGATAGGTTGGGCTGGATAACGCAAATGCTTCGACTATTAAGTACCCATTACTCAGCTAAAGGAGTGAGCGACTGCTCGCCTTCGGGCCATATTTTAATATTTAGTATCATAACTTCACAATATAATTAAAATACAATTTGCATGGCAAAAAAATATTTTAAATGGCGAAAAGGTACTAATAGGTTCTTCGGTAAAATTAAATTGGTTTTGAGATGGACAACCTCATTTATTTTACGTTTTTTTATAGGATGGAGAAGACTTTCAAACTCGCAATTAAAAATATATTATAGTTTTTAATACTTCTAGTTCCTCCCGTTCCCAAGATATAGTAATTTTAAGTTCTTAAATTTACAAAGTCATAGAGCCGTTAAATAGACACCAAAAAATTTCAAAAATTACAACCAAATTAAGCTTGAAGAAAATCTATTTTTTCATATGGCCAGGTAAGAAATTTTTAACCAGGCTTGAACTTATCTGGTGTCTTTATAGGCCATTATATTTTATAGACATGCTTTTTAAAAAACAAAGCATGGGGATGTATTGAATTTATTAATTTTAAAAACCTTAAGCGGCCTACAAAACAAATTATTTAGGGAGTTACGTTTATCTAACCAGTATAATGGTTACAAACTTGACATCTTTAGGACCAAACGTTTTCAAAGTTTAAATCCTACCCCATATTTGGCCCTTAGGCTACCTAGTCTTATGGTTATATCAATAAATCAATCTAGGTGAAATTATACTTTTACGTTGAAATATTGGTGCTTCATGTAAAAAGATTTTTAAAAATATTAACAGATTTCTCTAAATCTCAAGAAAGTATATATAATGTAAGGGTAGTTTAAGACCACTTTCTAGGTTCAAGATGTTCTAAAATCTAAAAGATTTTAATTACTAATTTACTATTCATTTTACTAATATTAAATAAAAGCTCTTCAACAAATGAAAACGGGAATGTGTAAGAAAATTGGGATATTTAGATCATTAAGCTGCTCCTCTTATCCAAATTTCCAGCCATCTCCTCAGGGAAATCAATACGTTTGTAGAGGGAAAACCCTTGTTGGCTATATTAAATTTTAGGTACCAAAAACCCAAGCAAGAAGCTAAAGACATTGCAGTCCAGACATCTGAATAATAGCATAATGGAAGTTTAGCAACAAAGATCGTTTTTGATTTCTGAATTACAGTATATGCCTAAAAGAGGCTGTTTAAAATTTAAAATGACATTCAAGAAACCCACTTTCTTATGTTACTAAAGGCGTTTGCAGAGCAATATAATATGTATCTTAGCTCAACTTGAAGAGATCAATTAATAAAGATAATATAATATCTCTACATTATTACAAAATATTATTAATATTCCAGTTTACAGTTTACAGCTGTTCCCCGCATGTCATGCAATGTATGTACAAAGATTTCGCGTGATTTGTAGACTTTTATAAATTGTTGTTGGTTTTATTTTCTCATCTCTCTCGTGCAAACAAAAAGCGCTTACAATAGAAGTCTAAAAAGGGCGTTTTTAGAATTCGAAGGGGCGCCTGGTGTTCTTCTACTTGGAAATAACAAGGGGCCCGGTCTGCTTGGCGGCGTCGCGCTGCTTGACAACGATCTGGTTGGCGATACGGTCCAGATCCCGCTGTCCGATGGAGCTCAGCTTGCGGCCACCGTCGGGGTGCTTCTCCACCAGGCGGGCGTGCTCCAAGGCCTGCAGAGCCTTGCGGGCAGCACCGTCGGCGGCACGGCAGAAGTGCGAGGGGTGGACGCCGTTGCGCTTGCGTCCGCCGTAGATCTTGGTGATGGAGCCCACACCAGCGGGACTGCGGTGGTACAGGTGGCGCAGGATCGAGGCGCAACGCACGTAGAACCAGTCGGGATCGTAGGGCGCCAGCTCCTTGAATTTGGCGGTCTTCACGATGTCCATCTGGTCGGGCACCTTCAACTTGCCAGTCCTTTGGTGGTTTTTTTTTGGGGGGATAAACAAATGGGTTGTGAGGTTATGTGGTTGAGCTACATATATGTATTAAGTGTATACTCACTTCTTCAGGAAGACGGCGACCGCCTTGGTAACCGCGTGCTGGTCAATATCCTTCACTGTGACGCCTGGCATCTGCGGGGAGCAAACAAAAATTGGAATCTATTAAAACTTTGCCAAAAAACACGTTGTCTCGAGTTCTCCTACTCTCTCTCACACACACACAAACACACATATGCTCTCTCGCACGCACACACTCGCAGGGGCACAACAAAAACCGCCAGCCGGGTTTTTGCCAGTGAAAATCACTCTGTTCGTGCTTAGAGCCTGCCCCTTCGTTCATTCGCCGCCTGGCGAGAGCTCTTTCATTTAATTTCACCCATTCAAAACACAAAAAAAAATAAAAATTCACTTCAAAGAATTCGGGCACAACCTTTCTCGTTTGAGTCAACCGGAAAAAAGAACAAGTCGCGTGAAGTTGGCTGCGCTTTAGAGGTGGAGAGCGCAACTATCGATGGCAATATCGATATAAGCATCGCCATCGAACATCGATGTTCTGTTTTCTCGTGCGCATGCTAAATTTAAAGTAGGCTTTAAACCTTGAAAGCATACGATGTTATTCCTATTTATTGATTTAAAAAAAACGAGGCCTAGTTTTCCTAATCGAAGAACTATCGACTTGGTTGTCTATCGATTTTATCGTATCCATCGTGGCGTTGCCACCTTTGGTATTTTTAGTATTTCGCCACCGCTCTCCTCTGGCCACACTGCCCTCAAAGCTATCGATAGTCGTGCCGCCGTCACTCCGATAGCTCACCTGCGATATGTAAACATAATTGCCATCTCTACCACAGCACCGAACCGAAAGAAGAAGTGCAACGCGCAGCGTCTAATTAAAACCAAATTGATCGATTTGGCCGCGGCCGAAACTGGACATTCGCAATTTGGGCGGTCAGCCGCCCCCGTCCCGTCCCGCCCCCCCGCGCGATTCCCGCCTGCCGCCGCGACAGCTCGTCGGTGTGACGCACGTCGGTCGGTCGGTGTGTGTGTGTGTGTGGTGCGCCTTGTTATTGTTGTTGTAGCGTTTGCTACGTTCGCCGTTCGCAGTGCGCTGGTGTGTGCGAGCGAGCCCGAGTGTATGTGTGTGTGTGCAAAGAGGTATCGTTGGAATTAACAAAAAAAAAAGGCAAAAGAAAGAAAAACAAGATTGGGAGAAAAACTTAAAAGCCAAGCTAACCAAGCTAATCCCCCAGCATCCTCAAATACCAGCATTTGCAACCGCCTGTTGGCCAGATTTTTGGGCCAAAGTGTTGACCCAACTGTTGCATGCCGAAGAGGATTGCTGCTGGGAAATCCAAATCCTGGCTCCCACTTCTGTTTACACCCACCACCAACACCCTCTGGTTAACCACCCTGCTGCACTCTGTTCGCCCTTGTAGTTCCTCCGGCAGAGGAGCATTTTCCAGGAACTGGCTGCAGGCCTAGGAACACACACACGCACCTGGGAACGCACCCGGGTGCCCGACTGCGTCCGCATGTGGCGTTGGCGGCACTCCATTAAACGAAGCCAGCGCCAAGTGCCCAATTCGGATCCCATTGCCAGCAGTTAGCCAGAAAGCGAAGCAAGCTCGTGACCTCATCGCCAGAACAGCCAGCGTTTGACGCGTGCCTCCTCATTCACCAATTACCATATACCATTTACCATTTAGCATTCCCAAAAACAGACGACCATCTCCTTGGCAGGTAAGTGAAATAATTCTGCTCCAAAGCCAGCACACAACTAATTCCATTTCCACTTTTTAGGAGCAGCAGCTAGACAGGATTCTCCACCAGGAAGCAACAGAAGTGCCGCCGCCGTCACCTTGCATTTGCATGCCAGCAGCTGCTGGACTAGAACCTGTGACCAGCCAGCGCAGCATGGATGTGGAACGAAGGCGCCGGTGAGTGCACGAGATGACGGCCCAAAAGCGACTGCTCCACTCAATTAATTGTCACCCGAATGGCAGCAGCAGCAGTGGCAGTAGCATAGATACGTGCGATTTGTACAGACAGATTTGTGATTTGTTCAACTGCGCTGGCAGCTAAACAGCTAACGCAGCAGCTAACACAGCCTAGCACAATTCAGCGCAAGCCAAACGGGCCAGGCCAAAACAAATCAAAAAGTAATACACCGCTGGCAAACACCTTCCATATCTCATGTTCAAAGCGACAGCGCGGCAATCAAATTGACAAGCGAGTGAACAAAACAGGGGGGCGACTTTATAATAAATTTGCCATTTTCGCATTAAAATTTGTAACCAAACCAAACTGAAAACGAACGCTGTAGATGCTGCCGTTGCCGCCGTTTTGTCAGTTGCAGGCGTCGCGTTGCATCGGCTGCATCAGCGGCATCGTTTTGGGCCAAAATCAAGCAGGGAGTGAAGGACAGTCGACGGTACAGGGGGCATGTGGCCATGGCTAATGCCCGCCGCCCTCCATTCGAGCGAGCCGGAACGGTATGTTGTGCTCTCCACGCCACCAGTTCGTCCTGCTCCGCTTAAAGAATTCCCATAATACAAGATTCCTCAACTTGCAATTGCAGTTGAGAACACTCACAATTCCGTAGTTTCGACTATGCATATAAATTCTTAAATTTTATTACCCATCCCCACTCAATATCTGTTGTGTGTGCGGCAAAACGGCCAAAGTATTTGCGTACTAACAAAGGCTAATTGCATTGCGCATTTGGTCATAAAAGCCAAACAGTTCCTTTGTGATGGGCAAATTAATTCGAATTAATAATGGTGTTAAAAGAATCTCTCTCTTTTGCAACGCAGATGCCCATCCAGATGATGATCGAGTGCACAATTTGTTGGCCTAAACGCTGAAAGCCAATTGCCAACTGCTTTCCAGATCAAATTTGGCGACGTTGTATAAATTAAATTGAAAATTATATTGTCTATAGGTGACGATAATGTTGTCGTCGTTTGCCGTCCGTCGTTTGCCGCGGTTATTATGTATTATTATTGTTGCTTTTGCTGCTGTTGTTGCTCATAATTATGTTGTTGTTGTTGCCATTGCCGCTTTGGCCAAATCGAAATCAACAGCGGGCAACGAAAATTCATCGCAGCATTTTTGAAAATTCCACTTTCCCAAGTTGTTTGCGTTTGCTGTGTGTGCCGTTTGGACGTTTTGTTTTTGGTTTTTTTTAGCCAGGCCGTAAGCCGTAAGTGGCGATGATGAAATCACAACAATTCAAACACCTTTTAGTATCAATTTTTAGCGCCGACTGTCATCGCTGAGTTCGGCTGAGCCTATGAAGCTATAGGATTTGAAAATCGAACCGACTTTGTACTGAGTTTTTTGGGTTCAGTGCAAATATTTGACTTAAAGCCAACCCAACAGGGATTGGCTTTTACGCGATTGCTGCGTCGGAACCCCTAGAACTTCCGCAAAAGTATTCTAATTATTTTGAAAATTCCATTTTCATCATTGCCTTTCCCACGCTTCAGTAATCTCGTATGCAAATACCTATATTTGATATAATTAATTCCCCAAATGTACCGTGGCATCTTAATTTGTGCCTTTCTCAGAAGGATTTGTCTCTATTTTCCATAGAAATAATTCTAGTTTCCATGATTTGTGAATTTTCAAGTAAAAAAAAAACCGATATATTTTTATAGGATGTGTTTTTAAATAATTAAACTGATACAATATCATTAACCAACTTTTAAATTTATTTTTCTTTGATCTAAAATTTTTAAAATGTGTTTTTCTTTGACATAAAATTCTTAATTTGTAAAATGTTTAAGTTAAAAAGCGAAAATATGAGTTCCCACACTTACTGATTAGGGAAATTAGCGTACTATGCTTACTATACTATATTTACGCATGGCATGATTAAAACATTTTCATTCACTAAAATTCCAACTATGTGTTTTGGTGATAAATGTATACAATATTATACAAATACATGCATGTATAAAATATTCTGTGAATGAATATTATAATTTTTTTTTAATTTTAAAATATTTGTTTTTATTTAACTTTATACTTAAATTTCCTGCTTAAAACTCTGCCTATTTAATGTTCTGTTTTTTGATTTCAATATCTGGGTTACCGCACAACAAGAGCCACTATCTTCCCTTGATTTTTTCTGTGTCCATATCTGTGTACTATGTACATAAGTCTAGTTTTCAATGGGTGTCAGCCAGAACTGAAGCTGAAGGTGGCTGTTTCCATTCATTCAAACAATGCACTCATCATGGCAGCTCCCACTGCTCAAGTGGGCCGTATCAACTGCACATGGCTGCCTGCTGCCTGCCTGCTTGCAAATGCATTCCATCCGCATTTATCAAAGTCAACAGAGCGGCGAAGTGATAAAGTCAAGGCTCCCCAAACCTACAAACATCCGGGCAGCTCTTCTCGCCAGGTTATCAATGAGGAGCAGTGTGTTCTAAATGCGATAACGATGGCTTGGTATTACATGTGGATGGGTATTACATGTCCCGGCTACGGACATGTGCCGCCAATTTGTCTGCCACTCCGGATTGGGACGAATCTCCGGGGTATTCGATGTCCACTCCTCGCTGACTCACCGCTTACCGCCGCTCCAAGACCGAGATCTGAAAGCCCATAGCATTTCGACAGCTTGGCTGTCTCTGCTTTTTGTTTACATTGTCAGCGCACACAGTTGCGGTCAATTGAATAGCATTTTCAAAGGCAATTTTCCAAAAAAAAATATATATTATTTGGGAAAATTTTGTATTTTAATTGTTTAAATTTTAATTAAAAAATTGAAAATACATATGTGTTTTCCAAAAATATAATTAAGAAACTTTTCAATCCTATAAGATCCACTTTTCAGAACACTAAGAAAATGATTTCATCTTTTTTGGGCGCTTTATAGATCTTCTTATAATGTTATAAAATTATTTTTGGGCTAATTTAAAAGCTGCATGTGTCGCAATAATCTATTAATCCTATAAGACTTTTTAGGATCACTAGGAAAATTATTTAATTTGATATGGGCATTTTATAGATCTTCTTAAAATTTAATAAAATATTGTTAGGCCATTTGAAAACCTTTTAATTCCTTCCAAAAATCTTTCAAAACTTTCCAATCCTAAAAGAGCTTTTTAGATCACTAAGAAAGTGATTTAATTTGATTTGGGGGTTTTATAGGCCTTCTTATAATTATTTTAGAAAGTACTTTTGGGCCATTTTAAAAGCCTTAACTCCTTTCTAACCCCTATCATAATTTCAAAACAGTTCACCACATACGTTATCCATGGCCAATTAAATTCGTTGAATCAGGAATAATAACAAATCATTCATGCAGACGATGTGCAAAGTTATTAATGCCATTACTTGGACCGCAGCTGTAGGATTGGGGATGGAATGATATGGGGGTACCGGGAAGTGGTGTTTATACGCTCATGAGTAATCTGCGCACTTTTCCCCCATAGTTCCTTCTCGCTTTTTCCCCCCTTTTTGTTTGTTTATGCGAGCGATTTGCATGGCGACCAGCGGAAGAACAGTTGAACAATCAAACACTCATCGAAAGTAAACAATGAATGAATCGCAGATGATTAATTCGGACTGCGGAACACCTCTAATTTCCTATTTTCCCCTTTCTGTTTCCTTTCCAGGGCGAACACGCTCGAGCGCGAGATGCGCGATCCGATCAGCATCTGCAATGTGGACTGCCTGCTGGACACGGTGTCGGCCTTGGTCAGCGATTGCGACCACGATTCCCTGCGGCGGCTAAAGAACATCGAGCAGTATGCGGCCAAATGTGAGTTATCCTTTAGTATCAGTATCAGTACCAATAACTAACATATATCCCTTGATTTTCAGATAAACCCCTGGCACTGCAGATCAACCAGCTGCGCATGAACGTCGAGGATTTCGATTTCATCAAGCTCATCGGCGCCGGCGCCTTCGGAGAGGTGCAGCTGGTGCGGCACAAGTCCTCCAGTCAGGTGTACGCCATGAAGCGGCTGTCCAAATTCGAGATGATGAAGCGTCCGGACTCCGCCTTCTTCTGGGAGGAGCGACACATCATGGCGCACGCCAACTCCGAGTGGATCGTCCAGCTTCACTTTGCCTTTCAGGTGAGCTGCCAACTCAGCTGGCTTAGGAAATACCTAAACACATTGTAAACCCTTAACTATACAACCTTGACTTATCTGTCACAAGGAATTTGTTCTGAGTAGCAGGCCTTTCTAAATACTTCAAATCATATCACAATTACTTTACATCTAGTAGCTCCCACAATACGTATTTAAGATTTGTGTGTCGTCTGTAGCATTTAATACAAAAGCAGGCAAACAGTAAAACGAAACAAGGCAACAAACCGTCGATTAGCTGAAGAGTAACGAGGAAACTACAACGTAACCATGCACAATTTAATAAAGAGTCGTGCCCTCTTCAATATCCTCAAGTATCCATTGCCGGATAATTACTTTGACAGCGACAGCGACAGCGAGGAGGAGGATGACTACGAAGTAGCCAGTCCTCCGGCTGCTCCGACTACCGGCAAGCTAAGTGCCGATGCTCCGGAATTCGTGCCGCGTTTTATGCAGGAAGAGTGCACCCTGCTCAACCAAGATGAACCTGAAGTGGACTTGACCGAGTTAAAGAAAATGTTCGAGTCCCTGGATGAGATGAAAATGATGGCAGCAGCTGCCAAGGACGAAGACACCGTGGACTTGACTGCATTGAAGCGAATGTTTGGAGCCCTGGATGAGCAAAATATGAATGAGTCACTGCAATGGAAGGGATTCCCCAAAAGACCGGAAAGATGTAACATAGAGCTATTTGGTATTTGATCTATTCATATGATCTAATTACTTTCCCCCCCTTTTAGCTGTTCGTAATGCACAGGTGATTTTGTTAAATGATTCGGACTATATGATTGTTCCACGCAACAAGGGAAACAGGAGGTCCCACTTGGAGAATGGGGAGAATCTGCCTGGATACATGGAGAATATTAACCAGGAGAATGTTGTTCCATTTTCAACCGCTAGCATTGTCGATTTTCCGCCACTCGAGGACCGGCTCACAAAAGCCCAGGAGAAGCGTCGTGAACAGGAGAGAAAGGTGGCTTTGGATGCCCTAAAGTTGGTCGAACAGAGACGCATGCGGGATCCCTTGGTTCCCATCGTGGATAAGGCCAATGAAAATAGGGAGAAACCTCCACCGATTGTGCATCTCTCTCGTTCGCCTATACGATTTTCACCGGAGGAAAGAATCAGAGTTGATCGCTTTAGAGCCGCGAAGAGGGAGCGCATTGAGAAGGTCCTTTTGGAGATGGAAATTGAGAAGAAGGAGCAAGAGCGACTGAAACAGCAGCAGCAGCAGCAGCAGCAACTGCAACAGCAACTGCAACAGCAACAGCAACAGCAGCAGCAGCAGCAACAGCAACAGCAGCAGCAACAGCTACGCGAAAGAAACCGTCGTCCCAGCAGCGTTCAAAAGAAACCGGAAACGCAGGAGGAGGTGAACACGGCAGTCGCTGCCAAAAGATATATACCCACCGCCAAGGAATGGGACGAGCAACGTCGGGCCAAGCGCTTGGCCAAGAGGGATGCCGACAAGGAAAATGTAGACTGCAATCGTCCGGCTAAAACCAAGGAAAATGTAATGATGAAACCCACTGGAAACGATGCCATGCCATCGAAATCTATTGAAAAGGGGGAGGAACCTGGTCCTTCTCGCAAACAACTCTATTGTCCACCAGCCAAGCGACTCGAAATGGAGAAACGCAAAGGAAATCTCACACATTACCAATCAATTGGCAAATGGACTTGCCTTAAAAGAGCCAACACTCCGTTGAAGATGGTACTCAATCTAGATGGATCAGTCGTGCAACGCTATAGTATTGAGGAATTGCTGCAATTTGAACCGAAACCTGAGGATCTTGAGAAGCCCCATATCGATGTGCGCCTCAAGCGATTGGGATTTCTGCGCAACTGATTTGATGACAACACTCTTTCCAAAATTTCCTTACTTTGTTTTTCTTTCGATTTTGTTCAGGTTCTATTAATTTCATTCGTTTCGATTTTGTTTAGTTTCAATTTGTCTATGTTTTGAATTCCCAACTTAAAACCCGTTTAATACCGATGAGTTTCATATGCAGTTGACATAATAATTTGTACTATGTGCTTAGGGTGAAGTTAAAATGTCATTCTAGAATGTGCGTTTTAATAAAATAAATCATTGTTAGTCTATTGTCAAACTGTAAAAATTGTATTTTTGCCAAAAATCTAAAACCTTATTTTCCGCCAATAAGAAATCAGTATTTTGGTCATAACAATGAAAATAATTGTCAAAATATGGAGTGTAATACCTTCCTGAACTCGTAGATAAATTCTCTAAAACTTGGCATTCCCAGAAAAAAAGTTTATTTTTTTGAATTTTTTTTTCAAAAAATTGTGATGCTTATAAAAATTTCGAAAATTTGGGAAAATATAAAATTTTCCAAATTAGCAGGAAAGTGCACTGATATTATTTATTAGGTTGTTATCTGCTCAGAACAGTTCGCCGTTTTAATGTGGGACCATTTTTGCAAATATTAGAGCAAAAACAAATTATAAAAAAAATCACATTTTTGCCAAAAATTTAAATCTTTATTTTTCGCCAATAAAAAAATCAGTATTATGGTCATAATAATGGTCTAAAAGTGGAGTGTCATACCTTTCTGAACTCGTAGTTAAATTCAGAATAGAAATTTTATTTTTTTGAATTTTTAACAAATTATTTTAGTTTTAAAAAAATTACAAATATATTAAAAAAAACTGTATATAATATTTAGGGGAATTTTGTTTTAAATGTAGATTGTGTATTACATATATAAAGTTTTTGGTAAAAATTCCGATTCCATCGCAGAGATATTGTGAGGGTCTTGCGGCTTTCAAGTTAATAAGTCATAGAATAAAAATGTACTTTAACTCTCCAGACTTATCCCCGAATCTCTCTTTGCAGGATGCCAAATACTTGTACATGGTTATGGACTTCATGCCCGGCGGCGACATAGTGTCGCTGATGGGCGACTACGACATACCGGAGAAGTGGGCCATCTTCTACACGATGGAGGTGGTGCTGGCCCTGGACACCATTCACAACATGGGCTTTGTGCACCGCGACGTCAAGCCGGACAACATGCTGCTCGATAGCTATGGCCATCTGAAGCTGGCCGACTTTGGCACCTGTATGCGAATGGGCGCCAACGGTCAGGTGGTGTCCAGCAATGCGGTGGGCACGCCGGACTACATCAGTCCGGAGGTGCTGCAGTCGCAGGGCGTGGACAACGAGTACGGACGGGAGTGCGACTGGTGGTCGGTGGGCATCTTTCTCTACGAGATGCTGTTCGGTGAGACGCCCTTCTACGCGGACTCCCTGGTCGGCACCTACGGCAAGATCATGGACCACAAGAACTCGCTCAGCTTTCCGCCCGAGGTGGAGATTAGCGAGCAGGCCAAGGCCCTGATACGCGCCTTCCTCACCGATCGAACGCAGCGTTTGGGTCGCTATGGCATCGAGGACATCAAGGCGCATCCGTTCTTCCGCAACGACACCTGGTCGTTCGACAATATTCGCGAGAGTGTGCCGCCAGTGGTGCCGGAACTCTCATCGGACGATGATACGCGAAATTTCGAAGACATCGAGCGGGACGAGAAGCCGGAAGAGGTATTTCCCGTGCCCAAGGGCTTCGATGGCAACCACCTGCCCTTCATTGGCTTCACCTACACGGGCGACTATCAGCTGCTCTCCAGCGACACCGTGGATGCGGAGTCCAAGGAGGCCAGTGCGGTGAATAGCGGGGCGGCAAGTAATAACCACGGCCATGGGCACAATCACCGCCATCGGCCGTCGAACTCCAATGAGCTAAAGCGCCTGGAGGCGTTGTTAGAGCGCGAGCGCGGCAGATCGGAGGCGCTCGAGCAGCAGGACGCTGGACTGCGGCAGCAGATCGAGCTGATCACAAAGCGCGAGGCGGAGCTGCAGAGGATTGCGTCGGAGTACGAGAAGGATCTGGCTTTGCGGCAGCACAACTACAAGGTGGCCATGCAGAAGGTGGAGCAAGAGATAGAGCTGCGCAAGAAGACGGAGGCGCTACTGGTGGAGACGCAGCGCAATCTGGAGAACGAGCAGAAGACGCGGGCACGCGACCTAAACATCAACGACAAGGTGGTCTCGCTGGAGAAGCAGCTGCTGGAGATGGAGCAGAGCTACAAAACGGAGACGGAGCAAACACAGAAGCTGAAGAAGCACAACACCGAGCTGGACTTTACGGTCAAGTCGCAGGAGGAGAAGGTGCGCGACATGGTCGACATGATCGATACGCTCCAGAAGCACAAGGAGGAACTGGGCCAGGAGAACGCCGAGCTGCAGGCGCTGGTGGTGCAGGAGAAGAATCTGCGATCGCAGCTCAAGGAGATGCACAAGGAGGCCGAGAACAAGATGCAGACGCTGATTAATGATATTGAGCGGACGCTGGGCCGCGAACAGAAGGCGCAGGAGGACAATCGGGCGCTGCTCGAGAAGATCAGTGACCTGGAGAAGGCGCATGCCGGCCTGGACTTTGAGCTGAAGGCGGCCCAGGGCCGTTACCAGCAGGAGGTGAAGGCCCACCAAGAGACCGAGAAGTCGCGTCTCGTCTCCCGCGAGGAGGCAAATCTGCAGGAGGTCAAGGCGCTGCAGTCGAAGCTGAACGAGGAGAAGTCCGCCCGCATCAAGGCCGATCAGCATTCGCAGGAGAAGGAGCGTCAGCTGAGTATGCTGTCCGTGGACTATCGCCAAATTCAGCTGCGCCTGCAGAAGCTCGAGGGCGAGTGCCGCCAGGAGTCGGAGAAGGTGGCCGCTCTGCAGTCTCAGCTCGACCAGGAGCACAGCAAACGCAATGCCCTGCTGTCGGAGCTCAGTCTGCACAGCTCGGAGGTGGCTCACCTGCGATCCCGCGAAAATCAGCTGCAAAAGGAGCTGGCTGCCCAGCGCGAGGCGAAGCGACGCTTCGAGGAGGACCTCACCCAGCTGAAGAGCACCCATCACGAGGCGCTGGCCAACAACCGGGAGCTTCAGGCGCAGCTCGAGGCCGAACAGTGCTTCTCACGGCTTTACAAGACGCAGGCGAACGAGAACCGCGAGGAGAGCGCCGAGCGGCTGGCCAAGATCGAGGATCTCGAGGAGGAACGTGTCTCACTCAAGCACCAGGTGCAGGTGGCCGTTGCCCGTGCGGACTCCGAAGCCCTGGCCCGCTCCATTGCCGAGGAGACGGTGGCCGATCTGGAGAAGGAGAAGACCATCAAGGAGCTGGAGCTGAAGGACTTCGTTATGAAGCACCGCAACGAGATCAACGTCAAGGAGGCGGCCCTGGCCACGCTCAAGGAGGCCGAGATCGAGCTGCACAAGAAGCTGGGCCAGAAGGGCGTCGAGTGCGAGGATCTCGTCCAGCAGCACAAGAAGCAGCAGGAGGAGCTGGCGCTGATGAGGAGCAGCAAGGACGAGGAGATTGCCAAGCTGCTGGATAAGTGCAAGAACGAGGTCCTGCTCAAGCAAGTGGCGGTGAATAAATTAGCCGAGGTGATGAACCGTCGCGACTCCGACCTGCCCAGTAAGTTATATCCGTGCCTTGCGGCTCCGCCTGCCACGACTAATCCCATCCCCAAATTCTACATCCTACAGAACAAAAGAACAAGGCGCGCTCCACCGCCGAGCTGCGCAAGAAGGAGAAGGAGATGCGCCGGCTGCAGCAGGAGCTCTCGCAGGAGCGCGACAAATTCAACCAGCTGCTGCTCAAGCATCAGGACCTGCAGCAGCTGTGCGCCGAGGAGCAGCAGCTCAAGCAGAAGATGGTCATGGAAATCGACTGCAAGGCCACCGAGATCGAGCACCTGCAGAGCAAGCTCAACGAGACGGCGTCGCTCTCCTCGGCGGACAACGATCCCGAGGATAGCCAGGTGAGCATCCAACACGGCACACCGAACACTCACACAGAACTCACACCACACACATATGCTCCTCCACTCCTCCCGCGCCTCTCTAGCACTCCTCTCTGCTCTCCCTCACACAGGACTCGGTCTTCGAGGGCTGGCTGAGTGTGCCCAACAAGCAGAACCGGCGACGCGGTCACGGCTGGAAGCGGCAGTACGTCATCGTTTCGTCGCGCAAGATCATCTTCTACAACTCGGACATTGACAAGCACAACACCACGGATGCTGTGCTGATCCTGGATCTGAGGTGCGTGTCTACAAGAGGCTTAAAAGCTCTAAATAATCTGTTGAAAATACTTTTGTTTTGTTTTCTATACCTGCAGCAAGGTGTACCATGTTCGTAGCGTTACTCAGGGCGATGTTATACGCGCCGATGCCAAAGAGATTCCGCGCATCTTCCAGCTGCTTTACGCCGGCGAGGGTGCCTCCCATCGCCCCGACGAGCAGAGCCAGCTGGATGTGAGCGTTCTGCACGGCAATAGCAACGAGGAGCGTCCGGGCACTATTGTACACAAAGGTAAGCCAGCCAGCTAGCCAACTAACTTGATTTGACTAAGAACATCTCTGTTTCGGTTAGGTCACGAGTTCGTCCACATAACCTACCATATGCCCACGGCCTGCGAGGTGTGCCCGAAGCCTTTGTGGCACATGTTCAAGCCGCCGGCGGCTTACGAATGCAAGAGGTCGGTTAAAATGAACTACTTATGCTTGTGCGATTTTATTTTGACCACACACCACCGTCTGTCAACGTATTTCCAGATGCCGCAACAAGATTCACAAGGAGCATGTGGACAAGCACGATCCGCTGGCGCCCTGCAAGCTGAACCACGATCCTCGGAGCGCACGGGACATGCTGCTGCTGGCCGCCACGCCCGAGGAGCAGTCCATGTGGGTGGCGCGCCTGCTGAAGCGTATCCAAAAGAGTGGATACAAGGCCAACTCGTCCAACAACAACAGCACCGATGGCAGCAAGATATCGCCCAGGTAAACCAGACCCGACTGGATGAAAAGCCCTTGACGTTGCCAGGGAGTCAGCAGCAGTCAGAGTGTTTCGAAGCCAACCTACTAACTGATCTAAATTGTGCGAATCCCCCACCCCGGCTTTTGTGTCCCCCGTATCTGTATTGTGTGTCTCTAATCTCGATTGGTATTTCTCTTTCTCTCTCTCTCTCCCCCCCAAAACCCCCAACTGTCGCTGCTAACCCGCCATCAACTCATCATGACCACTACTATATCATCCAACCATTCATCATCATCATTCAATCATCGCCCGAACCGAATTGGCAGCCAATCGACGCGCTCCTCCTACAAGCCGTATGCGGTTAATGTGCAACGCTCCGCCACGCTGCCAGCCAATTCATCGCTGAAATGAACGCCAACCGATCCCAGATGCCAGATCCCAGATTCCTGATCCCAGGCGTGGCAATGCAGCTGGAGCTCTAGCCCCAACGAAACTAATGCTATGCAAGCTGATACTGATACTGATACTGATATAGAGAGGAACAAAAGAGAGAGAGAGCAACTGCAACTTGAATGGCAACTGCAACTACTATCTTAAAAATACACACTCTAAACATACATGCTACAGTAATCTACAACAAATATTTTTTGAGTAATTTACAAGCTAAAACTAAACTACAACTAAACTGAAACTAAAACTACAACTAATACTTATACTAAAAACTGTATCTTAAAGAACATGTAAAGCCAATGCAACTCGTTTAACGCTTACCTAACATCAAAACTGGATGGTGAGAAAGTCTAGAACAGAAGTGGCAACGTCAGGCGGCTCAGATGCACTTCGTTGTACTTTATATTCTATATAATATATATAAATATAAATGCGATATGGTATATTGTACGATTTGCTATTGTATTCTGTCAGCGCGTTCAGCACAAGGATGAGAGCTGTATTTAGTTAAGAGAATCCATGTCGCAGAAAGGGAATAGGAGCTCCATCCTCCACCTTTTTACATACATATATATCAATGCCTTGTAAGAACTTTTTTTTTCATATATATACATATATATATACTGTTGTTGTTGTGTAGCGAATCTGATTGGCCAAACGTTGTTCTTAGTTGTAAACGAAACGAAGAAGATATGAACAGAGCTATACAATATATTTGTAGAGATATAGAGATATACATATACATATATACTCCTCCAAGAGCATATCCTGTAAGCCAATTGCCAGCTAACAACAAAACAAAAATCGAAACGAGCAACCAACAAAAACCAGAACTAAGTTAAAGCCACTTTACAAAGCTTTAACTTGTATTCCATTTAATGAGCACTCTTTCTTACATAAGTAATCTAGATTTACGTGTACAAGATGGAACGAATTGAGCGATATCATCGATAAAAGCGAACATCAATCAGTTACTTAAATAGCAAACGCGAAAGCAACTAAATATATACTGTCCTGTTTCGGTTTCCAGTTCCGATTCCCCGATCGAAGTTTGTTTTTAACATGTTTGGAATTGCCTTGGAGGCAATATTCCCCTTGAAACAGACTTCATGGGAACCGGAAACGGAAACGAGAGGGATTAGAGTGTCTCTAGCCATGGACAGAGCGAAACATGAATCGAAACTAAACTAAAGTAAAGATAATGAGTAAAGTAAAGAAGTAACGTAACGTACACCTAACTATACAAAATGAATGATGCGACACGGTGTTGTGTGTAAAAGGCTACATCTAAGTATTAAATATCCAATATGTTCTAGTTGTAAGCTAAGCAAATTATTTATTTATATCTGTTCGACAACAGAAACGGCAGCAGCTTAGCACTCCACACCAACTTGTTTGATTTTTGTATTCCATTAATGTTGATTTTACTTATGATTTTTTCGAAACCCCTTTTTGAGTTTTATAATTTGAAGTAGTGGTAGAGTTTGTTTAACAGAGTGTACAGAGTGTGAGAGGCGCCAGCGAATTGCATTTAAAAAAAGTAACGATAATAGCGATATTTCCAAGTAATCGGGCTTTCTTCACACATCGGTAGTCGGTTATTGTTAATCGCCAATCGTCTATCGATACGCCGCTCGAACTTTGATTTTGATCGAAGCGCTGCTTTCATTTTTACTTTGTATCTTATTTGCACTATTATTATGATCATTCGTATTACGTTTATGTTTAATTGTACTCTCTAGTTTAACCACGTTTGTAATTGCATTTGTCCTCGAATCTTATCGACAGGCATCCAAATGGAATTGCAAGCGTCAAGCAAATAAAACGATAATGTGTATAAAATCAGTATTCATTTGGTTTCCGTTGATCTTTGTTTCTTTTTCTTGTCTTTTGGTTTGGTTTGGTTATCCCCGTAATACCCCTATATCATAGATCTTCTAGAGCAACATACATAGGTACATAAACCAACGATGAGACTGTCAACTGCCTTAAAGGAAAATGCGGAAAAATCGACAGGAATCGGGAGCAATTTATAGCCATATATAACGTCTGATTTTGTAAAAAGGTAGTTTAAACTACATATAAGTCCAACGGAAAGTCTGATCAAATGCAAACTAAATTGGTTCATGAAAACTTGCACAAACCGCCTTTTATTTGGGTCCGTATCTCTATCTGTATCTGCATCTTTATCGGGGCGCATTAATCTGGCCCCTAAATACGTGATGGGCATGGAAATATTCCGGAGTCATCGGGTCCATTAGCTCCATTTGCATGGCTATTTGCATTTGGATGGGATCTTAATGGAACTGGGATGGAAATGGCAGCCATTGTCCCACTGCATATTTTATTAATATTTTTTAACAAGTTTCTGGCTTATGCTTTGCAGCATTGTATCTGAATATCTCTCTATCTATGCATCTCTCATTTTTGATTTTACTATAGAGTCGAACTTCCATGGATTAAGCAAGACAGAAATATTCGAAACGATATGTGAAAGATAAGTATTAAGACAAAATTGATACTGGATCAGATTTTCTTAACTGTTCATATGGAGAAATCCATTTTCCTTAAACTCTGTATCAAAAGTATGTCTTGGTAATAGTTTTCGATTTTTTTACAAATTTTTTTGGTGTCCATTTAACGGCGCTATGAATTTTTTAAGTTAAGAACATACATTATATGTATGATATATTATCAAACTTAAAATATGTATATATCGGAAACGGCTTAAAGAAACTAGGTACAATTTTACACGTTTTTAGTTGTGTATTAGGGACATAAAAAAATATTTTTATGAATTTTATACTGGTAAATAAGTGCGATTTTTAATTGTTATACATTTTTAATCGTCTTCTTCACATAAAGTAAAGTAAAATATTTAAGATTGCCCATCTTATAACCTTAATTTGTGGGAAGAAACATTTTTGTACTTTCTCGCCATTTAAAAGGTATTTATGTTCGATCCTAAAAATTTTAATTAATTACAAATTATAATAAAAAATTAATTGGGTATAAGAAACATTAGTAAGCAGTAGCTACCAGTCAGTATCTTTAAATAGCTGAATTTTTCAATTATTTTCTTGTATAAATATGATTGAAAAAGTATTTTTATACCCGTTACTCGTAGAGTAAAAGGGTATATTAGATTCGTGCAAAAGTATGTAACAGGTAGAAGGAAGCGTTTCCGACCATATAAAGTATATATATTCTTGATCAGGATCCCTAGCCGAGTCGATCTAGCCATGTCCGTCTGTCCGTCTGTCCGTCTGTCCGTCTGTCCGTCTGTCCGTCCGTCTGTCCGTCCGTCCGTCTGTATGAACGCTGAGATCTCGGAAACTATAAAAGCTAGAAGATTGAGATTTGGCATGCAGATTCTAGGGGTTAATACGCAGCGCAAGTTTTTCACGCCGATGTGCCACGCCCCCTCTAACGCCCACAAACCGCGAAAAACTGTGGCACCGTCTGTATGAACGCTGAGATCTCGGAAACTATAAAAGCTAGAAGATTGAGATTTGGCATGCAGATTCTAGGGGTTAATACGCAGGCAAGTTTTTCTCGCCGATGTGCCACGCCTCCTCTAACGCCCACAAACCGCGAAAAACTGTGGCACCCACAGTTTTGAAGCTAGATTAACGGGAAAAGGAATGTGTATTCGTTTCATCAATACATATTGATAGACCAAAGTTGGAAACCCCCCCTCCCCCCTAACGCCCACAAACCGCGAAAAACAGTGGCACCCGTCTGTATGAACGCTGAGATCTCGAAAACTATAAAAGCTAGAAGATTGAGATTTGGCATGCAGATTCTAGGGGTTAATACGCAGCGCAAGTTTTTCACGCCGATATGCCACGCCCCCTCTAACGCCCACAAACCGCGAAAAACTGTGGCACCCACAGTTTTGAAGCTATATTAACGGGAAAAGCAATGTGTATTCGTTTCATCAATACATATTGATAGACCAAAGTTGGAAACCCCCCTCCCCCTAACGCCCACAAACCGCGAAAAGCTGTGGCGCCCATAGTTTTAAAGCTAGAGCAAAAGTGTAAACGCAATTTTGTTTGGGTTATTAACGCCTACCGAAATGTAGAAGAAATTTTTAAAATTTTTTGAAGCGGCTGCTTGGTTTGCCCTGCTTGAGACTGCTGACTTTAGCTGAGTAACGGGTATTTGATAGTCGAGGCACTCGACTATAGCGTTCCCTCTTGTTTATATCCTATGTTTGCCTTCGTCACTACGTGTACTGCTGGTGGACATTCGATGTTTTGGAAGTTCGACTGTATTTCTTTATCTTTTCTTTTTGGCATTTTGGCTGACATTTTGTAGTTCAAGGTGAGTTGGCCAGTCCGCCGCAGCTCGGAGTTAATTAGCATGGCCCACAGCCAAGAGCCGCCAAAAATCAACACCTGGCGGCCGCAGAACATCTGCAAGAGTTCAAAGCGATCGTTAGCTGTTGGCTGGGTGTGGAAGATTAATTAGCGCCCATCATCGTTGTCACCCATTAAACGTCTGCAGTCGTCACCCATCAAACGGGGCCCCTGTCCCTCACTCCGCCCCTCCCCCCGCTCCCCACCCCTGATCAATCAGTTCAAGGCCGCGGCGAACCCAAAAAATATGCATAAATATTTCTGGCTTTATCTGTCTTTACAGCTTTTTAATTTCGTGCCATCCCATACCTTGAATGGGTTCAGACCCTCTCATTTTCAGATGCATTTCAGCTCATAACTCCATTTTAAATGCACTACAAGTTATTTCTGGAAAAATATCTATTTTTTAATTCAAAAAAGGAAATTGTTTATTATTAGCTTAATATTATTTTTATCAGTTAAGTGAAAAATGGCCGCCTTTAAAAATTGAAATTAAATTTATTCCTTTTAAAAACTGAAATATGATGCAAAAATGATGTATAAATGATCTAAAAATAATGTATAAATGAAGTAGAAATTCTGCAGAAATTTTATAAAAATGATGTGGAAATAATGTAAAAATAATCAAAAAATTATTTAAAAATGATGTGAAAATGGTTTGAAAGTGATGTAAAAATTATGCAGAAATAATGTATAAATTCTCTAAAAAATATTATAGAAATACTGCAGAAGTTTTATAAAAATTATATTATAGAAATACTGCAGAAGTTTTATAAAAATTATGTGGAAATGATCTAAAAATGACGAAGAAATTATGCAGAAGTGATCTAGAAATTATGTAGAAATGATCTAAAAATGATGTAAAAGTAATATATATAGAAAAGAAATAATAACTCATAAAAATAATATTAAGGTTTCAAGGACAATGATTATTAATTTAAAAATATCAAACAATTTACTGACCTTTTATAAACCAATTTCAAATAAAGTTTATTTGATCATAAAAATATCACTTTCTTATAGAGTATCCACATTTCGTTGACTTTTGGGCCGTCTGCTCCCTCACTTTTGGTTTTTGTGTGTTTCATTGGCGGATTTTGAATCGTGAACCAAGAGATTTACATGCGGGACAGATGTGCCCTGAGTTATCGGATGGCGAGGGGGATAGGCGATGTGGGATGGGTAGCTCGATCGGGATTTACCAGATCGGCAAAGAGCCAAAACAACAATTGGCCTAAAATCAATAAATTAATTAATAAAATATACAAATTGCGAACGTTGAGTTGGCTCCGCTTCGCTCAGCGTGGATTGGATTGGCCTGACTTGGCGGCGGATTGGAGTGGATTGGGTTCGAAAAACCTGTCATAACCAGAGCCCAGGCCCGTGACAAATTGGCTTCGAAAAACCAGAAGTACTCCTGCACTCTCTGCCAGCATAGATCGGCGCATGCGGGCACACAGTAAAAAAGGCAGAAGATATTTTTGCATTTTTTACATTTTTAATATCATTTTGATATGTTCATGCTCTAAAAGTGGGGTAGGTTTATTCCAAGTACTGGTAAGTTTCCATAAGAAATGGTACTATTATTAAAATGATCTACATACAACCCACAATGTAATGTATTTCTGTTGGTCTCGGTTCTAAAGAAAGTTCTTGAAGAGGAAACTTTGGGGTGGTAAGATATGAAGAAAACTTCCACTAACCCACACTTAACCATAAGTTATTCCATACTATTAATGTTGCATTAACAGAAAAACAAGATATGTAAACATCTTAACTGTAGCATATGTATATAATATACAGATGTATGAGCACACAAAAAAATGCATGTTCCCGTAAAATCGATATGGCCATGTAATCATTTTTACATGAAATACCCTTTTCGACCAGTTCAAATTTACCTGGCCGCATATCAAATTAAAATTGATCTTAAAAAATGTGAAATCGATCTACGTTTCATATCGATTTTGTGTTTATTACGAAAACTGCCCTATGAATCTCAAGAATTCGCGTAGTTGATATCATAAATAAATCATATAAAACTGCCCTATGAATCTCAAGAATTCGCGTAGTGATATCACATATATTTGAATTTTTTTCTGTGCCGAGCTTTGAGCGAAGGCGGATGAGGAGGGAGGGAGAGACGAGGGTGAGAGAAGGAGGAGGAGGAGGCGGTGGCCACGGGTTGGAGGTGCAGGCGGCTTGGCTAGGGCGGTCTGAACCTGTTGCTCGGCCGCTGCTGCTGCTGCTGCCGCTGCCGCAGTCACCGTCGCTGCCACAAAATATTGGATGGCCGTAGGTTAACTGTGTGCACACGGCATAAGTAACGTTCAGTCTTCCTCTAGAAGTCGATCGTGATCGTGGCCAGTCAGTTCCGCTCGTAACCCTCGTAACCCCCCCAAAAAAAAGTGTTTTTTTTCTAGTTTAAGTTTAAGACGCGCGCGTTTCGAGTTCTTTTTTGGCTGTTTGGTCCAAAGCCCCCGCATAAAAAGCACACACACACACACAAATCAGAGACAAAATGAAGTACTTCAACATGTGAGTGATCCATAAATAGAAAACCCATTATGATACTTTTTTTTTGGAAATATTATGTTGTGACTGTAAGAAGAGATGCAATTTTTTTTCAAGTGTTACTGGAATATATGATCAAATTTGGGTATATGTTTAGTATAGAACATATCATAAATCATATTTAAATTTTTCTTGGGGTTCAAATTTCGACTGTTTCATTTCTCTGGGAAATCTCAGGGATTTGCAAAAATGCATCTCAGTTGCCAACTGTCGAAATGCAATTGGCAATCGCCTCCGTTGCATGCTGCAGGTTGACTTGCAACCTTTTTGGGCCACGACGACGATCACATGCAGGTGTAAGCTCGGCTTAATGCCAATTTGAACTTTAACACGCCGCCGCTTTTGGCTCCAAAAACTGGAACTGAAACTGAAACTGAAGCTGCTAGAAAAGCGCAGCCGCAAATGCCAAAGTTTGGCGATGATGAAGTTGTCAAGAGATGTGAGGCTGGCATTTTGCCGGCAAAGAAATGGCAAAAGTTAAAGCTCAAGAGGGGGATTTTTGAGGAAGGGGGGGGGGGGGGGGAAGGAGATAGGAAGGGGTGACAAATGTTTCAAGGTCGCCAGCTGATGCGGCTTCTCTTTTTGTCAGCTATCTACTATCCCCCTCCCCCTGCTCCACCCCTCCCCCCCCTTTCTGGACTTTCCGCAGCTGCAGCAAATTAAGTATATTGGATTAATTACTGCGGTTGTCTTATAAATTAACGGTTGCATTTTTAATGCCAGCTGACAGACAGACCGCATATCTGCATGCATTTATCGCCGCATAAATGCAATACCACTCGGTTCGGATCTGTTCGGAACGGATTGGATTGGTTCGGGTGTGTAGCATACTCCGCGCAGATATGTGTTAATCGCCGCCTTGTATGCGGGAATTAATCAGCGAGAAAATCAGGATTTCCAGTCTCTCTCTCTCCGCTTCGTTCCATTTCGCGCATTATGCAATGTGTGTATTTAAATAAATATAAAATATCGCGACGATGCCTGATTCAATACAAGATTCAAGATTCAACATTCAAGATTCAAGGACTTTGCGTGTAATGCGCTGCACTTCAATGCGAAACGAAACGAAACAAAAACATAAACACCAGTCTGGGCCAAATCAAAAGACTTAGGCAGCGAACTCGATCGATTTGGCATGCAGCCAGCAGCAGCAGCAGCAAACCAAAACACGTACTTGGCCAACTAACAACGGCACACAATGCACCGTTATTGAACCCACTTGCCTTAAGCCACTTGGCTCTTTTCGCCTTAATTTCAGGCCAGCACACTCCATGCTCACTCCACACTCCACCCAACTCAACTGCCGCTGCGGCAGCAATAAAAGCAGTTACAATCAAATTGAATTCGAATTTGAATCCGATTCGGTGTCGAATGTGCACGTTTGGCCTGTAATAAGTGGCTATGGCTGCACATATGGCACAAGGGGCAAGGAGGGCAGGGGGCAGAAGGGGCAAGGGGGAGTTAACGCGTAATGAGGGCGCCAGGGCAATTAGAAAACGTGCATGGATTAACTGGGGCAGGTGACGCCTTTGATGGGGGAAAAAGTAACGGATCAAGATCAACACTTTGGTAAAGGAAACCCTAAAAACTAATTGATATATGAGTTTGCTTTACTTACTTTAAGAAACGTCCATTTCCTCTTTTTCACAATGTATTGTGACTCTTGCAGAAATTTCTAGAGTCTCCAAAAATCGTATAATTCACAGAAAAAAAAAATTGACAAAAAATGAAATTGATATATGCTGGTGAAGATCAAGTCATTCATATCATATTGATATGATTTTTATTTTTTTTATTTGTTTAAAAAATACTAAATAAAATAAGTGATATTAAATTTATGATTTAAACATATAAATTTGATATTTTATAATATCAGTTTGATTTAAACATAATAATTTGATATTATATAATATCAGTTATTTTATTTAGTATAATCATATCAACTTTTTATTAATATAAAGTTAAGATGATCCTATTTCTTCTGTGAAAATCATTTAAACGGGTAACGAGTGTAAATATTTTTTAAGAACATTCAATTAGCTTTTCACTAATTCTCTTTAAATTCTTAAAAGGTTAAACTTGAAAAAAAAATTTTAACGTTTTTCAACATTTTTTTGTGAATTTATAAAGTCGTTAAAAATAGTATTTCAAAGTCATTGACTAAAACAAATGCAAGCTTATTTGAATTCCATCAAATGGGTTTCGACCGAGAGTCTTACTAAAAATTTATTTAAAAAATCAACATAAAATAACCATCGAACTTCCGGTATTGAAATTTTTAAGTGCTTTTGCCGCCTTAATGGCTCCTCCACTGTGTCTACCATTTCCATATCCGCAGTAGGCCCAATGACGCCACCGCATTAATTCAAGCTAAAAGCCCAGAAAACCATGAGCCAAGAAAAAAACCGAATAAAATAAGAAAAATAAAGAACGAAGCCAAACAAAAGCGAAATGAAATGAAATGAAATAAATTAAAAGTCAAACCAATTTGTTGACCAAGCTCTTAAAGAGGAGGATGATGATGATGATGATGAGACTGCATTAAGTGAGTGGTTCCGCCTGCCCCACGAAATTCTCGCCAACGCGATGCTTATCATAAATTCGCAACTAATGTCGGCTTATATAACCGGCTGGCACTAAAGACGATTTACAAACAAGCCCACAGGCTAGAAATGTGCCTGGTACCCGAGTACCTGTGCCTGTGTGTCTACCTGTCGTCCACCTAATGGTTGTGGGTGTGGACTGCGACTGGGACTGGGATTGTTCCCGTTGGCCAATTCAATGTGAAACCGGTTGCGAAGAAGCTCAGGCCGGGGCCCTAGCCAAATGTCATGCGCCGGCTTAGAGACCAACGTTTGGAGACACTTCTTTTGGCAGTTGAAATTGAATTCCACACTTCAAAAAATTATATTTAATTTTCTTTGAATTTTTACAATAATTTTACTTAAATATCAGAAATGCTGGTATAAAGAACCCAAAAATATTTTATTTAAAAATTAATTTACTTTATTTATTCCATATAAAACTAATTGGCTTATTTTCTTAACGCGAATTCTTAAGACTCCGTTCAATACAGCTGAAAGAAATAAAATTAAAAAGACTTTTTTTAACCTTCCATTAAAAACTAAAATACTTTTAAGGATAAAACATTAACTTGGCCGCTATAACCAACGATGGCTTCTTTCCGGAACGCGAATTCTTAAGATTTATTCAATACAAGCAAATATTACAGTCGCTGACAGCTGAAAGAAATCAAATTATATTAACTTTTTTTTATATTCTTCATTAAAAACTAAAATATTTCCAAGGATAGAACATAAATAAGCCTTTATAACGATGGCTTTTTACCGTAACGCGAATTCTTAAGATCTATTCAATACACAATGATTTTTTGGAAAGAAAAAATAATAAATTATGAACCAAAAGGAAAACTGTGTTTGTAAAGTAAAAAAAACTCGACAAAACGTGACCCATTAATCTGGAGAAAAATACATGGAATTAACCCCCTTTGGAAATATTTCTTGGCACGCCCCTGGTTTTTGGGGGCAATGAGTTTGGCTTTGGCAGATAGCTGGGAAGTTGGAGATGCCAGGCACGCACCCACAAATTGAGCCCACGCCTTTCACCTTTGGCAGTTGCATAATCGCTTAACCGCTTAACTGGGCCATCCACAGCCACATCCGAATAACCGAATATATATATATCCATATCGCCATATCACAAGACATCCAATCAGCTGACCCCAAAAGCAAATAAATCCCAAAGGCGGGGAAATGCAGCGAGCGCGGCTAAATGCAAAGTAAAGGAGTGATAAAATATAGGCATATAAATAAAATAAAAATCAAATAAATATGAACAAGCGGTCTGTGTTGGCTAAAAATAAAACTTGGCGCTGCGCATTTTACCGTTATTAGCCAACTGCAATGTGAGCGCGCACTTAAATTTATTCTGGCGTGGTGCTGGCTGCCAACTGGTTTCCCACTTGGTTTGTGTTGACTGCCTTTTGCATAAGCACCTGTTTCCTTTGGCCACTCACCGCCCCCTCTGCCCCCCTCCTTACCAGACCACCCCCTTTCCAGCAACAACAACAACAACAATGCACACAACTTGAACGTTGCCTAGGAAAGAATTTCAAAACGAGTTCGCTGCCTAAGTCTTTTGTTTTGCATAAAATATGAGCAAATTGACTCACTAAAGCCGCCACCGTCGCCAGCGGCAAATCAAAAAGGAAAAAAATAGATAGAGAGCAAAAAGGTTGAATAAAAAAAAAAAACACAAAAAAACAACAAGCGCCATAGAAGCCAAGAAAACGGAGCAACATTCATTCGCATTCGAATTTGGCATTAAGGCGAAAAACCATATCCAAATCGAAATCGAAATCGAAAGTGAACAAACCCGTTTGCCTGACCTTTACACATTAATATTTGTTAGCACATCTCCGTCCTCCGACAGCGAGCGACATACAACAACAACAACGAGAGAAGTGCACAAATCTTACAGGAAAAATCCGATTGGCAACTTCTTTTTGGCTTCGGGTTTCATAAAACAGTGGCTTCTGTTTCAAAAAAGGAATTTCAGCCTCATTACACATCGGTTTTATAGGGCTAAATCGTATTTATATAGTTTTGAAATGAAGCATAAAATGTTAAAACATATTGAACTTGAATTTAAATAACATTTTCTTAGTTTATAGAGGTTAGAGGGTCTTTTACTCGTACCACTCAGTAAAAAGTTATAAGCTAATAACGAATTGTCTGGTAGATGGCGGCACTTTCAAGCGACTGCTTAGTTTACCCGGCTTTCCAATGCTTGCAACTGCTTGCTTTAGCTGAGTAACAGCTATTTAAAAGTCTATAGCTTTCTCTCCTGTTTTTTAAATATATACATATTGTAAATTTATATATCTAAGTGTATTTCTTTGTAATATCCAAAGTTTCCCCGGCATATCTCCACTGTATATGGGGCGGGTACACATTTATGTACACACAATATTTACGACTTCAGGTTCTGTATTGAATATAACCTGTCCAACCAGACTTGGGTTTGGTTCGCACTGGAAGTCACGAGGATTATTAGATGCGTGTTTGGACAACCTTGCCCCGGGGGGATTCACCAGCTCCCACAACACTGAATCAGTGGTTCACTGTCCACTTGATCCCTTCAGTAAGCGGCTTACTCAGTACTCGAGTCCAATTGCCTTCAAAGTCTGGCTAAATCAAGTTTTTCCAGTATATTCTGATATAATTAATGAAACATTGTTCGTATAACGAGGTCCATTGGGATTTTTACGACAATTACCCAGAAATGATTTATGTAAAATTTGAATATTTAAATACTTTATCAATATTAGAAGGGGCGTCGTTTGGAATCAAATTCTAAAGCTGTGCATAAACACCTAAAATGCATGGGAACTGTTCATTAGGATCCAGATACAGTCAGTGGGAACTACATATTATTTTTTATCCAAGAACTTTGCACTCAATGTCATAATTGTTTACTCAAAATATACCCAAGTACTCACTTTAAGTGTAAAATATTGACTTTCAATAACTAAGCACTCACTTTAAGTTCAAAATACTCACTTTTAGTACCACTTTTAAATATTATACCTTGGAACTGAGTCTTTATAGAAATTTTTTCTCCAAAAACCGAAACAAATAAGGGAAAAACAACAATTAATGAATGTATTGGGCTTTTTTTCTGAGATTAGTCCACAAAATTAGTACATCCTTAAATTGAGAATACAAATAGTTGATTTGAGAACCGCATTTTTAAATAATTCTCTCTGTGCACCAAAAAAAATCTATATGAAACGTAGAATGATATGAGGCCAGGTAAATTTGAACTGGTGGAAAAGAGTATTTCATGTTTTTTCGGGAACACGTTTTTTTTTTTTGTGTGTGGAAACCTTCAGACTAAATTTTAAAAGTATTCATTTACTCCGGAAGTCTGTGGAAGTTAATTAACACATTCAGTGTCTGAAATCGGTTGAAATGCTTAAATGAATGATTTTTAGGCAGAATTTTGCTATATAATTTATAATTTATTTATTTATTTTTTTATTTAATTAATTTTATTTATTTAATTTAAATACTTATGGATTTTCTTAATTTCCTATCAGCTGCCTGCTCTTCATCGTCTGCGCCCTGTGCTACGGACTGGTGTCCGCCCAGGAGGAGGGCGGTGCGGCAGTGTCGCCGGCGAAGAGGATCGCCGCCCTGCGCCGTCCCGTTGGCAAGGCGGCCAAGGTGACCACCACGACGACAGCGGCGCCAGCACCGGCGGACGCCGGCGCCGAGGGCGAGGAGTACGACGAGGAGGCCGGCGAGCATGGCGACCATGGCGAGGAGGGTGACGAGGCGGCCAGCTCCACCACGACCACCACCACGGAGGCGCCCAAGAAGGTTGGCCCCGTGATCCGGCCGTTCCGCTCCAACGATGACTTCCTCAACTCGCTGAAGCGCCGCCAGGCGAACGCCAAGAAGCATCGCGCCGAGAAACCCCCGAGTCCCAGCAAGCCGGCCAAGAAGAGCGAGGAGTCCAACTCCGGCGAGCAGGAGGAGCCGGCCGCCGCGCCAGCACCCGCACCCGCCTCCAGTTCCGCCAAGGGCTACAAGGGCAATTCGGCATGTAAGTTGGGCGGGGATTTCTCCTGAGATCTCTAAACTCTATTAAAATAGTCAGTTATATGATTACACCCAAAGAAAAATCATAGTATTTGAATAATTCTCTCTGTGTGGAAACCTTAAGACTACATTTTAAAAGTATTCGTATACCCTAGTATACCCTAAACCCTTGAAAATAGTCAGTTATATTATTACACCCAAAGAAAACCATAGTTTAACCTTGTTTTAACCTTGTATACCACATCCAGTATGAAAGTGTGGTATTCAACTAATACTAAATAATATACTCTCTGTACTACGTAGTATTAATTTCATACCAATTATATAAAAATTGTAATTTTAACACCTATGACAAAATTATGTTATACTTATATCTTATTAAGATATTTTTGAATATCTATATTTTAGTATTAATGTAAAAATTCTCCAGTTTCTACGATTTTTTTTTTAACATTTTCCTATTGACAATTTGTATTTATCATTTCACTTTTGGTTATTATATTATATAATTAAAAAACATTATATTTTATTAAATAAGTATACTAAGTTCTAGTATTCAAATGTTCTTAATAAGAACTTCTTATGTTTCTAAAAAAAAAAATGAATTCAAAAACTGACTAATGAGTATATGAATGAGTGATTTTATCTGGAAACTTTATCTATTATAATAAATATTAGACTTTATTATACATCTTATTAAGTTTATACTGAAGTTTTATACTGAAGTCTCACTCTCTTCTTCCCCAGTGAGCCGTCGCAAGCTTTCGAAGCCCGCCAAGGCGACGCCCGTGGATGCGGTGGAGGATGCCGCCGCCGAGGAGTCGGAGCAGCAGCAGAAGGAGGAGACGAAGCCCAAGCGCCCCATCGGTCGTCTGGCCCTGCGGAAGCGCAACTAAGTGGGATCATGCCACAAATCCCCCGCCCTTCCTCCCCCCTCGCCACCCCATCAAATCATATGGCTAGCTATGTGGCAGCCCGATCTGCCCTTTAGTTCTTAGTTCGCAATTGATTTTTTGTGTATGTAATATATTTGTAATTTTATGTTGTAAACAAAAACACACTCACTCAATCACACCCACGCCCACGACCACGACCACGCCCACAATCCAGAGCCAGACCCACATCCTCCATGTCCGTGATGAATACGCATAGATATTTCGCGAATATCTAGGCGGATATTTGCACGGGCACAATTATGTATTCTTCACATCCATCAATCAAACAATCAATCAAAACCAGTAATAAAAACAACAAAATCGAACATTTGACTTTATGTCTATTAAATAGTTTAAAGTTCCAGCGGGAAAGTCATATAATCATTGCTTTCCTGTGATTGGAAAGACTTTGATTTACCAGTATCTATCAACATCCCAAATTTCATAACGATAGAACAAATACATAAGTCACAATTCATAAAATTTATGAATATTACGATATCCAAAATTTGATATCGTTAAAAAAAATACATTGTCATAATATTACAAATGTATGTAACACGAATCCCAAATTTTATATCGATAGGACAAATATTTCAAGCTACTTTTATACGATCAAAATATTTGCACAAAATTAGGATTTTCAAAGATTTTCTATAGAAAACCAAACAAATTTCACAATTTTTAAAATTTATGATTAGCGAAAGCACTTAATTATATTCTTTACAACTATATATCTATATATTCATCAATTAAAACAACAATCTCGAACATTTTTGCATTTAAGTTTATTCATTATTTAATAATTACACGGGTTAAATCAAAAAACAGAACAAAGAATGTAAGCTAAAAGATCTAAAATATTTTCGAAATCGGGAATGTGTTTAAATATATGTGTATGTCTGGAGAGTTGGCATTTCCGCGCTCATGTATCAGATGCATTAACGTGGCCAATATGTAAGTGTTTTAAAAAAATATGTCCAAAAATTGGAATTGCTTCTCCAACTATCTCTTTCTTTCTCGTTTCCGTCGTTCCGTCTCTTTTCGATTCACACCTTCGTTGTTTCGCTTTGCTTACGGTTACGTTTTGTTTTTATAAAAAATATATGTGTATATATATATATATGTATAGTTTTTAACATTATCTCTTAGCGTATGTAATATTCGAACAATGTTTATGGGCTTGTTAAAAAAAATCAAACACACACGCACAATTTAATATTGACAAGAACAGAGATAGAGAGAGAGTGAGAGAGAGCAAAATGCTGAAATTACTATATATATAAATGGTGATCCTCGCTCGGATAGATAAATGCTATATATCGATTTCGATCCGTATTGGTTTTCGGGACTCGACTTTGTTTTGAGGCGGGTAAAAGGCACATTGCATTCTCCTCCGGAACGGTAGTGGTTGGTAGTGAGTGTGTGATAGAATGTGGGTGGCTAAAATGTGGGTGTGCTGGGCGCTTAAATGACTTTACAACGTTTCGAGGGATTTTCGGGTATATAAGTACAGTTGCCAAACTGAATGTTAATACTAGAATTTGATAAATGGATGCCCAGTGGGCTTGGTATTGGGTATTGGTTTCAACTGGTCCTCCACCTATGGATGGTGTCGCGCATTGCGCATCAGAGGCACCAGCAACGACGGCGGGCCCGCCTGTCGCAGGAAGGGATGGGCCAGCAGCTCGGCGGCGGTGGCCCGCTGCGCCGGATCCCGCACCAGCATGCGGTCGAGGAAGGACTGCAGCCGCGGCGACACCTTGTGGGCGTTCTTCAGGTTCGGCGGCTGCATGTCACGGATGCGACGCATCGCCTGCAGCGGCGGTTCGTTGAAGAAGGGCGGCTCGCCGTCCACCATCTCGATGACCATGATGCCCAGCGACCAGATATCCACCTCGGGACCGTACGGCAGGCGGGAGATGACCTCCGGCGACATCCAGTATGGCGTGCCCACCAGACTCTTGCGCTTTGGCAGCTCCTGGGAGACCTGGGCGCAGAATCCAAAGTCCGACAGCTTCACCCGTCCATCGGCGGCCAGCAGAATGGAGTCCGACTTGATGTCGCGATGAATGACGCCCTGTTTGCCAATCGGAAGCACCGACAGAGGCGGCAGAGAGAAGGGAAATTGGTTAAAAGTGCTCACAGTTTGCGGTTTTCCCCCACCACCCCATGCCCTTTCTCCCAGACACTTATCGCATTACACGAGCCAACGTGGGACAAAAATGCACAAAAGAAACCAGCTCAACCCTGTAACGCCCAAAAAGAATTCCCTGCTGATGGGAACTTGAGTTCCCCTAACCTGAAAACTACACCTAACTGGTTCTAACTGTAGTTTAAACTATTCTTCTAGATCATATACAACATGTTGGAGATGTCTAGAGTTCTGCAATTGTGGGTGTTCGATACATTCAAGTGTTTTAGCTATCTTATTGATAAATATTCTAGTATTTTCATTTTGAATTATAAACTTCACATATTCTGGAGTTTAAAAAACCCAGATTTTATGTTTATAATACAAATAGATAAATATTTTAATATTTTAATAGTGAGTTAAATGTGTACTTGACATATTCTGGAGCTTAAAAATCGCAGATTTTATGTTTATAATAGAAAATAAATAAATATTTTAAAGTTTAAAGAAAGTAGTCCTATGTAAACGAGTAACTCGAACTTCCTACAGCAAATAGCTATGTAGTTGGCATTCGCCGACCGAGTAACTTGGGGTAGGGCATGCACGTGCGATTTCACTCGGCACTTTGGGCGTGCAACGCCACGGATCGCCCCACTGTGCGGCCGACGACTTTTGTTGGTGACAACATTTAGAAATTGAAACCAAAGCCACGCGAAAGCAGAGGGCGAAGAAAGCGCCGCAAATGGCAAGCCAATGGCACAAAGAATCGCATGGCGAGTACTTGCCCAGTTTGGCCAGACAATGGCAAAGAAACCAACAGAAGGGGACAGGTGACTGGTGATAAGGGAACGGGAACGGGAGCGGGAACGGGGCAGTGTCATCATGCTGGTCACGCACCTGTGAGTGCAAATAGGCCAAAGCCTTCAAGCACTGCTTGCAGACGGTGGCTATCTGCTCCTCGTCCATCCGCGAGTGGGTGACAATGTCGGTGAGGGCGCCGCCCTCGAGGTACTCCATCACCACCCATAGCTCATCGTTGACCAGAAAGCTGGAGTATGTCTCCACGATATTGGGATGATGGTAGTCGCGCATGATGACCACCTCATTGAAGAGCAGCTCGCGCCGCTGCTGTTTGCGCAGGTCCATCTTCTTCACGGCCACCTGGCGACCTGTAAAACCAACAAAAAAAACCAATCGTTAATTTAATTTCTAGGCAAGATTTCAAGGGGGAGGAGGGTGTTTCTTACCTGTGGACTTGTCTGTGGCAATGCACACAGTGCCCGTGGAGCCCTCGCCTATTTTATTGAAATGGTCGAGATTCTCGCGCGGATCTCCGGCGGAAACGACCATTTGGAGGGCAGCACGGAACTGTTCGTGGGTGAGGCGCTGGTCCTGCTTTGGCTGACCTGCCGCTCCAGTGGCGCCACCCGCCTGCTGGGCAGCACTGCTGGCCCCACCGCTCGAGCTGGAGGCCCTGGAGGCCGACTTGGCCAGGTGCTGGTGTGGATGCGGATGCGTATGCGGATGAGGATGTGGATGTAGGGGGTTTTGGTTCTGATCGCCACCCTGTTTGGCCTGCTGCTGCTGCTGCTGTTGCTGCTGCTGATGGTTTGTGGGATACATGGGAGGATAGCTGCCGCTGTTGCCATTGTTCGTGTGCGAGTGATTCGATCGCGTGCCGCTGGCCACCGAACCCACTGGCGAAGTCTGCTGCTGCTGCTGTTGCTGGGGAATGGAGCCACCGGATGGCGGGGCCAGATTGCTGCGATACTGCTGCAGGTTGCTCTGATCCGTGCGCACGGCCAGCGGTCCAGTTGCTCCATTGGCGTGCGCATGCTGACTGGTGTAAAGCAGGGAGGGATGGGCACCGGGTGGCTTGAAGCCGCCGCCTCCTCCTCCTGGCGGACCTGTTGGACCTGGTGGACCCTCCTCCTCCGGCACCGATGGCGGCACATTGGCCACCCGGCGCACACGCGGCGGACTGGAACTCCTCAGCGAATTGGACCTGGCCACATGCGAGGTCTTGGGCAGGACTATGCCGCCCGCCGCATCCGGTGGCATCATCATGCCGGCGCCAGCATGGCCCATCATGGGATGCGAGCCGGGCGCCATGGGATTCATTGGCGGACCACCCATGGATCCCATCATCATGGTGCTGCTGCTGTTCAG
Organism: Drosophila mimetica; assembly: GCA_037075245.1. Taxonomy (NCBI): domain Eukaryota; kingdom Metazoa; phylum Arthropoda; class Insecta; order Diptera; family Drosophilidae; genus Drosophila; species Drosophila mimetica. Next base: position 8,290,553 of record JBAMCH010000005.1, read on the forward strand.
CGACGTGGTGTCCGCCTTGTTGTTGTTGTGATGCGGTCGCACAATGGTCTTCAGGTCGAGGATCTCGGTGGGCGTGATCTCCGAGGGATCGACGAGCGGCAGGGGGCGGTTGGAGGACTTGAGGATCTGATTGTTGCCCACAATGGAGGCCCATTGCAGGGGCAGGCCGACGTATTTGTTCTCCCGCTTGTCGAAGCCCGTGTGCACACGATGCTCAAAGTTGCTGGGCATCGAGATCAGCGGTTTCTTTTTCTTCTTCGAGAACATCTTCAGCGACTCGGATTTCCCGTGCTCCAAATTTCTGCCCTTTTACCGCCCTTTTCCTCTATTCTCTTCCTCTTCCTTTTTATTTATTATTTTTTTGTCTCGCTTTTTTTTGTAGTTGCGTTGCCCGACAATGGAAAATGCACAAACAACAAACGATGGCAACGGCAACTCCAGCTACAGCAACAACAACAACAACGAAAACAACAACTTCTTCCCGATCCGATCCGATCTCACTGACACACACACTTGCACGGACACGGGCGGGCACGCACACACACACGCATAGCAGGCGGACGCGACTGGGAAACTGCGATTGGTTTTTGGTGTTGGGCGTCCAAATCGAAAATCCGCAACCGATTTACCAGTCGTCGCTCCACTGGTCAGCACATATCGCCTCTGGGGGGGCGACAGCAGGAGCGGCACAAGCAATTCGGGGAGCAAAAAATATAAACTTAAATAATTGCCGATGCCAGAAATAGAGGTGGTGTTTACCGTGACTACTAGTGATGGCACGGCAATCGATAGTGATGTGCGTTGTCATCGGTTATCGATAGTGGTCAGTTTTTGTTTGAGGTGAGTTTCCCTGTGGTTAATTTGGCTTTTCAAATTGAAACCTTAAATAAAATTTAGGAACTATTTCAATTGATTGCCATAAATGCAATTCAGTTTAAAATGTGGATTTACAAATCTACACATAATTTATAATATTATATACCCCCAGAGCAAAATGCACATCAAGGTTTCAATTATCATACCGCATATATTTACTTATTTACATTATGATACCTTTTCTCTCAACATTAAGATATATATATATTCAATGTTTTTTTGATGTATACAAAAAACATGCATTTAATCGTAACTGTTTCCGCTCTGCTTCTTTGCCACCCGTCTCTCTCTCTCTCTAATCCCACAATCTTATCTGTTATCTGTTAGCTATAGGTTTTGTTTGTTTACGTTGCTAGATAGTTGTTGTTGTTGTTTGCTTTTAATTTGTTGGCTTTCCACCTTGGCTGCTGCACATTGTTGTTGCAGGATCGTATGATTGGTATATAATTCTAAAATCTACAATCAATAATCAATAACAAAAACTAAGACTTAATGCAATCGTACAACTCTTTCTCTCTCTCTCTATTTTTCTGGCTGCAACACCATTATCTTCTCTACTCAGCTCATCGGCTGATCACTCTGCGTTCGAAAATTGTCTAAACAGATGATTTTACTTTAATATATGTATGTATATATATATATAATGTAGTTTACTCTTTTGCGCTATTACTTTCATTCGCATCTGTTGCAGCAGCAGTTTTCCTTCGCTTCTTTACATTTTCACAAAATAATTATTACATAATTATCGTAGTATAAGCATATCATTATAATCAACAAAAATTAATTTAAAAAAAATATATTAATTTTTTAAACTTAGAAACACATTGGGTTTGGTCCTATTCGGCGTGTCCAGTGTGTGTGAATAAACCAACGAAATGTATATATATAACTTGTAATCAATTATGTGTGTAGTGTGTAATGCGGCATATCCTTGTGGTCCTGCTGCAGGGGCAGGGGGTATGGAAAGAACACGCCCCGCTGCTCGACTGTTCGGCTTCATCATCATGTTTTTTGAGTCTCATTCGCTGGGCCTGTTTCTGGGCCGTCGTTGCTGAATCGCACCAGCTTGTAGCGGCTCCGTAGCACGTGTGCTCCCGTTCCAGATCCTGCTCGTTCCGTTTGGTTGTCCTCCTGGTCGCCTGCTGGCTTACGGCCATCCCTGCCGTTGACTTGGTGGCGTGTCTGCCGTTGCCGCTGCTGTCTGCCGTCCCTTGGCCGATATGCGTATATTGGGACTACACCACCACCACCATCTCCTCCTGCTGCTGTTGCTGCTTGCACCCATTCTCTGGTCCTTGTAGAGACTGCTGCCCCTGCTACGGCATCAACGTCGCTGCGAACGAAGCGGTACTTGTTCCCACGCGGCTGGTGGCGCTGATGCTTGGGCACTTGCTGCGGCTGCTGATACTGGTCGTTGGGCCGGCGACTCCGCTTCCGCTGGACTAGGCTCCTGTTGATCCTGCTGTTGTCATACTCCTCCGCTGCTCCTCCTCCTCCGCCTCCTCCCACTGGCACCACACCCCATCCTAATCCTAATCCGATGGCGGCCTCAGCATGTGCATTTGCTATCTCGACGGCCGACTGCGATGCCATTTCTACCGGGGCGGCAGGCGGCGCACGGGAGTACGAATCTTGCGACGAGCCATCTGTGAATTCTGCGCCGAATTGCCAGCGGCTGGCGGATTGAAGCTGCGGATATTAAAAGGATTAGTATCGTGTTTAAACCATTGATTTTCGAGACAACTGCGGGCGGCTGTTGCAGAGCGAGTGTATATACCTTTCTTTCAAGTCTTCACACAACCGCAAAATACTAAAAACACATTAATCATAATTGAAAGTAAATTATATATATGGCAACGAAATGACAAGTGCTGTGGACAAAACGAAACATATAGGACAAACACAAACTATAGTGGAACATGGCAATCAGATGGTCAGGGGATATCGAAAATCGTATATCCCAATTTAACAAAGGTAAATACATAAATGAAACATTAAGACGATCCTATCCCTTGGGGGGAAATGAATGTCATAGGAACATTTCAAGGCAATATGAAATATACACATTGATTTTTTACTAAATGGGAACAGCTTAAATGTTTTATATTATGCTTTTCTTATGAAAATGCAATGTAAACGTTAATTTAAATTACAAAATTCTGAATGGATATGTAACTGTGAGATCTTTTGCAATTAAATTTGATTGAATGTGATGTATATATACAAAAAAAATTCTTATTTAAGGAATCTTTGTCAATAAAATTATTTATTATGCGCTTGTTAAACTTGATTACCTAAATATATCCATTTTACGGTTTATATTATTTAAATATTATATTTTTTATTTCAATCTTGGAAACATGATCAATCTGAAACTTGCAATAATAAATAAATAAATAAATAATAAATAAATTATTTTGATGCCTTTTTTGAAAATTAATTTTCTCAAATTCCCTTAATATAAGAAAAAATACAATGAAAAATCAGTCTTGTAAATGTTAAATTAAAATCTTTATAAAAATACCCATAGATTTCATATTTCTTTTTTTTCTGCTGTAAACTGCAACTAAACAAGGACAAAACAAAGACAAAAACAAAGTAAGCGCACAAAAACAAATGCCTTAAATATTAGTTAAACATAAATGCAATTATAACGGTTAATAATGCAGCTGTGTGTGTGTATTTTTCTAAATAAACGACGTGTGTGTGTGGAGTCCAATTGTTTGTGTGTTTGATAAATTGACCAATTAAACAAAAAAAGAGAAAAAAAAAGGGGAGACGAAAAAAAATTTTTGATGCGTGATCTCCATCTCCTTCTCCCTTGCCCGCTGTGTGCTATGTCTCGCTCGCACCGCCGGGTCCACCCGTCTCTGTCTTACTTACGCAAATATATTGGCTGGCGCTGGGGAACCGGCGCTAAATTGGAACGGTGCATTGGCATTCGGCGTTGACTGCAAGAAGAATATTTTTGGTTTGTTTTCCTTGTTAAGTTTGTTTTGTTTTTGCAAGTAATTTTTTTTCATATGCGACAGTTCACGATGATGGTTTGAGGTTTGGTTTTTGTTTTTTTTTTTTTTTTGGTTATTTACAAAAAATGGTAATTACTCTGGATCGAGTGCAAAAAAAGGAATGAAATTGCTACATGAAAAGTGACAGCTGGTTTGCATCGGTGTTGGTGTGTGCGTGTGTGTGTGTGTGGGGGGGGGTGAGGGGGTCTGTATGTGTGGAAGTGGGGGCGCTGGTGTGCATGTGTGAGTGCTTGTCAAAATATTACGGTAAAAGCATGCAAAACTACACCTAAAACAATTCACACATTAAACACAAAATAATTCTATTCGAAATAAATTCAATTCTAATTAAATAAATAATTATCAAAATTTGACAAGCACTACAACACATGCACTTATAGGTTCAATTTCAACAGCTACGGAAATACGGTTAAACTAAGCATGCGATTAAAGATATTGCTACAGCTAAATGGATAATGACGAGAAAAGCAAGATCTAAATGATATACATATTATGATTATGATTTTTTATACCAGGGACTGTCAAAGAATTTGTCTAAAATGTTATAAAATATTTTTTGTATTATAAATTTTGAAAAAAATATTTTTTTTTTTTTAAGAATTTTAAGATCATAATAAAAATAAATAAAAATGTAATGTTATTATGATGAAAAACAGGATCATAACTAAAATAAAATATAATCCAATTTCTTAGACATTCCCCAATGGTATATATTAAAATGCATATAGTGGCCGACATTAGATTATCAAGGGGGTTTAGTTTCAATCGAGTCGACGACGTAACTCCCTCGATATTGACCATGTCTTCGCATTACCTGCATCTGCGGCGCCGCGGCGGTAAAATTGAACATGGGCATACCGCCGGGGGTGGCGTTATTGCTGGCACCTCCCGCTCCACTAGCCTGGCTATTACCCAACGCCAACGGATTACCAAACTGGAAGATGCGCGGCTGCGACTGCATTTCGTATTCGGATTGGGTTTCACAGATTCAGTTTCAGATCATCCATTCGGTTCATTTTCATGTTCATTTAGTGGGTTTGTTGTTCATTAGGTTCATTTTCATGTTCATTTAGTGGGTGGTTCGTAATCATAATCGTGGTAATCATAGGTGGTAGTAAGATGGATGGTAGTAAAGTTGATTCGTGCCCGTGCCCACAAAGTATTCAGTACAGAGAGTGTACATTACAGATTTATGGAAGTTGCGTAGTTAAGGAGTAGTATACATATAAATTACATGGTATACGACAATATTTCAACAGTATAACAACACGTACGATCGTTTGTGTGTAGAAAGGGTTTGTGGAAAAAGATAAAGATAAAAAAAGAAAAGGAGAGAAGAATACAAATAAATATATATATAAATATATGTATAGATATTATGTATATAGGGTCAAGAGGTAAAATCAATACGGGTAAATACATAGTTTCCAAATCAATATCAATCGGTCAGATATGTTAGGAAGATCGATAGGTCAATTGTTATAATCGCTATAAACGGGGTGGTGGCATGCAAGACGGTAAATCTAAATCAAAAGGTTTATATGACGGACAGCTACGACTACAAACAACCGCAAACAAATTTGCATGGATGAAAGTGAGAGATGGTTTATCATCACACATCGAGCAGCTCGGCTCCCATCGATCACCTCTGGGTTTCATTGGAATACTTTGTAAGTTGGTCAGGTAGGTTGGTAGGTTGGTATAGGTGGGGTGCTTGGTTTGGGTAGACTACTCTCAATTGCATTGCAATCATTTACTTACATCGCCGCCGGTGAGACTGGTGGCCGCCTGATTGGCCGAGAAGTTGAAGGTTGCCGCCTGAGGAGTCGAGCTCACCGCGGAACCCGTAAAGTTGAACGCAGGTTTGCTCGCCGGCTCATTGGTGGTGCTGCCAAATTTAAATGGTGCACTTGAGGGCTGAAGAAGAGACAGGAAAACGTATTAACAAACCGATCATCTTTTTCATAGCTCATTTTACTCACTGCTGGCGTGGCTGCGGCTCCTCCGCCAAAGTTAAATGCTAGCTTTGATCCTGGTGCCGCTGTCGCGATCGACGCTGCAGCTGCTCCGAATCCTCCGCTCGTGTTGCTGCCGCTTCCGAAAACAGGGGCCGCCGCAGCAATTGGCGTGGGATTGCCAAAGATATTGGCCAGCGGAGGAGCAGTGGCCGATGCAGCTGGCGTGGTGGCGGCTGGTGCTCCTGGTGCTCCAACCAGTGAGTTGCCAACATTCCCAAAGACGCCGGCGAGGGCACCGTTGCCGCCGAGACTAGCTGCCGCCGGTGTGGATGCCGCTGTTGTCGCTGTCGATCCAAAAGGTGAGCTACTGGTGCTGCTGGTGGTACTGCTGCTTGTGGCTCCAAAGATGGGATTGCTGCCAAAGACTGGAGTCGCCATCGTGGAGGCCGACGACGATGACACCGCCGCAATGCTGTTGCTCTTCGCCGCAGCGGCGGCTCCATTGCTTGACCAGCCGAAGCTAGGTGTGGTGGTCGTCGTCCCCGATCCGGCAGATGATCCAAAGGCGAATGACTTGGTGGCGCCGCTGCTGGTCGTGGTCTCTGCTTTCTTTTCACCCCAATTGCCAAAGAGCTGCGGGGTGGACGACGTGGTGGAGGCAAAGCTTGGGGCCATGACGCTGGCGGTGCTGGTGGTGCTGACACTTAAGCTGGAACTGGAGCTAGCCGTGCTTGTGCTCGCCACTGATCCAAAGATAGAGCTCACGCTTGTGTTGGCTGGTGGCGCTGGCGTAGCAGCTGGTGTTTGGCCAAAGAAGAAAGTTGCAGCGCTCGGGGTGGCCGACGACGATTTCGGCTGACTTCCAAAGCTAAAGTTGGCAGCTGGAGCAGGTGCTGCTGCTGCTGCGGTGGCCACCGCTGGAGCTGGAGCTGGTGTGGCTGCCGGTGTTAAAGCAAAGGTTGTCGCAGAGGAGGTCGTTGTTGTTGTTGATGCAATGGTATTCGAGGAAACACCAAAGCTCAGAGTTGCCGACTTGGCTGTGGGTAGCAGTGTGCTACTGGTGCTACTGCTAACTGTACTGCCAGCTCCCGAAAAGCTGAACATGGGCTTGTCAGCCGTGGGGTTCGCACTAGTGCTGGCCGTGGAACTAGACACAGTAGATGATGAAGATGGAGCGCCAAAGCTAAAGCCACCCAAAGCAGGAGTGGTGCTGCTACTGCTGCTGCTGGTGGTTGCAGTTGTTGTTGTGGTAGTGATTGAGCTGGCCGTGGTTGCAGTTGTTGGGGCTTTGAATACAAATTGGAGGGCTGGTGCTGCAGCTGGAGCCTTTGATTCTGTGCTTGATGCTGCCTTCGTTTCCTTGATGTCCGTCTGGAAGCTCACCGCCTTGGGCTCTTCCACTTTGCCAACTCCAAATGTAAAAGCCTTCGTGGGTTCCGCCGTCTTCTTGCTGTCCGCCACATCCTTACCCAAATTGCTCTGCCCGAATCCAAAGCTGAACTGAGAAGTAGTAGCTGCAGCTGGTGGTGCAGCAGGAGTCGTTTCCACAGCCGGCTTTGCGACTTCCTTCACAGTCGCAAATCCAAAGCTAAATTTAGGCACCGAACTGGCGGCAGAGATTGTCGTACCGCTGCTGCCCAAGGACGGCTTCAACGCGGATGATGTGGCAGCGGAGCTGGCTGCTCCTGGCTTAAGTTGCTCACAGCAGATGCACTTGACCCGCGACATATCATTCTGGGCCATGCATGCATCGCAGTCCCAACTAGCTGCTTTTTGGGCTGCTACCAGCTGCTTGAATCCCGCATCCTGCTTGGGCGCCTCCGCGGCTGCTGATCCTCCTGGTCTGTAGCCGTCGGTTGAGGAAGTCGACGACGACGCACCCGAGGCTGCAGATGTCGAGCCAGAGGATGAGCTAGAGGATGAACCAGATGATGATCCAGAGGATGAGGATGATGAGGAGGAGGACGACGATCTAGTTGGGCTCTGGGCGCGTTGGTTGCCAGCGCTTTTTGCTTGGGGATTGGGCGTCTGACAGGCAACACACTCGTTGGCACTGCACTGGTTCATTACCAGGCACGTCTGGCACTCCCACGTATTCGCTTTCGGCTTGAACGCCATACCAAATCCAGAAACGCCAGACGCCAAGTTGTTTGCCATCAGCGGAAAGTTGTTAACCTTTGGCGCCGCAGTCTTTCGTGGCGTTTCGCAGGCAATACACTTGCTGGCTTCCGCCTTGTTGGACAGCATGCAGGCATCGCACTCCCAGGCAGACGAGGATTTCTTGAAGCGGTCCCCAAAACCGGCACCCAATGGCACAATAGCTGGCGTGGTTGGTGCCGCCTGGACGACAGGAGCAGCGTAAGCCACCGGTTTGGCCGTCTCACAGGCCACACACTTGCTAACCTCGGCCTTGTTGCGCACCATGCACATATCGCACTCCCACTCCTTGGCGGACTTTTTAAACTGCTCACCGAATCCCAGCAGTTGGGGTGGTGCTCCATTCATGGTCGGCTGCGATGGCTCCATTGACAGTGGCTGCAGCTGATTCAGTGAAGCCGGTGCCGGGAAGAAGTATTTACGCTTGATATCCAATTTGCCGACACAGTTCACTTGCGAACTCGATAAAGGTGTGGGCTCCGCGAAGCTAAATGTACGTCCTATTGGTTTACTAACCGCACTAACGTTTCCATTGGCAGAAAAGTTTACAATGGGAGTCGCTGTCTGTGGATTAGCCATAAAGTTGGGCAGCTGCTTGAAGTTCGTAGAAATGTTGCTGCTGGTGCTCTTATTACTGATTGTTGGGACCACGGAAGATGGCTTTGAGACCACTGGCACCGTCGGTTTGATGACCAAGTCGAACTTTGGCGCACTAGCCATGTCGGGGAAACTGATCTGTGGCAGATCCAGCGGCGGTGGTGCCTCCTCCAGTTCCGTGCGTGGCTCCTTGTTGCGGGTCTGATGCGAGAGTCGCGAACGCATCTTGTTTGTGTGTGAACTATGGCTGGCCGGTTGATCCACCGGGGCAACATATGGTGCTGTTTGATTGGCCTTTTCTTGGTTGTTCTCCGTGTATGAACGCGTACTTTGGCTATGCACCGCATCTCGCGAGTTCTGGGTAACGCGGTGGAGGCGTCGGCGTTCCAGGAGCTGCTGCATTGTTGGCACCAGCAGTTTGTTCGACCGCAGTTCCGCCAATTCGTTAGCAAGACTGGGCACTGACGTATTGCGGCTCGTATTCATGGGATAGGAGGAGGGACGTGGATACGGCGTGGCCGGAGTAGCCTGACGCTGCTGGCGAGTGCTTTGGTGCTCCTTGAGGGTACTGCCCATGCGCTTGGCATCGATCAATGGCGTGGAGTATCTGTCCAGCAGGTTGAGGATGCGTAGTGTGGTGTTCGAGAGGCCGGAACCCGACTTGTTGCTGCCACTTTGGCCCACAGATGTATCCGTAGGATTACCGGTGGTGCCAGCTGGTCGCATGTCAACCGCTTTCATCCCGTATCCTATGCCACCAGTCGAGGAGCCCTGCAACGGATGCGCCGGTGAACTGCCGGCCGAATTAATGGCCAACGTGGAGGATGCGGCCGAGGAGCTCAGATTGCTTCGACTAAAGATGCGATTATTTGCGGAATTCCCGCCAAAGGTGGTGCGTCCCTGGTAGAATGGCGAGCTGGATGCTGATGCAGAGCCAGAGGTTGAGGCACTGCGACTCAGCAGGCGACTATCACTCAACGCCGACGTGCTGCCGTATATGGAGGCATTGAAGCGACGTCGCTGGTTCAGAGAATTCAGCGACCACGTTGAATTGCGATGCGATGGCTGTGCGGTGGCATTGCTCCTGTTAAATATCGACTTGGTGCTCTGCAGATTTCCGTAAAACTCCAGATTGCTGTTACTGTTGTGATGCGACGGCCGCAGTCCATCGCCATTGTCGTGGTAATCGTTCACATCGCTCTCTGATTGCGAATCTCCGCCAGCTCCTCCACCGCCAGCCACTGACAGCTCAGCACCAGTTCGTCTTGACTTTGACTTGATGACATTGTTGTTGTTATTGTTATTATTGTTGCTAATGTTGTTGTTGGTCTTGCTGATCCTTAGCAAATGATCAAGTTGATCTCCATCGGCATTGGATACCGATCCCAAGCCCATTCCAACGCCCGTCTCGTCCATGGTAAGATCCCGACGATTTGTTCGCTGACCCAAAAGCGAGGGTCGCTTGTGGTTAGGAAGGCTGGAGAGGCTGTTGTGGCTGACGTTGGCAGAGCTGCTGCTGCCTCCGAAAGGTATGTTCAGCGAACGACGAATGCTGGAAAAACAATTGCAACAAAGTTGGCATTAATAAACGGATCCTTAAATGAAGTGTTACACACTTTACTGCTAAAGTAATTTACTGAGCTATGCATTTACCTGTGCGGCAGATCCCCGGTGATGCCCTCGGCGGCTTCGTTGCCCGTGAAAAAGTTGTAGGCGGGTTCGCGCTGCCTTTGACCCCCATACAAGTTGAGGTGATTGCGCCGGTGTGGAGCCAACTGGCTTCTGCTCCTGGTCCCCGCCATCTGGGAGGCGGAGGAGGAGGAGCTGGTGGCACCCGCGAGTGGGCCGGAAGCAGGCGTGGATGACAGTAAGGGCAGACGACGCATGTTGGGCAAGTTGACGGTGGTCTCCAGCTGGAAGGGGATTAGGGATTCAGTGAAGTGAAATGTACTCCAGACTCAGTTGTGACACTCACCTCCAGACGTCGACGCTTGGGCTGCACTGCGGTGGCCTGTAGGAGATTCTCCTGCTCCTCGTCGTCGTCCTCCTCGTCGCCTTCGTCATAGTCTTCCTCCAGTTCATCCTCGCCGGCCTCATCATCAGCGGCGGCAACCGCCTCGCGTCGCTTGCGCAGCAGGAACACATTGTACTCGCTGCGCCGCGTCTGCTCATCCTCGGCGGCCAGGTCGTGCTCGGCTATATTGTCGGCCAGGGCCACCTCCTCGTAATTCAGGCCTTTGGCATCGGATCCATCGTCCAGGTCGTCGGCTGCATCCGCATCCGCTTCGGCTAGCATGATGCGACGGCGTTCACGTTTCCGCTTCATGGTGGCGCGTCCATTGGCCTGGCGTGGCTGTTGCTGGCGGAGATTAGCTGGGGAGGATGAAGATTCAGCACCGCCTTTCGACGACGGCGAAAACCAGCCGCTCAGGGAGGCGGGGAGAATGCTGGACACGCGCATCTTCATCTTGCCCATGATGGACTGCAATTGAAGGGGATTGGGATTAGAATTAGATTGGAAGTCTTTTGGCGGCAATCGAAACCCGCTCCCCCGGAATCGTCGACGACTGTACTTACGTTGTTGTTGCTACTGTTGGACTGTACGGCTCCCGCCGAGGATTCATCCTCCTCCTCCTCCTCCTCTTCTTCTTCCTCGGGCATTTCCTTTAGCGGCGTCATCGGATGCTGTCTGGACAATTCCGCTTGCGAGGATTCCCTTTGCTCCTGTCCATCCTCCATTATGCCAATTTCAAATTTCGGGTTTCCTTTTTAGCCGGCGAAGCAACGGACCAAAAGAGAGACACAAAAAGCCAAAAAGAAGCGCCGCCGCACACACAACAAAACGCAAGTAAAAAATAAAAAAAAACAGGAGCACACACTGTTGCAATTCCTGCCAGTGTTTTTGTGTGTGTGTGTGTGTGTGTAGCGCTCGCTCGCTTGCTCACTCGCTCTCACTCTCTCCCTCTCGCTCTCTCTGTCTGTGCGTGTGCGAGAGTGTGAGTGCGCTTACGCACGCCGTCGTGGTTTTTATTCGGTTTTTTCTTGTGTTTCGCCGAGATTTCACACACGCGGCGATATTTTTAAAAACTATTCAGTTTGGCGCCACAAACTGACAGCCTGGGCTTTGGGTATACGTTTGGCCACCACCTCGTCTACGCACGCTGTATAAATGCTGGGCACTGGAAAGGTAGAGGCGGGAAAAAGGATTTCGTACCAAATACGGGCAAAGCGCTGGGGGTTCTTCGTTCGGACTCGGCCGCCTTACCGCTTTCCGGCATGCCGCCTTGTTTTGCTCCTGCGATTCTTTTCTTTTCTGCTTTTTTTTTTGATCGCCGGACAGCAGCACCGCCTGTCCGATTTTTATCGCCTCCCTTTTGTCTTTGTGCTTCTTCCGCCTTGCACACACTGCTTTCGCAATTCTTCGCTCCTCTTCTTCACTCTTCTCACACACACACACGCGCGCTGCGAATCGGTACGATTTTTGGCATTTTCCTGCGGCCAATTGCACGCACTTGCTTGCGACTTCAACTCGATTCCGTGCCCGCGCTGAGTTTTTCGATCGCTGCGCGAAAGTAATGAAACGCCGATTGCAACAAACGAAATTTCACAAAAAAAGCACGATTTGGGAAAAAACGCGTGTGTGGCCACAGTGTAGAGCTGGAACTTGAATCGATGTTTGCTCGCTGCTATCGATGTTTCCAGAAATGTGCTACTATCGATATGTGTTCAGCGTCCAGCGATTACTTTTGGTGTTGCGAATTGGAAGTTTTGAATTTTAATGCGATAAGTTTATATCGGTTGAAAAAAGCCTACTGATGGCTATCCAAGAAAAAGCTTTTCAATTACTGGATTTGAACTTACAATGAAATGTAAACTAACAAAATAATACGCAAATTGTAATTTAAAAAGTATTTAATTGTTTTTGTGATTAGTTAGTAATTTGAATGTCGAGTTTAATCAACTGCTTTTATCGATAGTTGTACTAAAACAATCGGCAGTGTGGCCAAAGCTGTGGCCTCCCTAATATACCAAATGATTCGCGATAAAAATACTACAAAAAATACTTTCACGAATTTAGGCGCAAAATTTGAAATTTTGGCGCAATTTTTTAAAATTCATAACATAACAAATGAAATGTTTATTAAATGTACCGTTTTATAATGAACATTCTCTGTTATGTTTCATTTTTCTGCATTCAAAATGTAAAAATGATGGAAACCAGGGCTGCAAAAAAGTATAATCGGCTATCGATAATTCCACCTGAGTTTGGTCATACCCAGTTGCTGTTGTTGTTATTGCGTTGTTGTTGCTGGGCTGGCCAAACAAGTGTTAAAACGTTTTGTGGTGCAATATTTTCAGCAACTGCCGCTCCGGTTGTCCACGCCAAACAAACCAGATTGGGAGCATAGAGAAGCGTTGGTTTGCACAACAAACAGCCAATTCGGTTGGGTAAACAATTCAAATTGCTTCGCCGTTCGAACAGCTGGAAAGGAGAAGGAGGAGCGGAGGTTGACTCAACTTAAGTCTTAAGCAAAAATGAGCCAAGCGGAGGCCACCAGCTCATCCAAGATGCCGGACAACAACCCGGAACTGGACGCGGCGAAGGCAGCAGCAGGTGGCAGTAGTGGGAAGCAGCTGCTGGGCACGTACCGCGTGTACGTGGTCACCTGGAATGTGGGCAGTCGCTTTCCGGAGAACATATCCCTGCGCCAGCTGCTGGGACTGCAGGATGTGACGGCAACCTCGCCGGAGTCGACGGCCCACCTACCGGACATCTATGCCCTCGGGCTGCAGGAGGTCAATGCCCAGCCGCAGCAACAGGTGTTGGGCCTGTTCAAGGAGGATCCGTGGACGCACAAGGCCAAGGAGCTGCTGCGCGCCTATGACTATGTGGCCGTCAAGACGGAGCAGATGCAGGGACTACTCCTAAGCATGTTTGTGAGGCGCCAGCATGTGGAGCATCTGCAGGACATCGAGGCGGAGTTCACGCGGACCGGCTTCGGGGGCATCTGGGGCAACAAGGGCGCCGTCAGCGTTCGCTTCACCCTCTACGGTTGCGGCCTGGCCTTTGTCGTTGCCCATTTGGCCGCCCATGACCATCAGCTGGACGAGCGGATCGAGGACTACAAGCAGATCCTCGAGAATCATCATTACCATGTCAAGCGGTACAGGGAGATCTACGATCATGACTATGTCTTCTGGTTTGGTGATCTCAACTTCCGCCTGCAGGGCGGCGATTCGTCGACGGAGGTGCGGGAGCTGCTGCGCGATGAGTCGCAGCACGAGGCTCTAATACAGCGGGATCAACTGTACCAGGTGCGCGAGAAGTCGCAGCAGGCCTTTCAGGTGCTGCACGAACGGCTGCCCGCCTTTCCGCCCACCTTCAAGTTCCGCGAGGGCACCTCCGAGTACGACCTGAAGCGTCGGCCCGCCTGGACGGATCGGATTATGTACGCCGTTCAGCCTCTCAACCGGCAACCCGGCATGCAGCTGTCCATCGAGCAGTGCTCGTATAAATCCCATCCCGTCTACACCATCAGCGATCACAAGCCGGTGACCAGCGACTTTACGCTTAAACTCTATCCGAATGTGCGTGCACCGGGCGTGGTGTTCTCGCCGTTGACGCTCTGGAAGATTGGCGATGAGAACACCGTGGAGTATCGCAAGCAGGCGGAGTTCGATGAGGGTCCCAACGACTGGATTGGCATCTATCCCGCGGAGTACGCTAGCTTGGCGGACTATGCAGCCTACGAGTATGTCAACCAGGCGGAGTCACCCACATCCTCGGACTCCAATCACGAAGCTGATCCTTTTGACACGCCATCGCATCACCGCCGGGGTCGGCATCATCACAAGAATCGCCAGCGGCTGCGACGCCAGCAGGAGGCCAATGCCCAGGAGCAGGTGCGCCTGGATTTCGCCGACGATGTGGAGCTGCGGCATGGCGAACAGTACCTGTTGATCTACTTCCGCAGCACCGGAGTGCGGGGCGTGACCAGCCTGGCGGGCGTCAGTGGCGTTTTTGTGGCGGAGAAGCGACACGGCTCGCCCCATCGAACGGAGTATCACGTGGACTAGCTGGCCGAGGCCCTGGACATTTTTATTCTTTAGTCTTTAAAGTCTCCGCTGTGCAGATCTAATTTTACTGACCCGTGTTAAGTTTGCTTGTTGGCTGTTGACTCAGCGCCCTACCCCCCAAATACGTTAATATGTTATTATACAATTATATCCAACCAATCATGTTTGTGTTTACCAGCTTTCCTCCCCCATTCCTAGCATCCTGCTTTCGTTTTGCATATGTTTGTTGTTCTATTGGCTGTGTTGTCATTTTGTTATTTTTATTTGCACGGTGTCATGGCACTAGATATATTTAACTGGTTTCGCAAAGGTTAATTACGCCACTCACAGCAAAATATTCAAGCTATGACACACCCGTGCACAGTGGATAAAAACAAGGTTTTTCATTTGATTTTTTAGGGAAAAGTTAGCAAATTCAATTTTGAGGCAGTCTTAAATGTGATATTTTTACACATTTCTGAAGTGAAAAATAGGAATATAAAATGTTTTTTAAATTTAAAATGATTCCACAAAGTATTTTTGAAAAATAATATATGAATTATTATTGAAATTCGTTTTCCAGCATAAATGAATTTTTTCATTTTTAAAATATTGTTTAAAACCAAAAAAAAACAAGTTTTTTAAAACGAAACAAAGAGACTTTTGTAATACGCGATATTTTGAACCATTATTGGTATATAATCCAATACTTAACCGGTCATAACGATAGTAAAGATAAGAACTGCACTTTTATGATAGTTAAAATCAAATTAGACCACCAAGTATTGACTTTTACCCACCATGCAGTGGGTTTTCCGTAAGGGGAAAGGTTTCCAAACGAATGGCGAAACCTACAGTGGGCCATAAAAGCCCATGGTGCCCACTGTACTCGAACGATCGACCAGATCTATGGTCCCAACGCCAAAAAGAGAGCATAAATTTATGCGGGCTCGGTCAATTGAAATTCGTGTGGCTTAGTAACCTTCAACAACAATTAGATAACTATAACTACCTTACCCACACACATTAGCCAACGTGCGCGATTGCATTTACCCTATATATATCTACTATATATACACACATTTATAGGCCTTATCAAAGTGTACACTAATCAATTTACTTAATCAAATGAAAACATTTACAAATGTGTAGTAAAATATATATATATAGAACAATTCGCTTGTGGGATTTCGGTTAATGGGCGGTTGGAAGTAATGGAACTAGACCTAATTGATATGTAACGACTATATAAACCGAACCAAAAAGACCTAATAAACGTAAACTAGCAAAATGAGAACATTTCTTTGCATTGTAAAAGTTTGTGCGGCTAAAAGATGTGTAAGAAACACAAGACGATGACTTTCTCGTTATTTAAATACATTATTCTTTTTAAATGATAAGTTTTACATGGGTAATAGTGGTGAAAATAGTTAATGTAATGGAAAATAAACATTCTTACGAACTTTTCACATTGTTTAGAGCTTCCCCTGCGACTAGCTACCAATTATGTGACTACTTTTAATTAAGGAAACCCTCCTGTAAAGCCAGGAATCACGGACTCAAGGTACGAACTGCTGCCTGGTTGTGTTTGACAGTCGATTTTATTGCTAGGTTCTTTATTTTTGCTAAATTGAAACGTCTTTGTCGATTAGATCTCGACGAGGATTTTTAGGGAACTGTGGGTTTAGCATTTTCTGTGAGGCGCAATCTTGGAATCGTGTTGTGTTCGGGATAGTTGTAGGATTGTTGGGTCGACGGTGGCGGACATGGTCCAGTTCCTCCAGTTCCTGCTGATCATCTACGGCGGCAGTCCCAGTGTTTTGCGCACCAGGCGTCGGGCGATGGCGTTGAATTCCTCCCTTCGCTCGCGCCACATAATTGCGGCATCCACATTGGCGCCGCTCTCATCGTTGGGTTCTGTGGAGGGGGGACAGAAAACGAAATTAGTTGGTATTTTATAGTACAGATGAACAGAATATTTATATTCCTATATTATATATATTATACTTATTTATTTATTTGCTTTCAAATAGTTTGCCAAGGTCAGGATATTCTTATTATTTGAAAAATAAGTTCTTTGGATTTTAGTTTTAAAGGAAATCTGTATCAATTTAAATGCAGATAGGTAGAAACTTGTTGCTTGCAACTTTAATTTTGAAAGGACTACTTGGATTTAGAACTGTGACAAGTATTACTTTCGGTTTCTTGGCTATTCTAGTCGCATAAATAAATATGTGATCGAAGGATGTATGGAACTCCCGCGATAATCTATGTAAACTTCTCCTCTCAGGGGAGCAGCCTAAACTCCTTACCCGCCAGCATGCTGACCACGCTGAGCAAGATCTTCTCCACGCTCTGGACGGGACTCCAGCGCTCGGCGGACAGCTCATAGCCCATGGGATCATCGCCGGGCGCGTGAAGTATTGATATGCAGACCCGGCCGTCGGCGAAGATGTTGGGATGGAACATATCACAAGTGAATTTCATTTTTGGCGGACTCAGTGGGTAGTCGGGTGGAAAGACGAGACGGGCGGGGAATACGCCGCCCTCGAAACAAGTGCCCTCGGGTCCGCTGCAAAGGGCAAAGGTGAAAGTGTATGTGTACCGCAGTGATCTCTGGATCTGGATTCTCAACTCACGCAATCAGTGCCTCCCACTCGAAGAAGTTGTCCTCGCTGATGGGGCCGGCCACAATGCCCTCGGGCGGGTCAAGTGTTAACTCTGGAGGGGATTGGAGTGGCGTGAATGTAACTTGCATTAACCCCTTGGACTTTCGACTTACGTTTGTATTCCGCCATTAGGCGGCGCAGCGCGGATCCGGCCATCCTTGATGTCCTCGATGATGATGGTAGCGGTGGTGGTGGTGGTGATGGTTCCTCCGTTCCTTTCCCTTCCCCTCCGTTCCTCCTCCTCCTGCTTCCTTTGCGTTTCCTTCGGCTCCGCTCCTCCGTGTCCACCTGCTCCAGCTCCACCCGTATGGTGTCCTTCGTGTCCTGCGGCGGCAATAGCGCACTTTCCAGAGATCCCCGGCCAAAAGGGTGAAATGCAGACACGTCGTAATATAATAAACACAAGCCTTTCGGTGTTTATTTTTATCGAATGTATCGAATGGGCTTTTATGACAGTATATTTAGGTATGACACTTTGCGCTGGCTATCGGTGTTAGTTTTTAATCGAATAGGTACGTTACGTTACGTTACGTAGTGGCAAGAGAGCGCACATTGCCTATCGATAGTTCAGTATGGTCGTATTTGAAACGATTTATTGTGGTTAAAAACACACAGAAATTAATTAATTTTAAGCCCCTAAATCAGGAACTAACCAGAGACAAGTCTCTGGGAACGGATTTCCTCCACTTGGAGGTGTTCCCCAGGCCCTGCTTAACCATGGTGAACGCGAATAGCAGGAGTCTGCCGCCGGCTAATGGCCCCATGCCGGGCAGCAGTGGTGGCTCCTCCCGCCTGGCCCTGTGCCTCATCCACTTCGTGCTGGCCGTGATCTCTGGCTGGGGACTGAAGCGCAGCAACGGCCGCCAGGCGATGGCCGCCTTTGGCATCTACTTTGGCCACAGCCTGCTCTGCCTGCTGCGGCACACGCACCCCAATCCGGGTGCAGTGCAGCGACTGCTGTGCGACAAGTCAAGGCGCTACTCCTGCGTCCTGTTCGTCACCCTGGTGGTGGGCGAGCTGCAGACGGTGAATCCGGCCACCCGAATGGGTGACTTCTTTGGCGCCGACTGGGAGCGTCTGGCCTTTGGTCTCTGGAGTTGCGTTCTGGCCCTGGCGGTCACCAGTTTGTGGTTTGGCGGCACCGGCAGCGGTAGCAGCACTGGCAGTCGCAGTTCACTGGGCGCCACATTCATCCGGCTGGATGCCGCCCAATTGGGCCTCTGTGTCCTGTGGAACGTCCATTGCCTGTGGCGCATCGCCGTCGTCGATGAGCACTGGTGGTCACTCGGCCTGGCGCTGCTTGTCCTGCTCAATCACTTCATACTGTGGCGACTGCCGCTGCATTACAACATCACCCAGCTGGAGGTGGCCACCGTGGGCATGTGCTTCAGCACCATCTTTGCGCTGAACGCCATTCAGGAGCAACTGGATGCAGTGGTGGCCAGCTGAGGACAGCTGCTCGGGCCACCGGGGACTGGAGCCCCGGTTGTCCAGTTCTAGAGCACACATTTACTTTATATTAACCATTAGTTTAGTACGTTGTTGATCAATTCTTTTGTGTAATAAACCAGTGTTCTTGATTTAAAGACACATTTTAAATCCCTAACTGCATTGTTATTATTATAGGCATTATTTACAAGAAGTTTTCATTAGTTGTATGTTGTTGATCTATTCTTTTATAATAATAAACCAGTGTTCTTGATTTAAAGTCACATTTTAACGAAAATATATTTGTATATATGCAAAACAGGTGTTAAAACCTCTTTATGAAGTGTTTAAAACATAGTTAACTGCTTATAATCCATAAGGAATATTAAAAAAAAGGTTTTTAATTGTCCAAAGTAAGCGTTTAAATCCCTAACAATTAAATAATTATTTTTCCGAAGAAGTTTTCCCATAAAAATGTGACTCATTTAAACATATTCGTTTTGCATAAGCTTTTTAATACACATTTTTATTTTAAATATAATTAATATTACTTCTCTATGTGCTTTATTACATATTGATCTGGGTCTAGAGTTGCTCAACTCTCACTTTTGTTTTCCCCGCTGCCCGAAGTGTTTTACGCAGCGAGCGCCTAATCGAAAACTAACTCTCATTGTTAAGGAAAATTACAAGTAGCAAGTATGTTTTAAAAAAAAAAACTAAATATATATATATATATATGTGTGTGTGTGGGTATAGATGAATCAAAAGAATGTGAGACACAAATCCTTAGAAGTACGAAACTAATAATTGGGTTGACAAGGGATGGGGGGTGGTGTGGTGGGCTGTGGGAGGCGGATTTCTCCTAGGCGTGGGTACTGTCATCCTCGACAAAGTCCTTGGCCTCCTCCCTGGTCACACAATCGATGTGGCTGACCTTGTTGCGGAATCGCACGCCGTAGAACTTGTGCGCGTTCTCCAGCAATTCCGGCCGGAACGTTGTCGTAATGAACTGCGCTGTGTCGCTCAGCTCGTGGATCATGTCCGCCACGGCCTTTCGATGCATTGCATCCAGAGCCTGCACAAGAATAGGAGAGTAAAGTATTAGTAAAGGTAAGTCATCAATGGCAAACAGAAACTCACTTGATCTATCTCATCGAACAGGTAGAAGGGAGCCGGATCGCACTTTTGAATGGAGAAGATGAGGGCCAGGGCGACTAGGGACTTCTGGCCACCGGACAGCTGGTTCATCTCACGCATCTCGGCCTCGACGCCGGTGAACGAGACCCGTATGCCGATGCCCGTGAAGGCATCCGAATTGGCCACCTCCTTCTCCATCTCCTCGCCCTCGTTGTCCTTGGTCTTTAGAATAAGATAGCCCGCGCCCATGGGCACCAGCTTCTTGAACACCTTGGTGAAGTTCTGGGCCACCTGTTTAAATGTAAACTGGATGGCCTCCACCTTTTGCATCTCCAGTGAGTGGATGAGCATGTGGATCTTCTGATCACCAATGTCCAACTCCTCTTTGCGCCGATAGAGCTTCTCCTTTTGCTCGGAGAAGCTTAAGAACTGATCCAGAGCCTTCTTGTTGACATGATTGTACTTCTTCAAATGCTGATTGGCCTTCTCCAGCTCCTTGAATATGTTCTTCAGCGACATGCGACTGTAGGCGGCATCCACCTGCGGCACAGCGCCCAAACTGGCTATCTTTTCCGTACACTCGTCGATCTTCTCGTTCAGCATATTCTCCCGGGTCGACCATTTCTCCAGCTGCTTGGAATCCTTGTTGAGATTCTCCTCGGCCTCCTTCTCCTTGCGCACATGCGTCTCCAGCTCCTGCTGCAGCTCCTTTTGCAGCTGCACCGCCTCCGACACCCGCTTCTCGATCTCCTCCAGATCGGAGTTGACCTTCTTGATTCGCTTCTCGGCGGAAACCAGCTCCGTCTTGCAGTTGTTCAACTTTCGCTTGCGATCCTCCACCGAGATCTCCTGCAGCGCCTGGATGAGTTCGTCACGGCGACGGAACAGATTGTTGATCAGCAGATTGTCCAGCTTATTCTTGCGCACCTCGAACTGCATGCGCTGCGTGAAGGCCTCCTTGTTCTCCTGATTCAGCCGGCGGATATCGTCGTTTAGCTGATCAATCTCACGCTGATCCTGCGACGACAGCGTGGACATCAGCTCCTGCTTGAGTTCCGCCTCCAGGCTGGACTTGGTGCTCGTCATCGACTCCAGCGAGGCCTTGCACTGCGCCAGGGAGCGCTCCTTGGGCGCCCGATACTGCTCGATGCGCACCAGCTCCTCCTTCATCAGCCGAATCTCGCCCTGCACCTTCTCGAACACATCCTTCGACTTGCCCTGCTTCGTCTCCGTCTTCTGCATCTCGGAAACGATCGAGTTGATGTTGTTCTCGGTGGACTTGAGTTCGTTGCGCAGCTTGCCCAGTTTCTTTTCGAATTCCGCTATCTGGCTGGTGTATTCGGTGCGCTTCTTTTGCATCTCCAGGCGCGAGCGTGATGTATTGAAATAGCCACCGGTTAGCGAACCCTTCGACGACACCTGATCTCCGTCCAGCGTAACGCAATCCAGTCCCGTGCTCTTGGCCAGCTCGGTGGCGCGCTCCAGATTCCTGCAGATCAGCGTCTTGCCGAAGATATAGCGCAAGGCCTTGTCGTGCTGTTCGTCGTACTTCAGCTTGGAGATCATCGGTATGGAGTCGGGATCATCCGGATAATCGTGTATCTTCACCTGCAGCCGATTCAGGGGCATAAAGGTCACTTCGCCGGGCAACTTCAGCTTGTTCATCTCCTTGAGTATCTGTGTGCCCTCGTATTCCGACTCGACAATGTGATGGAATAGCCTATTGGCGGCCGTCACCTCAACGGCCGTGTAGATGGTCTTGTCGCAGCTAAAGTTCTCGATCACCGGGCCATAGTAGGCACGCGCTATCTCGGCCGATTGGCCGCCACGCTCCACGAAGCTGTCGAGAACCTTGCGCACCGAATCGCAGCCATTGAGAATCGGTTTGCCGGCCATGCTGCGCAGCGCCTGGTCGGCGCGCGACAACTCCTCCTTGTGCGTCTGCAGCTGTTGCGTCATTTGGGTCTCCTTGCGCCACAGCTCGTTGCGCATCGACTGGTGCTGGTCCTTGGTCTTCTTCAGCTCGTAGTACTTCTTGTTGTGCTCATCGATCTGCAGGCGGAGTTGCTCCAGCTCCGACGAGTGCTCCTCGATCTTCTGGCCCAGATCCTTCTCGGACGTGGCATCCTTCTTGAGATCCTCCACCAGCTTGGCATGATGGGCGATCTTGTCGCGTGTCTGCTTGCTAATCGACTTCAGCTCGTTGGTTATCCACTTGTCGCGATCCTCGCGCGAGGAGAACTGCGAGCCGCGACCCTGTTTGGCGTACAGCTCCTTGCGCTTCTGCTCCTTGAGCTGCAGCTCCCGCGAGCAGTCCTCCTCCTTGCGCTTCATCGCCTCGTACTTGGGCTTCACGTCGTCCAGTTCCTTTTCGCGTTCCGCTATCGTCACCTTGAGGTTCTTCAGCTCCTGATCGGCGCGCTCCTTGGACTTGTTGTCGCCCTGCACCTCGTCGTTCAGATCAACGATGGTCAGGTCCAGTTTGGTCTTCTCGCGCAGCAGCTGCTGCTGCTCGGTCATCAGCACGGAGCGCTCCTCCTTGGTGCCCTGCACCTTCTTCTTGGCCTCCTTCAGGTTCTTCTGCACATCCTTGATCTTCTCCTGCGCCTTCTGGATCTCAATGTTGTAGATCTTCTTCTTGTCCGACGACGACTTGCGCTGCAGCTGCAGTTCGTCCAGCGCCTTCTTCGTGTCCTTCAGCTCGGTCTCGTAGCGAATGTACTCCAAAGTGCGCCGCGTCTTGTCCCACTTCTGGTACTCCTTCAGCTCCTCCTTCTCCTCCTCGAGCGTCTGCAGCCGATCCTCGATGGTCTTCAGATACTCACTGATCTTCTCCACCTTGCTGTCCGTCTCCCGCAGCAGATTCAGCGACTCCTCCTTTCGTTCGTCGTACACGCGCGTTCCCGCCACCTCGCGCAGCAGCTTCAGGCGATAGGAATCGGCCGCCGTGGCCATTTGATTGATCTTGCCCTGCTTCACAATGTAGTAGGGATTGGAGCTGGAGAATCCGGCGGATTCCAGTAGATTGACCACCTCATTGCGGGGCACCACCTTCTTGTTGAGAAAGTACTGATCCTTCTTGGCGCCAATCACGCGACGCAGAAAGATCTCCTCCTTGTCGATCTGGAATGGCAATGGTTTAGCTTTAGAAAATGGCTTCTTTTGCAGGATATATGTTCCCGGGTTGGATTACTCACTGGCACCCGGTTGTCCGAGTTGTCGAAGATGATCTCCACATAGGCGGAGATGACGCGAGCACCTGTTCCCTCGTGGAGCAGCGACTGGCGCTGCTCCGGCCGCAGGTGGGTGAACTCATCGCTTAGCACAAACTGGATGGCTGCAAGAGGAGGGATGAGGAATGCATGATAGATAGCCTACGTATGGATGATGCTAGTACCCACCGTAGAAGAAGTTGCTCTTGCCGGAGCCATTACGTCCAACCACAACGTTGTGGCGCTTGTCGAATGGTTCCACCACCGTCTGGTCCTTGTAACTCTTGAAGCCTTGTATAATAATCTGGAATCGGGAGGCGAGGGTCAGGGATTAGCGTAGCTCCGGTGGCCAGCGGGCTGCGCAGAGCATCGCCAGCTACTCAAACTCACCTGCTTGATGTGCATTTTACTATAATAGAAGGCGATTTTTGCACAAAATCGCGCTCTTTTTGTTTACAACAAATACATAAATAATATCGACTCGGCAGCGGACCTATCGATGTTTCCAGTACACCGCATACATCGAGATTTTAATTGAACCGAGAGTCGATAAATATCGATTACTCACTACGCACAATTTTTTAAATAATAAACAATTCTGCTTTAAAAAATAAAATAAAAAAAATTCTAATAAAGTATTTATTTATATCTATTTATATTAATAAACAAAAGTTAATAAATTTGTATATATCTAAATTACATACAGATTCTATTTAAACTGTCTAATATTTTTATATTTTCAATCTATTTAACTTTTATTTTGTAAAATTAAAATATTATTTTATTATTATTTTCAAGCAACATAAATGGAAATAGAAAAAAATTCTAAAAACAGTTTTGCAGCCTCTGGAGTACAGTCCAGATAGAAAAAACGACGAATATTTTAAGTAGTAATTTAATCTCGAATATTAAATTAAATTCTCCGGTATTAAAGATAGGATGAGTATCATAGTAGCCTAAAAATGGCAAAATATTAACAAACAAAAATGTGTATTTGTTTATTTAATCAATACGATTTTTATCAGTTTGTTTCCAGTAAACGAATGGTTTGATTTGAAAATTCCAATAAGAAATTGATTGTATCCAAATTTTAAAGTTGGTACCAATTAAAGAATAAGTCTGATCTGAAAAAGTCTAATAGCATAGCCCCAAAAAGCATGCTATAACTCTTAAACATCTAAATGCTGAGAAAAGCCTCTTTATTATTGCGTTTCCCAGAAATCCGCCATAATTTTTGTATTATTAAACCTAAAAATTGTAATTAATCAAGTTAATTTTAAGTTAAAATAAAACAAATTCATTCACTTACATATATGTATAACGTTTTAAAAAGTTATTAAAAAATAATCATACACTGATTTTATTATAATTATTAATTATTATATTATTACAAATATTTATTAGCTGGCTTTTTAGATTTTTTAAATGGTAGAAATTTATAGCTAACGAGATTTAGAGCCGTAGACGTTTCACCTTTAGGAGCTTTTCATCTTTTGGTGCAATGCGAAACGGTCACACTCCAGTACAATCGGTTATCGCTCGCCGATTCGCATTCAAAAATCAGAACGATTGTCTATTTTGCAATAAACACTTCACAAAAGAAAAGTTCCTTACATTACACAACAAAACGGAGGAGCACGTCGAACTAGTGAACGTTTTAAGAGTTTAGTTCGGTGGGCCGGCTGATGTAAAGTACTTTTTGCCGGCATTGCGGAAACCAATATGCAGATACCGGGAAGCATCATTCAGGAACCATATTTATAATCATGGTGAACGCCAAGCACATTGCCCAAGCTGCAAAAAGTTATTAAAAAACCCATGAACGTTTAAAAACCATCTAGTCATATGCAAACGGAAGAAGCAGGAACAACGGAAGAAACTGACAGAAAAGAAAAGGCTAAAAAACAACAAAGGTATTTAATTACATTTTTTTTAATTTAAAAATATTTATTTTTTTATTTTATTAACAGTAAAATTTGATGCGTTTTAATTGTTTTATTATTATTTAATTAGTTGTATTAAATAAAGATTTATTTAAGTTAGCATTAAGTATCATTAAGATGCTTTTAAAATACCCCATCCCATGGACGACCTCTTGGTATATATTAAAAACTTATAACCTTTATTTTTTTTTTATATTTTCTTTATAGTTTATAGTTTTTAAGTATAGTTTTATATATGCCGAAATGCTAGCTTTGCTATAACTAAGCGACAAAACAGTGAAATATGAACAAACTTCTTATGTACAATTTAAAAATATTTTCTTTGCGCGTATTCGTGCGGTCTGAGATCGGCAAGACAACCGAAAACTATACAATATGTCATCTATACTGAACTGATTAAAGTAATTTTATAATTGGCATTCATTACTCTTTCTTAATGTTTATTGGCTCATCGTCGACACTAATGTGTTTAACCTTTGAAGCCTTCGAACGGTGATTCAAATAATATTTTTGTTTACCATCCACCTATCGACCTTCTTGCTGTTGCTCACTAGATTCTGTTAAAAATAAAAGATTGTTGAATACTATATAACTAGGCTCCGTTAATTTCCCTTTAAAATGATAATCTTTTTAAATAACCGTTAAAAAAACATATTCGATATATTTTTACAAATTATTTGCGCTGCAATTTCTTTTCGCGTACGAATTTCACAACAACAACGGCCTGTGAAATTGTTAATAATAATTAGTGTAAACTGTTTTATTCACGTTGTCGGTGCTCGATATTCGATAGAATAGAGTTGCCATGCCAGGGCTGCCGCGAATGGCGTTGCCAGGCCTATCTGGGTTTCGATAGTTTTTATATTTTTTGACGACATCGATGCATCGATGTTTTCATCGATGTTTCTCCACCTCTAATATATAAATCAGATATCGCAGCGCTTTTCTCTCGTGTGCATTTCAAACGCGCTCCGCCAACACAAAAAAAAAGAGCAAAGCAAAAGGCAAAAGCTTAATCGTCGAGAGTGAAAAAACGAATAGAATTTCGAGCTAAAAGCAAAGCGAAGCTAAGGTAAATTGTAAGCAGTCTCTGTTTTTTTTTCTGGTGCTATTTTCCACATCTCGTCCTCCCGCATCCCGAAAGCCCCCACCAACCCCCTTCGACCACCCGCCCCCCTTTCAATTGTGCAACACACGCACGCACACAGACGCAAATGGGAGGCTTGGAGCAGTTTCAAACCACCAACAAACACACGCACACATGCCCAGCCACACGCGCGCATATACATATACCAATATACATATGCATACATACAGCTGTATGTGTACATATTCCAATAAGAACGGGCCAAGACGTGAAATGTTTTTTTTTGTTGTGTGTGCATACATACATTAATTGCATTAAACAGGCCAAAAAAAAGGAGAGAAAAACGCAATGTCAATGTCCGCTCATGCCCGTTTCAATTAATTTTCCTGTCGATTTTTGGCCAAAAAAAAACAGCGAAAAATACGCGAGTGCAACGGGTAAAATAACATGATACACACAACATGTGTGTGTGTATATATATGTATATATGTATATAGGCAAACATTTTTTTCTCTCATTAGTCATCTTTGGTGTGTGTGTGTGCGATGAAAAGCGATGAAATTTCAGCTGAAGCTGTGTACGTACATCCCCAAAAACAATTTTTTTCGTGTGCAAAAACCTGCAAGAAAAAGTGAAAAAAAATCATAACGGTAAAAGGCTGCCAAAAGCGACTGGAATGGAAATATCAGTAAAATTCAACAAGAAAACTTTCGTGTGTGCCTGTGTGTGTGTGTGTGTGCAAACAAGAGATTTTCTCGGAGAGAGCCGCACGTAAATTACGGTTCTCCTCGTCCTGCGTGTGTATGTGTGTGTGTGAGCGGCAGGACACCAAAGCAAAAGCTACGAACATTTTCATGCTGTAGCAGCAGCATATAACGGTTCTTCCTTCGCTTTTCTCAATGTGTGTGTTTCTGTGTTTTTTCTCCTTTTTTTCTTATTTTTTGCCTGCTCTGCTGCTGCGCAGTCGCTGCCGACGTCGCGCACACAGAAAAAAAACTATGATTATTAAAATTTAAAACATTTAAGAACTTTACAAATTATTTGATTTTATGCATAAAATATTAAAACAATTTACACTGATTTTAAATGTAAACTTAAAGTATCAGCTTAAAAATGAAAAAAAAATTTGTATAGGATGGCATTTTTTGAACCCATGACCAAACAAAATGTATTTTAGCTGATTCAAAATCAAGTGATACATATTATTATTATTTTTTTTTTCGAAATTTTTATTTTTTTTTGTTTTGTGCGCTGCTTTGAAATTTGTTTGTCCAATTTGGCGCTCTCTCCTTTGGCAGCTCGCTCTCTCCCTCGCTCTCTTTCTGGCCACCATGCGATTTGTTGTCCTTCGACTCCTGAGCTCAGCTCTCAACTCCAGGGACATGCCACAAGGTTCCACTGTGCGCGTGTTTTCGTTCCGAGAGCTTAGGCCCAAGGTCCCTGGCTCATCTCGTCACTTGGCTCCCTATTCCCTGCCATGATTCCCCTAAAACCCAATCCCAAACACAAACCGAGAGCCACTGCATTTCCACTCCACCGACGACGACGCTGCATTCCGTCCGGCATTCCTCTCAAGCTGCCTCGATTCCCACGAGGAGCGGCCAGGAGGTGCCAAGTGGCGAGCTTGTGCCGGGAGCACTGCTGCAATTCAATAATAATTGCGGGGCGTCCAACGCAATCATCGGATAATTGCACCATCGACGTTCCAACGTTCCGCCATTCCAAATCACCACCCCCCCTAATTAACGCCCAGTCGCCCACAATTGTCGCCCAATGTTTGCGCTTAAAGCCTGATAACAGTAGGTTTATGCGTCAAGCTATTTGCAGGTTAACAAAACTTTACAAAGGATAACCCAAATAACTCTGACAAATTCTATAATTTCTTGGAAATATAATGGAATAGGACACTGGAGGATGGTTCCGTGTTCAAAACCCACTGCTAACAAAAAAAAAGTTATAGAAGAGTGTGATTGAAATCATTGGGGTTTGGAATTCCTAACAAGGATGCCTAGAAGTATGCAACTATTTTTCACTCTGAAAATGATATTTTCGAAATACATTCTTTAAATTTTAAAACTTAAAAGAAACTCTAAAAAAGCATAGTTCCGTGTTCAAAACCCACTGCTAACCAAAAAAAAAGTTTATAGAAGGCATGAAATCATAGGGGTTTGAAAAACTTAACAAGGGTATGCAACTATTTTGCACTCTGAAGAAGATATTTTCTATATACATTCTTTTAGATTTCAAAAACCTAAATAAGAAAACCTAAAAGAGTATAGTTCCGTGTTCAAAACCCTTTGCTTACTATAAGAAATGTTATATGTAGTAGAGTGCCATTGAAATCATAGGGTTTTGAAATCCTTAACAAGGCTGCCTAGAAGTATGCAACAATTTTGTACTCTAAAGATGATATTTTCGAAATACATACTTTTAGATTTCAAAAACCTAAAAAAAAAGTTTTCTAGTATAAAGATCTTTTTTCTGTCTGTGCATCGTAATCACCACGTATTATACGATTTTTAGAAAGTTGTCCAAGAAGTTGATCTAAAGCGACATGTTGAAAAAGCCATTTATTTGAATTAAAATTGGATATTTTTTGAAAACCCTTCTCTGTGATACATTTAAAATGGGTATATGTTAAGTTCTAGATAGTTTTTCTGGACTCCTGGCATATTTCTTTGCATCTCCAATTAGTTCAAATTGGATTCTCTAATTTGTTTTATGAAAAAAACATGTGTTTTTCAATCGATTGTTTTCAATTGAACAGGTGCTTCTATTAAAATCAGTGTGAGCTGTTTTTTTCCCCCAAAATTCCCGAGTGCGCGGCATAAACATCATGGTGATTTTAGCGTAATTTTCAAAGCACTGAATGCGAACGTTTTTTGGGTGGGTGGCGATGGAGAGGAGGGCTCTTTGATTCGACTCGAGTTCCGGTTGTGTCATTTCAAAATCCATTGCAGCCCTCTAGATCCCCGCAACGCGATGGTCAATTGAGTGATTACCTATGCAAATATGCAGTTTGTCAGTTAAACGGCAAACGGTTAACATTTACGCGTTAAGAACGCTAATTACTGGCCCAAACCCACTGGCAGCAGGTGCTATTCGCAGATGGAATTGCATTTTTGCCAATTAACTGGGCGACAATTGCTTAAAAGTGGCAACCAGAGGCTGCGCGTGGGAAGCCAATGTGAAGAGTGTGACTCACGACGCGAAATGGCCAACAGAATATAGAACACAATACACAATTGAAATGAGAGAGAACGGAATATAAAGAAAACCGGGGGAAAAATAAAATAAATAACAAACTACAAAGAATAGAAATTGAATAGTAAAGCACCCACCGCCGCCAACACACACAGAATTTCAAAGCAGAGCGATGTTTTTCTGGCTTTTCGAACGCACAAATTGCGCTAATAATAGCGAAAGCGGCAGAAGAAACTATTAGAAGTACAGAGAGTTGCGCCCGTAGGAGAAAATAGCTCAAATGGGAACGCGAACATAACAACAGCGGAATGAAAATGAAAACTGAAAATGAAAATGCTTAAAAAAGCCCACACACAACTTGGTGGAAATCTTCCGTGAATTCAAGAAGTCGAGTCGGTTGCAGTTGCAGTTTGCCCTGCAGTTGCCAAGTACATTCATATATACAAATTTACACAGTGCACTTGAAGAAATTTACCCACAGTTAGCTGGAATAACGCTGCGTCATTAAAACTGCCAAACGGCTAATAAAAACATAATTACCAATAACGTCAGTATTTTAACGTTTATCGCCCGTTTCTGCTGCAAATAAACCTTGAATGTTGTAAATAATTTAGCTTGAATTCAAGCAAGTATTTATCTCATTTAATTAGTACAATACAAATTCATAAAAGCATGCATCTCTTACAATATACTATTTGTAAACAATATATTTATATGTATTATGACCTGCATTCCACTTCTGAAAAAGCTTTATTTATAGCATTCATAAAGAAAATTAAACTAAACTAGATGCGTCTTAAAAAATGAAAAAAAAACGTTAAAATTACCTCTAAATATTTGAAATACAATCCGTTTTGCTAGAAAAATCACTTTCAACGAAATTCCAACCGAAAGTTACACCTTAGTTATAATTTTGTTTGGAGAGACTTTAGCAGCTCCCGATATAAGAATAAATACATCAAACTTTGATTTCCAAAAAATTATATCCTATTTCTAAAGATTAAAGATTCCTTAAAAATTACTCATACGACACGTATGACAGTTAGTACCTAGTATTTAACATTGTATGTACAATAGGGCGGTCCAAAAAATGAAAGTTTATTCAAATGGTAAATTAAAGTGTGCCAAAAATGTATTCGAAATCGAAACTTTGAGATTTAGACCTTGCAAAATGGTCCTAAAGATTCCTTAAAAATTACTCATACGACACGTATGACAGTTAGTATTTTGCGCCAAATTTCGAATTTTGGTGGAATACTTAGTTGAAGAAAGAGAGAGTAATGGAAGCAATGCAAAGCTTAATTCTAAGCCATCTAGATTTAAATAACTTTTATCACTTGTATATCAGGCAACGGTGCGTATGAGTGATAAACTTTAAACCCACTTCGCAGACCCCCAAAAAAACTCTTTTGGTATGCCTTCAAAATGGCTATACAAATTTGGTCCAACCTAATGTACAACCATTCCGCGGGAAAAGAAAATTTCCGCCGAAATGCATGAAGAAATCGGGTTTATTAATTTTTGAAATTTTGATTAAATATTAATTTAACCCACTTGCATTTTGAGTAAAGTTTAAAGGAGCGTTTGTTTGCCACGGAATGCAAATATTTTTGTTGGCATGCCCGTGCATACATACATGTGTATGTACGTTTCATGTACTGTTCATACAGCTGTGTTCGAAATAACAGTCATGCTTTTCGATTTTACTTTGTAGATTGGGAAACAGCCAAGTCCCAATAAATACATACATATAGCTTTTATTATTGTGGTAAAACGGAAGCTTACATGTTTTTATTTTTCTATGAAAAATATTCCCTTGACACTGACAATAATAGTATAAAGTATCACGTATAAAAATCACGTATACGCAGGGTATGTCCAATATTGAACAATTTCCTAAATACTTGTAAAAAACAATGGGTTTTGGTAATTTTTGGAAATTGTTAGACGTTTTTTATTTCGATTTCCATTGGTTTCCAAAATGTGTAAAGAGATTCGATTATATTGAAAATATTGGGATACAACTGCAGCGACTTAAAGTGGAATAAAGGTGGGAACTGCTATTATTGTGAATACGACTGTATGTACGTACATATATACAGTTATTCCCAACAGTTTCGGGTCAATTGACTTTTAGTGTAGTGCTGCACACATACATGCGTTTTTTCTCAGCTACGTTTCTGTGTGTGTGTGAGCAGAGGCGCAGGAAAAAAGGAAAAAGCTCGCAAAAAGTAGCAAGCAACACGGGAACTCTGCTGGCGTCGACAGAGGCAGCGGTATCGGCAGCGACAGAGCACGCAACAAATCGCCTGAGCCAAAGCCAAAACCTAAGCTCACACAGATACATGAGTATATAGCGCACACAGACTGACACAGTTGTCCCTGTCCCCTCTCCCCTTCACCTTTTACTCCCACTACCTCCCCTTACCATTTCTTTCTCTCTCTCTCTCTCTCTGTCGCTCTCTCACCCAAGCGTCACCGCACTGTGGGCGTGATAAGCTCAAACATTGAGCCTTGATTTCGCTACAATCCTTGGCTTGAGTTTTTGAAAAGTTTTCAAGCGCACCCCTATAAAATTTCCATAAATATTTAACGGTATGCGTGGGCCTGCACTTCCTCATTAGAAGAAAAGCTTTTTACACAAAAAAAAAAATAATTGGATGATGATAAATTTGTTGATTTTAAATATTCAGATAAAAATTTTGAATAAATCAATTTAAAATTATTATGGAAAAATATTAGAATAGACGATAGTATCGCAATTAATCTTATCTGAATAAACTGAGATATTCTATTCGAAGAGTTTTATTTTTTTTATTTCTGTATTTCGAATAGTGGAGGAAGAGGAGGTGAAAATGGGCCAAGCTCGGTATAAGTTTAATTCGTGTTAACTCATATGCGGCCACCTGATTCGAATCCTCTGCCCGTTCTTGTTGTTGTTGTCAATGACATCAGCATCTTTTTTATGCCCAACACCCCATGTTGTGACCCATTGTACTTGGCACATTTTCCCATTTCTGCTTCATCCTTCGCATCCTCTGCTGCTGCAGATGACGTTTCGGGCCCAAGAAAAAGGATACGCGCAGATGAAAGTCGGAAAAGGGGGGCGAGGTACTAACAAAAATAAACATAAAAGGAAATTCACGTTGGCCCTTCTGAAGTGCCCAAATTAAAATTCAAAATCTGGGTAGCAATTGAAATTTTGGATGTATTCAAAAAGCAATTAATCGCTCAATTTGAAATCAATTAACTTCAATTAAGCTTAATTAGAAAAGTATAATCATAAACTCGTATAATATTTATAAACACTATTTAGGGGTTGCCAAATCTATCGTGTTCTAAGACAAATCTTATTAAAATAAATTGAGGTGATTTTTTAATTCATTGCTATAGGTAATATTACAGTCGTCTTTAGCTTATGACAATCGATATGAAACGATGATCGATTTTACGTTATTTTGACTTCAATTCGATATGCTCGAAAACGTAAAAACGATCCATATTTTGCAAAGCACTTGACCAAAACTTTTACTAGTGCGAGCGAGAAAACAATCTTAAATTACGCCAGTTCGAATTTCGAATTTCGACTTTCTCGCTTCCACTCACGTAATTTTGCTCGTGAGATTGCTTTTTGCTCTCTTTACCGAAGTTAGAGAATCTTCGAGAGAGAGAATTCGAAAAAATGATATTATTTAATATCAATTTTACCAGTAATTCATGGTCAAAACGATATGTGTTTGTAATACCAGAAAGTGTGTTTTAAAAACAAAATATGATGGTCAAAATCAGACCACCCTTAATACTGTGACTTTGCAATAGCATATCATCCTTTAGATGAACATTTCCTTACAGAAAACTACTTAACTAATTAATATTTTCTTAACCGACAACGACTTTGTTTATTTTCGTTAAAATATTTCGGTGTTTTCCTTTCACGAAGACGTTGCATTGTTTTCATTTTTATTGGCGTGCCATTGTTTCTGCTTTCTTTCCCCACTGCTGCTGTTGCTGTTGCTACTGCTACTGCTGTTGTGATGTTCTGTTGCTCATGTGCCAGCAACAGGAAAGGCAAAGGCAACACAGCAACAGAGGAAACGGCAACAGCAACAGAAACAGAGGCACGAACAGTGGGCGGCATAGGGATAGGAATTCACATCCCCATCCACATCGTTGTCGTCATAATGACCGACTAACTGAGTGACTGCGTATGTCTGTTATCCTTATCCTGGGCCTGGTCCTGGTCCTGGGCGTGCGTGTGTGTGTGTGTGTTGGCCAGTGTTTGTGTGTGTGTGTGTGTGTTGCGGGGCCTTAAATGTGCCTGTATCGTATCTCTCGGTTCGTGCATGCGCCTCAAAACAGCGGTCAGGGTTGACTTTTTGCAGAAGGACAGGACGCCAAAAAGGAGGAAGATACCAGGACCCAGGGCCCAGGAACCAGGCAATCACCCCTCGGTAACCCCTCAGTAACCCCCCGTAACCCCTCGTAACCCTCAAGGCAGCGCAACGGCAACGAAATTAAGTTGAATCCCAACCAAATCCGCGCGCTTCTCCGGTCTTATTGGATTTCGGCGTTTGTGTCGCTGTGCTGGGGAATCGATAAAGCATACTTATTTGGATTTTTGGTGCAACATGCTTTAAACCACGTATATACACAGCTACAGATACAGAATACTGAGAGGCTACACTGGAAAAAATGCAAATGATCATTAATTTGTATTTGATATGGAAAAAAAAATTTTGCAATTTTTTTTTACATTTTATTAACATATGATATATCTTTTTTTTTTATTTTTTAACATTATTCACTTATTGAAAACTTTTGGCAAGAGGGACAAACATTTTCTTTCTGTGTGCGTACTGGGTACGGTGTGTCATATTTAAGCGTTATATTCTGGGCAACCCACCGCACATAACCTCAAACCGCGTTATGGCTGCGCCATCAAAAGCTCTACTGTCTTGCTTTCTCCCTCTCTCTCTCTCTATCTCTCTTCTCCCTCGTCCCAGTTAGAACCAACTCGAGATTAGCTTCCGGTGGGGATATAAATCATCTCTCGGTTCGTTGCTCAAGTTATAAATATTAAATATTCAAAAGCGACTTTTTCCCCATCCTTCCTTCATCTCCTGCTGAGTGTATGTATGTGTACACGCTTGTGTGTGTGTATGTTTTCTCTTAGCTTGCTTTTGTTTCGCCCTTTCGCTTTCAGCTTCGCACTTTAAACAGCTGCTCCTGCTTTCTACTCTTTCCCCCCACCCCCTTTCCCTTTACCCCTGCTTAACGCACTCTCCCGGAGCTTCGTTACAGTTACTTTACGCATACACTGGTGGTCATAAAAACCGCAACGCGAATGAATGAAACAACAAAAACCGCTTGGGGAATTCCGTTCTGGGCGTGTGTGTGTGTGTGAGTGGGTCGAGAATTTCGAACAAAGGGAATCCAGGTTAAAGATTATGTTATTCACTCTACCAATATTAACCCTTGGCAGCACTTAAATTTTAATAATTATGATGGAAATTACAAGAAAAGAATCAAAGGAAAAAACCAAAAAAAAATTAAAAACTGTCTTTGGAATATTGTATAGTGAAAAAGATGTTTAACAATAGTCGGAGTTCGAAAAAAGTATATGTAGTGTTGTACTTAACCTTTAATAATGTTTTCGAAAAACTATTCTCCAATTTTTGTTATCCTCTTAAAAAAAGAATACCATTCACATTGAAAAACACTTAACGGCTATCCTCATTATTTAAATCTATGTTTAACGATGTATGCAATGTAATTTAAATACGATTAAAAAAAAACTTTAAAATTCTACTGCTGGAAATAAACATTTTTTCCTTAAACAGAAATATTTAAGCTTTAAGTAAGGGTATTCGAGTTGGCCCTCTTTTATTGTAGGTTTTACCCCATTCGTGTGCATAGTAAAAAGTTCATTCCTTGTTTCTGTTGTTGTTTTTTGGTGGTAGTGTTGCTGCTTTTTCTGTGTAAGTTTTGCGTTTGTGCTACTTAACCTTTTTTGTTGGCAGCATTTTGCAAAGTTGTTGGCCAAAGTATTTTATTCTGTATGACGGAAACTTTGGAGTGCGTTGTTGTTGTTGTTGTTTTTCTCATTTTTATACCCTTTCCAAAGAAAGCATTTTAATGTTGGTTGGTCAGATGTTTGTAATGTAGATCCCAACTTTGATCTGTTAATATTCAGAGCATCGAATAGGTAGATCCTGAAGATTCTTTTTGGAATTACATCCTATTTTTAGGTATTTCTTTAATTTTATACATTTAATTATCAAGGAATTAATGTTGATGTTTAGTCTCAAATTAAATAAAAAATCATGAAATCATTAAATTAATCATATTCTTTTTTATTTTTTTGAAAAAAAAATTTTTTATTCTGTGATTTTTTGTCTGATAATATTTTTTCTAAATTCGTAAGGGTATTAAATCGTTGTGTCCTTGTTTTTTACATTTTTTTTGGTATATGTTTTGGTCATGCCGCTTGATTTTGTGCTCAGCTCTTGGCCATCGAGTGGCGGAGCTACTTTTCCTTTTTGGGGCCTCCCTTCGCTTTGATTGTGTGAGTGCACTCAGCATGCAAACAATGCCGTTAGCCCAGCAACAAAGGCGGTTGCTTTGGTTTTGTTAGCTGGATTTGTTTTTGTTTTGTTTGCTGCTTTGCATAAATTTGCACACACACACACACACACAGAACTGGCAAACAAAAATGCTAGAAAAAACACAGCGAAAGAAGAAAATTTAGCTAAGCTGTTGCAGTTTTTATGACCGCCACTGTGCGACGAAGGATAATGGTAATGATGACGTTGCCTTGGCCGTTTATACTCCCCCCTTCCTGGCTTTGTCAATAACATGTCCTTTTCGCCATCTCTTTCCCTCGCCGAGCTCTCGCCGTCTCTTTTTTCTCAGTTTGCCAACGTGCGTGTGCGTGCGTATACGTGATGTTGCATTTTACGGTTACTCGTTAAAGTTAATGCCTTTAAATAGCTTATAGGTAATTTGTTGCTGTCGTTGACACCTATGCGAAGCATTTTACAAGATTTGCGCTCCCTACGTGTGTGTATGTGTGTTAGCTGATTGCTTAAATGTGGTCACGATACGCACATCAGCTGTTTGCACCGACCTAAGCCGCCGCATTTGCTGTCTTTCAAATCATATTAGTTAGCCAGGTTACCAGTCTTTTGTCCATTATTTGGTTTAGATTATAATAGATTATACCACATTATAGTGAGCAGTTTCAATTGCGAGCGGTTAAAGTAAATGGCCTTAGTCCTTGGGCAAAGTAGATAGTGACAGTAGTTGACAAAAACGAAATAATACGAAATTAAAATAAATAATCTTGGATTTGCACTATATTTGTGTAAATAACACTTGACAATTAGAAAGAAATA
The DNA here is from genome assembly GCA_037075245.1 of Drosophila mimetica. Taxonomy (NCBI): domain Eukaryota; kingdom Metazoa; phylum Arthropoda; class Insecta; order Diptera; family Drosophilidae; genus Drosophila; species Drosophila mimetica. Next base: position 8,327,301 of record JBAMCH010000005.1, read on the forward strand.
ACCGATTTCAGTCGATTAAGAATTCATTCAAAGTAGATAGGGACAGTAATAGTAGTCCAACAAAGCCTTTTAATTCAATTAATCCTCAGTTTTAGTTTTTTCTGTCATATTTTAGCAAATCACAATTTACTAGTTATGTGATCAGTTTCATTTTCATTTGGTTAAGATAACTAAACTAATTTTGTAGATTATTGGTTAATCCAAAATATATAGAAAAATTTCATACGAAATTAAGATTAATTTGATGAAATCCGGGATCAATTTGGACTTGATCTTGCACATATCAATTTGATATCTTCGAAATGTAGACAATGCATTCTTTTTAGGCCATTTCGAATTTCGAATGTGTCCTTCTCACTCTCACTTACGTACTTTTTATCACATAATGGTAAAAACGATATGTGTTTCTATGAATTTTTTTAATTTCTATGAACCTAATTTTCTTGTTTTTTAGAAGTAAGTGAATATTCGAGAGAAAGAGAGAAATCGTAAAAGTTACATTTTTCAATATCAAATTTACCATCGAATAATGGTAAAAACGATATGTGTTTCTAAGAAATGTTCTAATCTCTATGAACAGAATTTTCTTGTATGTGGACTATTTCGATAATCAGAATACAATGATATATTGAGGTTTGGTATTTTCCAATAAATTGCCTGGATAAATAGGGTCATTGGTAGAACAATAACTTTATTTGCGGTATGTGTTTGTATTTCGGGGTATTGTTTACTCCCAATAAGTACCAGGCAGATCGCATTCACTGATTTAGGCAAGCAGTGCATATTAAAGGAGACAGCTTAATAGGAGGGGATGTATTTATAAACAATTGCATGCGCATTCTAGCTGGTCACTTTGCACACCTACGTTAGGGGTCTACCTCTGAACCACCCACCTTCAAACCTTCCACCCTCTCCACCCACCCACCGTCCACCCCACTTGAAACCGCCGCCAGTTGAGCAGTCAGCAAGCAGTGGACTAATGCTAATTGCTGGGTGGAAAGCATAGCAAAAGCAAAAGCAACAGCAGAAGCGAGGTGGAAATGAAGCACACTAAAATTAGGTCGAGCAGTAACAGAGCAACACAACGCAACACAACAGCCAGTAGAATACAATTTGCCAAAAATAATCTCGCTGTGCGACAATTTTCATGCACCAAACAAACAATATACACACACATCCGCACATAGGATATGAAAAATCGCTCAAAGTGAAAAAAGTACTTGAGTTATTGGAGCAGGCAGCCGAAAAGAGGGGGGTATGGGGGTGTATAAGATGAATGGGGGCGTTGGGGTCTTGGGGGAAAATCCGAGTGAGTCCGAGAGCTGTCAATCAAACGGACACCAAAAAAGTGCGAGGCGTTGATTTGATTCTTTTTTTTTTTTTGTTTTTTGCTCTCGGTGTCGCCTTTTTTCGCGTGCTCTTTAGAAACGATAAATTAAGTTTAACATTTACTTGAACAAAATCTGTACGCGAAATTTGTATTTGAAAAGATAAATAGAGTGAATAGATGTGTCACATGCGGTTTTCTTTTGCTCGAAAATAATATGCTATTATGCTACACATTTGTTTTAAATTAGCATTTATAATTTCTATACCAGGTACTTTTAGCGTAAGGAACGGTAAATTAATTTTCTTGAAAGGATAGAATAGAAGGAAGTTATCTCACGCGTAACAAGTGGATTTTAAATTAGGGTCACGAAGCTGTTAGACTCGACAATTTCAAAAATATTGATGTAAATGGAATACACTCTAAATACACCAAAAAAATTGATAAGAAATGATAATCGATTAATCGAAAGATTATCCTACATAAATTTTGATTTGATATTATACATCGACATGTTCTAAGTGGGATAGTTCGAATTTCGAATTCTTCTTTTTTAAAGTCGGAGAATCTCCGAGAGAGAGAAATCGTGCCCCTACTTTTATAACTCTTATAGATTAAATAGATATTTAAATAAAATAATGCATTCCTTAATATGTAGTAGGCTCCAATTGATTATATTTCAATAATAACAATTTTATAACTTTAAATTATATAATATTGAATTGTTTTTCTACTTCTGGTTTTGATTAATGGTCAATCGAGTTTTTTTTGTTAATTTTTTTCCTAAATATACGATCTACTACCATCGATTTAAGGTCTTTAAATAACTTTAAGTATTGTAAAATCAGTCTTTGTAATCCCTTTTGAGTATAACATTTGTGCAAACATCTTTTCTCACAGCTGTATTGCCATTAAAGGACTTTTTGGGCAATTAAAAAGTACAAGGAAATGTGGTATTCATAAAGTATGCAACAATTAAAAAGTACAAGGGAATGTGGTATTCAAAAAGTATGCAACAATTAATTTGTTCTCAAAAGAATTCCTCCCACAACGAAATCCTGGATGCGCCACTGGGGTGTGTGTAGTACAGATGTCCTATAACCGATTTCCACTGTAGACTTTTCCGTGCGTGTGTCCAATGTTTTTTGGCCTGTTCTTAAATGTGTGTGTATATGTTTCGGCCTTATGCCTCCGGGTAACTGTACACTCTGTTTGCGCCCTAACGGTAAAAATTGGCCAAATGGCGTGCGACCAGCGTGTAAAATAATTGCTAGCGACAGAACGAGACAGAAAGGGATAGAGTTCGTAGAACGAACAAAAAAAAAATGAAAGAAAGAAAGAATTCTGCTGCAAATTTCGAACAAATATGTTTTTAACGCCCGTGTCAGTGTTTCGCTTTTTTTTTCCATTTTGTTTATGTGAAAATAAAAATTTTACTCGTCGCGCTGTCTGTCGTGTGTATTCGTGTATGTGTGTGTGTTTTCGGGTTTTCGGGTGTTTGTGCTGGTAGGTGGGTTGCTGGGTTGGTTGGTTGGTGGATGTGAATGTGGGTGACATGTGCATGGGCGGGAAAACGGGGGGAGGAGGGACTTGCGCGCGCTGTTTGTTTTTGGGTTATTTGTTTCGGCCTTTTTTCTTTTGGCAACAACGTGACTTCATCATCATACAACATGATCATTGTCGACGACTGCGTAACGTGAAAAACAATTGCATGAATATTTATGTGTGCTCATGTGAGCGTTTTCCGTTTGCGGTTTTTTGTGCAAACATTTTCTAGCCCACTGCCACCGCCACCCATATATATATGTATGTACATATAACCCATAAAGCAACGTCAAAGGATTGCCCGGCAAATTGGCTTCGGCCGTAAAATGCGTTTGCGTGTAGAAACCAAACATTTCCATTTTCCCTTTTGTCGCTTGCTGGCACTTTTTTTTCTCCTATTTGTACCCATTACTCGTAGAGTAAAAGGGTATATTGTATTCGGTCATTATTAGGTTTATTAATACCTACCGAAACGTAGAAGACATTTTTTAAATCGGACCACTCAGTAAAAAGTTATAAGCAAATAAAGAATAGTCCGCCACATAGATGGCGCCACTTTCAAGGAACTGCTTGGATTGCACTTCTTTCCACTGCTTGCTTTAGCTGAGTAACTGGTATTCGATAGCCGAGACACTTGAATATAGCGTTCTCTCTTGTTTTTTTTTTACTATCTCACCCTGGTTTCTGTTGCTGCCAGTTACTGTTGCTCAGTCGCAACGCATTTCTAACTTAATTATTATAATTAATTGGCAAGAACAACAACTGAGCCAAGGGGGAAAAACCAAATAGGCACGCAAACCCACCCACAAATGTGGGGCTCACTAACTTACTTACTTCCACTTGTGCACTCAACAGGCGAGGAGTATTCTAGAATTTTTTTTGGAAAGTTTCACATTGGTTTTTGAACCACAGTGGCGGTAAACAGCGGCGAGCAGTCAAGGAAAATCATTTAAATTAGCCTTTTAACGCTCTGGCGCGATTCTTTCAGCCAGGCGACAAAAGCCACCAGTTTAGCTGAATAATTTACCATTTATAAACGCTTTTCCTCCATGTGTTTGCGCGCTGTGCTGCCAGTGGAAAACAATGCCTCACACAGACAATAGATGGAATAATGCAAGTTATAAATAAAAAAAAAAAAATAAGTACAAAAAATAAACACAAAGAATAACACGTAAATGTTTGCTTATAAAAATGAATAAGAACAATTGCTAAGCCATTTTATGCGCACGAAAGCGGAATTATGCAAATGCAAAGTAAGCCAAGAACAGCAATGGGGTAACATAACATTTTTCCACTGGCTGCTGCAACGTTTAAAGCTCTAAAAATTTTTTATTGAATTTAGAATGTGATGTTAAATGTTATAGCTATCAAATTGACAATTAAACTAAAGTCATATTTTATGGAAGTAGGTATTGAACTCTTTAAGCTTCATATTTAAAAAACAAAGGTTACCCTAAGCGTGCACTTAAAAAAAATCTGAATTTCCATAAAATCTAGAAATCATGTTCTTTTATTTTTGGCAATAAAATTTTCTTTTAGAAAAGCACCTTTAAAAGAAGACAAAACATTTTTTTTAAACAAGAAATGCAATTCATGGTCAACCGTTACGATAGAAACAGAGCTATAACTGGTTGGGAATTATAGTGTTGGCAGATTTTTTTTATTGGAAAAAAACATTTTTATGAGTTTAGTAAAGTCTAGGGTTATAATAGAAGTGTACTATCCTTATTTATGGTAAATTTGTATTCAAATTCACTGTATCGGCAGGCTTATAGTCGTGGTAATTGGACAAATTTTGTGGCTAGTTAAAAGTAGGGTGCTCTACCTGCAATGCAAATCGAACCCAAATATTATGACCGTTCTCCATTGTTCAGTAATGCAAACAGCTATGGTTGTTGGCGGTGGTATTATGCCGAATGTTGATACTTCGCTGCTTTTTACCAGACACCGCAAAGCAAACACAGAAGCATGGAAACAAACAGCTGTGCCCCTCCTAAGTTTTTTTTTGTCTTGTTTCGGTTTGGTACACTCATAAAAAAAAAACCTGCGAATTTTCATAAAAACTTCTTTCTTGAAAGGTGTTACCTTAAAAAATTTTTGGTATTAAAGGGCGAATTTTCTAAAAATAGAAATATTGTTCCTAAATTTAAAGGCTGGTCGATTCAAAGGCGAGATTTCTAATATTTATTTATTTTTTTATGAGTGTATGGTTTCGATTCGTTCGGTTCGATGTCTCGGCTTTTGTTCTTGCCATTGGCATTCGACACACTTTTTAATTAGTTTTGCCACATTTCGCAAATAGTTTTAAGCAAATACAGCACACTTTGCCCGCTTTAATTAAACGCGTCGTTGTTGTTCCTGCTGTTGTTGCTGCCTTGGATCGGTTGATTTGTTTTCCTGCATTCAACAATAAATATTTACACATTTTTTGTCCGCTCGTTTTTAATTAAGTTATAGAGTTGCCGCCCGACTGGAGCGTCAGCCAGATATGGCTGCTTTAATTGTGACGGTGGCAACCCTAGACCGCGAGAGCATGCATATTTGTATTGCGAAACAATCGAATCGAACGCGAAAGATGCAGGCATGCATGTACATGTATTTACTTGTTGGATAAACATTGCGAATACAAAACACTGAATTTATGGATTCAGTTTCAGTCGAAATATTACAAATGTGTGTGGGTGGGTGGGTGCTTGGGTGGTTTTGGGATGCTTTTGGCCAGACCTGGCACACATGTTTATCGCATGATATAAACCGCCGACCGAAACAAAATGCCTGCCAGAATTTAAACCGCAAACCTACCTCATCGTCTAAAACGAAAAATAAATACCGAAGAACCAAAACGAGAACAGAACAACAACTGCAGAAGAAAGGCACAACACAACACAACACCAAACAACTAAAAAAAAAACAGCGGAAAAAAGTCTGTCTCTATAGGACTGACACCTGTACAAAGCGTCAATAAGTGAGGCCAAGTGGGCTATTAAATGCCAACTTAATGGGTTGAACAAATTGTTTTTACCAGTCGATGTTGTTGTTGTTTTCCGCCGTTGTTCATTTCGCTTCGCTTGGAGTAGTAGACGCATTAAATGCCCGCCAGTCTGATCGATTAAGTTTGTGTATTACACAATCTATCGGCCCCAGGGTCTGATGTAAATCCACCGATTGGCAATGAAGCGATAAGAGTAAGAAACTAGGCCAATTGTGCTTTTCTGATAGCCAAAGGAAAAGAATTTCAAATTAAAAATGTATGTGAATCGTAAAAACAATTGAAATTAAAGGAATAAAGAGTTGATCAAGTTATCGATATGAGTCGATTTGTGTTTACCGATAATAAAGTGAGCGATAGCGATTAGAAATTGGGCAATTCATTTGCTTATCTCTAAAATCGAAATGAAGTGTTGTGATGTAGTTAAGCTATAAGTTACAAGGACTTATTTAAATCCACCGATAGGCAATGAAGCGATAACAGTAAGAAATTAGGCCAATTGTGCTTTTGTGATAACCAAAGGAAAATAATTTCAAATTGAAAATGGATGTCAATGGTAAAAACAATTGAAATTAAAGGAATCAAGATTTTATCAAATTACCGATAGGAGTCGATTTCTGTTTAACGATAACGAAGTAAGCGATAACGGGTAGAAATCGAAAGGAAGTGTTGTTATGTAGTCAAGTTATCGATATTTTATGAAATACGGGTTTTCTATACTTAACCGCTTACAATCTGACCCTTGGAAAATAATAAATTCGTGCTATTTATCACTCCTGGATGGTTAGTAATAAATTTGCCATCGCTGAATGTCAACAGTTTACACTTTTATGGCATTTAATGAAAGCACACTCATTTATTGCAATAAATTGAGCAAAAACATTAGCACAAATTACAATTGACACGGCGATTGAAGGAAGAACACAAACATGTGCTCTGTGTGTGTGTTCATTACGCGGTCAAACTGTTTTATTTGCATTAAAATTGAGGTTAATAACTATGGCGCAAATTTATTGCAACTGTCAAATGCATATCCATTAAAATGCCTCGCGTTCAATTTGATGCGTCAAATGCTCGATTAGCAACCGCGCACAGCCAGCCACAGCCGCAAAAACCAAACCACCGATGTGTCGCCCTTCCATTCCCAACCATTATATGGCGTTACGCCAGTTCGACATTACGACATTCGCCATTCAGGCAGCTAAATTATTAATGCCGCTCTGTGTCTGAGTGCTAATTTGAAGCCTTTGCTCCTGGTTTTCGGTTTAGCCGTCATTGTGAAGCCAAAGTCAAGCAATTGGAGCAACGTTATCCACCTTTGGCAATACTCTACATTTCGACTTAGAAATCTTATATTAGAAATACTTATATTTCGTCACAAAGTTTTTAATGCAAATAATTGATTTATATTTATTAATTATTTTTCCTAGAGCAAGCAGTGGCAAGCAGTGCAAACCAAGCAGTCACTAGAAAGTGGTGCCATCTATGTGACGGACAATTCATTATTTGCTTATAACTTTTTACTGAGTGGTCCGATTTAAAAAATTTCTTTTACGTTTGGGTAGGTATTAATAATCCTGATGGCGTTTACAAAAAGTTACATATTTCAATATCAGCTTTACCATCCAATGGTAAAAGGTATTCGGAACTTCGAACTTTCGATGTGCCCAACTAACTTGACTTGCTGCGATCCAACTGGACCGACTTAATTTTCGCACAATCAAATTAGTATTTTGGGCAGCAGGCAGCAGTTAGCCGTTCGCCTCGATTTGTGGCGCCCACCGCTGCACTTTATTGCACACGGGAGGTTCCAGTAACGAGTGCTGATACAATTACACCGACATGCGAGCTGGAGCCGGGCTCCATGCGAAATGAAGACATGCCCATTTATGCACATTAATGTGTGTACGACGACAACGTAACACATAAATTGCACGTTGGGGACGAGCCCCTCTAATATGGACGTGCAATGTGCACCACACAACATATCGCTCATCTGACAGCCTGAATTAATTCAATAAAATCCGTAACATTTTATGAGCCATTAATTAAGGTATTAAGCGAAACAAGACACTGTTGTTGTTTAAGTGCTTTTCAAATTAATTGATTGGAAACTATTGTTGAAATTTTAATGCTGCCCAATTGGGCCATTGAGCTTTTCACACCCTAATTGCTAATAGATAACTCAAAATGTAGTTTGGCTAAGGATTATTTGCTTTATATCTCGTATATGATTAATTTTTAGCTTATTTGAGGAATTAATTTTAATTTTAATTAATCTTTATAAATCGTCTACTTTTAATCTGCCTTTCAGTCATTTACGATATATATTCTTGATCAGCAACTAGATAAATAGATCTAGCCCTGTCCGTCTGTCTGTCCGTGCGTTTGTCCGTTTGTCCGTTTCTACGTAAATTAATCCCTCAGTTTCTAAGCTATTGGAATTAAACTTTACCAAAAGTCGTCTTTCTATTGCAGGTAGTATATAAGTTCGAACCAGCCGGATCAAACAACTATATATTATAGCTGCCATAGGAAGTTTAGGAAAAATAATGGAAAAAATTATATAATTTTTTCAAACTTTTCTGAAGTTCGAATTAAATTTTAGAAAAATCGGACGAACGTATTATAAAGCTCCCATAGAAACGAAAAGAAAATGAATGGGAAATTAATAGGAAAAAATGTAAACCTTGAAACAATCTCCCAAGACCCAACAATTTGCTAGTATCTAAAATTTGTATTAAAAAAATGTTTATAAATACATGTTCTTCTTCAAATAAATCCTAAATAAATTTAAAAAAAAAAATTTTATTATTATTATAATAAATTAAAAAAAAATAATTTTATTTTGGGTGAACTCGTACTTATGAATATAACAAAGTAGAGCGTTCACTGTAGACTGTATATCGGCGGAAAATAGCACAGACTCTGAGAAAGTAAACAAAAGGTAGTATTTTATTAGCCCCGTTGGCAGTATTTCTGCTAAAATTTCAGTTTTCTGCTCGCGTTGTGTCTGGCGATTTTCGTTTTCTTTTTGTGTTGGAAAATGCCCCCTATTTTTTGCTGAGTGTAAGAGGGGGACACGTTCAGCAAGGAATGTCGAACATATATTCAGGCCCCTTGTTTTGTTGTGGGTGTGTTTTGGCGATCGTGTAAACGCAGAAATATGCGCAAAGCAATAAAAACGTAACAATAAGCAAACAAATGGAATATACATATATGCATAAAATTAGCTGTGTGGGCAGTGATAAAATGTTGTTCTCTCCACTTTGCAAACTTGTTTAATAATTAAAAATCAGCACACACTCGAGTCATTTCGAATGTGTGTTTGGTACATCAAAGCAGACAAACAAGTGAATGAATTTGCATAAAAAATACTTTGTCTTTAATAACAGTTTTGCTTTGGCGTGCCTCCCAAAACATTCTCATTTCCCGATTGATATCACATTGCTTTCAAAAAAAACACAATATCTTGGATGTTTTACCCATCAAACTTCAAAGTTGCACAAAGTAAGCACCCAAAAAAATGCAAACCATCAAGTTTGTAATCGGTTTTCCGGTTGTAATTGTCATCAAAAAAACGAGTGATTTTTAACGTCTTTTCTGGCAAAATGAAACAACCATGAAATGGAGTCGTAAATTACATTGTTCGAATGAAATTGATTTTAGATTTACGCGTTACTCGTAGTTATTCGTGCAAAAGTATGTAACAGGTTTAAGAAAGGAAGCCCTTTCGATCCTATAAAGAGTATATTTTCTTGATTAGGATCACATTTTGTTTGGTTTATTAATACCTACGGAAACGTAGAAGAAATTTTTTAAATCGAACCACTCAGTAAAAAATTATAAGCAAATAATGAATTGTCCCCACATTGATAGATGGCGCCACTTTCAAGCGACTGCTTGGTTTGCCCTGCTTGCCACTGCTTGCTTTAGCTGAGTAAGGGGTATTTAATAGTCGAGGCCCTCTCTCTCTCTTTTGTTTTCTATTAGAGTCCAGAGCTTTCAGTTTTTTGTTTTTTGTTTTGCAAACTGGTGTGTTAGTCGACTTCGATCTTTTTCGTTATACAATCAACCAGATTTACATTGAATTAAAAGCAGTCGGCAGGTTCATTTCTGCGTCATTCCATCGCCATCGCCTGTTCAATTTGGAAAAGACAGCTCAGCTGACTTTAATTTGCAGCTACATATGTAGATATGTGTGCATACCGAACCGAACAACGGGGCGGATGGGTGATTTTCTGGGCAGGACGCACGTGTTTTTGGCCTGGTCTGGTCTGGTCGGTCCTATTGTTTTAGTCATTACTGCTGGCTGCTCTGCAGTTGTCAGTCAATACGTCACTTGCAGACTGGTAGAAGTTACTGTATTTGTCCGTCTGTCCGTTTGTCCGTTTGTCCGTTTGTCCGTTTGTCTGTCCGTTCATCAGTCAGCCAGTTTTGCTGTCTGTTTGTGCAACCGCTGCGGTGATGATTGTTAGCGCTATATTTATTCAGACGGCGTTGATTATTTTTCTAATTTATCTGCACATATTTGCATTTGTGCAAGGAATGACAGCCAGCCAGCCAGCTAGCAGGTAGCAGCCACAATAAAAGTGTGTGTGTGCATGCTTGCACTATTGCGAAACACGGCAATTAATCAAAGAAGCCAAAATGATGCCAAAAACGTCGAAATGTGTGAAAACAGGTTGTTGCCAATCAGAGCGCAAATTAACTGTAACTTGACACCCGTCGTGTGGCTTTCGTCACTACGCTTTTTTTAGCTTGTTTCTTTTTTGAGGAATATTTTATTTCATGAAACCTTTATTTAAAAACCTATAAAATAATTTAAATAATAATCAATCCATTAGGAAAAAGGGATTTTTTTTTACTGCTTTTTAAATTTTAAGTCAATTTAAAATCACTGTGGTTTAGGTAGTGACGAATAGCACCGGTAGAGGGCTATATGAGAATAATATATGTAGTCTGTGTAGGTAAGAAACTTAAATACAAAATAAATCATTTGGCATTGATTCATTTAAAATCATTTAAGCAGAAAAATTTTCTTGCAGTGTGTCGAATGCGACAATTTTATTAAAAGTATTTATGAAGTTGAATTTATAGTAATTGTTCGTCACAGAAGTTGATATGAGAACTTTTTTACGTAGAAGGTGCGATCGTCACTAGTTTTTTTTCTCGGAAAGAGGTGTTTTTGCTTTATAAATCATAGCTTGAAAAATTATTTGAGGCTTTTGAAATGATTCCGTGTTTTTTTTTTGTATTTGTTATTATTACAGCAGTTTTTAAGGGAAATTAAATATTAAGTAGGTGGATTCCGTCACTGATGTTAACCTTCAGAAATGTTAATCTCCCTCTTAATTTGTTTTATTACCGCCATTGACATTTAAAATGTGTATAAATAATACAAGTAATGTAATTTTGACGTGGGATGTGTGTTGGCTTCCGTCATCCTTAGCTCTATAGCAACCTATAGATAGCCATTTCAATTGTGATTTCAGCAGGTAGTGTTTGTGCTCGAGAACTGTATAAATAATATGTAATCTTTAATTCTAATTTGGTTTTTGATTTACTGTTGCTGTTGGCATGAAATGATTTTTCGTTCCTCATTTCTGGCTAATAAACTGTTGCAATTGTTTAACTGTAAAATGCCACCCACACAGCTGCCAACTGTGAGTGTGTGAGTGAGCAACACAGTTGCGGTCAAGCGAATAGCAATTTATAATGGATAATGTGTAATATTTTTTATTTAAGATTTAAAAACTCCATTAGAATTTAAAGTATACGTCCGTGACTTAAAACAAATTTGTTTTTTTGAGTTTTAGATTTATTTTCTTAAAAAAAAACACTTTTTTTAAAATTTTGATTATTAAAAAACCAGCTATAACTTCCAAAATACTTGGAATTTTTTTTTTAATTTTTATGATGTATTCTTAAGGAGTTATCCTACTGATTTATAAAAGAAAAAAAATATATATATATTCTTTATGTAAAGCGAACGAATATATCTCAATGTATCTGCTCTATATGCTCATAATAAAGGGAAATAATATATACTTACATTATTATTATGTGGTGGACGGTACGGGGCTCTTCTATTATTTAAAACATGAATGTAATGTGCGGGGCAACATGAATATAAATACAAATGCTAATGCGGCTCAACCATTTTTCATTGCAGAACGCGAGGAATAACAAGGCAGTGAAGGGGAATCCCACGGAATCCAGGACAAAGAGCAAGGACAAGGAGCAGCAGCACCAGGTGGTGGAGCAGAAGCTGGCGCATCTGGGGCAGTGACACGTGATCAGGTGGGAAGCGGAAGCCAGCCAGCCAGACAGCCAGCAGCGAAACCCCTGAGCAGTCAGCAGTCGAGGACGCAGGCGGGGCAGTCGGAGGATCGGGCAACCATGTCTTCGCCGGCGGCGCAGAGCAACAGCAGCAGCAGCCAGTCGCAGTCCGCAGCCCAGCAGCAGCAGCAGCAGAATCAAAAGGCTAATGTCAATAACACACACGACAACAAGAGTGCCGCGGCGACGACGGGGACAGCGGCTGGATCTGGAGCCGCTGGAGCGGCGGGCACACAACAGCAGCAGGGTCAGGGCGGTTCGGGCGGCACCGGAAGCGGCAGCGGTCCAAATAGCCCCACCAAACGCAGCACAATATCGACAAAGGAGCGTGTGATCGACAGCGTGCCATTTCCGCCAAGTCGCAAACTCACCTGCGCGGACGTCTTTGACGCGCGGACCGGAAAGCCGCAGCACGATGTCCTCAAGCAGCACTTCATACTGGAGGGCAGGATCGAGGAGAGCGCCGCCCTGCGCATCATCCAGGAGGGCGCCACACTGCTGCGCACGGAAAAGACGATGATCGACATCGAGGCGCCGGTGACGGTGTGCGGTGACATCCACGGCCAGTTCTACGACCTGATGAAGCTATTCGAGATCGGCGGCTCGCCGGCGACCACCAAGTATCTGTTCCTGGGCGACTACGTCGATCGGGGCTACTTCAGCATCGAGTGCGTCCTGTATTTGTGGTCGCTGAAGATCACCTATCCGCAGACGCTGTTCCTGCTGCGCGGCAACCACGAGTGCCGGCACCTGACCGAGTACTTCACCTTCAAGCAGGAGTGCAAGATCAAGTACTCGGAGCGCGTGTACGACGCCTGCATGGACGCGTTCGACTGCCTGCCGCTGGCGGCGCTCATGAACCAGCAGTTCCTCTGCGTGCACGGCGGCCTGTCGCCCGAGATACACGAGCTGGAGGACATCCGGCGGCTCGACCGCTTCAAGGAGCCGCCCGCCTTCGGCCCCATGTGCGACCTGCTGTGGTCCGATCCGCTGGAGGACTTTGGCAACGAGAAGAACTCGGACTTCTACACGCACAACTCCGTGCGCGGCTGCTCGTACTTCTACAGCTACGCCGCCTGCTGCGACTTCCTGCAGAACAACAACCTGCTGTCGATCATCCGGGCGCACGAGGCGCAGGACGCCGGCTACCGCATGTACCGCAAGAGCCAGACCACCGGCTTCCCCTCGCTGATCACCATCTTCTCGGCGCCCAACTATCTCGACGTGTACAACAACAAGGCGGCGGTGCTGAAGTACGAGAACAACGTGATGAACATCCGGCAGTTCAACTGCTCGCCGCACCCGTACTGGCTGCCCAACTTCATGGACGTGTTCACCTGGTCGCTGCCCTTCGTGGGCGAGAAGGTGACCGAGATGCTGGTGAACGTGCTGAACATCTGCTCCGACGACGAGCTCATGACCGAGGAGAGCGAGGAGCCGCTCTCGGACGACGAGGCGGCGCTGCGCAAGGAGGTGATCCGCAACAAGATCCGTGCCATCGGCAAGATGGCGCGCGTCTTCTCCGTGCTGCGCGAGGAGTCCGAGTCGGTGCTGCAGCTGAAGGGGCTGACGCCCACGGGCGCCCTGCCCCTCGGCGCCCTGTCCGGCGGCAAGCAGTCGCTCAAGAACGCCATGCAGGGCTTCTCGCCCAACCACAAGATTACCTCGTTCGCGGAGGCCAAGGGCCTGGATGCCGTCAACGAACGGATGCCGCCGCGACGGGATGCCACGCCCTCGCCGGCGGAGGAGGGCCAGAAATCACTGTCAGCCGCGGCAGCAGCAGCGGCCAATGCAAATGCGAATTCAATCACTGGATAATTCTAAGTCAGTTAGCAACACAGCTACAGCTACAGCTAATATAACAGTCAAGTTAGTCAGTCGACGGATCGATGGGATCCCTATATGGATCTCTGGATCCGGGGGATCGGAGGATCAAAGGATCGAGGGATCGGAGAAGGAGGAGGAGTAGCAAAGCGAACGGTGGGAGGGAGTCAGCTTAACCAATCGTCGTCTCAAGTTCGGCTCAAAAGGAGATGCTAACTGGGCGTACAGACATACAATACAGCTAATTGAAGGATAATATAATATATATAGAAGGCGAAATTGATCGTGGATAGTATGGATCAAGAGCAGAGACACCACAACAACAACAACAACAACAAGAACACAGCAAGCGTTAACGAGTACTTATTGGTATCAGTATCAAATGCAAACAATTGAATGCAAAAACCATGCGAAAACACCCTCTAAAAACGGAAGCTAATTATAAAAGTTGAAAGATTATAGAATTATATATATAAACGTATATATATATATATATCAAAATTTTGTGCAACATTATATCAAAAGAGCAAATGTAAAAGCTAAGCAAAAGTTTAAAAGCGCCCGGCTTTTGGCAAGCAGTTGACAAGCAGTTGACAAGCAGTTGACAAGAAGCAGTAGACAGATGCAGTTGCAGTTGCATGTTGCGCGCATTCCCCCATTTAAAACAACAAATTAAAAACAAACGACACGCAAAAAAAAAAAACAAAAACAAAAACACTTAATACAAGCAAATTAGGTAATTGAAATTATTTGCTAACAAATTGTAAAACGAATCGAAAACCCACTCTCATCTCTGTAAAGTCAAACCAAACGAAGTGACAAAAGCAAAAGCAAAAGAGAACTAAATCTAGCATCTAAAACTAAAGGAAATTCTACTACTTTCGTTGTGTGGCGTCTGCGGCGACTTCTTCTCAAAAAACCAAACAAAAAAAAACTAGAAAAGAAAAGAAAAAAATTCTATTAAAATATATTACATAAATGAAAGAATGAAACAACTTCCTACAACAACAACAACAGCAGCAGCAACAATATTTTACTACAATATTTTAATACAAGAACAAGAAACGACTGAATCTCTCTCTATCTATCTAACTATCCGACTCTTTCTCTCTCGCACACACAACATCAAACATTGAACACCACACACAAACACTCACACACAACATACACATACATATACACGTACACCAAAAAGCGGGGCGATGATCCAACTCAAAGTTGATCGTTTACCCCGCCGATCGTTTATCGGTAATCGTTTATCGTCGCCATTGTCGCCTCACACTCTCTCATCTGGTGATTGTGTATGTGGTCTTTATATACGTGCCATCTTTGTCGTAGTCATTAGCTGAATATATAATTAATACATATTTGCATGGGCCGATGCAGCGATGCAGGCGCCAATTGCTGTGTGCCACACCCCACCACCTCCAGCCTGCCACCAATCGGACTATCGAAGTTATCGTATTAATCGAATCTCAAGGCGCGTCGATAGGCGGCTGCCCCCCCACATTGTTCCTCCCCCCGTTTACCGTTACCCTCCAGCATTTGCGCCTGCGTCGTCGTCGTCGTTGCCGCGTGCAAATCCTTTTTATACTTAATGGAATTTTAGTTACTTTTTAAAGTCAAAGAGAAACAAGATGTAGAGGAGAAATTAACAAGGGGGATATATGAGTATGATGAGGAGTATGAACAGAGAAGTTAAGAAAGGAAGCGAGAAGCCTAACTAAAGAAGAAGATGTAATTAACGTGTGCAAAGGGAATTTTGTTATTTCTTAAATTTTTTTATATATTTCTTGTTATCTTTTTTATAATTTGTATTTATTGTAAACTATTTATATATACATATATATATATACACACACAATCAGCAACACACATAATATAAATACATAAATATATATATTTATAAACTAAATTGTTGTTTCTACTTCATTATTGTTTACTACACCTTTTTCTATAAGCGTTAAGTAATTTAATTAAATGAATTTAAATAAAATGAAAAATTAAACCAAACAAAAACCGCCTACAAAGCCGCAGAAGGCTAGGCAAAACGTTTTCTTAAACAAAAATAATTATATTCTACAATAAGAAGTAAGGGAAAAATCATTAACAACAAACAAAAAAAAAACCGAACTATGTGAATTAACTATTAAGTTTAAATTATACAACAAGATGAAAATTAAACCAAATAACGTTTACAACCATTAACAAAAACAAAAAAGAATATGTTGAAACCACAAAAAAAGCAAACAATTGTGCAGCATGCAAAAACCAAACCAAAAAAAAAACCAACAATTTTTCAAATTCGACAAGACAACAACAAACAAACCCAATTTAAAGTTTAAAGAAAATGTAATACAAAATGCAAACTTATAGCAATTTGAAGTACTTTATAAACAAATATACATACATACGCCTAAGAGAACGTATATACACACACATATAAATATACATATATACATATATATATTTGAAATAGTTAAGGGTCGAAGTTGGTACTACGATTATAAGCACGGCTCATTGGCAAATCGATTTGTTTCGATAATCAGTCCATCATTTCCGGTGTCGACTATCGGTTATCGATAAACTGGTATTGGTTAATGGGCCGTGCGTGTAAGCCAAGTATGAGACGAAAAGAGAAGGAGATAAAGAGCGAGCAGCAGCTAATCGAACATGACAAAAAAAGCAAACAGAACAAGAAAACGTGAAATGCAAAAGTGCAACCAGCAATCAGAAGGGATGTTAAAAGTCGATGATAAATTCAAATTAAGTTGATAGGCACCCCCACACAGACACACCAACAACCACACACACACAAACAGACAAGACACACGCAGCATGCTTTTTGGCGAGCGAGGGGTATTACAAAAATGGAAAGCATGCTTGGCTTCGTTTTCTTGCCACTTTCCGATTTCCGCTTCTTCCTCGCGTGTTTTTTGCCTTTGCGCGGGTGCCCATGCGCAGCAGCAGCGCGGCTACGTCATCATGCAGTTAATGGTTACAGATGATTTACATTTATATATATTTACATATATATACATACATATATATATCCATATACAATATAAACCGATCTAAAGTTAAGCGTTTCACAGACACAACAATTTACAAGACGTTTATGCATTTCGATTCAATAAAAAACAAAAACAAAAACCAAAAGAATACGAATAATACAAATATTATAAACAATAATTACAAGCCAATAAAGGATTACAGCAAGCAAACTCTTACTATTATTTTTAAAGTAAATGAGAAAATTTTTAACAAATTACCGCAACCCATATACATATGTATAGCATATAACTGAATACTTTTCTCCTCCAACGTTCCCACAATACGAAAACGAAAACAAAAGAAAAAAAAAATGACGAAAAACAAATTACAAATTAGCGCGCTCTTCTAAAAATAAAAAAAGCAAATGCAAAAACCAACGTAAATTAAATTAATATACACATACATATATGAGAAGAAACCCAAAAAAAAAATATATAACATATTACGAGTAAGCGAATAATATATAAAAAATACTTTTATACTATATACACAAAGCCTAAAAACTAAACAAAAGCAAAACAAAATTATAATAATGACTACCCTCTCGCTCTAACCACTCCATTCTCCTGTTGTCCTGCTCTTTGCTCTCCTATGTCTCTGTCCCCGTCTCTCTCGCACTCGAAAACTCCCGACATAAACTTCGACCTTGACCCTTTCTGTCCTCTCTATCTCTCTCTCTCTCTCTATGTCTTTCTCTTTCTCTCTCTGTCTTTTCGGTGACCTAGGAACCCAGCAAAAATGCGAAACCAAATTAAAACCAAATAGATATACAACTCTTTTTAACGGTACATTTTCTACTACACCATATATAAATATGAAATACGAGAGAAGAAGCGAATATAGAGTAAAAACCAAAACCAAATTACCAATTACAGCAAACAACAATTTCAAAACAAACAAAAAAATGAATCGGTCTTGTCTTGAATACCACTTTCGGTGATATTTGGTGGATTTGGATTGTGTATTGTATCGTTTACAAATCTCTGGAGTTTCGAACCATTTTAAAATATGCCTAAAAGTGTGCTATGAAAATTCGGTCTCATTAACAATTTATTGTAGCATGCTTGTAGGCGCTTTTTAAAGTGATTTGAAACCTCTTCTGATTTGAATAGTATTTGGAACTCAAAAGGTTAGCCAAACGTGATTAGAATGCCAAGTTAATCGATGCTCCAATGTCTACCGAAAGTTTCAATCGGAAAAGGCCGATAACAGATAATTCCATTCTCAGTTTGATATCGAAAAAATCAAATCGCATATTGAACGCTTGCGTTTTCAGTTGTCTTTCTTTTCTAAATTCAAACTACTGTGTACAATCAAATACTTAAGTCGTTTTAAGTGAAACATTTTGTTAAACAATTGTTTGTTTTTTTTTTATAAACGTATATACACTAATTACATTTAACGCAAATAAATGGAAAATGGGAAGATTTAGATTTCTTGTTTTTCGTTCTCACTCATCTACATTGCAATGCAAATGAAACCCTTTTCATCGTATGTATGTATGTATGTAATTATATACGTTACCTTAATTTTTTTGATACATGTATTTTTCAACATCTACTTCCTGCCCTCGAATGCTTTAAAACTTTACACGAAAAAGAAAAAACAATTTAATATATATTATAAACAAAAAACAAAAAAAGAAAGGACAAAGAAAAACAAACAAAAAAACAAGAAAAACCAAATGAAGAAAAAACCAAAAAAGAATTAAAACTTTACCTTTTGGATAAATCAATTTAAATGCATATTTTATATATATTTAAACATTTATTTATATATAACATGTATGATAAATATAAGTTGGAAAAACTTTGTCAAAGCAAAAAGTTTATATACTTATATTAAAAACAAATGAATGAAAGCAAAAACCAAAAAGAATATAAATAATATTAAAAATGCAACATAACAAATTAACAACAAGAAAAAAACATCACATCTAGATAAATCTCTTAAAAATTTTCAATTTTATTATTAAACCGAAACAAAAGTTAATGGATAAACAAATTTATGAACTGTATTGCAAGGGCAGCTGGCTGGCAAAAATTACACAATAATTGCGCCGTTGTGACAACAAAAATTGTATGCAATCCAAGGAATAACAAATTAATTTACAACATAAAGATAATGGGAGAAGTAGAAGACGATGGAGTATAAAAAAGAAGGCAACAACAAAATGCAGACAACAAGTTTTAACCTTAAGTGAATGAAAAACCAAACAAAACAAAATGATTATCAATGTTATTAACATAATTAATATTAACAAAATGGAAAAAACAAGCAAAAAACAAAAACAAAAACAACAACCAAAAAAAAAAACAATACAAAAACATTAAAAAAAATATACAAGTACCTATCCTGAGAATAAAATGCGCGCACATTTATTATTTCCTCTAAAAGTTCGTTTGAGTATCTGCAAGTTTCAGAATACAATCCTAGGGGGATTTCATCAAAAGATGGGATGGGGGATTTCAAAAATGTACTACTGAAGCTATGGGTTTTTGGATCACTTCAGCAGGTTTGTACAAAATTAGATGTGTGGGGTGCTTTAAAAGACCCAAATGAGCAAGAGGTTCGTACTTCCTAATTACCAGAGATGAAGTATAGATTCTATAATCGAATAACATCATTTAGACCTTGGTTTTGGGTTGGAAAACAATGTATTTTCTATTCAACCATCAAAGATTTGCCTTTGTTTTGATTAACTTATGCAAATATAATCATAACCATTTTAATTTATTACCGGTTTCACTTAAACCTGTTTGTCAGTCATATTTACTAGTGCCATTTTTTTCAGTGTGCTCGCGCTGAATCGCTGAATACCAAAGTTTCGCACCTTGTGGTATTTTCATGTTCCACAGTCTTAACAGTCAGATTATTTTATATTATAAACAAATGGTTATTAATAAATAGTTAAAATTTTTAAGAAAAAAAGAATTAAAATAAAATACAACTCTTAAGCAATTATAAGAATTATTTCTAACGATTATTTTCTACAACTTTTAACCAATTCCAGGTTCATGCCCCTGCTAAGTTATCGATTCCAGGGACGAGACCCTGTGTTATCGATACATCAGCGTTTCTATCGATGTTTCTCCACCTCTAATTAGAAAACGAGAAAAAAACGTAGCGAAAGAGAGAAATTACGACGTCTGCAGGGCCTTAGCGAAAAAAAAAACAGCAAATACTGAGACAGTGACTATGATTGTTGTTAAGTGAAAGCAGCATTTTGGAAAACGGCCAGGCCAGCGGCACAGGGAAAGCAGCGGAGTCAGCGCTAAAAATCAAGCCAGCCGAAAGCGAATCAAAGCTGGAAGGCGATAAAGCGGCTCACCAGGCACCACCACCAACAACAACACCACAGCAGCAGCAGCAGCAGCCAGGGAAAGTGCGAGAGTGTGCGTGCGTGTGAGTGCAAGTGCGAGGCGAGGCGAGGGAGTGTGAGTGAGTAAGTGTGTGGGCAGTGGAAAGGAAACTGAACTGAACCGAGAGCGAGAGCGAGAGAGAGTGGAGACAGAGAGCGGAGAGCCATAGTGGAAGTGGGAGCGGGAGAGGAGAAGTCCGATTCCGAATCCCGGAATAGAAACCAGAAATAGGGTTAGGATCTGGATCAGGAATAGGAACAGGAACACGAACAGGAACCCAGACCATGTCTTCGAATAACCAGAGCAGCAGCGCTGGCCAGGCGGCAACAAGTGCCCGCACAGGCACAGGTTCCAATGCCGCAGAAGCCACAGATGCCAATAGTACCGCCTCCAACAACAACAACAACAATAGCAACACTACCGCTGCAGCGGGCGCAGCCTCGTCGCAGAGCAACAACAGCGAAAACAGCAGCAGCACTCCCACCACCACTGGAACAGCGGGCACTGGAAAGCTGCACGGCGGCCACACGGCCGTCAACACCAAGGAGCGGGTGGTGGACAGCGTTCCCTTCCCGCCCAGCCACAAGCTAACCCTGGCGGAGGTCTTCGACCCGCGGACCGGCAAGCCCAACCACGATCTGCTCAAGCAGCACTTCATCCTGGAGGGCAGGATCGAGGAGGCGCCCGCCCTGAAGATCATCCAGGATGGCGCCGCCCTGCTGAGGCAGGAGAAGACGATGATCGACATTGAGGCGCCGGTGACGGTGTGCGGTGACATCCACGGGCAGTTCTACGACCTGATGAAGCTATTCGAGGTGGGCGGCTCGCCGGCGACCACCAAGTATCTGTTCCTGGGCGACTACGTCGATCGGGGCTACTTCAGCATCGAGTGCGTCCTGTATTTGTGGTCGCTGAAGATCACCTATCCGCAGACGCTGTTCCTGCTGCGCGGCAACCACGAGTGCCGGCACCTGACCGAGTACTTCACCTTCAAGCAGGAGTGCAAGATCAAGTACTCGGAGCGCGTGTACGACGCCTGCATGGACGCGTTCGACTGCCTGCCGCTGGCGGCGCTCATGAACCAGCAGTTCCTCTGCGTGCACGGCGGCCTGTCGCCCGAGATACACGAGCTGGAGGACATCCGGCGGCTCGACCGCTTCAAGGAGCCGCCCGCCTTCGGCCCCATGTGCGACCTGCTGTGGTCCGATCCGCTGGAGGACTTTGGCAACGAGAAGAACTCGGACTTCTACACGCACAACTCCGTGCGCGGCTGCTCGTACTTCTACAGCTACGCCGCCTGCTGCGACTTCCTGCAGAACAACAACCTGCTGTCGATCATCCGGGCGCACGAGGCGCAGGACGCCGGCTACCGCATGTACCGCAAGAGCCAGACCACCGGCTTCCCCTCGCTGATCACCATCTTCTCGGCGCCCAACTATCTCGACGTGTACAACAACAAGGCGGCGGTGCTGAAGTACGAGAACAACGTGATGAACATCCGGCAGTTCAACTGCTCGCCGCACCCGTACTGGCTGCCCAACTTCATGGACGTGTTCACCTGGTCGCTGCCCTTCGTGGGCGAGAAGGTGACCGAGATGCTGGTGAACGTGCTGAACATCTGCTCCGACGACGAGCTCATGACCGAGGAGAGCGAGGAGCCGCTCTCGGACGACGAGGCGGCGCTGCGCAAGGAGGTGATCCGCAACAAGATCCGTGCCATCGGCAAGATGGCGCGCGTCTTCTCCGTGCTGCGCGAGGAGTCCGAGTCGGTGCTGCAGCTGAAGGGGCTGACGCCCACGGGCGCCCTGCCCCTCGGCGCCCTGTCCGGCGGCAAGCAGTCGCTCAAGAACGCCATGCAGGGCTTCTCGCCCAACCACAAGATTACCTCGTTCGCGGAGGCCAAGGGCCTGGATGCCGTCAACGAGCGGATGCCGCCGCGTCGGGATCAGCCGCCCACGCCCAGCGAGGATCCGCACGCGCACAGTCAGCAAGGCGGCAACAATGGGGCTGGGCACGGGTAAGATGTTGTGCCGCCGTATGCAGCTGCGGGACGAGGACGAGGATGCAGATGCGGCGCGGAGGAGCCTGGCGGCGAGTGGTCTGGAGGAGGGGCTGAGTGGAGCGGATCGGAGCGGAGGCAACACAACAAAGAACACCAACCGAACGGAACCTTAATTAAGCTTAAACGTGGCAGAGCAACAACTTAAATACTAAAACCAATTCTAATTCTAAGTAATGGTCATATAACCCCTGCATTTCGTAAGTGATCCCGCACCAGCTCCATGCCCATGCCTATGTCCATGTCCATGGCCCAGAGCCTCCAAGATTTGTTTTTACGCGGGCGCGCGCACATTGGATATTAGAATTATGTGTGGCATACTTTGGCGCGCCAGCCCCCCAAGGAAAAATTCCCTTTCTCAATAGCAGAAAAGCAACCGTAACCCATAACCTAGCCTTAAGTTGTAATGTATAAACTGAAATGGGAAATGCAAATTTTAAAATGGATAATGAACAAAACCGAAAACGAAACCGAAACCCGCAAAAAGTAGAAGAGGTGAAGAACAACCGAGAATCACACTAACCCAGATGAAGAGATGGTGGGAAGAAATCCAGCGCTAATCTGTTCCAAACATTTAGCAGCGCCAAAAAGAAGCGTACATATATGTATACATATGATTATATAGAAATATCGAGGCATAAGGCCGAGATGTAACCGAAAGTGTAATGAAATTCAAAATGAACAAAGGTCATTTTTGTAATAATCTTAATCCTTGAACTCTAGAAATGTAATCTTGCATAGAAAACAAAAACAAAAACATAAACAATTTCGAAACCATTTGCAATATGTGCCGCAATAGTCCATAAATGTTCCTTATACGAATTAAACATTGAAAGTGAAACCAGAGTTTTTTTTTTAAATATATAAAAACTATATATATGTATATGTATAATTGTTGCATAATCTAACTTTCGATTTAATATGTTAGTTACATTTTACGTGTACGACTGTGTGTGTTTATAAACTACTTGCGTTCTATTAGTTTGCTTGTCGAACGAAAACAGCAAGAAATCAGCCCAAAAATCATAATCGTTGTTTTGAGGATCAATCTAGCTAATTAATCAATTGATTAGATTGCCGTAAATGCATTTTAGACAACACCGAGAAACACACACAGAGAGCGAGCGAGCGAGAGAGAGAGAGATCGTTTACCATTTAAATAGCAAATCAAATATTTAACTAATAAATTACTATGTAAACGTACTAACGTATAATATATTTCTGCGTGTAAATTGAACTAAAAGATTAATTAATTTAGCGAAAGAATTTTTGTTGAAAGCGAATACACAAACACACACACTAATTTCCTTTGACTTAGAAAGCTAATAAGCGAAAAAAATGATGTATTTAAGTAAGTATAAGGCATGGAACACATGAGAAACGGATGAGTTTCTGCGTTTCAGATCAATTCAATGATAATGATGGCAATCAATTTCTCAATTTCCGCCTGCACCTGTTCCCAAAAAAAAACATCAGCTTCTCCAGTATATCGAATATCGAATCAAAATCTATACACACACGCAAGAAATGCCTTCATCCAGATCACACACACCTATCCTATATCCTATATTTACGCTGTACTTTGCTTCGACTCTTCAACCATCAATAATTGCATTAAACTCTAATCGAAGTATTTATACAGATATAAATATTATATAGATATATATTATATACCGAGTTGACATTGGAAAACAATTAGTTTTTAGTGATCTCTATGCACGTATCGTAACAATACAAAGATTATTTAAATCGTAGCTAAAAGAAACAAATCAAGGATGAGCCGCAGTCGGGGAGGGAAATATTAGCTTTTATAAAGAAGATGGAACGGAAAACAATTTACTCAGCTAATCGAGAAATATACACATATAAATATAGCGTATTTTTTTTTGTAATTCACAGCCACAACTATATAATTATTGGATAGGCAAAGAGAAAGACGATTAAGTTTCAATGTTTCTGTTAACTTGTTGAACGCTGTTATGCATATTTAGTTAGTTTCGAATCAAATGTAACTGCAATAGTCAAGAAAATGATATGGAAAAGTAACAAAATGATTGTATACACTCAGAAAACCAATCGGCATACAATTTATAGAGGCACTTTTGTGAAAAAACATACAAATTTAGATATTTAGATATTGTAAACATTTCCAAAATAATTTTGAAAATTTGAATATTAACTTATAAGCAACTAACAATTGATTATGACATACTTTTTTCGATTTCCTCAACTGTAACTTTCTTAAGAATTTCAATTATCCAAAGATTTATAACTGTTAGGCCATTGAAACTATGGAACTTATTAGAGACATTTGTTATCTTCAATTGAAACATTTCTCCGATATCATTTAATTGTATATTTTTAGGGCGATTTGTGTTCCGAGTGTATCAAGAGGCATGGTAAAGTATTAAGCTAATGACTAAGAATAATTCTACACTATGTATAACTAACGATCCATTTGCTTAGCTCCCTCGATGATGATTCGATGATGAAAGTAAACTACTGCATGAGGCATAGTAAAAACTTCCCGGCACATAGAAAAATTAAATAAATTCATAGAAAGTTAAAGGGAGAGGAGTAGATTTTGATAATACATCAAGGCCATACCTACGTACTTATGGAACACTATTAAAAAGCATTAAAACGTTCAAGATAACACATAATACCCAGACAAAAAGCAGAATCAAAAATGCGGGAACGAGACGGCTGCATGGTACATACATATATATGTGTAAGACATTTCGCCTCTTAAAGCAATTATAAAGATAACAAATGAGTAACGTTTATTATATTATTAAATTATACATACATATACATACTATATAAACGGAATAAAATAAATCAGCAGCAAACTTTCCATTTTATGGCGGTAGATTCCTTAATTTATTTTTTTTCCAAGGGAGTAGATCTTACAAAATTCATTAAAGGTCGTTTTTTTTAAATTTAATTGTAACTTTGTTTTTTAGGAAAAAAAATTTGTTTCTTGTTAGGTTTCATCTATTCATTAAAAAAAAAACCCCTTTTAAGAAAAGGTGATTTAAACTACAAAATTCGAAACAAATTTTTTAAACTACAAATCTCGAAAAAGATTTTTTAAATTAAATTAATTTAAAGCTATTCGCTTTTTAACATTAGGTTCTGCGCGGTTAAGGGGATTTTCCTTTTAAGCAGAGTCACTAAGAAGTCAATGTTCCTTGTAGTATTTGGGAATCCCCTAAATAACAGTGCCACATTTTTTAAAAGTGTGCCCGTTTCAAAAATTATTTCATTTACCCTCAAAAGTGCAGATGCATAAGGTTACCCAAGCAGCCATAATTGCTTATTATTATTATTATTAACACAGAAGATTGCTCTATAACTTTTTAAATAATATTTAAAAATAATTAATAATGAATAATTTTTAATTTACTAGGGTGTCCCTGCTATGACAGGTGTGTGTCCCCGCTATAGCAGGATGGTGTCCCCGCTATGCCAGCCAATACACTATACCGATATTTCAGTGTGACCGTTTGGTACATGTTTTTTTTGGTATTTTTGGTATATTTGAACTTTGTTCCACCTCTAGCGAGTGAAGAGCAAGTTTGTACCGCCCAAAATAACTAAATTATAAGTGTTTGCTGGTCGCCGTAGACAAGCCATTTGGCCATATTAAATAGTTAGTGCAAATTGGTAGTTAAATACCCAATCAACAACAAACGGAGCGGCTCAGAAACGTAAGAGAGAGCGGCGAAGAGAGGAAAACAAATGCTCCCGCCCGCGTGTTTGTCAGTGTGTGAATGCGCGGCGGGTGTCCGTACGCGTGTGTGTGTGTGTGAGTGTGTGTACGAATGGAAGTGGAAAGTGTGTGATTAAGTGCAGTCGCTCTCCGGCGAACCAAAAAATCATTCAACAGTAGTGTTTAATGAACGGCTGAGCCAAGCCAACAGGAAACGCGATCGCTCAACTCCCCCCGCCACGCTCTCTGTATTTGTTGTTGTTTTTTGTTTTGTTTTATCAAGGAGAGGCGCGCCGGAACCAATAAAAAAACCAACACCCACAAAGGCAACCAAGTCGCGTCATCAGTGGAAGTGGAAAGGCAGTAGCAGCAGCGGCAGCAGCAGAAGCAGCGGGAGAAGCAGTGGTTTTCCAGCTCCAGTTAGAGTCCTTAAAACATGGACAGCAAGGGTCGAAATGTCATCGTCTGTGATAACGGCACAGGGGTAAGATAAATGGAGAAACCCCCGCACCACCCACAAGCATGCATACATACATACAAGCACGCACCTACAGTCGACTGTGTGTGACACACATTTCCAGAGTGGAGCCGCGCGTTGTTGTTGGTGTTGTTGTTGTTGCTCTCGCTGCGCTTCTTTCTTTTTCTTCTTGTAGGTTAAGCATGGCTTGGAGTCCAACTCGACTTCCAGCGGGCGTTGACGTCGCTGCGGCGGTTGCAATTACGCCTGTGTCTTCTTCTTCTCGCCGCTCGGCTTTAGTCACTGGAAACAACCGATCGCCGATTACTCAGCGGTTCCAGCGTTACTCAGTATCACCCACACACGTACACTTGCCATACACCTATTTTCCCCCAAGAGCGGCACAAACAACAACACAACAACAACACACGGCTATTTTCATTTCCAACATTCAGTTCTTATCGGCAAGCCGGAGAATTTTTGTTTTGTGATTACGCCCCGATTTCGATAAGAGTTCGATAAACCAAAGCAGTTAAAGAGTAAAGAAATGATGCACTGAGAAAAACCGAAAATAAGAAGACGTTCTTTATGCTAATTCAATATCTCTAAGATAAAATGCATAAAAGATTTGTTTGTTTCAAAAAATAATAACACATTTTTTAAATAGTAAGGGCTGGTATTCAACCCATCAAAAACTCGTCCAAAACAAACAACTTCATATACAAAAATCGTAAAAAAATTTTTTTTTTTTATAAATTTTAAAATTTTACTTTCTGACCTACATACGTTTCAAAAGATTTATTTCTGTTTAAAACAAGAAAACATATTTAATATATCCGTTTCATCAAAATCAATCTATGCGAGGATATAACTAATTTATTTATTTAATTTTTTTTTGTCTTGACATCAACATTATTCCATTATTTTAACAATAGTTAACTACTATATGCTATAAACATATCACTTATTGTATCTTTTCTTTATTACAGTTCGTCAAGTGCGGATATGCCGGCAGCAATTTTCCCACCTTCATTTTCCCCTCGATGGTGGGACGACCCATGATTCGGGCAGTGAACAAAATCGGCGATATCGAAGTCAAGGTATGATCCACCGTACTCACCAATTTAGCTAATTATAATTAATTAACTACATGAAAAGATAGTACAGCCAAAAACACTACATAAATTGAATTGTGCACAGGCCGTCAAAAATACATTACCATATTATAATATCATTTTTTTCGATGTAACTTATCCATGACTAGTTTAAATGGCAAGAGAAACATAGCGCATAGAAGTTCACTATCCAACAAACAACCATCCACCATATTTTCACCCCCCACCCCATCTGATTTTTGAGTCAAATTGCTCTATTTTCTATTCTGTCTATTAGTGTGGCATATCTTCTTACTTCTATATATCATTTTTGCGTTCGATCTACCCCCACATTTCACATTTCATTTCA
Source organism: Drosophila mimetica (assembly GCA_037075245.1). NCBI lineage: Eukaryota > Metazoa > Arthropoda > Insecta > Diptera > Drosophilidae > Drosophila > Drosophila mimetica. The sequence goes on from JBAMCH010000005.1 coordinate 8,355,439, forward strand.
TTTTCCATCTTGATTTCATCACGGGGACTTTTCCCAAAACTGCATTTTTGCTTGAGTTGCATTTGGTCCCGGTGTGTGTGGGTCTCTCATATTATCTGTGCATACTATATATGTATTATGGTTAAAGATCCTATAACTTTGGTCCAAGGAGATCGTTTTTCAACCCATATTTAGGCCAAGCTTAAAGTTCAATGGAGGCCGGATCACAAAGATATTAAGCTTTTTAGTCCACTCATTTATACTCTCCTATATAGAACCTTTTTAGCCAGTTACTTTAGTTTAGACAGCAGAAACAACAACAAACTCAAAACACACCTCTTGAATAGCAAAGAAAAAACAAACAAAAATATATATTTTAAAAATTGTAATCTTTCTGTTCTTTTTATAATATTCTTATACATTTTTCTGTTCTTTTTTTACATATTTTTTTGAAAACAAATATTTTGCAGGATTTACATGTCGATGTAAGTCAAAATTTGTATAGTTAAAAAACAAAAACCAAAACTACCACTAAGAAATCTAATCACCAAGCAACACAAAAATTGAATACCATTCGGCAAAGGTTAAATAATAAAAATTTGTATACGATTTACACGAAATAAAAAAAAAAAATCAAATCACAAAACCAAAAACACATACACGCTTGACAAAATATTACGAAATTTTCTTGAATAATTCTAGTTAAAGCTACGCACTTAGGATTAACTAATTAACTGTTCACATATTTTTCACTAGTTGTTTGCCTTGAATATTCTCCCAACTATATTCCGGCCCTGCCCAACTATCTTGTTGCTTCCTTTTGGCCACCATCTACATATAATTGTAATCCATACACCGATTAAAAATCTATTAAATCTTATATCGGAACAGTCTGAGGCGTGTTATGAAACCTAAATCAAATCGAATAAATTTATAAATTTAACGACAAACTTGCGTAAATATATAATTTTTGTTATTTAACTCGTATTCCTTTGTTTTTACCAAAACGTTTATTTTTTTTTATACCCAGCTTACCTTTTTGTTTTGTGTATATATTTTAAGGCTACCTAATTTTTAGTTGTTTGTTGTTTGTTTTATTGTTAATTACTTGATTTGAAACAGATCATTTTTATCGACTGCATGATGTCCTGTGTTTGCTTAAGCCTATTTACCTACCCAGTCTCGTTTGCACGTCTGTTTTTGTCCAAGTTTACCTGTAAGTCCAGGGAGTCCTGGAGGTAACTCTCGCTTATGTTTGCCACTTGTTGATTGTCGTTGATTGTTTAGCCTAGTTTAGTTATGTGTCCCCGTAGTGTGATCGCTGTTATTGTGCCTGTCCCCCCGACTAACGCTTACCATATCCCAGCCACTAACCTGAAACCTGAAACAACCCACCAAACCCAAACCCAAACCCAACCCTTGGTGATGCATTGACCAAGCCACGGACACTAACGCTGCGTCCTCTGAACGAACGAATTTACAGGATCTGATGGTCGGCGACGAGGCGTCACAGCTGCGATCCCTGCTAGAGGTCTCCTATCCCATGGAGAACGGTGTGGTGCGCAACTGGGACGACATGTGCCACGTGTGGGACTACACGTTCGGGCCCAAAAAGATGGACATCGATCCAACGAACACAAAAATCCTGCTAACAGAGCCGCCCATGAATCCCACAAAGAACCGCGAGAAAATGATCGAGGTGGGTACAATTATTAATATATATATATATATATAACTTGTTTTGTATAGAAATATAACGTTTTTTATTATAGGTATGTATGTAGAAAAAGTCTGTCCTAAGCAAAATTTTGGAAAAATGGGTCTCAAAGTTGGAAAACTAATGTTTTTTGCCAACCTTGAACCTATTTTACTTGCTTGGTTATTCAATCAAACTAATTTAAAAGTGACAGACTTATTTTTCAAAATCCCACACTCTAAATAATTGTAGGATTTTCATAAAACGGAGTTAAAAAACAGAAGATATATACTTTTTTTATGCTACGAATTTCATGGAATTTTTCTCATTCATAATATAAAAAAGGAATATAATTCTGTTGAAAAAAAACCCTATATTATAGATTTAAGAATTTTAAGAGGCAAAAACTATTTTGTATGATCCCAAACTTAAATATTTTAGGACTTAACTAACGATGCTTTTATGTGTTTCCCATCACAGGTGATGTTTGAGAAATACGGCTTCGATTCCACATACATTGCCATCCAGGCTGTGCTGACGCTCTACGCCCAGGGTCTGATCTCGGGCGTTGTGATCGATTCGGGCGATGGTGTAACGCATATATGTCCCGTATACGAGGAGTTCGCCTTGCCCCATTTGACGCGGCGATTGGACATTGCCGGTCGGGATATTACTCGCTATTTGATTAAGGTTGGTCCTCGAAGTGCATCTCTGAATATTCCAAAACTGTTACTTACGTTTCAATCTCCCCAATAGTTACTGTTACTACGTGGTTACGCTTTCAATCATTCCGCTGACTTTGAAACGGTGCGCATTATGAAGGAGAAGCTCTGCTACATTGGCTATGACATCGAGATGGAGCAGCGATTGGCTTTGGAGACGACGGTGTTGGTGGAGTCCTACACGCTACCAGATGGCCGGGTAATCAAGGTTGGCGGCGAGCGTTTCGAGGCGCCCGAGGCCCTGTTCCAACCGCATTTAATCAACGTCGAGGGTCCGGGCATTGCGGAATTGGCCTTCAACACGATCCAGGCAGCAGACATCGACATCCGGCCCGAACTCTACAAGCACATAGTCCTGTCCGGCGGTTCCACCATGTATCCGGGTCTGCCCAGTCGGTTGGAGCGAGAGATTAAGCAGCTGTACTTGGAGCGGGTACTCAAGAACGATACGGAAAAACTGGCGGTAAGACGATTAAATATAAGCAGATGTTTCTTAATTTTATTTAAACATCTCTGCTATGGAATTCAATTTAATTCCTATACTTTTATGTCTCTATACTCACAAGTTTTCATATTGTTTTGCAGAAATTCAAAATACGCATTGAGGATCCACCGAGGCGCAAGGACATGGTCTTCATCGGCGGTGCTGTTTTGGCGGAGGTGACAAAGGATCGCGACGGTTTCTGGATGTCCAAGCAAGAGTACCAGGAGCAGGGTCTCAAAGTATTGCAAAAGCTGCAAAAGATAAGTCACTAGGGGCGGAGACTACTGGAAACAAGGAGTAAGGACCCTGCGAAATAGGATGAACAATTGTATAAATTTCTTTTGGCTAGTTTGTATAAGTTGAAAATTTTTCAGTTCAGTTTTGCGTGATGTATCTGTCTATATGTGTGTGTTTATTTTTTTTTGTGTGTGACTGCGTGCGGAATTGGTTCAATTGTCGTTAGAGATTACCAAACATCGCAGACATGCCGTCGTCACTGCTCTCGATTTCCGTACAATAAATTGTAATATTTCTTTCGCCGCGAGTTGAGAGTGTTCCAACAAAGTGTGTAACCCGATAGTCACCAAAATTGTTTAGCCCTGCATTCGTATGTTTAATTGATTATGATTACGCCTTAAGCCCAAATCCCCATCTTGCTTTGATGAATATATATATAAATACCTTTAAATTCCCTGCACCCAGAGTGCATCGATATTTTTATAAACGCAAAATGTTTCATTTCGAGCGAGTATTTTTCACATTAAGTATTAACTAGGCCAAGTCTGCTAGTGGCAGCGATTATAAATCGTGTGTGTATGAGACAGAGACAGAAATAGGGCGAGAAAGTTGCACAGCACAGAGGGAGAGAGCGAGAGCGAGAGCTAGAGTTGAAGTTATCCTGCTTTCGTTAACTAAATAACACTGAAATTCGAACGCCTTTCGTCGTCAGCCAACAAGAAAAAAAAAAAAGAATGTAATCTAAGCATTTCTGGGTTATCTCTAACCAGACAAAGACAAACCAAGTCAGTCACAAGTTTATGCATTTATGTTGCCCAATAATCCAAAATACTACCAGCCGAAGTGTTTAATTTGATTTCATTTCCCAACCTGCCTTTTCTAGTTAGTTGCAATTTGATGATTGTTGGGGCAAAACTATCGGCATATATTATGATCAATATATATATTTATATGTATAATGAGTGTGGAATGCCAATTATATAAGTAAATGCAATAAACATAATTATGTATGATGTATACTGTAGTCTAAAGCTAAATCGTATATGACTTGGTTTTTTTTTACCAAACTAAAAACAAAACAAGAATCACAATAAAAACAAAACAGAAATCCAATCTACAATGTTTTATGACTGGACGGCTTCCAAGTTCCCACAGCAAATAAAACAATTTATAGCCCCCGATATTAAAATGGTATTCTAACAATGGGAATGCTCTCATTGGTGGCCTGCTTTGTAGCCCCGTAATCAGTAGCGCTGTGCTCAATACAAATTGTTTAGAGTCCGTCTAAGTGAAGTGCAAAATAATGCAATACAGTGAGAAAACAACAAACAAAGAAAGTCCCAAATAAGGAAAAGTATAAACCTCTTCAAGGGGCAGCAGGGAGCGGATCTGAGTGCTAACAGGTATTTAGAAATATACCTATCATTATAATAATCTATTATGATATTCTCATTTTATTAAATGTATCCTTTATAAAGTTCTTATTCGGGCTTAGTGATTTTTTTTATTATAATAGGATTTTCATTGTATGAAATGTATCCTTTATAAAGTACTTTTTCAGTTTTAGTGATTTTTTTATTATTATAGGTTTTTCATTGTATGAAATGTGCCCTTTATAAAGTACTTTTTCAGTTGTAGTGATTTTGTTTTATTATAATAGGTTTACCATTATAATAACCTCTTATGAAGTTTTTATTTTATGAAATGTACCTTCATAATGTTCATATACAGTTTTAGTGATTTTGTTTTATTATAACAGGTTTTTAGAAATATATCTACCATTATATTATGATATTTTCATTTTATGAAATGTATCTTTTATAAGGTACTTTTTCAGTTCTACATTGTACCTTCATAATGTTCATATTAAGTTTGATTTTGATTTTGTTTTATTATATTTAGTGCTTTAAAGTGTTTTTGTGGATCTATCATATATAAGATCTTAAGTGTAAAAAACTGGAACATCTATATTTTTACCAAAAATTCTTACTAGAACTAATTTCTACCCAAGTGACTCCAATCTAGTTAGGTCACCTACATAAAAAGATAAGTTCCAATTAATGCGCTATAGTCTGAATCAGAATTTTCCTTAAATACCTTTACATTTACAAACCCAACTGATTTGCGGCCCATTATTATTCACACTCATTGACTTACCTCCGGTTCGCACCTGTGGAGTGGCCTGATAAGGCGAATCCGGTCCGTCTGTCGTCTGCTTGATGGCCAGATAAGGTCTCTAGGTCTCTTTGTGATCGGCTGCAGAGTGTTCAGACCATTTAGAACGACGCAGCATGGTCAACTGGAAGCACCACGGAGGGCAGATCCTGTCGGTGGTCCTACTATTGTTAGCACTACGCCTCCAGGAAGTCAGATGTGAGTTCGGTGACCTCGCCGGCGATTGGCTGGTGGACTATGGCCAGCAGGAGCTACAACTGCGTGAGGGAGAGAGTCAGCCGGTGCAGTTGCACATCTACAATGTGCTGCCCAAGGAAACCACATTGGATTACTACTTCATGGTGTACTCAAAGTACGATGAGCGGGCATCCTCCATGCTGGCGATACGAAAGGAGGATTTCGATGTGACAGGCAGCTGGCGAGGATCAATAGATGTCACGGGCATACGATTTGGATACAGCACGCTGGAAGTGGAGCTGAAGGCGGACGGAGAGACGGAAACATATCCCAATCCCCTGCGAATTGCGGTGCTCAGATCACGGGTGGTGGATGAACGCGTGACCACCTATGTGTCCGCCGCCCTGGCTCTGCTGATGTTCCTCAATCTGGGCACGGTGTTGGATATGCAACGGCTGGCGGGGATTATCTGCCGACCCGTGGGTCCCCTGGTGGGCGTGGCCAGTCGTTTTGTGCTGATGCCCGCCCTGGGCTTTGGACTGGGTCGCGCCCTCTGGCCAGCGGAATGGCCCATGCAATTGGCCCTCTTCTACACAGCTTTGGCGCCCAGCGGCGGACTGGCCAACGTGTGCGCTGTGTTCTTGAAGGGAAACATTAATCTCTCGGTGGCCACCACAACGATCAACGGCCTGCTGGCCCTGGCCTTTCTGCCCCTGTGGATCCTGGTGCTGGGCAGGCTGCTCTACGAGGATGACGAGCTGACTGTGCCGTTTGGCCAGCTATCTGGCGGAGCAGCCGCCCTGGTCGTCTGCCTGGCCATCGGCGTCCTGCTGCGTCTGTGCGTTCCCAAGACCACGCGGTTCATCTTCCGCTTCCTGAAGCCCCTGTCCGTGGTGCTCAGCTTGTGTCTGGTGGGCCTGACCGTGGGTCTCAACTGGTTCGTCTTCCTCGAGTTCACCTGGCAGGTGAGTAGCGTTACTCCTTTCACTTTCACTCTTGATTTATACGTTTTTCTGAAAAGATATACTTTTTTTTTTGTTGTTTTCGAAAATTATTCAAGCACATTCGTTTTTAAAACCGTATAAGAACAAATGTGCTTAATTAGAGTTAAATATTCGCAATATCACAAAAAAATGGTAAGAAGAGAAAAGTTAAATTGTGTTTATTCAACAAGTGATTGATAAATATACTCTACTGACTGAACTAATCGGTTAGTTACTTGATTCAAGTACGTTGAAAATATTTTCATCTTACAAAAAATATCAGTATATTTTTAAGAACATTTTAACTCAAATAAGAGTGTGTGTGTTCTTAAGTGGTTAAAACAGTCAAATTGTTAGCTGGGAAACATATTTTACCAGAATTACAACTAGAAAACTAAAAAATTCATGTTTTTTCCATTTTCCGATTTTTTTTTTCATCCGATTTTTTTTTTGTAAAAATATGAATATTTCGTCCCAAACAAATCTATAAGAAGGAATGTACAAAGGATCAAAAAGAGCTATATTGTAAATAAATTTGGCAAAAATTGTACACAGAAAACAATTTGACAAAAGATCACATAGATATGTGCTGGTTAATTTGATATTTTTTTAGATCAAGTCATTTATATCATTTTGATATGAAGAAAGATTATGTTTAACTTATTTTAAAAAATACTACATTTTAATAAATTTTAAAATAAAAAATTGATATAATATAATATCAAGTTAATATATTTAAATCATAAATTCATATCGATCATATCGATATGAAATGATGATATGATCCTATTTCATATTGGTTTTTTTTTCTGAGTAACTGAGAAATGTCAGTTTCCTGTTTTTTATGAAAACTTTTTTAAATTTTTTAAAAGTTTATAACATATGTTATGTGTGATTTATTTATATCTTATTTCCCCCATAACTTTTTACTCAAATATCTTATTTTCTGCCCAGGTCCTGGTGGCTGCCGTGTGCCTGCCCCTCGCCGGCTATCTGGCCACTTATCTGCTCTCCAAGCTCCTCTGCCGATCGGCCACCGATGCCCTGACCCTGTCCATCGAGGCCAGTGTGCTGAACATGACGATGCCCATTGTGCTGCTGCAATCCAGTCAACTGGAGCAGCCACAACTGGATCTCGTCCTGGTGGTGCCCATTGCATCCTCGCTGCTCTCCCTCGTCCTGGTGATCCTCTTTTATGGGGTTCGTCGTTGCTTTGGCTGCAACAAGAAGCAGGACGCAGATGGTTTTGACCACAAGGAGCTGATTGCAGAGTGCGAAGAGCACGAGGGTGATGTCTACCAGAGACCTTAAGTTCCAAAGATTCCAAGTTATGGGATTTACCAACTTCTACAGAAAGTTTGGGTGAATTTTGTGTATAATAGTACGATATACATATATTGTGAGTTTGTAAATATAGTGGTTAATATTAGTTACTAACTAAGTTTTGCAGTTAAGTGCATGAATATTATACAATTCTAGACTGCCTCAATGCTATTATCTTTTACATTTTTTGTTTACCATTTGTATTTTTGAAAGCGCGCTATTTGGCACTTCCCCTTTGCCATGATTGGCATCACTGTTGCCGCGTCACTTGGCAGCACTGGCATTTGCTAAGCGCGGGAAACTCAAATTCGCCCGCTTCTAGTGTATTTTTTAAGTGTGTAAGTGTGTGTGCATGCAAATTTGATTTTAGGCCAGCGCAAGGCAATAAAATAAAATTGTGTGTCAACGCCGCTGTTGACCAGCAACAACTGCGTATTATGTACTAGGAATTTGGAGCATTGGCCGCTGGACAAACAAGCTCGACAATTGGGAACTCAGGAACTGAGGAACCCCGGGCGCATGATGTCATCAGTTCTGTTCAGCACGGTGCGATGCAGGGCTGCCAATTACGACACACACGAACATGGCATATAAAACACATAGTACCTCAAAACTACATATATATCATATATATTATATATGTACATATTTATACATGTACATATCGGGTGTACACGTGTTTGTGTAGGGAAGAAGATATAAAAATAAGTGCTACCTTTGCCTGCACATGTGTGTGTGTGCTGGTGTTGGTGTGCGTGGTCAACTAACGGTTCACGCGCGGAACGCATTACCAAGCCCCAAGCCACCGAGCCACCCGGCTACCACCCCACCCACCGATCCCGCCCCGAATCGCCGACCCGCCGACCTCGTTAGCCAGCCCTGACAATGTCTTTTCGGTTATAAATACATTTTTGAAAAGGCGGTAAATGACATAACGTGAACCGTACTTTAACAGGAAGCTAACTATCCTCACCTGGGATGAAAAATTGTAAGTACATTACTTTATTATTAGCGAGCCATCAAATGTTATAATGATATTACTATACTATTACCCATAGTACTACAATATTCTCTTTTGAGTAAAGCTAACAATGGAATGGTTCCAAAATAGAATTAATAAAAATAATATAGGATAATGGTAATATTTAAAAACAGCAAAAGTCATATCACCTTTAAATCCCTACAAAACTCCAATTTTATTGTCATTTAAACCAGGAAATTAAAATTGTTGGCCATTTTTTGCAAAAAATTATGATGACAAATTTAAAAATTAAACTATTAGAAATAATATAAAAGAAAGTTAATATTTAAAATTACCTAATAAGTAATTACTAAAGTCATAACTTAATGTATTACTTATAAAATTTTAAATATATCGTCGTTTAAAACATTAAACTTTACATATTTGACCATTCTTTGCAAAAAGTAATGATACAAAATCTACAAATTGAACTATTAAAAAAATTATAAAATAAAGTTAATATTTAAAAGCACCTAATTAGTAATTACTAATGTCACACCTCGTTGAATTCCTTTTAAAATTCCAAAACTATTGTCATTTAAACTTGAAACTTTACACATTTGACCATTTTTCGTAAAAAAATTATGATAAAAAATCTAAAAAATGGCAAAATTCATTTTAGTTAGAAGTTGCTCGGAGCAAACCATCTGATTTATTTATTTATTTTTATTTTTCTTCTTTTTTCAATTAGTTAGTTAGTTAGTCCTTAAATGCCCCCTGATCACTGATCACTTATTGTCTATAATGAATGATGATGATGGTACTTTTTCAAAAACGTTTTCGTTTCGATGACCTCTGGCTATTTGAGCATTGATTGGATTCGCCCCTTGTTGGCTGGCTGTTGATTACCGCCCAAAAGTGGCGACCCCAGCACACCGCACACGTACACCCTTCCTTTTGGCGCCACTCGATTGCCTCTCTCTGGAGGGCCATTGAAATGGTGAAACGGTGTACGTTTTTAAGCCACACTTAGCGGCGATTCAGTGACTTTTGAGATTTTATTAGCCTCGGATGGGGCGTGTGTTTGTGTTACGAGGAGGGGCTAGGATCCTATCCCTATCCCTAACCCTATCCATAGCTAGGGCCGCACCATTCCAATCCACAAGCAGCATAATATGCGATTCCATTGACCGTTTTGGCCTGCTGCTGCGCATTGCAGTTAACCCCGAAAGGAACAATGCAGCAAGCACACTGAAAGCATTCTGATTTATGCGATTAATAAGTGGGTTAATATTTATTTCCAAGAAAATTATACTTTTTGTTAAAGTAATTGATTTTTGGTCTATTTTATATTTCAATACCTTAATTTTCTTACTAATAACTTAAGAACAATTAGTTACTAATATTATTTATGTTAAATATCATATATAAAAAATATGAAACATATATCATTTTTTTAACCTAAAAAATATATATATATATCAACTTTATGATAAAGTAATGGATTTTTTTTTCATATTTTACATTTTAATACATTAATTAATAAATATTATATAATTATTAAATATTAAATAATTATATATTCGTTTTCTTTTTTTATGCTTAAAAAACAAGAAAAAATTTACATTTTGGTAAAGTAATTGATTTTTGATATTTTGTACATTTCAATACATTTATTTTCTCATTAATATCTTAAGGACAATTAAAAGCTAATATAATTAAATATAATATAATAATAATATTTTCCTAATATTTTTTATACATAAACAAACAAAAAAAAATAAATTAATGACAAAGTAATTGATTTTTTGTCTATCTTGCCATTTTAGGATAATAATTGATTTTATATTCATTTCAATAAATAATAATACATTTTCGGAATAATATCATTAAGATAATTCTTCATTAATATTAATAAATATTATATTTTGCCATTTTAAGATATATTTTGGTTGATTGGCATTATAATTCACATAATTGATTTCAAATACAATTTAATACATACATTTTCTGACTAATATCCTTAAGACAATTCAATAACTAATATTAATAAATATTAAATTTGTCCATTTTAAGAGATTAAATATATTTTAATTCATACATTTTCCCAAAGACTGTTACAAACTAAAGGCTTTGTTTGATTTCAATAAGTTTTCCCTACCATCGAAATACTTGTTTTGTGCCATTTTTATTCTCAGTGCAGCCCATAGTGCTCCATTTTTGGTCCGTGCCAAGACAACTTTGAAAAGGAGTTGCAGCAGTTTTTCGATGAGGCAATTTCATTCTCAGCTGGGCTTTTGCCCCAATGCCAGTTCAACTGCACTCGAGCGAGGGGGTGGTGAAATGGAAACAGGGGGGGGGGGGAGGGGGGAGAGGGTAAATAGTGGCAGGCGTTGGCAGGGGCCACAAGTCAAAGCAAAGCATTTGGTTTCGTTTCGTGACATTTGGATGATTTCTGCCTATTTCCTGGCCAAAACACAAACCCCCTCCCCTCCTCCGCCACCCACCCCACTCCCTTCTTAACCCTCTGGCCGACTTTAATCGCGTGCTTGGCGCACATTTTAACGCTCGTCGTTTTCAGTTGACGGTTGCCACAGCAACACAACACGAACTGAACTGCAAATGCAATGCAAAAGAGCAGTGGGTAAATTTCAGGGGGGGCTGCCAGGGAAGTGAGGGGGAGGGGGGTGTAGGGGGTCGAAGGTGGGTCAAAGGGTGGTTTGCTTTGGCGCTCGGCATCTAACCTATTTGCAAACGAGGAAGGTGCGTTCGCAAATCGCTTCTCGCTGCTCTTCATTTCCTGTCTCCATTTCAAGGCAAATAAGCTATAAAAAAAATTGAAGTAGGAGGAAAATCTGCCAGGAAATTCACTTGCACGCCAGTCGCAAGTCACAGATACTGGGGGGGAAAAATATACAAATTGCCAAATAAAAAAACGGCGAGCAAACGAACAAAAATTCAAGTCAATTATCCCCGAGCACGTGTACTTAAATATTATGCGTAATTATGGCGCTCGAGATGGCGATGGCATAATTAGCCCTGTTACTTGTGTATTCCTCAAAGTGCCAACGCATATTGGGAAGCAGCAAAGCCCCCAATACCCCTTGAACAGCAAGTATTTACCAAATAATTCTGCTTCTAGAATTAATCAGTTAATACACAGAAAAAATCGATATGAAGTGGGATGAATTCTAGCTTTATTACTGCCAAATTTATGACTAAAACATATCAACTTGATATTTTATCATATCAGCTATTTAACTTTAAAATACCAAATGTAGTATATTTTTAAAAAATAATACAAAGTATTATAAACATAATTTTTATTCATATCAAAATAATATGAATAACTGGATCTTTAAAAACTATTAACAATAAAAAGCAGATATGATTAAAGTCAAATTTATGATTTCAACATATCAACTTGATATTTTATCATATCCGTTATTTGTTTTTAAATTCCAAATGTAGTATATTTTTTACAAAAAATGAAAAATACAATAAACATATTCTTTATTCATTTATTTAGCAAAATAATATAAATAACTGAATCTTTAAAAAATTTACCAGAACATATCAATCTGATCTTTGGTCAATATTTTTTTATGTGTATTTTATGCTAATATTTTTCCTATGTGTATTTTGTGTTTTTTAGTCTTAAAGTTAGTATTTTAAAAAAGTTCCTTTTAATTCGATTAATAATAAAATATTAATTATGGTGTTTTCTGAAATTCCGAACAAATTATTTTTTCTTAATGAAAAAAAAAAAAATTCTATTCAGATCTCTAGTTATTCTAAAGAGTTTTGTGGGATAGGATTGCTAAACACTATTGTTATAGTGGGAAAATATATTATACAAAGCACCCAGTAATCAAGATCATAGTAATACCGATTATTTTCGTTATCTATTGAAAAGAAATTAAGTCATAACATCTTATTGTATTTTGGTTTATAAATCTAATACAGGGTATGGCTGGAACCCTAAGAAGTTGCTGAAAAACGACAGGATGCTAAACATGCGCGTCTCATGAGCCAAAATTTATGCAAATTCGCTTGTTCCCATGCCACGTCCTTCGGCGTCGCCCCTTGGTCCTTCTTCCCAGTCGCAGGAACTGCCACCATCCACTGGCAAGTGCAAAGGAAACGCACAGTTGAATAATGTAAGGTTATGCTAATGTGCAGGACTTGTCGGGGTGCGGGGGGGTGCGGGGGTCCTGAGCACAGCAGTACATACGCACAGGTGTACATTACACATTCGCTGCATTTGCTTTGGCATTTATGGGGGTCACCTGTACAGTGTATATCCCCCATCTCACCATCCCCATCATCGTGGAAATGGAAAGTGCAAGTGGAAAGTGTTTGCCATAACCGAGGGCGATTAAATTAAATATTCAATTTCCTTTGCCCAGCCGGATATATTTGAGATCGGCCAGCAGGAAGACCGGGAAAACACAGCAAGTTCTTCCTTCCTCATGCGAAATGACACAAATCCTCCAATGAATTATCATATATTTTGAATAATTCAAAGGTGTAATTAACTGCTTTCAGAATGTAAGAGCCCCTTGGCTTCATATTAAAGACGTAAATGTTGAAAGTAAGAGGTTTGCAAAAGGATTCAAGTGAAGATGCTTTAATGGAAAATTTTAATTCAACCGCACGTACACTTACGTGTGTACATTTATCAAGGACAGTGCTGCCAAGTTGCCTTTTTTTCCAGCAGAAAAATGTCAATCAGAACATAAAACATATGTTATATTAAATAGGTTAACGTTAGAAAGTATATTGAAATGGTTAAGCTGGTACTTAATTAAGTCTTACTGCAAATGCAGCCTTTAATGTGGGTTTAAAAACCCTAAAATTAAATTAAATATATAATACATTTGCTTAGAGAGAACACATTAGGTGCAATTTGGGCCAAGTTCTTAAATCTGTATTCCATTTTCCAACTTATAGAGTTGCACTAAGAAAAACTCATTCATATAGTATATCAAAAATGTATACAATCGTTGGTAAATATTTATAAGGAAATATTATTTTTCAGAAATTACTCACAGCAGCACTTGGCAGCACTGGCGTACAAATGTAGAACGTGTGTATATCAATGTGTAAACAAAGGTATAGGAAATTTAGTTGCACTTGACAAGATGATGGACGACAGATACCGCTGCATTGCCACTCCCACGCTCACGCCCACTTTCACTCCGCCCCTCAACCATTCGACATTAGTATCGTATGGTATTGAGGTTCCTGTGGGAACCGCTGTGTGTGTGGGTTGATATGGTATGGAATGGTATGGTGTGGTATGGTATGGTTACTGGTGCAGATACGGGGTCCTGTGGCGTTGATGGCTGGGCAGGAGTTGGGTAGGGAAACGTAAACGTTGCCGCTGTCAAAATGTCGTCATTGTTCATTCATGAAATGTGCGCCTTTTTACATTTTACCCAACAGCAGTAGCGAAGCAGCAGAAACAGCAGAAGCGATAGCAGCAACAACAGTAAGAGAAATTATCAGAATTTGATATTTTATATTTATAATAATATATTTATAATAATAATACAAATATATAAAAAAAAATAAGATAAAAATATAAATAAAAATAAATATAAAAATTAAAATAATAATAACAAAAAAAATTATTAAAAAAAATAAAAATAATAATAATAATAACAAAAAAATTAAAGTAATAAAATTAATAACAAAAAAAAATAATAATATAAAATGAATGAAAAATAATAATAATAACAATAAAGTAAATATTTGACGTTTAAATGTCCAAGTCTGAAGAACATTTGAAACAAACTAATGACTGTTTAAATACAAGTTTTGAAGTCATATTTATGATTATATTTCACCCATAAAATGGGATTCCTCAAATTCAAGAAGACCCCATAAATCATGCTGCATTTTCCCTCTTTTGAGGCTTCCTTTTTTTTGAGTGCAGCAACAACCGCAATGGCCGCAAAATGAAATGGGGGAAAAAGGCGAAGGAAAAGGGAATCCAAATAGGGGAGTGAGAAAGTGTGTGTGTGTGAGAGAGAGAGAGAGAGAGGCGAAAAGAAAGCGGAGAAAGGAGCGCGCGTGAGTGTGTGTGTATGTGTGTGTGCGAGGACAGGCGACTGTGTGGCACACACACGCACACTGCGCCACACTCGCTGACATCATCCGCAACCACTCATGGGGCAGGATAAAGGAGCAAGGAGCAAGCAGCAAGGAGAAGGGTGAAAGGAGCTAGGAGAAAGGAGAAAGGGGGCTAATATCTGTGGGCGGGGCGGTTCGCTGTTGTTGGCGTAAATATTGTCATTTGTTGCGACATTGAAGTTATTGTTTGTCCGTTTGACGCTGTTCAAATTCCCTCAACTAAACACACATACACTCACACACACACGCAGACGGGAGTCCTTAAAGGACATTTGAATGTTTGCCTGCAATTAGGCAGATCAACTGGCAGGAGGTCGAATACCGATCGCCGCCACCTGGGGGCCATTACCACTTCCGGCTAATTGGGGGGCGAAATGAGAAATGTGAAAGGAGAAATGCCACGGCAGTGTTTCACACAAGGAAAACAATTAGGTATTTGCGGCATTTAGCCCATCTTGCCGCAATTGCCGGTCGGCAAACAGCGATGAAGCGAATGGGCACGGTCTTTAATTCACACAAATTAAAGGTGGTCCCATAATCTATAAAAAGGATTATTCGAATTTGCAGTCAAGCACACATTCTCTGACTGTATAATATCTTTCTATTCAGAACTGAGAAAAAAATGGCAGTACTTCAAATTTATTGATATGGCGGCTAAACTGAGTCCATATTTATCATTAAAACCTTAAATTTCTTTATATATATATATACATTTTATTTCTATTTATATGTATTATTTATTTTTTATTTTTTTATTAAATGTTTATATAAAATATATTTTTTCATTATATAATATTATTATATATGTATGCAATACACGTTTTAATACGAAAAACTGAATACATATCTATCATTATTAATATTTTAACTTTACATTTACCAATATATATATTTCTTTAAATATATATAATTTAGGGAATTATTTCATATTCAATTCAAATATATTTTCGGTTTGACTTTCATCTATTGCGGCTTTTATTAAATTGAAATATGTTCATATTGCCCTTTCTCCATACTAAAATTTAAATATTTTGAAATTATTTACTTTGTATTTAAATATAAATATTTTCTGGAGGGGCTCTTATTTTATATAAACATTTAAAAACGATTTTAAATTTACACTTTCAATATTATTCTTACAGACATTTTTTTGTAATATTAAAAGCTTTAAAATCAAATATTTCGAAAAGGTAAAATTAATATGAAACATTTTTAATTTGAATACGGTTTCTTTTTTAATTCTGAAAATATTAACAATAAAGATAATACTTAAAAAAATGTACCCAATTTTAAATTTAATATGCCATTCTTGGAATTAAATATTTTAATATTAATCTAAGCATTTTAATATAATTTTTTCCATATTATTAAAATTATTAATGTTAAAAACATTAAAATAAAATATTTTGAATAAGTAAAATGAATATGGAACATGTTTAATTTGAATACGCCTTTTTTAATAATGAAAATATTAAGGGTAAATATAATAATACTTTTTAAAATAAATATACCCAGTTTTAAATTGAATATGCCCTTCTTAGATTTAAATATTTTAATATTAAACTAAGCATTTTAGTATGTTTTGTATTGAATGCAATGTTTTTTGTATTATAATTTAAAAATTTAAATACTATTCCATTCCACTTTTCAAAAACACCGAATATCTCCTGCCTTTGCAAAGGACCTCTCCTTGCGTTTAGCCGAGGTTCTGAGTGCAGCCGCACTCTCGAATGCCCCTGCCAGCCACATGGCTTCCTCGGCTACTTTGGTCTTTGGTCTTGTCTTTGCCTGACGTATGCCACTTCCCAAGCCCCCTTATCCTCTGTCCTCTATCCTTTATCCCCTATTTCCCCAAGCCCCCCGCCCTGCTGTTATCCTTCCTGGCGTGTCCCTTTTGCAGCCTTTCTGGCCTGGGCTGTTGGGTTTTTGGGCCTGTCCCAATGACCGAGTGGCGGTGTGTCGCGTCGCGTCTCGTCTCTCAGCCGCAGAAATTCCGAATCCCCCGTTCCGAATGGGATTCCGAAACCGAATTCGAGCACGAGTCCCTGCAGGCGGAAAGTGGCACAGGCCGAGCGCCAGCCGAGCGGCGCACGAAGGCCGCACGAGCGCCGCACGAGGCCGCTAGCCGAGCGAACTGAACGAAAGTCGCACTCTGCGGACGCACACGCGCTGCGGCAGCTGACAGTTTCAGTAAACCACGGAGACGAACGGATTACGGGTAACGAATCAGCAGCAGCAACAGTAGCAGCCAGCAGCCAGAGAATCAAATAAAAGAGGAAAAGCAAAAAAAAAAAAAGAAAACACAAAAAAGTAGAAAAAGGAGGAACAAATAAAAAACCAAAAAAAAAAAAAAAAACTGAAAGAGAAACACCGAAAATCTCGAGCGCAGAGTCCCGTTAAAAATATGAAATACAATGAAATGAAAGTTCACACACTTGCCAAGCCATCCAGATATATACATATATACTAGCCTATATATAAATATATATATATATATATCCGATATATAAGTGCCTTGAGCTGTGCGCAGGCAGGCGAACGAGCGAGCGAGGAGCCAAGTCCAAAGAAAGTTTTACATAAGTTCTCCCTCCTCCTCAATCAGGCACCGTTTTTTTTTCTATAGTTTTTTTTCCCGTGAGTGTGACCCAAAAACAAAAAATAATCAAAGAGAAGGCAAGGCAGCAGCAGCAAGAAGAAGAAGAAGGAGAAGAGGAAGAAAACGAAGGAGAATAAGAAGAAGCAGTCAGCCAGCTAGCCATCAGGAAAACACAAAAGTCAAATAAACTACATATATATAAAAAGTATACAAGTGTGTGTGTGTGTGTGTTAAGTGTGTGACGAAGGAGAAGAATAACCTCTGGAATCTGGAATTCTGCTGGAAAAAACAGTATTTTTTTTGTTGTCTTGAAATTCGGTTAAATTTTTTTTATATGTGCAAAAGCGCGTGTTTGCCATGGCGTATACTTGATGTGACCGCACCAGCAACGATTGCGTATACGCCTAGTGTGCCTCTCAGCGTGTGCCCCTGTCCCTGTCCGTGTGTGTGTGTGTGTTTGTGTGAGTGTGCGTCACACACAACGTGTTACGCAGAGTTACTCCCCCCCCCCCCTGCGTCTCCCGCAAACAGAGAAGAACTCTTGGTTTGTTGTTTAGACCAAAGTGCTCGGAAAAGTAGGCAACGAAAATGGTTACAACAAATTGCAGGACATACACGCACACACCAAACACACACACACTTACTAGGGAAATGGGGGAAAGGAGAAACAGAGAAGCAGAAGTTGACTATGTGTGTGCCGCGGACTTTCGATTTTTCGTGACTCGGTTTTCTTGTGTATGTTCTCGAGTGTCCTTTGTTATTGCTCCTTTCTGTTGTTGCTGTTGGCGATGTCGCCCCCTCTCCCCTCTCCCCTTGCCGAACTCCACTCTGTGTGGATTTTGCCTGCTGTTTAGGTTATGTGTATCTGGCATGTCCTTTTTGCCTGCCTTTCCTTTTTGGAGCGCGCATATGCGATGTCTGCGCTAGCACGAAACCAAACGAAACGAATTGAAACGAAACGAAATGAAATGAAAGGAAAAGAAACGAAATGAAACGAAACTGAACTCAACACAATTCAACTTAACTCGCCCCGAAAATCAACAGAGAAAGGCAGGGGAATAGCTAGGGGGAGAGGGGGGGTGGCAACTCAGTCAGTCAGTCAGTCAGTCAGTCAGCCAGTTGGGCGCCTTGCTAACTGGGTAGCGCTAGGGCCTAAAGGATCCCCTGAACCCCCCTCCCTCCCCCCCTGCATCCTTCGGCTTTTCAGTTCGAGTCGCGCGTGTGCCATATCGCGTTTCGCTTTCGTGCTGTGCGCAAAAAGAGCCGAGTTCCAAAAGCCTGAAAAGTGGGTACTGGGTACCGGGTTCCGAGTACTGAGGACGAGGCCACGAGGAGCCCTCCAAAGAGCCAGAGAGAGTATATAACCCAGAGAGAGGGAGAGAGAGAGCGAGAGAGAGGGACTGGCGTAAAAGGGACAAGGGTGTCTCAAATTGCCTTGGCTTGGTTCACAAAAAAAAAAAAATTCGAAATTGTGCAACGCTTTTGAAGTTTGAAGTTGATGTCTGCTGGAATATATAGCCATATATATAAACGAACATATATATATAAGGGACACAAGTTAATTGCCTGAAAATCGGATAATTGTAATTGTTCATATATGATTTACAATGCCCATTAATGGCAGTTATTGTCACGAAAGGACTGGAAATCTAAATTCCACATATTTTACAACTTCAGCTTTCATATAATATAAAAGCAAATATATTTGATTAGAGAGTAGAAGCTTTATTTATATTTAGAGGAAATAGAAGAAAAATAATTTTAAAAAAAAATTACAATTCCTTTGTTCTCAAGTACAAATTTTGAATAATATTTTAAAAATATTTTAAGCAGTTCTTGTGCTTAGTTTTTTTTAATACTGTATGCCATCTTATAGTTAAGTGAAATTTTTCAACAATTTTACTTAAAATAGTTAGTTAAACAAATATATATTTAATATTTGTTCAAGTTAGTTTAGCTATTTTCAACTCTGAGCCTGTTACTTTTATGTAGCCGCGTTGAAACCGAAAGCACACGCAATTGTGGCCCAAAATCGAAAGCGAAAATGCTCATTTCTTTGGCCAAAATCTATAAACTTTCGACGCACCAACTGTCATTCGTGTGCGTGTGTGTGTTGGTAAGCGGTTAGTGGTGTGCGTTCCGCGACTTTTGGGCGCTAAAAGAAGCCAAGAAGCCAACGCAAGAGTTCTGGGGAACGGGGGGCAGCGATAGCTTTGTGGCTCGGCCAAGGACCAGCGGGTCGAAACAGCGGCCACTTGGTTCCACCTTGCCTGCCACCAGCCTGTCCCGGGGCGAAGGCTCCCCAGGACCCCCATACCAAAAGTTGTGGGAACCCGAAAAACCCCACACTGGGCACCCGTTCTTCAATCTGCCCCCGGGCTGTGCGTGTTCAATTGGTTCTCCCTTTCGTTTCATTGTTGTTTGCTCTGGTGCCCGCTCTTGTTGGTTTTTCGGTGTAAAAAATTTACATAACCCAAATTGCCGCATAAATAAATTATTAAATACGTGACGTGCAAATGGTCAAAGACCAGAAACCAGAGACCGTCGAAAAGCGAAAAAACCCAAGTCGAATGGCATGTGCAAGGCTCAGGTCTCGGTTCCATTGTGGCGAATCCCCAGGGCTTGTAATCCAGGGCGCAATCCAATAAGGAGATTGTGTTCTCGCAACTGCGAACCCTACTGCCATCTGCCATATGCCATATGTGAGATCCTCACTGAAAATTCAATTAGCCGCAAGGCCACTGCAAATGATCGAACCAGTTCAAAATCTATGGCATTTGTATAAATACACTATGCTTTAATATAGGGCAATTTTTAAAGGAGTTCTATAAAAAAAAAATCTAAATTAATTCATTTTAAGTTGATTTTCTTCAGTTGATTTCTAAAAACCCTGGCAAAGGTTCAGAAATTTGTAACTCTATAAAGTTATTTCCTACCCTATAACGCATAATTACCCTTTAATTGTTATACAAATTTTTCAAATAGTAGCTTATCTAGCGCTTAATAATAACAATGCAGCAAGCAATTTAAAAGTTATGGTAAAAAGAAACCAATTAAATGTATCTAACTAGTTCTTTATTTCATTTCAAAACGTTCTATGAGAAATAGGTTAGACTATGGCAAATGTGAGTTTCCCCAGATCCTATAATTTCGATAATAACCGCTCAATTTCTCTGCTGGCAAACGTTCCCTCAATTGACCTGAATCTAGAAAAAACTTGAAAAATGCTTAGAACCCTATGTAATTTCTAGTATTATCCGAAATCAATATATAATTAAGCAAAAAGGGATGTTAGAAATAGGATAAGAAACACACTGTTCCCGATTTGGTGACCCAAATCCACTCATAAAATCCACTCACATAACTCTAGTGTTTCTACGTGTTCTAGAAAAAGACTTAAAAAATGCTTATAACCCTATGTAATTCCTAGTATTATTCAGAAATCAAAATATAATTTAGTAAAGAAGATGTCAGATATAGGAGGTGATTTGTTCCCTATCCAGTTATAAAATCCACTCACATAACTCTATTGTTTCTACATATTCTATAAAATCACTTGAAAAATGTATAGAACCCTAGTTCCTAGTATTATCCAGAAATCAATATATAATTTAGCAAGAGGGATGTCAGAAATTGGAAGTATGCTGTTTTAATCCCGATTTGTTGACCCAAATCTAGTGACCACTCACATAACTCTTTTGTTTCTTCAAGCTCTAAGTATACAGTTATTTGGACCTTAGAAACGCAATGGGTGGACGTGGACTAATGGGTTGGTGACTCGGTGACCCCACCAGCAGTTGGAGGGCCAGAGTTCGGATCGATTGGTCGCTGTCCAAAAGCGGGGTCGGATCCCGAAAGCGGGTCAGCATGATTTGTGATTATAACAGTTGTACCCTTTTTGGGAACTCATAAGTTATAAACGCAGTTCGCAATTGACCAGTCAGTCAGTCCAACTGGTGCCAAACGGCCGAAAATAATGGCCCACTGTTGCGATTTTCGGGTGGTCGTTGGAAATCGCGAAAGGCTTTTTGGCTTCATGACCTAAAAATAGAATAAGTCACAGAATGGCGAAAGGCGAATAGCGAATGGCAAATGGCGAAAAGGCGAAAGGATAGGCGGCGCGGCGAAAAAGGGGTGGCAAAGTAGCACAACAAAACCTGTGTTGACAACGACTTCGGGTGATGGTAATGGTGAAAGGACCTCACACACACATACACACGCATACTTCTGCTCCTTTTTGCGGCAAATCCGAGCAAAAGGAAGTTGCGGCGAAGCAGACAGCTGCATCCTTCGCCCCGAAAACGAAGTTTTGGCTCTCGGCAAAAAATCGCTCCAGTTGCTCCATGCTCGTTGCTCAGTGCTCGGTGTCTTTTGTATCCTGCTCGGCGTTTCACGTGCGCGCGAACATTGCATAAACATAAACAAAACTCTGAGGCGCTGTGCTGCATCCTTTTTTTTACCGTGTAATATCCAGTTGGAGAAATTATATCCTGTCATACTCAGTGTGCACATATTTTTTTCGAGTGTCTTAGTGCAAGCCAATCAAGTGTGTGAAAGCAAAACCCAATAAGAAATATATACAATCGATAAAGCTCTTTAAAGTGGGCACTCCAAAAAAAGCAGAAATAATTTCAAAAATATTTGAACAAAAAATTAAATAAAATAAAAGCTATAAAAGAAACAGAAATATTCTTAGAAAACCTGTTTTTGTGTGGGTAAAAATTGATCGAAACTTGCAATAATCTAAAAGTTGTCCTTCCGATAATGGTTTACTCCTTTTCTTTGTGGGCTTTACGACACATATTACCCATCAGTCCAAATTTAGAACTCGAGTTTCGACAACTTGTTCGCTTTCCCGCAGGAAACCACAAATAATAATAATATTAGCCCATAATACGGAACACAGTTAGCACATCCAAATACCATTACTAAAAATAAACCATACATTGCCTATAATAATACGAATAATAATCATAATAATAAACCGAAAACAGCTCTGGGAACAAAACGCAACGTTTGATGAAAATTTTTGGCAACACGTCGCGTCGTCTTGGTTGTTGTTAACCACATCCTGCTAAACGCCAAAGCCCGAAAGTAAATTCAACCCAATACCCAATAATAATACAGATCAAACCGAAACAAAACAACAAAAAAGCAAACAAAAATAACAGAAAAAACAAAAAAAAAACAAACCGAAAAAAAAAATAAACAACAAATTCATCTTCTACTTGTTCTACCGCTTCAACTTTATTCGTCTTCGTCTCCGTAATAAATATACATAAATATACATATATATATATATTATATATGCATATGTGTGTGAGTGCGTCGCGTGTGTGTTGGTGCCTGTAAATGTGTGAGCCACAACAACAACAACAACCAGAGCCAGAGCAACAACCACAGCAGCAGCAGCAACAGCAACAACAACAGTAGTTAACAGCAGCAACAATTCTTAGCAGCAGCAGCAACAACAACAACAATACAAGCAAGCACCTCCACAACAAAAGCAACAACACCAACAACAGCCACAATAGCAATCACAATAACAACATCAGCGGATAGAGCGAGCAGCCAAGCACAACATCGATTGACATCGATTAACGGTGAGTTAGTAATCGAAATAAGCGAACAAAATGTTTTATTCCCCGTTTGTTTTTTTAATGTTTGGTGGAGTTTCTATCTGCCAGGGAAGAATTCTTCTCTAAAATGGTACAGCTCTCCAAAATTCTAGATATTATAGTTAAGATATTTAATTATCTTTCATACTATTCAAAATAATGATTAAAGTCATCCATGATTCGTTGTTTTTTATATATTGTTTAAAAATAAATCCTGTTCCTTGGTTTTACGATAGGATTCCAAAAACCCCATCTCATTTAACCCTTTTCATAAGAAAGGTGAATCAGTTTAGCAAAGGAAATTCAAAATAGGTTTTAAATACAAAAGTTATCCCTTTAATTTTTTTGAATCTGAATATATTTTAATATATACAAATTATACAAATATAATCTTTATTAAAATATATAGAGCTCTGAATTGTTAATGTTGTGTTATGTTAAACAACACTAAAAATTTAGGTCCACTATTAGGGTTTTAGTTAATACTTAATGTTTCAATATATCCGAAAACATCTTTCGAAAATATTACAAAAGAATTTCGGAACATTTCAAGTTTAGTTCTCCAGAAATCCAAGAACTTGATAGCTCTCCATTCTTATCGCTCGTTGTTTAATGTAGCATACCTTTAAGGGCAAATTTCGAGATGGAAATCAATTGGGTTTTGGTTTCTTGAGTTTTTCAGCATTTCAATATCCCAAAGATGATACTGGTACAAGTGTGAGGTGCTGAAACTGAGCGACTTGATGAACTTGGCTTGATTATGTCATGCCTTCTTCGTGAAAATCCCAGTTAACCAAGCCCGACCTCAAGACTATCAATGGGTATGGTATCTGGTATGTGCGCCCCTTTTTCCGCCGCCCACTGGCACGCCCCTTGCTTTTGGGCTACAACCTTTTGCTGGCTTTTGGAGGGCAAACTTTCAGCTGCCACCAAAAAAAAAAGGAAAAGAACAGAAAAGGGGGAGTGGCAGGGGTTTAAAGGGGGGGTCAGAGGGTTTTCGGCGAGGTCTAACGGAATTCCTTTGCTCACGCACACACACACACTGAAGGCGGGTTCGTTAAGAGAAGGAAACCCAAAAATGTATTGTTGTAGTCCGCGTTTGTTGGCGGCAACAAAAAGACGAGAGAGCGCATCCTCTCTCGGCGCAGGTGAGAGAGTTCGTCCTGGCGCTCTCTCTCACTCTTTCGCTCTCTTGCTCTCTCTTTAGCTAGCCCCATTTCGCTCTCCCATGCAAAATTCATTGACTAACAACATGCAAACTTCGTTCAGTTTTTCTTGCTGTTGTTTTAGTCTCTTTTTTGTTTTTTTTTTGAGTTAGCCCCTTGAATTCTGTTTAACAATTAAGCAGGCTAGCAAAATTTCCATATTTGCCTTAATCGATACTTTGATTTGCCTGCCTTTTTGAGCTTTTGTGTTCCTTTCGTGTTTTTTATTTGCCATGTCATTTGCATATTGACACAAATTCCGGTTTGGTTTTTGCTGCCTCGTTTTTTTTGCGTTTTTCGCATGACTCATCAGCCAGCAGCCATTGGCCAAAAATTAATTCGGCAAATAAGTTTTTTGCGAGTGCCATGAATGAAAACAGACACACATAAATATATGCTCATATTGGCACATCGCTGCTTGTTTGTGTGGACGCTCTTCTATGCTTTATGCCGTGTGCTGGTGCCTGTGTGTGTGTGAGTGTGGCGAAATATCGAACTGACCTACTTTTATGCTCGATACACACACATACACTGGCACACAAAAGCACACTCACACACACACACACACACACACGCAGCAGGCAGCAGGCAGATTGGCAAATGGAAAAAGAGTGCTTTGACCTTAGCGGAGGCTGCTTTTATAATATCCAATATCCCAATATCCAATACAAGAGGATATTCTATCTTTGATTGGGATCCTATGACTATAACTCAGTATTTCCAAATACCAAATAATAACAAATCTTTTTAAATGTACAGAGGTTTAACTCTAGGAATCTAAATAGATAATACCAACTAATGGGAATCCAAATCTAATTGTTTTTAGAATCCCTTACACTCATTAAATCTAAACTATTGAGTTTCAAAAATGTCTTATAAGATGAGTATCAGGAGTGTTAAAATTCAACTTTTGTTATAGAACTTACAGAACAAAATATGTACTTTATAATATTTAGTATGAAATTAATACTGCAGAGTTCAGATATCATATTATTTAGTATACTGAACCTTAAATACAACGATTTTTAAGAGTTTTATTTTGTTTTATTGTTTTTTTTTGGGTACACATAGAAAAAACCGTAACACTATGGAACTGATATGGGTTCATATCAATTTTTTTTATTAACAAATGATAAGATATATATTAATATATATACATATCAATATGGTATGAGATCATATGCTTAAAAATATCATTTTGATTGAACACAGAATGGACCAAAATAGATATAAAAAAATAACCGATGGATGACTATTTTTTGTGTTTTTCTGTGTATATATTTGAATTCCTGCGTACGCTACTGTATAAAATACACACACACAAGTGTGTTTGTTTAACTTTTATTGATTGGCCACTCTTTTTGTTTTGTGCATTTCACTTTTGATTGCATTTCATTTAATGCGAATCGCCGTCTGCGGTAATCCAATTAGTCAGCTGTTGAGGTTTCGATTTCGAATCGGTTGCCTGGGATCAATGTGCTCTTCTACCATAACATATATAACCATATAACCTTAGCTATGTACACACAACTAATGGCCAAAATTTACTTGATTTACTTGCAGCATCGTGCTAAGCGGCGGGCGCTAATCGAACATGGCGCCTCGGATATAGTTGTAGCTTTAATGTAGCAGGCGACATCCATGTGCCTCATGTAAGTATACCCCATACCATGTACATGTCTATATTCATACCCATGTCCATATAATGCCCATTTGCCAAAAATAATTATGTCCAAACCAAACTTATTGCCACCTTTGGCATTGCAAAAATGTAATTGAGTTACAAATTGTGTGCAATTCAGTTTGAGTTGTTTCAATAAAATGTAAATGTTTGCATCAAATATGCTCAGTTTGCCTGTTGTTTCAATTGAATTATAAATCGATTTTGATAAAGGTCAATTGAAACAAGTTGCAACAAGTTTGAGGCTTATCATTTATGACATGTAAACTTAACCCAATTCAATTAAACCACGCACAACAAACTCACATTTAACATGATTGTGAAAATCATTTTATTCAATATATAAACGAATTATTGGTAATTTAAGCTGGTTGAAGGCCTCAATGAACTAAATGGACATTTACTCACAATTAAACTTGAATTGATGTTTTGGATGTCAATAAATATAAGTTAAGTTGATAAAAGGGCTTTTCACGAGAACTAAAACAATTTTTCTTAATAAGATTGATTAGCTATCATTTGTTTATGTTCATAAAACTAATATTATTTGAGAAGTTAGTTAAAAAGTTGAATGGTAAATTAATAGGGAAAAATTGAAGCTTCGTTAAAATTTATTGTAGTCTCTTTTACTCCGGAATATAAATTTATTTTATTTTTTTCCAAATTTCGAATTTATTTTAACATAAATAGGACGACTATATTATATAGCTGCTATAGGAAAAATCGAAAAAATTAATGTCAAACTAATACGATAATGGCTATTATTTTGTTTGTTCATTTACATAAATACCAAAAAGTATTATAGATAGTTTAAAAAGCCAATCTTTGGATTATAGATAATGATTATACTCACAAAGTATAGATCCAAAGATTGTGAACAAAGCACACTTAGCATCTAATGTTTTTGTTTATAAATCGATCCTTGATTTCTTACTGCATTTCTGACGAACTTTCCCATTTCCTTTTGCAGGCCTTGGAAATCTAAGGCTCTCATCGTTGGCCGCATAGACAATGACAGAAGATTCCGACTCGATATCTGAGGAAGAACGCAGTTTGTTCCGTCCCTTTACCCGCGAATCATTGGTGCAAATCGAACAACGCATTGCCGCTGAACATGAAAAGCAGAAGGAGCTGGAAAGAAAGAGAGCCGAGGGAGAGGTGGTAATTATTTCTAGCTGAATGTGTGAATAGCTTACTCGATTTTGTGTGCCTACTCTACTACTTTTTCTGTATCTGTATCTGTATCCGTATATGTATCTCTCTCTTCGTCTAAGTGAATTGACTTCCAATTGAGATCGAATGCCAAACGGTCGATGCTGATCGCTGATCGACTAGCGATCGATTGTCGGTCGATCAGTGATCAGTGATCAGCGATAACCGATAACCGATCGCCGCTACTGTGCGCTTTTGTTCGTGCTTCAACTTAAGCCTGAACGTCTATTTTACATATACTTATAATATACTCGAATATGTTATACTAACTAACCCCCAAACATACATACATATCTACCCAAAAAAAATGAAGCCGCATATCAAGTTAACAACTAAGCCATCCAAATCACAAGCAGTCATAATCCGTGTACACATCTGTATATCGAATGCGTCTGTGTCTACACTTCTCTTTATATCCATATATCCATATATATATCTCCCCCCCTTCAGTTTTACATACCGAACTCTCGATCATCTCAGCCTCTGTAAATGCAGCAACTATCCATCTAAGCCATCTGTTCATATTTCAGAGCCATTAACTCCACTGTGCTTGACCCCTGTGCCATCCAATCCGAAAACCCAAAAAGAGAAACGCCTTCCTTTTAGTCCGAACCCCAAACTGGACGTGAATTGTATACTATATATACCGCTCTCTGTAATCTCAGCCAAACACCCGTGTCCCATCATTTCACACCACTTTCAAAGTCTCAGTTCGTAAATGTTTTTGAATCGTAGCTAAAGTCCCATAAAGTCCCATAAGTGAACTCAAATCCCAACAATACAGAATATCCACCCACTTTTATTTTGATCTTCAGTTCGGTTTGTTCTGTTTTGATTTCCAACAAAATTCCAAAACGTAAAAGTGTCTGAAAGAATAGTAAAGTGTTTTCTTATTTCCCTCTTTTTCGTTGTGTGTACTCGTATTTTGTATTTTGTATTCAGCATAAGAACCCCAAAAAAAATCCCCCCAGCAATCCCTATATGCTCTTGTACGTACCGATATCGTAACGTATTACTATCGAATCTGTAAAATTTCTTTCCTGCCATAATCGTTGTATGTTCGTTCGTTTGTTGGTTTGTTTCATTGTTTATCTGTTTATCTAATTGAGAGTAAGAACTGTGTATTTCGTAAACCCCATTGGCTTCGTAATGTGTTCTAATGTGTATCCTAATCGAATACCTAATCAATTTTTCGTATTATTGCGTAAACATTTCATTTTCAATGCCAGCAACCCCAAACAATTTAATTTAACATTATCATTGTCGTATCGTTATCGTATTGTACTAGTCGAAGGCTACAAACTCTTGAGTTACATTTCTTGATTTCCGTTTCGAATTTTTTCTGATTTCTTTCGAGTGGCTTCGGGCATATAAACCCAGGCAAGTCCATGTCCATGTCCATGTCCCCCATGTCTCCCATGTCCTCCTCGTCTCAGCACACTCAGCAGACCTCAGGGTATCGTCCTGTAAATAACCGAATCGCTTGTGAATACGTGTATCAAAACTCAATCATTAGTGCCAGTATTCAGTATCAAAATCAGACCATCACCAACCGAATCATCAAAGAGCTGCTATCCATGGATCAAAGGAGCCAATATTAACTGACTGTTTTGAGCCTTTCAAAAAACGAATGCCTGAGAATGGAGCCGATGATAAAGAAGACTGACTTGTAAAACATTTTGGAATTGGCAAGGAATTGAGTCTTAAAACATTAATATTATAGCGGAAGTTCTATAGACTACGATTTGTAATATAATATGCCATCAAACCTCATATATATGAGTAAAAAGCAAGAGCAGACAATGAAAGCAAGAATCGTAAAATTTCTAAGAACCACAAAATGTAGTCAATCAAAGCATTGATGTAAATCATAAAACTCCGGAAATTAAGGAATCAATACCTCTGAGAATACATAAATTCTGGGATCCAATGGAACTAAAGGCTCAATCAAACCAAACAGATCGCACCTTTAAGTTGGCTGCTATAAAATCTTGTACAAAACCATTACAGCGCATTGTCATAAGCCACCTACACATAGACAAGCAACGACTTAACCCATGCGCACCCCAAAAAACGTATAACTTTGAACTTTCAACTTCAAACTTTCAACTTAGCTCTGTCTCTGTCTTCGCCTTCGCCTCTATCTCTGTCTCTCTCTCCTCCTATGACCTCTCACACACTCTGTAAAGACCATTTGAAAAACACCCAGTCACAGATACAGACACAACCACACTAGAAATATATATAGAAATCAATCAGAATTCAGATATCAAAGAATCATTAACCATGATCTCGATGCATTGCGAGGATGCGCAAAGGCAATGTTTTTAGGGATAACCGATAGCGATAACAATAGCGACATCGATATCGATATCCCATATGTATAACCCCCCCCCCCCCCTGACATAATGCTGAAAACTGCTCGCCTACATAACCACTTTCTACCGTTTGTTTTTTCTTTCGTGTACTCTTCTTCCGTTTCATTTACAACTTTCTCTCTACTTTTTTGAACGCTCTCTCTCAACGAATCCTTTGCGCGCTGCTGTCTGGACCAAAAATGAATATAACCATGATATATAAATGAATATAAAAACCATCAATCAATGAATGACAAATGCGAATTCGGCGCTTGCATAATGCAATCAAACCAAAATTACGAAATCAAAATCAAAATCAAATCGAACATGAACTTTTCTCTACTACTACGCTACTTTTTACTTGAACTTGATTAATGCTCGTAATGAATGCCCTAAACCAAAAACCAAATCCAAATCTTCTTTCAGCCGCAATATGGTCGCAAGAAAAAACAAAAAGAAGTAAGATTTTGCTCAGAAAACCAAAAAAAAAATAATAATAAAGAAACCACAACAAATAGGAATAAGAAAACCACCCCCCACCAATTCCCATAACACTCCCCGACCTTTGAGAACTCACACCACCACACACCAAGCTCTCACACACTCACATACACCTTGTGAGAATCTCAATCTCAATCCGAATCGAAGGAAAAGTTTTATGATTTCACCTTTTTCGTGCCTTTTGAGTTGAGACTTTATTGCCACAAATCGTTTTCCTTTAGCCGAACAATTTTTGCGTTGCCATTTTGCGTTGTTGGTTCCTCGGTTCCCCGTTTTCTTTGTGCAACCGCTGCAACTAACCAATCAAGCCAGCCAAATCCCCCCACACTGGTGTGCCCAGACTCTCAACATAATACCTATATATAACGCCAATCTCGAACCCAGTATCTACTACTTGTATGTATATCGTATTTCTTTGTATCCGCTCCTTAAACGTAGCCCTCGTACGTAAGCTTATATCTATGTATATCGTAAACTCTTACTATATCTTTGCCGTACTACATTTTGTATTTCCCAAACGCCCCGGGAAAAAGCTCACCTTTAAATAGCCCAAA
Organism: Drosophila mimetica; assembly: GCA_037075245.1. Lineage (NCBI taxonomy): Eukaryota > Metazoa > Arthropoda > Insecta > Diptera > Drosophilidae > Drosophila > Drosophila mimetica. Next base: position 8,386,038 of record JBAMCH010000005.1, read on the forward strand.
AATACTAATGCAGCCTTAAATACGCTTTTAACTTTTTCGCTTTTCTCCACCTTTTCTTTGGGTCCTTGCAGTGGTTATACTTTGAAGCACTGTCAGTCTGATTTTTATGGATTAAATCTTTATGGTCGAGGAACTAAGAGTTCAAAGCGAGGTTCTTTGCCGATTTCAAGTCACTTAAAAGGTGTCTATCATAGGCAGTTTATAAATATATATTTTTTAATTTACTTTGCTTTTTCTCTGAAAACATCGACGTTATCGATATGATATTGATAAAATATCGAAAATATCGATACTACAGCTTATCGCAAATTTTCAAGCTTTATTTTTATGCCTGTAAATAACTTTCTCTGAAATCATCGATATTATCGATATAATAATGTTAAAATATCCATTCTAAATTTTATCGATACTTTTCAAGCTCTATTTCTATGCCTGTAAATAACTAAATATATTGAGAATTACCGAATATACTTAATGTTTTTATTTAGCTATTATAATTTAAGCTGCACCTCTTGCAAGGACCTCCGATACTTCGGCTGGCCGATGAGAAGGCCAAATGTTTTCTGATATTCTATCCATTTATTGCTGTTAATATAATGCTTCAGGACATAAGTGTATAAATATCCCTTTGTCAGTTTGCCGCTTGCCATTTGGCATTGCCATAGTTATTGACACTGCCCGCGGGGGCTGCAATTACTTATCAAGGTGGAGTCCCCGAAATGACTGAGTGCCTGGTGCCTGGTGGCTAAGGAGCTTAGCGAACCGGGCCCCGAATCGAATGGCCTGATGGCCCCAAGGCAGGAATCAAAGCCGCTAACATACTCATTCAAACAGACACACACACACACATGCGGCTTGGGTGAACGAGAAGTATTAAAGGCAAACCAAGGCCTCCCAGTGTCCCTGTCCCGATAACCGAACCGAAACAGAGTACCCCGTACTAATACCAACTTTGTGTAACCGTACTATATGTGTAACTGTATATGTTTTTGCCAGCTAATACTTGAGTAATTTGCGTGTGTGTATGTGTACTATTTGTTGTTCTCAATGTGAGCAGATGTAAGACCTATGCTATATAAATATAATGTATGAACTAGTCCCCCCCTCTACACGATCCACGATCCAACTTTGAACCCAAAAACCCCATGGATTTACGCTAGGAATAGAGACCTTAATCTAGTTAGGGCTAGGAACTCGTTTCTTTTGACCATACTATGCAGATGTCTGATGATTTCAAAGCGCGGCGCAAAGATTTCCCAACGTGCAAATTTTTGCATTGCCCCGCAACCGACCAACCAACCAAGCAACTAACCAACTAACCAACAAACCAACCGACATTTATAAGAAATTCTCATAAATTCCGACCTATAGAAACGATTACATAAAAACCAATAAAGAACGAGAAAATTTGGGAGCGCAGGAGAAGTCGAGCAAGCAAACAGATGAGTCACCGCGCCACCACAGAGTGGCGTACAGCGTACTGTAAGTTGTGGGAGGTGAATCGAGTAAGTGCCAGCCAAAGTATCTCAAAGTTTATCTCATCTGAGGACAGCCACAGGCTAGGACCAGGCATCTTCCGCATATTGCTGGGATCCCAAAACCAAAATCCATCAACAAAACCCATTGCTGCTGCATGTAAAGCATCCAATTCCAATACCAATACCAAATATCCCAGCAATATCTTGGGGCTGGGCCTCTATCGTTAGTTATTTCCTAGCGTTAGATGAACATCATTAAGAGGTTTATCAGCTTCGGTTCCGTTTCGGTTTACTAAACTATCATTTGTAGTTGGCTTCAGACAAACTGTAGAATCTCCCCCAACCCGAAAAACGCCTGAAACCCGTTCCCCAAAAACCGACTGCTAGCTATGTAAAGGTGTGCCTGGGTGTATGTGTACATAAGTGAGTGAAAGTGCGTGTGCTTACGTATGTGCATGTTGTTGTAATTGACGTTGCATGGCGCATGAAAAACTTTCTCTCTTAGCTACTTTCTCCCATACCTTCTCTTCCTGCTTCACTTTTGAATATCTAGTCCTGTGCAAAAATTCCTTTCCATACAGCATTTAGTACTTATATTTATTTAATATTATGTTCAACACCTCGTGAAACCCAACCTCTACAACTACTAAGACCAGGTTAATCTATATACATGTGTATACTTTGATTACCTAGTGAATGAAACTATTTTCTTGATTGCCTATACCTTATAACCTTTACCTTTATGCAAAGATTCCTTTTCATTCCTTAGCCAGTCATATAATAATGTTTTAACCGCAGCTTAACCCTAACTGAATTAAATTATTTGCCTGCTTTCCTTGAGACCTTGGAATGCGCAAAAAAAGCCTCTCCTCCATAAATAGTTTCAGTAAATTCGTATACAAACCAAACCAAGCTTATTCTAACCGTGTAATTAGCTAACCCCAACTTAACCGCGACCGCCGAATGCGTCATAAATTTGTAATCAGTACAATATGTGCCAAAAAATCCTATTCTCCATTAATAGTTTCAGTAAATTCTTTTACAACCCAAGCCAAGCTTATTTAACCGTGTGATTAGCTAACCCCAACTTAACCTCGTTTCGTCATTGCGTCCGCCGAATGCGTCATAAATTTGTAATCAGTACGCGGACTGCGAAAGCGCGAGGACGACGAATGTCCGGTCGGAACCGGCTGCTATATCCAGCTATCTGCCTCCCTTTCGCGCTACTTTGTGGCTTGCCTTTTATTAGTTTAAATATAGACTCGAGTTGGCTGTTTAAAGAGGCTCGCCACCCATCGAACCACCAACTCCCTGTCCGTGTCCGTGTCTTGGTGTCCTAGTGTCCTGGTGAGTGCCGCAATTGCGTCAAAGCTTCGGCTCCACCAAGCACACACACAGACCCACTGACACCCTACACTTACGTCCTACACACACAGAGGCAATCTAATTGTCACGCCAAGCCAACTATTATGGAATTTTTCCTTTTTCCCTTAGTTTTCCTTTTGTGGCTCACTCTCTCGCTCTCCCTTTCTGGCCTTCTCGCCACCTCCAATGTACTCGTTCTCCCTGTTCGTGTGCATATATAGTGGGTCGTGCTTATATAGTATGGCTATATCGTATAATATATGTGTGCTACTATATGGCCAGAGCGAGAGGGCGAATCGAACGATACGTTCCATAGAGTGACGTTAGAGTTTTTGTGCTTTTGGCTCTGGGCTCTTTAATTTTGCTTTTGGCATTGCACGTGTCCGCGTTCGTGGAAAGTAAAAACAGTACGTTTCAGTAGCGACTTAGCCCCGAAAACCGAAATGAAATCGATAGGGAGGCGGATTGAATAGGACGGAGGATGAGGATGAGGCTGGAGATGGGATAGAACCCAAGCCAGGAACCCAAGGCAGTCGTCACTTGGCCAAAATATTGTCATACAATATGCATGGCAGGGCAATTAAAAGTTGCCAGGACATGCAAGAATAATGTTTGTCTGGGCAATCAAAAAAAAATGTTTCCAAAAAAAAAACCAATGTGTCGCCTCGGTGACCTTGAGTTCCCTTTCCTGTTTTACCACTACTGATTTCCTGCTTGTGATCCTCCCCCAAAACCCAATCGATGATGATACTGTAGTATAGCCTTAGTGTTTGCGCACTCTAGCTAATCGTTTTCCAACACTGAATACGGTTTTTAAGTTTCTATTTCTTAAGGGCATGCCACCTATTTACACACACCCACACTCACACATACACATGTATGGAAAGGGACCTTGTCCAACACTGGTTACCTCAGTTTCCTTTTCCGTTTCCATAAACATTTCCGTTTCCGTTTCGTTTCCACCTTATATACTCATTGTTTCGTTTCCGTTTTCCGTTTCTTAAAACCTGACAAAAGAACAATGATGAATCAGAAAGTAAAAGGAGAAGAAATCATTAGAACGACGAAGCGCCCAAAAAGGTGTAACCCAGATATTGGTGTAAACGACTTGGTGTTACTTTTGCATACCAACAGAATCAGCTGAGCCCCAAAAAATACCCGACCACCCCACCCTCTTGTGCTTTCTCCATTCACCCTGTATATATACTTGATATATATATATAAAAACTATATACCCCATATATAAATATATATACACATATAAAAGAGAAATCTCTGATATGATATGCAAAACTGAAACCATCACGAAATTCCGAAAATCCGAATCGAAAGCGCTTGAAATTGATGTTGATTTGTGTACCACTCACTCACTTCTGACTTATGATTTTTGATTCATTCAATTCCATTTTTGAGTTCGGAATCCGGGCTAAGAAAGTGCCGCGTGATTGATAGTGATTGATGTATTATTACGTACGAAGGTCCTTGCTAATCTATTATTGCCCAAATCGTTCTATTCTCTCCGCAAAACGCAAACGAACAGATCCGATATGATGACGAGGACGAGGATGAAGGTCCACAACCGGATCCTACACTTGAACAGGGTGTGCCAATACCTGTTCGATTGCAGGGCAGCTTCCCGCCGGAATTGGCCTCCACTCCTCTCGAGGATATCGATCCCTACTACAGCAATGTACTGGTAAGTGTAGAAGAGCTTTAAGATCTTGAAGGAAGGGATTCTTTAAAATATATAACCCCAATATTGACCCCAATATGAAACCAACGCTCTCTTGCAGACATTCGTAGTTGTAAGCAAAGGAAAAGATATTTTTCGCTTTTCTGCATCAAAAGCAATGTGGCTGCTCGATCCATTCAATCCGATACGTCGTGTGGCCATTTACATTCTAGTGCATCCATTATTTTCCCTATTCATCATCACCACAATTCTCGTCAACTGCATCCTGATGATAATGCCGACAACGCCCACGGTTGAGTCCACTGAGTAAGTACGCCCAGCCCCAGTCGCACTATATACGCTGCATACATATATATAATCTCTAACTTTACCATATATACAAAGTGTCCCCTGAATACACTTGAGTTCGTTCCCCATAGCTAAACTTTATTTTCGAAACTTTTTTCACTTGATTTCCCATTTTCGGTTTACGTTTTCTGTTCGTCTTTTTGTTTCTGAAACCCCTAACAACTAATGTTCTTATACTCTGTACTAGTCATATAAGTATATAAACATCTATATACCTATGTGCTATATAATCGACATATTTAACTATATATTTAAACGATATATTATACAATACCATATATGTAACTTTTTCGATATTTATGCAGATGTGTATTTAGGTCAAACTTGAATTTCTTTCCTCTATGATTTCAACAAAAGCCAAACGATAAGAAATCGATAAACAGCAACAAACCAAAGTGCAATCGATATGTAAACATACCTGTACTATATCTATATGAACTAAAAAAAAACCAAAAAACCCATTTATCAGTCTAATCAATCCTTGCAACCTACGCAGGCGAAGGTAAAGATGTCGAGTAAAGTAAAGTTCCTAGGTAGCTAAAGCCATTTCCAGTAAGAGAACCTTGATATCATGATGCATTAAAGTAGTGGTAGGACATCTCGGTGATGACCGGTGGCTAGTCCATTGGGAACCGTTCTTGTATGATATGACACCACTATCGCATCAAACTTTGCCTACATACCTATCTTCTATCTACCAACTAAATATATATATATATGTATATCCTCATATGACTTCGTAACCTTGCAATATTCGATCGTTTTGTTCGATCGTAGATCGTAACTCAGATCCATTCGAAATTACTCAGATCCATTGCAACTGTAAATTTACCTCGCTAGTCCATCTGCGTCCATTGGGCCAATCACCCAATCAATCTTAACTATATCCGAACCGACTATTCCGATCCGAACATAGAGGCCCAGCTGGGACTGAACCAGTCGAACTGGTTGGTTTTGGTTTGTTCACGTTTCGAATTAAATTCAATCGATATATCATTTTTAAATGAAGTAACTTTGCTCTGTATATTCGATAGTAGTTCCTAGCTACCTAGTTTATTAACATTTATGTATCCTACACATGCTTAGAGCATACAACATAAACCTATATTTATATCCATAGATAGATCTTATGTAAACTGTTAAATATTTATATTAAGTAAACCTCTTGTAACCAAAGTATTGTAAACTAAATCCCCTAAAAAGTTCCCAAAACTAGAAGCAGAACTTAGTTCTATTTGATCATCGTAACTATGTAAGTCATATATAACCATAGAACTATACATATAAGTAGTACATACTTAGTTAGTTAAGATCCCCCATAATTTAAATTAGTTTTAGAGAAGAAACCATTTTTGTAAGGGGGTTGGTAGCCGTACTATTCACAGATCGGTCTGGGGCGAAAAAGTAAAGTAGTTTTGTGTGGAACTTAGTGTCAAAAACATAGAAAACTCATAACCTTAGAAAAGTTGATGGATTCTAGGATCCCTTGATTCCATATATATATAGTATATATACATATATTTTGATATCTCATTTGTCGGCAGGACATCTGTCTCTCGCTCTTTTCCCAATCAATTCGACATGTACTTTTAGTTAGACTCGATTCGATTAGTGCTCATCTAGAAGTCGTTTAGCCTAGAACATTGCGTATACGTAGTGGTTACTTGTACATTGGTAATGGTAAACCTTAGTGACAATAAAAAAGGAAAGCCAAGCGAGCAAAAATGCTTTGAAGAGAGCGCACAGCGCCAAGAAAGCAATATGAAAAGTGAAAAGAGTTACGTCATTTTTCTAGCTGATATCAAAGTTATTGTCGCAGATTTGGTATCAGAATCGAGCACCCTAAGGAGAGAGACAGAGAGAGAGATAGAGAGACAGAGACAGATAAGGACAACTTTAAGAATAAGGATAAAGATACGGTTAAGGATAGCGAGAAGATGGAAGTGCAAGCGGAAGTGTCACTTGAACTTGGCCAAGGGTTGGGCGTTCGAGGGTTCAGGAAATAGGTGGGGATAGCAGGATGGCTGAACAGCAGGTGCTGCATAACTTGAGACACGCACACACACCACCTACCGGGAGAAAAGGGAAAGTAACCAGAGAAGGGAAGGCCAAAGGACGCTTCTCAAAGTGGGTCGAGTTGGGCATGCAGAGAGAGGAATTACTACAGGGGAGTCTATATAATACACTATATAATACATGAAATGAAAGGTTTATTGTTACTAATATCTTTAAAAAACCATTAAAAATATTTTTAAAATTTTAAAGGTACAAGAAATCTTAGAACATAGTCTCTGCTCATTAGGTATTGCATCCCAAATGCTCCATTGTTTTCCCCGGTGCAGGGAACAGAACACACTTGTGCGGGCCCCTGAGAAAGACATAATACCTGCAATTAAAACACAGCTCAAGTGTCCTTCACAGGCATTGGGGCCTAGGTCAGACGCATTCCCATCCCCCTCTTCGACTTTAAACTAGTTGCGGCGCCCAAAGGACAACGACAACGACAACGAGCGCTGTCTGAAATGCTGGCTGAAATCTGTCAAATGGCTAACTAGGCAGCGCGGGGGGTGCGACTCTGGGGGGGCTTGACAGCGGGGGGCAGCAGGGGGGGGGGGGCAAATGGGCGGACAGTTGGCCGAAGGTCGGCCTATTGATCTGACGCCCACACGAACAGCTTCCCACACACAAAGGCAGCGTCGCGTCAAGCAGTTGGCCGTTAAGTATTAACCATTATTGACATTGACAATTGTCTATCTGCATCTGCAATTCAGTAATTAGGACGCTCGAGTACTTGCCAAGTGTCCTTTTGATGTGGAATGTGGAATAGAAGGCATTTGTTCCACATCAATTTCAGTGCCCATGCACCCAATAAGTGTATGAAAATTATGAAATTAAATGTTTAATCAAGTTTTCAATTTTAATATTCAGGCAAAAATAGATAAAGTGATAAAAATATTTAATATGATTTAATAGGCAGCAAATTGTGCACAGAGAGAATTTACTAAAAAGAATGGCGTTCTCAAATTGAGTATTTGTATTCTCACTTTGAGGTTTTACTGAGAAAAAATGCTCTATAAAAACTAAATTTTACGAAAATGTTGTCAAAAATTTTTAGACTCAAAAACATTTTTGCCCTGAATTTTAAAAATTTGCTTCATTGGCGATTTTTTGCTTAAAGTTATATACATTTTCTACTGCCTAGATTTATGTTTTAAAAATAATTCAATTTTACTAAATAAACAAAATAAATAAAAAAAAAATTTTCTGATAAATATAAAATTTTTTTTCTGATAAATAAAAAAAATCGAAAACGAAACAAATTTCTAAAAATTCTAGGGCGAATATTTTTTGAGTGTTTTTGGTTATATTTCTAGTGAAAAGTTCTCAACTTGAGTATAAAGTTCTTGGTTAATTCTCTCTGTGTATCTGTGCATCTAAAAAGTACGCTTCTTATGAAACACTTTCCTTCCACAATTTCTCGGTGTGTGTGTGTGCGTTGGCTTTTTGGGGATCCCACCTAAATGACAGGGGCTCTAGAGGCAGTTGCAACAATCTAGGACAAAAGCAAGGGCAATTTGTGAATCGCAGATAGGGATACTATCGTTGTGAACTCGTTGAAACTGGGCCACCATTCACACAAGCGGTTGGGCAAATCACTTAAGTTAGTTTTAAAACGTACGTTTACACGGAATCTTGGAGAATCTTGGAGAAACTACGATTAAATCTGTCCATGGAGTATGGCGAATATGGTAAATCAACGCTGGATCGAATGGTGCCAGCGACTGGAGAGAGCATCACGATTTGGGAACCGCGAGTGTAGCCTACTTTTAAGCGTTTAAGCAACTTTTTCTCCAATTTTGCAACTACTCTATTTGAATACTTGATTTTCGATTATCGATTTTCAATTTTCAATTTCTATGTAACAGTTACCCATCTATTTTCTTGGTCAACCTTTACAACAATTGGTTTTAGTTTTTGTGTGTCTTCTTCTTCTTGTTTTTTTGTTTGTTTGTCGATGACCCATCATCAGGCAGTCTAATCAAAATAAAAATCAACATTTCAAGCCATATTTGAAGTGCATAAGAGCCAAGAAGACAACAACAAATTGCATTTCGAAATTCAATTCGTTTTTAGGGTGATATTCACCGGAATCTACACATTTGAATCAGCTGTTAAAGTGATGGCACGAGGTTTCATTTTATGCCCGTTTACGTATCTTAGAGATGCATGGAATTGGCTGGACTTCGTAGTAATAGCTTTAGCGTGAGTTATATAAACCTATATATATGATAATATCTTACTTATTACAATTGAATAATAAATTATCATCCATTCGTAAATCACATTTCCACTGCTTCAGCATCGAAAGTAATGATGTTTCGAAAATATTTAGTCTCATTATAATTTTAAAGATATTTATAATAATTTAAAAACCTTTTTACTTTCGGTGCTGAGCTTCTCGCACCCATGTATCATCTATAAGGATCAGTTCTCGTTTTTTGTGTTGCCTTTGAACTACGATTTGCTTTCGTATTGGTATCGTAACTGGATCATCATCCATCGTATAAACTGTAGTCACACGAATCTGAATAGCAGGCCTCCTTACCACCCAACAACCCGAATTTCCAATCGAATTTCCTTTCAACCACTTTCCCACGCCATGTTTTCCATGTTTCGGTTTTATGAATTCTCTTCTTTTTTTTTCTGCTTCAAGTTTACAGTCAGTTGACTTCTGATTACAAATTAGCGGTATTTGCATACAATATTTATTATTATTATCAATTTATGCAAAACATTCACACACTCACACGCGCACACACACTTCATTAACATAATCGAGGTGGTGCCAGTGCTATTTGTGTGTACATATCTGTGTTGTGTGTGTGTTTGTGTGGGAGTCGCGCAATTAGCAGCATCAAGTTGAGTCAATCAATAAAAGCGAAAAAACGAATAAATCGCAATGAAAGGGGGAAAAAACGAGACTCAACGGCGTTAACCGATTTACAGACATATGCATATATGCATATTTTGCTGGTCCATTAAATGCAATCAAAGAGACAGCTGTGTGTTCTATCAGCATCAGCAATTACATAAATGAGCTCAGAATGCGGGGAAGCACAGAAAAATCAAGCAAAATCGCTGCCCATAAAAAATGCACATGTTTGCCGAAGCAAATATATGTTGGCACAGTCCATCAAGCGGGAAAATCACTTTGAAAAATATCAAAATTTATAAAAGAAATGAATACATTTGTAACGATTTTTAAATACATATTTCTAATGTCAAAAAATTTATTTATTTACTTAAAAATTCCTATAAGAAATTACTATACAAAATATAAATTTAGAAAATAATCCAATGCATTTTAAAAGATTAAAGATATTTTTCCAAGTCAACAAAATTTCTTTACTTCAAAATTCTATGGCAGTAACGCAAAATTAAAAGAAGGAAAATCACTTCGAAAAATATATATTCATTTAAATGCATTTGAAACGATTTTTGAAAGCCAAAAAATTAAAGAAAAAATATTCTTTACCTTAAAGTTCCAATAATTAATTTTAATTAATAGAAGTAAACCATGATAAATTTCAAAAAAGTAGGGTTATTATTGACCCCAAAATTCCAGGAATTCCCTTGCCAATTACTGGCTGACTTATTGGATGAAATAAACCTATATATAGCGGAATGTGGGTGCATTTGCACGATTAATCAAAGGGGAGAGGCCAACGGAGGTACTCAAAAGTGGTAGCTGAACCAAATTAAAATGAACAGCGGCCCGGAGACCAAAGCGCAAATGGAATTACATTCATTAGAGTCAGCAGTTGGAAAATAATAAAAAAAAAGAAACGAAGGGAAAAAGCTGCCACAAGAAAACAACCATAGAATTCTATAGAATTATATACGTTACACGCGAGGCAAACAAAAAAAGTCGCGTTAACGGAGCGTTTTTATTGATTTATTTTTGCGTTTCTAATGACGCGCCCAACCATACACACACACATATAAATATAATATACACACACACACACTGTTACAGACCAGGATTTTCTACGATTATTTCCCAAGCACTCACTCACACTCATACACACACACATAACAAAAGCCATAAACAAATTTTTGGTCGCTCAAGTTAATTTTTGTTCCATTTCCCAGCTTTTGGATATTTTTTTCTTCTCTTTTTCTTTTTTCGAAATTGCCGCTTTTCGTTGTTCTTTTTTTGTCGTTTCGTGACAATTCCATTTCATTGCTTTCTGCTTCATTTTAAGCATTTATTGGAGCTGTCTATTTGCCATACTTTTTTTCTCTTTTTCCTTGCTGGCCAAAAGAGGGGGAGGGGGGAGGGGGTGGTGGTGACTGGGAGGTGACTGTGTCGTGCGGCACATTTGCCTGGTGGCGCCGCCAGGACGCGCAGCCTTGGCTCGTCAATGCCAGGCACGACATTTTAAAGCTCCGGCTTAAAGCATTCGCTTTTCTGTGCTTGTTGTTCTTGCCTCCATGGAGAGCGAGAGTTTCCGAATGCAGGCCAAAAGCCAGGATTCAGACAGAAATAGGCACCCATAACGCTGTTAAATCGAATCCAATTAGCAGTATTGCGACCACACACTGCGTATACATAATAAGCCTTTTCAGCCCAAGCACTTTACATATACGTAATTTTAAGAAAAATTCCCAAATATTAAGTATACGCACGACCACACTGCGTTACGTTACTTTACGTAATTTTAATTTTAAAAAATTCCCAAATATTACGTATACATAAAAGGCCTTTGGCTGCAGAAAGCGATACGTTACGTTACGTTATTTTACGAAACTTAATTTTAAAAAATTCCAAATATTACGTATACATAATAAGCCATTGGCTGCAAAAAGCGATACGTTACGTTACCTTACGTTATTTTACGAAACGTAATTTTCAGAAATTTCCAAATATTACGTATACGCAATGGTCATTGCATTTACATTGCATCCTCTGGATCCTTCTTGCAGATCTTCAAGCCTCTCGAACCTCCTCGCCCTGCTTTTCACCCCCCGAGAAACTACAGCACTGCACGCAATGGCAGACAAATCGATAAATATTCATGAAAAATAAATGGAACCGCTGTTGCTAGTGGCACTTTCAGTTTTGGGGTGGCACTCCCCACCCACTACTACCCACCACCCACTGCCACTGAGAATTCCCAAAGGATGACGTACGACGGGTCACAGCAAACTCTGGTCGGGGGGCTAAGCAGGCTCTATTAATATGCTTCTTTATGGCCGGCCACTGGGAATGAAAATTGATCGGTGGGCCCCCGAGAGGGGGGTGGAGGGGTGGAGGGGGTGGGAAGTGGCCCAGGTGAAGCTAATTTACAAAATGTGTAATAAACTTGGCCCGGCCGCAGCTTTATTTATTTTAGTGCCTATGTTTTGGGGGCATATGTCAAAGTTCGCATTCATTTCGGCTATATACCTATGTTTTATATGTACACTCACCTTTCACACACATATACACACACACTTTCGTTTTGATTTTCCTTAATTGCTTTGTAAAGAACAACGAAGGAATTATGAACCCACAACATTTGTAATTATATCGAATGCAATCGAATCAAATCGAATCGAAGCAAATTCTATAAATAACCAAAAAACTAATTGCATGCCTATAGCACTCTAATTACTAATATTCGATGACATTCTGTGTGTATTATATCCGTATCTGTGATCTGAATCTGAATCTGCCAACGAAACCGAACGACTCTACGCTATCCGATCTGCAGTTATGTGACCATGGGTATAGATTTAGGTAATCTAGCAGCCTTGCGAACGTTTAGGGTGCTGCGAGCGCTTAAAACCGTAGCCATTGTGCCAGGTATGGAATTTTGAATACGCCACGCGTTTGTCTTACTGAATAATACACAAAAATAAGAAATAGGAAAGAACTAAACCACTAAATCAACTATCCCATTAACAGGCTTGAAGACCATCGTCGGCGCTGTCATCGAATCGGTGAAGAATCTGCGCGATGTGATAATCCTCACCATGTTCTCCCTGTCGGTCTTCGCGCTGATGGGACTGCAGATCTACATGGGCGTGCTCACGCAGAAGTGCATCAAGAAGTTCCCGCTGGACGGCTCCTGGGGCAATCTGACCGACGAGAACTGGGACTATCACAATCGCAACAGCTCCAATTGGTATTCGGAGGACGAGGGCATCTCATTTCCGCTGTGCGGCAATATATCCGGCGCGGGGTAAGTTCTACATTTAAATAGATAAGTTATCGATATATTGTTGATATGTTATCGATATATTACTGTTATAGTATCGATATATTATCGATTTGTTATCGATATATTAACGAGATTGATATTATCGATATATTAAGGAGATTGAAATTATCGATATATTATTGATATTTTATCGCTATATTATCGATATATTAAAGAAATTGAACCAAACTGAACTCTGTTGTCTCTTCGTTTCATTCCATGCTATGATATACGAAATACGATCAGGCAATGCGACGATGATTACGTGTGCCTGCAGGGGTTTGGACCGAATCCGAACTATGGCTACACCAGCTTCGATTCATTCGGCTGGGCCTTCCTGTCCGCCTTTCGGCTGATGACACAGGACTTCTGGGAGGACCTCTATCAGCTGGTGTTGCGCGCCGCCGGACCATGGCACATGCTGTTCTTTATAGTCATCATCTTCCTAGGTTCATTCTATCTTGTGAATTTGATTTTGGCCATTGTTGCCATGTCGTATGACGAATTGCAAAAGAAGGCCGAAGAAGAAGAGGCTGCCGAAGAGGAGGCGATACGTGTAAGTAGACACCCAGACAACTGCCAACAGCAACTGCAGCTGCAACTGCCACTGCAACTGCAGCAGCAAGTGCCACGCAGTGGGACAAGAACAGACAATTGAACAGTATACGTACTATATAAACTCGTACTATGTACCAAGAACACTACCACTACCTATACCAATACTAATTCCACCAACAGATGATGGTAGATAATTTCAATTTCGATTGCTGCGGGAACTCGATCGAATATTGAGAATATCTACCCGTACCAATGACTACCACAGCAACAACCACAACAGACTTGCTTTTTTCTTTTGTATGTACCATATGAATATGAATATGAATATGAATATCAATATGAATATGAATATGAATCGACTACTCGTATGTATATCGTATGCCCTAATATCGTATGCTTTAGCTAATTGTCTATCAAACTTAATCAACTATCGCAACATCTTATCAAAACTACTATCTCTCCTGTACTTTTCAATCATTGTATAAAATGTCGAGCTCGGTTCCGTCTGATATAGCCATCTCGTACCAGTAACTGCTATAAGATCTGGTCTCAATCACGAACCATTCAGCTTCCGAAGTTCCTGGAACTTGCCCTTTTCTCTCTCTCTCTCTCTCTCCATGTATACTACTTATATATTTTATCTTGTATGTAAACTCTTTGGAGATGTACTCGTACTTACTTACTATATACTTATGATTTTAGTGCACCATTAGTTCCGATCCTGTCACTAGTCACAAACGATTAACGAAAATAACAAAAGAAGAAATCAAATTACTCACAACCTATACTTACTCTATATATATATAAATATGTATGAAATAAGTTCCAGCCCCGAATCCAGTTCCCAAAACCCGTCCTATTCCAAAAAAATCTCTCCCAGCACAGCACCTTATTGTATGATTTCATCTGATCTGATCTGTATACTTGTCAACCATAACCGATCAAAGTAGTGTAGTTTTGCTTTTCGTAATGTACCAATTCCCCTCCAAAAACCCAACCGAAAGACCCAATCCCTAACCCAAAAGAAACCCCGAACCTAAACCCAAACCCGAACCTCCGGATGTGTGAGATTGCGGAGTGATGGGGACTGTACATAATTGCTAATCTATAATAACCATTGTTGTAGGAAGCGGAGGAGGCTGCCGCCGCCAAAGCCGCCAAGCTGGAGGAGCGGGCCAATGCGCAGGCTCAGGCAGCAGCGGATGCGGCTGCCGCCGAAGAGGCTGCACTGCATCCGGAGATGGCCAAGAGTCCGACGTATTCGTGCATCAGCTATGAGCTTTTCGTTGGCGGCGAGAAGGGCAACGATGACAACAACAAGGAGAAGATGTCCATACGCAGCGTCGAGGTGGAGTCGGAGTCGGTGAGCGTTATACAAAGACAACCAGCACCTACCACAGCACACCAAGCTACCAAAGTTCGTAAAGTGAGCACGGTAAGTATTCCGAGCGCAGGCGCAGCATTATTCTTTACCTTCCTTTCCATTCCAGTCTTTTGTGTTCCGTTTCCGTTCCGTTTCGTTTCGTTCCATTTGACGAGTTTCCTTTTCCGTGATAGTTTTCCTTATCCGTTACTCCACAAAAATCCTCCTCGTTTTCGTAATTCTTTTTCGCTTCTTTTTATTTTCGTATTCCTTTCCGTTTATCCGTTTTCCGTTCGGCTTTTGCGTTTTGGGCTCTACTGTACCCAATGTCTTTAGACCTAGATGTGTTAACTGTACTTGAATTGTGTTTCGATTGGCCCGATGGCCGATCGATTACTATTATATATATACAATATATATATATATATATATATATATGCGTTGCCTTGTGTTGCTTTTGGCCTCGGTTAGGTTGATTTTCCGTTGCGTTTTCGTTATTCTAATCGACTCCCCTGCAAGGGTTCGTCTTCCGATCGCTGCCTATCGATAACCGATCACTGGGCTCCAGTTCCAGTTTCAGCTTGCGTTGCAGCTTCGAGTCCTTTCAAGAGCTATCGATTAATTGCGTCGCCGCTACAGCTACAGTTAGAGCTACAGTAAAGTTACAGTTATAGTTACCGTTACCGCTAACAGCTACCGTTACCGTTACATTGCCATTGCATTGTTATCGAGCCTGAGTTCCCGTTATCGCCTTTCATTTTGTTTATCCTTTCTCGTCGATTTTCCTTTGATTAGCTTGATCATTTTGTTGATCTTTTGATTGGATCGTACATCTCGTGCCTTATATGCTGTATAAACTTACCCGTATGATCATGCAACTAGATATTGAATCCTTTCATACCTGTATATGGATATAGTGTTAGTGCGTGTCGATACGTATGTATGTACTATGATATTTACCTATCTATCTATCTATCTATCTATCTTTTTCGATCTCTCTCTGAAACTTTTCGTTGGTTTTAGTTTTTAGTTTTCTGTTTTTCTTTTTTGATTTCCATTCGATATGTGCATGCGAGTGCCTGTGAGTGCGTGAGTGTCGGCGGGATATATAGAATCCCAGGAAGTTTTGTAGTTCTATTATAATAGGAGCTTTTGACAATAATTTTTCTATTTGCCTAGCTTCTGATTTTGAATTTAGCTTTGAGTTTAGTCCTTGCTTTCCAGTGATTTCGTAATTTCTCTTATCGTTTTTGTTTCGATTTTGGTTGGGTCATTGCTCGGAATGCTTTAAGTAACATCGAAAACTCGTTATCCCCATATATATTTTATGGATATTATAACAATTGGCTTCCAACTGCATTCTGCTACGCCCGACATTTCAACGCAAGCTAAGAGAACCGATAAGAACCATAGGCTTCAGATTCGTCAGCTTGGCTTGACTATTGGATCTGCGCTTAAAGGCTTTGAACCCATGCAAAAACCACTGAACTTTTCGGTTTTCGTTTTAAATTGATTATCGGTTATAGTTTCGGTTCCGGTTTTAAGTGATATCCCTGATCCCTGACTTTGGTCAGCGATCAATGTTTCCTTTTAGTTCAATCAAGTTGAGTTTCTGTTTAAACTTTTGTTAACGTTTCGTTCCAATATTTGTTGATATATATTGTACGATAGAGTTTCAGATTTGAACATTTCTGTGGCTGCATAACCATTGCATGCATTGATCGAACGTTACATTTACCGCTATAGCATCTATAAATGTATAACAATTATAACAGTTGACACACACCACAAACGAATTTCGGAAATTAGAATCCATCAATTGGAAAACGTAGCCACTTGTGCTCCATCAGCACCAGATCAAATGAAATCAAAACGATTAACGATAACAATACCTATCGGGCGAGCGATAACCAATTGCGATATCCACAGACCCTTTCTCTTTCTTGCTAAGCTAAATATATAATTACCGCTCACGACACCTCGACCGTTTTTGGCATTTGGCAAGCGTTTGCTTTATCGCACAGCAACACAAACACAAAAACGCGCGCAATTGGAGGTTTCCCACGATAGCCGATAACCGATAACCAATAACCGATGATATGTGGCTCCCTTTATCGAGCGGCAAGCTCTCGAATGATGAAAATGTTTTCGGCTTCTCTCTTTTAAGTCGTAAGCCCGCTAACACAGCAAAGAACTAAGAAAAACACATTTTCACACGATATATACCTAACCGATATACTGATTGATAACTCGCTATCGCTATCTCGCTCTCGCTCGCTCGCTAGCTCGTTCTAACCAACCATAAAGTTTGCTCAGGGCAGCCTCAGATAGTTTTCGATGAGAGCAGAAACTATTTGGGATTGACCGTTGATCGTGTATCGATAAGTCCCCAGTTGCCTAAGGTAGGTTGCTCTCTCTCTCTCTCTCGCTCCTTCTCTCTCTCTCTCTCTGTCTCCTACACACACCACACTCTTTCTCTCTCCAACTTTCTCTCTGTCTCGCTCGGTTAGACCCACAATCAAGCGAACTCACACAGACAGACAAGAAACAACACAAAAAAAAGAAAGTCTGATTAGGACTGAAAGCAGAGCCAAGATATGTAAAACTTACCGTGTCCAGTAACAGACATACCGTGTAGATTGTATCCTTACTTTCGATCCGATCCGCTAGTCGCCGCCCCCCTGCCATGCCCCGCTGAGTATGCAACGAAAAGAGACCGAAAGCGCAGTAGAGTTGTGACTTGAAACTAGAAATGCATCCGTACCAAGTTTGGAAGAGATTTGCCTAGAGTTGATTGTAGAACTTACCGATTAACACTTGATTCTGATTCTGGTTCTAATTTTCGATTATTTTCGTTACCGTTATTGAGCCGGCTTTTCCGCCAATGGAACCAATATCCCGATCGACGTTTGTTCAAACCTTCTTTTTTTTCCGTATTGTTCCATTAAAGTTTTCTCTTTTTTGTTGGTTGATAATTCTTGATCTAAGAAATGTATAAGTATAACCCTGTTAAGAACGTTTAAGTTTTTTTCTTCTCCAACCTCCCGACCCCAAAATATTTACCTAAATTAATCAACTTTCTAATCAAACGCTACGCTGAAGTAGAACTGATTTACACCATAATTTAAAAACTCAAAAATCAACCGTTCACAAAATAACAAAATGTAAAATAGTTGCTATCTAATCATGTTAAAAGGAACATACACATGCATAGTAAACACAATATACACACACACACAAGAAAGACACGTGTATTCTTACCACTAAACGCTCGAAGTAATAACTTTTCCTTTAAATCGTAGACAACCAAACTGAATATTTTATACCAAAACAAAAGGAAACGCAAATTGTACAAAATATGAATATACATTTATCCATAGATTTTAAAACCGCAATCGAGGAATATATATATTTTATTTGATTCATTTTTCTTTTTCTTCTTCTATTTATACTTTGTACAACAAATGAAAAAAAAAATGAAAACGAACCGAAAAAAAAACAAAACTTAGACATCCTTATCCTTACCTGGTTCACCGTTTAACATACGCAGGGGATCACGTAGTTCTCACAAGGTAAGCGCCCAACACACACACTAGAACACGCCACACACCCACAAATACAACATCTCCACTGACACAGACACGGATTTGCGTTATACACGTACATTTACACTCACCATCATCGGTCAATCGATCATGTCCATGCGGAGATCCTCGATCCCCGATCCTCGTGCTGTGGAATTGGCCATCGGTCATCACGAATCACAACACTCGTCGATCATCTGAGACTCTCACCGTCCTAGTCTTAGCCAAGTAAACGTATCTCGTAGGCAGTTTAGAACATATAGTTTTCGAAACGGTTTCCATTTCCAACACTGAACGAAGTCTTTGGATCATACCACATATTTGTATAAGCGACTAGTTAGCGTAGCATATCCGAAATATCTGTAATACTCCGCAATAAACCCGAACATCTTTAGATCTGAGAGTCATATGTGGCACCTAATCAACCATATCGATAAGCTTTCGCATTACCATTGCCATAACATAACCATTTGTCTCAAACTCACCTAATCGTCTATTACTGTCTACATGTTTTATGGTTTTCTACTCTTCGATAATAATTGTTTCCTTGTTTGGCCTTGTTTTGTATCTTTGTATCGCTGTATCTTCATATCCCTATATATATATAACTGTTATATATACTATCGTGCATATCCATCTATAACGTATAGTCGTCTAACTAACTGTACTGCTCTTAACTGTACTCGGTTGTAAGTGTGTCTGTCTCTGTGTGCCTGTCCTCTGTACACCTCCCTTGTACACCTGTACACATCTGTGCACCAGACTCTGACTCTGGTTGGCTCGATCTCAGCAGTGGGCTTCGATGGGAACAGTTCTCGTCCGGATGTCACTCATCTCACGGTCACTGTTACACACGGTCACTGCCATAGTCGCAACTCACAGTCATTGTCACCGTCACGTTCACCTTCATTTTCATGCCTCAATGTGCATTCTTACGATCGTTTTGCCTTCTGATTTCTTCTTTTCTTCTTGCTTAATTTTTTGAATTTTTTTCGTTAGTTTATCATTTGTTATCTGTAAGTATATGTGTGATCATATCTATGTATATGCAAAATAAACCAAAAACTCATGCATAAAAATAATAAATATAGTCAGTCTGTGATCCGTTTCCCCGAATTCTTAACCAACTACGGAAGCTGCCACTGTAACTACCTGAAATCAGCTCAGATACTTTTGATCTACCATCTGAACTGATTTCGATTAAAGCTCATTTGATTTATTCTTCCGCTCTTCAGTTATTATGATTGCCTATAATTGCTCATTTCAATACCATCGATAACGAGTGTGTCTGTTGGAGAAACAGACCGATAGGCCGATAACGATTACCCCGCCTCATAACTATCACCACTCTTGGCAAATACCACCTAATATACCCACTCCTACTACTGCTCTCTGCTGTATTACTACTTTGTAATTACCAACTATCGTGTAATTACTAACTATGTATACAAATATATATTTATATAATATACATTGCGGTGTGGCTTCACTGAATGCGCGAGTGGGTGCGTGTGTGTGTGCGAGTGTGCCTGTGTGGATGCCAGTGGGCTTAAGCTGATAAACTAACCGATCCTCACCCTGTAACCATGTCCAGTACACGATACGGAACGGACGTGGCCGCTTTGGTATACCCGGTAGCGATCGCAAGCCGTTGGTATTGTCAACATATCAGGACGCCCAGCAGCACTTGCCCTACGCCGACGACTCGAATGCCGTCACCCCGATGTCCGAGGAGAACGGGGCCATCATAGTGCCCGTATACTATGGTAATCTAGGTGAGGTTTCCTCTTCTTTTCCCACATTCCTTCCTAACCTAAAAAACCAACCGTTGATTTCGCTTTCAGGCTCTCGGCACTCATCGTACACCTCGCATCAGTCCCGAATATCGTATACCTCACATGGCGATCTACTCGGCGGCATGGCCGTCATGGGCGTCAGCACAATGACCAAGGAGAGCAAATTGCGCAACCGCAACACACGCAATCAATCAGTGGGCGCCACCAATGGCGGCACCACCTGCCTGGACACCAATCACAAGCTCGAGCATCGCGACTACGTAAGCCCTGGGAAACCTCTCTTAAAAGCCCAACGATTGTTATCGATTATTCCGATTATTACAGGAAATCGGTCTGGAGTGCACGGACGAAGCTGGCAAGATTAAACATCATGACAATCCTTTTATCGAGCCCGTCCAGACACAAACGGTGGTCGACATGAAAGGTAGGATATGGCCTAGTGCAATTTCGATTATTTTAGGGAACCATAACGATTGCTATGTATCGATCTAATTTGTTTAAGCCACACAAAATATTTCAGATTTGAGTACGACATGGTAAAGGTAATACCTTTTTACGATTTAACACATATCCCAAAGCACGTAGCAGGCGAATAAGATGAAAGAAAACAATTAGTTCGATAGTTTCGATAACACAGTCGCCTCCTTTGTTTTCTGCTCCTTTCAGATGTGATGGTCCTGAATGACATCATCGAACAGGCCGCTGGTCGGCACAGTCGGGCAAGCGATCGCGGTGGTAAGTGAATTGATATATGCCTGCCGATAACTGTAACCGTTTAATCTATCGATTAATCTCCATTCCGTTCATTCTGTACATTTTTGCATCCCAATCGATATCGATCGTCGTCTCTTTTGTGTTTAACCCTTACATGTGCATTGTTCGATTTGGTTTCCGTTTCCTGTTTCGTTCGTTATCCATGTAAATACAAATACTGTAAACCGCCTTTTGGGAGAGCGCGGGGAATAAAGATTGCCAGTCCAGTCCAGTTTCCCCGGCAATCTCCTCCTTTTCAATAATTTACATTTTTGGCTTTACAAAACCAGCATATAATAGCTTAAGATCATTATCTCCAGCCCAATTTCTTGCCCAAAAATCGATAATAAAAAATGAGAAATGAAAAATCAAGTGAAGTGACAGTTTCATTGCCCTGGCCATCATGGCTGTCTCGACAAAAGATTTAATTCAATTCCAACTCATGGTTTATGCATTTCATTTTGCATTTTGATTGCGGTCTTGTTTTGATTTTATCGGTTCTCGCATGCGTTTTGTGACCCCCCCCCGCCTGTCCGAGTCCTTCGGCTGATTGATTGATTGATGGCTGAAACGAATGAGCAAGTGTCCTGCTCCTAGAGCTCGCATGCGGCCTGCATCCTGTGCATCACCGTGCATCTGCCGATTGATAATTGATAACCGATAACCGATAACCGATACCCAAATAACCGATTAAACCCAATCGCGCCGGCGAAAAGCGAACGATTCGTGACCTTTGTTTATATATTTCACCCATTGCATTTTCCTTTGTGTTCTGTTCTGCATTCTATCTCTCTCTACTCTCGTGTGCATACATATATATATAAATATATTTTTGATTCCTCTACTCTGAGCTGAGCTTAAATAAGCAATACATATATTTTATATATATACCTATGCATATATATATCTCCATATATATATATATATACTCCAATGAATGACTTCTTTGACTCGTCCATTTTATTTAATGCCGTTGATGCTAACAGAAGAAAGCGAACAAGCAAAAAAAAAAAAAAAAAACACAAAAAAATAAAGAAAAGCCAAAACGTATACAACAAATGTTTAAAAGCAAACAAGAACAAAAGTCCGTTAAAAAAGTGGTGCCAGCTATCCACACGTACACACCGCCAAACAGGCACACACACCCATATATAATTAGAGTTGTTACCTCACACAGACACACACATACACACTGGCGCTTAAAGATGGAGAGCAAGGCGCTCTCTCACAGCCTTTCTCTACTCTCTCTCTCGAACTTAAAGCTTTCGCACGCTGCCTACGCTCCCACCCACACCAAAAAACACCTCCAACACACACACACACACACTGAGCAGCCGGAGAGGTGACGAAAACTCTTACTCACACTTTCCTGCCAGCTGTGACGTCACGAAGGCTGCTCCTTAGAGAGGCTCAACTTGACGCAAATACGTTTCGAAAAAATAGTTTCGAAATTTGAAAAGTGAAAGCAATTCGCGAAATTCGGTTTTCTTCCTATGTTGGTTACAATGCTATATACTATGTATTACCTTTCGTTACCTATTTTTTTTAGTGCATGCCTTAACTAGTTACCTGTACATTTTCAATATTTTAGACAACTTTCTGCCCAAACATTAGATGATTTCGTTTGTATAAGTAATTTTAGTCATTTCGTAGTTATTTTGAATTTTGGTCTAATAAAAATAAAAAAAAAACAGTATATTTGTTAATACTAGAGCATGCTTTTGTTGACCAGTTTCGTAGAGCATTATTTAGACCAATCACATTCACTGTTACCTAATGATTTCCATGATTATAAGCAATATATAATATATTTAGAACTAATTTAACTGGTAATTGAAGCGTCGAGCAACGATTGTATTGGAATATGATTCGAGTAGTTTAATTTGAGAATTTTCAGAGTGTCCGTATTGCTTCCATGGAACGGAAACTTAGCCCAGCCGAAAATTTGAAGTTTTAAAGTAGTTAGCAATCAGAATTAGTCGCATATAGAACTCAATCAGCTTTTAGTAGACAAATTCAAACAGTAATTAGCTGAATTCCAAAATGGCGGTTAAATCTTCGGCTACCGAGGTGAAGATATTCTCGAGTAATGCTGGCAAAAGATCGATACCAGGTTTCGTATAGAACCTTTGTAGTTACTAAAATTACTTTACATTATTAATTTTAATTATAATTATATATATTCGTATTCACAAGGAAGTATAAGTAATCATTTTGGTTCGGTATAAAAGGATCTACCCTCTATAAATAGTTATAATTTTAATAAAGTTTTATATTTCAGAAATGTATTCAATGTAGTATTGTGGATAGAATATGTTTCTCAACTCTGGTTTTCTATAGATGGTTTGCCAGTTTTTCACAAGGATATCTATCAGTTCCCGCCAAGTAGTTCAGTTGAGATTTATAGTACTCTTAAATTTTGAATCAAATTTGCAATCCTACCTACAAACTTTTGTTTTCGTAATATATGCAATGTGCAAAGCAAGAATTGACAATCAGTATCTCAAAGCCAAAGCCTCTCTCACACAAAACACAAACTTTGAACCGTTTGAACCGCTTAACGAATAATATCCAATGCAATGAGCTTCAACAAAATAATAAAAAAAAAACAGCAAAACCAAAACAAGAAATGAAAATAAATGAAAACGAATTAAGACTATCTAAAGTAAAAGCAATCTGGCTGAGTCAAAGTTGGTCAAATCACCACTAATAACAAATTTTTGTATGGTTCAGTCTCCGTTTACTATTTTCCAACAGAGGACGATGACGAGGACGGGCCGACGTTCAAAGACAAGGCACTCGAAGTGATCCTCAAAGGCATCGATGTGTTTTGTGTGTGGGACTGTTGCTGGGTTTGGTTGAAATTTCAGGAGTGGGTCTCGCTAATCGTCTTCGATCCCTTCGTCGAGCTCTTCATCACGCTGTGCATTGTTGTCAACACGATGTTTATGGCGATGGATCACCACGATATGAACAAGGAGATGGAGCGCGTGCTCAAGAGTGGCAACTATGTGAGTGCAATTGAATTTTATTCTTCTTACCCATCTAATACTATATAATACCATCTTATACTAACTAATACCATCTATTATCATCTAAAACAAAGAAATACTATCAAATACCATATAATACCATCTATTACCATATAATACAATCTAATACCATCTATTATCATCTAATTCCATCTAACACCAATACCAACTAATACCATCTTATACCATCTAATACCACCTTATACCATCTAATACCATCGAATACCATATAAAACCATCTAATACAATCTAATACCATATAATACCATCTATTATCATCTAATTCCATCTAACACCTATACCAATAATACCAACTAATACCATCTTATACCATCTAATAACATCTTATACCATCTTATACCACCTTATACCATCTTATACCACCTTATACCATCTTATACCATCTTATACCATCTAATATCACCTAATACGATCTCATTCCAGTTCTTCACGGCCACCTTTGCCATCGAGGCCACCATGAAGCTGTGCGCCATGAGCCCCAAATACTATTTCCAGGAGGGCTGGAACATCTTCGACTTCATCATCGTGGCCCTGTCGCTTTTGGAGCTGGGTCTCGAGGGCGTCCAGGGCCTGTCCGTCTTGCGGTCGTTTCGATTGGTAAGCCCTCGTTTCATTTAGTTTCATTCCGTTTCGTTTTGAATAGGACCTGCATTGCTAGCGTAGCCCTAAGTTAGTCCTAAGACCATAAGATTCTAACCTCTAACTCCAGCAGGCTAACCACACACTAACTATCGTTTAACGACGCGAATACCTGCGCTACCGAAGCGATCGTGACTAACTCGTTATTATCGTGCTCGTATAAACGCCCTTTCCTTTTCCTTTGCCCTCTGCCAATTTGCAGCTGCGTGTTTTCAAGCTGGCCAAGTCCTGGCCGACGCTGAATTTGCTCATATCGATTATGGGCCGCACTGTCGGCGCCCTGGGCAATCTGACCTTCGTCCTGTGCATTATTATCTTCATATTCGCGGTCATGGGCATGCAGCTGTTTGGCAAGAACTACACAGGTACTTTAGGAGATGGCGATCGCCACAACCCAGAACCATCCACCATCCTGATCCCAACAACCCAGATCCCCAATCGATAAACCAAAGACCTTGAATTCAATGCAAAGTTCTAGCGTGCAATGAAACTATTTTCTTAGTGCAACCTTTCTCAAACTTTTTGCCTCCAACTTTTTCAACTTACATACGTTTTTTGACTCTACATGCATAATATGCTCCTACTACTAAATATATACTACTTCTTAGCTATAGTCTTGAAACAAAAAAAAAAAACACCTACGTAAAACCAAGAATTCGCCTAATCCGAGAACTCGTTTAGAGAGCCACGCTTTGGGCACGGTTTATTCTTAAGTTTACCACACTTTCGTTTGATTTTAGTCTATTTTTTAAGATTCTGCTTTTGCTGCCAACAAAATGAACAAAAATTATAGCGGAAAATCTGCCCGGATCATGTCGTTTTTTTTCCTAGAGTGATTCCTAACGCATTTTAAGCGAATGTTACGTTATAAGACACCTTTTATAGGCCCGGAAATAACCCATTAGGCATAGCCTAAACCTAAGTAAGAATGGCATTATCTGTATATATATATATAGTAACTATGTATGAGGTCGAGTCGTGCACAGAAATTAGGATGATCGATGATGAGCTGAAGACTTCTGTGCACGAACAACGAACCATCGGTGACATAAAATGATATTTTACATTAGTCTTTAAATCGATTGTTTTTTGGAATAATTCTACATAACCTAAATACGATTTTTTTCCACTATATTTTCCTAATGCTTTGCCCGGCTTTCTAATCAAATCGAATCGAATCGAACCGAATTCTAACCAAATATAAACAACATGCTCGATTGACCAATCGAATCGAATCGAACCTCCCAATTGAACTGTGAATGATCCCCCAAATCAATATATACCAAATCAAATCAAATCCAATCGAATTCGCAAACTGCAGCTGCGTGTATTTAAATTGGCCAAGTCTTGGCCAACACTTAATTTACTCATTTCGATTATGGGACGCACCATGGGCGCTTTGGGTAATCTGACATTTGTACTTTGCATTATCATCTTCATCTTTGCGGTGATGGGAATGCAACTGTTCGGAAAGAATTATCATGGTAAGTGCAAGACCAATCGCATCCCCAACTCTTCTCATACAAGACCTTATTCGATGTGATTATGTGTGTGTTATGTGTGTTTTCTGTTTCTGTTCCTGTTTCGTAATTGTGTCTATGTGTCACGGGAGTCACTGTATCTCTCCGATATAATTAGCCTCACCTGTCTGTATGTACTGCGTTGCTTGAGTTTCACACATTCAGGGGATCCAATCCGAGAGGGGGGCACTATCAAAACCCTCATTCCATTTGGATTCCCGCCAGGATACCATCTGCAAGTCTATCGTTTTACGCTACCTTTTCGTTTATTAACCACCAATGAGTTACCATCAGTCCGATCCGAAGATAAGTAGAAACCCTATCCTACATAGTCGGTGATATATCGACTATAAGAATGCCTTTATGATTTACTTCGAGCTTGAGTACTGAGTATTAGATCAAGGGAGAGAGTTCCCAGGGCCCGTGTCCTCCGTAAGTACAGTAAGGAAACCATCTTTTCTCCTAGCTACTTTACTCCAAGCTCGTCTGTTTTGATTTTTTCCTTCCTAAGTATTATGTATATGCGAACGCAAGCGCAACCTAGCTACACACTTTCGTAGCTCTAGCCTGACAAAAAAATGATGGTAATGAGGCGTGCGATACTTTGTGCCACCATTTTCGGTTTTCTGTTTGTTTTTTTTTTTTTTTGTATTCTGTGTACGATTTTTCTGGCATTTTCCCTCACCGTTTTTTGTGAGTGCCCGCTGCGCTAAACACTTTTTGCACACGCTTTTGTATGTGGCTTTACACTAAACCAAAAGAAAAAAAAAAAAAAAAAACACCAATTGAAAATATGTCCAAATACCCCAAGAAATACATATATAATATAATGCGAAGTGAACCAGAAACGATAGTAACTAATATCTTACTTCATCGTCAGATCACAAGGACCGTTTCCCGGATGGCGACCTGCCGCGCTGGAACTTCACCGACTTTATGCACAGCTTCATGATCGTGTTCCGGGTGCTCTGCGGTGAATGGATCGAGTCCATGTGGGACTGTATGTACGTGGGCGATGTCTCGTGCATTCCCTTCTTCTTGGCCACCGTTGTCATCGGCAATCTTGTGGTGAGTAATCGAAATAATCGTTGGATCTAGTTGTAAACGAAGCAGTAAAAATGCGACATTCTCACTGAACGTGTAGTTGATTCACCGTATAATATCGGTGTATGCTGTAAAAATGCGACATTCTCACTGAAAGTGTAGTTGATTCACCGTATAATATCGTTATAAGCTCACGCATAAGCTGCTGCATCGTTTACAACGATCGTAATGATTGGTAACATGTAATCGATCTAAACGATGCAGTAAAAATGCGACATTCTCACTGAACGTGCAGTTGATTCACCGTATAAGTTGCTGCATCGTTAACAACGATCGTAATGATTGGAAACATCTAATCGACGACCTTTCTTTTGCAGGTACTTAACCTTTTCTTAGCCTTGCTTTTGTCCAATTTTGGCTCATCTAGCTTATCAGCGCCGACTGCCGATAACGATACGAATAAAATAGCCGAGGCCTTCAATCGAATTGGCCGATTTAAAAGTTGGGTTAAGCGTAATATTGCTGATTGTTTCAAGTTAATACGTAACAAATTGACAAATCAAATAAGTGATCAACCATCAGGTGAGAGGACCAACCAGATCAGTTGGATTTGGAGCGAAGGTTTTTATCCACTTGTTTTCCAATTACTAAACTACTTTTAATTATATGATACTCGTAATACTCGTATATTGCCAAACGATATAATTGCGTATACCGTTCAAGTTAACTTCAACTCAACTATTGGCCAGTAATTGAAATTGCGTAATCGATCTAAAACCAAAACATATCAGTATCTAAATCGAATACAAACAAAAATCGAACCCAATTCGCATTCTGTAAACAATGAAAAAGAAAAATCCCCAAAACTAAAAATACGTTCTTAGCTGACAATTTGCAAAACTCTCTTTAGTTAGTTTCAAGTATACCTCTACCCTATAGACCTAGACCTTTAACC
The DNA here is from genome assembly GCA_037075245.1 of Drosophila mimetica. Taxonomy (NCBI): domain Eukaryota; kingdom Metazoa; phylum Arthropoda; class Insecta; order Diptera; family Drosophilidae; genus Drosophila; species Drosophila mimetica. The sequence goes on from JBAMCH010000005.1 coordinate 8,414,433, forward strand.
TTTAACCTCGAACCTCGAACTCAGCCTCAGACATTCCAACCACTCACCAAGCCATGTATCTAGAAAGCCAAAAGTCTCATCTTGGTATTCATGTCGATCGAGATATTGCGATTGCTTCCATTTCTTTGGTTTGTACGTATCGGTTCCCGTTCGATTTGAACCTAAGTGTTGTTGTTCTTCAGCCGGTCACTGATCTCCTCTGACCACTGACCTCTGACCTCAGACCTCCTCTGACTCTGACCAATGCGGCCAGCCAGCGATTGAGTCGCGCTGAGGGAACTGTGCCGTGCCGTGTCATTTCCGATCACATCATACCCAACAAACAACTAAAACAAATCGTAACCGTAACCGTATCCGTCATAATCTTTAGCATTACTTAGATAGTCTGTATTTAGCTGAACCGAAAGTAAAAGTAAAAGTATCAGTATCAATATCAATATAACCAAAAAACCAAGTATTCTACTCGTATACGTATTTTCCTTAGATACATATGTATGTATTATTAAAGTTTCTAAACATTTTTTAAAACTAGTTTGAACCTCGTCGTCAATACTGTTAGCAATTGAATCTTTATAACTTTGGTTGAGTTCTTTGAATCTAGCATAAAGTTAGTAAACCTCTTGTTTTACCTCACCTTTTTGATTTCGGATTTAGGTTAATGGTTTTGGTTTTGGTTTCACAACAACCACTCTCCCCCACATTCTTGTACATTTGCATTTTCAATAATATTCCTCGCTAGACTCGCAGCGGAGATTGATTGATTGGCCGAGCCGAAACAAAGTAGAATTATTTCAGAAGAAATTCCCAAAATGGCAAATTTAATTATGTGTCTAGCTGTCATTACCGAAAACGAAACGAAACAACAACAAAAAAATATACGAAAACAGTATTAGACTCACAATGTAATATGGAATTATATAAATTGAAAGTAAAACAGTGGATTTGATCCTTCATAGTGTTATGAACTTTTCTTACTCTCGTTATTTCAATTTTCATTTGTTCGATTTACTGTCTGTGTACTAGTAATATGTATGGATTTTAGTTAAAACCTTAGCAACTCAAATCATCCGTCACCTTAAGTTTCGATCCACTAGCTGCGGATCAGTGGAGGCGACTGGTCCGGCGACTGATGCCGTGACTAGTGGAAACCTTTGGTTATTTACGGCTCACCCAGCTTATTCAATTAATCGATCAGTTACGTTCATTAGTTGGCATCCAGTGAGGCGAGTGCAGAGTGGAAACGCTGTGCCCGTCCACTGGTGTCGAGTAGTGGAAACACTTTAGTTCAGTTCTCTACAGTGATGCGGCAAGCAGTGCCCCAGGGACTACTGCTTGCCCATTGATGCTGACTAGTGGAAACGCCTTAGTTACGTTTTGCTCACTAGTATATTAAGTTCCATTGATCATTTTGCGATTTGTGTTGTTCGCTGTTGTGTTGTGAGCGTTCCACCTCGTCCGTTCCCTCCCACACTAACCAGACACTAACATCCACCCAACCAACCAACCACACGACACCAAATACGAAGCCAGATCCATTCAATACGAACAACCACTGACACCACCACGAACCACCAAAAGAGCCGCGGATACGCTGATTAAATGTGTTTTGTGTTCTTTTTTGTGTGCCCTTATCGATTTGATCCCAATAATAAGAATTAACCGTAATATCTATCTTCACTCTTTTCATTTAAAATGGCTTGTCATGATTTCCCAAAAAAAAATATCAAATTCGAAAAATCAAAAAAACAAACCCAAACTTGAATCGTATTACATTGGCCGACGTGACGAACAACGCTTAAACCGAAAACGAATCGAATCTCGACTCATCCCAAATCGACTCAAATCAAATTAACAAAATCAAAATCAAATCAAATCAACCAAAAAACGATCGACAAACAACCAACAACAACAACAACTTTAATGCGAACGGCAACTGCTTGTATGAATTATGAATTCGTTTCGCTCTTTATGATTTCCCAACAATCGATAACCGATCAACAATCGTCATTGCCCATCCGTACAACTCAAAAAATATATATATACACATATATATATGAATATATATATATATATATCTGCCATACCTCTGTTACGTTACATATGTATATATCGAACCGATTATGTAAACACACACTATCTATAAAACTATTACGATCGAATGTGGGATACGAAAGGCAAAGGCGTTTGTCGTTGTATATCTGCAGAGCATGGTGACAACGAACTGGAACTGGGTCACGACGAGATCCTCGCCGATGGCCTGATCAAGAAGGGAATCAAGGAGCAGACGCAACTGGAGGTGGCCATCGGGGATGGCATGGAGTTCACGATACACGGCGACATGAAGAACAACAAGCCGAAGAAATCCAAATATCTAAATAACGCAACGGTAAATACAATCGATTCCAGCGCGGATCGCAAGCAATCGAATTTAAACCAGAACTTAACCGGAACTTGAGCTTGCCTGCCTGCCTTGTTTGGGTATTCGAGCTCAAGTTCCCGATATGTATTAATTTGTGATATCCCCCAAAACCTGATGATCCCAAAACCCCCATTATATAACTACAACTACTACCGCTACTACTCCTCCTCAATACTTTGTTATTATATAGAATATTTTCGTAACGACAAGAAATTGATTTACATTTTTTTGTTCGTTTCTCTGTTTTCGTTCAATTAATTTTCTTATATTACATATATAACTGTCTATATGTTTACTGTTATGTGTGTGTATTCCACCACCCAACCAATTAACAAAAAAAAAAAAAAATGATAAAAACCAACCAATCCAACCAACTGAACAACCACCCAACTGAAAACTGAAACACATGAACTGAAATCTCGTTAAAACCAAAAACCAAAAATACTAAAACTATATATACCGATATATATAAATATAAATATATATATGTATAACTATAACTATAACTATACAGATGATTGGCAACTCAATTAACCACCAAGACAATAGACTGGAACACGAGCTAAACCATAGAGGTTTGTCCTTACAGGACGACGACACTGCCAGCATTAACTCATATGGTAGCCATAAGAATCGACCATTCAAGGACGAGAGCCACAAGGGCAGCGCCGAGACGATGGAGGGCGAGGAGAAGCGCGACGCCAGCAAGGAGGATTTAGGTCTCGACGAGGAACTGGACGAGGAGGGCGAATGCGAGGAGGGCCCGCTCGACGGTGATATCATTATTCATGCACACGACGAGGATATACTCGATGAATATCCAGCTGATTGCTGCCCCGATTCGTACTATAAGAAATTTCCGATCTTAGCCGGTGACGATGACTCGCCGTTCTGGCAAGGATGGGGCAATTTACGACTGAAAACTTTTCAATTAATTGAAAATAAATATTTTGAAACAGCTGTTATCACTATGATTTTAATGAGTAGCTTAGCTTTGGTAAGTCGAACTACAAAATTAAATCAATTCAATTCAATTAAATTAAAACAAACAAAAATTTTATAATAATTCAAAAGACTCTAAAACAAGATTCGAGACTATTGTTTGCCATTTAGATTGTTGCAAATTTGTGTCATTTGCTTTTTTACATGCTAAAAACGCAAATTGTAGCTTTTGCAACAGATCACTAAATCTAAAACCAATTAAATTCGAAAAAACAAAATAGTAAACAAAATAAGTAAAAAAAAACAATTGAAAATGTAGTTAATCAAGCCATGCTTAAACTTTACCAAAGTTGATTGCTTCATTCCCAAAACAACCACGATTTTCAGTTTGATCCCCCCAGTCTCTACCTAGTATAGCATAGTTTAGCGTAGACATTTATCCGATTGGATCACAATTTTACGTTTAAAATTTCAAAAAAAAAAAAAAAAAAATCTACAATTTTTCCCCCACTTTGATCAAAATGAGAGAGGATACAATCCAAATTCAAATCCAAGTAGCTTAAGTAGGTTTGCCTCTTATGCCTAGGCACATTCCTGTCAAACGGCTTGTGTCTCCGCGTAAGCTCGCAAACTTGAGACAAACAGGCCTCCGCTTGATTCTTCAGTAGATCGATTGGTGTTAGCCCTAGATTGTTTACCTAGATATTCGATATAGAACTAGATGTAGACGCTTTGTGCGTATCATTTCAAGAATTTTGTCTTCAATTTCTTTGAAAATTTTTCTTTAATTGCGTTTGACTTTAATTTGTCCGCCCAAGAAGAAGATCAGAACAAAAAAACAAACAGGAAAAGTCGACTGTTGTACAGCAACGTACAGCAAATGCTTTAACTACCATTTTAATACTCATTAATGTTATATAGCTTCTTATACTGCTTCTAGATAATTGTTATACTCGTACTCGTCTAATGTTACCTCATACTCTCCTCCTAACCACTCTATAACGTCAATGTAAATGTCCATGTGTTTCTTCTATGAATACGCAACACCAACAAATCAACGAATCATCGAATCAACGCAACTTCTTCGTTCCGGAACAGGCATTAGAAGATGTACATCTGCCACAAAGACCCATACTGCAGGATATTTTATACTATATGGACAGAATATTTACGGTTATATTCTTCTTGGAAATGTTAATCAAGTGGTTGGCGCTCGGCTTCAAAGTGTACTTCACCAACGCGTGGTGTTGGCTCGATTTCGTGATTGTCATGGTAAGTCCACCGGTTACCCACGTAGAACACCACCCATTCCGCTTTCGGACCTCTCTATATATATTTTGTTTGCCGAACTTATCGAGAAAACGTGAAAAACTAAACCCAAACCCATCTCAAGACTGACCCTGGACCGAATCGAATTGAATTGAATTGAAATGAAGTACTCAAAGACGATTTAAGACTTTTAAGTTATGCCTTATCCCCGAAGCCCCGAAAGCCCCCGTCAACCTGTCCCTCGCTGTATGCTGCTTAGGACAGTATAACAGTTTTCTTAACTTCGAATTTGTATCTAAACTGTACATTGAGAACCGTTGTATGATAAACCAGTAAATAGTAAACAGTAAAGAGTAATCAATTCGTTTGATAGCCATAGGTTAGCTTAGTTATTCACCATAGCCTAGAACGATAAGTGCCCATTAGACCCTTGAACCCTTGAACGCATAGACCAGCCCCCATAGACATACATACTTAGCTTATCCAACTTTGAGTTTCGTTTTGAGTTACCCGCCACTCTGAATCGCCCATCTAGCTGTCGCTAATTAATTTGGCCGCGGTCTGGTCGGGCGCCGATGATGTGCCCGCCTTTCGCTCGATGCGAACTCTGCGCGCCCTGCGACCTCTGCGGGCCGTTTCGCGCTGGGAGGGCATGAAAGTAAGTAGCGTCCACCACAGCCTCTCTCTCTCTCTCTCTCTCTGTCTCTCTCTTCATCTCTATCTCTAGCTCTATCTCTGTCTGTGTCTCCTCGATCGCAGTCTTACCTTCTATATATGTTTCTCTCTGTGTAACTTTCCCTCATTCGCAATCTCTGTTGTCTCTATGTGTGTGCGTGTGTGCGAGAGAGTGTGTGTGTGTGTGACAAACAAAAAATACTATTCGATATAAATCCGTTAAATGTTGTTGCTTCACTAACAAACTAACTTCTTGCGGTCTTTATATTGCGAGCTCTTCAATGCTATCAGAAAGTGTTATACTGCGTTCTTTAGCAGATTGTACACGGTGTTAAATGCGATTGTATTTCACACAAGACTGCATTATGCACCGTTTACAACCAACTTTATGTGGAAGCCTTTAGGAACCAACAGTAATCGCAAACTTCGTTGGCAAAGCGCTTAATTCCCAGACCCCTCCAAAAAAAAGAAAACTGTTATACACACACAAAACACATATCCGAGCAATGTTATCAAATTAATCACCGTATTTTAAATTTTTTGTGTTTCAAAAGTATATATCGATATTTAAGCCATACATGTGCGTGTGTATCTATGGGTGTACGTGGTTTTTCTTTCGCTCAATATGTGTGTGTTATACGCTACTATCCGTCCAAGCCGAATCGCTCACATTGCGCCGAGGGCCAGCGGCCATGCTAAGTGTTATACCGGCCAGTTCTGTACATTTTCTGCTGCCTGTTAATGTTGATGTATTTACTCCCCACATATGTATGTATGTCCCTATCTACCCCAAAAATATATATTAATGTCCCTATCTACCCGTACTGTTGCCTAAATGTAACGTAAACTTAAAGTTAACTATATATATATATATAAACCAATCAGTTCTGCTGCAAAACAAATATATTCCAGATGCTTTGTAGGCATTGTAATTCATTGCTGCCGTCGCGTGCTTCAGCTTAGTTGCGTACCTAATCTAACATTAGCCTAATCATACGGACTTAGTTATAGTCAAGTAATTTAGGACCATTGATCGAGACATACATAGGTCAGTCATAGCTTTTAGTTTTGTACTATATATATACCCGTACGTATTTGATCTATCGTTAAGTAGAGCTAAGAACAATACATGCCACACAATTGGTCAGCTGACGTAACTGTTATACGCATAAAAGCGTATTACAACCTGTGTATAAGTAGTTTGGTTCAATAACTATAGCCATAGCCTAGCCATCGGTAGATATACTATACCTCGCCCCGAACCCCAAGATATCCAACCCCGAACCACTAGATCGTTTTTGGTTGTCTTAGACAGATAGTCCTAGATATCCTAGATATCCTAGATATCCCATCTCCAAAGCCACGTCCACATGAACACAACGAATATGAACCGGATATGAACTGGACCCCTCTCCCTCGCCACGAACCCCCCAAACTTAGCGGCACCAAAACTATATCCATCTGTATACGTATAGGTGGTATTGTGTACATACTAAATGTATATCTCTTCATAATCGATGCAAGCGAACTACGCAAGAGGGCCACAACTGCACTGAATTGTACAAAACAAGAAGTAAAAACAGTATGATAACCAGAAACTTCGCGACGCTGAGTCGTTAGTGTATAGATATCGATATCGTTTACTCGTATATGTATATATACTGTATATTCAACCACAATCAGTACAATCAGAACAACCAGAAGTCGAGCAATTCGACAAAAATCGCTCATACGCAGTGGTGGCAGTGTTTTACTTACAACAAACGACGCTCCAGTCGACGCGTCCCGTCTCACACCAACTGATGTCGCTTGGTCTGGGCTAACTTAACTGAGCTCTTATCTGGGGCCTAAACCCCCCCACCCCCCAGTCGTCCAGTGAAAAGCAAAACTGGGATCCACAATACCCAATCGAGTCCGGCAGCAAAGTTTGAGCAAAAATGTGTCAACAATAGAGACAGATCAAGACAGAAAAAAACCAAAAGCCGAAAGCCATTTTCAATGAGAACCTAGTGATGAGGTCGCACGACTGCACAATGGACCCATCGAGGTCCCTGCATACGCCCTGACCAACATCCAATTACCCCTCGTCACCTGGTGAAGTCTGTAAATATTAGAAGAATCTGTCAAGTCATCGAACATCCCAGCCATCCAATCTCTCGTATCGTTTTGTCCACGGCGTATGCATGCCGAATTCGTCCATTGTGGAGTGTGGTGCGGCTGGTGGTGCAAATGATCGTTGTAGGAAACTATCGATTTAGACAGAGTTTAGTTTAGATCCCAACGTCATCGAACTCTCTATCTCTGTGAAGACTACGTCCTACCCCCAAAAAAGACGCCTGAATATCGCAAAGGACCCTCCCCCGATTTCAGTACTTCGTATTCGTCTCAAACAACACGAACACACACACAACTCTCGTCTCTTTTTCTCTCTCTCTCTCACCCGGATCAGTAATCGTATCCCTAGCCTTGGATTGAACCGAAACTACTTCCAAATACACATCGAACCAATCCAAAATCGAACCGAACCCACAGTAATCTACATATACGTACTTTATATGCATATGTGTTAACCTGTTTTGTGTGTATGTGTCTACGTCTATAAGTGTTACCATCTATGTATTTGCCAGAAGACCTACTATATCTATCTATATATATATACTCGTACCAACTATATAATGTATTAACTATCGTACTACACTAGGCTAATGTTTAAGAACATGTTTTGTCTAAGTCAGAAGTCAGCGCATTGGTAATATGCAAGTAAGTTCTTCGAACCCATAGGGCCCCTGCCACGCCCCGCCCCGCCCCAATTGCCATGCCCCCTTCTTTTTTTTGTCGAGCAGCAGCTGCAACAACAACGGCGCGGATAAAACTCTCTTTAAAGCTTCTTTTTGTTAGACAGACAGAACTGAAAAAAAAACCAAAAAACCTGATACCAAACCGAACAAAGAACCAAAAAAAAAGAACCATTCACACCGATAAAGAAAGAAAAAAAAAAACACTTTTGCTTTATTTACAAAAGATCTCTTGTATGCAACTAAATATGTTAAACTTGGCACTATTCGAACTATATCGAAACTAGGTATCGCTTATCAACTTCGTTGCTTCACTTGTTGGAGCTGGTGGTATTCAAGCCTTCAAGACTATGCGAACGTTAAGAGCACTGAGACCACTACGTGCCATGTCCCGTATGCAGGGCATGAGGGTACGTACTTTCCATACATACTCGTAACAACAACCCTATACCAAAACCAATACTAAAATCAAATCAAATCAAAACCAATTACCACAAAAACAAAAAATACCAACAAACAAACAAATTCATCAATCAGTATCAGTATCAATATCAGTATCTGCATATATCGTATATCGTATATCAATCCAGCTAAAAGCGCCAAATCTCATCATAACTATAATACTGGCAACTCTTTAACGCCGTCCTACCTCTCGTAATACACCAGCCATTCATTCAAAACTAACAGCAACCGATCCGAATTGTGTATCTAGAGAAATTTACAAACGTAGCTTTACAGTTAACCATTTGGATTGATGGACTCATATAACCATGATTATCTATCTATCTGCACAAGTGCAGCAGTTGATTATTTGCATCCGTAATCTGTAAAACATAATTTATTGACTGATTAGATGCTACTTACCCAACTACTTACTCAAATCTCTCTCTCTCATCGATCAGCCGAACACAAAAAAATAAAACACACTCCAAGTACTAGAGTTAATCTTAGCTATCGTTAATCGTTATTCTTATATTTATCCGTATCGTTAACAAATAATTAGACAACTGTTTTGCCTTGCCTTCTCTCTCACACACAAGTTGCGTCTTGCTCGCTCTCTTTTTCGCTCTCGCTCGCTCGCTCGCTCTCTCTCTCTCTGTCTCTCTCTATTTTTGTCCTACTATCCACATTTTTTAATGATTGTCCGCTCGGCTCACTCTTAGAATAATTGGCTCATCCGAACATAACCAACTAAGAAATTCGCTTTACTAGCTTCAATCGACGAGTCTATTTGCCTGCCCAGTACCGTAGAAACGATCGAAATTTAAAAGCAAGAACTATCATCGTCTTATGTACCTACACCACTTTTGATTCTACTCGTTACTTAACCCCCATCTCATCATAGTTCGCACTCCCCTTGGAGTCACGTACTTAGTCTCTAGTTTAAGTTAACTCTTAGCTACAATTTGCTGTATTTACATATATATTATTAACTACTTCAATTTGATCATGTGCTTGCTTGTTCGCCAATGAACCGTTATGCTGTTGCCTGTTGTACTTAACCATGTTATCCATGTAGTGTTGTAAAGTGAACTGAACTGCGCTGCTTCGGCTTGGCTCAGTGTTGAGAAACGCACGCTGCCTGCGATTAGTGTTAGACAACAGCGAGTAAATCTCCATTTGCACACCTACACACGCTTTCATCTCATAAAGCTCAAACTCATTCAGCTCTATAAATAAACTATTTGCATTTACATTCACAAAACAAACATCTATGTACACGCAATACCACACATTTGTACATCCACATCTACTTATAAGTCTGATACTAACTTGAATTAGTGTATACCGATAACTATATATTTATATATACATATATATTCCCAACTGACTAAATAACTCTCTGCATTTATTGTATTATATTCTATCCCCTCTCCCCCGACCTCGCCTCGCCTTGCCTCGCATCACCCATACACCCATGTATCCCAACAACTACAACAACCAACCAAAATCCATCGATAACTCAACTCCCAATCATCATCGACGTTGCCAACGACGACCCAATCGGTTACCAATCGATTGATCAATCAATCCAAATCCACGAAATCTGAAATGAACGACTACACACAAAAAAAATAAACCAAACCAAATTCAGGTCGTCGTTAATGCGCTGGTACAAGCTATACCGTCCATCTTCAATGTGCTATTGGTGTGTCTAATATTTTGGCTAATTTTTGCCATAATGGGTGTACAGCTTTTTGCTGGAAAATATTTTAAGGTACGTGCCAAATGTTTCAATCTAAAACCAGAACCAAAACCAGAAACCAAGCCAAACCCAAAACTAAAACTAAAACTGAAACCGAAACAACAAATCAAAGCAGGCCAAAGATCGGAGGTAAAATGAATACAAGTCACAAACTTGTGCTCGTTTCGCCGCCAAATGGCTAAAATTGAACAAGCAGCATTCCATAATTAGCAATGATTCAAATCAATCGAATTAACAAATCAATCTTGAAAGAAATGCGTATCTTTGCATCTATTTTTCGTAAATAGTTGAGTTTCAAACACGATTCCAAAACGTTAGGTTCAGAAGTAACGAGCCAAGGATTTGTCCAAAATAGCAGCGACAAATCCTTGTGGACTGTACATAAAATCAGAATCCATTCTAATGCAAAGTCCTGAGCAAGAACCAGAAATCGAAATCAAAATCAGAATCAGATGCAGAGTCCGATTCAGCTTGGGCATGCTTATCGAACGTTATATAACTATACGAGTATGCGACCTTGCGAAAGTTGCTGCACTAAAACCGTTTCTTAGAACACTCCTTAGTAACAATAGCCTTAGTCTGTACTTTGCCTCTCGCACCGGAAATTGATAAAGAGCAGAGCATTAACTATCCAAAACTACTTTAATATAATCCAAATATATAAACTAATCCAATTCAAATCAAGCCGAGCTTTTTTAAAAATATCGTATAGTCAAGAAGCCAAGCTAATTAGCTGCTCAAACACTAACATACCCACAGAACCACTAACACTATAACAACTTAGTTAGCATCTATGTATAGCTGTTTCCCTATGTAATCTGCCCCATCCATATATATAATAGTATATATCTATTACAATATCTATCTGTATGTGAAATCCCGCATAACTGAAATACATTTTTCCGAAATCAACTCGATAAACAAAACCAAACCCATCGACGCCAACCACGCACCGATGACCGCCGAACCACCGATAACCACGATCGATAACCCAACAGTGCGAGGACATGAACGGCACGAAGCTCAGCCACGAGATCATACCAAATCGCAATGCCTGCGAGAGCGAGAACTACACGTGGGTGAATTCAGCAATGAATTTCGATCATGTAGGTAACGCGTATCTGTGCCTTTTCCAAGTGGCCACCTTCAAAGGCTGGATACAAATCATGAACGATGCTATCGATTCACGAGAGGTAATGTACAACCCTTACAATCCGTAACACTCCAAACACCCACATCAGACTGCATTTATGTTTGCCAATGCGCTTTGCCAACCCACAAAAAAAAACAAGTAAAAACCAAAATCAATAATTAAACACGCAAAATAGAGCAGAAAGCCGCTATGACAAAGCTATGTTGCAAACGAATAGTTCGTTTAACCATATACATACTGTAAATGTATAGAAAATGTCTATAATCTATACCTAAGTCCAGTCTACGATACTTTTTATTAATCAACCAATTTTATCTATAACTTTTTCTCTTTTTTATATATGATCAACAAATCTACAACTACAAACTACAACAACACTCAACACTACAAAAAAACAACAACTACAAACAACAACAAATACGGTCACACCACTCCAAAATAACTCTGGCCACACCCACTCCACAACAACACGAGCAACACTAAAAATGATCCATTCACCAAATAAAAATCGAATCGAAACGAAACGAAACCCGAAAATGAAACTGAAACCAATGATGCCATACTACAAAATTTTCCCGCAAAATACAAAATTCAACAACGATTCCTGCTGCTATCGATCGATATCGAACTGGCCAAACAATCGATAACAGGTGGACAAGCAACCAATTCGTGAAACGAACATCTACATGTATTTATATTTCGTATTCTTCATCATATTTGGATCATTTTTCACACTCAATCTGTTCATTGGTGTTATCATTGATAATTTTAATGAGCAAAAGAAAAAAGCAGGTGGATCATTAGAAATGTTCATGACAGAAGATCAGAAAAAGTACTATAATGCTATGAAAAAGATGGGCTCTAAAAAACCATTAAAAGCCATTCCAAGACCAAGGGTAAGACAACAACAAAATACAAAAAAAAAATAACATAAATAAAAAACAAACGAAAGTCTATAATCAATAAATAAACTGAAACAAGAATAATATCATAAAAATCTTAAACAAATATAACATAATAAGACGAAATTACCTATAACGAAAATAAATGAAAACAAAAGTCTAAGAGGGGACATCAAAACTTATAGTTCAGACTAAAAATACTGAAAAATATCCAAGTAAAATACTTGCCAAGTTCTCAAAACATTACGTTTTCAGCCATTTTCAATTTATTTGATGCCCCATAAGTAAAATTCATAAAGCTATCCATTAATCAATAAAAATATAACTGAAATATATAAACTTAAAAAAAAAAATCAGGACAATAAGAGAATCAAGCTTTTGATCGCGTAATCTGTGCCAATCGTATCTGTATTGTATATATAACATTTTGTATATATGATAAACTTTTTTCTATGTTAACTTGTATTAAAGAAACACCGAACTGTGCTACATAGCTAGACTGTTATACGAGACTGTCGGACTCAAACAAAAATCTAAAATTGATTCGAAAAAATTTTTACTTTGGCCTTTGGTCCAAATTATGATGTGATTAATATCTAAAGTGTAATATCAAACTGTTATACGGACTCGAACGTCGACAAAAACCCTTGCAATCCGCTGAGTATATTTATGTACGAAACACATATCTACGTACGCGCGTATGTATGTATGTGAAAGGCCCTGTTCTCTAGCAATATTTTGTCAAGTTAATTGATGGATCTTTGAAAACAAGAAAAAACAACAAGAGAAACATTACGAAAACGAAAAGAACAAGAAGATGAGGGCAGCGCACCAAGTCGAGTCTCTGGAATGGCTGCCGTGGTGCGAGCGAGAGAGACAACGCCACTGTTGCCATTGAGCGACTCCTGCGTGCGACTGCGAGTGCGAGTGCGACGACGATATGGTCGCAACATACCGTTTTCTTTTCTACTCTAATACTTAATTTCCACTAGCTGTATTTAAGTATTGTGTCCGTTTGGTTCGTCTGTACTTAAACATTTTTATGTCTGCCATTTATCAGCTGGACGTTCGTTCTATCAAATTTAAAATTCCAAAAAGCAAAGCAAAACTACAATCTATCTATATATGTATATACCTATCTATGATACCCCACTCGCAACACTCCTAACTTAGATATGGCAACCAATGCATGTTTCTTTACTACTCTCGTACAACAACTACTACTACTCTTAATCTGGATGTGTACATAGCATACATCTTGGCACGTCTCTCTTTAATCTCTACTCTACTATGGGCGCATGTTTAGTGATAGTCACAGAACGATAACCGATAACTAAAAGCAATACGAAAAATCGATGGCAAAATCCAAATCGAGCTATACGAAATTAGAAGTGCGAGGCAACGGCTAGTGTCTAGCATGCTGACAGAGAAAAGAGACGGACTGACTGCACGTTTTCCCTCTCTCTCTATCCATAGCTCTGTAAATGTATCCGTCTCTGTCTCGTGGTATGCCGCCAAAGAATCGTGTAGTGTGTGCTCTAGCCTTAACCTAACCGTTAACCATCATCCGTTTACCATTAAACCTTAACCGATGCAATGAATGAATGTTTCTAGCACACTGAGTCACTGTTAAAACAATGTTACCCAACTGTTTCACTGTTATACGCCTACTCTGTACGTCTGCAGGTGCGCGGGAACGGGAACGGGAACGACGCTCCACAGAACATCACATCATGGAAAAAAGTTTGCAATTGGCACAGATCTACAAACGTTATGTAATATACTGACAAGAAAGAACCGACCTCATATCGTGAACTAAGCAAAGAAAAACCGATAAACCCCTATAAAAAACAAACAAACTGAATGTAACTTTAACTCAATAATAATACACATAAAGCGATCAACTGAGCTGAAATCTCTTATCCAATATATATAACTAACTAATAAGCAAATACGACGTATTTAACCAGATGTACTTATACAAAACTCTTCTATTCCTTTTCTCTCTTCTCTCCAATGTGTTTTGTCGGTGTCCAACGATTGATTACGTTTTGTGTTTTCTGTTACCTTTCCGTATTATTTACCTCATTTTCATTTTCATTTTCCGTGTTGATCTTTTTGGTTGACTTCTTTTACCATTCCAGTGGCGACCACAAGCAATAGTCTTTGAAATAGTAACCGATAAGAAATTCGATATAATCATTATGTTATTCATTGGTCTGAACATGTTCACCATGACCCTCGATCGTTACGATGCGTCGGACACGTACAACGCGGTCCTAGACTATCTCAATGCGATATTCGTAGTTATTTTCAGTTCCGAATGTCTATTAAAAATATTCGCTTTACGATATCACTATTTTATTGAGCCATGGAATTTATTTGATGTAGTAGTTGTCATTTTATCCATCTTAGGTAAGTAAAACCGAAAATCAATTTCCAAATTAACCCCCAAACCAACCACAAAACCCAACCGCCAAAACCAAAAATAGCCAAAGTATGCAAATCGTCCCCGAGCTCTATAAAAATCAGGATCAGTACTCTGATCCCCGAGTCGTAAACTCCCCTCTCTCCTCACTCTCTCTCTATCTATATGCATATACTTGATGTAAAAACCTCTCTGTCTCTGCAACAGTACGCTCCTCTCTCTTTAAGTATTGTCCTTTCCAATAATAATTGTTGCTAATTTGCTGTCGTATAGGTAATGCGTAATTCCATTGTTCGATGTTGATTCGTATTGAAATCCCCCCCAGAAATTCCCAGCAAAAGAAACAAGCAATGTAATAATAAATCCCCTCCCAATCGATTTGTTGTGTACTCAAATTGTTGTATCGCGAGTGCTCATATTGCGACTGTGATACTTGTATTTACGACGGCATCACAATCACTACATGAGCAGCTCAATGTTGTTGTGCTTAACGTATTCCAAAATTATACTTTTGTTTTCGCTTCTAAAACGCTTGCCATTTGCATTGTTAGCTGAAGATTTGAAATTGCTTTTCGAAAAGGTGTTATACGCCTGTTATATAGCCAAATAATCTATTTAAATACTTGCCAACATATCCGTAAATTTTTCAAAAAATACCTATTCTAACCAAATAAAGCTATAAAACTGTTATACAAGCAAATCCATTTCAAATACTTTGCATTAAAGGTTCAATGCTTTCATATATGCCGTAATTTTTCTAATCATTTCTATATTGATGTAAAGCTATTCAAATCTAGAGGGTTTTTTAATAAAAGCATATATTAAATTTGATTATAACATAAATTTAAAAACTGTTATACAATGCTTAACTGCCCTACAGAATCACAGCTAAAATTGCAAATGCGCAATCGATCAATTAATGTGATAAATACTTAAATTGTTGTTGTTGTTATTGCCAAATTTGTATGTAAAATAAGTTAGTCGATGTTGAATTTTTTGATTTAAGCCTAAGTTGAAAAAGTAATCGTAATTCGTTGCAATATTGGTGTTGATTTTTCATTGTATTTTCCAAGTAAGTGTTGTCGTTTGTAGCTGGCGTTAAATTCAAAATATTTGTACTTGACCATCAACTTGTGATATATATTTTTCGTTGTCAATCAAATGTTTAATACCAACAATTGGCAGATTTCAATTGAAGTTTGTCGCAAAAAAAAAACATGTTTATACTTTATTCAAGCTTAAACGGGCCAAGTCTGTGCCCGAATATTTTGTTTTCAATTTTTGTTTGTTTTATATTCCATCTTAAACTACAATTAAAATAAAATAAGCAAGACAAAATTGCGCATACGTAAGCACAAAAAAAAGAAAAAAGAACGAACAAATGGAAGAGCTAAGGCGAGACATTTCCCACCACTCGAAAACAGGTGGAATTATACTCAGAGAATCAAGTAGGAATTGGCTTTTGGCTACAACCAGAAACGAGCACGATAAACTATACAAAAGATGGCTTAAAATATGCTTTACTACATTGACCAATGCAACAGAGAGCTTCCTTTTTAGTGCCGAGTGCGTTGAAAAGGATGCTTTCCTACCGTTCTGTTGCTATCGAAGGTGTTACCCCGATTCGAAATGCGCCCAAAAAAATATTTTGTCTAGCGAAGGCCCCCGAAAACCAGAAACCTAATACCCAAAACCTCCCTAAGAAAAACCCTAACCTCAAACCTTATCCAACTCCAAGCCAGAACCGAACCAAAACCAGTAAAAACGGAACCCAAACAAACCGATCGTATTGAGTTTTTCCCCTCTCCATGTACAAGTTTTTCGTTTCACTTTTGAAATACCCATAGTTTGTGCGAGAGAAGCTTCAAGTAAAACTTTACTATTTAAGAGCTGCGAAACTTAAATGTTGCTTACGCTTCCTTTATCTCATACGTATATCTATTCTATATGTTTACTACTCGCCAGAGATTCACGCGCCCCAAACTTGTTCTCAAGCGCACTTTCCAAGAACTAAAAAAAAAAACCGATACCAAAATGCTTTCAATTTTTTGTCGACCGCTCTAAAGTATGCTTCCTTATTTGGCTTCGATGTTGCGACAGACGCAAAGTGATATCCTTATAGACGAATATATTAATACACGCTTAAGGCAAACGAAAACAATCCACAGAAAAAAAAGAAATAATAAAAAAAAAAAAGAAATAAGAACGACGACTACTGAGCTTTTGTAAATGCAAATTCTTTAAATAACCAAATAACATGAATAACAATAAAAAATTAATAAAGAAAAGCAATCGCTAATACACTCTATACACACACATACACATCTACACTCTTGAACACGTTAAATGGCTTGCACAGAAAACGCATAACAAAATATTAAAACGAAATGAAATGAAAGTTGAAAATCAATATAAACTCAATCACACAAGATTCAATCAGAGTTAGGTGTCAATGGGCATTCCACAAGCATTCCCACTCTGTGCGATTGTCGGTTGCATAACTCTGTTAGCTACTGCATATGGTATCCAGAACGATGTCAAAGACTGGGGATCCCTAAATCACACAGAAAAGGGATCCTCCAGCATTCAGAGCCAGGCTCTGAGGGCGGGGCCCCAGCCAGGACAACGGCCATGCGGACCGTCTTAGCGTGCGGATCCTGCAAGGCCGTTGAACTGGATCGGACCGGACCCAACGGCAATCCAACCAAAAACGAACCCCTTCCGTTCCGAAACCCCGTTGATAGTGCATTTAGTGCCCATGCCGGTGGGTTCCGCCCACTAAATCAGGCCCACAATCTCTCTCTGTCGATTTTCGATAATCAATAATTGATTGGCCAATTAGCAAAAATGATCTAATCGATGGATATACCGTAGCAATAGCCTGAATCTTCTTAATGGTTTTGGTCCAATCTACGAT
This sequence comes from Drosophila mimetica, assembly GCA_037075245.1. Classification (NCBI taxonomy): domain Eukaryota; kingdom Metazoa; phylum Arthropoda; class Insecta; order Diptera; family Drosophilidae; genus Drosophila; species Drosophila mimetica. The sequence goes on from JBAMCH010000005.1 coordinate 8,432,139, forward strand.
GGAGATTATGTACTTTACTATGAACGTAGTAAAAAGCATACAACTTTGTAAATTCTATAGACGAGTACCCCCCCTCCCTCCAATGGTTCCCATGCCATTTCCTAGTGCGGGACTTTAACCCCCAAAAATACCCCTATATTATTATGTCCACCCCCCCCCACCTACCAATTACCCTTTCTTACTTTCAACAACTCTTTCTTACTAACTTATAAGAAGCTTTCACCTTTACTACTCTAGTTTTTCAACTTTTTAATCCTTTTTCGAGATCGCTGTAATTTCGCTCTCAGCTCAAAATTCCAAAAGTCCTGCAAATAGTTCGTTCGACCACGCCCCCGCCCCCTTCCAACGCCCCTTCGCCATTGCTAGAGCCATCAAACGAAGAGATTACGAAATTAGAACCAATGAACATTTTGATCAGCCGGGCAGCGAACGAACTTTGCAGTGTATAGTATTTGGCACATATAAAATATGCTGCGGATTATCGCTAAAGAAAACGTAACCACGCATTACAAAAACCAAAAAAAAAGAAAAAAAATCGAAATTCAATTAATTTGTACAACTACCCCGATAACGATAACGGTTACCGGTATATGTATGTACGTATTCCGGGCTTCAAGATTTTTTTTGTTATGATGCTACTTTTGCTGTCGCTGCTTAAAAACCAACGCCAAAGATCGCCTGCTCCTGCGCCAGCTGCTCGCAAACAGCCAAAGGATATCGAGAAGCTTAACCTGTTAACCGTTTGCTGTTAACCGTTTCAGCGTTTTACCGTTAACCGTTTACCATTTACTCTAACCTTAACGTCTTTCGTTTTTCAAACATTTTCTGTTTCGATTTTTGATCGTTATTTTTTCTATAACTCTCTCTCTCTTTATAACTCTTACTGTTTTTGGTTTTTGCGCAGCAATCCACCTAATTTGATCTAGGCCAGCTGTAAAATCGTTAAGAACTTTGTGTTAACTGTACCTGTACTGCTAATCCGTATGCGTAACCAGTAACTGTACCTTGACTGTATATGTTGTAAATGTAATTGTAATTTAAGTGTAATTCCTTCGTTCCACGACGATTGACGATTGCTCTCCGATTGTTCGATTATCCCTTGATTATCATTTTGTACTTTCGTTTGGCCTGTTTATGTTTTTTGGTGTCAACTGTACCCTGTACCCAAACTGTAACTTTTGTCCACAACTGTACATACATGTATATCTTTTGCGTTCGTTTATATTAATACCCTAGCCCCTAACTGTGAGTGTGTGTGGGTGTCTGTTTGTAAATTATTTGGAGAAAACGGAGGAGCGGAGCGTGCCGACAACCTAATGCTTTTCATATTTCAGCTATGTCAAGTGTTTTAGTCGCCCAGTCCAAAATATCCCTAGTCTCCAATATCCCATCCCCACTATCCTTGAGATACCCAATCCGATTCTGTGTACTCTTTACTCAACTGATTTATCTTCACAAACTCAATCCCCAAAAATCCGCTGCCGAATGATCCGCGCCGCAGGTCTCGTACTTAGCGATATTATCGAGAAGTACTTCGTGTCGCCGACCCTGCTCCGTGTGGTGCGTGTGGCGAAAGTGGGTCGAGTGCTGCGACTGGTGAAGGGCGCCAAGGGCATCAGGACACTGCTATTCGCGTTGGCCATGTCGCTGCCGGCCCTGTTCAACATCTGCCTGCTGCTGTTCCTGGTCATGTTCATCTTCGCCATCTTCGGCATGTCGTTCTTCATGCACGTGAAGGAGAAGAGCGGCATCAACGACGTCTACAACTTCAAGACCTTTGGTCAGAGCATGATCCTGCTCTTTCAGGTAAGAGGCCCAGCCACAATTCCGTTGACGGTTTATGTTGTCTATTGTTGTTGTCGTTGGGTGATGTTGCCACGACCCCCGAGTGGGGGTCCCTGAAACCAAAACCAAAAAGAATACCACTTGAAAAAGAAAACCAAAAGGAATACCAATACCATACCTCCCCCGACCATCGATCGGCGACGCTCTATCGCTGGAGTTTGGGCGTCGATCGATGGCCGGAAACGGAAATGGTGCCGCCATCTTGCGTCGGCTGCAATAAGTTCAGTCTAGTGGCAACATCACAATGTTGATTGAAGCTGCGGTAGTTGTTGGTAAAAGCTAAATTAGTGCGATTTTTTGATTAACCTACGATTTCATTTATCGATTCGTTTAAATCTCTGTCTATCTGTCTGCCTATCGGTTTACCATTTACTCTTTTTACGTTTCTCTCTGTACAAAGTACGTCAACGATCTAAACGATTCTCTCTAACTTTTACTTTTACTTTGCTTACCATGGCATCACGTGAAGGTCATAAACTGATGTCAGGCTTTGATTTTGTGTTTTTGCGCTTGTTTTTCTTTCTCAATCAACTTGTATCCAACCGTATACGCTTCTCTGTATATGCATAATTTTTAGTAAATTGTACAAAAAACAAATCTAATTCAGCTCTTTCAACAAACACCAAATGAAATGTTAAATTTCCTCAAGACACCCCCTCTCCCCCCATGAAAACAACCCTGAAAACCCCACCCCCGAAGTCTCGCCACCTATAATATATATGCAAAAAAAAAAAAGAAAAAAGGCAAACCGAAAGAACAGATTCGATGATCATATGATCATCAAGGGAACACAAACCCCATTAAACTAAACTAACTCCCCCTCGCTCTCTCTCTCTATATCTAACTACTTTTCAACTATCTTTCTATCGCAACTGCTTCAAACATCCTACTCTTTCTAATATATACCCCATTTTGGAGTCGTTCCGACTCCTCGAGCTAATACAAATGCTTGCCACGCTTACCGCTTTGAATCCCCCGTCCATTTTGGGGATACTCTATCCCCAGCAATTCTCCCGCCCTCCTAGCCACGCCCCCCCAAATCGCCCTTTTCGACCGGGCCAAGAGGGGGCTTCTCATGGCTTACTACCAGCTTGCCCCATTTCCCGGGGGCCGGATCAAAGCAAAGCAGCCAATTATCCGTATAACGTAACCGCATACCGATTACACCACTCAATGTATAACTACTAACTATAGCCGTAACTGTACTAACTAACCACCTACCGTATGCCATAACTAGTTTGCTTAGACCAGCGATCCCGGTGCCGAACGTTTGACTAATGATGACTCTTCTTGTTATTGTATCTTCTGTCTTAAACTTCTCTCTCTCTCTCTCTCCCACCGCCCACACATACGAACACACCGAAAATAAAAAAAAAAAACAAATACACCAATACCACTACCACGAACGAACGACCTGACATGCATCGATAAATATCGATCAATAAATATCGATGCATCGAACCATGCCCAACCGATCGCACAACTGCCAATTCGACTCTCAAATATTTAAACCCAAAATCCAAACCTCGTAAATCTGTGATCCGAAATGATTGATCTTTAATCGATTAACTTATCGATAACCAAATCCCAACCAAATCCCATTCCAAATCCTATCCAAAACTGGCAGATGTCGACGTCAGCCGGTTGGGATGGTGTACTGGACGCCATTATCAATGAGGAAGCATGCGATCCACCCGACAACGACAAAGGCTATCCGGGCAATTGTGGTTCAGCGACCGTTGGAATAACGTTTCTCCTCTCATACCTAGTTATAAGCTTTTTGATAGTTATTAATATGTACATTGCTGTCATTCTCGAGAACTATAGTCAGGCCACCGAGGACGTGCAAGAGGGTCTGACCGACGACGATTACGACATGTACTACGAGATCTGGCAGCAATTCGATCCGGAGGGCACCCAGTATATACGCTACGATCAGTTGTCCGAATTCTTGGACGTACTGGAGCCCCCGCTGCAGATACATAAGCCGAACAAGTACAAGATCATATCGATGGACATACCCATATGTCGCGGCGACCTCATGTACTGTGTGGACATCCTGGACGCCCTAACGAAAGACTTCTTTGCGCGCAAGGGCAATCCGATTGAGGAGACGGGCGAGATTGGTGAGATAGCCGCGCGTCCGGATACGGAGGGCTATGAGCCCGTCTCATCGACGCTGTGGCGCCAGCGCGAGGAGTACTGTGCCCGTCTCATTCAGCACGCCTGGCGCAAGCACAAGGCGCGCGGTGAAGGTGGTGGTGGTGGGTCCTTCGAGCCGGATCCGGATCAGGGTGATGGCGATGGTGGTGGAGGTGGAGGTGGCGATCCGGACGGATCCGGGGAACCAGCGAACGATGAGCCGGCGGACGGAGCCGAGGCAACCGCCGGTGGAGGAGGAGGAGGAGGAGATGGTAGTGTTAATGGAGCTGCCGATGCCGACGAGAGCAATGTAAATAGTCCGGGTGAGGATGCAGCGGCAGCGACGGCAGCAGCAGCAGCGGCGGCGGGAACGACGGCGGGAAGTCCCGGGGCGGGCAGCGCCGGACGACAGACCGCCGTTCTCGTGGAGAGCGACGGATTCGTGACGAAGAACGGCCACAAGGTGGTCATCCACTCGCGATCGCCGAGCATCACGTCGCGCACGGCGGATGTCTGAGCCAGGCCTCGCCCCCCCCTCCAAGATGCACGCGAGTATTAGCATGAGTACGTGTTGGATGTTTTGTTGTTGCATGTCGCGTGTTGCCTGTCAGCGCGTGATGTGCAACAGAACAGTGAGCTAACAACAACAGCAAAACAAGGCGAACAACAAGCATAATTTTCTGCTATATATAATGAAAGTACACCATACAAAAACGAAAACAACAACAACAATAACAACAAGATCATCAAGAGAACAACAACAACAGCAGTAACAACATTAACAGTAACAACAACCGATGAAATAACGATGAAGAAGATGAAGAACACCAACAACACCAGTGTAATGTCTTTGAGTTACAAACATACATACATACATACGTACGTACATCATATATATTTGTATACCCGCATTATTCAGTTAACGAGTCAGCAACCAACAACAATCATACTTAAGCTAAAACCGAAATGTCTTAATATTTTGTAAGCAGCTCGTAGTCCAAAACCATTTAGGCGTTTTTTCCAAAAACCAACAATTTGCCTAAGCAGGTGGAAGAAGAAGAAGAAGTAAAACATCAATACACACACATATAAACACAAACACACTCACACACATGACCATAAACCAATATAATCCCCAAAAAACAAACAGATAACAAAGTTAATGAACGATGAACAAGCTCTAAAAATTGTATTTGCCAGTAGTGGGACAACAAACAACAACAACACACGCTTGATTTAATTAACTACCTACCAAATCTAAAAAGCAAGTGACAACAAACAAAGCAACAACAAGTGAGAGACGAGTATACAACGGTAAAGGTAAGAAAGCATAAGCAAAATCACAAAAACCAAAACCCCCCCAAAAAGCAACATTCTAAAATAAACAAGATGAAACTTTTTAACTTATTCTAAAAAGACGATGGAGAACACCAATTTGCATAGTTTGTATTTGTACATTTATCCAGCTAAATAATGATAAAAATCCAAAGGAAGTACATAAATCAAAAGCGGACCCAAAACAAGTAACTAACGCAAAACACCAATAAAAAATACCGCCTGAACTGCCATTGAAAGCAATACGAACCAAAAAAACGAAAGAAAATAAAACAACTAACAAAAAAGAGAGACAAACAAAGCGAAAGCGAATGCTAAATGTCAAAGTATATTCACACAACATCCATACACCCACTCATACGTACACCCGCACACACAGAAATGGAGGGATAAAGGTCAACCAGAGAGTAATAGGCAGACAGAGTTAATTCACATTCCCAAAACGATAGATCGTACTTTCTATCGGGCATTCCCTGTGCAGTTTCGATTTAGGCGACAACATCCCATTGGGCCAGCAAATCAAGTTCAAAGCAAACATTTTCACCCATAGAGATCGGATTTTTGAGGTTATGTCCTCAGTTTGAGGTTATGTTCTCACATTGAGGTTATGTTCTCACATTGAGGTTATGTCCTCATCCACACACACACACACTCACACAGAAACATAGGAACACACCGACACAAAGCGACAACAGTACCAAAACAAATCCTTGGAGTTGGGGCGCATGGAGCCAACGGAAGTGAGTCTAAGAGACAAGTGAACCTTAGCAATTCAAATTAGAATTCGATCCGTAACAATAAAATCGATCGACAAAAACAATTAACAAAGAACGAAGTGACTAATAGAATTGAACAATACCAAGATTGTGAAGTGAAAGAGAGAACCAGTACCGAAACAAGTTCAAAGCAACAAGCGAGGCAAAGCGAGTGCTAAGAGACAAACCAAAAAAAAAATTAAAAGTAGCAGAAGAAGCGTTTTTGTGCCTAGCACAATATTAAACTAAAGCAAATAGTGAAACGAAAACGAGTGAACAACAATTGAACAAGTTTTTGTTTTCAACGTGCTATATTTTCACATACTTCTTCTTTTTTATATTAACCTACAAGTAGAATCGAGCAAAGATCGAGATTAAAGCTAAATTACACAATGAGCAAGGAGAGTAAATACGAATATATATTACACGTAATTATAACATAATTAATTTAACTAAAATACGATATTGATACTGAATTCAATTCAAACAAAGTTTTAGCCCGACCGCTTGAGAGCATAGCATACTTTTTAGCGTCAGCCGCCTTCGCATTCGCTTTCCTTTTCGTATCCGCCGCAGCCGTGTTATAACGATGGACAAGGAGATATGAAAAAACCAACCAAAAACCGATAACCAAACAAAAAAAAAGAAAAAACCACAAAGTATTCCGCTTAGTTGCGCCCAATTTCGCCAAGTTAAGCTTTGTTTCAATCAGCTTTACTGCATATAATTTCTTTGGTTTCCCTGTCCTTTGATTTACTAGCAATGCCTTTTTCGCCGCTGTTCAGTTGTGTATCGACAAGCAAACGATTACCGATAACCGATAACCGATTACGATAACGTTCAATGAAACTCCATCGAACGGCCCCCGCTACACTGATAGTTGTGGAGCATTTCGACTCGAGTGTCGCAGGAAAAATATTTATATGTGAGGTTCCATTGCGCACAAACACACACACACACTCTCACACACAGTACAGTACACTCTCGCAACATTCACCCACTCACCCAACAAAAAACATATAGATAGAAACTCAGACACATGTAAATGCTTTGCTTTTGCTTCGAAATTGCTGCAATCGTAGAAGGTGAATGAAAAACGAATACTTTGGGATCAATGCGCTTTTTGGTTTTGACAATAAAAAAAGAAATACCGATTCACCCACTGACACTCACGTCCACAAGAAAACATACACAGAGACAGACATGGACATTGAAAGGACCTTCCTTCTTTCAGTGACAATCCTCTTCTCGCTGACTTGCTCTCACTCGATCTCCACCACAAATTGAAACAGTTATACGACAACATGCTTTCACACACTGCCTGACTTCTGACTATCTGTTAAATCAAATACAAATGCGGAACTTGTTCTAAGCACTTCCACATCTACCCACTAAAAGAGAAACAGCATCGTATCAAATGTAACAACATTGGTAGTTCCTAAATCACCCACGGACAACCAATTTAGTTTCTCAATATGTTTTTATTAGGCGCTCACAGTTTTCATTACACAATTATTTTATTCTAAATGGGCAAAGTGTTTACATGAATCTTCTGTGCTGTATAACAGTTTTATAACAGTTGTATAACAGTGCTACAAAAGTTGTATGGGTGTGCTGAAACAATTATAACACATTTATATGACGTTTGTAGGCCAGAGTACAAAAGAAGAACATGTATAACAGTTTGCTTCAAATGCAAAACTCAGCTCCCTTTACCGTAAAACCCATGTATAACCGTTTTATATAGAAGACAACAAACACTGCAGGTTCATTGGCCACTTCGCATCGATCAACTCTCTCAAATTTGGTCGTACGACAAAAATTAAAACAAATGTTAAAGCAAGCCAAGCAATAGTTTCCCAAATACTAGACCGTTCCGCATTCACCGTCTCAAGAAGACGTTCAAACCACTATTTATCCTAATAAACACAAAAGAGTAACGCAAACAACAAAAATTGTAGAGTAATTAACTTGTGTACATTATGGGGACCAGTTTAAGCGTTGCCTTAAAGTCCAAAATTTAAGTGTTTTAGTTTATTTGCGCACGCTTTTACAAGAGCTTAGTCAATGATCAGAAACCCAAACTATGTTTGTGCTACCAAAGCCACACACACCCCTTCCACCATATGAGCCTGTGACCTCTTAACCCCTTAAACCCTTAACCCCCTACCAACCCCGAGACGCAACTCGACTCGAACAGACTCCGCTTTGGTTCGCCTTAAATTCATCGAATTACGTATTTGTATCTCCCCCCACATTGATTTAAACGCTTGCGAATTGCCGAATTTTGTAACGACTTGAATGTAGCTTCATTATTATACATTTTGTTGGCTGTTTGACAAATAATACGAGTACCCACTTTGATAAATAATAGAACACATGGAAATAACGCAAATAACGATTAATCGCTTAGTCGTGAATAATAATAATAAAAACGAAAACATGCTATAAACTAATAACAGAAAATTAAGTTTGAAAATTCCGTACAAAATGCATAAGTTTAACGACAAAAAGCATATAATATTGAGAAAATTAAACGAATAATATTATCTACTTATACTGAGTGCACTGTTATAAACGAGGGGCGGGGCGAGATTAAATAAACAACAACAACAACAACAAAAACGAATCAAACGAAAATGAAAACAAAAACATATATATTATAATGGTATATACTTCAAGATATTGTACTATCTATGTGTGAATAACATCATCTGCGAAACAACAACAGCCACACATAACGCTTATGCGACAAGCAAACCAGAATACAAAAAAAAAAGAGGAAGAAGAAAAAAGATCAGACACCCTACAAGATGTCTCGAGAACGAAAAAAACTCTATAATAGACGTGTAAATTTACGATAATAAAAGCCGAGAGAGGGATATGAATTTTAGCAAGCGGTAAATTCAAGCGAAACCGAAACGCAAATTGAAATCGAAAAGTTGAAAAAAAAATATATTATTGAGGACGTGGAAGGATGATGATAATGATATTGATAAGGAAATCTATTTCATATTTCTAGCATACGTGTAAACATATTTTTTGTGCCGAGGTTACGTTCGAAGCAACACGCGCATCATTGCCATTAGACAAAATAAAATTAATTATATATACAATATGCCTAAAACAAAATAACGGGAAATCCAAAAAAAAAACAAAAAAAACTACAACTAATAATTATAAAACAACCAAAAACAAAACAAAAACAAAACCAACAACTGCATATTTTGTGCTGCTGAAGAAAGTCACAACGCAACAAAAAACATGATAACAATAAAACGTATATAAATTTCTAACAATTTTAGAGCAATAAAACCACACACACAAACAAACAAACACACACACACTCTCACCACAGAAGTTTGCTGAATATTTGCACCGCCACTGTAGCAAAATGGCCGTGCGAACGAGAGCGAGATGGAGATAGAGATGCACTCGCTCCGCACTGCTCTCGCACACCGCCACACACAGTGGCGTCGCAAAGTTTGCAACCGACAACCGCCAGCAGCATTCTCAGATACAAGATACAAATACCAAAATGCAAACGAATCGAAGATGTTGCAGTTACCAAAAACGTTAAAACATTTTTTAGATACACTTCAAAAATCAAAGCGTGGAAATTTCTATATTAGTTAATAATAAAATCCTCTTTTGTTAACTCACTATATATTAAAATGAAAACAGAGATGGACAAAAACTTTAGCTTTATACTCGTACATTTGTAATATATTACATAAGTCTAGATAATTACATAAAAAAGAAAACAAACAAAGGAAAATAGAAAATATATTATAAATTATAATTATACAAAAGCAAAACCAACAAAAAAAAATTTTACAAATAAAAAAAATGCAAAAACAACAAAAAATACCAACAAAACCAAATCAAACGAAGCATAGCAAAGAAAATTCAAAGTAAATTCATAAATAGCGAAAAAATCGAAAAAAAGGAGAAAACCAAAAACAAACTGTAAAAAATTAAAAAAAAAACAAACAAACATTTAAATGTAAAACAGCCAGTTATTATGCATAGCTAATAAAATTCAAATACAGAGCAGGAGCAGAAAGCGGATACCAAGAAATAAGAACAATTATTGCAATTAGATATTCTACATAAAAAATTCGGAATCTTTAGTAAAGCATATAGGTTGCATATACAACCACACGAACATGATCCACACAAAGGTCCACACATAGCATTCCCGTGTATGAGTAAAGTGTTATTTTCCGGCGACCCCAAAAGGTCGTAATCCTTGTTTTGAGTGTTATCAGTTGCCAGCAGCCCCGTCACCCACCTCACCCACACCCACACCCCCACACACAACAGACGCCAGTAAGGACCCACAGGAGACACATAGACAGACCCCGGAAGAACGCAGCCAAGCAGCAGAGATTATGATACCAGACCCAGCCTATACTACTATACGATACCAAAGTCAAACCAATCCAAAACACAGAACACACAATTACGAAAGTTGCCATCCAGCGAAATATTTGCAATTTATATTGAGAGCAAGAGTTAATAGCCGTTTATATAAAGCCCGTTGAACACGAAAACAAAACGAAAAAAAAGAAAAACCAAAAACAGACTGAAGAAAATGAGAATTATTTAACAAGAAAATTTATATATATAATGATAGCCAATAGAGACAAGTGCATCCAAGCTATATGAACAGAATCACCAAATGCCAAGCTGCTTTTACATGCATCCAGAGCTGAGCCCCCCATCCACTCACACAGACACACACATACACACACACACGGAGACAGGAAGTCCTGCCACGCCCACAACAACCACCCACCCACAGACACCGACACAGATACAGATACAGATACAGACACTCAAAATGGAGATGGAGTGGCTCATAAAAAGATTGAGATAATGTAAAGGATATATGTATTTATATTTATACACCAGCAAGCTAGCAAAAAAATGGATACATGATACTAAAGAAGCATAATTTAAATATATATACATATTAAAGGAAGTCTTAACTAAAGCAACAGCAAAAACTGACAAAAAAAAAACAAATTAGCGAGATTACAAAAGGAGGTTTGCGATGAGACACAGGCACCGTTAGCATATTTTTTTTATACAAATACAATTTAAGCAAACGAATACGAAAATCAACAAATTGAAGTAATTTATTAGTGAGAAACCGAAGCAACTGATGATGTCTTTGTAAAGACTTTATATATGCCTGCCATATGCCTACATCTGCCTAGCTGTCTGACTCTAACACGAATACACAAACACCACACCTTTCTCCCTGCCCTTCTCTCTCTCTCTCTCTATATCGCTTGTGCAGACACGAACAGAAAGACAGACCTCTTGAATAATCCATTCATCATTCCGAACGCAGGACACAGCTGGCCTCGATGAGAAGCGCGGAGAGAGGCGCTCTGCAGCAAACGTGCCAGCCCTATAAGTGTTCAGGCTTCTTCTCTTGTCTTTGTATACGTTTTTTAGCTCACCCCCTCTCATTTCTTAGCCAGTTCTTTCGACCTTAATCCCCCGATCGATCCAGAGCCGTTGTCGAGCAACTCTATTTGATAGCAACTTCCCCGGCTACAAATTCCAAGTGGTTCAGATGGCTGTAGGACAACCAGACACACACATACGCCCACACACACACAGACACACACAGATTCTGCCCCAAAAAGAGATGATAAAGATATATACATATGAATATGTATAGATTATATATGTGCGATCAAGTAAAAGCAGCTAAAAGAGTACCGAACAAAAAACGAAAGTAAAAAATGCTAAAAAATTATGACACCCGCCACTTTTCTACTAAAAAGAAATCGACTGTATATATATATACAAATAGATATATATATGAATATATATATATATGATAATATGAGTATATTTATGTAGCAGTATAACAGTATGTGTAGTATAACACTTTGTCCATTTGCTTGACAAACATACACATACAGCCACAGTACCACAAATAGCCACGTGACACACACACATACAGACAGGCACACGATCTGCATTTTGTTTTCTAGTTTTTTAATGGGACAGTAACTTGTATTAGCGATTCTCTTAATAAATAAATCTTGCAAAATAATACGAATAGGGACATCGCTGTCATACATTGTAATGTTTTCGCCGGCACAACCTTCGATTTTCGATTGAAGCCAGCCTCTTGTTATCAATTTTTTCGATAGAATACGTGTATTTACCAACTACCAACCACAGATAATCCATTAAGTTTGCCCAAAACACACATATTAATATAAATATACCTGCATATATATTTTTTTTATAACAACGTATGGGAAATCTATATGGGACAAATGAAACACAACAATTTTTGTATGTATTCATTTTTATTAAAAACAAAACGGGAATAAGGGAAAATACAAACCGGAAACCGGAAACCAAACAAAGAAACACTCGTAAAACACACTGACAGACAAAAATTGTTTTTATAAAGATATATTATCGATTAATAAATTTAAAGTAAAAATAAAAACCAAAAACGAAATGAAACAAACGCCTGAATTAGTTTATTACGCAAAAGAAATGAATTATAATTAGTTAATTCAAAATAAAAAAAAAACAAAAACATACCCAAAAGAAAGGAAACCAAAACTGCACAATAAAATCTAAATGTAAAAAATATGAACTAAAAAATAAACAAAGCAAATGCAAAGGAAAAAGCCCAAAGAAAAGGAGATAAAATGTAAACGATTTTTATTTTCATTATATATAAATAATTAACGCTTTTTTAGTTTTCAAACAAGTTGCATAATTTATGTATAATTTATAAAGAAAAGAACGACAAAAAACAATTTATAATAAAGCAAACCAAAATAAATCAAATTAATAAATGGGAAACCTAAAAATATTGTAATGTAATAAATGAAAACAAAAACAATACAAAAACAAAAGGATATATATATATAAATTAAAAGCGAAATTTTTTCACACTTTAGCTTAATAAATTGTAAAAAAATACAAAAAAACAAACAAACAAAACTGAAATAAAATGAGATTTAATTGAATTTGTTATGCAAATGAAATCTATTCTTGTTTTATTTGGATCTTAGATTGTATTTTCGTTAAAATCTTGTTGGATATTGTTACATGTTCCTCAAGATCTTTTCTTTTAGAAATCTTCGTTTGCTTTCATATATTTACTGTGAACATCACACAAAATAATCTACTGGTAAGTATTTAGGAGATAGCAATGGAAATAACACAATGTGGAACCAAATGTGGAATAACATACCTTCCTGAACTCGTAGTTAAATTATCTAAAACTTGGCATTTAAATAAAGCAAATTTAAATTTTTAAATTTTTTTTTTCAAAAAAGTGTGACCCAACCCCTTAAAAAATTGATTTCCAAAAAAAATCAGTTTTTTTCGCATTGAACATCAGTATTTTGGCCACCAAAAAGAAACCAGTGGTCCAAATGTGGAATGGCATACCTTCCTCAACTCGTAGTTAAATTATCTAAAACTTGGCATTTAAATAAAGCAAATTTAAATTTTTTAATTTTTTTTCAAAAAATTGTGACCCAACCCCTTAAAAAATTGATTTCCAAAAAAAATCAGTTTTTTTCGCATTGAACATCAGTATTTTGGCCACCAAAAAGAAACCAGTGGCCCAAATGTGGAATGGCATACCTTCCTGAACTCGTAGTTAAATTATCTAAAACTTGGCATTTAAATAAAGCAAATTTAAATTTTTAAATTTTTTTTTCAAAAAAGTGTGACCCAACCCCTTAAAAAATTGATTTCCAAAAAAAATCAGTTTTTTTCGCATTGAACATCAGTATTTTGGCCACCAAAAGGGAACCAGTGGCCCAAATGTGGAATGGCATACCTTCCTGAACTCGTAGTTAAATTATCTAAAACTTGGCATTTAAATAAAGCAAATTTAAATTTTTAAATTTTTTTTCAAAAAATTGTGACCCAACCCCTTAAAAAATTGATTTCCAAAAAAATCAGTTTTTTTCGCATTGAACATCAGTATTTTGGCCACCAAAAGGGAACCAGTGGCCCAAATGTGGAATGGCATACCTTCCTGAACTCGTAGTTAAATTATCTAAAACTTGGCATTTAAATAAAGCAAATTTAAATTTTTAAATTTTTTTTCAAAAAATTGTGACCCAACCCCTTAAAAAATTGATTTCCAAAAAAAATCAGTTTTTTTCGCATTGAACATCAGTATATTGGCCACCAAAAAGAAACCAGTGGCCCAAATGTGGAATAACATACCTTCCTGAACTCGTAGTTAAATTATCTAAAACTTGGCATTTAAATAAAGCAAATTTAAATTTTTAAATTTTTTTCCAAAAATTGTGACCCAACCCCTTAAAAAATTGATTTCCAAAAAAAATCAGTTTTTTTCGCATTGAACATCAGTATTTCGGCCACCAAAAAGAAACCAGTGGCCCAAATGTGGAATGGCATACCTTCCTGAACTCGTAGTTAAATTATCTAAAACTTGGCATTTAAATAAAGCAAATTTAAATTTTTAAATTTTTTTTCAAAAAATTGTGACCCAACCCCTTAAAAAATTGATTTCCAAAAAAAAATCAGTTTTTTTCGCATTGAACATCAGTATTTTGGCCACCAAAAAGAAACCAGTGGCACAAATGTGGAATGGCATACCTTCCTGAACTCGTAGTTAAATTATCTAAAACTTGGCATTTAAATAAAGCAAATTTAAATTTTAAAATTTTTTTAAAAAAATTGTGACCCAACCCCTTAAAAAATTGATTTCCAAAAAAAATCAGTTTTTTTCGCATTGAACATCAGTATATTGGCCACCAAAAAGAAACCAGTGGCCCAAATGTGGAATAACATACCTTCCTGAACTCGTAGTTAAATTATCTAAAACTTGGCATTTAAATAAAGCAAATTTAAATTTTTAAATTTTTTTTCAAAAAATTGTGACCCAACCCCTTAAAAAATTGATTTCCAAAAAAAATCAGTTTTTTTCGCATTGAACATCAGTATTTTGGCCACCAAACAGAAACCAGTGGCCCAAATGTGGAATGGCATACCTTCCTGAACTAGTAGTTAAATTATCTAAAACTTGGCATTTAAATAAAGCAAATTTAAATTTTTAAATTTTTTTTCAAAAAATTGTGACCCAACCCCTTAAAAAATTGATTTCCAAAAAATATCAGTTTTTTTCGCATTGAACATCAGTATTTTGGCCACCAAAAAGAAACCAGTGGCCCAAATGTGGAATGGCATACCTTCCTGAACTCGTAGTTAAATTATCTAAAACTTGGCATTTAAATAAAGCAAATTTAAATTTTTAAATTTTTTTCCACAAATTGTGACCCAACCCCTTAAAAATTGATTTCCAAAAAAAAATCAGTTTTTTTCGCATTGAACATCAGTATTTTGGCCACCAAAAAGAAACCAGTGGCCCAAATGTGGAATGGCATACCTTCCTGAACTCGTAGTGAAATTATCTAAAACTTGGCATTTAAATAAAGCAAATTTAAATTTTTAAATTTTTTTCAAAAAATTGTGACCCAACCCCTTAAAAAATTGATTTCCAAAAAAAATCAGTTTTTTTCGCATTGAACATCAGTATTTTGGCCACCAAAAAGAAACCAGTGGCCCAAATGTGGAATGGCATACCTTCCTGAACTCGTAGTAAAATTATCTAAAACTTGGCATTTAAATAAAGCAAATTTAAATTTTTAAATTTTTTTTCAAAAAATTGTGACCCAACCCCTTAAAAAATTGATTTCCAAAAATAATCAGTTTTTTTTGCATTTTTTTTCAAAAAATTGTGACCCAACCCCTTAAAAAATTGATTTCCAAAAAAAATCAGTTTTTTTCGCATTGAACATCAGTATTTTGGCCACCAAAAAGAAACCAGTGGCCCAAATGTGGAATGGCACACCTTCCTGAACTCGTAGTTAAATTATCTAAAACTTGGCATTTAAATAAAGCAAATTTAAATTTTTAAATTTTTTTTCAAAAAATTGTGACCCAACCCCTTAAAAAATTGATTTCCAAAAAAAATCAGTTTTTTTCGCATTGAACATCAGTATTTTGGCCACCAAAAAGAAACCAGTGGCCCAAATGTGGAATGGCATACCTTCCTGAACTCGTAGTTAAATTATCTAAAACTTGGCATTTAAATAAAGCAAATTTACATTTTTAAATTTTTTTCCAAAAATTGTGACCCAACCCCTTAAAAAATTGATTTCCAAAAAAAATCAGTTTTTTTCGCATTGAACATCAGTATTTTGGCCACCAAAAAGAAACCAGTGGCCCAAATGTGGAATGGCATACCTTCCTTTACTCGTAGTTAAATTATCTAAAACTTGGCATTTAAATAAAGCAAATTTAAATTTTTAAATTTTTTTTCCAAAAATTGTGACCCAACCCCTTAAAAAATTGATTTCCAAAAAAAATCAGTTTTTTTCGCATTGAACATCAGTATTTTGGCCACCAAAAAGAAACCAGTGGCCCAAATGTGGAATGGCATACCTTCCTGAACTCGTAGTTAAATTATCTAAAACTTGGCATTTAAATAAAGCAAATTTAAATTTTTAAATATTTTTCCAAAAATTGTGACCCAACCCCTTAAAAAATTGATTTCCAAAAAAAATCAGTTTTTTTCGCATTGAACATCAGTATTTTGGCCACCAAAAAGAAACCAGTGGCCCAAATGTGGAATGGCATACCTTCCTGAACTCGTAGTTAAATTATCTAAAACTTGGCATTTAAATAAAGCAAATTTAAATTTTTAAATTTTTTTCCAAAAATTGTGACCCAACCCCTTAAAAAATTGATTTCCAAAAAAAATCAGTTTTTTTCGCATTGAACATCAGTATATTGGCCACCAAAAAGAAACAAGTGGCCCAAATGTGGAATAACATACCTAACTGAACTCGTAGTTAAATTATCTAAAACTTGGCATTTAAATAAAGCAAATTTAAATTTTTAAATTTTTTTCCAAAAATTGTGACCCAACCCCTTAAAAAATTGATTTCCAAAAAAAATCAGTTTTTTTCGCATTGAACATCAGTATTTTGGCCACCAAAAAGAAACCAGTGGCCCAAATGTGGAATGGCATACCTTCCTGAACTCGTAGTTAAATTATCTAAAACTTGGCATTTAAATAAAGCAAATTTAAATTTTTAAATATTTTTCCAAAAATTGTGACCCAACCCCTTAAAAAATTGATTTCCAAAAAAAATCAGTTTTTTCGCATTGAACATCAGTATTTTGGCCACCAAAAAGAAACCAGTGGCCCAAATGTGGAATGGCATACCTTCCTGAACTCGTAGTTAAATTATCTAAAACTTGGCATTTAAATAAAGCAAATTTAAATTTTTAAATTTTTTTTCAAAAATTGTGACCCAACCCCTTAAAAAATTGATTTCCAAAAAAAATCAGTTTTTTTCGCATTGAACATCAGTATTTTGGCCACCAAACAGAAACCAGTGGCCCAAATGTGGAATGGCATACCTTCCTGAACTCGTAGTTAAATTATCTAAAACTTGGCATTTAAATAAAGCAAATTTAAATTTTTAAATTTTTTTCCAAAAATTGTGACCCAACCCCTTAAAAAATTGATTTCCAAAAAAAATCAGTTTTTTTCGCATTGAACATCAGTATTTTGGCCACCAAAAAGAAACCAGTGGCCCAAATGTGGAATAACATACCTAACTGAACTCGTAGTTAAATTATCTAAAACTTGGCATTTAAATAAAGCAAATTTAAATTTTTAAATTTTTTTTCAAAAAATTGTGACCCAACCCCTTAAAAAATTGATTTCCAAAAAAAATCAGTTTTTTTCGCATTGAACATCAGTATTTTGGCCACCAAAAGGGAACCAGTGGCCCAAATGTGGAATGGCATACCTTCCTGAACTCGTAGTTAAATTATCTAAAACTTGGCATTTAAATAAAGCAAATTTAAATTTTTAAATTTTTTTCAAAAAATTGTGACCCAACCCCTTAAAAAATTGATTTCCAAAAATAATCAATTTTTTTTGCATGGAACATCAGTATTTTGGCCACCAAAAAGAAACCAGTGGTCCAAATGTGGAATGGCATACCTTCCTGAGCTCGTAGTTAAATTATCTAAAACTTGGCATTTAAATAAAGCAAATTTAAATTTTTAAATTTTTTTCCAAAAATTGTGACCCAACCCCTTAAAAAATTGATTTCCAAAAAAAAATCAGTTTTTTTCGCATTGAACATCAGTATTTTGGCCACCAAACAGAAACCAGTGGCCCAAATGTGGAATGGCATACCTTCCTGAACTCGTAGTTAAATTATCTAAAACTTGGCATTTAAATAAAGCAAATTTAAATTTTTAAATTTTTTTCCAAAAATTGTGACCCAACCCCTTAAAAAATTGATTTCCAAAAAAAATCAGTTTTTTTCGCATTGAACATCAGTATTTTGGCCACCAAACAGAAACCAGTGGCCCAAATGTGGAATAACATACCTAACTGAACTCGTAGTTAAATTATCTAAAACTTGGCATTTAAATAAAGCAAATTTAAATTTTTAAATTTTTTTTCAAAAAATTGTGACCCAACCCCTTAAAAAATTGATTTCCAAAAAAAATCAGTTTTTTTCGCATTGAACATCAGTATTTTGGCCACCAGAAGGGAACCAGTGCCCCAAATGTGGAATGGCATACCTTCCTGAACTCGTAGTTAAATTATCTAAAACTTGGCATTTAAATAAAGCAAATTTAAATTTTTAAATTTTTTTCAAAAAATTGTGACCCAACCCCTTAAAAAATTGATTTCCAAAAATAATCAATTTTTTTTGCATGGAACATCAGTATTTTGGCCACCAAAAAGAAACCAGTGGTCCAAATGTGGAATGGCATACCTTCCTGAGCTCGTAGTTAAATTATCTAAAACTTGGCATTTAAATAAAGCAAATTTAAATTTTTTAATTTTTTTTCAAAAAATTGTGACCCAACCCCTTAAAAAATTGACTTCCAAAAAAAATCAGTTTTTTTCGCATTGAACATCAGTATTTTGGCCACCAAAAAGAAACCAGTGGCCCAAATGTGGAATGGCACACCTTCCTGAACTCGTAGTTAAATTATCTAAAACTTGGCATTTAAATAAAGCAAATTTAAATTTTTAAATTTTTTTTCAAAAAATTGTGACCCAACCCCTTAAAAAATTGATTTCCAAAAATATCAGTTTTTTTCGCATTGAACATCAGTATTTTGGCCACCAGAAGGGAACCAGTGCCCCAAATGTGGAATGGCATACCTTCCTGAACTCGTAGTTAAATTATCTAAAACTTGGCATTTAAATAAAGCAAATTTAAATTTTAAAATTTTTTTTTTCAAAAAAGTGTGACCCAACCCCTTAAAAAATTGATTTCCAAAAAAAATCAGTTTTTTTCGCATTGAACATCAGTATTTTGGCCACCAAAAAGAAACCAGTGGTCCAAATGTGGAATGGCATACCTTCCTCAACTCGTAGTTAAATTATCTAAAACTTGGCATTTAAATAAAGCAAATTTAAATTTTTTAATTTTTTTTCAAAAATTGTGACCCAACCCCTTAAAAAATTGATTTCCAAAAAAAATCAGTTTTTTTCGCATTGAACATCAGTATTTTGGCCACCAAAAAGAAACCAGTGGCCCAAATGTGGAATGGCATACCTTCCTGAACTCGTAGTTAAATTATCTAAAACTTGGCATTTAAATAAAGCAAATTTAAATTTTTAAATTTTTTTTTCAAAAAAGTGTGACCCAACCCCTTAAAAAATTGATTTCCAAAAAAAATCAGTTTTTTTCGCATTGAACATCAGTATTTTGGCCACCAAAAGGGAACCAGTGGCCCAAATGTGGAATGGCATACCTTCCTGAACTCGTAGTTAAATTATCTAAAACTTGGCATTTAAATAAAGCAAATTTAAATTTTTAAATTTTTTTTCAAAAAATTGTGACCCAACCCCTTAAAAAATTGATTTCCAAAAAAAATCAGTTTTTTTCGCATTGAACATCAGTATTTTGGCCACCAAAAGGGAACCAGTGGCCCAAATGTGGAATGGCATACCTTCCTGAACTCGTAGTTAAATTATCTAAAACTTGGCATTTAAATAAAGCAAATTTAAATTTTTAAATTTTTTTTCAAAAAATTGTGACCCAACCCCTTAAAAAATTGATTTCCAAAAAAATCAGTTTTTTTCGCATTGAACATCAGTATTTTGGCCACCAAAAGGGAACCAGTGGCCCAAATGTGGAATGGCATACCTTCCTGAACTCGTAGTTAAATTATCTAAAACTTGGCATTTAAATAAAGCAAATTTAAATTTTTAAATTTTTTTTCAAAAAATTGTGACCCAACCCCTTAAAAAATTGATTTCCAAAAAAAATCAGTTTTTTTCGCATTGAACATCAGTATATTGGCCACCAAAAAGAAACCAGTGGCCCAAATGTGGAATAACATACCTTCCTGAACTCGTAGTTAAATTATCTAAAACTTGGCATTTAAATAAAGCAAATTTAAATTTTTAAATTTTTTTCCAAAAATTGTGACCCAACCCCTTAAAAAATTGATTTCCAAAAAAAATCAGTTTTTTTCGCATTGAACATCAGTATTTCGGCCACCAAAAAGAAACCAGTGGCCCAAATGTGGAATGGCATACCTTCCTGAACTCGTAGTTAAATTATCTAAAACTTGGCATTTAAATAAAGCAAATTTAAATTTTTAAATTTTTTTTCAAAAAATTGTGACCCAACCCCTTAAAAAATTGATTTCCAAAAAAAATCAGTTTTTTTCGCATTGAACATCAGTATTTTGGCCACCAAAAAGAAACCAGTGGCACAAATGTGGAATGGCATACCTTCCTGAACTCGTAGTTAAATTATCTAAAACTTGGCATTTAAATAAAGCAAATTTAAATTTTAAAATTTTTTTAAAAAAATTGTGACCCAACCCCTTAAAAAATTGATTTCCAAAAAAAATCAGTTTTTTTCGCATTGAACATCAGTATATTGGCCACCAAAAAGAAACCAGTGGCCCAAATGTGGAATAACATACCTTCCTGAACTCGTAGTTAAATTATCTAAAACTTGGCATTTAAATAAAGCAAATTTAAATTTTTAAATTTTTTTTCAAAAAATTGTGACCCAACCCCTTAAAAAATTGATTTCCAAAAAAAATCAGTTTTTTTCGCATTGAACATCAGTATTTTGGCCACCAAACAGAAACCAGTGGCCCAAATGTGGAATGGCATACCTTCCTGAACTAGTAGTTAAATTATCTAAAACTTGGCATTTAAATAAAGCAAATTTAAATTTTTAAATTTTTTTTCAAAAAATTGTGACCCAACCCCTTAAAAAATTGATTTCCAAAAAATATCAGTTTTTTTCGCATTGAACATCAGTATTTTGGCCACCAAAAAGAAACCAGTGGCCCAAATGTGGAATGGCATACCTTCCTGAACTCGTAGTTAAATTATCTAAAACTTGGCATTTAAATAAAGCAAATTTAAATTTTTAAATTTTTTTCCACAAATTGTGACCCAACCCCTTAAAAAATTGATTTCCAAAAAAAATCAGTTTTTTTCGCATTGAACATCAGTATTTTGGCCACCAAAAAGAAACCAGTGGCCCAAATGTGGAATGGCATACCTTCCTGAACTCGTAGTGAAATTATCTAAAACTTGGCATTTAAATAAAGCAAATTTAAATTTTTAAATTTTTTTTCAAAAAATTGTGACCCAACCCCTTAAAAAATTGATTTCCAAAAACAATCAGTTTTTTTCGCATTGAACATCAGTATTTTGGCCACCAAAAAGAAACCAGTGGCCCAAATGTGGAATGGCATACCTTCCTGAACTCGTAGTAAAATTATCTAAAACTTGGCATTTAAATAAAGCAAATTTAAATTTTTAAATTTTTTTTCAAAAAATTGTGACCCAACCCCTTAAAAAATTGATTTCCAAAAATAATCAGTTTTTTTTGCATTTTTTTTCAAAAAATTGTGACCCAACCCCTTAAAAAATTGATTTCCAAAAAAAATCAGTTTTTTTCGCATTGAACATCAGTATTTTGGCCACCAAAAAGAAACCAGTGGCCCAAATGTGGAATGGCATACCTTCCTGAACTCGTAGTTAAATTATCTAAAACTTGGCATTTAAATAAAGCAAATTTACATTTTTAAATTTTTTTCCAAAAATTGTGACCCAACCCCTTAAAAAATTGATTTCCAAAAAAAATCAGTTTTTTTCGCATTGAACATCAGTATTTTGGCCACCAAAAAGAAACCAGTGGCCCAAATGTGGAATGGCATACCTTCCTTTACTCGTAGTTAAATTATCTAAAACTTGGCATTTAAATAAAGCAAATTTAAATTTTTAAATTTTTTTCCAAAAATTGTGACCCAACCCCTTAAAAAATTGATTTCCAAAAAAAATCAGTTTTTTTCGCATTGAACATCAGTATTTTGGCCACCAAAAAGAAACCAGTGGCCCAAATGTGGAATGGCATACCTTCCTGAACTCGTAGTTAAATTATCTAAAACTTGGCATTTAAATAAAGCAAATTTAAATTTTTAAATATTTTTCCAAAAATTGTGACCCAACCCCTTAAAAAATTGATTTCCAAAAAAAATCAGTTTTTTTCGCATTGAACATCAGTATTTTGGCCACCAAAAAGAAACCAGTGGCCCAAATGTGGAATGGCATACCTTCCTGAACTCGTAGTTAAATTATCTAAAACTTGGCATTTAAATAAAGCAAATTTAAATTTTTAAATTTTTTTCCAAAAATTGTGACCCAACCCCTTAAAAAATTGATTTCCAAAAAAAATCAGTTTTTTTCGCATTGAACATCAGTATATTGGCCACCAAAAAGAAACCAGTGGCCCAAATGTGGAATAACATACCTAACTGAACTCGTAGTTAAATTATCTAAAACTTGGCATTTAAATAAAGCAAATTTAAATTTTTAAATTTTTTTCCAAAAATTGTGACCCAACCCCTTAAAAAATTGATTTCCAAAAAAAATCAGTTTTTTTCGCATTGAACATCAGTATTTTGGCCACCAAAAAGAAACCAGTGGCCCAAATGTGGAATGGCATACCTTCCTGAACTCGTAGTTAAATTATCTAAAACTTGGCATTTAAATAAAGCAAATTTAAATTTTTAAATATTTTTCCAAAAATTGTGACCCAACCCCTTAAAAAATTGATTTCCAAAAAAAATCAGTTTTTTCGCATTGAACATCAGTATTTTGGCCACCAAAAAGAAACCAGTGGCCCAAATGTGGAATGGCATACCTTCCTGAACTCGTAGTTAAATTATCTAAAACTTGGCATTTAAATAAAGCAAATTTAAATTTTTAAATTTTTTTTCAAAAAATTGTGACCCAACCCCTTAAAAAATTGATTTCCAAAAAAAATCAGTTTTTTTCGCATTGAACATCAGTATTTTGGCCACCAAACAGAAACCAGTGGCCCAAATGTGGAATGGCATACCTTCCTGAACTCGTAGTTAAATTATCTAAAACTTGGCATTTAAAAAAAGCAAATTTAAATTTTTAAATTTTTTTCCAAAAATTGTGACCCAACCCCTTAAAAAATTGATTTCCAAAAAAAATCAGTTTTTTTCGCATTGAACATCAGTATTTTGGCCACCAAAAAGAAACCAGTGGCCCAAATGTGGAATAACATACCTAACTGAACTCGTAGTTAAATTATCTAAAACTTGGCATTTAAATAAAGCAAATTTAAATTTTTAAATTTTTTTTCAAAAAATTGTGACCCAACCCCTTAAAAAATTGATTTCCAAAAAAAATCAGTTTTTTTCGCATTGAACATCAGTATTTTGGCCACCAGAAGGGAACCAGTGCCCCAAATGTGGAATGGCATACCTTCCTGAACTCGTAGTTAAATTATCTAAAACTTGGCATTTAAATAAAGCAAATTTAAATTTTTAAATTTTTTTCAAAAAATTGTGACCCAACCCCTTAAAAAATTGATTTCCAAAAATAATCAATTTTTTTTGCATGGAACATCAGTATTTTGGCCACCAAAAAGAAACCAGTGGTCCAAATGTGGAATGGCATACCTTCCTGAGCTCGTAGTTAAATTATCTAAAACTTGGCATTTAAATAAAGCAAATTTAAATTTTTTAATTTTTTTTCAAAAAATTGTGACCCAACCCCTTAAAAAATTGATTTCCAAAAAAAATCAGTTTTTTTCGCATTGAACATCAGTATTTTGGCCACCAGAAGGGAACCAGTGCCCCAAATGTGGAATGGCATACCTTCCTGAACTCGTAGTTAAATTATCTAAAACTTGGTATTTAAATAAAGCAAATTTAAATTTTTAAATTTTTTTTCAAAAAATTGTGACCCAACCCCTTAAAAAATTGATTTCCAAAAATAATCAGTTTTTTTTGCATGGAACATCAGTATTTTGGCCACCAAAAAGAAACCAGTGGCCCAAATGTGGAATGGCATACCTTCCTGAACTCGTAGTTAAATTATCTAAAACTTGGCATTTAAATAAAGCAAATTTAAATTTTTAAATTTTTTTTCAAAAAATTGTGACCCAACCCCTTAAAAAATTGATTTCCAAAAAAAATCAGTTTTTTTCGCATTGAACATCAGTATTTTGGTCACCAAAAAGAAACCAGTGGTCCAAATGTGGAATGGCATACCTTCCTGAACTCGTAGTTAAATTATCTAAAACTTGGCATTTAAATAAAGCAAATTTAAATTTTTAAATTTTTTTCAAAAAATTGTGACCCAACCCCTTAAAAAATTGATTTCTAAAAATAATCAGTTTTTTTTGCATGGAACATCAGTATTTTGGTCACCAAAAAGAAACCAGTGGTCCAAATGTGGAATGGCATACCTTCCTGAACTCGTAGTTAAATTATCTAAAACTTGGCATTTAAATAAAGCAAATTTAAATTTTTTAATTTTTTTTCAAAAAATTGTGACCCAACCCCTTAAAAAATTGATTTCCAAAAAAAATCAGTTTTTTTCGCATTGAACATCAGTATTTTGGCCACCAACAGGGAACCAGTGCCCCAAATGTGGAATGGCATACCTTCCTGAACTCGTAGTTAAATTATCTAAAACTTGGCATTTAAATAAAGCAAATTTAAATTTTTTAATTTATTTTCAAAAAATTGTGACCCAACCCCTTAAAAAATTGATTTCCAAAAAAAATCAGTTTTTTTCGCATTGAACATCAGTATTTTGGCCACCAAAAGGGAACCAGTGGCCCAAATGAGGAATGGCATACCTTCCTGAACTCGTAGTTAAATTATCTAAAACTTGGCATTTAAATAAAGCAAATTTAAATTTTTATATTTTTTTCAAAAAATTGTGACCCAACCCCTTAAAAAATTGATTTCCAAAAAAAATCAGTTTTTTTCGCATTGAACATCAGTATTTTGGCCACCAAAAAGAAACCAGTGGCCCAAATGTGGAATGGCATACCTTCCTGAACTCGTAGTTAAATTATCTAAAACTTGGCATTTAAATAAAGCAAATTTAAATTTTTAAATTTTTTTTCAAAAAATTGTGACCCAACCCCTTAAAAAATTGATTTCCAAAAAAAATCAGTTTTTTTCGCATTGAACATCAGTATTTTGGCCACCAAAAGGGAACCAGTGGCCCAAATGTGGAATGGCAGACCTTCCTGAACTCGTAGTTAAATTATCTAAAACTTGGCATTTAAATAAAGCAAATTTAAATTTTTAAATTTTTTTTCAAAAAATTGTGACCCAACCCCTTAAAAAATTGATTTCCAAAAAAAATCAGTTTTTTTCGCATTGAACATCAGTATTTTGGCCACCAAAAGGGAACCAGTGGCCCAAATGTGGAATGGCAGACCTTCCTGAACTCGTAGTTAAATTATCTAAAACTTGGCATTTAAATAAAGCAAATTTAAATTTTTAAATTTTTTTTCAAAAAATTGTGACCCAACCCCTTAAAAAATTGATTTCCAAAAAAAATCAGTTTTTTCGCATTGAACATCAGTATTTTGGCCACCAGAAGGGAACCAGTGCCCCAAATGTGGAATGGCATACCTTCCTGAACTCGTAGTTAAATTATCTAAAACTTGGCATTTAAATAAAGCAAATTTAAATTTTTAAATTTTTTTTCAAAAAATTGTGACCCAACCCCTTAAAAAATTGATTTCCAAAAAAAATCAGTTTTTTTCGCATTGAACATCAGTATTTTGGCCACCAAAAAGGAACCAGTGCCCCAAATGTGGAATGGCATACCTTCCTGAACTCGTAGTTAAATTATCTAAAACTTGGCATTTAAATAAAGCAAATTTAAATTTTTAAATTTTTTTCAAAAAATTGTGACCCAACCCCTTAAAAAATTGATTTCCAAAAAAAATCAGTTTTTTTCGCATTGAACATCAGTATTTTGGCCACCAAAAAGAAACCAGTGGCCCAAATGTGGAATGGCATACCTTCCTGAACTCGTAGTTAAATTATCTAAAACTTGGCATTTAAATAAAGCAAATTTAAATTTTTAAATTTTTTTTCAAAAAATTGTGACTTAACCCCTTAAAAAATTGAATTCCAAAAAAAATCAGTTTTTTTCGCATTGAACATCAGTATTTTGGCCACCAAAAGGGAACCAGTGGCCCAAATGTGGAATGGCATACCTTCCTGAACTCGTAGTTAAATTATCTAAAACTTGGCATTTAAATAAAGCAAATTTAAATTTTTAAATTTTTTTTCAAAAAATTGTGACCCAACCCCTTAAAAAATTGATTTCCAAAAAAAATCAGTTTTTTTCGCATTGAACATCAGTATTTTGGCCACCAAAAAGAAACCAGTGGTCCAAATGTGGAATGGCATACCTTCCTGAACTCGTAGTTAAATTATCTAAAACTTGGCATTTAAATAAAGCAAATTTAAATTTTTAAATTTTTTTTCAAAAAATTGTGACCCAACCCCTTAAAAAATTGATTTCCAAAAAAAAACAGTTTTTTTCGCATTGAACATCAGTATTTTGGCCACCAAAAAGAAACCAGTGGCCCAAATGTGGAATGGCATACCTTCCTGAACTTTTTTTCAAAAATTGTGACCCAACCCCTTAAAAAATTGATTTCCAAAAAAAATCAGTTTTTTTCGCATTGAACATCAGTATTTCGGCCACCAAAAAGAAACCAGTGGCCCAAATGTGGAATGGCATACCTTCCTGAACTCGTAGTTAAATTATCTAAAACTTGGCATTTAAATAAAGCAAATTTAAATTTTTAAATTTTTTTTCAAAAAATTGTGATCCAACCCCTTAAAAAATTGATTTCCAAAAAAAAAATCAGTTTTTTTCGCATTGAACATCAGTATTTTGGCCACCAAAAAGAAACCAGTGGCCCAAATGTGGAATGGCATACCTTCCCGAACTCGTAGTTAAATTATCTAAAACTTGGCATTTAAATAAAGCAAATTTAAATTTTTAAATTTTTTTTCAAAAAATTGTGACCCAACCCCAAAAAGAAACCAGTGGCCCAAATGTGGAATGGCATACCTTCCTGAACTCGTAGTTAAATTATCTAAAACTTGGCATTTAAATAAAGCAAATTTAAATTTTTAAATTTTTTTCCAAAAATTGTGACCCAACCCCAAAAAGAAACCAGTGGCCCAAATGTGGAATGGCATACCTTCCTGAACTCGTAGTTAAATTATCTAAAACTTGGCATTTAAATAAAGCAAATTTAAATTTTTAAATTTTTTTTCAAAAAATTGTGACCCAACCCCTTAAAAAATTGATTTCCAAAAAAAATCAGTTTTTTTCGCATTGAACATCAGTATTTTGGCCACCAAAAGGGAACCAGTGGCCCAAATGTGGAATGGCAGACCTTCCTGAACTCGTAGTTAAATTATCTAAAACTTGGCATTTAAATAAAGCAAATTTAAATTTTTAAATTTTTTTTCAAAAAATTGTGACCCAACCCCTTAAAAAATTGATTTCAAAAAAAAATCAGTTTTTTTCGCATTGAACATCAGTATTTTGGCCACCAAAAGGGAACCAGTGCCCCAAATGTGGAATGGCATACCTTCCTGAACTCGTAGTTAAATTATCTAAAACTTGGCATTTAAATAAAGCAAATTTAAATTTTTAAATTTTTTTCCAAAAATTGTGACCCAACCCCTTAAAAAATTGATTTCCAAAAAAAATCAGTTTTTTTCGCATTGAACATCAGTATTTTGGCCACCAAAAAGAAACCAGTGGCCCAAATGTGGAATGGCATACCTTCCTGAACTCGTAGTTAAATTATCTAAAACTTGGCATTTAAATAAAGCAAATTTAAATTTTTAAATTTTTTTTCAAAAAATTGTGACCCAACCCCTTAAAAAATTGATTTCCAAAAAAAATCAGTTTTTTCGCATTGAACATCAGTATTTTGGCCACCAGAAGGGAACCAGTGGCCCAAATGTGGAATGGCATACCTTCCTGAACTCGTAGTTAAATTATCTAAAACTTGGCATTTAAATAAAGCAAATTTAAATTTTTAAATTTTTTTTCAAAAAATTGTGACCCAACCCCTTAAAAAATTGATTTCCAAAAAAAATCAGTTTTTTTCGCATTGAACATCAGTATTTTGGCCACCAAAAAGGAACCAGTGCCCCAAATGTGGAATGGCATACCTTCCTGAACTCGTAGTTAAATTATCTAAAACTTGGCATTTAAATAAAGCAAATTTAAATTTTTAAATTTTTTTTCAAAAAATTGTGACCTAACCCCTTAAAAAATTGATTTCCAAAAAAAATCAGTTTTTTTCGCATTGAACATCAGTATTTTGGCCACCAAAAAGGAACCAGTGCCCCAAATGTGGAATGGCATACCTTCCTGAACTCGTAGTTAAATTATCTAAAACTTGGCATTTAAATAAAGCAAATTTAAATTTTTAAATTTTTTTCCAAAAATTGTGACCCAACCCCTTAAAAAATTGATTTCCAAAAAAAATCAGTTTTTTTCGCATTGAACATCAGTATTTTGGCCACCAAAAAGAAACCAGTGGTCCAAATGTGGAATGGCATACCTTCCTGAACTCGTAGTTAAATTATCTAAAACTTGGCATTTAAATAAAGCAAATTTAAATTTTTTAATTTTTTTTCAAAAAATTGTGACCCAACCCCTTAAAAAATTGATTTCCAAAAAAAATCAGTTTTTTTCGCATTGAACATCAGTATTTTGGCCACCAAAAAGAAACCAGTGGCCCAAATGTGGAATGGCATACCTTCCTGAACTCGTAGTTAAATTATCTAAAACTTGGCATTTAAATAAAGCAAATTTAAATTTTTAAATTTTTTTTCAGAAAATTGTGACTTAACCCCTTAAAAAATTGAATTCCAAAAAAAATCAGTTTTTTTCGCATTGAACATCAGTATTTTGGCCACCAAAAGGGAACCAGTGGCCCAAATGTGGAATGGCATACCTTCCTGAACTCGTAGTTAAATTATCTAAAACTTGGCATTTAAATAAAGCAAATTTAAATTTTTAAATTTTTTTTCAAAAAATTGTGACCCAACCCCTTAAAAAATTGATTTCCAAAAAAAAATCAGTTTTTTTCGCATTGAACATCAGTATTTTGGCCACCAAAAAGAAACCAGTGGTCCAAATGTGGAATGGCATACCTTCCTGAACTCGTAGTTAAATTATCTAAAACTTGGCATTTAAATAAAGCAAATTTAAATTTTTAAATTTTTTTTCAAAAAACCCCTTTTCAACCCCTTAAAAAATTGATTTCCAAAAAAAAACAGTTTTTTTCGCATTGAACATCAGTATTTTGGCCACCAAAAAGAAACCAGTGGCCCAAATGTGGAATGGCATACCTTCCTGAACTTTTTTTCAAAAATTGTGACCCAACCCCTTAAAAAATTGATTTCCAAAAAAAATCAGTTTTTTTCGCATTGAACATCAGTATTTCGGCCACCAAAAAGAAACCAGTGGCCCAAATGTGGAATGGCATACCTTCCTGAACTCGTAGTTAAATTATCTAAAACTTGGCATTTAAATAAAGCAAATTTAAATTTTTAAATTTTTTTTCAAAAAATTGTGATCCAACCCCTTAAAAAATTGATTTCCAAAAAAAAATCAGTTTTTTTCGCATTGAACATCAGTATTTTGGCCACCAAAAAGAAACCAGTGGCCCAAATGTGGAATGGCATACCTTCCTGAACTCGTAGTTAAATTATCTAAAACTTGGCATTTAAATAAAACAAATTTAAATTTTTAAATTTTTTTTCAAAAAATTGTGACTCAAGCCCTTAAAAAATTGATTTCCAAAAAAAATCAGTTTTTTTCGCATTGAACATCAGTATTTTGGCCACCAAAAGGGAACCAGTGGCCCAAATGTGGAATGGCATACCTTCCTGAACTCGTAGTTAAATTATCTAAAACTTGGCATTTAAATAAAGCAAATTTAAATTTTTAAATTTTTTTTCAAAAAATTGTGACCCAACCCCTTAAAAAATTGATTTCCAAAAAAAATCAGTTTTTTTCGCATTGAACATCAGTATTTTGGCCACCAAAAGGGAACCAGTGGCCCAAATGTGGAATGGCATACCTTCCTGAACTCGTAGTTAAATTATCTAAAACTTGGCATTTAAATAAAGCAAATTTAAATTTTTAAATTTTTTTTCAAAAAATTGTGACCTAACCCCTTAAAAAATTGATTTCCAAAAAAAATCAGTTTTTTTCGCATTGAACATCAGTATTTTGGCCAGTGGCCCAAATGTGGAATGGCACCAAAAGGGAACCAGTGGGCCAAATGTGGAATGGCATACCTTCCTGAACTCGTAGTTAAATTATCTAAAACTTGGCATTTAAATAAAGCAAATTTAAATTTTTAAATTTTTTTTTCAAAAAATTGTGACCCAACCCCTTAAAAAATTGATTTCCAAAAAAAATCAGTTTTTTTCGCATTGAACATCAGTATTTTGGACACCAAAAGGGAACCAGTGGCCCAAATGTGGAATGGCATACCTTCCTGAACTCGTAGTTAAATTATCTAAAACTTGGCATTTAAATTTTTTTTTCAAAAAATTGTGACATAACCCCTTAAAAAATTGATTTCCAAAAAAAATCAGTTTTTTTCGCATTGAACATCAGTATTTTGGCCACCAAAAAGAAACCAGTGGCCCAAATGTGGAATGGCATACCTTCCTGAACTCGTAGTTAAATTATCTAAAACTTGGCATTTAAATAAAGCAAATTTAAATTTTTAAATTTTTTTTCAAAAAATTGTGACCCAACCCCTTAAAAAATTGATTTCCAAAAAAAAGTAGTTTTTTTCGCATTGAACATCAGTATTTTGGCCACCAAAAGGGAACCAGTGGCCCAAATGTGGAATGGCATACCTTCCTGAACTCGTAGTTAAATTATCTAAAACTTGGCATTTAAATAAAGCAAATTTAAATTTTTAAATTTTTTTTCAAAAAATTGTGACCCAACCCCTTAAAAAATTGATTTCCAAAAAAAATCAGTTTTTTTCCCATTGAACATCAGTATTTTGGCCACCAAAAGGGAACCAGTGGCCCAAATGTGGAATGGCATACCTTCCTGAACTCGTAGTTAAATTATCTAAAACTTGGCATTTAAATAAAGCAAATTTAAATTTTTAAATTTTTTTTCAAAAAATTGTGACCCAACCCCTTAAAAAATTGATTTCCAAAAAAATCAGTTTTTTTCGCATTGAACATCAGTATTTTGGCCACCAAAAGGGAACCAGTGGCCCAAATGTGGAATGGCATACCTTCCTGAACTCGTAGTTAAATTATCTAAAACTTGGCATTTAAATAAAGCAAATTTAAATTTTTAAATTTTTTTTCAAAAAATTGTGACCCAACCCCTTAAAAAATTGATTTCCAAAAAAATCAGTTTTTTTCGCATTGAACATCAGTATTTTGGCCACCAAAAAGAAACCAGTGGCCCAAATGTGGAATGGCATACCTTCCTGAACTCATAGATAAATTATCTAAAACTTGGCATTTAAATAAAGCAAATTTAAATTTTTAAATTTTTTTTCAAAAAATTGTGACTCAACCCCTTAAAAAATTGATTTCCAAAAAAAATCAGTTTTTTTCGCATTGAACATCAGTATTTTGGCCACCAAAAAGAAACCAGTGGCCCAAATGTGGAATGGCATAACTTCCTGAACTCGTAGTTAAATTATCTAAAACTTGGCATTTAAATAAAGCAAATTTAAATTTTTAAATTTTTTTTCAAAAAATTGTGACCCAACCCCTTAAAAAATTGATTTCCAAAAAAAAATCAGTTTTTTTCGCATTGAACATCAGTATTTTGGCCACCAAAAGGGAACCAGTGGCCCAAATGTGGAATGGCATACCTTCCTGAACTCGTAGTTAAATTATCTAAAACTTGGCATTTAAATAAAGCAAATTAAAATGTTTAAATTTTTTTTCAAAAAATTGTGACCCAACCCCTTAAAAAATTGATTTCCAAAAAAAATCAGTTTTTTTCGCATTGAACATCAGTATATTGGCCACCAAAAAGAAACCAGTGGCCCAAATGAGGAATGGCATACCTTCCTGAACTCGTAGTTAAATTATCTAAAACTTGGCATTTAAATAAAGCAAATTTAAATTTTTAAATTTTTTTTCAAAAAATTGTGACCTAACCCCTTAAAAAATTGATTTCCAAAAAAAATCAGTTTTTTTCGCATTGAACATCAGTATTTTGGCCACCAAAAGGGAACCAGTGGCCCAAATGTGGAATGGCATACCTTCCTGAACTCGTAGTTAAATTATCTAAAACTTGGCATTTAAATAAAGCAAATTTAAATTTTTAAATTTTTTTTCAAAAATTGTGACCCAATCCCTTAAAAAATTGATTTCCAAAAAAAATCAGTTTTTTTCGCATTGAACATCAGTATTTTGGCCACCAAAAGGGAACCAGTGGCCCAAATGTGGAATGGCATACCTTCCTGAACTCGTAGTTAAATTATCTAAAACTTGGCATTTAAATAAAACAAATTTAAATTTTTAAATTTTTTTTCAAAAAATTGTGACTCAAGCCCTTAAAAAATTGATTTCCAAAAAAAATCAGTTTTTTTCGCATTGAACATCAGTATTTTGGCCACCAAAAGGGAACCAGTGGCCCAAATGTGGAATGGCATACCTTCCTGAACTCGTAGATAAATTATCTAAAACTTGGCATTTAAATTAAGCAAATTTAAATTTTTAAATTTTTTTTCAAAAAATTGTGACCCAACCCCTTAAAAAATTGATTTCCAAAAAAAATCAGTTTTTTTCGCATTGAACATCAGTATTTTGGCCACCAAAAGGGAACCAGTGGCCCAAATGTGGAATGGCATACCTTCCTGAACTCGTAGTTAAATTATCTAAAACTTGGCATTTAAATAAAGCAAATTTAAATTTTTAAATTTTTTTTCAAAAAATTGTGACCCAACCCCTTAAAAAATTGATTTCCAAAAAAAATCAGTTTTTTTCGCATTGAACATCAGTATTTTGGCCACCAAAAGGGAACCAGTGGGCCAAATGTGGAATGGCATACCTTCCTGAACTCGTAGTTAAATTATCTAAAACTTGGCATTTAAATAAAGCAAATTTAAATTTTTAAATTTTTTTTCAAAAAATTGTGACATAACCCCTTAAAAAATTGATTTCCAAAAAAAATCAGTTTTTTTCGCATTGAACATCAGTATTTTGGCCACCAAAGGGGAACCAGTGGCCCAAATGTGGAATGGCATACCTTCCTGAACTCGTAGTTAAATTATCTAAAACTTGGCATTTAAATAAAGCAAATATAAATTTTTAAATTTTTTTTCAAAAAATTGTGACCCAACCCCTTAAAAAATTGATTTCCAAAAAAAATTAGTTTTTTTCGCATTGAACATCAGTATTTTGGCCACCAAAAGGGAACCAGTGGCCCAAATGTGGAATGGCATACCTTCCTGAACTCATAGTTAAATTATCTAAAACTTGGCATTTAAATAAAGCAAATTTAAATTTTTAAATTTTTTTTCAAAAAATTGTGACCCAACCCCTTAAAAAATTGATTTCCAAAAAAAATCAGTTTTTTTCGCATTGAACATCAGTATTTTGGCCACCAAAAGGGAACCAGTGGCCCAAATGTGGAATGGCATACCTTCCTGAACTCGTAGTTAAATTATCTAAAACTTGGCATTTAAATAAAGCAAATTTAAATTTTTAAATTTTTTTTCAAAAAATTGTGACCCAACCCCTTAAAAAATTGATTTCCAAAAAAATCAGTTTTTTTCGCATTGAACATCAGTATTTTGGCCACCAAAAAGAAACCAGTGGCCCAAATGTGGAATGGCATACCTTCCTGAACTCATAGATAAATTATCTAAAACTTGGCATTTAAATAAAGCAAATTTAAATTTTTAAATTTTTTTTCAAAAAATTGTGACCTAACCCCTTAAAAAATTGATTTCCAAAAAAAATCAGTTTTTTTCGCATTGAACATCAGTATTTTGGCCACCAAAAAGAAACCAGTGGCCCAAATGTGGAATGGCATAACTTCCTGAACTCGTAGTTAAATTATCAAAAACTTGGCATTTAAATAAAGCAAATTTAAATTTTTAAATTTTTTTTCAAAAAATTGTGACCCAACCCCTTAAAAAATTGATTTCCAAAAAAAATCAGTTTTTTTTGCATTGAACATCAGTATTTTGGCCACCAAAAAGAAACCAGTGGCCCAAATGTGGAATGGCATACCTTCCTGAACTCGTAGTTAAATTATCTAAAACTTGGCATTTAAATAAAGCAAATTTAAATTTTTAAATTTTTTTTCAAAAAATTGTGACATAACCCCTTAAAAAATTGATTTCCAAAAAAAATCAGTTTTTTTCGCATTGAACATCAGTATTTTGGCCACCAAAGGGGAACCAGTGGCCCAAATGTGGAATGGCATACCTTCCTGAACTCGTAGTTAAATTATCTAAAACTTGGCATTTAAATAAAACAAATTAAAATTTTTAAATTTTTTTTCAAAAAATTGTGACCCAACCCCTTAAAAAATTGATTTCCAAAAAAAATCAGTTTTTTTCGCATTGAACATCAGTATATTGGCCACCAAAAAGAAACCAGTGGCCCAAATGTGGAATGGCATACCTTCCTGAACTCGTAGTTAAATTATCTAAAACTTGGCATTTAAATAAAGCAAATTTAAATTTTTAAATTTTTTTTCAAAAAATTGTGACCTAACCCCTTAAAAAATTGATTTCCAAAAAAAATCAGTTTTTTTCGCATTGAACATCAGTATTTTGGCCACCAAAAGGGAACCAGTGGCCCAAATGTGGAATGGCATACCTTCCTGAACTCGTAGTTAAATTATCTAAAACTTGGCATTTAAATAAAGCAAATTTAAATTTTTAAATTTTTTTTTCAAAAATTGTGACCCAACCCCTTAAAAAATTGATTTCCAAAAAAAATCAGTTTTTTTCGCATTGAACATCAGTATTTCGGCCACCAAAAAGAAACCAGTGGCCCAAATGTGGAATGGCATACCTTCCTGAACTCGTAGTTAAATTATCTAAAACTTGGCATTTAAATAAAGCAAATTTAAATTTTTAAATTTTTTTTCAAAAAATTGTGACCCAACCCCTTAAAAAATTGATTTCCAAAAAAAATCAGTTTTTTTCGCATTGAACATCAGTATTTTGGCCACCAAAAGGGAACCAGTGGCCCAAATGTGGAATGGCATACCTTCCTAAACTCGTAGTTAAATTATCTAAAACTTGGCATTTAAATAAAGCTAATTTAAATTTTTAAATTGTTTTTCAAAAAATTGTGACTCAACCCCTTAAAAAATTGATTTCCAAAAAAAATCAGTTTTTTTCGCATTGAACATCAGTATTTTGGCCACCAAAAGGGAACCAGTGGGCCAAATGTGGAATGGCATACCTTCCTGAACTCGTAGTTAAATTATCTAAAACTTGGCATTTAAATAAAGCAAATTTAAATTTTTAAATTTTTTTTCAAAATATTGTGACCCAACCCCTTAAAAAATTGATTTCCAAAAAAAATCAGTTTTTTTCCCATTGAACATCAGTATTTTGGCCACCAAAAGGGAACCAGTGGCCCAAATGTGGAATGGCATACCTTCCTGAACTCGTAGTTAAATTATCTTAAACTTGGCATTTAAATAAAGCAAATTTCAATTTTTTAATTTTTTTTTCAAAAAATTGTGACCCAACCCCTTAAAAAATTGATTTCCAAAAAAAATCAGTTTTTTTCGCATTGAACATCAGTATTTTGGCCACCAAAAGGGAACCAGTGGCCCAAATGTGGAATGGCATACCTTCCTGAACTCGTAGTTAAATTATCTAAAACTTGGCATTTAAATAAAGCAAATTTAAATTTTTAAATTTTTTTTCAAAAAATTGTGACTCAACCCCTTAAAAAATTGATTTCCAAAAAAAATCAGTTTTTTTCGCATTGAACATCAGTATATTGGCCACCAAAAAGAAACCAGTGGCCCAAATGTGGAATGGCATACCTTCCTGAACTCGTAGTTAAATTATCTAAAACTTGGCATTTAAATAAAGCAAATTTAAATTTTTAAATTTTTTTCAAAAAATTGTGACATAACCCCTTAAAAAATTGATTTCCAAAAAAAATCAGTTTTTTTCGCATTGAACATCAGTATTTTGGCCACCAAAGGGGAACCAGTGGCCCAAATGTGGAATGGCATACCTTCCTGAACTCGTAGTTAAATTATCTAAAACTTGGCATTTAAATAAAGCAAATTAAAATTTTTAAATTTTTTTTCAAAAAATTGTGACCCAACCCCTTAAAAAATTGATTTCCAAAAAAAATCAGTTTTTTTCGCATTGAACATCAGTATATTGGCCACCAAAA
Organism: Drosophila mimetica; assembly: GCA_037075245.1. Taxonomy (NCBI): domain Eukaryota; kingdom Metazoa; phylum Arthropoda; class Insecta; order Diptera; family Drosophilidae; genus Drosophila; species Drosophila mimetica. The sequence continues at coordinate 8,469,053 of JBAMCH010000005.1, forward strand.
AGAAACCAGTGGCCCAAATGTGGAATGGCATACCTTCCTGAACTCGTAGTTAAATTATCTAAAACTTGGCATTTAAATAAAGCAAATTTAAATTTTTAAATTTTTTTTCAAAAATTGTGACCCAACCCCTTAAAAAATTGATTTCCAAAAAAAATCAGTTTTTTTCGCATTGAACATCAGTATTTCGGCCACCAAAAAGAAACCAGTGGCCCAAATGTGGAATGGCATACCTTCCTGAACTCGTAGTTAAATTATCTAAAACTTGGCATTTAAATAAAGCAAATTTAAATTTTTTTTCAAAAAATTGTGACCCAACCCCTTAAAAAATTGATTTCCAAAAAAAATCAGTTTTTTTCGCATTGAACATCAGTATTTTGGCCACCAAAAGGGAACCAGTGGGCCAAATGTGGAATGGCATACCTTCCTGAACTCGTAGTTAAATTATCTAAAACTTGGTATTTAAATAAAGCAAATTTAAATTTTTAAATTTTTTTTCAAAAAATTGTGACCCAACCCCTTAAAAAATTGATTTCCAAAAAAAATCAGTTTTTTTCGCATTGAACATCAGTATTTTGGCCACCAAAAGGGAACCAGTGGCCCAAATGTGGAATGGCATACCTTCCTGAACTCGTAGTTAAATTATCTAAAACTTGGTATTTAAATAAAGCAAATTTAAATTTTTAAATTTTTTTTCAAAAAATTGTGACCCAACCCCTTAAAAAATTGATTTCCAAAAAAAATCAGTTTTTTTCCCATTGAACATCAGTATTTTGGCCACCAAAAGGGAACCAGTGGCCCAAATGTGGAATGGCATACCTTCCTGAACTCGTAGTTAAATTATCTAAAACTTGGCATTTAAATAAAGCAAATTTAAATTTTTAAATTTTTTTTTCAAAAAATTGTGACCCAACCCCTTAAAAAATTGATTTCCAAAAAAAATCAGTTTTTTTCGCATTGAACATCAGTATTTTGGCCACCAAAAGGGAACCAGTGGCCCAAATGTGGAATGGCATACCTTCCTGAACTCGTAGTTAAATTATCTAAAACTTGGCATTTAAATAAAGCAAATTTAAATTTTTAAATTTTTTTTTCAAAAAATTGTGACCCAACCCCTTAAAAAATTGATTTCCAAAAAAAATCAGTTTTTTTCGCATTGAACATCAGTATTTTGGCCACCAAAAGGGAACCAGTGGCCCAAATGTGGAATGGCATACCTTCCTGAACTCGTAGTTAAATTATCTAAAACTTGGCATTTAAATAAAGCAAATTTAAATTTTTAAATTTTTTTTCAAAAAATTGTGACCCAACCCCTTAAAAAATTGATTTCCAAAAAAAATCAGTTTTTTTCGCATTGAACATCAGTATATTGGCCACCAAAAAGAAACCAGTGGCCCAAATGTGGAATGGCATACCTTCCTGAACTCGTAGTTAAATTATCTAAAACTTGGCATTAAATAAAGCAAATTTAAATTTTTAAATTTTTTTTCAAAAAATTGTGACCCAACCCCTTAAAAAATTGATTTCCAAAAAAAATCAGTTTTTTTCGCATTGAACATCAGTATTTTGGCCACCAAAAGGGAACCAGTGGCCCAAATGTGGAATGGCATACCTTCCTGAACTCGTAGTTAAATTATCTAAAACTTGGCATTTAAATAAAGCAAATTTAAATTTTTAAATTTTTTTTCAAAAAATTGTGACCCAACCCCTTAAAAAATTGATTTCCAAAAAAATCAGTTTTTTTCGCATTGAACATCAGTATTTTGGCCACCAAAAAGAAACCAGTGGCCCAAATGTGGAATGGCATACCTTCCTGAACTCATAGATAAATTATCTAAAACTTGGCATTTAAATAAAGCAAATTTAAATTTTTAAATTTTTTTTCAAAAAATTGTGACTCAACCCCTTAAAAAATTGATTTCCAAAAAAAATCAGTTTTTTTCGCATTGAACATCAGTATATTGGCCACCAAAAAGAAACCAGTGGCCCAAATGTGGAATGGCATACCTTCCTGAACTCGTAGTTAAATTATCTAAAACTTGGCATTAAATAAAGCAAATTTAAATTTTTAAATTTTTTTTCAAAAAATTGTGACCCAACCCCTTAAAAAATTGATTTCCAAAAAAAATCAGTTTTTTTCGCATTGAACATCAGTATTTTGGCCACCAAAAGGGAACCAGTGGCCCAAATGTGGAATGGCATACCTTCCTGAACTCGTAGTTAAATTATCTAAAACTTGGCATTTAAATAAAGCAAATTTAAATTTTTAAATTTTTTTTCAAAAAATTGTGACCCAACCCCTTAAAAAATTGATTTCCAAAAAAAATCAGTTTTTTTCGCATTGAACATCAGTATTTTGGCCACCAAAAGGGAACCAGTGGGCCAAATGTGGAATGGCATACCTTCCTGAACTCGTAGTTAAATTATCTAAAACTTGGCATTTAAATAAAGCAAATTTAAATTTTTAAATTTTTTTTCAAAATATTGTGACCCAACCCCTTAAAAAATTGATTTCCAAAAAAAATCAGTTTTTTTCCCATTGAACATCAGTATTTTGGCCACCAAAAGGGAACCAGTGGCCCAAATGTGGAATGGCATACCTTCCTGAACTCGTAGTTAAATTATCTAAAACTTGGCATTTAAATAAAGCAAATTTAAATTTTTAAATTTTTTTTTCAAAAAATTGTGACCCAACCCCTTAAAAAATTGATTTCCAAAAAAAATCAGTTTTTTTCGCATTGAACATCAGTATTTTGGCCACCAAAAGGGAACCAGTGGCCCAAATGTGGAATGGCATACCTTCCTGAACTCGTAGTTAAATTATCTAAAACTTCGCATTTAAATAAAGCAAATTTAAATTTTTAAATTTTTTTTCAAAAAATTGTGACTCAACCCCTTAAAAAATTGATTTCCAAAAAAAATCAGTTTTTTTCGCATTGAACATCAGTATATTGGCCACCAAAAAGAAACCAGTGGCCCAAATGTGGAATGGCATACCTTCCTGAACTCGTAGTTAAATTATCTAAAACTTGGCATTTAAATAAAGCAAATTTAAATTTTTAAATTTTTTTTCAAAAAATTGTGACCCAACCCCTTAAAAAATTGATTTCCAAAAAAAATCAGTTTTTTTCGCATTGAACATCAGTATTTTGGCCACCAAAAAGAAACCAGTGGCCCAAATGTGGAATGGCATACCTTCCTGAACTCGTAGTTAAATTATCTAAAACTTGGCATTTAAATAAAGCAAATTTAAATTTTTAAATTTTTTTTCAAAAAATTGTGACCCAACCCCTTAAAAAATTGATTTCCAAAAAAAAATCAGTTTTTTTCGCATTGAACATCAGTATTTTGGCCACCAAAAGGGAACCAGTGGCCCAAATGTGGAATGGCATACCTTCCTAAACTCGTAGTTAAATTATCTAAAACTTGGCATTTAAATAAAGCAAATTTAAATTTTTAAATTTTTTTTTCAAAAAATTGTGACCCAACCCCTTAAAAAATTGATTTCCAAAAAAAATCAGTTTTTTTCGCATTGAACATCAGTATTTTGGCCACCAAAAGGGAACCAGTGGGCCAAATGTGGAATGGCATACCTTCCTGAACTCGTAGTTAAATTATCTAAAACTTGGCATTTAAATAAAGCAAATTTAAATTTTTAAATTTTTTTTCAAAATATTGTGACCCAACCCCTTAAAAAATTGATTTCCAAAAAAAAATCAGTTTTTTTCCCATTGAACATCAGTATTTTGGCCACCAAAAGGGAACCAGTGGCCCAAATGTGGAATGGCATACCTTCCTGAACTCGTAGTTAAATTATCTAAAACTTGGCATTTAAATAAAGCAAATTTAAATTTTTAAATTTTTTTTCAAAAAATTGTGACCCAACCCCTTAAAAAATTGATTTCCAAAAAAAATCAGTTTTTTTCGCATTGAACATCAGTATTTTGGCCACCAAAAGGGAACCAGTGGCCCAAATGTGGAATGGCATACCTTCCTGAACTCGTAGTTAAATTATCTAAAACTTGGCATTTAAATAAAGCAAATTACAATTTTTAAATTTTTTTTCAAAAAATTGTGACTCAACCCCTTAAAAAATTGATTTCCAAAAAAAATCAGTTTTTTTCGCATTGAACATCAGTATTTTGGCCACCAAAAGGGAACCAGTGGCCCAAATGTGGAATGGCATACCTTCCTGAACTCGTAGTTAAATTATCTAAAACTTGGCATTTAAATAAAGCAAATTTAAATTTTTAAATTTTTTTTCAAAATATTGTGACCCAACCCCTTAAAAAATTGATTTCCAAAAAAAATCAGTTTTTTTCCCATTGAACATCAGTATTTTGGCCACCAAAAGGGAACCAGTGGCCCAAATGTGGAATGGCATACCTTCCTGAACTCGTAGTTAAATTATCTAAAACTTGGCATTTAAATAAAGCAAATTTAAATTTTTAAATTTTTTTTAAAAAAATTGTGACCCAACCCCTTAAAAAATTGATTTCCAAAAAAAATCAGTTTTTTTCGCATTACACATCAGTATTTTGGCCACCAAAAAGAAACCAGTGGCCCAAATGTGGAATGGCATACCTTCCTGAACTCGTAGTTAAATTATCTAAAACTTGGCATTTAAATAAAGCAAATTTAAATTTTTAAATTTTTTTTTTCAAAAAATTGTGACCCAACCCCTTAAAAAATTGATTTCCAAAAAAAATCAGTTTTTTTCGCATTGAACATCAGTATTTTGGCCACAAAAAAGAAACCAGTGGCCCAAATGTGGAATGGCATACCTTCCTGAACTCGTAGTTAAATTATCTAAAAATTGGCATTTAAATAAAGCAAATTTAAATTTTTAAATTTTTTTTCAAAAAAAAATTGATTTCCAAAAAAAATCAGTTTTTTTCGCATGGAACATCAGTATTTTGGCCACCAAAAAGAAACCAGTGGCCTAAATGTGGAATGACTTATCTTCCTGAACTCGTAGTTCAAATATCTATAGATTGGCATTTAAATTTTGCATTGGAAAAATTTTAGTTCTCCCTGGGCGATTCGTCACTACGTGGATTGCCGTCCACAGTGATACAACTTCGGAACTCCATTTAACGCCGTTTGAATTAATGCCGCCCTTTCGATTTTTATATTAATCGACAGCCTTTTCAAAATGCTTGTTCATATATCCACCAGATTCCATTAGAGAAACAAGAAATGGTGAGTTGTATTATAATTTCTTTTATTTATTTATTTAGTTATGTGTATATATATGTATACATATATACGTATCGTACAAAATGTTCAAACAACAAAAAATATATATATTTTTATATATTTCGTTATAATGTTGTGTATGAATTTTGTTTAGCGTTCGTTCCTCGTTTACTTAATTAAACATCTTGTTGTCTGTTGATTTGACTTTGTTGATTTGTTTATAATGATTTTTGTTATGTAAGTTACATGAAGTTAGCATTTTGCGATGTTTGCTAGTGTTGTAATTGGTAAAAATTTACTTCTCGTCCACTTCAACGATGGTTTCCTCGAACTGCTCACTAATTTCGGTTAGTTTTTGTCTTTAATTTATTGCGGTTGCTAAGAGTAGAATTGCTATTTAATCTTGGCTTACTCGATCAGTTTCGTCTTTAATCATAGCGTATATTTACTTGTATTTATATCTGTGTATATATATTTAGATGTTTTATGATGTAAGTTAATGCTAACTCTTGCTTTGTATAAATTCTCGTTTTAGTGTTGCTTTTGCTTTTGGTTTAATCGTAATTTAAACAATTCTTTGTCTTTATGGGCGTTTTAAAATGCATATCAAAGTTCTTAATTAGGTTTAGAGCAGTAATTAATTAAGTTCTCAACTCGTTCTTGTTATTCATTCATTTACTTTTGAGGAGTTACAAATATTGTTTGTCCATTTTCGTTTAGTGTAAATCTTTGACTGCTTACGGTATTAGTGCTAAAAATTATGTGTTAAGTTTATCTATAGCTTTAAAGGTATTTTAAACGTAATATTTACTTTAACTGTTAAACATTACTCTCGTTTGTATTTCTATTTGCTTCTTTGCAGCGCCTGCTGGTCGCGGTTAACTCTGGTTTAGCTTGTCGGTCAAGTCGGTTTTTGTATTTGTGTTTTTTTTGGGAATATATCGCAAACAAAGTGGTTAAGACACCGGAATCCGGGGCAGGACAGTCGATTCGGATGGGACAACACAACAATTGTTACTCCCGGCGTGACTGGGAGTCAGGGAAGTTTGATTATTTACTTGTATATACAAAGTGCTGGGCTTCTTTTTTTTGTAAAAGCCGCACTCCGAAAAACAATGCCGAATAGTCCGAAGGAAAACACCAAACCGAAACGGTACATTCTTATGTAAATTTTTTTTTGCTTTATTTTCAAATTAATTTACAACTTTCGCGTTTTTTCAGCTCTTGCAAGGTACAAAAAAAAATTACTTTAAAAAAGTTGTGAGGAAACAAAGGTCATTAAGAAAGGGAAAACGCTTTTCGCTTACGTACACTCTGGATGCAAAGAAAAATCGAAACACACAAACAACAATTAAATTTATACTATTTTTTCCATCATTTTTCGTCTTATATAAAGGTTATCTACAAAGAAATCAGATCTGATAAATTAATATTGAGAGGTAAAAGTACAAATTTGATAAAGAAATATTTAAGAATGAAACAGATATATGGGGAAAAAATATTAATCTGAGGATATAAAAATATTATAGTAATTTGGTCTGCGACATAGACTGTTTCTTCAGCTGCATAAGATCTATGTAGTTGATTGCTTTTCTGTCTGTATATAAAGTTGCTTGTTGCTGTTATTGTTATTACTTCTGCGTATTTCTTCTAGTTCATATTCAACGATTCCTTCGCTGTTTGATTTATTTACGTACGTAGTTGGTGTTCTGCTTCTCTGCGATTTGTTTTGTTAGATCTGTTTTGTTGGTGTTTTTCTCATAAGGTATATATGTTCAATAATTGGTTTCGGTATTTGTTTTTTTTCTCTCGTTTTTTCTCTTTTTTTTTGCTATATAAACTGTATAAATTGCCTGCCTGCTACGCTGAACGTTTTGTCAAAAAAGTTTTTGTTTTCGATTTTTGCTTTGTTTTTCGAGTTTTTTCTTTTTTTGTATTGTTTTCATTTTTTTGTTTTGTTTTGCTTGTTTTTTGTTTACTATTTATACCTTAATGGTAGAACTTTTGTTTTGTTTTGTTGGTTTATATGCATTACTTAACTAACAAATAGCAGCGTGCATACAACTGCTGTACATGAATCGCACATAAACGTATATATACTATATATATAGGCCATATGCACGAGACTAAAGTTTATCGCTGCTTAAGGACTAACATTTATAGACTTTCCATTGTTGTTGCGGATGTTCTTGCTGCAAAGAGTAAGAAAGGTTGCTTGGTTGCTGCTTGGCTTTGTTTCTGATGTTGTTGCTGCTGTTGCTGTTGCTGTTGCTAATGCTGCTGTGCTGATGTTGCTGCTGCTACTGCTGCTGCTGCTGCTGTTAAGTTGCTTGCTGACTGACACTGGACACTGACACAGAGACACAGAGGCCAGCCTGTTGTTTCATCTTCGTTCTTGTAATGTAGTACATATCTTTCGTATATAATAGGTATGTAGCGTAGTGTTATTAATTAATGTATGTGTTTATATATGCATGCTGCTGATGCTCCTTCTCCTCCATCTCCTCTTTCTCACTGCCTCTCCCTCTATCTCGGCCTCCCTCCTCTCTCGCTCGCACACCAAAATATCATATCAGGCATATTATATTGCGGACCGACTCCTGCCCTCTAGTTATCGCCGTTGTGATTGACATTCTGCTGCAGCTCCTTCAGCTTCTCCTCGCGCGGCTTGGCGTTGCCAAAGATCGAGGCCGATTGCTTGGTCTCAGCCACCGCGTTGATGGGCGCGGCAATGGTCCGTGGCTTCAGCTGCAGGCGGGGCCGCTCATTGTCGTCTGCAGATATAAAGTGGTCAAATGGATGCATGAGATTTAATTTTCTTAACTTAATCATACAAGAAACTTTATTGTTTTAACTTCAAATATAGGTCTATTGATTGGTTTACAATTTGTTCAAATATATTGTTACCTTTAAGCCCCATTTTATGAAATAAAATCAAAGAAAACAGCAAATAAAACTGAAGAATTGCGACTTTTTCCAAGTGTCTATATAAAAATGGAGATAATATTTAAAAATTTGGAAAGTCCAAACTTCTATGTGTTCTTTAAACTTTACATTTGATCAATGAATATACGATTTAAAATCAATAACCAATTTGAGTAAGGTAATATTATGGCCAACAGTGACAACAGATGACACAGGTTTGTATCTTTCTTAACATTAAAGCACCCTAAACATTATAATGTTAATGCTACTGCTACTCACCAATGAGGCCCATGGAGGAACCACCGCCGACGCCCAAGCCGCCAGATCCGCCGGATCCGCCGCCCAGGCCGCCCATTCCGCCGCTGGGACGTTCGCTCTGCTGGTTGGGATTGTAGTGGGTACGCTCGCGGTCACGGTGCCGACTGAAGTTGTTGTAGCGATCGCCGTCGCGCGACTGATTGCCATAGCTGCCTTCCCGCTGTCCGCGTTCGCGATCCTGGTTGCGATCGAACCGATCGTCGTTGTTGAAATTGCCGTACCGACCCCGATTTGCCGGCCGATCTGCAAGGAAGCAATTGGATTAGCACATGTTGGCCAGGAGGAAACCTGCTTAGAGTTGGGCTCAGCATGCTGGCTAAATGCAGTTCAAAGTAAAAAGCGTGCGGGTGTAAAGTCGTTTCAAATCTATCAAAGTGTGTGCTTAGGCTACTGATACAGGGGGGGCTATAGGGGGTAGAAGGTGGGTCGTCGCTTTCAATAAACGCAAATTATTAAAGGTAAGAAAAAAGGTAGCAATAGGCGCTTAGCTTAGGTGAGCAAAATCATGTTGAACAACAACGTTTTATAAATTAACTTGAATTTTATTGACTGAGGCTTTATTCCCATCAATAAATCATCATCATACTGATCTTTTAAAGAGCAATTGTCCAAATAACTTTAAAAAAAATAAATTTAATTTAAAACAAATATTTAAATATTCATAAAAGTTATTTTTAAGTAATTAAAGTCTAATTATTTTGGTAAAATTACCTATACAAAAGCAAACTTAACGCAGTATTTTATAATCTCCTATATCGATTAATTATATTTATTTGGCCTAGTTTGTTAAATAATTTAATTTTTATATCAATTATAAATTTTAAAGAAAGAGTTCGCTTTAAAGCCTTGCAAAAACCCCAGTTTTGAACTGCCAAGGAAAAGTAAAGCAAAACCAACTGAGGATTCAGGATCAACATGAAGAACTGGAGGAGAACAAAGGAGTTATGGAATCGGGAACGGAAACAGAAACAGAAGGGGGGATTCTGGGATCACTTTCGAGAACTGCAGCATGGGTGTCTTCCTGCCATGCGACCGAATCGAATTAGTACTTGGTATTTGAATCAGGATCGGAGACGGAGACGGAATCGTAATACGTAATCAGAGTCAACTACTTTTTTGGCGGCACTACGAGGGATGCAGCTACGTGTTGTTGGTTGATTGGTTGGTTGGTTGGTTTGGACGGCAGATAAAAATGCTTTACCATTGTATCCTCTATTCATGCCACCGCCGGAGCCCGCGCCGCTGCCGCCGCCGCCGCGACTTCTATCATTGTGACCACCATAACTATCATTGTACGAACCTCTACTATCGCCGCGATTACCCGATCCGCCGCCGCCTTCGCGGCCGCCGCCAGTGCCAGGACCTCCCCGGCTGTAGGACTGACTGCTGCCGCCTTGGCGGGGTGGGCCGCGCTTCTGGAAGCCGTCTCTGCCATCGCCGCGGGTCATGCCGCCATTGCCGCCGCCGCCAACACCGCCACCAGGGCTGTAAGTAAAGGTCAAAAGAACATAATTACTCATTTAATATGGAAACCGTGGCTAAAACGTATTCAATAAACAATTCACTGGCGTTTTATAATCGTTTTGAACCTTTTTCTGAACATCTTCTCTTCAAATTGATAGGCAAAAAACGATTAGCTTTTTTAAATTTTGTTGTATGTCTTGAATAGCTGCTATGAAACAATATTTTTGTATTTGACAGGGTCAACAAGACATATTTGCTTTGGAAATTTGGCTCAAAGCCTTCTTTGTTGGGTTCCCCCACCAACGTTCTACCAAATTACGGTGCTCACCGATCATTTTTCCGACGATCGGCAATATCGATGCGCAGCGGCGCCGACAGATCGTCCAGTTTGATCCGACCATCGCACTCTAGCGCCCGCTCCAGATTGTCCAGCGTCTCGAACTCCACATAGCAGAAGCCTTTGAACTGATCCGTTTCGCGATCCTTCACCAGCCGCACGTTCTTCACCTCAAAGTCCTGGAATATTTTGATCACATCGCCCTGCACCAGGCCTTGCGGCAGATTGCCGACGAATGCGAGAAAGGGCGGTTCCGTGGGCAACTGCTTGGATGCCCGGTCTCCACCGTATCCGCCTCTGAAATGGGTAAAGAACGGTTTTGTTAGTAGAGTGTTTTTATAGACCGACTTAATCTTGAATATAAGATATAAATGTAAAGGGTTTTAAAATGGTTTTAAAATTCCATTTAGACGGATGTTGTTGTTGAAAGTTACATGGGATAATATGGAATGCTAAGGTTCATGATTTCAGGTATGAAGACAATGGCTTTTCGGTTACAACTAAGGATGCTATCTTTTATTAAATGTTATTGTATTTGTCCTAATGCTTTCTATTTGACTTCTGCATAATAAATCCTAAGGTTTATAAAGAATTCTTAAGTGAAACGATCCAAATGTATCTTTTTTTTGTCATTATTAAGGGTATTTTGAATAAGTGGAGTGTAGTCCTGAGTCCTGACTGTTAAATGTAATACATGATCTGCAAGGAATGAAAGAACAAAGTATTCAGAAACAGGATCGTCGGATATTGGATATAGTTATTGAATTGACCGTGTCATATGTTCAAGTCCTTTGGTGCCTTAAATCTTGAATGAAGCTTGCCAGGATCTCTATCTGGAAATATGCAATGTTCCTGTCCATTGTTTGGAGGAGCACTGCTTTGGAACCTTGGAACCTTGAAACCGTGAATCCAATTAATGGGGGTGTGTCTGCGTCTTCTTCTTGATTGTGATTGTGGGGGCGGGGCGGGGCGGGTGCGGGTGCGCCACCCCCTGAGGCAATGGCAAAGGCAGAGAGGCAAAACGCACATGGCTGGAATATCTAGGTAATGCTGACTCCGATTCCCGGCGAACAGTCAACAAAGATGCAGGCACAAATGACAACGACAACAACAACAATGGCGGGGGGACAGGTGTCATATGTAGGGGAAAATCGCGCGCGCTTTTTGGCAAAAACTGCATTCTGCATGGATTTTGCATCTATTTTTGGATTCTTTTCTCTTTTTTTTTATTGGGTGGGGGGGTTAATTTAAAATCCGCCGGTGCGCTGCTACTGCTGCAGTCGACGCCGCAGCCGGCAGCGACGCCAGCGCCGGCAGCAGCAGAATTTTCCGAAAAGAAAAACAACGCAGGCGGTGGAATCGAATCGACAAAAAAAAAAACCGAAAAAGAATGTTGGAAAAAAAACACGCACACTGCCCCGCACACACGAACACACACTCACTCACGCGCACTCACACAAAGGCGGCGCCGACCAACGACCGACACGTACACTGCATACATATACGTTTGGGTGCGCGAGTGTGCGAGTGTGCGAGCGGCGAGGCGAGAGCGTGCGCCTGTGTTGGTGGGCTGGTGTTGCCTTTTTTTGCCCAAACCCCAAAAACCGCGTGCATTATTACACATTTTGGCCGAATTGTCGGCCCCCGCACAAATCGATCGCACCGCGGCCACTTTCACCAACACCGGCGCCCCGCGGACCACAAGGAGCGCTCGCGATTGCAAATATAATTAATAATATTTACCTAGCGTGTTCATAACCACCTCTTCCAGCCATGTTTTTTTTTTTTCAAATGAGCGAATCTGTGGAGATGGGATGGGAAAAACATCGATGCATCGAGCATGTTTTTGCTGTTATCGATTTGTTGATATCGCGGTTATCCCATCGCTGAGAATGAGCTGTCGCCTCCTTGGTCACACTAAAACCTTGGAAATCGATATTTTCCGATAACTATGTAAATCGACTTAGCGGAGACACCCTCCAGCTTTTAAACAAAACTTTTTTTTAATTTTCTCTAGATTTTTTTCATAAAGCCTGACTTGACAAAAGGCTTAAAAATATTGCTAAAAAAAAGTATCCTAATTTATTTATTTAGTCGGAACTATAACATTTTTTCCAATTTTCGCTATACGGAATACCCTAAACATTACAAAAAAGATAGTTGAAGACCAAAAAAAAAGCGGAATCGGCATCACTGCTTTTAGTGCACCTAATCAGCTGTCAAAGTACAAACTCCTGTATTTTATATTTTATTTTATTAATTCAATGGCGGAGGACAACTGCATTTTCTGCAAAATATCCAGTGGCCAGGAGCCCACAAGCGTTTTGGAAATGGAGACCGATGAGTTTGTCATCTTTAAGGACATCAAACCCGCCTCCCAGCACCATTATTTGGCAGTAACCAAGAAGCACTACATCAGTCTCAAGGATCTGGACAAGACCCACGATCCCCTGGGTAAAAGCCACAAAATTGTTCTTAATTTGGCCATTACAAACAAGATATTTCAATTTTAGTCTCGCGGATGGAGAGCGGCTTGAAGGAGTTCCTAACTGGCAAGGGTATTTCTGTCCAGGATGCGCTCTTTGGGTTCCATTTGCCGCCGTTCATCACGGTAAAACACCTTCACATGCATGCCATTGCCCCACGATCGGAAATGGGCTTCCTATCGCGATTAATCTTCCGACCGTCCGTTTGGTTTAAAACCGTACGTAGTGCCCAGCCATTTTAATTAGTTATATCTCTAATTCCATCTAATCAATTCGATTACAGGCCGACGAAGCGCGGGTTTACCTTTCCCAAGTAGAAAGCTCACAGTGAACTGGGATTACAATAAATAGATAATTTGTAGATATGTTGTGGTTGATCAAATAAATTGAGCCAAAATATATTTGTTTAAATTAAAAATCACACGCACGATGTCAAAGCGGGTAAAACTACGAATATATTTTTGTTGTCAGTTATGACATGGGTATCAATAATTTATACCCATGTCATAACTGACAACAAAAATATTTTCGTTGTTTCATACGATTTGACATCGTGCTTGTGATTTTTAATTTAAACAAATATATTTTGTTTTTAAAAAACATCAGTTTAATGAAACTTACTTTTTATAATATTCACCAGGTACATTGTAACCATTCCTTGTAATTTTAGCAAAAACTTACATTTAAAAAACATGAAATTATTACAATCAGAATGAACAAATTATCTAAAATATTACATTTTTTAAAATTTTTTTTTTTTTATTTTATATTATTAACTATCGTTTGCTGCCAGAAACTTCGATAATATATCGATAGGCAAACATATGTTCTTTTGGAGAAGTAAATAAAAGATTATTATATTTGGAATTTTGGTAAACAATTGACAAGGTGCGACTAAAACTAGATTTCGTGTCCATTTTCACCAGCTTTTGTTACTTGATTTCAGGGCGATGCAGCCTATAAAGAAGGAGTTCCAGGGCGAAGACCTGCCGGTGGAAGGAGCATTCAATACGCCAGGATACACAATAACTAACAGCCCAGTCAAGCAGGAGGCTACTGAGGAGCCTTATAGTTCGCAGTTCCAAGATGTCATAGTCTGTCCAGTTAAGATTAAGAAGGAACTCCCTGATGAGGAGTTTGTTAGCGAGGAAGCCTTCATCACATCTTTCTGGGACAGTGGAACATCCTATGATGGCGCAGATTTCAAAGTCAAGAAAGAGCCAACCGAAGATGGGGAATGGGAAAACCAGCCATTGGTTCACCTAGTAAAGATTAAGCCTGTTCAGTCCAGCAGCATAACTGACGGTTCCATGGAACAGTCTGCCATCCAGGTGACAAATGAAGATGATGCTTTCGAAGATGAGGATGAGATCGAATGTCCTCAGTGCCTGGAAGTCTTCAATTCGAGAGCGATCTTTGAGCAACACTTGCGAACTCACGCGGATCGACCGCGCCCCTTTAAGTGTGATCACTGCCCCATGGCCTTCGAGAACTATCGGTGGCTCAAGAAACACACGTACGCCCATAAGCTGTTCCAGTGCTCCCTCTGCCCGAAGGCTCTGTCCACCAGAGTGCAGCTGGATCGCCACATGCTAAGTCACACGGGAGACAAGCGCCACAAGTGTCCCCTCTGCCCGTATGCCTGCAGATTCCGCAGAGATCTCGGGAAACACATGACAACGCACTCGACGGAGGGACCCTACGCGTGCCCTGACTGCCCCAAGAAGTTCGGCCTGCAGAGCAGCCTCAAGACCCACCAACTGAAGCACACTTCGGAGCAAACTTTCAAGTGCTCCGAGTGCCCAATGGCCTTTCTGAAGCCGGGCCCTCTTAAGCAGCATATGCGAAACCACACAAATGAACGATTCTACAAGTGTTCCTTCTGCCCGGAAACCTTTGGCCAGGCTGCTAGTCTAAGGGAGCACTTGAGAACGCACACCGAACGCCCAAAACAACGCGTTGGGCGTTTCTTAGGTTCAGCGACTTCTTGGCAGAAGGGGACTCCATCGAAACGTAAGCAAGCCACCACAAGTGATCTACCCTACAAGTGTTCCTTTTGCCCGGAAACCTTTGGACATTCTGCCCATCTGAGGGCGCACCTGATAGCGCACACAGGAGGCAGACAACGCGTGGAATGCACCAAATACACGCACGCTTAAGGCGACAATCGTTATTGCACTCCCGGAGAATGAGGCACTGCTCGTAGTTTGTAGGATAATAATGAAATGTCCTAAAACTAGTTTATTTTTTGTTAATTATAGCTAGAAATATTTATAAGCCCTATAATATAAATTCCTAATACTAAAAATGTATAAATATTTCAAATTTCGAATATTTTTTAACAGTTTACCGATTTCGCGCCCCATGGAGTGTGACCAGTTTCGATAACAATCGATAATAATGCCCCGCCTCGGCAGTATGACCAGCCCTGGTGGCCAGTTATCGATAGCCGGCGGCAAACAATCGATAAGTCGCTATTGCAATTCTGTACGCCTCTTCTTCTTCTTGCGCCCGCTCGGCAGAAATTGTACACGTTTTTCTTTTCGAAAAGTGCATTTTCCCTTTTTTTCGGCCTAAGACTACCGATTCGAAGATGGCCCTCACGTCGCGCTTCTACAACGAGCGGTATCCGGAGATCGAGGATGTCGTCATGGTGAACGTGCTGTCGATCGCCGAGATGGGCGCCTATGTCCATCTGCTGGAGTACAACAACATCGAGGGCATGATCCTACTGTCGGAGCTGTCCCGCCGTCGCATCCGCTCCATCAACAAGCTGATCCGCGTCGGCAAAACGGAGCCGGTGGTTGTGATTCGTGTGGACAAGGAGAAGGGCTACATTGATCTGTCCAAGCGTCGCGTCTCGCCCGAGGATGTGGAGAAGTGCACGGAGCGCTTCGCCAAGGCGAAGGCCATCAATTCGCTGCTGCGCCATGTCGCCGACATTCTCGGCTACGAGGGCAACGAGAAGCTGGAGGAGCTCTACCAGAAGACCGCCTGGTACTTCGAGAAGAAGTACAACAGCAAGACGGTCGCCTACGACATCTTCAAGCAATCGGTCACCGATCCGTCCGTCTTCGACGAGTGCAACCTGGACGCAGAGACCAAGGAGGTGCTGCTGAGCAACATCAAGCGCAAGCTGGTCTCGCCCACCGTCAAGATCCGGGCGGACATCGAGTGCTCCTGCTACGGCTACGAGGGCATTGACGCCGTCAAGGCATCGCTCACCAAGGGCCTGGAGCTCAGCACCGAGGAGCTGCCCATCCGCATCAACCTGATAGCGCCGCCACTGTGAGTTAATTGAGCCTCCGTTTGGAGGCTTTCTGTAAATAGATACTAGATTTAGTACAAGTTAGTTACTCAGTTTATGCTGTAGGATAACTCTTACCAAAATATCCTTTGTTAAATCATTTAAAGCCTGGAGTGGGGTTTCTGCAAACAGATTTAGGCCTAAAGTTATACAAATTGGCTCCTTTAGATGGTAATTTAAATAGGTTTTTTATTTACGTATTTATTTAAGTAGGCAAAATTACCTTTATTGCGTTATATTAGATTCTTATGATGTAATTATAAATGTTTAAATGAAAAGTAATATTATCAGTTGTATATTACACCAGAAATCCTCGTAGGAGGTTTAGAATATATTCTTATATATGGTAAATCTTTAATATAAAATTACATTAAGCTTGGGAGGGCAGTTTCTAAAGTTTATCCATTATACGCATCTATGAATTCAGTAAGAATACATTAGGTAAGCTAAGATATCATCTCCTTAGGGCTTCACATTTGGGAATATTATGAGTTTCAATGTATAAAAGATGCGAATTGTTTTCTTAAAACTGTAGATGTGGCTTTTTGCATAAATTAATTAATTAATATTTTGTTTTGTGCTGATTTTTTTTTAAAAATAGGGTGATTTAGAATTGTTTATGAACAAAAAACTAAAATATTAATAGACAATTTCAAAACAAAGTAGTAAAATTGAACAACTTTTACCTAAAACCAAGTATTAATCTGTGTTTCACTTTCAGCTATGTGATGACCACGTCCACCACAAAGAAGACAGACGGCCTGAAGGCCCTGGAGGTGGCCATCGAGAACATACGCGCCAAGATCATCGAGTACGAGGGCGAATTTAAGGTGATCATGGCGCCCAAGCTGGTCACCGCCATCGACGAGGCGGATCTGGCCCGACGCCTGGAGCGGGCTGAGGCCGAGAACGCACAGGTGGCTGGCGATGATGACGAGGAGGATGGCGCCGACCAGGAGGGCATGCAGTTCGATCCGGAGAAGGAATTCAACCACAAGGGCTCGGCGGCGGGTCGTGCGAACGAGGAGGATGACGAGGAGGAGGAGGATTAGCGTAGCCCCAGCAGCAGAGACAACTATAGCAACTGTAACAAATGATTAAACGATGATTTTTGCTACAAACAGATCCAGACATATATGTATATGCCTTTGTCCGGTCGAACAGCGTGTGGAACATTGGAGCCTTCAGCATCGCAGAAGTTGTAATTTTATAATTTATATACTTAACATAACGAATGCTATTAAAGATTTACAAAAAGAGAAAACAGCGAAGTGCCCGAGAAGACAAATCAAAATGCGCCTGTTCATCTTTCTTTTCAAATCCAAAACAATACTCTCGACCTTTTATTGACCCAATTCAGTTTAGCTTGACATAGCCTTAATACTAGTTCAAATTGTGTATAATGTTTTTAATGTGTATAATTGTAATATATTTTAATAGTCAGGCATAATTATTTCCGTTTTTAGTTTGTATTTCTTTTTCTTGTAATACAGTTAATGTTTTTCGTTGATGCGGCTTGGTTCCATCACCGTCCAGTTATCCATCATCCATTGCATTCGTTACCTTTTGTCTTAGTTATATAGATTATAAATCGCCTACTATATTCCTCCACTCAATATTCTCTAGAAAAACCAACCCTGGCTCTGGTTTAAAAATGATCCGGTGCTGGAAAAGCACCCTAATTAGATATTGTACATCGTAACAAACGATTCGTATAAAAAAGTGGCTTCAGTTTATAAAAATTTCACTAAATTAGAAAGGTTTTTGTTTTAGTTTTTGTTTTCGTTTCTGTTTTCATTGCTTTTCTGTTGTTGTTGTTGTTCTATGTGTGGGGTGTTGTCCTCTTACTGCGTTTAACTTGACTTTAAATGTGGCGTGGCGTACTTTTTGGTATTGCTCGGAGTATTTCGTTGGAACGGCATCCAGTCAGAGGGGCTCTGAATGTTCATCATCCTATTGCAATCCGGTTTGCTGGCTGTGGGGAGTTCGGCATGAGGTGTTTGTGTACTAGGGATCTAGCCGCGTTCAGCTAAGTTCGGCTCCCGAGGCGGCAGCGTTGCGGTTGAGCAGCACAGAGCTGGCCGCCTGCTTGTTGCCGCCGCACAGCCGCAGTACGGTGAGCACATCGCTGCGCGGATAGCCGAGGGCCATGAGATCGGTGACGTCCTGTTCGGTGAATCGGTCCAGCGGCTGAATTGTATTGGCGTCACTTCCACCGCCGCCGCCGCCGCCCTCACGCTTGCTCTGTTCGATCGCATTGGCAATGGCCTCCTGCTCCATTGATTCCTCCGAGTTTCCCGTGAGCCGGGCGCTGACCGGCAGCTCGCTCTCCGGCAGAAACGGCGTCGTTGTGCCGGTGGTGCCGATAATCAACAGATTCCGCTGCAAGTCAATGAGGCACTGCAAGAGATAGTTTCTTTAAGGATAATTCCCTTTAAATGCAGACCAATGCAAACCTGGTGGCGCTTCAGCATGTCCAGACCCAGCAACATGTCCATGGGCTGCTGGCCCAGCACCGTGAAGCTGGACGTGAGGTGATCGTTCTCAATCTGCAGCTGCACCATGTGAATCCTGCCCAGAATGGGCTGTGTGCCCACACCCTTGGCCACACCGTTCCAGCGCGTGTCTATCAGCCGGTTGACGTGGCACCGTTCGGCGCAGTCCTTGCTCATGATCGTCGTCTGGGCGCCCGAGTCCACGAAGGCCTTCACCGGAATGCCATTCACTTTGCAGTTAATGTAACTGCAAGAACACAACATACCCTTATTAAAACTAACTTGGGTCTAGATAATACTGATACTTACAGCATGGTGACGGTGCCAAAGATCTCCGGATTGTACTCAATGGCTGCTGCCATGTTATCCTGGATATTCTTCTGCTTGATCTCCTCGGCAATCAGACGTTGCGTCTCCTCATCGAAGGGATCTGCGTTCAGCATGCGCATGCGGTGCTCGTTGCGTCGCTTTCGCTCCGTAATGTGCTCGCGCAGCAAGCGGGCAAAGGTCTCCTGGTCGCCGGAATCGATGGCCTCCGCCAGACGGGGATTGTACTGCCGGAGCAGCGACAGCGTCTCGGGACTGGACAGAAACATCTGTCGCACGGTCGCCGGATCGTCGTCAAAGTTCACATTGAACTCATCGGTCATGGGGATGTCTGTGAGGTTGTTGAACTGCTGCTGCTGCAATCCCTGCTGCTGGGCACTCCTCGTGGGTGGACTGCCGCCCGAACTCGTGCCCGGCACTGCGATGCTGCTAAAGTCCAGGGTGCTGATCGCTGGATTACCGCCTCCTGAAAAACAAAGCAACAAATTGTATTAAGGTAAAAAGAACTCAAAGAACACAAGGAAACAATCCCTATAAAGGAAGTCCTGTAAACTAAGGAAAGTGAAAAAGAGGGAGTAAGCTATACTCCATTTTCTTCAAGCAAAAACAAGCAAGCAAATATTCAAATGTCCGGTAGATGGCGCCTCTTTTAAGCGACTGCTTGGTTTGCCCTGCTTGAGACTGCTTGCTTTAGCTGAGTAACGGATATTTAATAGCGTTCTCTCTTGTTTTAACTGATCTTTCCCATGAAAGAGATAATTCCTGGAGTTTAATATGGATAAGGCCCAAAACAAAATGGGTGTATTTGGATAAACTGTCGATGATCGAATATAAACAAAGTGTGAATCATCATTTTTAGCTGGAATAACTTATTATTATTACTAACAACTAAACACATACATATGTATTGACTAATATACTTGTTGTCTATATGTATGTACCTGCATTAAGATAGACACATATTATACATATATAAAAATAGATCTTATGCCATGGAGTCCAAAGTATATACATATGTATATATGTAATTTGCTGTGCAATGATAAAATCTGATCACAATTTGTTTACCGCCCACACCTGTCTGCAGTCGCAAAAATAACGTGTAGCTACGCACATATGCACATAATATAACATTATTTCTATATCATGATCCCATTCCAATGGACAAGCTGACAAGGCCAAATGCGCATGCAGGGGTCAACAAAACAGGCGGCCAAAGTGCTGTGGGCGGGGGGAGGGGAGGTGAGGTGGGCGGATCCGTGAGCCGGAGGCAGAGCACCTGCTGCTGCTCCTCCACATCCATCGTCTTCGCCCTCTCCCTCCCACTGCCGCTGCATTGGAAACAGATAAGCCACTTCCACTTCCAGTGCTCCCGTTCCCATTCCCAATCCCGTTCCCGTGTTTCGGTTTGTGTGTCTCTGTTATTTTGGAATTTGCAAAAAGAAAGGCAGGCGAAACAAGGCGTTTATTTTTAACACCAACTGCGCCGCAAAAAGATTTGCTGTGCGCTTTTCCAAAACACTAAAAAAATGCAAACAAAAAGAAAAGTGCGAGCTGTATTCACAGTTCAAATTTCACCGCAGCGTGAAAAGTTTTTAGCTTTCTATGCATGTTTACACATGCATTATTGCCACAAAATTATAAAATGCCAAAATAGATTGAATTTCATCATGTCTCGCCATGCTCGTTACTCTCTTACAATGCGAATACATTGTACTCACTTCGCAAATGTTGGTTTCCAGTATCAATAATATCAACAGGAAATCGCTTCATAATGTACATATGTATGTATGTATAAGTGATTATGGGCTAACACCCCACCCCAAACAAAAGTGCACTAAAGATCCGACCCTGTCCCCGCCTGAAGTGACCCACTTAAGGGTTAATGGCTCTCCTCTCTCTCTTCGCCCGCACTCCGCTTCCAGTGCCAACTGTCCGACTCTCTCACCTGACCGATTGGCGCTCCTGCGTCGTTCCAGCATGATGAAGTCGCCATCGCCGACGCCGCACTGCTGCAGCGTCTGTTTGTCGCTGGAAAGCTCCCGTCCGTTGAAGATGAGCACTATGTTGGCCACCTCCGCGCCGATCTCCATCGCGCAGAGGGCCTTGAGATTCTCCAGCTCCAGATCCTGGGCCACGTCCAAGCAGAAGACCTTGTCATCGCTGGTGGTCACTGTGATTTTCATTGCCGCTGCCGCTGTTCTCCGGGTTGGGGGGTGGGGGGGTCTGGATCTCGATCTGTGATCTGTGGGTGCTCTGCAATCTCGTAATCTCCGCTAGCCGTTCCTGTGCCACCTTTCTTTATCTTCGCCTGGCTGGCCGATGGGTGTGCTGATATTCTGCTGGTCGCTTATTGTTTTGACACAACAACGAAAACGCCGCCTCCACACGACACGGTTGCATGCGGCGCGATATCGGTACTCCTGCCTCTCGAAATTTGTGGGGGGTGGTTACGGTTAATTTATATTTCGTTGATCCGAAACTATGACATATTTTCCAAGGTTTGCCATAAAAAATATATTTTTTGTTTCATTACAACTATTTTTCCTTTTATTTATGTTTTTATGTTTTGCGCTTTAATTTTTTTAGTTAAATAGAGATGGGAATAACGATAATTCATCGTAGGGTTATGTACAAATGTATGTTAGCTTAAAATAAGTTAAAAATTAAAAAAGTTTATACTCAACAAATATTTATTTATTATATTAATATTATTTTTATATTTTATATTAGCATAAACATACATATGTAAAAAAGAATGCACAACATTTGGCCGATATTTCCTATAGGATCTATCGATGTATATCGATGACTCATCTGGTGCCATCGCTGATAAGAAAATTTATTGTATTTACTTTTATTCAATTGGACGAACTTGCAGCGTGTGGACGAGTCAAGGAGCTTTTTGTGGAGCCAGCCGATCCTACAGAGAAACCAGATAAGCCGCCATGTCCACGCAGCCAGCGGAAAGTGAGGAGAGTGCGGCGGCCAAGTCCAAGCGACCTTCAGGTAAAAACCCAGTTCAATTCGACTCCCACTCCCACTCCTACTCTCACACGCACACTGGTGCGCGTAACAAGTGATAAGGGGGCATGGGAATGACTAATGTCCAATGGCAAATCGATATTCGAGGCCAATCCTGGCCGCCCTGCATACACCATGAGGTCACCTCACCTGGTCGCTCACGTTCTCCGCCTGCTCCTCCCACCACCCATCCACAGATTCGGCCTTCAAGCAGCAGCGCCTGCCCGCCTGGCAGCCCGTCCTCACTGCCCGCACCGTCCTGCCCACATTCTTCGTGATCGGGGTGCTCTTCATACCCATCGGCGTGGTGCTGCTGCACCTGAGCAACACCGCCAACGAGCTGATCATCGACTACACCAAGTGCAGGCCGTCGGGCGGCAATGCCACCTGCGCGGAGTATCTGGAGGCCAATGCCGGCGGCCAGTGCACCTGCCAGGTGCCCTTCGTCCTGCCCACGGACTTCAATGTGAGTTGAGTTGATCAGGAGATCTGAGGATCTCCAAGAAATGGCACTTTTGTTAAGGAGATCCTGACCTTGGTTTAACTTTCTTTCGCAGGGCGTGGTGTATATGTACTATGGACTGACCAACTACTACCAGAATCATCGTCGCTATGTGAAGTCACGGGACGACGAGCAGCTGTTGGGTCACCTGTCGCAACAGCCAAGTTCGGACTGCGCCCCCTTCGCCTACGATCCGGAGTCCGGGAAACCCATCGCGCCCTGTGGTGCTATTGCCAACTCGCTGTTCAATGGTGCGTCATGCTTTTTGCTTGCCTTGCGCTTCGACTACAACATTGATTCCTTTCAGACACGCTGACCCTGATGCAGGGCGGTACAGAGATCAAGCTTCTGAAGACTGGCATTGCTTGGCCGTCGGACAAGCGCGTCAAGTTCCGCAATCCGGAGGGCAACTTGAATGTTTCACTCAAGGACTTCACCAAGCCAATGTTCTGGCAGAAGGGTCTGGCCGACCTGGACCCGGAGAATCCGGAGAACAACGGCTTCCAGAATGAGGATCTGATCGTGTGGATGCGCACAGCCGCGCTGCCCAGCTTCCGAAAGCTATATCGCCGGCTCAACCAGACGGACAGCACCTATGCTAACGGTCTGAAGGCGGGCAATTATACGCTAAACATCACGTACCGTGAGTGTCATTCGATTTGGGATGACAGTGCATCCCTACATCCGTTTCTATTGCTCTTCCAGAATATCCAGTGGTCTCGTTCGACGGCACCAAGCGCATGATCCTGTCCACCACCTCCGTGCTGGGTGGCAAGAACCCATTCCTGGGCATTGCGTACATTGTGGTCGGCGCCATTTGCATCACCCTGGGCCTGGCCCTGCTTTTTATCCAT
This sequence comes from Drosophila mimetica, assembly GCA_037075245.1. Lineage (NCBI taxonomy): Eukaryota > Metazoa > Arthropoda > Insecta > Diptera > Drosophilidae > Drosophila > Drosophila mimetica. The sequence goes on from JBAMCH010000005.1 coordinate 8,492,288, forward strand.
ATGCGATGCAATCGCAGGTGAGTGCATCAGGAATATCACTGGTTCTTTCCACGTTTTACCCTCATGACCATCATCCTTCCTGCCTTATCCCTGCCATCCACAGCATAGTAGTGCATTAGGTCCGCTAAGTGCCGAGAATTTCATACCCCATTGAAGCCGCATTCTTTCTCATGGCCAAATTAGCTTTGCTCGGTGCGCGATAAGTATTGACATTTAAGTAGCGTTTGATAGTAGCTTTAGTCCTTATCGGGGGCACTGGCCGAAAATATGATTGACAACGTTCTCAAAGGGGCTCTTGAACTAATCAAATGTTTTCTGTATTTCTGTTTCCCCAGCAGCAACATGGAGATGATCAACGTGAACCCGCACACGCAGTACTCCTAGACTCCGAGCACCGACAGTATTCCGGGCCGCTTCACTTAGCTTTAGTAGATCCATCTGTTTAAGCCTTATCAGCATAAAGTAGTTTCTATCGACCAAATGGCACTCGACTGTTCTATATTCATTATGTTAACTAACTCTGTGTGCATTTGGCCAACCGATGCGCTGGCCGTGCCTCTTGTTGATTCTGATTCGATTTGATTTTCCTCCATAAGTGCACCCAAAAGATTTGTGATTTTGTATCTGTATAACCCATTATTCTGCACTTCACACACCAAGGGCGCGCCAAACGAATTTCCACCATTGCTTTTTCAAACTGCAAAGTAATACGTTGTGCCTGACCTTATCTGTATTGCCTTTTACTACGTTTATACGCGCAAATAAACACTGTTAATGGCAGAGCTCTCTTGTTTTATTGACGAGGAAAAGGGGAGACTTTCGTTTAGGGATTGGGCTTTAAACTATATTGTTCTATAGGTATAGAATCTATACCTAAACTCAGATCTGTTTCAGCTATGTACGAATAATTCCTATAGGGCTTGTCTTAAAATCTTCATAAAACTCTATTTTAAATGTAAACCCATTAAACTTGCATGCAAACTTCGATTCCATATCACATTCCATCAAAAATGTAAAGATTCCCTTAAAGATTAGCATAAAAACAAATCAAATGAACAGCCACAGCTTTTGTTGATTAAAAAAACATGTGGCTATCGGAGCTATTTTAGCATTTCCGGCTGGTTTTTAGATAAGGTCTCTAAAAAGCATGCTATCGGAAACTCTGCGAACCAACCAAAGAAAACTACATTGTACTTTTCTATATATATTTTTAGGTTTATATTTCTTTTATTACTTTCTTTTCGATTCTTCAACGCGTGAGGGACAAAAGTTTGCTTATATGATTCTGCATTTGTTTTAATTTATTTTGTACGTTTTAGACTACATTTCCAGTTACAGTTTAGATTTTGCTTAAGCTAGTTTTACATATAATGCCGCCGCTATCAGTTGTGTCTATATATGTTGAAGTTGTGTGCGCATGCGTGTGGATGTGTGTGTAGGTGTGGGAAAAATAATTAATGTACAGATTATGTGAAAATCGTTATATTAGCTATATGAATGAATCTCAATCTAAGTAAATACATGTCTAAGTATGGATCCACAATTGACCTTGGTCTTCCTTGCTGATCAAGATGATTTAAAACACATTGCCAGTGTGGTTGGCCTTCATTAGGATCTGAACCAAGGAGCTGTCCAAATATTACGTAATTCGGCCATTTTTGACCCCCTTTCCCTCTCATGTAATTAATTCTTCATACAAAAAATAATTTTAATTGCACTAAATTGACCATTTGGTTGAAATCCCAGCAGTCCCTAACTTTAATTGCTTATATAAAGGGTGTGAAAAAAATACAACAAAATTAAGCTTACTCAATAAATTTACAATAAATTTAAGTTATTCAAAAATGAGTATTCATGGGCACAAAATGAAAGAAAAAAACCATTGCATTTTGCCAAGAAGAGCGGCCATGCTTCTCTAACTTTGTTCAGCTATAGTTTCGAAGTACTTTAAAATTATACATTTTTATATTGTTAACAATATGATATTTCCGTTATAAGGGCGATTTTCATGCAATCCTGTTCTTCGTAAGTTCCCTTCCATCATTAGCAAAACATTGGAACTGGTTTTCAGGTACTGCACGATGGGGTTATGAATGTGAAGCAGCATCTAGAGGTCCAGATTTTGGATGTCCAGATTCTCCTTCACACCCACAACCATCCCATTGTATGGTACATGAAAACCAATTCCACTATAAATGCCTTTAATATCGCCTAATTAGCCTCCTGATGAAACTCGAGCGCAAGAGAGCAACAACTTTATATAGTGTTAGAAAAAATGCAATATAGTTTTCTAATTTTTGATAAGACCGCATAAAGTCATAACTCTTTTGAGTCCAAACTAATATTTACTAAGGTGCAAAGGGGGTAAAAATTGATAACGGACAAAATTGATATGGACAACCCCTAAATGGTTCTCCTTGTTATGAATAAAAACAATTTTTTTTAGATTTAAAGACTAAAAAATGTTCCATTGATTTAGTCCGAATGCTTTGGGCCCTAAGTTTCAAATCAATTCTTGAATTTCGGGTAGACCAAGTATTGAATACCAATGAAAGTATAAACAACTATCGTTTTGTGTGTGTGTGTTTGAGAGAGTCATGCTGTTGTTTGAAATACTTTAAAAATCCTGATGGTTTTACTAACTAACTGAGCGGTTTCCCTTGCGTTTTCTGTCGCTTGCTTTGGTGCGTCGTAAACTTTTTGCTTGATAATTGATGTGTAACATAATAAGACGTACTTTTCTATATGCTTAACTCTACTATACCAGTGTATATATATATATATAGTTTTTATAGAGAATCTTAGCCGTAAAAGGATGCATATAAATCCCATATTTTTTTGCTTAGTGTGTGAGTGTGTGCGCGGTACAAACTAGGTTAACACTTGAAAAAAAAAAGTCTTAGATTATATATCTATATATATATATATATATATGATGTACATATATGTTAGTTAAGTTCTTAAGACTAGAAGCAAGAAAAAAGGGTTTATATAACACACACGCACTCACACGCATCTCGTGCTATACATAAACGTGGCTGATTTGTTGATGGAATGCGTTGCTGATGTTCATGTGGTTGCTGATGTCGTTTTCATTGTTTAAATGATTATGGTGAGATGATGATGATGGCGGTGTTTAAGTGGATTGGCTTTGTACATTTCAAGTGAGTTTAGATTAAGATGATGGAGGTGTTGGTGGTGGTATGACTTAACTCAATTTGTCGCAACTGTTGCAGTTGTTGCCGTGGCAGCAACAGCCTTGCTTTTGTTGTTGTTATTGTTGGCCAGCACCGCTGACTTGGAGTCAGGCTTCGTCTTTGCTGCCGTTGCCGTTAATGTTGTTGTTGCTGTTGCTGCCGCGTTGCTTGCGGTCGCTCCTGCTGTTGCTGCTGCCGCTGGCTGTGTTGTTGTTGCTGCTGCTGCTGCTGCTGCCGCTGTTGAGAGCTTTGGCCCATTGAGGATATGGCTTTTGATGTGGCTCTGGAGAAGCTCCTGAGAATCGAAACAAAGTTGACATAGATCACAGGTAAAGCCGGGATCATTCAACTGATCGTCGGCCTTCTTACGCCGCTCACCCGTGGAATGCGAATGTGAATGCGAAATGGACGTGGTCGTTGTGGTGGACTCGCTCTCCGATGAGGAGGCCGTCGACACCACATTCGGCTCGTCCTCCACATCCCCCTCATCTAAATCATCGTCGTCTACCTCTTCCTCGATGGCATCCTCCGGCTCTGGATCTGGATCGGCATCCTCATCGAACTCCTCCTCGATGATGTCCTCGATGGGCATCACACCATCATCCTCATCCTCGGAGCTGGCCACAATCAGCGGTGGCATTTTGGACTTGCCATTCATTAGCGGTCGCACCGGCAATCCAACTGGCTCCGGCTCTTCAACATCGTCCTCCTCATCGTCCTCTTCATCATCGTCGTCATCGTCGCTCTCCACCACGCCATCATCTTCTTCATCGTCATCCGAGCTGATAACCTCCTCGACGAGATCGTCGTCATCCTGGTTAAGATTCGCTTTGTGTTGCTTCTGTGGCAACAGCTGAGCCGGTGGCTGGACACCCTCCTCGTCTTCGCCTTCGCCCCCATCTCCCTCCTCGTCCTCATCTTCACCCTCGCCATCCTCGTCGTCGGTGTCCTCGTCGTCATCGTCATCATCTCCCGTACCTGAACTCTCCTCCTCTTCGCCCGAGCTATCATCCTCATCCAGATCATCGCTGTCTTCTTCCTCGGGTCTCGCCAACTTCTCGCCTACTGTTGCTGCTGCTGCCGCTGTTGCTGCTACCTCACCTTTCTCCAGAGATTGCTCCTCCGTTTCTACTGCTTCACCCAATGCTATCGATGGCACCGATGTGGTTGCATCTGCTGCTGCTGCTGCTGTCGCCGCCTCCATGGCCGTTGTCCGCTCAATGGCCGCCTTGGTGGCCACTGGCACGATGACCTCCTCCTTGAGATGGTTGTTAATGTGATTCATCAGCTTCTCCTTGCGCGACAGATACTCGCCGCACAGATCGCAGCCCCATTGGAAGGGGCAGAAGGGTCGCACCACCTTGGCATCGGCCAGCTTGTGCTCGATCCACAGCTCCTTCGTTTCAAACTTCATCTGGCAGCGACGGCAGGTGAGGTGATCGTCCACCACAATCACCGGTGGTTCGGGCAGATTGCTTACCTCGTGCTTGTGCAGCTCGTACATGTGGCGACGCAGATTGTTGTTACTGATGAAGGTGGAGGCGCAGTATTCGCATTTCAGCTCACGTTTCCGCTTCATTGATTTGCTGCGGTTGCTGCTGCTGCTGCTGCTGTTGTTGTTGTTGTGGTTCATGCTGCTGCTGTTGCACGAGTTGTTGAGGCTCTGCTGTTGCTGCTGCTGCTGCTGGTTGGGCATCAGGCCCACCGCATGCAGCTCGCGGAGGTGCAGCATCGAGTTGTTGTTGTTGTTGGTTGTATGATTGTTGTTGGTCAACTGTGTCGCTTCGCCGTCGATGGGGTTCTGCAAGGATCAATATGATGCGGGATACAGCAAGCAGGACGGGAATCGGTAGGGATGCAGGATGCAGGATAGGGGAAAGAAGAGAGAAAACAAAGATTAGTATAAAAATTCAGTTTGCAATGACGAGATGTTGATATCTGTTTTTTGCGACTGGTGCGGAGGCATCATCATCATCATCAGCACATCAAAAGTTGTTGGTGGCGCGACAGACGACGATCCTCGCCATCGTCCGTCGCTCGTCCTCCTCGCTGCACAAGCCCAAAAACGCTCACCTGCTTGCTATCACCTCTGAAATGCCACTTGCGATGCACCTTGAGTGCGATCACCTGGGGGAACGTCTTGGCGCACAAATCGCACGCATATTCCCCATTCTCGTTCTGCCGCTCCACCTGGAACTGGCCAGCATCCGCTGGCCCATCATCGAACATCGCCGCCAGTGGATTGTCCACGTACAGCTCCTGTTCGTGCTTCTGGATGTGCTTGCTAAAGTGCTCCTGATCGGTGAACCGGGCACCGCAAATGGTGCAAGCCACCTCCGGAATGCGGATCTTTAGCGACGGTGCCGCCGCCGTCACAGTCACCGCACTTCCCGATGCCGTCCCATTGCCATCACCGTCCATTATTGCCCTCTCCTCCAACTGCTGCTGCTGCTGGTCATCGTCCTCCTCCTCGTCCTCGTCATCGCCGGTCTTGTGCCGGAAAACGGTTCGTCTGGCCGGCTGAAGCGACGCCTGTTGCTGCGAATCCTGCTGCTGGTGGGCACCCGTCGATGTGATCGGCTTGCGGTTGCAAGTGGGCGTATGGTTGTCATGCATCTGGCGGTCAAAGAAGACCTTGCGGCACAGCGAGCACTCGGCTGGATCGGGTACTTGCGGATGCTTCTTGTAGCGATGCACCTGTGCACGGGAAAAAACAAACGCAATAGTTATATTTTAATATATTCCCCTCCCTTCTAGTAGAAACTTACCCATAGACTCTTGCGTCCGCTGTAGACGTTGCCGCAATCTTTGCAGGAATAATCGTTCGAGTCGAACTCGTCGTGCGAGTTGATGTGTATGGCCAGCTTCTTGTTGGTGTTGAAGTTGGAGGGGCAGTACTTGCACTGGTACCAGTACAGCGGTGTGCCCAGTGCCTGACCCGAAGCCGATGCCGTGGACGCACTGGCCGCGAGCGTTGAGAGATCAGCCAGATCCGCTGCTGTGGGCTTGGCCTCGTCCATCAGCGAGTCATCGTCAATCTTGCAGGGGGTGGACGCCGAAGTGGATGCCGATCCGGAGGCAGAGGTCAGCTTGTGAACGCTGCGCTTGTGCTGCTGCAGCTCCAGCTCCGAACTGTAGACAATCGAGCAGACCTCGCACTCAAACTGCTTGATAATCATCTCGTCCTTGATCGCCCTGCCGTGCACCTTGAACAGATGCACCTTGAGGCCCTTCTCGTAGGCAAACTCTGCGTTGCACAGCTTGCACTTGATGAACTGCACATTCTGCACCTGATGGTCGGTGAGCATGTGGTAGCGATAGGATTTCTTCGAGCTGAAGCGGCGCTGGCAAATGCGGCAGCGCATTCGACGGAAGCGACGATCGGCCGCCTGGTCGAGACTTCGCCGGAATACGGCCTGCTCCTGGGGCGTCTGATTGGCCATGGCCGGTGGCACATTGGCTGCGGGTGTTGTTGGGGCAGACACCGATGCGGTTACCCCCAGTCCCAGCTCGGAATCAGCTGCTGCTGGTGTTGCGGTAATTGTCAACGATTTGGGTGTCATTCGATTGGCGGCCGCCAGAGCGGCATTTACTGCATTCGAGGCTGTGTAGTGGGAGCGCATGTGATTGGAGAGGCCAATGTTGTTGCTGAACACCGCATTGCAGATGGGGCACTCCTTTTGTTGGCTGGCCACGCCCACCAGGCTGCTGTTGTTGCTGCTGTCGTCCAGGCGCATCTTCTTGGCCACGCTGCCCGGCTCCTCCTCTTCGTCATCTGAAATGCGTTGAAAGGAAAGCGTGTTAGTCTGGCACCTGCAGAGGTCTCGCAGTTGCGAACAAAAAATTAGGCACAAGGTAAACCAGCAAAGCGAAGCCTTTGATTGAAATGAATTTACAATGTGAGGGGTAGAGCATATAAATCAAATGCTGCTGCGTTAGGTGAGTTAGAGCCTTTATACACACACTGATATCTTAACTGAGTTTGGTAATTCGGCTTTGGAAACACCAAAAACCGAAATGAACTAAGCTTGTGTAAAGATGCCTTCAGTTTTACAATAACGTTAAGGGAAAAGGTTAACAGTCAAATTCGGGACAGGTTAAGCAAGCAAAGATTAACTTCAAAGTTCGATCATGAAATATAGATTATATGTAAATAAAATCCAAAATACGTTCGAGCTCTACACGACTTTTAAGAATGTATCATGAATAAAGGAAGTCTCTATCTTCTATTATATTATGTTACATTCTTTTTTTCATCGATACTCTACAACATCCTGAATTTAAGTCTTTAAATTAACAAGTTACTCTATGAGAAAGATTTGCAAAATGACATTTTGTTATGAGGACGATATTAGACAAATAATCTTAGTGATGAAACGCTGGCAGAAATAGAGGCAGAAACAGGCAGAGCGGGGGACGTCTACAATCTAAGCCTAATTACCGAGTGTCCCACCATTTGTTATCGACATCAGGTCCTTCATCACGTAGTCGTAGCGACCCGTGTACACGTTCGGCGTGCTTCCGTCTGCCAACTTCACTGCATCCGCATTCACGATGTACTCAAAGCCGCCCGAGTGACGGTTCTTGTCCACGCCATGCACATTGATCATATGCTCCCGCAGGTACGAGATCCTCGGATAGCCCAGTCCGCATCGCACGCACTTGTAGGTCTCTGGCAGTTTATTCGGATGCTTCGATTCCATGTGTCGCAGCACGTTGTTGTAGTTGTTGTACTGCTGGCCACAAATGGGGCAGACCTGCGGCATCCGGGAGAAGTACTGGGATTTCGGGGCGGACGCATCTCGATTCGCTGAGCTCTGTGCGGAGGCTGAGGCGCTGGTTGAGCCGCCGCCTCCACCGCCGCCACCCATCTGAGCAGCTCCCGCAGGTTTCGGTGTCGAGGTCAGCGGAGGCGCTGCACTGCTGCTACGCGACTCATCCGCCGAGGAGCCGACACCAATGCCCAGAGCACCGAGCAGACTCCTCTTGCCCGGCGAGTGCTCCATGCTGTTGCTCCTGGCCATGCCGCTGCCGGTGGTTGAGGCATTATCGCTGCTCGCTCCGCCGCCACCCACGCCGCCCAAGTGATCCTGGTAGACATGGTCGAGGAATCGCTGATGCGTCTCCAGTTTCGCATCGCACGTCATGCAGCGCAGCCGGACAATGCAGTCCATGTTGTTGTAGTGCCGCCGCCTGTCCACCGGATCGGCAAAGTCCAGTCCGCAGAAGCTGCACTGTATCGAGTTGTTGTCCTTGCGCTGAACATCCGCATGCTTGTCGTACACATGCGTGCGAAACTCGTGCTTGGTGCGGAATCCCTTCGGGCAGAGCTTGCACTCGTACAGCTTGTTGACCAGCAGCTCCTTGGCGCGCAGTTTCTCCGGCCGTTCGGAGCCACCACCACCACCGCCGGGAGTGAGGACTTCGCCGACGCCTCCTCCAGGTGTCACTGTTGGACTGGTCATGGTCACCACTCCGGCTCCTGCTCCTGCCACAACATCTGCATCGGCAATCGCAACGATTCCGGCCGCCACATCGTCCATCGCCTCATCCTCTGCTGTGGCTAGGACCACTGCTGACGTTGTCTTGCCGCGCAGTGCATTCAAAACCCTAAAGAGATTTATGCAATTGCGCTTCTTCAGATGCGAGATGAACAGCGCCTTCGAGTCGTTCATCTTGAGGCAATTGAAGCACAGGTTGCGCGGCAGCAGCGGATACTTCTTGCGTACGTGCGCCATGAAGTTCTTGTACGTGCTGAAGTACTTGCTGCAGCAGCGGCAGGTCATCGTCTGGTATTGCTCGAGGAACTCGTCGTTCTGCTCGATGAACTCCACCTTGTCGCGGGTGAGCAGCGATCGATACTGTTCGGGATTATCGTAGTCATAGCCACCGCCTTCGCACTTAATGAACGCGTTCATCACGACCTGGCGATACTTTTGCGTTGAGATATTACCGCCCGCCGCTCCCGCAGCTCGATTTGCCTCCGCCGTGGCCGCCGCAGCTGCTGCCCGTTGGATCTCCAGGGCGGCGGCAAGGGCGGGCGTTGGCTTCGTGATGGGCGTGTTGTGCGGCGAGTCGGTGGACAGCTGGAACAGATTGGGGTGCAGATTCCGTTCGTGGCGACGGGCGTTGGCCCGGGTGGAGAACTGCAGACTGCATGCCCGGCAACTGGCCACCTTTGAGTCCCCGGCGGCTGCCACATTGGCCACCGCATTCGCCGGCAGCGAGGCGGCTGCGGACGAGGCATTCACGCCATGCTGGGCAGTATAGTCGTAGTCCGAGGCCTGCGGGGGGCACACAAAAAGGGAAAATAAATTAATATCAAGCGCTGACTGTGAGATGTCACCATAAATCTGACTGGATTTTAAATCAGAGACCTTAAAAAAACCCTATATTTTGACACTTTTGTTTTGTAAGAGCTACTGAGATTTAATTTTAATGCAATTTATAGTCAAGAGAAAATTTAATATATAAATTTAAAAATAATTAAAATAATAAATTGTGCACTTTATAGTCTAGAGCAAATAAAGTTGTACTTGTTTGCATTTTAAAAATAATACCCATGCATTAAAAATATTTATTTAATTTTAATTAATTATTAAAAAATATTTTAATTGATAATACTTCGTATATTTGTAAAAGAAAAGCAAGAATATAATCATAAGAAGCTTGAGTCTATTTAACACAACTAGCTTGAATATTCATAATGAATCCTTTCCTAAATTATATGCTATTCTGTGATGACTCACCGTCAGCGGCATATCGCCCTCGTGCTCGGAACGCTCTAGGAACATTGTGGGATCGACCATGTCATCAGACTCGTCTATCGACTTCATCTGGTAGTCGTCATCCGTGTCAATGGGCTCATCTTTGATGGGAATCGCAGGCAGTGGCTGCAGGGGATCCAACGGTCAACCAAAAACGAGAGAGCAAACAGTGCCAGACGAAACGGAAATTAGTTTATATCGAATATTTACATCGCATTATTTGTATATGGCACAATAGAATAGAAAGTAAATCAATAACATCAATCATGGACGCTGCAGTACGTCCATTGGTACCCGTTAGCCAGAGAGCTATAGCTATATATATACACATATTTTCGTTCCGAAACCGGACTAAGACAAGACTAAATTTCCAGACGGACATTTGGTTACTTTTCGCATAATTTTGCATTCGGGATAACAGGTAGAAGAGCGCTGCTGTACAGGATTAGGAGAGTTGGGGGTTGGCGGGGGTTCGTTCACGCTTCGAATGCACGATACAATTACATTATAGGAGTAGCGTCTGAAAAAGCGCAGCTGCTGGGCGGCGCTCTGCAGCGTCACCGGCATAAGCAGCGGAGCCGTGGAAGCAGACGCAGAAGCAGATGCAGATGCAGTTGCAGTTGCAGAGGCAGAGACCGTGGCGGAAACGACGTTGCCCGGCGGATTGGACGTGGACGTCGTCGTGGCCAGGCCACCAGCCGCCTGCTGTTGCTGGACGTGACTGCTGCTGCTGCAGCTTTGGCTGAAATCAAGCGGCAGCGACAGCGACAAGCTCTCCATTCCACCCACACCCACACCAGACAACCCGGGCAGCAGTTCAGCAGCAGCAGCGGCAGCAGAAGCCGGCGGAGCAATCGATCCGGTGGTTGCCACTGGCGGCACAGGTGGCATTGGCAGCGGCGGCAGTGGAGGCACTGCTATGTCCAATGGCAAATACAGCTTCGGTTTGAATTTTCGCAACGATGGAGCCGGATTTGCCACCGGCGGCACTGGACGCTGTGGACGAAATTGCCGCTGGCGTCTATGCTGATGCGGCTGTTGCTGATGCTGCTGCTGCTGATGATGATGATGGGGCAACATGTGCTTGCCCCGCTGCTGCTGGTGCTGCTGATGCTGCTGGTGGTGATGATGATGGTATCTGCGATATTGATGAGATTGCTGACGCTGCTGGTGCTGATGCTGCTGCTGTTCCCGCTGCTGGGATGCGGATGTGGACGTGGTTGTGGATGTGGAGGAGCAGCTGGCCGCCGCCGCAGGTGGTGGAACCTGCAAGAGAAGGGTCTGCAGCGATTGCTGCGCGTTGCTGGTCGTCGCCGTCATTCTGGCCGGTGGTTGCAGCTGCAACTGCTGCAATTGATGCTGTGGCAGCTGCTGCGGTTTAGGACTCACATAGACTGTTAGGGATTTGCGTTTCTTCAGCGAGTGTATGCCATCCAAAATGTTGGCGGCCGTCGTTGTGGCCGTTGGCGTCGCCTTCTCCGCTTCGAGCTCATTCTCCGATTGCTGTTGCTGTTGCTGCTGATGCAGTTGTTGTTGCGCCTGCTGCTGGTGATCGTAGGAGCCTCCTCCTCCATTCTCCGCACTATTCAGGTCCAGGTAGCTGAGGAGCTTGCTCTTGTTGGCATCCAGCCACTGGCGTTGCTTCGTCTGCGAGCTGTAGCATCGGTTCTTGAAGCTCTGCCATGAGTTCAGGTAGCTGATACAGGCGTGGCAAATCTGGAGCGACAGCCGATCCTGTGGTGTGATCTGAAAATAGATATAGAAATCAGGCGATTAACATATATTTCTTATTTATTTTTATAAAAAAAAAAAGTGTAAAATAAATTTTAAAAATTATTTTTAAAATTTTTTAAATATTTTTTTTAATCTAATTACAAATTAAAATATTTCAATGTGAAACTTAAGATAGGTATGTTATGTAATATTTATAGGAATAATAAAATGGGGAAAAACAAACGTTCTAGTAACATTATAAAGTTAATTTAATAATTTTGCTATATGAAATTCGGTTTAAGGTTTATCAGATGGAAAATTCGTTAATTAAAGTTTAAATATTCCGGGATGGTCACCCATTCTTTCGGTTTTTTGGGCCTTGCGATTGGAGTTTTGGGGGAACAACAGTGGAGTTTGTGTGTCCAGCGATGCAGAGAATGCAGGTAGTGGTCCCCCAGCTTCCAACTATCCTATTAATGTCAATGACCTGCTTATAATTATATGCAATACTGCCGCAGCATCTCTCACCACCCACCGCTGGCCGGCCACCTCATCACCTTGCCACCCACCCCACACCACCCCACCGCTCACCACCACAAACACAGAACACTGCGCAAATCATATGAAATGTCCTGCTGGCTGATAACAGTATGTGCGCATGTTTGTTTGTGTACGACTGTGTGTATCGTTTGAATTGCCAGCCTATGTAAGCCCGCCCTTATATACATACATACCATACCATACCATACCATACCATGCCTATGTATGCCCGTCCTGCCCCAAACACACATTCGCACACGGGTCGATTTCGCCGGTGGCTCTCGGGGTCTCAGATCTCAAAACATCTTGGCCGCCACAAAATCTATTAAATCTCAATTATCAAAGCCGCGGTTAAGCATATTTTATCGTAATCGCTTATCGAAACAGTTGCAGTTTCTCAGTGATGATCAGCGGATATATAGTCAAAATATAGAATTCGCACTGAACTTTCTTTTTTAAAGTATTTCTCACTTATATATTTGACAGTATGCTTAAAGGTTGCTACGCTTCAAAAAATATTTTATTGACCCTTTAATAAAAATGATTTTATAGCTTTAAATAAGCAATCTGCTGTTATAGGATTTTAATTTTTGGAAAATATTTGTTATAAAATAAGCGGACTAACCTAACTAACCTTTAAATGGCACAAGATCAGAATGTTTTGTTATCGAAAAATTGCAATTCTAAAAATTAACAAAATATCTATGAAATCTCACAAATCTCAAATTTTTTTATATAAATTAAGCTGATTTTGTAGCTTCTTATAACTAACCTATAAATGGCGCAAGATCAGAGAGTTTGTTATCGAAAAATTGCAATTCTCCTAAAAATGAACAAAAAACATTTAAATTTTTTTTTATAAATTAAACGGATTTTGTAGCTTTTATAACAAGATCAGAGAGTTTGTTATCGGAAAATTTCAATTTTCCTAACAAAATATTAATGAAATCTCACAGTTTTTATTTTTTATAAATTATGCGTATTTTGTAGATTAGTTTAGCTCCCAATTTCTCTCACCTAATAGACTGGTAATAGCCACAATTCACCTAAAAATTAACAATAGGTTTATGATATCTTTCAAAACTCTTTTTGATATTATATATAATTATTAAATTTCCTATGATTTAAATTTATACCTCGCTTCATCAAAAAATTAAGAATTTAAAGCTTAAAGCCGGAATATCTTTTCCGCAGGCTCAGAAACTGGCTAAAAAAATCAGCCAGATTGCCAGCACAGCTGCCTTTTACTTTGTCACTTTGGTTGAATATCGATAGCAAAAGCGCGAGAATTAGCAATCGAAGAGGCGAATGAAAATGATCAAAACAAACGATGGAAATGTTTTGTTTTGCATTTGTCTTTTCGACTTGAGCTATGTATGCACACACGCATTTGTTTATGTGTGTGTGTGAGTGTGTGATGTGCTTAATTTAATAATCGAAGACTTGTTGTTGTTGTTGTTGGCTGCATTGTTGTGCTATTGTAATTGAAACCCCAGGACATTAAAGCCCGGCGGGTCCTTTAAGCACACACGCACACACACACACACATGGGCAAACACACGGGCACATGCACCCGCCTCCGATTTTGGCCCTACATATATAATATGTACATGTATGTACTGCCGTATCCTTATGTACAATGCCCCATTCCCAGTGCAGGATGTCCAACTCCAACTCCGTCTCCATGCCGTTTCGATAATATGTTGTTCATTCACCTCGCCCAAACCAGCGTTTCCTTTATGGCCGCCATGTTTCCCAGTGCAATTGGATACAGAGTGCAAGGATTTCCATGTTCCGCGGACTGCACTTTAATGCGACATTGGAACCTCATTTGGGTTTGGGTTGGGTTTTGGGCTTAACGTTTATCGGCCTTATAGATAATACGCAATAAGGTGAGATTTTAGAAAGTCGCAAAAAGGGCAGGAGTTATGTACCTACCATACACATGGTACATGGTACATAGTGGATGCGGTACATAAGGGCAGAAAGACTTGTGGCAGCTGCAGATTCCACCAGCTGCCGCCTTCGTTTTCCGCCGGCCACCAGGTGCAATAATCACCAGCCATGGACCATTCCCGTTCCCGTTCCATCTCCCCCCCGCTACCTCTGCTCCTTCGCGGAACAAGTTCTTCTCCTTTTTGTGTCCTTATTCGTTTCAAACCCATGCTGTTTGAGTGTATATATAAATGCTAGTGTGTGTGTGTGTGTGTGTGGGCAAGAGAGAGAGCATCCTGTCCTGTCAGTTCCACGCACAAAGTAGTGAAGACGTAGAAATAACCAAAAAGTAACCCTCATATTTAAGCAGACCGGAGATCTTGAGAGCAACAGCAACAACAACAGGAGCAGGACGAAGGGCAGGACAAAGAGAAGTCGCAATCGGGAATCCGAGTTGGAGTTCTTTTGAAATATTAAATTTCATCGCAGGCCAGCCAGCGGCGCAAAACAAAATAAAAACGCAAGTGCAATAGGGTCCACCCTAAAGGGTTTCCAAACAGCTGTTATCGTTATTGTGGAGATCAATGCGAGTTATCGACTAAGATGACAAGCTTAAACAGTGGTGTGGGTAGAGTGGGGGGGGGGGGGGGTGAAGGGGGCTTACATATGTAGTTCCTAGCTTACATGTCTTAAAGCCGATTAAATTAATTAAACATAAAATTAGTTTTGGGACTTAACCATACAATTTTAATTGGGATTTCTCCGTCCATAATACTTTTTAAGAGATGTTAGGATCTAGAAATCTTTAAAAAGTGTACCTTGTTTAAACCCAATGGAGTTTATAATTTCAAATATCTCTTTTTAGTCCTAAGTATTCCTCTGACATTCTTAGACCCAATCATTGTAATCCCGATTCATCTTAGATCATCTCATTTTCAATACCTATTCCCTTTCGGATTCGCATCCTTGGGCATTTATGTATCCCTAAAGTGTGTATCCGCGTGCTCACAAATTCCCTGGCTACCTATTCCATCCAGCCCTCGTCCGCCATCTTGGATGAGCCAGAGTGGAAATGTGGATGCTTCTCTCCGCTGTTCCGTTGTTGGCTTCCTCCCTGCTATGCCATGCCATGCCTTGCCCTTCCCTTCCCTTCCCTTCCCGCCCTGCCCTGCCCAGCCCCTCTTCCAATCCCTCTTTTATCGGCTTGTCATCTCGTCACGTCGCTTCATCGTCGTCGCATTTTTTGGCCAAGGGGAGAAAGTTAGTCCACCTGGGGACCCAAGAGCCACAAAATGGAGACGACGCTGCCGTTGGAAATTCGATGCGGGCCGCAGGAGGAGCCAGTCAGTCAGCCAGTGAGCCAAAGCCAAAGAAGCAGCAGAAAGGCAAAGGCAAAGGCAAAAGCAGAAATATATCGACATCCCACCAGGTAATCTGGTGTGCCCAAGGTGAAACCACTCGAATTTTGTGCCCGGTTTTGGGTCTCCGCCGCTGTCCGTTTTCCAAGCCCGCTGCCTGCTGCCTCCCGCTGTCCGTTTCCCGCTAACCCCTGCTCTACCCATGACCGTGCCCATGCCCATGTCCATTCCCATTCCCATACCGATACCCATACCCATTCCCATTCCCGTTTCCCGGTCTCTTTTGCCTGTGTCTTTGTCTTGTGCCCGTGTCCGTGTGTATGTGTCGGTGTGTGCGTGTATGCGAGCATGTGGTCCGCCTCCAGATAACGAGAACGGAGCAAGAGGAAGAGCAAGAGCAAGAGAAGCAGTCGAGCTAGCGATGACGCCAACCAGTGTGTTGTTGTTGTAGCTCTGGGTATATATGTATATATGTACACCTCGGTCGGAGGCAACTGGCGCGCCAGTGTATGTGTGTGTGCGTCCATGTCTGTGTGAAGAGCAATTGCCATGAAATCGAATCGAAGCCCAGGGAAAGAACAGAGAACCGAGAATCGAGGAGAACCGAGCACCATTAGACCCAGACGACGACGACGACGGCGACCATTGGGGGCACCAAGAGCCAAGCACCCAGCACACGCAGCAGCAGCGTGGCGGATATGGGATATTGGGATATATATGCATGTACTCAGATGCCGGGGGAACGGAACAGGCATCGGGACAGGAAGGCGACAACAACAAAATAAGAGCCCAGAAAGAATCAATAAACGAAGCTAGCGATGCACAGTCCAAGTCCTCCTCCTCCTTGCTCCGCCTCTTCCTATTCCTATTCCTCGTCACCGCCATCGTCATCGGTATCCTCGTCCTCTTCCTCAAAAGGATGCGCGCGCGCAAAGAGAGAGCGGAGCGGAGAGCAACTGCTGCCCTCCAAGCGGAATTCCTTGAAAAAGGTACAAACAACGCAAAATTATATGTAATTTGCCTGGGTTTTTGGGTTTTCGGTTTTTGGGTTTTTCGGTTTTCTGGCCTGGAATCTCTGAATCTCTGTTGCCCGCCGCACACACACGCACACCACACTCGCAGATGTCGGCACACATACAAGTGCAAAGACGACGGCGCGCTCATCGGACTTTATGCTTTGTGCTGGCCATTCGCAGCTGCTCTCGCCCGCTGGGAAGAGGCAAGCGAGAGGAGGAGGAGGAGGAGCAAGCGGAGCAGGCAGTTGGTTTTTTGGAAAGGAAGCAGGATCAGTTCTAACCTCAAAGCGGAAAGGCAAGGAGGCAATGGAATGGAAGGTGGAGCAGCTAAAGTGGAGAGTTCAAGTTTGATTATGAGCAAAAGATTGTGGTCGTGATTGGATTACAGCCAGGCAGCGCTCCGCTTTGCTCCGATTCTACTCCTCCTCCTCCCCCTCCTCCGCCCGTCTTCCTTCTTCTCTTCCATTCCCACTGCATCGTGACTTGGCAGTGGAAACGTTGGAAGCCCAAAAAGCGGACCATGCGGCTGGCCACACACCCATACTCGCGCACAGCGAAGAGCCAGAAGTGGAGGAGGAGGAGGCGGGGGCGAGGTTTGGCTGGTGCTGGTGCTGGTTTTTCGTTCGTTTTTAGTTTTCTTCGTCTTTTTTGGTGGCCATCATCTTGGGTGCTTGCACAATCCGAATCCAACGTCACTGCCCCCGGGTGCCAATGGCTACTCTTCATCTACATCTTCAGCCGTAACCTCACTTTTCGGGCGTCCAAAGAGCAAAGGCAACGGGTGTGGCCACCACCTCATCCTTCCACTTCCACTGGCCACGGGATGTGTGTATAACTGTTAATGGTGTCCAACCACCAGAGCACCGGAGTGCCCAAGAGAGCCGTTCGGAGAGAGCGCCGCCGGACTCGGGGATTCGGATTCGGCGGAATCGGGGAATTGGAATCGGAACAGGTATCGGTATCGCAGCAAACCGTGCCGTGCCCGGGATGATGACGACAGCGCGACAGCCGGATTATGTACATGTGGTATACTACACATTATGCCCCACTCACCTTGATGCTGACGCAGTTGTGGATCTTGGTGGACAGCGGCTCCTTGTCCGCCGCATAGCTATTGATGATCGAGATGCACTCGGATTGCGGGGCGATGCACAAGCGACAGCAGTTTTGTCGCGCCGACCGCTCGCCTTTTGTTGTTGGTGTTGCGCCAGCAGCAGCCGTCGCCGCCGACGCTTCAGGGGATGTGGTTACCGCCGTGCCCGTGGCTCCCGTTCCAGTTCCAGGCGTCGCTGTGGCCTCCAGTGCTGCTGCTGCTGCTGTTGTTGTTGTCGTTGCCGCCGCAGCGTCGCACATTTTGTCGCTTTGTATTCGCTACTCGCCTCTTGTTTCTTTTGTTTTTTCCTCTTTTTTTTTTTTTTTGCACGTTTTCACTTTTGTTTCGGTCTGCGTCCGTTCGCAATCGTTCCACACTATCCGCTCTCCGTCGCCGTCGACCACGCCGACCGCGTCACCCACTTTCCGCACATTGTTCGCACTGGTTCGCCCCGATCCTGTCCTGGGCGGATTTTGCGTTTCGCTTTGCGTTTTCTATTCTCTCCCTTCGCCTTCGGTTTCGTTTTGTTTGGAACGAGGAGAATCGCACAAGAAAAAAATTTGACGCAACGCTGCGGATCTGCGACGTGCTCCGCCGGGGCTGAAAAACAGTTTTGATTTTGATGCGAAAGGCATCGATGTTTTTCGCCGATACTTCACTTGGCGATACTTGTCATTTGTATCGATTTGTTATCGATGTGTAACCATCGCCCATTTCTATCGAAGTAGGAAGCGATGTTGCCACCTGTGTTCAAACATCGATATTCTTATCGTAGTTTATAGCTACCTTTTTTAAGAAAACGTGACTTTACTGAAGTTTGAAAAATGATAAAATTTGCTCAAAAATTTATTTTTTTTAATCTCTCCGAAAGTTATCTGCAAGCGAAGTGGCTTCCAACCACACGATGCTCTATACACCCATCGATAGTTTGGCAGTTTTATCGGATTGACTGTTTAGCCAACTTTTTTGTATGTTTCGGATCAATTCCCTGTTAAAAAGTCCACACAAGTGCGGGTAGCACTCTTTCCTATGATTACTAGGCTTTAGAAGAAGCAACAAGGCAAACTTGGCTTTTTTTAGGATTTCAAATAACTCGCCGTTATTTAAATTTGGCGGGTTGACATTGGGGTGACCATAAGAATATAGCCTTGCCAGACAGATCTTCTTTAATCGAACGAGGTGGCAGCGCTGATAAACGCCCATATGACCCCACAGTGTGTTTTTTGTTGTTGTAATTTTATCTTTTTTTACCGTTGCGTTTCTTTATTATTTTTCTTAATTTAAACTGCAGTTAATTACACCCGCTAATCGGTAATCGTAAGTAGGCAACCACAAGTTGCAAGGTGTAGTAAAGCCGCTGCAACTCCGTCTAATTTGCACAATGATAATGGCCTTGACATAGAACGGGGGCGATAACACACTTGATGAACGCCGCACAAAAAGAAAACGAAAACCGGCCCAACAACAACAACAACAACACGCGGTTGTTGTTGTTGGTTTCTTTCTTATTTTAAATCTGCCGGAATTTAAGATCCGTTTGCATTTATTATAAATTTTAACACTTTTAGCACATTTATAAAATATTTTTTTTTATTTTATTGAATTTAGAATCTGTTCTTTGGACAATCACTAAATAGGAACGCCTTAACTACAATAATAATGTAAATATAATTTGTTTAATATTTAAAACTATTTTCACATTCAGAATTCTTAACTCCCTGAAAGATCTTTGTTTTCGAATGATTTCTTAACATTTGTGAACGAATATACCATATCTATTTTTTATATACATTTTTATAGGTACGGAACTTTTCCCTTTTTATTATTCCAAATTGACAACTTTTTTTTTGTTTTTAATTTTACTTATCTCAGTAACCTTTTATTGTTTTCAGTTTTAGAAAAACTTGGCTATAACTTGGGGTATACTTGGTTTTCTAACTCAGGTTCAAAACACACAAGATTTATCAGGCAGTTTAGAATCTGTTATTACTTTAAAAAATTCAAAACATGTCATTGCTCTATCCCCAAAAAGGATTTCTATGATCATGAAATACATACGTATCTTTAGTATTCCATCTCAAGTTCAAAACAAAGAAGTTTAGCAGATTTATCAGGCAGGTTAGAATTCATTTCCCCAAAAATGATCTCTATGATAATGAAATACACACATATCTTTAGTATACGTATCGAATTTTCATTTGATTTTTTAAATAACTACAATTTTAAAGCTATTTTATAAGAATTGGTTAATAATTTTTCGTCGACCTTAGCGAATTGGGATTGTAAAAAGGTTGAGCTCTCCTTATCAATGGACAGGCTAACAAATATGTCTATAAATCATGAAGCAATTACTTAAAGAGCAATTTAAATTGAAAGTTGCGATGGAAATAGAAAAGCCGAGTCAGGGGCCAACTGAGGTGACCACCGTCTGCCGCTGCCGATAAGGGGACCACACTTTCGCCCCAAGATTCGGATTCGGACTTGGTCCGATTCTGGATTCCCCTCCGCCCCTCTGAACCTCCTTCTCGGGGTGCAAAGAGCAGTGTAAGATGCGCCATAAATAGCCACTGGAGGTCATGTGGAAAGCGGTATCAGCTGCATGTCCATGTGCAGATCCATCCCTTGGCATCCCAGAAACAGTGGCTCGGATGCGATTTATCGCCACCCGCTGCAACTTATCGCCTGGCCAGCGGAAACATAGAAATGCAAAAAGGTTTAATTATAAAACAAAACTTGATTCAAATGTTTCCAAATGTCTTTTATCACCAGACGCCCACACGACACGCCCACTTGTGTGCATTTTGCACATCTCACTGCCAAGTCTCCTTGACTTTCTTAACCCCACAACATGAATCGGGGTTTTATATTCCCAATGTATTCATCTGAAATTTTGTACACAACTCGTTTTTAACAATGATCCACTTGATCCGATCTAAAACCTCATGAAAGATCTATTTATATTCTATTATTTGATTGGAAGACAGAATTAAATATTTCTCACAAGAGGAAAACTTTTTTTTAGATAGACAAGTTCACTGTCTTTAGTATATTGTTTTTTGTACGAATTTTCACTTATAATTTGTATTAATTCTGAATATTATTGTGTAAAAACATAAAAGCAATAACTATGTATGTATTAAATATTTTAATATGTAAGCGTTTACTAAAATTCTTAGAGAAAAAAATAAATTTTGATCTGAAAAATATTGAAGCATTTCTAATGAATTTGTAGGTTATGGGGAATTTTCCTCATAAAAACGGAATTTCATTTTGAATGAAGAAAAAGCCTATCTATAATAGAATTCGCTTAAAATATTTATTCCATGGCTTAAGTAAATCAAATGTAAAAACTAAAATCTTAAAAAAAACCTAGAGGTTGATTTTTGTGTTTTTTGAATTTTGTGAGATTTTAAAAAAGACTGATCATCGCACAAGAACTGTGACCCTAGGCTGTTTTTGCTGTTTCAGCGGGTTAATTTGGCTGTTGCCGGCTTGTGTTATCAGGCCGGGTTATCCAGCCCTCCAATTGCCCGCTTATCAGTCGGAATGGGGCGGCGGGGGGAACTATGTTTTGGCGAGATTGCCTCTGTCACGCCCGTGCCGGCTGGGGTATATAAGATTTCGGGCGGATCGGGTGGAATTCAGTTTGAACGCGTTCCTCATCGAAGCCGTGTCCAAGGATTTCCATTCTCGTTTGCCATTTAAAGCAGAAAACTTCTTCGAAGGTAGGTCTCCTTGGGAACCAGAACCCTGTCCCTATTTTTTTTCGAGTGCTAAAGTGATTTTAAAATGAAATCTCAAGTGATTCTGGACAATCAAATTACTTTGAAGAAGGAAAAAAGAAACTAATTTATTAAAAAAAAAATCCTTGTAAAAATTGAAATCTTAAAAAAAAAATTTTATTTGTAATTGTGATTATTGCAAGGAAACTGAAAAGTGAGAAATCAAAATCATACATATATTTAGCCAAAATTCGCGAGCCTTTAATTTAAATTTTAAAATAGTTTTAATAGTGTCCTTTCCTTATTTAAATGGGAAATTTGACGTTTGGTTTGGAATACAAAAAAAAAAATTGATATAAAAACCACTTGTTATTTCTTAATAACTATAATCATAATCATTTAATTTGAAGAAAATTCTAAAATTTCATTTTATTTATTGATCGCACACTCTCCTGGTGCGCTTCGTCACTACGTGGACTGCCGTCCACAGTGGTTTTTTAAAGATGCTATTTTAATTAAATTTTTTACAAAACTAAGCTAACATAACAGACAAATTCAAAAATTCAAGTGAATTCAACTGCGAACTTTCGATTTTTGGGTTGGTACACCCACTGTGCCATTTACATGTGTCCGATAACAGGAGTCCCCGCCACTGAACATCTCTTTAAGGTCCAAACTTGGCCAATTCAATAACACCAGCAGCAGTCGCGTCGACAACAAAAGTCAATTAAAAAAGCCACAACAAACAATGCTAAATGGCAGGCGTAATCAAAGTTAAAAGTTAATCGCGGCATCTGTTGTTTTTGTTGTTTCTGCTGCTTCTGCTGAGTAAGTGAAGGGCATGACGTCACAAGATCGCAGCTGCATCGCACAGTGGAAACTTTAGGCAATCTAGCTTTCAAAAAGAAAAAGCTTCTAAAAGATTTCAGGTTAATTTTTTGTAGATACTTTTAAATGAAGAAAATCAAGAGCAGAAGCAAAGATGTAATTAAAATACAAATTTGTAGAAAAAGTACTTTAAAAATTAATTAAACAAATTAAAGCAAAAAAAAATTTTTTTGTTTTGTGAGTTAAAAATATAAAATATTAAATACTCTTAAAAAAAAGCAATTAAATAAATAGTATTATTTGTAAATATCAATAAAATCACTTTTAAAAATTGCTTTTTAAAAAAGCTATTAAAAATATCACTAAAAATAAATCGAAAATAAAAGCGAGACCGTCGACCTTTTCTTGAATCCCCCACTGTGCACCGTCGGCCTGTGGAAAAAATTGATCTGAAAACATGGAAATGGCAATATATAAATAATCTCTCGTTTTGTGTTCCGCTTGCGATGATGCCGGTTCCCAGCTAATGTCAAGCCCCTGGTTTCGAGGTAATAAAAGCCTCTCCCGCCGACTGCTTTAGCCTCAGTTTTGAGTCGGAACCCCAGAAAGCCAGAGCCAATCGCACGATGTATCAGCCGTCCTTACTGATTCCAGTGGTGATGGTCCTCCTCTTTGGACTAACGGTAGTGCATCTATAAGTAGTACAAGTGAATCCTTATAAAAAAACCTCGTATAATATTTTTTTAGTTAACGGATTCAGTGGTTAAAGTGATTTAAGGATAGTGTTTTTGGTTACGAATTTAACTTTAACAAGTGAGAGTGCCTGACTATCAAAAACCCGTTACTCAGCTAAAGCAAGCAGTTTTAAGCAGGGCAAACCAAACAAGCAGTCGCTTAAGAGTAGCGCCATCTACCAGACATTTCATTATTTCATTACTTGCTTATAACATTTTACTGAGTGGTCCGATTTAAAAAATTTCTTCTACGTATTTGAAGTATTAATATACTATATCAATATAGGTGATGCGGAAAATAATAGTTCCACCAAATAATCCAATATTATCGCGCTGAATAATAATTATTACGGTTATTAGCCTGTCATAAATGTGAAATTTTGCTTTTATAATAATAATCAACAGTCGAAAATTAAAAGCAATTTTCGGTTTACAATCTACTCTATAGTTTTTGTACAAAAATTATGCATTTTCAAAGCTTGGTTTACAATTTAGTCATTAAATTTATATAAAGAGTATTTAAAAATAAATCTCCCTGATGATTTATTATTAAAGATAGTTTGTTCTATGAGTTCTGTCAAATTAAACTATCCAAACGTGAGTTTTTCATGGAAATGGATAATTTTTAAAATATGCATAGAGGCGTGCAGGTGATATAATGGCTTATTTTGATAGAACTTGGCTTTAAATAATCATAATCAATATAGTGAATAATCGAAATTTCTATCTTTCCTACAGATGTCCTACAAGGTTGAACCACTTCCCGATTCCTACGCCGGCCTGGGCGAGGGTCCCCACTGGGATGTGGCCAGGCAGAGCCTGTACTACGTGGACCTGGAGGCCGGCAGCCTGCTGCGCTACGACTTTGCCCAGAACAAGATCTACAAGACGAAGATCGAGGGCGAGACCCTGGCCGGCTTTGTGCTGCCGGTGGAGGGACGTCCGCAGGAGTTCGCCGTGGGCTGTGGTCGCCGTGTGGTGATCGTCAACTGGGACGGTGTCTCGCCCACCGCCAAGGTGGTGCGCACTCTGTTCGAGGTGCAACCTCTGATGGACAAGAACAGGCTGAACGACGCCAAGGTTGATCCCCGCGGTCGCTTCTTTGGCGGCACCATGCGCTACATTGGCGATGAGTTCGAGTTCCGTCACGGTGAACTGTACCGCTGGGAGGCCGGCGGCCAGGTGTCGGTGATCAAGGGCGATGTGGGCATCTCCAATGGGCTCGCCTGGGACGAGAAGGCCAAGAAGTTCTACTACATCGACACCACCGACTACGAGGTGAAGTCCTATGACTACGACTTCAACACCGGCGTGGCCACCAATCCCAAGGTGATCTTCAATCTGCGCAAGAACAGTCCCAAGGATCATCTGCTGCCCGATGGACTGACCATCGATACGGAGGGCAACCTGTATGTGGCCACCTTCAATGGAGCCACCATCTTCAAGGTTAATCCCAAGTAAGTGTGTTGATAGCTTAAGGATTAATATATTGATTAGGTATATCTATCTATATCTTATGTTCTACGATCATACATAATACTTACTCATTATAATCCTTATTCCATTTGCAGCACTGGCAAGGTCCTTCTGGAGATCAAGTTCCCCACCAAGCAGATCACCTCCGCCGCCTTCGGTGGTCCCAACTTGGACATCTTGTACGTGACCACTGCCGCCAAGTTCGATCAGCCCACGCCCGCTGGCACCACCTACAAGGTGACCGGCCTGAATGCCACTGGCTATCCGGGCGTCAACCTGAAGGTCTAGGTGCGCTGCAATCTCTATCCTCACGCATCACAGTATAATGTACCAATCGAATCCAAGTGCAATTATATGTTATACTCTTTAAATTTGTAACTCTGGTGTTTGGTTATTGGGAGGGAGGATTTGGGAGGGGGTTTTCTATAAAATAAGGGCAGTTCTACCTGGTAAACCTAGCGTTATATTATAAGGAAACCAATCTCTTAACCCACAAGGGCATTGCTCGAAAACTATGATACTTAATCGGTTGAAATGGACAGAAATCAGTTGGCTATCAGAAGCAGACATCCCACAATCTGGTGGTCATTTGGAGGACACAATGCTCATATGCTGCTTTATTGATCAGGGTTCGTATTTATGCACAATCGTTAACTTATCTAATGGGCTGGCCTAAACTATTAATAATCAGGGAATCAGGGGGTTATAGTTGTATACAATCGTTAACTTATCTAGTGGGCTGGCCTAAACTACTAATAATCAGGGAATCAGGGGGTTATAGTTGTATACAATCGTTAGCTTATCTAGTGGGCTGTCCTAAACTAAGAGATAGCGTTCAAATCAGTCGGGGAATGCGGTCCATGTCCACGTCCAGTCACTCATCCGATTCTGAACCGGATTCGGAATCGTCGTCATCGCTGCCGGCGGAGCGGTTTAGTCGCAGCATCTCCTGGAACTCGTGCACCCGGATCTTCTCCGGCACGATCTGCAGCAGGAACTCGAGATTCTTGCGCTTGTTCACCAGCTGCGAGAGGTGCTCGTACTTGAGCGTTTCCCCAGATTTCGCCTCCGTATACGCTTCGCCCGCCAAATGCCGGACGAAGAGCTCTGTGCACTTGGTCATCAGGAAGAGCACCTCGTTGGTGATCAGGCCCGTGTCCATGGAGCTCTTCATGATGGTACGCACCCGGCTGAGGGGCAGCACGGTCTCCGCGTTGGGGGCGCGCTCCACGGGCGGCTGGGTCTTGGGCTCCACCATTATTATTGAGTTCGCCTGTTTTGGCTTGGGTTCGCGACCTATCGATTAACACCGATACTTATCGACCAGTGTGCGCACCACTTGAATTGGCAAGAATACCAGAAAGTCTCGTAACGGTAACCACACTATTTTTATTTATTTTTATAAGATTAAACTATTTCCTAGTTTGAGTTCACATGGAAATAAAAAATAAATCCTTTAAATTGGCGTTTAAACTCTGCTTAGAATTTTCACAGCTATTTCAATCGTTTAAATAATGTGGTCATATTTAAACAATAACATAGTAACGTATTATATATACGTCTTATTATCAGTACATGTACATTTTATCATTAAATAGATAGTCAAATTCAAAAGTTCGTTAAATAACAGCAATTTTAAGTTTCTGCCGAATATTGTTATCAGCGGCGTTGCCAGACGGCGCGCGAATCGATGACTATCGAACCTATCGCTGTGCGGCATGTGCAACACTGCGTTTTTCTGCTGCCCCCTTTTGGCTGTTGTTTCGTGTGTTGACCAATAAATTTTTCGCATATTTTTCCAACTTTTCAATTACCGAACCGCAAGAGGCGCCAACGCAGACCGTCAACGGCCAGCTGTACGAGTATTTAGCGAGTTTTTGGCCAAGTCAAGTGGATCAGTCGCAGGAGCAGGAGCAGGATCTCGACCAGATCGCCAGGAAGCGACATTTGCATTGCAGTTGGAGCGGTTCGCAGTGAAAGCGAGAGAGCGACAGAGAAAACGACAGACGGCAGAGCGAGAGAGAGAGAGCGAGCGAGCGAGAGAGCAAGTGAAATCCTTTCCAGAAATCCGGCAATCCCTGGCCCAGCAGTTGCTCCCCCCAAAAACTTGAGACAACGTTGTGTAAACAAGCGGAACACCCAAAAATCCGGATCGGCATCGGCAGAAGACAACCGCGTCCAGAGCAGCCTATCCACACACAGCTTGTGGGTGCACCTTTCCAGTTGGCCAATCTTATCCAGCAATTAAAAATGGCCGCTGCCGCTGCGAGCGCAGTGAATGCAGTGAACGACTGCTTCAGCATCGGATCCACAGTCGTCTGCACGACCTGTTTCAACGAGGAGGTGGAGGGCGAGGTGCTGGCCTTCGATCACAACACAAAGATGCTTATCCTGAGTATCCTTTTTGCAAAGAAACCACAAACGAAAGTCATACTGGACGCACACCTGCCTGCCAGGTGAAAGTGGCCACTTTCCCCCCGCTTTATATAACGTATATAGGGATCATTTTCACAAGTCCACAGTACACAGTACCTGCCCTGGACTGCAAGTCCAATATATATACATAAATTACCACCATATTACACATATCCATTACATTATTAGCCAAAATGCATTGAGGGGTCTTATCGTGTGCTTATCAGCATGCTAAACACTTTCAAACTTTGTTAGAACCGAAGCATCTAGAAGGCAACAACTTTAGGAACCCCATTTTATCACTATCCCCTAATACATACATGTTTTATTGTTCCCTCTGATTGTATGCAGTTGTAATCCTTCCAAGTTCCATAAGTTAATCATATTTAAGATGGATAGTCTCCTAATAACCTGCTCAACTACTTGGTTCTCCGTACATCGACTATCTCTGCTTGCTCCCTTGCCCTCTTCCCCTTTTTTTCACCATATAGAATGCCGATCCAAGTCCACGGAGGAGCTGAGTGATATCTACGCGATGAACCTCTCGCTGTGCAGCAACGTGCAGGTGGTCAAGGAGTGCAACGGCAACTTTGACGATCCGCAAAAGCTCAACCTGGAACAGGTAAAAGCAATGAATACTTTTAGCCAACACACAACTAACCCTCTGACACGTCACAGGTGAAAATGCGCCTGCGAAAAACAGTGGAGCGGAGACAAGACTACTTGAAGTCCAAGAACGCGGATGTCAGTCCAGAGGCACAAGAGCTTTATAGAGCGATAGCCAAACAATACGGGGTAAAGGACCTCTCAAGCTCAGCCTGTAATAACTCCATTTAACTGTATTCACTTCTTAATAGTACAATGAAGTCTCCTGGCAAGGACTTAACATACAAATCCTCAACGAAGTCACCATCTCGCCGCCGTACCGAGTGGACAACGTAGTGTCCAGCTCGAACAACGAAACTTCGTGCAACTACATCAAGCGCATCGTAAGTCATCGCGTCGCTTTCAAAGCAACAGCTGTCACAGCTCTAAAATCATGTTGGAAAACCAGAATTTAGGTTGAGATTGTTAAGAGCACTATAGTTGAGTAAAATAAGATATCCGTTTCAAGCTAGAGTCTACACAGTTAAACTTTTTTAAACCGAATGAGATTCAGGTTAGATAGCTTATGTCTTAGAAACGAAATCCTTAAAAATCTATTTTGTTTTCTCAAGAATTATAAACGTTAGAATTTAATCCTCTTTCAGTATCTAGAACATTCTGGACTTAATAATGTGTACAAATTATTCATATAGTAGAACATTTAACAAAGCTTGTTAATCATTTCTTGAAAGAAATAATGCGTCATTAAAACGAACGTTAAATGTTGCGGTTTAGGTTACGATTATAACATAGAATTGGGAACAGTGATAAGTTTAGCGGTCTTTGAAACCAGATTTAGAACGCAATACACAAATATTACAAAGTATTAGCGAGAAAAACCATTTATGAACATATTTATAAATAATTAGTTACTTACCTTATCCTTTTTAATTTCCAGATCAAACAGTTCTTCAATACGAGGCCATCGCCAGTTCCCGAAAGCGGAGCTGCTGCCAGCACCTCGTCACCATCGGTGTCTCCCACGTCCTCATCTCTTGCATCTGGATCGCCGGTTCCCGCAAACTAATAATAGAGAGAAAAAAAATACACAAACAAAACAACACAAAAACAAAAAACAGAAATGTGCTTCAAAAAGGACATCCCATTCGTTTATTATCTACTTTATGGGCTAAGGGCAGATATAAGAAATATTTCTTGCTTATGCAGCTAAAGCAAGCAAGGCAAACTAAGCTATCGCTTGAAAGTGGCTCCATCTACCGGACAGTTTATTTATCATATTTTTTTATTGAGTGTTCCTATTGAAAGAGTTTCTTCTACTTTATTTAATCTTTTACAAAATCTATTAAAATGTGGGCGACAGGATTTTTTAAGGTCCTTTAAGCAACTGTGAGCGTTAGAATTCAAAAGTCGAATACAGTCTCACCACATATATATAGAAAATATTTTCCAACAAGTTAAGCTCAAAATAATATTAGGATGAATCTGGAAAACATTAAAAAAGGTATATATATGATTTTAATTATAGTAGTTAATTTGAAGCATTTCAAAAATAGATTTTTGTCATAAACTTTAAATTAAAGAAAATAGTTTAAAAAAATATTTCAGATTAAAATAAATTAAAATGCCGGGATTAGCTTGAAAACAGCTAGATCTGGCTAGAAAACGGTTAGGCGACATCACTGTCCGCCTTTGGCGAATGTCGATAACCGATAGTCCGATTGTCCATTGTGAATGGCTGTAAGGTGGCCAAACGAAAAAGCCGCATTTTTTAATCTATTTTAGCCAATAAACAACAATTAATAGCCAATTGCCATGGAAGATGTGCAAAAGCACAGCGTGCACACCCTGATATTCCGTTCCCTGAAGCGCACCCACGATCTGTTCGTCTCGAACCAGGGAAATTTGCCGGAGATCGACGACCGACTGTGAGTATCTGCAGTTGTGATCCAAAAATTGTGATTGCTAATCCTTGGTTTGCCCGCGACAGGGAGAAGCTGCGGCGCTCGATCAAGGCCAAGGACAGTTATGGCCTGGTTCTGGACAAGGCGGTGAAGATCGGGGAGGCCAGGAAGGGATCTGGAGCCCAAATGCCGGGCGACAAGCCACTGGCCATCACAGACGGTACTCCCGATGCCGCCGCCGCCGCCGGCGGAGCAGGAAGCCTGGTTAAGTACAATCCCGGAGGCAGGACAACGGAGAATGCAGCACCACTGGTCACCGGCAGTCACACATCCTTGGTGCGCGCCTCCCTGGCCAACAATAACGGGGACAAGGGCGCCAATGGCACCACCAGTAATCTGCAGCTGATACCCAAGAAGGCGCCCACCATACCCAAACCCAAGTGGCACGCGCCCTGGAAGCTGTCGCGCGTAATCTCTGGCCACTTGGGCTGGGTGCGCTGCATAGCCGTGGAGCCGGGCAACGAGTGGTTCGCCACCGGCGCCGGCGATCGGGTGATCAAGATCTGGGACCTGGCCAGCGGCAAACTGAAGCTGTCGCTTACCGGCCATGTGAGCACAGTGCGCGGTGTGGCCGTCAGCTCGAAGCATCCCTACTTGTTCAGCTGCGGCGAGGACCGG
This sequence comes from Drosophila mimetica, assembly GCA_037075245.1. Lineage (NCBI taxonomy): Eukaryota > Metazoa > Arthropoda > Insecta > Diptera > Drosophilidae > Drosophila > Drosophila mimetica. The sequence goes on from JBAMCH010000005.1 coordinate 8,522,267, forward strand.
CAGGTGAAGTGCTGGGATCTGGAGTACAACAAGGTCATACGACACTACCACGGGCATTTGTCCGCTGTCTACTCGCTGGCCCTGCATCCCACCATCGATGTGCTGGCCACCTCCGGTCGGGACTCGACAGCCCGCATCTGGGACATGAGGACCAAGGCGAATGTGCACACGCTGACGGGTCACACGAACACGGTGGCCAGTGTGGTCGCCCAGGCAACGAATCCGCAGATTATCACCGGCTCCCACGACTCCACGGTGCGTCTGTGGGATCTGGCCGCCGGCAAGAGCGTCTGCACATTGACCAACCACAAGAAGTCCGTGCGCAGCATTGTCCTGCATCCGTCGCTGTACATGTTCGCCTCTGCCTCGCCGGACAACATCAAGCAGTGGCGCTGTCCGGAGGGCAACTTTGTGCAGAACATTTCCGGCCACACGGCCATTGTCAATTGCATGGCGGCCAACAATGATGGCGTGCTCGTCTCTGGCGGCGACAACGGCACCATGTTCTTCTGGGACTGGCGCACCGGCTACAATTTCCAGCGCTTCCAGGCACCCGTCCAGCCGGGCTCCATGGACAGCGAGGCGGGCATATTCGCCATGTGCTTCGACCAATCGGGCACCAGGCTAATCACCGCCGAGGCGGACAAGACGATCAAGGTGTACAAGGAGGACGACGAGGCCAGCGAGGAGTCGCACCCGGTTAACTGGCGGCCCGAGCTGCTCAAGCGACGCAAATTCTAGAGTCCTAGTTACTAAGCTACCATAGACTATGATTTTCCAAGCAATTTCATTAAAAAAACATATTGTAAAGACGCTCGGGTTTCAACGTTATTCATGAATACGGATACATTTATTTGGATCTTTGAATAATCTAAACAAACATACATTTTAAGATAGAGGTAAAAGATTGTATATTAACTGTCAGGTTATTTTCCATTTCAAAACAATTTTAATATTCATACTGGATTCAAATAAACCTCTAGAGATCGGAAAGACCCTATAGATAAAGGTTAACTAACTATCCCTTGGATTTTATTTAATTTCACGAGTTCCAACAGAAAAATTATACCGTAATTTGCTTTTTAACATAATTAATGATTTTTCTACAATGCATTAAAGTCGTTTTCCACTATAAAATAATTGTCAGTTTAACTTTTTATTTGGCATAAATATAGAACACCCAATATAGGAAGTCCGACTGAAGGTTCTGAATCAAAAAAACTTCAACTTGTCGCATGTAAAATACTTCATAAAATGCCTGCCAATCCAAACCCAAGGAAAAAGAAGAGTCCTTGCTCCTTGCTGCAAAAATTTCAGTTGAATTCTTGGTATTTTATTCGTTTTTTGTTGTTTTTTTTTGTACACATAAATAATTTGAATTATTTGCTGCATAAATAATAATAGCATAGTAATATATTATTAAAATATTTTTTGTTGTGGGCTCTTCTCATTTGATTGGTTTTTTGTTTTGTTTTTTTGAATCGGATCTCGGTTTTTTCGCTATAGTTAACAAAGAAAAAGCACTAAACTGTGTATTATAGTAATTTATTATTTAATATTATGTTGTCTAGTCCTTTGCATACATTTTTATCATTTCATGTTTAAAAATCACAAATAATTGTTTGAAACAAATCTTATATTTTCCATCTCCTTTGCTGTCTCTTTCGATCTGCTGCTCGAATATATCAACTGTATCTGTATCCGACTCTTTCTTTGTCTCGTTAAGCGCAACTTGATGACTTTTTGTTAATCGTTTGATTCGTTTAAAGTTATACTTGTTACTTAGTTGCGTTTATTTGTTTACAGCTCTCTCGTATATTTATATATATATATATGTATCTTTTGTTGGTTTTTATTTAGTTTAGGTTCTTCCTTTGTTTTCTTTTTAGTTTTAGGTTTCTTTTTGTTTTTTGTTTTTGTTTCGCCCCCACTTTGTTACATATGTGTTTTGAATGGGCAACTTGCAACGAACACTTATTTACATTTAGACAAAAGTAACCGATTCGTTCCGTTTCGAATTCACTTCTGCCTGCGATTAAACAATTATCGATTAAGAATATTATAGCATAGAAAATACACACACACGTAAAAGCCTAAGCCTAAATTGAAGTTACTTTAATTCAAGCGATAAGTCAGTAAAACTCTGGGTGACTGGATCTGGACTCGATGCGAAAGTTGATGATACTCTGGTCAGGATTTGCATGCGGAATCGCCAACGGAAACGGAAGCGGAAACGAAGGACCGTATCGGTATCGATCGATAGTAATCAGGAAGGAGCTGGTGAGCTGGTGTGCGTGGCGTGGCCAGTTCTGCAACGTCGCCATTTGCGGCGAGGGTTAATAAATAACTATATTTGACTTAGCTGTTAGATTACAAAAAAATTAAACAGTTTGCATTTTAAATTAAACGGGGTAAGTTTCGCGTGTTTTCGTGTGTGTGATCTGTTCCAAGGAAGGTGCGTTGAAATGCGATGTCGAGAGGCTGCTTCACTTTAATCAATTTTGGAGGACCTAGGCCGCCAATTTCATCCACTCCTTGCCGTTGTTCCATTTCACAATACTTGCGGCCGTTCTCTCGTCTGCATGCTAAGCTCTTGGTACTTCTGGAGTTTGAAACCAAATTTAATTCAAGCTTAGCATGTAGACGAGACACCGATCCTTAAATCCTTTAATCCCCTTCCCAGAACAAAAAAAAAAACAGACTTGCTCCTGCTCCTCTATCCAGTTTACAGGCAGCTGTGTTCCGTGTCTCCCCGCTGCTCCACAAAACCCCCTAGTTGTATATCTTGATGGCCTTCTCGGAAAAGTTGAGCGAGCTGCGCTTGCGCGATTTGTTGATGTGATCCAACCCGAAGAAGGGCAGCTGGCCGGTGGTCCACGAGCGATACACCTCCAGGTCGACGGGCGTGTTGTCGTTAACTTCCGAATTGTGGCCCATGGTGATCACGGAGAATTTATAGTTCTCCCACTCCTTGTCCGGCACATTGAGGCGCCGCTGGATGCGTTGCTTCAGTGCTCCATACGGCTCGCCCTGGCGCGCCTTGGTGAGGAAGGGTACGCCGAACGAGTTGTACAGCTCCTTGCTGAAGTGGGCCACTGGGATGAGGAACTCGTTCTCCGCCAGCTGCATCTCCTCCGCCGGCACCTCCTCGATGCGATAAGTCTTCTGAGCGCCCTGTGTGGTCGTGATCGACTCGCTGGTCTTTAGCAACGTGTCCAGCGGTATGTCGTCCTTGCAGACCGTCACGATTTTGTGGTTGCTGACCTTCATCAGACGCAGCTTACGGCGGCTATTCTCCGCGAACGTTATCTTCTTGGCCGCCTCCTCCAGCAGACCCTTCACCGTATCGTTCTTGTTCGGATACAGCACCAGCTCCTTCTCGTCCTTGAGATCGCTGCTCACCCAGACGCACTTGAACTGCTTCTTGTTGTCCAGTTCGTGGATGCTGAGCGAAAGGCGCTGGTAGAAGATTCGCTTGGGCGTGCTCTGTTTGGTGTACGATACCAGGTCCTTGATGGTGCCCTGCAAAGAAAAATGGTAATCAGTAATCTAAATAACCAATTTAACTTGTTAACAGTTATTGACTATATCCGTATAGTGTTTATATACATTTATCATAAAGGTTTTGAGTTCTAAAAGAAAATCTTTGAAACAATTATGTTCTTAATCTATTTGTACAAATTTGCACTCACCTTGAACGTGTAGGGCACTGCATTGCCCGCCGTCTCCTTGTAGTTGTTGATACACATAAAGAACTGCAGCTTCTGGGGATCGGTGTTCAAGCGCTCGGCCACCGCATTGGTGAGCTGCTCATAGTTGTAGCGATTGGACAGCTCCAGCGTGAAGTCCGGCTCATTGGGGTTGCACTTGTCGCTGAAGATGATCTCGATGCGGTAGACCAGATCGAGGAAGTAGTCCTCCACAGTGGGCAGGTCCAGCTTGGCGTCTACGTTCTCGCGCTCGAATATAAGGATGTGGCCCTGCAGGTGGTCCTGCGGTATAAACAGTACACTCTCAATGGGCTCGCTCAGATTGACCAGCTTCTTGTCGGCGTATTCATCGTAGATGGTCAACTCGGTTTCCGCATCGAAGCCCAGTTTCCGGTTGACCTCGGGCACAAGATCGATCAGGCGGCGGCTATGCGGCTGCTGGGTGCATCCAATGTAGTTCAGGCGCTTGTTACGCGCATCATAGTACTTGAGGAACAGCAGGACTTCCGACTTGGGATTGAAGGACGGCAGGGGACCAGGAACGTTGGCCTGGCCCAGCTCCAGCCAAATGACCCACGGTTTCTGGGACGTGGGGATCTGCTCAATCGTGCGCGACGCCTCCGCTTCGAAGTCAAAGTGCAAGAACTTTTGCGTCTGGGCGGTGCACATGTTCCAGATGCGCATTCGCTCGCGCGACACGCCGAAGCCCTTGACAAACATGTCGACCAGTTCGTCCACGGTTTGGGTCTGCTTGATCCTGAATATCCTTGGATGGGCCTTCTCCAGATCGAAGAGTCGACGCTTGTGCTGGTCCTCAAAGTACTCCTCGAGAATCACATGCACGGACACATAGAGATTGGCCTCGCTGCGCTCCTTACGGCGCGCCATCTCAATGCGCTTCTCCAAATCAAGTCGCTCCACAAGGTCGCTTGAGATCTCGTTCTCCGGTATGTCGCCGAGGACACGCTCTAGCTCCGACTGGCGAATGTACACCAGCATGTAGGCATTGCTGCATTTGGCGTGGAACGAGATCTCGTCGTCCATGCCGCCATAGTTCTGTTCGATCGCCTCCTGCTTCCGGCAACTGGAGACAACGTCATCGTCGAACTTAAACCAACGTCCGTCAGCCTTTGGATTGATGAAGACCACATAGTGACCGCCATGGTTGTCGCCAGAGTGAACCAGCACAGCGTGCAGGACGTAGTCCGCCGAGGTTTTCTCGCTCTCGGCCAAGTAACGATCCAGGTTGATCTGCTCGTAGAACTCAAAGCGATCGTTGTACTTGATCGAGCTGTCCGTGATGGGATCGTACTGGAAACGCATCAAGTGCAGATGCAAAACGGGCGGGAATGATGTGAAGATGACGCCCTTACTGGCCTCCTAAGAACAGAAGATAATATTTTATAGTCAGTATTATTTAATCCAGTTAATTGATTGGCATCCTGCGTATATATCTCCATATTAAATCGAATACGCACTCACCTGAAGGCCGTGCACACCAGCATCGTATTTGTTGTCGCCCTCCAACGTCTCGGAGGCCACGTAATCTTGGAAGGACTCGTAGATGTTCTTCTTATCCTTGATGTTCAGCTGGATGTCGTAGAACGTCTCGTAGCGTGTGCTGTTGTAGTCGACGTTCTTGCACTTGATATACGATGACATTTTGCCCTCGAACAGTCCCGGAATTGTGCCCTCCAGGGTGGTGCCCTTCATCTTGGACTCCAGCTTGTCGAGCAGTACGCGCAGAAATTCCTGGACATCGTGCTGCATAAACGAGTCGAGTGTCTCCCAGCCAAAGGACTTGGTTAGCTTCTTGGTGCCAACGGGACGGTCACCGAACTGCAGTTCGTGGAATACCCGCTGCAGCGATAGTCCCACCGATTTGGTGCTATCATCCGCCTCCGTGGGAATACGATAAACGGACAATCTCAATGAATTGGTGAAATACAATGTCTGCAGCAGAGAGTTCATATAGCAGGTGGCGCCCTGATTCTTAAGTCCCACATAGCCGGTGTGCTTCTTCGAGTCCCACAGCACACCATGCGGAGCATCGGCAATGACGTGAACCTCCAGCGTAATGCTGTTGTTGTGCACATAGTTCTTGTCGGCATCCTGCAGCTCCTGCCAGGTGATAAAGTTCGAGTAGCCGTAGTCGTTCTCCTTCGAGTAGAACAAATGCTTGATGCGGGCCCGGGTGAAGGGCTGTGCCTCCGGCTTGTGGCACTTCAAGCGCAGCTCGGCAATGGCATTGCACGACCAGGTGGGCGAATCGTTCTCACCGTTGCACTGCAGGAAGAAGCCCAGCGCCCGGTCATTGGGTATGACCATGATCTTCCATGGCAGCATGCGCACGTAGACGGGCGGCGATAGCCTTTGCGATTTGAGTTGGCCCACATTCTCGACGGTGAACGAGAACGTGGTCTCCGAACGGAACTGATCCTCCTTGGACTCGTCGTCGATGCCCATGGCCTCGGCGTCCTGGCCAAACGATGTGGAGCTACTGTCGGCCAGCAGTTGCTGCGGCGGCACATTGCCGTTCTCGCTGGGCAATTGGGTGACTGCGCCGACGGCGTGCAGTTGTGGCTGGATAAGATTCTTGAATTTGGGCAATTGTGGTGGCGAGTTCTGCTGCTGTTGCTGCTGCTGCGCCGTCTGTAGTTGTTGCTGCTGCTGCTGCTGCTGGAGGTCACTGGTGAGGATCTCGACCTCTTGAGTGTCCTGGGTGTCCATTGCTTCAATAGACTGGTCTGTTTCTATTTCCATTTTACACGGCACTTGAATGGTGCTGAAATCGGCGGCTCCTCCGCAGAGGATCGGTATCGGATCGGTAGAGGAGGTATCGTTATCGGGTATCGTCGGGAGGATGGGGATTCACTGGATGCCTTACTGGATTACTTGATCACCGTTCTAGCCGCTATGCGGCCTGCCTTCTCGCTCGCTCTCGCAACGCTCTCACTTTTCAGGAAAACTGGAAAACAAATTCTATAACAAACAAATGTCAAATTACACACCCACACACACACACAGCCCACAACAGCCGACAACACATGAAAACAAGATCACACGCATGCTGTATTCATGCATTTTTTTTTTGTACAATGACTGGGTGAAAAGTTGTTTTTTTTTTGTTTTATGCAATTTGTTGCGGCCAGCGGCAGAAGAAGAAGCAGCAGCTTTAAATGCGTCGCCGCTTCTTCTTCCCACACGCACAAGCACATGCACTTTTTTTGCACATACATATGTGCGTGTGTATGTATGTACGAAGCTTACCTTGCTTACCGTGCTGGCTGTCAATAAATATAAATAAATATATTTTCGGCCCGCTCGCTCTCCGCTCCCGATTCAAAAATTCTTGGGGGTGGCCGCTGCTGGGTGGTGGAGGAGGATTTTGGCTGGTGGGCGGGCGGCGGCAAGGCGAGGGCGTTTAAATCGAAAACCGTTCCGCAGTACCGAACTAAAAACTCTCGCGAAAAACTTATATTTCCCTTCGTATTTTGCCGTATGCGTGTGCTTTGCTTGCTTTCTTTCCAACAATACAATATTACAAATACACTTCAATTTATGGCATTTGTATGGGTGTGTGCGTTTTTCCTCCGCTTTTACGCTGTCGGTGTGTGCGTTTCACGTCCAATTTGGCTAGCCCAGCAATCAAGTTGTGCCGCAGACACGAATTTTGTTAAATCAATTTTTAAATCGTTTGAATTTAAAAACAAACAGCTCTGACGTACTTAACACGGCACTGCATCGCATCGCCAGGTATCAATTAATATTTTCGCACACACACATACACATCGCGCAGCTCGTGCAGCTGTCAAAAACGAAACGATAACGGCAGCACATGTTATCGGCGCCAGCAACGCTGCGCCTCACGCCCGTCACGCGGCTATCGATAACGGTTTGGCCAGCGGAAAAATAGCCAGAAGTAGCTGAAATTTGGCTATTAAATCACTGCAGAGCGAATTTAGCGGGAGATATGAAAAAAAGCTTATTTTTCCATGGAATTAGCTTTTGGAATTTACAAATTTAAAATTCTCAGAAAAGTGATGGTTACATATGTATGTATTATATACATAATTATATAAGGCATCAAATAAATAATCATCTAAATAGGACATTATTAATGTCACGGACGGCTGAAATTTTGAATATGAAGCTTACTGAATTTATTTTAGAAATGTAATGGAAGCCTAGAAAACATTGTAATCAAGGTTAGTGGTACATACATATTTACTTTAAGCCTTTAATTAGGAAACTTAAATTTTTTTCAATACTATAATGTATAGTAATATATTTAACAATTTGTAAAAATTGTTTAATAGTAGGATGTAAAAAAAAATTTTTTTAGGAAAGTTACTCCAATTTTTTTTTTAAAGCGATCTTTTTTATCGTTTCAGAAAGGACACATGTATGCCCTGCTGGGCCTTCAGCACCATTTGGGCCTGCAGTTTGAGAGGAGCCTGCTCCGGACTCAGTTTCAAATCGAATTCCATGACAAGGCGGGCGGTGAGCAGCTTCATCAGGAGCAGGGAGTACCGTCTTCCGATGCAGACATGCGGACCGCCCGAGAAGGGAATATAGCTGAAGGCGGGTGGGGCCGAACCGCCATCCTCCAACCACCGTTCCGGTTTGAAGGCATACGGATCTGGATAGTAGAGCTTATCGTGCGCCAACCCATACATGTTGATCCACAGTGTGATCCCGGCACAATATGTTCGTCCTCCGATCTCGGTTGATCGCGTTGTCTGTCGTCCCGTGGTCGGCACAATGGTATATAGACGCAGCACCTCTTTGATCAGAGCATCCAGATAGGGCAGCTCGTTGAGGGTGTCCGGATCGTAGGCTCCATCCATCGGTAGCTCCTGCAGCTCCTTTCGGAGGCGGGTCTGCGCTTCGGGATATTTTGCGAGTGCATAAAGGACAAATGACATGGATGCAGTCGTGGTATCAACGCCCTAAAATCACAGATTTTCCAAAGTAATACAAATTATTGTCTTGTCTTATAAGAAAGAACAAATTATGAAGTTATAGTTCCCAAATCTGCGTAAGAAAATCGTTTTTTAAAAGTAAAACCTAGTACTTACTTTTTTCAAAAAGCTATCGAAACGAGCCTATACTATATTTACTATACTATACATACTATACTACTATACTTGCTATACTATACTTACTATACTACTATACTTACTTTACTATACTTACTATACTTTCTATACCATACTTTCTATACTATACTTACTATACTATTCTATAGAGATTTTCATTCCTAAAGCTTTTTGATTAAAGAGAACCCCCGACGAACGTACCGCAAATACAAAGGTGTTGATTTCGTCACGTATTTCCTTCCTGCTCAGTGGCTGACCCTCGAATCTGGCCAAAAGTAGCGTGTCCAGGAGATTGTGCGCCCTTCCAGGAGCTTCCCCCGACTCCGCCAGCTGTTTGGCGCGCTGTTCGATCACCGACTCCATTAGGGAGTGGATCACCTGGAGCTGCTTATCGAGATCCCGCCAGAGTTGAGTGCGACGAAAGATCCAATCGGACGCCAGAAGCGGATTGATCATGCGTTTGAATAGTAACTTACTGCTGAGATGGAATGCATGGATGATGGGCGAGTGATCCATTGACTGGGTGTTCAGCTGGGCACCCATGGAGGTGTCTGAAAAATATCAATATCGTAATTAAGAATATTTTTTTAATATTTATTATTTAAAAAAAAATTTTTTTTTTTTTAGAGAGGACTTTGAACTCACCCACGATGGCGTCTAAAAGGCAGGCGAACAGTGGATCGGTGACCTCCAGAAAGACTCCCTTCGTTTCCGCCAGCCGTTTGACCAGGCGGTCCACATGTCCAGCTATAGCCGGAGCAAAGCTGCGCAGCAGTTGTGGCTGAAAGGCGGGAGTGAGGAGGCGGCGCTGCCTGGTCCAATGGGCTCCATGGCTGATGAGGAGTCCGTTCCCGATGAGCGGTTCCAGCTGGAGGAAGGTCTCCGCCTTGCGCAGCGTGGGATCATGCAGAGCCTGACGCGTCTCCTCCGCCGAGTGCAGGAATACCCATAGCTGGGGACCCAACCAGAGGCGATAGGTGGCCCCGAAGCGATCTCGCAGCTCTGTGAAAACAAGAAAAATGTCTGATGAAAGATGGATGAAGGAATGATGAATGTGGGGCTGCGTCACTCACATTCCGGCCTTAGTTTGCCCACCATTTGGGCGTTGCCCAGCAGTGGAAATGCCCAGGGACCTGGCAGACTAGTGCCCAGTCGCAGAAGTGACCATTTGCGGATCAGAAGCCATATTCCCAGGGTGATGAGGAGCAGCGGCCACAGCGCCATGTCGCCTACAAGTCAGTAGAAGTGTTCTCTTCAAGCGATTCGATCGTACTGAATCAGTAGCTAAATTAAACCTGATTGGCAGCTAATCTTTAGAGGGTGCTGGTTTGTTAACCCTCTTTCTAATGGGTGTTATTTCATGTATTACTAATAACTAATATGTATCATAATCAAAATCATTACTATCTATACTCACATATTATTATTTGTTTAATGTATTCCATTATTAGGTCCTATTTTTTATTATTTTTTAATTTGTATTAGGTTCTAAAAGTATGTACCAAGACATTTAATGTTCTTTTAAACATTTCTTCTAATATATTGTACTAGGGTTACTATTATAGGGTTAATGAGTGCGCTTCTAACAGATCAACGAACTGTTAGCGCTAACAGAGGCCTGGTTAGATAAGATTATCGGATTTCATTCAGACATATGAACACATATGCACTGTCTTTATTGTGCCGCTGGTTTATGCGGATTATTGAATGCTAACGATCTGTATTTGTTGGCTTTTTTCACCGATCAACCTGCAATATCTAATCTACATATGTACTTTAAGTGCACTTTTGCAGTAGTCAGTACATATGTACCTATATTTTTAGACTGTTTACTCCGTTTTATTAGGTCTAGCTTATATCTATTAGAAACCAGTATTGGAAAAACTTCTAACGCTTGAACTTTGAGTTAATCAATTATGATGCAATACTGCTATTTGATAAAAAAAGATCGTAGGTTTTTTTTTAATCATTTTAATTTGTAATTCTAAAGTCCTAAAGGTTTCTATATCATATGGTAAAAGAGTCTATAATCAAACACAAGGATTTTATAAAAAGGGTATATGGAATTCGTCGGAAAGCATGTAACAAGTAGAAGGAAGCGTTTCCGACTCTGTGAAGTATATATAATTTCGACCAGGATCACTAGCCGAATCTATTAAGCCATATATGTCTATTTTTCTATCCGTATAAACGCTAAGATCTTGGAAACTACATAAGCTAGAGAGTGACGATTCACCATAAAGATTATAGGAGTTTCTAACGCTCACAATCGCCTCAAAGGACCTTACAAAGTCACAGAGCACACATCCTTACAGATTTTGTGTGTAAAATGTAAATGAAATTTTGTTTGGTTCAGTAAAAAGTAAAAAAATGAAAAATGGATTATTCATTAAACAGTTATAAGCAAATAATGAATTTTCTCCTAGATGGCGACATTTTAAGCGACTACTTGCTTTGCTGCTTTGCATATCTACATCTCTCTTAGACTTATTAAGCAATGTAATGGGTATTCAAGAGTCGGGAGCCTCAACTATAGCGTAATCTGTTGTTTTGAATAAATTTTCCAAAAAATTCTATGAAAGGTATGGGATATACATAGTTGTCGAATCTGCCTCCTTCCTTGTATACTGTTAAAGTTGGATTATTCGACCAAAACAAAATGTTTCCGTGTATAAAAATCGGATCAAATTAACCCTTATTTCATATTAATATTTTTAAAATAGATTTTTTAAGGTAGATTTTAAATCTGGAATTTTATTTTGATGATTTAAATCAAGTGCAACAGTATAATTTAACGTGCCTTGATTTCTGGGGTCAAAGCAAATCGCACCTGACCCCCAACTACTTCCCACTGTCCACTGGGCAATTAATAAAGCCATTTTTGTCATTGACAGCGGTGTTGCCAATAATTGTGTCTCGTCTCGCACATTTCGGCAGTTGCCAACTGTTGGCCCAAGCGAGCGGTTGTCGCATAGCTCAGTTATAGCCACCCCATCGGAGCCACTGGAACCACGTCCAAGGGGAAATTGACCAGCGCCAAATCGACAAAGTCAAGCGAGCTGCCTACAAAGCACCACATTAGGCCGTAAAAAGCTGTGATAGTGATAGCGTGATGCCCCTCAGCGCGGCCCTTTGGGCGTGTGGCGCCCTCCTGGCGGCGCTCCTCACCTGGCAGCAGCGCAAGTGCTGGCGGCTCATCTGGCAGCTGAACGGATGGCGCGGCGTCGTGCAGCAGCCGCTCCTGTGGCTCCTGCTCTGCATCAACCTGCACCCCAACAGTTGAGTGAAAAGCCCCAAAACAGATCGCGAAACTAAGTGCAGCCAGTAAAATCGAAAAAAAATTAATTTCGGTATCAGTTTCGTACTAAATAAGTGTTGAAAGTATCTGAAAAGAGTTTTTTAAACTGTAGTATTAAAATACATTGTATACAATTTTCTAAATACTTTACTTTAAATAGCTTAAAGCTATTTAAATAATCGTGTGATCCAAAAAGATATGTATGGTCCTTAAACTGGCCATTACAAATAGGTATCACATTAAAAAATTGTTTTTAAAAATGTATGTACATATTAATCTTGGAAAACTATATTGACGTTGAAAATTTACAAAGCTACCCCTTTATATTTATATTTTTTTATTAAATTTTTTTTTAGTTTCCCAAAAAACGTGAAATTTGAAAAAGTACCCTCTCATTGAAAATCTGTATCTCCGGTTATATTACCCCGATCGACTTTGTGTCTTTTTCATTAATACCTCTGAAACCTATTTTTTCAAAATTAAATTAAAAAAAAAAGTTTTAAATTTTTCAAAAATAAAAAGAAAGTAAGTTTTAAAAAAATTATTTAAACATTGTCTCCCCCAAAAAAAAATATTTTTTTTAAATTTTAATATATGCTTTGTTTTGTTAGTTACAGTCGGTTTTTGTAAAAATTGTATTGTAAAAATTATGAGTCATTTAACAGCCTTTTGACCATCTCTAAATAATAAACAGGAAGTCTTTGTTTTAAATATTAGTTAATTATTTTTTTATTTGCTTATTTATATTATTTACCTTTTTTTAATACATTAATCAACAGGCATTCTGGAGAAGGTTACCCAGTATCGGGTATACTTTCAGCGCCCCATGGCCGTCCTCGTGGGCACCCGGGTCCTTGTCTATATCGATGATCCTGCTGGCATGGAATGCGTTCTGAATGCCCCCGAATGTCTAGATAAGACCTTCCTGCAGGATGGCTTCTTTGTTCGACGCGGTTTGCTTCATGCCAGAGGTAATGCATACATACCCGATGATTCTGCAGTTCCAAGATTTTGTACTATAAAAATCTATAAATTAAAGGACAGCGATGGAAATTACGTAGAAAGCAACTTAATCCAGCCTTCAGTCACAACATTGTGGCTGGTTTTTTTGATGTCTTCAACTCGGTGGGCAACCAGATAATCGAGCAGTTTGCATCGCAGACCAATCTCCATGGAAAGGCCGTCAAGTTTACCGATGCCGAGGATTTGCTCAGTCGAGCTGTCCTGGAGGTGTCCTGTTGTGAGTAGTCCGTCTTAAGTTTTTAACAGTGTTTTACTTTTAAAATACATCCATGGTCTAGAAATGAGAATTTTAATTTTGTAGTGAATCAATAGAAATTTGAGAAATAATAGAAAAATAATATTTAATTAAATATTGAATATATTTGAAAAAAAATATATTAAAATATTACATTGTATATATATTTTTAAAAATATTTTAGTTCTTTTCTTTTTTAATATTTAAGAATTTTTTAAAGTTTTTAAACTCACTTTAAAGCCGATAAAAAATTTTTAATTAGAATTATTAGCAAGTTGGCTCAAAAACTAATCAAAACTACTCTGTAAATATATACATATAAATATAAAAAATAATTTAAACTATTTAAACTAGATATAAAAAAAATATAATATAAAATAAATAAATAAATAAATAAAATATACACAACGTATGTTAAAAAAATTCACTAAATCAATGAAATATAAACCAATTAGACCACAAAATATACCGTTAATTGATCCAAATTCCAGCCATTGATTTGCAAACGATCATTAATTGATTGCAGCTGACCGCCATCTGTAAAACCCATTGCGGAATAAATAAGTAAATGAATAATTGCATTCACTGCCCTTCGAGGGGCGACACGTTCCCCGCGTTTCCATGCGCCTCACGTATGCGGAACGCCGCCACCCATCTTCCAATATCCCATATATATACCCATATACGACTATATAATCACCCCGATCCCCTTGAAATCGCTCACGGGGAGAAATCAAAATATTGACATTAAATTATGAGTGTTTGATTGTATCGATGTTGTGACTATTGTTAAAATGTTTGTATTAAGTCACAGATTGACAGGTTTAAAATAATAGTCTAAGCTTTTAACAATTTATTATGTTCTGTGGAATCTATACTTTTTTTTCGATATCTTCCTGGTTTTTAAACTTTCTTATGACTTTTGACAGAAAAAAACTGATATGAAATAGGATCAATTCAACTTTATTTTATATCAATAAAAATCCAATTAATATTAATATTAATAATAATATAAAATTTATGATTGAAACATATCAACTTGAATTTATATCATATCAGTTATTTTATTTTAAAATACCAAATTTGGTATTTTTCAAACATAATGAAAAATAAGTTAAACATAATCTTAATTCATATCAAAATGATGCGATCTTTATGATTGTGATCTTTAAAAAATATCAAATTGACCAGCACATATCAATTTGATCTTTTGACACATTTTTTTTCTGTATAGGTATTCCTCTAGTTTCATATTAAAACAAAACGATCTATATATTAATATAAATTTATGCTTACAGTGACTATTATGGGCACACCGACCAATTTCACGCAAATAGATGACGCGCACATAGCCCACAGTTACAAGAGGTGAGTGAGGTGGCTCCGTTTTACTCGTTTCCAACTTAAAAGACTCAATCCCAACCAGACTCCTGGAGATCTCAGCCGTTCGGGTGGTGAAGCCATGGCTCCAGATTCGATTGTTGCACCGCCTCTTGGCCCCGGAACTGTACGAGGAGTCGAGGAAGTGCTGCAAGTTGCTGGCGGACTTTGTGGGCGAAATTGTGCGAACGAAGCACCGCAACTGGCGGCTCAGGGAAAAGTCTGGCGAGGATTCATCCTCCGGCTGGCAGAGGCGCATTTTCATCGAGCAAATCTTCCAGCTGGCCGCCAACGGGGAGATGACCCTCGAGGAGATCATGGACGAGGCACAGTCGATGGTTCTGGTGGTAAGTCCTTAAAATATTCATATTTATGATTTGCTTACAAATAAAGCTTTAAATTAATCATTTGTTGATCTGGGAACGATCTGGGAAATCTATTTAAATTTTTGTTTAAAATAATACACTTTGAATTTTATTTAAAACTAATTTATTTACGATACGCGAAAACCAAAATGCATTTCTATTTAGTGTTATACAAGTCCTTAATCGAAATGTGCTACCACTGCCTTCCGGTAGGTGGCGTAGTAACAAATGTTAGCGTTTTAATATGTTGAGTTCTTGTTCCTTGAAAATATGAAAACCATCATGCATTTGTAGGTCAGATTTGTGGATAAGTGTTTCAGTTGTTCTACTTTATAGAAATCCAATTCTATTATCTTAAAATAAAACTTAACTAACTAAAAAAAACACCTGCAAGATATAATGTATGCCATTGTCTGGAAATTTTGATAATCGGCAAATAGTGCCAATTGTATATGTCGCAGGTGCAAACAAACTCCTATTCTAAGTGTGTCTTGTGCAAACAGCGATGGTAAATAGATTCAAAGATCCCGAGATCCATAGGCAGTTTGAATCGGGGGTGTATTTGCGCAGGGCAAATAACTCCAGTGTGGATGCTGCTCGAATGAAAAGGTTTTCCAGTTCTGTATGACTATAAAAGCCTATGAGAAGCTCTTCGAAAGCACAGTTCCCAGTCCCAAGTTTCCGAACCACAACAAGATGCGATTCTTCTGCGTACTGATCCTCTCCTGCCTTCTGGCGGCGGCCAACTGCGCCACGACGAGCACAGCAGATCCCACGACGAGCACTCCACCTGCCTCCACTTCTACTCCATCCACCTCCACTCCTTCCACGTCCACTCCATCTACATCCAGCTCCACCACCACCCCCAGCACATCCTCCAATTCTACCACCACGTCGACCTCTTCATCGACGGCCACCACCACTGTGGCCCCCACGACCACCACCTCCACCACGGAGGCTTCGACTTCCGGCAAGAAGAAGAAGAAGCACGAGGTCCATTGGACCAACAAAACCCACAGGCCCGCTAAGATCACGAAGTTCCATCATGGCAAGGACAACAAGGAAACGAAGGACACCACGGAAAAGAAGAACAAAAAGGAAGGAAAGAAGGACAAGAAGAGTACGAAGGACAACAAGAAGAAGAGCAGGCGTACCCGTCGAAGTGGTTAAATATTTAAACCCTTTTATTAGAAACCCACCCACCGATCTTGACCAAAATATTGATTTTATAACATTTAGATTTAAGTTTATTAAATAATGCAATAAAATAAAAATATTAAAAAATATATAATTCTAGTTTTTCGAAGCGACAGATTAGGATAATCTTGTATTAAGCTCACGGGAAACGTAATTCTCAAATGTCAAGCATTAAGAGGGGTTTTCTGGGGAAAAGCAAGAACATTAAATTCTCCCTACAAGTTTAAAATGCTTACTTTCAGTGCATAGTTTTGAAGAAATGTACTTAAATTGAGTACATTTGTGCTCTACTTAAAACATTTGTTCTTAAAATGAGTACAATAGCACTCATATTAGGTATTTTCTTCTCACAAAATTGGAACTGACAAGTTCTCAACCACCTTAGAAAAAAGTGTATTAGGTTCTCCAAATTAAGATTTATTTCTCAATTTAAAAGCTTCACTGTTCTCCGTTTAAGAAAATGGATACTAATGTACTCAGTTTATGTAAATATTTTTTTTTTTAAAATTATAAATTTTTCAAAAAAAAATATTTACATGTTTATGCTTAATTTTTGAGTACAAAAATACTTATTTTAAAAATTACTTGAATAATTCTCTCTGTGTAACTTTCAAAGACTATACCACCTAAATTTTTGAACATATTATCTAGATAACTTTAGCAAATTTAAAAAATAATACAAAAAAAATATTTTTTTTTTTGAAAACCCGTTTTAACCCGTTAAGGTAGTATCTTTGCGATACCTTTTGCCCTACCAAACCCTTTAGCTTTTAATGCTTGGCCTTTGAGAATTACGTTTTCCGTGATCTCTAATACAATATTATCCTAGTCTGTCGCTTCGAAAAACCAGAATAATATATTTTTAAATATTCTTATTTTATTGCATTATTTAATAAACTTAAATCTAAATGTTATTTAATCATCATTTTGGTCAAGTTCGGTGGGTGGGTCTCTAATAAAAGGGTTTGAATATTTAACCACTTCGACGGGTACGCCTGCTCTCCTTCTTGTTGTCCTTTGTGCTCTTCTTGTCCTTCTTTTCCTTTGTGTCCTTTGTTTCCTTGTTGTCCTTACTATGATGGAACTTCGTGATCTTAGCGGGCCTGTGGGTTTTGTTGGTCCAATGGACCTCGTGCTTCTTCTTCTTCTTGCCGGAAGTCGAAGCCTCCGTGGTGGAGGTGGTGGTCGTGGGGGCCACAGTGGTGGTGGCCGTCGATGAAGAGGTCGACGTGGTGGTAGAATTGGAGGATGTGCTGGGGGTGGTGGTGGAGCTGGATGTAGATGGAGTGGACGTGGAAGGAGTGGAGGTGGATGGAGTAGAAGTGGAGGCAGGTGGAGTGCTCGTCGTGGGATCTGCTGTGCTCGTTGTGGCGCAGTTGGCCACCGCCAGAAGGCAGGAGAGGATCAGTACGCAGAAGAATCGCATCTTGTTGTGGTTCGGATACTTGGGACTGGGAACTGTGCTTTCGAAGAGCTTCTCATAGGCTTTTATACTAAAAAACCTTCTCATTCAAGCAGCATCCACACTGGAGTTATTTGCCCTGCGCAAATACACCCCCGATTCAAACTGCCTATGGATCTCGGGATCTTTGAATCTATTTACCATCGCTGTTTGCACAAGACACACTTAGAATAGGAGTTTGTTTGCACCTGCGACATATACAATTGGCACTATTTGCCGATTATCAGAATTCCTAGACAATGGCATACATTATATCTTGCAGGTGTGTTTTTTAGTTAATTCAGTTTTATTTTAAGATAACCAATTTTTAGAATTGGAGGCTTATAAAGTAGAACAACTGTTAAATACTTATCAACAAATCTGACCTAAAAATGCATGATTGTTTTAATGTTTCCAAGGAACAAGGCCCCAACATATTAATAATCCAAAATTCAAAGTTCTATACAATAATTCGGGAAGACACCAAAAAAATAACTTCAATGAAATCTGAACCTTATGATTATTATTATATATTTTATATAAATTAGGTATTTTATGATTTTAAAACGTTAATTTAAACCGCCACAAAATTGAAGGAAAAAAGAATCATCTCGTTAAAATTTGCTTTTTTATTTAATAGTTCTTATGTGCTTTAATAAAAGTCTTACCTGTATATAAATTCTATATAGTTCTTTCTACTAATGATTGTGCTTTTCATTTCAGTCCTTCGAGACGGTGTCCAACAGCATAATGATGGCTCTTCTCTGCCTGGCCACCAATAAGGGCGAGTGCCAGCGACGATTGCTGGCGGAGATCAGGGCCTATGTGCCGGACAGCGGGCAGGTGGGCATGGAGCAGCTGCAGCAGATGCGTTACCTGGACGCCTTTGTCAGCGAATCGCTGCGTCTGCTGGCCACCGTTCCGATGAACCTGCGCCACGTGAGTCGCGATTTTCAGCTGGCGGGCCGCGAGAGGGAGACCATTGTGCCGCAGAACAGCATCGTGGTGCTGGACACCTTCAATATGCAACGCGACGAGCGCTGGTGGGGCGCCACCGCCAAGCAGTTCGATCCGCAGAGGTTCCTCGACCAGGATCAGGCGCAGCAGCAGTCCAAGGGGCAGGAGAACCCGGGCTCCGGGGAGCCACGAAGGCAGCGGGATCGCAGGCACTCCTACAGCTTCCTGCCCTTCTCCAATGGACTGCGTTCGTGTATCGGTAAGTGCGAATTGGATTTCTCTTAATCCAAGTGGAATAGATTTTAACCATATATTTATATTTAAACAAATTAATTTTATTGTTTGAATATCTAATTATTCCAAAGAAATTCACAATTTTACTAGAACAAATGGAATAACTATTTTTTCCACCCAATTCTAAATCAAGCAAAAAGACCTTTTGAACTAGTGACGATCGCACCTTAACACACAAAACTTATGATATCAAATTTGTGACGAAAAATAATAAAAAAAATGTACATCAATGGATGCAATATACTTGAATTCGCTTTAAATTCCCAATTTGCACTGCTTTAACTGAAAAGTTGTCCGACGCAAGGATTCAGAAAAAAGCACCTCACAGTTTGAAAAATGCTGAAATTTTCTAACTTTCGGTGGGCATTACAGGCGAACGGTTTTTATGCAGCCAAAATATTTCAAAAGTGCAACACTTTATTTTTCAAATCCGATACTCAAAATAATTTATTAATTTTTTAGTGCTATTCGACACTACGTGGAGTGCCGTCTACAGTGATGTCATATGAGTAACTTTTAATAACACTTTAAGGCCATTTGGTAACGCTTAAATTTAAAAAAAAAGAGTATTATATTAATATATATTAGTAGTTTTATATAATAGATACAAAAACTCAGACCTACGAAAAACGATTTAACTTGTATATTTTTTTTAAGTAACTTTCATTTAACATTTCTCATTGGTCAATTTACTCTTTTATGATTTAAATCGAAATGTTATATAACTTAAATTCAAATGGGGTTTTCAACATGTAAATATAAGTTTACTGAATTTACTAAAAATAAATTAAATCAATTTTAGCATTATACTTAATATAAAATTCCGTTATATGTTTATCTTTTAGGACGCCGCTATGGGCTTTTTATCATGAAGGTGTTCTTGGTCAAGCTGATCGCAAATTTTGACTTTCAGAGCGAGTTTGAGCTGGAAAATTTGCAGTTCGTGGAGAATATATCGCTGAAGTTCAAGAACGCCGACGACATCTTGCTGTCCATCCAGCCACATAAGCAGTCCAAGGAGTCCGCGTAAATTATATTATTTTTCTTCAACAAAATTTTAAAACACTTTTTTTTTGTATTTTTTTTTGTATCAGGTTACAGTTTAATATGTAAATAATGGTTACTGGAGTGCGATTTTTTATGAATTTTACGCAGTCGAAATAAAATGTCCTCATTTCAAGGAAAATATCAAATAATCCTCTTAGCGTCTTTAAAATGTTCCCAACTATTTGAATTTTTGGAGAAAGCTTTGAAAGAAAGTTTAGTCACAAGCTCATTCATGTTTTTCAACCATTAGAAGTTGAGCACCAGGTGGCGCCAGTCGGAAAAGCCTACAAAGTTATATGTATCGTTATATTTGGAATAACTTTTTTTTTCATTTTTATAAAGATAAGAAAGTGTTTAATGCTTAAAAACGACTTTAAAATATGCATTAATACCTTTTTTAAAGAAACATAAGTTATTTTTTCAATATTTCTAATGAAAATTCTGAGCAACAAGTTAAAATGTGGTGAATAATAAAATAAATATTTATACTTCAAAGGGTTGAAAACACTTCCATCTCCCTGTGACATACTTTCCATCAAATTCAATATACCATTTTACTCAACGAGGAAAATATAAAACTATAAACTAAAAATCTAGAGATTCGCATTTGACAAACCCAATCTTGTTTTTGCACTTTTTTGCTTAGGTATTTTTCTAGGTTTTCTGTTTTCAGATATTGTAGTAATTTGATGCTTTTAACTTTGTAATTAAATTTGCCTTTAATAATTTTTAACAGTGATAATAAAATATACATAGATAATTACTTATATAAATTCTTAAATTGGTAAAAATATAATAGGTTAAGATGTTATAAAATCAATATTTTGGTCAAGATCGGTGGGTCGGATTCGAATAAAAGGGTTTGAATATTTAACCACTTCGACGGGTACGCCTGCTCTTCTTCTTGTTGTCCTTTGTACTCTTCTTGTCCTTCTTTTCTTTGGTGTCCTTCGTTTCCTTGTTGTCCTTGCCATGATGGAACTTCGTGATCTTAGCGGGCCTGTGGGTTTTGTTGGTCCAATGGACTTCGTGCTTCTTCTTCTTCTTGCCGGAAGTCGAAGCCTCCGTGGTGGAGGTGGTGGTCGTGGGGGCCACAGTGGTGGTGGCCGCCGATGAAGAGGCGGTGGTGGTAGAATTGGAGGAAGTGCTGGGGGTGGTGGTCGAGCTGGATGTAGATGGAGTGGACGTGGAAGGAGTGGACGTGGATGGAGTAGAAGTGGAGGCAGGCGGAGTGCTCGTTGTGGGATCTGCTGTGCTCGTCGTGGCGCAGTTGGCCGCCGCCAGAAGGCAGGAGAGGATCAGTACGCAGAAGAATCGCATCTTGTTGTGGTTCGGATACTTGGGACTTGGAACTGTGCTTTCGAAAGAGCTTCTCATAGGCTTTTATAGTAGTTATTCCCAACTGGAAAACCTTCTCAATCGAGCAGCATCCATACTGGAGTTGTTTGCCCCGGGCAAATATACCCCCGATTCAAACTGCCTATGATCTCGGGATCTCTGAAATTGCTGTATTTGCTTCCGCTATTTGCACAGCACGCGCTTAGAATAGGAGTTTGTTTGCACCTGCGAGATATACAATTGACAGTATTTGCCAAAACCCCAATTCTATTCATAATTATCAAAATTTCAAGACAATGCCAAAAACTTAACTAGCAGGTGTGTTTTTTTTAGATACTTCTGTTTTATTTTAAGATTCTCAATGTTTAACAATGGCTTACTTATAAAGTGGGACATTAAAGACCTACAAATAACTAGATTTTATTTCAAGTTAAACGGTTAAACGGTAAATAGTTTTTGGTTCAATAAGTTCCTTTGAAAAGATCAAAGGTCCGTCTTGAATCTTGAAGTGGAAAATGGGACTGAAACGGAAGCTGGGAAATGCATCTGTCAAGGGATGCGACAAATGTCGAGCGATTGCTGAGCACGCGACGGCTAATGTGGCAGGACACGGAGCCAGGATTCAACTTGGAGCAAGGACACTGCCGTATGATAATATGCCACAACTGTCAGCAATATTTCCGCTCCACTCCTGTTTCCCGACTCGGAGATCCACACACCACCCACCCCAGTGCCGGGCACATATCATTGTCAGCTCGAGTCCTTTTGACTTGTCTGAAGGGTCCAAAGAGCGTCCAAAATGTTGGCATCGCCTTAGCAGCTAAACGACAACAGCAGCAGCAACATCAACAGCAGTCAGCCAAGTGGCATCATTATAACTTGGTCTACACTGCGCGAAATCCAGCACGGCCCGAAAACCATTCAAATGGGGAGGCGGCGCGGCATCTTGTTATTTCCCAAATCAGTCAGACAAGTGCTCTTAGATGGTGTGGTGCTGTGGCAAACAGGGTATATGTGGCATGGAAAATCCATTTTTTAATATGTTTATGATAATTTCAGTTATCTATTGGTTTTCTTTTTGATGGGTTTTTAAATTGTGATCAGAAATAGGCATCACTTAATCCTAAGAGCTATAAAATATATATTCTCAATCTGAATTTCTAAAAGAGTCTGTAGGAATAACTATATAGGACACATAAGATTAAAGAATAAAATTGTAAAAACAGTTAAATATTAAAAAAAAATTTTTTAAGGATTTCCTATTAATATGTAATGTTTCTGAATGAAGATTGCAAATTAATCAATTAGTTAATTAATTTCAGATGACCTTCTGATAAAAACAAGGTGGTATCAAATAGATATGCCCTTGGTAAAATTGTGATATTTATGCACATATCGTTTATACCATTAAATAACGTAAAATTAATCATGAAAAATGTAACTTTTTCGATTTCTCTCTCTCTCGGAGATTCTCTGACTTCGAAAATGAGAGCAAGAAGCAATATGGCGACTCCAATTACGTGAATGGGAGCGAGAAGAACTTTCGAAATTCGATATCGAGTGCGATACCAAAACCAAATTGATCTCGGATTTCATCAAATTGATCATCAATCGTATCAATTTTTTTTTTGATTTAGCTAGATGACTTAAATAAAATTATATCAAATTAAAGGAGCTATAAAATGAAATTATGAATGAATTTATATTTTAAAATTTTAAAAAATACTTAAAAACATTTCAATAATCGTATTTATTTTTTGGTAGGATATTTGCCCGTTGGCTTTTCTTTTGCGGCTGGTTGATTTTTGGCTTGTGATTCCTCTTACCTTTTCGCCAGGCAAATGACGCCGTCAACGCAGTCATTAGATGAAGCGAGTGGCAAAAGGAGGTGGGCGGTCTATATGTGGGTGGGCAATGTCCTTGTAGTCTTTGCTCTTGCTGCTGCTGCTGCTGTTGTTGTTGCTGTTGCTATCGCTGCTGGCATTAACTTGACACTTTCCCCATTGCCGTGAGTGGAATGCATTCGGCGCCAGTTCCCTGTTCGTGTCCTTCGTCCTTGTGGATGTGCCAGGATGTGTGCGGAAATTTATAACTGGGAAAGGCACTTGAAACACATTCGCATGGAAATTGCCGCCCCCGCACTCACATATTTACTTTGATTGATGTGCCGGCACGAAATCGCCACGGATAAAATATGGTAGCTCCGCTCTAAAACGGAGTCTTAATTATTTGCCGAAGCATCCGGAAATGCCCGTAATTCCAACTGTCTGAAGCGGTCAGGGGAGAAAAAGAGTTATGTATGTGCAAAGACCAATGGGCTTGGAACGATTATAAAGTATAATCCGTTGGGGAAACTGAAAGTAAGTGAATAAATAATTACCAATGTATGGGCTATAAAGTGTAAACCTTTCTAATATTATTTATTATATAAAATAGTATATAAATATGCTAATTTAATAAATAAGAAATAGAGTGATAGTGCTAGTTGTATTAATTTTATACTAAAATATTATAGAGTTTATCCAACCAAAAAATTAATTCTAACACTTGTGCTAGTATTATTTATATTAATTTATTTTTCATGATTTTAAGACATTTTTATACCCGTTACTCGTAGAGTTTATTAATATTTACAGAAACGTAAAAGAAATTTTTTAAATCGGACCACACAGTAAAAAGTTATAACCAAATAATGTAATGTCCGGTAGATGGCGCCATTTTCAAGCGACTGCTTGGTCTGACCTGCTTGCGACTGCTTGCTTTTGCTAAGTAACGGATATTTGATATTCAAGGTCTTGTTTAAACTCAATAGTTTAGAATTAATGTGCTAATAGCAGGGAATAAAACCAGAACCAGAACCGGAACCGATAACCGAAATAAACCGATACCTAATAGAGAACCGGAACTGGTACCGAGACCAAAATAAAAATTTAATTTCGAACCGATTACCGTATTGCTGGTACCGGTACGGTTTTGGTACTCATTTACTAAATTCTTTAACTCATTTACTAAATTAAAAAAATACCCATATCTATGTATCAGCTCCCACTTTCCGGTAATCGACTTCTTCCCTTCCCTTTTTAGCAGACCTACTGCTGATGTAAGAAATCGTCGCTGTAGCAGAAAAATTCTTTGTCTAAACAAGTTGAAAATCTGGCATTTTTGGCGCCATTTATATACTTTATATCAAAGAAATCAAACGAATTTTAATGATCACATAAATCATTTCAAAGTATTAAATGAAATTTTTTTTAACTGTATCGGTACGTACCGGTACCAAAACCGGAACCAAAACATCAATACCAAAATATAACCGTTTACCGAATAAGCAGATTCGGTATGGGACCAGTACCGGAACCGGAACCGAAATAAGATTCGGTTTGATTCCCTGGCTAATAGTTTAGTTTCTATGATCTTTTTTTCGGTTTATGAGGTTACAGATCTCCTTGCTGATCTTCTACTAGTAACAGATCTGCTCCGGATGCTCGGACCTTTGCAAGGACTCCACGCGAATCAGATGTGGAGGAGTTCGGGGTGTGCGGTTCCTAAAATGCAAATCGTGCTGAATTGCATTTTTCAGCAAAATGCTTGGAACCGAAGTTCCTGCTCTGGACTTTGCTGTGCGAGGCGTTGATAAATGTGTGGAAAGCCAGTCGCTGGGAAAATGGGAAAATGGGGAAACAGGGGTAAAGGGACGCTGGCCAGTGTCACTGCCACTGATGCCGTTAAGTGCGGCAGAAATCCACTGAGCCGCATAAAACGAAAGCGTGAAAATGCCAGCGGCCTGCTAATAGAGGAGTCTCCTGTTCCTGTTCCGGTTGCACCACCAGAATGACCAGGACCCACATCCTCGTCCACATCCACATTCACATGCAGCCATCAGGAGGCATTCCAGTGTGGCCGGCATTTTTGGATCATTTTTCTTAGTTTTTGTTGGTCCTTTGGTTTCTTCGGTGGCAACGTTGTTGACAATTTGTCGACGTGTCAAAAGAGTCAACGTGAATGTGACAAGTGACGCTGACGAGACAGGCGCCCATCCCCATCCCAGTCCATCTCATCCTCGAATCCATTTTTCGTTCCAACTCCAGGACCTGTTCCTGTTACTGTTCCTCTTCCGGCTCCTTTTTCGGCACCCCATTTGTTGACCTACTCTATCGTGAAGGCCTTCAAACAACACCGCTGAGACTTTCCCCATAAACCATGATATACGAAAATGTTTCGAAATTAACTGAACTTTCAAATCCGCAGCTGAGTACCAAAAAGACAAAAATTAAATTTTAAATTGTTTTTACATAATTTTTAAAACTATTATTATATATTTATTTACAAAGAAAAATATGGAAATATATTTATTAGTTGCTTTGGTTTTATAACAGGTTTTATGCGGAAAGTTCTTTCAAAATTAATTATTATTCACTGAATAATATTCAGTAATCATTTTTTAATAAATTTAATATTTGTATTTTTCCAAAACATTTTTGATTTTAAGTTATCTTAAAATTCTATAAATTGTCTATTTTATATTACACTTTTATAATGGATTTTTTGTAAGTAAAAAAATATAATAATCAGTAATTTTCCTTAAATAAATTTAATATTTATATTTTTTCAAATAATTTTTGATTTTAAGATTTCTTGAAATTCTATTTTATATCAAACTTTTATAATAAATTTGTCGTAATTAAAAAAATTAATTATTATTTTCTAATTATTTTTTTTAATAAATTAATTTTTGTATTTTTCCACATAATTTGATTTTAAGTGTTTTTTTTAAATTCTATATATTGTCCATTTTATATTTTTACCAAAAGTAAGTAAAAAAATTAATTATTATTAGGTAATTATTTTTAATGAATTTAATACTTGTATTTTTCCATATAATTTGATTTTTTTAAAAAATTTAATATTATAGAATATTGTCTTTTTTTTATTAAATTTTAAAATGTATTTTTGGTAAGTAAAAAAGGTTTCTACATTTTACCATTAACTTCTTTACGTTAATAATCTTTGTAGGATGCTCTGGGATTCGTTGTGGATTCATGCCGCGGCATCGAAAATTAATTTTTGCCGCGTTCGAGGACGAGGGCGAACTCTCGACATTTGGACATAAACGGCATAATTGATATATATACGGCTGCATATGCGAGCGTGTGCGAATAAAGCTCATCAAGTGCTAACAGCGGGCGGAGGCCGTGTCCTCTGTCCACTGGCCCCTTGTCACTAATTACATGCATGTCAATTTTTCGCTCATCATTGCATCGCCACATTGGGATTGCAGGGCCTCCAGCTCCAGCACCACGGCAGCTGAAAAACCAAACATATTTGGACAGTTTGTGGGCGGACGGTGGATGGCGGCTACCACAGCATACCCCCACCCCTTTGCAAACCAAGCCATTTGACCATCTGACTATCAAACCATCGGAGCCCCGAAACACCCTTAACGATGTGCAGCGCGACGTATGCGCAATATTTTACAATATTTTACCCTTTTCTTTGTCAGCTAACGAGAAAAATTCGATCTCTCTGTTTTTACAAAATTAATTAAAGCGTTCAACGTGTCGTATGCGCAATATTTTAAACCAGTCCCTTACTTGCTAGTTGCTAATAAATAATGGTTGGGCCAGGTGATTATATATGGTGGTGCTGTTTCATTTGTACTTATAAACTTAAAATATAAAGATTTCAAGGAAAATATCAAAGACGCGATAAGAATCGCAATGAGCGACTCAAGAATTCGCGCAGGTACCCCGAAAATAAATGATCATCGAAACTAAACTAGTAAGTTTCAAAATTATATGTTAATAAAATGAGTAATAAACTAATACTTTCGTATTATTATATAATATTCTATAATAAAAAAATGTATAATATTTAGTATTTTTTGGTATTAAATAAATACCACGATTTTATACTACATCAAGTACGAGTATTAAGCTATACTACTGGTTTTGGCTTACGAGTTGACATTAAAATCGTAATGAAAATACCTTTAGGTAATTAGTTTAAAGCCCGAAAGCGCAGAGCATTTGCTGGCTCGACTTGTCCTGTTTTTCTTGCCTTATTCAATTTTTCATTATTTGCTGACAGCTGTCGGTAAATGGAATTGTTTATTACCTGTCGTCTGCCCCTGTTCATGTCCAAGTCCATGTCCTGCCATCGGCTTCCACCTGTTCCATCCCATTCCATCCCATTTCATCCCATCACACCCAATACCCAATACGGAATACCCATACCATCGCCAGACCACGTGGGTGATTATCATAACGTTTGGACTAACCCGGCTGCTCCATCAACTGGCAGCTGAATGTTGACAGTTTTGGTTAGCACAACAAAACGCAATTGTGGACTAACAAAGGGCCTCTGCCCTGGCTGATAGTGATAATGATGGATGTGTGCACAAATCAGGAGTTAAGGGAAGCTCCGTAGGAATTCCAGAGTGGCCCGCAAAAGGGTTAAAGGGCCAATGGGGCAGTGAAAAGTGGAACATGGAACGTGGACCGGCGGATTACAGGCTTTAAATAAAACCTAATTTGAATCGCATTATCAAAGTCTGTTCATTTGGAAAGTTCTGTTGCTTAAATTATGCAACGAGGCAGTGTCAATTTGATGATAAATTATCACTGGGAATTTTCCTCGATAACACTGTGTTACAAAATTAATTCTTTTTAAATTTACCTCAATGGATGCGATAAATTTAAATTCGTTACGAATTCCCAAATAAAACTGCGTTCTCAAAAAAGTTCGTCGAGGCAAGGATTCTGAGCAAAAGGACCTCAAAGTTGGAAAAATGCTAAAAATTGTCAACTTTTCGGAGTTACTACAGGCAAACGGAATCACGGTTTGTTTTGATGTTAAAATATTTTAAAAGTGCCACTCTTTATCTTTCAAACCCAATACTCAGTATTATTTTAGGATTTTTTGTAAGCGCGAAATAATTAAATTGCGATATAGCCATAAACCAAGAAAAATTACAGTTTGAGGACTTTTACCGGTTTGCCTAAAAGTATGCTCTACAAAATATATAAATACTTTGCGTAATGCACATAAAAATTATATTCATTTAACATATATTTTATTGATTATAATCAATCGCTGAAAATTTCAAATTCCCCTTATTCTTTTTTAAATAAAAAATTTTAGAATGCTTTATTTTCTAATTACTTTCATTTAAACAGGAAATACACCAAAGTTATTTGCCGCAGAAATCGATGCCTACGAACCTTAAACTGCAAATGAATGTGACGAAACGCCGTTTGGCGCACTTGACACCCTTTTCATGGCTTCGCTGCCACATTCTCCACTCCGCAAAAAAGGAGTCTAATTGCCAGTGCCAAAGTGCCAAAGAATGGAGAGGGCACAAAAAAGAAGGAAAGCCGAACTGGCAGCAGCTGCTTGCAACTGCAACTGCAACATCAACAACACCAACATCTGCAGCAAAAGCAACAGCAAAAGCAGAAGCAGCATCGTGGACTAGCAACATGAGAACCAATTAAAGACATCGTTGGTGTCGGCGACGGCGGCGTTGCTGGCAAACGTCAACGTCGAAAACTAATTAGCATAACAAGCGGCAGCAAAGCGAACCGGGCCCAAACTCCGGTCCAAAACCGAACCGGAGACTCGAACCGGAGACGGAAGCAGCGCTGGTCACCAGGCGGATGGCGATGGAGATGGTGGTGGAGGAGGATGAGAATGAGGATGAGGAGAGAAGAGATGGGGATGGGTGCTGGAATAAGGCTCAGTACAGGGATGTTTGGCGACAAGGATTGGCAATAAAAAATATTAAAAATATCGATATATAATTATCGAAATTGTAGTGAATATAAAATTATCGATCTGTAATCGATAACAAGTATAAAGTTACACTCTTGTGAGGATTCATTTCTAAAAATATTCCAATTTTACAAATTTTAAAATGAATCATACTAAATATGAGGGATGATGACTAGGAATTGATATGAGGCTAAGTACAGGGATGTTTGGGATCAAAAATAAATCGATATATAATCATCGAAATTATTATTAAATATAAAATTATCGATTTTTTGTATGGAAAAAGACGTTAATAATTCAAAAATATTCTAATTATACAAATTAAATAATGAATTATACAACAAAATAACTATCGAAATAAGATATCGAAATTATCGTGAAATATATATATATTTTTTTTTGCAAATAATAGGTATTCCAACATAATATTTTTGTTCAATATTAATAATTTTTGTTAAACATAATGGCGAACGCTTTCAATATAAATGTGATATCCACTTACCGATATATTTATAGCAACCCTGAGGGTCAAAGGCCAACACAGCAGCGGGGAGCAGAGCAATTTGTGGGGTGCCTCAAATCAAAAGTTCGCCCCTGGAGCCATCCACGCATGCACAGATACTTATAGGCAAACACAATAACAAGGCGGTCTGGTCCACCCACTGCAGCATGCAATAGCAGCCTGCCACGCCCCACCCGCCGCCTACGCCTCCGACTGGCATTAATAAACTGTCGGCATAAATAAAATGCAACCAAAAAGGAGTAGTAAAGCCTTGGCAAATGAGAATAGCCCTCCAGTTGGTGGGGGAAATGGTAGAGGCTTAGATGCAGAAGGACGAGGTTGGTCAGCGCGTTATGATTTATTCGCCTTCAGCACTGGAAAAAAATAAATAAAATTTGTTTTCGAAATAATATGCAATTTGGTATGCGGGTGTGTCTTAAGGTCAGAAATCACTATCATTCCTTCATTAGCTTCCAGAATTTTTACAGCTCTTTTATTTACCATCGCATTTATATATATATATATTTCCGGCTTATATTTTTTAGAAACATTGATATTGGGCTACTAAGAATTTTTCTCAGTGTCCCTCGCAATGACATCGATGTGCTGCAATGTCGTTTTCTTCCGGACTCCAAAGTCCGCAACCACCAGCGCGAATTTTTGGCTTGACTTGGCTTGGTCGGAGTGGAATGGCGTGGAACGGAATATGGAATGGTGGGTCCTAGCCAGGATCCGCTAGGTTCTGGCCTGGACTTGAGACTTGGCTTCGGAGTTGGCTGCGTCCGCTGTGGCGGCGGCGTCGCATGTTTGTGATGGCGACGAGACAGCCAGCGAGACAAGCTCAAAGGGATTAAATTAAAATGTCCTTTGAGTTGTGTTTTAATTACTTCCTCTCTGGCAATGAAAACTGTCTCAGACGCGCGCGCCCACTCTTCTTCTGGCCATGATTTTGAGTTTGCCAAAAGTTTTGCGGGGGGGGCGGTATCAGACATCTGGCTAGTGGGCGGATGTGGGATCAGTGCAAATTAGGCTGGGATCAGCGGGGCTGACACATCATTAAGTGGGACATTTTAAATATAAAATATTTAAAAATTTTACATTAGATCACACTCATAGAAATGATTTTCTAGGTTTTAGAAAATCGCTCTAAACAAAAAATTTTCGCCTTTAAACTGAGATAAATTTTCTATTTTTACGCTAATTTTTTAGGGTTAATTTTTATATTTTTCTAATATTTAGGTTGATTTTTTGTGGATTCGTTTTGACCTTTTCTTAATTCAGCAGCGAATTGCCCTAAACTCTTTCCTAAAATGTTTCTAAATACACGGGCAAATCGCCAGCGGCTCCTTTTTACGGGCGATTTTTTAAATCCATGGGCGAAAAGTCCGATTTTTAGGGCGATTTAGGGTACAAATTTCTATGAGTGCAAAGTTCAAAATCTTTAAATTAACTATAAATGTTAAATGTAATATTTACAGATTTAAAGCTAATTAAAAGTCAGCGATATGACAAAACCAATTAAATGAGTGATTAAAACACAACCAAGATCACTCGAGTGTCCCTGGAGTGGTAGCTTTAATCTGGTCGGTACATTTACGGCTTAACGCTGGGCAGATGATCAAGGGAGTCCGCTCCCCAAGGACCTTTAACCCTTAGTCCGCGCACATACGCTCAGGAACAGACTGAGGCAGAGGCTTAACCCCACAAAAGCCGCGCAAAGCTCAGTCCTTTAATGGCAACATCCGCATCCACATCCGCATTCGCATTCGCTGCACGCATAGATACATTTACATCTGTATGCTGCATTTGCATCCGCATCCCGTATATGTATCCTGTATCCGCATCTGTATCTGGAGCTGCGAACGCATCTGTATCTGCGGCTTTATCTCGCCAGCGATGGCTCATTCATTCTTATCAGCGTATGGGGGATTTGTCGCCTTTCAAGACAGATAAACGGACAGACAAACGGACAGGCGAGCGGACAGACGGACAAACAAATGGCAAATTAATTGCCCGCCCGCCGTCGAACGGACCAAGTGGCTCCAAAAGGCGGAGTGCCATCGATTGTTTATTTATTTATTTATGCCGCCTTCGATTGGCTACAATTGCCGCTTATCTCCGTGCCGGACAACAGCGGTGGATCTGGGTGCGGATGCGGATGCGGATCTGGATCCATGGATGCCATGTGCCATGTCCATGAATTTCGTGCCCTAGTCGCCGGGCGAATGTTTTGCATATCATTGGATTCGGAATCGGAGTCGGAATCAGAGACTGAGACGGAGACGTAGTCATGAAATCGTCGGGTAGGTGGAATTCGTTTCGGGGG
Source organism: Drosophila mimetica (assembly GCA_037075245.1). Taxonomy (NCBI): domain Eukaryota; kingdom Metazoa; phylum Arthropoda; class Insecta; order Diptera; family Drosophilidae; genus Drosophila; species Drosophila mimetica. The sequence goes on from JBAMCH010000005.1 coordinate 8,554,252, forward strand.
CTTTGCATACATTTTCCCTGACTCAGCCCGGACAACATATTTTAGGCTCTCCATTTCCATCTCCATCTCTGTCGCCCTCTGTCCCCGACTCAGTCCCAATCGCTCCGGCTGTCCCGCTCAGCATGGAATTTATTTGAGCAAATTTACGAATTATTGCCAGAGTCCTTGTCGGAGACGAAGTCGGTATTGTACATGGAAAAAAAACAACGCCTGTATTCATATATATAATATATATATTATAAACAGAAGCTATTTCAAGTATCTGTTTTTAAATTTATGTATAGAGATATTCAAAAATATTTAAAGAATAATTTTATTTATAATAATTTAATTTTAAATATATTCCTATATTTCTATAAGAACTAAAAAAAAAGTTTATAAATTCCTATTGAAATATAGAACATTGAAAAGTTTGAAGAAAATAATTAATTTTTCGCTAGATGGCGCCACTTTTAAGCGACTGTTTGCTTTGCTGCTTGCTTGCCTCTATCTCTGTCACACTCATTTCTTTGTAATGTAATATGTGAATAGCTTAATAATTAAGTTATGCTGATCAAAATATTTAATAAATGCTTTTCAAAATTAAAAATATGAATACAAATATTTAGAAGAAAATATTGCATTTTGCGTTAGATGGCGCCACTTTCAAGGGACTGCTTGCTTTACTGCTTACTTGCCTCTATAACTCTCACATTCATTTAGCTTAGTTACGGGTATTTGATAGTCGTTTTTGTAATGTAATATGTGATTAACGAGCAAGTCTGTGAAATGTAAAGATTGTACTCAACTCTTATAGCATGACTTTACTTTGAGGTCTGTATTTTGGCGCAGTGTATCTGGAGACGTTGGACATCTATTACGTTGGCCATTTACATTTCACAATTGCCTTGTTGGCATCTTTTGCCCCGTTTGTTATGGCACTGTTCTGCTTTCTCCGACACCCCTCCCCTCCCCACTTTCTCCTCACATTTCTTCGGCTTTGTTCTTTTATTTTTTAATGGGCTTTTGAGTGGGCGTGGCTCAAGCCGATTTCGCACGCCGTTCTTGTGGGTCGCATATATATATGGCATCTTACATACATATCTGTATATATATTGCCCGCCTTATGACTGCTGAGTGGATTTTGGTCCAAATTGACGACAGACATTACAAGGCATGCATGAACGGCGCCGCTTGAAGATTATTAACTTATGCCCATAATAAAGCGTATTAATAGGTAATCCTGCATGCGCACAGCCAAGGACTTTGTCATGGTACATTTTCGTACTGACTAAAAGTGTTAAGCATAATGTTTAAAGACTGCGTATAGAAGAAGTAATAAATCAGTACGACTTTTTTATTTTTATTCGATGCTTTAGTGATGCCTACCGAAATAAAGAAAAAATTTTTCAAATAGGACCACGCATTGAAAAGTTAGAAGAAAATAATGCACTTTCGCTAGATGGCGCCACTTTTAAGCCACTGCTTGCTTTGCTGCTTGTTTGCTTCCACCTCTCTCACACTCACTTAGCTGATCAAAATATGTAGTAAATGCTTCTTATAATTCAAAATATTTAGGCAAAACCCGTATTTTAATTGCGCTTATTTATTATCTTATGATTTTTGTTATTAAGCAGTGTTTAATAATTGTGATTTTATAAAGATATTTTGGTTATAAACTGAGCAGCGATTTTAAGAATATTCTTTAGGAATACACATTTGACAAGGTACTTATTGCGAATCTATGAAATCTTTGCTAACATAAAGTCAACTTTAGCCGATTATCGGGCTCAGTTTTCGATTGTAAGCCGATGATAAGCTGCTTGGCCATTTTTCACGGTACAGTGGCTCTCATGTTTGGCCTGATATCCGAGGATGCCGAGGATAGGCCGGCAGTATCTTGCACAACAAGGACCAATCGTCTCCCGCTCCGCAGACTCCGGTGGCTCAGTGGGTGTGCGGACATGAAAGATGTAAATCAAATCCAGGAAAAATTGGAACAACAAAAGGCGAAGTTCTGCTCCCAGCAAGGACAATTCAATCGGAAGGGCATGGCATATGACAGGACGGGAGTCCGAGTCCTGTAGCGGATGGCGGAGGGCATCCTGGGGGCTGCTGCCCCCACAACATAGCAATGCCAATGTCGAGGACACGTCAAGCAGCCGGCTCACTCGATTGAGGTTCCAGCTTCCAGGTGGCAATGGGCTATGCGAACAAGGATTGCGATTGCCATTGGGATGGGGATAGGAATGGGGTAAGAAGGTCCTGCCAGAAACTTCTGCGCTTCCAATGGGTCAGAGTCAGGGTGAAGCACAAACTGCCAATTAACCAAACAAAGAATCAAAAAAGCAAATGCCTAAGCTCGCTACGAAACTGCGAATGCTCTCGACCAACATTTTTGTGAAGAAATTGTTCAAAAATAAAATCTACTTACTAATACTTCATAAATTAATTAATAATAATAAAATAAAAATTAAGTTGCAATGGAATTTATTAATGATAAGCTGAAGTGAAGCAAAATAAAGCAGATTCCTTACATGGTTAAATACTAATAATAGATACTTAACAAAGCAAGCAGTCGCAAGCAGGGCAAACCAAGCAGTCTCTTGGCGGAAAATTCATTATTTGCTTATAACTTTTTACTTAGTGGTCCGATTTAAAAAATTTCTTCAAGTTCTACGTTTCGGTAGGTATTAATAATCCAAACAAACTGGCGTTTACACTTAGCTCTTGCTTTAAAACTGTGTGCGCCAGCATGAGTAAATTAGTCTCAATACCCTCTTTTAGGGAATGGCAAAACAAAACACCCGCAGTTCCGACAGCGTGCCATTAGAATAGTCCGCCGGCCCAAGTGGACAGGATACTAACAAAAAAAAAAGGAAAAAATGAACACATGGCACAAGGATTGGGTCTGAATTTGTCCAGCCCAGGATTCGACTGCGTACCGTTGCGTCGGTGGAATCAATTAAAAATTCTATGATTTTACACTTGATTGCATGCGTTTTGGGTCGTCCAGGCAACGTGGCCAAGAGCCACTGGAGCAGTAGTGGGTAGAATGGAGATTGGGGGATACAGGATGCAGGACAGGGGATTCACGGGGATGTGGATGTGGCATGAACCTGAACTTGCTGCACGTCCGGGACTCTGCGTTCTGGGAGCTCATCCGGCATTGACAAACATGCCATACGCTCAATGACTGCTGGACTGCTGCCCAAGCAGCCCGACGGAATGGAATGGAATGGGCCTGGCCAAACCGACCTCTAGGCCCGGCCAGAGGAGCCGCCGTCAAGTGGGCAATTAGGCAAAGAGGTCGACTTCAAATCGTGGGGGCACGCGAGTCCTGCCAAGGAAAAGCGACTAAAAAACCATTAACTGGATCGTTTGGCAAGGGTTGTTCAATTCATTCGTGCACCTAACAAGTTAATATTACAAGTCTGTAAAGCTTTTCCCAGTGTAAATATTTTAAATATTTATGTTATATTTTTTTCAGTAATATTTTCAAAAAAAAAAATATGTGTAAAATGGATGATAGTCAAAAAAAGTTTACTACTGCTAGAAATAGTTAAGTGTATTTTGTTCTTCTTTTGGTTACTATTTATTAGTAAAACAAGAGAGAACTCTGTGGACGTTACTTAGCTAAAGCAAGCTGTGATAAGCAGGGCAAACCAAGCAGTCACTTAAATGTGGCGCCATCTACCATACAATTAATTATTTTTACTATTTTTATTATTATTTTCTAAGTAAGAGGTTTAAATATATGCCTTAAAAATTATTAATCCATTGCCTAAAAAGAAATAACCCAAATTTCTTTGTTGACAAAATGAGGAAATAACTTAAATATATTTTAATGATATCTTCTTTACAGGATAAATATTTTGAGAATGTCCTATTACTCTTCGTTGGTAAACCAACCGTACATATCGCCGATAATCTTTCGACACAGCTTTTCACCAGAAAATTCAAAAGATTTTCCTGCATTTTAGATGTGCCGGCGACTTCACCGGATGGCAATTAGCATTTCGGTTTTGGTTTCAGTATTTATTTCAGCTTTGCCGGTGTCCATTTGTTCGGGTGGTTTTTTAATCAAAGATTTTAAGCTGTAATTAAGCAGACCAAAAATTGCATGACATATGTGCGTCTCTTTCTACCATTCCAGCCCCTCTCTCTCTCTCTATCGCCCACTCACACACACTCGCACTCGCACACAAAGGACATGTTCAGTTGTGCGCTCGTAATACCCCAAAGAATTTAACACATTTTAGTTCAAATTAAATATTTAATGTAACAACAAATTGATATTTGAATTATTAAAATACAAAATAATGCGACGCCATAAGCACACAGACAAATGCACACTGATCCATACATACATATGTACATGTGTGTGTATGAATATTTTTATCCAACAAAGTACAGTGCGTATCGTTATTATTAATACATGTATTTAAATGATTTTCTCATGTAAATATAAGTACTTAAATATTTTAATATATTCACTTACCATACAATTTTTACGCAAATAATTTTAATTAATTTTGTTGTTTGAGTGGATGTCCGTTTGTCCGTTCGTCCGTCTGTCTGTTTCTACGCAAACTAGTCTCTCAGTTTTAAAGCTATTGGAATTAAACTTGGAATTAAAAAGTCTTCTTTCTATTGCAGGTAGTATATAAGTCGGAACCAGCCAGATCGGAAAACTATATCTTATAGCTTCCATAGGAATAATCGGAAAAGTAATGGGAAACAATTTTAGCTTCGTTTTTTTTAATATATTATCTATTCCTCTTGGGAATATAATTTTTTAAACTGTTCTGAATTTCGAATTTAATTTTAGAAAATTTGAGAAAATCTGAGAAATTATAGATCACACTATCCGTGGAACTAGTGTCATCGAACAAAAGGAGCTGTCAAAGCCAAGTGCCCCGTCCGACCCGGAATATATTCAGTGTGGAGCCAGAGCTCGTCTGGTAAACATCTCCTTTCGGAACTAAATTACAAAAAAAAAATCAAAATTTTTTGTTAGACGGGTAAGCTAAAAATATAGTCAGAAAAAACATACAAAAAAAGTAACAAAAATTACATACGAACAAATAACTGAAATTATACACAATACAAAAAATAACAAATGTTTTCCCTCAGAATTTCTAATTTAACACTTCGTGTGTTCAATTGTGGTAAAATGGGGCCACTCACACTCAACACTTGGCCATTGGATTCTTTAACGACGGGAATACAATGGCACCAACACTAATCCCAGGGTAAGTGTTTCAGTCTGAAGATCTGCGGATTGGCAGTAAGGAATATCATTTCAGACGGACAGTCGCAGATCACCCTTGACAGCCCGAAACACTAGAGCGTCAGTTGCGCAAACCACCTTGGAATCTGATGGTACCGGTCCCGTTGGACGAGAAGCTCGCATCGGATTTCCTGTATAAAAACTTTTAAAAAACGACTATAATAAATACCTACATGCTTATATGCCAATTTGTTTGCGTTTCAAATGAAAGTTAAATGGGGAAAATGTGAAATTATCTTACATTAGATGTAATATAGGTATTTCTGAAATATTGGGTATTATTCTATATAATCCCAGAAATAAATAGCCTATATAGATAAAATCAAGGAGCATACATAAACTTCAATACCTTGGAAATCAATATGATTTGAACCTAGCCATGATATAATTTTGTAGTATAAAATAATACAGCCAAAAAGATCTCAACTTTGTTAGCAATGACCAACTAATTCAATAATAATATTCTTAATAACACCAATCTAATATTCCGAATCTCGAAGGAGCATGTAAAATTGATAGAAAGTCGAAATTGCAGTTCAGTACGTTATTTTTCTTTGCTCATTTATGGAAATGCACGTTTAGGTACAATACAAAACAAAAGATTTAGAAAAACGATATCTTCAATGGAGGATTTCGATGCGGTGGTTAGCCGGTTAGCCAGTGAGGCTTCCCGAAACCCGTAGATATCCCTCGACGCGGCAGCACCTGAGTGGGTTGATTCTTGATCGTAATACTAGCCATTCCGTCTATGAAAATCCCAATTACTGTCCTCGATCTTCAGTCTACTTCTCTCTGATTTATTGTGATATTCTCAGTTTACTGTGTTTCACTTGCTGTCAGTGGATTTAAGCACGGCCACTGTGATGAGGTTGAGAAACACTGAGAAAGTGTAGAATAAAATATAGATCACACTATCCCTGGAACTAGTGTCATCGAACAAACGGAGCTGTCAAAGCCAAGTGCTCCGTACGACCCGGAATACATTCAGTGTGGAGCCAGAGCTCGTCTGGAACACATCTCATTTCGGACCCAAACCTAAAAAAATATCAAAATTTTTTGTTAGACGGGTAAGCTCAAAATTTAGTCAGAAAAAAAACATACAAAAAAAGTGACAAAAATTACATACAAATAAAACAACTGAAATTACATAAAGAAATAACAAAAATGTTTTCCCTTAGAATTTCTAATTTAACACAAAATTCGATTGTGGTAAACCTGGGACAGATCACAATCCACACTTTGCCATTGGATTCTTTAACGACGGGAATACAATGGCACCAACACTAAACAAGGGGTAAGTTTTTTCGTCTGAAGATCCACGGGTTTAAAGTTATAAATATTTTAAAGAATATCATTACAGACAAACTGACTTGTGACAGATCGCACTTGTGACAGACCTCCACTGCCCGAAATGCCTAAGCGTCAGTTGCGCAGAACCAATTGGAAGTCTGATGGTACCGGTCCCGTTGGACGAGAAGCTCGCATCGGATTTCCTGTATAAAAAGTTTTAAAAAATGACTATAATAAATACCTACATGCTTATATGTCAATCCAAATAGACTGAGTTTTAGGAAGTTGAAATTAAAGTGGCTTGAATAAAAACTAAAAACTGTTCTGAATTTCGAATTAAATTTTAGAAAAATTTGACGACTATATCATATACATCCTGTTCTTGATTATTTCGTGAAATATTATAATTATAATTATACAAGCCAGCAGTTTCCATTTATAACAGACTTTCTTTGAATATAATTGGAATATATATAGAATTTAAGAAACATGTTTAAAATCATTACTATATTCTTTACAAACTTTGTAGCAGAAATGATGATTCAGTTCAGTATATTGTCGGCTGATTTTGATGCTTTGCAATCTTAAGCTTACCTCTTATCTCCGACTATACCTATGTATTATATACATTGTAAGCTCATCAGTGTTCGTTAATCAGTAGTACTAATCAGCATTTCCATTTAGCAATGTTTATTTTAAATCAGTCTCAAATTTACGCTGCTCTCGTTTGCAATGAAATACGGGTTTTTAGTGATTGTTATTTTCGTTTTCCGTCTCAAGGAATATTCCTTAGCTGGTGCCAATTCAATCAAAGATATATCGAAGGAAACATTTTCTCAAAATGCTGGAACCACATGCAACGATTATTGTTTTACGATTTTTAAACCTATGTTTGATTATTTCGTGAAAAATGCAGACGTTACCAATGCTGAATTGAGAAATACCATTAAGAACTTGCAAAGTCAGTTGAAAAATTCCGAGGATCGAAATAAAATAAATGAAGAGCTTTCGAAGGTGAAAGATGAAAATATCTCGGACCTACGAAGCCACATTAAATCGCTTGAGACAACGCTATCGGAAAAATCCAATCAGCTGTCGGAATGCCGCGAGAATGAGGCCAATTTTCCGGACACGTGTCCCAGTGGCGGTCCCAATGGGGTTTACGAAATAAAACCTCGGGGCTTGGAGCCATTTAAGGTGCCTTGCGTGTCGTCTCCTTCTGGTTGGACGGTAATTCAGAGGCGTTTCGACGGATCCGAGAACTTCGATAGAAACTGGACTGACTATAAGAATGGATTTGGAAATGTCAGGGGAGAATTCTTCATCGGGCTGGAGAAATTACATCGAATGACAATCGCTCGACCCCACGAACTCTACATAAAGCTTGGCAAGGTTGATGGATCCACCAGCTACGCGCGATATGATGATTTTCAAATTGGCAACGAAGTAGAATCGTACCAGCTAAAGAAAGTGGGACAATACTCTGGAGATGCTGGAGACTCCATGGAGATCCATCTCAAGAACAAGTATTCCACTTTCGATCGGGATAATGACAAGGATAAACGACATTGTGCTGGAAATGAAAGCGGTGGCTGGTGGTATAATGACTGTGCTCATAGGTACGCATGCTCAATAAGAATCTAGCTAAACTTTATTTATGTGACCTTTGTAAATTACAGTTCGCTCAATGGAAAATACTTTAAAAATGGCCAAAGTTTTGAAAGAAATGGAATTAACTGGGGTACTTGGCATAACTACGACTATACAATTTCACTTACCTTTGTTGAAATGATGATTAGGCCTAAATCCCTTTGAGACGCAGATTTTGCAGCCACAATTTACGAAATTTATTAATTTTATTAGTAATGAAAAAGTATAATTTCGATTAAAAATATACAGTTCGCTTCAATTCTTGTTTACAATAATAAGTATTATTTTATTTTTTTTATTTTCTATAATTTGGAGTCTATAAAAAGCGCCGCTCGACAAAATGTAAACTAAAACACAGAAAAGTGGATAACATTTTTTTATATTTAAAAAAAGAAATTAATTCTGATAAGTGACCAAAAGTATTCAGGTATTTAAGTTGATAAACATTTTTGAATTACACTGACGGTACGCACTGCACCCATATATGATTCAACGAAACGCATTTGCACATGGCATTTGCAGGTGGGCTGGCTGTTGGCTGCTGGCTGCTGGCTGACAGCCGGGCACTTGGTCGGATTTGTTGGATTTGTTGTCGGCTGCTGTTGATTTTGCATGGCGGAAATATCAGCGACAAAGTTACCAAAATATTGAAAACAAATAAAATAAAATTTGCATAAATAAATGCTTTTTATGTGCACGTCGATATGCACACACATTTGTGTGTGTGTGTACTTTAAATCCCCAAAGCACTGGATACTGGATTCAAATAATAAAAACAGAGCCGACAGCCGGCCAATAGCAACAAATTAACAACAAACAAATGTCGCCGAGCCGAGCAGCAAAAAGCCAAAAACATGCCAATTGTTTGTAAAATCCAACGGAGCGAGACGAGAGAGTGGGGAGAATGTCCTCTGATGCGATTAAAAGCGAATCTTTTCCGCATTCCTTTTGTTGGTCTATGCCAAAATTCCAATAAGTGTCATCTATATATTCATAGATAAATTTTTCGTATTTTTTCCTGGGTTTGCAAAACTCGAATATGATTCATTTATAATCATTACACCAAGTTATCCAGGAATTCGAACCTGCTGCTCAGTAATTATTAACGAAAACGAAAATCAATTTCCAAAACTATTTTGTTTACAATTCTCATTGTTTCGGTGGCTTAGTTTATATTATTGGTTAACCGAAATATGTTTAAAATTCTCCATAGATACATTTATTATTTGTCTGTTTTGAATTTATTTGCTTTATCCTGGCAAAAAACAAAATGGTAGCACATTAAACCTGCAGCGTTTTCTATTTAAATATGTATGCATTTGATTAAAGTTCGTTGGTTGATTTTTAATTATTTTCTATGCAAATTCGGTTGCCTTAACCGCAGATAAATAAACTTTGTTATTAGTACACCAGATTTGAAAATTTTAAAAATATTAAAAAAGAAAAAAATATTTTATCTCTGAATTGGGAACTAAAAAAATAATATTTTTTATTAAAGTATTATATAAGAATGATATATTATGTTTGGCAACATCTACAAATATTTTAATGCACAGAAAAAAAGAAAACAATGTCAAATGGATGATTTAAACATATCAACTTGATATTATATCATATCAGTTTTTTGTATTTTAAAATACCAAATTTAGTACTTTTCAAACGAATAAAGAAAAATAAGTTAAACATAATCCTTATTTATATCATAATGATATGAATGACTTTTTAACAAATATCAATTTTAATAGCACATATCAATCTGATATTTTGTCAATTTTTTTTTCTGTGTGGATCGATTTTTCCGAAATTTCCACTCTAAAATAGAGAAGAAGGGTATTTTTGCCCACTGGCATGCCCACATTTTCGCGTTGATTTAGCATTTTTATCGTTTGGTGGCAATTTTGATTTAAACGAAAATAAAAACTCGAAATAAAAATGAAGCTTGGCCAGATAAGGCTATCTATTCCCCCGACACTCCTCTCTTTTGGCCACGCATTTCCAGCGCCCAAGGCTAATAATTCTTGGCCATTCTCGGCTTGGTTTCGATTTCGATTTTGGTTTTAGTTCTGAATTGGCTGCCACCGCTCTGTTTGATTTTGCACTGGTTGGTTGAGCATTAATTTAGTCGAAATAATATATATGAAATAAAATAAAAGCAAATAGAGTGAACGGGCATAAATAAATAAATCAATTTTACAATTCTGTTGTGCAAACAATAATAATGTATGACAAAATGATTGGAAATGTATGCCCACTCCCTTGAATCGTTTTCCGTTCTCCAAGCAGACATCGATTTGGGGGCGTTGGGCAAAGATCCTATAAATGTGGCTATCCTAACTTAATTGAAGTGGGTGGTTACCTCGCCATCATGTTAAAACGATTATAAAATATTTAATATACAAGACTGATATTAATATTGTACATCAAATGATCAAAAAAGGTATAACATAAAATTTTAAATTAATAAAATACGGATTTATAAGTTCAATGACTTAAAAGAAGAATTCCCCTAAACATAAATTAACTAAATTTTAAATATAAGTCTTTAAAAACCCCATAAAAACGATTATAAAATATTTAAATATCTGATCCTACTATTAATTATGATTTGCGAATCGAAATGAAATTTTATTACAAGACTTATATAAATATTGTAGACCAAATTATTCAAAAAGCTTTGCAAATTAAAAAGGAATATAAAAATGTAAATAAAAATACCTAACAGATTAATAAGTTCAGTAACATAAAAAAATATTCCACATGACACAAATCAATGACTTAAGAAATCATGCAAAAAAGTTGTTATTTGAGTGAGAACGTAGAAAAAATTTGTTAAATCGGACCACTCAATAAAAAGTTATAATGAAATAATGAATTGTCTGCTACATAGATGGCGCCACTTTCAAGCGACTGCTTGGTTTGCCCTGAATGCCACTGCTTGCTTTAGCTGAGTAACGGGTATTTGATAGTCGAGTCACTAACAGAATAATTCCGCAAGACATAAATCAACTAAATGGGGAATATAAATTTCAGGACTTACAATTTCTGCTGATGGAAAAGTGCGTTGTTCAGAAAATTTGAAAAGCGGTAAAGTGACATTTTCAGGCGCTGTGAAATGCAAAACAATTCCTCAATCTAAGTGGCTCAATCCGCCAGAATCCAGAAGCCACTTCACCTTGCCCCCTTTTTTTTTTGTGGATGTCTTATCAAATCACCTTTTGCCTCTTCGTTTGGGGCAATAATAAAAGAAATAAAAAGAGGGCCAAGGGAAGTACAACAAAGCAATCGGAAGCAGCGGAAATCAACGGCAAACAAAAGCCAAACACAGTCGCTGGCTGCAGCCAGAAAAATTTCCCATTTCCCATTTCCATTGTCATTGCCATTTTCATTTCCATTCCAGCACACCCACCCACTCGCTTTTCCGCCCACTCCGCGGGGCGTTTTCTCCTGTTGCTGCCGCTGACAGTTTTCTTTTGCCTCCGCCGCTCGGCGATTTTTCTCGTTTTGTCTTTTCTTTGGTCGCGTGCGCGCGCGAAAATTAGGAAAATATTGTTTTGCTTGCTTTTCACCGATTTCCTTTCTATTTTTTTTTTACTTATTTCGGTTTTTTTCAGCATCAAATAAGCGGATTTCAATTTCAATGCCGATTCAAAGTGGCGGCATGTTATTCGGTAGGCGGAAAGTGGGCGTGGCTTCTGTTGGGAGGGTGGTGGTGTCACCAGCAGGGCGGCAATGAAAACGCCCAAGAAGCTGGGAAGATGACTGCAGTGTCGCCACTTTGGCCATATCGAAAGTTATGGCTATTTACTTCAGACTAAAATTCGGTGATGTTCATCGAAAAAACCATGAATTGGCTGCATAAGATTAATTCGAACTAATTTCTAGGAACAAGTCCATTAAAGTCGATTGTTTCATAAATAAATTCTTTTAAAATAAATTATATAATTATATATATATATAAATTTTATATTTTAACGATGTAAAGCAGTTTCTTTTTCTACATTTTTAGGTCGTCTTTATGAAAAGTAATTCAAGTTATTTGGATGCCCCCCAGTGTCCCACTTAATATGTAAACCAATCAAACCAAGAACCATATTTTTAAGAAAAATGTATGCCATTGTCTTGGAATTAAAACAATTCCATATTTGCGATTAAGAACTGTTACCCTCAATTGGGGTTTTGGCAAATAGTATCAATTGTATATCTCGCAGGTGTAAACAAACTGATATTCTAAGCGTGTGTTGTGCAAACAGCGGAAGCAAATACAGCAATTTTAGAGATCCCGAGATCATAGGCAGTTTGAATCGGGGCTGTATTTGCGCTGGGCAAACAACTCCAATATGGATGCTGCTCGAATGAGAAGGTTTTCCAGTTGGGAATAACTACTATAAAAGCCTATGAGAAGCTCTTTCGAAAGCACAGTTCCCAGTCCCAAGTATCCGAACCACAACAAGATGCGATTCTTCTGCGTACTGATCCTTTCCTGCCTTCTGGCGGCGGCCAACTGCGCCACGACGAGCACAGCAGATCCCACGACGAGCACTCCACCTGCCTCCACTTCTACTCCTTCCACGTCCACTCCTTCCACGTCCACTCCATCTACATCCAGCTCGACCACCACCCCCAGCACCTCCTCCAATTCTACCACCACTGCCTCTTCATCGACGGCCACCACCACTGTGGCCCCCACGACCACCACCTCCACCACGGAGGCTTCGACTTCCGGCAAGAAGAAGAAGAAGCACGAGGTCCATTGGACCAACAAAACCCACAGGCCCGCTAAGATCACGAAGTTCCATCATGGTAAGGACAACAAGGAAGAGAAGGACAACAAGAGGAAAAACAGGCGTACCCGTCGAAGTGATTAAATATTCAAACCCTTTTACTCGAATCCAACCCACCCACCGATCTTACCCAAAACAATGTTTATATCACATCTTAACCTATTATATTGTTACCTAGTTAAGAATTTATATGAGTTTTTATATCTCATAATATATCCTGAAAACAATTGAAGACAAAATTAAATTTATACCAACACTCTAAAATAAAGAAATATGTTCTTAATTAAAAACGTTTGTTCATAGGAATGACTCAATATCTTAAAATATCCAAAATAATGACTTTTTTATTGGCGGAAAATGAAGATTTAAATTTTTGTTTAAAATCTGATTTTTCGTAAAATTTGTTTTTGCTCTAATTTTTGCAAAAATGATCCGATATTAAAACGGCGAACTGTTTTGAGCAGATAACAACCTGATAATTAATATTAGTGCACTTTCCGGTTGATTTGGAAAATTTAAAAAATTTTCCATTTTTCGATTTTTTATAAGGGGTAGCAACACAATTTTTTGAAAAAAATTTCAAAAAAATAAAAATTTTTCTGGAAACGCCAAGATGTAGATAATTTAACTACGAGTTCAGGAAGGTATCCCATTCCAAATTTGGACAACTAGTTCCATTTTTATAGCAAAAATGCGGACTTTTATTTGGCGGAAAATGAAGATTTCGATTTTTGGCCAAAATCTGATTTTTCGTAAAATTTGTTTTTGCTCTAATTTTTGCAAAAATGCTCCGATATTAAAACGGCGAACTGTTTTGAGCAGATAACAACCTGATAATTAATATTAGTGCACTCTCCGGCTGATTTGGAAAATTTAAAAATGTTTCAAATTTTCGATTTTTTTGTAAGGGGTTGTATCACAATTTTTCCGAAAATTAAAAAAAAAATGAAATTTTTAGCCTGAAATGCCATCTTATAGGGATTAACTACGAGTTCGGAAAGGTATGTCATTCCACATTTAGGTAGGTATTTCCATTGTTATGGCCAAAATATAAAGGATTTAGAAAATTTAAAAATTTAAATATTCGAATTTTTTATAAGGGGTTTTGAATTTAGGTTCCTTAGCTTTCTATTTATATTAAGTTTACCTACCTTATTAAAAAAATCAAAGTGTTAGACAAAAACAAAGACTTCGATTTAGAAAAAACATATTTTTCCTTTTCATTCAAGCAATAAATCGCGAGTTTCAGATGGAAGAATCCAGATTTTACTTAGCCGCCAAGTGGGTTTTTAAGGCCGGGCGATATGACTGCCCGCAAACAATAAAATATTAATTATTTTGCTCGGTATCGATTTGGCTCTCCCCACCAGTGGGTCACCATCCCCAAAGCCCACAGTCCGCTGTTTTCATTCTTGTATTTTTTTGCCTTGCTTCCAGCTTTTATTTGTATTTGATGTAGTGGTTGTTGTAGTTGCGGTTGCCGCAGCGGCTGTTGTTGTTGTTTTAAATCCATTAGGATATGACAACCCCCTGGTTAAATTCAATTAAATTGTTTTCTCTTTGGGTTTACATTTCTTGGCAACTTTATAATTGTTTCATGTGTTTAAACCACTGCCGCCAAGGAAAGGTGCGAGTGCGAAAGGGAAAGAGCGCGCCGGGACGGCGTTGGTGCGAGGGAGATGCACGATGGGACAAAGGACATTGGCGAAAGGACGATGGGCAACTGGGGACCGAGACGCCAGGACGCCGGGACGCCAAGGCGCAAAGCCAAGAAGCAGAAGCAGCATAAGAAATGTGTACGTACGACTGCCGCCCAAGGTAAAGGACCAGGATCGAGGGGATCTGAAAATCCGGGTCTGGGTTGGCAGAACGGAACGAAGTTTTCAGTAGCCTCGAGAGATTTTCCTGTTTTTTCTTTCGCCCTTTCCCCTTTTTTTTTTTTATTTATTTTTTTTTTTTTCACTGTGCTTTTTACCCCCTCCAGATATGTATATATATATATATAGTATACCCATGTCCTGGGATCTGGCATTTGTTTTGGTCTCTGTTTGCCGTTGTTGTTTCGTAAAATAATCAACGAAAACGAGAAAAAATTGAAAGTAAGTAAGAAACAAATAAAGAAAAGCAAGAAACGAAGAAAGAGATCCAATTCTATTTTACAAATTGATGAATATTCTACTAGATCGGTGTAAGTCCAAAGTAGATATTCACATGAGAAATAACTCTTTTTTCATTATATAACATGATATCTAAACGTTAAAAAATCCTAAAAATTAGTACATAAGTTAAATGATTTTTTATACTAGGAATTTTAATATAATAAAATGAAAAAAAAGTTTTTCCGAACCGAATTTATGATAATAGTGATTTCAAGGCGATACATTTATATAATATTATGGCACAAAAAAAAACAGGATCAAATTTACACATATCATATTTACCATGAAATAATGTGGAATTGATGTTGTGTAACTATCTCTCTCAAAGATTCTCACACTTCGAAAAAGAGAGGAAGAAGCAATATGGAAATTCGAACTTTTCCACTTAGAAGGTCTTTTATACATTTCGAACATTTCAAATTGATATGTGCGATATCAAATTGATCCCCGGTTTCATCAATTTGATCATCATCTTGTATTAATTTTCTTAAAGTGCAGTATATTTTCAGTGCTGGCTTCTTAAAGTCTTTCGGGGGATCAGTAATTGCTATGTGGCTCCATTCTCTCACACCTTCAGAACTTTCGGTTTGTCACTGGATTCGGGATTTCGTCCCCTCGAACATATTTTCGAGCATTCCATCTTGAACATGTGCTTGGTTTATCCAACTTCACCCTCGTTCATTTATTTCCCTTTTTTGTTTCTTTTTTTTTTTGGACAGTCACAGTTGCCAGTCGCCAGTTCGCGAAATCACAGCAGCACACACAACTTCTCAAAAAAAAAAATGAAAACAAGAAACAAAACCCTCTGCTGAAGGAGGAGGAGGAGTTACATTTTTACATGTGGTGACGGTGACGTCGACATCACCGGCGGCTGACGGACCAGAAAATAAGCATCCTGGCTCATTCCATCCCGGATCCCAGGACCACTCTCTCTCTCCTTTGGCCACTCCACCTGGCCTGTCCGTCCCTTCACCGCCGCCGCCGCCGCTGATGTTGATGTTTTTGGCGTGCGGTAAATGGCAAGGCCGAGCAGCCAGTGGTTGCTACCCCAGAAAACACCCCACAGACCGCCCATCTCATCGCATTTCGTTACTTGGCAGTCACCGCGCAAATGTTACAAATATTTGAAATATTTAAAATGGCACGCACACACACACAGGGCACAAATATGTAGGTACGCGCACATACATATATTCAGGCATGTGTGGCCCAAGTGGGTGGGTGGCCCTAAAAGTTTCTCACCGAGACCTTTTTGCATTATTAATGGCAAATTTCAATTAGCCTTTTGCACTAAACGCAGCCAAGCGAGGTTAGACCGAAAAGTTTGGAAAAGGAACTAGGCAAATACGAGTAGCGATTGGGGGTTTCTCTCTTGAAAATTACCTATAAGTAATCCCAAAATAGGTAGGTCTCAGGAAAGGGATGCCAATAATGTTGTGTATTTTAAGCTTTTAGCCAAAGGTTCTAGTTGTTTTTTTCTTTGAATATTTGAATTAATATATAAATAATGTTGAGTCTTAGCTTATATATTTACCAATATAAAATCCTGATTAAATAAAACGGTCAGTAGCAAAATTCACACAGATCGAATTGACATAAAAATCTAAAAAAAAAAAAACATAAATTCGGAAATAATTAGGAGCCGGGTGTAGGCTATGAATTGGAACAAAAGCGGCCCCAAAAAAATGTTTACCTCATACCTAAGATGAAAATTTGAAAATTTATTCGGATTTTTTACAAGCCATTATGTTTGATAAAAACTTTTAACAATTTTATCAACACAAGATGAATTTGTCCTAATTTTACATAGAATAACACTTGAAGATATATTGTGTGCCCAATTTAGTGATCTTTTAAAAGCCTTCAATGCCACCCTCGCTAATACCAATTTAATGTTTTTGTTTTGTTTGGCATAAAAGTCAAATGCTAAAAGTGTGTGGGTGTGTGTGCACCCGTGGAAATATTTTAAAGCTCAGTAGGCAGTAGGCAGAAGCAGAGAATTCCGCCTCTCAAACACACCTTCAGTCTTACACTGAGATAAATTGCTAAATATTTAAAAAATATTCGATATTGTATCTTGGCTTTAAACTCTTTGTCAGTAAACTCATTTCATTGTAACAAAAATTATTTCTATTTGTTTAAACTTTAAATTTACTTAGCTATTTTTCTGCGAGTGCTAGATTTCAGCCTCCATAAAGTCCCATGGGCATGTGTGTAGAGGTAAGCACTTCCGCTTCCGCTTTCATGTTGGCTCCTCTCACTCCTCCTCTGTCGCTGGCTCCATTTTGGTCAGAAATATGAAATGAAAGATAAGCAAACCCGAAATCAGCTCCGCACACAGGCTTCAAAAGGTAAAGTTACCACCACCTCGTTCGCCCGCACAGATCTAAATTATTTAGGGATAATTTGAGTGTGCAGCATTTTTGTTATGATTGCTCTGCTGCACTCATATTTACATATGTCCACGAGCTGAAAGAATGAAAACAGAGTGCAGGGCCAAAATGTAACAAAAGGAAATCCAGGCGAGCGGGGGAAAAAGAGATGGAAAATTGAGCGGGCGGATGTCGGAATGTCTTTGGTTATTTTGCGGTTTTTGTGCCGTCTGTGTATGCGAATACGAGTTTGTTTCCCCTTTTATGGCAGCCACTTTTCACTCTTCACATTCCACTCCCACTGCAATTGTCCCATGTCCTTGGTGCTGCCACTGCTGGGTATTATCCTTTTGACCAGCAGCTTGCCACGCAGTGAAACGCCAAGTGATCCTGGCCGATTCCATATCATAGCCACAACCGCAAGAGCTTTTCAATGGGAATCGGGAGGAATGGAAAACTTGTAGATATTTTTCACACAAAAAGAAACACGGTACTTACACACATAACGTTTTTACCATGAAATATTGTAGAATTGATATTGAAAAATGTAACTTTTTCGATTTCTCTCTTTCGGAGATATTGTTACTTCGAAAAAGAGAGGAGAACCAATATGGCGACCTCGAAATTCGAATTTGTTCACATTGTGAGAATATCAGAATGATTTGTGCGGTATCAAACATACCATATTGATCCCAGATCTCATCAAATTGATCATCATTGCGTATCAAGTTCTTTTTGGGTGTAACTATATTCTAAAGATATGAATCTTATCTATCTTATCTTTAGACCGAAAAGATCAAAGTTGAATAACGAATATTATTCCTTATTACATACAATTCTAGTATAAAAGGTGACAAAGAACAAATAACTTTTAGAGTAGAAATGATAACCCCCGTTTTGATTAAAAATAGTTGCACATAAAATGCCATTTGGTTTTCATTTTAAATCTCTCTATCCTTGAATCGCTCCGAAATGGTTCACAGACCAGTTTGTCACTGTTTTCGTCCTGATCCCTGGCCTCCGCTGCCATCCTTTGTCCCTTTGGCCCGTGTCCTTGGCCATCATCATCGTTGTCGTCGTCGTCATCTTGTCGTTGCTGTGCGGCTCCTGCGGCAAATTAAAATTAGTTGTTTATTTTGTGCAACATAAACAAATAAGCGCGACGTTCAGGACCAGAATATCCACCACCTCCATCCCATCAGGATAAGGGATGCAGAAGGAGACTGGCGGTTTAGACGGGCTCCGTTAAGTTGGGTCCATCGAAGCATTAAAAAGAAATCATTTATCAGAGCCACAGACGAACGCAGTTGGGGGAGCTGTGGCTGCAGCGAATGCAAATGGAAAACCGGCGACAAGCGAGATGAGGGCCACTGCCAGTGCAATCCCAAATGGAATCCGTCATGATTCCGCTGGCAAGACACTTGAACTGGCCACTCAAGGTGGCAATAAATCCGTTCAAGCAATTTTTGAAATTTGTCTGGAAAACATAATCAGTTTATTGCTTCCATATTTAAAACAACTTTTCCCTTTTTGAAATCCCCACTGCGGCAACAAGTTCTTGGAGTCAGGTGAGATTACGCTATCTTATAATTTGATGGCATCAGAAAACAATGTATTAATCATTTTATGAAACTTAAAATGCAATTTCTCTCTGTGTAGTTAGGTGTGGTTCCAATGTAATCCAGTTATTTATAGTTTTACGGAGAATGTGAGAATATAGGAGTAGCTGGGTTGATTTCAAAATTTGAATCACGGTCCTTGGGCTTTCCAGATGGCCAGTTGCTTGGCCATCTCGTAGATGGGCATCAACTGGCCCGTCTCGCCCAGCTGCTTCAGCAGCTCCATGATGAAGGGCAGGTAATTGTGGCGCCGCCGGAGGTTCTCCTGTCGGTAACGACGCTTCTTGTCCTGCTCGAACTTCACATAGGTGCGCAGGGTGGCGATCTCCGCCTGGCGCTGCGAGTGACTCAGTGGCGATGGCTGGTGGACGAGCAGCTGGATCTGGCGCTCGTAGCTCCGCTGGCGATCCGAGACCAGGGCCATCAGGTTGAAGTGGATCTCTCCGACGCTGTAGCGCTGCATGCGGGCCTCGATGGTGGGCCGCACCACATCCAGCCAGTTCTGGTCCCTGCCGATCTCGGCCAGCTCGATGGGACCCTCGTGCAGCCCGTCCAGCTCGAACAGGCGCCCCTCGATGGGCAGGTAGCCCACAAAGTGGTACACATCCTCGTCCGGCGGCGCCTGCCGCATGCTCTCCAGCTCGAAGAGCACGGGTCGGGCGAAGGAGTTGTGCACCCCGCGGATCTTCTCCTCGTTGCCCAGGCAGAGGCCCCGGGTCACCGGGTCCAGGTCCTGGCAGAGGCGCTTGAAGCCGTTCAGAGTGTCGCCCAGGTCGATGTCCGGGTGGCGGAGATTCAGCAGGAGACCCAGAAGGGCCTGCGTGGCACAGGCGTTCGTGACCACCTGGCGGGCGAAGAAGATGTCGCTCCGGTCGCGGACCACGCGACCAGCGGGCTTGTCGTCCTGCACCCACTTGAACAGGAAGATCAGGCCGTGGATGGGCTCCAGGTGGTGGAAGGCGTCGGCGTCCAGGGTCCAGATCTCCTCCACCTGGGCGCCCGTGCAGCCGAAGCCGCGAATCAGTTCGGTGAAGACCCCCGGATCGCTCTCGATCAGACACCAGCTGCTGTCGCTGTCCTCACCAGATCCTGTCCCTGGATTCGCTTCTGCCATTGCTACTTGCTTCACTCGGTGTAATTTTTCAATTTTAAGATTAGAACCTGTTAGCAAGTGACGTTGAGCTCAAAATGTTGGGGTTTGTTTGATGTTTTTTTGACACATGAAACTGAGAATATTCATGACTATTTGATTAATTGACTGCTGATGATTTCATTTTGCACGCCCATACACGCGCATATTGGACCAATTTACAATGCAAAAGAGTTGCCGGATTCCCAGTCGGGTGGTTCACTCAAACAGGTGATACAAATAGAAATAGTAGGTTTCCAGCAGATTTATTTATGATCTCTGTGGATTATCAAAACCAGAGCTCATTTCATTATTATGCCCATCTTATCGTTTCTTCTTATTAATCTTATCAATTTCTTTTTTCCAAGAAGAACTTTTAAAATTAGAATTCATTTTATTTTTGTTTTGACTTTTAATTACCCGTCTGAAGATTAAAAAAATTATATCGCCAACTCGGTGAAAACTTTCCTTTCAAATTCGAATGGCGTCAATTTACTTTTCTTGTCTTAAGGTAATGAACCAAAAGTTAAAGTCCCAACCTCATCGTACACACATGTTCAACACATTCTCCCGTGTAAACTTTCTCAAACTCCATAATACACCATTTTTATACAAAATAGCTATTAGCAATATATATTATTTAAAAAATATATATATTCTTTCCAACTTTGGAGACTTAAACTATTAAGTTTTAAAAAAAATAAAAAGGGAACCGCGAATTCTTTAGACCTCTTTTCCTCCACACTCTATATTCGTTCCTCAGTCATGATTTCGGCGTTCTCAGAACCGCAATTCTCCGCCCTCCTCATGAATGAAGCCCTAATGAGCCGCAATCGATCAACATTGCTGATATGTGGCTCACCCTAATGCTTACATATCCTCCTCGCTGTCTGTGTATGGGGGGGCGTGGGGCGTGGGAGGGCCGTGGCAAATGGCGTCGCATCGCCAGGGGATTAACAGGCAGTAGCTGGGGCCGCCTGAGGGATAATAAGTGCATTGGAGCATCAAATCAATAAAACGCGCATACTGCCCCACGGTTGCGACACACACAAAACACACACGCACTCGCATGGGACACTGGCCATGGGACATGGGACATGCGAGAATTGTGCGGGTCCCTCTCGCCCCACTGCCACAAAGAATTCGCTGCTGCATCAGTGGCTGCAATTGCGAAACATTGTTAATTTATGCAAATTTAGCCAACGCCGCTCGCTTTGTGAAACGCCAATGAGGCAAGAGAGTCGACTGGAGGCCCACTGCACCACTGCAGCCACGCAACCACCACCATCGGGCGTCGTCATAGCCGCGACCATGGCCAAACCCGCGACCACAGCGCCAACAACATTAACGGAGGAGCTGCGCACAGCTGACGATGCAAAGGGCGGTGTCCCTGCTCGGGCGCCACTGCAAAGGTGGTCGGTAGGTCCAAGGGAGACCCTCCGGCTGGGCTGCCTTGCATAATTTTTGGCCCCACCACCTTGCCTTATTTGCATGCCATCCCATCCACTCCACTCTACCACTCTACACCACTCCATCCATCATGGAGACCTCAAAGCCTATTTGGGTTTGGGACCACTCCAGCCACTGGGCTCGAGCGAATTAGCACTCACCTAGCCAGAAAGTTTCTCATCGATGGCCACTCCAGCAGTCATAATATTAAATACAGCTGCACACTGAAATAATGAAGAGAACGCTTATAAGATAAATGGATACCATGTTTCATGGGAAAAGAAAAGTAAAATAATAATACTACATTATAATATTACTAATAATAATAATAATAATAATACTACATTATAATAGTACTACATATAGTACAATAATAATACTACCTTTTAAAAAAATATAAAGTATAAAGTGAAAGTGTAAAATCATCTTCTCAATTTTTCCAGAACTTTGGAACATATTACTTATAGAAGCTTACTTACGTACCTACATATTAGTATCTCTATAAGTAGATATCGTAGTTCCTAGATTACCAGTATAATAATAATACTACATTATAATAATACTAGAATGTGACTATAATATTAAGTATAAAGTTAAAGTGTAAAATCATCTTCTTAATTTTCCCTGAACTTGAGAACAGATGACTTATAAAAGTTTACGTATATATATATTAGTATCCCTATAAGTATATATCGTAATTCCTAGTTTACCAGAATATTTTCAAGTATGAAATGGCTTTTAAAGGCAGATGTAACTTAATTACTCGCAGTGTATACATATTTGATAATACAAATATATGGCTAACTGTATTTATTGTATTGTCTAGACACACGAAAACCGCAATTTGACTGCGCCTGCATTGCATTTTCCATTTTTCATTTTTTTCACCCCGATTTTTTATACGGCTTAACCGCATTAATGGTAAAAAAAAAGTAAAGCAAATTCCACTTAATTGTTCAATTTTCATGGAATTCGCCAGTTCAGGCTCAAAGGGCATGGCCAATGGGCCAGCGACAGGATGGGGGGTGCAAAGGGTGCCGGTGGGAGTCGCCATGGGATCCATGACAGATGTTAAGCGCACCTTTCGACCTCCGGGGAGTAATGTGGACTGCAGGTGTCCATTTCATATGGTAATTGAGGCCTCTGGGGAAACTTGGATTTCTTTACAGCAAAATACCACAAATACAGAATTCTCTCACATGCCTTTTAGTTTTCTTCAAAAGATTTATAAAGCTCTTGTCACAGGATCGCAATAAATTAAGTATAAATATAATGGTAAATTAACCAATTTAATAGTTAAATAGTACTCAACCACAAAATTGTCAATTATACCAATCATATAGTTACTCACACAAAAAAAAAAATAAACACAACTGACCATTTTGTAGTAGTTTTACTATTAAAAAGTAACCAAATCAAGAACAAAATACACGTGACTATTTTTAACAGTAGTAAACTATTTTTTAAGGTTACGTAACTATGCGAATGGGTTAATTTTACCCATCAAATTGTATTTCAGTTTCTATCGGAGTATTTCTATTGCAAAAAAGCTTTTAAAAACGTTTACTCATGTGGTGGACCGTGATTTCCCATGCAAACTCAGGAGATTACACCTGAGTGATACTTGAACTTCAGAATGCTCGACCTCGGATAGTAAATTTCAAGGGCTCCTCCAGTTATACAATTTCGTTTGTAATATCTGACAAGATCTGTCCCCAAAATGATATGCATTTGGGACAGCAGATCACAGCTGAAGCGTAATCTTGAGACGAAAACCCAAAAAAGTACCCACTCTTATCGAGGTAGACTCGTTAGAGGCAGAAGATCTTTGGGGTTTTGGGGTTCGCCTGCGTCATTGGCGAAAAAAACTGCACTCGGTGATAACTCGTGGGGGCGTCGGGCTGTCGACCCCGAGAATCGGATTGAGTGAAATGGAATCACAAAAAGAATTCCGTCTGTTTAATCTAATATCTCTTGGAATATCTGTTAATGTGTTTGTTCAACTAGCTGGGGGCAAATAAAGTCAACGGAAATGCGCAGCCCGCTTTATCAACATTTACCTTGGCGTTAGTATGTAGTGTTGGCCAAGATTAAGATTACGTATGTGGCAGTCAAAACAATTGGCCGAGAGCAAAAAATAATGTTAGTTCCCAGATAACAGGGTGAGTCACATCGAAGAGCCATAAAGTGCGTGGTTGGATATGCTTTACATCATAGGTCTATCTATAAGATCAGATCGGATCAGATCCCATAAGCAGATTGGATTTTCTTATAAAATGGGTCTTGATTTGCTTGAATGCTTTCTTTTTATTTCACATATCACTTGCGCCGCAATACCATAAATTGGTTTAGCCACACGCTTATCAGGCAAGAGGACAAACAAGCGATTATCATCTATTTGGCCAGCGTCAGCTGAGATTTGGCCAAGGGAAGCTGCTGCTACTGCGAAGATATCGTGAGTTTTTGCATAAAAGCCCCGCAGGCTGGCGTACAGAGGATAGTAACGATTCTCCATTCGAACCGAAAACACACCCCAACGACAACGACGACGATGACAACGAACCGATCCACCAGACTTCTGGTGTTGCTAGTGGTAATTGCAGAATATCGGAAAATATCGCGGATATATCGATTCAAGTGCTTTATATATCACCTGCATCGATCAGTGTCGCAATGGGACTTTTACTCCCAATTTTTTTTGTTATTTTTTGTTCTTTGGTTATCTGGTTAACTGACGAGTTGTACGTATTTCATTGGAATCCATTCGGTGTGGCACTTGGATATGCACATGCCTCTAAACACCAATCAAAATCGTAGCTCCCGGGACTCTTGTTACTTTGGATAACGTTCAAAGCGCTCGGCGATCACTCGAAAGTATCCTATGCAAGTGAAACGAAACGAAAGTGTAATTGTTAAGGTCCCGAGACAAAACAGTGCACCTTGACCTTGATTTCAAGGAGCTGACCAGGCCCACTAACACGGACTTCCCCTCTCCCTCTCTCTCTCTCATACAGTTGACCTCCTTGGTGGCCAGACATCAGGCGAATGCCGCCGCCGTGGGACTGAAGTGCGGCGGCAAGAGCGCCGTCTGCGTGGGACCGCTCTCCTATCAGCAGTGCGTGGACGACCTGACCGCCGGTCCGGTGGTGCCGTGCGAGTTGAACACCCGCTGCGTCACCGATGGCCTCGAGATCTGTGTGCCGGTCAAGTCGGCCGCCGCCGCCGAGGCGCCCACGGCTTCTGTTGCCAAGATGGTCACCATCACCGACAGCCCCGTCAGCGAGTCCGCTCCGCTGGTGGATGGCAGTTCCAGCGTTGCCGGCGCAGAGATCTCCACCGAGGGACCAGGTGCCGCATCCAGCGCTGCTCCCACGGAGACACCTGCTCCGGTTGAGATCACTGAGGCTCCGACCACCCAGGCCCCCGCTGAGACAACCACGGCAGCCATCGAGACCACAACTGGATCAGAGACGGAGTCCACGATTCCCGGCGAAACAACAGACGTGGACACCACTTTGGCACCCGGATCGGACATCACTAGCCCACCCATTGAACCCAACACCCCTGTGGCACCCGAAGGCACTACCACAGTGGTTCCCGGAGAAAGTACCAATGCTCCTGCAGGAACTACTCTTGCCCCAAGTGAGGCTGATCCGAACACGCCAAGTGATCCCAATGCCCCTCTGGACCCGAACGCACCCGAAGGATCTACGGACGAGCCCGGCTTAACCGATCCCACCACTCCAGCTGAAACCACTGAAGCGCCAGGTTCTCCTTCCGAGGGATCGACTGCAGCTCCCGGCACTCCTGCTGATGCCACAACCGCCGCACCTGGAACTCCCGCCGATGTAACCACTGCTGCTCCTGGTTCTCCTGCTGAAGGATCCCCTGCTGCTCCTGGAACTCCCACTGAAGGATCCACTGCAGCTCCTGGTTCTCCTGCTGAAGGATCCACTGCTGCTCCTGGTTCTCCTGCTGAAGAATCCCCTGTCGCTCCTGGCTCTCCCACTGAAGAATCCACTGCAGCTCCTGGAACACCCGCTGATGTAACCACTGCTGCTCCTGGTTCTCCTGCAGAAGGATCCCCTGTTGCTCCTGGTTCTCCTGCTGAAGGATCTACTGCTGCTCCTGGTTCTCCTGCTGAAGGATCCCCTGTCGCTCCTGGTTCTCCCGCTGAAGGATCTACTGCTGCTCCTGGTTCTCCCGTTGAAGGATCTACTGCTGCTCCTGGTTCTCCCGCTGATGTATCCACTGCTGCTCCTGGTTCTCCCGTTGAAGGATCTACTGCTGCTCCTGGTTCTCCTGCTGAAGGATCTACTGCTGCTCCTGGTTCTCCTGCTGAAGGATCCCCTGTCGCTCCTGGTTCTCCCGCTGAAGGATCTACTGCTGCTCCTGGTTCTCCTGCTGAAGGATCCCCTGCTGCTCCTGGTTCTCCTGCTGAAGGATCCCCTGCTGCTCCTGGTTCTCCTGCTGAAGGATCCCCTGTCGCTCCTGGTTCTCCCGCTGAAGGATCTACTGCTGCTCCTGGTTCTCCCGTTGAAGGATCTACTGCTGCTCCTGGTTCTCCCGCTGATGTATCCACTGCTGCTCCTGGTTCTCCCGTTGAAGGATCTACTGCTGCTCCTGGTTCTCCTGCTGAAGGATCTACTGCTGCTCCTGGTTCTCCTGCTGAAGGATCCCCTGTCGCTCCTGGTTCTCCCGCTGAAGGATCTACTGCTGCTCCTGGTTCTCCCGCTGAAGGACCCACTGCAGCTCCTGGAACTCCCGCTGATGTAACCACTGCTGCTCCTGGTTCTCCTGCTGAAGGATCCCCTGCCGCTCCTGGTTCTCCCGCTGAAGGATCCACTGCAGCTCCTGGAACTCCCGCTGATGTAACCACTGCTGCTCCTGGTTCTCCTGCTGAAGGATCCCCTGCTGCTCCTGGCTCTCCCGCTGAAGGATCTACTGCTGCTCCTGGTTCTCCCGTTGAAGAATCCCCTGCTGCTCCTGGAACTCCCGCTGATGTAACCACTGCTGCTCCTGGTTCTCCTGCAGAAGGATCCCCTGCTGCTCCTGGTTCTCCTGCTGAAGGATCCCCTGTCGCTCCTGGTTCTCCCGCTGAAGAATCCACTGCTGCTCCTGGAACTCCCGCTGATGTAACCACTGCTGCTCCTGGTTCTCCTGCAGAAGGATCCCCTGCTGCTCCTGGTTCTCCTGCTGAAGGATCCCCTGTCGCTCCTGGTTCTCCCGCTGAAGAATCCACTGCTGCTCCTGGAACTCCCGCTGATGTAACCACTGCTGCTCCTGGTTCTCCTGCTGAAGGATCTACTGCTGCTCCTGGTTCTCCTGCTGAAGGATCCCCTGTCGCTCCTGGTTCTCCCGCTGAAGGATCTACTGCTGCTCCTGGTTCTCCCGCTGAAGAATCCACTGCTGCTCCTGGAACTCCCGCTGATGTAACCACTGCTGCTCCTGGTTCTCCTGCAGAAGGATCCCCTGCTGCTCCTGGTTCTCCTGCTGAAGGATCCCCTGTCGCTCCTGGTTCTCCCGCTGAAGAATCCACTGCTGCTCCTGGAACTCCCGCTGATGTAACCACTGCTGCTCCTGGTTCTCCTGCAGAAGGATCCCCTGCTGCTCCTGGTTCTCCTGCTGAAGGATCTACTGCTGCTCCTGGTTCTCCTGCTGAAGGATCCCCTGTCGCTCCTGGTTCTCCCGCTGAAGGATCTACTGCTGCTCCTGGTTCTCCTGCTGAAGGATCCCCTGCTGCTCCTGGTTCTCCTGCTGAAGGATCCCCTGCTGCTCCTGGTTCTCCTGCTGAAGGATCCCCTGTCGCTCCTGGTTCTCCCGCTGAAGGATCCACTGCAGCTCCTGGAACTCCCGCTGATGTAACTACTGCCGCCCCTGGCACTCCTGCTGATTCCAACGTTCCTGCTGGTGGTGCTCCTGCTGATTCCAATGTTCCAGCTGGTGGTGCTCCTGCTGACTCCAACGTTCCCGCTGGTGGTGCTCCTGCTGATTCCAATGTTCCAGCTGGTGGTGCTCCTGCTGACTCCAACGTTCCTGCTGGTGGTGCTCCTGCTGATTCCAATGTTCCAGCTGGTGGTGCTCCTGCTGATTCCAATGTTCCAGCTGGTGGTGCTCCTGCTGACTCCAACGTTCCAGCTGGTGGTGCTCCTGCTGATTCCAATGTTCCAGCTGGTGGTGCTCCTGCTGACTCCAACGTTCCTGCTGGTGGTGCTCCTGCTGATTCCAATGTTCCAGCTGGTGGTGCTCCTGCTGACTCCAACGTTCCTGCTGGTGGTGCTCCTGCTGATTCCACTGTTCCAGCTGGTGGTGCTCCTGCTGATTCCAACGTTCCCGCTGGTGGTGCTCCTGCTGATTCCAATGTTCCAGCTGGTGGTGCTCCTTCTGATTCCAACGTTCCCGCTGGTGGTGCTCCTGCTAATTCCAATGTTCCAGCTGGTGGTGCACCTGGATCATCTGCTAATGCCACCCCAGGATCTCCGGCTGTCCCGAACGTACCAGCTGGTGGTGTTCCTGCTGACTCCAACGTTCCTGCTGGTGGTGCTCCTGCTAATTCCAATGTTCCAGCTGGTGGTGCCCTTGCTAATTCCAATGTTCCTGCTGGTGGTGCTCCTGCTGGTTCCAATGTTCCAGCTGGTGGTGCTCCTGCTAGTTCAAATGTTCCCGCTGGTGGTGCTCCTGGTAATTCCAATGTTCCAGCTGGTGGTGCTCCTGCTGACTCCAACGTTCCCGCTGGTGGTGCTCCTGCTAATTCCAATGTTCCAGCTGGTGGTGCTCCTGCTGTACCCAACGTTCCCGCTGGTGGTGCTCCTGCTGACTCCAACGTTCCCGCTGGTGGTGCTCCTGCTGATTCCAATGTTCCAGCTGGTGGTGCTCCTGTTGTACCCAACGTTCCCGCTGGTGGTGCTCCTGCTGATTCCAACATTCCCGCTGGTGGTGCTCCTGCTAATTCCAATGCTCCAGCTGGTGGTGCACCTGGATCATCTGCTAATGCCACCCCAGGATCTCCGGCTGTCCCGAACGTACCAGCTGGTGGTGTTCCTGCTGATTCCAACCTTCTCGCTGGTGGTGCTTCTGCTGATTCCAACCTTCTCGCTGGTGGTGCTCCTGCTAATTCCAATGTTCCCGCTGGTGGTGCTCCTGCTGTACCCAACGTTTCCGCTGGTGGCGCACCTGGATCATCTCCTGCTGGAGTCCCCGTGGTCCCCAATTCGCCGCTCATTCCACCAGCTGGCTCAGTTATTCCATCGATTCCTGTTCTTCCTGGCGGCTCTTGGCCCTGGCACACCCGCCCGAACATTCCAATCCTTCCTCCGATCTGGAGGCCTCAGATTCCTGGACAAGATAACTCAGTTGCCGGCGCTATTGCTCCTGGCAATGGCCTGAACAATGGCGGTGTCAACCCGCCCCAACGTCCACCTTCCTTCTGGCCCAACTTGCAGAACTGGGTGAACAGCTGGCGACCAACGAGACCAGTGACCAGCACCGAGGCTCCTGCCCAACCGGAGGAACCCCAGCAGCCCCAGCAGCCGCAGAACCCCCAGCAGCCCGGCAACAACAATCCCGAGACAGCCGAGAGCGTAGAGCAGGCTGCTCCAGTTCCACCCTCCGGCGGAGCTGCGTCCAATGAGAATGCCTCCGTTGAGGAGGGCAACAAGGCCTCAGGCGAGAAGTCAAAGGACAAGCCCAAGTCCGGCGAAGATCAGTCCAAGGAGCAGGAGCAGAAGAAGCCCAGCTCCGAGGAGAAGGACAAGGACAAGGACAGCCAGGAGAAAAAGGACAAGGACAGCCAGGAGAAGAAGGACAAGGACAGCAAGGAGAAGAAGGAGAAGTCCAAGGACTCCAAGGAGGAGAAGGACAACGAGTCGCCGAAGGACAACGAGGGCGACGACGAGCCGAGCTCCAAGGAGAAGAAGCAGTACGTGAAGGACCTGATCAAGAAGCTGAAGAAGGGCGACGAGTGCGACGAGGACGACCTCTATCCGGATGTCCGCGACTGCCGCAAGTACTACCGCTGCGAGGTGAAGAGGTCCGGCAAGCACAAGCTCGCCCACCTGCGCTGCGCCAAGAAGGAGCGCTTCGATTGGATAATCCAAGCCTGTGTGCCCAAGGACGAGGCCCGCTGCCTGGAGAAGTAGAGGGGATCGCAAGGAATCCGTAGTAGGATCGGCTGCTCCCAAATGATAATCCCACCATCAACCGAACTTCTATATATTGGCAATGATATTCTATGTGTAACCCTTGGTCCTACCTAATTTATTGCACTATTTTAAAAAATCCTTTATTTGTTTGTTTTTTCTTATTAAATCTGAACTTTATGAAAATCTGGCAAATCTTGTGCGTCTTTTTGGGTGGGTATTACTTTCGTAACCCTAGGGGTCTCTGTTTAGATACACACAAGAAAAACAGGTTCTCGTAAAATCGATATGGCCAGGTAAATTTCAGGTATTTCATACCCATATCGTTTTTACATGAAATACTCATCGAATTGATATTAAATAATATCATTTTGCCGAATTCTCTCTCTCGGAGATTCTCTAACTTCAAAAAAGAGAGCAAGAAGCAATATGGCGAGCAAAAAGACGTGAGTGGAAGCGTTTTTACGTATTTGACCATATCAAATTTACCAGGCCCCATATTACATAATGTAAAATCGATCTACGTTTCATATCGAATTTTTTTTTGGTGTACATTATTTTGATTAACTTTATAGCATAGGATTCATTCTTTCCATTTCTATTCCTTGATTCAATTCAAAACCTTGAAGAACCAAAGATCTAGCCTCTAAAGGCCTAAACTTAACTTGGTTCATATGTCTTTGAACTATCTAACTATCTATCTAAATGGGCTCTCGGCACAGCTGTTTTGAGTCTTAGTTCGAGCCTGGCCAACCACTTTTTGTTCCTACCAATTTGCTGATTATGCCCTTCAATGCCAATCCCACTCCCTCTAAGTCGCATAATGAGTGAGGGAACTTTGGCAAAGTTTCCGCAGCGCTTCCTTAAAGCATCTCACTTACACTTGCCAAGTTTTTTTCCTATGTAAATATTTAGTGTAGCATAGAATTTTGAAGTGAAACGTAAACAGGAGCGAAAAAAAGCTGAGCTGAGGGGAAAGTGCATTGGCTGGCTTGGATCCGGGTGGCCAGAAGGCAGAACCGGAGGAGTCCTGGTCCTCCAACCAGAGAACGAGAACAGGGGAGTGTGGGGGAGCGAAGCAGAGCAATACACTTAAGTTGATTCGCTGTCATCCATTGCAGCTCATTTATCATTAGACGGAGTCACACAGGACCAGGCCTGGCGACAGTTTCAGTGTCGTCTAAGCAGGACGAGGACGGGGAGGAGGACGAGAAGGTGGAGAAGGATCAAGGACGGGGGACATGGGCGCGTCAAGAGCAAGCCCAACACTTTGCTGGGAATGAAAGCAGGGAGACCACGACAACGACGACGACGACGAAGTAATTCAATTTTTATCGTGGGTAATTTTGTAACGAGAAACGAAGCAAGCAAATGCAGTGGGTTTGGGTTTGGGGTTGGGGTTGGGGCTTCATGGCTACAGTGGGTATAAGGGACCGTCGCTGACCGTGCTGATAAGAGCGAGATGGAAATGTTATACAGCCACTGACACGAGAATTGCGGTCTGACAGCGAAAGCCAAGGCCTTAACCCTCTAACAGCCAACGGGGGCCACACATCTAGCTAACCCTAAATGTATATACGAACTCTACGATCAAACTTAACAAACAAATTAAGTAGGTATTTTATCTATCAGATTTAAAAGTAATAGAACAGTAGTATATCTATAAAGAGAGATTAACAAAGAGTAAGGGTTAAAATAAATTATACAAGCATAGATGTGCTTAGTTAGTTCATATTACAATATTATATTATCATTATTACAGTATATTATATATTTATTATAATATATTACCATATTATAAAAGTTTAATGATAATGATTAATAATAATTCTTCGTTTCTGTCAAATGGATTTTTTAAAACATTTTTAAAATTTTTTAAAATAATATTGTGATAAAATTATACATCGTTTTAAAACCATAAAGAAAATCTCGAGACGTTTCACAAAGAATCACTCATATAACAGTTCTAAGTTAGATTTTCTAAGACACAAGAAAATTTCTCAATATTAAGTTGATCTTTTAAAATATAAATAAAATTTCTGTCTAACTATCAACAAAATATTTTCAATAATCCTGGTTTAAAATTTTAAATTCTTAAAAATAAAGAACTGCAAAATAAATTTTATAAATGTCAAAAAACTCAAATCCATTGTATAAAATATTAAAAAAAAAAAAAAACAGCAAGAGACCAAAAAAAAAATCAGCAAGAGATGAATGAAACTAAGAGCAATGAAAACGAAATTCCCAGAGGAAGATTTAAAACAACACCTTCAGGGTTAAGAGCAGACCAAGTCGGGGTCAGAAAGAGATGCGCGGGGGGAGGTGATGGCGATGGGTGGTGTCGTGACACGGAGTGGTGCAACGCAATGTGCGACCATACGTTGAAAATTCAATTTGCCTGATGACTTGCTGTGGTTTAAATACGGCCAAAAAGCGACAGCGCACATTAAACTCATTGCCGCCGTTGTGGCCAAACGGATAAAAGGCGAAACGGACCGGCGACGGGCACCATGGCTACAGGACCTACAGGACCATGGTCCTGCCCGTCCGAATCATCCACCCATGTCCAGCCAGCTGCACATTATATACTTATGCATACGATGCAACAAAAAACGACGAGGAAGAGCCACAAAAAATAAAAAAAAAAACTACAACAACAGCAGCAGCAGCACAAAAAATAAAGCCAGCAATGCAGCAGCAGCAGCAGCAACAACAGAATGAGACAGCGGCGCGCAAAAAGCGTAAACTTTGTTAACTCCATTTGACAACACGGCGGCGCGGAGTGGAGAGGCGTCCATGGAGCATGGAATCCAGGGTTCCACAGTCCAGAGTCCAAAGTCCGGCATGGAATCCAGGCCGGCATCCTGGCCACATGGACCCACTTGAAGCCAGGCCGTTGATTGCATTTCATGCGCTTGGAAAATCAATTTTTATTTAATTAATGTGCCTCGTTGCATGCATTACACATATGCCCCGGCCCCATTGGCCAGGGGTCCTATGTAAAGCCCATCCATGGCTATATATAGGTTGACGTCCATGTAAAAATAACGAAGCCTCCGCCGGAGATGCGACTTGGGTTAGATTAACTTATCGGTCGATGGAAAGCTGCCACAAAATAATGGGTTTCACCCACTAAACTGACTTCGCTCTATGGGTCCCTCAAATCGACATACTTTTGAAGTTGATTTCAGTACCTAAGCTGTGGGTTTTAGGTCTTTATCTTCTGATGTTTGGTACTGTAAAGGAAAACATTGAAACTTACGAGTCAAAAAATGCAAGTAAAGTAATTAAAATGTCAACTAATTCCTATTTTCCCTTTTAATTAGTCCTTTTATCTTACTCTTATTAGTATTAATGATAGGAGTATCTACAATATTAGACTTGAAAGTTGTTTTAATTTTTGAGAAACCAATAATATTATAATAATACGGAATAATTTCCAAACTATCATTCACTTGAAATTTAAGTGTGATTAATACCTATAAAAATATTAGTATTTAGGGAAAAAATTAGTTATACAAACTAAATCCATTGTTTTCTTTCATAAATCAATGGAATAACTCTTTAAGATTTTTATATGTAAGTTTCACGAAGAAATTTAGGAATTTATACTTGTATATCATTTTTGTGTTTAAAAAACCGCAAAGAAAATAAAAAAAAAATAATTTTTGATCTAGAAAATGTGCCACTAGAAGAGATATTCTCAATTTTATAGGTTCAGACATTGAACTATATAAAAAAAATTATTTGAATTCTAAAAGAACAATGTATTTAATGTGCCAAGTCGCGAAATCCCAGCACAGTCCCTCATTGGTAAGAAAAGTAATGAAAAGTTTATATAATACCCCTCTTAAAAGAGGAATAGTTTTGATTTTAACAACAGTTATGTCATTTCTCTCTTAAGTGGAAAATTGTAGTACTCGAATCTACTGCTTCTACTCATCCCACGTCTGCTTATCACAAATGCTAACTCAAGACATCTTTCCGCCTAGTTGATTTCCGTTGAGCCACCTTTCGCATACTTCTTAGGCGCCCACAAAAACCCACCGCGAAGCCTTCACTCCCCATTCTCCAAGCTCCATGCTCCATGCTCCATGCTTCATCCTTCATCCTCCACCGGGAACCGAACTGACCCACACCCCAGTGCCCAGAACTGCTCGGGTCTGGCTTTGGGAATTCGAGGAGAAGCCAGTAACATCAATCAGCGATCCCATCTAAATGCCATCAAATGGCATTTTCCACTGCCGCCTGCCAGGAAGCACAATGACGCCGCGGGGAGTTTGCCGCCAAGCGGTGGGCGGTTGGGCGGCTGGCTGGTTGGGTGGTTGCGTGGGTGTTTGTGGATCTGTGCCGCCTGCAAGGTGCTGCAACAAACAATGGCGGAGCTCACTAACGGGCAACTTGTACTTGTATATTTAATATTCACATTTCAATTGTTTTTTCTTTGTTTTCCTTCGAGGGAGTGTGTGTTTGTGTGTGCACCCAACTTTCCACCACCCCCCAAATGGGGTTCATTGCGCAATTTATCCAGCTCCTGTGTATTCCTGTATTCCTACAATGCTTGAGGTTCAGTTCGGTTGGGTTCGGCGGCTTGCTTTGGCTGCCCGGGCTCCTTGGCCCCAATGAGTTTTACCCTGTTTGCTTTGACTTCTGAGCTTTCCATTTCTTTCCTCCTCTGTCGCCGACAGCAGGGGCGAAAATCGAGGAGCAGGAGGCATCTGGCAACAGCTACCCCTGCATATCCTATCCATGCCTTTTATTTATAACATTTTCATAAAGATTCGTGTTATTAAAAATGGAATATATTCTCGCGCGAATACGCAATGGAATATTAATAGCATGAAAGAGCTTGAATTTTAATACAGATCCACAAGCGCGATTCCTTCAGGAGTCGAGAATGAGCGAAAGTAGCTTCCCTGTCAATGGGAAATCTGTGCATATCTGCGGCTTATCCCTACTGACCCGTCTGTCACACTTTCAGAACATTGTAGTTGGTAAATAAATCTTGCGTCAAGGAAATTGAACTATAATTTAGCACTTAAATAGAGCTCATTAATGGGACATGCCCAAAGTAATACATTTAAGAAACTAAAACTTATTGGCATTTTAAACTGAACTTACCTTGATAACTAGTTCGTTTTGTTGAGTGCACACACGCATCCTGACTCTGTGAAATAAAACATCCTCGGCGGTTCCATTATGTATATACAGCTGGGCTGTTGGATGGCCAACACGTTGACCCAGTAAGCGAGCCCGAATCCGAGCCTGGGTGCCAAAGCTCGCAGCCAGTCAAGCCGAAATGCTGCGAAGGTGTTGCTGCTGGCAAAGGTAAAGCCTGGTCCGGGTGTCCGCCGTGCCGTGCCGGGGTAATTGCCTTGAAAGGCCGCTGAAAGCCCTCAAACAAATTATAAATTGCCACCAACGGTACGGCGAGAGGCCCGGCTCAAAAGAGGGTTTACAGCATTTGACGGCGGCAGCGGCAGCAGGAGCCCCAATTCAGCTCACTCATTACCACGTCGCCTCCTTGGCTCCTTGTCCTTCTCCGCCTGTCTTATCTGAGGCAGCTGATCCATCACCTGCCGGCTCATGGGGAGTCGGGGGTCCCGAGTCCTGAAGTCCCGGAGTCCTCAGCTTATGAGACCGTCGTGAAGAATTTTCTGATTGCGTGTGCATTTTTAATGCGGCCTGCCTTTTGGCCTTTCAGCCACTACGCACTTCATTCATCAATGTGCCTGGCCTAAATGGAGCCACTGCCTTCGTCGCCACCGCCTCCATCCCGCCAAGACAAATGATGATGTGTATCCAGATTCGTTTTCGACATTTCCCTTTTGTTTCACTCGGAGCTGACCTCCTGTGCCCCCACGTTCTCCTCTTTTTTGTACTCTTGGTGGGTTCGCTTACTTTTCAGCAGAGGTTTGCCACGCATTGAAGGAGGGTTCTCCAGTCCCTATGCAAATATAAAGTATAGAATCTTTAGTTATAGTATTTATAAAGACGATTAAACTTTTTTAGATTAATATCTATGAGTGCAAGTTAAGATATGTTATATCCTTCTATTTTTTAGGAAATTATTTGGAAACAAAAAAAGGTATACTAGTTTATTAAAGCCTATATGATTATTATAAAGCTTAATTGTTTATGTTTCTGATGGAAAATTGACATTTATAAATTTTCTCATTTTGTTTAAGTTTAATTATAACCGATTCCAAATCTGCTAGTTTAATTATATATAGTTATATATTTTAATAATATAAAACTATACTAAACCGTATATTTTAATTTGCAGGTGTATAAATAGATACATGTAATGCATACAATATATGCCTATTAAAATATAATTTATACTTGGTTAAATAAGATTAATTAATGAAAATTAACTCAATTTAATATGAATTTCATAGCCTTATAAAACTAACTGCTAGTTAGTTAACTAATTATTTATTGTATTAAATACAATTGATTTAATATATCTAGCTCATCTAGAAAAAGTTAATATTATAACGATTTGATTTATTAATATTAATAAATATTATTAATATATATATTTATATTAATTATTATTAATATTTATTAATACTAATATATAATGAATATTACTTTTAAGTTTTTTATAATTTTCTCAGTGTATGCATACATATGTGCATATGTATATGTAAAGATGCCTTTGTGTTCATACTTACATACATTCGTACAAAGGGTATTCCGATTTCGGCCTTTGGGGACTTGGTTCTTTGAGCTCGCAGTGCTTTCTTTGATTTTTATAAATTTTAGATGGCACACGCCTTTGCCGCTCCCTTTGCCATCGCATCGCAGCGCCTTCCACCTGCGTTTCTGTGCTGCTCACTAATGAAATATGAATAATTAACACTGTGTTTTCTTTTTGTTCTACTTCATTTGGAGTTCATTATTTTTGGCTCACTGCATTTGGCCCCGGTATTTGACTTTTGGCCCCGTCCGCGTTGTCATCATGGTGAAGGGATTCCGTGAATTCCGGCTAATTACGCCGGAACGGAGCCAATTATTTCGCCAATTATTTATGCAGAAGCTTCTTCTACTTCTTCTTCTTGCCAAAGCGATCAGATTTGCCAGGGATGCAAAGTACTCACTTCCAAGCGAGGGTTATCGATAGCAAAGTACTCATTTCCAAGCGGGTGTTATCGATAACAAAGTACTTATTTCCAAGCGGGGATTATCGAATACACGGCACGCATTTGAAAAACCGCGAATTTTACAAAAGATGAGGTTTGTATTTATCATTGTTCGAATGAAATTATGAAAAATCATAAGAAAGCCGTTTGATCAGGCTTAAATTTAACCTCTTTGTAGACAATTAAAAAAAAACAGATTTAGAAATACAAAAATACGACGTGACGATTATTTAATATTTTAAAAATTAAAAATCTCATAAAGCTTATTATAGCCTATTCACATTCCAGTATTTTTATGATGCGTGTTCAATTCCCATATGTATTTGAAAATACAACCCTTCTCATATCATTTTGTGTCACAAAAACTTCAAGCATATCCCAACATTTTGAGCTCAACGTTTCTTGCTAACAGGTTCTGTTCTTAAAATTGCAAAATTACACCGAGTGAAGAAAGTAGCAATGGCAGAAGCGAATCCAGAGACCGACAGCAGCTGGTGTCTGATCGAGAGCGATCCGGGGGTCTTCACCGAACTGATTCGCGGCTTCGGCTGCACGGGCGCCCAGGTGGAGGAGATCTGGACCCTGGACGCCGACGCCTTCCACCACCTGGAGCCCATCCACGGCCTGATCTTCCTGTTCAAGTGGGTGCAGGACGACAAGCCCGCTGGTCGCGTGGTCCGCGACCGGAGCGACATCTTCTTCGCCCGCCAGGTGGTCACGAACGCCTGTGCCACGCAGGCCCTTCTGGGTCTCCTGCTGAATCTCCGCCACCCGGACATCGACCTGGGCGACACTCTGAACGGCCTCAAGCGCCTCTGCCAGGACCTGGACCCGGTGACCCGGGGCCTCTGCCTGGGCAACGAGGAGAAGATCCGCGGGGTGCACAACTCCTTCGCCCGACCCGTGCTCTTCGAGCTGGAGAACATGCGGCAGGCGCCGCCGGACGAGGATGTGTACCACTTTGTGGGCTACATGCCCATCGAGGGGCGCCTGTTCGAGCTGGACGGGCTGCACGAGGGTCCCATCGAGCTGGGCGAGATCGGCAGGGACCAGAACTGGCTGGATGTGGTGCGGCCCACCATCGAGGCCCGCATGCAGCGCTACAGCGTCGGAGAGATCCACTTCAACCTAATGGCCCTGGTCTCGGATCGCCAGCGGAGCTACGAGCGCCAGATCCAGCTGCTCGTCCACCAGCCATCGCCACTGAGTCACTCGCAGCGCCAGGCGGAGATCGCCACCCTGCGCACCTATGTGAAGTTCGAGCAGGACAAGAAGCGTCGCTACCGACAGGAGAACCTACGGCGGCGCCACAACTACCTGCCCTTCATCATGGAGCTGCTGAAGCAGCTGGGCGAGACGGGCCAGCTGATGCCCATCTACGAGAAGGCCAAGCAACGGGCCATCCTGAGCCAGGTGACCAGGGCCACCAGCCTGAAGCACAAGCAAGCCCAAGGACACTGATTCAAGTGTTGAAGTCTTCCCAGCCACTCATAATCTCATATTCTCTGAAAAATGTAGATTTATTCCGCTTATTTTGTTATAGTTTGCTTATTACAATGGCAGCTATCTAATATACCTTTCGATTTTGGAATAAATTCAGAACTTAACCATATATTTATCACACAAAAAAGGTATTAACGAGGTAAAATTCAATATACGAAAGTTTATTATATATTTGTCTTATTACAAAAGTTATAAAATAATGGGAAAAAGTTATTTTTATTTTCAGAGGGTATAATGATTTCAGTCAGAAGTTTGCAACGCAGTGAAGGAGACGTTTCCGACGCTATAAAGTATATATATTCTTGGTCAGCATGACTAGACGAGTCGATCTAGCCATGTCCGTCTGTCCGTACGTCTGTCCGTACGTCTGTCCGTCCGTTTCTACGCAAACTAGTCCCTCAGTTTTTTAAGCTATCAAGCTGAAACTTTACCAACGGTCGTCTTTCTGTTGCAGGTAGTATATAAGTCGGAGCCGGCAGGATCGGACAACTATATCTTATAGCTCCCATAGGAATAATCGGAAAAATAATTGAAAAAAAATTATAACATATGTGTTTTTTGATATATTACCTTATGCTCTTGGAAATATCATATTTTTCTTCTACTTTGGAATATAAATTTATTTTATTATTTTAGAATTTCAAATTAAATTTAACATAAATTGGATGATTATATTATATAGCTGCCATAGGAAGGATCGATTAATAAAAATAAATTAAAATTAAAATACTCCGTAAACTGCTATAATTTTGTTAACATTTAACATTTAACATTTTTGTAATTTCAAATATAACTTTGTTTGTTGCAAATCTAAATTTAACATTTTTGTAATTTCAAATAGATTATATAAACTTCTGCTGGCCGAAGTTAGCTTTTATTCTTGTTTCAAAAACTATCCCAACGGTTGATAGCTTTTAATATTTAGTACTTGAGCTTATCGACTACAATCGATTATCGATTGGTTGCCATCCCTGGTAAGCGGCATCGATTTAAAAGAAGTGTAAGAAGAAGAAGAACCAGATGGAAATATTTATTTAAAGCTTACTTTCGTTGGAAATTTCGTGGAAAAATGGTTTTCTATTTGGAGCATGTGCTGACGGGCGATCGGGTTTTCCTGATCGATGGTCTTAACACGCTGGGACGCCACCCGTCCTGCAACTGGATACTGAAGTACGACTATATGTCCCGATTCCATGCCGTCATCTTGGTTAAGCACGGCAAGATGTTCATCAAGGAGCTGGTAAGATGCGTTATTAGATGCGGGAACTTATACTAATCCTTGGCTATCCAAAAGGAATCCCTCAATGGCGTGTTTCTGAACTATTCGGAGCAGCGTATAGGGGCGGAATTACGGGAAATATCCGTGGGCGACGACCTGTCCTTTGGGGTCAAGGTCAACGGTGATGAGGAGATCGAAATACCCACTTCGTTTGGTATTTTTACTGTTAAAGCAGAGGAGCCGGACTCCACCGATCCTATGGGTGACACCCTGAATCCAAATCCTCTGGGTGAGCCTGCGACTGAAATGTAAGGACAAAAAACTACATTAAACAGGAGACTCGAATGCAAATGCCACACTTAAGGCGGTTATTTCTTAAGCCCACCGATAGGACCATGAAACTTGCATTCAAATGGACTGCAAGGAGCCCCCGCAATTCCACAAAAAGTCCCCACAATTGCGGTGGCCATCATAGGATTTGTTACAAAATAATTTTTAGGGATAGTTTAAGTCATTTACTCTTTTTCCCTTGTAATTACGCTTCTATTTTTTTGAAATTACCTTTTCGATTTTTTAACTAATTTTTTTTCAATTTTTTACCTTCAGTCTATAAACATTATTTTTGTTTTTTTGACTATTGTTAAAAATATAAATTTTTACCTTCAGTCTATAATCATAATTTTTTTTTTGCTTTATTGTTTTTTTGACTTTTGTTAAAAAAAGGAAAGAAAAAATGTATAATTCCCTTTCTATTATCTCATTATTATTAGAAGTGTATTAATTCATTTAATACAAAATTGATTAAAAAAACCTATTTTTAATCAGACCTTCTTAGTTTAACAAAATAAAATGCTAACTAAGAAATAGGTTTCCTAATTGGTAGTACTTGATAAAAAAAAACATAGATTTCATTTAAATAGATTAAATATTACATATTCAAAACTTTGTTCTATTAAATAAAAATGATTTAAAATGAGCTATTATTTCTATTGCAGCTGTTTGAGTCTTAATATAGTACCGCAACAATTTAGCCTGTAAGTATGATCTTGGTTATGAGGTCTGGGAGGCTGTATTATGACAAGCTCCGCAATTGGAAATCCGGCATGGGCCCCATCATTATCATTATATCCCAGAAACAGCAAATGCAGAATGCTTTTTGAATTTTAA
Source organism: Drosophila mimetica (assembly GCA_037075245.1). NCBI lineage: Eukaryota > Metazoa > Arthropoda > Insecta > Diptera > Drosophilidae > Drosophila > Drosophila mimetica. The sequence goes on from JBAMCH010000005.1 coordinate 8,595,148, forward strand.
TTGCCACTGCACTGAACAAAAGAAAAAGGAAATGCTTTGGATTAAAACTAAAAAATCACAGAAGAACTATATTTAAAAAAATGTATTCTAGATTAGAATAACTTTTGTTTATATATGTATATTTTTTAGTAGGTATTATACTTTTTTCAAAATAAAACTTGTAATATTTTTTAGCTTTGGCTATAGTTTTTATAATTATTTAAAAATTGTATAATGTAAAGATATGAACCCGTACTTAAATTTTTTTTCTTATATAATATTAAGCAGTTTTTATTTCTTCTAACTTCGTGGTAGAAGAAATACAACTAAGGCATTAAATTGAAATAATATTAGAATTAAGTTAGACTCAGAACACCATTTTTTCCGCTTTCATCTAAGGACAGTACATTTTTCCCACTGTCTATTGTCGAAAGTTTATAAATATATCAGATGGTTTTCCGTATTACGAAAGTTGGACTGTTTTGCGATAAACTGTGGAGGCTTAAGGGATACTTTGCTGAGCCCGCTCTCTCAATTGTAACGCTTTTAGTGTCGTCGCCCCTGACTAATTTGTCACTTTTGTTGTCGCCTCGACGGGACTCGGGATTTTCTATTTGTTTTTTGTATTACGCTGCCATTTTTGGGAGTTTTTAGCCCTTTGTATGTGGCAGGCAAAACCCTTTTCAAGGGCTATTTTGTATTCAAATGATGTTTGACTCGCCGGCCGACCCCTTTATCTGTCTCGCTTTCCCCATTTAGCTGCTGAACGTGTTTGGTGTGTACTGCCCCATTTTACCCCTCCGGAGTTCTCGTTCGCACGTAATTAGCTGTTAATTTGGACCACCACTTGGCAACCGGGTGTGGAATTTACTTTGTAACTTCTCCCCATGCTTCGTAGGGAAATTTGGGGAAAAACGCCTTTGATTTGCCACAAGAGACATGGGTTGCGAAAAGTTTATTAGCCTTGCTTTATATTTCAATATGTGTGCTTTTAATTGGTGAGGCTTTCGAGTTGGGTTTGTAGTTAGTTTTGATTTTACTAAATGTTTTCAACTCATAAATCAGTGTTTTCATTTCGACTCTTAACATTATTAACATGTTAAAATAATTTTATACTTCTTCAGTTATTTTTTACTCTTTTAACAAAGAAAAAGAGGTAGAGTACAAACATATTATAGATACATAGTATTATTACGTACATATGTATATTATTCTTGACAACCAATGTATCATAGTTTATAAATACAAGTTGAAATTATGGGCATATTGTCTTTAACATTTTGGCACAAGTAAGTAACTTAAGTAAATTAAGAAAGACAGTGAATAAGACTTGGTAGTCTGCTTCAAAATACAGCTAGAATTATTTTAAATGTAAAACCAAAAGAATACATTTCAAGGTACTAAAAATAAGGATCAACAAATAAAATGGTCGCTTTTTTCTTAAAGTTAAATTGTGAAAATTTGGTGGAGGATATCGAAAATTGAATTCCACTTCGAATGAGTGTGAAAAAGTTGAAATGAGAATGATGAGTAATTAATACTATTTTTAGGGCTTCAGATCCTTGATCACGTCGTTGACGAACTCCTGGAACATGGCAGTGGCCTCCACATCGGGGGAGGTCATGACCCGATCGAAGAGATCAAAGTTGAAGTGCCCGTTCAGTAAGCCCCGCTTGATGATGAAGGCGGGCATCCGGATGTCGAAGTAGCGCAGCTTCCAATGGGGGCGCAAACGCGGCACACAGATGCGGGTCTTGACCACCTCGCTGTCGTCTATCTCGAAGACATTGTAGTCCTCGCGTTCCTCCTCCTGCGGCGGTGGGATCACCGCCGGCGGAGCGTTCTTCTTGGCCCGCACGCGGCGCTTCTTCGGCGACGGCGGGCGGGGATTCGATTCTGGCAGGCGGTTGGCCATCTTCGCCGACCACAGCTTTTGCAACTCGTCCAGCGACTTGCGTTCCTCGTCGGTCAGTTCCAATTGGCCAAGTCCTCCCATCACGCTGGTCATCAGCTCCCCGGGGAAGCGGCGCGACTCCTCTATCCATTTGCCATTGGTGGGCACCATCTTCAAGCGACCAGCCATTGTTATAGAAAGTGAAATGAATTTAATAGTTTAAATTTTAATTTACTAAATTACTGAACAACAAGAGGTGATATCGTGATATCGACCAATCGATATATCTTGCGAAATGATGCGGCTAATAGAGATGGGATGGCCAAATCGATTCCGCACTGGATACATCGATGGCACGCCTATCGATTTCAGGGTCTTTGAACTTTCGTTGAACCGATATAACCGATATAACCGATATTTAAATTTAAATAAATCATGTAATTAAAATAAATATCTTCTTTTCATCAAGTATCAGGTTTTATGAGTCCAGCTACCTTTTCATGTATCTTAAGAGGTACTTAAAACAAAATACATTAATTTATAAAATTTAAAATTAAATTAAAATTTTGTTTTTATATTTAAAAAATTAAGTACCTTTTTTTAATGGTTAACATTTTTTTATATTAAAAAAAGAACTACCTTTTTATGGTAAAAACTTTTTTATATTTTAAAAATTAAGTACCTTTTTTGTGGTTTTTTTATATTTAAAAAAAAAGTACTTTTTTTTAAATATAAAAAAAAATATTTTGGAAGTTGGAAGTAATATATTATTAGTAATAATTTATTACATTGACTGAACTGAACCGAATTTCAAAAATAATAGTTCCGGTTCGGTTCCGGTTCAATTATACAGAAATTCGGCGCTCCGGCTTACGGTTCGGTTCTTTTTGTAAAAAATGTGAACCACTTCGGTTCGGAGTGGTTCACAGCAATGACTCTACAGTTTCTCAGTGTGTCATAACCTCATCACAGTGGCCGTGCTCAAAAAAATGTGAACCACTCCGGTTCGGAGTGCTTCAGCTCCGGAGTGGTTCACAGCCATGATTCGACAGTTTCACAGTGTTTCATAACCTCATCACAGTGGCCGTGCTCAAATCCACTGACAGCAAGTGAAACACAGAAAATTGAGAAAATCACAATAAATCAGAGAGACGTAGACTGAAGATCGAAGCAAGAAATTGGGATTTTCATAGACGGAATGGCTAGTATTACGATCAAGAATCAACCCACTCAGGTGCTGCACACCTACCAGGTCTGGCGCATCGGCAGCAACGTGGACGACAAGAGTCTGGACTACTGCTCCACCGATAAGGTGAGTGTTTTGAGCCTCGTACCTCCCATCGCAAAGTCATATACCATATACATATGTGAAAATCCCCCAGTCGGTGCACAAGTTCCATGCCAGCTTGACCCGCGGCGAGAAGAGTTTGTTTCTGGTGAACGAGAGTCGCAGCGGAATTGTGGCCGTGAATGGAAAACGGTTCGGCGGTCCGGTGCTAATCACCTATCGGGATGCCATCAACGGCGTGGTGAGGCTCCAATTTGGCCGCGTCGAGGGATATCTTCGGGTTTCGGGAAGCGTCACTGGCTAACCCGCATGGAAATCCTCCATTGGATATGTCGTTTTTCTAAATCGTTTGTTTTGTATTGTACCTAAACGTGCATTTCCATGAATGAGCAAAGAAAAATAATGTACTGAACCTCATTTTCGACTTTCTATTATTTTACATGCTTCTTCAGGGTCGGAAAATTAAATTGGTGTTATTAAGAATATTATTATTGAGTTATTTGGTCATTGCTAACAGAGTTGAGATCTTTTTGGCTGTATTATTTTATACTACAAAATTATATCATGATTAGGTACAAATCATATTGATTTCAAAGGTATTAAAGTTTATGTATGCCCCTTGATTTGATCTTTATAGGCTATTATTTTAATGCCGATAAGGAATTTATTCCGAAATTTTCTGAGCGCTTCCGTCAATTTCTGGGAATATGTAGAATAATACCCAATATTTCAGAAATACCTATATTACCTCTAATGTAAGATAATTTTACATTTTCCCATTTAACTTTCATTTGAAACGCAAACAGATTGGCATAAAAGCATGTAGGTATTTATTATAGTCCATTTCATTGAAAGTTTTTATACAGGAAATCCGATGCGAGCTGCTCGTCCAACGGGACCGGTACCATCAGACTTTCAAGGTGGTTTGCGCAACTGACGCTCTGGTGTATCGGGCTGTGATCTGCGACTGTCCGTCTGAAATGATATTCCTTATTATTATCTGCCAACCTGCGAATCTTCAGACTGAAACACTTACCCTGGGATTAGTTCTGGTGCCATTGCATTCCCGTCGTTAACGAATCCAATGGCCAAGTGTTGAGTGTGAGTGGCCCCATTTTACCACAATTGAACACACGAAGTGTTAAATTAGAAATTCTAAGGGAAAACATTTGTTATTTTTTGTATTGTGTATAATTTCAGTTATTTGTTCGTTTGTAATTTGTGTTACTTTTTGAGTATGTGTTTTTGTTGACTATATTTTTGGCTTACCCGTCTAACAAAAAATTTTGATTTTTTTTTTGTAATTTAGTTCCGAAAGGAGATGTTTACCAGACGAGCTCTGGCTCCACACTGAATATATTCCGGGTCTGACGGGGCACTTGGCTTTGACAGCTCCGTTTGTTCGATGACACTAGTTCCAGGGATAGTGTGATCTATAATTTCTCAGTTTTTCTCGTTACAGTGGCCATGCCCAAATACAGAAACCATTCCATTCAAGTTAGAAAGAAAATCAAAAAATAATTTGAATTATATTAACCTACTACAGAGTTAGTTAAACAAGAAATTAGTTCCAACGAGCCGAAGATTATATACTCTTTCAGATCATTCCTAAATAAAATAAATATTATTAAAAATATTACTAAAATATAGTTATAATCCAGAGTAGAAGAGACTTCAATTAAAATTAACGATGCTACATTTTTTTCGTATTAATTTCTCAACAATTTTTCGATCGTTCCTATGGGAGCTATATGGCATAGTCATCCGATTTTTCTAAAACTTAATTCGAAATTCAAAACAGTGTAAAAAATTATATTTCCAAAAGCATTAGGTAATATGTAAAAAAACACCGAAGCTATAATTTTCCCCATCATTTTTCCGATATTTCCTATGGGAGCTATAAGATATAGTTTTTTGATCTGGCTGGTTCCGACTTATATACTACCTTCAATAGAAAGAGGACTTTTGGGAAAGTTTCATCTCGATAGCGTTAAAAGTAAGGGGCTATTTTGCGTAAAAACAGACAGACGGACAAACGGACAAGCGGACAAACAGACAAACGGACAGACGGACATGGATCGAATCGTCTAGTGATGCTGATCAAGAATGTATATACTTTGTCTGACTAAAATCATAATACCCTCTGCAAGGGTATAGAAATCGAGAAAATCGGGTAATTTTTCACTGGTAACTTGTAAATCCCCCCTTAAAGCGCTACCATCTTGGAGACACTTTAACGGGAACACCGCTCCAGTGTCATGCGAGACGTCACAAGGACCAAAGAAGAGTAAACATTGGGGCACTACATCACCACCCTCCGCCCCCTGCAGTGCAGTGTCCCCGGGAACCCCGGGAAACCCACTGACAAGCAAATTACTTGACCGGGGCCACACCAACCACAAGTCAAGGTATGGCTGCCAACCGTTAACTTTGCAGCTAATTATAAATGAAATCCGATATCAAAAGGCACACGGAGACACGCCTTTGTGCACCATCCATACACACGGGGGGGGTGTGGCCTTAGATGGAGAACCCCCCCATACATACACACACACACACACAAACCGCCGTCGAACACACAGACAATGTCAATTCATTTGGAGTTTTGGAAGTCCTGGTCTTGGAGTCCTGGAGTCCTAACGGCCGCCAGTCTGTGGTTCTCGGCAAACAAACAAATAATGAAAACAGCACAAAAGGGCGGGCGTCGGGGAGATGGAAGGGGCAGGGGGGGGGGGGAAGGGGGAGGGGGCGGTAGGCGATTGTGGGCGTGGGCCGAGAACAAAGTGGAAAATTCATAAAATGTCATTGTCGCTTTATTAAAACGCGCCAAAACCTTCACGATTCCCCACTTGCAGCGCCATCCTTCCCTTCTAACACACAAGTGTACACTGGAAAAAAATTATATTTACAAAAAAAAAACAATGATTTTTTATAGGTCTTAAATATATGATTTTTTTTCTAAGGTACTTTACTAGTATCAAATTTTACAGCTTAATATTTAGAAATCTTTAAAACCGAAAAAGGAAATAAGTAAATATTTTATTTTTAAAATTCTCAAAGCTTAGTACACACAGAAAAAAACGGAACAATATGGAACTGATATGGATTCGGGTTCATATCAATATGGTACATATCATATGATCGAAAATATCATTTTGATATGAACACAGAATGGACCAAAATATAAATAAATAAAATATACGATGGATGATTATTTTTGCTGTTTTTTTTTTCTCTGTGTAGGTATTATCCTTTATAAGAGTTTATTTTACAAAAATGAGCTATCAACAATGAAAATTTGTAAAAGTTATTGAGCAGATACTGTTTTTTAAAGCTAATCTTTTAAATATTTTGAGAATAAATATGTGACAGTACCCATTTTGTTAGTCCTATAACCTGTATACCAATTTCTTTCAGTGTACACACACATAGATGTGAGTGGCTATACAACGCGGTGGGTGTTTCTGGGGGGCGTGTTGGGGGTTCTGAGTGGGTGGGTGTGGGTGCTTTGGCAAATTGGGCGGACGGCGACGTTGTCTGCTTTGCCATCGACAGCTGTTGGCGTCATTTACAAAAGCTTTTTGGCCGTTTTATGGGATTTTGCAACAGTTTCATTTTCATTTTGCGCAGGGCGCACACACATCCATGGGCAGGAGGAGGGGTGGTGCTTCATAGAGCATAGTGTGAGAAGTTGGGGGGCTGGAGAAGGTCGCATAATGCCGCTATTAGAAGTTGCCGCCAAGCACTTGCTAACGCCAAAAGATGATGATGAGCAGCAGCAGCAGCAGCAGCAGCAAAAGCAATAGCAACAAGGACCATATGTGTGTGCAGTGGCAGTCTCCAGAAGGGGATAGCTTAAGCCTAGCCTCAAAACAGTATTTATAACCGTAACTTGTAAAGGGATACTTTTAAAACTAGAGCTAAGGTGTAAAAGCCATTTTGTTTGATTTATTAATACCTAACGAAACGTAGAAGAAATTTTTTAAATCGGACCACTCAGTAAAGAGTTACAAGCAAGTAAGCAAATTGTCCGCCACATAGATGGCGCCACTTTTAAGCCACTGCTTGATTTTCTCTGCTTGCCACTGCTTGCTTTAGCTGTTTCTGTCTCTCTTGTTTCGTACTGCATTAGTAGGTAAAATATAAAGTATACAGAAAAGTAGTATAGGAAACATACTTAGGAATACTTAAAAATCAAGAGTATTTCTTAAATTTGGCCTAGATAGATAGATAACTAAAATAAATTAGGATTGTTATATGTTATTTGAAATCCCTAAGTAATAAAACCCCTCATAATATCCTGCAAACGCCCCTCTTCACTTTTATGTATCTGCATCTGTGTGATGTTGCGACAACGATAATAGCTCCAACGTTTGTTGATTCGTTTGCCGTCTATGTGTGTCTGCCACTCCACCCACCACCCGATTTTCCCACACCCAGCCCCAGCCCCAAAACCATTTTCCCTTGCCCATTTCCCAGGCGTCGTCATCGTCAGCGTCATATTTGAACTTTTAATATTGACGCCATTTAACACGTTCTGGTGGAAATTTTATAAATGACTCTGTCTGTCGCTGGCTCCCGACTCTTTGCCCTTTAGACCCCCGAAACCCCCGAGAACCCTGCGAAAGCCCCCCTGTAGCCGACAACCTTCGATCCCCCATCGACGCGACAAGGAACAATGATGATAATGATAGTGGCGATGATGCTGATAGCGCTGATTATGCGGCTGATTTAGGCTGTGAGTAGTGTGCGAATGTTTTTCGCCGCTCCTTTCTTCGCCTTGTTGCAGTTCATTCGATAAATTACCCGATTGTTGTGGCCATGCTATAGATAATTGAATCAACGCGATGCTTTTAAAACTTTCCAAATAAACGTTTGGTTGCGTGTGAAATCCAAGCTCAATTTACCCAAATAGCATTGACATTTTTGAATATTAAATAAATCAATTTAATTGAGAACACATCTGTGTTCGCAATCGTGATTATAATACGAATAAATGAGTTGAACAATTTACAGCTTGGAATGTCATATATCTATGATAATAAATTGTCATAAACCAAAATATTATGGTTTTATATTAAAATACTTAATTATATTATACTTAATCTATTTTATTTTTTTTAATGCAATTTAAAACATTGATTTTGGAATTTCAAATATCATATATCTATAATAATAAATTGCCATATATCAAAATATTATGGTATTATATGAAAATATCTAATTATATTATACTTAATCTATTTTATTTTTTTTAATGCAATTTAAAACATTGATTTTGGAGTTTTAAATATCATATATCTATAATAATAAATTGTCATATACCAAAATATTATGGTATAATATTAAAATACTTTATTATATTATACTTAATCTATAATATTTTTTTTCTGATGAAATTTAAAACATTGCTTTTGAAGTTTTGAATATCATATATATATAATAATAAAATGTCATATACCAAAATATGATGGTATGTTATTAAAATACTTAATTATATTATACTTAATATATTATTTTTTTCTCAGATGCAATTTAAAATATGATTTTAGGTAAGTAAGTAGTTTGCCATTAGAACTAAATGTAGTTTTTAAAAATAAAATATTTTTAAATTGATTTGTTGATCTTCCATTTGAATCGATCTCTGGAATTCCCCTGGCTATTTCGACTGTTGGATTTCATGTTGGAGTCCTCATTCAAGCTGTCAGAAGTCACTTGCGGCTTTTAGGTTGGATTGTCTGCGAATTAGCTGGAGAGCAAATCACTTAAAGCGACCGCGCAGCTCAATCACAGCAGCGCCAGGAGTTTTGGGGAACGGATGACGTCAGGACATCGGGACACTGGGACATCAGGACATCAGGACTTCAGGACATCGGTACATCAGGACACGACAGTGGAGTCACTATCGAATGTCAGGGAGTGTGTGGCATCTTATAAATCGATATGAGTGTCTGTTGCACAGACAGCGACTGAGACTGAAGTTCGATCGTTACTCCCGCCGACAAGAGTGCCTGTCCTGGCATGCACCTGGAAAAAAGTATTATGGTAATATATTATAGATAATACAGATATGGTATAAAAGAGATGTTTTAAATTAAATTATTTAATATATTGTAACACTTTGAATATTCGAGTTATTGGAATTAACATTTTATTAGGGTTCTTAAAAAATGTATCAAAATTAATAAACCAAGTTTGAGTAATAACACTGTGTTACAAAATTAATTAGTTTTAAATTCGTTTCCAATTCCCAAATAAAACTGCGATCGTAAAAAAGTTCCCCAACGCAAAGATTCTGAACAAAATAACCTCAAAGTTGAAAAAATGCTAAAAATGGCAAACTTTTCGGGGGTATTACAGGCAAATAGACTCATGCTTTGTTTTGCTGTTAAAGTATTTTAGATGTGTCACTCTTTATCTTTCGAACTCAATACTCAGAATAATTTTAAGATTTTTTTTAAGGGCGAAATAGTTTAATTCCGATATAGCCATTAAATAAAAAATTACACTTTGAGGACATTTACTAGTTTGCCTAAAAGTATGCTATACAAAATATATACATTCTTTGGGAAATGCCAATGAAAATTCTACTCATTTGACATCTATTTTATAATTATAATTATTTTATTCAAATCGATTGAAATTTTTTAATTTTTGATTTAACAATAAATATTTTCCTGCAGCATAAGGTATAAATTTAACAAAAAAATATCCCAAATACTTGCGAAAAGTACTTAGTATTTTTTTCTGTACAGCAGTCAGGGGTGCAAATGGGCGCAGGAGCTGTGGCATCGCGTCATCTTGTCAAATATTTCGCGCTAAATTAACACGACAGCGCGCCCAAATGGAGTAAGAAGATGTCAGCCGGGCCGAGAGGACAGACCTGGCACAGAGTCGCAAGTTGCAAGTGCCGAGTCCTCGAAGGACGAAAAAAAGGGAGTACAGCTCAAGTGGTGCAGGGGCGTTGCAAAAGGGGGCGGGTGGCGAGGGGGTGCAGGGTTGCCATGTGCCGGCTCCTTTGCACACACTCGCACATACATAACTCAAATAGCGACGCAGTTGTCTGCCCCCGTGTGTGTGTGTGTGTGTAAGTGCATAATTTGTTGGCTTTGTGCAACACCCCCCCGAGCACCCCTTCCGGCCGCCACACCACCCCCTGGCAACCCCCACCCCTTTGATACACCCCACCCCACATTGGCCCCATGAAAGGCAGACGAAGCCGTGCAGGCATCAAGACAGGCCAAAAGTCGTTTGGTCGACCAGGACCACGGAGCCAGTAGTTGCAAACCGAAGTTCAACTCACCCTCATCAACTGATTTATCTCATAGATACTGTCCTGATTTCCTTATAAACGGAACTTAACCTATAATAAACTGAGTTTTAATCGTTTTTCATTATATCATTTGTAAAATTAAAACAAAAATGCTTAAAAATTTCAGAAAGTTTATAAAAATATTATATAATAAAATATAAAATGATATAAAAAAATATAAAATATATAAAATGATATTTTAAATAAAATATCAATGATAAAAACGTTTAAAATCGGATCATTGATTAAAAACCTATGAGCAAATCGCCGCTAGGGGCCGCTGTTATGATTGTTTTAATGCTATGACAGTGTTTTTAATAGTGTTTTCAGAAATAATAATAATGATAATGTCCTAATTTTCTTATAAACAGAGCTTAACGTTTAAATAACTGAGTTTTAATCTTTTTCAATTTCCATTTAGTAGCATTATCATCCGAAAAATTAAAACAAAATAAAATATATATAAAAAATATTATTTACATAGATAAAATGGTATCTTAAATAAAATATCAATGACAAAAACGTTTAAAATCGGATCATTGTTTAAAAAGCTATGGGCAAATAATGTAATCTCCGCCAGGTGCCGCTGTTAATAAAGTATTTAAGTTATAAGAAGTGTTTTAAATATTGTTTCCAGATATAATATCAATAATAATTGCTCGAAAATTCAAAAACAATATTTTTTGTGGGATCAAAAAAGTCGGAAAACCCCGAGGAGAGGTATCAAAAAGTACAAAAAGGACGAGGACAGGGAAGATGCTCGCAACAGCTGCCGCTTGCAAAAGTTAACACTAACTAAGGACAGACGGGCAGACAGACAGGGAGGCAGAAAGAGAGGGGACTTGATAGACAGAAAGAGACAGCCGTAGAGTGAGCAACAGAGACAGAGAGGATGACACACAGACACGGCATATTATTAAAAATGATAGCAGCAATTTAGGCGCCGGCGTAATTTAAATTAGTCAACCTAATGATGCATCATCATCATTATCCGACAGCGGTGGCAACCAGTTAAGCCTGCGACTCCATCCCCAAAAAATGAAATGGTAATAGATCGGAATCTGAAGCTCTGGAAAAATCATCGCAACTGAAATAAATTAAATTGAACTGCTGGAAAAACTAGGATATGAATGGGTTAAGGATTTAGAGTTCTAAGTATATATGCCAAATAATTTAAATGTTGTTCTTAAAAAAGGATCTATATTTAATTGACTACAATAATAATATTTATTTTACTCTTACTAATAATATTTAATAATATGTATTTTACTCTAACTCATAGAACATCATAAAATTCTCAGCAATCTCAAAGCAGGCAATAAAATTTATACAACTTTCTCTCCAATTCATAATGTATACATAAGCATACATAAAGTTAAAGCGGTCCTAGAGAAATCTGCGGTCATAACTCTTCACTCCATAAGCCACGTTGTAAGTACATAATTTTCTTGCATTTATCCTCCGTTCGATGACGTCATAATGGGGGGTGCATATGGCGCAAAAATGGGTGAGAGAGGGCAGAGGGATGGAGTACAGGCACCCAAGGACGCATTAAAAGCCAATAACAACATCCGTGATGAGCATGAAATTAATTTACAGAAAGCACTTGATGGGCTTATTGACAGACGCGGGCATCGCACATTTATAGCTGGCCATGTTTGCTCTAAAACTGTTGTGCCAGACTGTGAAAAGGGTGGTCAGGGGGGTGTGGGGTGGTGGGTGGTATAGGGATACATCTAGGGGGGTTGCAACAATAAACAGACGCACACTTATTAATTAAAAGCATACATTAAGGCCACACAGACGCACACATGGAGCAGCGCTTTATGTGCGGCCAGATCATAAACTCCATAAAATCCTTATACTGCCACCATCTACGACGGTCTCTCCTTTGTGCACTGCGAGAAAAACCAGGGAAAATCATAAAAATTTACAAGTTGGTGATATATTGTTAATTTCTATTAAATTTTAACTATTTGTAATTACAATTGAATTTGGAAAGCTTTAAGAAAATTGTCCCAAGATGAAAGATTTAGATCCATTATAATATATCAAAGTTCCAAGAAGTTCTAAAAATTTTTTTTAGAGAAATACTATTTTTAATAGCTTTATCTTTTTAATAGTTAGTAATATATTGTTAATTTTTATTAACCATTAAACCATTTGTAATTATAATTAAATTTGGAAAGCTTTAAGAAAAGTTTCCCAAGATGAAAGATTTAGTTCCATAATAAGATGTTCAAGTTCCAAGAGGTACTAAAGTTATTTTTAGAGAAATACTATTTTTAATAGTTGTACCTCGCTATAGATTTACTGAAAACATCATTGTAAGTGTATAAGATAGAATATCTATAAGGAATAACAACAACACAGACGAATCCTAGTTCAAAAGTTCTAAAGTTTTTTTAGAGAAATACTATATTTTATAGGTGTATCTTGCTATAGTTTTACTGAAAACATCAGTGTAGCTGTATAAAATAGAATATCTATAAGGAATACCAAAGATAAATATATTATATGGAACATCCACAAATCCTAGTTAATAAGTTCTAGATTTTAGGAGGCATTATTTCGAGCTTCAAAAGCTTCTTCCAGTTTTTCTCAGTGCCTGCTTATAGCAACATTTGGTAAGTACATTGAATCGCCTTCTTGGCCTTTTTGGGGGATCAGAATTGGCTTTGCTTTTGGCTTTCGCTTTGGTTTCGGTTTCGGTTTTGGGCTTGGAGCTCATAAAAATTGGCTTAGACCGCATCAATGTTGGCTTGTGTGTGCGTGTGTGTTAGCATGATTGTTTATATGGGCCACTATTAAGCGAGCTGAAAAGTTGACATTATTTTTCGTTTATATTTAATCATATTTCCAATTAAAATTGCCTTTACGACACTGCCAGCGATGACGAAGTGACGGCTGAGGGAATGCATCGTAAAACTCCGAGTGTGATGACTAAGGAAATCTCATCGGGGGGTTGAGGGATCATCTGTGGGGATGGCGAAAGCAAGGGGTTATGGGTTTAGCCATTATATGCAGCTGTGCGGGTTAACGAGAGTGAAAAGTCGAGGGGAAATTGGAGAATTAATAGTTCATTACAAAGTGGAGAGAGAGACTTACAAAGCACTTTGACCTATGCCTCGTAAATATAAGTTTTGGAAATGGTTTAAACGCGGTATCGATAAAATCGATAGGTTTGTCATAGACATCGGAGAGCTACTTGGTGCAACAAATCGATAACTAAAATGACAAAAACTATTTTACGCTTTAGAAATGGTTTAAAAACGGTATCGATAAAATCGATAGGTTTGTCATTGACACCAGTAAGCTTCTTGGTGGAAAAAATCGATAAACAAAATGGCCAAAATTCATTTCTGACTAAAGCTTAAAGTTTAATTGTTTGGCACTGATAATTTGCACACATGCTTATTTTGATAATTATTTATGTTCGAGACGCAACTCATTTCATTAGACAAATGCAAAATTTTGATTAATCTTCGATAACGATAACTCGTCCAGTTGTGCACTCAAAGAGATATTTGCCGAAGTCGCAGACAATTCATTAATGGAAATGGGAAATAATTATCTGATTGTGATTCTGCTGCAAAGAGGGAGACAGGTGAGGCTGGTGAGGAGAGTTTACGGCCATACGGGATCAAAGGAGAATGGAAATCGACAGCTTCAATGGCTGTTTTCATTTTATTTGCCTGCTTTATTTATTTTCTAATGATTTATTTATCTCTTACCCTTTGTGGTCGTATCTGTGTGTCCGTAGCTGTAGCTGTATCGTTGCCAGTGGCTGTATTATACACTTATGCATGGCTATCTGCATCTGTGTCCGGTTGTCCGTTTGTCCGTTTGACTTGCACACATGGCACGTACCGTACCGGACAACATGAAACGAAATACAAATAAATATTTTCGCAACAGCTGCATTTGAAAATATCCATGATACGTACGTATACATATATATATATAGTGGATATGCCATAAAAAGCGCCTCCCATTCAAACGCATGCACTTGCACCCCCGTAATCCCCTGCTAATAGTGCCAGCTCCACGCCCCTGCGGTCATTGTATTTGCGGGCAGTTCAATTAAATTTTCCTAGTTCAATGCATGCGGGTGGCCCACTAACAGGAAAGGTCGTCGACGGGGTTGGAATGGCATTTCTATCACTTCATATTTCTTTCCATTAGGTGGAAACACTGAGCGCAACACCCTCTTACTCCCCACTCTCACTCCCCTAGGCTGGCTCAATTAATTTATTTGTTTATTGCATTTCATGCGCCATATTTAAATCATGGAATCCGGAATCGAGGAGAGGTCAGATATGGGCGCACACACTCGTATCGTTTATCATTATATGGCCTATTAATTACCAAATACCGTTTGCCAGTCTGCATCCCTAACCATCCAATACGCATCGTGTTACCCCATGCAGAGGGTATATTGCATTCGGGATTATGTAGGTGTCAGGTGGATATGGTTTTCTATCTGAGCTCTGAGTTCGTGCCCTTCAGAAATTGCTATAACACATTTACAACATATCCTATACCTAGTAAATATAAGTTTGATAAATATTATAAAATGGTATCGATGAAATGGATATGTTTGTCATGGATATCAGTAATTTAAATTTTTTTACCATTTTATGAAGTAATATCTAAAGATTTTGGTTTTAAAAATCGGGTTTTTAAACATTTTAGCGTGGGTTCCACATAAATATTTTTAATTTTTTTAAGATTGTTTTTATCTACGACTTAATTTTTATCAAACTCGATATTTTAATACCTTGGTATATTATAAATAAAATATTAAAAAAAAATTTTTTTTTTATCTTTATACAATAGATCTTTAATTAAGAATTTAATAAAGCATTATCTTAAGAACTTATAATATTTTTTATATTTGGATTTAAAAATCGGGCTTATAAACATTTTACCGTGGGTTCCACATAAATATTTTTATAATTTTAAGATTGGCTTTATATACGACCTTATTTTTCATAGAGAAGTTTGTATCTAACTTGATAATTTAAAAATTTGGTAATTTGGTATAGAAAATATTAAAAAAAAAATTTTTTTATTTTTTTTATTTTTAGACATATATTTTCAGTTTCAGTTTCGAAAGTTTTAATATCTGAACGAGTGCGAAAAAACCCTTTCTGAAATGCCCTCGAATACTCTCATGCTTTTGTCCACCCAAAACATTTTTTTTTTCTCCATATTTTAGCTGGTTAGTTTATTTAAACTAGCTATAACTTGCAGTCATTTTCACAAATCTGGGTTAGCGGGTATCCGAAAGTCTCTATATTGAGTATAAACTTCTTTCTTGTTTTCAAATTGCATTTGCACTTGTTTTTATGGCTTTGGGTCCGGGGTTCGGGGTCCTGGGTCCTGGGTCCTTGGATCTGCTTTTGACCATGGCCTGCAGACGGACGAACGCAATGCAAGTGCAGCTGGCGCCGTTCCGAGAGCTCCTGCTGGAAAAACAGGAACAAAGTGCGGCTGGTGGAGATGATGGCTCCCCCGATCGGCTGCTCCTGGCGCTCCTCCTCTAGATGTTGCTGTTGTGTCTGGCGCATTTCACATGATAAATGATGCAACAGACTAAACGTTGAAAATCGCTGCAACGAGGGCGAGCTGCCGGTGTGTGAGTGTGATACACACGACGCCCCTTCTATAAGGATGTGCTGGAGGAGGATGAGCATTCGGAATGGCAATGGAAAAGGGACTTGCGATGGTGATGCAATGGCCGCCTAATAAGCCAACACACACCAGAGCGTGACAAAACAAACAAATTGATGGAATGCCAGGCATCATAAATAATGACTTGCGATCCCAGAAACAAAGGACAATAATAAACTTGTGCGCAACGTCTGTCCTATTTTATCCAGAGATATGTGGGAAAAATTATGCCACAGAGATTCGTTAAACTACAAATTCGGCTTGAGTAAATTAAATATTAAATTTTGAATCGATGAATGCGGTAAATCCTAATCACATTGGATCCCCAATTTAAACTGTGTTCTCAAAAAAAATCCCCGATGCCAGGATTTTGGGAAAATCGACCTTAAAGTTGAAAAAATGCTGAAATTGGTCAACTTTGGTTGGGTATTACTGGCGAAGGAATTTTTATACTGTTATGCAGTCAAAATATTTTAAAAGTGCAAACCTTTATCTTTTAAACGCTATACTCAAAATAATTTAAAGATTTTTTAAAGAAATAAATAAACGAATAAAAACATAGTCATATCATTCAGCTGTAGTATTTTTCCCATCCAACATTTCTAAAAAGTTTTTTTTTGTCCTTTATCTTCTCCTGGTAATATTCTTTGATAATTTGGTAGACTTTTTCGAAAAAATGCCCATATGTAAAAAAATTGTTTAGGCAAATCAAAAATGGTACCCAAGAAAAAAGGGGTTCGGTTCTTAAAATAAAGGCCCATAAACATATCGAAATATGTATTAAACTGGCAACTAAGCGATTGTGTTAAACAATTTAATCAGATGCTTTTTGTTTGTGTGCAGTAGAGTTCTGTTTTAGTAAAAGTAAATATGTGGAGAGCTTTGTGTGTGTTGTTTGTTAATGTCTATGTGGGGATGCGGGGATACCCAGGATGCCAGGATGCCAGGATACCAACTACTCGGTGGCCGCCATGGCCTGGGCCTGGGCGCGAACACGCTTCTCGTACTCTAGCAGATTCTCGGAGTAGATGGTGCTGGCCTCCGCCTGGGCCGGATGCATGATGTTCGGCTCGTTCAGCAGACGCTGAATGCTGAGAAGAATCTGCTTGATGGAGATGGCCGGGCTCCAGTCCTTCTTCTTGTTCAGCAGCGACAAACAGACGGTGCCCGAGGTAAAGACGTTCGGGTGGAACAGTGGCGGAGTAAAATAGCACTTCGGCGGCGATTTGGGGTAGTCGTCCGTGAAGATCATGTGCAGCTTGTAGAGACCACCCTCCCAGGGCGTCGACTTCTTGCCGGGAATGGCGCACTCCCATTTCATCAGGTTGAGGGTGCCGTCGGGATTCTTGGCGGGACGGGCCACAAAGCCGAATGGATGATCCTTACGCCAGGCCTTTCGCTCATTTCCCAACCGAGTGATTGCAGTTCCGGACATGGTCACTTCTTTCTTTTTTTTTCTCCTTTTGCACCTTGAGAACCACAGAAGAAGCCTCCTTTCACCTATTCGCTGGCGAATTTTACAGTTTTTGTAATTTATACAGCAATTTGTGCAGGAAAGAAGGCTTGACAGCAAAGTCCGCTTGCTAGAGATGGAGAAACAACTATAGAAATATCGATTATAATCATGGCTGTGAACCACTCCGGAACTAAACCACTCCGAACCGGAGTGAAACATATTTAACATCTTGAATTGATTATGTGAATGTACCAAAAAAAATTGAGGAAAGTGTAAATTTGAATAAAATTTAATGGAGATATATGTGTTGACTTTATTATTTAATTCAAAAACATTGATTTATTTGAACCCTGGTTCGAACCTGAACCCTGCTCCGGCTCATCAATGAACCGGTTCGCAAACCGGAACCCATGCAAAAGTAATATGGGTTCACGTATTATTTCAGAAGTTCATTTAAATAGGGGTATCCCTCGAAATGGTTGGCTTCTTTGCTATTTTAATTTCGTTTCACTTCTGTCAACCGATAAGTCGAATTTAAGAACACTTTTTACATTCCGGCCAGTGTGACTGGCACAAAAAAAAAAAGGATTCGCAAAAGTAGCCATTAAGCTGGGCCCATAAAAAATATATAGACTATATGCCGTACAATGATCTTAGTCGCCTGAAAACCTTTAACAATTTGACACATGATTGTCCACATTTCGGTTATCTTGCCGTATCCCCACCCCGCCACCCCGCCACTCACCCAATCCCCATTCAATTTATAGGACGAGCGTAACGCGCACTTCCGCCAGCCTAAAAATAGATGCAAAATTATTAAGGGCGAGTTTGGGGACCGGATCCCATCACAAGCCACAGTTGTGGTCAAAAAATAGCGCTAGGTATGCCAATTTGTGTGCCTTTTAAAAATTAAAAAAAAAAATTTAGCCAAATGTTTTGAAAATTTAGTTAATAATTTTCTTTTATTTTTGTTCATAACATATATTTGTAATTAAATTTTTGATTATTAAAAAGCTTTGACTTGAAGGAGAACATTTTTGTTTGGTTCAAAAGTATGCAACAATTTATTTATAACTTGTAGTTCCAATGTTTTCAAATTTTACAGCATACTTTTAGGCACATTTGAAAGTGATATTAAAACTCTAGTGCATTTCGCTCTTTTTACTTTGACCTCACTTGCAAATGTGTACTACATGTGGATTGCAGATGACAATGGGGCGCGAAGAGAGTCCAAAAAATGTTCGAACGCATATTGTTAACAAAGGTCAGGAGCGGGGGGCGGGTTGGCTATGGGCGATGGGCGGTGGGCGTGGTGGGACGAAATCGGATATGTGCACAACAATACACACACATATACATACTCATGTGGGGCACACGACAAAATTCCGCTTGGCCGGAATACATATGCAAAATGTATAATTAACCATACACATACGCACACACACACACTCACATGGCCTCTCAAAGGCGTGGGCGGTGGGCGGGGTCACATCGAGTGGCAGCAACAAAAGGAGTAGAAGGAAACGTAGGGCAAAGTGGGGTAAAGTGAGGGGGATGTGTTACGGCCGTTTACACAGCCAGCCGGGCACTTCGATCCCGCCACTCCAACCCCCGCCCACCCCTTTGTCCTCGTTGGCCGGACATGGCCGGCAAGGCATTGAATATTTTGACTTTCCCAAATACCCTGACCAGAAATGGTTACTTTCTCAGCCAATGAGAATTAAATTAAACATTTTTAATATATCTTAAAATTTTCAGGAAGTTTTGAAAATAATTATTTTAATTATAATTAATAATAAACAATAATAATTTAAATTTAATTCATACGTTTTGGATTTTTAATTTTTAATTACTAACTGATAACAACAGTTATACTTATAGCAATATTTTAAATCGACCAGGAATTATAATTCTTCAAATTAAATAAGTTCCAAGTTCAAATTGTCTTCTTCTTATTTGCATTTGAATTTCAAATCATAGTGCTGTAGCAATCAGCTTTTTGCCAGCCACCAGTTCTGGTGTGGGTGAGAGCGAGAGAGAAAAGTATCGAGTATCGGTATTACTCTGCCTCTCTCGTTACACGCGTTCGCAGCTTTCATTTCGACGCCGAAGAAAACCAGTGTTTTTTGTGATAAATCGGCCAATAAAATAGTGCAAAAGTTGTGCAAAGTGGTAATAGAAGTGCGTGGAATGCGGGGCTAATGGTAGTTTGTCTCAAAATACGCATTCCGGCGATATTTTGCAACTTTAGTTTGGGCAGCAGAGGTCAGCGCTCTCTCACCAATACCATCGTGTTTTTTAATCATAGTGCTGTAGCGTTCAGCTTTTTGCCAGCCACCAGTTCTGGTGTGGGTGAGAAGAGAGAGAAAAGTATCGAATATCGGTATCGGTATTACTCTGCCTCTATTCTACACGCGTTCGCAGCTTTCATTTCGACGCCGAAGAAAATCAGTGTTTTTTGTGATAAATCGGCCATTAAAATAGTGCAAAAGTGGTGCAAAGTGGTAATAGAAGTGCGTAGAATGCGGGGCTAATGGTAGTTTGTCTCAAAATACGCATTCCGGCGATATTTTGCAACTTTTAATTTGGGCAGCAGAGGTCAGCGCTCTCTCACCAATACTAACGTGTTGTTTTTTTTTTTTTTTTTGTATGTGTTGTGTGTGCGCGCGCGAGAAGCTGGTCTATCGAAATATCAGTTGTTTTCTAAATAAATAAACAAAATAAATAATAATTTTTAATAATTGCTGTTTGCTTGCATGAAAAACGAAGGAAGAATTATTTTAAAGAATTAAAATACATTTTATTTGGAATACAGGTAAATACCATTTTCTTATTTTAAATTTAAAAAATATATATAGGTTCTGTGTATAGCACATTTAACAAAATAATTATTCTAGCAATGGGTATTCATATGGTAAGAAATGTGAAGATATATTTTATACTTTTGCTAATTACAGAAAATAAGAAAGGTGAGTTTTTAAAGAATGTTAAATGTTAACAATATATTTAGAAACATACTATAAGATATGTGTATGCTCTAAAAAATGCAGTATTTTTCTAGGTTCTTAAGTGATTTTAAGAACGTAGAAAAGTTTTGAATTTTTAGAGCATACACATATCGTGTTGCTTCCCTAGATAATTGCGCCCATTCACCATTCCCCGCCCCCTTGACGAGTGTAACCCATGTGAGTGTGTGAGTGAGTGTGGCAGTGGCAACAATGAAACGGGGAAAATGTTGCTCATTTTTTGTCGGTCCTTCCGTCCAGCCACTCTCCCCAGAATTTTTGTCCAGCCCATCGCCCATCGTCCTGGTGATGTTTGGTCCAGTGGCTGCTCCTTTGGCCAATGTTGCTGCTGCTCTAGCTCCTGCTGCTGCTGCTGCTGCTGTTGAATGCTGTGGTCAGCATTGCTACACCACCTGCTCCCCGTTTTCGCAAAAATATGGAAACATTTGGCACTAATTGCATGTGCTCAGCAGCAATGTTGCTGCCGTAGCTGTTGCTGTTGCTGTTGGTGTTGCTGCTGTGGAGCGACAGTTATGACAGCGGCAATGGAAAATGGAAGCGTCGGCGGCGGCTGCACAAAGCACAAAAGAAATTGCGCAAAAATCGTTGTAACAAAAGAACAGGACACGCACATACTGGCCCACATATATACATGCCACCATACATACACATACCACATGCGAAAAGGGACAATTGCAGGACCTCATAAACGTTTGCCACACAGTGAAAAAGCCATCAGCTTTTCAGAGTTGCAGCAGAAATCTCTGGTGATTTCAAATCATTTAATAATGCATGCAAAAGTATGCAATAAAAATTGTTAAATAAGGTTTACGGAAAGAATGAACTTGGCGATTTCTTAAGCAGACTAGTTAATCCTTGTTGGTCAACTATAAATTATGTTTTAAGTATGCAGACAGTTTTTGAAGGATTTTTCAAATTATTATGAATTACATCGTTTTTTTTTTAATATTTACTTTTTTAGTATTTTTTAAATTTTTATTTCTAAAATTATTTCTCAGTGCAGCAGAGGACGAGGCCGAAAAATGTTTCAGAAAGAACCAAAGAATGAGAGAAAGAACGCGCGTGGCGCAGAACGAGGAGTTTTGTTGGGGACTCGCATGGGGGAAGGTCCTCCTGTTGCTCCTGTTCCTGTTCCATTCGGTTTGCTACTCCTTTCTAATAGTTGTTACACATACGCATAAAAGCCAAAAGCAACAGCAGTCCCTGAAAGCAAGAAATGGGAAAAAAGCCGGGGTAAAATCCGGCGAAAAACTGGGATGTGTGTGTGTGGGGGCAAGGACATCCTTGTGAATGGCAATGACAAAGGCAACAATCCGCGGCATATGCACGTCCTGTATGCCAGGATATTTCTTTGACCATGGGCTTATTGCCCGTTTTCAATAAAAATCCAGCCACTCGCACAAAGAGCCCAGGTTGAAAAGATGGCCAATTATGTACAAATACCTCGCCAATATTGGCCACGACTTGAACATCATTTAAGATCATTAGTGGCTTTCGGCCAGCTTATTGTTATCGTGTTTATTTCCAATTAAGTTTAAGCAAGTGCAAATTATATTACTCTGGGTCAATCTAATTAACTACACCGTGTTTAGAAAATGGTTTTTTTTTAAATTAACCTCGATAGATGAGATAAATTTGAATTCGTTACAAATTCCCTAAATAAACTGCGTTCTTCAAAAAGTTCCGCGATGCAAGGACTCTGAGCAAAAGGACCTCAAAGTTGGAAAAATGCTAAAAATGGCCATATTTCGGTGAGTATTACAGGTAAACGAATTCACAGTTTGTTTTGCTGTCAAAGTATATTAAAAGTGTCACTCCTTATCTTTCAAACCCAATACTTAGAATAATTTTAAGATTTTTTTTAAGGGAGAAATATTTGAATTGCTTAAATAAATAAAGAATAATTAAACTTTGAGGACCTTTACCAGTTTGCCTATAAATATTGTTGGGTATTTTGTTGGACATTTAAAGTGCGGTTTTTAATTTTCACCAATCCAAAAATATTTTTAGTTTCTTATTTTTGAAAGGTTTTACAGCAATTACCAGAGTTTTAAAAAGATTAAAAAATGTGCCTAAAAGTATGCAGTAAAAATAAGAACGTCATGTTTGGGAACGAACCTTTTCTATGGCACCCTCATATCAACTGTATTTGAACTCCAAGTTATCCCTATAATGTGTTATGTATCAATCTATAAGATTATTCGATCGGGAAAACATTCTAAAGACCAATAACCATTAGTGGCAGGGCACTCACCTGTAACCTGTAGACCGATCAGCCATTTCTCCGCACCCCCTTTCTTTTTTGTTGGGTCCTGGAGTCCCTAATTGGTTTCTGCGTTCGTGTGGAAGCGTCTCAAATGATGCTCCTCGAGACAAAGTATTTTTGGCAACAGCAACGGCAACGGCAACCAGGACTCCCAACAGCAAAGAGGGCAAACTCATTTTGGCCATGAAGAAGACATCAAGGGGAAAAAAGAGGCGAAAATTTATTGAAGAGCAAACTCATTTGACTATAACTTATGATTGGATTATCGGTTTAGTATGGCATTTGACAGCAGCCAGCCATGTGAGTGTGTCTGTATGTTGGTGTTGTGTATCTGTGTGGGGGCATCTGTGTGTCTGTGATAAGACATATGTCTGTGCGCCTATATGCAGGCTATGCAAGCGAAGCGCCTCAGTGGGAAAGTCATAAATGCGCCGCAGACAAGCGGAAAGATGCTGGCTGACTGTCTCCCTCCAACTGTCTCCGGCTCTTTTTCCCCCTTTCTCTCCCTTTCTCCTCTTCTCTCCTCTTTCTGGCTTGCTCTTTTTGGCCAGCAACTCGTCTGGCTGGGAGGCACTGAAAAATAATTAATTGAGTTGTCAATTAACCATAGAAAAAATTATACACCTTTTTTAAAAACATCGAAAATATTTATATTATTTATATATTAATAATATAATATTTTTGTAAATTAAACTAGTTAAAAACTTTTTTAATTTACTAGCAGATTTAAAATAAATTATATTGTTACAAAATTTTGTTTAATATTATTTATTCAATATTTTATTTGATTTACAAATATTTAAATCAACTTTCACTTGGTCTAAAAATTATTAGGATAATATATTTAGTAGATTAATATACTATATTAATATAGATTAATAATTGCAAATTTTTAATGAACTAAAAGATAATATGGTATTCAAAAATGATTTAAAAATTGCCTCTTTAAAAAGTTGTACAATTTTTTTTCGGTTTTCTGGTTCCTTGGTCTGCGTCTGTGTCTGAGTTTTTGGTTTTTTGGGTTTCGCTTTGGCTGCTTCATTTGGCTCCGGCAACATGCAACAGCAAGAGCAGTCAACGCGATTGCTTTATGTCTATGCTTCAGCCTGCAGCCTCCAGCTTCCAGGCCAACCCCCATCCGATGGCACCCCCTCCAGGTTGCGCCCCAGCCCCCTCCCCCTTGCGCTTTGTGTGTGAGCCTGTTAGGGTCTGTTTTATTGCGCCATAAACACGCACTTAGGCACACAGACACAAGAACATAACCAAATACCAAATATGCACTGCGAACAAATATATTAGTATTCAGTATTGATGAATATATTAGAGTTTTTTTTATACATATTTTCTAAAGGCCATGATGCAATAAATATAATGTAATTTTAAAAGATCATAATATAACTTGTATATAATTAAAAAGAATATTTTAATCACGAAAAGTAGGTTAATAAAAGCATGAGCAAAGCATAAACTTATAATCTCTGTTAAAATCGCAATTTAACTTATTTTTTTCCAGTGTTTAGATACGTTTGCATATATGGCCTAAGTAGTCTCTGTTCCCCGGCCGCCATCTAGTCATAACTTTCGGTAGCCTTTGGAAATGTGTAGCCGAGTGTAAAATTTTGATTTTTCAACCTACACAAACAAAGAGCGAAGACTTCAGAGGGGCACAAAAGAAATTGGGGGTTGTGAGGAGCAACAGAGAGTTGGCCATTTGATAACGATTTCAAGACCGATGGCCCCAAAACATTGGTTGATAAATAAACAACGCAAATCCCGAAAAGAAATGGGTTTTTCTAGAATTATACCATGATAATAAAAAAATACCATTTTTCTTGTATACTTCCCGACTGATAAGATTATTATTATGGCAGCAAACAAAATTTATTCTATCTATTTATTTGATTAAGTAAATGTTTTAAATTATTATTAATTTTGAAATTTTTATTTTAATAGAAATTTATATTTATATTTGTATAAAAATATTTAATGAATAGGTACATGAAAAACTCTTGACGCTTATTTAGAAGTACACACAGAAAAAAAAACCGATATGAAATATCAATTTAACCATATTTTATATAAATAAAAAGTAGATATGATTTAAACATATCAACTTGATATTATAACAAAACAGTTACTTTATTTTAAAATACCAAATTTAGTATTTTTTAAACAAATAATGAAAAATAAGTTAAACATAATCTTTATTCATATCAAAATGATACGAATGACATGATCTTTAAAAAATATCGAATTGACCAGCACATATCAATCTGATATTTTGTCAAATTCTGTGTATATTAGAGGGTCTTGTATATGTAGAACTTTAAGAACTTCAAGGCGAAGCACAAGATTAGACTATTCTGATGTACTAGTATTATCTAAAGTATGTCAAATCCAAACTTAATTTTCCCTGCGAGACCTGAAGCATTAGTTTCTGGTCTTATAACAAGAGTAGGTCAAAGGACCTAAGGCCGTACGGTGCACTTTGCCCGAACTTTAATGCATTTAGATGGGGGCAAATGAGATGTCCTTGCTCGGGCTCCTTTTTCCGGATGGCGTTGCCAAGTGTCGCGCCATAAGAGACGCAAAAATCTCGGCATAAACTAATTATGTCTGCTTTTTAGGCGCTCAGGAGGGCGAACATTCGCACACACACACACACACACGCACGGCCCCAAGTAAAGATATTGAATTTCCCAGAGAAATTTGCCTGCAGGAAAAGCTGTTGGCAGATTCAACAAGTTATGGTCGGTGGGTATATCTCATTTTTTCACCCAACCCACGTTCGGGGCCAACTTGTATTTCGTATTTTCGTGTTCCAGGATAATAAGGGCATGTTCGATGTTTCTTTTCCATTTTTGTTTCCATCACAAAAAGTGAAGTTGTTGCCGCTGGCGAGGCAATCGTCGTGGAATGGCCTCAAAGCCGCCTCCTTGTCGATAATTGGTTATCCTTCGGCTATCCGCCGACTGTTAGCCAAGTTTCACATGACAGTTATGTAATGTCCAGCAGGACTCTGCTGGAATAACAGTCTATTGCTCTCCCCGCAGAGAGCAAGGATAACAGAGTGGCAGAGAGTGAAAGAGAGCCAGTAAATAAGGGAGGAAGTAACTCTCTTTCCTGCGCTCTTCGCTTAAGTATAACAGTTATCAATAGTCCTTGTAACACTAAAGAGAAAATTTAACCGTTTTACCATGGAATATGTTTAATGCGTTTTTTTTTTTAATAAAATGGTTAGTAAATAAATACATTTTTGGCTTATATTCACAATATTTTTAAAATATTTGTACATGTTTCAGTATAGAATTTATGGAGGGTCCTTTTAGCCAAGACATCAACCTGAGCGTATAAGAGTCGTCTGCCCACAAATCACAGGGCATTTGATTAGCGTCACTTTCATGTAACCCCGACAATCAATTTCCATTTTCAGAACTCTCTCTTGCTGTTTTTTCCCTTATTCTTTCTCTTTGGAAAATTACGCAAGCGCACAGAAAAAAAGTTTATGGCTGTTTTATAGTAGTTCGAAAATATAAATATATAATATATTTAAAACCGAAATTAAATCTTTATTTAAATAATACAGCCAAAAAGATCTCATCAAAAACGCAGTCTATTTGGATTGACATAAGCATGTATGTATTTATTATAGTCATTTTTTAAAAGTTTTTATTCAGGAAATCCGATGCGAGCTTCTCGTCCAACGGGACCGGTACCATCAGACTTCCAATTGGTTCTGCGCAACTGACGCTTAGGCATTTTGGGCAGTGGAGGTCTGTCACAAGTGCGATCTGTCACAAGTCAGTTTGTCTGTAATTAATTCTTTATTATAACTTTAAACCCGTGGATCTTCAGACTAAAAAACTTACCCCTTGTTTAGTGTTGGTGCCATTGATTCCCGTCGTTAAAGAATCCAATGGCCGAGTGTGGATTGTGATCTGTCCCAGGGGTACCACAATCGAATTTTGTGTGTTAAATTAGAAATTCTAAGGGAAAACATTTTTGTTATTTCTTTATGTAATTTCAGTTGTTTTTTTTGTATGTAATTTTTGTCACTTTTTTTGTATGTTTTTTTCTGACTAAATTTTGAGCTTACCCGTCTAACAAAAAATTTTGATTTTTTTAGGTTTAGGTCCGAAATGAGATGTGTTCCAGACGAGCTCTGGCTCCACACTGAATGTATTCCGGGTCGGACGGGGCACTTGGCTTTGACATCTCCGTTTGTTCGATGACACTAGTTCCAGGGATAGTGTGATCTATAATTTCTCAGATTTTCTCAACCTCATCACAGTGGCCATGCCCAAATACAGAAACCAGTTGATTCCATTCAAGTTAGATAGAAAATCAAAAAATCACTTGATTTATATTAACCTACTAAAGAGTTAGTTAAACAAGAAATTAGTTCCAACGAGCCGAAGATTATATACCAGTGGTGGCCAGCAGAGGCAGCGCGCAGGGCCCACGGGATAGGCAATTTCGCTGCCGCTGCTCTGCCAGCGCGCTGCCGCGTTTCGACGCTGGCCACCACTGTTATATACCCTTGCAGATCATTCCTATTCAATTAAAAAAAATTATATGTTGCAACCAACAAAATTATAGCCGTTTTCGTATTGTTTTGACATTAATTGATCGATCTTTTTTACCGCAGCTATATTATATAGACGCGCGATTTTGTTAAATTTAATTGCAAGGGTATATAAACTTCGTCTGATTGTAGTTATCTTCCTTTCTTGTTTACGTAACTCTTCAGTAGGTTGATTCTTATTTCTATCCAGGATGGACTCAACTGGTTTCTGTATTCGAGCATGGCCACTGTGATGAGTTTGAGCAAAACTGAGAAATTATAGATCACACTATCCCTGGAACTAGTGTCATCGAACAAACGGAGCCAAGTGCCCCGTACGACCCGGAATACATTCAGTGTGGAGCCAGAGCTCGTCTGGTAAACATCTCATTTCGGAACTAAATTAAAAAAAAATATCAAAATTTTTTGTTTGACGGGTAAGCTAAAAAATTTAGTCAGAAAAAAACACACAAAAAAAGTGACAAAAATTACGTTAAAAAAAACAACTGAAATTACATAAAGAAATAACAAAAATGTTTTCCCTTAGAATTTCTAATTTAACACAAAAAATTTAATTGTGGCAAAATGGGGCCACTCACACTGAACACTCGGCCATTGGATTCTTTAACGACGGGAATGCAATGGCACCAACACTAAACAAGGGGTAAGTTTTTTCGTCTGAAGAACCACGGGTTTAAACTTATAATAAAGAATATCATTACAGACAAACTGACTTGTGACGTATCCACTCCACTCCACTTTACTGCCCGAAATGCCTAAGCGTCAGTTGCGCAAACCACCTTGGAAGTCTGATGGTACCGGTCCCGTTGGACGAGAAGCTCGCATCGGATTTCCTATATAAAACCTTTTAAAAAAAATGAACTATAATAAATACCTACATGCTTATATGTCAATCTGTTTGCGTTTCAAATGAAAGTTAAATGGGGAAAATGTGAAATTATCTTACATTAGATGTAATATAGGTATTTCTGAAATATTGGGGATATTTATATGTATTTCGAGTGTAGGATCGGAATTCCTGTGTTTGTCCCATTACCATTGGGTCGCGCCTCCCCAGGGATATACATACTTGCCACAAGCAACTATTCCAATTAGTAGCGCCAGTCCGAAGATAGTGCTCAGAAATTGACGGGGAATCTGGCAAATATTTCAATCTCCATCAGGGGGGCGGCCCCCGAATATCGGCATATCGTGATGTGGTTTCTTGGAACGTGTCACGGAGTTGCTCCCCGATAAATTTGTATTCAAAATGGAGCCCCAAATGAAATTATCGACCACAGACAGATTTCAGACGTGGATTCAATTACAAGGCATATGCGCACTTGGACACTCGAGGGGGGTCTGTGGGTGGGGGCTTCCAGGGGTTCGGGGGCCTTGCTCTTTGTCTTCTGTGCTGCACCAATACATATGCATAAATTTCAGTCGCTATTTACATAAATGTGTGAGTGGGTGGGTTGTGTTATGACATTTGCTTACGAAATGAACATCATTATCGGTATACTTGGACTTCCCATTTAAACACACACACTTGGCAGTGCACTCAAAAAAAGGATAATTGTACTTAAATTATTTATATTTTATAAGGAGACTTGCAAAAAATCTTTAAGACTGCAATGCAAATTTTTGTTGTGGTTTCGGTTTGAAATTGAGTTTAATCTTCCCTGAAACTGTATATAATACATAACCTACATTTTCTTATAAAAAATATAAATCAAAATTCAAAATATTCTCTATAAATATTATTAAGTAACTTTTTTTCAGCAAAGAGACAGGCGTTCTTCATTACAGAGTTTTAAAAAATTAATATTATTTTTTTAGCTGCTTTCTTTTTAATAAACATTATACACTATTTTGTCGAGTGCACGCACGGGCACTTAACGGCCAGTCCTGATGGTGGTTAATTAGCCACACAGATACACACACCTGATGAGCCACCTCCCCTCACTTCCCTTCAGTTACTCATCTCGTAACGTAATTGGTCTGTATACAATTGTAATTATAAACCACTAATAAGATTCGAACACGAAGCGATTTTCAAACTAGCATTGAGCGCGGCAACGTGGCGGTAAATGAACCCCCAACCCTTGATTTTCCACACCCATTGAACCCCTTTCGGTGCCGATTTTCCCGTTTCCCGCACTTCCTGTCAGTTGTTTCGGCTTCGTCGTCGTTGCCACATCAACAAGTTAATTTTGCATCGGCGAGCAGAAGGGGAAATTGGGTGTTTTTGAATCTCAGTGCTTCCAAATGGTCGGAAAGGGGTGGGGGAAAGGGGGCGAAAATGGGCGGCAGGGGGGCATGGCGATGGCGCTTAAGTGACTATTTAATGCGATTAAAATTGGAAAAGCTCCGCTTGACCAGGACACTCTGTCGAAACGTTGGGGTGGGGGCGTTCATGGGTTAAGGGTGCCCGGATTGGGGGCGCAGCGGGGTTAAGGGGCCACAGGTGAGCCCTGGCCCATGTAACCGATGACTCCCAGATGCACCGCTTCCAAATTGCATTTGCCTGTGACCTCTCAACTCGTCCATGCTGGCAAATGGAAATGATTGAGTTCCTGGGAAATCAAGTCAAAGAATATTAAACTGAATTATGCTCCAAAATGGACGATAACTGGAAACTGGGCTTCGAAACTCGAATCGATAGAGCTTCCTGTCCAAAATCAATTAATTGCTCCCATCGGCAAAGGTAAAATGGGAATGCCAACTGGTTTTCGAGAAAAGTTCAAAGGTGCTTTAAATATAATATTTAATATCTAATTTAAAATATAAAGCTTAATCATTTAAATTTGGTTATTTTCCATTTTAAATTCTCAAAAAATGTAAGAATACTTTAAGTTAATCAAAGGTAAAATGGGGATTCCAACTGGTTTCCGAGAAAGGCTAAAGTTCTCAGATACTTCAAGTATAATATCCAATTTAAATTTAATATATAAATCTTAATAATTTAAATATGGTTGTTTTCCATTTTAAATTCTCCAAAATACTTACAAATTTTTCATGTACTTTGAGTTAATCAAAGGTAAAATGGAAATGCCAACTGGTTTCGGAGAAAGACTAAAGTTTTAAGGTATTTTAAATATAATATTAAATTAAAAAATATATTTCATTTAAAATATCAAGCTTAATAATTAAATTTTGGTGATTTTCTATTTTTGATTATCCAAAATACTCGGATTTCTTCAAGTACTTTAACTAAATGTTATTTTTTTAAGCTTTTGCATACACTCAAAAATTACGTATACCTTCTTAAACAAAACAGGATTTTTTTGCCCAGTCATTTGTTAACGAATTGATTTGTATTTCAATTTGTTTAAACTTGAATGGAATTCCATTAGCCCCTCGATTCGATGGCCTTGTCTAACTCGTCCACTCCGACCGTCTCCTTTTCACCACTCGAGCCGAGATTACGCGATTCGGGAACGGGGACCATTGCCGCATCTTCGCAGCGACGAAATGAAAATGGAAATTGACAAGTGACCAAGCGACTGGCGACTGGCGAGGATGTGATGACCACCAAGGAGGAATGCACTCACATGTGAAATGGAAAAAATTATAATCCAAATAAGAGAATGCAAAAGGATGTGGCGACCGAACTTGGGGTCAGGATCCCCGGAAAAGGCGGGGGAAAGCGAGGAAAACCGGGTAACCACCGGGGGCTGGAAGGCTAAGAAGCCGGCGAAGCGGAGCGAGGCAATCGAAATCGATGACGGATACGCTGGCAGGACAACAAGTCATCGGCTGCCCCGCAGATTGAGTTCCTGCTGCTGCTGCTCCTTGGCTGCTCCGTGCTCCTCGTGTGGTGGCTACTGCTGTAGCCATTTTTGAAAATTTCTTAAAATTCAATAAATATTTATGAGTTGATAATGCCAAAGGCACACACACACACACACACAGCTGGCATGGTCGCTTGGTTGAATTAAATGGATTACGGATACACAGTGCTGGTCAAGGCCATAGCTCACAATGTAAACAAATACCAAATACTATGTTTAAGGAATTATTTATTATTAATTTGTATAAAACAATTTAAAAAATAAAATACAAATATTTTTAAAATTAAAACCAATATTTTTTTTGTGATTATTTTTGAAAGTATGACAGCTTTTTTAAATATACAATATCGACTAAAATAATTTTAAAGGTCATAGGTAAATTTTAAAAAATATATAGATAAGGATTGCATTAAGCAATTAAAACACTAATGGTTCAATAAAAAAAAACTTTAAAAGTGTGCTCATCATATCGTTATATATTTATTCGAAAGAATTTTTTGTTATCTTTCTGAAAAAAAATTATAATGGTTTTGCAATGATTTGAAAAATGCAGAAGAGCCCCAAATCTTGGCACTATTTTTGTGACCTCATTTGTGCAAGGACGACGCAAAG
Source organism: Drosophila mimetica (assembly GCA_037075245.1). Taxonomy (NCBI): domain Eukaryota; kingdom Metazoa; phylum Arthropoda; class Insecta; order Diptera; family Drosophilidae; genus Drosophila; species Drosophila mimetica. Next base: position 8,627,015 of record JBAMCH010000005.1, read on the forward strand.
GAAGCGCTCAGCGCCACGCACAAAATGCAAACACGCACAGCGGAATAACATCAGAGCGAGAGGGGGCAACAGCGGATGAAAGAGACGGATAGGTGGGTGGGGTGAAGGAGAGGGGGCGACGAGTTCAAAGGGCACGACAAGATGCTTGGTTAGCCGGCTTGTGCATCTGAAAGTGGAACGGAACACATCGCAAGTAAATGTGCATAATTCATACTCGTAGTTATCCGTTTGCAGTTCGCATTAGTGGACAATCGGGTGAAGGACATGCCACGTGTGCCGCAACTGGGCGACTTGAATCCATTTAAGGATCCCACTTCACTCCCTTGGTTCTGCAATAGATCCATCAACTGATTGCATTGTCTGGGAAATAGAGCAATACTTGTATTTGTGCATTAGTAATAAACATTTTATTTTTAGAGTTGGAAATAAATCTTATTTCCAAATATATAATTTTAAAACTTGAATACTTTATAAAGTATATTAAAGATATATATAATAATTTATTATAATAATAATATTTACACTAAAAACTTAAAAAATATTAAATTCTTAAAATATTTCAATACTTTACAAAGAATATTATTTATATATTTAATAATATATTATAATAATAATAATCACACAAAAAATCTTACGAAACATAAAATTTTTACAATATTTCAATACGTTACAAAGAATATAATATATATATATGGGCGGTTCTTTTACAAACCGAACACTTTTTATTGGGTCACATTTTTGATTTGCCTGAAACTTTTTTTACAAGTACTATTCGGAAAATAAGTAAACACGTGTATCAGGATTTGACCGAAAAAAAATTATTTTTTTAGTTAGAATTTTTTTAAGATTGCCAAAAATCGTCAAATTTGGAAAAGTATCCTCTCTTTGAAAATCTGTATCTCCGGTTATATGAATCCGATTGACTTCATGTCTTTTTCATTAATTCCTCTATAACCTCTTCTTTCAAAAAAAAATATCTAAAAAAAATTAGTTTTTAATTTTTTAAAAATAAAAACAAATTAAAATTTAAAAAAACATTTTAACCATTGCCCCCAAAAAAAAAATTGTTTTTTTATTTTAATATATGCGCCATAGTGTTAGTTACAATCGGTTTTTGTAAAAAGTTGGAGTCATGTTTAGTTTTTTAAATATCGAATTTTTTTTAACAAGCCCTCGCCTTTCTTCTATGAATGCCCGCCAAAGCATGTAGTGCATCTCGCTCGCTCTTATTACATGCTTATGGTTTTCATGCTTATGGTACTTTTCCAATTTTGACGATTTTTGGCAATCTTAAAAAAATTCTAACTAAAAAAATAATTTTTTTTCGGTCAAATCCTGATACACGTGTTTACTTATTTTCCGAATAGTATGTGTAAAAAAAGTTTCAGGCAAATCAAAAATGTGAATTTTTTTTTGGCCAAATCTGTTCGGTTTGTAAAAGAACCGCCCATATGTATATATTTTTATATTATATTATATTATTAATTTTAATATAATAAAATTTACACAAAAATATAAAAAAAATATAATAAAATTTACACAAAAATCTTTAAAAAACATTAGATTCTTAAAATATTTCAATACTTTACAAAGTATATTATATATATATATATATATTTTTATAATAACAATTACACAAAAAAACATTAAATTCCTTAAATATTTATAATTTATTTTTTAATTGTGCGGTATAAATTAGTGATTTCCATACTTTAAAAAATATATTAAAGATGTATATATAATAATATAGTATAAAAATTAAAAACCTGGGTAGGCGCACCGATTGGGAATTTTAGATCACACTATCCTTGCAAACGAGCAAACGGAACTGTCAAATTCATGTACCGAGCCCCATCCGACATACATTCAGTTTGCCACCAGAGCTCGTCTGGAGTACAACTATTTTCGGTCAACAAATCAAAAATGCTCAAAATTTAAAATAGCTAGACGGTGAGAAAAAAAGTGTGTAAAAAATCGGTACAAAAAATTAAAACATTTTATCTGCTAGAATTTGTGTTTCTGTGTCTCTTGCACACACACACACCCACATCCACACGTATAAGCCACATACATACACACTTTACTGCCACTTACATAAAAGGATGCACTTACTCACACTATACAATTGGCCATTGCCTCTTTGACGACGGGAACGCAATGGCCCAGAATTTTGGCTTGCGACGGCCCGAAACCGTGAAGCTGGTAAGACCTCTAACCGTTACTTATTCTAACCGTTAACTTGAATATTTCTTAAACTCCCCAGCACACACTTGATGTTAGTAAGAACCAGAAGAACACACACCCAGAAGGATGCTGGATTTCTCGGCAATAATCGTTCGGCTGACAGCCTATGTCCAGTCGAAGTACACGTACAAGTTGAATACGCACGAAGATAGTTTCAAGCACTTTAGCTAGGAATCTCCTTAATAGAATTCATTTAACCGCCATTTTTTGTGGGTGAGTTGGTATAATGTTTTACTTTAAACCATCTATCAACCGAACCACTTGGTCTCACAGCTATGTATGGATGCACATTGTTGTTGTTTCATTTTGATGGTACCTGTCCCGCTGGATATGTGATTGCATAGTTGTTATTATTATTGTTGGATTTATCGTTAGCCGAATAAACCAAAATGCCTGCGAAATATTACACGTTTTTTTTTCCCCGTTGCTTTGTAAAGGGAATTCATCGGAAAGAAATTATTAGAAAAGTTTTTGATCTGAGACAGAGAGGTTGTATTAATCCCGCACTTCAGAGGTCTGGGGTCTAAGCCATCGGCAAACACGTCGAAGCAGATGAACAAACTTTAGCAAACAACAAACGCGGACCAATGCGCAAACTTATAAAGGATGGGGAGGATTTTGAAAACCGACGAAGCTTTGGATTCCCTAATTTTTGGTAATATTGTGGAGCCTATTTCTAGCGACAAATAAAATATTTAAGTTTCTAGCAGAGCCTACTTTGTAGTATATTTTTGATATATTTTTTATATAGTATATCCTATATATATGATATATATGAAATACATATATATTTATTAGAAAACTATAAATATTAAATATTAAATTAAAAAAGAACAAATTTAACAAAGCTAAAGCTACAATCAGTTTTAAATACAAAATTTGATATGATATGATATGATTATAATATGATTTATGATATGTAAGACCCTTGTAAAGAGATGAACTATGAACTATCGTGTTCTAAGGAATTCTAGTTCTTCTTTGGCAGGGTATGAAAACTGTGAACGAAGGCGTCTTAATGAAATTCTGTGCATATTCCGGCACACGCACGCCCACAACCACGCCCAATGCCGACCCCCCCCCCATCGGTTTTTTCTGCATAACTGTAAGTTCGTCCTGTGCGATTGTCTTCCGTCTCCGTCTGTCTCAGATAGTTGGGCGCGGCGGGGGGAGCGTACGTGATGTTCATATTTTCATAGATTCAATAATTCATAAATTTTATGCGCACACGCATACATTGATCTGCGCTGATTTCAGCATCCTTCCCGGAATGTCCATCTCCCGCCGTGTTTCTTCCAACTTTTATTGGCATTCCAATGTCTCGAAACTTTTCGAACAAGGGAAGGATCTTCAGAAATGCCGTCACTCATTTAAAGCATAGGTTGAAATAAAGTTTTGGGTTTTTATATTTATTATTATACATTATATAATACAACAAATATATTTAATATTTAAGGGTACACCGACAAAAAAATGATCATAGAAAGTAAACTCTTCGTACATTAGGTGTTACTAAAATTTGTTCAAAATGCAATTAGCGATTACAAAGTTCCACTTCTATTCCGATTTCAAGGGCAATCCATTCTAACATTCCACTAATTTCCCGAGTGAAAACTATTACTTCTGCTCAAAGGCACTTCGAACCTAAAGAAGTCGATGTAACCGGATTGTAATACACAACTGGACACTGAACTTGCGGATCGTTAAAAGGCGTCTCCATTGACTTTGGCGATGAGTTGGCGTTGGCTAATAGTGTTGCCTACTTTTGCGGGACAAGTGGGCGGTACAATGCTGGCGTTCAGGACATGCGACAAACATGCGAATGCACACATACACATACGATGTCGACCCCGTTGACACTTTCAGTTTTTTAACTCAATTTTCAATAAAAACAGTGCAGAAAAGTTTCCCTCGCTGCCTCACTTTGTTGTTAACTTAATTTCGTTTGGCGCTGTTCAGTTGGCAGTTTCGCAGGCTAAAAGCATTTCATTGTTGTCCAACTCTTTTCCCTTTGTTGTTGTGGCTGTTTTTCTTGTTGCTAGTGCTGCTGTAACACACCCAACACCCCAAAAACACACACACACACACACCCAGACACCCACAGTGAAAAGGCATTTTACACGCACTGAGAGTTTCCACTTACAAACGACTGCCGCTTCCGAAAGGCAAAAGCCCTGGCCAAATGGAGTTATCGCCGATTGTGGGAGCAAGTATGTATATATACCATATATAGCATCCGGAACTCTTGACATCCCTGCTCCGATTGCTAATTGAATTGATCGATTGCGATCCCCTGGAAGAGCAAAGTGGCAGACAACCCCGAATCCAAAAGAACATGACTCTACGGCAGACTTCAATCCATTTTAGTTATCCTAATATCACAGGCTATTTCCTATCGCTCATATTAGTTTATTTCACGGCAGGGTGGGTTTATAAAATTATTTATATTTATTAAAATAATTAAGAATAATAAAATAAAAATATAAACACTGAATCTTAAATCTTAAATATATTAAAATTATGTGTATTTAAATATATAGAACCCAAAAAATTATACACCATTAAAAATGTATTATACCCGTTACTCGTAGAGTAACATTTCAACATCTTAATCTGACCACTCATTAAAAAGTTATGAGCAAATAATAAATTTTACCGGTAGATGAAGTCACTTTTAAGCGAGGGGTATATGATATTCGAGGCACTCAACTGTAACGTTCTTTCTTGTTCTTTTTTTTTAATTGGCGAAACAAATCGAAATTTTCGATACGCATTATCCATAGCACCGTATACAAGAGTAGACTGTACTTTCTGTTTACAATCTTAAATTTATACTACACAAGGATTGCATTTAAATTATTTAAGGAAAGGCCTACTCTATTTGACATACGAGTGGAAATAACCAATGCCATTAAAACTGAGAGCAATTAAAATCATATTGACGTATCCCTTAATTTATTAATCATATCTAAGTAGGCGAGGATTTAATGATTAATTGGTTAAACAGGCAGAGTGCGTTATAGCACTAATCTACAAAGCACATAGAGTGTTAAACCAAAAAAGAAAAACGTAAAAAATGAATATGCAAAAAAAACAGGAACATCTCGAAGATGTGTCCACGGTTCACATCCTGATGCTGGGCGACAGAGGTGAGATAGCTTGAATACAACAATTGGATAATAATAATGGTATTTTATATTTCGTATTTCCAGGAGTTGGAAAAACAAGTCTGACTAACTTACTTGCCACCAGTGAGGAAACGCCCACTCTCGCCACCCGACGCGTGGGCGGGAGATCCTGGAATGTCCAGGTGCGGCTGCACGAGTACCCCAATTCGACGGACCTTTGGCCCTTTGGCTCGGAGAACTGGGAGAAATTCGCGCTTCCTCAAAGTGATCCCACCATCAGTAGTACCCTGTATTTCCTGGAGTTCTACGATCTGAACAGCGATCTGTGCATTCAGCCCGAGCATCGTGATAGTTTCTATAAGCACATCGATGGCATTATCCTGGTCTACGATCTGCAGGACATGCGCACGCAGGACAATCTGCACGACTGGCTGAACGACCCGTTGTATCAGATGAGCAAGCATCGCCTCCGGCGCCTGGGACCCATCTTGAACCTTAAACATATTCCGACCCTGGTGGTGGGCACCATGTTGGATAAGCTGCCCTGCCGGCCATTGTATCGAGGTGGAGGCATAGCCCACCAGTTGGCTGCCGATGAGATCCTACTGAACTGCTTGGATCCCGAGAGCTTCGTGGAGAGTAGCCGCATTCAGAGCAAACTGCGCAGCTTCCTCAATCGCGCCGTCGAGTTTAAGGAGGGTTTTCCTCTCGCAGATTCTAGTTCCATGTTGATTTTTAATAATACTTATGGAAAATATTTTTTGAAACGTTTTTGTTTTCTGACAGATGGTAAGCATATTGAGTCAGTTATTAGTAGGGTAAAAGAGTATATTGTACTCGTCCCTTGGACCGCAAAACCATCCTGGCGCCCAAATCTGTACAGTCTGCAATAGTGTAAATGCAGTTTTGTTTGCTTTAGTAATACCTACCGAAATGAACGAATTTTTTTGTAATCGGATAACTTATTAAAAAGTTATGAGCAAATAATGAAGAGCGAAAAGCGACTGCTTGCTTTGTCCTGCTTGCGACTGCTTGCTTTAACTGATAGTTGATAATCGAAGCGCTGGAATTCAGCGTGATCTCTTGTTTTAAACTGCTTTTGTTTCCTAAAAACAAATAAACTAGAAATATTATAGTTATACCCGTTTCTCGTAGACTGAATTTAGGTCCACTCTGTTGGCAACACACCGATGTTATCGCAGCCATTTTTAGCCACTAATCACTCTCGAATAACAGGCCAGTGGCAGCGGCATAATAAAAATAATGATGTGACATAAAAACAAATTCCTCAGTACAATATGTGGAACCACCTCCCTGCCTTTCTGCCGGTTCGAGGTCCTTTGCTCCACCACTCCTTCGATGTATTGTCATAAATCTTTCATTGATTGCAAACGAAGACATCGTGGCAGCAGAAGTGGGTGTTGCGAGGCATTGGGCGTCTGAAATCGGGTGGTTGGGGACCCGTGTCGTGTGACAAAATAGAAATTGTATAAAGCGGCCAAGCTGAAATAGATATAAATATTTTAGCCATCGTCGCCAAGGCAGCTGGCTGTTGCTCAATGGTTCCTTCTTCTTTTTGTTCCGAAATACCCTTCCACTTGGCATTGCGATTATTCCTAAAAAGAAATATCGGTGTATACTTCATTTCAATAAGATAATGTTCTTAAAAAGTTTGTATCACTTATGAACAGGGGTATTTAATTTAATGATATGCTTTTAAGCAGTTCAAAGTAATCAAAATAAGCATAAATATTGTAATATGAAAGAACGAACTATTATAAACTTATTTTATGATGAAAACGTAATTTGTAAAGTTTTTAGGATTATTTAAAATTATTTATTTATTATGCAAAAACTTGTCTATTTAAGCAAATAATTACACTGTGTTTCAAAATTAATTATTTTTAATTTTACCTCGATGGATGTGATAAATTTGAATTCGTTACGAATACCCAAGTAAAACTGTGTTCCCAAAAAAATTTTCCAACGCAAGGTTTCTGAGCAAAAGGACCTCAAAGTTGGAAAAATGCTAAAAATGGCCAAATTTCCATGGGTATAACAGGTGAACGGATTCATGGTATGTTTTGCTGTTAAAGTATTTCAAAAGTGCCACTCCTTATCTTTCGAACGCAATACTCAAAATAATTTAAAGGTTTTTTAAGGAATAAATGATTGAAGTGCGATATAGCCATAAGGATCTTTACCAGTTTGCCTAAAAGTATGCTCTACAAAATATATAAAATCTTTGTGTTATTCACATGGAATTCTATTCATATGACATCTAATTTATAAAGCATAAAATTATTATTTGTAATAAAAGTAAAAGGAAACTTTTGGGTTTAATTTTGAAAATAATCTAACTTGTTAAGTGGATACTTGATGATGGTTTAGTGAAATATTTGGAAATGCCTTTGGAAAAAGGGACTTTTCCGACTCGTTATAATTTCCACGTATGCCATTGTTTGTCTGTGACTCTGCCTTTTGTGTTCGTTTATCTTGTTTATCGTGGATTTCATTATGGCCGTGGTTGCGTGTCTTTTGCTTTGCGGTGGCTTATGCCGCCATTCGATTTTGAAAATGTAAATCTCTTGTCGTCGTCGCTGTCGATGGTGCGACGGTGCTTGCCTCCTGCTTTTGGCTTTTCCTGGCTTTCCCAACCAGCTTTCCCTTAGTATGCCATTGGTACGGTTCGAGATGGCTAGATGTGTATAGTAAGATGGTAAGATGGTGGTGTCGGCGGCATCGTTTGTCAACATGTCGGCAGCGCTGATTGGTGATTTTGATCTGAATTATTAAGTTGCTTTTAATGCGTTCGCTTTTGCTTTTGCTTCTGGCTCCTGGCTTCCGTTTGCCTTGGCAACGATTCTTCTTCGCTTTTCTTTGGCACACTTTTGAGCCCGCAACTGCGAGAATCATTAGGCAATTGTCGAGGCAGCTGCACTTGTTTGCCTGCACTGCTGCACATATGTTTATGAGCCATGTAGAGCTTACATGGATGCCACAATATGCAGCATCTGATAAAGGAGACCAGGCCAATTCACAAGTATACAGCCATTTTAAACGCCCATCTCTTCTTTATATCTAGGAAACTCCCTTTGAAAAGCAATATATGAGTGTTTTCAGTATAGTATAGTAATATATAGTGAGAATCTTATCCTTTTCAAGGACTAAACGGTTGTCTAGTATTATAAATGTCTATGATTGTTAAAGGTAATATATGTGTTATTTATTGTATGTGTTACTAACAAACTGAAGACTTAAAACTTATGCAAAATTTTTTTATATATTTATTAATAAAAGAATATATTTTTATTAAGTTATTTAAAAATGTTCAAGCTTTTTTAATTAGGGTTTTCAGGTATATATCACAGTGAAAGGAAGTCTACGTAGTGACGAAGCCCACCAGGTGAGTGTGCGAATTATTGTACAAAAGCTATTTCTTCGTAATCTTTCTAACGCGTGCGAATTTTTTTTAAAACCATTAATATATATATATTTAGCTTACAAAATTAAATGGAATTCACTTATTTTTCATATATTTTTCCAAAAAAAATTTAGAAAATTCCTCTATAAACTCTTTTTTTCAATTCTATGCCAAATATTATTTACCAAGTTATATAAAGTTAATAAACTTTTCTCACTACAAAATCTAAAGAAAATTAAATAAAATCAGGTACTTTTTTTAGGCCAGAAGTGTTTACAGATTGTACAAATCTAGAGAACTTTGCGCCTGCTAATTCTAATCCTGTTCGGCACTTCTTTCTGGTCGTTCGAAGCGAGCTCCTTTCACCGCCAGGACTTCATAAATATGCCAAAGTGGACTCTATCAAAATGCCGGGCAACCGCTTCGGTTTCGGTTTCAGTGTCCGTAAAAGGAGCAAAAGCGCCGCAAGTTGAGCAGCAACTAAGCAAGTAAATTGAGACACGACGGACACGTGAGTTTGATAGATTGAAGGATGTACAGGGGGCATGCACACACACACACACACACATGGTTCCTGGAGCGATGGAATCCTTCGGCGTCTGGCATCCTTGCTCGTGATTGTGCCTGTGTGCGTATTTCATTAACGTCGCCTTTGAAAATCCATTCATTTATCAAAAGCAAACTTCAAACACGCACAACTCGCGTGTGAATGTATGTGTGTGTGTGTGTGTGGTATCCTGTCTGCCTGCCCCAGTGTGCGTGCCAGGATGTCTATGTGTGTGTATGTTGGCAACAGATACTGCAACAATTTAGCAAGGAGCGTCGTAAAAACGAGACGGCCAAAGGGATCAATGAAGTATGCCTAAGAATCTGTCATTTATGACACATGACATACTTTATGAGGCCCAGCATTCGGGATTCGGTGTTCAGGACTCTGGATCCAGGATGCCAGGCAGGGAGCGCGCCTCGACTTGGGGGCCAGGATAATAACAGCGGCGATAATAAAGATAAGCCGAACGAAACTTGGCCGAAATGCAATTGAAAGTTTTGCTCTTGGCAACTTGACGCCGTCGTCCAGAACATAAAATCCGTGTCCTGCGGCTGTGCGTATCCTTGTATCGGCTTCTCATCCCCCGCTTTCCCCGCTCTCCACCCATAGCATCCTAGGCCAAACTCATGTATGTATTTGTAACTCTTGAAATCTGCTCGTAAATCTCATAGACTTTGCTTTATCGAAGCCTGTGCTCCTGCTCCTTGTGGCATGTAATCCTTTTTCCTTCTTTTTGCTGCCGGCTCGTAAAGCGCCTGGGAATTTATATTTATGGTTTGCCATGTTATACACACTCTGGGAAATATGCCGACCCCCGCCCCCGCCTCTTTTGGCCAATTTAATGCGCTAATTTCGTGTAGAGATTTGGTTTTTGGCATATGGAACATGAAATTACGCCTCTTTGAATTGGTTCTCTGCCACTGAGGGGAGTTTTCTTTTGCTCTTACTTTTGAAATTGATTTCTAGAAGGATTTCTATGGCTTAACAGAAAGTTCAGAAAAATGTTTGCTACTTAAAAAATATGACTAAAATGGTACCGAGTAAAAAACGGGTTGCTAGATTTCTTAAAGAAATTTTTTAGCATTTGTACACACTTGCACTCACTGGGGAGTGAACCTTAGTGTTTTCGGGATTTGCAAATTTCGGCAGGGAATATTTTTTATAATTTATCATTTCTGATGGTCTTTATTATTATCTCATTACCTTTACTTTTTTTATTTTATTATATTTTAATACATAAAAAAAAATATTTTCCATTTTTTTTTAGTAATTAATTAGTAATTTTTAACTTATAAAATGAATATTTATTTTGATTCTCATATTAAAATATTTAATTCTTCCGAAAAAATAATTATCCTTTAATTTACTTACCCTCATCCACATGCCTATTTTTGCCCACCCAAAGTTGTTGGCCTTTTAATGTTTTATGGTTTCCCAACTCCTCTTCGTTTGGCCCACACTGCCTGAGAACCAAGAGGCCTGGCCGAAAAACTCCGCCCTACAACTCCAGCTTGAGTTCGATGCGCATTATGAATTAAGCACAAGGCAGCCGCCTCCCGCAATAATTGCAAACTACTGAAGCATTTAATATTTTGAGTGCATTTCCGCGTTACGCGTTGACCAACAAAAAATTGCTGGGGTAAGAGCATAAGCTGGCCAAAGGATCTGAAACTGGAGGAACTGGAGATCCCGTTCCCGCATCCCGCATCGAATGGAATCCAATCGAATCGAAGCGGATGGAAATCGAAAGTCGAGGGATGGCGACTGAGCCGCCGGCCAGAGGGAGAGGTCAGTTCTCAGTGGGCCGACTGGCCGTAAAGTTAATAAAGAGCCCTGGGGGCGATAAACAATTTGCGTTGCGAAAAGTCGAGATATATAGCAGGGATGTGGGCGGAATGGGGATGGAGATGGGGGCTTGCCCATCCAAAAACACAGAGCGCTTAAGGCGGACCAACGGACTGCGAACTTGAAATTCTAATTGGCATTTTATGCCATTCCGGACGAGAGGGGCTGTGATTGAGGTCCTGTGTCCGTATTCGTGGCCAGTTCCTCGCCCGCCCGTCGAACAGGTGTGAAATCGTTGACGAATTCTCACGAATACGTTTAATCCGCTTTCGGATTTTTGCAGTTGGCCAGTGGACGGCGAACAGCCACGTCCGTGCCAAGGATCCTCTTGCAAATACAGTCCTTAATCGAATAAAAATACTATTCAGGCGCTGCGTTTTGGGGCCTGCAAAGGGGTTTACCTACCGCCATTCACCTTCATTTAAAGACGAATTTGTTTTATTTTATGTTTTCAGTGTTTTAATTAATTTAATAAATTTTGAATTATTTTATTTTAAATCCAACATTGTAATTTTTAAAACATTTCTTTGATAAACGTTATACAAACCGTATAATTTTAAAGAAATTAGAAATTGTCAGGGAAATATGATAAATATATCGATATTATATGTATTTCGATATAAATTGTAAGATATATTTTAGAAATTTTTTGCGATTTAGAGTTTATTTTAATATTAAATATTGTTGTAAGTACTGAATTATAATTTAAAAAAAAATGTGTTTTATAAACGTGAAACAAAACGTATTATTTGAAAGACATTAGAAGTAGTCAAAAAAATATAATAAATATATCGATGGTATATCGATATAAATTGTAAGATATATTTTAGGTATTTTTTTGCGATTTAGGGTTTCCTTTAATATTAAATATTTTTTATTTGATTTTAATATAATTATATTATTTTCTTATTAATTAAACAAATTGCGGTTTTAAATACATTTCATAAATATCAATGGTTTATCGATAAAAAAATGATAGGGTATAATTCACTATATGGGGGTTTTTTTTTATACAAAACATATTTTTTTTCTTGATTTTAATATTACTAAATTTTTTAAAACAGTGAACCAAATTAAATAGATTAAATTAAATAATATGATTCGTAATAGCTACAAAACTTTGCATTTTAAAAGTGCACCTTTATTGTTGAAGTTATCAAGTGAAAGCTGTGACCACTTGATTTGGTCACAGTGCTATCGAGGTCGCACTGTACAATGGAGTGACCTCGGCCGCTTTGCATTTTGTGGGCGATATCATGTTGGATTAAAAAGAGCGACGTCGTCGCTGGCGCTTCTGCTCCTATCCTTCACTTCACGTCCTTCATCCGGCTGCCCTGAAAATTAATTTCGTGCACATGTCCTGCAGCCTTTTTGCCGCAACTTTGTTTGGCGCACACACAATGAGCGTAGCGCATCGTATCGTATATCGGGTCACCCGGTTTACCTGTCCATCTCCCAAAAACACTGAAAAACCCAAAAACCGAGAACCCCAAAACCAAAAGAACCAAATGTCCAAATGTCCGCAGCCTCACGTGTTGACCGCAAATGTTAAAGCGGCGTGACTTTATTCGATTATATATGAGGGCTGGGGCTCGCCCGCCGGCTGGGTGGTTACGTAAAAACATTAGAGCCGGATCCGTTTTAGCATAACACCATTGTTGCCCCGAAATGAAATTGAAACCCGCTCCCATTGACCGGGGCAATTGTTTTCCGCTGACCAGAAGTCGCTGCTGCACTGAAAGAAATAGTTAACCGTTCTTAATAATGAGTAATATTAAAATGTTAAAGGAACAAATCTTTCATGTTTTCAATTAATTTAGATCTGTGCAGTTTATATATGATATTGAAGACAACTAAATAATATTTCTGATTCTTAACCTTGTAATTTGGGCATGTAGAATAAAATGCTTTCAAAAAATAATTTATTTACTTCACTTTACTCAATGTAAAAAACATAGTAAATATTTAAAAGTATTTTTTTATGTTTTATAATTTTTAATAAATTATTATAAATGGGTTGAACATGTAAAAAATGGGATTCACGGGGGATGTGGGGATGAATTACCACCGCTGTGTCGAAAATAAAAAGAAAATGTGGTTTTCAAAAAGTATAAAACAAAAAATTTTTCTGATATAAAAATATTGTATCTCTGTTTTTGTTTGTATAATTTAAAGTATTAGATAAATCGAATATACATATTAGAAAAATTACCACTGCTGAGGGGAAAATGAAAAGGAAATGTGGTTTTCAAAAAGTAGGTAACAAACCATTTTTCTGATGTTAAAAATATTTTATCTATGTTTTTTTTTGTATAATTTAAAATCTTAAATAAATGGAATATTATATTTTTATGTGTTATTCATAGATTGGTAAATTCTCGATTGCAGCTGATTTCAAAAACGCCTTAAAATCTTTTGGTTGATTTCATACAGATACTTTATTTTAAAACTATTTACTTCGCAGTGCGTTTTGCCCCCAATCAAATGGCAATCGGCAGCGGTTCGCTGAGTGCTGACAGATATCGAGTTGATGAACAAGTTTGGGACAAGTCCTGGAGATTAATTTGCTCTTTAGGCAATAGCAGTCCCAATCCACACCACTCCACTCCACTCCGCGCTTATCGCCACTCGTTCACTCCCTTAAGGGGTAAACTCCCCTTTTGTTGTTTGACAACTCGTTGGCCTGCCGTCATACGAGCGCATAATCGTAAAAAGTCTGCAAAATGTCCATAAATGCCGATTAAATCTTTATTTTCCGCCTTGGCGCACGCAGCAGTCACCCAGAATGTATAGCCCTTGATGAGGGTTGTCCCCGGATATTCGGTCTTTCGGTTATTCGGATATTTGGATATTTGGTTACGCGCTTTCGAGCGCCGCTGACTGTTGACAGACATGTGACAGGCGCGATCGTGCAACCTGATGATTTAATAACTCGCCCCGCAAAACGGATTAGAAATGCCCCTCGGAGGACAATGACCGGAAGGATAACGCGAACGGTGGCTGCTGGTGAACAGTGCTGGGAAGAAAGGGTACAGCTTCCATTTTTAGGTGGGTATATGGAAAAAATGTTACTTTTCTTTAAATTCTGAAATGTAGGATTGAAAAAAAAATTTACCTTTTTTAATATATTACAGGAAAATTGTATTATTATTAGTATTATATTGTTTAGTATTATTCAATATTTTGTTGGGTTAGTAGATAAATCTGGTACGCATCTATTATGATTATAAGAATTGAACAAGCTTTAAATTTTATAATATTTGTTTTAGGAATAAAGTTTTTTCTTCAGTTTTGAAAAGTTGGTCAGGATCACTTGAAATATACACCAATATGTATTGTATTTATAAGGCAACTACTTTTTAGTTCCTGCTTATAGATCCTATTGAGATAATTCTGGTAATATTTTAGGGATAAAGATTTGTCCTTAGTTTTGAAGAGATCGTTGGAATATATCACTTGAAATGTACACAAAAATAATAATAAAATATAATTATAGTTCCTGCTTATAGATCCTGGCGAAACGGGTGCTACAAATGGATATCTAGCTATGGGACATCAACATCACTGGTGGTATGGGGGTTGCAACTTCGCAGATACGGATGACTCTGCCTCAAAAACTAACCACCCAGGATAACGGTGAGACATCGGTGGGCTCTGCTCCTGTAGATGTTCCTGTTTTTGGTGCTGTTGTTATTCCTATTGTTGTTGGTGTCACCGCAGCGTATCCTTCGTGTGCATATGTGTGTGTGTGTGCAGCGTGTGTGTGATTGATGACAACTCGAATAAGCGATGATTGATGCTTATTTTACACTTTTCGCTACAACACACGGCGACACATGTTTGTCTGGATGTTTGGGTGCGGTAAGGTGGTATTGGTATTGCTATGTGTATGGGTGAGTGTTGGCCCTGGTGTGTGTGTGTGTGATCCTGGGAGTTTGAGCTAAATGCAGCGTCGGTCGGCAGAACAGCAACGACCACAAATATAAGATTTAATTTAAATATTTTTAAAAAATATACCTAGAAAGAATAAAGAATCTATAAAGAATCTTTAATTAAATATCAGAAACTAACTTAGCTTATAGTTATGTGTTTTTTAAGCACTTAAAAAATCTTAAAAAAAGTTTTCACAGTTTAAAATGACCAAGGACTAACAAGGAATTGCGTCGATATAAGCAAAAATTTGATTTTTTAAACAATAATTAAATTTTAAAAAATTATTTATTATTAAAAATAATAATAAAAAAGTAAAAAATACAAAAATATATTTTGAAATAAAATTTATTTAATATCAATCTTTTAGGGCTATAGTTTCGAAGAGCATTGTACGTCGGGGATTATTACGAGCACACGTTCCGGCGTCTCCAGACGCCGACGAGCCGCAATCATCAATGTCACCATCTCTCCGTCCCACCAACCCGAATTCTGAGTCCTGAATCCTGCATCCTGCAGCCTCCTCATCATCCCTCCGCCGGCGGGTGGGAATCGATGTCAGTGTATTAGTAATTGTTTGATTTCACCCGCCTTCTGTGTATGTGTGTGCGTGTGCGATGCTCCTCCTTGTGGTTTGCTTATTGGTGTTCGGCAATACATCATCGACTGGCTGACATTCAACCCACCACCCATTCCTCATCGACACCCACGTCCATATCCCATCAGGCTGTCTGGCCAGAATCTGGTCGAAAACGATGCCTTTTTGCATACTTACTTTCGTACAGCTGCGGTCTAGATAATAGCACAAATATTTCGACAAGATTTACTTAACTAACTTGCGCGATTCAGAAGCAATCAAAGTGGAAATGCTCTACTCGGGAGACTTAAAACTCGATTTATTGGGGGTATAAATATCGCGGTGGGATTTTAGATAAAAACAAGAGAAAACGCTATCGTTGAGGTCCTCGACTATTTAATACTTATTACTCTGCTAAAGCAAGCAGTGGCAAGCAGGGCGATCCAAGCAGTCGCTTAAAAGTGGCGCCATCTACCTGTTACTCATAGAGTAGAGTAACAGGTTTAAGTAGTATTTTTTAAATCAAATGTAAAAGTATTTAAAAGTAGTCTTTCAAAAATAATGTCGTCTTTAGTAGCGAATCTTTTAAACTTTTTGAGCTTCAAATATAAAGTTTCATAGTTTGAGGTATAGCTAAACCAAATTATTGAAGTATTTAAAAAACAAAGTTTATTTTGTAATATTTTCCTAACACTTTTAGGGCAAGCGGTGGAAAGCAGAGCAAACCAAGCAGACGCTTGAAAGTGGCGCCTGTATTTAAAAAATAATATGGTCTTTAGTAGCGAATCTATCGAATTTTTGAGTTGCATAGTGTTAGGTATAGCTAAACCAAATTATTCAAGTATTTAAAAAACCAAGTTTATTTTGTAATTTTTTCCCAACACTTTAAGTGCTATTTTTGCGACTGCCACTGTGCTCGCACGGGGCCTTTAAGAAATGTAATTTAAAACCTAAAGCCACACAATGCAGACTCCAAATCCTGGCCACTTGGGCCAACTTGTAATTGTTAATTAGAGCTGACAAGGAACAGAGTCGACCAGAGGGCTCGTCATAAATTGTGCGAAATACATAATTCTCCGCTTACCAGGCCAATTGATTAACTTTTGTTCGATGCGAATTGACAGGCAAAACAGTGCAAATACCAGACACGCATACACACAATTGTAGTTACTTTGCATTATTCAATGAATTTATGTTGCACTTGCACGTCTGCTGTTCAATGGAATTCACAATTATTGCTTATATCTGTCATTGCGATTGCAAGTTTTGTATTTCACATGGTCATGCAAAATGGCGAGCTTTACTTTAAGCAACACTGACGTGAGTAATGGAAAATTCATCAAAGAAAATTGCTAAAAAATCAAAAAAACAATATTAGGGTTCACTGTTAGAAAAAAAGAATTTCACATTTAATTAACCATCGCTTTAAACTTGAAAAATCACTTAACAGCTAAAAAGGGCAAAAGAAGCCTCTATTCAAAAAAACTATTATGTTTTTTGGCACTGTAAATGCGCTCTTGATCACATTTCCTAAAACTTGTGATCTTCCTCTTGCTGGGAACTCACAAAGAAAATGTTTGGAGGTGCCGTACTGGGACGCATTGTCATGCTTCCTAATCCTTGGATTACAGGCAATATCTGTGGGGATTTTTGGTAAGAAATATTAACTAATTTGCTTTTGTTGACTGTACGTTACGCGAATTACCTTTCGTGTCTGTCGACGGAAACGCTGTCGATGCACTTGAGCCAATTTTCCGCTGGATAAAAGCGATCGCTTCCTGCGCTGCCAAACCTAATGAATTAAGTCCATTAATATTATCAAAAATAATAATTGCCTTAGTAGATTAAATATTTTATTAACATAAATAATTATATGAAACAAACATTCCTCTTAATGAAAAAAAAAACACGTGACGATCGCACCTTCAACATATAAATGAAATGATATCAACTTTTGTGACAAATATTTTTTATACGATCCATTAATAAATACACTTTATACATTTTTATACCAGTTACTCGTAGAGTAAAATAGAATATTGTAAGTTGAGATTTACCACACATAATCTTGGGGATCTTAACAGTTCTGTTGTCTTTAGTAATACCTACCATAACATAGAAGAAATTTTTTTAATCGGATCACTCTTAAAAAAGTTATGAGCAAATAATAATAATAATAGCCCGGTAGGTGGCGCCACTTTCAAACGACTGCTTGTTTTGCCAGCTTGCGACTGCTTGCTTAAGCTTCTTGTTCTCAATCGGCTTGCCGGCAGCTGTATGTACGTTGAAGGTGCGATCGTCACAAGTTGTTTGTTTTTGTTTGATAATAATAATAATTGAATATTAAACTTTTCTTTGAAAGGAATTTCTCACCTGCATATTTACATCGTAACGGATGCGCTGATCCAGTTGTGATTTCCTGGCCACCAGCTGGTGACAAAGCCATCGCACGCCGCGCTGCAGATCGTCGGCGTTGTCCAGGTGACAGATAAGCAGCGGGCAACCGCAGGACTTGGCCAGCTCCTCAAGTCCGAAGGCGTGCTCCACGTCGTACAGTTGGAGACCTTCGCGATGCCGCGAGGCGACCAGGAGCACCGGCTTGCCAGCCAGCTGGGTGCCACGCAGGCAGTCGGTCAGCAGGGCGAACGTAGCCTGCAGTCCCTCCGGATCCGAGCCAAGATCGAAGCAGTAGATGAGGGCGTGCGAGGAGGCGTAGTAGTGCCTCCACAGGCGCTGCATCTCCGCATTCCCACCGACTTCGGTCAGCTGGAGTTTCGCTGGCAGTTCCTCCGAGGCAGTCGTTTGATAGCAACGCACTCCATTTGTCGGCTCCTGGTCATCCGGAGCTCTGGGCTCTCTGCTCAAGCGATGTCCCAGCTCCGTTTTTCCGCTGCCCGAGGCTCCCAGGAGCAGCACCTGGAATTCCTCCATCGGAGGCGCTGAAATCCCACAACAGCTGAAGGACTTGGAACAACAGCAGTCGCGCACCTTGGCGCACAGTAAACCCATCTAGCACAGGGCCATTTTTGTGATTAGTTTCGTATATAATTTCAGCTTTCACTTTCTGCAACTCTTTTCGGTTGTTTATTTACCTGCCATCGGCGGACAGCTGACTGCGACAGGTTGTCGTCACGGGCAACGTCAGGAAGTTCAATGTTTTGGCCAGTGTTCCGTGGAGTGTTGTCTAGGCAACCGATCCGTCGAGGGATGGCTTCAACCACCGCCGGCGAATTCCACGTAAGTGGTTCCTAGTTCATTCGATTCGGGGAGGCTATTCCGATTTCTCCAGAAGCTTTGGGCCACCACTATGAATCACTTTTGATGCCGCAAAGAGCGCTAAAGGTTCATAAATATTACTCTACCATTAGGAAAGTGACGAAATATTCACAGATACCAAAATTTATAACAAATGTACAAATGATATTTGTCATCATTTTCCGCCAGTAAAAAAGTCAGTATTTTTGCTATAAAAATGGAACTAATTGTCCCAATATGGAATGGCATACCTTTCTGAGCTCGTAGTTAAATTCTCTGTTACTTGGCATTTCCACTTAAAAAATTTATTTTTTTGAAAATTTTTGCAAAAAATTGTGATACAACCCCTTACAAAAAAATCGAAAATTTGAAAAATTTTTAATTTTTTAAATCAGCCGGAAAGTTGGCTGATATTAATTATAGGGTTATATTTTTGGAAAAGTTAGAGCATAACATAATTATACAAAAAATCCCATTTTTACCAAAAATCAAAATCTTTATTTTTCGTCAATAAAAAAATCAGTATTTTGGGTATAAAAATAGATATAGAATGGCATACCTTCCTGATCTTGTAATTAAATTTTCTATAAATTGGCATTTCAAACTGAAAATTTTATATATTAAAAATTTTTTTTTTCAAAAAATTGTAATGCAACCCCTTACCAAAATTTGAACAATTTGTTTCATTTTTTAAATCAGCCAAAAAGTACACTGATATTACTAATAGACGTTTTTATTTTGGACCATTTTTACAAAAGTTAGAGAAAAACATTATTTTACAAAAAATCCCTTTTTTACCAAAAATTAAAATCTTTATTTTTCGTCAATACAAAAATCATTATTTTGGGTATACAAATGGAAATAATTGTCAAAATATGGAATGGCCGTAGTTAAATTCTCTATAAGTTAACATTTAAATTAAATTTATAAAACTAAAGAGAATTAAAAGTTTGAAAATTTGAACAATTTTTACATTTCCCAATTCAGCCGGAAAGTGCAAACCCATATGTGCATTTCGTTTAAAATTCTGTTAAATCTCAAAATGTTAGAAAGTCATCTTCGAAGTTTTGCAAGTTTTTGAAGTTCGAATGAAAAGCTTCATCTCACTATATCCAGAGTTTGCCGCTGTGTGGCGCCACTTGTCCCAAAAAAGATACTGGGATGTTTTTCAGCCACGTTCTATGTTTTTCCAACTCGAAAGGGGGACTTCTAATGTTCCTCCTTTGCTTGGATTATGGGGAATTCATATTTCCCCATGGAAAGTTACCTGTTTTTTGCCACCCAATCCTCCTTCCTCTGCCTTCAGACATCAATTGCTTGTTTGCGCAATCCAAACTTGGCAAGTTATTGATTCGGTTTCATTTCCTGATTGCCAACGAGCAGAACAAGTGGCCTTTTGCTTTGATAATGGCTAAATAGCCATTGCCCGCTGTTTGTGAATATGTATATGCACACATAATGTATCTTTGATGAAGCTGCGGTGGCTGTGGCTTTGTGGTTTCAATGGGCCGGAGAAGGCGGAGGGCAGAAAGCAGAAAGGAGTCCTTGATAAACTCGCGCTAATCGCTCCCCGTGTGACCGCGTGTGCGGCCATGTTTGCCCCATCCCCCCTTCCCCTCCCCCCAGTCCAAAGCCCTTTGTGCCATTCCATTGCATTATGATGCCGATGCGAGTGTGTGGATGTGGCTATGGATGTGAAAGTGCCTGCTTCTGTGCCCCGAAACCGTTAAGCACATCTGCCGTGGAGGCCCCAAATGCTTACAGCCAACCACCTTTAGCCGCCCTCTTCTTGGCCAACAAATTGAAAAGTAAGCAAGCTAAACGTTCGCCGAACTTTGGAGGGAGGGGGCGAAAAGTCGTCTGTAGCCTTGAGCCAGTCGCCGGCAATCCTTTTGTGCAGCTCCTGCTCCTGTTCGTCCTGCTCCTGTGCAAGTGGCAAGAGGCGAGCAGCACAGGGAAAAGATCGTGCTGCAATGATTTTGTATTTTCCTTGGTATTTTATTTATTTATGGATATTTAGGATATTAAAGTTTAGTACAATTTTCAATCCTAAAATTTGTAGGAAATATAAAGCAATATAAATTAAAGAAGCGTTCCATTTTAATAGGTGTCTGTACTTGAAATACAAAAACTGGGGTTAAAGAGTTAATGGTTTTTAGAACCACTTGTAATGTTATTTATTTAGTTATTTTTTGATATTTGTTTTTATTTATTTATATTTATTTATATTTGTTTATATTTTTTTATATTTATTTATTTAGTATTTTTGTTTTTTGCATATTTATTTATATACATCTATTTTAAGATTAAAATCTTTAAGCGAACTTCGAGTACTATCGACTTTGTTTTTCAGCTCGATTTACAATATTAAAGTCTAGCTAAAATATAATAAAGTGTATCACGGTCCATGCAATAAGTTAAGAAAAACCTATACAACATTAAAAAAATGTTTATTATGTTGATATGTAAAGTACCAATTAATTATGAATTTATTTAATTTTTTCCAACAGTCAATCTTTTTATTTAATTTGATTTTCTTGGGCTATAACTGCCATAGTTTTATGTACAACATTTTTTTTTTTAAATTTGCTTCTGATTTTTTTAAGTGCACACCAGCTCATATGAAGACCAAGTTTCTGGTCTTATGGCCAAGCCAACGACTGGCATTAGTTTTGCATGCCTTCGCTTCGCCTGCGTCCATTTTAATATGCGCATTAATGCGGCACAAAGCGGTGCGAAAAGTGACAACCCGGTAGCTTCGTCCTGCGTTTTGTCAGGTGAGTGGGTGGATCCATCCGGATGGACAGGTGGCAGGATGGCAGGACACGGGGGCATATATGCAAATACGCGGCTGCTGGAGCGGCAGTTGATTGCTTGATGCACTGCACTGCACCCTCACAAATTCCATCGAGCAGCGAGGGGCGCAACCCCAGGGATATGATATAAAATGTGATTATTTAAATATTCCTTTACTTTAATAATATTATATGCATTTTGTAATATCCCAAGTGATTTTTAAAATTTTTGTATTTTAAATTCTCCTTTAATCCAATAAAATTATATGCAGTTTTAAAATACCAACTTTTAAAATTAAAAAACAAAAGTTATAAAAAAAAAATTCAGCAAACAAAACATCTTTCGCTGGGACTCGAACCCTGGAACTTTCGAGTGAGAGTCAGATGTTCTAACCTCTGGGCTACTCAGGTCTATGAGAAATTCGAAAAAAATGCTCGAGCTGCTTCAACTGTTATTATATTATATCAAGCATTTTATTCATGTATTTTATTTAAAAGGGATTAAAAACATTGTAATTTTAATCGTATAACTTTATATATTTATTAAATATATAAAAATTAAAGTCTATAAAAGTTTTAATCGCGACTTCTGGTAGAACAGCCCTCGCATGTGTGGGTTTTGCCAGGCTTAAGTCAAATATTTGCAGGTGGCTGACGCCGCAGGACCTACCCATCTCGTTTGGCCCCTGCATTCCATTCAACCCCCAGCTAAATGAGGCGGCTCGGCGTAATCGCTCCCCGACGCACGCTGGCCACAGACTCAGACTGAGACTCAGGACCTGGGCTTCATTCGATTATTTCTGCGCAGCAGCGTCATTCCGTTCGCTTTCCGGTTGCCTTAGTCCTTGGTCCTTCGTCCTTGTAGCAATCCTCGTTGACTATTCCTATGCCACATGGCGACATCATATTTCCTTGCGCTTGGCGGCGGACGAGCGTCCCTTTTGCTGCCTTTTTTTTGTGCGACTCCAGCTTTTACAGCTACAGCCAGCTTTCCCGACTTTCCCGGCCAGCCGCACTTGTCGAGTCGTTCACCGTTGCAAAAGTTTAGCGAGCGGCGGAGCAGCAGCTTGCCTCGGATTTCATTTCCGGCATGTTGCGGTTACGTTAAGTAACGGAGATTGCATCGCTAATGATGCAATTGTGTTTGGCGGAAATGAAAGCGGTTTCGTGTGACGACTTGGCGCGCTTAGCCGGCTCGAACACCTCGCCTTCTATCATCTCCTGTCCATAGATCCCTCTTCATCCCCTCGCCATCTTCCGAATCTCCCATCAAAAACCAATGAAGCCGAAGGAAAACCGAATGAAAAACTATGTGCCCGCTAATTGCATCTGCTTTGCTTTTTCCCCAGCTCGGGCTTATACAAAAAACGAAGAAGAAAAGCGCGAACGGAAGTGGTTGTCAAGGAAAAAAAATGAAGCCGCTCTCGGCGCTTCTCAAACAACCTGCCTTAATGAGCTCTTCATAATCGTTTAATTGGATAAGAAATAGAGTCACGGATGCTTGACACACTTCGCCAGCCTGTCTGTTTCTACGCAAAAAGAGTGCGAAAAACAAAAAAAGGAAAGTGGAAATGGGAATGGGATGGCATCGATGCCAGACCCACGAATCGGAGCATCCACTGACCTACTGGCCTATTGATTTTCCTACCTGAGGCAGACGCCGCAGCTTCCCAGCACTTTACCCCTGATTTGAAACCAGATATTCCCATCCAGGCTGAATGCTGAAACAACTTGAAGACTACATTTTATATGGAAAAAACAATTTACATAATTGTAAAAGCGGTTTAATTTTTCCTAGACGTTCATAAAAAAAAGTTACCAACAAAGTATTTTTTTGCGGTTCACATTTTACTTATAATTTACAATACTTTATAATTTTTTAAATAATTATAAAAAAGGATTAATATATGATAAAAATGTACATCATTTTAAAAGCGGTTTAATTTTTCCTAAACGTTCATAAAAATAAAAAAAACGTTAACAACAAAATATTTTTTTTTTTTTTTTTTTTTTTTTTTTTGTTCACATTTTACTTATTTACATAATTGTAAAAGCGGTTTAATTTTTCCTAGACGTTCATAAAAAAAAGTTACCAACAAAGTATTTTTTTGCGGTTCACATTTTACTTATAATTTACAATACTTTATAATTTTTTAAATAATTATAAAAAAGGATTAATATATGATAAAAATGTACATCATTTTAAAAGCGGTTTAATTTTTCCTAAACGTTCATAAAAATAAAAAAAACGTTAACAACAAAATATTTTTTTTTTTTTTTTTTTTTTTATTTTGGTTCACATTTTACTTATATTATACTTTTTCCAATGAATCTCAGCCTCCTAAGGAATGTGTTAATATGTTAGGGGGTCATGACGTAAAGTCTGTTTGTGTGCCATGCCATTTCAACTTACCGGGATTCGAACCCGGACCGGTGGTTTTCGATGTTCTATAGCTGAGGGGCGAACTCCCTTACCCACTCAGCTACCACCGGCGGCGAGATGACAGCGTCTAGATGTTGGCTTAAACCCCATCTGTCAGGCTACTTCGATTGTGGGCTATCAATATACCTGTCAGGAAAGCCCGTGTATCGATTGTAAGACTATGAAGCAACCACTGAGCTTCTAGTCTTTGGATTTTCGTACAATTTTCTACGACCTGACACAGACTACACCTCTCGAACAGTTTCCCTCTGATTCGAAACCAGATATTTCCATCCCGGCTGAATGCCGAACCAATAAGACAACTAACGGGGAGCATGAGGTGAGTGTTGCCATTGAAGCCTTGTACGGGCGGAAACCTATTTACCCACGGATTTTCTCAGTAGGAGCAGAGGGCAAACCGGTCTTAATGGATCTGTGGATTCCAACAAGAGGTGAGTAAATCTTCCACAAGAGTTGTATTTCAGATTTAAGAACAATACTCGTTTGCAGAAGACCGAAAAATATACAGACGCCACGTTGTCCTCCGCGAGGCGCCGATCTGGTTAGCACGCCGGAGCATCTGCGACCGGGTTTCCGGGGACGGACTCATCGATACGATCCCAGCGATTTCGGGCTAACAGGAAATGAGGAATGGCGGCATCCACGGATGTTCAGGGACATGACCTGTGAGTATTTGGTATAGTATTTAAAAGAGATATTAATT
Organism: Drosophila mimetica; assembly: GCA_037075245.1. Lineage (NCBI taxonomy): Eukaryota > Metazoa > Arthropoda > Insecta > Diptera > Drosophilidae > Drosophila > Drosophila mimetica. The sequence goes on from JBAMCH010000005.1 coordinate 8,651,909, forward strand.
CTGAAGCCGATTACCTTGGCAGTAATATTTAGCATTAATAAACAGTGTTTATAGTGTAGGCCTATGGGCATTAAAGTGCAGGGACCGTAACTGTTATGAGTTTTATTTAAAAAAATCACATTTGAACCGTTATTTTGGGTTTTTAGAGTAAAACTCAAAGTATAACTGGTCTATATGGAGTTTTATAGTAAAAGTTAAAAAATAACAGTTATTCCTTGTCAAAAATAAAATGCAAGCTTGATATATTGCGATATTGTAGGTAAAATAAATTCAAAAAAAAAATTGAGTAATATAATATGAGGAATTTGTTTTGTTTTTACAGATTTTTAGTAGGAATAACTATTATTTCTTGCCCAAAATAACGAGTAGTTTTAAGTGTTATTATAAAAATCAAAAAATTAATAGTACTATATTGAAGTTTTTAGTTTATCATTGCCAGTAGTTATTGCAAAAAATATTAAAAATATATTTGTAAAAAATTAAGTATTTATAATATCCAGGAAAACAAAAACATATATTTATATTTAACATTTTAATAAATTAAAAATTTTCCAAATCAACAGACGAGACGGATGCTGCGGCCATGGAGACCTTCCGCCAGGCGCAACCGCGTCGTCAGCCATATAAAGCAACGATGAACCTGAGCAACTTGCCGGATGAGTGCCTGGCGGATATGTCAGCACCCGGCTTTGATCTCAGTCTGCCATCACAGATGACCGGTTTGCGGGGAGAGCTACTGGACGATGTTTCAGCTCCGAACATGTGCGATGTCTCCAAGACCACAAGCCACGTGGACAATGTATATGGCGAGATTCTGGATCGCTTTAGGAGCATTAGGGAACGCATTAATCGGGCGAATCAGGAGGATCCCAGCTATCAACAGGTAAGTCTTATTGACTTTATGGCAAAATAAACTGGCAGACTTTTAATGGCACCCATTTACACCTATCCACAGACCACGCGTCGCAGAATATACACCCACCGCGATCCCAGTGGCCACATCACCAGCCACGTCGATGAGACAACGGTCTCGAATACATCCTCTCTGGACTGCACGCCCGCCGGTGAGGTTGGCGAGCCAGGACGGCGTCTTAACTTCTCCCTGCCCAACCGATCGGAGCACCTGATGGATGAGTCAATGCCCTCGTATCTCGGAGCAACGCTGCCCAACGAGTGCCTGGAGGTGGCGTCCTCTCAGGATGTTCTGGATAATGAGACAATGCCCGCCTTCGAGTCGCTGGGGCCAGCATCGAGGAGTCGCAGTCGGAGTTGGAGTCAGAATATGTCCCGTCGTTCCTGTTTGGAGAACGAGACAATGCCGTCGTTTGCGAATATCTCTGGGGTATCAAGAAGACAGCAGACAATGCCCAGCGAATGCCTAGACGACGTGAGCCAGCCCTCATTTGCGAGGAGTCGATCAAGTAGATCGGCTAGATCGAGTAGACTGAGTAGATCTCGCAGACAGAGCCCCAGAAGGCAGCTTCAGGTGTCGATGCCCTCGCAGAATCTGTGGGACATAACGGCGCCCTCGTTTGGCAACTCGACAACCAGGGATGCGACTACCGCCGAGTGCCTGGAGGACATTTCAATGCCCGCCTTTGAGGGCGTCTCGAATGTTTCCCGGAGTCGCAGCCAAAGCACCAGGAGCAACCGAAATATAAGCAACATATCCGCTCCAACGTTCGCCAGCTCGAGACGCGAATGCCTGGATGACATGACTATGCCTTCGTTTGGTGGAATATCACATTTGTCAACGAACAAAAGTCGCCGCCAACTGCAGAGATCGATGTCAGCGCAAAACATAAACGATATTTCCGAGCCTCTGTATGCCAGTTTCTCCAGGGGACCCATGACTAATGAATGCCTAGGGGATATCAGCATGCCATCCTTTGGTGGAGTATCGGAAGCTTCCAGGGGCAGGACGTCTAGGAGGGCAAACTCTGTTGGAATGCCCAGCGAATGTCTGGAGGATATGACAATGCCGTCTTTTGGCGGCATTTCAAGGGCCTCGCGAAGCAGAAGTCTCGATCGTTACCACAAATCCATGCCAATGGAGTGTTTGGATGACATGACCATGCCATCGTTTGGTGGCGTTTCAGGCTCCTCCAGAAGGCAGAGGACCCTGCTAAACGAGTGCCCCCCGCCAGAAACGAGTCGAAGGCATAGGACGATGCCATCCCGGAATATCTGTGATGAATCAGCGCCCTCGTTCGCCAACTCCACCAAATACGGGGATACGTTACCAAATGAGTGTTTGGAGGATGTGTCGATGCCGACTTTCGCAGGAGTATCGGTGGCGTCGCGAGGGAAGAGATCCAGGCGACAGCAAAGTGCGACCAACGAGTGCCTGGAGGACATATCGATGCCTTCGTTTGGAGGAGTGTCCGGCAGTTCCAGAAGCAGGAGTCGCAGGCGCACACAGAGATCTCTGCCCCCGTGCGATCCCTCGAGTTCCAGACGTCGTTCCATGACCAACGAGTGCTTGGATGATATGACAGTGCCTTCTATGGCAGGAGTATCTGTTTCAACGCGAAGACCTATGTCCCTGCCAAGTGAGTGCCTGAACGATGTGAGTGCCCCATCGTTTGGCAGAAGCATTTCGCGGGGTGACAGTAGAAGACGGAGCCAGAAGCCATGTGCCAGCTCCACCAGATGTCCACCGGCGAATGAGTGCTTGGAGGACGTGTCCATGCCCACATTTGGTCACACTTCCTCGGCCTCCGTTCGCAGGCAGCTGTCGATGCCTAGCGAGTGTCTGGAGGACATGAGTGCTCCATCCTTCGGTGGAGTTTCTGGTCCATCCAGAAGACAAGCCACTGGCTTACCCAGCGAGTGCCTCGACGAGGTGAGCATGCCCACCTTTGGCAACATCTCCGGAATATCCCAGCCTGCATTTGAAAGAAGTAGATCCCTTGGACGAAGTGGGCGTTCGAAGCGAAACTTGGGCCGCAGTCAAGCTTCCAATGAATGCTTAGAGGATGTAACAATGCCCTCATTTGGTGGAGTATCAGGTGTTTCCAGGAGGAAAAGCGTGTCACGACATCAGAAATCCATGCTACCTGTGAGTGACCTATCGGCAATGCGGACTAACGAATGTCTAGAGGATGTAACAATGCCTACGTTCGAAGAAGCATCACGGGCATCCAGAGCTAGAAGTCCACGACAAAGAGCCATGACTCCAAGAAGAGTGCATATGACAAGCGAATGTTTAGATGATGAAACAATGCCATCCTTCAGAGATGAGACGCAGTCTTCCGGTCGAAGGACTCCCAGGCGACAGACACAAAATATTAGCGGTATATCAGCGCCTTCGTTTGCCAGTTCTAGCCCTGCTTTCGATACGAATGAATGTCTAGAGGACATATCGATGCCTTCGTATGCGCAAAATTCACAGGCGTCGAGGGCAAAGAGCTCTACATCAATGCAAAGGTCAAGACAAGGTGCGATGACCAACGAGTGTCTGGATGATGTGGCAATGCCATCGTTTGGTCCCACAAGCCGGAGTCCACTGACAAATAATTGCCTCGAGGACATTTCAATGCCTTCGTACAGGGAGAATACAAGATCGTTTAGGCGAAGATGCCCTACACCAATGCAGAGCTCAAGGCAAGAATGCCTGGATGACATGACCATGCCATCCTTTGGCAGTTCCTGGCGAGGACAGGCCACTAATGAATGCCTTGAGGACATTTCAATGCCAACCTTTGGTGAAACTACAGGATCGTCCAGGGGAAGAAGTCAAATGGCAACGCAAAGCTTTAGACAAGGAACGATGACCAACGAATGTTTGAATGATATGACCATGCCATCATTCGTCAGTTCGTACCGAGAACCTGTTACCACTGAGGACCTCGGGGACATTTCAATGCCTTCATATGGAGAACATTCGGTATCGTTCAGGGGAAAAAGTCTAAGACAAAGATCCAGACCAGCGATGATGACTAACGAACGCTTGGATGATATGACGATGCCATCGTTTGGAACATCAAGTCGGGGTCCTGCAACCAATGAATGTATAGAGGACATTTCAATGCCTTCGTATGGGAGAAATTCCAGCTTTTCCAATAGAATGCAAAGATCCAATCAGGAATGCTTGGAGGATATGACGATGCCATCGTTTGGTGCCGATTCAGGCTTATCCAGAGGAAGAAGCCCCACGCCCATGCACAGCACCAGATTGGAAGCGATGACCAATGAGTGCTTGGATGACATGACCATGCCGTCTTTTGGTGAATGTCCCGAAGATTCAGGATCGTTGCGGGATCGAGGAAGAACTCCAAAGCAAATCCAAATATTTCAAGGAGCAATGACAAACGAATGCTTGGATAACATGACCATGCCATCGTTTGGAAATTCAAGCCACAATCCAGACGCAAACGATAACTTTTCACTGCCTTCGCACAGGAGAAACGCTATCTCCTTCTCAGACAGAAGTCCCCCTACACCAAGGCAGAGGTCTAGACAGGAAGCGATGACCAACGAATGCTTGGATGACATGACCATGCCATCATATGGCGAAGTATTCTCCCGAAGGCAAATGAGCATGCCAAGTGAGCGCTTGAACGACGTAAGTGAGCCCTCCTTCGCGAGGAGACAGAGAACCCTAGCATCCCCGAGCCCCGGGCCACAGCAAATTGCGGTGACGAACGAGTGCCTGGAGGACATGACAATGCCAACATTTGGCGACATCTCTGGGTCATCGCGACGTGGCCAAATCGGGATGAGCAGCGCTCGCCTGGAGGACATCAGCATGCCCTCGGGACTCTCGAATCGCAGCCAGTACGGCGAGTGCGTGGGGGATGAAGTGAGCGGAGGACGCCGCCTCGAGGATGTGAGTGCTCCCAGTTTTGCCCCGAGCAGTCGAATGACCTCAAGACGCCATCCCCAGTTGACAAACGAGTGTTTGGAGGATGTTTCCATGCCGCTAAATGAATCGGTGACCAGAAACGATACGAAATCAATAGCGCGACGACCACCAGACATTTCGTATCCCTCGGAAATGTTGGCCAACGAGAGTGCTCCCTCGTATCATCACTCACGACGGAGCGATGCCGATAAGTCAGCCGACTGTTCGTGCTCATCTCCTCAGCAGAACTCCAGAAGTCGTAGTCCCTGGGAAAACGGTAGTAGTGCAGGTCGCTTGGAGGATGTGACCATGCCCACCTTCGAGGACGTTTCCTACCAACCTCGTCGCCATCAGTTGAGCATGCCGTGTGAGAACCTGGACGATCAGACTCAGCCGGAGTTCTTCAACTCTACGGCCTTGCCCAGTTCTACGAGGGCGGAGAAGCACCAGGGAAAATTCACGCGACAGGAGCAGCAGGCGAACACCACCACCACACAGCTGGCCGATGAGAGTGCTCCGTCTATACTAAAGGACTCTACAAAGGGACCTGCCGAAGTGGTCAAGGAAGTGACCGTTAAGAGCTCGACAACCTCGGTGAAGCGGGTCTTCAACCATTCAGGAGAAACGAATGCCAACAACTCGGGACAACCCATGATCGAGGACCTTTCGATGCCGCAGTTCGAGTCCACGGTCGCTAGTGGCCATCATCAGGATTCATCTGTGCACGGCTTCCAATCGATGGATAACTATAGGCCCTTCGATGAACTGATATACAGCCAGAACTCGGTGGGAAATCAAACTCAGCCGCAGACTCCGCAGCCAGTGAGGTCTGCGAACCGCAGTCGAAGTGTGCGAAGAACACCGAGCACACCAAGTAATCGTGCGGGGACTTCAACCAGTGCTACCAGAATTCCGGGACAGCCGTGCGATATGATAACCACCAACTACCCCTATGGAAAACCTCATTGCTTTAGCCGAAAACCCTGCTAAATGGGTAACTCAAATCGTAAATTGGTCTTAAAACGACCTAGTGGCATATTTTATACATTATTTTGTAGAGGGAAATACAATTTATAAGACTCGGTTGAAGAAAATGTTTGTTCTAATCCGTTTATTTAATTGATATGATATTATATTTAAATGCAGATTTCAAGGAAAAGCCGTATCAGTTACTGGATTTATGAAAAACATAAATATCAAGGAGAAAAAAAACCAAATATGAATTACGATTGCGAATTTCCAAAAACGTGCTCAACCATTTACACCATATTGAGACAATTTCCGCGAAAAGGAAAAACAACGCAAGGTTCATTGTAGCAGATAGAAACTGGTACGTACATACATATATTTCTACAAAATTGGTAACAAATAGGTTCAGGAATCGGGGAGGAAGCTTCCAGCGGAAGCGCGTTCATTGCTGGCTTTTGTCAGCCTTTGGCCTTCTGTTGTTTCTCCCATGCTCATTTCCTTTGTTGCCGTTGCTGTTTCTGTTTCTGGCGTTGTTAAGAGGGGAATATATAGGGGCTATATAGGGTAAGTAAGGGGTACCAGTATCTGTAGCCGACACCCGACGAGCGTGTCGAGCGATGCGAGCTATTTAAAAACAATTTATTTTTAGCAAGTGAAGCGCCACGAGCGAAACAACCTGTCGACCCACTGCATACCCACCCATCAAATCTGTACATGGAAAGAAATTGGTATATTATTTCTTCATATTGGTTTTTCCAACTGAATCTTAAATATTTGGCGCCCAACGAGGGGCTTCTCTTATTAGGTAATCCTGATATCTGTACATGGAAATAAATTGGTACCTAATTTGGAGAAATCTCTTGGAAGAATTGCAAAATATTTTTTTTCGATAGAGATACAACATTTAACAAACAGTATTCGTCATATTTTTTTTTTTCAACTGAATCTAAAATATTTGGCGCCCAACGAGGGGTTCCCTATATTAGGTAGTTCTGATAAGGATTTGGTAGGAAATTGGTAATGATCGAAAATCTAGAATTAAATAAAAACTAGAAGATAGAGTTTTAATATTTCCATATTTTGTGTTATTTGATTTAGAAATTTTGACGTGACAAATGTATTTGCGAGTGTAGCTTTGCAGTGTGCCGCCCCTCCATTCCGCTCTTGTGACTGCTACGTTGATTTCGGTTTGAAAAATCGAGCGTAGCCCGACAAATGTCGGCGAGGTCGGTTAGAAAGGTGCCAGAGGTATGCAAAACAAGAAGTGCAGATGCTTCAGATTGGTTTTCCAATTACTCAACATTTCAATGCAAATAGCGCAGGGGCAAAAGGGGGTGAACAAGTGTATAGTCAGGAGAAAGATGGCGACGTAACGGTTAACGCCGCAGTGGGTAACCCGTTGAAGAATTGAATTGGCAACACACACACACATATCGCCATCCCCTATCGCCATCCCCATCAACATCCACATCCAAATCCCCGTTTGCGAGCGGCGGTTGAGATTGCGGCTGAGATGCGAGTTGTGTGGGGGCGGTGACCCGGCTCACAGCTGGGGCTAAATATATCTTTCGATTTCTTGTCAGAGATAAAATTTCAATCACGTTTACTTCACTTTCACTTGGCCGTTCCCGCCCACTGACCCACTCAATCAGAGCCCGATTCAGCCGGGATATCTGGATGTGTTGGCCAAGCGCACTGAAAAGTCGCCGAATCGTTCGTTATGTTTTCATGGGGGCGTGAGTTATGGCGGGTCAGGTATTCCCAAACTATTTGTTTTTAATTTGCAAATATTTATTTTTCGATCACTTACACTAATATCTCTGTGTGTGTGGGGGTGTTAGCGAAATCGCAGGATATAATGATTTGTAATATTAAGATTGATTCTGGATTATTTAATCGATTAATTTTTATAAATATCATTACTCTTTTAGCAAAATTTCCCATACAAGGTAACCGAAACTTTTGTAATTACATTACACTTTCCAACACTGCTAATATCCTGTGCTGCCGGACTTTTTAAGCAAAGCAACCGTTTTTCAACACTGAATATATTAGAGGTATTTTTTATATATTGATTTGAAATATTATTATTGATTCTGTATTATTAAACCGATTAATTTTTATAAATTCATTACTTCCTTAGCAAAATTTCTCATACAAGGTAACCGAATTGTAATTACATAACACTTTCCAACACTACTAATATCCTGTGCTGGTGGTCTTTTCAAACAAAGCATCCATTTGTCAACACTGAATATATTTAAGGTATTTTTAATATATTGATTTGAAATATTACGATTGATTCTGGATTATTTAATTGATTAATTTTTATAAATATCATTACCCCTTTAGCAAAATGTGCCATACAAGGTAGCCGAAACTTTTCTAATTACATTACACTTTCCAACACTGCTAATATCCTGTGCTGCCGGACTTTTCAAACAAAGCCACCATTTGTCAACACTGAAGTGGGCCGCCAAGTGGTGGGTGGCGGATCTAAATCTTGATTTTCATTTCCATTTTCATTTTCCATCATCATGAGCGGACGATGGCGGGGGGACGGGTGCAGGGGCGAATGCCTCACACGTAGCAGCCACTTAAAAGTTGAAAATTACAATTTACAGTTTTAGTCCCCCCAAAGACTCGTTTGCCCGCACACCACCCGTACACATGCATACATATTTAGTTTATTTTCATTCTTTTTTTTTCAGTTACCATTCAAGTGGCAGTTAAAATGGCTTCAGCCTCAATTGCTGGCATCCTGGTGGCGTTTCGCCGGTTGCATCCACCGTTTTCACCATTTCACCATCCTACCAGCATCCAACATCCTATGGCCAACATCCTACATATAACATTCAACATCCAACAGCGAACAGCCAGCGACCCGCTGCATTAGGAAAGTTGACGCTGTTGATGCTGTGAGCGATTTATTGTTTTTGTGTAGAAAGCGTAAAATGGAACAAATTTCCCCATTCCCATTCTACTACGTCCACGAACCCCCAACACACACACACACACACACACTACTCTCACACACCAGTGATGCCGACGACCCATTTCAAAAACAGGACAAATCGAATCGAACAAGATGGCCAAAAAGGACAACAAAAGATAGCCGGATGGGAATGAAAACTCTGATGTTTCATCAGATTTCCCCGAAAGGTAATTAATTTTTTATTCAGATTAGAAACCAATTTAAGTAAAAAGCTTTTCGTGATTGCGCCTAACTTTGAAAAATTCACAACTAACGAAATAAGGTAATATCATCTTTATTTCCCTAATTTCCGTTTTTGTGAAATGCATTTTAAGTCACTTTCAGTTGGCTTCATACTCCAATGCGTGACATTTTTCTTAAATATATAAAATATATTAATTTTTTAAACATTTAAGATGATCTTAAAAATGCTTAATTCATTTAAATATATAATTATTGTATTGAAATCGTTGATATTTAATGCATAAATTTTATTGATAAAATGTTTTTATTTTAAACACGTAAGATCATCTTAAAAATGTTTAATTGAATTAAAAATATAATTATTAGATTAAAAACGTTAAAATTAAATATAAAGGTGTCTAGAAGTATGCAACAGTATATTTAAAGCCCTATATTCCTTTGGGTTACTTCCACTGCACACATTTAGGCACCCTTACTCGCGATTTCAAAACCCTAGTGTTTTCAAAAAATCGTCATCACTTTCCGCGCTTACTCACACACCAAGTGTTTGCCTGTGAGTGTGGTTGCATACTTTTAGGCTGCAACTGCAACTGCTGCTCCTGGTTTTTCGTTCTGCCACCCCCCTCCTCCCCGTTCCTTAACCAATCCCCTCCATCCGACACCCCTTATGCCCATTCGAGGCTAGGCAGTTAATTGTAATTCTGCAAAAATGCTGTCAAAGTTATGCGAGTGCGAAAATGTCCACGGGCATGGGGCAGATGGTGGTTTTGGTTTCGACTGTGGGGCAGCAGTTTGGTAGTGTGGAGTGTTAGAGGGGTGAAAACTATGGGGGCGGTGGACAACAGAACGGCAGTCGACCAAACCCGCATTCGAGTGGATCGCAGTTTGTTTCAAAATTGCATTTTAAAGCCAGTCGGCTCGACTTAAAGCCAGCGGCATCGATTCGCCGTGGGCTAGAATCCCGGAAGTGGCCTAAATCTGAACCAGCTGGGTTTGTTAATCGTTTACGGTTTGTCAGCTCGTATTTTTCAACTTTCTGTGCATTCCGGTCTGCTGGAAAGTTTTTCTTATTGTTTTATTTTATTGTCTGCAGATGTGTTCAATTTAGAAGTATACATTTTTAAAAGTTATGGGGAACCTAGATAAAGCATTTATTGAAAAAATATATTTTATTATTATAAGAGAGTAATTTAATATTTTATATGATTTGTTTTTTTGGAGGTTTTAAAATATTTTAGATTTTTTTTTTTTTGATTTTTAGGTTTAACTGTTCTTGTTGTTTGTTGAACCTCCCTATTTTGTAGGGTGGTAATTTTATAATTAGTTGGACTTATAAGCTAAAACCAAGCTTATAAATGGTTGATAATTTATTGTGCTAGTTTTATGTGGTATATCATTTTATCATTTAAATAATATAAAATTACTTTAAAGTTACAAAGCCTATAATTTCCAGAAATAAAGCGCTCAAAGTTTCCAATAACTACTAGGTTCACTGAATTCTTGTTTCGGCCCACAGAATCCCACTTTCTTGGGTATACGAACACCCCACCCATCAGCCAGTACCCACCATCCATGATTTATCCGTTGACGTTTGGCGAATTTGGCAAATCAGTGCCGGAACTTTCGCCAAATGCTAAAAGCAATATTCACACGCTCATAATTTACAATCGCAAAGTTTCATCTGCCATTTGGTTGGCTTTCCCTACATATATATATGTATATTTTCTGCAATTCTTTTTTTTTCGCCCCCATACGGGAAGGAAATTATTACTTACATCAAAGATTTGCATACATCGTCTTAGTGGGTTAGGCAACGGCAAATTTGTCCCTGCCAGGAAAAGCTGGAAAAGCTGGAGAAGCGGGAAAGTCGAGGGAAAGAATGGGATTGTGCGGCAGGCGAAGGAAGAAGTTAAGTAAAAGAATTCGAAGGGAAAACTTTGCCTTCAATGAAATGAAATAAAATTGCATTACAACGGCACAAACGGGATGGTGAAAAGGGGTGGGGAAAGGGGGGAAAATGGGAAAATGGCGGGTGGGGGATTGGGGTTCCTTTGCGACGTGTGCGAAAAACTTTCGCCTTGCTCCCATTTTTATTCCTGCCAATGGGCAAAGTAAAGTCAAGTCAAGTCAATGAACGACACACTCGCACACTCACTTGGACGCACATAAATTTGTTTAACCCGCACATGTGTCAAAGTTCTGAAGCCCCCCTAACCCCCTCCACACACCCCACAACCCAACCTCCTGGCCTTTTTTAACCCAATTTCCGCAATTAAGTTTATATCATTCACCTGAGCTGACTAAATCAGAGGCAGAAGCAAAGCAAAGCGAAAGCCAAAGTAAAATTTCCCTGGCCAAGGACGAGAAGTGGGTGACAGGGGAGTTTTGAGCAAGCTGACACTACGTTTATACGCCTCCTGTTCGCAGAATGGATGCGCAAATAATTACCAGGTTATCTTACTTTTCTATTTTCTTAAGCCACTATTTGTTGAAATTTGAGAATGATTTAAGTTACAAAGTAATGTGATCATTAATCAGCATCTATTGTGAATAATAAATAATCTGACCATTTTTTACGCATAAACTTGAATGGTTTAAGTTACAAAATAATGTGACCATTAATCAGCATTCATTTTGAATAATAAATAATGTGATCACTATTTTTTGAAATTTTGGGAATGGCTTAAGTTACAAGTTAAATACAAAAATAATGTGACCATTAATCAGCATTTATTTTGTATAATAAATAAGGTGGCCATTTTTAACCCACTATTTATTAGAATTTTGGGAATGGTTTAGGTTGCAAAATAATGGGATTGAAAAATAATGTGATCAGCATTCATATTGAATAATACAAAATGTGGCCATTTTTTAAGCCACTATTTATTGCAATTTTTTGGGAATGGTTTAAGTTACAAAATATTGGAAATCAACATTTATTTTAAATAATAAATAATGTGACCATTTTTCACGCATAAACCTGAATGATATGCGTTGATGACTCTGATTTAGTTGATGATGAAGGTGATGGTTGCATGCCAAAAGCTGCAGCTTGCAAAAATGGGGGAATCACACAAAAGCGACGGGATTCCCCCATTTTGCCAGTGCCAGTGAGTGGGAAGGTTTGGGGTCTGTGATTCCACTCTCTGTTTGACTATTGCTTCATTAGGGCTCCATGCAAGTGATGGACATGGATATAATGCAGGCGATACAGGTACTGCAGATACAGCTGCAATTGCAGATAAAGCAGATGGATAGAGGGACTGATAAGGATAAAAGAAAAGCGAAGTTGTGCCAATTTGGACAACTTTTCCGATCGTTTCTATAGGGAACAGAAAGAAAATATACATTTGTTCTTATGAACGTATTAATTGCACTTTGTAGGGCAAGGTAAAAGTACATACATAGCTGCGTCTACAAAAAGTATACATACATTTTTAAGATCCTGCGGCCCGATAAATTCCCAGTGGCATTCCCGAGAAGAAGGGCCACTCTCAAGGAATTGTACATTCTGGTTGGGACTGGCCAGCGCTATATAGATTGATATAGTGACGCAGCAGACATCGAGAACTGTCTTGGGGTAATAAATGGCAGGACAAGGGAATTTGCCAAGTTAACGAAGCGTTCTGGACGAGGCCAACACACACACATGCACAAACACAAATACACACAGAGAGAAAAAGGATGCGACTTAAGACGAGAAAGAGATGGGTAGAGAGCTGCATTAAATCCAAGCTTGTTTGTTTTTCATATGTACTCGCAAACAAGGACCAGTGCCACATATGCACCTATCTTACATTGTATCTGCTCCTTGATGTGAGTGTGTGTGTGTGTGCACGTGTTTGTGTGTGTGTGTGTGAGCGGCGCGGCTTTGCGTTAGTGGAAAAAATAATTCTAACAGCAACTCAAACAGGCAAACAAACAAACAAACCAACAGAAAACATGAAAAGCGGCGCAAAAACGGAGAAAATAAAAGAAAACTGCAGGGAGAGTGAAAGAGATGGGTGTTAGGGGGGAAGGGAGAGGGACGGGCAACATTTGATGTTTGTGCTGAACAAACTTTGGCACGAAAACTTGCTCCAAAAAGACACCTGAGCAGGCTTTCCCCCCAAAAATGTCCCATCCTCCATAAATCCACCCAAAACAGGCCCTAAACCACCCAACCCCCCGGCCACGCCCATCGCCCCCAAAGATCGATCACGTGTTTGAAAAGCGCCGACAGCATACACGCAGAGAAAAAAGAGCCAAGTGTTAGTACGAAAATCACTGGTTAATTGAAAATGCTAAGGAAAGGTGTCTAAAAGTATGCTACGATTATTACTAGGATTCAAAATAAATCGTAGCATACTTTTATGCGCTTTTTAAAGGAGGTTTAATAAAAAATTTGAACCCAATCCTTCAAAGGAACCTATGAAAAAATCAAAGCAGCTGCTAATGTAAAATATTACATTTATTTCTCCGGAGATTTTAGAGTAATACTTAACCTATAGAAGTAGAATTCGACCCTTTACCCTTTCACTTGGGAAGCCAAAAGTTTATAGCATACTTTCCGACACCTCAACTAATGTTTTCAATGCCCCAGAGATGCGAGAAACACCATGTTTTCTTTTTCACTGTGCAGGAAAGACGTTGGGAGCCTGTGGAGGGACATGTGTTTGCATTCAATTCATTCAAATATATTTTCAGCAATTTTTTCTTGTCATTTCATATGTGATGATGGGTGTTGGGACTACGACGTCCCTCTCCCATCGTCCTGCGTTCTATCTGCTCTTGTGTGTTTTCTCCATTCAATCATTTCATGGACAACATGTAGCCTAGACATCTATTCCATGTCGCCGTGTGTTTGTTGTCTGGTGATTGACCCACAAAAAAGAGGAGCAAAAAAAGGAGTGAAAGCCACCTGAGTAGATAGGTGGGCACCCAGCTCACTCCTTCGCACACACACACACATCCTGTGTCCCTGTCTTCCTTTGCACAACAAAAGACTTGGCGCCCGATTTGATTAGCAAGAGTAGCAGAGCGGCCACATGGAAAAGAATGCTGTCATGTGTCCGTGCTGTTTTTCCCTCAATTTTCATCCTTTTCTCCTCCTCCTCCTCCTTTTTGAGGTCCTCCTCGAAGTGCTCCGACTTGAGCCACAGAGCATATAGCCATATTCCATATATCTTCTGAATGGGCTGGACGATTGCAGATGCATTTATGAATTGCACATGACTTGTCGAGAGTGGTGCAGAATGGTCGATGGTGTTTCTGGATTGATAGGGCTGCATGAACCACACAGCTCGGCTGGATGATGCATAAAGGGAAAAGCACTTAGGCAGCAAGGAGCCTTAACAAAGATAGAGCAGGGTAATCTTTGAAGACCGACGTGGGAATGTCCTTGTATTGCCATTATTTTGGGGAAATATTAAACAAATAGCTTTGGTTTGCCCACTCAAATCTCGCCAGTTTAGCAATTATTCAATACAGAAATTAACATATTATTGTCATTATAGTCACAACGATAAAAAAATGGATAATGAATGAGATAATATCTGGCTTTTTAACATCAATGTTTAAAAAGTATGCAATTATATATTTTATCCCAAAAGTGAGATGAATTCATACTGGAAGGCGACTATCCCTTATTTACTGCATACTTTTAGGCGCATATTTTGATATTTAAAATATTGCTTTTGTTTTTTAAAACATTTTTGAATGGATAATATTATCTGTGAAATTTTCTAATATTTTCTTTTAAATAAATTATCAAGATACGTTCTGAAAAAGGCCATAAAAATACTTTCCAATATTTTCTAATATTTTCTAATACTTTCTAATATTTTCTTTTAAATAAATGATCAAGATACGTTTTGAAAAAGTCCAGGTGTTTCCATGTATCGAAACTTGCTTGTTTCCCATGCTTTTCGTTTTAAAAAGGACTTTCAAATCTTCAATATATTTTGCAACCATGTTGCTTTTGTGTGTAGGTGTGTGTCTTTGAATGGTGGTTGTGGGCAACATAATGCAGTGGCCGTACAAACCATGCCCCCCGAACTCCCCGGCCCATCAACTTTTGGCTTACCTTTTTGGCTCAATACATTTTGGCTGCTCCAGTTGCCTTATATCCTCATCCTGTTCATCGCATAAAGTGTGAAAATGCCAAAAATTGTCGTACGTTGCGGTTTTTTTTTTCGAGGACCAACCTGCGTCCTTGCCCTCGTCGTTGCTTTCGTCGTACAAACGAAAAAAAAAAAAAATTATTGCAATTTTGTGAGTGTGCTACGTGCATTTTTACACCGTTTTTACACCATGGCCAAGTGTGTGCGAGTGTGCGAGTGGATTTGCTGTTTGTCTTAGTACTTTCCGCACACTGAAAACATTCATAAAGTTGGCTCACGCTTAAGTAAACACGAAAAGTGTAAAATGATTTCATCTGATGATGATTTGGCTTTGGGAATTGCACGCTCCATTGCGTCACTTACGAGTCCTGCACTCGTGTAAGTGTGCGGCATGCAATTATGTATTATTACGCACACCACCCACACACTCACACACACACACACACAGCCGAGTGTATTTGCACAATGTAGAGCAAACAAGCTGGGAGACATTTACATATAATAAACCAAAATTCCATTTGTTTATAGTGGATGTTCTCTAAAGTGGAGCAGCGGAGATTACTTTACAGTGGTGTTTCCTGCCTGCATTAATGTTGCAATTTTGCTATTAATCCTTAATAAAAAACTGAAAATAGAAAAGAGATTTGATAACATTTAATGGAACGCTAAAAAGTATGCAATGAAAAATTATAATAAGTATGCTACAATAATACTTTGAGGGATATTTTTATTATTTAATTTACTATTATAAATTCAGAAACTTAAAATACGTCTTTAAATACTTGAAAACATTTAATAGTACGCTTAAAAGTTTGCAATGAAAAATTATAATATATTTTAGCATACTTTAAGGGACCGTTTACAAAGGCTTTCGACCTGAAAATATATCCTCCCATATTTTTTTTTTTATTTTATATCCAATTTAAATTCAAAAACTAAAATGAAGTTACTCATTTGAAGTCCCCACTGTAGTTCGCTCGGCAAGTTATGCATATTTTTTTTTTGAAAGCGGCAGCCGTTTAATGAGTTTGCCTAACATGATATGACGCGGAAGCGACCCTCGGGCATTTCGAGCTGTCAACAAAATGCATTCAATTGGATGCATTTCCTCCGGTCGGCCAAATGCAATTTGACCAATTCGCTTTCAGTTTTTAATTAAAAAATATGTTTGCCTACCCGTGCGTTTGTGTGGAAATCCTGGATAGAGCGAGTCCAAAAACCACATTAATCTGGCAACATTATCGGACTGATTTAGGCATTTTCTGCATTTATTTTTTCGTTTCCGTGGCTTAGACAAAGTGGCATTTGGGTGGTATTAGCCTAATGCCATCACAAATCCACCTAGAGTAACGGAACTGTTTATGCCCGCGAATCCCCCAAGATGATTAGCAAAGGAAAAGCCAACAGCAGAACTGAAATAAAATCGGAGGACAATGTGGCACAAAAAGTAAGGTCAAAGTTGAGAAGACTCTTCTCTCTGGGCTGGCTTTTATTTTATGGCCCGATAGAGAGAGTCCTTGTCAGCATTAAAAGTCTGGTTCATTGTTCTGTGTGTTGGTTGTAAAAAATCCCTTAAAATGTTTAAACAGTCGTCCGGAACTTTGAATATCTTGTCAACACTAAGAGGATTTCATTTTATATTTTCTGTTAACGAAAGATATTTTATTATCTTTGAATTTTATCTTTTAGGCTGTTCAAAAATCCAGAAAAAATCTAAAAAAAAAGGAGAAATTTATAAATTTTTTTAATTTGACCAAATCCGATTAAAAACTATGCACTTTAAATACAATTTAAATTTCTCTTTTTTAAACCTAAGCTCACAGTCAATGCAACGTTTTGGCCTCATCCAAGAGAATACTAAATAAACCAGTTAATAAATCAGTGATAATCCCCAGAGTTGCTTTGGCAAGGGTGTCCTGGAGAAACGCCTAGGAGTAGGCAATGCTTTTGATAAGATCAACTCGGTGGCACTCACTTCGTGTGTTAATGTGGGGGTTCTTCGGGGAAATGGGTGGCGTGGAGTGGGTTGAGCACACACTTGTTGAGGATGTAACTACACACACACACAGCCATTAAGATTTCCCCACCAACACACACACACACACACCCAGCTGAGGGCGTGCTAAAAAAGTTTTCATAATTGACGACAAGCTCCAGGATCCCCTGGCCCATCTCCATACCCCCCTACTTTTTCCACTTTCTCCCGGTGTGCCCCTTTTCATGGCGATGATGATGATGATGGGCAAATATTTTACGTCATTAATTAGCGCATGGCAGCGCGCTCGAAACTATTACGTAATGCGATAATACCAGCAACAACAACGCCGACAGCATAAACTATTATGTGCAAAATTTTTAATGACGTTAGGGGGTGGGCTTACAAAGGGATGCCAGGATAAAAAAAAACACAAAAAGAACATTGTTCAAGGCATTTGCATTCTCTATATCTTCACCCCGAGTTACTATATACTCTTTATGGTGGGAATATATGTATATAGCTTTGCGTATTCTAACACAGTGAAATCAATTCCTACTTCAATTAATATCGAATTTTAATAGCGTAGTTTAATGTCTTACAAAGCAAATTCCATAATATTTCAGAAATCAATGGAATTTTTGAAATATTTTTTATAGGTGTCGAAAAGTATGTAACAATATATTTTTAACTCGGAAATCTGCTGGATTTATTAGGATTTAGATCGCATACTTATATATGTAAACCCTGTGATTAAAAACCCTAAAGACTTTCATCAATAAAATAACTTATAAAATATTTGATCAGAATTCATTAGGGTTCTGAAATATTAATTATAGGTGTTGATAAGTATGCAACGATATATTTTTAACTCGAGATTTAAAGATTTTATACTTATAGATGTAAACCCTGTCAACTATGATAAAAAACCCTCAATAAAATAATTTATAAAATATTTGTACATCAACTTAAGTTAATTTTTTAATTTGTAATTTACAATTTTTTATTTAGTCTAATTATTTTCCGAAATTTCCAAGAGTGTTTCGCATGTCGATAGCCAAAAGTTTGTCTTTTCTACGTTTTCGGTTTCTTTTCGCTGTTATTTTTGATGCCCTTATAATTAAATTATTTAGCGCAAATTTGTGCACAGTTGTTGTCTCTCCCACACACACACACACAGACACAAAAGGACACGCTCACGCACACATTAGATATGTTATCATTACGATAACGCCCCCTCGTTCCCCTTCGCACACTGCTCCAGTTCATCTCTCACTCGCAGGATAATGAGAATTTAAATCGCAATAAAGTGGCGCTGCGAAGGAAGGCGAAGTAACAAGCTAAAATAAATGTTTAGTTGAATTCTGGCTTGGATTGGGGGGTGGGATTAAAAAGGGGGCAGGCATAAACGGGGCCAGTGGGGGCGTGGCAGCAGCAGACAGTGAAAGTGTTGCCTACTTAGGGACCGTCTGCATCCGAAGGATCTGCGGGTATCTGTATCTATATCTATTCACGTATATATCTATATCCAAATCCACGGTTGTGGTTAACATACTAGATTTGAGAGTCCATTTATTTTTATTAATTGGTTTAATTTTTAGGAAGTTTTAAAAATATTAATAATAATAATATTAATAACTTGGTAGAAACGTAAGAGAAATTTTTAAAATCGCACCACTTAATAAAAAGTTATAAGCAAATAATGAATTGTCCGCCACAAAGATGGCGCCACTTTCAAGCGACTGCTTGGTTTGCCCTGCTTGCCACTGCTTGCCACTGCTTGCTTTAGCTGAGTAACGAGTATTTAATATTCGAAGCACTTGACTATAGCCTTCTCTCTTGCTAAAAATTGAATAGTGATTCTTTGATTACTGATATTTAAGTATGATAACCTTTAAATGCCAACTAAGTAAACTTTGGTGAATTTGATGGTGCTATTTTTGTGCTCACTGCTGTGGTTCCTCGTCTGCACATCTATTGCGTGCTTACTCGCGTTTGTTCGCCTGTGCGTGCGTTAATAAAATGTAATTTTGAAGCGCATTTAAAGCGAACCTCGTGCAGCATCCGCCGCAGCGGAGTCACAGGCAGAAACGTAGTCGCAGTCGTACTGGCTCCGAAGTCATAGTCCCCGACAGCTTCTGTCTCGACTAAGGAGATTATGAATCACCCAAAGGGATATTCCCACAAGCAGTTTCGCTCCGAGGGGCTTCAGAAATCACGAGATGAGCTTTCTCAGGGATAATAACGCCTAGTTAAGCATGAAGAGAAGAGGAAATCGAAAGGTATTCGGGGTATTAAATGCATTTTCGGTATTTGAAATGACTTGAAACCAATAATTGCCTCCAGGAAACTGAATTTAGATTATAAATTAGAAATATAATTAATCTAAATTTAAATAAATGGATATATAAGGATTCTAGAAAATTAAAAAACAATTGATTCAATACAAAAAAATGTCTTCTCAAGTTTAAAACAATTTTTTTTCCGTGTAGCTCAAAAATAACATTATTTGTGATTTCCATATATGGAAAATGTATTAATTTTTGTGAAAATTTCCAAATTGGTTGTAATTATTCGCCGGAATTGGCTGGGACAATGGCCAAGTGACGGGGGCTGGCTGAGTCCTTGCTGCAGACGAAGCCTGCGGCACAGACACATAAATGCTTATTAGCATTAGCAGCGCATTATGAGCATACGCACAGCACACATACACCTTTTTCGAGATGGGGAACCCGAACCCGAAGCCCCAGTTCCAGTTCCAGCATTCTCCCCCCTCCAAAATGCGCCAGGTATCGAGGTTGAGCCGGCATTTGGCATTTGGCATTTGCCACCGCCAGCCATTGTTGTTTGGGGAATATTGTCAGGCGGGCGACTTGTGTGCTTGCCTGAATTTTGCAATCCGCATCCTGCACCCAACATCCAACATCCTGGATCCTGCATCCTGCATTCGAATCCCGACTGGATACGCGTCCCAACCGGCGGCATTGAGCTGCAATTAGAGCCGGAGTGACAGCCGCCATGCTAATCAGCTTCTTTTTGGGCTCACAGGTCGGATAATGCGAGAGCAAGCTTGTATTGAACACTTGCTTAACACGGGCAATTTTAGCAGGTGGCTCGATTCATTTACTGCATTTACAATACTTGAATTAAGCAGAGAAATATTTATATAACTTTAAAAATTATTTAATTTTATGAAAAATAATTTCTTTTTTTAAATCAAAGCTTTAAATTTTCAAATTAATAAATAAATAAATAAAATATTAAATAGAATGTTTGAATATAACACAAAAGCTGCCTGTAGTAATTAAAAAATATTTATAACTATTGTTGTTACTTACATAATAATAAACCAGATTTTAGTAATCAGTAAATAAATAAATTAAAAATATAATATTCAATACAATATTTGTATAAAACAAAAAAATTTAAAAAGTTGACTGTATTAATTTAAAAATTTTTGAATAAAGCTAAAAAATACTAATATAACTTTAATCATTATAAAATTTTTTAAAAAACAATTTCTATTTAAAAATGAAATCTTTAAAAACTCAAATTAAATATAATTTGTTAAATGTAAAACTTCTAGAAGTATCTTTTCTTTAATTTATCGTTCCTTATCTCATTTTAGTTAAATTAAAGTTCAGCTGAGGATTATTTTGGTCCAGCCTAATTTGCCTTTTGTTTCGACTGTACCTGCATCGTTTGGGAATTTTTGTTGCAATCTTGGCTCGTCGTCAAATTGCTGCAGCCAGATATTAACCAGTTACTGTGTCCTCCACTCAGCACTTTCTCCTCGTTTTTTTTTTCACTTCTTTTGCCTTTTTTTTTATTAACCCCTCCGCTGATTTCGTCACGCGCAACCGGAAATTACTTTTCAGTTTTTTTGTTGCCGTTTTTTTGCCGCACCACTACTAGTAGTTCACACTTGGCAGATGCGACTTCTCCGGCTGCCGAGGAGGTGACATCCCTCCCCTTTCCCTTCCCCCCTTTGCACCCAGCATCCCGTGACCCACACTTTTCGCTGCACTTCCTCCTCGAGAGCTGGCTTTTTTCTATCGATAACAAAAGGAAGCCTTATTAGAGTGTTCCTTTATTTGAATGCCACATTTCACGCCATGTGGGGTATAAGCGAGGGTGGGGGTGGTGGCATCTATTGTGAGAGTTGGTCTTTTTTCAGCTAGCTCACGGGCTCCCCGGAAACCCCCCTGAACCCCCCTGAACCCCCCTGAACCCCACCCTCCGAACCCAGGGAACCCCGACAAGTTGCCATTGTCAGCCATTGTGGGGTCCTTTGTTTTAGCTCGGGCTTTGTCAGCTGGGCCAGCTCCTTCAGCGGCTGCTCCTCCCACTCCACCCACTCCCCAGCACTTTCCCCGCTTTTCTGCATTTTCTTTGGCCGCCATCAGTGGCAACTTTTCATTAACCAAAAAAGAGCTGCCTCGGATGGTCGGGTAGGCAGCGAAGATGCCTCCACGACACATGCTCAAAAACACTTCCCATGGACACTGGAAAAAATACTGAATAGTTTGAAAAGCAAACTAAATAAATATAGAAATTACCATAAAATTCATCGCCCAACATAAAAACTGGTACAGATATACACAGAAAAAAAAAATGTTTGACAAAAGATCAGATTGATATGGTCAATTGATATTTTTTAAAGATCAAGTCATTCATATCATTTTTTATATGAATAAAGATTATGTTTAAGTTAATTTTCCTTTTTTTATTTTTAAAAATACTAAGTCTTTTATTTTAAAATAAAATAACTGATATGATATAATATTAAGTTGATGTGTTTAAATCATAAATTTGACATTAATCATATCGGCTTTTTATTGATATGAAATAAAGTTAAATTGATCCTATTTCATATCGATTTCTTTTTGTGTACGGTTTAACCAAAACTTAAGAAAAATTTATAAAAACTATAGAATAATATTCAAATTTGTTTTTTTTTCCTAAAAAACACAAAAAACTAAATATTTTAGTACAGCTTCAAAAATGTGTTAATAAAATGAAAATCACATGAATACTTTCAGAAGTGTTAAAATGAAACTTGTTGGTATAGAATTTACATTACAAAATATAACATTTATAGTATTTCGTATGTAATTAAAACTACACGATTCAGATATTATATTATTTAGTATTAATTTCAGACTTTTATACTGGATATACTGGATCTAGTACATCTAGTATATTTTAAACTGAAGTTCTTTGCTTAGCATAATCTGCAAAATGTAAACTTTATAATATTTCGTATGAAATGAATACTACAGAGTTTAGATATTACATTATTTAGTATTAATTTACTACCAGATTTTTATACTGGATCTAGTATATTTCTAATACAACATTTTTTGTATCTAGCAAACTAAAGTTCTATGCCTAGCATAAACTGCAATAACTTTTTTTCGGTGCACTATTTTTCGTATGCTACTTCAGTAAAGCTTAAGCCGGAAAATAACTCTGTAGGTCGTTTTGGCGGCAGGTTGTGATCAGATTCCATCATCGAGTGCCTGAACGTGTCCACTTTAAATGCCAAATTAAACCGAGTAAGCGCCCGATAAACAGGGTCGGCAATTTGGCCAGAGCCCTGAACTTTCGAGGCGGTAAGAGCAACAGACGTCTGGCCGGAAAAGCCGTCTAAGATTTCGCAAGGGGAGGGAGGCGCTGTGTTTTGGGTTTTGGCCTGCTAAAGAAACGCGGAGATGGATGGATGTGTGTGTGAGGAGCATCAACTAATTGAAATTGCGCGCCAATTTTGTGGCTTAGCCAGAGACTGAGTTGGGCCCCCGGATGAGTCGCGAGTCTTGGCCAAGTGTCATGCGCAGAGACACCGGCGATGGAGTGTTCGGCAAAGAACGGCTAGAAAGCCGAGTCAAATGTACAAGCTTCGTGCGTTGTCGTGGGTCGTGGAAAGCCTCGGTGCTCGGAAAAACTGGGTGGCGGCGGGGTGGGGGGCAGGTTGTGCGTACGGATTCATTCGCCTGGCCAAAATATCGGCGAGTGCAGTTAACGTCGGTATCTGCAGCGCTTCGCATCGTCGGCGGCGCCAGTTGTCGAGCAGCGGTCCAACGGTGCGTATGCGTATTTCGTGCGGTGTCCACGGTGCGTATGCGTGTTATTTGACCCACAGAAGGCAAATCGTGGTGCGGCAGTGCTTCTCGTCGTTGTCGTTGTCGCTATCGCTGTCGTTGTCGTAGTCGTCGTTCTTCCTCTTGTTTGTTGTGAGTCGTCTTCTTCGCGCGTTTCTTCATTTAGCCCCCGGTTTTGTTACCAATCCGCTGTGCTATTTCCTTTCATTTTTTTTTACTGTTTTTCGTGTTTGTTTTGGCTTCGATTTGTGTACTACTACTACTACTACTACAACCACGGAGTGAAATCAACAAATAACCCAGGCAAAAGACTTTAGCCCAAGTGTGTAAAGTGTGTGTGCTAGAGAGTGTGTGCAATGTTGGCTTTCGGTTACCATTGATGAATGGCAAACAAATTGAATGGCAATGGCCGGTGAATATTAAGAGGGCCCAAACACAATACAAAATAATCAAGGGAAGAGAGAGAGAAGAGAGAGAAATAGAAAAACCGCTTTAGGCCAAAATCAAATCACACGTGTCATATCCGTTTTCGGCTTTCGGTAAAGGTAAGTTATTCCGCCCCGATAATTGGCTAAATGTTATGTCCGATCTCCGGTTTCCAACGCCCAAACGACTGGGATCATTTTCGGGGACGAAACCTTTTTTGGGGTTTTCGATTATTTAAGTTGTAATGCGAGAAGGAAACATCAAACATTTAGCGCCCGGGGGCGAAAGGGATATGGGAGTACTTAAGTCTGCTGATAGATGATACAACAAAATGTGTGTGTGTGTGTGTCTGTGATTTGTTGGCCTAATGGCAATTCAATGGCTCTTACATTTTCATTAAAATTGTCGAGTTCATAGGGGTTTTGGTGTGTGTGTGTGGCCAATTACTGAAATAAAGCATTTTCAATTTTTTAGCAAAAATTCGCAGTGAGTGAGCGTAGTTATTGAGTTATCGATTCTGGGTTATTGGATAATTATCAAGGAATTTACATGGGTGATTGAAAATAGACATAAATAAACATAGCTTTTTATAGACTAACATATAAATATATCCATTTTGTTTTTGGGAGTTTGGAAGCGGCATATTTTTTTATTCGATTAATAACTTTCTATTGTCAATAGTCATTAAGTTATCGATTCTGGGTAATTGGGTAATTAACAAGGGATGTAGGTGATTTAAAATAGACATAAATAAACATAGCATTTTATAGAATAACATATAAATCCCAATTTTGTTGTTTGTGCATTGAAGGAGCCACTTTTTTTGTATCCATTGATTGCTTTCGATTGTCAATAATCGGTTGATGTCATCTATCGATAGTTTATCATAAATATCCTCTTCAAGTTTTTGAAAATTATAGGTTTGTATATTTACCAAGTTTAAGTTTATGAATGACGGTTGGTAAGTGCAAAATTATAAAAATTAAAAATGATGAAAAAGAATGAAAACTTGTGAGCTTAATAAAGTGGTAAGTTCATGCAACAGTTTATTAAATTTTAAAATTTTAAATAAGTTAAATGAATTATTTATAATTTTATAAACAAAAGCTTATAATGTTTGACTAGCGGACCTAATCGTATTTGGTTTTTGATTATAATTATTCGCGATTAGAAATTATATTCGAATTTGTTACCCGATTACCTTAATGTCAGTGGCTTCCAAGCCATATATAGTGCAACAATTGTTGAACCCTCCGTCCAATATCGATGTCAAGCGGTGCATCTGCATATTTAGGTATGAACGGATATCCACCTTTTACGTTCAAGGACCTCCCCCGGTTATTTTTACCCCGGGGAGGCATTAACCGTGATCAACCGAGCCGGACAATTTCAATGTACGGCGTAAACGAATCGAAAATTTGTTTGCCAAACGCTTTCACCCAGGGGTCTAATTCGATTTGGTCAACTGCAGCTAATAAGGTCAGAATGTACGTGTGTGTGCTAGTTTTTGGACCGCAATATTTTGCATTTTACACGACACCAGATTTATGGACCACATGCCCGTGGAGGGCAGCTCCTCATCATCATCATCATCATCGTCATCGGATGCCGGATCGAATGCCGTTAATAATGGAACCTGGCCAGGGGCAAATGCATTTCATAATAATTAAATTAAAATCTGTTTATTTATGCACTTAAGCCGCAGCAGCAGCGGTAGCGGCAGCAGCACAAAAATAGCAATAATAATAATAAACACTAGTAATAATAATAATAAGGCTTACATCCATTCTGGGCGGTCATTCGAATGTGAAATATCTAGATTAAATATTATTTATAATTAAAGCAAACAACTGCCGGCCAACTGCTCACTCTTCTTCCTCACCCCCTCAACTCCCCCAAAATGTCTACCGAATTTGCAGTAATTAAAACAAAACAGAACAAAACAAAAATATGTGTATAAACATGCCTTGGCATTTTGTATTTAAATCAATATTGCGGCCCGAAAAACCGAAATGGCAGGCGAAACACTTTCGCAAGCAGGAAAACTAATTTGAAATTGAAATAAGTCCTGATCTCGTTTCTGTGTGGAATTGCTGCAGCTGCAGCGGCAGCTTCCAACTGTCGACTTGATTGAGATTCAAATTTCATATTTACCTCGCCTTCTCCGTATAATCCCTCAATTAGCCCGGGAAATAAAGAGATTGCCAGTTGAGTGGGTGAGTTTCCTCAGGCGGAGCTGGCAAAATGAAAATTAAATATTTATGGCAACTATCGGAGCCACGAAGACTTGAGCGGAGCGCAATCCTTAATGTATTGACAGTGGCAGCAACTTCTTGAGGGGATCACGGAACACGGAACCCCTTTGACAGCATAAAGTGCAGCGTAACCACAAGAAAAACGCACGGGAAGCCAACCAGCAAGCGAAATATTAAATAGTAATTGCAGCAAATGGAAGACAATGCAACTGAGTGATTTTTTCAAGTGGCTGCAAAGCTCCTTTTATTTATTTATATTTATTATTATTTTTTGATATTTATCATTGTTTGAGTGGAAGTGATTCTGCCTAAAAATTTCTTCTTTCTTTTGCATTTTAGTTCTCATAATATTTAAAATTTTTTGGCTTCATTTTTTTATTTGTAGTTTAAGTTTTACTTAATTTTTCCCCCATATTATTCATAACTCTACCCTCTTGTTATCTTATTAATTTGCCATTACAATAAACCGTTTTTGGCCATTGTGTAGCTTATTAAAAATTTAAGATGCCAGTTTTGCAGCAATTTAAGTCACATTTGCATCTCGCTTTGTTATTGCAGCTTGTAGCTGATATTTTTTCTGCATTTGCATTTAATCTAAAAAAGCATTTCAGGCAATGTATTTATATTTCATTTTTATACACTTGCAAAAGGTATAGTGATTTCAGGAAGGGAGACGACTCCCTGACTCTAAAATTATATATATTTAAAATTAAATTTGTTTGTGTTTCAGACTATATAAAGTAGCTCATAGGAACGATTGGAGATTTAATGGGAAAGTAATAAGTTCAAAATAATATCTTCATTGACGATTGACGATCGCACTATTAGCGACCAGAATGAATACATTTTTTATAAATTATTAAAAATTATAATTTTTATAATAATTATTTAAATGTTTAACTAATTCGTAACTAAACCAAAATTTAACATTTTTCAAACATTAATGAAATTAATTTTTAATATTTTAAATATCGCACATCTTTTAAGATTTGTAAGGGTGTAAAAGCTTCGGCTGTTTTCTTCTAGCTTCTTTTCTTCTTCATAACGTTTAAAGTATATTTTGAATTGTTTTTCATGTTACTTGTGTTTGGCTTATTTTTTGAACAAATTGATTATAAAGTCGCTTTGAATGTCCACCGATTGCTGATTGTGTTGCTGATTTAATTTTTAGAGTTACCAATAAACATGTCCAAGGTGTGTGTGCCATCGATGTTGCCTCGCAAGTTGATTTTATTGCTTATTGCAATCTCGCTGCAGATATTTCAAACAATTTCGCTTTGCAGTTTTATGGCCATTTCTGCATTTGGATTTAGTTGCTTTGCCATTTATTCCGCAAGAAAAGCTCAACCTTTTCTTTGTGGACAAAGTTTCTGCTGACATGCTGCTGGAATTGCTGTCATTTCAATTTGCCACAGTTCTTAATGGTTAAGTTGCTCTAATGCCTTTGATATTTTTATGGCACTTTTATTGGTGGCCTTGTTTTAAAGCCAGCAGAGGTTGTCACTTCAAATGTGTTTGCAATCAATTATAATTGGTATTTCTTAATTTAAATATGGTTTCGCCGGCGGAATTCAAGATTGAAATTAAGATTTTACAAGTATGTATGTTTTTTGATCTATTTTTTTTTAATTTTTCACTCTTATCTTATTTTGATACAGGAAAATTTGCAAATATAGAAAAATAATACTGAATATATTGACCAAAAATGTAACCTTTTTTTTCTGTGTATGCCGCGATAAGCTCGTAATTAAGTTCTTATGATTCGATAAATAATTTTCGAGTTTAGGATTTTTTTTTGAGATTTTTATTTTAACTCGTTCTGGATTATGTTTGCAACTTCCCGTTTTTTGGTGGGACTTTTATATATTATTTTTATGACCTTGTCATACCAAAATCTAGTAAAGGAAAGGGGCCTTTTCCTACAACATCTTTTTCTTCTTTGTACTCCCAAAGTGGCTGCTGTTGATGTTGCTATTAGCCGGTCAATTTTGCTCCTGGCCTAAGCAGGTGCTACATTTCGCCAGTTTCGCCTTTGGTGGCCAATGGGGAACAGGCATTCCATCCGGAAGGTGCCGAATGAAACGGAATCCTGGCCTTGGAATGCCCGGCATTAGCAGGGGGATTTCTTTAATGGAAATGCTTGCACAGATGATCCAGCAGTCGAGTTTTGTTCTACAAGCAAACTGCATTTGCAGATTTCAGTTTGCAGATTGCATTGCTGTAAACATTTCACTTTTTACTCGCAGGCATTTTTTGCTGCCATTTCTGTGTTGTAAATGGGAATTAAGCCATCGGCCGCAATCAACCTTGTTATCGTGCTCAAATTGCGAAATTTACATTCGGGCTCCAAGGGTAAATAAGATTAGGCATGAGCCGCCCTGCTGATTCATGGCCATGGAATGTGTGTGTGTGTGTTGGCATACATATGCACTCTTGGAGGAGGCGACCGCAAGTGGGCGATCCTAATTGATGGTTTCGAGATGCTAGTTATCCTTTCGGTTCATTGCTTAATTGCAGATAAAATTTCTGCCAAATTACGGTGAGATGTGCCACATTGTGCATGCCAATTCGACGCTTGCAGCTAAGTGAATGATAATTGTTAATTGTTTTCAATCAAAAGCTTAACTCGTGGCTATCGCATTTCATGGTAATTTATTATATATTTTGTTTTAAAGCCGCTTTGCCAGTGACCCCTAAAAATGGTTAAAGTATTTCGTGTTTACTGACATAACAAATATGCACCGAAAAAAAAGTTTAATGTCGAGAAGAGGTAGGAGTAGCGGTTCCAATCGAACCTATTAATCTTTTTATCATAAGCGGTTAATCTTGGCAGTTGCTTTTTTAAAACTGACAAACTTGTTTTACGTAGAAACGGACAAACGAACGGACAAACG
This sequence comes from Drosophila mimetica, assembly GCA_037075245.1. Lineage (NCBI taxonomy): Eukaryota > Metazoa > Arthropoda > Insecta > Diptera > Drosophilidae > Drosophila > Drosophila mimetica. The sequence goes on from JBAMCH010000005.1 coordinate 8,680,654, forward strand.
GACAAACGGACAAACAAACGGACAGACGGAAGTAGATCTCTCTGACTTCGAAAAAGAGAGGTAAGTTACGTAAGCGATAGAGTATGGCGTTTACATTTCGAACACATCAAATTGAGATGTGTAATATCAAAACGATCATCATTTCATCTCATCATATCGGAGCTGCTTCTGCAAAAATTTCGCAAAACTTGAACGCAATTGAAAGTGAATACTCCTTCTTACCAATAACTGCAGGTGAAAACACGCAAGTATAAGGTTCTTGACCTAACAGTTTAATCTGCGATCATGAGACTTTGCTGTCTTCTCCCTCCTTTTCCCCCCGTCATCCAAATGAGTTTCATGAGGCCGGCGGACACGTTCCTCATTTTACAGTGGACAGGACATTGGGCATTCCATTCCTTTCATTTTAATAGTGTCACGTTCGGCGCGAAGCGGAAGACCCGAGGCGCTCGTTTGATAACTCAATTGTGCCTGGGCCGACGCCTCAAATTGAATTTAATATTAATTAACTAATTTCAGTGCTGACTTCACTTTTAATTAACTTGCAACGCCCACTGCCGCCGCTCCTATCCAGTGTATCCAGTATATATCTGTCGCATACAATCTTGGAATCATCTCGGCAGCGACTGCGACGCTAATTTCATTTGATTTTGGCCAACATTTGAGGCAACCTGTCCTTCCGCCGCCTCCCCCTCCCCTTCCCTTTTTTCCCTCGGGGACCTGGACTTCCCCTGCCTTCTAGCGTGGAGGAGAAAGGACTGTCCTGGTGAATCTCTCAGGTATGGCTGCGTTGACTTCACGTAAATACACGTGCCATCGCCTCGCTGGCCACCAAGGAATATTATCCACTCACACAGGCACACACGTACACAGGGAGAAATATTTAGAAATTTTCGGAAAACTTTAATTTAAACAGTATTGGTCGGGCTTGAAATCATTTATAAAGGTGCTGAAAAGTATGCAGTGAGTTTGAACTTAAGAATTTAAAATGTAATTAATATAATACAAAAAATTTACTGCCTTAAATGCTCGAAAATAAAAATTTAACCTCGAATTTAGTTACCAACTTTATTTGTGAATTATTTTGATTATTTTTTGAAAATAAAATATTTAATTTGTATAGATTGTTAGTTCCAAAAACATTTATTTAATACAATGCGAAAAAATGACAAAACTTTAAATAATATAATAAAATATAATCTATTAAGTTCCATATCTGGAAAAAAGTAAATACTAAAAATCTGTCAAATGTTGAATAATTTAGAAACGATCATATTTCTCGCCGTGTACTCATGCCAAACGATCACACAGATATGTACGTATGTACATCGATGTGCAACGTGTTTTTCCGGCTTAATACCTTTCTCAACTGAATGCGAATGGAAATAACGGTAAATGTACATATACCAGAAAATTTTACGAAGCGGAGAAAGCAAAAAAAAAAAATGAAAGGCGAAAGAGGAAGCGGCATCGGTGTTTCACAGAGAGTGTGAGTGTGTGTTGCAGTCGAGCACGCGCCGCTTTTACGTTACGGTCGTGACGGCCAAAAAAAAAAAAAAAAAAAAAAAACAGAAGAAAAAAGAGGAGCACAGACAGTTCCAGGAGTTTTCAGAAGCAGTTTAGGGGTATCGAGGCAGTTACACCCCGCTAAACATTTGGCCAACAAAACAAAACATGAACAAAAAATCCCCGAAATTTCCTTTGTCATGTGCAGCATTTTCGGAGGGGAGAAATCTGGGAGCCCGGCGAGCTGTAACCCAAGCCGGCGATATCGACAGCACTGGCTCTCAAAAAGATTTCCCCAAGCATTCAATGAGTGACGGACTGACTAAGTGTACCAAGCACAACTGTACAGCAGCCAATAGACGCGCCAATTTATCGATAGTCGGGGAAATCGATTTAAGTGATTGAGTTAATTTGATTGCTTGCACAATCAAACGCAGGGTACTTAAAAACTAAACAATAAATTATTGATAAATTATAATCATTGATTCAATCTATAAAATATAATAAATTCATTAGTTATTACATCGATATAATATTATAAAAAAAATGAGGCAAACCTAACTCATTCTCATTGATCTATAAAATAATATAATAAATTTAATAATTATTATACCGATATAATATTTTAATAGATTTAATTATTATTATATCGATAATTATGTAATAATATATCGATAACTTATTACAATTTGATCTATTTTAATCTATAAAACAATAATCTATAAATAAATTAATAATTATACTAACTTAACTCTTTCTCATTGATCTATAAAATATTATAATAAATTTAATAATTATTATATCGATAATTATATAATTATATATCGATAAGTTATTACCATTTTGAACACAGTTTAAAATACATACTGTTTGTTTATCAGACACAAAAGCCATGTAATAGATATATTTCAAATGTTTTTCCAAGGGGTTTTACTCCACTGAATTAATTTTTGTTTTCACAAGAAGCAATCGACACCTGCTTGAAAATACATATACTTAAACATGCATATATGGACAGTATCAATGCGTTTGGGGTCTAAAATGAAGAGCAGTAGTTAGTTCTAATTAAACGTACCTACGTTAATTGACAAGCTGTAATTGAAAGCCAATGCAAATATTTCTCGAAAGCCCAAATAAACAGAAATGTTCAGCATCTCGAGCTGTCTCTCAAATTCAAAGCTATGGTATTTATAACCATATAAATTGGCTGCAAATTAGCGTTAATTGTCTGTAATCGCTTTCATTGTCTGTGCAAACAAGGAATGTTTTCTCTTTAAGATTCGAATGGTGAAGCGTTCAAGGAATGGGAATTTCCACATATCCATTGTTCCTAACAACTCCTGGGGTATTTACATTAAAATCGCTTTCAAGAGCTTTGGACTGCACTTTAATTATTCAGGTTTCGAGAGGCGTATAAACCTAAGGCTACAGAACACTTATCTCTGACATTTGAATGATATGTGGGTTAAAGTTTATTCGATAGTCTTGAATTGTTATGGTTTTTCTGAGATGGTTATAGTTTATAGTTTATGTTTAATTCCTGCTATTAAAAGCAATTGATACATGGTTTCTTAGATTACGAACGTAAAACTATCGATGACCCCTTAATAAAGATATATTTTTCTTGTCTCTGCCCAAATAAATAGACTATCTATTCTGTTTATTTGTTTTTTGGCCTTCTATTTCTGTTTTCTTCTCTGTTTGCACGTCCTTCTCGGCATCCCTTTGCCTTCCTTCCTTCCTTTTGCTTTTAGTTTCGCCTCCTTTGTTTTGTTTTCGATTCTCGTTTTCCTTGTTGTCTCACTTCGTTTAGCGTTGTGCAGCAATTTTTTGTTTATTTTCTGCGGCTCCGCATTTGACGTCTTTTCAGTGTGTCAGTGTGTTAGGCACATATATACACATGTATAAATATATATATTTATATATAGCTACACCAAAAAAAAGATCATAGAAACTAAACTATTCGTACATTAAATTTAAAATATTAAGTATCAAAAATATATATGAGTATTAAATTATTAATGTTAGAAGTGTTCAAATTAAAATTTTGGTATGGAATTTCATTAGATAATAAAAAACTCTATAATATTTAGGGTGAAATTAATACTACAAAGTATTATAATTTATAATTTTAAGAGATTAACTTTGTTTTTTTTTTTGAGTGTATGATCCCAGTCCCCTTTACTGCTGTATTGATATTGGCAAAAGGGATTTGGATTTTTGTTTTATTTGCCTGATAATTTGCAAGGTATTTCGGGGTATTTACACTATTTACACTGCTCCAGCTCATTTAACATTAATATTTAATGGTAGTTAAATTAAGTAAATATAAATTGCACTAAAATAATTTTTAGAATATTTTTTAAGTTTATAAAAAATACAGTACCTCCACATATATATAGAAAATTGATAATGTTATATTAGGAAACAAAGTGAACAAAAATTATTAATAATAAAAATTTTATATTTATTAAGCAGATGTCAGTTTTAAAAATTAAATTCTAAATTAAAAAAAATTAACACAACATAATTTTATAATTCTAAGTTGATGATTTTTACCTGAACTTTAAAACGTTAAAAAGTGTAGCATACATTTAAGGGCAGATAGATCATCAATCAGTCGTTTTTCCCGCTGGCGAAATGCTTTCTCACTTGCTGCTTTTGTTGTTGTTGTTATTACGATTTCCGCGGAAATCGCGTGCCAGAAAACGCTAAAAATGTTTGCCGCTGTTTTTGTTGCTTATTTCCGTTTGCGTTTATGTTTAACTTAAATTCCCTTTAACCGGCCTCAACATCCGCTGCCCCTTTTAGCCATTTCATTTCCACCTGGCTCACCCCTCCCATCCCCTCTCCCCATCCCCCTGCCGAATTCAACTTTTACGCAATGAGAGTTTTTACGCTGTTGCTTTGGGCCTTTTTATTTGATTGTTTTTTGTTTATTGTGAACCTCACTTTTCTTTTTTGGCCGGGAGTTTGCTGTTGATTATTTGTGTATTTGCACTATCACGTAACGCGGCAAATGAAGTCGTAAAACGCCGGTCACTCTCTTTGGCGCTTTATCCGTAATCCCTGCCGGAATTTCCATCCGTCCAATTTCCATTTTCCGTCCAGCATCGGCGGATGACGGTCAATGGGTTTCGATTTGGCCCGGAAAACAAATGGAAATCAATTCGAGTTGAATTATAATTACACACTAGAGGTGGGCGCGTGATTGGATTTGCATTCGATATAAAATAGGTTCAATTCTATCTTATTTCATATTGATAAAAACCCGGTATGATTAATGTAAAATGTATGATTCAAGCAAACTTGATATTATATCAATTATTTTATTTTGAAATACCAAATGTAGTATTTTTTTAATAAATAATGAAAAGTAAGATAAATATAATGATCTTAAAAAAATATAAAATTGACCTGCACATATCAATCTGATCTCTTGTCAACTTTTTCTTTGTGACTGGGAATTAGAATTTATTCGCGTAAATAAATAATGAAAAATGAGATAAACATAATATTAATTCATATAAAAATGATCTTAAAAAATATGAAATTGACCTGCACATATCAATATGATCTTTTGTTAACTTTTTCTTTGTCAGTCATGGAAATTAAAATTAAAAAAAAATGGAAGCTTTGCGTAAACAGAATAATCCACTTACTTAGACATAATAATAACTTACTAAGCGTCCTGAGCATTCCTTCAGCACTCTCTCTCTCTGTGGAAATACAAGAGCTGCGGAAAACTTAATTCCGTGGTGGAAATTTCACAGTCGTCAACCCGGCGGTTTTCCCCATTAAGCTGCCTTGCATAAATCAAACAAACAAAAGCTAGAAGCGAAGAAAATAAAGTGAGGTGGTACGCAAGAAAATTTCAAACAAAACGCAAAAGTTACAAATGAGTGCGGAAAACTTGGCCAGAGGAAAATTCATTAAAAAATCATATCAATTATTTGGTGACCTGTCAAAGTATTTTCAAACGGATAGTGCGCACTTTAAGGATCAACGTGGGGGATTAATTGAAAGATATTCTCCAAGTCCTGGGGCAGTAAAAATATTGATGTGAATGCATTAAGGAGATTACGTCCTGTTGATTCAGTGGGTGCGTGTGCGTGGGCTGTTGGGTGACTGGGTGGCTGGGTGATATCGATCCTGAGCCTTTAAAGCGCCTTAAGTCAGCACAAAGCAGCTCTGCTTAGGCCTTTGTAAGTCAGCTTAGCCGCAATGTGTGTGCACTGCGTGGATACTTGACCCAAAGCACACATTCTCAATCACCCAGACACCCAAAATCTGACCAAAGTCCGGCCTCAAAGCCAAACGAAATGACCTGAAAACTCATCGGGGACTTCCATCGCACAGTTAACCGGCGAATGATAATGATAATGAGCACGATGCGGATGATGGGGTTTTGGCATCGTCATTATCATTATCGTTATCATTACCATTAACAAAGGGCCACCGAGTGGTAGGCTCTGCACACACAGGGATTGAGATTGAGGCACCCAATCCTCCTCCAATCTTTTACCATTGACGCCTTCGACTGACTAAGCAGAATTAGTTACAGCTCATTATTGATTTTGGTTACGAATCAAATGAGGCAAACACTTCTGGGAACCGAAGGTTGGCCAATTCCATTTACGGGGTAAGTGCTTACCAATGAAGCACATGAAAAAATGGAGTTCATGGGTATTTTATGAAAAGGATAGCGAAACCAGAAAGGTAGAAAACTTCGGAAAGTTTGTAAAATATTTGAGGAGCTAATAAAGCTAAATCAATAAAAAGTTATAAACATACTTATTAAAAAATTAGTAAATCACTAAAAATGCTTATTTAAATATTTTATATTATTATAAAGAGAAAATATGTCAATTAACATTTTATTAGAGAACGGGAAAGTGAACGTTTTAAATCGCAATATCAAGTCTCTTAGTAATACTAATCACGAATACTTATTTATATATATAAATACTCCATAAAGGATACATAGAAAAATATTTCTAGAAAAATACATAAGTTAAACAAAGTGCTGCTAAAATTTATTACAATTCAGTGAATTTAATTGAAAATAGTGGAGGCTTTAAGGTAGAGCTTGATATCGATATCGAAATTGATATCGAGTAAAATCCTATGTTTAAAAAATATCAAAAGTATCGATAATATTGATCCTGACATCGTTGTTTGAAATATATCAAAATCATCGATCCTGACATCGTTGTTTAAAAAATATCAAAAATATCGATAATATCGATACCGACATCGATACACTCCAATCTTCATTTTAAGGCGTTAATGTGTTGTATAGAGTATTTCAGGGATATACCAACTCGAATCCCATAAAAGTGGTTTGCAGAGCAAGTGAAAGTCCGTCTGATAGGTCAAATCCATTGGACGGCTCTGGTGGAAGGGGGCGTTTGGGGGGCGTGGTGTCGCCAGCAGGCTATTAACAACAGTTTGCGCAAATGACACTGCAATAAAGTATAGCGAGGAAGGAGGAAAAACATTAAAAGGGAAACAGCGACCATAAGCAAGACGCACATAGGGATATAGCCGCCCGATCCGCCCATCCATCCCCCCATCCCCCCTCTCTGCCTTCTTGACCAGCGGTCAGGGAATGTCTTATGCACAGATTTATTATGTGGCCATAAATAAATTACAGGACCAACACTCTCACAAACACAGACAGTTTTCCAGGCGTGCGCGGTGCAAGAGGGGCGATGGGGGGGTTTCGGAAAATGGCGATGCAAACGTGGGGTTAAGCAGCCCCGGCGATTTATATGATAAGGGTTAAAGGGCCCGACGACAGGGGAGCGTCATCCCTTTCGCCCTGTAAATGCTTATTAAAATGCATAGAAAATGTTAAATGATCTAATTAGTGAAATATTTTCACCATAATTACGCAGCCGAGTGCAGGGGGGAATTTTCCTTTTCCTTCCTTTTCGCCAGCATAAAAATTAATCGCCTTCAAAGCAATGTGTGCCAGAAATGTCGGGAATGCCAAGCGAAGGAATAAAGTGGAAATGCCAAGAGATGAGAGTAATTCCCTGGTTAGCTTACATAAGAAATGGGTTAAGCTTAACTCACAAATGAGATTGACCGTTTGTCCAACCAGACAAAATCTTTTTAATGTGATTGCTTGAACTATTGCAAAATGGTGACAAGCCAAATGATAAATTGGTAACTTAGACTAAATAAAGGTGAATATAAATCCCAGTTCTATTGTATTTTATATAAATTTAACAATTTATGTGACAGCTCAAAATAAAATAGGTTAATTGCCTTCCCAACTGGCATAATTAGCTAGACCTACTGTCTAAAGTAAATTTAAACTAAAATAGGTAATTCTTGAATTTTTTAGTCACAATGTCCTTACAGGTTATCCATGACTCAGCAAGCCCCAGTGATAAAAGTGAAAGAAAATTACAAAATTGTATCTTTTATTTGAGATTAAGTTCAGTGGCAGTTCTTCTTGGGCTCCTTTTTGACTCCAAATTTCTTCCAGACATTCGAAAACGGTTGTCTTTATTCTGCACTTTGACCGCAAGCTGTTCATCAGTAAGAGGTTCCCTGGCAATTGGTAGTAACCCATCGAATTAGAACGAGTGGCTTCTCATCTCTCCCTTCAGAAATATCTCGTGTTTCCTGTTGTTTTCCTTCTCTGTAGGATCCACGTTGTCCTGATCCCTGCTTGGTGATATGCGGCAATAGATATGGAGTTCAGACAACTAAAGTGGGGTTAACTCAACTCCAATGAAGACGATTCGTGTTGATGCGACTCCGATTACTTCCTTCGATCCGAAGCCAGCATTCGAAGTTGCAGTCATAACATCCTGAAAGACATGGAAAGTAAATTAACATTACTTTTAATGTAAAGAAAATAATTTAATCTCCCTTTTTTTATATTTGAACGATAGACAAACTATCGACTCAAATGTCAAAAAAAATTTTCAATAAATAAAAATGTTTCTTTTACTTACCCTTGGAATGGAGGAAGGGAAGTGGATGTCCCGGAGGAAGACGAAGATGAGATCACTTCCCAGCAACCACTTTTCGGCACTCCAGGATGGACCTGCCCAACATGCTGTACACCATCACCATCTATTAGTTCGAATCAGCCAGTTTTTAATGACTGTTCTTCATAAGCTAGCGATGCCTATGTCATAAATCCGTCTGTGGAAGAGCAGTCCTTACCGGAAGAGGAAAAAGAAGAGAAAGATCCATTAACAGTTGCGCGAGGAGCTCTTCAAGGAACATCCGCCTCCCAAGGAGCTGTATCACATAGTTCCAGAAAACCACAGTCCGAGGGAGAAATTCGAAATTTCTCAGTCATCAATAAACCAAGCAAATGAACCACCACTGACTGAATAAGTGTTCTACAAATAAGTGTTTAAATTATTAAAGCCTATTTCTTCTCATCTCAAGTCGATCGAATTATTAATTATATCCAAAAGAAATAAGGATTTGGTGTAGGTAAAAATTAAATTTACTAAAATTTTGTTGTGCTCGCCTTGAGCTCCGCCGAATAACTGAACGATTCCATGTGGGGCCTCGGTACATGATTTTGACAGTTCGATTTAGTCGATTCCAAGGCTTATGTGATTGGTAATTGTAACATTTTCTCCAACTCTGAACTCGTAGTTAAATTCTCTATAAATTGGCATTTCAAAATGGAATTTTTTTTTTTTCAAAAAATTTTATTGCAAACCCCTATAAAAAATTCGAAAATTTGAAAAAATTGTAAATTATCTAGATCCGACGGAAAGTCACTGAAATTAATTTGCTATTTGCTCAGAACAGTTCGCGGTTTGAATTTAAGGCCATTTATGGTCCAAATATGGAATGGCACACATTCGTCGTTAAATTCTCTGTAACTTGGCATTTCCACCTAAAAAAATTTTATTTTTAATTTTTTTCAAAAAATTGTGATACAACCCCTTACAAAAAAAATTGAAAATTTGAAAAATTTTTAATTTTCCCAAATCAGCCGGAGAGTGAACTAATATTAATTATTAGGTTGTTATCTGCTCAAAACAGTTCGCCGTTTTAATATCGGAACATTTTTGCAAAAATTAGAGCAAAAAGAAATTATACGAAAAATCGGATTTTGGTCAAAAATCGAAATCTTAATTTTCCACCACTAAAAGAAGTCAGTATTTTGGTTATAAAAATGGAAATAATTGTCCAAATATGGAATGAAATACCTTCCTGAACTCGTAGTTAAATCCTCTAAAACTTGGCATTTCCAGAAAATTTTTTTATTTTTTTGAAGTTTTTTTCAAAAAATTGTGATACAACCCCTTGCAAAAGATTCGAAAAATCAGCTGGAAAGTGAACTGATATTTTTTTATCAGGTTGTTATCTGCCCAGAGCAGTGCGCCGTTTTAATTTAGGAAAATTTTTGCAAATATTAGAGCAACAACAAGTTATACGAAAAATAACATTTTGCCAAAAATCAAAATCCTCATTTTCCACCCATAATAAAATCAGCTTTTTGGCCATAACAATGAAAATAATTGTCCAAATATGGAATGGTAGCTTTCGTTTTATTTAAAGGAACAATAAAAATCACAGACTCGGGATGTCAAGATGAGAAGATTGCTGCTTTCAAGTTGAAAATTGTGGACTTCCTCTCGGCCCTTAGATGAGGAACCTGTGTATTCGGACTCCATATCAACATGACATTCCGGGTTTTTGGCCAAATGCTCGTTTTCGTTCGAGGGAGTCGGCGGCAATAATTGCTCAAGACTCGTGAACTTAATTGAATCCAGTGTGGGCAGCCCCATCCGGCTTGGCTTGTGTGTGAGTGTGTGTGTGTGCGTGTGCTTGGTAGTGTTAGTGGGTGGCTCTTCAATTTGAGTTGGGGCTTTTGGGGTGGACCAGATTAGCCGGCGCTATCGACCGGCCTGCCATCCGGTGGCGAAATCCGTTCGCCTCTGACTGACAGCGGCTATCAGTGCGTTTCGATCTGGGACAGGAACAGCAACTGAAACAGGAGCACTGTGAAATGGCAGGACGAAGGACGAGGGACGAGGGACTACGAAGAACCCATGTCAGGCCAGCTGACTGCCAGCGACAACAACCAAAAAAAAAAACAAAAAAATGTGACAAAATAAATAAATTAAATTGTTCAAAAATGTTGCAGGTTGTTACTGCTTCCAACATCGCATGTTGCATACGAAATGGAAAATGGAACTTGCCAAAGTTGATTTCTATTTTGGCACGTGTTCGTTGTCGTCTAGCCTGCCTGCTGAATGGCAGGGAATGGGATCGGAAGGGGAAAGTCGGGGAGCCTGCAAAGGTATAATAGGGGTGTAAAGGACCTACGATTCGAGAGGGCGCGCTGGGGCGTGCACTCATTAGGAATATGGATTCAATTATATGTCGCTGGTGTTTGGCTCTCGCACATAAAACAAGAAATACGCTTCGTCCCAGAAAACGTGCTCGAACTCGCTGATGACAGCCATCTCGGCTTGGTACTCGGGGATATGGTCCAGAAATGTGAGCAAATAATGGAAATATTTACTCCGTGTTTGGGTAACTTTTGGGTTTGTGCTGGCAAAGCAAACAACAACTCTACACCTATTGAGATATGGCGAATTATTCGTATGAGAGCTTATTAAAATTGATTGTTTTGCTCTCAATATAATAAATTTATACATAAAATATAATTAATTAAATTAAATAAAATTAAAACAAATAAAATTATTATGAGATCTTATTTAAATTGCTTGTATTGCTCTCACTCACAATAAATTTATATAATTTAAAATTATTTGTATGCATTTTTTAGGCCTATAATGCTTAGAATTAATTAAATTACATACAACTTAAAATAAATAAAATGAACAGTTTAACAGTGATTTTTTAAAACTAAATTGCCATTTTATGTTATATTTTATTATATAATATTTTATTTCATTGCAATTATTTTTTAACTTTAATTATTAATTGCATTATTAATACCATCTTGTAATGGCATTCGGTTAATATTCGGTTAACATTCTGTTAATAATATAAAATAATTATAAAAAAATTATAATTATTACTTCCCAATGTATCGCAGTTTAAATATGATTTTCATAATCCAAATTAATACTAAATACTAACTAAATTATGAAAACCCGTTAAATTTCTAAAAGACTGTTAGATTAATTTAAAATATCGATCCCACTAGCATTAACTTTTCCCCGCCAGTTTGTTCCCTCGAAAAGAAAATGCAGCACATGCAAATCATTCATAATTGTATTTTAGCTGCTTGGCACATCAGTAATTAAGTCAATTTATCATTAACCTGGGGAACCTGCCACTCGCTCTACCAATTTCACAGCCCCGCACACCCCCTCCATCCACCCCTGGCCAGCCTGCAGGTCCTGTATATAGGTATATATCCATGTATCTAATGGCGGGTCGTAAAATTTATTGCGTATACGCCTTCGTGTTCCATGGAATGCTTTTAAATGTTAAATGTGCAAATTACGCTGCACGTGACTGTGACTTCTACTGTTACTGTTACTATGACTGCTACTTGGCCAGTGACTTGAGAGTGTGTGTGTGCACTGAGAGAAATAATTGTGTAATTAATATAAAGACTACAATATCAAAAAAATTATGTAAATAAAAATTTTAAAATGATATATTCTGCATTTAAAAAAATTTAGTTTTAAAAATTCTTATGGATAATAATAAATATAAAATCGAAACAATTAAATAATAATTTACATAAAAATTTTAAAATTACAGGTTATGCATTTAAATTATGTTATTTTAATAATTTTTATAAAAAGACTTTAAAATTTTTTTTTATAAAAAATTACTTTGAAAAATTAAACAATTTTTTTTTAGAAATTAAGAGAAATGAAATGATTTCTTACGATTTTTCTGCTCAGAAAGTGTTTAAGTTAAATGAAGTGGCATAAATCTTGAATGAATAATTTTTTTTCAGTGCTCATTCTGCTTCTATACAAATGGGAGATGGGGGCGTGGCAGGTGGGCGGCATTCTGGCCATCGGCTTGAGCGTGGGCGTGAATCTTCACAGCCTCTGTTGGCTTTGACGGCAAACAAATGCTTTGATATTTATTGCCCTCGCAGTCGGCCGCAGTTCACCTTCGGTATGCCCCTCTCACTCGCACACCCATCACCCGCATCGCAGCCCTCTCTGTCACACCCACTGCCACTCTGCCACTCCAAAGTGGCCAAAATGCGCGAGTAGCAATGTCATCGAGGTCCTTGTGTTGCACTTAATGGCAGAGGGAGACGGCAACTTGGCCAAAATAGGAGAGTGGGCGGATGGGGCGAAGTTGTTGTCGAGTGGGCGGTGATAGGTTTTCCGGGGGGGCGTGGTGCATTAGGCAACGATTCAGGAGTAAACTGCTATTCTACTTCAATGAAAGCGCTGAAGAAAGTGAAATCGAAAGAGGGTTTTTAAGCAGTTTTTACACAATTTAAGCTTCCACCTTAAATCGAATAATTTAAAGATTTAAAAAATTTAGTTTTTATATGAGAAATGAAAGGAAAAGGCCACTTTATGAATAGCTAACATTTTCTAAAGAGCTACAAAGTCAAAAAAAAATAATTGAAGATACGCAGAAACAATATTTTAAAGATTTTCCTGATGGAAATTCATGTCTGTTCCTTTGTATGCAACAAGAACTCAGTCGATTTGATCAAAACCAAGTTCTACTTGGCTCCTTTATTTGCATTTATGTTGGCTCGCCTGTGTCTTTATTTTCACATACTTTCTGCCTTTTTCCACTCCGCCTGCGTTTCTGCCTTTTTGTGCAATCTAACGTGAAATGAGAGCCAGCAAAATGTCAGCTTGGCACAGTTAAATTCACGTGACAAGCCAATATTAAATTTGATTCAACTGCAGTTGAACGCAGGGGCGTGGGCGTAGAGAGGGAAAGGGGGCGTGCCGGGTCGGCTTGGCATGAAATCGATCGTTGCTTTTGGCCTGTCGCTTTCGGCGTTTTCTTTTCCTTTTTTTTTTGCTCCGCTTTATTTCTCCCCCTTTTTTTTAATCTTTTTCGGCGTTTTCCAGCATTTTTTTTCCAGCGTTTGTGCTGCTGCAGCAATTAAAACTGAATCAATTATGATTTTTGGCTTTGGCAGTGATGCGGAGAATTGGAAATGGCCAAGTGGATCACAAAATGTCAGAGGGATCCGCAGATCAAAAAGGGGTAAAAGTTCTAAGTTGAAAAATGCAAAACCCAACAAGAGAGCTTTACTTAGTAAAGCAAGCAGTGAAAAGCAGTGGCAAGCAGTGACAACCAAGTAGTCGCTTGAAAGTAGCGCCATCTATATGGCGGACAACTCATTATTTGCTTATAACTTTTAACTAAGTGGTTCGATTTAAAAAATTTCTTCTACGTTTCGGTAAGTGGTAAACCAACGAATATATTCTACTAGTAACGGGTATAACAATGTATATTAAATTTTAAACGAGCGGATAAACAAATGGCTTGCATAGAATTCGAACTTGGGACCTCAAAGAACTCATGTTCAATACTCAAGCGAACAAAAGAGGTTTTATTCTAGCCCGAATAACTGGCCCTAAGACTAAAATCCCTGTTATGGCGACAATCTTGCTGTACAAAATTCTTCGACAATAACCAAAAATGTTTTTGTTTTATTTCCACTCGAACACCCAACCTGACATGGCCGTCCGGAAAATTCTCTAAGCTTCCTGCTGCTGCTTTTTTTGTTTTTGGCCATTCGCTTAAACAATAAATACGCCTTGCGTTCAATTTTCTGCAGCAATTTATGTGGCTGCTTCGCCTTTAAGCGAAGTAAATAGCATTTTGGCCTGGTTACCTGAGCCAGTTATGTTTACTGTTTGGTTACCAATATGTGGCCAGGCATTTGACGTCGACTTTTGATCGCCTTTTCGGGTGGCTAGAAGGTTGGTAACTGGAAGCTGGCAGCTGGATATTGGGGGCAGTGGTTCCCGTGGCCACTGGGCCAATGTGGCGTATGCGCAATATTTGTATTACAGTTTCATATGCAGTGCAGGCGATGGCACACACGTGCTGCCCCTGAGTGTGTGTGTGTGGGGAAATGGGGGAAAATAAGGCGAGCAAGGAAAGGAGCAAGGAGCTGCAGGGGTGGAGAGGGGGTAAGAAAAACGGCATCAGTTATGGCTAACGAATGCGGCGACGCTTGGCGCCCTTAACTCAAATGTACAACATCAATAAATAAAAAGAGAAACGTAGGAGAAGCCAGCTAGGATATAAAAAAGGATAATAAACAGGGTCCCCTAAGAAATCTATAACTGAGTAAGCCACATCAGCACACACACACACACACACCCTCACACACAAGCGGCAACATATCGATAAGGATGTATAAGGACATGTTTGTGGCTCACACACACACACACTCACACACTCGAGCACGTTCAAATTTAAACGATTTTCGCGCGAGTGTGCGTGCGTGTGTATGTGCGCACATAAATTTCCATATGGCGAACGACTCATGCAATATGCAAGATAACTTCGATGAAAAGGCGATAAAAGACACCAAAGCCTCCTGCTGAACCACCCTCCACCCACCTCATCTACCTAATGTCGCTGGCATTCAAAATGTATAAGGAGAACTCCACTTGCCGAGCACCCATAACCCCAATCGCAATCGCAATCCCCAACCCAATCCCAATCCCAATCCCACACCCATCACACTAATGTATCTCTGGCCAAATTATGAGTGACAGTTGCCGGTGGAGAGGCTGTATGCGCCAAAAGACATCAACTTGATATTTTTGCCTTGTCAAGTGGCTGAAGGGCCAAAGTGGCGAAACACTGCCTGCGAATGCAGTGGAATTTTAAAGCTATAGTTTAGTTTAAAGCCATTTTGTTTGGTTTATGAATACCTAACAAAACGTAGAAGAAATTTTAAAAATCGGATCACTCAGTAAAAAGTTATGAGCAAATAATAAATTGTTCGCCACATAGATGGCGCCACTTTCAATCGACTGCTTGGTTTGCACTGCTTGCCACTGCTTGCTTTAGTTGAGTAACGGGTATTTGATAGTCGAGGCACGTTTGAATGTTTTGAGAGTAGAAGATAATTTATAGTGAAATAGAGAAAATGAGGAAACTTAAAAGCCACTAATAAATATTTATTACTTACCTTTATGATATCATATATGTGCATAATTAGTATTAGGTTCAGTAAACTCGAAGTATATTCGTACAGTTACCCGGTTAAAGCCCTGATGAAGCGTTACGTACTGATATGTCGTCCTAAACCCAATTACCAGATAGATTTGGCTTAAGACCAAATGCATGTCTGTGCTTCTAATGACGATGGAAATGCCGATAATGATGATCTCGGGGGATGATGATGATGATGATGATTGCGGTGGCCATGCATGATATTTCATCAACTCTCGACTGGCAATCAAAGCTCGTTATCCGCTGGGGCATGCCGTTAGCCTTATAGCAATTCATTTGCCAGCTTAGCCCCCGGCCAACCCCTTTTGCCCCCTATTCGCCACCCCCCCTTCCCCTTGTTTGCAGCCATCACCCCCTTTGCGATTTACCCACGCCAGCCATCCAATGCTGTTGGCAATACGAACAGCACTTGAGCGTGCGCCAAATTAAAACGCCGCAAAATGTCAAGTGCCGCAAATGCCAAAAGAGTGAGAGAGAGAGAATGAGAGAGAGAGTGAGAAAATGTGAGTGGGGGGGTGGGTGAAAAGCGGGGGCAAAACGATAGTGGGACAGACAGAGCGGAAGGATACGCGTCGCAGTTATTTTAATGAGCATTAAATGATGTGGCAAGCCACCCCCCAACCCCCGCCCCCCGAAAAAGCCCACCCCAAAAATCAACCCACAGCCGTCCCCGCCCCCCTTTCGCCTCATTTACGGCTTAATTATGGCAATCGACAAATATGCACAAAAGTATGCAACACATTTTTTGTACCATCTTCACTCACCCGCTGACAAATCTCAATTGCTATGTTTTACAAGGCCAACACAAGAGGGGGGTTAGGGGGTTAGGGAACCCCCTCCTCCGCACTCCTCCCCTCCTTGTTACCAGCGACAAAAAATGCCTGACATCGCTGCAAATTCATGGGACACACAAAAATCTTTTGTACTCGGGGCCCAACCAGGCTCAAAACCATTTTATGCAAGCCAGCAGCACGGAATGGAATGGAATGGAATGATATAGGGGTGATATAGAGGGGGCAAGGGGGTTGGCTATATCCAATCGTTTGTGGGCCATCCGATGTGACATCCGTGGAATTGGTTGAGCGGGATTACGGGGCTATAAAAGGGGCTGCGGCGGCTTGCGGGGGAAATTGAAACAAATGTTTTAGAGATATTTATTTGCATATTTGCATAATGCTCTGCTGCTGCGTCGCTTGCATTTTTTATGCAGCCCTCTATTATTCATATAGACAGGACACGGCCATCCCCTCGATCCCCCCTTAACCCCATTTTGGTTCCCTCAGAACCAAATTAAGTTCTTTTTTAAATATCTATTACGAAACGATTACAAGAGGTTGCAAAAAAATGGGGAACTTTGATGGTCTGACTTCGGGATTAAGTTGTTAACTAAAATTAGGATTTTTTAGGGGAAGAGAAATCCCAGTTTTAGTCATCTGTGTTATTTAGCTTTTAAATCAATATTAATAAACTTAATTTTTATATTTTACAGCTCTGATTGAAGTACTTCGTTATTAAAAAGAGGTGAGTTACGATCTTCATACAGCAATTTATAGAAAATATATTTTTAGAGGGAAATTGCGATATATTTCAAATAGCACTTCAATATGCTACAACTATTTTTTAGAGCATACTTTTGGGCAAATTGGTAAAGGTTCTCAAACTGTAATTTTTCTTTGTTTATGGCTATGACTCAATTCAATTATTTCTCCCATAAAAAAATTTTTGAATTATTCTGAGTATTGGGTTTGAAAGATAAAGAGTGGCACTTTTAAAATACTTTGACAGCAAAACAACCCATGAATCCGTTTGCCGGTAATAACCACGAAAAATTGGCCATTTCTAGCATTTTTCCAACTTTGAGGTCCTTTTGCTCAGAATCCCTGTGTCGGGGAAATTTTTTGAAAACGCATTTTAATTTGGCAATTCGTAACGAATTAAAATTTATAGCATCCAAAATTTAAAAAAAGTTAACTGGGTAATTTATGATTATATTATTAGTAATTATAAATATTCGTTTCGACTGAAATTTAATTGTGCCACACGAATATTTAAATTTTAATGTCCCGCTCGAACATTGGTTCGAGTTTCCAACCAAATAGCCTCTAATCCATTTTCAATGGCCGCCTCCTGTTTGGACCAAGTGATTAAGTGGCTAGTTTACGGCTTTGTTTTTTATATTATTTCGGGTGAAAGTGTTCCAGTGCAGGAACACTTGATGCTGTGACAAACGCAGGTCGAATGGGGCCAAGTGTGTTTTTATGGCACACATTTAACGCAGTGGCACTTTAGTCAATTAGCCAGCAGATGTTTTCGTGTTTGTTTTTTGTAGCATCCGTTTTAGTTTTCAGTTTAGCCATCTGTGACACGAACGTCAGTGTCCAGCAGCATAAAGATGGGCTTTTGCATACATTTATTTATGATTTCGATGGATTTGCATGGGGAAATTAAAGCAAATCGGTAAATAAATAATGAACACTCACAACGGGGAAATTATTTATTTAAATTTTTCCACTCCCCTCCTTTTTTGCATGCAAAACAATGAGCAAATTGTCCATCTATTTATATCTGTTTGTTGTTATATCTGCCCTTGTTGTTGTTGTCCCAGGCACATTATGTATTTGCATTCAATTTTCGATAATTTCCTGTAAAACCCCAGAGTGCCCGAGCATAAATATGGATATATGTGAGATATATGTGTAGAGTATATGGTTGGGTTATGACTAATTTATTTATTAGCGCACTCAATAACGAGCGAAAGCCAAAGGAAATGAAGACTCAGCTGCATTTCAATTATTTGTGCATGTGCTAAATACTTGGCATCGGAATAGGGACAACAATTTCAATTCAATTGCTTGTGCCAGGCAAACAACAGCACCCCATTTCCCAGTTTCCCATTTTCCCCACCCACTTTGCCAGAATCCTGTGCGAACCACAGTCAAAGCGTGTCGAAACCTTGGGATTTGAATTCGATTTGAGTGAAATTGAAATTGCTCACCCATTTAAAAAACAACAACAACGTCGTCTCGGTTCCACTTTGCCATCTCAACAGGTTTTTCCCCTACCAATAACGAGCATAAAAACACACAAATCGCTTTACTGAAGTGGTGATTATTAGTCGATAAATCCACAACACAATTTAAAGTGTTCATACTTCAGACTCGCCATAAATACATGTCAGAGAAAACTTTATAAAGCGCTGCCAAAAGCTAAGAAACTTATTTTTTTTCTATTTTAAAAGACAGAAAATATAGGAATAATATTTGCAGTATAGTTTAGATAACAAAAAATATAGATTCTTTGGATAATGTACATTCTATTTTTTAGAGCATACTTTTGGGCAAACTGGTAAAGCTCCTTAAAGAGTAATTTTCTTTTGTTTATTAAAAAAATCTTAAAATTATTCTGAGTATTGGGTTCGAAAGATAAGGAGTGGCACTTTCAAAATACTCTAACAGCGAAACAAGCCATGAATCCGTTTGCCTTTAGTACCCCTTGAAAATTGGCCATTTTTAGCATTTTTCCATCTTTAAGGTCCTTTTGCTTAGAATCCTTGCGTCGGGAAAATTTTTTAAGAACAGAGTTTAAATTTATCGCATCCATCGAAGAAGGTTTAAAAATAATTAATTTTGTAGCACAGCGTAATTTATATAATTTTTAATTCATTTTTTATCGATTTTTTATCGCTAAAAAGTACAACAAATTACCAATGCTTAAATGTGTTTACTATTTTTGCTAATAATTAGTTACTTATTTTGTGAATATTTTTTGAAACAATTTTCCTCGACTAACGAGTCGAATCATCACTCATTTCCCGTTTTGATTGGGCCCATCAAACATTTCCTCCTTTTCGACTTCATCTGGAGTTTCGCACAGCCCCCTGCTGGCAGCATTAGCTTCAATTTGCATTATTTTTGGGCGAGTAACCTTCTCGGCTTCCGTGTCCGTTCCACCAGAGCCATAATAGCCACAGATATGCCGACCACCCGACAAGGTCGCCGGATGGGTGGAGTTTGAGTTTGAGTGCTGGGTGGGAGTGGTGAAAGGTGAGAGGTTCGCATCATAGCACATTACCATTCATGAAATGCAATTTCGCAGCCAAAGGATACACAAAACACACAAAGCACATAGATACAAAGTGCCCGCACACACATATGGACAAAAGGGTGGCGGAGAAAGTAAAGTGCCTTTTTATATACCCCACACACTGATGGGAAATGTGCGAATACACATGACTTTGTGGAAAGGTGAAATAAGGAATATGTGTAATATTATTATATATTATTATATATATTCTATATTTAGGAACACATTTCTTTAGGTGATCAGGTATGGAATATATTTATTTTTACCTTTAATAATATTAAACAAATATTAAATTTCTTTTTTTTTAATTTTTTCTTGTATTATTTTTTATATTTTTGAGTTGTCTCCTAATCCAGGGTATCATCTATCTCTATAATATTTCATGGCTCTTCAGGATTTCTACTTGTGTGGCTTCAATGATTTTCAGGCTCACCGCATTAATGTGCGTGCGTCAGGCTTTGTATCTGTGTTTATTAGAGTGTTGCTTGTTGTGCGTGTGTGTGTGTCTGCATCTGTATTGATATGCATATGGAAATGGCTGAAGCTGAGGCTGTGTGCGATTGTGTGTGTGGGAGCTGACCTCCCCTCAATTATGTATGCATGCGTATTAGGCAAAAAGCGGCAAAGTTTTCTGCCTTGCCGCCGCACAAAAAGTGTGTGTGGAGAGTACACGACACAAAATAAGGACCGAATAAAAAATTCATTTTTTCTTAAAATTTTAAATTTTTTCTGGTAAATATTTTTAAGACATACTCAAAAATACAGAACAAATATTTTGTTGCCTACTTTTTGAAAACCACATTTCCATTTACTTAATTAACCGCGCATGAAATATGAACACATACCTACAAATGCGTCTAATAGACAATGAACATTATTTTGATATTTTGTTTTTGTTGTTTTTTTGTTTAAGTTACTTTCAAAGTTACAATAAAATAACGAGATAATTATTATTTCATTATTCATATTTCCGTGTAATATTTATAAACATTTTTTTTTTTTTTTTAAGTTTGAAGCTGTAAAGTAATTGCTTACTATTATGCATATTAATATTGAACTAATATATATTGATTTATAACCCAAGGAACCTATGTGATGTTAAATTTTTAAAAATCTATTAAAATTTTCGGAGGCCTCACAATTTACTTGCAGTGCAGAGAGGGGGAAACCCCAGAGTGGTCGCTGGCAGGCCTGTTAATTAGCGTGGCTCACACACACACGCTCGCCCACATAGACCGCTCAAAATGCGGCAACGGCAACAAAATGCTACAAATGCGACCAACTTTGCCTGATAATGAAAATCGAGTTCGTTGTCGTGGCGAAAAGTTTTTGCGAAAAACTTTCATCAAAGGTTACAATTTGTGCCAGGCCTTTTGTCTCGCTCGCACTTACTGCCGCCGGGGTCAGGGGGTGTAGTCGAGGGGTAGGGGGCGTGGCAACTGAGGCCTGTCATGGACACCTGATTATATAATTACCTTGCGGAGTTGTTGTTTTCGCTGCTCTCGTTGATGTTGTTTGATGCTCCCAACTTGGCCGCCTTTCAGTCTGTTTTTATTTAATTCGTTTCCTTCGAACTTAATTGTTCACTGGGGGAAAATCACCGAAGCATGCAAATTGTAATTTAATTAAAAATGTAACGAATGTGTTTCATGGCTCCGTAGGTTTACTCCCAAGTATTTATAATTCGACTAGTATTTGGGTAAATATCAAGGAAACTTGTGTTTTTATTTAAAGCTTTATATTTATCAAGAAAGCTGATTATTATTTAAAAGATTAAATTAGTTGTAAAGCATTCAGTAGTTATACTTACAGTACTTAAGCTAACAAATTATTTATAGCTTATCTATACCGAAAAAAATTATATGAAATTAAGATCGATTTGAGTTTATCCTTTATCAATTTGATATTACACATCTCAAATTGAGATTCTTAAGCAAGCAAATTCGAAGAAATTCCTTTTTTTAATATCGATTTCACTATTAATGCATGGTAAAAACGAAATGGCCACGTAAATTTCAGGTCATGCAAAACATGAAATACTCTTTTCGACCAGTTCAAATTTACCAGGACGCATATCAAATTAAAAAAATTAAAAATAATGTAGAATCGATCTACGTTTCATATAGATTTTTTTTTTTGTGAATACACATCTCAAATTACATTTTTCAATATCGATTTCACTATAAATGCATGGTAAAAACGATATGTGTATAAATACTACACATAGTTTCACATTTAAGGACTTTTTACAACTATTTTGTGGTTTGCTTCTTCATTTTTCACCTTCCTTTGCTGCATTAAATGACTCTTATATGCAGTTTCCCAGAAGAAAAACCATCTTCCTTTTCTGGCGATCGTTGATCATTCATTTGAACATCCGCTGGAGACAGCAGTAAAGGCAAGGACCTCCTCCGCCTCAAATGTCCGACAGGCAAAAACCTGCGACGGAAGGAAGTGGCAGCAAGTGGAGTGTATAGTTCACCCATAGTAGTAGTATGGTCTACTATACTATATTATAAGAATGAAAGCGAGGTCAACGGAACTGGCCGTGTTTGAGAGCCGGAGTGTGTGTGTGTTTGTGTGTGGGTGCCTGGGAAAATGCATAATAAGAAAGCAGGGAGCAGGAAAATGCCACCCAACCCCAACAGCATTCCGCCGCCACCCAGGGCGCGCAACAGAAAATACCCAGACTCTCGCTGTGTGCCACTTAATTTGCTTTAAAGTCCCGCTGAAGAGTTCTCGCCCGGAGTGGCAGACGCCGAGGGCAGACTGTACTCCCTGGCTGGAATGGAATGGCATGGAACGGAATGGAAGTATTTTTGCATGATTCACAGAGTGCACTTTCAAAGGGGACGCCTTTTATTGGCATCTCCGGGTGATTATTTGTTCTATTTGATGCGGAAATTGGTCTTGAGCATGGTAATCTTCGTTAAATTAAATATACTTTACTGATAGTACAAATTGTAGCACAGACGGTTGCAGGGTCAAGGAAACTACTTGAGTATGATTGTGGCACGTATTCCTAATTCATGAATAACTATAAAATATATGACTATATATGTAAAAGAGAAGATCAAGCAACATAAAAATATAAAGAAAAATATTAATTCTGAAAGAGTTTCAATAAATATTTTAAAAATCAATACTATAAATTATAAATAAAATAAAGAAAACTATCATTAAGGGCCGATTCCTCGAGTCCCTGTAAAAGTAAATCGTTTTTCTCGATTCCTTTAATTTATTAGAACGATAAACAATTACTGAGTGCTGTTAAGAAAATTAATTGTGCTATAAGGCGCAAAAACCAGCATATTTTTTTTATTTCCTCAGCTGTTTGGGTATAAGTCATGGGCAAAATCATTTATGATTTCTTCTCTTTATCTTAGCTGGTTTTGTGAAATCAGCTGTCATTTTATCAAGTCGAAAAAGACTTGGTCTGTGTTCCTGTCAAAGTTAGCACTCAGATTGAGGCTCGAGAAAGCCAATTTCGCTTAGCAGGGACTTTTTCTGTTCGAGAAATGTTAACCGGCACTCGAGAAACCGGTCAATTTCAGAAATAGGATCGTGTTATTAATGGTTTTCTATCAGTCCCTGATTATTCCATTTAAATACGTGCTTCCAATTTTATTTTCAACAATTTTGGACTATTCTTTCGATTCAGTAAAGTAAAATTGAGCATTTCTCTTGGGCAAACGGAGCTATTGACTGATGACCCTGAGTTCTGGTCAAGAGCCATTTTGTCCGCTGTTTTTACTTTGGGTTTGTCCACTGCACTTGTCTCCCTATTTGTTTGCCTGTCTCCGAGTCATGACAACGCAAATAGAAAAGAACGACGAGAGACAATATTTAAATATTTTATAAGACCTAAAATCGAAGAAAGCGAAAAATTAAACGAAAACCCGATAAACTTGCTCCTTCTCTTTACCAACCCATCTCTTTTTTACTTTTCTTTTCTTTTCTTGTGTTTTTTCCTCTTGCATTTCAGCTTTTGGCTGAAATCGCGCGTAAATATGTCAAAGGAATCGTCCTTTAGGGCGGCAAAGACAAGACAGTGTGTAAAAATAGACGGAAATGGAGGGGGCGGGGGGTGTGGCTTATGGGGCTTGCCTTAGCACTTATTCAATCAAAATCAAAATAAATAAACATGCGGAGCACCACTCCCGTCTCTCGTTTTCTCCTTCTCTCGTTTATAAATATCCCTCACTTGGAAATTCTCCTTTGGGGACCTCAGTCGATTGTCAAATTGTCATTGTTGTGCATTAAAGTAATATTGCGCATACGCCGCGTGTGCCAGCAGATATGTATATATATGTGTGTGTGAGCATACCTTTTATCCTACGGCTCCCGAGTTGCTTTTATTTTGTTGCCTCGATTGGTGAGCAAACAGCGGGATAAACTGTAAGTCCTACATATAAAATGCAACTCGGCCAAATTGAGTTGGATCTCCATTGATTTTCCGATCGTCTCACCTCTCCCCTCGTCTCTGCAAACCGAGAGTGCAGGCCAATAAAATTGCTCCAATTTATGCGTGACTATCTTGTGTGTTTAAGCAGAGGAGGAAAGTCGAAGCCAAATTGAGGCAAATATTGCGGCGAGCAGCCTTCGAATATTATTAGTAGTGGCAAGATGTCGATTATTTTCTTGGCATTTTATTCCCCTAGATTTGATTCGATTAGCCTGTTCGTGACCAGTTGTTCCCTGTACTGTTTTCCCTGTATTTGATTTGCCTGCAAAGGGTCAGAAGTTTATTTTGTCGGACATTTAATGGAATTGTGGCTTACTTGTTGTTCGACGGCTTACGTGCTTCTTGTTATTTGCGGCTTGAATAAAAAAACTATGCCATCTCTCCATCCGATTTTTAAGCAGCTCTTCGATGAAACTGTTTTAGATTCCAGTGACAGGCGATCGCTTTAGCTCTTCTCCATCAACATGTTTGATTATTCCGACAGAGTATTCGAAATTTCAAAGTTTTTTCACCCATCGCTGACTTGACCATATTTTGCTATATATTCTTTACCACACTGAGAACTCAAAAAGCTTTATTAAAAATATTTTCTTGTAAATATTACAGAAATATTCATTTAATTTAATTATAATTTTTTGTTGATTATTTTCGGGAGGTTTATATTATTTTAGAGACACTATAGTATTGCCAAAATATTTTATTATTTTCGTTAGCCTTTCTATTTTTTAGAAACTAATTTCTAATTTTAAGGCCATTTTTTCTAGTTTTTAGGGTGATTTTAGTTTATGGTAACCATCTCCTATATTTAAGAAAAACTTTCTTGATTTTAGAAAAGTTTCCTTAGTTTTAAAATAACTTTCTTGTATTTAGGAAACATACATTTTAATGGCGATTTTCTAAAATCTAGGGTAAAATGTATTTTGAGTCTATGATTAAATTTATATACTATTTAATAATATTGAAACCTCTTATTATTTTAAGGAAATCCATTTATTTTGTTTGACCCAACTTGTATAAAATATATATAAAGTAGAGTAAACTGATATTTATATATTGCTCAAGTAAAGTTACCTTATTGTGGGCCCAAAAATTGAACCGATTGACAGAGGGATTGCATTTATGACAGTTTCTCAAATTGGATTGGCAGATCCCCCGTATTTTTTTTTTGTACAGTGCCCCTTTTCGCGTCCTTTTCGCCGTTGGCACACAACTCACGCAGCCGAGTGTCCTTGCCTGTTATTGTTATGGCCATCTCCCGTTATGGCCAACTCCCCACCCACCACCTCCGCCCAGTTCATCAATCATACGCAACGTTGGCACGTGCACCAGAGCGTTAACAGAGCAGGGGGTTCAGGGTTCGGGGTTCGGGGTCCTTGTCTGCCCGTTGCCCGTCGAGGGTTAAGGACTTGGTTGCCTGGTTGGAAACAGACTTTCTGATAGGGCAAAGTGTCATAACGTCGTCTTAATGAAGCGTCTCAGTTTTGCCCGGGTGTCCATAAGCTGGATGTGACTGCAATCGCCAACAATTACAAAACTTGCAACTTGCCGCAGCTAAATCCGTTGCCCCCTGTGTCACCCCCTCCCCACACTTTCGTCCTGCGAAAAGTTGGCGGATTAAACCAGGAGAAGAGCGATACGGACAAGTGGAACTGAACTTCAGGGGGGGCGGTGTTCTTCATAAACTTGAACAAAAAATTGTTTCGTTCTGCGAGACATTTTTGCGGGCGGAGAAAAGTTTTATCTAACCAAAGAAAGTGGGCGTGGCTGCGTGGCCTGTCGCATTCTGTTTAAAGTTAATATTTACATGCCACGAAGTGGCAACAAATTCTTGTCATTTGCAGCTGCGAGACAAGAGACAAGGACGAACGGCAGCGAAGGCACATCAGAAAAAAAGGGGATCCTGATACGCTACACTGTGAAAAATATGCATTTGTATACAGGTTAAAAGGATTAAAGGTGTTATAAAAATTACAAGAAATCCCTACGATTTGGAAATCACTTGAAAAAGAGCCTAAAAGTATGCAGTAATAAATGTTAAATTGTGATTTTGATTCATTTTATACAGCATTCTTTTAGGCACTTTTTAAAATTATATAAAACCACCTATTTTTTCCACTTTAAAAAGATTAAAAAATAGAAGAATTCTCGAAGAATGGGGCTATAAAAAATCCTTACTACTTAAAATTCACCCAAAAGAGCCTAAAAGTATGCAGCAATAAATGCTCAATTGTGATTTTGATAATATTTTCACAGCATACTTTTAGGCACATTTAAAAAATGATATAAAACCACCTAATTTTTCCTACTTTAAACAATTTCTATTATAAATGTATTACAAATATCGTTGCTATCTTTGGCCAAACAATTGACGTTCCAGTTTTAAGTTCTACTTTTCTTCTTGAAAGCAAATTTAAAAGTTTTTCGAACTTGCTGCGTTTCTAGAACCATTTCCCAAAGTTTATCTGAGTGTTGTTGGTAGAAGACAAACGAACATCAAGTTTTGTTTTGGGTCGCCGGGCAATGACAACTTCAAGTTCATAAAAGCGCAACTAATGTGCATGAAATACGTTTTGATACAGCAGCGCGCACACAATGTCGTCGTCCTGCCTTCGCTAAGCCAACTTGGCAGCCCCTTTCCTTTTGGCCAACTTGCCAACCATTTTGGCCAGCGAACACCCTCGTCTTGGCATTTTATTTGCCACCTTTCTGGGCCATACGTTTCCCTTTCATATTTCGTAAACAAAACATCAACGTGAAACTTTTCTCTGCCTTTTTTCGGATTTTTTGCGAACTTCACAGCGATAACTCGCAATAAGGGAAACAACTTTGGAGAAATCAGAGTGAAAAAGAGGGAGCGAAATATACAAGAAAAGAACTTTTCACATTGACATGTTTGGGAGCTAGCCCCGCAATTTTGCCATATTTTCCCGCCTTTTCCGCCCTCCTCCCCGTCCATTTGCGCACCCTTCGACCATTTTGCTTGCCATATTCCAGCCATTTATCTGAGCTTTTTCCCCCAGCTTCGATGCCCGCGTCTCGATGTAATGCATTTTGACGTTAGCTGGCTCAAAGTTTCTTGTTTATATTCGCTTATTGTTTATAAATGGTTGATAAGTGACGGCGCCCCTTCACGCCGGCCCCCTCCCCCCTGTCCTTTTGGCTCGCTCCTTCGAGTGCCATTCGAGTTCGTCCCTGATTTTCCTTGATTTTCCTCAAGTTTTCCTCGAGTTACCCGAGCAGCCAGCGCTGAAGAGCTGTGCAAAGTCTGGCCGATTGAGCAGTGTTGGCCAATGCTATATTGTTTTGACATTTGGCTTCCTGTTGGCTCTATTTAAGTTGTATTGAGCCACCACTAAGGCGCGATATGGCTTCGAGTCGACTGGGCTTGATTGGCCCACTGAAAAACAGCGACGAAGAAGGGATTCCTACAGACAAACGGATCACTTTCAGTGTTTTTTCTTTTCAAAAATTTGCTATTTGACAGGCAAAAGTTATATGAAATGCAGATTTATTTTCATTGGGGTAAGAGAAAATTGTAAATTATAAAGAAAATCAAGGAAGGTATTTTTTTTTTCTATAATAAAACTTAGATGAGTTTAAAAAATATTTCTTTATTTAATTAAGCCATTAGAATTCAATTCTATTTAGTAAAACATTAATTGTATTATATAGTTTATATTAGAAAATATATATTTGTTTGCTATAATGAAACTAAGGTGACTTTTTAAAATATTACAATATTTTATATTTAAATATTGTACTTTTTATTGCATATGCATATCCTATTTCTTTATTTAATTGGGCTATCAGAATTTAATTCGATTTAGCAAAAAACGTAAAAAATGGTAAATTAAATTAGGAAATATATTTATTGTTTGCTATAACACAATTTAATTTATTTAATTATTATTAATTTAATATTAATATAAATAATATTTTACATTTATACTTAAATATTTTATTTTTTATTTCATATGCATTTCCCATTTCTTTATTTATTGGAGTTCAATTCCATTTTTTAAAAAATAAATTATGAATTGAATTAGAAAATATAGGTTTTTTTGTTATATTCAATTTACCAATTTAAATTTTTAAAAATATTTTAGGTATTTAATGTATTTAATAGGTTTATTAGAAAATCAATTTCATATAGATAAAACAAATAATTATTTTCTTTTGGCGAGCCAACTATTTTCCATTACCCAGAAATGTAACTCTTTCAATGTAACTCTTTTTACCAAGAAAAACTTAAAGCTCAGCTGCAACATTTATAAAATCTAATGAAACATAAATAAGAGACAAATAAATTTGATAAAGATAAACCTTTGCTGACTAATTTTGATGAATATCATAATTGGCCTGAAAAATTTCCCACTGCCCTTAATTAATTTGCGAGTGACCTAATTCAGGGCCAGCACACTGATTGACTGTCCGAAAACGCCGGGGAAACATGAACATGCAAATTTGCCATCATTGCCGCAACATCTCAACAAATTCCAGCGCAGCCCGCAAATTCCTTTGTAGCCAAATCAAATTTTTGGCAGGGGCGGGGACAACCGCACTGTGGCCACGCCCACTTGGCCAGCACACCAAAATCCATTAAGTGCATTTTGAAAAGAACTCCCTCTCTCTCTTTCTGTGTATCCGACACCCATTTTCGCACCACCCGCCGCCCCTCGAACATTATCTAAATTTTTATGCGAAAAGTTTGCTCGCCATTTTTGGGAGTGTAGTGAAGTGCAAAAGGGGAAACTCAGTTCTGCTGCTACTGATTTTTCCTACCAATTTTCCCGCTGCCCGCAGAACACAAAAGTGCTAGGAATACTTGCCACCCCCCCTCCTTTTACAACCACCCACCGCAATGTTTAGCTAATTTAACTATGTCTCCGTGCTGGCTGCCAAACAGCAAACTAATGACACTTGGCAAACCCCGAAAATTGTACGAAATTCAGGAAAAATTAATTTCCCAACCAGCGGGAAGGGTGAATGGAGAAAAGCGCGGCGGGGAAAATCCCTCTAAGAGGGGTCAGCCAACTTTTAATAAACAAAATTACGGAAAAACGCAGAGCGCGCTGTGCCAAAAGCGCTTGGCCAAATAAAAAGCGAGATAAACGGCTAAAAAGGGTCGCTAATTTTTCGGTTTCTCTCTGGATAATGCTTTTGGGGGTGTAGAGCTTTGGCTTGGGCTGTTTGGTCCACAAAGTTGTTTGTTTCCTCGCCCTCCTGAAATCCAGAAAATCTTCTCGGCTGCCAGAAGTTTGTTTACTTGGGCCGGGGCCAGCGAAAAGTAAATGGGGAAGCGAGTGTCAAGGGAAGTAGGTTTCGGGCGGCAAGTTATCAAAGCTAATCGGTGACTTTATCGAGGGAACGTAGTCACCAGCCCTTGATCTAGTTATACTAGCACAAGTAAAGTTTAGTCGAGGGAACTCACAAATAAGATTAAATTAAGACCAAAAACAAGAGAGAATGCCTTGGCTATCAAATACCCGCTACTCAGCTAAAGCAAGCAGTCGCAAGCAGGGCAAACCAAGCAGTCTATGTGGCGGAGAATTCATTATTTGCTAATAACTTTTTACTAAGTGGTCCGATTTAAAATATTTAAAGACAGACATGGCTAGATCGACTCGGCTAGCGATCCTGATCAAGAATATATATACATTATAGCCTCCTTCTACATCATACATACTATTCCCCGAATACAATATACCCCTTAACTCTGTAAGTATAAATATTGTATTGAAACCATTTTTATTATCCCCGTTTTAAATTGCATTTTAAGTTTAAAAAGTAGTAGGATTAAGGATCCACTGCTTCACTTCAAGAGTATTAAAGGCTATGCCAACAGAATAAAGCGAACAATTCACGAGATAAAACGTAGCAACAAAAGTTTGAAATAAATGCATTGAATGGGCCAAGTCCCCAATGTAATCAGCGAAAATGCGAAACGACAGGCAGCTGGTCAAAATATCAAAATATCTGCGTTCCCCCGCAATTTATCTATGTATTCCCATCCCATCGTGTGTGTGTGTGTGTGTGTGCATTGCAGAAGATAAAATTATACGCAACGGGGTCACGTGTAAAGGTCGTAAATATCAAATACACGGACACAACGAAAGAAAGCCAAATCTCTAGAGGGGCAGAGGCAGGGGGGGACTGTCGGTTGAGATGGGCGGTGCTCGTGTGGGCGGGCTAATTATGACAGGCCATTTGCATTTTGGCTGTTAATCACGATTATGCATAATTAATCCCAATTATGCATAAACACAAATTAATAGACAAAATATGCACATTGCAGCTGTCGCATCAATTAAGCCTGTCGCCCGGCCCGCCCACGGTGCGTATGATTGATAACGCACCGCCCTCCTCGGCGCTTCTCATGCCGCCCACCTAATGGCCAAACCAAAGTGGTCGTCATGCTCCACTAACTGAACAACCCTATTTCATGTTTAAAGACCCAAAACGATGAAGGAGCCGCAAATAAATGGAGTTATCGTAAAATATGAAACAAGTCCCAAACAAATCCTCGAACAATGGCCAACAGATAGACACATGGGAAGTGGAGGTGGGGGGGTGGGGCACCAGGCACCAGGACGTGTTGAAGCAAAAAGGATTCAACGCTCTACTTGCAATTTCCGTTTGTCCGTTTTTCCTCTGCTCGCTGTCCGTTTCTCGTTTTAGACGGGATATACAACACACACACACACACAGGACACAGAGCACACACACACACGATATAAATATAAAATAAATCTTTGTTTAAATACCCGAAGAATGTTGGCAAATATTTTCGAAAACCGCACACATGGACACACAGACATTCATGGGCCATGGCCTCTTAAGGGTCCCTCGGTCTGGGAAATAAAAGGCATCCCCATAAATAATATTCAGCATCAAATCCGCTTTAAACAGAGAAGCCGGCCAACTTTGCGCCCCCAGTCGCAGGCTTTTGTGTTTCCAGTTTTGTTTCGTGGGAGAAGGGGGCTTCCCATTTCCCCCCTTCGATAAGCATCGATGGACGACGGATGGTTTCTGGCTTGTTGGTTCGTTTGGTCCCGTTTTCAGAAAATACGGAAAAGTCGGACAATGCCCCTCGCTAATTTGCGGGATTTTCCTTTTGGCGGCAAATGAACTTGCAGAAAGTATAGTGTTAAAAAGTAACTTTTGCTCGAAGAGGGTGAAATATTTAAAGGCCGCAAGTTGACGAAAATCGCATTAATCTTTGGCCATTAATTGCTTTGAAGAGAAAAAGGTCACCGAAAAGACTGATTACCTAAATATGTAGGAAGTTTAATGGGAAAACCCGTTACTTAGCTAAAGAAGTGCAAGAGAGATAGAGCTAACAGCAAAGCGACTGCCTGAAATAGCGCCCTCTAGCGGATTTTTCATTATTTAGTCATAACTTTTGAATGAATGGTCCAGTCCGAGAACTAGTCGCTTAGGCCTTCTGTCGCATCGATCAACTGGGGAAATCTCCCAGGGGAAATCGCTAAACTATAATTTACGATTTTGAGCTACCAATTCATGGTTATCATTATAATATTTATACCCTTGCAGAGGTTATAAAGAATTCAGTCATAAGTTTGCTAAGCAGGAAGTGGTTTTATTACAAAGTAACATTATCAGAGAGTGATAAGTAATATTGAATTTCACTTTGAATTAGTGTGAAAGAAAACAATAATGTGAGTAGTTAATACAGCTTTAGGAGATTCTCATCTTAGGGCTTTTGATCCTTGACCACGTCGTCCACGATCTTCTGAAAGAGGGCGGTGGCTTCCCCTTCGGGGGCGGTCATGACCCTTTCGAGAAGTTCACAGCTCAAGTGCACCTTCAGTAAGCCCCGCTTGATGACGAAGGCGGGCTGCCGGATGCGGAAGCAGCGCAGCTCCCAATGAGGGCGCAAACGCAGAAGCCAGTTGCGGGTTTCCACCACCTGGCTGTCGTCTACGTCCTTTACGCAGCGAATCTTCGGCGGCGGCGGACAGGGATTCGCTTCTGGGGAGCAGTTGATCATCTCGCCCAGTGACTTGAAAAGCTCGTCGGTCAGTTCCTTCAATTCGGCATGTTTTTTGAGCACGATGTCCATCAATTCCATGAGTGAGCGGCGCGACTCCTCTGGGTAATTGCCATTGGCAGGAACAATCTTCGGGCGACCAGCCATTTTTATTGAAAGTGAAAAGAATTTTCGAACTGAAAAAATAGGCTTTGCGAAAAAATGTGCTTATAGAGATGGTATGGGCAATAGATTCCGCACTCGATGCATCGATAACACGATTGTCGACTTTCTTTCAGGGTTTCCAGCCTTTCGTTTAATTGTCTGTTCACACTGTGTGGGGTAACCTATCGAGTGAGCCAGTAACCCGATTACTCCAAAAAAGTATTTCCACTGGGTTACTCGGGTAATGACAGCTAGTGTTTGTTGTTCTTGTTGTTTATTTTACTAGGGATGGACCTTCAACGATAGGAAATGAATACAAAATAAATACAAAAAAAATACTGCGAAATACCAAAGACCCTAAAAGTACCCCACTCTTGCCCACATCTATACACAACCTATGTAATAGGGTCTTCCCACAGAGATCCTTCCACCATCCACCATCCGTTCTTCAAGTCAGCTGTTATCGGATGGTGGATGGAAGCTCTGTGGGAATACGAATTTCACATTTGTCAAAAATTCCAACCGTTTCACATGGATGGACTCTATGGGAAGAGGCTATAAAAAAAGGGTTATGTCAATAACCTCAGAACACCATAACTCCACCCTAAATTGTTCCATTTGACTTTTCACTTGTATAATTTAGGAAACAGATATATTCTGTAAAATATTTTAAATCTTGTTTTAATCATTCATTTAAAATAAATTACAATTTTAAATTATCTTAGACCTTTTGCATTTTTTATTTAATTTTTACATTTGACTTTTCACTTTTATAATTTAGGAAATAAATATATGCTGTGAAATATTTTAAATCTTCTTTAATCATTAATTTAAAGTAAATTAAAATTATAAATTATATTAAAGCTTTTAGACATTTAATTTTATTTTTACATTTGACTTTTCATTTGTATAATTTAAGTAATAAATATATTTTTTGTAATATTTTAAATCTTTTTTTTAACATTCATTAAAAATAAATACAAATTATTAATTATATTAAACATTTTGAATATTTTATTTATTTTCTACATTCGACTTTTTACTTGTACAATTAAAGCAATTAATTTATATTGTTAATATTCTAAATCTTTTTATTGTAAACTGAGTGAATAGGAGTGAATGAGTGAATAATTTAACTAATTTTCCAGCAGAAAATCAGGTAATTGTAAAATTAAAACGTTTTGCAAAGAATCTTTGTTGCTGGCCAACACGGACTCTGATTTAATTCAAGATACCATTACTATTGGGCCGAAGCCCAACAAAAATGGTTTTGGCCAAAGTCATGTGCCATATCCATTGGGGTAAAGCCACCGAAAAGGGACGGTCCGAATGTGAATGCAAATGCAGCTGCCTTAGCAAACAACTAAAACAATGCTAGATTTTTGCAAACTTAAATCCGTGTTTATGTCTCCACAATGCCGCCCACTAGTCCACCCAGAAAATCCCCCAAACACCATTTCGCATATAGTGCACTGGGAAAAACTAAAAGCAAATGGGAAAATATAGTAACTATCTAAAAAATATTTTTTTAGTTCGCTGAATTTTTATTTATTTGTATTTATATTTCATTTTTATTTAACATAGATTTACTTTTAAAACTACAAAATAAATTAAACGACTTTAAAAATAATAACTTTAAATTACCAATGTAAAAAACCAAATTGATCTCTATTTTAGAAAGAAATAAATCATTTCGAAACTATAGTTTTAACAATTCTGATGAAAAGATGATGAATAATCAAGGAAAAAGATATTCTCGCAGTGTGCATGTGTGTGCGAGGGCGTTACTGTCTGTCTATAGGAGAGCATGAATGTATGGGAATGAGCCAGCGCGTTACGCCCTAATAACCTACAAAATAGTTGGCAAACAACTCATTCCATGTACCCACCCACTTTTGGGGCACATGACTTGAACTATGCAAAAAAAAAGCTGAAAAAAATACAAGAAAATAAAAGAGAAAAAATAGAAAAAAAAGATAGAAATGGTAGAATGAAAGCGCAAAGCAATGACAGCGCCAGATGCGAAAAAGTAGAAATGGCCCAGACTAAAGAGGAACAAACATTTGCCGCCTTTACTTATCCAAAGCGAGCCAAAAGCACAGAAGTTGAAGTTGGCCAAACAAAGTGAATATGAAAGGAGCTGAATGCAAATAGTGTGCTATCGATATGCTGAGCAAAAAAGTCCCGAAAACATTTTCCAGCGGGATTTCATTTGAATTTATCGCCCAAGTTGCCTAACATCTCGTTTTTTATTTACTTGCCAACTTTTAAATTTAATTTATTTTTTGATGTTAGACAGACTTTAATTTCTGTTTAGTTCGTGATGTCTTCAAATGAGCTAAATAATACATTTTTATATTTGAAGGCATGCTTTTAACTAGCAGAGGACGCGTGAAGAAAGGATATATTAAAAGAAATCAGCGATATTCTATACCTTTGGATAATTTTTATTATAATTCGTTTATCAGAATTATTATGTTATTATTAGGTTGTATTTATATCCTCTTAATTGATCAAGGTATATGTTCCTTTCAATAATCTTGTTTTCATAGCTTTTCGCCTGGATGAGATTTCGTTAAAGATTTTATAAATTAAATAAATATTTAAATGAACAGCAATCATTTTTAGTATTGTAAAAAGTGTTGAAAAAAGGATACCATACTAAGAGTTGACAATGTGGTATATTCCCAGTGTTAGTATACGGTCACACTTAGGGATGTGAATCTTTCTTTGTGTCAGAGCGAGACAGCAAGATATAGAGACCATAATGTGGTAATGAATACTTCCTTAGTGTCGTAGGAATTTGGCTAAACTTTAAGAAAATGTAAATGCCTTAAGATTATGAAGAGCACATTTCGATTTTAGAGACTCTGTAGGTCGCAAATTTTATCGTCTTTGAATTACATTTTCTTCGTCTTCGAAGAACATTTTTTTTACGTTCGATATTTTTTTTGATTATTATGCAGATTATTATGTAGATTTTTTACTGATTTCTTGTTTTTCTTGGTCATGATATATTCTCTTATAAAATCTTCTCTATAAAAATATGCGTGTGAATTTGTCAACTTAAAAACATAAACTTTTTCCTAGCAGATAAAGAAAGTTTTTTATGGAATACACTATTTGACTACTGAGTGATTTTATTTCTCTTCCATTTATATTTATCTTGTGAATTGAATTCGTTGAGTTCAGTTTGGTTTTATTTTGCGTATAGATGACTGCGTTCGATACACTAAATGCAATCGATTCCCCGCCGCCCGCGCGATACAAATTCAATTCATTTTCCGGACCCCAAATGCATTTGAAATATGTGGCACATATACGCGTGGCGCACACAAAACTCTTCGAATCAGGCCGACTCAAAATCCAAAACAGATAACTTAATTTCCAGGCAGCCAGAAAAAAAAATATTCCAGGAAAAAAATAAAATAAAATCGAAAACGAGAATGAAAACGGGATCGAAAATGAAAGCGAAAGCGAAACACGCTTTCCGCAGAGGGTAATTGAAAATTCTGGCAGTCAAATTGGCGCTGTCAAGTGTCAAAAAATGCAATTTGCACTGCGAGTGAAGTGTGGCTCAAAGGACGAGGGCATATCTATGGGGAGAAATGCATTCAAAGCATCAAAAATATCATGTTTCTGTGCGGTGAGGAAGTGAGGGGGGGTGGGAAATGCAGAGCGACGGGGCACTGCTGTATCAATATCGCAAAGTGTATAAATCATAAAGTAATTCCGGGCAACAAAAAATGTTTTTGCTGTGAAAGCTTTACGACACTTGGCCATGGGAAATTATGTCAAATTCAAGCTCAGCCAACCAAAACAGCCAACAACAAGGAGCCCATAAAGGCGGGGCACTCCAAGAAGGACCCCGCAGCTCGAGAGGACGAAGACGACGAAGAAGAAGTCGAAGAAGCGGCAGGACGAAGTGCAAGTAAAGGAGTCAAGGAGCCAAGAGTTCCAGGCCAAGTCGGAACGTGCAAATGAAATTTATTGTTATGACTGCAGTTTAAGCCTGACAGAGACGGAAGGTTCGAGAGGGACAGGAACGGCAGCAGAGGCGCCGAAAGGAAGGGGGTGGGGAGGGGGGTGATAGGGGACACTCACATGAGCCAGGATTAAATTGCTCAAGTTAATATTTCTGTTACCAACCAGGATCAACTGGGTCAAAGACACCCCAGCGAAAAAGTATGCTATACTTTTAATTCAGGCAAAAACTATCCAAGTCGGCTTCAATAAATTGCTATAAAAAAGGTTTTTAAATTTTGGTACCAATCATCCTTTTTTGGTCTAGTTTTTATAATAAATATTATTATTTAAATAACTATGCTCTACAAAATAGACTTCAAATAATCAGAATTTTCAAGGGCTTTATATCTATATCTTTTTTAAAGCATACTTTTGGGCAAACTAATAAAGGTCCTTAAAAAGTAATTTTCCTTTGCTTATGGTGTCGCAATTAAATTATTTCTTCCTTTAAAAAAATCTCAAAATTATTCTAAGTATTGGGTTCGAAAGATAAAGAGTGGCACTTTTAAAATGCTTTGACAGCAAAAAGAACCCATGAATCCGTTTGCCTGTAATACCTCTGGAAAGTTGGCCATATTTAGCATTTTTCCAACTTTGAGGTTCTTTTGCTCAGTATCCTTGCGTCGAGGAACTTTTTTGAGAACGCAGTTTAGTTTGGGAATTCGTAATAAATTTAAATTTATCACATCCATCAAGGTAAATTAAAAAATATTAATTTTGTAACACACTATAAGTACTATAGCAATACATATTGCAAGTTATTAAGAACAGTGTGCAATATTCCAGAGGCAAAACTCCTCTTCCATTATTGGCTTTTTTGAGAGCACTTAAAAATAATACTAATTGATTCTTCTTCTTCATAGAAATCGCCTGCGTGACCGAATGCCTTTCTTTCTATGAAATATTTTTAAATTGTTGCTTGGCCAATTCCACAGATATTTTTGATAATTGACCATTTTTCGATAGTTTTTATGGTTTAGCTGAAATTTGGCCGCATTGCTTGACTTCTGCATGCTATCAATACGTTTGCCTGTTTTCTTCTTTTTTTTGTTTTTTGCTTTTCTGCAAAATTCTCCTGCCGTTTGTTGGTTGTTTATTAATCATTGGGGTTCCAGTTTTTGCCAGCAATTTTCCTGCCAACTCATGGTAAATAAAATGAAAGTTTTACGTTGAACTCTTCATCATCGGCCTCAACTTGAGTTGGCAAACTTTCTCTCTCGCTCGCCTTGCCCCTTTTTCATTTCTGTTCACTGTGTGCATCACCTTCAATGTGTGTCTGCACTGAGAAAAATAATTAGGGTTGTACAAATTAATTACAGGTACTTCTTATGTGTTATTATTCAATGTCCATTGGCTTATATTGGGAAAATAAAAAATATTTGTTGTTAATAATATAAAACAAAATAATAAATGAACCATCTAATTATAGTTGACTTAAAAAAATATATTATATAATAAATAAATTTGTATAAACAACAAGCCATAATTTTTATTAGTTTATTTGTAATTAGTATTTATTAAACAAAGTAATAAATAAGTCATCTCATAATAGATGACTTTAAAAAAATGTATATATTTTTTTTTATTATAAATAATATTTTTAGTTAATAATATTAAAATAAAATATATAAACAACAAGCGATAAATTGCATTCATTTATTTTTATTTATTATTTATTAAACAAAGAAATTAATAAACCATCTAAGTAAAGAAGACTTTAAAAAAATATATTTTATTTAATATAAATAATATTTGTATTTTTTAACAAAAAAAATATAAAATATTCATACAACTAGCAATAATTTGTATTCATTTATTTTTAATTAGTATTTATTAAACAAAAAAAAAACAAAACCATCTCATTATAGATGACTTTAGAAATAATATATTTTATGAATTGAATTAGGCTTAATTAATGGCTATAAAGCAATTATGGCTGCAGTGGATGGCGTACCTATTTTTTTGCTCTGCTTCTGTGTTGTGGGCCAAAGGCAGTTTAGATTTGCATTTGGGAATACTCCCCCCGCACTTCCAGCTTTGCCATTGCTGTATGTGGGCTAAAAATATAATAAAATTTGCCTTTTGGAAATTAGTTGCACTTTGCTCACGTTACACTCCAGGGGTTGTGTATGTGTGTGTGTGTTTGAGGGGGTGGTGGGGGGAGGTGTTTTTTGGGTGGCAAGGGCATGTGATGGCACTTGCCCTCTGACCTCTGTCCCCCTCCCCCGCCGCCTTTGTTTGGGCAACAACAAAAAGCAAATAAAGATGTGGCAAGCGGAAATTTAATATTGATTGTATGTGTGTGTGCGTGTCAGTCGGCTCCTGTGTGTGGGTGAGTATCCCTGTATCTGTAGCTGTATCTGTATCTAAGTATCTGTGTACAAATGGTTGCGCTTTCAGTGAATTATCATGATATCCCCATGCATTTTCCCATCCTTTACCATCGGCTTTAACTTTAGTTTTGCGGCTTTTGGCCATATTTTCAGCTGCTTCTTCTTCTTCTTCGTCGGGGTTTTCCCCCTTTGGCTTTCCCTTCCTGTTTTTTTGGGGCCTTTTCTTTTTGTTTTTCCCTGTTTCGGTTTCGTTTTTCGGGCAAAGTTAATTAAAATGCTTAGTTGATTTCCTAAAGGGATAACCAGTTGGTCGGTGTCTGGGCAAGTTGTTCGTTGTGTGGGTGTTTTTATTTGTCTGTCTGCGTGTGTGTGTGTGCGTGTGACGTACTTGTGGGTCTCATAAATGTTTTGTGATGCTTACATTACCACTCGTAGCCATTCCTTCGCACTTTCGAATTCAGTGGGGAAAATCCCATTCGCATTTTCACTTTTTATGACTTCCACTCTTTGACTTCCTTGCACTTCGACAATGCGAAAGTTTTCCAATATGGGAAATTGAAATGTCATTATTTGGGGTACTTATGGATGCAAGACATTGCCACACATTCACATATTATTCAGGTATATTTTCAAGTAGCTATTGTTAAAAAACAACTTGTTTATTATGGAAATTCTAATGGGTTAGGTCACCATTTTAGCTAAAATATTGTAAAAGTTTTAAATAGTTTAAACGATTAATAAATAGGTTTCTGATATTTTATTAAAACTAATTTATAATAAAAAAATAAATAAATGAATAAATAAATAAACAAATAAATACAAACATAATTAAGTAAATAAGTAAATAAATACCTAAATAAATACAGAAATAAATAAATAAGTAAATAAATAAATACACAAATAAGTAATCAAATATATAATATAATAAATAAATACTATTACAAAATTCTATCATAATAGGCAGGTAAATGTCAAATGTAGACGCTTTTAATTTTTTTTAAATACACAAATGTTTAATATCGTTTTTATAACATAACTACTGATATTTTGAACA
The DNA here is from genome assembly GCA_037075245.1 of Drosophila mimetica. Classification (NCBI taxonomy): domain Eukaryota; kingdom Metazoa; phylum Arthropoda; class Insecta; order Diptera; family Drosophilidae; genus Drosophila; species Drosophila mimetica. Next base: position 8,720,442 of record JBAMCH010000005.1, read on the forward strand.
CTTTATTAAATTATTTTGTCAATATTTAGTTGTCTAAAATAACTTACTATCATAGGACATAATTATTCTGTAATTCTTAAATCTTAAATTACTTTATACAGATAAATACCATGAATGTCATAAATACACTCTGTTGCAAAAGTTGATAACTAAATTTTCTGCGGAATCGCTACTCAAAAACTGCACTTGATTGGGAACAAGGCCGATAAGCTTTATTTTGTTGTTCACCTGTCGTGGGAGGAGTCCTGGAAATTGCCTGCGGTTCTTTTTCGTTTGTTCGCGTTTCAGTTTTATTTTCAGTTTTTGAGTTTTTTTCGTTCGTTTTGCTCTGGGCAGAGCGGTCAGCGTCAGCGTCAGTGACAGCCGACTGTGGACATTGGACAAACGGACATACGGACAAATGGACACCAGCAGCGGACAGCTATGGCGATAATTAAAAATAATTTGCTGCCATGCTGAATAAAACCGAGTCCAGCGACCGAAGCGGGGCCAAAAACCAAACGCAGCCAACGGAGTCGAAAATGCCGGCAGTGTTGCCGGAAATCGAGAGCCAAAAATTGTGACATTTGCAGCGAAAAAGTTGGTTAAGGCTGTCATTTAATTTTATGAAAAAATCCTGGCAGTTTTCGTATCGTTTTCCAATAATTTATGTTAAGGACAGAAAACCCAAAAGAACGCTGAACGTAGCCAAGCTTAAATTGAAATGTTTACTATTTGTTTTAAAGGTATTATTACATTTAATGATTTAATAAATGTATACCTACCTTATAGTCATACCACCTACCTATAATCATTTTTTGTCAGCCATGGTCAGCCATTTTTATTATTTTAAATACACCCAAAAAAAATGATTAAAGAAACTATACTACTTTAATTCTATGATACTGAGTTTCAAAAATATTTTAATAAGATGAGTATTACAATAATACTATCAGAAGTGCTAATATAAAACATTTGGTAACATCTACACTTAAATATTCAAAGTTTAACTCTTAAAACTCCTTGTACTAAAAATATACTAGGTTCAGTATTAAAATGTAATATTAAAATAATACTTAATAATATACTAGCAGATGTGTTAATATTAAACTTTTGGCATAAAATTTATATTACAAAATGTAAACTTTATTATATTATATAATAATATTATAATTTTCAGATATTATTTAATTTAGTATTAACTTGTTACCACAGTTTAATACTGAACCTAGTATATTTTTAATACAACAAATCTTACAAGTTTTTAGCTGTCAATTTACATAAGCGAAATATTTTCTAAGGTCTTTGTCTTAAAACCTTTTATTTTAGAAATTATAGTTAAATACTAAGATAATTCCAAATCTAGTTAGGAAAAGTCATGTAATAAGCTACCGGATCATCCCATAAAATGGCCAAGTCCACAGCTCCGGCCGAAGTAGGGGGTTTGGGTTAAATGCAGAGACAAGTACAAATGCCGAATGAGCAGGATGAGATGCAAGGACATGCGAGGCGTAATAGGACACTCGCATGCATGGAATCCGCAAACATGCAGCTGAAACAAACAGGACACACATAGGCCAAGCTCACTGGCGCTTTGGATGCCGTTTCGGCATTCGGCATTCGGGTTGGGATTGGGTTAGGGTTTGGGTCAAACGGTAAAAGTAAAGCCGCGCCCAGCTCATGATTAAAGCTGCAAAAGCGCGGAGCCATACAACTGATGCACTTATAAAAACTATTTCAAGATGAAAATTACCAAAAATGCAAGGCAATTCGTTAATATGAATTATTTCGTTTATAAGAAAAGTTAAACTACAAAAATCACATTTTGGCCAAAAATCGAAATCCTCATTTTGCCATTAAAAGGGAAATAATTGTCCAAATATGAAGTGTCATACCTTCCCGAACTCGTAGTTAAATTATCTACAACTTGGCATTTCCAGCTAAAATTTTTATTTTTTTGAAATTTTTCGCAAAAAATTGTGATGATGATACAAATAAAATCGAAAAAAATGAAAAATTTTTTAATTTTCTAAATCAGCCGGAAAGTGCACTAATGTTAATTATTAGGTTGTTATCTGCTCAGAGCAGTTCGCCGTTTTAATTTCGGAACATTTTTGCAAAATTGGGAGCAAAAACAAATTTTACGAAAAAACATATTTTTGCCAAAAATTGAAATCCTAATTTTCCGTTCATAAAATGCGTTAATATTAATTATTTCATTTATAGCAAAAGTTGAACTACAATTTAATTTACTATATTTATTATTGATCACACGTAATTAAAATATTTGGAAATTAAATTATTAATTCTAACTAAGTAAAACAAATTTTGCCGTACCAATCGATTATGTCTATAAAAAGGTCATGGGTTTTTTTAAATAATTACTGCATATACTTTTTTTAATCATTTAATGTATATAATATAAATTAGCCCAGCTGCGAATTGTATTTTTTCTTACTGTTTTACTATTTTTTTCCTCTTCTTATGCATTATATAGAATATTTTTTTTTGGGTGCACGAAAGAGAGCAGCTTATGTGACACGAACTGAGCTTCACTTCTGTATGCATTGTGCCTCCCATTTTTTTTTTAATTTGAGTGACACGAAGGTGAAGGCACAAAGTGGTTTGCCCGATGCCAGACGTCGGAGCAGAAGACATGTCCGGACTGCGGACTGCGTTCTATGGACTACGGACTCCAGAGTCGGGAGTCGGGACTTTGGAGTCGGCCTCGGCGACCGAGAAGGAAGCACTTAGTGCAAGTGAAATCCAGCTAAAGGCAACGTCACTGGGTCGATGGGTTGTTGGGTTGTTGGGTTGTTAGGTTGCCGGGTCGATGCTTCTCCCTTTGGCCCGCCCTTTGATTTCCCGCCCTTGCAATGCAGTTGGCAGACAGACACAGACATAAGGACATCCGGACACCAGGACACCAGGACGGCAGCCGTCACTCAGTCAGACAAACAGCAAACAACCAACAGTCGGCCAACCAGGCGAAGAAATGCGGGAACATAAGGAACTGGTTCCATTGAATCAAAGAGAGGACTCTCCCATCAAGTTCCAAAATATACCGCTCAACGACATTTTTCAAGATGCTCGAGAAAATAATAAGATCAATTTTTATGAAGTTTTGGAAACGATTATCACACTAGAGCCTACAAAAATAATTATATGTATTTCAGGATCCAAAACTAATAATAAAGAGCCCATGACATATATGAAAATAATACAATCTATCTGTACAATAAAATATGGTTTTTCCAGTCTAAAACTCTTGAATTACGAAATTTTCTTAACTTCTTACGAAAAGCAAATGCAACAAGTTTCACTTCAAATAATAGATATTCTCCTTTTGATTTATAATTTTTTTTTAAGCGCCATTAATTTAAGTATTTATTTCTCATCACTGCGAAAGAAACCCGATCTCTAGCCAGCAATAAACAATATACGGAACGCGGTATAATGACAAGGACACTGAAAGGAGACCTCAGGATACGGCGCTCCTTTCGCACCAACACCAACGCAGCAGGCACTGCTGTCTGTGTGTTTGTGCAATTTAATTGCGTCGACGGATATGTTTTCGTCTTTTGCTTTTTGCATTTTATTTTGCACTTCCGCTTAATATTCGATGTCCTTACCGAGGATATCACTGTAAAAATGTTAAACACAAGCATATCGAGCTTACAAATGAGTTTACTTTGGAAATTCTTGGATATGTATTATATAAAGAGGACATAAAAATACAATACCCAGAAAAATTCGATATAAAATATGATTATCATACCAAATTTACTATTTTTTGAACGAATACTGAAAAAGAAGAGAAAAATGATCTTTATTCATAACAAAATGATATGAATAAGTTGATATTTAAAAAATATTAAGTTGACCAGCACATATCAATCTGATCTTTTATCAAATTTTCTTATAAAAGGTATATTATATATGACCAAAAGGACTATTATATCGAAATAACAGAACTGTAAAATATTCTAGTTAATTTCTATAATTATCTTTAATATTTTTGGGCCCATTTTGAGGTTTACAGACGGCCTATTCAGACTATGTTTACATTTCGAACATATCAAATTGATCCCGGATTTTATAAAATTGATGATCAAATAGATTATCACTTAGTATCAAGTTTTTTTCGGGTCTGAAATACTTTTCTCTACATATATCTTAAGACGAGTTGAGCGAACAGGGTGTTTATAGTGCTGTCTTGACCTCACATTTTCTGCTTTGGTTTCCGTGTCTCCGTTGTTTGTCAGGTGGCGACCTCTGTTGGCCGGAACCGGCCATCTTCCTTGCGGCTTGCCATTCCTTTTCCTTCCCTTTCCTTTTCTTTACTTTTCATTATTTCCCGTTTGCAGTGGCGGTTGCAATTTCTTTAGTTTTCCTTTTATTTTCCGCCGTGGTTTTTTTTGCACCCATTTTGAGCACATTTCGCGCTCGCTGGCCAACTGACAGTCAACGCATTGCGATTGCCATAATTTATGCATAAGTATCCAGCGGAATATCCACGCATGCATCTGTGTGTGCGTTCAATAAAATGCGAAAAATGGCGAAAATAAAGGAGCCAAATTGCACCAGAATACAGATGCACACACACGCATACATATGGAAAAGTGAAATTCGCACCGCGGCGGCAGCAAAAAGTTACAATTACAACGAAAAAAGCCGGACGGCAACAACACCGCACTGAGACCAAAAATATGTGCCAATTTTTATTATGCGCTCAGTCAAACGGCAAAAGCCAAACGATGCCGCTGCACACAGACAAATGAACACACACCATGGCCCAAAAAAGTGGCTAACCGTTTGGACAGCAGCGGTTAGCGTGGCGGCACAGTGGCGCAAAATGTGTCAAAAATGTGAGTAAATATTGTGCAATAATTTTTTAATTAACAATTTGCTGCTGAAAATGTTGTATATTTATTGTATATTTAAGTCAAAAATTAAATATATTTAATGCAACTTTGACTTATAACCAAAACGATAATAGTTTAAAAAGACCTAAGGGTCGATGATATTATTTATTTTAAACTTATGTTTAAAATTTAAATGTAAAATAAATGTAAGTCTACAAATATATGTGGTAAAAAAGCAACATTAAATATTTGGGAGCAATAAAACCTAAAATAAAAGGCCACTTTTTGGTTTAACTTTTCTAAAAGTATAAAATTTTTTCCTTTATGGAAAGTTTTTTAGGTGGCCAAAATCACTATCGGGATCAAGGCAAAGTTGTCGTCATAGTATTTATTATTAAACCCCAAGCTAGCATTGCCGTGACCTTTTTATACCAGTTACTCGTAGAGTAAAAGGGTATCTTGTATTCGTCAAAAGTATGTAATAGGAAGGAGGAAGCGTTTCTGATCCCATAAAGTATATATATTCTTATAAAAAATCTTGCCATTGATAATACCTACCAAAACATAGAAGAATTTTTTTCAATCGGATCTCTCATTAAAAAGTTATGAGCGAATAATGAATTGCACCAAGCGACTGCTTGATTTTCCCTGCTTGCGACTGCTTGCTTTAGCTGAGTAATGGGTATACAATAGTCGATTCCCTCGAATATAGCGTTCTTTCTTGTTGCTTTTTGATTACCAGGTTTTTTGCACGTGGCCGGGCTTAAATATTTGATAGATATTACGACATGGGAGCGCCTTCATAAATACGCATTGGTATGCAAATAGAATGCAATATGCGTAAATATGCGAGTGAAATTTTTTAATCGAATTTCGGATCGAGTTCGAGGCGCACACTTTGTTCGATAATTTTCCAGGCGTCGTTCAATTGTTCTGGGTAGAGTGTGTGTGTGCGTGGTCGCAAGGATGTTTAACTATCACCACCCACCGAAAAACTATTTTCGCGTACGATATATATATATATATATATTTCAGATACATATACGGATATATAGATATAAGCGGGGGCTATGTGTGCGGCGATAGTTCAATATTCATTGGCCGTAATTTGATTGAAATAAGTGAAGCGCGCTTTTATGCGTCGCCCCACTGAGCAATGAACTCGTGGGTGGTTTCTGGGTGGTTCTGGGTGGTGGTTATAGTGGCTGCCTGGCTGGCTGGTGGTGCATAGTTGGCCCGGCTCGAAGTTTCATCATAAATTTGATGAAGCATTCGACCTGCTGGCACAGGAAATTAAAATTATCGTGCATGTTTCTCCTTCATCCCACTCGCATTTATGCGGAATGTATGGCATTTTTGCGTGGGCGTGGGCGTGGCCATCCCCTGGGAATCGCACACATTGTCACCACTTTTTTATGGTTATGGCCACTTCAAAAGGCCCGTTTAAGCCAACAGGATGCTCACTTTATGCATGCTAAAATTAGATATGCCCATATTCTGCCTGATTATGTTGATTAACATGCTGCTTGTGATTATGTGATTACTGGAAAGGGGTCAGGTCTTTAGGTGTTAAGGCTACCAGAGGTATTTTGAAATTGCCCATGCTTTTATTATTATTACTTATTTAATAGTTTCAGGGCTTTCGCTAAAGAAATAAAAAAAACAACATAATAAATGCTGAAACAAGGCCTCTGTAATAAAGACTAAAATATTAGAAGGTTCTTATATTTAAATCAGGAAATCAAACTGAAAACTATTTTGGTTCCAGTTTCAATACTGGTTCCACATACACAAAAAAATAGTATGTTCCCGTAAAATCGATATGGCCATGTAAATTTCAGGTCATACAAAACCCATATCGTTTTTACATGAAATACTCTTTTCGACTAGTTCAAATTTACCTGGCCGCATATCAAATTAAAATTGATCTTTAATAATGTAAAATCGATCTACTTTTCCTTAATCGGTAAATGATGTTTTGGTACCGGTTCTAAACCGATACGTATGAAAAATCCGCTAGATGGCGCTATTTCAGGCAGTTGCTTTACCGCTTCCATAGCTCTTTCTCTCTCGCACTCCTTATTTGCTAGTCTTGTTTTAAAATACCATTTCCCACCGAACTCCGATATCAACGTAGCTTACATCTAAAAGTTTCTATCTTAATTCTCTAAATATGTTTATAGAAATAAATCATTATATATCTCTATCTTGGATTATTATATGCCACATACTTCACAGCTTTTCCAGTATTTCCAACCCATAAGACCAACAACCTTTGTGCAAAACCGCAATTCTTCTACATACCAAGCAATTATTAAGATTAAACAAGCTAAGTCTGGAGATAAGCGGCTCAATGTATTTCCCACACTTTGGGCGCCCAGGACTTTACAGTCTGCCCGGATAAAGGTGACCCCAATACACACACACACACACACACACACACCTACTCCACACTACTGTATACAGTCACCCCCAAAAGTACACGCCCACTGGCAAAAGCCGGCCGCAAAGTTTCTTCATTAGAGTGCAAAACTGTAAAGCAAATATCGTGCGGCTAGTTTAAATGTAATGAAATAAGTTCAGCGAAAGTCGGGGGGGCCAAAAAGGCAAACTGCAAATGCCGCATGCTGCTGGTGGAGGTTAGGTGTCGGAGCTTTTGGCCCTCGAGCGATAGTGTGTGTGTGTGTTGTTTGGCCATAATTTCGCTGGCTAGCTCATTAAATTTTGCGCGGTTACCAAAATGATAATTAAAATGCTCCCAGCAGCAGCAGCAAAATCAGGGAAAAGCTGCCGCCCGTGCATCATGAATTATGCCCAAGCGCCACTTAACACCCGGCGCAAAAAGCCAGCACCGAAACGAAGTGAGCCGGAATCTGAATCTGAATGCGAATCCGAATCCGTACTTCCAACCCATACACCCACCGAGTAACCCACCCGAATCCGAGGTTCCAAGTAGGTGGCAGCAACTCCTTCGCTGCGAGTCATAAATGCTGTGCCACGGTCTCGTTACCAGTTACCAGTAACCAGTTACCCGTAACCCGTTTGCCCCCCCCTCCCACACCGCCCCGAAAAACTCTCATCTGCCGGTCATATTCCCTCCATTTCCATTTCCCTCTGGCCGTATGCGAGTTTTACCCTTGGCTAACACTGCGTATGCGTGATACGGTACGGATTGCCAACCAGTGGAAATATCTTAATATCCAGATGCTTAAAAGTTTATGGCTAAAAAAAAGTGATACTTAAGGAAGTATGCTCAATGATACCCACATTTAATCGAGTTGGGAGTAATAATATTAAACAAGTTTCACTGCTGGCCAACACTACGTATGCGTGATACGGTGGAGATTGTCAAGATGAATGCACAGGGGTCTAAAAGTCAATTTCTATAGGTTTTAAGAGAAAATATATATTTAGTAAGACTGCTAAACTTTACTTTTTACTTATATTATGATTTTATTATTATAGAAAAGCGTGCGAATCGTTTTAATTGGCTTATAAATAATAATAACACTATGTAAGATCACAAATTTACCTCGATAAATATATATAATATACATTTTATTGATAAATTTGAATTCCTTACGAGAATTTTTTAAAGCAAAATATGAATTGCCCGCCACATAGATGGCGCCATTTTCAAGCGACTGCTTGGTTTTCCCTGCTTTCCACTGCTTACTTTAGCTGAGTAACGCGTATTTGATAGCGAGGCACTCAACTATAGCGTTCTCTCTTGTTTTTTTTAATACGAGTTTTAAACTAAACTTTAAACTTAAACTAAACTTTAAACTTTAAACTGGAACTAAAATTTATTATTTCTGCTAATTGTTTTATTGGAGTTATTGATTTTTTTCGCTACCTTTAGCTAGTTGTAATTATCTTTGGGTTATTAATAACAATAGAAAAGGGGATGGGGAAGGGAAGGTGAGATTTCTTAGCGAATAAAGGCTGTACAGTGTGCTTAACTTGGCTTTGTTGTGCGTGAGATCCCCGTTGCGTGTGTCTGTGTGTGTATGTTCAGGTGATGTGATTTATTGCATTGCGGTAACTTTGTGGTATCGCTCCTCTGTGTGTGCTTGTGTGAGTGTGCCCCCTTTTTCGCTTAAGAGACAAACCGCTAATTTGTTATCATTTATCACCAGGCTGAGCACGTGTGTGTGTGTGTGTGTGTGTGTGTGTGTGTGGGCTGCTGTGCGTGTCCATCTGCCTGTGTGTGCTTTTGTAAACAATTTGTAAATGTGTTACATTTAAACCCCAAAGTAATGTCTCCGCCCCGCCCACGAATAACGCCCCCTCACTGATTTTGTCATTGTGATAAATACTTAAACGTCAGCGTTACATGGGATATTCACCAGTGTGTGTGTGTGTGTGAGTTTAATGTGCGTACACTGAGGAAAAAAGTGTGTCTCAAATATAGTAAAAAATATTTTTATGTTAATTGTTTAATTGTTAAATTTAATTTTTAATTTTACATTTTAGTAAATATATTTTATTATTATTTTTTCTTTTTTTCTTTATAAATTAAAGTGGTTGAGTTGTAAATCCTATTAACCTAGTAATTTTCTCAGTGATAACCGTCTGGGGCTTATAATTTATGAAGCAGGGAGGGGAAGAACTGGGAACCTGGTCCAGTCGCCGAATAATGACAGCAGCACAAAACCGAAAGATAAATATTCTTTATGCGATGGCACATGCAAACAAACGAGCTGGCCAAAGCAAACGGACAGAATGGAACGGAAACACCTTGGGGAATTCCGATTGTGGTCCCTTCCAGGCAAACCATTTTCGGATTACAATTGTCTCGACTTCAAGGCCATTGCACCACCTCGATAAAATGATTCCAAATAAAGAAGAAAAGCAATAATCCATTAGATTTGGTAATATGTTAGTACAAATAACAAAAAGAAAAGTCAAATTTCAATCATTATTTTTCTTAAAGAAGTGATTTTTTACTAAGATTTTTTAAGACTCAAAATCCTAATATGAAAATATAGTCAAATATCGTGTTTATCTTCATTTTTTTAATTTGTATTTCAAATATAAATTAAAATAGGTAATTCTTGAATTTTAAGTCACAATGTCTTTACATCACATTATCCTTGGAATCGACTAAATCGAACTGTCAAATTCATGTTCCTAGGCCCCACATGGAATCGTTCAGTTAGTCAGCCGAGCTCAAGGCGAACACAACAAAATTTTACAAAATTTAAGTTTTACCCAAAAGTAAGTAGGAAAAAAATTTTTATTTTTTAATTCCTTTACACAGTGTACACATTTTTAAGTCGCATCTTTTACTTACCCTTGGAATGGAGGAATGGAATTGGATGTCCCGGCGGTAGACGAAGTTGAGATCACTTTTCAGCAACAACTTTTCGGCGCTGCAGGATGGACCTGTCCAGCATGCTGTACACCATCACCATCCGTTAGTTCGAATCCGCAAGTTCCTAATGACTGTTCTACATAGTTAGCGAAGTCTGTGTCATAAATACGTCTGTGGAGCAGCAGTCCTTACCAAAAGAGGAAATGGAAGAGAAAGATCCATTACCAGCTGCGCGAGAAGCTCTTCCAGGCACATCTGCCTCCCAAGGAGCTGTATCGACATAGTTCCAGAAAACCCGCAGTCCGAGGGAGAACTCGAAATTTCTCAGTCTTTAATAATCCAAGGAAATGAACCACCACCATCTACTTCGAGCTCGACTGAATAATTGTTCTACAAATAATTGTTTACATTTTTAAAGCCTAATTGTTCTCATCCCAAGTCCATCGAATTATTAATTAAATGCAAAAGAAATAAGAATTTTATGTAGGTAAAAATTAAATTTTCTAAAATTTTTTTGTGCTCGCCTTAAGCTCTACTGAATATATTCCATTTGGGGCTTGGCTTCATGATTTTGACAGTTCGATTTAGTCGATTCCAGGGATAATGTGATTGCTGATTGTAACCTGTGCTGCTGTTCAAGTTTTAAATGTCGCAATTAACGTTTATTTTGAGTTTTTTTGTAAAATACTACCAATTTAGACTCCTTATTTTGCATTTCTTATAAAATCTTAATTTTTGGCCAAAATGAAATACCAAAATACCACTTTTGCAAAAATTATAGCAAAAACAAATTATACAAAAAAATTACATTTTGCCAAAAATCGAAATAATAATTTTTCGCCAATAAAAAACAGTATTTTGTCCTTAAAAATTAAAAAATAAAATCCAAATATGGAATGTCATACCTTCCCGAACTCGTAGTTAAATTCCCTATAACTTGGCATTTCATGCTAAAAATTTTATTTTTTTTTGAAAATTTTCGCAAAAAATTGTGATGCAACCCCTTAAAAAATCGAAAATTTGAAAAAAATTAAATTTTGTCAGATCAGCCGGAAAGTGCACTAATATTAATTATGAGGTTGCTATATGTTCAGAACAGTTCGCCGTTTTAATTTTGGATTATTTTTGCAAAAGATAGAGCAAAAACAAATTATACGACAAATCACATTTTTGCCAAAAATCGAAATTGTCATTTTTCGTCAATAAAAAGTCAGTATTTTGGCTATAAAAATTAAAATAGTTACCCAAATATGGAATGGCATATCTTCCCGAACTCGTAGTTAAATTCTCTAAAACTTGGCATTTCAGGCTAAAAATGTTATTTTTTTGAACATTTTCGCAAAAAATTGTGATGCAACCCCTTAAAAAATCGAAAATTTAAAATTTTTTAAATTCCTAAAATCAACCGGAAAGTGCACAGATATTAATTTTCAGATTGTTACCTGCTCAGAACAGTTGGCCGTTTTAATTTAAGACCACTTTTGCCAATGTTATAGCAAAAACAATTATAGGAAAAATCAAATTTTTTGCCAAAAATCGAAATCCCCATTTTCCGTCAATAAAAAGATCAGTATTTTTGCCATAACAATGGGTCACCAAAAAATAAATTGAAATTTTTCAAAAATTAAACTATAAAATCGTAAGCGGGGGCGGTTTAGCTTTTCCTAGCGATTTCCCCGGGGGATATCCGCGAGTCGATCGATGCGAAAGGATGCCAACTTGTCGGGCACTTCCGAGAGCAAAGTGAAATTCCAGACATGCCGTGGATTGTTTGCCGGCCGGGTTTGCCTAACGACTTAAGTTTGCCTCGGCTGCCGTAAACTCTTTTCCTTTCGGCCATCTCTCTCTCTCGACATCTTTGCCATCTTGCCGGGGCATTTGTTTACCTTCGTTGCAGGTAATTTCTCTGCTGGCAACTTTTTTTTTTTCGTTCGTTGCGGATGTCGTCTTCTTTTTGGCTGTTTTTTGTGTGTTTTCTGCTGTTTCTTGAGCCCCACTCGCTGGGGAATCCCCAGTGCGACCATCTTAAAGTTGAAATAAGAATGTTTCACTTGAACTTTAATGAAATTTCGCCCAGATTGGGCCAGGTCTTCGACTCAAAAGTTCCAGTTGGACTGGGGCCAAAGTGATCATATGCATATTTCATAAGACCTTTTTCATTTCGCTCGCTTTCTCGCCGGGAGTTATGGTTAAATTTTTACTACCTCTGATGGAATTGTGGGGGGGGGGAGGTATTGCGATGGGTTGGGTTGGGAAATTTCAAGAGCCCCGACGACTGTGGCGAACAATAAAAGACGGAAGCTGGCGGCTGATGTGCCATAACGGAATGTTGTTGCCGCCATTTGCCCCTTCTTTCTTACCGTAATTTGTCGGTGATTCATTTTTCTTGCCCTCCATTTCCCCACGCATCCTTCCGCCCACCTCCCACTTTTCTCTCCTTCACATGGATATTATTTCTTCATCTGCAATCCCGAGTTCAGCCCACCTTTATTTTCCATACCATTCTCGGGCTGGGCTTGAACTTCCCTTCGTTATTAAGTGCTTCGTTCTACTATTTCGGCACTGAAAGGAAATATCTTCCAAGTTGGATCCTGGATTTTAACACTTTTTACCATGAACAGTGTTGGGCTTTAATTAAAAAACAAGAGAGAACGCTATATACCCATTAATCAGCTAAAGCAAGCAGTAGCAAGCAGGTCAAACCAAGCAGTCCTTTGAAAGTGGCGCCATCTATGAGGCGGACAATTCATTCTACGCTTATAACTTTTTACTAAGTGGTTCTAGATCCTATATTTCAGAAAATAATTCCTTTATTTAGTAAAATTGATTTATTTATAAGAAAATAAATCTTACCAGTAGAAAATTTATATAATTTTAAGTATAAAATCGCCAGTGAAGTAAACATTTTTTGAGTGTAGGTACTCGTGTCCTATTTATTTGTTACACCCTTAAAATATCATCTTAGCAGAGAGCTCCCATTTAATTTTTTAGATTTTTCTTAAACTTTATAGTGCAATTAGAAAATGTTGTCATACAATCACAAATATGTATTCCCCTTGAGCCCACATGAACATTTGCGTTGTAAAATGAAATATTTATTAATACTAAGTTTACAAATTATAGACTATACGAAGTTAAAACTGTAATATTTGTATTGCTTTTTAAACATTATATATTCAATAAAAAAGACATCATATTTGGTTTAAAAATGGTTCAAGGCCAAACACCTAATTAAGCCCCTACTTTACTTAGTTTTTTCTCTCTGTGTGGTTGGTAACCAACGAAAACTACTTTTGGACTAACCCTTTCGTTACACTCCCTTAACCCTGGGGCCACATTAAGTAGGAAACACGTTGGGGAAACTTGTCCAGGAAAACAAACTTTTGAACACACTTTCCACTTCCACCTCCACACTCGCCCCGAAAAGTATGCTCACAAATTTGTTTTTCCCGTTTGCAGCTCATTTTAATTTTCACTAATATGCTAACAATGAAAATGATTTACCTGATTTGTATGTGTAAATCTATTGTTTATTATTACTACGCATTTTGTGATGCCAGCCCAACATGTTGTAATGCGATTAAAATAAAACAAAGCCTTTTCGTTATCAATTAAAGCAGTGTGTAATGGAAATGGTCGAACAATTGATATTTTTGGGACGAATGGTAAAATGTTAAATAATCTTGTCCTTCGTTTTAAACATTCATATTTATTTGATTTTAATTAATATAAATACTTTTTCCATAGTGCTTAGTTATGTATCATAATTTTCATAATAAATCTGCTTCAATATATAATACTTATATTTGTCCCAAAAATATAATTGATATATAGAACAAAATGTTAAATAATCTTGTCCTCCGTTTTAAACATTCATCTTTATTTGAATTTTATAAATATTATATATATATTTATTATATATAATAATTTTCCAAATAAATCTGCTTTAATATATAGTATTTAGAAAGTAAAAAGCGTCGCATTACAAACCCCTTTCACAAAAAATAAGGTATTTAGCTGGCATTTGCTTTAAATTCTTTTGCTAAACTTGTTCACGGCTTTTGTTTTTATTGCTGCCGTAGTTATTGTACCCGTATCCGGTGAATTTGGCGTGAAACAGCCGGCAAACGAGGGGCGAAAGGGCTTAGCCGCACACACATACATGCATGTACATACATAGGTACAAACATGGCATGCCAACAGCGCGTATGAGTGATACACGTGTAAATTTGTTAAAGTACTCGACAAAACGACAAAGGCGGCCAAAGCTGGCAAAGCTGGCGAAACAACAAAAGGAGAGTGCGAATCGGCGGAAAGAGTCGACCCAATTGATATCGTGCACTATAAAGGGGACAAAAGATAATGCCCGAGGTGTGAATACGGAATACGGAGTGCAGAATGCGGAAAACAGAAAACAGACGGGGGTTTCGTAAGCTGATTGACGTTTGTTTAGTCTGTGTTAAGTCCTGCAATGAAAACCCCTTTGGTCCTGGCTTAAAGGGTAACCAACTGAAGAACAACAATCGCATATACCTCCACTTAAGCACACAGATACACACAGCGTATGTGTGTGTGTGAGGAGGCTCTCTGACTGCAACTCATGTATTTATGAAGTGTCAACAGCGTCGTCATCATGATGCATGGCACCCAGCACTATCTGCCCTCGGTTAAACCCAACTGCACCCCTTTTCCACTGCCACTATTTTTTCCCAACCCCTTGTTGCTGCAAATCCGCCCACCCTCTCGCCCACTCATCATCCCCCAACCCCTCGCTTTATCCACTCACCTGAGCTGAGCTCTTGTCGCATTCTTTGCGTTTTCTCGCTCATTCTTTTTCATTCACAGAGGGACGGACATAAAGTATACTTAAATAATTTAAACACGTTTTAATGGGATTTTTGTTTTATAATTAAACTAAAAAATCGAATTTGAAACATAAATTATCTGGGTGATTAAAATTTGACAACTTAAATAATTTTTGGAACACACATCTCTCCGCCCACTTTGTTTTAAATATAAAATATTAAAAATATATTTTTTATATATTTATCTTAAAAATATATTTTATATATATTTATTTTAAAAATATATTTTTTTATATATTTGTTTTATAAATATATTTTTTATATATTTATTTTAGATACATAATTTTTTTTATTTTATTTAAATACATTTTATAATTATTTAGTTAAAAAAGATATATTTGAATATATTTATTTTAAAAATATATTTTTAAAATGTCCTTAAGATCAAATCAAATTTTCTACCTTAACAAATTTGTTGACCTTTCCAGGGTGAAATACTTTTCCACACTCTTCGTACAACCCATGGTTGGCTGTTAATTTAGGCTTTATTACAACACATCAAACATAGAAACAGAGACAGCTAGCCTGAGTAATATTTGTTTGTTTCACGGTTCCGGTTTTAATTTAACAATTTTTTAAACTACTTTTTTTGCCCCCGTTTGCAACTCTATTTGGAATGCGAACCAGCTTGGGTTACAACTTTTGAATACTCTTGGTAGTATAAAATAGCAGAAATATAATACAAAAAATTCAAAAAAAAATAAGAAAAAAACTCTACAGAAAAAAATTGCTAAATTTCACATATCAAGTTGGTATTTTTAAATTATAAATTTGACATTATTTATTAATTTGTATTGATAATTTTTATTCATATAGATAGACTTTTTTCTGAGTCTAAAATGCTATAAATTCTTTCAGAAAATATTTTTTTAATTTGGTTTTTTTTTAAGTAATTTCTTTTATTTCAAATTCAAGTGTTTTGAATCCCTTTCAAAAAAATTGCTGCACTGCCAGGAGCTCAGAGATCTTTGGTATTAAGTATCCCAGTGTCTGGATTATTTGGTCAACAATTAATCATGGAGGTACAGACCGCCGCAAACCTCCCACCAAAGGTGTGGTACCCCTTCGAAAGGGCTAAAAACAAGCGAAATGGAGGCGCCGAGGGGAATAGGAATAAAATGGCCGACTGTCGGCAAAATCGTGTTTCTATGTCAAGCATAAATTTCTACCCTCTTCGTGCTCGTTCTTTCGCCGTGATGAAGACAGACGATTATGTGGTGCAAAAACCATGGGGGGATGGGTAAAAAAAATAAAAAAAAATATAATGTATATATATAAAAAAAAATGGGGCTTGTTGACAGCGCCAGGGGAAAGTCGGTGCACTTAATGAATGCAGAATCCCTCCATCCGAAAAACCCAAGGCAGCAATGCACTTACACTTACTTACCAGCTTCCCCTCCCACCCGCAATGCAATGCAAATAAATTACACGGAAATAATTGCATTAAGACAAAGAATGGAGAGCAGTACAAGTGCTCCCGAGCTCCCAGCAGCGACACCAAAAATAACTTCACATGTCATAACTGCAGAAAACATACGCCGGCAATTTGCACGACAATTTGCCAAACAATCTGTCAAGCCGGAAACATTTCGCCCAACTTTCTCTGCGAGTAATGAGAGCACTCGCGAAAGTGCGAACGGAACGGAGAGTTTGCCATAATCAAGGGGGTGGGGGAGGGGGAGAAAAGGGTAGGGGATGGGGAGGTACTTGATGAGCAGTTCGGGGACTTTCCACAATTGCCAGTCGGCAATTTGGGCTAATCAGTTGACTTTGCAACTAAAATATGAACGGATCTTTTGAGGCACTTGCAGGGATTTTGAGCATTTTAAACTCTGATTACACTGTGTTACAAAATTAATTATTTTTAATCTTACCTCGATGGATGCTATAAATTTGAATTCGTTAGGAATTACCAAATTAAACTGCGTTCTCAAAAAAGTTTTCCGATAAAAGCATTCTGAGCAAAAGGACCTCAAATTTGGAGAAATGCTAAAAATGGCCAAACTTTCAGGGGTATTACAGGCCAACGGATTCATGGTTTGTTTCGCTGTCAAAGTGTTTTAAAAGTGCCACTCTTTATCTTTCGAACCCAATACTCAGAATAATTTTAAGATTTTTTTTAGGGAGAATTGCGACATAGCCATAAACAAAGAAAAAACCGTTTGATAACCATTGCCAGTTTGCCTAAAAGTATGCTTTACAAAATATAGAGATTCTTTATGTGATGTACATGATTATTCTATTCATTTGATATATATTTTATAGAGTATACTTTTGGGCAAATGTTCATCAAAAATCCTCTGAAAGACAGTTTTTTAATTTAAGTATTTAAAAAAAACCTATAGAAACAGTTGTTTTAGTCTTAAATTCCTTCTTAAAGGCAGTACGAAATCCAGAAAAAGGATCTCTAAGCCTTTTTAAAAAGCGAAAACCATTTTCCAAAGCCTCTTCTCTTGGGAAAACTTCAATTTCAACTTTGCCCATTAGCCGGCTGGAATGTTGTGGTAAGGCCAAATATTGCAATTCCCTTTTTTTGGGCCAAGTTATGACGGCCTTGGCCACGACTCTGGCCCGTCGAAGGCTGTTCATCAAAACTCAATAGCCAACCGAAAAAAAAACCGGAGAAAGACCAAAACACAATTCAAAGGCAGTCAATATAGAAGGCAGACAACGAAAGTAGAAATAAGAAGAAGTGGAAAATGCCCGCTGAAATGAACCAGGCATGAAGTAGAAACAAATATAGAGATAGGTACACTGGAAAAAATTATAAATATTTGTCAAAATAACGCATATTGAAAGCGCTTATATTTTAGTTATAGATTTTGGCTTTAATGCTTTATTTCCTTGGTTTGAACAAGCTAAAATTTAATTCAACTATCGATAACCTATTGAAAAAATCCATGAGAATAGTATAGTATTACTTAAATGAGCTCTAAAGAAAATTTTTCAAGACTTGTTCAGTATTAATTCAATATTTTTTCAATCTATATTTGGGAATACAATTTTTAAAATTAACGGATATTTACTAAAATATTTTTTTGTGTGTAGAAATGGGTGGGCGGAAGGGAGCAAGGCTGCCATACAACCGCACGGTTGCCTTAAATTGTTTTCCGACCGAATTCAGTGGCGGAGCGAAAAGCGTCGAGCACATTTTACAACTCAGCTGAAGTGCTTAATTACACAGCGAGGAGAGGGAAGGAGACGCAGCTAGACAAGGTGAAAGGGAGGACAACAACAAAGACGAGCTGTGAACAATAGAATGCGATTCGGTGGTACGTATCTACGTACGTGTGTTGCAAAATCAAAACCGCCGAACAGCTACTTGGTTATTTGTGCTGGCCGCAGCCGCAGGATCCTCTCCATCCCTTTTGCCTTGGGACGAGCCACCCAGATATCCTGGCAAAACTCCTTCGCATGGCCCATCTCAACCAACGAATGCCCCCCGCTTAGGTGGCCATTAGTCCTAATGACTTGGGAGCCAGCTTTGCCGCTCCACGCCCACTTTTGCTTCTACGCCTTTGTTCCGAGCGACGGGTACAGTGAAGCTCACTTTCAATCGCAGCCCTTAGTATCAAATTATCTGGGAAATAGGATAAAAATAAAATCCGGAATAATTTGTATTGAGTTTAAAATAGGTAAAGCGATCTAAACCTATACCTCATATTAAAGTATTCAAGTCGTAGTCATTGGAAATAATGTTTCTGTAGGTAAAGGTATTCAGCATTTGACCAATCCAAAGACTTTTACTTATTAAAGCAGCAATATTCATATTTATCGATAGCTGACTATCGTGCGGCTTATCGATAACGTGAAATTTGCAACTCAAAGTGCAGCAGAGACTTGCCTGTATTTGTGGGAACAAAAGGATGGAGATAGAGTAAAAACGCAAATGCAGGCGGGCTATAAAGTGTGTGTGTGTGTGTGGGGGGGGGGGGAGTCCTAAAAGAAATGTGGCAAAGAAAGTTGCTTTGTGTTTTTAATTCATTGTTCACGTTGGCTTTGTTCACCCGCTCCTTTTAGCCATCTCGCTTCCACCTCTATATATATGTATTTGTGTCCCGTTCCGACTTCGTGTGTATTTTTGCAGCGTTGCGTATTATAAACAGTTAAAAGAACTTTGCGCGCGCCACACGCCGCTGCCAACTGACGCGATTTTAATTCCACTTCACCATAAGAAGGGTAATTTTTAATGAGCAGGCGGGCCGAGGAGCAAAAGGAGCTGCCAGAGCAAGGAGTCATCCTGTCGCTTTATCATCGTCTCAGGCCTTCCGTTTCAGATTCAGATTCAGACTCAGTTTCAGGCCAGCTGCATTCAGCAAACAGCCAGGCAGCGAAACAAACACAAGGATGAAATAAAAACGGGGAAATACCCTACAACCAGAAACATTTCTGAACGGGATATCTTGATTCGACCAACAAATCGCAATAAAATATAAAAACATGATTATTTTATGGATAATTTTTCTTATCTTTCTATCTTTAGTAAATATTGTAATCAAGATTGAGGCCCAACAAAAAAACATATTCCAGTTTCCAACTTTCCAATAAACTTATGTATTATCAATAAAATGATAGCATGCATTCGGTAAAAAGGTTTAATTTAGTGAGTGGTCAAGTTATATAAGAGAACTTACTACAAAAACTTTAATGCTGTACTTTATGGAGACATAAAGGGTATAATTATAATATAAATAAAATGCGAGGCGGAGAACCGGGGACAGCTACCTTTTTGTTTACGACTGTTAAGAAGGAAAGATATGCGAAAAGGAGCCGGCGCGGGAAGCTGTGGAAAATGCGAGGGGCCAGCATCCGGCGAGACCAACATCCTGCTGCACTTAACCCATATTCCCAGCCTCAGCCTCAGCCTCTTTGGCATTGCCAGAAAAGGCATAATTTGCACGCATTCGTTTAGTCATTTTCATAAATAACCCCTTACAAAAAGCGGCAGTCCGGAAACGGGGAAAAATGCGGCAGACACGGCATTAATATTATCGTGGCTCTCCGGCTCTCCGCCGATTTTCGCTTGGATGGTGAAAGCGAGTTAAATATAAATATAAACAAGAGGGAACGCTATAGTCGAGTGCCTCGACTATCAAATACCCGTTACTCAGCTAAAGTCAGCAGTCTCAAGCAGGGCAAACCAAGCAGCCGCTTCAAAAAATTTAAAAAATGTCTTCT
This sequence comes from Drosophila mimetica, assembly GCA_037075245.1. Taxonomy (NCBI): domain Eukaryota; kingdom Metazoa; phylum Arthropoda; class Insecta; order Diptera; family Drosophilidae; genus Drosophila; species Drosophila mimetica. Next base: position 8,740,646 of record JBAMCH010000005.1, read on the forward strand.
ACATTTCGGTAGGCGTTAATAACCCAAACAAAATTGCGTTTACACTTTTGCTCTAGCTTTAAAACTATGGGCGCCACAGCTTTTCGCGGTTTGTGGGCGTTAGAGGGGGTGTGGCATATCGGCGTGAAAAACTTGCGCTGCGTATTAACCCCTAGAATCTGCATGCTAAATCCCAATCATCTAGCTTTTATAGTTTCCGAGATCTCAGCGTTCATACAGACGGGTGCCACTGTTTTTCGCGGTTTGTGGGCGTTAGGGGGAAGGGGGGTTTCCCACTTTGGTCTATCAATATGTATTGATGAAACAAATACACATTTCTTTTCCCGTTAATCTAGCTTCAAAACTGTGGGTGCCACAGTTTTTCGCGGTTTGTGGGCGTTAGAGGGGGCGTGGCATATCGGCGTGAAAAACTTGCGCTGCGTATTAACCCCTAGAATCTGCATGCTAAATCCCAATCTTCTAGCTTTTATAGTTTCCGAGATCTCAGCGTTCATACAGACGGGTGCCACTGTTTTTCGCGGTTTGTGGGCGTTAGGGGGGAGGGGGGGTTTCCCACTTTGGTCTATCAATATGTATTGATGAAACGAATACACATTGCTTTTCCCGTTAATATAGCTTCAAAACTGTGGGTGCCACAGTTTTTCGCGGTTTGTGGGTGTTAGAGGGGGCGTGGCACATCGGCGTGAAAAACTTGCGCTGCTTAATAACCCCTAGAATCTGCATGCCAAATCCCAATCTTCTAGCTTTTATAGTTTCCGAGATCTCAGCGTTCATACAGAACGGGTCACAGTTTTTCGCGGTTTGTGGGCGTTAGAGAGGGCGTGGCACATCGGCGTGAAAAACTTGCGCTGCGTATTAACCCCTAGAATCTGCATGCCAAATCTCAATCTTCTAGCTTTTATAGTTTCCAAGATCTCAGCGTTCATACAGACGGACAGACGGACAGACGGACATGGCTAGATCGACTCGGCTAGTGATCCTGATCAAGAATATATATACTTTATATGGTCGGAAACGCTTCCTTCTGCCTGTTACATACTTTTGCACGAATCTAATATACCCTTTTACTCTACGAGTAACGGGTATAATAATACGCATGAGTTGAGCAAACTGAAAAAGTGTGTAATATGATGAATACCTGCAAAATGTGTTTCATTAATATGAAGTTTACCATTATTTCTTTTCATTTTGTAGAAGCAACTTTCTACTTTTCTGCTTTCCTAATTGTTAAATAACGTTAAATTGCAATATATCGACAATCTGGCAACTCCAGGATAATTGCAGCCAACTTCACGCTAGCGAATGTTAAAAGCCACGCTATTTTAAGTCGACGTTAAATATAAATTGGTATATATCAACCCTCTCGTTGATTACAACTCGAATAGTCGTCTACCGTATTTCAAAACCCATCTAAATGGTAAACAATTAAATCCGCACGGAAGCTGTGCCATCCCGTCAGCAATTACCAGTCACCACTGACAATCGAATATCGCTGGGATAATGAAAACATTATTGGAACAAACACACCCGATGCGGGAGGACGAAAAAAGAGCGTGGGACCATAAAAACGGGACGCGGCAAGAGGGGCACTGGGTCGTTTGCCCGACTCCGGATCGCTGCACATTCAAGTGCATTCAAGTGTGCTCGCTACAATGCTGCCATCGAATGCGAGGAGGCAAAGGAGAGCTTTACTGTACAAACGCAAGTACAGTGGAGCCAGCAGCCCTAAGATCCATTTACGGCTTTGATAAATTATTGCTTCATAAGTGAAAGACCCACGTTGGGCGCCATAAAGTGAAGTTAAGTTTACAAATCCAAGTACGAGCGATATAACAAGGCTAGGGTAAAGTAAATATCATAAATTTATGTTGACTTACCATTCATATAAGAAGCCAATATCATAAAAGCATGCTTACTTAAATGCCCCACGTTGGGCGCCACAAATGTTTATGTGATCGAGGAAAAGGCTTGCGACTTATTTGATTTGCTGGATCTGAAAAGGCCAACGCCCATTGTGAGTTCACCACTGTGCCAGGACCCTTTTTACCCCTTTTCCTCAACGGTCCAACCTCTTTGGGACAGCTACAGTTACAATGCATGCGGATAAACAACGAGAACAGAGAGCAACACTTGAAACAATAATAATAACACAATCAAGTGCCTGTTCACACACGCTACGAGAGTGTCTGTCTCTTTCTTTGAGTGCGTTTGTGTGTGTGAGTGTGTGACTCTGAGTGCACACATATGCATTCCACCTGAATGCATTACGTATACGCCGCGTGTGCTGGAAAAAGGGGTCTGCCTTGGTCGTTCTTTCCACACACACACACAACCACTCGCACTGCCGCTCGCATTTCTTTTCACACATGCGTTCGCCCATGCCGATGACCCAGCAGAGGACAGGCTATCCATCCTATCCTTTTGTTGGCAAGCCTTGAGGCCATCACCGTCGTCCCCATCTTCATATGATGATGGGGATTCATTCTCATCCCAAGCTTCAGCCCCCCCGGTTCCATCCTCGGGCAGCCTCGTTCTCCACATGCTCTTCACTCGCAGAAGAGGCAGCTCGACAGCATTCTGCAACAATGGTCGTGAGTGGGTTTGTCAGCTGCTGTTTGCCCTCCCGTCTGTGTTTGCTTTAGGTAATCATCTCGCACTGCCCAACCTGCAAGCTGCGTCGCCACCTTCAACCGCCATCCGAATCAGAAACATCCAGGTGGACGGACAGTTGAAAGCTGAAAGGTGCCAGGCCAAGTCAGGGCTACTTGCACAAAGGCAATCATAAATCTCACTTCCCGCGAAGCGAATCCCAACCAGCAGATAGGGACAAAGTCATCAAGTCGATCGAGCTGCTGGCTTGATCCACATAATGGCACGAAGCAGCTGTGAGGAGAACTAAATGGTCAAGAATATATCTCTCTGGTTATTATAATTTAATAATTGTGATGATAAAAATCTATTTAGACATTTAACAAAATATTAAAATAAATTTTTAAAGGCTCACCGCAATGTATTCCATCTAATAGATATTACTCATCTATAAAGATTATAAAATGAAAGACCGATTTTTAAGGGGATACGACCACAGACCAAACCGTAAGAGCTAGAGCAGCCAAATTTTTACACAGTAAACTATTGGGGGCCTAACCACCCACTAAGAACCGACATGTGCCCAATGTCCCCAAACAGTTCCAGCATCAATAGTTGGTAGAATAAATTAGATTTATTTAAATGCTTTACTTCTTAAGTGGTTGGAATTTGGATTTTACCGAATTTTAGGTTTTGAAAAGGCCTATTTGGAAAATAATTTGGGGTCTACATTTAAAATTAACTTTCGGACTTAAAAAATCGAAACCGCTGCTCCGATGAAGATGATTTTTGGATCATAGTTAGTTATATGGCTCAAATGCTTCAGTTTAATTTTTCAAGTTTTTAACATATTATTAGGTATTTCTAAAGAATTTAATGTTAATATTAAAAAATATATTTAATATTAAAAAATGTCCTTATCGCGGATATAAGGATTCAGACATATCCAAACTAAAAGTTAGCTAGTTTAAACCTCATAAAAAACGGGCCTTTACTTGAATTTTCTTGCAATTTTTGCGAACACCAAGGTTAAAATCGATTGCGAGTGGCTTTCCCTTCTCTGCTTTTCTTTCGGGCAAAACGGGAATTTCGTTTTCTGATTTCCCTTTACGCGTTTCAATCTCGGCTTTCTTATCAATTAAGTTCCCCTCCCCCCACCCCTTTTTGCCCAGCACGCCCTGTAATCACAATTCTTTCTTGACGACTTCGACTTCCACTTCACCCCCTGCAGCTTATCCCTGTGCCTTGCATGTTGCTCGTTTCTACTTTACTTTACTTTACCCTTTTTTTTGGCGAGTCAGGATCAAAGGCTGGCCAGGCTGCAGCAATATCCTTCCATTTATGCATGGTGCCTGCAATTTATGCGCATCCTTGTGCCAGGTTTTCCACCCTTTTCCCCGGAAAGTCATGTCTGCAAAATGTTGCCAGCCAACACCTTCTAATAGTTTTTTTCCACCCCATTCCCCCTCTCGCTACTCCTGCTTTTCGCAATGGCAACCACTGCTGACACCATTTTGTATCCACGTCTCTCTGTGTGTGTGTGTGTGTGTAGAGTCCTTGCAAAGGAGCAAAAAATTAAAAATGTGTATAAAATAACTTTTGCTCTTTGACTTTTTGCGCCGTTATGCATTTTTACGCAAGGACTTGGCATCTCTCCGTTTTCGGGTCTCCCGTTCGGTTCGGGGCGCTAAAGGACTTCCAGGATGCCAGGAACGTGCCGCGTGCCATGAATTTCATGAGCCCACTGCACATCTGCACATACATGGCCCACATCCTTAGCCTTAGCCGTTGCCGTTGGACCGTGTTTAGCCATCGCTCCTCGTGCCACGAAAGAGTTGCTCGTTATAATAAAGTTGCGGCCACAGTGGGGCAATATCCAAGGGGCAATGGGGTCCACCCGAAATGTATATCAATTACATTGTGAGTTACGTTGCGAGCGTCCACCGTTAGTTAAGAGTTTTACACTGAGCTTTGAGTAGTCGCTCTACTTGGTGCCTAGTGTATAAGTAGATAACTAGAATCAATCTAAAAATGAACGAAAAAAAATTACGAAAATTCACATTAATTGAATTTTTATTTGTATATGATAAAAATCGGATGACTATATCATTTATATTCCATAGAATCGATAGGAAAAATATAAAATATAAAATAGCCAGCAGCTTCACAAATAGATCGGCTTTATGCTGTCAAACAAAAACACCTCTTAAGGATATAATAAACTAGTGACGATCGCACCTTCAACATTGAAAAGTTTTTATATCAATTTTTTGTCATGAATATTTATTTTGCAATCCATTAAAAAAAACACTTTCTAAATTTTTAAAATTGTACAAAATTAATATACTACTTTCTACATTTTTTAAAATTTAAAAAATATTTCAAATTAAAAAAAGTTGTAAATTTTACAAAATTTAAAAAGTATTGAGTTATTAGTTAAATTCCCAATTGTTTGGCATTCCTATCCAGAAACGTTATTTTTCGTACAATAAAAAATATATCTATTTTTGTTTTGATTACACAAGTTCACAAAATAAAATCGAGAAAAGTGATTTCTATCCCGTAAAGTTGATTAAAAATAAAATAAGAAAAGGGAACTTAAAATTGTTTATAAAAAAAAACTATTTTTTTTTTATTTTGTTTTATCTTTAGTTATGATAAACCGATTTCGGCCTTTTTATTCTAGATTATTGCTTATGATAGAATGGCCCGATACAACACAGCTGAAAATCGAACTAATAAACCATTCATGAATCGAAGATCATGATACAAAGGTATTCACTTAATTCTCAGTGCAACTTAAGCCTGCAAGTTGAGAAACTTTGCTTGCACTTCTCTATTCCGCATGGGGTGCAAACAAAGGAGCCGCTTTGTGATGGGGTAAAAGGGTAAAGGGCAAGGGGTCATCTCCTGGACGAACACCTCCCACCTCCCAACGCCCACCGGCCACATGCTCACATTCCCAACATGACCTCAGACACATGCCGAAACTAGTGGCAGACAAAACATGTGCCTGGCATAGTTCAAATTGCTCAGAGATTGGGCGAGAAAGCTTAGCCTGATGGATGGGTAAAAACATTTTGATAAATAGAAGCTGCAACCAGAGGAACATTCAAGAGCGATTTCCGAGCCTACTAAATAAAATAAATAAATAAATAAATAAATAGATAGATAGATAAATAAATAAACAAATAAATATATACAAAATAAATAACTAAATAAATACAAGAAGCAATACATTATAAACAAATAAGTAAATAAAAAATAAAAATATAAATAATAATTAAATAAACAAACAAAAATTTAAAAAAATAAATAAATACATAAATAAATAAATAAATAAATAAAAAAAAATAAATAAATAAATGGATACATAAATAAAATAAAAAATAAATAAAAAAAAATATAAAAGAAAAATAAATAAATAAAATTATGAATAAATATTTTAACTAAACTAATCCCTTTGTCAAATGTTTATATTTCAAACGTTTTAAAGCTTCAATCCTAAATGTAAGATGAGTAAACGGGCTAAGAAAAAATTCCGTGTTTTAATGTAAAGTTCTTCCCCTTCTCAGGATACCATTAATTGAGCGGGGATATTATATTTGTATCCATCATCCATGCGGTAGAGCGGGTAGATGACATCGATAGACATTTCGTGGGCGGTTCCTTTCGCAACTCGGCGTAATGCCACGCCCCTTTTCTGTTGCTGCCTACTGTCAATAATTTTGTTGGCAACTCGCCACAAAAAAAAAGTGAAGGGAATCAAGAAAACAGAAGCCACGAACCTGTGTTTTCAGGAAGCAATTACGGAACACGCGGTACAGTAAGGTACAAAAACGTAGGGCTGCGCCACAGGGGTGCAGATTGTTGCTCGAATAAATAGATTACTCGAAATACAAATTTATTTTACTATTTTTCATTAATTTAATACCATTTTTCACATGAAAAATGTTCAGTTTTTGTTCATTTTTTTCCATTTTTTGTTTCTATTCACGCATAACTTTTTCATCGCTAGAAACTCAAATGATTTTAATTTCCTGTTATTTTCTTTAATAACATCAAACACTCCGCTTTATTATTTTTTCTTTTCGCTGCCGTTTATACCATTGAATTTGTATTACTTTAGTTTACACTTTCGGTCTGTTGATAAATCCGAAACCCCATTAAAAAACCATTTGCATACACATGCTTTCGGTAAACAAAAAGTAGCAATCTCGTCCACCCGTATTTGACCTTTATTTAACAAAAATCATTATTTGCCTTTGCCAACTGATACTATAGAACCTGAACTCTGGTCGCGTTTGAAATGAAAAGTTTTGCTTTTAATATCTTTTTTAACTATTTTTTAGATCGTTTGCAAGTGATTAAAGTTATGTGAAATGTAAAATTAATTAAAAATCTATACCAAATAAAAAATATTTTAAAAAAGGTAGAAATTTAGCTTTTTGTCTAGAGTTTTTAACATAATGACAAGATTTTTTTAATGAAAAGATTATCTGCAAAATTAAAGGTTACAAAAATATTTAAAAATGTAATACTAACTAATAATTTAAACTACAAGTACTAAATAATATTTTAAAGTTTACTAATAATCTCTAAAATATATAACAATAACAAATAACAAGTTTTTATATACATTTTTTATTTAAATCCCAATTTTATTAAGTAAATTAAAAAAATTTGAAAAAAAATTATATAAAATTAAATAATCTTCCAACCAAAAAACATGTAAAAATGTAATACTAACTAATAATTTTTTAAATATATAATAACAACAAATAACTAATATTTTATTAAAGCATAATATAGGTTTTTATACCCGTTACTCGTAGAGTAAAAGGGTATATTAGATTCGTGCAAAAGTATGTAACAGGCAGAAGGAAGCGTTTCCGACCATATAAAGTATATATATTCTTGATCAGGATCACTAGCGGAGTCGATCTAGCCATGTCCGTCTGTCCGTCTGTCCGTCTGTCCGTCTGTCCGTCTGTCCGTCTGTCCGTCCGTCTGTCCGTCCGTCCGTCTGTATGAACGCTGAGATCTCGGAAACTATAAAAGCTAGAAGATTGGGATTTGGCATGCAGATTCTAGGGGTTATTACGCAGCGCAAGTTTTTCACGCCGATGTGCCACGCCCCCTCTAACGCCCACAAACCGCGAAAAACTGTGGCACCCACAGTTTTGAAGCTATATTAACGGGAAAAGAAATGTGTATTTGTTTCATCAATACATATTGATAGACCAAAGTGGGAAACCCCCTCCCCCCTAACGCCCACAAACCGCGAAAAGCTGTGGCGCCCATAGTTTTAAAGCTAGAGCAAAAGTGTAAACGCAATTTTGTTTGGGTTATTAACGCCTACCGAAATGTAGAAGAAATATTTTTAATTTTTTGATGCGGTTGCTTGGTTCGCCCTGCTTGAGACTGCTGACTTTAGCTGAGTAACGGGTATTTGATAGTCGAGGCACTCGACTATAGCGTTCCCTCTTGTTATTTTCGTATATTGTATTTAAATCCTAATTTTATTAAGTAGGTTAAATAAATTTAAAAAATAAAAATAAATAATCTCCCAACCAAATCAGTTTTTTTTTTATTCGTTTTTTTTCGAAAACCCCTAATATTTTCCCCCAAAAAAAACTACGCCCCTGATTCACTTGCATGGGTGTTGATTCCAAGGGGGGTACTTTTGAGGGGGGTGGAGCTCTGCTGCTCCACGGGTGTGTGCGTCATGTTTTGGTCTATGTTCTGTGTTGGTAATGAGGTTGTTTTTGCATGTTCACTCATAATACGAAATTTGGAGCTGTAACGCTGCTTTATCTATAAAACAACGCTGATGATGACGCAGCGGCTCAGGAAGTGCTTGGATGCTGGAGGAAGTGGAAAATGGTAAATGGAAAATTTTTGGGGTCGTAACGGGAGGGCAAAGGGGGCGTAGCAGGGGGCTAGGGGGGCTGAGTGTTATGGTTCCTGTCTTGTTCAATGCATTTCGCATTTTGACATGTAATTAAACGTTTTGCGGTTGACAACAGCACGAGAAAGAGGGCATAGAGAGCTTGTGGTTCGCAGAGCCATTTTCCATTGTCATTGGATAAGTGTACATATATGAAACCCCCTTCCCACCCACACAAAGTACTCTATATCCATACGCATCTATGTATGTGGCAGAGCACACAGTACATATCTGTTACACAATCGCTCGTCTGCATAAATATTGCGGCTGAAACAATGAAATGCGGCGGCAGCAGAGCGATTGATGTCAGAGGAAATGCGTCCTGCAGAAACCGCCACACAGAGTGAAAATGCTGAATTCAAATGAGGCGATATCGAAGGCGCAATGGCAAACAAAAGGTTGGCTCCCCATCTCAATTTGCAGTTCATTAAGTGTCAAAGGTTAGGCAAATGTGTCGCGAGCTAAACAAATTATTGAGATCTTGGAGAAATGATTTACAAAAATCATCATTAGACTTGACTTCTTAGGAAATAAATTTCCCTGTTTAATGAATGCGGAAAACTAACCTTCTTCCTACAACAAATCAGGAGAGAATGCTATCAAATACCCGTTACTCAGCTAAAGCAAGCAGTGACAAGCAGGGCCAACCAAGCAGTCGCTTGAAAGTGGCGCCATCTAGGTGGCGGACAATTCCTTATTTGCTTATAACTTTTTACTGAGTGATACGATTTAAAAATTTTCTTCTATGTTTTGGTAAGTATTAATAAAGCAATTAAAATGGCTTTGCACTTGCTGATGGTTTCCGAGATCTCATCCACCTACACTGTACATTAGGGTGGTCCAGATAATGTGGACATAATTCTTATGGTTAATCTAAGTGGTATATTTTGGTGCGCAACAGGTGAATTTTTTTTTAAGATTTAGGGATTGCGAAATAAGTCTTAAGAATTGCTTAAAAATTAATCATACGACACGTATGCCAGTTGGAATTTGGCCGAAAAATCGTTGTGTCATATCTAAGGTTAAAACCTACGCCATCTTGATCGAAAGCCGACTCGTATAATCCGAAAATTCGAAATTCCAATTCGAAATAAATTGTTGCATACTTTTACACAGCTTTTCACAGGCGAATTTGATTTAAAATTTGTTTTCTACAAAGTACTCTATATAGAGAGAAATAAAAAATGCAACTTAAGATATTCCCCACCATCAACAATTATTATCTCTTTGAGGTCACTGCTAGAGTGAACTTCCTGGGCCGCAATTAATTTAAGACCAGACCGGAGAGGAAGCCATATCCAGCAGCAGCTGCATCGCGGCCAAGTTTCGCTGTGGGTTAAAGTTAAAGGCCGTGGTTTCGGGGGGTTTCAGGGGGGAAGGGGGCTCTGGAAAAGGCGGGCGAGAAAGTTTTTTGTGGAAATGAGGAAAATAACATTTCATTGCATACTTTTAGGGCAGCACTGCGCCGGGTTAACTCAATATTTTCTTGGCTCCTTGTGGCATTTAGTTGTTGTTTTGGTACTCGCACTCGACGTACTTAAGCATGCATATGAAAATGTCGGATTCTAGGCTTTAATGCCCCACTTTCCGTTGGCAAGTGGAAGCGGGATGGAGCTAGCATTCAGTCGCCCATTCATTCATTCATTTTCGCATTTCACTGGCTCACATTTCTTTCTCCAAATTGTTAAAATGGAGCATGCAAAATAATTGCGTGCACCCCGCATTCCCAACCCCATTTTTTCCAGGAAGCAACGCCCCCGTCCCTCAAAACCGAACATCCCCATCCCCCCATCACCCCCCCACCAACGCCATGCAACATTTTGCCAGGCATATAATATTTTGCTCTTAATTCGTTAGCAAAGTTTCGTTGCAGCCGATGCAAGCTTCACTTTAAAATTGCAATTGATGCTGAGCAGTTTTTCCATTTGGGCCTAGCCATCAACAGAGTTGCCAGCCAAAAGCTGCCAAAATGTATAGCCAAATTACGGTTTACATATAAAGTTCTGAGTAAAAATAAAATATGTAGGTCTCATTTACATGAGGAGTTTATTTTAAATTTTTAACGCTTATTATTTCTTTTTTATTAAATTTTTTTATGTGATCTCATTTTTTTCTATCTATTCCTAAGGAGATTTATAGCTTCTTTATTAAAAATAGTGTAATATTTAAGACAACCCCCAAATAAAAGACAAAGTTGGTAACTCTGGTCAATTTATTTTAAAATTTTATACAAAAAAAAAGGATATTTGATCAAGGTCTACATCAAAAATCACTGGAGACACTCGAAAATGTCCTTGTTTTATGAAAAAATCCAGTTAGGTTGGCAACTCTGGCAATCCCGATCATTAGAGCGAGAATGGTAGAGTGCCAGCAATAAAAGACAAAGTTGGCAACTCTGGTCAATTTATTTTAAAGTGTTATAAAAGAAAGTAAGAAAGTACGAAAATGTCCATGTTTTATGATCAAAGTTATGATCAAACCAGGTTGGCAACTCTGGAACCCCGTTCATTAGAGGGAGAATGGTAGAGTGGCAGCAAGAGAAAGAGAAATGCGTATTTGATTATCTTTCGGTTCGGACTACGGACCAACAAAGCCATACAAATGGATGCCACAAATATGCATTTTGCAGGCCAAATTGTGCATTTGCCGATGGAGAAAAGTGCACCAAGGGGGAGAAGCGGGGTAATGTGTGAAGGGGTGGAGGCTGGGGGAGGATGTGACTTCCTAGGGGAGATGGAAAAATAGTTCCATGAGTCACAGCAGGCGATACGAGTACACGAATGCGACTTGACTTGAACTCGACTGCAAATGCAGTTGCATTCGATTAAGTTCTGTTTACCCAAGAAGCCAAACACTCGGTTACACCATTTTACAACACTCGAAAAGGGGAGTGGGCATGTCCTGTTTGCCCATAGTTTTCCATTCTGCCAGTTTCTCGAACATTACTGCTAAGGAAGCCCAGCAAAAAACGTATAGTTTTTCGCATAAAGAGTGTAAATTGTAGCACTCTAAACATCTTGTACTCCTTTTCTTTCCTTGTTTTCCGTTGAGTTTTAATATATAAAATACGATTTTAAACGGAACTTAGTTTCCTCTCCTTGGGATGTGAAAATATTAAACGATTTTTAATACTTAAGGGTGGACTTTTATTATTTCCTTATTATTAAAGGAATTTATAAAAAAAAGTATTACTTAACAAATATATTTATATATATAACTAATTTTTAATAAATATTATGGGCATAATCTTTGGGCATTTTTAAGTTTTCCGAAAACAATATCATCCTGATAGTTTTTGTAATTTTCCATAGGCCACAATGCGATTTCCGATTTGACAGGATATTTAAAGGTTCTTCGAACGAGACCGCTTTTTGGAAGACCATAAACGATAACATTGCCACACACACACACAGTCCCTGAGTCGTCACCGGGGAAAGGTTGAGTCCTCTGCAAGGATAACCTTTGTGCCCGGTGTCCTTTTGAACGTTTGCGTGCCCATTGAGCAGGCAGCCTTAACCCGCATCAAGCGGAGGCTGCCAGTAATGACCCACTTGTGTTCCCAGCCCTTTTCCCCTGTGTTTTAGTGCATTCAAATGCTCACTCATCAAAATCAAAAGTCAAATTGTCTGTCTAAGCCAAGGAAGCAGCCATAAACAGAGGGCTGGCCAAATGCGCTGCCAACTCGACTGTTTTATAGCCAAAAATGTCGAGTATTTATTTAGATACTGGGCTGCAAACACGGTTATGTATTAGTTGTATAACTTCATTATCTAAATACGTTAAACTTGTATTTGAATGTAACGGTTAAAGGGTTAGCAGTCGTTAGCATTTAAAAATATCAGCTGTTATACAGTTGGCGATCTGGCAACTCTGCCTGATGTTAACTGCAGTGCTGATCGCAGCCAACTTCATGTTATCTAATGTTAAGACCGACGCTATGTTAAATCGGGCGTATAGGAACGAAAAGAGAATGGTCAAGTTTCGATCAAGTGTGCTAAGTTAACTAAAAATTTGTGGTGATGGGGAAAGTATTTCATAATAATATTATCCTAATCAATCCTTGCCTAAGATTTTTCTAACATCATCTATAGGATACAGTGTGCAAAGTGATCTCTGAACATGGCTCCCCTACTTTTAATATCTCACTTGGCTACCTTTTTCTGTAATCCTCGGTGGCCAACACTGGTTTTTGGCTAAAATGGCTCTGGGCAATGGGAAATGGTGAATGGGAATGGGATGCCCCCTCCAGCAATTGCTATTAAGTTCACTTTACGTCCAGAAGTCAAAGTGAAAGTACCGGGGGGGATAAGATACGTATACACGTATTACCCTGGTACCGGCTGCTATTTATTTTCATTTTCGTGCATTTATGGCTTTATCTCCACTCCTCTGACACTTTGTCGCTTTTATCGTTTCAGCGTTAATTCGGTTAAGCACTTAAAGCGACCGGGGTCCACATGGACTGGCAGTTGGCCAGCAGGAGCTGGAGTGATGATGCGTTGACAGGAGCAGGAGCCACAGCCGCAGCCACATCCACTGGACAAATAGCACCTGCACCTGCCTAGTTTGAATCCACCGGGCTTCCAGACGACTCAGACTTTGCAGACTCTGACGACCCTAAGAGCCACTGGGCCAGGGCCATCATGTCCAGCAGTCACTCCGGCACAATTGGCCGTAAACGCGTTGGCAGCGGCAGTGCTGCCAGCAGCGAATATTACTACGCTTCCGGCGGACTCGCAGGACTCACAGGAACCGGAAGTGGAGCCATCGGTGGCGGGGAGCAGTTGCGTCGCCAGCGTTCCGCCGAGTGGCACAGTCACGGTCGACACGGTGGTCACGGCCACGGCGGCGCCCACGGTCATGGCCTAAGTCACGGCCTGGGTCACGGACTGGGTCACGGCTATGGGAGCAGCAGCGAGGACGAGTACCAGAACACCGGACAGGCGACGGCCTTCGACACCCAACTGCTCGCCCAGCTGCTGCTGCAGAGTCAGCAATTGGCAAGTGAGTATCCCCGGCATTTTTACACTTGGAAAAATACTATTAAACGTTCCATGTATAACAAGGTAGAGTTGATAAGATAGGAAGAATTATATTTTTTCCAAAAACTATGAGGAATGTTAATACAATATGTTTTAAGATGTGAAGTGCAAAAATATAATATAATTATTATATAAAAAAAAATATTATTTAAGTTCTATATATAACTCTACAATGTAAAATCGATAGGATTGGAAGAATTCTAGTTTTTCTAAAAAAAATATGTTTTAAGGTGTGATGTGCAAAAATATACCTAATATAAATATTATATGGAAAAATATTATCAAAGTTTCATATATAATTCTACAATGTAGAGTCGATAGGAGGATAGGTAGAAAATGCTATTTATTCTATTAAAAATACCAAAAACTAAAGTGAAACTTGACTATGTCTATGAGGAGTATCAATAAAATATGTCCGATGATGTAAAAAACGAACATATTCTATTTCCAATATTCATTTTACATTATTCAGTGATTATGCAACATAAATTATACCCACAAGTGCACTCTAAAAAATATTCGCCCTGAATTTTAGAAATTTGCTTTTCCGGCGATTTTTTACTCAAACTTAGATAAATTATATACTACTAAGATTTATTTTCTTAAAATAAATCCATTTTACTAAATAAAAGATGTTTTTCATAAAATATATAAAAAAATTGCCAGTAAAGAAAATTTCTAAAATTCAGGGAGACAAATTTTTTGAGTGTATAAAACTGATTTTAATATTTTAGTTATATTTTAATATTTCTGAAATCTCTATTCATAAAAAAATAATAAAAAACTTGGTAATGTAAAATTAATTCTGTTTGTTAGGGAAGCATATTTGCTTAATGAAAATTAAAATCGAAAATAATATTGCAATTCTGGATTTATTCCATAAAGTACAGCATAAAACATTGATAAATATTAAAAATTATTATTATATATCATAAATAGTCAACTTTTGCGACCAGTGTAATCCGAAGGGTTTTCTTAGGACGAATATTAGGAACCAAATGCGATTTACCAGTCGGTCAAGCTAGTAAATATTCATTATTTTATTTAATTGAATTATTCAGCTGCCGCAACTGTGTCGAGGATGTCGAGTAACCAACTAACCGACTGGCTTAGGTCCAGGCACACAAATCGATTCCAATTGCTGGCCATTGAAACGGAGCTGGCCAAGATGCTGAGATAAATTTCAGGGAGGGGGGGAAGGGGGGATGTGGGCACTCCTGAAATTTCTCTGATTGAATTCAGTAAATCGCCCGATGTAACCGATGAGGCACAGTGGAAACTGCCTTAATAAGTACAAAATAATTCGGTTGATTTCGAATTTTGCAGAATATTGTATATATTATTTTTAAACTTGAGAAATGCCTAATCATTATTTCGATGTCATAAGAAGTGTCCAAGTTACCTATAATTTTAGGAATCAGTATCATATACTACCTTAAATGTATGACCCAAAAATTTTAGTCAAAAATTATACATTTTAGACCATATACATATGTCCCAAAAATAAGGTATTTATGATCTAAAAATAAGGCATTTTAAATAAATTTATATTCATATTCATACCGAAAACTAGTTCTAGATGGGCATATGAATTATATAGTACAATTTTTTTTTTTAATTTTGAATTGTTTGCATAAAAATTTTGAAGGAAGATGATTACAATTTTTGTTTTTTTAGGTAACTCATTAGTAATAAGTCATTACCAACACTAAAATGATAGTCCTTTTAAAATTTTTAAGTTACCTATTGGCTAAAATATATATATCGAAAATAGTAAAAATCAGAAACCAATATAAATTTAGTTTTTTATTATCATAAGTATTAAGCTTTAACTCATATTCAAAAAAATTACAAAAATTGATCAGTTAAAGAAACTTATGAAACTCAGGCCAAATTCAATAGCAAATAAAACAATTTAGAAGTACCAAAAAACTTTTAAATATGTTCCCTTGGTAAAACATGATACATTTTGGAAATTATCAAATGATGTTAACATTTATGTTCTTAAACAACTCTGTATTTTCATGGCCTTAAGCTTGTGTCTGCAAATTGTAACCCGTTTATAGTACAAGGACATAAAGTGAGTCAGTAAGAGATCACAAAACTGGCGTTTAACTGCCAGCTTTCACTGTACTTGACAGAACTCCGGCGGCAGCACCGCGAACGTCAGCAGTGTGCAATTCAATTACAATCAAGTTGGCAGCGCCGGCCTAATGGCCGATACAATGGGCACATCCTCTGTGATATTACCCCCCAGCCACCCTGCCTCCCTACCACCCACCGCCCACTTTCCCGGAGGAAACTTAATCGAAGCATAAAACGCAAATCGCAGCGACTACCGAGGCAACGCGCCAAACGCTCTTTTTACGGGCCGCCTGCATTTGTTTCGCCTCGTTTTATTGTCTGTTAATATTTAATGCAATTTACGATTCATTTTTTACAACCTAATAACGCTCGGACGAACGCGACGATTCCTCGCAAAATTGTTTGCCGGCCGTTACTCTTGCGGGGAAAATTGAAAAGCCAGCTTCCCAGTTTCCCAGCTTCCTGCTTTTCCCCAGCTTTCCACGCAGCGCAGAACAAACAGAAGCGGCGTCCTGCGGCGTGGAAATTGTAAATGTTTGGTCTCCGCAGAGAGCTGCACAAATGTTTGATCGCCTTGTAGACACGGAGAACATGCAACTATTGCCTTTATGGATTCTCTAAAATCAGTAAAGGGTTTCAATCGAATTGCATTTGACTAAAAAAGAGTAGTTTTTCAGCCTTCAATTTAGTAAATTAGAATTTCTTAGCTAAAAATAATATTATTTTTAAATAAATATGATATAAATATATTCATATTTGTGTACTGGGTGAAAATAAAAGTGTAAACAAACTCATATTATATCATATTTTACTAAGATTGTGCTTATTTACTTACTTAACATAAATAAAAGCAGTCACTTAAATTTTCTGCATTTCCAACACAATTTAATTAAAATTTCGGAAACAAATAATTTAAATATTTTAAAGAAAAGAGTTTTCTTTTTATAAATAAGTGGAGAGTACTCTTTACACACAAAAATAAACCATATAAAATCAACTATTTAACAGTAAAATTTACCCAAACCCATAAAAAATAGAAAAGGCCCAAAAAAATTGTAAATTACTTATAAAATATGAGATGCCCTACAAAATAGTATTTTATCCTGAAAAAATTGTTGTTTTCTTTATAAAAATTCAGTAAATAGTGAATAAATATTTTCATATGTTGATTTTATATGGTTTTTTATTTTGTGTGTATGCAAAACATTATTTAATAAAGCAACAAATAACCTTGTCAAAAACAAAAGAATTTAATCACTTTTTAATGCGAACCCTTATATTTTATATTCATATGACACATTTTTAGATCCGACTTTTCCTTTTAAATACATATCAATTAAAATCACCTCCTGACGAGACGAAACTAGTGACGATCGCACCTTAAATATATGTAAATAAGTTATAGTATTGTGATAGGTCGATTACACTCACACACACATATGTACTTACACACACGCACTCTCATTTATTCTTGCCATTTTCATATATTTATCATATATTTTTGCCATACTCTCTCTGTACTCTCTGAAAACTAAGTCCAGTTAACTGTAAATATTATATGGCCATCCCTTTCTATCATGTACTTTAACATAAGCGATCAAATGTGTAGATAGTTGCCTCTCTCACACGAATGAGCGTGGAGAAGGGAGAGCGCGGACTTTGGCTTCATTTTGCGTTTAGCTTTTGATGAAGGCGGTGGTGAAATAAAGAATAGAAGCTACCTATTCTAAGTGCATTTAACCTATTATAATATCAACTTAATTGGATCGCTGATTAAAACTAAAAGCAAATAATGCATTTTCCTGGTGGTGGAGGCACTTTAAAGGCTTTGTTAGCTTTGCCGCTTGCATATCTCCATCTCTCTCACACTGATGTAGCAGAGTAACGGGATTGAAATGATTTTGAGTTAAAGTGAAGCAGTGTTTGCAATTTCAGCTAAGTTTTTCTATGTTAAAATAAATACTTAAGTGTAAACTATATATTTACAGACAAACTGAATTTAACTTAAGTGCCTTTCGCTTTCTATTTGCAGGCATGGAGCACTATAACTCGGACTGCGAGCCGGATTACTTGAGGCAGCGCGATCGCCATTTGGAGGACACGCCCCTGGGCGAGGCCCCGCCCACGGTGGCGGCCGCCGCCCCCGAGGTGACCTACGCGCAGCCGCACCAGCAGCGCGCCTCGATGGCGGGGTCACCGCTGAAGGTGGCCACCGTGTCGGCGGGCAAGTACCAATCGAATGCCAATCTGGGCCTGTTTCCCAACAGCAGCAGCAGCGGCGGCAGCAGCGTTCAAAATGGAGCCACCAGTGCCAATACGCCGCGCAGCACCAATCCCTTCCTGAACGGCACCTCGAAGTTTCCCGGCGAGGATGGCGCCGCCGTCCTCGAGAATATCCTAAAGACATCGGCCTCCTCCTCGACGGCGGCGTCCTCGAGCAATCGCAGCCACCGCCAGCGGAACACCTTGAATCGCCTGAGCGGCATGACCAGCTCCAGCAGCGATTCGCAGACCCACCAGCAACTCCAGATCGCCCAGCAGCAGCAGCAGTTAGCCGCTGCAAAGCAGCAACAGCAACTGCTGCCGCCGGAGGACAGCGGCGACGATGAGTTCGTTTTGGGGCTGGGCTCCCTGGACGTGGGCCACTGCAGCAGCGGCGGCGAATCTGATGAACCGCCGCCGGAGCCCGCGCCCCCCGAAATCCCGCCGCGCACCCAGTCGCTCCTCATGTCCCTACGCAAGCACTCCGACTACAAGCTGAAGTACGAGGAGAAGGGCGACCAGAAGCACGAGGAGTTCATCCCCACCAGCCAGCTGCAGAAGGGTGAGTGGGTGGGGAATGGGGGAGAAGCTGGGGAAAAGTATCGATGTCAGTATCGATATTATCGATGTTTTTAAAACATGTTTATCAGAAACAAATTTAAAACATATATATTGTTTTAAATTATTTTACTTTTCTTGAAAACATCGATAATATCGATACGTTAATGATAAAATATCGAAAATATTTAATTTATTTTTAGGTTCAGTACACCACATTTTTAGGAACTTACGATCAAAATAGCTAAAAATATTTTCTATTTTCAAATTTTGGATATAAATAAATAATTTAAAATAATTGCTGTTTACAATAATTTACCGAATAGAGAACATTTTAACGTTTTTTAATTAGTTAATTTTTGCAATTTGTGGCAAACGTATTTTACATATTTTTCTAACAAATTTTAATTAAAAAAATAAATAAATTTACTTTTATTATTTTTCTTATATTGTATAGCCTAAAATATAATGTAAAATTACCAAAAAATTCTTTTAAAAAGGTTTTGATTTTATAATAAAATTTTTTAAACTAATAGAACATTTAAGAAATCAAAAGTTTAATCAGATTTTTAAGTTTGTCTGTGAGTTCACATCTGAAATTGGATATTTCTTGTTCAATAAATATTGGACGATTTTTATGTGCATACCACCACATGTTTCACATTTGATTTAAATAGAAAAGAAAAGGAAGGGAAATATTTTCAGTAGCAAGGAAATAAAACACTATTGCATAAAATCCCTAAAGCTTTTGGTCCCAAAACTTGTCCTATTTTCGCCAAGCTGACGATGTTTTTCGGATAACCAAAAGCTTTTTGTCCTTTCGAAAAAGCGTGTCCTTTAACAGAGTTTCCACAGCAATTTCACATTTCTGTTAGCGCTTGAAGCTTGGGACAAGTTTCGAAAGCTTCTGTACTTTATACGAATGGTAGTAGTAACATTTCCGTTTATCTCTGTTATTTCTTACAGATTATATACTCAGCGATAACCTCCGTTCAGATCAGCAACTTAAGCCTCTATCGCCAGGCGACTCAAATGGGTAAGTGCAGTTCAGCTATTTTTATAAAGAGTACTACTTATTCAAGAGGATCTTTGACATTCAAAAAGGGAACTTAAAACTCAATATTTTTGTAAACAGACTTTAGAAGTCGTATTTAATCTATTTTATAATTTGGTTTTTTTTGATTTTTTGATGTTTCTGGAAATATTTACTATTTACAGCGATAATAAAAATGTACAACAATTAAGGTACAGTACTTACTCTTTTAGAAAAATGTTTTCTGAAACTGCTATTTGCAAAAGATCGATTACATAATATAAAATACAACCGCGAATTTTTTGTTTCTTTTTTCTTTAATTTATTTTTGTGATCTGTTTTGATCAGCAAAAACATTGAGAATTGTGAAATTGGTGGCTAAAATTAGAGCAATACGCGAATTCTTAAGCTTAATTATAGGGGGTTAACCTATTATAAATAGGAATGTTGTAGGCCTGCAAACTATTTTGTATGAACATTTTTTGTGAAACAGCTTACAATCGAATATCTTTAATGTATTTCTGAGCACAAAATTCAAATAATCTTATTATCGCTCCTCAAAAAACTCCCCATTTCCCTATTCATCAATTTATTCTAGTAATTTATAAAAAAAATACCGCTTCTCAAATATAACATAGCTTAAACGTTTTTCCACGGCGCTTCAAGGGTTTAATCTGATTTGAGGCCCCCTCCCCTTCCCTGGATTACTCGCTCTGTGTGTGCTGTTTCTGTCATCGAAACCCGACTTAAATCCATCAAGCGGAGTCTTTGGGGTGACAAAAGTGGGTGAAGTGGAGTTTTTGGGAGGACAGAACAATATTGGGGAGAACCCAGTGCCGAAGGAACCTCCACAATGTCAACGTTTGCCCTCTAATCTCCGGCTGGACTATGGCACTCTTTGAGGCTCATGTTACCCGAAGCCCGGCCAGACAGAAAAGGCAACAGATGCACCGGAAAAAACAGGGGAGGTGCTTCTTGGGAAAATATAAAATGTAAGAAATAGATATATATATGTAGTTATAGATTTTTTTGGTATATAGGGAATATCTTCCGGTTTCGAAAATGTTTTTTAAACATATGGTATATGATTTTTGTGAAATTTCCTTGGATTTTTTTCTTTCTGTTCCGGAAGTGCAGAGCAAAATGAAGCTCGCCTCATGTTAACGGCAATTAAATCCGCAAAATGGTTTCGCATTGGCATCCGTGTTCGCCGGATCGCAGTTTGTTTGTTTATCGGTCCGCCAGTCTGTCTGTCTGTCCGTCTCTTTCTCAGCTCTCTTTCTCTCTCGCTCGCTTTATCTCGTACTCAGTTTTTGCCCGCTTTTCCGGGGCTTTCCACAGTCTCGTATCTCATCTACAAGTGCAGCTCCATTGTAATCCCAGGCAGATGTGGAGACACCAAAGCCGCAGCGCCAAACTTCAAAATGGCTGCCTTTGGTGGCCATTGGATTCGGCTTTTTTGTCCTCCAGTTTTCTGGGGAGTTTTCCCCCTGTCCCCCCTCACAATTTTCCCCCCCAAAGAACCAACCCATCGCAGCTGGCAGAAAGATGTCCGTAGCATTTTGCGGTTTTGTAAGCGGCTTTCGCCTCGCATTTTGTTTGCTTTGCTCCTCTGGATTTCTCGTCCTTCAGGCCTGTTTGTGTGTGTGTCCTGCCACGCCCTCTCGCCCCCCAATTTTCCCACCTGCCACCTGATGCTCCAGTTCCACTGGCGCTGCCACTGCCGCTGCCACTTCCACTTCCAGTGGCTGTGTGCAGCATAATTAAAGAACTCGCTTGGAGATTACGTGGTTTTATAGGTTTAACCATTGCCATTGGATTCCCTCGTCCTCGTCGGCTTTTCTGCAGGACTTGTACTTGTGCTTCTTGCACATTTCGGCTGGATTTTCCCCAGGGGGTGGACGAAGGGAAAAAGGGGGCGGCGTTTCAGGTAGCCGAAAGTTTGCACCGCAAGACAGACGCTAATGTTACAGCTAATGATTGCGGAGCTCCAGGAGGAGAGCACCTCAAGCATCGGGGCCCAAAAACAATGGAGGAGGCTTAAAAAGTGAGGCGGGAACCAGTGGATTTTCCAAAACGGGACGACGGTAGATAGTCAAGTGGTTTGTTTACACTAAATTACTGCGAATGGGGGGGGGGCCCCAGAATAAGAGAGTCTTAATTTTGTGGAGATTTTGGGACGGTTAATTATGTCAGGTGTACGTAAGATATGGTCCAAAAAGAAGGAGAAACCTCCAGCTCTTTCGGATAGGAAAACTAGACAGAACGCTCGTTATTCAGCAAATGCAAGCAGTGGCAAGCAGGGCAAACCAAGCAGTCTATGTGGAGCACAATTCATTATTTGGCTATAACTTTTTACTGAGTGATTCGATTTCAAAAATTTCTTTTACGTTTCGGTAGGTATTAGTAAACCAAACAAAATGGCATTTACTCTTTAGCAGATTCACTGTCTTAAAGTGTAATACATCAAATTTTCCAAAGGCAGCTGCGTTTAATATAATCTTTGTTCCTGGGCACTAAGTCTACTTAGTGTTAAAATAAACTCAACAGATAAACTCAGCACAAAGGACCGGCTTCTTGTGTGTCTGAGGGAAGTTTAGTGGATAGCTGCTAACCTGCGGTGGGAACAATCCATAATGGCCTTGCCAAAAGATGAGAGATTATCGGGGGGCTGAGTGAGCCGAGTACATGGCATATTCTATTAATGTGGGGATCATGAAAGTTTTTACAACTAAAACCGGATTGGAATTGGCAATTTCATGGTTCGAGTGCAGTGCCGCAGAAAGAGAGCTGCCATTTTTATGGCACATTCGTGAGCTTATTGTAATGAATTGCCTCGGATTTTTCCGCCCCTCCACTATCTTTTCTGGTTTCATTTTTTTTTTTCATCTCTGGAGGGGGAGTGGCATGTGGAGCATGTGGCATTTGCTGTAATCATAATTTTATGTCCGTCTAAGTAGCTGCGCATGACGACTGTCAACGACACGGCCTTTATCCTGGCCTGGCCCACTACCACAATCTGTCCCGCAACGTTATCCTGCACCATAAAAAACGCGGAGGGAAATGTGGAAAATGTAGAACAGGCATCATAAATAATAAACATAACTTTTGGAATCCATAAGATTTTTAAAATATTTTTTTTTCATTTCTGAAAACATTTGAAAATATTTTAAAATAGTTCTTAGATTTTTGACAGGATTCAGGAGTGATAGGTATATTTTAAAAACTATACAACATTTTTTAATAAAATAATTTTTTTTTATAAATTACATTAACTATTTTTTGGATTTATATTTCCTAAATCCAAAAATTAATTTCTGTAATAAAAAAAATTATTTTAATACAATACCAAATAAAAATTTAAAAATGATTATATTTTAAAAAATATATAATAAATCTATTATTTCTAAAATTTTATTTGGTATTAGATTAAAATATATAATTTTTTTAATTACAGAAATTAATTTTTGAATTTAGAAAATATATTAATTTTAAATATTGAAGTATAATATTTTTTAAATATATTAAATGAGTTCCTTAATTCGGTGTTCCCCCCACTTTTTGTTGAGTGTGGCAAGTATGTGGACAGCCCGTCAGGCAGAGTCTTAAGCTGTCTGCCACACGTTGTGGCTGCCACAAATTCGAAGGACATGGAATGGCGAGGAGTCCTGCAACAGTTAGCGGTCAATTGACTGCACTGTGCCCGTCATCCGGGCCAGTTGTCTTTGGCAGATCTGGGTCTAAACTGTCGACTGTCGGGAACGGAAACCGAGTTCCCAAAATAACTGACATTCAATGGCGTAAAGGCGACAGCTCTCCAAAATGGCTTTAAATTCATGGGATTTATTTTAGGAATTTTTTACCAACAAAAATTACTAAAAATTTAAAAATATATATTTATTTTCGTTTAAAACAATCAAGGGGTATAAACGAAATGAAATCAATGGGCCTATTTTCTTTAAGCCAACTTTGGCAGATCGTTAACGAGTCGAAGGTGAAGAGCCGAAGATGCCCATGATCGCTGACAGTCGAAGATGTATGATGGAAATTAATAAAGCAAGCGTAAACACTTAAGAGGCGCTCCATACCGGATTGACTCAATCGTTTTCGGTTTTTGAATCACAACCCCTACCTTAGTTGAAAAAAAAAAAAACAACCGAAAACCTTTCCGACGCCCCCGCACTTTTGCCCGGTGAGTGAGTCAGGAAACTGAGTGTCTCACTGAGTGACTGGCTCGGTTTTTCTGTTCTTCAGATCTTAAGATCTTAAAAGTTTCGACTTTGTGATACTTTTTTTTTGTTTTTTCTGAGTTTTTAAAACCCTTGTGTTAAATATGAGAGATAAACAACTAAAATAAATTAATATTAATATAATACATACAATTTTAATGGAAACTCTTTCATGATTTTATCTCTTAATCTTGAGGTATATAATATGATATCCGAAAAGAAACGCAGTATAGTATTAAATATAAAAACTAAAAATAGTTAATATATAATACATACATTTTATATAGAATCCCTTTCGTGATTTTACCTCTTAATCTTTAGGTAATATGATCCCCGCAAATGTAAAGAAACCCCAAAAATTTGGTATACCTCGAAAACCACCAAAAAAGAGGGGGTATCAAAGGCGAGGAAAACGAGAAGACTAATTGAAAACAATCATTAAACAGAAACTGAGACCTGGGCTACGAAGTGGAAGTCTGGGGCGCCCATTTATGTGTATCACTTAATTATAACTGTACACACACATCCGCCAGGCGATATAGCATCCATAAGATACAGATACAGACTACAGAACTGCGGACTCTGTGGGATACTCGGCTCAGTTTGCTTATCCACTTCATTAAAGGAGTTGAAAAGGTGGCACGGCAAACAAATGGATGGTATGTGGTGTATGGTATAGGGTATATCTGGCATCAGAATATGCCCAAAGCAGTAGGAGTTGACCGCAGGGACGTCCCACTGAGTTGGGTTCTTCACTTTCGGACTCTTGAAGACCTTCAAACCTTCCAACCTCGCAGACCTTCGTCATGTTGCTGCTCACTTCTTCTTTATTAATTACGCTCTGTTTTTTTTTGGGGTCTTTGTAAATCCGCGATTTCGGCGCCCTTCTCTTTCGCCGACGCTCATAATTTCGCGTAATTATATTCAATTGTTTAATTGTCGACTGATTTGGCTTAATTGAATTTGTCTCTGGATGTCAAAACAAAGTTGAAAGTTCAATCAGGGGCGAACTCGGTGGCCTGAGAACTCGCAACGGAAATCGTTGACATTTTCTGCCGGAGAAATAGAAATATTTACATATTCGGCCATTTATCTTCAAATGTTTGTATGTCATCCCTAAATCTATATAAATTGGTATAAAATAAAAAACTCTAAAAATGTACTGAGAAACATAATTCAATATTAAATATGGTCAATTCCACCTTATTTCATATCAATAAAAAGGCTATATGATTAATGTCAAATTTGTGACTCGAACATATCAACTTGATACTTAATCATATCGGGAAATTTTATTTTAAAATACCAAATCTAGTATTTGTTTGAACGAATATCGAAAAATAAGATAAAAATAATCTTTATCAATATCAAAATGATATGAATTACTTGATATTTGAAAAATATAAGGTTTTCTGTGTATCACACGAGCTATTTGATTATTTCTTCCTTTCTATGATTTCAAATATATCTTTTCGATTTTTAAGTAAAATAACTTCAAAGATTGTTGTAAAATATATACCTACATATTTTTTCAAACTCCCATTGAATTGTTTTGGTTTTCATTGAATTGCTCTGATTAAGAGCCGAAAGTTGTCTATTATTTTCATGATTGCACTATCCCTAGTTTAGGAGTTAGGGAGATATATCCACCAACCGTGGCGGATCAGCTTACCAATAACAAATGGCCAACTATCACACATAATAAAAGCAACAACAATGCGGGCCCACGCAACTAAAACAAAAAAAAAATGGGAAAATTTGAAAATATGTTGGCTAGCTTTTCCTTTTTCTCAAGTGGCGCTGAAAAAAAACTGGAGTGAGATCCCATCACTCATGGGAAATTCATAAATTCACGCCGCCGACTATGCAATTAATCTGCTGCTGGTACACTGAAAAAAATTATTTACGATTGGTTTTGAAATGTTAGATTTCTTAAAATTATCTAGGTTCAGCAAATTGGGTTTTTTCGAGGGGGTAATTTTTTTATTTAGACGTTAGGCAGTCAAATTAAAAATTATCAGCTTATTTGTTTAATATTTTATGTTATTAGTTAATTATATTTTTGATTCCATTTACATTTTATGTCATTTTCAATGATAAGAAAATATTAAAATATTGTCTTCAAAAATGTATTGTTATTGAAAATAAATTAATTATTACATTTATTTAAAATAGCATACAAATTAAAATGTATTTTTAGGGATTTAATACTAAAAAATGAGTATTGTAATATTTTTAAAACTGTTATAGAAATTGATCTCTTATTTTTTCCGTGTGCATTTACATTTCACCACCTCTCACCATATATCTGTCTCTTTCCTTTTTTATGCGCATGCGCGACAGCTGTTGACAGCGACGCCGGCAGCGCAGTCGCCGCCCGCTGAGTCCGTTGATTGACCTTATTATTATTGTTTTTTTCGTTTTTTTTTTTTTGGGTTGTGAGAAATGTGTTTAAATGTTGTAACTGTTTTTCCTTATTTTCGTGTCCGTTCAAGAAGTGTCAAGTTACGATCGCCATTTATAACACTCCTCTCTTTATTTCTGACAATTAATCTTAAGCGAGCACAAACACGAAAAATCACACAGAGCTTAAAAAACAAATCTGGAAAAATGCAAATTACACTAGCTCATAAAATTAAGATATCAAGGTAAAAACCAAAATATTATGGCAAAGCCAAATAAATGTGATAAAAATGCAAATCCTTCAACAAGTTGTTGTCCGAAAATTAGTCGAGTTAGCAACCATTTTTTGCAAGGATATAAGAGTGTCTGTTACAGCTGTTATACAAAAAGGATACCCTAAGAGAATAAGGAAAGAGAAAATCAAGAAAGAGAAAACCAAAGGAGGGAGATATTAAAGAGAGGGATGGGTTTTAAGAGCAAAGTAAATAGTTACATAAAACATTAAGCGAACAAATGGATAAGTGAACTAAAGAAAATATTAATATGGGAAAATATTTGTATAAATGTAACGCAAAATTATAAATAAAGACAATATTTTACTACATTTTTTACAGTTACAGTAATAAAATATTTAGGAGAACTCCTTGCGAAGAAGCAATGATTTAATGTTAACTTTTAAGCAGTACTATAAAAGAACAGTTATTTTTTAACATTTATTTAGCATTTTATTATTACCATTTAACATAACAGACCTAATAAAAACCAAAATTATAGTGGTTATGTTCTTGATTTTATTAAATTACTTTTTGTTATTGTGAGGAAACAAAATATCATACAAAATATAATATTATATATCTTTAACGTTTTTTTTTGTCTTAAAGTTCAGAATAATTAGTACATTACTTTACAAGCTTAAATGAGAATTATTTAAAAAATTATTTTAAAAATAACTAAAATAAATCTAAACAAAAAAACAATATTTTATCAGTGACATAATTATAATGTTCCATCCGTGATAAGAACAACCAACAGCTGTTTTAGAAACAAAAGGAAAAAACGTAAATTAGCAAGCAAACAACAACAGAAACCTGTGGCGGCTAACAGAATGTTAGCGACTCGTGTTTATCTCTGCCTGGCACCACTGTTAACGAGAGAGCGAAACTCTCTTCGCGCGCTCTCTTTCGCTCTCCCCACCACCGCAGCGAGAGGCGAAAGAGCGAGGAGTGACCGTTTCGGGAGGCCGTGAGAAATACCAGGCGGCGCTGCGCTGGTCACATTGGGCGAGATACAAAATTCGAAAACCGGAAACAGCGCGATTGCAGTCCTCAGTATTCGTCGTTTCAGCTCCAACTCGAACGGTTCTTTCGCGGCCGTTTACCGCTACATCGGGTGTGTGTTTTTTTTATGCCGCTCCGTGTAAACGCGTGCGAATCGCTGCCTCTCGCTCGCACACGTGTGCGCCCTGTGTATGTGTGTACGTGCGTGTGTTTTATTTTTTTTGCGGAACATTTGTTGTTGTCTTTTGCATTTTACCGCTTTTAATTTCACTCCCATCCCGTTACATATATGTATTTGTTTTTTTAATCTATGTTTTGTCTTGTCGTCACCTCCTTTTTTTTCAAGTGCTAAAGTGCTAGATAAAACAAAAAAGAAAGAAAAAAACCGTAAACCAAATGCAAAACAACAAAACCATTGAGAAAAATGCAAGTTACTTGAAAACGAAAATATCAATTGAAAACGGATTACAACCACTGAAAGCAGCATCTCTACTTGGATAAAACAAAAAACGAAAGCATAAAAAAGATACACGAGAGAAAACAACAACAACAACAACTGATTGCAAGTGCATTTGCAATTGCTGTGGAAAAAACAACAAAAAATGTAGGTCACTCCATATAATAAATTAAAATAAAAAAATATGTAAAGAACATTTTCCTTTTTTCTTGGCCGAAAAAAGGAAAAAATCAAACAACAACAACAACTTTGTGCAACGTTACGCTTTACCATTCTAACGGTGTTTTCTCACCCATCCCTTTGTCCCGTTATTTGCGTTTGTTATCTCTGCAAATTGCCAAAAATGCAAAGTAACGCGAAAAAAAGAAGAAGAGGGAGAAAAACGGGGAAAAACATTGTATTTTGTGGGGGAAAAACAGGAATAATAAATATCAAGTGTAATCACAGAAACTGGAAAGTAAAAACAATGGATCACGATGTTACCTAATAGATGAATTAAAAAACAATACAAGTGAATTATTTATACAGTTAGAAAATAGAATTCTTGTCGCATTTTAACGCCCTACAAAAGAATATTCAATTGGAAACAAACAAAAGTTCAATTTGCAAATTAATAATAACAAATGTTTTGGAAATTAATCTATTTTGTATACAGATTTTAAACAAAATATATCAAAATATCACAAATTTTGTTTCCATCTGTGTTGTTTTCTAACATATTTTTTTGACTAGTGCCTAAATGCAATTTTTTTTTCGTAAACTTGTAGGATGTTCTTATGAAAAAAATAAAAATATTTTTTGTAAAAATATATATTGTATATATATTTTTGCTTATTCAAATAAAAATGTCTTACTGAAAAATAATGTAAACTTATAACTTAAAATTCATTTTATTTAAAAAAAAAAGTACAATAAATTTCTGTTAGATTTAATATGATAAATGAAATAAAGAAATATATATGATATATTTTGGAACCTATTTTAGGGATCATCACATTAATATTGCTAAAAGTAAAATTCGCATTATCACTTAAAATCAACAGTAAAATCAGATTGTATAAGTGAAAATCGTTTGGGGATATTATTTTAAAACAAATATCTATAGAAAGATTATCTCTTATTATAAACTAAAAACTACAATGTTTTCTGACATAAACAAACTCTCTAGAACTCCCCAACTAAAGTTAATAACAATAAAAATACCACTAAATCTTCATAGTGACTGCAACTGTAAACCCGAATTAGCAAACATTTAACCAATAACTCACTGTAGACCCATATTTTGACAACTTGAAACACTTTGACATCCTTTGAACACATTGTGTGAGAAATGACGAGACATATTGATGGGGGAAACCCCGGGGAAAAAGAAGAAGAAGAATACATTAGCCAAAGTGCCAACATAGTTAATAATTTATATTCATTAGTTGCTGTGCCTGCTGGTGTTTAATGTTTTTCCTTCGCCTCGAAAATGTTGCTCAATTTGTGCGCCGGTTTGTTTATTTTCCGTTGTTTTTTTGTTATTTTTTTGCACATTTGTTTAATGGACAAACGCAAATGGTTATTGCAGAGCCATATTCTATTTTTTTTCTCCTATAACTCCGCCATGTGTTGTCAAAATGTATCTT
This sequence comes from Drosophila mimetica, assembly GCA_037075245.1. Classification (NCBI taxonomy): domain Eukaryota; kingdom Metazoa; phylum Arthropoda; class Insecta; order Diptera; family Drosophilidae; genus Drosophila; species Drosophila mimetica. The sequence continues at coordinate 8,770,159 of JBAMCH010000005.1, forward strand.
TGTATCTTCGGATCTTTGTCCATCGCTGGCATCCGCGATCTTCGCGCCGCTTGTGGCCATAAATCAATGCCGACGGCAATCAACGGATGGATTTATAGGCATATGTGTATATAGCCCATATACCCCGCCGATCTTGAGAACTTTGAGAGCCAAGAATAATTCCCGGGACGCCTCTTTACCACTTTACCCCTTTTGTTTTTTTTTTTGTCTTTTGGGACAATGTGAAGTGATTCGTGGCGTTTTGCAATTAAGCAAATTGTTGAAAGAGTCCGAAAACGATCGATTCAATCAGCTGGAGTTTGGTAAAAATTTAGCCTAATTGAATGGCATCTTTATGGGCCATAAATCTTCGTATCAAGTCTCAAGAATAAGTAAGTCTTACATTTGGAAACGCATTTTTCACAGTTCTAAGGCAACTGTTGAAAAATGTATCAAGACTTGTGTCTAAACTTAGGGATAACTTCTAATTTTATTTGATTTTAGATGGATTAGAGATTATTATTAGAACTATTAATATATTGTGATATTCCAAATTATTTTTTCACTCACTGCTTTTGGTTAAAAGTTACAACAGTTTGGAGTGTAAAAAGAATAGATATCTTAATTACTAGAAAAAGATTTGGAATATATTTATTTTTTTTATTTACTTTGGTTTAAAATTAAAACAGTTTTGAGTGTTAAATAAAAAGACATCTTAATTACTAGAAAAAGATTTGGAATAGATAACTTTGAAATGGAGCTTCGCTTAAATTCATTTCAAACTGGTCTTGAAAACCCGCCTATTTTGTGATCGAACTTAACCAATTCGAAATATCAATTTCAATCGTGATCTTCTCGGGTTTCTCTGGGCGAAAAAGGTACAACATCAATATCCCTAGGAATTTCAGCAGCTGTTTTTGTTTTTTTTTTTTGGGCGCTGTTGCCGCATTTCTGAGGCCATAAAATCGAGCAAGAAGCGGCTTATAGCCGTATAACCTGCCCGAAAAAGTGCAGAAATCAGAGATCCTGCTCTCGCTCCTCCCCCGCATCTTTATCGGTTCCTCTTTCCCGGCTCCTTTATCGTTTTGCAAATGTGCCGCACAGCTGTTGTCAGTTTAACGCCACGAGAAAGAGAAAATGTATCTGTATCTCATGGTTGCATCCCAGTATCTCGAGGTACCTGTGCCCGGGGATTAAACTGTGAGAAGGGCTCCTCCTTTAGAATTTGAAATTGTATCTCAGGCACAACAGATGTATCTGTATCTCTAAATGAAAGAAAACACTAAATAAGGTGCCGCGGAATACTTGTTTATCAGTCTTAGATTTAATAATAAAAAATAGAAAATAAATAAATAATATTTTTACCTGTGAAATGCAAAATATTGGATAAAAAACTTTTATAAGACTAATACAGGTTGCCTAAATATTTAGAAATATTTAAAGAACACTTTGTTTGAAAGACATCATAATATATAACTTCGTACATCATAAAATAGTTTACCAAAATACATTAAACAAATAGCAAAGAAAAATAAAGAAATTATAAACATTTTTTTTGGTTACATTACTAATAAAATAATATTTTTATAAAATTACCTTTAAAGATGAAAAATATTGGATAAATAATTTTTAAAAAAGACTAATTCAGGTTGCCTAAAATGTTTAGAAATATTTAAAGAATACTTTGTTTTAAAAACATAAAAAAATGGTTAACCATCATTATAAATAACTTTTTACATCATAAAATAGTTTATCAAAATTCATAAAACAAATTCATTAAACTCTTTAGGCCATAAGTATTTGGTATTTGAGCCTCGATTAAGCCATCACAAATGCGCCGTATGAATGGAAATTGTATCCCCAAACTAAAACACTGGCATTTCCAACTGGCAACCATATAATACGCTCAAGTGCGCAAATTAGTGCAGCGAGAATGTCAAAAGTGTTGACTGACTGACAGTCAGCGCGATGAGTGTATGGCCGTGTGTACGACGCTGTATCTTGCAAATTGTTATAGTTATAGATACAAGAGAACCGAAATAGCAGGATTTAGAGGACTGGCGGCGGCTGAGGCGGCGGCAGCCACTTGAGATGATTTATGATGCCAGTCAGCCCGATTCTCCGGCTCCTCGCACAAGTGCAGACAGCAAAAATAACAATCCAAAAAGGTTTTGCCATTGATAGCAGGCAGGCAGCAGGCAGTCAGCGGCCTCTCGGAGAAATTCAGGCAACCGGGGAGCGGGAGCTGCGGAACTCGGGAAGGGGAACTCTATAACGCTGGAACCCAGAAACACGGGGCCTGGGACCATGAGGCTGCACAAAAAACCAAGGAAGAGGAAACAAGGAGAAAAACATTTAGGGGCGGGGGCAGGTTTTCAGAGGGGTTTTTTTTTAGAGAGGTGTGAAGCACACCGGGCCAAAACCTTGAATTGAAAAATTCCCAAAACAAAAATATGCCTGCAAAAGTATTTGCGAAATGCACAGGGCCAAAAGTGTTGAGCAAAAAACCTCAGGAAAAACAATTACAACGGAGAGATTATTCATTTAAATTACTAAACTTAACTCAACTTAAGTTCTTGTCTTTGAACTATATCAAATATTTAATTTAAATGAATAACTGTATTTTTAAAGAATTTATTTTTATTATATTGACAATTGAAACTCAAAAAAATATTATTAAATATTTTAAAAATATTTTTAAAATGTTTAAATCGCCAGAGGATGGTTTCAATGCAACTGTTTTTTTTTAAGTTGAACCTCAAATAGAACTTAGATTTTTACTACCATATTTTCCTTTTTATTATATTGGAAATTGTAAACCAAAAATATTTGAAAAATGTTTTTAAATTGGTTTTGAACCTCAATTATAGTTTTTCACTACCATAATTCTCTGAGTTTTGTGCCAAAGTCTATAGTATAAATAATTTAAATATTTTTGTTTTATTTATATTTGCAATTGGAACTCAAAAATAATTATAAAATATTTTAAAAATCCTTTTTTAAATTTTTTTTATACTTTTAAAATGTTTTTATCGCCAGTTGATGGTTTCAATGCAACTTTTTTTTAATTTCCGAGTCTCAATTAGAGTTTAGATTTTTCCTACCATATTTTTCCTGATTTTTGTGCCAGTGTCTTTAGTATAAGTAAATCAAAAACAAAGCTCCCGAGGAGCTTGGCAACAATGACGCGGCTAAAAAAGCAGCAGATTGCGCAGACGGAGGAGCGATGTGGCCAAGAAGGAGCAGAATCTCTGGTCCAGCAGCGTTGGTCATTACCGTCATGCCTTGTCATAGACAACATCGTTTATTTTCCAAACACTCGAGGAGTGCTCCATCTCAGCTCTCAACTCTCATCTCGCCTCCAAAACCGTTTTCACACCTCTCGCCCCCCGTCCATTTAACATTTTTCACTTTCTTACCTGTGTGTGAATCAGCACAACTGGTTGGGTTGTTATGGAGGTTATGGTTATGGTTATGGAGGGAAAATACTTGACTGATTTCGCGTTGTTCTTGTTGATTTTGCATTTACACAGCACTACAAAACGGCCAACGAGAAGAGGAGAGAGAGCTGGCTGGATTTATTTTCCATAATTATTGGAAATTTATGCAGCAAGTTGCCAATGAGACAAACAAACCATAAATCCACACAAATCGCTTTCAAATGAATTGGAGCGTGTGGAAAAGAAGAGGGCGGTGATAAAGGGTGCATCGTAAATCGTAAATCTTTCGGATTCCGATTCAGATTCCAATTCAGATTCAGATTCAGAGATCCAAAGACACAACCGAAATTGCTTTTCCCGGAGACCAATTAAACGAAATCCTAGATGAAATCGAATCAAAATGTAATCAAATCGAGTAATAATATCAGCTCGAGCTGTGAAGTGCAATTGAAAGTTTGGATATTTGATAGGCGAGTGGTGGTGTGAGTTCGAAATTGTACCTTGCAAACCTGTTGAGGGAGGGTGAAGGCAGCTAATTTGCCAGGCGTGTTTAGCATTTAAGCATTTCAAGTGGGGGAGTGGGGAAAAGTGGGGAAATGGCGGGGAAAAGTGCCACTCCAGAAGTCAAGTGGCTGTGGCTGCTGTGTGTTTTCGCCTGCATCTTAAGATGTTGCAGGCAAATCGCAGTCGCAGTGAAAACAAACCGAAGCGAAACGAAACGAAACGCAGGCGGCATAATTAAATTTCAAGTTTCAGCATTCCCCAGCTCAGCATCCTGTCGCGAAAAATCCAGAGCCAAATAAATAAACCCCCATATATATATAAAGAAGGATATATTTGCAACGGATTTAAAGGCTGACAGGGAAAGGCTTTTGCTGCTGCACGAAAATAGTGCGCGGAAAACTCATTAAATGACAGCGATGCAGCGGCGGGGTTGCCAAACTTCCACTTTCCACTCTCCACTAATGCCAGTTCTTAGTTGGGCCGCTCGACAAATTCCCTGTCCGCTTGGCTTTTAAAAACGGGGCCAACTAATTGGATGGCCAAAGCAGGCTTAATTCAATTCCATTGCCAGATGGCTAAAGTGACAGTCAACACGGTGCCATGTTGCCAAAGTTCACGAGTGCGTTTTAAACAGTTGTGCAACACTGTTTGCTTGCATGATGCCAGGGTTGCTAAACAGATTTGTTTGCAAATAGTTGGATTTGAAGACTAAGAACCACGGTATTTAAAACTCAGAGGCATGAAAAGTATCTAGTTCAGTAATAGAACGGTGCCAAAGTTCACGAGTGCGTTCTAAACAGTTGTGCAACACTGTTTGCTTGCATTGTACCAGTGTTGCTAAGCAGAATCTTTTGCAAATAATTCGATTACCATTATATTTAAAACTCAAAGGCATGACGAATATCTAGTTTAGTAATAGAATTTTTGTGCAATTTACTTTTTGTTTTTTTTTGAGAATAACTTTTCCTGGAAATCGGTCGCTTAACAACTCTGGCCGGGCCATGGAAACGCTTTTGGTAGTATAAATCACCGGCGGGGAAAACGAAATCCAACAAAACGTTGCAATTATTTTGTTCAACTTTTCCAGGGAAATAATTCTCGTGCGCCTTAAATCATTTTCATTTGGTGGCTTGTGTTTTATGGGCCGTTGGTTTATTGTTTCTTAAAATGTATAAAAATAAATGAGCTAAATTGTTGCCTCTCCTTCTTCGCTTCTGAAGTGATTTGCCTTCTTCGCCGCCCCTTGGAAAAGCGACCGAAAAATAAAAGGAAGCTGAAACAAAAGATGTGCGAGGGCAAATTTTTCACATTTTATGGGCAATGTTTTTCTTTTGGCTCCTTCTTTTTTTTTTTCTGGCATCTCTGAGCGTGACTTTGGTTTTGATAATTTTTATTTTCCAAAGTACACGCGTGTTTGTTTACGGCTATACGTATATATACCTACACATTGCATATTTATGACTGAAAATATATTATGCGTATAATTGTTGTTGCCTCGTCGCCAAGTTTTCGCTTTTTGTTTCCCTTTTGCACCTTTGCGTCGTTTTGTTGAATCAATTACAGGCAGTTCAGGCTGCTCCCGTTTCCCTTTTCCCGGAAAAAGCGAAGGAAAATGTAAGGAAAAGCGTTGGGAAAGCGCAGGGCCAGAAAATAGAACGCAGACAGGCTGGCAAAAATGGCAAATTATGGCACCCCAGAGATGCGCGATAAAAGCCCATTTACTTAAACTGAATATTTATTATTCCTGTCGCTGCTGCCACCCATATTCCCCTCTCCCTCTTAGAGCCTCGCTACCTCTCTCTTTCTACCGACTTTCCGCGCATTTCCCATGCAAAGCGTTTGACTTCTCTGCTTTTAGCCTTCTTCATATGCCGCCAGTTTTTCATTTCCTCCCGAAAGTCGGGGTGTCATAAAGTTTGGCCCCACCAAAGTTTGATTGAATTGTGTGCGGGGACTTGGATGCGAAAAAATCCCCCCAAAAAAGTGGATTCCAAAGTGAAGATTGGAATGGAAACTGGCATTGGATATCGAATGTTTGGAAATCAAGCCCCAAGTCACAGACATTTATAAAGAATTTTTTGAGGAATATTGATTATATTTTGTTGGTATTAGGCATTTTAAAAATAGTATTTAAATAAATATAATACAGTCCTTAGAATCCAATAGAAAGATTATTTAAGAAATATTGAAAATATTTTGTTGGTATTAATCGTCTAAAAAATATTATTAAATATAAAAAAATATAATACAGTCTTTACAATTCAATATTATATATTGAATATTTTAAATATAAATAAATATAATACAGTTTTTATATTGGGTTCATAAAGTTTTTTTTAAGGAATATTAATGTTTTTTTTGTTGATATTAGGCTTTTAAAAAATATTTATAAATTGCTAAGAAAGTTCCGGATTTTCTTATAATATAATATAACATAATAAAGTTTTTACAACCCAATTTCGATGATGGGGCTTCAATGTAGAACATTGGAATTAAAGCTGAAATGAAACCATCGAGTATAATACTTAAGAAACTTAACTTACTTAACTTACTTAACTCATATCAAAAAGACACGAATTTATAGAGAACTCAAAACTCTGTTTTCAAGATACAGTGAGAAAAAAAGAACTCATTTCTGTTGTAAAGCCTTTGAAAGCATTGTAGTAAATAATAATATTTACTCATAATTAAATTTAATAACCATTTTCTGCTGCTTTTTTCTCACTGTGCCGGGGGATCCCTGAACGGATCAGCTTACCGAAACCTTTTGTGCGAGATCTTTTGATTCGAACCCCGAATTCAGACGCCCGCAGCCGAATTCGCTGAAAATTCGATACCACGGGCACAAAACCCAATGAAATTCGAGTGCAGAAAGCAAATCTCTCTCTCTTTCTCCTCTCAGCATTGAAAAAAGCCAACAAAAGCCAAATAACTATAAAGAAATTAATGAAGTAAATGATAGCTGGCGAGGGCCAGAGAGATGGTATAATATATTTGAGCGGGAGCGAAGGAACCACCAAACCGAAGTGTTTCATAATTTTCGAATTCTAAGCGCCGCCGCCGTCGCCATCGAAAATTCCGATAAGCGAAGCAAAGGCAGCTCCCCAAAAAAAAAGGAAAATACACCAAGCAGCTCCCTCTCGCAGCAAGGGGGGGGAAAAATTAAATAATTTATGTTTTATGTGGCACAGGAAGCGCTGCCTTCTGGGGGTTGTTCCGAAATTCCGAAATAAAATAACATAAAATAGACAAGAGAGCGCGAGGAGCGAGCCGAGCACTCAAGTGATTTAGGAAGTGTTTGTCTGCGTTACGCTTGGTTAGTTGATAAAAATCAGTCGACGCTTTTGTATTCTTTTGGCGTGGCTCCTTCTCAAGGCCCCCTTCCTCTCCCCCTTGCAAGGGGGCGTGGCCAAAAGAAGAGGGTTATGTAGCCCTCGTAGTCTGAGTCATGGTCGCCCCTTAATTGCATCGACTAAATTGCATTTTAAGCTCTCCGCGTTTCGTTAATTTCTGCACCATTCGCTATGATTTATAACGGCCACGCCCCAAACGCCCTTTTTTTTTTTGAGTCATATACCGGCCACAGAAATCGCCTTTTCAAGGTGCTTTAAAATTGTATCTGCGAGATGCGAGTATCTCACGATTTTATCCGTGTCTCGTACAATGATTATCTCTTTTCTGAAATCATATACGAACTTGAATGAATGAGAAAAATAATAATATTAATAATAAATATATATAATATAATATATAATAATATTTCCCATTTAAAGGGAGTGCCTTAAAATTGTATCTGCAAGATGCGAGTATCTCAAGATTTTATCCCTCTATCCATAGAAAGATTTTGTATTTTTTTCGGTTGTAAAATCTTATACGAACTTGAATGAATGAGAAAAATAATAATATTAATAATGAAATATATTTTCCACTTAAAGGGAGTGCTTTAAAATTGTATCTGCAAGATGCGAGTATCTCAAGATTTTATCCCTCTCTCGTAGAATGATTTTGTATTTATTTCGTTTTTAAAGTCTTATACGAACTTTAATTAATATAAAAATACTAAGTTTTACATTTAATTGGTAATAATAATGGTAATGTCTATTTTACCATAATAATATAATTTTCCAAAAAAGATATCATATGATATAATATATTAAAAGAAGTGCTTGAAAATTGTATCTGTGAGACGCGAGCTTAACTTTTTATCTAATTTCAAGTTGAATATGAGTGAATGGAAATAATAATACCTATATAATATGATTTAGTGGTACATAGTTTCCATTTCAATGGGTAAATACCCAGTTCACCACAGTAAAACGACCAACGATTGAAGGCGCTTCCCCGAAAGATCTGTGAACCTTATCTGCTGGTTCTGGGTTCTCCTCAGCTCGTAGATTGCATTATTGCGTGCCAAATATGAATCAAAGACAGAACTTAGTATCCACGGGATACTCTGCTCCACTCTCGTCCACTTCCTGTGCGGTTTTCGGTGTGTGGAGCGCAGTTTAAAGTGCCATTAACCCACAATTGCACAAAAGCCAAAAGATACACAATCTATGGCTCGTTTTTTTTTCCTTGGTTTTCCTCTTTATTTTTTTCGGGTTTTGGTTTGGGTTTGCTGGGCATTGAGTTCAGTTAATTGCAAGTTTAGCCCGGTGCTGCGTGTCAAAATATCATTCTGTGTGTGTGTTAGATACATTCACGATTCCGAGCTGTTCTTTTGGGATGGCCATTAATTGTCGTTGGCCTGTCATTTTGCGGTACGAATCTGTGGCTAAATATGCGCCCCCCTCCCCGCACTCCCCTGACTACCTGAGATACCATAGATGCTATACAGATTTACAGATACGAATACGAATGGTCTGTGTGACAACATAGTTTTCAATAGTTTTTTCGGGGTGGATTGTCGTCCTTCGCAGGGTTGCAAACCGCGCCAGCTGCCAGAGGAGCACAGGATGTGTGTGTGTGCGCTTTCTGCAGGACACCTTTGTCGCGATAAATTTGAAATAATTTGATGCGTCTTGTTCTATTTGACAGCCAACAAATTCGTGGTGCCCAAGGGGCTTCGCCGGAATCATCATCCCAGTCGCAATGTAAACAAGTCGGCCGGCAATTAAAAGGACCTTCGGTTTTGGGTTTGGGTTCGGTTTTGGGATTGGCTCATTCCCCATGTAGGGAAATTCAATTTGTAGATTAAAATGTACTCCCTCGTCCTTGTGTTTGTTTTTGCTTTGTTTTCCTCCGATACTTTTCCCGTAATAGCCACGTGGGTTCTTCCTCCTTTATCAACGGGGCGTGTGGTGGCACTGGGGTCCCAGTGCTTTTCCCTCCTCCTTCGACTTTCGTGCTTCGAAAAATTTTCAATTAAAAACTAAACGAAATCGTAATTTGTATCGGCGGGGATTGGGAATGGGAAATAGGGAATGAATTAAGGAATTAGCTGAGCATTAAAACGGAGGGGGAGGTTGGATACCAGGGGGGCAGCAGATTGATTAAAATTGATTGAGCGTCTATGCAAATCAAGTTGGGATTATGTCAGGGAAATGGCACTGGGCAACAACGGGTAAACAAAAGAAATAATGAACAAACCCTGGGATAGAGTAAACAAAAATATTTATACAAGACATAGTTAGGTAAACAATGAGTTTGGGTAATTTCAATGGATGGAAATAGATTTTTAAAGCGATCTAAAATAAATATTTCCAAAAATTCTTGACACACAAAAAAAGCATGTTCCCGTAAAATCGATATGACCATGTAAATGTATCGTCATAAAAACTCATATCGTTTTTACACGATATACTGTTTTCGACCAGTTAAAATATACCTGGCCGCATATCAAATTAATATAAATCTTAAATAATGTAAAATCGATCTACGTTTCATATCAATTTTTGATTATTTTTGATTATTAGTTTGAAAAGTACTAAATTTGGTATTTCAAAATAAAATAACTGATATGATATAAGATCAAGTTGATATGTTTAAATCATAAATTTGAGAATAATCATATTTGCTTTTTAATAATATGAAATAAAGTTGAGATGATCCTAAATCTCGAGATCTGACACTTGGAAAATGAAAAGTTATAAAGAATTCCAGTATTAAATATAAATCATTTAGGGTCAAGACAGCATTAAGTGTTCTTTTATTACCAAGAAGCATACTTTTTAACCCTTTGCGATTTGAACTTTTATATTGCTCTTGCGCTCCATTCGCTTAACTTTCGACTGCTTCTTTTAATATTTGCATTATAAGCACTTTAAACCATTTAAACTTGCGCTGGCCTCCCGTTTGCGCCCTTGGATAATGCGCAGAAAAAAAATAAAGTTCGCAAAATAAAATTCGAAAAGGGGAAAAAATCGCAGTACAAGGAAAGTAAGCCAGAATGGGAAGAGGGTGAAAAATGCAATTTCCGCACAGACGCACACATTTTCCGGCCAACAAAGTACTTACACACACACACATACATATATATATGCGTCACACATATACATTAAGATATATATATATTTATATAGAATGAGATAGAGGAAGCGCGCGAATGGAAAAACTCAATTTCCAAACTAAATTCAACTAAGAAAAAATTCTGTGTGTTGTGTGCGTGCGAGAGCAAAAAAAAAAATGTGAAAATTGTATTTGGCAAACGCATTAAACTTTCATTTTTCTGTCAGGCCAAGGATAACACACACAAATGCAAAACCCAAAATACACACACAAAAAAAAAGGGGGAAACTAGAGGAAAGTGCGAGGAAAATGAGGAAAATGCAGCCGGAGAAGATATTTGAAAATCAAAGCGAAAGTTCTCAGCTTTTGTCTGTCCGCAGGACTACTCATCCTTCCACGGCAAACTTTGCTTAGCCATATACCCCCCCTGTCACCCCCCTCCCCCCTGTCGCTGCGCCGAAAAACTTTTGTCATGAATTGAGGCTGGGGAAATGTGCGAGAAAAACACATCAAAGCAATCAAAAAGTGACGCCAGAGCAATTGAAAACTTTTCGCATGAAAACAAAAAAAAAAACCCAGCCAAAAAACAAAGAAAAAAGGACAGAAATTACCAAAAAAAAAAAAAAAGGAGAAGGGAATAGAAAATGCAACGCATCAATGCATTTTCCGAGAAACGAAATCAAAAGCTAAAGAGTCAATTGCCAAACCCATTTTCCCGCCCCCTTTTCCGCCCAGTTAATGGCTTTGTTTGCCATGGCCATCAGCCAAGAAAAAAAATGCAGAGGAGAGGGAAATGCAACTCAAATAATGAGACCCCGAATTTTGGTATATCCCGAATATATATATATATATATATTTTACAAATAGTAGTCAGCAGTCCGGGCTTAATGCTCCTATTTTTGCCCAACTTTGCGCTCAACTTAAATAATTTGCGCATAAAATATAATTTAATGCTGATGGCCTGCTTCTTCTTCTACTACTGCCATCGGGACTTGTTTGCCTGCCAGAAATGCGGGGCTGCCAAGAAAAGGGGGCTTTATGGCACCATAGCTCAGTCGAGAACGAGGTCAAATGCAATGCAGACGCGTGCCAATGCGAGAGTCTCAATTTGGCAGCCAACTGTAGCGGCTATATAAGGCCCAACACCCTGGAAAAACCCCTTGGAAAACTAGGAAACCCCCTAGAAAATAGCACAGCCACCCACCAGAAAGGAATGCATTCGCCTGACGATGAGATTTCGCAGCTACACAATATTTCATAAAGCCGGGGCTAAAACTTTCGGAGCTTTTGCAGCTCGAGAGCGGGGAAAATTCTGGCAGGAAAATGCCTTGCCTGCAATAAATGCAGCGCTGCTCCCCAAGCGGAATTTTCAAGGCGCTGGAAAATGTGTGCAGGAATAGTTTTAGTAGCTACAAATTCTCAGATTGATTTTGAGCCCACTATATAAAATCTACTAATCTACCATAATAATGAGTAATAAATTAGAGACAATACCCGGAGTACGATCCCCTATAACTTTCACCCTTATAAAGAGAGCGCAGATCACTTTCATAACTTCCGCATGCAGTGTGGAATGTGGAATGTTTTTCTATGGCGGTAATAGAGTGGGATATCCACTTTGTAACCTCCATTTGGCTCAACAATTACCCACTGAAGTCTAGACTACCTACTACACAGAAGAAAAAAACCGATATGAAAGAGGATCAGTTCAACTTTATTTCATATCAATTTAAACATATCAACTTGATATTATATCATATCAGTTATTTTATTTTTAAATACCAAATGTAGTACTTTTCAAACATATAATGAAATAAGTTAAACATAATCTCTATTCATATCAAAATTATATGCAAATTTATCAACTTTACCAGCACATATCAATCCGATCTTTTGTAAAATGTGAAAATATTTATTTTAGAACGCTTTAAAAATCTATGTCATATCAAAATTATATGACTGACATCATCTTTAAAAAATATCAAATTGACCAGCACATATTAATCTGATCTTTTGTAAAATTTTTTTCGGCGTAGAGTCATTAAAATGCATAGAAAAAAGTTTTGATATATTTTTAGGATTTAATGGGTTAAAAAGTTACTTAAATAAACAAATTGTTTTAATATTTGTGAAAAACTTTTTTTTTTAGTTTTACCAGCTCTCAAGCGCAATTAGATCTCGAGATTTTTCAGATCTCTAGCTGAGATAAATGGATCCATATCTATTGCAGCCGTGTCTCGAGCTTGGGTTCAGTGCTTTGTTGTCCCCGTATTTAAATAGCAAATGATTAGCTTCAATTGGCTTCAATTGCCCATGAGCTCAGTGCCCAAATTGATACGTAGAGCGAAGAAATCTCCAAAGCTTCGCATCTTCTCATCGCGGATAAAGCCGAAAGACGAAAGCCAACGAAACCCCGCCGTCTGTCTCATTTTCTATTTGAATCCGCTTTTGATGGGCTAAGTAGTTGGGCGACAGTGGGTTAAGCGGGGCGGTGGAGGGTTAAGGGGTTCACATCACGCACATTCATTTGAAGTAGCTTCACTTTCAGCAGTTTTTAAGAGAGTCTGAGCCGATTGAAGTGTCTGGCAAGTTAAATCATTTGGAAATTTGAGGGTTTTCTCGACTTGACTCACCAAAAATGAAATGCCCCACCCCCTCCCCCTCCGCTTATCTTCGCCCTTCTTAACTTGGCTTATTCCGAGTTTAAGTTGGGCAGAAAACAAGAAGACACAAAAGTTTCTTGAATTAAGTTTTGTATTTGGGAAGTGCAAATATTTGCCTCATTTTGGAGTTACAAAATTTACATATTTTTAAATTTTATTTTTAAATTTTAATAATAATTTTAAGTTAAATAACAATACATCATTTTGAAAGGAATTGTAATTAGCCCACTTTCGTTGAGTTCTTGCCACATTGTTGGCCCCAAAATGCATGCACAAATATTTGTGAAATGCCTTAATTGCTGAGATTATTCAGTTTGTTTATTATTTCACCCAGCGGCATTCCTTCGTTGAATACTTTTAATGATTTCTTCAATTTAAGCATGCTGCTTTTGCTTTTGCTTTTTCATTTTCATTTTCGGGCACGGGGCATTCGGCAATGCAGCGGAGCATGCCCGTGACCTTTGCCGCGGCACCCACAAGATGCCAGATATGTGTATATATGGTATCCAGCAGATACAATATGCATACAACAGTCAACATGCAACATGTACAAGATGCAGAGATACTCGAAAGGGCTGCAAATGAAAAGTTAAACGTTGCGTGCTGCGCCTGTTTATCTTACGGATGCGCCCTGGGATGCATCACTCACTCAACTCGAGCATAGCGTTTAACTCATTCGTATAAAAGATATACGAATACGAGTACGAAAGCCGCGAGTATCTGTATCTGTGGTGGATTGGGTGCACAAACAAATGGGCGAGTTCTTCGGCTCCGCAGCTCTTCAGCTCCTCAGCTGCTCTGCTGATCCAACTTCTCTGCTGCTCATTCATGGCGTTGCACTCGATTAAAAATGTTTCGTGTGTGCCCCGGCCGCCGCATTTCCCTCATTTTCCACCGCGCATTTCCCCCCGCGCTTTTCCTCGCCGCTCCTCGCTTGTTGTCGCTTTTGTTGCAGGAAGTGCTCATCTTCATTTACTTTGTTGTCGCTGCCGTCTCTTGACGTTTTTCGGTTTTGCGGATGACACTGCTCGCATGCTCGACTCTACTGTGCACCACAGTGCACTGCAAAAAAACGAGGTTATTACTAGTTGAAGTTTCTTAAGTACGATCGATATATATTAATATTTAGTAGGTATTTTCGTATTTGAAAAAATTGAAAGTTACTAATTTTCCAGATTTTAGGGCATTGTGAAAATATATCGATATTTTGGTATTATATTTCAATTTAAACGATAATATATCGTCATTTAAAGACGAATTATTTAATGAGTATTTGTAGTATTTGGCCAATTTTAAGGTATTTTAATATTTGGAATCATTTCGAGTTACCAATTCAAGATTCTAGGGAATTGTAAAAATATATCGATATATCGGTATTATATTTCAATTTAAACGATAATACATCATTATTTAAAGACGATTTATATCTATATTTAATGAGTATTTGTAGTACTTGGTTAATTTTAAAGTTACTAATTTTCCAAGTTTGAAGGGATTGCGAAAAATATTCTTATATCGATATTATATTACAATTTAAACGATAAACGATTCTTTTCTTATCGATAATTATTTAGATTTGATATATCTTTTTCAAATTGTCTACAGAAAATATTGATGATACCAATATTAATAGTAAATTGCTTTCAATGTTGGGATATTTTTGAATTTCTAATATGGGTTTTTCTGCGAGTGCTCCGATTTGGTTTGAGATTATTGCCAATTTACAAGCCGACTGTCTCGCTCGCTCTCTCGCTGCCCGTCTCCCTCTAACGCCCGGCACTCTGCTAATTAAATATCTATGAATGGCGGTCGTAGCAGCATACTTGTGTGTTTGTGCGGTGTATTTGTAGCTGTATCTGCCGGATTCGCCAAATGGCGGCATGCAGCAGCTACAGATACAGATACAGGAGTGTAGAGTGTATGTAGAGTATCTCTCGCTCCGCCGTCGCTTGTATTTTAATTTAGCATCTTCAAATTGCTACAGGAAATTGCTTTAATTTCCATTGAGTGTTTCTTGTTGCCGAAAACCGAATTGCCCCTGTTTTCCGTCCGTTTCTCGTTCTGTGGCTGCGCAAAGATTATCCCAACCGCACATCGAACTTTACGGCAACTCGCAGATACATTATGTATGGTACATATCTCCAGCCAGACGCTTAAGCGCTTTTCATTAATTTATATCGCGGTGCAGTCAGCAGTCAGCAGTCAGAGCTTTTGGAACCGACAACAAACCAACAAACCGAACCGAACTGAAAAACCCGCAACAAACAAACCGCAGAACACAAGAGTTAACAAGATTTTTGTGTGCACTTTCTTGGAGAACCGCGCAAGGAAAAGTTTTCCGCTGAAGACATCAATCAATGCGATTAGGCAATCGTCAATTAATCTGCGAAAGTGAAACTAGAACGCGTTGGTATTAAAATCCCATGGAAAAGTCAATTCGGTATGGGGGACTTTTCACGATTTCCACGAGGGGGGTGGGGGAAAAACACACACACCCACTCGAGAAATCAAAGAGGAGACCAAACACTTGAGCTCATTTCCCAGGCTATTTCTTCTTTGATCTTTTCTTTTGTAGAATACAGAGTCGAAAAGGAGGCGGGCGAAGAAGGAGCACCGCGAAAAATCAAGGGAAAACCCAAGGAAAATACGAGGAGGGGGGGAAAACACATCGATTGATTGGTCAGCTCGGGTGAAAATGCGAGTGTGTAAGATGACTGGGCGGAGCAATTGAAGTGCGAAACCCGAAAGAGGCAGCCAAATGGAGCGAAAATGCAAAGGAAAACCAAATGTTAAAAGTTTTCACCGAACTTTCCCGACGTTTATGCGTGTGACTTATTGGCGAACAGGGATTTTTCTTAAATTAATTGATATTTTGGGATATTTTTAAAATATCTGCATATTTTATTTAAGCTAGGATTACATTTTTAATAGGAAATGCAAAGGAAAACCAAATGTTAAAAGTTCTTACCGAATTTTCACGATGTTTATGCGTGTTACTAAGAGGGATTTTTCTTGTAATCCTTAATATTTTGGGATATTTTTGAAATTTCTGCTTATTTTATTTAAGCTAAGATTAAAGTTTAAATGGGAAATGCGAAGGAAAACCAAATGTTGAAAGTTTTCACCGAAGTTTCCCTATGTTTATGCGTGTGACTTTATTACGAAGAGGGATTTTTCTTGTATTAATTTATATTTTGAGATATTTTTGCAGTTTCTCCATATTTTATCTAAGCTAAAAATGTATCTAGATTACATTTTTAATAGGCAATTTGTTTACTTCGAGCTTGATTTTTCAAGATTACATTTTTATTGTCAAATTTTTTCGTTCTAACGCATAAACGCCTTTGGCCATCGCAGGCTTTTCTCTCGGCCATTTTGCTATTTTTATTTAATTTCTTCTGGTTTCATTTCAGTGCAAAAGATACAGAGCGGCCACAGATACAGATACATTTTTACGGCCAAGCGTGAATTGCTCCCCGGGGAATTGGCGTTCCATTGGATACACTTCGATTTGGTAGATTTGACAATGCGCAAAGTGTCTGTATCTGAATCTGTGTGTTTGTGTATCTGTAGATGTAGCTGTAGCTGTATGTGTATCTGTATCTGTATCTTGCAGATGCTGGGCATTTCATTTCATTTGAATTTAGTGGCCGTAGTCGGCTGACTAATGATGAAAGTGTGACCCAAGTTTTGGGGCCATTTGCAGGATTCCAGCGTCTTTTCTGGGCAGCAACAGCGGCAATTTATTACAAATAATATATCATCCCCCATCCCCTAGCCACCCACCCCCCCCCCCATCGCATTTTATCCAATCATCCCAGCGGCGGTTTGTCCAAGTTTTTCGGTTTGGCATATTTGTCAGTATGGCATTACTAATTGGTGATTACGAGCGGAAGTCGACAAAATATTTTATGCTCTTATTTCTATTTTGTAAACATTTCTCGCTGTCGAGCGGAGAGTTGGGGTCGTAAAAAAGTAAAGGCGAACGGCGGAAATTCAAGTGGCTAAAATTAAATCGAAAGCGCTGCGGCTAAGATCTGCTGCTGTATCTTCATCTGGCATATATGTTTGCATGTATATATATCTGCATCTGCATCTGAGTATCTGCTTTTCATCAATGGACTTGGAATATCTGGCCGTGTGCCAATTATTGTTGCACGTTTGTCTCCCGCTTGTCAAGAAGTTCTGAGTTCTTCGGGCCAACTGGGCTGCATTCTTCAATGTTCATTCATTGCAGAGGAAATGGAAGGGGCGGCAAAAAAAACCAGCTAATGAAAATGGAAATCAACTTGCCAAATACGCGAAGAAAGTGTTTTTTTTTTTTTTTGGTTGTTTTCATATGGAAATGGCAAATGGGAATTCGGGATGGGGAAAGTGCATTGGCCGCCTAATTGCAGTCCGCATCCGAACATGCCAATCAACACCCCAGTAGCCGGCCCCCCCACCTGCCACGCCTACCCCGCCCACAATGCTGCTCATTTGTCAGATACTTTTTCATTTGTCAGATACGTTTTTCCTGCTTTTTCTCTAGTCCGAGGTGTAAGTGATTTTTGGGGCGGAAAGTCATTTAAAAATACGGAGCAGTTCCTACGATTAATTTGACCATTTAATCAAGGATAAAGGATATAATATTGGGGTACAAATAAACTAAATACTAACTAATACTAAATATTATACCAAATAATAATATTAAATAATACTAAATAAAACTAAGTACTAAAAAACTTGATACGAAATGATGATCAATTTAATGAAATTCATGATCAATTTGAAATTGAAACCGCAGATTTCAAATTGATATGCTCGAAATGTAAGCCACATGTATTGCCATTTTGTTTCTTCCTTTCTTTTTTTAAAGACAGAGAATCTCTAAAGGAGAGAAATCGAAAAGGTTACATTGTTTTAATATCAATTTTAGCATGCAATAGTGGTAAAAACGATATATGTATCAATTTGTACTTAATACCGCACATATCAAATTGATATACTCGAAATGTAAACAACTTGTGTTGCCATATTGCTTCTTCCTCTCTTTTTCGTAGTCAAAGAATCTCCTAGAGAGCAAAATCGAAGAAGTAACATTTTACAATATCAATTTTACCACGCAATAATGATAGAAACGATATGTGTTTTTTTATTTTTGTATTTCCTGATTGTAATTTGCAGAACATCACTGATTTTAACCACAGAACATGTTGCATCTGTGTAATTAATTCCAAGAAAATCTCAGCCAACGAATCTCCACTCCTTTTCGCCCCTTTTCATATTTCACTCAACTATTTCGTGTATATATATATTTTTTTTTTCCCGTTGGCAACTTTTGTTTTATTTACCATGCTCATTTTATGGGCTGCATCTTGGGTTTTTCGTCGCTTTTCCTTGCATTTTGCCCCCGTCGTTTTGTGTTTTTGTTGGCTTTTAATAGTCGCCCGGCGAAAAGGAAAACGAGAATGGGAATGGGAATGTTGGCCTGTGTCTGTGATAATTATTATGGCGCTCTTGACGCCTTTATTGAGTGTAAAACGTTTCGCAGGCGGTCGCCGCGGATGGATATGCAGATACAAGAAGATACAAAGATACTAAGATTCTTTAAGACCCGTGGATCGCATCTCATTTCGAATGCAAAACGATGGACGGCGATAAGCCGATCAAGATCTTTAAGCCAGTTACAAGGTTTTTAAGTTGAGTATCGGATCGGATCGGGTGGGATCGTTTCGTTTTGGGATCTTGGGGATCTATACCCCTGCTTATAGCCGTTGTTGCACCGTTAACGATCCATGTGTGGGGCCTTTTTCGAGAATGGCTTGTTAAAATGCAACAATGTTGCCCGGCTTACTGATGCGGAACTTTTCTTGGACCTAACCCCCACCCAAACCCAGACCCAGACATCGAATCCATCCAATTTCTGTGCTTGCCGAAGCGACAAATAAATGTTATAGTCTTTTACTGATTTGTGTCTCTGCAGAGAGGAAAATTGTGGGAATTAAATGTAGGAATACTATTATAATATTATGTTATATTATATTATATATTACAAAATTATGGGAATTATAAGAATATTATTATTATATTATATAATATTAAATATTATAAAATTATGGGAATTATAATGATATTATTATTATTATATTATATTATATCATATAAAAAATGTTAGACTTGTAATTTCCATAATGTTCTTTTGGTTCCTACCCATTTCATGACAAATAATTGCTAGTTTCTCGCAGTGCAGAGTGCCTGTGTGGGTGGAGGTGGAAAATTGGGAAGCAGACAACAAAAAAAAGGGTTCAGATGATCGTCATCATCACCACTTGGGGCTTGGCCTCTTGCGTTTTGGGTGTCTTTCGTGTGGGCAGATTGTCAGATCTCATCGTGGATCGTTTTGGATCGGATCGGCAGATGCATCCCAACGCTTTTTTCCCGTTTTTTTTTTTTTTTTTTTTTTTTTTTGTATTTTCCTAACAAGCTGTCAGTCAGTCTCAGCCCTTTTGACGGGCTGCTTTGGCGGGAAATGTGGGGCGGGGGGAAAAGTGTCAGCCGAAGAGGAAGTGGAAATTAGCTCGAAATCGATGGGAATCATTGATAGATGCGATGAGTTACACAATCAACTGGCCAAGTCTTGGCAAATGGCCGGGGATTACTTCTTTGTGCGAGGGGCCACGAACTGTGGGAATGGGAATTTTACATGTTCACCCATTAGACTGCTTAAATTCATTAAATGTTAATTGCAAGGTGAAATTCAGGAATAAATAAGCCATAAATACGCATTTGTAGAAGGTGTGTGTTGTTATCGATTTGCCCATTAGTTTATTTGTATAATTTGTAAATAAAATCCAATGTCCGCTGCCCTACTGGTGTAATTTAAAATTTAGGATTATAAATAAACTATATATTAGCATGGGATTAGCAAATACACAATCGTGTGTTATTATCGATAAGTACAGTTTATTTACTTTAAATATATGGAATATCCCCCCGACTTTCGCCCTTTCTTCTCGGGGATTTTTTTTAATCCATAAACGCAAGCGACAGAAATTGCCATACAACATTTTTCACTTATCCCCCCCGTACATTTTCCTAGCGCCCCCTTTCCCCGTGCGGAAAACTCCCTCCCCCTCCCTTGGAATGTCCCACCTTCTCTCGAGTTTCGGCGCTTTGCGCTTTGTTAGCTTAACTTTATTCTCTTTATTTTCTTTTTTCTGCTCCTCTGTTAATGTGCGAGATGCAGATACAGATACAAATGGGTGACCATGTGTGTGTTTTGGGTTTTACGAGCGTATATCGCGGGCTAAGCTGCACTGAAAAAAATCATAAATGTTTTTTTGAAAAAGCATATAAGCATCATAGTTAAATAAATTACTTTTAAAATGGGATAATCTAAAAATAAAAATATTAAATTATTTTCAAATTGATTAGGATTAAATATAAACATTAAAATATTTTTAAAATATTTAGGACTAAAAGTGAAGGATAATATGTATGCCAAAATATAAATATTAAATTATTTAAAAAATTGTTGGAATTAAATATAGTTACTAAAATATTTTTAAAAATATTTGGGATTAAAAGGAAACGCTATTTGAGGTTTTGATTAATATTGGCTAGTTGTAGGGTCAAAAAATAATACAATTAGCTAAGAAATATTGAAAAATATTACATTTACCAATGAAAGGTCTCCTTTTTTCTCAGTGCACTGAGATAATAATCAAAGACACGACAGATTCAGTTCTGTTGCTTTTTCCATTTCCATTTCTATTTCAACTCCGAGTTGAGTTTCGGTTTCAGTTCATAGGCCATTGTAATTCCCCAGAAGCGCCCCACATATATCTGTATCTGTACAGCCGTATCTGTATCTGTATCTGCAGCTGAGTCTGTAAATGTATCTGCGTGTGTGCATAAGATATTAGCATTCTGTGCGTTAATGCTTTCATCTTACAGATACATTCTGACTTTTTTTCGTCTGCTGGCTTTTTGCCTGCGAGTTTATTTCATTTTCAGTTTCATTAAATAACAAATTGCTCTTTTGTTGTGTGTGTGCATGTGTGTGTGTATCTGTATCTGAGTCTTTGTATCTTGAGCTTAACTTTTTTATGATGTCTATGCAGGCTTATGTGTGTGCACTCTACTTTTTTTTTTATAATAAAAAACAAGGAGCAGTAGCACAAAATAAGGAGAATAAAGGAAAATCAAGGGAAGGTTAAGGAGACGCGGCTCCAAAAAAACTTTGTTTGTGTCGCGTTTCTATTTTATGCTTTCAATAAATATTAACATTTTCGAAAGAAAGCAGGGCAGTAACCTTCTTCTTCTTGTTGTAGACCCCCCTACATTTTGCTTAAAAACTTTTTGGCTTTCTTTGTCTTTTGCCGTTGTTAACGTTCCGGGGCTTTTATTATTTTTAGTTCACTTGACGCACATTTTTCATGTTTATAAAATGTCTTCAAAGATTTTAATCTCATTGAAATGGAAAGGAGCGGAGGAGGCCAACGCCCCGGGAGGTGGATGTCTCTGTTTTTGGCCATGATAACTTATCAGCGAAGGCGAAAAACCTGGCTTCTGACAAGCTAAGGAACCCTGACATTTGACGAGTTCCACACTGTGTGTGCGCCTGCGATAGCTAAGCAAAAGTTTTAACCATTTTAACCCCGGAAAGTAAGCAGAAAATCTCCATGAAGTCATAATCGAGACCCTAAGCCCAAGATCCGAAAACCAAAACCCGCAAACCAAAGGCACTCAATCATGGGATGTGTGCAAAATGTGTAAGGAAATTTAAGATTTCATTTGAGTAACTTTTGAGATCCCAAGTAAAACTCTTTATTTATGTGTACCCTTAGTTTTTCCCTGGGATCCTAAAATCTTAAAACTATAAGGGTCTCTTCAAATCAGCAGATGTCTCGCTGTGTATTTTTGAATCTTCTGTAATTATGTAGGTGTGAACACTCGCCCTGTGACATGATCATCAGGAAAAAAAAGAGAGCAGAGCAGAGCGACCCGGGTCATAAATTTAAAAGCAATAAAACTTTCAAGACAAATAAATGCGGCTTCCCCACAACTGCAATTGTTTGCTGCATCGCACCAACATAAATCTCGAGGCACGCAAAATATTTAAACAAAAATGGGAAGAACGGGAAAAAGGGGGGCAATCATTACTCGCTGAGACGCGTGCGTGCGGTTTCTCTGGATACACAGGCATATATAACCCACAATATCCCCAGTCCCACTTCCATACCATCCCCAGACCTTGAAATGCACAATGGATATACATACTACACAGCACACACTTATGACAGGGGCGTTAATTTATGTGAGACTGCAAAAGGGGATACCGACTTTCTGGGCGATCATGTGCGTCATTGCCATTGAGGATTGCCGATCTGATTGCGTGCTGCATCTGGAATCTGAATTCTGGTATCTGGAATCCTTCGCCAATGGAATTATCAAGGCGGATCAACATTTATGCCCACTATAATCTGCCTGAATGGCCAGTGATTCCAGCGCCCATCAGTTCATAATCCAGTTATGGCTCTATGGAATATGAATCTCTTGATATATTTTCTCTTCTTTTCCCCGGTTCTCCCACCCCAAATAAAGAAACAATCAAACAGATTGCTCCCAATTCCATAAACGAAAAGATCGTGACAAGAGCTTTCGCTGCAAGTCCCATGATTATTTTGAGTGATCTTCTTGGAAAAAGATACTTGAACTCGTTGGATCACAGCAGCGCTGTGGAAAATCTTCCCGCTGGAAAAATGCCAGCTGTTTGATGCATCATGATCTTGTGTGACACTCGCCACCAATGGCTTTTGGCCAATTAGCTTTGGCCCCAAATCGAATCCCCCAAGTGGCATCCCCCGGCCTCTATTCTGCTCCCCACTCACCCTTTCCTCAAACAGTGAGAGAAATAAAGATAATCTTCTACTGTGTTTATACGATGCCGAATTCAGGCTTTCATTTCGTGACTATGTTGACTATGATTTCAGCTCTAGTAACTCTGTTTAAATTATTGAAGTTGCCAGATCGCTAGAAATAAACACCTTAACCTTAACCGGTTATTTATTCTTTCGGGGGCATGAAAAACTAAAAAATTTTGTATGTTCTATTTTAATAATTCCACTAGTATAAAGGCACTTTGTCCAATTTTTTTTATGAAAAAGTAATTAGTTTTGACACCAGTCATATCTGTTTTGTATCGATCCGGCATCTCTTCCAGTTAAAAGTAAATAAAATCATGAATTTTGGTTGTGCCGCATAAATAGTGTTTTTTTTTTAAATCTTGCTTTAAAGAAATCATGAATCTCTGAGCATAAACATGGTATTAGAAACTGCTCCTTAAAATTTTTTAAAAATACATTAATTTAATGTGAATTATTTTTTAGATTTTAGGTAGTTTTGTTTATAAAAATATTGGATTGGTACAAATATTTTTCTCAGTTTTCTCAGTGTGCTTTAATTATTCGAGACTGTGTGTTTGGTTGTTTATCTGGGCAAACATAAAACAGAAAATGAAAAACCAAATAAACGCTAATTGGAAAAGCATATTTTATATGGACTGTTTTTCCCCCAACTGATTTCCTCCGCCACAAGATCCCCTTGTTCTTGTGGCACGCACACTTCCCACTCATAAAAACTGGAAACATTTTTGGAGAGAAATATGTGTTCGCCCCGTCGACCATAAAAATGTTGTTGGGCAACCCTTTGGCTTTGTCTTCCTAAGAGAGTTGGGTGCATTTTTTTTGGGTGGAGCGGGAAAACTAGAAGGGGGAACCCGATGTCAAATGAAATGCCGTGTTGGCCATCATGATTACTTCTGACATTTGTGGCAAATGTTCGAGAGCCGGCATACTTCTCGCACTCTCTTGGCTATTTATAAATAATCAAAAATTGTTGACACAATGGGGGGATGGGGGGGCGGGGAGGGAAGATTGGCTTAGACGCCATTTAATTGTTTTATGCTCGCCGAGTTTCGGTAGGGAAATAAAATCAATTTTAATTACATTTAGTCGCTGACATTTTGATGGCTGACAGGCAGCGTAAAAAGGGGGGAAAGCCAAGGCCCTCTTCTGGTTTTTCTGACGAAAACCAGTTCTACCCAATCCCCAGTTCCCAATCCTCAATCCCCAGTGCTCAATGGTCCGTTTCGGTCGTAGAAGTCCAAGTCGAAGACTCAGTCGCAGTCTCAGTTTAAGTCCCAGTTCCAGCTCTGTTTTTGGTTTCCTCTTAAGTTTCTTATATATTTTTTTTGCCTCCTTTTTTTTATAAGCTGCATCCTAACGAAAACCTGGAAACTTGTCGTTGTTTTTTGCCGTTCGACAGAGCAACTTGCTGCGAACTCGTTTGGTAGCATTTTGGGTGGGCGGAGGGGGGCAGGAACGGTTGCGCAGGCGGAGGGGCGTCGACATGATTTGCACTACAAAACAACAAAATTTTTAAGGAGCAGTCGCTCCTCTCTAAATGCACTGAGAAATAAAGAAACATGTGGGTAAAGTGTCAAAAAAATCATGAGAAAAATCATTATTTTAGAGATTTTTAAAAACATATTATTGTAGAATTTTTTTCTTTTTTAAATAAATAATTTAAATATTTTTTTTAATTTTTTGAAAAATATTCTTAAACTTTTTTCTTGAAAAAAATATTGTTGTGCCTTGTAAAGTTCCAAAAAATCATCAGCAAAATTATAATTCTATAGATTTTTAAAGCCATATTACTGTAAAATTTTTTTCGTATTAAAAAATCTTTAAAAAAATGTTTCTTAATTTTTTGAATAATAATCTTACATTTTTTTCATGAAAAGTATTATTATCAACATATCATGAATCTTAGAAATATTTTACATTGATTTTAACATTCATATAAGGTTTTTGCAATTTTCTAAAAATATTTTCCCTTTTACCCCCTGTTTTTTTTGCCGTGTAAATCCCTTCTTTTCCACCGCCGCCCCCTTTTCGTTGCTGCCTCTTTTTCGCGCTGCATTTTTCGCGTAGGCCGCGTGGAGTGCAGCGAACTTGGTAGCCAAGCCGGAGATTAATGCGCTGCCAGACAAACTCAGCTGGAATATTTCTGGGCAGCTGAGAAAACGGGGAGCGGTGTTCGTGCCTTTGGCCAGTAAATCTTGGGCTGCTTTTCGGCCTCGGCCAACAAGTAGATTTCATATCAGCGCGATGCGTTTTGGGCCAGTGGATATTTGGCCAGGAGATTTCCGAGAAGCCATGCCATGCAGAAGGCCACGAGGATCAATCATAGGAATGCTAGAGATTTTTCCGAAAAACATCTATGAAGTTTCCCCAGTATCTGCTAGATGAATTTTGATAAGATAGGATAAGAAGAAAGCTTAGGAGGTGTTGGATATTAGAATAGGGAAACGAAGTTCTTCAAGTGAGTGGAAAATTAAATATATATTACGATTTATAGGTATTTTTTATAATTTATAATTTTTAGAAAGAAAATTTTTCTAACTACATGGATGCATAATGGATTATTTCTGAAAGGTTTAGACATCGAAAAATCAATTAAAGCCTTTAAAATAAATTAATATTAAAACTCCCAATGTACATAACATTTTTTTAAAATAAATTCCTTAAAATAAAATTATATTTACAATTTAACGTCGATCTCCAAAAAAACATCTTTAAAATGCGCTTTTTATCTCAGTATCCTTTTTGTGGACTCAAAACAATTCGATTGCAAAAATTCCAAAGAGATGGCAAAAACAAATATTTTGTTTTTTTCTTGTGGTGATGACGAAATTCTTTTTACCCCTCTCTTAACACTTGTCATAATTTGTTCATATTTCATTCAGGCGCTTTTTTTTATTCGCCTTTCGGACAGCAATTATGCGATTACAAGCTTTTTTTTTTTGTGATTCGTACGATGCGTGTTGTTGAAATATTTGAGCAACAGCGATGGATTTGTGAGTTCTTTGTTTGGGTTTTTTTGTTTAGCTTTTTCCCTAATGAACGTGAAATTATTTTCGTTTATGATTGAAAGTATTTCATTAGCTGCCGCTGCGAGGAAAGAAAAGATACGAATGTGTGTGTGTATCTGAATCTGAATGTGTGTATGAATCTGAATCTGAATCTGTTGAAGCATTCGATTCGGTGGCGCGGAATGTGCTAGTTCATTGCGTTGTGTTAATTAATGCGCCCCAAAATCAGTCAGTGGTTCGATGTTTGATTAATGGCAAGTTTGCCAGGATGGCGGAAGATACATTTGTATCTATGGCTATGCAAATGCAGCAAGGAATTGACCATTTTGCGGTCGAGACGCTGTTATTGCAACTGCAATGGCAACCACATCGGCATCTGTGTCCAGTGGCGTAGACGGGGGACTTATTTGGGGGGTCTTTAAGATTTGGTTTGCATTTTAAATAAATAAAATAAATTTAAATTAAAATATATTTTTTATTTTATAGGAATATTTAGTATACATTGATAAAAGTATTTATTATACAAAAAAATTTTTTCAGTAATCATTTGTAGGTGGTGTTCAAAAAACATATTTTTTCCGTAATCATTTGTAGGTGTTGTTCATAGAAAAATAATTTGTGATAATATTCGAAATATTTTTGATTTTAAATTTTTATTTTATATTTTATTTTTTTTTAAATTCGAAATATTTTGTTTATAGAAATATTTAAAAAAAATACTAATAATGATCGATAGCTATTTTAAATTTATGATTCTACCATATACCACTTCTGAAACCCTCTTTCCTTAAATAAACTCCTTCACTCCACCGCCACTGTCTTTGCTCCGTACTTTGCATCTGCATGGATGCATTTGCATCTCTGCGGTTCATTTGAGGTGTTTGCTGGCTGCTCAAGAGCCTTTCGTATTACTGCTTCTTTCTCCCGTTTTGCTCCCACTCTCCACAAACTGGGCACCTTTTTTGATTGATTTTGATTCACTTCGTGCCCCGGCTGGGTGTTATTCAATTTTTGTGCCATATCATAAATTTAATTTGAGATGAAAATCCCAAAGATATGCCGCATTATCCCGAGCCCGTGCTGCCGTGTTGCCTTTTGTATTGTATCCCACAGATACACGGATACAGAGATACAGATACATTTCGATCGCCCGGCCACAATAACGGATTACATTTGAAATTGTTTGGCATTGGCGCCCGCTCCACAGTCCCTCCTCCTCCCTTCTCCCGATCCCCCAAGTGTTTTTCCAATATTACACGATGACTTTGAATATTTTGTCTGGGCACATCATGGGTGGGATTTTGTGATTAGAGCGATACACCAGCACCAGTACCATCGCCATCACCAGTATCCAATCGGATAAAGAGGGCGGCAAGTGTAACAAATATGCTGGGCATTGGCAGTCAGTCGGTTGGTCGGACATGGGACTACAAACTGCCAGATATACCAGATACACCATATACCAGAAAATGGAATCCACACTTATTCTGATTGTTTGCCCAGCAGCAGCAGCGGCAGCAGCCTCCTCTCTCGACTTTCAGCTTTTTGCCTCCCCCTCCTCCCCCATTCCATTTTGGCTGGTGGAAAACCAGTTTTAGGATATTTGAAAATGCCTGAACCGTAGCCAAGAATGATTTTTGGTTAGCATTTCGGGGAAATCGATGGATATATATGGGAAACGGGAAAGATAGAAACAGAGATTAGGCAGATGCAATCGTTGTTACTACGGGGAAAAAACAATTAACATTTTGCTAGGCGGCATTAAGAGTGTTTCCAGAGCCGCTGGCAAATGAGGAAAATGGGGAAAAATACTTAAACTTGGCTCTTAAAAATAGGTATAAATACATAAATACGACTTTAAATAATAAATAACAAATAAATATAAGTAAATATTATAACTAAAGGGAAGATATGATATTATAAACCATTATTATAACATAATATAAGGGGTATACATTTTATAGGGAGTGTTTAAAATATCTTATAACTGATAACCGCTAACGAGAAACCCCCAAGAACATGGTAAAGCGTAACGAAAGGTCACAAGATTGCTGGTGTCCCCAAGACAACCCCACTTAATTATTTACCTTCATATTTTCTACTCCCATTCAGATCCGAATTAACCCATCAGCAGCCATGAAAAAGATCTAAAATCCATATAGGATAGGAAAAGGATACCAAGGAGATCCAGAGCGATAGATAGGCATTTCGGCAGAGGGATTTTCACTCAATCGAGGCGAATATATTCCCATTCGCGGGTGGCGATGCCACCGAGGCCCCTGTGGGCCCCCCCTGCCCCTGCCCATGCATCATTGCACGGGGTGCAGATGACTCGCGATCGCCGCTGAAGGGTTAAGTCCTTCATTTGCCATTAACAATAATCATCACAATAATAATAGTTGTAATAATTAATAAGCGAGTGCCGCCACGTAACGCAAAAAAGAAACAAATAACAGCAAAAAAAAAAACGGTAATTAAATAATAAATAATCGACATAAATCGTGAAGTGAAGTGCACTCTCGCACTCTCGGTACAGTGAACACCAGACACAAAATGACTATGAAATCGATGAAGTACTCCGATTGTGATACCATCATGGATGGCTACAATCCGGTGCCACCGCCCCTGCCCCGCCGAGTGCCCCCCGTGCGAAATATCTACGCTGAGCCCTTTGCCCACGAGCCGAACCATTCCAGCAGGTAAATAATACATTAAATGCACTGCGAAAAAATCCCATCCCCTTTTAGGTCACTCTTGGGATAAAAACAAATTTATGAAAACAATAAGACATTTTAAAGGAAAAAAATACAAAAAAAAAAAATATTTTAAAACAATATTTAATATAATAGTTGTTTTAAAACTGAAAAATTCAAACTTGAATGCGCTGCAAAAAAAATCTCATATTCATAATGGTCTCTCTTGAGATAAAAATAAATTTATGAAAACAATTTAAAATTTTTAAAGGAAAAAATGTAAAAAAAAAATATTTTAAAATAATATTTAGAATTATTTCCGAATTTATTTTTTATTTGGATTATTTAAAATTATTTTTAAAATGTTTTTTTTTTTTTTTGTAAAATGTCTTAAAAAGTAGGAAAATCGATGATCATTTTAAGGTACTTGAACATATAAGATTTAATAAAAAAAAAATACATGTAAACTTTCTTTGGAACATAATTGCACTTCTTGCTTAATTTTTCTCGCAGTGCATTGACCTGCACACCTGTGCAAATAATTGTAATTAAGTCGAGTGTCATCGCGAATTTACAGCGCCATCAAAATGCCAGGGACAAAGGCAAATGGCGATTATGCACAGGTCAACGGGGGTCAACCGCCTCGCAGGCTGTCTGTGCAGGCTGTGCAGTCGCACATTGGCCATAAAATCATTGCCAAAATATTGCCACAGATTTAAGACTTAATTAACATTCGAGTCCCCGGGTCTGTTGCGTTGCGTTGAAATGCATATAATAATTTGCAAAATAAAAGCAATCCTGGGGAAAAGCAAACGTCTCTGTCATTTCAGTGTCTTAATACGAATCGCAAAATAAACTAAAGCTGAAGCGTCTGGTTCAAAGCACTTTAAACCTTAATTAAATGGCAATTTCAATGGGAAAATATAGCTTACACAAGTGCGTTTGTATCGTGTGCTTTGTGAGTGTTTTGTATCATAATTAAACAGTTTATTTTACAAGTATTTATAAGCACAACAAAAGGAGTAAATTAAATTATGCCAAGTGGCTTATATAAAGAGAGGGGGAAGGTAGAACGGGTAGCTCCCCATAGCAAAAGGTCTAAAAAATAAGTTGACCTTCAATTAAACAAGATACACAAGGAAAAGTGATAATTTTGGTTAAATACATATATTTATGAGGTTTTATAATAATCTAAAAATATTTCCCTAACCCAGAAAATGTAAAGTTCTACGAGAAAAGAGGTTATATAATAATATGAGGTTTTAGAATAATTAAAAAATATTTTCCTGACCCAGAAAATGCCAAGTTCTTCCAGAAAAAATGTTCAAAAATTATATGAGGTTTTATAATAATCCAGAAATATTTCCCTGACCCAGTAAAAGTAAAAGTTCTTCCAGAAAACAGGTTATATAATAATATGAGGGTTTATCATAATCCAAAAATATTTTCCTGACTTAAAAAAAGCAAAGTTCTTCCAGAGAAAAAGATGCCTTTATTGCCGTGTCACCTTAAGGTGTTGCTTTGTTTTCGTTCTTAAAACTCAGTTCCCCAATTCAAACGCAAGAAACTGGAACACAATTGCAATAAACGCACGCCTCGATGAGTAGCTCCTATATTTTCTACCCATTCTCAACTCTTTTTTTTTTTTTTATTTTCATTCTCATTTTTCTGCCCATCCCCCTCCACTCATATATGCCACAGAGTTGCATATTGAAAAAAGGAAAATATGTGTATATAGATGGAGGAGCGGAGCAGATGATAAAGAAATGTCCCATATAAAGCGGCGTGAGTCGAGTGTACAATATGCATTTTCATATCTGAATAAATAGACAGGCGAGAGGTGCGGAGTTCTCACTGGGATACAATATATATATATATATATACGTATACGGCCCACAACAATGACCGGAGGGGTGAGGGGGCGGTAACGAGGGCAGACAGATGGAAGAGCTTACGAGGACGAAAGCGAGGATGGGAATGAGGATGAGGATGAGGAGCAACAGCGGCCAAGTGGTAACCAACAGTCAGCCAACTGATACAAGAGGCTGGATGCACTGACAAAAAAATTCCACCAATTGGACTTCTTTATCGAATCTTCAATGAAAATATAAAAGATTTTGAATTTACTCTAAAATAATGAACACTTTGTAAAAATTCTTGAAAAGATGTACACTTCTTTACACCTACAAAAAATTAAAATTATATCGCATTTTTTTTACAATTTGTTTGTCTCTATAATATAAATATCCATTCAAAAGTTTCACATATCTTTACACCTAAAAAAAATTAAAATTAAACTTAAACTTAAATTTACATTGGAATAAAAATATACATAGAAATTTTGTATTGAACTATTTTTTTTCTAAAACAAAAAAGTTTAAGTTAAATTTACCTGGAAATTTTTATTGAAATATATTTTTTTTCTAAAAAGAAATTAAAATTAAAGTTAGATTTGCATAGAAACTTTTTATATAAAATTGTTCCTTTTTTAAATTTAAATTATAGTTAAATTCACTTGGGAATTTTTGATTGAAATATTTAAAGAATATAATATACTTTTCGCCACGTGTAGTGGGCGGCTTTTCGCGTGGGCGTGGCTGTGGGCGGGTTTCGGCAGTGCGGCGCAATATGTTTGCCTGTCAGTTTCATGCATTTCATATCGAAAACCATTCGTACTTTTACTTGAGTGAGTTTTATGAGCAACGAGCCGAGCCGCCTGTACGGGGGATACACATATCCATGAGGATGCTCCACTGGCTACATTGTATCCTTTTTCCAGTTGAAACTGGATGGGAGGACTGCGCGAGGGATGCGATGTTGGTTGGGTGGCGCTGCAGAACATCAGTGGCCCCGTTTATATGCATAGTTTTCGGTTGCTGTGCGATTGCAAACGGCGAAGTGGGTTAGATTGTGTTCCGCTGCCGCCTGTGTTCGCTCAGCTTTTATATTAAATGAAAATTCCAATTACTTTTTATGGGACTACCGAACGCGGGCCAACAAAGGGGAACGTCGGGAATTTGCTCAAACTTAAATAGTTAAAAATACAAGGGCGCAGAGGGATAAACTAAGACTAGAATGGGACACAAAATACCTTTCTTATAAGCCTTTTGTGCTGGGAAATATAATATTCCAAAACTGAAAACATGAGAGTATTACTCAACTAAAGCAAGCAGTCGAAAGCAGTCGCAAGCAAAGCAAACCAAGCAGTCCCTTGAAAGTTATTCATTATTAGCTTATAACTTTTTACTGAGTGTTTCGATTTCATTTCTACATTTTGATAGGTATTGAAAACCCAAACAAAATGGCATTTACACTTTACGTAACGGGTATAATAAGGGGGTTTATTCTGAATTTATTGAAATATACCTTAAATAGTGAAAAACTAAAATCTATGCACTTTTCTCCATGTCGATTTAAGTCCCCTTGAATGTCAAAGTTCCCTCGCATATTTAAGCTGCTCGAATTCAAAACCGAAAAATTACAATAAATATTTCTCTTTTTCTCTCTTCCCTTTGCCACTTTTAGGTAAGTTATGGAAACATTCTGGCAGCCCTGGAATACGAATGCGAATGGGAATATGTATATACCCACATACAGACACACAGACGGGGTGTATATATAAATATGTACATCCATATTTGAGGAGCCAGGGGGCAGGAAAAGCGCCACTGCAGCAACTTCGAAAAGCCGAGCCACTGGAGCCGGGGGAATTTAATAATTCAAGTGGCCGGGGCGAAGGGCGAAGGCCTCTCTAATGACCTACTTGAAAACAAACAACAACAGTAACGAAAAAAGTATGACTTCCCACCGGTGAGCCAACCACCCAGCCACCCAACGAACCACCCACCAGAGCACCACCCACCATCCGCACATAAGTAATTTGTGTGCTCGTGTGGGTCAGGTGGTTTCTCGGTAGCCAGAAACTTGTTTAGTTTTCGGTTTGGCTTAGTTCAGTTTTCAGTTTCCTATTTTCCATTTTCTATTTTCAGCTTTTCGAGTTTGACTTGCAAGTTTAGTTTTGCACTTCAAGTGCATTTCACTGGCAAAAATCCCACACAAAACATAACCTCTTGACCCAGTCCAATCAATAAGGCCCACCATCTCGGCCAAACACTCATCATCTCGAACCAAATCACCCCTCCACTCCGCCCGAAAAAGAATCGTGATGAGCATTATGATTGAAATGCCGAGCTTCATATCATTTCGTTGGACAAACAAGTCGCACAAAACTTGGAAGAGGGGACATGTCATGGAGCATATACCATATATACTGTATGGTATGGTATACTGTATACCTACTCGATGTGTGTATTCTTATGGCAGTGGGAGACAACTCGATTTTGCTCGTTAGACAACATTTGTTTCGGACAGTTGGCAACTAATTTGTTTTGAAATGGATGTCGAGAGTGTCCTCGACGACCCCCAGGACTTCACTTTGAGGCAATGGGGACCAAGGGTCAGCAAATTGAATAAAAAAAGGCACAAGAAATTCGGAGAAAAGGAGCAGGCAGTTGGAATATGCCATAAACATGTGCAGATTTTCTCCACCCCCAGAAAATACGAATGCCCTCCTCCCACTTGACAGTAAATATTATGCCACATTTTTGATGGATTCAACAGGGAAATTATTCGTTTTGTTATTCCTTTAAGCCAAGTAGTCTTGTGAATAGCTCTTCAAATATTTACATTCTTAGAAAAAAAAAAAAAACAATTCGAGATTCCCTTGTAAAAATATTCAATAAGCTTTGCTTATTTAAAAGTGTGACCATCATTCCAATCTCAATAACTTTGTTTTTCCTTCGAAAACGTGAAAGATGTATAGATTTATGTCTAATTCAATGGGCTTAAAGTACCTATTTCATATCAATACCATATCATATACTTTTTCCCATTAAAAACGCCGAATCTTTGGTTTTTACCTCTGTATTTTGTGAAATAGTGTGGCCAGATCCATTAATCTTTGCCAAAAATGGAGGTCCCAGATCGGTTTAAGTTTCTGGTTTGTTTTCAACGATATCCGCCCTGTTTAATACGCCTGGAAAATCCAGGATTAGCCGGGTGGATTCGGTTCCCAGTAAGTTCTCGATCAAAGAATTGGCACTTGGCAGATAAGCACTGGGATCTTGATCGGAGTTCAAGAGTGTAGGAGATGCATCGGGAATTCTAGATTCCTGAGTATCTAAATTACTTGGCAAACTGACGGTATTTGTGTCTGCAAATCGGGAGTCCAAAAGGGCAGTGAGTTCCGGCAGGGAGACCAGAACCTCATCGATATCATCTTCTCGATCCTCTAAAGGGGATCTCTGTTGCTCCAGAGTCTGCAAATGGGAGCCCACTGATGTGGATATCGCGGATTCGGCGATCTCGTCTAACAACTCCTCCCTAGTATTGGATATATGATCTAGAAGATGCAATTAGCTTGGTCTGTGAATTAATATGGGTATATCCTATGCTTACCCAATGCTTTCCTCCGCTTAACTTTGTTTGCTGACTGTTTGGGATTTCGGCGATTTCCTTTTTTCTGCAAACTCTGTGAACTACTCGCCCTGGGTTCGTTCGTAGTGTTCAAAATGGTTCTCGGAGGTTCGACAATTGTCACCGATTTACTGGAAGCTTTACGCTCCAAACGAACCGGATGGGGAGCAATATCTGGAACGGCAGAGGATCTTGGATCGGAAAGACTTTTGGTCATGGGATTGCCACTGCCACCGGCCACGGGCGCCACTGTTTGGCGAAGTCTTTGGTTCTCGGCAAACAGAAGACCCCTCAGATTCTTCATTTCCTCAATGAGCTTCGATCGTCGCAGTTCCAGCTCCCTCAACTTGCGATGTTCATCCTGCAAACTGGCAAAAAGTTGAGCGAAAAGCGTATTACTCTGTTCTTGCAGACGAGTTGGACGCTCCAAAGAACCACTGGCAGTGTTCTTCGCACTTTTGCTATTCTCCTCAGCCTTCTTCTCGGCCATTTTCTTTTGAGAGAGAGAGACTAGAGCTCGAGGTTCTCGGGGGTTCTTAAGTCGGGGAAATCCTCGGTCGCCCTGTCCTACAAATTTCGAAATTTTGTGCTGTGTATCGTATAAAAACAGAGAAAATTTGGAACTTTTAATCAAGGCCTACAAAGAAAAAATTTGACAGAAGATCAGATTGATATGTGCTGGTCAATTTGATATTTTTTAAAGATCAAAACATTCATACCATTTTAATATGAATAAAGATTATGTTTAAATTATTTTTTATTATATGTTTAAAAAATACTACATTTTGTATTTTAAAACAAAGTAACTGATATAATATAATATCAAGTTGATATGTTTTATCGGCTTTTTATTAATATGAAATAATGTTGAATTGATCATATGTTATATCGGTTTTTTCTGTGTATGTAGATTAAACAGGGAACAAAAAACCCACATTTTAAATTAATTTATCAAATAAAAGATGACATAAGCAGGGAACTTTTTAATGAACCTAAAAAATGCACTCTTTTGTTTTAAAACGTCAAGATAACAAATTCTTATCTGCAGGCTTAAACAAATGACACGCTCATGGTGACGTTAAAGTTTTTTGTTTTAAATTGATAATATCACAAAGTGAGCCCCTCAAAAAGTACAAATAAATCGGAATGCGATTTTATTTGCACTCCCTTGGCTGCCATTATGCCGGCCTTTTAGCCACTCTCAAATTGGTCGAACTATTAAAGTGAAAAACTTTTTAGCTTCTGTCTTCCGCCCTCCCCTCTTTCCCTTTCCCCTTCGAATTGGTTCCCATTTTATGCGGACTCTCATATTTTGGCAGACAAACTTCAAACTATTGTTGTGGCAAGTCAATGAACTGGCAAAATCGCCTAATATTTCCACACTCCCAGGCACTTGTCGTTTTTCTCTGCTTTTTCTCTGCTTTCTTTTTTTTGTGTGTGTTAGGAAAAAGGAGTTTTCCCTGGGAGCTGCGATGTTTTGTGCTCTGAATGGCCAAGTATATTAAAAGTCTATTTCTTTTGGCAAGACAATAAAGTAGCGCGAGGGCGCAAGGATATAGTGGTGAAGGACAGTAGTGGCTCACCCAAGCCCGTTTTGTTGTAACAAAAGGACGCGAAGATGAAGTAGGGAGGACTCAGGATCCTGGGATCCTGGGACTTTGGCAGTGGGATGTGGGATGTGGCTTGAATGAGCTCCACTGCCGGGCGGCTATTGTTCTACTTCGCGAAATAGCGCACATAAAAAGCCAAAGAACGACGGCCATAAATGATAAAAAAAAAGGCAAGGAAAGGAAGCCGAAACTGAACCCGAAGTGGGGATAAATGACAGCCAACTGGCAGCCAGACAGAGGCGGTGTAAAAAGGGGGAGTAGAAAGAAAAGGGGTGAATCCCTGAAAAGACCGGGGAAAGGAGAAAGGAGGAGGCCAGAAGACAGAGGCGCTAAGGAAAAAGGGCCAGTAAAATGGTATAAAATGCCTGGCCGACATCGACATTTTCCCGCCCCAAGGCCCCCCATCCTACGCCCCTGTCAATGCCAACGACGTCTACGAGGAAAAGGGTTAAAAATGTTTCATTGCCTCGACAGGACTGCGAAGACAACATATGCCAATAATTTACGCAATTTAGACAAAGTAAAAAAAATACAAAAAAAAAACTGGAAGTCGAGGGGAGAAAATAAGGAAAATAAGACAAACAAAAAAAATGAGAAGACGGCCAGGGAAAATAAATACTAAGAAAAATCCAACCATGCGAGTTTTCGGGTGCTCTGTGTCCGAAAACCGCCCAAAAATATGCAGCCCACTTTTCCCCCCGCCCAAGGAGAAGCAAACCGAATGGATGCTCAATTTTATATTTTAAATGTTATTCAAATTGTGTCACATTTCTCAGTGTAATGGCTTGGAATTGCCTGCCGAAAAAAAAGGGTTACCCCCACGCAAGTTGTTGTTTTTGTGTGTTGTGGCTTGTTGGCGGAACTCCCCACCAATTGCTAACCCCCATTTTATTTATCGACTGCCATTTCTTATATATATGTTTGTATATATATAGATAGGCATATAAGTGGGATATATGGCAGGGATGCCTTAGAAATGAGCGATGCTCGGGCGATTTAAATGCGCTAAGCTAATTAGCTGTGGCCAACAACACCAAGAAGTTGGCCAACGCCAACGCCACTGACCCTCAAAGGTTGACTTTGCGGAAATTGCGTCATTAACAGCCGCTTAGTGCAGTGTGTGTATGGTAAATAAGTACAATGCACAGCCAAGGTCAAGAGAATAGCACTTTCGGGATAATATTTTGGAAAAAAAATAAAAACAGCTAAAAGATTGAGTTTAAAAATCTCCCAATAATTCTTATTAGCGGTAATTTATTAAAAAAAAGTATACAAAAATGTTGAAAATGTTTTGAAAAATATAATGACATTTTTTGAGTGGAACATTTTTTTTAAATTAGTTAGAATCAAGTTAAATAGGAGGGATTGTTTTTTTTTTACCACTAATTGTTTAGTCCTGATAGTAAAAGTTGTTCTTCCTACGATTTTAATCTGATATTGAGAAAATTGAACCCAAGATCTCAAAAACATTTGCGCTTACACGGTTTTTAAGAACGAATCTGCTTGAATAACACAAAACTAAGCTTGTGGTTTCCCCCGATTACTGGTGAATCATATCCCATTGCCTGCGCTATTATTATGACCGCCATCGTGTTGCGTCGGCTGGCGAAGCATTAACCCTAAGACCTTTGATTAATGCCGGCTGAAAAGACACACAAAAAGGGAGGCGAACAAAAAGCGAGGAACAAAGTCTCGTAATGAGACTGCCATTTCGATGATATGACATCTTGTTGTTTGGGTCCACTCGACTGGAGGGCTCAAGGACCAAAAGGACCGAAAGAACCGAAGGGCCTCTCCTCTGCCCCATTTTGCACCCATCTCCATTACAGTCCTTCAGCGGAGAGTCATCTTCATCTTCATCTCTATCGCTTCAGCCCCCGTTGGTCATTTCACCTGCCTCCAGGGGTAACTTTCGCAAGGTGAACTCCTTAACCTACTGCCCCAGCCACGCCCCCACTCACCCATCTCTTACCCGCCCCCTGCTAATGATGTCCAATTCGGTGTTCGATCTGACTTCCCCGGAGGCCAGGTGAAGGTGGCCAGAACCAAACACAACAAAACAGAACAGAACAGAGCAAATGAAAACAAATCCGAGGCCGAGTTCGAGTCCGAGGCGGAGAACGAGCTACATGACATCTGGAGTACTAAAACATTCGATGGTCAGTACATCCTCGATGGCTAATTGGACAAGTGAAAGTGAAATGGGGTCTTGGGCCTTGGGCTTTTTTTTCGCAAGAAAAGGAACAACTTGATGGTTAGCTAATCGCACACTTTGCAAAATAAACATGGCCCATAATTGGGTGCTTTGAGAGTAAAAAAGTTAGGGATACGGGTAAAAATGTCTTATTAAATTGGGAATCATGGTAATTGGTAATCATTTCAAAACGTAGAAGAAATTTTTTAAACCGGACCACTCAGTAAAAAGTTATGAGCAAATAATAAATTGTCCACCACATAGGTGGCGCCACTTTCAAGTGGCTTGGTTTGCCCTGCTTGCGACTGCTTGCTTTAGTTGAGTAACGGGTATTTGATTGCGTTCTCTTTTGTTTTAAACTGAAAAATTTTACAAAAAAAATTAGAAGCTCCTGGAAATTTTATATAATTAAAACCAAAACTTACTTTACTTTCACTCAACCATATATCTGCTTTCTCGCAGTGCAAACTCAATACTGAACTGCTAATAAGGCGCATTCCTGCCCGACTAATGCCAAGTCAAAGGGAAAAGCTCTCGCCGCCCCTTTCTTTTTCTTTTGATTTTTCTGTTTCTATTTCAGTTTCAGTTTCGGTTTCAGTGTCAAAGTCAGAGGCCGGGTCAAAAGGCGCATCAATGCTACTGAGCATATTTTGTGGTCGCCCCCCCGCTTTTCCCCCCACCACTTCCCATTTTCCAGCTGCCACAGAGCCCGGCTTTTCCTTACTACATTTTTTTTTATTTCTTTTCCTTTTTTTTTTTTTACATCTTTTTGAGAACTTTCTGTGTGTGCCATGATGCTGCACAAAAAACTTCCGACAACAATTCTGCAAACGCAAGCAGGAAAACATAAATCTGGCTAAAGCTAAAACGCAAACTTTTATTTAAAAAAGGAGGAAAAAGTCAGGGGCAAAGAACAAAAAAAAAAGAGGAGAGAATAAAAGCAGGAATTTTGTGTGAGTGCGTGCCAGTGATAGAGGGATTGGATAAAGCAGAGACGACGAGTGCAGCCGAGAGGTCCCGAGCTGGGGTTTTAAGATTGGCCCCCGCTTGGAGACCAACTTATTTTCCGGGGGACCCAACTAGGTCGACTGCGAAAGGGCGCTTTTCACGCACAGAAACAATATTGGCAAAAGATCAGATTGATATGTGCAGGTTAAATTGATATGTTTTATATATTTATATCGTTTTGATATGAATAAAGGTTATGTTTATATTATTTTTCATTATTTAAAAAAAAAATCCTTATTTTGGTATTTTAAAATAAAATAAAAGATATGATAAAATATCATGTTGATATGTTTGCATCATAAATTTGACATTATTTTTAAAAATAAAATAACTGATATGATAAAATATCAAGTCAATATGTTTGAATCATACATTTGACATTATTCATAT
The DNA here is from genome assembly GCA_037075245.1 of Drosophila mimetica. Lineage (NCBI taxonomy): Eukaryota > Metazoa > Arthropoda > Insecta > Diptera > Drosophilidae > Drosophila > Drosophila mimetica. The sequence continues at coordinate 8,809,481 of JBAMCH010000005.1, forward strand.
AGATAACATAAATTTAAAATAAAATAGTTGAAACGATAAATTATCAAATTTATATGCTTGAATCATACATTTGACATTATTCATATAGAAACCATAAAAATCAAACATTCTTGTTTATTATTTGTAAATTCCTTAATTTTAAAACATCTTGAATTGTAAGAACTGATTAAACTTTTAATTAATACACCATCCCAGCACTTGAAAAATAAATTTAAAACTTTTTTTTTTTTTTTTTTGCAATTTGTACCTACATTAGTATTATTTCGGGGAATCTCGGCTGTAGGGCATTATATAAGCTTCTTGAATGGCTCAAACCGCATTTCGCAATGGACATAAAAATGCGAAAACAAGCTCTTCTCCGCTTCGCCAGAAAGAGAGGGATGTAGAGCGAACGAAAAAGAGGGAGAGAGAAGTATTATGGTATCTGCTTTTTTCCTTTAAGCAAATGTCCACATTTTGACCATTTGAAATCCAAACAGGCAACTTTTATGTGTGCTCCTTTATATTTTTTTTCTTAGTTTTCTTCTTTTTTTCCCACTTTTTTTGTGTGTGTGCTACGTGTGAGTGGCGAACAGACTTTGGCTGCCATTTCGACTTGAGCTTGAAATTTTGCAACATGCCTTCGACATCTCTTGGGTATTTTTACGACTATCACAGACGGCCAAAAGACTGACCACAAAAGCCAAGGCGCCCAAGAGCCGCGACTTTGTGCCCCCCGCCGCCCCCCTTGCATGCTTTTCTGGTTCTGGTTTCGGTTCTGGTTTAGGTTTAAAGCCCAGAGCCAAAGTGAGCAACAAAAAGTGGCCAGCAGCTCCTGCCTGAAATGGATTTGGACAGAAACGAAAACACACAACAGAGCCAAAATACAAAAATAAAAACAAAACTGCAAGTAAAGGAAGCATAAAAAACAGATACAGTGGGTGAAAAGGGGGTTGGGGGGTTAGAACCATGATGCACGTGATGCGATTCCATGCCCCTCGCTGGCTTAGAAGATACAAAGATACAAAGCCAAACAACTGGAGCAATCAGTGCTGCCGATGGTGTTTTACCAGAAAATAGCTAAGGCAGCTTAAATGTGACTTAAAAGCGATATATTTTTATTTAAATCTATTTTTCTTGTAAGAAAAAAAAGTTTTATTTAGAAAAAAAAAAGTTTTTAACGAAATATTTCGATTTTATTGAACTTCAAATAATCCTAGTATGTCCTTTATAAAGTGATTAGCATGCAAAAAGAATTTAGAAAAATGTTAATGTCACTTAAATATTGTCCAAAAATATTCTTTTTTCTTTGAACCTTTGGCTATAAAAAGGCCAGGAAATCATTTCCGAAGACAGACCTACGACGGCGACTCAATTCGATTCGATTCGGGAAGAAAGCAAAAGAGAAGAGCAGGCTTTAGCCAGCTGATTTGCCGCCAATTAGCAACTAAGTGGATTTGTAGACCGAAAGCTTAGCCTCCGGCTGCTGTGGGTGGTGCCGTGGGTGGTGCAGCGGGCGGTGGGTGGTAGGGTTGGCTTGGGTTCGAGGGGGTCAGGCAGTGGTGCTTACGGCTGTCTGTAACGGTGTTACGTGCCAGGTCGAAATGTGAAAAAGTTGCCAATATTTATATCGATAAACAAAGTAGGAATAAACATCAGCGATTCCAATGACACTGGAAAAAATAATCGTCACCCAAAAAAAAAACCAAAACACCACAAATATATACTAGTTTCAGTATAAAATTGTGGTTTTGAATTAATACTAAAAAATGTAATATCTGAAATCTATAGTATTCATTTCATACTTAATATTATTAAGTTTATACTTTGTAATGTAAATTTGATACCAAAAGTTTAATTTTAACACTTCTGACAGTATTAATGTAATACTGATCTTATTAAGATATTTTTTTAAAAACTAAATAGTTTAGTTTCTATGGTCACTTTCTTTTAGTTGAATGTAGACAAAAGGTTTTGAGTTCCAAAATTATAGCAGTTATTTGGAAAAATATACAAAATATTTTAAAATCATGGATTATATTTAGAAAAAAATTTTTTCAGTTCCCTGTAAGTGAAAGAACTGAAGTCACTGAACTAAGGATACAATAATAGGTGATTTTAAGGACTTTGTTTTTATTTTTCGGTTGAACGTTCTAATGTTTGAATATTTTTGGGATCCAAGTAAATCCTCCTGCTTAGTTTATTATTTTTTTTTTTTTTTTTTTAATAATTTTCAGTGTAGGGAGAGCGAGCTTCGTGGATGGGGCTTAGTCGAAAGCCACGTGTATGGGATGCGTACGTGCTGCTGTTGAACGGTGGTGGAGTGGGTCTTGGTTTTGGTGTGAGTGGTGGTGGTGGTGGCAGGTGGGTGGTGCTGGGTGGCTGGCTTTTTTGGGTGGCTCAATGCTGGAGGCCAAGGGGCAACCTACTGGCGAACTACTACGTGCCCGGGCCCAGAACGAGACAAGTTAAATCGTCGCGTTATTGATGGCGAATGTACGTGATAGGCTCACATACCACATAGCACCACAGTGATGAACATCATCATCGCGGCGATGATGACGATAATGCTGATGCTCCTCCTGCTGATCATCATTATCATCATTTCGGTAATGGCCATAATGAAGGCTGAAGGGAACTTTTGCGTCGACAACAGCTTTCAACAAGCATCGAGCCCACCTGTGTGCACGCTTTTCAAACACACAAAAACAGAAAACTTTTCTCTTTTCTTCTGGCCCCATTTTCGCCCTCCCCCCCATGGCTTTTCCCCCGTCCCCCGCATTTTGGTGGCTGATGAGCAGACCTCTTAGCTTAATGTGATTAAAGAGACTTGCCATTGGATTCAATGTTGGCCAGATTGGAAATTTTGACCTGTTTTCATCTGACGATTTTCAGCGGCTTTTGTCTTGCCTGCAGATTGGATTTCCTTTGATATAACTAATGGGTAAGGATAATTTTGTCACTGGAAATTATCTTTGCTATATTTGACTTTAATGCTACCCCATTAAAGTTGCCTCAAAAATGTGTGTTTTATAATCTGTTTTTCATTTAAGACAAGTCCTTTATTTTCCAAGATAGCAAACAGTATGCCAATTGCAGGCTTTTTGTTTAGAAATTTCAACAAAACATATCCTCCCATAGATGGCAAACTACGTACACCTTCCTGTTTTAGAAATATCTAAACAAAATAATTGAGTGTTTTTGTGTTCAATATAAAGTCGAGGGTTTTTGCTGACTCATAGAAACGCTCGCCCTTCCAGCAAAAAAGCACCCAGCACACGACTGCAACTGACAATTTAACATTTAATTAAAAATCAATTAAAAACGTATTTTTGCACTTTGCTGTGTGAACGAGTCGGGGCAGCTGAAAAAGGAAAACATATAGACATGGCAGATAGGTATACGAATGCGTACAAACATATAAAAATGTCGAGGGAGCGAAGTAAAAAGTTAGGAAGGGGAAATCAGGGATCTCGAAAGGGAGGAAATGGAGCAATGTGCTCACTGGAAAAATGAGCACTGGATATTGTACTACATATATATAGTGAAACCTATATTTAAATGATATTATCGCATTGAAATATATGTACATTTTACATGAGGGCATCGAAAATATTTTTATAAAATGTATAACAGATTTTTTAAAAATATTTTTATATAAAATAAAACAATTTTTTATTAATATGTGTATTATAATTATAACAGATTTTTTGAAAATATTTTTATATTAATTATAATAGATTTTTAAAAAATATTTTTACATATTATTACGATAGACATATTATAAAAAAAAGGATCCACATAAATATATTTACCAATTTAGTTTTTTCAATTCATTTATGGAGTAATATTACTAATTAAAAGTTCAAAACTTTAATTTATCCCACTGTTTTTTTTTTACAGTGTCTCCCCTGTTTCTATGGGCACACAATCGTGTGTTTTTATCTCTGTGTATGTTTATGTTGTTTGATTATTGGAACTGAAGTTGAAATTGAAAGAGCTTAATTGAATTAATGTTCGGCATGAATGGGGGCCTTAGATGCTGTTGCAATGGGGAATTTATTCTCTCATAATTCCTCGATTGCCGATGTTTGAACTCCGATGGGAATTCGTCTCGCCATTCAATCAACGACTGCGAATTAAATGCCGCCGCCACCGAAGAAGTGGGCAGTATGGGGTTAAGACGACGGGGCTGTCCACCCGCATTTATTGATTCGAACGAACGACCCCTTCAAGGAAACTTAACCCTTTTGTGAAAAGGTCGCGACTTCGGACATCGTTTATCATTAAATTGCAATTAAAATTGACACGGAATTTGATTTATATAAGTATGGCATATACAAATTATAATACATGTGCGTGTTGAAGGGTTGATTGGCTCATTGGATTGGGTTTCATATTTGTCTTACAATTAGCCTTGTATTGAGTGGCACTTGAGGTACAGATAAATCCGGTTTAAAGGTGTTTATATGTTAAAAGTTAACATTTTCTTTACATTTTTGTTTGGTTTTTTAATTTCTACCGAAATGTAAAAGAAACTTTTTAAATCGGAGAACTTAGTAAAAAGTTATAAGGAAATAATATATTTGTCCGCCACATAGATGGCGCCACTTGGTTCGCTGCTTGGTTTGCCCTGCTTGCGACTTAAAGCAAGCAGTCGCAAGCTGGGCAAACCGAGTAATAGTCTAGTATTTAATAGTCTCTTGTTTTTATTTGTCACAAGAGTTTACATGTAATTTTTAAAAAGCCCACAAACATTTAATACTTTTCCTACAAACCCATAAATATGTGGCTAAAATGTTTTTCAGCTCTCATTTCGATCGCCTGACAGCCGTTAATTTGGGCACTTTAATGCTGATGATTATAACGCCGATGATTAGAGAGGAAAAACGAGGAAAGCGAGAGAATTTGAATTCATTTGAATTTGCATATAAAACGAAAAAAATTCGTTGGGCGTTTCATAAAATTTTGTTCGATTCGGTTTCGGAATTGGAATTGGAATCGGAATCGGAATCGAAATCGTTTTATGGTTATGATGTGTCAGATGCGGGCTGTTTCATGTTGCTCGCTCCGAAAAAGCCCAAGTCAATAAAACGCACTGGGTGGTGTCACTCAAGTGAAAAGTCCGTCGAGAGGAAAAACCCAAGGAAACAGCAAAAAAAAATGAGAATATAAAAAAAGAATAAAATTGAAGAAAAAGCAAAGATTAAAGAAGAATTGATGTGCATAAGACGGCGGCAATCAAACAATCGGTGGGGATTTCTTCTGCCTCGGCTCTTCTGCTTTTTTTTTTATTATTTTATATGGCAGGCGGAAAATCCGCCAACAAAAGACTCTTAAGAGGAACTCTTAATAAGGATGTGAAAAATGTTCGGCATTGCTAATTGAGCGAACATTTAATTCTTTCCGAAATCCCCCAACCTTTCCTTTTAATTAAGGCAAAAAAAAGAGAAGAAAAGAAAATAACATCAAGCAAAAAGAGAGTGGAAGTCCGAGGAAAATGGGAGACGATGGCAGAAATGTTAATAATACTTATGAAATTTTTAAGTTGAGGAATCACAGACTATGGCCCGCATCTATCGAGTGGCATTAACAAAAGAGCCGACTGCACAGAAAGAAATTTATGTGGGTTTCAATGACATGTGAAATATTTTTTACTAAACAAGTGATGAAAACCTACCAATTAGTATTTTACATATATTTTACTATTTTTTATAATTTACGTAGCATGTTATGGAACATAAAATATTTTCCACATTCATTAGTTATTCAGAAAAGTGATAAAAATCTACCAAAAAATATTTTAAATATATTTTGCTATTTTTTTTTAAATTAATGTAGGTTTTAATATAATTCAAAATATTTTCCACATTTATTGGCAATTCAGAAAAGTGATAAAAATCTACCAATAAATATTTTAAATATAGTTTACTATTTATTTAATATTATAAATATATATTCAAGTGCATATATATTTTTTCGTGGCCATTTTTTCGGTGCATTTGTTTAAGTGAGTAAATGTATACGAGCATTTTGCATTTAAAAAGCCATAAAAATCGAGACTCCTCGGGCGATTCTCCATTTAAAACTGCAATTGGCATTGAAATTTAACACTGGCCCTTGCATTCATTTGCAGAGCACGTTTCTTGGCCCCCCCTACTTCATTTCCTTCCCCCCTCCACACCCCTGGATTTCCCTTGATTTTCCCCCTCGATTTTCCATCCTCTTTGGTGGCGCTTTGTGTGTGGGCAGTCGGCAAAAGTCAGCGACTAAATTAATGTGTGCAATCAAATGTGAGCAATTCCCAACTCGCTGAATGATTCAAGTGTAATTTTATGGGAAACGTGGGGAAGGGAAATTGTGGCTTAAATTACATAGTATGCTAATATCTGGGCTCCAGAATCGGAGTGGGAATTCTGCTAATTATAACCACTGTTTGTGCACTTTGCTGCACCACGAATACAGCGGAGTTTTAAATCAACTGTTTAAGCGGGAAAATATGATTAAACAGAACACACAAGAAAGCGTTAATATCTTTATTTTCTATTACTTCTTTGTTTTCTTTGAGAATAGATTTTATATTTTATTTCCTACTGACCGTTTTTTATCCGAAGCCGTTTATTTATTAAGATTTATGACATGTATTAGTATTTTTAAACTAGAATATTTAAATTTTTCCATCAGGCTTATTAAAACGCTGAAAAAATGTTATTCAAACTTTAATAAGCCATCGTTTTTTTTTTGCGTTTTTATTAACTTTATCGTTGGCCTATATTTTCCACAAAAATGGTTTTGACAGATTTAGGCCAAAAAAAACTTGGCAAATTTATTAATCGTTTGCTGCTAGGTCGCAAAATTAAAATTCAATTTATTGTTCAGTTGGCGACAGTTAAAAAAAATTACTACAACTGACACAGCATTTCTGCAAATATTGTAAAACTTTTTAATGCAAACTCTGAATTTTTTAAAGTAATTTTTATGCGTGTGTTTCCAAAGGGAAAAGGTTTTATTTGAGTGCAAATCTTTTGCAGAAAAAAGATATACATTTTTTGTAGCCTTTCGAAAGGGCTTTTAACTTTGGCTTTTTTGGGCTTTGTGAACAACCCATCAAATTACAGTCGAAATTTGTTATCCAATTAGGAGTTCGCCCCTCAATTTTCGCAAAAATTTCACTCCAAACTACAAAAACGAGGCGTTTTTTGCTTAATTTCGATGTACAAAAAATAAATGGAGTGTTTTTGGTCCTTGTTTTTTTTTTTTGGGGTGTGCTGCCAGAAAGTTTTTTGCAGCTGCAGCGGCAAAGTAGATTAAAATCTAAATACACACACACACACACAGACACTCATAAATTGTGCTCAAATAAACCGAATTAAAAGTGCAAAACAAGGAGAGCAACAATGCAAAGAGTGTGCCAAAAGTGGGGGGAGCGGGGGATGGGAAAACTTTTTCAAACAGTTAAGTGTAAAGGCGCGTCATGTTAGACACACCGCAAGCCACGCCCCGCCGCAGCCTTTCCGCCCCTAAATCCTGGTTGACTGGACTAACTTTTGACAAAAATGTCGACAAAAAAACGAAGCGGTTGTAAAAAAAGTAAAGTGCACTGCAACTTTTAATAAAATTTTTACTTGCGATCAAATGTTTGTGATCGTTTTACATTTGAAAACCAACCTAATGCCTACAATTTGCAAAACATAGAAGAAATTTTTTCAATCGGACCACTCGGTAAAAAGTTAAAAGCAAATAATGAATTGTGCGCCACATAGATGGCGCCACTTTTAAGCAACTGCTTGGTTTGCCCTGCTTGCCACTGCTTGCTTTTAGTATTGAATTTCAGGGTATTTACAACCAAAATACAATTTTTTTGATGATTTTCTACCGAGATATGCTATTTTTCTTCATTTAACTTGTTATTTATATCCTTGGACCCAAATCTCGTACCGTTTTGCTTCTTGAACTCTTATTTTTTTCCGTGTAGGGCAGTCGAGGGTTAACGGACAGCAGACAAACGGACATGCGGACAGCTCCCGACAGCCGCCACACACGGAAGCCATAAAAACTTATGGCAAAATATATAAAAATTCACCCTTTTTATTGTGGCAAACAACGAGAACGAGAAATAAAATAAAATGCAAAGCGTTTTACCCCGAGCGGCATATACACAACCTCTCACACACACACACACACAATCTGCAGTCAAAAGCGAACCTAACTGAACAGAACTGAAGCGAACTGAGGAGAACCGAAACTGACTGTCGTTGCCACCGTCTCAACCCTTTGGGCCAACTAAAATTAAATGCTGAGTTTAGCAAAAGTACGAATATAAAAAATACACTTAAGGCGGTGGGAAGCCGAAGGTGGAAATACCCTTTTTAGGAGGTTCATATATGTAGTATCATAACCATATATTACTTATATGGCATTGCATCTAATCCAAATGATATTTGCTTTTAATATTTGGTATTTGGTCTATGCTATCTTAATAATATTATGATTATTATGATATATAGTTATTCATTCTGATCTATACTGATCTCTATTTATGGTGGGAATACCCTTTATGAGGCTTATATACGTAGTATCATAACCATATTACCATATTTCTAATAGAAATGTTACTTCGTATTGAATAAATACAATGTAATTAGGTATATGATATATGGTTAAACTAAAAAATGCATTAAGTTTCCCATGCTATCGTAATATTATATGATATCATAATATTATATGATATTGCATGATATTTAAACATTTTGATCTCTACTTATGGTATTCCCCAAGGCAGAAATACCTTTAAAACCGGCTAGGGTATTCAAACAGAAGCAATGTGGCATGCAATTGTTGTAAAACAAAGGCAATGAAGATTCGAAATGAATACAAACAGCCAAATGGGGCGCAAACAAAAATAAATAAAATACAAAAAAAAATAAGAAAGAAATGGAAAAGGGAAAAGCAGCAGCAGCAGCAGCAGTAACGACGGCAGTAAGGAACAGCAGTGTGTGTAGTAACTGGCAAACAGCAGGAGTTGCCTCATAAGAATAATAATAATAATAATATAGCAGAATATATGTGCATACATATATCGGGATATGTGAAAACGGTCCGCGCATAAATAACGGAATTGCAGTGCACACAATGTGGAACAGAAGGTTGAAAACTCCAAGGGAAAATATGAAGCGAGGAGAAGGAAAAGGGAACATGTGAAAGATCGAAAGATAAACCTTAACTAGCTACTGTTTTGTATTACGTAAATCCTTTAGGTAGCCTATATGTAAAAGATCTTTTATGAAAGGGAGTTACAAAATAGAATAATACAAGTATTTCTAGAAAAAATAATAACGATAGGATCTCATTTATTTTTCTTATTCCCAAAGAAAAAAGAGTTCAGATCTATAAAGATTGATACAATATAATATACTAAAAGTACAAATAAAATAGTTTAGGTGAAATAATCGTAGTGAGTTCTTAATATTAATGTTATATACCCTTTTTTCGTATATAACCATTTTGGTAATGGTTAAAATTTAAAGTAGATATGGAATTCCTAGTGATTGACAGCCGAAAAAGGGGAATCTCCCTGCACAACAGGTGCTTGTTTGGTTCTTCAGAGTAAAAGACAGATCCTAAGAAATGTCAGATAGGGAAAAACCCCTGACTCGTGCTACATTTATCTGTTTTTTAAAGCAAAAGGAGAACGGTTATATGGAGAATTTCCCCTAGCAAAGAGCTTCTTCCCTGGGGACGCCTGCTGTTGAATTACCGTTTTTTGGCTTTGTTAACCCTTCTTCCGTCGGCTCTTCTCCCCTTTTCACCGTTCTTCTGGGCCTTCTTTTTATGGCTACCTCTCAGCTGTTTGTCGAGCTGAGGGTTAAACACGAGCTAAATGTTTGTACCACTACTATGCGGATAAAGAAGGGTCCTTCGAAAGGGGGTGGCCAAAAAAAAAAAAAAAGAGTGCAGGCCAGAAACAGAAAGAGATGGAGAACACACACACACCTGGCATACGTAATACGTATATTTGTATGGGGGGATAAATGCGAAATGCAATTTTCCTCTTATGGGATAGCGTTGATTTCAACAGCGAACCCCTCGCTCATCCATCCTCCCACTGACCTGCTGAAATATTCATTTTGTATTGCATTTCCTTGGGTGTCTGTGTGTGCTTTCTGTGGCTGGAAAATGGAAAATGCTCCAGCTAACTGCATTTGGCTTGAGAGATTTCGCACGTGTGCCGCATCGTAGGCATCCTTGGGTTAAGGGTAACGTGGTGATGGGAGGGGAGTGGAGGGTTAAGGGTTAAGGGTTAGTTGTCGGAAAAGGCGACCACAACCGAACACAATGTACGGGCAGGCAAACAAATTAGCAAAATCATTGTACAATCTGTAAACGTCAGACAGTGGTGTAAAAGTAATTTGTGGAGAAATCCAGGCAGCGGGATTTCTCAACTGCATTTTTGAAATTATTTTCCAAAGATGAGCACGTATAACTCTGTGAGGTGGCACTCTATTAGCATCCTTTAGGTTCTGAAGGTAACTCTTTTTAAAGTGTGGGTTTTTTTTAAAGATCTATGAGATTTAGTTTCTTAGCTTTGAAAATATACCTGGTGAGGTAGCACTTTTTAGGAATCCTTTAAGATCTGAAGGTAACTCTTTTTAAAGAATGGGTTTTTTAAAGATCTCTGGGATTTAGCTTCGTAGCTTTGAAAATATATTTTGTAAGGTAGCACTTTATAGCCATCCTTCAAGATCTGAAGGTAAATCTTTTTACAGTATGAGTTTTTTAAAGATCTTAACTTTAAAAATATACTTTTTAAGATAGCACTTTATAGACATTCTTTTGAGATCTGAAGGTAACCCTTTTTTAAAAATTGGGTTTTTAAAAGATCTTAACTTTAAAAATATTTTTTGTAAGGTAGTACTTTATAGGCATACTTTAAGATCTGAAGGTAACTCTTTTCAGAGTAAGGGGTTTTAAAAGATCTCTGGGATTTAGCTTCTTTATTCTGAAAATATATTTTTTAAAATTTACTTTACCATCTTTAAATGAAATAAGACCGGGTATACTTTACCAAGACCACTGTTTCCAAGAACCGAAATCCCAAATCCACTTCGATTCACGCTCACTTTCACAACAATGGGAGAGTAGCAACCCCCTTTGGGTCATTGTTTATCGAGAGGGGCCGCGAACAACCCCTCGATGAGGTCCTCAAATTAAAGACCGAACCCAGAGAAACATTCATCCATATCGAGAGACGGGCGGCAATAAATTTATAAGTTCTGCTAATGTGCGTTAATGGCTTGTAGTGTTTTGAAAAAAAGCGGGGATATAAAAAAAAGCGAAGAGAAGCCCAAAAAATGGTTCGGTCTGGTCGTGTGCCTACTTAGCATATTTCGCCCCCAACCGCTTTGCCTGCTTGTTATTTAATTTTTTCGTTTGTATGATTAGAGGTTATTATGCTAATTTGTTGCTCTGCCCACCCTTTTTTCACTCTCTGCTTTTCTCGTTCAGCTCCAATCCCAAAAATTCGCCTAGTTTCGCCTGTGAATTCGGACATTATGGTGTAATTAGCAATACCGTTATGTGTTTCGGACCTTGTTCCACAGTCGCCGTCGATGTTTAATTTATGCAAAATTACTCCAAGCAATGGAGGCGTTTCCACAGAAAATAAAAAGGAAAACATGAAAACATCGAGCGAGGAGGGGGCGAAAAAACTTCTCTTGTTCTGTTTCCTTTTTTCAACTCCCCGTGTTTTTTCGTGTTCCTTTCATTTTGAGGTTATGCCGGTCTATATTTTTGAACAATGTGCTAAATGAGTCGAATGTTTGTGAAACACCCAAAAAATTAAAGGGGATTTAATGTGGTTCATAATGACTCCAATAATGATGTGACCAAGAAATCTACATAAAGGGGTTTGGTTAATGGTTGAGGTGATAGGTTATAAGTCAGCATACTGATAAGGATGTAAAGTCAACGAAAATTAGGAAAAATTAATTTCTTAAAAATAATGAAATGCTTTAGGGACGATAATTTAATTTCTACAATAATAAGTTCAAGTGATATCCTTAATTTGTGATCTAAAATATAAGAGATCAATTGTATATTATAAAAAAATATTATCTAAAATATTAAAATAATAATGAATATCAAATGAACAAAAATATGTTTACCAATAGAATGACTTATGAATAAGATATATCATCCCTACCATTCATTAATTTATAATTCTTTCCTCTTTCTTTTTTTCAGGTATGTATCAAAAACCTCGTCCTGACCTCGTGGGTCATCATCCCAAATGGCCAAGTGCACATAGTGAGCGGCCCAAACGAAGCCAACCGCACATCATATATGCATGTATATATAGTTTAGATATAGATATATATATATATTCTGGCAAAAGTTTGCGTTAGTTAACTGAAAAAGTATTACGCAGTCTAGTGCCCAACTATGGGCCAAAAGCCCACGAAAACTTTAAATATAGCCACATAATTTTTTGGCCAGCTGTAGTGGAGAAGGCCAAAACTTTTCGCAGGCTTCATAAATGTGTGTGTGTGTGGCAAGCTGCATCCCCTGGCTGCGCCTCCCACCACCCACCACCCATCTCCTCCTCCCCCTCGGATTTTCCCCTGCATTTTGCAGGCTGGCCTACCTACGAGATATTTTTGTGCTGAGTTTACATTATCAATGAACGGCTTTTGCGCTTTTTGCGCTTTTGTGTGGCTTGGTCGTCTAAGTAGCCACCACACACCCCCCCTCCCCCCGAATGTGGGCGAGGGGGCGTGGCAGTTGCGGTTTTGGGCGTGACGGCAACTATGAAATAACGGCACTAACGACTAACGCTCGAAAAGTAAGTAATCTGCACACACAGAGAGATGTATGCATAGATACGCGCTTACATGGCAGCCCCAACTTTACCCCTTTCTCACCGCCCACACACTCAACCACCCACTTTCCATACATTTTCCACCCAGCAGCCGTGTGTCGTTGTTTGTGGGCCGCCAACAGAAATTTGTTGGGCAATTTCCAAGCCAACAAATCTCTGCAATGCTGGTGCAGGCAAACCCAACCAGCCAAGCCACCCATCCAATTCACCCACTGCCCCCTTAAAAAAGAAAAAAAATACCACCCAACTGAGCAGCCTATAAAGCTTCGGTTGGAACAGCCAAGGATTGCACTCTCCAGATGCTTAGGTTACCAAAAACCATCAAGTTTCCCGAACTTTTCGCGGAGTTAAGAAGCCGGGAAAATGCTTATAAGTATTCCGCGTGGGAGAAAGGAATTCTTGAAACTAAAATGAATATTTTGAAATTTAAAATTAAGTATACTATTAGGTGTTAGATTCATTAGCTAACAGATCATACTTTTTTAAATGTAAAAAGGAAATCGGTCTTATTTTAAAAACGATAAACTGGAAACCTAAAAGGGAATTATTTTTATACCCGTTTCTCGTAAAATATATATATTCTATATATACCAAAACGTATAAGAATTTTTTGAAATCGAACCACTCACTCAAAAGTTATAAGCAAAAAAAGAATTGTCCACAAATAGATGGCGCCACTTCCAAGCGACTGCTTGATTTTCTCTGCTTGCTTTTTTTTTTTATCAAGTGGGTCTTCGAGAATACAGTTTCCAGGTATCATATTTTAAAACTTTATAAAATCAATCAAAAACATCGAATGAGGAGTTGAGTGGAGGGTCTTGGCCACAACCACCTGGCCTAATCTCTCGTAGGACTCTAAAATGAGGCGCCTAGTGGGCGGTGGGTGGTGTTGCTTTTCAGTGGGTGGATTGGTTCCTGGACACACATGCCGCTTGTAACTTGCACATGCACAATGCCAGCTGCTGATGCTGCTTGCTAACAAGGCTCGGACCTTCGTGGAGGGCGCCTAAAGGGGGCGGCTCACCACCCACTACTACCCCTCACCACCCACCACAGTGGAACAGGCCCGGCATACACAAACTGTCGCCAAAAACAATTTCGCTGAGATTTAAGTTCTGTTCAACAATTTCCGCTTTGGCCCCCTTTGCGATTTTTGCTGTCGCAAAAAAAAATAGGAGAAGAAAATAGTGGGAAAATGGGCAGGAAAAGTCCACCCACAACTCCTCTCGGGCTGCACAACAAAAACCACATTCATAGATAATGTGCAGCTTGGGTTTGTGGTTATTTTGTATGCTCCGTCGGTCTGCCAGTTGCCAGGAACTTGCCACTCCCCCTTCACCATTTGCCGCCCACTACATATATATATATTTAGTATATATAGAGATATCTATTTTTTTTTTTGGTTGCATCGGAGGGGCAGAAAGAAGAAGTGCTCATCCAATTTTCGTTGTCGTCGAGGAAATTTTTGGTGTGCGCGCGCTCTACAGAAATTGCATTTTTCTCTGGGCCCGCTGACAATATCGCGACGTCCTCGCTTTTCCTTTTGTCCTGGCCAACACACACACAAACACACACACAGAGGCACACAATCATAGAGTGAGATAGATGGAAAAGGGAAGCGAAACTGACAACGGATTCGGATTTGGATTCGGTTGAGGACGAGAGGATGAGGATGGTTTGGATTTGGACCGCCGCAAAGTTACCCGCCAGTCAAGCGCTCGGCCACAAACTTTTGGGCACGATTTTCGGTTAGCGAAACAACCATTTTCTGTTCTTCCTCCCTTTTTTTTTTTTGCCCGTTTTGTTTCGTCAGTCAGTCAGCGTTAAAATGTGCTGACTGTACTGGTGGTCTTCTGCTCGCTGCCTTTTCGCTGGCTTTGTCATTATCAGTGGGGCTTTTTGGGGGAAGCCGGCTAAAAGGGGACAAATCCGGCACTAAACTGCTGCAATTTTGGCCAGTTTTCGGTTTAGATTTAAGCTGCAGGCGTTCTATTTTTGTTAGGCTAAAATCAAAATATTAAACGTGTAGGTTAGGCGCAAAAAAACTACGAGAAGTTATGGCGCCCACAGTTTTAAAGTTAGAGGTAGTGTGTAAATGCAATTTGGTTTGGTTTATTAAAACCTACCGAAATGCAGAAGAAATTTTTTAAATCGGATCACTCAGTAAAAAGTTATAAGCAAATAATAAATTGTCCGCCATATAGATGGCGCCACTATCAAGCGACTGCTTGCTTTGCCCTGCTTGAGACTGCTTGCTTTAACTATAGAGTTCTCTCTTGCTTGCTTTATATTTGATTATTTCAAACCGCATATTGAACACAGCTTAAAAGCAGTTCGATGTATCCAATTCCGGTGACAAGTGATTAACTTGGCTAAGGTCACTTTCAGTCACTTTTGCGACACTCGGGTCAAAAGTTCACGAATTGATCAATGTCGCTGTCAGCCAGTCACTCATCCACATGGCCTGCTGTGCTCCTCCTTGCGAGCCAAACAAATCAAAGTAAATTAGAAGTTGAGACACAAAACACTGAATGGAGAGAGAGATGGGGCGCAGAGAGAGAGAGAGAGAGAGAGACGGGTAGTTAAGTGCAATTCTCTTCGCATTGATTGCGCACTTGATTACGATAAATGAAACGTCAACAAGCGAGAAGGAGCGAGTGCGAGTGCAAGAGCGAGAGCGAAGGATGTGGGGTCCTTGGGGGCATCCTGTGCAGCCTGCACGTATTGTTGCCGCTGTCCTTGTCCTCCTCTCACTGATTTCTTTTGTCTACGCTAGATGGAGGCACTGAGCAAAAAAGTGTCTTGCACCCAGAAGAAAATTGTTACGAAAATGTAATCAGTTTGATGAAGTGCGGGATCAATTTGATATGTATAACTCAAATGTGTCTTTCTCCCTCCCACTCTAGTGATTTCAATTGCCATATTGCTTTTTTCTCTCGCTCTTTTTTTGAGACAGAGACTCTCCGTAAGAGAGAAATATTTTATAATATCAATTTTACCATGCTTTAATGTTAAAATCGATATGAACAATGCTGTTAATAAAATACAGGATACGAAGTGATGATCTATTTGATGAAGTCCGGGATCAATTTGATATGTATAACTCAAATGTGTCTTTCTGGCTTTCTTCTCTCTCTTTTTTTGAAGACAGAGACTCTCCGAAAGAAAGAAATATTTTATAATATCAATTTTACCATGCATTAATCTTAAAAACGATATGATTTTTTCTTTTTGTGTGTACCTATCGATTTACTTATTTTATCTCAAAACATTTTCCTTGATTTTTCCCCGAACTGGTGCACAATTTCTCCCAGTGCACTGATGACTTGTGTGCGCGCCTTTCCCTACTACCTTCCTCAGCTGCGTCAGCGTTTCTCATCTCTTGTCTCGACGGCGGCCGAAAAATCACAGAGGCCAAGCCGGAAAATCAGGCTGATGTCTCCTCCGCTTTTCCTCCCCCCCTCTCCCCTCCTCCTTATGCGTCCGGGGACCCAGAGCCTTTTCTCAAGGCGCCGGAGCAAATGTTGACATGCTGGCAGCAAGCCGTGACTGGACTTTGGACTTTTGGACATGGACACGGACATGGATCCGTATCCGGACACTCGGTTACATGGTCCTGGGAGACGGGAAAATGGGAAATGGGTTGGTTGGAGAGGGGTGGAAGAGGGGGAAGGGGGGTACAAGGCACGGTATCCACTCACGTCGCTGGGCCGTCTGTTTGTCATTTTGCCGCTTGGCCACTTAAGGCAACAATGTCACCTACCCGAGAACAGAAGAAGCCAAGCCAAGCCACCCCCCAAAGGTTATTCGCCCCCCACCCCCTCCCCCCTTGGAAAATCCTTGAGTGAGTGCACAACCCCCCACCCCCACAGTTCCTCCCCTTTTCATGTGTGTGCTCCGCCACTCTGGAGAATTCATTCATGTTGAAATGCGCAAATTTGTTATCAACGCTTTATGCCATTATGTTTCATGTTGGTTGGAGATTTTCCCCTACCGCCCATCCCCCCACCCCCGTCCCCCTATTGTTTCTGGCTGCACAACATTTGGCCAACGCTTTGCTCATTTGTTTTTCCACAACGAGCATATCGCCAAGCTCAAGAAGTTCCAGCCAAGAAAAGCCCATTGTCTGTGGGTTGTTTTCCACGACCCATCAACCCCTGAGTTTTATCCCCCCCCCCACCCCCTTTCAACTGCCTTTGGGTCTGTGGGTCGTCGTTTCCTTTGTGGCTCATTGACTCATTAGATGTGGATAAATTTGGAAAATCAGAGACAAAGATGTCTGATATGATGTTGCTGGGAAAATATTAGACTTTAACCAAAAAAGAGGAAGGTTTAAAAAATAAACTAATATTATTTTAACCAATTCGGAGTCTAGTAAGCTGTAATTAAATATTATTAATATTAGAATTTTCTCAAGTGTGCCGCTGACTGCTGAGGGGCATGAATGTTTCAGCAGCATTTCATGTAAATGAGTTGCATCCACACGCTCGCTCGCCTCCAGAAACTACCAAATATTTTAGTTCTCTTTGGGACTTGCAAAGTTCTGGGTGGAAAACAAAAAAAATGCTCACCCACAAGCAACGCAAACAACAACGGCGGCATTTTATTGAATACAAAGTTTTCAGGGGGTTTGGGGGGGTTTGGGGGGGTTTGGGGGGGTTTGGTGGGTCCACCCCAAAAAGGCAAGGCCGCAGTGTATTATAAATTAATAAGCGCTCAAACACACTGCCACACACACACACACGCTCACAGTGGAGTTTTGGCATAAATAATAAAGTTAAATACGCTTACACGACGCCTTTTTGGTGGAAAAGGCGTCGAAACTTCAGCGCAACTGCAAATGCCGAATTTATCCAGCGAGTTCTCAATTGTTTTGCGTGTGTGTGAGTGTGTGTAGTTTGAGAGATCCTTTGGGTAACATTTTGGGCAATTTGAGCCATTGGATGAGCGGCAAAGTTGAGCGGTAAATTTGCCAGCGAACTTCCGCAAGTAGTCGAAATTTTAATGGAAACTGAAAAGGTTTTAGTTGGGAAAATAATCCAGAGATAGAACAAAATTAAAAATAATTTAAAAAGCACAATCGATAAATTTATCGAAGTTGTGCCATCTCTAACGCACGTATATTAAAGTGCTTCATACTTTCATATTTTTCTAAATAATCCTCTGTGGTTTTAAAGGCAATACGTCAAAATATATACAATTATTTCAAGTACTGATATCTTTAGATTTATCAATACATACCCATCCTAAAGCTATGCACTTCCTTCAGTGATAAATTGCCTACTTATCGATAAACATAAAACCAAGTTTTTCGTTCAATTTGGAACCTACACTTTTGTATTTCGATTCCCTATAAATTGTTTTTGGCACCCCCTACCAATTTATCAACACTTTCGATTAGCTTACCACGAAACTCCATTCCGATGGAGATTTGTCACAAGAACCGCAATCCGTTGGAGCAACTCTATCAAAATTCCGAGAATTGTCAGCGCGTCGCATTGCCCGGAATTATTTTGATTAAGTAGCCGGGCCAAATCGATATATCAACGCGTTTGCACGCGACATCCAACATTCAACATCCACATCCAGTGTTCCCCAATTTCAGCTTCGGTTTCGACTTTCGGGATCCCGGTCCCCCAAAGTTCCCATCCGAAACTCCCAACCTCACTTCCATTGTGGATGTACAAACCAGAAAACCGAAAACCCAAAAACGACAATGACAAACGCAGGCGACACTTACGCACTTGTGCATTTGTATCTGTATCTGTGGCGGTGTATTCGTGTGTGTGTGTACTTTGTATCTGTATCTTTGCTTGATTTATAACCAAGCGAGGAGAACATAACCGCGCACTTTAATATGAATCATTTGACATATTTCGGATGTTGCCTTTGTTTTTAACCGTCTCACAATTTTGATTTATCGCTGCCTTCGTTTCCCCCCTTCATTATTGCTTCCTGGCTTCATTAGGGTGGCGAAAGGGGGGCAGGCAGGAAAAGGAAAGGAGAGGAAAGCGGAGGCGACAAAAATTAGTGAGAAAATTTATTGCATGTGCGTTATCGTTTTATTCGAAGGTGACTGCCTGCATTCAAATGCCGGTCCTACTGAGTCAGAAAATTGAAAGATACCAGAATGTAAGGCATTCCAAGGAAGAGAGAACATGAATCGAGAAGTTTAAGTGGCAATCGGAATTCGGGAACCAATTAACAACTCTGAGTTTATTAAAAACAAAAGGAATTTTCGAGAACCGACTATTTTCAAATTCATTCTTGGAAAATATCTGAAACCTAAAGAAACCTCGTCTTAATTACTCAATCTCAACATAGGCAACTCTGTTGGTTCAATTTGCTGTTGGGGTGACAACCCTGTCGCAGATTATGTGTGTGTATCAAAAGGCCTCCTATTTTCTTCTTTAAAAAATATTTTTAAACTCATTCTTGGAAAATATCTAATTCTAAAGAAAACCTCCTCTTAATTACTCAATCTCAACATAGGCAACACTGTTAGCCTTATTTGCTGTGTGGGTGACAACCCTGTCGCAGATTATGTGTGTATATCAAAGGGCTTTTTATTTTCTTCTTTTGAAATCCAGCAATTTAAAAGAGATCCCTCCATCAATCGGTAAATTGCGTCTGCTAAACCAAGTTGTCATCGCTTTTGGGCTCGTATTTTCTATATCTCTCAGAAATCGGACTGAAACAAAACAAATTTGCATACGCTAAGGAGGCAAAAAGACGAAAAAAATCCCAAAAAAGGCCAAGAGAAGCGAAAACGATTGACTGTCGGGCGGAAAGTTAATGCAACTAATGACAAAAACACCGTCACCTGAGGGGGGTTGGGGATTGGATTGGGTGGAAATCGAAGGACCGAGCAGCGATTCGGGCACTTTGGCACTTGATTCATTCAGTGACACTCACTCAATTTCTTGCTGATAAACAAATTGAATGCGGATTCCGAGAAACTTGTCCCCACTCTCTCCACCCGAAACAAAAAAAGGAGGAAGAACGGGGGTAGATTCTGCCCCTGGGGGCACACACACACACACACAAATGGAAGTGAAATAAAAGTTGAAAGGGAATAAATAACGAAAAGCGCATTGATTTATTTTAGCCAGTTTGTTGTTAACATTTTAACGATTTTGTCCTGGCATTTTAGCCAGTTTCTGGCTCTTTCATCCCTACTACCTGACTCCTTTCCCCGCATTCGTATTCGTATTCGTTGTTGTCTCCAGTGTCTGTCGCTTAGCCAAATTGCTGAACATTAGTCACCGATTGACAAGGCAAAGTCAGGCCGAGAACCCGAATTGAAGTCGGGCCAAGAAGGTCCTCAAACATCTTGCTCACTGCCCTTCATTTCTACCTGTAGGTGCACTGCAAAAAATCAGATTATTTTCTGGAATAAAAACATAAATATTATGTTATGAATACAAATGAACCAAACCTGCACTTCAAAATATTTGTTTCAAAAACCTCAACCCTTTTAAATCTTAACTTGACACCACGACTTTCTCACAGTGGAACTTCTCCCGATTTACCATATACAAATCAACTAATTTCAAACTTTTCGATATTTTAATGAAATACAAAAAAAAACAGGGAAATAGGAAACGGAATGAAGCAGGTGAGGAGGCTAAGGTGAAATATTTTCTGTTCGGCTACTGTCGTTCTCGCTCCCATTCTTCAGACATTTGTCACTGTCGCCCGTTGTCGTTGTCGCTTGGCCAGGTTACCGGCACTTTGGCTAATGAAACGCCAGCTAACCGATGGGTCGTAGGCCATATAAATAGCATTTGAGGGCTACCTGAATTGCCACTGCATTTGAACCGAAAAAAAAGGTATTCGAATTCTAATCAGAACTATTCAAAAAGCACAAAAATTAGCATACGAAATGAAAAGGTGACTTGAAATCATGCGGTGATTCATAGTTGAAGATGGTAACCCTGGTTGTTTTCCTTTTTAATTGTTTTTTCGGCTCCTTTCAAAATTTTTGCAGGTTTCATGGCTAATATTTCATCGGTATGGCGCTGAACAAAGGCAACTCTGCGCCATCTTTGTGCTTTGCATCTGCAATGCGGGTGACAACCCTGCCGTAGATTAGGTTTTTGCTCACTTTTTGGCCAGCTTTTTTGCTCGCTTTCTCAGCGGTTGGCTGTGTCTCCTTTGTGGCGCACTGGCGTTGGCATCTCCTTTTGTTCGCTTGACAGGCGCTCGTAGTGGGCGAAACCCCCCCCCCCACTATGTGTTTTGGAAATCATCCCCCTACCCCCCTTGGAATGAGTATGTCCCCCCACCCGTTTTTGAATAGTTGGCCATTGGCGATGTCCGTGGAATGAGTGTGCGACACTTGGCGATTGCCCGTGTTTGCATTCTACAATGGTCCAAAACAAGCAGAGTTGCCACCCCCAATTTAACAGCCCCCACCCCCATCGCATTCTCCCTACCCATCCTGCCCCTCTCACACATTTTCCCCAATGGGGGCCGAAAACAGTGGAAATGTCTGACGAAAAATTTCAAACACGTTTCAATAAAATTCAATTTGTAGCACATTTCAACGCTTTCCGCTTTCTCCTCTTCTGCTCCCGCTCCCCCATCCGCCACCCCCCACTCACATATGCATGAATTTCCTTTTGCACTTTGGGTACACAAACCCCCCGAAACCCCCATTCTACTTTTTTTTTTTGGGACCCATCTCCATTGCGTTTGCAAACCATTTTGGCACTTTGCTTTTGAGCTATGCAAAATGAACGACAACAAGGCGCAGCTTGTGAGTGGGGCTGTGTGTGCGTGAGTGTGTGTGTGTAGGGGGTGGGGGGTTCGAAACCCCGTCCCGAAATTTCGCGATATTTTCGATTTCGCGTTTACTTTGCCTCCTTTGCGGCACTCAAACCAAGCTCAAGGATATTTTTCATACATGTCGCACGCACGCATACCCATTTACCACCACCCCCCTTGCTTTCCCACCCTTCGGCCGTTTTCCACCACCCCTAACCCCCCCACACCCCCCACTTTTCCCACTCAATTCATGTGGCATCCGTTTCGCTCTGCCCACAAAATGCAAATGCAAACAGCATACGAATTAGTAAAACGGAAACAGGCGTTTGTGTTTTGTAATATTTGGCCCAAAACAACACAAACACACTCTCAGACACACACACACACGTACACATACGGGAAAACCCGCACTCCTACAGGTAAACAGAAAGGAAGAGGTCCTGGAATAAAATAGAAACGCACTCTCCGCTCACTCTTTTCACCTCTACTCACCTCGAAGACGACCTCTCGCTTTCACCACACACCATCTATGCAGCCCTCTCTTTCTTCGGTCCTCGTTGCCTCTCTCTCTCTCTCTTGTCCTGTTTGCTTTCATCGGCTTCATTTTGATATTTTTGCTTAAATTACCCAACTGGCACGTTTTGTAAACCCCCCAAAAATAAACCCCCACTCTCTACACTAAAAGAAAATATGATGGAGTTTTCTATATTTAAAAAAAAAAATCTTGTATAACATGAATAAATTGATATTCTAGCAGAAAATTTTTGAAGCTTTACATTTTATTTAAAAAATAAATAAATAACTAAAAAAATTTGAAAAAAAAAAGTTTTTTCAACTTTGACGACCTACTAAAATTTGCAAATCCCGGAAACTCATGGGTTCACTCCCCAAGTGAAGTGTGTTGAAATGCTTAATAACCAACTATGACCTCGAGTTCAAACATCTTTGCATGTTTTATGTTCAACAGGTCATTAAATCTCTAATAACACTTTCCCATAAATATTTAAAAATCCTTTCAACATTTTTAAAGTAAAATTGATATAAAAACTCGTTAATTTCTCGCCGTGCAGCTCCTTCGACTTTTTCTATTAGATTTGCAGCGATGCGTAAGGTTTAATAAGCAGCGCGTGATATTCATTATCCACAAAGGCAGAGGCAAAAAATAAATTAGGAGGTGTGGAATGGAGGCAAAATGTATTAAGCTCGGCTCGTGTGGATTTTGCAATAATGCAAAATGAATACACACACAGAGGGCAACAAGAAAAAGAGGCAGTCGGGGTATAGAAACACCCATCCATCAGGACACTGGACCCACTGCCGCCACCCTTGCTAACAAAATAAATAAAGTACAAGCGGGAAAATCAAGTGAAATCAATTTAATACACTTTTCATCTGGGAACGACGAACTCCCTCCCAGGGATGGAGCGACATGGCAACTCTGGTGGCTGAGGAGGAGGAAGAGGAAGAAGCGGAAAAAGTGGAAAAAGGTTGGGGGTGGGCACCCTGATTCATCTGTGATTCACCATCTTGTTCGGTGCGGCTTCTTTGCCTGGCCTAATTTATTACATTTTAATGACTTTTTCATACACACGAGCCACACACACCAAGGCGGTGGATATACACGGCTAGATGCGGAGTGGGAAAGGCGCATAAATCGCATCTTGATATCGCATTGATATGCATGCTGGCACCGCTCAGGATGGGCCACATAATTAGAAATTAGAAGGAGCCAGGACAACGGCACTGCCGCGATAAGGATCGTGACAAATACGCATGGGGGGATATATGGTATATGGTATATGAAGTAGATGATGAAGAAGAAGAACCTCAAGAACGACTGGGGGAGGGAAAACACCTTGTGGCAGGTTGTGTTCTCCATGTCTATTAAGGTCTATTAGGAAGTCTTGCCCTATAAATTTGTTTAAAATACTACAGTTTTAACCAAAATAAATGATATAGGGTTAGGAAAGTCATCGTTATATCTATAGTATATACAATAGACTTAACATATTGGTTGTTATAACTTTAGAACGACTGGGGGATGGAAAACACCTTGTGAAAGGTTTCTGTTTTCCATGTCTATTAAGGTCTTTTAAGAACCCATGTCCAATAAATTCTTTTAAAATGATATTGGTTTAAAAAAAACATCGTTATAACTATAGTGTATACAATAGACTTTTACATATTGTTTTTGATTGATTTACTTGAGTAGTTAACTACATTTAACTTTTCTTCAAGTTGTTTACTGAGGTGTATTCACTACCCACTTAAGACAATATATTTTCTTTTTGGGCTATTATTTCCCCATACATATATATTTCCCTCAAATTACTGTGACTTCCTGTCTTGGGCAACCGAAACGAACTCGCACATTGCATAAGTTGTGCTCATCCTGACATCTGCGCTTGCTGCTGCAGTGTTTCGCATGCTGCGGGTCTTGTGTTGCGGCAACATTGGCAACTGTTAATGGCTTCGACAATTTGCATTTTCGGCAATCAAATAATGTTTGCCATCGCCTGCAGTTGCCGGCATTACAATGCTCCAAAGGGGGTGGAGGTGGGGAGAAAAGCGGGAAAGTGGGAAAACCGGGGTAGTGGCGGTGGTGCTGCAAACGTTGACAGGCTAATTACACATGCCAGTCACAAGTCACCGGAGTGCGCCGGCAGTTCGGGAAGTGGTTACTTGGCTATTTGTCATGCGGCCGTGTCGATGGAGTGCCGATGGTTGCGTCATAAATGCCCAAGGTGTATTTTCACGATCGGAAAAAGGATCAGAGATATCCAAAAGATATTATAATATAATAATTATATATAAAAATTAATATTTAATAATACGATTATGATCTACTTCAATTTAGTATTATTAAAATGTTCAATTTAAAGAAATACTTAATATTTCTCTATCCAAAACCAACCCATATATATTTTTTTTCTCTGTACCCAAATTGTGCGTGCAGCGCGGCCAACCTGTAATTATCGCCCGAAAGTCTTTCGACTTAATTATGGGCCGCGATCACGGCAACTGTTGCACCCTCATCACTCTATCATACTTCACACAACGACAGCTGGGCGCGATATCGAAACTCAAAAAGACCGGAACCCCCGCTCACATTTTATCATCCCAATCTCGAATCTGAAAACTCCGAAGCGAAAACCCTAAAACTAAGACACTAATCCCATTATGGCACTTCAAACGCATGCCAGTCAGTCGGCCAAAGGCATGATTTCATCATACCGAAGATGATGAAGGGATGGATGGACTGTGTGTTTTCGAGAGTTTTTTTTTGGGGGGAGTTGTTTTGAAATCGGAGGTAGCTCAGTAGCTTTATCTGGTCAGAAATCAAAGCTTGTTCTCTCTTGGGATCTGAATTTAAAGTTGAAAGAAATTGGCAAAATATGTTGACACCCGGATACTACAATTTTTGTTCCGTGTATTGAAGATTTCTAAATTCGAGTGACATTTTCCACCACATACACATTAGAGCTGTAAAATAATCGATAAACGTATCGATAATATCGATGTTTTCAAGGAAAGCAAAGTAAATAAAAAAATATATGTTTTAAATCTGTATTTAACTTGTATTAATTACTTGGAGACTATTATTATATATATTTTTCTGAAATATTTCTGATAAATATGAAAAATATCAAAGGTATCGATAATATCGGTACTGACATCGATACTTTTCAAGCTCTAATCCACATTTCCACTTACAGACAGCCAAACTTGATTGCATTTCTCCGATTCCTCTGCGTTTTTTTCTGCTTTTCGGCTGATTGCATTTTCATTGATCTCTTATCGCCTTGCCAAGAACTTTTCCCACACCTCGACATAATGCTTAACCCTATTAGGCCACGCCCACTTGGCTGGATGTCTGCTTTAATTGCTCCCGCTGAGTGGCCCGCCCCCTTTTTCTGACTCCTCTGGCCTTGCAATTGCAATTTGCATGCGATGTGTCGATGGGAGATGCCAAGAAGTTGCCAAGTGGAAATGTTTGCCGAACACTTTCGAGTGCGGTTTTTCCGATGGGTTGCGGGGATGTGACAGTTCAATGGAAAACTCTGCACACTGCCATTTTTAGTTTGACTCGCTCCCTCTCGCTCTCTCTTTTCGGCCAGGATAAACATGTTAATTTCGAGAAATGCAAAAATTCTATAATCCGATTTAATGTTTTATTCATTCCGTCTGGAAAGGAGACGACGCACACACATCCAGCTGAGCAATTAGAATTTTAAATTTCGCCTGCCTAGACATCGACAGATTGAAGCTTACTTTTTGATAAATATACAAAGAGCACAGAGAGAAATTTCGATGGAAAATAAACATGAATATTATATAAGAAAAAAATTGTATCAGGAGGAGAGTATGTTTTAGATTAATATAGAGATTTAAATAAATAAACTCCATAGTATTTTGTTTAATCCTTCGTGGTTATAACAACTTATTGTAATAGTTACCCATAACATTTTCTTACCGTGTTCATATACATACATCTTACTGTCAATATATTTTTATCGACATCGACGCACATTAACCTACTTTGGGCGCCATTTTCCTATGGCTTCTTTTCCCTCCTCCCTCTTTTTTTGTTCTTTTTTCTCGTCTCTTGCTAATGTCGCTCCTCATCCTTGTTAGATATTCAAATTTGTCGGAAGACATGGGTGCGGTGGGGGATTTTCCCGGCGAACGGGGGGCGAATGTGTCAGCTGCAAAGGGGGGTCAGCATCTGATTATGCGTTGACACCAATTTGATTTCGGGGAGAGATTGTGGGATTGTACTTCAACTTGCTCTTAAGTTTTGGTTCTCAGTTGGAAAGAATATAACTGAAAGAAATATATTTTTGTAATAATAATTTAGTCAGTTTAAATGTTAATTTAAATGATTCCTGTGTTCTTGGTACAGTTGCGTCGAAAAGCGTTTTAAGGTTGCCACACATTTCTTTTGTTCCGCGCTGCCAGATTGCATACTTAAATGTAGTATTTTATATACTGTTAACAGTTTAATAATAAATACTTAATCTATTTTGCTTATATGTTTATCTTATAAGCGAATTTTAAATATTGGTGGTTGTTTAAGATTATTAAATATTTTTTTATAATTCTCTGAACTTAAAATATGTGCCTAAAAAAATTCTAAAATATTTTTGTTGCCCACACAAATCAATAATAAATGTTTACGGATAGATACAAATATATTTGTGAGCTACGAAAGGATGCTAAAAGCCTATTTTTAGGCAGGGGGCCGCCCTTTTGCTTCTCGTCCTGGTTAAATATTATTTTGTATCTTGTTTCCGCCCAAGCGGCTTCGAACCCAACTTGCCCGGTTTCCTTGGATATGTTCTTCGGGGTTCTCGGTTCGTCGTGGGCTCTTCGGTTTTATTTACTTTTAATTTACTTTTAATTATAAATTCATGCTTTCCTTGGCTGGGATTAAGCTTTAAATGCAAAGCGGTAAACAGAGACTTGGCCATCCGTCCGCAGGACTCTTCGCTACTGCTCCCAACTCGCCTGTTTGCCTTGGCATTTCTCAAATGAGAAATGCAAAAAAAAAAAGAAAAGCGGAGAAAAGGAGGAAATTGTTTGGGGATGCGTCATAAAATTTGTATTTGGGCCATATGATTTATGCCCCTCCAGTTGGCCCGGTCCCGGATATTTATACAGGCTCATCATTCGCTTCAGTGGGCGGCCACTTTCCACTTTCCACAGTTGCCAGATATTCCGAATCCCTCCCGCTCGGAATTAATTTCAAGTTTCGCTTTCAGTTCGCTCTGTTGTTTGTGGCTTTTGTTTATTTATAGCGTTTCCTTTGCCTTTGCCAACTAATTTAGATGATTGTGGGCAGCAGGACCACCCACTTTGCCACTTTTCCTGGGGCCTCGAACCATCTGGCATCTCTATTAGTTTCTGGTTCCTTTAATTTTGGTTCGTAATATTAACGGAAAAGTCTGATAACCATCAAAGATAAATTAATTTGAAATATTAAAGATATTCCACTATTATTTGTAAAATATCCTGGTTATTGAGGGATTTCTCCCCATTTGATATCCCTTAAATTTGACTTATTTTTTTCCATCCTTATTTTGCGGTTTCTCGTCGGCTTCTTTTGCTTTCTGCCTTTGTTTTTCCTCCGCTGGCTTGGCTGCCTTTTGGTTTTCCATCTATCATCATCCCCATTTATACGCGCAAATATTTGCGCTTTACTGCGGATTTTCCTACCCTTCCCCAACACCCCCGCACCCCCTCACCCTTTGTTTTGCCATTTTCCCCGCTTTTTTTCGGGACCGCTCTCCTCGTTGCCCTTTGTATGGATTTCCATTCAATGCGAATGCCGCGCAACGCAACGAGCCGAAATGAAAATGTTTAAATGAAAGATTGATTGGATTTTGATGAATTTCAGCCACACACACACACAGATACTCACACATCCTGACTTATGCTGATATGTGTGCCGCACACACACACACAAACCTCCTTTTTTCCTTATTCTCTTGGGCTCGTTTTGTTGCTCATTGATAAGCGACCCATCGTGGAAAAAAGGCCAAAAAACTCGCACACACAAAAATTACATTCAGATTAAAGTAAAGTAAATCAGGGCGAACAAAAAATGCTGGGAAAAAAAGTATAGAGAAAGCGATAATACATCACCAATGCACGCTTTCCGGATCACGATTCGATTTTGAGTTCGCCACACAGGCAAAAAGTTGCTTTTTATGGGCCCAAAATGGGTTATACTTGTAAAAATTTTTTTTAAATATTTTGTATGACTTTTCTTAGTTAATCTCTAAACGGTTGAAGGTGATTTTGAAATTTAATATTATTACCTTATTACATTTTTATGGGATATAGAATGGAATTTGTCAAGGATTCTTTACGGCAGAACCCAAAAAATCTGCTCAAAAACCTCTTTTAATTTGCCAAAAACCAAAACAAAAGAGAATGCTAGCCTATTCCCGTTACTCAACTAAAGCAAGCAGTCGCAAGCAGGGCAAACCAAGCAGTCACTTGAAAGTTATTCATTATTTGCCTATAACTTTTTACTAAGTGTTCTGATTTAAAAAATTTCTTCTATGTTTCGGTAGGTATTAATAGACCAAACAAAATAGCTTTAAACCCGTAAAAATTACACGTCGTGAGCAGACAATGGGATTTCTTTTTTTTTTGGCAATGCAGGAAGTCGGAACGGATTAATGGTCTACGGCGGATGTATTTATTGGCTAATGCATCGCTCATATTTCCGTGGCCCTGCGACCATCAAGTGGACAATGGTCCTGCGAGCAGCGAAAGTGTGTGGGTGCCTGGGGCGTCATTAGGTTCATATGTCATCCCATGGATGCGAGAATCGCACACGGAACTAATGAATTTTTCATAAATCCCATCCCATCCACCGTTCCGCCATCAAGGGTTGCTGGCCGCCCTGTCCCCGTCCATGTGGGGTGGCTTTTCCTTTTCCTGTTTCTGTGCCTGTTCCCTTTTTTGGGTAAATTGGGAAATGGGAAATAACCACCCGTTATTTTGCCTGCAACGGTGGCTGTTGGTCCTGCGCTTGACACAAAAACCAGATTAAAAGATTATGTTGCAAATTAACTTGAGGGCGGTCACTGGACCCGTGGAGATCATCAGCAGCATAGTATTATGCGTTATGAAATGGCAGAAAATTAATATGGTTACGAGGGGCAGACCCAGATTGTCTAATTGCAGGTTGGTCGCCTCGATAAGGAGGGTTCCTGTGAAAGTTTCAAGATAGTAAACCATTTTAAACGTAAAATTAACAAGGTTTTATCCTATAGAAATATATGAAATATTTATTTTTAGAAATATTTTAATGAGTATTTAATATTAACTTTTGAAGTACATACAAAAATGTATGTAAATCTTCCCTAATTTTCCACTTTTTTCTGGGACTCACAGGACCTTCAATAATGGATTTTTTTTTTGTTATATTTCTTGATAAAATATATTAAATAATTATATTTATAAATATATTGAATATTTTCCTAAATATTAAATATTAACTTTTATAGTATGATATGATATATTATATGATATCTCTTCAAAAAATCTTCCCAGATTTCCCTCATTTACTTTAAGAACTCGCAGGACCTTTAATAATTGACCATTTATCTACAAGAAATATATTAAATATTTATATTTATAAATATAGTGAAGTTTTTCTTAAATATTTAATATGATCTTTTATAGTACACACAACAATGTATGATATCTCTTTAAGAAATCCTCCCAGATTTTCCCAATTTATTTTGGGAACTCACAGGACCTTCGATAATTGATGGACCGGAAATAAAAAACGGGCTTTTGGCAATCTGAAAGTACAACCACGCCCCTTGATTTGATTATTAGCCAGATGGGCGAGCATATTACTTTGCTTTATGGCAACGCCCAAAAGGCGGTCAAAATGAGGGGGTGTTCGAAGGATCACAGGACTGCGAAATATCACGAGCAGCATCCCTGTGTTTCCACTTTGCTGGTGGTGGTGGTGGCTTTCCGCTGCACTTGCAGCTGCAGGAATCTAATTCAATTTATGCCATTTCAAATCGATGTATTTTTATTTTTTTGCCGAGAAGGGAAAATGCCACGTGCTCGCCGGCCGATGACCCGCTGCGTTTTTCGATTTCCCCGAATTTCTGTCCTGCGTTTTTTCTCCTCCGTTTCCTTCTTTGGGCAATTTCCGTTATTAGCTCGATTGATTTTATTGCCACACTTCTGGCAAATATTAAAAATCTTTCTGCTGCCCAGCAGGTGGTGGCGGCGTAAAAGTCCAATCCCAACTAAATTTCAGCCGCTTTTCCATTTTCCTTTCCGCTTTTCCGTTCCGTTCTGGGAGGAGTGTGTTTGCTACGACATCGCTGCATAATCCTTTGGCAAACACCCTCGTTACCTTGCGTATCCTTTTTCGCCGAGCTCAAGCAGCCGTCGTCACTCGACAAACACAATTAATAAGCGCTTGGAAAAATGTTTGAGGCGCTTATCGCGCGACGCTTTTCAGGCCGTTTTCCTCTTTTCCCGATCCCGATTTTCCTCCTGGCAGCCGGCGCTTGACAGACAAATCCACGGCAAACGATGAAGGGGGGGAGGTGGCGGAAAATAGGGGAAATTGGAAAAGTCGACTGGAGAATGCCCTCGAAGAGAAGAGGAAATTACTTGGGACTTTGTGCAGCAGGAAGCTTAGTTTTCATTCGCTTCTTGGCTCCTTTTTGTCTATATTTTAAAGTGGCTTGAAGTTTTATTAAGGGAAATATAGAAAATATATTTTTGGAGTAATGCAGATTGTCAAATATTATAAAAAAATTATTCAATACTTCTTAAAATAAGTTGTAAATAAAAGATTTCATTTAAAGTCTTAAATTTCCCTTAACTTGGAAGAAATAATACACAAATTTGATAGTTTTTAAAGATCAAGTCATTCATATCATTTCGATATGACTAAAGATTATTTTTAACTTATTTTTCGTTATATGTTTGAAAAATACTAAATTTGGTATTTTAAAATAAAGTAACTGATATGGTATAATATCAAGTTGATATTATATATTTTAAAATAAAAGAACCGATATGATATAATATCAATTTTATTTTCTCTGTAAAAATCCCGTTTAGGATTTAAACAAAAATCCTACCAGAATTTGAAAATATGGTCACTTTAATGGATTATTTATTCTGTAGTTAAACTGAGCAAACCGCCAACTCTAATTAAATTCATTCAATTTATTCTCGCAGGGTATAAACAAGCGCCAATGTGTGTGTGTGTGTGTCTGTGGGTTGTGTAAATAATTAATCTAGAAGTGACAGCAATTAAAGGCGCTTTTCAAACTTGCCAAAACTGTAAATATTTAATAAGGGCCATAAACAGGCGAAACGATGGGCAGCGAGGGGTTAAGGGTGGTGGGTGGTAAGTGGGTGGCTGGGTGCCGCCGCCTTTGTCAAACAAAGCGGCGTGCGGCATTCGCTGATAATGACGTCGTGGAAAATCCCCCTTCCCCTCCCCCGCCACTTTTTCCCCCATCGCGAAATTATCAACTCAACGGCTGCAGGAAAAAAAGAGAAACAACAACAACAGCAGCAGCGAAAAAAGGGACCAAGCGGTCTGTGCGACCCTTAATAATATTAATTCCGCCGTCATAACAAAAATTTAGCATGGCAACTGGCGGCGAAAAAAAATCAAAAGGATGAACCAGAGCGCAGTGAAAAATTCTTTGATCATTGGCAGTCACCGCCCCCCGCCCACGCCCATGGCCACGCCCCCCCCGGGCAACTGGCTGCTCCCTCGGGGTGTTATTAGTCGCCCGACTTCACCCAGGGGGCCAGCGGAGGGTTAAGGCCGGGGTTTCGCTCGTATTCTGCAGAATCATCTGCCATGAGAGCGCGTAACTGATACATTCCCTTCCCCTCCCAGCGAAACAAAAAAAAAATGGGAAAACCATGCTGCCCTTAGCTGCCATTTTTAGATCATTTACCTTTTGGTTTAGTCGCGAACTTGCAATTTGTCGAGGGGCTTAAGTGGGAGTGGGGAGAAGTGGCAATAAAGTGGAGGGGGAATTCGCAAGAATTTATGAGATTGCAAGCAGCTCAGGCTTGTCTAGGAAAATACTGAAAAGTATATGGGAATACCTGTGAATTTTTTTTAGATACTTAAAGGTGTAGTCATACTAAAACAAAAGATGTTCAGTATTTTATACCCTTAGGTGTTTTTCTTGTAAATCCCTGTATCCACTTTTCTGCTCTGAAAATACTGGAAAAATACTAGAAAATATATGGGAATACCTGGAAAAGATATGGGAATACCTGGAATACATTTAGTGATTGATTTCTTTGGCGGAAAATCCCAGGACTGCGAAATATCAGAAACAATATCCCTATTTCCACTTTGCTGGTTTAGAAAATACTGGAGAATATATGGGAATACCTGTAAAAATTTTAGATATATAAAGGTGTGGTCATACTAAAAACATCAACAAATCTTAAGTATTTTCCTTTTTTCCACTTTTCTAGTCTAGAAAATATTGAAAAAATACTGGAAAATACATAGGAATACCTCTGCAAACTTGTAGATACTCAAAAGTTATGGTCACACTAAAAACGTCAACAAGTTATCTCAAGTATTCTATGCCTTTAAGTGTTTTCCTTGTAAATTAGCTTTAATGATTGATTTCTTTCGGGGGAAAATCCAAGCACTTGTTTCCATTCTCGTTGCGATTTCTTTTTAATAATTTTCATGTGGCTCCCTTCCCACCTCCCCCTCCCCCTGGATATTGCGTGCACTGGAGCATGGAAAATTTGAGGGGCAAACCCTCTTCACAAAAGAAAATTGTGCAAAAAAAGTAAAAAGGATAGCAGAAAATGGAAATAAATCGTGTATAAAAAATTGTTCAAGGGGTTGCATTTTTGTTTGACAGCAGCGCTGGCTAAATTGTACACCCCCCTTCGGCGGTCCGCCTGTACCACCCGCCCACCCCCTTATCACCGCCCCTGGATATCCCTTTGCTGCTTTTATTCGCTTGTTGCTCTTACGCTCGATAAAAATTGCTCATACGCGTGGTAGATGAGTATTTATATATACGCGCGCCTGTGTGTGTGTGTGTTTTCCCCTGTGGGCGTGATTACCTGCCACCACCCCCCTCGACGTCCTTGCCTCCCCCCGCCATCCCACCCAACCTCCTCCTTCGCCTCGTGTCCTGCGAAGAGCGGCAAAAGAAAATTTAATAAAAGCGCAAATTAATTTTGCGTCCAACCCTCGTTTTTCCTCTCATTTCTTCCTCTTCTGTAGTTAGATACAAGTTTTGTTGTTGTTTGTGTTGTGTGCTCCGTAAAAGTTTTTCTCTTTTCTCCTTCGCTTTTTTCTTCGCCGCCTTTTTCCTTTCGTTTTTGGCTAAGAGTTTGAGTTTGGCGCTGGCGCTTAATTTATGGTCTCTGGGGCGCTGTCTACAGATTTATGCATAATTTGTAAATGAAAGTCAGAAACTAATTAAATTGATTTGCCCCTCCAACACCCCACCCCCTCGCCCCACGCTTTCCACCCACCGCAAAATGTTCACACAGAAAACTTTCTTTGTCTGCTCCTTCGTTGCGATTTTCCTTTTGTTTTTCATCTCGCTGCCTTTTGTCGCAGACGGGAAAAAGGGAGGAAAAGTATGCTCAAAGAAAAGGCGGTTGCGGAAAATGCTCTAAAAATGATATTGTAGAGCTGAAAAAATGCTGATGTCCCGCGAAAATACCTTTTAGGTCGAGAAAGTTGTATTTTTGGGCAACGAACTAAGTACATAAAAGGGAAAAATAAATGGTTTAAGGTAAGAAGTTACGTTTTTGTAAAAAAAAATTTGAATAACTGTCAAAAAACATTTAAAACGTCTCAAAATCTAAAAAATATTTCAACTAAATAAATTTTAGACAACTTAAAAAAATTTATAAAAATTTAAAAATTACATTTAAAATGAAAACTTTATAGAATTTGTATTTTTAATACTTTTTAATTTACTTTGTATTTTTTAAAACAATCAAATGATTTTAAATGCGTTTCATTCTTAATTAGAAAGTCTCAAAATTAAAAAATATTTTAAATAACGTTTTAGACAGATTTAAGTAATTTATAAAAATTTAAAAAAAAATGGAAAAATAAATTAAAATAAAAATATTATAGAATTTGTGTTTTTATACTTTTTAGTTTATTTTATTTTGTTTATTTTATGTTTTTATTATTATTGTTTTTATTAATTGCAATAATTCATTGGTGTTATATAAATATGTGTATAAATATAAATATTTTTACAATTTTTAATTTTACAAAAACCCAATAACTTGGTTTGTTTTTTTCAAAGCGCTTTTGTTTTTCTCGTACCTATAAAATAAGCAAATCTAATCCATTGTTTCCAACAAATTATTTGACACTCTTTCGCTGGAAAAACCCGCGTTTTCCCTCGGCCAGCTAGCACTTTTTGAATGCGTGACAGGACAATGCAATTGCTCTGATTTGGTTGCCGTTGCAGTTGCAGATGGTAATGTTGCACGTAGCCCTTTGCCACAGTTTGTTGTTCACCTACTTCCTTCCGTCTCTTTCACTCCTGCTTTGTGGGTCTCTTTCGCTCTCCCTCTCACTGCTGCTGTCCCTTTTTATTGTGTGTTATTATTGATTTCACGCTTCATTTTTCTAGCACGTTTTCAGCGCTTCACACACAGCGTGTAATTTTGTTTGGATTTATCTTGGTTCTCCTCTTTCTCGCGCCATCTCTTTCTGCTCCATGCAGCCCTCTCTTTCGCTTCTTCAACTTTCTGCGCCGTTTGTGTGTGTGAAATTTGGCGAAAATCACGTTTTTAGTGGGCGTTTTTGTTAGTTTTCGCTTTGCGAGGCACGAATCCGATGACAGGGCAGCCACGGGTTAAGGGGCAGATTTAACCCAACAATGCCAGAGAAACTAAATTCATAGTTTTGTTCCACTTCCACTCAATGAATGTGTGTGTGTGTGTGGGTGGCCCATTCAAAAGTTTGCACAAAATGTTCAATGGCCTCGAGGCTCAATCGTTTTCGTAGGGAAAACCAACTAAAATGGGAAATTAAAAAATGGGAAAAATAGAAAATACTAGAAAAAATGGGTGAAGGGAAAGGGTTAAAGGAAAAGCCAGGGGAAATGATCAAATTTATTTAACGCTTGTTGTTTTCGCTTCCGTCAAGGGGAAATCTCTCAATTGCAGTTGGTGAATTTTTACAGAGCATACTTTTGGGCAGCTGGTAATGGTTCTCAAACTGTAATTTTCCTTTTAGGTAAGGTGGTAAAGGTTCTCAAACTGTAATTTTTCTTTGGTTATGGTTGTGTTGCAATTCAATTATTTGTTCCTTAAAAAAAATCTTTAAATTATTCTGAGTAATGGCTTGGAAAGATAAAGAGTGGCTCTTTTAAAATACTTTGACAGCGAAACAAACAAAGAATCCGTTTCCCAATAATACCCACAGAAATTTGGTCATTTTAACATTTTAAGGTCCTTTTGCTCAGAATACTTGCGTCGAGGAACTTTTTTGAAAACGCATTTTTATTAGGGAATTCGTAACGAATTCGAATTTATCACATTCATCGAGGTACATTTAAAAAAAATTCATTTTGTAACACAGTGAAGCAAGTATAAAACATTTTTCTGTGAAAATTTCTACAAAAATGAATTAAAATTATAGGAAAGACATCTGCAATGCGTTTTGTTCTGATTTAATACACCAAATTGATAGGTGTTAATAGAAAAATGAATGTGACTTTGTAAGCATATCGAAAATACTGAAAGTGTGTGGTGATTTAATACCATCAAATCCACTTATTCGGTGCCATAAAACCCAGATTTTGTGTTTATGATGAAAACAGAACGTAGTCCTTCAATTCAATCTCGAATGCTGTCGCCAAACTGCATTTCTATTCTCGTTTTCCCCACTGGATTTATGTCCATTTCACGCAAACTATGTATATCGCCCATCTTTCAGTTGTTCTCCCCACGGACAGTGGAAAAACAGTATTTATTATCACAAAGCGGAATAAACAGAAACAGAATTTAATAAAAGCAAAACTTTTTCTGCAGCTGCTGCTGCCGTTGCTGCTGTTGTTGATTGCAAATGAAATGAATATTATTTGATTGAATAACAAGAGCGTCGGGCAAAAAATAATTGCTAGCAATCTTCGTTATGCGTTGCTTTTAAATCCAAATTAAATTAAACAATCAAGCACACGCGCGCACACAAACACAAATGGATTCTCTCACACACACACGCGCACACACAGCTACAAACTGCCATTTTGAGTTACAAAATGCGCTGCACTTAAAAGTATGCAACATTTTTTGTGCGCTCTTTTTGCACCACTCCATATTGCGTGTGCACAACTTTCGTCGAGTGTCATGGCTCTGTGGAAAGCGGGAGAAAGTGGGGCGAAAGTGCGACGGCGGCTGCGACTGCTGCTGTGGTTGGTCAACGGCAATAATAATGGCAACAATATACACACGAAGTGGAAAAGCGACAGAGAGCCAGCGGAATGGGCGCACACACAAACTGCTGCCAAATGTATGCACAGGAAGCATTTGTAATGCCCCGCCAGCAGCGCGAGGAAGTTCTCCGGTTCCCCGTTCCCTTTTCCCCATCGCCGCTTTTCCAACTTTCCCCCAGCTGTGCTTCCGCTGCTCTGTCGCCTGCTGGTCAAGCGATTCATTTGAATTTGGCGCCACGAACTTAAAGGTACTTCTTTCAGCTCGCGATTGGCATAATTTTCATTAAGAAATTTGAGTTAAAAAATGTTTTTAAATAGATACTTTTATAAACCAATGTACTAAAAAATTAGTAGGTTATATTATCATGGTCCTTCGAGCCGGATTCTTATTTTTTCTTACTTAAGAAAACTGAATTAGAAAACGTGTTTAAATATATATTTTTATAAGCAATGTACTAGAAAATCAGTAGGTTCTATCTTGATTTGTTTATAAGAATTTATATATTTTAAATATTTATTTTAAAAAGATGTCCTACTTAAAATAAAATAATGTTGTACCTGAGATACTAAAACCGAAGAAATTCGAGATTTCGAAATCCAAAAAGGCATAATTAATCATTTTACATGGTCCTTCGAGCCGGATTTTTATTTTTCTCTATCTTTTTCTTCCATTTTCGCCTAAAGTTCTTATTCGATACTCCCTTCCTTGCAAGGGTATCAAACTTAGTGGCTACAAAACGTTGCGTGTGTGTGAGTGTGACCAGGGGGGAGGGGTGATTGTGGGGCGGTGGGTGTTGGATCCTAACCCGCAGGGCCGCTTGGCAGACTGTTTATGGTTTTTGGCTACAACTTAATTTAAATTGTTTAATTCTATTATTGTTGCTAATAAATCACAGGCACAGCTTGCGCTGCTCGCTGGCTGGCTTAGTATTTGCTAAGCTGTCCCGAATTCACATAGATACAAACACACACACAAACACACATACACATTAAGAGAGGCACATTTGTCTTGTGCCTGCTGGTGTAAGCGGCTTTCCATGTGCCCCTCTCTTTCTCGGCCTCTATGGCCGTCTCTTTCGCTCCAGGGACCCCAGGGTGCCATTCATTGTTCTGTTTTGCATTCGTGCCGTCCCTTTCCCGCCATAAATTACACTGATCTAGTAACTTTTGTGGCAAAAACTCGTAAATTTGCAGCTTGATTTTTGAGTTTTTTTTTTTAATTTTGAATATGAAATATCAGACAGAACTTTTGGGATTATTATAGGGCTAGCTACAAGTTCGTTTGAGGGAAGAGCTAAAAATTTGAATAGGAAAAAATATTTAAAAAAAAAAATAAAAGAAGCCCGCACACAACAACCGCATGTCAAATGCAGGCCAAATGCTGAGGACGGGGGCGGACGGGAGGCGTGGCACACGCTTGACCAGCCGGCGACCGCTTGACATGGCCATAAATAACAAAGCCAAAATGGCGGCCAAAGCGGAGAGCCACAACCGAAAACGGGAGAAAAACAAACAACAAATACGATGAAGCCCAAAAACCAAAGCGGGCCAAAAGCAAAACGAAGCGATACGCGAACGGGGCCAAATGTGATATGTCAAATGCACGCGACAGCAGCTGACGATGAGCTCGGTACAATGACAATGATGTTGGTTGTTGGTTGGGAATAAAAATAACCACGATACCCCGATAAGGTCCTCGAAAACGGGTTGAAACGCGGGTCTCTCAGTTGACTGTTCTGTGGAAAGCCGAGGGTGAAGCACTCCCTTAAAGGCTTTTGACTTGTCAAAGTATTGAGATAACTTTCAAGCATTAGTTTAATATTTTCATAGAATATTCCACACCATAAATCATAATATTATTTGGGCAAATTGGTACACAGAAAAAAAACCGATATGAAATAGGATTAATTTAACTTAATTTCATATCAATAAAAAGCAGATACTTTTAATATTAAATATATGATTTAAATATATCAACTTGATATTATGTCATATCAGTTATTTTATTTTAAAATACCAAATTTAGTATTTTTCAAACATAATGAAAAATAAGTTAAAAATAATCTTTATTCAAATCACAGTGATATGAATGACTTGATCTTTAAAAAATATCAAATTGACCAGCACATATCAATCTGATGTTTTGACAAATTTGTTTCTGTGCAGTTTCTGAATGAAATGAATAAGCTTAAAATTTAATAAAATAATAATAAATAGGTCTTGTTAAAGAAAAAGAGAAAAATAACACAAGTTTCAACTTTTAGGAATTCAAAATGTTTCCTAACAAAGTAATATATATCAATTAAGTTTTGGCTGGCAAATGAAGAGCCTTAAAAATATGGAATTTCTTTCCAGAAAAACCATACAAATAACTGTGACAACTGTGGATCATTGCAAAGTGGCTTTATCTTTAGCTTTATCTTTACCTATATCTTTACCTATATCTATCGTTTCCACAAAAATGCTCTTGTTCAGCTTTTCGCTCAGCAAAAAGCTGTAATTTCTGTTGCATACTTGCGGGCGGCGCCTGAAAATGGTAGCCACACACACTAACGGAATTTCCAACAATGGCGGCAGTTATCGAGAAATGGCAGCAGCGACTGCATTTCCGCTTAATGTTGAGCGATAATAAAACACAAACAGCAACAAAAATCGACCGACTGCCGGCCGGGGATAATGAAACTCTTTTTTTTTTTGCTCAAACCATTCCCCATTTGCGATTCACCATACAATGGCCACTGCGCACACATGCATTGATTTATGTTTTTTAATTTAAAATTTCCGCATCACTTAACCGTTAAAAATAATAATAACAATAACAGCGGGCAACAGGAGCAGCAACAATGCGCCTTTGTCCGCGAGGCTGCGATTTAAATATTGTAACATCGGCGAACGAGAAGCGAGAGGCCAATGTGGAGCGAAAACTTTTGCACATGTTTTAATTTCCGCATTACAAGGCAAAGTGCACGGGGAGAAAATCAGTGACAGCAATTTAAATAGAATTTTTGAAACACTTAGAAATCGAAAAAAATATTTTATAATTTGGGAATATCCTCCTTTGATTGTTAAATTATTTTTAAAATGTTTAATGGTAATATTACAATTTTATTCTCCATTTATGTTTAAGGTTTTATCTGCAAGTCGCAGCAAATAGGGAATAATTGGAACAGCAAAAAAAAATAAACTACATAGAATACACAAAAGAAAATAATATTAAAAATTAAAATAATATAAAAAATATAAATAATAATAAAAATAATATAAATAATAAAAATAATAAAAATAATAAAAATAATAAAAATAATATAAATAAATATAAATTAAAAAAGAAAACTAGTGATAAAACAAATACAAATTAGTTTGTGTCTAGTGACTTCAGTTTAAAGTTAAATCTAGTTAAATCTCATCACAGTTTAAGTGCAGCCCCAAAATAGAGAGTCACTGGCTAACCGAGTTTTCCCCCATCTTTTCCCCGTATTTTGCAGACTGGGTGGCCACCCACAGCAGATGCCGCAGAGCATGTCAACTGGCAGCAACACAATCGGCCATGGCGGCATCGATCGCGGCGGCGTTGGACTGCCAATGGGCGCCGGCACAATGCCCGGCGGCGTGGGCGGCGGCGGCGGCCAGGTGGGCGTGCCCGGAGGACCGCAGGTGGGCGTCGGACCGCCCGGGAGCGGTAACGGCGGCAACTGCCAGATAAGCGGCTCACAGCCACTGGTCATGCCCGGATTCCCGTTGCGTAATTCCCACTCAGCGCATGCACCGCATTATTCGCCATATTCGCCATCCAGGTGAGTTCACATTTGCAGTCGCTCCCACTATGGGCCATGTATATCCCAAAAA
This sequence comes from Drosophila mimetica, assembly GCA_037075245.1. Taxonomy (NCBI): domain Eukaryota; kingdom Metazoa; phylum Arthropoda; class Insecta; order Diptera; family Drosophilidae; genus Drosophila; species Drosophila mimetica. The sequence continues at coordinate 8,849,921 of JBAMCH010000005.1, forward strand.
TATATCTGGCCCCCTTTTGGGCGCCGCGGGGTCAAGGGGGTAGACTCCTCGGGTGAATGGGCGTTCAATTGAGTGCGAAGTGGGGGTGCCGTGGATATGACTTTCCAGTCAACTGATTTTGTTCGAGTGAAGGCGGCTTTTTCGCTAGCCTAGTTAATGGTGATATTGTGGACCTTTTTTGGTCATTTTCCGGACTTTTACCATACTTGTAGGCAGCTTTAGGTCGTGACTAAATAACTTACTAACTTAACTAATATGGGATCATAATATATTTTTTTCCTATTAATTTCCCATTAATTTTCCGATTGTTCCTATGGGAGCTTTATGATATAATAGTCCGATTTTTATAAAATTTAATTCGAAACAGTTTAAAAAATGATATTCCCAAGAGCAATAGGTAATATATAAAAAAACACCGAAGCTATAATTTTTTTGTCCATTATTTTTCGGATCCTTCCTAAGGGAGCTATATGATATAGTTGTCCGATCCGGCTGGTTCCGACTTATATACTACCTGCAATAGAAAGACGACTTTTGGTAAAGTTACATCTCGATAGCTTTAAAGCTGAGGGACTAGTTTGAGTCGAAACGGACAAACGGACAAACGGACAGACGGACATGGTTAGATCGACTCGTCTATACTTTGTAGGGTTGGAAACGTCTCCTATCAATAGTTTAATTTTGTATTCTGAGAGAATAGTTTTTGTATAATTCCCATTCACTGGTAGTCATTTCTTTCAAGTCAGGAATAAATACCACTGACATTCCTGCCAGAACTGGCATTGTGTGGACTTCACTTTTACTCGATCAAAATTGACGGGACTGGACAGTCGTTTTACGTTTTGGGAAATCGAAAGAAATAGCACAATGGGGATTATCGGAACGCTGAGCATGGCCCACAAGGTGTGCAGTGCGCACTGGCTGCGGGAGACGACACAGGACACACAGGACACGGACGCAGGCTCCAGGACTCGTGGCGACCTACCGAAGTGGCATCGCCACCAGCAGCAGGTCCTCCGTGCGGCGGTGGCCAGCCCAAATCGGCAGTCTCTCGACTTCTGGGCCCCCAGGCTCCCGGCCCTCGATTCCTCCTCCAGCCCCAACTTGAGTTCCAATTCCAATCGCACTGCCACTTCCACTTGCAATTCCGAATCCGAGTCCGAATGCGAATCCTGCAATCCCAGTGGCGACGGCGATTGCGGCAGGACGAGGAGATCCAGAAGCTGCAACAGTCTCCAGTCCTCCAGGGATCTCGGCCAGCTGGTCAGCTGTTGGTGGCCACTGAACATCTGCCACGAGATGCGGCAGAAGCTCCATCAGATTGTGGAGCACTCGGCGGATGTGTCGGGGGTGTGGCCATCGGGATCCAGGGGCAGCGTGACAGGATGAGCAGATCGCAGGACGCAGCCAGGACTGACGCAGAGTCTCCTCTTTGGAGGAGATACTTTCGGTTTTAACAGTGTTTGTAATGGTCACTCGGTAATCAAAGGAAACTAAAAATAAATTTCAGTATTTACTAACTAATCACTTTACAATATGAGTTTATTAAATATCTCATATGTCTGTAGCCCTCTGAGTTGTTTACCACCTTAAAGACTTGCTTAGTTAGCAAGTCAAAGTGAAGCAGAAACTTCTTTGCAGTTCAGAGCTCCCTAGTTAGTGCCTAACTCCTTAAGGAGTTCTACCCCCCGGGGGTTTTTCACTCTTTTCCCTGTTGTTTTTTTTTTTCATTTTCCTGTTCTGTGTTCCCTCACCGAGTTGAATCACCTTTGAAGGCCTGACTCGGACACTTTCGAGTCTAACCCAATTCTGGGCAAGTTTCGAAAGTTGCCAACTCAAGAATTGTTAATTCCCTTTAAGCTGGGACCACCGCCGCCCTCCGTTCTCCCCCGAAAAATTTCGTAACTCCCTTCGTCAGCGTTTCGTTCAACTTTTACGCAATTAGAGGCGACCACGCCGAAAGACTTGACAGCTCTGCCTGCGGCGGCTTAGACTTGTTGGCTGTATGTGTGATTAACACCCTTTTTTGGGGGCGAGAATCGGGTGGGTGGCTGGAGGGCAGCAGTGGTCTTTGTCCCCAGTCTTGTGCATCATTTTGCATGCGTTGCCTTTTCGGTCGGGAGCTTTATTAAAAAAGTTGCCAGCTGTTGCCAGCAGTTGACAAACTCATTGGCGTACTAACTCTGCGTTTCCAGCATGGAGAAAAAAATATTACAATTTTTGCAGCTCTTCAAAGGATAGTTTTCAATAGCTAAGCTGTACGAGCTGTTGACTGCATGGTCACACTGCACTTTCTGCAGCGAGTACGGTTACACCATGTCTTATTTAAGGTGCAGGGTCACACTGATCATTTAAAATGAATCAAAGACTTGTAATCTGTGTTATAAAAACTAGATTGGAAGCTGAGCATTTTTTCCCGGTGTTCTCCCTAAAATTTCCTTGCTCTATGCGAAACGTGTTTGTTTGGTTGGCTGGTTTCTGTGGTCCTTGTGATATGTCAAGCGTCTAAAGCCACAGGACAGAGTGCGGGATATGTGGGGGACAGGACATGGACATGGAGGAGGCGAGTGGCTTTATTCCTGTCTTGCGGTCGCCCCGCCCCCTTTTGTTAATTACAAATGCATTGCTCAGTTTGCTTAACACTGCTATCTCTCATCATCACACTTCTTTTTTTCTGCTTGTGTATTTTTGCAGGTTTCACATAGATAAACGCTGTCAGCACCGATGTTCCTGGAAATGCTTGAGCATCGCCTTAATATTCGTATCCGTCGTCCTAACCGCCATGTTGGCATACTTTGCAGGTAAGAACTTCCGGCTAAAAACATTTGGACATTGTCATAATGCCAACACGGTTAATGAAAAATACACAAGACAAAATACACACACACACACACATAAGCGTACGTATATTCGTATGTCCGGGCAAATATTCGCTCAGTGTATGCATAAGTGCAAACTACAAACAAGCTATAACAAGGCAAATACATCAAAGTGTTTGCATTACATTAGCGTTAAATGGTGTTAACTTACACACACACATTGGCAAGCTCAGAAATCCAACACGGAGCGTTGGCCTAGGTAAACACCTACATGTATGTATATGTATAGGCAGATACACTGGGAAGATATTAATTGGGAGAAAACTTGGATCTTTGTGGAGGTATTGAACCTTCGTCAATTCCAAATTTCAGTTCTTTAATATACAAAAACAAAACGCAGGGATAAAATCGATATGTGTTATGTTAAATTTGTGGTATCATATTGATTTCACCATGAAATAATGTAAAATTGATATTGAAGTATGTAACTTTTGCGATATCTCCCTTTCGGAGATTCATTGTTGCTTACAATTCGAACATATCAAATTGATATTTGCGATATCAAGACCAAATTGATACTCATCTCGTTTTTACCTTGAAATAATGTAAAATTGATATTGAAACATGTAGTTTTTTCGAAAGCTCCCTCACGGAGATTCATTGTTAACAATTTAAACATATCCTTTTGATATGTGCGATATGAAGTGCAAATTGATCCCGAATATCATCAAATTGATCATTATTTCGGATCAAGTTATTTTGGGTGTACATTTCGCACGGTGTATCAACTTGATGTATACATTCCTGGGCCGCCTCAAAATGTTAATTGATAAATGTGCCGGCTGCTGGCAGGGAAGCCTGCACAATTGACAAGCAATTAGAAGCCACATCCCTCGCATCCGAGGTCGAAGTTCGATGGCATCGGAAAAACCGCCAGATCGATTGACAACCCATGATGATGGTGATGATGATGTCACTGGGAAGCCTCTAAAATCGAATTAAGTATTGTTTGTTTTCTTGGTGCGATGTAACACAAACTATTAACTGAGATTTATTGGCTTTCAAAAAATTACGTTTATTAATGGGCCAAAAGTAAAATTCCATACAATTAAATGGCTTTTAGGTGGCTGCAACTACAGTTTCCTCTTGCATCTCACCTGAATTGGCAACAGATATTAAAATGGCTTTTTAATGTTTTTTCCCCCATTTCGCAAGTTGCACTTGCTGTGCTGTTTTTCCCCCTCTTCCCCCCTTCCACATTTTCCTGTTTTTCCTGCTGCTTTTTTGTTTACAACTTGATAATTAAACACGTTTTGTGCCATCCCCCTGGCTGCTGCTGCCTTCCAAATTATATTTACAGGTCAATTTAATTCTTTTTGCCCATTTCTCTTTTCTGCTCTGGCGAACCCTTGGCTTTCCGTTCTCGACCCCTAAAGCCACCCCCCCTCCCCCCTTACACCCCTGTCTGTCTGTTGTTGTTGTTGTTTTGGCCCCGGCAAAAAACTTTGCACATTAAAATATGTAAATTTTAATTTGAAACAAAAGGGTTGACGGTTGGCAGGCAAGCAGTCAGCCCTCGCCAACCGTTGACGGCAATGGCGACGATGACGACGCCTCCTTCAGCCACCTAAAAGTACCCCTCCACCCCAATTCCCCATTTTCCCCACCCCCTGGAAATTTTCCTGCGGTGGCCTCTGTGCCCCGGCATTTTATCTAGTGAAACATTGGCACAACTTTTTGGACACTTTTAGCGTCTGTGCGTCGACATCTGGGCTGCCAGGTTCTTCTCACTTTTAACCCCCCATCCCCTCTCCCTACCCCCTTCCCCTCCCCCTGCCGGTAAGATTTTCCGAGGCGGGTTTTCCAACTGCCAAATGTTTTTTTGCTCAGTTTTTTTTTTGATAAATCTTACGCGAAGGCATTCAAATTTATGTGGCTGAACTTCTCAGGTTCAGCGCAAAAAAAGAAGGCGAAATTTGTTTGGGATTTTTGTGAGTGAATTGCGTTGTTTTCCTTGACGTTTTGCAGGTAAACAAGTTGGCCGGAAATCGCGGAATGATTGTGGCCCACAAATCGAAGTGGAACATTTACTTGGGGAATTTTGTTGCCTAGTTTTAGGTTTTCTATAAAATTATAAAGTCCTTGAAATATTTGAAATTATAATATAATTTTCTTTACTTCTTGTGATAAATTATTTTGAACTAAAGTAGATTTAATAATTCAATTTATTTATTATTTATTTATTTTTTTACTTATTTATTTCTATTAATTTTTTTTACTCATCTAATTTTATTTATTTATTTCTATTTATTTTTTTACTATTTTATTTTATTTATTTTTTTTTTACTTATTTATTTTTGTTTATTTATTTTTATTTATTTATTTTACTTATTTATTTTTATTTATTTTGTTGTTTACCTATTTATTTTTATTTATTTTTTTCTGTTTACGAGTGCTTTTGGTACCAAATTCGAGCCACACATTTTCCCTTCTTTTCCCCCTCTCTCTCTCTCTCTTGCGCACTTTCTCCTCGAGTCCCCCACTCTTTTCTCACTTTCTCCCTGCGTTTAATTTATTATCTACGCAGAAGAAGCAGCAGCAGCTGCTCGAGAGAAGGCGGCACTGATTTACAGTTGGCTAAAAGCTGCGGCTTGTTTGGTGGGTGGTTGGGTGGTGGGGTGGTGTTGGGTGGCAAGGTTGTTGCTGTTGCTGGCAATGGGGCTGCGGTGTCACAGGATTGCAAGTGAACGAAAACAAATTTACAACAAACCACGGGAAAATATATATGTGATGCCACTTGGCCCCCTCCGCCCCCCTCTCAATCGCGACCCCTGGAAAATCCCCATCACCCCGCACCCCTCTTTTTTGGCACAAAATGAATTTAAGTTGAAAAGTTGTGAACATTTTGTGGATTGGGGGTGGCATTTTTGGGGTGCTGCGTGTGGATTTCACTGATTTAATTGTTGGCAGCCAGCAGCAGCAGCAGCAGCAGCACATGCTTGAAATTTATCTTTTAAAAATAATGTATTAATTTTTGTGGCGCCCCTCGCTCATTTAACCGCCATAAACTCATTTGTGTAAAAAGCTTTTTGTTCAGTGTGTGGGTGAGTTAGTGAGTGTGTGTGTGTGTGCGTGTGTGGCAAATGAATTTACGCTTTTCCTCTGTATTTTCACGGTATCTTTCTGTGTGTTTGTGTGCTTGGGGGTCGTTTTATGGTTGAATAGTTTTCGAAACTGTGGGGTTAAGATACCGACTTTGGGGAACAGGTGAACCAGAAATTAATTTACCTAATTTTTATACACTCACACACACACGCACACTCATATTTCGGTTGTAGTCCAACTTTTTGCCCTGCTGTTTGCTTAATAATTTTCTATTAATTAAGGTTTTCAGTTCGCCATAAAATTAGCCAGCACTTGCGGTTGGAGCGTCAGCTGTTTGGGTATTTATATATATGTATATATAAATACATGTACATATATAAACCGTAGCTGAGTCAGGAAACTGTATAATTATATACAAATATGTGAGACCCATTGTCAGTTAATTAACAGGCACGCAGGCTGCTGCCTTTGCTGTTTGTTTGTCTTGTCAGCCTCACGAGCTGTTCTCTTTAATTTTATTTACATACTGTCTCCATTTTGCCACCACCACCCCTTCACCCCGCTGTCACCCACAAACCCTAGACAAACAATCGGCCAAATGATGATGGGAGATTCGCAGGATTCGACCGAATTAACACGGAAAGCTGCGAAAATAAAAACGTTGCCTACTTATGAGGGCAGCGCCATGAAAGATGTTTTGCGGTGGTTGAGTGTGTGTGTGTGTTCATTTTTAAGGGAGTATGCATTTTAAGAATAATTACCAATTGGGAAAATCATTCCCTTTAAGTGGATTTGGATTTTTGTAAAATAATTAATAGTTATAAAATACGGAGAAAATAATCTATAGATCCTATTCTTAATTCCAATCTATTAACTAAGAACTTTACACGGTTATTGAGAATTTTGTAACTTTGAGTGTAAAATACTCACTTTTGGTGCAAATTTTTCAAACAATATATACTGGAGTAGAGTCTGTATAAAGAATATCGTGAAAATATAAGGCTCTTTTTCCCAAATTTATACTCAGTACATCCTAAAATTAAGAATATAACTAAAGCAAGCAGTGCAAACCAAGCAGTCGCTTTAAAGTGGCGTCATCTATATGGGGGACAATTCATTATTTGGTTATAACTTTTTATTGAATGGTCCGATCTAAAAAATTTCTTCTAAGTTTCGGTAGGTAAGCTTGCTTTTTGCAGTTACTCTACGAGTAACGGGTTTAAATTCTCAATTTTAGAACGCCATTCTTCTTGATTAACTCACCCTGTATAGACTGAAATTATAAATATTCACATCACTTGCCGAAATATTCATAATGGGCTCGAGATGAATGTTATTATCCTTGGAAATTGGGCATTTTCTGCAGTTTTCGGTGTGAAAAGTGATGTCGACTGACAGCTTAAAGTCCACATGTGCACATTTGCGTGTGATGCACTGCACATATAGCGATCTGCATGCAGCTGTCATATCTGTCCCGATAATCGACCGCAATGTCAGCAGAGGGCGAGCGAGACGGAGGAAGGAGAGAGAGGGAAGGAACAGCGGTGACAGCGGAGCGACAAGTGCAACCGCAGCAGCATCCACATCCACATCCACCACCCATAAAGTTGCATAAATGTTTGCCCAGCGATTTACAAATGTGCCACTTTCTATCACAACAAAAGCAGCAGCAGCAGCAGCATCGGAGCAGGACGGCTAGAGGTGGTGCGAAAGAGACGGGGCGAGGGGCAGGGGAAAGAGACAGACAGCAGTTAATATGCTTGACTGGCAGCTGGACCTTTTCAGGATGCGCATTGCAGTAGTTATCGGAAATAGGTTAATCGATTTTTAAGCGGATAACTATCGGAAACTCATTCGATATGCACTGTTTCACAGCCAGCTGGAGGCCGGCCACGCCCCCTTGTCCCCCCAAAGAATACACGGTCAGAAAATTTAATTTATTTAATTCAAGTAAAATTTATTTAATTCAAAAAAGGGAAACAATGATTGAAAAATTGTCAAATTAAGTAATTTTTATAAATTTTTTTTAATTGAAAAAAATATTATAAAGTATTTTATATATAGATTATATAATATTATATCACTCATATAAAAAAAGAAACAAATTTTTAATTATAAATCTAATTGAGAAATTGTCAAATAAATAATTAAAATAATAATTGTTAATATTTAATATCGTTTTTTATAGAGATATATTGATTATATAGGCTATTCAGTAGTACATCACTCAATTCTCTCTGTGCTTCTGGCCATGCCAACTGGCCAAGTGCGTTCGTGCATTCATCTGTGTGGAAACTTCAGTGTGCCTGACCCCCCACCCCCCTGGAAATTTCCCTGGCTACGTCACTGCGCCACCAGCTGTGTGGTTGCATGCCTTACTGCCTTTGCTTTTGCTTTTGCATTTGCACTTACTGTACTATATAGCTGCTGCACTGACCCCATGGGGCTTATTCCGTGCTGCTTTTATTCGCCATCCCGCTCTATATTTTCCCGGCTGTCCTTAAAGCAACCCCCTTCCCTCTCTCGGAAAACCCCTCCGCTGGCCTGGAAAAACCCAACAACAACTGACCCCCTTTAACATCTTATCGACGTTGTCATTTACAGCAGCTGGCCTTGTAGTTTATGCGATTTTATTTTCATTTCACTTTGCGTTGCGGTTTGCTGGAAATTTAATTTGTTGCTGCCTTTTGGGTCTGTTGCGGTTTTTCCCAGCCACGCCCACATTTTCCGAACTGCAGTTTTCTGCAAACTAGAAGCTCAAACTCTGCGAGTGCGCCAGTGGGGGAATGCATATTTCCAAGGGGATAACCAGGCGTGTTCTTAGCCAACTGTAAGCCGATTATGCCAGCTGTTATTATTATGGCCACTAAGGAAGTCGTCTTAGCCGCTCGAAAGGTAACTAACCGAGTGCGCACTTAATTACCGGGTTGCACTTAAGTAGCCGAGGGTTAATGGCGACAGGAGGCAGGAGTTTTGGTCACCCTGTTGGGTGATAATCAATTGCAGTTCAAGGGAGTTTTGAAAAATCACTTGCAAAGGTGTACAAAAGTATGCTACAATATTTTGTACTCTTTAAGAGATTACAAAACCGTATATTTATAACATTTCCTAAATAAATTAATTAAATACCTACAAATATTCAAAAAATCGATTGTAAAGGTGCACAAAAGTATGCTACAATATATGTATAATTTGGATTTAGCAAAGGGTATGACTATTCTGTATTGCATATTTTTAGGCACCTATTTAGGAGATTCCAAAACCCTATCCATATTTATAAAATTTCCTAAATAAATGAATTAAATACCTATAAATATTCGACAAATCACTTGTAAAGGTGTACAAAAGTATGCTACAATATATGTTTAATTGGGATTCATCACAAGGCATGACTATTTCGTATTGCATACTTTTAGGCACCTTTTAAAGAGATTCCAATACCTCTATACTTAAAACATTTCCTAAATAAATAAATTAAATACCTACGAATATTCATCGATATACAGAGTGATTCACTCTCTGGTTACATGACCTCCTCTCTTGACTTCCTTCTCGGTAATTGACTTTTGGCCTGGCTATTTTTCAATTTCGCCATAGACAAATGCCCCGCACGACCGCAGTGTGTTCCCTGTCAAATGCACAACAATCGTTCAATCGATAGGGGGCTTCACTGTACCGAGCTGCCAATTAGTGAATGGAATTGTTCATTTTTCTGCGGTTTCCCTTTGCGCCTAACGAATTATGCAAAGCACTCGGAAATTGTCCTGCTCGCATTTCGTGTTTCCTTTTTAGGGCTGCAAAAACATTGTGGGCGTAGGGGGCGTGGCATGGGGGCAGGAAGGAGGGGGGGGGGGGGATGGACTGGCCAATCATCCGGAAATGCGAACGTCACGCACAACCGCAACAAAGAAAGTCAATTAGCAGAGGAAAACTCTGAAGAATGTTGGTGGAAAAACAGAGGAAAACAAGCTGGTTTCAATTAATTCGTAGGCCGCAAACAATTTGCCTAAAATCGCTCGCTCAAAAACCGAAGCAAACTCACACACACACACACACGTGTATATCGAAAGACATTTCAATTTAAATTACATAAAACGCACAGGCACACAAAACACACACAGGACATTTGTCACTTTCAGCTGTAATGGCCGCAGGGCGTGCTCCTTTCTCCTTTCTCCAGCTTTCCCCAGCTTTTCGTCCCCGGCTTTCTCCAAAAAGGTGTGCGCATGTCGTTTAAATAAATTATTTTCCTCAAGGAAGTGCAATTAAGAAAATGTTTCATAAATTTCCCAGCCGTTTGTAACTTTTGCCTGACCCTGACACTGGACGCTTGGACATTGGCTTTTTCGGCCATGGATGAGTGAGGCCTCCAGTTCTTTAGCTCTCTAGTTCTTTGGCCCCGGCAGGAGCAATTAGTCCTAGGTTCTGGGCCAAAAGCCTGACGATGTGTCTCATTAGGCGAGGACGACGAGGACGAGAACTCTTTTATTCATGGAGAGGAGCTTCTAAAGTTTATTGCCCACTTCCCGAGGGCGAGGGGCGGAAATAATTAATCGAACACATCCGTTGCACACCCTTTGAGCCAGCAACTGGAGCAGAACTTGAGTGGGTCTAAAAATAAAGCCCACGCTCACATAGGAAAATGCTATAAAAAATATCACGAGGGGGAGAGTGTGAGAGGGGTTGGGAAAATCGAGAAAAATACGAGGAGGCATGTGTCACGCTAATGATGTGCATTGAACATGTAGGTGAGCGGGAAAAAGTAATCTGCCAAGCTGGTAATTAATTTCTGATTATTTCAAAAATAACCTCAAATCAAGTAATATTCCCGGGAAATCCAATTAAATTACTTATTGATATTTACCAATATTTCTTTAAATTTATTGTGCTTTTGGTTGCTTTCTATTACTACGATTATGCTATGAGATTCGTGATTTCTTGAAAGTATGTTCAGAGATGCCGGACCGATAAAAAATAGATGTGATTTTTAACAAACAAGTTAAACAAAGTGCAATTATACTAGTGGTATTATTACAATATAAAATAAAAAATTTATGGTTTTTATTATTTAAAGCCGCTAAGTGAATAAGCAAACCTCTTAAGGCCGAATTTGTTTATTTCTAGCGATCTGGCAACGCCTATAATTTATACAGAGTTACCAGAGCATTAAATTTACATTCAATTTAAATTTAATGATATACCACTTAGGTATTTTCCTGTTTTTTTATGTGCACCAAGTAAATATAGCTACAAATCTATACACTCCCTTGGCTTCTACTTGAGGAATAAAAACTAACTAAATAACCATTAGCGAGAGTAAAACGTGGGGGGGGGGGGGGTGGTAATGGATGGAGGTCGCTGGTTTTCCTGCGGGTTGGGGCAACAAATTGTAATCAAATTTAATTGGTGCCCGAAAAACAACGGGAAGAAAAGGAAGCCCGAATCGAATCGAAAGGGAATCGAGTGGAAGGAAACCCAACCCAGGGGCAAGAATATTTGTATGCTTTGCGGAGCAGGAAGGGGGTGACAGGACACTTGAATGAAAAGCTTGTTAACTTAATAGAACCAACTGGGCCGAGCTCTTAATTTATTAATGATACTCGCCATATTTATTTGCTCCCCTTCGTGGAATTTCTTTATTTTACCCCCAAATTGGGACTCTGTTTGTGGGTGTGTGTGTGCATTAGTTTACATGTCAACGGAATGTTTTGTGTCCTGTCAAGTGTCCGGAATTGGAATTGGTCTAGGAACAACAAAAGGCTACGACGCAATTCCCGTCGAACTGACAGCATTTGTGTACCCATTTCTCATACATTTATGATCCGCACGTTCCTCTCGTCCGCAAATGTTTGTTTGTGGGACTCTATATATAGCATCTATATAATATGCCCCATTAACATAATTTCGATCGATATGCAAACGGGGGGAAGGTTAATTGCTCGCACGGGATTTTAGCTCCTTGGAATGTCGGTCTAATGTGAGATGATTTCGAGCCTTTGGAAGGTGATTATTGAAAATGGTTGCAAATTGTTGGTCAAGCATTTAGGAAACTTATCCTTAGCTAAAAAACTTTGGTAAAAATTAATTACTAGGGTTTTGAAATCACTTTTGAAGATGCCTAAAAGTATGCAGTGAAAATGGATTTTGAAAAATAATGTTGCCTACTTTTAGACACATTTATAAGTGATTTGAAACCCCAGTGATATTTTCTCGATTAATTCATATATTTTAATATTCTTAAAGCTTCTTAATATATTCTTTATTAATATTAAAGTTATCCCATTGATCGGAACATCGAAACTCCTGGCCCCCAACTTGTTTAACCCCTGCTGGCCGAAGTTCTGAGCTCCAGCGAGTCCTTCAATCATTCGCCTGCCCTCTTTTCTCGATGTCCTGGTGGCCAGGACCTGCTGGCGCCGCATTCCCACTGCCAATGGCCATAAATCGCCGGCCGTAGTTATCGATAAACGATAGCCAGGAGGTCTCCCCTCCTCCCCACTTTCCCGAAGCAAAATGCAAACGTGTTAACAACGGCCACTTTGTGTCCCTGTGTGAGTGTGCGTGTGTGTGTGTGCGAGCGTTGGGTCAAAGGGGGCAGAGGGGGTGGGGGTAGTTTTTGATTTATACTCGTGTGCATATTAATATGGCGTTAAAATATGATGCCAAAATTTATGTGTGAAAAACAGGGCGGTGCAGCAGCTGAAGCCACCAACTACAGCACCACAGAAGACATTATTGCGATTCTCTTGGCCAGAATGGCAGCATGAGGACCAAATTTATGGCCAGCACTGTGGCCATCCCAGCCATCCGAGCCATCGCTTTCTATCCCTCCCTTTCTATCGCCCACTGCCCCCGGTATATCCCTCTCTGTCTGTCGATTTATGGGCGCACATTTGGCCAAGCCGAATCGAAAATCCAGCCAAGAGGCAAAGCTGAAACAGAAGGATATAGTTGGGTATTCCGTATTCCGTATTCCGAGCAGGCGATGTCCCCTAATCGGCCCTTAAATTGCACTTTCGGTCCGCCAGATATGATGGCTAAAACAAAAATTTTGATTAATTTAATGAAAATCATATGTGAAAGTGAGTAAAACTGGAGCTTTTTATTTGAAACACAACACAAACGTAGAGATGACACGTTAAAAGCCTGTTACTCAGCTAAAGCAAGCAGTCACTGGAAAGTGGCTCCATCTACCGGACAATAATAGCAAAAAATGCAAATAATAGCACATAACTTTTTAATGAGTGGTCCGATTAAAAAAATGTCTTCTACATTTCGCTAGGTATTACTAACACAAATATAACTGAGTTTTAAATTTTAACAAAATCACATTGCTGCAGAAAAAAAAGCCACATTTAAATATTTGGTTGAGCACATTTAGGCACACCTTTAACACGAATCATACACAAATCTTTAAAATAAATAAAAATAAAAATATTTCTATACAAAAATCCCTAATAAAATCCCTCTTTTCTCTGGACCCTTGCAGCAGTCAGCTCGATGAAGCCGAACATGGACAGCACCAACTGCATCCTAGTCCAGGACGTGAAGTCGCAGCCCCACGACCTGCGCGGCGGATTGGCCAAGGCGAACGAAAAGGGCGTGGCCACGGCCTTCCCCACGGAGGAATCGATCCAGACGAGCACCTCGGACCACGGACCGAACGGCGTCCACGGGCTGATGAATCCCTCGGGCGGCGTTGGCGGCATCGGCGGCGGCGGCAGCAACTCGGGCATCCAGCAGCAGCTACTGCTGCAGCAACAGCAGCCGCACTCGATCAACCAGCCGCTGACCCCGCTGGACGCGACCAACACCCAGCTGCAGGATCACCACCAGTTGACCTACGGAGGCGCAATGGCCGGCGGAATGGGTGGGCCGAATGGCGGCCTCAACGGCGGACTGGGCGGCCAGCTGATGCAGCAGCCGGGCGGCAGTCTGGGCGGCCATCATCATCAGGCGCTGCAGCCGCAACTTGGGGGTGTGGTGGAGCTAAAGGAGTTCAACGAGGCCTATCACGCCACCATTCCCGCCTACCAGTTTTGGACCCTGGAATTCCGCAACAAGCATCCCGCATTCATCCGCTTCAACTTTACGCTGCCCTGGGGCGCCCACTTTGCGGTCTATTCGCGTCGCAATGTGGCGCCCTCGGTGACGCAGCACGACTTTGTGGAGTTCATCAAGGGCGGCCGACTGGACAGCCACCTGAGGCACCGGCGCAGCAGCAGCAGTTCCAATGGCACCTCTGGCCAGGATGTGGAGCTGTATCGGCAGGAGGACAGTGACTCGGAACAGGATTCGGAACAGGAACAGGACGAGAGCCGTAGCTTCGACTCCAGTGAGTCGTATGACGTGGAGACGCCGCTGGACACCGCGAAGCAGCATCTGCAGAGGATCGGCAAGCCGCAGAGCCACTGGCTGAACAAGCGGTCCGCCGGCGACGGCCTGCCCGCCCTGGATGTCGATGCCATGACGGTGAATGTGTCGCTGCTGCAGTACTTGGACACCGGCCTGTGGTTCATCTCGGTCTACAACGACGAGCTGGTGGCCCACTCTGTCTCCCTGCTGGCCGAGGAGGCCGAGGGCGTGAGCACCACCTGTCCGAACGACTGTTCCGGCCGCGGCAGCTGCTATCTGGGCAAGTGCGACTGCATCGATGGCTACCAGGGCGTGGATTGCTCCAAGAGTGAGTGTTGTTTACTTAGCTTTCGACTTTTGTGAAAATCAATAATATGCTTGAAATCTGTGAGGAATAAGTGATTACTTTATTTTTGGTTATTTTGTGTCAGTGGGTACATGTGAAAAAGGTTCAAATAATGTAGAATTATCTTACAGGAGAAGAAAAGAATTTAATTTTATATTTAATTATATTTAATAGAAGTTTTTTTTTATACTAAAATATTACTGTTTTCAAAAATCACAAGCGTTTTAAAATCATTTATAAAAGTGCTTAAAAGTATGCACCACTAACTATCTTGCCTCCGAAATTCAAATGATAGTGTTTCTCGATTTAAAATAGTAATATTTATTACAGTACCTAGCAGTGTAAAAATACTGTCCCTCCGGAGTTCAAATCATGGTGTTTTTCGAAATAAAATAGTACCTATTATTTACTTCCTTTAAAAAGATTTCAAACTTTTTTCCAATTTAAGAAAAAGAAAAAAAATATTTATTTCGAACTAAAATATTTCTGTTTCTAAAAATCACTTATAAAAGTGCTTAAAAGTAAGCTGTGCATTAACTACCTTGCTACCGGAATATAAAACATAGTGTTTTTCGAACTAAAATAGTATTTTTCCTTTCATTAAAACGGATTTACTCCTTATATTTTTTCAATCATCAGTTAGTTTGTCGCAGGATCATAGGATCTGGATTTTTGGTCCACTGTGCGGCATATTTTGTTCCATTTAATTTATTTTTCGCTCCTGTTCTCATCCTTCATTCTCCACATTGTTTTTTCCCAGGCGTCTGTCCGGTCCTGTGCTCGGCCCACGGACACTACGGCGGCGGAGTGTGCCACTGCGAGGAGGGCTGGAAGGGCGCCGAGTGCGACATTCCGGTGGGCGAGTGCGAGGTGCCCAACTGCTCCAGCCACGGACGCTGCATCGAGGGCGAGTGCCACTGCGAGCGCGGCTGGAAAGGACCCTACTGCGATCAACGTAAGTGTCAAGGACTCGCCCCTGTGCACTCTAAAAAATTAATCCCACACAATTCATGGCGAAACACGCTGGGGGAAATAAGGGAAAATTCAAGAAAATAATAGATAGGGAATAAAAAAAAATTGTTTTTTAAATGGTTATGTTCAAGGAAAATTTTGTTTAATACAAAAAATATGATATATTATATCACCCTTTTAAAGACATCAAAAAATACCTTTGGACAATTGTAGAAATTTACAATTTTTTTAAAAAAAAGATTAGAAAACTTTTAAACTAAAGGTAGACAACTAAAGTAGACGAAATTTTTTTCTTGTCGTGTGTGTATGTGTTTGAGCTTTCTGCTGACTTGGCATAAAAATGCTAAAATTATTTATTTGCCTTGTTTGCAATTTGGAGCCAGCCTCGGTTCCGGGCCATGTTGACACTGCCCGATAAGGCCGGCGGACAAGGACAAGAGGAGGGTGGCCCAAGTGGATGCCAAAATATTTCAGTTATTATGCCGACGACACCTTCTCCTCCTTCGTCTGCACTTCTTCTGGCCAAAAAATTCTGTCCTCGCTTTTTCTGTGTGTGTTTGTGTGTGTGGGCCTTAAATTGACAAAGCGAAAGGCAAAGAAATGCCAACAATTTTTCCGACTCTCTTGCACGGTTTTTTCTTCTATTTTTATCCCTCTGGCCGCGACTCAGATAACTTTGAATTAGCCTAAAAGCAGCCAGCGAAAAGCGAGGGAAATTTTAAAGGGAGAAAGGCGAGGAGTTCAGCCTTTTAAAAGCTGTAAAAACAACGAATTGTTAAATAATTCGCAGCGAAAAACAAAGAGGAAAATGCGGCCAAAAATATGTACGTTTTGCAGTGAAGATACCCTTTGGGAAACATTTTAAGTGGGAAAATTAAACAGTATCTATATATTTTTAGAGCATACTTTTAGGCAAACTAATAAAGGTTCTCAAACTGTAATTTGCCATTGCTTATTTTAATTATTTCTCTCTTTAAAAAATCTTAAAATTATTCCGAGTATTGGGTACGAAAGATAAAGAGTGACACTTTAAAAATACTTTGAGAGCAAAACCAGCCATGAATCCGTTTGCCTGTAATACCCTTGGAAAATTGGCCATTTTTAACATTTTTCCAACTTTGAGATCCTTTTGCTCAGAATCCTTGCGTCTGATAAATTTTTTAAGAACGCAGTTTACGTTGTGAATTCGTAATAATTTCCAATTTATCGCATACATTGAGGTTATTAAAAAAAAATAATTTTGTAACTATAACATTTTTTTTAAAATTGTGCAGTGGAAATTATTTTAAAATCCAATTTATTAGATCATTTTTAAATGTTATTTTGCAAATTCCAAGAAAACAGCATGCCCCACAGTAAAGTGGCTTAAAAAATGGCTCATAAAACATGCAACATGCAACAATAAGCGGAGTGCGCCAGTGTGTGTTTTCAACGTGTTTCTTTGTGTGCTGGAGCATCGGACTCTTGGCATACGAAAACAAACAGGGACAAACAACAAACAGAATCCGAAACAGAAACAGAAAAAAAATAAAATACAAAAAAATGAACCAAGGCACAGGGAAAACGGGAAAAAACGTTCGGCAAACATAAAACGTATAAAATCGAATTTATATGTTGAGAGCATATTCCTCATACACATGCAGGCAACACGAAAAGTAAAATATCAGCGGGCCACAGGAAAAGTGGGCGGAAGGGCATGGCCAAAAGCCAAAAAAAAAGGGGGAGAAAACAAACAGAAGCAAAACAAAGCGGGCCAAAAGAAAAATTGCAACAACTGCGCAAAATTACCAACTTGAACTAAACTGGAATTTCATTTTAATGACCACTTTTGTACGTGTCTAACATACTAATCATGTCATGTGTGAGTGTGTGAGAGAGAAAGAGGGAGGCCCCTAGAAGGAGATAGCGGGAGGGAGACCTACATGGCGGAAAGCTTTTTGTTTAGCCACGACTGTCACGATTTCACTGCCCCGCCAAATATGCTATATATATTTCCGACCTTTCTGCCCCTGAACTCTTTTTTTCCTCCCTAAGTACAGTAAAAACTCTGAGGGAAAAATGATTTAGAAGATATGGTTAGAAGATAAATATTTATAAAAATTTGTCTCATTTCAAAAAATTATATATAAAATTGTTATGCCTTTAAAGGATTCAATTTGTAAACATTTAAATAATTTAGTAGAGGATTTTTTTAAGCCAAAACGAATTAGAAAACTCAGCGGGATGCCAGCTTGAATTCTGCAAGTATACCTTGACATCTCCACCCTAGCCATTCTCCACTGTACCCATGCCATCCGTACACATGTGTGTGTTTTGTGTGCTGACTAACAATCGTTTTGTATTCTCTTTCTCCAAACCACCAAACGCTGACCTCTGACCACCACCACCAATACCATATCACCACATCACCACACCCACATCCACCGCCGACGACGATGATGCTGATGATGATGGATGCGAAGACGACTGCCTGGATCCCCTGTGCTCCGGACACGGCACCTGTGTCGCCGGCCAGTGCTACTGCAAGGCCGGATGGCAGGGCGAGGACTGCGGCACGATCGACCAGCAGGTGTACCAGTGTCTGCCCGGCTGCTCCGAGCACGGAACCTACGACCTGGAGACGGGCCAATGTGTGTGCGAGCGCCACTGGACGGGTCCCGACTGCTCCCAAGGTGAGTTGAGGCGGGAGTCCGCCAGCCAAATGATGTCCCCAACAGCCCCCATTAACTGTTTCCGCTGTTGTTCAGTGTTTGCTAACTAACTAATGCTTTAGAATATTATACCACGAATTATTAGAGACAGGCCACACTCAAATCGGTGCCCGAATGGTAAAGTTATGGGGTCAGAAAGTGCAGTTTTGGGTCACCATTTTTGGGATCATTAAAATAAATCAAGTAACAGACCACCGATAAGATTATAAATTATGATCTGGATTTTAGAAGATAAAACATTTGGAGATAGGAATACTTGAAAGTGGAATAAGAAGTATGAATAATGTTTTGGGTCACCATTTTTTAAAACATCTCAATATAAATGCAATTAAAGCAGGCTATGTAGATTTTTAAAATATAACCCTGAATTTTAGAGTCGAGCAAAAATAATTACAAATTTTTATAAAGTTCTTAGGACTGGTAGTGCAGTTTTGGGTCACCATTATGGGAAACAGAGACGTAATGTATAGGTATATTTACTAGAGGGCCCTAAAATCCACATCTAAGCCAGCCGAAATTTGAATTGACTGGCCAACCCAATAACCCCGTCGTCCGAAATCCCGTATTTTATGCAGTGGTCATCAGGTACACATAGCCGGGCAATCACTCACGAGATCTGTCAGATGATATTGCCCGCCCACCGGCGCTTCACTGCACGCCACTCCACTCCACTCTGGCGAATATGATGATGTTTTATGGCCACAACTAAACCCGAAATTAGAATGGAATGCTGAGCCATAAAGCCGGAGCTTCCAATTAGGCCCACGGCCGAGGTCCATAATCATCCGAGAGGTAGAGGTAGAGGCGAAATCAGCCGAGAATCGGTGGAGAATTCGTGGGGCAGAGGAGCTCAATAAAACAAGCGGCTTACGATGCCACCGAGGGCCAAAGGACACGTACTCCTAATTTGCTTAACTTTTTAGCACCAGAAGGAGGCACCAGCGAGCGGGTGAGGGGTGCATATTATATATGGAAGGTACATATACATATATACCCATAGTACGGGGGGAAGGTGGACCACGTTGACGACTCCGCCCGGCGTAATGAAGCAGAGTCTCATAAAAATTCATTATTTATTTAATACGCAGGTTGGCTCGTCCTCTCCCTTTTTCGTCCTCTCGCAGAAGCAAATAAAATAAATTTACGCCTGCTAACAAAAGTCATGGGGTCGTGAAGCAATCCCCGAAAACCAGATTATGAACTAAACCATAAATTAAAGCTGGGGCCAAGGCGGAAAAACAAGAAATCCCCGAGCCAAACCAGTGAAAAATTCACCATTCAAAATTCCTATCAAGCTTAAATAAAACATGGATTCATTTTTGGATAGCTTTTGTTGGTTTAACTAATGAAAATGTAAATAATTTATAATCACGAGATCTTGAAGTTCTTGAAAGTTCCTGAAACCTTCTAAAATTCTACATCTTTTTAAGACTCCCTGCTAAATCCTTCAAGTTCCTGAACCAAGTCATGTTCACTGAATCAATATCCATGAAGTAATCGTACAGCCAACCTATGAACCAACTGCTGAACCAGAACAGTTGACCATTCGCAGCGAGGAAATCGAGGAAAAGCGAGACATCTCTGCGAAAAAGTAAAGCGAATGGAATGGGATGTGGGATGCGAATGGAAATGGAAATGGTGTGGGTCTTGTTAGCAAAGTGTGCCACCACGTAAATGTAACATTTATAATGCTGTTTTTATGGCTCCCAACACCCGACCGCCTCCCACGCCAGCCACTTTACGTGAAAATGGCCCGGGAAACAGAAGCTTTAATGAATTTAAATGCGCACATGCAGAAATATGAAAATGGGATGGAAAAATGCCAACCTTTGCACTTTAACTGAAAATTTAAAATAGGTTTTTAGCTCTAATTTTTCAGCGACTTTGAAAATGTACATATATTATAGGAATTCTATCTGGTTACATTTCTAAAAAGCGGACTTTTAACGTGATGGAGTGCAGTTCACATGCTAATTTCATTCTTTTATTTGTCTCTCTAGCCGTCTGCAGTCTGGATTGCGGCCGAAACGGAGTGTGCGAGTCGGGGAAATGCCGCTGCAACGCGGGATGGACGGGCAACCTGTGCGACCAACTGCCCTGCGATGCCCGCTGCTCGGAACACGGCCAATGCAAAAACGGCACCTGCGTCTGCTCCCAAGGATGGAATGGTCGTCACTGCACGCTGCGTAAGTAGACTGGAATTTATGAGGGGCCTAATCCATAGATAAAAAATATACACAAAAAAACAGATCAGATTGATATGTAAAGGTCAATTTTATATTTTTTAAAAATCAATTTATATTTTTGTGTTAAAAAAAGAGTTTGTTTGAATCATAAATTTGATATTAATCATATCTTCTTTTTATTGATATATATGAAATAAGGTAGAATTGAACCTATTCCATATCGAATCTTGACTAGTTTCCATTTAAAAGATCCTTTTTATGGGGAAAAATAGTGAAACAAAATTTTATTATGTACCCAAAGCTTTACAGTTTTACACAATAGAAAAAAATCGATATGAAATAGGATCAATTAAACCTTATTTCATATTATATGATTAATGCCAAATTTATAAGTCCAGCATATCAACTTGATATTATATGATATCAGTTATTTAATTTTAAAATACCAAATTTTTTTATTAAATAATGAAAAATAAGATAAACATAATCTGTATTTATCTCAAAATTATATGTCTAACTTGATCTTAAAAAATGTTAAATTGACCTGCACATATCAATCTGATCTTTTGTGCATTTTTTTATGTAATTATAAGTAAACTTAATTTGTACAGGTCTAAAAAAATGTATGTTGTTGTATCTACACAGAGAAAAAATAGTCATTAGGCGGGGCACTTTTTCATATCAATTTCATATCGAAATGATATAATTTTGTACCACATTGATATGAAATCGTATCATTTTTGGTATGGAAAAATTGATATGAATCCGATATTATTCCCTATTTTTCTCTGCCCTATTAAATAAATTCCAAAAACTCTTATAGATTACACTTTAACTTGAATTTTTGGCAGCAGTCGATAGCCAGGCAATACCGGCAGTTACTTTACAACAGCAACATTGCGGTGTTTACTGCAGTTGCCACGCCCCCCGGCTCCGCCTCCGCCCACTGTCAATGTAGCTGCTGTCGTGGCTGTTTTTAAGTTTTCCTTTTTTTTTTTTTGCCAACGTAGCCTGTCGTGCTTTTTATCAATTCCTTTTTTCGGGACTGGAGTCGATGCACCAAAGTATTTTGTACATGTTTACGCCATTTGCTCTCCACTTCAGCTTTGCTGCATGCCAAACCCTTTGATTTTCCGGCGCCCCCTCTTCGGGGAATTTTCCTCCTTCTCCGGCGCTTTTTCTTTTTTTTTTTTTTTTTTTTTTGGTTGGCTGGAAGTGCGTTTGACAGTTTTGCCGCCATGACTTAACCATGTTGTTTGAGGCAGTGCAACCAAAAAAACAACAACATCAATGAAAAGGAGCAGCAGCAGCAGGATACGACTTTTCCCTTTTCCCTTTAGCCGGGGACGAAAGGCTGGCACTGCAGCATGATAAGTAGCTATCGATTGACAGTGATTAAAACTTTAAAAACAAACAGTCATGTTACAAAAACATTCAAACGTGTGGCGCCCCCTGGCGGCGGGCGGCCCAGGCATGCATGTAATGGCATTACGAACTGAACGCGGGGGGGGTTCAAAACCACCCCTTGCCCGCGATCAGCGTTTCGTTGACGTGTGCAAAACCAATAAAACTTCCGACGTCATTCAGAGTCACAAGCAATCTTGGCCCCCCTTTGCCCGCTTTTCGGGTGCGCCCCTGCCCCAGTCCCCCGGGAAGCACTCTTTCAATCGATTCAAGTGAAAAGGGGGGAAGCATACTATATGGTATCTGTGTCTGGCTTTGGGTTTTGTATTTTTAGAAAGTACTTAACGACTTTGCCACAGTGCTGTCATTTATGGGTTACAAAAAGAAAATAGTTATAGCTATATTAGGATATATATTTATTTTTTTATGATTTAAGATCTAGTAGTTTTTGCTGGTATACGTTGTAAATTCGATATTTTTAGGTATCTGAAGGTATGAATTGAAAAAACAACCTCTTTTTCGAACTAAATTTTTAGGTCTTCAGGATAAGAAATATATTGTTGCATACTTTCGGACACCTTAGATATTTCCAAAGCTTAGTTATTGCTATAGATTTTTTTCGAGTGTTATAAGCCAAGTAAATACCCTTTATTTGACCAATTAATTCCCAATTTTTTACCCATTAAAAAGTTATAGTATCGTCTCTAGCTAGAAACTGGCCAAACAAACAGCCCAACTTTGCTTAGATGAATGAAAGGGGGTGCTGCCCATGGGCGGGCGCACCTAAGGGGGGATCCCTGCACAGATTAGACCTTTCAGCCGAACTGCAGTCAGACGGCGACTTGAATGCGGCAGAGTTGATTGAATTCGAAACAGAGATTTCCAGCGAATTACGCGCCACCGAAAACTCCACTCAATTGGCCCTCTTGAGGGGCGGAAAAGGTGGGTGTTCTAGGGGTTTCTAGGTTCACAGACACCCGAAAGCCACATGCATACTTTATGTCGTAGTTACATTTAGTTGCCCGAACCCCCGCCATCCGTTTCTATTCCCTTTTCATTCAAATATTTACAATGTTTTCCCCGTTTTTTTTTTTCGTTTCATTTTTTTTTTATGCTAGCTGGGATTTTATTATGGATTGTAAAATATGTGCAGAAGTGTGTTTGGGGAGATTACAACAATTTTTTGAATGGCTAGGCATAAAAAACGAGGGATTTGTACGCCGAAAGTGATAAAATAGAGGAGAAATAAGCTGCGCTGAGGGTTGAGGGTGGAAAAGCCAAAGGAGGGAGGGGAATGGTCGTCGAAATGGTAGGTGAAAAACCAGCAGACATTGCTGTGTTAAATACAAATAAAACGGAAAATAGTATGGCCAGCAAACTTGAACTTAAAAAAAGCGTAATGGGAATATGAATGGCAAAATACGAGGTTAAAAATGAATTCACATTTCGGTTCAGTTTGGATTGCGAAAACAATAAACATGGGGATAGTGAAACGGCTTTTATGTATATAAATATTTCCCTAAATGATTTCGGTTAATAGAATTGTGTTGATACTTTTTTAAAGACAGTACTGAGATGGAAATCATCGTTGTCATTGGGATTCAATACTATTTTAATTCCAAAAGTTGAAGGTAAAGTGTAAACGCCATTCTGCTTGGTTTAGTAACACCTACCGAAACGTAGAAGAATTTTTTAAATCGGACCATAGATGGCGCCACTTTCAAGTGACTGCTTGCTTTGCCCTGCTAGCCACTGCTTGTTTTACCTGACTAACGGGTATTTGATTTTTTGTTTATTTAATAAATTATCCAACCTGTTTAAAAATATTAGTTTTAAATGACTTTTCAAGTACAACATTATCTCGGTTAATGCATCTGTGTTCCGAACAACTGAAATCCACTTTGTATGCAGTAAACTTGGCCATTTCGCTGCCTGTTTTTATAGTTCTCAGGGGTTCGAGGTCTCTAATCCAGTCAACGGATTTGACATATTCGCCCCTTCTGCCGCCGCGAGAGTTCAATATTTGCAAGGCCACTTGAAGTTATTGCCAATATGTGCACACACACACACAAACACGCACTCAACGAGAGAGAGAGAGACGGCACGAGTGGGGCGGAAAGAGAGGGGGCGACTCGTAAACAGGAAGGCAGTAACAACCAGGGAAGTCATTTTATGCGCCGCAAACTTTTTAACATGCCGGAAGCTGAGTTAGCAGCCCCCTGAAGTGTAAGGGCCCAAAAAAAAAGGGTGGGGGTGGTGCTACCTTACCCCATTTCGCAAATGACACATGTCAAGTGACATTAACTTTGCGTCAAATGCTGTCGTGGCACAAACAAATAAAGGCAAGGCTGGAAAAAAAGAGAACGTAAAAATGGGGCCAAATCATCTATCGTTAGGTTACGTTTCGTTGGCTTTTTATGTTTGCCCAACATTTCGCCAAGTGTTCTGCCAAAGGTTAACTGCCGCTGAGAGTGAGAGCAAACATCAACATTATTTTTATATTCATGATGTTGACTCGCTGAAGGAAGCGCGGCAACGGGTTCGGGTTCTCGGGGCTGCGATTTTAAATGGAAATACCCGCGCAAATGGCGATGGGCAGGGTGTTATCATTCAATTTCAAGCGCCACTCGATCCGGACAGTTTACTCTTAATTACAGCCAACCATTTGGCACAAAAATCCCCCGTCAGTTAAATAAACTGGCGCACAAAAGTCGAATAGATGGCGTGTTAAATCACTCGATAAGAAAATTGCTGCAAATCATAATCCCTTACACAAAGAAAAATACTAAAAATACTTAAAAAATATAATGAAATTGTGTAATCCAAGTAATTAACCGACTAAATCGAATACCCTTTAGCTGGCTGCGAAAACGGATGCTCTCGACATGGACAATGTACCCTGGAGAATGGCGAATACCGCTGCGATTGCATTGAAGGATGGGCTGGAAGTGATTGCTCCATCGCACTGGAACTCAATTGCAAGGATAATATCGACAATGATGGCGGTAAGTTGGGAATATTAATGGAAAAAAATATTAAACGAAAAAACGTTTAAAGGCGCCTAAAAGTATGCAGTGAAAGTGTGAATTATGCGTAATAAATATATTCTAGCATACTTTTAGGAACCCTTTTAGGTGATTTTAAACCGCAAAGTCCTTAAAAACACTCCCCGAATACCCCTGTACAAAAATATTCACATTTCTTTCATTAGAAAGTCAAAAAGTCTTAGATAATTTATAGAGGCGTCTAAAAGTATGCAGTGAAAATGTGAAATACCCGTACTGAAGATATTCTAGCATACTTTTAGGCACCCTTTTAGGAGATTTCAAACCGCAAAATCCTTATAATTACATTTTCCCATCCTGCTCGCAGACGGCATGACCGATTGCTCAGACAGCGAGTGCTGCTCACATCCCGCCTGCTCGGAGCACATAATGTGCCTGTCGTCCAACGATCCCGTGGAGGTCCTCCTCCGAAAGCAACCGCCTTCGGTGACGGCCTCTTTCTACCAGAGGGTCAAGTTCCTGATCGAGGAGAACTCGGTGCAGTCGTACGCCCACATGGACGAGTACAGCGAGAAGTAAGTGATGCGCCCCATAACTTAGACCTAACTCGTAGCGCCCCTTATATCTACATAGCCTATATATATATACATATACGTATGCGTCTGACTCTTAGTGCGCAGGGATATTTCAAAGTGACCATATATATATATTATATATAATGAGAGGGCTTGCCATTGAGCGACTCTTGAGTTTCCTTCCTGAGTTTGAAATCTTTTTCCGTTACTAGTTCGATCTTTTGAGTTCTGAGTTTCTGAGTTGCAGGCGGCGAACGTCACGTGTATATTCGAAACGAACTCATACCCGGGGACGTTTCGGTCTGCGATTGAGAAATTTTTCATTGGAATTGCTTTTGAACTTTTTCCGTTTTCGGTTCTGTATGTGTATTCTTTAAGCTTTACGGGTGCAATGAAGGGAAAAAGCTCAAATTTATTCTATATGAAGCGTGTATATATGCGTATATAGCCAGATCACCAGATGGCCGATCTAACCAAACTATATATACATATATGCCAGATTTTTACGTTATGCTTTAGAAACAAAGTGACAAAAAAAAAGAAAAAAGAATCTGTTTATGTTTTATACCAACTTCAACTAAACACACTGCCAGTAGTCTCAATCAATCAATCAGTCGAAAAAAAAAAGAAAAATCAAGAAGAAGCTGAAGAAATGAAAATCTAAACCCATTCACATTCCCACAATCCCGAACGCCTCTCTCCCCTCAATGAGTCTATCGATTATGCGCTGAAAAAAAAGAATATTGAGATGCGAATGTGAGAATCTCAAGTCAAAATGTTGAATTTTCAAAGTTTTCTTTTTTCTCGTTCCTCTGAGTTCTGTTCCCCACCGTTCCGTTTCCATTTCGTTTGATTATTGATCCTTATTTCTCCTAATTTCTGCCACAATAAATATATGAAAAAAAAGAGGAAAACGACATGACATTTTCCTAGTTTGAGCTTTTTCTTTTCTTGCCCGCCTGGGAAATGCCCAGCCAATGAGAAGATTCAAATGCTGGTGATGACTACTTCCAGCGAGAAAAAAAGAAACCCGAAAATAATATATATTTCCATAGTTTTCTCTAAAAAAAAACAACAATTACTTACCATCTTTAGTTGATTGCCTTGAGTTTTGGGGTCCGGGGATCCTAGATCCTTCGCCCCTTTTTCATTTTCATTCCTTTCTTGCCGCCTCATTTCTCTCATTCTCTCTCGAACTCTACATGGAGCAAGAAAAATCAGAACTTTTTGAAGAGAACATTACGAGAAAAGCGAATATATAATGATAGCACTTCATTGAGTATGTGTGTTGTCTAGTGTTAACCTCCTTGTGTTCGTCTTACCCCAAAAAAAATATACAAAATATAAAAAATAACCAAAACAAATGATATATAAAAAATCTCCCAAATGTTAGGCCTTCATCGATGAGTAAGTGATCGATCAGATCGAGTGTAAAACTAAGACCAGACCTAGTTACATTATCGATAGTTAACTTTACATTTGATTTGCTTTCGTTTGGTTTCTTAAGCGAAGTATAGTCTGCCATTGTATCTCTATATATATACCGTATATAGCGTGTCTCTTGAGTTGTTGCTATGATTTCGATTCTGATTTGAAGACCCACCCCCCAAAAAAAAAGAGAACTACGCCGATGCCAAAACCAAGAGGAGAGGATTCCTAAGAACTGAGGATGACCGATGAGCGAAATTGATTTTGAGTTTATCTTTCGTTTCCGTTTCGTTTTCAATTCCCCCGTTCCCCCAATCGTTTCGAGTTAATTTCGTTTCGTTCCGTTCCGTTTCGCATTTAACCAACTAACCATACTAAACCAACCAAGATGATATGTCAGTCAAGCCCCGAAGATGTCTGCCGATCTCCGTCTCCATCTCTGTCTTCGTCTTCGTCTCATCATCCGACTAAGTGTGTTCGTCAAATGTGTTCTTTTCCGTTATTTTCTCAGCGTGCCGTTTCCGTTTTCGTTTCGTTTCCATTTCCGTTTCGTTTCTCTTTTTGGTTCACTAAGCTATGAAAGTACAAATCTCCACCTTTAGGTATGCTAAAAGTAAAAACCAAACCAAAAAAAAAAACAAAAATTATTACCAATTGTTAAGCAATATCAAAGTTTGATTAATTCGTTAACGAAACGCATTTTTGTCTTTTGATTTCTTTTTTATTGTCCTGTCAATTAATTGTGTACTGTCCTACTCTGTTGCTGTGGCTCGATACCTTCATGTTGTGTGCTAAACCAAAACCAAAAAATCAAATCCAAATCAAATTTCAACACCAAATATCAAAATGCATTTCCTATATGCAAATCAAAATCGAAAAAAAAAATCACAAAAAATAAACAAAAAATCCTACGTTTCAACCCGTGAATTTGTAGTCTCTTCTGGAGCTCGTTCACACCTTGGTAAGTCGAAAATGAAAAAAAATAAAAAAAACACTTGAAAAAAGGAAACACAGACGTACAATTTTTGTGGGTACTCCAAACCAGAAAAAAAGAAAAAACAAAACAAAAATCTTTGTTACAGTCGCATCTTCTTCAGTTGATTCTGAATTTTATGTTCCCCTCATCCAAGCATCCAATCGATCCATTGATCCACCGAATCTTATCCACTTATCCATCTACAGAATGCATCGATTTTGGTTTGTTCGCTTTCGGTTTTAATTCCGTAAAATGCATCCATAAAATCACACATGAGACTTTTTTTTTTGGTTTACAAAAGTAGGTGGCATCTCTTATCAGTTCTTTTCTATCATCCGTCCTAACTTCCCCATCTTAAATCAGTTGCACCTGAACTTAGGAGATTTTAACGATATTTTTTAGATTTTTTAAGGAAATTTCTGTTAGTATTGGAAATAAGAAACTAAAAGTTTAAAGATTAAATTGTTTTTTTTTTAAGATCCTAAATTTCTTCAATTCAGTAAAATTCAGATATAACCAAGTTTCATATTTTTTTCTCATAACCCATAGTATATCTTAAATGTTCAAATACAAAAAACAGCTTTTAAATACAGGGAAAAATATATATGTGAAAGGCCTGCAATTGACTTTTGAATTTTTTCCCCGATTCGTTGATCAACATTAAATGCCCTTTGGCTGTAATTGCATTATAATTGTACCCAGCACCCCCCCACCCCCCGCATATAATGCCATTTTGTTGATTTTAAATTACATTTCAACACACACACACACAAAAACCGAGAACCGCAAAAACACAGAGATCGAAAAGTCAACAAATCATTCATGTAAATAAAACACGACAACAAGAGGAGTGAAGACAACAAAAACTGAACAAAAAAAAAAAGAATTAACGACGGAAAAAATGCATTCATAATTTTTTATCTCACCAATACACACCACACACCAGCACGCACACTCGCAAAGAAGAAAAAAGATAAAATATATAAACACATGCATATCATGAGTATGTTTTCCATATTTATTTCCATATTAATTTTCATCGTTTTCTGTTGGCATACTTTATATAGGGCAAGATGAGAAGAGAATCTCGACATATATATATCCCCATATATATATATATAGATAAATAAGTGTATGTGTTATGTGTACCGTGCCTATATGTGTATTTAGTTTGATTTCCGACTTTTGTTTGTTCCTTTTTGCCAATCAACCAGCGATATATTAACACTCATACTAATCCACTTACCATTCACCATTTACCCGTTTTCGTTATGATTTCCCACTCTTCACTACTCATAGTTTGGCATGTGAGCATTTCGAGCAGAATTTTTGGTTGATTTCTCACCTTCTCTATATATATGTCTCTCACCACAAATCGATCCCCCCGATCGTCGTTATTTTGTCCTCATTTTTGGTTTTCCATCAACGAAACAACTCCCTCATCTCTCTCTGAATCTCTGGTTCTCGTTACGACTTTTGTTGTTTTTCATTTGATTTTTGATCAAAGCTTTTTATGGTAAACAAATCTCATCAAATGTGAATCACTTTATCAGTTTTCGTATCGATTAATATCTCTGTTAATGTTTTGTGTTAATCAAACAAAGGAATTAAGTATACAAAAAAAAAAACAGAAACTCGTTAGGTTTCCCATCCAAATGAAATGAAATGATAACCCAAAAAGGTCAGCAGCAAAGAAAGAACCAATCAAAGCTAATAAAAATGCAAGTAAAACGAAAGAAACTATCTGTATATCCTTATATGTTATCACTCAAAAAAATAACAAAGAAAAAAAAAAAAAAAAAAAACATCCCTACAAACCCCGAAACGTATCCCTAAATGTCCTAATTGTCTGCGTCTAAACCATTTGTTTATATGTTTTCCAAATACAACGAAACTCACCCAATCACACACACACACACCTACACACGCATACATCCATCCGCTCCAACACAAATCAAATTCTTCATTAAAAAAGAAGAAGAAAAAATAAAAGTTTAAAACAAAAATTGAAGGAAGAACAGAAAATTCTTTACAAGCAATTTATAATGCAAATTATTCCATCAGGTTTTTGCGTTTCCTTTTCCGTTTTCCGTACTTTAATTATATGTTTTCTTCTGCGTTAAATGTTAAAAATATATGTATATATTGATTTTCAAACTGTATCCTTCGGCTGTCCGAAGTTCTAAAAATGCCCTTGCAGAAGTCCCTTAAAATGAAATGCAGTGTGCAATATGTTATTGGGTCTCTCTTGAATATGACAAGAGAATTTTTAATGATGGGATAGAAAAAAAGTGCTAAAGAATGTGTCACCATCAATGGTCATTAATTGTGACAAAGTGTAAAATGTGTGTGGGTATCGATTGCAAAAAAAAATGTAACTATTAAGTTAATGAACAGTTCGCACTGACAGTTATCCGATCATTTTGTGAAATGAACCCCGTAAATTAACTGATTTTTCCCGCATTAATTAAGTGTTTTTTTCGACCGAGGGATTAGTCGAACTATTTTTCATCACTACTTATAAATCATCACTAGATTAAAGTTGGAAAGTAGGAGAGTTGAAAGACCTTTAAGAACTGCTATTCTATTGGGACGATGGCTGTAAAACGTTGCCGGCACCGCAACTCAATTATAATGCATTTGCCTTGACTCAAGCAAATCGGTAAAAGGGAAAAATATCAGTCTGAAAAATAAGAGGAATAACCGAGCATACACTGGGGAAAATTGGGAATATATGATGAGATGCCCTACATCTTATACATAGATGATATAATTAAAGTTCGGAAACAGTTAGTATTAGATATAAAAGTTAGGTAGTATTTTCTAGTATTTATTTTTGGGATAGAATATTACAGTGTAAAATTCAAAATTTAAATTCGAGAAAAGTTAGTATTGGATATAAAGTTTAGTAGTATTTTTCTAGTATTTCTTTTTGGGATTAGATATCACAGTGTAAAATCACAAATCTAAAAGTTAGTAGAATTTTTTTAGTATTTGTTTTTAGGATTGGATAACAAAGTGAAAAATTCAAAATTTAAATTCGGGAAAAGTTAGTATTGGATATAAAAGTTAGTAGTATTTATTTCTAGGATTGGATATTAAAGTGTATGATCCAAAATCAAAACTTTGGAAACAGTATTGGATATAAAAGTTGGTAGTATTCTTCTAGAATTTATTTTTAGAATTGGATATAAAAATGTAAAGTTAGTAGTAGTTATTTTTAGGATTGGACAAAAAAATGTAAATCAAACTTCAGGAACAGTTAGTAAAAGCGCACACGTAACCTCTATCATCCCTGAATACCCCTAAATAGGCCATCTATTTGTTTTCGGTGTAGGGAAGCGGAAAAAACCAGATGATGATGATGCCATGGAAACTGGGTGACGTTGTTGTCGTCGTCCTCGTCGACGGGTTGCTGTTTTCCTTGCTGCTCCGATAAAGCGAAATCCAAGTAAATGCGATACGGGCGTGTCATGACTTCGGGGGGCGTTCCTCTGTGGGTGGGGGTGGTATAGTGGGTGGCTGTTTGGGGAGCAAGGCAGCCGCCGCCGCCGTCGTTGTCAACGTCTTCGTCTCTGGCGTTTTGGGCCGTCTTTGTCTGCTGTCGTTGGGCTCCCTTCCTCCTCCCTTCGGTGTCCTCTTTTCCTTTCTTTTCTCAGTTTTTTTTTCCTCCTTTTGGCTTTGTAGTGCTCAAGTGGCATCGTTGAAAGGCAGGGCAGTTAAGGGGGTGGAAGATAAAGAGGGTTGGGGGGAAGGAACAAAGGTCCATTGTGAAAAGTTTTCGCTACTTGCAGCGGCAAATGCAAAAACTGTTAACAATAGAAATAATACAAGAAGAAGCGGGCAAAGAAAGCGCCGCGCCAAGGGGGAGGGGTGGTGGCCTGGGTGGCCTGGGTGGGCGGCAGAAGGACGAAGGACGAACAGGAAGCAGGCATAACCAGAACGGAGACTTGGCCGGAGTCAAAAGTTGAGCAACAGCAGCAACGTTGACTAAAAATTAAACAATAAACAATGGCGCAGCGACTATAGATTACTTCCTGTTTTGGCTGCCATTTTGTGGGGGTGAAAAAAAGGGGTAAAAAGGAGCCAAGAGGCGGGTGGAAAAGGGGGGACTAAGTGTGGCCTCCTTCTCCTTCGCTTTTTCGGCACCACCCCCTCCCTCCCAAGTGACTCGCTGACTGACGGCCTGTTTAGGTGTGGCTAGTTGCCCGCTTAAGTGGTTTTCCCACCAGCCCTTTTCCACCAGCCCCCTTGCCACCTCTCCGAACGCCGCCCCTGCACATTTGTGTATGCAAATCAAGTTGTCTGCGTCGAGCTAAAGCTAAACTGATTAGTGTCAACTTGCTGGCAGTCATCAAGTGGCTACTGGAGAAAGTCGCTGCTTTATGGGGGGTGGTGGTGCGCGGTGGTGCAGGGTTGTCGCTGACAGTTTCTCAGCGGCAACCCCCCTCTTCCGCCGCTCTGCTAAGCTGCTTTTTGCGGTTCCCGCTGGCTGTCAAGTGTCGCAAGCAGTTGATCCTTGATCTTGTGTGCTAGAAAAGGGAAATGCTAATGCTGCCCAGGATACAGGAATGTAGATACAAATAGATTATATGGCGACAATACAAAAATCCTCAACGGATTTCGCGAAATCGCTTTAAAAGGGCGTTGACAGTTTCTAAATTTTTCATATGTTTCTTCACGAATTCCACAAAATACTTGTCAAATAAATGGAATTTTCATGTGCATTACTCAAAGAATGTATAAATATTTTGTAGAGCAAACTTTTAGGCAAACTAGTAAAGGTTCTTAAACTGTAATTTTCCATTGTTTATGGCTATGTCGAAATTCAATTATTTCTCTCTTAAAAAAAAATCTGAAAATTATTCTGAGTATTGGGTTTGAAAGATAAGAAGTGACACTTTTAAAATACTTTGACAGCAAAACAAACCATCAATCCGTTTGCTTGTAATACCCCCGGAAAATTATCCATTTTTAGCATTTTTCCAACTTTGCGGTCCTTTTGCTCAGAATCTTTGCCTCAAGGAACTTTTTGGAGAATGCAGTTTAATTTGGGAATTCGTAACGAATTCAAATTTATCACATCCATCTAGGTAAATTTAAAAAAAAATAATTTTGTAACACAGTGTACAGTTCTCCAGTATTTTTCAGAACAGGTATCTTGTATCTTTAGTGATATTGAAATATTAAACCTATTTCTAGTATTTTTATTATTATACTATTTCTTTGTTTTTGAGGCATTCTCTAGGAAATCTTTCATCTCTGACCCCTGCCCATTTGCCATATATTCTCCGTCTACTCTCAGCTTTTTTTCCGCTTCAAGCTGCCAAGACTTATGGGAGGAGATATACCCTGAATGTGTGGCACATATATTTGCTTGCCTTTCGCTTCTGCTCCTGCCATGCATTCGAATGCAGATATAGTGGATATATATAAATTAAAAAGGCGCCAGTCCGAATGTTTTCACAGCCAGTTGTAGTTGTAGCTGCAGTTGTCCTTGTTGCGTTTTTCTGGTCTTATCAACGAGGCCATTGCCTGGACTATGGCTTCACCGGAATTGTTATTGTTGGTGCCGCTGCTCCTCTTATCGCCATCCGCTTGCCTCAAAGCGGGGAAAAAACGAGAAAAATCCACTGTAGAAAAAGGAGGAATTTACAGCGTACAAGTTGCACATAAACCAAAATTAATACCCATATAAGTTTCAAACGGTTCGAGCAAAGAGGTGTATGTGATGGTGGAAAGAGCGAAAAAAAAGCTAAAAAAAATAAAGGGAATGGAAGGATAGTTAACCCCCGCCTCTCAGCCAACAGCCTGTGCTGGGCAACGTGGCCAAGCAAACAAAAAAAGGCCACTAAAAGGACGAAGCGAAAGCGGAATGAATATCTAGAGGATAAGAAAGAGCGAACTTTGATTGCCCTTCAGGTGGTTATGCTAATAAAGAGAAATGTAGTTAATTTTCATTGGTATTATTATGAAATATTCCAATTGATAGTTTCTGCTTAAATAATTACACTGTGTTACAAAAATAATTATATTTGAATTTGTTACAAATTCCCAAATTAAACTGCGTTCTCAAAAAGGTTGTGTGGGGGAAGGATTTAGCAAAAGGATTTCAAAGTTGGAAAAATGACAAAAATGGTCAAATTTCAGGGGGTACTTCTTTCAAACGGATTCATGGTTTGTTTTGCTGTCAAAGTATTTTAAAAGTGTCACTCCTTATCTTTCCAACCCCATACTCAGAATAATTTTAAGTTTTTTTTTAAGGGAGAAATAATTGAATTTCGTTATAGCCATAAACAAAAAAAATTGCAGTTTGAGAACCTTTACCAGTTTGCCCAAAAGTATGTTCTACAAAATATATAGATCCTTTTTGTAATGCACATGAAAATTCTATACATTTTTCATCTTTTTTCTTTAGCATACTTTTAGGCAAAAGTGTATTTTTTTACATTTGCGTTCAAGATATTCATTAAATACCGAGAATAGTTCAAAGTATTTTTATGAATTAATTATAAAGCTCTATGGGATTATTGCAAAAATATAAAAATAAATTTAAAGCGAAGCCCAAATACCAGGCCACCCGTTTAACGGTAATGCTTTCCAGTTAATTTCGCAGAAATTCCCTGTCACCCAGCGCTCCTTTGTAAATATTCCGAATTCATATGTTGCACATATATATTCGCATAAGCCCTATATGTGTACATCGCTTGATCGCTGCCAACTTTATGCCAAAGTCCATATATCCAAGAGTCTCGCCCTTCTTTTTTTTTTTTTGGCATCCAAAGGGGGATGAACAAAAAAGCGACGAGAAATTCGCGGAATTTTCGCTGCAGTCGCACAAAAAATGTGGAAAAAAGCAAATATGTCGACGACGACGGGCCAAAAGGAAACATTGGGGTAGTAGTTGTTGGCCATAGTTATGGTCTGCGGTCGACGGCTTCTACAATCCGCGGGATCCACGGTCGCATATCGCATATCCTATATATACCATATACCATATCACACACAGCATATCCCATAGCCCTCCGCACAGTGTGTGCACTCAATATAATTTAATATTTTTCGATAGCAACACAACGGCAGCTGAAAGTAATTACTTTTATGTGAGATTAGATATATTTATGTGTTTTGTGGGGGCCGCCAGTCAGTTGCAGTTGCTGCTCCGCTCCACTCGCTAATTCGACATCAGCACAAAATTTTTAATGGCCTGCGGCGGAGCAGTGGACCCCTGAAAATCCCCCTGAAAAATCTAAAAACCCCTCCCATAAGTTTCCATTGAGTGGGTGGTGCGGTGGTGCGGCGGTGCTCCACTGTTTCAGTGGGTGAGCTTACATTTTTGTTATTCTTTTGACGGTCGTCGTCGTGCGCCGCATTTAAGTGAAGTGCAAACTGCAGAGAGCTACAAAACTGGGCTTCGTGCCTCGTACGCCTGCAAAGTGGGCGGTTGTTGTACGGACAGACCACTGTAATGGCTTCATATAACTATAAAATGTATAAGCCGTGTGCCATTGTGGCGGCGACATGAGAAATGAGTGGGTGAGTGGGTGGCGGTGGTTGCATGCGGCCATTGCGGCAAAAGTTGATGAAAACTGTTTTGATTGCGGTATAAAATGAAGGCGATACCCGAGCCCGAACTTCGGTTCCTGAATGACTGTGAGCGGAAATGGAATGAATAGGGGGACTCCTCATATCCCTTGGAAAAAGGAAAACCAAGGAAGGTGCAGGCAATTCTTGGAAATATTTTATTAACCTCAATAATTTGCACAGGGGGAAAACAGAAGCAAGGGGGTTATCAAATAGCTCTGTCTATCCATTAAATGATTTTCTTTTCTTATAAAAAATACATACGTAATCTTCCATTGATTAATAAATATTTAAGTGACCAATCACATTAGGAAAATTTAAATTTTTAAATCAAATAATTCCCTTAGTCCAATTTGATAATAGTGAACTTTGTTTTTGGGAAAAAACTAACCATTTATCATAGGAAGTGGCTAAAAAATAATTTATTAGTGATTTAGTTTAAGCATTAAGATATTTACCTATTTATTTATTTAAAGATCTATTTAAATGATCTTTAAAAAATTTAGAAAATTTTTAAACGCTAATTTGATATACACAAAAGAAAAATTTGACAACATATCAGATTGATATGTGATTGATATGTCATTTACATCATTTTGATATGAATAAAGACTATGTTTAACTTATTTTTTATTATTTGTTTAAAAAATACTAAATTTGGTATTTTAAAATAAAATAACTGATATGATATAATATCAAGTTGATATGATTAAATCATAAATTTGAGATTAATCATGTTGGACTTACATTTTTATTTTCTGTGTACTGGGAAATTACAGAATAAGTTTCGAATTAGGAATAGTAGGTTCCCATACGGGGAAAAAACATTCTAGAAACTGCTAGTCATATTTTTCCGAGTGCAAAATCCCTTAAGTGAGCATTTTCCTTAACCCTTTTTAGTTCATCTGGCCAGCGTTTTTTGAATGGGGAAAAACATTCGATCCGTTTCCATTGCATTGCCCCCAAAGCCAGGTGGCAAAAGGTGGCAATTGTAATCTTCTTAGGGACAAAAGTGTCGTGCAATCTACTGCTTTCCCACCTCTCTTGGATTTTCCGACATCCCGCTTTCCCCGGTGACCAGGGAGTTTCCCAGTGAAATGCTGCCAAATGAAATTTGTTTTGTGTGCATCAAATTGAACAGCCAAAATGTGGAAAGCGTAGATATGCTTTTCCGGCATGTGAGTGTGTGTGTGTGTGTGAGAGAGTTTTCCTGTGCGACTGTGTTGGTGGACTGGCAGCATTAGCCGCCAGGTGGCGCCAGCTAATCTGTAATGAAAAACTGAGCGAAATGGAAGGAAAAACCCCGAAACTAAATGGAAATGTTGGAGCCAATGAATGGCATTTTATGCAGGCGTGCTTTCCACCAACCAACCAACCCCCCGTAATTTCGCCCGAGTTGCTTACTTAAAGCGACGACACATGGCATGGCATTTACATATCGTCTCTATCTTGGACTTATGCCAGTTTTCCCCTTAGTTTTCCACCTTCACCCCCCACCGCCCCCTTGGCTTTCCCCTCCGCTGTTTGTGTGCAGCTTTTATGCAAATTTACAAAGTGCAAATTACACGCTACTAAAGGTTTTCTTTGCTCTCCTATCGGACGGTGTCTGTGTCTGTGTGTGTGTTGGTAAATGGCAAACTTAAAAATGCTATTCAAACTTTTCTATACACGCCGCCTCTGTGTGTGTGTGTCCCTATTTCAGCCTCCCCCCCCCCCCCCACACCTTTTCCCACACAATTTCCCGTAGAATCACCCTGAAGCTGCTATTTATTTATAATGTGTAGGGTTCTTTTTAGCCGTCATCTTCGCCCGAAGGACGATGGAAAGAATTAAAAAGTAATCAGTTGCAGGCTTAAAGAGCAAAATAATATTGGTAATAGTGGAGAATTTTAGAGTAGAGTAGAGTCAATAGAAAACAAGGGAGAATGCTCGACTATTAAATACCCGTTACTCAGCTAAAGCAAGCAGTGGCAAGCAGGGCAAACCAAGCAGTCGCTTGAAAGTGACAATTCATTATTTGCTTATAACTTTTCACTGAGTGGTCCGATTGAAAAAATTTCTTCTACGTTTTGATAACTATTAATCTACGATTAAAAATATATAAAGCTGTGAAACTTAAAGTATTCAATTTTAGATTATATTGCAAACTGAGTTTTCTTATAAATAAATAACAAATAAATATAATCACGAATTAAATCCAGACTGCTGCAATTTAAAAACAATGTATCATACAAATTGTTGTAGGCTCGCTTCCTTATTTTTTTTTCCCCCAAGGAAAAGCAATTGAAATGTGTCCGCCTAAGCCACTCCTCTTTTCCTCCCTTTCTGTTTTCCCATTCGTTTTCACCCTTTTTAGCCCTTTTTTCTGCTGTAATGAAAAAGATGCAAGATGCAAACAGAGGCGAGCAAAAGAAATGGCGAAAGTGCAGGAAACATTTCATCAGGCAAGCCAAACACACAAACACACGCCGCCCTCTTAGCCCCTCTCGTGCTGGAAACGGTCTCATCTCTGGCATCTCGCTACATAAAGCACATTTATCGTGGTTACAAAAGCGTAAAAGAAAAGTGTGGCCCAGGGTTTTCGCCTGAAAAATGTTTCAAAAACTGTTTCAGGCTAAATGAACATAAAGCGGGCCACCCTAGGAGCCACCCCAACTCCTTGGCACCACCCACTGAACCGAACCGAATCGCCTGCAGTCCTCGCTTTGTTTTTCTTGCCAGCTTCACAGGAAGCTGCATCCTCGTGGGCGTCATGAAAATAAAGCCAAATTAAAATTATATCCTTTTTCTCTCGGTGTGTGTGTGTGTGTGTGTAGAAGGGGGAGGGTGTGGGGTGTTCTTTTGTATGCACAAAAGTCAACTAAGTCGTGCTCAATTTTTATGATGGCAAGACGACGCTGCCGCTGCTGCCGTCGCCACTTTGTGTGCCGTGGTAAGCCAAGTTAGCAAAAGGTGGCCCCAAAAAGGGGGATGGCGGTGCAAATGAATGGCAGCCAGCCGCTTTATGAATGGCCACAAAAAATCCACCCCCACCCCCTCTGAAAATCTCGCTGTCTGGCAGGGAGTTTTCCCCCACCCGCTTCCAAAACGAGAGGAAAAAGGGGGAAAAAGTAGCAAAAAGAAAAGAAATTAAATGCACTTCCTTTATGCGCGGTCTTCTCATATTTTCCAGCCAGCCTTCCCCCGGGTTTCCACCCCTACACACCCCCCACCCCTCGCATTTTCCGCCCCTCGCGCCCACACAATGTGCTAATAATGGAAGTGCACTTTTGACACAAAAGGTGCAGTGGCGACAATGCCGGCTCCTGGTTTTTGGTCCTTTCGCCAGCCTCCTAGGAGGCCACGCCTCCCTTTGTTGCTTCTATTGCTCATTCGCTGCAAGGGCGATTAGTCGGTGGGTGGCGGCGCTGGGCGGAAAATTCGAAAATGTGCAGAGGGAAAGTGGGCACAAAGGGCGCGCATCTTGTGAGATTAGAACATTTTTGTGGCATTGCTTTCACTTCATCGGACGAGATTGCTTTCGC
This sequence comes from Drosophila mimetica, assembly GCA_037075245.1. NCBI lineage: Eukaryota > Metazoa > Arthropoda > Insecta > Diptera > Drosophilidae > Drosophila > Drosophila mimetica. The sequence continues at coordinate 8,888,911 of JBAMCH010000005.1, forward strand.
CTCTTTCTAGGCATTATTATAGGAATATATATATATATATATATATATATCTACCGATCTCTTTCAGTCTGGCTTATCCATTTCCTTTGGCGGAAAGGCCAAATGCCTTTATTGCCTCATATTTTTGAGTGCCCCTTACTGATAATAATGATTACGCTTGGCTGATTGAAAGCCATGAATGGAGCGAGTTCAAGAACATGTCATCCAATTCGCTGATTCACTGTTTGGCTTGGCTTTCACAATGAATGCGACTCAAGTTGGCAAATTGGCAAGAAAATTAACTTAGACAGCTACATTAAAATACTAAATATATAATTAAAATAAAATCCATTTATAAGTTCTATTTAATTAAAAATGAAATAAATGTTTTAGGGCCGGTTTCTCGAGTGCCGGTTAACATTTTTCGATCAAACCAAGTCCCTGTTAAGCGATTTTGTAGTTCTCGCTAACTTTAAGAGGGACCCAGGGTCGGTTTCTCGAGTGCCGGTTAACATTTCAAACAAATGTATAATGTAAACCGGCAACAATATATTAACAAATATAAATCAATTTATGGCCTTAACAGCACTCTTTAATTGTTTCTCTTTAAGATTAATCAAAGACGTCGAGAAAACCGATTTTCTTTTACGTCCACTTTATCTGGTCTTTAAGTTTTTCGGACAAATAGCTATGAGGGACTTTAACAGGGACTCGAGAAACCGGTCCTTAGAGTTTAAATATTGTTCCTTAATACGAAAAAGTTGTATCTTATAAAGATTTCTAAAAGATTTTTTAGATTTTCAGTGTTAAATTATTAAAATCTTAAGTTTATTTATTAGAAAAAACTTTTAAACAAAAATTATTAAGTATTCCAAATAAATATAGAAAAATTTTTAGTGTTTGTATAGCTTAAATATTTCTTAATTATGTGGCATTTTTAATTTCCAAATTAGAGAAACGGAGAGAAAGGCCAGCTCAAACACTTGCGAATTCACTGAACCGTTTCTCGCACCAACACTTTTTCGTGGCCAGCGTTGCGTATACGTAATGTGGGTCCTTGAGGCGACTGCTCCCCCTCCCCATCCGCCTCCCCCTTCGCCACCTTCCACTAAGTGCAGCATTTCCATTTCGATGGCAACAAAATCAAAGTGAAAACTGTTCTCATAACCAAATCAACCCGAATCGAATTGAATGGCAGCGGCAGCGGCAGACGGGGCAAACAAAACGAAGTGTGCTGTGTGTGCTGAAGACATTCAAGTGTCGGTGGCGTATGAGTGATTTACCTGGCCAGCCGACGAAAAAAGGTTCCTTCTCCCCGGCTGCAGTGCAAATAAATCAAATAAATAATAAATGAAACGAAACGAATCAAATGCGAAATAAAAATCAATGGCACTCACCACTTCAATGGCTCGGAATATATATATTATATATATATATATATATGTGTGTGTGTATTCGAACAACTAACACACACATTTGCCATCAAAAAAATACTTATAGCCATGCAATTTGCTTTTCGGTTTGATTTCAAATAAAATGTTGCTTCATTGCATCGAATTGAGGCAGGAAAAATGAAATTGTGGGTAAAATACCGCCCGCCTTTTTAGGGGGAGGGGTGGGGGTGTTTTTAGGCGTGGCACACACACACACACACTCGGAAAAAAAACGAAGCTAGTTGGGCATGACTTTTGAACACGGAACCTCGGACTTTGGTCAATTGCAATTAGAAGTCAGTGAAGAAGTGCGCTGCTCTCCAAGAATTCCAATGGGCCTTAGCCTTAGCCACCCCCCATTGCCCACTCCCCTGCGACCTTTGCCCCCCCTGCGCCCCTTGAACCCACCGCCTCTGCACTCTCCTAATAAAAATGCAACTGGGCACATAAAACTCTGACCCAAATACTGTACATTATGTGTTTATGTCTGTTGGGAGAAAAGGAAGAAAGCATAAGGAGGGGGAGGGAAAGATGAGAGGGCGGAACAACAGTAAAAAGGGTGGTGGGGGGTGGTGAAAGGGGGGCTGAGAAATTGCAACACTTGAAAACTTGAAAATGTTTTCGAGAACTTGCGCTGGCACAAAAGTTAAAAGAGGCCAACTGCAGTCCTCGGACTCTGGAACTGGAACTGGAACTGGAGTGCCAGGGGGGAGGGGGGGTTTTCAGAGGCTGCACCTGATGACGGGGGACAGAACGTCCCCGCCCCCGCCCCCTGTGAAAACCTCCAACTCTGCAGTAATTAGTGCAAACAATTGCGCTCGTTTCCGATATCCTTGGTAACTTTCCCCCCCAAAAAAAAAAACAGAAAACGACAGAAAACGAATTCCCTTTTCGGCGAACGCCCCTGCCTTTTAAGCCTCACTGCGGCATTTTGTTTCAAGGAGCGTCTGGCGCTCTGGAGAAGAATTTCTATATATATATTTATAGGAAAAGCACAGGAACTGCTGGGAGCCCTGCTGCTGTTTGCCGTTTATTGGAAATATAAAGAATATTTTGTGTGCTCTTTGTCATAATAAATTGGCAAACTTGAAATCGGATATCGGTGCGGAGAAAGTGACAAAGAAAGCGGGTGGTTGCCATAGTTTCTTCTCATTAAATGAAAATGTGAATGGAAATGGAAATGAAAATGATTTTGGGTCGCGCAGCTGCGTCCCCCATCCCATCGATAGATAGATGTGTGCGGGCATTTTGGAGGGTTTAACACTGCCAGAGGACACTGCAAGGGCAACTGGCTCGGTTTGCACTTGGACCCGTGGAAAGTATCGCATTTCCATACCGAACGACAATCGATTCGTTCGTTATCGGGTCAAGTGTTCTGTTTTTTTTTTTTCTTATTTCCACCAGCTTTGTGCTTTTTTGGTTGGTTTCACTTTCATTGATTTTTAGTTGATCGTTTTGGCCTTGCTAGCCGTTAGCCGCATCTATCGAATATCGCTGAGAATCGCAGCAATTGCGATATATATCGAAATGAATTTTTAAAATAGTTTTTTTCCAAAATAATAACTGTTGATTACTGCATGCATTTTGAATACGTTTACCGATCGTTTGGTGGTGCTGGAGATCAGTGGGGAGAGTTATCGATAGGCGTGAGGTTTTAGTAATCGACTTGCTATTACTTGTGTCTTAGCATCTAAGTCGAAATTTTAACTGCCTTACATGATGTGCTAATGATCACACTTTGTTAAATGTTTACCATTTTAAGGGGTATCGTTTTTTATCGAAATGAACTATCGATAATTATTAAGAACTATCGATAAGTACGTTTTTCACTTGTTTCCGTAACAATGTTTATTAATTTTAATTCCCTTTCACGCTTAACTCGCCAGAGGAAACTAATGCCTAACGAATGCCTTCGATAACACTCACCCACCAATCGATAACCAACCATCAATCGTTGCACCACCCCATCCCCACTCCCCACGTTTGGTCGCAGCTTCAATTTAATACCGAAACCAACTTGAAATTCTGATGAACTTGCTGAGAAATGTCGGAGGATTCGATATATATTGGCATTCCGAAGTCGGGACTTGAATATCCCCCTACCACCCCCGCATTTCCACATTTCCAACCCCCCCCAAGCTGCGTGCCAAATGCCATTTGCACTTGCACCCCGGGAAAAGTACGAACTGGGGAAATCCTGCCCCACTTTCCTACTCGTCCCCTGCTCTTTTTTCCGTAGCTCATTGTCGGACATTCATTCGATTCATTCCACACACTCGGAGATACAGATACACCCACACACACATTCACACACACCCAGTTCCAATAATTGAATTACCCAAAGCCAGGAAAACACTTTGAGATTGTCCCGCAAAGAATTCCCCTAGAAACCCACACACACAAAGGACATAGATACACTGCAGTTGCAGATACAAAGATACGAAGATACAGATACAAAGTAGAAAACGCATTCCTGGCGACAAAACTCTCAGAAACTCATCCCATCTCATTCATCGTCTCGCTCGCTCGCTCTTTCCGTCTCTCTCTCTGTCTCTGTCTCTGTCTCCTTATACATACACTCCTAGTTAAATACAAAATACCTATACATATGCATACGAAACATAGCTATATTATATATATATACATATATATTTATATAAATATTTCCTCAAATTATTGCATAACTTTTTTCGGTTTTGTCCTTAGAGCCTGAGTGCTGAGAAAACAATCGAGTCGCTTTTCAGTTCTCCCATTCCATCAATACAGACAATTGCTCAATGTTTTCTTCACCTTTTCAAAACGTATGATTTCAACCACAAAACTAAATTAGAAACCAACAGAAAAGAAAAGAAACGACAAGAAGAAAAAAGAGAAAATAATTCGAGAAAAGCCGAAAACTCGAATGCAAATATTGCCAAGTAACTAACAGATATATTTTTGTCTTTTGCAATAACCCCAATTACCAAAAACCCGTACTACAAACTTCGACCTGGACTCGTTGGATTGATTGGAAAACGCCACAGTCGCGTCTCGGTGATGCGAGGTCAGGTGATCACTCCCCAAGGACTGGGCATCGTCGGCATCCGAGTTTCCGTGGATCGCGATTCCCGATTTGGATTCACGCTAACCCGTCAAGGAGGATGGTGAGTACTATACTATCTACAGATACATATATCTTTGAAGTGAAGTATCGAAAGAGGTTCAAAATCGGGAAATGGAGATGAAATACATCTTACATCTTAGTGAAGTATCGAAAGAGGTTCAAAATCGGGAAATGGAGATGAAATACATCTTACCAAGTAATAAATTCCAATTGAGGATTATTAAGTTTCATGTTTATTCAAGCAATACTTCAGTTCGGTATTTTGTAGTATTTTTTAAATATTATGATCTTAACTTAAATTCTTAAAACTATTGACTGATTACTAGATTAACTGAATACTTTCTTAAATTGTTATTTTCTTTTAATATTCAACTTTGAAATATTTTCTTAGTTACAAAATATTTAATGATAAAGTATATAGACAATTCATTTCATTAAGGAAGATAATTCATTTCAGTATTTCTTAATATTTTTTCAAATATTATGATTATTTTGTATTTTCTTATAATATTCAATCTTGAAATATTTTCTTTGTTACAAAATATTTAATAATAAAGTATATTATCTTGAAGATGTTAAATATTTCATAATGAATCTTGAATTAGTCCCCTCTTTCGAGGCTTCACTGTACTCGTACGTGTGCACGACGCATTCGGTAAATGCAAATTACTTACGTATGGATGAGTTGCTCCATCGCGGGGTAGCTTTTTTCGTTGATTAAATTCTGCTGATGGAATCCGCCGATGGCTTTTGGCCAAAAAAAATGAAAATGGGAAAAAGAAAAAGCAAACGGAAGGTGAAGATTCGCCAGCGAGGGCAAGTTATCAAATTTTTAATTAAATCTTTCGCTTTGATGTGCGGCGGCCAACTTCTTGTCTGCCCGAATGTCCTGTCGCCGAGTTTACACAAGTGGTTAGCATAATTAGAGCAGCCTGGCCACAATTGGCCAGAAGCCGCAGGAGTGGCTCAATGGTGAGAAGTGGGAAGGCGGGAGGGCGGGGAAAAAGGGACATTAGTTTCAATTATTTGACATTTCATTCGGATTGCTTTTTAAGCACAAATGCTCCGAGAACTTTTGCTCTAATTGAGCCCATCAAAGATGCAAGGACAGAATATTTTCTCAACTGTAAAAGGATGCCAAAATTCGGAGCGGAAGAGAGTGAGACAGAGATAGATGGCGAGAGGGAGAGGGAGACAGAGACGCTTGGCAATCCAATATATCTAATATAAATATTTTTGCAGTTGTTTTTCCTTCTGTAAAAAGGATTTCCGTTTGCTGCCATCAGCAACATTGTTTGCTGTCCTTGTTGTTTTGCCATTTTCTTTTCCCCACATGTGTGTGCATGTGTGTGTGTGTGACTCTATATGTGTGTTGGCCAATTTAAATAAACATTTCGCACCCGAGTCTCTGCCTGATTTTATTATGGCCAAGCGGAGGAATACAAACAAAATCTGTGCAGCAGACAGACAAAACTCCGACTGTCTGATGATTATTTGTGTTTACTCTCCACACACACACACACATACACACACACTCTTGTTTATTTCAATCTCGCACACACTCACACATTAGCCTAGGCAAACAACCAGGTGTACTTTATAGCATATCTTTGTGGGCCACAAGAGGAGATTTTTACCCGAGACTGTGTGTGATTGTACGACTCTGTGACTGTGTGACTGTGTGAGTGTGGCCATAATTTCTCATTAGGCCAATGGCCAGGTAAGCGATATGTTGCATGTTGCTGCCGTGTGCCGAACGTCTCGCAACTGCAACAGCTTGCTGGCGGATGAGGTCCTGGCATAAATTCCTCACTCCTTATTTATGTATTTTTATTATGACAATTTCTGCTGTTATTCATTCCTTTTCTTTTTTTTGTTGAGGGACTTTAAAGTTGTCCTTGTTATTTTTTATGTCCCTGCTGGCCTCCTTACTCCTGCAGCTAATGCTCCTCTGTGTGTGTGTGTGTGTGTGTTAGCTCGCAATAATTCCTGTTTATGTTCGCATTATTTTCGGCTTCTCATACACACTGCTGGCCAGCAATTTAGTGACGCTTTTGCACTCACTTTTAACTGGCTTTCCCCAGCCGCTGTTGATCCGCTTGGGGCTTAATTCGGTTTTTAGGGCCAAATGGAGAGAATTTTTGAATGCAATGGGTTTTTATTTTTATTGTAATGAACGAACAAAAAAATTGTTTTTGAAAGGCAAATTTTTTTTAAATTTTTTAATAATAAAGGTTTTATTTGAGATACAAAGAGGGAGTCAATTATAATAGGTTTGCCATTCAAAATAAATTTTTGTATGATAATTTAATTTAAATTTTCATTTTGACTGTAACGAAAAAAAAATTTTTTTATGAAAAAGACTTTTTAATAATAAAGAATTTAATAGACTTTTTTTGATACAAAGATGGAGTCAGTTAAAATAGGTTTGCCACTGAAAGTACATATTTGTATGACAATTTAATATACATTTTATTTTAAATTTAAATTCCGGTTGAATATTTTTTTCGGTGTACCTAAATAGGAGTTATTTTCTTGAATTCGTTTTGGTTTATGTTATGTCCTTTGCAGCCGAAGTTGCTGTTGTTGCTGTGTGCCATGTTATGCGGCCCTATAAGCAACAGTGTGTTGTTAGCGGGTTACCATCGCTCCCCCCCTCGCATCCCTCCGCCCACCACCCCGCCCGCGACTTTCCACATATGTGTATCCTCTTACTTTTGGCCTCAGATTGCTGCTGTTGCTGGTTCTTCTCGGGTCTGTTGCAGGATTTTATGGTTTTGTATTTATAATGTTTATTTCAATTCTATGCTTTTATTAGCCACCCACCCCCCGCACAGTCGCATTTCCCGACTTTTCTTGTTGCTCTTTTGGCTGGCGCGCCATTTGTTGTCCTGCTTAATTTTTTTTCACTTTCCGCTCGTTTTTTTTATGTATTTTTATTTTTTTTTCTTCTGTGGTTGTTGCTCTCGCTGGCTGACATGCATTGTTGGTTGTTGTTGTCATAGTAATAAAGGTAATAAAAGTCATTATATTGTGCTGCAGGGGATTATTGTTGGCATTTTTTATTGCATAAGTATTATTAGAGTTCGCCTCCCGCGCACATACATATGTCTTCGTGTGTGTGAGGTATATATGTTTTTGGGTTCCAAAAACCACCCGAAAACCACCCACCACCCACTGAACCACTGGCCACTCCTCGCATTTCTCTGGCTTTTCGCTCTGGTCATGCTCATAAAATCCAATTCAATTACAAATGAATGAATGCAATGCCACGGCAGACTATAGCTTTGTACAGCGAGAGGCAAGATAATAGGTGGAAAATTTAGTGAAATAAATAAACAATTTAACAACGAATAAAAAAGTCTAAATTTTTTACATAACATAATTATAGTTTGTTATATTAAATATATTTAATTTTTATACTTATTTTATTGTAAAGAATTTAAATAAGTTTCTTTTCTTATTAAATTTCCTGCTAAAATGTTTTTAAAAACCTGGATAATGTTTTGCATTTAAAATTATAACCATGGGTAATATGAGACTAATATTTTGACCACGACTGTAGGGGGGAACTACTTTATGCATGCCATTAAACAGCTGCAGCGGCAAAACAGTAAAATTAAATTAGCAAAAATTGTAACAAATTTTACAAATTCCCTTATATGTGTATGTTTAGCTTTTTTCCCCCTTTATTTTTTACCACTTTATTTTAATGAAATGCATGTCCTTGTTTATGGACATGTTTATGGGCAGCTTTGGTCGCTTTGTTTACGAGGCAATTCAATTGAATGTTTTGTCATTTGATTCGGGGGAAAATATCAGGGCATTTGGTCGCTTTTTCCAGCTGCAGACTATCTCGCTTGCTCTACTATCTGCTATCTCTGTCGCACGCACAAAATACAATTAAAAATCGCATTAATTAAATATTTCAAAAGCAAAAGTTTTCGCCATTTCTTGAGTTTCCAACGCGACTTGGCTTTGTGCCTCCACCTTGAGCTTTTCCTGCTCCTGCATTTTCCTTTCCATTTTTCCCATCCCCTGCTGTTGTTGTGTTTTGGCCCTTTGTTTTCCAACATCTTCGTCTTCTTGGCAGAAGTTTGTGCAACTTTTCCGTAGCTGCAATGCGAATTTTCTCTTGTAATAATGGCGGCGGCTCGCAATCGCCATCATTATATTTAATGCGGCTAACGCATGACAGGGGGGGCTGGGAATCTTAACTTATGCTCTATACCCCCTGCCATCCCACCATCCTACCATCCACCCACCAAGTCGGCATCTAAAGTTTTTCAATTTTCCACAAACAATTGAGGTATTATCTGTGGGGCTCCACCTTGGTGGCATTAGGTTGCAGGGCGGATGGCGATTGCCTTCAAGTTCATTAAAATATTAATTTGCATGTTTGCCAGCAACTTTTGCACTAATTTCGTATTCCATTTCATATTTTTTACCCCCCACTTTCAGGTTCGATGTGCTGGTGAATGGCGGCGGTGCGGTGACCTTGCAGTTCCAGCGCTCCCCCTTCCGCCCACTGACCCGCACTGTGTTTGTGCCCTGGAACCGGATCGTAGTCCTGCCACCCGTGCAAATGCAGCTGAGCGATGATGACGAGACGACCAGCAGGAATATCAAGTGAGTTTCCAAGTCTTAAACATCCTAAAATGCCCTACAGCTACATAGAGAAAATTATTCAAGAACTTTACACTTCAATTGATAATTTTTTACTCGAAATATAACCAAGTACTCACTTTCTGCATATATTTTTCAAATAATATACCCAGGAATTGAGTCTTTATAGAGATTTTTTCTTCAAAAGGAAACAAATTGGTGAAAATATTAGTCTTTTTCCGAAATTTTTTAGAAAAATCAGTACATCCTCAAATTGAGAAAACAAATACTTATTTTGAGAACATTATTCTTCTTGAATAAATCTCTCTGTGTACATCTTACACTAGCAATTTGAATAATCTGAAATCATATTATCACTTGAAACCTAAATCTGGTAGTGTTCTTATAAATATTAAATACATCGTTGCATACTTAAGAACGCTTGAGATACTTGTTTAAAAACTTTAGAGATTTCTGTCCCAAACTTTTTTTTTTAATATAAACATTTTTAATAAAATATTTAAATATTTTATTTTTAATGTAAAAAAGGTCTCAGCCCTTTCTCAAGAAGGTTAGGTGTTTTAGCTTATTTTTGAAGGTGTCTAAAAGTATGCTACGATATTTTTCCATCCTGATGTGTATTATAATATTTTATAATGTGTGGTTTAAGTGTTATATCCCACGTTGGGTACCTATGTAATTAAGAAGATCTTTCACTAATATAATATATTTCATTCCCATTTTCCTCCTCTTTAGGGTGGCTCCACTGAATCCCGCCCTGACCTTCCTCAACTCGATCCACTATCACACGGCCGACGAGGCCAACGATGCCAGCAAGGTGTGCATGGACCACGATCACGAGAAGCTGCGACCGCAGCTGATCAGCACCTGGATGCCGAACGGAGTGGGCGCCATGCCCGGCAAAAGGGTCATCTTCGCCGAGACTCAGGTGGGTGGAGAGGCATCCTCTCATTTGCCACTTGCTACACAATTTAGTCCCCCCGTCCCTAATGCCATTCCTAATTAGCAGTCCTCTGGCAGCAGCTGCTGCTGGACGCAGCGCAGTTTTAATTAATTTAAAGTTTGCCTTAATGACATTATAACTTTGCATCTGCCCGCAGAGGCAGAGCAAGTGAGGGGGCGACGGGGGCGAGTTGACGGGGTGAAAGGGCCAGCGAGGTGGACATTAATTCTGCCCGGGGAGCGCGGAAAACCCTCCTCGAAGGTTTGGTCCTCGCTGGATTCGCAATGCGTTTAATTGCAGCACTCGAACCTGTCCAGCTGCGGTCACCAGCAGACACTTGCCTCGCCTCCGCCGCCATCTTTTTCCCTATTACTCGAGGCCAGAGTTACCGCTAAGGGCCATTTTTCCAGGTCCAGTTAAAGTTTTCCCGGGCTAACAGTCACCTAGGGACGATGATAAAGTGGCAATATCTCAAAAACAATAGGGAGAAACACAGAAGTTGGTTCTAATTTCTAATTACTAATTACTAATATTCAAGTTTAATACTCTTCAAGCTAACTTAACCTCCGGTTAGTTACAACTTATTTAATACACAGAATCGACTTGTTTTAGAAAGTAACTGTTTTTGTTGTATTGAGCTTTAGACCAAATGAAAAACAATATCCTGGAAAAACCTTTGGTTTGCTCCTAACCCAGTAGTTTGGGTTAACTTAACCTGCACATAATTTTAGAGTTGAGGGATAAGTCCCACAAATCGTGGGACTTTGTAATACTACATTGAGCTTTAGACCAAATGAAAAAAAAATATTCCAGAAAAATCTTTGGGTTTCCTTTAAGCCAGTAGCTTGTGTTAACTTAACCGGGAGATAACCTAAAGTGAAAGGAAACTTCACAAATCGTGGGACTTTGTGATACTGCATTGAGCTTTATACCCAATAGGTTGGGTTAACTTAACCGGCGGATAACCTACAGTGAAAGAAAACCCCACAAATCGAGGGACTTTGTGATACACATTTCCGAAGAGTGTTAACCCAGTGTTTTCTTGTCTTTTGCATCCCTCCACAGATCGTCCAAGAGTCCATCCAGATCCCCGGCTCAGACCTGCACCTCACCTACCAGTCCTCGCAGGCCAGTGGCTACCTGAGCATCGTGCGCATGCGCCTGACCGCCGAAACGATTCCGCCCACGCTGACCCACGTGCATGTGGGCGTGGAGATCGAGGGCGCCCTGCACGTGAAGACCTACGAGGCGGACCCCAGTCTGGTGCACACGTTTGCGTGGAACAAGAGGAACGTCTACCGCCAGAAGGTGTACGGCGTGACGGTGGCCCGCATTTCGGTGGGCTACCAGCACAGCACATGCCAGTCGCCGGTCTGGATTGCCCAGACGGCCAAGCTGCAGGGCTACGACGTGGACATCTCCGATATCGGGGGCTGGGGCCTGGACATTCACCACCACTACAACTTCCACGAGGGCATCCTGCAGAAGGGCGACGGCAGCACGCTGCACATGAAGGAGTACCCGCGCACCGTCAAGGTCGTAATGGGCACCGGTCTGCAGCGACCTCTGACCTGTCCGGACTACTGCAACGGCGTGGCCAAGGACGCCAAGCTGCTGACACCCATCGCCCTGGCCACCGGACCCGACGGCAGCCTCTACGTGGGCGACTTCAATCTGGTGCGTCGCATCACGCCCGACGGCAAGGTGTTCACCATTCTGCAGCTGAGCGCCACCCAGGTGTCGTATCAGTACTACCTCGCCGTATCGCCTGCGGATGGGCATCTGTACATCTCCGATCCGGAACGGCACCAGATCCTGCGGCTGCTGCGGCTGGAGAAGGTCAAGGATCCGAGCATCAACAGTGATCCCGTGGTGGGCAGCGGACAGCGTTGCATTCCCGGCGACGAGGGCAACTGCGGCGATGGCGGACCTGCGCTGTTGGCCCGCCTCTCGCATCCCAAGGGCCTGGCCATCGCGGCCGATCGCACCATGTACATTGCGGATGGCACCAATATCCGAGCCGTCGACCCCAAGGGCGTCATCCACACGCTGATCGGACACCATGGCCATCACAATCACTGGAGTCCGGCGCCGTGCAGCGGCACCCTGATGGCCAATCAGGCGCAGCTGCAGTGGCCCACCGGCTTGGCGCTGAGTCCGCTGGACGGATCGCTGCACTTCATCGACGACCGCCTGGTCCTGCGCCTCACCTCGGACATGAAGATACGCGTGGTGGCCGGCACACCGCTGCACTGCAGCAACGGCGGACAGGATGGACGGGTGAACAAGACCGGAGCGGACAACGTGCTGGGCACCGTCCTGGCCATGGCCTTCTCGCCCTTTGGCAATCTGTACATTGCGGACAGCGATTCGCGGAGGGTGAACTCCATACGCGTGGTGGACACGGCCGGAAATATGCGATACTTTGCCGGAAAACAGGAGGGCACGGGGTGAGTAGTTAAACTAGATATAAGCTTGTCCGTTTGTCCGCTTGTCCGTTAATGAGAACGAGTCCTTGGATCTCAGGATCTGTTTGTGCTCGGAATGTCAAAGTTGGTATGCCATTTTCTTTGGTGTTGATAGAAATGAAGTTGCATCTAAAACAAGTAGTGTAGTGTAAAAAATTGTATATAAGCCTGTCCGTTTGTCCGTTTATGAGAACAAGTCCTTGGATCTCAGGATCTGTTTGAGTTCGGGACGTCAAAATTGGTATGCCATTTTCTTTGGTGGTATTAAAAACAAAGTTGCATTTAAAACAAGTAAAGTAGTATATTAAAAAAAAAGTTTCGATTCAAATATAGATTGCCAATATATAAGTCATTAATTTATGTTTTTTTTTTGCCATTATGCCAAGATATAAATTGTGGGCTTTATGTTTATTTAGCCATTATAAAAATCATCAATTATCTCCCATTAGTGTTTATCCCGATTCTAAAATATGAGTGTTGCGCCAGAGTTTAATAGCCAATATATCGCCCAGTTTTGAGGGGGCTTAGTTGGAATGGTGTGGCATAAATCAAAGGGCTCCCTGTTCGCTGTCATTGTGGGTCTGTTGTGCCATATTTGGCCATCTCTTCACCGAGTACTACCGAGTTATCAAAGTGCACAGAAAATAAATAATTCCCAGTAGCCGTATGTGTGTGTATATGATGTGGCTGGAATACCCGACTATTGCATTCTTAGTTGTTTTATGCCCTCAAATATTGACTGGCTACTGGGTCAACATAACAGGGAATTTGGTCAGCAGGCCGCTGGCCAAAAACCGAATGGAACGAAAACGGGTGGGGGGAAAATTGTTGGGAAATCGGGGAAAATGGGTGGGCAGATTGACTCCACTCAGACTTGTTTATGCGCATACTTGACCCAATTAAGTGAGCTCCGGGCTATTTGCATATTGCCGAACGATATCAGCCAATTTTTCAAAATGTCTACCAAACGACACACGGGACAAACGCACAGGACGAGAAAGAGAGAGCGAGAGAGAGAGATAGAGAGAGAGGGAGAAAGGATACTACTCCACTGTAGAGTGGGGCATAAATAATAAAAATTCAGCAAGAGCAGCACAAAATTGCCAATGCACCAAAACGGCCATAAATGTCAGGCCAACTAGGCAATACCCCCCAGAGTATACCCATCCCCCCTCCCTCTCTTTCTCTCTCTAGGTAGTATATATATGCTCTTGTTCCATCCCAGAGCCATGTTAACTTTATTTGACTTTATTAACCCATTTTGAAGGCATCGAAAACGGTGACCAGAAATTAATTGGAATTCTCACATTGGGGAATTTCATTGTCTGATTTTTCATTGCCCCAGTACACGCACATACACACACACACATGTGTATATTTGTGTTCCATAGGCACTAAAGCCATTTGCATTTTGTGCATTGATTAAAGCGGGGCAGAAAACGGAAACGGAAGCAGCAGTCAATGAACTTAAATTCCTGACGCAAACTGAATAATTGCACGCCATGTTGCCGAGCGCCAGAGTTGGTCAACTAAATAAGAGTAGGAAATTCAATTGGAATTGAATAAGAAAAAAATACAGAGTTGTAAATCTCTATTAATCAGTGTTGCATAGTGGGTTATCAAGCACGCCAGTGTTGATAAACTAAATAACAGTTTGAAATGTCATTTAAATTAAATAGAAAAGAAAATTGATGGTACAAAGCAGTAAAGCTCTTTTTAATCAGTGTTGCTAAATGAATATTGCACTTAAATTTCATCGATAACTGTACAAATTTATGAATGCAGATGTAAGCTGTATTTACGACCCTTTCCGATTTGTATAGCAAAAATCCATTTGAATTCCAAAGTTCTACGAGTAGCATTCCAGTACTTCGTGCAACTTTTTATGCCAAGCGAATATTTGGGGTCGCCATTGGACTGGGGGGTCATGTGAATGGCGTCAGGTGGCGGGGGGTGCTGGGTAGTAGACGGAGGGCGGGCGATTGAAGTGGGCGTGGCCGGCAGACGTGGCAAAGTAATTAGCGGCCGTCGCGCCACAGACAGAAACTATAAATCAACTTTTCACTCTTTTTTTCTTTCTTCCCCCGGCGTCTTTTGTGCGAAACCATATCTTTGGAGAGGTAGCACAAGGGGTTAAGGGGGTGGTTAAGGGTTAAGGGTTCAGGTGGAAGGGGGCGGTCCGTGTCCGTGTCTGTTGCGTGGGCGTGGCAGCGATAAGCGGCGCCCGGAGCTCGCTTTACTTTAGACTGTTTATCGAACAAACAATGTCATCATAAATATGCGTCCCGAGCAGCCAGCAAAAGGACGAGGGAAATCCTGGAGAAAGCCTGGAGAAAGGGTGCGGCCATAGATAGGAAAAGAGTAAGGAAGCAGGGAGTGGGGGGCGATTGCACTCAACCCTTTAAGCTATATAACAATGAAACGTGATATGGAAGTTGGTCAGAAAGACCCTTTCGAATCACTTATTTGAGTTAGGAGGCGTTGTGTTACAAAATTAATTCTTTTTAAGTTTACCTCAATGGATGTGATAAATTTGAGTTCGTTTCAAATTCTCAAAAAATTTTTCCGTCGGAAGGATTCTGAGCAAAATAACTTCAAAGTTGGAAAAATTATAAGAAATGGCTAATTTTGCGGGGGTTTTACAGGCAAACGGATTCATGGTTTGTTTTGCTGTCAAAGTATTTTAAAAGTGCCACTCTTTATCTTTCGTACCCAATACTGAGAATAATTTTAAGATTTTTTTAAGGAAAAAATAATTGAATTGCCATATAGCCATAAAATGTAAAAAAAATTAAAAATGTAAAACGAAATTTTACCTGTAAAGTAAAGTAAAGAAAAAACTACATTTAAATGCATCTTCATTTTGGGCTACTTACAACCTAATCATAGGTGAAGAAAGGTCTCAATAGAGATATATTATTAAATGCAATAAACTCTGGGACCATAAGTTTGTTGCACAACTAATCATCCTCTTCCTTTAATTCTCCCGCAGCTCCCAGACTTGCGACTGTGCGATTGGAGGCGGCAGCAATGGCAGCGCTGCCTCGTCCGGAGTGGGCGGGGCCAGCGGTGGCGCCTACTCGACGACCGTTAACCCCACGCGTCCGAATGGCGGCACCACGCCCACCACCCCGTCGGGCGGAAACGGAAGCGGAAATGGCAACGGTTCGTCGGCGACCTCCGGAGGCGGCGGCTCAGGAGGCGGTGGTGCCAACGGCAGCGGTGCGAACGGCGCAGGCGGTGCCTGCATCTGTGCGGGCGGCATCGCCATGTCCACCGGATCCGGCTCGAACTCTGGCTCCGGAACCGGCGGCGGCGGCACCCTGGCCAGCATCGTCGGCAGCGGCGGACTGATGTCCACCGGACCGACCACCACCACCACCGTTCTGCTGGGCGCCAAGACCACGGCGGCGGGCATCGGCGGTGGAGCGGCCACCCTGAACGACGACGGAACACTCAGCAACGCCGAGACGCTGCTCTCATCGAACGCCCGGTTCCAGGCCATATCCGCCATCGCCGTGGCCCAGGACGGCGTTATCAATGTGGCCGATCAAGGTGAGTGAAGAAACTTGGATATAAATATATATTAATGACATTATATCCCCTGGGAAAATATTCCTTTTAAAAGTTACGAACGATTTGGTTATAATAATATATTTATATATATATTATAATATTGAAAATAAGAACCAGGCCTACAATAATATATCCTAATATACCTAATTAAACTCATTTAATTTAGTTTTACTTTTAAAGATTTTGGTTTTATTACTTTTTAAAGCGTTTCTAACACTATATTTTGAAAGTTTCATACTATTATCTAGAAGATAATATCTACACATATAAGGCCTGTTTCTTATTAACCCATTTAAGATTGATATAAATATGTGGAAATAGTTAAAAATAAAATATAATATATATTTTAAAAAAATACAGATAACCACGACTTGTATATCATTTAAAACAAGTCGTGGTTGTAGTATTACAAATAAAAATAGAAAATAGATCCAATAAGTTCCAGTTTTAGAGTTGAAAAGAAGATTTTAACATCTAATCAAGACTGTAAATTGAAGTGATGGGTGAAACTTTTCGCTTCCTAGGAACAGTAATAATATTTCTTTAAATTATTTACACTTTGCTTCGAAGGCAAATGGGCATTCTGGAAATTCACAATACTTGGGTGGCATTTTTTAGCATATTCCGGGGGGGGGGCTTTCAAGGATTCTGCACTCGTAGACCCCCAAACATATTGCTTTTCCAGTGTCCTGACAGTCGTCGGGCCCAACAACTGTCATCTGATACAGCAAATTTGTCATCTTCCTTCGTTGTGTGTGTGTCTCCCCGTGTGTGTGTGTGTGAGTGGGCCGGCAATTTGCTTCTGTATTGCAAACGCACACACACAGCATGGAAAATGGAACATTTCCTTTGGCAAATTTTCTTCAACTCGCACTTCTTCTGCTTTTCCTTGGCCATGTTATTGTGTTAACAAGCGGCGAAGGGAGCAAAAAATAGAAAATGTTAACTGCTATAGAGAGTATACAAGAAAAAAAAGAGAGGGAAAATACGGAAAACCGGAAGTTGAATTTCGACATATTGCAAAACACAACCACAGCAAATACAAACACAAATACAAATACAATAATAATAATGACAGCAACAACACAGCCACGGAAATGGCATCAAAACTTGAACAATGAACAAGCTGCGGAGGAACAAGCAATTGTTGTTGTAATTGGCCATTATGGCCAAGGGTTCGGGATGGGGAGGGGGGCTGGAAAAGTGGGCGGGGCAGCGGGGGGAGGAAGGAGGAAAAGAGCGAAACCAATTTCCGTTACAATTCGAACGAGGACAAATTAGGATCCACTCACACACACACACACACGCACATTCTCCCAGGTAGCAGAGGAAAAACACAAAACAAAATGGCCGCCAATAAATTTGAGGAAAAGGCAGGAGAAGAGAAGGAAAATTGGGGAAAAGTCACAGAGAAAAAATATTTTTATTTTTATTTTTACAAATTAAAAAAAAATTAATAAAAATGTATATTTTTATGTAGTTAAATTTATACCTATTTTGCAAATGTTTTGATCTTAAATTAAAATGTATATTTTTTAATAAATTAATGGTTCCTTCTTGTATGATAGTCTAAATAATTTATTAACTATTTTTTGCCTTTGGAATTATATTTTACAAATTAAAATATTTTAATAACAATTTATATTCCTTTTTAGTTTAATATATATATTTATTCTCCAAATGTTCTGATCTTAAGTCAAAATTTATATCCTTTAATAAATTTTTTGGGAACCTAAACCTAAAACATTTTCGCTCAGTGTACAAATTGAGCTTCCCCTGTAAAAGCAAAAGCTCAAAAAAGCACGGAAGGTATAAATTTGAGTGCATTAGCAGAGCGTAATTTGATAAGACCAATAACGTAATTAATAAATTTCCACAAGAGCAAAAGGTGGAGGGAGGTGGAACGACCGAGGATGGACAAAAGGGTGGATTTTTGGGAGGTTTTTTCGTGTGGGTGGTGGGAAAACCTGGCGGATGACGATGGCGGATCATCATCAACGGCCGATGAAGAAGAAGGAGAAGCCGGCAACTCGACGCGGAAATTAATGAAAAGGCCATGGGGAGAGTTGAAGCCGTGGAAAGCAAATCAATGGCTATAATTAATCAAGTTTTAGTCTGCAGTGGTGGTGGTGTGCGGTGTGTGTGTGTGTACACGTGTGAGTGATTGCTGTGTGAGTGTGAAAAGCGAAAAAGTGAAAATCAATCTTATTACCTACGCGGCATTGAATTGGCAAAACTTTTCCCCCTCACCCCAAAAAAAAGGCGGAAAAACCCCGCCCCCTTTACAACATTAATCAGGGATATACCTATGTATGTGTGTGTGTGTATCTGTATGAGCAGACAAGACACATACAAATGTAGCTGCTGGCCAAGGAAACGTAAATAAGCTTCATTAGCAGCTCACAAGCTTAAGTGGCCTTTTTCCCGGCGAGAGTGTGTGAAAAATTATTGCATTAATTGCCCTGCCAAAGGGAAAAAGAAGGGAAATGTGAGCTAAAAATACAAATATCGATGGAATCGAAGAGTGACAGGCCAAATGAGAAAGAACGGAGACAGTGGGGAAAGTAAAAAAAAAAAAACTAGGGATCCCTAATGAACTTAGTTTGTAAGCACCCCTAGATTATATGAAAAGCGTTAAATGATACGAATAAATCAAGATTTTAAGTTGATTTTTAGCTGGAAAGTTTTTAAAACTATTTTTTATTAAACTTAGATAAAATTTATGGATTTCAATATTGTGTAATGTTTTTAATAATGTGAGAAACTACATTCATAGAAATTTTCCGGTAAAATCGGCCTAAAAACAACAAGGCTATGGAATTAGGGATAATTACATTACATTTAGAGCGATTTTTCTCAAATCTAGGGTTATTTTTCTGTTTCCAAAGGTAATTGCCCTGGAAATAAAAAAAAAAACCTTAAAACTAAAAGCAGTTTTTCATATATTTAGGGTATTTTTCTTATATTTGGGGTTATGTTCTGTTTTTAAAGGCGATTCGTTTAAAAATCCATCCAAAAAAATCTATTATTCCCATATGTTACAACTTATAATAATTAATTTACCTAAATAAGCTACTTATTTTATTTGTCTTAAGGAGAGTATTGCTTCAGGATATGTCTTATTTAATAGCAGACCAGTTTCAATCAGCTTAACGACCTTATGAGCTCTTTATAGCTCTTTCAAAAGTCACAAATTTCCTTATATCGATATCGACTAATCGGGAAATCAAAGGGGCTCTCCACTCGCCATCCCCATCGATATCAAATTCGCCAGCGATTTGGACATATGCCAGCTGGCCATGACGACTGTTTAACGCTAAGGACAATTGCAGGACACCCCGAGATCTGTGTGTGTAGGTGTGTGTGTGTGTGTGTGTGGTGCAAACCCACTGCGGATGGTTTAAGGAGCAAGGATTGTGGGGCTGGCGGAGCAGCAAACATTCGGCGACACAATGGCAACAACCCTTTGCACTGGGCACAAACAAGTTGTTCAGTTTATGGGGTCATTACCATTACATTACATTACAGTACACCCACACACATACAAGGGGGTGGGGGTGGGTGGTTGGGTAACCTCCAGCTGAGCGTCACACATTTATTGCATTGAAATTCGCTCAATCGCTGGCCTGGCGCTTTGCCAATTCGAATGCCAATGCCCCAGCATCAGTTCGGAAAACCCAAAGCCTACACTGCGAAAAAAGTCTATAACTAAGATATTTTTTACCACAAAATATATATCTATAACTTGGTTTTAACTTTCAGAGTATAATATACCTTATAGAGTTTTTGTGAAATTAATCCTTTGATTTTATTTTTAGAAATTTAATACAACTAGTATAAATATAAAAAAAAAATTTTTTTTTACTGCACAAGCGACGCGAACCCGAAACCAAAAAGCTCCTCTAAAATGAGACCATAATGGCTTACGCTCCAACTGCAGAGGGTCACGAAGGGGGTGGGATTTGGCGGCGGGTGGTGGTCGGTGGTCGGTCATGTGTCTCCTGGAGGAAGGATCCTCCCCTGCTGTTTGGCCCCCGGGTAAATGAACTGTAACGCAATGAAATCAACACTGCCCGGCACCGCAATAGGAATACCCACAGTGTATTTAATATTTTTATTGTGATATGTGAAAATAGCAACTACTGGCACATAATTCGCAATCAGCGGTGAATTGTTGCATGCGATAATTGTGTGAAATGGGGTAGTTTGTGGCCTGCTTTTCCCAGACTTTAATGCCCATTAAATAGTTGAGCGTTAAGATATCCCTGAGAATGTATACTAAATGTATACTTTTACCAACTTACAAGGGTGCTCTTAAAAAATTTCAAATTAAAAATTACGACGCATTCAGGGTAAATATCGTGAATTCAACTTTTTTGGCGCCCCCGTTGGGGCCGAGTGACCAAGTTTTGTGGCATTTTTAGATGGATGTACTTGGGCGCCATGATGTAAAGTTAATGTGCTCCCTCCCACTTAGTTTCTTATACAAAATGCTGTCATCATCGTCTTTTGTTGTTGTCTGTTTGCAATGCAAAGCCGTAGAAAAGGGGGTTTTGGAGAAGTGTTGAAATAAAAAGAGGGATGGATGGGGGATGGATGGGGGGTGATAGGGGATGTGAGGCGGAAGGCAAGCAAATTTATGCAAATCCAAAGCGATTTTCAACACTAACTAAAATGAAACGCGGCACAGGGGCGTGGCAAAGGGGGATTGGGTAGCAAATTGCACAAAAATACTTAAGACAATCGCTCACAGATGGAACTTACCTACGCCATGTTGTATTTGTGCATTTGCAGTGATTTAAAACTTGAAAGGGGGTGGAAAATGCAGGAAAACCCAGGGGGGGGGGGGTTGTGAAATGCAATGGAACAGTAAAAACAAACAGCTGCAGGAACTTGGCGTTTAGCTTAAGCAAATGATCAACAAACCGAAGAAGGACTAAGGATAGCCAGGGGGGAGGGGGAGGGGGTGGCCGTTAAGGAAGTGCGAATAAATTTGATGACCAGTTAAAAGGAATTGTCCAAGGAGCTGGGAATGAATAAATGAGTCAATTATCTGGCGAGGACAAAAAGCGAGAGTGTGCGACTTCTTTTTACGACCGAAAAGGTAATCAAATGCCGAGCAGATGCTCGCTGAAAAAAGCAGCTTTTCCCGATTTTCCCCGCTTTTCCCAGCCAGCCATTAGGTAGTAAATAAAGTTGATAAGCCACGCTTGCATTCTGTACTACGCACCCCATGAGGCTGTAAAAGAGTTTCCTCTCACTCGGCGGATATTAAAAATTAACTCGGTTTTCGTAACTATCGAACGGACAACTCTTTCTCTCTAATTAATTTGTGAGATATTACAGGTTATTGGCGTTACTTTTAAAGCAAAGGGGTTCATAAAGTTAAGGGTTACAAAATATAAAACCAACTATGTAGTATAATCCACTTGAAAGGTAGTTCTTGCAAAGATTAAATTTAAAAACGAAATATTTTAATGATCTGTTATAGACTTCAAGTTATCATACTTATCATATTAATTTATTTAGATTTATCCTTTTCCTAACCAATATCTTTCTTTTCTTTAATTATACAAAGGAAATAAATAAATCTAGATATAATTACATGTAATATTTAAGATAAACTTTAATCTAGGGATATACTAAGGAATATTATGTTCATAGAATGTATTTTTGTTTTCAAACTCTTTTTAACTTCATCTAATCATCATAAAACAAAGATATCATACTTGTAATATTTAAGATATACTTTAATCCAGAAATATACTGACTCTTAAGGGCCAATAAATTATCATAATAAATTCTTTAAATGTATCTCTTTCCTAACTAATATCTTTATTTTCCGTATTACGTATTATTTCCTTTGTAGGATAATAAATAAATATAAAACTAGTTGCTTGAAATATTCAAGACAGATATTAATTTTAGGATATACTTAACCTTAAGGACCAATAAATGGGAATATTATCGTATATGATGGTTGAGACCATATCTTTTTTCCTTCACCTCATAAAACAAAGATTTTCAACTTGTGATATTTAAGATATACTATAATCTAGAGATATACGGAACTTTAGGACCCAATATTCTTTGTTTATATCTGGTACAATGTACCTACCCAAAGTTATAAACCCAAATCCTAACCCATATCGCCTCTTCTCTCGTTTGCATCTTTCCAGGATCCCTGCATGTCCTCGCACTGGAACACTATCTGCCATCGCACGACGAGAACGGCGAGTTCCACATCCCCTTCCCGCCGTCCAGCGAGATCTACGTGTTCAATCGCTACGGCCAGCATGTGGCCACCAAGGATCTGACCTCGGGCAAGACGCGCTACAGCTTCCTCTACTCGAAGAACACCAGCTTCGGCCGCCTGTCCACGGTGACGGATGCCTCTGGGAACAAGATCCAGTTCCTGCGCGACTACAGCAACGTGGTGAGCTCCATTGAGAATACGCAGGATCACAAGTCGGAGATCCAGATCAATGGCATTGGGATCATGACGCGACTGAGCGAGAAGGGACGACAGGAGATCGAACTGGACTACGACAGCAACACGGGACTGCTCAATTCGCGCTCCTCGGGCGGCGAGACGTATATCTATCAGTATGATGAGTTTGGCCGTGTGACGGGGATGATCCTGCCCAGCGGCGAGATTGTGCGCATCACCTCCCAGCTGGCGGACAGCCAGGGACTCACCGTCTATGTGCACGCCTCCGTGGAGTCGCTGTTCTCGCGGGAGCGAGTGGCGGGCGTGGGTGGCGAGGCCAACGAGCTGCTCGTCCTGGGCGGCGTACGATCCACCTTCCTGCGTCGCGGACAGGCGCATGCGGATGCCGAGCTGAAGGCGAACAACACTTTGGTCATTCACGGGGACAATGGCGTTGTGGTGGAGGCCTCTGCCGTCGCCCGCCATCCGCTGCTGGAGGCGGCACTGCCCGTGGAGGCCGAGATGCTGGCCATGTGGTCACACCAGAGCGTCACCATGGGCGAGGGACTGACCAACTCCATGTACTCGGTCTACAGCCTGGTGGGCGATGTGCGTAATCCCCAGCAGACGCTGAATCGCGAGATCTGGGTGAATCAGTCGCGGGTGATTGGCGTGGAGTTTGATCAGTTCACCAACCGGGAGACCTTCTACGATGCCCGTCGCACCCCCATCCTGATTGTGGCCTACGATCAGTCGGGTCTGCCCAAGTCCTACTACCCCACCAATGGGTATCCGGTGAACATCACCTACGATCGCTTCAATCGCGTCGAGGGCTGGGCCTGGGGTCCCGCGGAGCTCAAGTACAGCTACGATCGGCATGGGCTGCTCTCGGAGATCACCTCGCAGCAGGACGGGATCGTGTCCTTTGTCTACAACGACTGGAACCTCGTCTCGGAGATTGGCCTGGCCAGTCAGCGGAAGTTTGTGCTGCAGTACGATGATGCGGGTGGCCTGCGGCATGTCGTCCTGCCCTCGGGCACCCGGCACAGCTTCAGCATGCAGACCTCCATAGGGTTTATTCGATGCACCTACACGCCACCAGGGAGTACAAGGGCCTACCTGCAGCACTACAGTCACGCGGGAGCCCTGCTCCAGACCATCCTACCCGGCGATGGAGCGAGGATCGTGTATCGTTACAATGCCGCCGGCCAGCTGACGGAGGTGGTGCATGGCGATGGGCGCAGTGAGTTCCAGTACAACGAGGCCACTGGGATGCCCAGCACAGTGTCGCATACGGAGCGTGAGTTGGAGTACCGCTGGGACTTTGAGTACGCCGCGGGCTTGCTGGCGGAGGAGCGCATCGATTATGTGGCCAAGACGGGACTGAGCAATGCCAAGTTTAGCTACGAGTATGACTCTCAGTTGCGTGTGGTGGCGCTGCAGGGCAGGATCGGTGGTCAGAGCCTGCCTGCGCAGGCCTTTGCCTATGATGCGAGGACGGGGCGACCTAGCCTCATTGGTCAGTTCCGGTTCTCGCAGCCCGCGCTCAACCAGACGCAACTGCACGATGGCACCGCCAGCTTCACGCGCACCGTGGATGGTCGCTTCCAGACGCAGCGCATGGCCCTGGCCATCCATCGGCTGGAGGTGTTCCGCATGGAGTTCTCCTACGGCGTTCATGGGCGCATCTCGCAGACGCGCACTTATACCCGGAACATGGCGGTGAATAGCTATACAAATGTGAAGAACTACACGTGGGACTGTGATGGGCAGCTGGTGGGTGTGGAGGCCCAGGAACCGTGGGGTTTCCGCTACGACGACAATGGTAATCTCCTCTCCCTCACCTATCGCGGCAATACGATACCCATGGAGTACAATGCGCAGGACAGGATTGTGAAGTTTGGCGAGGGGCAGTACAAGTACGATGCCCGCGGACTGGTGGCGCAGAATGCGCGCGAGGAGCGCTTCCACTACAACACCCAGGGTCTCCTGGTGCGCGCCTCCAAGCGTGGACGCTTCGATGTGCGCTACTACTATGATCATCTGAAGAGGTTGACCACGAGGAAGGATAACTTTGGCAATGTGACGCAGTTCTTCTACACGAATCAGCAGCGACCCTATGAGGTTAGTCAGATCTACTCGCCGCGGGATGGCAAGCTGATGTCGCTGACGTACGACGATGTGGGTCATCTGATCCATGCCCAGGTGTATCGGCACAAGTACTATGTGGCCACCGATCAGAGCGGCACTCCGCTGATGCTCTTCAATCAGTATGGCGAGGGCATACGCGAGATCATGCGCTCGCCCTTTGGGCACATTGTGTACGATTCGAATCCGTATCTCTACCTGCCCATTGACTTTTGTGGCGGCATCCTGGACCAGGTGACCACGCTGGTGCACATGGGCGATGGGCGGGTGTATGACCCCCTCATTGGCCAGTGGATGTCACCCGATTGGCAGCGGGTGGCGGAGAGGATCATCACGCCGACGCGACTGCATCTGTACCGCTTCAATGGCAATGATCCCATCAATGTGGGCCATGAGCGTCACTATCCGGCGGACTTTGCCGCCTGGATGCGCACCCTGGGCTACAATGTGGCCAGTTTGGTGCCGCAGCTGGCCCGCGATCTGTGGCAACCGCCGGCGCTGTGGGGCCGCCCACCGGCCAATCCGGTGGCCCTCAACCTGCGGCGGCCCTTCGACAATATACCCACGATGGCCGTGGAGAGCGGCTTCCTGGCCCACCTCAATGTGCGACGCATGAGCGATTTCGAGCAGCTGTCGGCGCCGCCACGTTCTGCGCTGAAGTGCGACGTGATGGACCCGTCGCCCAAGACAATTGGTTCCGATACGGAGCCACCATTTGGCAAGGGCATCGTGGTTTCCCGTACCGCCGATGGCCAGGCCATTGTGTCCAGTGTGCCGGCGGCGAATGCCATCTACCGGGATGTCTACACGAGTGTCTTTAATCGCTCCAAGCTGCTCCCGTTCACCTTTGTGGTGCACAATGCGCAGCAGGACTCGTTCTTCTTCGTGAAGGAGGACGCCTGGCGGGCCACCGAGGACCGACAGCAGCTGAAGCGGCTGCAGGGTCAGGTTAATACCACCTTCCATGAGATTACAAGGGAGGCGACGGGTGGTGGAGCAGCGGGAGCTGCCTCTGGAGCCTCCTCCTCCTCCTCCGCATCCTCCTCTGCATCCTCCTCCTCCAGTGGCAATTACCTGGACGTGAAGATCCATGGGGCGCATGCCATCATCAATCTGCGCTACGGCACCACCGTGGCCAAGGAGCAGCAGCGGCTGATGCACCATGCCAAGCTGACGGCGGTGCGCAAGGCGTGGCACCGCGAGAAGGAGGCGCTGCGCAGTGGGCTGACCACCGCCCTGGAGTGGAGCCAGCAGGAGAGCGAGGAGATCCTCAAGCAGAGCTATGCCAACAACTACGAGGGTGAGTACATCCACGACGTGGCCCTCTATCCGGAGCTGGCGGAGGATCCGTACAACATCAAGTTCGTGAAGAAGAAGGGCGCCACCGGCGGAGCGGCGGGGGTTCCCAATGCGCGACGACGACGACGCTCTGTAGATCCCCTCCAGGAGCAGCCTGACTGTTAGCTTGCAGGAGAGAGAGGAGAGCGGAAGCCTGGAAACAGCCACTAGATCGCAAGGAACAACAGGAGACAGGATTATTTATATTGATATATATATATAAATACATATATATATATATAGGGCATAAATCTATGTTATCGAACCAGTTTTTTGATGTCAAGGAACATTATATATACATATATATATATATACACGTATACATAAATATTTTTTTTTTTATTGTTAGCCACTAGAGAAACGTAAAGTAAAAGTAAAAGTAAAAGTAAAAGAAAGTTAAGCTGGAAAGCGGCATGCCAACATAATCCCATGTAGCTGCATGTACGTTTAAATGTGTGTGTGTGTGACGTCAGCTAGGCAGCAGATACACTTACAGATAAAGATAAACATACAGATACAGAGTAATACAGCCACGGATATAGACGCAGTTATAGATATACAGATATATATATATATATGAAAAACAAATAAAAGATAGCATAGTGTAGTAGTCATACGAGCATAAAGCGTACCATACATACAAGACATATGTACATGCATACTCACCACAATAAGGGGGGCGAAAGGCGGGAAGATTTGGGGGCGGGGCGGGGCGGGTGTATCTTGTGTTTTTCTTTCGTGGTACTCGAGCTTTTTGAGACTGGCATAGTTTTTAAACGAAACAAATTCAACGGCGACTGACCGACGGACCTTGAGGTGCAGATCCCGCAGATCAATCGATTCCAGCTTCCAGATTCCAGCCTTCCAATGTATATAGAGCGGGAGAGAGTAGTGGAAGGGTGGAAAAGAGAGACAGAGAGAGAGAGGAAAGCGGAAACCGGAAACGGAAACGGGACAGCCTAGACCAAAACCCACACACACACACACACACCGACGGACTAACTACACTGGACAACCGGTTTTGGGGTTGTGGGAGATTTTTGCTTAGCGAAAGCTTTCTCTCATTTGCTTTGCACAGTGTCAGCTTGGAAAATTCAATGGGAAAAGTACAGAAAAAACAAACGTATTTATAGGGATCGAACAACAAAAATTTAGCTGCTAGGCAAGATGTTTTTTTTTTAATAACATATAAATGGATATACATTATAAAATAGAAAACACACACACACACACATATATTTATAGAGAGAAACCTATAGTCGTAATGTCCTGAATAGATAAGTTTAAGTTTTGTCCTACTTAATTAACTAATTTATTCATTATTATTGTTCAAATGGCCGAGGCAAGGGCAACCACATCCACAATCCAAAAACAAAGAGAGAGAAGAGAACAAAAAAACGAAAGTATCGAACTAATTTTAATTATACATATTAATGCTATTATTGTGTGTGGAATGTGAAATGTTTTGTTATTATTTGTAAGTCTGCTTTTCTCGAACACTCAGCTCAATGCGGCCCAAAAATAAACTCACAACCATTAAACGAATCGAATTAAATAAAGCTTAAAACAGTATTAAAAACGAATAAAAAAACAACAAAAACACAAACACAAAATAGATATATGATTTCAGCTTTTGGAACCTTGATCGAAATCGTTGAGCTTTCCGTCCAATTTGATTGAGATTGCGAGGGATCCAGAGAGAGAGATATTAGATGCCAATTAAAGTAGAGATTAAATCGGATGATTTTCGCCCATTTTGCTTCGCTTGAGAGTCCCCCACACAGTTTGCAGCTCGAATTTCACTTGTTTTCCATGAATTGGTGCTTATCGAATTTATTGCCACAGCTATGTGTATGTGTAGCTATATAGTTGAATAATCGCGTGTGTGTGTTGATCGTTTCCTTGCCTCCTAGAGTTTAAGCGAAGAATTGCTAATAGAGAACCCAGTAGAAAAGGAAAACAAAAGATTGCTGAATTAGTTGCGAACGAGCAAGAAAACGAAATTTTATAAAAATTACCAACTCGAAAACCAGACCACAAAACGAGGCCAAAACGATACATCAGTTGGACTAGAAGGAGGGAGCAGGAGGAGCCAGCCAAGTAGAACGCAGCTTAGAGCAGAACTAGTGTCCGTACGAGTGTCCGTACGAGTGTCCGCATGAGTGTCCGTACGAGTGTCCGTATGAATATCCCTACAAGGCAGAGAGTGTTGTCCGCCAAGAGGGACCGATGTCCGTACGACTATACGGACAAATGTCCGCTCAAGGAAGAGAGTGTCCGGACAAATGTCCGCTCAAGGAAGAGAGTGTCCGGACAAATGTCCGCTCAAGAGAGAGATGGTGTCCGTACAACAGAGAGAGAGACAGAGAGAGCGAGTCCGAGTGCGTGCGATAGCGTTATATCAAAATCTAAGAAAGGAAATTCGGAGTCTCCCGATATTTGCCGGATTATCTGTGTATATATATTAAGGCTAATCAAGGTAAACTAGTGTTATATCGTATATGGCACCGTGCATCGTAATCGCTAGTTATATAAACAAACAAAATAGAGGTCCACCCACAGAGGTGTGAGCATTTTTTTTGCTTTTTTTTCTCCATCGTTGTCGCGCCTAACTAGATGTAAAATAAACGAGACAAACTATCGGATAAATGTCATATATATATATATAGATATATATGTAATATGTATAGGAGTCTATGTGTTAGATGTACGTGTGCGGGGTACCACTGTACTTTCCGCTCGAATTTCTCCCATCTGGTTTTCGATTCGTTTCCATTTCCGTTTCGTTGATTGGCAAACCAAAACAATTCGAAAAAGAGCAGGAGTCAGTTACCTATTAGAATTTGGCAAGCATAAAAAGCAAACAAGCAACAAAATGAACAAAATAAAAAAAAAAACGTAATGAAATTGCTTCAAAAGCAAACAAAAAAATATATAAACAAATGGCACACTAAAATTAATATTATGGATTAGAGCGAACTATAAAATGGCTTGAGAACGGAGGAGGAAACCGGAATAAAATAAAGTAAAATAAAACAAGAACGGCAGACGCAACAACAAATATTTATGTGTACATAACTGAAAAACCAAGTATTTTAGGATATTTATGTTAGAGAGCTACACGAACTTCAACTTCAACCGAAGGAGTAACTTACGACTAAACCTAAACTTAAACCTAAACTAACGCTAAAGTCGAGGAGGAGAAATACTTAGCAAATAAAGAAACAGGGAAACAATTGAGATAAATTAACATTTAAACGTTTTGCACATCACACACACAAAATAAACAAGCTAAACAACAACTAGAAAGGAACTCACACAGATACAGATACGAATACATTTACAGATACAGATACACCGACAGAAATACAGATACAGATACACTCGACAGCAAAGCAAACAACAAAATTTAGCAACAACATGAATTTATGAGATATAATAAACAAATAAACAAAATAATATAAACAAACCAACCAAAAGGCAGCGACGCAACAAGAAAAGTTGAGATACTTATTATAAACAAATAAAGCGCAGAGGAGAAGGAACAGCAACAAAAAAAGGCGGAGAACAAATTATATTTATTAGACAAAATAGCAGAGAAGAGGAATCTGTAGTATATCGAACTATGTAATTCACAAATAGTAAATAAACCGAGGCAAACCAAGCAAACCTAAGGAATATTGTAGGGCAAATTCAACTAAACTAAACGAAAAACACACCCCCTTTTTTTTGTCTGTGTAAGCTTAGTGGAGAGTTCAACCCCCCTCCGGAATTGTCAATGCAAACGATAAACGATAACCCCCCATTCATCACCTAGATCCCCCTAGGCATACGCATATATCTATCGGTAACTGAACAATTATATATGGCATTATATTACCACAGCAGAACAGTAAAATAAAATGACATAAAGTAAAAGTAATTACGATAATTATTGCAATAAAGATAATGATATACCATATATGTAATGATTTCAACGCGAAACGAGAATATTTTAAGCGTATTAAGTTGAACTATATTATATATGAAAGTATATAAAATGAGAAGAAAAAACAAAAAACGAAGAAAAAAAAAACAAAATGCGACAAGCGATAAAAATAAACCAAAACAAAAAAGAAAACCACACACAACACAACTTCTGAGGATATCAAGGGTCTAAGAATAAATAAAAACTAATGAATTAATTAAAAATAAATAAATGAATATGAAAACTAAATGTGAAGCCATAACCCTGTGTTTTCATTCGATTTTCTCTCTCTAGCTGGGGATCTACAAAAGGTTGGGTGCTTCAGTGCTTACACACGGCGGACGGCAGTTCACGTAGTGACGAAGGCAACTATAAAAAACTGCGGTGGTGGTTCGATCATAACAAGTTAGGTTAAGTTTTATACAAGACTTTTTGTAACCATGTGTTATATGTCAAATGTTATGGAATCTCAAGGGTAAGACAGTTTAAAGTGTCAACAGAAATATGTAGAAGCGTTTTTAAACTACCTATAAAAAAATTTTAAAAATTAAAAATTTCAGCCATAAAAAGAATCCATTAACAAAATATCAGATTCATTCATATGTGCTGGCGAACTTTATATTTTTTTAATATATTATATTTCATATTATCTTGATATGAAAATAGATTATTTTTCTTATTTTCTTATTTTATTTAATTTGGTATTTAAAAATAGAATAACTGATATGATTAAACACCAAATAAATATACAAAAATCATTTCGGCTTTTTATTGATATGATCGTAATAATAAAGATTATTATGGTAAGAAGCATTCAGTAATAAATATATTCTAATAAACCAAAGGCGCTTTATGTGGATGCTTAGATATTGTGAACCAATTGATCCTGCAGTTGGATAAATGGCAATCCGCCCAAGTGGTCCCTGGTATGTACATGTGTAGTCGTGAATGACGCTGTTTGAATACCCTGGGAACGTGTTTACTGAGGCAGTGGGTGCCCGACAGTCGAACCATTTGCCACCCAAGGAAGTTAAGCCCCCGAAATGCATACATAATAATCATCTCCGTTGGTGTTGCTGCCGTAGATGTTGCTGTTGCTGCCGTGGATGTTGCTGCTGTCTTGGCCAGAGCGTTGACACACATGCATGCCAAATGAGTTTGGGGCTGGGCGGAGGATGAGGGGACCGGCATTTGGCAAAAGATTTGGCCAGGCCCACGATGCCGGAGCCAGCTGCACTAGATTTGAGTGAAATGTTGCTACTTCTGGGTTCGCTTCTGGATTGTGAATGCTGCATGGTGGCCCTGTAACTGCTACTACTGCGACTGCCGGTGGCAGAGAGGAGCCGGTGCATCTCCATCGCCATCTCTATTTTCATCCGCAGCTGCAGTTAAATATTCAAATTTATACAAAGCATCTTCAGGTGCTCGTTGAGCAGTTGTGTGTTGCCTGTTTACCAACTACAAACTATGTGTCAACAGCGGCTCAGGCCGAGACAGATGAAGAAAGCATCCACTTCCTGTCCCCCCAAAAAGTCCTCCTCCTCTTCATCCCCTTTCATCCTCCTCGGGGCTGCTGCTGCTGCATTATTTATCCCCAGCAAGGGGGCGGCGATGGGCGGGGCACTCACCTTAGCCGGGTCGAGGCTGCTCTCCATTTTCTGCATTTCAATTACAGACTTGCTGGCACCCTCCGTCATCTCCATCTCCATCATCATCATCATCTGCATCTGCATCATCAGTATGCACCTGCCTCTGCCTCAAGAGCTGTTTTCTAGCCTAGACCTGACACCCAGTACCAGTCAGAAACCATGCAAAATGGGGGGAAAAATGCATGGCACCGGCGCCAAAGAAGTGCCAAAAGTCAAAGTCCCACAGCAGTTTCGATCCGGAATGTTAATATGCCAAAAACAAATATAGAGGGCGGCTAGTTTATGCTCGTAGTTGGGCTCTGTTGCTGGAGAACTCCCGAAAACCACAGTGATTTAGTTCTAGAATCGTTTTGTGCCTCTTTTAAAAAACATTCATTTGAAAATATTTGCGGAAATAAACTTTTATATTTTTAACTTTTATCTTAGATACTCAAATAAGGTACGTGAAGAACTTAATTGTAAAATGTGGAAAAAATAAGAAATGATTCTTAGAAATTTCTATACACTAAAAAAACTTGAAATAAAATTATGATGTTGAAATCCGGGATCAATTTGATCTGTACGAAATGTAAAAAACACGTTCTAGGTCGGCCACTTCGAATTTCGAATGTGTCTGTCCCGCTCCCACTCACGCAATATAAGTCGCCATATTGCTTCTTCCTCTCTTTTTCGAAGTGAGAGAATCTTAGAGAGAAAGCAAAATCGAAAAGGCTCAATTTTTTCATATCAATTTTACAATATTTCCTGGTAAAAACGGTACGTGTATAAATACCACAAATTTACCATGAGCATATCGATTTGATCCCGGCCTATTGTTTGTGCTTAGTAATACTTTGATCTATAACTTTTTCCAGATATACTTATAAATATATAAGTATAAAATAAATACATATAAGTATAAAAACGTACAGTGAAAACCTATAAATGTAATAAGGAAATCCTTTCGAGTGACAAACCGATTTCACCGCAGTGCAACCAAAATACCAAAGGTGGATCTCGGGATATATGGCCTGTCAGACGCATCCATTCGCTTGGAATAAACTGGCTGGCATAATTATCTACGACCCTGGGACGAAATGCATCTGACAGATGCAGGTGTGTACTTTGTTTCCATAAACGCATCAGCCTGCCAGTCTGTGAATCTGAATGATTTCTGAAATTCAACGGCAGTTTCTGCTCTAATGAGGTATAAGTTGCGTCATCCGAAGATGGTATGTTCTCAAAGCTTCGACCTTCGCCATTCAACAACATTTGGTAGAAATAATCAGCTTACGTGTGGTAAGTGTATGTGGCGGCGGTTAAGTGGAGTCTTTGCATTTGCTTATGCAAGAGAAATGTTAAGTGGGGAAATTAGTTTTCCCAAAGGGTATAGGGTGGCTTCTTAGGCAAAAGTATCGTTTTTACCATAAAATAATGTAAAATCTATGTTGATAAATGTACCTCGATTTCTCTCTTTCGGAGATTCGCTCACTTCGAAAAAGAGAGGAAAAAGCAATATGGCGACATAAACGAGAGAGCGCAGAGAGAGAGAGAACGAGAAAAGCATTCGAAGTTTGAACTGGAGTACTTAGAATGTGCTGCTTACATTTCGAACATATCAAATTGATCCCGGATTTTATCAAATTGATCATCACTTTGTATCTATTCTTTTTTTGGTGTAACAATGGTCATCTTCCGATTTCAAGGTGCCTAAAGTTTCAAGAGTTCCGTATCTGTTGGTATTTTTGTCTAAATTTGCACGTTCAAATGCTTTTCCAATTAAAAAACTCTTAAACCAATAATATTCTGTATGAAACCAACCAAATGTTAAGTTGTCAATGAAACTGCCTTTGGTTTGCAAATATATAGAGATATTCTTTTCATGAACTCCTTTCGCCATCTTAATTGGAAAGGCCTTTATTTATAAATCGAAGCCCAGGAATTTTGTGCTGAAATTCATTTGTTCGCAACTATTTGTTATACATTTTATTGAAACAAAAAATAACTGAGGCCAAAGACAGCTCATATGCAAAGTTTGCCATGCAAATATGAAATATTTGTGTTTTGTTTTCATTTTCTTTGTGCAAGTGAAATAAATCAAGGAGGGCCAAATTGAATATATGGAATATTTTCCTTGAATCGTCACTTACAAAGGAGTGTAAGCCTGGGTTACAAAAAAAATACAAGTGTGTGGGGCTATTGTTCTATATGCTATTTTTCTATTACTGTGCCAAAGGATCTCCTCCTAATTGCTCGCATCCAAGTGTGTGTGTGTGAGTGAGCTGAGGTATTTCACAGCAGCGATCTTTTGGCCTGCGAACAAGCCAAGAAATGGGTAAATGGGGAAAATGGCATTTCAAAGCCAAGGAATTCGCTGGCGAGCGGGGACAAAAGTAGGAAAATGTCAACTATTTTGCGAGTCGCCTTTGATGCGGCAGCGGGACATCAAAAAGATGCAGTGTCAACACACAAGCACACACACACACACGCACTGGCCACATTATTAACTCGGCAGAATGAACTCCTGGGCGTGTCCAGGATTAAGGGGGGGAGGGGGGACAGCCTCATGGGCCATGGCAAACTTTAGCATATTTGTTAAATACTTTAATTAATAATTTAGAGCAGGGTGGCTGCCAAGGGGAGAGCCCAGAAGTTGAGCAAACAACTAACAAAAGATCAAGGATTATGCGTGCTCAGTCCATGGGCATGTGTGTGTGCGTCTGTGTGTGGGTGTGTATTTTCCGGATGCGGCGAGGAGGAAAAGCGCTCCTAGGACTCCGGCCTGTAATAAAAAGAAAACAAAGAAGATTAGACTAAACGGAGCGGAGGCCAAGAAGAAGCCGGCTTGATGAGTTTAATTATTTGAATGCTTCAGCTACCACACACACACACACACACAGAAAGAAGGGTTGGAAAAGGGGGCGGGGGAAAAGCCAAGGGCGCGCCAGCCAAACAAAAGGCAGATGCTTTTGTCATATGCACACGACCTCAACTTTTCCAAGGCCCAGGATGCCAGAATGCCACCCAACCACCCACCTGGCAAGCCCACCTCTTCAGGGGGAGTACCACCCTCCACCCCCTGACACACACACACACACACACACACCTACACAACTGGGCAGAATCCTTTCGAGACCCAGAATCCAAGGCTGCCGAGAATGCGGACTTCAAATCTGGTCAAAGAGTTGTCTTCGCTTCAAGAAAGCCGCACGCATTCCAGGCTAAAATAATTTGGCTTAAATACATAAAGCCTGGAAAAATAATCTAGTGAATTATGTTCAATAAATGCAGATTTAGGTCAATGAGGAAATATATACATTTAAGTGCTCTATAAGTAAGTAAATAACTGTTCTTTGTTGACTTTTCTCTTTCAGCTTAATCAACAAGGACCACCCGGGCGTATACTTGATGCATTCAAGAGAGAAAGAATGCATTTTTGCCAGCTTACTTATAACCACAGTATCCCCTGTTCCTTTTCAACCGATCAAGCCAGGTTGTTTGAGATCGAAAGCGGTTTAAAGTGCAGCCTCAATTAGCGTTTGCCAGTCGGACGCTTCTGACCAAGTCCGATAATGGACGAACCAGGACGAGCAGGACCTCCCCCCTCTTGAAGGGGAGTGCATTCAAAGTGATGCTCTGTTCTGTTTTCAATTTGGTTACATTCTCCATTTACACGGCAGCCCCTTTTCCCGGCTTGAAGAGGGGGGGGGGGCGTGGGGTGTGGGTGTTGCCCTGGCAGGACCTGCAGTCCCTGCTGTTCCTGCTGCTCCTGTTGCCTCCCCATCCCGCATTGGCCGCCACTCTATTCAAATGAATCCCCATTTGGCTTCCACTTGACAATGGCTCCCCTGTGTGTGTGTCAGTGTGTGTGTGTGAGTCAGTGAACTTAATTTGGTCACACACAATTGATTCTTTTTACAGGTGCTGGTGCAACCGGGCCACCACCCACAGACAGACACACACAGGCGGCCATTGTTGCAGCTGCACTGCGAAAAAAAATTGAAGACATTTTCTAGTCAAAACAAATCGTATTATTTATATGCATTTTATTTTAACATTTTTGTGATTTTAGTTTAGTTAATTTTAATTAAATATATTTTTATTAGGTTATAAGAAATAATAGATATAATACAAAATTTATTTGAAATTTCATTGAAAAATGTTCCTACATTTATATTATTAAGAACTTAAAAAAAAAGTCTCATCATCATTTTTATGTAGTTAATTTTTTCATTTTTTTAATTTTAGTTTAGTGAATTTTAATTAAATACATTTTAAAAAAATGTGAAAAAATATATTTTTATTAGGTTATAAGAAAAATTAGACCATATAAATTGATTTTTTTTTAATTTTTACCTACATTTATATTATTAAAAATTGTTTTCAATTTGCTTTATAAAATAAATGTTTAACAATCTGTTTAAATCGAAGCACTCTCCCTGATTTCTGTCAGTGCAGGAGAAGCTAAAACGAGGACTGGTGGGAGGAACTAGAGGGGCAACAGGAACTAAAGGATCTGCTGGAAAAGGGGGGAGGGGGAGCAGGGACGGGTGGAGCTGGAAACTGGAGCCAGTGACGACATGTTAGCTGCCTTGTGCAAAACTCGTTTTGTAATTTGTGGCTGAAACAATGCAATTAAGTTGACATTAAGTGAAGTTCGCCCTGCTGGCTGCTAGCTGCTAGCTGCTGGCTCCTGGCTCCTGGACGCAGTCTCCTGGCTTTCGGTCCACCTTGGAGGTCACCACTTCCACTCCGCAGCCACCACATGTCACTCTGCATGTGCTCTGTGCTCCGTGTGCTCCAACTGAAGCCGCCCATTCCCGGATGCCAGCAGTGGTAATGGGATCTAAAAGGGCACTTTGAGCCGGGGCAGCCATTTTGCGGGCATCGGGGTCACCACTCAGACGACTACTAAGCCCGAGTCCCGGCTATCGAAGCCCCAAAAAGAAAATTGACTTATTTTGTTTAATGTCCTTTTGGGATCTTTCATTACCTAATCCATGCTCAAAAAGTAACCACGAAATAAAAGGCTGAATAATTTATTTGGCTATTCAAAACAGAATTTTTAATGTCATATTTTTCTTAGTTTTTAATGAAAAACTTTATTAAATTTTATTATTATTATTATTATTATTAATTTTTTTTTTTTATTTGTAACAAATTCGAAAAATTTTTAAAATATCCCAATTTTGTTTTAAAGTGTGATATGATATTTAACAATTAAACATGCACAAGAATTGATGATCTTATTTAGTTAGTTATATGATTTTTTTATATAGTTTCAGTTGTCCCAGTTTTTACTAAACCAACATACATTCTTTTTACACTCTTACTTTAAGGTAATAGTGATCCTGATAAAGGATTCGTAAAAGAAATTTTTTAATTCGGACCACTTAGTAAAAAGTTATAAGCAAATAATGAATCGTCCGCCACATAGATGGCGCCACTTTCAAGTGACTGCTTGGCTTGCCCTGCTTTCCACTGCTTGCTTTAGCTGAGTAACGGGTTTATATCGTTCTCTCTTGTTTTTTTTACATTGATAGGTCCCCTTAAGTTTTTGGAATAACGACCATTAACCACATTGCATTGTGGATTGCATCTCAGGAGCCTTTTCCCCAATATCACCGATGTGCGTATTAATTGGTGCTTAAACTGATTTTGGATATTCATCCGGCAGATAAATGGGGGCCTTGGCATCCCCGCAACACCCTGAAATCGCAATCCAATTTCGTTTGCTGCCGTTTTGGTGAAACTTTCGAGTGATGCGATTATCCTGCGAGTGCTGCATTCGAACTGCGGTTGCCCTGGGTCCGGTTCATGTCCTCGGGCAGGAGCAGCATGCAGGCTGCAGGATCAGGGTCCTGGGCAACCATGGCCGACGGCAAGGGGGGAGCACATCAAATGCGATGAGCGGTGAACACATTCGCCCAGAGCCGCAGTCAAGTGGAGAATTACTGAAATTAATTTTGAAACATGTTCGCAACTTTAATGAGATTTGCGTGTGTGTTTCGCTCCGGCTGTGACTGTGTGAGTGCATAAGTGCGCGCGCGTGTGTGTGTGTGTGTGCTCGTGTATTCTGCGGCTTTAGTGGGTTAAGCGGCTTATGTTGTTGCTAAGTGGCAAAAGAGCAAACCACCGAATGGTAAAAAGCATAATTAGTTGCATGCAACATCATGGCCACTGACACACACACATACACACTCACATGCACACGCCACGCCCCCTTTCTCCACCGCCCCCTCAAAGGGAAAAGGACTTTCCCGGAAACCCATTAAAGCCGAAAGCTGAAAATTGTTTTGTACGTACAGCTTTTCCAGCTCATTTTGTTTTCTTTTTTTTCGAATCGCAGACGAATTTATTTTTGACTGGAAGTCGCGGAGAAAAATATCATGTATTTATAGGAAAAGAACTAATATTATTCATTTAAGATAATAATAATAATAATATCACAAAGCCATATACCTCTTATAAAAAAATTTGATTTTTTAAAAATCATTTGGCTAAATAGCGAAACTTGACAGAGGAATTGGTATCTATATCAGTAAAAATAATCAAAGAAATATTTTGTAAGAAATATATATATAAAGATTTCTATAGTAAGCTATAATCTCTCTTAATACACCTCTTAATTCAACATTGTCTTCGTGAAAAATCTTAAGATATTTTATATATGTATTCATGGCGTTCTAAGTTCTATTAATGAGTAGCGTGTGCATCTTGACATCTGTTCGTGCGATTATTATCCCAGTCAGGTAATTAATCAACTGGCCAAATTACTTACCGAATTCAATGACTCGTCATTAGGCCAAATGATTTTGTAAATTTTTCGTTAGGCAAGGACAAATTAATTTCATTTGGGAGCCGTCTAAGTGATTACCTGGGAATATCCCCTCTGGCGAGTGTGTTCGATATTGTTTTTTCCCCAGCCATCGAATGACCTTCTCCCCGAAAACAACCCCCTCCCCCCGAAAGTGACTCACTTCAGAGCCGTTTGTCACTGGACTGCCAAAGAATTTCTGGGGAAAATGGGGGGAAAAGTGAACTAAGTAAAAAGCAAACTCAACCAAGAAAATTGAATTCGAGAAAGGGTGAAGAAAGGTCCTGAGGAGGGACGAAAAGAGGGGTGAGGGGAGCGGCTAAAAGGGATGGAAGGCAAGTGAATTAGTGGGCAAAACTAAAACTGAAACTAAAAACTCAGCAAGATTAATAGGAACACGTAAAATGTAATTATTTTCCTGTACTTGTGCTATTTGTGCCCGGCACTCACACACGCATACACAGAGAGAGGGGAAAGGGGGAAAGGGGTGAGAGAGTGGAGAAAGTTGGGAAATGGGAAAGCTTCGCGCGCCTGGCATGACAACTTTGAGGATTTTTAGCCCCAGTCAGGACGCTCCACACACATGGAAACCTGGCTCCTGGCGTTGAATGTCCGTGTGTACTGCCGTCTCTCTCTGCCCAGCTACACCTGTCTCTTTCGCTCTCTCTCCCCCACTCCCTCTCCTTCTGTGTAACGTGTTTTGCCCCAAGTAGTTTTCTTGTGTAATTATAATTGCATAATTTATTTATAATATGATTTTCATGCTGTTTTCCCTGGGCAGAGACGGGGAAAAGGGAAGCGAAGAAAGAGATGGGGAATGTGCCCGAAGAGGGAGAGGGGGCTAGGAGGGGGAGCAGGACAGCAGCATGATAGGGAACCCTCACAGCGCAGTTTAGTTTATGTACCAAATGCATTGGCAAATGCCGTTCGAGATTCTGCATTACGCACACTGCTGCAAATGCACTTAGAGATATTCCATTTCTTAGTATAAATTCAAATATATCTATGAATATCTATGATTCGAATTATCAGGGCTATAGATTCTCAAGAACTCGCGTATTATATTAGCAATTATTATAATTATTATTTATAATTTATAAGGGTTTTATAATCTTAAGAACCTCCTGGTTTTATATTTTAAATTGAGTGCCAATTTTTAATTTTTAAATACATTTTTGTGAAAAGCTTTATTAAAAACAAAACTAAGGAAATAAAATAAAATCTATAAAAATTAAGAGAGAGTTATTTCATTTTCTTCGTAAATTCATTTCCATTTCCCATCATTAAAAACACATTAATGGAAAGGCTGAGCTCCTCTTAAATATAATATTTTTGTAATATAATTAAATGATGCTAATATTTCTCCCCGCATAGTCGCTGGGGTGGCCCACTTCTCAGTCCTGTGAGCAGCAGGAGCCCCAATTTTCCTCGAGACAGGACGAAGTGCCCAAAGGACCAAACAAACCAGGCAGTCAACCAGCCAAACTGCACTTTGGGCTGGAGTGAAATGTTACCAAACTTGCAGAGGCGCAGAGGTGTGGAAAGGGAGAGGGATGGGGAGGGGGCCCTGGGAAAGCAGGGAAAGCCGGGAAATGCCGGGAAGGGGTGTACGTGCCAGTGCCTCAAGTTCATTATGTCTGGCCATATAAATTTCACTTGGCCACAGACCGAAATCGGAGTCAAATGGCTCTGGCGGCATTTAGGTGTATAATATGCCACGTGCACTCGCACACAGACTCAAACTCAAATACACACACACACACACACAGGCCAAAAAGGAGCCGAAGGGGGATTCCCCAAAAATATGACAAAGAATTATTTCGGGGCTCCGGTATTTTCGGTGGCAATTGGTGGCACGAACGAAGGCTGCACAGATTTTTGGGTAACTGAAATAGTATCCAATTTCAGGGTTGCCACCCCCATTGAACGCAGAGTCACCCCTGCCGATCCGAAAGAAGAAGTGTTGATACAATGCTAAGCCAAGGTGATTTATGCCTCACAAATGCCTGTGGTTTTTTGGCCACAAAAGTTGCACTGACGCATTCAGAAGTACTTTGCTACTTCATATTGGCAGATAAGATTTTTCAAGATTTTTGGGGAATTTTTAGCTGCAATATTACTTACAAAAATGAATTTTTGAAAATGATTTTTGAGATTTTTCTATATTGTTAGGAATATTCACATTTCTCGAAACTAATCACCTAGATAATATTTAATATTTTAAATACCTCTCACTTATAAAGGCATTTAAAGCTCAACAATAATATTTGAATTTAAAATCCATCCGAAATAATATACTTTATATTTTTCATCTTATCAACCTTAAAT
Organism: Drosophila mimetica; assembly: GCA_037075245.1. Taxonomy (NCBI): domain Eukaryota; kingdom Metazoa; phylum Arthropoda; class Insecta; order Diptera; family Drosophilidae; genus Drosophila; species Drosophila mimetica. Next base: position 8,929,695 of record JBAMCH010000005.1, read on the forward strand.
GTTCAAGAGCTTGCTGTTCTTAACGCAATGCAAGAATATCAGGAGTAAAGTAGGCACACAAACAGTTTGGTTCTCCCTCCCCAGCAGACTCTATTATATATTAATCAAGTCTAAGGACTCCCCGTGATCCTGCCCCCCCCCCAGTCGCTTACCAACACTGGCCACGTATTAGCAACACAGATAATCATCAAAATACATCAACAAACTTATTGGGGAGCGGGCTGAAAGTCGAGGAGGTGGCCTCTTGGAGCGTGACAATCCATGCAAATGCAGTGCGAGATGCTGGGTGACTGAAAGGGGGGCTAAAGACGGGGTAGTGGCGGCTCAAGGGGTTGGGGGCGGTAACAGGTAATCGTAATTGAAACAAAAGTTGTAGCCAAAGAAACTGTAGCATACGTTGCGGCGCCTTAAAAACCCATTTCCAACTGTTGACACGTGCCGCATCGTGCCGCGGCCTTAACACCGCCCTGTGCCACCCCCTCCCTCCTGCTCCTCATACTACTACCCACCCCTGTAACCCCCTTGAAGCGATCTGAGACGCCCCCGTATGAAAATCACGCGACCGCATGCGAAGTAAACAACGTGAAATGAAAGTCATGCGTCGCATTTTAAAACGCGCCGGTGTCCCAGGACGTGGTGTATAAACCCCCCCATTTCTACACCCCTGCACCCTTGGCCCCGTGGACATACACACTACCCACCCCCCATGCCAGAGTCCCAGAGATGCGCATAATTTAAAAGACAAATTTGCGTCGCCTGGGATGCTGATGAAGATGGTGGGGGTAGGGTGATGAAAAAGGTGCTGAAGAGCCTTCTGTACACCTACAAAAAACGCATAATTATGGCATATTACTCCATTGCTACAGAAACCCTAAAATACACTCTGAATTATAGAAATAAAAACAGGCTATACGAAAATAACTAATATACTAAATGTGCCAAAATATACCATGGATCGCGTATGAATAAAATTTAACTACGAATTTAGGAAGGTATCTCATTCCCCATTTGGACCATTATTTCCGTTCCTGTGGCGAAAATAGTGAAGTTTTATGCGAAAATAACTGATTTTTTTTGGAAATCAATTTTTTAAGGGGTTGGGTCGCAATTTTTTGAAAAAAAATTTTAAAATCTAAATTTTCTTTATTTAAATGCCAAGTTTTAGATAATTTAACTACGAGTTCAGGAAGGTATCTCATTCCCCATTTGGACCATTATTTTTGTTCCTGTGGCGAAAATAGTAAGGTTTTATGCGAAAATAACTGATTTTTTTTGGAAATCAATTTTTTAAGGGGTTGGGTCGCAATTTTTTGAAAAAAAATTTTAAAATCTAAATTTTTTTTATTTAAATGCCAAGTTTTAGATAATTTAACTACGAGTTCAGGAAGGTATCTCATTCCCCATTTGGACCATTATTTCCGTTCGTGTGGCGAAAATAGTGAAGTTTTATGCGAAAATAACAGATTTTTTTTGGAAATCAATTTTTTAAGGGGTTAGGTCGCAATTTTTTGAAAAAAAATTTTAAAATCTAAATTTTCTTTATTTAAATTCCAAGTTTTAGATAGTTTAGCTACGAGTTCAGGAAGGTATCTCATTCCCCATTTGGACCATTATTTCCGTTCCTGTGGCGAAAATAGTGAAGTTTTATGCGAAAATAACTGATTTTTTTTGGAAATCAATTTTTTAAGGGGTTGGGTCGCAATTTTTTTAACAAAAATTTTAAAATCTAAATTTTCTTTATTTAAATGCCAAGTTTTAGATAATTTAACTACGAGTTCAGGAAGGTATCTCATTCCCCATTTGGACCATTATTTTCGTTCCTGTGGCGAAAATAGTAAAGTTTTAGGCGAAAATAACTGATTTTTTTTGGAAATCAATTTTTTAAGGGGTTGGGTCGCAATTTTTTGAAAAAAAATTTTAAAATCTAAATGTTCTTTATTTAAATTCCAAGTTTTAGATAGTTTATCTACGAGTTCAGGAAGGTATCTCATTCCCCATTTGGACCATTATTTCCGTTCGTGTGGCGAAAATAGTGAAGTTTTATGCGAAAATAACTGATTTTTTTTGGAAATCAATTTTTTAAGGGGTTGGGTCGCAATTTTTTGAAAAAAAATTTTAAAATCTAAATTTTCTTTATTTAAATGCCAAGTTTTAGATAATTTAACTACGAGTTCAGGAAGGTATCTCATTCCCCATTTGGACCATTATTTTCGTTCCTGTGGCGAAAATAGTAAAGTTTTAGGCGAAAATAACTGATTTTTTTTGGAAATCAATTTTTTAAGGGGTTAGGTCGCAATTTTTTGAAAAAAAATTTTAAAATCTAAATTTTCTTTATTTGAATGCCAAGTTTTAGATAATTTAACTACGAGTTCAGAAAGGTATCTCATTCCCCATTTGGACCATTATTTCCGTTCGTGTGGCGAAAATAGTGAAGTTTTAGGCGAAAATAACTGATTTTTTTTGGAAATCAATTTTTTAAGGGGTTGGGTCGCAATTTTTTGAAAAAAAATTTTAAAATCTAAATTTTCTTTATTTAAATGCCAAGTTTTAAATAATTTAACTACGAGTTCAGGAAGGTATCTCATTCCCCATTTGGACCATTATTTTCGTTCCTGTGGCGAAAATAGTGAAGTTTTAGGCGAAAATAACTGATTTTTTTTGGAAATCAATTTTTTAAGGGTTAGGTCGCCATTTTTTGAAAAAAAAATTTTAAAATCTAAATTTTCTTTATTTAAATGCCAAGTTTTAGATAATTTAACTACGAGTTCAGGAAGGTATCTCATTCCCCATTTATGCCATTATTTCCGTTCGTGTGGCGAAAATAGTGAAGTTTTAGGCGAAAATAACTGATTTTTTTTGGAAATCAATTTTTTAAGGGGTTGGGTCGCAATTTTTTGAAAAAAAATTTTAAAATCTAAATTTTCTTTATTTGAATGCCAAGTTTTAGATAATTTAACTACGAGTTCAGAAAGGTATCTCATTCCCCATTTGGACCATTATTTCCGTTCGTGTGGCGAAAATAGTGAAGTTTTAGGCGAAAATAACTGATTTTTTTTGGAAATCAATTTTTTAAGGGGTTAGAGTCGCCATTTTTTGAAAAAAAATTTTAAAATCTAAATTTTCTTTATTTAAATGCCAAGTTTTAGATAATTTAACTACGAGTTCAGGAAGGTATCTCATTCCCCATTTATGCCATTATTTCCTTTCGTGTGGCGAAAATAGTGAAGTTTTATGCGAAAATAACAGATTTTTTTGGAAATCAATTTTTTAAGGGGTTAGGTCGCAATTTTTTGAAAAAAAATTTTAAAATCTAAATTTTCTTTATTTAAATGCCAAGTTTTAGATAATTTAACTACGAGTTCAGAAATGTATCTCATTCCCCATTTGGACCATTATTTCCGTTCCTGTGGCGAAAATAGTAAAGTTTTAGGCGAAAATAACTGATTTTTTTTGGAAATCAATTTTTTAAGGGGTTAGGTCGCAATTTTTTGAAAAAAAATTTTAAAATCTAAATTTTCTTTATTTAAATGCCAAGTTTTAGATAATTTAACTACGAGTTCAGGAAGGTATCTCATTCCCCATTTGGGCCATTATTTCCGTTCGTGTGGCGAAAATAGTGAAGTTTTATGCGAAAATAACAGATTTTTTTTGGAAATCAATTTTTTAAGGGGTTAAGTCGCAATTTTTTGAAAAAAAATTTTAAAATCTAAATTTTCTTTATTTAAATGCCAAGTTTTAGATAGTTTAACTACAAGTTCAGGAAGGTATCTCATTCCCCATTTGGACCAATGTTTCCGTTCCTGTGGCGAAAATAGTGAAGTTTTATGCGAAAATAACTGATTTTTTTTGGAAATCAATTTTTTAAGGGGTTAGGTCGCAATTTTTTGAAAAAAAATTTTAAAATCTAAATTTTTTTTATTTAAATGCCAAGTTTTAGATAATTTAACTACGAGTTCAGGAAGGAATCTCATTCCCCATTTGGACCATTATTTCCGTTCTTGTGGCGAAAATAGTGAAGTTTTATGCGAAAATAACTGATTTTTTTTGGAAATCAATTTTTTAAGGGGTTAGGTCGCATTTTTTTGAAAAAAAATTTTTAAATCTATATTTTTATTATTTAAATGCCAAAAAATTTTTAAATCTATATTTTTATTATTTAAATGCCAAGTTTTAGATAATTTAACTACGAGTTCAGGAAGGTATCTCATTCCCCATTTATGCCATTATTTCCTTTCGTGTGGCGAAAATAGTGAAGTTTTATGCGAAAATAACAGATTTTTTTGGAAATCAATTTTTTAAGGGGTTAGGTCGCAATTTTTTGAAAAAAAATTTTAAAATCTAAATTTTCTTTATTTAAATGCCAAGTTTTAGATAATTTAACTACGAGTTCAGAAAGGTATCTCATTCCCCATTTGGACCATTATTTCCGTTCGTGTGGCGAAAATAGTGAAGTTTTAGGCGAAAATAACTGATTTTTTTTGGAAATCAATTTTTTAAGGGGTTAGGTCGCCATTTTTTGAAAAAAAATTTTAAAATCTAAATTTTCTTTATTTAAATGCCAAGTTTTAGATAATTTAACTACGAGTTCAGGAAGGTATCTCATTCCCCATTTATGCCATTATTTCCTTTCGTGTGGCGAAAATAGTGAAGTTTTATGCGAAAATAACAGATTTTTTTGGAAATCAATTTTTTAAGGGGTTAGGTCGCAATTTTTTGAAAAAAAAATTTTAAAATCTAAATTTTCTTTATTTAAATGCCAAGTTTTAGATAATTTAACTACGAGTTCAGAAATGTATCTCATTCCCCATTTGGACCATTATTTCCGTTCCTGTGGCGAAAATAGTAAAGTTTTAGGCGAAAATAACTGATTTTTTTTGGAAATCAATTTTTTAAGGGGTTAGGTCGCAATTTTTTGAAAAAAAATTTTAAAATCTAAATTTTCCTTATTTAAATGCCAAGTTTTAGATAGTTTAACTACGAGTTCAGGAAGGTATCTCATTCCCCATTTGGACCATTATTTTCGTTCCTGTGGCGAAAATAGTAAAGTTTTATGCGAAAATAACTGATTTTTTTTGGAAATCAATTTTTTAAGGGGCTAGGTCGCAATTTTTTGAAAAAAAATTTTAAAATCTAAATTTTCTTTATTTAAATTCCAAGTTTTAGATAGTTTAACTACAAGTTCAGGAAGGTATCTCATTCCCCATTTGGACCAATGTTTCCGTTCCTGTGGCGAAAATAGTGAAGTTTTATGCGAAAATAACAGATTTTTTTTGGAAATCAATTTTTTAAGGGGTTAAGTCGCAATTTTTTGAAAAAAAATTTTAAAATCTAAATTTTCTTTATTTAAATGCCAAGTTTTAGATAATTTAACTACGAGTTCAGGAAGGTATCTCAGTCCCCATTTGGACCATTATTTCCGTTCGTGTGGCGAAAATAGTGAAGTTTTATGCGAAAATAACTGATTTTTTTGGAAATCAATTCTTTAAGGGGTTAGGTCACAATTTTTTGAAAAAAAATTTTTAAATCTAAATTTTCCTTATTTAAATGCCAAGTTTTAGATAGTTTAACTACGAGTTCAGGAAGGTATCTCATTCCCCATTTGGACCATTATTTTCGTTCCTGTGGCGAAAATAGTAAAGTTTTATGCGAAAATAACTGATTTTTTTTTGGAAATCAATTTTTTAAGGGGCTAGGTCGCAATTTTTTGAAAAAAAATTTTAAAATCTAAATTTTCTTTATTTGAATGCCAAGTTTTAGATAATTTAACTACGAGTTCAGGAAGGTATCTCATTCCCCATTTGGACCATTATTTTCGTTCCTGTGGCGAAAATAGTAAAGTTTTAGGCGAAAATAACTGATTTTTTTTGGAAATCAATTTTTTAAGGGGTTGGGTCGCAATTTTTTGAAAAAAAATTTTAAAATCTAAATTTTCTTTATTTAAATGCCAAGTTTTAGATAATTTAACTACGAGTTCAGGAAGGTATCTCATTCCCCATTTGGACCATTATTTTCGTTCCTGTGGCGAAAATAGTAAAGTTTTAGGCGAAAATAACTGATTTTTTTTGGAAATCAATTTTTTAAGGGGTTGGGTCGCAATTTTTTGAAAAAAAAATTTTAAAATCTAAATTTTCTTTATTTAAATTCTAAGTTTTAGATAGTTTAACTACGAGTTCAGGAAGGTATCTCATTCCCCATTTGGACCATTATTTCCGTTCGTGTGGCGAAAATAGTGAAGTTTTATGCGAAAATAACTGATTTTTTTTGGAAATCAATTTTTTAAGGGGTTAGGTCGCAATTTTTTGAAAAAAAATTTTTTAAATCTAAATTTTCCTTATTTAAATGCCAAGTTTTAGATAGTTTAACTACGAGTTCAGGAAGGTATCTCATTCCCCATTTGGACCATTATTTTCGTTCTTGTGGCGAAAATAGTAAAGTTTTATGTGAAAATAACTGATTTTTTTTGGAAATCAATTTTTTAAGGGGTTAAGTCGCAATTTTTTGAAAAAAAATTTTAAAATCTAAATTTTCTTTATTTAAATGCCAAGTTTTAGATAATTTAACTACGAGTTCAGGAAGGTATCTCAGTCCCCATTTGGACCATTATTTCCGTTCGTGTGGCGAAAATAGTGAAGTTTTATGCGAAAATAACTGATTTTTTTGGAAATCAATTCTTTAAGGGGTTAGGTCACAATTTTTTGAAAAAAAATTTTTAAATCTAAATTTTCCTTATTTAAATGCCAAGTTTTAGATAGTTTAACTACGAGTTCAGGAAGGTATCTCATTCCCCATTTGGACCATTATTTTCGTTCCTGTGGCGAAAATAGTAAAGTTTTATGCGAAAATAACTGATTTTTTTTGGAAATCAATTTTTTAAGGGGCTAGGTCGCAATTTTTTGAAAAAAAATTTTAAAATCTAAATTTTCTTTATTTGAATGCCAAGTTTTAGATAATTTAACTACGAGTTCAGGAAGGTATCTCATTCCCCATTTGGACCATTATTTTCGTTCCTGTGGCGAAAATAGTAAAGTTTTAGGCGAAAATAACTGATTTTTTTTTGGAAATCAATTTTTTAAGGGGGTGGGTCGCAATTTTTTGAAAAAAAATTTTAAAATCTAAATTTTCTTTATTTAAATGCCAAGTTTTAGATAATTTAACTACGAGTTCAGGAAGGTATCTCATTCCCCATTTGGACCATTATTTTCGTTCCTGTGGCGAAAATAGTAAAGTTTTATGCGAAAATAACTGATTTTTTTTGGAAATCAATTTTTTAAGGGGTTAGGTCGCAATTTTTAAAAAAAAAATTTTAAAATCTAAATTTTCTTTATTTGAATGCCAAGTTTTAGATAATTTAACTACGAGTTCAGGAAGGTATCTCATTCCCCATTTGGACCATTATTTTCGTTCCTGTGGCGAAAATAGTAAAGTTTTAGGCGAAAATAACTGATTTTTTTTGGAAATCAATTTTTTAAGGGGTTGGGTCGCAATTTTTTGAAAAAAAATTTTAAAATCTAAATTTTCTTTATTTAAATTCTAAGTTTTAGATAGTTTAACTACGAGTTCAGGAAGGTATCTCATTCCCCATTTGGACCATTATTTCCGTTCGTGTGGCGAAAATAGTGAAGTTTTATGCGAAAATAACTGATTTTTTTTGGAAATCAATTTTTTAAGGGGTTAGGTCGCAATTTTTTGAAAAAAAATTTTTAAATCTAAATTTTCCTTATTTAAATGCCAAGTTTTAGATAGTTTAACTACGAGTTCAGGAAGGTATCTCATTCCCCATTTGGACCATTATTTTCGTTCTTGTGGCGAAAATAGTAAAGTTTTATGTGAAAATAACTGATTTTTTTTGGAAATCAATTTTTTAAGGGGTTGGGTCGCAATTTTTTGAAAAAAAATTTTAAAATCTAAATTTTCTTTATTTAAATGCCAAGTTTTAGATAATTTAACTACGAGTTCAGGAAAGTATCTCATTCCCCATTTGGACCATTATTTTCGTTCCTGTGGCGAAAATAGTAAAGTTTTTGGCGAAAATAACTGATTTTTTTTGGAAATCAATTTTTTAAGGGGTTAGGTCGCAATTTTTTGAAAAAAATTTTAAAATCTAAATTTTCTTTATTTAAATTCCAAGTTTTAGATAGTTTAACTACGAGTTCAGGAAGGTATCTCATTCCCCATTTGGACCATTATTTCCGTTCGTGTGGCGAAAATAGTGAAGTTTTATGCGAAAACAACAGATTTTTTTGGAAATCAATTTTTTAAGGGGTTAGGTCGCAATTTTTTGAAAAAAAATTTTAAAATCTAAATTTTCTTTATTTGAATGCCAAGTTTTAGATAATTTAACTACGAGTTCAGAAAGGTATCTCATTCCCCATTTGGACCATTATTTCCGTTCCTGTGGCGAAAATAGTAAAGTTTTAGGCGAAAATAACTGATTTTTTTTGGAAATCAATTTTTTAAGGGGTTGAGTCGCAATTTTTTAAAAAAAAATTTTAAAATCTAAATTTTCTTTATTTAAATGCCAAGTTTTAGATAATTTAACTACGAGTTCAGGAAGGTATCTCATTCCCCATTTATGCCATTATTTCCGTTCGTGTGGAGAAAATAGTGAAGTTTTATGCGAAAATAAATGATTTTTTTTGGAAATCAATTTTTTAAGGGGTTAGGTCGCAATTTTTTGAAAAAAAATTTTAAAATCTGAATTTTCTTTATTTAAATGCCAAGTTTTAGATAATTTAACTACGAGTTCAGAAAGGTATCTCATTCCCCATTTGGACCATTATTTCCGTTCCTGTGGCGAAAATAGTAAAGTTTTAGGCGAAAATAACTGATTTTTTTTGGAAATCAATTTTTTAAGGGGTTAGGTCGCAATTTTTTTAAAAAAAATTTTAAAATCTAAATTTTCTTTATTTAAATGCCAAGTTTTAGATAATTTAACTACGAGTTCAGGAAGGTATCTCATTCCCCATTTATGCCATTATTTCCTTTCGTGTGGCGAAAATAGTGAAGTTTTATGCGAAAATAACAGATTTTTTTGGAAATCAATTTTTTAAGGGGTTAGGTCGCAATTTTTTGAAAAAAAATTTTAAAATCTAAATTTTCTTTATTTAAATGCCAAGTTTTAGATAATTTAACTACGAGTTCAGAAATGTATCTCATTCCCCATTTGGACCATTATTTCCGTTCCTGTGGCGAAAATAGTAAAGTTTTAGGCGAAAATAACTGATTTTTTTTGGAAATCAATTTTTTAAGGGGTTAGGTCGCAATTTTTTGAAAAAAAATTTTAAAATCTAAATTTTCTTTATTTAAATGCCAAGTTTTAGATAATTTAACTACGAGTTCAGGAAGGTATCTCATTCCCCATTTGGGCCATTATTTCCGTTCGTGTGGCGAAAATAGTGAAGTTTTATGCGAAAATAACAGATTTTTTTTGGAAATCAATTTTTTAAGGGGTTAAGTCGCAATTTTTTGAAAAAAAATTTTAAAATCTAAATTTTCTTTATTTAAATGCCAAGTTTTAGATAATTTAACTACGAGTTCAGGAAGGTATCTCAGTCCCCATTTGGACCATTATTTCCGTTCGTGTGGCGAAAATAGTGAAGTTTTATGCGAAAATAACTGATTTTTTTGGAAATCAATTCTTTAAGGGGTTAGGTCACAATTTTTTGAAAAAAAATTTTTAAATCTAAATTTTCCTTATTTAAATGCCAAGTTTTAGATAGTTTAACTACGAGTTCAGGAAGGTATCTCATTCCCCATTTGGACCATTATTTTCGTTCCTGTGGCGAAAATAGTAAAGTTTTATGCGAAAATAACTGATTTTTTTTGGAAATCAATTTTTAAGGGGCTAGGTCGCAATTTTTTGAAAAAAAATTTTAAAATCTAAATTTTCTTTATTTGAATGCCAAGTTTTAGATAATTTAACTACGAGTTCAGGAAGGTATCTCATTCCCCATTTGGACCATTATTTTCGTTCCTGTGGCGAAAATAGTAAAGTTTTAGGCGAAAATAACTGATTTTTTTTGGAAATCAATTTTTTAAGGGGTTGGGTCGCAATTTTTTGAAAAAAAATTTTAAAATCTAAATTTTCTTTATTTAAATGCCAAGTTTTAGATAATTTAACTACGAGTTCAGGAAGGTATCTCATTCCCCATTTGGACCATTATTTTCGTTCCTGTGGCGAAAATAGTAAAGTTTTATGCGAAAATAACTGATTTTTTTTGGAAATCAATTTTTTAAGGGGTTAGGTCGCAATTTTTTAAAAAAAAATTTTAAAATCTAAATTTTCTTTATTTGAATGCCAAGTTTTAGATAATTTAACTACGAGTTCAGGAAGGTATCTCATTCCCCATTTGGACCATTATTTTCGTTCCTGTGGCGAAAATAGTAAAGTTTTAGGCGAAAATAACTGATTTTTTTTGGAAATCAATTTTTTAAGGGGTTGGGTCGCAATTTTTTGAAAAAAAATTTTAAAATCTAAATTTTCTTTATTTAAATTCTAAGTTTTAGATAGTTTAACTACGAGTTCAGGAAGGTATCTCATTCCCCATTTGGACCATTATTTCCGTTCGTGTGGCGAAAATAGTGAAGTTTTATGCGAAAATAACTGATTTTTTTTGGAAATCAATTTTTTAAGGGGTTAGGTCGCAATTTTTTGAAAAAAAATTTTTAAATCTAAATTTTCCTTATTTAAATGCCAAGTTTTAGATAATTTAACTACGAGTTCAGAAAGGTATCTCATTCCCCATTTGGACCATTATTTCCGTTCCTGTGGCGAAAATAGTAAAGTTTTAGGCGAAAATAACTGATTTTTTTTGGAAATCAATTTTTTAAGGGGTTAGGTCGCAATTTTTTGAAAAAAAATTTTAAAATCTAAATTTTCTTTATTTAAATGCCAAGTTTTAGATAATTTAACTACGAGTTCAGGAAGGTATCTCATTCCCCATTTATGCCATTATTTCCTTTCGTGTGGCGAAAATAGTGAAGTTTTATGCGAAAATAACAGATTTTTTTGGAAATCAATTTTTTAAGGGGTTAGGTCGCAATTTTTTGAAAAAAAATTTTAAAATCTAAATTTTCTTTATTTAAATGCCAAGTTTTAGATAATTTAACTACGAGTTCAGAAATGTATCTCATTCCCCATTTGGACCATTATTTCCGTTCCTGTGGCGAAAATAGTAAAGTTTTAGGCGAAAATAACTGATTTTTTTTGGAAATCAATTTTTTAAGGGGTTAGGTCGCAATTTTTTGAAAAAAAATTTTAAAATCTAAATTTTCTTTATTTAAATGCCAAGTTTTAGATAATTTAACTACGAGTTCAGGAAGGTATCTCATTCCCCATTTGGGCCATTATTTCCGTTCGTGTGGCGAAAATAGTGAAGTTTTATGCGAAAATAACAGATTTTTTTTGGAAATCAATTTTTTAAGGGGTTAAGTCGCAATTTTTTGAAAAAAAATTTTAAAATCTAAATTTTCTTTATTTAAATGCCAAGTTTTAGATAATTTAACTACGAGTTCAGGAAGGTATCTCATTCCCCATTTGGACCATTATTTCCGTTCCTGTGGCGAAAATAGTAAAGTTTTAGGCGAAAATAACTGATTTTTTTTGGAAATCAATTTTTTAAGGGGTTGGGTCGCAATTTTTTGAAAAAAAATTTTAAAATCTAAATTTTCTTTATTTGAATGCCAAGTTTTAGATAATTTAACTACGAGTTCAGGAAGGTATCTCATTCCCCATTTGGACCATTATTTTCGTTCCTGTGGCGAAAATAGTAAAGTTTTAGGCGAAAATAACTGATTTTTTTTTGGAAATCAATTTTTTAAGGGGTTGGGTCGCAATTTTTTGAAAAAAAATTTTAAAATCTAAATTTTCTTTATTTAAATTCTAAGTTTTAGATAGTTTAACTACGAGTTCAGGAAGGTATCTCATTCCCCATTTGGACCATTATTTCCGTTCGTGTGGCGAAAATAGTGAAGTTTTATGCGAAAATAACTGATTTTTTTTGGAAATCAATTTTTTAAGGGGTTAGGTCGCAATTTTTTGAAAAAAAATTTTTAAATCTAAATTTTCCTTATTTAAATGCCAAGTTTTAGATAGTTTAACTACGAGTTCAGGAAGGTATCTCATTCCCCATTTGGACCATTATTTTCGTTCTTGTGGCGAAAATAGTAAAGTTTTATGTGAAAATAACTGATTTTTTTTGGAAATCAATTTTTTAAGGGGTTAAGTCGCAATTTTTTGAAAAAAAATTTTAAAATCTAAATTTTCTTTATTTAAATGCCAAGTTTTAGATAATTTAACTACGAGTTCAGGAAGGTATCTCAGTCCCCATTTGGACCATTATTTCCGTTCGTGTGGCGAAAATAGTGAAGTTTTATGCGAAAATAACTGATTTTTTTGGAAATCAATTCTTTAAGGGGTTAGGTCACAATTTTTTGAAAAAAAATTTTTAAATCTAAATTTTCCTTATTTAAATGCCAAGTTTTAGATAGTTTAACTACGAGTTCAGGAAGGTATCTCATTCCCCATTTGGACCATTATTTTCGTTCCTGTGGCGAAAATAGTAAAGTTTTATGCGAAAATAACTGATTTTTTTTTGGAAATCAATTTTTTAAGGGGCTAGGTCGCAATTTTTTGAAAAAAAATTTTAAAATCTAAATTTTCTTTATTTGAATGCCAAGTTTTAGATAATTTAACTACGAGTTCAGGAAGGTATCTCATTCCCCATTTGGACCATTATTTTCGTTCCTGTGGCGAAAATAGTAAAGTTTTAGGCGAAAATAACTGATTTTTTTTGGAAATCAATTTTTTAAGGGGTTGGGTCGCAATTTTTTGAAAAAAAATTTTAAAATCTAAATTTTCTTTATTTAAATGCCAAGTTTTAGATAATTTAACTACGAGTTCAGGAAGGTATCTCATTCCCCATTTGGACCATTATTTTCGTTCCTGTGGCGAAAATAGTAAAGTTTTATGCGAAAATAACTGATTTTTTTTTGGAAATCAATTTTTTAAGGGGTTAGGTCGCAATTTTTAAAAAAAAAATTTTAAAATCTAAATTTTCTTTATTTGAATGCCAAGTTTTAGATAATTTAACTACGAGTTCAGGAAGGTATCTCATTCCCCATTTGGACCATTATTTTCGTTCCTGTGGCGAAAATAGTAAAGTTTTAGGCGAAAATAACTGATTTTTTTTGGAAATCAATTTTTTAAGGGGTTGGGTCGCAATTTTTTGAAAAAAAATTTTAAAATCTAAATTTTCTTTATTTAAATTCTAAGTTTTAGATAGTTTAACTACGAGTTCAGGAAGGTATCTCATTCCCCATTTGGACCATTATTTCCGTTCGTGTGGCGAAAATAGTGAAGTTTTATGCGAAAATAACTGATTTTTTTTGGAAATCAATTTTTTAAGGGGTTAGGTCGCAATTTTTTGAAAAAAAATTTTTAAATCTAAATTTTCCTTATTTAAATGCCAAGTTTTAGATAGTTTAACTACGAGTTCAGGAAGGTATCACATTCCCCATTTGGACCATTATTTTCGTTCTTGTGGCGAAAATAGTAAAGTTTTATGTGAAAATAACTGATTTTTTTTGGAAATCAATTTTTTAAGGGGTTGGGTCGCAATTTTTTGAAAAAAAATTTTAAAATCTAAATTTTCTTTATTTAAATGCCAAGTTTTAGATAATTTAACTACGAGTTCAGGAAAGTATCTCATTCCCCATTTGGACCATTATTTTCGTTCCTGTGGCGAAAATAGTAAAGTTTTTGGCGAAAATAACTGATTTTTTTTGGAAATCAATTTTTTAAGGGGTTAGGTCGCAATTTTTTGAAAAAAAATTTTAAAATCTAAATTTTCTTTATTTAAATTCCAAGTTTTAGATAGTTTAACTACGAGTTCAGGAAGGTATCTCATTCCCCATTTGGACCATTATTTCCGTTCGTGTGGCGAAAATAGTGAAGTTTTATGCGAAAACAACAGATTTTTTTGGAAATCAATTTTTTAAGGGGTTAGGTCGCAATTTTTTGAAAAAAAATTTTAAAATCTAAATTTTCTTTATTTGAATGCCAAGTTTTAGATAATTTAACTACGAGTTCAGAAAGGTATCTCATTCCCCATTTGGACCATTATTTCCGTTCCTGTGGCGAAAATAGTAAAGTTTTAGGCGAAAATAACTGATTTTTTTTTGGAAATCAATTTTTTAAGGGGTTGAGTCGCAATTTTTTAAAAAAAATTTTAAAATCTAAATTTTCTTTATTTAAATGCCAAGTTTTAGATAATTTAACTACGAGTTCAGGAAGGTATCTCATTCCCCATTTATGCCATTATTTCCGTTCGTGTGGAGAAAATAGTGAAGTTTTATGCGAAAATAAATGATTTTTTTTGGAAATCAATTTTTTAAGGGGTTAGGTCGCAATTTTTTGAAAAAAAATTTTAAAATCTGAATTTTCTTTATTTAAATGCCAAGTTTTAGATAATTTAACTACGAGTTCAGAAAGGTATCTCATTCCCCATTTGGACCATTATTTCCGTTCCTGTGGCGAAAATAGTAAAGTTTTAGGCGAAAATAACTGATTTTTTTTGGAAATCAATTTTTTAAGGGGTTAGGTCGCAATTTTTTGAAAAAAAAATTTTAAAATCTAAATTTTCTTTATTTGAATGCCAAGTTTTAGATAATTTAACTACGAGTTCAGAAAGGTATCTCATTCCCCATTTGGACCATTATTTCCGTTCCTGTGGCGAAAATAGTAAAGTTTTAGGCGAAAATAACTGATTTTTTTTGGAAATCAATTTTTTAAGGGGTTGGGTCGCAATTTTTTGAAAAAAAATTTTAAAATCTAAATTTTCTTTATTTGAATGCCAAGTTTTAGATAATTTAACTACGAGTTCAGAAAGGTATCTCATTCCCCATTTGGACCATTATTTCCGTTCCTGTGGCGAAAATAGTAAAGTTTTATGCGAAAATAACTGATTTTTTTTGGAAATCAATTTTTTAAGGGGTTAGGTCGCAATTTTTTGAAAAAAAATTTTAAAATCTAAATTTTCTTTATTTAAATGCCAAGTTTTAGATAATTTAACTACGAGTTCAGGAAGGTATCTCATTCCCCATTTATGCCATTATTTCCGTTCGTGTGGCGAAAATAGTGAAGTTTTATGCGAAAATAACAGATTTTTTTTGGAAATCAATTTTTTAAGGGGTTGGGTCGCAATTTTTTGAAAAAAAATTTTAAAATCTAAATTTTCTTTATTTAAATGCCAAGTTTTAGATAATTTAACTACGAGTTCAGGAAGGTATCTCATTCCCCATTTGGACCATTATTTTCGTTCCTGTGGCGAAAATAGTAAAGTTTTAGGCGAAAATAACTGATTTTTTTTGGAAATCAATTTTTTAAGGGGTTGGGTCGCAATTTTTTGAAAAAAAAATTTTTAAACCTAAATTTTCTTTATTTAAATGCCAAGTTTTAGATAATTTAACTACGAGTTCAGAAAGGTATCTCATTCCCCATTTGGACCATTATTTCCGTTCTTGTGGCGAAAGTAGTAAAGTTTTATGTGAAAATAACTGATTTTTTTTTGGAAATCAATTTTTTAAGGAGTTAGGTCGCAATTTTTTGAAAAAAAATTTTAAAATCTAAATTTTCTTTATTTAAATGCCAAGTTTTAGATAATTTAACTACGAGTTCAGGAAGGTATCTCATTCCCCATTTGGACCATTATTTTCGTTCCTGTGGCGAAAATAGTAAAGTTTTAGGCGAAAATAACTGATTTTTTTTTGGAAATCAATTTTTTAAGGGGTTAGGTCGCAATTTTTTGAAAAAAAAATTTTAAAATCTGAATTTTCTTTATTTAAATGCCAAGTTTTAGATAATTTAACTACGAGTTCAGAAAGGTATCTCATTCCCCATTTGGACCATTATTTCCGTTCCTGTGGCGAAAATAGTAAAGTTTTAGGCGAAAATAACTGATTTTTTTTGGAAATCAATTTTTTAAGGGGTTAGGTCGCAATTTTTTAAAAAATAATTTTAAAATCTAAATTTTCTTTATTTAAATGCCAAGTTTTAGATAATTTAACTACGAGTTCAGGAAGGTATCTCATTCCCCAATTATGCCATTATTTCCGTTCGTGTGGAGAAAATAGTGAAGTTTTATGCGAAAATAACAGATTTTTTTTGGAAATCAATTTTTTAAGGGGTTAGGTCGCAATTTTTTGAAAAAAAATTTTAAAATCTGAATTTTCTTTATTTAAATGCCAAGTTTTAGATAATTTAACTACGAGTTCAGGAAGGTATCTCATTCCCCATTTGGACCATTATTTCCGTTCCTGTGGCGAAAATAGTAAAGTTTTAGGCGAAAATAACTGATTTAATTTAATTTAATTTAATTTATTTATTTAGTATCCCAGCGCTACAAGTGTACACTTATAATTATGGCGCTAGTCACATTGATTTGATATTTTTAACTTATTATTATTTTTAAATATTTAAACAATTTGCCTAACTTACTTACTTAATTGCTTAATTACTAACATCAAGTATTTTGTAGTTTTCAAATTACTATTATATTATTTTAATTTTTTTTTTTTTTTTTTTTATTTATTTATTTATTTATTATTTTTTTTTTTATATAGTTTTATAGTTTTTTTTAAAATATTTTTATTATTATTATTATTTTTTATATATTTATATTTTTTATATATTTTTATTGTATTTTATTGTAATTTTTAATTAAACTTGCGATTTTAAATTATCTTTAACTTTATTGTAAAATTGAGTTGCGCTCCTGATTGTTTTGAATTGGTGCGGTAGACTGTTCCATAGCCGAATACCATTTATGAAAAATTGCCTTCTCGAACACAGTGTTTGTACTCGAGGGCATATGTAATTTTTGGTTCTTAGGGATGTTGCTGGGGTAAGCTTATTAAAAAGATAATTTGGTTCTCCACTCGTTACTATTTTATGGAAGAATGTTAAAGTTCTAAGATCGATCCAGGAGGTCAAATTAAGGTCAAGTAATTTAAATGTCATTTGTGATACATGGTCAAAACGTCTTAAGTTAAACACATAACGGACAATTGAATTAAAAGCTATAGTTAATATGCGCATATCCCGCGCATCACAATGACCAAAAATTTCGATGCCATAAAAGAGAGTGGGCATGAGGATAACTTTGGCGATTAATAATCGAACTTCCTCAGATAGAAACGATTTGGTAAATGAAAGTTTTCTTAACAGAGCATATGTACGTCCTGTCGCTTTGATTATGTGGTTGCTCCAAGATAAAGTATTGTTAAATGTTAT
This sequence comes from Drosophila mimetica, assembly GCA_037075245.1. Taxonomy (NCBI): domain Eukaryota; kingdom Metazoa; phylum Arthropoda; class Insecta; order Diptera; family Drosophilidae; genus Drosophila; species Drosophila mimetica. Next base: position 8,946,985 of record JBAMCH010000005.1, read on the forward strand.
CCCCAGATTAACTGCACTCACTTCATAGTTTATCGGCGTATGGTTTATATATAATTTTTGAAGTGAAAGTGTTGAAATTGGCTTTTTACCAATTACCAAGCACTTCGATTTCTTCGGATTTATACCCAGGCCATTTTCCTTTGCCCATATTTCAATGAGTGACAACATTTTATTACTTATACGGACACAGGCATGTATTTCCGATACGGGTCTACTAACATATATTTGGACATCGTCAGCATATAAATGTACTTCACACTCAGACAGGATACTAGGAAGATCATTGACATATATAGAAAACAATAAAGGGCCTAGCACAGATCCCTGTGGCACTCCCCTGGTTAAGTTTCGGAGGGACGAAACTTGCGTCCGAGAGACGACCGCTTGATATCTATTCGTTAAGTACGACCTAATAAGCTTTGTCGCATTAGTCGAGAAATGAAACATGTTTCTAAGCTTGGTAATGAGAATATTATGATTCACAGAATCAAAAGCCTTACTATGGTCAAGGAGCGTTAGAAACGTAACGCAGTTCCCATCCAGTTTTTGTCTTATATCCTCAACAATATTAGTGATTGCAGTAATACAACTCCTTTTCTTACGGAATCCAGATTGTTTTTCATTGGTTTGATTTTTTTTGGAAATCAATTTTTTAAACGGTTAAGTCGCAATTTTTTGAAAAAAAATTTTAAAATCTAAATTTTCTTTATTTGAATGCCAAGTTTTAGATAATTTAACTACGAGTTCAGAAAGGTATCTCATTCCCCATTTGGACCATTATTTCCGTTCGTGTGGCGAAAATAGTAAAGTTTTATGCGAAAATAACTGATTTTTTTTGGAAATCAATTTTTTAAGGGGTTAGGTCGCCATTTTTTGAAAAAAAATTTTAAAATCTAAATTTTCTTTATTTAAATGCCAAGTTTTAGATAATTTAACTACGAGTTCAGGAAGGTATCTCATTCCCCATTTATGCCATTATTTCCGTTCGTGTGGCGAAAATAGTGAAGTTTTATGCGAAAATAACAGATTTTTTTTTGGAAATCAATTTTTTAAGGGGTTAGGTCGCAATTTTTTGAAAAAAAATTTTAAAATCTAAATTTTCTTTATTTAAATGCCAAGTTTTAGATAATTTAACTACGAGTTCAGAAATGTATCTCATTCCCCATTTGGGCCATTATTTCCGTTCCTGTGGCGAAAATAGTAAAGTTTTAGGCGAAAATAACTGATTTTTTTTGGAAATCAATTTTTTAAGGGGTTAGGTCGCAATTTTTTGAAAAAAAATTTTAAAATCTAAATTTTCTTTATTTAAATGCCAAGTTTTAGATAATTTAACTACGAGTTCAGGAAGGTATCTCATTCCCCATTTGGGCCATTATTTTCGTTCCTGTGGCGAAAATAGTAAAGTTTTAGGCGAAAATAACTGATTTTTTTTGGAAATCAATTTTTTAAGGGGTTAGGTCGCAATTTTTTGAAAAAAAAATTTTAAAATCTAAATTTTCTTTATTTGAATGCCAAGTTTTAGATAATTTAACTACGAGTTCAGAAAGGTATCTCATTCCCCATTTGGACCATTATTTCCGTTCTTGTGGCGAAAGTAGTAAAGTTTTATGTGAAAATAACTGATTTTTTTTTAAAATCAATTTTTTAAGGGGTTGGGTCGCAATTTTTTGAAAAAAAATTGTAAAATCTAAATTTTCTTTATTTAAATGCCAAGTTTTAGATAATTTAACTACGAGTTCAGGAAGGTATCTCATTCCCCATTTGGACCATTATTTTCGTTCCTGTGGCGAAAATAGTAAAGTTTTAGGCGAAAATAACTGATTTTTTTTGGAAATCAATTTTTTAAGGGGTTAGGTCGCAATTTTTTGAAAAAAAATTTTAAAATCTAAATTTTCTTTATTTGAATGCCAAGTTTTAGATAATTTAACTACGAGTTCAGAAAGGTATCTCATTCCCCATTTGGACCATTATTTCCGTTCCTGTGGCGAAAATAGTAAAGTTTTAGGCGAAAATAACTGATTTTTTTTGGAAATCAATTTTTTAAGGGGTTAGGTCGCAATTTTTTAAAAAATAATTTTAAAATCTAAATTTTCTTTATTTAAATGCCAAGTTTTAGATAATTTAACTACGAGTTCAGGAAGGTATCTCATTCCCCAATTATGCCATTATTTCCGTTCGTGTGGAGAAAATAGTGAAGTTTTATGCGAAAATAACAGATTTTTTTTGGAAATCAATTTTTTAAGGGGTTAGGTCGCAATTTTTTGAAAAAAAATTTTAAAATCTGAATTTTCTTTATTTAAATGCCAAGTTTTAGATAATTTAACTACGAGTTCAGGAAGGTATCTCATTCCCCATTTGGACCATTATTTCCGTTCCTGTGGCGAAAATAGTAAAGTTTTAGGCGAAAATAACTGATTTTTTTTGGAAATCAATTTTTTAAACGGTTAAGTCGCAATTTTTTGAAAAAAAATTTTAAAATCTAAATTTTCTTTATTTGAATGCCAAGTTTTAGATAATTTAACTACGAGTTCAGAAAGGTATCTCATTCCCCATTTGGACCATTATTTCCGTTCGTGTGGCGAAAATAGTAAAGTTTTATGCGAAAATAACTGATTTTTTTTGGAAATCAATTTTTTAAGGGGTTAGGTCGCCATTTTTTGAAAAAAATTTTAAAATCTAAATTTTCTTTATTTAAATGCCAAGTTTTAGATAATTTAACTACGAGTTCAGGAAGGTATCTCATTCCCCATTTATGCCATTATTTCCTTTCGTGTGGCGAAAATAGTGAAGTTTTATGCGAAAATAACAGATTTTTTTGGAAATCAATTTTTTAAGGGGTTAGGTCGCAATTTTTTGAAAAAAAATTTTAAAATCTAAATTTTCTTTATTTAAATGCCAAGTTTTAGATAATTTAACTACGAGTTCAGAAATGTATCTCATTCCCCATTTGGACCATTATTTCCGTTCCTGTGGCGAAAATAGTAAAGTTTTAGGCGAAAATAACTGATTTTTTTTGGAAATCAATTTTTTAAGGGGTTAGGTCGCAATTTTTTGAAAAAAAATTTTAAAATCTAAATTTTCTTTATTTAAATGCCAAGTTTTAGATAATTTAACTACGAGTTCAGGAAGGTATCTCATTCCCCATTTGGGCCATTATTTCCGTTCGTGTGGCGAAAATAGTGAAGTTTTATGCGAAAATAACAGATTTTTTTTGGAAATCAATTTTTTAAGGGGTTAAGTCGCAATTTTTTGAAAAAAAAATTTTAAAATCTAAATTTTCTTTATTTAAATGCCAAGTTTTAGATAATTTAACTACGAGTTCAGGAAGGTATCTCATTCCCCATTTGGGCCATTATTTCCGTTCGTGTGGCGAAAATAGTGAAGTTTTATGCGAAAATAACTGATTTTTTTTGGAAATCAATTTTTTAAGGGGTTAGGTCGCAATTTTTTGAAAAAAAATTTTAAAATCTAAATTTTCTTTATTTAAATGCCAAGTTTTAGATAATTTAACTACGAGTTCAGGAAGGTATCTCATTCCCCATTTGGACCATTATTTTCGTTCCTGTGGCGAAAATAGTAAAGTTTTAGGCGAAAATAACTGATTTTTTTTGGAAATCAATTTTTTAAGGGGTTGGGTCGCAATTTTTTGAAAAAAAAATTTTTAAACCTAAATTTTCTTTATTTAAATGCCAAGTTTTAGATAATTTAACTACGAGTTCAGGAAGGTATCTCATTCCCCATTTGGACCATTATTTTCGTTCCTGTGGCGAAAATAGTAAAGTTTTTGGCGAAAATAACTGATTTTTTTTGGAAATCAATTTTTTAAGGGGTTAGGTCGCAATTTTTTGAAAAAAAATTTTAAAATCTAAATTTTCTTTATTTGAATGCCAAGTTTTAGATAATTTAACTACGAGTTCAGAAAGGTATCTCATTCCCCATTTGGACCATTATTTCCGTTCTTGTGGCGAAAGTAGTAAAGTTTTATGTGAAAATAACTGATTTTTTTTGGAAATCAATTTTTTAAGGGGTTGGGTCGCAATTTTTTGAAAAAAAATTTTAAAATCTAAATTTTCTTTATTTGAATGCCAAGTTTTAGATAATTTAACTACGAGTTCAGGAAGGTATCTCATTCCCCATTTGGACCATTATTTTCGTTCCTGTGGCGAAAATAGTAAAGTTTTAGGCGAAAATAACTGATTTTTTTTGGAAATCAATTTTTTAAGGGGTTAGGTCGCAATTTTTTGAAAAAAAATTTTAAAATCTAAATTTTCTTTATTTGAATGCTAAGTTTTAGATAATTTAACTACGAGTTCAGAAAGGTATCTCATTCCCCATTTGGACCATTATTTCCGTTCTTGTGGCGAAAGTAGTAAAGTTTTATGTGAAAATAACTGATTTTTTTTGAAAATCAATTTTTTAAGGGGTTAGGTCGCAATTTTTTGAAAAAAAATTGTAAAATCTAAATTTTCTTTATTTAAATGCCAAGTTTTAGATAATTTAACTACGAGTTCAGGAAGGTATCTCATTCCCCATTTGGACCATTATTTTCGTTCCTGTGGCGAAAATAGTAAAGTTTTAGGCGAAAATAACTGATTTTTTTTGGAAATCAATTTTTTAAGGGGTTAGGTCGCAATTTTTTGAAAAAAAATTTTAAAATCTAAATTTTCTTTATTTAAATGCCAAGTTTTAGATAATTTAACTACGAGTTCAGAAATGTATCTCATTCCCCATTTGGACCATTATTTCCGTTCGTGTGGCGAAAATAGTAAAGTTTTAGGCGAAAAAACCTGATTTTTTTTGGAAATCAATTTTTTAAGGGGTTAAGTCGCAATTTTTTGAAAAAAAATTTTAAAATCTAAATTTTCTTTATTTGAATGCCAAGTTTTAGATAATTTAACTACGAGTTCAGAAAGGTATCTCATTCCCCATTTGGACCATTATTTCCGTTCGTGTGGCGAAAATAGTAAAGTTTTATGCGAAAATAACTGATTTTTTTTGGAAATCAATTTTTTAAGGGGTTAGGTCGCCATTTTTCGAAAAAAAATTTTAAAATCTAAATTTTCTTTATTTAAATGCCAAGTTTTAGATAATTTAACTACGAGTTCAGAAAGGTATCTCATTCCCCATTTGGACCATTATTTCCGTTCCTGTGGCGAAAATAGTAAAGTTTTAGGCGAAAATAACTGATTTTTTTTGGAAATCAATTTTTTAAGGGGTTAGGTCGCAATTTTTTAAAAAATAATTTTAAAATCTAAATTTTCTTTATTTAAATGCCAAGTTTTAGATAATTTAACTACGAGTTCAGGAAGGTATCTCATTCCCCAATTATGCCATTATTTCCGTTCGTGTGGAGAAAATAGTGAAGTTTTATGCGAAAATAACAGATTTTTTTTGGAAATCAATTTTTTAAGGGGTTAGGTCGCAATTTTTTGAAAAAAAAATTTTAAAATCTGAATTTTCTTTATTTAAATGCCAAGTTTTAGATAATTTAACTACGAGTTCAGGAAGGTATCTCATTCCCCATTTGGACCATTATTTCCGTTCCTGTGGCGAAAATAGTAAAGTTTTAGGCGAAAATAACTGATTTTTTTGGAAATCAATTTTTTAAACGGTTAAGTCGCAATTTTTTGAAAAAAAATTTTAAAATCTAAATTTTCTTTATTTGAATGCCAAGTTTTAGATAATTTAACTACGAGTTCAGAAAGGTATCTCATTCCCCATTTGGACCATTATTTCCGTTCGTGTGGCGAAAATAGTAAAGTTTTATGCGAAAATAACTGATTTTTTTTGGAAATCAATTTTTTAAGGGGTTAGGTCGCCATTTTTTGAAAAAAATTTTAAAATCTAAATTTTCTTTATTTAAATGCCAAGTTTTAGATAATTTAACTACGAGTTCAGGAAGGTATCTCATTCCCCATTTATGCCATTATTTCCTTTCGTGTGGCGAAAATAGTGAAGTTTTATGCGAAAATAACAGATTTTTTTGGAAATCAATTTTTTAAGGGGTTAGGTCGCAATTTTTTGAAAAAAAATTTTAAAATCTAAATTTTCTTTATTTAAATGCCAAGTTTTAGATAATTTAACTACGAGTTCAGAAATGTATCTCATTCCCCATTTGGACCATTATTTCCGTTCGTGTGGCGAAAATAGTAAAGTTTTAGGCGAAAAAACCTGATTTTTTTTGGAAATCAATTTTTTAAGGGGTTAAGTCGCAATTTTTTGAAAAAAAATTTTAAAATCTAAATTTTCTTTATTTGAAAGCCAAGTTTTAGATAATTTAACTACGAGTTCAGAAAGGTATCTCATTCCCCATTTGGACCATTATTTCCGTTCGTGTGGCGAAAATAGTAAAGTTTTATGCGAAAATAACTGATTTTTTTTGGAAATCAATTTTTTAAGGGGTTAGGTCGCCATTTTTCGAAAAAAAATTTTAAAATCTAAATTTTCTTTATTTAAATGCCAAGTTTTAGATAATTTAACTACGAGTTCAGGAAGGTATCTCATTCCCCATTTATGCCATTATTTCCGTTCGTGTGGCGAAAATAGTGAAGTTTTATGCGAAAATAACAGATTTTTTTTGGAAATCAATTTTTTAAGGGGTTAGGTCGCAATTTTTTGAAAAAAAATTTTAAAATCTAAATTTTCTTTATTTAAATGCCAAGTTTTAGATAATTTAACTACGAGTTCAGAAATGTATCTCATTCCCCATTTGGACCATTATTTCCGTTCCTGTGGCGAAAATAGTAAAGTTTTAGGCGAAAATAACTGATTTTTTTTGGAAATCAATTTTTTAATCTAAATTTTCTAAATTTAGGTCGCAATTTTTTGAAAAAAAATTTTAAAATCTAAATTTTCTTTATTTAAATGCCAAGTTTTAGATAATTTAACTACGAGTTCAGGAAGGTATCTCATTCCCCATTTGGGCCATTATTTCCGTTCGTGTGGCGAAAATAGTGAAGTTTTATGCGAAAATAACTGATTTTTTTTGGAAATCAATTTTTTAAGGGGTTAGGTCGCAATTTTTTGAAAAAAATTTTAAAATCTAAATTTTCTTTATTTAAATGCCAAGTTTTAGATAATTTAACTACGAGTTCAGGAAGGTATCTCATTCCCCCATTTGGACCATTATTTCCGTTCGTGTGGCGAAAATAGTGAAGTTTTATGCGAAAATAACTGATTTTTTTGGAAATCAATTTTTTAAGGGGTTAGGTCGCAATTTTTTGAAAAAAAATTTTAAAATCTAAATTTTCTTTATTTAAATGCCAAGTTTTAGATAATTTAACTACGAGTTCAGGAAGGTATCTCATTCCCCATTTGGACCATTATTTTCGTTCCTGTGGCGAAAATAGTAAAGTTTTAGGCAAAAATAACTGATTTTTTTTGGAAATCAATTTTTTAAGGGTTAGGGTCGCAATTTTTTGCAAAAAAAATTTTAAAATCTAAATTTTCTTTATTTGAATGCCAAGTTTTAGATAATTTAACTACGAGTTCAGAAAGGTATCTCATTCCCCATTTGGACCATTATTTCCGTTCCTGTGGCGAAAATAGTGAAGTTTTATGCGAAAATAACTGATTTTTTTTGGAAATCAATTTTTTAAGGGGTTAGGTCGCAATTTTTTGAAAAAAAAATTTAAAATCTAAATTTTCTTTATTTAAATGCCAAGTTTTAGATAATTTAAGTACGAGTTCAGGAAGGTATCTCATTCCCCATTTGGACCATTATTTTCGTTCCTGTGGCGAAAATAGTAAAGTTTTAGGCAAAAATAACTGATTTTTTTTGGAAATCAATTTTTTAAGGGTTTAAAATCTAAATTTTCTTTATTTGAATGCCAAGTTTTAGATAATTTAACTACGAGTTCAGAAAGGTATCTCATTCCCCATTTGGACCATTATTTCCGTTCCTGTGGCGAAAATAGTGAAGTTTTATGCGAAAATAACTGATTTTTTTTGGAAATCAATTTTTTAAGGGGTTGGGTCGCAATTTTTTGAAAAAAAAATTTAAAATCTAAATTTTCTTTATTTAAATGCCAAGTTTTAGATAATTTAAGTACGAGTTCAGGAAGGTATCTCATTCCCCATTTATGCCATTATTTCCGTTCGTGTGGCGAAAATAGTGAAGTGTTATGCGAAAATAACAGATTTTTGTTGGAAATCAATTCTTCAAGGGGTTAGGTCGCAATTTTTTAAAAAAAATTTTAAAATCTAAATTTTCTTTATTTAAATGCCAAGTTTTAGATAATTTAACTACGAGTTCGGGAAGGTATCTCATTCCCCATTTGGACCATTATTTCCGTTCGTGTGGCGAAAATAGTGAAGTTTTATGCGAAAATAACTGATTTTTTTGGAAATCAATTCTTTAAGGGGTTAGGTCGCAATTTTTTGAAAAAAAATTTTAAAATCTAAATTTTCTTTATTTAAATGCCAAGTTTTAGATAATTTAACTACGAGTTCAGGAAGGTATCTCATTCCCCATTTGGACCATTATTTTCGTTCCTGTGGCGAAAATAGTAAAGTTTTAGGCGAAAATAACTGATTTTTTTTTGGAAATCAATTTTTTAAGGGGTTGGGTCGCAATTTTTTGAAAAAAAATTTTAAAATCTAAATTTTCTTTATTTAAATGCCAAGTTTTAGATAATTTAACTACGAGTTCAGAAAGGTATCTCATTCCCCATTTGGACCATTATTTCCGTTCCTGTGGCGAAAATAGTAAAGTTTTAGGCGAAAATAACTGATTTTTTTTGGAAATCAATTTTTTAAGGGGTTAAGTCGCAATTTTTTGAAAAAAAATTTTAAAATCTAAATTTTCTTTATTTGAATGCCAAGTTTTAGATAATTTAACTACGAGTTCAGAAAGGTATCTCATTCCCCATTTGGACCATTATTTCCGTTCGTGTGGCGAAAATAGTAAAGTTTTATGCGAAAATAACTGATTTTTTTTGGAAATCAATTTTTTAAGGGGTTAGGTCGCCATTTTTTGAAAAAAAATTTTAAAATCTAAATTTTCTTTATTTAAATGCCAAGTTTTAGATAATTTAACTACGAGTTCAGGAAGGTATCTCATTCCCCATTTATGCCATTATTTCCGTTCGTGTGGCGAAAATAGTGAAGTTTTATGCGAAAATAACAGATTTTTTTTGGAAATCAATTTTTTAAGGGGTTAGGTCGCAATTTTTTGAAAAAAAAATTTTAAAATCTAAATTTTCTTTATTTAAATGCCAAGTTTTAGATAATTTAACTACGAGTTCAGAAATGTATCTCATTCCCCATTTGAACCATTATTTCCGTTCCTGTGGCGAAAATAGTAAAGTTTTAGGCGAAAATAACTGATTTTTTTTGGAAATCAATTTTTTAATCTAAATTTTCTAAATTTAGGTCGCAATTTTTTGAAAAAAAATTTTAAAATCTAAATTTTCTTTATTTAAATGCCAAGTTTTAGATAATTTAACTACGAGTTCAGGAAGGTATCTCATTCCCCATTTGGGCCATTATTTCCGTTCGTGTGGCGAAAATAGTGAAGTTTTATGCGAAAATAACAGATTTTTTTTGGAAATCAATTTTTTAAGGGGTTAAGTCGCAATTTTTTGAAAAAAAATTTTAAAATCTAAATTTTCTTTATTTAAATGCCAAGTTTTAGATAATTTAACTACGAGTTCAGGAAGGTATCTCATTCCCCATTTGCGCCATTATTTCCGTTCGTGTGGCGAAAATAGTGAAGTTTTATGCGAAAATAACTGATTTTTTTTGGAAATCAATTTTTTAAGGGGTTAGGTCGCAATTTTTTGAAAAAAAATTTTAAAATCTAAATTTTCTTTATTTAAATGCCAAGTTTTAGATAATTTAACAACGAGTTCAGGAAGGTATCTCATTCCCCCATTTGGACCATTATTTCCGTTCGTGTGGTGAAAATAGTGAAGTTTTATGCGAAAATAACTGATTTTTTTGGAAATCAATTCTTTAAGGGGTTAGGTCGCAATTTTTTGAAAAAAAATTTTAAAATCTAAATTTTCTTTATTTAAATGCCAAGTTTTAGATAATTTAACTACGAGTTCAGGAAGGTATCTCATTCCCCATTTGGACCATTATTTTCGTTCCTGTGGCGAAAATAGTAAAGTTTTAGGCGAAAATAACTGATTTTTTTTGGAAATCAATTTTTTAAGGGTTAGGGTCGCAATTTTTTGCAAAAAAAATTTTAAAATCTAAATTTTCTTTATTTGAATGCCAAGTTTTAGATAATTTAACTACGAGTTCAGAAAGGTATCTCATTCCCCATTTGGACCATTATTTCCGTTCCTGTGGCGAAAGCAGTGAAGTTTTATGCGAAAATAACAGATTTTTTTTGGAAATCAATTTTTTAAGGGGTTAGGTCGCAATTTTTTGAAAAAAAAAATTAAAATCTAAATTTTCTTTATTTAAATGCCAAGTTTTAGATAATTTAACTACGAGTTCAGGAAGGTATCTCATTCCCCATTTATGCCATTATTTCCGTTCGTGTGGCGAAAATAGTGAAGTTTTATGCGAAAATAACAGATTTTTGTTGGAAATCAATTCTTCAAGGGGTTAGGTCGCAATTTTTTGAAAAAAAATTTTAAAATCTAAATTTTCTTTATTTAAATGCCAAGTTTTAGATAATTTAACTACGAGTTCGGGAAGGTATCTCATTCCCCATTTGGACCATTATTTCCGTTCGTGTGGCGAAAATAGTGAAGTTTTATGCGAAAATAACTGATTTTTTTTGGAAATCAATTTTTTAATCTAAATTTTCTAAATTTAGGTCGCAATTTTTTGAAAAAAAATTTTAAAATCTAAATTTTCTTTATTTAAATGCCAAGTTTTAGATAATTTAACTACGAGTTCAGGAAGGTATCTCATTCCCCATTTGGGCCATTATTTCCGTTCGTGTGGCGAAAATAGTAAAGTTTTATGCGAAAATAACTGATTTTTTTTGGAAATCAATTTTTTAAGGGGTTGGGTCGCAATTTTTTGAAAAAAAATTTTAAAATCTAAATTTTCTTTATTTAAATGCCAAGTTTTAGATAATTTAACTACGAGTTCAGGAAGGTATCTCATTCCCCATTTGGACCATTATTTTCGTTCCTGTGGCGAAAATAGTAAAGTTTTATGCGAAAATAACTGATTTTTTTTGGAAATCAATTTTTTAAGGGGTTGGGTCGCAATTTTTTGAAAAAAAATGTTAAAATCTAAATTTTCTTTATTTGAATGCCAAGTTTTAGATAATTTAACTACGAGTTCAGGAAGGTATCTCATTCCCCATTTGGACCATTATTTTCGTTCCTGTGGCGAAAATAGTAAAGTTTTATGCGAAAATAACTGATTTTTTTTGGAAATCAATTTTTTAAGGGGTTGGGTCGCAATTTTTTGAAAAAAAATTTTAAAATCTAAATTTTCTTTATTTAAATTCCAAGTCTTAGATAATTTAACTACGAGTTCAGGAAGGTATCTCATTCCCCATTTGGACCATTATTTCCGTTCGTGTGGCGAAAATAGTGAAGTTTTATGCGAAAATAACTGATTTTTTTTGGAAATCAATTTTTTAAGGGGTTAGGTCGCAATTTTTTGAAAAAAAATTTTAAAATCTAAATTTTCTTTATTTAAATGCCAAGTTTTAGATAATTTAACTACGAGTTCAGGAAGGTATCTCATTCCCCATTTGGGCCATTATTTCCGTTCGTGTGGCGAAAATAGTAAAATTTTAGGCGAAAATAACTGATTTTTTTTTGGAAATCAATTTTTTAAGGGGTTGGGTCGCAATTTTTTGAAAAAAAATTTTAAAATCTAAATTTTCTTTATTTAAATGCCAAGTTTTAGATAATTTAACTACGAGTTCAGAAAGGTATATCATTCCCCATTTGGACCATTATTTTCGTTCCTGTGGCGAAAATAGTAAAGTTTTAGGCGAAAATAACTGATTTTTTTTGGAAATCAATTTTTTAAGGGGTTAGGTCGCAATTTTTTGAAAAAAAAATTTTAAAATCTAAATTTTCTTTATTTGAATGCCAAGTTTTAGATAATTTAACTACGAGTTCAGAAAGGTATCTCATTCCCCATTTGGACCATTATTTTCGTTCCTGTGGCGAAAATAGTAAAGTTTTATGCGAAAATAACTGATTTTTTTTTTGGAAATCAATTTTTTAAGGGGTTGGGTCGCAATTTTTTGAAAAAAGATTTTAAAATCTAAATTTTCTTTATTTAAATGCCAAGTTTTAGATAATTTAACTACGAGTTCAGGAAGGTATCTCATTCCCCATTTGGACCATTATTTTCGTTCCTGTGGCGAAAATAGTGAAGTTTTATGCGAAAATAACTGATTTTTTTTGGAAATCAATTTTTTAAGGGGTTGGGTCGCAATTTTTTGAAAAAAAATTTTAAAATCTAAATTTTCTTTATTTAAATGCCAAGTTTTAGATAATTTAACTACGAGTTCAGGAAGGTATCTCATTCCCCATTTGGACCATTATTTCCGTTCCTGTGGCGAAAATAGTAAAGTTTTAGGCGAAAATAACTGATTTTTTTTGGAAATCAATTTTTTAAGGGGTTGGGTCGCAATTTTTTGAAAAAAAATTTTAAAATCTAAATTTTCTTTATTTAAATTCCAAGTTTTAGATAATTTAACTACGAGTTCAGGAAGGTATCTCATTCCCCATTTGGACCATTATTTCCGTTCGTGTGGCGAAAATAGTGAAGTTTTAGGCGAAAATAACTGATTTTTTTTGGAAATCAATTTTTTAAGGGGTTAGGTCGCAATTTTTTGAAAAAAAATTTTAAAATCTAAATTTTCTTTATTTAAATGCCAAGTTTTAGATAATTTAACTACGAGTTCAGGAAGGTATCTCATTCCCCATTTGGGCCATTATTTCCGTTCGTGTGGCGAAAATAGTAAAATTTTAGGCGAAAATAACTGATTTTTTTTGGAAATCAATTTTTTAAGGGGTTGGGTCGCAATTTTTTGAAAAAAAATTTTAAAATCTAAATTTTCTTTATTTAAATGCCAAGTTTTAGATAATTTAACTACGAGTTCAGAAAGGTATATCATTCCCCATTTGGACCATTATTTCCGTTCCTGTGGCGAAAATAGTGAAGTTTTATGCGAAAATAACTGATTTTTTTTGGAAATCAATTTTTTAAGTGGTTGGGCCGCAATTTTTTGAAAAAAAAAATTTTTTAATCTAAATTTTCTTTATTTAAATGCCAAGTTTTAGATAATTTAACTACGAGTTCAGGAAGGTATCTCATTCCCCATTTGGGCCATTATTTCCGTTCGTGTGGCGAAAATAGTGAAGTTTATGCGAAAATAACTGATTTTTTTTTGGAAATCAATTTTTTAAGGGGTTAGGTCGCAATTTTTTGAAAAAAGATTTTAAAATCTAAATTTTCTTTATTTAAATGCCAAGTTTTAGATAATTTAACTACGAGTTCAGGAAGGTATCTCATTCCCCATTTGGACCATTATTTTCGTTCCTGTGGCGAAAATAGTGAAGTTTTATGCGAAAATAACTGATTTTTTTTGGAAATCAATTTTTTAAGGGGTTGGGTCGCAATTTTTTGAAAAAAAATTTTAAAATCTAAATTTTCTTTATTTAAATGCCAAGTTTTAGATAATTTAACTACGAGTTCAGGAAGGTATCTCATTCCCCATTTGGACCATTATTTCCGTTCCTGTGGCGAAAATAGTAAAGTTTTAGGCGAAAATAACTGATTTTTTTTGGAAATCAATTTTTTAAGGGGTTAGGTCGCAATTTTTTGAAAAAAAATTTTAAAATCTAAATTTTCTTTATTTAAATGCCAAGTTTTAGATAATTTAACTACGAGTTCAGGAAGGTATCTCATTCCCCATTTGGGCCATTATTTCCGTTCATGTGGCGAAAATAGTGAAGTTTTATGCGAAAATAACTGATTTTTTTTGGAAATCAATTTTTTAAGGGGTTAGGTCGCAATTTTTTGAAAAAAAATTTTAAAATCTAAATTTTCTTTATTTGAATGCCAAGTTTTAGATAATTTAACTACGAGTTCAGAAAGGTATCTCATTCCCCATTTGGACCATTATTTTCGTTCCTGTGGCGAAAATAGTAAAGTTTTATGCGAAAATAACTGATTTTTTTTTGGAAATCAATTTTTTAAGGGGTTGGGTCGCAATTTTTTGAAAAAAGATTTTAAAATCTAAATTTTCTTTATTTAAATGCCAAGTTTTAGATAATTTAACTACGAGTTCAGGAAGGTATCTCATTCCCCATTTGGACCATTATTTTCGTTCCTGTGGCGAAAATAGTGAAGTTTTATGCGAAAATAACTGATTTTTTTTGGAAATCAATTTTTTAAGGGGTTGGGTCGCAATTTTTTGAAAAAAAAATTTTAAAATCTAAATTTTCTTTATTTAAATGCCAAGTTTTAGATAATTTAACTACGAGTTCAGGAAGGTATCTCATTCCCCATTTGGACCATTATTTCCGTTCCTGTGGCGAAAATAGTAAAGTTTTAGGCGAAAATAACTGATTTTTTTTGGAAATCAATTTTTTAAGGGGTTGGGTCGCAATTTTTTGAAAAAAAATTTTAAAATCTAAATTTTCTTTATTTAAATTCCAAGTTTTAGATAATTTAACTACGAGTTCAGGAAGGTATCTCATTCCCCATTTGGACCATTATTTCCGTTCGTGTGGCGAAAATAGTGAAGTTTTAGGCGAAAATAACTGATTTTTTTTGGAAATCAATTTTTTAAGGGGTTAGGTCGCAATTTTTTGAAAAAAAATTTTAAAATCTAAATTTTCTTTATTTAAATGCCAAGTTTTAGATAATTTAACTACGAGTTCAGGAAGGTATCTCATTCCCCATTTGGACCATTATTTCCGTTCGTGTGGCGAAAATAGTAAAATTTTAGGCGAAAATAACTGATTTTTTTTTGGAAATCAATTTTTTAAGGGGTTGGGTCGCAATTTTTTGAAAAAAAATTTTAAAATCTAAATTTTCTTTATTTAAATGCCAAGTTTTAGATAATTTAACTACGAGTTCAGAAAGGTATATCATTCCCCATTTGGACCATTATTTCCGTTCCTGTGGCGAAAATAGTGAAGTTTTATGCGAAAATAACTGATTTTTTTTGGAAATCAATTTTTTAAGTGGTTGGGCCGCAATTTTTTGAAAAAAAAATTTTTTAATCTAAATTTTCTTTATTTAAATGCCAAGTTTTAGATAATTTAACTACGAGTTCAGGAAGGTATCTCATTCCCCATTTGGGCCATTATTTCCGTTCGTGTGGCGAAAATAGTGAAGTTTATGCGAAAATAACTGATTTTTTTTGGAAATCAATTTTTTAAGGGGTTAGGTCGCAATTTTTTGAAAAAAGATTTTAAAATCTAAATTTTCTTTATTTAAATGCCAAGTTTTAGATAATTTAACTACGAGTTCAGGAAGGTATCTCATTCCCCATTTGGACCATTATTTTCGTTCCTGTGGCGAAAATAGTGAAGTTTTATGCGAAAATAACTGATTTTTTTTGGAAATCAATTTTTTAAGGGGTTGGGTCGCAATTTTTTGAAAAAAAATTTTAAAATCTAAATTTTCTTTATTTAAATGCCAAGTTTTAGATAATTTAACTACGAGTTCAGGAAGGTATCTCATTCCCCATTTGGACCATTATTTCCGTTCCTGTGGCGAAAATAGTAAAGTTTTAGGAGAAAATAACTGATTTTTTTTGGAAATCAATTTTTTAAGGGGTTAGGTCGCAATTTTTTGAAAAAAAATTTTAAAATCTAAATTTTCTTTATTTAAATGCCAAGTTTTAGATAATTTAACTACGAGTTCAGGAAGGTATCTCATTCCCCATTTGGGCCATTATTTCCGTTCATGTGGCGAAAATAGTGAAGTTTTATGCGAAAATAACTGATTTTTTTTGGAAATCAATTTTTTAAGGGGTTAGGTCGCAATTTTTTGAAAAAAAATTTTAAAATCTAAATTTTCTTTATTTAAATGCCAAGTTTTAGATAATTTAACTACGAGTTCAGGAAGGTATCTCATTCCCCATTTGGACCATTATTTCCGTTCGTGTGGCGAAAATAGTGAAGTTTTATGCGAAAATAACTGATTTTTTTTGGAAATCAATTTTTTAAGGGGTTGGGTCGCAATTTTTTGAAAAAAAATTTTAAAATCTAAATTTTCTTTGCTTAAATGCCAAGTTTTAGATAATTTAACTACGAGTTCAGGAAGGTATCTCATTCCCCATTTGGACCATTATTTTCGTTCCTGTGGCGAAAATAGTAAAGTTTTAGGCGAAAATAACTGATTTTTTTTGGAAATCAATTTTTTAAGGGGTTAGGTCGCAATTTTTTGAAAAAAAAATTTTAAAATCTAAATTTTCTTTATTTGAATGCCAAGTTTTAGATAATTTAACTACGAGTTCAGAAAGGTATCTCATTCCCCATTTGGACCATTATTTTCGTTCCTGTGACGAAAATAGTAAAGTTTTATGCGAAAATAACTGATTTTTTTTTGGAAATCAATTTTTTAAGGGGTTGGGTCGCAATTTTTTGAAAAAAAATTTTAAAATCTAAATTTTCTTTATTTAAATGCCAAGTTTTAGATAATTTAACTACGAGTTCAGAAAGGTATATCATTCCCCATTTGGACCATTATTTCCGTTCCTGTGGCGAAAATAGTGAAGTTTTATGCGAAAATAACTGATTTTTTTTGGAAATCAATTTTTTAAGTGGTTGGGCCGCAATTTTTTGAAAAAAAAATTTTTTAATCTAAATTTTCTTTATTTAAATGCCAAGTTTTAGATAATTTAACTACGAGTTCAGGAAGGTATCTCATTCCCCATTTGGGCCATTATTTCCGTTCGTGTGGCGAAAATAGTGAAGTTTATGCGAAAATAACTGATTTTTTTTGGAAATCAATTTTTTAAGGGGTTAGGTCGCAATTTTTTGAAAAAAGATTTTAAAATCTAAATTTTCTTTATTTAAATGCCAAGTTTTAGATAATTTAACTACGAGTTCAGGAAGGTATCTCATTCCCCATTTGGACCATTATTTTCGTTCCTGTGGCGAAAATAGTGAAGTTTTATGCGAAAATAACTGATTTTTTTTGGAAATCAATTTTTTAAGGGGTTGGGTCGCAATTTTTTGAAAAAAAATTTTAAAATCTAAATTTTCTTTATTTAAATGCCAAGTTTTAGATAATTTAACTACGAGTTCAGGAAGGTATCTCATTCCCCATTTGGACCATTATTTCCGTTCCTGTGGCGAAAATAGTAAAGTTTTAGGCGAAAATAACTGATTTTTTTTGGAAATCAATTTTTTAAGGGGTTAGGTCGCAATTTTTTGAAAAAAAATTTTAAAATCTAAATTTTCTTTATTTAAATGCCAAGTTTTAGATAATTTAACTACGAGTTCAGGAAGGTATCTCATTCCCCATTTGGGCCATTATTTCCGTTCGTGTGGCGAAAATAGTGAAGTTTTATGCGAAAATAACTGATTTTTTTTTGGAAATCAATTTTTTAAGGGGTTAGGTCGCAATTTTTTGAAAAAAAATTTTAAAATCTAAATTTTCTTTATTTAAATGCCAAGTTTTAGATAATTTAACTACGAGTTCAGGAAGGTATCTCATTCCCCATTTGGACCATTATTTCCGTTCGTGTGGCGAAAATAGTGAAGTTTTATGCGAAAATAACTGATTTTTTTTGGAAATCAATTTTTTAAGGGGTTAGGTCGCAATTTTTTGAAAAAAAATTTTAAAATCTAAATTTTCTTTATTTAAATGCCAAGTTTTAGATAATTTAACTACGAGTTCAGGAAGGTATCTCATTCCCCATTTGGACCATTATTTCCGTTCGTGTGGCAAAAATAGTGAAGTTTTATGCGAAAATAACAGATTTTTTTTGGAAATCAATTTTTTAAGGGGTTAGGTCTCAATTTTTTGAAAAAAAATTTTAAAATCTAAATTTTCTTTATTTAAATGCCAAGTTTTAGATAATTTAACTACGAGTTCAGGAAGGTATCTCATTCCCCATTTGGGCCATTATTTCCGTTCGTGTGGCGAAAATAGTGAAGTTTTATGCGAAAATAACTGATTTTTTTTGGAAATCAATTTTTAAGGGGTTAGGTCGCAATTTTTTGAAAAAAAATTTTAAAATCTAAATTTTCTTTATTTAAATGCCAAGTTTTAGATAATTTAACTACGAGTTCAGGAAGGTATCTCATTCCCCATTTTGACCATTATTTCCGTTCGTGTGGCGAAAGTAGTGAAGTTTTATGCGAAAATAACTGATTTTTTTTGGAAATCAATTTTTTAAGGGGTTGGGTCGCAATTTTTTGAAAAAAAATTTTAAAATCTAAATTTTCTTTATTTAAATGCCAAGTTTTAGATAATTTAACTACGAGTTCAGGAAGGTATCTCATTCCCCATTTGGACCATTATTTCCGTTCGTGTGGCGAAAATAGTGAAGTTTTATGCTGAAATAACTGATTTTTTTTGGATATCAATTTTTTAAGGGGTTAGGTCGCAATTTTTTGAAAAAAAATTTTAAAATCTAAATTTTCTTTATTTAAATGCCAAGTTTTAGATAATTTAACTACGAGTTCAGGAAGGTATCTCATTCCCCATTTGGACCATTATTTCCGTTCCTGTGGCGAAAATAGTAAAGTTTTAGGCGAAAATAGCTGATTTTTTTTGGAAATCAATTTTTTAAGGGGTTAGGTCGCAATTTTTTGAAAAAAATTTTAAAATCTAAATTTTCTTTATTTAAATGCCAAGTTTTAGATAATTTAACTACGAGTTCAGGAAGGTATCTCATTCCCCATTTGGGCCATTATTTCCGTTCGTGTGGCGAAAATAGTGAAGTTTTATGCGAAAATAACTGATTTTTTTTGGAAATCAATTTTTTAAGGGGTTAGGTCGCAATTTTTTGAACAAAAATTTTAAAATCTAAATTTTCTTTATTTAAATGCCAAGTTTTAGATAATTTAACTACGAGTTCAGGAAGGTATCTCATTCCCCATTTGGACCATTATTTCCGTTCGTGTGGCGAAAATAGTGAAGTTTTATGCGAAAATAACTGATTTTTTTTGGAAATCAATTTTTTTAAGGGGTTAGGTCGCAATTTTTTGAAAAAAAATTTTAAAATCTAAATTTTTTTTATTTAAATGCCAAGTTTTAGATAATTTAACTACGAGTTCAGGAAGGTATCTCATTCCCCATTTGGACCATTATTTCCGTTCCTGTGGCGAAAATAGTAAAGTTTTAGGCGAAAATAGCTGATTTTTTTTGGAAATCAATTTTTTAAGGGGTTAGGTCGCAATTTTTTGAAAAAAATTTTAAAATCTAAATTTTCTTTATTTAAATGCCAAGTTTTAGATAATTTAACTACGAGTTTAGGAAGGTATCTCATTCCCCATTTGGGCCATTATTTCCGTTCGTGTGGCGAAAATAGTGAAGTTTTATGCGAAAATAACTGATTTTTTTTGGAAATCAATTTTTTAAGGGGTTAGGTCGCAATTTTTTGAACAAAAATTTTAAAATCTAAATTTTCTTTATTTAAATGCCAAGTTTTAGATAATTTAACTACGAGTTCAGGAAGGTATCTCATTCCCCATTTGGACCATTATTTCCGTTCGTGTGGCGAAAATAGTGAAGTTTTATGCGAAAATAACTGATTTTTTTTGGAAATCAATTTTTTTAAGGGGTTAGGTCGCAATTTTTTGAAAAAAAATTTTAAAATCTAAATTTTCTTTATTTAAATGCCAAGTTTTAGATAATTTAACTACGAGTTCAGGAAGGTATCTCATTCCCCATTTGGGCCATTATTTCCGTTCGTGTGGCGAAAATAGTGAAGTTTTATGCGAAAATAACTGATTTTTTTTGGAAATCAATTTTTTAAGGGGTTAGGTCGCAATTTTTTGAAAAAAAATTTTAAAATCTAAATTTTCTTTATTTAAATGCCAAGTTTTAGATAATTTTACTACGAGTTCAGGAAGGTATCTCATTCCCCATTTGGATCATTATTTCCGTTCGTGTGGCGAAAATAGTGAAGTTTTATGCGAAAATAACTGATTTTTTTTGGAAATCAATTTTTTAAGGGGTTAGGTCGCAATTTTTTGAAAAAAAATTTTAAAATCTAAATTTTCTTTATTTAAATGCCAAGTTTTAGATAATTTAACTACGAGTTCAGGAAGGTATCTCATTTCCCATTTGGACCATTATTTCCGTTCCTGTGGCGAAAATAGTAAAGTTTTAGGCGAAAATAACTGATTTTTTTTGGAAATCAATTTTTTAAGGGGTTAGGTCGCAATTTTTTGAAAAAAAATTTTAAAATCTAAATTTTCTTTATTTAAATGCCAAGTTTTAGATAATTTAACTACGAGTTCAGGAAGGTATCTCATTCCCCATTTGGGCCATTATTTCCGTTCGTGTGGCGAAAAAAGTGAAGTTTTATGCGAAAATAACTGATTTTTTTTGGAAATCAATTTTTTAAGGGGTTAGGTCGCAATTTTTTGAACAAAAATTTTAAAATCTAAATTTTCTTTATTTAAATGCCAAGTTTTAGATAATTTAACTACGAGTTCAGGAAGGTATCTCATTCCCCATTTGGACCATTATTTCCGTTCGTGTGGCGAAAATAGTGAAGTTTTATGCGAAAATAACTGATTTTTTTTGGAAATCAATTTTTTAAGGGGTTAGGTCGCAATTTTTTGAAAAAAAATTTTAAAATCTAAATTTTCTTTATTTAAATGCCAAGTTTTAGATAATTTAACTACGAGTTCAGAAATGTATCTCATTCCCCATTTGGACCATTATTTCCGTTCGTGTGGCGAAAATAGTAAAGTTTTAGGCGAAAAAACCTGATTTTTTTTGGAAATCAATTTTTTAAGGGGTTAAGTCGCAATTTTTTGAAAAAAAATTTTAAAATCTAAATTTTCTTTATTTGAATGCCAAGTTTTAGATAATTTAACTACGAGTTCAGAAAGGTATCTCATTCCCCATTTGGACCATTATTTCCGTTCGTGTGGCGAAAATAGTGAAGTTTTATGCGAAAATAACTGATTTTTTTTGGAAATCAATTTTTTAAGGGGTTAGGTCGCAATTTTTTGAAAAAAAAATTTTAAAATCTAAATTTTCTTTATTTAAATGCCAAGTTTTAGATAATTTTACTACGAGTTCAGGAAGGTATCTCATTCCCCATTTGGATCATTATTTCCGTTCGTGTGGCGAAAATAGTGAAGTTTTATGCGAAAATAACTGATTTTTTTTGGAAATCAATTTTTTAAGGGGTTAGGTCGCAATTTTTTGAAAAAAAAATTTTAAAATCTAAATTTTCTTTATTTAAATGCCAAGTTTTAGATAATTTAACTACGAGTTCAGGAAGGTATCTCATTCCCCATTTGGACCATTATTTCCGTTCGTGTGGCGAAAATAGTGAAGTTTTTTGCGAAAATAACTGATTTTTTTTGGAAATCATTTTTTTAAGGGGTTGGGTCGCAATTTTTTGAACAAAAATTTTAAAATCTAAATTTTCTTTATTTAAATGCCAAGTTTTAGATAATTTACCTACGAGATCAGGAAGGTATCTCATTCCCCATTTGGACCATTATTTTCGTTCCTGTGGCGAAAATAGTGAAGTTTTATGCGAAAATAACTGATTTTTTTTGGAAATCAATTTTTTAAGGGGTTGGGTCGCAATTTTTTGAAAAAAAAATTTTAAAATCTAAATTTTCTTTATTTAAATGCCAAGTTTTAGATAATTTAACTACGAGTTCAGGAAGGTATCTCATTCCCCATTTGGACCATTATTTCCGTTCGTGTGGCAAAAATAGTGAAGTTTTATGCGAAAATAACAGATTTTTTTTGGAAATCAATTTTTTAAGGGGTTAGGTCTCAATTTTTTGAAAAAAAATTTTAAAATCTAAATTTTCTTTATTTAAATGCCAAGTTTTAGATAATTTAACTACGAGTTCAGGAAGGTATCTCATTCCCCATTTGGGCCATTATTTCCGTTCGTGTGGCGAAAATAGTGAAGTTTTATGCGAAAATAACTGATTTTTTTTGGAAATCAATTTTTGAGGGGTTAGGTCGCAATTTTTTGAAAAAAAATTTTAAAATCTAAATTTTCTTTATTTAAATGCCAAGTTTTAGATAATTTAACTACGAGTTCAGGAAGGTATCTCATTCCCCATTTTGACCATTATTTCCGTTCGTGTGGCGAAAGTAGTGAAGTTTTATGCGAAAATAACTGATTTTTTTTGGAAATCAATTTTTTAAGGGGTTGGGTCGCAATTTTTTGAAAAAAAATTTTAAAATCTAAATTTTCTTTATTTAAATGCCAAGTTTTAGATAATTTAACTACGAGTTCAGGAAGGTATCTCATTCCCCATTTGGACCATTATTTCCGTTCCTGTGGCGAAAATAGTAAAGTTTTAGGCGAAAATAGCTGATTTTTTTTTGGAAATCAATTTTTTAAGGGGTTAGGTTGCAATTTTTTGAAAAAAAATTTTAAAATCTAAATTTTCTTTATTTAAATGCCAAGTTTTAGATAATTTAACTACGAGTTCAGGAAGGTATCTCATTCCCCATTTGGGCCATTATTTCCGTTCGTGTGGCGAAAATAGTGAAGTTTTATGCGAAAATAACTGATTTTTTTTGGAAATCAATTTTTTAAGGGGTTAGGTCGCAATTTTTTGAAAAAAAATTTTAAAATCTAAATTTTCTTTATTTAAATGCCAAGTTTTAGATAATTTTACTACGAGTTCAGGAAGGTATCTCATTCCCCATTTGGATCATTATTTCCGTTCGTGTGGCGAAAATAGTGAAGTTTTATGCGAAAATAACTGATTTTTTTTGGAAATCAATTTTTTAAGGGGTTAGGTCGCAATTTTTTGAAAAAAAATTTTAAAATCTAAATTTTCTTTATTTAAATGCCAAGTGTTAGATAATTTAACTACGAGTTCAGGAAGGTATCTCATTTCCCATTTGGACCATTATTTCCGTTCCTGTGGCGAAAATAGTAAAGTTTTAGGCGAAAATAGCTGATTTTTTTTGGAAATCAATTTTTTAAGGGGTTAGGTCGCAATTTTTTGAAAAAAAATTTTAAAATCTAAATTTTCGTTATTTAAATGCCAAGTTTTAGATAATTTAACTACGAGTTCAGGAAGGTATCTCATTCCCCATTTGGGCCATTATTTCCGTTCGTGTGGCGAAAATAGTGAAGTTTTATGCGAAAATAACTGATTTTTTTGGAAATAAATTTTTTAAGGGGTTGGGTCGCAATTTTTTGAAAAAAAATTTTAAAATCTAAATTTTCTTTATTTAAATGCCAAGTTTTAGATAATTTTACTACGAGTTCAGGAAGGTATCTCATTCCCCATTTGGATCATTATTTCCGTTCGTGTGGCGAAAATAGTGAAGTTTTATGCGAAAATAACTGATTTTTTTTTGGAATCAATTTTTTAAGGAGTTGGGTCGCAATTTTTTGAAAAAAAATTTTAAAATCTAAATTTTCTTTATTTAAATGCCAAGTTTTAGATAATTTAATTACGAGTTCAGGAAGGTATCTCATTCCCCATTTGGACCATTATTTCCGTTCCTGTGGCGAAAATAGTGAAGTTTTAGGCGAAAATAGCTGATTTTTTTTGGAAATCAATTTTTTAAGGGGTTAGGTCGCAATTTTTTGAAAAAAAATTTTAAAATCTAAATTTTCTTTATTTAAATGCCAAGTTTTAGATAATTTAACTACGAGTTCAGGAAGGTATCTCATTCCCCATTTGGGCCATTATTTCCGTTCGTGTGGCGAAAATAGTGAAGTTTTATGCGAAAATAACTGATTTTTTTTGGAAATCAATTTTTTAAGGGGTTAGGTCGCAATTTTTTGAAAAAAAATTTTAAAATCTAAATTTTCTTTATTTAAATGCCAAGTTTTAGATAATTTTACTACGAGTTCAGGAAGGTATCTCATTCCCCATTTGGATCATTATTTCCGTTCGTGTGGCGAAAATAGTGAAGTTTTATGCGAAAATAACTGATTTTTTTTGGAAATCAATTTTTTAAGGGGTTAGGTCGCAATTTTTTGAAAAAAAATTTTAAAATCTAAATTTTCTTTATTTAAATGCCAAGTTTTAGATAATTTTACTACGAGTTCAGGAAGGTATCTCATTCCCCATTTGGATCATTATTTCCGTTCGTGTGGCGAAAATAGTGAAGTTTTATACGAAAATAACTGATTTTTTTTGGAAATCAATTTTTTAAGGGGTTAGGTCGCAATTTTTTGAAAAAAAAATTTTAAAATCTAAATTTTCTTTATTTAAATGCCAAGTTTTAGATAATTTAACTACGAGTTCAGGAAGGTATCTCATTCCCCATTTGGACCATTATTTCCGTTCGTGTGGCGAAAATAGTGAAGTTTTTTGCGAAAATAACTGATTTTTTTTGGAAATCATTTTTTTAAGGGGTTGGGTCGCAATTTTTTGAAAAAAAATTTTAAAATCTAAATTTTCTTTATTTAAATGCCAAGTTTTAGATAATTTAACTACGAGTTCAGGAAGGTATCTCATTCCCCATTTGGACCATTATTTCCGTTCGTGTGGCGAAAATAGTGAAGTTTTATGCGAAAATAACAGATTTTTTTTGGAAATCAATTTTTTAAGGGGTTGGGTCGCAATTTTTTGAAAAAAAATTTTAAAATCTAAATTTTCTTTATTTAAATGCCAAGTTTTAGATAATTTAACTACGAGTTCAGGAAGGTATCTCATTCCCCATTTGGACCATTATTTTCGTTCGTGTGGCGAAAATAGTGAAGTTTTATGCGAAAATAACTGATTTTTTTTGGAAATCAATTTTTTGAAAAAAAATTTTAAAATCTAAATTGTCTTTATTTAAATGCCAAGTTTTAGATAATTTAACTACGAGTTCAGGAAGGTATCTCATTCCCCATTTGGGCCATTATTTCCGTTCGTGTGGCGAAAATAGTGAAGTTTTATGCGAAAATAACTGATTTTTTTTGGAAATCAATTTTTTAAGGGGTTGGGTCGCAATTTTTTGAAAAAAAATTGTAAAATCTAAATTTTTTTTTATTTAAATGCCAAGTTTTAGATAATTTAACTACGAGTTCAGGAAGGTATCTCATTCCCCATTTGGACCATTATTTCCGTTCGTGTGGCGAAAATAGTGAAGTTTTAGGCGAAAATAACAGATTTTTTTTGGAAATCAATTTTTTAAGGGGTTAGGTCGCATTTTTTTGAAAAAAAATTTTCAAATCTATATTTTTATTATTTAAATGCCAAAAAATCTTTAAATCTATATTTTTATTATTTAAATGCCAAGTTTTAGATAATTTAACTACGAGTTCAGGAAGGTATCTCATTCCCCATTTGGACCATTATTTCCGTTCCTGTGGCGAAAATAGTGAAGTTTTATGCGAAAATAACTGATTTTTTTTGGAAATCAATTTTTTAAGGGGTTGGGTCGCATTTTTTTGAAAGAAAATTTTAAAATCTAAATTTTCTTTATTTAAATGCCAAGTTTTAGATAATTTAACTACAAATTCAGGAAGGTATCTCATTCCCTATTTGGACCATTATTTCCATTCGTGTGGCGAAAATAGTGAAGTTTTATGCGAAAATAACTGATTTTTTTGGAAATCAATTTTTTAAGGGGTTAGGTCGCATTTTTTTGAAAAAAAATTTTTAAATCTATATTTTTATTATTTAAATGCCAAAAAATTTTTAAATCTATATTTTTATTATTTAAATGCCAAGTTTTAGATAATTTAACTACGAGTTCAGGAAGGTATCTCATTTCCCATTTGGACCATTATTTCCGTTCCTGTGGCGAAAATAGTGAAGTTTTATGCGAAAATAACTGATTTTTTTTGGAAATCAATTTTTTAAGGGGTTGGGTCGCAATTTTTTGAAAAAAAAATTTTAAAATCTAAATTTTCTTTATTTAAATGCCAAGTTTTAGATAATTTAACTACGAGTTCAGGAAGGTATCTCATTCCCCATTTGGACCATTATTTCCGTTCGTGTGGCGAAAATAGTGAAGTTTTAGGCGAAAATAACTGATTTTTTTTGGAAATCAATTTTTTAAGGGGTTGGGTCGCAATTTTTTGAAAGAAAATTTTAAAATCTAAATTTTCTTTATTTAAATGCCAAGTTTTAGATAATTTAACTACAAATTCAGGAAGGTATCTCATTCCCTATTTGGACCATTATTTCCATTCGTGTGGCGAAAATAGTGAAGTTTTATGCGAAAATAACTGATTTTTTTGGAAATCAATTTTTTAAGGGGTTAGGTCGCATTTTTTTGAAAAAAAATTTTTAAATCTATATTTTTATTATTTAAATGCCAAAAAATTTTAAAATCTAAATTTTCTGTATTTAAATGCCAAGTTTTAGATAATTTAACTACGAGTTCAGGAAGGTATCTCATTCCCCATTTGGACCATTATTTCCGTTCCTGTGGCGAAAATAGTGAAGTTTTATGCGAAAATAACTGATTTTTTTTGGAAATCAATTTTTTAAGGGGTTAGGTCGCAATATTTCGAAAAAAAATTTTAA
The DNA here is from genome assembly GCA_037075245.1 of Drosophila mimetica. Classification (NCBI taxonomy): domain Eukaryota; kingdom Metazoa; phylum Arthropoda; class Insecta; order Diptera; family Drosophilidae; genus Drosophila; species Drosophila mimetica. The sequence continues at coordinate 8,973,534 of JBAMCH010000005.1, forward strand.
AATCTAAATTTTCTTTATTTAAATGCCAAGTTTTAGATAATTTAACTACGAGTTCAGGAAGGTATCTCATTCCCCATTTGGACCATTATTTCCGTTCGTGTGGCGAAAATAGTGAAGTTTTTTGCGAAAATAACTGATTTTTTTGGAAATCAATTTTTTAAGGGGTTGGGTCGCAATTTTTTGAAAAAAAATTTCAAAATCTAAATTTTCTTTATTTAAATGCCAAGTTTTAGATAATTTAACTACGAGTTCAGGAAGGTATCTCATTCCCCATTTGGGCCATTATTTCCGTTGCTGTGGCGAAAATAGTGAAGTTTTATGCGAAAATAACTGATTTTTTTTGGAAATAAATTTTTTAAGGGGTTGGGTCACAATTTTTTGAAAAAAAAATTTAAAATCTAAATTTTTTTTATATTTAAATGCCAAGTTTTAGATAATTTAACTACAAGTTCAGGAAGGTATCTCATTCCCCATTTGGGCCAATATTTCCATTTTCATACTCAATATTCTGATATTTTTATTAACGGGAAATGAAGATTTCCCACGGTGTATCATTACAATCAAAGGAATGGGGCTCTCGAGTTCGGCGACAGAGATGCATTCGTAAGTACGCCTCATTATTGTTATTGTGCTGCTCGCTGCGGTGGCCTAACTCACCTGAAGACCCGTAACCCCCCGCAAGAGGAGGCCCAGAGCCCTCGCTCTGAATAAAAGGGGACCCCGGCATTAGCATTCGCATTCGTCACGTCGCATGTTTGGCTTCTGTCGTGCAGCGAAACGGAAATGGCAACAAAGTACAAAGCAATTTAATAAATGCCGGAATCACGTGAAGGTGTTAAACAAAACATTCAAACCCGAAACAGCCGACTTCCCTTGGCCGAAGAAAAGCGTGAAATAAAAAAAGGAGGTGTAATTGAAAAACGCATTTTGCGCCGGGCAACAGGTGCGACTTTAAAGAGTTTATCCCCACTGAAGGAGAGTTTGAGCTAAATTTGACTTGAAATTTTTAATAAGAAACAGAAAAGAGCAGCTAGAAAATAATACTCCTCTTCGAAAATCAAAGATTTCGCACATTTTTTTGATTGTTACAATTGTTTACAATTGGCCTATTCCCTTGTTCCTTTCATCCAACATCCTGCATATTTATTACACACATATGTAAATGGCTTTGTTTCAAAAATATTACTCAGAGTCGAGGAAACCGCTTTTAGAGTGGCGCCAATCTGGGAGTCTAACGATAAAATATAAAATTTATTTTTAATAATAATTTTATTTACACTTACTTTTAATCTACAACGAAAGTGTGTAAAAAACTAGTTTTTATTTGGAAAATTAGGAACTGCTATAAGGTTATGATTTCAGTTACAAAAAAAGTTGTATATCAAATTGAACTTATTATATTGCAGAATGTTAATCATTAAAATTTTTTCTCCAAACCAATTAGTAACAAAGTATAAGTTATAAAAATGGGCTTTAACATTTTTTTACAAAAAAAATATTTTTATTTAAAAAAAAAAACAAATTTTTCTTTGCGATGCCAGCAGTTTTTTGGTACCAGTCTAATTTACTCGTTCACTGGCTTTAATAACTGTCAATGCGATGACGTTGCCAGCCACTATTGCACTCCTTTTCTCGCCTCATACACCCGTCTCGTTCCCAGACTCCCAATCGTCCTCCTTCTCTCGCATTGCATCCTTCTCAATCCTTCGCACAGTGGGCCGCGTTGGCGTCAGCTGTTAATAATGAACGAGGCGTGTTGGTATTAAATGCGGCTCTGACCTCAACAACAAAAAAACAGCAGAGCGGTTGCTGTTCGATGTTGTTGTTGCCGTTGTTGTTGTAGCTTCAGCTGTGGCGACACTGAGAAAAATATAACTGGGAATTTTAATTCTTCCATACAATATTTTTTATAATTTATTAAATTATAATTTATATTTAAAATAATGTTTTAAATTTAATTAAAGTATAATAAAAAGTCGTTGAAATGTACTTAAAAGAATTTTATTAACATTCGACTTACAGCAAGAATTTATTGGTTATAAATATTTAGAAAAAACATAGTTCCTTGATTTTTTGATTTGCATATAATATACGTCTTGAAAAATCTACATCTAATCTACACTCAAAAAATTATTCACCCTGAATTTTAGAAATTTACTTTACTGTCAATTTTTTTTATATTTCTAGAAAAATTTATTTATTTAAAAAAAATTCTTAGCAGTAGAAAATTTTTTTTATTTTTTAGTAAAAAAGCCAGTGAAGCAAAATTCTAAAATTCAGGGCGAATAATTCTTTGAGTGTACCCATAGTTAGTTAAAATAAAAGCGTAACACTGTGAATTTCATATTATTTTCCAAGCTACGAGCGCAAAAAATTAAGTTACTGTGTAATTTGTCTGAGTGTAGCGGCGCTGTATGGCCGGACTGCGTATTTCGGATTTCGGATGCCGTATTCCGTATTCCGGATCCGGCTGAGCTGGCAATGGCAATGGCGGCTGATCTTGTTCCGTTTACCTTTTCAAGTGGCCAGCGACACAAAAGCAAAAAGCGCGCCCATGTGTGTCCTTTGTTCCGGCTTCTCTCTCCCTTCTTCCCTCTCTCTCTTCTCTTCTCTGTGTGTCCTTTTTGCGGGCTTGTCCTTTTGACAGGTGAAAGGTGAAATGTGAAAGGGGGAGAGTGGGGAGTGGATTGCTGACATCAATTTGTAATTTCAATTAAAAATTTAAACGGCGAACGAGCATTCGCTGGCATGGCCGCGACTGTTGACCGTTTAACGGTAAAAGGGATATACATTTCTTGCCTCATTCTCCACACCCCCCTCTCCCATATACATATGCATATCCATACATAGGCTTATATGTGGCCATAATTTGATATAGCGTATGCTCAAAATGGCTGCCCCGAGCACTTAATTTGATTTCTTTCGCCAAATGGCTTTTCTATATATATCTATATATATATCCTGACCACTGAGAGAGATACAGAAAGATAGGGAGAACCAAGAAAGGGCGATGGGTAGCGAGAAAAACTTCTTCTTAAAGGCGCAAGTTTTGCGAGTATTTAAGCCAGCTGGGAGTGCAAATTGGGTTACTGTCCCACTTTTCATTCCTGACCCCTTGCTCTGGGCAGCAAGTTAATATTTTCGAATAAGAGTTCGATTCGAATGGAAATTGGGTTATACCGCAGGAAGAGACCGATGGACGGTGTGCTAAAGGTCCTTTAAAAGCAAACAAACGGTTTCAACTCAACTAAATATAAGTATTCGATAAAATATTGTCAGGATATGTAGTTATTTATATATATAAACTTATAAAAGGGCTAGGTTTTGTTATAAATAAGCTGCACTCAGGGAAAAAAAGCAAGTATTTCGTGTTTGAATATAGAATTTGAGCCAAGCAACAAAATTCTGATCTTAAGTATGATATACTGCTTTCAAAAATTTCAAAAATACTTGATTGCAGTACGTTTTTAGAACGCTTAAATCTAAAAATATATATTTTTCAAGTTAGGATAAACGAGGAAGGCATAACTTGTAAAGAAAAATATATTTCTTAGTTTTATTACCTCACTTTATTTATTCAATGAGAAGAACTTTCAAGAACTTTATGTTTCGAACGTTCTTGAAATTTTAATTTAATTTATAATATCGTTTTTAAATCAAGACTGATTTTGCTTGATTTTAGCATGGTGTTTTTTTTCTGAAGTAACATTTTCCATTATTTACTTAATTTTTAGAATTTTTTAGGATTTTCTTAACACAATATTAACGTTTAAAAAATACTATGGGAATAGATTTCATTGTTAGGTATTTAGCCTTCAACCTTCCGAACAGCTGGATATTTTTAGAAACCTCTTACCGTTTTTCCGCCATAAAAACAGATGAAAATGTGGCCCTGAAAAGTAGGCTATGGAAATAAACATTTTGCCAGGCAGAGATCTACGTTTGCTTGGTTGGCCTTTAGGCCTCTTCCCCTTCCTTCCGCCGCCATTAGACGCGAAAGTGTCAACTTCCGCTCACACACACAAGCGCACACAGACAGCGCGCACACACACACACACACTCATAAAGATGTGATGTCGTCTTGACTAAAAGCATGTCAAATTTTTGCACATCGAGATGGGAATCGATGCGATGGGCGGCTGAAGGGTGGGAAATGCCTGCGAGAATGCATGATTGAATGATTGAGAAATTAATACACACACAGACACACCGCACACACACATAGCACACATGCTCGTGTGCGGAGAAGAAACCATCAACGGCGGCAGCTTCGTGAAATTATTCCATTTCACTTTACAACTGAATGCAAATTACATGCTGTAATTTCCTGCAAGAAAGCAAGAAATGAAGCGAAATGAATGTGGCACACACACACATGGAGCGCACGCACACAGTTGCACACGGAGGCAACAAATGTATTTTGCGCCGAGCGGAAATAAAAATAAATTCGAAAAGTTAATATTAAATGTGCTACATTGGAAACATATTGTGTGTTGGGTGTGCGGGCTCTCGTATCTTTTTTCGTATTTTTTTCAGCTTTTGAGCCACCCCCCTCCCTGTGCCGCACCCCTGGCGACCCCCTTTTAGCGTGGCCCCCTTTTCGTCACCGCTTGGCTGGCGCTGATTTTCCACATGCCTAGCAGACAACAAGGGCGGACACCCCCGCCCCCTCCTCCGCTGCGCCCCTGCAGCCATTACCCCCCGATGGACCCCTCTTGCAGTCACTCAAACACACGCACACGAAGACAGAGGCGCCGGCGGGCAAAAGCCCCCCTTCTCCGCCGCCGCCTCCGCCCCTGTGCCATAAACAATTGCGCATTTTCAGCGCCGTTTGCTTACAGTTTCCTTTTATTTTGTTTTACTGTACTGCGCTTTTGTTGTTTTATTTGTATCTTGCTTTTTTTCCCTCCCCTTTTTTCGTCTTTTTTTATTTTTTCTCCATTTTTTTTTTGTATTTTTCCATGCTTGGCGCATTTTTACATTTTTATAGAGAGCAATTTCCATTGGATTTTTATTCTTTTTAATTTGCGCGCCATTTTTTGCACTTGCAGTTAATTTTTTTATTGTTATTATTTTCGCGCTCATTGTTGCTGGTCCTCCAACCAACCCCCAACCCCCACCCCCTTCTTTCCTGCATCTGGTCAATGGTTCGCTTTTTGTGTGATTTCCATTTTTTCCGCGCCTTCCACTTTTTTTTGGCCAACGCGTAAAATATGCTTAAATATTTTAAATTTAATCACACGCTCCGCTGGCTTCGGCAAATACGTCAATGCATATGCAAACAAATGATGTGGCGCTGCTTGGGTGGCGGGCGGTAATTGGGTGGCTGAGGGGGTGGTGCACCCACCCACACCCACCCCCTAAAACAGCCACCGAAAGCCAGGTGAGCTGCGAGCCTCGAAAGCGGGCGTTTTGTTTGCGTCTGGGCCAACCAAGGGTTAAGGAAGGCGGCGGGAGAGGGGGAGAGATGGGTGAGCCAATGCCGTTCAACATTACCGGCAATTAAGGATGCATTCAATTGCCGCCGCATAATTGTGACCGCAGTTTCGATGAAGGGCGCACGCGAGGGGGTCACGCAAAAAAGTGACCACACAGTGTCGAGTCTTCAGTTGCCAGTTTTTATTTTAAATTAAAAAAATATTATTTATTTAAATCATTTATAGATTGGCATTTAAACATAGAAATTTTAGATTTCTTAATTGTTTTTTTTTTCAAAAAATTGTTTGTTTCATATTTTAAAATAAAAATTGTCAATTTTTTAGGTCGAGATTTCTATTTACTGGCATATAGTCGATTTTATAGGTATAAGCCTAAAGTGCACGTTAAAGAAATTCTTAATTTAATAATCATAATTTTTACACTCATAAAAATTGCTTTCTAAATTTGGAAAAAACTCTAGTAGTATATTATTTCAGTGCAGAAACGACCTTTGTGTCGCTTATTAAATTAACATAGAATTCTATTATCCACTTGGACATTACGACAATGGCAGCTGGTAGATTTCGCCTGTTTACCTGGCATTACCTCTCCGAATCATTTCCCATGTGTGAGCCATTATAATCCTGGCCGGATGCAGATTTCACTAAGCTCACACTTGCATCCTTTGCGAGCATCCTGTGTGGCCGACTTTGAATTAATTTCATTCGATTTGATTTCATTTGGCCTATGAATAAGTGAGAGGCCATCGACAATGGAATATTTAGCATGTGTTTTGGCCCAATCCCATTGCCATTCCCATTTCCAATCCAATCCCCAGGATGCGAATCCTTTTGGGCGATTAACGGCATGCCGAAATACAAGATTTCCACTTTCGTTTCATGCATTTTTAAGCTGCCATTCAGGACACTGAAAGACGATGGCCTCTGCTAGTCTGAATCTACCTCTGAATCTGATTCTGAATCTGAATATGAATCTGAATCTGATTCGACACTATTGTTATTACTACCTGTTGGCCATATTTGTTTTCGATTCGCATTCCCCCGATTGCCGCTGCTGCTGTTGCAGCTGCAATTAATGTAAATTAAAATCAAAACCCGAAACCGAATTCCATTTCCGTTTTAACAAGACACTTAATTACATAAGTGTGTCAGCGGGGTGGGAATCGGCAATGCTGGACCGAGTTTATGGGGCATTATGGACACATTTAGTTTGGCAGCCAGTCGGCTGCATTGCTCATACGCCATGTATGACGTGGCGAAGTCGGGGGTTTTGCGAGAAGGAATTCGGAATCCAGAAAACGGGGGGAACTACGGGGGGGCTTTCGGGGCGAGTGGCACTTAGTTTCGGCTTTCAGCCTTAGCTCCCCGGCTGTCAGGTATTCCGATTTCACATTCGCAGTGGCATTTCCATCTGCATCTGCATCTCCAGCTGCATCTGCGGCTCGCATTTGCATTTGCATTTTGCTGCTTGCCAGTCGGCCACGAGTTCGTAATTAAGTTTCAAGTGCAATTCCAGTTTATCGGCTAACCGAATTCACATATGCATCGCTGCATCACCACGTCACTATCACTAGCCTTCCACTGCCAAAGTAGACACGAAGGGAAATAATCTATAATTTGATAGACAATATTTAGAAAGTACGTATAGAAATAAAGGAATATTCTTTATTTGTATTTAATGAATAGATAAAGAAACTAGAAGTATTATAGAAGTTTTACCTTGTGCAGTCGATAGTTTTCAAAATATTTAGTAATATATTTAAACGCGTTTTTCTCGAAACCACGTTTTCTCCAGCTGAGGATTAATAAAACTTTAACAAATATGTTTCTAATAAAATTAATTTTAATAAAGTTTTGCACGTATAAGTATTGTTTGTATAGGGAAACCCACAAAAAATATCAAAAAATTAACTTTGATATTGAAATGATGTCATTTGGTTCTCAGTTATATAGGCTCAGACAGTTTATAAACTATTTCTCTAAAGCCAACATAATTTTATTTGATAACTTTACTTTTTCTAAGTGTATATGTTGCTTGCTCAGGCTGACAAATAACTCTTCTAAACAAAAAAAAATCACCACTTAAGACATATCTATGATTTGTAAAGTTTTCAATGGCTATCCATTTCTGTTTAGAGCTTAATGCTTTGGCAAAAGATTAAATTCAATTGAATTGCCATCATTATTATTCGCTTTGGCAACTCCTGAATGATTTGATGCAGTCGAATTTCAGGTGTTGATGCAATTTTTCATAAATGGTATTCGGTTAGGCAAATTAAAATAAAATAATAACAATAATAATAAAAATAAAAATAATAATAATATTCTAAACTAATTTAGATATAAAATATGTATTAAAAAATATATTTATTAAAAATAAAAACAATAGTAATTAGGAAAATTGGAAAATTTGATGTTAGTAATTAATATTAATTTTAAAAGTCGAAAAAATATTTGTTATAATTTAAAAATAATAATAATTAAAAAAAAAACACTCAATGTGACTAGCGCATAAGTATGCAATTGTAGCGCTGGGATATTATATAAAATTAAAATAAATTAAATTACATTTCTGGCTTGGGCGTTAGCCGGGTTTCAAACCGGCTCCCGTAGATTTTATAGCAAAATAAAGTGAGATTTATGGCAGGAACAGAGAGAAGTATTTGCAGGAGAAATCAGAGAGAGCTGAAAAAGAGAGTAAGAGAGTGTGCAAGGACGGGGGGAGTTAATTTGCCCCCTCCAGGGGAATTCCCTGCTATAATAAACAAAGATTGCCAAGCCTACGGACAAAGTTCAGGCCATGTCGGCATATCAATCGATTGGCCATTACAAGAACTTTCTCTCACTTCTCTCTAAATTATTTTACATGGATTAATATGCTTTTAAGTGTCTAACATAATATATTTATTGTTAAGTTTTTTTTTTTTAAATAAAAATGAATACTTACAAGAACATTTTTAATTTTTTTAAATTAGGGGATTCATTTGTGTTATTTTCTGGAGATAAAATATTTAAAAAAAAATATTTCTTACAACAAAAATATTTGTTTTGGTAAATATTAACATAATATGTATTGTATTGTATTGTATTGTATTGTATGTATTAGTATTGTTTAAGGATTTAAAAAAAAGAACGGATACTTACTAAAAAATTTTAAATTTCATTAAATTTAGGGGCATTTTATTTGTGTTATTTTCTTAAGATACAATATTTAAAAAAATATATTTGTTGTAAACACCGGAAATGTATAAACACTTTGAATGAAATCCCAAAACGGTTGCCTTTATATAATCGTGATTGCTTGACAAGTACCTAAAAAAGGAATTGGAAGAAATTATCACATCTATCTTTTTGTTAGATGGTTAATTGCAGGGATCGGTTGCGGCCTAAGATATCCAATATTATGCATATATGTGGAGGCGGACGAACCTCATCCTTGGCGAAGGGAAATGAAAAACAAAAATTGGAGAGGCAAAATGAAGGGAAAAAACTGGAGGGAAAACCAAAACTAATTTTGTCAGCGACGTTGGCGTTGCGACTGACAAGTGACTTGGACGCGCAGCTCCTCCCTTGGCATAAATAAAAATTCGTTTGGCAATATGCGCGCCGCGTATTTTGTTGCAAAAGTCTTGCATTAATCTAAATATTTGCATGCTTACGTTGCCTCAGCGGAAAGTCGGGGGATATAACTTTGCCTGCTCCCCCAACCCAACTCCCCATCCCCCTTCCCCACCGCCTCTGCCTATTTATTTATTTTCATCGTCGCCGAATTGTCAACGACTTTTGGGGAAGCGAACCGGACCGAACCGAACCGTTTCGCTCCGTTCCGTACCGATACGATCCGTTTTTTCGGCTCGAGTCGCATTTAAAATGCATTTCGCATGCGATGATGATGACGGCGACGATGGGAGCCATTCTCCTGGCCATTTCCATTGCAAATGCCCCGCCAGCGGCGACGGCAGCAACATTTGCAACAGCTCCATAAGCTGCAGCAGTAACAGCAAGTAAGAGCCAAGTCAAAAGGACCTATGGACTATGAGATACCCCTTAGCCAAGTCTGATGTTTGCAACGCAGTGAAGGAGATGTATCTGAGCGTATAAAGTATATATATTCTTGATCAGGATCACCAGCCGAATCCATCTACCCATCTAATCCATCTGTCCGTTTATAATTATTTATAATTAATATTTAATATTAAATATTTTGTTTATTTTAAAAGATAATAACTTTTTGTCAGAAGGAAAAAATGTTTTTAATTTTTTTTGTAATAAAGAAAAAATCCGCATTCACAGATATTCTATTCTAAAATACAAAAACAAATAAAAAAATAAAAAAGTTCTAAGCACTTATTAAAAATTAATTTTATCAAGTAATTATAATTTACACATTTTGATTACTATTTTAATTGATATTTTTACTTTCTATGAATCCAACAATAAATCAAAATCAAAATTAAATTGATAAAATAAATCAAAAATCATAGCATACTTTTATGGGCTCAAAAAACTTCTAAGGGCGTATGGTTAAGGCAATGGCATTTTTATAGGACAAAGACATTCCCCATAGAAGCAATCCCATTCCTCGTTCAAATTACAGGGTATGCGAACGCAACAGCAGCATCAGCAAAACGCTGGCAGACAAAGACAAAGGAAGCGCCAAAATAATAATGATAATCATCGCGAGTTGCGGCGGCGGGAGAAGGGCGGGCGGCCACCGTCTTATTTATTTTCATATATACTTATTTATTTGTACACCGCTTTTCCGGCTTTGCTCCGCCATTTCATTTGCGGTGGCTGCTGCATTTGAAGTAATCAAAACCGTTTAAACGAATTTCGGGGATTTGCATTTCGGCTGACTTTCGGTGGCGAAAATGCGGCGGCAAAACTTTGATCGCAGCCATTCGAGGATAATGACCCGCCAAGAAAGAGATGGCCTGAGTGGCGAGCGAAAGAGACGGACGCATAGAGGCTTTTCCTGGGTTTTCTGAAACCTTTTCCCCCATTTTCAGCTATGCTTTTATTTTTGTTTTTTTTTTGGGAAAAGCGACGGGCAATGTCAACGTCTATATGTATGTCAAATTAATTGATGACCAATTTGCGTTTTCAATTAAAAGCAACGGTGCACTTTTTGTCCAGATACAATTTCATGTCGCTGCCACGCCCCCTTGTTTTTATCCCAGCTGCAATATTTGTTGCTGCTGCTGCTGTTGCTGTTGCTGCTGTTGCTGGGATGTTGTCGCCGTCAACACACACGGAAATTGCCCCGCTTTTTTCACTTTGACTCGGTTTTTTGCCTTTTTTCGGCCCGTTTCCATTTTTGTTTTATTTCGGCCAGCTTATGAAGTAGTTGCAATGTTGCGGGAGCAAGCGAGACGGCCAGCTGTTTGTGTCTCGCTTCCATCGACCAACGAAACAGCCGCGGGCGAATTGGTTGGCCTGCAAAACACGGCTGTTATCTCTAGTTTTTTGGCCACAAAAATATTTGTATTTTCTGATTAATTAAATATTTAAAGCAAGCGGCAAAACAAAACACTTCCTCTTCCGAGAGTTTTAAAATGATATTGTTTGCCGCAGAGATTTGTAAATAGATAGCCACACGTTTTAATTGCCAAATAAATGTTATGTTAGTGTAGCAATAATATTTGAACCAATTGTTTAATTGCCATGAAATGGGTTTATGTTGGCTTAAAATCTAAAAATAAATAACTAAAAATTAAATCTTGTATCAGTAAAACTGTATTTTTAGCAATTTTAAAATATTAAAATAAATAAATAAAAATTAAATCTTTAAATCAGTAAAACTGTATTTTCGATTTCGATTTTTTTTAATACTTAAAGAGTCTTTTTTTTCTGTAGAACTATAGTTGTGTCCGCAACTGTATGTATGGCATATATGTATGTATATTTGCTGTGTGGGCCGGTAGATGGCGCTGTCGAATGCGCCGGCCGCTCAATTACAAAGTAAGACAGCGTTTCTTTAATTAAGTTGGACAATTTGTAGCCAGTCGTTTCGAATGGAATGGAATAATAGAGTTTTTGGCCCATTTGCCAGTAGTCGCCATTTGATGGAGCCGATGTGTGTGTGTGTGTGTGTCCATAAAGAACAGATCCTGGCATTTATTTTCGGAGGGAAGTGGAAGTGGGGAGAATGCCATCGAATCGCTGGCCAAAAATTGAACATCTTTATCGGTCTGCTGCCTGCAATGTCGCAACTGGATTTTGGATGAAAATTTGAATATTTTTTATTGTTTCTTTGCTGCAAAAATGAAGCAAAATAATAAGAAAATAATAAAATAGTAACTTGATTTCCGTCACTTTCCAGCTGATTTAGAACAACATTTTTTTGCCAATTCTTAAATTTTTTCAAAGCTTATTTGTGAATCTTGCAATATAATTTTATATTTTTTTAAGAAGGTATGAAAAATAAAAGAATTAGAGATGTTAAATACTAAAAAATACCAAAAAGTCGGGTTCGAGTCTATGGTGATGCCGACTTAAAAGGCAATAGCAACTTAAGAATTCGCGTATTGAATTTATAAGTCTATGTTATTGTTGAATAATATAAATAATAAATAATAATATAGGTGCGAAGATTAAAATCTTTAATTGCTTTAGTTCATATTTTTCTTGGTCGTAAAACGAAGCTCATGGTTATTTGTATGAAATTCGAGTATTTTATACTTTCCATCAATGTTTTTATTTATTTATAATTTTTTTATTTCGTTTATGAATTTTTATAGTCGTAGCCATAGATAAAATATTTTTTTGATAAATTTTAAATTGATCTTTCGCTAATCATTTCAGGGTTACATCCCCTTTCCCCGACTTGCAGATTTTTGAACCTAAGCGAAAGTGACCTTTTTGGGAGCTGGAACAGAGCCCATCAGCGTCATCGAGACGGATTGGAGTTGGGCCCGTTTCCGGTTGCGGGACCTTTGCATCCCGAGCACCCTGAACGTCCTGAATCTCCTGGCTGTCCGGCTAACGGTGGCGAGGACACCTGTCCACGGGGCGGACCCTTCGCAGCAGCGCCAAAGTGCTGAAGTGCCGAAACGTGGACTCGAGTGCGGGTCCTTGAGAGACTGGGGCGCCAAATGAAGTGACAGGCAACTTAACGCATTTAAATTAATTAAAAATGTGCTTAAGATGTTTTCGACTCGCTTTGGCGACGATGCGGCGACAAAAGGCGCAGTTCGCCTCGCATTTTGCCGCTGCTCCTGACAGCGCCGCCTTTGTTTTCCCCTGCAGCTGGCAGCTGTAATTAGACAATTCACTCGCCCTTTTCCCCCCACCCGCCCTCGGATTTTCCATTTTCCTGATTTTCCTGGACCAGGACTCGGACTTGGATGGCCTCCCCGCTTTTTTGGGGTTACTCGCCGCTCGCAGCGTCGAATATTTTTTTGTTGACGGCACAGATTCGGGATGCGCCGCATTGGCGGTAAAGTTTGCGCCACCGAACTTTGTCGTCGTCTCCGGTGACTCTACTATTTTCCCAGCCCACTTTTCCGCCCGCCCTCAGTGCCGCAAACTTGGTGGAAAACTAGCTAACCTATGAAGCAGTTTGTTTTAGAGTCCCCCGGAAGTCGAAAGGTTTCTTTCTATAAAATACCCGTTACTCAACTAAAGCAAGCAGTCGCAAGCAGGGCAAACAAGCAGTTGCTTGAAAGTTTCATTTCATTATTGGCTTATAACTTTTTACTGAGTGGTCTGACTTAAAAAATTTCTTCTACGTTTTGGAAGGTATTACGAAAGCCAACAAATCTATAAGCATGCTTTTCAATATGCTTACCATCTGCCAGAAAACAAAAACGTTTCAAAAAAATCTTTTCCACAAGTATTATTAAAAATCAACAAGTAGAAAATATAAACAGATACCTGTTTAAAGGGGGCGGGAATCTCCGAGAGGGAAATGCTCCTTAAACTCGACGACGCGATTGAGAAAGGCGCGCAGTTTGCCCTGAATGAAGCTACACTTCGCGAAGCTTTGGGGATCCAGGCAGTTCAGAAGGATCTCATCGGCATCCAACTGGTGGGCTATGCCCCCACCTCGACACAATGGTCGGCAGTCCAGCTTATCCAGCATGGTGCCCACCACCAGGGTCGGAATATGTTTAAGGTTCAAGATGGGTCCCAGGCGCCGGAGGCGATGCTTGCTCATCATACACAACGGATCGTACAGCCAGTCGTGCAGATTGTCGTGCGTGCACATGTCCAGCAGATCGTAGACCAGGATAATGCCATTGATGTGCTTATAGAAACTATCGAGATGCTCGGGCTGAATGCACAGATCGCTGTTCAGATCGTAGAACTGCAGAAAGTACGGGGTACTACTGATGGGGGGAAACGCGAAATTCTCCCAGTCCTCTGAGCCAAAGGACGGTGGCCAGGTGGGCGTGGGCAGCATGTCCGTCGGATTTGGGTAGTCGTGCAGCCGCACCTGGATGTTCCAGTTTCCCCCGCCCACGCTGCGGGAGGCGAGAGTGGGCGTTATCTCACTGGTGGCCAGCAAATTTGTCAGACTTGTCTTTCCAACTCCTGGAAATACGAAATACAAAATACCATTATTATTACCCAATTGTTGTATTCAAGGCATCCCACCTCTGTCGCCCAGCATCAGGATGTGAACTGTAGGCACAACTATGAGATCTTCCTGTTTTTTTTGCATATTCATTTTTACGTTTTTCTTTTTTTTTACACCCTATGTGCTTTGTAAATTAGTGCTGCCTGTTTAACCAGTCAATCATTAAATCCTCGCCTACTTGGATATGATTAATATATTAAACGATACGTCAATATGATTTCAGTTGCTCTTAATTTAAATGACATTGGTAATTTCTACTCGTATGTCGAATCAAGTAGGCCTTTCCTTAAATCCTGCTATCGATAATGCGGAAGCCTATCGAGTATTTCGATTCGTTTCTCCAATTAAAAAGAAACAGGGAGGACGTTACTTAGCTAAAGCAAGCAGTCGCTTGAAAGTGGCTCCATCTACCGGACAATTTATTATTTCATTTCAAAGCCAACAAAATTGCATTTCCACTTTTAAAAAATCTTTAAAGATGTACTAGTCGTTAGAGTGGGCGTGCCTTCCGGCTTAAATAAATTTGCGTAGAAACCCCAAGAATCTGTGTGGTGAATTTCAACTTTCTAGATTTTGTAGAAAATTTTAAAAAATATATTTATACTTATATTTATATTTTAAAGTTAAATATAAAAAAAAAGTAAGTAAATATTTTCGTTGTGAGCTGATAAACGCTAGCTATTTTCTAATATTAGCTCAGCCCTAAGCCAGCTACTTGTTGTGATCCCCAGTCGGTATCCCCATTTCCCACCCATTTTACCCGCCCCACTCTTCCACTTTCCCACTGGCCGTCTGCATTGTCACTTGAGTGACTGCAAAAGTGTTTTAGCCTTGCTTGCGCATCGACTTTTAAGTAGTTGCCCCAACCCCGCAGAAGCCCGAGCACTTTCCCCACCCTTTTCTCACCATTTTCCATTTCCCAGCCAAATGCAAGTGCAGGGGGCCGCTGGGCGGGAGTTGCTCACTCGTAGGCGTTAATGAAAATGCTTGTAATTAGTTTTGTTTGTTGGCAGCGAGCAGCGGAAGTGCTCCAGAGCAAATAAAGCCGACGCTGCGCTCTTCACATGCATTGAACTAATTGATTCGCTAGTGCCCGTGTAGAGGGCACCCAGGACTTCCGGTTCGTTGGTAGTTGGTAGTGGTAGTTGGTAGTAGGGAGGGGGAAGGGGGTCACACCGCCCCAGGACTTGGGCACTTCGCCCTGCAGCCTTAGGAGGTGCTGCAGCTGCCGCGAGGGGTACAGTTTTAATGACAATTTCTAAATAAACTCAACTCGAGCTAATGAAAGGACCGTGTTCGATGGCATAGGTTTACTTGCATTCCAATGAACAGCTAGGTACCTTATTATATCCGTTACTCATAGAGTAAAGGGGTATATTGTATTTGGGGAAAAGTATGTAACAGGTATAGAGTACATATACCTACCGAAACGTAGAAGAAATTTTTTAAATTGGACCACTCAGTAAAAAGTTATAAGGAAATAATGAATTGTCCGCCACATAGATGGCGCCACTTTCAAGCGACTGCTTGGTTTGCCCTGCTTGCGACTGCTTGCATTAGTTAAGTAACGGGTATTTAAAATATAATCAGTGTTGACTAAAGATTTTTGTCTTTTTTGCTTGAACATTGCTAAATCGAATGGACTTAACAGCGAAAAATATAAAATAAAGAAAAATCCAAGTAAATACTGACTTGACAGTTTTGTCTTTCTGAAAAAGGCTCCATATCTTAAAAGTAGTTTTGTACCACATTTATTTTTTTTTTTCTTTGTGACTTTGGGTTCCTTTGAGGCTTCTTTGGGTCGCCGCAAAAAGTGATGTGGAAACTATGCAAGTCACACCGCTCCAAAAAACAAGCGGACACTCCAGCTGTTGCCATTTTACTTTCGACTCGAATGGGGGGAACACACCTTAATTGCCCCAAATTTAATTTCCGCTTTAAGTTTGTCACACACACTCGGCATTAATATGCAGCAGTGGCAGCGGCAGCAGCAGCAGCAGCAAAAACAAAAGCTTGTTTTGTAAGGATGGTGGCCAAGTTGGGGATGAGCAGTTGGAAGTTGGCTGGATGGTTGGATGGCTGGTCGGAACAGGAACAATTCATCATCCATATGACAAGCAGTCGAAAGCAATCGTTTTGTCATCTTCTCGTGTGTTGCTAAATTGAATATGCCCCCGATCTGCCCGCTCCCCATCCATTTGTATGTATATGTGGCGCCCCTTTTCGGTCTATCGCTATCTGAGTCGAGCAGAGCAGATCCCGAGATCCAAATCCGGGATGTTCCAGGTCTGGGTTCCCGGGTTCCTGGGTTCCGAAATGAATGAATGAATGAATGAGCACACATGTGGGTGTGGATGCGATGAGGCCGTGGTTCTGTCGTGTTGTCCCGGCTTGAATCCTCGTAGCCAGTCACTGGGAAAAATACCCCGCCAATATTGTTGAGGGATCTGTTAAGCCTATGTTGTCATAAATGTATGCGACGGTTTTTATTCGATTTTATTTTTTACATATTTATATATTTAAACTTCGTACAAAAACCCTAAAGAATTCACGGGTTATTCTAATATTGCATTTCTTTCCCTAACGCGAATTCTTTAGCATTAATACGCTGTTTATAAACCTTTTTAATCGATATTATTTGTTTCTAATATTGCATTTCTTTCCTTAACGCGAATTCTTTAGGACAATAATCGAATACTGTTCATTTGAGGCCCCTAAAACCAATAATGATTGATTTTAGTCCCAGTGAGGCCCAAGTTTTCTCCCAGTGACCATCCACATATGCATATCAGTCGACGCATTCCGAAATAACACTGAGCGATGGATGGCAGGGGGCTGGCTGTGAACGAGGATGGGGGGCGGCAGACACACGCATTGCCGCACGTTCGCTCCGGAGGACAGGAAGGAAGAAAGGAAGGAAGCTCTACAGACTGATAGATGCTAAGGATGCACACACTCCACACACTCTCTGGCATTCTGCGAGACACGCATACAAAGTAAGCCAACGAAGTGACTTTAAAAGAGGCCTACGAGGAGCACCACCCCACCCCATTCCACCGATAAGTCCAATCCGAGGACCCCCAAAGTTCCTGCCCACTTTGACAATAGATCATCAAATTCATTACGTTTCATTTCGTACATATGTCTGGTGTGCGGTGTCCTCATTTGTGCACCTTTCGTCTGCCAAAATACAAGGGGTGCGGTTGCTTTTTGGGGGGGCAGCTGGCATCTGTGCGTGACCAATGCAGCGGCCCCATCGATAAAGCCAAATTTGAGTGGTAAAAATAATGTACCGACACGGAGAAAAAAATAACATAATAATATTAGAAGCCATTGGATAATGTTACTAAAAGTAATCTTGTTTGATATTCTGAATATCGTTTATTGCTTCTGTTTTAGTTACCAAGTTATATAGAACACTAAAATTAATTTTGGCGGAAACAGGACATGGAAATTTATGTCCTTAGTTCTAAAAAAGATTTTTAATAATAAAAAACAAAAGAGAATCAAAAACCCGTTACTCAAGTAAAGCATGCAGTCGCAAGCAGGGCAAACAAAGCAGTAGCTTGAGAGTGGCGCCATCTACGTGGTCCGACTTAAAAAATGTATTCTACTTTTCGGTAGGTATTACTAAACTTATTTTTTAGTCTTTTAATTTTTCATAGCAAGTAATGATAACATTGTCAAATCAATAATAAATACTACTGCTTTCCGTATTTTCCATCTTCCATTTACATTATTCACTTTAGAGAAACAGCAGTTTAATTTTAGCTGAATTGTGATGGGATCCTTAAACTTGTAACTGTGTAGCGCAGCAACCACGGCCAAAAAGCCTTCTAAAACACAAATTCCACACCTCCTCTCCGCGCTTGTTGACAAGGAATTTTGGCCAGCTGAGACGTGAAGGGGACTCAACAATGTCGGTACTCGCGGACGAGCCATCCCAAACCCATCCAGCCGGCCAGTGAACAGCCGAAAACCACCCAACACCCACCCAAAAACCTCCCAAACCACCGCGCCACTTTACAACCCTCGAAGGCAGCCGCACTTGACCATGGCCAGTTTTTGTGGAAGGCGAAAACTCGTGTTGACGTTGGGCTAAAAGCGAAGCCGTCTAGACCCACGGCAAGCCAGTGAGTGAGTGAGTCTGCAGCCGGGGCTTGTTGCACATGGCGGATACGCAATCGGCGTGGGGCCAAGTCAGTGGCCCAAGAACGAAGCAGATTGAAGTGAAGGATGCAAACAAGTCGAGCTATATGTATGTCCGAAATGAATGCAATGAATACACTCGCCGGCTCATATGGTAATTGAGTGTGCTGCCCTGATTTGATTTGGCCTTTCTCTTCGATGGCCAACTGATTGCATTCGCTTGATTAGAAGTATTCATGCACTGCCCGTCTCACCTTCGCAACGGCCAAAGTCCCCGGGGAAAAGGGAAAAATACTATGCTACCATAATTTGACTCCTACATGTGTGTATGCTGCGTCCATTACTCGCAGTAAGTCAGAGACAATTTTCTTTTCTCTTTGCTCGATTGCGTTTGCCAGGGGCAACTCACACGATGGATTGAATTTAAGATGGCAAAACTAAAGACAACTAATCCTTTAGTTTTTACCAAATAATTCTGTAGTATTTTTAATTTTATAATTTAAATAAATAAATTCTAAATATATTTAGCATATATGCTTTAATAGAAATATAAATATAACAAAACTTCTGAATATTTTATTCTCAACAAAATGCAAACATTTAATGTTAACAAAAATAATGAACTTTCCGGCACATAGATGGCGCCACTTAATCCTTTAATTTTTATCAACTAATTCTGTTGAATTTTTAACTTTATAATTTAAAAATGAAATTAATTTTGAATACTTTTCAATACAAATATAAATATTTCCTATAACAATATTTCTGTATATTTTAATCTCAACAAAATAAGCAAATAATATAATTTCGCATTTCCACTGCTTGCTTTAGCTATAGAGTTCTCTCTTGTTATGAAATAAATACCAGCTCTTAAAAAAATTCCATTAAGCATAGAAAATGATAAGAAATGCTATTAGGCAGTTTTTTTTAAATATGTATATATATAGTATAGAATTTCACCCCTTATCGAACCAAAACGTTTTGCTATCAAGGGTATTCAAACTTCTCCACAGAGTATCCTTTTTTCCCAGCACTTCCTTCTCCCTCTCCACTTTGCTCTTATTATTATGCTTTCTTTTTCTTTTTTTGCTGGGCGTGACAGTGCTAAGTGAGTTGACCTCGTGGCACCCCCAAAAAAGTCGCAAATTATGAAAATTGAAGGCACCCCGCCAAGGATACAAGGATACAAGGACACAGGACACGGGCTGCGAGCTGCGAACTGGAACTGGAACTCGAGCCCCATAATAGAGCAAATTATGCGCGAAAAATGATGGCCAGACGGGTGTATCGATGGGGTTTTGTTTTCGAAGGACCTGCGACTCGGCCAGGGTGGCCAGACACCCCCATTTCAGTTCAGTTCAGTTCAGGTGGTGGTGCTGCTGGTCGAGAAAATAATAAAAAAAGAAATATACGTA
The DNA here is from genome assembly GCA_037075245.1 of Drosophila mimetica. NCBI lineage: Eukaryota > Metazoa > Arthropoda > Insecta > Diptera > Drosophilidae > Drosophila > Drosophila mimetica. Next base: position 8,993,117 of record JBAMCH010000005.1, read on the forward strand.
TGTATGCATATATACGAGGGTGGAGATTCAGAGCTGGGAAAACTTTTACCAATGCGAAATTGCGGCTCGACGGGCAAACAAGGATAAATTATGCCGACGCACTCGAGTGCTTATTGTCCTGCCACGCCCACCGGCCAATACACACCCGCCTTCCCCACTCAATACACAAATCGAAGCCGCTTTGTTTGCCATATTCAAAGTCATAAATCATAAAAAAGGAGCGCTGAACGGCTCCAGGATATTTTATCATAATCACATCAGGAAGCGGAAAGCGACAGGCCCACAAAATGGGGATGGGTTCTCGATGGAAAAATGACATTATCCATATTTTTGGCATTAAGTGTTGCGCTGCCGCTGCCGCTGCCGAGTCTTTTAATTTCCCAGATCGAACTCAGATTGGCTTTGGCTGCATTTGACAAGTGACTTTGTTATGGTTATGCGATGTCTGATGTCTGAAGACCAGGAAACCCGGCAAATGGCGGCGATGAGGGGTGCATAATTTAGCATTTGTTTGTCTGTTTGCTCGCCGGCCTGCCAAATTGCATATGAAAGTCAATAAATAATTTCCACGCACACACACACACACATGGATTTTTGCCACTCTCCCCCTCATTTTATCCTGCTCATTAGGCATTCAAGGAGTCGCCTTAATAAACGAAGAGTCCTCATTCTCATCCTCATATTCCGCCCTGCCTGCCAGTTGGATAACTGAATTTTGATTTCGCCATTCGAGCGGAAGAGTTTTCCTCGAGGGAAATTCGAAATGGAAAAGCCATCGGTTGCGAAGTACTAGGCGAAATTATTTTGAAATACATCAATAAATATTTCTAATTAATTCAAACTAAATGTCCACTGCGAAAGGCTGCACATGTTTGTGTTTTAAAGATTGGTAGCTGTAGTTTAATATTAAAATAATTAACAACTGGGACGTCGAACAAATTAAAAAATCTAAAATGGCTAGGTGCAAATGCAATCTATAGATAATTTAACTATGACTTCAGGATGGTATGATGTTCCAAATTACAATTATTTTAATTATTATAGCCAAAATACTAATTTTATTATTGGCGGAAAATGAGAATCTTGAATTTTTGTAAAAATGTGATTTTTTGTATAATTATGTTTGGCTTATCTTTTGAAAAAATTGTCCAAAATTGTATGGCAAAAGTACTGACTGTTTTATTGGCGAAAAATGAGGATTTCGATTTTTGGCAAAAATGTGATTGTTCGTATAACTTCTTTTTGCTCTATCTTTTGCAAAAATGGTTCAAAATTAAAACGGCGAACTGTTCTGAGCAGATAACAACCTAATAACTAATATTAGTGCACTCTCCGGCTGATTTGGAAAAATTAAAAATTTTTCAAATTTTCGAATTTTTTTGAAAAAAATTTCAAAAAAATAAAAATTGTATCCTGAAATGCCAAGTTATAGGGAATTTCACTACGAGTTCAGAAGGGTATCTCATTCCATCAATTTTAATAGCCAAAATACTGTCAACGATTTTGATTTGTGGTTGCATTAAAATTTTTTGAAGATTTTGATTTTGATTCTGAGATTTCCCAGATTGCTGAGATCTAGAAAAGTAAGCACAAAAAATTAAAAAAATTAAATAGACCAACATAATACTTTGTCAATAAATGAATGCAACTTAAACTTCAACCAAACTTAATTTCGGCATATGAGTACTAACTAGTTTATGCCTTTATGCATTTAGCGGTTTGAAAACACTTTGTCCGATTTATGTAAATTCTTTAATGCAATTTATTTGATGATTTTCGCATTACCAAGTGCCCCGATCGACAGGCATATCGAGTGACATCCCCGGGAATGCGCCCTGGCCCGAAAGTGGTATAGGTATAGGTATAGGTATAGGGCCATCATCGTCGACTGCCTCTGCTGATTCTCGGGCTTGAGGCTAAGATGACGGCGGCAAAGGCGGCCAGGGCTGCTAATGCCCGTCTGCCGGCATATGTTTTGGCCAAATGCTGTCATAAATTTCTGGCGCCGACAGGACAAACCTGCAAGCCAGTGGGAAGTCGGCTAGGAGTTGCGAAATCGGTAAGTACTGGGAAACAATGTGCCGTGCCAAAACGGACGGGGACAAAGGCGCAAAAACAAGGCGAAACGAGTGCGGTTGTCTGGGCCAAAAAAAAAAAACAACGATGGCAAATACTCGTAGGCAGAGGGAGGAAAAGAGGAGCAACTTGCCTGGCAAAGTTGGCAAATGATCTGCCAGAAATCAGGAACGTTAAAAAGTAGCCTTAACCGCCTCTTTGGTCCTCCAGTTGCTCCAGCTCCTCCTGCTCCAAAGCGATTAGAGCAAAGTTGGAAGACACTAGATGGAATTGGACACCGAGCAGACGGGTGCAATCAGGCAAAGTGCCTCCATGTTGCTGCCGTGCGGGGGATGTGTTGCTGTTGCTGTTGCTGTTGCTGCTGCTGCTGGTGTTGCTGCTGCGCCTTGGATGTGTTGCTGCTGTGTCCGGCGTTGGTCATACGCTGCGGCACCTGCCAAAGGGGCGGGATATATAGTTGGATAGGTGGATAGTGGATAGTGGGCGATAAGGACCCACACAGACGGAGCTAAAATAATTGCATAATTTGCATATTATTTTCTGCTAAACATGCAAAAAGCTTCGCGCAACGTGTGCAACATGCACTCATGTATGCACATTTTCCGCAGGACGCTGGACGCAGGACGCAGGATGGGTTGTGTGTATTAAGTGCAAAGTGTAAATAACCAACTCAGCATAAATTGTGATTACAACATTTTGTGTGCGGATATTTGCGGGCTTGGTTTTGTGGTTTTAATTTAATTAATATTTTCGCCCTTTTTTCTCCACGTGTACCTCAGCCGACTAGCACAGATTTTTCACTCGCAACTCTTTCCCTTTTGCGGCCCTCGTTGTATTTTATGCGAAAATTTTCAACATCCACTGCACAAAAAAGGTATGTGATGAATATTTAATAGGTTAAAATATATATTTACAAATTGCAAGCACAAGTGACATTTTAAGGAAATTATATAATGTTAATTTAAAGGAACAGAAATAATAATAAAAATATAAAACTTTTTTTTTATGTCTAATTTTAGAACTTTAAAAATATTTTAAATATTGGGAAACAAATTTTTTTAATATTATATCTTTAAGGGGTAAACAAATTTTTTTTTAGAAAAAAACCCGTTTTACCAAAATTAAGAAAAAGAGTCTTTTTGGTTTGAGAACACTTCTTAAAAATTAATATTCTCAATTTCAAGATTAAAGCGTTTCCAAGAATATTCACACTCGATTTCAAGAGTTAATCGTTCTCGAATTTTTTTTATTTTTTGGTTTAGAACTTGTTTGATCTCACAAAAACATTCTGGCAAGTAAAAAAATGTAAGATTGGTTCTTCTTTGCGGGCCAGTGTCTTAATTAATTTTTGTTTTAATTTCCATTATATATAATCACCACTTCGCCACAGTGTAAGTCATCGCTTGAGCGAGCCCATGCAACAATTTGTGTTTACCTTTTGTACGGCAGCCGACCTGCCACTCCCAATCCTCCCACTTTCGCCTCCAACCACGCCCACCCCATCCCCTTGGAGTTTTTTGCATGGGCTGGCTTTTCATTTCGAGCTTCATTGGCGGTGGGAACAATGCGGCTATGTAATATAGTGCAAATATTGCGTAAAACTTAGATAAATACGCTTTGGCAATGCACTTGCATGGCTAGCAGATGGCTCTAAGTTCGTTTATGGGCGCAGTATAAATTGCGATTAGTCGCATGAAAATGTTCTATCAGATTCGTATTTAAAAGATATTCAAAATAGTCTATATTATAATTCGAAATTTTTGACATTTGTAGACATCTAAATGGAGACAGATCAATTTTTAATACTTCATTCTTTTTTAATAAATTCTTCAAATCATTTTTTTTTTAATTTTACAAGGTCGGTACGATTTATAAATATAATATTTTCTAAAGATAAAATTTTAAACGAAATCCTAGAAGAAAAAATCCATTTATATTCATAAATATGATGGCCTTTGTGAATTTCACTCTTCGAATACTAATCAAAATAATCCCAAACTAATGGATCACAAAGAAATATTTGTAATATCCGACTTGCCATAAACTCCTCACATATGTCCATTTTCCGGTCTTTGTGTGGGTGTGAGGTCCTGTGCCAGTGCGTATGTGTGTGCGTCTAATAGAAAATGCAAACGTGCGAAATCGCATTAAATGAGCATTAGCGCATTGTTGGTTTAGTGCAGCGAGCCCTTTGCCACGCCCCCTCTCCACCCAGCCAACGCCCCCCAAAAGGGCTAAATTAAAGCCGGAATTTAAACTCCATTATTAGGATGCGAGGCTTCATCCGCGCTCAGTGAATATTTCCAGAAATTGAAGTACTTTATGGCTTCCATAGGCACCAGCGAAATAAAGTTGATTTGTTTGAACGATTTTCCATGGTTTTTAAATGAGTTTTTTTTTTCTCAGCTTTACTTGATTTTTAAATAAAAATAAATAAATCCCATTGGTCGCCAAAACTTTTATAAACTCAATTAAGCTTCCGTCGATAGTGAAATATCTTCCTGCTTAAACGGATAATAAAGGATTTCAATTTTTTCAATATAATATTCGAGCGAAGGGAACGCTGCGTATGAGTGATGAACCTTGAATCCATTGCGCAATTTAATATTTGACTGATTAACGCTGTGTATTTCAGTTAATTAGTGAGCACTTTGATCTGCGAGTGAAGTGACCGCGGGTCAAAGTTCATAGTCCCCGTTCCGCCTTCGCCCACTTTTGCTTGCCCTCCAGGAGCACTTCAATAAATTAATTTAAAGTTTAATTAAAAAATTGGTCTTTATTTTCAATTAGTGCCTCGCAAAGTGACCCACCCCACTGTTCGCCCTCTCGCTCACACCTGCAGCTTTTCTTAATTAATTAACCAAATTAAATTTATGCACAACAACAGCAAAGCGGACGGCGAGTGAGAGCGAAAAGGAAGCCGGGCACAATAATTATCAATAAACCTGACCGTTCCACCTTCTTTGCTTTTTTTGCTCCTGTTTTTGGAAGGAGAAGAACTCCGGCCAGGCGAAGAAAAGGGGTGGGGGTGGGAGTCAGGGGGTCAGGGGGAGGTAAGATGGCAAGGTGGAAGGTCGAGGGGCAGGCACAACAATGGCTATTAACTTACATTACCCAAGAAGTGCCCGGGCAGACGGTGTGGGCATGACTTAGGGGGGCTCTACTGTGGGCACGTAAAAGAAACATTAACGCACCCCCAATCCCCCTCCCTTGTGTTGTCCTGCCCCCGAAGGTCCTTGCTTGTTACTTGTTAACCCGAGGAGCGTCAGCATCCTGCACGTGACCTGTAGCCAGGCAGCGGGAACCTCGAGCCAAGATCCACAATCCAAGGACCAAGGACCTAGGAACTGGGACCTGGAACCACCTCCCCCCAAATCAAGGACTCTTCCACTTCTTAGATATACACTAGAAAATTCGTTCAAGTAGGTATATCAAAAATATCTAAAGTTATAAAGAAATTTCCCTAAATCTATATTTAATTACTATGTTTATGCTAAAAATAAACCGCTGTTTATGCGACACAACCAAAATTCAGGATTTTATTTACTATCAGCTGGTAGAGATGCCGGATTGATACAAAATTAATGTGACTGGCATCATAACTAATTACTTTTTAACCAAACAGTTGGACAAAGTGCAAATATACTAGTGGTATTATTAAAAGAGGACATACAAAATTAAAAGTTTTTATTTTTTAATGCCCGCCGATAAGTAACCTGTTAAGGGTTAGAGGAATTTGTTTATTTCTAGCGATCTGGCAACGTGGATATTTTAAACAGAGTTACCAGAGCTGCTCACCCACAAATTCGGTTGAAATCGCGAAATGAAAGCGTGATTTTGTCATCGCATAAACACAGTATATTATATATTTAATCAAAGATAAACTTGACTCATAACTCATTGAATACCCAATCAGAAAAGTGAGTAATCTTCAGCCTTTAAGAAATACCCACTCAACAACAATTGTATAAAATCGTCCATCTGACTTATCCCGGCTTAAACTCCAATCAAAAACAAGATGCAAATGCAGTAACTTCAGCTAGCTGACTCCGAATTGCAGTTCGATGTTAAGTGACCATGTTCTCACCTGAAACCTTTGACTAGAACACTTTACCTCGCACAAATGACAGAGTAATGTAATGCAAGACCCTTTGTGTCGTGGCATTGTAGTCACCTCTCCTTTGCACACACACACACGTATATATATAATATGTAGGTGTGTGCGACTATACATCAAATTGCATCCAGGCCGAACTTTGGTCTTCCGTGTCCATTAAGATGTCTCAGGTAACTAGCAACATGGGCAAGTCTCCGACTTTGGGCTGCGATGGGGTTTCGGTTGGCTTTTACGGGGACCTCCACACTCCATTATTGCCACACGGTCGAGCGGGACAACTTAATTTCCGTCTAGATTTCAATAATAACAACAGCAACAACAGCAGCAGCAGGAGCAACAGCAACATCGGCAACATCAGCAACTTGCACGGCAGCAACATCAGCAATGAATTTTAAAATATTCATAAATGAATGCAAAAAGAGTTTGTCGGGTGCTAATGGGATAAGGTGGGGTTCCATAGCCCCTTGCTATATAGCCCCCTCTCCCCCTTGTGACCCCCCCCACCCTTTGATGTTGAAAGTTTACATTGCTGGTGTGCTGGTGTTGCTGCTGGAGTTGCACTAATTGCTGGCGGGTAAAGTGGGTGAAATCAATGGCAACTGGCAGAGGCAACAAAGCCATCGCATCCATCGCATGCAAAACGCTCTAGTTCGCTTTTCACTCGCTCCCGCACCCGCTTTTCACCCGTTTTTCACCCGCTTTTCCCGTAATGTTGCTGTTGTCGCTGTCAGTTGTAATCAACGTTCAAGTCACACCCCTCCACAAACTATTAAACAATGAAGTTCAAAGTAATAGCACTGATTTCGTTTATTTTTCAAGCTTTTATTACATAATTTTTAATGTATAGATCCTTCCTAAGGGAGCTATAAGATATAGTGATCCGATCCAGGTGGTTCCGACTTATAGTAAATTTACCTGCGATAAATAAATAAATAACTAAATAAATAAAAAAAATAAAATAAATAAATAAGTAAATAAATAAAGAAATAAATAAAAAAATAAATAATAATATTTAAAATCAACTTGAGTGTAAAAGAAAATCAAATTACATTAATTTACTATCAAAAGATGGCCTAAATGCAATCGAAAGTAAGGTGGGAAAATCCAGTTGATTAATCTAGCATGCCAGTGCTATTTGGCTGACCTCCGCTGTATGGGCCATCTGCGGCAATTAGAAAATGTTACCGACTTAGAAATGCGTGGCGCCTGGCTAAATGGACGTTAATGGCCAGCTGCTGGCAACCAACTAATAGCGAGAACGGCAAATACAACGCCAACATTGGCGGCAATAATAAAATTATCGCCAAAGGGGGCAAAAGGGAGCTGGCCTTTATGAATTGCTCATACGCCCAGGTGGACACAAAATGGCGAACCGGAAAACCGGAAGAGGGGTACCTTCGTGGTGGGTGAGGGGTGGGTGGTAATGGTTAATGGCGAACGGAAGGAAGGCGTTGGCCGCCAAGGGGGCGTGGCACGCGGTAGGCACATTAAAATGAAATTGCAAATTAAACATCAAAGTCGCTGCGCGGACAGCGCAGAGTGAATAGTGAAATGAGCTCATAATCGGATTTGACGACTTGTGAAATGGTTTTAAATGCGCCGCTGTTCAGTGGCGTTCAGTCCGATGGAATTATAATCATCAGAGCAAAGGCCGAGCATAAAAAAAAACTAAATGACACCGATTGGTTGGGGGAATGGGCACTTGAATGGTTTTACTCATGTAAATGGCGCCGCCTCGGATAAAATGTAAAATTTACCTTTTTCATTTGGCGCATTAGTGGATTAAATTAGGTTACCCCCGTCTGGAATTTTCATTGTCTCTTTTGGGACAAAATGTATATCGGGCATTATTAGAGGCCCAACTAAATGCATTATTTATATTATTTTAGGGCCTTTCAAGCCGATTAATTTAGGGATTTGTACGTATTATCTAAAAATATATTATATATTTATAAATTTCCCCATAAAATTGTTGTCTAATTGTAAGACCTTTTGTGCGACTTAATGGGGATTAAAGAATTTTAGCGATTTAAGCTTTCCCTTTTATTATTTTCCCCTTCTCAAATAATTTTTGATTTGTATTTAATAACAAAAATAGTATATATAATGAATCACCCTTAGTTAGTAATTATTTAAGGCCTTTAAATCGTCTTAAACTTTCGGTACTTCGTTAATAAACTTCTTTGATTTTCGAATTGTTTTTTTTTCACTTAAAAGCAAAAATTCAGGAATGCTTTGTTTAAATTCAGCTATAATTGAGGCCTGGCCTTCTAAATTACCTGTGGGCGTTAAGAGGATCCTTTCTGTTGCCACCGCCAATAAACATTAAAAACAGGCGTTGACGTCGACAACCGAAAACTGACAGGCGGTGGCTGTTGCAGCAGCAATTCGGCATTCTGGCAATCCGACAACATCTATCCGTCGGATTCTTCAAAAATCGATGGGCGACTGAAACTGAAAACAGGAAACTGAACACGGGAGCGGAAAACTGGAAAACTGGCTCGGAAAACTGGGAAAACTGGCGGGGCAAGCGGCGTCTGACGTTGTCAGCTCCTCGGCGTTGGTCACACAACATACAAGCGTACAAGCGTACGAACACACGCATCTCACAGATACACAGACATACAAACGTGGGCCGTCGGGAGGAGTACCTCCCAAAACTCCCAAAACTGTTGGCTCTGCGGCTTTTGCCGGCGGTTGACTGACGCGTATGCGTTATTAAATCTGCATGTGTGTGCTCCTATCTATGTGTCTATCGTACTCGCATCTGTCTGTGTGTATGTATGTGTCTATGGCAGCGACAGTGTGCGTGTGCTGACAGCAATTTGCGTATCAATATGGGCACATAATGCTTCGAAAATGATTTCCAAAATTTGCATTTAAATTAAAAATTATATTTGCAACACAAACAGATGGACGGACGAACGAGTTGAGGGGGGGGGGGGGGGGTGGAGTTGGGTGGTGGGGGAGGGGGAGGCATAGGCATTTGCTCTAGCTGCTACAACGCTTCACACCGCAAAAACGTCAAAAAATGCAAATTTAGCAAATTTTAACAAAAATTGTAGCTTTTAGTTGTTTCAACGCTGCTGCCGTTAGAAATGCGTTGCGCATACGCAACGTGTGCCGCCACAAAATGGACGTGCACACCCACACACAAACACACACACACACATAGGCACCAATACGCATGCACTTGACAGCATCCGCTGGCCAAAATTTGCGGCTTTCGAAGCTTCTGTTTTTGATTAGGCCACCAACACGGCAATGCCAAACACACGGCCATATGTGGCAAGAAGCGGAGCTGCCAAGGGAGTCTATATATATGTTTAGATATCTATGGCTATATCTATATCTATTCCCAAAAGGATCAGGAAAATCATTAGAGATGCAAAAAACACCAACTAAGTCGGGAATGCCTTACATAACTATGTGGCTATAGAGGATAATGATATCTTCAGCTAAGTCTCGAATTTATTTTCATAGATTTTTTAGTTCTTTGTAGCTTTACTAAAATATTTTTAAAACTTTCTGAAAAGTTTTTAAATTTTACCACATACTTACTTAGCATTATTATTGGCATACAATATATATTAACAAAACTGAAAAACATTATTATACTTACTGTACCTTACCCTTCTAAAAATTTCTTTCTATATTTTAGAAAACTCGCCTTTGAATCGCAAATATAGAAACAAAATTTCTTGTTTTTAGAAAATTTGGCTTTAAATATAGATATTCCTTTTTGATACCACATTTTAAGAAAAAGGTTTTCTAAACTATAGAAAAACTAAATTCTTTAATTTTTTTCGGGCGTCTTTCTAAAAGTAAATTTCTTGTTTTAAGAAATATTTTTTCTTTGTTTAAAGGCGCCTTTCTCTTTGGTAAAAATTCAAGAAAGATTTTTCTAGATTTTATGGAAATTCTCAGGTTTTTTAATGAGTATTCCGGAATTTAGACAAAGCAAATATTTATTTAATACACTTATTTGCTGGAATACATAAATGTATAGAGAAAGCATCAAGGGACTAAATTGAATGAACAATTCGTGGAGTCAATCAAAGTTACGTGGTTTTCTTAGTGTAATTTACCATGTTAAATGCACATTTCGATTGTATATTTAAGATAAAAATACCTCAGGGAGTTCATTAACTTCGATTTTGGGAAGGCGTCAGTTGGAGCTGGTCAAGCGTTCGCGTTGCCTGGTGAACCGTATCTTTCCCTGCCGTTCGACCGCCTCCCCTGCCCTCTTGCCCTTTGCCGCCTTTGCCTTAACCCTTTTGCCATTTCCGGAAAACACCCAATAAGCTCCCACTTATGCAAGGCTTTCGCATTCCGATATTCCGACGGCGGGACGCAATTCCTCAGAATGCAATGGCGGGCATTTGTATTGTGCGACAATGCGACGATGCAGCGATAGGAAAACAATGGGAGCAGAGGCCAAAAGGAATCCACAGCAATCCACCAGCGACTCGGGATGCTGCACTGGCAAAAAAAAACTAAGATTAAAATTTCCTACAAATTTTAATTTTAACTGGAGAGCAATAGATACTTCTATATATATATATATTTAATTTTTTAAAATATCTTGACAATAAAATATGGAATTTTCTCTTATAATAATTAATTTAAATTTTGTAAAATACACTAATTAAAATGTTTAAAGGGTTAAAAATATTGGTAAAAACGATATGTGAATAAATACCAAAAATTTTAAATGCGCATATCGATTTCATATCTTTTTTTTTTGGGTAGTTTATAATATTTTATGTGTATTATACAAAAAACTAAAATTTTAAAAATGAAAAAGCTTTTAATTGACTCATATTGAAAATATTATTTTTAGAGAGCTTTTATTTTTATGGAATAAAAATAATGCGGCCACACTAAGGAGTATATCTATCTCGCAGTGTACCATCCGGGGATGGAGTTCGAGTTGGCATTGATGTTGCTCTTGTGGGCGTAAGTGGGCGTGGGTGGTTGGGTGGGTGCCCGTTGGACTCCGAGTGCTAGTGCCGGTGTGTGTCAAAACAAATTTCATTTCACATTCAATTAAATTAATTTTAACACCATTTGCAGTCGGGCAGCTGGCTGGGCAGAAGGCAGGACGACTGACGGGCAACGCGGGCAGAAGGACGAAGGACGAAGGATTCTGCAGGACCCAGGGGGTGAGCTGACCCCGCCGAAGATGCCGATGCCGATGCCAATGCCAATGACGACACAGCAGGATATGCAGGACTCGGGACACAGGACTCAGGAGCAAACAGCCGGCACCGAAGGACCAGCACTCCGGGCCGAGAACACCGCATGCCTCTGCCACGTTTTCCACATTTCTCCACTTTACCGTTAATGGTTTTATCTTTTCCTCGCTTTCCCCCACGCCAGGATGCCACCCACCGACCCACCAACCGACCAGCCGACCGTATACCCCATAGATCGATCGAGAGAGAAAGCTGAAAGAAGGCCCAGCGTTCGCCGACGAGCAAACGAATTCGAACAGCGAGTTAATATAATTACAGAAATAAAGTCTGGAATTTTAATTAAAACACAACTTCATTTACAGCCGCAGACGACAGGAGGCCCATTCGAGTCGAGTCGAGTTCGGTTTAGTTCAGGGAACGGGAATGGGAACGGGAACGGGATACGGTGGTATGATATGGGCGTGAAACATTAGGGATGGCAGGATATTAGGGGCCAGGACACAATCCAGAAGTTCAACTCTTGGGCAACTAGCAAGCCGGTTTCAATACAATACTCTCCTTGGTTCCAAGTATCCTAACCTCACTTTTGACCTCTTAACCTCACTTTTATAATTTTTATATTTTTAATGGAGTTAGGGATTTAAAAAATATTTCTTTACATCTGAAAACCATTTTATGACATTTCCACAAACTATCATAGCATTTTCTTTAAATAAATTGAAGATTGAAGAGCAGCTCATAAAAATAAAGCAGTTTTTAAAAATTTTTCCCATTTTTCTAAAATATTTTTTTAATATTTACCCACTTAGATGTGCATTTTTTTTGTATTACTATATTTTTAATCTAAAAATCTAGAATGCAGAAAACCTTATTGAACCCTTTGAAGTTTAAGTATTAACTTTTTTGTAAGTAATGGGTACCTCAAGTTCGAGACCCTCGATCTTTGACATCTTACTGGTTTATGGCGCGTCGGCCGGGAAAATGGACAAAGGCATCGCGGAGGTGGGGCAGCCGCATTTCAATTATGTTTTTACGGCTTAGAGTTAATTGAAAAGCAATTCGTAGGCAAACAGCAATCGGCGGACAGTCGTCCCGGGGTGAAAATGAGTGGCCACGGACGGGATCTTTTGGCCGCTTAAAAATTCATAGATAAATAAACAGACGCATGCGACGCGCACAATAATATGTGTGTGCGGCCCATATATGTATAAATATATATGCCAAAATGGTTTTTGTTTTTGGTTTTACTTGATGCCCGCTATTGACTTTGGCGATTTCAATTAAAGCACGTAATTGATTAACATTGAAGCGAGAATAAAAATTGAAATTATATTTACTTTTTATTATTGTGCTGCCACTCACTCTTCTCTTTTCATTTATCCATGGGAAGAGATACACTGTTTTTTGGGGCTTCTTCCGTTTATTACCTAAAAATATGCAATAATATATTAAATGTTTTTTTCAATAATAGAAAGCATTCAATATCTTCTAAGGATTCCTATTATATTTTCTTCCCAAAATTCTACTTGTTAATAAAATCGTTTATTTTAAGTGATTTGAGTGTATTTGCCACTTCGATTTATAGAAAACCCTTTTGTGAGATTCGATTTGTGTTTGCCGAAACTTTAAATAATATTTGCGGTAAAGGAAAGGGAGCTGAATACATTTTCCAATTGCGTTGATTTGTAATATTTGCTGTCGTTTCATTAATATGCGATAAGCATTATTGTTTCTGCGCAAATGCCAGAGTGCATATACGTTCAGAAGGAGTGCCACACATCGATGATTATTGCGGCATAATTGTTGCAAAACTTGAACTCTTTAGAGCCGGAGCATCGGACAATCAGCCAAGGAATAAAGGAAGCTGTCCCCACTTCCAATCCCCACCCCCCATCACCATTTGGCCACCCTTCATCCGGACTTAACCCCACGCCCGCCACACGCCTCGTTTTCGACCCCTGGCTCGGATTTGCATAATAAATGAGACACAAAAGCCAAGCGGCTACTGTCACATGGCCAATGGGGAAACTGGCCATGTGCCATCTATAATGATGATAATAATGATGCAAATGCACACACACACACACACTCGTCGAAACAGGTGTAAAAAGGGGAGGCAATTGAAGTGAGAGTTGACTTGGACGCAAATGCAAATGGGCTGCATATGCCAGGAGAACACTGCAAGAAACTAGAGATTGAGAAAAGAAGAAGGAAGCTTGGTGGGTTTACAAAAGCACAAATGTTTTAAAATGACTACAAATTTAATTTCTTAATGAACAATACATAGGTAAATGCGATTACTAGCTTAATAGGTAATATATAAGTTAAACAAACAAATGTAAGAGGTCAAAAAAATTAAAATTAAATTACTTAAAAAACTTAAAAATCATTTCAAATCAATTTTAACAAAGGCATCTAAAAGTATTCAAACCTACACTTTTAATTCGATGGTGCAATGATTTTATTTGGAAAGAAAATTATTTCCATTGCCTACTTTTAGACACCTTTAACTATTTTCAGCCATCAACACTTAATTTGGGGAACACAAAGAAAATTCACCCAACTTTTCTCCACGTGCAACGGCAGATGATGGGCTGATGTGGAAAGGGGTGTGAAAAACAGGGAGCGGGACAAATTGCAGGGGGCAAATGCAGGAGCAAAACAATATGCAAATTTTGTTGCATACTTTTCGGAGGCAGCGTGAAAATCATTGCAGCTAAGCAGACGGAAGACCCCGAACCCCACGATTTCGAACCGAAAACCCCAGACCAGAAAGTCAGACAGACTACTCCAGTCAGCACAATCAAACAAATACACAAATAGAGCGGGACGGGCTGACCGAGGGAGCGAGAGAGCAAGATAGGGCAGAGAGAGAAAGCAACATAATGCCTTTCCGGTATCCAATAAACCGACTGCACTTGGACAGCCCGGATTTCCGCCTGAATCATTGATGAGCTATTAAAGTCATTTATATTTTGCTGTTTGTTGTTCGTCCAACTTCAGCGCCATCAAAGCGGACTCCACTCTCTTGCCGTCTCTTTCAGCCCCCCCCTCCTGCCGCTGCAGTCTGTCTCTGTCTCTCTCTCCCCTTCTGGCTGTGCAATTGCCGGCTCTACATAAACTTTTGTCACGTTTGTTCTCGACACGTTGGCAAGTTAGTTCGTTCAGCGACAGGATAAGTTTCATATTCATTAATACTCATTTGCACCCGGGAAAGTTATCGTTTACGGTGGAAATGCAACTGGACGCCAAAGAAAGGGGTTAACGGCATCTATTTCCAATCAAGCTACATATAATTGTATTAAATTATTTAGGAAATTAGAAGCCATGAGGCAGAATCACCTAAAAGTGTCTAAAAGTATGCAACAATATATTTTACATCTTTTTACTGCCTACTTTTAGGCTGAGATTTAAGAGATTTATAAACTGGGATTTTATTTTTTAATACAAAAGAAATATCTTTAAAATACTATACTATATGGAATTAATTATTTTATACTTTATGATAATTTATAGCTCTATAAACTTTTAATAAAGATTTTTAGTAGACCTTAGTAAAAATGTTAGAATTTAATTCAGAGAACCCAGTTAATGCTCCACCGTTCTGCAGGCAGCACTTTTACAGCCTCCAATTCCATCTTAATGAGGCCCAAAACTTTCAGAGGCGTAGGGGGCGTGACGAAATGAACACAACAAGCCAAACAATTGAATGGCGATTTTCAATCCCCCGAATTGTCGAATGTGTTGCCGTTGTAACCACAAGATGCAGGTGGGGCGGAAAAATGGGGGAATGGTGAGTGGGGAGTTGGCCAGGCGGATGGAAGTGGCAATTTCCACGACTACAACAGTCGCACTGAAAGCCACGACAACGACGACGTTGATGGAAATGAAAAGATAATTTACCCGCATGTTTCAACATCAGCATCCGGCCACGCCCCCCTGAAAACCGCACGCCCAGACGGAGTGTCTAGCTGGGAGCCCGGATCTGAATTGGAATCGGGTTGCGAATCGCTTACTGAATCTGAATCTGTATACCAATCCGCATCGGAGTCCAAATCCGAGCCAGGAGAACAGGAGCTTTTGGCTTATCCTCGTCGAGTTGAGCTGCTGCTGTCGTCATCATCATCTGCCCATCATCGTAATCATCTTCATCATCGCAGTCATCATCCCGAACATCATCATCATCATCATCGGCATACCCATTGTGGTGGCCACTAATGCTAATGCCTGGCTATCTGTCTATCCATCAGGCGGCCATGTTATGATGTAAATGCCAGGCTCCCAGCTCCACCTCTCGCTCCTGCTTCAGCACTGAAAGAAAAATGTTAGAAGATTGAATATTTGGGGATTTACATTTAAAATCAGATAAAAGCAGCTAAAAGTTTGCAAGAATATATTCAGAGTTCGAAATTATAACGAATTTAATCCCAACTTTTGATTCCAAAGTAAGAATTTATTTTTCCGTTGCATACTTTTAGGCACCTTTTTTTATTGGATCTCCACAATCTACAGATCCTTCACCAAGATAATGCAGTTCTTCAGCAACTCGTAACTAAATTATCTTTAGATTGGTATTTAAACCTAGAAATATTCAATTTTAAATTTTTTTTCAAAAAATTGTGATTTAAAAAAAAAAATTTTTACTAATAAATTATTTTTTTTCATAAAAAATCAATATTTAACAAAGGAAATAATAATAATATTTATTTTTTGAATCTAAAAATATTTATATATTTTAAACTCGCCTACGAATTTATCTATGTAGTCAAGAAAATGTTTTTGAAACATTTGAAACTATATAATTTTTCTATCTGCACCGATGATGATAATGGGCCCGGCTGCAGCCTCAATCCCGCTTCATTCCAGTTCAAATATGTCGCTTCCGTCTTGTCATTGGGTTTGCAGGCAGCCAGTAAGGCTGCTGCCGAACATTCGGCACGGGGGATATACACGTTTACTGGCCGATCCGGGGGATAGGCGAGATGGGGGGGATATGGAGGACATGATGGTGAGGAAGAGAAAGGATGAGAAAGGAGAAGGAGGAGGAGCAGGGGGAGGAGGCACACACGCACAGGACGAAGGCCCACAAATTTATTGTTCTTAAACATCTGAGAGCCCGGCTCCTGGTGCTCCTGCTATATTTGAATGCCAAGTTGCCAGTTGTCACAATGTGAGTGATATATAGCCAAAATGTCAAATGTCAGCGAAAGACATTATTACTGGCTAGTTGATCCGTCCTCGTCGCCTCCACTTGGCCTCCGCCTCGTGCTCCTCGTTCATCGCTCTCCTCGCCCTCATCCGCCTCCTCCTCATTTGTGCACTTGTGTCTCCGTCTACGGATGCCGCCGTCTGCCAGGATAATCGATACGCACAAGTACACACCCACACAAACAGGACCCACAGGATGGCACATTAAAGGATTGGGTTCAATTGTGGCCAAGGATTCGCTTAAATCGCACTTAAAGCGCAGCCTTCTGATCTGCGATCCACGGGGAGGATACAAAGTACGTAAGCCCACGCGGAAGCTTCAAAATAAACTATTTGTGATTTATGCAAATTATAATTTGTAATATTATTATATAATTATTATTATATATTATATAAATATACAATTCTTATATACAAAATATTTTAAAGATAAATTAAATCTTTTATAATAAATAGGAAAATAAATAAGGTTTTGGAAATCGCGTTTATTTTGTACTGCATAGTTTCTGACACCTTTGATTTTATTATTTAAAGATTAAAGGTTAAAGATTTTTTTAAACTTTTAAGTAAAATAAACTATTTTTATGGGTTAAAGTCCTTATTAACAAGACACTTGGTGGTACATAAGAAAATAATATAATAATAATATCATAATATTTTATAAATATTCCCAAAACTGTTAAATTTTTGAATTCTTCAAAATTCTAGAGAACATTTCAACAAGTAAGGGAACGACCCTAAATGGTTCCTGTTGAATTTTCAAACAGCTGTTATTTGTTCAACATTTTCATGGCACTTAAAACATATAAAAGTAGATTTTAAATTTTTAGTTTCTGTCTAAAATGGTAAACTGCAAATATTGTTTATAATTTGATTTAAAAGTAAATAATGCATACTGTTGATACTGAAATGTTACAGAATTGCCATGGCTTTTAATCAAATGAGGTGGCAACTCTGGTTTTCAACGATTTAACAACATTTTTAATTAATAATTTCTGAGAGCTGATTAACTGCTGACTAAAATTCAATAATTCAGCAGTTCAATAGTTTAGAGAATCCCCTGAATATGTTTTTGCGATGATTTTTTATATTTTATATTTTATAGTGCATTCCAACAAGGGTTACCATAAAGAAGAAATCAAGTTTCCTTTTCCTATTAAAAATATTAAAAACAATCAAAGCACCCGTTGACTTATCCTTAGCCTATTCCTATCAGCATATTTGGCTAATATACATATGATTTTGATGAGCACCCATTCGGATTGAAATATAGAAAAAACACACAGCGAGAAGCGGAAACGACTGTGGCTGAAACCGGAAACGGAAGTGCAAGTGAAATGGAACGACTGCGATCGTCGCACAGCCGCGAAGTGCGCATCGGCAACTACAAGGTGGTGCGGAAGATCGGCTGCGGCTCCTTCGGCGACATCTACCTGGGCATCTACATCCACAGCGGCGAGCGGGTGGCCATCAAGGTGGAGAGCAGCCGGGTGCGGCATCCGCAGCTGAACTACGAGCGGCGCCTGTACCGCGCCCTGCGGCCGGCACACGGACTGCCGCGCATCCGGTACTTCCACAAGGAGCAGCACTACCAGGCGATGGTGATGGACCTGCTGGGCCCATCGCTGGAGCGGCTCTTTCAGTTCTGCGAGCGGGCCTTCACCATCAAGACGGTGCTGCTGCTGGCCGAGCAGATGCTGCGCCGCGTGGAGTACGTCCATGGGCGGGGCTTCCTGCACAGGGACATTAAGCCCGATAACTTCCTGATGGGTCTGGGCAACATGTCCAAGCAGGTGTACCTCATTGACTTTGGGCTTGCGAAGAAGTTCCTGGACATTACGACGGGCGTGCACATACCGTATCGCGAGGAGCGCCCGCTGACCGGTACCGCCCGCTACGCCTCCATTTGCGCCCATGCGGGCGTCGAGTCCTCGCGGCGGGACGACATGGTGGCTGTTGGCTATGTCCTCATGTACTTCAATCGCGGTTCGCTGCCCTGGCAGGACCTGAAGGCCTCGACGAAGATGCAGAAGTACGAGCGCATCCACGAGAAGAAGATCTCGGTGAGTGTGGAGGTGCTGTGCGAGGGCTTCCCCTGCGAGTTCACCATGTACCTGAACTACTGCCGCGGCATGGGATTCTACGAGAAGCCCGAGTACGACAATATCTGTAGGATGTTCCGGATGCTGCGCAACGGACTCAATCTGCGGCCGGGCCTCATCTACGACTGGGACATGCTGATGATGAAGTTCCACAACACTCAGATTAATCCGGGCATTGGGCAGCGCGTCTTTCCGCCCAAACAGCCGCAGGACGAGGGACGCAGCGGCGAGCCGATCGTCAAGGACGAAAAGTGCAACTACTGGCCGTGAAGGGAATGCAAGTCCAGGAGTGTTGTTTAAATTGACAGTGGCTCTAAATTGAATTAGTGAACGAGTATTAGTAAAGCAGGCAAAGTGAATAAATAAATAAAAATGTTATCTACATTTCTGGCAAAAAAAATCAAAAAGGTAGTCCAACTATTACTATCCCTGTATTTCCAGAATTCAACACAAGCGCTAAGTGAATTAGGTGATGAAAAATGGTGATGAACAGGTGATGAATAAGCGCCAGTTTCGTGCAGTGATAAATCCCTAGGAAATGCCCATGTTAAAATCAACCAAAATTCATGATTTTATTTACTTTCAGCTGGTAGTGATGCCGGACCGATAAAAATTAATGAAACTCGCGTCATAACTAATTACTTATCAACAAAAAAGTTAGACAAAGTGCAATTATTTATTATTATTTATTAAAATATAACGAACGTTTTTTTGATGCCGCTAAGTGGTCAAGCAACCTGTTAAAGGCATGGTCATTTTGTTTCATTTCTAGCCATCTGGCAACCTCTATAATTTATACAGAGTTACCAGATCGTCGCAGTTAAGTTTAAAGTTTCGTTAGAGTACATTTTATCCTATGCACTATCTCCACTTTAAGCTTTCAAAATATTCATTCAACTTTGCTAAATTCCTGCGTTTTCCTCTCCAACATTTTTGGTTTTAAGTTAAAATAAGTAAATAATATATTTTTTCCCATTTAAAGAAGGAATGCTTTCATCTCGACTTTATCACCGACAAGACTCCTTCTCGTTGGCAATACGCATGCTATGTAAATCGATTCGATGGGCCTTCCTCGGAACTATCAACTGTTGCCTTTTGTTTACGCACCGACAGGAAACAGTGATTTGAAGAGTGGACACACAGATGGATGGCGACCAAGTAAAAACGGAATCCCATTTTTCCGTAGTCTCCGCAAACAGATGGGGGGCATACGGACGCAGATACATAGATGGAAGACATGCCCACCCACGGCTAATAAAAGTGGTTCGGTTTTTCCAATTCGAGAGGCGACAACGATGGCCACGCCCACTTGGCCGATGGTCGAGCGGTGGGCGGTGGGCGGTCGGTGGTGGGTGGTGGGCCGTGGACAGCACGGCAAATAGAGCAATTTAAATTGGAACGTGATTATGCAAACGTTTGCACAGCTTAACTCAAGTGCCGCTCCGTGCCGCTCGGCCAGTTGGCCAGTTGCCGCTGCTCACACATGGCTAAGAGTGGTGCAGAGTGGTGCTGCTGCTGCTGCTGCCGAGTGGCCGAATAGGTGTGGCGGGGGGGTGGGTACAAAAACACCTCCCCCCGGACTGCATTACAAGTCTTAAATCAATTTTTAAGGCCAGCCGGCCACCGCACAAAAATCCATCTAAGTGCAGCATGTCTGGCTTAGGCGCCAACCACTTAGGTTCGCCTCATCGCAGATTCCACAGATTCCTCCATCGACGAAAGACGAAGTGTCCTGAGTGGAGATGGAACATCTGACCGATTTGTGGGCTCGTTCCCTCGCTGGTTTTCAAAAGCGAACGATTAACAGGGAGCCGGACTCCAAAAGACGCTTTTAATTAGCCAATTGATGCCACCTTCAACGAATCAAATACTTGTGAGAAGTTGAATAACGTTTTCGACTCCATAAAGTATATACTTATATTCTTGATCAGCATTACTAGACGAGTCTATCTAGTAATGTCCGTATGTCCGTATGTCCGTCCGTCTGTCCGTTTCTACGCAAACTAGTCTCTCAGTTTTAAAGCTATCGAAATGAAACTTTACCAAAAGTCGTCTTTCTATTGCAGGTAGTATATATGTCGGAACCAGCCGGATCGGACAACTATATCTTATAGCTCCCATAGGAATAATCGGAAAAATAATGGATAAAAAATTATATCTTTGGTGTTTTTTGACTGATTACCTTTTGCTCTTGGAAATATAATTTTTTTAACTGTCCCGAATTTCGAATTAAATTTTAGAAAAATCGGACGACTATATCATATAGCTCCGATAGGAACGATCGTAAAACGAATAGGAAATAAATAGAAAAAAATTAGAACTCCGTTAATTTTTATTGTATTCTGTTCTACGTCGGAATATAATTTTATTTTATTATATCAGAACTTCGAATTAAATTAAACATAAATCGAACGTTTACAGCTATATAGCTGTTATAAGAATGATAGATTAATTAATGTCAAAATAATACGAATACGCAAGTAAATCTAAATATAATATTTCTGTAATTTTTAAATGAATAGGAATGATCTGCAAGGATATATAAATTACGGCTGGCCGAAGTAAGCTTCTTCTCTTGTTTGATTTATTATTATTTTGGTTTTATTATCTT
Organism: Drosophila mimetica; assembly: GCA_037075245.1. Taxonomy (NCBI): domain Eukaryota; kingdom Metazoa; phylum Arthropoda; class Insecta; order Diptera; family Drosophilidae; genus Drosophila; species Drosophila mimetica. The sequence continues at coordinate 9,014,429 of JBAMCH010000005.1, forward strand.
CTCTGACTTATTAACCTCAAAAATTAAAAACTACTATCATTGTATAGGTTGCCATGTAAATATGTAATTTGTTGTATTATTGATATTATATTAATATGCCTTATTTTAATAATGTAATATTTTAACTTTGTTTTGTTGGCTTCAAAAAAATTGTTTAATATAGGTGAATAGTATTTTAAAAGCATCTTTTATAGATCAGCTATTTTATAGTTAAAAAAATAATCACAAAATTTGATAAATACTACAAAATTGTTAGTTTTGACATGAATGTCAATCCATTCGATCCTCTACTTCGCTGCCCTTCGATTCGGCAGATGCACCCACTCCATCCACCGGCGCAGTCGGCCATTCCAGCGTCCCGCCAGCACTTCCAGCAGAAACATGCCGGTGGCCAGGACAATCACCAGGCAGTGGATGCGATAGCTGCCGGCCATTATCTTGGCGGTGATGCGCGGCAGCAGCTCCGGATCGTTGGCGGCCACATCCGGTTTGTCCACATACTGCAGATACCGCCGCTCGATGTGCGCCATCACGCCGGCGCTCAGCAGCTGCTTGATCTTGCGATCGACGGCGGGTCGCAGGAAGGAGCGGCGCGGAAAGTAGATGACCAGCTGGTACATGTAGATGGGCTGGCGGACGAAGGTCAGCCGACTGGTGTTGCGGTGCTGGTGGTTCCAGTACGCCAGGTTGCTGATCAGCGAGATGGTGGTCAGCCGCTCACCAGGACCCGCCCCCTGAACCCGCTCGAAGCGGGACGCAAAGGACTCGCCCAGGCGGCGGGTGAGGGGCCGCGGATAGAAGTCGTGATAGCCGTTCGACACCAGCGTGTAGTTGTCCCGCATCAGGCCGATGAGGTCCGCGGGCAGGGGGCGGTGGTGCGAGAGGCGCAGGACATCGAAGAGGCGCGCCTGGTAGGCACAGCGCAGCACCAGAGTGAGCAGCAGCCAGCTGGCGAGGAGATAGCGCAGGAACCCAGTGCCCGGCAGGCGCTGCGTGGGCATCGGGTTGCCGATGGCCACCAGCAGCAGATTCTCCAGCGGATGGCTGACGCGCAGGCGAGAGCGCAGACAGCAGGTGCTCAGCACCGCCAGCAGCAGGATCGAGATGATCACGCCCCACACCTTGCCCCGAAACGGCAGGATCAGCGGGCCGAAGCGACCCAGGTACCGATCCCGTCGCACCACCATCACAAAGTGGCTCTGGTGGTATACCGTCGACCGGGAGAACTGCCAGCGGCGCTTGTCCGAGCCACTCAGTCCGCCGATGGCTATCGACACGCTTCCGTCAGCCAGCTGCAAGGGAGCCACAAATTCGACAATTTTACCATTTATAGCATTACAAAGTATTAGCATTTGGGCTGATAAATGGAGTGGAATATCATATACTATAGCTACAAATTTAGAAATATCGAAACAAATTGCGTGATTTAATTTTAAAATATTTAAATCAAGTTAGAAAAGTTTACCCATACTGTTAATCAAATTTATCTTATGCATTTCATGGATTTATTAAATAAAAAAGAGTAATTTCAAATTAAAATCAACATAAAATGGATGAAAATCATATCGTAAATATCCTACTATAAATCCGATATTAAAGTTGAGCATGAAATCCTTGCATTAATTTTGTCAATTTATGGTAAGAGAAAAAGTAACAGCTTAAAAAAATCTATTTTGTAAACTTCAAAGTATTTCAAAATATTTTTAAACATTTTTCTTAGTTCTGTGTTTTTAGTTGTGAACTGGTAAATTTACTGTTCCTATTTATTCACTCTTTGAGGTCATAAATTAACTAATACCTTAAATATTAAATAATTGTATAAGCTTAATCGGAAGCAACATTTAAATCAAATTAGTTGTTGGATTTGGACAAACGTTTTAAAATAATTTATGTAAACAATTTTTGAATCTATGTTGTACGTTTTGGATTTATTTTTATATATTATTTTTTTTATAACTTTTTTATAACATATGTATATATTTTAAAATATTTTCAAACTCACCTGCGCAAAGCAGCCGGAAACGTTGCCCTCGCCGAAGATCTGGCTGGGCTCGTGGGGCATATAGAGCTGGATGCGGAACCGCAGCGCCTTGGCCAGCAGCTGGAGCAGATCCCAGTCGATGCCGGACACATCCTGGGCGGGAATCTGTTCGTTGGCGGGCGGCAAGGGGTCCCTGTGCCGCTTGTAGATGAGGTGCGGCGGCAGGTGGTTGGCGCCCACGTTCAGTGGACAGTCGCCCAGGTGGCCATGTCGCACCGGATACAGATCGGCCATCTGCTGCAGCGGCTCCCCGGTAACGCGGTCGAAGTGGTTGATCCGCCGCACTGTGATGCCCGGCTTGCAGTTCGCCTTGAAGAGCTTGTAGCTGTAGGTGGCCACCGTGCCGTCCTCCAGCTGGGCCACCACCACCACATTGACGAACGGCAGCCGCAGATTGGAGGCCACAATCCGTCCCACCGTCCGATTGACGGTCTCCGGACTCTGGAACTCCGTTACCACCACCATGCAGAAGAACTCCCGCTCCAGGAGCTCGTCGGGAAAGTTAAAAACGCGACTTCTGCAAAAGCGGATTTAAAATAGAAGAAAAGTCATGTATAACCTTAAATATTTTTTAATAGAGTACAGAACTTTAAATTAAATATTACAAAAAATATTAAATATTAGGTAATACTCAAAATATTTATCAAATACAAATTTAAATTTCAAGATCATTCTTATTTTTAAAGTATTTATTTAATCATAATATAATGTTTTTATAATATAATTTTTATTTATTATATTATAAGCATTTCTATTATAAGAAAAAATATATCTCAAGTAAATTTTAAAATTTGTTTACCCTTAAATGTAGTAAAACTATTCCTTAAATGCTATAAGCCAATCAAACAAATTTAAATAATATACATTTTAAACAAAAATGAGAAAATTCAGTCTTAAGATCTGTGGGTTAAATCAAATATTTAAATAATAAATAAATAAAATGCAGAAAACTTTAAGATGATGGAGTAAATTTCATAAATTACATTAATTTAAAACTTGTATCTTTAAATAATAATTGAAAATAATTCTATTAATATTAATTAAGCAAACATAATCAATTTGTAAAACATGAAATCTTGCTTTTAAACTCACAGGAAGGCGGTGTGGTCGTGGACCACGAAGAGGGTGTAGTCCCAGCAGGTCTCCTCCGGAGTGCCCCTGTGCAGCAGGACACTGAGGTGGGGGGCGAGACGCTCGAGGACCTGGTCGACGAGTTGTCGCTGGCGGTGGGTCTGCGCATAGGAACACTCCACACAGCTCTGCCGCACGACCAGCGTGTTGATCCTGGTGGCTATGTAGTTCCTGGTCAGGTAACTGGTGGCACTCGCCAGACGCCGCGTGTCCAGCTCCTCCTGGCGATTGCCCATCCTGGCGATGAGCAGATCCTGGCCGGATTCCTGTCCCGCAGCCAGAACTCCCAGCAGAAGGCAGCCGGCGAACGGCCAGTGGATAGCGAGGCGCATGACTGAATGCCAGGACTCTGGCTGCCAGGACATCTGCGAGGCGGTGCTAATGTAATTGGCGATAGCACTCAGCTGATATGCGAGAGGGACGAGCACTCGTCAGGTTTTAATTAATTGCTGATAGTCCTAAGATTCCAATATTAATAAATGTCCTCGAATAGAAAACGCAGCTGTGCTGTTTATAAAATACAAAAGCCATATTTCATGATCAATTTGCGATGTAAAAAATAAGAATTATAAGAATTATAGGAATTATAAGAATTATAAGCATTATAAGAATTATAAGTATTATAAGAATTATAAGAATTATAAGAATTATAAGAATTATAAGAATTATAAGAATTATAAGAATTATAAGAATTATAAGAATTATAAGAATTATAAGAATTATAAGAATTATAAGAATTATAAGAATTATAAGAATTATAAGAATTATAAGAATTATAAGAATTATAAGAATTATAAGAATTATAAGAATTATAAGAAATATAAGAATTATAAGAATTATAAGAATTATAAGAATTATAAGAATTATAAGAATTATAAGAATTATAAGAATTATAAGAATTATAAGAATTATAAGAATTATAAGAATTATAAGAAATATAAGAATAATAAGAATTATAAGAGTAGAATAATAAGAATAATAATAATTATAATTATAATTATTATAAGAACTATAAAAATTATAAAAATAAAATAATACGAATTATAAGAATAATAATAGAAAATAGGAATTATAAGAATTGTAACAATTATAAGAATAAAAATAGAATTATAATAATATTTATAAGAACTATAGAAATCGTAAGAATTCTAATGTAATACAACAAAAATTGGTACATTTTATTTTCATATTTTACAGCATTAAAGATCTGTTTAATTCTACTTAGATGGACTTATATTCGACAATGTATATAAAACCGCTTAAGAGCATAATTTAAACCAAATATGATTAAATACAATCCTTCGCAGAAATTTAAGACTGACTTGCACCGAGGCTTAAGTGACTCACCTGGTACAAAGACCATGATGTTCTTTCGAGATAAACCTCTCGATCTCCGGGCGTCCGAGTCGCCAAGGACGGAAATAGAAATTTACGACCAATTGGATGGCTTTAAATTGAGTCAAGGCTGGCGGTGGCGCCACCCACTCGGCGCCACCCACCCAGCGGCTTGGCCATCAGTCATGAGCCATGAGCCGTGAGCCATGGCCGAAAGCAACGGCAGGAGCAGAGGCAATAAGCGCCACCCAGAGCGCACTTCTTGGTAATTTAAGAAGCATTGCCGGGGCCACGACTTGACCAGAATGTGGTGCAGGGTGGACTAGGGTGGACCAGAATGTGGCGCAGGGTGGTGCAGGGTGGTTCCAGGGCCTTTTGGGTTCACTAGATGTTATTTTACAAGGACACGCGCACAATTTATAATAACGTCGTCTTCGTCTCGGGCTTTTCTTCGTCTTTGGCTTTGGCTTTCTCCTCCGAAAGATGCTTTCCCTTGGCCAAAGGGAAAGCGACCCCACCCCACCCACACCCACTCGCACTCGCACACACACTCGCAGGCCAAGTAAACCGGGCTTTGGGTGCGTCTGTCTGTGTGTGTGTGTGTGTTTGCAAACGAGAAAAATGAAGCGAAACAATTCCAAGTAAGCAAACAAAACTGATGGAAGATAATCTACTTGAAGCATACTTTAAGGCGTATCTAATGGTCCTTTTAATGTTTAAACACGCTTTCGTCCTCGTTCTCAGCCAGCCTCCGCCCCCTCTCTGCCCCGCCCCCCTTTCCCTTCGACGACGCTGCTCGACCAAACCAATGTCCCATGTTTATTTTATCCACATCATCAGCGCTCAAGTCGCCGGAGCAGGGTCCGAATCTGCGGCTGGCTTTTTCTCACAGTAGCCGGTAGCCAATGTCACGTTCAGACCGCCACCCAGCCCCACCCACTAGCCAGCCCCACCCACTAGCCACCCCCTCCTCCAGGATCTACACTGTCAGAAATGAATAGAAAACACCGCTTAAGGAAAGCGAAATATTAGTAAAAATAATTTTCTTTGAAAAGTGAACTATCTCTTTTTTACAAAATTTTAATCGAATGTGGAATCAACAAAAATGAAAATAAAAATAAAAATTGAAAAAAAAAAAATTAAAAAAAGAAATGTAAGAAAAATAAGAGGAAAATAAGAGGAAATATAAAAATAAAAACAAAAAAAAAATAAAAACAGCAGGTTAAAGCAAGAAATTAAGTTATATTTAAATCTTAAAAAATTATAGAAGAATGTTTTAATGACTTTTGATTTTTCTTTTTTTTGTTTCTGGTTGTTGGTTTTTAAAATCTTTTTTTCAGAGTGCATTTTTCCGGCTCTTTTAGCCTGTCGCTGGCCGTCGCCTCGTCTGCGGCTTCTTTTCTGTGTTTATTTTATCATCATAATTTCGCATTTCTGCTTTTATGAATTTTTAATTTGAACAGCCAGGGAAATCCGCATGGCTAATGTCTAATGGAGGCGGGCGGTGTTTCGTGGGCAGCAGATAAGTCGATGATCTGAGGCAGATAGATGGAGTAGCTATATTCCGAATGTCAATTACACGCAATGCTATCGTGATTTGGAGCATGAACTGATAGCAACTTTAAAAGCAAGGAACAATAAATTACAATTTTTTCCACCAATGAAATGTACCTATAAACCAGAGTAATAGAGAGCAATATATATATTAATTTTGTAGATATTTCAGATAGTTGGATTCTCTTGATCCTCGTCGTTATCCGAATCCTCCCACACACAAAAAAAATTGATATGAAACGATGATCGATTTTACCTTACTTAATATCAATTTTAACTTGATATGCTCAAAATGTAAACAGCATGTTTAAAGTAGGGCAGTTCGAATTTCGAATGCTTCTTTCTCGCTTCCACTCAGGTATCTTAAATTGCCATATTGCTTCATCCTCTCTGTTTCGAAGTCAGAGAATCTCCGAGAGAGAAAGAATTCGGTAAAATTATATTATTTAAACGTAAAAACGATATGCCAAAATAAAAACTATTATGAAAAACAAATAAAATTAATTTGTAATATATTATTATGTTCAACTATTCCTATTTTCAGTAGAGTTTAATTACTGGAGGTTGTGTTACGATTTCAGAGATATAACTTAATGTACTTATTTAGCCTCCATAAATGATGTTCCACTGATGGCCACATCCCTTGAGCTAACGACTTTCGTGGGTCGTGCACCTTGGGTGACCTCATCGAACCGCCTATCGCTTGAATATTTAATGCTGTGCTCCCCCGTTTTGGGGCGCCCCTGCTCCTTCTCTCCTGACTGCCAGTTGGCTAAACCGCAAATATCGCACAGCTTGTTCGCTGGTGGCATCATTACCCATGTTGCCACATGGCAGCCACCAGCCAACAGCCACCAACCACCGACCACCGACTTTTTCTGGTTCGGCTTTTGGCTGCCGCCGTGGCAGGTCCTTTGGTCCTTTGGTCCTTTTGCGAAAAACGATTACGCACTAAGCCTATAACTTATGTTGATGTTTTCTTTCCGTCTTAACATTTGCAAATTTGTCATTTTTTTCCTTTGTGCAGCTCGGGCTGAGCCTTGGCTTTATCTCACCAATATTTTGCCAGCGAGTCCCTGTCTCTGGCCGTTTGCTTGTGGCTCTTTCTGTATTTTTTCCGGAATCCGGAGTCCGGACCACCACCCCCCATCTTAAGTAGTCCTGCCCCGGCAGTTTTAAGTACTGTTTGCTTATTCCAGGAGCGTTATCTAGGCACCGTCCACCCCCCAAACCCCCTGCAAACCCGGCTCTGTGTATCATATTAAACTAATCCTAAATGGTTTCTTCACGGTACATTTGCTGGCACTTGTTAGGCACTCGGAACGACAAACCACAATCTGCCTTTACAATATGCACCTGCATATTGTTGGCATTCTGCCGGCTACACATATTTGTCAGTACAAGCCCAACAACAAACATGGGAAGCCCAAAGAAAATCCAAAGGAAAACTGGGGCGAGGCAGGCCAAGCCAGGCGGCTCGCATGCCAGCTGGGGGATATTGGTAAAGTCAAATGCGATTAGGGACTTTCTTTATTTTCTCCGGGGACAGCGGCAATCGAGGCGGCAGCCACTCGGCACCCAGATATATCCACTGCTCTGGATTATCCAGCCCCATTGGGGTTTTTGTCTTCTAGCCAGGTGAACAGCGTACAGTTGCTGCGATTGCAGAGACCATGGGGACTAAGCCCAGTGAAATGCACAAATGTTAAGGGGAAAACAATTATGATAAGGCTGCGAATTCACAATCAAGTCGAAGTGATTGCCAGCATTTTTTCTAGGCATTTTAAATATGAAATATAAACTGTGGAGGTACCAATTTATCTATTTACTAATATAAAAGAACAGATAAATTTATAAATATAAATAATTATAAATATATTACAAAATAGTTTTGTAAAAATATGGTCAAATTCGAAATTTTTTCTGGTATACATTTTTGTTTTAAACGTTTATAATAAATATAAAAATCCAATAAAATAAAAAAAATATTAGAAACAAAATAAGTCAATTTTAGATTAATAAAAATAAAACCTTCCACAAATATAACTATAATATAAAAAAGAGAGAACATCAAAGGTTAGTGTCTCAACAATCAAATACCCGTTACTCAGCTAAAGCAAGCAGTGGCAAGTAGGGCATGCCAAGCAGTCGCTTGAAAATGGCGCCATCTACGTGGCGGGCAAATCATTTTTTGCCTATAACTTTTTACAGAGTGGTCCGATATAAAAATTTCTTCTAGGTATTAATAAACCAAACAAAATATAAAATATTGTAATAAAAATATGGCTAAAAATTAAGAATTAAGAAAAATTATAAAAAAACAAACAACAAAACAAGACAAGTATACCTTTAATTTGAATTCCTTAAGTCGAGTCAAAGTTAATCAAAATTGAAGTAGAAGTCAGTTTCAAGTGCCAGTTATTAGACAATTAATCCTCAATTCGGCAATAAATTCTACAGAAGTCACAGCACAAGGAAATTGACAAGTGGAGCGGACTTACCTCAACTTTGAAAATGCAAACAGAGTGCGAGTAATTCAATTAAGCAGAACCTCAATCAATCAACCAATACTAATGCCTCGATCGAACCAGTGGCCATCTAGTCGAAGTATCGACGCATTGATTAATGGCTTCGCATTCAATGTAAAATTCAATGCCGCTAATTGGGCAACAAATTAGAAATCTATGAAAATAATCATTACACACCGCCCACCCTGCGGCTCCCAGGGGCTAATGATCCGATCTCAAAGCCCCCCAAACTCCGAAACCCCCAAATGGACTGGCTTTTGGCCATCGGACTTAACTTGGTCCGCAGACATAATGGTAAAATCAATGGATTTGCATGCATATATGCAGGCGACGTCCTCTTTAATTCGCAAACTCCTGTCCAACACCGCTCGCTTATAAAGTTATGCGCTAATAAATAGTTCACAATGGAGTATAAATTGGCAGTTTCAACCGAAAATCGGGGGGTTTCTGAATTTCGAATTTCGATTGGTGAGAGCCAAAGTGTGTGTGTGTGGATTGCATGTAGAAGCTGCCGCAAAATGATAATAATTACGTGCATTATGTTTAATGCAAGCGATGAACAAACCGAATGAAAATGGGAAAGAGGGCCACGCAGATGAAGTGAGGGGTCGATGAGCGGCCATTGATTTCAGCTTTTAATTTGAGGCCATTGTTCTAAGGCGGGCGCACTGAAAGAAATGTGTGTCGAAATAAATAAAAATTATATACAAGATATTTTTTTAAAATTATTAATAAACAAGTTTTACAAAATTAAACTTTCTAAATTTCGCAAAAATAATGTAAAATGTAAAATATAATAATTAATAATAATTTTTTTTTTATTTTTTTTATAAAAATTATTTTGTACATTAAAAATAAGACAACAAAATAAATCAATACAAAATCAATCAAAAATCTACATTGGAATTTTAAAATATTTTACCTTCGTGAAAACTCGAAAAACATAAAAAAATACTTTTAAAAAATTCTATTTTTGTTTTAGTAATCAGACATTATTTCTTTCAGTGCGTGGATATGTGTGTGGGGGGGTTAAATGCGAGTGCATGTAAATGTTGCCGCCGTGGCCAAACAATAGCCGCTAGTTAGTTTGCTGGCCGCTTGTTTTTTTGCAACTATTACGGCTCGATCTTTAACCCCCTTATCCCCCCTCTCTCCCCCCGGCCAACGGTTTTTTGTGTGTTGCATTAATTAAAACACAATCATCGCAAAATTATGCATGCCGCTGCCTCGTTGCTGGACACAAAATTATTTATTGAAGGCATTCAAATAAATAACAATGCCCCAGTAAACCCCCCAAAAAAACACCCCACTTGCATGGATATTTGGCAGTTGATTAGCAACCAGAAAATTAGGCAAAAATAAGGAAAACGTCAACGGTTGCAGTCATGATGTGCAATTATAAATGCGAAAATTGTGAATGAAATGCCTCCACACAGATAGTTAAATAACTAAAAACAAGGCACATTTTTCCAATAGTACAGGAAATTTATAATATCTTAAAATATTTATTAAGAATTTCATATAAATGCTGAAAAATTGAACTATCGTGAGCTTTGAATAGCGCCCCCTGGCGTAAAGTAGGAAAGGCAAGATTGGTTTAAACAACAGATGGCGCTAATCAAAGTCAGTAAGGAAATTTTTAGTGATATGGGGATTTAAATGAAACAATATAATGTTAGATATTTAAAAATGTATTTTTAAATTAAACATAATTGTTAGCTTGCTCAAAATAATAATCTTATATCGTTTTTAAAAGTACTAATAAGTGCTTGGATTTCTTATTCCCTACCAAAAAAAAGAAAATATTTACTTTCCACACATTAAAAAGCTGAAAATAAAATTTATATACATAACTGTAAGGAAGTTTTCATAAATATATGAACATTTAATCCAAAACGTATTTAAATGAACGTGTTCTCATTATAAATAAATGAGCAGTAATGACTTTAAAAATAAGTAAAGTGGCTACCCAATAAGTAGTTACAAAGCATTTACACAATGGACAACATTTAATTGAACATGGTTAATGACAGCTCACTCGGCAGCAAACCGTAAATATAAACGCATTAATGCCCGCATTCGCAACTAAGCTGTAAGTGCCAAGCGAAACAGCACAGAAGCGCAGTGGAGCTGCAATAGCGGTAATGACAGTAACACGAAATCGGTTAAGACAGCATAGCAACAATACCAATTACAGATGCATCGATGGTACAGTGAGAAAAAGCATTCCACTGGATTTATTGTGGTAATTTGAATTTGTATTATTGCTCATAAAAGTAGGCTACGTAAAGTGTGCAGATACAATAATAATTCTAAAAATCATTCAAAAAATAATTTCAAAATTATTTTAAAAAATAATTTGAAAATAAATTTAACAAGAACCTTGCTTTAACATCTAAATTTTTTACCATAAAAACCTTGGGAGGCAAACGGGATTTTTGGTTATTTTTAATCTCTAACAACAGAAAAAAATGTGGATTATTTAATTATGTTTGGTCCAAAAAATGAAATCCTATTTGCGCTCCCTAATATGATAGCTTAATGTGTGCAAAAATTGTATTCGAAAACTAATAATTTCTTTATGAGATATAGACCTTGGGAATTTTTCGTACAGATTCCTTTAAAAATTACTCATACGACACGTATGACAGTTAGTGCTTTCTCCCATTTCTTTCCCCGTCAAATTTTTTTTTTAATATTACAATTTATTTTTAAGAAAAAATAAATTTAACATTTTTATGAAAGGCTATATAATTTCTTGATCGATTAGTGAAGACATCACAAAGATAAAACGTTCCGAAGTTAAAAACATAATAAGTGAATGCAACTTTTTCGAAAAAGTGCAGAAATGCCATATTTTGACCCCTAAAACTCGTTCAAATGAAGTTCTTATTTTGTGATTGTGAACTGGATGAAAATCGGACCTTCGAAACAGATTTTGACTTACTTTCAATCGATTTCAACAAAACTGCAGCTTGTTCCCACGAAGAATCCCACGCCAAAGAATCACGAATCCCGGAGTGCAGATATTGAAAATCAAAGCGTAAATGGCAGTCAAGCACATTGCAGTGTTGTTTGTGTGAGACCGTGCAAAAGAGCCCAAAACTGTAAATCGTATTAAAATAATTACATTTAATGGCGGCCGATCTCTCCGCCCGAAACTCAATTGTTTTTATTAACGCCACATGTAATTGCAACCGATGCAGTTGCAACTCCGCATCGCACATCGCACGTTGCATGTTGCACGTGTCCAGCCATATGGAAATCCCCCGGAGGTCTGGTCTGCGATTGGATTTGGTTAAAGGCCGGGTCGAATAGTTAACGACTATTTAACCAGAAGGAATTAACCTCATTTTCATGGTTTCATAATTAATCCAATTTGTTCAACATATAAATTTCGCCGTCTCGCACTTTTTCCCTCTTTTTTTTTTTTGCATTTTGGACTCCTCCACTGAGCGATCATAATTGGAAATTTATTATCCACCGCGGAGTTGTCGACAGGGGAGTTTTGCCTGTAATCAATATGCAATTGTGTCGCCATCTCTCTCTCTCGCTCGCTCTGGCATGCAGATCTACCCTCTCGTTCGGCGGCCACGTGGCGTATACGCAATGCGGACAATCGGCAACAGAAACAGGAACAAGAACAACTTAATACGCGGCCACAAACAAGGGCAATTATGAAACGCAAGCACTTGTGCCCAAGAGATGTTGTGGCTGCTGAGGGGGTGGTATTCAATGGGGTGGTCCACCCTGGGTGGGGGTGGCAAAAGTCCGCCCCGTAAGCTGCCACGAATTTCCCAGCCGGGAGAGGATATTTATTTTCCCATTCAAAGTTCGGGAAATGTTCAGCGTAAAAGCTATCGTGTCCTAAAAGCTTTCGAATTCGACGAACTATGTTTTTCGCAGAACTTAGTTTGAAACAGTCTTAACAGCTGTTAATAAAAGTCACTGTTATCTTTATTTCAGTTTACATTAACATTTCTTTTACGTTCTTTCCGTTCCATTGGCTTTACATTTTCAGACTTACCTATGGGGTTACATAGAGGTTTTGGCACTAAAACAAGCACTTTTCAAATTTTCTTTGCCACATTTTAGATATAAAATTAAAAAGAAATAAGATAGCATCACAATTTTTTTAAAAAAAAATTCAAAAAAATAAAATTTGTATCCTGAAATGCCAAGTTATACGGAATTTCACTACGAGTTCAGGAAGGTATCTCATTCCACATTTGGACAATTATTTTAATTTTTATGGCAAAAATACTGATTGTTTTATTGGCGAAAAATAAGGATTTCGATTTTTGGCAAAAATGTGATTTTTCGTATAACTTCTTTTTGCTCTATCTTTTGCAAAAATGGTTCAAAATTAAAACGGCGAACTGTTCTGAGCAGATAACAACCTTTTTATTAATATTAGTGCACTTTCCGGCTGAATTGGAAAATTTAAAATTTTTTCAAATTTTCGAATTTTTTTATAAGGGGTAGCATCACAATTTTTTGAAAAAAATTTCAAAATAATAAAATTTGTATCCTGAAATGCCAAGTTATAGGGAATTTCACTACGAGTTCAGGAAGGTATCTCATTCCACATTTGGACAATTATTTTCATTTTTATCGCAAAAATACTGACTGTTTTATTGGCGAAAAATAAGGATTTCGATTTTTGGCAAAAATGTGATTTTTCGTATAAATTCTTTTTGCTCTATCTTTTGCAAAAATGGTTCAAAATTAAAACGGCGAACTGTTCTGAGCAGATAACAACCTTATTATTAATATTAGTGCACTTTCCGGCTGAATTGGAAAATTTAAAATTTTTTCAAATTTTCGAATTTTTTTATAAGGGGTAGCATCACAATTTTTTGAAAAAAATTTCAAAATAATAAAATTTGTATCCTGAAATGCCAAGTTATAGGGAATTTCACTACGAGTTCAGGAAGGTATCTCATTCCACATTTGGACAATTATTTTCATTTTTATGGCAAAAGTACTGACTGTTTTATTGGCGAAAAATAAGGATTTCGATTTTTGACAAAAATGTGATTTTTCGTATAACTTCTTTTTGCTCTATCTTTTGCAAAAATGGTTCAAAATTAAAACGGCGAACTGTTCTGAGCAGATAACAACCTTTTTATTAATATTAGTGCACTTTCCGGCTGAATTGGAAAATTTAAAATTTTTTCAAATTTTCGAATTTTTTTATAAGGGGTAGCATCACAATTTTTTGAAAAAAATTTCAAAATAATAAAATTTGTATCCTGAAATGCCAAGTTATAGGGAATTTCACTACGAGTTCAGGAAGGTATCTCATTCCACATTTGGACAATTATTTTCATTTTTATGGCAAAAGTACTGACTGTTTTATTGGCGAAAAATAAGGATTTCGATTTTTGACAAAAATGTGATTTTTCGTATAACTTCTTTTTGCTCTATCTTTTGCAAAAATGGTTCAAAATTAAAACGGCGAACTGTTCTGAGCAGATAACAACCTTTTTATTAATATTAGTGCACTTTCCGGCTGAATTGGAAAATTTAAAATTTTTTCAAATTTTCGAATTTTTTTATAAGGGGTAGCATCACAATTTTTTGAAAAAAATTTCAAAATAATAAAATTTGTATCCTGAAATGCCAAGTTATAGGGAATTTCACTACGAGTTCAGGAAGGTATCTCATTCCACATTTGGACAATTATTTTCATTTTTATCGCAAAAATATAACTTCTTTTTGCTCTATCTTTTGCAAAAATGGTTCAAAATTAAAACGGCGAACTGTTCTGAGCAGATAACAACCTTTTTATTAATATTAGTGCACTTTCCGGCTGAATTGGAAAATTTAAAATTTTTTCAAATTTTCGAATTTTTTTTATAAGGGGTAGCATCACAATTTTTTGAAAAAAATTTCAAAATAATAAAATTTGTATCCTGAAATGCCAAGTTATAGGGAATTTCACTACGAGTTCAGGAAGGTATCTCATTCCACATTTGGACAATTATTTTCATTTTTATCGCAAAAATACTGACTGTTTTATTGGCGAAAAATAAGGATTTCGATTTTTGGCAAAAATGTGATTTTTCGTATAACTTCTTTTTGCTCTATCTTTTGCAAAAATGGTCCAAAATTAAAACGGCGAACTGTTCTGAGCAGATAACAACCTTATTATTAATATTAGTGCACTTTTCTGCTGAATTGGAAAATTTAAAATTTTTTCAAATTTTCGAATTTTTTTATAAGGGGTAGCATCACAATTTTTTGAAAAAAATTTCAAAATAATAAAATTTGTATCCTGAAATGCCAAGTTATAGGGAATTTCACTACGAGTTCAGGAAGGTATCTCATTCCACATTTGGACAATTATTTTCATTTTTATGGCAAAAGTATTGACTGTTTTATTGGCGAAAAATAAGGATTTCGATTTTTGACAAAAATGTGATTTTTCGTATAACTTCTTTTTGCTCTATCTTTTGCAAAAATGGTTCAAAATTAAAACGGCGAACTGTTCTGAGCAGATAACAACCTTTTTATTAATATTAGTGCACTTTCCGGCTGAATTGGAAAATTTAAAATTTTTTCAAATTTTCGAATTTTTTTTATAAGGGGTAGCATCACAATTTTTTGAAAAAAATTTCAAAATAATAAAATTTGTATCCTGAAATGCCAAGTTATAGGGAATTTCACTACGAGTTCAGGAAGGTATCTCATTCCACATTTGGACAATTATTTTCATTTTTATCGCAAAAATACTGACTGTTTTATTGGCGAAAAATAAGGATTTCGATTTTTGGCAAAAATGTGATTTTTCGTATAACTTCTTTTTGCTCTATCTTTTGCAAAAATGGTTCAAAATTAAAACGGCGTACTGTTCTGAGCAGATAACAACCTTATTATTAATATTAGTGCACTTTTCGGCTGAATTGGAAAATTTAAAATTTTTTCAAATTTTCGAATTTTTTTATAAGGGGTAGCATCACAATTTTTTGAAAAAAATTTCAAAATAATAAAATTTGTATCCTGAAATGCCAAGTTATAGGGAATTTCACTACGAGTTCAGGAAGGTATCTCATTCCACATTTGGACAATTATTTTCATTTTTATCGCAAAAATATAACTTCTTTTTGCTCTATCTTTTGCAAAAATGGTTCAAAATTAAAACGGCGAACTGTTCTGAGCAGATAACAACCTTTTTATTAATATTAGTGCACTTTCCGGCTGAATTGGAAAATTTAAAATTTTTTCAAATTTTCGAATTTTTTTTATAAGGGGTAGCATCACAATTTTTTGAAAAAAATTTCAAGATAATAAAATTTGTATCCTGAAATGCCAAGTTATAGGGAATTTCACTACGAGTTCAGGAAGGTATCTCATTCCACATTTGGACAATTATTTTCATTTTTATCGCAAAAATACTGACTGTTTTATTGGCGAAAAATAAGGATTTCGATTTTTGGCAAAAATGTGATTTTTCGTATAACTTCTTTTTGCTCTATCTTTTGCAAAAATGGTTCAAAATTAAAACGGCGAACTGTTCTGAGCAGATAACAACCTTATTATTAATATTAGTGCACTTTCCGGCTGAATTGGAAAATTTAAAATGTTTTCAAGTTTTCGAATTTTTTATAAGGGGTAGCATCACAATTTTTTGAAAAAAATTTCAAAATAATAAAATTTGTATCCTGAAATGCCAAGTTATACGGAATTTTACTACGAGTTCAGGAAGGTATCTCATTCCATATTTGGAAAATTATTTTAATTTTTATGGCCAAAATACTGACTGTTTTATTGGCGAAAAATAAGGATTTCGATTTTTCGAAAAATTTTTCAAATTTTTAAATCACAACTTTTTGAAAACATTTTCAAAAAAATAAAATTTTTTGTCTAAAATGCCAGGTTATTAGGATTTCCATATTTGGACAATCTTTTTTATAAATTAGCTGAAATAATATTAGCAACAAGTATCCTTGGACTCCGAATAAATCGTGCTACAAACGGAGAATTAGCCGTGACTCAGACCCTCTCCTGTTATACGAATTTTTCGAAGAGCAAAACTGATGGTTATTTGCTTAAGAGTTTTAAGGGTCCAAACAGCGCATGTCTTAATCATTAACAGGAGCGAAGAGCGAAGTAAAATAACAGGGAGAATGGCAAGTAGCACTCTTTGTATTACCATCCATTATTCAGTACACTTAGCCAAGTTTCACACCCAACCATAATTATTGAAAATACGAAAGAACAGCATCTGAAATCTCTTCTTTCTCCGTTGCGCAGAATCCGAGAGAAATTGAGAAATAGCTGCTAATAAAATTCGTTTAACAGGAGTTCAAGAGAAGCCGGCTTCTTTTTTGGACGGCCGCATTTTATCCGAAATATCAGCTGAATTTTGCGCCGGAGCAACACATTAACCCTTCAGCCTGATTTTTTCCCGTTCCCATCCTCGCGGCATCCGAATAAATCTCAATTACCGTAGCAACAAATCATTGGCGGTGCTAATGTAGCTAAAACACAATAAAAAGTCTCAAGGATTTTCCACAAGAAGATTTGTTTTCATTTTATCAAATAATTGCAACAGAAGGGGGCGAAATATATTTATTTTGTCTGATTTCGTGGATATATAATTTCAACATACTTAACGCCATAAATTAATTACTATAAAATTTATATTCGATTTTACAAACCCAAATAAACATTTTGAAAAATACTCAACTATTTACAAATTCAATATTTGCAGCCATAAAATTTGCATTGGAAAAATAACAATCAATATGTTATCAAAATAATATTAAAAAAAAAGTAATACAAGATTTTTAGTTTTTAGAGATGGTAAATCCTTGACAAAAAATACATAAAGAAATAATGAGTAATATTTACAAAATATATTTACAAGATTTTTGAAACGAAAAAGTAAAAAATATTTAATATGTATTATAAATATTAATAACTATTCCCGTACATAAAGAAATAATAAATAATATTACAAACAATGTAAAAATTTTAAAGCAAAAAAGCCTTAAAGATCTGTTAAAAAATATTAAATATTTATAATAAACGAATCGTTTTGAAGTTGATAGGCATTAAAGCGGCGTAAACTCACAGTTTCCGTGCTCTTGTTTTATTAATTTGAGAAAATCCACAGACAATAAATCAACCTGAGTAGCAGCTATCTTATGGCCGGAACATCAACTATATTGTTCGCCTTTTTTTGTTTTGGGGGAGAGGGAGTTTTGTTTTTGTGTCGCATACATTTCGAGGCTTCCGGTTCCAACGTCTTCATTTTGCAGTCATCACGTTTCACCCCGCTTCCTTTTCCGACCCCCCGCCTCTGGCACATTTTCGCCTTTTAATTTCGCACTTGGGTCATTTTGTTGTTTGGTGTGGATTATAAGACCACTTCATATTCATGCAACTAACAACCGACCAAGCCGGCGCAAAAAAAAGGGCCACCGCCACCCAAACCCCCCGGAAAGCCAGACATTTGCTACTTTGGAGCTGACGGGCCAAAAGGGGGTGTAGGCATAAAAACCAGCTGCCTTTTGTATTTAGCCACAAAAAAGGCGGGAGAAGGATGGCAAGGGGAGGGGTCGAAGGCGAAGAACAACGGCAGCAACAATAAACATTCCCAGCGACTGGCTGGTCAAGTGCAAGCTGACCGAAATGAAGGGCCAAAAGGTTTTGCGCCGGGCCAAGGGGCAAAAACAGTCAACGGGCAGCAAAGGAGACGAAAAAGGCCAGGCCAAAACGGTCTTGGCCCGGGTAAACTCTATTTTCACACGGCGAAAAACGTGAAAAATATAAATATTTTATATTTTATTTACAGATTATTACAAAAACATTAAAAAATATTTTAAATATCTGTAATTAAAAATACACAGTTTTAAAATCACTTATAAAGGCACCTAAAAGTATGCAGTGGCGTATTTATACAGGTATATTGCATAAAATATAATATTAAATACTATTTATTATTAATAAAACAGCGAAAAACTTATAAAAAAAATATTATTCTTTTTATTTCTAGATTAATACCATTATTTATTTAAAAAATATTATTTATTATTATTTTAGGTGCCTAAAAGTATGCAGTGTAGTATTTATACAGGTATGTTGCATAAAATATATATTGAATATACGTTTTTATTAATTTTTGTAGATCGTTTGATACTTATATCTGGAATAATATTTATTTTTTCCCCGTGCACAAAAACACTTCAATGTCTGCCATTCGTCGTCGCTGGGACAATGTGATGGAGTGAAAAAGAAAAGCACACGGAAAACACAGAAAGAGGAGCTCACAAAAGTAACAACTTAATTTCTACTCCCTTTTTCCACAGCTTGCTGCTTGGTTACCCTTTTGAATTCATACTGCCCTCATTGGCCATCCATTGAAACATTGAAACGTACTCCATCAATCAGAGAGAGCCAAAAATGTTCGCAACTAGCAGATGATTGGGGCTTTGGGAAAGTTCAAGACCCTTCCATAATGTCCTTACTTCTCTACAGAAATGATTTTTGTAAGCATTTCGTTTCAATAATGTCACATTTTGCACGCAGTTATTTCGGGTTTGACAAGCTAATTGGAATAAAGGACACAAACTTAAGGCGATAAGGTTTCCATTGATAGAATTCATGGAATAGATTTCTGCTGCATGTTGGTATAGTAGATATAATAGGACGAACAACTGACTTATAACTAGAAATTAAGTACATAAATGATTCCTAATGCTTGATGAATTTTAAAAATAAGGTTCTTTTAATAAATATATTTATTGCAAATCTAATAAAAAATCTTATATTTTTTAGAAACTTCTTTCATTCACTATAAAATAATCATTACTAACTAAATAATTATTACATAACGAAAAGTTAAATTTCAAAATCTAATTTGCTAGATTTACACTGAAACTCTTGGCTTAAAAATGATCCAAAAGCCCTTGTTGTCCGAGCTAATTTTCCTTAAGCTCTATTAAGAACTATCATCAGGTGTCTCTTTGTTAGTTACCCTTGACCCTTTGCCTTTCCATTTCCCCTCCCCACCCCTTGTTCCACCCAGCGCCCACTTAAGCCGTATAATACCAATTTAGAAGCCCGCGAGGGGAAAAGGAACTCAAGCTGCCAAGGCAAGCGCCTTAAATAACGGGGAAAAAGTTGGTGGCCTTTGTTCCACGTCCGTTTTGTGGGCCACTTTTATTTATATGAACATATATACACTGAGAAAAATATTTAATTAGCTCAACATTACTAAAAATATTAAAGAAAAAACACAAAAATATAAATTAAATATATTTTTTATAGGCAAAAATAATTTTTGCAAATTTTATAGCGCCCTAAAAAGGATTTAGGAAATATATAGCACGAAAAAAGGTATAGTAAAAGCAAAATAATTTGTCTCGACGTATTTTCTCTCGATGCCCGCATAATTTATTTTCTTTATTTCTGGCTTTGCTAAATGTCTGAAAAAAGTGGCAAAAGAACTGGGGTCATAGTTCACAGCTGTTCATTTGTAGCGCCTTTTTCAGCCACTTGTTTTGCGACCCGTCCCGTTTTTCCGTTCCACTTCCGCCTCCGTTTCTGTTTCTTTTCCGCCGTTCCCCTTTCACACTCCCCCACTTTTTGCCTTTTTTCCGACGACTTCCTGCTTTTCTTTTCGGGGTTATTGTTGTTGATAATTTGTTGACCATCACATTTTCCGCACATTTTGCGTCTACATTTTATTCCGGACTGCAAACTTGGAACTTCTTCATTTGTCTCTCTCCGACTGTCTCTTTCTTCTTACCAACGTCCATCTCGCTCGCTTCGAGTGATGCTGTCCCTGTCGCACGCACTTCATGCATTATTTAACTATTTTCTGTCCACCATTCTCGTCTGCATTTTGCCCTGTTTTGTTTTGTTTTAATTAAAAGTGCTGACCGCCAAAGAGCTGTACCTAGTTTTCCCCCGCGTTTTCCGTTCTGTGGGTTTTCAGTGCGAACCCTCTCCCCCTCTCCCCCTCTGCTCATCTTCCACCCCCATTCCCACTTCTCGAGGCATGTCTGTGCATTAATGTGGCTTATAATCAAGATCCGCCAACAAAAAGCGTAGCAAAATGGAGTCGAGTCAAGTGGAATGGAATAAAAAGTTGTTCGTCCTGCTTTTTGGCCACATCAAAGGCAAGGCCACTCCAGCCCCTATTTCGGCCATCCCCATCCCGTTTCCTCCATTTCAGGACCCATCCTCATCCATCGATTGTGGTCGCATTTTGTTGTTTATGCTGTATTCCATTTCGGTCTGTCGAAACTTTCCTCATCCGCTTATCGCCGTTTGCGGTTTTCATATATCCCAGATATCCTAGATGGAAATGCATAAATATAGAAGGACATATGGTCAAAGATTGGGGGATTACTTGTACATCTATTACGAATAAGACAAAAAAAAGCTTACACAGAAAAAAACCTATATGAAATAGGATCAATTCAACCTTATTTCATATCAATATGATATGATTATTGTCAAATTTACGATTTAAACATATCAACTTGATATTATATCAGTTTTACTATTTTAAAATACCAAATTTAGTTTTTTTCAAAGGAATAATAAAAATTAAGTTAAACATAATCTTTATTCATATCAAAATGATATGAATGACTTGATCTGTGTAGAAATATTTTTTTGAAAAATGTAAATGCTAAGCAATCTTATTTAAATTTACATATATTTCCATTGAATTTATTAACTATTTTAATTTATTTTCGTTTTTAGAAAACATAAACGTTTCAATACACATAAAAAACTTTAAAAAATGTAAATTAAATAACTTTTAAAGTAAGCTTTGTGTTTAACATCAAATACATATTATGTATTTATAAGTTAGCTGGGATAACACGTTCAAAGTCAGAACAGAATAGAATTTTTTTCGAACTTTATTGTCGGCCAAATACTCGTACGGGAAACATTAAAATTTTTACAGATAACAAATTACAAATACAATGGCAGGAAAAAAGAGTGGAAAAGTACAGCGCCAGCCAAACAGCAAGTTACGGATTATATGCATTTCTCGCCATAGATATCGTCACCTTATAAGAGCAATAAAAAAGAGGCTTGTGCCAAATGTAGAACCCTGCGATTTGCGACTATTCCGCGTAGAGACGTTGTACGAGACCAATATTGAGACTTTTAAAAACTTGGTGAGTATGGGAGTTATTAGAACTTTGAAATACATTCTTTACGTTATTAAAATATGTACACAGAAAAAAAAATTGAGATGAAATAGGATTAGATTTTCCTTATTTCATATCAATAAAAAACCGATATGATTAATGTTAAATTTATGATTTAAACATATCAACTTAATATTATATCATATCAGTTATTTTATTTTAAAATACTAACATATAATGAAAAATAAGTTAAACATAATCTTTATTCACATCAAAATGATATGATATGAAAATATCAAATTGACCAGCACATCTCAATCTGATCTTTTGTCAAATTTGTTTCTGTGTAAATGTAATAGAAAGCACCTGTGACCACTGAGGGTCAGGCTACTACGGAAAGCCCCGATATATTTCGACGGGATGGGCCGTGTCAAAGGCGCTCTCCATATGCTCGTGAGAGAGAGGCGTTGAAGCAAAAGACACCATCCAGATCGAAGAAGAGTCGTGTTCATAAACGCATCTCAGGTCGCTTGGGCTCTGCGATTGCCTACATCCATTATATGCACAAGTTTCGGCGAAAGAATCCCCATTTAAATGTTAAGGATCTATTGGAGAAGGCAGCCCTTATATGGTACCGTCTGAAAGATGAGGAGCGCCAACTATTTTACAAGCCCCTTTGGTAGAGTTCCCTAAACACAAAGATGTTGACAAATAATAATAATAATTCCCAAACTATTTCAGGACCGTACGAACGGGATAAGAAACCATACTTTGGTAGAGTTCCCTGAATATGACTAAAATTAATTCCCAAACTATTTCGGGATCGTAAGAACAGGATAAGAAACCATACTAAATTAGGACCCTTTGGTAGAGTTTTCTAATCATAAAAGTATTGACAAATAATACTAATTCCCAAACTATTTCAGGACCGTAATTACAGGATAAGAAACCATGCTCAATATTGGCAATTTTGAAATCTTAAAATTCGAAGTGAATATTTAAATAAAACTAATTAGTTTCTGTAAACTATTTGACATTATGACGCGTTGAAAAATATTGGTAAAAATCACTGTTGCAAAACGCTTTTAAGCCAAAAGCATTGTGATAATTTGCACCATTTGCTCCATTTAAAAATAAAACCCCCGTGCGAATACCTTGACCCGCTGACCCGATTCGCTGACTCGCTCGATTCATTTCAATATTTTCCGGAAATTTTGCGGATTCTCCAGCGGTGAGGTGAATGGCATACAAAAAGAGTGCTCATCGGGGGTGGGAAAAATTCGAAAAGGGCGGAAATTCCGGCAAAAATGGGTTAGGGGATGGCGGAGCAAAATTAACGACACGGCGCGGTTTTCATTTGTTTTCTAATTTAAATTTATGTTTATGAGTTATGGACGAAGGCAGCGGGGCCCCGCCCATTCAACCGCCCGCCCACTTATAATTATGAGTTTCTGGTCTAGGCTCTTTGAGGTTATGTTCGCAGGCAGGCTATTAATTTTTGAGCACTTCGCTTCGCGGCCTCGGATTAGTTTACAGTCCATTATTGTGAAGGCAACGACGAAGGATGTGGGGAAACTTTCGTGTAATTGGATGAACAGCGGCCAACAGGCGAATGAGTAATGTGGACGGCAATTGACAGATGGGTAAGTCGATTCACCCGATAAATCCTCACTTCAAAAATGATGGAGTTGAGCTGGTTTCGAATTAACTTTATGTGGACTCTGATTAATTAAAATAACTTAAGTTAGAATTAATTTAAAAAATGTTCTGATCCGTGTATTCATTCAGTTTTTTCTGTAAATTCCATACTTTTAAATACAATTCCAAATACATACTCATTGAATTCCAAGAGCCTGATGTTCAGTTTTGTACCTCGAACCATCCAATATTTCGATGCTTTGCTGATGCGGCAGTCGCCCGGTTTTTGGCCCAAAAGAGTCCTAAAATTCGCGAGGGGCTGGGGATTCCAGGATAGTTGGCCACAAAACGGGACTGAGGTTAAGGCCACGCCCCCCATCCGCCGCCCCTCCTGAGAGGGGAAAAAATTCATTTATTATTAAAATCACTTTCGTTGCAATGAGGATTCCAAATGTCCTATCGTTTCGTTTGTTTTTATTGGTGTGCGTGTGTCGCCCTTTCTATCTCTCAGTCCGTCTCTCTTTATCTAACCATCTGCCGTCTCTTTCGTGGCCTGTGTTTGTCCAAAATCCTGACGAGAATTGTCTTGAACTAGTCCAGTTCCGTGTGTAATGTGCTTTGGTCCCCTGGCTGCCCCCACATCCATCCGCCGTTCTGGAATCCCTGCTCTATAAACCTCTACTTGGTGGAAGAGATGTTAACTTGGCTATTTTATAACTAAAATTGTTTAGTTCTTGGAAATAGTTCAGTTTTGGCTTTTAAACATGATATTTCTTTAAGGTGCCACGGAAATCGAGTTCATTTTTTAAAGTGTCGAAAAATATGCAACAATATATTTTTAATTTACAAAAATATGAAATCATCGCCTACTTTTAAGCACCTTCTTTAGTGATTTTGTTCAAAAATAAGAAGTTATTATTCCGATTAATACTTATTCGAAAAGTACTTGATCTTTTGTATTTGTATTTAAACATGATATTTCTTTAGGGTGCCACAGAAACCAAGATCGCTTTTGAATGAGTAAAAAAGTAGGCAACAAAATATATTTTTAATTTAAGAAATAAAAATTTATTGCCTACTTTTAAGCACCTTCTTTAGTGATTTTGTTTAAAAACAAAATGTTATAATTTCGATTAGAACTTATTCAAAAAGTACTAGATTTTTTATTTCTTATACCATGACTTGGCTTATTTTTTCTATCCCTAAACGTCAGCATTGGCATACCATTCGCCAGCCTCCAGAAGGATCTGCAGCACTCGTCCTGTGAAACCCTCCCCGTCCACCCACTTTGGAGGCCCTTGTTGTTGCCGGGTTAACAAGTGTCATATGTGGTTGCTGGATGTATCTCCATCTGTCTGACTGTGGTAATGGCACAGCCACTACTCCGTATTTGCAGGAACAGGACTCCAACCGATTTTCCGAACCCACCACCACCACCGACGGCATCCGACATCCTTATCCTTCGACTGCCGGAGCACCTGTCTCCGCAGGTCGTAGCATATTCCTTGGATTTAACTCAAGTGTGCTTTGGAGATTTTGTAGCCGCTTTAAAACGTTATGCACCACAGGACACCCCCCTTGGAAGCATCCCACTCCCATATCCTTTTTGGGTTGTTTGTTTTTGTGTTGTTTTGGGCTGCGCAAAATGTCAACGAAAGTGCAAATAAAATCTAATGGCGAAATCATTGCAAAAGTTACGAATACAGACGTGTCCCGGTGTGCGTGAGTATCTGTGTGTGCGGATGGCTAGGTGAGCTGTGTGTGTGTGTGTGTGTGGGTGAGTCCTTAATGGGCTTGTCATTTGGTTTGTCGCACCCGCGTGAATTTGTTTTTATTCCAGCATTGCATTTTATGATTCGGTCGGCATTTTTGGCAAACGCATTTCGCATTTTCCGCAACCTTTTCCGAAAACAAACAAAAAAATACAGCCACACATTCCAGCGATTTAATGACCCCAAAGTTGGTGGCAACCGCTTCGCCGTCATCGCAAAAATCTCGTTAGGGATATTAGTCTCCAGTCAAAGGATGCACAGTCCTTGAGAGGACACAAACTTGGCCTTAACTTTTAAACGATTCGGGTTTTGGCTTTGACTCGACTCAAGCCAAAATATCCTGTGGCATTCGACAGTTACATCGGAGTACTTTTCGTCAGTTTTGACACTAGTGAGGCATTTAAAGCAGTTATTCTTCAATTTGATTGAGTTTGCATATCTTTTGGACTTCAGAAATATACAAAAAGAAGTTAAAATGTCGAAAAATAGGTAAAAATGCAGAAAAATTGTTTGTAAAATATTTAAGATTTATATCAAGGGGATGGAAATTTAACCGCGCATCTGCATCATTTCTACATCATTTTTCGATAATTTCTGCATCATTTTTAGATTTTTTCTGCATAATTTCTTTAAAATTTTTTTTTGTTTTCTGCATCATTTTAACAAATTTTTAAATTTAGATAGTTGTTACATAATTTTTTATTAATTTCGGAATAATTAATATTAGATAATTTCTGCTTATTTCTACATCATTTTTAGAAGTTTTTTAAATTTAGATTATTTCTACATCATTCTTATATAATTTCTGTATACTTAATTTTAGATAATTTCTGCGTCATTTCTTTAGTTATAGATAATTTGTACATAACGTCTACATCAGTTTTAACTCATATTTACATAAATTCTACATCATTTCATAAAATATTTAAAAATTTGATTAATTTTTCAGCATTTTTAAAAGTTTAAAGCAAAAGGTCTATAATTATTTGCACAGCTCCACCTTGGGAAAACGCTTGCCAACTCACTTCCCTCTTGATAAAATAATGACGTTTCTTAGCCGATTTCATTTGGCCTAAGCCAATTCCTTATCTCCCTTCGCACTCGCACTTGATTCAATTTCAAGTATTTTCCTGGGGCCAACGGAAAAAGGCACAGTGAAAGGGGAAAGGTGAAATGGGAAAGGGGAGGGGAAAACAGGATGATGGGAATTCGCAGGATGTTGGGCACTAAAGGTGCTCAAATATTTATGCCCCTTGTGGTGGATAACCAAAGAAAACACAATGAAACTAAATAAGAATATTGCGATATACAATAACCGACTCCCGCCCGATCCGCTGAATAAAACATTTACACTGCGAAAAATCATGGAACCAAAAATTAAGTTAAAAAAGTTAAGTTATTATAATTGTACATTTTTGGTAATAAAATTTAAACTTAATTTTAAAAGCTAAGAGTTTTTTAAATATAATTTCTAAATTTTTACAGATTACTTTTCAATAAAAAATTTAATGTGATGTTTTAAAAATTAGTTTAAAAACCAAAAGATTATTGAAAAATAATAAACATGAATACCAATTATAATTTTTTGTTTATAAATATTGAAAAAAATATACCTTTAATATAAAAGCAAAGTTTTTTGTAACATTATTTCAAAATTTAAAAAAAATCTTTTTTTTTACAAAAAATACAGATTTTTTTAAAACTGGTTTGTTTAATATTTTTAAAAAATAAAATGATGTATAATATAATATATATATATATACAATTAAAATAGATTAAATATGCTATGCCCAATTTCATGGAGTTTCGTCATCAATTAAATATAATTTTTTCGCAGTGTGAGCATGTGAATCTCCTCGTGCATAATCATAGGCGGGTTGGGGTGACTACGGGATTCGCAATGAATTTCTGAATTTAGGCGCTGCTCTTCCTTGGAGCTGTGGCATTTTATGAAATCTCTCCCCTTGCGATCCGTATCGCATATGAGTAGTGCACAATTACACACATTTTTCTTCCTGCATTGAGTGTGTGGACTCCCCTGTATCTGTATCTGTGTGTGTAAAATGGGCGCGGCCGTGTGGGCGGCATCAAATATTTATGGACGTGCCAGGGGAAGCCGCCAAGCAATCGCTTCATATTCAATATTCAGTTGTTACGCGCGGCAAGTGCAGCAAATTGCCAATTCGCCATTCCAATAAGCCAAAACCAAATGAGCAGCAGCCAAACAATGGCCAAGTCCCAGTCCCAGTCCCCCTCCCCCGCATTTGTATATAGTACATATCCATCCGGATATCCCGGCTCTATCTGTTCGGGCCAAGGGCCAAAAACCGTTTTGAGACGAGAGACGCGGAGTCGAGTTGAGATGGCATGGGATGATGGGCTGCAGCCTCCGAAACAATTATCCCGACCAACACAATAAAATCCACATATTGAGCCCTTCGCCCAAACAGTCAAATATAATTCCGTTCCGAGCCGACGGATAAATGGTGTGTAGTACAGTGTGGGCCTGGGCTTAAATCGCATTTCGGCCAAAGTGAGAATATTACATATTTTTACGAATTTTACACATCCATTTTCTAGGCAATTAGGTAAATTTGCTTTTTGTGTGTCAATGAATTTTCCTCTGGATAAAAATTAATGTCAACAAACATAAATATGTGTTATTTCCATATTTTATAATCTAACAAAAAATTGGCAAATATGTATTTATAATGGAAATGGAAAATAAACAATATTTGTAATTTTTGTTTAAAATTTTTTTATTGTTTTTATGTTTGTTATACATAAATAATAGGTTTTATGAATGGAATACTTAATCCAAAAATATTAAATAAATAATAATAAATAATAACTAGCTTATTTTGATTTTTATTCACATTTTGGGACTTAGTTTAAAAAATTTAAAAACATTTAAACTTTTTTGCTTTAATATTTTAAAAATTGAAATTAAATACCAATTAAATTAATTTTATAAATTATTTATGAGAACATTTGGATAAAAAAAAAGAATTTCCCTCAAAAATTATTGTAGAAGCATGTAAGTGTGATTTACTCTTTCTTTATAAGGTGGCAAGCATTAAGCCCTCCTGTAACCGAAAATAATAACGCCGGCTTTATGCTCTTTATCCCTAACCCCTTGTAACCTCCAAATGCACAAGGATCTGTAGCTGCATATGTAAATGCAATCAAATTTGCAACGGTCATTTGGCCAGCCAGCCAATCTAATGGCCATCGGGGGCGTGGCCAAAAAGGGGTGGGGGTGTGCCATTTATGTATTCATAAAGCAGCACCGTCGCTGTATCTGAATGATGTTTACCTCATAAATAAATAATTGTTAAGCACAAATATGTGTAGCTCCACTGACAGCAGCAGACAAATTACCACCGGGTAAAAAGTTCCTCGCCAAAAAAAAATGAAAAAATTCTGCTTACTAGCCGGCAAATGTTTAGTTGGATGATTGGTGCAGGTGTTAGCTATATTAAAAGTAGGTTTAACTAATGTAACATATACAGTGAAATATATTTAATATTTGTTAAAAGAACCTTACAAATTTCCATTTCCCAGTCGGTTTAGCCATGTCGTAGAAGAAAATTTTTAAATCGGACCTCTTAGTAAAAAGTTATAGGCAAATAATAAATTGTCCGCCACATAGATGGCGCCACTTTCAAGCGACTGCTTGATTTGCCCTGCTTGCTTTAGTTAAGTAACGGAGTGGAGGCATGTATTTATATATTCCCTGAATATATTTTGACATTATTTCGGCAACTAGTCATGTATTTATTATAATAATAATCAGTTCTGTTTAATCCCATAGTAATTAAATATATATATAATTTTAGGTTTTAAAAAATAAGCGTGTAAAATAGCACTAAGGTCATTTGAAATTCGGCTGCCTTTTCATCAATTACTCCTTAATATTTTACCTTATTAAGGGTCCGATAGTTTCAAGTCCTGAAGTATCTAAAGCATCTTCATTGCACTTGATTGCATGCCACAAAAAGACAAAGGATATCGTAATTGAGGGGCCAGGAGGGAAGACCGAATCGAACGGAATCCAAACCGCCTGTCACGGCTCATCAAGCTCTTAAAGGGAAAAAGGGACGAAAAGGACGAGATGCGAAATAGGTTCCACCCTAATGGGCGGCCAAGTGGCAATGTGAATGCGAGTGTGAGTGTCTTGCGGATGTGGCGAAAGTAATGCAAAGGATCCCAAAAAGGATCCAGCAAGGAGACCGAGTCCCGGGCAGTAGACATGCGAAATGTCAGTAGTATATCATTTTTTAGTGAAGTGCAACCACAGCAGCCGCAAAGGGGGTTGGCCCAGAGGGGGGTGGAGGGGGCGTGGCCTCGACCCAGACCCCCAGACAAGTGCACACACACACACACACAAACACAGTCGGCCAGACACAGATACACATACAAGTACAAAAGTTGGCCCAAAAACGCCCGCACTTGAATTAAACATCTTTCACATTTCGCAATTGTACGTAGAATCCTGCTTCCATATGCACCCACACACAGACACACACACATGTCCTTCGTATGTGTGTGTGTGTGTTAAACCAATTTGTCTGACTGCCTGCAGATGTGTTAGTAAGCCCGCTGTGGTTCTTGTTTTTGTGTCTCAGTGCGAGAGAAGATCCGAAAGTTACAAAAACTAGGCAGGAAAATGTAATACAAGAAATTAGTTACATTAATATTTTATCCAACAAAATGTAGCAATTTAATATCTACATATTACATTTTACTAAGATAAGATAATACGTAAAAGAAATTTTTTAAATCGGACCACTTAGTAAACAGTTATAGGCAAATAATGAATTGTCCGCCACATAGATGGCGCCACATTCAAGCGACTGCCTGCCCTGCTTGCAACTGCTTGCTTTAGATGAGTAAATAAAATACTACAGTTTTTCATTATTTCACTAATCGACAATTCAAATGTTATCCACATTTCATTTTATAAAGAAAATGGAATACTTAAATATATTACCCACATATTTATAATTACACTGTTCATAATTGTGATTTTTAATTTTAATTTAATTTTAAAGACATACATAGCACATAAAATAAACCATAACTATTCGATCTCCTCGCTGCAGTTTCAGCCGAAAACTAAAGCAGTTTCGTGGGCGGGTGGTGGAATTTGATGCGAGCAGCTGCTGCCTTTTTCTTCAGCTTTTCCTGCTAAATTTCTTGTTGCTCTTTTTTGGCCATCCTTTTGATATTAGCGCTGGCTGCGACGTCGACTGCGACAGCGACGCCTCCTTGGTCGTCGTCGTCTCCTTCATAAGAAATTCATAAGTATTTCCGCTTCCCTGATTTTTGATTCGGTAATTAAAATGCAACTGAGATTGCGCTGCTCCACGTGTGTTAGCTGCTTTTTGGGCGAAATAGTTCTGCACACACATATGTATGTGTATATTTGTGCAGCCAACAAACATTTTTCTCATATGGCAGACGTGGAAATCTTGGCGATGTTTTTGCCTAGTTGAGGTGCATAAATCCCGAAATTCTTTCTTCCTTTTTTCCTGTGGTGCCACTGCATCAGAATATTAGTTCCAAGCAGAAGCTAAATCAAACACATGAAATGTTCAGCTTATTTCTCATTTTATTTTTAATTAACATACTTGGAAAATGGGGATTAAATATATACATTGTAATTATTTTACAATATTATAAGTATTTGAACGTTTCTTACAGTAAAAAACATTACAAAACGAATTAAAATAATTTAAAACAAATATTTGAATACAATTTAACTAAGTATAATTAACTCACTCAAAATGCAATCGTTTTATCTTAAAATATTCGAAAATACCAAATGAATAACACAATAATTTTAAATAAAACAAGAGGGAACGCTATAGTCGAGTGCCTCGACTATCAAATACCCGTTACTCAGCTAAAGTCAGCAGTCTCAAGCAGGGCAAACCAAGCAGCCGCTTCAAAAAATTTAAAACATTTCTTCTACATTTCGGTGGGCGTTAATAACCCAAACAAAATTGCGTTTACACTTTTGCTCTAGCTTTAAAACTATGGGCGCCACAGCTTTTCGCGGTTTGTGGGCGTTAGGGGGGGGGGGGGGTTTCCCACTTTGGTCTATCAATATGTATTGATGAAACGAATACACATTGCTTTTCCCGTTAATATAGCTTCAAAACTGTGGGTGCCACAGTTTTTCGCGGTTTGTGGGTGTTTGAGGGGGCGTGGCACATCGGCGTGAAAAACTTGCGCTGCGTAATAACCCCTAGAATCTGCATGCCAAATCCCAATCTTCTAGCTTTTATAGTTTCCGAGATCTCAGCGTTCATACAGAACGGGTCACAGTTTTTCGCGGTTTGTGGGCGTTAGAGAGGGCGTGGCACATCGGCGTGAAAAACTTGCGCTGCGTATTAACCCCTAGAATCTGCATGCCAAATCTCAATCTTCTAGCTTTTATAGTTTCCAAGATCTCAGCGTTCATACAGACGGACAGACGGACAGACAGACGGACAGACGGACATGGCTAGATCGACTCGGCTAGTGATCCTGATCAAGAATATATATACTTTATATGGTCGGAAACGCTTCCTTCTGCCTGTTACATACTTTTGCACGAATCTAATATACCCTTTTACTCTACGAGTAACGGGTATAAAAATGTAACATATTCTAGGAAACCTTCGTGTCACGAGATATCGAACATCACCATTACACATCATATCATTCAAATATATACATAAATACAAGGGATATAGATGGTGAAAGACCATCAAAAAACAAATAATAAAATAATTAATAATAAAAAAAAACAAAAAGAACAAAAACTTAGGACACCTTCGTGACACGAGATATCGTACATCACCATTACACATCATATAATTTAGATATATACATATATACCACGGATATAGATGGTGAAAGACACGCGTGGGGCTGTGGAAACTGTTTTTCCAGGTGCTCCCTGGGCCCGACAGCTGATTGCTTTGGCATTGCAAGTAGTCGAGCTTTGATTACTCGAACGGTTTCTAAGCACCAAAAGGGGACCGGGACCCAGACCACCCCTCAACCCGCAACCCGCACCCCGCACAACCCACCCTCTTACAACCAGTCCCCTCATCATTCCGTTCGGTTCCATTCTGGGGCAATGCAACAGTGGCAAAACGCATTATCTGCTTCAGCTGTCAAGTGGAAAGTGGCAAGTGGCGGGGGATAATCGGGGGAAATCAAGGGGGGAAAATGCGGGAAATCGGCAAGTGGAGAGCGCAAAGCGGAGCTAAAGAAATATATTTTGCAATTTCATTTACAAAAGTTTATCTTGGAGTGCGCGATTTGCGCCAGGAAACGGACTGCGACTACGGCTGCGACTGCGACCAGGTTCCAGGTTGCCGGTTCCAGGTGGAGGAGGCCCAGATTCAGGTGGAGGACCAGGCCCAGGACGAAAAATATCAAGCCATCAAGTGTCAAGCTGGAGAGGTGGACTTTGAATACCCTTAATCCGGAAATGGAAGTACTCGAGCATTACTTTTGGTGCTCCTTCTTACAATATGTATGCTATATGTATGATTTATCATTACTATTTGGTATTTAAAGACTTTCTTAATGAATATCGCTAATATTTTAAATTTAAATTTATGCTACATTTTTGAATAATAAATAACGAATTTATTTAAATTTTTGATTCAAAAAAATTATAAAAATATTATTTAAAAAAATATATATATAAAAACCATATATAATAAAAAAAAACTACAAAATAAATTAAATATGTACAAAAACACAGTCATTACTTATTTTCAACATTTTGTTAACCAAATATTTGCACAAAAAAACCATATATAATAAAAAAAACTACAAAATAAATGAAATATGTACAAAAACACAGTCATTACTTATTTTCAACATTTTTTTAACCAAATATTTGCACAAAAAACAATTGATATGAGATATGGTCAATTCGTTGCTTCATATCAATTTAAATCATAATACATATCAAAATACCAAATTTAGTACTTTTCAACAAATAATGAAAAATAAGATGAACATAATTATTATTCGTATCAAAATTATATAAATAACTTGATCTTCAAAAAATATAAAATTGACCTGTACATATCAATCTGATCTTTTTTTTTCTCTGTAGCAATTACCAAATCGGACTTTACATTTGAAAAACTAAAATTAGCTTATGTTTACCACGAAAAATAATAAAAAATAACATTTTATTACAAAAAAAATTGAAAAATTATTAGAATCTTGTATGTAAATGTTCCAAATATAATAACATAGATGAAGTTAATTTTTCTCATCGAAATATTTTCTCACGCAGGACAGAAGCTCCCTCGAAGGGTATGGAAAAACGAATGAAAGAAAAACTAATGGCATCAAAGAGGAAAATCAAATATTGCTCAAGTGCCACTGGCAGCCGCACCACCGACAAACCGCAACAACAACAAGCCGATTATCGTGGAAAACCGTGTAAGAAAACATGCAGATGGTCCAAAGGAAAGTTTTTGGCCAACGATAGACCGCAATGCTGCCAGAGCCAGAGACTCGAGACTGGAGATTTGAGATGAGTTTTCGAGGAAGGGCGAGGGAAAAGTGGTGGGTGGGTGGATGGAAATGGGCGGTGGATGAGGGGAGGAAGGGGGACCGGGGCAGTCGAGCAAACAGGGAACAAGTTTATATGATTTTGATGAATTTCCGTGGCAACGGGGCCAAAATGAAAGCGCGACTCGATAAGTAGCAGTTAAGATTTCGCTGCTCTTCTCAATATCCGCATGGTCAAAAGGGAGGCGGGAGTTTCCCCCCCTCCCAGCTTACCTTTGAGTTTAATATCAGGGAAAAAGATGATAGGAAAGGACCTCCTTCAGTGGCACTCTGCCACTGGAAAGTAATTTCCTGCAATTTAAACTAAAGAAAAATAAGGAAGCGTCTTTGATTTCCGCGTGGAATGATGTGGGTGGCCACCAAGTTGGTTGACTTACTATATATACTATATATATACATATATATATAAATCCAGGCCGTGGTTGGGGGATCGAATTAAAGTTGATTCAATTTATTATTAGCCGCGGCTTATTGGATAACCGCGAGCGCAGCAAATTGCAATGCCACCATGTCGATGTCGAATGCCGCTATTTTGCGTCAGTCGAATAAATCGAATGAATGCCATAAACCGAATTAATCGAATGCTCGCTTATTGAACCGAGTATTTTTCAAAAATAAAAACATTTTCAGTCTCATTCTGGATTTAAGAAGCGCCATGGAAATTTAACTAGCACTTTGTGTAATTTGTTCACACACGAGAATACAATAAATGTTGTTTTAAATAATAAATTAATTACCATATGAATATCATTATTCTTTTTATAAAATTTATTTTGGGTAATTTATATCTTTAAATTTATATTTCTTAAAAAAAAATGCAAGTGAAGCAAATTTCTAAAATTCTAGGCGAATAATTTTTTGAGTGTATGTACTTTTGAGATTTAAATTTAATTATTTAAAATATTTTTTACCAATATAACTAACTAAATATTGTTAGGCCCTGTATAAATGTGTTCTTGTATTTACACAAACTTTAGTTTTCAACTTACCAAATGCAAAATATATTATCTATATATTTTCCAAAAGTTTTTAGCCAGTACCAATGCCAAAAATGCTAACCAATCTGTAGCTGCTGTTGCTACTATTTCTCCCCATTTTGTTTGTGTCACTTGGCAGACACTCCTCCCCCATTTAGCCGCGACACCAAATGAAATGCCTGAGGGCAGTAAATTTAAGCGCCCGGCAGGAGTTGCTCCTCCTTGTTGGTTTGTCGCTAGTATGTTGCTCTTGCTAGCAGGACGAGCAGTTGAGGAGTTGGCCAGCGGAAACGGCAATGGAACGCGGTTTTTGGCCACGTGGCGAGCGGAGTATTTACCGCCATGTGCATAGTTTGCAAGTCTGCGCGGCGACACCTGCAGGAATGGTTACCCCAGACCGGGAGTCCAGCCCGGATCCTCCAGTCCTCCAGTCCTGCAGTCCAGCAGTCCTTCAACCCCTCCACTCCCCACTCCGCAGATCCCAGGACCAGACTGGAGAGCAGACATGGCCACTAACAACATCAAAAAGTGCCAAGTGTTTGCGTTGGTCGCCAAAACGCGGCCCTACAAATTGTTTCTCTTCTCCTGTATTTTTATACCCCGTGAACTGTCACAGGTATATTTGCGATAGAAAGAAAGACGATTTTTGTTAATGTTAATAATATAAATATAATAAAAAAATTTAATAAACAAGTAAAACAATAAAAATAAAATATAAATAATGAATCAGGAAAATCACATCTCTACAAGATAGAGACCTACAAATAATC
The DNA here is from genome assembly GCA_037075245.1 of Drosophila mimetica. Classification (NCBI taxonomy): domain Eukaryota; kingdom Metazoa; phylum Arthropoda; class Insecta; order Diptera; family Drosophilidae; genus Drosophila; species Drosophila mimetica. The sequence goes on from JBAMCH010000005.1 coordinate 9,049,894, forward strand.
TTAGAATATTTTATTTAAGTATACATTCTTTAAGTATTAAAACTCCATGTATGTTTATTAACTTAACAAAAAACCGAAATGTTCAATATTGCTTTCATAATAATAACACTGTGTTAAAAAATTATTTATTTCTAAATTAACCTCGATGGATGCAATAAATTTGAATTCATTACGAATTCCCAAATTAAACTGCGTTCTCAATAATATTCCCCGTCGCAAGGATTCTGAGCAAAAGGACCTCAAAGTTGGAAAAATGCTATAAAATGGCCAACTTTTCGTGGGTATTAAAGGCAAACGGATCCATGGTTTGTATTGATGTCAATATATTTTAAAAGTGTAACTTTTTATTTTTCCAATCCACTTCTCAGAATAATTTTAAGATTTTTTTTAAGGGAGAAATAATTGAACTGCGACATAGCCATGAACAATGAAAAATTACAGATTGCCTAAAAGTATGCTCTAATTTTTATGTGCATCACACAAAGAATCTGTATACTTTGTAGAGCATACCTTAATTTAAGTTTATACTATTTGAATATATTAAAACTTTATTGGTCTTAAATCAACTTATTTCAAATTAACAACATTTTTCAATCGTGCTTTCATAAGAACAAATCAAACGAAAATATTATTTAAGGCTTCTGTGAGTTGTGCATTTATAGTCTTAGTACAAAAATTCATTTAAAATACAAGTAAATTAAAATAAAATGAGGTTAAATGGGTATTCAATGGTCGTTTCAGTGAGAAATTGTCCTTGTTTTTAACCGTGTGACATTTTTCTTTTTTATTTACGGAAGGGGAGTGTTCAGCCCTAATGTGGACTGGTCCAAGTTTCCTTCTTCCTGTTTCTGCGCGTTTTTTAAACTTTTTCCTTTTTTGTTGGCTTGTTTTGTTTTGTTCACTTGTTGGCTACTCTTTTATGCACATCGATTTTCGCTCAGTGCTTTTTATTTGCCATTCTACGGCGAAGGGGAGCAAGGTGGAGAAAGGTGGAACCGTACATCGGAGTTGTTTGTTTGGCACTGTTTGTTTATGTGCCGTAACTGGTTGGTGAGAACACGGCAGGATAAGATGGGTAAAACGAGGGGAGGGGGAAATGTGGAAAAAAATGAGGAAAATTGGGCGTGGCTAGGGAAGGGGGCGGCAAAAACCCCCGGAACGGGGACAAAACTTTTTAAAGCGACATTTCACGATGCCCTTAAGTTGAGCACAACACTTTCCAGGGCCGAGTGAGTGCCACATGAGTGCATTCATTTACTCAACCACACTCGAACTGAAAGTCACGAGTCCAGCGAGAACTCACTAGGCACCCAAAGCAATTAAAGTGTATCGTTGACTGTATAAAAAATAAATTTCATATTAAATATTACGGCTTTCGGTTACTGTGATCGTTTGCTGCTTTCTTTCTCTCGAATAAACCTAAACGTTACGCCTTTGGATAATAAAATATTTGTAAATTAAATCCCAATAAATTACACAATATTTTATATATAAAAGTAATGGAAAGTTCGAAAAATATTGGGCTTTTAATTATTTTATAAAGGCGCTTTAAAGTTATCAGAGAAAACGATAACCACTGTTCTGAGCAGATAACAACGTTATAATTAATATTAGTGCACTCTCCGGCTGATTTGGGAAAATTAAAATTTTTTAAAATTTTCGATTTTTTTGTAAGGGGTTGTATCACAATTGTTTGAAAAAAATTTCAAAAAAATAAAATTTGTATCCTGAAATGCCAAGTTATAGCGAATTTCACTACGAGTTCAGGAAGGTATCTCATTTCATATTTGGACAATTAGTTCCATTTTTATAACCAAAATACTGACTCTTTTATTGGCGGAAAATGAAGATTTCGATTTTTGGCCAAAATCCGATTTTTCGTATAATTTGTTTTTGCTCTAATTCTTGCAAAAATACTCCGATATTAAAACGGCGAACTGTTCTGAGCAGAAAACAACCTAATAATTAATAATAGTGCACACTCCGGCTGATTTGGGAAAATTAAAAATTTTTCAAATTTTCAATTTTTTTGTAAGGGGTTGTATCACAATTTTTTGAAAAAAATTTCAAAAATATAAAATTTTTTTCTGAAAATGCCAAGTTTAGAGAATTTAACTACGAGTTCAGGAAGGTATCTCATTCCATATTTGGACAATTAGTTCCATTTTTATAACCAAAATACTGACTCTTTTATTGGCGGAAAATGAAGATTTCGATTTTTTGCCAAAATCCGATTTTTCGTATAATTTGTTTTTGCTCTAATTCTTGCAAAAATGCTCCGATATTAAAACGGCGAACTGTTCTGAGCAGAAAACAACCTAATAATTAATAATAGTGCACACTCAGGCTGATTTGGGAAAATTAAAAATTTTTCAAATTTTCAATTTTTTTGTAAGGGGTTGTATCACAATTTTTTGAAAAAAATTTCAAAAATATAAAATTTTTTTCTGAAAATGCCAAGTTTAGAGAATTTAACTACGAGTTCAGGAAGGTATCTCATTCCATATTTGGACAATTAGTTCCATTTTTATAACCAAAATACTGACTCTTTTATTGGCGGAAAATGAAGATTTCGATTTTTTGCCAAAATCCGATTTTTCGTATAATTTGTTTTTGCTCTAATTCTTGCAAAAATGCTCCGATATTAAAACGGCGAACTGTTCTGAGCAGAAAACAACCTAATAATTAATAATAGTGCACTCTCCGGCTGATTTGGGAAAATTAAAAATTTTTTCAAATTTTCGATTTTTTTGTAAGGGGTTGTATCACAATTTTTTGAAAAAAATTTCAAAAAAATACATTTTTTTTCTGGAAATGCCAAGTTTTAGAGAATTTAACTACGAGTTCAGGAAGGTATTTTATTCCAAATTTGGACAATTAGTTCCATTTTTATAACCAAAATACTGACTTTTTTATGGGCGGAAAATGAAGATTTCGATTTTTGGCCAAAATCCGATTTTTCGTATAATTTGTTTTTGCTCTAATTTTTGCAAAAATGCTCCGATATTTTTTTTTTTTTTTTTTTTTACATATATGCTTTATTTATTGAATCTTCTCTATAATGAGACTAACAATAAGTATATCAAATCTTAATAATATAACTTAAATTACAGTCATGTAGACTGAATCTGGACTAACGGGCCCTAATATTTATAGCTGGGCTGGCAGGTCGTTTCGATGTAGACGAGATCGGTCTGAGACCCGTGTTAGGTTCCTTGCGAGATTATTTGGGTGCAGTGTAAGCTTATTATAGTAGGCCGCTTTCTGCTTTGATATTTCATCTTTAACCGGTGGTATGCCCAGATCCCTGTGGATGTTTTCGTTCCGAACATACCATGGTGCCCCAGTGATAGTTCGCAGGATTTTTGATTGTGAGCGCTGTATGATGTCAACGTTGCTGTTGCTCGCATTCCCCCACAGCTGGGAGCCGTAAGTCCAAATGGGTTTAAGGGTTGAGTTGTAGAGAAGAACTTTAAAGTCCAGACACAGGGGTGATCGAGAATTTATAATCCAGTGTAGGCTGCTAGCTTTCAGTTTGAGGTGTACTTTTTTGCATTCAATGTGCCTCCGCCAGGTTAGGCGCCTGTCGAGGTGTACGCCGAGATATGTTACATCGTTGGCTTGGGGGATCTGCGTATTATTCAAAGTTAACGGGGGGCACGATTGTCTATTAAGGGTAAACGTTATATGTTTACACTTTTGTTCATTAATTTTGATACGCCAGTCTGATAGCCATTTCTCGACTACCACTAAATGATCAGCTAGTTGAGCTGTTGCTCTAGTTGGGCATCTCGAGCGGCTTAGAATTGCGGTGTCGTCAGCAAATGTGGACGTGGTCAACCTATCGTTCGTAGGAATGTCTGCTGTGTATAGGACAAACAGGGTAGGGCCCAGTGCGCTACCTTGTGGGACTCCGGCTTCAATGTTATACTCGTTGGATGAGGTTGCATTGCATCTCACCTCGAAGACTCTGTGGTAGAGGTAAGACTCAAGTAACTTATGAGTGTTTTCTGGTAATAAATTTGTGATTTTATGCATAAGGCCTTCAAGCCACACTCGGTCGAATGCCTGAGAGACGTCGAGGAATATCGCACTACAATATTCCCGATGTTCGAAGGCTGTACGGATTTCTGATGTTATCCGGTTGACTTGCTCGATGGTTCCGTGGCTTTCTCGAAACCCGAATTGATGTGCCGGAATTACGTTTTGTTCTCTTAAATATGGTGTTATGCGCGTGAGCAGGCATTTTTCTAGTAGTTTGGATAGGCACGGTAGTAAACTTATTGGCCTGTACGATGAGGGAATTGTGTGGTCTTTCCCAGGCTTCGGTATCATTATAACCACAGACTTTTTCCATTTTTTGGGGTAGTAGCCAAGTTTAGTGATCCCGTTAAATAGTTTGCATAAAACATCCACTGCGCAGTTTGGAAGTTCAATTATCATTTTTGGGGTTATTAGGTCGCCCCCTGGAGCCTTTTTCGGTTTTAGTTGCTTCCTGATGACATTAGCAATTTCAGGAGCTTGAAACAAAATCGGGTTAATTGCAATTTCAGAGCTAAGAGGCGGTAGTTGAAAAGAGTTTGTGGCGGCGTTTGGCTGAAATACGTTTTGTAGGTGCAAAGCAAATGTTTCGGCTCTGTCTTCGTCACTGCGGGCCCAAGTTCCCGAGGAGTTTCTAATAGGAGTGACTGATTCTATTGGAGAGCTTAAATTTGGGTGGGCTCTCCACAAGGGATGCTTTGTGCTGGTCGGCGACAGTCTCTCTATGTACCGGCGCTGCGCAAGCTCTTCTTCTTGCTTAAGGGTTTTGGTGAGTCGGCGGGTGGCTTCATTAAAGAGTTGCTTCGAGTGGGGCGATCTGCAAGATTGCCAAGCTCGTCGTAGGCGTCGTTTTTCCCGAACTAGTTGTTCGATTTGCAGATTAGTTTTGTAATGGCTGCTACGCCCAATTGTCTCTTCTGGTGTTGAGATTTTGGCTGCTGCCACGAGTACCGACTCCAGGGCAACAGCACAGCAGTCGATGTCATTCTCAGTGTCAAGCTGTGGTGTAAGCTCAATGTGGGAACTTACATACTTTTTATATTTTAGCCAGTTAGTTCTATGCGAGGTCAGCCTGGATGGGTGCTCGATTATATTGGGGCTTTGAAGAAGAGTTATTAAAACGGGCGAGTGATCCGATGATAAGTCCGATAGCGATTTGGCGCTTACTAAGTTTCTTGGGATGTTCTTGGTCACAGCGAAGTCAATTAAGTCCGGAAGTTTTCTGGGATCAGTTGGCCAGTATGTGGGGCTGCCAGGAGAGACATAGTCGAGTTTATTGCTCAAATTTATAATTGCTTTATAAAGTTGTCTTCCTTTAGGTGTCACGAGTCTTGATCCCCAGTGCGTGTGCTTGGCGTTGTAGTCTCCTCCTGCTAAAAAGCGATCTCCGAGTGAATTGTAGAAGTCCAAGAATTGCTCTTCAGTTATTGTAAAACGCGGTGGGCAATAGACAGCGGCTATAGTGATACTGCCGTTGCCTGCTTGTAATTTTATAGATGTAGCCTGCAAATAATTTGTTGCAAACCTCTGGTGAAAGTGGTGATTTATGCGTTCCCTGATTAAGATTCCGGTTCCACCGTGGGCCTTGCCATCCGGATGATCTGTGCAGTATAAGGTATACCCTCTTATTTGGAAGTTGTATTTACTTGTTAGATGAGTTTCTGCCAGCAGCATTACATCTATTTGGTTTTCATTGAGGAATTGAGTTATTTCAAGTTTGTGCCGTGAAACGCCATTGGCATTCCACATGGATATTCGGAGGCAAGACATTTATTTAGATTGTTGGGATGTAAGCAAATTTATTAAAATGTTTTGGTTTTGCATAAGGTTTTGCATCGTTGTTTTCATGAAGGACATAAATTCCATCATACCCTGTTGTAAAGTCAGCATCATGGTTTCGATGTTGCTTGGTATTTGTCCAATAGGTTGCTGAGGTGTGATTATATTTTGCCCAGAGCATTGAGTTTGTGGGGTTCCCGTCTGGTTGCCAAGTCCTGATTTTAAGGCACTGGCGTATGAAACTCCCCCATTTGTGTTGAGGGGCCCAAATGAAGATCTGGCTGCTTTCGCAAAGAAGACATCAGGTGTTGTTTGGGATTGCACGTAGGCATTTTGTGCATTCTGGGAGCGTGCGTATTTTGCCTGTTGCAGCCGACTCTTCAGCTCTTTATAGACCGGGCAGCCTCGGTAGTTTGCGGTATGATTTTCTCCACAGTTAGCGCATTTCTTCGTCTTTGGGTCTTCTTTGTTTGCAGGGCACGGCTCGGAGTTGTGGAAGCCTCCACAAGCTACGCAGACAGATCGAAGCCCGCAGTTGTTTCTGGTGTGTCCATACTCTTGGCAGTTTGTGCATTGCAGCGGACCATTTCGCTTATGCGGTTCTTCAACAGTAATCCTTCTATGCAACAGGAATTGCAGTTTGTAGATCGGGTGCACTTCATTCTTCTTCAAGGCTCTGCTTTCTGGCTCCAGTTCGACCTTAAAGAGTGGTTGCGGCTTTTTATTTCTGTTGAGAATATTAATAATGTTTTTTGCAAGAAATCCTTTTTCTTTCAGTGCCTCTACTATCTCATTTTTGGATACGTCGGGCTCTATGCCCTTTAGCACCACTTGCAAGCCCTTGCTACTCTTGAGCTGGTACGTGTAGTAGGGTTTCTTAGCCTCATCTAGGTATTTGGTTATAGCTCTGAATTGGTCTTCAGTTTTAGCTTGAAGCTTGGTTTCGTGTATATTCCCTTTGACAAGAGGTGTAACATAAAAGTTGTCATTCCCGACCAGCGCAACGATTTTCTTTACTAGGGCATTTGAGTTCTGTTCCCTTATGTAAATTGGTGGGGGCTTTGGCTTCTTTTGTACAGCCTGTCCAGTCTCGGATTGATTATTTTCAATATCAGACAACAGGGCGAATCTGTTACTAGATGCCCCTGGTTGTTCGTTGCCTTTATTGGGGCAATTTTGTTTTGGTTTATTTCCAACCATTTTATTTTGCGGGCTTAACTTTCGCTTGATTTGGATGTAGCGATCCATGCCAGTCTGTATAGCCGGACCGACTTGTTGTTGTTTTGTATTGCCGTTATTGGCACTCGTACTTACAGTTGGCTTTGTAGTATTATTCGGCGCTGCAGAAGTTGCTAACGCATTCGAAATCGCGTTGTTGATTACGGAGACCGTTGATTTTGTTGTTGCAGTGGTTGCGGTTGCAGAAATTATCGAGGTCGCAGTGCTCGTGGCTGGTGAGTGAGTCGAAGCTGGGGGTGGGGTTCTACACTGCAAGCTCCATGAAGTGGGAGTTGGTGCTAGTAGGGCGGGAGAACAAGACCGTGCCCTCGCACTGTCAATGGTCAGTAGGGCTGAGTTGCTCTTTGAAGAAGCTCTCTCTACTTCTACATCACGGGTTGAGAAATAAGAGATATAACTGTTTCTCTGGTCTACGGAGCTTCTACGCTCATTTTTTGAATCGCCGCTCATTGAGCTATTAGTCGTGGCACTTCTTAGTTTCTTTTTATAATAATTATGCACTAATTTTTTACATAGCACCAATTATTAAATATGTCTCTAATCTGCGTCTTCAGCAATAGATCGCCTTTATTACACTACTCCAGTATTTGTAGGTTTCTGTTTTTTCACCTTTGACCGATTTTTTTCCGGAGCTCGCGCAAAACACGTCTGCACTCTCCGGGCTAATGGGAATTGCCTCAATTAAAATGGCGAACTGTTCTGAGCAGATAACAACCTAGTAAATAATATTAGTGCGCTCTCCGGCTGATTTGGGAAATTTAAAATTTTTTTCAAATTTTAGAATTTTTTATAAGGAGTAGCATCACAATTTTTAAAAAAAAAATTTCAAAAAAAAAAAAAAAAATTTTTTTCTGGAAATGTCAAGTTTTAGAGAATTTAACTATGAGTTCAGGAAGGCATGCCATTCTATATTTGAACCATTACTTGCATTGTTATGGCTCCATTGGCAGTTAATAAAACTATTTCGGCCGGGCTAACAGAGTTTGCCAAGTAAGGTACCCTTTTTGACACTGACGTTTTGGCAAGTGGCGGATGGTTGGCCAACGCTTCAAGTACGGCGACAAATCGTGCAACAAAGTCAAATGCACTTCACCAGTGCAAAGGGCGGGGGGAAAAACTAAAGGAAAAGCTGTGGAAAATTGCCAGCGAGGGGAGTGGCTGTGGGAATACATGTGTACATGTGATGATTCAGTTTGCAATATTGCATATTGTGCGTCGCACTTAAATTCAATTAAGCTACAAAGGCAGTTACACAGCACAAGGCAGCCAGCTCGAACCATCGCACACACGAGAACCAGAACCGGGGACCACAAGCGTCCAATAACCCATCAGCTGTCGCGTCAGGAAAACCCAGAGTTTTCCAGCACCACCCCTGCACTACCCCTGCACCACCCACCAAAGTAACGGTGGCTACACTTTATAGCATTGCCCTTCGTGCACTCACTCATTCACTCATTCATTGATTCATGCACCAATTCGCCCAGCCATTCAAGTCGGCACTCATTCAATCATTTCTGCCGCGTCCTCGACGATATCGCTTTAGTTTTCAGCTGAAAGCAGCTTCAAGATGGCCATTGTAAGTTTAAGCCAACATTTATTCTGGTAAATGGCTTAGAAAATATATTTTAAGCACGGTTTTTAGTTATGACTAAGTGTACTATAGTATAGTATTTTTTAGATCGGTCCACTCAGTAAAAAGTTATAAGCAAATAATACATTATATAATACATACGCCACATAGATGGCGCCACTTTTAAGCGACTGCTTGGCTTGCCTGCTTGCGACTGCTTGTTTTTGTTGAGTAAAGGGCATTTAATAGTCGAAACACTCGACTATAGCGTTCTTTCTTGTTTTATTCTACCAAAATATTAAAAAAAATTTCGGAAAGTATCGTTTTACATTACCTGTTTAAACCCATTTAAAAAAAATGTTTTTACCAAGCTTAAAGGCGGGTATATATTATTTGTTTGATGACAGGTGTCAGTTTGATATTCCCCAATTCAAGCTCGAAAAAGTGCTTATCACTGAGGACTCCAACTCCTTTCCGGAAATCGGTTTTCTTTCCGAAAGGGTAAGGAGGAGGTACCTCCTCATATTTTGTTTGCTGTTGGCGCGCTAAAACTAGTGCCATCATGTCGGGGCGTTGGCTGCCCGTTGTGGGTGTGGCAGCTCTCTAATTTCATTTACACGCTTTTCAACGCTCCCCGGCGCTCCAATCGAGCTCCATTTAAATGTTTGCCTAGGTGCTCGCCCCACTCCAAAGCCACTCACACTATCGCATACCAATCCCTCCGCCCACTCACACAGATACTCAGATACTCAGAGGTAAGTAAGTGGAACTTCCGGAGCTATACTATAATGCCTGGTTCGCATACATCCTTGGGTGCTTTCGCTTTTGAGCTGGAGCTTGCGTTTGCATCTCGCATCTCGCAGATGCCTCGCTGCCATGTAGAACTAATTCCATTAAAGCCAGCTCTAACTTGATTTTCAATTGACTCCTCATTTGCAGTGGTGCGGTGGGTGGTGGGCGGTGCGAGGTGGGCGGTGGGTGGTGCGAGGCTGGCGGATTCGGTGGGTCAGGACGCGCTGTCAGCAATCAACATGTTCAATTGAGCATATCCTGCCGGCTGCAGGACACTGCCATACTGCCATACTATACCAGAGAAATGTGATTACCCGACGCTATTTTCCACATACATCCGTGCAGTGGCGTAGGCAGAATTCGGTTCTGTGGGCTTGAGGGGATTTTGTTTGAGCTTACAAAAATTTTAAGTTAATCATTTTCAGGTAGTAACTCATTTGCGAAGATGATTATAAATTCGTAATATATTTCATTTAATTATTTAACCGTTTATATAATCTTTAAGTTATGTTGGTATTTTCTTAGAAAAAGTAATAACTTGGAATAGCACTATCATTTAAACACAATTCAATATATTAAACTGTTCTAAACTCAAAAAATGTGACGTTCCAATTAAGTACAGTATATTAATTCTCATTCTAAATGCAATTCTACTGAGTACTAGTCTAAACTTTCTATTTTATGCTTCTGATGTGCTTTAAATATTTATAACTAACAATTAAAATAAATAAAATAAAACAAAAATAAAAAATCCCATATATTTCCATGTTAAAATATAAAGTTGATTTGCTTTTCAACCTCCAAACTAACTGATTATATCTAAAAATCGCACCCCACCTACGTCACTGCCCCGTTTACCATCAGAGGGAGACGGGTGATGAGGCGTAGAAAGGGACGGCGAGGCAGAACACAACAGGAAGAAGGTCCAGCGGGCGCCTTTTACATTTCATTGGATTTTATGCGTTTCACTTTATGCTGATGTTTTTATTATTAAATTTTCTTGAATTTTCATTTACATTTTCTGGCTTTCTTAGCGCTCGCTCTATCTCCATCTCCATCCATCCATCTTGCTCGCTCCTGTTGCTGTCTCTGTTTGGTCGTTAGTGCTGTCGCTGATGCTGATGACTCCTCTTCATTTTCACACTTTTCATTCAATTTATTGCATTTCGCAAATTGAGTGTCGCTTTCCTTAGATCTATTCGCCCGCCTGTTTCGTCCTGGCCACATCATCCAGTCCTACCCTCACACTTTTCTAATTTTCCAAAAGAGACAGCGCGAAAAAATGCCAAAGAAGTACCTAAAAAAGAAGCCAATTTGATTTAAGAATAAGGCATGCTTAATAGAGACCTGGAAAATCTAGGTAATCTATTTACTTGGCACAAGCTTTGAAATACTTAAAAATATTTTAGAACAATGATATTTCAAATCATTACAGCTCTTGAAATAAGTATTTCTAATTAGTTGCGAAATTAGTAAAAATCGAAATCCTTATATTTTCTGTCTATAACGTCGTATTATTTTCAAATATAAATTTGTTAAAAAATCAAAAAAAAAATTTAGAGTTCGGGGTTCGAAAGACGAATGTCCTGATTAGTAAGTAATAAAATAAAATATTTTTAGTATACTTTACTATTTCCTTTCTTGTTTTATTTTTGCTTCATCCGATTATATTCAATATCTCGCTTAAGTAGCCTTTGAAAAATAGTTCACCGATCGAATAATCAAAATTAGTAGGGCCTTGCGCGTTGGCTGTGAGCGAGCAACGAGCCTTCGAAAACATGTGATCCAGCATCGCACAATCAAAATTACCCAAGGCCGTACTGCAAGTGGAGTTCTCAACGGAGATCGCGATCTGAATAGCACAAGGTAGGAAGCCAGAACCCAAAATTAGACAGGATGTCCAGCCGCCAACCGGAAACGGAAAGAGATGACGTGGAACACGAAGAAGTTCCCGCGATCGCCAGTGTGGCCAGCTCCGAGGAGGAGAGTGCACCCAGCACCAGCCCGTGTCGAACGGCAAAAGCCGACGAACCACTCAGGGGTTGTGTGGTGCGAATTAAGCAGGAACTGCAGGATATACGAAATCATCCGCCGCCGAATTGCAGTGCCGAAATGCATCACGATGATCTCCTCCGCTGGACGGCCGGTGTGAACGGGCCGACTGGCTCCGTTTACGAGGGCGGTCACTTCCGGCTGGACATCCGATTTCCGGCCAGCTACCCCTTCCGGCCGCCGCGCATCCGCTTCACCACCCGGATCTATCACTGCAACGTGGACAGTCGGGGCGCCATTTGCCTGGATGTCCTCGGGGAACGATGGTCGCCAGTGATGAATGTGTCCAAGGTTGGTTAAACCCCCTAATAATTCTAGTAGTTTAATATCGAGCTCTACAGTTAATAGTTATTCCATAAGATCAGACCACTCAATAAGAAGTTATAAGCAAATAATGAATTTTCCGCCACATAGATGGCGCCACTTTGAAGAAACTGCTTGGTTTGCTTAGCTAGCAACTGCTTGATTTAGCTCGACTAAGCTTTCTTGTTTCTTATTATTGTTATTTTAAATTGTGTTGTTTCAAATGCCTTAATAAAAACATTAAATGTAAGCTTTATTATAAATATTTTATTAATATTTAAATATTTAAAAATCCAGGTTCTCCTCTCCATTTACGTGCTGATGAGTGAGTGCAATCCGGAGGATCCGCTGGTCATGTGCATTGCCGATCAATACAAGACGAATCGCAAGGAGCACGACAAGATCGCCCGGCACTGGACCAAGTTGTTTGCGATGACCAAGGCGCAGAGTAAGGATAACGAAAAGGACCTGGATCAGAGTCAGGAGGAAAATCAGGAACCTAACCCAGTGCCAAGTCAGGCTGAAAATTAAAAGTTCAGGAAACAGCCAATGCAGCCCAAATACACTTAATATACACCGCAAACTCAATAAAAAATTATTCCAAAAATATTTATATGTTTTCTTATTAAGCCAACTGTTTATAATGTAACTGAAGTCACTAGTCTTTTGTAGTTAATAGAACTCGGGTTTATGGGGTTTTCGAATATTTGTAATTATCGGAGAATAAATAGGAAAGAAATTATAACATCCGGTGTATTTAAGTACTTTAATATTAATTTAAAATTTCTTCATACTTTAAGCCAATCGATTTTCGAACTCACAGCACTGAAAATGAATGTTAAACAAACACGGCTTTATGGTGCTCTGAAAACTAATCCCGTTAAGTAAGATCTGAACACAATATAAATATTAAAGTACATTAAGCAGTTTTCGGGGGCACTTTCTTTGCTTTAATGGGTTTTTTGTAGTGCCGCAAATGTAAGCCAGTTGAGAGCCTCTAGCCCCCGTCCCCGCACCCGCCCCCCCTTTCACCCTTTTGATCCCTCGAACTGCCACCTCAAGGCAAGCAGTTTTCAAAATACTGCCGCGTAATGTGCCACCGCCACCACCACCAGACCCCCGAATTGCTGACTGTGTCAGATAGTCCACGCGGTCCTTTGGCCGCTCATGTCTATGAATATTCATGAGCTGCCAAAAAATGAACGTTGGAAAAACATCCACGGCCCAATGGACCCGTGGGTGGGTTGCTTTTGGTTAGCTTTGAAAAATGAATTGGAACGCGAACGGTTTAAGGATGCCAACACCTCCATCTCCAACGCCACCGCCACCTCCACCAAGATGGCGATGCAGGCCATCAGCGATACAGAGCACAGGCTCAAAGGACCTCGGCCAAAAGGGTTTCCGCGCAAAACGGGGTCACCTCAATGGAGTGCGGCAAAATATTCAGGCGGGGCTCTTCAAGCCGACCATCTTTAATGCCCATATGGCACTAAACAGAGAGCGCGAAAGGCAAACACAATTAATGTCCTGCCAACGGGAACGGCAAGAAGAAGAAGGTTTTTGGAAGTCCCAGGATACTCATACATAAACGGGTTTGCAGGACAGGAATCTTGAACCAATAAATAGTATAATTTTGTATGTTCGATAGATAGTTTTCCCAAGATTTTAAGCACAAACTTTGTGAATTTAAAGAAGAGAGCAAGAGCAACATCTAAAGCAAGCAGTGGCAAGCAGCGTAAACCAAGCAGTCGCTTTAAAGTGGCGCCATTTACGTGGCGGACAATTCTTTATTTGCTCATAACTTTTTATTGAGTGGTCCGATTTAATAAATTTGTTCTACATTTCGATAGGTACTAAAAAAGCAAAAAGAATGGCTTTTACACCTTAGTTTTAGCTTTTAAACTGTGGGCACCACATATCAATTATGGTACAAACCCAATTAAACCGTAATAAGCAGTAACCATAGTTAATATAAATATTTAAAAGTAACTCACTGGCAATTATTTGTTACTAAATATTTTTTGAAATTTATTCTTTTACTACTTCTTAAATAAAATCTTAATATCCATTAGTAAACAAAGTAATACCGTTAAAAATAATAAATCCATTCGATTACAATTACACATTCCAAGCGAAAATTGATATAAGACGGCATCTGCGCGTTCGGTCGTCGCAATAAGTGACAATATTGATACTGTCAGTTGGCGGAAATGCCAGAACGTACAGTCATCTCGTGAATCGCAGGGTGATAAACGCATAACCCCAGTGACAGGACCACCTCCTCATTGGTTTCCCGGGGAAACCAAGTCTCTGGCCAACAATGTCATCAAAGTGCCGAGTTCCTTTCCAATAACGCCGCCCATTCCCTGTCTGCCGCTTGTCTGTCCCTTGTTCCCCCGACAAGTCAAACGTTAATGAACTTAAAGAAATTAATTAAAGTGCCAGGACACCCACAGCCCACCGCCCACATTACCCACATATGGTGCACATACAATACATAACATACATAGTGTATAAAGAGCTCGCAGCTTAACGCCTGTCCCGATGCCCGTTTATTGGAAACGACATCCGGGCTGGACGTCAAAGTCCTTGGCCATTCGCATCGCATGAGGATGAGGATGGGAGTGGGGATGGGAATGAGGATGAGGATGGCTTTCTTCCCGGGCAAATGCAATAAAAGCAAGTTGATCGCATCGAGACAACTTGACCGTTAAAAATGAAGTCTGCCGGGCAGATGGGAGTGTCACTGTCTGTCAGCTGAGTCCACTCAAATCGACGGCGAAAATGCCCTTAAAGCATAATATTCAAATATTTATATCATTTTCGAAACATTTTATGTTTTATTTTATTAAATTTTTGAATTTATAACCGAAAGATCTTCAAATAAATAATAGTTAAACAAAAGAGAAAGCGAATACCTGTTTCTCAGCTAAAGGAAGCAGTGGCAAGCAGGGAAGACAAGCAGTCGTTTGAAAGTAGCGCCATCTACGTGGCGGACAATTCATTATTTGCTTATAATTTTTTACTGAGTGGTCCGATTTAAGAAATTCTTCTGCGTTTTGATAGGTATTAATAAGTCGAACAAAATAACCCATTCTCCTGATCAATAATATATATACTTTTGGGTTTTTTCGAATTTCTTTATTTTTTTTTTAAATAATTAATTTTTTTTAGACTGGATAAGTGATTATTAACAGACTTCATACTGTCAAAACTCATTAAGAATATATAACTGTATACCTTTTATACAAATCATTCATGAATCAATCTAGTTAGTGTGGTCTATAGATTCCTCATCCCATTTTCAGATAATAGAACTCAACTTTTTTCCTATTCCCACCAACTTGAACAGTCGTTTTGGAGCTTCCAATGGGGCAAACCGCACAAGTGATGACTTCGTTCAAACTTCCTGCACCCGTTCTCATTAACCCCCGGATGGCCCCCTTAACCCCCGGCCGGCGAATGTGTCAGCCGCCGCAGGCGTCGCTGCATTCGCACCCGGGTTAATCCCACTGGGCGGCCCGATTCCAATTGCCAATTGGCGATGGCCGACAAACAGGCAAATAACTTGGACAATCCGTCAGAGCTTTGAATGTGGATTTGGATGGGTTTCGGATGGGCCGCCTTGGGTCGATAATCGCATTGCATATTGGGTGTCCTGAGAGTGGGCGGTTAATTAGGAGGAGGACGACCCATTGGGCAATGTCGCCACATCCGCGAACTGTTCTCGGCACAATCCAATTCTCATTTGCTGCAATTTCCATGGCGAGCTAATTCGCGTTCGCAAATGCTCCACAGGCCAGTTGAGTTTGCACTCAAATCGTAATCCGTAGAGTCTGTAAATTAAGGGATCAAAACTTAAGTCCCCGAAACCAGTCCACTGGAAGAATCGGAAACTATTTCCTCCCCATTATATAAATAAATACGTATTTTCTTAAACCAGTTTACCTTTTAAGTTAATTATGAAACTAAAATTTGGAATAAGATCAACCCAAAATAATCCACAAAATGTGTTTAATAAAACTAATAAAATAACCTTTTCTTGAATCCGCTTTTTTCATATTTTATTATTTAGAAAAATTTATTTATATAAAAATTACAATACACAAGAGAAAATTTCAAGAAGTCGTTAATTGGTGATGCCCAGCTCTGGTAACTCTGTATAAATTATAGACGTTGCCAGATCGATAGAAATTAACAAATTTGGCTTGTCCTAAAAAGGTTATTTATCCACTCAAGGGCATTAAAAAATAAAACTTATACATTTTGAATGTTATATTTTAAGAATACCACTAGAATAATTGCACTTTGTCCTACTATTTTCTTAAAAATTAATTAGTTATGACGCGAGTCACATAAATTTTTACCGGTCCGGCATCTCTTCCAGCTGAGAATGAATAAAATCATGAATTTGGCTGTTTAAGAAATCATGAATATCATAGCATATACATAGAATCAAATAAGAAGATTGAATTGTATTATTTTAAAACCTCGAAATGTTTAAACGTGTTTTAGATTTATCTTTACTATATTTTGATGATCTCTCAATTTCGGACTTCTCTCAGTCTTGATACTTAATATGTGTACTAGTAAATTAATACACTCCCATCTCACTCCCGACTCACTCCATCCACCTGCCAGCCGATATACCCCATTGTCGTGTGTCGCATGGCAATAAATATTGCCGCATGTTAAATGTTTCGCTCGCCCCCCGGCCAATGGAGATGGGCTGGTCTTAACCGCTCGAACTGGAGGATTGAGGGATTCAGGGATCCGAGGAACCCGGAATCCAGAACCCGAGGAGAAGCGGCGGCCACTCGCCGATATTGCACAAAATTAACAAATGAGCCCGACAAGCGGCCGCCTGATGAGTTTCGATGCCCACGCCCCGGAAAAGCCTCCCATCTGCCACCGGGAAACCCCCGTCGATTTCGGTCAGTTTCCATGGCCAGAGGGCCGAGTCGATTGGATTCCGTGTCAAACGGTTTCTGCACTCTCAGCTTTTATTGAATTCCATTACAGATTCATGTCCATCAGAGGAGTAACGTCATCATAAGGGCAGTTTGGCCGGCAAGCCGGGCTGTTTGCCTTTTCGGGGCCAATATAATGAACACCCACCGATGGCTGTCGTTAATGTTAATGGCAAATTGTTTTAGAGCACCGACTTCTGCCGGTGACAGTGTGACTGCGTCAGGACGAGGCCCGCATCCTGTTTGGCAGTCGTCAGGAGTCGAGTGGAGTAGAGAGAGCGAGGGAGTAGTTTGTCAAAAGTGCGACTACAAAAGCACTCGCTCCTTATCGCAACGGACAGACTTTTCCAAAAGGGCGGAAAAGTCCGGTGAGTGAGTGGGTTGTGGGGAAACCATTATGATTATGCCGGCGGAACGTCCAAAGGTTTGCTCTTCGGCCAGACCTTTATTTTCGGCCAGCAATTCGTTGGACCCCGCCTACAGTTTGGGCCATTTAAAAACTACGAAAGCATCGAAAGCCAATTCGTTTTGGGAACACAGGCCACTGAAACCTTTCGGGTATAATGAGTAGCTATATTTAGAGTCATTTGTAATTACCATTACACTGTTGTACACACATTTAAATTATAATAACCTCTTCACGGAATTAATTTTATATAAAAAAAAAATTAGAATAACGTCCATTTTATAACAATTTTGAACTGAATTAAATTTGGTTTAAAAAACTTTTTTCTTTTTTGTTATATCTCAATATAAGAAAATACAAAATAAATACGACATTTTATTATTTTTCCACAACATTCTTTTTTTAATTAGTATAAGATTTATATTTTCTATTGATCAGACAGATTTTTTTATAATCCAAGTGGTTAAATAAAATTAAATTTTTTATTATAATCCTCAAAAATTCTTATTTTGTTTATGTACTCTTAATTTCTTATTTATTTTATTACAGAAGACATGTAAGTTTGTGGTTAAAGTGCTTGTAATTTAATAAAATATGTTTTTATTTACAATTTTTTTTGTATTTTTTATTTTTTTAAATAATACGAATTTTTAGTTTTTTTTCACTACATTTTTTTAATCTGAATAAAATTCAAAAAATACATATTATATTTTTATTTGATCAGACATAAATATTTAGTAAATAAAATTGTAAAATCAAAAATATGGCAGCCTAAATTTGACATTTTTTTTACTGCCGAGAACATATAAGTTTTGTGGACAAAATTTTTTAATATTTTTTTTTTATTTCTACTTTAAAATAAGAAAATATTCAGCTTTATTTTCCACTTCGCTTTTTTTTTAATTAAAAAATATTTATTAATATTATAAATTTAATTGATCAGACATAAATAATTTTTCGTATTATAGTGCAATTTATTAAATAAAATGATTACCTTTATTTTTCATCTCCTAAAATCTCCCAAAATTCTTTTTTTATTTGGGCACTCTAAACATGGCATTTATTTCGCTGCAGAAGACATATAAGTTGTGTGGTTAAAATTTCGACGCCGTTGGTCAACTTGGTTACCCCTTGTGTGGGTGCGGGGGGTGTAAATCTGCCCAAGGGTCCCGGTCTCCGAGACCCCCTTGTTCTTTCCCACCGGCGAAGGCACCTGCTCAATTGAAATTGCCGCCCAGCAAGGGCTTCCACATCAAAATCACTACATAGTGCATTCAAATCTGGACTGTGTAGATGAATTTCATGGCATTCGCACAATGAGAATTCAACCTCAACAAAGGAAAATTAATTTCGTCAACCGAGTGCAGCTGAAGGATTTTCCAGGGCTTCTTCGCCAGGTGGAAAGGGGAAACGGGAAGTGGGAATGGAGATGGAGATGGGAACTGAGATTGGAACCCGGGTGTAGGTAGGCTAACCTGGCATCGAAACTAAGGCTCTATGGACTCAATTAATTTAAGAGATTTTCCGAGCAACTCAGACGAAGAACTTGAAGCTTGTGGTGCAATTGGAGCGACATCGGATTGAGTTTTGGCATTGCTCTTCATTTGGCGGTCTTCGCTTGGATTTTTGGCTTGCTTTCGAAATTTAATTAAGCCCTGCCGCAGGGGAACCAAGAGTGAGAGGGGAGGGGCAGGGGAGCTGGGAAAGCCTTTGGAAAGTTGCCGTCTAAATATTATTTTACACGATGCTTTAACGGCAACTTTTGCATGCCTCATAATAATAATAATCGTCATAATGCCGCCAGGCAACAACTGTTTCATTAAAAGAAAAATAAACCAGCAGGAAAATGCAGAGGAAAATGCGGGGCAGAGGGGGCGGCAGAGGAGGCGGCGGCAGATTGCATCGTATGTTGTTTTATGCGTATGATATTTTGCCAGGCCAAAGTTATGAGTTCTATAAGGAAGCTGGGCCAAAAGGCAAAGGCAGCAAGCCCCAAGAAAAAATGGGAATCTTTTAGCCATTTCTTTCCCTTTTTTTCTCGTTTTTGGGTAGTAGTGTGGGGGTTGCACTTGCTCTTTTAGTTAAATGTTTGAAAAGAAAAATTAAAAACTTTTTACAGCGCACACAACATGCGCGGCTGCTGCTGCCGTTGCTGTTGCTGCTCCTTTTGCGCTGCCATAATATCCTGTAAGCGGGGCCAAAATGCAAGTGGAAAAAGTTAAGCGGCCAGAAGGGGGGCAGAGGGGTGGCGGTGGGGGCGTGGCAAGAAGATTATGTCGCACTAGCCGGGGTCTTTGCTACAAAACCCCCCCCCCACTCATCCATGCCGCTGGAAAAGCGTCTTAATCCCGAGTAAGAACAACCGCAGGCGGTGACACCCACATGCAACATGCAACTTGCAGCATGCCACATGTCAGATATATAGCATATATAGCCCCCTGCAACAGCGAAAAGTTGCTCATCCCATAAACACCCGCCTCACAATCCCTTTGACACTAAAAAGCGGTGCGGGAAGTGATGAAAATTCAATCTTTTCATATAATTCCAATTGTTTTAGGGCTTTAGTAGTAGTAAAAGGACTTCCAAATTAATTACTTTTAATACTAAATACTTTAATATCAATTAAAAGGTTATTTGTTCTTATCTCCAATACTAACAAGTGAACAAAAATATAATTAAATAATATTTAAAGCAAAGAATTTATATGTGCATGAAAACCATAAGCATCTAATAAAAGCGTGCGTGTAAGAAGAAAACCGATGGCTTGTTAAAAAAAAATCAATATTTAAAAAACTACAAATGGCTTCAAGTTTTTACAAAAACCCGATTGTAACTAACAATTCGGCGCATATATTAAAATTAAAAAAATATTTTTTTTTTATTGGTGTCATGCTTAAATAATTTTTTAAAATTTTAATTTGTTTTTATTTTTAAAAAATTAAAAACTTAGATTTTCTTAAAAATTATATTTTGAAAGAAGAGGTTTTCAAAGAATTAATGCCAAAGACACGAAGTCAATCGGATTAATACAACCGGAGATACAGATTTTCAAATTTGACCTTTTTTGGCCAACTAAAAAAAATTAAAATTAAAAAGATAATTTTTTTCTGCCAAATTCTGAAAATAAGTAAACAATTTTCCTAATAGAACATGTAAAAAAGTTGCAGGCCAATTAAAGATGTGGAGAAATATTTTTGGCCAAATTTGTTCGGTTGGTAAAAGAACTGCCCATAAATCAAAATTAGATAATGTGTTTTGTTTAATTGACTTTTGATGAGATGCTGTATATAACCAAACGATCATAATTTAAAAACACCTTTTTCTGAGAATAATCCCCTTAAATATTTCAAAGAAATTACACTCAGTTAGTTGCTTTCCCCTACTTTTAACTCAAAACATTCCGTGATCTTTCCGATGAGTTGGTTTTAAGAGCACTTAGTGGCTGCTTTAAGGACACCTCATCGGCCCCCCTTTTCGGCTTAAACAATTTCGGGTTTTTCCCTTCTGCCAAGAAAGACACCAAAAAGAAAGCAGGCAAAATTAGAAAAAAAAAGAAAAGCTTGTAGCGACTTTTTTTCATATGTATGTGCTCGTTTCTGATTTTTTTGTCTCCCTTTTTTACATTTTTCCTCTTTTTTTTTGTTGACTTGGCTGGCTGGCTGGGATGTCTTGTCTTTTTTCTTCTTCTCGTTTTTTCTGGGCCCACTTCCCCCGCTTTCCTGTGCCACTTTCCACTTGCCGCTCTCGTAACTTTTGCTAGTGCGGCGACATCTGCCAATGTTTTGAACATTGCAACACACACGCTAGAGGACAAACTCCTTGGCAAAATAATGAAAAAGTAACTCAAAGTCGTATTTGTATTTTCTTCAGCTCTCCTGTCTCTGTCGCTCGTTTCCCCTCTCTGTTCCACTGTTTTTGGGGGATATCTCAAAGTCGAACTCTTCCATCATGGAGGTTAAAGGCAAGTCAGCCTGTTTTTGGAAATTGGTGCGAGTAATTGGTTTGTTAGAACAAAACTTATGGCGCACACAGAGCATTCGCATTCGCAGTCGTAGTCGCCCCCTCTCGAAGTTGTCCCTGCCGCTGCCACTGGACATGGGCAAAGTTTTCCCGGGAACTCACCTGGCACGAGATGAACAAACGGACGGGCGACGGACAGGCGGACAGACGGACAGGCGGACAGACAACCTAATAATAATCTGCATGCCAGGCTGAGAAACTTAAAAACATGTCACAGAGTTTTCGGTTTACAGATTTTCGCAGGCTGCACACACAACTTTGCTGTCGCACACTCGGAAAAAATATAAGGATAATTCAAATCATTAAAAAAAAATTAGATATATTTTTTTAAAATTTGTTTTCGTTACATTTTCACAGCGTAATATTAAAAAACAAAATTAGAAAAACAAGCAGTCGCAAGCAGTGCAAACCAAGCAGTCGCTTGAATATGGCGCCATCTATGTGGCGGATAATTCATTATTTACTTATAACTTTTTACTGAGTGCTCCGATTTAAAAAATTTCTTCTACGTTTCGGTAGGTATTAATAAACCAAACAGAATTACTTTTACAGTTTAGCTCTAGATTTCAAAGAAAACTTATTAATAAGTTCTAAAATGTATACGTTTTAATAAACTTGGAATAGTATATTTAGTTAAAGATTATATTATGTTAATATTGTTTACCTGGTAAATAATATATTTACAAATTGAGAATTTGTTGGCATCTCTTGGTTACCAGTTTTAGTCTCAGTGTAGAGGGTCCTGGCCGGAGTCTGAGTCCCCAGTTGGGTCCGAGTCGTGGGACAACCCATGGCGAGGAGTCGAGATACAGATACACGTCTAACATGTCACTGACACACACGAAGTAGCTGCAGTTTTCGGAGTCCAAAGGGCAAAGGGGAACCGGCGGCACAGCACAAAGGTTAAAAAGCAATTTTTCGAAATGTCAGCATACAAAATTTCATTACAAATTTGTTGTCTTCATTTTTTGTTTTTTACATTGCCCACTTCTTTTGTTCCTTGCCTTGGTTTGAGTTGATCTTGGAGCATGTGTATCAGCAGAGTGTGTTTGCAATAATGATGTTCAAGAGCCCAAGAGTTTAGTTTTTTTTTGTATTTTAAAGATAGCATGGTTATGGGATTTCCAATTTCTTGTCTAGTGTTGGGAAACCACATAATAAGTAATAAATAAAATACATAATTTAACTCTTATCAACTCTTTAACATATTTATTTAACTCTTTATTTTTCTCCCCATTCTTATAAGTGATTTTTTTTAACCTACAATTAACATTTATAAGCTTTTAAGTGTTAGTTTGCCGGTTTCAGTGTTGGTAAGCGGGCAACTAAATCCAACCAGTGTTAAAGTACACTCTTTAACACAACTTCTTTGGGCAGCGTGTGCTACAAGCTCCAAACGAAATTTCTTCTGCTCGACAGAGCCGGCGTAGGAGAAAAAAGAAAACTAACATAATTTATGATTATTAATAACAATAATAGGGAATATGCATATATGCAAAGTGCCCAAACGACCGCACACACAAGAGGGCAGAACAGTCACGGACACGGACGGGAAAATCGACGTTTAAAAAGGATTTGCCTTGCTAAACATTTTGAAATGCCTTAAGCTATTCAAAAATTACATCACTCGAGTAAATACGAACGAGACACTCGAAGGGAAAATGTGAAGGGTGTGTATGTGAGTGGGTCTTGGTCCTGAGTTCCCAGTTCTCAGTTCCGAGTGCCGACTGCCGAGTCCTGAATCCTGAGTCCTGAGATGCACGATTAATGGCAACGAGAAATGTAATGTAGCGAATATGCGAGAGTTGCCGTCCTGATTTCAAAATGGGATCTGCGGGCAAAGGCAAGGGCAATGGGAAATGGAAAAGGAAAAGGGCAAGCCAAGCAAACGGAAAACAGGGAAAACAAAACAAAAGGCGGCGCTGGAAAAACAACGCCAAGCGGTTCAATGCTCGACCGCTGGCGTTCGCCTGATTTAACCATGCATTGGGTCAGAACTCAGGACTCCGAATTGAGGAGTGAGGACTGCGGACTGAGGACTGAGCACTGAGGACTCGGCCGCAGACAGAGGACCTCGTCCTGGTCCTCGACATCATCGAGAAATGAAAACAACTCAAGCGAAAATACAATCATATTTTTATTGCCGGCTGGTTGGCTGCATTTCGAGGCGAGCCCAAGGAAGCGGACACATTGCCGAACGGCGAAAAAGGGGGCGGGCGGCATATGAAGGACCGACGCCGAGGAGGGGGCGGGTCATTCTCACCACACAGAAAAAAACAAATACAACCAACCATTTTATAAATTTTATAAAGATGTCCAAAAGTATGCAACAATATATTTTAAGCGAAAAACGACAATATATTTTTTACTGCCTACTTTTAGGCCGCTTTTAAGGTGATTTTAAATCCCCCTTTGGGCAATTCTTTAAACTTTCCCATTAATTTAACATTTTCTGTATTAAATTTATTCAATAAATAATATTTATCCTAAACAAATTGTAACAAATTGTATTAAGTATTTCAGGACATTTTTTCCAGTGAAGCAATTGTCGTTTGCTCGCTCGTTTAGTCGATTATTCTTGGAGGCGTTTTCCTTAATAGCAACTCAGAGAAATACAAAAACCAAAAAAATAAAACAACAAGTGGTGAAACAATAACAATGGGCAGAGCAATAACAGTCAGGACTCAAGGGGTGGATGGATGGCTGGGTTGGTTTGGGTCACCAAGTGAAATGAATTAAAACTGAATCAAAACATCTGGACACACGACCGAAAGACAACAGAAGAAACCGGAGGACTGCGATGGAAGGCGGGAGTTTTCAGCATTTATTCAAACTGAAGAAGATGAATGAATGGCTTGGATGAGTGAGTGATTAAATTGTTAAACGAATGACCGAACGAGTGGATAATTGAGAGGTTGAGAATCAGTAAGCAAATAAAAACTGCGCATTAATCAAGTGAAATATGCAGGCGAGAAAAAAAGTAAATTACTATGTAAAGAAAAGATTTGATAAACAGATGACATTTTAAATATATATAGATTTTTTGCGGAATGCACATGAAAATTCTATTCATTTGACATATATTTTATAGAGCATAATTTTAGGCCAGCTGGTAATGGTTCTCAAACTGTAATTTTCCTTTTAAGCGAACTGGTAAAGGTTCTCAAACTGTAATATTCCATTGCTTAAGGCTATGTCGAAATTCAATTATTTCTCCTTTAAAAAAAATCTTAAAATTATTCTGAGTAATGGCTTGGATAGATAAAGAGTGGCACTTTTAAAATACGTTGGCAGCAAAACAAACCATGAATCCGTTTTTCTGTAATACTCACGGAAAGTGGGCCATTTTTAGCATTTTTCCAACTTTGAGTTCCTTTTGCTCAGAGTCCTTGCGTCAGGAAGCTTTTTTGAGAACGCAGTTTAATTTGGAAATTCGTAACGAATTCAAATTTATTGCATCCATCAAAGTATATTTAATAAGAATTAATTTTGTAACACAGTGTAACTTAGCAATTAAAATAAATTATTTGAATTCGCATTTTTATATTATTAACCTATTGATTTTTACAGTTGTCTACACTTTTTAATCTTTAGTACAGTATTTTTTGGTTCACTATCTCATCAAAAGCCACATATTTTAAAGACATTTGACTTTGAAGAGCAGTTCGAAATAGCCAAAATAATTATCAAAATGAAAATATAAATGGAAATAGAAATAAAACAATGGCCACAGAATGCCACACATCTCTTTGCCTCCCAAAATCAAGTATTCAATTATCCCAGAATAGTTGAGACACCGCTTCATTAAGTGAAGCAATTCCCACTCAGGGCATGGCAACTCCCCTTATCAACTCCCCTGATTCGATGAGTTAACTTTGAGTTATTTGCGAATTGATTTCCGCCCACAGCCGCCCAGAAATGGCCCCGGGTCCCCAAAAGAAGCCACTTACCTGTCTCTGTCTCTGTCTCTGTCTCTGGGATGGAACTATCAATGCGGCTGGCCGCACTTCAGCTACATCAGCTCCATTCCGATCCCATCTTTGTCCGGAGAAAACCCGAGGAAAGCTGGCAAAACCTGTGGAAAACTAGGGGGGAAATGGGGAAGGGATGCAGGGACGAAATATGCAAGCCAAGCAATTTGCATTTGCACACCGCAAACGGTGAAGCAAAACTTAAGAACACAGCAGACAAGGACAACAAGTGCTGCAAGGAATATGCTAAATTACGAAAAGACAAAAAACCAAACACGGCGCACGAAAAAAGAATGGCAGAAAGAATAAACTTTGTTAGACTCCCCCGACCGCCCTCTAAAAAGTATTCTCGAGAAGTTGCCCAAAGTCGAGTCGAGAACCCAAGCCAACGACAAAAACAAGAGGCAATGATTGACTTTACGACTTCGAGATACCTTTTAAACTGGTAACTACATTTTCATATTACCACCTATTATATAAAAATATTTTGACATATTGCAAAGAAAGTACGACTAAAAACACACAAAAAAAATTGATGGGTAAAATTAACCCATTCGCATAGTTACGTAACCATAAAAAATAGTTCACTACTGTTGAAAATAGTCACGTGTATTTTGTTTTTGCTTTGGTTACTATTTAATAGTAAAACTACTATAAAATAGTCAGTTGCGTGTATTTTGTTGTTGTGAGAGTAACTATTTGATTGGTAGAATTGACCATTTTGTGGTTAGGGACTGGTTGACTATTATATTGTTTAATTTTACCAATCCAATTTTTTGTTACTTTTTTAGTTACCACATTGCAGTTATGTAAGTATTTAAAAAATAAATTATTATTGCCATTCTGGTAATAAGCATATACTAGTGATATCGAATATTCTTGCATTTAATTCCCAGAGTCCGTAATACCATTTTTCTACTTTTACTGGGTATTGAAATCCCTTTAGCAGAAAGGAGTTTTATAGATGCTGGCTAAGGGATGACTGCCTTTCTGTCGGACAGCTTTTCTTCAACACGCAAAACAAAATACTAGTTCCATTTTCTGATGATGGAATAGTAAATCTTAGTAAGTCCCAAATCGGATTTTAAAAATTATTTAATTGATACTAATTTTTAGATGTTATTTTTATGTTTTTAAACATGGTCTTACAGTGTCATTCATCTTGGTAAACAAAATGTAAATAATTTATTATTCTTCTTCCTAAAGCGCAAATATGGCTTATAAGAAAACCAATATTATGAAAATATTTAAAAGACTTAACTGAATTTTATATTTTAACTTCAAGCACCATTTTTTTCATTTATAAAAACTAAATAATTTGGAAAAACAAATAGAACTGAATTTATCTACACTTACTCGTAAATTGAAAAACAAAATAAATAGAAATTCAGGCGAAAATAAAAACGTTTCAATTTGACAACCAACTTGTTTTCTCTCAGTGCACAGGTCGTGTCAAGGTAGAAGGCAAATAATCAGAGACCTCAGCTCCGAGCATCCTTGTTGTGTGCTGTTATTGAAAATAGTTTTACAATTTATAGAGTACCCCGTGCCACGCCCCCCATTGCCCCTTCGCCATTTCCCCATTATCCCGCCACCCCCCCTCCCGGAGTCTCACCTGCCCTTTGTCTGGTCGGTGGGCGTGGCACTGCGGCTGGGCGCCCACAGCTCTTTGCATGACAAAGGCTCCTTGCGGTTGCCAGGTCCTTCAGATTGTCAGTTCAACTGTCGGCTCAACAGCGGGCGGATTGGACAAAGTGGGGCTTCCTCCTCGGACCCGATGCCTCAGTTGTGGCTCCAGAGTCCACCGTACTTGCTCCCCGGCGACATCGGCATCGCACTCCATCTAAGCTGATTTGTCGGCTTACGGCCAAGTCACACAAGATGGCCATAACCGAAGTTTGGTTATGTGTAAGGAATCGCATCAGAGAGCCCCGCTCAAGTGATGTTATGTGTGTGCCAAGGCGACACCAGAGATATGGAACACGAAAAATCAAGTACTTGGGCTCTACCCCCATCACTGGAAATATCATATTTCGGAAATATCATAATATTACTATAAATACTATTTAAATTATTAAAACATCGGATCGGATTAATATAATTTTTTAAGGAAATCTTAAAAATCAGAACCTTAAGGAATAAATTATACCTATGGAGATCATCCATACATATTAAATAAAAAGTAAATATTTTCGATTTTATTATATTTTACCAACTGTTTAACCATTTTTTTAAACTAAACAATCATATTATTATAATAAATATTTTCTAAAATACAATGATATTCTTATAAATATGCAATGCTTCTCATCGGATAAATAGAATTGTTTTAGGAAATCTTAAAAATCAGATCTTTAAGGAATAAATTAAACACATAGAGAACATCCATAAATATCAAACAAAAAGTAAATATTTTCGAATTTATTATATTTTACTAAATATGTAACAATTTTTTTAAATTTAAAAATCATGTTATTATAATAAATATTAATTAAATGTTTAAAAATTATATTCTTATAAATATGCAATGCTTTTGATTGAATTAATAGAATTGTTTTAGGAAATCTTAAAAAATCAAATCAATTATACCCATAGAAAACATACATAAATCTCAAACAAAAAATAAATATTTTCAATTTTTTGAAAATTTAACCAACTATTTAACAATTTTTTAAAACTTAATTTTATTTTGTAGTTGTGAAGAGCATCTTAAATATTCACTCACAAAGCATTTTAGCTAACCTCCTTTAATTAGTGCAAATTATCTGTGAGGCATACGCCATTAATTTCCATTTTCAGCTGTATTAAGTTAATACTGTTAACCATTTGAATCCGTTACTAAAACCCTTGCTTTTCCATATGCACACCCTTGCACATCACACACACACACAGCCGGCGAATCATTAATCTGAATTGAGGCGAACAGAAACCCCGTCGAACGGAGAAGAAGAATCCAACCTGGAATTAACATAATTTATCGCTTATTGAATCAATCGAAGTTTCAGCTTGTCAACCCACCTCTACCCCTCCATTTTCTTCGAGTTTCCCAGAGAATGAGAGATTGGCCGTTTAAAAAAGCGAGCCACGTAGAAAGATTACATGAATTCGTAATAAAAAACTACTGTCAGCTTGCATCAGGGAACTTTCCATCATTTCCCAGGGAATGCGGAACCGGAAGCGTCGCACAGGGGGGGGGTTTCTTGGGTGCTAGGGAAAATCTGAAGGACTGAGGAGTGCAGATTTGATTTGGGTGTTGGCGTCTAGTAAATCCGCCGGGGATATATCTCAAACACACACACAGTGAGTGGATTCTGCAGGAATGTTTTGCTATTTTGCGATTGAGCTGTCCAAATGCGCCTTTTAATGTAATCTCTTACGGATTTGTTTTGACAGCAGCGCCGCACATCCCCCACATCCCATCCTGAATCGCCCACAAAATAAACCCAACCCAACCCAACACCACACCACCTACAATTTGTGCGAATTTCTTTTCATCCAATGCATATGAAATGGGTGTGGATAAGTCTGGTTATGTTTTCTTGGGACCGAGTGCTTTATGCTTAGGTATACTTTCATCATAAATATTAGATTACTCGAGCGTATGTAATTTATTATATTAGATTTGAAACGGCTGCTTTATGCGTCCAGCCAATTCAATTGGGTTTTGGGAATGCCGAAACAAAAAATCGAAAAAGTAAACACAAATCGTTGTGATGTGCAATAATAATAAACAGTCAACACTATCGAGCGGAAAAATAAATCATCTCTGGACAGTACAGAAAAATTTTACACATTTTATTTAACGAGAACGGATGAAAATAAAACTATAAAGACTAGAAAAAAAGTTTTTTTTATGGGGACAAAGCATATATATTTTTTAAAACTTAATTTTTAATTTTAAAGTAGAGGTTTCTGAGGATATTGTCCAAAAAAAACGAATTCAATCGGATTACTATAACCGGAGATACGGCTTTTTAAAACGAGGGTTCCTTTTCAAGTTCCAACGGGCGACATCTGTTGGGCAAAAACTTTAATTGCTCATAACTTTTTATAGAATGGTCCGATTTGAAAACTTTTTGATGGGTAAAAGCTAACGAAGCTATAACTTTTTGCCTATTAATGTCCCATTAATTTTCCGATTGTTCCTATGGGAACTATATAATACAGTCGTGCAATCTGGATCCGACCTATATACTAAATTCCAATTAAAAGAAGGGTTTTCGATGTGGCTTAACTTAATTTCAATACGCCTAATCTGTGACTTGTTAAGATAGTTCTGGCGTACACATGTAAAATCAACAAGTTCATTCTGGACCCTGGGGAGCTAATTTCCGAATCATAATACCATATCCCCACGCCGTTTGTTGGGTTAACTATGATATGTAAATGCTGGGGTTGCCATCCTGTGGAGGCGCTGATGCAGATGCGTGTGATGTGTGTGCTGAGCTGCAGATTGCGAGGAACTGCTGGGCTGGCAATCTGATTTACATATTACTAAAGGGAAAGTCTGCTTTGAATAAACTTCCCCTTCCCACCCCCCCTTTTCGAGTGTGTGTGTGTGTGTGCAGTTTTTAAATTTGCAAACATGAGCATGTAAATTTGCAATGAATAAATTAACCGCATTCAAACTGCTCCTCCTCCTCGTTCTCCAGTTTTTGAGATGCATTCTTGTGACGCTGCTCAACACTTTCGCTATTTATTAAAATATAAATTGACTTTGCCAACTCACGCCGCCAACCAACGCACACATCTGCAGTTCTGGGGTGGAAAGTGTGGACGGCCTATCACGTTGTACACCCACTTTATTTATGAGGAAACAAAAGTTTAAATTTTAATGAGAAATTATTTATTGATTACAAATCCATTACGAATTGAAAAATGTAATAATATAATTCCAATAGAAAATAATATAAATCGCTTCGAATGACATAATATTTATTTATTGTCTTTTGTAAATTTTGAAGTGTGGAATTATTAAAATTAAATTTTATATAACAGTTAACTTCTTAAAAAATATTTTATAAACGTTTGTTTTTATGTTAAAATGTTTTTTAAACAATTATAAAATTCTATTGGGCGTGTTTTTCTCGGTGTATACCTGTAACATAATTAACAATACGCGTAGCGGTTAAAATATGAAAATGTGTTAAATTTTAATTGATTTTATCCATAATCCATCAGTAATGAGTAGAAAGGAGTGTTACATATTATTTTATTAATATGATATACACAATATGGCTTGAGTTCCTTAACCTTAGCAGGTGGATTTCCCTCGCCCTACTTTCCAACGGGTTCCTTGTCCACCTCCTTGTCCACTTTAAGCAGCTCCCCCTGCTCGTAGGCCTCTATGCGCTGCTCCAGTTGGTCGACCTCCAGCCACATTTGAGAGGCCGTGGCCCACCGCGGCGGTGGATCGCCGTTGATGAGGGCCATCAGCCTTTTCAGACGCTTGCGATCCCAGTCGTGGGCCAGTGCGCGTCGGTTGGTCACCAGCGACTTCAGGTAGTTCATCTGTCGTCCGCCAGAGGTCGGGGTGAGCAGTCGATCGGTTGCGTCCCACGTACCGCCGCCCACCGCCTGGCAGGCCTTCTCAATCGGAGCGGGAACAAACGGAGTCTTCTTCTCACTTTTCTTGATGGAATTCAGCAGTATCTGCAAGGCCTTTCCCGGGACTTTGTTGCCTTTGGATGGACCCTTGGCCAGCGTCTGCACCACCGGCACCACACTCTGCGATGCGATCTTCGAGATTCGTTTCCTCGGGGCCATGGATGTGGTTTACAGAAAATTAAGAGATTTCAGAAGGGTTTCACTTTCCACAGAAAGACAAACGAGCTCAATCTGACAAGTTCCAAGTGCAATTATTCAGCTATTAGAGGAAGAAAGCCTACTTAGTGCTTATTTGCTCCTAGAAATATGTGGTATATTGAATAGGGCCGTCTCCGTAAAACTACAATACATAACAGTTTTTTAGTATTATATAGAGTGGTTTCATTTCACATTTTCCTTGTATTACATATAATTTTTACATTGCGGCAGTCCGCGTAGTGACGAAGCGCACCAGAAGAGTGTGCGAAGGCGGCTACTATATACAGGATAATATAAAAATTTGCTGTGATGGTCTGATCCTGGCGATACAAAATTCTATAGGTATCGCTAGAACTTACAGGACCAACCCCTAAGTAAATCAATTGGTTTGAGAAAAAGAGCGGAAATGTAGAATTTTAGAAAGAATTTCAATCACGTTATTAGTACTTTTGTATGTTGTTAGTGCGATCGTCACTAGTTTTTACCTCGTTAAAATGTGTTTTTATTTGATTTTTTTGGTATGCAATCCTGTAATGTAGTTTTTTAGTGACAGCCATATTATCAAGGTTTTGGGCTAGTACACAACCCAACAAAGTCGTCCAAAACAAAAAAACTTCATATGAAAAAAATTTCTTAACTTTTTTTTCATATGAAGTTTTTTGTTTTGGACGACTTTTTGTTCGGTTGTGTACTAGCCCTTTACTACAAATATACCAAATATTTCTAGGAGCAATTAATTAGTAGGCTTCTTTTTCTCTGGCAGCACAATAATCGGAACTTTTCAGATTGAGCTCGATCATCTTTTTGTGGCAAGTGAAACCCTTCTGAAATCCCTTAATTTTCTGTAAGCTACATCCATGGATCGCATGCCCAAGGGTCCATCCGAAGGCAAGAAAGTCCCGGGAAAGGCCTTGCAAATACTGATGAATTACATCAAGATAAGTGAGAAGAAGCCGGAGGCTTGTCCTCCGTTTGTTCCCGCTCCGAATGAGAAGGCCTGCCAGGCGGTGGGCGGCGGTACGCGGGACGCAACCGATCGACTGCTCACCCCGACCTCTGGCGGACGACAGATGGACTACCTGAAGTCGCTGGTGACCAATCAACGCAAACAGGCCTACGAATTGGATCGCAAGCGTCTGGAAGGGCTGATGGCCCTCATTAACGACGATCCACCGCCGCGGTGGGCCACGGCCTCTCAAATGTGGCTGGAGGTCGACCAACTGGAGCAGCGCATAGAGGCCTACGAGCAGGGGGAGCTGCTCAATGGCGGGAAACCTAAAATGGACAAGGAGGTGGACAAGGAGGTAGACAAGGAGGTGGACAAGGAGGTGGACAAGGAGGTGGTCAAGGAGGTGGACAAGGAGGTGGACAAGGAGGTGGTCAAGGAGGTGGACAAGGAGGTGGACAAGGAACCGATTGAAAAGCAGGGCGAGGGAAATCCACCTGCTAAGGTTTAGGAACTCAAGCCATATTGTTTATATCATATCACTAAAATAATATTTAACACTCTTTACTGTTGGATTATGGGCTAAATCAAAATTTAACACATCTTACACTTTATTTTCATATTATACCCGCTACATAGAATTATGTAACAGAAATACACTCCAAAAAAAACCGTATAAAAAGGGTATTTAAACATCGGCTGGCCGCAGTTAGCTTCCTTTCTTGTTTCTTATTAAGGTTATAAGGTAAATTATTATTTAAGAACATTTATGATTTTTATGATTTCAATTAAGTTGTGAGTGTGTATTTAGGCTCAGAACTTGGCTTTTCCTTTTATCAATAAAATGTGCAGCCCAGCTAGCAGCTTTATTTTCCGTTTTAATCACTTTTTATTATGCGCCCTTGAGAAGAGAGTGGGCGGTTGGGTGGTGTGGTGTTAACAAAGTGTTTGCCAGAGGCCCGGCAAAAGGAAAACAATCACGTGGCCAGGAGACAGACAGGCCTGTTCTGGCAGCCTGACAACGGGCGGCAACTCTTTTCCTTTTTTTTCGCAACATCAACAATAACCAGCAGATGAAAGAACACTCGAAGAAAAGATTGTTTAATTCTACTCAAATTTTACACATATTTATTGATATCTTATCTTTGTATTTGTCAGTTGATAGAATTTGTAATCATTATATACCAAAATCACTTCTAAAATAATATTAAAAAAGTTTTTTTAATATTTTTATACTTTATAATATTTGGCAGCATTGTAAATTCTAAAATATTGGGTTAAATACATTTTTATTTTAATTTAATTTTAGATTTTCTCAATTATTTCTTTACTTAATAATATCAATGATATAATTAACTTTTTTAATTAAATAAAATATTTTATTTAAAATATAAGAAATATTAGAGACTAATATTTGGCAGCATTGTAAATTCTGAAAATTTTTGATAAATACGTTTTATTTAATCTAGATTTTAGATCTCTATTATTTTTTTAAAAATAAATAAATAAATATTATTAAATAATATCAATGATGTAGTTAGTTCTTTCAATTAAATAAATTATTTTATTTAAAATAGAAAAGAATTTTAGAGACTAATATTTGGCGGCATTGTAAATTCTGAAAAATTTGGATAAATACATTTTTTTTTAAATTGAGATTTTAGATTTCTTTAAAGATATTTAATAATAAATATACCAACAATACTAAATGAAATCAATGATATTGTAAGTTTTTCAAATAAATAAAATATTTTAGTTTAGTGTAAAAGCATCTGTAGGATGCGGACAGACGAAGGAGATATGGCAGAAGTAGGAGCCAGACTCAGAGTTGGATTTGGATTCGAGATTGGGTCTGGGATTGGGATGCGGATTGGGATCGGGATGGAGAAACGTCAACGGCAGCCGCGGCGACAACGATACGACAACTTCAGGACGAATGCTGGCGGAAAAACTTGGTTCGCCACCCACTTTCTCCTGCCGCCCCCCCACTTCCCCTCTCCCCGTCACGAAGCCACCCACCTAAACTCCGCCCACAACAACAACAGTGAAGGCAGCAGCAAAAAAGAACACAACGAGCCGAGAAAACTCAATTAAACTTTTGTAATTACAGCTAAAACGGAAGAAGATATTTATCCAGTATAATTGCATTGAAGGCAAATGAAAGAAAAGGAAAGCCAGAAAAACAACAGGAGCAAGAGACACACACACACACTGGCTGGGAAAGAAAGAAAAACCAAAAACCAGAGCGAAAGAAAGCAGGGAAAATAAATAAATAAAGGATGCCGGGAGACAAGAAATGGGCGACAGGATAAGCAGATGCCACTTGGATCATTCCGCAGCAAGAATCGCAGATACGGATACTCAGATTCAGATACATGGTAGAAAGCCCGGCAATCAATTGTTTTGACCCTGAAAGTTCAACAAGTTGTAACCACGGAACAAGTTTCGCAGTCATCTACTCAAGATGCCTTTTTCACAAACGAACAAGTCAATAAAGTGGCTCGTTATTTAAAATCGTTTTTTAGAGTGTAATACCATTTGCTAATTGTATATTTTTATATTATTTATTTATATTTTATATTATATTATAAAAGAAAAATATTTTTTATTTAAATGTATTGTTTTTTATTTTAAAAATATTATATGTATTATAAATCAAAAAATTTGTTAATTTAATTTTTTTGTTTCTTGACTTTGAATTTTTTGTTACATTTTTTTTTAAGTTTTTTACATTTATTAAAATTAAGGTATTGTTAAAAACAGTACAAGTTTTAAGTAAAATATTTACACATTAAAAATTACTTATTAAATTTTAATCAGAATTTTTTCATCTTGTTACAAAATGTATCTTAAATAAATTCTTAGAAATTATATATATATTTTAGAATAATAATTAATTGAATAATGTTCATGGTTTAATAAATGTTGTTTATTTGTTTCATTTCATAACAAAATGTATTGAAAATAAAATTTAAAAAATTGTACGTAATTATATTTTAAATAAATATGAAAATGTAAGCCCAGTTTAGCTTTGCTTTCGATTCAAAATAAATATGAAGGCCTATTGATAAATTACCATTCAAACGGACTGTAAACAGAATTAGCCAGTAAATTGAATTTTTCGCCAACAATGCGAGATTAAAGCAATCCTATTAAAGCGCAAAGTATAAAATATAAACCCACCGAAATGACACGATTTAGCTGATGTTATTTGTTTTCCCTTTGGCTTGATTCTATTTGTCAGTTGCAAAAGCAAAATGTTTTCAATTGTCCGTGTCGTCGGTGTCGATTGTCCGTCCGTCCGGTTTGTCTGCTGATGAAGACATTAATTTGATGCAAATCGCGTAAACTGAACACAATCGAAGTGCTAATTGCGCTTCTTTCAATGCACAATCCGACACCGACAACCCGCCCACTTTTCCGCCCCTCTCCTCTGCCCACAATTTTCCCAGCAATTTCCCAACCCAGTGTCGCCACCTCCTTGGCCTCCACAATGAGCGCTAACAAACAGCAGCCAATCGCCACCTCACATCCTGACATCCAAGCCGCCGATGATGAGGATTTTGATGATGATGATGATGCTGGCGGGGATGGGGATGGTGATGAGGATGAGTATGATGAGGTGGCCGGGTCAGGTCAGGTGAACTCCCTACTTCCTATTCCCGCCCCAAGGACTCCGGACTCTGGACTCTGGACCCTGGACTCCCATTGCCCATCCCATTCCCATTCCCATTCCCCTCCAGTCCAATCACTTCACTTCATTATGTATGCGCGACACAGACAATGGGCCACTGATGGACGTGCTGCAATTGCACTGCGACTATTGGCTAGTAGCTCCTACTAGTGGCTAGTTGCTCCTGCCAACTCCTGGACACCGCAAACACAGACGCTCCATTTCCAGCCACTTTGGCACTGCCCAAAATTAATAATAACCACAGGACATTCGCTTGCAAATTAATAGCGAAGCAAATATTTTAAAGTAATTAAAAAAGATATATCCAAATATACTCATTTCCATCAGCCCTGTACAAAAAAATAATTATTTACACTGTCTTTATGAATGCTTCTTTAAATCTGTTATTTTCCTTTTCATTAATTTATTAATTATCTAAAACTATATTATTACTGGATTTTTTAAATTATTTTGTCATTTTTATAAATATACATAATATATACAATCAATTATTGTGGCTTATTTTAATAAATGAAAAAAAAATTTAGAAGATTTCCGTAAGTATTTCTAATTTAATGAATTAATTTTAATTTAAGTTAGCCATTTGCTTCACAATCTTTACACAAATTTAACCAACTTTATATATCTTAGGGTTAATTTCTTTCATACTTTTTTTTCCATTTTAGGGATTATATTTCTTTTTAGAAATTTTTCCAAATAAAATTATTACTTCCTAAAGTTGATCCCTCATTGAATTTTCGTATTTTCTGTATTATTTCATGTGCAATTTTTCTCAGTGCACGGAACCCAATGCATCGCATTCCGGAACCTGTGAACCTGAGCGGTTGTTGCTACTATGACTTCGACTGAATAAAATGTTTTGTAAATCTGAAACGCTTGTCCATGGCCATGGCATATGTGTGTGTACCCCCACCCAGTGAAAAACCCCTGGCCACCCGAAAAATCCCCCTTTGACCATTTCCGGTGGGGCAACACCTTTGCACAACCAGCATGCCGAGCGGAGTCAAATTGCCGAGCATGCGGTGCTAGTTTATCTATTTGCCTGCCTGACCAGCTTGTTAAGTTTTCTCTTCAGCCGATGCCCTCTTCGCTTTTCAGCATTTTCCCCTTTCCCTGCATTTCCCTGCACACTTTCCCCGTTCTGCTGCAAAAGCCACAAGTGACGGGAAGCAATGCGAAGAGTCCTGTTCCTCTTCCTGTTCCTGGAGAAGAGAGAGAGAGAGACCGCAAAAGCGAAAGGCCTGCCACTCACTCGCTCATCACACATTAAAAAATATATTTCAAAATTCAGGCAGCTCTTAAGAATATTACCCCCAGGTCCGATATAGGTCGACATTAGATTCCTTGTTTAAGGAGCTGGAAAATTCTTATTATTTGACATCTATTTTGTATAGCATACTTTTGGGCAAGCTGGTAAAGGTTTTCAAACTGTAATTTTTCTTTGTTTACGGCAATATCGCTATTTAAATTTTTCTCCCTTTAAAAAAATCGTAAAATTATTTTGATTATTGGGTTCGAAAGATAAAGAGTGGCATTCTTAAAATACTTTGACAGCAACAGAAACCATAAATCCGTGTGCCTGTAATACCCACGGAAATTGGGTCATTTTTAACATTTTTCCAACTTTGAGGTCCTTGTTCTCAAAATTTTTGCGTGGGAGAACTTTTTGAAAACTTAATTTAATTTGGGAATTCGTAACAAATTCAAATTTATCGCATCCATTTAGGTATGAATCACATTCAATATCTCCCATTTTTTCGCTCAGTGCCACACCCTAGGTTATTCCCATCTCCGGCTGAAAATGAATGCGCCTGCAGTTGTTCATCATCGAAAAGACGATGCTCCAGACCAAACTTTATGCAGCACCACACCAGGTCCAACCAACTCGGGCTGGCCTTCGCTCAGGTTTCAGGATGGCAGTAGCAGCAAATGGCAAACGGCATCATCAAAGTGCCATTGGCAAAGTTATCTGGCCGCTTGTAATTTAATGTGGGCGTTACTATAAAAACTCGACCATTTTGTGCCACACTGCAGGGCACTCTCTATCACCCATGACTATAAACCCATTGCATTCCCACTCCATATCGCCCCTTTTTGACTCTGCACAGATTGGATTTGTAAACGCAATTTTCGCTTACACAACATTATTTTAATGTAATTTTTCTATTTATTGCTAGGCACTCTTTTGGGCTGGACCAAAATTGCATTTAGGGATTTTGGAAAGATATATAGGTTAAGATAATAATCATATTTCAATTTAATTTTAATTATTTTGCTTCATTTTTTTATAAACAAAAATTTTATAATACTAAGAAACTAAAACATTTTTTATTGATTTTTTTTCAAAAATAAATACAAAATCCTTTCTTGCCACGGTTTTTATAATATATAATTCGGTAATATATTTTATGACCTTTACCAGTTTGCCTAAAAGTATACTCTACAAAAATATATAGATACTTCAAATCTTCAAATTCAATTCATTTGACATCTATTTATATTGCTCAAACTGTAAACTGTGCTTCTCAAACTGTAAGTTCCCTTTGTTTATGGCTATGTCGCTATTCAATTATTTCTCCCTTAAAAAAATCTTAAAATTATTCTGAGTATTGGGTTTGAAAGATAAAGAGTGGCACTTTTCAAATACTTTGACAGCAAAACAAACCATGAATCCTTTTGCCTGTAATAGCCACGGAAAGTTGGCAATTTTTAGCATTTTTTCAACTTTGAGGTCCTTTTGCTCAGAATCCTTGCGTCGTGGAACTTTTTTAAGAACACAGTTTAGTTTGGAATCAAATTGATCGCATCCATCGGGTACTTTATTAATAAACTTAACAGGAATACATCAAAAGTTACTTTTCAAAGGTTTCCAATCATTTCAGAACCGCAGAATCAGAGCCACCCTGCAAAAAAGGGCATAATTTATATGCAACATTTTTTACACGCTTCCCGATATTATAGATTTAAGTGCACACATTAAGCGGGTTATACGCAGTGCCCACATCGCGGCCATTATTATGAAAATACGCGCTCGGCTCTATTCAATTTTATAAGCTCTTTGCATATAAAAAGCAAAACAATGCGATGCGATGCGATGGCCAGGACCTTCGGCTAAGTGCAATGTGGCCATAGAGAGCGACGTCAACTGCCATTCCATCCATTCGAATTCGCCCTTTAATGTGGGAAATGTTTTCATAAAAGCCGACACGACTCGCCGGCCGAGGCGGCAATTTATGAGGCCTTCATGTCAGTTGCCCGCTCATTAAATCCCCGTCCGTATTTTCGCATCCCATCCGAATTCATTCCCATACCATTACCATTTGGCCATCCCAAGTATGGCCATCAAAGTCGATTACCTAGAAAATGGCCAGCATGCCGCAATGCCAATCGATTAAGTTGCATTAGCCCGGCCCGAAAGTCCAGGATTCTGAATGGAATGCCGAAACCGGGGTCCAGGGTGTTGGGTGTTGGGTCCTTCCAGGCCCAGAGTTCACAGCTCACAGTTCACAGTTCGCTGTTCAGCTCGTTTTCGGTGCCCTGGTGGCACTCGGTTGATTGTCAAATTACATTATCATCCTCCTGGAGGAGCGTCTGTGTTTTGACAGCTGTTTTTGGTTATTGACATTCGCTTCTTGACAAAACACACACACACATGTGCTTGCCCGGCAACCGGACCCTCGAAATCCGGAACCCCTGACCCCTGAACCCACTCCGAAAAAAACTCAGAAAAATAGTTTCACAATTGGGTGGCAATTCGTGATTTAATACGGTCAAACACATACCTGTTTTTTTCTATATCGACTTTTTGAGATGCTTAAAGGGTTTTAAAATATCGAATAGATTTTTAAAGACATTTTTCTACTTGTATTATTATTATTTAATTATTTAAAATGTATGTATATTATTAAATATAAAAGGAAAAAATATAAATTAGAAATTTTAAAAATAAAATAATTCATAAAATTTGTATAAAAATTAAAACCAACATTTTTTTTGTGTATGCATTAAAAATAATTAATGGAAAAAAAATAATAAAATAAAATGTATATATTCATATATTTTGTATTACTCGTTCCAATAATGTCTTAAATAATTATATTTACTATAATTAATTTTTATCAGTGGATAATATCTTTTGAAATAAGGGAAATATAAAGCAAATCGTAAAAAAAATAATAGATTATTACATTTTAAACTATACCAAGAAACGTAGGACATTTTTCGATATTTAATGTCGTTCATAACTAATTTGATGATTACTATTGTTAAAACAAAATCGTTTAGGATCGGACTACTCAGTAAAAAGTTATAAGCAATTTATAAATTGTCCGCTAAATAGATGGCGCCACTTTCAAGCGACTGCTTGGTTTTCCCTGCTTGTCACTGCTTGCTTAAGCTGGGTAACAGGTATTTGATAGTCGAGGCACTCGACTATAGCGTATTATTCTATTTATATTTTCCACTCATAACTAATATAACGATTTTTTTCAGTGTCTGCAGCTCTCTCCTTGTGGAGTGTCGATATTTAGGAGCTGGCAAATGGCCTGCGTTTTTATGCCCAGGCATCAAAGTTAATTTGGCCCAAAAGTCCAGGGCTTCGGGATTTTCGGTCGGAAACTCTTTGAAGAACTTCAGGCTTACGCCCACAACTATTAGCCACTCTGGAAAAGTTAGGCGGGATTTCTGGCAGCCCTGCAAGTGAAAAAGTTGACTTCTCCCCCCCAAAAAGCCAACTCGGGAAAAGTTTACCATTTACCTGGGCAACAAAATCAACTGCAAACGAGTGTGTGACACCCCAAAAACCCCTCTTGCCGGCGAAAGTTCAATAATAAAAATCACTTTTATTGCTCAATATATTCTAATTACGATAATTTCCACGTAAACGCAACAAAACTTGACTAATTTCAGTGGCAAGGAGCAAGGACCCTTGCCTTCGGCCGTTGTTAATTCATGAAGTGTCCCCCTGATAAAGTGTAATTATTCCATGAATATCGAAAAAGTGTTCACCTTGCGGTCGGTCGTGAGTAGTTCCACACATAAGAAGGGGGCCGTGAGTCTGGCTGTGTGATTTTATGGTAATTTGTGTGTAATGAAAACTAATAGCAATTGATTGTACGACGTGTACGACTGCACGAAGGACCCTTTTGTCAGTCCATGGACCCTGTCTTGGCATCGAAATTGTCGCTGAGTAAGTAAACAAACGGGGACTGACACCTGATAATGGTTATATATATCGTACGCACTCCGTTCGCCAACAACCCATTTTCATTTCCCTGTGTGTATGCACTGTATGTACATATTACATATGTATGTATGTACTGCCATTCCAGCTGTGGTCATCAAAACGTTTTGGACTTAATCCAGCCGGAATCCAGGGGCTCAGGGAGCTGACTCATTGGGTCGCAGCCTTTGTGCGAAACCCATATAAACCATCGTTATTATAGTTTACGTAAATTATTATTATATTCCACGTTGGCTTGTCTCCGGCCTAAGAACCACTTTAAGGGCTTTGTTTGGTCCTTGAAAAAGTTAATAGTTAAAGCGTTTACATTTCCGCAAACTAATGTATTCCATCTACTCAATATATAAAATGTAATCATAATTTAATAAGAATAATATTTAATTAAGTATTAAACACAAGCACTTTAAAGAATCGATTAAATATAATATTAATTTAACTATTATTATAATAAAAAAAATATATTTAACTATTATTATAGTAAAAAATTATATTTAATTGCAAAAAATGTATATAGTATTTATTTAATAAATATAATAATAAAAAATGATATTTAATTAAATATATTGAACACAAATACTTTAAAGAATTCATTAAAATTTGTAAAAATATCGAAATGCCAAAAATATCTCAAATAATTTTAACAAGTTTTTTAAGTTATAGTTGAAAATCCAGAATGCTGCACCCAAACAATTTAAAACATATCCAAAGTGGAAAAAATAAAATTTTCTCTCTCAGATAATTTTAGTAAGAGACTGTAAACTGCAGTATAATATTAAAAATATTTATTAAAAAAATAATATTCAAAAAAAAATAATTCAATTAAATATTTAACACAAAAACTTTAAAGAATCAATCAAATATAATATTTATTCAATAAATAAATACATACATATAATATTTAGAACAAGCTCTTTAAAAAATCAATTTAAATGTTCTAAATTACATCTAAGTTCCAACAATCTTTCAAATAAATCCAGAATGCTGCAGTTTAAACCTTAAGTGAAAATAAATTAAATTCATTTAACGAGTAATTGTTTTTCGTTCAAGGACTGTTCAGACTTTCATTTTCCGCTGGCAGATCAGAAATAAAAAAAAGGAGAAAAGCAACCGTAATGACCAACAAATGCCAGGTGCAGGATTTCAGAGATTTCTTTTTTTTTGCTGTCCTTTGCAGCTGGCCAAAATCCTTGCAGCATGCAATCTCCGCCATCTTGATGCATTCTTATAATTCGCCCGGCATGCAACCGACATTTGTTGGATGCCACACGAATCCCGTGGATCCTACTTATAAGTCCCTGGCACGCGACCATCCATTATCCATTATTTTTGGAGGCGGAATTAAAGCGAGAGAGTGGAGCTCTTGAAATGAGACCGCACTTTTGCGGGCGGAAAAGTTGCAAACATTTTTGCTTGATTAACTTTTGAAATGAATATCAATACACAATATCGCAAAAGCTGTATGTGTGTGCGTATAGAAAACAACAATAAGCAAAAGGACGAGATGCAGATACAGATACAGATACGAATAAGGATACGGATACGGATACATAAGTGTGGCAATATGGGCGAGCATTTTCATTATTGTCTGGCCAACTGATTTATGCCATTCAATTCGCTTTCGGCAGACAAACCGCCGGAAAATGAAGCCCATGAATCAGTAGTGCGGCCAATTCGGAATACAAATGCCAGGCGGCAGCAGCTGTTGACCCCCGACCCCCGATCTCCACCCCCCCAATCTCGGAAAAGTTAAACGATAAAGTTTTCCCAGCTCGGCCTTGACTCGAAACTCAATCATTGTTCGGTGTTTGACCAAGGGGCAATGGCAAAGTCGCAGTCAAAGCGGCGGTGTCCCGCCGAGAATCCCGTCCGTCCGGATTGTCCGGCAATATCCGTTGCTGTCCGTCGAGTTGCAGGGGTCATTCAGGGGTTAAGTTGCCGGCCAAGAAAGTGGAAAGTGTCCAAAGGGTAGAGCTGGCTTCAAGTCGTCGGAACACTTATCATTTATAACACTCAGAGTCCTAAAGTATTTCTTATTATATATATTTTATTTTTATTTTTAAGCTTTTTTTATGACGCTATTTGTAGCCAAAGCTAACATTCCTTTAAAATGCAATATATTTTGATCTAAAACGAATTATTAAAAACTATTCTATAAAATGTATATACATATTTTAAAAAATTATACAGAGAAAAAATGATTATAGAACCTTAACTATTTAGTTTCAAAAATGCCTTAAGAATATTTTCTATTGCAGAGTGCCGAAAAATTGAATTTTAAAGTGTTTATTATAAATATTTTATTTTACACCATAAAGTTTAATGAAAAATTGTGGATTTTAAGCGATGTGTGAAAGCAATTGGGTTATTAAAATTGATTGCCCCGCACCACGCAGTTGATCAGTTTGATTGAAGGAAAATACCCAAGAAATTAAGAACGTTGGCATGCACTTTTTGAATGTGCTTACTTTTCGGATTTTCCTAATATTTTGCAAGTGCCAATGAGTTTTGGTTCTCTGCCTACCTCTCATTTCTTTTTGTATAGATTAAAATTAACAAAATACATAAATAAACACAGAGCTGGGGGAAAATGAGAGGGCGCGTGCCTGTTCCAAAAGAAAAAGCTTTTTTAGCTTTTCGAAAAATTATAGGGGATTCGAAGATGGGATCTCCTACAAATCGAACTCTGATAGTATATGATTTAAAAATTATATTTGATAAATCATATGTTCCTAATCTTTAAGTTCTGTTTTATAACATAGAATAAGGAAATATGTAATATATTTATATTACCTAGGTAGTTAAGAGTCGGAGAAATCCGCTTTTTTTTAAATTGTAACTGCATAATAATAATATTAGTATAATTATTTATAATAATATGATATGATATGTATTTCCAAATAACTATGATTGTTTGGTATTATAAATCATAATAATATATTAATTATTATTATTTAGTAAACCTCAAAGGACGA
Organism: Drosophila mimetica; assembly: GCA_037075245.1. Taxonomy (NCBI): domain Eukaryota; kingdom Metazoa; phylum Arthropoda; class Insecta; order Diptera; family Drosophilidae; genus Drosophila; species Drosophila mimetica. The sequence continues at coordinate 9,093,696 of JBAMCH010000005.1, forward strand.
AAATCTCTCAAGGAATTAAATGAAACTTACAATGTTTATAAGCACAGCGATGCTCTCTTTTGGTACAGTGAAGCTTTCGACTGCGACTCTCTCCCTCTCTCCTGCTCTCTCTGTCGGTCTCTTCCATATGACTAAGAACTATATGAAAATTTAAGGAATAATGTAAAAAGAGCACATGATCGCTGGGCCCTGCATATATGATGAAAACACATATTGTCTATATGGAGGATGAAGGCTGAAGACCAAATCAAACTGAGAGAGAGCAGAGATCGCTGGGCTTTCTCTCTGGATTCGATGGATACAGATGCAGATACCGATACAGATACAGATCGTACAGCACGTTCTCGGATATGGGAGTCTCCGGGTATATCACTTTCAGATACGGATGCTGTGCGCTCCCGTGCGAACGCAGCGGCCAAACAGAGCGGAAGAATCCGCGTTGACGTTGTGTATCTTTGTATCTGACAGATACTCGAGTCTATTTATTATTACTTTCTGCGGCTGGCCTTTTGTATTGTTCCACGTTGTTGCCATTTCGGTGTGTTCTTGTTTTGCTTTATTAAGAATTTCGTGGCTTTTCGACTTTCGCCTGTATATTCATACATCTGTATATATACATTATTACTTTTTTTGTGTTTTGTTTGTCGCGGGCACACAAACAAAAATTGGACAAGTTTGAAAAGTATGGAATGTGCAACGTGGCGTATGCGTTATGCAGCCAAGTAAAAGTGCGTGAAAATACAATTTTCTTTTTATTTTCAAGTGAAAGTGATGGTGAAAGTGCTAAGGCAAAAGCAAAAGCAAGCGCAGAGAGGGAAAATGGGAAAATAGTAGAGATTTTCAAAGTCCCACACCTGTGCACCTGGCCAAAAAGGCTATCCCCTTGGCATGACGTCACACCCCTATATATAACCCTATATACGGCCATATAGACTTATATACATAGGAGGGGAGAAGAAGAACACTCTGGCAACCGCACAATCATACAGTCAATTTGCGCTGTGTTTTTCGGGGCATTAAAACAAAAGCATTTCACTACGAAATATTTATTATCGTGTGTACGAATGTGGAATGTGTTTATAGTAGCCCCCAAAAAGTCCAGAATCGAAAACGCCTCACCACCCCACCCACATCCCCATCGGTTTTCCTCACATTTTCCCCTGTGTTTGTGCTCCGTTTTTATGCGATCCCCTTCCAAATAGTTCTCTGGACACGTGCTAAAAGCTGAGATCCTTCGATCACTCAGAATTCCGAATTCCGCCATATAAACTGCTTGTCATCTCTGATGGCCCACTCGATAATCCATCAACGAAAACAACTGACAGCGGAAATAACAGAACCCAAAATGGATCAGCGGTGTGAAATCAGTTCATTAACGAGATCGATCGTGTGAGTTTGGACATTACGATTCTAACACCTATATTAGGTATTTATTGTCTGGAGGTGAGTGATCTTCGGAAGCTGTAGGATCACTCGTCATGGCTTAAGTAATCAGGTGTATAGTTTCGACTTTTCATTCTTGATTGAAAGCTGAAGGTTTCCAGGGACCATATGATAAATAAAATGGGAAATTAAAAAAGGAGAACGTAAATTAACAGTCTAAAGTTCAAAATTAAAAGGTAAACAAAGAGAAACCAGTAAAATATAGTTTACAAAACAGCCAAAGTTCGTTTGTTTATTAAATGCTAAATATTTTTTCTTTACCAAAATCGGTTTAATCATGTTATAAAATAGAATAATACAACTTATGGCACAAGAATGTAAAATCCAAGTAATTCAAAAACAGCTCTTTGGATTTTTTAAGGAAATTATTTAAGTAAAAGTTAACTAATTAAAACTTTGGAAATCACCCAAACTCATATCGAAAATAATGGGATTATCTTATTAAATAAATTTAATGACAAAATTAAAGTAAATTTATAACAAACATTTCTCATAAGTGATGAAAGTAAATTACTAGAACACAAACAATTTTAAGCTTGATTTCAAAGTCAATTAGGGTATTTAATTGCTCCTTATTTAATTTTGGACCATTTTTGCAAAATTGGGAACAAAAAGAAATTATTCGAAAAATCACATTTTTGCCAAAAATCGAAATCCTCATTTTGCGCCAATAAAAAATCAGTATTTTTGCCATTAAAATGGAAATAATTGTCCAAATATGAAGTGTCATACCTTCCCGAACTCGTAGTTAAATTCTCTAAAACTTGGCATATCTAGAAAAAAATTTTATTTTTTTGAAATTTTTTGCAAAAAATTGTGATACAACCCCTTACAAAGAAATCGAAAAAATGAAAAAATTTTAAATTTCCTAAATCAGCCGGAAAGTGCACTAATCTTAATTATTAGGTGGTTATCTGCTCAGAACAGTTCGCCGTTTTAATTTTGGACCATTTTTGCAAAATTGGGAACAAAAAGAAATTATTCGAAAAATCACATTTTTGCCAAAAATCGAAATCCTCATTTTGCGCCAATAAAAAAACAGTATTTTTGCCATTAAACTGGAAATAATTGTCCAAATATGAAGTGTCATACCTTCCCGAACTCGTAGTTAAATTCTCTAAAACTTGGCATATCCAGAAAAAAAATTTTATTTTTTGAAATTTTTTTCAAAAAATTGTGATACAACCCCTTACAAAAAGATTCGAAAAAATGAAAAAATTTTAAATTTCCTAAATCAGCCGGAAAGTGCACTAATGTTAATTATTAGGTTGTTATCTGCCCAGAACAGTTCGCCGTTTTAATTTCGGACCATTTTTGCAAAACTCTAAATATAATTTTATTAAACGCACTCTTCTTCCTACAAAAAAAATTCTTTCAGATTCATAATGACTTCAGCCTTGAATTGACGGGCAAACCTTAACCCTGAATCGGAGCATATAGCTTCTATCCTTTTGGGGTTCACTGGTTGCCTCCCTTTTGGCGCATCTTGTTTGTGTTTTTATCGTATCCGGCAATCAATTGGCACGCAATCTCGCACAATTCGCCACTTAATTTCTATTTTTAATAACATTAACAACAATCGGGCATCGGAGGGCGGTCGAAGGCGTGGCGGGGGTGGCCAAAAGCATTCACAACAAATTCAAAATGAATCAAGAGCTTATTTTTGGTGGCGCGTCGGAGCAACAACAACAGCAATCATATTTTTAAACGTTTGCTGGCGGATTCCCTCCAAGAATTTTGCTTTAGTGTGAAGAGCTGTAAAATTTTAAACTACATTATTCTCGACCTCTCCAGTCATCTTTCCAAAAATTAAATTGGAATTTATAAAATTAAAAAAAAACTGAGAAAAGCTGAGAGTATACATATAATGTATTAAAAGTTGATGTGTAATCCAACATGATTCCGTTGAATCAAAAGCTGTTTTAACCAAACGAATAATTCTACGAAAAACATTTAAATTCTTTTTAGACATAAAGTGGAAACTTTATCGTCCTAGAAAAATAAGTTGATGACAGCAAACATTGAGTTGGCCTGAACTGAATAAATGTAGTTTGGCAACCAATTAAAACTAGTATTTTGGCCCACATTGTGTTTCGAAACTGTAAGTTTATGTGACTGGGAGTTTCTTTTTTTTTATTTGGTTTTACAAATAATCTTAAATTACGAATTTTTGAAACCGAGAAGGGAATTTCTCTTTCTTTATAATTTTTGACAACTAATATTTACAAAAAATAAACATTTTGATTTTGGTAGAAATTTGAATATTACAAATGAACAATAGAGCAAAAAAAAATATTTTATACATATAATAATATTCATACAAAATAATTGATTATTTAAAAATATCAAATTGACCAGCACATATTAATCGGATCTTTCGCCAAATTTTTTTCTGTGTATATAACATCTTTACTTCATTACGTAAATCTTATAAAGTTTGTTACCCATTATCAATATCATTGTCATACTTAAATTTTTATTATTTAATTTAAGGTATAAATAGCCCTTAAAACCAAAAATAATTGACCCCAGTAAAAGCAAAAAAATCATTTATAATATAATTAAATAGTTAAAAAAAATAAAAATTTGCGCCTTATTTTTCCCGGTGTAATTAATAGATGTGTAGAGATCATCAGTCAGACATCAGACAAATGGTTCTTGAGGTTGCCTTCACCCTCATCAACACCTCCCCACCCACCCCCCTTTTCAATGTCGTTTCGCATACGTGACACAATTCTCCGCGAGGGGAGGGAGAATCAGAAGTGGGCAGCGTTTTTAGAGGGCGGGCTAGAGGCCAATGTCGGGCGTGGGATAGCCACGATACAATATCAAGGCACGATCCACAGCGGAACTGCCAGCTGTACCACCAAACGATCCGATTGTCTATGTAGTATACCTTAATATTCTTTTGATATTCCCCCCATGCTCTTGTTGCCTTTCAGGTATCCATCAACGGGGCTCTAAACCTGGCCAACAGTCGCGGCGAAGATGCCAGTACACCAAAAGCAGGATACAACGTACAGCTGACTAAAAATGCGAGCTGTTTATTTAATATAAATATAAGAGAAAACGCCTTGTACGCGGCACAAGTCCGCTAGAGAAACACAAACCAGAAGCCCGCTAATACGCCCAAAATTCTTGGGGGAGATCATATCGAATGTGGATGTGCATTGGGGGGCGCAGCCGGGAGACCACAAGATGATGTTCACACGTGCCCAGGTGCGCAAGCAGAAGACCACCAGCTCGAGCAGCCAGCGACCTCGCGGCTCGGGAGGATCATCGTCCCGCCATGAGGTGATTATCAAACTAAATAAATAGTAAATTAATAGCTTAGGGGGTCATATTCAGTTAAAGTACATGGGTCTTACATTTAACTAATTTAATTTATAAAATGTAATCTATTTACACACAGAAAAAATAATTCGATATGAAATAGGGTCAATTCTACCTTATTTCATTAAAAAAAAACATATGACTAATATAAAATTTATGATTCAAACATATCAACTTTATTGATAAGAAATTTAAATTTAATCATAACAGTCATTTTATTTAAAATATTAAATGTAGTATTTTTAAACAAATATTGAAAAATAAAATCAACATAATCTTTCTTCATATCAAAATGATATTTAAAAAATATAAAATTGACCTACACATATCAATATGATCTTTTATCATTTTTTGTTTTCTGTGCACTGTATTTTATCTCGATTTTTAACAAATTTTATTTAAAAACATTTTTGAATATTTTCTCTTGTTTTCTTATATTTATATATATTTATACTAAAAACTTTGTAACAATTAGCCATTTCTAGATAGCCATTTCTAGATAATTAACAATTAATAGGAATATTTACAAATTGAGATAATTTAAACGCTGTTCTGCTTGATTTTTGTTTAACACTTTAAAGGAATAAAACTAATGTGTAAACAGAGACTTAAGTGTTTTCCTGGTATTTTATTTACCTTATAGCAGGTGTGTTTAGGTATTTAATACAAATAAGGTAATTGAATTTAAAATTGTTCAACTCGTGTAGCCAACTAAACTGAAATCTTTTCAGATTAAATTATGTTAAGATTATAATAATCTGCAATTTATAATGTTTTAATAAATAATTAGAGTACATTATACTGGTAGGTAGTCACAAATCTTAGAACTAGTTAAATTTCATAAAATGCCTATAATATTTATATATATATTATTTAAAAGAGGAACACTCACATTTAAGGTAAACTGAAGTAACACTATTTTGTGCGGATTTTTATATATGTATATATTTTTTTTTATCGATATTTAAAAACAATGTTTAATACTTGTGTGTTTTTTCAGACACGCTACAAACAGAGCTCCACCAGCAGCAGTGGTGCAGGCAGTGGCCTGAGTGGCAGCAGTGGCGCCTCGGGTGCCCGGAGGGATCAGTACCGGGACAGGGATCACTATGGAAAGCATTCCTTTGAGCTGCCACGTCAGCACTCCAAGGAGGAGGCCTATCATCGGGATCGGGACAGAGATCGCGATCGGGATCGGGAGAGTAGTTCCGGTGGCGCAGAAAGAGGCGACAGAAGTGGCATTGGCGGCAATGGTGGTGGCGTCACTGGCGGTGGAGTCTATGTGGACAGAAGGACCCGTCCGAGGAGCATTACCAATCGTCGCGGCGCCATCAAGCACCAGAAGTGAGTTGGAAATGTGGAAAAAGTTACGATTAGTAATTTAAGTTTAAAATAGATAACGTTCAATAATAATAAAATTAGCTTATGAGGTTGTTGTGAAATGTAAATAGTCCAATATTTAGTTTTTGTAACCATTCTATATTCTATGTAATATGCCTACAAAAAAATCGTTAGTAAGTATCTGGACTATTATTAATAAACCAAATACCTACTGAATATATTTTTTTTAAGTGCTTTATTCAGTATATATTTTTTGAAAATTATGTACTGAATGTGAGTATTTTGCACTCAAAATGAGTACTTGGTTAAATTTTCAGTAAAAATTCTCAATTTAAGTGTAAAGTGCATGGTTAATTCTCTCTGTATAGTTTAACTCGTTAATCAGTTGCGTTAAAAATAAAATAAATGCTACCATTATTAATTTGTTGTATTGAATTAACAATAAATATGATAGAGCTTATATTCTGTATATATAATTTGTATTTTATACAATAAGAACCATTTTAATACCTATTGAAACCTATTTTGTACATTTATATTATCTTCAAACATATTTAAATGGATAATATTTGTAACCCCTTTTCAGTTTTTAACTTTGTAACAAATCTTGACCTTTTTATTTTACTTTACAGAACCCACGACATCAATGGTCATCGATTTGTGGCGAAATTCTTTCGCCAGCCCACCTTTTGTGCCTTCTGCAATTTGTTTCTTTGGGGATTCGGAAAGCAGGGCTACCAGTGCATAAGTGAGTCAAAAGAACTATCTCAAAACTCAAATAATTTAATAAAACAATTTATTTCTTACAGTTTGCCAGACGGTGGTGCATAAAAAGTGCCACGAAAAGCTGCTGGGTAAATGTTCTGGTTCCGTTTTCACCTCTGCCAGTACAATTGTAGGTTTCAAATAATTATCAACCTACCAAAATAAATTCTAATCCTCTGTTCTCCTTATTTTCCACTTTAGTTACTGCGTGAACGTTTCAAAATCGATATGCCACATCGGTTCAAGCCTCACACTTTTATGTCACCCACTTTTTGTGACCATTGCGGATCTTTGATGGGGGGATTTTTTATTCAGGGCCTAAAATGTGAAGGTGAGTTTATCAGAATCCATGTGTCTTCTAAGTTTTTGCAATTAAAATAATAGCACATTCTTAAATTTAATGAAATTTTATAAATGTTTAGTTTTTGAAACATTTTCTAGAACTTAATCCATTCAATTGTAATTTTTTATTATTTCTTTTATTATACTAAAATCTTAAAATCATGAAACAACACAGAAAGAAATTTGACAAAAAATCAGATTGATATGTGCTGGTCAATTTGATTATTTTAAAGATCAAGTCATTCATATCATTTTGATATGAATAAAGATTATGTTTAACTTATATTTTTATTATATGTTTAAAAAATGCTAAATTTGGTATTTTAAAATCAAATAACTGATATGATATATTATCAAGTTGATATTGATATAAAATAAAGTTGAATTGATCCAATTTCATATCGGTTTTTTTTTCTGTGAAGTTTTGAATTTATGAAATACATTTTCATCCTATAATTTATTAAATACAGACAGTATGAAGTGCTATTATTTTAAAAGCATTTATTTTCTTACTCAATTCTGTTGCGATTTCTGCATTGGCTATTTTTCTCGAGCTTTCGCCAGGTGGCACCACCTGTGACAGAGGTAAACCGCAAAGCTTTTCATGCGAAGCTTTGCCTTTTCTAGTGGTTTTAACAACCTCAGAATCTTGTGCTTTTCTTCTCACCAGAAAAAGTAACGGTCGAAAATTATAGGGGGTAATAAATACAAGTAACACTGGTAAATTCCTGCTGCATAGTGGGTTTTTCTCGGTATTTCATGTGTGATTTACATCGGTGTAAACATGTAAAATGATACGAAATATATGTCTCTAAATTTAAAGGAATTTTTATCTATTTTTTTTCCGCAACTAAAGTAAAAAATTGTGAAAAGAAATACAATTTTCCACAATCATAAATGTTTCGAAAATGTCTCATTACGACAATTAACGATTGTGACCCAATTAACGACATTATCCCGAATAAAATAATTTTTCCTGTAAAAAAAACCCACACTGCGTATACTTGATACAGTTGTAGCCATAAAATCTCTGCTTCGCTGGAAGTGCAATCCAAAATAAACCCATTTAAAATATGTGCCATTTCTGTGCAACGATCTCGTAATTTTGTCAAGAAAAACGAGGCTGCTTGTTATTGTGCAATATTATTTACTCTTATGTCGAACAAAGGAAGAAATACTTTCACTCGCCGAGTGTGCGATCAAAGCGGAAATAATGCGAAAGCCAGATTAAGCTGAAATCGCAACGTGTGTATAGTAGATAGATAGACAGATAGCCAGACTGCATTAGAAATCAATTTATTGCGACTTTGCCAACACAAGACACGAGAAAAAGGCGAAAAAAAACATGGCGTCCCGAACAAGACGAAAATATCAACGCAGCCAAGAAAAAATCCTGTCGTGATCAACTGGGGTTATACCCATTAATGAGAGTCTGAGAGTCAAATGATCAACTGGGATTATAATTTATTACCATCAATTCCAGTTTTACATAGTCTTATAAAATTTTTAAAGCCAATTAAATGGGAATTTGTGAAAAAATGATATATATGTTTATATATTTTTTAAAAGAGTTTTTTAAAAAGAAATTTGTATAATCCTAAGGTCCTACTAGCATTTAAACACGGGTAAAAATAGATTTTGTTAAAAAAAATTTTCTAAGTGGGTTCTAAAATAAATTTTTAAATGTATTTAATATTTAAAAAAAAATTTTAATGCAATTTTTATAATAATAGAAAGTACTGGCATTTGAATACGGGTAAAAATTTATTTTCTTAAAGAAAATGTTCCAAATGGGTTCTCGAATGTATATTTTTATGTACATATATATTGTTTAAAAGATTTTTCTAAAGGAAAATTTTTAAAATCCTAGAAAATACTGACATTTAAATACGTGTAAAAATTAATTTTCTTAAAGAAAATTGTCCAAATGCGTTTTCAAATGACTATTTGTATTATACATCATTAAAACTTAAGCACCCAAACACTATTAAAAACGATGTGTTTTTTTTAAGCGAAAGAGTAATCCCATGGCTAAGCACTTTGCAAGTGACAGGCCAGGAATGCAGTTGCAAAAATATCGCACCGAAATATATATATTCCTGCAATCTCCCCCCGTTTGCAATAAATCGCCAAGATTAAGTACTGAGGCTGCTCAAGAAAAAAAAAGAAGACAGAAGAGCATATTGCAATTCTATTTCTAGTTGTTTGGCGCTTTCCCATCTCTTCCTCTTGCTCGCGGATCTATAAATGTACTTTGCGGAACCGAAAAGCGTCACCATTAGCATCGCATGTACGACTTCGAGTGCTACGGGCACAGCTCTCATGTGAGATACATCCTACGTGCGGCATTTCTGGCATTTGTTTTCGATTTCCTCGCGTCGGGGGGATGGACAAATTTAGCCAAACATCTTGATAGCAGGTGCTACCAACAGGCAGATTGATGATCGCCCAGGAGGACCTTTAGCCGGTTGCTAGAAGTCCATGTTGGCGAAAGTTTTGGCCGATGCTTTCGCCACTTTTTTGAATTTCAATATAAAATATTCATATTTACATCTGTCCTTAATTTTATATGAAATACTCTTCAAATTTCTACCATATATATAAAGAATTATTTAATAAGACTGACGTTCTCAAATTAGGTATTTGTATTTCAGAAAAAGTCGGATACTTTCACAAATTTTACCCTTGTAGTTTCCCCCTTATTTGTAACCCTTTTTGGAGAAAAAATCTCCATAAAGACTCAATTTCAAGGTATATTATTTGAAAAATTGGTACTGAAAGGGAGTATCTTGCACTTAAAGAGAGTACTTGATTATATTTTGAGTAAAAAATAATCAAGTTGATTGTAAAGTTCTTGTGTATATTTATTTAGTTAAATATTTTTAGATCAACTCACTGCCTTTACTTACATCTTTATAAAATAGTTTTTATTACTTGCTCTCACATTTTATGGCGACATTTTCACATCAGCTTTCTTTTTCATCCAAAGATCTCGAATTAGTTGAAACAGACATTTCACTATTCATTGCATAAATGAACGCTTTGATGTTTGATTGCCTAATTCATTTAATTTATGACTTATATACATTTAAGTGACAATTAATTGGTCACACATTTTATGACAGCAAGTCCACATTTCTGGTTCACTTTTTTTTTGACTATTTCTAGATTGAAAGACATGATTTCAATTGAATTCGTTTTTCGTAGCTAAGAATTGAATTTATCTGTTTGGGAAAAATTTGGGTCTTTTACTTACACATATTTTGCATTTAATTCTAATTTTTGTAATATAAAATATTAAATTTATAGAAAGCACTATAAATATTTTTAAAGTTTTTTGGCGTTAAGATTTCTGCAATCAATCAATTGGACTATGAAAAAATATTGCAAAAATTCTCTCATCATGGGTCTTACTTTATTGTAACAAACAAGTGTGATATATTTTGTTCCCCTACTTATTTTAGTTAATTGTTCCGCATATTTTATGACAGCCCGCCTCTCATTTTTCTCTCCCATCTCGCAACATATGATTTTTTCGCTCCCTCTCTCGTTTTTCGCTTTTACTTTCGCTGTGCAAAAACGATGAAAAGCGTTTTCAAACACGTCAAAAATGTTTTTGAGGCTTTTTCGAAATTCGAAAAACCGCTCGCCTTCGTGTGAAATTTATGGCACACTAAAGGAGTGAGTGAGTGAGTGTGTGTGTGTGTGTGTTGAAAATTCTGAGGGGCATATTTCGAAATTGGCAGACACGTAGAGATGATCGAAAGAAGAAGAGTGGGAAAATGGTGATCTGGGCCTGTGCCGCAACACGGATACAGATGCAGAGGGCACAAGATACAAGATACAGATACACACGGACACAGATCGCGATACTGTGCTGCTGCTGCCAAGTTAGCCTCTCACTCACACAGACTTCGGACTTCGAATTTTCCCGTGAAAATCGACGTGTGTGTGTTTGTGAGTTCAGGAATCGGAATTGAAAATTTTCTGCGCTGCCTTTCACATTTCAGTAGTTTCCGTTAATGCGTTCGCCACGTCGAGTTAGCTCCTTCTTTTTTTTCCTCCTGTCGCGTTGACGGTAAAATCCATAACAAAAAAACAACAACAAATATTGCACCAACAAGGAATATACAAGAACAACAATAAAATATCACGCACCTTGTGTTTGAAGTGGCTAATAAAAAAAAAACGAGTATAATTATAAAACGGTACAACAAAACAGCAAAACGAAAACTGTCAGCAATTTATGCGTGGAAAATCGCTGAGGAAAATCGCAGACAACGACTCGTGAGCGCTTACGTCATGCGAAAAAATTTATCTCCTACATCGGATTATATATATCTATTTCTATATGGCACATGTGGGCAATGGCGAAATCCAATAATAAACATATATCGAGCGAGAAAAGTCCATTGAAATAATTGAAAAGCCATCGATTCCAGCTGACCTTCAACCAATGACAATTCAATTTCAGTTCAATTTCAATTAAATTTTAGTTCAATCTCACATGAAAGCCCTAGTTCAGTTTTAAAAAATCTAGATTTTATAGCGCTTTTCAAGATCGATTGAAACACAGCATTTTCCTGGAACCACTTTGTTTATCAAATTGAATAAACAATTTGATTAGCTTTCGTTTTCGAAGGAATTTCAATGACTATCAATCTTTTTATTGCCTATTTCGATTTACTACCAAATTTAAGATGATTCGCACTTGAGGCATTAAATCTTGTAAATCTTTTAAGTGTTTTCAGAAAATGGTTAAGCCTTTATATAAAGCAAAAATATTATTTAAAATATTGCACTATTTTTTACAAACATTTATCAACCAAATACAATTTTAAAAATTTTCAAAATAATTATTTAAATAACCGGAAAATATTCCTTAGTTATTTTCTTTAGGCAAATTAACCAAAAATATATCCTTGGGCAATACTTACAATATTTATGCATTTTAATTGCTTAAAAAAATATGGAAATCGGCTTCGATTCAATTTCGATCGCACTGTTCGTTCAATCATGGGGAATTAAACCTTTTGGCCAATTAGGCTATAATTAATGTGACTTCGGTATTGCCAAATGCTGGCACATTATGACAGCCGTTTTGAAATCTCTCAAAAATTGTATAATTAAACAGCGGCAGCGACGGAGGGCGCGATCTACATATGTGTGCCTGTGTGTACATATGTTGGTACATTGGTGCGGCAGCCCCCAAAAATACATATTTCAAGCAAGCGTTAACCTGTGAAAAATAAACTGAAGTGCCATCGAATTTATGGGCGAATCTCTGCCCGTTCCCAGTCTAAATTTATCATCTTGCCCAATTGAATGTGGGATTAGCCGTTGCAATTAAATTGAGTTATTGACATCGAGTTGCTTTGCCCGGAAATCGAATTGAAATTGAAAAGTTGGGCAATTGAATTGGCTTAATTAATTAACGATAGACAAATGGCCAAAGTGGGGGAAGTACAGTGCAAACCAATAGCAAAGTCAATTAGTTCTTAGCTCTTTTATTCAGTGTATTGTAATAGAAGAAAAAAAATATTATCCTTTGTAAATTGAATTTTTTCCCCATATTTTAAAATGTTTATAAATATTTTTGATCATTAAATATTATTATTAAATATTTTAAGTTGTTATTGAATTATCCACGTTTAAAATTGTTTTATTTTTAGCTGTTGGAATTTTTTTTAATTATTAAATATTAATAATAAATATATTAAATTGTCATTCTAATGTAAAATAAAATAAATATTTTTTGGCTTAGAAATTTTTTTAATCATTAAATTTTATTTATAAATAAATCAAGTTGTTATTGAATTTTTCCTCGTTGGCTTTTCCTTTTAAATTTTCACATCAATTATCTTTAAGATTGGTTTTTTCAACCCAATGTGCCATTTAGATAGAGATATTTAAATGTCCATCCCCAAACAGCGTAATTACGATTAAAATATGAGATCTTAAACGAAGCGAAGGAAACAATTGAGCTAAAAACAGCGGAAAAGCGCCGGAAAATAAGCAAACAAAATTCGAACAGAACGTTTTTCTTTTTGTGTGTGTGCGTGTGATTTTTTTTTTTTTTTTGCGTTTGAGTGACTGCAGCCACAAGATGCCGCTGTATTCGGATTCGACCAACTATTACTACAGTGGCGGCAGCAGCCAGCTGTATTCGCCATACTATAGTTCCGGTTTGGGCCTAAATCTGGGCTTGGGCTCCTCCTCGCCGGGATCGAGCTACACGTCCAGCTACAACCGCTCGTATCCAGCCAGCTATATGGTTCCCCTCAGTCCCTCCTCGCCGCGTTCACCAAGCAGCTACACCAGCGGCTCAGCGGGCTCGAGCAGCTCCCTCCACGGCCTGGGCTCCAGGTATCAGCCCAAACTGACCACCATCACGGAGACGGGCCGGCACAGTGGCCACAGCAGCCTGATGCCCCTCACTCGCATCAATTCGCCCAAGTACAGTGGTGCCTCAACGCCCAGTTACAGTTCATCGAGTGGTGCAGCGGCCAGTAGTCGATATATACCGGCCAGACCAATAGCCATCAATACGGCCGACATTGATGTGAGCTCCTCGAGATATCGCAGGGGCATACCCGAAAAGGAGGAGCCAGTTAACAAGGAGGAGGAGGTGGTCAAGCCTAAGGAGCGGGAGAAGGAAGGGGAGAAGCAGGAGGAGAAGGCGGAGGCGGAGGCAAAGCCACCCAAGGAAACTGCAGATCCCAGGAACAATCGCAGGTCAACCATCAAGCGTAATCGACCTGTGGTGCGACTCTCCACCATACGCAGGCGCAGCAAGGATCGCAGTGTCGAGAGTCCCAAGAAGGAGGCTGCCAAGGTGGAGCATCAATTCCGGGATCTGCCACCCGCCACCGAGCCCAGTTTGAGTTGGCGCCAAAAGTTGGCCGAGGAACTGGCCGCCTTTCCCGCAACCAGCAACAAGAAGTCACCAGGGGAACTGCTGCGCGAGCGTTTCTACATACGCGATGAAAAGGAGGAGGCGGCGGCGGCGCAGAGTCCCAGAGTCCAGGAACTAAGTCGCCCGCAGAGGAGTGAGAACCAGGACTCCAAACCCCAGATAACCAGAGAGGAGGAGGAGCAAAAGGATAAAGACAAGGACAAGACAGAGTCCGAGTCGGAGCTGGAGGAGATGCAGGAGACCATACGACGCCTGAGCCTGGTGCAGTGCCCCACATTTCATGACATCTGCGAGGACATCTCGTCGGATAAGATCGACGATGATCTGAATGCCGGCGAGCTGCGACGTCGCGCCTCGATTATCCAGGAGCAGGAACAGGAGATTCTGAACAAGCTGCAGAAATCGAATTCGGGCAGCTTTCAGTTGATCCACCTGGAACGGCGCTCCAGTCACGATAGCACCACCACCAACGACGATGATCTCAAGGAGAGATCCAAGTCGAGGCGCTCAAAGAAGAGCAAGAAGTTGAGGCACAAGATCACCGCCATTGTGGAGGTGGAGAATGCCCCACAAGTGCTGGCGACGCCGCCAGTGGATCACATGCCGAGTGTGTTGGAGTTGAACGAGGAGTCGCTATTGCTGCAGCCACTGGTTTCCATTTCCGGATCCGCTTCCGGTTCGAGTTCGACTCCAAGTCCCAGTCCCAAGCCAAAGTTCACTGTGAATGTGGAGACCGTGGAGGAGCACCATCAGATACACAAGGTGTTCAAGTTGCCCAAGAAAAAGACAGTGCCCAAGGATCAGGAGGAGAAGGAGGCGGAGTCATCCTCTCTCCCCGAGGGATTCATGAAGGCGGCGCCCAAATCAGCCAAGACATCGCCTCTGAAGAAGGCGACTAATAAAAAGCAGCACGTGAGTGAGGCACAGATTTTCACCTTCGATGAGGCGGCCATACAGCAGCAACAACAGCAATCACAACCCAAGGCCGAGGTCAAGGTCGAGGGTGTGGCCACGCCCAAGCCCATTCGCAAAGCTATCCAAAAATCCGAGAGCGGCGAGGACTTTTGGTCGCAAATCGGTTCCAGGGAAACGCTCTACATGAGCAATCGCAAGAAGGTCTTCAACGAGCGACAAGAGCAGCTGTTGGAGGAAGAAGTCCCCAAGTCGCCGACAACAACAACAAAGACACCAACGACACCGAAACTCAAGTCGGAAATTCTTATCGAGCTGAAGACACCGCCATCGATCGGGACAACAGCTGGTAAATCGGCAATACCAAAGGCATTGCCAGAACCACTAACTCCAACGATTGTGAAAGCCAATCAAGTGGAATCGAGCAAAATACCAACTAGTACCGTGCCAAAAACCAAGGCAATAATAACACCAGCCACAGAAGTACACTCCTCAACAAGCGATGATATTAAAAGCAAGTCAATAGTGCCCAAAACAGACTTGCCAAAACTAATCACAACCGAGGAAGCTAAG
Organism: Drosophila mimetica; assembly: GCA_037075245.1. NCBI lineage: Eukaryota > Metazoa > Arthropoda > Insecta > Diptera > Drosophilidae > Drosophila > Drosophila mimetica. The sequence goes on from JBAMCH010000005.1 coordinate 9,109,321, forward strand.
TCCACAATAGCAACCAAGCCGACGGCTGCAACACCAACAAAAGATTCACCAAAAACACCACAAATTAAGGTGAAAACATCACCTAAGGCTGAAGATGCAATTGTGCAACCTAAAACGGATACACCAATAAGAAAAACAACAACACCACAAACGAAACCAGATACACCAACAAAAGATTCAGCACCACAAGCCAAGCCAAGTACACCAACAAAGGATTCAGCTTTAGCGTCACAAGCCAAAGTGGAGAAACCAACGAAAAAGTCACCAACAACAACAACGAAAGCAGCAACGCCAATCAAAGATTCACCAACAACAACAACGAAAGCAGCAACACCAATCAAAGATTCACCAACAACGCCGCAGATAAAGGATTCTCCAACCAAGAAGGTTATCACACCAACAGCACCACAAATAAAAGTCGCAACGCCCACAAAAGATTCACCAACAAAAAAGATTATTACACCAACAACACCACAAGCCAAAACTGCTGCATCAACAGCAATCCCATCGAAGGTTGACACAACACCAGCAACATCACAAATCAAAGCGGTAACAGCACAAACAAAGGCTGAGACACCAACAATAACACATGTCAAAGCAGCAACACCACAAACAAAAGTCGACACACCACAAAAAACACCACAAGATGAAGCCAAGTCAACACCAGCAACACCAAAGACAACAACGGCAGCAACAACCACTGTTACTGAGGCAGGAAAAATCATATCACCCAAGGGGGCCAAGCAATCTGGCAACGCCGTAGCCATGACAACAGCAACACCAACATCAACAGCAGCAACAGGCAAATCAAAATTGAACGAAACAGCAGGGCCAAAAATAAATAGCGGGCAGCCGGCCAAGTCACCTGAACAACAACAGGCAACGGCAGCCGCAGTCGAAACGAAAATAAATAAAACAACGCACAAGGAACAACAGCAGCAGCAGCAGCAACAACAGCAACAACAACAGCAGCAACTGTTCGAGACGGCAGCAACATTGGTGCCACAAACGGAAACCAAAACGAAATTGACGGAAGCCGCTGAGCCAACGGCCAAGTCAAAGGTGCAATCACCGAAAACGACAAAGCCAAAAAGTGCCGGCAAAACAAATGTTGGCAAAAAGAAAGCTGCAACGCCAGCAGCAGCAGCAACAGCAGCAGCGGCAGCAGCAGCAGCAACAGCAACAGAAACAGAAACTGTAACAGCTTTGTCTGAGAGCAATGTGACCCCAATCAATGCCGATCAATTTATAACTCTGGCCCCCACAAAGGCGGCCAAAACATCGCCGAACAAGCAACAGGCATTGCAATTGCAAGTGCAACACGAGCAGCAGCAGCAGCAACAGGCCACAAATGCGTCATCGACGGCGGCAACCGGCGATGCAACCACAACGCCCACAACAATAACAATTGGTGTTGCCGCTGTTAATGTTGCTGTTGCTCTTGGTGTTGCTCCCAACGATGCTGCTGCTGCTGCTGCGCTCAACAGCAGCAGCAACAACAGCTGCGGCGAAGGCGTCGGCAATAATTTATCAAAGTTTGCAACAGTATCGAATTTGGCACAGTGTCTGCGAGACGTTGATGCCGAGCTAGAGGACTATATACCCTCGTCGGCGGAAAATAGCGAAGACGACGACGACGACAGCAGCGGCGGCGACAGCAGCAGCAGTTGCGACGATTATTCCAGTGTTGACGGTTGTGCGAACTTAAGCGCCAGCATGAAGAAGAAGCAGCGCAAGGAGAAGAAGAAACAAAAGGCGAAAGCCGCCGCCGCGGAGGCGAAACGCTTCGATCCGCACAAGAAGATCAAAATCGATACGACGAACAAGTGTTATGTGAAGGAGGAGGCGCCACGCTACCCGCTGGTGGCCACGCCGCGTCCCCTGTGGAAGCGCGAGAAGATCGTCTATTCGGACGAGAACACGGACGACGAGAGCGGCAGCGAGGAGGGCAGCGGCGGCTCCCTGGACGAGGACAGCGACGACGAGAGCGAGGAGTGCAGCACGTCGAGCAGCAGCGCCAGCTCCGAGGATCTCGCCACCAAAGGGGGCAGCTCCCGCTCACCGGCGACCACAACGGTCGTCGATTCGCCCAGTTCCGCCGGCTCGAATGCCACTGGAACACTGGGCGTGGCCAGTGGCGGCGCCTCCACCTCCAGCTCGCCGTCCATCATCCGGATGAGCACCTGCAGCAACGATTCCGGATTCGAAGGCGGCACCGCGCCCTCCAGTCCCAAGAAGATGTTAGGTAAGGACTCCGCTTCCCGATGCGCGATTACGTCGAAAAACAGCGGGCGGATCAGTAAATACACTGAGAAAAATTATCACAGCAATCAGGGCCATCAAAACATAAATTTTTTTTGATCGAAAGAGGAATATTTTCAAAAAATTGCACTACATTATTACATTTAATTTATTTGATCTAAAAAAATATTAAATTGTTCAAGGTAATTTCTATAAAAGATTAAAAACATGCTTAAAAATATTAAACAACTTTTTAAATTTTTTTTACATTAATCACAAATACAATAAATTGCATTTTAAAGTTTTTCATATTATTAATAAATGAGAGCAGAGAGATTTAAAATAATTTTTTTTACCAAAATAATATTCCAGTTTATTCCAATTTTACCAGTATATTAATCAAAAAATTTATAACTTTTAGAAAAAAAAATTTAAATAAGGTATTTTTCTATTTAAAAATTCATTATAAAAGTTGCAAACATTTCCCCAAAAGTTATATTATAATACATTTACTATATTTTCTATATATTACATATTTTCTATTTTGACATTTAAATTTATAAACTCATAAATAATATCTCTTAAAATAAATTTTGAATTGGCTTTAAAGAGAAAGCCATACGTATTAAACAGTATTCCAACAAGTTCTCTTTCGGATTTTCCTTATAATTTTTGCAAAGTAATTAAACTGTCTTATTGCTGTAATATTTTTCTCTGTGTACATCAAATCATACCCCCTCCCCCTTGCCCCCGCTGGTTACTTGAGTGTGCGGCACGTGTCCGGATCAAAACAAGAGCTTTCGTCTTACTGACTATGCCAGGCATTTCGGAATGCTTTCGTTTTCACAAAACACCGATCTATAGATATGAGATATAAGATATAAGGTATATAGATAGCAGCAGCAGCCGCAGGCATGCAAACAATTCTGGGTAAAATAGAGACACAAAAGAAATACATAAACAAAGTCATAACGATCAATAGCTAGTATATCATCCGGGGAAAACGATGCCCCGTCTATAAGAATGTATTCTCGGCTAGTCGATGGCATAGTAATGCAACCGAACTCAAAGTGTTAACTAGGAAGTGCGAGTACTTGAAAATATTCTCTGTGAACGCAATGCGGCGACGGGTTCAACGACCTGCAGCTGGAGAAAAATTGTGAGTTATTGATTGAAAATAAAAAAAAAAAAATTTATATTTTTTTTTAACTTTTTTTTGAGTTACTCGAACTTGTGGTTCTGTGTGATTTTTGTTGGTATTTCTTTAACAACAAATATGTGTATTTTGAGATTGTCATCTATAATTTTTTATTAAATTAATGATTAAATTAATAAATTATGATATTGTATAGGATTTTATTTTATTTGATATATTTATTTATATTTTTTGAACAAAATATCTGACTTATACTACATTTTAAAGTCGTTACTGATTGTTTCTGGTTGTTTTGGTCGCTGTTTTGATAAAGGTAGATTTGGATATGTAGTTTCCTGTTGAATAAATATATGGTTTTTCTAAAGTACTATGTGTTACTATTTTTTCAGTGCCATTTCCTCCCTAGAAAAAATTGTATTTTACCAGCGCCTCTTTTTGTTTATGGCTTTATTTATTAGCATTGTTACTCATTCGGTGTGATAGTGAATATGGCAAATCGACTTCCTATTTCTATCGCTCGATCTGTATTTTATGTAATTTTTCGCCGAGAATTTTATCGTTGCTTACTGTTCCGTGGTGGCGTTTCCTTGATTTTTGTGCGAGAATTTGCTAGAGATCCGCTGCCAGAAGCCGCAAAAAGAAGAAAGAGATAGAATCGACAAGTTGGCATTTTACTTTTAGCCAAAACAACAAATGAAAACAAATTGTTTAGGTCATCGTCGTGTCTGTCTGAGCAGAGAGAAAGCTTTCGCATACGTACATATATTCAGATATATCTGCAGAGATACTATATGTATTCAGACATTCCCCTGCAGCTGATTTAACCATAGAAAACAACGCAGTTATGGGCTATACACCTATATATATATTATTATATAAATTCCCTCAAAACGCGCTAAAATGCATTGGTTTTGTGTGTTCGTTGCCACACTGCGTATACGTGATATCCGGGCATCCGCCTCAATTGGTTGGAAATTCAATCAAAGTGGGCACAAAGATCTGCGGATTCGCATTGTTTATGCGAGCAGAACCTCCCACCCGAAAAAAGTAGCGGAAATTCATGTCTTTAAACCGATTCAGGTGCACTGGAAAAAATAATATGATTTTTTTTATATTATTTTTCTGTGAAAAACCTTATCTGCGATCAACTTTTGTAAAGTTGAATCCATGAAATGGCATTCAGCATTCTGTAATTTGTTCATTTAATTTTTTCAACTATTTTCTGTTTAGTAATAATTCTGAAAATTAAATCTGGGATAGAAATATATTTTTAAATATATTTTTAAAACATTTTTCTGATTTTTATATTCCGTTTTTTTATTATATTATAAATTGATTCCATCTTTTAATCCATTAAATTATTTCTGAATTTGTTGTATTATGTTACTACATCAGAAAATAATTAAAATGGTAAAAGAAACCAAAATTTATATTCTATACTTCTATTGCTTGACTTTTATTCAGTTAATAATTTTTTGGAGTTCAATAAATCAATAAATATATTTGGTTTTTCATTAGAAATGTTACAATTTAAAGCTATAAATTATGTCGCTTTAGTGAACTTTTATTTATTAAATAAATTGTTTAATTAAACAAACTAGGAACACATAATTTGCATACCAACAAAAAGGTATATAATAATCCTCTTTGACAACTACGAGTTTATATTTCTAATCAGTCTATGAGTTGATGGGTTTGCACATATCCAAAATATACCAATAAAAAACATTTAACTCGAGTCGAAAAAAGCGTGCAGCCAATAAATCGCAACAGAAGATTGGGTAACCCTCCCAGTCTGCCGCAACAAGAATTTAATAATAATTTGTTTGCAATTAATTCCCCTCCAATGCGATGCCGTGCGTGGGCATCATCCCATCCACATTTTCGCCGACATCCGAATATACATATGTCGAAAATCGAATCGAAACACGCGAACCAGAATGTGACGTGAATTGTCACAAGAAATGCGAGCGGCTCACGGCCAATTTATGCGGTGTCAATCAGAAACTCATCGTCGAGGCACTCAACCACGTGAAGCGAGGTAAAAACCAGACAAAATGCACAAATCACAGTCGCAATGGAAACGATGGAGGCCAAATAAGATTCATAATTTGTGCCTCGAATTTATGGGGCTGATTTTGTTCAAACAGAATTTAGAATGTGTTAATTGTGATGACTGGAAACCAGAAAATTTCTTATGAAAGTATTATATATATATATATATATTCTTTAATCGTATCAGAATTTTTTTTTTAATATAGGTTTATAATATTCAAATTTCAAAACAAATATAAATATCAGGAAATAATACCAAGTCCTTAGTATATTTTTTTTATTTATATATTGTGTTAGCAAAATTAATAAAGATCTTCAAAATATAAAAAAAATAAGTTCTCATCTGGAAATATATTTAAAAAATATTTATTAGAAATATTGGGGGATTATATTCAAAATGTCAAAATAAATATAAATACCAGGAAATAATACCAAGTCTTTAGAATATTTTGTATATATATATATATATATATATATATATATCACATTTTTTTTACAAAGCTAAAAATGCAATTAAAACTGAGAAATTTTTTACCAATAAATACAAAAAAAATGATTTTCAATGAATTCTGTAAGCAAAATCAGCCCCAAAATAATGATGATATAAATCCAGATCTATGAAAGATCTGTGTTCTAGAGCCCTGATTAATATTCTCGAACAATTAGGAGCCCGTGAAGCCCGTGACTCACCCAGTACACCGCCCAGTTTGAATCCAGCCTATAAGATCGAGGCCAGCGAAGAACACGATGGTATGCCGAATTTATATGATATATATCCCACATAAATTGCACTCAAGTGACCATCGGCAACTACTCATGAACATAATCTATTGTTCTTCTCTAATACTATATATTCTTAGCGAGTTTAACTAACTTTAACTATATTTCACGACTTTCTCTCTCTTTCTCCAACTGTAACACATTCACATAAACACATTCTCGCTCGCACAGAAACATCATATACATATTCACAATTCCAAAAATCCGGACGTTTCACTGCGCCAGCAACAGTAATACCTAGATTTAAGAATTATTCGGTAGATGATTTCCACTTTCTGGCCGTTCTTGGCAAGGGAAGTTTTGGCAAGGTGAGTTTCACATGATTTGCTTTGACTTTCTATATTTGTTAATAATGATGATGATTCTTGAACAGGTTCTGCTGGCTGAGCTGCGGGATACCACATACTACTATGCCATCAAGTGCCTGAAGAAGGATGTCGTCCTGGAGGATGATGATGTGGACTCGACGCTAATTGAACGCAAGGTCCTGGCGCTGGGCACCAAACATCCCTATCTGTGTCATCTGTTTTGCACCTTCCAGACGGAGGTAAGTTTACGCAAAATATTTATACTTTTAATTTTTAAAATATATTTTTAATTTTTTTTTTTAGTATTATGAAATATTTTAAGCTAAACTTAAAATTTTAAACTAATATCAACCTTTTAAGAAGTATTACTAAAAGTAAATAAGAAATGTTAATTGCATTTTATTTACATTTATGAATGTGGGGGCTTAAAAGAAATAATCTTAAAGGAAGACAACATTTTCTTCATCGAACTCTTAGTTTTTATGCAAAAATCCAAGTTTTATTTTAAGTGTATCACTTTTTTTTGACCTGTCAAAGGAACTCAGACCTTGAGTGCACAGAGAAAATGTTCTTAAAAGTACACCGAAATTTGTTAGGTTAATGTTGATTTAATGTGCTTGAATGAAGTTAAATGGCGGTATTTTCATTGCTAATCTTAATAAGTAAATAATCGATCAAATCAGTTGTCTAAATTTATCAAAAAGTTGTTATAAAACTTAATAATAGTTTTCTCTTCTCACCCTTTCGTTCTTATAATGATCTCAAAACGTGCTTACACGGTTTTCAAGAACGAATTTTCTCGTGCTTACCCGAACAAATCTGCTTTTTAGAACGAATGCTCTCAATTCAAGAGCAAATGTGCTTACATATTTCTCTCTGTGTAGGGTCACCAACGGTCAATGACCGTAAATTAAAAATAAAAATAAAATATATTTATTAAAAGTGTTCCTAAACTTAAGATTGGTGTAGAAAGGGAAATATTAATAAAAACTAATATTTATTCAGTATTTATTCTCCAAAAAATACTATAATAATAGTATTTAGAAGAAGCACGAAAAGGTGTTGTATGTGGTCTTTGCACACTTTCGGTTTTCATTGCGAGGCAATCCGCAGGTGGGGGTCACCACTCGAAGGTGTGTCTGCTCTCTTGATCGATGATTATCATATAGAACAATCGATCGGCTGGCTATTTATAGCCAGAGGAAAGGTAAAACGTGCTATAATTGGATCACTGGGGTCTGGCCATCGATTGGGGCACACGACGTCGATCGGACATCATGTAGATCAGGGTGCCTGTCCGTCCGCTTTCTGTGTTCTCTCAATCCGAAATTTGCATCTGCATCTGCTGCTGCAAACGCAACTGCGACTGCGACTGCATCGGTGTCTTGCATTGACACCGATTAGAAGGTATTTTAATTATTTATGACTTTGGGGGACGATCTCTCAATCTCAATTTCAATTTCGATTTCAAATCTCTCGCTATAAGTGTCTCGCCCATTCTAGAACTATAATATTTTTGCATTTTCAGAGCCACTTGTTCTTTGTGATGGAGTATCTAAATGGCGGTGATCTCATGTTCCACATCCAGGAGAGCGGTCGCTTTTCCGAGGAGCGGGCCAGATTCTATGGCGCCGAAATAATCTCGGGCCTCAAGTTCCTGCACAAAAAGGGCATTATCTATAGGTGAGTTCTAGTCTAAGCATTATGTTTTATCGATATCTAAAAATATAAATATATGCCTCTATTACTTACCATCAGGGATCTCAAACTGGATAATGTCCTGCTGGACTACGAGGGACATGTTCGAATTGCCGATTTCGGCATGTGCAAATTGCAAATCTATTTGGACAAGACGGCCGATAGCTTTTGCGGCACACCCGATTATATGGCGCCCGAAATCATTAAGGTAATTAACTATCTATAATAATATAATAATATAATAATATAATAATATAATAATATAATAATATAATAATATAATAATATAATAATATAATAATATAATAATATAATAATATAATAATATAATAATATAATAATATAATAATATAATAATATAATTTAATAACTATCTAATGCAGTAACCGAATCTCATAATATTTGTAATATTTTAGGGTGAAAAGTACAATCAGAATGTGGATTGGTGGTCGTTTGGTGTGCTGCTCTACGAAATGCTGATCGGACAGTCGCCGTTTAGTGGCTGCGATGAGGACGAGCTCTTCTGGTCCATTTGCAATGAAATTCCATGGTTCCCAGTCTATATATCCGCCGAGGCCACCGGAATACTCAAGGGGGTGAGTTAAAAAAATATAATAAAATCATAATAGATAATATTCTAAATACAAATTCTAAATAGTTGCTGGAGAAGGACTATACGAAGCGCATTGGCTCACAGTATAGTCCAGCTGGTGATATAGCTGATCATATATTCTTCCGCCCGATCGACTGGGGATTACTGGAGAAGCGGCAAATCGAACCGCCCTTTAAGCCCCAAGTGGTAGGTTTTCTAATAGTTCTCTTGCCTTTAAACTGCTAATAATATTCATTGGTTTTTTTCCAAAGAAACACCCCTTGGATACGCAATATTTCGATCGGGTATTCACCAGGGAACGGGTGCGACTCACCCCCATCGATAAGGAGATACTGGCCTCCATGGATCAGAAGCAGTTCCACGGCTTCACCTACACAAATCCTCACATCACCCTGGACTAAATCTTACTTAATGATATCCTAATTAATTATTTAGCGCAACAGTATTTGTATATGTAAATATTTATTATGGAAAAAAATAACAAGAAGAAGAACAAGAGATTAACGACCAAGGAATTTGAAAGGAAAATCGGAATTTTAATACCTTGTAGCTAAGCCTTTCGAAACCCATTCAAAATTTGAGCGTAATTCTAGTCAGTTAGCGATACTTTAATGTCTAAGTCTAATTGTACAGATATCCCTCCTCATATTTACCTATATATATACCTACGCATATAAACCTTTTTTTTCGCAAATTATTTGTTCTGAAATTTTAGTGGTTAAGCAAAGGTCTACGTCTATGAGAAATAAAAAACTAAGAAATTTACACATCGTGCGGCTTTGGAAAATTGGTGGTGAATAAAAACAATGTGTCAATCAGATGGGATTGTGATTTGGCTACCGTTAGATGCGTTTTCCCGTCGTTATAAATGCGTACAGTGCGTTTCGGAAGAGTAAGTATAATCTAATTTAGATTACTATTATTATTTCTAACACCACGATTTAAAATAATTTATATTTTATATAATTATATTTTTGTGTTACTATAATGATCATCGTAAAGTTTTAAAATATTTTATAAAATTTAGTTTGCGATTAAAATAATTTTTAAAAATATTTATTTAAATAAAATTTCTAAATTATTTTAAAAATTATTTATTTAAAATAATAAAGAATAGGTTTATTTTCAAAAAACAATAATTGAACTCTAAAACTCGTTGTATTTAAAATATACTAGTTCTGGTATAAAAATTTGGTATTAAAATAATTCAAAATAATATACCATCTTAACTCTGTAGTATTAATTTCATATTAAACATTATTATGTTAATACTTTGTAACGTAAATTCTATACCAAAAGTAATACGCATTCTATTAAGATATTTTTGAAGTTTTTATCATATATCACAGAATAAGAACCAATTAGCTTTCACATAAGTTTGCCCTTTTAGGCTTCTGCTTTCGTTTCTTACAGCCATGACACGCACTGTACCGGCGTTTAACCGGACTGTCCATATGCAAATGTGGAGCAGTGAGAGTGATCAGCGGAGCGTTTGTCAACTGCGAAACGTAGTGAAAATTCTTATCCACGCTTTTCCACCTTGCTAATCTGCATAGAGAGCTAACTCTTTTTAGTATATGTTTTTTTCAATGCGGGCGTCTTTTGTCTTAATGCTAATGAGCCGGAGATGTGAGATGTGTGTGAGTGCTTAGTTATTTTTTGTGTTGTTTTGTTTGGGTCACCAGTGGCAGCGAGAGTGGACGGGTTATGTTTTAATGGGCAGCGTAATGTCCCAACTCTCGGTGAACCAGTTTATAATGTCAATCCACACGAGGAGGCATTCAAAGAATTATTCTGCTCTACTCTGGCATAAATCAGCCAACAAGCCAACATTCACACACGCTGACTCACTTGATGTTTTAATAAATTTGTGCTGCCCATAACATAATGGAGAAAATAATAGAAGAAAGAGCCACAACAACAGGCCCCCAAACAATAAACGTCGCGGACCGGCCAGTTATGTTTTTATTTTCAATTCAAAGTGTTGGATTTATCATGCATAGTGGAGCGGAAAATATTTCTCTCATTTGAACTAGCTTAAAATGGAACATTTTAAAAGGTGCAAATTAGTTATTAAACACTCTAATTTAATTAAATTTAAAAATCTATTACGGAAAATCCAGGACATCGCTCTACTTAATACTTTTTTTAAAATATAAGTAACTTTGTTTTTTTTATTAATATTATTTTTAAATTAGAATTTATTTAAAATATTAGCAGATTTAAATTATAAGTTATATTTCAAGCTCCTAAAATAATCATGAATAGTGGAGCTTAAAGTATTTCTCTTATTTTTATTAAAAAAAAACTATTTAGGAAAATCCAGGATATCTTTTTAACCATTATTATAAACTTTTTTTTAAATTTTATTAACATGGGTTTGTTTAATATTATTTTATTTTCAATTTATAATTTTTTTTAAGTTTTAAAAGATTTACATTTTAAGTTATATTCTAGCTCCTAAAATAATCATGAATAGTAGAGCTAAAAATACTTATTTTCCTTGAATAAAAAAAGTTTTTACGGAAAATTGAGGACATCACCCAATATATATTTTTTTATTTTAAATAACTTGGGTTTTTTAATATTATTTTATTTTTAAATTATAATTTTTTAAAGTATTAACAAATTTAATTTTAAAGTTATATTTTAAGCTCCTAAACAAAATTGTCCTACTATTTTCTGGAGTGAAAAGTACATAAAAACTGTGGTATTTAAAAAGTATGCAACAAGAAAGTAACCAAGCTTTGGATCCGCCACTATTTGAAACATTATAATTATAATTTAAAAAAAGTCCATAATAAATAATATTAAATAATATTATTTTTTAAATTAATAATTATATATTTTTTGACTTTTTTTCCAAAATGCTCCTATTTTGACCCACTGTGCGTTCGTGTACCGTACGGTATTTTCTCTAATTAATTCGCTTTTACGAGCGCAGTCAGCTGGCATCAGCTTGGGCCGAATACTGTTTCTGAAGTCCGTTCAGTTGGTGCAACACGGGCCTAGAACGCGCTGCTCTTCGCTCCAGTCCCCCGTCGAAATAACACCCGATTTGCTGATATATATTTTTATTCGAGTGCTGATATTATTTACCAGTGATCCCCGTGTAAAATGAGCTAACAACTGCCGTGAAATGCACACTCTGGGCTTGTTGTGTCTGAGCCTTTTGGGCCTGGTCAAGGGCTATGGCCACCAGCCGCTGCTGCGAAATATCATAAAAGTGCGGGCCAGCGGCTTTATGCCCTTCGAATCGGATTTACTGCTGCCCCTGAACATCCTGCGGCAATTGCAGTCCCAGGATCGATCCTCTCGCTACATTGGCCAGCGACAACCCAAGCCCCCGATAAGGCCGAAGGTCAAGCAGCAAATCAGATTGGAGCGGGCCCACCCCCTGAGGGAGGCCAAGGGCGTTCAGCTGTACAATCTGATCGATGACGATGGCGAACTACTGCTGAATCTTAAGGTTCACAACGAGCAAAGGGGCGGTCCACCCCAAAATTATCAGGGCAGCTCGCCGGAGGGCAAGTACCAGGACTACCAGGATTCACCGTGGCTCCCCTCGAAATGGCGGCCCACCAGTGAGTTTCCCCTGGGTGTGACCTCCTCGTCGCCACGCCCACTGCCCCTGCATCAGTATCTGGGCCAGAGCAACAACAACCGGATCGAGCAAAATACGGCGAAAAGAAGGCGGCAGGACATTTGGCCACATAAATGAGCATTTTATTAAATATCAGACTGGAGCTGATTCCAAAAAGGAGACCTAATGCTAACCATAAATTATTTATTTAATTGTTTGTATAAAAACAACACGGCACCAAGTAAGACGTACACAGAGAAAAATTTATTGTGAACCCGATATTATTTAGAACCAAAGGGATATTCAGTTTAAATATACGCTAATAAAAAAAAAATAGAATGGTACAAATAAATATTTGCATATTGAATGCAAAAATTCCTAATAAATATTTAAATTAAATAAAAAACATAATATTTAATTGAATGATTAATTTAACGTATGAAAATATTTCAATCAAGGTAAAAATATTATTTTACTTGTTTAAAAATAGATTTTCATATTAAAAAAAAAACAAAGTTTATCGTTTTAAAAATTAAATATAATTTTTAAATGTATTATTTTCATATTTAAATTTTATAAAATCAGCAATGGATGAAAATCAAAGCGAAACATATTTGGATTGAATATGAAATATTTGGATTTACTACGTTTTTTATCAGTGTATGAGCTAAAAACATAAAAGTATATTTTAAAATATTTAAATACTAAACTATGAGCAGAAAGAATTTTTTTAAATTTTTTTATGGGGATAACAACTTCAAACATTATTTTAAATATTATTAAAATTAAATTTTAAAAAATTTAAATATTTAAATATTTAAACTATGATCAAAAACATTTTTTTTAAATTATTTTAAAGGGATTGCAGCTTCAAATATTTCAAATAACATTATTAATATCGTGTATAAAGTCAGTTTATATTTTTCTCTGTGTACAAAATGTACACCATGAACCTTAGGTTAAACATAAGCCACAAACCGTTCAAAATAATCCATAAGAATTAAACTATGACACGCAGGCTAAAGCGTAAATCACAAAATAATCCATAAGTCACTACAACATGATCCACAAGCCACTGGAGTAATCCATAAGACCCAACACTCACTTCTAAACCTAAAAATAAACCTAAAGATACACAAAATAAAACCATTAGATTCGAGATATATCCATGATGCACATAAACCCGGCGATGAACAGGTCGTTGAGCTACCGCTAAATTGGACGACTGTGATTATGGTAATGTCGTTCGATCGATTGGGTTGAAAGTGAAATTGAAACGCGAATCGAAAGTGGCCAGCCGACTGAATGGAACTGAATGAAAACGAATAAAATGCTAATTCACGCAGCTCGGCGATGCGTGAATACAGGGGAACTAGAATAGCGAAGAAGAATGTATTTTTAAATTAAGTTTTAGAAACGAAACCATGGGTTTAGACGATGATCCGTTAATTTGTATTGATTGGAAATAGATTGGTTAACATTTAAAGTTTAGCCAATACTTTCCAATTACTTCCAGGGTTTTTAAAAACATTTTTTTTAAAGTAGAAAATTGATTTTTTCAAATATCATTTAAGAGGGGGAATATACATAGAGAAATAAATATCTAATTGATAAAATGGATAGATATAATTGATCAAATAACTTACTAAGAATATGCCATGAAAATTTTTCGCGAAGAAATTCGAAGTATTTTGGAAGTTGTATCAATATTTCAAAATTTTAAACAAGTTTTTCTCGAAACAATATAAATATTTTTTGTATAGAAAAAACCACAAACAAAAACTAAAAAAAAGGAATTTTGACTTTGGAATAGTGCCAATAGGAGATTTTTAAAGATATTCCCAGTTTCTAAACTATTACCCTACAAAACAAACTTGTTTTCATAAAAATTGGATCTTCACAGCGAAAAAATTCCCACTTCCGCCCTTTGAAAGATAAAAAAAATAAATTTTTAATGATATAAGAAAAATGTAATCCACTTACCAAACCAAGAAATCCTAGCACAATCTTTTCTTGGTTAAAAAAATCTTGAAAAACATTTAAAACTATTTTTTTTATGTATATCCCCCCTTAAAGGCATTTGCTGAATTTTCGTAAGCCAACTCGAATACCAGACAAACTCCCTAAGTTTCATAATTTACAGATGGTATATTTGTTCAACATGTGAGGTAAAATGGGTACAACAGTAAAAAAACATGGGTAGAAAAAAAAGAAGGCTTAAAACTACTTAACAAAACTCAAGGATCAGTATGGCTCAATTCGAATCAAATCGAATGGAATGGATTGCAATGGAATGGAATCACTTCCAGCTGGAGGAGGGTGGCAGATATCCGGGCTGGGGAGCCGATACGGGGGGCAGGTACTCATTGCTGGGCGGCAAGTACTCATTGCTGATGATGGGGGCGGGTCCATGGGCGTGGGCGTGTCCGCCCTCCTCGTGGATGACCTTGATGGTCTTGACCTCCTCGAAGCCGCCGCCATGCGAGTGACCATGGCCGTGATCGTGACCGCCGTGGCTGTGACCGCCCTCCTCGTGGATAACCTTGATGGTCTTCACCTCCTGATGGCCACCGTGTCCGTGTCCATGGCCAGAGAAGCCACCGGCGTAACCGCCGCCGCCGCCCAAGGCGTGTCCCTCCTCATGGATGACCTTCACGGTCTTGATCTCCTGGTGGCCACCGCTTGAGTAACCTCCGTGACCGCCGGAGTAGCCGCCATGACCGCCAGAGTAGCCACCATGACCGCCGGCCTCCTGGTGGATCACCTTCACGGTCTTAACCTCCTGGTGACCGCCCGAAAATCCGCCATGGGAGTAGCCACCGCCATGTCCGTGACTGTGACCGCCCTCCTCGTGGATGACCTTGACCAGCTTCACCTCCTGGTGGCCACCATGGCCATGTCCGTGACCAGAGAAGCCACCGCCATATCCGCCGCCGCCGCCGCCGCCCAGAGCATGTCCCTCCTCGTGGATGACCTTCACGGTCTTCACCTCCTGATGACCACCGCCGGAGTAGCCTCCGTGACCGCCGGAGTAGCCGCCATGTCCGCCGGAATAGCCGCCACCTTCCTGGTGGATGACCTTCACGGTCTTGATCTCCTGGTGGCCACCGCCAGAGTAGCCGCCATGACCGCCGGAGTAACCATGGCCGCCGCCGCCTCCGGAGTAGCCGCCACCCTCCTGGTGGATCACCTGGATGGTCTTCACCTCCTGATGGCCACCGCCGCCGCCGCCGCCTCCTCCAGAACCGATTCCATAGCTGTAGCCACCGCCACCGCCACCACCGCCGGATCCGCCAATGAAGCCAGCCGATGAGGTGGCAACCAGAGCAGCCAGGAGACACACAAAGATCTGCAGATAGAAAGAAAAGTAAATCATTTGAAATTATAAATTAATAAAAAATTATATAATTGCAATGCTGACAAAAAAATTAAAAATAAATAATTATTGTCAATATTTGAAATATAATTTGCAATTTTAAAATATTATTTGTTACTAAAAATTTTTTTAATAACTATTTGAAATATAATTTGTAATTTTAAAATAATATTTGTTACTACAAATAATTGTACTAAATGTTTGATACATAATTTGTAATTTTAAAATATATTTAGTTACTAAAAATAATTTTATAAAAGATTTATGAAATATTTTTAAAACGTTGATGTTTCAAATTTAATTTTAGTATATATTATATATTTTTTATTGAAGTGTAAAGTATTTTTTGTTTTGAATTATAAAATATAAATAATTTTTTTTTTTATTATTGCTTTTACTTTTTTTATATAAAAAAAATTTTAATTTTTAAATGAGTGGTGCTTTTTTTTCTTGGTGTAGAGAGGACTCACCTTCATTGCTGGAAGTTTCTTGCTTGGGGGTTGAAAACTGTGGAACTTCACGTAGCAGAAGAGGAAGCTGGAAGCCAACTGATGATCCACTCCAAGCGGACCGCAGCTTTTATAGCCGCCGGATTGCGCGATGCTCCATCTATCTGTGAACTTGCTTTCGTCATCGAGCTGCCCACCACTCATTTTTGACCACCAAGCCAATCGGCCAAAGCCCAAAACTCTAGCCATCCCATCTGGATTCGTGGTAGTCCAAAAACAAAAACGCATCGTCGACGGCGGCTGGCGAATGCAAATGAGTCCGGTGGAAAAAAAATCATGTGAAAGAGCAGTTCCATAATTGGACCAGCCGTCGAAATTAATCCGCCGGGCATGAACGAACCGCCTAATGACGGTGACCCCGCCCCCCCGTCGATCGCCTGATCGATGGGTTAGGTCAGTTCAGGTGGGATCGGGTCGGATTAACACTTTCCCAAGGGGAAATGCATTTTCCAGAAAAACAAGAGATCAATAAATTACCATAAATGGGAAAATTATCATGGGCAGATGGCATTTGAGGTACTTACATGAATATATATGGGTTAATTAATATTTATATGGAAAATTTAGAAGAAACGTAGAAGAAATTTTTTAAATCAGACCACTCAGTAAAAAGTTATAAGAAAATAATAAATTGTCCTCCACACTTTCTAGCGACTGCTTGGTTTGCCCTGCTTTCCACTGCTTGCTTTAGCTGAGTAACGGGTATTTGATAGTTGAGGTACTCGACTTTTCCCTCTTGTTTTAATTAAATAAAATCTGTAAGATTTTACACTTTAAAAGTAAATTAGCTAAGAATTTATTATTATTGTTATTCATATTATATTTACTAATATTATGATTTTATATTATAATGAAAAGTAAACCCCTTAATAAATTATGCATTTAATATACAGTTTTTTAGTTATTTAGTTATTTTCACAGAAATACAAATAATATTACAAAATAATTAAAAAATATATATTATGTTATATACAAATATGTTAAATATTAAAAACCAACACAACTGCTGATTGAAAAAAAT
Source organism: Drosophila mimetica (assembly GCA_037075245.1). NCBI lineage: Eukaryota > Metazoa > Arthropoda > Insecta > Diptera > Drosophilidae > Drosophila > Drosophila mimetica. The sequence continues at coordinate 9,126,661 of JBAMCH010000005.1, forward strand.
ATTTAATAATATAGAGAATCGTATACAAAACATATTATTTTTCAAGTATTGTTCCAACAATTACAAATAAAATAAAATAAAATAATTTTGAATAAGAAATTATTTTTCTTTTTAAACCATTTAACTAACTTAAGTCACCTGTTTGGTTTTAAAAGAGTCAATAAATAAAGAGTCAAAATCCCAAAACACAAACACTTAAAAAGAAAGACCCATTAAAAAGTTAGTCATAACAAATGCAAATTATTGCAATAATTTTGCTATCAGTTCGCACCAAATCCCCAGCTGTTCCAATCCAAAATTTGAAAAAACGTTAAAAATATAACGATTCCCTGGCCCCCCAGAGCCCCGCCCCCTTTCGATTGCCCCACTCGGGAATTGTGTAAAGGCAAAACGCCAAATAACCGAGATTGGGGAAGAAATAGATGTCGAAAAAGAAGCCGCGAAATGTTGTGGCTCAAAGGGCGAAGCTAACCAAAGGAAAGGCAATTTGAATCATTTAAATAATATTACAATATCAAATTGGGTTTGCAGCGGACCGATTAATCACATCCGACAGGGGACAACCCCGAGCAGATGTTGAAAACGAAACAAATCGATTGGTCAGCAGAAGAATCCGCATGCCGAAGATTTGAATACTCTGGAAATTAAATCAATTTACAGATATGTATAAGATTGTATCCGAAAATACTTGATTTAAGATAGAATCTTAAGATTTTATGGGTCTATCTGAATTCTTGATTTAAGATAGAATCTTAAGATCTTATGGGTCTATCTGAAAACCAAGTAAATGTAAAACCATTTTTACAAAATAAGTGTTTGATTTGTGTTAGTTTTTAAATGAATTTATAAAGATCCTAACCCTTATAAAGAAATGCTTTGTAAAGATCCTAAAATATTCAAAGAAATTGTACAGTCAAATATGATGATATTTTTCTTTAGGTTTCTACCAAAACTTTTACAAAATTAATTTAGTTAGCTAATCATATTTTATACACATATGGTCTATATCCCCGTACACATAACTTCCAGGGTATAGGTATAAGTTCCCCTAATTTAATTTGTGGTTAAAACGAACAGATACCTCAGCTTATGGTTTGTACCTGGTTAAGTGGAATTGTAGTCTTTCCAAATATATTGTAAAAAAAATGTTAGAATAGTTTTATATCTTACAAGTCCTCACTACAATAAATAGTTTCCTAACTGCACCCTAATTTAAATCAAATTATTTAAATACTTTACAAAAATTCCTATATACTTATATGAGTATATCTTTTCAAACACATTTCATAATTGTGTAACCGCCGACTTTCACTTCAAATTACCACAAATTAAACTAAATGGAAAGAGAAAGATTCGGCCAGCCAGGAATTAGAAAGGGATGGAAAATAAATAAAAACACAGTTTTCCAAGTTCATTATGAATTATCTTTATCAATTCGCCTTTGTGTGCGCTTCTCTTGCTGAATTCAATTACAATACATCTCTAAGAATATTTTAAACCGATGGTAACCAAACAAAAAAAAAATTATTTTTATGCATATAAAAATTGATTTTCACTTGCTGTTGTTCTTTTCTTTTTTTTATGTTGATGTGTGTTTGATGCTTTAAATATTATAATTATACAAACATAATAATATTAACAACATTAGAGTAATGCAGAAGAGAGAAGTGCGGGGAAATGGGGGCAGGGACGGGTAGAGGGAGGTTAATAATTAAATAAATGTAAGCTTTATACTGTGTAAAAAGTAAACATTGTTGGCCACAAATAGCAATGTCGATGAAACAAATAAGATAATAACCATGTGGGTGAGAGTGTGTGTGGTGTGTGTGTTAGCCTAGAGTACATAAGTAGAGCTCAATTAAAGTTAATGTCGGTTGGGGGGCGTGGCGGCGTAGGCGGCTGGGCGGCGGCCTACAAGGCAACGATCACGCGATCGCACAGCTATTCCGGCTGCCGCTCGTCGGCGTCTTGCAGCGGTTCTTGCTCTTGGAGCTCTGGGTCAGTGAGTTGAAGCACTGCGAGGTGGTCAGCGCGTATGACTTGAGCGTCGACTTCACCGACGGCGGCAAGGGCAGCGAATCGATCGCGTACACGCTCGTCCTTCGCACAATCGTCCTGCAGCACAGCTCCTGCAGCGACAGCACTGCAAAAGGATTGGAATTGGGTTAATAAATGTCATTAACAAATAATACTTCCAATGGAGAAGAAAGGTTTACATATATATATCGATATTGTGAATGCTGTAGTGGTTTTGGTTTAATGGGTTTTTACAAGAGTCCATTTAAAAAAGCTTTTAAATACGTTATCAACTGTCAAAGAAAGATTAATGATTGAAATGACATAATAAACGTTTTAATTGGATCCTAATCAAAGCTGAACTAAGTAAGTCATTAACAAAATAACCAATGCTAATAGTCTTCTTTCACAAGTTTACTAAAAATAGTAAATCCTCAATTTTTAATTGGTTTGAGCCAGATAAAAGTTAAATAACCTTGTCTTTATAACGTTTATCTGGCTCAAAGCTATTAAAAATTAACGATTTACATAGATAATAATAACAGTAAGTTTCGCAAAATAATTTGAAATGATTTCAATCGTATAATGAAAAGCTTAAATATAATTCCACATTCCACTTTTTTTATGATTTTTAATTACCCTTATTGCTGCGCCAGATGTGCTCCATGCCATTGCGATGCAGCGCCATTCGTGCTAGTTCGCAAAAGGACTCGCGGATGTTGAAGTCGCACAGGGGCGATATCTCGAAGCAGGACATGTTGTTGCGGCTGGCGTAGGTCTCAGCCTGTTTGGCCGCCACCTGTCGCTTGAAGGCCAAATGCAGGCGATTCCCCACAAGCACCTTCGGGATGCCAGGAGCGTGCTGAAAGTGCATAACATTAATAAGTATTGTGTTAAGAAAGGAAATCTAATAATTCCATACAACATTTTTTGCTGAAAGTTAACTATTTTAAACGTGACTGCTTAAATAAAACCTCTATACCTTAAAACATATTTAAGTTTAAATAAATACAATAAAGTACAAGCTTAGCCTTTGTTTTGCAAGCATAATTATGGAACTTAAACAAAACTTTTTGAATAAACTACTTTATCAATAACTATCCTTCCAATAGGCTTTCATCTCAATCAAATTCCCAATACCTCGTCGACCTCCTTGAGCCAGCGATCGATGCCGTCGAAGCTCCACTTGTTGGTGATGTCGTAGACGAGGATGATGCCCTGGGCGCCGCGCGAATAGGAGCGGATGATCGTGCAGAAGCGTCCCTGGCCGGAGGTGTCCCACAGCTGCAGCTTCACCCGCTTGCCCTCCAGCAGGATGGTGGTCGTCTTGTAGGCTACCGTTTGGAGGATATGAGATGTGCAGTCTATTAGATGGGATTGCAGATTGGTTGTCGATCGAAGGGGTGTAGCCACCAGCACTCACCGTTCCCGCTGCAGAATGGACTCTCCGTGGAGGGATCCTCCAGGTTCGAGAGGATCTCGTGCTTGCCCACATCGCTGTCGCCCACCAGCAGAACTTTCAGCAGATAGTCGTAGTCCTTGGTCATGGTTCCCATGTGGCTGAAATGTGGAATGAAACATTATAATAGTTGTATTGGGAAATAGTTTTCTGTTTTCGATTTAGTAACTCATTATAAAACAGGGTATTTTTTAATTTTAAAGATAATATAATATTAATAAATATATTTAATTTAATTCTATATTTTAATTTAATTTTAATTTATTGTTATTATTTTATAAATATTCTAACGAAACAACAAATTTGTACGTTTTATTATTATGTTTACTGGGCAGATTTTCCTTAATATTTATTAAATATTATTTTTATATATTAAGAATTAATTATCAAAAAAAAATAAAATTTAAGAAATGTATATTTAAAAATTACAGGTTAATTTTGGAGTAATTTTAGGCTTTTAAAGACCTTTTTTTGGAACACCCCAGATAAAAACAGGTAGCCGCAAAGTGTTTTTATGTCTTTTTTACGTAATTTCAACTGCAATTAATTGTGGGCTAGGGTTTTGTGGCCAAAGTGGTTGTGGTTCTTGGACATTTTTTTTGCATGTTCTTAACCGGGCTAACCGGTATTGCCGAACCGGCAATATTTTTCTGTTCTATTTCTGTGGGCCCAGTAATTTAATTATGTGAGTCATGGCAAAACACAAACTATAAACAAATGAATTTCACTTATTTATAGATTTTTGCACTTGTTGTTATGTCGCGCACTGTAAAAGGATTTTTCACACACACACATGGGAAAAATTGGGTGTGTTTTGGTTTTGCATGAAATTGATTTGCCTTTTAGTGACTGTTTATGAAACCATTTAAGTGTTTAAATGCTGCATTTTATTTTTAACCAAAAGTACAACAAAATGAGGAGAAAATCGAGAAAAACATTTGCGCTTTTGTATGTGCGTTTGTGTGAGTGCTGTCTTATTTTGATTGTTGTTGTTGCTGCAAATGTTGTGGAATGTTTGTTATTTTTCAGTTGCCGCAATTGAAAAAACTCTTAATCGCTGTCAATAAAGCGCTGATAGCAAATCGATGTATTACTAACCGTTTTTTTTGGGCGTTTTTAACTTACCATTTAGAATGCACGCAATTTCATTTTCGTATTTGTAATAGAGATGAGCGATTTTCCTCGCTCTGGCGACTTTTTCTCGGCGGGTTTTTCACGCATTCAGTCCCCGCGATTCATTTGGATCCAATCGCGGCTCTATCTCACATCTATTTTGATTCGTTTCTGGTTATTTGTGGTTTTTCCCCTGCGAATTTTAAGAAAATTGCAATTTTGCTCATCTCTATAGAGATGGAACTACTGGTGAGTGGTGGATATCGATAGACTATCGATAGGACAGCTGTGCACGATAGTGTTCGCAGTGCTGGGTCTATATATTTTTAAAATGTTATGTGTTATGTTAGTACCAATTTAAAATTTGAAAACTTTTCATGAAATGTGACTTTTTAACTAGTTCCTATTTTAGGATGCAGGCGTTTTGCAATCCAGATTATAAATAATTAGATCAAAGTTGGCCACAAGACCTATTTTTTGGAAGACTTGTTAGAAACCAATATTTTAGTTTTTTTGTATTAACTGCTTGAATAAGATATTAACAAAAAAAATCAAAGAATATTTAAAGATCTGTTAAAAAAACATTTTTACTGAGCGACTTATTTCCATTTACTTTTTATTTTATCAATTACTTTAGCACTCATTTTAGAAGGCAAACTTTTTTGAATTTTTCTTGTAAATATGTTAGTTTATTGGCAGCAATTTAGGAACCGATCCTAAATGGTTCCTATTGAGTTTATAAACAGCTGTGATTTGTTAAAAAGTTTTAAGTAACTTAAAATATGTAGGGGAGTGTAGGGTAATGTGACGAGTAGGGTAATGTGACGAACTCGCCGAATCTCATATATGACGTTACAACAAAAATTCCAAATAAATGTAGTCGTCTCCCCTTATCGTGTTGACAATGTATTTATAGTAATATTAATAAGAAGTCAGGTAATTTTTTTGTGAGGTAATTTTCGCTAAAAATGTGGTGCCCAAACTAGAAAAGCTTTTCAATTTACTTGTGTTTCAGCAGTGCCAGAGCAAAGATGAGTGGAAAATAAAATCAACTAAGTATATGCACATATAAATGAGATCTTTATAAACAGTTTTTGGTACTTCGCGTTTTTTTCTTTTGCGCCGTTTGAGAGTGACACCGTGTTTGCTCCAAGTATACCTTGTAGGGTATCGTGACGAACTTTTTGTAGGGTATTGTGACGAACTTTTTTTATTCAAGAATTTGAATTGTCATCGTTGATTTTGTTAAAAAGACATACAATATTACCAGATAAAATGAACTGCTTCAGTTTTATTGCTTTTTCGTATTGTTTTAGACATTTGCATCGAGTTTAATTGTGTATTCATCAGTTCGTCACCTTGTCTGACAATTTTGAAAGTGCAAAAAGGATGGTTCACGCCAAACGCTGTAGGATTTAGCACCGTTGGAATTTCGACTCCTAATTTTGCAGAAATATGCTCAGTAGATGTCAGCAACTTTCTGCTTTTACACTTTTAAAAAATATTGATTTTTGGGAAAGTTACATTAAAAAACAAATCGTTCGTCACATTACCCTACAACTTTTTAAATTGCAAAAAAAGGATGGTTCACTCCAAACGCTGTAGAATTTAGCTCCGTTGGAATTTCGAATCCAAATTTTACAGAAATGTTCTCAGTAGATATTGATTTTTAGAAAAGTTACATTCAAAAAACGAATCGTTCGTCACCTTACCCTACACTCCCCTAAAATTTGATTTTTTATAATTAGTTACTGCCTAAAATTGTTAGCAAGCGATGAAGACCTGCAAAAATACTTTCTAATTAGATTTAAAAGTAAATAATGCCTTCTGGTGATACTAAAATCAAACGGAGTTGTCATAACTTTTAATAAATAATGTAAATTTCTGATTTTTTTGAAAGTAGACTTTGTAGAAAGTAGCTGATTAACAGCTGACCGAAATTTAACAGTTTTGGGAAACCCCTAAATATTTTAGGAGATAGTGACTACTCTATAGAAAATAATTGTATGATATCGTGACTTTTTTATTTTATTTAGTTATTTATTCGTATAAACTAATATATTTATTTCTCATTCAACAATAAATATAAAACAGTGGCCACCGCTATGCAAATGTTAGAAACCACCGCACTTAACATTTCAGTGATGGGCAAACGCCGATAGTCGCCGCTGAACATCGATAACTGCAGGGGTCGGCCCATCGATAGTGCCATCGGTGGCCAGCCACCTCTACAGAACGCAATAGAAGAACAGAAATTCGAAGCGCTGCCAAATATACACACGATTGTTCCGATTGTATCGCCTGCGAGCCGAGACCGATTCGCCAAGCAGGAGCAACAGAGCGCGCGCCATCGGATTTATTAAATGCACTTGCGTATTTATTTATAAACGCGAGTTTTCCGGCCTGTCGAGCGTGCGGGGGTGCGGGGAAATAAAGTGCAGGTCACCGACGCGTCGTCGCCGCCTCTGCCTCTGCCGCAGTCGACGTCGCTGCTGCGCTCTTGACGGTGCTGCGTTAATGTGTTAAAAAAAAAATAGATATATAAATTTGTGTGTTTGTGTTATTTTTTGTTTTGTTTTCTTTTTTTTTTGCACACACAAATTCCGATTTAATTAAGTGTGCTTGTGTGTGTGTGTGGGTGCACCTATTTACCTATGCTGGCCCTGGCCCCGCCCACCACGCCGCCGCCGCCCCCTCGAAATGCCCCGTTAGCCGCGAAATCGAAATCGAATCGTTTTTCTGCAACCGCAATGCTGTCAAATGGCTCTGCCGGCGTCGCTGCCGACGTCGCTGCCGCTGGCGACTGCGATGAGCGAACGCTATTGCTGAGCGAGGAAATTGTTGTTGTTGCACCGCCGCCACCTCTGCCGCTGTCGCCGCCACCGTCGTCCGCTGCCGGCGTCGCTGCTGCTGCGCCGCCGACGTCGCTGCCACTGGTGCACACAACAACAACGCAACAAAACAACAACATTGCGAACAACAACAATAACGCCTTGCTTGTGGTCAGTGCTAAAAACATGGCTAATAATAAGAATAATAAAAATAACAGCAAATGCAAAAACAACGAGGCCAGCAGCAGCAGCAACAACAACAATGCTGCGGAAGCAACAGCGGCAGCAGCAGCAACAACGACAACAACGGCCGGGGATATCGAAACAGTAACGACAACAACAACAACAGCTGATGAGGAGGACATGTCCAGCGATCTGAGCGATAAGTTCCCACGCCCCCAAAAGAAACCCGGCAAACTGAGCAAACTGGGCACCAAAAGCGTCGGCCTCAAGCGGTAAATCCTTTTATTCTTGTACAAACATAATAATATAATAAGTTATAATATATAGTAAAATTATAAAACTAATATGATATGTAGATCTATAGTTAAAAAACGAAACTTCAAAACCTTTTTTAGATATTATTTGAAATTAATGAATTTAGAATTATTATTTAAAAATGTAACATAATTCCGTACAATGCTTTAATTTATTAAGTCTTAAAGTCTTAAAATAAAATAAAATATCCAAAATTCTTTCACAAAGATAATAAAATAGTTATAGATTATATTAAAAAGAGTTTGGCATATATCTTGAAAAATAAAATTTAATTGAATTAGAATTTGAAATAAGAAATATAAAAGTAAAATGGTTTTATTTATAAAGCCACAAAAATATGCTTAAAATCCTCATTTAATTTTATAATTTCTTCTATCAGTAACATATATCCAAAATTCTTTCACAAATATAATAAAATAGTTATAGATTATTTAAAAAATATTTGGGCATTCATCTTGAAAAATAAAATTTAATTGAATTAGAATTTGAAATAAGAAATATAAAAGTAAAATTGTTTTATTTATAAAGCCACATAAATATTTTTAAAATCATCATTTAATTTTATAACCTCTTCGTAATACAACGTATATTACTGATATCCAAAATTCTTTCACAAGATGTAGTAAAAGATTCTCATATTAGAAATTTATATTAAGTAGCGTTCGTATTGTCAAGATGATTTTGGGCTTAGACTTTATCTTGTAAAATAATATTTAAATTAATCAATATCTTAACTTTCGTAATCCCTTATAACATTTAAAATAAATATGTGGTAAAACTTCTAGTCAAAATCATTATATCTTTAGCAAGGGTATGGTAAAAGTTAGGAGCTCTTGCACTCCATAGGTTATCTTTTTTTCGTAAGTTGATTGATCGGTTTAAATTGGGGCTTAAGATTGCTGCTTTTCATTGAAGTAATGGATTTCTTGAAGGGTATTGCACAGGATTACTTTTCGATTATTTATCCAAAGAAAAAAAATAATTAGTCGGGCTGAAGCTTTTACACTAGTTTATATATTTCGGCTTATTCAAGAGTTACCCTTAAAAAAATTTATTTTACTAATGTTGGATACAAATACATACATATATGTTTTATTTATTCGTTTAAAAAGTATTTTTAAAGATTATAATATAATAATATATATAAATATAAATATATAATATAATAAATGTTATAAAATCCTAATTTGAAAATATAAACCTACAATTTTAACCTTTTGACCCAAAATCTTTTCATTTCCGCAGCGTCTCTTTTGGGTCCTCGAAGGGTTCGATGGTGGAGACGCTCGTCTTCGAGACGCCGACGCCGCTGTCGGAGCACATGGAGTCCACGTTTGGGTTCGATGCCGCAGCAGATTCGGCCGCCGATACCGCCGCTGCCGCCGCTGGTCAGCCGCAGCTGGCGTCGACGCTGTCGTCGAATCTGCCGCTAGCCGGCGGCTACAGTGGAGACTACGCTAAGGGGAACATGGATGATAGCGGCATCGAGGTGCAGGAGGAGTAAGTAATAAACTTTACAACCTATAAACAATACTTACAAACCATATAGATTAGTTTATATGAAAATTCCACCAAGAAAACAGAAAAAATCCTGTTAAAAGCACTTTTTTGTATTAATATAATATCAATTTTACAATACCATATTTTGGAAACGAGATTCACTCAAATTTTCTGTATAGAAATGCTAAACACCTAAATAGTACATACCATATAAGGATCTCTTTCTCTAGATTCTAACAAAGACCTGCTTTCATAAGGCAATATCTTCTAACAAATGGCAAACTAATTTACTCTGACCAAATAGATAAACAATAGCCATAACCAAATAAGGAAGTGGTTCTCTAAATACGAAATAGATTTTCAACCCAACGAATGTGACAAATGACACATTTTTGTTCATTCTTTGGAGCTACAAAGCGCGGGTATTAAAATAAAGGCCTTACAAATAATTTAATCCCCTCTATCTTAGTTTAAAAATATAAGTAGCTGCTTAAAAATATGCACTAGATTTATTAGATGCTCTGTCTGTGGAGAACAGATTCGTGGAACACACTTATCAGTAATCTTAGAAAAGAGTACGAGGGTTCATAAAGAGTAAGCTAATCGTGTTTGGCTTAGCCATGATTCACTCTTTCGCAAAATTACACTGATAAAATATTTTTAAAGTAAACTCAAGTATTCAAGAGATAAGACATTTGTGTCTTGATTATTTTTAAAAATGATATTGGTATTGGCTTACCCCTACACTATTAAAAAAAACCTAAGAATTTTCATAAAAGAAAAATCTTTCTTGAATTTCTGCCAAAGGTGACCCCGCCTTTGTTTTAAGAAAGGCGCCTTTAAAACAAGAAATATAATTCTTGTTCTTAGGGTGGTTTCTCTCATGTTTGAAGAAAATAATTTCTTAAAACAAGAAATGTTCTTTTAGAAAATAGACCTTTAAAACAAGAAAAAATTATTCTTGTTCCAAGAAGAAAAGAAAAGAAAACTTTTTTCTTAGGATGTTGTATAAAAAAGGAATTTCTATATTTAAAGCCGAATTTTCTAAAACCAAACAATTTTTTTCTATATTTAAAGAGTAGCCAATTCAAAGGCGAGTTTTCTACAATTTAGAAAGACATTTTTGTAATTGTATATATATATATAATATAATGTTATATTCTTATTTTTAGTTTTAGATTTAACAGTGTAACAATATGTGGCAGGGCTTTTGTGATTATGCGATAGTGTGTGCCCCGAATTGGGCCTACTTTTACCTCATTAAAACATCCGTCTAATGACTTTTTGGCAGCTTTCACTTTTGTTTCGCTCTTGTGGCTCGTAGTTAGCCCGACTTTTTGGGCCAATCCATAACTGATCTCTTTTCGTAAGCCTTTGAGCAAAAATTCAGCTGTGTTTTCCCCCCATTTCCATTTCCATCAACCCAAATAGCAAGCGATGAACTCTGTGGTGCTGTGCTCATCACCCAACCCTAAAACGAAAGCCCCGTTAACCCCGCGCTCTGTATTTTTAACCCACAACCTCCCCCAAAGGCAGGAAGCTTGAGACACACAAATTTTTGAATCGATAATTACCGCTCACCGTCAGCAGTTTGGTTTAAAAACTTTGCTTGCTTTAGCCCACGTACAGTGGCCATTCGGCTGATGGACATGGGTTTTTTTTATTGCCAATCGGAAAGGGGTTACACCTTGAATTAAATCGTAAAGGAGGAAACAATGCCAAATAATAGCGGAAACAATTAAAAAGCCATTGCGACTTTGTTTCTTGTTGCGTGAGAAGCTCATTAAATGTATCTTGGTTCTTTTCCCGCATTAAAAACTGTTAACGAGATATCTTCGTTGAAATAATTTAAAACAATTACGATTCATTTAAGAGAAAATGATAAGCTCAGTTGGTTTACCAAGTCTTAATACATACTTCTTACAATGTACGTTGTATATACCTCTTTAAATAAATATATATATTCTAATATACATTTAGATAATCCTAAAATCTGTAAAATATTTTTTTTTTACATTTTACAATCTCAAAAAAAAAATTGTTTTAATTTTAAAATCTCAAATAAAAATTGTTTGAATTTTAAAATTAAAAAACAATTTTTTTTTATTTTAAAATCTAAAAAAAAACAATATTCTTTTGACTTTTTTTATTTAAAAGTATTTTAAAATAGGTAATTTTTGAAATGTTTTCTAATTATTATTACTGCTTACAAATATGGCGTAATAAAACTTTTAATAATAATATTATTAAATGGTTAAAATATCTTAAGCTAGAATTCAAATTTGACTCACCAGTTGGTAAATAATCCTTGACCAAATTGGAAACCGCCAAAAAGCACTTCTCCAATTGGCGAGCTGTCACTGTATTTGTGTGTTGTCCTTCCCTCCTTTCTCTTCTTATCAGTCCAATTGGAAGATGGGTTTGTTTGTTTGGGTTTTCCCTCGTCTGCTGCTTTTCGCATTTCCCACCACCGAGAGGGAACTCCAATGGAGTTTTTAATGCGCCGGCGCTGCAGACGTTCTAACTGGAATACCGTTAAACATCGTCATCGTTTTTATTACATAATGACCATGTGCGCGCGCGTTTGTGTGTGTGTGTGTGCATTTTAAAGCAATATACATAAGTGGGTCAACTTCATTCGGTGGTTGTTGACCCACATCTTTTTCGGCTGCATTTTGTGTATCTGTATCTGAACGCGTATCTAATGGATGTGCCGCACCCACGAAATTCGAATCGAGCGCTTTAAATTGGTTCTAGTTGGAAGTCTCGACGATAACACAGAGCTTGACAATCGATTATTGTGATAGAGCTGCAACGAAAGCGATAATGTACGCCTAAAATTAATCGAATTCATTATTAACGGGTGTTTCTTAAGGGATTTGATCAGTTTTTTATTGGGTTTTCTTCATATTACTATTATCTGAAGTTGAAGTCTCGACGATAACACAGAGCTTGACAATCGATTATTCTGATAGAGCTGCAACGAAAGCGATAGCCCACGCCCAAATTAATCGAATTCATCATTAACCAGTGATTTTTAAGGCATTTGATCAGTTTTTACTGGAATTTCTTCATATTACTATTATTTATTTTAAATTTTAGATAAAAATTATGTATTTTACTTAACAAAAGTTTTTTCATATTCTTTAGTTATAAGCCTTAAAAGGAAGAACCTATTATTATTATTACAATTTCTAAGCATTTAAAATATCTTTAGAGTGTAATTGTTACTGCTATTATCATTTCTCAGCTTTTGAAGCTGACTAATCATGTTTAGAAGGTTCTTCTTTTTTTTTGATTGCTGTCAAACGGGCATCAAATCAAATTTGCTGACAATTTGTTTTACTCTGTCTTCTTGTCTTTCGCCTAGGTGGCATATTCCATTTTCGGAGAGATTAGACTCAACACATGTTGTGACCTTTTTGTTCGCCAGTCTCTCCACATGCGTGTTTCTTTTTTATTGTACAATATGTGGGGAGCATTAATTTGCCGGTGGAGCGTGATGTCATCGGTTTTGAGCTCGCCACTTGCTGTAGAACTTTCTTTCTTTACAGTTAGTCAGAGTCACAAAGAAAGAAGAAAGAACAAGGGAAGAGAACGCAGAGTGAAGAAAAGAAAAACCTGCAATCTTGATTCTTCTAATCGATTATCCAGTTACACGGCGAGAATATGCATATGTATCTTAAACTTTTGTCATCTATTCGGCGGATTTTGTACATTACTTTTCTTGTATTGATCTTTAAGTAACACTTCGATAAGGGAAATCTAAATTAGCTAAATGATCAGTAGATTAGATGCAGTGTGACCGTTCTAAATTAAATAGATTGTTATTAGTAATAATGATCAGTAGTTAAGATCAGTGTGACCGTTTCAAATAAAATATATATTATGGGAAAATTATTAAAATTAATCACTTTGGAAAATACAATAAGTATGAACTCAATGTAACATAAATTGATATTAATATAATGCTTATTCTATAGGTGTTTCTGGAATTAGGTTCAGTGTGACCGTTTTATGTGCAGAAAACAAAGTTCCTTAGCTTATAACGAAGATGGAATGAAACTTGTCTTACCTTTTTCTCTCTGTAGAACCAATGAAAGGAGGCTGATTGAACAGCTGACCTCGACATGATTCCGTTTTTTTTCTCCTACTTTTTTTTGGACTTTAGAAATTGGATCGGCCGGTGGGCCTTGCTTATATCTATAGCTATTGTGAAAGTACATCTCGAACTGTCCGCCTGTCACTCAGTCAATTGATTTTCCGGTACCCACGGCACACTTGACATGCATACAGCGTGCTCATCATCATCATCGTCTCAGTCTCAGTCCCAGTCATAATCATAATCATAATCATATTCGTAGTCATAATTATTACCATAGGCAGACGGGAGACAGCCCCATTGTCACATTGTTGTAATGCCAGCAACGGTAATTGTGCCGCTGGCCAGCAGTGCGTGTGTAATTGTTGTAGCCGCTTCTGTGCAGCGGAACAGTGGAAATTATTATTAACTTTTAGGCTAAACAAAAAATAAGCTAGAACAATGGAGATTCCGATTATGAGGCCACAAGGTATGCAGTGAATACCATATGTATGTATGTATACCCAGGCAATGATTAATGAATAATCTAGTTTTATTTATTCGATTTATTGAATAAAGCTTGGCATTTGTAATTACTATCAGTCGATTCCACAAAGAAATTGCTTTTGAATATTTTTTAAATTAAAAAAAAAGTTATATATAAAAAAATCAGAACTTTTGAAAGCATTCTAAACGTTTAATTTAATGTTTATAATTCATTTCCGAAACCAGAGATTCCTAGAATATTTTACTTATTATTTTAAAAAAATTTAATATAATTTTTTTTTTAATAAAAACTTTTAAAAGCCTTGGATCTTTTTAATTTAATGAGAGAGATTCCCAAAATATTTTATTTATTATTTTAAAAGATATATAATTTTTAGATCTTTCTTTTTACAAATCAAAAGTATTTTTAACACAATCGTGAGGTTGACTTACTTTTAATTTCATTTTGCTGCACGAAAGCATTTTACATATATTTTTAGGAAAAATGTCTTTGTATATTTCAGTACGTCAATTTTGAATACTGTCAATTTCATTGGGAACTATGCCAATTGTGTATTAGTCGTTTGAAATTGTAACGGAAATGGGGAAATGGTAAAGATTTGTGTTCCCAAGCTCGAACATTCCACGAGATCTTCAAATGTTCATGTATACTAGATTTATAATAACTCGTAAATACTATAGTGCTCTCAGCAAATTCCCATGGGCACTGGCCATAGAAATGGCCGCAATTTCTATAATTTGCGCTACCAACGTCATCATCCATCTTCGGGGCGAATCGTTATCAACCATTTGGTGGGGACTTATCACTGCCCGGCAATACCAAATAATTTCGAATCACTTAATGCCCAAAAATATTGTGTGGCAAAGCGGAGCGTAAATCAGGAGGCGAATTAATCGGGAGTAGTAAATTCTATATTTAGCCCCCGGTAATGCTGTCAATTCAAATTGGATCGCCTTTGTATTTCCCACTGTGCATTAGCCCTATTACCCATTTATAGTACGTGTGTGTAGTACGGTGGTAGTCAAAAATATATTGCCAAAGGGATATTTGGATATGAACTTACATTATCAAAAAACAGGGACCGTAACTGTTATGAGTTTTATTCCAAAAATCACATTTTAACAGTTATTTTCTGATTTTTAAAGATTTTCAAACTTTTTTTTTTTTTAAGTTTTTACTAAGTTATATGTATATTTCATTTTTTTTAAAATCAAGAATAACTGTTATTTCTTGAGAAAAAAACAGTTTTTTTGAGTCAATGAATAAAAATCTACATACATGATGAACTACAATGGTTTACAAAAATATTGGTGTAGTTACAAATTTTTTAGGACTCTTTAAGTTGCATAATTTTTTTTTTTAAGTTACAATAACAGTTATTTAAGGTCCCTGTTAAAAAATGTTTCAAACTTGCCTAAAATAGCAATGTATCGTAAAAAAGCAATGTAAATACTTTAACATATAGACTGGATACTTTAAATCACCAAACAAATCGCAATTATACAGATTGGTAAACGCTTTTAAATTAGGTTCGACTTCTTAGTAGTTAATTATCATCCAAATCTCAACTTTGTATCTACGAAATAGCCGAAGCTAAAGTATCTTGGTGCTGAATAACAAACCGTGAGATACTTCTGCGGCACAATATACAGTCAGAAAAATGGGATCTTTTAATTTAAAATTTAAAGTGACATGGCCAAATTCCTGATGGTCCATCACTTTACAACATTTTTTCTTTTTGTGTACACAAATATTTTAATTATTTCAAAAATGTGAAATATTCCGTTCTTTTTCGAATTTCGCACAATAACTGTTGAATGTACGGAATTATATTTTTCATAGTGTGCTATTCGGCTGACCACAGGTGTGAATGTGTTTGAGGTTTGTGTGGCGCAGTTTTTCTTGATTTTTGTTCTGTTCCTATTTTGTTGTTGTTATTTTTTCTTCTTGTTTTTTTGACAACAATAGATGGGGACCCCGATTTTCAGCATCTCTATGTGGCTGTGGCAACCCTGTTTTAATCAGAACCCCCCTCCTTTTGTGCCGTTCTTTATCCAGCCCCCCTCCCCACCCACCGCTATTTCCAGCAGCTTCCCCGTTTTCACCTTTATGTGTGTGTGGTTACGTGTTTATGTTTTTCCGTGTTTCCCTTGTGCTCTCTCCTTGCTTTTTTTGTTATTATTTTATTTTCGGTCCGTTGCTTGTGTATAACAAGTGAGAGAGAGCGGGAGCGGTAGCCGAAGCCGAAGCAGGAGAGCGAGCTTACTCTCTTGTTACTTTGGTGAGTGCGCAAAAAAGTGATGTCATGTTTGTTGGCTTTGGCAACGTTGCCAGATGTGGCGCATTTGGGTTTACGTTTTGTTTGTTTTCCCGTTTTTGCCATTACAAATGCGCGGCGTTCTTATTGCGCATTTTATCTCCGCTGTTACAACAAAAGATGCCAGCCAATTCGTAAATCACAAATTCACACTCTCCAACAAGGATGGTTTTCGGAACTTTAACCTATTCCGTTGTTATATTTAAAAAAACACATAACCTTTCAAATATTTTTTAAATTAAAAAAAAAAGATTTTTCATAAAACATTTTGATAAAAAACCTCAAGTGCTAAGCTTCCTTTTTTCTTAGATTTATTTTTCTCTATTTTAAAAAGAAAAGAAAATACAAAATAATTATAGCAATATATTATTATATGGTTAAAAGAACGGTTCCACTAACATTTCAACATACATTTTATCCTTTACCAAACAACGCATAAAAAAAAATATACCCCCACCTTGTTGGCCAGTGTAATTTCAGGTTTGCCTGCAGCAGCTGCCAAAAATCGCCATACAAAAGCACAAATTGCCGGCTGCGCTGTTTGTTTTCATTTGTTTGTCCGAAATGTGAACATTTTCACATTTTCTAGCCAGGAAATGCGCGAAATGAAAAATTTGGAAATGTTTTTGTTTCGCTGAAAATAGATCGCAATAAAACCATGACAAAAGATAGACGTGTGTATCTGGAGCCCATTAAAGAGCTCATTAAAGAGAATGTTAATTGTTCTTTGTGTCTTCTGTTGTAAAGTGAAACACTTGCGGCATATTCCAGACATCTCAAGAGATTTATTTCGAATTCTTTCAAATAAGGTTGGTTATTTATATATCTGGTGACCAGAAAATGTTGTCTACTTTTCTGCATAAGAAAATGCAATTTTCTAACCAATTATTGAAATATTTATAATATATTTTGGTTTAGTTTAATTTCTTAACACATTTAATTCAAACACAGCTGGTTTTCCTTAGATACTGACCGAATTTATTCGATTGAAACAAGGATTTAGAATTTAATGTTTTTAATTATTATTATTTGTAAATACTTTGCTTGTAATATTGAAAACTTGATTCGATTGTATAATGTATAAATTCTGTTAATTTTATGAGTAATGCATTAACCTTACTGCTCAACTTATCTTTAACTTAGTAAATCAAAACATAAACATGGGTTAATAATACCCATGTTATTAACTCAACATTTAAAAAGCGCGCCACCGGCTTTTTGAGTTAGGTGGCAACACTGGCAAAAGTTTGCGAGAGAGCGCCCTCGCTCTCTCTCTTTCTCGCTCCTGCAAACATTCGTGCGTGTGAACGCCTGCGTGTCTGTGTGTGTGTTTTGTATCTTTTACTTTTCAGCAGCGTGAAACTCAAACAGTCAGTTTCAGTTCAGTTTTTCAGTTTAGGCAGCAACAACGCAAAAGTCCGAAGAGCCTCCAAACAAAAAAGAGCGCTCATCTCACACACAAAAAAAAGCACAAAACCGACACGAAAGAAAATTACGCGCTCATCAATCGTTGCTGCTGCTTCTTCCCGCTCTGCGTGTGTTTTTTTTATTCGCAAAAAGGATAAATCGAGAGCAAGTGCAAAAAAGCGCGTGGAATTTCCAAAAGTGCGTTTAAAACACAAATCAAAGAAAAGTATTAAGTTTTAAAGCCAAGAAAAGTGCAAAAAGGCCTATTAAAAGAGAGGGGAAAACTACAGTTAACTGCGTGAGAGAGAGGGCGAGCAAAGAGAGTCAAAAAAGCAAGTGCAAGTGGTTGAAAAACAAAAAAGCACTTGAATTAAATAGCAAATTGGCAAAAACAATGTGAAAGTAATTCCTGCTATTTGGTTCACACACACTTGAGTAGTTAAACATTAGTAGTACACTTGTAATTGTTGTTGTTGTTGCCCGCAGTGAGTTCATCGCAAAAAATAATACACACACATACGGATAGAGTGAGAGAGAGCGGGCGAGATGGTTGGGAGAGGGGGCGTGAGAGAACGACAACGCCCCCTCTCCCTCACACTTTTACACTGGAGAAAAAAACCGAGGCTAGAAGTTAAACCCAAACAATTTTATAGTCATTTTATAAAAAAAAACTAATATTTTAATAATTTTATTCACGAATTTAAAAAATATTAAAATTAAAATCATACTAGGATTTTAAAAGGTTTTAATTTGATACTTATGTTCCTACAAGTATCAATTTGATGTGTAAAATATTTAAATTTGATCACTCGATCACAACAAATATTTTTTCTGTGTAGACCGCTAAACGCAATTAAAATAAATATGCGCCAGTGTGTGTGCGTGTTAAAATAGCACCTTGTTTGTACATAAATTAGCCTTAGTCGCTGTTATTTATACTATATATTACCGTATGCATTATACAATATATGCACACGTCGCTTGCGCCAGTGTATATATTTTGAAATTATAATAAAAACAAATCAAATCCAACGCCGCACTGCAGTTGCCCTCCCTTTCGCTCCCGCTCTCTTTTCTCTCTCTGTTTTCGCTTTTCAAGTGCAGAAATGAATTTTCCGCTACTTAATTCTCATGTGTGTTTGTGTGTGTGTTTTATTTTTTGTTTTTCTTGTGTTTGCGGGTGGGGTCGCATAATTTGTTAAATTAATTTTCACTCTCCCTCTCGCACTTTATAACCCCCCGCCCCCACTTCTGGGATTTCTTCTTCTTCGACCGTGACGTAGTCCCTCGCGTGTGTGCCCCAAAATACAAAAGCAAAAACCAAAACTAATTGAAAAGCTGCTGCGCTGCCGGCGTCGCAGTCGCCAAGTAGTGTTGCCATCCAATCGCTGCAAAAAACAAAAACAAGCTAAAATGTAGTAAAAACTGTGGACAACATAAACATATGTTTCAAGTGTTTTAACCTTGCTTCGTTTTGAAAGATTCAATATGTTTCAAAAATTCCAAAAAACTGATTAAAAAAAAAAGTTTCCCTACTAGCTTCAATTGTTAGGCCCAGAGTTCAACCTAAAAATTTAACATGAAACAATTTTTTTTTTAGTTTTAATACCTGGTACTAGCTTTTTTTTTTAGTGAAAGTCTAAAATAAAACAATCTTAAATACGTATTTCAAATTGTTATTAATTCCTTCCCATTAACTATAAATATCTTGAAGTTTTATGCCGAATAAACTCTTAAAGATACTTAAAAAATAAGTCGAATTTTTTTTTTCGAATTGTAGGTTGAAAAGCTTATGGAAGAAGTTGAACCACTTATTTCTTATCACACGGAAAGGCTTAAAGATTAGGCGAAGAAAGATGAATTTGCGGAATGTATTATATTGTCAGAACAGCAGACACCTGATCGAAATCACCTGCTAAATGAGTGCTTTTCAGTGTAGCCAGTGTGTAGAAAAAAAGCTAAAGCTACAGCACCATTTGAGATCGTTGGTGGCAAACATAATTAATGCGATCATCTTCGAGTTCGCTTTTCCCCCAGCTGATGCTGCTTCTTCTGCTTCTGTTTCCCATTTACAGTTCATGTGCTCCTCCTCCCCTCTTTTCCTCCGCCCCACCATTATCCATTATCCATCATCCACTCCACCTCCTACTTCATAGTAATAGCAACAAGTTTTTTTCCCATGTTTTTCAGTTCTTTAATTTCCTTGGGCACTTGAAGTTGCGTTTATGAGTTAGTGGTAAATCTTTAAACTTTTTTTTAACATCTACTTAACAACCTTTTTGCCCGGAGAAAAAACGTTTAATAATGCTCCTCCTCTGAGCCAAAACAAGCTGGAATCGTTTTTTGTACTTGTATTAGCCTAAAACTTGTTTTTTCGAACTTGTAACACTCGTGTTTTGTTGATGGTATTGTTCTGGTTCCAGTGGCTACAGGCCACACTCGATATAGAGTACTTTTCAAGTCAAGGGCGTTTACTAAACAGATAGTGGACACGCAGAAAAATAAACCGATATGAAATAGGATTAATTCAACTTTATTTCATATCAATAAAAAGTGATATGATTAAAATTAAATTTATGATTTAAACATATAAACATTATATCATATCAGTTATTTTATTTTAAAATACCAAATTTGGTATTTTTTAAACATACATATAATGAAAAATAAATTAAACATAATCTTTATTCATATGAAAATAATATGAATGATTTGATCTTTAAAAAATATCAAATTGACCATCACATATCAATATGATCTTTTGTCAAATGCAGAATAATTTCTAACAAATCTATCTAATGGTAATTCAAAAGAAATTCCTTTGGTATACTTAAAATATTAATAAATAAGTTAATATTTATGCAACAACAAATAAGTTGAACGTTAGTTCATTCTTCAGAGTGTGCACTGTATCATTTTTTCCATATCAATTTCGGCACATGACGTAATCTTCACATGTTCAACAGCAACAACAAATAATAACAACAACAGCACATTGAGTTATGAAGTGTATTTGAAATGTAAACAGATAAAAAGTTGTTGGAGGAGGGGTTCTTTATATAGTGAGCGGGTTGTCTGATTCGATTGTAGGCTGTTTATTTTTTGCTACTTCTTCTGGTTCCCTTTTTTTGTCGACAGGTTTCTTTAATGGTTTTTCCACTGGAGGGGGTTCAAAGTTCTGGGACAATAACAAAAAAAAAAGTTGGAAAGATGTAGGAAGTGAATGTCCCATGGTGGAGATTGAGATCTTACAAGTTAAATCTCCCCATTCCCATTCCAAAGCACCAGTTGCCATTCTTTGATATTACAGTGCGTTTCGGCTCAGTAAATCTCAGGCTTTTCGCACAACCAACCAGCCATAAATGAAGTCATCGACATAAACCAGTTATAAAGATAAAAAAGGTGCTCCATAAAACTACATTTATTTCTAAACTGATTTATCAAAATGCAGGTTTTTTATAGGGAAAAATCATCTATCATTATTTATATTATAAATTTAATATTGCTAAATTAATATTTTCTTATGAATTGGATTTTAATGATTTCTATGAGTAAATTAAATATTAGATGAGGTTTATAAGATTCAAATCTATTTAAAAACTAAATATTCTCTAGGATTTGGGAAGCCTAGTGTTGTGATAGGCTTATTAAATATTATATTTCCGAATTGAATAAGTTTCCAAAATAACTTTATAACTAAAAGATAGTCTCTGAATAGCGGATTGTATTTTTGGAATACAAAATGATTCAAATAAGCTTCAAAAATTTCTACCAAAAGGGAAAATAATCCTAAAATAACGCCAAAGATCCCCCAATGCCCCAAAAACCGAAAAACGGGAGCACTTCCCCTCTATCGATTTAATTTGTTTGATCCAGTGACCTGTGATATTTGTGTAAGTGTCAGCAGTCAGAATTCGTTTTCGTTGCTAGCAATACAATATGGAAGAAGACTACAACACACAGTTTATGGATTATTTGGGAATTCTTGAGGATTCGTCGTGGATGAGGGCCACCTATTCGAGTGCCATTTCGGATGCGGATAAGCGCAGGATTGTGGCGTAAAGTAGAAGTTTCCCTCCTTCCGAATCGATTCAAATTGAACTTGGCCAAAAAAATCAAGAAAATCGTATAACGCGGGCACTTTCAATCAATTGAATCAGATATTTAGCTGAAAGCCAATTGGCAAATGACTTAATTTAATTGACATTGAGGTGGTGGCTCCTCTGTAGATGACGCACTTGCTCAGCTATTTTAAGGTCACATGCGCCGATGCGTGATTTTAGTGCTCGTGCGGCCGCCCTCTCCCCCCAACCACCCCCTCGATATAACACACTGCACACACTGCACATATATAGATATACATATATAATATATAGCAATTCTCTAATTCGATTTGTGTGTCTGCGCTCTGCTCATTTCCAGATCGGAGCGTTCGATAGTGCGCGTTTCCATTTACCAAAGCAGCCAGCCGCAGCAGATCTGTCCACCGGCGGATTACCTGCTGGACGCCCTAGACGGAGGCTATAACTACAACAACCTCCTCGACTACACGACGATGGCCACGACGGCGGCGGGGATCCAGCAGCAGCAGGTGATCGGCCTGGGAGCGGCCTACGATCGACAGCAAAGGTGTGTATATAATATATATACCTAGCGCAATATCATCGATTCATTCCAATGACCGACTAATGGCAATCCTCCACTGCAGCACCGATTCCGGCTGGGATAATCCCTTTCGTCCAGGCGGCGATCTGTCCAGGGAGGCTGATGAAATTGTCAACATGATCAGAGGTGAGTTGGATACAAGGATGTTGGTGTTTCCTATTTATAGTTAGATTTTACAAGGTAAAAACTTAATCAACTAGGTGAAAAAGAAGTACAATTGGAATAGGGCTATTATCAGAAAAATAGCAATCTTTCGGGGAGAAACCCCCTTGCAGATCTTTCGATTCTCCTCCTATATGATAGAATGATAAACATAGACGATTACCAGCAGCTTGCGAAAAATGATCACTGATCACTAAAATGCTGAAATTCTGATACGTATAATATCTATTTTTTTTAAATGTTTCATATTTTTATTCGCTAATATACATATACCTATAAATATCAACTTACAGTTTCCAAATAATCCAATTAATATTCTCAAGATTCAGAGACGTCTATAGAGATTTCCTCGCTTATTATCAGTTTTTTTTTTGGACTAATGGATTTTTCCCATCTTTAGAACTACCTTAAGATACTAAAAATAGGTTAAAAATTGGGAACTTCAAGATATAGAACACTATTTGTAGTTTGACCTATAGGAACTTCAAATACATTACTGCTATAATATTTAGAAAGTTAAAAATAATATATATTATATTCATAGTGATACCATATATTGGTTAGGACTTAGTTACTTAGTTATATTATAATATTATAATATATTTGTGAATTTAATACTCTGCAATAGAAACTATGTAGCTTGACCTATAGGAACTTCAAATTCATCACTGCAATAATACTTAAAAAATTCAAAATAATTTATATTATTATTATTACTGCATATTAATATATGCAAACTAATAAAAAAAAAATATATTTTTTTTATAGTGATAACATATATTAGTTGGGAATTAGTAAGTTATATTATAATATTATAATACATTTTTAAAGGTAGACCCTTAAGGGGGACAAAACAAAGTGATTATATTTTGCAACACGCTATGAAAAGGCCATGCTAACCCAAGACATTTGAAGCCGATTGTAACCGAGTAACCTATCTTTCAGGCGGCAAGCCCATCACACCCACAGAAGAGCGTACAATTGGCAACGGGAGCGCCCAGCATGCGGAAGACAATTGCAACGGCGGAGCGGCGATTGGCGAGAGCGTAACCAAATCAAACGTGAGTTCTTTTCTTGGATTTTAAATAAATGGCCTATATATTTATAGATTTAAATCCGTAAATGTCTCTTTGCAGCTCTCGCAGAATCTAGCAACAGCACAAAATGGTACAAATTCCCATGCCTCTGCCTCTGCCGACGCTGGCGCCGGAAAAGCAGCGACGGCGACCGAGCTGAGCGGCGGAAACGGAAACAACGGGGTCACCTCGCTGGGACAGGTGTCCAAACAGGTGGTTCCGGGACCGACGTCCGCTAGTCATGTGGTCATCGACGAGAAGAAGAACAAGAAGAAGGGCTGCTGCGTCCTGCAATAATCGGGAAGAACGACGACGACGACGACGGGGGACGAACAAACAAAACAAAACAACAAACAAAACAAAGCAAAAAGGGGGCGGGCATTTTCCGGCTAGCCGTGTTTTTTGATGTTAATGTTTTTTGGGGTATAAAATGAAATGGAGCCGAGCTGTTGATATTTTTCATGCCGCATAAATCGCTTTGCTTAGCTTAGCAAGACGACTAGATGCCGACGAGACAACAAACCGGATGAAAAACACACACACACACAAGGATAAACTAGAAGAACATATAGAAGAAAACCAAACCAAGCTCTCTGACCAACAGCAGCAGATTATCAAGAAAAATAGTAGCAGTAGCAGCAGCAGCAGCAGCAGCAGCCACAGTGAGAGCCAAAATTCAAGCAACCCCAGCAGCAGCTGTTGCTCCAGCCTCACAACAATAGTCGAGAAAATCCAACATTTGAATTGTAAATCTAAAGTACACACTTATATATATTTATACATATATATAACTGTTAGTCTGGAGACGAATGCTAACCTGCAATTCACCCTTATTATATACATACATACTGTTTTTTTTCCCCTTTCTCTGTAATGTGAACTCGACCTGCATATGTGTATTATAAAACCTATATGCATATATGTGAATTTAATTTTTTTTTTTTGTAATTGTAAAATTTAGTGCGGCTTTTTTAAAAATGAAAAGGATGTAGGGACGTTTAAGAAGTAAAAATAAAAAACGAAAAAATCGTTTTGCTTGCATGCATAATGGATACAAAATCGAAAAAAGAATGCAAAAAAAAAAAATTAACATAAAGAATAATGTATTTATTTTTATTTATATAATGACGACGACGAAGCTGAAGAAAGTAAATTAAATGTTAAACCTTAAAACAAATATACACACACACATATACAAACACACACACACATACGCATATATACTATACGATATATGAGTTGAAATGTATGACGCAATAAAATGCTAAACGAGATGAACCGGAAACAGTAGAAAAAAGTAATTAAAGAAATCCCAATTTTCTAAGGCTAAATATTAAAAAAAAAATAATTATTTTTTATCATTATATACATGAGACAGATGATTGAAAGCCGGGTGCGCTGACTTTTGGGGCCCACTGTAGCGGCTGATCAAAGGCAAGCGGTGCTGACGAAGAAAAAGGGTGAAAATGGTAGAACGAGGGCTTAGTTCTTTCGAGGAGAATCTAGAAAGTAGAAGAAGGGCTTTGAAGAAACCAAAATCCCAAGACAAAAGCTTAGAAATGAGGCCAGAGAAAGTACATAAGCAAAAAAAAAAACAAGAATAAAAAAGGAAGAACCACCGTTTTTCAGCTTAGTTAAGCACAATACAACCCCCCACACACATCGCCACCAAGCCCCAAAACCAACCCCACTTTCTCCAACAGCACCCCCCTTTCACTCAGTATTTTTCTCAGTTGAACACAAATCAAAAGCAGAGAAATTAAAGCAAACATAATAAGCAGGTAAATCGAGCAAAGCGAGGTACAAGAAAGTTTACACTGGGAGAAAAGCAGCAACCAAATAGCAAAAAGAAAGTAATGAGAACACCGAAATGGACCGCCACACACACTCACACACACACACACACTCTCAAACACAAACACACACCTACAGCCTAAGCATCAATGTGCTGCATTTGATAAGCGTAATGAAAAAAATAAAATATATATATATATATACATACACACAGATATATGAAATAGCAATATTGTTTCAACTGAAAGTAAGCAAATCAACAGAAAGGAAATTCCAAAATCCGCTAAAAGAAAAAAAGAAGTAAATAAATCCGTAAACTAAATCAATGAGAGGAAGAAACAGCAGCCAGTACAGCAATAAAATCAATATTTAATATTGTAAATTTCCGATTCCAAAAAGAAAGCAAAACCTATAAAAAAACCAACAAAATGTTAAGTTATTGTATAAAAAAATCCTAAATAAAAAACGAAAGCAAAAATGAAGCGAAACGTATTTGATTTATTTTATAGCATAAATATCAGGGCTGCAAAAGTAAAGCACTCTTCTAGGCTTAAAAAAAAGATAAAAACATAATATATATATGTACACTTTGCGTGGGTTTCGCAGAGCGAAAGAGACAGCTATAGTTATTGATTGATGAATGCTTTTAGTTCATTCGATCGACGGATAATTGATTGCAATTGTTTAAGGCAAACAAACCGCTTAATGCTTCCGCATCGTCCGAATTTAGTATTCCAATCGATGAGCAACAGAACCTTTCACCTCATCGCCTCCAATCGATTCAATTAGGCAAAACAAATCGGTAGAAATCGAATTCGTTGCTAGTTAATTATTCCCATGACGCAACTGCATAATAGAATTACCAAATGTGTGATTTTGGCTTCTCGAATATGAGAGACACTCTTTTGTTGTTTGTTGGCAGGATATTTTAAGGGGATTTTTATTAAAATCACAGTGTTTTGTTTTTATTTACAACGAATAAAAAATTATCATAGAAACTAAATGTTCAGAAAACTATTGGTACATTAATTTTACACAAAATCACATTTTAACAGTTATTTTCTCATTTTTAAAGTAAAACTCAAAGTATAACTGTTATATTTTGAGTTTTATAATAAAACTTGAAAAATAAATGTAATTCCTTGTCAAAAATAAAACTCAAGCTTAATTTATTGCGATTTTGTAAGTGAAATAAATTAAAAGAAATTCTAGTAATATAATATGAACGAATTTTTTTTTTAAGATTTTCAGTAAGTTAAATATTCAATTTTTTTTAAATATCATGAAATAACTGTTATTTTTTTAAAAATAAAAAAATAAAAATCATTGCGAATATGTAAACTACAGTGGATGACAAAAGTATTGGTGTAGTTACAAATTTTTTACGACATTTCTAATTTTTGTTGTAAGAAAAATTTAAAATAACAGTTATTTTCGGTCCCTGACTAAAAATTACACCGAAAAAAATGATCATAGAAACTAAATGATCAGACACTATTCGTAAATTAATTCTAAACTATTGAGTTTTAAAAATATCTTAATATTACATAACATAACGTTAATTTTCATTACAAAATATAAACTTTATAATATTTAGTCTATGATTAAAACTACAGAGCTCAGATTTTCCATTATTTAGTACTAATTCAATACTACACTTTTTTTTAATACAACGATTTTACGAGTTTTTTGGGTGTAAAAGGAATACTTTAAATAGAGTTACTTTAATGTTAAATCTAAATATAAAAGAATATAAAGTAAATGATCATAATTATATCAACTGTAAAGCAAGTAGGAAGAAATATCACATCTATATCGGTTTAAGCATTTTAAATATTCCGGGTAGGGTCAACGATTTCCCAAGCCAACTAGCTAGTTTTGAGTTCACCCACGTCACGCAGTTTTTTGAAGATGAAAAACCAGAATTGGGTATTGGGTTTTGTTCTTTTCTCATTTTTATCACTTCGGAGTTGATTTAATTTATGAACTCTACTCGGAAAGACATTTATAGCAATTTATCTGGATTTGGTTTATGGCTTTCGGCCATTCCGATTCCGATTTCGATTCCGATTCACATTCGCATTCGGATTCGGATTCCAATGAAAGATTAATTGGCAGCCGCGGAGCTGTCAATTTTTAAATTGTTGCGCCTAAGTAAGCGGAAATGTCTCTGCCTCTCGATCACGATTTCATCGAATTGGATCCAAGACTTGCGTTTTAGGATTGGATTGGAATGGATTCGATTCGATTTGGGTGTCGATGATGCGACTATAGTGATGGTGATGCTACCCAAGGCACCCACTCAGAAATGGAGAAGGGGAACTGGATTTTGGCCATCTATCTAATGAAAGTCAGTCATCGTTAATGGTCAAACGTGTTTTCTTCTCGATGGGCATATGGCCTGACACCCACAGTGCCGCTGATAAGTCTGTGGACCCCTCGAGTTTTCAGCAAGGGATTTGTATTATAAAAAACTTTGTTTTTCAAGTTTAACGAAATTTTGGTATTAAATTTAAAAAAAAAACACAAATATACTGGAATAAGAGGAGAAGGTCGGTAACGATTCTTAGTGACATGGAATTGTTTGAAAAAGGTTTTTAGTTCGGAATAATTATTAATCCCGTTACTTGTAGAGTAAGTGTAAACGATATTTTATGTGGTTTATAATACCAATCAAAACGTAGAAGACATTTTTAAAATCGGACCACTCAGTCAAAAGTTATAAGCAGATAATGAACCACTTTCAAGGGACTGCTTGGTTTGCCCTGCTTCCCACTGCTTGCTTTAGCTGAGTAACGGGTATTCGATAGTCGAGGCCTTCGACCATAGCGTTCTCTCATGTTTTTAAATGGTTATTTCCTCTGTATAATTTTTTGATCATCAAAACTGAATGAGCATATTCAAGACACAAACATTTCGCAGATACTGTGGATTAGCTTCTTCTTCCAAAAAAAAAACCATCCTCCTTCCACCACACTGCCCCTTTGAGCAACCGAGAAACGCACCTAATTTGCGAGTGCGATTCTCGTGCAGGTGCAAATTATGATGGGACGCAAAACAACCAATGGAAACAACAAAAGCCATAATAATTTATGGCAAAAAAGTGGGGAATAAGCCAAATAAGCAGAAGTAGAAGCGAAAGATTGGGGGGAAACAAATCAAGAAGCGCTGTTACTGTGGGCCATTAAAATGCGACATGTGTAAACGGCGCGAGGGGCAAAAAGTCGCGGCGCTGGAGATAAAGATAAAAATCGGTTAGTTAGGCAATGGCACATCGGTCAACAAAAACAAAAAAATATACAAAATATATAAAAAAAAGCTGCGCATGCGCCGCACGCGTCGCCACACAAATACACACAGATGGCAGTGTACGTATACGTAATATTATTCACTGTATGCGTATACGTAATATTGGCGCATGTATGTCTAACTGTACAAACGCGCACGCGCTGCCGCTCTCGCGTTGTCTCGCTCCCTCTCACCGCGCGGAGTTGCTCATAATTTAGCTAGTTTTAGCTAACTTATAGCTAAAAATGCCAAACAAAAATTAGAAAAAATATCTAAAAAGATGTACCGAAAATATATTGATATAACTTGGTTTTCATACAATAAAAAACCTTTTTCTTTTGTATAATGTGTGTTCTAGACTCCTTTTGATCATTTTTTTATTTTATCTTATCGTTATAACAGTTCTTGGTTCGAACCCATCGCTGCCATATCTCATCATCTTTATATTAAACCATTGCAAATACTTATTCATATTTAAAATATATTTTTAATTAAATTTTTTTCATCTAGAAAGGTTTTCTATATTTAAAGTAAAATTTTCTAATAACAAGAATTTTTTTCTATTTTCAAGAGTAGGCCGATTCAATGGCGAGATTTCTAAAATTGAGAAACTATTTTTTATGAGTGTATTAATACTTATAATATTTTTTTAAAATAATGCAAGCCCTGTTAGTTGAGACAAATTCTACCATTTTTAACCTAATAGTACTGGTTTAACCCGCAATTCATTTTTTTTTCGTATGCCTCCTAAATATGTTCTGGGCTCAAATCCCATTGCTGTCATATGGCTTTTTTATTAATATAATTTTTAAAATATTTTAAAATTAAGTTAATTAAAAATCAAGAGAATTGTAATCTATTGTTTTTCAATATTTTTTTTTTTAGTAAGTTGTTTTATTATGATTCCTATAACCAACTGTTCAGATTCTGACAGCACTGGCGTCGTCCGATCGAGTGGCTGTGACTGTGACTGTGTGCTCGTGCGATGGAGTCGCGCTGTCTGCGCTGTAAGCGTTTGGAAGTAGAGCAAGTGTCTTCGCCGCCGCGTCTCGATTTGCTCGCTCCATGGGGCGCCAGCGTTTGGGTAACGGCAAACGATCGATGGGAATACGCGCGATGGGCGCTCATTATTGAGATCTTCAGATCCGATTTTAGCCAACAATATCTTCCTCTCTCCTTTTCTTTGTTCCCGAGGATTTCTTGATTGGCGCTGAATGATTGATTCGTCTTTCGACTTAATTGAAAGCTTGGACAGTGTGCCGATCATTAAGCAATTTAAGAACTTGTTGATTTAGAGATTGAGGCGATAAATGATTGATTGGAAAAGCAAATATTATGGGAACCAGGATGGAGGAGACTTGAAGTGGAATATAAGAATGATTAACTGTTAAAACTACATATATAATCAAATGAAAGATATAATATTATATATACAATGTTATACAAAGAAAATCTCCTCGTAGTTTTACGAAAAAGTTCATATATTTTTCCCGAATTTTTTTAATATCAAAAAAGTCTTTTAAAAACGTGACTTTCAAAAACATGCAAAACTAAAAAGTTTGAAAAGTATTCAGCATAAATCTAATCAAATTAATCCCAAATGACCTCCTGACACCGCATGATTGACACAGTTCTCAATCAATTGCTGCCCTTGGCGCGGCTTTAGAGTGGACCAAACCAACCCGAAACTGTTTTCCAGTTTCCAATTTGTTGTTTTCCTATCGGCTTTGTGCTATTTATAGACTTTGTGCGCACCAAAATGCTAACAAGGCAAAAGTTGAAAAATTATCTTAAAAAACCAGCTTCCAAAAGTTGTGGGGGGTGACCGGATCTGAAGCTTTGCGGAAAACTCTGATAAATTATGAAATAAACAAGTCGTAAACTCGAACTACGCTTACGAACTATTAATTAGACGGGCCATCAAATGTTCCTTTGGGCTTTTGCCTTTGCCTTTGCCCGATTCTAATACGAGTTTGATATATCGGCGTCTGGAGATTTATAATCCCTATAAAACTTTAATGGAATTAGTGAGGCAGAGTTAATTGAATGGCGGCTTTAAATGGTGACAGCTTCACTTTTATGCGATTTCTTTCAGACTCGCTGGCGTTTTGGGGCTTGGTCTTCGATTTTGATTGCGGCATTGATTTCGGGAACTGAGTTTCGGGATGGGATATCTGAATATCTGGATTTT
The DNA here is from genome assembly GCA_037075245.1 of Drosophila mimetica. NCBI lineage: Eukaryota > Metazoa > Arthropoda > Insecta > Diptera > Drosophilidae > Drosophila > Drosophila mimetica. The sequence goes on from JBAMCH010000005.1 coordinate 9,157,567, forward strand.
TGGACCTGCGGATCTGAACTTGTTGTCACGCCCGGGATCTCTATCTATCTTTAATCTACAATCATTTAGGGGGGTACAGTGTGTTTCATGACTGCAAGTGGTTTGGCTTTTAAATGTCTTTATTAAAAAACAATATATTTATATATAATTTGTCTTAAAAATTGGGTAATGCTTATCAGATGTTTAAAAAAATGTTTAGTAAAATTTAAAAAATTTTTAAAGTATTAAAAATATTATATACTAATTTACAAAGTAAAAAAAACAAAGCCAAAATGGATTACCTCATTCGCAGAGCAGCAGACAGCAATTTAAATAATATATCCGAATCCAAAAAGCTTTCGAATTTAATATCACATTAAATTAAATTCGAACAAATGGCCTACTTAAGAGCTCTGTTAAACTCGTTTTGGAACCGGCATTAGTAAAAGTAATGATTTAAATATCTTATTAAATTTAATTCCAAATTTAGAATATTATTCGATATTATTCCAAACTGGTAATAGCTGTTTCAAAAAATTAAATTAAAGTGGGTAAATTATTGCGTTGCGGTTTCCACTTTCATTCGATGATTTCGATGACACTTTTACCACCGAAACGCACTGTATTGCCTGCTGCATATATTTAAAGGAACTTAATACTCCCCTAAAACCGAAAATTAAGCAAAAAAAAAAACAAAAAAAAACTGGTCTTAATTATACAAAAATCAGCAGAAACTACAAAAAGCCAAGCGCAGAGACAGATAACTTTACGTTTTGGGGTAAAAGCAAAACGTGTTTAGCTTTCTATTTAAACTATGCAAATTCGCATTGATTATTTATTTCTTGGCGATGGCAGAAATAACAAAAATAAAACCCCCCCTCGAGACCAAAGTGAAAAAATAAAAAAAAAACACCCAAAAAAAGGTGAAAAAAAACACGCACACCGTAGAAAACAGCCATAAAAAGGAGCGTTCGATCGATCGGCTCAGGTGGAAGAATATGCATAACCGGTCAAAGACCACAGAGAACCTGATCGCAACTCGATTTAGTTGGTTTGCCCGGCTACTCGATGGGGTTCTAGAGCCGCAGAACCGCAGAACCAACCGCCTGGAGAGTATATGGCGTATTTCCTTAAGTTGGCCATAAAATATGATTTAGCCACATATTATTTATGGCCGCCGCAACCAGATCTCTAGAACTCTCTGATTCAGAACGTGCAGCCATAACTGACTTTTAATATTCCATTCAGATTCAATCACGCCCTGGACATGCTCCACTAATGACAACCCGCTCTCGCCAAATATTAATATAATATTAGGGGCGTTGTCATCGGCCACCTACAAGAATTCGAATAACAATATCATGAGGAACGGGATTGGATTGGGTAATATGTGTACGGAGCAGGGGGTTCCATGTGCATGTGCCCCGATGCAAATGAGTTGGATTAACGGACCGAATCTAGAATCTAGAATCCGAACCAGTTCCGTAGTGCGGGGAGTGATCAGATTGGGTATCAGTTTCGGTATCGATATCGGTTCGCTCCATTTTGGAGCTGCCCATCGATTTATGAAACTGTCTATAAGGAGAGGTTCACGATGAGATCTGCATATCAATGGATTTATAGATGCACTGATGGATACTGCTTAATTTAGCCAATAAATTGAACAAATTATACATAAAGAGACGCGGCTTGATATGGAAGTCATTAAGAAGAAGAAACGGCAACATACATAGATCATGGCATGGATCATTAATAAAGAATCGTACATATATGATGGGAAATTAAAGTAACCATATTGGGTTCTTAAAAGAAACTTAAGGATACATTTGTACTTCTTGTTGTATAAGATGGGATGAGTCTAATCGTAATATAATATTTTCTAACTTTATATTTAAAACTTCTTATAAAAATTCATTTTAAATGTGTAATTTTTAAAAACCTATTATAAAAACGTGTCAAGAACACACCATCTGGGAAATATATAATATCAATTAGATTCTTCAATTTGTTAATAAGTCATCTTTGGACTTCACAGAACAGTTATAATTGATTAAAATCTAGCACATTTAAAGACCGCAAACTTTTTTTTATCAATGAAACATTTATATAGAGATATCTAATAGAATCAACCTTAGTCCAATTCGTATGACCAAGAATCTTCCGTGGTCACTGGGCAATCCTTATATATATAGAGTCTACTTTTTGGGTTATCAAATGGAAATACGTACGGATTCCATGAAAATTTCCTCATTTCTCAAGTGGAGTCGCACTGTCTCGTCAGACTTTTGATCAAGGTCTCATTTAATGACTCTTCGTCATGCTCTCCACTTTTAGGCCCTGATTTCAGTCCCCATTTTACATAATCTTTACATCATCCAGCCCATAGATAACCTCAGGGGTAGGAGAAAGAAGAAGAATCGAATCGTTTCGTTTCAAATCGAATAGAACCGAATGGTACAGAACCAAATGTTTTGGTTTCTTGGAAATCTCGTTTCTGTCTCCTTATAATTGCTAATTTATTTATTTATTTCATATTCTTTTTTTTTCAGTTCTTTCTTTATTGTTTTTGCCAAGCGTTGACGGGGGAAAAAATAATAAACAGTAAGATAGGCGCTTTGAAATTTGAATACTCTAAGTAATTTTGCGGGATATATCAAACTATTTGAAAGGATATACCTAAGAACTGAATGTTCTAATAATATAATATTCAATAGAATATTATAAAGGTGCAAAACTGTAAATAATTAAATAAGATTTAATTTAAAATAAATAAGAATTTTAAAGAATTTTAAAGACTTTTTTAAATTTTAAGAAAATTTCTTGGTTATTTATTTCTCTGTATTTTATAGAATATAATTATAAAAAATATATAATAAAAATAATTAACGCATTTTATATGTAAACTATAAAGTACTTAGTTTCAATAGATTGTCTGATTTTATTGTATAAATTCCAGTGATAACTACCATGTTTTTCATTTAATTGGCTAAGAATTTTAAAGAGATTTAAAATATTAAAAGAGTTAAGAGTTTCTTTTAGTTTTAAAAATATTCCTTGGATATTTATTTCTCTGTATACCATAAAAAATTATTATGACGCTATAATAATTCATATTGATAAAAATAATAAACGAATTTTAAATATATAATAGATTGTATGATTTTATTATATAAGTTTTTAGTGACATCTACCATTTATTTAATTTAATAGGTTTATAATGGTTAAGAAATTGAAATCATTAACACTTCCGAATATTCCTGGAATATTTATTCCCCCTTTTAGATGATTTCTCAGAACCATGTGAAAGTCAAAATACCCCTCAGAATGGGTAATTATTCCGATATTCGGCAAAATTCAAAGCGGCCAGCGAAACGAGGGAACTGGGGGCTGCGTAACAAGTTGTTCGATCTGTTAATTTGCCAAAGAAATCACTGGCAGACACGGGCGAAAGAGCGCAATAAAAATTAGAGACAAAAAACACGGGCAAATGAAACACTTTCTTTTCATTTCGCATATATGCAAATGGCAAATGTAAAGTCGCACAGCCACAAAATTCGCGTTAAGCGAATGGTAATTAATACGGCAGCTGCAGGCTTTTACCTGGAACCACAGCGATGACAATTGATGGGGTGATGATTGGGATTTGGGATTGGGATTTGGGGCTGCGATGATGTGACTCATCATCGATTGGGTAGCCAAGTGCCACTCCCTTTTGGGCGAATGTTTAAGAACTCGTTTGGCTTTTTAGACCTACTCCAAGTGAGACATCAAGATCGGCTCAAAAATCAAAATCCAAATCAAAATCTCAATAGACAAAACTCCGGGGCGTGTGCAAGTATGCATAACAAATGCGATGCGATATCAAAGACACATCACCAGACACCAGACACCAGGTTATTTTCCAAGGCGAACTAACAAAACCAACGAACAGCCATCATCACACATCTGACAAGTCGCTGAAATGGCCAAAACGTTTTCATTAGGCCAAGAAGATCGGCCGAGCAACCAGAAGAAGAATTTGGCCAACGAAGAAGAGCCATTCAAAAAGAGAGACTCCTCTGAAAAATGAATGCCGTGCGGCATTCGTTTAAGTTATTAAGCATAAAACTTAAATTAGAGGCACCATTAGCGATTATCATTAGAGCTGCGTGTCCGGTCCGGTTTGATTTCAATCGTATATCTCCCCCCGATGGGAAAACAGAATTTGATTGAGTTGATGGCTGACAGACAGCTTTTCCTCACTCAGAATGGGTTTTTAACTAAGACTCGGAATTTGAGATGTGCAAATTTCTGGGAACAGCTTAAAAATCTATGTATAAGAAAAAATTGAATCACTAATTTACTATTTTAAATTTCTGGAAATGCAAAACGTTTTTGATAAAAATAGATGGCACAAACAAAAGTATTAATGTGATTGTATATTTTTGCCTGCGTTCCAAAAATCTGCCAGCCTAAATTCGTTAAAAACAATGGTTAAAATATTCTTGAATAATATTTTATAAAAATAACAATATTGTAAAAAAAATCGCTAAAAATCCAAATTTAAATATACATTTCCAGCTTGAAAACATTAAAGTTCCTGTGTGCCTTGAATCAAAGTCATTATATTTTTAAAACAGTTTGATAAGCCAGCTTTTTATTGTCATATATCAGGATTTGGTATAAACTATTTAACACTAGATCTTAAAAAACTGGCAAGGAAAAAGAAATAACCGTTAATTAATCAAGAACTAGTTCGTTAAAAAGTTGAATTCGGATATTAAATTTTTAATAGGGTCATCTATTGGAATATGAATAATTAGCAGGAGGAAAAATAAAAGTCAAGGCTCGAATGATTATTTGCAATCTCTTCAAGATAAGCTAATAATAAACAGTATCAAGAATAGATCAAATTCCAAGTAAAACTCAAGATCAATTAGGGGGGGCTTCAAAACGAACAAGATCGAGATCTCCTCATAAATAGAGCCATTAGTGTAACCAATAACTATGCAAATGAGGGAAATACAAAACGTTGAAAGGCTACCGAAAGCGAAAACCCCTGGCAACCGATGATATGACCCTGTGCGATCTTAAGATCTTAAGATCCCAAGAGCCCCAGAAGAATCGCATTTGATAAACTTTGATAAGACCGCAAAACGGAACGGCTAATTGAGTGAAGGCCAAAACATTGAGATCTGATGCATTAACATATAGAGTTCAAGCCTGAGAATGGGGCATCTTATCAGTGGAGAAGAATCACCATCGTCGGTTTGAAGATTTGCTGGTTCCATTCAGCGGTACTTTCGGAACTTGGAACTTTCGGGTGTTCGCTTCAACCAAACTGGTCGCCCCGAAATCGTTAATCGTGAATCGACGCATATTTTATCGTTAGTATATATATTTTATATATATTCCATGCTTTATAAAAAATTAACGCAGATTTAAATTTACGCACATGCAAACTCGCACACACACACACACACAGAGACACATCAAGAATCATCATTAAACGTGTATGCTAATTTGATGATGGCGGTTTTCTAATTTTGTTGCCCCTAAAAACCAGATTTCTATGCTGCGATCTGCGATCTGTGATCAGTCTCCGTCAGCAACCGAGAGCCCAGAAGAAGAATTGTCCAGAAGACCCGTAAAACGTTACATCTTCTTGGGGGCTGGAGGCTGTGTAACCAACTGCCCATCGATCCGCAGATGGATGATGATGGAGCTTATGGGGCTTATGGGCTTATGGGCCCCTCTTTTTTGGGCTAATCCCCTCCCTCATGTTTCTTTTTCGTTGACAAACTTTGGCTTTTTTCGATTCTAAGTGGCTGCGACGCCGGCAGAGGCGCAGTTCGTTGTCCGGTTCCTATTTCTGCCGACGTCGCTGCCGGCGTCGCAGATAATACCATATATAAGGAAACAAGAAGTGGCATCGTTTGTATTTATTTGCTAGAATCTGTGAGCATCGGAACTGTCCGAGCCGCTGAAAACAAAACCCATAAAAAGGAGTAAAGTCCTCGTTTCGAATTTTTTTTCGCCACACAAACACACACACAAAAATGAAGAGTTTTGTAAGTGACCCACCCACACAAAATACTGAAAAACTAAAGAAAACTTCAAACATTTTTTTTGCGGTGTCCCGAAAATCGGAAAAAGGATCAAGTGAAAGTGCGCGCAAACATAAAAGTCCTTCGAAAAAAGTGTATAGATTTTTGAAAATTATTTTAAAAATTAAAACTTTTGAATTAAAAGCTTCAAAAAGTCCTTCGAAAAAAGTGTATAGATTTTTGAAAATTATTTTAAAAATTAAAACTTTTGAATTAAAAGCTTCAAAAAGTCCTTAGAAAAAAGTGTACAGATTTTTGAAAATGATTTTGAAAATTAAAACTTTTGAATTAAAATCTTCAGGAATTACTTTCAAATTAAATAATTTTCATGTTTCGAAAATCGCTCCAAAAAGAATGGATAGAAAAACGGAAAGTAATGACCCAGTCTATGAGGAAAAATCACCTTGAGCGACCGCACAGCTCATCAACGTCAAAACAGACGAATGACAAATATCGAAACGGTTGGAACCCATTATGATTAGTGCCTCGGCCCGAAACCAAATCAAATAAATCACGGCAAATATAGATAAAAACCAAAATAACGAAAAAAAAATAAAACGAAGCAGCGAGCGACTCGCGACTCGCGAGACAAAGCGACGCTATGCGGTCAGAAACGCCAGCGAATCGCGCGCGACTTTGATTAATTGCCCGCTAATGGGAAATGCAAAATACGAATCCAAAACCGAAACCGGGAAAATAAATTGAAGCATCAAGACAGACAACGCCTGTGATCTACACACATATCGAGTGGCCGGACGATACTAACCGGAAATCTCTTTCTGTTTCAGCTGATCCTTTTGGGCCTCGCAGCTCTGGCGGCCGCCGATGTCAAACACCTGACAGATCGCAACCTGGACCTCTTCAAGTACAACCCCAGTGACGTGTACACCCTGCCCGAGGACATCGATGACGACAAGCCGGCGGTTCACTTCAGCGGCGACGTCATGAAGGCCAAGACCGAGACCCTGCAGAACTACAACTCGGGCAAGAAGTTCAAGCTTGAGTGAGTACATGTAGATAACCTATAGAGAAAGTGGTTAAACATATTTTCTGGTATTATTTTCTTTAGTATTTTGAAAATATCATACCATATAATATCAAATCATAAATATTTTATCAGATAATAATATTTTTTTTTTGATTTTAACTAGTATCCTTTTATTTAAAATGATCACTTTTCTTTAGTATTTAGAAAATAACATATCATATTATCAATATATTATGAGATATTTATATATTTTTGAATTTTAACTAATATTCTTTTATTTAAAATGATAATTTCAAAGTAGAACAGTGTATTTTAGTCAAAACTCTCATATCTTATCTTTTATTTTATAAATCCTTATAGACTGTTGAACAAAAATAAAACTAATTGAATTTTATTTTTCAAACCACATAAATTTTTTAAAATTGGTTTATCCTATAATTACTTAAAATAATTGTTCCTAAATTAATTTCATTTAATTCTAAAATCCTTCCTTTTGCAGACTGAAGACCCAGAACGGCATCGAAGTGAGCAGCGTGGGCAAGCTGAAGGACGACAAGACCTTCGTGGTCAGCGGCTCCTACTCGTTCACCGGCGCCGATGGCAAGCGGTACAAGACCCGTTACACCGCCGATGAGTTCGGCTACCATCCAATCACCGAGCTGGATCTGGACATTCCCGAGTGAGTATACCTCATTATTAATAATAAATTAAAAGCAAACTAAGGAAAGGGTTTTGAGACTTTAGATACTTTAAAAATTCTAAAATATATTCAAGCAGTTTTGAAATATTTTTAAAATTTTAAATAATACTGAAAACCAGATTTTTATAAGAATTTACTCATTCAGAACAGATTCCAAAATCGAACAGATTCTAATGATCTAAAAAAACAAGCAAGGCTTTTAAATATATTTTAAAATATTATCAGAATATCAGAATAAAATGGCACAAAAACCCTCTATAATATTTACCCTAATGATATAATGATCTAAAAAACAACAAGCAAGCTGAAAATACTTTGAAATGAATTTAGACTTAAATATAATATTAGGGTTCGACAAAACACAACGAAATTCGTAGTTTGAAATGGATTAAAAAATTTAAAGAACAGCTTTGAAGGTATCATCAGAATATCAGAATAAAATGGTACAGAATCCTATTATAGTGTTTGGATCTAATGATCTAAAAAACAACAAGAAAGCTAATATATTAACCTATTCCATTCTATTTAGGCCCCAGCCCTTGGCCTCCGCCGGACAGCGCCAGACCGTCGACCCCAGCAGCCTGTTGGGCAACAAGAACCGCTTCCAGTTCCTGCAGCAGACCCTCGACTCCGACCAGGGACCCCTGAGGGGCAGTGGCCAGAGCGGCGACGACTACAGCTACACGGCCCCCTACTCCCACGGCTACGACTACCAGCCCCCCCAGGTGCCCCTGTCGACGCCATCCCGTCTGTATTTGCCCACGGCATAAGGTGGCCATGGATATGGATTTGAAATACAAGAAATACAGTCCCCCAACCCACCCCCACCCGATTCCCGATCCCCGCTTCCCGATTTTCCCCAGCTGCTGCAAGTATTTAGTTTTTTAAGTGCAACTCCAACAGGCAATTGAAGAGTAAACAAGGCAAATCACAGAGCTAGCGAAATTTTTTTTTATCATTTTTTAGTGTTATACACGGAGCACAATTTAATATGATATTATACCTATATACGCTGATATATGTTATATATCTACACCCCTTCCCCCCACACACACACACACACAAACAAAACACACGCACACACAAAAATACAGACAAAAGACACAAACGAATCTATGTATATACACTGAGTGATATTAGTAGTAAATAAAATGGCTAAACTAACGATCAAAGTCTTAATTGGTTTTAATTGGGAATACATTGACGAGATACTTAAATCGGGGGCCTTGAATGGTCTAGAAGTGGTCCTAACCTCTTTTGAGATAAGAAAAAATAGCGCAAGACTTTCATTTCTTAATTTGGCTTTGGGGTTTTCAACATAAGTAGTATTGCAATCACTTTGTCTGCCACGTGAGTGAATGATTAAATCTAAATAATTTAAGTTTACGATTTTGTATACTTTGTATTGTCACAATATATAATGTTTTCGAACAGAGCGACAGAAATGAGTTGATATTTTTAATCATTAAAAATTTAATTGCAGCCTAAAAGCGTGCTATAAAGTGTGGGCTCCGTTTCAATTTGGGACCATTTTTGCCACATTTATAGCAAAACAAATAATAGGAAAAATGTCAAAAAATCGAAATACTCATTTTCCGCCAATAAAAACCTCAGTATTTTAGCCATAATAAAGAAAATAATGGCCCAAATGTGGAATGATATACCTTCCTGAACTCGTAGTTAATTTCTCTAAAACTTGGCATTTCCAGAAAAAAATTTATTTTTTTGAAATTTTTTTCAAAAAATTGTAATACAACCCCTTACAAAAAAATCGAAAATTTGAAAAATTTTTAATTATTAGGTTGTTATCTGCTCAGAACAGTTCGCTGTTTTAATATCGGAGCATATTTGCAAAAATTAGAGCAAAAACAAATTATACGAAAAATCGGATTTTGAACATAAATAGAAATCTTCATACCTTCCTGAACTCGTAGTTAAATTCTCTAAAACTTGGCATTTCCAGAACAAAAATATATATAAAAATGGAACTAATTGTCCAAATATGGAATGAAATACCTTCCTGAACTTGTAGTTAAATTCTGTAAAACTTGGCATTTCCAGAAAAAAATTTTATTTTTTTGAAATTTTTTTAAAAAAATTGTGATACAACACAATAAAATCGAAAATTTGAAAAATTTTTAATTTTCTCAAATCAGCGGGAGAGTGCACTAATATTAATTATTAGGTTGTTATCTGCTCAGAACAGTTCGCCGTTTTAATATCGGAGCATTTTTGCAAAAATTAGAGCAAAAACAAATTATACGAAAAATCGGATTTTGGACATAAATAGAAATCTTCATTTTCCGCCAATAAAACGGTCAGTATTTTGGTTATAAAAATTGAACTAATTGTCCAAATATTAAATGAAATACCTTCCTGAACTCGTAGTTAAATTCTCTAAAACTTGGCATTTCCAGAAAAAAATTTTATTTTTTTGAAATTATTTTCAAAAAATTTTGATACAACCCCTTACAAAAAAATCGAAAATTTGAAAAATTTTTAATTTTCCCAAATTAGCCGGAGAGTGCACTAATATTAATTATTAGGTTGTTATCTGCTCAGAACAGTTCGACGTTTTAATATCGGAGCATTTTTGCAAAAATTAGAGCAAAAACAAATTATACGAAAAATCGGATTTTGGCCAAAAACCGAAATCTTCATTTTCCGCCAATAAAACGGTCAGTATTTTGGTTATAAAAATTGAACTAATTGTCCAAATATTAAATGAAATACCTTCCTGAACTCGTAGTTAAATTCTCTAAAACTTGGCATTTCCAGAAAAAAAATTTATTTTTTTGAAATTATTTTCAAAAAATTGTGAAAAATTATACGAAAAATCGGATTTTGGCCAAAAACCGAAATCTTCATTTTCCGCCAATAAAACGGTCAGTATTTTGGTTATAAAAATGGAAATAATTGTCCAAATATAGAATGAAATACCTTCCTGAACTCGTAGTTAAATTCTCTAAAACTTGGCATTTCCAGAAAACAATTTTATTTTTTCGAAATTTTTTTCAAAAAATTGTGATACAACCCCTTACAAAAAAATCGAAAATTTGAAAAATTTTTAATTTTCCCAAATCAGCCGGAGAGTGCACTAATATTAATTATTAGGTTGTTATCTGCTCAGAACAGTTCGACGTTTTAATATCGGAGCATTTTTGCAAAAATTAGAGCAAAAACAAATTATACGAAAAATCGGATTTTGGCCAAAAACCGAAATCTTCATTTTCCGCCAATAAAACGGTCAGTATTTTGGTTATAAAAATGGAAATAATTGTCCAAATATAGAATGAAATACCTTCCTGAACTCGTAGTTAAATTCTCTAAAACTTGACATTTCCAGAAAAAAAATTTATTTTTTTGAAATTTTTTTCAAAAAATTGTGATACAACCCCTTACAAAAAAATCGAAAATTTGAAAAATTTTTAATTTTCCCAAATCAGCCGGAGAGTGCACTAATATTAATTATTAGGTTGTTATCTGCTCAGAACAGTTCGAGGTTTTAATATCGGAGCATTTTTGCAAAAATTAGAGCAAAAACAAATTATACGAAAAATCGGATTTTGGCCAAAAATCGAAATCTTCACTTTCCACCAATAAAAAAGTCAGTATTTTGGTTATAAAAATGAACTCGTAGTTAAATTCTCTAAAACTTGGCATTTCCAGAAAAAATTTTTATTTTTTAAAAATTTTTTCAAAAAATTGTGATACAACCCCTTACAAAAAAATCGAAAATTTGAAAAATGTTTAATTTTCCCAAATCAGCCGGAGAGTGCACTAATATTAATTATTAGGTTGTTATCTGCTCAGAACAGTTCGAGGTTTTAATATCGGAGCATTTTTGCAAAAATTAGAGCAAAAACAAATTATACGAAAAATCGGATTTTGGCCAAAAATCGAAATCTTCACTTTCCACCAATAAAAAAGTCAGTATTTTGGTTATAAAAATGGAACTAATTGTCCAAATATGGAATGAAGTACCTTCCTGAACTCGTAGTTAAATTCTCTAAAACTTGGCATTTCCAGAAAAAATTTTTATTTTTTAAAAATTTTTTCAAAAAATTGTAATACAACCCCTTACAAAAAAATCGAAAATTTGAAAAATTTTCAATTTTGTCAAATCAGCCGGAGAGTGCACTAATATTAATTATTACCTTGTTATCTGCTCAGAACAGTTAGTCGTTTTAATATCGGAGCATTTTTGCAAAAATTAGAGCAAAAACAAATTATACGAAAAATCGGATTTTGGCCAAAAATCGAAATCTTCACTTTCCACCAATAAAAAAGTCAGTATTTTGGTTATAAAAATGGAACTAATTGTCCAAATATGGAATGAAATACCTTCCTTAACTCGTAGTTAAAATCTCTAAAACTTGGCATTGGTTAATAAATATTTTTATTTATTGTTTAGCGCCTCCTGTTTTCCCCAAAGCTTAAAAATTCAAAGAATGGATAGTTTTCCCCTAATGTTTTATTTGAAATTCTTTTAGAATTATATGGGAAATATTAGTAATCCTCCTGGGGGTCCGAGGTCTCTCCAGTTTTTAAGTCCTTTATATCTAATTTCTGTTCGACGCGAAGGTTTTGGTTGGTGGCCAACTGGAAGGCAGCTGCGATAGCGGCAACTGGGCTGGAGATGGTGTCCAGTTCATGGCCATATTCGGATTGTAGTTTTCCGGCTCCTCCATCTTCTTCTTTTTTGGGGCCGGGGGCAAAAACTCCTCTTCCTCCATCCCCAACAGCTGGTCCTCAATCAAAGAATTGGTCTTATCCCTTTTCTGCGATGTCCTCCCCGTCATGGCGGCTCCCTGTTCAACATCCATAGCTTCTGATTCCTGGCCGAAAATCTCCGCTTCGTATTCGTGAACGTCCATTATTTTGTGATAGAGCTCAATTGAGAAAAGTCAAATATAATGACAATAATATAAAGTCATTAATGACAAAGCCTACAAAATGTGTACCCCCCTACAATATTGCTAATCGTAGTAGCAAACTGAGTACACACTTTAAATATATCGTATTATGTTAATAAATCCTATGTTAAAAGTTAAAAAATGCTATCGCAGATAACAGGAATTTAAAATTTATAACAGAAAACACCCATTAATGATCTTAAAAACCCAAATTGTATGCCGGAACAATTAATTTTAACATATTTGTTGAGGTTTACATTGTAAATATCTCAAAATATATTACTTATAAAGAATTTTATAAACATAAACAATTTATTAGCACAATCACAATAACCAGTGTAATGTGTATTTATTTGAATTCAAAACAAGAGTTTACTTAAGTTTAAATATAAAAAAAATGAATTTTGAAAAGAACCGCTTCTATCGATTACTTTTGGAGTACCATCGATATATCGATTAAAAGTCAGCTGTCTTCGTGAAGCTGATATCGATTAACTTCAAAAATTGACAAACTCAGCCAACTTAACAACAATAATAGGCCAAGAAAAAAAATCCTTTCCCTTTTATATGGTAGCAAAATATACAAAAATTCCCTATCTTTTAAAGACGAAATAAAAAATGTGCAAAAATATATGTACATAGCTACATTTTTAAGGCACTGCAAGTGCGGAAGTTTGCTGTGTACAAAATGTATTCTAATATATATATCCTCAACTGGCTCCTCCCAGCAGCAGCTCGATGCGCTCCCTGGCCTCCACAAAGGCGGCCATCACCTCGTCCAGCGTGGTGGCCCTGGATGTGTCCGTCTTCGAACTGCTCTTGGCCTCCTCATCACCGCTGTCGCAATCGCTGTCATCGTCGTCGTCGTCGTCCCGCAGGTCCAGCTGCAAGTGCAGCTGGCTGGTGGTGTCCAGATGCCGCTGCTGGAGCTTCTGCAGCCGCAGCAGCAGGGATCCCGTGGTGGTCATGGCCCTCTCCTTGCGCAAATCCATGCGATTATGCAGTTCCGACTGGCGGTGTACATCGAAATAGGCCACAAAGTCGAAAAGTTGACGGCCGCCTATGAAATAGCGATTGAGGGCATCCAGCCAGTTGCCCAGCGGCCGGATGCACTGCAACCGAACGGAATCCATGGACAGGCCGGAGGTCAGCGATATGGCGTAGTGGGCATAGCCCTCGCATCGCTGCCGCTGCCAGCTATCGATGCTGATGACCTCGAAGTACATGTGCAGCAGGTCCGTCGACTGGTGTTGCTCATCGCAGAGAAAGGTCACCTGCCAGCAGTGACCCAGGCGGGCGATCCTCCAGTCGCCGGCATTGCGGCACGTGGCCGTGGCTCCCTGCAAGGGATCCTCACCCGCGGCAACCACGTGCACCGTATTCTCCGGCGCCCTTAGATAGTATCGCACATGGATGTTGGGGTACTCGAAGTGCTGGGCCTCCTGCAGTTCCAGCAGCAGGGACACCCTGCGCATGCGCTTGGGCGGCATCTCGAATTGCAGCAGACTGCGCCGCTCGCTGGCCGCCGTCCGCCGTCGGTGGGAGTAGTCCAGGATCTCCAGGGCAGAGGCTTCCTCGGGCAGATCATCCGCCTCCGCCTCCTCGTCCTGCTCCTCTAGCACATGGTTGTCCTCGCCCAATGCCTGCAGGGGCGTGGCATTCTCAAAGCCAAAGGCATACAGTTGCCGGCAATCATTCTCCCGCTCGATCTGCACCACATAGTCCAGATCCTGGGCACTGCTGCTGAAATCGGGATACACATACAGCAGACCCTGGGCGGGATCATAGCGCAGGCTGACCAGCAGTGTGTCCTGCTGCAGATCCGCATAGATGTACATCAGCTGGTAGCCCTGGCCATGCAGCTCAGCCGCCTCGGCGGGCAGCACATCCTCGGCATCGCCATCAACCAGGGTGTGGATGAGACAAGTGGCGGCCGCAAAGTTGGGATCATCAAGCATCGAGACATCCGACATATTGGCCGAGGACAGGCCATTGCCGCCCCAGGTGGTCAAAGCAGAGCAGTCTCTCGGTTTGCGCTTGGATTTCCGCATCCGCCGTCGAATTCTAATGGGTTCCTCTTCCGGCAACTCATCCTCATCCCGCTGGATCTCCAACTTGCGGAGATATTGCTGCTGCAACTCGTGGGTTTCCAGGGCCCAGTTGTGATAGCGTCGCTGCAGTTTGGAGGCATAACCGCCGGGATCGTGCAGGTGGCGTTCCAGTTCCGCCTGGCTGAAGTGCTTCTGCTGCCAGGAAATACGCATGCTGGCAATGGCCCCATTGCAGAGCTCCTTGTTCCGCTCATAGAAGGGATCACCGCCGGCGGGGCGATGGGGTTCGCTGAGGATGCTCCACGTGGTATTGCCATGGGACTCGGCATACCGCACCTCCTCCACTCCCTCCTCCTCCTCCGCTGGCGCCTCCTCCTGATCCTCAGTTGTGGGACTTCTGCGTCTCCTCACCAGCGCACTTCCCACATTGTAGTAGCTGCAGTAGTAGCCCAAGCGATTCCTACCTCCATACGCATCATCGCCCTGGGGCATTTTGATGGAGCAGTCGTGCCAGAAATCCTCCTCCGTTCCGGGATAATGGTCATGTCCATGTCCGTGGCCGGCCGGAGCACCCACGTACTCGAATTTGGGCACCGGCAGCCATTCGCTGATGTGGCGGAGCTTCACTTCCAACTGCAAGTCCCCAATGTTGCCACTCACGCGATAGACTCCTGTGCGTTTCATGTCCCTTCCTTTCTGCATAATTTTCTCGTATCCTGTCCTGACTTGCCTTCGTTTTATTTTTGTTATTACTCGATTCCAGGCCCTCTTTGTTTTTGACTTTTGAAAGACCGTTGCCAAGGTAGCCAGTCGATAAAAATACCAAAAACTATCGATAGTTGCCGCGACAACAGTTAAGGGCTGACTATCGAATTATAGCTTGAAAATAGCCAAAATAGTTGGTAGAAATTTCGACTTTATTACAGGAGTACCCATATTAAAATGACTAAACTAAAGAAAATTCTCTAGAAGAAGATACCAAAATAAATTGTCAACAAATTTAATTAAAAATAAAATAAAAGTTTTATACGGAATGCGGTTGTTTTGAATAAATATACATGTTAGATTTTAAACGGGTTAACCTTCCTTCGTATTTAGCTATAAAAAAAAATATAAAAACTCAAGTTATTAATTCTTGTACATGTTTTTAATATATAAATCAATTTAATTTGTATTATTTTTTTATAATTATTATTTTCTATATTTATTTCTTTCTTATTTCCTGGTGCTACAAGGATTTCCTTATACATTAATGCACGTTTTAATGTTGTGCATGTTTTTAATATATAAATCAATTTAATTTTCTTCTTCGCTCTCTTTTTACTCTTCCCTCATATTTTATATTATTAAAAATGATTTAAAAATATTTTTAAAAATGATTTCTCCCTTAAATTATTATTCTTATAGCTAAATATAATAATATAAAAAAATAGCTAAATTTGGCTTGAATTACGCAGAGTGTGCAGCCCTGGAAAATACCAACTCCGTCTTGGTATTTTCGATAGGCGCGCCGCTGGCGCTATCGATTGTCAGGCGAGCTTTAGCGCTGTGTTTGTGTTATCGTCGGTTGCTCTTTGCACTCCACATTCCTCGCTTCGTTTTGGCCGCCAGTTGTGTTTTCGATTGCTCTGCGTGCTGGTCGCTCCTCCAAATCTCCGATCCTACGATTCTACGTTTCTTCGCGGCTACTCCAACTCCCATTTATCCGTCTGTTTGATTGTTTGTTTTCTTCGCTGCACTTTTTGCGCGCGCGCAACCGCCGATAAACAGAGAAAAACCAGGAGAGAAATCCTGGAAGTGCATTTCCAATAGACGAGATTCTGTGAATGTATCGCAATTGAAACATTTACCTTCGTTTTTTTTTTGCAAATTTTGTTCTGTTCAGTGTTAAAAACTCAATTTGAAACGAACGCAAAAATAAACTTTTGAGCAAAATGCAGCAGAAAGTTGAAGAGGTTAGTACATTTACTTGGTTAAATAATTGGATATTATATATGTAGTTTTTTTTTGAAAATTAATACATTAATATTTCATTTTGATTCTTTAATATTAGCTATTTAATTATTATTTAGTTTACATTTAATTTATGTATATTTTGATATAAATTATTATTTTTGTTTCTTCCTTTCGATTTCGAAGAATTTGGTTTTTAACCATATCGAAATTTAATTTTATATTTTAAAGATGAGATTTTTAGTTTAAAAAAAGATTTATAAAATATAAAATTTATAAAAATATTCAGAGGAAATCGTATAGGAAATTATACAAATACATTTCTATAATATTAAAGTTATTTAAAATTGGAATTCGGATTATGTTCTAGTCTTCACCTCAATATATATTAGTATTATTATTCTAAAATATATGAAAAATATTTTAATTGCATTTTTTTTGCGTGTATAATATTCTAGTTTTTTTTTGTGGTTTTTTGTTGTGTGTTTTTTAACTTCACCTCCATCTCCTCCTCCACCAACTCTTTTTTTGCCTCCCTTTTACTGTATTTCATTGAACTTAGTACGCCCCCGATGCTGCGCTGCCTCTGCCGGCGTCGCTGTCGCTGCTCTGCCGTGACGTTCCATTGACTGATTTTCCCGACTTTCCGCAGAAAACAGAAAAAAACCAAACAACAAAGCCAACACCAACAACAATGCTCTGGCCACAATTGTAAAATGGTTTTGTTTGGTTTTTCATTTACATGTTGTTGTTCTTTTAGTTTTGTTTTTTTCTTCATTTTTTCCTCTTCTTATTTTGCCCACAGGTGTGCATGTGTGTGCCCCCCTATTGTTGTTATTGTTGTTGCCGCATTATTTGCACAGTTGGTTTTTTTTGTTGTTGTTGGTTTGTGTTTCATATATTTTTGGAGCCGTCTTGATCTTTTTTCTTGGGGGCCAAAACCAAAGTCATGGTAAGAGCTGTGAAATTTGTGATCGCCATTGTTTGGACTCCATTCTTCGTCGTACTCCACCTCCTCTTTCTCCCTCTTTCACCCTCCTTCGAAGATGAACACATCAAGATCGCGGAGAATTAGTCCTCAAGTCCCGAAGTGTGCCACAAATGTCAAGTTCGATAAACAGACTTTTCCAAAATCATCCACATCATGCCACACAAAAATGAGGTATATACACTCATAAAAAAAAACCTGAGGATTTTCATAAAATCTAGAAAATTTTTTCTTGAATTTTTGCCAAATTTTCCTTTAAAAAGGCGCCTTTCTTAAAACTAGAAATGTAATTCTTGTTCTTTGAGAGGTTTCCTTCTTGTTTCTTGCTTGAGAAAAAAATTTTGTAAACAAGAAATGTTCCTAAAATTTAAAAGAAATTTTTTACGAGTGTATAATTTTCATTTGGTATTCGACTTTCCAAGTAAAGCGATATAATAAGGTTATATTAAACATTTAAAAATTAATAATTGATACTGTTCTTAGAAGTGACAAATTCGGGAATCAAGTTTTAGTTTAAGTTGCATTCTAAAATAAAATAAAACTCTTGTTTTAAAAATATTTGGGGAAGAAGAGAAAAAAAAACAAATTTATTCTTAGACTAGGAACCTCTAAAATAAAATGATCACTGGAGAATTAACATTAGGAAATAAGAGGAATACGAGCATGATTAACAGCTGCCTTAAAAAAACTGTAAAGCCCTTAGAATTCCGAATAAAAAAAGTTTATTTTCAGTCTATTCTAAATTTATAATTCATTAAATAATTTCATTTTGAAAACGAAATAAAACTTGTTGGGTATTCTCTATTCATTTTGAATACGAAATACAACTTTTTGGGTATTTTTAGCTTGATAAATAAAAATATATGAAATAGACTTGCAAAAAGTATATAAAGAAAACCATAATAAGAAGTGTCAAAACAGCTGTTTAAGCAGCTTACTCAACAGCCCAGAACCCCGAAAAAAACGATATATCGTTTTCAAAAAAACCTTTAAGAGATGAAACACGGAACCAAAAACGCCAGAAAAAATGCCTTTTTGGCCTGGCCAATGCCAGTTGCAAGTAAAAGTCGAAAAACCTGTAGACACAAGACACTGCAGAGGGGAACATCGAGCCAGATGACTGTCCATGACCCAAATAAAATGCCTCGAGAATTGCAGTTGGACAGACAAGTAAGTCGACAAATGATCGAGGGGGCGCCGCAGGGGCGGCCATTGAGGGGGGGCGGACGGGAAGAGGGGGCTCCACGGCCAAGTGATTGAGACTGGCCGATTGGCCATGGCAACGGATTGAGCTCTCGAGGATCTCCCCGATGCGATTCAGGCCAAGCTAAAGATCGGCACTCGATCACCAGTCCGTTTGAGAGATGCGTTATGAAAAAAGTCGAGAGCAGAAGTCTAAATCCGAGAAATGAAGACTCAATTCCTGATTAACTTGGATGCACTTAGCCAAGTTTTTATGACGATTTTTACAGATATCTATTTATAAGGAAGATTGAAGCCCGAAAACACCAAAGTATTCGGTATCTGTTCCAATAATCTATTATAGGAAATGTATTAAAAATATTTTTAAAATTTTAAAATGTAAAAAATACTTTTAAAATTCATTATATTACATTTCCAAAATATTCTATAAAAGATATACAAATTAAACTAATTTATAATGAATTTTTAATCATATATTTTTTAAAGCTTTTTTTAACATTTAAAAATACATTATATAATAATTTATATATATAATTTATAACGAATTTTTATTCATATATTATTTTAAAGCTTTTTTTACATTTAAAATTTACTATATTATTTTTCCAAAATATTCTACAAGACATGCAAATTTACACTTCTGCTTGGATTTTTAAAACCAATACGATTTTTATTTCCATTTCATACCTTTTTTTACTTGAATGAAACCTAATATTATGGGATCTCTTGGAGAAGAGATATATAATATCATATGATCTAGACAACAGATACAAGTTCATTAACTCTTTCATTTACAATGCATTTCTTAACAATTACACATTTTTTCCCTGAACATCTCTTTGAGTTTTTCCCAATTTTGCGGAAAGAAATGCCCCCCGAAAAAAAGCAGGGAGAAGAAAAACCCCAAAAACCGGTTAGAATTTGATGCATCATTTCTGGTTGTACGCTGGTCTATTAAAATTTCGCTTTTTTTGCGCATTGCGGACGCAGACGGTGGGGTTGTAGTAAGATTTTCACGTCGATTTTACCCGTTTTGCCAATTGAAAGTAAAAATGCCCGAAACCGGTCAGCACCGTGAGATCCTGACACCAGCTTTTGATAAACGCCTAATGAATGTCTTTATGCCGCTTCGCAGCCAATACAATGTTTGTAAAAAATGGAAATTACACCGGGTGGAAAAACATAAGCATAATTATTGGGTGGGGGATCAAGTGACGACGAGCTACTACCTGCTCTTCGCTGGAAGAAAATTCGTTTGTTGGCCATCAAAGTGGACAAAAGCCAAAAGGCGTATCGGACTGAGATCCAAAGAACCCAACACTCAAAACTGAAAACTGAAAACCCAAGACCCAAAAGTCCGAATGTAATTACACATAAACGCAGATGGTCAGATGATCAGATGAAAGAGGGGATAGCCGAAAGTAACCTTTTGGCGGTGGGAGAGATGATGGCCCAAAGCCGCAAAGCGGGCTCAAATGGAAAACGCAAACAGCAAACGCCAAGTACGCTGAAAAATACCAAATAAAAAAAATGAAATAAAATAAAACAAAACTCGAAACTTGTCGTGCGTCGATCGCCAAGGGGTGGAGGTGGAGAAGGTGGAGGTCAATGTCTGGGTTCAACGACTGCTGACCTCTGGCAATCTGGAAAAAGAAACAAAAAAAAAACAAACAGAGAAAACCCCCAAAAACAACAGTTATTATTGAAGCACTCAAACCGAAAAGATGAGAGATATTATCTCAAGAAACTGGAGCAGTTGAAGGTAGCCAAAGTGAAGATACAAGATATGGAAAACGAAGCAAAGCAAATGGATTTTTGGTGCCGAGAATCCTCTGCAGTCGGAAGAGTTAATTGCCATATCTACTAATTATGGGTGGCTAAGAAAAACTAGATCGTATGGTGATCTGGAAATGCAGCTTATAACACAATCATCATCAGATGATAATTTGTTGATCTTAAATTGTTTTTTGATGTTCTACTCTGGATATTTTTTCCCAAAAATAAGGGGATTTTAAATAAAGAAATTTTGTTTAATATATTTTATATTGATCATATAAAATCTAGAATCTTAAGAATCAAAAAATAACTAATGAGCTTGATCACAATAGATCAATCATTTTACGCCATCCAAGGGACCTATTAGGATTGTGATTAATTGACCATCTCCAAATATTTCCATCATTCTAAGTAAATCCATCATTTTGCATTTTTGAGTATTATCTTTCTTAAAAGGTAAACTAAAAAAAAACTTTAAGAGTTTGTTTAAATGACTACACAGAAAAAATTTAACAAAAGATCAGATTGATATGTGCTGGTCAATTTGATATTATTTGATTATTTGATATATGAATAAAGATTAAGATAAGTTATTTTTCACTTTATGTTTCAAAAATACTAAATTTGGTATTTTAAAATAAAATAACTGATATGATATAATATAAAATTGATATTTTTAAATCATAAAATTATAATTATTTTTTTTTATAATTTTTATTGATATGAAATAAAGTTGAACTGATCTTATTTCTTATCGGTTTTTTTTTCTGTGTAGCTCTAAGTCTGATTATCCTAAAAAATAAAAGTTCATAAATTTTCGTTTTGGTACTTGGTTACTTCCAAAATTCCCGTTAGCCTTCTGGGAACCCAACTTCAACTCCAACTCAACTCTGTTTTCTCGGGAACTTTCAATTGCATCTTGATCTCGTGATCATTTCGACATCTCTGCTGCAACGGGGCTGCTGGATTGTAGTGCCTATGACCACAATAAACAATGGCAAATAAAACAAATATTATGCATCATAAATTTCACCGACACCGCCGACGAAACAGAAACAGAAACAGAAAACCGGTTCACTTTTCAGTTCTGGCAATGAACTCAAAAGGCAAAGACCCAGACCCACAGCCCGACTTTTACAGACTCTCACAGACGGAATCGGAATTGGAATTGTAATCGGAATGAATGATGCCGAGGTGTAAAAGCGAAATGCTCCCCGATTACGAAATCGAAATAAGCCGAATCTGAATAATAATAGTAATAAGGGGCGCACATAAAACATTTCGTCGGCCGATTAGAAATTCAAATGAGTGCGGGCCAGAGTTTCTGGGGTCTGTGGGTTGCGTTTCTTATATGAAAAGTGAATGTGAATGCGACGACGACCGTTAGGACTGAGGCAAGCATTTAACTGCCCCAAAACAATGCAATGTTTTCCTTTATATACCTTTATATTCATAGCTCTGTTTTCGAAAGTGATTTGAACTACATTTTATGCGGCAATCCGAGGCGAACAAAATGAAACCAAACCGAAACCTAATGCCACATATAGATAGCCATATATACCCATATATATAACATATGTAAAGCCGATGCAGTCGCCGCGTTTCTTAATTGATCGATCGCAGCTCGTTTACCGTTGGCCGGCTGATATAATTGCCGGCCGCAAGTCGATTTTATAACTCAGACTAAACCGACTTGGCCACAAATCAATTTGCCATCAACCATAAACCATAAAACATAAACTATACACCATAAGGCACATAACCCGAAAACCGTGTCAATCAAAGTGAAAGAAGAAGTCATCACTGTCGTCGTCGATTATCTCACAGATACAGATACTCCCGATTGCAGCGACCATAACACATAATTGCTAATAAATTGTACGCAATTAGTAAATCAATTGATTGAACGGATTGTACCTCCGATATCGAATCGATTCGATGTCATTCGCTGTAATTTCGGTGCGACTTGCTGATCCACGATCCCTGATTAGCTGGCTTAGTTATACCCTTTTCGAAATTGATTTTTCGCCATGGTACTCCAACTCACCAATTGTGTTTGCACAGTACATACACCGAAAAAAAGTATTATATGAGATTGCCTATTGTCTCAAAATGCAAAGTAACGATCACTTTATGCTTGATTTCAAGAACTCTTCTCCTTAAAAAAGTGAGAAGAAAAAATATTAAAATCAAGCTGATTTGCTCTTGATTTTTAAGTTCTCTATTTTCTCAGTGTATACAGTACGATACTGAACATAGGTACTTACACGGAAAAAATGATATAAAATTTACCCATTGTCTAAAAAAAACAAAAATTAGGAGCGCTTTCCGCTTGATTTCAAGAACTTTTATTCTCAAGAAAGAGAGACGAAAAAATACTTAAATCAAGCTGATTTGCTCTTGATTTAGTCGTTCTCTGTTTTCTCAGTGTATACATATATAATATATCGGAGTTAAATGAATAAAAATTGCAAATTTGAATAAAATGTGAAAAATTATTAAACCAATTTTAGAGTTTTGAATGGGTTTTCGTATTAGTACTCATTGTATAGATTAGTTGTTTAAAAAAAATTTAAAATGTATTATAGCAAATGATATTCCATAAATGATTTCGTAGTATTTCTTTCGACATATTTTAAAAACAGAATTCAAAATTTAATTTTTAAAATTCAAAACATATTTATTTAAACAACATTTATTTTAGAAATTCAACAAAATTGTAATAAAAATTTAATATTTTATAAAATCAATATAATTTCATTCAACCACTTGCACAATTTTGAAGTTATCTCCGTTGGCAGAGTTCAAAACTCTGAAAACATAAATTCAAAGTGCATTTCTGTTTTCCAACGTGGCGCAACGGACATCTGTGGCCAGATGATGGGAGATGAAAGATGCAGTGCCTAAGTCGCCAGATCTTTTCCATTCTTTTCTCATGATCGCCTCGCTTTGAAAGTTGTTTTCTCAAATCAACTCAACTTAACTCAAATCAACTCGGAATCAACTCACCCCATCCTCAGCACAAGTCATCGAAGAAGAACGTGCAGGAGAAATAATGAGATTTTACATTTTCTTTTTCTAGAAAGTTTTTCTCTTCGGCGCAGCCTGGCTTTTTTTTGTTCAATTTTCTCGCTTTATTGTTTTTCCAGTTGTTCAGATTTGTTTTTTCTGTGGCGGAAGAAGGAACTTGGGAAGTCGGGGAAGATGCAAGTTCATCGAGGCAGATGTCATGCCTTTAGTATATACATAACTTGCAGTTTTTCAATTACCATTTGATTGATTGCTTTCGGGGAGATAAAAAGGTTTTGCCGGTGTGAGAAACGTCAGTTGAAGATGGCCTTGTTTTTGCTCTCAACATCAACTCATTTTCAAAGATAATGTTAACGCTTTTAGCTGAGAAGTTATCAGTTCTCAAATGGAGGAAGGTGTTTTGGAGCATTTTGTGAAAATGTCACGTTTCATCACTTGGTATTCATCAAAACTGAAATCAGATTGAATGCTCAACTTTTAGGCAGATATCATTGGGAACTCAATGAGATACGTGACAAGAAAATGCAGCTGAAACACTTGCTTTTTTCTTTAGATTTATTATTTATTTTTTAAATATTTTAGCAAGTAATAAGGTTTTTATAAATCATGCTTAAGATTCTGAAAATAATGGAAAGATAGTTCTTTGATTGAAATGATCAACTTTCAATCAAGTGCTGTTTTTGGTTCTATAGATCTCTTATTTAATTATAAAAAATTTTAGCAAACAATAAGGTTTTTATAAGTCATGCTTAAGATTCTGAAAATAATGGAAATATAATCCCAAATTAGATAAATTATTGATTAAAATGTTCAACCTTCAATCAAGTGCTTTCAATTAAAATTGAAATGTCCCCAAAAAAAACGCCGAGATAAAGTTAAATTTACGACGTGTGCTGTTTCGCTAAGGCATGTCATGGAAATTATTGGAAAACTTTCCCCCACCCAAGGGTTCAATGTGTCGACTTCCCAGGCATTTCGCTCATAACAAGGCGCTCCCAAAGCGCTGAACCCAGGTCCCAGCCCAAACCCGAGCCCAAAAAACACTTTCCACTCCACTCCATTGTTTTGGGGGGCCGCCGTGTGGTGGTATATTGATAAAATAAGCCTCGTGGTGACCTACCACAATTTCTCGTTTCAGCAATGCGATGATTTGCATGGGGCAACCTTAACCCATTGGCACCGATGTGCGGCGGCACTCTACTACTCTCTCTTTCAATTAGCCCGCCGGCATTTGAACGGCACTGCTGTGCAGAGCATTTTCACAGGCCTCAAAATCCGAAACCAAATCCAAATCCAGCCATGTAAATGCCAGTCAGCCGGCAGAAATATCAATTAGATTGCCGGCAGAAGAGCCATATACCGCTTTCGATTGCATGTCGGATCGCTGGGTGGGCGGGCGAATTATGGTGGATAGGTATGATGGGTGTACGGTATATGGAATGGGTATATTACAGATATGGGGGCTCCCCCCCAACGCCCGATGCATTTTGTTAGCTCGACTTGCAAACATTTTGTGCTACTTTACATTTTTCCATGAAGCATTGCATTTCGGATGGATGGATGGTTAGATGGATGGATGGTTGGGATCTTTCTTTTCACACAACTCTGCGAGGCGAGGTGATTTCCATTGGCTTTTGACTGCGAAAATTTGAATGAAAGCGAGAGAGAGACACAAGTGTCAATGGCAGACGTTGGCAAAAGCGTGTCGCAATTTCCACCAACATTAAATCTAAAAACGAACTAAACAATGGGCCGTGGCTGTACTTTCTCCGATTCCAATTGAATACCGGCCGAAAGTATGAAACGATATTGTATATGAAATATATGGCATGTCGTGAGAGTCGGTGGTCCCAAGTTCAAATGCAATTGTCTCGGCTGAACCGTAAGTTGAATTGCAAAAAGTCAGTTCAATATATACAATATATACCACACACACCAGATATCGACGGCTCTATATAAGTCAAGGTTCTATTGACTTGCGGCTTATTGATAGTGATAAGCGTCATTATCAACACTGAATACCAGCGATAAGGTTCTTTCCAGCCCTATACCATGAAACATTCCATGAACGAAATGCTGCGCACCATTACCGCAACTTTGGCAATTCATCAATGTCAAGGTGTTATTTGTGGGCGGGGCTGGGGGCTAATTAGCATATGGTGGCATTAAGTGTCGAGTTGATAAGTTCCATTAGCCGGAAATGTTATATACCGTTTTTTTTTAAGGGAAACCTTTAGTTTTTATACCTATTCAAATGGTTACCCTGTTTCTTTTTCACCTTATCTTGTTAGATATTCGATAAATATTTATATCATACGAATTACCTTTTATAAGATGGAAAATTCTTATCATGATGACCCTAAGCACAATTTCAATATGTAAATGAATAACTCTATAATGGTTTCCCTTCCCATTTGAGTATCAAATAGGCGCGTACCGCAAATAGAACTCCAGCCAAATAAATACAGTATAATATTAATGAAATCAGCGACTTTATCTAATCAAAAAGCTCTATTAGCCAAGCAATATCATTCCGCGAAGAGAACAATATTTTTCGAAATAATGCCTAGACTGCGAAAAAAACTCCAGATTTATTACGTATTAATTATAGAGGTGATATCGTTCTGTTCGTTCACTTACAGCAACGCCCCAAAGGTGTATTTATGGGACCCCAGAAGAGTTTGGTAAAGTTCCTAGCCATGATGACTCAATTTTTGAACTGAACTTGAATATAAGTATATGTATATCGATAACGCAATGATAGCTGATAGGCTGTATCAGTCGTAACTTTCCTGCATACATATGTATGTGTTCGTTTGGGCAAAGTGTAAATTGCTATATAGACACCTGCTAGGGGCGCCAAGTTCTCCGGAATCCAGAGATAATATTGCAGCAGGCCGTGTAATGTACAGGTACACATACCTACATACAATATACATGGTGGTGCTATTCCGCTGGTGGTGGCAAACAAACGAAATAACAAGTGGGGGGAATGTCGGCAAATGGAGCAAAGGAAACCAGCAACCAGATAAGATACTTTGGCAATTTGTTGGTCGAAAGTAATTGAAAATGCCGTTGCCAATTATAAATGGCAGGGTGACTCAGGCAATGCAGCAGCAAGGTGTATTTCACCGGCATACATGGTGCCTTGCCAAAATGTGTAGTTCCCGAATTGGTTAATAACAAAAAAAACCTCAGTTACGTCTGCGGGAAGAACGGGTATACAAAATATCAAGATATTTTGAGAGGCAGAGAACCCGTCAAAACTATTGGCGCCCCCGGGTGGACGCAAGATAACCACTTAGTATGGCTACTGCAAAAGACCTATATGACCAATTTTGTAGATACTTTTCCCCCGGTGGATTGCATAACACCATTGCACCTGTCGACCAGAATCTCGTGCCAAGCAGTTTATGGCCGCCTTCCCGTAATGAAGCCATTTTCACAGTGCGGCCATTTCCGCTGTCACCTGCTGCTGCAAAATGCCTCCAATGCCGCTGTCCATCGCATACTCGCATTTGTATAACAATGCCTGGGTGTTTAACGGTCGAAGCATTACCACTAAGTAGCTCCGTCATCGTCACATCGCCTGTCACATAAACATAGTAACATAAATAAGCCAGCGGAGACAGTTGGCCCCCATCCATTCGGAATGGAGCTGACATAAAAAGAGTCACCAACTTTGCATTTGCATTGGAGATTTTCTGCCTTTCGCGTAATTTATCTCCGACATGATTTGGCAATTGTCTCTCTCAGTCTCTAGCTGATTCAAAAACTTAAGCCCACCACGGTGAGTAGTCAGAAATCCGACGACGACTCCAATTCCATTTCCTAAGTTCCTAAAGCGTGGGAAAGACATTCCCACATTTGTTGAGCTTGTTATAAGTACATTTAACTAAATTAGAGTTAGATATTGTTATTGTTTTGGTTTCGCTGGGCGAATTTGGAAATGTGTTGGCGGTGTAGGTCTCAGTTGACCTAGTTTCTTAGCCGTTTTTCGTATATATATGTTCTTTTCATTTAAAAGTTAAAAGTTTGGAATAATACTTTGTTGTTAGACAGGGGAACTATTTATAAGTGCCATATTTGAAACCGATATTAAATAGGATCAATTCAATTTTATTTCATATCAATAAAAAGCCGATATGATTAATTATAAATTTATTAATTTTATCAGTTATTTTATTTTAAAATACCAAATTCAGTATTTTTCAAAAATATAATGGAAAAGAGGTTAAACATGATCTTTATTCATATCAAAATTATATGAATGACTTTATCTTTAAAGAATATCAAATTGACATGCACATATCAATCTGATCTTTTGTCATTTTTTTTTCTATATAGACTTTATGCCTAGGAAGTTCTGCTGGGAAATACCCTCATTCAACTTCTTTAAGTGGCAATTTACAAAATGATTTACAATTATTATCATTGGCTTTACCTTGCCATTGATTTAACGCTAGCCAATGTCCACAAAACTTATCTGCCTGCACTATCAGGGAAATTCTAGGGAAGTACAAAACTTTTAGACTAGAAAACCCGGTAAAGTTGGTGAAAGGCAACAGGCGTATGATAAATTTTCATAGCACTTGGTCATAATAAATATGCACAACCTTTCACAAAAAAAAAACATACACACACATAAACAATACGAAGAAAATGGAATGCAAGGTGTGAGAGGAGTTTGGGGGAAATATAGAAATAACCCAGCGACGATAATGATAATGATAATTTTTACGATCCATGCCAACTGACGGACAACGGACAGCGGACAAGCGGACAAAATATGACGCTTATAAAGTGCAGTTAGCATGTCTTAAAGACGTCTAAACAGTTTACCGTTCGCTTGGCAGTGGCTAAGCGGCCGCTAAATGTCATAAATGCGGACAATGGACTGCAAAGCTGGACGGACGGACGGACGGGCGGACGGGGGGCGGCGCATTTCATTCACAAAAAAGATAGTAGTGTAAAAAGTATAAAGAGGAAAACCGCTCAAGTTCAGCTCCAGTGGGTGTGGATTGGATCGGATGGGATAGTATGGCACTTTATCGGGTGGGTGGGGCCTCGAGCGCTTAACGGTTAACTGTCTGAGCTGGAAAATGACCCAAACCGTTCAGAAACGCGGGCCATTGTCACGTCGAGAGTGTTGGCACTTTCTCAAGGCGGCCAAGTAGCCAAGTAGCCAGTGAAATGGTTTCGCTTTTAATCAACCCAAAAGAGCTGAGGTAATTCCCGCCTGTCACTGGGGCTCACTTGACGCACCCGACAGCCACTAGTTACCCCATCGATCTCTGTTTGTTCCGTTTCCAGGTTTGCCAAAAAACGAAAACAATACGGAAAATAAAGAAACAACAACAGCAGGAAAAACAGAGCAAATAGCTCGAAAGCGAACAAAGCAAGTCAATTAACTTTGCCCGTGTATCTTGTATCTGAATCGAGTCTGTTTGTCCCATCCGTAGAAGAATCTTGTGGTTGTCGCGGCTCACCGACAAAGCGTTTCGCAAATATTTGCCATTGTCTCCGCGTACATATTTCAATCAGCCAGCGACACAATATGAAACACAGTTTCAATTACAACAGCCAGCCGAAGACATGGCAATTACAAAGGCCCAGATATGTGCACCCCAGCGATCTGATCTGGCCAAAAGAACAGCCAACAGATGCCCAGGTGATGCACACCAACAAAAAAGTGGGTCGAATCAAAAGAATGCCCACTGTCTCAAAATAAAGTTTAATCGTTACTTTTATTTTGTTAAAAATATGTAGAAATATTTTAAATTACATTTTTTTATCAGTATTAAAAAACTTTATTAAGCTTCGTCACCACGTAAAATGGCATCTAATTTTACGTAGTGACGAAGTTCAATTAACCTAAGAACTTCACTAAGCTTCGTCACTACGTAAAATGCCCTCTAATTTTAATGCAGACAACATTAAATTTAATTTAAATTTATTTTTAAATGTTTTTACATGCCAGCTAAAATTACGTAGTGACGAAGCTCACCAGGAGAGTGTACGAAGGGTTTTGAAATGTTTTTAATTATTTTGAAAAATTTAGAAGGTTACAAAGAAGAGTTTTTGTTTATGGGGTTGCAGATTTGATAGCCTAGCTTGCTTAAAACAATTCTTTCTTTAAAACCTGAGCAATAAAGTATGTTTTTTGGTATTCAACGATCATGGTTTCGCCTATGTTTTTCTTTCCGTGAGCTCTGCATTTTTTACGTGCTTCGTGGAGCGCCCCAAGTTCAAACACGCAACTGTCAGCTGCACTTACAGATGCAGATACATGTGTATACATGGCTTGTTCTTCGGTTCTTTGGTTCTCCAGTTCTTCAGCTCTTTAGTTTTCCAGCTCTTTGGCTCCGGCGCTTATTTGCCACACCGCGTGTCAATGGCCCAGACCAGATGCCACTTTTGCCTGGGAAGAGGCTCTCAGCTGCCCCTGCATTTCGCAGTGGATAGATGACATAATGTGGACTGTGGCCGTCCACTTCCACATATCGCATACTGGAGATATGCTGGGCACGTTTTGTGGGTCTGGCCATCGGCATGCAGCTCTGATCTACTCTGCACTCGGGTGACATAATTCGTTGGGTTTTTTTTTTTTTTATTTTGATTTCTTCCCCCCTTTTCTCCGCGGCATTATTGTTATGGCTTTTTGCTGCGGCTCAAGGTGGTGCGGTTCGCATATTTAGTGTGCTGCGTGCTCCAGTTCAGCGAACAGGCAACTTTTTCGCATGGGAAATTGACCAGAAATACCACCTGTAGCACTTTTATTCCCTGTTTAATAATAGAGCAGGCGCCCTGAAAAAATTGATCGGGTTCAATTACTGCGATAAGAATACTAAACTCTAAGAGGTGTAACGTTTAGGTAAAATTTTTGTCGCTTTGAAGGATCTTTAGCAAGCCAATATATTTTATGCCAAATGTTGACACCCATTAAATATGTTGTTATCTATATTTGTAGGTACAAACTAATAAAAACAAACCCTTTGGTTAGTGAAATAAAAAAAGGTATAATTTTATTATGAAGCCTAACTAACTTTTAGTGACTCCAATGGACTATTTTTAATATCTGAATTGTGAGAGGTATCAATAAAATAGTTCCGCACAAGATTCTTATCTCGGTTTTTTTTTTTTTTTGGCGAAGTTCCCCTTGGGTCTGAATCATCCGGCGTGTCTATGTTTAGCGCTGAGTGGTTGCTCTCCCGTCAGCAGGCACTTAATTTAATGACCGACTAACTAACTAACTGTCCGGGGCCAATAAAAGCTGGCCAAGACCGACAACCGAAGCCAAATTAATGGCCAAACAATCCGCAATCAAGCCGCCGAGAGTAACGAGGCGAAATTGAAAAGGCAAACTTTAGTTTGAGCCCCTGATTTGGCCAGGTCACGCATTGTTGGCCAAAAAGAGGAAAAGGCCAAAAGAAAAAATTGGGAACTGCAAATAAAAAGCAAAAACCTGAAGGAGGAGCTGGGAAAAAAGTGATCGAATCGATGGGCTTTTATCAGCACTCGCCCATTTGATTTTAGCCCCCCAATTTCCTAGCTCGCTTATCGCTCAT
The DNA here is from genome assembly GCA_037075245.1 of Drosophila mimetica. Taxonomy (NCBI): domain Eukaryota; kingdom Metazoa; phylum Arthropoda; class Insecta; order Diptera; family Drosophilidae; genus Drosophila; species Drosophila mimetica. The sequence goes on from JBAMCH010000005.1 coordinate 9,188,805, forward strand.
TTCGTGTTGGTAAACACACACACACACACATATACTTACTTACCTGCTTATATGGAAACCTTTCCGCCCAGAGAAGATAAGGTTCGAATGAAAAGCCACACGAACTATTTGTCCGCAAATTGCGCAAAAACGAAATATATTTTTGGCCCCAATTCCCACCAATCCCACCCACAATCCTTGGTCTGTCGCCCCCTCCCGCTGCCACGCCCCTTTGTCCCATTTTTGGCCATCTATTTCAGCCTGTTTTCGCGTTGTTGACCAATTTGTTCGGATTTTTTTCTGCTGTTTTTTTGCTAATGGAGCGCCCAGAGCTGGCGACGTGACTCTGGCCATCATTTTGGTATCTTGGTCTCGCGGTTTCTTGGCTCTTTGTTTTTTGGCCAACATTTTTTTGTTTTTGTTTTTTTGTGTGGCATGGCAAATCTACAAATCTAATGACAGCCATCGCCGTAACGGTCCATTCTTAATGGTATTGGTAATGCTAATGATATGGCGTCATAATTGACACATGCTCCAAGTGCATCCGCCTTAGATTTCCCCCGGCGATTATCACCGTCTCCGTATCTCTGTGCCCCGTATTTTCAGCCCCAGAAAACGTATATAGTGTGTGGATCACGATTTGCTATAGGTATGCATAAACTGGGTCGATCGGATCGTGGCTCAAGCAGGGCTTTAAGCAGCTAAGATGTTCAGTTGGGCAAAAAGATAATGGTGGCATTGGCAAATACCTCCAATGGGAGGTATACTCATGGGAACTTGAGGTCTTTAGTCGGAGCACACCTTCAAATTAGATTAGCGAAAAATCTAAGATACGCCCATTTAAACACGATAAACATTCTTACGAAATATATTGTCTAAAAAACTGGGTAAGGTATATCAGTAGGGTTTTTTTATTTCAGATAAGAACTAGCATTTACGTAAATGGCCAAAATACAGATGGTTTATGGAAAAAAAACTGAATTTTTTGAAAAAAAAATTTCAAAATCTAAATTTTCTTTATTTGCCAAGCTTTAGATAATTTAACTACGAGTTCAGGAAGGTATCTCATTCCCCATTTGGACCATTATTTCCGTTCCTGTGGCGAAAATAGTGAAGTTTTATGTGAAAATAACTGCTTTTTTTTGGAAATTAATTTTTTAAGGGGTTGGGTCGCAATTTTTTGAAAAAAAATTTTAAAATCTTAATTTTCTTTATTTAAATGCCAAGTTTTAAATAATTTAACTACGAGTTCAGGAAGGTATCTCATTCCCCATTTGGACCATTATTTCCGTTCCTGTGGCGAAAATAGTGAAGTTTTATGCGAAAATAACTGATTTTTTTTGGAAATTAATTTTTTAAGGGGTTGGGTCACAATTTTTTGAAAAAAAATTTTAAAATCTTAATTTTTTTTATTTAAATGCCAAGTTTTAGATAATTTAACTACGAGTTCAGGAAGGTATCTCATTCCCCATTTGGGCCATTATTTCCGTTGCTGTGGCGAAAATACTGAAGTTTTATATGGAAAATACTGATTTTTTTTGAAAGTCAATTTTTTAAAGGGGTTTTTGAGAAAAAATTTTAAAATCTAAATTTGCTTTATTTAATTGCCAAGTTTTAGATAATTTAACTACGAGTTCAGGAAGGTATCTCATTCCCCATTTGGACCATTATTTCCGTTCCTGTGGCGAAAATAGTGAAGTTTTATGCGAAAATAACTGATTTTTTTTTGGAAATTAATTTTTTAGGGGTTCGGTCGCAATTTTTTGAAAAAAAATTTTAAAATCTTAATTTTCTTTATTTAAATGCCAAGTTTTAAATAATTTAACTACGAGTTCAGGAAGGTATCTCATTCCCCATTTGGACCATTATTTCCGTTCCTGTGGCGAAAATAGTGAAGCTTTATGCGAAAATACAGATTTTTTTTGGAAATCAATTTTTTAAGGGGTTGGGTCTCAATTTTTTGAGAAAAAATTTTCAAATCTAAATTTTCTTTATTTAAATGCCAAGTTTTAGATAATTTAACTACGAGTTCAGGAAGGTATCTCATTCCCCATTTGGACCATTATTTCCGTTCCTGTGGCGAAAATAGTGAAGTTTTATATGGAAAATACTGATTTTTTTTGAAAATCAATTTTTTAAAGGGGTTTTTGAGAAAAAATTTTAAAATCTAAATTTTCTTTATTTAATTGCCAAGTTTTAGATAATTTAACTACGAGTTCAGGAAGGTATCTCATTCCCCATTTGGACCATTATTTCCGTTCCTGTGGCGAAAATAGTGAAGTTTTATGCGAAAATAACTGATTTTTTTTTGGAAATTAATTTTTTAGGGGTTGGGTCGCAATTTTTTGAAAAAAAATTTTAAAGTCTTAATTTTCTTTATTTAAATGCCAAGTTTTAGATAATTTAACTACGAGTTCAGGAAGGTATCTCATTCCCCATTTGGACCATTATTTCCGTTCGTGTGGCGAAAATAGTGAAGTTTTATGCGAAAATAACTGATTTTTTTTGGAAATCAATTTTTTAAGGGGTTAGGTCGCAATTTTTTTTAAAAAAAATTTTAAAATCTAAATTTTCTTTATTTAAATGCCAAGTTTTAGATAATTTAACTACGAGTTCAGGAAGGTATATCATTCCCCATTTGGACCATTATTTTCTTTCCTGTGGCGAAAATAGTAAAGTTTTAGGCGAAAATAACTAATTTTTTTTGGAAATCAATTTTTTAAGGGGTTGGGTCGCAATTTTTTGAAAAAAAATTTTAAAATCAAAATTTTTTTTATTTAAATTCCAAGTTTTAGATAGTTTAACTACGAGTTCAGGAAGGTATCTCATTCCCCATTTGGACCATTATTTCCGTTCGTGTGGCGAAAATAGTGAAGTTTTATGCGAAAATAACTGATTTCTTTTGGAAATCAATTTTTTAAGGGGTTAGGTCGCAATTTTTTGAAAAAAAATTTTAAAACCTAAATTTTCTTTATTTAAATGCCAAGTTTTAGTTAATTTAACTACAAATTCAGGAAGGTATCTCATTCCCCATTTGGACCATTATTTCCATTCGTGTGGCGAAAATAGTGAAGTTTTATGCGAAAGCAACTGATTTCTTTTGGAAATCAATTTTTTAAGGGGTTAGGTCGCAATTTTTTGAAAAAAAATTTTAAAATCTAAATTTTCTTTATTTAAATGCCAAGTATTAGATAATTTAACTACGAGTTCAGGAAGGTATCTCATTCCCCATTTGGGCCATTATTTCCGTTCGTGTGGCGAAAATAGTGAAGTTTTATGCGAAAATAACTGATTTTTTTTGGAAATCAATTTTTTAAGGAGTTAGGTCGCAATTTTTTGAAAAAAAATTTTAAAATCTAAATTTTCTTTATTTAAATGCCAAGTTTTAGATAATTTAACTACGAGTTCAGGAAGGTATCTCATTCCCCATTTGGACCATTATTTCCGTTCGTGTGGCGAAAATAGTGAAGTTTTATGCGAAAATAACTGATTTTTTTTGGAAATCAATTTTTTAAGGGGTTAGGTCGCAATTTTTTGAAAAAAAAATTTTAAAATCTAAATTTTCTTTATTTAAATGCCAAGTTTTAGATAATTTAACTACGAGTTCAGGAAGGTATCTCATTCCCCATTTGGACCATTATTTCCGTTCGTGTGGCGAAAATAGTGAAGTTTTATGCGAAAATAACTGATTTTTTTTGGAAATCAATTTTTTAAGGGGTTAGGTCGCAATTTTTTGAAACAAAATTTTAAAATCTAAATTTTCTTTATTTAAATGCCAAGTTTTAGATAATTTAACTACGAGTTCAGGAAGGTATCTCATTCCCCATTTGGACCATTATTTCCGTTCGTGTGGCGAAAATAGTGAAGTTTTATGCGAAAATAACTGATTTTTTTTGGAAATCAATTTTTTAAGGGGTTGGGTCTCAATTTCTCAATTTTCAAATCTAAATTTTCTTTATTTAAATGCCAAGTTTTAGATAATTTAACTACGAGTTCAGGAAGGTATCTCATTCCCCATTTGGACCATTATTTCCGTTCCTGTGGCGAAAATAGTGAAGTTTTATATGGAAAATACTGATTTTTTTTGAAAATCAATTTTTTAAAGGGGTTTTTGAGAAAAAATTTTAAAATCTAAATTTTCTTTATTTAATTGCCAAGTTTTAGATAATTTAACTACGAGTTCAGGAAGGTATCTCATTCCCCATTTGGACCATTATTTCCGTTCCTGTGGCGAAAATAGTGAAGTTTTATGCGAAAATAACTGATTTTTTTTTGGAAATTAATTTTTTAGGGGTTGGGTCGCAATTTTTTGAAAAAAAATTTTAAAGTCTTAATTTTCTTTATTTAAATGCCAAGTTTTAGATAATTTAACTACGAGTTCAGGAAGGTATCTCATTCTCCATTTGGACCATTATTTCCGTTCCTATGGCGAAAATAGTGAAGTTTTATGCGAAAATAACTGATTTTTTTTGGAAATCAATTTTTTAAGGGGTTGGGTCTCAATTTTTTGAGAAAAAATTTTCAAATCTAAATTTTCTTTATTTAAATGCCAAGTTTTAGATAATTTAACTACGAGTTCAGGAAGGTATCTCATTCCCCATTTGGACCATTATTTCCGTTCCTGTGGCGAAAATAGTGAAGCTTTATGCGAAAATACAGATTTTTTTTGGAAATCAATTTTTTAAGGGGTTGGGTCTCAATTTTTTGAGAAAAAATTTTCAAATCTAAATTTTCTTTATTTAAATGCCAAGTTTTAGATAATTTAACTACGAGTTCAGGAAGGTATCTCATTCCCCATTTGGACCATTATTTCTGTTCCTGTGGCGAAAATAGTGAAGTTTTATGCGAAAATAACTGATTTTTTTTGGAAATTAATTTTTTAAGGGGTTAGGTCACAATTTTTTGAAAAAAAATTTTAAAATCTTAATTTTCTTTATTTAAATGCCAAGTTTTAGATAATTTAACTACGAGTTCAGGAAGGTATCTCATTCCCCATTTGGGCCATTATTTCCGTTGCTGTGGCGAAAATACTGAAGTTTTATATGGAAAATACTGATTTTTTTTGGAAATTAATTTTTTAAGGGGTTGGGTCACAATTTTTTGAAAAAAAATTTTAAAATCTTAATTTTCTTTATTTAAATGCCAAGTTTTAGATAATTTAACTACGAGTTCAGGAAGGTATCTCATTCCCCATTTGGGCCATTATTTCCGTTGCTGTGGCGAAAATACTGAAGTTTTATATGGAAAATACTGATTTTTTTTGAAAATCAATTTTTTAAAGGGGTTTTTGAGAAAAAATTTTAAAATCTAAATTTTCTTTATTTAATTGCCAAGTTTTAGATAATTTAACTACGAGTTCAGGAAGGTATCTCATTCCCCATTTGGACCATTATTTCCGTTCCTGTGGCGAAAATAGTGAAGTTTTATGCGAAAATAACTGATTTTTTTTGGAAATTAATTTTTTAAGGGGTTGGGTCGCAATTTTTTGAAAAAAAATTTTAAAATCTTAATTTTCTTTATTTAAATGCCAAGTTTTAAATAATTTAACTACGAGTTCAGGAAGGTATCTCATTCCCCATTTGGACCATTATTTCCGTTCGTGTGGCGAAAATAGTGAAGCTTTATGCGAAAATACAGATTTTTTTTGGAAATCAATTTTTTAAGGGGTTGAGTCTCAATTTTTTGAGAAAAAATTTTAAAATCTAAATTTTCTTTATTTAATTGACAAGTTTTAGATAATTTAACTACGAGTTCAGGAAGGTATCTCATTCCCCATTTGGACCATTATTTCCGTTCCTGTGGCGAAAATAGTGAAGTTTTATGCGAAAATAACTGATTTTTTTTGGAAATGAATTTTTTAAGGGGTTGGGTCACAATTTTTTGAAAAAAAATTTTAAAATCTTAATTTTTTTTATTTAAATGCCAAGTTTTAGATAATTTAACTACGAGTTCAGGAAGGTATCTCATTCCCCATTTGGACCATTATTTCCGTTCCTGTGGCGAAAATAGTGAAGTTTTATGCGAAAAAAACTGATTTTTTTTGGAAATCAATTTTTTAAGGGGTTGGGTCGCAATTTTTTGAAAAAAAATCAAAAAATCTAAATTTTCTTTTTTTAAATGCCAAGTTTTAGATAATTTAACTACGAGTTCAGGAAGGTATCTCATTCCCCATTTGGACCATTATTTCCGTTTCTGTGGCGAAAATAGTGAAGTTTTATGCGAAAATAACTGATTTTTTTTGGAAATCAATTTTTTAAGGGGTTGGGTCGCATTTTTGGAAAAAAAATTTTAAAATCTTAATTTTCTTTATTTAAATGCCAAGTTTTAAATAATTTAACTACGAGTTCAAGAAGGTATCATTCCCCATTTGGACCATTATTTCCGTTCCTGTGGCGCAAATAGTGAAGTTTTATGCGAAAATAACTGTTTTTCTTTGGAAATCAATTTTTTAAGGGGTGGGGTCGCAATTTTTTGAAAAAAAATTTTAAAATCTTAATTTTCTTTATTTAAATGCCAAGTTTTAGATAATTTAACTACGAGTTCAGGAAGGTATCTCATTCCCCATTTGGACCATTATTTCCGTTCCTGTGGCCAAAATACTGATGTTTTATAGGAAAAAACTGAAAACTGAAAAAAAATTTTAAAATCTAAACTTTAAGTGCCAATCTATTGTAAAATATTAAAAATTAATCCAAGAAACCCAAAACACAATGAATCACCTTTTTGATATAACAATCACTTTAAATTCATATTTTCAAAGAATTTTTTTGTAAGACGAATTACGCTGAAAGTTTTGATAAGTTTATAATTATTTAGTAAAGCAATGAGTCATCTCACCCACAAAAACGTTAAAAAAGTACATTTAGTTTAGTTGAATTTTTTCTAAGCATGTTGTTTTTAATTTTGCTGACTAATTTATAATGACACATGAACACAAAAGTTTGTAGCAAGAATAGCAAAATGCGATTTCTTTAAAAATCTCGTTGTTAAAGTTTTTGAGGGAAGCTCTATTCTAAGCACAGGATATTATGGCATCAATCTCTATTTGGGATCTGGCGATATTCCCTTTGAGGCCGCTGTTCCGAATGCCAAAAATGTTAAGTACCGTCCTTCGTTTGCATATATGCAATGTATTGTTTTTTGGTTGTTTTTTTGTTGTTTTGGGCGGCATCTTCATTGTTTATTTGTACAATTTTTTTTTGCACGCTTCAGCTGCAACTGCGGCGGTCACTGAGGAAAACGCTAAATGAATTGCCCCAAATACGAGTGTTGTACGCGATGATCACGAAGGTGATGATGACGATAATGATGAACGTTATGCTAATGCTGATAGCTCGCCTGGAACCGACGTCGGCAGAGCAGCAGCCCAAGCAGAGCAGAGAGGTTTGCACTGAAAAAATTCAGGAGGATTTTAGAAAATTATTTTGAATTGAAAATCTTAAACTAAACACTTATTTCTGTTTAGGGTTGAACATCATATTAATCATATCATATTGAATAAATTAAAATTTGTTTCCCAAAAATTTTTTAAATTTTCTCTCATTGAGAGATTTAGATGGGTTATATGCTTTTATTCTTAAAACATTTTTTTGAAACCTACATTTATTGAAATTAATAATAATAAAAAATATTTGTAAGATCAAAGAAACTTAAACTTAACATTTATTTCATCATTTTTAATATATCATATTTAATTAATTATCAATTGGATTCCTTAAATTTTTCTTTACAGATGGTTATCATTGAGATATTTAGGTTGATTACTAATATTCTTTTATTTCTTAAAGTTTTTCTAAACTTATATCTATTGAAACTAGTAATAATAATAATAATAATAATAAAAACTATTTTTAAGATCAAATTCCAATAAAATGTTTGCTGTGTAGCTGTGTTGTTGCCAGAAGTGGATCAGTTGCCAGACAGAGACAGAGCTAAGACAAGGGAGGGAGAAAGAGGTGGCGGGAAGAAAGAGCCACAGTCACGGTCACGTTTCTTGTCACGTTCTCCCGCTGTTTTTTGTTTCTTCACCCGTTTCTGCTCTTCGGCTGTTTGTAGCCCCTGTAATTCCATCGCTGTGGGTATACGACTTTTCTTATCCGTAAGCTAATTGATTTCCCATTTGGGGCTGCCAAGTCAAAGGTGCTGTAAATAACTCAGTGTTTAGAAACTTTCTAGGTAATTTTCGCTATCTTTTTGGGCATCCCCATGTTGTAAAGTGTAAAATATATAGACTTTGTTAATAAAAAAGTAACTATGTAACATAAATAAATGTTTACCATGAAATATTGCTCACCAATATCTAGCTATTTGTTATATTTCAGTAATATAAAGACTGTGTTAGGAAGTTGGGAATCATGAATTTTCTAATGTTATTATAACGCAATATTTAAAAATTAATTTATATAAAAAGAATTGATCGGAAGTTTTCTTTTTTTTAATTCCGCTTGGTTTTGAAGATATTTGATTTTTGATTTTTATAACAAAAATCATTGAATAACTTTTATGCCTGATTTTTATAAATTAAAATTTGAGAATAATAATAAAACAAATTACAACTGATCGCTGATATTAATATATACATTTTGTAATACTTTTCAGGAGTATTTTTGTTTCGCGCTGGGAACTTTCAAGTCGAAACCAGCGCCACCACCTTGTTCTTATTTGTTCGCTTTTCGTTTCTCATGTTGTGTTTTTCTGCTCTTGCCAATTTGCTTTCTGCCTTGTTGCTGATCTTGTTGTTGGTCGATCTTGTCGTGGCAGCAACAGCAACAGCAGCAGCAACAGCAGCAGCAACAGCAACAGCAACAAATTGCCAAGTCTTTGGCTTATTTGCTCGTTGCCTGCTTTTCGCTGTTTTCGGTGGGCTGCCTCTGTTCACGCGACCCATTGGGCGTTTGACCCCGGCGAATGTGGCATGCAAATGGGTTCAGACTTGGACAAGAGTCGAATGCCGCCTGCCGCATGCCGCATGCCTCTTTGACTGGCAATTCCATTCGCATTCGCATTTGCATTTGCATTTCCCCTTGCGGTAAATTTGCTGGAAAAACGCGCGCCAAAAGTGACAGCCGGTCGAGGAGCAGCTGTCAACTTGACTTTAGGCAGCTGCCGCCAAAAGTTGCTGCTGCTGTTGCCGCTGCTGCAGCAATGTTGCTGCTGTCATTGCACTTGGACGCCAGCAACAAGTAGCGCCAAACGGAAGTAGCGTACAACTTTTTTCGCTGCTGCGTTTTGGGCATACATGCATACATACCCTTTCTTTTGTGGGAAAAAATGTGGGTAGAACCCTCTGCAGGAAGCGCTTCCCATGGTCTTTTTTAATTAAACCATAAACTCCTGGTATCGCATTACTGTTTGGGTAAAAGATGCCGAAAAAACATCAACACTTGGGGGCTTCATTGAAAGTATTTAAAAAATTGAATTACCTTTCCCAAATGGGAACAAATTGGTTGTAAATATAATATGTATACAAAAAATGTTTTTTTTTTTAAATTTTCTTATAGAATATTTCCTAAAATGTTTATTTTTACTTTGGGGACTTTTAAGTAGAATTTGCAGTTTAAATTATTAACAACAAAAAGCCCTGTATATAAAAAGTTGAATAAGTAGCAACATAATCATCTGAAAATTATAAAGAGAACTACATTATTAATTAATAAAAAAATATTAATTAAATAAATATTAAAACTAAATTTAAGTTTGCCTGTAAATTGTACAGTACAGCCAAACATTTTATAATAATTATAATAAATAAAAAAAAAAATGATTTATAAAAATAATATTAATTAAATAAAAATTAAAAATTTAAATTCTTTAAAATTTAATAATTTTCGGTGAGGCCATTTCCCACGTCGATTTCAATTGACAGTTTTTATGTTCGCTTTTCTCCCAGCTTTTTTTCGCTTTGAAGTAAGTGAAAACGACGTCGTTAAACGCACATTTTGATTCGATTCGTCGACGTTTTGGGTGCCCAGCCCAAACAATTGAGTGAAAATCTGCATCGAATCGATGAGCTATGGGCGGCGAGTTTTTGGACTCGAGCTGCGACACAATATTTTTTTTTGATATCAACTCAGACTAAACAACACGAGACAATGAAGTGGGGGAAAAAAAACAGAAATGCCGCATTCGCTCATTGCGAGCACTTGGCGACTCTGAAAGGCTGGCACTTTCTAATGCGACAACGATGCGGAAGCCCGCTGACGACACTCGACTGCCAACAGCAACATCAACGGCAACAGCAGCAACACACCTGCAACAGCAATGTCACAGACCCCACAGACCTTAAATGCCTCCAAAAGCCAACTCGGTGACCCGAAAAAGCTGGCCCATCTGCCCCCAAACAACCCTTAGTTGCCCATTTGCTTCCCGGAAAATAAAGAAATATGCATATATGGGCGGTGGAGATGGAGACCCCGTAAGTGCTTGGATTGCGACTGCAGGGGAAGTATTTAGCCGTCGAATGGATGCTGATTGCTGTGGGAAAAGTTCTAGTTTGAAAAATGGAGACGAAGGGATTATAAGAAGGAGACAGAAAATAGCTTCAATTAATTCTCCCTCTCCTTATTTTTTTTTTCTATAATTTTTTATTTTTATTTATATTTTTTTGTATTTTATAATCTACTTTTTTTATTTTTTTTATTTACATTTTTTATTAATTTTTTTTTTATTATTGTTATTTTAAATATCATTTGTGAATACTTTGGTTCTAATCAACCATAACAAATAAATCGCCTCAGATATGGAATTATAGTATGGGTGTGCCATGATTCATATCTTGTGATCATAATAAAAGCTTTTTCTATTTCAAACTTAATAACCTGCTACACTTAAAAAAATGACAACTGTTTAAATTGGTATACAAAATGAATATGGAATTTCTAAATTGAAAACGTTAGTGCTCACATTTAATGGAATAGCTTGGCTCTATTCATTTGAACGCCGCTGTGTGTGTTTTTATTGTGACAGTAAAACTTGTTAATTAGCCGACAAATTCCTCTATGCGGAATATACGCAGAATATAATAAAAGCGCGCTGAAAGTGAGACTGCCAAACACTTTTACTCTCGATGCGTTGCGTTGTTTTGTTTCAGTTTGGCATTTTCAAAACCGATTCAAAAACCACGATACAGACAGCAACAAAACAGTCAACGAACCGGAGAGGAAGCAGCAACCACCCAACCACTCAACCACCCAACTTTGTTGTCGATGTCACGCACAATAATCGGCTTGGGTTACGCTTCGGTCCACCCTGAACCACTCTGCATTGCTGTGGGCCACCCCACAACCACTCCAAAGGCACCCAGCACCACTCGACAAACTCGACGTGTGTGGTTTTTGGCGGATCATTTGGGCAGCACGATCGAAGCCAATCATCCGATTATGCAAACAGCGGATTTGTCTCCTCCGATTTCGCTCAAAGATGCAGCTCACGGATGCGGGTGCATGTGCATCGGCATCGGCATCTAAATCTGCCTCTTTGCGGCCTGCAACTCTTTCAATTTGAGGCGGATCGAAAGTGAGTGGCACTCGGTTTTGCGGCATATTCGATTACATGCAGCTTAGAAGTTCGAAGGGTAATCGGAGCTGCTCGAGCACTTCCTCCGGTTCGAGTTACCAATGGCAGTACCACAAAAAATAAGCCCAAGTTCGTTCCTCGATGTTCAGTCAATCAAAGTTGAAAGGGGATTTTAAATAAGTTTTTCAAAAATATTTATTTTCCAAAATAATTTTTAAAAACTAAAATGCAGATTATATTAGGAATAATATTTCTGAATTTAATATTCTATATTTATTTAAAGGTAGATCTATTATTACAAATATTATTACAAATACAATCAAAGTTAAATGGATTTTAAAAAAGTTTTTCAAAAATATTTGCTTTGTAATTTATAAAAAATTACGAAACTAAAATGCAGATTTTATTAGGAATAATATTTAAGAAGTTATTATTTTATATTTATTTTAAGGTAGAGAATAGGAATAACTTTAGATCTTATATAAATAAGATCAATCAAAATTCAAGGATTTTAAAGACATTTTTTTTTAAAATATTTATTTTGAAAAAGTAAAATATAATCTAATTTTTAAAAAATTAATAAACAAAAAGTGAGATTAAATTCCTAAATTCCTAACTCATTAAAAAAAAGGTATAAAAATAATTCAAGATATAATATTACAAAGATAATAATATTTACTTATAAATATTCCCCTAAACTTTCTTATCTGGAACTTTTCAACCAAAAGAATTTAAAAATAATTAAATATATATAAATTATATATACAACTTCAGTTCCGTCTATCAAAGTTTAAGAATTCTAAATAAGTATTTTTTTCCAATATTTAATCTTTAAAAAATATATATTTTCTATGCATATATGTAGTATGTTCTCAAGAACCTTGGGAGTTTTTACTTATTCCAGTCTCTTTGTCTTTTGTTCTTGCAGAAAATCGATCCCCTGACGCGCATCCAGGAGGAGATCAAGGAGGTGGTGCGCCGCGAGGAGGAGTACCGCCAGCTGGCCACGCTCTCGTCCAGCACCACCACCACCATCACTGCCGCCTCCTCGGCGCAGTTGGTAGACTTCGAGACATACACGGTCAATGGCAATGGCATCGACTTTGAGCCGAAACTGGAGCAGGACGAGAAGCTAGCTGAGGAGGATCAGGGCCACAGTCAGGAGCAGGGCGTGCTGGTCACCGCCCAGCCGGTCGTGGCAGTGCAGACCACCTCGCTCCTGCTGCCCATCGACGAGCTGTCCAACACACCATCGCTGGCCTCCAGCGTGAACAGCGCCAAGGAGGAGAGCTTGGATGGCCAGCACTCGGATGATTCGGGCATCTCGGCCTCCTCGCAGAGCAAAACGACCTCGACGAATGCCGTCAAGCAGCCGCAGCTAAAGCTGACCGTGGTGACGCGCCAGGAGCAGCGGTACATTGGGCCCAACTGCTACAACCTCACGCCGGATCCGCCGCAGCAGAAGCTGATCACCCGCACCATATCGACGCCCCAGCTGAGTGGTCTGCCCCAGAAGCGTCAGTTCGCCTTCAATGGCGCCACCAAGGGCGTGATGCAGCGCTTCATAGCCTCGCACGGCAAGTTGGGCCCCTCCAGCCCGCTGCCGCCTGCCTCTCCATTGACCCTGACCCTGGCGGCCAATGGAAATGGTGTGGCAAATGCAAATGGTCAAAACAACAACCAGAACAACCAGAACAACAACAACAACACCCTCAAGCTGAACACCCGCACTGCAATGGCCTTCTTGGAGTCGGGCGGCTCGACGGGAGGCATCACCTCGGTCACCCTCTCGCCGGCGGCCATCGAACGAGACTCGGAGGGACGTCCGCTGCGACGCGGCTATGTGCCCGTCGAGCAGAAGATCCAGCGCGAGCTGCAGGACCTCAAGTCACGGGAGTCGGAGCTGAAGCGACTGCGCAAGATCAACAGGCAGAACACTCTGAAGGCCTCCCTCGATAAGCTGTGCGTATATATGGCTTTCTTTTCTAAAAGAAATAACACAATTTATAGAAGAGTTCTAGCTTTTTGTTTGTATAGAAACCATAATAATTTGACCAGTATAAATTCGTGTAACAACTACGGAATTCTTTGATTTTAACTCAAATATCTATTACAGTATAAATTAGAAAATATTTCTTTTACTGATTTAGTCTATTTTATGACTTTAAAAAGTATATTCCATGTTGTCCTATTTATGTATTCATATATTTTATCACTTTAGGCAACTCAGCACAGACGACGAGGCCGATGCGGATGACGATGACGAGGACTCCGAGGTGGAGCACTGCTACGGACCCGGAAAACTGCGCAATGCCCAGTCTACACAGGAGCTGGACAGGAATGGGTGTGTACACAAAGGTTGGACACCAAAAAATCAGAGATTTTACACCACACTTTCATTGCAGAAACGAGCAGGAGATCGTCCACAAGCCCTCTGGTAATCGCAGCCTGAACGCAGCCGCCTATATAGCCAATGGCATCAGCAATGGGAATGGCAACGGAATGCGCCCGGCCATGTCGCTGGCCCAGCTCTGCGATCTGACGCCCGAGGAGGCGCCCTCGTCGCGGGGACTCATCGCCCAGTGGGAGAGTCTGATCAAAAAGAACGCCGAGGTTGGAGCGGTTGAGGCGATCATTTAAGGAATGTGGGTCCGGAACCCCTAAGAAAATGAGAAAATCAAAAAGAAAAACACACACACACCAACGATCTGGTGCAGAGCAGACCAAATTATTATTGTAGTGTCCACACTTACACACTTGATCCTCCCACTTCTCCAACACCAACACGTCCACGTCCTTGTCCTTGTCCTTTTTACCCTCCTGCGAAAGCTGCTTATCAACGAATTAATCTTAACGCCAACCAATGGTAATTGAAATTATAACTGAATGGAATTGCCTGTACTTAAAGCGATTTATGTATAATTTATAATGTGTACGCGTACGTGAACTGTTCGAGAACTCTGTTGTATATAATAATTCTTCGCGTTTCCAGTGCGAGTACAGTCGACTTGCTTATAATTTATTACAAATCAATTTTATATATACATATACCTTATATAAATATATATATAAACAAAATACTATATGTACGAAACCAATATGCGAAAACAATTTAATAAAATAAAAAAAAATAAATAAAAAATAATTTTGTTAGTTAAGATGTTTGCTTATTTAAATAACTCATTTTTAAGCTTAATTGGGAAAATTCATCCACGTTATTTTGATATGAAAACAAGCCTAAAAGTATGCCACTGCATACTGAATAAAACACACAGGGTTTTTGGAAATTTTCATATTTATTTTTATTAAATACATTTCGTTTGTTTCGTTTGTTGTTACGGTTTCGGTTTGTTAATTTCTTGTTACGTATTCGCTCTGTACTAATTGAATTAATCAGATATTAGGGTGCCGTAGATAGAGAGCGCCTCTAGTTGGAGTACAAGGTTTCGGTTAGAGTAAGCCGGTTGTTCATCATCGTCCGCAGACCTAAAAGTACGTTCCCTTCTTTTATACACAACAAAACGGAAGCGATCGACACTCAGTGAATTTGCACTACGACCTCATCGATTGCAAGTGTAAACGGTGCCCGAGTGCTGCGATTATCTTGGAATTTTGGTTGATTTCTTGGTAGTTTGGTTGTTTGTTTGGTTGGTTTTTCTTTACTGCTACGGAAGCCTCAAAATACATTGCTATGTACGTCGTTTATGTATGTGGATTTGCGGTTTCTATGTGAAGTTGAAATCTTAGCTTAAAAGTTGTATTGCAAATAAAATCATATCGACTTGTATACATCATGTCGTGTCGTATTTATATTCTTTATATATTTACAAAAGCCGTTTACACAAACTGGCGCAGCTTCCGCCAAATGGACAGTGTGGGCCCAATTGGCTAACCGATTCGCTTAACTATGGACAAATCAGGCGATTAACTTATTGCTAAATTAGTCATAAATCATAGATACATAACCGAGATATCATAAACGTATATTCGCATATTGCACTGCATCGGATTGCTTGAGTATTAGAAATTAGGCAACAATTAACAAATCGAAAATAATATAACGCGCTGAATATTCACACGGAGTTTCACATACATATGACTAGAATAATACGTTTGGCACACACATATATAAACATAACTCTGGGTGAGATACTGGAAATCAGTTGTATTGCTCGGCGGTACGAAGGTGGAACAGAAAACTGCCAGAAACAATAATTAGTTAATTAGCATCCTGCCTGCCTGACATTTGCTTCTCTCTCTTGGAACTGGAACCAAAAAACCATTGACTGCTCTTTAATATCGTGTATATATATATATGTATATATATATAGATTGTATATATAGAAATATAAATAGTAAGTATATATCATTTGTTGGCATTCATAATATGTATACGTATACAGTGGCGTAGCCAGGATTTAGTTGAGAGATACTTTTGAAAGCCATATTTTGCATAGGATCTTAACACTCAAAAACCCCCTGACTACGCCCCTGTATACGTATATATAGTTTGCCCTTCGTTCGCCCTCAATTAGAAACTAACACTTAAACCAACATTTCATATGCGTTGCTATATCCTTGCCTCCATCCTTCCCCTCATACCGATCGATCTTCCATCCTATCCTATTCTATCCGATTCCATTCGATTCGATCCTTTAACCAAAAGCGCTTTGAGCGTTCTACTTCGCGTACCTCTGACCTACAGCTAAGACAAAAAAAAATGTGACATCGCTGCTTGCTAAAGTTAGTCCTCATTTATATAGATATACATATTTAGATTTTTTGGTTTTGTTTTTTTGTTCGTTTTCATTGTTTTGGTAACATAAAATTAATCAACAAATTTTTAGAGTTGCTTGCTAAAACTTTTCTTAGTGTAAACGTGCCCTAAGCGATGCCCACCAGCGGCCGCCAAATGAAATTGGGTTTGCGAATAATGGAATGAGTATCTGAATAATCGGACGGTGCTAGTGGGCGAGTGTGTGTGTGTGTGCTACGGAAATTTGCATAAGTTTCGACCATATAATCGCTATGTGAGTGTGTTGCTGTGTGTGTTCTACCGTAAATCTTTAGCCAAAACGGAAGGGGTTTCATATGGCGCCCAACGCTATAGTTGCTCCTAATCTTCAGCTCGGTTCGGTGTAAACACATCTAAAAAACGCTGCTCCTGCATCTGTACCATCTGGATTCGGGATTACGGATTCCGGACTGGTACCTCCACTGGCTACACATACATATATCCGTTTTCGTACTACGTTTTAGCAACTCGTCGTCTAGTGCTCTTGCTATCCATATCTATATGCTTGTATATATCGTCTTGCTTGTATATATGCCTTCTATATAAATATCGTTTGTTGTTTTTTCTGTTTTTGTTTTGTAATTTGCTGGTATTGTCTGAATGTGCTACGTACTTTAAACGCTAAACTAGTTCGTGTGTGTGTCGTGAGTGAGTGGGTGTATCTTTTTTGCTCGTAGTTTTGCTAGTAGACCGACATACAAAATTCGAGGCCACACAAAAAAAAAACATGAAAAAAATTGCCATCTTCCGTTTTACAACTATCGCGTATATAACTAGTGCATACACATGTTCACATAGGTTCCTAAGTCCTCTACAGGCTATTAATATGTAATTCTGTTTGGTTCCTCCTCATGGCTCTGGGTATCCTGGGTATCCTTGGAGTCCCTCTAGAGCAGCTGGGCGATGACCGGCTCGATCAGACACATGTGCTCGGCACCGCGAACTGGCAGCCGGTTGAGGCAAAAGTGCCGGATCATCTCGGGAACCGTCTCAAAGGGACGGCTGAATTGGCCCAGGATGTACTGGCCGGTCTCGTTGCGCTGGATTCGCATGTGCATGAAGCCCTTGGCGCCCCTGGGGAAAGAAGGCATTCATCAGTTTAGTCACTACCTTAATTTGCTTTATTTGCTATCCACTTACTTGAGGGAAAGCGAGTAGTCCTGCTTCGTAGACTCGCAGTTGCGCACCAGAAAGGATCCCTCGGACAGCGGACGCAGCGTGGTCTCCGCCTCCACTCGCGTTATGGCGCCGTGGTACCAACTGAAAGATGGAATAGAAGGAAGTTAAATTAAAATACTTTCTTAATAAAAAAAACTAACTAAACATAAAACAATAAAGAAAAATTAAGAAACTATACACAGAGAAAATTATACGACGTTTTAGGTGCCGTTTTTTTATAAAAACATTGTAAAAATAAAAATTAAACGTTTATAAAATCCAAATAAAAACTTATATTTAAAATTTTAAAATATTTCACCCTGATTTTGCACCTAAAACTTTTGATAATTTTCTTAATATCAAGTCTTCATAGCACAAGTGTTACATTTTTATAATGGGATCCCTAGTAGGGATTCCCTACATACTATACTTCAAATTTGTTTAAAAAATCCAAATAAAAATTATTTATAAATTATGGAACTTTGGTATTTTAGTCCCCTTAAAAAAATATTTACTCGTAGAGGGTTAAAAATATAAAACACACAGAAAAAGTCGTTATCGACCCTGTAATGTCTAAAATAACCCTAAAAAAAATATCATTAGTGTGTACATGAAATCTTATTTTCACCCCTTTGCATAGTAGATTAAAAAGTGTACAAGAAATATATTCGAAAAGGATATTTTCATTTATATTTACACTTTGAAAAATGGTCTTAAAGTTTCCTTCAAAATTACTCATCCGACACGTATGCCAGTTTGTATTTTGTCGAAATGAATTTTTTTCCCATTTTTAAACTTGTTAATAAATAATTTCATTGGAAAATTTGGCTTAAAAAGAGAGAGCAGTAACATAATGTATGGTTGAAATCTACGCCAGCTAGATTAAAATAAATTTTTAATCAAAGGCAACAGTGCGTGAGTGATAAACTTTGAGGCCACTTCGAAGACTCTAAAGAATGATATTTAAAAAAAATTCGTTCTGGTGAAAGTAGAACCTAATGTACATATCTGTACCCAGATTAAGCTAGGTCGAGGTTTTTATTTTGAAGTTGTACTACAAATTAACGGGTTTCTTATAGTCGAGGCACTTGAATCAAGCGTTCCCACTTTTTTAAGGTTTAATGTTTTATGAATTTATTTTAAAGTTGGCCAACAAAGCAACAGGTATCTGATAGTCGAGGCACTCCAATATACCGTTCTTAGTTTTTAAAGTTTTAAGACATTATTTTGAAGTTGGCCTACAAAGTAACGGGTATCTGATAGTCTAAGCACTAGAATACAGCGTTCCTACTATTTTAAGTTACAAAGTAAGGGGTATCTGATAGTCAAGGCACTAGAATATAACCTTCCTCCTTTTCTAAGTTTTAAGAATGTATTTTGAAGTTGGCCAATTAATTAACGGGTATCTGATAGTCGAAACACTCGAATATAGCGTTCCTTCTTTTTTTAAGTTTTAAGAACTCAAAACTCTGAATATAAAATTCTTAATATAGGTAAAGTATATTATATTCTATATATACTAGAACTTCTATCCCACAGTAGCCTGCTAAACTAGCTAAATTTGAGTAAGTAACTCACCCCTGTCGCTCCAGCGGAATGGTGACATCGATCAGGTCCACGGCGGTGACATATCCCTGGCTGAGGTTCATGTTCAGCTCCTTGTTGCTATTCAAACCCCGCAGATCGAGGCTGCCGAACTGCTTGCTGCCCTGTCGCGACTCGTTCAGGTTGAGGGTGAGGTTTTGCCGAAACAGCGCCGTATCTATATCAGAATCGTAAGTTAAGAATAGTAGGGATCTAAGGACAAGAGATCACCCCTCCACTCACCCAGCTTGCTGGCCAACTTCTGATCGTCGCGCATCGAGTGGCTGGAGGAGGCCTGCGAGATGCCGCTGGACTCGGTGCTGTGCATCAGCAGGTTGTTGATCTCCGCCTGGTTGGCCCGCAGCCGGCGGCGCAGCTTGGGCATGTCGAAGGGCAGCTCGCCGAGATCCACGGAGGTGGCGCTGCCCGAGGTGCAGGCGGCCTCCTGTTGCAGCGTCTTGCGACGCCTCAGTTTGGGCATATCGAAGGGCAGATCCCGCAGATCCTGCGGTATGCCAGCTGATCCCGAACCGGAAGCGGAACCAGAACCACCAGCCCCCGAACCGCCGGCCGTTGCCGAGTTGCCGGCCCCCGAGGAGTTGGTGTTGGTGGTGGTGTTGTTTTTGGTGCTGGCGGTTCCTCCCTCCACTCCGATTAGCTGCAGCTTGGGCAGCGTCAAACGCTGCAGGGCCAGAGCCTGTGGCTTGCCCTCCTCGCGCGAATGCAGCGATATCCCGCTATCCGAGCCGAGCAGCTCATCGGCCAGCTGGAGCAGGGCCTTGTTGGGGGCACCGCTACCGCCACCGCCTCGACTGCTGCGCTGCTGCTTCATGGAGGCGGCGGTGGCACTGGTGGTGGTGGTCACCTGGACGGCGGGGGCGCCACTGGTGGAATCCTCCTCCTGCGCCGCCATCGGCGCCTGGGACGGCTGCTGTGATTGCTCCGAGGCGCTCGCCGAGGCCGGCTCCTGCGACGACTTGTCGGAGATGGGACTGAGGATGTGCAGCTTCGAGTGCAGCAGCAGGGGCGCCGGTCGCAGGGGATATGCGACGCTGGAGCCACCGCTGCCACCGCTGCCGCTCTCCGAGCTGTGCGAACTGAGCGAGCTGGAGTGACGCGACTCGGAACTGGAGGTGCTGCGGTTGCCCTCGCTGGTGCTGGAGCGCAGCGACTCCATGCTGCCGCCGCTGCTCGAGGTGGCGATGCTCTCCGTGCTGCTGTAGTTGTGACCACTAGCACCGGGCGTCTGTCCGTGTCCCTGGCGTTGCCTGCTCCGGCTACCGGCGCCGTGATGATGGTGATGGTGATGGTGCGCCGACTGACCGCCGCCCGGCTGATGCTGCTGCTGCTGCTGATGATGATGATGGTGATGGCCACCCTGGGCACTGCGACGCAGCTCGAGCACCCGTCCCGATTCCAGGACAAAGGATCTCGGCCGGCGGACAGCGGCTGCCGCCGATCCTGTGGCCGAAACGGACGCCGAGGCGGAACCGGAGGCCGCATTCGAGTTGGAGTTTGTCGAGGGCGGATTCACGTAGGCGCTGTCGGTGAGACTGTTGTCATTGCTACTCCCACCGCCGCCGCCGCCGCCGCCGCCGCCGCCGCCGCCGCCGCACTGATTCCGCATGGACTGGATGGGCAGGCGGAGATCGCGGAGACGCGGATGCGCTGGATTGGCGGCGGGCAGATTGGGCGCACTCCTGATGCTGTTCATGTTCAGGTAGCGCTCATGCTTGCCGGGAAACTTCATCGGCAGCGGAGCCGTCGACGGGGGCGATGGGGTGTAGCCGCGCACGGGCAGCTGCTGTGTGCTGGACGCACTTACTCCACTCTGCTGCTGCTGCGTCTGTTGCTGCTGCTGCTGTTGATTCTGATTTTGCTGGTCCACCTGGCTGATGAGCTGCAGCTTGCCCAGCTCCGCCTGCACCTGATGCACCTGGACATGGGCTTCGCCTGTTTGCTCTTGCAGCGCCTGATTCTTCGAGTTCTTGGCCCGCTTGCACTCCGCCCGCGCCTTGGAGGAGCCGGTGGTGACCTTGCCAATGTCATTGCCAGTGCCATTGCCATTGCTCAACTGCAGCAGCACCGAGCAGTTGGTGATGCGATCCACCTCGTCCAGGTCGTCATCCGACTTGGCTATCTTGCAATCGAAGGCCGTCTCGTAGATCTGCCGCCGCCTGCTGCCCATGATGTCCTCGGAGTCGTCCTCTTCGTCCTCGTCACCGTCCACCTCGTCCTCGTCGTCGTCGTCGTAGAGATCGAGCGATGGATTGCTCAGCGTCGCCGGTTGGTTAGCAGTCGATGCAATCGATGGCTGGGGGGCTGGCTGGGCGCACTCGGCGCACTCGTGGACGCCATGCGGATGCACATAGAAGATGCTGCGCGGCCGGAAGTACTCCTCCTCCAGATCATCGCCGGGCTCGCTGCCCCGTCCGCCGGCCAAGGAGGAGGAGGCAGGAGCGGATGTGATGCAGGCTCCGCACACGGCTGCTGGTCCCAGCAGGCGGTGCGGTGGCATCGGCTGGACCTGGGCCTACAAGCAGAAGTGAATGATATGATTACTAACAAATAACATCAGTACTTAGTAACTGTAACTATAACTAAAACCCTTGAGGAATAAATTTTAAATAATGTTAGGATATAGATTAAATAAATAAATAATAGTTCGGGTTATTATTTATTATCTTTTAAGATATAGGAGTACTCATGACACCGCCTTAAAAAAAAAATGGCGCCCACTGTGGGGCACCTAGCTGGCATATACTTCTATACAGATTCGATGCCTTTCATATTGAAGTTAATTAATTTTCATATCAAGAGAGTGAATTCAATAATAACCAATCGATTACATTTTACAAATAAATGAACACTGCCATTTTGAAATAAATGGCGCCCACTGTGGGGCACCCAGCTTGCATAGCTTCACTGGCATCACTTCTACACAGATTGAATGCCTTTCACATTGCAATTATTTAATTTTCATATGAACAGAGTAAGTTTAATAATAACCAAATGATTATAGTTTACAAATTAACAAACACCGCCATTCTGAAATAAATGGCGCCCAACGTGGGGCGCTGGCTTACCTGGATCTCCGCTGGAGCCGGTGGCGGTGGACAGCACTTGAGCAGCTCGCCCTCGCCGGCGTCGCAGTGCTGCAGCTGCAGCTGGAGCTCGCTGCCAGTGGGATTCTGTCCCTGACTCTGATTCTGGATCTGATTCTGATTCTGGTTCCTTGGCTGAACGTTGCAGGTCTTGCGGACTAGGGCCAAGGCGCGGGCGTGCCACTCGCGTCGCTTAAGGCACTCACTGCAATCGGACTCCTCGGATGTACTGGTGCTGGGCGTTTCGCAGCGTATGATGTGGACACCCTCCTCCGTGAAGCTGTAGCGCTTGGGCGTGGACTGCGAGTCCTGTCCCGTCCGGGGATCCTCCTCTTCGTGGCTCTCTGCTTCCGGCTGCTCCTCCGCCGGCGGCACATCCAAGCTGGAACTTTTGCGATAGCCACCCAACTGACTTTGGGTTGACTGCGGCGGTTCGCTGGCCGTCGACTGGCGACACTTGAGCTTAAAGTCCTCCCTGTCCTTGTCCCGATCAGTGTCCTTGTCCTTATCCTTATCCTTATCTTTGTCCCGACTCTTGAGCAGATCGGAGTAATAGTAGGGCGACGGCTGGCGCTTATTGTGCTCCGCCGGAGCGACGGTCAGTTTGCGCGGACTGCGCTGCAGTTGCGGTGGAAGCGGACGCACCAGGTCATCGGATATGGAGTCCGGTGAGTTGAGACCGGCCGCCGCTAAGGGAGCAGCTTGGGCCGAAGCCTGCGGCACGGGCAAAGGCTGCTGCTCAACCGCCTCGTCGATGTCCGCCTCGTCGTCAGAGGATTTTGGCGCTGAGGAGTCTGAGAAAAAATTGTATCTTTAATTGTTTCATCGAAGCTAGACTTAATTCATCAAATCATTAGTAGAAATCTAACATTTTCAATAAGTATAATTTTAAATCCTAATCTACATTTCCTAATTTATATTTTAATGTTTTTAATTATGAATGGCAGGTAATGAAAAATGTATTTTATTTTATTGAATCATTGTTACATAATTTTTTTCTTGTCCATATTTTAATTTGGCAGAGTGAGTTACGGAATTTTTAAACTATTTTTGACGATGTGTTAACTCTTTTGGTTGAGAGTTGCCACCTAGGCCCAAAATGATATCTTTTTGAAGTGCGTCCGTATATATTTATCCTCTAGACTAGGCTAAACCTTTACCTTTTCACATAACTTTTTTTCTTGTCCATATTTCCATTGGGCAGACTGAGTTTCGAAATTTTTAGACTATATTTCGACGGTTGGTTAACTCTTCTGGTTGAGAGTTGCCACCTAGTCTTAAAAAGATATCTCTTGAAGTACTTCCGTATATGTTTAACCTCTAGACTTCGTTAGAACTTGATTTTATAGAGAGTAATTGCTCTTGTACTCTTATTGGATCAATCTTGCAAGTAAAAGGACAGCGTCTGGTTAATTTTAGACTGAGTTTCGAAATTTTTAGACTATATTTCGACGGTTGGTTAACTCTTCTGGTTGAGAGTTGCCACCTAGTCTTAAAAAGATATCTCTTGAAGTACTTCCGTATATGTTTAACCTCTAGACTTCGTTAGAACTTGATTTTATAGAGAGTAATTGCTCTTGTACTCTTATTGGATCAATCTTGCAAGTAAAAGGACAGCGTCTGGTTAATTTTAGAGTGTGTACTTTTCCGGGGCACTGAGACGGCGTTGACAGTTTCTAATTAAGTCGCAGCGACGACACTGCGGCGCCGCAGGCCACGCAATCGGAACGCAAATGGAGTTGACGCAGTCTATTTGGCGCTTGGATGCCCGCTGCTCCTCCATCTCCACACCCATGCACCCACTGAGTGCTAGGAAGACGACTTGCTGCAGTTGTCCCCCAACTTTTTTCAGCATCCTCTTAATCAGAGCCTGCCAGTTTCCATTTTACGCTTGGTTAATCGAAGTAGCCGCAGCGGGAAAAGTTGTCCCGCCCTCGGCATTTTCTAACTGCTGGCAGCCAGTTGCAATGGACTGCTCTCGCCAGGATGGAAAAGATCTCTGGACCATGAACGCCTAATGAACTCTGGATGAATTTAATTCAATTATTGATTCAAAGTGGTTTTTGCTTTGGTCGAGAGAAGTTAATAAAAGCTTCCACATATTTGGAGACAACTTACTTTCTAAACATGGATTTGACCATCCTTCAAGTATTTTTATTTTGTTTTTTAAACATATATGACTACTATATTTATATAAAACTAAAATATTTTTTTTGGTTTTTATTTTTTAACATTTTTTTAGTTTTGATTTTTTATTGCTGTGATTTAATTCAGTTGAAGTGAATAGATTTGAAATTTAAGAAAAGAATTGACAGAAGATCAGATTGATATGATATCATTTTGATACCACGTTACTCATATCCTTTTGATATGCATTAAGATTAAGTTTATTTTACTTTGTATTATGTGTTTAAGAAATGCTAATTTTAGTATTTTGAAAATAAAATAATTAAATAAAATATCAAGTTGATATGTTTGAATTATAAATTTGACATTAATTGTATGGTATTTTTTGACATACCTGAATTATATTGGCTATTCCGTTTATCCTTTCTTAAGTTGCCGTTGTTGTTGTTGTAGGTGGAGTGTCGCTGCTGCAATTGTTGCGGCTGCTGCTGGGCACTTCTGGGCGTTGGCAATGTCTGCTGCAGCTGCAACTGCAATTGCTGCTGCTGCTGATGGCGCTTGTGGCCAGGTGCCGACCGTTTCTTGGCCTTTTTGTGGTAGACCTTCTTGTGGTTGCGCGTATCCTTTGGATCTGAATATCCTTCGATTAATTTCACCGACGCCTGCTTGATGTTGCTGTTGGGCAACGGCGGATGTTGCAATGTTGCACGCTGTTGCTGATGCTGCTGTTGCTGTTGCTGCTGTGCCCCTACTGGCAATGTATTGTTGTTGTTGTTGTGCGCATTCGGTTGGCTGTGTGGGTTGCTGCCGTTGTTGTTGTTGATGTTGCTGCTCAAATGTTGCTGCTGCTGCTGCTGCTGGTGGGTGGCCAAAATTGCAGCTGTTGCTGCTGCTGCTGCCGTTGCTGCCTGACTGGGCAGTGTTGCCACGGGAGCGGGCAGCGGGGGCGGTAGTTGAGGTGCTGCTGCTGCTGTTGCTGCTGCTGCTGCTGATGTTGTTGCTGCCGCCGCTGCCGCTGCTGGTAGCTGCAACGCTTGTTGGGCTTCGCCAAATGGCAGCTGGTGGCACATACAGCGAACAAGCAACACATGTGGGCGGGAAAAGAAAGGAATGTAGAAGGGGCATTAGCATTTGTCGGTGGCTAATTTGATTTGCATTTAAATTTCCAATTTGTTTGGCATTTAATTGAAAAAAAAGAATCAAAGAGGAATGTGCGTGGCCGACTCGTTTGTGGCGGTTATTGGGTTTCCCTGGCCGGCGAAACCACGAACTACTGCCAAACCGCCAATCGAATCATGCCTTCTCCCAAAAAGCAGGCAACATTTTTTTTAACCACCCATTCGCTTCCCTTCGGTGGCGTATACGTAACATATGCGGCTCTCTTTTTATTAACAATTAGCTTGGTAAACTGTTAATTATAACTGACAAATTGGGTTTTCCCTTTAATGTTAATATTTTTAAAATTATATATTTGATTTTATATATTTTAAAATATATTATCTATATTTTCAAAACCTAGTAAAAAAAGTAAAAGCCCATTACAGTCAAATCCAAGATAAACAGCTAAAGCAAGCAGTGCCAAGCAGGACAAAACAAGCAGTCGCTTGAAAGTGGCGCCATCTATGTCGCGGACAAATACTTTATTGCTTATAACTTGTTACTGAGTGGTCCGATTTAAAAAATTTCTTCTACGTTTCGGTAGGTGTTATTGTAAAGAATTATTTCACTCAATTCATTAGTGATAACTCATCACCTGACTATTCATTTAGTCTTGCTTGATGAATGTATATTGTAACTACTTGTTATTTATATAAAATGGATTTTAGTAAGTTAAATAAAAAAAAGGGATACACTTTTAACTGTCCTGAGAACCTTTAAATACTAAAGGCTACCTTATACTTCTTTTTAGAAAAAATCCGTAAATCTTCGTTTTTTTGTTCTTAGATTGCAACTTGTTATTCAATTGATAGTCTTTCAGCCAAATCAATGAAACAAAACACTCATATTCCCCTCGAACGGACTCAACTCGATTCATTTGCCATTTGTCAGGAGTACATTGCCGCATGATGGATGGATTTCATTTCCAGCTCCAGTTTGTTCACAGCAAATCCATGTCAATCACAATATCCTTCCGTCCTCCAGGACGATGTTCTGTACACTGCTCTCGATCCACTTCCGTTGGTCTTGACAAATAGCTGGACATTACGGAACTGCAACATCGGTGACATTAACAGGATCCTAATGTGTGCAAATTATGAGGCTAGGTCGCACATCCCCTTTGGCCTTTGGTCCACAACCCCCCAGGATTCCCTTGCTGGGTGGGGAACGCCATTATGTTAAACATAAATTTCCGCTTACACGGCCCATGTCCACTTTGAAAGTTATCCTGTGGTCGGGCGCTGTTATCCTGATATGTTGCTAACGGAAATTGATGTTTGGCCACTGGCGGCGCTGACAGCGCTGACAACTCTGGCTGCCAGGGTTTCCATTGTTTGTTCTGCATCGAGAGACTGCAGTTGCACTCGGGGTTTTTTAATTGAAACTCATAAATTACAAGTGAAGTGGGCAAGAAGGGGGCTGAATCAAAAACATTTTTAATGAATTTGAACTTGAAACCAATGCTCATGCCCCCAGGAACAAAGGCGAACCAAGGGGGGTTGCCAAGGCAGATTGATAATGGGGGTTGTGGCAAGGAAAGGAAAAGGTCCCGGCATTCAACCCAAACCGAGTGAAGCCATCCATTCACATATTCCCGTTTAAATATTTGCCTTTGATTATCCACAAAACGATATAAGCAGACATGTGTGTACACATATAGTATATCGCCTCATGCACGATTGCCCTTAGAAATCCAGGGGGGGAGTGGGGGGGGGGGGCGGGGTTTTCTCTGGAATAATGAAAACTGCTGGAATCCATGCACCTTCACCACCACGACTCCACTTGTCTGCGCTTGTTGCCGCAGCAACGTGATTTTTTGTGCCCACTTTAATGAAAAAAGAAATCAACGTGAACGGGGAATAAAAGCAGGTCCAGGTCCGATGTCCTGTCTACCTATCTATAACATCTTTGCCATTCCCATTGTTTAGCCACTAATGCTGATGACGAGCTATTGCCGTGTTTTATTCTTCGGTTGGACATCCCTTAACCATTAAACACACACAACATATCTGCACTGAAAATGGTAACTTCCTCCTAAATTATTTTGTTGAGAAAAGTAAACGCCTTGAAATTATCCAAACAATACTTTGTTTTACCTTAATTCTCAACTATTGAGTTTTAAAAATATCTTTAGATCAATATTAAATTAGTAGTGTTCAAACTAAGCTTTTGGTAATATAATATTTAGTATTATTATATTTAATATTATAATATTTAGAATGAAACTAATACTGCAGAGTTGAAAAAATTAAAAAAGGGGGGTATTTAATTAATACTAAACAATATAGTATTAGTTATGGTACTATTTAGTATTTAGCTGAATACTAAATAATACTAAATAATACTATATTATTTAGTATTCAGCTAAATACTAAATAGTACCATAACTAATACTATATTGTTTAGTATTAATTAAATACCCCCCTTTTTTAATTTTTTCAACTCTGCAGTATTAGTTTCATTCAAATACTAATAATTATTAAATAATAAATAATAAAGTGGTATTTAATGAAGACTAAAAATTTTAGTATTATTTAGTATTAATTAAATACCACACAGTTTTAATTTTTTATATTGAACCTAGTATATTTTAAAATTTGTTTTGGGTGTATTATACATGAGTTATTAATAAATTCGATGTTGAAACAGAATGCTAACAATTAAATACCCCCCTTTTTTAATTTTTTCAACTCTGCAGTATTAGTTTCATTCAAATACTAATAATTATTAAATAATAAATAATAAAGTGGTATTTAATGAAGACTAAAAATTTTAGTATTATTTAGTATTAATTAAATACCACACAGTTTTAATTTTTTATATTGAACCTAGTATATTTTAAAATTTGTTTTGGGTGTATTATACATGAGTTATTAATAAATTCGATGTTGAAACAGAATGCTAACAATTTAAAAAAAAAACCTTTTTTTTCAGTGGAACTTGTGACTTCTTCTACAGAGCATCTGATGCTCTTTATCATGGAATGGAATTCAATACCTCAAGCTCAGACAACGCGGCGTATGAGTGATATCTAAGCTGACGCTGTCTGTTCGTTTAACTCCGCTGTTTTTATTTCGTTTGCGGTGGAGGAGTTGGAATAAAAATAAAATATATACATATATAAACCATAGCCGAGTTATTGAAATAAACAACAAAAAGCACGCACACATGGACACAAACGTGTCCTGACTGGCGGCCTTTGTGTTTGTGAGTTATCGTTGAATATTACTCCATGGAGAGTAATAGCAACAACTGCGAAAGCCAAACGAATTTCCCCCTCATCGCCATCTCCATTTTTTGTTTTCCAGAGCCCACTTCAGAGCCAGACGCTCCACATATATCGAAAAATGTCGCGTTCACTTCCATTAAAACGTGAGTTGCCAACGAAAAAGAAAAAAACAATGGCCAACACACACACACATGAATGGTGAAAGCTATTATGGCATCATCACATGGATGTTGCTACACTTTGGCTTTTCAAAATTGTATATTTAAATTATATTTTTCATGAAAATCATTTTTAAAACAAAAGGAAGCTGGTTAGCACTTTGGTTTTTTTTTTAGCAATTATTTCACAACAATTTCACTAAATTTTAATCAAAAATGCTTAAATCAGACCATTTTTATCCTGAGTGTAGCTTTATATTCCCTCTCTGTTTATCTGCGATCGCCGTCTCTGTCTATCCAATGTTTATGCCTAACAAAAGTCATAAGATAAAATTACATTAATAATTGTGAGGAGGCTCACACGCATGCGAAAGAGCACACACACACACATTAATGTGCAGAAAGAGAGCGGTATAGGAGGAGTGAAAGGGACGACCGCAGGGAAAAACGAGCATCGAAAGGCGCTAAACGTTATCGCTTTGGGCCATTTGCTGCCTGAATATTTTCCCATTGGAAGGAGAAAGGACGACCAGGATTATGGAACAAAAAACAAGGGTAAGTTGGCCAGAAATTTAGGGAAGATTTTTTTCAAAGCATTTATGACCATTTAATTAGCTGTAATCGTGTTATTCAACTTTACGTACATTAAAACCGACTTTTAATGAAAAATGGTGCTATACATTAAAAAACAATTTCAATGAAAGGCTAAAGATATTTTTAAATATTTTCATTTTGCACTTTATAATTCTTTAGATAAAATAAAAAAATTATTAAACTACTGTTTTACAGTCTTCTCAATATAATTTAAATTAATTAAGTGAAATTCAATTGATTTCAAAGAATTTGCGTAGGAAAATGCATTAATTATTGATTTTATATATTTAATTTTGAGTTATTCAGAATTTGTTAAAATTTTCTTGATCAATAGAATTAATGGGCCAATTACACTATGTTACATAATTCATTATTCTAGGCAAACTGCTAAAAGTCCTCAAAATGTAATTTTTCTTGGCTTATGGTTATATCGCAATTCAATTATTTCTCCCTTAAAAAAAATTTTAAAATTATCGCATCTATCGAGGAAAATTTTTGATCTAACATATTGTTATAAGTAATATGTGAAAGTGAGGGCTTAATCCAAGCGAAACAATATTTGAGTTAGGAATATTAGCCCCCGAATTAATATTTACACCAATTGATTGCCCTCGAAGTTATTTTTTTGTTATTAATTTTGAGCAAACACTTTGCCGCTGCCGCTCTGGGCCCTCTGTTTTCTTCTTTCTGCCATCTTGAAGATTGAATCCTTGGCACTGATTCAGCCACTCCACCCTCGAAATTGTATCAATCTGCAGAAGCCCGCCGAAGGTCGCTGGCGCAAATCTCGTTTCTCGCATGGCCCCCAACCATTTGGCATTTTGACTTTGGCCACACAGCGCATTCCTCGTTCGGGGGGCTAAACAGATTTCAATAAAATGAATTTCAAGTGGCCAGGATGCCGGCTCCTTGGCCCTGTTGTTTCGCTTTCAGTGCGCTGTGTGTTTTATGTGTGCGCCTCATGCGGCTTTCCTTTTCATTTTTAGTGGCAATATGCAAAGGGAACAAAACACCAAATATTTCCGTATGGGCCATAAAAAAGCGACGCACCCCCCTGGGGGGATTTTCGTCGGGGGTTTGAGAGGTTTTTTTTTGGTTTTTGGGGCATCATTTGATTTGTGGCACGGCGCGTTTGCTGCAACCCGAGGTTATCTCTCGCTCCATCGCAGCGGCTTTTCTATTCGCTTTTTCCTTTTCCTGTTATTGCTTCAGTGCTGGGAAATTTAAATGGCAAAAACAAGAGAAAATATGACGATAACAAAATAGAGTTTACAACTCAACTTCCTCGAAATACAATTTCGAACCTTATAAGACGCTCAATGGAGGGTCAAATTAAATCTACACAAAAATATACGCCAGGATCAAATCGATATGCGCATGGTAAATTTGTGGTATTTATACACATATCGTTTTTACCATTATTTCATGGTAAAATCGACATTAAAATGTAACTTTTTTGATTTCCCTCCCTTTCGGAGATTTTCTGACTTCGAAAAAGAGAGGAAAAATAAAAATGGCGACCTGAATTACATAAGTGGGAGCGAGAAAGACACATTCGAAATTTGAAGTGGCCTACATAGAAAGTGAGGTATACATTTCGAACATATCAAATTGATATGAGCGCTATCAAGTCAAAATTGATTCCGGATTTAATCAAATTGATTATAATTTCGTATCAACTTTTTTTTGGGTATATAGGCATTTAAATAATTTTGGCATTGCAGACAATTTTTTTTTTGATTCCTAAATCAATTTTTCTTTTTTTTTCAAGTCTCAAAAATCTTTCTAATTGGTTTTTAAAACTCCGGAAAAAAATGCATAAACTAAACTATGTTAAAACTTTAAAGATTACCTAATAATTAAAAAAAAATTTAATAAACCTCTGCAAGTTAGTGTAATTTCGCTGTTCCACCTCTAAAACTGGCTAGAAAGCAGCTGAATTGGCAGCTCAGCTTGGCCGTTTTCCTATCTGTGTCCATTTTTTATGGTCAGCCACCGCCCGCTGGGCAGCTCCGTTTGTTTGTCACTTTGCCCCCGACTTCCCCTTTTGTTTGTTTCGCTTATTTTTCGCCTTTTGCCTTGGCTTTCCTCTTTTTTGTGTTGTTTACTTATTTTCCTTCCTATATTTTTTTTTTTTTTGCAATATTTAGCCAATAGTCCGTGCATTGTTTGAGCAGCGCTTTGTTTGTGCGCCTGCCGCTGCCAGGATAAGCCAACGGGGGGAGCAGGGGGGAGGAGGAGTAAGCTTTTCATTAACGCACTGCTGATGCGGCTGACGTTGATGCGACTTGTCCAAAAACCCATACCACCACTCGATTCACTGGAGCGTGCAGTTTATCAATTAGCTGTCCAGAGCAGTTAATTGCCATTGCCCCACCAAGTAGACAGCCATCGCAACCACCCAACCACCCACTTAACGACCAAGGACTTACAAACTCGGTTTGCGGACTGGGGGCAATCCAGTGCTCGGGATTCGCTGGTATCGCCTCCGCCAGGCACGGATCGAAGCTGGACGGTCGTTTTTTAACAAAGTCTACGGGCAGGCTGTAATCATCACAGATGGCAATCTGGAATGGAACGACAAGAAGAGGGATAACCACAATTAGTCAGAGTTGAAGGCAAGCCGCAGAGATAAAAATAACATTCGCCAAGGTTGCTAAAAATATATATATTTGTATATTTAACACAGTCATCGTCGAGAAACGGGTTTGCAAATGCACTAAATTTAACTTAAGTACACAAAAATAATTAATCAAAAAGAAAAAGGTTCTCAAATCAAGTATTTCTATTCTCAATTTGAGGATGTACTCATTTTGAGTACATTTTTCGGATAAAAGTCTTATATTTTTCACCAATTTTACCCTTTTATTTCCTTACAAATTCAGAAAATGTAATCTAAGTACACAAAAAGAATTAATCAAGAAGATTGACGTTCTTAAATCAAGTATTTCTATTATTAATTTAAGGATAAACTCAATTTGGGTACAAATTTCGTAAAAAAGTTGTATATTTTCGCCAATTTCACCCTTGTTGTTTCCTTGAAAATTCAGTAAATTTATTTCTTATATTTTCACAAGTAAATTTAGCTTATGTACACAAAAAGAATTAATCAAGAAGAATAAAGTTCTCAAATCAAGTATTTCTACTCTCATTTTGAGTAAAATATTCGGATAAAAAGTCTTATATTTTCACCAATTGTCTTCCCCTTATTTCATCCCGTTTTTGTAGAAAAATAAGTTTTGTTGTAAGTAAAAAATTCACAATTTGAGTGTAAAGTTCTTGATTAATTTTTTCAGTGATAATCACTTTCAATATAAAAATAAGAAAAAATCGTAAATATATATAGAGAGTTTATAAAGTTCAACTAAATAAATTATTTCTAAATTGTGAGACCTCTTTTAACTTAATTCCAATTTACAAAATTTATAACATTGATCAATTTCTTGGCTATTTCAAAGCCTTAAAATACATTTTTGATGCGTTATGCCACGGCACATATGAATACCCTTGAACCGAATGAAAGGCGGGTATAATAAAGCGAGGGAAAAACAATAACGAACGCCACGACACGTGCACCTCAAGTGTGTGTGAACCCCACCCGCCTTTCTTCCTCCTTCCACGTTCCACCCCACCCACTATCTTTTGGGCCCGAAAGCAGACTTTCTTGCCATTTTGCTGAGCGTCTGCGTCATCAAAAGTGTACAACAATGGCTAAATTACAGTTACAATTAAAAATGGCGACGATGCTTTTCCAGCTGGTTCTTTTGTTCGGACTTCCCCCCTTATCGCTGCCACCCACTTTCACCGCCCAGGTGCTGCGGATCCAAGTCCAGATGATGCAAATGCACAAAGCTTTGTGCGCTGTTGATACCGAAGGCAAAGGACTCGAGTATTGCAATTAACGTTAAGTGGGATGGAGCGAGCAGGCGGTGTTCCACGGTCTTATATGGCGGATCCGGATTGAGAGGGGAGAAGGGGAAAGGGGGAGTGGGAAGAGCACGAAAGCTTAGCAGCTGATGGAAGCGATTCGAGATGGATTAAAGCGGGCAACAAATTACCGGCTTAGGACAAACTTATTTTGGTTATTTTACAGAATTCCCCTTAAAAATTCATTTAGGGCAGAAAGTACAGTAGGTGGCAAAGGGCTGGCAGAAAGGGTATAAAATATCCCTAGGTCAAACATCATGGGCAGTCTTGACCAGCTAACAAGAAATTCAAAAGTGCTAGGATTTTGGCGAACTCTAGGACATATTTGGTTTTAAAAAAGCACAACAATTTGCACTCACTGGGAAGTGAACCTCGAACTTTTCACATCAGCCGGAAAGTGAGGTTATGGTTAATTATGAGGTTGTTATCTGCTCAGAACAGTTCGTCGTTTTAATTTGGGATTATTTTTGACAAAATTATAGAAAAAACATTCTATAAAAAAATTAAATTTTGGCCAAAAATAGAAATTGCGATTTTTCACCAAAAAAAAAAGTATTTTGTCCATAATAATGAAAATAATTGTCCGAATATGGAATGGCATACCTTCCCGAACTCGTAGTTAAATTTCCTACAACTTGACATTTCCAGAATTTATTTTTTTGAAATTTTTTTTCAAAAAATTGTGATACAAAAAAAATCGAAAAATTTAAAAAATTTTTAATTTTTCCAAATCAGCCGGAGAGTGCACTATTATTACTTATTAGGTTGTTATTTGCTCAGAACAGTTCGCCGTTTTAATATCAGAGCATTTTTGCAAAAATTAGAGCAAAAACAAATTATACGAAAAATCGGATTTTGGCCAAAAATCGAAATCTTCATTTTCCGCCAATAAAACGGTCAGTATTTTGGTTATAAAAATGGAACTAATACAACTTGGCATTTCCAGAAAAAATATTTATTTTTTTGAATTTTTTTTCCAAAAATTGTGATACAACCCCTTACAAAAAAATCGAAAATTTGAAAAATTTTACATTTTCCCAAATCAGCCGGAGAGTGCACTAATATTAATTATTAGGTTGTTATCTGCTCAAAACAGTTCGCGCTTTTAATATAGGAGCATTTTTGCAAAAATTAGAGCAAAAAGAAATTATACAAAAAATCGGATTTTGGCCAAAAATCGAAATCTTCATTTTCCGCCAATAAAACGGTCAGTATTTTGGGTATAAAAATTGAACTAATTGTCCAAATATGGAATGAAATACCTTCCTGAACTCGTAGTTAAATTCTCTAAAACTTGGCATTTCCAGAAAAAAATTGTATTTTATGGAAATTTTTTTCAAAAAATTGTGATACAACCCCTTACAAAAAAATCAAAAATTTGAAAAATTTTTAATTTTTCCAAATCAGCCGGAGAGTGCACTATTATTAATTATTAGGTTGTTATCTGCTCAGAACAGTTCGCCGTTTTAATATCAGAGCATTTTTGCAAAAATTAGAGCAAAAACAAATTATACGAAAAATCGGAGTTTGGCCAAAAATTGAAATCTTCATTTTCCGCCAATAAAACGGTCAGTATTTTGGTTATAAAAACGGAACTAATTGTCCAAATATGGAATGGCATACCTTCCCGAACTCGTAGTTAAATTTCCTACAACTTGGCATTTCCAGAAAAAATTTTATTTTTTTGAATTTTTTTTCAAAAAATTGTGATACAACCCCTTACAAAAAAATCGAAAATTTGAAAAATTTTTAATTTTCCCAAATCAGCCGGAGAGTGCACTAATATTAATTATTAGGTTGTTATCTGCTCAAAACAGTTCGCG
This sequence comes from Drosophila mimetica, assembly GCA_037075245.1. Taxonomy (NCBI): domain Eukaryota; kingdom Metazoa; phylum Arthropoda; class Insecta; order Diptera; family Drosophilidae; genus Drosophila; species Drosophila mimetica. Next base: position 9,223,955 of record JBAMCH010000005.1, read on the forward strand.
CTTTTAATATCGGAGCATTTTTGCAAAAATTAGAGCAAAAAGAAATTATACAAAAAATCGGATTTTGACCAAAAATCGAAATCTTCATTTTCCGCCAATAAAACGGTCAGTATTTTGGTTATAAAAATGGAACTAATTGTCCAAATATGGAATGAAATACCTTCCTGAACTCGTAGTTAAATTTCCTACAACTTGGAATTTCAGGCATAAAATTTATTTTTTTTGAAAATTTTCTCAAACAATTGTGATGCTACCCCTTAAAAAAAAATTCAAAAATTTGAAAATCTTTAAAATTTCTCAAATCAGCCGGAAAGTGCACTTTTATTAATTGTTGGGTTGTTAAGTTTAGTTCAAAGTACTGTTGATCCCAAAAGCGAAAAAAAAACTTCAGCTTTTCTACACCTAATATTTCCCCAAACAAAAAAAAAGGTCAGCTAATCACTTGTCCAAGTACAGTTGCCACACCTGCCTTTAAGCTAATTTCGTTAGGGCTATTAAGACTATCTTATTCTTATTATCTGGTACAACAACAAAAGAAAACCAAGCCTTATTTAATTGCCTGCTTGTCAGAACTTGTCGCAGTTTTCGCCACAAGGTCGTAGAGAGAAACTGGGAAGGGAAACGCAGACAGACGCTACAAATTCAATCAGAGAGGAAAGTTTCCGGGCAGCCAAGCGCGAATTCGCTGTAAATCCCAGGTCTAGAGATCTGTGTGGATGTCAGTCCGCTCGCTTATTATAGCTACCTCGAAGTACACTTGCAGGCGATAAAGTTGACGACAAGTGCGGCAATACCATTCCAGTCCGGATGGGTAACCACCTCCTTCCAGAAGCTGCGCCGCCACATCCCCGGTGACATCGACGCAGCCGTGGTGGAAGCGACTGCCACAGGGACCCGCACACTCCACCGCCGCCTCGGCGACATTAAAATCAATCCAGCAGAGACGACAGAACATGTTGCCAATATTTTTCCAACAACGACCGACAACACTTAAGAAAATTACAAAAAAAAAATGTTATCCCGCAAGCGAGCGTCTCAGGTGTTGACATGCGAACGCCGTACACCGGAATGAAATGAAATAAACTTAAAATCAACGACGAACGCACTGGGCCACTTCTTGGGTTTGTGGTATGAAAGGGCAAACTATGGCCAACTTTTGTGCACAGATGTTGTCGCTGATGTCCCGGGGCCATGATGTGCAATTGAAAGGCCAACTGAGGGAGGACTCGCAGGAGTCGTTCGGGCAATTGGCCGGTTAGTGCACCCAATGCCAGAGTCTCGAGGTGTTAACATCCTCTGACATGGGTCAGTTGGGCGGTAAAAACATATATTACGGACGGCATTTATTGACCAAAGTTTAGATAATTTAAGTGCCAGTGTAGAATAGACCTTCTCTTTCTGAGATAGAAAGAACTACAAATTACATCAGAAGAACAGGTCACATCTAGTATTATTTATGAATAATTAGTAAAATAATCTTAACTATTTTACAACACTGGAAAATTGTAAAAACCCTAATATGACACTTTAATCATTATGCAACACTGTTCTTTTAATTGCAGCACGTGTTTCTAAAAATACTTGATTTACATATTTGAAAATTCCTTGGCAATGCCATTCCAACGTTAAATAGCTAAATAATGAGTTAAAAATCGTTTATCAACACTGTCGGTTCATTAAAAGCACTATATTTAGTTTGTGAACATTTCCTTCATCTGGTTTCTTGTCCTTAATAAACCTCCGTTTTTCCAGTGAAAGTTGAGTGGTTCCTTCCCCTTCTTCGAGGCAAACCAACTTGTAGGACAGACATCGCCACGATGAGTCATTGCTTGGCCAACATCGTGATTGCCACTTTGGCTCACGACCCACTCGACTCACGGGTCTTTGAGCCAAATGCAAAATGCAAAAGGCAGAAAGCAGAATGCACACACCTACTCCCACTGCGAGTCCCAAATGGAAATGGTTACGGGGCTCTGTTGGTCTGGTTGGTCTGGCTCATTGCCTCGCTGTCTGGTTGAGTAAATATCATAAATTTTAAAGGCGGCATTAATGCGCTCGTTCCGCACAAGAGTTGCAGGTAAGAGCTGCAAGGCTGCCCGGCTGCCAGCCATTTTCGGTTTTCCTCCGTTTTCTTTTCTCCTCTCCTTTCCTCTCCTCTCCTCAGCATAACCTGCATAACCGCAGGCACTTTGGCACCGGGCCCACTGCAACGAGTTCTGGCCACATGTTGCCCTTGTCTCCAAGCCAACTGGCTTTTGTGTGACACATTTTGGCCGCGCAGGAAATGATGCCTCGCTTCTTGGTTCTTCGTTCTCGGTTCTCGGCTCTTTCAACTGGCATATTGCGGAGATTGCGTTGCCACACAACACACAAAATCGTTTGCATCTTGTGGCATCCTCCGTGCCTCCAGCCTCCATCGCATCGCCGTGCTTTGTGCTGGCTTTGATTTTTATTAAAATGACACCGACAGGTTGCACAAAAGTGCCCGTGGTGTGGTGGCGGTGGCTGCTGCTTCATATGCAATGCCATTGCGTCCACATTGCTCCGGTGACCTCAGAGTCTTTCACTGAACAAATGGGTGGAATGAAAGGAATGCCAACCATTTAGATAGTGCACCATTGTGCGCTTTGTGGCAAGTGACATTTCTGTCGAATGGCTAAAACTTCTGGCTTTGATATCCTTTGCGTTTAAAACTAAATATCGAGTTTAGCACTAGGAAACTGCCAATCCTATAGAACTGAAAGTACAGTATTTTTTGTAGGCTTATAGAATTTTAATTTTTTTTTAAACATTTTACGGCTTTGGTCCTTCAAGTCTATTGATCAATTGAAAATAAACAAATCTGATGCAAAAACAATGATACCTATGCACAGGAAAACCCCTACCTTACCAAACTTTATTTCATATCAACAATAATCTGATATGATATGATAAATGACAAATTTATGATTCAAACATATCAATTTGATAAGTTATCATATCAGTTTTTTTATTATACCAAATGTAGTAATTTTTAACAAATAATTTAAAAAAAGAAAAATATATAAATAACTTGATCTTTAAGAAATATAAAATAGACCTGCACATATCAATCTGATCCTTTTCCATATTTTTTCTATGAGCAATACAAATATTTCCTCCCAGTCTTTGTTTTTTAGGTTGATCTCAAAGGCATTTCAAGGACACATAATATTCGTACAAGTTAACCCAAAACTGTTGATTGTTTACCTTCGTTAGGGAACTCCCCATTTCAATCAGCCAATAATCTGGTATCCTAATTGAGTTAGTATCAGCATGTAATCTCCGCCCAGTTCTGTGCCCTTGTCACTCTCTATTTCGCTAATTCGCGGCCCTAATCCAGATGTTTAGCTTCGCTAATTGGCAAGAGAAAGCCGGCAGGCAGACCTTTGACCTTTGCTGGGCAATCCGTTGGACTGCTTGTCTGTCTGACTGGCTGATTGATTGATTGATTAATCGATTGGCTAGCTCAGTGCTCAGTGCTCCCACCTTGTTGCCATCAACTCGTTTGTTGTTATGCTCTTCCGTTTGTCGTTCGCGCACTCGTCGTTCTTGATTGATTAGTTAGCCGAATTGGGGGATGGTGAATGGGCCACTTTCAATTACCAATTATGGGGCTAACAACGCAAGGAGCCCGAAAGCCACAGTCAAAGCCAAACACAAAACCCATGCCCCCAGTATCCCCGTTGGCCTTTTGGCCTTTAACGCTCAATTGATTTGTTTGGTTAATGCGTGGCCGATTACAGGTAAATTTCCGCCCTCTGACCGGGCAATTGCTTCGCGAACTGTTTACACACTTCATACACACCACACTTACTTTTCCACCCCCCCGGAAAGAGGGTAGACCCCCCCATATTCCCCCACCATTATAACCCATCTCCCTTCATTATGTTTGGAAACTTTTTAATAGCTCTTCGGACAAGCATTTTGCGGCATGTGCGCCGGCAAGTATGCAAAATATTTTTAATTTTTTCCGCTTCCCCACAAAGCCCCTGCAAATGCGACCCCTCTGCAGCGGAACCATTAAAAATGGCCGACGTGGCCTCGTCAATGGGACATTTGGGAGCACCAGACAGGAGCTACACTCGAAAAAAAATATTAGAAAAATGTTTCCCAAGGTTTACAACAAGAATATTGCCTGTTTTGAATTTCAAATACCTGTTACTCAGCTAAAGCAAGCAGTGGCAAGCAGGGTAAAGCAAGCAAGTGGCGCCATCTATGTGGCGGACAAAACATTATTTGCTTATAACTTTTTACTGAGTGGTCAGATTTCAAAAATTTCTTTTACTTTTCGGAAGGTATTAATAAAGCAAACAAAATGGCGTTTACACTTTAAAATTTTTAACCATAGAAAGAAAAAATTAAATTAAATTTTGTAAATAACATTTATTAATTTAAATAATGAAGAGGATTCAAAAAATTTAAGAAATATTTATTATTAAGGGATTTTTAAAAGGTATAAAATATTTTTTAAAATTAAAATTTAAAATGACTCAATAATTTGTAAACATATATTTTCTTTCTAAAGTAACCCTCATTGTTTTTCAGTGTCGCAGCAAAACGGTAAAAAGCAAAGTTTCAAGTGCTCTCCCCCAGTGGATTCAGTGGATTCTGCAGGTTGAGGGAGGTCGCTGAAGGGTGTCATCGTCAAAGCGTTCCCTCGACTGCAGCCGTCACTTTCCGGGGTTTTGTAAGACGAGGGGTGGGGGGGGGAGTTACCCGCTGACTTTGCTTTTGGGGTTGCACATAAATTTTAATTAAATATTTTTCGGTATGTTTCGATGTGTTTCTGTTTGTGTTTTTAAAGCCAGACAGTTGATGTGGCACGAAAGCTGCGGATGGGTGGTGCGTCGCACCCGTATCTATGCACCACTTGAAACGTTGAAACGCTGTGTGCACCACCTGACTGCCACGAGCAGACCCAAACCAAAACAGAACAGAACAGAAAAAAAAGATGTAGAAAAGGAGGCTGGAGGTCTATAAATTTCAATGTCGCACCACTCAAACCAGACGCGATGCGTGCCAGCAGACAACTTTGACTTTGCCAGCGAGTCAAGGGTGGCAGGAGATCAGAAACCAGCCACATTCACAACCCCGACCAACTGCTGGCCAAGTGACAACGACCACCCCTTTGGGCCACATAAATTGTTTGGCCAAATGTAATGAAAATCACAAAAAATTAGAGATCCCAAAAAAAGGGCCCAATTGATTACGGAAGCGAAGTGGAAATACTCTAAAGGTCACAAGTTCACTTCAAAAAAAATGAAAAGATTTTTAAAGAATTATTTTACATGGTTTATAATATAATATTTATAATTATTGGGTAATGTTCCTGAAGTATATTGATTTTTAATAAACTAACCTGTAGAACTTGATTTAATTTTTACATTTTAATTATATTTTATTAATTTTAATATTTTTATATTGATTTTTAATAAACCTGTATTTTGATTTTAATTATATTTTATTCATTTTAATATTTTATTATTTTTAAACTTGACTAAAAATTACGACTCCTAAAAAAACTGTAAATAACATTAATATATCATAGTTATATGTTTGAAAATTCGAAAATAACTGACTCAAATCTTAAAAAAAATTAAATATTAATAATGCGAACCCATTTACTATAATAATATGGTTTTTATGCTTGAAAATTCGGAAATAACTTAATCAAATCTTTAATAATGTGAACCCATATACGATAATGAAATTATATTAGTGGAAAACTTATGGTTTTTATGTTCGAAAATTCGGAAATAACTGCCTCAAATCTTAAAAAACTGTAGATAATAATAATGTAAATCCATAACCAATAATAAAATTATTTTATTGGAAAATAAATCATAACCATATGCTTTCCATGTTCGAAAATTCGGAAATAACTGCCTGAAAATCGAATTAGTGGGTATATATTTGAATTCGCATTCATTTATTCATTTGTGAAACCTTTTGAAAGGGTATCGGAAAGGGTGAAAACGGATAAGGAGACTGCCGCCAAGTGGAACCGTAAAGCAAATAAATTCATTTGTGGCCGCTGACCAAGGCCGGTTGAGTTTTAAATACTACACATGTTGCCAAAACGTACAACCGGCCCCGCCTCCCCCCTCTCCCCCTCCCTCAGCCGATGCTGGCCAGTGCAAAGCGAAGCCAACTTCCTGTTTCCGGTCCGTAGTCCTGTAGACCTGTAGACCTGCAGTCCTGTATGTGAAGTCCTGTAGCTGGCATTTGTATACGTATTCGGGGCTCCTTTCGTTGCCACCACAGTTGAGCGAACATTGGAAATTGTTCTGCTCACGGGAGCAGAAGTTGAGCGGGTGGCACTTTATCGAGTGGGTGAGTGGTTCAGTGGGTGGTTCAATGGTTGGGTGGTTGTACCGAGAGGCCCATCGTCCCTGTTGTAGTTTTGTGAACTTTGCAGAAATGCAGTGACCGGAAAGTTGTAATATCCAATCGCCACTTTATTTGCGAATATTTCCAGCCATCATCCCACTCCCTTCCCCTTCCCCTTCCCCTCTCCCATTTATCCCTGGGGCCGCAGTGCTTGCTGGCCTTTGTTTAAATGGGCATTACGTGGCGGTGGCCAAATGAATTGCCCATTGCCGAGTGGCCATAATTGAGACCCAATGGCCAATGGCCATTCCCCAGATCGGAAATTACAGTACAGTCGCTCCAGTTAGCCGCTAACCTCAAAATGCAATCAAACTTTGGCAGTTTTGCAGACTGCGGATAGCGGATAGCAAATAGCGGACAGCGGATTGTGGGTTAGGTCAGCCATCATCCTGGGCCATTGGCCATTATCTAAGCCGAACTCTTCTTCTTTTTCGCCGGGTTCTTTATGGTTATTTCATCAATTTAGGTGGCATGCAGTTGACCACATTTGATTTGTATTCTCCATGATGGGCATTTTGAAACGGGGTTTTTTGGTGAAATTGGATAGCCAGTTAGTCAGATCAAAACAAGCAAGAAATGTAATAAAAATGTTATGGAAAATTAAATCTCCAGTGCCTTAAAAATGTATTTTAGATGGGTTTTCCTAACCAATTTCCATTTTTAAAATATGCGAGGGGTCCCACAGAAACAGTTTAGCGCTGAAATGCCCAAAAACTTATATTGATGCTTATGAAAAACTCACCTATTTTAACAAATATTATAATAATTAAACTATTATACCTACATGTCCAATTTAATAATAAAAAAATTTAAAACAATATTTTTTGTAAGATATTTTGGTATTTTTTTTTAACTTTTTATATTTTTAAAAAATATTATAGAAACTAAATCTCTCCTACATTAATCTTAAGCTATTGAGTAATACAAATAATTTAAAAAGATGTTTAATTTAATAATAAATAACGTTTTAACATATTATTTTTTATAAGATATTTTTTTTTTTGTAATTTATGTTTTTTATTCAAAAAAAAACCTGCACTGAAAAAATATCATAGAACCTAAATTTGTTATACATTAACTATTAAAATAAATAATAAAAATATTATACAAATATAAGTATTGAATTACAAAATACCTTTGAAAGTACCTATTAAAACGAAATTTTCGACATGGACCTGAAATATAACCTTTATAATATTTAGTATTAAATTAATAGCAAACTTTTATACTAAATCTGGTATATTTTGAACCCAACAAGTATTGAGGGTTAAAGTATGCTTTTTTACCATCACTTCTTCAGACTTATTAGCCTCAACCAACTTATCCGCTCTAAACATTAAGATAACCACAATTTTTGGCAAGAGTTCAACTATGTTTAAAGGAGATTGTCCCGAGTAAACCGCAAGGCATGGTCCTAAAAACAACCCAATGAAATTGGATTTCCTACAGAAAACCCCACTTTTTGTGTGTGTGTGTTTGTGGCTCCTGGGGAAACCCTTTTCTGTGGAGTCACAAGGACACACGGTGACTAATCTGGCATTTGATGGGACAGTTGGCAGGTTCCACTATGTCACCACCATTGGGAGACCGCACCACCACCACCCGCACCCGCACCCGCACCACTAAAAACTACCCAAGATGTGGCCATATCCATATCCTTTACCACTCCAGCCACTGTGTGTTGGCATTCCTGGGCATATGGGTCCAATTACGCAGCATTTCCGGCGCTTCCTTGGGGTTTCCCCGCTTCATAAGGGATATACACACACACACACGAGTATGGCAGCGCATCTACAAACACTTCACGCCTGACATTTGACAAGACGCTGGCTGCTTTTCCCGCATGACGTCTACAAAATAAAATAAGCGGGAGAGCTGGAGAAAAAAGAAATCCAAATGCGAAAAAATGGCAATAATATTTTTATGGGCATAAATAATACAACAGCCAGAGGGGATGGATGATGCTTCTTGGTTCCAGAGGGGGTAGGCGGGGGGGAACTGTTTTTCACGCCATTTTCCTGGAGCGGGTGGGAAATGGAATGGAGTGGGTGGGGTGGGGTGGTGGAAACTTTGGGCTTGGCCTAACCGCACGCATTTAATGTCGGCAAAGTCGATTAAGCTTTGTCCGCTGCCAAAGGCAAAGGCAGCTGCTAACTGGAAAGGGGACACTACCAAGGACATCCCCCACCCCCCATCTTCCATCAGGATTCCCCCACCGAGCAGTTAATGGCTTGTCTATGACTCAGCCACAGCTGCGGGGAATCAGTCTCTCACTTCCATCCATGTCATTGTTATTAGTCCGGCGAGCAAAAAACAATTTCCACAAAAATTCCATTGCCAAAAAAGCATGGCAATGAGCTAGATTTATCCCAAAACAGACAGCAGCAGCCTTGAAACGCACAATTTATGGCAAGCAAATTGAAAAGATTGCCCAGCGAAATTGAAAAGAAATATTTAATTTTTAATGCCATTAAAATCTCAAAGTGCTGGAAAAATCTTGAAAGGTTCTTTTAAATGAAATACATAAATAATTTGGAAGGATCAACAGTTTACTTGTTAAAAAAATAATTTAATTTATTATCATTATTATTATTTAATCTATTTTTAGGTAAATATTTTTCGTAAAAGTAATTCCAACGTTCAGGGATTTGTTTAATGTTAAATGTCTTCTAAAAAATACTTCATTTTTAATTTGAAAAATTTTTAAAATATTTTTCTGAAAGGCATTAAGATACCCCACAAAGTTGCATACCAAATTTTAAAATAATTGAAATGAGCCTCAAGTGCTGCATGAATTTCCCAATCGAAGCTTATTTCTACAAATATTTTTAAAAAACAAACGGTAAGAGATTAAAAAAAATAAAAAATACAGGTTGGTTTCTTTCAATCCTCTATCGAAAATTCGAGTTTTTTCGATATTTTCTGAGATTTTACTAATTTTTTTTTAATTTGCCCTTAAATAGATCAACTTTGGTGTTTCATTTTCTCCTTTTAGCCTAAACACAATCGCCCAGCCAACCACATATTCAAATATTATTTCAACAGATTAAATTTCAATAAGGCTAGACTCCAAAAACTTTAAGTGGATAACTTGTAGGTTTGCACAGGCTCCCTTTCGTAATTGTTGCTAGGCAAACAAGTTCCGTTTTCCGCCTGCTGCCTTTGGAGATGTCTCAAAATGTTCTATTCCGACCAAATATTCGAGGAATTTCATTTATGAATCCCCACTCGAGGGTTACGCGCACGAGGCCCTGGCCGCGGGGTTAAAACATCAAAAAACGGAGCTCGGCATAATGCTGAGCAAATACGGCATTTCTGTGGATAAACCACCTACCCACCCATCACACAGCCTCCCAAGCGTTCAACCACCCAACCACCCACTGGCCCCGCAAGATAAACAAATAATTGGCGATGATGTGAGGTTGATGTTTTTCGGCGAGTGGAAAAGTCGCTGACAGGTGGCAGCCATACACCGCGCCACCCATTTCACCCCCCACCCACTTTTCCATCCTTAATCCCTTATCCCTCAAGTAAATGTTTTCATTTCGCTGTCGAGACTAACGGCAATTTGTCTGCCCGTATAAGTGCCTGTCTGTGCCGAGCTGCACTGAGGGAAATGGTTACCTATTATTCATTTCAAACTGGAAATAATCAAGACATCTCTTATAAAGGTGCCTAAAAGTATGCAATGAAAAATATCATGTAATTTGGTAAGGAATCCATCGAATTTTTGTTCATGTTTCGAACTTAAAGTCTAAATCAAAGCAAGGTTATCCGCGAAAGTAATATTATCCATTTCACTATTCGCAAAATGTACATAGATGTAAAAAAAAGAACAATTTTTGTAAATCTATAAAAGTGTCTAAAAGTATGCAGCGTAATTTTGTAAGGATTGTAGGGATTAAACTTTTTTTTAATTTTAAGTTTCAAATAAATATATTTACAAAAATCTATAAAATTTGTAATCTATAAAGGTGTCTAAAAGTATGCAGTGAAAAATTTCATGTAATTTTGTAGGGAATCCATCAACAAATATTGTTGCATACTTTTAGATGTATTTTTCAAACAACATGTAGTTTCGCTAGCAACCTTGGCTCATGTTTCGAGCTCAAAGCCCAAAATCATATCAAGTTTATCCCTCTTTTCTCTCTGTGTATCTGTGCGTGAGTGTGTTTAAGGATATACAGCTCATTAAATACAAATCAGCTTAGGCAGCAGCCGCAAATGGCGCACATTTTTGTGCGAACCACTGAAGGAACCGAGAATGTGCGCCCCACTGCAATTAAATTTGCCGCCCAAAACGGAAAGGACAAGTGTAATCCCTCCCCCCGCACGCTACCCCCCGCGAGGAAATTTCACTTAAGCCGCAGGTAAGACATGGAGCAGGGAGCCATGGAACACGCTTATCAGACAGACGCCATTGGACACAACTCAATTTGCCAACGCGTCGGCCAAAGTTAATTTAAAAAGCAAATATAAACGAAAATACCCCAACCAGTTTTCGGGTTTCGGGAGGTTTTTGGGAGGATGGCTGGTCGGTGGGTGTGTGCACTTAAGCCGAAGGACATAAACAGCAACAAGAGCAGCCGGCAACATCATCATGGTCGTCAACGTCCAGACACTAATTAGTAATCCTTGACACGAGTTTCTTTGTCATTAAATATGCTACATGCGCACCACCCAACAGCCCACACCACCCACCGCACACCACTCACCACACCCATCAAACCACTCTGATGTTGTTGTAATTATTTGTCCACAGGTATTATGGCTTGGAATGGAATAACTTTGCTGGCTGGGTATCAGGTTATGCCAAAAGGGATCCAGGAGCCACCTAATCCATCCACCCATTCTACAAAACCTGGACCCTCATTCCAACCGCATTATCCCCTCTTATGACTCTATCTATTCCACTTTCCGGCAGACATCCATGAGTCACAACATCAACAAAAATCTATCTTAACTACGCAGCACCAACACAGGGACGAGAAAAACACACACACACACACACGTGCAAATTATGAGTAATAAAGTAGTACACTGAGAGAATAATATTTTGGAAAAACTAAAGTAAGAAATGGCAGGGTCACACTTTGCTCTATCGATGGAGTAAGTGATGAGTTGAAAAAAAGAAAAGTAAAGTAAAAAGTAAAAAGAAAAGTAAAAATTATTTTTATAAAAAATATTAATATTTATTTTTTAATTATTACACTATGTTACATCAAAAATTTCAATTCGTTACAAATTTTCAAACTAAACTGCGTTCTCCAAAAAGTTCCCCGACGCAAAGATTTTGAGTAAAAGGACCTCAAAGTTGGAAAAATGCTAAAAAATGACCAACTTTTCGAGCGTATTACAGACAAACGGCTTCATGATTTGTTTTGCTGTCAAAGTATTTTAAAAGTGTCACTCTTTATCTTTCAAAGCTACTACTCAGAATTAAGATTTTTCAAAAGGGGGAAATAAATGAATGCGACAAAGGCAAAACAAATTACACATTGTACACCTTTACCGGTTTGCCTAAAAGTATGCTCTACAAAATATATAGATTTGTATAAGGCACATGACAATTCTATTCATTTGACATCCATTTTATAGTGCATACTTTTGGGCAAACTGGTGAAGGTCCTTAAAGATTTTCACATTCAGGTTATTTGTTTTGGTCTCAAATTTTTTGATGATTTGTATTATAAATTTATTTTCCAGTGCACTCCGAGTGGTGTACAAGATCAATAACCGAAGGAGGCCACAGCTACAACATCTAAAGCTGATTCCCAGCTGGGCCAACGGCAAAAAATACCATTTCCATAATCTGACAATTTGTAATTCATAGTAAATATGAAAATTTGATGTGAATTTGCTGCGATTTCTTCCAATCTCTATCTCAAACTCGCACCCACATGTGGCCACTTCCAAGGGGCCGGCAAAAGCCAGGGGCATAAATCAGATTTATATTTTTCCACATTCACGTTGCACACTTTCCGGCTGCAGCTGCCGGCACAGTGGCGCCAAAGTAACCTTTAAGAATTCTTGAAAGATGTGTAAATAGTTTGCGTAACTTTTATTTGGGTACCCAGAATATAAGGACAGTTTTTTATTGATTAAAAAAAATTAAGTATATTTGTAGGTTGTTTATACTTAGAGTTTACATGGTCACAAATATTAATTTAAAATATTTAGTTAAGTTTAGTTTTTTTAAATACCAATCTTTATTAGTTTTTAAAATTTTTTAAACACACAAAATTTTCTAAAAATTTTTTTTTAAATAATTATATATCAATAATATTGCCCAACTTTGGAATTCAAAGTGAAATTCGACATTGTAAACTTTAGATTTCATCTAGGAGGTTCCCCCATTTTCGGCCTTATTGATTTTTTCCAATCAAATTTTCGTAGCATACCAATGTGCAGGAAGGGCATCAGGCTGATTCGATTCTTGGAGTCCTTTTGCCATCTGAGCCTTCTTCGTCTTTTGCCGCCACCACCCACCCCCCTACACTTCTCCTTCGCCCCATCTTCTTATGGCCGTTTCGCCTTTGGCTTATTGAAATGCCGTCGATGTCGCTGTTGTCGCCTGTCGGTGCAACGGAAATGTAACCGCAAAAATTCAAAGCGGCAGACGCAATTTGTTGCGCACATGTGACGACGCCCTTGTTTGTGTGTGTAAGTATCTGTGTGTGCCGGTGTAACGGTAGATATAAAGGCACCGGCGACGATGACGCATTTTGTGCCCCATGTCGAAGCTCTGGGGACACCGACTGCTGCACTGACGAAAAATATAACCTGATTTCAGGTTTTTCACTTTTAAATGTGGCGCCATCTATGTGGAGGATTTATTTTATTATTTGCTCATAACTTTTGAATAAGTGGTCCGATTTGAAAAATTTCTTCTGCACTTCGGTAGGTATTACAAAGGCAAACAAAACTGCACTTTCACTTTTATAAAATCTGCAAAAATGTGGGCGCATAGGAACCCAAGAATCCGTGTGGTGAGTCTTAACTTTCAAGTTTTTGTAGCTTCCGCGATCTCGGTTAGTGATCCTGATCTTTATAGAGTTGCAAACGCTTCTTTCTCCCTCTTACAAACTTTTCGACGAATACAATATACTGTCCAAACGATCCACTTCTTATAATGAATTAGGATAATTTTTAAAAAATAATTTTTGAGGAATTATTGATATATAGAGCACTTTCATTTTCGGTGTACCAGCCATTGACCGTCTCTCATCTCCCTCCGCCCCTCACCGTTCTGCCACCCATTTCACCACCCACCCACCATCTCACTTTTGCCTTTGTGCATATTTCATGAAACATAACACTGGCCGGTAAAATCGAATGAGATGCGGAAATGTAGCAAACTAGATTTTTTGGAACGTTTACAAGTGTGAATAAAGCAGGAAGAAGGGGAGCAAAAGGGGAGGGAAAGTAAGAGAAAGCGAAAGAGGAGGAGCAGGAGAAAGGAGCAGTAAAGCGGAGAATGCAAATTAGCATAATTCGCAATTTGAACACGACGGCGCCAGCCAGTGGTCACTCACCGCAACGCCATCTGTTGGCCAAATGCCGGTGGTCTCTCGTTATTGAAACGTATTTCGTATTTCGTATCTGGTATTTCGCTGTCCTACGTGACAAATCATCGAAAATTGCTACTGAGGAGTGTGGGATTCAAGTGGGTTTGAGGGAGTGACCGCAACACGGCTGGCCAAACACACAAAAAAAAAAAAAACATACAGCTAAGCGCACTTTACATAACTAATAGCTGAGGATGTGATGCAGTTGGGGTATTATCGACCCACAGATACCCCTAATAAATGGAAAAACTTACTCCGTTATTTAAGTTTCACTGCCTTAGAAACTGATAATCTTCTGAAGGTGTTATTATAGTATTAAGAGATATTTAATAAGAATATTAATAGATTGAAATTTTTAAGGAACCTATGGAACCCATTAAACTGTTAAATTATTTTGAATACACAATATTACCCAATGCAAAATATTTAATATTTAATAAAAAGAAGTTATTATGGAGATGGTTAATGGAAAGGCCCTCTATGATAATCTTCTTAAGATATTATTATAGTATTTAGAGATATATAATAAAAATATTAATAGATTGGATTTTGTAAAAGAACCTATAGAACCCATTAAACTGTTAAATTATTTGGAATACATAAAATAACCTAATGCAAAATATTAAATAGGTAAGCAATAAAATATATTTTTTTAAGTACGATTAAAAGAAGTTATATATAGATTATTATATAGATTGCTAATAATAACGTCTGAATAACTTTTACATCCGAATATCTTCAGCATCGGAATATCTTTGCATTAGCATTAAAGCGATATATCCCCGGGTTCTCCGATTACTGGGTAGATATATATGTACATATGTATGTAGGAACGTGGGTCACCAACACATGGGCAGACAGACGTGCACATGGCATAAATAAGCAATTTGGGCAAACTGTTGCCAGCTTTTAGGCGTTGTCAGGAGCCCCCGGACTCATTACTGTCAATGGCCAACGGAAATGGCGAAAGGCAAATGGGGAAACGGGAAATTATGAGGGTTTGGCCCAACCTAATGGACAATCTATATTTCTATAAACCGCACAACCCGACAACTTTCCCCGTGGCAAGTTGTTTACTGCCTCAGCACTTGACACATGACAAGGACAAGTGGCCAAAAAGCTGGGACAAGCTGACTGGAAAACAAAACAAGTTTTGGCAACAACGCCTCACGTCTCATGGCAATGGTTGCATAAGAGACCAAAAAAAAAATCCCCAACCACATTTCCCTACCCAAAAAAAAAACAACTTCACCTTATCGAAAACAGGAAAACTTTTTTCATTTTGGCGTGAAAATTTGTAAACATCAGCAAATAAACGAAACTTACATGCTGAGAACCCCACGAAAAAGGGGTGAATATTTAATAGAGCAAGTGGGGCAGGTAAAGCTCTCCAACTTTTTCGGTTCTACTTTTTCCTTTCTTTCATTTACCAAATGACAAATTGCGCTGGCCAGTGGCATTTCGAGGGAGGTGGTTGGTACAAAAGGTGTTTGACTTAACACTTGTTGTTACACATGTTACACCCACCCACTCACCCACCATATCCGGGAATTGTTGTTGCCACTCTGCAACCAACCCCCCACCCACCCGAAATAACAACACATATGAAGTAAGTTTTTCGAGAGACCTTTCAACGCAATTCCCCCGAATTACACTTGGGAGGCATTAGCCAAAAGATTTTTACTTTCGGAACCATTGGGGAGTGCAGGGTGCGTAATTGAAATTGAAAAAGTAATGTTCCCTACGTACACACAATATATATATGGAATATCATCAACTGTTGAATACACGATGAGCTCATCTATCTGAGCGGGGAGTTATTTACACCTATGAAGGTGTAGCCACAGTTGGTAACATATTTGGACTTTCGCAGGTGTAAGGCTAACTTATTATTAAGGGTGCTTATCGAAAATGGGTATAAAATACTTATATTCTGTACACTCTTCTTATATCATCATGTAATATCAATAACAAATCGATATGATTAATGTTAAATTTGTGATTTAAACATATCAACGTGATATTATATCATAGCAGTTATTTTATTTTAAAATACCAAACATTAAACATACTTATTACATGATCTTTAAAAAATATCAAAATGACCAGCACATATCAATCTGAGCTTTTGTCAATCAAAAATTGTAACGCATGATTAAGAACATAACTAAGATGTTAAAATTTTTATTAGAAACCAAAAATCTATTTTAAATTTAAGCAAAAACTCATGAAATAATTTTTTTTAAAGAAAATTTTCCCCTACAATTTCGAACTCCCCACTCTCTCATTAGTGAATGTCATCACTCAGCTATCGAATGGTTACGCAATCACCTAATCTTTAATAAAATAATTGCTTGAGCTATTCAGTCATCAGTGAGAAAACACTATGATGATTCATTATGTTCGTTGGGTAATAAAACAAAGGCGTGCTCTGTTTAGTCATAAGTTCACTTTAATTAATTACCATAAAGTCGTTTAATGTCGAATATAAGGTAATTTAACTTGTGGGACTATTGAACCCTTAAATCACCGAGTTAAAGAAAATATATATTTAAAAAAATATATTTTATTTACTCAATAGAGCAGTTTGAATTGGTTAAAAATTTCAGTATTTTATACCTAATAATAATATAAACTTTTTTAGCATTTTAATTTAGACTAAACTACCATTTTTTGTATGCGTCTCCGTGTTGAAAACGCCCACTTCTGCTTTCCCATTCCTCTGACAATCGAAGTACCTAATCAATCGATTGACTTCTGCCTTTTTTTCTGGCACCTGTCAGGGATTCTTTTTTCTGGTTGGGATTCCCAACCGAAAAGCAAACAAAGGATGAGATGAAGCATTTTAAAATTCCGCAAGCGTTTCCCGTCCAACTTGAAAGCATATTCTTCTGTGCCTTTCGAATTTTCTTTTGTCATCCGGTTTATTTATATAAACACTTGGCGGCGCGTGGACGTGTGTGAGAGCTTGTCAATTTTCATTTGGTTTATCGCTGCTGAACGCAAGTTTTCCACTCTAACGCTGTCAGGTGGCAAATGCCACTAATGAACCCAAATGAATGGCAGACACTTACAAAGCAGTTTACAACACTAACTCTCCTCCGAGTCGAAAAGGAAAGCTGAAAAAAAAAGGCAAGAGCAACACACAAAATTGGGTTGGCAGGTGCGGGGAAGCAAGAAGGGAACACCTCAAGATTGAGACCCGATAAGCTGGTTACTTAAGACCCGTGACAAATGTCAACACAACACGCTCCGCTGGCATTTATCAACACTGGCTGTTGAGATTTGCAACAGCTGCAATCGACAAGTGCGGAAAAGCAGGGGAAGCGGGTGCAAAATCATGGGGGTGTGTGTGTGTTCAAGTCCATTTAAAACTCCGAGAGTTTTGCATTTTCAAGCCGGAGGCGAGGACAGCAGCTAGACTTTCAGGACAACGACAGCCATTAATCATTAGCGCAAAAGTGCGACGTCTGTCTAAGGAAATGGCAGCAATACACACGGAAAAATATCAATTTACAAGAAAGGATAAGGTTTAGCATGTGTAAAGCTGTCTGTAGGTTTAGAAGCTTTGACCAAAAAAAAAAGAATTTATTTATGGAATGCTTTGATTTCTATTGCAACAACTTAAGATCAAGTATTACCTTTAAAATAAGGAATCGATCACTATTTTCGAATTTTTTTTTTCGTGTATTTTGGGGGGTCGAGAGTGTGGGTTGAAAGTATGCCTTTGGTTGGAGGTCCCAAGTCCAAGCTTTTCTGCTAAGCGGCTTCTGACTGTTCTGTTGCTTCTTTTGTCAAGTATTTTCATCTCTTAGCCCCCATCCCGGATTTTTCGTACCTCCTCCCTCCTCCCCCCCTTTTGCGACAACAATAGAATGGGCCTGAAACGTTTTTTATCTCGTGCCGCAGACGTCTGCATGAAAATTGTGGAAAATCACTTCATGAAACACCGACTTGTACCTCTCGCTCCCTATTTTTCACATAATTTATTATTCATGTCCTTATATGCAGAAAGTTCTCGCAGAACACGTACTTTTTCGTGGGATTATATAATTTGACAGTCGCTGGCATAAGTAATGCGACAGTTGGCTTTTCCCTTTTTTCTTTCTTTTGGGCAATTGTTATTAAATAAGCCTCAAATTGATGGCCAAGCCATTTGTTAATATTACGTCTGACCAAAAATGAAAAGGCAAATAACAGTGGTAAAAAAAAAATTGGCTTCGTGCCCTTTGATTACACTTCGCTTTGTTGGGCTGCGAACTCTATTTGCGGGATTGACATCAAACCCCTCCTCGAAAATGAAAGGAGATCCATCCCAGCAGTGCCCCCGTTACGGAGAAACTTTTCCCCAATTCCCAGCTATTTTTGGGAAAATTCATTTGCATATTTTTTCCGTTGAAACTCTTTCATTAAGTTTGACGGGCGACCTCGAGGCTCATTAAAAGGCTTAAAACTTGACACCACCGACGACGACCCTCGCTTTTCGCTCCGTTTTTTGCCTCTGGCGAAAACTGTTCAAATAAAAAACATTTTAGCGCAATTCGCATGGAACATAGCCGAGTTCTCGAAATTAAAGTACTTCAGCTAAATATAAATAGTCTAGAACTTTCGTTCCAAAGTTTGCTTAAAACGTATTAAAAAACTTTAGTAGCTATTTGGTAGGCATTTTATTAAAAGCTCATATTTGGGCATTTTCAAATAGAAGGCAATACAAAAAAATTTTTTAAAATGTGTAGTATTTTTTGTAAATAGAATAATTCTGTAACAAAGCAAACAAACCTTTTCGGAATCAAGGAAATTCAATCAAATTGTAGTGAACGAAAATCTAAGAAGTTTTAATTATGATAACTGAAAAGTGGTCCTTTTAAGAACATTTATTTGATTAATTATGGTATTAATCCAACAACAAAAAGATGTATTTAAAAAATATTTACGTAATCCTTTTAAAATATACATAAATAAAAATGCACCGGTCAGATTTCTAAAAGTACAGCATAGTACAAAAAAAAGAACAACAAAACAAATAAACAAAATCAAGAAAAGTAGTAGTAGTAGTAAGTATATATATAC
The DNA here is from genome assembly GCA_037075245.1 of Drosophila mimetica. Lineage (NCBI taxonomy): Eukaryota > Metazoa > Arthropoda > Insecta > Diptera > Drosophilidae > Drosophila > Drosophila mimetica. The sequence goes on from JBAMCH010000005.1 coordinate 9,243,004, forward strand.
CCTTGCAGATCATTCCTATTCAATTACAACACATACAAACAACAAAATTATACTTTCTTTTACATTAATTTTTCAATCCTTCCTATGGAGCTATATAATACAGTCGTCCGATTTATGATAAATTTAATTCGAAATTCTGAAATAATAAAATAAAGTTATATCCAGGGTAGAAAAAAATACAATAAAAATACATTTTCTATTTATTTTCCTATTCTTCCTTTATATATCAATATCCTATGATATATCTATTTTTTTTTAATTTATTCCAAATTCAGACATAATTTTAAAATGATATTCCCAAGAAAAGGAGGTAATATATCCAAAAACACCAAAGCTGTAATTTTTTGTACTGTATCCTTCCTATTGGAGCTATGAGATATAGTTGTCCGATCCGGCAGGTTCCGAATTCTATACTATTTGCAATAGAAAGAATACTTTTGAGTAAGTTTTATCCCAAGAACTTAAAAACTGAGAGACTAGTTTGCTTAGAAACGGACAAACAGACGGACAAACGGACATGGCTAGATCGACTCGTCTGATCTGTGAAGAATAGACATATATCCTTTATTGGGTCGGAAACGTTTCCTGTACGGAAATTATTATATCCTATGCCAGGGTATAAAAACAGTGAAAAACAGAGGGAAAACAAGAGGGAACGCTATAGTCGAGTGCCTCGACTATCAAATACCCGTTACTCAGCTAAGGTCAGCAGTCTCAAGCAGGGCAAACCAAGCAGCCGCTTCAAAAAATTAAAAAAATTTCTTCTACTTTTCGGTAGGCGTTAATAACCCAAACAAAATAACGTTTACACTTTTGCTCTAGCTTTAAAACTATGGGCGCCACAGCTTTTCGCGGTTTGTGGGCGTTAGGGGGGAGGGGGGTTTCCAACTTTGGTCTATCAATATGTATTGATGAAACGAATACACATTGCTTTTCCCATTAATATAGCTTCAAAAATGTGGGTGCCACAGTTTTTCGCGGTTTGTGGGCGTTAGAGGGGGCGCGGCCCATCGGCGTGAAAAACTTGCACTGCGTATTAACCCCTAGAATCTGCATGCCAAATCCCAATCTTCTAGCTTTTATAGTTTCCGAGATCTCAGCGTTCATACAGACGGGTGCCACTGTTTTTCGCGGTTTGTGGGCGTTAGGGGGGAGGGGGAGTTTTCCACTTTGGTCTATCAATATGTATTGATGAAACAAATACACATTTCTTTTCCCGTTAATATAGCTTCAAAACTGTGGGTGCCACAGTTTTTCGCGGTTTGTGGGCGTTAGAGGGGGCGTGGCACATCGGCGTGAAAAACTTGCGCTGCGTATTAACCCCTAGAATCTGCATGCCAAATCCCAATCGTTTAGCTTTTATAGTTTCCGAGATCTCAGCGTTCATACAGAACGGGTCACAGTTTTTCGCGGTTTGTGGGCGTTAGAGAGGGCGTGGCACATCGGCGTGAAAAACTTGCGCTGCGTATTAACCCCTAGAATCTGCATGCCAAATCTCAATCTTTTAGCTTTTATAGTTTCCGAGATCTCAGCGTTCATACAGACGGACAGACGGACAGACGGACAGACGGACAGACAGACGGACAGACAGACGGACAGACGGACAGACGGACAGACGGACAGACGGACATGGCTAGATCGACTCGGCTAGTGATCCTGATCAAGAATATATATACTTTATATGGTCGGAAACGCTTCCTTCTGCCTGTTACATACTTTTGCACGAATCTAATATACCCTTTTACTCTACGAGTAACGGGTATAATTAATGGACACAATGGGTCAACTATAAATTACAGGCGCTCCAATTTGATGCGGCTAATATGTAAAGACAATTTAATTAAATGCGCAGGCGAGCAAAGTGGAGCAAAAACAACGGGGAGCAACAAAAAAAAGCGGAGAGAGAAAGAGACGAACAGTGGTGAAAGGGGGCGGTGGGCTGGGGAAAATGGAGGGGCCTTTCCCGAAACGATGAGTCATGAAGGTCATGACAAAAGCAGCGGCAAAAGTCGCTGCCAAAACGCGCCGCTTTGATTAGGCGCTGTTATTTCTGTTGTTGTTGTTATTTCTTTTGGTGCTGTTCTTGTTGTTGCCATGACAGGTTGACTGCCAGACAGTTTGGCAGCACTCTCTCCCGCTCTCTCTTTCTCTCGGAGAGAGCAAAGTACCGCTAGCAGATGAAAAATCAATTTCGCAATGTTACGACGTTGACTTGCGCACATGTTTGTTTGTGTTTGTGTTTGCCTTCGTATTATTATTATTATTAATTTTTTTGCGCCTTCAACCATCCGACTCAAATTTCGCTAATCAATTAACGTTAATTAAACACCTTTTGTGGAAATGAGACTTCCGAAATGGCAAGAAAAGAAAATCACTCACCTCTTTAGCACACTTTCCTCGTTTTCACTGATATGTGTGTTTGTGTGTGTGCGCGCTTGTGTTTTTGACTTTACACTGAGAGTTTTGCTCACTCACAACAACAAAATATTTAGAAAAAATGTGAACAACTATTTTGCAGTTTTTAAGCTGATTTTTAAGTCACTCTACGCGCTTTGAGTCTTCGAGTTTGTCCTTACGTATTTTTTGCAATTGTTCTTTCAAGGAAGTCACTTCTAGTAACTGTATTTTTGTTCTTTTTCGTTTTCAGATGTTTTTGGGCCGTCGGCGGCGACGTGACAGCGACGCCCGCGTTTTTTGCGTGCAGATGCGTGCGTTGCAGAGTCTGATGCTGAACTAACGGCACTTCCAGCGCCAGCCGCCAAGTCGCCTCGCCGCTCTCTCTCTCTCCCGCTCTCACTGCCTTTCTCCCGCAACCCCACCAAAGCTCTCTTCCCTTTTTGGGGAAAGAACAACCCCCGCAAATATGTAAAGGCACGAGAGAGAGAAAGAGCCCTGGAGAGAAAGCAAAACAAGTAAGTTTTTACCGGGTGTCCAAACCTTTGAATACCCGGCACTCGCTTATTACCCCTTAGCGAATACCAAAGGGGATAAACCGACCCAAAGTTAAACTAAATCTGCCTTTTAAACTTTGAAAATGTATAAAAATTTTGAGTTTAAATCCCTCTTTTATTATAATAAGTGTATATAACCTATGTGCCTTAGTAGACAGGAAAGAAAATTAACAAAAGATCAGATTAATATGTATAAGTCATTTATATCATTTTGATATGAATAAAAATTATGTTTAACTTATTTTTCTTTTTATGTTTGAAAAATTCTAAATTTGGTACTTTAAAATAAAATAACTGATATGATACAATATCAAGTTCATATGTTTAAATCATTAATTAACCATTTAAATTAATTATTATTAAAAAGTGATCTGTAAAAGGTTTAACTAATAAAATTGAGAAAACAATAAAAAAAAAATTATTACTTTAAAAATGTGGCAAAATATAAATAAATATACAAAATTATCAATGGAAAAATAATACCAATTATGTAAAGGACTCTATTCAATACTGATAAATCCCGGAGAATACAACATACTCCTGCAATCTACCGGGTATAACAACAAGCATACGGATGCGGATACGGCACGTGCGGCGGCACCCACAACAGAGCGAAAGAATGGGCAGAAGAGAGAACGGATGGAGAAACGGGAAGGATTCCGGAGAAGGACCAAGAGCACAACAACAGAGATGCGCGCTGCCACCCCGCGTTGCCGGTTGCCAGAGTCTGCGCACAGTGGCAACGCTGCAAAGGAAACGCAATGATTCACACAGTGCGATCGAAAAATATATTTCTTCTCTACGTTAATATTTAAATTTATTCATTTTTGAGAATAATATTATTAATTACTGTTTTTTTTTAAATTAGTAATATTTTTATTTTTTAAAATTATACTCTTAATGATGGTGCAAAAAAATACTATTGTTTTTAAAAAATAAATCATCACTACAAAAATGTAATAAATTCAACATAGATTTACATACATATATCATTTAAAACCGGCTAACAACTAACTTACTTATTTCAGCTCCTGTGCCCAAAAGAGAGAGGGAGAGAGGGAGAGAGCCCTCGAGAGACCGCTTGCGGACGAAGGAAGCCGAACGAAACCTAGCATACTATTGAGCGCAGCGCGGCAACTCTGGATGTGGCACTTGTGTAATATTGGCAATTAACTAACTGAAAATAGGGTTGATTCCTGAATGCCAGCTGGGCCAAAGGACAAGGAGGGAGTGGCGGGGGGTGGACGCCTTGGATGGATGCTTGAAATCAGTTGAAATCTGATTATGCATCAGCTTTATTGCCTAATGACTTGCATTAAACTCAAAAGCAATTTGTTCGGAAATACCTATTTTGATCCTCGTAGACTACATTTTTCATTTAATTTATTTTAAATTTCTTTATTTTTGTAACATTACAAATTTTGCATAATTTGTTATACAACTCGCTAAAATTTTAAATAAATCAATATTAATTTATTTTATTTTTAATAGATTTAATAGAATATGAGTGAAGGAAAATGGTAATATGCAAGCAGTAAAGCAAGCAGTCGCTTAAAGTAGCGCCATCTAGCGGAAACTTTTTAATGAGTGGTTCAAATTAAAAAAATTGTTCTACATTACTAAACCATCAAAAATTGCATTAACACTTTTAAAAAATATGTAAATCCCTTAAAAAAGGGATTGCGTTTTCCCGAAAACAAAATACCCTTATACTCTACAAGTACCGGGTATAAAATATTAATTTACTTCACTTTACTTTACTTCACAAATACCTAATTTTTTTTAAATTTTATAATCCATTTGATCTGTTAATTTTATATTGGGTTTATATTATTATACTAAAAATGCTCAAAAAGGACTATTTTTTTCTGACAAAAAAACCCGGTAATTTTTCAGTAAACCTGGAATTTTTGCCCCCACCACCTTTGACCCCGCTAGCAATTAGCAGACGCCTGGAAACGAATTTTCCGCACCAGGTGGATGTCTCCGCCCAGTGATCCCTCAACTTGTACCATGTTTTCCCCTATTTTTTTTTTGTCGGACTGACAGACGTACGTTTCAATTATTTGGTGGACCTCCCACGCGAGATGCTCCAAATTCGCATGCCACAACAACTGACCGTGGTCCAATAAATCATTTGATTTGTACACTTGCCCGCGGCGGCCAGGGGCGGTGGTAGAAAAATGGGTGGGGGAGGGGGCGGCGGTGGACCAGGGGACTTGAACTCGGGGCACGTGGTGTGCGTGCCTTCCGGTGCTAAATCAAGGCGAACGCTTTCGCATTGTCTTACCTTACCTTTCGGCGGAACTCCATGGACCAGGCCAGCTCCATCCACCACCCAGCACCCACATATATAGCCCCGTTTCAAATGGGGAAACAACTGTAGTTAATATTTATGGCGATTTAATCTTCTCACTTGAGCGCTGCTCAGTTAAGTTTGATAGAGACGAACCCAAAAGGGGGTCAGGGCTGGCCATCTCCCCCCCGGTTTTCCCTTCAGAATGACCCTTTTTTTTTCTCTGTTTACTGGTGTAGTGATCCTTGGAGCAGCTTTTCCAGCTCACAGTTTGTTTTGCGTGTCCATTTAATTTCCGCCTGGAATTGCTTAATCAAACACAGCACTGGGGATAAACCCCCCACCCCCTTGAAGGACCACGCCCCTGACATTCAGGCATCTCATCTCCCCCTTTTTCACCAAACACTGAACAAATCGCTTGAGTTTCATATGGACAAACGCCAAAGTTGGCTTAATGAGTAGTTTAGCTCATGTTCCCACAGCCATTCATGGGCGGGGAAGTCAGTTTTGGTTGGGGGGGTGGTGGTGGGTTAAGCAAACAGCAATGTGCATTAGCAACAAATTGTTATTGTTGCCAGGCTAAAGGCGATAAGCAAAAAGTTAGAGTTACTTTTGCTGGGGGTTAGGAGGCAAACAGGAAGGGCAAGAAACCAAGCAGTAGAAGATATGTATAATCATTAAAGTATTATACTATCATTTTTAAATCTTTGGGAATTTATGAAATATGGTTAATATTTATTTATTGTCTTTAATATTATATTAAACAAGGTAGAATGCCTCGACTATCAAATACCCGTTACTCAACTAAAGCAAGCAGTTGCAAGCAGGGCAAACCAAGCAGTCGCTTAAAAGTGGCGCCATCTATGTCACGGATAATTCATTATTTTCTTATAACTTTTTACTGGGTAGGGAATCTGTATTTGGAGTCCCAAGCATATAATCTGTAATACCCTTAATTCAAATGAGTATCATGAGTGTACTTTATCTAGCTGATCACATAATCTACCGACTTTCAACTCCGTACCCATTTAACGTATCCAGTGAAGTAGCAAATCGATGTATAATGGAAATCGCGACTTCAAGCTCTAATTTAAATTAATGACACACAACAATTGGACACGCCCCGTATGAGGACCGTTCAGCCCTTATTTTTTTTTTTTGTATTTTCAATTAAACAAATAGCTGAATTTGACATTTTTCGCTGCGCAAAGAAAAGAAAAGTTCAAAGGGAAAATCATAAACGGAAATAACAAGTCGATGAGAACGAAAAGAAGAAGAAAAACGCGATAAGAGCGATGGCAGGCCATTCTCATTCCCCACCCACTTTTTCCACCCACCCCCTTTGCGACGTCACTGAAGTTCTTATCGCAGTGCCATCGAGAATCCTGCCGGGAACGATGGGAGTGGAACAGGCTCTTGGCCTAGGCAAATGTTTACTTTTTCCCCGCACCTCCTCCACCCCCTTTGATCATCCGTTTGGTTCCTTTAAGGCGATTACTTGAATTTCCCGGAAAATGAAAACTGGAAAAAAATGAACACATTGCAATGCAGTTTCATTCATGATTCAATTAGCCACAGACGACTGAACTCTAAGGGGATAAGCGAAACCTTCTATAACTCGGCTAACGGTACTGCGGAAAATAAAGCTACCAAACATAAATGAATGTTTTGAGCTCGCATATAATTGAAGTTAACATTTTTAAATAATTCCTTACCTTATAAAATCTATAAAATGGAATTCAATACTTCTTTGTATTCATTTGAAACTAAACTTCCACTGCACAGAGAGAATTATTTAAGAACTTTACACTCAAAATGATATTTTTTACTTAAAATATAACCAAGTACTCACTTTAAGTGCAAAAGACTCACATTCAAAACAAATTTTTCAAATAATATACTTTGGAATTGAGTCTTTATAGAGATTTTATTCTCCAGTTATGGGAACAAATTAAGGGGAAAATATAAGACTGAAATTGGTGATAGTATTAGGATTTTTTTTTTACGAAATATGCTCACAAAATCATTACATCCTGAAATTGAGAATACAAATACTTAATTTGAGAACGGCATCCCTCTTAAATGCCCGCTTGAGCACTCACTTGAGCACTCACTTCGCTAACCGAATAAATTTTTTTTTAAAACGTATTACAAGAAATTTTTGAAATGATTTTCAAACAAAAATACCCCGAAAAACCCTGCTTATTTCGGGATACTGTAATCCAAGTAACTAATTTGCCAATCCCTTCCATCATCATCGCAGATCATCAGCTTGCTTCAAAGCCCCAGATTAAGTCCAGCCAAGAATCCGACAGAACACTGACCAAGTGCTGCGAAAAACGAGTACAAGCATCGAGTACCTGGGTACAGTCACCTGTCAGTTGTCAGTGTCAGATGCATTGTAAATTACGAGTTCATTTGCGACTGGCATTACATCCGCTTAAGCGCTTAAGCCAGACCTTCTTACACGAAAACTTTGCCAAGCTGCATAAATTATGAGCTATCGAGAGAAACAGTGGCAATGGAAGCAGATTGCTAGAAGGAGAGGCAGTGAGTGAAGGGGGAAGGGGGATGGACTGTGGACAAGGTACAGTCACCGCTAATGGAACATAATGAGAAGCCATTAGCGAGTGTCGCGGCGGCTAACTGTGCATTTTGCACTTTTCGCCGCCAGCGAAGCGTTCAATTGGTGTGTCTGTGCTTTGCTTTTAGTGTGGCTGCATATCACATTTGTTCCACACTTAAGTGTGACTGTACTTTAACTTTACACTTCAGCATACAACATACTGGGCACACTGTTATGCTAACAAAAATTAGCCAACACAAACCAAACTAATGAATGATCTGTGCGCCTCAAGCATCATTAACATCGCAGCTTCACTTTTCACGCTTTTATTTGATTTGTTCATCATTTATTATTATTAATTAATGGAGCTTCGCAGCGCTGGTTGTTTATTATTAACCATTATTAAACACTCCGAACAATAACAAATTCGATGCGATTATCATCATAATTGCGGATATGGTCAGAATTCAATTTGTAGTATGTTCTGAGCTGGGAAATCCTAACAAACATAATAAGCCCCTCAGAAACCAGTTTCATTCGTATTCGTATTTATATTTCGGTTTTCGGGTTCAACTGCAATCCACTATCGACTTATATGATGATGCTGCAAAAGTATTTTTAAACATTAATTCCAGTTGAATGGGTTTATTGTTGGGTGAAAACGCGATGCGAATAAATGAGAGGAAAGTAAAGCTTAACTGACTCAGCTGAAAGTCTTTTAAGATAAATGGTTAGCCTTGAACTTATCAACCCATTTATGCAGGATCCCCCATCGTTTTCACACCCATTCATTATATTCAGTTATGATACATTAAAGCATTAATGTTATAAACACATATATGTAGCCACCTATGTTAAATTAGTGTTATATCCATATAGCAAAATTAGTTAACTATTTTTTTAATGTAAAGAATGAAAAGAAACCTAATTAAGTTCCACTGAATTTCGACATGGAGCATCAACCCTGAACTCTTGAACCTTCTAATACCTCCAGCTGTTTCGACACCTATTAATTGTCATAAAACCTATACACAAATCCATTGAGGAATTTTGGCAAACTTTGCTACCGTTTTCGGGCCATACAACATCATCAGATCTTAATCGTCTCCGCTCTTTCCCATCATCATCTGTTCATCAACATCCACTGATCCCAATCAACATCATCATCATCATCATCGCCATCATAGTCGACTTTGATGCCCCCTCGAGTTGTTTTGTTAGAATCGAGCGGCGACTTTTGTTGTAATGGCCCTCGAGTGAGGGCATTTTTGGTTAGCCCCAAACACTCGAGAGCCAGCGAATCGCGAACCGGAACTCCGCAAAAGTGTTTTTCTCTTTTTGCATTTATCGCTTCTTTTTTACGATTCTACCATTAATAGCAGGCAGGCGCGGAGATCATACAAAGATTATTTCCAAACGAAAAACCAACACATGAATCTATTTAAAACCTAAAATTAGAAAAACTGTCAAGCGCAAATTGGTACATACTATTTTACAAATATAATAAAGTTGGTAGTAAACTGACTCTAATATTTTTCGAATCATTTGTATTCAAAGTTTACAAAATTTCATTCTACATTTTAGAAAACTCACCTTTGAATTGGCTAGCCTTTAAATATAGAAACAAAATTTCTTGTTTTCAATTTAATTGGCCAATTTAAGAAATATTCTTTCTTTGGAACAAGAATAATATTTTCTTGTTTGAAAGGCGTCTTTCTAAACGAATATTTATTGTTTTAAGAAATGTATTTTCTTGTTTTAAGAAATGTATTTTCTTCAAACAAGAAAGAAACCACCCTAAGAACAAGAATTACATTTCTTGTTTTAAGAGATATTTTTTCTTGTTTTAAAGGCGTTTTTCTAAAATAAAAATTTCTTAATTTAAAAAAATATTTTTCAAGATTTTATATAATTTCTCAGGTTTTTTTTAATGAGTTTACCAATTGTCCAAAAATATTCAAAGTTACAAATTTTGTATTTTTCTATAATGTTTCTACTAATGTATTAATAATAAAAACAATACTTTTAATAAAATTATTTTTTTTTCAATAATTTAATTTTGGACCATTTTTCAAAATTGGGAGCAAAAAGAAATTATTCGAAAAATCACATTTTTGCCAAAAATCGAAATTCTCATTTTTCGCCAATAAAAAAATCAGTATTTTTGCCATTAAAATGGAAATAATTGTCCAAATATGAAGTGTCATACCTTCCCGAACTCGTAGTTAAATTATCTACAACTTGGCATTTCAGGCTAAACATTTTATTTTTTTTTAATTTTTCGCAAAAAATTGTGATGCTACCCCTTACAAAAAAATCGAAAAAATGAAAATTTTTTAAATTTCCTTAATCAGCCGGAAAGTGCACTAATGTTAATTATTAGGTTGTTATCTGCTCAGAACAGTTCGCCGTTTTCATTTCGGAACATTTTTGCCAAATTGGGAGCAAAAAGAAATTATTCGAAAAATCAAGTTTTTGCCAAAAATCGAAATTCTTATTTTGCGCCAATAAAAAAATCAGTATTTTTGCCATTAAAATGGAAATAATTGTCCAAATATGAAGTGTCATACCTTACCTTTATATTTTTTATACAAATATATTTAGATTTGATAAAAAATCGATTTATTCAAACTTTGTTTGTTAAAAATTTAAAGTCATTTTTGAAGTTTTATCTAACAAGATATATTTTTGCCCCATAATTTTCCAACATCCAAAATATTGTTGAAATATCTGAAATGTCCGTATTGCAGCATGTTAGATATAAAAGACAACCCCCAAAAGGTCGAGCCCCACTGCTCAGTTGCTACATATAATTAGTTTGGCCGCAGAATTTTGACCAAGTGCCAAGTGGCATGTACTAGCAATATGCACCACTCAGCGGGTTGCAGGCCAAAAACGAAACCACAGCCGCCAAAGCCGCCGAAGAAGGCAAAAAAACCAAAAAGGGCGGGCCGAAAAAAAACTATTCCAAAAATTGTTTGCTGGTCGCGTCTGCCTTTGGCTAATTAAACGGCCAAAAGCAAACACAAACAAAGCAACAACAACAACAACAAAATCTCAGTCAAGCAAAAAAGTCGAAAAAGAAGTTGAACAGAAAACAATTAAAGCCGAGCATGGAATGTTTGTCGGTGTGTGAGTGTTTGACGGCGGGGGCTATAAAACCAAATCGCTCCAGCGGAATGGCCAACAGTTGCCGTTCGAGCGTTCCCAGATCGAGAATTCACATAGATCAGTTCTATTATTTTGTTTTATTTTTTTGCGAGTGACCTGTGTGATCTGTGATCTTCCTTTGAAAGCGCGAAAATGCTGCGTGCCCAGCTGTTGACCGTTGCCCTTGTGCTCTTGGGCTCTTTCGCGGCCGTTCTGGCCGGCCGTCTAAGCCAGCGGTACTTGCCCACTCCGCAGGCCAGTCAGCTGCACTACCACGGCGTCAGTGGCCAAGGACACGCTCGTCCTGGCGCAGGACACTCCTTCGGCGGCGTCGGCGGCGCCGGCTTCCAGCGCCAGCAGCAGCAGCCCCAGATCCCCATCGTGCGGAGCGACTACCAGAGCGACGCCAACGGCAACTACAACTTCGGGTAACTCTATAACCTGGCCTTAAGCAGAATCTTTTAAAATTAGCCCGTTTCTTAAATTTTTAGCAAGGATTCTATATATTTACACGCAATAAATCCTACATTTATGTTCCATACATTTTTTGAGATATTACCACTTTTTTCACGTACAACAAAAATTTAGAGTGCGATTTTCTTGAATATTAGAAAAAAACTTCCTAATATTAAAATAGTTCCCTCAAAAAACATTGAAAAAAAATTTTTTTTAGACCATAAAATCTGAAATCTTATATTCTAAAGGATATTTTTCAGCTTTTCTATTCCAAAGAAATATTTGATATTCAATATAACCATTTGTCAAACAGAAAAAAGTATAATTACTTGAAAACTGTCTATCCAAAGTTTATTTTTAAAGAATCCAGTACACTTTAGTCCACTTTCCTTAGCTAAAGCAAACTAAATTCTAAATAAAACTCGACTATCAAATTTCCGTTACTCAGCTAGAAAGCAGTGACAAGCAGTGCAAACCAAGCAGTGACTAGAAAGTGGCGCCATCTATGTGGCGTACAATTCATTATTTGATTATAACTTTTTACTGATTTAAAAAATTATTATTCTCAATTTTAAGTTGAACTGATTTCGAGTACTTATTTAAAAAAAAGACGACATATTATTTCTTCCCCTTTTTGGAGCAAAAAATGCTTTACATAGACTACCTTTCAATAAATGGACACATTTTTTTAAATTTCTACTGAAATTAAGTATTTTTCACTCAAAGCGAGATTTTATGTGCTTGCTTATGTATCTTGAGTACACGAATTCTCAATTTAATTCACATATTATTTTTTCAGCTTCGACACTGGCAATGGAATCCATCGCGATGAGACCGGTGAGTTCCGCGGAGGATGGCCCCACGGATCGCTGGGTGTCCAGGGATCCTACTCATATACCGGCGACGATGGCAAGCAGTACACGGTGAACTACAAGGCGGACAAGAACGGATTTCAGGCGGAGGGAGCCCATCTGCCAGTTGCTCCATCGGTGCCCGCTGCTCCAGCCGGGTGAGATTTTCCCCAGCTATTACTTGGGAAGTATATATTTTACATTATATTCTATGTTTCTTTTAATAGACGCAGCTCTTATGGCGCTGGTGGCTATCGAGGATCGGCTTCGTCGCATGTCCCTGCTCCTGCTCCGGCTACCCGATATCTGCCCCCTGGATATCGCCAGCGCAGGCACTACTGAGGGATATAATCGATGGGAAGGATAACTAATCTAAATCTAAAATCTTTGTAAACTGAAATTTTAATAAATTAAAACTCTTTTCGGAAATTTCGGTTTTGTTTTATACACAGAAAAAAATTTGAGAAAAGATCAGATTGATATATTCTGGTCAATTTGATATTTTTTAAAGATCAAGACATTCATAATATTTTGATATGAATAAAATATATGTTTAACTTATTTTTCATTATATGTTTGAAAAATACTAAATTTGGTAATAAATCAATAATATCAAGTTGATATCTTTAAATAAAAAAATTTTACAATAATCATCTCGGCTTTTTATTAATATTAAATAAAGTTGAATTGATCCTATTTCATATAGTTCGGCAAAATTATGTTATTTAAACGTAAAAACGATATGCCAGAAATTTACCATGAGCATATCGATTTTACCGCGATTTGTTTATTTTTGGGAATAAATATTTTTTATATTTCAATAAATAATTAATTTTAAAAAGGTAAAAAAAAAACTTCAAAATCTAGAAAATTTTAATTTTAATACAAAAATGTTTTCCCTGTTTAATATATTTTTTTCCCACAGCGAAAAACATGGAAAATCGAAAAACCGCCTTTGTGGCTAATTTAAGTGAACAACTTCTGGACCACGCCCATAAAAGGCTGCCAAAAGAACACACGGCCACGCCTCTTTGCTGTTCGCCTTTTTTTGTGGTCTTTGACTTTTGGCCAAAAGCCGAAATAAGTGCTCAATACAAACACAGACCTTTGGTTGGAAGGGGTGAATTAATATGCAGTTAAGCAGTTAAAGTCTGCAATCAAAACAAGCTAAATCCCCACTTTTGCCACGTTACAAACTTTTTCCACTCTTTCGAGCGAAAAAAGTGGCAACTTTTTGGCCATTGTCGCCAGGCATTAATCATAAGTAAAGCCAACTTTTGCCAACGTCTGAGATTCTGTTTATTTTTGTCTCCAAGTTTGAGCTTTGAGTTGAAGACCCTAAAAGAAGAGGAAAGGGCCATTGGAAAAGGTGAAAACTTTAATATTTCAAGGTGAAGGCATTTTCGGTTTAAAAAGTTTAATCAAACTTAGATACATAACACTATGTTACAAAATTTATTTCTTTTTAAATTTACCTCGAATGATGCGATAAATTTTAATTCGGAGTAAAAGAACCTTAAAGTTGGAAAAATGCTAAAAATGATCAACTTTCCGTGTTTATTACAGGCAAACGGATTCATGGTTTGTTTTGCTGTCAAAGTATTTTAAAAGTGTCACTCCTTATTTTTCCAAGCCACTACTCAGAATAATTTTAGGATTTTTTTAAGGAAGAAATAATTTAATTGCGATATAGCCATAAGCAAAGGAAAATGACTTTTTGAGTACCTTTACCAGCTTTGGTTTTTGATAATTTCAGTTAGTTATCTCCTATGCCACAATAAAAACCATAAATCTAATTTAAAAATATTTATTAAGTAGTAAAAATAAAAAAAAAGTAAAATTTCAGTAATAATGGTGGATTTTTAAGAAGCTATTTTCTCAAACTAAACCTAAAAAAACTATTTAATCTGTTTAGATGTCTAGAGTTCCATTTCCCTGGCTTTTATCCCCACACTCAAACTTTATTTAGATCATAGCAAAATAAAATATGATTCTTTGCTATTCGAAAGCCTTTCACAGCCTTTTCAAATGAAAGTGCGCTCCCTGTCTTCCCCTTTCTCTTATTTCGCCTCCCATCCTCCGCTTTACTGTCAAGTTTCCTTCATGCATTGTCTCTCAACTTTCTTCTCTCTGTTCTTTTTTTCGAAATTGTTTTCGTTGATTTTTCCCAAGCTATTCTTGTGTCTTCGCCTTTTTCTAACCGTCGCTTGGTCGTTTAGCATTCGCATTCCGTTTTAGCATTAATTAAAATTACACTGAATTGCTTGGGGGCATCAGGGGGATTCCCAGAAAGGACCAAGCAGGACAGCGAGAGTGGGGGGGGGGAAGGGAAGATGGGGAAAAGGATGTTCTCATAAATTAAAGGCGCTTATGAATTTTATAAATTATTTTCCATGTTGCGGCCTCGCTTGGAAAGATGAACAATTGCGATGAAGGGGGAAATGGAAAGGGGAGGGGGAAGTATAGGGTACATGGAGGTGGTGCACTTGGAAAAATTAGTGTATTGAAATTTTTGAAATTTATTTGGTCCCCATTGATAATGAAAAATTATATGCAACGTTTTAAAGAATTAATTTATTCTTTTAAAATAAATTTCTATCTTGAAAACAATTAAGCAAAAGAGTTTTATTAAAAAAAAATGTTTGTATTTGAATGTTGTTGTTTAAAATTAATAAAAGATTAAGAGATTGTATAATTTTAAAGATTTTAAAGCCTAGTTTTCTAATTTGACTTTCAGAATTTTCAGATACCAAAACTATACACCAATTTATCCTCAAAAATAATAAATTAGTATTTAAATAAAATTTTTTTTATATCTTTTTGTGTGTTTAAAATTGTATATATGCACATTTTTCGTTTATTTTCGCTTATATAATTTATGATACCCTGACATCTACTTCCTGGTATTTTTAACTAAGTTTGTATTTTTTTCAGTGTATTCGAGCCGGCCATTATGAACAGGCATCGTTCTGAAAGCGCCCGAAAGTAGGCAGCGCTTATTGAATTTCATTAACATGTGAACTGGGTCTCCCATCTTTCGGGGGGCGGGAAAATCAGAGGTTCTCGGGGTGTGGCAACTGCAATCATTTGCATGCATGTCTGTGCATGTTTAACTACATTTCCACCCCCTCCGCCCACAATGAACTCACTTAATTTTATGCCAAAACAATGACACGCCATAAATTTAAACGGATTTGGCGTTGTGCCGCGGGCAAAAAAGTGACGAAGAAGGGAGCAGGGAGGAAGCAACCCTTAAACGGGGGGGCTTTCGACGGTTCAGGGGTGTCGTTCGAGGGGGGCGGTTCGGGGGTACTGACATTTGCCAGGGGCAAACACACTTTCGAACAAGTTTTAATGCCAAAGAAAATGCTAAATTCACACACAAACGGCAATACTAAACAGCTAAGAAATGCCGCATGGAAATAAGTGAATAAAGTTACAAACATTTTGTGTCATTTCAGGTGTTTACAATATAAAAAAGCATTCAAATAAATTTTTCTTTTGGACAAGAAATCACATTTTCTTTTTATATTTATTTATTCATTGAAAAAATAATATTGTAGATAGCTGAACTTGTTTAATAAAAGGTGTTTCTATAATTTTATCTTTATAATTTTATCTTTATAATTTTATCTAAAAAATAATACACAATTAAATAACATTTATTAAATCATTTATAAATGTGTTGAAAGTATGCAGAGAAAGTTAAACGTTAACAATATATCCAAGAAATCATAAAAGTATGCAGTGAAATGAAACGTTAGCAATATATCTATTTAGACATCCTAAAACTTATTCAAAAATCATAAAAATCCCTAAATTATGCAGGGATAATGAAACGTTAGCAATATATCTGTTTAGACACCCTAACAACTTATTTAAAAATCCTAAAAATATTTGTAAAACTCTAAATAGTTTCTGAAGCTAACAAAATGATTTAAAATGAAACGAAATCTTAAATATTAAAGCTTGACCCCAGCTAAACTTAAGCTTGGAGCTGGAATTTATTTTTACTACGTATGAGTGTATAATTGCGTGCAAATCCGCCCCAAGGAGAAATCGAGGAGGGCGAACCTTGTGTTTGTGTCAGTCAATTTCAATGTTAATCCACCTGTATTTGGAATGGATGTGCTACGCTATGTGTGTGTTGATATTGATATAGCAGTTGCACGCACATTTTCCCCGCTTTTCCCGTCGGCAGTTACATTATTTAGCCTTAGCCAAAGCTTTTCCCCCCTCGTCCCGCTCGCTTTTCCGACTTCGGTGAGTCATCTTCATTGGCAATGCGAGAACGTTGTTACCCGTCCCAGCGGACATCATTTTCATTAAAATTTTAATAGTCTGTGTGTGTGGGCCCCACTTTTCCCCCATTTCCCCCCTTTTAGCTCCCACAGTGTGTAACACGTAATATTATAAATTTAGCAAGTTATGGAGGAAGCTAAAGTGCCTCTGGTTCATGGGAGAGAATGAACTCTCTTATTAAAGTTCTTCTGATACTTAAAAATTAAAAATTAGTTATAAGTATTAAAAATAATAATAACAAAGAAATACTTTACATTTCCAAAACTTAACGGTTGTGAACATATAGTTCTGGCATATCGTTTTTACGTTTAAATAATATCATTTTGCCGAATTCTCTCTCTTTTGGAGATTCTCTGACTTCGAAAAAGAGAGGATAAAGCAATATGGCGATTTAGGTTACGTGAGTGGAAGCGAGAAAGAAGCATTCGAAATTCGAACTGGCAAGTCAAAATTGATATTACATAATGTATAATCGATCATCGTTTCATATCAAATTTTTTTTTGTGTGTATTTTTCTACTATAAGGAAAAAATTCCTCTAAAATTAAGGAATAAGTAATTGAACGAAAGCCCGTTAAACTTTGTAATAAGCTCAAAGATTTCGGGAAACTATAAATCTTTACGCACATGCCACCTCGTTTCCCGCCAAAAAATGTTCCCTCTCTTCTAGAGGGAATAAATCGAAGCGAAATGGAAAACAAGAAATTCCAATAAACTAATTTGCACAAAGCGCCGAGAAACTTTTGGCAGCTGGTTGACGGGGGACCTTATGGACCGGGAGGACGACTCCAGCAATCTTCTAAGCCCCCTTTTAGCCATGCCCCCCTTAACCACCCCCCTTACACTTTACCACCCCCACCGAAACTTATGCGAAGTATTTGCGTATGAATTTTAAGCAGCTGGAACAAATGCAGAGCCAATAAAAGGGATAAAATTGAAAAGCAGCCAGCACACACAATCCCAAAATCCAACATATATGTAGATATATATATGTACAATTTGCATATGTGTGCGTTAACTGCTAACGGTATTCCCTGCTCGTAATTGTAACGGCTCGCAAAACCCAGAGCATTGAAAAAAAATATAAAATTTCCATGCATAAAAAGCGTCGAGCATCTTGTTGCGCGTATTTGGTATAATAAATTAGCATCGCGTTTCGCATTATTGACTGGATTTTGAATAATAACACACAAAGGACCTTTCGACCCGCCGGATAAAGAAGGTGGCGCGACAGAGTCCACGGGATCCAGATCCATGTAACTGTAGACTGGCGACAAATGGAGAATCTGAAGCAGGACCTCCAACGAAAGTGAGCAATACTACACGGGCAAAATTTGATGTAGATTTCAAGAGATATCCTCAAAATCGAGAAGAAATATTGTTCATTTTGTTTGAAAATATAATCCTAAATGTCTTGTAATATTACCGCCTAAAAATTGAATAATACCTATTTTATTTGTCTCAGGAACCAGTTGGGAATTATAGAGGTTTTGAACGAAAACCTAATCGTTTTAATCGTTTACTCTAAAACAATAGAAACAATCGAAAATAATAGAAACAATAGAAACAATCGAAAATAATCAAAACAAACTATTTATCTATCTATCGAAAATAATAAAGTACTTTAAAAATTTGTATAATAAATTTTCCATTGTTTTTTGCAGTGCACAACATATCATCAGCACAAAGGCAGTGCCATGTAATACATTTCAAATGCTGAAATGGAGAAGGAGGTGTGTAGAATTGGGGAGAATATCCTGCTGGTGTTTGGGGCGTTTCACACAACTCAGCACAATTGCGCACATAAATTTAGTGCGCCAAATTATGCGGCGGGCGGAGTGAAGTAAAGTGAAGTGAATGGCGCACTAAAGTCAGCGGCATGACGCCGCGGATTTCACGGAGCAAAGCGGGAAATAAAACTAAGATCGAAGCAACTTAAACAAAAAAGTTATTTAACAATTTTATATAAAAAAATTATGCTATGTTACATAAAAATCATCGAAAAGTTTTCCGACGCAAGGATTCTGAGAAAAATGACCTCAACGTTGGAAAGAGTCTAAAAATTTTCCAAATTTTGGTGAGTATTACAGACAAAGGGATTCTTGTTTTGTTGGGCAGTCAAAACATTATACAAGTGCACTCCTTTATCTGTAAAACCCCATACTCAAAATAATTTTATGATTTTTTTTAAGGGAAATATAAACCAAAAAGAAAATAGCCTTATAAATACAACTGCGGTCAAGATAATAAAAGTCTTCCGGCCCTTTGCTACATAGATGGCGCCACTTTTAAGCAACTGCTTGGTTTATCCTGCTTGCCACTGCTTAGCGGAGTAAAGAGTATTTGATTGTCGAGAATTGATAATTTCTTTTTAATTTGTTTAAATTTTAAATTATTTAAATTGTGAAAGTACTCACAAAGATCGATGTAAGCGAACATCGTTGTTCCTCCAGCTCTACTTGCGACCCCCTTTTTGACCTCTCAATGTGTTTAAATTTTTTGGAAAATGTTTGCTATTTTTTTTTAGGTTTTTTTGCGATTTTTCTCATGTGCGTTGGTGGGACAGCAGTTCTCTCACTTTGCCATACATCTTTGCTCCCTTTACCGTACTTTGGCTCTTTTTACCTCCTTCCGTTTCACCACCTCTCTAGCCCCTTTTTTTTACACCCCCCCACCACTTTCCCATCCCCCAAACATACTCATTTGAATGTATTACAACAAGTTGAAAATGTTGCAGAGAAACTCTCCAAGCTAGAAAGCGCCCAGAACGAATGCTGCCGACATGAATTATTTAGGGCGCCAACTGGGTTGAGGATGCCATGCCCCCTTTTCCGCCCTCCTGCCGCCGCCCATGTGTGTTTGATTAAATTTGTAGGAGAAATAGTAAAAGGCAGGGGTAAGCTCCTTGAAGTTGAAGCAAGTTTCGGGAACTTGACTCGGAAATTAACTCGTTTTATTGCGCCTTTTATGGAACTATCCAAGGTGAAGTTTCATTTCTTGGAAGGGGATTCGCTACTCACAGCTACTTAAGTTTTAGTTACACAGAGAGAAAATTGTATGTAGATCAATAAATTTCGATTATGAGGATATTCAAATAAAAATTAATTACAGTTGCTTAGCTAAAGCAAGCAGTGGAAAGCAGGGCAAGCCAAGCAGTCGCTTGAAAGTGCCGCCATCTACCGAACATTTCGTTATTTATGTGACGCACTATTCATTATTTGCTTATAACTTTTTATTAAGTGGTCTGATTTAAAAAATTTCTTTTAGGTTTTGGTAGATATTAATAAATCAATCCACCTGTTACATACTTTTCCCCGAATACAATATACCCTTCTTCAAGTAAGAGGTATACAAATAAAGTGTGGTATTGAATTTATACTAAATAATACTAAAGAGTTCATATATTAGAACGCTGTAGTATTAATTGTATACTACATATTATATAATTATATTTTGTAATGTAAATTCTATACCAAAAGTTTCATCTTAACACTTCTGACAGTATTAATGTAATACTCCTCTTATTAAGATACTTTTAAAACTCAACAGTTTAAAATTAATTTACGAATTCTTTAGTTTCTTTTCATAATTTTTTTCTTCGGTGCATTTACAAATCTGAGAAACTATATTATTGGATTTCCATTTGAAATAGATCTTTCATTTTTTGTGTGTACCAAGTGAGCCTTCATTTCTTGCAGATTGCTGACTGACAAGGCAATTCCACGTTATTGCCAACAATAATTCACACGCAACAAACGATGGGTGGTGGGTATTTCCAAAAAAGGGCATTGGGGCGCCACATCCACCCACACCCACACCCATTGGGGTGGCAATCAACAATTGTTGCATGAATAAAGCGACAAGCGGACAGGACATTGAGGCTAATGATTGCCAGCGCACACAGATCACTGAGCAATCCTTCGCGAAAGTGTGGGGGGAGTGCGGAAGGTTTCCAGCCTCCTTCCAGCTGAAAATTGTGCCATCAAAAATAATGCGTAGGCGGGTAATTTTCCCTCCTCAACCCCTCAAAAGAAATATCAGGCACTTGCTGGCCCAAGATAACGCATTAGATGATGGAAATTATCCGGGACAATGGGAGAAAGCCTGTCGTCAGGCCATTGTGGTTCTCATGCCTGAAACTGGAGGCCAGGAAATAGGAAGAGAAAGTGGGCCAAGTGGGGGGAGAAAGCCAAAGGTGAACATTGACAAATGAAGGTCCTCAAATTGCGCAGAAATTGAAATGGGACAGTGCCTCCTCCCTTTGCTTTTGGTCAGAAAAGAAAAAACCAGTTGGGAATTATACGAATAAAAAATGAGTCAACAGTCTTTGGCACTCTGTGAGTTGTAGAAAAGACATTAGTAAGGCTTAGTCAAGAACGACCATTACAAGGTATTTCAATTAATAAAGAGGAATTTAAAATTTAAATTTATAACAATTAGCATGAGATGAGTACGTTTAGTACGCTAGTAAAAATTTAGGAAAATTATTTTTGTTTTATTTTTTGGTTTTTAGTTATTTCTATTGCCTTAATAATAAATAATATCTGAAATAGGGTTGTGAAAACATCGACAATGGGTCAATCGATAGTTTTGGCTATCGAAATAATCGATACTATCAAGAAAGACAGAAACAAAATTCAAAATGAATCATTAGACTAAGAGAAAAAAAATATATTTAAATTCACAGCATTTGAAAATCAAATAAAGTTTCATGTTGAGCCTTAACTTTTACAATGACGTCACGGTAAAATAAATATACCCAAATTTTTGTTTTTTTCTTTAAAAAAATTACGAATAATCACATGCAAAATTAATATTTTTGTGAGTGATTTTCCCAACCATTAATGTTTTCCAAATATTAGAGCCAACGATCGTATCAATATTGCTATCGATCGTTGTCGAAAAAAAATTTTTTTTTTAATTTCCAAAAAACCTATTTTTTAGCCATTTTGCAGCCCCAATGTTTAAGAAGCCATCTTCAAATTACCTATAAATTGATAAACTGATTCACTTCATGTTTAGGTCAATCAAATTTGAATAAAGTTCAATCAAAGTCAAATTTAATACCCAAAAGTTAACCATCCAAGCCCCGAAAACGAGGTGTGCTCGATTATGGAAGCAATTTGAAAGTTTATTTTATTTTGATTGGGTTGAACTACTTAAGGTGCCAAGAAAATTTTCAAATGCCATTTGTTTCTCCTCGGAGTTTGTTTTTCTCCTTTTTTCTCAGCATTATTTTGCCGTTCCACTCATATTAGGGGAAATCGAATTGACAAGGACAGCCACAAGTGGTTGGGTTTTTATATTTTGTTTCGGAGTGGCATGAGTTGGGGAAATAAGGGAAATATCGAGGGACTCCGACTCCAACTCCGACGCCTGATTAGTGAGAGTGCCCCTCACGCGAGAGCGTTGTCACTGGGCGCCTTGGGGTGCATAAATCCAAGTCCCAGCCCAACGGATTGCCGGATCCGTCTGCCGCACACCTGATAAATCCATCAAAATCCGGAAGCCTCAGCAGTCGGATGGAGAATTGCAGTCCGCTGACTCAGAGGGAATGGGCAATGTGTGGCTTACACTTGCCTTTTTGAGGTATTTCGGTTTTATTTCATTGGAATTTTGAAAAAAAATCTATATAAATATCAAAGGAAATGGGATTTTCCTAAATATTTAAATACATTTTTAATAATATTAAAAAATATATTATCTTTCTATTCAAGAAATAATAATATTTTAAAAAAAACTGTAACATTTTTGTTCAAGAATAATTACTTTGTTACTTAAAAAATATCTTCAGTTAAAGATATAAAACATTGTTTAACTTTTTAAATTCGTTGTACTGAAAATATACTAGGTTTAGTATAAAAGTGTGGTATTTAATCAATACTAAATCATATAATATCTGAATACTGATTTGATTTTATACTAAATATTATAAAGTTTATATTTTGTAATTTTTTAAAAATGTAATACTAGATAAGTATTTAGATATTTTAGAATGTCAAAAGTTAAAAGTAAATGTACAAAAAGGTTAGATTTTTTGGATTTTTTAGACTTGCTATTAAAAAAACACAAATAAATAAATAAAAATAATTATTTTTTTTAATATTATTAGTTTAAAAAATGGTAAGATTAACCCCTTTAATTTCTATACCAATCTGAAATAAATCACACTTAGTGCCAAAAATCACTGCTTATAAAATATTCAATTTAATTTTAGTGATGTAGGATTCAATGATTTTGGAGAGTATTACCATTTCAATCATTGTGCTGGAACATTTTTGGCATCCAACTTGTCCTGCTTATTTATTTATCGAGCGAACTGCGGCAGGTGAGGCAAAGTTTTGGATTGGACTTCCGGCTTTGGATTGGGTTTCGGTTTCGTTTTCGGTTTTTGCCAGGGGTTTACCTCTACTGTCCACGCAGCTTATCGAATCGGACAGCTGACAGTTGTACAAGCTCGCAGGAGCCACTACTAGGATAGATAGATGGATGGATGGATTGGAGGATTCACGGGAGGATGGGACCGATGATGAGGCAGCAAGACAGCGATTTGAAGTGCTCTGCAGACAGAAACCGCAGCGTACTTAGACAACGTTTGCCGGCTGATAAATGGTTGCCTGTCACTTAGCCGCGTTCTTGATGGAGTACTAAGCCAAACATCCATCCAACCATCCATCCATCCAACCACCCACACTCGCACCACCAGACAAAGTAGCCCGCAGGCGTGCTAAAAAATAAAACAAAGTTGAAGTTCCCCAAACGAGAAATCGCATTAGCGAGCCTGTGGTTGAGGCTGCATTTCAGATTGAGTTTGAGCTGGATTTAAAGTTGAGGTGGGGATTGAGTAGCCGCCGGCTAAGACCCGGATGAAAGTGCCATTTTCCCGAGGCCTTAGAATGCCATTTAAAAGTTATGTTCATAAAGTATAGCACCACAAATATCCATAAACCAACGCTAAAATTTCCTTAAAAATAGTACATCGTTTTTATAGCATTTCCTGGGCTAATAATGCCATAAACTACTTTAACAAGTTCCAAGAAACCTAAATTAATTTTACCATTCTTAAAAAATAAAAATCTCGTTGTAATTAATAAAGAAATGTGCTAAAATCATTAAATATTTGTGCAAAACCCTGATCAATTTTAAAGTTTTTTAATATATTTTTATAAAGTTTCCAATTTAATTCTTTCCTATGGGAGCTATATGATATAGTCGTCCGATTTTTCTAAAATTTAATTCGAAATTCAGGACAGTTTAAGAAATGATATTTCCAAAAACATTAGGTAATATGCCAAAAAACAGAGAAGCTATAATTTGTTTTCATTATTTTTCCAATCTTTGATATGGGAGCTATAAGATATAGTTCTCCGATCTGGCCGCTTCCAACTTATATACTACCTGCAATAGAACAACGACTTTTGGGAAAGTTTCAGCGCGATAGCTTTAAAACTGAGAGACTAGTTGGCGTAGAAACGAACGGACAAACAGACGGACAAACGGACATGGCTAGATCAACTCATCTTGTGATGCTGATCACGAATATATATAAATAAACGACTTCTTGACTGCATTGCAAACTTCTGACTGAAATCAGTATACCATCTCAGCGTCTTCTACTTTATAATTCTAAATTAATTCCTATAATTGACTTAGCTGTGTCCACCTACAGGCGCCCAAGGCATTCAGTTTCACGTTTTTTTTTCGTTTGGAGCCCTATTAAGCAGCGACTTTAATGATGTTTAAATATTCATTAAGCTTGGCCCGAGGTCCTGGCCACTTGCTGCATGCATCCTCCCGAGCCGCCAGGTTCACTTTCAATTTAACTTTGTTATCGGCTGTGGCTCCCCGGGGCCAGAGTGTTTTCGGCTGCCAAATCAAATTCGACGCCCAATTAAAATTCAATTTGTTGCGCGCCATTAATTAGATTCTCTTCCCGCCCCTTGCTGAAGAAAACAGCAAAAAAAAAGACCGCCCCCAATGAGGGATTTTGGGGGGTGCAGGAGGGAGATTGAACTTCTACTTCTAATGGCAACGAACGCCACCTGAGACTTACCCGCCCCCCACCCCATACATCATTATTCTATTAGCCAAATAGCAAACTAATTTTTATGCAATTCTGGCCACAGCCTTTGATGAGTCTCGCCGTCACATGCAGCGATTGGCGACCCCACTAATTAGTGTGGCCGACGCTGCTTACGATGCTGCTCTCTTTCGCACACTTCAATTACGTGTAATCTATGCGCATAAATTGATGGCTCTGGTGCAACATGTGGTGGTCACAGCAGCAGTCAACAAAATTGCCCACAATTTACGAAAATTTTCTTTAAAATTCATTACAAAGTTATCGGTTTAAGAAACCATTAAATATTTGTAATGGTTAATAATATTTTTAAATTTTTGAAATATTTTTTTCTCCTGTACTAATTATTGTATTGCTACAATGTTTTTTTTTTGGTATTTTTTCCTATGTGTAACGCCCCTTAATCAATCAATTGGCATGACTCACCTGCTTCTGCAACGTGTTGGAAAGCTCCTCCAGGCACTCCTTCCGCTCGAAGCGTTCGAACTTGAAGCTATTGGAGCGGTACAGTTCGT
This sequence comes from Drosophila mimetica, assembly GCA_037075245.1. NCBI lineage: Eukaryota > Metazoa > Arthropoda > Insecta > Diptera > Drosophilidae > Drosophila > Drosophila mimetica. Next base: position 9,268,170 of record JBAMCH010000005.1, read on the forward strand.
TGTCCTCCCGCCGACGATTGCGGCACAGGCGACGTGTGATTATGTTGCCACCACTGCCGCTTAACCGAGGACTGCAATCGAAAGTAATTTATTTGCTTTGGATTAGTGGAGGTTTTTTTTTTCGAATTTTCGATGCAAGACCTTTAATAATATTTAGTGTATTTAATTGCGTTGCATACGTTTGAAAAGTGTAAGGTTTTAAATACCTAAGAATTCGCGTATTCATTTTGTTGCTCTTATTTTAGTAACCAAAATTATTATTCTTTAATCCCAGAAATTCGCAGTTATATTTTTAGGTGGTTTTATCTTTAATTGAGATAAGGTACAAAGGAAGTGGAATTATATCTGATTAGCTAAAGATTTCGCGGCCAAACTCAATTTTCGCTTAAAACAAATAAAGTCTACAACACAAGTAACTTCTCATATAAGGTACAAAAGGAGACCTATTTATTTATGTAAATTATATTTAAAGCAAGGCCTACCTTTTTGTCCCTTTCTTCGCAAAAAATTGGAAGCAATACCAAAAATAGAAAGTTTTCCTTTCACTATTTTTCCTATTCACTATTTCCTTTCACTATTTTACTTTGGCAAACAAAAAAAATTGTTATGGATTCAAAGAAATCATTAGAGTTTTAAAATCACTCATAAAAGTTCCTATAAGTATGCAACAAAAAACAAAAGGACTTCTGGATTCAAATTATTTAGTTGCTTACTTTTGGATACCTTTATAAGTGAAAACCAGTACCTAATGATTCAATGACATATTTAATGAAATATTAATGTTGAAAACATAAATTTTAATACAACATTTTTTTTCCTGCATCTTTATTCTAATACTTTTCCTAACTTAATCTGAGCACTTGAACTCTTACATTACCCCTTCTTTTTATAGATAAACTAGTGGCCTATTGAAAAATGAAATCACCAAGCCCAAAAGCCCACTCGGGCGCCATCAATTTGATTTCTCAGATGACAGGGGCTTCTCCCAAACCTCGCAACACATTAACCATCAACAAAAATTAAAAAAATATATACAAAGGAGAATAAAACCAACCGCAAGGGCGGTGGAATGGTGGGCGGGTCACATCTGAGCTCGTTAGCTGGCGCTTCATTAAAATTTCACACATTCGGCGGTAAAGAAAACTCTGCCCCATTTACCTTATTATGCGCGTCCTCCGATGTCTGATGTTGGCTTAAAGCCTCAAAAAGTTAAGCTCAGCGCCCAATGGAACGTCGACCCACTTTGCATTCTGGGTTCGTTCAACGCCCGCGGCCACTTCAATGGCTAAAAACTGAAAACTGAACACTGAACGCTGAAAACTCAGTTGCAACCGAAACTCCAGCGCCCAACTTAACCGAGCCACAACAAAAACGAATGAAAAACTTTGGCGCGAGGGGCGGAAGAAAATGGGGAAAAATGGTTAAGGAAAAAAAAGGGAAAGGCCGAGGGAACAGGGGACAAAAATAAAAAAATATATATAAGCCAACCCGGTGAAAACTCTGCGGCAAACAAAAGCACAAGCCACTGGAGCAGACTCAAGTGGCAGCCACTTGGGCACTCCAACTCGCTGGAGCTCCAGTTGCAACTCCAGTTGCGGCTGCACTTGCAAAAATCAGTGCCAAAAAGGTAGTAAAAAACCCAAATTTAGACTAAATCTTCTTCAGCTAAAGCAAGCAGTGTCATGCAGGGCAATCCAAGCAGTCGCTTGAAGGTGGCGCCATCTACGTGGCGGACAATTCATTATTCGCTTATTTTAAAAATTTTCGAAGTTTCGGTGCACAGAGAAAAAACGGAACAATATTGAACTAATATGGGTTCATATCAACCCAAATTTAGACTGGATTTTCTTTAGACAAGGATCTTCTTTGAAAATTACTCATACTCATGTACAAGCAAATGGTTCTCCGAAAAATCTTTACTTATTTTAATCTCTTTCAAGAAAGGGATCAAATGGAAGGAAAATAATATATTTTATATGTTTGGGTAAATTGTTAGAATTATTTAGAGATTTTAGAGATTTTTATGGAATCCGTAGGAAGTAGGAATTTGTAGGAACGCCATTACAGGTAAGTTTACAGGACTTTACATTTTAAAAAGGTTATATTTATGTTATCCATGACTTTTTAAAAACTCAAACAAATTGTTAAAGTTTGAGGATTAACTTTACCAAAGTAATTTCAAATATTCAGTTTAGAAGTGCAATTTTTCTGCGTCTTAAGAGATTTTTTGTCAAAATGTTACTTTTAAAACTATTATTAAAAATAGTAAACAGCTTTAAATCTAAGCGGACATATTTTTTAAACTTTTATGACGTTTTAAACTTATTTTTAGCGAAAACATGGTGGCGATTGGTCAAGCGGTTTAGCCTTTAGGATTTTTGATAAGAAATGTTTCCTTCATTTAAAAGTTATTAAAATTTAATATATTTAAATATATATTCTAAGGAACTTATTCTATAAATGGTTGGCTGATTTTTCTCTCAGTGCAGGAGGACTACTCACCCGCAGGGTTTGCAGTGCGTCATGTGCAGATCCCAGTTGAGATGGAAGTTGAACATGCGCAACTTGGCCACCGCCCGCTGTCGCAGTGAGATGTCCGGCTGTCCTCCAGATCCGGATGCGGCTGCTCCTCCGCCACCTCCTCCTCCACCACCCGAAGTGGATGCCTGTCCGGCAGCAGATCCTCCAGATGGTCCCAGTGCCGCGGCTCGCTGGGGATTCGGATACATCATCACTGTGCCGCTGGGCGCCGATGTGGCGAACAGACGCCGCGATGAGCCACCACCTCCGCCGCCGGAAACGCCCCCGCTGTGATGGTGACTGGGACGATAGTGCTGGTGCTCCTTCAGGGTGTAAAAGCCGCCCGAGGAGCTGCAATGGAAAGCGAGTCAAGGCCTCGTTAGAGTCTCTCCGCTAGGAACGCCGCCGCCCACCAACATTGAATGGCATTGTCTTGTGAGAACATTGATAATAAAGAAAGCCGCAATATAAGGGGTGCTAGAGAAAACCCTCTAGTTTTGAATACACTTAAAGAGGCGCCTAAAAGAGTGCTGCGAAAAATGGTGCATTGTCTTGCGGCATTTACTCATCGGACTTCCGTATTTCGAATATATAGTGGCATACTTTTAGGCACGTATACAGGCAACTTTTAGAGGTTTCTAGAGCCAGTACCTTTTGCTTTAAAATTTAGATTTATGTTTATACATATATGAAGTAAATTACAAAATCATTCTTTAAATATCTAAAAAATATTAAAAAGAACAAAGTTAGTACAACATTTTTTGGTTTTTTAAAAATGTAAGTTTATGGTTTGTATATAAAATCGGAATTTTAGGAATTTAAACATCCAGAATATACATTTTTAGGGAAATATAAAAAAATTTCAGACACTTGAAAATATTTGTGGAATTTGAGCGGATTTCTGAAAGTCATGTTAAGGTTATATTTAGTTAACGATCAGAAAAGGTTAAAAAAGTAAATTTTTTCAAAAAGAAAAATAATAGAGAATATTTTGAATGTGATGTTAATTTTACGAATTACGGTTTGACAGCCTCTACAAGGTTTTCTCTTTTGAAAACATGAAATTAAAATCTATCTGAAGAGAAACTCAGCTAAATATAACAACTTAACTTGAACTAATTCGAACTTTAAACTTAAATCTCTAGTTATGAGAGATTACTTAAAATAGTGCCAAAATGTAGGCATTAAAAACCAGATAAAATGCTTTAGTCGAGTGCCCCAACTATCAAATACTCGTTACACAGCTAAAGCAAGCAGTGGCAAGCAGGGCAAACCAAGCAGTCGCGTGAAAGTGGCGCCATCTACTTGGCGGAAAATTCATTATTCGCTTATAACTTTTTACTGAATGGTCCGATTTAAAAATTTTCGAAGTTTCGGTACACAGAGATAAAAACGAAACTATAAACTGATATGAGTTCATATAAATTTTTTCGTAACAAAATGGTAAGATTTCATATAAATTTGGTACAAAATCAGATGTTCAAAAATATTATTTTGATATGAACATAGAACGGACCAAAATTGATTTTAAAAAAAATACCCGATGGATGACTATTTTTGGTGTTTTTTTTCTCTGTGTAGGTATTAATAAATCAAACAAAATATATATAGGTATAGAAATGAAAATTTGATGACACCTAAAAAGGGTATTTTGAAGTCTGATGGACAGACATTCCAACTTACGACATATTATCGCCTCCGGGATCACCGACGCAACTGGTGACCGCTCCCATTCCGCCTCCCCGACGCGGACGACTCTTCCGCCTGCGACGCCTACGACGTTCCGAGGAGGCGGTACGTGTTTGCAGGACATGCTGGCTCAGGGACTTGTTGCATCCGCCGCCGCCTCCCACTCCACCGCCACTGCTGGCCAGGCGTCTTCCGGTGGCATTGCTACCGCCGGTGGCCGAGATGGATCCTCCTCCGCCGCCGCCGCTGGGGGCCAATCCCTGGACAGCGACCACCAGCTGACCATCGCCAAAGCCACCCGCCGAACTAATCGTATCGGTGGATTGGGGCGTGGCAGCAGTGGCTCCTACAGTGGCACCACCGGCGATGGCCTCGCCTCCAGGTGGCAGCTGTGGCTGCGATTTGTTGGTGTTGCGCAAACTATGGTTCACTTTTCGCCACATGCGTTCCATCTTCAAGAATCCGCTGGACTCCTTTCGGTGGTTCGTTGGTGATAATTGGTATGTGGGGTTCCGGCGTTGTTGAAATCTTGTGCTTGTTGGAATCTCTATGTTAGCTTGATATAGTTTCCATTACTCGTATTCGTTATAACCCCATTTAAATAATTTGTATAGAATGATAGGTTATATGGAGTCTACTAGATGTGTTGTGGTGGTTCGTTGTTGCTTAAATTGGTTGTTGATTATCTGTGTTGTCTTATTAAAGTTTCCATTAGAATATTTTTCGTACACCAAATGTTGTTGAATTTATGATTTTTTCAATAATATTTTTATTTTCAAAGTTTTTTAATTATTTTTGTTAGGTCCAAATGAATTTTGAATAGTTGTTGCTATGCGTTTATGTAGGTATTAATGTTGACGATCGTTAGCATTGTTTGATAAAATGTTATATTTATGGAAGCCGTAGTTCTAAGATACTGTCGTTGTGCGTAACCTAAAGCATTTTTTAAAATTCAAGTTCTTTACACTGTGAGAATTTTTTTTTTTTTAATGCTATGTATGTTAGTTTTACTTGTAGTGCGAGTTTTCGTTAGTGGTTGTTGTTGTTTACCTTTAATCTGAACTAAACCTATGGATTTAATCGTGATGATTTTGGTAAGCACATTGTTTTATGTTTTTGTAAAGTAACCACATGATTTTTTTGTTGAAAGTTTTAACGATTTACGAAGGTTTTTTTTATTCGTATAACAGCTAGTTGTTAACCTTTTCGTTGTTGGTTTTTTGATACTTTTTGTTTTAATTGTTAGTAATTTATATTTTATTTGTTTTTGAATATTGTTTTGGAAGAAGCATGTATAAATTGGTTTTCTAAGTTTTGGTTGTTGTTGGATATCGTTGTCGATTGTTGTTGAAGATTGTTGTTCTTGGCAGTTGTTGTTAGTCGTTATTTTTAGATTGTTATCGACATTTGTTGTTGTGGCTTGTTGCACTTGTAAGTGATTTCAATAAACTTTTGCTATAGTTTGATTACATGGGTGTGTTCTTTATAGTTCCTTATAGTTGTTGTTGTTGTTGTTGGTTGTCCTTGTTCCTAAGGGAAATTTAAGCTAGCTACAAGGGATGACCACACTTCTTTGCCCTTTCAGCTCTTTTTTCCTGTCTTCGGGGACTCGATTCCTCTTAGCTGTTGTTGTTAACTTATTGTTTGTAGGCGGCAGTGTTTAGTTGTTGGTGTGGTAGTTGTTGTTGTTGCCTCTCGATTGGCTTTCATCTTGGTTTACCTTGGATTTGGATCTTACACAAATACACAAAAGGACACTCATTCGATTATACAAAAAAAGCTACTCAGCAGGAACTATGCATTGTTGTTGTTGTTATTTCGATTGTTGCTGTAGTTGTTGCAGTTGTTGTTGTCTGCGGATAGCGGAAGTGGAAAACAAAGAGCATGAATTTGAGTGTAGGACTCCACATCTATGTACATACACATGTATGTGTATGTGCTAGCCTGTTTGAGTTCCTGATTGTGTGTAATTGTGTGGGTGAGTGGCCTGCACTTTTAGGTTAAGCACGCGCTTCACTCATTTCCTTTTTTTTATTTGTTTTATTTGTTGCCTAAGCCGCTCTATTTCAGCCCCTTTGTTGCTGTTGTTGTTTTTTCACATTGCACTTGTGAATGAATGACGAATTTTTTCCATCGCCTCTTACTCTCTCTCTCTCTATATATCTCTCTCGCTCTCTATTTCTCTTGCTTACTAAGAAGAGTTACGTTTTTTCCGTTATCAACACACTTTATGGACTTTTTATCATAGCACATTTTTCACCTTCATCATCTTAATTCTTTTCGCACAATTTGTGTAATTTTGCGTTAGTTATTTGCCAAACAGCGTGGAAAATACACTTATTAGGTACTGTGAATTCCACAACTACAACGCAGTTGTTGTCTCGTTGTCAGGTTGTTGCTGTAGTTGTTGTTGTTCGTGTTGTTGCTGCTGCTGTTACCGTTAGCGCCTGGCTGGCTGCTGGCACGTTGAGTCAACATCATTTTAGTTCACCCGAAAAAAAGCCAAAAAAAAAACAGGGGCACTGTCTCTCAGCACTGTGGTACACATTGGTCAACTGTATTTTTATTGGAAATTGTTAAGTATTTAATCGAATAATAACAAAAAATATTTTATAAGATATCTGTTAAGAATTTATATTTCAGTTGATTTAAAAAATAAATATTTTATCTATTTATTTCAATAACTTGATAAATTTATAATTTAACTTAATTTCTCTGGATATATGTACAAAATCATTAAAATGAACATTTAAAAGTGAATATTATTATTCGGTTTAAATATAATGAAAATTCTCTTAAAAATGATTTAAAATTTCTCGATATGTGAAATATTTATTCTTAAAAAGTTATTTCTAAAAAAATCCAACCAAAATCCCACTGTGCAGACCAGTGAGCGAGAAAGTAGGATAGCGGAAGACAGAGAAAGAGCTGGAGAGAGTGCGCTCTTGCCGCTAAAGGATGTGGATGTGTTCGTGCGTGGGCGCAAGGCAAGTTACGGTATCCAGTCCCGTGGCCGTGTATGTGTGTGTCGACTTTTGCGACTGTATTCGTAACCGTGTCCTGTGTATAACACAAACACATTGCGCTGCAGAGGAATCCACAGAAAGAGAGAGAAAGAGAGAACGAGAGGAAGCTGCCTGCTTAACCGTTTTGATATTTTTGTTGCCTACATTTTAGGGCCATCACACACACACACACACACCTGCAGAGACACCAAAGCGAAATTTAAATACCGGTTAAAAATTGGAAAACACACACTGCTTAATTGGCTAACGGGTAACGGGATGAACGATTAATCGGAATCCACAGGAATCCACATTTTTTTGTATCACACGAGAGCAGAGGCCGCTGCCCGTTTATTGGCAACGCGCACGCACAAATAACGGAGCCACTGTGGCAATAGAAGCGGCTGTGAAAGCAGCGACACAGCAGCTGAGAGCCGAGGACACGAGGACTCCAGCCGACGACGGGACTCCCACCCGACGCCGAAACGAAGGTTCAGCCGCTTGGATTTCAGGTCGTTAAAATGTAAACATTGGAGCCATCGCTTGCCGGGCTAAAAAGAGAGCGAGAGCCGGAGAGAGGAAGCTCTCTCGCTGGCCGATTGCACGGCAAAGCGACATCTGTTGTGTGTTTTCCGCAACCAAAAGGACAACTAAGTCGTATGCCTTATCGATAACTCGTTGCGACGCACAACCAATAGAGGGCGGTTTGGTGGTATAAGCTTTATAACTTTCCATAACAAAATATATAGCTAGAAAGAAAATCAGAGCTCTATAAATAATAAATATTAACATTAACAAAACGCGAATTCTTTAGGCTATCCTTTTCAGTAATATATCGATAGTATCGACAAAGAACGAAATTACAAACAAATAAAGAGCTTTTCATGGTACGACTCTACAAACTTGGGCCTTATTTTTCATCCTGTCGGAATATTTTTTCTTTCGAACCTCAAAAACTGTTTAGGTCAAAGACTTTTACAATTTTTAAAACAAGATATTTCACTTTAGATAGAAATAATCTTTTGGATTTGGAAAAAACTTGCATTAATGAAACACATCCATTTCTGGAAATCATAAATATTGCCTAATAATAATAATAATATTTTCATTTAGTTTGTTTTTTTATAGTTCCATTCATTTCCCGTTAATCTTTCCCTTAAGTTTCTTCACGTGTCGTATGAGTAATATTTTAAATGTAAATATCACTCATACGCAGTGTTGATATTACCTGTGATCTAGAACCGATAATCTATTTAAGGCAATGAAATTTGAATGTTTGTTTCTCATGATGATAATAATAATAATTTATTTAATCTAATAAAATCTGAAAGTAATTTTAAATCCAAAATTATTGCAATGCTCAGGAGCATCCGATAAGTAGGCAATACTTTTCTTTCATTCGTGTTTTCAGCCCAAAATAACCCAGTCCGCCCCGGGAAATAAAACCACAAGAAAAACACGAGCATTGATCTTTCGATTTTGTATAGTATTTTTAATTGTTTTGCCCGTCATCAAAGTATCCAATCAATTAATTAATCAATCAATTAATCGTTGCCAGCTTCCGCTTCGTTTTCGTGGCTGCCTTCATCGTCGTCTTTGCTTCGTCTTAGTTGTACCACATACCACATGTGTGTCGTCTATCTTTAGTCGTTAAGTGTATATGTAGTATAAAGTTGATACTCATGCTAAATCGAATCGACTTGGTTTTGCTTCGTTCAAAAAATGTTATAGGCTATGCAATACAATTACGTGATCGTTAGTTGACTTTAACATTTAGTTGACTGACATCAAACACACAAATATAGTTTATATTCCTTTTCATTTACCTTTTTCGGGTTTCGTTTTAATATGTATGTACTCGTACTTATATAAGTTTGATGCATAATGCGATATCTGATCTGTATTATATTTAGATAGCACTACTGTTTTACACACACACGCACAAGGTTTACAAACGTTAGTTATTATTTAGTTTTAGTTTTTTGTTGTAAAGAAAATTTCGATTAGTTTCCTTCTTAGACTTAGATTGCTAAAACGTTGGTATTGGCCTATTGTATGATTTCATTATAAATTTTTTTTTGTTTTTCTTTTTTTTCTCTTCTCTATCGTTTTTTTTTCAATTCATTTTTTCTTTTTCAATTGCGAACCTCATTTTTTTTATAAAGTGAGATCGTTTTCTGGTTGGCCGAAGTGCTGAGCCTTTTAAAGTTTTCATATTTTTTTGCGCTTCATGCATTTTCCATTTTCGTATTTCCGATTTCCGGGATTTCATGCTCTTCTTGTTGTTGTTCTTGCTAGGCTATATCACAAAATGTGTTTTTTCTTTATTTTTTTTCTTTCGTTTTTCTTGCAACTGCTCTTTTGCTCAGAGGAAAATCAAAATAGGTAGGATACAAAGGGTTTGAAAAAAGGAATGATCGAATTAGGAAATAATGTCAAATGAGGAATTATATTTATATACATAACTCCTCAATTGGTTCTCATTTTCACTTACTTTCGCGTTTGTATCGATTTTGTGCAAATTTTGTGCCATCGATTATAATCGATAAGTATCGCTGATTTTCAATGTTTTTATCGAATTTGACTATCGATTATCGATACAATTTACCAATAGGTTGTTGATCGCAAAACCGAATTCTTGAAAATTATACAAATTTTTAATTGTTCTACTAAATGAGAAGAAATTTGTTCTGCAACTACAACAAATGAAGTAAGTACGTTTAATAGGCTTAAATAAAATCTACAAGATTCATTTATTGAACTTTTAAACGTCGAAGTAAATAGCAAGAATACGCCTGGCTCAATGTGCCTCTATTTGAATATATATGAGTTTTGTTTTGCATATATAAATTGTATTTCATGACTGAATCGCTTGACACTTTCCTTCTTTACTTTAATACTCGCTCTCCATTCGGATTTCCTTGCGTGTGCCTAGTAAAAAACGCTTTTAGGAGACGGTATTTATAAATTAGTTTTGAGTTGGAACTGCAAAAAGGACAATGGCAGTCCCAAAATAGCGTCGATTTGGACGACGCATGCAAAAAGGATGTATTGCTGGCAATTTTCAAACCGATATCGAGATCTGTTGTTGTGCTTTTTTCGATTGGTTGGTCCGGTGTGTGTGTGTTTCTTTCGTTCAGCAGTTCTTGCCCAGCAACATCGGCTATATACACCCTATATATATATAGCTAAAAAACATTTGCCAATCGGATACCCAAGCGGAGTTATCGCCCATTTGAGCCTGCTCCCTCGTCCAAAAACACAAAAAATATTGCTAAAATGTTCAGTGAGCGAATGGGATTCGCTGTGGTTAAAAAGTCTGTTTAAAATTCCACTGCAACTCCGTTTTGTGGGTTGTCAGTTGCCAGTTTCTTCTTCTTTTGCCGCCAATTTCGTGTTCAACATCAAATATATTTCTATATTATTAAATATATGTATATATTTATATTCCGATTATGTGGTATGCATACGTATGTACAATTCTTTAGCATAATAACTGTTTTTCTCTCTTTCTTTTCCATTCGCTTTCTTCAATTGTTTTTTTTTTAAATTAGTTAAACTTACAAAAAAAAAAGGAAGGTATTTATAAAAATAAAAATAATATTTAAAAAAAAAAACGTAAAAGTGTGAGGGAAGGAGGGTGAAATGTAGTTTGTAAATTAGGCAACATGTATAGAAATAAATTAATTAATTAGTACAAACTAAATGTAACTTATGAAATAATCGCTCGCCTACATAACAGAATTTATAGTTATCGTATAATATATAGGTTTTTATGTATAATCGTATTAAAAAAAAGGATTTTATATCTAATGCCAGCGCAAGTGTATATTCCTTTTGTGATTTGCCGCTTGCTCCTGCTACTAATTAGGTTGATTTTAGTTTACTGCTTTTGTTATTAAGAAATATTTCAAGTTTCTCCCTCTGGTTTATCGCTTCAAAAATCTTTCTCACTTGGCTACGTATGCAATTTTTTGTAGAAGTTTCGTGTTGGTTGGTGTTTTTTGGACAAATCTTCCAACGCTCGTCTATAAGGTATGCTACAAAAAATGTGTGCTTCTCTCATTTGCGAGCTGTTGTTTTGGTGTTGGTTTCTTTTCTTCTTAAACTCTTCTTGCTGGTAACAAATTGCATTTTTCATTTAAGTGATTTCATCTTTTCTTTTTGTTGCTTACGCCTACAAAATTGTGGTTTTTTTCTGTTGCTGTTGTGGTTGTTCTAGTTGTTGTTGTTGTTTGGTCGGTCGTCATGGACAAAAGACAGAGCATTATATTCATATGTCTGCTGCTGCTGCTGCTGCTGCTGCTGCTGAGATGCCGCCGCCGTGGCCAAAAAAATAATCGGTTGCTCCTCAATATTTCGCAATCTTAAACCAGTGATCCAACAGAGAGAGTGTCGAGAGTTGAATGCCAGACATTAGATCCGGGGAGTTGTCGCCTCTCAAAAGTGCTCCAAAGCCCTGCGCAGCTTCTTACAGTAAAATGGACATTAAGACTCGCGCTCCTTCTTCACCTTGACCTCCTCGCCCAGAATGGTGGTGATCTCGCCCTGCATGAAGGCCCACGGAATCACCGAGTTGGCCAGCGGACAGCGATCGCCGCTGGGACAGTACACCTCGTTGCCCAGGCCCTGTCAATGGAAAGAACAAGTGTTAGCAATGCGTACAGGATTCACTTGGGTTCAGCAAGTCAACTACAAGATACATTTCCAGCAGCCAGCAGCCAAAAATCTCAAAATATATATTTAGCTATTTAATTATTTAAAATATTTATGGGTTTTCCCTATAGAATGCAATTTTAATTCCAATATGATATTTAATGATAATAGAATAGAAGTGAATATTTTAAAAAATTACAAATTACTTTTAAAGGGAATATAATACTAGGTATTTTAAATTGAATACTTCTAGCATAGAATAAATTATTTTTAGATTAAATATGTAGGTTTAATATTGCATATTTATAATATATTTTAATTATTTTATTTTTAATAGTTTTTGAAAAACTGTTTCATCAATAATTAACCTAACAAATTGGTGTAGTTTCTTTAGTTAATAGTTCTCAAGTGAAACGAAACTTCTAAAAATTCTTCTCTAAAAATCACAAATTATGGCAAGCTAAGTGCACAAAAGTCTGAGAATTTTACAAATTAAGGTCTGCATTTGACGGTGGAACAATATGTTGTAGTGAATTGTGTGCTCATCCTTAGCCACACTTACAGTCTGTCGCTTGATGCTCTCGCGGCTGCAGGGAAAGCAGAACTTGTGGTGGTTCACGGAGGGGCATTGCACAAAGTGCGTGTCCTCCAGGCGCTCCTGGCACAGGGTGCACTTGAGCGTGGCATTCTGGGCGGCCGCAGCCGCAGCTGCCGCTGCCGAATTCGAGGCGGCACTGCTGCCCGGTGCTCCGCCGAGACCGCCGCTGCCCGCCGATCCGCCGCCGCTGGCCAGCGGTGTACCGCCTCCGCCGCCGCCGCCGCCACCTTGACTGCCACTGCTGCCGGGGCCGGGATTGACGGCTCCGCCGCTGCCATTGCTGCCGGATGGTCCATTGCCGCCGGCCGGACTTCCATCGCCGGCCACCGAATTGGGTGCCATTGAGGCGGGACCTATGGCTCCGTTGCCACCGCCACCGGAGCTGGCACTGCCGCCCGGTCCGCCGCTGGTGCAGCTCAGCTGTCCACTGCCGCCGTTCGGTCCGCCCAGGGGTCCACTGGCCGCATTGGATCCGGGTCCTCCGCCGCCGCCGCCGCCTCCAAGGCCGCCGGCCACCACCGCCTGGCCCGGATTCGAGCCGCCCACCTCGGAGCTGGTGACGGTGGTACTGGACACGTGACGGGATCCGGATGAACGACGTCCCGACGAGGAACCTGCAAACAAATATAGTCCTTTATTAAGTCTGCGAGTCATAAAAATGCGGACTTACAACTCTAAAGTAAAAATAAAAATTAAGGCAAACCCCAAGTTCTTCAAAAAAGGGGTAATACAAAATAAATAAATAAATTTAAAATTACTGAAACACATTTAAAACTGAAGCATTATATTTCAAATCAAAGACATTAATTGTTTTTCCCAATTTACGCTTAAGTTGTGTTCAATTTATATCAGAACTTTAATCGAAAATACACTGAGAAATGTAGCAGCCTTAAAGAACTAAAAAAAAAATTCTGTTTTAAAATTTTTTTAATTTTTCTGGCGCTAAAAAATTCTTTTTTAAAAATGTTCTCAATTTTCTAGCGCCTAAAACGTTGCATTTTAAAGCATTTTTTCCTCTGTGTAGCAGAAAAAATTATGAATTGATTTCAAAATAATTATGAATTGATTTTTAAAAAATGTTTCATATAAATAGAAAAATAATAATCACTGCCAGGAATAGCTAAGCAAAACTTTAATGCTACTAAATAATAAAAACTAAAATTAAAATGTGATAACTACTTTATGGCTTTATGATATTGCACTTAAAATAAACCATAGTAAATTTGAAAAACCAACAAGTAAAAAAAATATGTCCAATGTTTGTAAAAAAAAATTTGATAAACTAAATAAAAACCAATTATTGGTAAACAAAAAATAAAAACTTTTTATGTGTAAATAAAAATAAAAAAAATGTTTTTCAAATACGTTTTAAATAAATACAATTTTTCACATGTACCTTTATATTATCTGATTACCAATTTAAACTAAAATATTTTACAGTCATGCAGAGTACCATAAATAAGCTTCAAACTAACCCGAGCTATTCGGCGAGTGTACGCTGCGCGGGGGCAGCGGTCCCGAGGGCGGACTCGATCCATTGCGTCGACTGGCCGGGGACATGTGCTCTGCAATATGAAGATGGTTTGGAATCGGATTAAGAATCGGATTGGCTGCATTTATTGAGATTGCAATTATAACTTAGGTTGGTATAACGGTTGTATACCTGTATTCATATTTTATTTTTATAATTCATATCAATATCTAAAATTGTATGTAATTTTTTGTAAATTACTTCAAACCAAATGGTCTAAAGTAATAACTTGCATTGGATCGCATTTTAATAGTTCCAACTAAAGTTCGTGATCTCGTGAGTCAAGTGCAATGTACAATGGGCCTTGGCCCCACTTCGTTAAAAGATAATACACTGGCGTACATAAGTAAGCCGACACACCCACTAGCGACTGTCCATATAGTCATGGCCAACGGAATCACAACCAGCTGACTATAATTTAAGAGCTCATCCCATTATTCGTACTAAATTATGCATAATTGACGTTGACAAACATTGGAGGGGTGTGGCAAAACCGACCCCCAATACACAAAAAAATGGATCTAAAATAGGGTCAAGTTCTACCTTATAAATTTATGATTCAAACATATCAAATCAGTTATTTTATTTTAAAATAATATAAACATTTTTTTAACAAATAATAAAAAAAATTTTATTTGATAAAATATATATAATATATAAAATTGATCTGCACATATCAATCTGATGTTTTCTTAATTTTTTTTCTGATTAACTAATAGACATAAAGTTAGAAAGATTCGTTCTAATAGAACAAATAAAAAATTTTTTTATTTCTACCTTTAAAACCGTGTTAAAATTAATCTTCATTCCATAAAATTTTGATGTAACCCCGCTGTAGATACATATTGTGCAAAATTCGACAAAGAACAAATTTGTTTTCATTCAACTTCTGATTTCGATTTTTTTATGCGAATGAATCAAAAACCAAAAGTTAATCACATTCACATGTTTCTTCTTCTCCTTAGTTCATTGCAAATGAAATTTGTATTTTGTTTTTGTTGTTATTTCGTCTGTGTAATTTTAGAACTTGGCACGAAACATGTTTTTGATATTTATTGTTGTGTACCTACATATTTAGACATGTACTTATATTTGTGAATATGTATGTACATTCATTTATTACTTGGCATCGCCGGTTCAGCAACAACAAAAACCGAAATAGCAACAACAACAACAAGTTTCATTCACCGGCACCACATCAAATGTGACGTCACAGCGGCACGATACGATTGCGTGTCACTCTTGTTCCACTGTGCAGAGCACACAGCTGTTTTTTTTTTCTCTTTTGTTTTTGTTGCTCGTGTGTTTCACCGTTTCTTCGTCGTCGTCGTCGTTGTCTGCTTCTTCATTTTCTTGTTGGCAAAGTGCCAGAAGCACGAAATGAATGGAATGAAACGAAACAAGTTCGAGTTCTGCTGCTGCTGCTGCGCATACGTCACGAAGAGATAGACAACGTGAGAGAGCGAGCGAGAGAGAAGATGCAGCCGGTTTCTCCATCTCGTTTTGTTATTTTTTGCATGCCAGCATGCAATAATGTGTATGTACACCAGACACGCACACACAAACACATTTGCCGATTTGTTTTGACTGTGCTGCTTCTTGTTCGTGTTTTATATTCGCTCGCTGTTAGGGCGCTGTTACTGCTCTGTTAACTTGTTGGCTTTATGTACATACATACATATGTACATATATTTTAATTCTTTCTTTTCGTATGCAATGCACGCGCACGCGTAGCTGCTTGATATTGAAAATAAAAAAAGGCAGCAAAAAAAAAAAACAGCCGGACAAGAAGCAGATACAGATACACAACAGGCGAATGGAAAAACGTATTTAATTTGTATGCCCAACTGACGATGGCACATTGCTCAAATGTCGACGCTTGTCAGTTTGCCGGCGGCGCACAGTGGGCTGCATACGAAATTAAGCTCACACATATGCGAGCAGTGTGCTGTTATGTTTATTTATTTGATAAACTGTTGCTTCTTTGCTTTTGCTTTTGCTAAATTGCTTACGCTGGCTAAATTGGCAAGAAAGGGAGGTGGAGCAGGAGAAGAAAATGGCAACAAGGAGGAGGTGGATAAGAGGGAGGAGAAAACTGAGAAGAAGAAGACGTCGTGCATGTTGTGTGGCCCCAACACGTACACATAGAGAGTACGTGTGCGTGTGTATTTATAGCATTTGTTTATATTTTGCATGCAAGAGCTGAAGAACAACAGCAATAAATGCCAAAGCGAAAGCCTATTCTCTCTCTCTCGCTCTCCTCCCCCCATCCACCGTCCCTTTCGCACTGCTGCAGTTGCAGAGTTGCATGTGCGTGGCCCATTGAGAAGCAGAATGCGAAGATAACGAATGCCAGAGCGAGACAGAAAGCATGCCACATACAGTTGCAAGCACCACGCACCGTGGGCGAAATGCAAATAAAAGTGGAAAAACACAGTGGTGCACAGAAAAAAAAAATTATCATATTGGATCGAATCCTTACTGGATTTTATAACCTAATTTAAAAATATAAAGTAAGTTTCGATTTAACTTCATATATAACGAATTAATGATTTAATTAAGATTAGTTAAGATAAAAAAAAGGATCATTTCGTAAGGATGATCTACAAATTTCCAAAATTCTCTGCAAATTATGAATTTAAAAACCACATTTTAATACTGAAATATAATAATATTGGTCTACAGGTTTAAGACTTTTTCACATTAGTACCTAGAACCATAAACTTTTTAAGTGAAATACCCATAAAGCCACTTAATTTCGTTCTGGACCATTAAGTTTTTTCAGCAATGTTCACATAGCATTCTAATTCCAAGGAACCACAGTAATCAGTTTTAGTATACTGCATTCGATTCGAACTTCACTTGACTGCAACTTCGTTGCAATCTATTTTTGAAACAACTTTTTATTGACGCATACATATGTATGTAGGTATGCTTTAGTGCATATACAAATTTACCCCACTGTTTATTTGTTTTTCATACAATCAGCGCCTGAAAACAAACAAATTTGCGCGATCTCGGTTCTTAGTATCGAATATGAAACTATTTATAGATTAGTTTACGTTTTCCGCCGTTCAGTGTACATTTTGCCTGGCTATGGAATATTTTCCGATATTCCACGTTTTTTCGCACTACTTTGCTAGAATGAATCATTTGACAATTTATTACAAATATTCAGTCATGAGCCAGAGAACCGGGGCGAGAAATACAAACAATAAATATTTATACAATGTTGTATATGAGAAAAGAAACCATATTGTGTATGGTGTTTATTTGTGGAATAGAAACTATTCGCCTTCGAATGAATGAAAACGAATCGCACCAACATACATACAACACCCAGTGGGCGGCCACGCCTTTCCTACTATTCGCAACCCCAGAAACTACATATTCTTCCGGAAATTGATATGAGATTCCCTGGGGAGAGAAAAGGAATTGCTGGCGAATTAATCGAAACACGAACCTTTGGAATTTGTGCGAAATCAAAATTATCGCCGTATCCGGAGATTGAAAACATTTCTCGTTATGATTATATCATATTTTATGTAGTTCTAGGAAAATCATGGGTTTTGATAACAAAACTGAAACCTCCATCCAGTTATTTGTTTCTATAAATATGTAAAGCACTCTCGTTATATTTCCCACAAGCTTTTATTGCTTATCAAAGCTGCTCGTTAATGACAAACTCCAGAACGATAATAAGTATTTCCACCTTATTTGATAAGAATACAAATTCTTAATAACCCAATAAGTAACACATAATGATGCGTTGATATTAAGCGTTATCTATATATAGCCTCTGGAAGTTATCAAACCATGTGACTTATAGAAAAGCGGTTAAAAGTTGGTACATTATGCACAAGAAATGAAAATCTCCTCATAATATAAGAACTTAACAAGTTTTTTAAGTATTCCAAAGTTCTAGAACTAAGATAACTTGAGAATTTAGGGATAAGTAGGAAGTATTATTCGTTTTATAATATCAAACATCATCAATTAGATATTGGAAGAAAATATTCTATTCCTTTCCTCAACAATATGTTCCGCTCTGTATAATGACTACTTATCATGACCAATGTTATGGGTTATTCAGCGATATAATAAAATTGAACATTTCCCCAATTGGGAATACTTTTAAGTGGATCCAATCTCCATCGATTGATTTCCGCAAGCACATCTTCAAAGGGCAGAAGAAAAAAAAAGCTGGAGAGCAATCATTTGTTTGTGTTTATTTAATGTGAAAAACAGAAAACTTTAACAAGAGGCCGAAGATCTAATGAAAAATAAACAAATGTGTTACAGGGTGCACTACACACAGCACCACTCAAGTAAATCGGGCGACGAAAAATTCAAACGACCCGGTACAATGGGGCGCTATCAGTCAAAGTTGGCCGTGGCTGGGAGTTGATAAGATAGGCTGAGGACCCCGGTGGACGACATCGCATCGACCAGTCCACTTAACAATTAGATAAGATAAACAAAACAGCTGTGTGTGTACAGTATAGAGAGCGGCCAAGAGCAAACGAAAGTGGAATGGAAGTGAAATGGAATTTTAAATGGGAACGAAGCGGTGTATTGTGTACCCTGTACGTAACTCGTAACTCTCGTACTTTCCCCCGGAATCCATCTAGATTATATTTTTCTTATCTCCATGTCGGCTTTCGGGCGGAAAAAAGAGCTTATCAGCAGAGTCATAAAAATCGGAGTGATCTCACTGTACACAGATCAAGAAACTATAAGGCTTACACACACTAGAAACAGGCAATGCATTAAAGTTATTCCATGTTAAACTTAGCTTTCGACAATGTTCAATTCGGGGAAGTACATAAAGTATGCATTAAATGCTAATAGAGATTAGTTTACTGGGAAGACGTTTGAATCATTTTACTCGTAAAACCTATAAACCTAAAAGGCAAAACTGAGAAAACCCCAAAATAATTATCATAAAGTATAGAATAAATATCCCCCAAACCGATGATAAGGCAGCGTTGATAATGCCATTCCGGCATCTATCCATCAATATTCGATTAGTTATCAGAAACCGGAGATTGCATATCATATCAGGCTTTTACCCCGACAATACTCAGGCCGCTGCTCTTGCCTTCTATTTGTTCTGCGGGTCTCATGTTTTGGGGCTTAGCTCCTTATCGAGCAGTTGTTTGGCTTATCAATTAACCACATGGTCGGGTACCTCAGATATGATAAGATATAGAGGGTTGATGGCGCAATCTACGTCGATAAGTTAATCGCTTATCTTCCCACAGCCCAAGTGCCAAAAACCTATTAACGCTCTCTCATGGCAATTGGCAAACAAAAA
This sequence comes from Drosophila mimetica, assembly GCA_037075245.1. Classification (NCBI taxonomy): domain Eukaryota; kingdom Metazoa; phylum Arthropoda; class Insecta; order Diptera; family Drosophilidae; genus Drosophila; species Drosophila mimetica. The sequence goes on from JBAMCH010000005.1 coordinate 9,287,486, forward strand.
AGTGTAAGGAAATATTGAAATACCCTTACTAATGTAGTTTTCCAAAATAATCTAGAAAAAAAATATAAAAACAATATCAAATTGCATAACTATATTAAAAGAACGACGTGTTTGGATGGGTTTTTAAACGTAAAGAACATTGTGACATGTCTAATTTAGCTTGTCAATTATTTTTGGTTAAAGATATGCATATAAGAAATACAAAGTCGGATATAGAAGACCGTGTTATAAATATAAAAATATTTATATTATAGTAAAAAACCTGTGTAAGTCATAAAAAATATATGTAGTTTCATATTCTAGCAATAGCTTTAAGAAACTACAATGGCATACTTAATAACCTTTTCAAATAGATATTGCCAAATAAAGTTACCAATAAAAAAATTATGATCAAGATATGTTTTTAGCAAATACAGGTGTCATGCCTTTTTCTGGATGATCATGATACTGAGAATACGGTTTATCTTAAAGATATAAAAACGAAAATCTATCTTTAGATACATATATATGTGCATCCTAAGAAACCTCTGTTATTTTTTTTTATTAACAGAATATTGATATAACTTTGTGATCGCAGCTGTGTCTAATCATCGGCAGCGACTTCGCTGCTTCACGTGCTTTAACGGTTAACAGCGGCCATGCACTCTAGCTAGCCATCCCACTTGCACTTGCTGCAACTGCAGCTGCACTGAGCACGCAATGTCTAATTATGGGGAAAGGAGTGAGGGAGAGGGCGAGGGAGCGGAGCTGCCCTCCACTTACCTCCCCCCAAAAGGGAAGGCACGAACGAATTCCTGGCGAACGCATTGGAATGGTCAGTCAGTAAATGCATACACACGAACTAGATACAAACACACACACACACACACACTTATAGCCGGCAACACGAAGCGCTGAATGAAACGAAACGAAAAGGGGGTGTGAAGTGGGCGAACGAAGGTGGTGTGGGAGTGGGGGAGGGGGAGGGGGAAGGGCGAGGGGGTGGCGCGCGCACGTTGCCGTTCCATTTTATACAGACATTTGTACAAATTTTCCTCTGTACACCGAGAAAATGTTTGTTATATTTTTAGTATATACACAAACGCAATAAATATGTGCATGTGTATGTACCCGAGTTGGTTATTTTTTTTTTTTTTTGGTAATGAAACGAATACACACAGGAAGGAAGAAGCAGAAGCGTAACGTAAATACAAAACAACAAACGAAATTAGCACAGTGGGTGTCAAGTGGGAAATTCCAGAAATGTATATGTATGTACCATGTACATTTTCCATTTCGCATTTGTTCGAAAACTTCCCTAGAAATGGAATTTCTGATAGATTTATTTTTTTTCTGTTCTTGATAAAGCATATATGTATTTCAGATAAGAACCTAAAAATTTAATAATGCTTATCGGGTTTTTAGCAATTTGGTCCAAGCAACAAAAACTTGTTAAATATGAAAAGGAAGTTAGAAGCATTCGTAAGGAACAATCTTATATCTGAATAATAGAAGATTACAATTAACTTTTTTTCGCATTTTTTTAACCCATAAAATATGCTTTTGTTCCACGGTTTGATGACGGCATCGGTATGAGCGAAAAAGTTTTTTTTTTACATCTTGTTTTTGAAGTGCTTTTTCGTTGTTGTTGTCACTGCAGCTCGTTCCGTAATTCGTATACCAACTAAAATTTATCTACACCCTGGTTCGACGGTGTGTGTGTGTGTGTGCAACTTGTTATCGCATAGCGTAAAAAGGAGAAACAGCAGAAGAAGCAGCAGCGAAAACCAAAACAAGTTTAATGACGTTTTGCGCGCGCAGCCAAGAAAAAAACACACATATGTATGTACGTGTAGGGAACCAGTTTGGGAAGAGGAGGAGAGCAACGAAGAAAGAGAGAGAGAGAGAGAGGGAGAAGGGTAGAGCGAGAACATTACAACGTCAGCGTCCACGACGGTACGGTTTTTGCACGTCTGTTTTTATTACATTCTGCGTCCTTTTTCGTGTGCTGTTTGTGCTTTTTTTTTTTGTTTTTTCCCCATTACGACTGTTACGTACGTGCATGTAACCGAACGTGGATGTGACTGTTGGCTACACGTAGCTATGTATATATGTACGTGTTGTACATATATGTATATTCCCCATATATGTTTGTATATTGGCATGTGCGCATGCCTTTTAATGGCAAGGGTTGGCAGCCCCTTTTTTTCACAGAGGGTTGCAAAATGCGTTTCTACGTTTTCGGTGTGTATGTGTGTGTGTGTAATACATACATAAACATAGGGAAGAGATAAGGCCGCGCTGATAAGCAAATGCGTTATCTAATCTTCAACACAACGCTTCTTATCACAAACACATTCGTTGATTCCCGCGTCTTCTTCTTACTCGCCTTCCAGCCAGGAGAGATAAGGAGGAGCAGGCAATCACGCCGTTTCACTCTGGCCTGAATATCTGTATGTGTGCCAGTTTGGTTGCCCTGCCTTATCTGTATCGCTGCCTCCCTTGCACCCACTCCCTCCCTCCCTGCCCACCACCCCCACCCATCACCCATCGATCCAGGCTAGAGCGAGACAGACCCGGCGCTCTCACTCTCTCTCCCGCGATCGCCGCTTAAAAAAACGGTAAACAAATACAGTGGGCGCCAGTTAATTGAAACTCAAGTTCTGCTTGGAAACCAATTTGGAACATAAAAACTTTACCAATTTCCCAGTAAATCTCAATTATTATCATTTCTTTGGCATTTTCAAGTGGAATTCGAACAAGAAACTTCAAACAAACATTTTATTTCCTTTGAGGCATTTGTTTAAGCAATATCTTTACGCCTAATTGCTCGGAATTTCTTCTTGGCATTGGCAATATAAATAAACTCAAATATAACATATCGAATACCTGAGGGTATCTTATTGGTTTCCAATGGATCTATAATTCCTAGAATTTTCAATCATTTTGTAGGAATCACCTGTTAAATTTATTTATAAGATGTATTTCTTTAAGGTTTTCCCTCCGCCAAGAGATCACTGTACCTTGATAACAGCCTAATTTTCTTCAAAGTTAAAGGTTCACCCAGACTGATCCACTCACTATTATTGATACGAAATAGTCCCCTTTCTCTCCTGCTATTCTATTTTCAATTTCATATCGCGATACGATTGCTTTAAGTGATAAGAAATCATCGATAGGGGATTATCCCAGCCTGTTAAAGTAATTACGAGTAATCTCTGCCGTAATATGATAGCTCTTCGACTTCTGGAGAGTGCATTCTAGGAGTTTTTAACTAAGGATCTAATAGTCGCAATGCATTTCTCTTAGTTTGCCGGTTTCTTAACCTATACCTATGGCAACTGTAAGCGATGATTATTCATCTTAAACTGATAAGGATTTCGACATTTTGGTAGTTTCGAACCAAAAACGAAGTGTTCTAAAGTCCAATGTGATGTTTCATATATGACATGATTATTATGTTTATTTTTTGTATTAGGAGGAACATCTTTCAAAGAAAGATGTTACAATCAGTAACTACAGTGAAACTGTGAATATCTAAGATATTGTGCAGATTACTGGGGTCTACAGGACACTTAAAGAGTTCTTCTCCCATCGATTATTGTTTATTTTTTTTTTATTGACTTCTCTAGACGATACGCTTTCATATAAGATAAAAGCACACTTTCTTCTGATTTCTTCATATTTTCTTGTGATTCCTTTCTTAGGCTTCCGCTTTTACGTTTTCCCTTCATCTCACCTGCTTTGAAGGTCGAGGCATCGAAACTGGGCGCGCGGACAGGCTGTTGCTTATCCCGGAGACCGCTCAGCTGCCGCTCGGGCACATAGCTGACCGCTGCGGGCAGGGACTCGCCGCGCGTCAACGGCGGTCTACCGCCCCCGCCCGTTGGATCGTCCATGGCGCTGCGCTTGATGCCGGGCGGACCACCACCACCGCCGACGCCGCCTCCCACGGCGGAGGCTCCACTGCCGTCTGGCGGCAGGCCGTGCGCCGACTGCTGTTGCTGCTGCTGCTGGCTGACATCCACGTCGACGTCCTCGCTGGAGGGTCGCTTAAGATTAACGGACAGGGCGGGCGGTAAATTGCTACCGGGTCCGCCGCTACCCGCTGTGGGTACGCCGCTACCAGGACCGCCGCCACCGCCGCCGCGTGTTGCATTTGGCGGCAGGTGGTGGGTCGTCATGTGAGAGATGCGAACGGGTCGCACGCCGCCGCCGGGGGCGTCCTCCAGCTTAACGGGATAGTCGAGGGGCGGACCAATGCGCGGCACGGGCATTTGATAGGGCATCGGATGATGGTGATGGACTGCAGCGGCGGCGGCAGCGACGGCCACAGCGTTGCCCAGCGAGCCGAGCGGTCCGCCGGCCACCGAAGGTCCGGGACCGCCGCCTCCGGGGGGATTACCGCCGCCACTGCGATGGGATCCTGGTCCTGGACCGGGAACTGGGCCCACTTGTAATTGTTGTTGCTGCTGCTGCTGTTGTTGTTGTTGTTGCTGCTGCTGGAGAACTGCCGCCGCTGCAGCGGAGACCTCGCCGTTCTCGTGCGAACGCTGCTGTTTGCTGGCGGGATGGAGACGCTTCATTTGGCGGGCGGCGTCCAGCACCGCCTCGATGCGATCGGCGCCCTCGTAATTGACGCAGCCGCGGCACACCGCCTCCGAGAAGTCATTGATCATCGCCCAGGGCATGCGGGGCAAGTCGCACAGATAGCAGTGCTGCCGCTTTGTTTGCAGCGACATCTTGTGTGTGTGTGGCCACGGGCACGAGCACGGGAACCTGGAAGGCTGGAAACTAAAACCTGCAACTTGCTGGAATCGCTCCTGTGCTGTGCTGTGCTGGAAAAATCTCCTGACTGACTGGAATTGGAATGATTGTGGGCCGCCTACTGTTCTTTTTTTCTCGACTTGACTCGACAATTCTTTTTTTTTTTTTCTTCTTCTTCTTCGCCGTTGCCGTGTGACGTTTCCTTTTTAGCTTTTGTTATTCATGTTTTCATATTGATTTTCGCACACGCACACACACGCGCACGCATTTTTCACAGCGCGCTGTTCACCCGAAAAAAATTCACTAATGTTTTCTATTGCGCTGCGCTGCTCAACACACCAATACACAAACCACACACACACACACACACTTGGGCACGCGCGAGAGCTCTCGCGCGCAAGCGAGAGGTAGAGCGAGCGAGAGAGGTGGAGATGGAGAGCGGGACACGTAAACGTACGACGACGCCAAAAACGTGGAGGAACAAAACGAACGAGGAGAACGCAGCGACGCAGCGAATAACGGAAAAACCAACCGGACGCAACAAAACTCACTGATAGAGTGACCTTGGCGGCGGTGTGCAAATATGCTCGACAGCCGGCTGAAATGCGCAAAAAAATCCACGTTGGTATACTGAAAATACCGAAAAATACCAACCGCGGCGGCCATACCAGAGACTAGAACCGGCTGTAACGCTTACTCTACCTTTAGCTTGGACTCAACCCATTGTTTAAACTTTTTGCATTTCTAGTTTTAAAATTTGTTTTTAAATTTTTACTTAATCTACACTTAAAAATATATAGTGACCTAAATTATAATTCTATATTAATAAACATTCTATAATGACCTTTTTTAAAGCTTATTTTATCTTATATATAATATCTTATTTAACGAATATTTACAAAATGCATATTTAATTTAGCAAACAAAAATACCTATTAACAAATCGCAAATTGTGATAATATAATTTTTGTATAATTTTGTATTTTTGCTGCAAACATCAGTCATAAAATATATAATAATAAATAATATAATATAATATAATATAATATAATGAAATGCTATATTTTTAATGTTTTAAAATTATATTTCCACACTTATGTTACGTTTCCAGTTATTTGTTTTTATATTTAGTTGGTTGATCAACGTATAAAATAAAATTGTATATTCCTTCCAAAAAAAAAAAAAGCTTCGTCACTACGTGGACTGCCATCCACAGTGATATTACGTATTTGGAGATACATTTCTCCCGCTAACCCCACACCACCCCTTTTTGCTACGCCCCTGCTTGCGTACGTGCCTGCACGTCATAATCAAAGAAAAAATGTAGTGACGATGTCCTCCCACCAAAAGGAGTGGGTGGCAAAATTCGTCAGTAAGTATACCATGTAAAGTTCGTGTCCTGCCTGGATACACATCCTATATATGCATGTATATATTTCTACGTACCTAGATACCGAATATACATAGGATACAGAAATGTAGACCTTGAATCTGGCATGCTCCATCTCTTTCGCCTGCCAAACAGCTGACTTAGCAGAGCTCTGTAACGTAACTCATAATGAAATTAAAAGCTGGAGCTCTGCAAAGTCGCCCGTTTCCTAGGAAAAAAATGGAAAGGATGTCGGAAAGGAGTGTGCGCAGGACCAAGAATTGCAAGGAGGTGTACACACACAGACGTTTCGATGTGTTCGTATTGTCCTGGGCTGTTGGCCTGCATCGATTTCCCGACCATGGTCTGGGACAAATGCCATTTCTGTGCGTATATCCTGTAAAGGAGGCAATGCGGAAAAGGAGCAACCAGATACAGATACACACGAACTCGTAACGGGGTCCTTCCCCTTCGCCACCCACTTTTCCCATACCGCCCACAGTCCTGGCCATCTGTTTAGGCTCGCGCCAGGCACAACTGTACTTCGCTCTTATAATTAATCCTTAAAAACGGAAAGATTTTTGCTAAAAACTTTTTAAAAATTGGATAAAAAACATCTTAAAAAAAATTTTGTTTTTAGCCCACAAGAAATACACATTTTGGGTTTGTTTATTTATTTTTTCCAATTTGCACTTTTTATTAACAAAAAAATATTTAAGATTAAAATTAAGGGAAAGTCATACCATTTACTACGTTTATACACAGGCTTCCTTTTTTTTAAATACAAACTTTTCTTAAACCCAAATAAATAGGCAACAAAAAAATTACTAGTTAGTAAACTTGTCTTACAAATGGGTAGAAAAATCTTGCTATACTGATTATATCTGTTGAACGGTATTGAATTGTGTTAGGTACTCGAAAATACTTGAAATATTTCATAGACCTCGAATAAACGTAGCTATAATGCGGAGTGGGGTCAAAATACAACACATTACATACAATTGCATATAAAAAATATGGCTCATATTTGTTGTATATAGATAATTAAATGCTAGATCGTTTGGGCGCAGCCGCTGTTATACTGGCATACGGCCGTATAACAGTGGCCAGGCTCAAGTGTCTTGTAGAAGCTGTTAATTGCAAAGCGTTTCGATCCTATATATAGGTTTAGGTATATAATGGCTATATAAAGTACACAGTTTAACAGTATAACAGTATTAGGCTTGAGCGTGTGTGCGTCTTTTGTATAACAGTTAGCGTGGGTGTGTGTTGTGTGTATTACTTACATCTAAAATTGCCTTTGAGCAAAAACGTTCTTATATAATTATACAAGTTAGACTTTTCCTCCACAATACAAAAAAAATTGTTGTTTCTTAGCATTGTTAATTATTGTTCATGGAATGGGGGGTGGATGGGTGGAAAATTTTGATAAATAATAAATTAGATTTAAGCACTAACATGGAATACGTTTATCTATATAGTTTTGGAATATACATATATATGTATATATATATAAATACATTTATATATGGTGTATATCAAAAAATATTTAAACCACAATTTATCTAGTTAGTTAAAGTTCTTTTCGTTCCTTTGTCTTTTTTGTGGGTGGGCTTCTCTCCTCTCCTCGCAAGGATTCTTTAGATTCTTTCGTTCGTCGCTCAGCTTCATGGCACAAGTTTCTTTCATCTCTCTCTCTCTCTATCCGTATCTCTCTATCTCTTTTTTAATATAACTTTATGTCAGACAATAGTGGGTTAAACGATTAATTGCTTAGCATTTTAGTTGAGTTCGTTAGGTTAGTCGAAACAGTTGTTACCCTGTAATCTTAATTACTATAATTATTCGCTTGGTTTTTATATAATCTATGTAAATATTGCAACTTGTTGGTTTTCCATCTCAACAGGCACTTAACCTTCGTTTAGTTTTTAAACTTAAAGTCGATTGCTAGAATCAAAACATAAAAAATGGGAATGTTGGTTGTTGTCATGTGCGTATAACATTTGCGTTTTCAACAGCGTATCAGTTCACTGGTCGATAGAAGTTATTTACATTTAAAAGGCATTACATATTTTTACAAAATGTGTCTCGTTACACAGAATAGTTCTGGGGAATTGTTACAGAAATTTAGTGGATTATGCCTAAAATGTGTGGAATATATATACTAGGAATCTAGGTATTTTCTGTACAGTACAAAAGCGAACGACATTAGGAATTACAACAGTTAGGCGGTTACAAAAGAGCTGGGTATAACATATTACACTCCCTACAAGAGCTTCCTGAGTGGAACAATAAGCTGCGCACAACACTTGACAATCGAGTATATATGTAAGGGCTAGCAGCGCGTATTGAAATGCGTGCGCACGGGTGGCGGTGGTGCTGCGCGCCTCCTTCGTTCACCGCCTGCCGTATTCGCCGATCCGGAGGCTCCGGTCCGATGACCCTGAAGGTGACCATTCAAGGATCCCGCCGCTGGCGATGCGCTGGAGGCGGCAGCTGCAGAGGCTGTCGCCGCTGCCTCCTCACGCATTTTCTGCTTCTGATCGCTGAGACGTGCGCCCAGGCGATGTACCTTCTCCGGACTCAGAATGTTCAGGCGTGTCGTCTTCGAGGACTGTTGCTGCTGTTGCTGGTGAGAGGCGGCAGCTAGACACAAAAAAACGAAGCGACTTTAGTTGAAACAGTTCATCAAATCTTAAAACTAAATTGAATAAATAAAATATAATTTAGAGGAAAATTAAGTAAAATAATAATCATAAAATAACAAAAATAAAATAACAATAATAAAATGATAATAATAAAATAATAATAATAAATTGATAATAATTAATGATAATAATAAAATAACAATAATAAAATAACAATAATAAAATAATAATAATAAAATAATAATAATAAAATAATAATAAACTGATAATAATAAAATAACAATAATAAAATATTAATAATTATAAACATAATGTAGAGTTTGTCAACTATTTGTAAATATTCGAATTTTTTTATTAAAAGTATTATTATTAAAACTAAAATTCTAATATTTTCAAAAAGTTGATTAACTCCACATTATGCATATAATTATTATTATTGGTTTTTTATTATTGTTATTTTATTATTATTATTTTATTATTATTATTTTATTATTATAATTTTATTATTATTATTGTATTATTATCATTTTATTATTATTATTTTATTATGTTCAAGTTTTTGTAAATATTAGAATTTTAGTTTTATTATTAAAAGTATTATTATTAAAACTAAAATTCTAATATTTACAACAATTTGACAAACTCCTCATTAAGTTAAGTAACACAATATTCGGTTAAATATAAAGAAAAAAGTGATCGTTAAGCTTAAAAACAAAACATTGAAATGAATGCAATAGATACCTAAATGGATATAAAGGGTATTGCCTAGGCACTCAAAAGCAACTACAAACGTTAATAATAAATTGTTTAAGCTGAGCTTAAGTCCAAAGTTAACATACTCTAAAGTGAGTTTACCATTTGCCAATCGCTGGGCCGTGGCGGCGGTATGCCTCTGCGCCAAATGCTTGCTGGGTGAACCGGGCCGTGTGCTCCTGGTGGGCGAGACGCCATTGTTGGCGGGGATTCCCTGAGCTGTGCGACTTTGCGATGGCTTCAGCCCCTTTCCCTTGCCATTGCTCGTGGGCAGGCGATGATGGTTGCCCGATCGCTGCGCTTGCACTGCCTGTGGCTGCGGCGAAGGAAGTGGCAGTGTCAGCTTGTGCTTCTTCGGCAGCCAGTCTGGAGCGGTTGGTGGACAACTACTAGTGGTGGTGGCGTTGGTGGTCACACTGCCATTGCTATTTAAATTGACACTACTTGTGATGCTGGGCGGCAGGAAGAGAGGCGGGTGGCTACTGCTCTGGATTCTCGTTGCCGTTGTCGTTGTCGCCGCCTTGCTTCGTTTGGGCGCTGGTGTGGCCAACTGTTTGCTGGCTCCGCTGGTGGCCAGGTTCTCCAGGGATTCCCCGTGCTGTAGCCTTTGGCCCACAATCGACACGGGCGGATTCTTTCGCCCGAAAATGGGCGTCTGATTGATGCGCTGAGTGCGCGGTGGAGGCGGCGGGCAATTGGTGCCACCATTCATTGCGGCTGCCTCGTGCTCCAGGCGCTGGAACATTTTCAGGGCCACCGGTGGCGTTTTAAAGAAATTCCTCATCGAGTGCTGCGACTGGTTGAAGTTCCGCCGGCTAGCCTCCTCCAAGTGCTCGAACTTGCTGCGGCACTGATGCAGCCGGTTGCGCATATCGTCGATGGCCAGCCGATGTTGCTGCGAATCCGCACCGTTTGTGCTCTCGTCCAGTGCCAGTTCCAGTTCCTCCTTGGCGGGCCTAACAACTGGCTGCTTGGCCTCCGCCTCTTGTGGTGCTGGCAGGCTATTAACCTCATGGTAATTCAAGCTCGTATCGCAACTGGAATCCACATCGGAGTATGTGTTCAGATCCCTGACATCCTGCAGCTGCAGTTCGGCACCGGGCCGCAGGTCCACCAGGTAACCCCTTTCGCCGAATGGCCGACACTTCTTGAGGGCCTTCTTCAGGGCCCTCTCCTTGGACTCCGTTTCGGGCGTAAGATTGCGCCGCTCCTCCTGGGCGCCCAAAAAACGCTGGCGACGCCTGGCTCGCATACTGTCGCGCAATCGCTCGCCGCTGGGCGAGAAATCCTTGCCGAGATGCGGTGACTTGGGTATATCCTGCGGCTTGATCACCAGATTCTCCTTCTCCTTTTCCACGGGCGATACTCCCGTCTCCGCATCCGCCGCAATCTTGACCAGCTCATCGAGGTTATCCAAGCTGCGCTGCGAGGTGGGCGACAGGGCGTCCTCGGAGCTGGCATACCACTCCTGGAACGTCTCGATTTCGTGCAGCAGGCGTTCGGGCGGCACACGCTCGGCGGCCAGGTCATCGGCCAGCCGCAGTAGCCACACGTGCAGTGTTTCGAAGCACGGCCGGAGGTCGGGATTAAGGTCGCAGCACACAAAGGCCACTTTGACGAAGGGCTCCGGACACTGGGCGCAGAACTTTTCGCGAAACTCCTGCTGATTGAGGCTGAAGTCCGAGTTGCGGGGCATGAAATCGGGATCGGCTTCCACACGTCCAATGATCTGCAAGGCATTTAATGCATACAATTAAAAGGTTGGTAAAGAAAGGTCCTTTGGAACAGAAGAACTTCTTGAACTCAGTGCCTTACCTCGCACAGCATGATGCCGAAGGAGAAGACGTCGACCTTCTCATCGTACTTCAGGCCCTTCATCATCTCGGGCGCCATCCAGTAGGGATTGCCGACCACCGTGTAGCGCTGCCTGCGCTGTCTGCTCTTGCTGCGCCTCAGTGTTCCGCTCGGCGACATGGCCGCATCGCTGCCAGCTCCAGATCCATAGCCACCGGGCGTCATATTGCCGCCGCCGCCGCCGGCGCCGCCTCGATCCGCGGAAGCTCCAACTCCGCCCGGCAGCCGCGGTGCATCCACACTGCGTGCCAGTCCAAAGTCCGCCACTATAACCGATCGATCCTCGCGCACCAGGCAATTCATTGAATTCAGATCACGATGGATGATGTTCATCGAGTGCAGGTAGCTCATGCCGCAGGCAATGTCCCTGGCCAAGCAGACGCGCTGCGGCCAGGAGAGAACTTGGCTCGGATCGTGGATAAGCTCCTTGAGACAGCCGCCGGCCACATATTCCGTGACCATGTGCAGTTTCTTCTCCTTGTACAGCACACCAATGAACTTGAGCACATGCCGGTGGTCGAGCAAACGGAGAACGGCCACCTCCTTGATGAAGTTGCGTTGGGCCTCCTCGTCGGCACGATGCAGCTCCTTGAGGACCATCACCTCGCCGCTCTGGCGATGGGTCACCTTGAAGACCTTGCCAAAGAAGCCCTCGCCCAACTTTTCGCCTATCACCAGATCCGATGCGCGAAAGATTCGCTGTGGCTTCTGGACCACTCGACACGATTGCGTACGGGACAGATCGTAGAGTTGCGGATGCGCCGAATGCTGTTGCGCCTGATGCTGTTCATCCAGCAGCTTGGACAGACTGGAGCAGCGCTCCTTCTCCTTCAGTTGCGTCATTGCGCTGGTAGCCCCGGCGGCCGGTGGTATTGTGGTTGAGGCATTTGTGGCCTGACGCAGCTTCCTTGCCTTCGATCCCTGTTCCTTGTAGAGTCTCTGCTCCCGGCCCACCTCCACACTGGAGGCGGATGTGCTGAGCGGCAGGATGAGCGTGGACGCGGACATGGCCCGCTGGATATCCGCTTGGCTGCAGGAGCGACACACCTGCACCGGATCATGCTCGACGGTCAGCTGGAGCATCTTCTCGTTGCTGCGGATCAGTTTGTCGATCTGCTCCACGGATGAATCGCTAACGGGAGTGCCGTTTACCTCCAGGATGCGGTCGCCAATGTGCAAATTCGTAAGATTCACATCGATCCTGCGGTTGGAAAGAACAAAAATTACTATCGTTTCTCTTGGGAGTTCGGTGGGTGGGTTAGTTTTTTGGGGATTTTGGACAAGTGTTACCTATATGGCGCCCCACAGCACTGTTCCGCCACCGAGGTGAGCCAAAGGAAGAAGTTACAGAACAGACTGTTCCAATTTTTCGTTTTTATTTTAGGTAAGCATGTGTATTAAGAGAATGCAGGGACGAAATTAGTAGGAGATTATGGATTGAGGAGGAATGGCAACTGAACTACAACCAAAACGTAAGCCGCAAGTAAATTAAATAACATTTTTACAATCACAGAAAAGAGGGAAATTATGGAATTTAAACTTATAATGGTCCGAAAAGCTAAAAGTGTAATTGAATGTTGATTTAAATGCACTTAAACTACGAACCTTAATGTATTGAATGCCAACATTTTAAAAATTGCAAAATATTATACAAATAAATATAGAAAATTTGGATATGTCCTTAATGGTTTACTACATAAAAATATAGTGACAAAAGTAGCAAATGCACTTAGATTGTTTTGAAATTTCCATTATTTTAGTGGCTTTAAAATGCTCTCAAGTTTAAATATATTAATATATTAAACACTAGCTTTTGTCCGCGATGAGGACATTTTTTAATATATTAACCATTTTTTTAGTGACGTCTATATAAAATAAATTCTTTAACTATTCTTTATAAATACCTAAAAAACTGTTTAAAAAAATATTATGAAAAATAAAACTAAAACATTTTGGCTATAGGACTAATTATGATCCAAAAATCATCTTGATCGGAGCAACGGTTTAGATTTTTTAAATCCGAAAGTTATTGTAGCCCCCAAATTATGGGGGATTTCGAATTGATTTCCAATTAGGCCTTTTCAAAACCTAAAAAACCTTGGTAAAATCCAAATTTCAAAATTCCAACCACTTTAGAAGTTAAGCATTTAAATAGGTGAAAGTTTTTCTTCCAAAAATTAATGTTTGGGGGACATATCGGATCATAGTGGGCTGTGGTCGTATCCCCTCAAAAATCGGTCTTTCATTTTATAATCTTTAGAGATGATATTATTAAGAAATAGCATAGGATCTTAAAAAATATAGGAAAATCGGGCAACTAAATAAGTATGTATATCATGAACATTAAATGAATAAATGATCTATCCATCCGATTCATTTTTGTGAAAGCAATCGGGGTAAGTGATAATCCTGGGCGATTCTTACTCTGTGATACGGACTGTGGGACAGCCGTCGTCCAGGGCGACACCGTCGACCCGCAGGCCCGGGGTGGCGTCCTTGGGGATCTCGACCAGCCGGATGGAGTGCATCGGCTTGCCGGCCGTCGTGATGCGCGCCTTGGCATCGGCCGGCTGGCAGGATCGCTTGCCGTAGCACTGGCCACAGTAGAGCTTCGAGCGCTCGACCAGCGCATAGGATTCACCCTCGCCAATGAAGGAGCCGCATGCCGTGCAGCAGAAGCACTCCGGATGGAATTTGTGCTCGCCGGCCACCATGACGGGTCCGGTGATAACGGCCGTACACTGTTGGCAGGCATCGCCGAATCGGCCGTAATAGTCCTCGCGGCAGTACAGTAGTCCCTCCCGCTCGAAGTACCAGTTGTGCAGGTGGCCCTCGCAAACGGAGCAGCGGAAGCAATCGCAGTGCCATTGCTGACCCAAGGCCATCACGATGGGCTCCTCCGGATGGGGCAGCAGTTGACCCCGGCAATGGGCGCACAGTGCCGGATGTCCTCCCGATCCAGAGCCTCCTCCTCGTCCACCATTTGCCCGCAGGCGCTGCTGATGATGCATGGAATGTTTTTGGTGCCTTGGCCGCGATTACGTTAGCACTACGGGGGTAGAAGAAGAAGAATATATGTATTAGCGAATGACGGAATAGGTATTAAATAGTGTAAATATAGACCAACAGTCACTGAAAATGATCAATACTCGCAGACAGGGCAGTAAAACTAAGTTAAAAGACATTGTAAAACCTCTATAAAATTCCAAGTGGACAATGCAAGCCTGTATATAAGTTATCAATCAATCATTGATGTTGGTAAAAGAGATTGACATTATCAGGAAGTCAAATTGGTGCTTCAAAGCATTTCTTTGATTACAATTTGAATTGTTAATTTCATTGTTAAGAGCAATTTTGTATCGTAATTCCAAAATCAATATTTATTGGATTTTTGTTAAGAGGGTTGACTATTATATGATGGTATATTATAATATATTTATATAGGTATCTAAAAAAAATTTTTTTTTTATCATACATAAAAAAGGCAGTTCCAAAACTAGTAGGTTATCTTAATGATTTTACACTTTATTTTGTTAAAATTCCCAACCGTTTCTAGCGTTGCGTAAGTAACAACAAATTGACAAGAAAAGATTATAATTTACATATTTACAGGAAATTTCTTTGGCTTTGTAAATTTTTCAGATCCATGAGTTATAATTGACTGATTTCGAATAAAGTTTCTAGGAAAACTAATTAAATTTCTTGCTTAAAGCGATAGCTACTGTAAATATTTTCGGGAATATTCACAGCTAATTGAATGACAAAACCAAAACCAAAACAAAATAAATGAGTTGGTAGTCACTAGTTTAGGGTTCAGCTGGGGAAATGGATCACCCGCGATAAAGACCGCGATCCTGAGTCAGCTCCTCCGTTGGAATGCAAAGACGCCTGATTTTGTCGATGATCGGCATATTGCATACATACTGTACAGTGTATACAGTATGTAAAGTGGGCATGTGTGTATATCTCAGCATTGACCGTGAAAATGGAGTTGATGCAACAACAACAACAAGCAACTGCAATCGCAATTGCACTTCAGCTGAGCTAACTGTAGTTGTTGTGCTTGCTATCCCGCTCCCGCCCGCGTAAGCTTAGGCAATGAATGACGAATGCGCCATGAAAACACACGCTTGCACTCACACCTGCACGCGGGCACAGTGGGCGCATTTTCAAGATTAAAGTATCTTATCCCCTTAGAAGTTAAAGTCCTTGTAATCACTTTCGTAAACAGTATTAATAAATGGTTATATTTTTGCTAGCTAATAATTTATATTCCCAAATGTGGGTTTATTTTTTTTAAATTACTTCCTTTAAATATATTTAAATTCGAGAGTCTGTATTTATCTTTAAATACATAGAATAGTTAAACTTGATAGCAATTAACCGTAATGTACACTAGTTCCGTTAGATCAACTGTAGCTATCATAACTTGCAAACCAATTTATGTTAATTAAGGCAATTAATTCGCTGAAGTAATTTGTATATTTTTAACTAGTAAACTTGATCAATTTGCCCACTGTGCAAAGTCAGAAGCACAGCACACACACACACAAGCCCGCTGGCGCACACGAACACGCGTACAGGTGCTGCACACACACACACACACACGGACACTGTTAGAAAATGTGTGTGGGGGAACGGGAACAACAACGACATTAGCGGATCCAACAAAAACAACAACTGGTTTTACCAACATGCGCGTCTATTGTTGCCAGTTTGTTGTTGTTTTAATTGAATTTTGTTGTCTTTTTCGTACACCAAACTAAACCAAAAGCACACGCACACACACACACTTACATAATTGTTCGTTTGTATTGCCATTGACTTCTCGCACATTTTTCCTTTTTAATTTCAATTCCCGCCACACAATTATTAACAACGACGACCGAATTCGTTTTAATTTAAATCACAACTCGCCAACTCAAACAATAAAAAAGAAATGCATAATAAACAAAACAAAACAAAACAACCACCTGATATCGATTAACTTCACAAAATAAACCACATGATATCGATTAACTCTACAAAAAATCGACAACAAAAAAGAAAATACTAGAGATGGTAAAAAATCGATAAGATGTCAGGAGCGTGTCTTTGCTGAACTAGCGGTGTCACGCTCCTTGGTCGTGTTTTTGGTCTATCTTAAAGTTTGGCGCTCTTAGTAAATTTAAAACGCTCTTAGTAAATTTAATAAGAAAATAACTGAATACGCTTTATTATTTCAGCTGCGCATAAATATAATTATCTCTTAACTGTGCGAATGACAATAAAACAGTTTTTTTATTGATCCGTTTTCAATTTCGTGTTTTACTTCAATTTTTTTAGTGGTTCGATTGTTCATAGGAATTGATTATAAAAAGTAATATTATTTTAAATAATAATGTTTTTTATAATTAATGGAAAACCCCAGACAATTATTTTAAAATAGACCTGCGATGTTCTGGGGCGAGTGTAAGCCACCGGCAATATAAATCTTAGCTTGTCATAGTCAGCTTATCAAGCGGGTTCAAAAGTTATGCTGTGCAGAAAGGTACACACAAAAAAAATATGTAAAATCAACATAGAAAAATAGTACTAATTTTTCAAATACAATTTTTATGCGTACTCCACTATTTTACACATAGGTAAACTACTATTATTTTGGCCATTTTCTATTTTTATGGGCTGGGGCAGTTTTCACTATTAAATAGTTGATTTTACATTATTTTTTTTTTGTGTGTACCGTATGGTATTTATGAAGCAGACATCTTCTGTGCTGGATTCAATTTAAATTTGTCGTTTAATATAATGAGATCGTACTTGGTGTTGTTCCTGTCGGTTTGGCTTTTAACAGAGTCATATGTTATCCGTGCCGAACCAGTTAAGGACTCCTCAACTCCGTCGTTAGAAAACCAGTGCAGTGCTTATTGTTTATCTGTCCTGAAGCCATTCCTACATAATTATGTAAAACTTGAGGAATCAGCAGCAATAAACGGAGAGTTGCAAAACAAATTAAATGCAGCGGAAAAAACTATTCTAACTTTAAAAGGTGAAATTGAAAAACGAGATTCTCAAATCAGTTATCAAAACGAACTGCTAAAAAGTAAAGATGTTAGAGTTATTGAATTAACAGAAAATATAAGAGATTTGCGTAATAACATCGAAATAAAAGACGCTCAGATCAGAGAAACAACTAATCAGCTGAATAGCTGTATTAAAAATAATGCTGAACTTGTGGAAAATAAAGATGACAAGGTTAATTCCCTGACCAAAACTATAACAGATTTTGAAATTAAGTTGGAAGTCGCTAGTAATCAAATAAAAACCAAGGACTCTCAAATCACGGACCAAAATGATCGGCTAAAAAGTAAGACAGAAAATATTGACACTCTGCAAAGTGAAATAAAAAACAAAGATGAACAAATTAAGAAGCAAAGTGAAAATATTGCTGCCAAAGACAACCAAATCGCTGACCTAAGTAAGCAGATAAAATCGCATTCTATAAAAATATCGGAAATCAACGATGATCCTTCAAAGTGTTATCCCATAAACATATGTCCCATCGAAGGTCCAAGTGGCATCTATAATGTTACTAGACTAGAAATATTCGAAGCTCCCTGCAATTCAAGCGGCTGGCTAACAATTCAAAAGCGATTTGATGGCTCCGAGAACTTTGATCGAAACTGGAAGGACTACAAAGAAGGATTCGGAAGTGTAAGGGGAGAGTTTTTCATAGGACTCGACAGATTGCACGCTATGACGAAGTCACGACCACACGAACTTTACGTTAAACTTGGCATGGTGAATGGAACTACAGGCTACGCTCATTATGATGACTTCAAGATTGGAAGTGAAGGAGAACTGTATGAGCTTAAATCTCTGGGGACATATAACGGTACAGCCGGTGACTCCCTAAGAAAACATAAGAACAAAAAGTTCACCACACGTGACAGGGATAATGATGAAGGTAAAAACAACTGCGCTAGGAATGAATTCGGTGGTTGGTGGTACTATGATTGTGCTCAAAGGTAATAATACAATGTTACTAAGGAATTGTTCATATTAATGTAATATTTGAAATTACAGCACGCTAAATGGGAAGTTCTACAAAGATGGTCACACTAAAAACAAAGTCACAAATGGAATTTCTTGGGGTTCCTTTCATAAGTACGAATGGACCTACTCGCTTACCTTTGTTGAAATGATGATAAGGCCGAAAGCACTATAAACTAAAGTTTTAACCGACATTCACAATAGTATATGTATGTATGTTTGTACATAACTACATATGTATGTATATAAGTGTCAAATCACACCTGATACCATTTGTTTAAATTGCTTTTGTAAATCAAAACTCAAGTAATACCGTTGGCCTGTCAACTAGTAATGCATGATGTTTCAAATTCAATTTAAATAATACATAAACATAGTAAAAATTGATTCAAATTATAAGGATCGGACAACTATATCTTATAGCTCCCATAGGAATAATCGCAAAAAGTAATGGAACAAAAAACTATAGCTACGGTGCTTTGTGACATATTACCTTTTGCTCTTGGGAATATCATTTTTTTAGCTGTCCTGAATTTCGAATAAAAGTAAAGGGAAATTAATAGGAACCAAATTATAGCTTTGTTAATTCTTTTTTATATTCTCTTCTACTCTGGAATTAAATTTTACATAAATCGGACGACTATATTATATAGCTGCCATTGATCCTTCGATCAATTAATGTCAAAAAATACGTAAACGGCTATAATTTTGTTTGATGCAAATGTAAATTTAACATTTTTGTAATTTAACATTAAATAGGAATGATCGGAAACTTCGACTGGCCGAGGTTAGCTTAATTTCTTGCTTTTTCGATGAAACCCGGTGAGTGTTTTGATAATGACAATGAAATACTCGATTTGTATAACAAAAACAATACTGTCTTCAGCGTTTATTTTATTGTATACTTATAGTTAGCGTCTCTCACCAGTTTTCTTTTTTGTTTTTGGTCAGTTGGAAATAAAAAAGTGAAAACAAAACGTTCTAATAAATTAAGTGTACAGGGAATCATCAATTTGCCTACGATCGCTTTTATCCTTGGGCGGTGCTCGTCCTGCCGCCAGAACTGCTGCCCACCGTCGCTGTTGCAATTGGTTGCTGCTCCTTGGCGGCCACCACGTCCTCCACGGCCTGAACCTGCTCCTGGATGTCCCGTCGCTCCTGCTGACGCACCAGCTCGAAGTACAGGCCCCGCTTGGCCATCAGTTCGTCGTGTTTGCCGGTCTACGAGATGCAAGATAATATCATTAAATTGTTTTGAAAGAAATATACTTTTGAATATATATATAATAATATATAGATGGGCCTTTGTAAAAATATTAAATTTCTAATCTAATTGTGACTTTTAATTTAAAGTATGAATTCTATAAAAGATGCTGAAGAATTCGCGTTTACAATTTTAGTGCCCTATTGAAGGCATAATAAGAATAAAAGGAATTTCCAACAGTATTTCAGCTAGTTGACGTAAAAATACTTTACTAAACATGTAATTTGGTTATTCTATCAACTATTTTTGCCTGTAAGCCGAGGTCTACATATTCAATCAAGGGCCAACTCACCTCCACGACGCGTCCCTGGTCAAGAACGACGATGAGGTCAGCGTTTCGTATCGTGGATAACCGATGAGCAATCACCAGGGTGGTGCGATTCTTGACCGCTGTGTCCAGTGCCTTCTGCACCTCCGCCTCGCTGGTGGCGTCCAGGGCACTCGTCGCCTCGTCCAGGATGAGGATGCGTGGGTTCTTTAGCAGCGCCCGGGCGATGGCGATGCGTTGCCGCTGACCACCGCTCAACTGGGTGCCCCTTTCGCCCACATGCGTCGCATATCCATCCGGCAGGGCGGTCACAAACTCGTGCGATTGCGAGAGACGCGCTGCCGCAAACACATCCTCCTCGCCCGCATCCGGTTTCCCGTAGCGGATATTCTCCAATATCGAGGTGCCAAACAGCACCGGCTGCTGTTCGATGAAACCGAGGACATTGGAGCGCAGCCAATAGGGCGAGATGTCCGACAGCTTGTAGCCGTCCAGCTTGATATTGCCCGCCGATGGTTCGTAGAAGCGTTCCACCAGCGACGCTATTGTCGACTTGCCGGATCCACTGGCTCCCACCAGGGCCACCGTCTGGCCCGGGCGGAGCGTCAGGCTGAAGTCCTTGAGCACCACCTGCGGAAACGAGCGAAATTGAAAGTGTCAGCAGTGGTTTTCAACATGAAATGATGGCGAGAATATAATATCTATTACAATTAATAAAAAAAACCTGAATATTTGCTTGATTCTATATCACTTCTTGCACAGAGAACGAAAGGAAATTAATTTATTTAATAGTCTGGTGGTAATCTTTTCATCACTTGGTCGTATATATTAGCCATAAATGTTTGTGGCGGTTATAAAATTGTTATCTACTTGCGGAAGCGATAAGCAGTTGGTCAATATTACATAAAAAACGGTTACGAGCTTTTGGATTACACTACATTGATTTCTGCAGCTAAAATTCAAGGAAGTAGGACTCGTACTCACATGATCTGGCCGCATGGGATATGCAAAGGAGACGTTCTCGAACCGAATCTCGCCGTGCAGCCGCTCCTGTGGGATGATGTAGCCGCGCAGCAGCTCCACCTGCGGCTGCAGCGAGAGGAACTCGAAGACCCGACTGCCCGCCGTCATGCCCCGGATCATGGTGCCCAGCAGGATGGATCCCTGGGCCAGGGACCGCTGGACACCCTGCGAGGCCACCAGGAAGGCCATCAGTGCGCCCGGCGACAGGCTCTCCGTGGACATGAGGTGGCCGCCCATGAAGAGCGTGGAGAGGACTAGTGTGTTGAGGAAGAAGTTGGTCAGGCCCTGGAAGATGGCGATGCCATAGCCGAGTTCCTGCGCCAGACGGGCCGCCTCATTCGTCTCCGCCTCGAACAGCTGCATCTCGCGATACTCACAGGCACTGGATCGAACCGTCCGGATGTTCGACAGAGCCTCCTCGCAAACGCCCGTCGCTCGTTCCGCCTGCGCCTGCGAACTTTTGCTCAGCGAGCGCAGTTTCTTGCCCAAATACGACATGAACATCACCACGCAGGGGACACTGGCCAGCGCAATGGCCGCCATGTGCGGGGAGATCATGAAGAGCGATATGCTGCCACCAATTAGCTGCGCCGCACTTCGCAATCCCTGGGCGACGAACTGCTTGAACGAGGTCTTAAAGTCCTGCACATCGGCGGTCAGCCGGTTGACCAGCTCACCGGTTCGATTCTCATCGAAGAAGGCAATGTCCTGGACAACGATCTGCGTGAACAGATCCTGGCGCATCTTGGCCGCCATCTGCTCGCCGACGCGACTCAACAGGTAGATGTACATGAAGGTGAATCCCGACTGCAGCATATACAGGCTCAGCAGATTGCCGGCCGGTTTGCTTACGTCCTTCACGAACGAATTGTTGATCGGATCCGTCACATATGTGTTGGCATATCGCGCCAGTGTGTTGACCAGATCGCCGAGCAGGTTGGGGATTCGAATGTTGATGTAAGCCACTATCAGGGCGGCCTGCAAAACAAATAGAGGATAAATTAGTGAATCATTTAAATTGTTTTGGAGTTTACATTGGTTGTCATATAAGTTACACTATATTTGAACCTGAATTAACTTTAAAGTCATTAGGTTTTCATTTGGAATACATAGAACTTTCTTCTGTGCTCCTAAGTTGAATAAATTTCCTCTATTATCACATCATAATACTTGTAGGCTTCCTAATATGATTTACACTATACATGGACTTTGGCCTAGGACTAAGTTTCTCTGTGTCTGTGGATTCCTAACTTCTTGCTCTCCTGGTGAATACTATTCTGGGATTTCTAAAGGACCTTAGGATAATGTATTGATCCTTGTAACTGGTTGCTCTCCTACGGATATCAAGCACTCACGCATATGGCCCCGATGAGCTCCCAGAGATGCGGCTCCAGGTAGGCCCACAGTCGCTGCCAGTCGAAGCGCTGCTCCTCGCCCGCTTCCTCCTCCTCCGGCTCCTTGCGAACGGCCAGCCGGCTTCCCTCGCAGTGGACAATCGCCCCGCGGTGCCCCGCCCACCAGGAGCGGGCGCCCAAGCCGATGGCCAGACTGCCGCCGCCCCACAGCAGCAGGCGTGTCGTGTGCAGCAGGCGGCTGGCGTTTGTGGGCGGGCACGGGGGCGGGGGCGTGGGCGGATGCGGTGCTCCTTTGGCGTTCGTCCCGCGCAAATGTTGTCGCATCAGGCGGGCGGCATTCTGGAGGCGTGGCAGTGGCTGCTGCGAGGGCTGCAGCAGGTGGCGACTAAAAGGGCGGTTAATAATAAGTTGGCAACGGGCGACTGGCGATTGATGACATAACCAGAGTGAGGGCAAAGGGGGGGTGTTGTTGTCCCTCCCCCCCAACCAGCTGCTGGCCGCACGCGGATCGGCCGTGACCGTCGGCGACTCCTCACGGTGGTCCCTACCTGTACAAATCGCTGCTCCTGCCGCAGTTGGACACGAGTAGGCGCAGCATCTCTTCTCGTCTCGCGTGGCTTGCAAATATCAACAAAATACGCAAGCGCTAAGGCATCAGCTGGCGATAGACATACACACACGCACACATGTGTCCAGCGATAGGCAGCTGCAAAAATATCGATAATTGCTAGGAGGGGGATTCCCGGTTTTTCTAGTACCGTTCCGTTTCGTTACCTTATAATTAAAACTATGCATAGTAAAAACCGCAATGGATTGTTTATTTAAAATAGGGGGAAGGGGAAAACTCTTTCTTAAGACAAGAATATTAAAAAAATATATATAAATAAATAAATGTAAATAAAGATATATACATATAAAAAAAAGAAAAAATATATATTTCTTATTTTTAATGCAATTATCTTAAAAATAAATTTTAAAACTTTGACACTTTGTTTTTTTTTTTACTTTTTTTAACTACTTTTTTTATTCAGTGTAGCTGTCTAGCAATAATAATACAGATTTAAACCCCATGAAATTAAACTAAATTTGTTACGTAAATCAATCTAAATTTTAATTAAATCTTATCGCTTTTGTCCCATCTCTCCCCGTCGCCGGTCTGGCAACTCTGGGGGCACGTCCCGTCCGCTCGCCAGTCTGGCAACGCCACGAAAGTCGAGTTGGCATTTGGGAGATTTTGCTGTGTTCGGATCGAAAAAATTCCATAGTTACTTGTTTAAAACCCAAGACGACTGCTTTAGCAATCAGCCAACAAGTAAATGTATTGTTTAGTCAACTGCCAGAGAACAGTACCAAGTGCGTGTAAATAAACAAGCGATTTGTGTAAGTCACTGGGCAGCGTAAGCTAATTAGAAGAGAAAAAGGAAAGGGACAAGTGCGAGTGTGTGTGGGTGTGTGTGTGAGCCTGAGTGCTTGTGTGTGCTCGCTCTCTCGTAATAATTGTCTGTGTTTTATTTTTATAAGAAACAGAAACTGACAAAGACAACTGCCAAGTGTTTTTATTTTAAATAATTTAATTATTAAAAATAATTGTGTTGTCAAATTTTGCACGGGAACACCGGATTGCAACCCTGCGTTTGGTTCTTTTTTGCCGAGAAAGAGAGCTCTCTCTCTCCCTCTCTCTCCACCACTGCTCCAATTTTTTCCCCAAGAGAGTGTTTTCACTTTTGACTTGCAAAGCAGAAAAGAAAAAAAAACGTTAAATACGCAAATTGGAAATATATTCTAAGGCCAGTTTACGATAAATTAAGTGTACAAATTATCAGTGGCTTAGAAAAAGGTAGAGAAAAGTGCAGTGCAGCTGAAAAAACCTGCTGCGTCAAGAGAACAAAAACAACAACAGTAAGAGAGCGAAACGGTGGTAACAAAACGAACATACACACATACATACGTGCATATATGGCAAACGTCCACGTAAACTTTTAACTTTTGATTTTCCGCTCATTGTGGCTTAATAATATTCGCTTTATATTCCATATTGTTCAAAATTTGTTTGCGTATTTTCCACCGCCTTTCACGATCCTTAACACGATTTGGGGAAAATCAATTCAAACGGGTAATTTTCCATCAAAACAGGTTTGGTTCATTGAACCGTTCCACAAAATCCAGCACCCACCACCTGCGAACTCCTCGGGGGAAATCCTTATAACACCTACAAACCATTCAAATATCTGAAAGCTAATGGAACCCACGTATAAAGGTTTTCTAAAGATAAAACAAGGGTTGTGGTGTCTATAAATGTTAAGTTTTGGATCACCTTTTCGGCTAAATATTCTCAGAAAACACTTAAAGAACTTTATTTCGAAACGATTACAGCTTAGGGCCTTAAAAACATTGTCAAGCACAAACTAAAATGGTTTTTGTGATTTTTAGATAATTTAAACACAGAAGAGAATTTCAAAATTAAAATAGTCTCTAAAAAAAAAATTAAAAAATATTTTTTATTCAAGATTTAAAGATTTTTTCATTAAAAAAATTTTATGAGGATCGAAATAAACTTGTATACTTATGAAATTAAGATTACGGGTATTACCGCTTGATAAGAAATACACATTTAAGCTTGAAAACATAATATTAAAACGAGATAATAATTTTGTATACGGGTTTAAGTGAAATTTATTTATATTTCACAATTGAATAAGGATTGATTTCATTTTTAAAATCAGTTGGCCTTTATATTTTACTTAAAAGTTCTTTTGCCATTTTATTGATTTGTAATATGTGTTTTGTTTCTCTTTTAAAGATCCAACATGTTGCACAACAATGCGCCCTGGCTGCCACCGCATCAGCAGCAGCAGCAACAGGCACCGCAGCAACATCCTACTCCCCAGCAGCAACATGCAACGCCCCAGCAGCAGCAGCAGCAGCAACCTCATCCTGCCCAGCAGCAGCAGCAGCAGCTCTACGCCAGCCAAATGTTTCAGCAACAGCAGCCAAATTACTGGCCGGAGGATCAGCAGCAGCAACAGCAGCAGCAGCAATCGCTGAACTACAATAACTACTTTGCAGGACAGCAGCAGCAACATCCACTGCAACAGCAGCAACTGCCACTGCAGCAACAGCAACAGCCTACGCAGCAGCAACAACATACTATCCAGCAGCAACTGTATTATCCCACTCACCAGCAGCCACAAGTCCCGGCTCCAGCGGAACCCGCTCTGGACTCGTTTGACAACAATAATAGCGGTGGAGGTGGTGGCGGCCGGAGCGATGGCTGGGGTGATTGGGGCGATTGGAACGACAATAGCAACAACAATAACAGCGTCAGCAACATTAGCAACAGCAACGAAGCCTTGCTGGAGCCATCGGGACAATTGCTAGAGGATTCCTTTAATGTGCAGTCCTCGCCAGGCAGTTGGCAAGCCTTTGCCACCAATAATAATGTGAATAACAATGTAGAGCTGCCGCCTCCAACGGATCAGCAAGCACCACAACTGCATCAACAATCGACACCTTTGTTGCACCAACAGCAGCAGCCGCCCGAGGTTGGTCAAGAACCCGAACTGGATGCCATTGTGCCGCCCCAGGCATTCCAAAACCAGCCAACGGCTGTAGCACCACCACCAACATCACTGGCTTCATTTGCTCCACCACCATCTACTGTGGGATCACCGCTGTTTGCTGTGGGAGCTCCTCCAGCACATCACGCCGGGCTAGGAGCTCCTCCAGCACCTCTTGCCGGAGTGGTAGCGCCACCAGCACCTCTGGCCGCAGTGGTAGCACCACCAGCACCCCTAGTTCCAATGGGGGCACCGCCCACGGACGCCGCTGGCATTGCACCACCGGCTGCTTTGCCACCTAGCTTGACTCCAGCGTCTGGCAATCCCTTCAAACGCTCCACGGGTCTCAACAAGCGAGTCAACATAATGGCCAATCCGGCGGGAGGAGCTCCATCGCCACCAGCACCTGCTGCAATGGCTCATGCGGCACCAGTAGCACCACCAGCGGAGCAGCTATTCGGCCTGCCAGTCCATGGAGAAGCCCATGGAGATGGTTTCAATCTACTGGCGGCACCACCTGTTGAGGCTTCACTTGGCGCTCCACTAGGCGTGCCCATTCCGGCACCCATTCCTGCGCCAACCGCATCGCTGTATGCACCACCACCCACACTGCTGCAGTCTGTGCAGCCCGTGGAGCCGGACAACCAGGAGGTCTTGTCCGCTCCGAATGACGAGCGGGCCCAGTACTTGCAGACGAGTCACTTGTCCGAGCAGCTGGGCGAAGGAGAAGCGGATCAGGATGCGGGTCTGTTGCCGCCGCCGGGCTTGTCCCGCCTAGTTTTGGGCCAACCAGAGCTGGACTCGCAGCAGCAACGCCTGGTCACCGGCGCCACGGAGCAGTCAACGCTGGATGTCGCCCAGGCGGCTGCCCTGCACATGCAGGAGCGACAGGCGGATGGCGAGGACACCTCCGATGGTGAGCAGCAAGTGCGCAATATACAGACACCACCGCGACGCGTAGTCACGGGCGTGGAGACGAACGCACCATCCCTGAGAGAGCAGCGGGAAGTGGTGCTGGATGGTGAGAATCTGGAGGATCGTGAAGCCATACCACCACCAGTTCTGGCCGAACTTCCACCAACAACGGTACATCACAACATTCTGCCCGATGAGCCGGAGCAGCTTCATCATCACAACAATCCGCCTCAGGCCATCACCCCGCTAAATCCATCCCAGCCACCCCACCAGCAGCAGCCACCAATTCTGCAGCAGCAGCAGCTGCAGCAACACCAGCCGCATCCAAGCCAGCAGGAGAAGAAGCGTGCGGCGGTGGGACGTCGGGGCAATGCCTCGCTGGATCTGGAGTCCGAGGACGAGTCGGATGAGTTCCTGCAGAGCGAACGGGAGCGGGATCGGGAGCGTGAGCGCAGGGACCTGATGGACGAGAGGCAAGGACGTGGACGCAGCCATGGTCACTACACCTACGATGGCGAAACGGAAGACTCTGTCCGCGGTGGTGGCCACCACGAGACCAAATCCCTGAGGGAATCGCAGCACAGGCGCAGTAACCACGACTCCACGCGCTCTCGACGCCATCCGGAACCGAAGGCGGAGCGGGAAAGGGAACGGGATAGGGAGCGTGAACGAAACTGGCGGCGACGATCGAATAAGTATCACAGTGGTGGCGAGGATCAGGACCGTTCATACGATCATTCGCGTCGCTACAACAACAGCACCTACGACGGCGAATCGGATAATCCCGAGATGAATCATCTCGGCGAGGGAGAACTCGATGGCAGTATGGGTGGCGGCGGCACAGGAGGTGGCGGAGCCGGCGGTAGTGGTGGCGGACGGAGCAGTAAAGCCGGTCGCCAGCGACGCAGCGCTGCCGAGGAGGACTTCGACGATTACGAACGGGAACGCGATCGTGATCGCGATCGTCAGTACTCCAGGCGCTCCACCAAACAGCAATCATCGACCGACAAATCGCGCTCCTCCGGCGGACGACGGAGTTACGAGAATCAGGGACGTAGTGGCCGCCAAGACGATGGTCGTCGACGTCATCCGGATCTGCGGAACTGGGACGGTGGCTATGAGGAGTATCGCAGGAAGAGCTCGCGCAACAGTGATCTCGAGAAGGAGCGCATCAACGGAGGCAATACCAGTGGCGGCGGTGGCGGTGGTGGAGCTGGCGGTTCCGGTTCAAGCAAGCGTCGCAACTATGATCAGTATGCCGTGTCTGGCGGTGCCTACGATCCATACACCATGTACGAGCAAATGTCACGGAATCCGCATGCCTATGCCGATATGTACGCCAAGTTCTACGGCCAGATGATCAATTCGATGACAGCGGCCGCTGTGTCGGCGGCTGCTTCGAAGTCCGGTGTTCCCGGTGCCGCCGCAGCGATTCCCGGCTTGGTGCCCGGTGCGGTTCCGGTGAGTGCCGCCCAGCTGGTGGCCGCCACAAGCGGAGGAAGTGTCAGCGGAAGCAGTGAGGCCGCCCTGCTCAGGGAGCGAGAAAGGTTAGTTCCTCAATTAGCCTGACTTGTTTGTTTCTTTATGTTCAAGTTTTCTTGTTCAAATCCTCTAGAGCATACCAAAAAAAAAAACTTGCAGAGAATTTTAGATGGGTTTTAGAAAGGCCTAATTTTGCAGATAAAAGTTTATTTATTATATATTATATTAAATTAGAATTATATTATTTTTATTTATTATATTACTTGGTTTTCAGTTTTAAATTCAGATTCATCGTTTTAATCACGAACTTTATTTAAAAAACCCATATATTTTGAGGCTCTATTGGGTGGTATTTAAAATAAATTATATAACTTCCGTGGTGATGTAATTAAACTCATGACTTGAGCGTGTTAAATCTCCTTTTAATGATCCATAAAGTAAAGGCGTTCAAAAAAAGATTAAATAAATTAGATATGCGCTATCTCGCTAAGGTTGTGAATGAAATTTAGAGAAAGATTTCGAATCTCTGCAAGTTTTAGGATCTTAAGTTTCGGCTGATCCGAAATCGTGTTCTTTTGCCTCCATTCCTATAGTTTTGTTTAACCCCTGGTTAACTTTTACCTTAACCGTTAGCTTGAACCTTTTAAACCCTGCTCTAAAAATGTTGATCTTTAAGTAGTTGTTGGTTTTCTCTCACTTATCTTAGTTTGCTGTTTGCTAACTGAAATCTAATGATTAATTAAGTTTGTTTAACATAATAATGGGACCTCCCCCTTCCCCTACCCTTTCCCCGCCCCTTAAATGTTGAGGTTGGACTTGGGCTATTAATCTAATCAACTGAACTAAATTGCTATTTTTTGTAGTTACTGATTAGAATCGAGGCTCTCGCTCTCTCGCTCGCTCTCTTGCAGCTTTCTCTTTCCTTTGCGTTGTTATCCCCCCCCAGTACATGTTACATATTTGCAATTGGATTCCACCATCCCAACCATATATCATGTTCCACTTCCAATTGTTCCCCCGTCTGTCGTTCGTTGTGTACGTGTTTTACTAATTAAAAAACACAACAAATCCCAAAACAAAAAAAAAAACTAATGAAAATTTGTAAATAACCGCCAATCTGTTTTCGTCTCTAACCAACAACAAAAAACAAAATGCACAACCGAAAACGAACAACAACAACAACAAAAACAACTGTGCTATCTGCCCAACTTCCCACCTTTACATATATATATATACAATACAGGTATACACACGCATACATAACCCAAGCCAATGAATTCCATCGCCACCAATACAAAGAGCTGATCTACCAGCAACAACAACAACAGCAACATCACAGGGAGGATCCGTTAAACTCCACATTTAACATTACGGAGGATAGTGCCAGTTTTTATGGATCACGAGGAGGATCCATCTATAACCAATACCATCCCTATCCGCTCTCCAGTGCCCGCTCGTTGAGCAATTTAAACGGCGATGGACGCAATTCCCGATGCGGACCGTATTACGCTGGTTCCGAGTGCGGTCTCGATATCAGGTGGTCAAAACTAAAAAAAAAAAAAAGAAAGAAAAGTGTGCTAAGCCAGCCCAAAACCAGAAACTTTAACTTTGGCCAGTCAAAGTTTATATATACCCTTGCAGTTAAAACAAAAGTTGAAGCAATAAGTAAAAAAAAAATTGTAAACTTTTAAAATTTTTTTATTTGTAAAAGTCCTTACTATTTAAATCTACCAACAAATGTTATAAAATTACAAAAAAGAACTCAAAATATAACGGAAAAATAAGAGAAATATTATTCAGAAATATCTTAAATTTTTTTTAATCAGTTATTCCTCAAAAATTAAAAAAAAAAAATTCTTTTATTTTATGTTCCGTATTAATCGTAAATATTTATACAAAATTTAAAAAAAAGTTCTGCAAGGGTATACAAAATAATACCGAAAAAGCAATCTGAAACATTCTGCTCGCTGTCCATCAACAACTAAATCCCAATTTCTAGCTTTCTGTCGTGCTCTCTCTTTCTCTCCTGCGAAGCTTGGCGCTTTCTAGGCAAAATTAAAAACAACCAAAAAACACCTGTCCCTCTCACTCACTCTCGCCATCTCTGTCGCACTCACCCATCTGCTGTTTTGGAAAATCGTTTTTTCGCTTTGTCCCTGTCTAGCACAGAAGATCTCTCGATTTCTGTCTCTGTCTCACAATTTTAGGATAGTTGGGTTCAGGAAACTTAATTTTGTAGTTACATATATGATATATCTGATAGATATTTATTTATTATTCAGTAATCTTTAAATTTTTTATTATTGAAATTCAAAATTGAGCACTTATGAGTAAATTATTTATAATTATAGCAAGTTATTAAAAAAAATCTGAGAAATGTACGATTTTGTTAAAGATTATAGGAACCTTTGAAAGATCAGGTACATTACAAAAAAACTCAATGGGATTTTTAGGTCAAACTAAGTATTTTAATCGTTTTTTATTATAATGGTAAATATGCTTGGGATTGAAAAGAGCCTGTCAAAAGCTTTCCTTTAAGTGGCATGTGGCAGTGGGAACTGTTGAAATCTACTTCGCTGGTGGGTTCTCTTTTTTCCTTCCCCCGAAACCCGATCTTTGAACCCTCGAAAATCCCAATCCCCTTTTCGATTTTGCATGTTCTTTTTTTTTTTTAATTCTTCCTTTTGGACAATTCTTTCCCATTTGCATTGTGTGCTAAAGCTTATGTTTTTGTGATCCACCGCAGAGCTGCTGCCGAAGCGGCACCATCGACTTATGGAGGAGTGGCCACCGCTGGAACGGTGACCACCACCGCGGTGGCTCGTCCGCCGCGCCGTCGCACTCCCCTGCAGTTCAACCGGCCGCATTTGGTGGCCTCGTATGCGATGAGTCTGCTGCTGAAGGTCAAGCCCAAGTACGCTGGACGCGGACGTCTGCGCAACGATGTGGAGGTGGCACCGCCACGCATCCGCGACGGCACAAGCAGCCTGCTGCGCATGTATCCGGGTCCCTTGCAGGGCCGCAAGTTGCACAAGGACAAGATCATCAGTTTCTGCAAGGAGCAGATCCGACTGGGACCCACAAAGGCATGCACGGTGCTCTATGCCACGCAAAAGAAGCCCCAGGGCAGCGTGGTCAAGTACCGTGCCTCCCATGCCCTCATGTGGCACCTGCTCATCCTGCTGCTGCGCCAAAATGGGGTAAGTTTGTGGTAGGAATATCTTTGATAGCAGATTAGCTAATCTTTCATAATTTTACCTTTTCAGTACATTGCCGACACTGATGTGGGCGATCTGTTGCTGGAGAACCAGCAGGAGTATCCCTACGATCCCAGCGAGTACGAGGCGGAGAACGAGCCAGATGTGGAGACTGAACAGGATGCCGCGGCTCCGCCGGAGAAGTCAGTGGAATCGGATTTAGACAGCGAATCGGCAGCAGCTGCTGTTACGCCGGAGGAAGCCACTGGCGCGGGTGCAGCAGCTGGTAGCTCAGCCAATGGAGCGGATGCGGGAAATGCAGCCACTGCTGCAGGTGCTGGTGGATCCGTGGGACAGACGCCTCTGTCGGAACAGGCGGCTACGGACAAGTTCCGCAGCTATGTACTGCGCGGCAATGTCGAGGAGGCCCTCCAGTGGGCCACCGACAACGGCCTGTGGACACACGCCTTCTTCCTGGCCCTCTACGAGGATCGCTACGCCCTCACGGACGTCGCCCAGAAGTTCCTCAATCGTGCCATCAAGGCCAACGATCCGTTGCAGACGCTCTACCAAATGAAGAGCTGCCACACGCCGGCGTGCGTCAGCCAGCTGAGGGATGAGCAATGGGGCGACTGGCGGTCGCATCTCTCCATTCTGGTGACCAACAAGAGTCGCCAGCCGGAGTACGATCGCAGCTCGGTGGTGGCACTTGGCGACACGCTCTTCCAGCGGGGCGACATCTATGCGGCGCACTTTTGCTATCTGGTGGCCCAGGAGGAGTTCGGCCGATACAATAGCTCGGCCACAGAGCTAACTACTTTGACCGCAAATGTGCCCAGGTGCGTTTGGCTTTTAACATAGCTTCTCTTGACTCCCTTACTTATGTATCATCTTCGATTACAGACTCATCCTATTGGGCTCCTCGCATTACAAGCACTTCAATGAGTTCGCCAGCAACGAGGCCATCATCATGACGGAGATCTACGAGTATGCTCGGTCGCTGTTCGATCCCAAGTTCAGCATTGCCCACTTCCAGCACTACAAGTTCCTGCTGGCCACAAGGATCCTCGATTATGGCCAGCACTTCCGCTGCACCAATTACTTGGAGCAAATTGCCAGGCACATCGAGCTGAAGCCGGAGAGCTACGACATTGATTTCATCCAGCGGGTAGGGTTCTTTGAGGTTACACGTTTCCTTGATTTCTTGTAAACATTCAATTTGTTTTTTAAAGGTCTGCGGTTTGGCCGAACGCCTACGCTACCATGATCCCATCTTGATCAATCGTGTCTCCTTTGCGAGTCCGCCGAATGCCACCAGCAAGGATAGTGCTGCTCCCGAGGAGAAAGCCTGGCTGCGTCAGTTGCGCTCCCTGGCCGATGTGGTGGGTCTAACATGGCAGAAGCTTAGCTAAAGCTTGAATCTAATTGCGATAAACATTCTTTGCAGCAGCCACAGCAAGAGCAATTGCAGCATCTGCAGCAGGAAACGCAAATCCAGCAGGAGCAGAACGACATCGATCAGCAGTTTGCGGAGGTGAACAAGCAATTTCGCGAGCTAAACATGCAGTACGATGGTGGCAATCTGGAGAACACGCTGCAATCGCAATTGCCTCCAGTTGATCAGCAGCAAGTTCCGGCAGAGCCGCCACAGCAACAACAGTACTATGAGCCGCCACCACCACCCCAAGTGCCAGCTGAGTCGTCGGATCCCTATGGACAGCAGCAGCAGTCCTACTACGATCCCAATGCGGGAATCCAGCATCAATACGATCCCAATGCCGGATTACAGCAACACCAATACGATCCGAATGAGGCGCACCATCAGTACGAGCAGCAAGCTCAGCAACCGACTCCCAGCTATGGCCACATAGAGCCAGCAACTGAGGCCTACCAGCAGCCACTACCGGGCCAATCGGCAGATCCAGCAGCGAATGCCCCTGGCTATGGATATGATTACTGGTCGGGCACACAGCAGCCACCGTATGGCGATGAGGTAGGTTCAGGTGCCAGCCGTCCCTAAGCCCTCTGTATTCCCATTTGATGCATTGCTCGGCCGAGAGAGATACCTTACTTATAAAACGATTTTCATCTATAATAATAAGTATATCTTATGATTGGTATACAGAGGGTTTCATGTTTTGCTTTCTTACTTTTTTTTAGTTTATTTTAAGTTGATCGATGTGTAAAAGGTGTACCGTCTATATTATGTTTTAGTTTTGTACTTTATGTAATACCGTTTACGCCTTAAGTTTTGACCTGTCTTGAACTTGTGTTATAGCCATAGAAGTAGGACTCGCCAAATTGCTAACAAGTTTCTAATCACATTGCACACACACACAATATCAACAATATAAACATGCCTCTATCCAAATGGAATGCAGCCAAATGAGAATCAAGCTGCATTAAAGGATGAGGAGGAGGATGAGCAGCAGCAGCAGCAGCAGCAGCAGCAGCAATTGCATCTGGCCAAACAGCAACAGGAGCAACATACTCGCAGCAATGGCGCCGCCAACAACAATCGCTTCAAATCGAATGCCATGAAGCAGGAAAAAGGCAGCAGTGCATTGCGAAAAAGGCAAGAGGCATCAAGAACAGCGACAATAGCAGCGGCAGCAGCAGCAATTGCACAGATCACACCAGCAACAGCTGCAACGGCAACAGCAGCAACAGCAGCAGCAGCATCAACCACGACAGCGGCAAAGGCATTTAATTTGAATGATGTAAGTAGCTTTTCCAACATAAATAAACGACATCAAGCTACCAGCAACAGCAGCAACAATCGCAGCAGCAACAAATCAGCAACAGCAGCAGCAACAGCAACAGCAACAGTAGCTGCTCTTCCTAATCAATTACCAAGTTGTAGAAAGACTAACAGCCAAAATAGCCCGTACTTAGGCACGCCAAAAACGCTAACCACGCCCACGCGTTTCATTGCCGCCAAAGCAGCCACAGTTACAGCCACGCCCACAGCGCCCACCACTTCGACGACGACAACGTCTGTGCCCGGTGCCAGGGGATCGTCCACGAAGCGGGTCAACTTTAATCTACCCACAACCATTGCCGAATCGGAACAAGAATTCGAACACGAGCTGAACTTTGGGGATGAGGAGGAGGAGGAGAACGCATTGGCTCTGGCGCAGGCCAAACCAAGTGCTCATCTGTCGCGCAAACCTCACATTGTCTTCAATGGCACCTATCCCATTGACATGCCACTGGCGCAGGGGCAAAATCAACTCAAGAGCAACACCTATGACCCGGAGGCCAATGCGGATCGTGGTGACTTGCAGCGCTACCGGAACTACATGCTCCACGACTATGTCATCGATGAGGATGCCGAGGGTGAGGAGCAGGCGGAAGAGGAGGAGGAGGAGGAGGACGAGTATGCGGACGAGGATCTATTCCCTTATGCCCACGACGACGATGAGAGCTACGATGATGGCGATTACTATACCCATGAGCTGCTCAACAAGTATGGGATTATACCGAGCAAAGTGGTGGGAGGAGGACGGCGCGGTGAGAGAACACCGGCTTCCGTGGAGGCAGCCACCGCTGCGGCGAAGCCACAGCATGTGTGGTCCATGGAGGAGCTGATAGCCAATCCGGGCATACCGCTTAACTACAAGAAAATGTGCACCGAAGTGGAGCAGAGTCTCAGTCGCTTCGAGAGCTATCTGGATGGCAAGAAGAGGGAGCAACAGTTGCAACCGGGAGCCGCCGCGGTGCGCACCTTCGACATCGATGCGCCCACCCGCCGGCGCGTACGGAGCAGCACATCCGCGAGTGCTGGCTTGGCTCTTAGATCTAAGAAGAAATTGTAAACAAACTCTAGTCCTAGTTGTACCGCAAAAGATCAGTATTTACATACAAATCCGAAGAGTTGGGGTAGAAAGAAAAGGAGGAGCAAGTGCAACGCCTTTCCTTGTTCTTTTTTTTTGATTGAGCCTTCTGTACCTGGAGCTTGTCTTGTAACTGTTAGCTGTTAGATCTAAAAATTAGTCTTAATGCCCCTAAGCAATCTCTGTATATTCACTAAGCCTTATACCGACAAATGTGAGAAAGAGTTTTTTGACTGCGCCAGTTAATTTTGCCATGTTTCCGTTGTTCATTCGATTCAATTCGATTCGATTCAACTAACCCATAACTACTTTGTTACTAACCTAAACCTAAACACTCTCTGCCTAAGATCTATGACATATAACTAAATCGATTGCTTCTCGCCAAAGACTAATCCAATGCCATTTCTTAACTCCAACTTTGCAATCTCGCAACCCGAACAACAACAACAGCTGCAGCAACAGCAGGCGCGCCCGGCGATTTCCATGCCCAAGTCGAAGAGCTATGGAGATGAGGACGATGGAGGCGCCTCCCATCCTGGCCAGAAACCAACGCCAGGAGGCTCCGCGGAGGCAGCCGGCAAACAGCAGACATCGGGCAAACAGTCCAATTCCGGCGGCGATCTTGGGTGAGTCGTCGAAACTACATTGAAAACGAATCGATTCTAACGAATCTCTCAATCTGACAGTGCACCGGGCAATCAGAATGCCGGCTGGTTTGGCGGTCTCTGGAACAAGCTGTCGCTGAAGCCGAAGAACCAAATGATCCTGCCGGACGACAAGAATCCGACCATTGTGTGGGACAAGGAGCGCAAATGCTGGACAAACACCGAGGGCAACGGCGAAGAGGCGGAGAGCTTTAAGCCGCCGCCCAAGATGAGCGATCTGGGCATGGGCATGCCACCGGGAATGGGAATGAGTGCAGCGCTACCACCAATGGCCACCAATCCGCTGGGCAGCCACCAACCCGCACCGTTGATGGATCAGCAGCAGCAGCAGCAGCAGCCATCGTCTCAGCCGCAAATGTATGGCAGTCCCATTGATTACACGGCTGCTCAGGCTGCACCCGAGATGATACCCACTGTTCCATCGCCGGCGCCGCTTCCTGTCCCATCACCTGCACCGCTGGCGGCAGCCAATCCCAATCCCGCGGCCCATGCCGGAGGACCCCAGCCCAAGCTGCAGTCGAACATGTTCAAGATGCAACGCAACCGCAGTAAGTTTGCCTATATATAGTTAAAGAAAAAACAAGAAAGGAAGCTAACTTCGGCCAGCCGAAGTCTATATACCCTTGCAGTTAATTCCTATTTAATTACAAATTACAAAAATCTGAATTTCGATTTGGAACAAACCGAATTATAGCAATTTTGACAATAATTGATTGATCATTCCTATGGGAGCTATATAATATAGTCGTCCGATTTATGTAAAATTTATTTCGAAATTCTAAAATAATAAAATAAAGTTATATTCAAGAGTAGAAGAGAATACAATAAAAATTAACAAAGCTATAATTTTTTTCCTATTAATTTCCCATTAATTTTCCGATCATTCCTATGGGAGCTATATGTTATAGTCGTCCGATTTTTATAAAATTTAAATCAAAAATCAGAAGTATTAAAAAACGATATTCCAAAGAGTAGAAGGAAATATGTCAAAAGACACCGAAGCTATAAATTTGTTCATATTAATTTTCTGATAGTTCCTATGGCAGCTATATAATATAGTCGTCCGATTTTTATAAAATTTAATTCGAAATTCAGAACTGTTAAAAAAATGATATTTCCAAGAGCATAAGGTAATATGTCATAAAACACATAAGTTATAATTTTTTTTTCAATTATTTTTCCGATTATTCCTATGGGAGCTATAAGATATAGTTGTCCGATCCGACCGGCTCCGACTTATATACTACCTGCAACAGAAATACGACTTTTGGTAAAGTTTCAGCTCGATAGCTTAAAAACTGAGGGACTAGTTTGCGTAGAAACGGACGGACGGACGGACAGACGGACAGACGGACAGACGGACGGACAGACGGACAGACGGACATGGCTAGATCGACTCGTCTAGTCATGCTGACCAAGAATATATATACTTTATAGGGTCTGAAACGTCTCCTTCACTGCGTTGCAAACTTCTGACTGAAATCATTATACCCTCTGCAAGGGTATAATGATCTAGGATTTAAAGGATTATAGTTTTTGTTATTTAAAATTTTTAAATCTGAATAATTTTTATAGTTTATGTAAAGTTAAAGTCTGCATGTTAACTTTAAAGTACATTTTAAACTCTGAACTCTTACTTTAAATTTAACCGCGAATTCTTAAGTTTCTTTGAACGAATAATTTTTTTTAAGAAATCTGATTAATTGATTATAAGTTATAGGGTTATCCTAAGCAGTTTAGATTAACTAACTGAGCTTTAGACGTTGCAGATAAACAATTTTGGTTATTTAAAATTTTTAGATCTATGTATATAACTATTAAAATTTATTTTAATTTCTCGTCCGCATGTTAAATTTACACTACGTTTAACCTCTGAATTCTCATAAGTTTTCAGGGTTTTAAACCTTCCTTAATTTTAACATGTGGTTAAGCAAATGACCTTTACACACAAAAAAATTGATTGGTAAATTTAAACAATATAATATATAATTAATTGTAAAACTTTTTTACTAAATATTTTTTAGTACTTTTATTATTTACTATTTTTCTTGTTTTATTACGTGTCAATGCGAATGAGTTAATTTTACCCATCAAATTTTTTTGTTCGTAGGATTTCAAACTTAACGAACCTATACACAAAATGTAGACGCGAATTCTTAGGGTTCTTCTTACAATAATTTTTTTTTTAATCAATTGGTTGATTATAAACTACAGGATCATCTTGAGCATTTTAGCTTGACTAATCCCTTCTTTCCGTTTCACCTTACAGCGCTGAAGAACTCCTACGTGGATGTGTTCAATCCCTCGGGGGCGCCCATGTCGGCGGCCCCGGAGAATGTCCTCGCTCCCATAATGGCGCCGGCTGCGGTGCCCCAAGGCGGTTTCTTTGTCCCCGGAGCGGCGCCCACGCACCAGCAGTAGGGCGTCCGCGGTGGCGATTAGCAGGACCAGGAGCAGGAGCCTCGGGATCTGGAGCAGCAGCAGCAGCAGGTGTGTGCATGGATGGAGGATACAAGGGGATGTGAAAAGGCTGCCACAAATGCCAACGAGATGTGAGTTAAGATGGATGATAGCGGATGATGGCTGATTGATGGGGTTACTCTTTTATTGCAGCAGCACTTCGAAACTACGTAAAAAAATTTGAAAAAAAAACCTTTTCAACCGGCGAACGCTCACACACACACAGTCATGCATAAACTATATACACACGCATCCACACGAGAAAAGGCAACTTTCCAGCAGGGGAAAAGTTGATCCTACGATTTTTCAAGCTCCCACAGTTTGTTAAACTTCTGTCTGTCTGTCCTATCTTGTTGTGCGTGTGTGTGTGTCTCTACTAAACTAACTCACCCAACTAAAAATTAAACAACCAATTTCACCAATTTGTGCGCATGTGTGTAAGTGTGCGGGTGTGTGTGTGTGTGTGCGATCGATGTCTTAACGTTTAGCGAATGATTAATTGAGGAAACGATGAAGAAAGCGATTTATGTACGACTAGCGAATTATATATGTAAATTTTCTCTATGTAAACTATACGTCCTCTGGATCCCCAAGAATCCCTCTATATCCTCCCCCCACCATGCCGCCTCCTCCCCCCGATTTCTGTTTATATACATGTTTCTTTTGTATGTTGCATAGTTTTTATGATTATTTTTTGTTTAGCTGTATGAATATGTATTCGAAGGAGGTCAGACATTAGTTCGGAATTCACATTGATTATGCATTGCTGTGTTTCCCACATCTAAATACTACACACATATATATATATAACTGATTTATCTGTTTGTTTCTATAAACTACATACACCCACACAATTGATATTGGATTGATAAGCGATTAAGAAGCAAATGAATTGTTCTCCCTGGTTTCCCTTCTCGATGTATTCTCTTCTCTGTGTCTCTTTTATTACGATTGGTGTGAAATATGCAAATGATTCCAATTATATATATTATAAATGTATCTTTAGAACAATTTAAATGGTTTTCTGTTTTTTTTTACTTTATGTTTGAATTAAAAATGCATTTTGAAAATGTTTATTTGTTAGAACTTGTTTGTTTATATGCTTTAATTTTTTAATTTTAATAATATACAAAAAAAACAATAACAATAACTGGTGCAGGCAAAAAAAAGAAAAGAAAAGAAATAAGCAAAGAATAGAAGAAATGAAAGTAAAATAATGAAATTATATAGGAATATATACTGGCACACATATGTATTATGTACAAATCGAAATGCTAATTGGTATATCAAAATTAAACTAGAGATCCTCCAAATAGTAGGGACTAACTGCTGTGCATTGACCACAAACTCTGTACTCAAAAGCGTACACAAATTACGATTAAACCAAGGCTCTGTAACTTGATTTTTCCAACTTCTTTATATATATATACATATATATTATGATGATGATCATGATTGATTGGTAATATGATGATGATGTTGACAATGATGGAACTAGATCGAAACGAAGTGTGGTATGAATTCTTTATGTTTAATTAGCCTAAAATACAAATTAAATCAAATGCGTACGAGAAAATACAACATTTATGTAAAAATATAAAAGCTAATTGTTTTATTTACTTAATTATCATATGGTTACGGGGTAGCATTGTGGCCTTTCGGGTTATTTGGCTTCACTTGGTAAATGCTGACCAAATTATTACCCCTAGAATCTGCTGTTCCTTTTGGCTCGTTTCTACACCTCCACATGTTCTCTGTAGAGGGCCTCGAATTCTTCGTCGTCTTCAGCTTCACTGACATCTTCACCAGCAAACGCTGCAGCCAGATCATGGTAGACATCATGTGGCTCATCTAAATCCACTGCACTCGGGGTTGCTGCCTCAGGCGATGGAGCTGGTTTGCTTTTGATTACAATTGGTTCCTCCTCCTCCTCTTCCATTTCTTCACCTGGAAATGTAAATTAAGCCAACTTATTTAATTGAATTTACACTTGAATAAGCTTACGATATACTATAAGATTTTTAAAGGATTAATAAATATTAACATAAAGGAATGAAAATGAAAGGAATGTTTTGATTACCATACTTTTTTAAAACTTGATATTGACTTATTTAAAATTATAAAATATTCTTAAAATAATAAATGGTTCTAAAATCTCCACAATTAGACTTTTAAAGTAATAAATATTTGTAAATTTTGAGATTTTTAAGGAACAAAAAGTCTAATTAAATTCAGCAAATTAAAACTTAAATAATATTCCCAATAACTAGTGGAAAACCTACTGCTGTCGATGGCTTCATAGCCGCCTGGTGGCTTCGGTTCGTATGTAACAAGGATGGTGGGAAACTCCACGATCGTCCTGCCGGCTAGATTCTCGCCCAGCGTTTTGGCCGCCTCCAGGCGATAACATCTCGTGGAACTGCGACGTACACCCTCGGCTCTCAGCCAAAAACTCAGCTGGCCTATGCCCGCAGTCTGGTGGTTGGCCAGCAGTTTGCGTTGATCCCGCGCCGTTTCCTGCTGCAGGTCCACATACTTGAAGATCAGATCGGAGAGCATGACCTCCTCGTCACAGCGGTCGTCCACAAATCGGGCCACATCCCGCGAGTGGTTAGCCTCGAGCGGAATGTTGGCAAAAAGCCACTCGACGCGCCAATAGAATCGTCCCAGCTTCCAGTTCAGGTACGTGGTGTTCTCCTTGTGCCGGCTGAAATTCTCCAGCTGCAGTCGCAGGTTAATGTTGCGCCTCTTGGCCGCCGTCCGCATCCGGTGCTGGGCCACCGGGAGATTCCGTTGGTCGTGGGTGAATCGCTTGCACTGATCGGTCTTCCGATTCTCCGCATAGCGGGTGCACTCTTCCAAAAAGCAGTAGTCGCTCATGAACTCGCGCGACGTCATCTCGCTGAGGGGCACAAACTTGGTGCGATCCCGCTGGCCATCGCAGTTGAGCTCCTTTTTGTGGATCTGGACGCAGGGCAGACTGCAGGTTTTCACCTCGCACTTGGGACACGCGTAGCGGGCCTCCTTGGCGGCGCACACCTCGCACATTCCCAGACGGAGGGTGCTAGAGCGAATATATGTGGTATGTAATGGTGCTTCATAAGACTAGGAATCGGGTATTACCTGGTTTTAGTGCTGGTTTCTGCGGCCATCATCTATGTGCTCCTACTTCCATTCAAACTGAATCCGCGTGTTTACCATTGCTTACATTCCAAAGTGCTGGCGATCTGTTGATGACCAAGTTCTGGCTAAAAAGTAGCTAGATAGTAAGATCTAAAAAGATCAATTAAAATTAGTTAAATGTTATTTTGTTAAGTAGTTAAAACTATGTTGCTTAATATTAAAAATACATTTTTTTTAAATGGTTTTTATTTTTTAAATAGGTAAAACCATGTTGCTTAATATTAAAAATAAGGAAATACGGCTTACAAAAAACCTTACTAATATTAATTAAATATCTTTAAGAAGGAAAGTAAGTAGAAAAAGTAATTTACGTTGGATTTTTAAAACTGATTAAGCATTTTATTATTTTAAACACTTCAAAAGTATTAAAACCTTGAAATATCTACAAGCACTTTACTTTTGTTAAATTATAAAGATGGATTATGAAGAGGATATACAATAATTTAAAAAATCAATGTATGTTATTTTAGATTTGTAAAATAATCTATTTCCAATAATAATTAGAAAATAAAATAGAAAACATTTCGAGATCCAGTAAAAACAATAAGTATGAATGGCACACAAAAAATAAAATCGATCTCTAAAAACTAGCCAGATTTGGCTATAAAAAGACCAACTCGCCAGCTCTGCCGCCCAATCAGCTGTTCGCCGTGCACGTGTGTTGTTGTGCTGGCGTGTTTTGTGGCTTTCCGATTGCGCTGATTTCATTGCAAAACAAATTGTGCGTGGAGTGGAGTGGAATATCGGGTTTTGTGAAAGCTCGTTGGTGTTATCGGGAGCTAAATAAATAGATTGGCCATTGAGTGAGTGCAAGGCGTAACTTGGAAGCCATTGAAATTGCAGTTTGTTTATGCTTCGTTTGTTTATGCAATTCCGTGAACGGCATTGTTTATTTGCAATGCTGCAACAGTGTGTGTGCGTGTGTGCATGCCGAAGCACGTGTGTGTGTGCGATAGTTTCGGCGCACTCGTTATCGAGCTTGCATATCCAGTTATCGCTATCGTTATCCGTTATCTGGCGCAATATTTGAATACACGTGCACATTAACAAAGATTTATTTACTCATTACCATTTGTGCTGTGGTGCTGATAAAACCAGAGTCTTATCGGTCAATTGGTATAGTCTAGAATTTACAAGCCACGCACACACGCGCTTTTTCAACATAACTCAGCTTGTTGTGTGGCCCATTTAAACGCTGATTCTATGCTTCAATTTACCAGTTTTTTCTCGCTTTTTCTTCCATTTGTGTCATTAGATACCGCTCGAGCACCTGTGATTGGAACCAGGGAGAGAGCCGCGGCCGGAGAGCCGATCGCCGGAGGTTTACGGTTACGGTGGTTCCGGCT
This sequence comes from Drosophila mimetica, assembly GCA_037075245.1. Taxonomy (NCBI): domain Eukaryota; kingdom Metazoa; phylum Arthropoda; class Insecta; order Diptera; family Drosophilidae; genus Drosophila; species Drosophila mimetica. Next base: position 9,330,439 of record JBAMCH010000005.1, read on the forward strand.
CTATAAATATGGCTGCTCGCCAGCTGGGCCGCTTAGTCCGTCGCCTTCGCAAGCCCAGATCGCCAGCCGTTGACCTATCATCGAGTACAGTGAGCACCTACAGTACGGCGACGACCCCCAGCGCAGTGAGCATCCAACGCATGGAGCACCTGGCGGTATCGGGATCGGGTGTTAGCCTGGCCGAGCTCGTCTTTAATCCTCGATTACTGGCTATCAATGGTAACCGCAGTACGAGTAACGATTGCAATGGCAACTGCAACAACAACAACAAGGCTGAAAATGCCGCCTTTGAGGTAAATGTAACAAAATTTTAAATTTGTTCTACCTACTCAGATATTTTATTTTCATATTTACATTCTTAGATTCATTTTTTAAACGTAATAATAACAAAAAGATGAATATATCATATTTTTTTAATTTCCTATATCTTTAATAATAATACAGTTAAAAATATTAACGATATTTTGATTAATTGAATTTGCCTTTTCTGCCATTTTATGACTATTTTTAAAACCCCTATAAAGACTTCATAAGTTTTCGTCATAAAGCTTTCCAAATCGTCATAAGTTTTCCTTATTATTGGTTAGTTTTTCCTTCTAAGTGCACATTGATCTATTTTGAATAGGTTTTTCAATAATAAAAATATTAGTTAACGATAGCACTTTAGTGATCAAACAAAGATCAATATTGTGAGAGTAGTTTTCGTCGGATCGATATGAAATTTAGTATCTGGGTTGAATTCGCAATAAAAAAGTGTCATCTTTGATAATGAAACATCTATCATTCAATCTGTGGCTGCAATGAAATTTTAACCTACAATTTTAGTTGTTAAATATTAAGTTATAAACGATAACAAAACCGACTTCTTTGAACATTTTCAGGAGGCCATCAATCAGCTAAACTCCCTGCAGTCGAACGATGCCGCCATAAGGAATTCGATGATCAATGGTCGCGTGGATACCAGAGCGGATACCATTAAATATCTGGAGCGGAGTGGGCTGCCGCTTGAGACCGTCGAGCGGTTGTCCTTCATCCATGTGGCCGGTACCAAGGGCAAGGTCAGCAGCACGATCTTAACCTGTTTCGGGTTCTGTTTTCATTATTTGGTCTAGTTTTTGGGTATTTCTTCATGCACCACTTGTTATCCAACATCAGCTGGTTTCTAATTAGACTAATCAACCTTTAGCTCCGCTCTCTCTCTCAATTTACTCACCTCTCTCTCTTTGGCGAGGCCGCTAATCGCTCACTTGCTGATAAGATTTGTTTAGCTTCCAATTTGATATTTTTTTTTTCATTGATGGATCTGTTTGGGTGTTTAATACCCTTCAGACGATTATCAATCGGGTATATTGAGTAACTATCTAATATAATATCTGGGTATTACAGACATATAACCTCTTTATATCCAAACTTTTACACCAAACGTACCTGAAAATTTGTATAAATTTGTTGTTAATTTAATTATAGGTATTTAAGAAGTATCAACTGGTCTAAATACCCAAATCTTATTTACTTTCCAAAGTTGGTTCCAATACAATTTGACCATGATTGAGCTTTGACTTTTCTGTTTTTTATTTGCACGTTTTCGTACTGTACGTAGGACACGTCCATAGATAACTAACATAATCAGATATAAATGTTTTCCGCTTGGATTATAATTCTGATAATTTCGCACTTAACTTATCAAGGGAACTTTTTGCTTTAAATAGGTAGTTTAGTTTGATAATTTGACTTACTCATTTTATTATTATAACATTGTTTTTTTTAGGATATTAGGAATAAATTATTAGTTAGTAAGTACACTCCAAAAATTAATCGCCCTGAATTTTATAAATTTGCTTTACTGTCGATTTTTTTTTTATATTTCAAAAAAATTCTTTTATTTCAGAAAAAAATCTTTTATTTAGTAAAATTGATTTATTTTAAGAAGATATATCTTAGCAGTAGAAAATGTATCTAGTTCTAAGTAAAAAATCGCCAGTGAAGAAATTATTTAAAATTCAGGGCGAAAAATATATTGTAAGTGTAGTTTTTCCAATTTTTCAATGTTAAATTTATTAATGCCTTTGTATTTTTATACCCTTAGGGCTCCACCTGCGCCCTGACCGAATCCCTGCTGCGGCATCAAGGCTTTCGCACGGGCTTCTTCAGTTCGCCACACATCCTGTCCACCAACGAGCGGATCCGCATCGATGGCCAGCTGCTGGCCAAGGATAAGTTCACGCAGCAGTTCTGGAAGGTGTACAATCGATTGTGGGAACTGCGCGAACACGATCACGACATGCCAGCCTACTTTAAGTTCCTGACCATCCTGGGATTTCATGTTTTCATTGCCGAGCACGTGGACGTGGTCGTCTTGGAGGTGGGCATTGGTGGGGAGCACGATTGCACGAATATCGTGAGAAATGTTCGCACCGTGGGCATCACCTCGCTGGGGCTGGAGCACACGGAGCTATTGGGTCGCACACTGCCGGAAATTGCCTGGCAGAAGGCGGGTATCATCAAGGCGGGATCACATGTCTTCACGCACGTCAGTCAGCCGGAGTGCCTGCAGGTGATTCGTCAGCGAACGCAGGAGCAGGCAGCGACGCTCTACGAAGTACCAGCCACCGAAGATTACTTCCGATCTGAGGCATATGCTCCGATTTGGGGCACACTCAGCCACATGATTCGTCTGAATGGCTCTCTGGCCATTCAGTTGGCCGAAGATTGGCTATCGCAGGCAAGGAGGAGATCCCCGCAACAGGAGCACCCAGCGGCCAACGAGGTGAGGATGGATCCTCAGCTGCTGCGCGGACTGATCAGCACCCACTGGCCAGGTCGGTGTCAGCTGGTCGATTGGCACGGGATGCGGCTCCATTTGGATGGGGCCCACACGCTGGAGAGCATGGCCGTGTGCGCGGACTGGTTCGAAAAGAGCGTGCAAGAAAGGTGAGTGAAGGAGGACCATGTGATCCTGGGATGCGCTAAAGAACCTGGTTTGAATCAAACCTCAACTGAATTTATTTAGAATTAATTACGAATTTATTTAGAATTAATAACGAATTTCATAGACGAAATTCTATCCGTGTTAGCTCAAGAATCGAATTTCAAAATATTATATAGCTTATTTATTTAGCTTATTTAAAATATCAAGAACAACATATTTAGAGGTTAAATCTTAATAACAAGGAATCGTAGTTAAATATGTGTCAAGTTTAAAGTTATCTGGGGGAAGAAGTCTTTGGATGAAAAAATATTATTAAGAAAGACTAATTCCGTTTAGTCTTTAAAAAAAAAGTGATATTATAAAAATCATATAATATGACTCAAGTCATGTAGTCATATGTTAGTTTATAAAAACTGAATTATTTTATAGAAAAATTCGATTATATTATATTAGATTATAAGTTAGGAGGGCTGCTTACGTAATAGCTTAGTAAAAGTCAAACTTATTTAATTGGTTTTTTTTTTCAGTGTCAACCCAAAGATCCTGATCTTCAATCGCACCGGAGAATCCGGCTTCGCCCCCCTGCTGGAGCTATTGAATCGTACCTGTGCCTTCGACATGGTCTGCTTCGTGCCCAATTTGGCCACCTCCACACCGAATGCACCCAGCCAGGTGATGGTGCGCTTTAGCGCCGAAATGCAACTAAAGCGGGCCAGGGCCATTGCCGTGGAATGGAGTCGCCTCTGCGAAAGGCAGGGGCAAAGGGATGCGGGTCAGGTGTACGACACGCTAACCGATGCCTTCACCGCCATCCGGCGTAAATTTCCCCAATCGGACAACGGTGGACAGCTCGAGGTCCTCGTCACCGGTTCCATTCATCTCCTCGGTGCAGCTATAAGTGCTCTAGATCTAATCGATGAATCCCAGAACTGAGATTTGCATTCCTAGTGAAACAAAAAAAGCTATTGTATAGCATTAGTTTTAGTTGTAGTTAAGCCCATTCCTATGCAGTCCTCAAATTCAGAGTTAAGGAACTTAATATCACGTACTCGGACTTTAAAATGTTTTGAAATTATATACATAAATCCCAAGAAATGGTTTATTCTACTTGGTAGTAATCAATTTTTGTAATTCAGAGTTAAGAAACTTAATATCACGTACTCGGACTTTAAAATGTTATGAAATTATATACATAAATCCCAAGAAATGGTTTATTCTACTTGGTAGTAATCAATTTTTGTAATTCAGAGTTAAGAAACTTAATATCACGTACTCGGACTTTAAAATGTTATGAAATTATATACATAAATCCCAAGAAATGGTTTATTCTACTTGGTAGTAATCCATAATTGTAATTCTTTAGGCTTTTAAAATATGATTTTAGCTTTATTTTCGGTGTAGATAAAACATTTTAAAGATGGCCTCGAAATTATTTACCACCATACTTACAGATATTACTAAAGCTCAACAGAAAAGTGACCTTAAGTAACTTTACTTTTATCAGCTTACCCACATAATATTCAATGATTATTTTTGAAGATTTTTTAAACCGCTTAACGAAGGATTTTGACACATATTTTGGGAAAGAATAATGGAATTTGATATTTTTAATCAATCTATTTGGCCAAAAGTTATAATTGATTTATTTGTGACATTTATAAAAAAAAATCACTCATTCAAGAGTGAAAAACTCAAAGTACATACATCCTCTTGAGCAGGGTTGTCGATTTGCCGACGGAAATCCGAGATGTCCTTTCGCTATTTACAGTCCTTCAACTTTTTACCTGCGATTCAGAGCTCGTAACTCCCGCGACTGCCAACGATGTGAAAGGCGGCAACAGACTGGGCTACAGTGAGACGAGAATGCTTTAAGGGTTGCTTTTTTGCCCCAAGGCATTAGGGGTAGTTGCATAGAGTGAAAAAAGAAAAACAAAATCCACAGCCAATGGCGAGGCGGCAACCCTGTGACGGGAGGGAGACAACTAGCGTATGCTAGCCTGCTCGCCTTGCGACTAACGGTAAACAAAATGGCTAACGGGACAACGGAAGTTGTCGGTGAGCGAGCGGGATGGCACGATGATGATGATGCTGCGCGCTGCTAAAGCAAATGATTAAATAACGGTTAAATGGCAGCGGCCATTGCGAAAGTTTCCTTTTTGTAGCTACATATATTTTTTTTCCACCTTGTTTTTTTTCTGTTTTTTTTTTGTGACTTTCCTCTGCCGACGTCGACGTCGACGTGGGCGCTAAACTGTCCCGTTTACAGCAACAAATCCGCGTAATTCACTTGGCTGTGTGTTTGTGTGTGTGTGTGTAAGGGGGTGAATCCTGGCGATGTTCGCTAAAAGGATTAATAAACGTTCGACGTTTCGCATTTCAGTTGTTCATTTGACTCGGCGCTTAGCGGTTCAGTTACAGTTACTTTCTGCTAACTGTAGGTGTGTGTGTGTATGTGCGTGTTTCGTCCTGGAAAATTTGTTTACGCGTAAAGCAGATAGATCCTGGCGCAAGGATAATCACTAGATTTTTTAAACCACTGCCGACGGCTAAACAAATAAGGATAATACTCGATAATATTCTGCTAAAACCAAACAGTTAAAAAAGCCTTAAGAACTATTAAAGATTTTTTTAATGTTTAATTAGACTTACAAGTGCAGCATATTTACAATGGGGCAAATACCTCAAAACCTGGCCTAAAACAGTTCCAAAATCGTATTAAAGGCTAAAAAACGCAGTGGAAAGAGGTGATCCATTACAATGCAGAGTTCAAAATCCTTTTTAATACGCGATCTCCTTGGCGATTTAATTAATCGACGACAAACAGATTCTGGTAAGTTTTAGATAATAAATTGATTGTTATCATTAAAGTCTAGATTATGGATAAGGATCATGTAGCATGCGCTGGCAATAATTCCCCCTTCTCTGTTGAAAAGTACAAGGAAATGTAATATTCAAAAAGTATGCAACAAATTTTGAAAATTTGTTTAAAAATCTCCACAACAACGAAAATACTGTCGTGTTGTTACATATATTGTATAAAATAATTAAAAAGTCAATAAAACGTTTGATAAATATATTATAAAAAATCTTTTGAGCCACATAATAAAAACGAGTTGTTTTAAAAAGCAATAAGTTAAGAGATTTTACCAATTAGAATCTTTTTATTGGGCACATAAAAGATAAAAATATCATTAGGTACATATTTGTTTGAAAATGTACCCTCCGGTATCTCCGATTTTAGTAATTCGATTGACCCCGTGTCTTTTGTATTATATTATTTAAAACCTCTAAAATATTTTTTTAATTTCTTAAAAATAAAAACAAATTAAGATTTAAAAAAAATATTTAAACACTGCCTCACAGAAAATTTCTTTTTTTATTTTAATAAATGCGCCAGTTAGTTTCTATCCGTTTTTGTAAAAATTTCAGTTTTTTTTTAAATTACAATACGTGTTTTAATATTTCATAATGGTTCCTCTACTTACAAAGAATTCACCGTCTCACTTTGTTAAAGAATTCATGTACCATTCCAAATGGGTAAAATTAAAAAATAAATTACTCTTGTTCTGAAGAATTCACAGTCTCAAATTGTTGAAGACTTAATCTATGGTTTTAAGTAGTTTTAAATAACAAATGTGTTAACATGGTTTATATTTGTTTCTCTTGTTCTCAAAAATATTATGTTGATTTTGATAAATTTACAATACAAGTAAATGATTAAAACCCTTGAAGAATTTTAAAAACTAAAAAAATGTTTAGAGTTATATAATTTTTTTAAATATTATGAACTTGCCTTAAAGAAATCTCGTGTTCATTTACGTCATTAAAACAACCTACAATTTCTCATATATTTAAATTCTTTGTTGGCCAATTAGCCAGTTCTTTGTCAATTCCTCCCATTCTTTGATGTTCTGTTGTTGTTTAATTTGCGGGGTTTTCGGTTAAAGCCGCTGACAAATTGCCTTGCTCACTCTCGACTTTTAACGCCCCCCAATTTTGCCATCTTTTTGTTTACCAGCTTGGCCTGTGGCATTTAAATCTCACACTTGGCTCAATTAGCGCAAACAAACATTTTAGGGGGAGAGGGAAAGAAGAGCGAGTGGGATGGGCGACAATGGGAGAGCGAGAGGGGTTGAGTTGGAACAAGAAAACCTTAGCTTTGGGCAGTAATTTAATTGTGCACTGCTTGCTTGCACCGAAAGAAAAACTGGTTGTTTTATTAAACAACGTTCAAACTCGCACAAAAAAAAATTTGGATATTTTAAATTCAATTTTATTTAATATTTTTTTAATATTTACAATTTTAAAATAACAATACGTTAGACAAATTAAATTTAAGTTTAAAATTACATTTTAGTTTTTTTATTTAATCAATTTGAAACTTGTATCTATACAATACTCAAATTATTCCTAAAAAATAATAAGGGTAAACAATTTTTTGGAATTTTTGAAACCTGGAAAAGGACACTGAAAAAATAAGTCCTTTCGCCTAAAATTATAAAATACTACAATATAATTGATCCTTAAAAAGGATCTTCCATAAAATGTTGAAGAATTAGATAAAATTGCGTTGTTTATTTTGCATAATTATATAAATACAAATTTTTTCCCATGTGGGTGCCAGTTAGTAATATTTTTGTTGTTGTTGACACTGCTTTATTCGTAACCTGCGCTCGAGCAATTTGTCACGTACGAGCACTTTAATTGTTTTTAGCCAGGGGAGCTGAAACCGAAAGGGAAAATAAGGTGGTGGATGGAAATGCGAATGGGACTGAGATTCTTGCTGAAAACTCAGTCGTGACAAATGTTTTTGCATGCTCGCACAAGTACACAGAAAATAAATTTGTTAGCTTTCTAAGTTGTCATAAAATTTAGCTTCAATTTTAATATCTATGCTTAGTACCTGCAAAACGCAAGCTTAATTATATGGGCAATATAATTCAATAAATAAAAAATGAGTAAAAAAACCTTTTTTTTTAACTACAATTTTTAAAAAACGGTTCTTGTTATTTATTAATAAAAAAATGTAATTTCTCCTATATTCTTTTTTATTTTATAATATATTTTTATACTTAAGCTTTTGTCACAGTGTACCGCCTCAGGTGTCGGCTTACTTACGCTTTGTTTTTTGGTTTTGAGCCATCTGCATGAGCCATGTGTTCTCTTCTAATTATGCATGACATTAAATAAAGTTTAGCTCAACAATTACAACTATTTAGAGGCTAATTGCTGTCAGTTAGACGGAGAAAGTGAAACTTTTACTGCAAGTGTGTTTTCATTCTAGACGTTTTCTCGAATTCAAGGGGAGACATATTTTTGATAATAACTGTGGATGGATTTTTGACAATATTGTAAAACATGTAATTAAAATATTACCCTTATTAAATTGTAATAAATGTATAATAAATGTCAAAACAAATTTAAAACAAATTTTTATTCTTATTATTCTCAAATTTCGTATTTTTTTATTAATTAATTTAAATTTTCTCTTTTTATCATTTTTTAAGTTTATTAAAAAATATTTACATTTTCGAGGCTTATTTATACATGTTAGTCGTAGAGTAACTTAGAAGAATTTTTTTAAATCGGACCACTTAATAAACAGTTATAAGCAGATAATGAATTGTCCCCCACATAGATGGCGCCACTTTAAAGTGACTGCTTGGTTGGCCCTGCTTGCGAAAGCTTGCTTTAGTTGAGTAACGGGTATTTGATTCTCTCATGTTTTAGTATAAAATGGTAATTGTTAGGACTGACATACGTCATTCTTAAACAAGTCTAAATTGCCGGCACATGCGAGTAAATTTCTCCAGCTTTCTCCCCCCCCCCATTTCTAAATTTCTCCGCCCCTGGATTTTGTCTTGGTCCGTTCTTTTTAGATGTGTGTCTCGCAGTTCAAGTGCCTATTAAATGGCAATTGTGCCGCAAATTGATACGACGTGACTTTTCGAGGAAAAAGAAAGAACTCACTCGAGACGCTCCCCAGGATATCCACACACTCACACACACACAAACGGATAATTGAATATCCCATCCACATCCACATGCACATCTACCCTTCCGTCCTGTCTGCACAAGTCCGTATAAATAGAATCAGAAGTCGAAACCCATTTGGGGTTAAAATACACAAATATAAAAATAATTTCCGCCCGTTCAGTTGGCACTCGAAAAGTGGGCGGAAAGTGAAATAATGGAATCCTTGCTGAGCGGACACACGTGAGCGCCTGCGGCGGAGAATCGAAGATGATGTTTTGCCGAAGACTTGAATGTTAAGTAAATGCCACTGGGAAAATCATATGCCAGAGTTCTGAAAACTTCTATGAGCTTTGTTAAATTCAAGACTTTGCTATCTTATCGTTTGTTATGATTTATCAAATACATTTAAAATATTAAAAACCAATAATGATTTTAAAGTTTCAAAATTTGAACAAATTAAAAAAAAAAAAGTTGTTTATTTATATTTTACTTTTTTGAATCCTGGTTAAAAATAAAGAAAAATAATTTTATTTTTTGTTTGTCTATATTTAAAATTAAAAAAACCTTAGCCATTTAATATTTTTAGAAATTTCTGTATAATCCACTCTTAAATACAAAATTTGAATAAATTAAAAAAAATTACTTTTATATTATAGATTTCTAATCCTGATTAAAAACAAGAAAAATAATTTTAGGTTTTGTTTGTGTATATATAAAATTAAAAAAAAATGTAGCAATTTTATATTTTTAAAATTTATTTTATAATCCACCCTTTTTTTATTTTTAATTATATACAAATCTTTTAATTAATTAAAATATTTAGGATTTCTTTTACTTGGTAATACATTGTAAAAGAAATCTGCATATCGAAATGGTCAAAAACATATTTATTTTTTCCAAGAAGCAGCTTTAAATTCGGGTATCACAACCCCACATCCTTTTTTCCCAGTGCAATCTAGAGCAGACCATGTAAATTCCTATAGGAAACAATTGAGAGCTCGACGACACGTGAATTTAATCAGGCAGCCCGCAGCGTCCGATTTGGGTATCTTTAAGGTCCTGGAATGGGAACAGGATATGTGCGGCGGATATAAATAACACGTTGATTGCTGCAAATTGCAACTCATCCGATTCGCCATCCAAATGGACCAACGCCCACTTGATGCCGCTGCCAACCCATGGTATCACTCGATGCGTTGTCTATTACCGGATGGCGGTGCGGTAATGAGTTCCCCGGGTCGCTTCTCGGCCGGAAGTGCCTGCACGCGCCGTGGAAGAGGAAGAACAGGCTGAGACGAACAGGATCAACGCATTAACGCCACGCTGCGCCTGAAAGCAGGCAACAGTGTCTTAATATCTCAGTGCTATATGGTCATATAGTGTCTACTTAACCTCACTCTTCGCTGCATTTAAATCCCCTCAAGAGGTCAATCGAAGGCATTGAATCCACTCAAAACTGCATTTTTACTTGTGCTCATTTTAAAAGGTTTTTCCCACCCTTCTTTCGTGTGCAACACAATTGGTAAACCAGTCGAAAAGCCTTTTCCCTACAATTTAGAGCAGGAAATGGTGATTATTGCGGTTTCGTATAATGATATGATTCATAGTTTGCTGCTACCACTGATCGAAATTGACATGGAAGCATAGTTATTTGGGTATTTGAAACATAAGGTTTGATCCTGATAACCAATTTAAATTTTTTTTTGGATATATAAATTAAAACATTATAAAGGTACATATATCATTTTAATAGTAATATTTAAGTCTGAAAATATTAAAATATATATTATTAATATTTAAATTCAGCTTAATACAATCAGTTAAATTCGAAACAATCAAAAACTATTGCTTCACTGGCGATTTTTTACTTATTTTCTTAATATTTTTTTAATATAAATAAATTTGAATATTTTCTGATATATAAAATAAAATCGTCAGTGAAGTAAAAATTTTAAAAATTCAGGGCGAATAATTTTTTGAGTGTACTTAAATAAAAAAATATATATATAATATTGCTATTTAAATTCAAATTAATAAATTGAATAAAATAAAATATTATTTTTATTATATATATTAAATAATTAATAAATATAATAAATTAAAATGCACTAAAATCTTTTGAATTTTTTTAATTAATTTTCTAAATGGATTCCTAAACTTTCTGTTTTTCAGAACTCGAGCTATCCAACGACGACTCGGATATCGACATCGAGGATCGGTCCACGCCGGATTCGACGGCAGCGGGTTGCCAGCAGGATCTGCTGCTGTCGCACCACCACCGCCGATTCACCCACCACGACGACTCGAGTGTGGAGTCCTGCCTGTCGGCGCAGGATCATGGCCCCGGATCCGGGTCTGGATCAGGCGCAGGCGGTGCGGGAGGAGTTTCCAGTGGACTGAGCGCCGCTGCAGCGGCGGCGGGCGTGGCCGCTGGCCTTTTGGCAGCGGCGGCCAGCAATGCCAGCGGGGAGCGGGGCGATCCCAATGGCGTGGGCAGTGGGCCGGGAGCGGGAGGCGGGTCAAGCGGCGGCGGCTATGCGGAGCACAAGCTGCAGCTGAGCAAGAGCGGCCGAAAACCGCGACGCCGCCGCACCGCCTTCACCCACGCCCAGTTAGCCTACTTGGAGCGCAAGTTCCGGTGCCAAAAGTACCTGAGCGTCGCCGATCGCAGTGATGTGGCCGAGACGCTCAATCTGTCCGAGACGCAGGTGAAAACCTGGTACCAGAACCGTAGGTGAGTACGCTGACTGAGAGCCACCTAAAAAAATTTGTTTCGCTTAGAATCCTAAAAATATCCTTTATAAACACAAATCTGTAATTTGCTTATGCAATCATTATGTTATAAATTTATTTTATGTTATAAAGATCTTTAAAAAAAAGAGATATCACGGTTAGTCAAAAATTTAGAAAAATATTTCAAGCGGAGACTCAGGTTAAATCAATGTACCCATAATTCCCATTCAGGCAAATATTAGATATATCACTCATACGCAGTGTGGCCTTTTGCAATAACAGCCTTCGATTTTATTACTTAGATATTTAAATATTTTGTAGATATTGATTGCTAGCATATTTAGCAATATGTACAGTTGTGCCTAAAAATATTTAATCAAATGCAGCGATCTGGCAACGCAAAAATGAAAATTTTACAAAAAATCATAATTTTGTATTAGCTCATACATATTATGGTTCTATAGCATAAATCAACATCCATTAATATAACTTTGTGTGTTAAAAAATATCATTTATTATACAGTTATGCGATCGCAACCATGTGGCAACGCCGACTAATCGATGATTTCTGTTCTCTTTTCTATCGAAGGACCAAGTGGAAGCGACAGAATCAACTGCGCCTGGAGCAGCTGCGTCACCAGGCGACCATGGAAAAGGACTTTGTGGTGCAGGACGGCGGCGGTGCGGGCGGACTGGGCTGTTGTCCCAGTGGATTGAGCAGTTCATTCAGCGCCGCTGCTGCCGCTGCAGCGGCCGCCAGCAATCCGTGCAATTTTCTAACTTCCGCTGCAGCGGCGGCCATTTTCCGGAATGTCGGCTACGTGCACGGATGTCCAATGTAGGAGTCACGCCCCCCCACCCGTGAAAAACATGAAATTAATACGTCACCACCTACCAATCCCACTCCCCGCAGTTGCCTGTGTACATAATACGTATAGAGAAAAAACAGTTTTTGTGCAATAACCGATCGGGATGAATTATTGAAATAGCAGCCATATGCTCATATTTACCGAAAAATACCCGTTATTATAATTATATGTACGTACTAAACGATATAATCATAACCTTAAGCATAGTCGAATTAACTGTAATATACAAACAACCAAACCATTTTTTTTCGCCGCACTCTATGAATTTTTTTTTGGCCAAAATAAACATTAAATTTCAAGGCTTAAAGTGTTTTTACTTGGGGTTGTGGAATATAAATTTAATTGCTGAAAATATCAGAAGATATTGAAAAGCTTATTAAATACACTGTGCTACAAAATCTTTTTAAATTTACCTTGATTGATGCGTTAATTTGTATTCATTACGAATTCCCAAATTAAACTGCGTTCTCCAAAAAGTTCCCCGACGCAAGGATTCTGAGCAAATGGACCTCAAAGTTTGAAAAATGCTACAAAATGGCCAACTTTCCGTGGGTATTACAGGCAAACGGATTCATGTTTTGTTTTGCTGTAAAAGTATTTTAAAAGTGACACTTTTTATCTTATGAACCCAATACTCAGAATAATTTTAAGATTTTTTTAAAGGAAGAAATAATTGAATTGCGACATAGCCATAAACGAAGAAAAATTACTGGACCTTTCCCAATTTGGCCAAAAGTATGCCCAATAAAAGTATTGGGTTGGAAAGAAAGCCAGATGATGGCCATCGTCGAAATTTGTTTATCGATCATAACGACTTATCGGTATATATACTAATATTACAAATATATTTTGAAAACTTTTTTATTTTAAATAACGTTAAATGCGATTTAATAATGCACAAGGAATAGGTGAACGGTACGAACTATAGCGCAATGTAACGGTTAAATGCCGCTCGCCCATTTGCGAAACTGCAATCGGTGAGCTGTGAGTCATGCTTGAAAATCAACTTGAGCGAATCGCACAAAACGTTATCAATTTGTCGCTATAAAGCAAATAACCCGCGACATATGCCCACCCACTGGCAGAATATCAGTCTGTACATATATATAGACCGACTCTATTCATATAATAATCGCATGGATCCCAAAAGAGAAGGGGGGGGTGGTTGGGGGCAAGAGAGCGAGAGGGATAGAGGAAAGAGAGAGAGCAGGGCTGAAGCAGCCAACCGGAAAACAAGCAACAACTCTGTCTGCAATTATAACGGGCCAACGGAGCGCAGAGAGCGCATGAGCGGGGGCGTGCGCCAGAAAGGGACGGCAACAGTGCGCCCAGGCAACTGAGAGGATGCGACTGAGGACGCGACGCGTCATATACAGTGATCATTCCCTTAGCCGAACAGGAGATACGTGGAGATCACCATGATCCTGAAATATAGAATTCTATAATCAATATTGAACTTTGAGCAATCAATATGCAACACCGATTTGCAATTTGCAACATGTAATATGCAATAAACATGACGAGGTACATAAAATGCAACACTGAACACTACTTACTTAATAAAAAAACTATCTTGGAGAGCTTATTCGGTTTAATTCACCATTTTAAAGTGTGTGTCACTCAAGGATTTACAAAAAAAAGGACATTAAAGTTGGAAAAATTATGTTTATTGCTAAGTTTTTTAAACCTTCTTGTTTTTAAACCATACACCTAAAAAACCTGTAGGATTTTTTAACGGAAATAAAAACAATCCTAATATTATTTTTAGTGTGGGGTTTGAAAGATGTTCCTTGAAGGTTGACCTTTAATAGGGTCTTCCCACAGAGAGCCATCCACCATCCACCATCCGTTGAACGGATGGTCCATAAGGTTTTGCCGTTCCGAAAATTTTCCAGTTAGTTCCCCGTTAAAATTTGACGGCCTTTGACGGGCTCTTTTATGCGATAGTTGGCCGATGATTTTTCGGTGCAACTCTGAGTTCTTCTTCTTGACAGTGAGAATTGGAACGTTGACTACGAAAGCATATTCAAACCTATGGCGGGAAAAAATTTAAAAATGTTTAAGCTTGTTGATTTTTGTAAATTCATTATTAATATTTAGTTTGTTGTAAGCGAAAAGGCCATTGCAAGCAAATTGCTATGGGTGGGCCAAATTTTAAGCTATTCTGGGACCGAAAACATTATTTTTTGCTGAGAAGATTCAAAACATATTGTGCAATACTTAAATAATCACCAATTTTAGTTACAAGAGTAGTATATACTCCTATAAAGTTCAATATAGCTTTAAATGACCAAAAAGCACACAATTGGGTTTGTTTACATTTTTGCACTATTAATATTGGCTAGACAGTGGCGTAGTAAGAACGGAGTGGGGGGTACGGGAGGTTAGGCTCTCCCCCGTCAGCAATTTGTTGTAGGATATGCTCTAGCATTGGATATATGTTTAAGACTATTATCGTATGCAATTTATTTTGTTTTATTCTACAATGAGATTAGGAGAACAACATTATACAACTGTTTTCCCGAGTTGAGACCCCCTTTAACTACTTTGACATGCGCCACTGCTCTTCAAGTCAGCTGTTATCGGATGGTGGAAGGTGGATGTTGGATGGAAGCTCTGTGGGAACACGAGTTTCACATTTGTCAAAAATCCCAACCGTTTCACACGGATGGACTCTATGGGAAGAGGCTATTAGTATATTTGTCTTAAATTAGTAAAATATGAATATAATATCGTTTTATAGTTAAAAGCAGCTATTATTCAATAACTGAATCCCCAAACTTGTTTGCACCTGAAATAAAAATATATTTAACTTTAATGTAAAATTTTTAAATTTATATTTATGGGAAAATTCTGTTCTCAATTATAATATGTTTTTTAAAATTTAAAGCAACTATTATTTTTTAAACTAAATATTTAATATTTTTCCACCTGAAGTTACACCTGTAAAATATGCATAAAGTACTACTTACGTTCCCGCCACAGAGTGGCACCTGTAGTTACAGTTATATTTTCATGCCCATTTAGCTCGGTACACAAAAAGGAGGAGAAATGTTTAGCCACAAATTGAATCTGCGGTGAGTGAGTTAACGAGCGAGAGAGAGAGGGCACGCCATGCCCCATGGAGGATGTGGGAGGGATATAGAGACGGACGGGGGAGGGAGGGAGGTAGGGAGGGAGGCAGAGTAGTTTTCGAGTGGTGCAGAGCGGCACAGAACGCTAATTAAAAAGATACTCGAAGGGAGCCACCGGAAACAAACGGAGAAGCCAAAGAAGACGGGCACAAAAAAGTGTATAGGAAAAATGGCAGAATGGAAATGCAAATGGAAACAGAAACGGAAATGGAAGGAGAAGGAGAAAGAGAAAGCAGCGAGTTAACGTTGCCATGAAATCGTCTATGAAATGTGAATGTAATTTAATGAATAAAACGCAGCTAACCCCCATCATCACTCGGCCACTTGCAGATACATAGATGATTCACATTTTCTGGCTCTTTCACAACTTTTTCATCTCGATTTCCTTTTCCTTTTTTGCCCGCAAATTCTCACATTCATGCGGTTCATTTGCGCAGCCATTGAGATTTGAATAGCATTTTTAATTGGTACATTTTACGCGGCCATCCTTTGAGCACAAAGGCGCCCCCCCCCCCCTCCCTTCTGTCCCCCTCCCCCCGTTTCGCCTCCTTTGAGCCGACCATCCACTTTGATTTGTATTTATTTAATGAGTTATTAATTGCATTAAGCTCTCTGCGTTTGCCAACTTTGCAATTAAAACGTAAAAAGCCCGGGGGGGGGGGGGGTCGAAACCAGGCTGAAAACTATGAAATTAGTTTGCATAACTTGCTGGCCCAGAAAACAACAGGCGAAAGTCACATGTCCGTTGTAAGAGTGCAAACAAAAAATGTATTATACTTTTCAGCGCCAGCCGATTATGGAGTGGATTTCTTTAAAAAGCATACGTAAGTCTCTCAGTTTTAAAGCTATTGGGATGCAACTTTCCCAAAAGTCTTCTGCAGATAGTATACATATGTACATATATGTAAGTCCGAAACTGACGGATCAAATAACTACACAGAGAGAATTATCCAAGAACTTTACTCACAAATTGATCATTTTTTACTCAAAATATAACAAAGTACTTACTTTAAGTGCAAAATACTTACTTTCAATACCAATTTTTCAAATAATATACCTTGGAATGGAGTATTTATAGAAAATTTTTTTCCAAAAACGGGAACAAATACAAGAACAAGGTGAAAGTATTAGGCGTTTTTCCCAAAATTTCTCCAAAAAAACCAGTACATCCTTAAATTAGGAATACCAATACTTAATTTGAGATCGTCATTCTTATTGAAAGAAAAAAAAATTAAAGCTTTTGTGTTTTTTTAAAGAATAAGTCTCTACTTTTGAATATATCATTATTTAAATATTTATGATATTAAATATATCATATAGCTCCCATATTAGGATTGAAAAATTAATGGTGAACAAATTACAGCTTCGTTCATTTTCTACTTTATGATATATGTAACTTTAGTATAATTTTACAGAATTTCGAATAAAATCTAACATAAATATACAATATGTAGCTCCCATTTGAATAATTGGAAAAATAATGGAAAACAATTTATAACTTCGGTGTTTTTTGGCATTTTTAAATTTTAGAAAAATCAGACTATATTATATAGCTCTTATAGGAACGATGGTAAAACTAATAAGAAATTAAAAGGAAAAAAATTATATCTTCCTTAATTTATTATTGTTTTCTCTTCTACTCTGGAATATCACTTTATTTTATTGTTTCAGAATTTCGAATTAAATTTAACAGAGATCGGAGGAGGATCGGAGATAAATTTTTACAGTGTTTGAAAAGTGTAAATTAAATTTTAAACATCATGCATTACTAGTTGACAGACCAACGGTATTACTTGAGTTTTGATTTACAAAAGCAATTTAAACAAATGGTATCAGGTGTGATTTGACACTTATATACATACATATGTACTTATATACTAACATACATACATATACTATTGTGAATGTCGGTTACAACTTTAGTTTATGGTGCTTTAGGTCTTATCATCATTTCAACAAAGGTAAGCGAGTAGGTCCATTCGTACTTATGAAAGGAACCCCAAGAAATTCCATTTATGACTTTGTTTTTAGTGTGACCATCTTTGTAGAACTTTCCATTAAGCATGCTGTAATTTCAAATATTACATTAATATGAACAATTCCTTAGTAACATTGTATTATTACCTAAAACCACACTTGATGTACCACCAACCACCATATTCCTCGCTAGCGCAGTTTGTCTTATGTTCATCATTATCCCTGTCACGTGTGGTGAACTTTTTGTTCTTATGTTTTCCTAGGGAGTCACCGGCTGTACCGTTATATGTCCCCAGAGATTTAAGCTCATACAGTTCTCCTTCACTTCCAATCTTGAAGTCATCATAATGAGCGTAGCCTGTAGTTCCATTCACCATGCCAAGTTTAATGTAAAGTTCGTGTGGTCGTGACTCCGTCATAGCGTGCAATCTGTCGAGTCCTATGAAAAACTCTCCCCTTACATTTCCGAATCCTTCTTTGTAGTCCTTCCAGGTTCGATCAAAGTTCTCGGAGCCATCAAATCGCTTTTGAATTGTTAGCCAGCCGCTTGAATTGCAGGGAGCTTCGAATATTTCTAGTCCGCCTACAGTAACATTATATATGCCACTTGGACCTTCGATGGGACATATGTTTATGGGATAACACTTTGAAAGATCATCGTTGATTTCCGATATTTTTATAGAATGCGATTTTATCTGCTTACTTAGGTCAGCGATTTGGTTGTCTTTGGCAGCAATATTTTCACTTTGCTTCTTAATTTGTTCATCTTTGTTTTTTATTTCGCTTTGCAGAGTTTCAATATTTGCAATCTTACTTTTTAGTAGTTCCTTTTGGTCCGTAATTTTGGAGTCCTTGATGTTTATTTGATTACTAGCGATTTCCAACTTGCTTTCCAAATCTGTTATAGTTTTGGCAAGGGAATTAACCTTGTCATTTTTTTGTTGGAACAGTTCACTTTGATCAGTAATATTTTTACTATAGTTATTCAGCTGACTATTGGTTTCACTGATCTGAGCATCCCTTTCTTTGATTTCAACTTTAGCAGATTGTAACTCACTCCGCAAGTCCTTAATATCTTCTGTTAATTTAATAACTTCGCCATTTTTAATTTTTAGCCGATCATTTTGGTCCGTGATTTTGGAGTCCTTGGTTTTTATTTGATTACTAGCGACTTCCAACTTACTTTCCAAATGATTTATAGTTTTATTCATGGAACTAACCTTGTTATTTATTCCCTGGAACAGTTCACTTTGATCAGTTATATTTTTACTATAGTTATTCAGCTGACTATTGGTTTCACTGATCTGAGCATCCCTTGTTTCGATTTCACCCTTTGCAGTTTGTAACTCACTCCGCAAATCTTTAATATCTTCTGTTAATTTAATAACTTCGCCATTTTTAATTTTTAGCCGATCATTTTGGTCCGTGATTTGAGAATCCTTGGTTTTTATTTGATTACTAGCGACTTCCAACTTGCTTTCCAAACCATTTATAGTTTTATTCATGGAACTAACCTTGTTATTTATTCCCTGGAACAGTTCACTTTGATCAGTAATATTTTGAATATAGTTATTCAGCTGACTATTGGTTTCACTGATCTGAGCATCCCTTGTTTCGATTTCACCCTTTGCAGTTTGTAACTCACTCCGCAAGTCCTTAATATCTTCTGTTAATTTAATAACTTCGCCATTTTTAATTTTTAGCCGATCTTTTTGGTCCGTGATTTGAGAGTCCTTGGTTTTTATTTGATTACTAGCGACTTCCAACTTGCTTTCCAAACCATTTATAGTTTTATTCATGGAACTAACCTTGTTATTTATTCCCTGGAACAGTTCACTTTGATCAGTAATATTTTGAATATAGTTATTCAGCTGACTATTGGTTTCACTGATCTGAGCATCCCTTGTTTCGATTTCACCCTTTGCAGTTTGTAACTCACTCCGCAAATCTTTAATATCTTCTGTTAATTTAATAACTTCGCCATTTTTAATTTTTAGCCGATCATTTTGGTCCGTGATTTGAGAATCCTTGGTTTTTATTTGATTACTAGCGACTTCCAACTTGCTTTCCAAATCATTTATAGTTTTATTCATGGAACTAACCTTGTTATTTATTCCCTGGAACAGTTCACTTTGATCAGTAATATTTTGAATATAGTTATTCAGCTGACTATTGGTTTCACTGATCTGAGCATCCCTTGTTTCGATTTCACCCTTTGCAGTTTGTAACTCACTCCGCAAATCTTTAATATCTTCTGTTAATTTAATAACTTCGCCATTTTTACTTTTCAGCAGTTCATTTTGGTCCGTGATTTGAGAATCCTTGGTTTTTATTTGATTACTAGCGATTTCCAACATGCTTTCCAAATCTGTTATAGTTTTGGTCAGGGAATTAACCTTGTCATCTTTATTTTCCACAAGTTCAGTATTATTTTTTATACAGCTATTCAGCTGATTCGCGGTTTCTCTGATCTGAACGTTTTTTATTTCGATGTTATTACGCAAATCTTTGATATTTTCTGTTAATTCAATAACCGTATCATTTTTACTTTTTAGCAGTTTATTTTGATCTCTGCATTGAGAGTCTCTTTTCGTGAGTTCCCGCTTCAGACCTTTTAAATCCTCTTCCTTGGCTACTAAAAGTTCCTCAAGTTTCTCAGTATGTTCGAACATAGTCTTTGTAATGGAAAAACAATAATTATCGCACTGATTTTCTATTGACTGTGTTGAATAAATCTGCAACCAATCCTTAAAAAAATCTGCGCCGATTACAAATGACTCCGTCAAAAGCGTAACCGACAGGAAAAACACCAAGAACGATTTCATTATATTGTATTCAAAGCGCTGCCAAATTTTAAACTGAATCCAGCACATAGATGTCTGCGCTATATATACCATACGGTAGAAATGAACTTTTGAACCCGCCTGATAAGCTGACTCTGAGAAGCTAAGACTTCCCTGAAAATCCCAGGCAATAAAACTTTTATTCCCAGATTTGGTTGTTATTAATTTAAAAAGAAACACACATTATTTTTTATAGCTATTTTAATATACTTGTCTGGTATTTTCTATTGAGTAATAAACAAATATATACTATATTATGTATATTTGTAGCTGCCATAGGAAGAATCGAAAAATCAATATCAAAATATTACGAAAAAAGCTATGTATACATCTATGTTGTAATATTTACGCAAGAAAATCTTAATAAAACATGTTGTAATTTAATAGGAATAAACGCAAAAAAAAAAATAAATAAAATATTTTTTTTTGGTTTATGGCACTCAGTTTACAAGAATGCTTTCTTTGTCTTAGACAAATTAATTTTAAAATGAAAAAACATCATAAGAGTCAAAAAAATATTGCTAATTTTTTTAAAAATAATTTTTTTTAATATAACCTATTATATTAATAACATTTATGTTGGTAATAGAATTTATTTTAAATATTTTACAAGCATTATTTATTTTTGTTACACAAAATAATATTAAAATAAAAAATTATTATATAAGTTAAATAAAAATATTCGTTACATTTTTAAATTATAATTTTTTACGATCTTTACAAAAGTTATTTTTTCCAAATAACTCAGACATATTTTAGACATTTCATTGAATTTGTGATTTGTCAACAAAATATTCTTAAAAAATATAATAATACCAAATTTTTATGATCTTTATAAATGTTATTTTTTCCTTATAACGTACACATATTATGGACATTCCATTGAATTGGAGCTTTATCAACAAAGTTTTCTTACACAAACTCATTTTAAAATAAAAAATTTCAAATTTTTCAATAATAAAAAAAATATTGCTTATTTTTTAAAATATAATTTTCTATGATCTTGTCAAAAGTTATTGTTTCCAAATAACTCACACATAATGTAGACATTCCATTGAATTGTTGCTTTGTCAACAAAGTATTCTTAAAAAAAATAATAATACAAATTTGTTATGATCTATATAAAAGTTGTTTCCAAATAACTCACACATATTATAGACATTCCATTGAATTGGCGCTTATATCAACAAAGTTTAAGCATGAATCCATAAATTTGTACAAATGTATGGATTCTATAGAATCTATTCTCTTAGATTCTACATCTTAGGCCTAACAGATAGATTTCTTTATCAAGTTTCCACGGAAGGCACTTGACTTTAGATGCATATATTCGGGGGAGGAAATTGCAGATACTCGGCGGCATTATATCCCAATTTCGATTTAAATATTCGCCTGCTGTGATTCGGCCGGAGGGCAGGAATAAAAAATGCAAACAGAAAAAAAAAGGAAAAACCGCAGCAGCAACTCGACATAATGATTGTGTTGAGGGGCGATTATGTCATCGTGGATGGGCACAGGACACAGAGGACTCGACACACTTGACTTCCGCCTGAGGGGAGGGGGATGGGAGGGGGCAGGGGGGGGGGGATGCCGAGATGTTTGCCATATTGTGTGAAAATTTATGTTGTGTATTATCCTGCTGCGCTGCTTCTGCCATTGGTGGTGGTTTCCGGCAGCTTCCAGTTTCATTTTGTGATTAAAATGTTTGTCATTATCCGGTTGGAAAATTGTCACAAATTGTGTTTGTGCCGCGGGCCGTGCCACACTTGTTTATTTGTCCTTGTCCATGGGCCACATCCACATCTCGGTATCAGGCATCTTTATCCCTAATTGCCGCATTGTGTCCCATTGTGTGGCCATCGAACCAGCGATGGCAGATCTTCGCACACACACACACGCAGTCTCGAACCCAAACCGAGCCAAACAGGTTGGCTTTGGCCGAATATATATCCACGGGAAAGTCGGTGCCTCATGCCGCCGATCAGTTGCAATCTGTGGGACAAGCGAACAACGGTTCAGTGGGTGGAGTAAACGTAAAGCTTTTTGGATTCGAGTGAATTGTGTACTTACTGAAAGCAAATTGAGATATTCACCCTGATTTGCATGTGATAGTTTATGTTCTACATTTAATAATAATTTATTATACCTGAACGAGTGTTAGATACTCAAATACGCCTAGTAATAACGAAATATTAGAAGGTATGTATGTATGTGATCCCCAATCCCACCTGTGTTATATATTTATCCAATTTATATATACATATAAAATGGATTCATTTTTTATCAGACCCAATTATTTACGTTCTAATTATAATTATAATAATTTTAAGCAGAATCTTAGGATTCAAAGTACTCATTTGATAAAATATTTTATATGAATTCCTTTATTTCGAGTAAACAGTTTTTCATTCACAAAAATGCATTATCATTAGCAGTTTAGAAATCATATCAATATCAAAAGGTTTTACTTTCGATGGATTACAGTTAAGATAAGTAACGTAAAGTCTCAAATCGTCCAACTAATGTGTTCCGATGTTGGAACTACTACTATATAATGATACTTTGCATTTCTTTTACGCAAATCACATGTTTTCAGTACAAGATTCATCACTTTTCATTCATTTCTTATGCTTTGGTTTTATAGAATATTTTGTTCAAAGATGTTTTACGGGATATAATACTTTTTTTGGCGCTTCATCAGTGCTTTTCATAAGCATTCAGGTTTCATTTTATCTGTTCTCTTCTGTATCGTCTTTATATTTTTAATGAACATAAACTTTAACGCCGATTTGAAACAAAAAAAAATGTTAATTTTCCATATCGAGTACAATCCTAGTACGCACTTGACGGGGTGAAATGGTGAGTCTTTCAAACAATCTCATCATATTAGCGATAGTTGAGGATAACTGAAACGATAAATAACAATTATAAATAGAAAGAAATGGCAATTTGGATGTATAACTTTTGAAAAGTAAAAGTCCAGGATTTACAATAGAAAAGATAATACTTTTTTTTAGCACTAAATATGGGATTTGATATGGGATATACCAATTTTTCCTACGACAATACAATTTTCTTAAGTGCTAAGGGATTTCAAATATATATATGTAGATTTGGGACTTTAAGTAAACTGGAAATATAAAATTCTGGACAGTATTGTATGAGTTTTACTCACCTCTTCGGATTGCTGGCAATATCCTTGAGGCATCTGATCGATGACACCGAGGTACCAGGTCTTGACTGTTTGGCAATCGGGTGGGCTGATGCGAAAGAAGTGATCCGGATAGCCGATATCCAGGAGATCCTTGTTACGGCCCATCAGGAGGCGCAACAGCAGCTCGACCGATCGAATCAAATTGGTTAGCTCCTCCAACTTGAGTCGCTTGGCCCGGTTCATAGGTCCGTTGCCCCAATTGGCCGGCTGGGCGGTCGGCACTTGCTTGATGGCCTGTGCCAGTTCCTCAAGTGGACGGAACCGGTGCATGGTGATCTCAAGGTCAGGCAGGCTGCGACGCAGCAACTCCCACAGCAGGCAGACGGCCAAGGGGCGGCCGGAGGAGCACTGCGTGAGCACGGCGGCCAACTTGAAGAGGCTCGTGGTCTGGCACGCGTCCACCTTCTCCAGATCAACCAGCAGCTGCTCGACCATCTGATGCACCTGTGGGTTGTATTTTTGGGACAGAAACATTATTATTATTATTTTGGAATAATTAACATGGTAATCATATGCATACTTCTGTCTTAATACCTATAGAAAAGGTACCAGTTAAGAACTACTTCCAAGAATTTCATTTTATAATTCACAATAATATATATGTATGTATGTATCTATGCATACCACTCACAAAAGGTAGTTCACTTGCAAAATAAGTATTATTGCGTATTAGGTGTTATGAAATTATGAAATTTGTTATAAGCACACAAGTATGTACATATGTATGATGTACATACATATGTACATCCATACTTCTTCATACCAACTTACAGTCATGGGGTGCACGCATTCGATGCGACTTAGAAAGCGATCCATAAGCTCGGTGCGCTTCCTTAGGTCGACATCCGTCTCTTTATAATCCACCAGGGTGAGTATGCTGAGTCCGGAAAACATGGGAAGCACGCGATCGAGTTCCCAGAAATCGGCTCCGCGTAGGAAAATGCCAAAATTACGAGCGATCTCCTGCAGTTTTGAATTGGATTCCGAACATTATTTGTTCTGCAGGTGACTGCCCACATGGGCACACATGCGCACTTACCTTGATTACATTCTTATTACCATCGAAATACTTCATGTATTGGGCCAGGTAACATCCTTGCACAAAGGGCAAAAGTTGCTGACGAACAGTCAATGGATTCATACTTCTTTTAACGTTTGACAAATATACAGTGAATCGGAGAAACTTCCTAGGCAAAATGTGGTTAAGGTGAAGGCAAAATGTCAGAGTAATTTCCGGAGCTGAACTACTACCACTACCACTACAACTTTATCGATGTCAGAAACCGAACTTTAAAGCAGTGCAACGATTTCTTTTGTAGATTGTTCACACTACGTTTTTTCACACCAAACTTTGAACGATTTATTTTGTAGACTTTTCACACTAGGTTTTTCACACTTTTTTTGTGGGTATAATGCATTTAATAAAAAAATTTGATTTCGACGGATTAAATAGAAATATGTACGTATGTTCACACAAAAAATTCGATTGGAAAAATTGACCAATATAATAGTAAAACGGTTCCCAACAAATGAATTGTCAACTTTACCCAACAAATAGTTACATTTACATAACAAATAACTTAGGGGTTACTATAAAAAATGATAGAGTGGACCCAACCCATGGATTATATTTAACTAACAATTTTTGTAGTAAACACTTTAAAAAATATTAAACAATTTTACATTAACAACATTTTAGTTACAGCACTGCTATACATTTTAACTTCTTAGACTATATTTTACCAACCAATTTTTTTGCGAATGGGAAGGAAGGTTTTTGCTTGATAAGTAATCATACATTCCATAGAAATCATCATATTTCGATCAATAACTTCTCCAATTCCTCAGTTGCGACACAGTCGATATAAATATTTCTCAGATGACACAAAATTGGTCATAATTGGTGGGTGGATCGGTTTTGATTTCACTTGCACTGCGGCTATCATTTACATTCAGATCTTATAACTCGGCATTTGTGTAAACAAGAACTTCATTAGTAAACAAAAAGTGGGACCGCCGACATTTGAAGAGGTTGGGGTGGATGTTTATAAAACTGAAAACAAAACCCGAATCCGAAGAGGAATCTAAAACCCAAAAACTCGATTCCCTTTCAAACGCCACAAATCAGCACATAATGACATGAAAATCTGTTGGCTTTTGTCATGCCCCGCGGCCTGAAGGCCCGAAAAGTGGAAAATAAGTTGGTTTGGTTGGGGGTGGGTTGGAAAAGTGTTGAGAAAAGTGGGGTGGACAATTTGCCTTAAATTAGGCGTAAAATGCGCAGATTGGCTGCAAACACCGCACACAAGCGCCTCATCAGGTCGCTCCACCCCCCAGAAATTAAAGGGTAGCTGCTCGCCACTTGTCATCAGCATCAAGATTATTATTATCACCGTCATCAGGAGCAAACCCGATATTTATTGCCACAATTGAACATCCATAAGCTCAATTATTTTTGCTGTGGAATCCAAATGAAAGTTTATATTTTGGAAGCTTTGCTAATTTGAATACTTTCTTTCTTTTAATTTCCTAAAATATTATATTATTATTTCCAAAATATAAACTCTCATCTGAATTCCCGAGTTTATATTTTTGAATTAATAAATGTTTGCTAATTTGAATATTTTTTTTGTTTTAATTTCTTAAAATATTATACAAAGAGTATATATGCCCAATATAATATAACATTATTATTTAAAAAACAGTATTTCTTCAATATCTTATAGATAAATGAAAGGAAATGAATTCATTTAGTGATATTTTACTGTAATTTTACGACAACTTGAGGAGCAACCTAGTTAATTAATAAATTATAGTATCATTCACATGTTAAAATTGTAAATTTTTAAATTCGATAACATATGCAAATTTGGATGTTAAAACCCACTTAACGTGTTTTCACACTTGTCGTTGATTTGGGGCCAGATTTCGATCCGATCATTGTGTTATCGATAAAACCAGCTGACCTCGCATGCTATGCACGACAAGCAGTGCAAAACTGCTTGAGAAGTTAACCTCTCTTTAAGATAATTCGAACTGTACCCCTGGTCACCTCTACTATCGGCCAACGACGTAAGATTGTCTACCACCAATATAGTGCATAATTAAAGACAAAAGGATTAAGGTAAATTGAGTTTATGGTGCAGAAAGAGCGTTAGCTTCCCACCACGCGTTTTTATAAACAAATATAGTGCATAATTAAATACAAAAAGAAAAGCGTAACACGCACACAAAGGTAATGGTGTCTTGGCTGAAAAAAGTTGGTAATCTTTTCATGCCGCCGCATAATTAAAATGTGAATATGGAAATTTCAATGGGAATCTGTGGAAAATGTGCCCCAAAAAAATAAATAAGGGGTGGGGGGGGGAAGCAGAAAAAGAGGCGATAAAAAGGCAGAAGAAAAGAACACGCTAGAAGGAGACACACACACACACACACACACATACAGCGACTTAACGATTTGCTGCTGTTCTGGCCATCTCGCTTGCGCCTTTTGCGCTTTTTACCGGCCTTTTGTGCAAGTGTATGTGTGTGTGTGTGCAAGTAATTGCGAAATATGAAATATGAATGCATAATGAGCAGATATTTCCCAAGTACGCAAGAAACTTCAAGCGGCAGTGGGCGTGGCAGGCGCAGAAGAAGGAGGCGGAAACGGAGGAGGCCAGGTGACTTTTATGCTAAAATGCGCACATCGCGCGTGCATTTGCATTTTGCCAGCCTTTTCGAAAGCGGCGCAAGGACAGGCACAAATACACACAGAGAAAAGAAAGTACAATGCGCATACATATGTAGCCTAACCTAACCTAACTTAACCTAACCAAACTTTTTTTTATCATAAATTACTCATCTTACCAAAATTCGTCTTTAAATAAACTTCAAATATTTAAATATTTTTTAAGTTGTGATTTAAATAAATTTATAATATCTTAAAAGAAACTTAAAAAAAAATTCTGTTTAATTCTGTTTAATTTTTAATTATATGTTTAATTTTTTTTTACTTAAAAAATATTTTTAAATTACTCTATGCAAAAAACAGTGGTTATTCACAGCGTAAATTTAAGTTTTCTCTGGTTGATAAATTTTAGAAAAAAAATTTGATATCATTTTAAGTTACTTTTCCTTGGTTTCAGTGTATTCGACTTGCTCGGGAGCCAAAAGAGGTTGGAAAACATGTCAAAATGTTCGGGGAGCTCATTAAAATAGCGTTGGCCATTTGCACACATTTCTCAGTCAGGGGGATATCCTTGAAGACCCCTCCTTTTCCTGTCCCCAAGTAATGATTCCGTTTTCCAGCTTGTGTCCGATGGAAAACGCCATGAACCATGTTGTGCGGCCCCAGGGCTTCAGTTTGGAGGAACTGCGTCTGACTTTGAGTCTGTCCAGCATTCGTGAGAAGTGCTATTTCGTCTATGGCACCAACAACATTCTCGAGGTGAGAGATTCGAGGTATGGACCTACATATGTATATGGGTATCACAGTTGTGCTCAGATCATGGCAGGGTTCGATGAACTCCTCAACCACGAGAGGATTGAATTCGGAGCCGAGCAACTCGCTGCGGTGCATGTGACCGGGATGATGGTGTATCTGCTCATTCACGAAGACAGGGAAGCCACCCAGGCGATAAGGACCATTTTTTTGAAGAAATGTTTCGACTATTTCGCCTGTATTGAGGAATCCCACGTAAGTGTATTTGTTATTGAATAAGACAGTCTTAAATTCCAATTTTAGTAATTCAAATAAATAATTTATTTTGTTTATTTTACACCACCATTTTAGCAATATAAAAATTGCAAAATACGTAAAACTACTAGAGAAAAAACGATTCAGAGAGAGATAAAAAAAATTTGGAAATCAAAAAAACAGAATTTTTTAATTCAAGTATTTAACGATAGTGTTAAGAAAAGTAAAAAAAAGAAATGCAATTTATAAAAGTTAAAAAAATAAAAAATTACGAAAAACTATTAAACAGAAAAGATTCAGAGAGAGATCAAGAAAGTTGGGAATCAAAAATACAGAAATATTTTTAATTCAATTTTTTTTTTTGTATTAGCATAAAAGTCTAAAAATTCAGAGAGAGATCAAATAAATTGTGAATCAAAAATACAGAAAATTGTGAATTAAAATTTTAGAACTTTAGAAAGTTGTCATAAATACACAAAAATAACAATTTATAAAAGTTTAAACATAAAACAATTCAGAGAGATTAAAACAATTGCGAATCAAAAATACAGAACATTTCTATTTCAAATTTTAAAACTTTTATTATATAAGGATATTTTTATTAAATTTTTATTATTTATTTTATAAAGTCATTTTAACCATACAAACAAAAAATGCAATTTTTTCAAAGTTTAAAATAGTAGAAAAATATTAAAAACTTTTAAACAAAAAGGATTCAGAGATATCAAATAAATCGCGAATCAAAAATACAGAAAATTGTTAATTCAACTTTTAGAAATTAAAATAATTAAGAATATGTAAAAAAAATAATGCAATTTATTAAAGTTTAAAAAATGAAAAAATATGAAAAACTATTAAACAAAAACAATGGAAAGAGATAAAAAAAAATTAAACATAAAAAATACGGAAAAACTTTAATTCAACTTTTAGAAATTCAAATATTTAAGGATAGTTTTCATAAATACACAAAAAAATGCAATTTTTAAAAGTTTAAAAATAAAACGGAAAGATAATAAAAAAATGCGAATAGAAATTACAGGAAATTGTGAACTCAAAATCAAAAGTTTAATGCTTTTTTTAAAAGGCAATTTTATTATTTATTTTATGAAGCCGTTTTAGCAATACACAAAAAATTCAATTTTTAAAAGTTAAAAAATGAAAACAAAAATTTTAAAAAACTATTAAAAAAAGATTAATAAACAAATATGCATCTACAATATATGTATGTTTTAGCAGCCCAATTAAAATCCCTTCTCTGTTCGTTTCCCCAACAGATCCATCAGGTGTGCGATAGTATCCTGCGCCAATTCAATCTCAGCGATCCGAACATCATGATGAACCTGATCATGTGCTGCCGCGCGGCCAGTCCACTGAACACGATGGCCCGCGTGGTGTCCAACTGTCTGCTGTGGGCCATGATGAAGCTCCTCGCGAAAGTCGACCTGGACACGCACCGCCTGAGGACATCCGATACAGTGTTGTACGTAGTCATGGTGATAAATCCCCAGCATTACGTGCAATCCGATCTGCACGTCCTGCACCTAATGATCCGTTTGTTTTCGAGCATCCTGATGGTCGGTCCATTCGGTGCAAATCGCCAGCAATTTTGCCAGGAGACCGGTGTGCCGGTGGAATCGATGGTGCTCTCCAAGCCGGACACGTCTATGTTGGTAAGGTGGTTGATCAGCCTTGTGGAGGAGATGCGTCCGTTGGTGGAGCCGGAGACATGGTTTGGGCACCTCTACCAGCGTCGCCTTGCCTTGGAGGCCATTTGTGAGCTAATGCAACTGCTGCACGACCATTTGCTCGCCAATCGTGGAACCCAAAACTAGCATGAAAATGTGGTTCCATCTTTAAAATCATAAACTTTTTGGAATCGAAAGATGACTGTTTTTTTCATACTTTCGGTTACAACATATTTGAGGGACATTTGTATTATTATAAAACTGACTTTCAACACGATTATACAATACAAATTAATAAGTAATCCACTTAAAATAAAAATATCGTCTTTTGCTTTAAAGCTAAGCCTTTGCTGATTTTAATGTATATCATCAAAAGCTCTAGTTTTCTATATAAAACTCTAGATCTACCATTTAGGTGATAAGGATAACAATTTTACTTTTTAATAGCGAGCGGCTGAGTGATTTTAACATCGCATGTAAGCGTAAATGCTTAGAAAACAATCCGGAAAGTGCTCAAATTTTAGGCTAATCTTCTCCTGCGTCTTAAGAAATAAATCATGGCGGTTTACTCATCCAAAACGGAATCCAACCACTGCTCCACATCGTTCTTGCTGGCTGCCGAGGAAGGCGTGGCCGGCTGCACCATGGGCATGGGCATGGGCATTGTGATGGGTCCGGAACCGACGGCCAGTTGCGTATTGGTCATGGCCAACAGCTCGTCCAGTTCATCGGGCTCCGCGGCTGGCGGCCCAGCTGGATTCTCCCCTCCTGCTGCTGCTGCTGCTGTCGACTTAGCCGAGGGCGCTCGGGATTTGGTGGCGCCATTGGAATCCTTTAGTACATGCTGCTGGTAAACGACCTCGGCCCGCTCGGCGGCCTCCTCCTGGGCGACAATCTGCGCCCGCGTGAACATCGAAGCGGCGTAGTCCATGCGCTTGTAGAACGGAATCGTTTGCAGGCCCGCATTCAGGCGGGTTAGGTTCAGGGTGAAGTAGCCACTGGCCGCCTTGGTGTGCAGCTTGGTCTGGCCCTCGGCCACGTTGGCCCATTCGCGCTCCGAGCCGAAGGTGAAGTGACCGCCGCCGAGGCTGGGAAATTGGGCCAACTGCTGGAAGTCGCCGGCGCGCAACTGGGCACGGGCATTCTCATCGATGGGGGCGCCATCGAGGCCCAGCTGCTCGATGTCATCGGTGTCGCTGGGCAGGGTGTCCAGCAGGTCCCGGTTCCTTTGCGGTGCCAGCGAGGAGCGACCTGGTGCTCCTCCGCCGGACTGCCAATTGCCACGCCTGGGAAACCTTGGCTCGTCGCTGGAGTCCGCCACATCCACCATGCTGCGGCGCGAGGTGGGCGGCGGCGAGCCCGACGAGGTGGTCGATCGTCCCTGGTCCTTTTTGTGGTGATGATTGTACTGCTTCATGTTCCTGCGCTTCCTGCCAACGGGAGTCAAGTGCCAAGTGTGAAATGAGGGGACGCAGACTGTTACGTTACACTTACTCCTTGGATCGATCGTCCTTGCCGGACATTTTGGTGGGGGCTGTGTGGTTTCCGGGGTGTTTTATTTCTCAGGCGATTCCGATTCAAAATCGGATTGTTTACGTCTGTGGTGGCGATTGAGGAGCGAGCAGGACGGAGATAGCCGCAAACAGCTGTTCGCTGAAAAGTGGCCAGGGTTGTCAGGTCATCACTATTATGAACCAGCTTTTGAGCTGTTAATTTTCACTATTTATTAAATAAATATTTGTTAAATAATGCAAATTGGAATTTGAATGGTTGAACTGAAAATAGTTTCCCTTGAATTTTTTAACAGCTGCCATTAATTATCAAAATATTTCAAAAATAAAGGAATGCTTTTCATATATTCCATTGTGTATTACTTTCTAAAATAATTAAAAACCAGTGAGCATTATTAAGTTTAAAATCAAATCAGAAGGCATATTTGTAGTTCTTTTTACCATGTTAAGAATTTTGGACAGTAACAAACAATCAAAAATCATAATTTTCATGATTTTAAGTTCCGTGAAAATGTTTAAAAAATAACAGCTGTTTGAAAATTCAACAGGAATTATTTATCGTTTCCTCAATTGCTTAAATTTTCTGTTACATTTTTAACAATACACAACAGTTTGGGGAAAATTCAGAATATAAATGTAGATTATAATTCGATTTTAAAGTAAATCATTAATAACGTATTTCAAAGTACTACATTTTTTTTAATATTAAATTAATTTAATTTTTTAATTTAAAATTTAAATATAATACATGGAATTTTAATTCAAAAATTGTCTATCTCGAACATAACTTAAATAAATTACCCTGGCAACTCTGTTCACCGCCTAACAGCTGACAGCGATAACTTTGCGGACTGGCACAATCTATCGTCTATCGATTGCCTGCTTACAAATTAATAATTTTTTTTTACAATTATTTGGCGAACTGCACCGCACGTAGCTGATGTTGGCCTTTCTGCAGGGATTGCGAGGCAGCGGATCCGAGACGGAGCTGCTGCCCGGCGACATATACAGCGAGTTCTTCGCGGACATCCTGCAGGAGGTCCGGGAAAATGGATGCAAGCCGGGCGATCAGGAGAAGCCGCACGGATTTTCCATGCTACGCAGCTTCGATACGGAGAACAGCAACCAAATGGAGCCGCCGGCGGCCACGGATGACGATGCCTGGATCTTTGGCTACGGATCGCTGGTGTGGAAGGCCGACTTCCCCTACATAGACCGGCGGCGCGGCTTTGTTTGGGGCTTCAAGCGCCGCTTTTACCAGCATAGCATCGATCACCGGGGAATCCCCGAGCGTCCGGGTCGCGTGGTCACTTTGCTGCCAGGCGATCCTGCCGAGGATCGCGTCTACGGCGTGGCATATCGCATTGCCGCCAGCCAAAAGGGCGCTGTGCTGGATCATCTGGATTACCGGGAGAAGAATGGCTACGAGCGGTGCAGCTTGGAGTTTCACGAGTACCCGAATGCCACCGCTGGAGGAGAACCCATCCAGGTGATCATGTACGTGGCCACGCAGGCCAACGACTCGTATGCCGGCAATGTTTGGCAAGTGCCCTGCATCGCGAAGCAAATCTTCAGCTCTGCGGGTCCCAGTGGTCCCAATCGCGAGTACCTGTTCAACCTGGCCGCCGCCATGGAGCAGCTGTTTCCCGGTGCCGTGGACGAGCACCTGGAGGAGCTGGTGGCCTGCGTGAGGCGTCACATTGCCGAGGACGAGCCCGAGCTGATGCGGCATGCCCTGTTGCGCGAGATAACCGGAATTCTGAAGGAGGAGCAGCTGCCGGAGCAGGCACAGCGCCTTGAAGATCTCCTGGAGCGATGCCAGCAGCCTGGCGGACGCGAGTGGCTGCTCCACGGGGCACTGCAGTCCAAGAGCGAGGCGTGACCCCCACCTTGACCACTAGAAAATGATTATTTATTATAAATACCAACGAGCCCTGGGTGTTGCTTTATTGTAAATACACCATTCCAAATAGACCGAATATAATGACGTGGTGCGGAGAATCATGATTACTATTGTGATTTAAAATCAGTGAGCCTATCATCACGATTTTATTTTAAATATTTAAAACAAATGTAACAAATATTCTTTGTTATTGATGAAACCACAAACGCAATTGTGATTTAAAATTAATAAACTGACAATGTACTTAAAAAATTACATTTTTATTTTTTTGGGATTTCATAGTTAAGAAATAATTACGGTCATTTGTTCCATTCTTGTGGATTTCAATATAAGGAGCACGTTTTAGGCCGGATGATTCGTATAAATCTGCGCTGATAATAATTTGAAAATCTAATCTAAAAATTTTTAATTGAGGAACCACGAAATTGAGATAGCATTTGTCATAGCGTTAAAATTGGAATTTTTATTTGGATGGCCTTAGCAATGTTCTGTTATTTTGTAAAATTAAGAAAAAAAATTAATTATATATGTAATTAATTTAAAAACACAACTCTTTAAATTGATGGATTCGAATTTGTTAGGCAATTTAAAAGGTTCCAGTTATTGGGAATTACTAATTATTTTGTATATGTTATCGTTTTCTAATTTTATTTAAAAGTTCAATATAATAAGGTATTGAAAAGAAGTGCCTAAAACCTAAATCTTCGCATTTAAATAACGATAACATTTATCGACTTATCGAGAGGTGTGTGTCTTGGCTAACTTAGCCAAGCACTTTACGTTAGTGATGTGAACGCATCGATAGTCACATTAAAACATCGATAAGTTTGGAATTTCAAACCGTCGATCCATCGATGGTTCCATCGTCGTTTCGCCACCCCTAGTGCGCATTGTTGTTTTGTTCACCCACTTCGTCGCGTCGCCTTAACAAAATTGCCAAATATTGTTAACAAAACTACTTCGCACGCACAGTAGCCGGTCGAATTCGAACTTGGACGCTCTGAAAAACGTTCGCAAACAAAGCGCGGTTGAAATTGTAAATAAATCAGAGGTTTGAAAACCAACCTTCTTTTTTTTTTGGTAAGAAAGCCAGTAACAAATAAAATCACAAACACAAACGAAAGTGTGTGGGTGAAAAAAAAAAATTAAGAAATAATCAACGGAAATTAAGAAAAATTCATACTCAAACGCACAAATACATAGATACATATAGAAAAAGGAGCGCGCGGTATAAAAAAAAAACGAAGAGAAGAATAAGAAAGGAGACGGAAAACGCCGACTGCGAAAACGGCGACAAAGTGAAATTGATAATAAACGCATAATTTATTTAAAATAATAACCAATCAGCGGCGGCAGTTATAAATAATTAAGAAAGTCAAGAAGAAAAGCACAAACAGCGAAATGGCAGCACTAAACAAATTCACAAAAACGCTGTCCATTGATGAAAAGGCCGAGATCAAGGAGAAATTCACAGAGGTAAGATGACAAAAAGTAGCGAGAAAAAAACGAGATAATGGCTGGGCAATGGAAATGGCGATGGCAATATTCAATCTTCAATCAATAGCAAAAAAGGTGGCAAATTATAAAAATTCAAATTGAATGACTCACACACACGCACGCATGGGGAGCAGGAAGAAAACCGTTAAGCGGTGCATGTGGGCGTCGGCGTTGACAATGGGGAGCAGCGACGCCGACTGCGACGCCGGCAGCGACTCTGGCCTTCAACAGTGCAAAGCAACCCCCCATGAAGTGGACTCAAGAGAAGAAGAAGAAGAATGAGTGGAAGGAGCAGGAGGAACACAGGGGCGGATCCAATGTCTAGGAGGGGTCTAGCTATTCAGTGTACTGTTTTATTCTAATTTAGTTAGTATTTTGTGTTCATTTTATCTTATTAATGTAAAAAAAACTAAAATGAAAAGTGTACCCCTTTTCCCCCTGGAAAACCCCATACCGCCCTTGACCCGCCTCTGGTAAAAAGACTTTGAAGAAGCAGAGACAGAGCAGCGCCAGCTAACGGTTAATGCGCTGCGCCCACAGCTGCATGTGCGAGTGCGAGGGAGAGGGGGCGCGTGCGTGGTTGTGGGTGGGAGGGGGCCAGCAGATGAGCAAACAAGTTTCCCTTTCCCGCATCTCTTATCTCTCGCTCGCACAGTAAAAAAGACGTTATCAAGAAAAATAATTTTGTATTTGAATTTTTAATAATTTTTGAAGTCACATTTATTAAAATTTTTAGGGAAAATGATAATAATTATAATTTTTTTTTTAAAAGCAAATTAAAAAATGGTATTATATTTTTATGAAAAACGATATTATCAAATGCTTTCTTAGCTTACACCATAAAGAGCAGATAGCCCATCGCCGAATTCCACTGTAGACACTTTACTCGGCTTATTACCCACTTGATAAAGTATGCAAATATTTCTTATCGCAGCGGGAGAATTTCCCTTAAATGTTTACAAAGAAGAAACCTTTTTTTTTTTTGGGTGGTGCCCTTTGCAACTGCAAAACCAAGAACAAAATCATTACAAAAAGCAGCGCATGCGTCGAAAAGCGCAAGTTCAATGCCGCAGTCAACATCGCTGCCCATCCTCCCATAGTGACTAATACTAAACAAACTAAAAATCGCGAAAAAATGCAAACAAAAAAAGTGGACGGCAACAAACCGTCTTTCACTTGACGAATATTTCTCGTGAATTTCGCGAGAATAATATTTGGGCAAGGCCAGCGTTATAACGTTAACATACATATAACGTGCATTTATTTCCATACCATGACACCACGTAAAAGTCGCTCTGCTGCCACCCCTTTTTTTTGAAGGGGGCGGTGGCGGGAATACCATGGAAAACCAGTTTCTGCTTAAACTAAAAATAAAAATAAAAATCACAGGCCAAGGCACATATACAAGCCCCGTCACCGGGAGAGCGTGAAAAACTACGTCTCAGCTCGGCCGCAGCTTCAATTCAGATTCAGATATCTGCTCTCAAAGCCAAGACAAGTCGCACAGTGGGCCTCAAGGGGTTAAGGAGTGGGGAGCTATGGGTTCGGAATGTTTAATCTTAAAAAGATTATATTTTAAATATTTTTTTGTTTCGAGAAAAGGTATTATACAATCCAATTAGGATTTATTCTCTTATAAAATACGTTTTAAAAACTAAAAACCATTTTCGGGAACCATAAGTTCGGAATATTTAATCTTAAGATCATTTAAAAATATTTTTTTTTTTAGAAAAGGTGTTATACAATCCAATCTGGATTTATTTTCTTATAAAATACGTTTTAAAAACTAAATTTATTCAAGAATATCCCCCACTTTTGGGAACTTTGGGTTCGGGATGTTTAATGTTGAGAAGATCATTTTTGAAATATTTTTTTTTTTAGAAAAGGTATTATACACTCCAATCTGGATATCATTTCTTATAAAATACGTTTTAAATTCAAAATTTATTCATTTTCGACCCACCATGCAATTCGTCACCTTGGTTCAGGGGGCAACCAGAGTCGAGCAATTTTCGTTCAATTTTATGCACACATTTAATAGTTTACAATTGTTTCTTGCTGATTTTTTGCTCGCCGCCTGACTTCTTGTAACCCGCTCTGCATTTGCCTTTTCGCTGAGCTCGTAATTCCCGGCAATTCCAAAACCGAAAAGAGAGAAATAATAAACGCCCACGCTGCAATTGCTTCGAGTGCAGGCCATAAAAATCCGTATATGCTGGAAGACATAAAAAAGACTTTGCTTGATTGCAGTTGCCAACAGAGGAGAAAGAACGGAATTTGTGCGCAGGCACAAAAAAATCGGGTTTAAAAGTTTCAGCGCAAAGTATTGAGGAATTTCGGATTTTTTTTAAATTTTTAATTTTTTTTGATTATTAAGAGTTGCTTTTAATTCTGATAGATAGGGACTTACAAATTGTAGCCTCATTTTGAGTTATAAAACGGGTTAGTGTACTTTTTAAGGTAGCTTTTAAAAGTTTTAGAGAGAAGTATTGAGAAATTTTAGAGTTATTAAATTTTTTCTTCGGAATTTGAGATCTTTAAATGGGTTTTCTCCTAATTTTAATAGATAGCAACTGAATTTGCAACTCTTCTTCTTATTTTGAGTTATAAAACGGGCTTTAGTATTCATATCCACTTAAGACTTCAAGTCTTCTTGCGAGTGTACCATTAAAGGCAGCTCCTGTCGCACGCTCGTTTGGCGTTAATCGGACGAACAATATGGGTCCATTGTGCTTGGAACTCCAATGAATCTGCTTGGCCAACGGAACGATTTGCGAAACGCAGATTCAGATTCCAAACGAGATCAGGATAAGTACTGGGCAAACGGCACATATAATGGATGGAGGAGGCGCTGTGTGGGCGGGTAACAATCACTGTACTGATTGACACTTGAAAGCTGAAATCTGTTTTCGTTATTCCCCTATTGTTGTTGTTGGCCTGCTGCGATGACTAATAACGAATGCCGCCGCTTGAGATGAACAGCAACAGCAACAGTAAAAACAAAAATCAAAACGATAAACAATTCCGCACTCTTTTTATTTCCTCAATGAAGGTTGCATACTACGATATTGGAATTATAGTAAACAAACTTGTTTATCCCAGGGGAACTTTGTTTAAAAATGCTATCTGGTGATTGAGTATTAAAGTAATTTCCTTTTCCTGGGAAATTTTTGTAGTATGATAGGCCAGGGAATTTTGGATATTAGATATAAAATATTTTAAAATATTATTGCTATATAGTTTGGAAATAATTATGTTTATCCCTGAATTCAAACAGTTTATCCTGTTTTAGGGTATTAAGGATCCGGCAGTTGCTTTCAGGATTACTGCTTATCGCATGTGAGTGGCACACATTGTTGCCATTTGCTTATGTCAAACAGCAGGCAGACAGAGTTGCCACACCCACATACAAAGCGTTCGTTGCTTTTGTTTGTCTTTCGTTTTCTTCTCCGGTTTCTGTGTTTCTTAATCATTCTTCTGGTGTTTTTGTTTCTGTTTCGGTTTCTGTTTCTGCGTGGGAGTGTCAGTGTTAATTGCCGCAAAGCCCCGCATTTTGAGTGCCCCGATGTGAAGGAGATATGCAATGTGTTTTTATGGTTTATCGGGCTTGCATACTTGATAAACAATGACGGTAGAAATTTTAGCATTTTGATTAATACATTAGTGAGTAATTTATTGTTGTTTATTTTTGTATTAAGCCGGAAAATTAACTACAATGCAATTTTCCGTATTGAAATTGAATTCAATACCGTAATTCAAGGTTCATTTTTAATTTGAAAATGCACACAGAGAGAATTATCATGAACTTTACACTAAAATTGAGAATTTTGTATTCGAAATGTAACCAAGTATTAATTTTGAGTGCAAAATACTCACTTTCAGTATAACTTTTTCAAAAAATATATACATATTTAGAAATTAAGGGTTTATAAAGCATTTAAAAAAAAAAAAAGGAACAAAAAATGTTGAAATTGGTGAAAACTTTCTTTTACAAATTTATACATTCTCAAATGAGAATAAACTCAAAAAAATGTTGCTTCACTGGCAATTTTTTACTTAAAATTATATAAATTTTCTAATGCTAACATTTATTTTCTTATAATAAATCAATTTTACTAAATAAAATAAATATTTTCTGAAATATAAAAGAAAACCAAAAATGTCTAAAATTCAGGGCGAATCATTTTTTGAGTGTACAAATACTTTATTTCAGAACGCCATATTCTTAGATAAATTCTCTCTGTGCAGTTAAACGTATTGTATGGCCGAATTCGGTCTCTGATACCCCATTTATACCCATTTGTATTCCCCGAAATTTATGCCTCTTTAGATGCTATTAACTCGGCCGCAGCTGTGTGCTGTCTTTGTTGCATTGCATGTTGCTTGTGCTGTTTTTCCAAAGTTGATGGGCAGGCACATAATTCATTTGGCTGCGTTTATTAGGTCTTTCGGCTGCTGCTGCTGCTGTTTTTTCTTTCTCGATTTTTTCCTGCTTTTACTGTGTTGTGCCCCCATTCACACAAAAAACAACACTTATTGTTGTCTTTTCCGAATATAATTCTTCGAGATGTTGCTGCAGCTTGGCTTTTATCAACATTGTCTTCGGGCAGGCATTTCAAGTGCATTTTGAGTGCAGGCTACTTGGGCACTTAGCGCTGAAAACGCTTTCTTTATTTATTTCCTTTTTTAATTTCTTTGTCATTTTAATGCACATGCCAAAGATTTTTGAATACCCAAACACAACACAACACACACAGTGTCCATCAAAAGTCGTGCCGCACAGTGGGTCGTGATCAAGCGGTGATGATATCATTCGATCCAAAGACTGTGTGTTTATAAGGCTCGAACAACACGTAAGTGTTACGTGATTGGGGAGTAAACAAATCGAATGTTGGAAATTATTGGAGAGACATTTAAAATGTCGTTAAAATAATATGGTTATTAAATAAACAAAAAAATGTTCGAAAATGCTGTGAAAAATGCTTGAAATTTACATATTTCATCTTGGTTAAAGATGGTTTTTGCTGGGTTATCTAAAATGTCTTGGTAAATCCCCATAGTTACACTGTACAATGCCATTAAGAGTGAAAGTGCTCGTAGTGCGTTGATTGCATTTCATATGCGATAAGTTGCAGCTGCTTTAATGCAACCTCTCCCTCACTTTACCACTTTTTCTCCCGCTTATTCGGTTGTCCTTTTGCTCAGGCTGACGCATTTTATTTCCTTTCGTTTTAATACCCTTTCTACGGGTAATTCCTTCTTCCAAGTTGTCTTAAACCGTCCCACTGTCTGTACTCTAATATATTTACATTTTAAAATTATGATAAAATTAAGAATATATGAGGATTATTTCGTAAAGTCATCATAGTTCTTGTTGATAGAAAACGTATCTAACTATAAATGTTACATTTTATTAGGGCATTTTATAACCAATGTAAAATATAAGACACAGAAAAAACCTGAGGAGTTACATAAAGTTTTAAAAAAAAAATTTTTTTTTTTTTTAATTTGAAGTCGTTTTTACTTTAAATTCTGAAATATTTTAGGTTTAAAATTTTTTTTTCTAATTTATATTAATTCTAAAACTAAAAAAAAAACGCAAAACAGGAGAAAAAAGTTTTTTTGTTCGGAAAATCTTTGAAATAAATTAAAATTTTTTTTAATTCCTTTGTCCAAGGACGAGATTTTTAAGACAACAGAAAAAATACGTAATAGTATGAACTTAAAAACATATCATTGGTATAAGAAATATAAAAACGTACAACAAAAATAGTATAAGAGATATCGATATACGAAATCTTTTGAAGTTCCGATAGACACTAAATTTAAATGTTATTTTTTCCTTAAGGGTATTCGAATCCCGGGTACCATTTTTGGGCGCCTTCCCTGGTTGTTTTCGGATTGTTTTTTTGCGTGTCGGGTTTGTTGAACTCTGGCCAGTTACCTTTTGGGGGCAGCGCGTTGGATTGTTTGTCATTTCTTTTTATCAGTTTTTTTTTTTTTTTGCCATTTTCGGTTTTCACTTGGCACCACAGAAAGAGGCAGAAAAAAGATGGTGGGGGGATATGGATATGGATATGGGTATGGTAAACAGAGACACGGATGATTTAGTGGCTCATTTCCAATATTTACCGGAGTGTAACGTCCCTGTCTCCCCTCCTCCCCTCCTCTGCTCCCCCTTTTCCTACATTTTCCCCCTTTCCGCTTTTTCCACACATTTTCCACAGTGTTTTTTGTGTCGCTGATTAACTGTAAATTTGTCATAATGAAGTGCAGCGTTGACTTTCACAGATCGCTTGTGGTCGCGTGCTCTATACACTTGACGAAACATTGTTTCGTTATGGGAAATCATTGAGGCGCGGCCAATACAATTAACACCCACAACCGAGCGGGGAACTAGTTCATTAGCCGAACTAAACGCTCCTTTAGCAACACAATTAAATGGCCACAATGCAATTCAATTAGCAGAGCACTGGAAAAAATGAAATATTATACAGTCGAAATAAATGAAACTAAGACTACAAAAATATTATTTAGTACTTGTGTTTTGTAAAATTCGAAATAAAAAAATGTAGATTGAAATATGTATGTAAACTTATCTAAATAAATTGACTAATCGTTTTAAAGTTTAATATTGTTAAATGAAATAATTAAGAAAATAATAAAGTTAAGCTTACCTTCATTTTTTCAACGATATCTATTAATTAAAATTGAAATTAATAAAATTGTTTATTTTAAGATTCAATGAAAAAGCCTTAAGAAAACTTTTTAAAAATATAATTACTGTAATATGAGCCCGCAGAAATTATCAATGACATTTTCATACGATATGTTGTGGCGTCTGTTTCAATTTATCAAGGGGGTGTTCGCTTGCCTAATTAGCAAGTGGCCTTTATGACTCAGCCTTGGTAATTTATCCTGGCCCCTGACTAATTCCCATATTATATATCACTCGCAAAAGTGTAATCAGTCGACAAGGGGCGAGGCTTTGGGGGCAAAAGAAACGAAACACCAAATACATTTTAGTGCAAAACATAGTTAAGGGCAATAAAATAGTTACCAAGCTGTGTAAACTATAGAAAACAAAACCAAAAAGATTTACTAATTTTCTTGAAATCGTTAAAATGCATTAAAAAGTATAGTTATATGATCGCAAATAATATGATATAACATTATACGACCCCACATTTAATTGGCCTTTTTTTTTATTAGTCGTCAAAAGGGCCCTAAATTGATTGGAGCAATTGTTATTTATTATTTCTGATCACATTTACTGTTTATTGACCATTTAATTAATAACTTGTGTGCTGTAAAATTTTACTGACTATTTGTTGAATTAATTAAGCTACAAAGATGTGTGGGATGTGATATAGGGTACTTTGCTAAAACCCTCTCAAAAAGCCCTAAAACTCAGTCGGTATAACTATTATTTCACCAGCAATTGTCTTTGGCTCCACGCCCACTACTCTGCGAGTCCCTCTGTCTAGTTGGCGGATATGTGTCACTGCTGATTATACAATTTACTTAACTTTTTAACTTTTTTTTGCGTGCGCTGGCTGGACGCACTGCAAATTTCTACATAAATATTTATTACACTCAAAGTTGCGAGTAATCGCAGACAAGCGAAAACTCAAAATTTACTTTACGTGTTACAAATTTCAATTGACTGCGACAACGTCGAAAACAAAAAAAAAGAGAAATAAATAAATAAAACGACAACGACAACGAAGCCCAAGTTGAATGCGAACAACGACCGGCAAACAACCAGAGAAACAGCAGCAAATACAACAAAAAAACCACAACAACGCCAAGAGAAACGAAAAGTAACGCACTGACACCGATTGACACGACAGGCGACAAAAGTTTTTTAACTCTTTTTTATCTAGGGAAGAACTCGAGAAAAAATCCTCACTTAGAAGGGAAGCTTATGAAACATCGTTTCCTATCTGTTTTAGCTTTTAATATTAACTCCTGATATTAATATATGTGTATCATTTCTATGGGTCTAAACTATTTCCATTCTAGTATATTTTCTATTTTCAAAATAAAGTAATTAAACAAAAATTAGCTTTCAATAAGCTTTGAGCTTTGGATCTATTTATGATCCGTCACTTATAATATTAATATATGTGGATCATATCTCTGGGTCTAAACTATTTCCTTTCAAAATATTTTCAATTTACAAAAAAAAATTTTTTTCAATCGGAACCTATCTGTTTCAGCTTTCAGAGTTCGTACCCTATACCTACACTTAATCTGTCACTGATATTTTCAAATAATAAATGTAGATCACTTCTTGAAAATTCTAAAATAGTAAAGAGTGAGTTGAGTTTTTTTTTTCAAAAGTATATCTTTTTATACCCTTGCAGAGGGTATTATGATTTCAGTCAGAAGTTTGCAACGCAGTGAAGATGACGTTTCCAACCCCATAAAGTATATATATTCTTGACAAGGAGGACTAGACGAGTCGATCTAGCCATGTCCGTCTTTCTGTCCGTCCGTTTCTGCGTAAACTAGTTCCTCAGTTTTAAAGCTATCGAGATGAAACTTTACCAAAAGTCATATTTCTATTGCAGGTAGTATATAAGTCGGAAACAGCCGGATCGGAGAACTATATCTTAAAGGTCCCATAGGAAAGATTGGAAAAACATTGAAAAATTAATTTTTTTACATAATACCTACTGCTTTTGGAATTCGTGAATTTCGAATAAATTTGAAATAAAAATCGAGCGACTATATCATATATCTCCCATAGGAATAGGAATAGGAAAAAAATTAAATTCCTTTCTGTTTTTAATAAAACCTATTTATTTATTAACCAAATTCTAATAAAATAGTTTCTGTTTTATCTCATTGTAGGGTGTACCCTCACATAGTATCCATTGGTAGTCTTTTTTTCTTACGGCCGTGCAACGGTAAACAACTATCTAGCATATCTAGCATATCATCATCGGCATAGGCGCATTATTAATTTTTGTTCAATTGATTTCCTTTGCCTGTATTTGAACAGCTATTTCTTATTTTGGGGTCAAAGGGGGGGCACTTTGGGTACTTGTTGTGGGGTCTTATATGCATAAAGCGGTACGAGTATCTATCAAACAATGCTGATTAACATGTTCCGAATGCTGTTGACTCACGTTCAATCAGCGGGCGTGGTATTGTTGCCGTATTTTTTGTGTTGTTTTTTTTTTTGGTGTGCTGTTCATGTTGATGTAATGCTGCCTTTGTTGTCGAGGTCGCGACACACTGAAAAAGTGGGTGGAATGGGTTAAATTGGTCTGGTCGAGGGGGGGGGGGATGTGCTTTAAACAACTATAGTTGCATTATCGCACGGCATTACTTGATATGCAAAAGCTAGGGTAAATCCACTTGTCGTGCCAAGC
This sequence comes from Drosophila mimetica, assembly GCA_037075245.1. Taxonomy (NCBI): domain Eukaryota; kingdom Metazoa; phylum Arthropoda; class Insecta; order Diptera; family Drosophilidae; genus Drosophila; species Drosophila mimetica. The sequence goes on from JBAMCH010000005.1 coordinate 9,374,774, forward strand.
ATACGAATCGACAGTTTTTGGACTCGAAAACCGAAAACCGGTTCAACGAAAGCGAAAAAAGTGTGCTGACACAAATACTCTCAGTGTGTTTTCTCGGCCAGGTGACATTTGCAATTACGTCACTCAAACATTTTCCCCCTAAAAGCCGGCGCAAACACAAACTTTAAAAACTCTAAACGCCGCTTAGCATTTTTTCGCCGCTGCTAATGAACTTCATTTGCTGTAAATTGCCTTTAAATGACAGTGACTAAGCCCCGAATAGCGGCGCAAACATTGACGATGGAAAAAAAAGTAACAGAACGAAAAAATAAACAACAAAAAATACAAGGAAAAACGTTCATTAACCAAAATTTCGCGCGTTGTTTGTCATAATTATGATTGCCGCCTAAGTTCTTTTCGGTGTTCTGGAAAAAAAAGAAAAGAACCGATACACGAACAGAAAACTAACCTACGAATTAGGGAATTTAAAATATTATTATAAATATAAATATTATAATATAATATAAATATAAATATAAATATTATGATATAATATAAATATAAATATCATGGTATAATATAAATATAATTATATATATTATGATGTAATATAAATATAATTATTATGATAAAATATAAATATTATATTATAGGTTAAACACATTTTCCCACATAAAACTTAATTCTAAAATGTTATATCAGACTCTAGGTAAAATATTATAATTAAATATATGTAAGTATTATAACATAATATTATATTATTTGTTAAACACATTTCCTACATAAAACGAAATTCTAAAATGTTATATAAAACCTAAGATAAAGATGTTTTTTTTCGAGTGTACGAAAAAGAGGCAGGTGAAGGGTTAGCAAACATCGGTGACACCAAAAGTGAACCCGTAGAAGAAAGTTGCTTGGGGTCAGGCGTGTGCGGTTCTGGTCTTTAATTCTTTTTGCACCCAGTAACAGATATTCTTCCGATCACCAAGAGCCTTTTAACCAATTTAAAGAGAATATTTTGGTTCTAAAAATAGAGAAATGGGAGAAGTATTAAAGGTGTGCTAATTGTGTGCCAATCAATTATTGAGTTTTGAGTAAAATAAACTCATCTCATGAGTTGAGCTAAATATTTATAAAATTAAAACAATTGAACTGGCAATTTGGGTTACTTATCGAGGGGAAGGGAAGTATCATTGTTTAATAGGGTTAATGACCGATAAATTTATACACAACCAAAAATGTATTATTTAATTTATCTCTTGAACAAACAAAAATGGAAATTAATTTTGTATCATAAAAAGATTCTTGTTTAGCATAACATTTGCCGAAAATCAGATTGTTTGCACTCTGATCCCTTTAGCGATATTACTAAACCCAGCTGCACTTACGCAAAGTTACAGATAGTAGGTATTATGTAATGCCAGCTGTTTTATCATCGCGGGAAATAGCAACAGAGGATGTTCAGAAGTTTGTTCAGCTGGGATTATTCTATTTAGTTCGATATACAGTGGTGGCCACGCGTTTAGCACACCATGCTAGCTCCATTTTATTTCCTCTCTATCTTCCTTCCGTTAAAGTTTTCGGCTTTCTGCTTTTTACCCACCTTCGTGCTATATATTGAACAACTTCCACTGTAAATTTCGTCGCATTCGGATTAACCATTGGTCTATGGCACTCATTTTAATGGATCAACCTTAAAAATGAGCTGGACACGAGTTTAGCACACTTTAGGAAATTCATATCCTTTTCACACTTCTGATTATTTTCCTCAACTTTTTGCCTCGCATTCTGGTTAGTGAACCTAAATAAGGTAAGAAATTAAAGAAACGATGTTTATAGACATCATATATATACATCACAAGGACCCTGGAACATATAAAACCAAAATTGTCAAATTATCCTGTTTTTACGCAGGATAAGTGTCCAAATGGATCCCCATTTATTTTATTTACTTGTTATCCTTAAAATTAAACAATTAAAAGATAATGCGGTCGAAAACACAGAGCTGGGACCTGATGAATGGTGATAAATAGACTCCCCCTTTCATGGCATTTCAGCAGATCCTGATTTTCAAGTCCTTTCAAAAGGTCCTGGACTCTCTCAACCAACTCTTTCTGTAGCCCATAGAAGGCCAAAAAAAATGAGGTATATATCATTAAGATCGGTCAACTACTTCCTGAGAAATTAGCTGCAACACTTACATATTCATAACTACTTTGAATTAAAGCACGAATTTCATACAAAATTCCATACTCACGAGACTTTAATATGAATTTGTAAGTGTTGTAGCTAATTTCTCAGGAAGTAGTTGACCGATCTTAATGATATATACCTCATTTTTTTTGGCCTTCTATGGGCTACAGAAAGAGTTGGTTGAGAGAGTCCAGGACCTTTGAAAGGACTTGAAAATCAGGATCTGCTGAAATGCCATGAAAGGGGGAGTCTATTTATCACCATTCATCAGGTCCCAGCTCTGTGTTTTCGACCGCATTATCTTTTAATTGTTTAATTTTAAGGATAACAAGTAAATAAAATAAATGGGGATCCATTTGGACACTTATCCTGCGTAAAAACAGGATAATTTGACAATTTTGGTTTTATATGTTCCAGGGTCCTTGTGATGTATATATATGATGTCTATAAACATCGTTTCTTTAATTTCTTACCTTATTTAGGTTCACTAACCAGAATGCGAGGCAAAAAGTTGAGGAAAATAATCAGAAGTGTGAAAAGGATATGAATTTCCTAAAGTGTGCTAAACTCGTGTCCAGCTCATTTTTAAGGTTGATCCATTAAAATGAGTGCCATAGACCAATGGTTAATCCGAATGCGACGAAATTTACAGTGGAAGTTGTTCAATATATAGCACGAAGGTGGGTAAAAAGCAGAAAGCCGAAAACTTTAACGGAAGGAAGATAGAGAGGAAATAAAATGGAGCTAGCATGGTGTGCTAAACGCGTGGCCACCACTGTATGTAGGTACATATCGGTCGATCGAGGTGTGGCACCACTTACAAACAGACAACAAAAGTCTTTGTATGTCCAGTGATTAGTCATCATCGCAAGTAACTGATCGATAATACCACTACTGACCACGGTGTACATGTACGTGGGCTGCCCCATATGATACCTTCTTCACCCATAGACAACCAAAAGTTTCTCCAATAAACCTAACCCCCTGATTTCATTTGATGTTTTTAGGGAAGTCCTAAACATTTATTGTCGCATTTCCTTGTCTTATCGCGCTTCGAACTGTCATTATCTTGGTGGAAATAGATTTATGTTCTACAAGTTATAACCTAACCGAAATGACAATTGCCACATAATTCACTAGCTGATATAATGGCTATTAAAAAACCAATTACGTTTAAATACCGTGTCCCTCTCCCGGTTGTTTTTTGTGCTCATTTTCCCCAGTTACCTCTCTATAAGAGGTGTATTGCATTTAACCAAAAACTTTTTGATGCGTAAGCAATTTGTCGAAAGCGAATTTGGGCTCTTGAGAATTTTGCGAAAAGGGTTGCCACGTCACTGGAGAAACCAGACATTCAAAGATGACTCAATGGAAATTGTTGACTTTCGAGGCTTACATCAATTTATTCCAGCTATTTTTATGTTTTCTAAAGAGATGATTCACAACTGTGTGGGTTCATTTTGTGGATTTACATGTTTTTTTTTAAGATATAGTACCTTCATTTTGTTTTCAAAGAAATCCCAAAATAAATACTTTTGTTTACAATATTTAGTAATTTTATACAAGAAGAGAAGGATATAATAAAGATGAAATTTTTTATAAATGGTATCCCTAGAAGGACCTCCCATGACCCATTTTTTGGCGACCTGGCAACCCTGTATTGGAGAGAGCGGGAAAAGAGAGTAGACCAATTGATTTATCTGCGGAAGTAATGGAGCGAAGAGTGGACCTTATCAATTGCAGGAGGAGAGAGTCATCCAAATTACTGTTCTTATTAATGGTTAGGGTACTATTTTGTACAGATATCCTGTATTTTTAGGTTTTATGAATGAGTAACTCTTTGGGAACTTGGAACTTTTTTGTGTGATTCAGGATGACGCGTTTTCAAAAAGGTGTTTTTCTCCCTCTCTTTTTTTTTCTCTCTCTCTCTCTGCTCTCTTGCTGATAAGGAAAACCGTTCGATTGAAGTGCTTTTTTGCCTCTGTTTTTTTTTTTTTTGTGATAAAAGAAAAAGCATAAATAGTCCGTTCCACTGAAATACTCAATTAGTACTCAACTTTAGCTCGTGGAAAGCGGAATCGGCGAAAAAAAATTAAAAGAAAGAAATTAAGAAAGGAGTTGTGGCAATATAAATAAAAAAAAAGTTAAAGCTCGCATCCTTGGCTCTCTTTTTCGCTCTCTCGCGCCGCTCTCTCTCGATCAATTTACTTTCTCCCCTCTTTCTTCCTGCTCTCGTGTTGCTCGTGTGCGTGTGTGTGCGTGTACTATCTGTGTGCAAATCAATTAATTTTTTGTTGTTTGTTTATTTTGGCAACGAAAAGAAGAAGGAATTTAGTAAATAATAAAATTAATTCCGCGTGCAAATATACATTGGAATAATGGCCGATATTATCAACGTGGAGCAGCACCAAACGACCGAGGAGTTCAAGCAGAATCTCGAGGAGCTGATTCCCAACGTAGGTGGCGCCACTGGGGCGGCTACAGTGGATAACCGCTAAAGCGAATGACTGAATGGCCGCTAAAAAAAACTTTTTTTTTAACTAGAAAAAAATTTTTATAGTATTTTATAAAAACCAAGTGATCTTTTAATTTTTACTCTTAAATTAAAATAGCAAGGCTATCTGTATTTTTTTTTGATTACTCACAGCTCACGTAATCACTCCCTCTCATATTGGTGTGTCTGGGTTTTTGCTTTTTTTTTTTCTGTTCCTGCCCTATCACTTTTTTTCTCGGGGCACTTTATGGCTTTTTAATCGATAACACCGACAGGTGACACGCATACCAATACCCATAAGCGGGGCCTTTACAGTGAACACCTCCGATAAAGAGCACGCGCCCCAAACTGACCCATTGCAACCCCCTCCCCCGACAAAAAAAAAAAAAATTCAGCAAAAATCAAAATCACTTCCGTTCGATGTCAGTCATATGAATGTTTGTTGGCCAAAAGTATTTCCCCACCCCCTCCTATCAGCGCCCATTCGATATTCGATTCCCTCTTTTGGCCAAGGACAAACACCCTCGACGGCTTTACGGTTTTCCCCCCTCGAGAACTCGAGGACCGCCCATCATATCATTACCATATACGTAATCGAGCGCTGTTTTCGATTTTATGTTCGCTTTTTGGCGCACACAAATTTATCTTATCGGCAAACAGCAAAAGCGGAGCAATCAACGAGCACCACTACCAAACCGAGTTACCAACCACAGAGCCATAAATTCCACAGTCCACCTATATCAGTCGATCCACCTGTTCCCTGTCCCCTTTTCCCGGCCATTTTCCTTATTTCGCACACGGGAAATGGCACAAAAATGCGTACTGTTTATGACACCGCCCGGCTAAATATTTGGTTTTTCCCCAATTTCGGATTACGGATTGATTCCAGGAAATTAGCAACAATTTAGAGGCTTTACGAAAACTAAATTTTACTGGGTTTATGGGAACCCATCCTATGGTTTTGGGAACTTAAGTCCTATTCGTTCTGAAAGTATAGATCATAGTTTAGCTAGAAAATCATAATATGTAAATGATATATGATATATAATTCAAGGAAGGCTTTTTAAATCATCTAAATATTATAATATTATATTATAACATAATATTGAGTAAGGTTAGTTGTCAATAAGTTAGGTTTAGTAAGATAATTTTCACTAAAAGGAATTACTTCTCCTAAATATGAAAGTTTTTGAAAGTAGTAGTGTTAATAACGCAATAATTTTGAGGATATATGTATATAGATTTCAAGAAATGTTGAAACTGACATCTTCAAAGCTTGCCAAAGCTCGTCCTTATCTAAGATATTTCCAGCATATTGACCAATAATCGCGTTCAACCTTTAAATATGACTAATAAATTAAAAGCTTCTTGTGAAACCGTAGTAATCATGACTATATGTATAGATTGGCCTTAACGGTTTGATTATGTTGGTTTTATATGATATAATATATGATTCCTCAGACTTCTGAAGTACAAAAAGTGAAAACTTTTGGATTAAAAATTGTATTTAAAGTGGTTGGCCTCTTAGTCATTAAATTTTGGTAGGAAATAATCGAATGAGGAATTTAATTAAGCGGTCGGAATCTTGAGTATGTATTTTCAAACTGAATCATCGGGTGATTTACAAAAATTTGTTTAGGCTTTCACTTCTTTAGTCTTTCCCCAAAGACTCTTCAATTACTGGGTTTTTTTTTCTGCGGCGCCCACTCACGCTTTTGAACTGTATAATTTGAAACGAGCAATTTTCGATAATCAGCGATATGTCAGTCAGGTGAAAGATAGTGTACCCCCCTCTCGAACTGGAAACTGAAAAGTGGAAATTAAATTCGATAAGACCGGCAAACAGACTGTGTTCTGTGTGCGATAAGGTTAAATGCGGGAGATGCGGGAAAATACAGTTTTGCATACCGAATTCCGCAGATAAAATAGGTGGAATGCGGCCCCGAGTGTTTGGCCATTGGATTTGATTGATGACTCACAGATCGATCGGGGCGATCGGCGGACTACTTACTCATGACCGAGGATTACTCATAGATCTCGCCTCTCTTTTGCGTTCGGTGTGCCCTTTTAAGTCACTTCCAGTTCGGAGAAGGCCAGGAAGCTAAGCAACACATTTACATTATGAATAAGTGAAGCTATTCAAAGGTCAAAAGTTATCATTTAACCGAAACTGAAATGAATAATCACTAACTACACACATTTGTTTACTTTAATTTAAGTATGTTTCACTAGTTCTGTGTTTATTTTTCGGAGTTGAGAGTGATTAGGTTTATGCTTAATCGCAATAGTCACTATATCAAAATGCTTACTAACTAAAATATCCCTCTCCCTTTCTTCCAGTTGGACGCCAACAAGGACGGCTTCATCGACCTGCACGAGCTGAAGGATGCACTCAACCAGGTGGGCTTCAAGCTGGCCGGCTACCAGGTGCGCGAGATGATCGATGAGTACAAGGGCAAGGGCAAACAGACCGCCTTCCAGGGCAAGCTGAATCTGGAGGAGTTCGAGGCCCTGTGCCTGGACCTGAAGAGCAAGGATGTGGCCAGCACATTCAAGACGGTCGTCTCCAAGAAGGAGAACCTGGAGACCCTGGGCGGCATGTCGAGCATCTCGTCGGAGGGCACCACCCATTCGGTGCGCCTCGAGGAGCAGCTGGCCTTCTCCGACTGGATCAACTCGAATCTGGGCCACGACAAGGACCTGCAGCACCTGCTGCCCATCGACAGCGAGGGCAAACGGCTGTATCTGAGCATCAAGGATGGCATTCTGCTGTGCAAAATCATCAATCACTCCTGCCCGGACACAATCGATGAGCGGGCGATCAACAAGAAGAACCTCACCGTCTACCGCGAGTTCGAGAACTTGACCCTAGCGCTGGTTTCCTCCCAGGCGATTGGCTGCAACATTGTGAACATCGATGCCCACGATCTGGCCAAGGGCAAGCCGCATCTGGTGCTGGGTCTCCTCTGGCAGATCATCCGCATCGGTCTGTTCAGCCACATCACCCTGGACAGCTGTCCGGGACTGGCTGGCCTGCTCTTCGACAACGAACGTCTCGAGGACCTCATGAAGATGTCGCCGGAGGCCATTCTCCTGCGATGGGTTAACCATCATCTGGAGCGGGCCGGCATCTCGAGGCGGTGCACCAATTTCCAGTCGGACATCGTCGATTCTGAGATTTATTCGCACCTGCTGAAGCAGATTGCCGGCAATGATGCCGATGTTAATCTGGATGCTCTGCGGGAATCGGACCTGCAGTCGCGGGCAGAGATTATGTTGCAGCAGGCCGCCAAGCTGAATTGCCGCAGCTTCCTCACGCCGCAGGATGTCGTCAACGGCGTCTACAAACTCAATCTGGCCTTCGTCGCCAATCTTTTCAACAACCATCCGGGATTGGACAAGCCCGAGCAGATCGAGGGACTGGAGTCCATTGAGGAGACGCGCGAGGAGAAGAGTGAGTATTACAATATTAGTATATAGAATAGAATATATCTGGTTGGCATCTGTTAGAAATTGTTTGTTTAGCTTCAGATAAACTTCAGTAGGAAATATAAGAACTTAAAAGTAAGAAGTAACGAGCAGTTCTTTGGCGATTACAATAAAACGTATTGAAGTTGAAGAAAAACCAGGCAATAAAGTTAATTTTAAAATAAATATAGATATCAACAATCAAGGCTTCAATTTACAACATAAACGCAGCATTTCTTGTAATTATAAAGATAAAATTTATCAAAGAGCTCTGCACAGGAAGTGCAAGCCATAAAAACTGAAAAAATAAATATTTATAAGCATATATGTCAATATTTTCAAATGATAAACTTACAAAATAATAGGGACAAGGTTGTGTAATAATTGTAGAATTATGTTGCCTCTTAAATATTTACTAATTTATTCATTTCCCTCGTTTTTAGCCTACCGCAACTGGATGAATTCGATGGGCGTGGCGCCGCATGTGAACTGGCTGTACTCCGATTTGGCCGATGGTCTGGTCATCTTCCAGCTGTTCGACGTCATCAAGCCGGGCATCGTCAACTGGAGCCGGGTGCACAAGCGCTTCAGTCCGCTGCGCAAGTTCATGGAGAAGCTGGAGAACTGCAACTATGCGGTTGATCTGGGCAAGCAGCTGAAGTTCTCGCTGGTCGGAATCGCTGGCCAGGATCTTAACGATGGCAACGCCACGCTGACGTTGGGTAGGCATAATGTTAAATGTAAAATAATTAACAATGATGCTAATTGTTCAATGTATTTCTTTCGTACAGCTCTCATCTGGCAGCTGATGCGCGCCTACACCCTATCCATTCTGTCCCGCTTGGCCAACACTGGCAACCCCATCATCGAGAAGGAGATCGTCCAGTGGGTGAACAACCGATTGACGGACGCTGGCAAGCAGTCGCAGCTGCGTAACTTCAATGACCCGGCCATAGCCGATGGCAAGATCGTGATCGATCTGATCGATGCCATCAAGGAGGGCAGCATCAACTACGAGCTGGTGCGCACCAGCGGCACGCAGGAGGTGGGTTGCAGTCCTAAGTGAAAATGAACCTTAACTAACGCCAATTTGTTTCGCAGGATAACCTGGCTAACGCCAAGTATGCCATCTCCATGGCCCGCAAGATCGGCGCCCGCGTCTACGCCCTGCCCGAGGACATCACCGAGGTGAAGCCCAAGATGGTGATGACCGTCTTCGCCTGCATGATGGCCCTCGACTACGTGCCCAACATGGACAGTGTGGACCAGAACAACCACAACAGCTCCGCCAACAACAGCAATTAGGCGCCATAGCCACAACTCAATTATACATAAACAACAAAAGGACGGAATTTTGAAAAGGGGAAGAAAACAGTGGGAACTACGTAAATTTTTTCGTATTCGCTAATTACTAATAACTCTATTCGATTGCGTTCCTTCCTGCGCTACCAATACATTTTCTGTGTGTGTGTTTTTTTTTATTTCGATTACTTTTTGTAATTTTTTTTTATTATATATTTATAAATTATATACTTGAGTATGAGTTTCCACCCTATTGTAATTAAGCAAACAGATTTTAGAGTGTGCGCGCGCGCATCTGTTTTCCGAGCCCGGCGAGGGGTTTCTTTATTAGTTTTGTTTAACAATTGTTTAATTATACAACTGTAACCTTATTTTATAAATAGAGGTTTTGCGTTTTCCGCTTTAAATCCTTAAAAACTAAAAAATGAAATTAGGAAACGAAAGAAACAAAAAAAAAAAAACCAGCGGCAGTTTAGCGTGCAAGATTAAGAGAGAATTATAATATTAATATTGCGACGAAAACAATGAAAACAATTAACTTTGTAATATATATACATATATATTTATATACGATTACGATATGCGCCTATATACATAACATATATATTTACATAAATCGATATATATTTTTGCATAAATACGTTGCCTGAGCGGGATAACGAACGAAGATCGGGACCGGGAATATCCAGAAACAAAAAATAGATCGTGAAAGAACAGAGTAAATAATTTTTGTATTTAATATATATTTTTTTGCAAATAATTGTAAGCCGCTTTTGTTTATGTTTTTTTCCAACGCGTGTGTTTGTTCTATTTCTTTTGACATATTTGTACAATTTTGCGTTTAAGTGCGTTAGAGCGAGGTGGCAATAGGCAGCGCCAACATGGCGTAGAAAGAGAGGGCAACAAACATTTTTTAGTGCAATGAGGCGACATACAAATCCAAGGAAAAAACGAAGTAAGAAAAAGATGAAGTAATACTATATGCATAATAAAAGTAATACAATAAAGTAAATCTTAAAAAAAATATACTTAAATTTGTATTTTATTTGAACGGTTTTCGGAAAGGTCAAAAAAGGTTTGAAATGCTATTTCACAGTTATACCATTTGTTAGGATCCGTTGCATAATTTATTTTGTAAGCGAAACTTAGTCACTTGGTGTTTATCTTAACGTTCCAACAAATTTGTATTTATTTTTATAATAGTATTAACACTACTCTATTTTGTACAAACAATTCGTAACATATGTACGAATATTATGGTTCTCTAAGAGATGAATCATTTGTAGGCTTTATCAAATAAGAGATCAGTAAGAACGCCTCCCAACGATGATTCAGCCCGTTGCTTAAACTTTGTATTTTATGTATCCCACTTTCCTTGGAAACACTCGTACAGGAGATATGAAAGCCAAAGTTTTTTACTGCTATGCGTATGTATATAGAAACCATGTCGATAAGGCTTTCTATAATAGACGTTTTTGGTATTTCGGACCCTCCATCTAATCGGACGTTTAATCAGATAAGACGCTTCTCACGTGGCAAAACAAATCGAGTGGAAGGGCACTCAAATCAAATCGCCTTACATTTGACCAGCGATGATAAGGCCATAAACCTGGAATTGAAGCAAACAAAGTCAATAATGGGGAATCCCGATATAAGCTTTTCGAGATTTTAATAGGGGTAAAATAAAATCTATGAAAAGATTTTTAAAACAAAAACATACGTAATATTATATTGGCAAAATGCAAATAGAAAATAACCTTAAATGTATTATTAAAAACAAACGAAACCAATTATGCAATTTGGCTTAAGATATTATTATTTAAATTTTTTTAATTAATTAAATTTTAATTTAAATTGACCAAGTTAATATTAATTAAAAAATATTGTTGAGCTACATAAACTTTTTTTAACTTTCAGATTATAATTTGTTTTCATTTTTTTGTAAACATTTTCTTTCTTTATTTTTAAGCCAAAAAGTAGGCAACCGAAAATTTGTATTTTATTTTTCAATATAAGGTAAAGCTTTTCTGAAAACAATTTCAGCCTAACAATATGATTTTAAAACGTATTCAATTGAACCAAGCCTTATCTGTTAATGAGTGTCGTTTTTGTTATTTTTGTGGGATTTTAAAATGTTTTGCTAGATAAATTCGATACCCAATTGATCAATAGGCTTAGTGCTTTATCAGGGCGTCATCAGGGCGTCAGTGTGACTGGCTTAAGTTGAATTTGGCTTTAACCCTTTTTGTAACCCTTTTTCTAACCATATAGTTTTAAGATCAAAATAACTTATATGATATTACATGAGAACATAATGTTAGTTACGAAAACAAGATACTAGAAATTGAAAATTATTTTATATGTATAAAGATATAACATTTTTTAAAGTAAAAAACAGGGTAGCAAATAGAGGGTTAAGGTGTCCAACGATATAAAAGGCCCACGTTAAAAATGCTGGCTAATAGTTGGTTAAAAACAACGACAACATGAAGTATACCATTCTTGCCCTGGCTCTTTGCCTGCTCTGCGTAAGTTCTCGACAAGAAAACAAGTGTTAATTACATAATAATTAATATTATTTGAATTCCAGGTTAATGCGTTGGAGGTGCAGTCTCCAAGCGAGAACTCCTCGCCGGAACTGGCCGAATTGGACGATTTGACCGAACTGACCGATGGCCTGTTGGAGGTGGAGGACATTAGAGTGCTAAGTGCGACCTACAGGGGTCTGAAAGCCACCCTGCGCGGCATCAAGGGATTCAATTGCATCATCAAGTGGGTGCTGGGCATCAAGGCCAGTGCGTTGGAGTTCAACGACGATGTGGTCACCTGTGCCGTCACTGCCACCAAGGATGTGACCAATCTGATCAACGCCAACCTCAAGATCGTCAGCACCTGCAACGATGTCGTCAATCTGAAGTCCAACATTTGCGAAAAGGTCGACGATGCAGAGCCCACGATCACCAGGAGTTGTGTGGTGAAGACTGCGGTGAAGGTCTGGTCCCTGAAGAGGCAAGTTCAGAATGTCGGCAAGCTGGCCAAGAAGATTCCCCAAACCGGACCGAATGCCGTCGTCTGTGTCAACGATGCAGTCACCACCCTGACCACCTACTACACCGCCTTCCCACAGAACATGGTCGCCTGCTCCAAGCTCACCTCCTAAAGTTATTCGCTTCCATAGTCAAGTCTAGCATGCAATAAAAAATCCGTGGTGATTACATATTTGTGGTTTTAATTGTTTGACTAAGTAGAAACATGGAATACCTACATAAGTATCCCAATATTCTATACCAGAAACCTATTCTTAAATAATATTTTATTTATTTAGGCATATTTATTACAACAAAAGTATAAACATGTTTCGTTTATAAGATACCTTAATTATTACTCGTAGAGTAAAAGGGTATTGTATTCGGGGAAAAGTATGTAACTGGTAGAAGAAAGCATTTTCGACCCTATAAAGCCATGTCCGTTTGTCCGTCTGTCTGTCCGTGTAAGCTATGAGATCTCAGAAAGTATAAGAGCTAGATGGTTGGGCTTTTGGACTTAGGTTCCTTTGCTTCCCATTCAAATCAAGTAAAGCATGCCCCATCTAACGCCCACAAACCGCGAAGAACGCACACAATTTTGAGGTTAGAATTATATTTTTAACTGAAATGTATTTGATTCTTCAATACCTAAGTTTTCCACTCTAACGCCCACAAATATATAGTGGGAATATATTTGAAGTTGGTTAGCTGAGTAACGGGAATCTCCCTTGTTTAATTTCTTATTGGCAGATAAATTTTTTAAGGTTCCTTAGCCTAATAACTTGCGATCGAAATACCTATGCTATCAATATCACAATATCGTACTGGTTTCGTGCTCTATCTTCTAAACTTCTTGACCTTAAATATTTTTGAAATCTCCAATTTCCTATCTACAGCCATTTTAATGCCGTTCAACCCTGCTGATCAATTAAACAATAAGATACCGCTCTGATAGGCAAAATCAATTTGCGTCGTTAATTTCGTTTTTTGAGTTCTTTTAACATTATAGAGGTTGTTCTTTTTGTTCATCACATTTTTAGCGAACATTAAAAAAAAAATTTCTAGATTTGAATGTCAGTTTATAAAGAAATTAACTACGGGTTCAGAAAGGTATGCCATTCCATAATCGGAGAATTTCTTTTTCTTTATTATGGCTAATATACTGACTTTTTTTTGGCGGAAAATGAAGACTTATTTTTTGGCCAAAATCTGATTTTTCGTAAAATTTGTTTTTGCTCTAATATTTGCAAAAATGATCCGATTTTAAAACGGCGAACTGTTTTGAGCAGATAACAACCTGATAATTAATATTAGTGCACTCTCAGGCTGATTTGGGAAAATAAAAAATTTAATTTAAAGATATGTCGTTTAAAACGTTTAAAAACGACATATCTCCGCCCAGTACAAATCGTCGGCGGAGATATGTCGTTTAGAACGTTTAAAAACGACATATCTCCGCCCATATGACGGCGGAGATATGTCGTTTAGAACGTTTAAAAACGTCATATCTCCGCCCAGTACGAATCGTCGGCGGAGATATGTCGTTTAGATCGTTTAAAAACGTCATATCTCCGCCCATATGACGGCGGAGATATGTCGTTTAGAACGTTTAAAAACGTCATATCTCCGCCCAGTACAAATCGTCGGCGGAGATATGTCGTTTAGAACGTTTAAAAACGTCATATCTCCGCCCAGTACAAATCGTCGGCGGAGATATGTCGTTTAGAACGTTTAAAAACGTCATATCTCCGCCCGGTACAAATCGTCGGCGGAGATATGTCGTTTAGAACGTTTAAAAACGTCATATCTCCGCCCAGTACAAATCGTCGGCGGAGATATGTCGTTTAGAACGTTTAAAAACGTCATATCTCCGCCCAGTACAAATCGTCGGCGGAGATATGTCGTTTAGAACGTTTAAAAACGTCATATCTCCGCCCAGTACAAATCGTCGGCGGAGATATGTCGTTTAGAACGTTTAAAACGTGATATCTCCGCCCATATGACGACGGAGATATGTCGTTTAGAACGTTTAAAAACGTCATATCTCCGCCACCCAACCCCTTAAAAAATTGATTTCCAAAAAAAAATCAGTTTTTTTCGCATAAAACTTCACTATTTTCGCCACAGAAACGGAAATAATGGCCCAAATGGGGAATGAGATACCTTCCTGAACTCGTAGTTAAATTATCTAAAACTTGGCATTTAACAAAAGTAAATTTAGATTTTTTGATTTTTTTTTCAAAAAATTGCGACCCAACCCCTTAAAAAATTGATTTCCAAAAAAAAACAGTTTTTTTCGCATAAAACTTCACTATTTTCGCCACAGAAACGGAAATAATGGCCCAAATGGGGAATGAGATACCTTCCTGAACTCGTAGTTAAATTATCTAAAACTTGGCATTTAACAAAAGTAAATTTAGATTTTTTGATTTTTTTCAAAAAATTGCGACCCAACCCCTTAAAAAATTGATTTCCAAAAAAAATCAGTTTTTTTCGCATAAAACTTCACTATTTTCGCCACAGAAACGGAAATAATGGCCCAAATGGGGAATGAGATACCTTCCTGAACTCGTAGTTAAATTATCTAAAACTTGGCATTTAACAAAAGTAAATTTAGATTTTTTGATTTTTTTTCAAAAAATTGCGACCCAACCCCTTAAAAAATTGATCTCCAAAAAAAATCGGTTTTTTTCGCATAAAACTTCACTATTTTCGCCACAGAAACGGAAATAATGGCCCAAATGGGGAATGAGATACCTTCCTGAACTCGTAGTTAAATTATCTAAAACTTGGCATTTAACAAAAGTAAATTTAGATTTTTTGATTTTTTTTCAAAAAATTGCGACCCAACCCCTTAAAAAATTGATTTCCAAAAAAAATCAGTTTTTTTCGCATAAAACTTCACTATTTTCGCCACAGAAACGGAAATAATGGCCCAAATGGGGAATGAGATACCTTCCTGAACTCGTAGTTAAATTATCTAAAACTTGGCATTTAACAAAAGTAAATTTAGATTTTTTGATTTTTTTTCAAAAAATTGCGACCCAACCCCTTAAAAAATTGATTTCCAAAAAAAATCAGTTTTTTTCGCATAAAACTTCACTATTTTCGCCACAGAAACGGAAATAATGGCCCAAATGGGGAATGAGATACCTTCCTGAACTCGTAGTTAAATTATCTAAAACTTGGCATTTAACAAAAGTAAATTTAGATTTTTTGATTTTTTTTCAAAAAATTGCGACCCAACCCCTTAAAAAATTGATTTCCAAAAAAAAATCAGTTTTTTTCGCATAAAACTTCAATATTTTCGCCACAGAAACGGAAATAATGGCCCAAATGGGGAATGAGATACCTTCCTGAACTCGTAGTTAAATTATCTAAAACTTGGCATATAACAAAAGTAAATTTAGATTTTTTGATTTTTTTTTTCAAAAAATTGCGACCCAACCCCTTAAAAAATTGATCTCCAAAAAAAATCGGTTTTTTTCGCATAAAACTTCACTATTTTCGCCACAGAAACGGAAATAATGGCCCAAATGGGGAATGAGATACCTTCCTGAACTCGTAGTTAAATTATCTAAAACTTGGCATTTAACAAAAGTAAATTTAGATTTTTTGATTTTTTTTCAAAAAATTGCGACCCAATCCCTTAAAAAATTGATCTCCAAAAAAAATCGGTTTTTTTCGCATAAAACTTCACTATTTTCGCCACAGAAACGGAAATAATGGCCCAAATGGGGAATGAGATACCTTCCTGAACTCGTAGTTAAATTATCTAAAACTTGGCATTTAACAAAAGTAAATTTAGATTTTTTGATTTTTTTTCAAAAAATTGCGACCCAACCCCTTAAAAAATTGATTTCCAAAAAAAATCAGTTTTTTTCGCATAAAACTTCACTATTTTCGCCACAGAAACGGAAATAATGGCCCAAATGGGGAATGAGATACCTTCCTGAACTCGTAGTTAAATTATCTAAAACTTGGCATTTAACAAAAGTAAATTTAGATTTTTTGATTTTTTTTCAAAAAATTGCGACCCAACCCCTTAAAAAATTGATCTCCAAAAAAAATCGGTTTTTTTCGCATAAAACTTCACTATTTTCGCTACAGAAACGGAAATAATGGCCCAAATGGGGAATGAGATACCTTCCTGAACTCGTAGTTAAATTATCTAAAACTTGGCATTTAACAAAAGTAAATTTAGATTTTTTGATTTTTTTTAAAAAATTGCGACCCAACCCCTTAAAAAATTGATCTCCAAAAAAAATCGGTTTTTTTCGCATAAAACTTCACTATTTTCGCCACAGAAACGGAAATAATGGCCCAAATGGGGAATGAGATACCTTCCTGAACTCGTAGTTAAATTATCTAAAACTTGGCATTTAACAAAAGTAAATTTAGATTTTTTGATTTTTTTTCAAAAAATTGCGACCCAATCCCTTAAAAAATTGATCTCCAAAAAAAATCGGTTTTTTTCGCATAAAACTTCACTATTTTCGCCACAGAAACGGAAATAATGGCCCAAATGGGGAATGAGATACCTTCCTGAACTCGTAGTTAAATTATCTAAAACTTGGCATTTAACAAAAGTAAATTTAGATTTTTTGATTTTTTTTCAAAAAATTGCGACCCAACCCCTTAAAAAATTGATCTCCAAAAAAATTCGGTTTTTTTCGCATACAACTTCACTATTTTCGCTACAGAAACGGAAATAATGGCCCAAATGGGGAATGAGATACCTTCCTGAACTCGTAGTTAAATTATCTAAAACTTGGCATTTAACAAAAGTAAATTTAGATTTTTTGATTTTTTTTCAAAAAATTGCGACCCAACCCCTTGAAAAATTGATCTCCAAAAAAAATCGGTTTTCTTCGCATAAAACTTCACTATTTTCGCTACAGAAACGGAAATAATGGCCCAAATGGGGAATGAGATACCTTCCTGAACTCGTAGTTAAATTATCTAAAACTTGGCATTTAACAAAAGTAAATTTTGATTTTTTGATTTTTTTTTTACAAATTGCGACCCAACCTCTTAAAAAATTTATTTCCAAAAAAAATCAGTTTTTTTCGCATAAAACTTCACTATTTTCGCCACAGAAACGGAAATAATGGCCCAAATGGGGAATAAGATACCTTCCTGAACTCGTAGTTAAATTATCTAAAACTTGGCATTTAACAACAGTAAATTTAGATTTTTTGATTTTTTTTCAAAAAATTGCGACCCAACCCCTTAAAAAATTGATTTCCAAAAAAATCAGTTTTTTTCGCATAAAACTTCACTATTTTCGCCACAGAAACGGAAATAATGGCCCAAATGGGGAATGAGATACCTTCCTGAACTCGTAGTTAAATTATTTAAAACTTGGCATTTAACAAAAGTAAATTTAGATTTTTTGATTTTTTTCAAAAAATTGCGACCCAACCCCTTAAAAAATTGATCTCCAAAAATAATCGGTTTTTTTCGCATAAAACTTCACTATTTTCGCCACAGAAACGGAAATAATGGCCCAAATGGGGAATGAGATACCTTCCTGAACTCGTAGTTAAATTATCTAAAACTTGGCATTTAACAAAAGTAAATTTAGATTTTTTGATTTTTTTTCAAAAAATTGCGACCCAACCCCTTAAAAAATTGATTTCCAAAAAAATCAGTTTTTTTCGCATAAAACTTCACTATTTTCGCCACAGAAACGGAAATAATGGCCCAAATGGGGAATGAGATACCTTCCTGAACTCGTAGTTAAATTATTTAAAACTTGGCATTTAACAAAAGTAAATTTAGATTTTTTGATTTTTTTCAAAAAATTGCGACCCAACCCCTTAAAAAATTGATCTCCAAAAATAATCGGTTTTTTTCGCATAAAACTTCACTATTTTCGCCACAGAAACGGAAATAATGGCCCAAATGGGGAATGAGATACCTTCCTGAACTCGTAGTTAAATTATCTAAAACTTGGCATTTAACAAAAGTAAATTTAGATTTTTTGATTTTTTTTCAAAAAATTGCGACCCAATCCCTTAAAAAATTGATCTCCAAAAAAAATCGGTTTTTTTCGCATAAAACTTCACTATTTTCGCCACAGAAACGGAAATAATGGCCCAAATGGGGAATGAGATACCTTCCTGAACTCGTAGTTAAATTATCTAAAACTTGGCATTTAACAAAAGTAAATTTAGATTTTTTGATTTTTTTTCAAAAAATTGCGACCCAACCCCTTAAAAAATTGATTTCCAAAAAAAATCAGTTTTTTTTCGCATAAAACTTCACTATTTTCGCCACAGAAACGGAAATAATGGCCCAAATGGGGAATGAGATACCTTCCTGAACTCGTAGTTAAATTATCTAAAACTTGGCATTTAACAAAAGTAAATTTTGATTTTTTGATTTTTTTTCAAAAAATTGCGACCCAACCCCTTAAAAAATTTATTTCCAAAAAAAATCAGTTTTTTTCGCATAAAACTTCACTATTTTCGCCACAGAAACGGAAATAATGGCCCAAATGGGGAATAAGATACCTTCCTGAACTCGTAGTTAAATTATCTAAAACTTGGCATTTAACAACAGTAAATTTAGATTTTTTGATTTTTTTTCAAAAAATTGCGACCCAACCCCTTAAAAAATTGATTTCCAAAAAAAGCAGTTTTTTTTCGCATAAAACTTCACTATTTTCGCCACAGAAACGCAAATAATGGCCCAAATGGGGAATGAGATACCTTCCTGAACTCGTAGTTAAATTATCTAAAACTTGGCATTTAACAAAAGTAAATTTAGATTTTTTGATTTTTTTCAAAAAATTGCGACCCAACCCCTTAAAAAATTGATCTCCAAAAAAAATCGGTTTTTTTCGCATAAAACTTCACTATTTTCGCCACAGAAACGGAAATAATGGCCCAAATGGGGAATGAGATACCTTCCTGAACTCGTAGTTAAATTATCTAAAACTTGGCATTTAACAAAAGTAAATTTAGATTTTTTGATTTTTTTTCAAAAAATTGCGACCCAAACCCTTAAAAAATTGATTTCCAAAAAAAATCAGTTTTTTTCGCATAAAACTTCACTATTTTCGCCACAGAAACGGAAATATTGGCCCAAATGGGGAATAAGATACCTTCCTGAACTCGTAGTTAAATTATCTAAAACTTGGCATTTAACAAAAGTAAATTTTGATTTTTTGATTTTTTTTTTTAAAATTGCGACCCAACCTCTTAAAAAATTTATTTCCAAAAAAAATCAGTTTTTTTCGCATAAAACTTCACTATTTTCGCCACAGAAACGGAAATAATGGCCCAAATGGGGAATGAGATACCTTCCTGAACTAGTAGTTAAATTATCTAAAACTTGGCATTTAACAAAAGTAAATTTTAATTTTTTGATTTTTTTTCAAAAAATTGCGACCCAACCCCTTAAAAAATTGATTTCCAAAAAAAATCAGTTTTTTTTCGCATAAAACTTCACTATTTTCGCCACAGAAACGGAAATAATGGCCCAAATGGGGAATGAGATACCTTCCTGAACTCGTAGTTAAATTATCTAAAACTTGGCATTTAACAAAAGTAAATTTAAATTTTTTGATTTTTTTCATAAAATTGCGACTTTTTAAATGCCAGTACTATTCGTCGGCGGAGATATGTCTGGGCGGAGATATGACGGCGGAGATATGTCGTTTAAAACGTTCAAAAACGACATATCTCCGCCCATATGACGGCGGAGATATGTCGTTTAGAACGTTTAAAAACGTCATATCTCCGCCCAGTACGAATCATCGGCGGAGATATGTCGTTTAAAACGTTCAAAAACGACATATCTCCGCCCAGTACAAAACAATGTCTGGGCGGAGATATGACGGCGGAGATATGTCGTTTAGAACGTTTAAAAACGACATATCTCCGCCCAGTACAAATCGTCGGCGGAGATATGTCGTTTATAACGTTTAAAAACGACATATCTTCGCCCAGTACAAATCGTCGGCGGAGATATGTCGTTTAGAACGTTCAAAAACGACATATCTCCGCCCATATGACGGCGGAGATATGTCGTTTAGAACGTTTAAAAACGTCATATCTCCGCCCAGTACAAATCGTCGGCGGAGATATGTCGTTTAGAACGCCCATATGAAACTAATCGTCATTTAGCTAAAATACTGACTTTTTATTGGCGGAAAATGAAGATGCCAATTTTTTGCCAAAATCTGATTTTTCGTAAAATTTGTTTTTGCTCTAATTTTTGCAAAAATGCTCCGATATTAGAACGGCGAACTGTTCTGAGCAGATAACAACCTGATAATTAATATTAGTGCACTCTCCGGCTGATTTGGGAAATTTAAAAATTTTTCAAATTTTCGAATTTTTTTGAAAAAAATTTAAAAAAAATTAAATTTTTTTCTGGAAATGCCAAGTTTTAGAGAATTTAATTACGAGTTCAGGAAGGTATGCCATTCCATATTTGGACAATTAGTTCCATTTTTATAGCCAAAATACTGACTTTTTTTATTGGCGGAAAAAGAAGATTTCATTTTTTGGCCAAAATCTGATTTTTTGTAAAATTTTTGCAAAAATGCTCCGATATTAAAATGGCGAACTGCTTTGAGCAGATAACAACCTGATAATTAATATTAGTGCACTCTCCGGCTAATTTGGGAAATTTACAATTTTTTCAAATTTTCGATTTTTTTGTAAGGGGTTGTATCACAATTTTTTGAAAAAAATTTCATAAAAATAAATAGTTGACTAAATATTAGCATGTTAGTGCGTGTGGACTTACTATCACACTTCTAAACTGATTAAAATGGAAGTGTGACAAAAACAACATTTTGCAATAGATATGATTACTTTAACCTAGGGCCACTTATCTTACACATTGGCCCATACAAGCTTCCCAACAAATTCGTGTCTTTCGCTTGTTTTACAATCCATTCCATAAAGCCGGCGATTTCTGTGTTATTGGTAAGGTTATTCCTAACCTTGAACCCCACCCACTTCATTGTTTTGAACAGCTGTCAGTTGGAGATGCAGATAGGTGATACTTTGCCAAGGGTTTTGTTTTGCTGGCCGCCTCTAAAATTAAATTCCCCGTGTTTTCTGGGAGCAACAGTCCACCGGCGATTGTGCAGGTGCAGCATCGAGAGTGGATCGACTATCTGGGGCCGATCTGGCAGAGCTATCGGTGGGTATCGCCACCACCCACCCACCGGTGGAAGCCCCCGGCAATCTGACTATCTGGCTATCTCCCCTCGCGGTGTCCACGCTGCATAGATAGTGCCAAATTAGCTTCGGACTTTGGGTGCTGGCTTAATTAAACCCAAAACCATACACACATATCAATGGTCTATTCATTTCGGATCGCCACTCAACTGATATGGCTGCCACGGACCTTCTATATAAGCAAACCCCACGGTTCGGCCAGCAAACACTCGTCAGTGAAACCATCCGGCAGCAACATGAAAGTGATCCACCTGTGCCTTCTGGTCGCGGCTTCGGCCAGCTACATCCTCTACACCGCCGACGTAAGTCAGGACGCCCGGTGGCTAGGGAAATCCCCTAAAAACACTCAAGTGACAACGTCTGGAAGTTGATAAAAAAAAAAGTGTGACAACAACCAAACGAAGAAGAAAATCTCTTTTTTAACTTTTTTTACCTTTTTTCCTTTTTTTTTACCTTTTTTTTACATTTTTTTTTACCTTTTTTTTAATTAATTATTGTGTCTGTAAAAAATATAACCCTTAGGGGTAACATAGGGCCTTTGGCCCCCAAAACGTGCACCACCCATCGTATGGACATCCTAAAATTACAAAGTACATTTTTTCTGTTAGTGTATCTCAAAATTTGGTGCTTGAACAAAGGAATATAACAAATATTTTACATTTTGGAAAAACTTTTACGAAAAAAAGAAATTTAAGACTAATTTTTCTCGTTTTGAATTTATAATATTATATAGATTCTAAAATGCTGAATATATGACAAAAAATCGGTTCACAAAGCCGTGTTTTTCAAAAAACGCCTAGAAGAAAAGAACTTTCAAAATCTATATCCCATATAGTATTGGTCCCGTCGAATTAAAGTTTAACCAACTAAAAAAAATATATAAAAAAATTTCTGAAAACTCTTAACTTTTAAAATTTGAATTTTTTGTTCTCTGTGCGCTTTACTTTTTAAAAATCTTGCGTACAAAACCTATTTTCTGAATATTTTTGATTTGAGTTGAAAAAATGAATTTTCACCATATCCTTTTCCAGGCTAATGCTGTGGGTGCTTTTGAGGACTTCGAGGCCTTCTCCGATGCCGACTTTGATCAGATGTTCGACGATGCCATTGATGGCGAATTCATGGGCGTCGATCAGTTGGGATTCCTTCACTCGTGCGCAAACGTTTTCTGGGCGTGCTACAAGGGGGTCAACGGCAGCGTGTGCATCATCGATGAGGTGGCCAATATCATGCTCTCCTGCACCGGCTACGTGAAGAAACTGGGCTCGTGCACCGGCAATATCCCGGCGGACGTGAAAGTCATCCTGAAGCATGCTGAGAATGTCATCAGTCTGAGCAACCAGACCCTACACTTGAGCACGCTGTGCGCCGAGGAGAGCAGGGGCATCGTTTCCGGCACCAAGAGCTTCGCTGCTTGCGTGAAGAAGATCTTTGTGACTTACATGTTGATCGCACGCAACGTGCACGACATTATCCACCTGGGCGCGAAATTCCCGAATAAGACCGCCAGCTGCTACGTCGATGCCACCTGCGGTGTGATCGCCGACTGCAACGCCTTCGTGCCCAACATCAACAATTGCATCTACCACATTACAAATTAAGGGTGTTCCAAAAAGTGGTAATAAAACCATGATATTATGAGCAAAGCAGACGAAATTCTTTTGATTTGGGTCTCATTCAATCGGGGCTAGCTAAAGTAACACTGAATAGAATCGATTTCAGTATCGATATTATCGATTCCTTTAATGTTTTTCAAACATCGATGTTTATCAGAAAAATTGATGTTTTTTTTTACACCCAGGAAAAAAGACCAAAAAAATCTAAGGCCGCATTTCTTACATTAATACCGATTTGTTCTTATATTTTTTTAAGACAATGTTCTTATATTAATACCCTACGGTATTGATATAAGACCAGTAGGTAGGGCGTCTGCCACTGATGCGAATGGACCCCGGTTCGACAACAGATTAAAGCCAATAAGTAAAAAGTTTTTAAGATGCTTAAATATGCATATGCATATTAAATTTCCTTAATAAATTAAAGAACCAAAAAATATTAAAAATGTTAAATTGTTAGGTTACATAGTACCACTGCACGGTAAATAAAGTAAACAAAAAAAAATAAGGAAAGTAATATCAGAACATAGCGCCTTAACTCCTGAGCCATGCCCACAATATTTCAATCCACGCAGAATGCTTACAAGAGCATTCAAAGAAATGTTTTTTTTTACTTAGCTTTTCTTGAACATACGATATTATCGATACGATAGTGATACAAAATCGAAAATATCGATATTGTCATTTATCGATTCCCTTTTCTAAATCATAAAAAGAAAACACCATACGATTTTTAAATTATATATATATTTATTGATTCATTCGTTCGCTTGTTTATTCATAGATGTAATATGCTTTTAGTTAATTAATAATAATATTGTTTGAGCCGCGCGTATATAAAAACAAATAACAATAAAAAAATGCTTAACCAAGACAATTAAATTAATGCCATTACTTAGTAAATTCAAACCGAGTCACAATAAAAAAAAATCAAAATAATGGAGAGTAAAAATGATAAAAATACAACACCGAAATAGAACTCAAGGACAGCAGCTAAGATTAGATATATACGCTCGATTCGCCAAAGCGATACGATACTGCCCCCTAGGAATAACAATAATATGCTTTTTGCCAAGTAAAAAAAAAAACACGTCGTAATAATAGGGGTTATGATAATGCCATATAGTACAATGTAAGTAGCTAGAACTTAGACTTAGTTTTTTATGGTGTTTTATATTTATGGTTTCTATTTCTCTGGTTATAATTGCACATGCTTTAAGTTTAAATCGAAAAAAAAAACAAAAAAAAAATGCACCGCTTATGAGTCGAGTGATAGGATTCTGGGTTTTCTGGGGTGGTTTTAGATCGTTTTCGGGGGTTTTTAGATCAGGCTGAGGCGACTGTTGGTCTTGCGCAGCTGGGCACGCCATGGAATGATGTTGTCCTCCTGCTCCTCTTCGGCGTGTCCCTGGCTGCCCTCCGAGGGTTCCAGGGGCTCCTGGACTCCGGCTCCCTGCTCCTGATCCTGATCCTGACTTCCCGCCTTCAGATCGCCATGGTTCTCCTTGTTGCCCAGCTGGAGATGCTGCTGCTGCTGCTGCTGATGCTGCTGGAACTGGATCTGCTGGTAGTGCTGCTCCATGCCGGCCAGATTGATGTTGATGTTGTCGATGGACATGGCGCGATTCTTCAGCCGCCAGGTGTCCGCCACCCGGTTGTTCTCCTCCACCTTGGGCGTGTAGATGGCCGCCCTAGAAGGAAGGTGAGACAATTGAGGCCAGGGGTCAGGAGACTCCCCACTAGCCACCTAGCCACCCACTTACTTCAGCTTGTTCTCCGTCTCCTCGCGCCGAGCCAACAGGTCGCGCTTCCACTGGGGGATCTGCGAGAGGCGTCGCGACTCCGCCTCCTGGGCCATGCGCTCCTCGAAGTCCTTCTTGGCCCGCTCGGCCGCCTTCTTGGCCATCATCTGGCGCTTCCAGTCGGGTATGGCGTTGCCAGCCTGGTCCCGTTCCGGTATCTGCAAGTAGATCTTTGCCATGCCACTTAGCCACCGAGCAATGGATAGAAATGGCCTGCCTGGCCAAACACTCACCTGGTCCACGTAGTTGTTGCCCGAGAACTGTTTGGTGATCTCCATGTAGTGCTCCGAGTCCATCCGATTGGCCATCTGCTGTTCCACCTTCATCTTCTTGATGCCGGGTATGTCCTTGGAGATCTTCAGCTCGGCAATCAGGTCGGACTTGAGATAGGTGTCCGTGCTGGAGGTCAGGCACTGCATGCTCAGGCTGCGCGCGGGCATCTGGTACGGCTTCGGCACCTTCTGCGTGTCCGTGCGGCGCAGCTGGAGAGGATTGGGTGCGGAAGTGCGAAATTTCAAGGTGGTTGATAAGCGATTGTTTAGTTTTTAATTCGATGGGATTAAGTGTGTAATTTTACAATTTAATTAATCTACATTTTTTTTTAGTGTGAAAGGAATGCTATTTTTTGCTTTAAAAATTACAATTTAAAAATATTCCTAATACCGATCCATAATTTGTGTAACTATTTTTTGTATTTTGATTTGCTTTAATATTATAATTTGTGAAATAGTTCGATTTAAATTGATAAATGTCTGGTTTATGAAACGATTAATGTATTAAAACATATATGATTTTTTTTCTCGTTTAAATATTAAAACCATTCATTTTTCAAAGCGATAAAAATATGAGTATAATTTAAAAACAAAGTCTTAAAAGGTTTTTTTAAACGGCCCCTTCAATAAGTAAGATTAATTATTTTTTTAAAATTAAAGTCCCAAAAGTTCTTCTAATAAGTACCCAAGTATAAGCACTCTAAAAACTTAATAAACTTGAAAATGTTGTATTTTCATTTTGAAAAAAAAAAAATTTTAAATATTAAATGACTGAGTTATAAAACATTTAAGATATTGATATTTTTCGCGTTGAATCATTAAATCAACCTCATTTTAATCTAATAAAAATAAGAGTATTATTTAAAAATTTGTACTCCAAATTTTTAAGATAGTTCGATTTGAATTGATAAATCCCTGAGTTATGAAACACTGAAGATATCCCTTTATCGTTTTTCTCGCTTAAATATTTAAAAAAAAGATGAGTATTATAAGTACCTGAGTTATGAAACACTTAAGATATCCCTTTATCATTTTCTCTCAATTAAATATTCACGATCGCTCACCTGGACGCTGTTCAGATCCTGAATGGAGATGGCCGACAGTGGCTGGTGCTGCTTCCTGGTGGCCGTGTCCTGGCTGTTGGGCGCCGAACCGTGCGGCTTCTTGGGCTTGTGCGCCTTGCCGGACATGGTGGCGTCCTGGCCGCCACCTGCCCCGCCCATCGGCGGACCCATCGGAGGCTGCGGCGGCAGCATTCCGTGGGGCAGCGGCGGTGGTGGTGGAGGCAGCGGCGGCTGCTCGCCCATTCCATGCAGCTGGTGTGGGTGGTGCGGGTGCGGATGTGGGTGCGGATGGGGGTGGTGCGGATGCGGGTGCGACTGCGGATGCTGGGAGTGGAGCTGCGAGTGGTGCACCTGCTGCTGCTGGGCGATCTGTATCTGCATGTAGTCCTCCGTATCCGTGGAGCTGCGAAGAAAAAGGTTGCGATTAGAGAGAGGGATCTTCTACACTTTCACTGCTAAACGGGTGGTGCGAGGTGGGTGGTAGCTAGTGGCTAGTGGTGGCTGGTTAGTGGGCAGTGGGCGGTGGGCGGACCTGCGCCAGGCGTGGCGTGTGCGCAGTATCATCTTCGGATTGCAACTGAGTTGCAGTGGCAGCTGCAACATCGCAACTGTGGCAAGAAAAGTGGCAGGCCGCAAAGTGGCACGCATAAAATTTCATGCACTCTTGAGCGGCAGAGGAAGTGGCGAATCTCTCGGCAACAGAGCTGTTCACTTAGCTGTGTTTTTTAGCCAAGCTGGGGATAATTTGCGGCTATTATTTTTCAAAATAAATAAAATAAAGTTATAACAAAACTTTTTTACCTACTTAAACTTATAAAAACCTATAAAACCTATTAATTGACTTGCTAATTTTTAAAATATATTTTATGAAATTTTCTGCCCTATTATAATTTTTTAAAAATTAATTCAGAATCAAATCAAGCAAATTTTGAACATAAATTTAAAATTTTAATTTATAATGTAACATATTATATAAAATCTTTTAAAATCTTTAAATCTTATTTTAAGTATATATTTTATGAAATGTTCTGCATTATTACAATATAAAAAAAATTAAATCAGAATAAAATTAATAAAATAAATTAAAAATTTTAATTTATAATAAAAAAGCAGTTGAAACCTTTAAATTTACTAGCTAATTTTTAGCCTATATTTTATGAAATGTTCTGCCCTATTATAATTTTTTAATTAAATCAGAATTAAATCAGGCAAATTAAAAAATAAAATTTAAATTTATAATAAAAAGTTTAAGCATATAAAATTTTGTAAATGAACTATCCTATTTGAAGGAAATATTTTATAAAATTTTTTGCATTATTAAAATTAAAAAAAAATCAGAAATATTTTTTGTAATTTTAGTTAAAAAATCTGTAAATCCTAAACACTTAGTTCGATTTTCTTTGGCTTTTTTCCCGCGTGGAAAAGCCGGAGCGCAGCACTGAGATCTAGCCAGCTGCTAGCTGCTAATTGCCCAGCGGCAGCCAACCGTCTTTGCAGCCATGTACAGTATATTATTTTATATGTTATTTTTCGTACGGATTTTGGCTAATTGAGGCGAGGCAACTGTACCGCCGATACTAATTATAAAAGCCGCTGCACGAGATGTGCAGCCAAATTAAATCGGCTGCCATGTGCTAATTGAAAGTCAGATGGAGGATGGATGATGGAGGATATACATATAGATATAGCTGAGATATCTGGGCGGATGGATGGCCACTCACCGGGCGGAGGATGGACACGAACGCTTGTCGATGCTGATGCTCTTGAGATACTCGGACGGCTTGATGAGATGCGTGACGCCGTCTTGTGATTTATTGGGAAAACTGGGCGGCACAAACGGCAGCACGAGCTGCTTGTTGACCAGATTGGGTCCGCCGGTCCGTGGTCCACCGCCGTTGTGTGCCTCCCCGTAGATCTGCTGCTGCTGCTGGGTGAGCTCGTAGTGATCCTCGGCGGAGGAGCCGCCACCGTACAGGCTGGGCGTGTACTGGTGAGGCTGGCCACCTGCGTAGTGGGGCTGCTGGTAGCTGCCATTGCCTGCATTCACATTGCTCCTTTGACCGCTCTTGGGACCCTCTGAGTAACCATAGAACTGGGCATTGACATTGGCAGTGGCAGCATTGCTTCCACCATTGCCATTTCCAGCTGATCGCGAGTCCTCCGGATTGGCGGGGCCAACTCCATTGGCGCTGCTGGCATTGAGCAGCTTGGCTTTCTTGTTCGCTGGAATTGAACCAATTTATTTATGAGTTTTGTGGGTTAGCAGTTATCACAGTCTGACTCTGGTCATGCTAACTTGAGCAGCCAGCAAATAAAATACAGAAGAGACAGTAGAAAATACGAGCAGCCGCAGCCACAATGGATCGCTGCGTAGGCGCCTTTCACCAGGCGGCCATTTCAGAGGAAAACGGAGCCCCAGTTGCATATATAAAAAAACACAGCCACTCGCACAACTAAATCAAATACATTACATTTGGGCAGTGGGGTAACTCAAGAAATGGCAAAAAGGTGCTAGATATTGAAAACCAAATAGTTATACCCGTTACTCGGGGAGTAAATAGGCAACGCGCCAACATCTTTACAGATTTTGGTAAAGTGTAAATGCAATCATGTCTGATTTGGTAATACCTACAGAAATGTAGAAGAATTTTTTTTTAAATCGGAGCACTCACTTAGAAGTTATGAGCAAATTACTTATTCTTCGCTAGATGGCGCCTCTTTCAAGCTACTGCTTGCTGCGCTGCTTTTTTTTTTGTAAAAGTGGAAATGCAATTTTGTTTGGTTTAGTATTACCTACAGAAATGTAGAAGACATTTTTTTAATCGGACCACTGACTAGAAAGTTATGAGCAATAATGCTTTTTACGCTAGATGTCGCCTCTTTCAAGCTACTGCTTGCTGTGCTGCTTGCATATTTTTTGTAAAGGTGTAAATGCAATTTTGTCTGATTTGGTAATACCTACCTAAATGTAGAAGACATTCTTTTAATCGGACCGCTCCTTTAAAATGTATGAGCAAATAACTTATTTTCCGCTAGATGGCACCCCTTTCAAACTACTGCTTGCTCTGCTGCTTGCAAATCTCTACCTCTCTCTAACATTCATTTAGCTGAGTAACGGGCATTTGATAATATAGCGTTCTCACTTGCTTCAAATTAGTTTCCTTGTCCTAAACTGAGATAACCAGTTCGTAATATCATTTACCCTGAAAATCTTTTCTTCTTCAGGCAACTATATCTTGCAATCAGCCCCAAGCTATTTGAGTTTTAAAGTTCATTAGCTTCAGATATGTAAGATGTGTAATCGGGTACTTCAATTAGACAGGCTGAAAAGTTCCATTTGAGGTGTGTGATAAGATTGGAAAAAGTCTACAAGAGATAAGCATTCAAATGTGCCTTTGATTGCGACTGAAAGTCCATGCGTAGAACCCGAATTAGACATTGATATTCAGGGATTGCTATTTATATACTCATGGCAACAGTTCCAATTATGTTATTCAATGGGTTACCTCACTGTCTCCCTGGCTCTAGCCCAAAAAAAATTTGATGGAAAGCTGTCAGTTTCCTGGGAAATCTCTTTGGCGGCCGAATGATTATCCCCACACGCGGAAGAATGACTCCCTCGCCGTCGTGGGAGTATATCCCCATAAAAATTGAATTAGCCATGGTGTCTCTGTTCGTATTCAATTTCCAGGCAGCCGGTTAATTGGCCAGAGATGCAGACCCAAACCCAAACACAGACTCCATCTAAGCCCGATCGCATCGGGTCCCCAACTTTCACGGCCTCTGGTAACCCGTTTCCATGGCGATCGTTACGTGGTCTGCACTCCTATGGCCAAAACCGACTTGCAATCGAGTCCAGCCAGTTTGCATTGAATTTATTCACTCGACGAGCGAACGAAATGCACATTTTTCCACATGTCCCCACACATTTTATCTATCGAAAAAAGCGGTTTGCACTTGTCAAGTTCGCGGTGAAATTCGAAATTGGAGTTGATGTCCAGTTCGGTTTCGATTGCTGTTTTACGAGTGCAATGCCTGGACATCGTTAGTGAGATGTATATATATGCGGCTCTGTACAAATTGATTTAAGTGATTCGTCGTAAAAATGCAAACAAAAATGGATTTAGAGCTGCATACATTTTAAAAATCTTACTGATAGTTTTGCTGGGACATTGGGAAAAAAATAACTTCAATTATAGTTCCTTTTTTTTAATTTAAATTTTGACTATGAAATTGAAACTTAATTGGATGCTTTAGAAAGCCATACAAAGGGAAGAAATGTTTTTTATGATGAAATAATTGAAAATTATATATTTTCGGGATTTTTTTTTTTTTATTTACAAACTGTTTAGGGTAAATTTGTGGATAATGTTTGCTTTATAACGAAGGAATATTTTCAAAAAAACGTTGGGAACTTTGTTAGTATCAAATTAAGCAAGCAATATTTTTTAATAATATTTACTTGGGTTAGTTTCGTAATAAAAATTGTTCACTGGGCTTCAAAGAATTCTATAAATCCACTTTATAAGAAAGAATCGCCAGGTATAAATAAATATTAACTAAAGACAACATAATTTAGGCATTTTAATGCTCATAACTTTGAGAACTTTTTAATATTTAAATTAGGACCTTAAATGGCATTATAAACACAAAAAATTTCGATACGAAACATAGATTGATTTTACATTATTTAAGATCAATTTTAATTTGATATGTGGCCATGTAAATTTAAAGTGGTCGAAAAGGGTATTTCATGTGAAAACGATATGGGTTTTGCATGACCTGAAATTTACATGGCCATATCGATTTTACGGGAACATGTTTTTTTTGTGTGTAGAATGGGGTTCTGAAAACCCTTTCTTAAGTAAACACCCTTTCTTTTTCTTTTCTTCCTTTTGCGAATCACTTACACCGAAAAATATCGAACCGATGAAAGCTGAGCGTGAAATAGTTGCGACGCGAACTCTTGTGCATCTTCACCGAGCCCAGCATGTTCATTGTGATACTGTTTTTGGTGTATTATCACTGTATTATCAAGCACATTATCAGGAGTTTTGTTTGCGGTTGGCGCGACACTGGGGATGGGAAAACCCTGAAGACGCGGCTCCCACTTCGGGTGACGATGTTGCCTGGGCGAGCTCCGTTGGCAGCCTGAACTGGGTTCAAGCCATCGCCAAAGTTATTCACCCAAGACGACGCAGCAGTCAGCTCCGCCGCTAGAGAGAGACCGCTTCGCGAAACACGTTCACTTTCGTGGGTAAAAGTTTCGCAGTTTGCAGCAGATCCACGAGCCGATTGCCACCACCAGCAGGAGGAGGAGGGGGCGTGGCACATGTGTGGGCGGTGGGCGGTGGTGCGGGTGGTGGTTCGCCGGTCGTCAATTATTGTGGTCAAAAGTGTGGGACATTCGCAAATGGCAAATTACTTCCTCATCGCGAACTGGGGATGCCATATGTCCAGTGCTTATGCCATGTAAATTGCATATACAGTTTTTGTTTCAAAGGCCTCTAACCCAGCGACAATTGATAGTTATGTTGGTTACAGCCACTTAAAAAAAAAATAAACAAATTCTAATAATCAGCACTTTTTATATCCGTTACTTGTAAAGTGAAACGGTTTTGTATTCTTGTTGTTTGGTTTATTAATGCCTACCGAAACGTAGAAGAAATTTTCTAAATCGCACCACTCAGTAAAAAGTTATAAGCAAATAATGAATTGTCCGCTACATAGATGGCGCCACATTTAAGCGACTGCTTGGTTGGCCCTGCTTCCCACTGCTTGCTTTAGCTGATTGTAAAACTATAAAAAGTAAGAAAAGTTTAGAACCTACTTTTGGTTTAACACAAGCACGTAAAAAAAGTTTCTAGAATAATATTTTTAGGGAGATAATGGAATATATATTTTTCTGAACATAAATATATATTTGCATTTTTTATAAGTTTTTTAAATAGAATAAAAAAAGGTGTGAAATGTGAATGGAAACTGTATTACCTAATATGTATTTGGTAAAATCCCGTGTAATAAAATTTGTTGCAATATTTATTATACGTAATTTGGCCGAGTGTAGCCTTTATCTCATGATTTATGCCGCATACGGCAGTCAAGTGGCTGGGATTGTTTTCATCGCTGGCACTTCCACTTTTTCACTTTTCCACCATGGACTTCCAGCGACTTCCACTTCTTTGTTTTGGCCACATTTTCCACGGATCTTTGCCGCCTTATCGTGTGAACGTCGGCTCAATTAAAGCCTCTCTCCATTTCTCCTGCCTCATCGGACATAATGGGCAATTAACAAATGGAAAATCGGAGCCAACACATGTCAAACATGGCAGCTATCATTCGCATTTTTTAGTTTTTCTTGCGTAGTTACAACTATTGTGGCAATTAAGCAAAGACCCGATATTTATTGTGTGATAATGAGGGTTATTGTTTAAACATTTCTGCAAATCGACTAGGAAAACGACTATTTGAATTGCTAAATAATCATTAGCCATCGTATCCTTAAATCATGTGTCTTGAAATATTTTGTAAACGCTTTTTAAATATTTCGTTGGTTACGAAAGGTAAATAGGTAAGCTAGAGCTAAAGTTACTTTGCCTTTTTAATGCATACCGAAACGTAGAAGAAATTTTTGAAATCGGAACACTCAGTAAAAAGTTATAAGCAAATAATGAACTGTCCGCCACATAGATGGCGCCACTTTCAAGCGACTGCTTGGTTTGCCCTGCTTGCGACTGCTTGCTTTAGTTGAGTAACGGGTATTTGATATTCAAAGCACTCGACTCTTGTTTTGAACTGAGATATAGGTAAACCTCCTTAAAGAAAGAAGAAAACTCTTCAAAACTGTGAGTGTTTAATTAATTTGTATAACTAAGGAAGAAAGAAATGGAAACTCCAAGCCAAAGCACACAAATCTCCTAATTAGCCACATTTTCCCAAATTGACGACATTATCTGTATGACTTTGCTAACACGGCAATCAACACACCATTTTTTGAGAGCCAACACTTCAATCAAGATGTAACCATTATCCCAGCCAATGGACAGTCGATGGACTGCCGACGGAAGATCAAGTTTCTTCTCGGGCAGCAACTTGTTGTTGCTGTCTTCTCGCACTGCAGGGCCCCTCGCTGCCATTTTCCAGCGCTTCAAACTCCAGACATGACTGGCGAATTTCCCCTAATTGATCAATCAAAGTGGACAGTCACAAGCCACTGGCGATGCGGAACCCCCTCGATATTCATGGGAGTTCAAAGACCTGGCAAACGGTTGTGGAACTTTAATTGATAACTGATTACTGAGGAGGACGCATTGTCTCCTTCTTTTTCGTCAGCTTCTTGATGCGATGACGACACATATTGGTCCTGGAGTGATAGTGCCCCCCACTGCAGTGATGGCATTGGAATGGGGTAACAGTGGTTTTACCCTGTTTTCCCTTGGAGGTCCCTGTACCATTCTTCTTCTTCGGTTTGCAACACTCCATTCCCAGCGTGATAACCGAGGGATTTGGCCAAAGGGGAGCACCTGGCTGGGCCACTTTCACATTGGAGAGATGGCGCTCCAGAAGATCGAGATCCCGTTCACATGTCTTCTCCGGATCCAGGGAGTCCAGAAACAGTGTGGGATTACCGAGGCTGTAGATGATATAGGTGTCCTTCGTTTTGGGCTCAATCTCGAGCGGTGGCTTCTCTGACCGGAGCATCTCGCTCCAGGTCATCGAATCGGCGTCGCGTGTCCTGTTGGCACTCATCGTGCTCTCACTCCTTGGCTCTGTACTCCAAATCAAACCAATCTTGCTCAAAATTAATGAAGCATTTGAAAATTTAGACAAATTTTTAGTAACCGAATGTGTGACTTCAAGTATCGGCTTTTTCGGGTGGTGAGTCTTTCAGATCTAACACTTTTTGCAGGGACTACTAGAGAGGCAAAATGTTTTTTCTGCCCCTAAAAAATCCTAGACTGCTGGGTGGCCGCGAATTCTTAGGGTTAGAAATTATGTTCCAAATATTTTTTAACCAATCGGTAAGCACAATTCCCATTATAATTTGTAGTAGTTTAGTATTAAAATGGGAAAATATTTTTTAATTTTTCTTTTTTAAAACAAGTTTAGTAATTAGTAATTTTTCCTAAAAACATAAATTTCCTTTGTGCCTAAAAAATCCCAAATTACCGAAAATTCATGTGTTTTAATTTCCTATGATTAATTTTTTTAAATAAAAATATAAGAACACTCAAAAATGTCGGTTGCCCCTAATAAATCCTAGACTCTTGGCTGGCCGTGAATTCTTAGGTTTAGAAATTATGTTCAAAATATTTTCTATTCAATCAGTTAGCACAATTCCCATTACAAATTGTAATAGTTTAATATTAAAATAGGAAAATATTTTTTAATTTTTCTATTTCAAAAAAAAGTTACCATAAGTAATGTTTTCTAAAAACTTAAATGTCCTTTGTGCCTAAAAAATGCCACTCTTTTTGGGTACCGCGAATTCTTATGTTTTAAAATATTTTTGAACTATTTTGGACTCACCCGATATAGTGGACATGGTGCGATTGTGGTTGCCGCGCACCAGTTCCGATGGCCTCAGGCTCGGCTCCTCGACCACCTCGAGTCCCGAATCCGAGTCGGCGGCCTCAGTGGCCACGGGATTGGGAGCCGGAACCGGGGGAGGAGCTGCTCCACTGGCGCTGGTTGGCACCGGATTCGGTCCGAAGACATTCTTCTTGTAGATGCCATTGCTGCCGTTGCTCAAGTTGTTTGGTTGCTCGGCACTTAAGTTGTTGCGCTGCTGCTGCACGGGCGCCCTTAGTGGGGGCGGCAAGGGGGGTGGAGGTGGTCCATTGACTGCAGGGTGTGTTGAAAAATTCCAATTTAATTTGATGGTATTTTCAAGATATTCATTTGTGTATTTGTGCTCTGATAAAATAAACGTAGTAATTTCAAATTTAAATGTTTTTCGCTATGTGTTTCATTCTTTGCGGCTTTTTGTTTGTTTTTTAAATATGAAAATGTTAAGTAGATTTAAAAATGTTAAACTTTGATTTTAATAAGATTTTTCTTTTCAATTTTAATTTAATTTTTTCTACCATGATTTAAATATTTTAAAATTAAATTATGAAAACAAATATAGAGAAGTCTTTATTAAATATTACGTTTTTTATTTAGTTTAAATATGTAGGATGAATCTTTGAATTCACTATGCAGATATTTATATTACTATAACATTTTTCTGTGTAAGTTTAATCTGCATAATCTACATCTACATAGTTTAATCTACATAATCTACATCTACATCAAATTGTAATTTAGACAATTAAATTTAATACACTTTTTGAAAACCCCCAGTTATTTGGGGTTAACTTTTGCATATTTTTTGCCACTTACCCACTGCCAAATTTTGCATGGGTGGCGCCGAGGAGACCCGCTTGAGATTCCTGCTGCTCTGATTGCCGCCGTTCATGGCGCTGATGTTGCTGATGCTGCCGCTGTTGTTGTTGCTCATGTTGCCGATGTTGCTGATGGAGGCATCCGCCAGATTGTTGCGGATCATGGAGTTCTTGTGCGTTTGCTTGGTCCGCTCGGCCACATCCTCCGGCGGACAGACGCTCTCGTAGGTGTCGCTCTTGATGCCGCCGTTGAGCAGCTGATTCTTCAGATTCACGTTCTTCGCACTGTAGTTATCCTTCAGCGAGGACTCGTACTTGCTGCTGTGCAAGCCAATGATCGAATGCGATTTATTGCGATTCAGCAGACTGTTGTTGTTGTTGTTGCTGTTGGTGTTGTTGTTGGTGAGTGCAATGTTGCTGCTGCTGTTGTTGATGTTGCCGCTCATGTTGTTCATGTTGCGCTTGTTGTTCAAATGCTGCGTGGGTAAAAGGATATGGTTATGGATATTTGATAAAAACAAGAGAATGAGCTTGTAGAAAATTCTTAATAATATTTAAAAATAAATAGTTTTAAAGCTGTTTTCGTACTATTTGGATATTAATTTGTATTAATTATATTCGTTGTCCGATTTTTGTTACATTCAATTCAAAATTCTGATATAGTTAAATGAAGTAATATTCCAGAGTAGAGGAAAATTCGATGCAAAACAATGAAGCTAGAATTTTTCTAATAATTTTTATAATATCCCATGAATTGTTATCCTCTGCATGGACTTTACAGTATAAAAGCAGCCCAATTCCAAATGCAACTCTTACATGATTGCTGTACTGCAGCACAATGTCCGTGCTCCTGGTGGAACTGGCGCTGGCCGATCGCGAATGGGAGCCACTGTCCCGCGATCGCGAGCGTCCCACGTTGTATTTGTGCTGCTGCTGCTGCTGTTGCTGCTGCAACTGGTGTTGCTGCTGGTGTTGCTGCTGCAACTGGTGCTGCTGCTGCTGCTGCTGTTGGTGCTGCTTCCGCGACTCCTCGCGCACCAGATAGATGTCCTCGTAGTCGTGATCCCCGCCACCATTCTGTGTGCTCGCCATCAGGCCCTTGTGCGGCTTGTAGTTGCTGCTCTTCATGTTGCCGCTGGCGCTGATGTTGCTGATGTTGCTGCTGCTCCCGTGCCGATTGAAGCTCTGGCTGCGCAGATGCTGCTGCTGCTGCTTCGGCGAGTTGAAGCTGGACGAGATGGACACCGATTCGTCGGAGCCGCTGCCCGCTCCACTGGAGCTGGAGTGGACATCCGCCTGTATGGTCATGGCATTGCCGCCCGCCTTCGACTGCAGCAGTTGGTGGGCATGGGCATGGCTCTTGCCATGCTGCTTCACACTGCTGCTGCAGTCGGAGTCCACGAAGAGATCGCGCACCCGATTGTAGATGATGTCCTGCGGATCGTGCAGGAAGAACGACTCCCCAGAGATGCTGCCATTCGGCGAGGGTGTATTATACATGCCACCATTCCGCATGGGATTCACATACAGCCCATCGTTGGGCAGCAGGGCACCTCCTCCTCCACCGCCTCCTCCTCCGCCTCCGCCTCCCGAGGAGGAGCTGTTGCCACCCGGATTGCCGCCCAAGGAGGAGGAGCCATTGTAGAGCTTCTCCGAGGAACTCCGCGATTGCTGTGAGTACAAGGCGTCGCTGTTCTTCCTCGAGATCCCCA
Source organism: Drosophila mimetica (assembly GCA_037075245.1). NCBI lineage: Eukaryota > Metazoa > Arthropoda > Insecta > Diptera > Drosophilidae > Drosophila > Drosophila mimetica. The sequence goes on from JBAMCH010000005.1 coordinate 9,412,291, forward strand.
TGCCCATGCCCATTCCCATGCTCATAGCCATTCCCATTCCCGATCCTCCAGCTGCGATGGCCGGCGGATGTAGATAGAATGGCTCCACGTCGGAGCTCAGAGTCGAGGAGGACTTGGACTTGATCGTATTACTGCGACTCGTTTGCTTCGAGGAGTTTGAGTTCGAGTTGCAGCTGCTGCTCAGGTGTTGCTGCTGTTGCTGATGTTGCTGCTGCTGATGTTGCTGGTGGTGGTGCAGCTGCTGCTGTGACTTGTGCCGCTGCGAGCTGCTGTTCTTGCCATTGTAGTCCACCGAAGTGCCGTGCTGAACCAAGACATTCAGGCACTAGACAATACAAGGGGTTTAATATTATTATATTTAGTTTTTTTTTTAAAGTTTCCTGATTAAAAACCCACCTCGACCTGTTGATTTTCGGCGGCATCATTGATGGGCGACTTGCCGTACTTGTCCAGGGACAATTTGGCTCCGTGGTTAAGCAGCCAGCGGACGACGGACAGGTGGCCCCGGGAGGCGGCAAAGTGCAGGGGCGTGGCCCCGTCGCCGTCCCGCAAATTGGGATCCACTCCTTGATCCTGGACCTTTGGTTGAAAGGGGGGAAATAAGTAAATAAATATAAAAACGACTATTAAATATTACTATTACTCAGCTAAATACGCGTGAGAGAGATGGAGATATGCAAGCAGTAAAGCAAGCAGTGGCTAGCAAAAAAAAATTCTTTATTTGGTCCTAACTTTTAAACGAGTGGTCCGATTTAAACAAAGTCGTCTACATTTTGGTAGGTATTACTAAACTAAACAAAGTTACATTTTAGGTTGTACAAAATATGTAAAGATGTGGATGCTAGGATTTTTTAAGTTTTGGGGTGGGGCGTTACTTTACGAGTAACGAGTAAAGTAAAAACTCTAATTTGGTATATAGGCAAACAGAGGAAATCTCTTCTGCTAAAACACAACCACAATTGATCTATTAATGTCTCTTTAGCAGAAAAAAAAGCGACGGCCTTGTCGTATTTTAGCCAATCCATCTGAAAGCCTGAGTACTTCACTGGCGACTTGACGAGACGTTGAAGTATCCATTCCTCACTGTCCACTCGACTGGCGGCTCCTTGTCCACTAACTCAACTCAATGTTGTCTTTCGGCGGTTAACTATCAGCGCAGACTGTGTGTTGTGTTTGTGGAAAGTGGTTTGCCAGCCATCAGCTAGGTGGCTATAATGCCAACTATTTAGTTCAATTTAGAAAGGCGGCTTTCCAGCCCCGCTGGCGTTGATCTTGAAAATGCATTCTGGCCATCGGGAGGCCTTTGTGAGCTTTGCATAGGCCACTCTCTCCGCTACTCGGCTTCTCGGCCTCTTGGCCATCCACCTCCTCCACTTCAATCGGACTCGGACGCATTCCCCATGTGATAAATGGCACAGGTCTGGCGACAAACTGGCCGGGAATCCCACTCGAGAACCCCGTTAAAGCCACCGAAAACAGGACCCACGGACACCGGCTAATAGAAACGGGTTCAAAGCCACACTCAGCGAAATAAAGTCAAATTGTGTGTGGAAAACATCTACCCAACTCGATTGAAAAGTGAAAGAAAATGTGGTATTCAAAAAGTATGCAACAACATTCTTCTTAAATACCACCCACAGCCAAATCCTGAATCTGCAACTGAAAAAGGTATATAGTATAGTAGGTATAGTATAGCAAACGGGGAATTGTTCATTGCATTTCTGATCATTTTTGGCTGTTTCAAGATATAGGTACAGTATTAAAAGTTATTGTGACTAATATTTTACAGCTAAAGTTAAACTGTAAACGCCATTTTATTTGGTTTATTAATATCTGTCGAAACGTAGAAGAAATTTTTTAAATCGGATCACTCTGTATAAAGTTATAAGCAAATAATGAATTGCCCGGTACATAGATGACGCCACTGCTTGGTTTTTCCTGCTTGCTTGGCACTCGACTATAGAATTCTCTCTTTTTTCCATGTTCGAATCGCTTAAATAAATGGAAGTAAGCATCTTGATGAAATTATTATTTTTTTAAATATCAGCACTGCTTTCTAGACTTATTTGCATCAACCAATATTGGTAAGTTTCTGAAACTGTGGTCTATATAAAAAAAAATACTTATTCGCCAGTGCAGCTTGCAGCAGCTGGCAATCTGGCAATTGACCCGCATTGCCAGCCGCTGTTGGCCAAGTTAGCGAGCCAAGTTGCAGATCGGTTAAAGGCCGAAATTTAAGCGGAGCACTCACCATCCATTTGAGGCAATCCAAGCAGCCCATTTGTGAAGCGGCATGGATCGGTGCCATGCCATCGCGTGCACGGACGTACAAAGAGCCGCCGGCCTCGAGCACCAGAAACTTGAGCACCTCCAAGTGGCCCTCCTGCGCCGCCAGATAAACGGGCGTGACATCGTTGTCCATTTGCGTATTGGCGCTGCAATCCGGCGGAGAAACAGAAAAAAAACACACAAACACTCATTAGTTGTCATCCAATTTTGGTGGTAAAACAAGGAGTCTAATGAACAAAAAGTTGCATCGAAAAATGGCTAAAAGTGGTCTCATTTCGAGCCCCCACTATCATTGGCAATCAACTGCAACTGCATGTGTGTGTTAATAACTGCAGTTAATCACTAGAAACGCACTGGGTCACTGGAAAAATCTTCTCGGCTTTCCTCTTCTTTGGCCGGTTTTCCCCAGCTTTTTTCCTATCTCTTATTGCGGAATATATGTGGTATATATCATTGATCGATCGATTACAAAGAGTGGAGTGGTAGGCCGAGATTAATCAACTGCCGCATCAATGGAATGGTAATCTGTGGAGAATGTGTGGGAAAGGCTATTCAGCGATTTGTCAAGCTGTTCGGGGGATTATGTTCCCATCAAATGTCGACTACTCTATTGATCGAAATTGGGTAACAACTTTTGAGATCAGCCCGTAATCGATGTGCAACCGTTGACGTTTATTATTAATTTGTAAATTATACGATCAATAAGAGATAAGACATTTTACAGAGAATATTGAAGATAAATTCAAACTCTTTTTAACGATTAAAAAAAATATTTCTTAGTATTTTAAATTAAAAACTAATTTAAATTGTGATTTTATATAAATAAGACATTGTCTTATCTTTAATTTTGAGAAGTTTTTAGAAGCAGGTATACAAAGAACTCTAATCAAGTTAAATGACTTATTCAAATTGAGAATTTGTATTCTTATTTTGAGAATGTGCTGGTTTTGTGTAAAAATGTTGTAAAAAGTCCTTATAGTAAGTAAAAATTGAACCCATTTTCCCTTCTTTATACCCAATTTTGGTGGAAAAATGCTCTATTAAGAGCACAAATGTATTCAATTTCATTTATATTTTTCTTCCGGTACTCGTAAAGTTAATGGGTGTATCTACCGAAACCTAAAAGAAATTTTTTAAATCGGACCACTTAGTAAAAAGTTATGAGCAAATAATAAATTGTCCGCCATATAGATGGCGCCACTTCCACTGCTTGCTTTAGCTGAGTAACGGATATTTGATAGTCGAGACACTCGACTATAGCGTTCATTCTTGTTTGAAAATGAAAACTTGGTATGTTGCACTTGAAGTGAGAATTTATGTACTTGGTCATACTTTGAGTACAAAAATTCTTAATTTAAAATCCTTTTAAAACTTGTATTTTAAAGTATAAATGAACTTATATATAAACTTTCTGATTTGAAAATGGTTTGTCATTTGAATAGGCATAACATTTGAGAGTGTGCTGTTCTTGAAATATGGAGGATATATTTTGGAGTATTATTGGAGTATTATCTGAGATCCCTATACCGAACCCCTTGGCGACATTTGCCCCACCTGACGACGCTGCGTCGGTTGTTCTGCTCCTTGCGCCCCACGCCGCTCATCATGGGCGTGGCCTCGTCGTCCTCGTTGGAGTCGCGGTCCTCCTCGTCGTCGTCCATCTGCTGCTGGCGCACCGCCTCCGCGGCGGCCTTGCGCTGCTGGTGGTGCAGATGGTGGTGGTCCATTTGCTGGGGATCCTTTGGGTGCTGGTGATGCTGCTGTTCCTGTTCCTGCTCGCGGGACTCCGGCGCTGCCTCCTCGATGAGCGGACTGCTGGCGGCGGTGGCGGTGGCGGCCGTCTGACCCTCCTCGTGACCCTCCGATCCCGTGCTGCTGCTGCTGTGGACGCTGCTGCTCAGGATGGCGGCCGTTACCTCCGTGGCGATGATCGTGTGGATGTCATTGTTCGACTTGGACTTCTGCTTGCTGCGGCGGTAGGAGGTCAGACTTGTGGTCATGCGGCCGAGCAGGCCCTTCTTAACGTTGATGGTGGAGAAGTAGCTGGCGGTGGAGGAGTAGTGGAGGTGGAAGTGGCGGTTGGTGGTCAGGTGACTATGGGGGGTGTGTGTGTGTGTGTTTGAGTGGGTCTCTCTTGCCTTATATAGCATATATATAATATGATCTATTTCTTAGGGGTTCGAAATGCAGTGCGCTGGGTGCTCGTGTTTTGGTTTTTTCTTTTGTGGACTCTAATTTATTCGCCTGGGCTTACCGTTCACGTTCGAAATTTCGATTTTCACTTTCGTTTGTCACTTGACTTTATATTTTCCGGTTTTTCTGTGTATCTTTGATTTTCCTTGTACCGTTAAGCACACACACAGGCACACAATCACAGGCACAAAAAAGAGTTCGATTTATGGAACTGGTTTAGGAAAAATCACTTAAATGCCCCGATTTGCATAGCGAGTTTCTGCTTGCAGTCTCTTCTTTTGTTTTCTTTTACTATTTTTTTATTTTATAATATTTTGTGTGTGTTTTTTTTTATGGATCATATACTACATACAGCCTGCCGAAACCGAAAGTCTGCACTATTTTCGACAGCTCTGCGCGGTGTCTGCGATGTGATTAAAAACCCTCGATGCGCGATCTGCTCGACAAACTTCTGCTTCTTGCTCGCATATATCTTGCACCCATCTAGCATATATATATATAAATCTTTTTAGGTGAAATTAACGCTTAAAAGCGAAACAAAAACCGTCGAGGGGAGGAGGTTTCTCTCGCCGAGTAGTTACGCCTGACTCCCGGTCTACAATCTGCACTTGTCTTGGCGTCTGCTGCTGCTGCCACTTGTGTTGCTGCTGTTACCATTTAGCTTGGCTGGGCTGGCCTGGCTTTCCACACAGTGCCACAGTGGGGCAAGAGTGGGTGTGGATCGCTTCATCCAACGGGAGAATTATAATGGCCATTGGCCACTGATCACCGTGATCACGGCAATTTGGCCATCGAAAAAATTATAGGCCAGCCAAAGGCATACGTTTGGTCAAGCTTTTCAAACTTCCAATTGCCCAACAGCTAGTCGAGCTGAGTGCCACCAAATTGGTTAGCCAACTCGGGAACACTTAATCTAGGAATATGTAGTATTTAGAGCAATAAATCAAACCTCTGCATTTCACTAGTATTATTTAATATATCTTTCCTAAACAGAAAAAAGATCAATGATCAAGATATTCATATCATTTTGATACAAATAAAAATTATGTTTATTTTATTTTTCATTATTTGTTTAAAAAAATCGTAAATTTGGTATTTTAAAATAAAAATTATGATAAAATATCAAGTTGATATGTTTGAATCATAAATTTGACATTAGTCATATCGGTTTATTTATTTATATGAAATAAGGTAGAATTGAATTTTTCTCGAATTCTTTTTAAGTTCACTTTGGTCTTTATAAATTTTTTAAATGTGTGTATTTTAAAAAAACTGTCCTATAAATATCTATTTAATCTATTTAATAAACCTAGGAAATATTATTGCTTCAGCAAGATACCTATTTACTAGTCTCAAAATAAATTTAAAATAACCCAAAAGTCTACAAATAAATTTTTAAGTTCTATTTCAATTAATACATATCCTATAGAATTCGCGTCTAAGCTCAAACCTTGAACCAATGTCCCACTGTGCTTTCGTCCCCGCTGCTCCATAAGATTCGGTGGCCGAACGGAGGCGTCGGAGGCGATGATGATGATGATGGGTATAGTAGTACAGTAGTATAGTAGTATAGTATATGGGTACGGATACTAGTATCTGTTCACTTAGTCAACTGGCTTACGACTTCATGGATATTGCGCACGGCAGTTGCTTTGGCTTTCTTCGTCCGACTTCGGACTACTTGTTACATTTTCCAGCTTTTCTCGCTTAGAAATGAATTGTAAACCAATTAAAGTTGATTTTTCATCTTTATCCCCTTCTACCCCTCGCTAGTCTGTCTGTTTATATTTCATATCTTGTGGCTTCTTTAGTAGGTGAAAATACAGTAAGAAATATATATATGTATATATATTCCCAATTTTTTCCTCTTTGCTTATTTTTTTGTTGTGTTGCCCCATCTTGTCTTGTTGTTGTTTCTCTCTATTTGCAATTTAATAATTATTTTTTAATTTATTTAATGTGTCTGGGGGGCCGAGCAGAAAATGGAATTAAAAAGCGAAATAATTGAGGCGAAGCAAGGAGCCTCGTTAGAAATGCCAGTTGACAGTTATAGACTCGTTTATTTAATTGAACATTTGCGTGCTCGAATCGAATGATGGACGATCAGCAGACGACTCGTCGATTGTCCATCGCTGAGAGAATGCAGAATGAAAGCCACGCGAGTGACACAAATGGACGCCAGGGAGGTGAAAAGATACAGATACAAAGATACAGATATGAAGCTGAAGATTGTCTTTCGCAGCGATTAGTGGAAATCTTCAAGTGATTTCCCCTGTAAATGTGGGCAGCAAGTGCCGCTTCTCTATTATGATTCTCTGAGAATTATCACGCCCTTTTTTGGGATTCTTTCGAGAGGTTCTATATAAAGAGGTATACCTATTATTCCAAGAAAGGGTCTAAAAGTTTTACTTTTAAATACCTATGCTGTTTAAAATAGGTTATATTCCATGATTAATGTCAAATTGATGATTCAATCATATCAATTTGATATTTTATCATATCAGTTAGTATTGTAGTAGGGTAGGTAGTATTTTTTGAACTGAAATAATGACAGATAAAATAAACATAATCTTTATTCATTCCAAAATGATAAGATTAACTTGATTTTTAAATCATATAAAATTCCTTCTATAATAATTTAGTCTTTCTTTAAAAAATGGGTATTCTTGTGTTTAAATGATAATATAATATATTTAAAATGTCTTAATTATTTTAAGAGATTTTCTAATCCATTTGAATTATTTAGCCCTTTCATGTAAAATATTTTTGTAAATTAAATCTATCATATTTAATGGCATATTCCAATTTCCGATGAGCTGTATTTATCAATCCATATTACGTTTACGCCGACACAGTCCACTATTTTGATGCAATATTCATCATTTTATGCAAAGCACAAGCACTCACAGCTGAACTTTTGTGTTCTAAAGCATTCGATTCATTTGGTTCCGCACTCAAACACACACACACTGGCAAAAAAAACGTATGCATTTATGATAGAAGGCTAGGTTAGCTGCGCATCCTTGGCGTCCCGGTGGCCATTCGCTTGCGCTGCCTTGGCCAATCGATTAGTGGCAACTGAATGTTGGCCAAAAGCAGCCGTGGCTACCTTTTCATGGTTGCGGTTGCGGCCGCTGCTGCTGCTGCGGATGTTGCTGTTGGCTTGGGCATTAAGCCAAATGTTGCGGCTACTGTTTGCGGGGATGATGATGTGCAGATGGAGATGGAGATGATGTTGCTGCCTGCAGTTCTTTGGTACACTGAAACTGTTAATTAATTCGCGTTCCGATTCGTTAACTGCATTTGGAATACTTTGAAGCGCGAAATTTTGTTTGCCGCTGCTGATGTTGCTAGTGTTGCTGGTGTTGCTGATGTTGCTGCTGCTGCTGCTGCTTTGGATGTTGCTGCTGGCTGACCAACGGACAGTCGCGGGGGCGGGGGCGTGGCCGCGCTGCTGCATCGAGCTTTAAAACGAAACCGCACTAAATCCACCATTGAAATCAAAATTCAAATTCATTCTATGGCCGCATGTTGCTGCTGCCGCTGCTGCTGCTGCTGCGCGTAACGGTTGCTGGTAAACGGTAACAACTTTAACACCAACTATCACAATATAGTATATACAATAGATAAAGTGTATATATAAGACCGCGGAGACGTAGCCCACGAACGAAAGCACCGTTCGCCTCGAGTGGCCAAACGCGAATAGCCAGCACCACCGAACGCCAAGCGCCATCGAGTGGCCACCGCGAACCACTGGCGGTGGTGCTGCTGCTTCCTCCTCTACTTCTGCTCTGCTCTTTCTTCTTCTCGAGGGGGCGGAGGGGGCGTGGCGGGGCAAACCAGATAGCTCGACACCGAGCTGTCGCCATACGCAGTATTATCAAATGGCCAGCGGCGAGGGCGGATTGACAGGTCAACAGGTGAGTGAAACGGAAATAAGTACCATTTTCTATTGTTACGCCTCTTGAAAACAATATACGAAAATAAAAAAACCCCATTAAATATTATCCATTAAAAAACCAATGATCTGTATACTTTCTAAAATATGATAGTCAAACGGGAAAAGATTTGAATCAACTAAGCATTTCGACCACAGTAAGGCATTTTCTGGATCCACCTAAAAACGGACAAAGTTGTTCATTTGTAACTATTCTTACTATCTTTAAAATAAATGATTACCTTATATCCTAAATTTATTTCCCTAATTTTGTTAGTGGAAAAGATAATATCCCCCATTTTTTCAAAGAATTCCTTATAAATATTTTTTCTCATTCTTTTTCAAAGCCCTTTAAGTGATTCTTGTAATGTTTTTATTCTTTTTTATTTATTTTTTTTTTAATTTATTTTTTTTAAAAATTGCACTCAATGGATTAATAAATTTAATTATTTAATTAATACCGGAAATAATGCAATCAATAAATTTTCAGGAAAACATATAAATTCTTATAAGTTTTTAAAAAACAAGAGACATTTTTGAAATTATCTACATGCACTCATTCGCCCTGAATTTTGGAAATTTGTTTTATTGGCGATTTTTTGCTTAAAATTAGATAAATTTCCTGCTGTTAAGATTTGTTTTCTTAAAATAAACCATGTTTGCTAAATAAAAAAATGTTTCTTAAATATAAAAAAATCGCCAGTAAAGATAATTTTTAAAATGAAGGGCGAATTATTATTTGAGTGTACTTTTTTAAGTTCTTCATAAATCTCACGGAAATATGCAGTTTTATATATTTATATCTTAGGGTAAACCGATTGCAGAAAATTGTAAATATTTTTAAACGTTTTTTTTTAAATTGTTTAGTTTATGTTAATTATAACGAAACAAATGAATCTGCCCTCGCTTTATTCTTCGCCGTACTAACACAAGAAGCACCAGCTGTCTTCATCGAGGTGTTTTTGCACGCAAAACTATCAAACGGTCTGTGACGAGGGCGGCTCGAAATGTTCTCAAGTAGTATACAAAAATATAACAAATTTGTAAGTACATTTTGCAATTATTATTGATTTTATGCCGAAATTCATAACCTATTTATTAATCATTTTTAAAATATTTTAAAGATTTTAAAACATTATCTTTACCTATTAATTTTAAAATATTCTTTTTTATTATCTAAACAAATTATTTTAGTATTTGTAAATATAATTTTGTATATTATTTAGTAAACGTATTTAAAACTGCCTTGATATCTGTGATAAGAGATATACTAACAAAAAATGGACCATTTTAATATTTTTACAAACATATCTGCCCTCGCTCTCTCATCTCTCGCTGCTTTCTGTGCCGCTGTGTCAGTTGTCATGTCAATTGATCTGCCTTGGCGCTTTGTAAATATGAATTTAGCTGGCGATCGAGAGGATTGGGGGATCGGGGGATCAGGCTGTGGCACTGATTCTGACTGCGATTCTGAGTATGCCTGTGATTCCTTGGCCACCACCAGTCGCCACTAAGAAGTTGCTCCACTTCGAGGCGAGTGGGGAAAACTCGTTGCAACGGTGCTTTCTGAGGCTGAGTTTTCCAGTTTGACTCCAATTGAAAATAGCACACGCGATAGAACGAAAACCAAACCTGGCCTGGACTCGATTGGATCGGTTTGAATGGGATGCGATGGCTCTGGATGGTATAAGATGGGTGAGGAGTGCCAAAGATGGAGTGCATCTCGCTTGGCTGGCTCGCCTTGGCCACTTGGCCACTTGGACTCCCATTCTCATTCTCATAGCCATTCCCAATTCCCAATTAAATGAATCAGCTTTGGACGCGTGCTGCTGTTGGGGCACAGGAATTTAGGTGAATCAAACACTGGCCACGGATCGCTAACCCACTTGGCGTTCAGTTTTTCCAAGATTTTCCCTGTTTCGCCAAGTTTTCCTGCCTTTTCCCCCACACGCCTTCATTCTTTCTACTTTGTTGGATGAGCTAATAAGTTTTAATTAGTGCACTTAATTGACTGCTCCCAAGCTCAGCGGGCAGATAATAATTTCTCAAATCAACTTCTTCGCCTATTCAGTTTATGATAATCAGATCGTTACAGAGGCTTTAGACACTTCAGCGCCTGCATTGGAATTATCATTAAGGCTGGACTCCAAGTGGAGCAGATTAAATGGACTTTAGAGTAATTCTTTGGAAAATTCTTAACAGAGAAAAATTAGATTTTTCTTCATTTTACAGTATTATTTTAATAAAAAAAACTAAACAATTTTAAAGTAACATCTGTATAACCATTAAAATATAATTTTATTCTGAGATTGAACACATTTTCATCATAAAATTGTATTTTGTATTTATTGGTTATTTATATAGTGGAATTATAAAGCAAAATTAATTATTTCATGGGTCCAAAATGTCAATTTGCAACCTATAAAGGTAATATAATTCAAATAAAGTCCGTAAAACATTTAATCTAAGGATTCCATAAGCACTTCCCATATCATTTGGTTGTTTTTTCCTGCTTTACTTGGCAAATCAGATAAGAAACCCCCAATGCGAATAATTGTCGCAAGTAAGTGGAAAGAAACCGCATCGAATGGAAATGCAGACAGATCGGGGAAATAATAAAGCACAAAGTAGAGCTTGCCGATCGATTTCCCCGGCACATAAACACAAAGAACGAACGAAACGAAAAATGGCTTTCACCCCGCGATGCAACTTTTGCCCATTTAGCCAGTCGGAGAGTGGGAAACATCATCATTATCATCATCATCCACTTACCAAATATCCACGGATGCGGCGACCAGCAGTTGGACGCAATCGAGGCAGCCGCGTGCGGCGGCATAGTGCAGGGCCAGTGCTCCTCCGTTGGGTCTTTCGCTGCCGGAAACGCTCCCCGGATGGTGCATCTGGTCCACGGGGGCCATGCCCATGCCCCCCAGGTTCATCATGCCGCCCACTCCGCCCAGGTACGAGTCCAGCTGGTGGGCGTGCATTCTGCTCGGATTGATGCTGCTGCTGATGCCGTGGCCTTGGTTGCTGTTGTGGAGCAGCTTGCCGCTGTGCTGCAGGTTGTTTAGTCGGTTGCTGTGGCTCAGGTGCAGATTCGAGTTGAGCGCATAATCGTTTATGGTTCTGCAGGAGAGCAAAAGAGGAGACACATTTTAAAATGGATAATTTAAGTAACTATAGGATCAATTCAACTTTATTTCAAATCAAAAGCCGATATAATATGTCAAAATTATAATTTAAATATATGAACTTTTATTTTAAAATACCAAATGTTTAAATTTATAATCAAAAAAAAAAATCTGCATTCATATTAAAATGATATGAATGACTTAATCTTTAAAAAATATCAAATTGACCATCACATATCAATCTGATCTTATGTCAAATTTTGTTCAGTGTATTAAATGAAAAATATATTTTTTACTTTTTTTCCCTTTCAGTATTTGTGTTAAAAAAATTTTGTTTTGAAATAAAAATCATAATATTTTTTTAATTTAACGATATGACAGATATTTAATTTATATTTTAATTATTTTCAACTTTTAAATAAAAAAATTGTAATGCCATTTTAATATGGATAAGAAAAATATTTTCTTCAAAAATATTGCATACTTTTGGGATACATCTTTCAAAAAAATTACAGTCAACTTTTGTGCAGGCAAAACGAAAGACTTAAGACACAAACTTCAAGAAAAACGAAAGAAAAAACGAAAGAAAATACATGTGTGATATTAACATGATATTAATATTTTTTTACGACTACCTTAGGATAATATTTAATAATTAATTAAAAATAATTAATAAAATAAATTAATAATTAATAATATATATAAATAATAATAAATTTCAATTATTTTGTATTATTTTTTTCTCAGCCTACTCTGTCCAAATTACCTATTTCCCTTGACAGCCATTTTGGCACGCCTCGCAATTAATTAATTAGCCAGGGGAAGTGGCGGCAATTAACTTTGATGGCATCTGTCTGCGCATCTTCGGCTGCACTTGGATTCACCGGGTGCCCTTTTCCGAATCACTAAACCAGGTCAAGTCTGCTGCTGCTGCTGCTGACTCACCTGATTGCCGTTTCCGCGGCAGCTAACAAACATAATGATAATCATAATCTAAGCTAAGAGAAACAATACGGCGACAAATTAATTGAAAGCTGAGAAGCGATGCACAAACACCTGGCATTTGTGGCTGAGTCTCGTTTGTCGCTGCTTTCCACCTGTGGCAACATAAAGGTCAACATAAAGAAACAGAAAGCCGCGAAGACGACACTTTCTTCCAGTTTATTGCATCAACGGTGGCATCGCCGAATGGCGAATGGCAAACGGAAAATGGAAGCGGGCCGGTAGCAGGTGTCAACAAAACAGGGCAGGTGCCACGAATTACCCACGAAACGCCAGAAAAGCCACAAAAACCACAAAGCCAACAAAGCTAACAAATCTGACAAAACCCACAAACATTCGGCTGAGAAAGAAAAAAAGTGAAATAAGCGATTTGGCAATCGCTTTGCAGGCCAGTTGGTCAACCAAAGTGGCAAAGGGGGCTAGGAAAATTATGATCTTTAAGGGTGTTAAGAGGTGCAAACCTTTTCTGGGCTCCCACTGATCTCTAGTTGGTGATATAATTGAAAAAGTCAGCAAATAATATTTAACGATGAATTTCCCTAAACATTTAAGTAAGTAACTACAGAGAAAAGAAATTGACAAAATATTAATTTTATATTTTTTAAAGAACAAATTATTCACATCATTTTGATAAGAATAAAAATAAATCTTATCTATATTTTATTTTAAATACATTTTTAAAATTTTTATTTTAAAATAAAATAACTGATATGATAAAATATCAATTGGACATGTTTGAATCATCAACTTGACATGAACTAAATTCCCTTTTTATTGATATGAAATATGGTAGAAATAGGGTTATTTCATATTGAATTTTTTCTGTGATACTAAGTTGCCTTTTAAGCGAATTCACTTATTGCTTCGTGCAGCTATTTCAAAAGTATGCACTCTATAAATGCACTCTATTTTTTTACTAAACATATTAATAAATATAGCAAACGCAGCCAAGCAAATAAAATACCTAGTTAATTAGGTTTATAAATTAATACACTTTCAAGGCAAGATGTTAACTTATTTAATTAAATCATACCAAATAATCAATGGATTGTTTGAAGATTGCAAAAATAACAAAGTTCTTTTAAAACACTAACCAAGTAGAGTTCAGTTATCTATATAATTTTTTTTAGTTCTACACATCTACATCTACCACAAATGCTAAGTAGCATGTAGTTAGTGAAGATATATTCAAGAGGAAGGGGATGGTCAAAGTCGAAAGCTGGGAACAGATGGAAGAACGCAGAACGGAAGAAAATAATCATTTAAGAAATTATACTCATGGAATTCTGTGGGTTTTTGTGTGGAATGGGAAAGCTGGAAAGCTGGTGGGAAATTCGCATGTGGCTTTCGATGACTTTTTTGGAAGCTAACTAAAACCAAGGGTTCGCACAAAAAGCAATAAAAAAGACAGATAGATAAATCAATAATAATATCCCCATATTACTTCTGATGGGAGAATGGATTTACAACATCGCTCGTTAAATCTTTTCTAAAATTCTCCATAAACATGTTTAAAGTTCTAGAAATATTTTTACAATCAATTAGTAAATGTTTTAGTCCATTGATTTACGCAACATTTTTCTTGCACGCTCAAAAAAAGTTTACTCTTTTTTTTCCCGATTTTTTCAGCACTCATACAAAATAGTTTTAAACTCTTTTTTCACTCTTTTTTTATATTCAATAGTTAAATTTTGTTTCCAATTTTTTCAGCACTCTAAAAAAATATTTTAAAAATATTTTCACCTTTAAATTCTGTATTTATTTTTAATACTTTTCCAGTTTGTCTGCGTTTTTATAAATCGACACTTCACTGTGACTAATTGATTTTGGCGCGCTTCTATTTTCATGGTTAATTCGTGTGTTCTGGTTTTGGCGTGTTTTGTGGCGATTTCTTTTACCTCAATTTGATGGCAATGTCGCGGCACTTGATGCAGGGCACCTGGCCGGCTTCCTTGGGCGGCGTGGCTGCTGCACTGTCTCCCTTCTCCTTTTCCTTCTCCTTCTCCTTTTCCGGCGCGGCTATCGTGGCATAGAGGCCCTCCTCCGCCTTGTCATCCGCCTCCGTTTCGCTGGCAAAGTCCACCACCAGCTCCTCCTGGTCCCCCGCCGCCGCCGTCTGCCGCCTGCTGAAGTAGCCCACATGCTGGTCCACGCCCGCACTGGCGTCCAGCAGGATGCGCTCGTAGGCGGCGCTCTCCGTCTCGGACAGCGCGAACCGCTGCTCGAACACCCGGATGGGCAGGGCGCTCTTGCGCAGCACCTCCATCCGCTTGTGCCGCAGCTCGATGGAGAAGATCAAGCGAACGCGCACCAATCGCCGCAGGCCCTGGTGTGAGTGTGTCCTGGCCGCCCGCTGCAGACGCCTGCGTTGCTGCCGCAGCTCTAGTTTCTCCAGACCCTTCAGGGATTTCGCATCCACCAGGCCGTGATTGTAGTCCGCCACGGAGGTGAGATCGAGGGCGGAGCGCGTGCGGCGCCAGGGCACCAAATCGAAGTGGGCACCCGCCCAGGGATGGAAGTTCACCTGGCTGACGTTCGTGCTGCGATCTTGCTTGAGTATCCAATCTGATTCCTTCGCTCCCTGCTCCCGGGTCACCACACGGACGTGCGCGTTGCGTGCCGCCGCCTGCGGCTTGTGGCGCTTGTATCGCGGCACCAGTGTGGCCTCCAACATCCGGGCATCCAGACCGTAGTCCCGACGCAGCTGCTCCAGTTCCCTGCTGCTGGCCGTAAACTGAGCACCGTTCCACACGATCACCGGCGCACAACTGGCCATTGGACTGGTACTCTATTCCCACCCCGAAAGTTCTTTCTTCTGTTCTGACTTTTTAGCCACCGCTCGTTTTCCGGTTTCCGCTCGGCAATGTCGCGTTTGTCGCGTCCGCGCTCCGTGACGCCGGCGACGCAAATGTTGGCTGGCCAAAAAAAAATATATACAAACTCCGAGTCCGACTCCAAATCCGCAGTCGATTCCTATGCAAAAACGTTGCGCCAACTGCGCTGCCAGCAACAAACGCCACTCATGATTAAGAGTTTTCTGTTTTCTGTTATTGTTATTGTTATTGCCATTGTGATTATGGGCTGTTTTGTTGCTGTTGCCAGTGTTGCTGCTACTGTTGCTGCTGTTACACGCGAAAAAAAGCAGTTACGTTTACAAATATTTCTGATATTTTAAGGTAAACTTGTGGTATTTAAACACATATCGTTTTTACCATTATTGCATGGTGAAATTGATATTAAAAAATTTATCTTTTTTGATTTCTTTTTTTGGGAGATTTACTGACTTCAAAAAAGAGAGGAGAGAGCAATATGGCGACCTGAAGTACGTGAGTGGGAGCAAGAAAGACGCATTCGGAATTCGAAAACTTCTGTTTTTAGTTCCAACATAATTGTATAATTATTTGCTGTTTTTTTTATTTTTAACAAAAAACAATAAGAATCAGGTTTTTTTTCAAAATATGGGGTAAAGTAATGACAAATGTAAATTCTATAAAATATTTTCCATTTTAACGCTTTTTTATTTTTTTTTAATTTTACATTGATTTTTTCTCCGTGTACCAATGATGTTTGCTCAACATTGAAGAGTCGCGGGCTCAGCTGCCCCCTTTGATTGTATTATTTATTTATTTTTCACGCTCACTGCCATGTCAACTCTGCTCTGGGGCAACTCTCTGCCGGCGTCGCTGTCGACGTCGCTTCACTTGGCTGCGCACGCGTCAACAACAACAAAAGGTAACAACAACAGCAACAACACAAACACAGCAGGCACAATAATATTAACTAAACTCCATCGTTGCTGAAATTATCACTGCTGTTGCTGGGCATTCAACAATTTGAGTTCACAATTCTATTCTCGGCTAATTGACAGCATCGGGCCATTGGCATTGTAGCGGCCAAATTAGCCAACAATCGAAATGACCAACACGAAATAGGCCCCTTTATTATACAGAATATGGAAACTATATGTGGAGACCCCGCCCCTGCCTCATGCACTTTTGAATCACATATATATCTATAATTTAATATAATATTTGTGCATATTTGTGTGTTTCAAAAATATCTTAATAGATTAGTAATACATTAATACTCTTAAAAATCTTAAAATTAAACTTTTGGTATAGAAATTACATTACATGGTATAAACTTTCCAATATTTAGTAGTCCACACAGAAACAAATTTTACAAAAGATCAGATTGATGTGTGAATTTGATATGAATAAAGATCATGCTTAACCGATTTTTCATTAATTGTTTTTGAAAAATACTTAATTTGGTATTTTAAAATGGAATAACTGATATGATATAATATCAACTTAATATAATTAAATTATAAATCTGATATGAAATAAAGTAAAACTGATTCTATTTCATATTGTTTTTTTTTCTGTGCAGATAATATTATTTAGTATTAATGGAATACCACAGTTTTATATTGAACCTAGTATTTTTGTAATACAACGAGTTTTTTGTTTTTAAGACCTTTAAACCATAAATATATAATGGGCTTTTAGCCTTAAACATTGTTCCCATAGCCTTAAAAACAATTTACACCATTATATTTACTTAGATCTTTCTAAGGAAACTAATACTATTATTGAAGATTATTCTAATTAAAACTTGCATTTATTTTAAAATTTACTTCACTAGTTGTATCCAATTTCATCATCGTTTCTAATTTGCCTCGATCAAAGTTTGACTAATTTCCATAGAAAATATGCAATTAAATTGCGAAATATAGTAGTTCTCATTGCCTTTTAGGCCTTTTCCACATGAAGTGCTCTTGGTAGGCGAAGCATGCCAAATATCAATTATGTTTTGCACTAGCTTTGGATATATGCATATACCCCCATAAATATAATATAGTTTTTAGAGCCCCCGTAGAACGGACTCAACTCAAGCGTGGCGAAAGCGAATGAATTGGAGGCGGGTCTGCAGCTTCTTGAGTGGCAATTGGGCAACTCCACCTGCGTTTTCCCCCCGTTTTGCACCTGGAAAATGAGTCACGGGCGGTGTGTGCAAATGGCGTGAAGAGTTTTCATGATTTCTGGTTCAATGGCGCTGCGACTGGCGGGTGTCATACGAACATTACGTGGCTTTCGAGCCTCAGTTGTAGTCGCAGTGCTCCTCAATCTCAACCTCAACCTCAGCCCCTCAGCGTAATATCTTACCCTCTGGGCCATGTGACCCACAAAGGGCAATGAAAATGAAAATGAAAACGCCAGAGATGAGCGCCATTAGGCGACTTAGAAAGGCTGTCATTGGGATTTTGGGGGTTCGGCAGAGTCGTCGTAGTTATAATGCAAATATAACAGAGCACATTATGGTGGCGGTCCATCCGCATTTCACGTATTTCCCATTCAAATTCAAATCCACAATCGGCCGAAGGTTGGCCAAATCGCTGCCAATCAGTCCATCAAAATGCTGTGACACACATCCCATCTCGATAATATAGTTATTGTATTTACTCTTGGCTCACATTGCCCGTGGGCACTCGGCGAAAAATTGCGCAAGGAGTTTTGCATTTGGCCGTTTGGGTTTTAGCCACGCAAATTAGCATGAAGATAATGAGGCATTGGCCAAGAAAACAGAACCGTTAGAAGGCGCTGTAACTCAATATCTATAAAGATTATTGTCTGCTAATCTCCCCATGGAATTTAATAATATTGTTTTAACGGATTTCTCTTGGCGAAAATGTATATAAAACAAAATTATTAATTAAACAAATTAATAGTAAAGTTTCTAAACCTAAACACTCAAGAAAAAAATGCAAACTTTAACTTATAAAGTTCGTGGTATTACAAATATACTAGGCTTAGTATTAAAGTGTGCTATTTAATTATTACTAAATAATATAATATCTAAACTCTGTAGTATTAATATACCAAAAGTTTAATTTTAACATTTCTCACTGTATTATTGTAACACTCATCTTATTAAGATATTTTCGAAACTCAATAGTTTAGAAATATTGTACAAATACTTCACTTTCAATGATAATTTTCTTTTCGGTGTGGTATTAATCTGAAAACCGTTGGATTTTATAAAATCCATTTAAACAGCATTGAATTTTGTATCTTTCGGTGTATTTATATCTAAACTATTGCATTCATATTATAATTTTGCTTCCTATCGATATTTTTTTAAAAATCAAAACCAAAGCAAAGAATCCGGGAAGTAAATCCTTAGTACACTTAACTTTAATTTGTCTGACCCACTGGAAGCTTGATTTAACGGAGGCCAAACTATTAATCAGCAAAATATTCAAGATACGAAAATAAACAAACCAAAAGCATCCGAATTCACCAGCGAACAAATGCTCCAGTGATTTTGAAGGGTAAAACCATAAAAAAGAGAAATAATTTCTTTTGGGTGGGTATACGTATACGTATTCCCCCCATAACTGTGTGCCCCACTCGCCGGATGGGAAGTGAACATAAAAAGCACCACTCGCAGCAACAACAAAGGCCTTAATGGCATTACGGTGGGGCAATAAAAACGAAAGAAGAAAATGAAATGTGCTCGCTACTGCTACTCGGATTTGATCTATTTAATTACGATTTTTTAGGTAATTGCGCAATATGGAAAAATGGGGAAAATAAATATGAATATAAAAATTGGGTTAATTTTTTCGGGATTTTAAATGAATTTTAGGTGAAATTTTATGTGAAAATTCCAGTATTTTAGCTGTAAAAAAAAGGAAAATAATTTTGGAAACATTTTCCAATTTTATATAGTATTTTATAAAACTAAATTTTATATTTTATAAATTAAATTAGTGCTGACTAAAATGATACAAAAAATATTTATATATTTTTGGGAATTAAATTTTTTCCCCCGCCAAATTCTTTGACTTCCGATTTTCGAACTTTGGCGACCTCAACTCGCATACTTTTACTTTTCGCTCTTTTGTTTCTATATCTTTTGTTTCTATTTTTGCCTATCAAAAGCAGAACAATCCGCTAGCCTTCGATCTAACAGTAAACGCTTCGATTTCATCTATCCATCGAAAATCCAAGATACAAATTCCGCACATAAACCAAAATACATCTCGCCTCATCCGTCAATTCGAATTCAAATTTTCGAACGGCCGAGAATCGAAACGCGGGAAGTTTTCACTTTCGTGTGTGTGATTTTGGCGGAAGAGAGAGAGAAAAATGGAAGAGGAAAAGTAGAAAGCAAAAGTCAATGTGCTAAGCTATTGAGCTTTTGATGAGCGGTGATCTATTAAGAATTTTCGGACATCATCAGCGAACAATCTTGGTTTCAAAGATCACTTAGAGAAAACAATATAAAATAATAATAAACATCTGGCCTTTTAAACACAGGGTTTTTCTATAGTTAAAATGGACTGTATATTCGAATATATTAAAGTTTATTATAAAAACACCTTAATACCAAAAAATTTGATTTTTTCAATTTCTATATTAAAATCATTAAAAATACTATAATTAAAATGTTTCTTTTTTCTACACCGAAAAAAAGAACATTGAAACTAAACTATTTGTATATTAATTCTAAACTATTAAGTTTCAAAAATTTCTTAATAGGATGAGCATTACATTAAAACTGCCAGAAATGTTAATATTAAACTTTTGGTGTAGAATTTACATTACAAAATATAAACTTTTTAATATTTAGTACGATATTAATACTACAGAATTCAAATACTATTTTATTTAGTATTAATTAAATACCACACTTTAATACTAAATATAATATATTTTTTTTGAGTGTAGTGATAAAAAAAAGCTCGATCTGCACTTCCCTCTCTTTTTCTCTTTACAATGTATCCCCATCTCTCTCGGTGAATCTCCCGTGTCATTCATATGCAAAACAGCGTTTATTCAATCACTCATTCATGCGATTCAAATGAAGTTCGTCTGTGAAAGTAAGCCATGGCAAAAGTCCGAGAAGCAAACATTTGTCCAACAATCAGCCGACAACAAATGGACAAACAAGTCGAGACATCTGCATCTGTCCGTTCACCTGAAGACTCACCTAAGTTGTGACAGGTCGCGGTCCCTCCCCCTGTCTCCCTGTCCTCCTGCCCCGCCCCCTTGAGAAAAACGAAATCTGCAAGAGGAGGAGATCGGTGAATGCCCTGCCGTCGAGTGGCGACTGCAAATGAGTCAACAGCCTGGCAAACATGAATGCAAACATGAATATGCAGAATACCCTTCACCGAACTTTGAACCGCGCCATATACTCAAAGCTTTGAGTTTGAAAATCTGTGGAAATATAATGGAAGCTGCTCTAGTTTTAAAGGTTGTCTACCATACCGAGGTATTCAAAGTCCATTTCAAGATCTCTTTGATTGCAGGAAATCGAAGAAAATTGTTGTTTTTTTGATTTAGAGTAAATCGATTTTTTTAGAACTTTAAAAAATTAAATAATTCTAAATATAATTTAAATTTAGGTAAATCTTTTTATATTTCCAAAAGTATACCTATTTTTATACCCGTTACTCGTAGAGTAAAAGGGTATATTAGATTCGTGCAAAAGTATGTAACAGGTAGAAGGAAGCGTTTCCGACCATATAAAGTATATATATTCTTGATCAGGATCACTAGCCGAGTCGATCTAGCCATGTCCGTCTGTCCGTCTGTCCGTCTGTCCGTCCGTCTGTCCGTCCGTCCGTCTGTATGAACGCTGAGATCTCGGAAACTATAAAAGCTAGAAGATTGAGATTTGGCATGCAGATTCTAGGGGTTAATACGCAGCGCAAGTTTTTCACGCCGATGTGCCACGCCCCCTCTAACGCCCACAAACCGCGAAAAACTGTGGCACCCACAGTTTTGAAGCTAGATTAACGGGAAAAGGAATGTGTATTCGTTTCATCAATACATATTGATAGACCAAAGTGGGAAACCCCCCTCCCCCCCTAACGCCCACAAACCGCTAAAAACCTTGGCACCCGTCTGTATGAACGCTGAGATTTCGGAAACTATAAAAGCTAGAAGATTGAGATTTGGCATGCAGATTGTAGGGGTTAATACGCAGCGCAAGTTTTTCACGCCGATGTGCCGCGCCCCCTCTAACGCCCACAAACCGCGAAAAACTGTGGCACCCACATTTTTGAAGCTATATTAATGGGAAAAGCAATGTGTATTCGTTTCATCAATACATATTGATAGACCAAAGTTGGAAACCCACCTCCCCCCTAACGCCCACAAACCGCGAAAAGCTGTGGCGCCCATAGTTTTAAAGCTAGAGCAAAAGTGTAAACGCAATTTTGTTTGGGTTATTAACGCCTACCGAAATGTAGAAGAAATTTTTTTAATTTTTTGAAGCGGCTTCTTGGTTTGCCCTGCTTGAGACTGCTGACTTTAGCTGAGTAACGGGTATTTGATAGTCGAGGCACTCGACTATAGCGTTCCCTCTTGTTATTATTTTACTCTTTTAAATATCAAGGGACTAACTTATTTATGCTACAAATAAATACTTTTATAAGCATAAAAAAAAATAAATTTAGTTGTTGATGTTAACAATTTAAATCTATTTGATTGAAATCATTCATTTAATAAAAAACAATGATTATTATTAAAGAAAATTTTTAAAACTAAAGAGCTTAGTCGATCCATTTGATTTATTCATACTAAACAAAAATTGTAAATAAATCAAACATCTCAAGTGCAAGTGGAGCCGCCAAACATCAATGAACTTGCTGGATTTATGGCTCTCCCTCGGCGGCTTTCTGCGCTCTGCTAATGACCAAATGCGTGCAGGTCTTGGCCAAATCGAACGGGGGCTGCGAGCACTTGGACAAATGGCCAATTACGATTGGCGACAACCGCACAACAGCGCACAAAGGCACAAACGCCACACCGATGGGTGGGAAACCCGTTCGAGGCGATGGAAAACATGGAAAGATGCAAGATGAAAATGCAGCGAAAAATGTCGTATGTAAACGGTTGCCTTAATAATCGACATTGGTGGAAAGTTGCAACTGCCAGCCGGTTGTTGACCGCATCGATATATATATGTACAGATGTAAACAAATATGTATATACCTATAAATATACTTGAAGCGAGCTCCTTGGAGTCTGGAGTCTCGGCAAACGAAAGCAAAAGGATGGGAGGCGACTCGCCCCTCTGGAGCAAACAAACGAGTTCCCCCAGAAATTTCACTTTTTCTTTTGCCGTTTCTTAGTTTTTGGCTCGTTTTTCGCTCAGTCTTAGATGGACGCGACTCCTTTGGAAATCGGTAAAAGCGTTGCTAATTAAAGCAATCGCAAATTACACAAATAAATAATGCCACAAGTAATGAGCGTCTGGCAATTGCGATCATTGCGATCGGCTTGCGATATTGTACCTGTAAGTAGCTCGCCAGAGTTGAACGAACGGAAATGAATCGCAGATCGCAGTCGCAGGGAAAACCAAACATCGCACCGTCCAGAAGATAATCTCAATTTGATTGGCTCTGGCCCCGGAATTAGTCACAGAATTATTAGCCAAATTGAAATCGAATTAACCGAAAATGTGCCAGCAACGAACAATCAAAAATAATGGTGAGTAAAGTGTGGAGCAGAAAGGAAAGAAAGTTATAGTGAGTCGAATATTAAAGCACCCTATGATATAATATATATGGAAAAATTATATTACATTAGAGAAGATATTCTAGAAAAATTATAAACCATATTAAACAATTTTAAGGAATTTTTTAAAAATAATATTAAATATTATAAATATTATATTATCATAAAAATAAATAATACAAAAATTTACCAATGACAATACTATACACAACCAAAAAAAAACATTATTCAACTCTTCAAACTCGTTATATTACAAATATTACAAATATACTAGATCCAGTATTAGTGCGATATTCAATTAATACTAAATAATAAAATATCTGAACCCTGTAGGATTAATATTATTCTAAATATTATAAATTATAAATAAATATTATAATTAATGTAATACTCATCTTATTAAGAATACTTTGGATATTAAATAGTTTAAAATTAAACAAATAGTTTTTAATCTGTTTGGAATCTCCTCCATATAGAGTATCACATATAATGCGAAAAATTTCATTAAGCTCAGCGATTGCTATGCAATAATGAGCGAGTTTTCCGAAGGGGAAATCGGGGTGTTTGTGTGTGTGTGCAACTCCGAAACAAAACCAAATTTTATGCGGTCTTATTATTACCCATTTTTGTTTTCTTTTTTTTTTTAGATTCTACGCCGCTCACGCCAGTGGATATGGGCTATGGATATGGGCATAGATATATGGATATGGCCAGGCTGGTCCGTTCATTTATCACGGCACACGCTCTGGAGCCGAATGGCATGTAGCATGCAGCACGTTGCACATAGACGCATTCGGCAGGCGGTGGTTACAACACCAACACCCGTCATAATTATCGCAGCAAGTCGTATAATCAAAGCCAGCCCAAAGGGTTGTATAACTTAGGCAAATCAAGCCATGATATGATATGATACATCGTGTTTCGCGGAGAAAGTCATCAACTATCCGTGGATTGACTATTTTAAGACCGTTCGCCATGGCCTGCGGCACGGAAGATTTTTATAGCCTGGTGTGTTCTTAACGTTTATATATAGGAAAGTTGCCCTCCAATGTAAAAATATGGTTTATAATCACAATCAATAAACAATAAACAATATAAACTTAATATTTGTATAATTATTATAGTAAGAATTCTTCAATACTTAATAAGCAAGTTTGAAATCTAGGACCTTAGATTAAAGTTAGGAACTTAGTAGTGCAGGTTCTGCAAGGTTTGACGTCAAATTTTGTAAAGAATTCTATCTTTATCAAAAATTTTAGGCTGAGATTGCTTAAAAATTAAATATATTCGTTAATAATATAAAAGAAAAATATTCTAAAACTATTTTTTCTAAAATCAATGGCTTTTTAATAACTTTTGCTAGCTGGCATTAAATCTTATTGATTTGATTGCATTTATTTTGAGTGAAACTCCCACGATATAAACGAGATGCCTTCCATGACATCTGTTCTCCTGCCTTCAGAACTTACCGCAGAGCATTTCCTCTAGAGATCTGCAATAACTAGATTTTCCAGTGGTTCCTGATTGATTGATTGATTGTTTGATTGCATTCACGCACGCACACTCACAAGGAAAAGCACATGATTTTCAGATGATAATAATCCATGTTCTGTACGCATATAAGTTCACGAACTGGTTAAAAAAAATATATATCTTTAAACTTGCAACTGCATTTTTTGGAAATTAAATCCGAGTTCGTTGCCTAAGTCTTTTGTTTTGCTAGCGGTAAACGGTGGAAAAAGAGTCGGGAAAAGGCTGTTTTTCTCGTGGAGCGCGGCACGTGCTGAGCGAACAATGGTCGCGGCTTGTTTGAGTCGCAGGTTTCAGCGCGGCGATCGGCGAAAGAGATGGCGTTGCAGTCGGCGAAAGAGATGGCGGAGAACGCCGGAGAAAGAGACGGCAATGGAGGCGATTCGACGGAGATTTGGACCAGCTTGGCCAGCGGTCGTCGAAGAAATGTAAAAGCCAAAAGCAGCGGACCCCAAAGAAGTGCCGAGCGAGAAAGCTCCCGGCCCGGCCTTCTTGCTGTAGCCGCTGATGTTTATGTGTTTATAGCCATACTCTTTCGCTGGGTATTTCAGTTACTCGCCGAAATATGTACCATTTGTCGGGGAAAGCTTTTCTTTGACTGAGTCCAAAGTCTTATAGAATATTAATATTATAGTCGCTGGACAAGAATAAGTTATTATCAAGCTATTTTATCTCTCTCATCAACTCATACTCAGACAATAAATAACTGATATTAATGTCAAATTTATGCTTCAAACATATCAGCTTAATAGTTTTTCAGTAATATTATTTTTAAATATCGAATATAATATTTTTTACACAAATATTGAAAATCACTATAAATGATCTTTGATCTTTCAAAAAATATTTTTTGTATTTTGTAAATTATTTAGCATACTTTTTGGAATAATTATCATATTTTTTATCATTTTTTTTATTTTTAAATATCGAATATAATATTTTTTAAACAAATATTAAAAATCAATGATAAATGATTTGATCTTTAAAAAAATATTTTTTGTATTTTTTATATTATTTAGCATACGTTTTGGAATAATTATCCCATATTGATAATGAGGTAATTATTAGATTTAGATGTAGAGTATATATCATATTTAACAGATTTTCTTCATATTTATAAATCCCAGAAATTTGTTATTTAATAAAACTATTTTACCGCCTTTCTAGCTTGGTAAAGACTGCGTGCACTTCCACTCGAAAGTTTCGAAAGGGTATTCAAAACTTGTGTCTCAATGTTCGCAGTACACCTGGTGCCGATGTAAACATTGGCTCATTTGAGTGATGCGCTTGTATTTAGTTGATTTTCGATGCGCTTTTTGCACATTGCTAGACTTTTTCTCGCTCGCCGCTTTGTAGCCTCAGTATGCTGGAATTTTTCTTCATTTGTTGCCGCTTAGCGGCTGTTGTTTCTGCTGCTGCTGCTGTTGCTGTTGCTGTGGTGGGTATAATTTTATTCAATAGAATTTATGCTTTTTTATGGTCAGGCTGGTGGCGCGTCATGCGCGGAAACCTCATCGCTAACGGTGGTTTATGGCCAGTTTAAGGTTTTGTGCATAATTGTTTGGCTTGAGTCGTTCGTTGCTCTTGGTCCGCGGATCTTTGGCTCTTTGTCTACGTCCCGTGCTGCAGAATGGGGCTCATTTAAATGCAATCAATCAATGACTTACGCTCAATTAGCCAGTGCAATTTAATGGAAATACGAAAACACTTCATTAGCGATGCCACTAATGAGGCAACAGAGCTTTACGACGTGTTTACTTTGTCGCCCGGCCACTTGGACCGCGAACTTTGAACTCTGCACTGCCGCAAAGTGCATCGAATTGCAGTCGATCGACATTATCGCTTTATAGAGTGCCTACATCAATGAAATCGAAGATAAAGCGTTGCAAATTGCCACTAGCTTAATTTTTAATTGATCGTGGTATCATTGCTTAATTTCTTAATTGATTTTGAGATGTGCGAGCCCATAAATCAAGATTAGAGAAATTTAAGTTGGGTGATCTAAAATTGGACACAGTGCTATCTAATATCTATCCAATACTTAAAAAAATGGTCTGTGTTAAATGCTGATTACTCCTCTTAGCCGTTAATATTCATTACCTAAAACTATTTAATTTTATCCTTTAATACCATATACATATATATTTTATATATGAAATGAAATGAATTGCTGAGGTTTGCGATTAAAGAACATTTTAGAATAACTTAAGAAAATTTAGTTCTTAATTTAAAAACTACCTAAAATCCACTGATTTCATAGAATTTTTAAACGAAACAATTTCAGTATTTGTACAACATTATATTTTTAAAATATAGATTTTTAAGCTTTAAACTTTTCTAGGATTAAACAAATATTGTCTTGACAAACCAAAAAATTAAGAACATTCTTAAAAAAATATTTCTATATATTATAAAATGTTTTAAGAAGAAAAAAAGTCGTAAAAAACCTAATGGATGTTATTAAATATTTCGCTGCTCTTAGAAAACGCATACAAAAATGATATAATCCTCAAAACCAATATAAACCTAATAAATTGAAATAATTTTATTATATGTGAAAACATTTTCGGAGAATATAAAATTGTAACGTTATATTTTCTAGGATTAAGCAAATATTATATTAAAGTTATATATTCTATATTTTTGTAAAATGTTTTAAGAACTAAAACAAGTCGTAAAAATCTTAAAGGATATTAGTAAATATTTCGTAGCTCTTAGAAAGCGTACACCATAAAAAAATCGTAGTATATCTCTTAATACTCGTTATAGGTTTTGATAAAATAATAAATAATTAAGCTATCTGCTCTGTAGTGTTCATGGTTTACCAATTATTATAAAGTTTCTATATTTCAGCTTATCAAGATATTTTTGAAACTCAATAGTTTAGTTTCAAGAACATTTTTTTTTGTCGGTGGCAAAGTCCCCAAAACCAATATAAATCGAATAAGAAAAGATATTCACTTACCTGATGGCCGCCGACTGGTGGTTTGCCAGCATTCGCATGCTGCCGCCGAATCTGTGTGACTGCAGCGGGTTCTGGTTCTGATTCTGGTGCGGATCGAACTCTGGATCGGGGGGATAGCCGCCGCTGGGCAGGTGCCGGCTGATGCGGCTGGCGTGCGATCCCCGCTCCGAGTTGCACTTGGAGCCGCACAGTGAGTTCTCGCAGAAGCGACAGCACTTGTTGTAGCTGAAGGTGGAGGTGCACAGCGTGCAGAACGAGTCCAGCTGCGACTCGGCCTGGTCGTCCTCCAGATCAACCTCCTCGTTGGCAGACGGATGATCCATTTCCACCTCCAGACCGCGATGATGGCGGCGCAGCTTGATCGTCTGCGTGTGACTGCTGCGATCCTCGTCGGAGCAAAAGTGATAGGGCTCGCTCTCGGTGTCCTCCTCCTCGCCCAGACTGCTGCCCGCACTGCCCTCCTGCTGGTGGCGCTCTGGCGCTCCCGGCGAGATTCCAAAGCTGCTCAGCGGACACGAGGGGTAGCGGGTGAGCGGAAAGGGCCGCACACTGTACTTGCTGGCCATCGACAGGTTCTCGTTGAAGTAGATCACATTGGGCGACGGCACCACCTGGCCACCGGGTGCCGCCCTCTCGCGTTCCCTGTTCCTGTCCAGCTCCCTGTCCATCTCGCAATCCCGGCTGATGCTGAGATCATGGTACTTCCGCAGGAAGGCCGCATTGCAATCGGCCGCCGTGTATTCGTGCAGTTTCTTCGGCTTTTGGGCGGGCGCATGCTGGATATTTGCTTTGTTGTGATTCGAATTGCTGCTGTTGTTCGTGTTGCTGTTGCTGCTGCTGCTGCCGCCGTTGTTGTTGTTGTTGCCGCCAGAGCGCAGCAGGTCAAAGAGGCGCTGCTTGAGGTCGCGCATGGCCACATGGGGTTCTGCAAGTAGAATTTAAATTAAAATTTACTTAAAAGAAATAAATGGTCAAATGGTTTGAGTCGCAACTAAACAGTTTGAGAGCCACTCGGGTTGGAAACTTGGCTGTACAACTTTGGCGGCAGCTTGTGGTATTTCCGAAACAGCGGCGAACGGTAACACTAGACAAAATAAATAAATTTTTTTACGCAAAATAACGAGGAGCACTTGGTCTGTGATCGAATTAGCCTAATTAAAGCAGGTAAATCAACTGAAGCAGGTGGCGAACCGAAAGTGGAACTAATTAGCTCTGTGCCCACAGCAAAAGCCAGCCGAAGGAGCCAAAGATGAGCAGCCAGCGCGGCAATGTGAGCCGCACACGTGCGCAGAAGCACAAAAATCGTCATGTTTTCAAAAACGATCTGCACGACAAGACGCCGCAGCAGCTGCGATTGAATGCGATGCACGTGTCGACGGTGTGCCAGCGGTGCAAGGAGCAGATCGAGTGGAAGATCAAGTACAAGAAGTACAAGCCGCTGACGCAGGCCAAGACCTGTGCCCACTGCAAGGAGCGGACAGTGAAGAAGGCCTACCATGTGGTCTGTCGCGACTGCGCCATCAAGGCGAACGCCTGCGCCAAGTGCCTGAAGAGCGCCAACGAGGTGGCCATCGAGGAGCCCCAGCCGACGCCGCGCGAGGAGCAGCAGCTGCAGTCCGAGATGGACCGCCTGGTCAAGTCGTTCTCGGAGCGCAAGCGGCGCGCCTTCCTGCGCTACATGAAGAAGGGCAAGAAGCAGGCGAAGGGCGATGATCAGGAACAGGGCGAGCTGGATGAGCAGGAGCTGGAGAGCCAGGAGAAGGCCAAACGGGTGGCGCACACACGCGACGAACTGCTGGACAAGATAAAGCAGCTGAATCTCGCCGCAGAGGATGACGAGGACGAGGATGACTCGGACTTTGATTCGGAGGAGGATGAGGATGACTCCGAGTTCGACTCCGAGGAGGAGGACGAGGACGACAGCGAGGAGGAGCCACAAAAACCTGTCCCCAAAACGCCCACCAAGGGGAAATAAACCTTTTTTTTGTCAACTACTTATTTTGTTTTGTGCTCCCTGGTCGATCGGAGAAAAAGGATAAACCTCCGAGGCTAAGTAAGCCCTATAATGCTTGGTGAACTTGCCTAAATGGCCCAGAAAGGAAGCCGAGCAGCTGAATCTGCAGCGAGAAGCATCAGAAACAGGAATCCCATATCCCAGGAACCCAGCCAAGGCTAAATAAACCAATCATTTAATGCCCATTAGTTTTGTTTACCTCGCGGTAGCCAAAGTGAAAGAGATGGCCAGTTTGTAATGTTTCAAAATCTTGGAAATATGTTGAGAGCTTCAAGTGTATCAATCAGCTTTTAAATAATATTCCTAGGAAAGCTTTTATATAGGTAGAAATATCTACTAATTGTTCAACCTTTGAATGGTATTTTCTGTTGGTCAATAATTTGTTAATAAATATTTTTATTTATTGTTTAGCGCCTCCTGTTTTCCCCAAAGCTTAAAAATTCAAGGAATGGATAGTTTTCCCCTAATGTTTTATTTGAAATTCTTTTAGAATTATATGGGAAATATTAGTAATCCTCCTGGGGGTCCGAGGTCTGGCGAGGTAAGAAGGTTTTGGTTGGTGGCCAACTGGAAGGCAGCTGCGATAGCGGCAACTGGGCTGGAGATGGTGTCCAGTTCATGGCCATATTTGGATCGTAGTTTTCCCGCTCCATCTTCTTCTTTTTTGGGGCCGGGGGCAAAAACTCCTCTTCCTCCATCCCTAACAGCCGGTCCTCAATCAAAGAATTGGTCTTATTCCTTTTCTGCGATGTCCCCATCATGGCGGCTCCCTGTTCAATGTCCATAGCTTCTGCTTCCTGGCCGAAAATCTCCGCTTCGTATTCGTGAACGTCCATTATTTTGTGACTGAGCTCAATTGAGAAATGTCAAATATAATGACATTAATATATAGTGTTATTAATGACAAAGCCTACAAAATGTTTACCCCCCTACAATATTGCTAATCGTAGTAGCAAACTGAGTACACACTTTAAAATCAAATAATACAACTCACTACAAAGGAGAAAGATAGACATCAAATATATCTTATTATGTTAATAAATTCTATATTAAATGTTAAAAAATGCTATCGCAGACACAAGGAATTTAAAATTTATAAAACAAAACTCCCATTAATGTTCTTAAAAACCCAAGTTGTATGCAAGAACAATTATTTTTAACATATTTGTAAAAATCTGAAAATATATTACTTATAAAGAATTTTATAAACATAAACAATTTATTAGAAACAAGAGTTTTCTTAAGTTTAAATATGAAAAATTACTTTTGAAAAGAACCGCTTCTATCGATTATTTTTGGAGTACCATCGATATATCGATTAAAAGTCAGCTGTCTTCGTGAAGCTGATATCGATTAACTTCACAAATTAACAAACTCAGCCAACTTAACAATAATAGGCCAAGAAAAAAATCCTTTTCTTTTCGCTTTTTGACAGACGAGACCGGTTGTGCTTTTCCTTGCGCAGTGACAAGCAAATTTTCCACATTTAGAGCGCAGCGCATAAGTATTAGAAATATTAATAACAGATAATGGCGGACAACAGGAAAAATTCGCTTCGTGGCCGTCGCTATGGCAGGAATAAGGGGCCGCCGATGGCAGGAAATCCGAATCCGCCCGGGGGAAATGTGGCCAACGGCCAGGAAACAGGCCCAAGGAATTCCGGCAAGGCGCCGAACCAGAGGGCCGCTCACAAAGCCCCAAAGGCCGACGCGGGTGACAAGCTGAACGCCAAGGACGAGGTGGCTCTGCGCAAGCTGGTCAGCGACTTCGTGCTGAGCCGCGAGCCGGAGCAGCAGCTCCGTGGACTGACCAAGTCGCAGCGTAGCTACGTCCACCGACTGGCCCAGAGTCGTGGCCTGAAGACGGTGAGCAAGGGTGCCGAGGAGGATCGCGTCCTGACCATAACGCGTCCGCAGTCGGAAGGTCTGCAGCACTACATGCTGGACAACGCCAAGCTGCACATGAGTCCCGCGCTCATCAAGGCCTTTGGCCAGATGTACGGGCCCCTGGAAATACGTCTCGACACCACGCCTCCGCGTTTTTGGCGCCGCAATCCGCCTGTTGAGGAGGAGCGTCGGCGACCAAACTTCGGACTGGTCGGCCAGCGTCTCATTCCGCCGCCAGAGAGCAATCGCAACAGGGGCATACAACAGGAGCGACAGAGCCTGCCCATCTTCAAGCAACGTGAGAACATCCTCGGAATGCTTGAGCGCGAACAGGTGAATAGAATTCATCCATTATCGATGTGATTACATTTTTACCATACTTCCTACTTCCCCACAGGTTCTGATCATCAAAGGCGCCACTGGCTCGGGCAAGTCCACCCAGTTGCCGCAGTACATCCTCGAATGGGCCACCGAGCAGCGTGCTCCGGTCAGGATCGTGGTGAGTCAGCCACGTCGCATCGCAGCGATCAGTGTTTCAGAGCGCATTTCGAAGGAGCGCGGCGAGGCGCCGGGCAGTACAGTGGGCTATCAGATTCGCATGAACAGTGAGTAGATGTTAGCCACGTATTCCAGAGGATTTCACTAAAAACTATACTGGACTTTGTGACAGGCAAAACCAGCAGCCAGACGGTTCTCACACTGACCACCAGTGGTTGCCTTTTACGTGCCCTGGCCATGGATGGCGAGGCTTTCTTTAAAAGTGCAACGCATTTGATCATTGATGAAGTGCACGAGCGAGATCTCGATACAGACTTCCTGCTCCTGGCGACAAAGCTGGAGTTGCAGAGGAATCCCCATCTCCGCCTGGTGCTCATGTCGGCCACCATGGATCTGAAGGCCTTGTCCGAATACTTTGGCAAGGCCAATGTGATCGACGTGGAGGGACGCAGCTTCGGGGTGAGGATTTTTCACCTGGAGGACATACTCAGTGAAACTGGCTACATGACGCCAAGAATGGAGAACTTCTTGGGGGAGCCGACTGGCTACGAACATCCCGGCGAGCTGCTAGCCGCCTATGCCGGTGGCCGCACAATGATAGATCCCGACATCGACAACGATTTGATCGTTTCGCTTCTGGAACTATTGCTGCGCCGCGGGGACAGTGGAGCGGTGATTGTATACCTGCCAGGTTACAATGACATGACCGCGCTGATGGAGCGCCTAGAAATGGCTTTGCCGCGGAACCAGATGAAGATCCTGCTGCTCCACAGCCAGGTGGAAAGCAATGAGCAACGAAAGGTCTTCCGTGTGTATCCTGGTATACGGCTGAAGATCATTCTTAGCACTAATATTGGCCAAACCTCCATTACCATTCCGGACCTACTCTACGTCATCGACACGGGTCGCGCTAAGATGAAAATCTATGACCCGACCACGGATGCCTCGCAGCTGTGCAGTACATGGATCTCGCAGGCGGATGCCAAGCAGAGGGCGGGAAGAGCTGGACGCTTGCGCCATGGCATCTGCTATCGACTCTTCGATAGCGACAGCCTGGCCAGGATGTCGCTGTACACCATTCCGGAGATCATGAGGCGCACCCTCGACGAAATATGCCTGCTGACCAAGGTGGCCGCTCCGGATAAGAAAATAGAAAAGTTTCTGGCCCTGGCATTGGATCCGCCGCAACCGGACGCGGTGGTGCAGGCGATTTCGAAGCTACAGCTGCTGGGCGTGCTCAAGGAAGCCGATGAATCGATCACGCCGCTGGGACGCATCATTGCCGAACTGCCCCTGGGCGTTCAACTGGGCAAATGCCTCGTGTACTCCATCTACTACCGCTGTCTGGGCAGCATGACCATCATTGCAGCCTACCACTCGGTGAGGGATCCCTTCGTCATCAACACAGAGCGGGGCAAGAAGCCAGGCCAGCCAAACGCACGACTTTCTTTCGCTGGCGACGGGATGAGCGATTCTCTGGCCGCCCTCCAGCTCTACAAAGAATTCACGAGCCTGAGGCGCAACGAAATCGGTGATTTTTGCGATCGCTATTTTGTGTGTCGCCACGCGATGGAGATGTTCGTCTCGGCCGTCGGCTCTCTACGCGAAACCGTGTACCGCATCTTCCGAATCAACCCGGCGAGTGCCCGCTTGGCCTCGTCCCTCGATCAGGACACGAACATGATCCGACTGGCCCTTACAGCTGGCTTGTATCCCAAGCTGGCGTATATGGACCGTGAGAACAGACACCAACTGGTGGCCGAAGGGGACCCCTACATTCAGGTATCGCGCACCTCCTGTCTGCTGGGCAGGAAGAAGCAAAAGACCTTGGCGAGTGAATGGATTTTGTTCGTCGATAAGAGCCGCAGTGCGGACCAGCGTTCAACTTTGGAGCATACAACGCTGGTGAGTGGCTTGATGGTGGCTTTGACTGGCGGAAAGCAATTCCGTGTTGAATCTATCGGTTCGGAGGCGCTTCTGTGCCTGGATTCGTGGGTGCGTATCAGGTGCCCCGAAGATTTCGGGCACAAGCTTCGCAATTTTCGGAGGCTGATGGAAGGAGAGGTGGCCGAGATGGTGGAGACGCGCAAGCTCAGCTCCGCCGCCAATTGGTTGGGCCCGGATGCTGTCTGCAAACTGATGAAGGAGGATGTTCCATCTATGTGCTTGGCCGAGGGCCGGAGCATGCCCGATGAGGGCATCTGTGATAACGATTATTAGAACTTAAGCTTCGGAATCAGCCAAAAACAAAATAATGCAGTATTCGCTAGGTGATTGACCCGTGGTAATGAAGCCACGTTTTAACGATGTACTTATATTTGTACAGTGCGTTTCAAAAGCCTAAGACAGCCTATCGTACCTGATTAGGGCAGCTACATTCACAACTAAGAGGCTAACGAATATTAATAAAGCTCATAAAGCTTTGTTACATTTTTACACAATTTTACAAAATTTATATACGAATTAATAAACTACATCGATTGCAACCATCTTTTGGCCTGACTTTTAAAATGTATACAGCATTTATTAGGTAATCAAACTTGCATTATAAATATTCTTTTTAAGTAACTGACAAAATATTTAAACTAGATTCCTTTACTGTTGTGATACAAAAAGTCGCCAGAGCGACCGCTAAACCTAAGAATATTTTCGAATATTTAACGAGATCTCTGAACTGCATTCTACCTAGCGTGACAGGTACTAGTTTATCGGCCCTTTTCTGAGTTTGTTTTTGATTTGCACAATAGTCTTATTAGCTTATATGTAACTTTCTTACACACATAAGTATTTCGAGCTTATAAGAGTGTATTTAAAGCGAAAAGCAGATGCTGGTTTTAGTTTATTTCCGAATATTAAACTATATCTGTGTATTTTATTCCACGTCTCAGGACAGGTATTTATTGATGTAACTATTTTAAGCTCTGAAACGCACTGTAGGCACATTGTAGCAGTTGGAAACACACAGGGAATTACAAATGTAAGCCAAAAATATGAATTTGAAGAGTGCAACTGCGGGCACTCCCTGATTGCCGGGTGAAAATATGTGTGCCACAGGTGCCACGAGATGCCAGGGAGATCGCTGCTCGGAGTCGGTGTCAGTGTCAGCGAGCCCAGGTGGTGGGCGTGGTGGCAGTTCCCTGCGGTGCATTGGGCCATGGCAGTCATGGAGCTGGCGTTTATGCTCCACCTGCCCCACCTGCCCACCTGCCTCCCACTGCCCATTCAGGCGCAAACCAGAGCGGGCAAATGGAGAAAAAAGAGTTAATTGCACAGACGACGCAGTCAATAAACCTGAAGTCGAGCTTGTCGCTGCAGCAGCAACAATGGCCACAAAGACACCGAAGCAGCAGCAACAGCAACAGCAGCAGAAAAGACGGCGGCAGCTTACTTACAAAGAAAGTGAAATTAATTTGTTATTTTTCGGTCGATTGTGGCTCTTTGAGCGAAGCCTTTGAAGACTGGGAGAGAGCATGGCCAATCTCCACGGTCGACCCTACAAATTCGATGTCTTTTTCGCTCCCATAGAATGTGTGTTATACGTGCAAAAAAATGTATCGAAATCTTTAAGTCTAGGTATAAATATAAATATAAGACAAAATACTAAAAAAAAGATTTAAATTATACTTATGATTTAAAAACCCATTTTAAATGTATTTTAATAGTTGTAATATATATGTAGATACCTTTTTGAATGTCTCAAGAGTTGAAAGTGCTCTAAACATATGCATAATTGTTGCCTTCACTTCACCATATTTATATTTAAATTATTCGAATTACATTTCCAAAGCTATTTTATTGATACTTCCAAATATTTTGTCATTTTTTGTGTAACTTTTAAAAAATCCGTCCTTGCCTCAAAAACTCTTCAAGTTTAATAATTTAAAAACAGATGATATTATTCATCCATCTCAAATTAAATTAAAGAAATTTTATTAGTTTTTAATTTTAGAAAAACTCTTTTTATACGCCTCAAATGCTAGTTAGAAATATGTTTTTTTTTTAAGGAATCAGTTTATACTAAAAATTTTTCAAATGCATATTTAAGGCTACAAGAAAATGAGAAGTAAATGTAAAATATTTTGGATGTACCTACAACAACAGCTTTTAAGAATAAAATGAAAGTAGACGTTTGAAACGAAACATATATTGCTTTCTAGATTGCAAGGTAATGAACCAAATGAACTGCACCGCAATGTGGCGATGCAACAATATGCAACTCATCAATGGGAACTGCGGGAAATCACAGTGGGCCAACCTCGAATTTTCCGCAATTTGCAAGGAGAATTCCGCAAGAAGCGATGAGAAATGTGGGGCCACCAAGAAAGCCGCAGATCAATTTTCCCAGATGACGACTCCTCCATTGTCGGTGGCTGCCATTGAACTCTGGAGAGGATGAGGCTGCATGAGGAGGAGGAGGCGGTGGTGGTTGAGTGCCAAATGAATGGCAATCGCCAATTGGCATCTGCTCTCGAAATCAAATGAAGTCAAATGGCCCGGTGCGCAGGCAACGCTAATGGATCCGACCATAAACCTGGCCAACAAGTGGCCCGGCTTCCATGGGGAAGCGAGCCAGTTGAATAGTTGAACGCACTCACCATTGCCATCGCCAACGCCATCAACTCCGATTTAAATTGGCCACGGATCGGATCTCCGTTGCCAACCAGCTCGGCAGGTGTCTCCTTGCCTTTGTTTTTGTCATTGTCCGCGGACAGTAAGGCGGAGATTGTCGGACGGAATGGGTGGTGCCGGTGATGCCAGTGGTTCCGTCAGGGTATGTATATATTAAGGACCCCATCTTTGTATCTAAATGATCATCTCATAATGAATTTTCCTCTTAATTAGCATTCCAAACGAGAAATGTATATAGGGACGTTCTTTTACAAACCTAACGAAAAAAAACTATTTTTATTTAGAATTTTTTTACACTTTGCCAAAAAACTCTGTTTAAAAATATGTATATAAATTTAAAACATTCTAATTTGTACATTTCTTTCAAATAAAAAAAAATTTTGGATATCTTTTAATTCAGTTCATGTTTCCGCGTCATTTACTATTATTTTAAAAATTTTTGAATTACAAAAAATTATAATAAAAGTCCCCTGACTATGAATAACAAAAAGTAAAAAACTAATTCTTAACCTAGAAAAAAATTATTTAATTTTTAAATTTATTATTATTTGTTTTTTGTTATTAATGATATATTTTATTTAAGATTTTAATTTTTTAATTTAAAAAGGCATTTATTTTATAAAAATAAATAATATATCAAATTTTTTATTTATAAATTTAAATAGAAATAATTTTTTTAATTTTGTATTTTATTTAACATTTTAAGAAACTTTTTTTTTTTTTTAATTTTTAATAAATGGAGAGTATTTATTTAAGCGTAAAAATGGTCTAAACTTTGACAAAAATTACAACAATTTGTTTAATTTTGGCCAAGCAATATCAGATTTTAATAGTTGTAGTTATTGCAAGCTGGTTCTCTCAGAACCTTCTAAACGGGTATTCGAGTCATCCAACGGCGGATTAAGTAATGGCACCACTCCATCGCACACTCCGCTAGCAGAGGGAAACTTGATCCCACTGGATCGCATCCGCAGTTAGGCGATGAGATGTGAGCTAATGACGGGCCCTCGACTGATTGATGGTCGGCTGTCTTTTTGGGGCCGCCAGTTACAGTTACATAATTACAGCAAATTGATTTCGGCAGAAGTCGCCGCCAGATCTGCGATGCTCCATGCCCGATGATCCCATGGCCCAGGGCTCCCAGAGCTCTCAGATGACATCATCTCACATAATCGCACATCTGCAATAATCCCAGACATTTGTGCAGCACGGAATGCATTTCGGTAATTCCACATTCCAAATTCCGAATACCAAACGGGGGTATTATCATGAATATGTACATATGCGCCATGTATTCGGGGAGGGATTGGACCGAAGGTAAAGCTCGGAGATCACGCCAGTGAAAGTCTGCCCCTTTAGCGGGGTCAAATCAATCAGGCTGGGCGGTGACCCGCCGCTCGGGGAACTGCCTGTCCGCCTGGGTGGCACTCGAAAATCCGAAAATCCCCCTGCCCCCCCAAACCACCGATTCTCCGGGGATTTTCTCGAGAGCAACACCTTTCCAAAAACAACGCCTAATTATGTCATTAAAACGCTTGCGCTTTGTGTGCGCCATTTAACGATAGCGACGATTTGCGAGAAGCTGGCCAGCGATTTCAATTTAAATAAAAAGTATGCTGTCATCATTATTTTTTTTATAATTTTTTCTAACTTCTTTAAGAAATCTTCTTATTATTATCAGAAGAGCAACAAACAAAAAGTATAAAATATAGATAAGATATAATATTAAAATAATACATTTAAAGTTTGTCATCTATTTTATTTTCATTAAAATATTATTTGCAAAAAAAACTTCATGTATTGAAACCATTAATTTTAAAGGTTCTATGCAAGTATTTATTATTATTTTGGTTATTCCTTCCTATTTTTGTCTAAATCCTTAATAAATATATTATTTTTAAGTCTACTGTTTATAGGAAATAAAATTTAATATCAACATTTGTGACGTAAATTTATTTTTTATTAAAATATTTCAAAATACCAAAATAAAAAACCTTCTTATTATTATCAGAAGAGCAACAAGCAAAAAATTATAAAATATAAATAATATATAATAATAAAATAATCCATTTAAAGGTTATCATCCATTCTATTTGCACTAAAATATTATTTTCAAAAACCTTTATGTATTGAAACCAATAATTTTAAATTTCTTTTAAGGTTCTATACAAGTATTTTTTATTATAGTATTATTTTTTTTATAGTATAGTATTTTCTTACAGAATACTATAGTATACTAATACTATTCCTTGGTTGCTTATAGCGGTTCTATCGATCTATGTTTAAAACTTAAACTGATAGCTTTAAGATTCCTACATTTTTGGCATTGTTGTCAAAATAAAAATAAACCTTTTCGGGAGTTTCCCTATTTATTTTCCCTATTTTTTCCGAAAATAATGCGTCTGATTTTATTAAAGTCGAGCGTAATGGGGAGGCTGTGGGGAGCATCGGCGACCCATGACGAACCTTAACTGCGGTAAAAGTGAAGTCATGTGCGAGTCTTTGGGGGCACCGAAAAGTAAAAGCCAAAACGAGAGTGAAGTGATGGCAAAGCAGGCCGAGATCGTGATTCGCATTTGGCCATGGCCAGCAGCAACTGGCCACATGAATGGCCGGCAACTCGAGTCGGCAGCCAGCAGCCAGCAACATTAAGCAGCAGGAGCCGGAAATCTGGTCAGGTTGTGACCCCCGGAAGTCGGCGCCACAATCAATCAATATCGGTGGCTGTATGCCGATCTGTCATTATTTATGCACGACTCGAATATATGGTGTAACGTCTGCTGGTCGCTTGTCACAACAACCTAATGACGGGCCGAATAATTTTGTTTGCCATTTCTTTTGCGGTCATTAAAGTGCCACAAAGTGTTGCCAACGCCGTGGCAAATATTTGGCAGTTCCCGAAAACTGATAATCCACGTTTATATCTCTGTTTCTGTTTATGTAAGCCGAGGCGAGAAATTGCCCAAGCAGTGCGGCAATGGATGGCCGGAGGCGTGGCAGCAACGGCGCCAATCAGTGGCAACAACGGCGATAACATGGCCAGCGCAACAGCAACATCTGCAATATCAGCCACTCTCCAACGGCAGCAGCCACATCTGGCCAACAGTAATCTACACTCAGCGAAAAAGATAAATTTTCGAAATTTATGATTATATTTATTTGTTAAACAGAAGGTTTTTTTTTAATTATTCAGAAAACATAAGTTCTAGATTTGAAATATTTTATTTAATTTATTTGTTCAAAAGGAAGGTTTTTCTAAGTATTCATATTTTTATAATCATAAGTTATATTTTAAAAATATTTGACTTCATTTATTTGTTTTTTTTTTAAGAATTTAGAAAACATAAGATATATTTTTGGAATAATGGAGTTAAATTATTTGTTCAAAAACAAGTTTTTTTAAGTATTCAGAAAACATAAGTAAGATTTTTAAGATTATTCACTATATTTTTTTTTTAGTTTTTCCTTCCTCATTTAAAGGAAATTAATACAAAATCGAATTAAGACTTCAAAAATTTTAGAAAAAGTAATTTAAATTCTAAAAGATTATTATTGTTCAAAACATTTAAAAATGTATTTTAAAAGGGTGTTTTAAAATTATTAAGATAATTTTGAATATAGCTTTTTATTTTTTTTTAATTTTTGAAAGTTTTTTTTTTAAATAAAAAATTGTATTGGACCGAAGGCAAAGATGTGTGAGTAACCGACTTTCACAAATGTTGCAAATAAAATTAAATTAAAGTCAGTATTGTCTTCTTATTTTTTTGAGTGTAGATCAGCAACATGAAGAAAATGCACAACGGCAACACTCTCGAGCATCCACTTGTTGCATAGTCCGAAGTCAAGAGCCTCTGCTTTGGTCAAGCGCCAATTGAGATGTGACAGGTTGTCTGGTCAAGATCTCCGCCGACTGCCCGTCACCCGGGACCACCCCTCCGCCTCCTCCTCCTCCTTCTCCTCCTGCAGCCTGGGGAAAAGGTCATCGGATTGCGGGGCACGAATTAAAAGCTGGCTTAGTCGCAGGCACGAATTGCCTGTCATGATTATGCGATGCTATCCATGATATATAGCCCCTTTAATCTCTTAAGTTTTAATTTTCCCTGTCTTTGCGCATTTCGTTTGCTTTTTTGCAACTTCACGATGGGAAAAATTTATGATAAATAGGGAATTATGACAGACGACAGTGACGAGTGTTCCCAAAAATGCATATTCTGGGTCAGGAGTTTTAAGTTTAAAATAATAAAAAAAATGTTTAATTTAATAACTTTTACTTTTTCATTTCTATATAAAAAATAT
The DNA here is from genome assembly GCA_037075245.1 of Drosophila mimetica. Taxonomy (NCBI): domain Eukaryota; kingdom Metazoa; phylum Arthropoda; class Insecta; order Diptera; family Drosophilidae; genus Drosophila; species Drosophila mimetica. The sequence continues at coordinate 9,453,196 of JBAMCH010000005.1, forward strand.
ACAAGATTTTCCAGTTGGTTTTTCCCACATGCGACAAGTATGAACTTTAAATCGGTTTAAAAATTATTCAAATCTGTCGGGTTAATTTTGATGGCCGATCCGCTTAGCCGCCAATCAATCGGCCAACAAGTGTTATATAAATTGTATAATTTCCGATAACTGTTTGCCAGTCTGATCTTGGCCTAATCGTCTTATGTGCGCGGCATCGAAATGCGTTCGAAAGTTGCAGGTTTTCCAGTTCAAAAAGGCCATTGTGCTGAGTTATTGGGACTCGGCTGGGGCTTATTTATTAACGATGGTTTCACTTTCCAGCCACACAATTATGCTCGGATAAAGGCGGAAAAAAGCGAAGAAAAAAGCCCAATATCATATCGACAAACTACAAACGAAACCAAACAAATTTGTTTATAAATGTCGCACAATATTTATTTGTTGTCGTCATCATCGATTTGTCATTGTTCGCATCGCATCGCGGGGATTTTCGGGGGGGAGGTGGAAATTGATGGGGCCTACGAGCCATTTGACTCCATTCCACGGCAGGTGAAGGGTTGACAATGGGCCATAGAATCGAAATTGGCTGGAAGTGTAACAATGGAGCCCCTGACAAGACCAAGACTAAGCGATTCCAATTCGAAAGCGAGCAGGCGGCGCTCAAATTTATGCATAATTTCTGTGACAAATGCCTTCAAAACGGCGGCGAGAGAGCATGGAAAGTGTGAAAAGTGCATTGATAATTATGATAATTGCCCGGCTCAAAAATAGAAATAAAAGTACAAAATACAAAATACAAAAATAAACTGGGAAATGACAAGTTCAGCAATAGATACATTTTCACGTTGACAAAAAAGAGAGAGAGAGACGCAAGACAATCGCATTGTTCAATTACACTGGCCAACTTTCATTCTTAGCCATGATTTGTGGCGGTTGCCTTGCCGTTTCTTATGCGCTGGCTTATTTCTCTGATTTCCACTGTTTTTGGGTTGCTGCCGCTGCCTCTGATTATATGGTACGTGCTATTTCGTTCGTCGACAGCTACGAGATACAAGATACAAAGATGCACAACAACAGTCAACCGCAAGGCAACCAGCGACATCCCAGGGGGAGGGCCACAAGATGAGGTGAGTGATTAAAGCCAAGGCTATGCGAATCGCAAAATGCCCTACTTTCAAGGTTTTCTTTGATTTTGTTGCGAAATAATGATCAATTTGATGAGTTCAGGGTTCAATTTGGACTTGGCACATATCAATTTGATATGTTCAAAGGGATTCAGTTCGAATTTCGAATTTATGTCGCCATATTGCTTTTTTCTCTTTTTTTCGAAGTCAGAGAACCTCCGAGAGAGAGAAATCGAAATGGAAAGGTTTTTCAATATAAATTTTAACATGCAGTAATGGTAAAAACGATATGTCTATAAGATAAATAATCCGTTTAAATGCATTATTATCTATGTTGAAAAAAAAATTACTTGATTTGAAGATCTATTTTTATTTAACAAAACCTAGAGAGAGAATTTGAAATGGTAACATTTTCCAATATCAAATTTACCATGCAATAATGGTAAAAACGATATGTCTATAAGATAAATAAGCCGTTTAAACATGCCATTTGGTAAATTATTATTATATAGGTTGAAAAATAAATTTATTGATTTGAACAACCTATTTTATTTAAATATATTTAAGTAAGGAATTCCAATATTCGCACAATATCTTTGCCATTTCAAATAGTAGCTCTTAAGCCAGTTATTGGACCCTCGACCAAGTAAGCAGCACATCAACAGCTACAACTTGATCATGATCATGATCATGGCTGCATCGCTGTTTTACACGATGGCTCTTGCTTCTCGCGGAGGAACCCCATCCTCATCTCCTTCACCTTCCCCTTCCCAATCTCCTCCAGCTCCAGCGCCTCCAGGTGAGCTGGCTTACCTGCCCATCTACCTGCAATTATGATCCGCTAGCTGTGTGGATTGCCCACGAGGCATGTCAACGCCTAGGACGCCGTGCTCTTCAGCTTCAAGTTGGCTGCCAATCGGCGGGAATCTGCCGGAATTCACGGGATTCTGGGAAGCACTTCCCGGGGCAGATTTCCCATTGACGATGGTGGGTAAAAATTAAATGAAAAAAATCTTTAAAGAAAAAGATTACTACTTATGCAAAGCGAACGGGCGAGATTTACTTTAATCACACGGCTGGCCAATGTGTAAAAGTGAAAATGCAGCAGCCGATGGTGTGTGTGGTGTGTGGAGTGGTGGTGGTGCTAGTGGTGCGTTGGTTGGGTGGTGCAAATTATGAAATTAGTATTATGTGAAACGGAGTTAAAAGTGTGATTAAACTAGAGCCGCTGCAGTCAAAGTCACACACATGTGTGTGGGGCATAAAGCGGGAGAAAAAAAACACAAGCAACCCACCTGCCGCATAATAAGCCGCCGCCGCCGCTGTCAAGACAATGAAAGTCACCTAAGTACCCACTCCACAATAAGTGCGCAGGGCAATTAATATCACTTCAACGTGGATGTGGATGTGGATGTAAATGTGGATGTGAATACGAGAGCCACCGAGATAGTTTTCCGAGTGAGCGAGTCGCCCAAAATGGAAATGCCGTCGCCGGCAGGTTAGACCCTTCGATGATCAGGGTTAAAGAGCGGGCTTATAAGCTATAGCCGAATGATTTCCAGCATAATATAGAAGTTTTCCAAACAAAAATGGTTAGAAAAGTTCCAGAAAATTAAATATTTGTGCAGATCTCTTGACAAGAATAAGCTTATGATTTCCTAAACATTTAAATGTTAAATATAAAGTTCTTATTTTTTCAATATTTAATTTGTGAGAATTAAATTTCGAATTTAAATTACAATTTAAAAAATGTTAATCTTTAATTATCAATTTCTGAATAAATATTTAAATATAAAATATAAAGTTCTTATTTTTTCAATATTTAAATTGGGAAAATTAAGGTTTACATTTAAATTACAATTTAAAAAATATTAATCTTTGGGAATTAATTTCTACATATGACTTTTGGAATATCATACGAAATATTTAGTTTTCTGAGCACGTGATTCCTGGCATCTTCGCCAGTTTGTGACGCCATAAAAGCCCCTGCTGGGCATACCCCCTGCTACCCAGCTGGAGCTGCGATAGGAGCCCACGACAGGTGCAGCAGCGACAAAAAAGCAAATAACAATTCCCCGTGGCTTATTAGCAATGCCACTTAGAAGTTGGAGCAGGGAGAAAGTCATCCAGCTGAATGCACATGGAGAGGTTGTGCTGTGTGCTGTGCTGTGCTGTCAACTGTCCCACCAGCCCATCCAAACCGATCCCATATGATACCATACCACACCACACCATCCCGCCCGCAGAAACCGCTGAAACCGCAAGCGCACTCAAGTTTGTTGCCTCAGTCTTTTGTTCTGCCACTTGCGATGATGGTTCATGGTGAATTGCGTAGGGAATTGCCCTAATCGCGGTTTCGGTTTCAATCGTCAATCGTAATCGAGGAAAATTTCTAACCAAACGCCGCGGGGCATTGGCACGAGATCGTCAGCAATTTTTAATTTTTATTTTTAATTTTTAATACATATAATTTGGAGGCCCGCGAGGCAAAAAAAAAAATAAAAAGCCGCAATATATATGTGCGCATCTCGAGGTGCAAAAGAAAATGAGCTGCTTCGGCGATTAATAGACCATGAACAGTTTGCCAGACGGAGGAAAACTGCGCACCACTAAATCCAGCCCCGACTTAACTTTGACTAATGCGCACTTCTCAAGTGAGACCTAAAAAACCAAACTAGTTAAAGACGAAAGTCTATACTAAATAGATATACGGATAAATGTATTTAATTGAGCTGCGGCTTGTCTATTTTTGGCCAGATTGTTCATTCTGTGCAGGCTTCTGTGGCGTGATTATGCTGCCAACTACTCGTGAAAATCATTTAAACAAGTCATTAGTACTTAAAAAAATTTTGCATGTCTTTTTGGGGGAAAAAACACATAAATGCTAATGTATTATTTAACCATTTTAGGGATCCACATTTTTTGGTAAATGCAAAATGAGTGTTTGAATGAATATTTAAATGAGTGTTTTATTTTCGATTTTTTAATCCATTTTTTGATGAACTCCATTTGCATTTCGATGGTAATATTTTTGAATATTTTTTTTTCGACTGTTTAATTTTTATTTTTTAATATTCGATAACCATATTTTTTAAGATACACTTCAGAACTAATTTTTCCATATTTTATTCTCGATTTGCCTTTTAATTTTTAACTCACCGTTAAATTGATTTAATATTTAATGTATTCCTTTTGGCAATATTCCTCAACTTCAGCACAACATATTAATCTTGTTTCGTACTTTTTAATTAACTTTTTCGATTGGCTTGCCAATTGTGACAAATGAACAGGAAAAAACAACACTAGTTGGCACGCACACTAAGATGAATGAGGATCAGTTTTCGCGATATTTGAAGGGCTATTAATCACTGGGAAAATGTACGCGAGTCGGGAGGAAAACTGCGAAGACGACGAACGCGACGCCGACGATGCGGCAAACACGTTTTCCAGTTACAACGTTGGCAACGGAATGATTTGGCCAAATCTGCAGCGGCACCAACGAAGCCCGAAATTATCCCCCAAAGAGCGAAAGCCGGCAAGTCAAACAGAGAGCCAGCGAAAAGAGAGGCTTTCTCCGGCTGAGAAGAAATGGAATGGAAGCGAAAGAGAGCCGCCTTGAATACCCTGGCATCGCAGGTGATCTATGAACCAATCCATTGGCTTCTGTGCGGGTTTCCTCGCGCTCATTTCCATTCCCATTTCCATCGCTCATAAGCAGCTCCAATTTTTCCAGCCAAGTTGTCCCATTAGAGATAACGCGCTGCCGACAGACGCACTTCATCACCGGCTACTTACAGTTGAAACTAAAGCAACCGCGCCATTTAGTAAGCATTTAGTCGCTTACTTTATAAGCCCATCAGCCTAATTTGAATAGTGGAGAAATAACGTTTACTTGCTTGGCTAAAATATGTTTCAACTAAATGTATTTCTGATGCGGTGGAAAGTGAAAATGTAAGCCTTCTTTTGCATTTTTAGATTGCATTTAATTGTATTTTTTTGGGGGAGGTGAGCAAACATAAGTTCTGTAACCATCTGCCTTTATTTGACTAAAAAATATGGGATTTACTATTTAAGATATTATTTAAAATACCACTTAAGAGCTATTTTATGTTTCTAAAGTGTATTTTTTATGATTAAATATACTGAGAAAAATAATAAACCACTTAACATTCAAATTAAGAATTCGTTACTCCAATTTTTCAAAAAATATACCGTAGTTTGGCTATAAATATATTTGGTCAAAAAAGGTAGGATTTAATATTTAAGACATTACTTCAAATATTATTTAAGATTTATTTAATGCTTGTAAAGTATATTTTTAATAGTTAAATACACAGAGAAAAATAACCAAGAACTTAACACTCAAATTGAGAATATTTTAGTTAAAGTATGACCAAATACTGAGTGTCAAATACTCATTTTCAGTTCCAATTTTTAAAAAATTTACTGGAATTAAATCTTATAGAGCAACAAATAAGGAGAAAACAACAAGGTTGAAATTGGTAAAAATACAAGACTTTTTCTGAAATTGAGAATACAAATTCTTAGTTTGAGAACATCATTCTTCTTGATTAATTCTCTCTATGTAGTTTAAGGATTTCTTTCAAAAATTATTTTTGTATAGAAAGGGAATGTAAGACAGGATGAAATGTTTCATTAAAACTCGGGAATCATTGCTAAAAAAAACTTCACAAATTTCATCGAGAAAAATCCTATCTCTCTCGGCGATTTAAGGTGACTTTGCACACTCTTTCAGGTGAAATACAATCTTGGCTTAGCTGCAGCGCAGCAGCTGTAGGATGCCAAAATATTTGACTTCCCCATTTCAAATATTTCCCATTCACAGCATTTTTGCACGGCCAGAGTTCCACTTTATTTCTGTCAAGTTGATGTGTTGCATTGCTGCACTGCCGCTTGCATAACAAACAAATTGTTCACTTTCAAAAAAAAAATGAAAATAAATAAACGAAAAAAACAGAAAACAGAGAAGGAGGCTCCTCCAGCCAGGAGTGGGTGAGGCGCCCACGCAGCCGCATGGACATAAACTGGACGCACTGCGTCCACTTCTCGCGCTTTTAAGCCACCCAGCTTGGCGGAGATTGGGCAATCGGAAGCCCGCAGGCCAATTGCCGACATGCAATTAACTTGTGGCTTTTAATTAAAGCCAAGGAAAACAAAGCGAAGAGCAGCCGTCGAAGAGCTAAAGATAAAGATGAGTTCAGAGGGCTGGAGAATCTAATGATTGAGCGCAGCAAATTGATGTTTTGGTTTTTAGTTTTTGGAAATTGAATTTGCTTTTTTTGCTTCTGTTTCTGTTTGTTTGTTGTTTGGCTGTTTCTTGGCCAGATCATTAGCCAAAGAAGATGATCCATAGGATTTGGACTATAAATTCAACCGTTTCTCGACCCAAAGACATCACAAACCATTGGATCTCAGCTTCGATCAGAATCTCAAATCTAATAAACTCCGTTTCCAGAATGAAGGTAAGAACTCGAGGAGTACGAGGAGCCTTTGCCTAAAGTAAATCCTTTGCATCGCATCCTCCCCAGGTCTTTGTCTGCTTGTTGGCTTCCCTGGCTCTGGCCAGTGCCGGTGGCTTCCGCGGTGGTGCCGGCGGTGGTGCAGGCGGTGGCTATCTGCCTGGAGGAGGACGCGGTGGCGCCGGTGGCTTCGGTGGCCGCCCGGCCATTGGAGCGGGTCTGGTGTCCCACGTCTCGCAGTCGCAGGGCAACACTAAGGTCCACATTGGCGGTGGTGCTGCTGGCGGCGGTGCTGCCTACGGCGGTGGAGCTGCCTCCTATGGCGGTGGTGCAGGAGCTGCCTATGGCGGTGGAGCAGGAGGCTGGCAGGGAGCTGGCGCTGGACGCGGTGGTGCCGGAGGAGCCGGAGGCTGGCAGGGAGGAGCTGGTGGTGCCGGCGGCTGGCAGGGTGGTGCCGGAGGAGCTGGTGGCAACGCCTGGGCCAATCCCGCCCAGTTCGACTACACCGTGAACCACGCTTCCGGCGGCGCTGGAGCAGGAGCTGGCTATGGCGCTGGTGGTGCCGGTGGTGCTGCCTACGGCGGTGGCTCCCGTGGCGGCGCTGGCTGGTGGAACGATTAAACAATGGCCTCCAATGTGATTGTAACCGAATATGTGAAACCCAGATCGACCAATAAAATATTAACGTAAAAATAATTTTCCTTACATTTTCTTTGCTACCAGTTCGTTTCTTAAGTCTTTCGTTTGGATTAATGACTTTGCTTCTTAGCCTAGTTTCAGGGGCTGCGAACTTCGCTAAGCTTGAAAGCTCGTGATTATTTTTGGTAAAAAAGTGCAGTATCTGATCCCAAAAATAAATAAAAATTTTTATATTTATGAAAAGCTTAGATTTCTAACAGAAAACCCTCCTTCTGAAGTCTCACACAAAGAATATTTTTTGGCGGAATGAGCTCGTAGTTAAATTGTTAATTGACAGGCACTTAATCTCAAATATGTTAATTTTTAGTAATTTTTCGCAATAAATCACAAGCATTGTAAATTCGAAATAATAAAGTCTTTTTGTAAATCAACCAGAAAGTAAGAGGGATCAATTTATCAGATTTTTAGCACTACAAAATAGTAACCCATTTTGTTAGTCAAGTTACAAATAAAAAAAAATCGTATTTTTCCTAAATTTACCAGCCCTGATTTTCTTTAAAAAAATCACTATCTCTGTGGAAACAAAAAATATAACAATGAAAGAAGGGTAAATCACCCGGAAAATTTCGGTTTATTAGATTATCATGTGTTTGGGAAAATATTTGACCAATTTACAGAGAAAAAATCTTATGAAAAACCTACTAAGATCGTGATTTATTTCTTATTTCTTTAAGTGTACTGCGTGCAGCTTTTCACGGCAGAAGCTTTTATTTCTCGAACGCTAGATGGCGCTGTGGCCAAGTTCGTTGTCCGAGTCTTTCGTTCGCTGGCACGAGGAAACCAGTTTACAACTTTGCTCTTTGCTTGCTGCGCCCTGCCCTTGCGAGTGGATGGATTACTGAAGTTCAAGGTCATTTCCAGCCGTTGCCACCGAAAGCGAAAGTTGATTAAGGAGAGCGGCAGAGTTAAGGAAAAGGGAGAGAACCTCAAAGGATGTTTTATAAATCATAATAAACCGTTTATTTCAGAGATCAGGGAGGGAAACCTGAGGTGTGCTAGAGTCTTGACACCGACCCATAAAACATATAAACTTAGCATGAAGTTAAACAGTTTATTCAGTTTATTGGCTGTCATTGATTTATACGAATATCAGTTTCTTTACTTTTCGGTTTTTGTGTATTCTCCGTGTATTTCGTTTTGTTTTACTTCCGCTGGCAATCGCTGTTTGACTTTGAATCCGGCGATTTTCTTTGCCCACCATTGTCTTTGATTCGATAATCATGAAGTTGCGGCGTCGACGAGTCTCGACTGAGTTCGCCATGTGCCATGTGTTTTTGGCTTTGTGTTTTCCGCTTTGGTTTTCTGTTACCAGGGAGCCTTGAGCGAACGCATTACGATTCGCCTGTTTGTTTATAAACAAACAAACGGGCATCTCACAGCTATTTACACCGATCTGGACAAATTATGCGTGCGTGTGTGCCAACCTGTTTTTCGGTTTTTGCATTTTGTTCAACTGGTTTTCCGTTTTCTGCTTTTCGCTCATAGTTATTTGACTAACTCTTGATGCACATTTTAAAGATTAACCTATCACTGCGGCATGTCTTTGATTTGGATATTTATTTGTGGTTAATTTGGTCAATGGAACTGCAAAGTAATGAATGCTACATTTTATATTCTTAGCGCCTTGGGCATTTTAATCGGTGAACGAGAGGCATTCAGCTGCTTTAATGGCACTTACATATCAAGTGCTTCCTCAATTTTAGTAAACTTAATGCCCAAATAAAGTTGTTGGTGCTTCTTATTTTCGTAATATTTTTTGAAGATGCTAAATAATATTTTAGATTTTCTATGAAAGTAGAACTAAAAGAGACAGCAAAATGTTTCTGAAAAGTAAATAATTCCTGAAAAGTTTGTAATTTTCTTGCACAAAAAAAAAACAAAATATCTTAAATGAGTATTACCTTAATTAGTGTTAAGATTAAACTATTGTAATATAATTTAAATTACAAAATATAAAATTCATAATATTTAGTATATTTTCAATACCACACTTTTATACTGTTACTAGCATATTTTTATTACAAGAGTTTGAAGAGTTAACTTATGGTTTTTAGGATGCAAAATATCTGAATAAGATGAGTATTACCTCAATACAGTCAAAAATGTTAAGATTAAAATTTTGTTATAGAATTTCCGTTGCAAAATATAAATTCCAAAATATATAGTATAATATTTAGTATTAATTCAATAGAATAGAAAAAGTTTAAAGAATTAACTTGTGGTTCTAAAGATAAAAAATATCCTAGTAAGATATAAAATTCATAAAATATAATATATTATTTTATTATTTAGTATATTTTCAATACAACACTTTTATACTGAAACTAGTATATTTTTAATACAAGGACAGGGCGTGTTATAAAATGTTTCTTCTTCCCAAGGGGTGATGATTCCATCCTGGTTTTTATGAGCCCACAGCGGACACGCCCCCTAAGCGGATTTAAGTGATTGATGGGCGAATGCAATCGATTAGCCTGCAATTAACTATCGACGTTTTACGACCCCATCGCCGATGATCTGGCAAGGCAGCGCAATTTGCTTATATTTATGTGGACCTGCCTGCCATCAATTGGCCTTTTGCATATGTACGAGATCTCAGCAGCGAGATGATCAAATCATATGTGAGTGGAGTGAGTGTATAGAGGAGTGATGTGCGATGGTTATTTATGTGTCTGCGGGATTTCCCATAAAAAGGCAAGTGCAATGGGCAATGCATTCTCTGTGCCAGCTTGCAAATTCGTATTTAGAATTGAATTAACGTCGTCACAATATTAGTTATTATCATTACACATTACCAACTTATTTATGAGTGTCATCAATTTCAGCCGTAATGCCCTCCCATCCACGGGATGATGACTCTGCCCAAAGTTCTCCTCCAGCAGCATCATCAACTCCGTTCACTTTTTGGCTGGGCCTTTGGTTTCGGTTTCGGTTTCTATTCATATTTGCCTTTGTGTTTACTATTGCACTGGTAATTTCATTTGGGTACATAACTCGCAATTAAATATGTTAATTCTGTTGTTTTTTAATGGAAGCCTTCAGCTGCCCGAAGGCGAAGCGATGGGAAATAGTTTTGTAGGTTCGGCCATTACAGCCCGGTAATAGAGACGCTATTGTAAGTCAGATAGATATACCTGCGTATATGTAAGGTATTCGCATTTTGACTCAACAATGGGTTGCACATTGAGCCTATTAAATGGTTCCAAGCAAACTATTCTAACTCCTATTTTATGTGCTTAATATAGGAAATAAAATAAAATATAAATAAAGACCAGTAAATATCCATAATTCTATTTAAAGTGATTACTAATTTATTATAAACTTATTATTGATTAAATGATTATAAATATTAAATAATCAAATTGCTTATAAAGTCATGTAAATCCTTATTTATGACCTAATTTTATATCTGAAAATTAATAATAAATAATCAATAAATTCGTAATGAGGAAATCTAATTAAAATGAATATTTCCTCTAATCGGATTCCCCAAGTGCCCATCACTCATATGTTTTTGAGCCGAGAAGAGCACTTCATAGGCTTCCACTGGCTACTTCTTTGTGCTCGGCCAACTTGTTTTCCACTTAATTGATAAGTAACCCATCGAATGCTGTCGATCTGTCGTGGGCTCGGTAGCTTACAGCTGGAAGTATAATCGAATAATGCGATTACTATGAATATTCATGGACCCCAGAACGAGTATGTAAATGGCAAAGACTCAAACAAACTTGCAAATCAAAAAAAAAGAAGGAGAAAATCGAAACTCTCCACTTTTTTCCAACATCTGAGGCGTGTGTTTCTTGGGGGGAGTGCATTGAACCCTGGAACTTGTGGGAGAGTTCTCCGTAGAGTGTTTATCTTTCGGGTTAGTACCGACAACTAGAGGGCCGCCGAAAGTTCCCAGGCAATCTGCCATATCCGCCGAGCCACTATGCAAATATATGCCAAACTGAAGCATAGAAATAGAATCGTCGAACCGGTTACCCCCCCCAAGTATCAAGTATTAATAAGCGATGATGTGGGCTACGGCTATACAAATACCCACTTATATAGGCCTCCCAGCGATTCCGAGTTCTTGCCAAAGCAGGAAGATGCCTTAGTTTTCCCACTTTGAAGCCTGAACCTTGGAGCAGAACTCACGATTTTCGGCCATTCATCAGCTTGACACTTCAGCTTCTGCTTTTGGCCAACACTCGCTGCTGGCCAACTGACAAAACATTGATATAAATGTTGATTTTCGGCCCATTGTTGACCGCCGCCAAACGCGGTGATTAAATGCTGATAATTTGTTTGGCTTTCGGCGATTGTCACAGTGGTTAGGCACTGGTTAACCTGGCTGCTGGATTATGATGAATGTTTTCAAAAAGATATATATAATAGAAAAAATTATGCTATAATGTAGCACTCAATAATAAGAATAAATATATGAATACTCTGTTTAGCCATTGCAAAGTAAATAAAACTCCAGATGTAGATGGCGCCAGATGCATTTCTGATGTTTAAATTTAAACAAGAAAAATATGTATACAAAAATTTTAAAATATATGAAACTGTAAAAATAAGAAATATGATCTTTCATTTGAAAAAAAATCCATTAAAATTGAGATTTCGAAAAATAAATAGTACCAAAATGGGAAAACTTATTATAAAATATAACTAAACAACAATTTTTTATTAAATATGGAAAAAATAAATACCTAAACTTAAACGTATAATTTTAAAATTATAACATATTTGACAAATTTAAAATTGGGTGAATTTTACCTAATTTCATATTAACAAAAAGCCGGTATGATTAATGTCAAATTAATGATTCACACATATCAACGTGATATGAAGTATTTTTTGAGCAAATAAAGAACAAGATAAACATAATATTTATTTATATCAAAATAGTATTATCTTTAAAGAATGTAAATTTGACCTTCACATATCAATCTGATCTTTTCTCAATTTTTTAGTGATACCTGTTGATAAATATAAATATAAATATAAATATGTGCAATCATTTTAATATGACAAAATGTGTGCTCTTCCCATCGCCACTCTGATAATCGTCACTTCAATTTCATTTTCATCTGATAGTTGTAGTTGGTTACTCCCCCCACTGGCGACTTAACACCTCCGGGCTGCAGACCACTGTGCAAAGTGGTTCCTCGTCCCAAGTAAACCGAAGTGAGCCGCGCATGCGCGCAGATTAGCATAGGCAAACAATAGAACCGAACTGAACTGAACTGCCGGCGAGCATAAACGAATGTGGGTTATTATGAAATCGCAGCCGATGGACCGCTCGATGGATGCTGCTGCTCATCATCAATGGCTTCTAATTGGGGCCCCATCGATTTCGGGGGTATAAAGGTGCGTGTGCCGGCCGCTGATGGAATTAGTTTGGTCAGCTGTTTGAAACCGTTTGTTACCCATCCCATTCGCTGCTCGAGATGAAACCCTTTGCCTGCATCCTGGTGATCCTTGCCGCCATCCTGTCCGTTGGTCAGGCCTCCCTGGGCGGTCTTCTTGGCGGCGGCGGCGGCGGTGGTGGCGGTGGCTCCTTTGGAGGCATTGGCGAGCTGCTCCAGAGCAAACTGGGCAGTCTCGGTGGAGGATTGGGCGGCAGCCTGGGCGGTCTGAGCGGCGGCCTCGGCGGAAAGCTCGGTGGCGGCGGCGGCGGCGGCGGTGGTTACTCCGGTGGCTACTCCAGCGGCGGCGGTTACTCCGGCGGCGGCGGCTACTCCGGCGGCGGCGGCTACTCCGGCGGCTACTCGGCTCCCGCTCCTGCTCCCAGGCCCGTGGAGAAGGTGGTCATTGTGAAGGTCATCAGCGAGGGCTACTCCGGCGGCCAATCTGGCGGCTACTCCGGCGGCTACTCCAACGGTGGCGCCCAGTCTGGAGGCTGGTCCTCTGGCGGTGCTCAGTCCTCTGGCGGCTGGAACAAGGGCTGGTAGAGATCCCATTCCAAGGATCCATCCCTAAATAGTTCAAACCTAAATATAGATTTTTTTTTTATATTTTTTAGCGGTATTTGTTTGTTAGAATTTATGCAATAGACAAGAAAAGAATTTCCATTTTTAATTGAGTGTTTTGTGATTGGGGAGGGGAACCAGTTTTAAGTTCTCTAGTTTCCTGCTTTTGACCCAATGGCCAGCAACGGTTGAGGTCATCACCTGCCAATCGAAATGAGAAGGTAATGGGACAGGTACTTAGACGCTTTTCGACATTTTCTTGGTTTTTCACTTGCAGAACTTGCGCAAGAAACAGCATTTTATTGTTTTCCATCGATCGGCGATCGATCATTCCATCGAAAACGAACGATTGCCAGTTGATCGCCGCACAAAAGAGCCAAATTTGATTTTTATGCCGCCCATGAATTAAAATGCGGCCAGCGAGGGAAACGTGCAAAAGCCAAAAGGTTCCAGTCGTTCGGTTCTAGAATTGGCCGATCGAACGTGTATAATTAGCATTTTGGGACAAGATAGGCCGATTTTTAATTTTATTCGCTCGAAATATTCGTTCTATTCATTGTTCTTCAAGATTAATTTGTATGAATAAATTTAGTAAGAAAAAAATTTAATTTTTTAAATATTTTTGTAAGGTAAAATATCTAAGAACTATTAAAATTGCGTTTGTAATGAAGAGAAATTTTAACATTTTTATAAACAAGAATATAGAAATATAATATAATATTCATATACAAAATATTCCATTTAAAATAATATAATAATGATTAATATAATTAATAGTGTCAGAAGTGTTAAAATTAGATTTTTGGTATAGAATATTCATTTCAAAATATAAACTCCATAATATTTAGTATAAAATTAATACTATAAAGTTCAGATATTATATTATTTATACTGGATCTAGTATATTTTTATTTTCTTTGTTTTTGTGTATTTAATTATTAAATATTTTAGGAAGGGTATAAGAACTTCTGTTTCGTTTCTTCTTCTAAATTATCTAAGTGATGAAATCGAAAAATTGTGGGCCCAAGGCAATGATCCGTATCTTTGGAAAAATCGAAAATACAATTCATCGGGTGAGACACCTTCTTGTGAGAGCCGTCAATCGCCCGTGATGGGTTCTGTGTCAACTCATAAGTTGCACCCGAACAATTGGATTGATTGATTGCTCTGCCGCCGACCCGATTTGCCAGACAGCACGAATTATGTGCAACCGCAGCACGGTAGCCGAAGAGACCAATAGACAAACACGCAGCTGCCTCGATCTCTAACTAAATAACCGAGCGCCATTACCATCGCACACCTCCACCTGAAATCTGCAATCTGCTATCTGCGATTCCATTACCAATTCCATCTGTATCGCCATCGCCATTCTGAATAATGGGCAGGCGTAAAGAACCGATCGCCAGATCCCTGGATCCCCGGGCTCCCATTCCCTTTCCCTTGCCTATCTGGCCATCCAACCGCCGGCAGGCGAACTCAATTAAGTACTTTGCGGTTGCCACATAAAAGTGGAGAGCCAATAGATCGATGATCATGAGGTGGTATCAGCTTGTCTGCGCAGCACTAGACTACAAAAGAATATACCAATTTATATGAGATATTTGAAATGAAATTGATTTTTTAATTTAACTTTTAATTTTTAAATTAATTTAACTTTTTAAATTAATTTTACTTTTTATTTTTAAATTAATTTAACTTTCAATTTTTAAATTAATTTAACTTTTAATTTGTAATTTAATTTTTAATTTAATTTTTTTATGTACAGAGACGTATAAGCAAAATAGAATTTGGTAAGCACGCCATATCCACTATATAGAAATTAATTGAATATGGTGAAATTACTTAAATCTCATCGTTTTTACCATTATTGCATGGTGAAATTGATATTGAAGAATGTAACTTTTTCGATTTCTCTCTCTCAGAGAGTCTCTAACCTCGAAAATGAGAGGAAAAAACAATATGGCGTCTTAAATGACGTGGGTGGGAGCGAGAAAGACTCATTCGAAATTCGAACTGGTCTACTTAGAACGTTTTTTTACATTTCAAACATATCAAATTGATATGAAATGGAAATTAATCATAATTTCTTATCAAGTTTTTTTGGCTTTACTATATATTTAAATGATACTATTCATTACACTTCCCTACTTGGCAGAAGTTCTACCCCTTCTACATTTTATATCCTATATCCTTTAAGTCTGGAGGATCACTAATGTAGTCCAGTGTTTCCTTTACATTAAGTCAGGTGCTCCGGCTGGAGGGCGCAGAACAGCCGACCTACGTGCGTCCACAAAAGCGTACGAAATCGAAAGTCGCAGTGGCAGTCGGGGAGTTGGCATAATGAGGCCCAAGTGCTGAGCTGAGTTGAGCCACCAGAGCCACCACCCGACTGACTCTGAACCACTCCGTACCGAACCTCGAACCCCGCACCCCGAGGCACCCAGCCACTGGCCATTGTGAGCTCTGGTCGCTGGCACTTTTGGCAATTACATCTGATTATACGAGGCAGCGGCTGTGGCGAAGCTGTGGCTCAGTGGCTCACTGGCTCACTAACTCTGTAACTCAGAATCTTGGATGGGTATAAATACCCGAGAGTGGCTGCATTGGGGCATTAGTTAGTGCACGGCAGCGACGGAGATGCAAACCACGATGACAACGCGACGACTTGGCCTTCTCGGTCTGCTGGTGGCGCTGAGTTGCCTGGTGGCCCAGGGCAAGCCGCATGGCTGGAGCAGCGGCGGCGGCGGCGGTGGCTGGTCCTCCGGCGGCGGTGGAGGCGGCAGCAAGGTCATCATCAGTGCCTGGCCTTCCAGCGGTGGAGGAGGAGGTGGTTGGTCCTCCGGCGGCGGAGGAGGAGGCTGGAAGAGCAGCGGTGGCGGCGGCGGCGGCGGCGGCTGGTCGTCCTCGGGAGGCGGTGGCTGGAAGAGCGGCGGTGGCTCCGGTGGTTGGTCCTCCGGCGGATCCTCTGGCTGGCCCAGTTCCGGCAGCTCCTCCGGATGGAAGTCCGGCGGCAGCTCAAGTCTGTCCAGTGCCCTGTCCAGTCTCTCCGGCTGGAAGTCCCAGGCTCTCAGTAGCCTAAGCAGCGGCTGGAAGAGCGGTGGCGGTGGAGGCGGCTGGTCATCTGGTGGCTCGGGAGGCGGCGGCTGGAAGAGCGGCGGTGGCTCGGGTGGTTGGTCCTCGGGCGGAAGCGGATCCTCCGCCTGGCCCAGCAAGATCAGCAGCGGCTGGTCCTCCGGCGGCGGCGGTGGAAGCGGTTGGTCCTCCGGTGGAGGCGGCGGCTGGAGCTGGTAAGCAGATCCTGGACAGGCGACGACATCCAACCGGCGACGAGGCAATACGGAATTCCACTGCGCTCAACTTGTACATAACATTTCTCTGCCCTAAACTTAATCAAGCACTTTTTTTTGTGTGCATCTAAATATGTGAATAAATCTTACGCGAAAGAAATGTTACCCGGGCATTTATATTCTTTAAAAAAAAGCTAAGTGATTTTTATTTTTATTTGTTTTTAAATTTTTTTTTTCTGAATTTTATTTCCATTTTTATAGTCAAAATACTGTTTTTTTTTATTGGCGGAAAATGAGGATTTCGATTTTTGGACAAAATCTGATTTTTCGCAAAATTTGTTTTTACTCTAATTTTTGCAAAAATGCTCCGATTTTAAAACGGAGAACTGTTTTGAGCAGATAACAACCTGATAATTAATATTAGTGCACTCTCCGGCTGATTTGGAAAATTTAAAAATTTTTCAAATTTTCGATTTTTTTGTAAGAGGTTGTATCACAATTTTTTGAAAAAAATTTCAAAAAAATAAAAAAAAATTCTGGAAATGACAAGTTTTAGAGAATTTAACTACGAGTTCAGGAAGGTACGCCGTTCTATATTTGGACAATTAGTTCATTTTTTATAGCAAAAATACTGTTTTTTTGTATTGGCGGAAAATGAGGATTTCGATTTTTGGACAAAATCTGATTTTTCGCAAAATTTGTTTTTACTCTAATTTTTGCAAAAATGCTCCGATTTTAAAACGGAGAACTGTTTTGAGCAGATAACAACCTGATAATTAATATTAGTGCACTCTCCGGCTGATTTGGAAAATTTAAAAATTTTTCAAATTTTCGATTTTTTTGTAAGAGGTTGTATCACAATTTTTTGAAAAAAATTTCAAAAAAATAAAAAAAAATTCTGGAAATGACAAGTTTTAGAGAATTTAACTACGAGTTCAGGAAGGTACGCCGTTCTATATTTGGACAATTAGTTCATTTTTTATAGCAAAAATACTGTTTTTTTTATTGGCGGAAAATGAGGATTTCGATTTTTGGACAAAATCTGATTTTTCGCAAAATCTGTTTTTACTCTAATTTTTGCAAAAATGCTCCGATTTTAAAACGGCGAACTGTTTTGAGCAGATAACAACCTGATAATTAATATTAGTGAACTCTCCGGCTGATTTGGAAAATTTAAAAATTTTTCAAATTTTTGATTTTTTTGTAAGGGGTTGTATCACAATTTTTTGAAAAAAATTTCAAAAAAATAAAAAAAATTTCTGGACATGACAAGTTTTAGAGAATTTAACTACGAGTTCAGGAAGGTACGCCGTTCCATATTTGGACAATTAGTTCATTTTTTATAGCAAAAATACTGTTTTTTTTATTGGCGGAAAATGAGGATTTCGATTTTTGGACAAAATCTGATTTTTCGCAAAATTTGTTTTTACTCTAATTTTTGCAAAAATGCTCCGTTTTTAAAACGGCGAACTGTTTTGAGCAGATAACAACCAGATATTTAATATTAGTGCACTCTCCGGCTGATTTGGAAAATTAAAAAATTTTTCAAATTTTCGATTTTTTTGTAAGGGGTTGTATCTCAATTTTTTGAAAAAAATTTCAAAAAAATAAAAAAAATTCTGGAAATGACAAGTTTTAGAGAATTTAACTACGAGTTCAGGAAGGTACGCCGTTCCATATTTGGACAATTAGTTCATTTTTTATAGCAAAAATACTGTTTTTTTATTGGCGGAAAATGAGGATTTCGATTTTTGGACAAAATCTGATTTTTCGCAAAATTTGTTTTTACTCTAATTTTTGCAAAAATGCTCCGATTTTAAAACGGCGAACTGTTTTGAGCAGATAACAACCAGATAATTAGTAATTAATTAGTGCACTCTCCGGCTGATTTGGAAAATTAAAAATTTTTTCAAATTTTCGATTTTTTTGTAAGGGGTTGTATCACAATTTTTTGAAAAAAATTTCAAAAAAATAAAAAAAATTTCTGGAAATGACAAGTTTTAGATAATTTAACTACGAGTTCAGGAAGGTACGCCGTTCCATATTTGGACAATTAGTTCATTTTTTATAGCAAAAATACTGTTTTTTTTATTGGCGGAAAATGAGGATTTCGATTTTTGGACAAAATCTGATTTTTCGCAAAATTTGTTTTTACTCTAATTTTTGCAAAAATGCTCCGATTTTAAAACGGCGAACTGTTTTGAGCAGATAACAACCTGATAATTAATATCAGTGCACTCTCCGGCTGATTTGGAAAATTTAAAAATTTTTCAAATTTTCGATTTTTTTGTAAGGGGTTGTATCACAATTTTTTGAAAAAAATTTCAAAAAAATAAAAAAAATTTCTGGAAATGACAAGTTTTAGAGAATTTAACTACGAGTTCAGGAAGGTACGCCGTTCCATATTTGGACAATTAGTTCATTTTTTATAGCAAAAATACTGTTTTTTTTATTGGCGGAAAATGAGGATTTCGATTTTTGGACAAAATCTGATTTTTCGCAAAATTTGTTTTTACTCTAATTTTTGCAAAAATGCTCCGATTTTAAAACGGCGAACTGTTTTGAGCAGATAACAACCTGATAATTAATATTAGTGCACTCTCCGGCTGATTTGGAAAATTAAACCATTTTTCAAATTTTAAATTTTTCAAATTTTCGATTTTTTTGTAAGAGGTTGTATCACAATTTTTTGAAAAAAAATAATTTTTTTTTCTGAAAATGCCAAATTATAGGGAATTTAACTACGAGTTCAGAAAGGTATTCCATTCCACATTTGGACAATTAGTTCAATTTATAGTCAAAATACCGTTTTTTTTTATTGGCGGAAAATGAGGATTTCGATATTTGGCAAAAGTGTATTTTTGCTCTATCTTTTTCGAAAATGGCCTCAAATTAAAACGGCGAACTATTCCCAGCGATTGTTCGCTTTCCATATTATCTTATCACAAAGGAAAACCAATCGATTTACAAAATGCATAAAATAGTTTTATTAGTACAACAAATAGTAAAAGCAGAAATAGAAGGGCTTTGGATATAAAAAAACAGGAAGATCCAGGGGGTTGTCTCTACATCTATCTCTATGCCATGGAACACAAGTTGGCTGCTGGTGGGGATTGTGTGGGGATTACCAACCACCGCCATGGTGCTTTCCACCTCCGCCGCCGCCACTGCCGCCACCGTAGAGGCCACCGCCTCCTCCGCCGCCTCCGTGCTTGTTGTTGCCTCCGTTGCCGCCCTGCCAGGACACGGAACTGCCGCGGTTGCCGGCCAGGGACTTGCTGCCGCCTCCGTGGCCACCTCCTTGGCCATAGCCTCCTTGACCGCCTCCCTGTCCATGGCCACCTGAGGTCAATATGCAAATGTGTTACGGAATGTATTGTAACCCCTTTAAGTATTTAACTACCTTGACTGCCGCCTCCATAGCCACCCTGTCCATGGCCACCTGAGAAATACAGTGTAATCAGTAGACATCATAACCCACTAGGTGCTTAACTACCTTGGTTACCGCCTCCATAGCCACCCTGTCCATGGCCTCCACCACCGTGGCCGCCACCGCCGCCTCCTCCGTTCTTCTGCCAGCCTCCCTGGCCACCGCCTCCATGACCACCTGAAGAAGAAGAAAATAAAAACAAAATTTCCATTGGAATCGAACCCAAACATACAAGTTTACAAGTTTATACAAGTTTATAAGGCAAATGCCTTAGCAACTAATTAGTTGATTATAATCAGTCAAATAAATTTAATTAATATAAAAAAAAACTAATAAAATATAATATTTATTTTTTATATTTTTGCTTACCTTAAAATAGGTTTAAAAAATTTGTTTTTTTTAGTTTACCATTTAAATATGAAAATATAAAATTACTCTTTTTTTTAAGTAAGGTATTCTTTTTATTTATAATAAGATCCACATAAATACATTATTTCAACTCTTTTCCCTCCCCAGCAAACTTAAGCATTTTACTTTTTTGTACGTTCATTTATTTCCTTAATCTTGTTTAAAAAAATATCTTCGACTATAATTATTTATTGTAAATTGTTATATCTAGGTTTATCACCTATAAATAATTTAAAGAATTACCAAAACAAAAAATGCTAATCAAATCTTTGATAAGAAGATCGAATTCATTAAGAATATTATTTTACAATATTAATTAAAAATTAAGAGGGAATTATGCCCAGTAAATATGTTTGGAATAGGTTAAATAAATAAATAATATTATCTACAATTTGCAATAATGCAATAATAATTTTTAGTAGCTCAGCATTTAGTAGAATATTAATATAGCCACTCGGGTAAAAAATAAAAGTAAATGTGGTATTCAAAAAGTTTGCAAAAATAAATGGATCGAGTACTTGATCCGCCATTGATCGTAAGATAAATAAACCTACCTTGACCACTGCCGCCATAGCCTCCACCGCTGCCTCCTCCGTTCTTCTGCCAGCCACCTTGACCGCCTCCACCTCCGCCGCCGCCTCCGTAGCCACCACCGCCATTGCCGCCACCGCCGTAGCCACCACCACCACCGCCGCCCAGCAAACCGGCTGAGGCAGCGGCGATCAACAGACCACACACGAAAACAAGGATCACAGCGTGACGCATCCTCAAGGATCACTCAA
Organism: Drosophila mimetica; assembly: GCA_037075245.1. NCBI lineage: Eukaryota > Metazoa > Arthropoda > Insecta > Diptera > Drosophilidae > Drosophila > Drosophila mimetica. The sequence continues at coordinate 9,474,357 of JBAMCH010000005.1, forward strand.
CAAAAAATAGAACAAAAAATATAGTTTGGCTCCAACTCAGAACAATCGCTGCTGGAGGCTCAACACCACTGATGAACCAACCCAGAACCGAGGCATGTTTTTATAGCTCCGCAAGGCGGAAACTTCGGCTGAGTCAGCAGCCTGCCATCCCTCCAGCCAAACTCCGGCCGAGCTCCCAAAGGAAGGTTGAGAACTGCACTTCATGTCGGCACAATGCGACTTGGCTAGCAGTTTGTCTGTCTACAGTCTCAAGTACGCCGGCGCGCGCACTCGGCGGATACGCAATGTGCGCTGGCTGGGAACATCGCGTATACGCCACCGCACCACTTGCAAACTGCTGAGCCATGGCTGCATCATTAATTGCCAGCGAGCACAGCACATTTGGCCACGAAACGCCTTGCAATTTGTCTTACAAGCTCACTCATATTTCCATGCGAAATTCTAAGCATATTTTTTGCGCTGGCCATGCAATTTGCTGTTGAATTTTTTTTTAAATTATTTTTTCTAAGAATTTTCAAGTTTTGCCGCTTGGCGGGGCTAAGTAAACTATGGAACGATTGTGCAGTGAATTTCCTACATTTTTAGCGTTTATATTTTAGAATTGTCAGGGAATCTTGAAAAATTGGAAATTAATATTTTTTAAAATATTATTAAATTTTAATCCTTTCTCCAATTATTTTCTTAACATAAAATGAGAATTTTCCCATACCGCAGAGCATCTAAACAGTGAGCATAAAGCAGCGATTTTCTCATTAATTTGATTTTGTATTTCGATTTATGCTCAATTTCGGCTTCGCTTCTCGCTATTGCCATGCAATATTTGCGGCAATTAATCTTCATTTATACAGCAGCCGCAATTGAATCGCTAAATGTACGAGACACGACTCCGCAGACACTGGTTCAATGTCAATTGGCGTGCAAACATGGCTGGGTGCATGCTCAAGTGCATTACTTACCATAAATTTCATCGACTGCGCTGTGAAAATGCTGGCCATAGAGCTTCTCTTGGCTGCCAACGCGTGCTGCAGCCACACATGTATTCACCGGGGGGCTTAACCCACAAGACGACCTCAATGGAGCACAAGATTATTGTCTGCACACCGTGGTATCTAAGTAAGTCCTCTATGGATTCTGCTTTATATTCAACGAAACCCTTTTTAATGAAAAAAGGAAACAGTTTTTAGAGCTAGAATTAAAAAAAGAACCTGGGTAACTACAATATATATCTTTAATAAAAATTAATTTCATTCAAAAAATGTTTCAGCCGCTTAAAATATATATAAAATACAAAAATAGAAAGTAACAAATAGAAAATTATTTTATTATATTTTATTATTTATTATATTTTTATTGTATTTAGTTTTCTTTTTTATTAAAATTTAAGGTATTGTTTAATTTTTAGAAATAAGATTAGAAAACAAGAGAGAACGATTCAGTTGAGACCCTCGACTATCAAATGCCCCTTAATCAGCAAAAGCAAGCAGTGGCAAGCAGGGCAAACCAAGCAGTCGCTTCAAAGTGGCGCCATCTGTGTAGCGGATGTGGGTGGTATAGTGGCTCTGGGTAGGAGCCTCTAGAATCTGTATTTCGAGTAACGGGTATAAAACTATTTGTAAACCGCTTTTATCCTGATTTCATATAAATTTTAAATTGTTATATCTATTAGAACTTCAACTATGATAATAAAATTCTATAATAGTTATATACTTTTTCATACTTTTTCCATATTCCCATTTTTTATATTTAGTTTTTAGTATTTAAACTTCAGTTAACAAAATATTATAATAGCTGGACAATAAGATTTAAAAAATAGAATCAAATAATTGCTACCATTTCAAATGTGACTTTCAAATGAAAACCACAGTGCCTGCGCCTCGGGATGATGAGATGATGATCGCCGCTGAACTGCAATCGCATCGCCACCTTGGCCACCACAACGCTGTTCCACAATCATTTGCAAAATGCATAAAATATTAATAATTGCTCCGCCACAGAGAGACTCGCTTTGGCAGCTTAGAATGTTAATTGCTAACGATCCATAATTCAAAGATGCATCATAAAAATGCTAAACTAGTTGGCGATAACACGCAGGCTTCGTTGAATTAATGCGTTTATTTATTTGTTATACAAAAAAAATGGTACTTAAGAGCTATGTTACAAAATCGTGGGTTGTGAACCAGGTGCAAGGAGAGAGGGAGCGGGAGGATTGGGGTTTGGGTTTGGGGTTGGTTTTTCTATAGAGGGTCCTTGAAGTGATAAAGGATCCCCTTACCACCAACCACTATTGGAGCCGGAACTGGACCATCCAGAATTGCCACCCCAGCCAGAGTTGCCGCCGCTGCTCCAGCCGGAGTTGCCACTACCCCATCCAGAGTTGCCACCGCTGCTCCATCCGGAGTTGCCACTGCTCCATCCGGAGTTGCCGCCGCTGCTCCATCCAGAGTTGCCACTACCCCATCCGGAGTTGCCACCCCAACCAGAGTTGCCGCCGCCCCAACCAGAGTTGCCCAGTCTGATGACCTTGACGACCTGCGGCTGCTGGGCGGTCCATCCACTGGTCCAACCCGAACTGCTGCCGCCCCAAGGATTCGATCCCCAGCCCGAGGATCTCACCACTCCGGCCGAAACGCAGGCCACCAGGGCGCAGAGTACAATGAACACCTTAATTTTTTCTAAAACTTGAAGTCCTGTCTCGGTGAGTAGATCCTTTTTCGCTGTGCGTCTCGAAGTGTGGCACTTGAATGCTGTAACAACTGGATAGCCACTGGCTATTTATCGCAAAAAAAACTGCGTGGCCCAGACTAATCTGGTCGAGAATCCACAAAATAAATCTCCCATCCCAGCAACGGCGGGTGGCTGGGCCAAGTCGGTTCGGTTCGGTCAGGTAATTGCAGTTTCATTTTCAGTTTATTAAACCACTTTGAGCGTCCGATTCTTGACCAGGGTCAACCGCTTTGCCAGCAGAAGCCATCAAGTCAGCCAACCATGTGGCCAAGTTGCAAAATTCGTACATAACTCACACGCTTGATGGATCATTTCCTCGCATCGCCTCGCTGCTGGCGGAAACTGCAGCAGCAGCTACACTGCGAGAAAGTCTGCCCTTAGGCATTCAATTGAATACTAGGTAATACAAAGTAGTTGAAATTTGTGCTCTATCTGGAGAATAGATTTGATATATGCCCTATTTGCCTGGCCAACTGGGATATTTACTTGGTTGGTTTATAGAAATGAGATTCCTGATACTCATAACAAACTTTCGCTGTCTTTTTGGGCAAACATGTGTAGAGGTATTTAAATCATGATGGGTTTACATTGTAAACTTTACATCTCCACCTGATTATATTGTATTAATTATAATTATACTAATTTTTATATTCGTTGTGAAAAAGATAAGTTTTTTAATCAAGATTTCCAAAAAACTCTTAAAACTCTATGTATTGAAAATATACTAGATCTAGTATAAAAGTGTTGTATTGAATTAATACTAAATCTCTTTTAAATCTCTGAACTCTGTAGTATTAAATTCATAAAAGTTAAAAGTTTATATTTTTTAATATAAATTGAATTTTGTAAATTCTATTCCAAAAGTTAAATTTTTAAGTTTTAATATAACACTAACCTATTACAATTTTTTTTAACTCAGCAGTTTAAAATTCATATACGAACAGCTTAGTTTCTATGATCATTTTTTAATTAATTGTTCTTTTCGCATTATAGGCGTACATTGTACTCATATTATAAATTTGCATGCTTTTACACCACTTTTTTCTCAGTGGACTCGGTGCGCTTTTGGCTTAAACCGCAAGATGCGCGGGAAAAGAGGTGATCGTGCCAAGAAGCTGGCGTCGGGTGAGTCATTTGTCAAGCTGGCAGCTTAAGCCGCAAACGGAGACACTTGCAGATACAAAGTTATAGAGATGGAGATGCAGATGCAGATCCCAGGTGAAGGGGCCAAAAAAAAACTGAAAAAAGCGAGTGGCACAGTGGGGAGATGGGCGCGAAAGGTTTGTAACTGGATCTCAGCGATGGCATTTCCTGATCGTGATGGTCAGCCGAAGGACATGGGAAATGCCCCACTCAATGTCTACGTGATGGTTTAAATATTAAAAAAATCATATACATATGTACTTATAACTTGGCCTATAAACAACAAGTTTATAGAGCAAAGCCGCTCGTTATTAATAATCCATTAGGCTCATTGAAAAGTCAACTTTTCAGCCGTTCAAATGCAAATCCATCTGGGCCATTAAAGAGCCTCTGGAAAGGCATATATCGTTTATCAGCGATCCCAGCGAGAGATGAAATCATCACTGGGATCCCGTGCCCCTGACAACATTCACCAACTAAGGCGGCTGACCTCAGTCGGCCATAAAGCATTAAACTCATCTGGAACTCAAAAACCAGGTGACATCCAATTGCAATTCCACTGCCCACTTCCCACTGTACCTGGGCGCCACTCGCGTAATAAGTAGTCAACATAAAATCCAGCAAGCCAACCCCAGTCAACAGTCAACAATCATAAGCCAGTGGCATTGCGCTGGCGACACAGCGGCCTCTTTTCCACAGGTTATTTATCTTTGGGGTTTTTTTGGAGGGGTATTATGAGTTAGCCAGGAATTTGGTACCATTATACGAACATATGGATGTTCGAAGTGAATAAGGTTCAAATGAATGGGCAATTTACCGGAAATATATAAAAGGTTTTGATAAATTATTTTACAAAATTTTTTAATTTATTCAAACTGCTGACTTTAAGTCGCCATATTGCTTTTTCCTCTTTTTTTCAAAGTCAGAGAAACTCCGAGAGAGTAAAATCAAAAAAGTTACATTTTTCAATATCAATTTTACCATGCAATAATGGTAAAAACGATATGTGTATAAATACAAAAAGCATGTTCCCGTAAAATCGATATGGCCATGTAATTTTCAGTTCATGCAAAACCCATATCGTTTTTACATGAAATACTCTTTTAGACCAGTTCAAATTCATCTGGCCGCATTTCAAATTAAAATTAATTTTAAATAATGTAAAATCGATGTACGTTTCATATCGATTTTTTTTATGCACAATTTTACCATGTGCATATCGATTTGATCCCGGCGTGTTTTTCGTATTGCCAAAAACATTTAAAACTGTATTTTATCATAACGATTTAAAACACAGATCTTAAAACTAAATGGATAATATTTAATTGATTTATTTGTATAGATTTAAATTGGCACAAGTATACATAGTTATTGATTTATTAATGGTATGCTTCCATATCCCATCTCTATCACATGTAAAGCGTATTCCAACTTCGTGAGCATCCTCCGCGAGACGCATTTTGGGCTTAGCTAAAGCATAATAAGCACAAATTTAATTGAATTGTCAACGCGGAGAAGGCAAATGGTATATTGCATATTGACCGCAATCGGGTCGCGTTAAAAATATGAAAAAATGCCTAAAACTAGCTTAGGATAGATTACAGCGCGGGATTGGATTGATGGAGACGTTGGAGACTCCTCCCTAGAACCACGATCGCGACTTCGCTGTGGTCGAGGGCACCTCGGAGGTGGTGGCGCCGCCTGCATCGGGGCACTTGCCGCACTGCTCCAAGTGGGCCTCGCGCACAACGGAGGCGTGGGCGCCGTAGGGCGCATTGCCGTTGACCTCCAGGAAGTAGTTGCCCTTGACATCCGCGGGCACCATGTAGCCCATGGGCACCTCGCCGCCGGGACAGCGCAGCTCGCGGAGGCGCGACAGCGAGCTGCAGCGTACGGCCAGGAAGTTGCGCTCGTTGCCCGGATAAATGGTCTCTGCGAAGTACTCCCAGGCGCGGGCATGAGCGCAGGTCACCGAGAAGCAGCCGGCGGGCAGGGGACCCATGCCGCCCGGATAGAAATCCACATCGCCCAGCGGCGATCGCTTGCCCAGCACCCCCGGGTTGCTGTGAATCACGTCCACGAAGCGGGCATCGCCCCTCATCAGCCCGGAGAGCGCTTCGCCCTCGTTGAAACAGGGCTTGGCCGGATCCAGTCCCGTTATCCTGGCTATCGTCTGGTTGGTCAGCCGGCGCAGGTGCCGCCCCGCCGAGCCCACTATGTGCGCACCCAGACTATGGCCGATCAGGTGGATGTTCTCCGGCGGCACCAGATCGAGCAGCTTCACCAGTCCAACGGCTATGTTCTCGCCAATCTCCTCCGTGTTGAAGGCCGACCACGTGTACAGGGTGTCCACGAAGCGAGCTGCGTCCACCGCCTGCAAATACAGGGTGTATCATAGTATCAGTGTATAGTGTATCAATCATAGAAATTTTACTCGCGGATTTAGAAAAATTTTTTGAAAAAATTTAGGACAATTCGCCGCTGGAGTAAGAAAAGGTCAAAACGATGCAAATCCAAAAAAATCATCCTAAATATTAGAAAAATTAAAAAATTAACCCTAAAAAGATTTTTTTTTGGCGACCTTCCTTAGATTTATGGCAAATTCGTCGTGAAAATATACATTTTTTCCCAGTTTGAAGGCGAAATTTTTTTTAGGACGATTTTCTAAAATTTAGAAAATTATTTTTATGAAGGTTTTCCCATTAACTTTCCCTATTTTTTTCCCCGTCTATAAATACATAAATACATATCAAATAATATACAAAAAAGTCTTTTTCCAAGTGTAAAATCACTTTAAATTGGGTATTGGCTTCTATTATTTGTCTGATTCATTGACGCATTCATGACTTTCATATTGATTGTTCTCAAAAAAGGTGACAAATAATTGTAAGCTGATTACTGAGAATAATAGATATTATTTTATTCTCACTGAAAATATTGTTCTTTATCTTTCAATTTAATATAAGGAAAATAAAGGCCACAAAGTCAAGTTCATTAGAATAAATATGTATTTACTCAATCCGGAAACATTTAGATTAAATCCAGGGCTAATGAATAAATGAATGAATTTTGCCGGTTTGTAAACGAAACTAATCTGATTAGAACCTTATCAGCTGGCAAACTTATTGGTAATGAATATTCGTTTTCAAACTTGTTTCGTTACATATTATTTGTATTTAAATCGGTACTCACCACAAAGTTGACATCGCCACGACAGTTGTAGGCCTTTGAGAACACTTCGATGGTGTCCGATCCGTTGACGGTGGTGGTCCATCCGGTGGCCAGGATGACGACCTTCTTCTTGGGATCAAACTGGGGACTGCGCCACATGGCCTCTGGATTGGTGAGCGGGAAGTTGGTCTTCATGCAGGGCGTCTGCAGCTGGAAGTTCATCTTGTTGATGTCCGGCATGTATTTCGATTTGATTTTGTTCGAGGCCAGCGCCTGGGAACCTGAAAAAAATGAATAATTTAGGGTTTTCTATATTTCAAGCTCCTTTTTGGATTTTATATCTATTTTACTAACAGGAAAACTGGGTCATTTCAAGGTGGGTTTTTAAAATGAATAAATAACTAGTTAATTTTAAAATATGGCTTTCTTTTTTTTGCATTAAATACATTATTTTTATTAAAATAGATTAAACCCCATTTAAAATATAAAAGATTATATAAAATATAAATACAGTATTTCCTATTGTGCCCTTAAAAAAAGGAATATAATTTAGTTTTTAATTAGAAAATAGTTTTCTAAAATCTTTCATTTAAAAAGAATTATTTTACTGCTACTACTTGGAATAGAAAAAATATACATAATTATTTTTAAAATAGTGCTTTCTATTCTGCATTTAAAAAAAAGGCTTACAATTTAGTTTTTAATTAGAAAACGATTTTCTGAAACCTTTAAAGGTCTTTTTTTTAAATATAAAAAATTAGGAATTATCAAACTTTGTATATTTGGTCTCACTTTGACCTCCCACACCGATACTCACAGATCGTACTGATGGAGTTGGACACGAACTCGAAGGGATAGCCGGCGATGAGCTGCTTGCTGCCGTCGAGGAGACCTTGGGGCGTCGGCAGCAGACTGGGATCCACGATGCTGGCGCCCACATTGCCGACGGACTCGAGCACATCGGGCAGTGACCACTCGATGCAGTGCGTCGACGGGGGGGCAACAAACAGAAGCTGGAAGAGCAGGAGGAGGAGCACCTGGAGCGGAGCCATATTCAGCGCAACTCGTCCCATCCTGGACGAGAACTCGACGAGAACTGAGTGCCGGAAGGCAAGTGACATTGGTTTTTATAGCCTCCCGTGGGAGGGGCTCGAGCGACAAACACACATCGCCTTTTACGTGTGCCTATAGATGAATCCACTCGACTGAGACCATATCGATGTGTGTTCCGATCAGATAAGGTGCACTTGTCACCTAATTAGTTTCCATTCCCATTTCGATTCGTCGCCTTCGGCACATCTCGTCGGGAGATCTAGAAATCGAGAAAGTCGAGATCGAACTCGGACTCACAGCAAACTGCAGTCGCTTGTCCCGAGCCCATTTTGCATTTATTTTAATTTTCGTTTTAATTACAATTCTAATCGAAAACTAAAACAAAAGCCAAGATTACGCCCTGATTTGCAGGCCGGGGTTCCAGTCGATCGGCCAAACACCCTTTTACAGCCACTATCAGCTTGGAAATTCGACCTCTGATACGATTGGTTCTTACAGGCCGAAAATAGATAGTGTTTTAATCTGCAAAAGCGAAAGGAGGTCTGGGTATTCCCCACTTTACTGATCCCTCTAATCGCCGCGCGTCTCAAACTGATAATGAAAATCTGTGGATGTTATAACAATAGTTCTCAGGCAATTGGCACGGCCCGTGCCATCGGTAGTGTATTAAAATATACACTGCAAAAAACTTAGATTGGGTTACAATTTAAAGATATATATAAAAAAAAATATTAAATATTATTATAAAAAAATTATAAAAAAGAAAAATTAATAATAAATGCTTTTTTAAATTGTTCTGTCAATCTCTAAATTTTAATATACTTTTTTTGTAGAAATTATATTATTTTCTAAATACTATAATTGGTGAAATAGTAAGTAAATACAAATATTTTAATATCCTCTAATTTTTTTTATATAGAAATTGTTTTATTATAAATTAATTATTATTATTTTTACAAATATTTAAACAATTTCAAAATATTATAAATATTAAATTTGTATTTATCTTTAGGGTTTTTTTCACTTAAATCTTTAATCAAATATCCAATCCCTTGTATCCAAGTTATGATAATTCACATTTCAAACATCATAAGTAATTTTTGCAGTGCAAAATCAATTCTCACGTACTTAACATCAAATGCTGCTGCCGGTTACGACAACGGGGCCATAATAATAGCCATACTAATGCGGGCCCATTGCTCACCACTTATTTCATATTCCGTATTCCCCGATTTCGACTGCCGATCTACGAGCCATTGTTTTGCCATTCCGTCAACGTGCCCTGGACAATTGTAGTGGGCCCGAAACAAAAAGACGTCACAAAAGAATTAACTCTGCGTTGACATCAGCGTTTGTCGATTTCTCACACAAATCACGGTCGAAATGGTTTTGAGGCGGGATTTGTCCTTGAAATTATCGGGAAAAAACCTTTATGATATGAACTGCCTATCAATTGAGGGATAAGCCGCCCAATAGATCTCAAAGTGAATGTAAGTTTTCTTTTAGCGTCTTGGAAAATATATTTTAAATTTAACCACAGTTAAGTTTTAGTTTCAATACATAAATAAATTAGAAAAATCACATTTAAATGTATAAATCCTTATCTAATAAAAAGAAAGTAAAAAAAAGTAAAAAAAAATATTTTTTAAATAGGAAACTGTAAATATTTTATGTTCTTAAGGTCAAGTTTTTTTATGAGTGTATATGTATTGCCCAAAAATATTGCCCAAAAATATAAATAAATATTAAACAACGAAAAATTGCAATATATTTTTTATTATATATTAAATGAGTATGAATTTGTATATTTTAAAAATTATATTTAACTTTAATTATTGTAAACACAGAAAAATTGCAGTTTCACAACGAAAACTTGTATATGTCTTACTAATTCTTAATAAATGAATGTTTTCTTTTTCGACATAAATGGAAAATGTGCAAATATTTTAAAGTAGCATGAGTTTCTATTTCAAAATAATATTAGATTAGGAAAAAAAAAACTTTTTGTATTAAGAACATTTTCTCTTAACTAATTTTTATGACCAAACGTTTTTAAGATCAGAATTTATTTTCTGTTCTTAGATTGCCCTCGTAAAAATGACTATATATTATATCTTTCTGAGCTTCCGATATGTTCCAATCAATTCACTCGCATGCTCCGCATTCGCTGGTTGAGTAGGTGTAGGTCTGCGGATTGGCATTCTGACCGTAGGGCTCCGCCCGATTGGCGCCCACGTAGAACAGTCCCAGTTCCGTGGGCTTGGCCGCATAGCCCATCACGGTTCCCGTGTCCCGGCAATAGCTGCCAAGCAGCAGTTCCGAGTAGCGATCACATCGCCGGCCCAGAAAGTCGTTCTCGTTCGAGGGATACACCGTTTCCGTCCAGTAGTCCACGGCCCTCTGGTGCGAACAGCTGATGGTGGTGAGGCCCTCGCAGCCCTCCTTGAAGGGAATCCGCCCCTGGACAAAGAAGTCCGCATCGCCCGCTCGCTTCGAGGAGCCCAGCATGCCGGGATTCGTGTGGATAATGTCCACGAAGCGGGCATCTCCGCTCCGCAGACCCTCCAGATCGTTGCCGTCGTAGAAACACGGGTTGGCCGGATCCAGTCCCGTTATCCTCTTCAGGGTCCTTCCCCCCGACATCTGGCGATAGTTCCTCCCCGCCGATCCCGCTATCTGGGCGCCCAAGCTGTGACCCACCAAATGCAACCGATTCGTCACATAGGTGGCGTTCAGCCGGAGGAGTGCCTTGGCCAGATTGGCTCCAATCACCTCTGTGTTCAGGGCTGACCACGTGTACAGGGTGTCCACAAAGTCGGCAGCATCCAGAACCTTGAGAAATATATGTTAGTTAGGTCCCTCATCAGGAATACATACAACTGCACTCATAATAACTTAGATATTTACCTAAAATCCATAAGAGTTCTTCTCCAATTTTTGCCAAAAGAAACTTTTTTCTTAATTCAAACGCGATATGCAAGATTTTTACTTTTTTATTTTAAAGAAATAAATTTTAATAGCATTTCTTAAGAAATGATTTCTATAACTTAAGGCTAATTTTCTGATAACAAGAATTTTTCAAAAATAAATTCGAAGATTTTTGCGAACTCGAGATCATAGTTGGTTATAACCAACAATTTTTTAAGCATTTCAACACACTTCACTTGGGGAGTGAACCCATGACTACATTTTTATGAGTGTATTCTAAAGTTGGCTTTTACTACACAATGAGAATTTTGATATATTTATAAAAAATTTGTTAAATAAACGCCATTTATCTTTTCTCTTCTTATAATTTTTTCTGATATTAAGAACATTAAACGCAAATATTTCTCTTTGTGTAATAAAATATTTCTAAATAATGATGTATTACTTTTCCCCCATTTTGACTCACCAGAACATTGGTGTCATTGCGACAGCCATAGGCTTTGGCCACGGGTCCGCTGTTGGAATCGTTGATGCTCGTCCTCCAGCCGGTGATGTAGAGGACCGTGGGTCTGTCCTGGTAGAATCCCGGCGTGTCCCACAGCTCCTCGGCCTGATTGAGCGGAATGCTGGTGTTCTGGCACTCGTGTTCGGTGCGCAGGAGGAACCGCATCCGTGAGACGTCCGGAATGAGCTTGGACCGCACCACGCCGAGATCGACGATCGTGCTGCAGATGTAGTTGAGGGTGGAGAAGGCGATGTCCAGGGGCAGACCGATGAATATCTGGCGCAACTGGTCCTGCAGGCGATCTAGCAGCAAGTCCTGATACAAAGTCGGCAGCTGTCGCAGGTTTAGGTTACCTTCAACTTTTGTCGTTTCCCTTTCGTTGAAAAATCCGTTTTTACAATTCTGAGCCCTTAGAAAATCGAAAATGGTTTGCTTTTCCGAACTGGTTTGATTAAAACTCTTATTTCGCAGATAAATCAAGCCCACAGAGCTGTCGTTACCCAACATATCCAGGAATTGGGATATAATAATGTTTGGATTTGTAGGTTCCATATTATGTGAAGTGATTTCCGGCTTTGAAAGATTTGGAACTTGAGTTTGCCCACTGGAATTTGTTAAATAAATTTGATTTGCACTTTTAGGCTCAATAATATTCACAATTCCAGAACTGGATTCCTTTGGGATATGGTCACTCTGACCAGCGTATTCCATTGGGATATGGTCACTCTGACCAGCGAATTCCTTTGTGATATGGTCACTCTGACACTCCGAAATTGGGGGCCACCACACCAGCAGCAGCACTACTAGAATCGAATAAGACATGGTAATCCGAGAGACACTGGGAGAAAACGCAGTCATGCCTGGCTTTTATATGAGGGCCAGGGCCAACAGACGTTACATTTCTTTCTAGCCATTTCGAATGAAATTTACGACCCCCGTTGAGATATAGATGTCTTGTTCTGAGACACGATTCCGTGCCCAGAGCTCACGAACCGCTGGGCTTGCAAAATCCAGGTAGCAATCGCATGGCTTCCAAGCAAATATTTGCTGCGTTGGGAAATATGGGGCTCTGGCTCTGCCAAAAAAGCGAGCCATCTAATAGCCACCTTGCTCCGCTCCCAATTAACCGCCCACACCATCGGCGGGAAAACAGAGAAGCAGTAACAAAAACCCAAGCACAAAACACAAAACAAGCGGTGCTATTACATTGGTAATTTGTGTGGTGTTGCTGCCGACGTTGATGTTGCCGGCACGCAACCAGCAACTAGCAACATCGCAGCAATCAGAAGCGTTAAGAGTGAGTCCAGCGGCGGATTCGCAAATTAAAACTGCCCAATTAATCACTCTGACCGACTTCGAAAGTATATTGGAATGCCGGGCACTTCATTTCAATTGACATCCCCACACTAAATACCTTTATTTCAAGTTCAATTTATGATTAAAACTGTGTGAGTTTGTATAATTGATTGAAATATAAATAAAAGTTCTAAAAAAAAAGATTATATATTTTATTTTTTTTTTTCGTTTTTTAATTGTCAAAAAATGTTTCAAAATTATTTCGACAATTTATTAATTATTAAGAACTAAAATTTAAAATACTTAAAACCTAATTACTTTGAATACAAGTACAAGTTGAACTTTTAAAACATTGTTATAAAAAATTTCTTAAATCATAGGCATTTTTACGTGTTTGCTTACTTGATTAATATGCACAAAAAAAAACTTGATACGAAATTATGATCGATTTGATAAAATGCGGGATAAATTTTGACTTAATATCGCACATATCAATTTTATATGTTCAAAATGTAAACAACTCCTTCTAAGTTCGAATATCAAACTTATAAAAATGGTAAAAACGATATGTGTAAAAATAATAACAAGTTTTTTAAATAATTCACTTGCGTTAGAGAACCCGAACTTCGTTATTGACTGATCTTCTTAGTTTTTGGCAATTTATTCGCACATTTCGCGTTGTATTGACGGTGGGCACAATAGACAAATGTTTATATGTACATCGGTTGCTGTTTTGTTTCGATTTTCCACCTTTTGCAATCTTCCAGGCACTCGTGCTCCATATAAGTATACCCACTATATGGTATAGTATCTATATCTGGTTGGGAATATGGGTGAGTGTGTCAGACGCACGGGGCGGTGGGTTTTTGGAAAACGCTGGCGATCAAGCGCGGGCTATTCGCTCTGTTGGCTCGTTGTGCTTTTAATTGCAGTCGAGAGTCTCATGAAATCGAAATCAATTCAGATTGCTCTATATCCATTAGGCTATATATTCCTCAAAGTGCTTTGCAGCTGGTTAACAAATGGGCTTATGCAATGTTTATATATTATAAAGATTTGTGTTGCGATGTTGCTAATAAAATTATTTGGATTTTTAGATAATATATGTGTGTTTTTATTTTATAAATTAGTTCATTTTTTTAAATATCATACTTTTATACTGGATCTAGTATATTTTTAATACAAGTTAAATCTATGCTTTACAAAAAAAAGAATAAAAAAATTATTTGAAAGTATATTTTTATATTATATATTATTTTATTTTTTTATTAATTATTCAGTTCAATTTAGTATTAATGAAATACCACACTTTTATACTGGATCTAATATATTTTTAATGCAAGTTAAAACTATGCTTTTTGAAGAAAAAGAATGAAAATATAACTTGAAAGTATATTTTGATATTATTTTATATATTATATTTTTTTTATTTATTATTCAGTATTATTTTTTTATTATTCACACACACACTTTTATACTGGATCTGGTATTTTTTGCACGCTTTGCACGATGAACATATCGCACTGCATTGTTTTGGGACCGGGGGATGTACACACCTATCACATAGCCACCACCAATGTTCGACCATGTGAATGACTCTTTATATTTGCCATTCTACTTCCACTATTTGCTGTTGATAAACCCAATTAGTTGGCCTGTGCCAAAAAAACTGCGAGCTTCCGCCTCGAGTGCAAATAGGCAGGAGAGGGTTAAGGCCCACAGGGATGCGAGAAGATGACGCAACACCAAATAGCCAAGAACGGGCCCAATGGCCAAAATCACCAAATAACAGAGAGGAGGAAAATTATTACGTATACGCACCATTGCAACAGGCTTTTCAATGGCCCCGCCACTTAGACGTCGACGTAATGCGGAGTAAGTGCAGCAAATTATCAGCTCCAGCCGAAAGACGAGCGAAGAGCGACGAGGCAGGCAGATGTCCGTTGCAACATTTTTTTTCATTTTTTTTCTGCGCTTTTTTCACTCTTTTTTGCCAAACAAAAGACGGTGGAAAATGCAGGAAAATGCGGCATGCACTTGCGGTCGAATGTGAGTGCGCTGGGGAGCATATAAAACCAAATGGAGTTGCTGGCAGTAAATTAGTTGACTCGAAACATTTCGCCGCGTCGGTTAGAAAGGATTAAATTTCTATTTGTTTAAACCAAGAAATCAAAAAAGAGCCATGTTCACCTACCGCCTGAAACTGATGATCCTGCTGATGGGCATCCAGCTGCTGCGTGGCATCCAGTGCTATCCCCTGGGCGATGATCTCTCCTCCAGCGTCGTCCACTCGGCGGGTCTGCTGGGTCACTATGCGGGCGGCCTTACTGGCGGCGAGGCGCTCTCCAAGCTGGACTTTAGCTCCGCCTCCCATGAGTTCGGCACCGCCGCCGCGGATCAGGATCACCTGGGCTCCCTGGGCGATCATCTCGGCGAGGAGGGCTTCCCTGCGGACTATGGCAGCAGCGATGCCGGCGAGGAGTATGCGGAGGCCAGCGAGCTGCACTCCCACTACGAGGATCACAGCGACCACGGCGACCACGAGGACCACAAGGCGGTGCCCGGCATCGATCACGGCAAGGGCGCCTTCAGCTACAGCACCCTGTACGAGTTCAAGGATCGCGACGAGCACGAGCTGCACCACATCCAGCACCAGGCCCTCGAGCAGCAGGTGGAGCACCAGCACCAGGCGGAGCACGACCACCACCTGGAGCACCACCAGCTGGAGCATCTCTACTAAGACTGTGATAGTCGCAACCGATACCTAGCAAAATGCTCAAAGATTATCTTATTCTAAAACTGTTTTTTTTTGTTGTTACCAATTATTGAAATAAAACTAATTTAAAAGGAATTTTAAAGCTATTTGGTTGGGAAAAATCTAAAGGGAGGGGAAAAATAGTGTCTTTACTATCCACGTAATTTTTAAATCTTATATATACCTCAACAAAGCAAGCAGTCTCTTGATGTGGCGCCATCTAACGAAAAATGTATTATTATTTTGAAATTATACATAAACCTCAAGAAATTACAAAAAATTATTTTTAAGGTTACTTTACTTATAGTGCCTCGACTATCAAATACCCACTAATCAGCTAAATGAGTGTGAGAAAAATGTAGATAGGCAAGCAGCAAAGCAAGCAGTCCATTGATGTGGCGCCATCTAGCAATAAATGAATTATTTTATTATTTCCTTTTTATTAATGAGTGGTCCGATTTTAAAAATGTCTTCTACATTTTGGTAGGTATAACTAAACCAAATAAAAATTGAATTTACACTTTTACAAACTCTGTAAAAATTTGTTCAGACCTTTTAACGCGATTGTAGGCATTAAAGGCTATAAAAATATTGTTCTTAATAACCAAGTAAATTTTGAAAAAATATTTTTAAAGCCACTTTATTAAATGTCTGCGGAAAACTAAAAAAAATAATAAGTTCAAGGCGATAAAAAATAAAAAAAAAAACCCAGGTTATAAACAGAGTGGGCCAGTTAAAAAAAAAAACCAAAAATAGTTTATGGTTGTTCGTAAATAGTTTCGATCTCTCGATGAACCCATTTAGCGGCCGTGGGATTGAACAACTTTATGCTGGGGCAATTTCAGCTGTGAGAAGTCCACATTATCGCTGACCACGACGCGGGGCTCGTGGATCGAAGGGGTCATTGGGATCGCCGGAATGGATGGAATCGATGAGTGTGGCAGGTGCGAAGCCGTCAAGGTGTCCACATAGAAATGCGGCCAGGGATTTCCCACTGACGAGGAGTGGACCATGGGCACCAGCAGCAATTGGGGTTGCTCCGCATCGGGAGCCAGCTGGAGAATCCCCGAACTGATGTGTATGGCTGGTCCATAGGCTGGGAGTTACCAAAAAAATCAAATAATTGAAATAATACCATTACTCATACGCACCGTGGCCGGCCAGATGTTCCTGCTCCACGGCGTGGCCACGTACTAGGGCCACCAGAATCACCGCAACCACTGCCAAAGCAAACAATTGAGCATTAAGCACTTGCATTCTGTTTGGCCAACTCTTCGGGGGATCCCAGCTTTTATAGTCGCCGGCGAGCGGATGTTCTTGGTCTTGCCTGAACGCCCATCGGTGACACTATTCGCATGACACCCGCTACTTAAAGATCGTAAAATCTATATTTTAAATCAATAGATTGCACCATTAAGTTCACATTAAAAGCAAAAGCACTGAAAAAATATTTATTTCCTATTTTATGGAAAAATGGATTTTATAATGAATAAAAGCTGTGGCGCGCAGTTTTAAAGCTAGAGCTAAAGTGTATTTTTTTTAGTTTATTAATATGTACCGAAATGCAGAAGAAATTTTTTAAATCGGACAACTCAGTAAAAAGTTATAAGCAAATAATGAATTGCGGCGTTACTTTTAAGCGACTGCTTGATTTGCCCTGCTTTCACTGCTTGCTTTAGCTGAGTAACGGTTATTTGAAAGTTCTCTCTTGTTTTTTATCATTAAAATCAAGCTCGTAAAATCTAAATAAATATTAATAAATCGATAAAATGCACAATTTATTTTGATTAAAAAGTATAAATACTTATTTATTTTTTTTTTTTTACCTTATTCATAAAAAAGTATTTTTCTTTCCTGCCTTTTTCGTCAAAATATCAAAGAAAATAAATTGTATCACAATAACTAAGCTACCGCCTATGATTTATCAAACAAAAACACCTCTTAACGAGGTATAAAAATAGTGACGATCGCACCTTCAACGTACAAAAGTTCTGATATCAAATTTTGTGACGAAAAATGATTTTAGATGCGCTCAAATAAGTACGCTACCTAAAATTTACTCTTTCGGCCCGCTTTAACAAATATTTAATATCTACACGAAAGTTTTCTGTTGTAGCGTGCCGAATGAATAAATTTTAGGTAGCGTACTTATTTAGTCGCATCTAAAATCATTTTTCGTCACAAAATTTGATATCAGAACTTTTGTACGTTGACTATTCGTCACTATTTTTATACCTCGTTAAGAGGTGTTTTTGTTTGATATCAGAAGTTTTTGTTTTGACCACAGTCAAAGTACCCCAATACCATGACTAGGAGTCGTCCCCATATGGCTTGGCTATTGAAAAAACCAGAGCACACAGAGCGCATATATTAAAATAATAAAAACAATTTTTATTGTGGGGGCAATGGTTAAAATTTTTTTTAAAATCTTAATTTGTTTTTTATTTTTAAGAAATTGAAAACATTTTTTTTTAGAAATTTTTTTTGAAAGAAGAGGTCTAAGAGGAATTAATGAAAAAGACATGAAGTTAATCAATTCATATAACCGGAGATACAGATTTTCAATGAGAGGGTACTTTTCCAAATTTGACGATTTTTGGCAACTTAAAAAAATTCTAACTAAAAAAATAATTTTTTTTCGGTCAAATCCTGATACGCGTGTTTACTTATTTTCAGAATAGTATACGTAAAAAAAGTTTCAGGCAAATCAAAAATGTGACCCAATAAAAAGTGTTCGGTTTGTAAAAGAACCGCCCATTTATGAATTTATTTATTAACTTATTTATTTATTAATTAATAATTTAATTTATTTTTTTATTTACTTAATTATTTATTTATTCATTTAATTTTTATTTACTTATTTATTTATTTTTATTTATTTATTTACTTACTTATTTATTTATTTACTTATTTATTTATTTACTTATTTATTTATTTACTTATTTATTTATTTACTTATTTATTTATTTACTTATTTATTTATTTATTTATTTATTTATTAATTTTAAGAATTGTATAATGGAACGCTTTAAAACAATTTTAACGATTTCTTGACCCTAAAATACATTTTGGATACGCACATAATAAATTCAATGCTTAGGCAGCGTAAGTTGCTTTGAGCTGGCAAAAGTGGCTATTTTCGTTTCTGAATAACTTTTAAACGCGAATTTTTACAGTAATGTGTTATATAAATTTAAGGAATCTCAAGGGCTATACAGTCTAAAGTTTTAAAGAAAATCGTTAGAGCCGTTTTTAAGAAAAATAAAAAAAGCTAAAAAAAAAAGTTTAAAAAAATTTTGTTTTGTGCATATCTTTTTAACTAACATTTACACAAATTACATATACGGGGCGCTCATAGCATTTCGAAATACCTTTCAAACGAGATACAGCACAAGTCTGTAGCTTCAGTAGTTTAGAAGTTACAGCCTTCCGTATTTTAGCTATTTATAGCTATTTTTCCGCTAAACTAGCGGGTTTTTCCAAAAGTGGTAGAACTAAAGTTTCTTATATCGATCTGATGAACATCATATCAAATTTTCAGGACTGAAAAAACATGTTTTGGACAAACTGACAAACAGAATTAAAATTTCATTTTGGGAAGAAGAAGAAAATATTGTTTTCGGTATAACTTTTGAAATTTTTCTGATATGACCCCTCATATTAAGCGCATTTTCAGTAGGAATACAACTAACATAGTGCGGGGGGCCGATTATCCCCACCGGCCCCAACAGATCCAAATTTCTAAATTTTCACCTTTACACTTTCACCGCTCTCTCTCCCAAACCAATTGATTTTCTTGAGGTCTTGGTATGCAATCCTTTAAGTTTTAGGAATACCTTTAATTTGGTGTATCACTCGCGAGGATCGGACCATTACAGCAGATTTTCAATTCTGCGGCTATATAATAGTAGTCGCCTTCGCACACTCTCCTGGTGCGCTTCGTCACTACATGGACTGCCGTCCATAGTGATTTTAGAAGTTCCGTCTACGCAATTAATTTAAAGCCTAAAAGACACCATAAAAACTGTAAAAGTTATCACAAATATTAAATATTATTAATCAACAAGAACAGTCGTATATTTACATGTATTAATTCTTTGCATAATATTTATTTCCTACGTGAAGAACCCAAGCAATTCTAATAACTAAATGCAAATTAGCAAACCCTATAAGCCCGAATATCTCGCTATCTCCCTTTTTGGCCTCGTTCTCAGGGCCTTCCTCTCTTCAGATCTCTTCAGATCCGGAATCGGAATATGAATCGCCATCGATTCGTTGGGAGTTAGCAACTGGGTGCTAATTTCGTTTAGAATTAATAACACAATGAACCCTGGGCGTTTCGGGAGCCATGAAAAAAAAACCCCGAAAATATATATATGTTCAAATCAGCAGACAGACGAAGTCGTCTGAAATTCTTGGGATTACATAAGCTTGGTTATAAAGACATGATATATCGGGTATATTGATTTATTTTATGTACACATCGATCGAACAAAAAAAATACAATTATTCGTTTTAGAACTAGAAAAAAAATAGTTGAGTACGGTTAGGTTAGGATTTGGATTTGGATCTGGATCTTTGGGATCCGGAAGGTTTCCCTGGCTTAGCAGCCGACCAGCTTCTCGAAGATGCCGCCACGCTTCCAGCCGCCACCGAAACCGCCGGAGAAGCCAGCATTGGAGCCACCATTGTAGCCACCGTTGTAGCCACCGTTGTAGCCAGTATTGTAGCCACCGCTGGATCCTGCGGAGGCGGAGGCGGAGGAGGAGGCACTGGAGTAGCTGGACTCCACGGCCGGTGGTCCGTACACCTGGGCGGGAGCACGGTCCTCGTCCACAATCAGCTTGATGGTCTTCACCACCTGCTGGCTCTGTGGCTGCTGCACGTACGAAACAGGAGCGGGTGCGGGTGCGTAGCTGATGGGCGCCGGTGCTGGGGCCGAGTAACGGACCACGGGAGCGGGAGCAGGGGCGGAGTAGGTCACAGCGGGAGCAGGAGCAGGAGCGGAGTAAGTCACTGCGGGTGCAGCCTGAATGCGAACCACGGGAGCGGGAGCAGGAGCAGGAGCGGAGTAAGTTACTGCGGGAGCAGGAGCGGAGTAAGTCACTGCGGGAGCAGGAGCGGAGTAGGTCACTGCGGGAGCAGGAGCGGAGTAAGTCACTGCGGGAGCAGGAGCAGGTGCGGAGTAGGTCACAGCGGGAGCAGGAGCAGGGGCGGAGTAGGTCACCACAGGAGCAGCCTGAACACGCACCACGGGAGCGGGAGCAGGAGCGGAATAGGTCACTGCGGGAGCAGGAGCAGAGTAAGTCACAGCGGGAGCAGGAGCGGAGTAAGTCACTGCGGGAGCAGGAGCGGAGTAGCTCACAGCTGGAGCAGGAGCGGAGTAAGTCACAGCGGGAGCTGGTGCGGAGTAGGAGGAGGCACTGGAGGAAGCACTGGAAGAGGCGCTCGAGGAGTAGCCTCCATAGTTGCCACCATAGCCGCCGGCCGAGCGTCCGTAATCGTAAGAGGGCTGCTCCACCACCTTGATGACCTTGATGACCTGCTCGCCACCGCCATAACCACCGCCATAGCCACCACCATAGCCGCCGCCATAGGAGGAGGCGGAGGAGGAGGACGCCGACGATGAGGAGGAGGAGCTGCCGTATCCCGAGTTGTAGACTGGCCGGCTGGGCTGGCTGTAGTATCCCTGGTTGTAGCCACCCGAGTAGCCGCCGCTGCCGTAGCCGCCGCCGTAGCCACTTCCACTTCCGGTGGAGGCGCCGCCGCCCAGACCGCCGCCAATGGCCTTCAGCAGCGCCAATTTGGCGCCCAACAGGGCGTCCGAGGGCACGGGGGCCGCAATTGCCAGAAGGGCCAGCGAAATGCAAACGTACAGCTTCATGGTGAGTGGTGGCTAGTTGTGCTAGTGGTGCTACTGATGATGCTGCCCGCAACCTGAACGAAACTCAACTGATGTCCCAAATCGAGAGGGGGCACTAATTTATAGCCAAGCGGCAGTTCGTACCTGTGTTTTGGGCCATTGTGCTCTGCGCTTTCTGTGTTTGTGTAGTTCTAATCTATGCTTTGCCAACGAGATGAGCTGAGATCCATCCCCCCCTCTTGAAGCTGTTTGCTTAATTCATAAATGGTTACTTATGGGCCAAACGCGACAAGTCGAAGCCCGATATACATATTCCAAATCTGGGCGGGGCTGCCAGCAGCCACCGGCTATCTGTCTGTCACCTCAACTACTTAACCATCAAGTGAGATATTTTCTCGCATCTCCCGGCACGGCAAAAAAAAATGGTTAAATAAAACTACGGCCCAAAAGCGTTACGGATTCGCAAGAAGCTCAGGTAATTCCCCATCACACACAAATTAGCACTGAGAGAAATATGATCTTGATTCCCCTAAATCATTACAAAATTCATGATTTAAAACTTAAATAAAATTAATTCAAAATAATATAACAGTGCCTCGACTATCAAATACCCATTACTTAGTTAAATGAGTGGAAGGGAGATAAAGAAATGCAAGCAGCAAAGCAAGCAGTATCTTGAAATAGCGCCACCTATCGGAAAATGCATTATTTGCTCATAACTTTTTATGATTTAAAATTTTTTTTTACTTTTCGATGGATATTTGCCATTCGATTTAGGTATTATAAAAAAATTGCCTTTACACTTTTCTCTACGATTAACGGGTATAAATATATCTACAAGATTTCAGTTTTAAGATATTATTCATCTGTGACATGCCTCTATAAGAATGTCAACAAACGATGGGGAAATTCAGGCAGCCAATTCAATGTGCGCTGCATATTTATTAACTCATTTATTTATGGTTCCAATTTAATAACAAATTGAGACTGTTTTTAAGAAGAGGAATAAACTTTATTTATTATAGAGCAGTAGTTTACAGACACATTTTCAAGTTTAAAATACAATGGCATACAATTTGTTGCAAAATAAAAATGTTATAAGTTCTAAAAAAAACAGAAAATTATAAACTGTCTTTTAGAAAATATAAACAAAATTAACCAACAGTTTTTAGACAAATAATAAACTAAAATATGACATTGAAAAATAATATTTGCAATAATATCTCGCAGGCGCATTTTTCAAAATAAATAAATAAAATAAAACAAGATTTCCAAAGCAATAAAATTTGTAAACAATTGATGAAATAAAAAAGTTATTAAAAAATCCCTATAATAATTTCTCGCAGTGCACGCAGTGCGCCGGCACATGTGCGTGGCCAGTGTATTGGCATTGTCACTCATTCAGTCCCCGAAATCTTAGGCATGACTTCACGTAGTCAAGGGGCTCAGCGGGTTAAAGCCTCGCCAATATCCAAATAGCCAAAAATCCGAAATCCGAATATCCAAATAACCCAAGCACGCCCAGAAATCTTCGCTCATCTGGGATCTTGAATTTCGATCCCAAAACCCGTCGGCCACGTCCACATTTTCTGACGTATTTCCAACCATCTGAGATCAAATATTACATATATGTAAATGCCGGCTTTGGGCCTATTGTTTTTTTCCTCTATTGATCTAGACTGTTATGCAAATTGGGTCAACGAAAAAAAAAACAGAACCCACCAAAAAAGGGGTTCCATCTGGCGAAATTTGATATTCCCATAATTTTACAACTGGTTTTTATCTCTGCACGAGGGTATCGTAAAAGTCGTTTTAAGGGAAAGATGCGTGGAATTTTAGCCATACAAATTTGCAACATAAATAATTCTTATGGTAAAAAAATAGTTCTGTCAGTCGAAAAAGATCAAGAACAGAACCTAAAAATCTTTATTTGTAGTTAAATGGGAATATAAATAAATTTTTAAATTTTAAGTTAAATACCTATTTAACATCTTGTATTTATAAATACAGAGTAATTTGTAGCTACACCGAAAGAAAAATTCTTCTGTCAACTTAACTATATGTACATTTATTCTAAACAATTAAGCTTTAAAAATATAGTAATAAAATGAGTTTTATCGACAGTGAAGCACAATTTTCTAAAATACAGAACGAATAATTTTTTGAGTGTACTTAAGCGCAGAAGAAATTTTTGTAATCGGACCACTAAGTAAAAAGTTATAATTAAATAATGAAATGTCCAGTAGATGGCGCCACTTTTAAGCGACTGCTTGGTTTGCCCTGCTTGCTTTAGCTGAGTAACGGGTATTTGACAGTCGAGGCACCCGAAAATATCGTTTTCTTTGGTATATTTTTTATACCACGATTTTAAGAGTTAAACTATATTTTTTTTTGGTGTATAAGATTAGAAGAACAACATCCTGACCAAACATTTTTTGAAACTATCTTGCATTTATCTGGCACTAATTATGATAATTTCAACTTGTACTAAACTTTTATACTTTTTGGTATAATTTTTGTTAAGACAACCTAACAATATCGAAACCCACTGTATTCTGTATTTGTATTATATTTCTTTTTATCTGTTTTATTGTCCGAGCATCGCAAATATTAAATCATAGCCAATTTACACATTCCCATTTACAGATTGTGAAGTGTTTTTCCCCCTGCGTTTGTTGTGTGGTGTATTTCTTTGGCCTTTTGTGGTTTCAGTGGCTTCAGTGGTTCCAGTGGTTCAAGTGGTTGGAGTGGCTGCGACATGTGTACCTGGAATGGAGCTGGTCCAGCTCAACCAATTTGCACCCATGGGGCGTACAGCATTCTCGGCCAAACATTACGTTTTTTTGGGCTTGGCTTTTGTGACTTTGACTTTGGTTTTGCTTTTGGTTTTTGGCACTTGATTACCATTAACAGTTTTGTTGGGCTCACGAACTCGGAAATCTGTGGGTCGAGGGGGTGTTAAGGGGGTGCGAAAAGGGTTAAAGCCGGCTAACTGAGTACGTAAACAGTACTCAACTCTCGGTTTCATTCAGAGGCCCAACAACGAAGGTCGCTAGGGTTGGGTGGGTTTTTCAGTCGGGTGGGGGAACTGACTTCTTCAATTGGGTGCGAAATTTTATTTTGTAATTGTCAAGCGTTCAATTGCAAAATGCCCAATTTACACGAACCATTTTTATGAATTAAATTTAAGAAAAAAACTTTGGTTGTGAAATTCTTTTTATTTAGCACACTTTTGGGCATTAGAATTCATTCTTTCTATTCAATCTGTTTTTATTACAACAATTTTTTATAGCATACATTATTCATAAGTTCTAAAAAATAATATTCTATTTAATAAGATATTAAAAAAATTAATGAAATATTTTTTGAACATTTTATTAGAATTATAAATCTTTAATTATTTATAAAGATATAATTTTTAGGAGGCCATACCATTCAACAAAATCAATCCTATCTTATAAAGCGATTCTAATATATATTTTTTTTAATATGTCTAAAGTTCTAAAATATCTAAAATATTTAAAAACAAATTTGTTTAAATAAAATACACGAATAAATTTATAAAATACAAAGTTTTTTTTTTTAATCTTTAGTATTTAGTATTTATAAGGATATAACTTTTAAGAGGCCATACCATTCTAAAAAAAATGAATAATTCCTTACTCTAAGCTACTCTAATATTTTTAAGAATGTCTAAAGTTCTAAAATATCTAAAATATTTAAAATTAAATACATTTAAAATATACAAAACGAAGTAGATTCATCCATTAACCCCTAAAAATACAATAAAATAACTCACATTTTAATCGGTTTGTTTACACTTTATTACAAATCGTTAACTTTAAATTACAAATCGTTGTTTAAAATTATCAAAAAAAATATAGGCACCACTTGTGGTTGTGACTTGATCTCCTTGTTCTCTAGCAGAGTCCCCCGGCCAGACCGAGTGGCGGTGGTGGGGCACCAAATCCCAGTCCAAAGCCACCGCCAGCTCCATAGCCGGCTCCGAATCCATAGGAGGCGGGCAGTGAGGCACCACCGCCGAAGGAGCCACCATAGCCTCCATAGCCTCCCAGACCGCCAATTCCAGCCAATCCTCCGTTCAGACCGCCACCGAAGCCACTCACATAGCCGGCACCCCCAGCCAGAACGGGAGCAGCCACTGGCGTGGACACCGAGGTGACCACCGGAGTGACCACAGCGGAGGTGGAGATGGCCGGAGCAGCGCCCACAAAGCCACCCGAGTAGCCGCCAGTGTAGCCACCGCCATAGCCTCCAGCATAGCCTCCTCCCACTCCGCCGCCCGGCACCACCGACACCTTGATCACCTTCACCACGTTCTCGGGAGCGTATCCATAGCCGGCACCATAGCCCGATCCATAGCCAGATCCGTAGCCGTAGCCAGAACCATAACCAGAGCCATAACCAGAACCATAGCCGTATCCAGATCCATAGCCAGCGGTGGACGCACCGCCCAGGAGGAGATTCAGCTTGCCAAAGGTGGCCGCTCCCGGCTTGGCCAGCGAAGCCATCACGACCACGATCGCCGCCAGTGCCACGTAGAATCTCATGATGATGTAATGTGTGTTCGTTGCTCCAGCTAATCCAAAATCCACTCTTGACTTTGCCACTGCGTCGACTGATGAACTCCGGTGACCAGACCATCGACTTTATACCCGGCCAACTTGACATCCCCGACAATAGTCGGCGATTGTTCTGTACCAAAAACCCGCAATGTGTGAAATTACTCAATGGTTTTCGAGGGCCCCCACGGGACAGGTGAACAACTAGTGTCACAAATATTTGTGTCAAAGTCAGTTTTTCAATCTTTGCGGTTTTTGGGGGTTCCGCAGAAGGTTTGCGCTTATCTAGAACCCAAGAACCAAGAAAATATTGTTATTTTCGGGCAAATATTGCACTTTCAAGGGAATTAACACTTTCATTTTCATCACGGCGATTATGCAAGCGGATCTGTTTCGGGGAAACAGTCAGATGTTGTCATTAGTCGTGGGAACAAGTCAATTACTATAAAGTAACGGCAGGGAAATTTACATTTCAATTTTCATATGCGAAGGTCAAGTATTTGTCTGCGAGTAGGGAGCTTAAGAATTCGCGTTTCTTATGACTGTAATTCTAAAACGTTTCAAAAAACATCTCACTTTCGGGGAAACGATCTATAAACTATATAAACTATATACAGAAATCGAAAGTAAATTGGAATATATTGGCAAACACGAACGTTAAGTCATTTTTTATTCGGAAGAAACTGAAGAATTCGCGTTTCTTATGACTTGAATGCTAAGACGTTTCAAAATACCTCCTACTCCTGGGAAAACGATCTATAAACTATAACTATACGGAAACCGAAAGGAAATTGAAATATATTTACAAATACGAGGGTTAAGTCATTTTTTTATAGAGAAGAATCTGAAGAATTCGCGTTTCTTATAACTTTAATTCTATGACGTTTCAAAAAAACATTTCACTTTCGGAGAAACGATATTTAAACTATAAATATACAGAAAGGAAATGAAAATATATTTACAAATACGAAGGTTAAGTCATTTTTTTTATAGAGAAGAAACTGAAGAATTCGCGTTTCTTTTGGCTTTTATTTGAAGATGTTTAATTCGGAGATTCTTTATAATCTTGAAACCGATGCATCAGCCAGGCCAAAAGTAGATTGTCAGCATCTAAACTACGAACGTCTCAAAATTAAGTAAAAATTCCTAGTATTATAGAGTGAAGTTGGAGTCCAACACTGAGGGAGTACTTGAAACGCAAGCGCCCAACGAAGAGGCAGGCCATGAGGGGGCAGGCCAGTGCTTTGAGGAATCTACGCCAGAAATGCGGAGGCAGTTGCACCAGTGACGATGACCTGCCCGAGGTGAAGACAATCAACGCGGCGCCGATCATCGGAATCCAAAGTCGCTTGAAACCACCGAAATCCCAGAAGGGCATCTACTACAGTACAGATTGGGAGAAGTCCGCGCTGGTCAGTAATTTCCAGAAGAGGGGCTGGATACAGGTGCCATCCTTCAATGGGGAATGGAACTTCTACTGGGCCTGCACTCAGAATTGTCGCTACATCTTTGGCATCGATCATCCGTATCGCATGCGTTCGGATCAGTGAGTAATCATGGAATCCATTGGTTCTATAAGGATAACTAACGCTAACTCTCGTCCGCAGGGTAATCAATCACTTTCCCAACTCCGTGGAGCTGTCACGCAAGGATCTGCTGATCAAGAACATCAAGCGGTATCGCAAGGATCTCGAGCGACGCGGCGATCCCCTGGCCCAGAGCCATCCGCCGGACACGAAACTGGGCGTAGGAGGCACCCGTTACAAGCACCTGGACATCATACCCATGACCTTTGTGCTGCCCTCCGACTACCAGATGTTCGTCGAGGTCTTCCACCGCAATCCGGCCAGCACGTGGATCGTCAAGCCGTGCAGCAAGTCGCAGGGCGTGGGCATCTATCTGGTGAACAAGCTGTCCAAGCTGAAGAAGTACGCCTACGATGCGCGCACCTTCTATCCGCAAATCAATCGGGACAGCTGCGTCATCTCCAAGTACATCGACAATCCCCTGCTGATCGGCGGCAAGAAGTTCGATCTGAGACTCTTCGTCCTGGTGACCACCTTCAATCCGCTAAAGGCGTATCTCTACAAGGAGGGCTTCTGCCGCTTCTGCACCGAGAAGTACGATGAGACCGAGATCGATAATGTCTTCATGCACCTGACGAATGTTAGCATCCAGAAAACGAACGTAAGTTGGAATTTTAAGAGCTATATAGTATAGATATCATATATTATATACCTCTAACAGCAAGAGTACAATTCGATCCATGGCGGCAAGTGGCCCCTCCAGAATCTGTGGCTCTACTTGGACAGCCTGCGCGGCGAAGGCATCTCTGCGTTGCTGTGGAGCCGCATCACCGACACCATCCGGCACTCCCTGGACGCAGTGGCTCCGGTGATGGCCAACGACCGGCACTGCTTCGAGGTCTATGGCTATGACATCATCATCGACAACAGCCTGAAGCCCTGGCTAATCGAGATCAATACGTCGCCATCGATGCACTCGACCACCGCGAACGATCGCATGCTCAAATCGCGGCTAATAGACAATGTCCTGGATGTGGTGGTGCCGCCAAATAGTTTGCCAGAGTAAGTCCGCCACCACGATAAGGGCTTCGTAACTATCATCACTTTTTCAATTTATCAATTTTTGCATAATAGTGGTAAAGTGCTGAAGAATTCGCGTAAATATCGATTTCCAATTTATCAGTTTAATATTTTTGCATAATTTATTGAATAATAGTAGCAAAATGCTGAAGAATTCGCGTAAATATCGATTTTCTATTTATTAGTTTAATATTTTTGTACAATTTATTAACTATCAGTAGCAAAATGCTGAAGAGTTCACGTTAATATCGATTTTCAATTTATCATTTTAATATTTTTGCATAATTTTTAGACTAATAGTAGCAAAATGCTGAAGAATTCGCGTAAATATCGAATTTCAATTTATCAGTTTAATATTCTTGCACAATTTATTGACTAATAGTAGAAAAATGCTGAAGAATTCGCGTAAATATCGATTTCCAAATTATCGGTTTCATATTTTTATGTTATTAATAGAAATGCTTAAGAATTCGCGTGTTTTTGGATGTTTTTTATACACTCTTTAATGCTCCGCCAAACTAATCCCCCAATTACCATCCAAACCCCTCAGTGAGCATTGGAACAAGACGCCCAGTCCGGAGCTTCTTCGGAACTTCACCGTACTGCAGACCATTCCGACGTCGAAGCCGCCAGCGGAGGAGACCGTGCGACGCAAGGGCAGATCGCCCAGGAAGAGGAGAACCAAAACCACCGCATCCACTCCACCGCCCGCCGAAGGAGAGTCCAAGACAAAGAAGAAGTGAGGCGATGATCCTTAGTCATTGAGTGGGTGTCAAATTGCAAGTCGAACAGCTCGTATTGTTTATGGAAATTTGTAACTTTTAATTCGCAACTCGGTATTCGGTATCGCACAAATTACTTAGGAAGTACACAAAATTAAAGTATCGTATATATTCGCTATACATGTAGGCTTACCCACTAGGTTCGGCTTAATCGTATGGTTTCGTATGTAACTAAGTTAAGCTGCTTGTCTTCTTTAGAGACCTGGGCCGCGGTCGGCTGCACAAAACTTCTAAACTTCTCTAAGCTCGATAATCGTTAGGACCAAAAAAAAAATTGCTTCACTTACGCATATAGCTATGTATATATGTATATGGGTTGGCTATAAGTTTTACTTTTCGCTTCTTGCAAATCCACACGTTTGCACACACAAAATGGCGTCCGCTTTAAAGCTTAACAAAACAAACAAACAAGTTCTATTTACAGATCAAAAATATATAAGTAAATGGTAAAAAAAAAATAAACTAATAATTGTATAAATGACAATGGAAATTCTTAAGACCTTTCGTAGTTTTGGAATTTGATGTTGTTCTCTTTTCTCTTTTTTTTTGTTGGCTTCTGCGTAAACTAATTATGTACAAAGGCGTTTGACTTGGACTTAGAGCTAAAGCCTAATACAATCGGAAATCGTTTTTGTTTATTCTAAACAACTAAGCCTAAGCACTCGACAAATGGTTAGCGCTGTACGGGGAATACTTTCCTTACTCGTTACTCTCTTGGTTTCTGGTTCTCCAAATATGCATATCTCTATATATGTCGTTTATATATATGTTGTGAATTGTGAACTTAACGTAGATGTGTCTGTCAGGGTGGGTCAATTGGCTTGAAATCTGATGAATCAAAGTGATATTCTTCTTCTCAATTTACAAATAATATAAAATCAAGTTTATCCTTTTCCGGCGGACCGTTGAAAATATTATCCTGGTTCTTTCCATTTAGCAAGAAAACGTCTAGGCTTCGTTTGCTTAATCAAATATCACGGATAAATATATGTATATTAATTAATCTGGATATTAAATAAATTATGTGGCAACCTCTTCCTTGGTTTACAAAATTCTTTCAGTTTTAGGCTTACAATTGATATCGAATACAAAAGTTTCATATGAATGATTACAATAATCAACCCACCCCCAATGTATGTGTGTGTGTAAAAGTTCCAAATTTCATCCAAACTAAGCAACTACATCCCTCGAATATGCAATGTGTGTTCAGCACTCGGTGGCAAAGTAGAAGACCTCCACCTCCTCGTTGACCTCGCTGAGAATGACCCCATGGTTCTCGGCCAGCACATCGCGAGTGGCGCGCGCCTGCGCCAACACCTATAGTCACACCTTGGAGGCGTGCGGCTGCGAGCCGGCGGCACTGCCATATTGCGATTGTCCGGACATCTTCTGGACGGTCTGGTAGGTGGGCTGCTGCTGCTGGAGCTGCTGCTGGTGTTGCTGCAGCAGGTGGGCGGGTATGCCACCACCGCTCTGCTCCCGTATGGTCACCTGGGTCACGAAGGGTCCCCGACTGCGGGCACTGCTATTCAGGCTAGCCGGCGAATAGCCATTCATGGCCGCCGTCTTCCAGTGCGGCACATTGATCGGCGACGAGGAGGACGAGGTGGCGCTGCTGCTGTGGCTGTGCTTGATGCTGCCCACGCGCTGCTGCTGCACTGTCTCGTACTCGTAGTAGCTGCTCATGGGACGCACGCCCCCACCAACTCCCCCGTTGGTCTGCGACTGCGGCTGGGCCAGGGATCCCGGCTGGGAGCCGGAGCTCGTCGAGTGCATGCTCACGTCCTGCGAGCGGGCGCTGCGCTGCGAATGGTAATGCTGATGGCGGCGACTGCGGAGGCAAGCGGGAAATGTTCGTGAGTAATTTACAAAATGTTGAAATCATGTTTAGGTTTAGTGTGTGTCAGCGAAAGCAAAGCAATTTCAGAAGCAGCTAAAATCTATATACTTAGTTATGGGGTAGAGTGGTTTCGGTTGCCTAACTATTACTGCATATAAATACTTGAAAGGTTGTATCAATGACAATAAAATGGGAAATAATAATGATAAAGTCTTAGTCCCTAGGGTTTAACTGCTTTATTTCTATTTTCTTTTGACCTCGGATTTTCTTAAGTACCCAAAATATTAGTTTTCAAAAAATCCTTTAGCTTTATAGAACCCACACAGAGAGCCTAGGAATTTAAACTCAAAATTGATCATAACCGAGTACATAAATTCTCACTGTTATTGCAAAATATTTTTTTTTAGGCTTTATTCATCCTTTTTTCTCTTAAAAAAAGGAGAAATGGAAACACACAATCAAAATCAGTACATCCTTAGATTTAGACTATAAATACTCAATTTGAGAACGTAATTTACTTGATTTATCCTCTCTGTACACAATTAAAAGTTCAATTAGTTTATTTTTTTTACCTATAAATGTCTTTAAAAGCTAAGGACTTTTTTGGAATAACTTTTAGGGTCTTGCATTCCAGTTCAATACCTAAAATACTTGTTAGTTGTTAATATAATAGCAAATTCTAAGCCATGCAATTGATCCATTACCAAAATCAGCCTTATATCTACGATTCGCACTGCACAGTGGGGTGTATCTAGTATCTAGTAGTAGGTCTGTGGGTGGTGGTGTGCTTGTGGGTTTCGGTGTGTGTGGGTGGGTGGGTTACCTTTCCGCCTCGACCTTGATGCGCTGCCGTATGACCTGCTGTCGCATGCACTCGAGCGTTGACTCCGAAAGCGATTCCGAAATGGATGTGGCGGAATCGTCCCCACTGCTTCGTTAGTGTTATTTTTACCAGTGTATTTGGTTTAGTGGTAGTACAGTGCGTGTGTTGTGTTAAAGTGAGTGTGCGTGTGTGGGTGGGTGGTTACAACACATGGACAAACAACATAGATACACAGACACGCGGAACAGAGAGAGAAAAAAGGGGGCGAGAAAGAGAGAGATACGACACATATATATGTACAAATGTGGTGTTAAATGGCCAATATTAATTGTATATTATGCGGTTAATATATCCCCCAACACCGGCAAAATGAAAGGATGCTAGGGATGGCCTCTCACCTAATCTGATGCTGCTGATGCTGCTGGTGCAGATCCTCATAGTTCGCGTAGTGCTGATAGCGATGGTTGAAGATGTCGTTCTGATGGATGCCATTGCTACCAACGCCATTCGGAGCGGGCAGCGGTGGCGGCGGCTGATACGCCGGCGGCTTGCCATTCCTCTCCAGAGCCGCGAGTGCGGCGGTGGGTATCTGCTGCTGCTGCTGCTGGTGTTGCTGCTGCAACTGCTGCTGTTGCTGCTGCTGCAGCTGCGGCGACGTCGCTGTGGAGACCACCGATGTGGGCGGCGATATGGTCACCGCATAGTTGTCCACCGGCACCACGCCGTCCTTGCGATTCTTGCCAAAGCGGAACATGTGTCCGATGCCGCGCAGAATACTGGGCTTCTTGGCCCGCGACGACTTGCTGCCATGTTTGCCATCGTTCAGAGAACTCTGGAAGGGTCCGTTGCGCTGCGAGGCGAAGCCGCCCTCGTGATCACCCTCCTCCAGCAGCCAGGTCTTGCGGGGCTCTAGAAATTACAAATTACAATCATTATACTATGCAAACAACAATGCCTAATTGAGAACTCACTGTTCGCATCCGGTTCGCTGACCACCGCCGCCCGCAGACTGTCCTCCCGGCCACGACCACGTGGCGCCCGCAACGCCTGATGGCCACGCGGCTCATCGGACATCTGCAGCTCCTGCACCATCGTCTGCAGCGACTCCAGCGACGAGGACTTCTTCATGCCCAGCGATGGACCCAGATCGCCCAGCTGATCCCTGGCCTCTGACTCGGCAGCGGCCAGCTGCTGCTGCTGCTGCTCCCGCTGCTCGATGCTGGACGCCGTCTTGGCGTGCTTATAGCCCGAAAACTGGGCATTGGCACTGGCTATGCGAGCCGTGAGCGATTCAATGGAGCCACCGTAGACCGCTGACTTGGTCAGCTGGATGCGTCGCTCGCGCTCCCGCTCCTCGCGCAACTTCTTATTCCGCTGATACGTTCCCGTCTCACGGGCATCCAGCGCCGCATGGTGCTTCTCCGAGATACTGCGACGTCCGAGGGCATCGCGCGAGAAGTGCTCCACCCCCGAGTTGGTCTCCAGGCTCAATTGTGAGGAGTAGGTGGCATCAAAGTTGCTGGACGTCGACGGTGTGCCCGGCACCACCACTGCTGGTCCCTGATGGCTGCTGCTGCCGGCGGCGGCGGCGGTCAGAATCTGCGATGGATTGGCACTGCTCGCGTTGCAGTGCTGCCCATCGTGCGGACGCGCCGGCAGAGTTCTGTGAAGAATAGAGTTCGAATAAGGATCAGTACCAACTTTTAGAGAGATCTCCGACTGGCAGACTTACGGTGACATGGGCTCAGCGTCGTCCTCGATAAGCAGCGCCGTGTTGCCGCCGTGGCCAGTGAGCAGATGCAGCTGCGCCGGCGACCAGTTGTCGTTGGTGGCCATGTAGTAGCTCTCGTTCCTCAGAGCCGCACTGCTGCAAACGGGCGGTGCGGGCAGGCGGCGCTGCTGCTGCTGTTGCTGCTGGGAAGGATGCGGTGGCTGCTGCTGTTGCTGGTGGGGCTGCTGTGAGGATGGCTGCGCTGAGTTCGATGAGCAAATGCCACCGGTTAGGCGATCCAAAACGGGATTGCTCCATCTGTAAGAGAAAATGTATAAAAAATAAGTAAATATTTATGCTTAACCAATGAGAATACATCTTCCAAAGAAGTAGTTTTCGGCTACCAGCCTAAACCACCCACCTATTCATCTCATTGCCGGCACTGCCGCCACTTGTGCCGCCATTGCAACGCTGCTCCCGCTTCTCTGGACTCAAATAGATGACTGTGGCCCCCGAATTGTCGCTGGCATTCGAGCTGCTATTGTTGTTATTGCCGCTACCATTCGAATTGCTGCCACCGCTGCTATTGCTATGGCTATGGCTGTGAGCGTGATTGCTGCTGCTGCTGCTGCTGTGGTCCAGGATGTCGCTGGAGCTGGCCGAGCGCAGGATCTTGCGCCCGACCAGCAGGGTAATGGTGCCCGGATGCTTGCCGGGCGTATTGACCATCGCCCGGCGCAGTGTCTCCATGGCCTCCGCGTTGTTCTGGCCACGCAGCGACACTCCGTTCACGCTCAGCAGCTGATCGTTCATCCGGAGGCGACCGTCGCGCGATGCCGCTCCGCCGTGGATCACGTTCTTCACGAATATACCCAAATCGCCGTCGTGCTTCATTAATCCGTTGCTGCCCGCGGAGGTGGAGGCACTCGATCCGGAGGCGTTCAGATTCGAGCACGTCTTGCCCTTCACACTGACGCCCAGACCGGCCTTTTCGGTGTCGTGCACGGGAATGTGGAGGGTCAGCTCCTCGCGGGAATGCCAGTTGTTGCTGCTGGGCGGCAGGCTGTCCTGTGGATTGAAAGTTAAACACTCCGGTTAGTTATCGAATTCCTCTAGAGATTCTGATTGCTACTACTTACATTTGAGGCCGCCGACTCGCTGCCCGCATCGATAAAGTGCTGAGATTCGTTGAGCTGCGTCTGCTGCTGCTGGTGTTGGGTGAACAGAGATCGTGCACTGCTGGACTTCTGGACGGGAATGGGCGGCGCTGGAGCAGCCACTGCTGGCGCCACTGTTGGGGCAACCGGCACGCCGGCGCTCTTCTCCGCTGGCTGGTCCGCCTGCTCGGCCAGCTCCTGCTGACGCGACACCACAATCCTGACGGTGGCGCCCGCCGGCATGCCCCTCAAAATGGCCACCACATCCGTTTGCGTCTTGCCCGTCATGGGAGTGCCGTCGACCTCCAGCAAACGATCGCCTGGCTTGAGGCGACCATCCTCGATGGCGGCGCCGCGTGGCAGGATGTTCTTGATGTAGATGGGACAATGGCCGCCGGCGGGATTATCACGTGTGGTCACTGAAAAGCCCAGGCCGTTGGGTCCCTTCTTGAGCAGAATCTCGATCTTTCTGCCCAGCTTGCGAGTGTTGGCCACCTGCAGTGAGGTGCCGACGGGGGCGGCATGTGGCTTGCGCGTGGGCGACACCGTGGCCACCTCCACCATCTCGGCCACCTTGGAGTCCCGCTGCTGGCGGCGCTGGCTGCGATCGCCGCGCAGCACACGTACCCTCAGCTCTGAGCTCTCCAGCGCACGACGCAGCTGCTCCTGCACCTGCGATTCGGTCAATCCAATCAGCTTGATGCCGTTGATCTCCAGGATGCGATCATCGCGACGCAGTCGTCCCCTCTCCGCACGACTGCCCGGCTCCACGTGCTGCACCAGCAGGCCGCCGCCGTGCTCCTTGTCCGGCAGCGCTGTCAGTCCCAGCGGACTGCCGTACTCGTTGATGATCAGCAGCATCTCGCCGTCCTTCTCGCGGATGGACTCGTACGCCTGGCCCAGTGGCTCCTTGCGCTTGCTCTCCCTGGGCAGCGACTTGCTGGAGTAGGCGCCTCCTTGATGATGCTGGCCACCACTAGCACCACTGATCTGCTGATATGTTTGCTGGACTGTGGGCTGATTCTGCAGCTTCTCGGCCGCCTCCATCCACTTGTAGCCGTTGCCATCGCCCAGGAATTGCATGGACAGGCGGCCGGATCGAGCGAACGGCTGATGGGTTCCGGCTCCGGCGGCGGCATGTGGCTGCTGCTGTTGGTGGAGCAGCTGCTCCTTGAGCTGCTGGCCGGGATCGTCGTCCTCCTCCCACTGCGGCGATAGCTGGCCACCGGCCTTGTCCAGCAGCAGACGCTCCGGGGAATC
This sequence comes from Drosophila mimetica, assembly GCA_037075245.1. Classification (NCBI taxonomy): domain Eukaryota; kingdom Metazoa; phylum Arthropoda; class Insecta; order Diptera; family Drosophilidae; genus Drosophila; species Drosophila mimetica. The sequence goes on from JBAMCH010000005.1 coordinate 9,510,557, forward strand.
CCCGCCAGCGTAGTGGGGTGCCGCCGCCGACCAGCGCTTGTTGCTGCCCTCCGCCTTCAGGGAGGCCAGCAGATTGGGATCACTGCTGCGGCGCACCATCAGTCCAACTCCGAGGCCGGCCATTGGGCCCGACGTCGTGCTCGTCACCTCGATGTGCGGCGTGGACAGATCCCGCGGACAGGTGGGCGCCTCTGTGTTCGTGGGATCGCGGAAGATGTCCGGCGAACCGGTGCCCACGGATGAGCTGCCCGATGCCCCGTCGCCGCCACCCTGCGGCACTCCCGGATCCGGTCCCGGGTCCTCGAAGTGGGCCAGTATCTGCTCCCGGTCGTCGGCCACGTCGCGCACACAGTCATCCGGATCGAGGATGCCCGACTGTGTCTGCAGATGGGTCACGGTCACCCACGAATCGGGCTGTAAATGGGATGGGAGAAAAACGAAAAATTTTGTATTAGTTTTATGATTTAGAGTAAGTTTGAAATCCATGACACTTGTATAAAAGATATTGTAAATTAATTATTTCTAACTGTTTTTTTTTTTTTGTAGATTTTTTTCAGAAAAACCTTTTTTTTAATAACTTTTACTACAAAATCTGAAATGTTAGAAGGGATTTTTTTTTTTAAATTTTTAAACATTTAATTTTTTGTATGATTAACTCTACCTATTTAATATTTATTATTATGTAAGTTCCAAATTGATGGCATTAGGTATATAGGTATGATAGGTATTCTAAAAAATATATTATTTAACTGTTTTTTTTTTATTTTTTTTTTGATGTTTGTTAAATAAACCATCGATTTTATATAAAACCATATTTAAAACACTTTTATGATATCATTTTCAAAATGTTTTATATTTTTTTTTGTATTTTTTTTTTATTTATTTATTTATGTCCTCTTTATCCAAATATTAGCTTTTAATTGAAGTTTAGCTTATTTATTTATTATTTTTTTTGGTAAAATTAATTTTTTTGAGTTTTATTTCGAATTTATTACTTTAAGCTAATAATTAAATACACCCTTGGTTTTTACGAGTTCCCAATAGGGAGCATTTACTGTAACTCTCAAGGGAAGAAGAAGAAGAAGGAAGAAAATCAGACGTGCAGCTCTTCCATCTGCTTTTCCCATTAGACTCAGGGGGCCATGGAAGTCGCGGAAGTCTTTCCCAACATCCAAGCCCTCCCCCAAAATCTCGAAACTCGCATCTGCAATCCGCCGTTTGCAATCTGTTAGCTGCAATCTGCAATCTTCTTCAGCCTGGAAGAGGCAATGGAGACGCATCGTCTCGCGGACTTCTCACATCCCATTTGCACCACCATCTGCACATCTGTGCTTCCGCATGAAGCAACCATTATTATACGTGTTGAGTCACTCCGTCACTCCGTCCATCCATCCAAAACTCGGCTCACGTGGGCTCAACTTGAACTCCCTGAGCGACGCCTAATAAGCCGGTCCACGACGACCTCTAGCGCCCCAAATTGCAATCTTCTCGTCGAGCTAACCTAAGCTGAGCTGAGTTGAGGAAAGGAGCTGCTGGCGGTGTTGCTTTTGGCATTCCGATGGATTCGAATTCGAATTCGGATTCGGATTCCACAACAAATGCCAACAGCACTCAGAGAATATTGGGAACTGTGGTTGTATTTTAGATATTATATCAGAAAAATTCATATTTTTGTAAAATATTTGAAATAGTGAATTATATTTAAAATTTTCAAATGTAATATTGTAGGTATAAGCATTTCTTAGTATCATAAGAACTTTATGATAGCTATACCTCTTCATAATAATGATTTAAGTTAAGAACTTGGCTTAGAACTGTGATCCTGTTTTTAAATTATCTAATAATGTATAAAAATCAGTTATTAAAATTGTTTTAATGATTAATGGATTTGATTTTTATTTTTAAGGATTTCCTATTAATATTATACTTTTTGTGGAATACATATTTATATATGATTTATATATATAATAATTTTTTTCGTGTGCATAAGAAACAAAACAATTGCATCATGGCTGGAAACCAGTCAAAAGCGTTGGAGGCTCAGCGACTGAGACGAGCTAGCTGCAGAACTGGAACGTCGAACCAAACGTCAACTTGGCGCAATAATTTCGGCTATTTTTCGCGTCTTTTTCGTTACTTCTTTTTTCGGTTCGCCTTTGTTTTTGGCTTTTATTTCCCCACATGGGGTTTCTTCGATGTTTTTTGTTTTTGTGGGTCAAAGAGCGCGCATTCAGGTATTCTAACCATCGGATGCAGCACCGATTTTTGGGATTCCAAATCGAGATTTGCTGAGGAGAATCGAGCGTTAAGAATGCAGTTTCGGGTATAGTGGGTCGAAATTTATGGTATTCGAGTTTTGAAAAACAATATTTGTTTGTTTTTATATAAATATTTTTTATGAATATTTTTTATAAATATTTCATATAAAAAATATATTTATTTGTATTTAAAAATAATTTAAAAAATATATTTTTTTATATTTTCATGTTATATATTTTTTATATTTATTTTGTTTATTTAGCCCATCCTTACGATTTTTGCTTGGTTTGACCCACTGTGCCTCGTTGATTTTATGGTCATTTGTCAATGGAAATTATGCGGCAACGAGCAGACAACACGATCTCGTTCTCATATATCATAAAAAGATTGAAAATGCAGTGTGGGCGTGGCCGCGGGGCTAACAAGTGACGTATCGAACTGGAGGAATGCCAAAAGAGATTGTGATGGGATTTGGCATGTGCAGGTAGGTATACACATATGGGCACGTAGAAAAATATATTATCAAAATCGCCAATCAAATTATTGGCATATTCTTTGACTTATCAAAAATATTTACATTTAACAGAACACTTTTAATTCAATATATTTTGACCTGTTTAATATTATGCATTATGACTAAATCATCATAATAACTGTATTGATTTTTAGTTAGGAGGTTGTCATCCTTGAGGCATACAAAAAAATAGAAAGCCGGTATTTGTGTGCATATCGTTTTTACCATAAAAAAATGTAAAATTTATATTAATTTCTCTCTTTCGGAGATTCTCTGACTTCGAAAAAGAGAGGAAAAAGCAAAATGGCGTCTTAAATTAAGTGGCTTACTCATTTGCATTTCGAACATATCAAATTGATCCCTGATTTTATCAAATTTATCATCATTTCGTAACATTTTTTTTGGGATATGGTATTCCCACTAGTTTAGGTATTTTTCCTTATTTATCCCTATATCTTTATATCTGATCATATATATATATATCCATATATCTTTACCTTTACACAAGAGTAGGCCGAGGGCGAGGGCGGTCGCTTGGGCAGCGTGAGGGAGTAGGACTTGTGGAGGTGGCCGTGGGGAATGCCCTCCTGCTTGGCGGCCACCTTGTAGGTGTGTCGCCACCCAAAGAGACCGCCCAACTTGTTGGCCAGCGCCGGGCATTTTGGCGGTACGTCGAACATGCCGATCTTTGGTATTTGCTTATTGCTTTTCTATATACTTTAATTTCACTTTTTTTTATCGTTTTATTGTTCGCTTTTCGTTGGCTTTTCTTTGTCACTGCCGATTAATCGTAATTTGAGGAACATTTCACCGCTATATGACATTTAAAAGGTATGTATTAATTGTGATTCAACGCTTAGTCATTGTTATTATTATTTTTATTATGGTTATTGTTCTTGGTCTATTCTTCGCTCTTATCGGTGATGCAAGAGCTACCTCTATCAAAAACCCCATCAAAATGCAGTGTGAATCGACTGCCTTATCGGTAAACACACGGAAATGCTATCTGTGGCACACTCAGAACTCAGAAAAACACCAACTCAAGTCTGCGACATTGGAAATCATAAGTATTTCTCGGAAGGCGCCATAAAAAAAGTGAATGGTGGGTGCTTTCTTCGGCAAAAGGGAATTTGTATCGTAAGTTCTGCAATCGAATACAACAAATCAGTGTTTATCAAAAAATAAACAAATAGTACGAAATCCGAACCGGAATCAACAAAAGAACTAAAAGTCAATGGATTGCAAACAAAGGCACTTATCAAATTAACAATAAACAAGTAGAAATCGAAACCATGACATACAAAATGTATTTGGACTGGCAAAATAATATGAAAAGTGTTAAGTTTACATTTTAAAACCATACGCGGATATACGGGGGATGAAATGGGTGATAAATCACCCCACTTTGGTAAGAAAAACAAGGAAATGTGGTATTCAAAAAGTAGGCAACAACAAATTTTTTTCTTAAAACCAACCCACAACAAAATAATGGAGAAAATGTGGTATTCCAAGAAATTATGCAACAAAATATTTCTTCTAAAATCCCCCCTACAACTAAATCCTATATCCGCCGCTGTTTAAAACTACACTCAAAAAATTATTCGCCCTGAATTTTAGAAATTTTTGCTTCACGGGCAATTTTTATTTTATATTTCAGAAAATAATATTTTTATTTAGTAAAATAGATTTATTATAAGAAAATAAATCTAATTTGTAGTAAAAATTCGCCAGTAAAGCAAAGTGTATAATAATATATATTTTTTTAAGACAATAACGCGCTTTTCCACTTTGCACATTCACCCAAAAATCTAAACCCATTTTTCATTTGGGTTTACAATTTTTTTAGAAACCCGTTTTTCGGTTCTGAGAGTCGTCTTGTGGCTGCCAAAAGGCATTTCCCAGGCAATTTCCCGGCTTGCACGGCTACCAACTATTTGATTTCCCCTTTACATACGCGCCTCTCTCAGTTCGTGTTCAGGCATTTTTTATTTTTTATTTTTCTTCTACTTCAGAGATACATATATACTTATAATGCATTAATATATAGATAAATCAACTGACAGCGGACAGTTGCAACAGCAAAAAGCAGCAGCAGTGGCAGTGGCAGCAGCAACGACGGCAGGTTGAACTCATTTCGCACACAAATTCGCCATGATTATGCACCTGAGCAGCCTGTGAATGCTGAGACACACCTGTAATAAATGCGACAGCAACAACAACAATGGTTCGCAGTTGAAGCGCCAACAACGCGCTGAAGCATGACAAGATATATCTCCCCATATCCACCATCCCCCCCCGCTCGCAAATGCGATTTATTTGCCTACTAGAAATTTTAGACACAGCAAAAGGCAGTCTCCTTACTACAGATACTTTTAAAACATATACATATATATGTATATGCGTATAAATGTTTATATAGACTGTGGAGTTCGCATAAACATTTTTCCAGGCCGAGCCAATATTTGCTCAAGCCGAAAATAAAAAACAAGTCGATTGCAGAAATTAAACAAACTTTTGGTACTCGCGCAAGCAGTGAATTTGATCTACACTGGAAGAAATGGCATGCCAATACATTTTCTATTATACTACTTTATCAGGAATATTATCTATATTTCCCTAAATTTTTGATCCAATAACAAGATTAATCGCTTATATTTTCCTAAATGTAGGATCCAATAACAAACTAAATTACTTGAATAATACATGAATATTAAAGTAGTATTATCTATGTTCTCCTAAATTTAAGATCCAATAACAAGCTAAATTTCTTGGATAATACTTGAATATTGAAGAAGTATCATCTATGTTTGTATTAAATGAATATTAAGGTAGTATTATCCATGGTTTCCAAAGCGTAAGATCCAGCTTAAATACTTGGAAAGAAAGTAGTATTATCTATATTTTCCTAAATTTCAGATCCAAAACGAAGCTAATTTACTTGGATACTACATGAATAGCATATTCGCACGCTCGGTTGAAGGTCAGAGGGCTGGAAATTCACCTGCTTGTCTCATTCATTACCATTTCCGTCCAAGTGGAAGTGGCCATTGTGAACAACGACAAGTTCATTCATTCACTCGGCCATTCATTGATTGATTTATCCATTCATTCATTTGCCTAATTGGAAGTGAACCAAAGTCAACTAAATTGCATTTGAATTAAACTGCGTGGAAGACTAATGAAATATAAATCTGCCTTTTTTATAAGGGTATTAATTAATTAATGTTTTAAAAAAAATTGTCATAAATAACATTACTTGCATTTTACAATTGCAGGCACTAAAAAAAATCATAGTCATTGAAAATTGGAAAAAAAAAATGTTAAGGGGGGACATCTGAGTAAACGGGCAAAAAAAAAGCGGATTTTCAGGAATTTTTTTTGGCCAAATGAAAAGGCCAATCGAAAATTTGTAAACTAGGTTTAATAATATTAGGTTCGAAGTACAAAATTAATTTTTTTCAAAAAAATCAAAAACAAAATGGCGGCTCTGCAGCATTTCTTCGTAGGCCCTTTTTGGTTGAAGGGGGTCCATGGCCGGAAAGCTATCGCCCTTAATTTTTGATCTAGAGGAAAAATTCCAATTTTGTTAGTTTCTATACATCAACGGCTATCGACACACGTAAGATTTTTTCGATATATTGATTTTTTTCAAAATGGTGAGAGATTGAATAAAAGTGATGGAAAAAAACGTCACAAAAGTGTTAATAAAAAAAAAATTACGCAATATAATCCTACGTGTGTCGATAGACATACGTATTTTGAATATACTGTGAAAATTTCAGATCGATCGATTAAGATTTGTTCGAGTTATGTTTCCGGCAGTCTCAAAAAAAGTGGTTTCGAGAAAAACGCGTTTAAAGTTTTAAGGTGCCTGGGATATACATATGAGGCATCGCGGCAGAATGGAAAATTTCGATACTTAGATACAATTCCCGGACTCTATCTTTTGGTATGTTATTTTTAAGACCCTAAAGAATATTTTAAACAAAAAAATTTTTTTTTGGATTTTTTAAAAATTTTACTCAGAAGTCCCCCCTTAAGTAAATTATAGCTTCATCATGCACTGAAAAGAATCAATGTGTACTTTATTAAATTATTTAAAAATGTTTTTCCTATTTACTTATTTACTTAGTATCCATTTTGATTACAAATCACGCACTTATTTGAATTATCAATTAGCAAATCCCTTCATGGCTCGCAAAGGGGAAAAATAAAAACGCTACCTGCATAGAAATGGCGATACGATGATCCCCACCGACCATATATATCATATGCAATATGCATATTATAATGGAATCAGCGGTGCGCCACTCCCTTGGGAAGAAATTAATTGAAAGGAGAAAAATACTCGTAAATTAGCATAAAATGCGATCATATAAAGTTTTCTGATGCGGCCACGCCCCCAAGACATGCAAACCATGGTCGCCGCCCCCGCCGACTCCCCCGATTCCTTTGTGCCAGAGAGTTTCCAGGGTTTTCAGTTTTATGAAAAAAACTTGCCCATAATTCGCAATCAGGCCTCTAACAACCCACGAGATGCCGTGAGGTCCCGGTTCCAATTGGTTGGGGGGGGAAATGAAAATGGAATTGGTAGTGATGGTGATGGAGGTGGAGGTATATAAGATGTGAGCCGGGGGGGGATAAATGTGAGTGCCACACAAACGTGCAAGAAATATGCAGGAGAAGAAAAGAAAGGCCAAATTACACGTTGTCATTATGCATTATGCAGCAAAGGGCGGGAAAAACTCAGAGGAAAAAGACCGTAATGAAGTGTAGCAAAAGGCAGAAAAGAGTGAAAAAATGTATGCAAAAAAAATAGCTACAGCTAAGTGCAGCTACAAGGGGGCGGACCCTTGGGGGCGTGGCAGTCTATTGTTGATTTAAAAAACATTATTATTAGCGCCGGAGACGCGAATAACGGACAAAATATTCCGTTAAGGAGTTTTTCAAGAAATACCTAAAGAGAATTATGTTTAAAAAATTAAAAAAAAAATGTTTAATTTAAATTTAAGTTAAAATAAAAATAGATATTATTTTAACAAATTCTAAAAAAAAAAAAAAAAAAAAAAAAATTATTTCCACGTTGACAATTCACAATTAACCATTAAAAGTGTTAGAAAGAAGCAAACAAAATCTTAAATCGTGTCAGTAATATAAAAAAAATATATACAACATTTTTTTTAATAAATACTTCAAAATAGTATTTTTTAGACTGAATAAAATACATTTCCACGATGACAGTCCCCAATTAATCATTAAAAGTCTTCGAAAGAAGCCTATATAATAAAACAAACTCAAGTAATCTATTAAAATAATGATCATGGGTAAGCCCAGATAAACAATTACATTTTTCTCCCGTCCGATGCGAGCTCTCAAGACTCCAGAAAACGAGTGAAAGGAGAGAAGCGGCTTTTTGCTTTTTAGCAGGCAGCTGCTTTGCATATGATTAACACAAAGAAAGCAAAGTAATACAGCATCTTGGAAGGCATTTGCACAAATAATTAGCAAATAATTGAATCGCTTTTTGCGCTGATCTCCAGCTGAAAAAATACGACAAAGGTGACAAGGGCAGCTGAGGGTCAGTCAGTCGCGTTAAGGAGACAAGCAACAGCAACAGATGCTCTTTCTTCGGCGGCAAACAGCTGCCAAGCTGTCGGGGAAAGGCGAGTGAGGAAGGTGAAAATGCAGTCGACGCCGTTTAAGGCTATTAATGTCAATTGCAACGCTTTCTAATGGCCAGCCATTCGATTTGGCTGGCTTTCCCAATCACATTAAGCACTCTAATTATTATCAACCGCGCTGCGATGCGATATGATATGATGCGATATGGCATCGAGTGGGCGGCGGCGGAATCTAATGTATTTCCCATATGCCGAGGTCGCCGGCCCGCGGGAAAATATTTCACAATGGACGCACAACAAAAAGAAAAGCCAGCAAAAGTGACACAAGCTCCGTCGTAAACGTAAACCCCACTCTATTCCAGGTTGATGGCCAAAGAAAGCCTTCCATAATTACTCAAAACGAAAGAAAGAAAAAAAAGGGTACAAAAAACTGGCAAGAAAAAGAGCTTGAACCTTTAACACCCATCATGCGTGTTATATGAAGATCGGGGGGAAACGAAACCTACTACCTACCACTATATTGCGGCTCATCAACTTTTGCTTTTGTTGTTCTTCTTTCTCAGCTTTTACCTTTTCCCTTTTTTGCTTAATTGCTGCCTAGGTGTAATTATGCGACACTTTAGCCAAGATCAATGGTTTGAGAACCGCATAAGAGTTCACATGTCTACACAGAAAACAAATTCGATATGAAAGAGGGGTAAATTCTATCTCATTTCATATCTATTTCGCGGGAATGAAAAGAATATACACACAAAAAAGCAACATTTCAGGTCATGCAAAACCCATATCGCATATCAAATTAAGATTGATCTTAAATAATGTAAAATCGATCTACGTTTCATATAGAATTTTTTGGGTGTGGGGTGGCTTATATTAATAGCTGTATTATTAATATTTATATTTAAAATATTTGTAAAGTATTTAAAATAATTTCAGATATTGAACGAAATAATACCTATAATTTCCAGAAACTTGCTCTATATTGCCAACTTTACTGCAAAATCTGGCCGTTACATCCGAGTACTAATATACTTGAATGGCATATCAATACTCCCTAATACTCGTGTAAATACCTAGTTGAATCACAAATTATATTTCACAAACACGCGCTCGGCTCACATTTCCGTTGATAGGTAAACAAATTATTTCGCCACCCGTTTTAGCTGCAAAGCCAACAAAAAATCCCTGTGAGTCAGGGCCTTGGGATAGATAATGCCCTCGTCTTCTACCCTTTTATCCATTTGACATCTGGACAAATTGAGAAATGTACGAGGGAAAACTTTTGAGTAACTGTCGTATAATGTGACGCTTTATGTACTCTTCAAAAATGTTTACTTAACGTTTCTTCGTTTCTGTTTGTTACGTATTAATATTAATTGCTGTTGAGCAGGGAAAAACTTTCATCTTTTCCTACCCATTTATAAAGTGGAGCGTCGACGACATGAACTGCAAGCAGTGAATACAGTGAGCACACAGACGAGTGGTAAACAACAAAAGCCGCTTACAAACTTTAACTCGTAATTGCCATTGCCGAAAAAAAACATACATATTTAAAGGGGGCGGCGGCGGGCGGGGAAAGGTGAAAAAAAAAAAAAAATACAAAACCCAACCGGTTCGCTTTTTGGCTTCAAAAAGTTGACTGAACCTTTGGCGAGGGAAAAGGGAGGTTGGTTTTTTTGGGCGAATGAGTTGTGATTGAGTAACACAGATTTTAATTGATTTAAACGGCTGCGACTTTTGCTTAATTGCACGTGAAAAGGCAGAGGAAGTGCGGAAGTTGGGGCGAAAAGTAAAAGCTGCTTCAACACTGGAAAAAAAATTGGTTAGGGAAATATTTAATATTGCCTCAACTATCAAATACCCGTTACTCAGCTAAAGCAAGCAGTGGCAAGCAGGGAAAACCAAGCAGTCCCTTGAAAGTGGCGCCATCTGTGTGTGCCATAACTTATTACTGAGTGGTCCGATTTATTCTACGATTTGATAGGTATTAACTCCTAGATTCTGCCTGCAAAATGCCACTCATCTAGCTTTCTCAGTATTTTCATTTAAAATAATATTTTCTTTTTCTTAAATTATTCCCACTTTCTCACAGTTTTGTAGATAGTAAAGAGAGTGCTCTAATGCCTAGAAAACCTTCGAATAAACTTCACCAACTCTCATTATTCGGGTATTATTTAATATCTATTTTATACGCACTTTATCTTTACCAAAATGGTTATGATAAGGCCGGGAAAGAGACGGGCAGATGATGAAAGAAAGAAACAGAGAACGGGAGAGAGAGAGATAGGGGGAGACAGTGAGTACACGTGCTCGTATTTTGTATTCGTTTCAGGTCAATTGAGTTCACTGTCACTTTCACTCACTGTCGTCTGTAACCACCAACAAGTTTGTGTTTATTTATTTTTGTTTTTAAGCCACTTTGGTGACACTTGGGAACTGAGCACAAAATCGAAACAAAAAAAAAAAAAAAACAAGCCAAACAGTTAATCAAGCAGAGCCGGCTTTTAACTGTGCATTTCGATTGTTTTGATTCGTTTTGTTTGATGGCCAACAGCCAGCGATTTATTGGTATTTATGCTTTGTTTTTGCTGTCGGCGCTTTTGCTGCTTTTAGCTGGTATCATTTTATTATTTTATATAAACGGACAAACGTAATATTTTAAATCTGGGAAAACTTTAAATATTTTTAACAGCTGCCTTAGAATATTAAAGATATTTTATAATGATTTTCATTTAAATAAAATAACAATTATTAATTAAATAAAACCTTTAAAAATAAAATAAATATTAATAGGCCCCTAAAACCCCCAAAATATTATCGAAATCCCTGGTAATCCATTGATGAAGTTGATCAAAAATACTATAGACTACGGGAAGTAGGCACTTCAAACGAAAATTCAAGTAATTGAGTGATTATGGAAACAAGATTACCACCTATAACCATCTATAACCCCACCCAGAGAGCCCCCAAAAATAGTTATACGACCTTTCCCGCTTTAGATTACCGAAATCGAACGCTTGGAAAAACCCTTCGTTCCGAAAAAAAAATAGAAAAGAACACACGAATGGCGAAAATATTTTATCAAATCGAAACCGTAACACAACCGTAACCCGAAAGTTATTTTATCTGTCCAGAACGATAAGATTAATGCCAAGAATCGAAAGCATACAGAGAATGCCATAGAATGTGCATACAATAACCATATAGTGTATAGTATGTACATATGTGTATGTGGAACCATTCTAGTGGGTCAAACCCACCCAATCGATGCCAAAGTCAGTGAAGGCCAACCACAAGCTTAACTCATGCGGCAACTCCAACTGGTGGAACCACCCCCTGGCCACGCCCCCTCTGGTTTTCCTGGCTTCCACCGACCAGCTCCGATACCAAGTATTTAGCTTTTGGCTTCAGTTTTAGTTCTCGTTCCCATTCGGAGGCGGATTCTTGTTCTTTGCAGCATTCCTGCCAAGTGAAAGTCGCTGGAATCAAGGCTATATCCAATGCTCAAGGCTTTAGTTGCATGTTGTGGTATGAACAAAATTATACATATTTCAATGAACTTCCTGCAATTGTAATTTAATTACGAAGAGACAGGGAAAACTATTTTTTAGATATTCGAACCTATAAAAACAAGGTATGAAATAGTACCAGTATGCAATATTATTCCGAATCTCTAAGCAAAAAGTGTCAAATAAGTTGACTATTTAAAGGGATTAGATAGCAGATTAAAATGATGGAAACAATGATTTCAATTGTTTAGGAGTAAACTCATAAGATTTTCAATTAGTTGTAAGAACCCCATGTATTTTCACTTCAATAATAGTTTTAAAGCAATCCAAACAATCAAAAAAGGATTAGTAAAAAAAGTAAGATCAGGCAATAATGCCTATAAAGCATAATCTTAGGATGTGAGTCTTTCGTGAAACCCTATCCCAAAGTAAATTCCATTGCCATCACACCCGTAAAAATGTGAGAATGCCTGCTTCTAATTACCCGACGTAAAATCCACTGAAATTGGAAACCCAAATGGATTTATTAGCCGTCGTAAAGGATGTGAAAATGACGAAGGTAGGAGAAAGATAAATGAAAAGGATCCGATCCTTAAAAAAAGCCACCAAAAGTTACAAGACTAAATACAGCAGGAAAAGGAACGTAAACCATATGGTGGAAAGATTCCCACCCTTGATCGGCTTCCAAGTACAGGTGCCCTTAAAATGAAAACATTCGGGGAAGTTTAAAAAAATTAGAAAAAAATTTAAACAGGCCCCTATATCAACTTTAATGTTTTATAAAGATTTAAAACCTTGAAATATTACTAATTTTAATTCTTTTTTCTATATTTTTTTAAGTCTACGTTTTTTTTTTAGTGTAGTTGTGTGCATGTCAAGACATTTCCTGCATTTCCTCGATCGTCATGCGAAACTGAGCACAAGAAAACCTTTATAAGAAGAATCTCCCCTAACAACAAGTGTTTGCCGCCTCGCGCCTTATTAAATTGGAAACTTTTGCGTTATCTGGAATTTAATCTCAATTGTTTTTGTGTCGCGTTTAGATATTTATCTCGTTCTTTATCACAAAACAGACAACTTTAGATAAACCCCAAATTCTTGTTATTTTAACTAAAGCACAATGGTCTTGAAACTGTGGCAATGCCAAGTTAATCACTTTTTTGGCACTTGAACAAAACACAAAAAAATACGTTTTTTACACTTGTTGTTTTCATTTTTATTATATTTGTTTGTATTATTTGAATTTGCACTTTAATTCGAACCGTTAAAACAATTGCGTTAAACAATTGTGGTACCGACGACCCAGCGACGGCGACGTCCGACGACGACGCATTTCTGAAGCGAAGTGAAGTGCGGACGACGGTCCCGGTCGCAAAAACAAAACACACACCAGTCGCAACCGCCGGAGAGAAAGAGAGGGAGAGCAAGCGATCGCAGGTGAGTGAGTGAGTCGGTGAGAGCAAGCTGCACTCGAAAGAAAATGTGGTTTGAAATGTGCAGACAATTTCTGTAAAACAATATTTGCAAGTATTTTAGGAATATTTAATATCAATTTTAAATGACAAATATAAAACGTGCTACTTATTGAGATTACAGATGAAGAATTCGCGGGTAATTTGTATAGATCTATTGGTTAAAGGAGCTAAAGAATTCACGTTCAAGGTTACAAATTCTAAATGATTTATTTTAATAGCTCTTCAAATTAACAGATCTAAAGAATTCGCGTTTAGTTTCAACCAAAATGATATATTTTTATAATGGGTTTACAAAGAATATTGGAAACATGTTAATTATTTACTTCAATTTTTTTCAGTGTGCCGAGAGAGAGCATGCTCTCTCTTTTTCACCTGCGATTGGCAAGTGCAGGCGGCGGCGTCAGTGGCTCTCAAACTGTTGGCAAATGACCACCGGGCAAAGATAGCAACAACAAACACTGCGCAGAAGAACTTTGTCAAGCGGAACGCAAACTCAAATGCGCAAAAACAAAAACAGCAGGAAAAGGGGATGCAACCAGTACAACAACAGCAAAATTAGAAGAAGCAACAAGTGCCTAGAATGCGGATATAACGAATTCATAATACCCTATATACAAAGAGACAAAAATTTAAATATTTATAATTAAAACCAGGGGTTTTCTTAACCCTTTTAAAATTTTTTAAATATTTGTGAACCAATTATCAAGGGAAGGTTTACAGAAAAAAACAGTAAACTACTATAAATGGAGGATCACAATTTTTCGGAGGTTCAATGTATAGCAAAATTGGTTTGACGAAAAAATCCCAACTCAAAAACCGAAATTCGGGAATATTTATAGTAGTTCACCCATGTGACCACATAATCCATATACCTCCATATACCCCCCGTTCTGGGCGGCACTGAATGCAAATTTATGTGGAATGGGCAGGAGTCTCAGGAGATGGCGATGGGGTAAAACAAAAGGCAGGGAAACGCAGAATGTGACGCCAGGACGTCGTCGTTGGCATTGTTATGCGATGTTCTTGTTGTTGCCGGCAGGAAGGTAAACTAGACACAAAATGCCAAGAACGATTGACGACGATGTTGGCGACGCCTGATAATGACGATGGTTGGATGGTAATCATCATCATTAGCAGTTTCCTTTTTCCACTTATTCTGGGACCAAAACAGCACCAGCACCAGCACCACCACCACACCATCAGAATCAGAAAATAAGAGAACAACAATGGTGCGGGTCCGGCCTTCGAGTGCATTTGCAATTGTTAGTTTGTTGGGCATTTTTTGCCGTTTTCAGCTGAAATTCTCGCGCTATGAAACCAAACGAACTGGAAAGCTTCCTTTTTCCACGAACAACAACTGCAAAAGCGGAGGAAAAACTCGACAACATTCGCATAATTAATGAGAGAAACGAAAAGGCAAAAATAAAATACATAAATTCAATTTGTTGGGTAGACTTATTAGTACAGTATCGGTTCGGCTATAAACTTTTTAATATTTATAAATTTAATATTAAATTTATCTTCGTATTAGGATTTTATATCTTTTTTAGATTTTTATATATTTTTAGATTTTTAGATGTTTAGATTTTTAAACTATTAGATTCTTAGATTTTCAGACCTTCAGATTTTAGACTTTCGGATTATACGATTTCAGTTCAGTTACAACCAATTAATTTAAGACTAATATTTAATACCCATTTTTTTTTTATTTTATTTTGTTTTATTTTTTAGGTGTGAACAAATAAATTTAAAAAATTGTATAAAAATCAATATATTTATTACTTCTACTTCAATACTTCTGTATTCGCTCCCTGGAGATCACTGTACTCGATTTGTTGGCACTATTTGCGCTGTTATTATTATGCATCCGCATAAAAAAAAGAGAAAGAGTGAGTGGTCAGCTCTCTGCGCTCGTGTGTGAGCTGAAGCTCATCAAGTTCTGATTGCATTTAATTAATTCATTTCGCACAGGTTTTTCTCTGCTAGCGAACCACTCACTCAATCACTCAATCGGTGAGTCATCAATCAAATCCCAAGTTTCCTTTCTTTAGCAGTTAAGTCTTCACCGTTCCTTGGCTCTTTCTTTCATTCATTTTTTTTTACAAATTCCCATTGTTTGGCTAGTGATGGTAAAACTTGAAGCAACTAAAACTTCCGTTCGGTTAAAAAAAAAAGGAAAATAAACAAAAAGAGCTTTGTCATCAGCCAAAATGCGAGCACACAATAACTAATGAGCAATAAGTCGTAGGGGAGGTGGGAAAATATATAACGAGGTACACAGAAAACATTCAAAATCAGCATTTCTTTCAATGTTATTTTCCATTATATATCGTTAATAAAAAGGAAGAATTAAAAGCATTCATATAACTTTAAGCGGAATTTCAAATTCAATCATCTTCTATAATGAACACCCTAATTTAATGGAAAACATCTGAAAATTTCCAATATAACCAGAAGGAGTTCCTTGTAAGAACACCCTAAATTTCTTGCTTAACTCAAACAAATGCAAACCATATTTATTTGTAATCAATCCTAGTTTTTTTCTCTGTAACTGCTAAGTTTGTGGTTTCATTATTGAAAATCTTCTCAGCTGTTTTCAAGCAGCTGGTCTCGTTTTTTTCACATTTTTATTTTCACAGTTTTGCGTGTTTAAGACCAAGTTGCTCGACTGGTCCATTGTCTCAGCATCTGGGCTCTAATGCTCGAGTGTGTGTGTGTTAAAACAATAGACATGGACGCACACAGATGCACCCCGAAAAAAAAAATGCTCAGTTCGTTCACCATTTCACCCAATTTTCGATGGGTTTTCGAGTGTTTTGATTTGTTTTCCGTTCCGTTTCGATTATTTCGGTTGTTTTGTTCTGCTGCTTGAATTGTCGGTCAAAAACATATATGTGTACAAGTGGGTGGTGGTGCTAAAGTTGTAATGGTTGCGCTTCGTTAACCTCAAGGTCGCACTCTCTTTTACTTTGCATTTCCTATTTTTTAGATTTAATTTAAATTTGACGATCTAATATTTGAACTGGCGCCATCTAGTTTGAAAGTTTTTGTTAATTAACTGGCGACCTCTAGTGGCAATGATCACGAAGTTGCTCTAAAACTGTACTCTACAGTTGATAAAATGTCAATTAAAACAATCATTTTAATATTTTGGCCAAAAAAATGAATTCTTGTCAAAATAAATATAACTGTTTTTTTTGCCACTTATCAAAATAAACGTTAAAGATCATAAAGTGGTTTACTCCAAACTTTATTGCGCCATCTAGTGGTCACACTACTGGACTAAGTTCAGCCAACGGCCGCCAAAACCGTTTGGCGTATTTGTGGACTGTGTAAAATTACGTGTAGATTACAGTAGATAGATCATTTGTGTAGAGTTCAAGAAAATAATAAATAAATAAATATATTTCAGTTGTATATATATAAACTGGGCAAAACAGAGTTAGTTTCTTCAATTTTATAGCATCTAATATGTTTGATCTTATCAAATTCATATTTTTCTAGTATAGTGTCGCAGTAATCTTTAGAACATATCAGTAGTGTGTACTGATTCTATTGTCTTTGGTCGTTTTGTTGTTTTTGTTCCCTGTGTCTTGTCACAGACATAAATAATTTATTAGTTTTTGGCATTTGTTTGGTTTCCCCGCTGTCCCATTTACCCCAATTTTCCCCCTGTGTTTTTAGGTATTTTGTTGATTTTTGTTATATTTTTTTTGGGGGTTGTTGAGCTTGCAACATGCATCGATTGGTTGGGGCTGATAAGATATGGGAGGTAAGACCCCGCGCTCTAGCAAGGCCTCCCTATTTTAGTTTGGTGTGTAGTAAGCATATATATAGAGAATCTCTGCATTCTGGAACCGCAACTACAACTCACGACTCACTGCACCCATGGCATGTGTCAGTTCGGTGCCTGCATTTCATTTGTCAGTGGAAATAAATGCCCGCTCAAGTGGGTCATCCATCCATTCGGCATACCTGTTCGTCGTACCCCACCCGCTTTCGTTTCAATTAACTAGCTGTTATCTGTTATCTCACCTGCAAGTAGATAAAAGTGGAAAGAAAATTAGTTTTAGATTACTGGATCCACTTTTTTTTATGGGTTATTTTTGGGGTAGGCACACTAAATTGGAACAGCGATTGGTAACGTAAGTGATATATGGTATATAACTTGGTTACATGTTAACCTAAAAATAAAGATAAACATAAGCCTTAAACTACAATTAAAATGAACTTAAATGAAACAAATAAACTTGAAAAAAATAATTTGTTCACCTCTCATTTGTACCTAATTAAAAACTTAATCAAAGGGATTCAAGTTTATAAATGTGCCATTAAATGATATTGAAAAACTTCTGTACACACACCTCATTCTTATGTGACTTTTATGTTAAATTCAAATTAGTCATGGCTCCATTCCTATTTTGTTTACAGTGTGCACTCTATAAGACCAACACTTGGATAAATATTATAGAATTATCTGTAAGACAAGCCTTTTTTATAGTTACAGCTTGAAATGTTTAAAAAGATATGTAATATATTGTGTAGACTCAATTTATTATTAGTTTACTATATTAAAAGTGTACTGTTTATTTTCCCCGGTATTTTTTCTTAGCCTGTTGCTTTGGTCACGTCTCATTTCATTTGACACTCTCTGAATCTTTTGGACCATTTGTGCGGCTTCCTTTCTGTTTCTCCGCCGCTCCACCTCCACCTCCTCCTCTGCCGCCCACTCCACCCACTGCCCCACCACCCGCCGCTAAGTGGATTTACTGTCGCTGCGTGCGCTTTATTAGCCACCGTGCACCAGTTGGCCGACGGATGACGATGTCTCGTGCTTGCGTTACATTTTCATGCAACAAGCGGCAATAACAACAAGAAAACATAGGAAAAGCCCGGGAAAAGGGGCTCGAAAAATCGAGGGGGCGGGGCTTTTGAAGAGAAAAATGTTTTTCTAATGTCAAAGACACGATCAATTACAAGCGGCTTAAAGTCGGCGGCTCGTGACTAGCTGCTGCTGCTGTTGTTGTTGCGGTTGTGTGGTTACTGTAGTACAGTAATAACAAGTACTACAATTTGTAACAATTTTTGGGTCGTAGCAGTTTAATATTTAAAGATAATTTGAAATTATATATTTTAACTAGCTTAACATTGGCTAACTCTTAAAACTCATTGTAAATTATACAGTATAAAAATTTTATATTAAATAATACAAAATCATATAATATTTGAACTACATAGTATTAATTTCATACTCAAAAAAGTTTTTATTTTTTAATAAATATTTTATAACCAAAGTTTTATTTTATCACTTCTGACAGCATTAAATATATCAAATAATATCAAATATTTTTGAAACTCAATACTTTAAAATTAATGGACAAAAAGTTTAGTTTCAATGATAATTTTTTTCTGTGTATTATTATATCATTTTAATTTAGAAAATATAAGTTTTTAATTTCAAATATTTTACAAATGGATTAATAAAATTTTACAATTCTTAATTAAGAATTAATTTGATCTAAAATTAGTAAATCCCACAAAAAAGAGCATGCTATGAAAATATATTTTTTATATAAAAGGGGTAAATTTTATGAGTTTTATTTTCTTTTCTGAAAATTAATTGAAAGAAAATTTTCTTTAAGTTTTAAATTCCAAATACTTTGCTAAAACATTTTTAAAAACAAAATTGCCCAACATTTCTAGACAGAACAGAACAGAACAGAATAGTATAATTTTCAATTTAAAGGGGTTCCACTGTACATTGGACGCTGATGTCGTGTGTTGGGGGTGGGGCCTCCACATGGATGGGATTACAGGGGAGCGGGTTGGAGGGAAGTCTTCGGGGAGCCGCACTCAAGTCGCACTTTGATTTGACACGCAGTGAGCGAGGGAAACGTGAGAGGAATTGCAGTGTCAAAGGCAGGGAATGGAACCGGGAATGGGAACGGGAACGGGAATTGGAGTTGGAGAATGGGTAGGACCAAAACTAAACCGAAACCAAAGCAAACGAAACCGAACCAAACCCAAGAACCAAGCCAAACCCCTGACATTTTTGAGCGAATGCCACTGACGTTTATTTATGCATCTGCTTGCTCTGAATTTTAAAATGTGCGACAGGCAAGAGGATCCTGGATTGTGGATTCCCTGAGATATATGTATTTACGGTGGTAGAAACTATTTTACCTAATGGGGATGCGTCCATGGGGAATGTGCCAAGCTATTTCTGGGAAATGCGACAGAAATTAAGCAATAGACAAGATATGTAAGCTGAATACTAATCTTCGTTGGGTATTTTCACAAGACTTTATATTTATAAGATGTATTTTAGGCCATATATCATTATGATTACACCGAAAAATAAATATTATCATAACTAAACTATTCGAACATTAATTCTAAGCTATTGAGGTTCTAAAATATAAAAAAATATATTTATACTAAATATTTAGTATGAAATTAATACAATACAGTTCAGATATTATATTATTTAGTATTAATTCACTATCACCTTTTTATACTGAATCTAGTATATTTTTAGTACAAAGAGTTTTAAGAGTTAAACTATGGTTTCTTATTGGATTTATCATTTGTCAGGCCTATAAAACTCATTTAAAAGAAATCTATCTGATGAGTAATTATGATCTAATGATTCATCATTATTTGTCCCATTTAGAGCACTTATCTTGTGTTTTCTTCTATTTTTTTTTAGCCAAGTCACTTGGCGCCAACGTAACAAATCGAAGTAAAAAACAAAAACCTGACCCAGAGAGGCTAGGAAAAAAGTATCTAGAAAAATACAAGGCGCTCCCAATTGTAATTGTCTAAGCGGCTTGGCATGGGTCACTTCTTCCTCTTCGGTTAAACAGAAATAGCAACAAAAACAAAAAGTTTAAACTAAAACAAGACAACAATAAACCAATCGGATATTGCGCAAGCTCAAATTGTTGTTTTCGTTTTGGCCTGCGTCTGCTTTTTTGTATCTTTTTTGGTTATATTTAATGTGTGTGAATTTCCGCAATGCCATCAACATGTTTCCAAGGGGCGACGGGGGTCAGAGTTCATTACAAAAGCTCGTTCAATCGCGGTTATGCAAAAGCCAGGACCGAAAGAGATAGTCAATTTGAGTGAAAGTGAGACAGCAACAGGTGACGAAGAGGAAAAAAGCCAAGACAGCGACACAAAACAGGCAGAAAAACGACGACGGAAACGCATTTATTTCAAGGCAAACCAGCTGGAGATAAAACTCAGAGATGTAGCTGCAACTTCACTCAATCAGTCAATCAATCATCCAATCAATCAAGTGAATAGGGTAAAGTAATCCCATCAACTGGGTCCCCTACCGAAACCACAAAGGAAAAACCGAACAATAAAGCGGTGAGAAAAGCGATCATCTTAGTACAGTGCGGATCGGAAAAATTCAACTTTTAAGTTAAAAAAATATCTCGAGAAAACAATAGAATTTTAATTAAATTTTTAATGGGTTTAATGATAATCATTTTTAGCTTTTAAAAAGTAAGATCATCACATAAATATTTTTTTAAAATCTACATTCCAATTTCTTTCCTATTTACGAGTGCTCACTGTATTTGGTAACTGGATGCCGCTTTGGGGATTGTCTTCTGACCGTTCTTATTATCTTCATTCTTCTGCTGGCCAAACAAAGGCTAAGATCGAGAGGAGAAATGCAAGATGAAGAAAGGCTTCTTGTTCTGCTTCTTCTCATTCGCCCCATCGCTGGGGTATCCAAAAACAATATAATTTATTGTTTGCGGAATTGAAAAAAGAGACGACACACCACACACGCACAAAGGGAAGAGTAAGCCGAGATTTACATTTATGTGTGTCGCATGACACAGAACGCAAACGGCAAACTGTACAGTGAAGAGCAGCGATAAGTTATTGTGAAATTAGCAAGATAAACAAATTCTTTTATTGTCATACGGAAATACCAATTTTTTTTTTCCTTTTTTTATATTTATTTAAAAAGGTTTTAAGGAGTTTAAAAATTATGGTATTGTTTTTATTTACAAAGAGAAATAAAACTAATCTTTTTCAGAAAAAGCTGACGGTAGAAATTAATGTTATTACAATATTTAAATATTTATAAATTAAATTTATTATAATATATATAAATTGCATTTATTATAATAAATGTTAAATGTTAATAAATATTAAACATTTATAAATTAAATGTATTATAACATTTAAATATTTATAAATTAAATTAAATGTCTTCAATTAATAATTTCCTTTCAAAATGGTTTTTGATCATTTTCGAGAGCCCACTGTACCGCCGTAGAAAGCGTTAAATGAAAGCTTCCTTTTTCAGCCACAAAGCAAACCCAAGACAAGCGAACCAACAAACAAAAGGATCGCAATTTCATGCTAAATGCCACTTAAATATGTACTTCAAATAGAACTACAACAAAGCCCCTTTCTATTTTACCCATACCGTGTATACACATATATAGATAGATATTCACCACCACACCCTCTTTTTATCTCTGCCTTGAAGGGACCTGCATTGTAATGGATGGGAGGATGAGTAGAGAACTCCGTCTCAGGTCAAACGATTCCAAATTCCGGGAATTTCCCCGAACGACAGTCGTCCTCTCAACATTAAAACGAAATTAGAAGTGAAATTTATGGGCTTGGTTCCTGTGCCGTGGAATCATAAACATAAAAATGTCACTTTATTTGCGAGCTAAAGCATTTTTTTGTTGTGTCTAGAATTCCGAAAAGGAATTTGATCAACCATCAAAAAAAAAACCCTGAACCAAGACAAAAGTTCATGCTATTTCATAAGCTGGCTTGTGCAGCCAACAAAAATAAGCCAAACATTTCAACACAAATAACAATTATCATAAAGAAACACAGTCGAAAAATAAAGTCCACAAAAACTATGAAAAAATAATATGCCACCACAAACTGAAGACAAATCTTTTTTATGTTTTTTTGTTTTTGGGTTAAAAAAAGGTTTCTATATAGAAATTAATTTTACTTTTTTGTGGTATCTTTTTATTGTTCATGGAAGTGAAATTAAATGCCCAAAAGTACTATGAAATTATGGGGGGGGGCGAAGAGGAAACGTTTGTCGTCTCTGCAATAAATGGAAAGTATTTGGGTGACTTTGGGCGATAAATAATGCCCAGAGGGGAACAAGAAAATGGTTAAAAACTACTACTTTTGTTAGATAATCGAAAGCTGAAAGCGAA
The DNA here is from genome assembly GCA_037075245.1 of Drosophila mimetica. Taxonomy (NCBI): domain Eukaryota; kingdom Metazoa; phylum Arthropoda; class Insecta; order Diptera; family Drosophilidae; genus Drosophila; species Drosophila mimetica. The sequence goes on from JBAMCH010000005.1 coordinate 9,533,150, forward strand.
TCTTTGCTTTGGATTAGGATAAATGGCTTTTTTACTTAATAAAACATCTATTAAGAAACAAACCACAATTAATGAATTATTAAAAGGTATAAAATACTGAAGTCTAATGAAGAATTTCTTCTGTTCTCTTGTTTACTTGCTCTCCAAAATAAATTCAAGGCGTGCAAAATAGTTGTGTGTGTCTTGTTGTTGCCTTTTGTTGTTGCCAAGCAATTTCAAGGCCAGGCCAAAAGTTGTTGTTGCCCTTATTGTTGTGGCATGTGGGTGCATTACGCATACACACACCTATGTGCCTACATGCACAGAAATATATATATATGCAATAGCCTGCTCAATTGGAACGGCTTTTTCTCTTCGACCGCCATTTGCCGCCAGCGTCGAGTTTGTCGCCTCAGTCTTTCGTATCGCGCGAACGCGAAATGAGCAAGTGAGAGAGACCAAAATGCGCGGCAGCCATGCAAAAAAAAAAACAAAAGAGCGGCGAAACCAAGAGCATCGCCCCCGCTCAAAGTACAGTGGAGCGTGTATATATATTAATTCATTGAATACCAAGAAATATTTTTTAAAATTTGTTTTAAAAATTTTTTTTAATGTTTTATTTTTTTTTTAATTTATTAGAAAATTGAAAAAAAAATTGACAAAAGATCATTTTGATATGTGCAGGTCAATTTTCCAGTTATTTATATTATTTTGATATGAATGAAGATTTTGTTTATTTTATTTTTCATTATTTGATCAAGAAATGTTTAAATAAAATAAAATAACTGATATGATAACTTTTCAATTAAGTATGTTTTTAATCATAATTTTCACGTTATTGATATAAAGTAAGGTAGAATTGACCCTATTTTATATAGATTTTTTCTGAACGAATTTGAAAGAATTACCTGCTGCTGCTCTTGTTTCTTTGAAATCCATTTTAGTCAACATTGACTGTCGTCAATTAATTAAACAAACCGGGGAGGCAAGTGCGCAATTTGGCCTGGGCGTGGCCCAATTGCGGGGGCTTTCGGAAGGGGGCTTTAACTATCGGCGTTACCTTTTGCGCTTTGGCTCGCCTTCCTTCCTATTTTTTATTTTCATTCAAGCGTTTGCACGTGCAGAGCCTACGAAAAGCGGTCACAAAATAAATTTACAAAAATACAAATAAAAAAAAAAAGCGAGAAGAAGCCAAAGCCAAGACTATACTATACAAACTATCTTTACAGACCAGACCTCTGCGATGGCCTTCATCATCGGCATTCTTTGGCACTACTTCTTATTCATCTCTCTCTCTTTTGCTCGCCTCTGGATGAATCATTTGTAAAAATTTCACGTCGCTGTTTTTTTTTTAGAGGAAACACCTGGATAAATACAAAAATAGAGAGAGAAAAAAGGCGATATCTAGTTTTTTAGGGGGAAATATACATACATACATCGTATGTGACTCAGTCAAATGTTTCATTTCGGGCTGCCGGCTGACAAATGTTTACTAAATACATTTATTAATTGGAGCCGTACAACAAAAGCTGTTCGAAAATTAATGGCTCCGTTTATTTGATTTCTGGAAGTATCGCCTTTCAACGCCGACCAAAGTTAAACTGACCTAGCCCAAAAACAAAAAAGAGCGCAATTCGAGCTTTTTGCCTTTTTTCAAACTCAATAACCGTTGGCTGCCAATTCACTCGACATTCCAGCCAGTCAGTCAGAGGTTTGGTTTTTCATCTTCTCTCCTCTTTTTTGTTTATTTTGCATCATCGAGAGGAAAAATGCGGTTTTTTGTCGATTTCTACTGCCAGGTTATTTTTGCCTTTATCACCGAAACGTGAGCGACGTTCTGCTTTGAGTCTTACGTTTTTGGTTATTACACAAAATGAAAATAATAAAAAACAAAGCGTTAAGAAAACAAAAACAGGAGCTGGCAATATGAAGATGAGAATGCCCTTCAAAATGAGTATGTTGATTGATAATATTTTGGATTTTAAAAATGTCGCATTATAAAATATAAAATAGATTAAATTTATAAAAAAATATATATATAAATAATAATACTTAGTGTACTTTTAATAAATTCAACATGAATTATATAACTGAAGGATTATTATTAAATGTGAAACCAATACATACAACCTATACCCATAATACTGCAATACAAAGTTACCTTTTTATCCGATACATATTTAATTATTAGGTAATGCTATTGAAGAATTCCACATATTTTATGTTCGTAACGAATTCTTTTAACAATTTACAATTATCGCAAATTCTTGAGAGAAAGACGGAACTGACATGAAAAGGCATCGCATTAAAAAAACCGTGAATTCTTGAGAAGAGGATAACCAAGTCTATCTGAAGAATTCGCGGTTAAGATTTTTTTATTTCGACATATTGCTAACTCAAGGGAATTTTGTAATCCGCAAATTCTTCAGAGGAAGACAAAACTGACTTGGGTAGATATCGCATTGGATAGCACAATGATAAATACTTAGTGTACTATTAAAGGATTCAACATGGAAACGTGGAACCTATAAATACAACCTATAGCCTTTAAATAGTCTTAGTTTTCACCTTACTAGAACCAAGTTACCTTCTCACCCGAGAGTATTGGGAAATTGAGAATTGCAACAGAGTTCGTCTGGGTTTTCGGTTATCCGGTTACCCGGCGATTGAGTTGGCTGGGAATTCAGCGGAATGGCAGAATCAAATGGAATGGCAGAACCCGGCGAATGAAGTGCAAAAGTTGACCAACCAAACAACCGTTTTCGAGCGTGTATGAGTGGGTACTTTATGGCTGATGAATGGTGACGCCGCGACTGCCGATGACTGGCGATGGGTACGAATACGGTTACGGGTATGGGTAGTTGACCCAAGCCAACCCTTTTGGCAAACACTCGAAAAAAAATAAATAAATAAAAAAAAAAGGTATATATTTATTTATACTCTCATATATGATACATTCCGATACGTGCCTATATCAGGCATGTGCGATCGCCATCGGTTGACTGCTTTTGGGGGTACGGTTTATGGTACACAGTACACAACATGCTGTATTTACACAACAAAAAATGTTATCAAAAATCCAAAAAAAAAAAAATATATATACACAGAGTAAAAAAAGATATTCAACATTTCTTAAAAATTGAAATGGAAAAATTAAATTTTTATTATAAAATAAATTATTATAAGATTGAAATTTACAAAAAAAAATTATATTTTTAGGCGAATAACCAAATATTTTTAATATTATTTAATTGCTTCTAAATTTGTATCTGATTTTTACAATATGTTTCTTATCTTTCTTTATAATTTGTATATATTTTTTATCAGTGTATGAGAGACCGTGTTTATTTCGCGCTTACTCATTACCCGAAAACGTCACGTTGCTGCACAGAGAATGCTTTTGTGCAACGAAAAAAATAAAATACAACAAAATACAGACCAGGAAGAGGGTGGAGGCGGTGGGCGGAAGGTGCCACGCCCACCTTGGCTCCACTGACCAGCAGAGATCGGTGCATTGTTAAGCGCAGTGGGTTTATTTGTTTTACGTTTTGTTGCCGCTTTTGTTAGATGACAAAACACAGCCAAACTAGTTTGAACAAAGCCCAATTAAAAAATGAAATAAATAAACAAAAAAAATTATCTTTTTGGACCTGAGCTTATTGAAAAGCGCGGAACAGGAACCACTTAATAATAATATGGAAATGGAAAGAGATTTGCGAATAGAAGAAATGAGATAAAATTACTTGAACTCTAATTGCATAATTCATTAAAGATTAACGTAATCACCAAGCATTTTTCAAACATTTTTCTGAACTAAAAAAAATATTACTAAAATTATTTTAATTAAAAAAAATTTTTTTTTATTTATTTTCATTTTTATTAACAAACTTGAACTTGAACTATTTGGCAAGTAGTATGCACTTGACCCCGCGGTTCCCCTTCAATGGAGCCTGTCGACACACACGCACTGCCGCCTCCCGATCGTTTTTCTTTTACGATTTTTCGAGCCACCTTGGCGACCTAACCAAGCATGAATATGACGTAGAGCGGTGGTGCTCCCCACCTTGAACTCTCATTACTTCTCATTAATTCGAATGATATAATAATCATAATAAATAAGACAAAGTCAGAGTGGGGTTGCTGGGTGGGTGGGTTAAAGGTCGGTTTTTCTGTTTTTGGCTAGGTGTGTTTCGATGTTTCCGCTGCCATAAGCTTGTCCAATAACAATATTAACCAATTAATTTCACCTTTGCCTGTTTTCCTGTTACAGGCGTCGTCGTTGCAACTCAAACGAGCAGCTGCTACTCCCTGTTTCCTCCGCCTCCCCCCCATTAATGGGTATTAACCCTCGGATCCTGAAATGCATCCCAGAATGTGTACAGGAACGGAAGCGGCTTCCAAAACCAAACCCATCTGGAGCACACGAACCACCGCAAAACAGTGAACCACCAAGAGAAAAAACAAACACAGGAATAGGGGGCGGCACAAGAGGGGCGTGGCCGGTGGCAAGGGGCGGGGCAGCACGGGGCGGTGGGTGCACACACACGTGCGTGACCAAAAATAGATACTCAATTAGTGTGGCAATAAAATGTTTTGTAATTCTATACGATACAAAAACGCACACGAAAATGCATTCTTGGCTGAACCACAGAAAGTAGATGTGAAATTTAGGCTGAACCCCAGAAAGTAGATATGAACATTTCGAGTTTGGTATAAAAAAAATGTATAAAACTAAAATAAATATTTAATTGTATTCAATCTCTAATTTTGTAAATATTTCTAAAAATAAAAAAAAATAGTTTTACGCAAAATGGGTCCACCCTAATAAAACTATATTTTAGAATGAACCCTAGAAGGTAGATGTGAAAACTTTTTGTGAAAACTGTATACAACTAGAATAAATATAAATGTATTTAATATCTATTTTTGTAAATATTTGTAAAATGAAAACAAAAAGATGGCTTCACTTCAATGAAACTGCACCTAGAAAATCGATGTGAAAATTTTCGGTTACATTGGTTTTGGTTAATAAAATGTTCTAGAATACAACTTTAATTGTATTTAATATCTAATTTTGTAAATAGTTGTAAAATGAAAACAAAAATTGTTTCACGTAAAATATCCAATGAAATTGCACTTTATGCTGAACTCTGGAAAGTAAATGTGAATAATTCGGGTAAAAAAAAAATTATAAAACGAGAATATATATAAAAATTATACAAATAAATGGGTCCACCCTAAATGACCCATAGAATAGAGCCCAAAAGCAGCCAGATTGATATGACTTTATGGCATGAGGGGAGACTTTCATGGAAAATGCAGCTCAAGGCAGCTATTTTCCAAAGACAACAACAATCGTGCAATCGTGCCAGGCATGCAAATGCAGTTCAAAATTGTTATAAACCCCTCCTCCGAAACCAAATTTGAGCTTTCCTGTCTAAAAAAGGGGGAAACAATTTAGCAAGTTAGCCAAAGTAAACAATAGGGGGAAATAAAGGGGTCTAAAGAACAATACCTCAATAAATCGATGGCTAAAAAGGTGCAATAAATTTCAAATCAATGACGAATTCTTGTGACTAATAAAACAAATTGGACAAACAAAAAGTTATTAAACAACACTGAAGGAAAAAAATGTTAATAAGAGTTCTAGTTTTGAAAATAGATGAAGTTTTCCTTCAAGTTTATCGCTTAAATTCATAGAAACCCTCGGCAGTCGAACCTTTTTCTGGGAAAACCAACTGGCAATTGGATTCGTAATTCCATATCCAATCGATCGCTGCAGTTTGTAGCTTGTAGAATAATATATAATTAATCGAAGAACCCGTGGGCGGGCAATGTCTGCGATATCGGCGATATCGAGTGGGTGTCACTTGAAATAATTTCCAATTTCAATTACACACAAATAACAAAAAAAAAAAAGCTAGAAATAAAATACTAGTAGTATATATTGTGAGTGGAGAAACGATAATTCAATTGAATTTCTCGCTCCTAATTTGGTAGCGTGGCCAAGTGAATCAGCCCACAATGCACTGCAATAATAATATATATCTATGGCGTGGCTATATGGAAAATGACGCAGTCAACTGCTATTTTGTTGTAGTCCGTTGTTTTTGCCATATATTGTACATGCGTACGTACGTATATACACAAAATGGAGAAATATACAGACGTGTAATCAGGTTGTTGTCATGCCAACCGACAAAACAGAAACTATTATAGCTGCACTCACAACCCCCAAGAGTCGAGTTTTTCTGAGTTCGAGTCTGAGTTTGGGTTTGGGTACGGGCCTACATGCTACATACTACATATAAGCATGGCTCGTAGTACAGTGCTACCTGACGCCCGACCAAGGGGGCGGGGCAGGGGCAGGGGCGGGAACAGGGGTTCGGACTCTAGAATAGTCGGGCATTTCATTATATCGCTTTGACTTTTTCACGATAAAGAATTTTGATTGGAGTTGTTTGTTTTACAGCGTATTACTTCTGAAACTCCAAGGAAGTTAAACAAGTGAGTTATCAAGTTATTTGATAGTCGTTTGATTGAAATACATTCAATAAACATTTTAAATTATAATAATTATAATTTTCTAATTATAACAAGGAAAACTAAAATGCAATTGATTTTTCTTCCTCTCTCTCTCACTATGTATTTTTACCATATTTTCTTTGGTTTCCCAGAGGCAGAAGTGGGAAATGCAGATGCCTGGGGAGATTATCTACAAATGGGTGGGGTGGTGTGCTGTGTACGTGTGCGTGTGGTAGGTCCACCTTAAATGGTTTTTACCATTTTTTTTGTTTGGTCTGCAACAAGGCCCTCACATTGGCTCATAATTGGCTTGCATTTTATCGCTTTTCCCATTCAGCCAACAGCTGCAAATATGTTTTATCTATATTGGTTAACAGAAAAAAAATATATATAAGAAATATATAAGAAATATATAAAAAAATATATAAAAAATATTTAAAATATATAATATAAATATATAAAAACAATAAAAAATATATATTAAAAAAATATAAAATACAAAAAAAAATTAACAAAAAAATATAAAATTATAAAATAAAAAAATATAAAACATTTAAAAATATTAAAAAAAAAATATTTTGAAAATAATATAGAAAAAATATTTCAACAAAATATTAAAAAAAAAATATTTAAAAAACATGGTAACAAAAACGGATTCCACAAAATTCTATTAAAACCTAAATCCTTAATAAATCCCTATAATATATATATTTCAAAATATCTATTTGTAGGCATTTCCAACCTTCGCTCCATAATTACAACCGACATTTCACCAGCGAAATTCTAACGAAATTCCATTGGCCATAAAAGGAAACACTGCCCAAGGTGTTTGCCGCTTGGATTTATCGATTATTTGCCATTGTCAAAGCTCGGCCCCAACATAAGCCCCATAAATAAATAACCCCCGCGCTCAGCGCATTTCCACTATCCACCTTTCATAGTGTTGCTACCATATTTTCATTGCAATTATTGACTTAAACCAATTAGAGCACACTTAAAATACGCTAACAATTAGTGGCATGAGTAGAAAAGTCAAAAAATATTTAAACGCAAAGAATTCATGTGCAAGCGAGATGGCAGCACCAGGAAAGAAAGAGCGAGAGAGGTACACAGAGAGAAGAGAAGCGAGAAGCGAAGAGAGCTGGATATATCTTTTTATGACTAAATAATTTACAAATTGTTCAAAACTGGTTTCGCAGTCTCGCTTTTGCTGCGGCCGTTGTTGCCACTTAATGCCAAGAATTCACCAACAGCGACAACAAAAATGCTCAATGAATTTTTGTTGTTGTTTAACCTGTGTGTTTTATGTGCTATTTTTCTCTGTATTATTATTACTATTTTTTTATATTTTTTCCCCCATATCTCCGGTTTCCCAGGCGAGCAAAGTAAACAAATGAGTAAAGAGCCGAGAGCTTCCACCCCTCGCTTTGTGTGATAAGACGTAACGCCCACTAAAGTCGAGCTGGAACAAAGGAATCGAAAGCGCATATTATATGGCTTTTAACCCAAAGCCGAGCGTTAAACTATTTTTTATGCGAATACTGTAGGCTGCGGATCAATTTGCAATATGGATCGGATTCGTAGAATTATGGCTGGGTCCTAAAAAGTCGGTTTCAAGTTCATTAACGAGCACGGCAAAGCTTGAATATTATTAAGGCACTCAAGTATGTATAGAAAATAGTTCTAAAACGCTGACCTTCATTTGTAATGTCAGCTAATAGGAACTTGAATGCATTTCATATGAATTTTCCATAGATTTTTAAGTAGTGACATATTTTCTTAACAAATTCAATTATTTCTTCATTAAATTAATCCCTATACCAAATTTCAGATAATTTCCTCCGAGAGATTCCGAGTTACAATGGGACGTTATGGTTTAAAGCACAGTTATCTCACACTTGGGGCCGCATATACCAAATAATTCAATGCTATATATCTTCAATTGCAATAGGTCAGTTGGTAACACTCTATCTCCCCACTTCTTTTCCATATTCTCGTTCTCCTTACTCCACTTCACACCTCACACACAGTTAAGCTTGCACATGTTGGTAGGAAAAGATAATGAAACGAAAAGCGAAAAACAAAACAAAGCACTAGAAACAAAAACTCTGATCGCACAGCTGCAAAAAAAATACGGACTCGAAATAGCAGAAGTAAATAAAAAATACAATAGTATCTCATGTGGCCGAAGAATTTGAAGTGCAGCTAGCTGCAAGTCATTCGATTTCGTTGATCTTGCAAAAAACCATATATACAGCTGTGGGGACATCTATAGTTATTTACTGCGTTTAATACTCTAATTTTACTTTATAGATCTGTTTTTTTTCGAATGTTCTATTGTAACTTGGTTTCTATTAATGGGATTGATCTGAAAATTGGTATAGGAGGTATTTGGGATTAAAATAATGTGTTTATAAAGAAATGTATAGTAAATATACATATAAAAACCATATATACAGCTGAGGGGACAATAGTTATTTACTGTGCTTAATATTCTAATTTCACTATATAGATCTTTTTTTTTCGAATGCTCTATTGTACCTTGGGTTCTATTAATGGGATTGATCTGAAAATTGGTATAGGAGGTATTTGGGATTAAAACAATGTGATCAGAAAGAATTTATTCCAACTTATGCATATTTTCGCCGCAATTGCATTTGCTTGGGGAAGCATTAAATTGCATAATTAGCATGTTGGATTTGCTTTGGCGTATTTGTGGTGTGGAATCGGGCGGCGCACGTGATCGCGAAATGGAAAGCGTCTTATCTGTTGGTAGTACCCAACTCAGCCCCCTCTGATCTTTTTATTTCCCCCTTTTCTTTTTGTTTTTTTTGTGTTTTTTGCACTTAATTGCAGCTGACACAGTTTCGTCTTTTGGCCAGACAATGAAAGCAAACGAAAATTCACACACGTTGCAACAGATCGGGCAGCACACATTGCCATTTCCCGAGCCCGATCCCCGCAAGATCCCAGTGCCACAACACCGGAAATCCACAGGAGAAGCCTTCGGTTTCGGACTATTTATGGTTTGGGAAAACGCCTAATTAGTGCGGCATTTTCTCTCAGGTGCAATAAACAAATTATGGCGTTTATGCACAGTTCTCTCCATTAACTTTTACTTTAAACCCTGATGGCATAGAAAATCATGTAGAATTTACCAAGGTTAAAGTAAAAATTTTAAGTGCAGTAATAATGAACCCCTTGGGTTCCGCAGTTCCTGTAAGAATCTTTCACACGCCCATGTAAAGATTCTTATAGGAAGTTCCAATTTCCCAGGGCGCTACCCATCTAAATAATGACTTAATCGCTTCGACAAGCAACGAAAACACACAATTATTACAAAAATCACAATCAAATTGAATTCGAATTCGAATCAGAAACTGAATCAGAATTTTCCCTGGAAAATTCTGGCGGAATAGGGCGACTTTTGATTAATTATAGAGAGAGGACCCCAACGGATTTCAGATGTTACTTCTGATTAATTAAGGTCTCTCGCTCTTTCTCGCCCCGTAAAGTGCATTTCTCGACCCTTTTTCCCTTCGTCTTTTTGGGGGGTTACCTGTTGACTCGCCCCGCAGAAGATTGAAATCGGGTTCAAACGAGTTCAAAATGAAATAAAAATGTTCTTTTGATTCTCGCCTGACTTTTATTATAATTCGAGTCTTCTGTTCTCCTCGTTCTTCTTCGATTTGTTGGTTGTTGTTATCATCTTGCGCTGTTTTCTTTCCCTTTTCTTTTTTTTTACTCTGTCACTCACTTTTTCGGTTTGTTTTTATGGCTTCGTCGGGGGGCTTATCATTATTCAAATATTTTACCTAGGCTCTGCTTCTCTTCGCTGTGATCTTCGGTACATATATGCGTATGTCTGTCTGTCTGTATATATCTTCCCCCGATAAGCGCCATTGAAGAACCTTTTCTTGTTCGGTTTAATTCTGGTTTTTTTGGGTTCTTTTCTCCTGTAATTACATCACTTTCAAGTGCAGCGTTTCCGCTCTTGAGAAAATTGTTTACGGAACTGCGGGGCGAAATGACGGAGGGAGTTTTTTTTGGGAACCACTCGAGAATTACAAGTCAAGTATGACCAACAAATACGTTAAAAAAAATGAAATTTGTTGAAACAAAAATTAATCCTGTATAATGTGATTATTGGGAAACATATTTCGCAAAATTATACACCTTCAAGTTGAAGTTAAACAAAATACACGTTTATAACACTTCATTAACGACACTTTCGGTTTTAATTACATGTCTGTACTAGTAAATCAAATTATATAAACATTTCAACTCGCTGTCATGGTGGAATGATATATTATCACAATATACATATGTACATATCATAAAAAACAGCAAGAAGTATAATATTTATACAATCTTGACAAAAATAAATAGTTTTGGGTTTATTGGCCTAAATAATCGCATTTTGTCAGCAGTTTTTCTGAGTAGGTGGGTAAGCAAAGATATAATAAAATATCAATATAATATACAGGTGCGAAAGGGGGTACTTTAAAGATGGGACCTCAATTAATTGTCATGATATAAAAATTAAAAACTGAAATTCGGCAATAAATGGAGCGGGATCTATATGAACATCCTTATAAGATGCCTTACATAAGAAATATGTATTTTCGAGAACCGTAGAACTAATGTTTAATTATTAAAGATATTTCTGTTGTATAAGGATAGATAGAACCCCATTTGGAATAATAATAATGATGATAATAATGGGCATCCTAGTATTATTGCATGTAATATTACTTATAGATGATATTGTATAAGGATATTTATGTATATTATTTTAAAATACCTTGCAAAATCATAATAATAATGAGAATCCTGGTATTATTGCATGTTTCAATGTTTTCGATCTGATATTTCTGTTATATAAGGATATTTTGGTATATTATTTTTAGAACGCCAAGTGGATTAAGAATAATAATAATAATAATTAGAACCGTAGTATTACAACGTGTTACTTATAGATGGTGTTATATTTGATTATAGGTATTATATTTTTTAGAACCCCAAGTGGAATAATGATATGGAATGCTAGATATAATCCCTTACCTTGCCGGCTGCCTTGATGTAGCGTCGCGTGGCCTCCTTGACGAGATCGCTGACGAGGAGTTCGCCGGAACCGCAGGGAACCAGAATGCGAACGTCGCCGAAGCAGACGGTGACCTTCATTTCGTACTTTTCGTATTAACAATAACTATGATTATTCGCTCTTTCGGCTTTCGATAATATTTTTCAATTTTATGTTTTATGCTTTGCTGCAATGCACTTTCTATTTTGCACACTCATATATGCACTTGATTAAATTGGGCGAACGTTTTTTTTCGTATTTTTTCGTATTTTTCGGAATTTTTTCCTATTACTATCTTTTTTTTTTGTTTTTTTATGCTATGCTCTTCTGCCTGCAGCAGCTTGTTGTTGTTGTTGTTTTTGTGGCGACCGCATCATCATCATCGTCGTTGTTTTCCAGCTATTGCCATCCTTGTTGCTCCTTGGCACTTGTGTTGTTGGTTGTTAGGCAGCTGCAACAAAAGTTGGTCTAGGGCGGCATGGGTGCGAGCGAGATGGCCGCGTGCCTGGAAAAAGGATCGGGATCGTTTTCCAGTATGTACTTGTGTAGTGGTTTTCTTCCTCTTTCGCGCGCTCTTCTCTCTCTCTCGGTGTCTCGCGCTCTCTCTCTCCGGCTGGAAACTCGAACTCTCCTTCGCTATTTACTTAGCATATTTCACCGTATCGCATCGTTGTTATTGTTTGTTTTGTTGTCTTTGTGTGATTCATACACGCGCGCACTGAAGTAACAACAAAAAAACGAGTTACAACAGCAATGACAATAACAACAACAACGGGATCGGGCCAAGATCACTTATTTACTTCTTTTCCAACGTTTTTCGCTCTCTCACTTGGCATTTGTTTTGGTCAAATTATTATATACGATATATACACTATGCATTATGTATTATGCATTGGCATACATTTAAATTTACGGTTCGATCATTTGTTACTCTCTTTCAACGTTGCTTCGTCGTGTTTTTCGTTTTCGGTTATCTCCTTTTTCGCCCGCTGGCGTCGCTTCTTATTTTTTTATTTTTTTAGCACTTTAAACTACATTTCTCGGTTGCAACGTGAATTCTGTCGTTTGCCGCCACTCTTATTAACGAACTATTTGAACTCAAAAAAAAATGCAAAAAAACCCACGAGCGCTCTGATTAATGCGCTCCGAAATTCGAACCCCCGAGCCCAGCAACAACAATGAAGTGTGGACGCAGAGCTAGCTTGTGCCGTCGATGTATCGGTATCGAAAGGGCATTCTGGTATATACCGAATGTATATCGAGTACGGTCCCACTCAAATGTCAGGGAGGGTGTCTCGGCTAAGCGAAGACACTGGCATCGATTTTAGTATATAAATTATATATAAACGGGCGTTTTTGTGAAAATATGCCGCCCTGGATCTATGAGTACCGCAGTTCATTTAGTACAGATTTATGGGAATAATTGGGATGACAAGGACATTCGTCTCTAGAAAGATATTTCTGTGGTCAGTGTTAAGAAAGGTACACCTTTTTGTACCTAAGTAAGGTACAAGCTAGACGCGAAAATAGGATAGGTACAAATACCCTTTGTCATATTGTACCTAGGAAAGGTAAAGAGTACAGCAAAATGCTACCTGTAGGTACACGTACTCAAGTGCTTCGCAACACTGATCCCGATAACCATTGGCGGCAATTCCGACAACAAAATAACAACAAAATAGGCTTCAACTTAATATTGTGAAGCTGGAAATATAAAATACATAATTATTATATCCAATCGATGGCAGAACCCCGCCCCGGCGCCTACAACTACAAGACCCTGCTGTGAGTAGAGTACTTAATGCGTCCGCTTGGCTCCGGCAATTGATCCCCTCCCCCTCACCCTCCCCCCGCAGATGCACAAACATCCCGGAGCTGTTCCTCGACAAGTATGTGGCCCGCTCGCACTTTGGCCGCTTCGGCACCCTGACGAACTTCGTCCTGCGTCCACGTCGCATGACCTGCACCGTGAGCTATGCCAGCGAGGAGCAGGCGGAACGGGCGCTCCTCGAGGGCGGCACCTTCCAGGGCCACCAGTTCGAGATGTGCTACGCGGAGAACGAGTCGGCGCCGGCCCAGAAAACGGAGGAGTGGGTGGATCCCGAGATCCAGGCCGAGCTGAGTGTCCTGCAGTCGGGCTGGCGCAGTGAGTATGCCACCGGCAAGCCCATGAAGCCACCACCAGCAGCTGCAGCGCCACCCACTCTCTCCACTCCTCCACCTCCTCCAGCGCCAAAGAATCCCCCGCCGCCTGCGGCGTCTAGGGAACGCACGCCCACGCAGCTGAGGGAGCTGGAGAACGTGATGCGGCGGCCCGCGCACACCAGCGAGGAGAAGTACCGCGTGTTGGATGCGCGCGACAAGCTGATGCGCCTGAACCAGAGCCAGCGGAAGCTGGAGGGCGCCACGCGGGCCCATTGCCCGGACATGTGCCCCGAGAAGGAGCGCGTGCTGCGCGAGTTCCAGCGCCAGGTGGCCATCTACGAGCTGCAGCCGGGCTCCGATGAGTTCATCTGCCACGAGCGCGCGCTCAAGCAGTATTCGCGCAGCAGCGCCGACCAGGAGACACCGCTGCCGCACGAGCTGCGCACCGAGACGGCCCTGCACATGACCATGAGCTACCTGATGCACGAGATCATGGACATTTCGGAGCGGCAGGAGCCGCAGAGCCACCTGGGCGATTGGTTTCACTTCGTGTGGGACCGCACGCGGTCCATACGCAAGGAGATCACCCAGCAGGAGCTGTGCTCCCTGGGCGCCGTCAAGTTGGTGGAGCAGTGCGCCCGCTTTCACATCCACTGTGCCGCTCGCCTGGTGGCCGCCGATCCCAGTGTCTTTGACAGCAAGATCAATGCCGAGAATCTGACGAAATGCCTGCAGACCCTCAAGTACATGTACCACGATCTGCGCTTGAAAGGCGTCCAGTGTCCGCGGGAGGCGGAATTCCGGGGCTACATTGTGCTGCTCAATCTGGCCGATGCGAACTTCCTGTGGGACATTGGCCAGCTGCCCGGGGAGCTGCAGAGCTGCCCGGAAGTGCGGCAGGCCATTCAGTTCTACTTGGCGCTGCAGGACACGAACTTTGTGCGTTTCTTTCAGCTGCTGGTGGACGAGGAGACCAGCTACCTGAGTGCCTGCATTCTGGTCACCTACTTCACCCGGCTGCGTGTCCTGGCCCTGCACCGGCTGATCCAGGCGTACCGGGCGCCGCGCAAGGATGAGGTGTCCTCGCTGCCACTCGCCTACATCACCGACATGCTGAGCTTTGTCAGCGAACAGGAGGCGGCTGAGTTCGTGCAGCACTACGGCCTGGAGGTCAACGAGGCGGGACGCGTGGTGCTGAGCCGGATGCACACGGTGGAGACGGAGTACAAGCTGCCGCGACAGATTGACGTGAGTTGTGGCTTCTTTTAGTTGTGATTTATGTGATTTAATGGGATTTGCACCCCTCTAATTAACAGCTGGTGGAAATGAAACGTCTGCAAAGCGTGGGCGAAGTCATCTGCGGGGAACCTTTGCCGCCACGAGACCTTTACCTCGACCACCGGCCGCACGACAGCTTCAACGAGCATGGAGTGCTCAAGAGCATAGCCTGGGCGGCCAAGGATCAGCTGCCTGGCATGCAGCAGCAGCAGCAGGAGGAGATAGCATCGCAACCACAGCCAGCAGCGCCAGCAGGCCAGAGCGATAGCTTCTTCAAGGTGCCCATGCAACCTGGAGGAATGACAGCGGGATTTCCAACTCCAGCTGCTCCGGCTACCGCGCCAGCTGTTCCCAGCGCAGGCGGTTTCAGCTTTGTCCTGGCCAAAGCTCGCGCGCAGGAGCTCCAGGAGCAGGCACTGGCCGAGCAGCAGCGACGGGCGCAGGAGGAGGCCAAGCATCAGGCCCTGCAGGTGGCCATAGCCGCTGCCAAGGCGCGCGAGGCCGAACTGATGGCCATTCACGAGGCCAAAGTGGCCGAGGCCGAGCGAGTGCGCCAGCAAAGGCTGCTGGAGCGCCAGGAGCAGCAGCGGAGGCAGCAGGAGGAGCTGGCCAGGCAGCGTCAGCGCGAGCAGGAGGAGCGGCAGCTGGAGCGCGAGCGCCAACAGAAGCTGGAGCAGCTGCGTCTGCTGGAGCAGCAGGAGAAGGAGGCTCGCAAGAAGGCCAAGACGCTGGAGTGCTATCAGCTGGTATTCCAGGATGGCCTGGCCGAGATTTGCAGGCGCGAGTTTCAGTTGCACGCGCAAGCCAGTCGCTCCTACGAATCCCTAGTGGACGCCATAACGCGTCGCCTGGTCGAGCAGCAGATGCAGCAATCTATCTACGAGCTGGGCATCATGCGGGTCTACCTTCGGCGATGGCGCAACTACCGGCGCGCCCAGCAGCAGAAGGACACGCTCTTCAACCAGCTGCCCCTGAGTTTTGGCGCCGACGAATCGGATCGCCTGGTGGACGAACGCAGCGTGGAGGATTCCCTGCGTCTGATCCGGCGCTACAGGCTCGGCGAGCCCTGCGACTATGGCAAGCTGCTGGCCGGCCTGGATGAGCAGTGTTGGCTGAAGCTCGATCTGTGGCGCGTGCTGGACCAGTGCCTGCCGCGTGCGCAGCCAGGTGCCCGGCGTTTCTACAAGCTGCTGCTGAGTCTGCCCGGCGGCGAAGTGGGTTTCCAGCTGAATCACGACCTGGACATGGGCCTCCTGCAGCAGCCCCAGTCGCCGGACGCTCAGTTGGCCGACGCGGGCGGCGGCTGCTACATCAGGGCCTTTGCCCAGGGCATCGGCTTGAGTGTGCTGAAGCTGCGAGATCGTGTCCACGAGTGGAAGACCGCAGAGCTGGCCGAAGCCAATGGCATTATTTGCTTGGCTAGCATGGCAGATCAGCGCCAGGTGCCGCAGCGTTTGAAGCTACTAATGCAAGCCAGCCGCTGCCGGGATGTGGCGGTAATTGTCCAGCATCCCGCCAATATTGTCTATACGGAACCCGAGGAGCTGATGCACCTGGATTTGGGTCTTCGCTCATTTAATGTCTTTCCCCTGCGGCACTCGGGAAACAGTCGTCGGCGTTTGATGAGCGAATTGGAAGCGGCCGTCAAGTTTCTGGCCAAATCAGTGAAACGGCAGCCAATGGCAGAACTTCATCAGGCGGAGCTGCGCGAGTATGTGCTTGGTAATCTGGGATCAGAGCTCTTTCGCCGCCTGAAACACGCCGCCGAACAGGACGAGGCCATCCGGAAGGGCTGCCAGCGGTATCCGCAGATCTGTGTGGACCTCTTCAACGAGGCAGTGCGTCGCCTGCAATTGGTGGCCGGCGAGGATGTGAGCGATCGGCCACAGTTCCCCGAGGACCTTCGCATCTTTGTGCAGCCGCTGCCCATCGAAGCGGCGGTGCTGCCCACCAATCGCCTGGAGCACTTTAAGCCCGGCTGGCAGTCGCCCGAGAAGCGACAGCGGATTGTGCAGCTACTAGAGCGTTGCAAGCTGCCCAGGATGCCGCCACTAAGGAGGGGTTCATCCCTGGCCGAGGCCCAATGCGAGTGGGTGCTGGACTACGCACAAGTGAGTCAGCAGGAGGATTTGGTGGAGCAGATTGCCCTGCAGGCCATTAACATACTGCAAACGACGGAGGACCAGGGCTACTTGAACTTTGTGGAGTTTATGGCGAGCGAAAGGATGCAGTATGTGTTGCGGGAGGCGAAGCATCTGCCAAGGGGAATTGTTTATCGCATGGAGACCATGAAGAGCCAGTTCTTGAGTGCCTGGTACTACGAGTTCCAGCAGCCGCAGATCTCCCAGCCCGTTTCAACAGACGATGAGCAGCAGGAGCAGGAGGAGCAGCAGTCACCGCAGCGGGAGAAGGAGAAGGAGCAGCTGGACTTTGATGAGGTCATGAGCCGGGCGGAGGCTGTGCTGAGCAGATGTCGCAAGCGTCAGGAGGCACAGCGCCTCACGGCCCTGCGGGACTTCAATGGGACTTCACACAAAGTGGGCAAGAGCAAGAGCAAGAAGCCAACAACTGACGCGGAAAATAAACCCAAGCGCAAGCGCCCCAACTTGAAGTAGTCAAGTAGTCATACCTTAATAAAATCACTTAATTGTATCAATTCTATGTCAATATATAGTTTTAAGCATGGCCAATTGTTAAAGAAAGAAAGCTAAATTGTTATACCTTACATGCTTAAAACTATATTGACATGGAATCGATACAATAAGTTTATTCTTAAGATCAAAAGTTTATGTTTAAGTTCAAAGCCTACTAGTCTTAAGCGTAAAATCCCCAAAACTCGAGCTCGAGCGCGACAACCGCCAAATAGAGCGAGACAGTGCAACTATTGTGTATTCCCTAAGTGTGGTAGTCTTCTAGTTATAGTTACCCATATATGTTGATGAATTTTAGACTGCACTCGGAGCTATATCGATTGTGTATTGAGTGAGCCTTGAGCTCACAACTGACAGGCGCCGTCAGTCAACTAAACAGCTCCGAGGCGAAAGCATCCATTTATCCAAAATATTTGTGTTTCCGTTTTTTTTTTTTATTTTGTTTTAAGGTTTTTTTTTTACATTCAAAACCACACATAAAAGGATTTGCCTGGAACATGAAGAGTATAGTGGCTCAGACGGAAGGCCAACTGCGGCCGGCAAAGGGTGAGTGCACAACTCTGGAGGGGATCATCTCTGAAGAAGCACTACCTCCTTACCCATGTAGCCATAATATAATGTAATATCTATAGGAGAATCTTAAGTATAACGTTGATTATGTGTCCCTGGCATAAAACCCTTCTGTGGGTTAGCAGGATCTATTATGTATTTCTCGATTTTAGAATATTCTAATCATTTACAAACTTTAAGAAGACTCGATTTCTAATCATTTACAACCATTATGTTCATTCTTTAGCTAGTTAAATAATAAAATTATATATAATAATTGTAATAAAACTTCTAAACAGATTGAGAATAATTTTAAAATGTTTGTAATTTAATAAATAATTTTTTTTTAGTAAAACAAGTAGGTAATTATGTGATTTAGGGAGCCTTAAATGTATAAAAACTAATCGTAATCCCTTTCTCTTTCAGTGTCCCGCTTGGTTTCGGTGCTAAGGAGTTCCCTCGGCTGTCAGGCGAAGTTCCATTGGACGCCGCATCTGACCTCGCTGGTCGCCAGTCGTCCGGAAAAGGAAGCTGGATCCCAACTGCTGTGGCGGCCGTACGTCAACTTCAACACCCGCCTCACCCGCAAACTGTCCGGCGCCATGGAACGCCGCGGTTCGAGCATCAATTTCCTGGGCCGCAGCCAGAGGACGACGACGAGGCGGGGATCTTCCACCTGCGTGCTGCCGGTGAAGACGCGCCACGCACCCAAAACGGTGCAGGGCAGCAAGTGGCCCCTTTGGCGGCAGTCCTCGATGCGACCGCTCCTGCTGCCCTCGTCCAATCTGTGGACGGGTGTGCTTAGCCAGCGCTTCTATGTGCCCCGGCTGCGTCCCGCCGTCGTCGACGTTGACGAGGAGGAGGTGGAACGCCGGGCGGTGCCCCAGCTGAGTGTCACGCGGGAGGAGTGCGAGGAGGAGGAGCAGCAGCTGCAAAGGCGCAGGGATGGCAGTCGCCTGCGCCAACAAAGCTTGGCAATTCCAGCGAGGGAAAGGCGGGAGGAGGAGGATCAAGAGCAGCAGCAGCAGCCCTACGCTCCCAGCGAACTGATGACCCCCCAACTGGCCAGCAAGTGGCAGACCACCAGTAGCACCGATAGGCAGCACCGGGAGCAGCAGCTGCTGAATCTCGAGCAGCAGATGAAGACTCTGCCCTCCGTTCGGATGACCACCCATACCTGGATCAGTGGCAATCAGAGAAGAAGGCATCGCAGTAGTCGTCAACCCAGCGGCGGCCAGTGGATTCCGGTCGTCTCCGAACTCGAGGGCTGGCGGAGAACGGCCAGCCACCAGCCAGTGCCCGTCTTTCAGGGCCAACCCGCCGAGCAGGAGCACCTGCGTCACGCCAGCTGCAAGACCAGCGCCAGGAGCATGAAGGACATCCAGCAGAGCAGCAAAGTGAGTTAGGGAGAGTTAAGCTACAAAGTTTTAGAAATATATCTACATTAGTTATGCTCTTAAGAATTGCAGTTTTGGGGTCACCATTTTTAAATCCAAACGAAAATATTAATAACGTATATTTAAAATAGAAGAATGGAATAATTAGGAAATTAAATTACTATGAAATCTGTATTAAATTGGTTAAGTTATGCTCTCAAATATTGCAATTTGGGGTCACCATTCTGCACGACAGAAAAATTATTAGTAATAAAGATTTAAAATGGGTGATTTATGAGTGTGGAATTTTAAACCACAACCACTTTGAATTCTATATTGAATTGGTCA
Organism: Drosophila mimetica; assembly: GCA_037075245.1. Taxonomy (NCBI): domain Eukaryota; kingdom Metazoa; phylum Arthropoda; class Insecta; order Diptera; family Drosophilidae; genus Drosophila; species Drosophila mimetica. Next base: position 9,553,084 of record JBAMCH010000005.1, read on the forward strand.
TTCTATGAGGTCTAGAAATGCAGTTTTGGGTCACCTAATCCAAAAAAGAAGCCAAAAAAGTAACTATCAATGAAAAATACATTGAATGTAGAATATTAGATAATTAGCACTGACAATTTTTTATAAATACTGCAAATTTAACTAAATTATGGGCTCCATAAGTGTAGTTTTGGGTCACCAAAAAAGGAAATAAAAAAAATTAGCCGAAATGTAAACTTAAAAAAAAACCGCTTAGAATGTTGAATATTAGATAATTCTCCTTGTTAATTCTTTTTTAATAATAATGCAAATTTATCAAAGTTATAAGCGTAGGTTTTGGGTCACCAAAAAAAAATTAATAAAAAAGAAGCTAGCAAAAAGTAGAATCATTAAAAGTTTTATATGCAGGATATAAGAAAATAGTTCGTAATAATTTACTACATATAAATAATACAAAATTTAAAATGTTTTGGGTCACCTTTCTTGCAGATGATATGGGGGCCACAGCCAGAGAGGTCACCATGGGCTCGCACGCAGGAGATCGTTGGCGCATCAGCACGTCTGCCCGCCATCAGGGCGGCTAGGTCGGCGCTGCGGATGGCCCGGGAGTCGCGGAGCAAGCACCACAGGCTGATCACCAAGGAGCTGGTCTACAGAGCGAGCAGCAGATCGCCAGAGGCGGCGGATCCCCATCATCGTCCGACCGGAGGAGGCGGCAAGAGGCGGAGCGCACCGGAGCGGGCGCTGCTCAAGCAACATCTCGCCGACCTGTTGGCCTCAGTCGAGCCAAGCGGCTCCTTTCGCATTGGTTACCAACCGAATGCGCCCACCCGGCAGCTCCTCGAGCAGGGCAAATGCCATGTGTCGCTGCGCCGCGAGCAGTTCATCCATCTGCAGCCGGTGCGGCCCAATTCGCTGATCCAGGTGGCCGATCTGGAGGTCAGGGAGTCGCCCCGCCAGTCGCCGGTGACGACGCTGCATCGCAGGGATGGCGCCAAGCGGCCGCGTCCCGTGGAGGTGGTGGTCAAGCCATCGCTGCTTACGGTCATACGGCAGGGGCGGATGCTCGACAAGCGCTCCAGTTCGGTGGGTGTGCGTCCCAAGAGGGAGGCGGTCAGGAATGCCTCCTCCACGGAGGCCATCGTCAAGGCCCAACAGCAGCAGAAGCAGCAACAGACCAAGCGCACGGCCGAGCCCAAGCCGCAGTCATCGGTCAGTGGGTTCCACAACGTGGTGATCAAGAAAATGCCGCAGGTCACCAGCAAACTGGACATCTGCAAGGCGGCGCATCCGTTCAAGGATCTCGAGGAGCCGCGGACCAAGGAGAAGCAGGTGGCCGCCAGCTGGAAGCAAGCGCACATGGCTAGGAACTACCAGTACAGGAGCCGAGCACATCCCGGCAAGCGGAGCACCACCAAGGACATGACCGAGGGCTACTTCCTGGCCAAGCGTAGCTCGTCGACGGCGGCGATCAAGGGACAGGGATCCTCCTCCTCCTCCAGAAAGGTCAAGCCACCCAGGCAGCCAGTGATCAGTCCGAAGGTTCAGGTTCCCAGCGTGCAGCGGAAGAAGAGATCTCAGGAGAAGCTAAATGATAGCCATAGCCATACCATCGTGAAGCCCTGGAGATAAACATCCCCAGACCGATGAATATCATCTGTTTTTACCAAGCAAACCCGGACAAACGCAGGCAAATCCACATTCGAAGCGGAATTCCAAATTGAGCAGTGAACACTACAAATATACACAATATATACATATATATAGCCACGCACACCTGGTGAATCGATGCTCCTCCCCGGAGACCTCTTTGAAATCGGAAGACCCCCCCACTTCAAAGCTTTAAAACTATCTATACTATCTATCCCACATACTATCCATTCCCAAACTGTCAGAGTTCAAAATTCAAAATCACCGCTAGAGGGAGCCTTTCTTTCGAAATTTATCTCTTTCATCGGATTTTTGGCATCTTCTTAGTAGTTTCCTTTTCAAGTAGCTCTTTGTTTTGGCTTTGTTTTCTTTTTTTTTTATATAGATACTGTTTTTGGATAATACGAGACAGCCGTTTCAATACCGTTTAAATTGAGAAATTAGTGTTACTAGGTGTCAAAATCGTAGTTGTTACGTATTAGCCATTACCAAAAAAAATAGGAGAGAATGTCAAACACATATCTCAATATAATACGCTTAAAAATTATGGACAGTGGTGACACTATGTACAAATTCTGGAATAATAACGGAAACAACTGGATGTCTCGAATTCAGCGATGTTTTTCATATTTGGTTGGGGTTTTGGTTTTCGTATATGTGGAAACTTGAATAACCTAGGCAATAGATTGGTCTATAACTTTAAAAATATATTTTAAAAAATAGGGTTATTTTTAAATCATAATCAAACGAATTAATAAACTTTGGAACTGTTAGAATTCATAGCAAATTAAAATTTCAATTGTTTAGAAAATAAATTCGTAATGAATTATTTAAAAATTAGTTAGTTATACATTTTCTATTTAATATTTTCATATTTCTCTGGTATTTTAAATTACGATATTGTTAAAAAATATTTTATAATATTCAAAGTTCAACATAAAAAATAGTTTTAAGTAAATAAATTATTTATAAATTAATTATTTATACGTTTTCTTTAAAACATTTTCATAATCCTCAATTATTTTGAAAATATTTCATAAGATTCAAAGTTCGCCAAACATTGAACCATAAGAGATATGCCCTGAAAACTATGACTAATGTGATCCACCGTAAATATATATAGACTAACTAATAGGTAAACATGTTTATCATATTCCACCTCTGTTTACCAACGAATTTCAACAAAACAGAAGCGAATTGCAATCAAAACAAAGGAAAACGAAACACGTGACAAAGAAGTACGAGAAAGGGCGGAAAATATATGGGGGAAGTGAATCGATCTGCGTATTTATAGAATTGCCACCTATCTTATTTTTGGCCAACATTAAACAAGCCACATTTCACAATAGAATGCAAAATTTGCATTTTCCAGGGGGGCGGAAAGGGTAAAAATTGTAAAAGTCCTCAAGACGAATAGGTCTAGAAAGAACTAGAAAAATCGATTTTTCTAACTTGGAATAAAAATATATATACATATAAAAAAATATAGATTTTTACATAATTTTTTGAATAAATTATAAATATCTTTTTTTGAAATTTGCTAGTTTTTTTTCGCAATATCTTTTGAGAATTAAAACTCTTGAAAACTAGAAAAATTGCATTTTTCTAAAATTTTCTAATTTGCAATAAAAATATACATACATATAAAAATAGAAATTTTAACTTATTTTTTTAAAAAAATTATAAATAATTTTTTTTTAACTTCCTATTCTTTTGTGTAATATCATTTAAGAATAAACACTCTTTGAAACAAGAAATATCACATTTTTCTAAAATTTTCTAATTTGCAATAAAAATATCCACACATATAAAAAAATATAGATTTTTACATCATTTTTTGAATAAATTATAATTACATTTTTCGAAATTTATTCGTTTTTCTTTTGTAATATCTTTGAAGAAAAAAACTCTTGAAAACTTTTAAAAGTTCTAAAGACGAATGAGTCTAGAAAGAACTAGAAATATCAAATTCTTCTAATTTGCAATAAAAATAAGCATACATATAAAGAAATATAGATTTTTACATATTCTTTTTTAATACATTTTAAATAAATTTTTCGAAATTTCCTAGTTTTTTTTTTTTGTAATATCTTTTAAGAATAAAAACTCTTTAAAACAAGAAAAATCTAATTCTTCTAAATTTTTCTAATTTGCAATAAAAATACCTATACATAAAAGAAAATGTATATTTTGACATATTTTTTTTAAAATAAATTATAAATAAAATAATGTAAGTTTCCTTTTTTTTGTAATATCTTTTAAGAATAAAAACTCTTGAAAACTTTGTTTTGTTTTGGCCCGCACTGACAGCCCATGGGTTTTTAGTTTTTCTTTGGGGAAAAGGGATGCAAATTGGGCGGCCAGTGGGATTTTCTATTCAACATTTCATTTTGCACTACAATTAAACAGTGATCTCTTTCAGATGCTTGCAATTAAACAATTAAGAACTAAACGAAGGGTTAGGATGGGGGGTGATCATGGTGATCACCATCCAAGGGGCTTCATCCGAAGGGCGGATCTCTACTGGAGATGGTGGCTCTGCTTGCACTGCCGCAGCGCCTCGTTGAATCCCTCGCAGAGGGTCAGATCTGCCTGGCCCTGGGCGCACTGGATGAACTGCTTCAGCTCCCAGGCGCAGGCTCCCTGCGGCTCATTCGGCTGCTGCTGGGCGTAGTAGGGCTGCTGTTGCTGGGGCGCTGGGGCCGCTGCCGCCGGAGCGGCTGCCTCCTTGTCCCCGGATCCGCTGAACAGCGAGGTCAGCCCGTGACCCACGGTGTGTCCAATGGCCGAGCCAACGGCCACGCCTCCGGCGGTGGCTGCCATCTGCTGGAACATCGATGGCTGCTGGGGGGCCGGCATGCCGACGGCGCTGGGCGGTGCGCTCACGGGCGCCGGCGGTGGGGGCGGGGCAGCGGCGCGGGCCGGCACAGGGGCGGGGGCCGGAGCGGGGGCTCGGGCCTGCACAGGTGCGGTGCTGTTGGGGGAAAAAAACAAAAACAATCAGTTGTTATTCTGGACTTTGCCCGCTGAGCTGTGTGATCTTGATTATGCCGTGACGAAATAAGAGGTCTTTGGTAGGAAATTTACTATAATAGAGGGTTTCTAGTTTGTAAAAGTTATTAATTAGAATTTTTTATTATTACTCCAAATATATTGAACAAAGTTTTTCTTAAGTAAAAGTAAAAATTAAATCTTACGTCGTAAAAAATTGTAATATATGCTTTAAGGCATAAAAAAGAACAAAATCTTTAAATTGTTTACTATTTATAATATTATCATTATAGGAATTCTAAAAGTTTAACCAATTTTTTTTTAGTTTTCGGGAAGTAGGTTTCAAAATATGAACATTTAAGATTATATAGGGTACTTTAGGAAACTATTAAAACTTGTGCAATATATAAGTGGGAAACCGCAAAAGTAGATATGATCACGTTAATACGTTTGAAAATGGACATTTTCGAATGAACCCGGTGTTTCGAATACTTCCGGGACTTGGAAAAAAGCCAGATTTGACGGGAAACCCGCTAGACCTACAGCACATCTGAAACATCCCATGTTATTGGGTCTCCTCTTGGTTTTTTAAGGTTACGTAACCTTAACCCATTTCGGGCCCCGGAAAAGGAAAAGCGGCGGCAGACTTTCGCCTGCTGTCCACAAGATATAGTCAGATCATCCGATTAATTGGTCAGTGATTACGAAATGCTTTTCCTGCCGGCGCTTTGTCTTCTCCATTGTCCCCATTGGGTTTCCTCTATTTTCCTAGATTCCCCAGATCTGCTTACCGACGAGTTGAGGGCGGGGGGCTGGCTGAACGTCCACGGCGAACCATTTTGTTTGTTTTAATTTGTTGTCTATCGACTGGGTTTCACGCAAAAATTTAACAGTTGTAGCTGTTTTGATGACGAGCTGGTAACTGAAATACCGAAATAATCCCAATTGGAAACTTCTCGGCCTGCTGCAGTGTGACCGTATAACTATCGCCTGCTAGGTGCCAGCCCTGGTTGAGTCAGCTGATTTTGACCATTCACTGGTTAAATTTTAAAAATTACAATATCTTTGTGAAAAACAATCAAACAAATTCAAAAAAATTCTACATTAAGTACATTTTCAGCTGATTTTGACCTTCTACTGGTTAAATTTTAAAAATTAAAATATCTTTGTGAAAAAAATATTTTGTTATTTGGTTAAATTATAAAAATTAAAATATCTTTGTGAAAAACAATCAAACAAATTTAAAAATGATTAATTTAAGTTAAAAAATGTTTACGTATTTTACTATTATTCCTGGCATTCTACATTTTAGAGCAAAGACACACATAGTTTAATTTTAGTTTAGTTTAGTTTTAAAAGACCCTGGTAAAATATTTGATCCTAACTCAAAACTAATAAGAAAAAATACAGAAAATTAAAGGGTACCTTAACAATTTTTTATTTATTTTACTTGTTCAATTTATATTTATAGGTAAACAAAATTAAATTTTTATTTTTTAGACAGACCGTATCATCGCAGTCTCTATAATATTTATTTCCCATGTGAATGGCAACTATCGCTCATCGTAGTGACTGGCGAAACAGACAAGTCCCGCATATCGATTAAAGTCCACCCATCGCAGTAGTTAAAAGCGGTTAATTATTAGTTTTTTACTTAACAATAGGATGTATTATTTTTCTATTAACCTAACTGTGAGCTACCAGAAGTTAGTCCATCCAAAGAAGTGAATAAATCAAGAGAAAGTGGCCAACTATCGCCAGCGGCCAGTTATCGATAGCTCGCTCGCTTCGCAGCCCTGGCCGCCTACATGCAACCGTGTGCGTGTCGGGCGGAAATGTGACTTTCTGGCGTTGCCGCACACTGCCGTAACATGTTCTTTTTCAGGCGTTTGCCTTTGCGCTGACATCGTATCTCGATTTCTTCTGTGACCAAAGTAAGGGATTTTCAACGTTTAACTATGTGGATTGTGGCCAAAGTTTGGCCAAAAGACGGCTAAATGCCTGGGCCAAGTGTGGATACTCAGGGTTTTGTGAATTTATTGCGGCGAAATGCAGAAAACTGCAATTTCCATCCAAAATGAGGTTAAAAACGGGCGGCTTTTTGTTTGTGTGTGTGTGTTCGCGCGAGTGCGGCTGTGTGAGTGCGTCACACGTGTTGGTCTCACCTTCTTTTTTTTGTATTTTTTTTGTATTTACTTGCTGCGCAAAGTAATAACATATATGAAGTGTGTATTAAACTAAATCGAAAGCCCGGATTTAATATTCCTCTCAATAAAATCGCTGCAAAGATATAGAGCCGCAAGTCAACAACAACAACGCGCGTGTGTCTGTGTACGGTGGTTGTGTGGATGTGTGCATGTAGCGCGCATTTACTGTTAAAAAACGTGTTAACAACGCAGAAATATTCCTTAAATCTTAAATTATATTTAGTTATTTATTGTTGTGACCCCTTTTTTTAGTCCAAAATGTGTTTGGTAGTAAAATCATCATTGCCTAAAAACTATAATTTTTTTTAATTTTACAGTATTTTTTAAATGATTTATTTGATTTATGAATAAAAAAACATGCCCTTTATTTTAAATTATTTTTTGTAAATATTTTATTGTTATGAACCTGTTTTTCTGTCACTTGGAAAATAAATAAAAACGAGGTTTCCAAAAACAAATTGTATTAAAGTTATATTCTGCCAAAAACATTTACATATTATGGTCCAATATTTATAGAAATTCGACAAACTCTTTTACCTTAATAATATTAACATTAATTTTTTTTTAATCATAAACAAATAAAAAAAACACGTTTCTGGCCATATTTCTTGGCTTTTTTAATATCTCATGTTTTACACTATTTATTAAAATAAAAAAGGCCATACAATAACCAAAAAATTCAAAAATATGTAAAATAACATCCTAACAAGAGAAATATTTTTGTAAAACACACAGCACTTTTAAAGAAGTATTCCAAATACCCAATAGATAGCAAAACCCAAAAGTATCCCACAGTATAATAGCGATTTATAGACACGTGACTAACTTATTTTTCCCGGGGAAACTCTTGCAGCATGGCCGAAGTTGCTGAAAACGTGGTGGAGACCTTCGAGGAGCCAGCGGCACCTATGGAAGCCGAGGTCGCCGAGACGATCCTGGAGACGAACGTGGTGGCCACCACTGAGCTGCCGGAGATCAAGCTGTTCGGCCGCTGGTCCTGCGACGATGTGACCGTCAACGACATCTCGCTGCAGGATTACATCTCGGTGAAGGAGAAGTTCGCCCGCTACCTTCCCCACTCCGCCGGCCGCTATGCCGCCAAGCGTTTCCGCAAGGCCCAGTGCCCCATTGTGGAGCGCCTGACCTGCTCCCTGATGATGAAGGGCCGCAACAACGGCAAGAAGCTGATGGCCTGCCGCATCGTCAAGCACTCGTTCGAGATCATCCATCTGCTCACCGGGGAGAACCCTCTGCAGGTACATACTAGCTTTCTAGCCACCTGTACTATGTATCTATGTATCTATCCATCTATATCCACTACCAATGAGCGTCCCATGCTAAACTGTGGCCAGAGATCATTGCCACTCGGCCATGGGTAGAATGGGCACGCAGAGTAACCGCAAGGTTTTAATATCCTAGTGCCTGAAGATAACCAAGCCTCTTCTCGTTCTCCTGGAACTTAAAACTACAATATAGCACAAAGTATTTCTCCTGATCTTTAGTTTCTAGTCCTCCTCAATGCTGGCTAGGTTGTCATCCATACTTTCCGAAGCATCAACTCTTAAACGGACTAATAGTGAACCAGAGTTTTAATTATCCTAGGGCCTGAAGACACAAAAACCACTTCTGGTTCTCCTGGAACTTAAAGCTACACTCGAAACTAGTAAGGCCACTTTATGTAGTCCTCCTCAATGCCAGTTGTTGGTTCATCTCAGCCGAACTGAGCATAAACTCATAAGGACTCATAGAAAATGAGTTAACTATCCTTGTGCTTGAAGATTTAAACCACTTCCCGCTCTCCTGGAACTTAATTCAACATTGTTAGCGTTAGAACATCATGAAGAATAGGCATTTGTTTTCATAACGAGTCCACCTCAATGCTAGTTGAAGGAAACTCCATCCCAGCTAAAGCATATTTCATAAGAGACTCAGAGGAAACAGCGTTAATTATCCTAGTGCTTGAAGATTAAACCACTTCCCGCTCTCCTGGAACTTAAGGCAACATTAGAAGTGAATTGAAAAGACATGATTATCCGTCCAAAACTAAAACTGCAGCGTTGATCTCTACAGCGTTGTGGTATTCAATTGGACCACAGGAAACCCCATGATTAGCTATTCCTCTTAAGGGCATGGGCTCAAAAATGCAACCTTAATAAAGCCATAAATCAACAAGACCCCATAATCTTAGAACTTATTTTTAGTCCAACTCTATGCCAAACGGCTTAAATATTCCCTGTCGTGCTGAGCATTACCAAAAATGGACTTATATCAATTAGAATTGTTTTAACTATCCTTGTGCCTGAAGATTAAAACCACTTCCTGCTCTCCTGGAAATTAAAACAACATTATAGATTGAAGGTATTATTTTCCGTCCAAAACTAAAACTGCAGCGTTGATCTCTACAACGTTGTGGTATTCAATTGGACCACAGGAAACCCCATGATTAGCTATTCCTCTTAAGGGCATTGTCTCGAAGATGCAACCTTAATAAAGCCATAAATCAACAAGACCCCTTTCTAAAAACCCTTTTCATTCCCTTTCCGCTTATAAGACTAGCTAACTAATTTCGGAATTTTTCTCTGCCTTTTGTTACAGATCCTGGTCAGCGCGATCATCAACTCGGGACCCCGTGAGGACTCCACCCGTATTGGACGTGCCGGTACCGTCCGTCGCCAGGCTGTGGATGTGTCGCCCCTGCGTCGCGTCAACCAGGTGGGTTTCTTCAGAGGATTTTGCTGTAACATCTCCTGATAGTGGCCGGTAGCAATGGCTTGTGGTTCGATTGGAGACTGCTTGCTTATAACACTTGGCTAGAACGAAATTCTATCTAATATCCGTAGCGTCGTAATGTGTAATTTAGCCGACATTTGGCGTATGAAACGAAGAGACATTTATATAATTAAATACTACTTTTTTGGGGTTTCCAAAAGGATAAACCTTGAAAAGTATACTTTTTTGGAAACCCTAATTTATCCTTTTCAAGCTATTACTGATTATATTATCCATTTTTCGCAGGCTATCTGGCTGCTGTGCACTGGTGCTCGTGAGGCTGCCTTTAGGAACATCAAGACCATCGCTGAGTGCTTGGCTGATGAGCTGATCAACGCCGCCAAGGTTAGGAAATGGGAATATTTAAGATGGAGAAAAGAAGGAGAGAGGTCTACTCTAATGCCTGGCATTGAATAACCCAAATGCCTGGCCTCGCTTGTAGACCAGATCGAGAACCTCGTTCAGCACTGGCGATAAACCCAGGAAATGAGCTTAATCACCGCTCATTTCCTCATTCTAGTGGCACAGCTGGTCATTTTAAATTGGTCCAACCTAATTCTGCATCATGGTTTATTTATGTAGTCTCGCTTTTGGACCAGATCAAACCCCAAATCTCTTATTATCCTTGTGCTAGTGGCCACTCTACTGTCCTATGCACACGAGAAACGTAAAAGAACATTGATTAATTAAGGTTTTCTGCTAAATCTATAAGCAAACCCTGTGTCCAACCTAATTCTGCATCATGGTTTATTTATGTAGTCTCGCTTTTGGACCAGATGAATCTCCAATCCTTTATTATCCTTGTGCTTGCGATAATATCCAAGTTCAATGCACACGAGAAACGTAAAAGAACAGAACAAATCTATGAATATAGATCAAGAATTTATAGGTTAATAATTGTCCAACCTAATGCTGCTTAATGGTTTATTTATGTAGTCTCGCTTCTGGACAAGATTAGATCCCATCCTTTATTATCCTTGTGCTTGTGACATCATTCCAGTTCAATGCACATGAGAAACGTAAAAGAACAAAAGCTTCAAATTACTTGTAAACTATTTTATTTAAAAAGAAACCTTTAACACAATTAATAATTCTTATGTTATCATTTATTTGCAGGGTTCTTCCAACTCGTACGCCATCAAGAAGAAGGATGAGTTGGAGCGTGTCGCCAAGTCCAACCGTTAAGGAGACATCATCACCAGCAAAAACAAACTTCTGTGTCTGTTTTTTTTTATACAAATAACGTGTGTACACTGCGAAATGATACACTAAATTTAAAATAAACAACAAGATGAAAAATCCAATGTAGAACAATCTTTTTTTTAATAGTTTTTAGTTGCGAACAAACTGGTTGTCAGAGATAAAACAGATATTTTAGTTTGTTTCTATTTGTGGAAAATATTCTCAATCTATTTTTATTTTTAAAAAAGGCTTTGCTCAACATTTATTAAATATTTTAATTTGAAAAGGTAGTAAGCCTATTTTTTTTAGAAATGACAAAAAATTCATTTTAAAACACTTGGCAACCCTTTTTTTTTTGTTGGCCTCTCGACAGCCCTGCAAGTAATTACCTATCGATAGTGATTACTAATAATTATTTTATTATTTTTAAAATTAGTGTTATGTTCAAAATTCAATGGATATGGCAACACCCTTTTTCAAAATTCCCGCCTCCTTAAAAACGTTGATTTCCGATACTTTTCAAACCGATAGCTTAAAAAAGGCATGATTTGAAGTTCTACGATATATATTAAATCCGAAAAGAAACATAACAACCAAAAAATAAATAAAATAGAAAAATCTATGCATTTTTGCACAAAAGTGGCCCGCTTTTGAACAGCTGATTGGTCCCGATACTATCGGTCGATAGGTTTAGTGAACTATCGCCACCTGTTATCGACGTGCTGTACGGTCCGATAGGCCCAGAAGAATCTTGCCTCCTGATATCGATTTCAATTCACATTCAGATTAACTTTTGGAAAGTCATTTCAACTCTTTTTTTTCGTCTCGTCCTTACATTTTTTGGTAGTGTGTGGTTTTTGGTTGGCTTGCGTTTTCATTTGCACATTTCGGTCTTCGGAGTAAGATGTTCACAGTGGATGCCCCAGCGGAAGCAGAAGTAACCATCGCGACTCCATCGAACAGCCAGTAAGTAGATGGCAATGCTGGCCAGAAAAAAAAGGATTACCTTTTCCTGCCGCACACACATGTGCTCAACCGAGACACGAAAACCACACACACACACACACACACTATAACCCATTGGTTACAATGCAGATTCCACGAGCAGAAGCTGGTGGAGCACTTCTGCCGGCAGACGCAGCTGCTCAAGCTGGTCGAGGGCTCCTCTGGCCGCTTTGTGGCGAACTATAGGAACTCCCGGCGGCCGGAGGACCTGCTGGCCCCCATCCAGCTGCGCCTCGACTTCGACTACCGGCGCCTGCTCGAGATCTCGCCCAAGCTGCTGCAGCTGATCGTCGAGGAGCCGCTGCAATTCCAGGACGCGGTCCGTTACTCGATTTACGGCCTGGTGCGCACACATCTGCGGGACGCCGGCCTGAAGCCCATCGATATCAACCAGCTGCACGCCCAGTGGCGCCTGGTGGGCCTGCCCCACAGCCCGGGCCTCCAGTTCGAGCCTCGGGATCAGTCGCTCCGCCTGGGATTGTCCCAGGTTCGGGGCATCCTGGCCGCCTACACGCCGCAGGAAACACTGGTGTCAGTGCGCCTCAGTTTGTACATGTCCTGGCAGAGAGAATGGGGTCCTGGGGTCCCTAGAACCTATTAACTCTCCTGGTTTTCTAGATATTTCGATGCATTTCTATGGGTTTTTTTTTAAACTTTTTCGAAATTCTTTTACAACTTTCTACATTTTTAAGCTCTTTATCTCTTTTATGTTGTATATGTTGTTCCGAACGGTTCCAAGTTCTCTTGGTATACAAGTTTTTCAGACTTGTATTTATATTTTCATAGCTTTTCCAGACTTCCTAACTTAGTTTCTGTGTCAGAATCAACTTGAAACTATAAATTTAAGCTTAGAAGTAAAGAAATTTTTTTTTTTTGCTTTTAAGCCATATTTATATGTTATATTGTATATTTTGTTCTGAACAGTTCCAAGATATCTTGGTATACAAGTTTTTCAGACTTTGACTTCACCTATTGTATTTATTCATAGTTTTTATCAGACTTCCTAATTCAGTTTTCGTATCAGAATCAAAACTATAAATATAAGTTTAGGAGTAGAGAAATGACTTTCTTTATCATATCCTTTCTAAAATTATATTACTTTTAAGCCATGTATATCTGTTATATTCTATATATTGTTCCTAATAGTTCCAAGATATCTTGGTATAGAAGTTTTTTTATTTTAACTTTACCTATTGTATTATAAATCTTAACTTAGGATTACAGAAATCACTCACTTCATTATATCCCTCCTACATCTTAAACCCCGAAGCTGCTCTGCTGGGACATTCCAAGCTTCGGTAACCGAAGAGGTAAACTTACTTTCCTGATTTCTCACATGTAGCCTGCAATCGATTTGGTACTGCGGCAGCGGCTGTATGCGCAATGCCATACAGACCAGCTCAACGGATGGTATGTGTCCTATAGGATCTATAGGATCCCACTTAAAAAACCCCCAAGCATGTTGCCAAAATTGTAACGAAACTAATACCTGACATCTGTGAACGCTTACCATCATTGGCATTAATCTTATAACATGTTTTCCGCACAAATTTAACCCATCATTGGCATAACACTGTTAATATGTGTACTTTTCATGGCATTCTTTATTTATCTATTATTTATTCGTATCCTAACGCTACATTATATTTATTTATATAACCCTATTAATTCATTATTTATTTATTTGTTTACCTATATCCTAACTCTACCTATGTGTATTGCCTTGTCATTAGCAGATCTTAATCCCTTTCGTTGATATCTTTCAGCTCCCTTGTGTTCGGGCTGCTCGCGGCCCATGAGTGAATACCAAAAGTTGCGCGTCACAGAAACCTACCGAATCCTTGCCATCCTGCCCAGCTCTGCAGTTCAGACTCCACGTACCACCGGTTGCCTTCATCGCCCCAAATTAGTCCGCCTAAGGGGTGAGTTAGACAGAATATTGAGGATTAATGAGGATTTCGATTTTTGGCCAAAATCTGATTTTTCGTATAATTTGTTTTTGCTCTAATTTTTGCAAAAATGCTCCGATTTTAAAACGGCGAACTGTTTTGAGCAGATAACAACCTGATAATTAATATTAGTGCACTCTCCGGCTGATTTGAAAAATTTAAAAAATTTTTCAAATTTTTGATTTTTTTGTAAGGGGTTGTATTACAATTTTTTGAAAAAAAATTCAAAAAAAATTAAATTTTTTTATGGAAATGCCAATTTTTAGAGAATTTAACTACGAGTTCAGGAAGGTATTACATTCCATGTTTGGACAATTACTTCCATTTTTATAGTCAAAATACTGATTTTTTTATTGGCGCAAAATGAGGATTTCAATTTTTGGCCAAAATCTGATTTTTCGTAAAATTTGTTTTTACTCTAATTTGTGCAAAAATGCTCAGATTTTTAAACGGCAAACTGTTTTGAGCAGATAACAACCTGATAATTAATATTAGTACACTCTCCGGCTGATTTAAGAAAATTAAAATTTTTTAAATTTTTGTTTTTTTTTCAAAAATTTTCAAAAAAAATAAAATTTTTAAGTGGAAATGCCAAGTTACAGAGAATTTAACTACGAGTTCAGGAAGATATCCATTCCATATTTGGACAATTATTTCCATTTTTATAGCCAAAATACGGATTCTTTTATTGACGGAAAATTCGGATTTCGAAAGTTGATTTTTCGTATAATTTGTTTTTGCTATATTTTTTTTCAAAAATGGTCTTAATTTAAAACGGGGAACTGCTCTAAGCAGATTACAACTTGATAATTAATATCTGTGCAATTTTTAGATGATATTGGTATCCTTTTTGGTCAAATTACAGAAAACACACAAATGATAATTTACAATTTTAGAAAACATACAGGCCATGACTTTAAGCTCAAAACCTTCAGTATTGTCACAGAAACTATATTTTCATTATTGTAGATAGAGTTCGGAACAAAATTTTCAGTGAATTGCAAATTTTTACCATTTTTTAACCAAACTTGCAAGTAAAAAAGTAATAATACAAATAAATTAGTTAACTAGAGCAAGAAATAATAACCTAAGATATTCGTATTTGAATAAGTAATGAAAAACCCAATGAAAAGATTGGCTTTTTTCTAAACTATTTTCGATTGCTTCTTTTAGCCCACGCCCACGACTGCGAGTTAAAGTTGGGATCTAGCTACCTCGTTACCTGCTACTTTGCTGCATCGGCCACCACCTATCAACTGGAAGCATGCCATCTCGTAGGCATTTAGAGAACAAGAACCGTCGTCGCCGCAATGTCGTGCACCTCAACGATTTCCTGCGCGGCGATGATGAGCAGTTCCAGGCCACAACCTCCTCAAATGCGACCCAGGTCCAGAGCAATGAATCTCAGCGAGCTAGAACAAGCTCTATAGGGTAGGAGAATACTTAATTAATCGATGCAAAACGTTTCCTTTCAACTAATATATGTGTATATCAACTTAATCACCAGCACCATCCCATCGGGCGGCCCTCTTGAGAGCGATGTGACTCCTGTTATGACCCCAACACCGTCGAGCGGGGATCAGGAGAAGGCATCTGCATCGGCTCCATTGAAGCCAACTGTGAACTTCTGGCGCTCCACAGGGAAAAGCATTCAGTCCGATGGCGGCAACTATAGCGTGAGCACCGTGGAGTATCCGGATTTGGGACAGCGTTCGAAGAGAGCCAAGCCACCGACGTCGCCGGTGCCGAATTTGGAGGACGACGTAACCATCTTTGCTCCACCTATTCGCGGTCCTCACGGTCGCATTAATCCGCCAGTGCTGGCCAACTTTCTGCCGGACTCAGTGCTTCCACCAACGGCAGTCGAGAGCAACGCCAACAGGCAGCAGCAGTCGGTGACGCCTAGCACTGCGCCACCCAAGATCACATTGCTGAGGAGGAACACTGCGCAGGCGCAGCAGCAAACTCAGGAGGAGAAGAAATTGCCGGGCCAAAGTAACCAGCAGCTGCAGCAGAATACTTCAGGCCGTTCCTCACAGCAGCCCACAAGTTCTGCTACTGCCAGTTCCAAATCCCTTAAAGAACAGCTGAGGACTCCTGAGAAGCAGCAGCAGCAGCAACAGCAGCAGCAACAGCAGCAGCAACAGCAGCAGCAACAGCAGCAGCAGCAGCAGCAGCAGCAGCAACAGCAGCAGCAGCAGCAACAGCAGCAGAAGAGGGCCACTTCTTTATGGGAGCAGCAGAAAGCAACTGGAAATCCTTTCAAGCAGCAGCAGAAGAGTCCAGGGAGTTCCCTACATCAGCAGCATCAGAAGAATCCAGGGAGTTCCCTACAGCAGCAGCAGAGAAAGTCGGCTGCTAATCATGTTCAGCCACAGCAGCGGAGTGCAGGACACAGTGTTCAGCAGCTGCAGCAGCAGTGGCAGCAGCAAAAGTCGCCTGGCAAACGCCCTCAGGAACATCAGAGGACTCCTGCCAGTCCAATGAAGCAGCAGCGGCAGTCTTCTGGCAAAGCCTTGCAGCCACAGAGGAGCGTTGCCAGTTCCTTAGAGCAGTCTCCTAGCAAACGGCTTCAGGAACAGCACAGGATTCCAGACAGTCCAGAGAAGCAGCAGCGTAGGTCTCTACATGCACAGAGAAGCGTTGCCACAGGCACAGAGCAGCAGCACCAGCAGCCAAAAAGTCCTGGAAAGTCTTTGCAACAGCAGCCAAGAGGTGTGGGAAGTTCTGGCCAACAGCAGCAGAAAGGTCCTGGAAGCTCTGACCAACAGCAGTCGCAGAGAGGTCCTGGAAGTTCTAGTCAACAGCAGACGCAGAGAGGTCCTGGAAGTTCTGACCAACAGCAATCGCAGAAAGGTCCTGGAAGTTCTGACCAACAGCAATCGCAGAAAGGTCCTGGAAGCTCTGATCAACAGCCGCAGAAAGGTCCTGGAAGTTCTGACCAACAGCAGTCGCAGAAAGGAGCAAGAAGCTCTGACCAACAGCAGCAGAAAGGTCCTGGAAGCTCTGGGCAACAGCAGATTTCACCGCAACATCCGAGGAGTCCCGGCAAGCGACAGCAGCAGCAAAAGAGTCCTGGAAAGTGTTCGCAACAGCAGCAGAAGGGACCAGGAAGTTCTGGCCAACAGCAGTCGCAGAATGGACCCCGAAGCTCTGGCCAACAGCAAAAGCAGGTGTCACCACAAAAGAGTCCCGGCAAGCAGTCACAACCGAAGAGAACTGACAATCCCTTCCGCCGGCAACAGAAAAGTCCTGCAAAAGCAGCCCTGGACTTAAACACTTCTACGATACCAGTCCACGTCACCACCGGTCAGCGCAGCCCGCCGACAGCTCAGAGGACACTCTTTCCGGGCGGCGGCGACGCCGAGGATGGCGATGACGAAATGGTGCCGCCGACACCAAACTGCCAAAGCGATGGCAACATGTATCGTTTTCCGCGACGCCATGAGCGTTCAGTGCGCAGTGGGCAATCGATGAGCCAGGAGTTTTTGCAATCCTCGCCGGAGGAATCGCTGGAGGAGCAGCCGGGTGTGCCGCCCATGCTGCAGAGATATGTGCAGCAGCAGCAGCAGCAGCAGCAGCAGCAGTTGCAGATGCAGATGCAACAGCAACAGGTGAAGCGAATGCCCAGCAACCCGCAGATGCGTCACATGCGACAGTTGGCCATGCGCAGTGCGTTGAACTCAAATGCGCAGGAGTTCCGGCCCAGGGAGCACCGTGTGGCTGGCGGAGAATCAGTGCCACAAATGGCTTTCGAGCCACAAGTGATGGCTCTGCCACAGGAAGATCACTTTCAAGGCAGACCCAGATTGAACGTGAGTTTAACTTGGCATACTTTGAGATATATGTTTCATGTTTCTCCCTCCTCCACAGCAAAGACGTCGTCGCCAGCGATATATGCGCTCTCTGCAGAGATTCACCGCGCAGCCAGCGTTGACCAGCCTGACACCGAGCGTGGGACTGCTGCCCACACCCATGATGCAGCCCGGCTGCTACTATAGTGCTCCGCCTGTGGCGCCAGCATATCAGCAATACGCTGCTGCTCCAGCTCCTATTCCTCCATCTCACGAGGCACTCAACATGGCAGTGCAGGCTTACATGCCGCCTGAAAGGATCAGTGTGCACGCCGGCCCCAATCCGCCGCCCTTCATCTACTACAATCCCGCGGGGAACAACCAGATGTCGCACAATCCCATCGATATACAGAGCAGCCGTGCCGGTCAGTCGGTTTTTCGGCTTGCCAGCCTCCCGTGCACGGGTGTGGGCACCCCCAGTACGGATACGTCTACCAGAGGGTCGCCCCCCAGCCACCAGCTCCACAGCCCCACTCCCGGCCACCCACAGCTCCCGTCCACTATTTCCGGTCCGAGCCAGCTGCCGCTGTCGCATACCCTCAGTTCGCCACCGCTGCTAGGGGACCAACACCCGTGGCAGCGGGAGCAGGAATTGTCGTTGGAGTTAAGCATGAACCAGCACGAGGTCCTTATGTACAGCGGACAACTGTTGGATATGGACCGCCAGGATACACAGTCGGAGCACCAGGACAGGCTGCAATGGGAGTGGGTGGAGTCCGGGTGGGAGTGGGAGTCCCAGGTGTCGCCGTCCCAGCTACGGCTATCGGAATCATGCCAACCGGACGTCGTAGACGGCCAACACGGCGCGCTAAACGCCGTCGACGTTGAAAAAACCGGAGGAGACCTGAGCATCCAGCGTCATCAGATATTCCGAGCGCCAGCGCAGCACGGCCAGGATTATCCCCAGCCGGACTTGAACTGCGTGCCGTCGAGTGTGAAGAAGCTGCATCAGCTGATCTCGTCCAAATACTCGGACTACTCCTTTGTCTATGCGCTGAGTGCCCAGCTCAGCCAGGAGTGTGTGCCCATGGACTGCTATGTCTACCTCAAGATGGTGCTGCTGGCCAGCATTGTGTCAATTGAGACGGACGAGGTGCGTCCCCCCATCTCGCTGTGCATCATCGCCACCGACAGCCTGATGGCCAATCGCCTGATGAGCAAGGTGGGCCAACTGGCGCCCCGTTTCCTGGGCCCCCACGACTACGGCCTGCAGCCGAGCTTCAATGCCCTGCCCACGCGCTTCAATTGGGTGGTGGCCTGTCCCCTGCTGATGGCCCAGCAGGGCGTTTACTACGCGGGCGACTGGACGCGTCTCAGCAAGGAGCAGGGCACTCAGCTGGAGAAGTGCATCGAGAATGGAGCGGTGCCAGTGCCGCAGTTGCAAATCGATCAGCCCCTGGAGGCGGCCGTCTGGACGCACTGGCAACCGGAGAACTCCAGCAATCAGACGCTGGCCCTGGCCAAATTGTGCCCGTAAGATAATCGGAGGAAGATAGCCTCTAAATTAGCCTGTAAAATAATATTTAAACCTTTTTGCAGCATCTTTGGCCTGCCCATTTATATGGGGGATCAAGTAAGCGATAGCCTGTGGAATTTTCTCATCAATCAGCACAGCGCCGAAGGACAAAATGCGTCGCACGACGGGCTGAATATTCCCGAGGACGATATGCGCAGGTTTATCCATCTGCTGCACCAGCGCAAAACCACCTTCAGCGATGGAGCTCAGCGAATGCTCCAAAAATACTATGTAATCTCCAGGAAGGAGAGACCAAGTGAGTGCTGTGCCTTGCTTCTATGCTCTTCTAATTGAGCTAATGTTGCTGTGCTCTTCTAATTCCACAGCCGTCTTCTCCAGCAAGACGTACATTGTGATGAAGCAGTTCGCCGAGTCCTTCGCCAAGCTGGCCCTGCGTCTGGAGGTCCTCGAGTCGGACGTCTGTGTGGCCATCTTCCACTGCGAGCACTTCGTACAGCGTATTTACGGGAGCAAGGAGCAACTGGCTCCGCCCGCGGTGGTCACATTCAGTGTGATCTCCCGCATCGATCCGTACATGAATGAGTTTGCACGCTGGCTGTTGCAGTATTTAGATCGCTACCAGGACGAGGAACTGGGGATGCAGGCGGCCAAGCGACGACGCACCGACAGCTGGGGCATGCCCTAAACGTTCCAAAAACCAACTTGCCATTGATTTAGTACAACTCTTAGGTTTATAACCATCGCTCTCTGGAAAATTTTCAATTTTTTTTTGTATAGTTTTATAAACGTTTTACGTTTGTAAACAAAATCATTGCCCCTGCGGCCCAGACAAAACTACCTCAAATGGATGTATGTACAAACAATACCTGAAATGTTCTCAAAATTTTGTAAACACTATCTTTTCTACATCTTTGTACTTGATTCATTCGGTATATGTTTTGTGTATATCGCCTGGCCATCGCGGAATAGCTCTTAAAGTTCCATGCGCGATAGTCAAAGCCCAACGTTTGAATAATCATATATCTGATTGTTAATGATCAAGTACATTTTGATACCTTTTGAAAAATCTCGAGAAATATTCAAAATTGATTTTGGTACATGTAATAAAATTCCAAGTGAGAGCATAAATTTGCTTTTTAATATAATAGTTATATATAACTATAAAATTTGTGATACCATATAATATCTATAAAATGTAAAATGTGATATCAGAGAATATTTCGAAATGATATATTAAAACCTGATCCTATACTAACTACAAACTGTGAATAGTTCTTAAATGAATACTTCATTAAAAAGAGAATAAATTGAATTTGTCGTGGACATCATAAATAGTTCAAAAAGTTGTACTTAAAAAATCTTGAAAGGTGATATTAATTAATAATATTTATATTAATCAGTATATTTTTAAAGAGGTTAAATACTATGAAATACTGTTTTGCTTCTTAAAATACCTTCATTATTCACTTTCAAAAGTCGCCCATATTTTATTTCATTACACAACAAAACTAAATATGGGTTAAAAGAAGCTCGCCTCAATATATTAGTTTAAGTACTTTATTAACCATTTTTTTAGGCCCCAGAATTTAAATACTCTCATTTCTAATTCAAATAAAACACATTAAATTATCTAAAAAAAAACAATTCGTTTTATTAACTAACTTGTATTTTTACACATATTTATAGTTATTGTTTAGAATTAGTTTCATGTTTCTCAGTTTCTGTTTCGCTTTTGATTATCCATTCCAGCTGCCTGAGCAAATCGTTCAAAGTTCAGTTTTAGTCTTAGGCGTAGTGATGGGCAAATATTTTGTCCCCATTTTCTCTCCATCTGATTCCTTCAATTATACATTTATCAAAATATATGGTATATTTTTTACAAAATATAATTCATAGGCATAAAGTTAATAGGTAAATTCACGATGAAACTTCAAGTGTTCAAGAGTCATTTTGGTTGTTACATTTAAATCGTTATACAATTTGTATATGTATATAGTTATAGGCTAGGGTTTATGATATATATATGCGATCATATAGGTGTTTGACCAATAATACCAGGGCGCCAAAAAAGAAATAGAACTAAAAAACTTGCAATCCATAAAACAAAGGGGTATTGAAACTTCAGAAATATCGGGGCCACTGTCAGCATTGGTCAAAACACTATAAGGGTATCCATATGATTAGGTTTTAAATGGCGGTGTTAGTAGCATGGGGCTGTCCTTGATTTACATTCATTTCTAAGTCTAGCGATAGAAAAATAGTTCTTAACCAAAATATGACAAAGTAAAATGTACATTACATATATTAGAATATAGGTCTATAAAAAATACGTTTCTTGACTTTGGTCCAGTACTGAAATCTCGGATTTCGTTAGTTCGCCAAAAAAAAAAAGAGAAAGTTACAGGATGATCCTTTCGCCCTTCATGTTGTGTGTTGAGCAATTGTTTTTTTTTGGTCTTACATGGCTACTGTTTTGCTTTTGTTTCTTTTTGTTATAGTTATTTGAGCTTATAAATTAGAAAATCTTTCCCATCTAATGCTGAGACTGTGCACTGGGCAGAAGTGAGGATCACAAGTCCTCCGCGGAATCCTCTAGTAGTCCAGGTTACCCTGGGCTCCGGTGATGATGGCATCGATCCAAATGCGGGCCGCCGAATCGGAGGCGGCCTGCAGGTTGTAGCTTCGCTTCTTCGTCTTCACAATGAAAGTGCAGTGCGGTCGTCCGCTCTTCGAGGCATTCAAATGATCCAGATAGACTTCGTCGATGGTCTGGGGATGGCAAAAATAAAAGTGATTAGTTCATAAAATGTTTATATATATATATATAATTTTTAATTATTAATTTTTCAAAAATTTTAAGACTATGTTAAGATATTCTCATATATATATATATATCTGTAAGAGAATATCTTAACATAGTCTTAATTTTTTTTATGAAAAATTAATAATACAATACATTTCCAAAACAGGCTTGAAATATTTTTAGTTTTCTTTCTATTATAGTTAATTTAAAGGTATAAACAACTTGTAAAAGAGTGCATCGACTATCAAATACTCCTTACTCAGCTAAAGCAAGCAGTGGCAAGCAAAGCAAAACAAGCAGTCGCTTGAGAGTGGCGCCATCTATATATGTGGTGGACAATTCATTATTTGCTCATAACTTTTTAATGAATGGTCCGATTTAAAAAATGTCTTCTACATTTTGGTAGGTATTACTAAAGCAAACATAACTGCATTTACACTTTAGCAAAAATATACCCTTTTTTGGGTATTTTGAAAGGTACATTTCGATTCTACTCACTGCAAAGTAAGCGCCGCCTCTGGGCTTCCGCTCCGACTTGTCGGAGTAGTAGATTAATGCGCTCCTCTGGCGATCCAGGACAAACCAGCGCCTCGACCAGGCGTGAAACGTGGCACCCAGCTTGTGGAGGTAACTGTAGAATCGAGATTTCAATTAGTGGCCATAGAAGATAAAAAAGAAGAAAAGCTTCAAAATTACCCGCGACAACTGTGGGCGTCCACGAAGACGTGCGGACACAGATCGATCTGGTGGCCAGCGGTCTCGATGTGGTGGCGCAGATTCAGATCCGGCGAGAAGATGGGCAGGTAGCGGGTGAGCGGACGCTGGTGCTTCGGCAGGATGCGCTTCCGTTCGCTGGCCGTGCTGCCGCCGCTGCCGCTGTTCCCGCTTCCGCTGCCCGCCGACGCCGTATCCTGTGAGTTGCTGCTGGCCCGCTTGTTATCCGCCGCCGGCGACGCCGAGGAGTCCAGTCCGTTGCCAAACTTGGGCGCCTCGATGGTCGCATCGCAGTTGTTGGCCTCGGAAAGTGGGCGTGGACTGCGGGCCACCATTTGGTTGCCACCGACTCCTCCTCCTCCGCCGCCTCCTCCCATTCCCAGGGCAATGGCATGGTGCTCCAATTCCGGTTGCGAATGGCGTTGCTGAAATGGTGAGGAAATTCAATTTTTAATAGGTTTTCTTTGCTTTGTATTCCCACCCGCTCACAATAATATTTGGTCAATAAATTTTAAATAGCCTTGCTTGTCGTATATTTTTCACATTAACTCTACTTTACGATTTTATTTAAAATTATCTTTAAATTTGTTTGCTTTATTTCTGCACTTGTTTGTTTTCGTTGCACTTTTAAACAATTTTTGTAATATATTTCTGCATAATTTCTCGATCATTTTAGATCATGTCTGTATCATTTTTACATCATTTTTAGAACATTTCTACATCATTTCGACATAATTTTTAGATCATTTTTGCATCATTTATACATCCTTTTCACATAATTTTTAAATCATTCTTAGATCATTTGTACATAATTTTTATAAAAATTCTGCACCACTTCTACATCATTTTTAGATCATTTAGACATCATTTTTGCATCATTTCTACATCATATATCACAATTTTTAAAATGAATTAAGGCCACGGAGCCTTTTTTAAATGAAGGATTTACTTCGCCGAACTTCACTCACTAGATAGTACAGCTCATTGCGCTGGCGTGCATTTGCATCCGTGCGCCGATGCTGCACGTAGGTCATCCACACGGACATATCTCGAAAGAAGATCGGAAACGGAATCGAAATCGTCAGGAAAGCCGGATGGCAAATATTCTTGAAAATCACTTGCGCTTCCAGTGAAAATGGGCAGCTAACTAAGCGATTTTCCGACACAAACAGATGATGATTTTCGGGCTTTCAGACTTTCAGACTTTTAGACTTTCAGACGTTTCAGACGTTTCAGACCATCCGTTGGATCTCGAATGGGGCGCACATGAACATTGTCCAGCAGCCGGATCGGCAGAGGATCGAGGAGAATCGGAACCAGATCGAGGTAATTATACCCGTAATGGGCCGCGGATTGTTGTGGCCAATGGACGGGAGCAGATAACGATGGCCAGTCTATTGGCCAGATCGGTAAACGTGTAAACAAATGGGCCAAAAATCGAGGTAGAACGTAAACAGGACCCAAAAATGCGGAGCGCACACACGTAACGCGCAGCGAAGAGAGCGCCAAAATAAAACAAAGACCACAGCAAATATTAAACTTATTAATAAGTGTAGTGTAGTCCATATAGAATCCGCAATTGAGAGCACGGCGAGGAGGCGGGGTGGCTCTTTTAAAATAAACACTGGGCTAAAATAAAACAGCAAACAAAATGCCGAGGCGGCCAACAACTCGTGACTAACGAGCTGGCGATAGATTTCATCGTCATCCAGGAGGCTGAGAGAGGTGCACTGGGAAAAAATAGACAGCTAAAGAACAACAAAAGGTAATGCATAGGGAATTATTCAAGAACATTCGTTCTTAAAAACCGTGTAAGCACAAATGTTCTTACTTTGAGTAGAATGTTCTCAGTTTCAGGCCAATTAAGGTAAGAAAAAACAAGTTAAATGGTGTTATATTCAACAACTTTCTGATAAATATAAACTACTCACTGGACTAATAATTAGTGGTTGAAATAAACATTATACATTTTTCAAATTAAACTTGACTCAAGTTTAATGAAAACATTTTCCACATATAAAATTTAATTCTATTTTTAAGAACATTTTTATTGCGGATAAGAATGTCCAAATTCTCCACCATAATAAAAAAAAAAAATTTTTAACCATAAAAAAAAAATTTTTTTTTTAGCCATAATAAATACAAGTTTTTTTAAACCATAATAAATTAAAAAATAAGTAAGCAAAAAACAATATTATAAGTAATACTATAATTTGATAATAGTAATACTTAAAAATAATTAAATAGAATATTTTTCAGTGCATGACAAAGAGAAACAAGTTCTCTAAAAATTGCCCACAGGATCTAACTCTTACTCCCACTACTTCTCTTACTCTTAACCCAATTCCATCAAGCTCTTGGCACTTATGTCTTGATGATCGTGTGATCTTGAAAACCAAATCATAAATAATAGGGTGTTTCAGTGCTAATAAATTAGTTAATAATATTGAACGAATAATATCAAATAATTAAATACTCGTTTAATATTTGATAAAATAAAATGATAAATATATAGAGAAATTATAAATTTAAGTAAACTACAAACCAATCACGTAAGTTCGTAAACTTTGCATAAACAAAAACAAAACTATAACGAACCTCTGAATAATTTAAAAGGGGATTTACTGAGAATTCACAGCAAAACAAAAGCATTACTCAGAGAATTCCCTGAAAGCTCTAAAAGTGTATCATTCACATTTACAAATGGTAAAGTAAAATTCAATAAATTTTATCGTGCGTAAATGCATATGAACAATAACAAATCAAAAAGAATTTATAATAAAATTCAAAGTGTGATTCACTTTTGAATTCTTCCAGAAAATGATAAGACGCAAAAATGTTACATTCATATCCGAACAGAAAAAAGTTCGTAGGGTGACTCACAATAAATAAAGGAAATCTTTTAAATATAATTATTAAGGTTTAAATAAAAAATTATTTTTTGTGAAAATAAAAAAAAAAATATTTTAAATACTATTCTAAAATAATCCCAAAATTATTAGGCGGTTATTAGTTATTACTGTTTGAATGCTGTACAACTTTATTGCCCGCTACTTGTGTTCTACTTTAAGTGCAATAATATAGTAGCTCGTAAACCTATTAGCAGATAATTCTCAAGAACTCTAATCTATAAGACATTCTTCAGGAATAAATTCCGATCAAGGCGAAATAGAACCACTTCAAGGTAAACATCACACCCGTAGTCATCATCATTATAGGTTATCAGTTCCATTTTCAGATCCCTTCATTTACACAGTTTCGTTATCTGAACGGCGATGTCTAATAAATCCCAAAACAATGCACACGCTGCCTTATCGCAGTGCACTTCTTATCTAGATACCGGCAGCGAAACACTCATTATGGAAAAATTAGTGCATGGGAGTTACAAGAAGCTTATAAAATAGCAATTATAAACGAAACTCGTAATGAATTCCAAGTGTTATAGAGGACATAGCCAAACGAAATCAAAACACCCGTCATGTGAAAATAATAGAGCGCATTAATCAATGGTTCTGTGGAATTACAAATGCATCTGGCTCTTCACACAAAACCAAACACCATTTGTTTATGGTCAGAAAGGAAATGGCTCGTAAACTGGTGGGTGGCAAAATGGATGGGGTCACGAAAATTTCCCGGAAGCCGAGGTAATAAATATCACAGTAGTAAACACCCAAAGAAAAGCTTTTTGTTTTGGCCTAGGTCATCAATTTTGTGGCCTGGGGTCAAGTTCTCTAAGTTCCCTGCTCACCTGTTGAGGTGTCGTTGCCGTGGTTGCTGCTGTCGTTGGACTGCTGCCTGTTGACTTTCTGTTCTGCACATTATTCTCCTTGTCGCCACCGGTCTTTTGCACCTTTTGCTCATCCAGTGTGTTGTCACCTGGTTTCTGATTGAGCTTTTGCATCTCGGTCTTTTCGAATAATTTCGCATCTTTGCCGCCGCTGCAAAAAATGAGAGAATAATGGAGAGCATGAATAATGGGTTATATGGCGAAATTTTAGATAATAACGTAGCAAAAAGAGCTGAATATATAGAAAATGGTTTCACAGCTTAAAAAAATTATGAAACAGTGCTTATTTGATTGAGTTTAAGTCATGCTAACATCACCATTATAATATAATAATATTTTTATTATTTTCACTTTGTTTTTTATCACAAACTGAAGTAATCACTTATTATTTATTAAATATTATTATTTTTTATATATAATAATATTTTTATTATTTTCACTTGGTCTTTTAATCACAAACTGAAGTAATTATTTATTATTATTTTTTATTTATTAAATATTTTTATTTATTATTTATTAAATATTATTATTTTATTTTGTATTATTATGATTTTGCACATCTGTTGATCATAATACAACCACTAGCTAATAGAGCTTTATGGGCCTTCTCATATATTATATCTTCCATCACAACAACTGTCATTGTTTTTCCTTATAATTTGATCATCATACCAGCAGGGAATCATCGCGTTGATTCGATACATTGTTTATTTAGGATGACTCATTCCCGGGCGGACTACGATTCCCGATTTCGTTAACGCTCGAGTTCCAACTGCAAAACCGAAAGCCGAAAAAACTGACTAAGCGGGCGGACGGAATGGATGTGAATGCACAATCCGAAAGCAACAGTTGGCACACAATTCAGCGATTCAGACACACAGATACTCCGGGCGCACACACACACCGTGGCACACAATCAGCTGATAAGCTTATCAGCAACGGTACACAGCGAGAAATGATATATACATTTTTTAAATGCTTGATTTTTTAACCACACTAATTTTCTATTTAATATTGAAATTATATACTTTTAATATTTTAGACTTTAGAATTTATGCCCCAACTTTAAAAAAGTTTTTAAACAATATTTTATAGTTTACATAAATTATAGGAATATTGGAAAAACATAAGCTCCACAATAAACTAAAAAAAAATATATCTAAATGCTTAATTTTAAATATAATATATTAAAAACTTCTGTTTTTGGACTTTAGAATTAAACTTTAAAAAAAGTTTTTAAGCAATAATTTATTTTTGTAATATAATAGTACTTTTTTGTGATATCATTTAAGCATAAACTCCACGATAAACTAAAAACTAATACTTTTAAATGCTTGATTTAAAATAAAATTTATTTTTTTTTTAATATTGAAGTTTTTGGTCTTTGGAATTAAACTTTAAAAAAGTTTTTAGGCAATATATTAATTTTTATATTATTGGAACATTTTTAGTAATATTTTTTAGGCATTAACTCCACGATAAACTGAAACCGAATTGATTTGAAAATATATTATATTTATCTTTGTGTGTGGAAAAAATTTCAAGCACTCCAAATGCAAGGAAAACGAAAAAAAGAAAAGAAAAGCTACTCAGGTGACGTCGTCGCTCGATCGGCAAATGAGCACTAAAATAAAACTCCAATCGGTGGAAGTTTATTGTTTGCCCAGCCGAATGTCGCCGCTGCCTCTATTGATTTTGGTGTGTAGTTTGTTTGGTTTTTCAATTCAAATTTCAAGTGATTTGACAACCGGTTTCCAAGGGGGTGCAGTGGTGGGCACACATTGTTTAGCTATTAGCCGCAAAGTTTGATTAATTATATAGAGGCGTGAGTTCAATGAGCAAACCAAAAGGCATTTCAACCTTACACTGGCCAACAAAATCAAAGTGTTTCTCCCTTAGCGAAAAGTCTAATATAATCTTTTAACTAGCGTCAGTCTAATAAATCAGTATCAATCAAAAGCTAATTCATAAAAAAGGCACTTCTGCTATAAATAAATATATTGTCTATTAATTAATCAGCAATCAATTTCAACTTTGGACAACGCAAGAGATAAGATATTAAATAATATATACTAAGCAGAAGAAAACTGAATGCTAATAGATAGGAATATTGTCATGTATATTAATTAAGTTGAGCTGCTAATAATACAATCGTTTGTTGATTCAGAAAAAAATAAATAAAAAAAATAATTTTTAATCTAATTGAGATTACTTATAGTTAAGATTTAAGGTGAATCCCGTAAGTTAAACCCTTTTCTTTAGTTGCAAAAGCCCCTAACCCGGCGTCCAAGTGTAAACTGCACTCGAAGTGCACTGCTGTCGTCACAGTTCGGGTAATTAACTCAACGGGGAGCACACTTTCAATTAGCTGGGGGTTCCGAATGGGGGTCAACTCACTTGGCATCCGATTCCAGTTGCTGTTGCTGCTCCATCGATTGCTGGGTGGACAGCAGATACTGGGTGCGGGCCTCGTCGTGGCTCTTCTTTTTCAGATCGTACATCTTCTGACGCTCGTGCTCGATGACCTGATGACCTGTGGAGCATGAATAAAAGGGTAAGTAATTGTTTTAAGTCTTAAAAAATATATAAAATAAATCTATATACATTATATATACAAAACTAGACACCTAAGATAGTTTCTTGGCCCTAGGTAAGTTTGTTTTTAGCTTAATATTAAATTTTAAGCATGTTTCAATTGATTTAAATATACATTTTACTTTTTGACACACATTGTAATGGAATTAGCTTCAAGAAAATTAAAAACAAGAAGTATTGATTATTATTGCAATATTAGTTCTTTTTTACACAAGAGCTTCGGACAAAGCGTTCTATTTAAAAATAATATAAGTTTAAAAGCTAAAAAAATGTTCGAGATTTAAGTAATTGACTTGTCGTACCCTGCTGGGCCAGCAGAAGCTTGCGATTCCTTTCGATCTCCTTGATGCTGTCGAAGATCTTGGTGCTGGCGCCCTGGCTGGTGGAGATGGGCGCATCGTTGGCCACCTTGCAGCTGCGATCGATGTCGTCCTGCGAGGGCACACGTCGCTCCAAGGGATTCACCTCGAAGCGATCGCCTTGCAGCGAAAGATTAAAGCTAATCTGCTCGCAGCTGCCGCCGCCCAAATCCTCGAAGAGCTGGAGCGGCAGACGCTTGGGCGTACTGGTGTTGGCCTCGATCTTATGATTGTAGAACATATTCTCGTTAATGCTCTTCGACATGAGATCCTCTTGGTTCCGTCGCTTCGGGCAGAGCAGCTCAGCGGAGCCGAACAGAGATTGGGACATCACCCCGTTGACCAGATTGCTGCCCGCGGATCCCGGCGAGGTGGGCGGCGGCGACCCCTCTCTCTCCTCTGTCTCATCCGGTCCGATTTGGATGCGCAGAGCGGCCAATTCGGCTTCCAAAGCGAGACGCTGCTCCTGCCGCTTGAACTCCTCGTGGCTGGCATGGTGCTCGGACTCCTCCTCGAAATACTGGAACTCCAGGTCCTCAAAAGTCTTTCTATCGCTCTCCAGGGATTCGCACACCAGCTGCAGCTCCTCCTTCAGGCAGGCATTGTTGGGTTTCTGCTTCAACATGGCTCGCAGTCTGCAAAGATAATGTTCGTTAGTTGAATATTTTCCCACTTTAGCTTAGGGTTAGCTCACTTCTTCAACTGATCCTGCTTCATTTCGATGGACTGCTTCAGCTTGGCCTGCTGATTCTCCTCCATGACGCGAGTGGCGTTCCTCTGGGCCTCCAGGCGGCGTACGCGATTCTGCAGGGCCTGCAGCTGCAATCGCGGCGAGGCACTGGCGGCCAGCGGCTGCTCACCCAATTCCAACTGAAAGAGAGGGGGATTTACTTTAGTTTATGGAAGCAGACTTTTAAAGGGATCTAATAAATATCATATGACATATGAGAACTAGATTGAAAGGTAGCCTCTATATGGACTAACCTCGAGTCCCTCGATTCCTGCCGAGGGCGGCAGCTCGGCGAGTTCCCGCTTCAACTGCTTGCGCCGCTGGATGAGCTCCCGCCGCTGGCGCTGCTCCAGGTGAATGCTGCGCGGCGCTGGCGCTGGTTTCCTGCTCGGCTTGGGTGACTGCGTCTGCGTCTGCGACTCCATAGACTGCAGATTCAGGGTGAGATTGTTGATGTTCTTGTTGCTCCGCTTGGCGGGCACCAGGCGATCCAGCTGCTGCTGCTTGCGCTCGAAGGACTTGAAGAGCTGCTCGTAGTCGCGCTGCTGATTCGGAGCCGGTGGCTTGGGGGCCAACGGTGGCTTCACCAGGCTGACCATTGGAATGGGTATGGGTATGGGCTTGGAGGAGGCTGAGACCACAGCGATGGATGCCTGGGGTGGTGGACTAATGGCCAGGGCGAAGGCGTTGCCGAAGGACACATCCTTCTTGGGTGACATGCAGTTGGTGCGGATCTTGGTCCTCGGACTCTGTGGCACATACTTGCCACCTGCACCACCCGTGGCCGCCGAGCTGTTCTGGTTGAGGTTCTCATGGCTGGCCCTTACCGCCGCCGTGGGCGGCACTCCTAGTCCGCCTCCTCCTCCTCCTCCTGCTGAAGCTGGCACATGGATTTGACCATTGATCTCCACACGATTCGGCCCCAGCAATCGGACATTCTCATAGCCCGAGGTGCTGCTCAATAGCGACATGTTGGCCGTAGTGCTGCCTGCTCCCGCCTGCTGTGGAAATGGTGACTTGTTCTTGTCCCGCGGCAACGAGCCATTGGTCTTGATGCGATTCTGAACAATCGGCGAGGATGTAATGCTCGATGCACTCGAAGTATTGTGTGTGGGCGGGGCCATGGAATTGTTTCTATCCGCGTACTCTGTGCAGATCTTGAGCATATCCTCCAGTTCGGCTCCTCCAGCGCTGGAATTGTGGTTCGAATTGTTGATATCGCTATTCACGCCGTTCATGGAGTAGATCTGCAGGCCACCCGCCTTGGGATAACGATCGTAGCGATCGTTATTCACTTTCGTGAGCAGATCTGAGGAAGCCAGTTGCTGCTGTTGCTGCTGCTGCTGCTGCTCCTTGTAGATGGCCGCATTGCTGGGCACATTCCAGTAGCCACCATTGCTGCCGCCAACTCCCTTGGCGTACTGATTGTTCAGCTGCTTCTCGTTGCGATGATTCTCGGCGAGATTGCGGGCAAAACTGGCGTACTTCTGGCCCAACACATCCTTGGCCGGCATGTTGACGGTGACCAGGTCGGAGGTGAAGACCTTGGGACACTCCAGTTCGTAGGTGGAGGGTAGGTGGGGGTTATTGATCGGGTTGATGATGCTCTCGTAGAAGGATTCCAGCTCCAGGGATTGACTGAGTTCGTGCGCCTGCCGCGCCGACTGCGTGAAATCGATCTGGGGCATCGAGATCCGCTCGTTGGAGCCCATCGCCGAGCGCATCATCTGCGCCTCGTCCGGATTGTTGAACCTCAGGTAGTTCGAGTTGCCAATCGTGATCATCGCCCCCTGGCTGAGCTTTGTCTCCTCCAGAATCGGAGCCCCGTCGATCAGCAGGCGGGAGTCCTTTTCCGGCACCAGGGTCACTTCGTTGGCGTCGCTCCTGCAAAATTTGATGAATCATTTTAGTAAAACTTCTTAACCTTTGAGAATATTTTGAAAAATGTATTTAATATTAAAAAAAATCGGGTTTCTTATGGTTCCAATTTAAAGCTTACACCCTGTTTCTAATTATTTCCAAATTTATATATTTTTTGTAGATTTTTTTATCAATCCGTTCTGGGTGAATTTTCCTACTGACCGTTTTTTAGAGTTGAAATTTTATAGTAGTTTATAGACTATAGACTATGATGAAAGTAAGGTTAATTTTTAACTTCAATTAAAACGATTTCTTGTTTAATGGTTTATCTTTATTTTTAAATTTAATTCGTTTGTTTCTTTTTTTTAAATTTATTTTGAACAGACTTTAAAATATTTATTTTGAACGTTTTTTTTTTATTTGAATTAATGTATTAACTGTTTATAATTTTATATGATGGAGCACATTTATATTATAATTTTAAAAGAGATTTATTATATTTAATTACATGGTTCTGTTTTAAAATGTAAATGTGAGGTATGTGTTTTGGAAACTATTATTTGTCAGGAAATATTAAAAAAAAAACAGTTTTAAAAAAAAGTTTTCGAAAATTTTAACTGATAAATCGAGTCTTTAAGATTGAGGATCTGGAGATTGGTGTGTACGAGGTAAATAGAACTTACCTGTAGATGGTGCAGTGCAGCGAACGAACGCCACTTCCATTCAACGAGATGCTGCAACTGGCTGCCGATCCAATCGTGGTGTCACCTGAATGGAAATTCAAATAGTCAATATATAACTCCTTTAAAACTCAGATTCGAAACCTAAAGTTTCGCGTTTGAAGTGGTTTTCGGTAATGTGAGGTTGGAATATTTCAGCAGTCATTTCAACGAAATTTCTTATCTCTTCTCAGATCTCTCTCTGATTTTTTTTGGGAACAAACAGCATATTCTTAAGTTCTCTCTGTTTTGGTACAGTGGGACGTGGGAGTAACGATTATTTAAAATAATTTATGTTTACTAATCGATTTTAGATTTTTTTTTAAATATTTTTAAAAACTAATTTTGCAAATATATAATTTTTAATTTCGAAAACTGGTAAAATTACTAAAAAAAAGGTTTTATCGTTAAATATATTGTATCTTTTCTAATTTAAAATATTTATTTAAAAACATATCCTTTTTTTTGGAATAGATTTAAAAACTATTTAGAAGTTTTATTTTTTACATTTTTTTTTCCATTTTTTTTTTGATAATTTGAACATTGTTAAATGACGTACATAATTAACTTAAATAAATCTTTTCAATACATTTCATCCCATTGTAAACTTAAAAAAAAATTGAGCTTATCGCAGTTTGCTCACCAGTTTTGTTGTCTTTTGTGCGTTGCTTTCGCAAGACTTTTTTGTGTGTGCGCTTTGCTACTTGTTGTTATTGTTATTTTTTCGGTACTTTGCTTATCGCTTTACAAGTGACCTTGCCAGGGCAAAAAAAAAAATAATAAAAGAGAAAGAGCAAGAGCGAGATGAAAAACGCGCACGCGTGGCCGCAGCAACAAACCGAACGCAAATGACACGCGAGAGAGGGAGAGGGACGCAGCCGAGTAACGGTGCGTGTCCAGTGGACTTTTTAGAGATGGCCTCGTGTCACGACAGCTTTTGCAGCGTGTCACGAATCACGAAGAAGTTTTTTTTAGGACAAAGCATTTTTAGCATTATTTGCCTTATTTACAAGTAAGATTATTTTATAAAAAAAAGTACATATTTTTAAAATTATTGTACCATTGATAAAAAAAATGTATTTATACAAAAAAATGTTTTCCTCTTTTTTTTAGCATAATTTGCATTATTTACAAGTAAGTTTAAAATTTAAAAATATAAATTTTAAAAATTATTTCACCAATGTTAAAAGAAAATTTTATTTAAAAAAAAAATGTTTGTTTCCTTTTTTAAATTGAATTATTCGTGGTTAATTAGATAATTAGGGTAACCCTAAGTACAATATATAAAAAAAAATCACTGATACAGATAGTATACGGATCTCCTAATAAATCGAGTCACGAGGAGTAGTCCATCCACAGGACTTGCCTCACTCACACTCACCTATGTGTATGTAGTGGATGGTGACGGCGGTGCTCAGTCGTCCGCCGCCCAGAGAAACGAGATGCGGATCCGAGGCGGCGACTCTCAGCGACGGATCCTTTTTCGTCAAGGACATCTGCAAATGGGAAAAAGAGCGGGAATTAAAAGGGCGCTCAAATGAATAATACCAGGAATGCCCAGTGTCATATGGGAGTTGCATGGGCAGCTGGTCGGTAATTGTTATTGGGTTTCCTCTACTACTTTTTTTGTTTTTGGCACACTGTTAAGGGATTTCCAGGGGTTCCCTCATTATAATTGAATGTGTGTGTGTGTGCAAGCACGTGCTCTTGAAAGGGAGGAAATTCCACAGCTGTGCTGAATTACCAATATATTTATATATATATTTATACGTTAATACACGGTAAAAAATACAAAACTTTTCCTTGTTACTATAATACTTAATATACATATTTCATGTATAGGCTTAAAATCACAAATTTTAACAAGGAATATGATTTCTTTTTAATACTAATAATTCATTACTTGTATTTTGAAAGACGTGATCTATTTAAAATGATTTTGAAACCAACATTTCCTACTATCCGCATTTTTATTACCGCTTGAGTGCTGTTAAATCTGTTTTCCCAACTTCCGAATGATGTCATATGCAGCGAGTGACCCCCCTTTTCAATCCGATTTCTGACTCAAACTCACGCACTTGTAACTGATAAAGTTGCACTCGCAACAGTAAAAAAAAAATGGAAAAGCAGCAAAAACAAAAACATCAATCAAACAACGACAAGAAATGGTGGAAAATGATTTATGCGCAGTAATATGAATGAATATATGTATGGTTGTGTGTGTTTGTTTTATAGATTGAAAACTTTATCAAGCAAACAACGTGCGCTCCCATTTTCCAGTTATCCAATGTGGACACATAATGTGGAATGGTCAACTCATATGGTCGCCACACACGATGGTCCATCAACTACAGTGATACCAAACAAGAAAGGAAGCTAACTTCGGCCAGCCGAAGTCTATATACCCTTGCAGTTAATTCCTATTTAATTACAAATTACAAAAATCTGAATTTCGATTTGGAACAAACCGAATTATAGCAATTTTGATAATAATTGATTGATCATTCCTATGGGAGCTATATAATATAGTCGTCCGATTTATGTAAAATTTATTTCGAAATTCTAAAATAATAAAATAAACTTATATTCAAGAGTAGAAGAGAATACAATAAAAATTAACAAAGCTATAATTTTTTTCCTATTAATTTCCCATTAATTTTCCGATCATTCCTATGGGAGCTATATGATATAGTCGTCCGATTTTTATAAAATTTAAATCGAAAATCAGAAGTATTAAAAAAACGATATTCCAAAGAGTAGAAGGAAATATGTCAAAAGACACCGAAGCTATAATTTTGTTCATATTAATTTGCCATTAATTTTCTGATAGTTCCTATGGCAGCTATATGATATAGTCGTCCGATTTTTATAAAATTGAATTCGAAATTCAGAACTGTTAAAGAAATGATATTTCCAAGAGCATAAGGTAATATGTCAAAAAACACATAAGTTATAATTTTTTTTCAATTATTTTTCCGATTATTCCTATGGGAGCTATAAGATATAGTTGTCCGATCCGGCCGGCTCCGACTTATATACTACCTGCAACAGAAATACGACTTTTGGTAAAGTTTCAGCTCGATAGCTTAAAAACTGAGGGACTAGTTTGCGTAGAAACGGACGGACGGACGGACAGACGGACGGACAGACGGACAGACGGACAGACGGACAGACGGACATGGCTAGATCGACTCGTCTAGTCATGCTGACCAAGAATATATATACTTTATAGGGTCTGAAACGTCTCCTTCACTGCGTTGCAAACTTCTGACTGAAATCATTATACCCTCTGCAAGGGTATAAAAAGCTATGAAATTATCAATGACACCGATCATAATGACCATAAAATCATATTTTAACAGGGGCGTGAGCAGGAATTTTTCAAGAGGGAAACAACTACAAGAAATAGAAAAAATATTTAATTTAAATTTTTTAATTTAAAAAAAAATTAACCAAAAAAAATATTTTTTATTCTTGATAGTCGAAACATTCTTTTTGTCCAGATAAAATGAAACAAATTTTAATGAATTAAAAAAAAAAAATTGGAACATTAAAAATGGGAATTATAACCAATTTTCTTCTCGATCTTAAGGTGAAAACTTTTTTGCATTTTGGAAATAATTCTGTTTAACCTCGAATAAAATTAGATTGATCTAGGAACATCTTCCATGATTTATGATTTAAACTATAGATTCCTTA
This sequence comes from Drosophila mimetica, assembly GCA_037075245.1. Classification (NCBI taxonomy): domain Eukaryota; kingdom Metazoa; phylum Arthropoda; class Insecta; order Diptera; family Drosophilidae; genus Drosophila; species Drosophila mimetica. Next base: position 9,589,413 of record JBAMCH010000005.1, read on the forward strand.
TAAATCCAATCATATTTTAGTTAAAATATTTTTTCGTAAGATTAGGATGGTCAAAATGTTACAATAAAGAGTTTTTTAAACGCTGATTGTAAAAATATTGTTTAAATAATATTTTTACCCACGAAAGTTTCACTAAAAAACCCAATAATTAAATTTTAAAGAGTTCTTAGGCTAGGTCTTAGCCCCCGAAAATCCCCCCGTGTGTGACACTGGATTACGATGATGATCATGATGCCTCCACTTGATCGCAGTCGCCTTTTTGACGCGACCACTTTTTGTTTTTATGACCCAATTCGGACTGTTTCAGCTTCGTTTGCTTCCACTTCACTCCAGATTTTCGGGAGGGGGAATACCGGCCGGGGGATAGAAAGATGGGGCCAAAGGGGGGCCCACGTTTCGAAAAATACTGGGAGGGGGATACCCGCAAACGCAACCATTTCCGCGCGCCCCAAAAATAAAAGTGAAAAGTTTTTATGCCCAGAGCTACGACTTCCATATATGTGTGTATATATATCTGTCTCTTTTTTCCGCTCATGCACACACTCTTTTTACCTGTTGTATCTCTTTTTTTCTGCCAGTGTATGTGTGTACCTTATCAAAAGGCCGCATTTTTCATTTATTTGTTTATTGTTGATTGATTAGGCTCATAACGTATTCGCCTCCAATGATTCGAGCCAACATATTCCATAATATATCCCATATCAGAGGTTTATATAAATAGGTAAGAGAATTCAATTTCCCTCATAGGTTATCTATAAAAACGTAAGAGCTTTTTGATGGCAATAGAAATATATTAAAGGAAATATTATTTAAAAAATGTTTATGGTCATAACTTTTCGATTATGAAAATGTGCTATATTAGATAATAGATAATTGCAAAATCATCTATGGATTATTGGAATTTCTTGCACAATTTATTTTTATGCATTTTCCAATCGCATGTCATCTTCAAAAACTCCATTTCTTAACCCATTGAGCGCTACTTTCGCTTTCCGTCTAGACGCTTCTTCGGTTTTTTTCCTTTTTTTTTCGTTGGTACCCCCCCATCATCAGCAGCATCATTATAATCACGATGATGAGCGACTCTGGGGGCTGTATCATCAACCGATCATTACAACAAAACATTACGAAATGCATTTTAGCTTTTGCTTTTATTTTATTTTCTTTTCTTCTCGCTCAAATTCTGTGGCACGTCATCTTGAGAAAACACCGTCAGAGGAAAACTAAAGAAAAATCCACAAGATGTGTAATAAATTACACCGAAGAAAGGCGAGACAACAAAGGCGTTTTTAGAGTGAATCAAATGGTCTGGAATAGTCGAGGTTCGGGGCCAACACAAAAACCAATTCAGATCCAAAAAGTGAGTCACAAGAAGCGACCCAAGATGCCTTCCACAATTTGCCTTTGCCTCCCTTTTTTCTCCCATTTTTTCTGTGCTATTGTAAGCTTTTTATTACGGCCAACAACAAAGGTATTTCAATTTTTATAGAGATAAGATAAAGGCAAACGGAAAATCATCATCGGCACAGATATGCCGCAAAACGAGCATTATGTAAAAGCTCTGGGCGATAACAAACATACTTTTCTGTACACCGACCGGTTAATAAATAGACTTTTGATTCAGGTAAAATGGTAACAAAAAATGTAATTAAATTGTTAAATTTAAAAAAAAGTTATCCAAAAAAAATATATTTTATTTAATTTTTGGTCGTAGAAGAATTTTTATTTTGTTCACGTAAAATGGAAAAAATAATTTTAATTACATTTTTAAATTAAAAAAAAATGTTACCAAAAAAATACATTTTATATTATTTTTAAAAGTCGAGCAAATCGATTTTTTTAATTTCTTATTACTCCAAACCCCATTATTTTTACCCCTGCTGGGCATTACAACCGAAACCATTATGTGACACGTGTGTTGAGGGTGGGGGGAACTCGAAAATATGGTATGGGGCATCTTACTCACAAGACAAATAATCAAACAAAGAGTGTCAACGCAATTAACAGTTTCCTTTTCCCTTATTTTTGCCATCCCCTCATTAACCCCTCGATCTCTCCACGTCCCTCCCCGTTTTAATATAACCCCCCTCCGTTTACCTTTCTCGAAATCCCCCACAAATGGCTCGACTTTAGCCTGATGAGCTCCCTCTGATGATGAATACATTTTTGCCATTTTTAGTTGACTTTATTTATAGAGAGCAAACACAGCTGGTAAATATGCCTCCCTTGCTCCCCCGTCAGTTGCACCGGGAAAAACCGAAGGTCATTTGGGACCCTATAGAAAGGTTTTAAAATATATGTAATAATAACTAATTATAATAAACAATTTTTAAAAAATTCTAAATCAATAAGATTATACCCAAAAAAATCAAAGCTTAACTATTAAGTATACTAGGTCCAGTTTGAAACTGTGGTATTAAATTAATATTTTTTAATGTTAATTCTATATCAAAAGTTTAATTTTAACACTTCTGATAGTAATAATGTAATACTCATCTTATTGAGATATTATTGAATCATAATTTGGAATAGTTAATGTAGTTATGGATTAGTTAAAATTTTATTATTTAAAGGTCTTTTTTGATAGTATTATACACACAAAAAATCTTCTTAACTAACAATTTTTTTTTTTATATTTCAGACAAAATTATTTTATTTAGTAAAATTTATTTATTTCAAAAGATAAATCTTAGCAGTAGAAAATTGGTCTCAACAGTGAAGCAAATTTCCAAAATTCAGCGCGAACAATTTTTTGAGTGTAGTTTTACAAACTTACAATTTATCTGAAAAAGTATTTTGATCAGTATATTTATATAAAATGCTTGTCTAATTTTTGTTTCAGTGTAAAAGCTATATGCAAGGTGCATTACCAGGCCAACTGTCAATATTTTCAATTGGCAAAAAACTCGGTTTGTTTGTTTGCTTATTTTTGGGCTGCTGTCAGTTTTGGCTCCATTTCAGTGCCAAAAAATCCAACGCATTCCACAGACAAGTTTTTTCTATTTCATTTCGCGGGGGCTGGTGGGCGTGGTCCGAGGGCGTTTGCTAATGGCATTTTGCTGTTTCAAAGCCAAACAAATGCCAAATGTAAGCCAATGTGGAATTCAGCTTGAGACGTGACCTGAACAAGGGAATTAAAACCCTTGGATATAGCATACTATATAAGAACTTCCGGTAATTGGAACTCCACTTAAAAGTACAACTTGTGGTTCCACTGCACGTTCAAGGAAAATTTCGAAAACGTGTCATAAAAAATCTCAGAAAAATTTGTTATAAAAACATTTAATATAAATAACCTTAGAGTTCAATTGTTGTGTAATTTTTTTATATTCATTTAAATGAAAAACTATCATTTAAATTAATTAAAAATTATAATTTTTATAAAGTTATAAAATTATAATTTTTAATTCATTTAAAAAATTATTTGTAAAATATTATCCAAAAAATGAGTCATAATATTAATTATATTATCACCGTATAAAGAAAACCCACTGAAACCCTATGTGGATCCCATGTGTAATCCGCTAAAAATGCGACCACATTTGGAGGGTACACCGCACCTTATCTTAGGTTAAGCATATCGAGAGCACGAACCATAAATAAATGCTCATGTTTACCCATTTGAGTACCTTAAATATCTCAAGACCTTCGGGGGGACATCAAATAATGTGAAAAGTCAGATGTGGAACACGACTTTTGTACTAACGACCGAACAAGAGACATGTGCATATGGCTGACACAATTGCGAGCACATTTGGTGGCTATAAAAATATGCAAACATAATTATCTATGCAAACCGAAATAAAACCGAATAAAACACCGAAAATTGTGAATTAAAATCATCTGCAAAACGTAAGGCAAAGCAAACAGAAAACAGATCTGAATAAAAACCACAATTAATACATTTTAAAAAGTACAGTGAAACTTTCTTAAAAAACAATTAGAAATTGGAAAAAAATAGTCTTTTTTTTAATAATAATGTATAAATTAATGTAGGACTTAAATTCAATTTAAAAATATCTTTTTTAATAATGATATATTTATGTATTATTCTATTATTTAATTATTATTATTGTTATATTCGATTTAAAAATCTAAATTTATTTTTTAAAATAGATATATTCATTTTTTAGGCTTTAACTTTAATTACAAAATCGAAATCTATTTTTTAATAATATATTAATTTATTTAGGCTCTAAATTAAATTTAAAAATCGAAATATAGTTTTTTATATTATTACTCATTTTTATAGGCTTTAAATTCAATTTAAAAATCGAAATCTAATTTTTTATAATGTTATACTAATTTTTTAGGCATTGAATTCAATTTAAAAATCGAAATCTTAGTTTTTTACAATAATATATTAATTTATTTATGCTTTAACTTAGATTTAATTAAATTTTTTGGGAAAGACTAGTTCTTGTCGAATTCATAAAGTTCAATTGTATTTGTTGTAAAACCGAATCACTAGCGATTTTATTCGCGAAGGTCAGTCGACACAGTTACGTGCGTAAAATTAAACATAAATAAATAGCAGAGACGGCAGGGAGTGGTAAAATGGGGGACGTACGCCCATGCCTTGTGCATAACAAAATACAACCCACTTTTGCCACCACGCCCCCCACGCCCACGCCTCCTTTTTCCGCTTAATAATAAATAATGTGTGAAAATTATCGTCGCGTTTATTTTACCTGTCGCAAAGTTGATGATTGTCTAAGGGTTTTCACCTGGTCCCCCGTTTGTTCTATTGCTGTGACACAGTTTTAGGTCTATTAACATGCTCAAAACTCCACCCACGTAAAGAGAAGGGTAACTGTGAATTGTGGGCGCCACTTGGGACTGTCAAAAGGCCAACAAACAAAGGAAAAACCCACAGAGATGACAACAAACAAATGAATCTTGTATCTTTAAGAAAGCCACAGAAAAAAATTAATCATCGGTTAATCTGCACTTTAAATAGTTTAAACAAAATAAACTTTAAGTAAAAAATGAATCATCTATGCGATGATCTGCACTTTAAATAATCTTAATAAATATTAAAATCTTCAAAAAAAAAAACAAAAATAGTTAATCATCGTTTATTCTGCACTTTAAATAATTTAAATAAATATTACAAAAAATATAATTATCGCAGAATTTTTGAATTTCTTTAATTAATATATCTTTTTAATTGGTTTTAAAATGGGGAAAAATTCCAAAAGCAATAATATTTTATTATGTTAAATTCTCAAAATAAATAATAAAGTCTGTGAATTCAACAGCTTGAAGAAAATTAATTAATAGACTTGATTTTCAGGCCATCTCTAGATCTCCGATCCTCCATCTGCGATGGGGTTATGTGGGGGCCTTTCTGTGTGTCAAGTGGCTTGTTAATTATGCTCATGACTTCAAGAGAATTACCCAAAAATGGGGAGAAAAGGAAACTAGGCACACTCGAGCGGAGTGTTTTCGGTAGATACACAAAAAATAAGAAATCTAATTAACACACTATTTCAGGCAATTCTCAGTCGCTCGACTCGCCGATGATGCTCATCTCCAACCAATTGAGTTCAATTGAAGTAACTAACAACAATGGGACACCATTTATGAATCATTTGTGGAACATATAACAAAAAATCCAAGGGGAAATTGCAGAAAGAGTGCAAAGCAAATGCAAATGCAAACAAATGCCTGATGTCATCACAAAGGCAGCAGGAAAAACAGCAGCAACATCAAAGCAATTGCATTTAACACGACAACAACGAAGGCAGAGCGCGTATACCACAATCAGCGGGCCAAGTTGATGTCGTGCACTGAGAAAAATATTAATAATGATGTCTCTTCAATAATATCTGTCTAAGATGGGATCAAATCGATATGCTTATGGTTGTTTTGAGGTATTTACACACATAAAATTGTATAATTGATCTTCAAAAATTTAATTTTTTCGATTTCTATCACTCGGAGATTCTCTGACTTCGAAAAAGAGACCCGTTCGAAATTCGAACTGGCCTACTTAGAAGAAGTGGTTTACATTTCGAACATGTCAAATTGATATGTGCGATATCAAGTCCAAATTGATACCGAATTTCATCCAATTGATCATCATTTCGTATCAAGTATTACATTTGGAACGTAATTCTCATTTAAATGAGTAGAGTATTAGATGGTAGAATAGTAGATTAATATTTTAAAAATTCAGAAATTATTTATTACCCATATATCATATGTTTAAGTTTAGATTTAGTTAAAATACCTAAGCAGACAGCAATTTACATTTTATGGATGAAAAATTTTCATCATCAATTTTTTTTTTTATTTAATTTTTTATCATAATTCGTGGACACTGAATATAATATCTATAATATTCCCTTAAAATATAAAATATTAATAAAAATTATATAATTAAAATTTCTTTCTGTGTACGGGTCATTGTTGCTATTTTTTTATGGTTTTTTTGTTTTTGTGAGTATGTGGCTGTGTGGGGGGTAAAGTAATTCAAAGTAAAGTGAGGCAAAGTGAAACAACAAAACTTGATTTGACTGGATGACTTCATTAACGGAACACGCAGAAAACAAAGCGAATTTACATGCATACATACGTTCATGAAAAGTACAACAAAATAAATAAAAAAAATACCAAACCATTACGCAAACCTATATTTATTGTAAATATATTTAAAATGTATTGTTTAAAGGCATATCTAATAGAACTCTTTATAGCTATCATATAATAATATAATTTATAATAATAATAATATATTTTATATTAAAAAAGTATTGGAATTGTTTTTAAACATTCAAGGAACATTTAAATTTTCTGTTTAATAATTAAAATTTATAGTTTGATTTTTTGTAAAATAATTCTATTTATTGACAATGCTTCTGTGTTTTTAAATTTTATTTGTAGGTGGGTGTTATTGCTTAAATTTATTTAGTTCATTGATTCAATTAAATTCAACTTTGAGCAATGCGTTTAATTAAAGTCAAGCCCCAAGATGAAAATGAAGGCCAGGCCATCTTTGTCCCACGCAAAGTGCGTGGATATTCCAGGGGCGCCAAGGGGTTAATGGTGGGGGTTTGTTGAACTCTCCGCTCTGCCACAACAACAACAAAAACTACGCTTTTTTTGTTCCTGTCTTTTTGTTTTTGCACTGCTTACGGCCGGAAAACGGAAGTGACTGTTTTGGTATTGTTTATTATTGTCTGCATTTATGCTGCGCTGCCCATTGTGAGAATTATGAATGTGCGTTTATGGTTATGGGCTAGGGACCATAGGGAATGTTACCTATCTACACACATGTATATATATATATATATATTTGGTGAATGGCATAGGGAATATACCATGGAGAATGGAACTTGTGACTAGAAAACTAGAAAGCGGCGAAATGGAACGACATGGTGACATTGCAATGGGAGCACCGATGTCGCTGCCAAAGGTGTCGCCTCCAACTATCGCCACATGTCGCACATGACGCGTACACTGAGAGAAACCCAAGAACCATAAAAGATTTATCACTGGAAGAAAGTAAATTTTCTGGTATATTTAGGCATATAAATATTGGAGTTTTTTTAAAAATAAAACACAAATTTGAAATTATAATCAAATTTGTATCGATAAAATATCGAAATATTTTATATTATAGTGTGGAAAATAACTTTTCTTACTGAGATTTAAAAGTTCTATAATTGCGGTAATGAGAAAATGTTGTAGGTCGGTTGCCTTAAGCATTATCAGTGTAATTTTTAATCAGAAATATTAAAATATTCAACACTTTAAAATATAAAAAAAAATATACAATTTATAATCAAATTTGTATCGAAAAATATCGATAAATATAAATATTATATTGCTGAAAAAATAATTTTTTTAATAGACTTTTTAAAATGGTTGTAGATTTGTAATTTGAGTTGTGAATTATTATAAATTATATAAATATTTGTATCGATAAAATATCGAAATATTTCGTTTTAGGACTTTTTTACTGAGATTAAAAGGTTCTATACTTGCAGTAACGGTTGCAAATCGGTTTTCTTAACCATGATATGTGTGATTTTTTATCAGAAATAATAGAAGACAGAAGAGTAGTTACCAATATGGAATTCCTTGCAGTGCACCGCCGCATATTCATCACTCACACACACACCGATATGGACGCACCATTAAAGATCAGCGACGGTGACAAAGTGCGTCCGGTTTTCAAAAAGTGTCGGATGCAAATGTGCAAAGCAACAGCGAGTGGGTGGAGGAGGGGGGAGGGGGATCAAGACGAACAGGAGGAGGAGCAGTTGGATAAAGAGAAGGAGAAGCCGAACAGAGATAGACAGTAAAGTCATCGAAATGGGGGAGAAAACAATATTGGCAATGCACTTTTCGCAGGGAGGGAAATGGGAAATTGAAACATGTGCAGCGGTGGAAAATGCTTCTGCTTCGGCTTCCACTTTTTCCACTCTTTTTCCCAACCAGCTGCAACACCATAAAGTGTGAAATGGAAAAACACATTAAAAAAAAGGCAGGGGCAGAAAGAACAAAACATATGCTGGCGGCCCGTGGAAATGCGGCACAGTGGGTCATAGAGTGTTAAATCATTAAAGTACGAAAAATATTAAAACGGGACGGAAGCTCGTTAAATTTCCCATTTGAAAATTTCCAAAATTAAATTTAATTGAATGGGAACGAGAAAACAATTAAATTACAAAAATTTACGTTTTCTCCGCTCAAACTGGAAAAATAAAAGCACAAGCGACTTGAGGAAGCTGTCAACTTTTAAATGTTAAAAAAAAATAAATAAATTTTAAGTAGAACTAACTAAATTTAGGCTTTAAAAGGGTTTAAAGAGAGGGATTTTAAAAATATAAAATTAAAGAATAAAAAAAATCTGTAAAATTATAATACTGCTTTTAAAGCGAATCTAAAATAAAAACCAAAGAAGTTGTAATTTATTTTCTATTAATTTCCCATTAATTTTTCTATCGTTCCTATGGAAGCTATATGATAAAGTTGTCCGACTTTTTTTTTTAATTTAATCCGAATTTCAGAAATATATATAAAATAATATTCCTAAGAGAAGGTAAAATATCAAAAAAAAAAAAAAAAAAAAAAAAAACATCGAAGTATCAAAAAAAATCCTAATACCCTCTGCTAGGGTAAAAAAAAAAGAGAAAACCGTCATAGTTTCCACGCCTTGCTGAAATTTGAAGAATCCCCTTTAATTCGAGTCTTTTGGACTTTCGGGAATCAGATATTCAAAGGCGATTCTACAGAATCATTCCTATAGGGCTGTTTTCGCATAAAAAGTGCTATTGTTTTTTTTTTTTTTTTTTTTTTTTGCTGAGCAGTGAAATTTGAGGAGTGAGGAGCAGTGGGATCCCAAATATAATACGATTCCCCAGAACGCCGTCATCCATCTTGCACTTGCGATGCGAGGCCATTTAATGCCCGTCGAGAAAATAAACTTCTCGGGAACGGAATGCCACCCACCGGGGATGCAAACAGTAAACGGGGCGTTGAATTTGAGACCAAGTTGGCAAATAAAAGTGCCGGCCAAAATCAAATTTCATCTCATTCATTTCGCTTGGTCGGCAAATTGTTGGGAGGCAGTGTAAGTGTCCACATCTGTTTGCTCATTTGCTGACACACAAACTGCAAGCCAGAGCAAACCGAAGCAGAGTTTTATGCTTCAATTTCATTCGCTGCCAATGTTGTGTTGATGTTTAAACGAGCTGTCCGCAGACGAGGCAAACGACACGCAGAACATTTGTTTTTTATGTTGTCGTGAGATTAATTCGAGATTTCTCACTTTTAACAGAAATTTATATGTGAATAGCACAAGAAATTTGACTTTTACTGCATTTTCTTTTTTTTTCTTTGAAGAAATAATATTTGATTTATTTTGTAGTTTCAATTTCTGCAACAAAGGTTATTTTGTATTAAAAAATCATTTTTGTAAATGTATTAATATAGATCGAAGTTACGTTTATAAACCTTATTTATATAATTTATAATTTATTTATTTATTTTAATTATACGAACATACTTAGAAAAAAAATTCTAAAAAAAAGATCAGATTTATATGTGCAGGTCATTTTTATATTTTCTAAATCATATAAATTTGATATGAATAAATATTATGTTTGTCTTATTTTGCATTAGTTGTTTAAAAAATACTACATTTGGTATTTACAAAAAAACTGATATGATAAAATGTCAAATTGTTTGAATAATAAATTTGACATTAATCATATTGGCGTTTTTGTGATATGAAATATGGTAGAATTTATCCTATTTCATATCGAATTTCTGTGTATTGTTAGACATAGTATTTATACCCGTTACTCGTAGAGTAAAAGGGTATATTAGATTCGTGCAAAAGTATGTAACAGGCAGAAGGAAGCGTTTCCGACCATATAAAGTATATATATTCTTGATCAGGATCACTAGCCGAGTCGATCTAGCCATGTCCGTCTGTCCGTCTGTCCGTCTGTCCGTCTGTCCGTCCGTCTGTCCGTCCGTCCGTCTGTATGAACGCTGAGATCTTGGAAACTATAAAAGCTAGAAGATTGAGATTTGGCATGCAGATTCTGGGGGTTAATACGCAGCGCAAGTTTTTCACGCCGATGTGCCACGCCCTCTCTAACGCCCACAAACCGCGAAAAACTGTGACCCGTTCAGTATGAACGCTGAGATCTCGGAAACTATAAAAGCTAGAAGATTGGGATTTGGCATGCAGATTCTAGGGGTTAATACGCAGCGCAAGTTTTTCACGCCGATGTGCCACGCCCCCTCTAACGCCCACAAACCGCGAAAAACTGTGGCACCCACAGTTTTGAAGCTATATTAACGGGAAAAAAATTGTGTATTTGGTTTATCAATACATATTGATAGACCAAAATGGGAAACCCCCCCCTCCCCTCTAACGCCCACAAACCGCGAAAAACAGTGGCACCCGTCTATATGAACGCTGAGATCTCGGAAACTATAAAAGCTAGAAGATTGGGATTTGGCATGCAGATTCTAGGGGTTAATACGCAGCGCAAGTTTTTCACGCCGATATGCCACGCCTCCTCTAACGCCCACAAACCGCGAAAAACTGTGGCACCCACAGTTTTGAAGCTATATTAACGGGAAAAGCAATGTGTATTCGTTTCATCAATACATATTGATATACCAAAGTTGGAAACCCCCCCCCCCCCTAACGCCCACAAACCGCGAAAAGCTGTGGCGCCCATAGTTTTAAAGCTAGAGCAAAAGTGTAAACGCAATTTTGTTTGGGTTATTAACGCCTACCGAAATGTAGAAGAAATTTTTTAAATTTTTTGAAGCGGCTGCTTGGTTTGCCCTGCTTGAGACTGCTGACTTTAGCTGAGTAACGGGTATTTGATAGTCGAGGCACTCGACTATAGCGTTCCCTCTTGTTTTTCAATATTTCTTGTATTAGTTTCACCATTTTTAAATATTCAATTTTTATTAAATTTTTACCATTAAATATTTATTTTCTCTGCTTTGGCGCCCAAGTCCCAATGGAATAATTAATTCGATACGTGGGCCGAGAGTCTGCAACTTAAACTGAGCTCATTTCTTGCGGCAAACAGCTAAGGCAAACAAAAAGCCCGGCAAGAGAAAAAACAATTGTTAGGTGAGCCGGCTAAGGCAACAAATTAATATAAGGCCATGACAACAATCGAGCGACGGAAAGTCAACAAATTCGAGCCAGTAATATCCAGCCCACCTAACGCAATAATTTAGCAAACGTAAAAATACAACAAAAAATGGTTAAAAACATAGAAAAAGACAGAGGAAGTGAGATGTAGCGCCTTAAAATCGAATTGAAAATGCTCTATAACTGATATTCGAATGCCGATCGATACCATTTAAAGTTTGTTTAATTGCTTGGCCATTATTTAAAGGCGATATAAAGCCAATAAATTACAGTTTGAGCGTGAAAGTTGCTGCATTTATTGCCCGTGTTTTAATTTGAATACAAATTAAATACAACATCGTTTAGATTTAAATAAATTGTATTTACATTTTACAAGCTTTTAAGAAATGGTTACATAAATAAAAGCATAAATTGGCAAGCCTTTAAATTAAAATATATATTTTTTTAATTTGATTTTCAGCGAAATTTCTATTGCTTTGTGCCATAAATGATTTTAATATATATTTTGTTTTGTTTCTGTTTTTTTTTAAGTTTTTCGTGCTCCATATAGTAATTTTTTGAACTAGATTTTAAGATTTTAGAAAATATATTTATACATTATTTTAAAACATCTATTTCCATTTATATATATTTTTTTAATTTTTCGTTCTTATTATATTGAAATGCCTTTTAATACAAATTTTTTTTATTAAAATAAACATATATACATTATTTTTAACTAACATCTTTTGCTTTGTGAATTATATTTTGCGTTCTATAAATTAAATTAGCATCGCTTTTAATTTAAATATTTTTTAAAATTAAATGTTAAGGTAAAAAAACATTTATACATTATTTCTATTGCTTTGTCACATGTATGATTTTAATACACATGTTTTTTACTTCACTAAATCTTGCCCTCGTTCCTGAGATGTATAAATGGCAATATGTATTCATAAGCCAAGTCAAACGTTGATTTTAGTCTTGAACTTCGCTTTGCTTCGCTTTATTTTCCGCCTTCCTTTGTTGCCTGCCCTTTTTTCTGATCTCAGACACGTTCCACTCGCGTTTGAAATTTCGCAGCCCAAAAAAAAATAAGAGATGTATAAAAAAAAGAACGGCGAACGGCGGGTAATATAAGCCCCGAACAAGTTCTCGGGTAAATAATTAAATATGTATCTCGGCTTTTTATATTCGCTGCTTATTTGTGTATTTAGCCGGGCTATTCATTTGCTGGCCTTGCCATTCCCAGTGATGCCAATTTGAGCAATTTACATAATTCCAGTCGCTGGGAATGGGCTTTGTGGCCCAATCCACTAGTAATAGTAATAGCAACTACTTTCGGACGTCATACCAGATGGCGGAAGCTCACAGGCATTATGCAGTATTACAATCTACTTTCCACTTCTGAGCCGCTGCTTTTCTTTTTAATTTTCCATCCAACTTGGATCTTAGCATCTTAGCTTAACTAGGCGTTAATGAAAAATTAAAACTGGATTTGCATTTTATTTGTGAAAATATTTGCTAAAACAGCTTCTTAAATATACTAAACCAAACTAAACATTAATTCCAACAATTTAATTTTATATTCTTGCAAAAACAACTATTTAATATTATAGAATTTTTAAATTTGATATTTTTGTTACTAAGAAAATACAGTTTTGGATCCAATACTTAAATATTTTTTGGAATTCTCTCCTTTAATATAAAAAAATATTTAAAATCAATTACGTATTTTTTAGTTAAAATATGGTTTAAAATTTTTTAGTTTTCGTTTAAAAATTTGAGATATTTTTAAATAACTTTTGTAGTTTTCGTTTAAAAATGTGAGATATTTTTTAGTATATATTTCACAAATTTTATTTGGATTATAAAAATTTGTAATATTAAAAAATGAATCAAAAATTAAAAGATAAATTTATGTAAAGAAAATACAAATAATAATGGTGATAAATAGAGTGTAATCATAAATGAAAAATTTTAATGAGATCAAATAATATAAAAATAATATCTAAAGGAACCAAGGAGCTTTTGCGAGACACAGAACCCATGCTTATAGAGTGCATCCATAGCAGTTCGGAGTTCATTGTTGTTGCATCGCAGTGGCGGCCACGCCCCAAAGGAAAAGGCAAAAGAAACGCGCAACTGAACTTTCGCAACTCCCCGTGCCGCCTTAACCCCCCGAAGGCCCCGTGGAAAGGCCGCCGCCGCTTAACCCTCGCCAGCCGCAGCCACTACAACTGACCCACTCGCTCGCCCGAGAATCCCAGTCCCTCCCTCTCTTTCCCGCCTGTCTGAGCTGCTTTTTATGGAAACCGGCTAAATTCCATTTGATTTGGAAGTCGGGCCAAGAGCCAAAGCCTCGTCTTCTTGTCATCATTTCTCGGCTCTGCTCGCCTTGCCTTTTCTTTCTTTCTTTCTCTGCACGGCGAAAAATAGGAATTTCTCTTCTCGAAAATGCATTTGAAAATCATCATATCATTTCGGATCTTAACTAGGTTTTTTTTAAAATTAAAAAGAATGATTATTATAGATAGTGACTGATTAGGCCAACCAAATAATCTTATCTGTTTGCTCTCCCTTGCTAAAATATGTTTATCTTAATCTCTTTATTTAAAAGCAACAAATTTAGGGCTCTGGAGTAAAGCAATTAACCATACTTAGGGCCGTTTTCTCGACCGCATGTTAAATTTAAAGTGGGTCCTGAAACTTCTAATCACCATAAAGATGAAAAATTTAACATCCGATCGAGAAAACGGTTCTTAAAAAGAACCTATATATTTATTTAAAATTTTGTGTCGTTTTCTCGTCCGCAGGTTAAATTTATTGTATGTCCTGAAACTTATAATTCCCCATAAAAATTAAAAACTTAACATGCGGTCGAGAAAATGGTCCTTAAAAAGAAACATATGTATATATATTTATGTAGATTTTCTTGTAGTAAAACCATAACAATATGATTTTTTTTTTGGTATTTTATTTATGTTATAATTATAAGTTTTATATAAATTATTATTATTTATTATTATTATTTTATATTAAAATTGATATTTTTTTTATTCTATACCTTTAAAATAAATAAAATAATCTATATATTTTTATAATAAATAAAGGTATAGATTAAAAAAAAATGTATTCATTTTAAATTAAAAAATTTAATGTTTTTTTAAGTTTTATTTTTAAAAACTATAGGATTCATAGGTGCGATGTGGAGCCATTAGTTATTTTTGTTGTAAAATAAGTAAGTAAATGTTCCTGCATTTTTCTGAGTGTATTGCATTTCACCCGACTGCCAAGGGCCTTGCAGTTGTTTCAGTTTATTTACTTGAAATTTACATACATATACATACATATGTACATGTTTAAAATGAAAATAAGATATTTTTCGGGATAACAGTAAATGCAATTTTTCTTTTTGATATTTTTATAATCTTAAGAACTCACCGTACGATTTCCGGCGTCAACTGTTGCTGTTTGTTGTTGGGTTCCTTGGAATTGTCACAGTTTTTGTGAAATTTGCATCCAATAATAAAACAATAATCACAAAAAAAAAGCCGCGCAAACAAACAAACAAACCAACACACACGCACACCACGCTCACACACACACACACACACTGGAGCGTGAAACGAGTTTTATTTGCTGCACACAACAACAAAAACAACAACGGCGAAAAGGAAACCGCAATCAGCCAAGGATAAAATGCGATTTGCAATTATAAAATTCCACCGCTTCGCCCGCATTATCGCATATTCGAAATTTCTCTCAGTGTAAGTGGAAGGCAACAGGCGCACACCACTGGCGAAAAAAAAACACAACCAAACACGATGAGCTGGGCGCAAAAAAGGTAAATAAACGCACGAAACGCCGACGATAATTGTAATTTCTGGCGATATTCAATTTACAAGCGTCTTCAACCGAATTCAGCAAAGCAACAACACAAACTGAAAGGAGGCACAATTGTTCCAATTGGAATAAATAACAGAGTGACCGCACTGGTTGTAGATAAATAATACCAAATGGTATTTTTTCAAAAATACCAAATGTCCATCTCTAGCGGTGTTCCTAGCAAAGACACAAAGCATTTAAGCGGGTACTCAACCCATCAAAGGTTGAATTGGTTGCAAACACGGCTACAAATTGGGCGCGTTTTTTAAATATGCATTTTATAATGCAAGATATAAGTACATATGAGTAGAGGTCCTCCGCTTACTAAAATGAAATACAAAACTTTTATTTGTGTACTAATTATTTATTAAAGTTTAATAAATAAATTTGTATTATCCACAGATTGTTCAAGTACTACCCTTTTAAAAAGCATAGCAAAATGGGTAGCAATAAGGCTAGCAAAAAGCAAAGTAAAAATCTTGGCGAAGCCCCAGGTAAAAATCCTAACAAAATGTCTAAAAAAAAGACCAGCAAAAAGCTGAGGAAAATTTCTAGCAAATCGCTTTGCATAAAGCGTGGCATAATGCCTAGCAACAAGTTTAGTAACAAGCCTGGCAATAAGCCAACCCAAAAGCCAGGCAAAAAGACTAGCTATTGGTCTGAAAAAAAACCAAACGGCAAGTCCTACAAAAAGCCAAGCGAAATGGCTAGGAAAATGTGTTCTGGTCTCAGGCATTTATCTAGCTTCCTTAACTCAAGTTTCTCGAGTTTCGATCTAATTGTTTTCGCCTCGCTAGCGGAATGAATCTGTAAACAAAACACAAACAAGTATTAGTGAGCTTAATGCAAATCCGAATATTTCGCAAGATAACAGGGGAGTGTAATGAATTCAAGATGTATTCGACTGATATGGATTATCGCCTATACAATGCAAATAGGTTTTTAAAAATGTAATTCTATAACAAAACATTTTATAAAAATGTTTAGAAATCTTAAATTGTAGAATTAAAATTAAAATCAAAACATTTTGCGTGCAAGAAAATTGTTGAAAATTGTTCGCGTTGCGCGTTTCTTTTGCTGTCTGAATTAGACAACTCATCCATGGGAAATACCTATGCCACTATCTAACTATTTTTGTAATTTTTAAAGACTTATTAATTAAGTATTTATGCTAAATTATCACATTTACTTGCCTGGAACGCCCAAAGAGCGAGGATCCCTCAACTGGTATCTACGCCGGCAAGTGTATGGTCCACGAGTCGATTACTTAGAGATGGCTTTCAATAAGCATCTGGACCAAGTAGTTTGGTACGAAATCGTACGAAATAAGGCCGTAGAGTGGCTTTTATCATACATTTTTAAGAAAGATAATGCAATCTGTGACATTGTGTTATACATTTTTGTTAATATTGTTAAAAAAAGATTTAAATTACTTCACGTCCATATCTCTTAACATCGTAGAGCATTTTAGCGCGGACCTAAACCATGGTGGAGAACTCGGCTAGCCCGAAAGTACCGCGCTTTTAAAATAAATATTTTATTACTTTATACTGTAAAAAACTAGAAAAATTTGTATTAAAAATTAATAAAAGCCATGTAACTGAAACCCGAATACAAATATCGACTGCTTTAAAAATAAGTACTCACAAAAATATGCCAATACTGCCAGCACCAACGGCGTTTGTTCAAAAAGATAACATTTTCACATCACTAAGAAGTACTGATAAAAACTATATTTGTATTTTTCATTTCTCTAAACGGTTGAAGAACAAAAAGGAATAGGAAAAATGCCGGTGAGTAACTGGGAGAGTAAAAAATAAAACGTTTAGATTAATAATGAGTAATTCTTTTTCGGAAAAAAATCTTACAACCCAATCTTTGGTGTCCATGGAAATGGGGACAGGCCTTTCACTCGGAGATTGAGGATTTCCCAGGATCGGTGGGCAACATGGCCCTTTTGCCATTACGTACACAAGTCCGAGGACCAGCGCCCAATGTTGATATTCCCAACGATATCATCGATGAGTCACTGTACTACTGGAAGTCAAACATTTTCTTTCGTACATACGAAGTTAAGGTTAGTAACTGGAACAAAGAAATGAGTCCCAGAGATAAAACGAAGCAACTTAACATTTTAGTATATCATATTTCGAAGAATTCTTAACGTAAATAGTGCCATCGATGGATGGAGTTCTATTAAAGTCAAAATTTTGTTGATACATCAAAATTGAGTGGGCATTCTTATAGGAATGTTATCACAATATAGATTACATGTGTGGAGTTCATTTGATTAAATATTTATAGATTTTTTTTATAAATATTTTCTTTTGCTTTAAATATTTTAAAACCCTATACCAATTTTACAGCCCTTCTAAAAACATTTTCATATTTTTGTTTTCGTATTATTTCAATTATTTATCTGTTTGTTGTATTTATTCCAACGTTCGAAATAACCCCCATACCATATCTAATCGCAGTCGGAAGTGGACCGTGTGCTTATCTACATAACGCTGTACATAACCGAATGTTTGAAACGTTTGGCTCGCTGCACAAGCAAATCGCAGGGCCAACAGGAGCTCTACAGCCTGGCCATCTCCCGATTCGATCTGCCCGGCGATCCGGGATTCCCCCTGAACGCCATATACACCAAACCGGACGATCCCGAGATAATGCGCCAGTATTTTCTGCAACTGCGCCAGGAGACCGGAACGCGGCTGCTGGAGAAAGTCTTCGATACGGCGGATGACAAGCCCAGCAAGTGGTGGATATGCTTCGCCAAGAAGAAGTTCATGGAGAAGAGTCTATCGGGACCGGGAATGTAGACGAGAGCCACCATTTTCGACTGTTAAAAACGTAGTCTTCGTAAAAATACCGAAAAAATACTGCCGACTTCAAAGAATTATTTGGTAAATGCAAAATACCAAAATTAAATCGTGATTTAATAAACTAAAATATAATTAATTGTGGATAAATTTTTTAATCGTGCTTTTTAAAGCGTGATTTAATAAACTAAAATATAATTAATTGTGGATTAATTTTTTTATTGATTTTTGTTAAAGTGTATATAGTCTTGATCTGCATCACTAGACCAGTTAATCTAGCCATGTCCGTTTGTCCGTCTGTCTGTCCGTATCTTGCATATATATATATCTATATGTATATCTAAATTATCTTTATATCTCAGAAATGTAAAATATACCAAAAAAGTACTGCCGACTAGTCAAAATGAAGTCGTGATTTTATAAACTGAAGTATATTTGATTGTATAATTATTTTTATTGATTTGTACGCTTTCAAAAGCGCATATTCACATTTTGGGCAAACTTAAGGGCTAGTAGCGATATTAAACATTGTTTGCTGACAGCTAATTAATACTTTACATACATAAATCTCACTATATTTATAAAATCGATAATAGACAATTGTTTGTACATATTATTTAAACGATAGTTAATTTCAAGCTAAGGCTCCGAAATAATCAAAGCCATGGTTGGTAATCATTTTATAAAATCGTTTTTTTTTCCGCAGATCACTTTCTTTTATGCCTCTTCTTTTCAATTGGAATGCCAATAAACATTTTTATACATACATAGAAATGCACAACTTAAGACTATTAACAACGAAAAAAAAAATTGAAAAAAAATACACAATGTAGGAGTTAGGCTTACAATAGAGCAGGGCGATGCATTCACATACAGATTAACAGGAATGACAGCATTATTTTATGTACAAAAAAAAAGAGAATACTTGCTAGCGCTTAAGGGCTACTTAAACTCCTTGACGATCTCCACGATGCTCTGGTAGGTCCCGGTGACAATTCCCAGCACGGCCACCGTCAGGATGAGGATGTTCTTGATGTATGACCATACGCCCAGGCCCTTGGGCACCGGCGCCCGCGTCACAAAGTCGATCAGCACCGGAATCACGAAGGCCAGACACGTGGAGCACAGCGCTCCGATCAGCGAGATGAACAGATTCAGCTTGGGAACGACCAGCGCAACGCCAACTGAAACGGAGATTTTTTTTATTTATTTGTATTATTTTTTATTATTTTATTATTTTTAAGCAATGTTGAAAAAAATGTATTTTTTATAAAGTTGTTTGACAATTTTCTGTATGATTTTTTTGGTTTCTGTAAAATTCTGTAAACTCTGTCAATAAATAAATATAAATCGCATTTTATATTAAAATTATTAAAAAATATTTAATGTATATTAAGTTCAATAATTCAATAAAAGCGTAAAATTTCTCATTTGTAATTCTAATTTTCTAATTTTTTAACGGTTTACTTGTAAATCTAGTAAGGAAAATGTCTTGTAAAGCCTTATATTTAATTAACATTTATTTCTAAATCAACTTACACGTCATCATCACCATGACAAAACGCAGGCACACCTGCATGGTAATGGGATACTTTTGGGCACAGTTATTGGACCGCTTGAGTGGCGGCCAAAGGATCTTTATCATCACAAAGAACTGGATGGGATAGCCCAGAAAGACGCCCAAGGCGGCCACCACTTTCACCACCTGCGAAAAGCTGCAATAAAACCAAATAATTGATTATAATTAAATAAAACATAATTTTTTTAATTTGGTAACTACTTTAAAAAATTACAACATTTAAATAATTAATAAAAAAATATATAATTTTTTTAAATTGTTAATATTTAAATTGAAACAATAAAAAAAAAATAATTAATAAAAAACAATTGATAAAAATCAATTAAAATACTTTTTTTACATTGTTACTAATATTTAAAAAATCGAAATAATAAATAAAAAATTTTTAATATTAATTTAAAAAAAAATTGACAACTTAAATTTAAATTAAAATAATAAAATCAAAATAATTAATGAAAACAATTAAAATACAACTTTTTTGAAAGTGGTACCTATATATGTACACTTAAAATAACAAAATATCAAATAAAAAACAATACAAATAAAAATTTACAAAAATTGGACAATTTAAATTTAAATTGAAACAATAAAATCGACAAAAATTAATAAAAAGCAATAAAATGAAATTTTTTTAAAATTGAAATAAAAAATTAAAATAATTAACTAAAACAATATAAAAATAAAATTTGTTTAAAAATGTTCCACCATAGAATACAGTTATCAAAGTTATCAAAGATGTATAACATTCTACACAGCTCTACTTACACCTCCTCCACCACGAGATTTAGTGTTATGCTGCCGGCGACATCCTCGCCCCATCGCACGTAGCTCACGAAGCCGGTGAAGATGAACAGGGCCGTGGTGAAGAACATGGTCGAGTTGAGGACTCCGAACCGGGTGCTGAAGTTCTCCGGCCGACGCATCGAGTTCCGGAGCGGCAGGATCAAGGCGATGCCCTCGTAGGAGAACAGGGCGGTGCCGAAGAACAGCGACAACTGGGCGCCGCCCGTAAAGAGGTGCCGATCCCCGACCGACGGCATCGGTCCGTCCGAGAAAGCTATGGTCAGGGTGGCGATCAGGCCGAAGAGCAGGGCCACATTGGCGAACAGCGAGACGGGCGAGATGTACTTGAGATTGGTCATCAGCGAGGGAATCATCGCCGGCAGCAGGGTGATCAGCATCACCATGCTCATGCTGATGTCGATGCCATTCTGCTGCAGGACCTGCAAGTAATATAATTATATATTATTTAGAAAACTTTTCAAAACTGTAATAATTTTTTTTTTTAATTTTATAATACTTTTCAAAACCTTTAATATTGCCTTTTAACGTTACAAATATACAAATTATTTAAATGTTATAAAACTTTTTAAAATCTATAACGTTGTGTAAAAATATTAAAAACATAAAAATGTTTTTTAAATTTTATAATGCTTTTCAAAACCTATAATATTGATTTTAACGTTGTGTAAAAATATTTTTTAATTGCCGATACTTTTTTACTAATTTAAATATGTTTAAAAAATTCGGTAAGATGTAATTAGATACCTAATGATTAAAAATAGCAATATTTTAAAATTTTTATAATACTTTTCAAAACCTATAATTTTGATTTTGAACGATGTATAAAAATATTACAAAAATGCATATGATTTTAAATGTTTTATTTTTATAATTTATAATATTTAAAAATAAAAATATTTTTTAATTGAAGATACTTTTTTACTAATTCAAATATTTTAAACCAAATTGAGACTGTGTGATTAGATAATGAAAAATAGATAACAATATATTAAAATTTGTATAATACTTTTCAAAAACTATAGGTATTTATGCCTTTTCACGCTGTGTTAAAAATATTTTTAAGTGCTCATATTTTTTCAGTGATTATATTATTTGTAAAAAATATGTTAGACGTAATAGACGAGTTAAATGATTAAATAAGTACAAATATTTTATGAAATGCTGATACTTTTTCACAGATTAATATGTTATAAAATCACTGTGGTAACGAATAGCACGGGAAGTGTGTAATTATAATTACATATAATTATTTTTATTTTTCACAAATTTGATATAAGAAGTTTTGTGTGTTAAAGGTGCGATCGTCACTAGTTTTTTTTTTACTTCGCCAAGAGTCGTTTTATTTGATTATATCAATATTATTATATTATTATAATTACGTATAATTATTTTTCGTCACAAATTTGATATAAGAAGTTTTGTGTGTTAAAGGTGCGATCGTCACTAGTTTTTTCCCTCCCACTTAATTAAATGCTCAAACACAACCTACCTGGTGAAGGTTCTCGGTGATGAAGACAAAGTAGATGGCGCAGAATCCGAACTGTGTGACGCAGAGGAACATCTCGACGACGAGCTTCATCACCCGCGACATCTTGCGCAGTGGCCGTGGGCCGTGCTCGAAGCACTTCTCCACCGTCTCCGGATAGTCGAGGAAGTCGACGCCGGGCGTCCGCTCCACGGCGAGAATGGAGCCGCGGATCAGCATGCGCTCGCAGTGGACGCACATCACCGCGATGATGGGCAGCAGGATGGTGGCGCCGGCCAGGCCGCCGTTCTTGAAGCAGTCGCCCATGGCGAACAGGCCGGCGCCCACGCTGCCCTTGAACAGATGGGTGGCCGCCTCCAGTTCGCTGGTCTCGTGGCCGCGCCTGCGCACCGGATCCCCGTTCTCCGGATCGCACTGATCCGGATTTTTCTCCGGATTTGGACTCTTCTCCTGCTGCTGCTGCTGCTGCTGCTGCCTTCCGGTTATTTCCAGTGTCCTTCCCATTTCGCCGGCTGCTTCGATGGCCTTCTTTTCGCTGCGCTGTGGGTTAAATGGAAAATTTTTACCAATTAGTTAGGGATTTTTTTTTGTCATGGTTCTCTCTCTCTCTCTCTTGTTCTTCAGAAAGCTTTAACGGTAGTTGAGTGGAGGGAGGAGGGCGATTAAACACAGTTAGTTCCCTTTTTGGGCACAATCATTTGTAACCCCAGAGGAGTACACATTACCAAAAATATATAATATATCTTAAACACTATAATAAGAAACACTACAAAAATAATAAACATTATAAATTTGATTTAGTAAGCTCAATATTTAGGTAAGCATCTGTTTTATCTCTCTATATTATCCGTTCTTCTCCTCTCAACTTAAATTTTAACCCTAGTAAGCCTACGTTTAAAATTACATTTAAAGGGTAAAAGGAGTACAAATGTACTACAAAAAAGTGCACAGAATAATATATATAGAGAGTCTATAATATCGGTTCTTCTTTTCCTCTCAGAAACTCAAATTTTAACCCTAGAAAGCATACGTTTCCAAATCTTATTTAAAAATGTTTTCGTATGTGAAAAGGGGAGAAGTGTACCGACGGAAAAGTACACATAATATATTTTTTAAAGCACTTGATAAAAAAAAGTTACTGAAATTCAAAGCAAATATAACACTATAAATATGTAAAAAATAAAAAAAGACGGTATAATTTTGAATTAGTAAGCTCCATAGTTATTGGAGCATCTTCTTTATCCTCTCTATATCATCGCTTCCCCTCCTCTTAACTCAAGTTTTAACCCTAGAAAGAATACGTTTCTAAACTTTTATTAAAAATGTTTACG
Organism: Drosophila mimetica; assembly: GCA_037075245.1. NCBI lineage: Eukaryota > Metazoa > Arthropoda > Insecta > Diptera > Drosophilidae > Drosophila > Drosophila mimetica. Next base: position 9,612,943 of record JBAMCH010000005.1, read on the forward strand.
GATGTAAAAAGAGGAGAAATAAATCTCCGGAAAAGTAAATATAATATATTTTATACACATAATAATATTTAGCATCTTCTTTATCCTCTCCATATAATCGGTTATCTTTTTATCAACTCAAGTTTTAACCCTAGAAGGCCTACGTTTACAAATTACATTTAAAAGTAAAATAAAGTAAAAATGTAAATACAGAAAAGTACACATAATAATATATTTTTATCAAGGGTTATATCTTTAAAGCTCTCAATAAAATAGTGACTGATATTCAAAGCAATAAAAAACGGTGTCCCATGATAATGGATTGGCCATTGGCAACATGTTAATTAAGTCAAATGAAGCACCGGTACCGAATGCCAATTAAATTCGTTTAATTCATTATAATTCAAATCGCTTTTAGACTAGTTTGAATCAATGTCAAGCCAATAAAAAATTCGTGGATGTTGTTAAATTAAAAAAATTATGGTTTTTCTTCACTGATGTTTTTTTTGCTTAATTATTTTATACTTTTTTTTGGTACCAAAAATATTCATTGTACAAAAATTTAATTAAAAAAAAAAAAAAATAATAAAAAAATATAAATCTTTTTGCTTCTAACATATTTTCGAATATTACAAAGTAAGAAAAACAAGTTTTAGATCTAATATATGTTGATATCCATATTTTGTTGGTGCACACACGCGCAGTAAACCATAAACTATTGGCGCACTTGATGAGAACAACACACTTTTAAAACCCGGGAAGTTGGAAATTAAGCCGCCAAGGCCACAACACTTAATTATTCACAATTTGCACTTTTCATTTCTTATTTCTATCCAGACACATTTGGTCTTTGCACAGATTCCGCAGCATTAATTGTATTAAATCACTGATAAGCGCATTTGCAAAGTATTAAATATCTATTTATTCAGTCGACCAGCGATGTTCACCTGTTGATAATGATGGCTGCGAATAAATATTTCACCGCGGTATCGCCAAATCGCAAAAAAAATGAGGACCGCTCACGGCAAGAACTCAAACCAGACTCAATGCTCGAGTTGGCCAACAGAAGCGAACAGCAAAATTGTAAAAGGCAAAAGTCGGAAAGCGAAAATACGAAAAAAATAAAGAGCGGGCGTCTGTCTGTGTGAGCAATGCAAAAATGCGCATAACGTTTAACCCCTGCACTATTTCCTAAAAACTATTTCCCATTTGAATCTGAAAAGGGTCCATGATTTTTCAACAATATTTTATGATTTTAAAATATATTTAAATTAATACATACACTGAAGAAAAAAATTATCATAGAAACTAAACTAATGTATATTAAATCTAAACTACTGAGCTTCAAAATTATCTTAATAAGATGAGTATTACATTAATACTGTCAGAAGTGTTAAAATTAAAAGTTGGGTGTGAATACCACAGAGTTCAGATAGAATATTATTTAGTATTAATCAATACCACACTTTTTACTGGATCTAGTATATTTTAGATTTTTGTATGTTATTTTATATTACAAAATAGTACAATTATAATATTTAGTATGAAATTAATACTTAAGAGTTCAATTATAGTATTATATTATTTAGTATTAATTCAACACCACAACTTTATACTGGATCTAGTATATTTTAGATTTTTTTATACTAGACCTAGTATATTTCAATACAAGTTTTAAGAATTTTTTTGGGTGTAGCTAATATTAGTTAATTTCCGTGTCGCAAAACAATGGTTAAAAATTTTCTCTATATATCACATATTTTTAAATTCTCGTATCAAATAATGAAGAAATATCGGAATAAGTGAAATCTCCAACAAACAAGGGGTTAAGATGCGTGGGAGACTGAGACAGTGTGAGATCTATTCCGATCTTATTATCGGTAATTGTTTCGAAAGCTTTATTCGCAACTGGTATGTCTGGTGACTCAACGTAGACTCAACTTAGAAATTCACTTTCCCCCGAGGACTTGTCACTTCTGAGTGGAAAATTACGGTGGAAATGCATTGAACCGAGGGCAGATGGAAAATAGCAGGCAGCCACTCATCGATAAACGATAAGATGAGTCGCTTTTCGTCATGGATCATTGATTAATTCTAATCTCTAGACTAAAGTACTCTTTCATTAAGTGTTTACTATTCGTTAGCTAAGATTATTAAAAAGGTAAGTAAGGGAAAACATTAAAAACAAACGAAAGTTTAATGATCCTAAAACAATTAGTATTCCGAATTCAACAGGAGCTTAGAAAAATCCCCCCTGAAACGATTGTAATTTCAGAGGAAATAAATTGTACAGATCAAGATCAGATAAGCGGAATAAAAAAAAGAAAAAAGTTTGCATAATTTTTAGCTGATGGAAATTAATAGAATTTAATTGCTCCTAATTAATGCATATGAATTTTATTAATTGTTTTACTAGGAAAAATACAAAATTTCTCTCTACGTACGTTTATTTGATCGAATCAATTATTTTTTTTAGCTTCTATCATCGCTTGAGTCTTTTTTATAAATATGCTAATTGTTGAAGTAATTAATGCGGCAGGTAACATAGAGTTCACCGGATAAATCCGCTTTTAACTTACCTTTCAGTTTGGCTAAGCAGAAATGTTATTGTTTTGTTTTTTAGCTGAAGTAATTAAAAACGCTTAACTGATCCTATAAAAATATACATTGTGCAAAAGCATTTTCGGTTATCATTTTTGGAATATCTTAAAAGCGAGCTCTAATTTATTTAATAGGATCCACAGAACATACGGCTCTAAATCGAAAATCTATGGTCGTCATGCAATGTTAGTTTATTAATTTACTATTAACATTTGGAACATTATAGAACGTCATAGGTATTTCAAAGAAAATTTATTTATATTGTTTCGCGGCACGGAAATTAACTAAGGTAATTAGCTACACCCAAAAAAAAATTCTTAAAACTTGTTATATTAAAATATACTAAGTCTAGTATAACAGTGTAAAATACACTAGATCTAGTATAAAAGTGTGGTGTCGAATTAATACTAATATCTAAACTCTTTAGTATCAATTTTTATACTAAATATTATAAAGTTGTATACCAAAAGTTTAATTTCAACACTTCTACAGTAACCATGTAAAAATATACTAGATCAAGTAAAAAAGTGTGGTATTAGTTAATACTGAATAATATTAATAAAAAAATATTATCATTTTCAAACTACATATTATAAAGTTCTATACCAAAAGTTTAATTTCAAAAATTCTACAGTATTAATTTAATACTCATCTTATTAAGATGATCATTTTTTTCGGTGCATTATTAGGTATTATAGGTAAATAAACACACAAATTACAAGTAAACTAACTCGAAAATAATTGACAATTTTAGAACCGTTTTTCAGTAGCCAAGTTTATTACTTTCTGTTTTTTTTTTTATTTTACTTTCAATAAATTTGCAAAAAACTCAAGTGATCCCTTTATATTTATAGACACTACGCCGTCGTATGTACATTTATGGGCAGTAAAAATGTTGTCATTCATCATTCAAAGTTAGTTAATTTATTTATTTGCTCGCTGTCGGCTATTCAAGTGTATTTTAAGAGTACAATGTTGGATTCGTAACGCTGATTGCGTCACGACATTGGGTACCGATAGATATATATATATATAAAAGGGTTGTGGTTGGGGGTTTCCACCGGCAGGAAGTGGTTAGATCAGGTTCAAGGATCCGGTCGCGTTCCGGAATTCGACTTGATTTTAAACCTGCACGTGCTCATCGCATCGAATTCTTGGGCGTAGCATGAATATTGCACATAGTAGGTAGTAATATAACGTAAAGAGCACCGCATTCGTGATCGTTACACCTTTACCTTAACCCCCTGCAGCCCCCCGGGGGCCAAGCAATCGAAGACGCACGGAAATTTACCGCCCTGATTGAAGAAGCGCCAGTTAAATGAATTGCACGGAATCAAAGTTCTCCGGTCTGCTGCTGCATCTCACTTCTTCCAATCAACCGATCGATCGATCGATCGATGTTTACGGAATTCAGCAATTGGATTATATAAGGGGTACTAAAAACAAATGCATAACAAAGAGCAGGGGCGCCCAAGGGTTAGGATATATTTTCTTTAGTTTAAAAAAAAAATTAACAAATTTCTCATTGATTAGTTTCCAACTATTATATTATATGATCTTTATAGCGGAACCCCCTTTATAAAGAAAACCCCCTTTTAGTGCGCACCTGACTTCCGCTATGCATATCCAACAACATTGCAGTTCCCATTCATCGTTTGAGTTGAAGGTCGTTGGCAAAACGGTTTCGATTAGATTGATTTGGTTCGGATCGGATTAGATTAGTGTAATTCCCATACAGGGAGATAGAGCTCTCGAGATATGATTCCCCGTATGGCTCTTAACCAGTTTCCTCCAGATGAAAGCGAAAGTCGACATGCGATAGCTATATCAGAATGCGATTTATGGATTCTTTCGAAACGAGGTCAATGTCAAAGCTAATTTGGAGTATTCACAATTTCAAAGAACCCGTTCCGCAACTTTATTAGTATTCGGCTCACTATTTTTTAAACTATTTCAAGCACGTTTTTTGTACCGAAAAATAATTTGCGATTCAGCATAATAATTTTGACACGCTTTGTGTGTGGGAACTCCTAGGTGAACTCCATGAGAAGCGCAGAGAAGGGCGCATTATGTTTATTCGGTTATTTCGATATTTCCTTTCGCCAAAAACTCATTCTAATCCAAAGCATTGTCATTTCAAGTACTTGAGCCCCAAAAAATCACAGCTGTCAAGTTCTTGTCATTTTGCGATGACGTCAAAACGAACGTCGCATCGTTTATTCTCACTTAATATCTATAAAAAAAAAAATCAATTATCATAAGTAAAATGCGCTGTACGCTTGCTAGGCAAAAAAAAAACACTTAGATATATATCTACGTATATAAATGGGTGTTTCTTTTGGTGATAATAAATTCGCAATTTAAGGATTAAGATTAGGTATAATAGGTATAAAATATTGCTCTACAATGTTTTTGATTGTGATATGTTGATAATACTTCTAAGATAGTGAAGTGATCCTTTAATGTTGTATTACTTTTTTGGTGATTTTGTTTACATTATTTGTTATGGCGATTTTCCATTATCTTTAACTAAAGCTTTGAATTTGAGGTTCGATCGACTATCCATTTTAGATACTCATGATCTTTTGCTGTTCCTGTATTGTTCGATCCTAAAGATTAATAATAATTTTGAATCCTCTTGATTTCTATAACATTTTAAGTCGCGGTTGCTTTAGCAATAATATAGTGATGCATGGCGAAGTCCGTAGTTTATCTGCTCTTCTGAGTATGTTATCGTAATAATTTATACGTTCCTAAATAATAGTTGTCGATCCTTTGTTCTGTATAATATTTGTTGATCGTCTGCTCTCTTGAGAAGAATATATTCTCCGGATGATCTTCTGGGACGTTCGAAACTTGGCTTTCGAACTCAGGAACTCAGTGCACCTCCTCCTCTCCAAAGTGCTTGACAATTTGCTTGAGACTCTCGTAGGAGCCGGTGAAGAAGCCTAGCAATGCCATCACCAGAATGACGAGGTTTTTCACGCAAATCCAAACGCCCGGACCCTTGTTCAGCTCACTCCTGGCGATCAGCTCGATGACGGGCGGAAAGACGAGGGCCAAGGCCGTTGAGCACAGCGCTCCGATGAGCGAGATGAAGAGTCCCAGGGCCGGAACCATTTCCGCGATGGCAACTGCGAGGAGTTGAGTTTTGAGTGAGTTTTCCCTCCATTTTGGTCCCTCAAGCCGGATACTTACGAGTCAGTAGGACCATAAACGTGCGAAAGCCCAGCTCTCCAATGAGCGAACGTCCCTGAATGCCGCACATTTGCTTTGCACCCGGCCACATGATCTGGATGGCGACGAAGAATTGCAGCGGATAGCCGAGAAGAACGCCAGCGGAGACCATCAGCTTGACGGCCTGGGCCAGTCTGTGGATCCAAGGGTGATCATAAGATGATGATCTAAGTGGCTAACTAGATCAACTTGGCCAAAACTCACATGGTATCGCCCAGATTGAGGGTCAGACTGCCGCCAACCTGCTCACCCCACTTCATATAGCCCACGGAGCCGGCGAACATGAACATGACGGAGACGAGGAACATGCCCACATTGAGCACGCCCAGGGGCCGCTCGAACTGGTGCGGCTTGCGCATGGCGTTCTTCAGCGGCATCACCAAAGCGATGCCCTCGAAGGCAAAGATGGCGGTGCCGAAGAAGAGTGCCAGCTGTGAGCCATTCGTCCAGAGGGCGCGTTCCCCCACCTCCGGCAGTCCGTCCTTCAGCGCATAGTACAGTGTGATGGCCAGGCCCACGATCATGCACACATTGGCGAACATCGAGACGGGTGTGAGCCACTTCAGGTTGGTGATCAGCGAGCTGAGGAGCACGGGCACAAAGGCCAGCAGCATCACCAGATGGACGTTCATGTCAATGTCGTAGGCTTGCAGGATCTTCGATTTTGGAAATTAGTTTCCTATAAGCTTCCATCTCTGGGATAAGGAATTGGAGATCCCAACTCACCTGCTTCAGATTCGTGCTGATGAACACAAAGTAGATGCAACAGAAGCCCAACTGGGTAACGCAAATGAATATGTCCACCAGACGTCCCATCGTTCGCGACCAGCCCCTCAACTTGGGCGGACCGTTCTCGAAGCACTGCTCCACCGTCTGGGCGTAGTCCGCGCACACGGCCTCCCCCTTCAAATCGCGCATCTTCTTCGAGCACGTGACCAGAACGTGCTGGCAGTGGATGGAGACCACCGCTATCACCACGGTTAGGAGGGGGGCCATCAGGAGGCCGCCGTTCTTGAACGCATCCCCCATGGCGAACAGGCCGGGTCCAATGTTGCCCTTGAACAGGTGCACGATCGTCTCCAGATAGCTTAAAGATCAGAGATAATCTTGAGGGTTTTAGGGATCCTTGATGGAGGAATTAGGTGTTTAGGAGTTTTTCGCTGATATGGCAACTCCATTCGGTGTTAGTAGGTTTCTTTACAGAGGTGGCATCCAATGGCGGGATCAGATGGGTTATTGATCATCTTCGGGTTAGGGTTTTCGGGATTTATAACATAGCCCATGTGGGATCGAGGTTAGGGATCCTTGATGGAGGAAATGGTTGCTTAGGAGTTTTCCACTGATATGGCAACTCCATTCGGTGTTAGTAGGTTTCTTTATAGAGGTGGCATCCAATTGCGAGATATGATGGGTTATAGGAGCTCAGTTATTGATTATCTTCGGGTTAGGGTTTTTGGGACTTATGGGTTATGTACCCAGGTGTGGGGATTTCGTTTGGGATCGAGGTTAGTAGGTGGGAATCGGTGCTGATGAATTGGATTATAGCTGGATTTATTCGGGGTAGTTTTGGGTAAAGGGTGGTTTTTATTAGCTTAAAGCACAGAAATCATCTCTGGGATTATAGGGTTATCTGTGATGTAGGATCTGGGTGTTTGAGAATTTTCCACTGATACGGTAACTCCATTTCATGGATACGGTAACTCCATTCGGTTTTAGTAGGTTTCTTTATAGTGGTGGCATCCAATGATGGAATCAAATGGTTTAGAGGAACTCAGTTATTGATCATCTTCGGGTTAAGGTCTTCGGCTTTTGGAACTTGTTACTAAGTCCATGGGTTAGGATTTTGTTTGGGATCGAGGTTAGTTGATTGGAATCGGTGACTTGTGCACTTTTTGGTGATGAATTAGTTCAAAGCTGGATTTTTGCAAGGTAGATTTTGGCAAAGGTTGGCTCGCAAAAGGATTTTATTACAGGAACTTGGTTAAACGCTGTCCTAACCAGCGATTATTAGTTGGTTTAAGGCTGGGGATCAGGATCAGGACTTAGGCATGGTTATTTTCGCAAGCAGGGTTAGTTGGATAAAGCAGGAATTCAGGATTTTGGATTGGCTACACTTAAAATTCGATTCTTTTTTCTTAAACTAAAGCATTTGGTTAGGCTTAGATCGAAGGTTAGTACGGGTTTGGCTTTGGTTAGTGGTGGTTTAGTTAGCAGGTTGTTGGTTGGATTTGGGTTGGGTTTTGTCAGGCGGGTTACGGGGAGCAAGCAGTTGGGGATTTGCCACATGCAGCCATACCTTGTGGGCGGATGGTAGTCCGCATCGTGGTCCTCTTTCTTGGCCAGCTTGGCCGCTCCACCTGCCGCTTCGCCTGTCGCCTGTCCTCCCTCCACAGTTTCCTGCTTCGGAACTGTCGCAGTCTGATTTTTTGGCGCCTTTCGGTTTAAAGTTAGGGGTTTTTTATGGGCGGAAAAAAATAAGAACAAAAGCTTAAAGTGTAAATTAAAGTATAGGTTTTTTACAGATATAGGAACACGTCTTTTGCGTATAATTTCGCTCGATTCGCTTCTTGATGGTTTTTAATTGACCGATGAAAACGCCAGCCCCTCAAGTGTTTCCGCCTGTCAGTCTGCATGATCAAGTTCAAAGACAGAGGAGCTCTTATCCGGGGAATCACAGATCAACCCGTGCACATACTACTTAATTCCACATGACTGGACAATTTGGTATCGTGCAGTAAATTAAATCGGGGATTTCCATCGCAAAGCGACAGATGGAAAAGTTCTCCGCACATTTCGGTGATAAGAGCGCCAATGTTTCGGGATATTTGCGGACCAGGCCCATAAATACGGACCACAAACTAAATCAAAGCCAATTAAACGGATCCATAAAAGCCAACCGCAAAGCAAGCTAAATGCTATCTATCGCTTTATCTATATATAGTGTCGGCTAGATTGGTGGCCTTTCGATGACACCTTTCGAACGTTTGCCAACAGACCAACCAACCGATATCTGCGTCTATGTCTATAGCTATATCTATATCTATGTCTATAGCACGTGCCCGACTCGAGCATCGGAGTTCAACGGGTCTAATTGAAACTTGTAGATAATCTCGAAAAAGCGTTAACATTGTTATAAAGCTAACTGCGTTGTTAAAAAACCAATTATAAGTAAAAAATAAAAAAAAAATAAAAAGAAAAATAAATAAAATAAATAAAAACATAAATAAAATAAAAAAAAAAAATAAATAAAAAAAATAAAATAAAACATAAAAATATAATAATACAATAAAATAAAAAAAATAAAATAACAATAAAAAATAAATAAAAAAAAAATAATAATAAAATAAAATAAGAAAAAAACTAATAATATTCTCTTAAATTACCTCAAGAAAAACCTGCTTGTAAATTCGACTCATTTAAATAATTTCCAATCAATTCGTGCCTTGCAATAGAATCCCATCACGTTCTTGTATTATTCATTTCACAAGTCACTTTTCACCGACATCGGAAAAACCCACGTTCATTCACAATATTTAAATCACCATCGATAAGTTGCTATCAAGGATTTATGACTGCAATATTGAACATACGAAGCATTAATTGAGATAGATGGCAAGTGATTTATGGGCCACTTTGTCAGTTGGACTACAAATGAAGTTGTCGAAAGTGTCACAGACCCGTTTTCAAAATCCCTTGTTGCCAGCTACCTCATATATGTATATACTATATAGGATGGTATATCTATCGAGGGTTCTAAGTGAATCTTAAGTGTCGTAAATAACGAGCGACTTATCGCCAAACTGATTTTGCTTTCGCTGCCCATCACTCGTCTCCGCTCTTAAAAGCTCGTTTAGATTATGGTCTCACATGTGGTATACGCAATCAGCTGGAGGACATGGCGCCCCTGACGTATACGTGATATTTAAAAGGGTACTCCACATAGTTCGCCTGAAACCTTGTGTAAATCTAGACAATTATTTCCGCTGCTTATCGGCAGTTAAAGTAGTTAAGACAAACTGTAAATTGTTATGATCCTACACTGCCCACTGGGCATTGTGGTTATGGAGGAAAATTTGGTTGATTTGGGGATTATTGTTGGTCAAATATCTAGTTTTTATTGCTTTGCAGAACTTAAAGTTCTGTTTTTTGCACTTAAATAATGTAATTAAATATTTCATCTAAATAGGAAATTTAGTGGAAAAGTTCTGATTAAAAAAATTATTAATATATATATTGAAAAAAATATATATCATTTTTTTTGCTTCGCAGAACTTAAAGATCCAGTTTGTGCACTTAAATAATTTAAGTAATTATTTCATCTTATAAAAAAATAATTAGGAAAAAATCGGACTATAAAAATATTTAATTTTATATTTTATTAATATTAATAATTCATAATAATATATTATTATTGTTTTAAGATGGTCGTTTTAGGGTATTAAAAGAGGAGGCATTCAGGCGATTGCCTTTGTGTTCTGTCACTAATTAAATAAGTGAAAACTATAGAGGTAGGCCATGGGCGTGGCGGGGGGAGGGAAGTGGGCGGTAAAGGGGTAGACACCACAATACCCTTGAGCAGCTTCAACTTCATTTAATCTAGACCAGACTTTTACCGTGGAAAGTAGACTGGCATGCCGTCAATTAATGACAGATAACACCAGATAGAACGGCGGTCTTCAAGTGCGTGGTGTTGCCCACCCCCCCAACACCTCCCGAAAGCCGCCCCCTCTTAACCCATGGCAGCCCCCATTGGCAAACTGTCAACAGGGCCGCACTGATATTATTTATGTGCGGTCTCATTTCCCTTCGTTTTTTTGTAGTTTTTTGTTGTATTTTTGTATTTTTTTTGCTTCTTGAATTGAGCAATATCTTCGAGTGGAAAATTTTCCACGCCTCACGGTGCGTCGCCTGCTCTGCTCTGGTCTGATCTGTTCGCTCTGACGAGGGTTCACTGCACTTGGGAGCAACACAAAAATGTTTAATTTCTCCTTTATTAATGTTGCCGGAAATCTGGCAAGCTCAAAGGGAACCTTGATTGGCCTTTATTGGCAAAGCTTTTGTGCGCCACACAAATGCATTCGGAAAAAAGATTCCATTAAGTGGGATATTTGCTTTAAAGGCAACCAAAGATATCTCTTTTTATAAATAATAAATTAAAGAAATTAAAAAAAAAATAAAAAATAATAATTTTTTTTATTTTTTATATGTAACTCCTTAGATCTTGCTTTTATGTCATCCTACAATATTTTTAAAATTTATAAATAATAATAAATAGCAATTTCTAAACCAACAAGATCTCTTTTTATAAATAAAAAAAAAATAAAAAAAATAATCCAATTTTTTTTTTACTTTATTTATAACTTCTTAGACCTTAGGCCTTGTATGACATCCTATGACATTTCTTATATTTATAAATAATAATATATATCAACTTCTAAAAAAAAAAAAAAATTTTTTAATAAAACTCCTAATAATAATTGCTAAGATGTAATATGGCTGATTGTAACAGTGTACAGATAGAGTTAAATACAAAATAGTGTTTGGTGTCTGGTCCAGAACAAGTTCTGACCTTGATTAGGCGTAAATGCATTAAAAGTGTGTGATTTTCCATTTTCCATCATTTGCATTTTCAAGCGGTTTTTTCGCCGCCAAATACCTCAGGCGTAACTATACAAAAATTCAGGGGTGTCGACCAAAGGGGGATTTTGTTTTCGTTGCCACAAATCATTGGTAATCTTTCACTGACGATAAGTGACAGCAGATCCATAAATCGAAGCCACCAGATAAGCAGGAATTTCGCACTTATCGATGATTTCGTTTAACGGAAGTTGATGCCAATATTACAGGCTTATGGCGATAAAAAATTAATTCCCTAGTTTATTGGATTTTAATTTATATAGTTAGGATCTTTTAAAATGCATTAAAAGTTAATAATATTACCAAACTATCTTATGGGTTTAAAAAAAGAGAATATCATATAAATCAAGTTTTTCACAAAGCATTTTTCTAATTAGTTTTTTTCTTTGGTTTTTTATGCATACTTCATGGGAAATACTTAGTGTTATTTATTGGAACCCCCTTGGAAAACGAAACTTCAGCGTCATGTTTATACAATTGTTTGCATACCTAATGAGTTGGGCTTTGATATTATTTTACCACATTCCATAGCTTAATTGCTGTTATTAGACGGGCTTATCGCTATTAAATTCTTCCCCCCCTGGAAAAACTGCACCCCCAACTCTGCTTTTGACCAAGAAAAATGCAACAGCTGTTTTCAAAACATTTGTTAATTTTTTTCTTTTTCTGTCTTTTGAACGGGATTTTTTTTTTCGATTTTTACCAAAAAAAAGTTGTCTTTATTTTTGGGTTTTGATTTTTGTTGTTGTTGTTTGACAACCGGCAAAATTAACTCGTTTTTTTGTGCGTCGTAATTTTTCGGTTTTTTGTTTGTGTCTCTCTTTTTTTTGGGTTTCACTTTTGCGTTTTGGGTTTTCTTTTTTTAGGCATGTGTCTTAAATTTAACGATTGCATTTTAATTACACACCTCGGCATCCATGTTGCTGTTGTTGTTGTAGCTCTTCGTCGTTCTTGTCCCAGAAGTCGGTCAAAAAATTAAGCAAAACAAACGGGGGACAAAAAAAGTTTTTAAAAAGAACGCACGTAATTTGCTTGTTCTTGATCTTAATGATTTATTTTGGTAGCCTGCATTTGGCCGGCGATCTTTTATTTTTCGCTCTTCTTTGAGGATGCGGATGCGGTTAGATTCTAGGCCTTTTTAGCCTTTGACGATCTGTGTTCACTGTGTGTTAATCGCTCCACGAAAAATTCAAGACTGACGACCGGCGAAGCGGCGACAATCGTTTGCTTATTCGGACTGCCAGCGAGTGGAAGTGAGATGGGTGACGGTACACTGGGGGAAAAAACCAGGAAAAAAACTAATCTCTTAAGTAGATACATTTCTATTTAAAGGAAGCAACTTTTTATTTATTTAATTTATTTAAAAATTAAATTTTTTTTTTATTCAACTTTAGTGCAATTGCAAACAAAAATGTGTTTCCTGTTTTAAATATTTTTTTAAAGAATCCTTTTTTCGAAGTGAAGGTTAATTTTGCTTTTTGGGAGTCAGGAAAAATACATCTTTTAGATAGATACATACATTTGTAATAATAAAAGCAACTGATTTGGTTTATTATTTATTTAATTTATATTTATTTGCTGTCAGATTCGTTTGGAAAAAAACCTAAAATTCAGCTGTAGTAAAAAAATTTCAAAATTCATCAACAAATGATGTGCAGTGTACACACAATTTCATAGAAAACTTTTTTTAAGAATTTTTATTTATTGTCTTTACTTAAAATAAATTTTAAACAAAATATATTTTAAACAAAAAGCGAAGAATGTATTAAAAAAAATTCAAAAAATTACACAAATAGTTTGTTTTCTTTTTCAATTTTATTTTAAGAATACTTTTTTAGAGCAAAAGGGTTATTTTGCATTTTTTGCGAGTGTACAAAATGGAAGAGAGCATCTCCCACACCCCACCTCTCTTTCTCGTGCTCTCTCCCGCTCACTCCTTTGCTGGCTCATTACAAAAAAATTCGACAGATGGGAGTGCGAAAGGGATGGCTGACCAACAGGTTGTCGATCAGCTGTTATAATTATATCGCATAGTTCGCATAGCTAGCCACAGGTGGCGCTGCCATGAGTGAATGAAGTCAATTAATGAATGGAATAAGTAAGCAACAAGATAACAGACTAAGTGCTTCGCTAATTAAACGATAGACTAAAAAGAAGTTAACAAAAGAATTTCAAATTAATAATTATATACAACATTTTTGTTTTCTTAAGTTATTTGCTTAAGTTATTCTAAAAAGTAAAGAATTAAGTTTAATAATCTTATCAGTTTGCACAGTTTATTTTAAAATTCATTTATTATTATTGATTTGTATAAAAATAAATTAAGGCTGTAAGAGAACAAAGAATTCCACTAATAAATGTGCACAATAAAAAATAATTACCAACTATAGAATAAAAATATATTTTTTTCTTAATTAAAAAATAAGTTTAGCATTGAAAATAACATGAAACGATTTTTCAAATTTTTTCGACTCTAAATTTACCAATATATGGGCATATGAGCATCATGATTGATTCCTTCGCTTTTCTTCCAGTGTAGACCCCTTCCATGGGGTTCTATTGCGGGAGACACGCCAACTATTTGAGCAGATCGCTCAATTGGAGACGGGCGGCGACCTCAGAGCACAAAGAAGCGCCAATTCGACCCTGGGACCCTGTCCCTGGCCTTGAAAATACATGGTGAGTCCATAGAACCATAGATATACGACTAGCCACCTCAGTAGATCGAACATTGTCCTCTGATTTGACATGATTCTCTTTTGCCTTGGACGATGCGTGGTTGGATGGGTGGAATGGCTATAGAAAGAATCACATTTTGGGTCAGCCGACCCAATGACGAACTCAATCTAGCTAAGAACGTAATGGGATCGAAAGTCTATACACGTAATACTCTTACGAAAGATTAAGATATTTTGCCAAAACGCGAGATTATATAAAATATCAATATATAAAATTATAAAACTAATTCTTAGTGCTCAAATTTTTAACTTTCTAAATTCTACAAAACTTGCAAAACTGTATTAAATTAAATTATATTTTTATAGAGCATCCAAAATTTAGTTTCAGAAGGTGATAATTTTTTTTGTATGCCTTTAAATTCTTTCAAACCAAAACAAGAACAACTTAATACAAATAAATAAAATGTGCTAGTCGGTTATTTTATATATGGATTGTTTTCATTCAAGTGTCGTCGAACTTGAGCTTATGGTTTTCAATTATGTTCTGAATCAGCGCACAAATATTCAATATTTCCATCACTATAAGCTGGATCATCTTTTTGAGGGTGAAGCAGTCCATTGGGTGTGTATAAATAAATATATAGTTTTTTTGATGGCTTTCAAAGCAGCTTAATTTATGAGAAAACGTGAAAATTTTCCACTATCGCGTGCCAAAAGCCACATTTTTATGTTGTGCGTTCATGTTTATGTATTTCATTGTGTTTTTGAGTGCTTTTTTAATATTTATTATTATTATTAATAAATTACATTAAGTAAATAATTTAGACTAAAATAAATATTAAATATATTTAAAAAAAATTAATTAGGTAAATAATTTTGATAAAAAAAATAAAAGATATATTTAAAAAAATTAATTATTTTGAATAAATAAATACTTAAATATTAGCTATATTAAAAAGAAATTATGTAAATAATTTAGAAAAAAATACATATTATATATATTTAAAAAAAATAAATTAAGTAAATAATTTTAATAAAAATAAATATTAGATATATTAAAAAAAATAATTCATTAAATAATTTTGAATAAATAAATATTTAAATATTAGATATATTAAAAAGAAATTATTATTTATATGAATAAAAATGGGGAAAATAATGTTGATTAAAATAAATGTAAAATTGTATTTCGAATAAATATCAATTATAATTGTACCATATTTGGTTTCCTTTTATAAAACCCGCCGAGTAATTTAACCTCCATTGAAAATCCCGCTAACTTTCGCTTTCAACGTCGCACAAAGTCTTTCAACTTCTTAACTCATCCAAAACAGGTAGTTCTGCTTCAGCTTCTGCCGTATACCCTCATAATATATGTAGTATAAGTCGTATGTCTCTGTATCTGACATCTATGTGGAACCCCTGACATGCTTGGCTTCTGTTTAGATCGCCGGCCGAAAAGAAAACTTGCAATTAAAAATGCTTTGCTTTTATTTCGCTGTCTTTCTCCAGTGCGAGTGCGGCTTTTGTTTATATTATTCAGTGGATTATTGTTATTAAAAGTCATGCGGACAGTCCCCCTTTTATTCGCATGAGGCGTTTTCGAAGCGTTTTCGTCAATTGCCGTTGGCTCGAAACGTTAAACGTTTTTTTTAGTGACGCTCCAGTAAGTACGAATAACCAGAGAATATTATTGTCTTAGTGCTGGTAATTATCCAGTGACAGATAGACATACCTGATTTTAAGGGCGGGGGGTCACCGCCCCACGGCGAAAGTCACCAACAACAAGCCAAAAACCAAAAAAATATATATATTAAAAAAGTCGGCAGAAAATTATGAAAACGTAGAAAGTGAAAGATCTGAAGAGTCGGCGGTGCGGATTAAGACATTGTCGCCATATCCGAAACGGAAATCTTGATCTCTTAGCTCAACATTCTGCGACTGTTCCAAGTCACTTCACGCCATTGTCACCGTATCCGAAAGCGAAACTGTGATCTGAGATTTTCGAGAAGGATTATAAAGGCATTCTTTCATATATCTTTTTGAGCTCTAAAATATTTACCTAAAAAATGTATACATTTTTACAAGATCTACAATAATATTAAATGCATACCAATTTTTTACTAAAATGTTCATTTAAAGTACAAGATCTCTCCTTTATATTAATATTTTAATTAAAATATTTATTACTTTATTTTAGTCAGTTACTTTACGTTTTACTTTATATTTATTAAAATTCAATAAAATAAAATATATCAATAAAATAAAATTGAATTAAAGCGTTTTTTTTAATAGTATTAAGTACACTTTATTTCCACTTCACACCAATATTTTAATTATACTATTTTTTTAAAAGTAAAAATAATATTTATTACATTTTATGTTACCTTCGTACCAATATTTTAATATTTTTTGTAGAGTATTACAACATTATGAAATATTTAATTTTAATATTTTAAAATATATTGTAAATAATTTTTGGAATATTATAATTTAAATGGTTTATTTAAAGTAAAAAATCGGGAATATTATGAAATATTTTATTTTAATATTTTATAATATATTTCTTATATATTTTTATTAATGTTTTATTTAAAGTACAAGATGTGCAATGTTATTGTTATATTTAAACTTCACACCAAAATTTTAATTAAAATAGTTTCTTAAAGTACAATTAATATTAAACAGACTTTATGTTCTTTATATACCAATATTTTTATAAAACTGGTTTATTTAAAGTAGAAAATCGACAATATTATTAAATATTTCATTTTCATATATTATAATATTTTGTAAATATTTGTATAAATATTTTAATTTAAATGTTTTATTTAAAGTAGAAAATCGGCAATATTATTAAATATTTTCTTTTAATATTTTATAATATTTTGTAAATATTTTTATTAATATATATTATTTATTTAAAGTACCAGATCTACAAAGTTATTCAATACACTTAATTTACTCTTTACACCAATGCCCACATTAATTGAATTGCTTAGCAGCTAATAAATTTGGTTCCCACATACTAATGATTATTTTCTTTTAATTTATCGCCTTCGCCAGCAATTCCATTCCAGTCCAAACACAGTTGGGTGATCGGATGAGCCATCGGATTGAATTGTCGTCATTGCCAGCAATTTAATGTTGGCTTTTAGAGCCTGTGCCCCGCCCCCCTCCTCTCAAGCCGCCCACCGCTGGACAAGTCCGACCTGTTGGCCCACCTCCGGCGCCTGATCCTCCAGAAAGCCAAAAGCGGCGTGTCGCCCAAGTGGGTCACCATATACCAAGGTACCAGGGTGTATATATATGTACCCAAAGCAAATGACCTGGCCGAGATTGCCACCACATGCTGGCTCATCCGATCTGCTGAGATGCGTGCCTCCATAAAGCCGAATCACTTGGGGAGCACTCAAGCTCACACAGCTCACAGTTCTCTTCGAACTCTGTTCCTATGCCATGCACTGAAAATAAATGTTGAAAATATTTTCATTACATTTAAATCGTGATTTTATTTCGTTTCCTTTGGTAATTAATATTTATTTATCATTTTTATACAAAACCTTTTTGACCGAAAGAAATGGTTTAAAAAATATTTAACCATAAAAATAGGTTTATTTGTGTTAAAATAATAAATAAATAAATAATACATTTTTATACAAAACCATTTTGACCGAAAGAAATATTTAAAAAATATTTAACCAATTGTTAGAATAAAAACAATTTTTCCTACTTTAAATTAATTACTTAGAGTATTCCGGATTTTAGTTGCTTTTAAATTTAATTATATTAAATATTGAAAGTATTCTGTACTTTGGATGCTTTTTAGGCTTATTTTATTTATTTTATATATTTATAAAATACTTTATTTAACATTTTTAATTTAAATAGAAATTAAACGTTTTAAGTATTTTCATTTTTAGTTGCTTTTTTAGACTATATTTTTAATTAAATATTAAAATTTTATTAAAATAAATATTTGAAGTATTCTTTTTAGGCAAAAAGCCATTAAATTTTGTAGATTTATAAATTTGATCTAAAATATATAATGACAATGTGCCTAAAAAGCATCTAAAATCTAGAATACTTTAAATATTTCATTCAATTTAAAAGCAACTTAAATCCGGAATACTTAAAATATTTATTTTAATATATTTTAAATATTTAATTAAAAATAAAATAAACACGATACCCGATACTCAGCTAAAGCAAGCAGTGGCAAGCAGGGCAAACCAAGCAGTCGCTTAAAGGTGGCGCCATCTATGTAGCGGATAATTAATTATTTGCTTATAACTTTTTACTGAGTGGTCCAATTTAGAAAAACTGATCCTAATAATATTCATTTAGCGCAGATTAATAAATTATTTTTATAATATCTAAATTTCTAAGATTTGTGGTTATGTTTCCCAGTGTGTTTATCTTGAAATATGTGAAACATTAGACCAGGGTAAACAAATAAATGGTCACCTATGTGTGTGCTTAAGTTACAACCACGACTTGCCCATACTTTCTGGTACTCTTTTCCTCTGTACTTTCGATTCCATAATTTAACCAGCACTTAACCCTCGGCTGGCCCATTGGTGATTAGATCGGCAATTTGGCATGCCTCGATAACTGTCGCAAGGCCAGTTAAGAAGACAGTTGCTGGTTGGTTGGCTTGAGTTACCAGAACGTTCGACAGGTTGCGGGGGTTACGAGCTCAGAGAGACCCATCGCCTTATAGAGGAGGTGGAGGGAGGCACAGCGTTACGGGCCAAAAGCCAAGTGGCCGAAACAGCGTTGGCGAAGGGGACGCCTGAAGACGGGGCTTTCACCTCTCCGACCAAGTGAGTTGGGCCATCCAAGCCATCTAACTTGGCGATCGTTTCATTTGCCAACCAGCCGCGCAGCCAAACAGTCATCGTCCCGCAGATCGTCGTCGAGTATACGACATGGTGACCGGGCAGCCCGCTTTGCTCTCCATCGCGATCGCGTTCAGTGTCTGGATCTTGGCCCAACCCAGCCAGGCCATCGACTTTGGCTATCATCCGAGTGCCGAGGAGTTCGACAGCCTCGTGCGCCGCAGCAGCTGGGCGGCTGGCGATCTCCTCCAGCGTCGCGTTGCCCAAGATCGCCCAAGATTTGTGCCGCGCTACCAGCATCACACATCCATACGCTTCGAGCCGCCCGAGTTGCAGTTCCAGCTGTTCGATCAGGATCAAGATCTCGCCCAGGATCATCAGCCGTATGTCTTTGAGTCCGTGGAGGATGGTGGACATTCGGATCAGTTCCATGTGCAGAGCGAACTGCTGGAGATCAAGGAGCCCAGTGCGAAACCCAAACCCAAACCCAAACCGATTCCGGGCAACGGCACCACTACATTTCCCATATACTTTACCCACCCAACCACTGGGATTGTCTACGCCATCAGCCAAGTGGGTGGTGGTGCTGCCAATACCAATTTAATACCCACCCAAAGTCGCAACGATAGCAATTCGATAGCCATTTATGTGACCAAAGCGCAATACGATGCGGATCTGGAGAATCTGCGGCGGCAATACGAGCGGCATTGCCAAGCGATACCGCCGGGCACGGTGATATCCACACTGAATCCGGTGCACAATGGCGGAAGTGGAACCATTGGAACCACTGGAACAGCGCGACCCCAGATCATACGGCTGAAGAAACCGAAGAATCCCAAGAATCCGCTGAGCAAGCCGAGCAATAAGCTACCCAAGCCAAGTCATCGACCACCGCCTGTGATGGTAACCAGTGGACCCGTCGATCATGTCAGCGATCAGCTGCTCAAGTTGCCCACCACCACCACCACCAGCAGCACCACCACTTCAAGGCCGAATACGCGAAGAAAGAGGCGCAAGAAGAAGCCGAAGAAGAATATCAAGACCAAGGTGGCCAAAAAGAGACCGGGCTATAATAGTACCAGGAATCAGGGTTCCCAGGGTCCCTTGCCCATCATCCTGGGCAAGAGACCCAGCAGCAGCACCACCACGCGACCACCGCCGGCTTACACGCAGCTGGAGAAACCGCATATGCCACACGCCACTTTGCCCACCTCGAATGTCTTTAGTCAGCACTTGCTGCGAACTGGCGAAGATTCTCCCGAAGAAAGTGAAACGCTGGAAGAACAGGCGGCTGCGGAGCTCGTCGAACCACTGAATCTTAGGAGACGGCGTTCTCTGGAAGATTTGGCAGGCGGAAGAAAAGGCCAAGAAGTGAAAAGACCTTCCTTAAAGACACTGACCAAAGAAAGAGTGCTAAAAAATGCTTTTGGAAAATCAAGAAAAGAAGACAACTTAAAATTATATAGGAGATTTCTATTAAGTGAAAAACCCGAAGTAACAGATTTTTTGGAGAATATAGAAAATAGTGAATCCGCAGAAGAATCGAGTGTTTTCGGAACTATTCACCCTGTTATAAAATCAAGAAAAGTCAGAGAAAAAGTAAAATCATATAGAAGATTTCAAGAAAGTGAGCCATTTGAAAAAAATAAGGGAGGAGATTCTTTGAAGAATCTGGAGATTAGTATATCGCCAGAAGAATTGAGTGCTACTGAAACTATTTACCCTGTTCAAAAATCAAGAAGAATAAAGAAAAAATTAAAATCATTTGGAAGATTTCAAGAAGATGACCCATCAGAAGAAACTAAAGGAGCAGATTCTTTGAAGAATCTAGAAAAGAGCGAATCCCCAGAAGAATCGAGTGCTATTCACCATAGACAACGCCGCTCCTTGGATAAACCCAGTCATTTGGGAACCCAAAAATCTATTAAACAGGAAACAGAAGATAGGAAAGCTACAAGGGCACCACAAAATATCCTTTTAAAGGGATCCCAACGAGCGGTGGCCGCTCGACGAGTGAGCACGCCCAGAAGACGCTCTCCCAAGGGCCGCAACCGAAAGCGCAGGACCAAGCAACAGCAACAGCAACCACCGCAAAAGAAGGACAAGACTTCGGGTGGCCCTTTGCACATACCCACCGCCTTGCATCTGCTGCACAGAAACCACAGCAAGGATGAAGTGCCCAAGGTAAAACCAAGTGGCAACCAGAACCAGAAAAATAAAAATACAACCAAAACTAAAGTTAAAACTGAAACTAAAACTAAAACCAAGGAACGCAAGCGTGGAAGACCCGAATTGCCCAGCTTTGATATATTCGAACTCATGTCGGATGGGGACTACGAGGATGATGAGGGTGAGGATGATGATGATGACTACTATTTCGAGGATAAGGAAGAGGATAAGGATGAGGAACAAACGCTATCCAATCAGAGCAGCAGCACAGAGGCTCAGAGTGATCTCAAGGAGGACAGCAGCTCAGCGGAGGAGGGCGCTGATTTTGGGGCAATGGTTGAGGAGGAAACCACGACGCCCGCATCATCGACCATTTCGAGCAGCGAGGAAGAGGCGGAGGAGGACGATGACGCCACCTCCAGCACCAAGAACTCGATGGCCAAGAAGAAGATACGCATCAAGAGGCGGCCGGTGGACTCCGATGAGGATTACGACGATGACGAGGACTCGGGAATCGGTGGCTTCTTTCGCATGATCTTCTATCCCGTCCAAGTGGCCATGACGCGACTCATGGACGGCTTTGGCTCGCCCGACAATGACGACGACGACAAGGTGCCCTCCGCATCGAAGTATCCCAGCTACACGCTCTATCACAGTGCCCACAGCAATGAGGCGTATGCCGAGCCGGAGGATGAGGATGACGAGGATGCGGAGGACTCCTCCTCGCTGGGCAGCTGGTTTAGCTCCTGGTTTGGCCTGCAGCGACGCACCAAGAAGATCGGCAGCACCACCACCACCACGGTGCCGCTGCCATTGCCACCGCCCACCAAGGAGCCACCCGGCTGGCTGGAGTCCTGGTTCGGATTCGGCAAGACCACCGCGGAGCCGGACACCGAGGATGACTATGACAGTGAGTATCCAAGAAAGAGAGTTCAAAACTAAAAAAAAAAATTAGGGAATAAAAGTGTATATCACCAAAAAAAATTTCAAATATTTATGAGAAAATTATTTAGGTTCCACTCATTAAATGTTAAGTACCAAAAAAATATTTAAGCAGAAAAGATACCGTTTTCTACCCTATAAGGCATATATAGACTAGTCAATCTGTTCATGTCCGTCCGTTTGTCCGTCTGTCCGTGTAAACGCTGTGATCCTGGAAACTATGAGAGCTAGAAAGTTAAAATTTACCATGCGAATTCTTGGGGTTCCGATTAAAATAAAGTTCTAGTGTTCACATTTATACAGATATTTTTAATACCTACTTAAATGCAGAACAAATTTTTCGAATCGCACCACTCACTAAAAAGATGTAAGCTAATAACACATTTTCCGCAAGGTGGCGCCACTTTAAGCGACTGCTTGCATATCTCAATCTCTCTTAAACCTATTTAGCTGAGTAACAGGTATTTGATAGTCGAGTCACTCGCTCTTCTCTTATTAGCATATTATTTCTTACAAAATATAAAATAAGGAATAACTATGATAGTGAGTTCTCTTAATATTTATACTTTTAAAAAGTATAATAAAATTACTTCCAAACTAATTAAAACGATTTAAAGTTTTTACTCGCATGACTTAAGTATAAACAACAGTTCTTAACAAAAAATCCTCATGCTTGGATAGTTGCGAAATCAAGAAATAAAGTAATGATGATTTGCCAATTTACCCATATTTAATTCTATATTTAGATATTATTTCGGTATTCACCAAAGTGGCTCTCTCATTTGCTTTAACATCTAATTATGGTGCAATTAAAAGCAAAACTCTGTAATGTTCTTGTTGTTTGAGCGGTTCAGTTAATAGGGAGATTGGCTGAATGAGCAGGGAGATAAAAGGGAAAAGACAGAACTAACGGTGTGGGTGTGGGTTCTCGTTTTCCTTCACGCTTTCTGCACCGCTCAAGAAAAGCCCATGCCAATATATGAATTTTCTTCCCCCCAACAGAATGGTTTTCCAGCTGGTTCGATTCGGGGCCAAAGCGAAAGGTCAGGCGTCGTTCCACCACCTCCACATCGACCACCTCAACCACAACGACAACTCATACACCATCGGCGGCGGCTCAAGTGCCCATCCTTACCATCGTGGATCCACTGAGGAATCCACAAAACTGGATCGGCATACTGGCACACCATATTGTCAACTCCACGGGCAGTGCCATCTCCACAACCACCAGTAATCCGCTGCTCCAGGCGCTGGCCACTCGGATGACCACCAGGGGAACCACTAGCACCACAACTACCACATCGAGACCGGAGCTTCCTAGGAGAATCAGCTATGATAAGTACCAGATTTGGCGCCTGAAGCCGCAGGACGAGGAGCAGGTTCGCGCACTGGAGGAGTTCAAAAAGGGCGAGGACGGGTTCAAGATGCACTGGCTCAAGGGACCCAGTCTCAGGTGAGAGATTATCAAATACTAAAGAATTCGCGTGTGAAAAAAGAGATTCTTGAATACTAAAGAACTCGCGTGTGAAAAAAAATAATTAAAATTACAAACATTTCACTTGGAAATCAAGTTAAAGACCTGAGTTGATCATAAACCCAATCCTTTTACTTAATCAAGGGACCCAGTCTCAGGTGGAAGATTATTGAATACTAAAGAATTCGCGTGTAAAAAAAAACATTTTAAATTACTAGCATTTCACTTGGAAGTCAAGCTAAAGACCTTAGTTCATCATAAACCAAATCCTTTTACTTAATCAAGGGACCCCAGTCTCAGATGGGAGATGATCAAATACTAAAGAATTCGCGTGTGAAAAATCAAGCTTTTCCCTTGGAAATCATCTTAATCACCACAGTTAATCTTAATTAAAATCCCTTTACTCATCTTATTCTTTCAGGGGACTCACAGACGTCCTAGTGCCACCCAAGATGCTTGTCGACTTCCAGGGTACACTGAACTACGAGGGCATCGCCCACGAAGTGCTCATCTTCGATGTGGGCAAGGCCATTGCCTACGAACTGACCAAAGAGGATTATCTCCACACCACCCGTCCGTCGAAGCCGCGACCCACTATACCGCCTCCCATGACTTGGAATCGTTATCACAATCACGATGAGATCGTCAAGTATCTGGAGACGGTGCGCATGCGTCATCCGCAGCTGGTTGAGCTCATTCACATCGGTCGCTCCTACGAGGGTCGTCCCTTGATCGTGGTCAAGATCGAGTCGAAACAATCGGCGGCGGCGGCGAGTAGCGAGGGTCCACACACCACCAAGCGGCCCAAGCGCAAGCGAAAGTCGGGCCAGGCTAATGCCGTGTTCGTGGAGGCCGGAGCTCAAGGATTGGCGTGGATCGGGCCCGCAGCGGCCACCTGGATGATAGCAGAGCTGCTGCGACTCATGAAGTCAAACAGTGAGTAGGAGCAATTTTCTTATCCATTTTCCAAGTGGCGTATTTAGATACCCCTAAAACGTGTGCCTTAACAATCTGATAACTCAATGAAAGAGTCACATCCTTGTTTTTGGCGCCCAACGTGGGACTCAATGAAAGCGTCTCATCCTTGAGCTTTTTAAAATAGTTTATTAAACCAGAAATTTGGAGATAACCAGTCGAGTTAGTGCCTTGTATGTGTGCCCATAGTTCTCCCCTGTCAGTCTGCAGTCACTTGCATTCGCGTCCTCTTGTTTTTGGCGCCCAACGTGGGGCCGATGTTACTTGGTACAGTTACGCCATCATGTGAGCCAGCGCATCGCGCAGCCAAAGGACAATGGTGGGCGGCTGCTTCATCTCCGTGGGAATGGCATATCGCCTGGAGCTCAGGAAAATGGCCCGTCCCTCGCAGTCGGTGTAGCGCGTCTTTCGGTGCGAGTGAAAGTCCAGCCTGGCTGCGCAACTGCTCGTCGTCTTCTTGCTCTTGCTTGGCTTGTAGGCACAACTCTTGGACTTGGCCGTCTCCTTCGACTTGGTGGACCTGTGGAACGGGCAAATGCCACCGCCTTTGGACCTGGAACGGGCTCGGTCCCGTGAATGACAGCAGGATCCAGTGCGGTTGGTCACCTGCGAAATGGCGAACGCGATGAGCAGCAGCCCGAATACAATGGCCACCGCCACCTGAACGTTGCGATCGGCGTTCTTCAGGTCCACCAGCAACTGGACGACATGGTAGCCCAGAGTGATCCAGAATGTGATGGTGCAGATGGCAAAGAATCTGGTGGTAGAAGGTTTTCGGATCAGTAGGTTATCAAAGAGGTGGGATTTTCGTTGGGCAGCACAAGATAGGATCTTATAGGATAGAATAATGTACATCTTAAATGTCAGTGACTCAGTATGAATGATAAAATCGATACAAATCGATACATGTATCGTTTTTACCATAAAATAATGTAAAATTGATATTGAATAATGCAACTTTTTCAATTTCCCGAGCTCTTATGGGATATAAGTACATCTTAAATGTCAGTGACTCAGTATGAATGATAAAATCAATATGGTAATATGGCATGGTAAACTTGGTAGTTTTTACACACATATCGTTTTTACCATGGAATAATGTAAAGTTGATATTGAAAAATGATTCTCTGACTTCGAAACAGAGAGTGAAAAGCAATATGGTTCCCGTGAGCGGGAACGAAAAAAAAACACATCTGAAATTTACATTTCAAACATATCAAAACTATATGTGTGTGATATCAAATCCAAATTGATCCCAGATTTCATAAAATTGATCCTCATTTCGTACCCAAAATAAAATCGATATGAAACGTAAATCGATTTTACATTATTTAAGATCAATTTTAATTTGATATGCGGCCAGGAAAATTTGAACTGGTCGAAAAAACGATATGGGTTTTATTTTTGACCTGAAATTTACATGGCCATATCGATTTTAAGGGAACATACTTATTTTTTGTGTTTAGTTATCAAAGTTAGTTATCAAAGTACTCACACTAGAACGCCGAGGACCTCTAGCAGGAAGGTGATGAAGAAGTTCAACTGATCGCTGCCAAAATCTGAGCCCATGGATCCGCGTTGTCCCGATGGGATGGGCTGATAGCCTCCTCCTCCAGCGGCATATCCTCCAGCAGGACCCACTCCTCGCAGGGCGCTGTTCATGGGTGCCCCACCCGCCACGGGTGGTGAGATCAGCAAAGGTGGCTCCAGGGCTCCCGGCATCGCGAAGCTCCCTGGCTCAATGCCATGGGCCTCGCCGCATCCGGCATCGCAGCCTGTTCCGTAGCCGCAGTCCTCCTCGCAATTGACGCCCAGGCTACAGCGGTTGTGACCCATGGTGGTGGTGCCCAGATGGATGGCGAATCCCAGGGTGTCCCTGCCCGCGTGTGCCGAGGCGGGCGGATTGGCCATCTGCGCCCAGCCGTGACTGCAGGCACCCAGACTGGGAGTGCTGTCCTCCTCCTCCTCCTCCTCGTTGGACTCCATGCTGCTGTGCCTGTTCTCATCGTAGTACGAGTTTGTGGTGAAGTTAATGTTGCCGGCGGCAGTAGAGTCATCACGCGGGGCCTCGAAACGCAGATTGCCCGCAGGTGGCGGTGCCACATTGGAGCCTGTGCGCACGGAGGATGTTCTGAAGACCTCCTTCACCTCCTCCGATATCCGGGGACTGTCCGAGTTTCGGGCAATGTTGCCGCCGAAGGCCACACCCACCAGTGGGCCGTGCACCGCCGATCCGCGGGGACTGGCCGACGCTGGGATGACCATCAGACCGGCACCCACATCGGAACTATCCGACTGTTCGGATTCCCTTATGGGTGCGGCGCCATCTTCGGGATCTTGGGTCACGTGCAGGCCATGCGGCGCCCTCGTGAGGCGGGAAACGCGCTTGAGACGTCCGCCCAGCAGGGATGTGATGGTGGGTGCAGCCTGCTGGGGAGCCACTTTAGAGGTAGCTGCTCCTCCTCCTCCTCCTGGTCCCCCGCCAACAGAGGGATTCGATTTGGAGCGCGAGGATCGCCGCGGCCTTCTCCTCTCCATCCCCAACTGATCCTGATCCTGACCTCTGGATGCCTAAAGCCTAAAGCTCACTCTCGATTTTTTGGGGGCTCCAGTGAACTTGACTGCCTGACTGACAAGGGTTCAACTAATAGGAATACAAGTTGAGAGACAGGGGTTACTTTGATCGACTACTTTGTTTTTTGAAAACACTTTTTTTTCAAAACCCCCAAAATGTTCTAAATCGAAAATTATTTACTTAACTGGTTTAACTTCTTTATGACTCATTTTTAAAGAGTTATCTATTAAATTTTAAAAAACTAGCTTTCCCGTTACGACTTTGTCCGCGATAAGGAGATTTTTTAATATATTTACCATTTTTTTAGTGGCGTCTATATTAAATACCACGTTAATAGTATACTGTGCAAAAATTTGGCTGCTCTAGCTCTTATGGTTTGGGCTGTGGACGTATCCCCTTAAAAATCGGTCTTCTCTTTTATAATCTTTAGGTATAAGAAACTCCCAAAATTTGTTTTTCATGTGAAAATCTCTTCTTAATAAAAATCAATTAACATTTTTGAACAGAAAGCAACGAGGATGTGGAGTTTATACGGAACACCACGTGGTACATAATGCCGGTTCTGAATCCAGATGGATATGCCTATAGCCACGAGTACGATCGGTTCTGGAAGAAGTCGCGATCGCAGCACCAGGCTCCGCCGCCCAGCGGCCTCCTCGACTCGGCGATGACGTGGCTGCAGCAGAAACGAGGTCCCGACAAGGTGTGCCATGGTGTGGACCTGGACAGGAACTGGCTGTACCATTGGGGCAAGCGGGGCAGCTCCAAGGCGCCCTGCAACGAGTTCTACGCAGGTCCAGCGCCATTTTCCGAGCCCGAAACGAAAGCCGTATCTGATTTTCTCATGGACTATAGAACGCAGATCAAGGTGGGTCTAAAAATACATGTAAATTATAAACCCAATACTATTATATTATTAACATTAACTAAAAAAAAATAATATAATATTATAATAATATTATAATGACCATAATATCATATTATTACGATATCATATCATTTTATATTACTTAAATTATATTTATATCTATATTTGTAAAAAAAACGTATATATTATGATTTATATCATATGATTATGATATCATATCATTATATTATATTACTTAGATTGTATTTATATTTATATTTGTGATAAATATTCAAGGAAAACCTATTTAAAAATATTTCATCATTCTTTTTTCAGCTATATATATCCCTGCAGGCCTATGGCCAGGTGATATCCTATCCGGTCAAAGCCAATTCCACATTCAATTCGGAACGATTAGACGATTTTCTGGACGTGGCCATGGTGGGCACCGATGGGCTGCGCAAGAAGGGCAGCAAGTCCCGCTATAAGGTCGATGCATCCAACGATCTGATCGAACAGCGTTCGGGTGCGTACTTATAAAGTGTATAACTGAAATGATATACATAGATTATTATAATAGATCTTCTCTATATTTGATATACATAGATTATTATAATAAATCTATACATTTGATATATGTACATAGATTATTATAATAAATCTTTACATTTGATATACCTAGATTATTATAACAGATCTCTACATTTAATATTCCATAATATTAACACCCTAAATATGAGTAAAAGTTATCTTCCAGTTAATCCATTTCAATCCTTGATTTTTCCAGGATGTGCGGATGCCTTTGCCGCCTACGAGATCGGCATTCCCTTCAGCTACACGCTCCAGCTGGCGGACAATGGGGTGCATGGCTACCTGCTGCCCAGCAGCGCCATCGAACCCACGGCTCGGGATGCCTTCGAGATCATCAGCGGCATGCTGGACTACATTTGAGGCTCCCCTGTGGATGGTGGATGCTGGATAGGCGGCGAGTCAGGGATTCAGTGGTGGGTTGGGTGGCTACATGTGAGAGAGTTTTAGTTCCTTTCTTAATCGGGCTTTGGCGGCTTGTGTTCCGGAGATCACTCGACACATTTCCGGAACACATTCTCCAATAATAATATTAACTGCATTTATGTATTTTATGCATTTCTGTATTCCAAATTTCTTTTTTTTTTTGCGCACAATTTACCTAAATTGAGATTTACCATTTAGCATAATAAATATTATTGTTATATGTATGTATATTATTATTAAATATTATCTCCATTTTTTTTTGGTAGTTGTAAACCTGTTTAGAATAAATAGTATATTATAAAATAAAGTCTATATTTGATCGAGCACTCGATTTCTTGGTTTTCGTATAACATTTTGCATGGATGCCATGTAAAGGAGTATTTTTCTCAGGTTCTGTCGAAAGATTCGCACTCTCGTAGTATTATATTGGCATATAATATAGGGTGCGACAGCTTTCAACATATTACAACTGCTTTTCCTAGCATGTACAACTAACAGACTCGACTATCTATATAAATTATGGTAGTTTCTTGTTTTTTGGAATAGGGTTATTCATAACTATGAAGTCTTTCAAATGAAAATGCAGGTTAAACAACTGCTTCTTTGTACATAAATAACGTAAATATTCGTCTATTCTTTTGAGGCGCTCTTTGTACGTCCTTGAGTTTGATATCTCAGGCAGCAGGGATGATAACTAGGCTAACTTATGGGCTAAAACGAATGTGTGTGTACTCATCCAAGTGTGAGTAGGTAACAAAGATCATTTGCAGTGAGGAACTGGAACGCTGTAAGGCACAGGTGGTGTTCTATCTAACCCATCCACTTGGCTAATCCAATCCCTGGGCAAGCAGAATCCTCGACGAGAGCTTGGCAAAGTTCGTGTGGCACTCGTTGCCGTGGAAATACAGGCCCATCAGCAGCTTGAACTGGGCGGGCGACATGGGATACGGCTCCTGGGACATCACCACAATGGTATCGATGGGACGCATCCCCATCTGTGGCTCCAAGCTGGCCAGGATTTCGCGGTAATTGACAAAGGAGGCCGAGCACTTGGCAATGTGGCGAACCATTCGGTCCGTGCTGCACTGCTGCATCACGGGGCGCAGGAGGGCGTCCAGGACGAGCGACTGCAGATCGAAGACAATCAAATGGGGACGACGGTGGCAGTGGGAGTCCACAGTGTCCTGCAGCTCCAGCATGCGATGTGGGGTGCTCTCAACGTCCGCCAGCTGCAGAATACTGAGATATTTGCTGCAATGCTGCGAATTCAGCGCGAAACGCTTGGCCATCTCCTGCTGGCGACTGGTGATCAGGAAAACGCGCCTTTCCTTCAGCGCATAGCGTTCGCATAGCTACAAAAATAGGTAAAACTCCTTTGTAAAAGTGGACTTTAATCACAGGATCTCTCACCTTTGCCAAGTTTAGCGCGTAATCCTCGCTGCCCGTCAAATAAATGTAGTTGCTAATGCAGTCGCCGAAACTCATTCCTTGTGAAAATGCTTAGAAATTAAATATTTTATATGAAAGGAATTTCAGCTGTAGGACTGAAAGATGCAAAAAACAAAATATCAACGATTTTTCCCCCATCACTAGTTTAGCCAAATTTCGATTCCATTTCAAATTTTTTATTTCAAATCCAATCCAAAATGAGTCTCGTCGCCAAGAACTGTTTTGTTTAAATTGTTTACTTTATCAAATCAAGATGAATTGTCCATTCCTAAAGAATAGAATCCTTTTAAATCCGTATCTATGATTGTTTTGTTTACAATAACAAAAATTACATATCGATAACATAAGATAGCAATTTGTGGTATTTTTATACCGAAAAATTAACATAGCTTTTTTCTAAACAAAAGTTGACATCACTGGTAACACTAACAGCTGTTAACATAACAGCCTGCTCTAAGTCAAATTTTAGAAAAATGTTAGTAATTCAACTGTTTGCAGAATAGCCACAAATAATCAAGAGTTTCGCGCCAAGTGTACTTTTCTTGAAACTTTTACCTCATTACACAGTTTGAAATATTCCAAATACTCTTAAAAAGTATAAATCGAAGGTCAATTTTTGTAAATAAAATTCTCATATGCATATAATGCTTTCTTTTAAAATTTTATTAAATTAAAAAACATATAAAACTTACAACACTTAAATATTTGTAATATAAATAAATATTTTAAATTTAAAAAATCTTATAGAACTTTTAAATATATATCCGAATAAGAATAAAACTCCCAGCCGAGTTGGCAGCCCCCGACTGCAGAGTGACCGCTTGCCAGTTCGTCCAACGCCTAGCACTAAATGGTACTAAAAAATCCTGAAAAACGGCGCGCCACCTGGATTTCACCACACAAACTAACCACTGCAGACATATAGCCGAACTCTTCGCACGCCCGCCAAGCACCCAGAGCAAAAGAGATAAACACATGCTCACCACGGCAAAATTGTGCGAGCGAGACGGCAACAGATACCGATGGCTGTCAAACTCAACACAGCCGTGCCGACGAACAGACCGCACAAAGCGTAATGCAAAAGAATTGAAAAAAATCATCAAGTATAGAGGCCAAAAAGCGAACGCAGCAAGTCGGCGAATAATTAAACAAATTGCCGTTCGATGCGGAGCAACTAAATGCGGCGATTACAGCGCGAAGAAGAAGGCGAGCGGCAAACGAATTGCGGTAAGGCACGAAAAAAAGGCGAAGCGAAGAAAAAGCCACAAAAAAGTCGAACGAAATACGATTGAAGCGACACCACACACACGCACACACACATACACACACTTGCGAACGCACACTCACGCGTGTGTGTTTGAAGTGAAAAATAAAAGGCGTTTCAAATGCTAATTGCATTAAGGAGATCGAAGAGAGGAAGCTGTCTAAAGTAAAGGTTGCCTTGAATGTTTGTACTTTTAGGTGGCACCAAAGTAAGCCGATAAAACGGCGACCGCAATTTAGGCAAAACACACACACGCAGAGTTTGGGGCCACACACACACACACATGCCACTGAGAGCCTCCCATACAAGCAGACCACAACACACACACACACATACAAGCGCGCGTGCCTTGGCAGGTGAGAAGAAGAAGCAGTGGTGGAGGAGGAGGAAGGAGGAGGAGCAAAAAGGAGGCGCCAAAGGCCCCACAAAATTGGATAAAATCACCGGAATAAGGCTGCATTATCTGCACGAGAAGAGGAAGCAGCAGCACCAGCAGGAGCAAGAGGAAGAGGAGCTAGAGGAAAGACCAACAGAAGCAGCAGCAGCGTATTTGGCGAAAAACTTGCATTGATGGTAATGCATGCTAGAAAACCGCAGCGTATGAACGATGGGTAATGTATATGCAATACATAATATAGGATAATGTACCGTAATATCGGCAATAACAGTGATCCCCCCCAACATACACACCCACACACTCAATTGTATATTTTTTTGTTTACGTTCTGCTCTATCGCCGTCTCGCTCGAACTCGCAGTTTCGGTCACTGCCCGCTTTTCGTTTCTAGACCTCAATTTCCTTGATTTCCCTTAATTAAATGGTTTACCTAAATATTTTAGTTTTTCCTCAAGTTTGTGCCTTTGATTTTCCTTGCTTTTGGCAATCTTACTGTATTTGTTTTTTTTTTTTTTACTTTTCCACCACACACTCTTCTTGCCTCTCGCTCGCTCGCGCTCAGCTGGCAAAAGCCAAAAAAAAAAGAATTTTTTTTGGTCAAATTTACCGTTTGCTTTTTGCACTGAAAAATAAATCAAATATCCATTGTTTATCACTCGAATTGCCCGTAGTTTGTTTACTTACCATCGGTTTTTAGCCGGCTTTCGATTGTCCGTTGAACCCAAAACAAGTAAACTTAATCACCGTCAACAAATCAATGCCGGCATTGATAAGCGCTTCTATTGATAAAAGAAAACTCAATAGGAAAGGGAAATCGATTTAGGTTTGGCATTTTCTTTTGTAAACCTTGGTGTTTTTTTGATTAATAATCCCTGAATAATAATCAATTGGAATATTTTTTTATTCACATAAGCCACATGTCGATTAAAATTCTAAAAATTAACCTCTTTTTTTTTAAATATTATTTTAAATCTAATAAGGACTATTTTTGAAAAAGTAAAAATCATAAAAAAAAGGTGTTTGATTACTTTTGATTTAAAGCAAGGACCATAGAACTTGAGGCTGTTATAAGTGAGCACTGTAGTGCTTGATATTAAAAACATATTGACAAATGAAACTAATATAAAACTTATTTATCTCTTTCCTTGCCCTTTAGGTACTTTGAGAAGCATACCAGCCACACATCATACCAGGTGAGCAGACCGATCCGAGATCCCCATCCTTTAACCGCAATTAACCACGTTTCGTATGCCAGCTTTTAGTGGATATATTTTTGTTTCGTAGTTTAGCTCCTTTCGTAATGCACCCCAAAAGCCAAAAGAAATCATAAAGCCAATGTAAATCGTAGATTCTTAAACCATCCATCGATATTCCCCTTGTCATTTGCTGATATTTTTAGAACGTAGCTGTATCACTGAAAAATCAAAACCAAATTGCAAATTGTATAGCCTGGATTTTTCGATTTTTTCGGTTCATATTTCTCTTCCTTTTTCAATCGCTGTGTTTGTTGTGCATCCCAGATCTTACTTTTTCCGTAACCTCATCCATTTTTGAACTGACCAAATCGTGTTTCATTTTAACCCATTCAAAAACGCGGCATTGCAGCCTGAACTGATCTTAAATTGAGAAACGAATCTTTACGCATCAACGCCAAAAAGACAAAAAAAAAAAACAAAATAACCAAAATCAATTCGATAAATAGTCAAATAGGTCGATATATGTACAACAAAACGAGAAATAGTTATCAACAAAATATCCTATTTAGAAAGAAATTAATCAATTACAATCTTTAACCGAACAGCACAAATATATGCTTTAAATTGAAATATATATTATTAATAGAATAACAAAAGCGAAGGTATATAAACATTTATCAAACTATTTTAAATAGAAATCAAATTCATAACCAATTTCTAAGCGCTGCCTAAAAAATTAAAACTTAATCAAAGTAAAATAGCCTTAAAAAATGACGTAGTAAACAATTATACACCAAATACAACAACAACAAAATAAAACAAAACATGAATGTGCAACTGAGAAAATATTTAACGAAAATATCAACGACAACAACACCAGCAACAACAACAACACAAATGTGCCTCAACTAAAAAGCAACAACAATCAATTAAGCCAAAATAAATGAAATGGGAAATAAATAATAATAAAAACAAAAGCGAAATAAAG
The DNA here is from genome assembly GCA_037075245.1 of Drosophila mimetica. NCBI lineage: Eukaryota > Metazoa > Arthropoda > Insecta > Diptera > Drosophilidae > Drosophila > Drosophila mimetica. The sequence goes on from JBAMCH010000005.1 coordinate 9,647,205, forward strand.
TTGTGCCCTCGGAAAAAGCGACCAATTGGATTATCAATACAAGCAAATATCATTTAATAATTAATTAATTAATTATCTATGAGGAGCAACAACAATTCCTCCAGCAGCAGCAGCAACAAATCCACCAAAAAACACAACAACAAGAACAACATGGCTGTTGATCTCTCCCTTTCAACAACAACAATTGCCAATTGCAATAGCAACATTAGCAATCACAATAATAATAATAATAACAACAACAATGCCAACAGCAAAAGCAGCGCAGCAGCAGCGACGCTGGCATCGACCTCAACGCCATCAGCGGTGGGCTTGTGTCGCCTAGAAGTAAGTAAATAAAAATCCATAAGAAACAATGGCTAACGAATAAATTATAAAAAAAATAAAAAAAAAAACCAAAACACCAAAATCCATAAAAATCCATCGGAAAACAAAAGCAAATAAGCCTGGAAGAGCACAAAAACAACCCAAATAATAAATAAATCAAAAATATATATTTAAAAAAACCTAAAAAAAACATGGAGTAACCATTAACAAAATGCAGCAGCAATAAAACTTTCATCCAAATTTGTTCATTTTAAACTAAAAAAATAAATTTGGCTAAAACAACACACAAACTGCCGCTGAAACAAAACATTTATCAACAAATTATTATTTAAATATTTTTCTTTATGAACGAAACTTAAAAATGACTAAAACTGTGAAGAAATGAGTTTTATTTTATTTTTTTTATTTTAACATTTAAACACAATTGAAGAAGTCATCTCTAAAATCACAAAATTATAAAGTATTATAATTTGTTAGAGACAATTTATGGACTTTTATTATGATCAACCAAAAACACAGAAAAATAATTTATGAAAAATAAAAAATAATTATAATAAATGAAAGACAACCATTTTTAATTTAAATAAACTATATTAAACAAATGTATTAAAAAACTAGAAGGTTTCTATTAATTTTAAATTTATATTCTAACTTATTTAAAACAAAATTCAACAAAAACTCACACACTAATTTTGGATATTATAATTTCGAGACTTGAAAAGGCGAACAACTAAACCAAATACTTGACATATTTCAAAATTCTTGTCGATAAACACATTTGATTTTTCAATCCATCGGAATTTCATTTCACTTAACTCTCTCATTTTGTTTATTTTCCTTTGCATTGGCAATAATCACAAGCGAGAACATTGGCAATAGTAGCTGGCATTTATGCATTTACTTATAATTTCCCTATTGAGTAGATTTAGTTCAACTAATCACCCTGCCCCCAAAAAATTCAAATAACTTTACAAGTTATAACTAAACCGAGACTTAAATCAACCGCTACCAAGAATGTAACACTGAATTTTACAGTGAATTTTTGTATATTTCAAGAGATTCTGTGGAGATTTTAGGTGTGGTCGAATAGTTTCATAGAAATATATTTTTAATTTTTTAAAGCTAGAGGAAAAACTGCAATTTTCATACACACATTTAACTTTGATTTATTTGCTTTAAAAGTTCAATGCCATTTATTATATTTTTTATACACATTAAGTAAAATTCTGGGTTAAATATTTGAATAATCTAATCCATTTCTTGACCACATCTTCAATCCCCACGAGAGTTTCTTAAAAAGTACTTGACAAAGAATTGTATTTTGTAGCACTGTGCAATTAATTTTGGGAATATAAATCGACTAAAAACTGTGTGCGCTTCTATTTACCCGTGCAGAGCTCAAAGTACAGCAGTTCAAAGCGCGACTACGAACGCGATCGTTCCTCCAATTATCGCGATCGCGACCTGTCGCCAGGCGCTGGCGGTGGAGGAGGCGGGGGATCCGCTGGCGGAGGAGGAGGCGGCGGCGGGGGCGGCAGCGGCAATGGTGGCGGACCATTGAACAATGGCAACAGCTATCGCTCCCAATCCCCGGACATTGATTCGCCATCGTCCCGGTCGCACGATCTGCGCGATCGCAGCGATCATCGGGGCGGCGGCGGTGGCGGCAATGGGCGTGGCGGCAGTGGCGAGCGGTACAGCTTCATACAGAAGATGCGGGATCGAGATCGGGATGTCTACAAGAAGGATAAATATTCAGGTGAGTTGAGCTGCTGAAGGTCATCTATCTTAAACTGAATATTAAATAATATACGCTTCCTTCTAGACAAACGAGATCGGCGTGGCAACGATCGCGACTCGGAGTCGTCGTACCGGACCAACCATGACAGGGATCGGCGTGGCGGAGGAGGTGGTGGCGGCGGTGGAGGAGGCGGTGGCGGTGGAGGCAACGCCAGCGGCAAGCTTTGCTCCTCGCGAGAGAACGACAAACGTTCGGGGTCCGATGATCGCGACCGGGAGCGGGATCGAGATCTGCGCGACCTGCGAGATAAGCGGGATCGCGGCTCCGATCGCGACCGGGACATGTACAAGAAGGACAAGTATACAGGTAGGTCTAAGCCTCATTATTCTCTTCAATTCTTATGCTCATTTTGTGTATTTTGACCAGACAAACGCGAACGCAGCGATCGCGGCGAGCGTACTGCTCGTTATGGTGACTGGAGCGAGCATGTCAGCTCATCGGGTGAGTTTATCTATACCGGTTTACACTTCTCCAGCTATGAATCTTAATTGTTTGTTTAATTTCAGGCAAAATGTATTACTACAACTGCAAAACGGAAATATCTCAATGGGAGAAACCAAAGGAATGGGTGGACAGAGAAAGGTAAACGCAAAGATCTTATAATTATACTTAAAGAAGCCTTTTAAAGTAATCCTTACATTGAAAACCTTTATTAACATGTTATATGTTTACAGAAATTTGCCGCGCGACCAACATCGTGAGAAAGATTATCGCGACAAGGATCGCGATCGCGACCGCGATGATCGTTTCTCCAGATCGAGTGAGTTCAAATCCTGCATTCAAGATGGCATATTTCAAATATTTACAAATTATTTATGCATTGCAGCATACAAACATTCCAATTCTTCGCGCGACAATTCACGACTGAGATGGAATTACGACAACGATGGCGGTCCGCCCAGCCATCGTAGGCGTTTGGATGGTGAGAATACATTATTGCAGTTCAACGAAATCCAAGAACGTTACTAATTCCTGGTCAATAAAATCTTACCAACAGGTCGACACAACGACAATGCTGACATGGACATAAGCGGCGACTCTACGCCTACCTCGGAGGCCAGTTACTCGCTTAGCGGCACGCCCACCACACATGGCGGCGGGCCAGGCGGAGGCGGTCCCGGCGGCGGCGGTGGCAGCAGCGACCAGCCAATGGGCAACGCCCTGCCTCGTTTGGCCTCACACCCGAATGCCAACTCCTCCGCCTCTGTGGCGACGGGCGCAGGAGCGGCGGCGGGACTGCACTACGGTAGTGGAGCGGGCGGTGGCCCAGTGACGGGAGCCACAATGTTGCCCACCAGCGGACTGTCCTCGTCGGGAATGGTGAATAGCAACAGCAGCAACAGTGCCGGCGGCAGCACCAACAATGCGAGCAGCAGCGGCCTAAGGAATTCTGTTGTCGGCCACATTGGCTCTACTTCCGGCGTAAGTTTCTTGTAATCCCTGCACCTCCCATTTGGTGTTACTATAAACTATTTTTAAAATGCATTGCAGACAACTGTGCCCACACTGGGGAGTCAGGATCCGCACCAGCACCATCTGAACTCGAATGCTCCACTGCCACCGGGTGCCAAGGGCAAGGATCAGGCAAATCTGCTAATGCGCCAGAAGATGCACCTGGGCCTGGGCGTACTCGATGTGCAATCACATCAAGGCGTCAACTCGGTTGGTTCCGCGGCAGATGGGGTGGCCAATCATGCCTACAATTCGGTCAATAATTCGGTCTCCGGCAGCTTACGGTAAGTGCTATGCGTGATTGAGTTTATCAAGTAACTAATTTATATATAAATTGCAGGGACAACAGTGTAAACTCGCCGCTGTACATGCCACATCCGCACCACAGCCTCTCGCCGTCGTTGAGCTACACGAAGAGTCCCATACCGACGATTGTGGGCCACACGAATAATGTGAGCAATGCCTACACCTGCAATCCACCCTTCGGCCTCAAGTCGAGCCTCGATGGCGGAGTGCTGGTGGCGAACGCCTCACCGGCCACGCCCGGCGGCAACGCCTCCTCTGGCTCCAGTGGAGCGAATAGCAGCCAAAGCATCGTGCCCGGCCTGGGCGCCGTCAGTGGAATCAGTGTGATCACCTCGATGGGCAGCAACAGCGGGGCGGCGGCGGGTGGCGAGGGCCCGCCCACGCCCACACAGGAACTGGACTTGAGCGGCTCTGCGCTGGAGCAGCAACAGTTGGCCGCCGCAGCGGCAGCCGCGGCAGCCGCGGCAGCGGCCAGCCTTCAACTGCAGGCGGCGCAGCAGGCCCAGCAGCAGCGTAAATGTAGGTCCTTGAACTTGACTTGGCATTTATTTAAGATATTAATCACTGTCATTTCAGTGGATGGCACCTCGTCGGCCACGCTGAGCTCGCTGCAGAGCTGTGTGGGCTCCTCGGGGCAGGCGGCAAACCTGCGCGGTCCAGAGATTTCACCCAAGCTGGCAAAATATTTCCGCGCCGATCTGATAGCGCATGTGACCAACTGGCAGGCGGAGGTGCTGGAGCGTCAGGTAAGCTGTGAGGTAGGATTTGCCTGCGCTGCGTACTAATCACTAACTTGATTTCCTCTGAAAATACAAAAAAAAAACCGGTGCGGACTCGAACTGATTGTAAATGTTTTGCATTGTTTTTCGAAGGCGCAGAAGTGCTGTGAGGATACACACCTGTTTGGCGACATCACCTGCACGAGGATATGCGCGGAGTTAAAGTGCGCCCGCAGCCTGGTGCGCAGCACCGAGATCAATGCCACCCTGCAGGAACAAAAGTGAGCAGATCTTTGCCAATTTAGAATGAATTGATTGTCACTTATATGTTGTACTATCTTCCTCCCGCAGAATCATGTATTTGCGCCAACAGATCCGCCGTATTGAGGAGTCGAAGACTCAGAACGCGTTCATGTCGGACGATACTTAGGATCAGGAGCAGGTTAGGCTGCGCGTACATCGCAAGCTGTCTGTCAGGCTCAAAAAGAGCTTCTTCTGGCGCAGCTGATGATGATTGCGATGATGATCGGTCCATTGTGGCCGCCGCCAGCAGCTAACCTTTGTCCTCGTTTCGCTGGCCCGGATCTAGCCCTATTCATGGTGGGCATCTGGGAATGGATTAAATGATGACGACGACTGGCGGGGCCCCACGACAATGACTGATAAACCGCGTGCATCCTGCTCCATCCTCCTACTTCTCTCCTCTGGGCGACGCATCTCTCCCCACCACCACCATCAGCCCGCGATTCACTTGTGTTCGGATTACGTTCCACTGGAGTCCCACCCAACCGACCATATGGTGGCAGTATATGACTGGTTAAGCGGACTAATTGGACTTGGCACAAGACAAATCAGGATAAATCAACCAACTGCAACAGCTGCAACAACAAGAACTCCAACAAGAAACACAAAAAAAAACTAAAACATAATTTATAATTAGCAAAGCGTAAATTAAAAGCAAAATGTAAACTTAAATAAGCATGAAGCAAGGCGGAGGAAAAGCCAGAGAAATAGCCACAAACAAACACACCACGCAAGATAACTACAAATGGAGAATAGAGCCGAAAAAAAACCTATCACGATCAAGAAGCAATATGGATAAAGCCTCGTAACGAATCGAATTGAATCGAAACGAAAGAAACAACACAAACAAAACAAACTAAAGAAAACCAAACAGAGCAAAAGATAAACAAACGAAATAGGATCAACAACACCAGCAACAACACCAACAAAAAAACAAGTCAACATAGTATACTCAACTGCAATAAAAAGCTAATTAAACTATATACAAATTATATATAAATAAATATATATAAATAGAGTATATGAAAGATTGTATATTTACAACAGCCCAACATAATTATGTATGAAAATCATGATGATAAAATGATTACGATGACAACCAAAATGCGAGTCAAGGCGAGCCGAATGCACGCTTCTTGGGGCGAGGAAATCGACAATTTTATATATATGTGCGTGTATATATATATGTTGGGGATCCTGCGACCCAGCGCCCAGCGTTAAATATTTATTTTCATTTTGCGATCTAAAATGTTTGTTTGTTCTTTTGATTATTGGCTCACTGTCCTGCTAATTGAAATTTTTTCCGATTCTTAATCTGTAGTTATTTACAGATAAAACGCCACGCCGCCCACCCCCAAAATTGCAATTAATTATTTGTATAAAAAGAATGTTAGGAAACAAAACAAAAACAAAATCGATATTTATATATATACACATCATTGTTTTTAACCTCCAATTGAAATTGCAGCAAGATTTGTTTTAGTTTAATTATTTTGTATGCCCTACAATTATGTCTTACCAAGTATATGACCATATATTTTTTATTATATATGCATATATAATTTATTTGGCAGAAGCGACAATTTTTTTGTTATTTAAGCGAAGAGAAAGCAGAAACGAGAGAGAAGCGCGGAGAAAGAAGAACTAACAACACGTATATAAGTGTAATTTTGAGTTTTTTAAATCTTAACTTGTCTAAAAACAAACCAACAAACAAATGAAATGGATCTGCGAATTACGCAGATTCGAAACAAAAAGAAAGTAAACAACAGTTTAATAATGATAATGCTAATAACTATTGTAGATATACATATAAATAATATATAATAAATATATTAGCTAAGCGTCGAAAACAAAAAAAAAACCAACCGAAAAATAGAAACTTTTATTATGAATTAATTAAAAAATACAACAACAAATCACATATGGTTATTTTAATGGAACTACGTTGGGTAAAAATAATTATTCTTTTTTAATAATCTGAATCAATTTCATCAAAAAAGCTTACCTCAACTCTGCATAAAAACAAAACTAGCAACCTCTTTCCTTTGCGATTTCTATGTCAAGTGCTCCTGGGTATTAGTGCCAGGTTGGGGCATTACTTTAACCAGAGCTCTCGTCATAAGAACATTATCCAGACAAAGTCGATTTCAGTTATTGCTTGAACAATGGAAAATATCGACAAATATTTCCAGAATCCGCAACCCTGCAATTGCAGGCAGTGTTTGAAAGTGAGTCTCTGCCATACGGATAACGTTTCAGCTTTCGCTATATAATACTTAATTTATAATGTGCAGCATCAGATGTATTATCCAGAAAGCAATCGCCGGTCTTTGTCGCGTCCAAGCCGAAAACCAGAGGATAAGCATTACCAGGAAGTGTTACCCCCGTTTCACGATCGTTATCCAACCGGGAAACCGCATGAAAAGCATTTCGGCGAAGAGTTAACCACATGTCACGAACGTTATCTAATCCGAAACCCGCGACAAGATCGTTATCCAGCCGGAAAACCCAAGGATATGAATTATGCCGAAGAGTTAGCCACATGTCACGATAGTTATCTAATCCGAAAACGGCAGGATAAGCATCATGAGAAACCGTTAGGACCGGGTCAAGATCGTTATCCAACCGGGAAACCGCAGAATAGGCATTATAATGAAATGCTATGCCCTGAGCATTATAAGGAGAAGCATCGTAGGAAAATGTTATGCCCCAAGCATTATGAGCAAGTGGTATCCTCGTGGAGAGAACGTTATCCAACCTGGAAGCCGAAGGATAAGTATTTTTTAGAAAATGTTTGCCCTGGGCATTATGAGGAAGCGCTATCCTCGTGTCACGATCGAAGCAGGAAACCGCCGGATAAGCCTTATACGAAAAAGTTATGCCCTAAGCATTATAAGGAATTTGTATCTTCCTCTGATGAATGTTATCCAAACCCGAAAACGGTGGATAAGCAATATGAAGAAGTAGTATCCTCGGCTCATAATCGATATCCAACACCGGAAACGGCGGATAAGCAATATGAAGGAGTAATATTCTCGTCAGATGATTGTTATCCAAATCCGAAAACGGTGGATAAGCAATATGAAGAAGTATTATCCTCGGGTCATGATCGATATCCAACCCCGAAAACGGCGGATAAGCAATATGAAGGAGTAATATTCTCGTCAGATGATTGTTATCCGAACCCGAAAACGGTGGATAAGCAATATGAAGAAGTATTATCCTCGGCTCATGATCGATATCCAAACCCGAAAACGGTGGATAAGCAATATAAAGAAGTATTATCCTCGGCTCATGGTCGTTATCCAACCCAGAAACCGCAGCGTATGCATAAGGTGGAAGTGCTATGTCCATGTAAAGATCGTACGTGTCCGTTTAATGTGGGGCAGTATATCCTTGATGGACTGGATTCACCCTTATTTCAAACACAACGCGTTTATGATACTTTAGCCGAATATGGACGGGTAAGAGAGCAATGACAATGTTTTCAATTATATTAAATATTTTATAACAAAGTTTTTCAATCGTTAGTTGTTGAAACACGAATTCTTAAGTTTTTAGCTCACTTTTTAAAGTCACACTCAACTTACCATTGATTAATCTGTCTTTTTATAATAGACTGATTGCAAGCATTCAAAGACACAAGATTACGATAACCAAGCGGTTCCCGAACTTCAACTTCCGGAGTCGGATAGTGAAGAGGAAGAAATGGAGTGTTATACCCACAGGAGTCGGGAACGTAATAAATCTTCAGAGGGTTTAAATACAACACCTCCAGTACGAACTTCGTGCACTTATATTATGAAGAATGGCAAAAAGTACTACCAAGACGCTAAAGTTTGTAGCGATTCCAGCTCTACGCAATGGAAATTAAACCCGATCAAAGTTTCTGCAATTGGTTCAAGGACTGGTGATGAAATCAAAAAAGCGGTTCGACAGCAGATTGAAGAGCAAGAGGCTAGGAATGAAATGAAGCGCCAATTTGAGGATACAGAACACGAGCCATCGGTAGCATCATCATCATCTAGTGGAAAAACCATTATAAGCCAAATAGATCACGATTCACTGGCGAAGGAAGATCATTCATCCGATGACTCCGTGTTAAAGGTACCAAGTTTTGATAACATGGACCTCCGTATCACTGCCGAGGATAGGATTCGAACCCAAATTTTGGGTCCGATAGAAAGGAAATTTCAACACTTATTTCAAAATATTCGGAATAACAAATTGGCTGTTGTAGAGGAACTGCTAACGATTCCAGCACGGGCCAGCGAAATCTACAGGCAGGCAGAGGATAAGGCTAACAGGAAATAATGAGAATCGCTTTAATATTCACACTTATATATTTTGTAATATTCGTATATATTTTGTAAAATTAAAATTGGGGTAACAGGGAGCAAAAGATTTGAATTTTTTTTTTTTGGAAATTGTTTCTGGTTTTATTTACTGCAACTGTTAATTTTTATTTGTACCAAATCATCGCGAATTCTTCAGATGAAATCCCTTTGATTTCTATATATTTTGTAATGTAAAAATTGGGATAACAATTTTTTTCATCGCAAATTCTTCAGATGAAATCCCTTTGATTTCTATATATTTTGTAATGTAAAAATTGGGATAACAATTTTTTGGAAATTGTTTCTGGTTTTATTTACTAAAATGGTTAGGTTAAATATGATTATTATTTTACACCGCGAATTCTTCAGATGAAATCCCTTTGATTAATGATACGTATATATTTTGTAAAGTAAAAATTAAGATAACAATTTTTTGGAAATTGTTTCTGGTTTTATTTACTGGAACTGTTAAGTAAATTAATATTATTTTACCAATTTACCGCGAATTCTTCAGATGAAATCCCTTTGGATATTGATTCTAATGTGTGAAAAATGTTAGGATTCATTTGTGAAACGAGGATACCATTTTTAGGAACAATCGAATTCCAAAACTGGCGCCAAAAGTGCCCGTGAAGCTCTCTCTCTCTTTGTTGAGACTCCGCTCTCATTTTGAGCATTATAGCCGGCTTTTCCTTTGCAGCGAGCGCCAAGCTCTGGCGGAAAAGCCTTTGGAAAAGCTCGAAGCTTGCGACTACCCAACAGACGAATTGGAAGTGCAGCGAATTCGCCAAAATGAATCGGAAAATGAACTTTCCCAGGAGGCGGCGGGTGGGGCGGAAAAGTGCTCGCGCCTGTGTGTGTGTCCGTGTCTGTGTTGTTTTCCTTTTTTCCTTTGCTTTTTTTTAGCATTGCCCTAGCATCTCCGCTTCGTTTTCAGAGGACGACGGAACGCCAACAAGTAGCAGTTCAGCATTCGACGCGTTCGCTTGCCAGCGGACAGAGGCCGCAACTAGCGGGTCAACAGCGAAACGGTTAAACTTTCGAAATCGTCGAGTAACGACAGATCAAGATTTTTTCAAATGTCGCTTTTTTTTTGTTTGAAAGTGTTTTATGTATGTGAAAAACGTGAGAAATTAAGCCAATAAGAATTACTACAAACTAAACTTATTGTGAAAGTTAACACAAACAAAACTGCCAAAGGTGAGGGTAGAAAAATCGCATTTTCCATTTCATAAATAAACAAAACAAAACACAAATATTGGATAATTTTTAAACGTTACATTTAAAGTGCTCAACTTTGCTGCTTTACTCTTGAAAATAGTGAATAAATCGGTTGAATAGTGCAATTATAAAAACCAATTTATCTAAACAAAATAAAAAAAAATTTGAAAAGAAAAAACTAAAATATTATTTTACCATGTAAGTCTTTGGGATATTAAAATATTGGCAATAAATTAAAACTATGACACATTTTTCTAAATTTTTATTTTCAAAAATGATTTATTTATAGATTTTTAAATGCTTTTTAAAAAATTACTCATACGACCTGTAGTCAGGAGAATATGATATATGCATCTGCTATTTATTTTAACCATGTTTAGCTAATGATTTAAATAATTCTACAAATACACTATTAATTTTTTAGGTGTTTAGCTGAATGAATAGGCAAATATGCACAAACATTTACTTTTACTGAAACATACGCCTTTTTGTCACTAACTTGTATTCCCTTTATGATGTCCCATTTGCAAAACATTCAAACTCGGAGCAAAAAACACAAGCAAAAACCCGTTTGAAAACCGGGGGCAACAAAAAGGTTGCCTGCATACTTTATTTGGAATGCACTTTGAGACTGTCACATAAACCGAACAAACGGGGGAATATACAAATACACATTTATGGGTGGAGGCTTGAATCGCTCCCTTCGTAACCCTTTTATTGCACTTAACAAAAAGTGTTTCGGTAACTCTAAAGATCTAAGTAAAGATCAAGTGAATTATTTAATTTAAATCTTTAATAACACCGAAGAAGAAAATAATCAAAGAAACTAAACTATTCGTATATTAATTCTAAAATATTGAGTTTCAAAAATATCTTAACAAGATGATTATTAAGCTTTTGGCATAGAATTTGCATTACAAAATATAAACTTTATCATATTTAATATTAAATTAATATTTGGATACTAGATTATTTAGTATTAATTAAATACCATCTTTTATACTAAACCTAGTATGAACTTCATATTATTTAGTATGAAATTAATACCACAGAGCTTAGTAGTATATTTTTTAGTGTTAATTGAATAACACACTTTTATACTGGATCTAGTATATTTTTAAAACAACGAGCTTTACTTGAATCCCAGTTTCGTTGGGTGTGTATATGAAGATGGAATGCCAATAAATAAATAAAAATATTATTGCTACACAGAAAAAAAATTATCATAGAAACTAAACTATTCGTACATTAATTCAAAATTATCTTAATTACATAAATATTAAAATTTATCTAACTAAATATAAACCTTATAATAGTTAGTATGAAATTAATACTACAGAGTTCAGATAATAAATTAATTGGTATTAATTAAATACAACACTTTTATACTGTCTTTTTAATACAACGAGTTTTCAGGGCTAAACTAGGTTTTTTTTATGTGTTGTGTTGTGTTTTTAACCAAGTAAGTTTAGTATTTAATACACCATATATTATTTTTAGTTAGTAAATAATATTAATAATAATTTGGTATTTTATTTTAAAACAGTTGAAACCGTAATAAGAATTTAAAATAATTATATCAACCGATGTCAGCAAAGCTTTATTGTGGAATTAAAATGGTCAATGATCAAGTTAGGTTTTTTCTTTGAGTGTACCACCCTTGAACGCTTGTCGCGACCACTTATCATCTGTCATTGATTTGTTTTCCGTTCCATTTGCCCGCCCGTCTTCCCCGTCCCCTCGCATTTCTTGTAAACTAATTAGAGAAGGGTCCAAGGATACTAGAATATCCTTCAAAATGATTTGCGGCTCTCTCTCGCTTATTGTGTTTGATTTTATGCACTTCTGGCTGCCTTCAAAATTTATTTCGCTCGCCCGCCAAAAGTTGCGGAGCGTTCTTAAAGCGCTGGGAAAATGGGGAAAAATACGGGGGATGGACTTTATTGACAATGGTGCATTCTGCATTCAGCGCGCACTGGAATGCCAAGAGTCGAGAGTCAAGAGCCATAAATTTGACGCCGCCAAGTCCTTTTGGCATCCACAGCAAACAAAATGCGTCCGATGGGCGGGGGTCGTGGAAAATTGTCGCAGCGGCGGGGGGAAAATTATAGGGGAAAATTGCAGGGGCGAGGGTGACGCGCTGATGCGGTCATTTGAGTGCCAGCAAGAGAAATGTGCAGCAAACAAAAATAATAATATTATTTTCATTATTAATCTACAGCCATTATTTGTCTCCCCTTTTTGGCCGGAGGGTCTTCAATGATCTAAGTTTCGACCAAGCAGTTGAATTTCCTTTTCGCGAACTTAAAGCCAATCAAAATCAAGGAAGAACACTACTCAGCTAAAGTAAGCAGTCGCAAGCAGGGCAAAAGTAAGCAGTCGCTTCAAAGAGGCTCCATTATTATTTGCTCATAACTTTTTAATGAGTTGTCCGATTTAAAAAATTTCTTTTATGATTACCCCACGAGTAACGGGTATAATAAAGGAACAAGGAAAAGGAAACATTTTAAAAATGGAAGAATATGATTTTTTTAAACTATTTGGAAGCAGAACATTTATCAATATAATATTTTTAATGTGGTTTTCTATTTCTTTTTATCAAATGTATTTATATAAATATACACAGAGAAACGGATAACTATGGGACTAATTTGGTTTCATATTTATTTTTTTATAACAAAATGGTTCGATTTCATATCAATATGGTACAAAATCATATGTTCGAAAATATCATTTTTATATATAAACACAGAACGGACCAAAAATGATATGAAAAAATATTTTTTTCTCTGTGTATAATTACCAGAATTCAAAAATATGATTTTTGAAAACTTCTTAAAACCATAAAATTAATCAAAATAATATTTTAAAAGGATTTTTTTCTTTCTCTTGTATCAAATTAATTGCTGAAAATCTTTGTACACATTTGTTTAGTTGATTCAGCTCCTAATCAATTCAATTCCCAATGCTGGGATATAACCACAACCTCAGTCGACCGCAGTTTCTAATTGGTTAAACCGAAATTTTCCTTTGACCTTCGTCGAGAATCGGAAAATCAAGAGCAGGGGTTCTATTCAAATTATATGCATGTATTTCACTTTCACTTTCGTTTTCATTTGCGACTCTTTGTCGTTGGTTTTCTTGATTTAGATTCCCGCTCAGCCGGGGGATTGCTCTTTATGGCCCGTACATTTGGCAGCATTGCGGTCGAAATTTTCTATGTGGACGGCGGGCTGTTGTTTCGTGCTTGGCAAACATTTTCATTTTCATTTTCGTTGGCGATTTCTTATTGCTCTTGTTTCGGCAACTGCACTCAATTTTATAGCCCCTCGCATTTTATTTAGTTGGCTATTTTTGTTTTTTTTTTTCCGTTTTGTTTGCTGTTTCTGGATGGGGAAACTTTCAATGGGCCTCCCTGGGAGTTTCCCCGCCTCAAAAAAAAAAAAAAAAAAACACCCGCAGCTCCCTGTTTATAATTTCATTTGCTGGCCTTTGGTTACATTTACATTTTTATTTCCTCCCGGACGCCTACAAAAAAAGAGTGGTTTTCCCCATGTTTTATGACTTTGACTCTAATGTTTTCGTCTGATTTAAATGAAGTAATAGAACTTGGGGCCCCAAGTTCCCGGCCAGCTGCTTGACACTTGTACAAATTGCATTTATCATCTGGCGTTTTCCTGAACCACTTTTGACTTACGAACTTTCGCTTCTCCAAACTCCCAACGAAAAGTAAGCGAAAATCTGCAAGGAGAGTGAAAAGCAGTAAACACATCGTCAGCAAACTAAAGTCGAGGGGATTTTCCCTTGGCCTCCACTTCTTAGCCGTGTGTTTTATGAGGGTTTATCCAGACTTTTCTACACCCCAGCACCTCCGAAAAAAAATCCAACCTACATTGCATACAGATATGGTCGAAATAATAGCTATATTTCGAAGTAAATCTTCTTTAAAAATATAAAAAATTTAGTTAATATTTGTAATCCAGTAATAGGACTTTTATGATTTTTCTGTTTTGTAATCATAAGTATGTAAAACATTTTGGGAACACCACTATAGTTCTGAACACAGCTGTGGCTCTCCGCCAAATCAAGAAACATGGCCATGAAATCGTAAACATTTCGCTCTGATTTCCCACTTTTTGGGCCTCCATTTTTATGTGTGACTTTTCTTTATAGGCGGGTGCCTACAGATGTTGCTTAGGGGCTAGAAAAAATATATATGGAGCGCTGGGGATAGTCCGAATCCAAGTGGAAACGAACTGTTAACGATGCGACGAGTCAATATATTATCGCTTTCGCACTGACCCAAGAAAATAGTAAAATCTAACGAGCAAAAACGGTTTTAATATTATGAAAATTATGATAATGTTATTGTTTTTCTGGGGTTTCTTACTTTCTTCTTTATTATCGGAGAATTATTAAGGAATTTATAAGTGAATAAGGAATCTTTTTGGTTAACTTATGGGCTTAAACCCTTAGGTTTGGTTCACCTTTCTTTAAGTTCTCGGAAACTGTCTGCATTTACTTTTATTTATAGGCAGCTTTTTTGAAAATATAACCATTAGGTATTCGAGTTTTGTCGCTTTCAAATACGAATTTATTTATTCAAGTTATGGGATTTAGTTTCGCATTTTTGGGTCATCTATAATCAGAAATTGCCTATAAATGTGCTTTACTTAAATACAACTTTATCAGTTTTACAGTAAATTTATTTTAAGATTTCAAAAATGATTAGCAACTTGATGCCGCACTGAAATCGGAATCCTTTAAGTCTATTTATGGCCTTAAAACCTTAGATTTGGGTCACCTTTCTGCATTTTGGGGTCACCTCTAAGCCCAGAAATTGCCCAAAAATGTGCTTTACTTAAATACAACTTTATCAGTTTTACAGTAAATTCATTTATAAGATATTAGAAATGATCCCTTGATTTTCTCATATCGATTACCACCTCATCGATAATGGGTTTTTCCTAAACACTTCTCAGCAACCAGGTCTTTCGCCAGTATTTCCTTTATCTAAGATTGGTAAATTGTTTTTTTTTTTGTGCTGATTATATCTGTTTGTTGTTGTTCTTGTGCTTCTTCAACATTTCCCTCAGCCCCTCATGTCATGGAAAAGGGGGCGTGGTAGGGAGGATGGTGGGGACTTGTGGGTTGTGGGCTGCTGATGTTTCGCATGTCATTGTCGTAAGTTGGCATATGTCACCAAGGTGTTATGCGCGTATATATATATGTACTCGTTTATATGTATATATATGTGCACATCTTTTTTCTTTTCTAAAACAACACAAAAAATTGCGAAAAGAAAAAGAAACCCGGGCACACATACATTTAAAGTGTGCAGGGCATTAAGGTTTATGTGTGTGAAAAGCCAACTCGGAACATTGGTGCTCGTGTATTTACAGCACTTATTTGTAGGAGGTATGTTCAATTCGTTGGTGCTCTTGGTACAAAAATTTTACTTTGAAATGTTTAAAAATATTTGAAATCCCTTAAAATATATGTGTATAGTTTATTTTAGTTTTTTTTTTAAATGTATAATTTTTATAGTAAAATATGTGAAATTTTTTGTACACCAAAAAGAAACACAGTTTAACTCTTAAAACTCTCTGCTTTAAAAATTTACTAGGTCTAGTATAAAAATTTGTATAAAAAAATACTAAATATTTTAATATTTCAACTATAAATAAATTGAAACATTTTCTTTTAGCTTAGGAGCATAGTTTAACTCTTAAAACTAGTTGTTTTGAAAAAATACTAGGTTTAGTATAAAAAATTTGTATTGAAAAAATACCAAATATTATAATATTTGAACTATAAAGAAATTTGAAAAAATTTTCTCCTTGCTTAGAACTATAGTTTAACTCTTAAAACTAGTTGCTTAAAAAAATATACCAGTTCCAGTATAAAAGTGTGGTATTTAATTAATACCAAATAATATATCTAAATTCGGTAGTATTTATTTCATACTAAATATGATAAAGTTTATATTTTGTAATGTAAATTCTATACTCATCTTATTAAGATGCTTTTGAAACTCAATAGTGTAGAATTAATACATAAATACTTTAGTTTTAATGATCATTTTGTTTTCGGTGTAGATATTATACAATATTATGCTATCAAGGGCACTGGAACTTCGTGGTGAGTGCGATTAATTTTGTTACTTTTGAGTGAGATTTGCAAGAGATTTGGGGGCGTTGGAAAAACACTTTATACGCTAGGCCATTACCCGCTTTCACCTCCCTTCCTCCCTCCCGCCACCCTTCACTTTGAGAGTAAATTTATGTTAATAACAAAATCAGAAAATCCTTAAATTGTCATTAGCTAAGCCTTTTTGGTAAGTCCGCCGAGATTTTGTCGTAGCTTTAGATATATATATATATATATATATATATATATATATATATATATATCTTTTTTCAGTTGTTGTTGCTTTTGGACTGTCGGCCGTTGGCTTGTTTTTTGGCGGCAAATGTGGGCCGCTTAAACCTCCGTCCCTCCGGCTTTTAATGGCTTTGGTTGGGGTTGAAGGATTTTCGACCTGGGCCAAAGTGCCAAAACGAACACAGCGAATGCTTTTAGCCTGGTCAGGACTAATTCCCTTTCTGTGCTGGAAATGTTGCAATTTTTGTTGAATTTGCATTCACATTTTTCGGGGAGGCGGCTTTAAGGGATTTTCGGATTCCCATTCCAGCTGAACGAAAGAATTGTGTGTGCTGCCTACTTAAGGGGGCCGGAAACGGGTTTTCTCTGCCCTTATCTGCACTTCCTTTGATGCATTTGTTTACGCCTCTTATCGGCCATTGTTGTGCTGTGCATTTCCGTTTCCGTTTGAGCTACGCCCTTCCTTTGGTCGAGGAATAAGGACTCAGGACTCCCCAGATGCCTCTCCATCTGTGGACGAACAAATTATGTGCCAATAAAGATACGTCTGAGAGTGTGGCCCGCTCGATTCTTGCCAATAAAATCCATCTCAACTTTTATGGCCCAAAGGAACCACCCCCTCTTTCAGCGCCCAAACAAGCTGCACAGCGAAAAATAAGTCCCTCAATTACTAAGTTAGTATTTTGTAATTCATAAAATTATTTTATTCCATAAAATTCATTTAAAATATATTATTTTTTTTTACAAACAACGTACAATTTTTTGATTATTTTTTTAAAGACTTTGTGTTGTTTTTCTCACCGTGCATCAGCTTAGGGGCAGCAGCAGAATTGAGCCAGGCTTTTAAAGCTTTGTGCCCTTAAGCCCTTGTCAAATGTCATGTGTCCTGTGTCCTGTATCCTGTGCCCTGTGTCCCGTGTCCTGCAAGCTTATCGCCTCTTGGCGACTTCAAATTGCAGCTCAACTTGTTCGCACTGAGAGCCACAAGATAAACCGAAATTAAAATAACAATTGAACTTTCAGTGGACATCCGGTTGGAGATGCTTAGAGAAATCCTTGGCCAGTTGGCCAGATCAATTATCCTATCAAATGCAGCTCCACTTTAAGGCATTTCATATAAATTAAGTGAATGGCATTTGAAAAATTGTAATAACAATGGGGAGTATTTTTAAACTATTTTCTGAAGGAAAAATATTTTATAATATATTTATATTATATACTTGAAATATATTTCTCTGAAGACAAAGCATTTATTTAATATCTACATTTTTTTGAACTGCTTTCTAAAGGATTTAAGACAATAATTTAGGTAGCAAATTGTAGGAAGGATAATCAGTTGAAAAAATTCTTTAAATATATTATATAATAATTTTTTTTAAATTTTAAATTAAGTAAGCAAGATTACCCTATATTTTGTTAAGATTCAAGACAATAATTTGTGTTAAAAGTTATTATTTTAAATATATTTTATATTAAATATTTATGTTTTACTAGCAGTTGATTATAAAAAATGTAAAATAATATTTTATATGAGAAAAACAAACTTAAACTATTTTTTTTAAGGATTAAACACTATAATTCAGGTAGCTAATCATTTTGTTTATCCTTTCATGTGTGTCCAGGATAATTTGTGTTAAAAATATAGGTATTATATTTTAAATATATTTTATTTTATATGTATATTATATATTCTAAATATATATCTATCTATCTATCGCAGTGAAAATTAAACAATTAGTTAAACTTCCTTTGTTCAGCTGCCTGTCAAACAGTTTTATGTGAATAAGCATTTAAGTGCCAGCCGAAATTGAAATAGTTGTGCAAAAATGCTCAAGAATGCTTGTTAAAAATGTGCCGAGAAATATGAAATATGACAAATTAGTTTCGTGTTGACTGGTCCAGTGTGCATCCCGATTGTTCCCTCTCGTTGGGATTCCGGTCACGTGTGTCCATCATTTCCAGGGGCTCCCTGCTCCCCCACAAAGGGCCAAGTGTATTGGGGTTCACGGATTTGTCAACCGGCGTATTTGTTGTATTTGGAAGGGGGTGAAAAGTTAAACTCGGGCATTAAATTCAATGGACAGGCCACAGGCACCGACAACGACAACAAACTTGTTTTCATCCCCCGCCCCCTTTGTAGTCACGCCCCCTCCCCTCGCACAGCGTGTGTGTGCGGAAAGTGATGCCCCTGGAAAACCAACAAAAAGCGGCAAAAATAACAATTAGAAAGTGGAGCAGAAAATAAAATTAAATTTCCGATTTAAATTGAAAGGCAAAAGAAAACATAAAAAAATTTCAGAACTAAATTAAATATTTAATATCAAGATCCAAGTAAAGATGTAAATGTTTCTTAAACATCATAAATCTCGGTTAATCTTAAATGGTTACAGGAAATGAAGTCTGGCAAAAATTACGCATACGACACGTACGCCAATGTATACAACTGATATTGGACAACACTGCGTATACGCAATATTGAGCTATGAATTATTATAAGTATTATGTGAAGTATTATTTCGAAAAATATAAATATATAAATAATAAATTATAATTCAGCGGAGAGAATAATAAGTATTATAATAATAATAATTATTTATTATAATAATAATAATAATTATATCGCCATATGGCAACTGAAATCTGAAAATGACAACTCCACATTTCTATGGGAGCATTATGAAGGGAGCGCAACAGGAAAACGATGCCATTGTGGAAAAAGAGGACAACAGGAAGACAAAAGTATCCTTCAAGTGGTCATCATCAGAATTGTTTTCATTTTTTCTTGTACTCCCTTTTCTGGTTGTTGTTCTATTTGCACTGAATTAATTGACCAAGTTTTGCTTTGAAACTTCGCCTCGCTTTGGCCACAAATTGCAGTCATCAAAACTGGAAGGAGATGTGGGAAAGGGGGTGGATTGAAAAAGGGGGGGTGAGGATAATGGCCGAGAGCAGACAATTCAATTTATCAGCTTTAGGGCGATTCTGTAATGGCATTTCCTAAGTGAGATTGGTGAGACTGGTTTAAGATGACTTCAGTGCACCGTTCTTTATTTTTATTTCAATGATTTTAAAGTGCACTGATATTAAATACTAGATTATTAGCTGCTCGCGGTTTTAATTTGGGAAAATTTTTGCAAAAGTTAGAACAAACCAAATTATTACTACTACCAATAATAGAAATTTAAAAAACAGTAGTTTGGCTATAAAAATGGAAATAATTGTCCAAATATGAAATTGCATACCTTCCCGAACTCGTAGTTAAATTTCCTATAACTTGGCATATCAGGATAAAAATTTTATTTTTTTGAAAATTTTCGCAAAAAATTGTGATGCAACCCCTTACAAAAAAAATCGAAAATTTGAAAAATTTTTAATATTCCCCAATCAGCCGGAGAGTGCACTAATATTAATTATCAGGTTGTTATCTGCTCAAAACAGTTCGCCGTTTTAAAATCGGATCAATTTTGCAAAAATTAGTGTAAAAACAAATTTGGCGAAAAATCAGATTTTGTCCAAAAATCGAAATCCTCATTTTCCGCCAATATAAAAAACAGTATTTTTGCTATAAAAAATGAACTAATTGTCCAAATATGGAACGGCGTACCTTCCTGAACTCGTAGTTAAATTCTCTAAAACTTGTCATTTCCAGAAAAATTTTTATTTTTTTGAAATTGTTTTCAAAAAATTGTGATACAACCCCTTACAAAAAAATCGAAAATTTGAAAAATTTTTAATATTCCCAAATCAGCCGGAGAGTGCACTAATATTAATTATCAGGTTGTTATCTGCTCAGAACAGTTCGCCGTTTTAATATCGGAGCATTTTTGCAAAAATTAGAGTAAAAACTAATTTTGCGAAAAATCATATTTTGTCCAGAAATCGAAATCCTCATTTTCCGCCAATAAAAAAAAACAGTATTTTGACTATAAAAATTGAACTAATTGTCCAAATGTGGCATATAACTTGGCATATCAGGATAAAAATTTTATTTTTTTGAAAATTTACGCAAAAAAAAAATTTACAAAAAAATCGAAAATTTGAAAAAATTTTAATTTTCCCAAATCAGCCGGAGAGTGCACTAATATTAATTATCAGGTTGTTATCTACTCAGAACAGTTCGCCGTTTTAATATCGGAGCATTTTTGCAAAAATTAGATCAAAAAATCACACTTTTGCCAAAAATGGAAATAGTCATTTTTCGTCAATAAAAAGTCAGTATTTTGGCTATAAAAATGATAATAATTGTCCAAATATGAAATGACATTTCAGGATATATTGTATAAACGTTAATTCTATCATGTATAATTTCATTTTCCCTGCTTTTCTATCGAATTTCGCCATTTTATATTTTTTTTCGCCTGCCATTAAAGTTTTAGCCGGCATTCTGGAGACGATAAGCGATTGCATCTCGTGGCTTTCAGCCTGGCAGCACTAAACAACAATATCATGAATATTTATCCTTGGGCATAATTATCTACTACGCACCTCACACACACACACACACATAGAGCGGCCCAAAGAATAACAATTCCCAGGACATCATGGGCGGCGTGGGAGGGGGTCGAGCACTTAGTTAGGGCTAAAAGTGCCCCATTGTTTTGCCCACAACATGTGCGTGGATGGGTATGATGGTGTGTCTCAGCTTAAATTGCTTGGAATTTATGCATCCTGTAGGGAGAAGGGGGGAGAAGGGGCTTGGGGGGTGAAGAGACCCCACAAGTGGGCGACAGATTCTCCTGGGCTTATCCTCGGGCGTCATAAGTCGAGCTCATTAGAAAACCGTTAGGAAACAAGAACTCGGAAGCCTTCCTTTAAAGTGCGAAAACTCTAAAAAAGAAATGCCGCCAAGTGGGCAAAAAGCCAGCAAAAGGAACAACAAGCCTTTAGAATTTCCCCACCTCCCCATTTTGTTGTTTATTTATGTCCTTACTAATTGCACAGAGCGGCAGATAGAGAGAAAAACCAGTAACCCAGTCACAGAAAAGGTGAAATGCACAAAAAAGCAAAGGGGGAATGCTATGGTTGAGTGCCTCGACTATTTGATACTTGTTACTCAACTACAGCAAGCAGTGGAAAGCAGTGCGAACCAAGCAGTCGCTTGAAAGTGACGCCATCTATGTGGCAGACAATTTATTTTTTGCTTATAACTTTTTACTGAGTGGGTCGATTTAAAAAATTTTTATTACGTTTCGGTAGATATTAACAAACCGCTCGAATTTAAATAAGAATATAGGGAAAGAAAGACTTCCCTTAGTAAATCCATCCTCTCAAACTTTAGTTACAGTATCAGGATATGTTTCCTCCTTTAAGACTACGTCTGTTTCTGTTTTTTTAGGACCCCAAACTGTTACATTCTGGGGCGCAGAGCACTCAACTTTCATGGCCTCGGGAATTGCAAGGCGTCCAAATGAGCGCTATTTTTATGGCCTAATGAACTTAAGCAGCTTAACCCCTGGCATGTGCGATGGGGTCCCGCGCTAATGCATATGGCACATGGCTGCGCTAATTGAGTGGCAGGACTCGTTGCCTCCTTAAATGCAGAATGTCCACTTTAGTCATAAATAAACGTTATTTAATTAATTGCGGCCGGTAATCACAATATGCCAATTCAATTTCAGCTTCTCAGCTGTCTGTACATTTCATGCATTTATTCTGGGTCGGTTATTAATAAGTAAACATTTAAATGTGTTTAAGTATCTGTTATATCCTATGTTTAAAAACAAATGTTAAAAAAAATTATTAAAATGTTTATTACTATTTATGGTTTAAACTATTTGCTTTCTTATTTTACTTGGCACTCTTAATATATTATAATTACATTTATCAAAGTTTTAAATGAGAAACTTTTAAAAGTTTGGTCTTTTTTGTATATATACAGAAAACTAAGAGACAAAAGATCAAATTGATATGCAAATATCAATTTTATATTTCTTAAAGATCAAGTTATGATATCATTTTTTCATTACTTTTTTTTAAAATACTATATTTGGTATTTTAAAATAAAATAACTGATGTGCTAAAATATCATGTTTATATGATGGCATCATAAATTTGACATTAACTTTGAAATTATTCTATATCGAATATACAGAATATATATACAGAAAAAAAATACAAAAGATCAGATTGATATGTTCAAGTCAATTTTATATTTTTATAATATCATTTTGATATGAATAAAAATTATTATCATCTTATTTTTCATAATTCTTTTTTTTTCAAAAAATACTAAAATTTGTATTTTAAAATAAAATAAATGATATGATAAAATATTAAATTGATATGTTTGCATCATAAATTTGACGAATTTATCGATAAATACCGATATTATTATTCTGAAAACTTTTCTCAGTGCATGGGCGACCTATCATGCCCAATTGATACCCTAGATCTGGTCGTCCTTTTGTTTTTTGGCGCGACAACTGTCAAACGTTTGATTTGTTATGCAGCGGGCGGCGAGTCGAAGTGTTTTGACATTTATCAAGGGTAAGCAGCATTGGCAAATTCGCCGCTCGCCTGCAGGTGCAAAGTGCTTAACAAATGAGTTTCAGGTGAGCTGCCGGCGATGCCAATGATTGATTATCCCATATGTGCGATGTATGGCCTTCCTTTGACTCGAAACGCCTTCAATTTATTGGCAATTCATTTATTTTTCCAGCCCTCGAAACGTTGAAATTTTAATGAGCTTTTGATGCAAAATACGAGTTAAGCTGCTTGTCGCATTATTTATGTTAAATATGCTGAATATTTAATGGACGGCACATGCCAATAAGAATCGAGATGATGTCGAAAAAAAATAAAAGAAATCAGTTTCCGATAGCATAGAGCATCTGTATCTGGGTTCACGATATCCCGCATCCTAGAATGTTTACCAAAGCTATTGGCTTAACCGGCTGAGCTTAATTGGTTTGCGTTGCCAACGAGCTGGGCGGAAATTTTCCGATTAATTGATGGGTGGAAAATCTGTGCGACCAAACGAAAGTCAAGCTGCCATTTAAATTGCGATTAAATGCAGTTGAATAATACAAGTTGATTGTGATACATACATATTGTGTTATCTTCAAACTAAGTGAATTTGACATTAAAATAATAAATATAACAAAATTAATATAATATTAAAATGAGTCCCAAAAAGAATACCAAACTGTAAGTTACCTGGTTTATATAAAAAAAAATTATATGAAACGATGATCGATTTTACGTTATATAATATCAATTTTGACTTGATATGAGGCCACTTCAATTCGATATGATTGCTCTCATTTTCGAAGCTTGAGAATCTCCAAGGGAGACAATTCGGTTAAATGATATTATTTAATATAAATTTTACCAGTATTTCATGGTAAAAACGATATGTGTGTGTAAAAGGGTATATTGTATTCGGGGAGAACAGGTAGAAGAAAGCCTTTCCGACCCTATAAAGTATATATATTCTTGATCAGGGTCACTAGCCGTGTCGATTTAGCCATGTCCGTTTGTCCGTTTGAATGTCCGTGTAAACGCTGAGATCTCAGAAATGATAAGATCTAGAGGATTAGGGTTTTGGATTTAAGTTCCTTAGTTTCCTATTCAGATGAAAGTAATCCAAAATTAGGTTGGATTTGTTCTTAAATAGGTGTTTTTGTTGATTTAACATAAAATAAGATTACAAGCTTTAAACAATGCAAAAATAAATATTAAATTGCTTTGGTGAAACTATGTGACCAAACAAAACTCAAACTGCTGTTTAAATGACGATTTAGTAAGTCCCAACAAACATAGATTAAAACTTCACCAAGTGAAATCACTGATTTTCATTAAGATTGCCTGTTGAAAAAGCCCAGATCATCAGTGATGATTCATCACCCTTGATTTCCGCTAAAAATTGTGTGATTCCGAATTTATAACGATGCCATTTGAATGTAAATTATTCAACAAGTGCTTTGGAAGTTGGCCCTCGCGGGATATAATATGAAATTCGCCGCACAAAGAATCGGAATAATCTCAGTTTCCATTTGTTTAAAGCCTTCCTCTCTTGCTTTCCCATTCCGAAATGCATTGAAAAGTTTTGTTCGCTGTTCGTTGTTCATTGTTCATTGGCTTGTTTTTGTGTCAGTTTTATTAAATGGCCTGTGTGGCATGGCGGTTCTGGTGGTGGTTTCAGATGGTTTCAGATGCTCCCTGTCTCTGTTCCATTGTGTTGTGGCGCACAGAAATGGATGTTTTCGCTGGGCATTTGCATAATTGAGTAGCCAAAAACTATAAATTGCGCCGCCAGTCAAATCGATTAAATGGTTTGCTCTTTGTTTCTTTTCATATTCATTTCTATAAATGCCCTCCATGCATATTTTCCAACACCCAGGGAAAAGTTTGAATTGCAGCAGACGGCAAATGCAAATTGTAAGCGCGAAATCTGAATGCAATTCAAAAATTCAACGCCCCCTGAAAGAGAAGTTCTAACCGAAAATTGCATTTCTCTAAATTATTTATTTTTTCACACTTTTTATGCTTTTTATGTGGATTTGGGAAATGAAAGCCCAATTTAATTAAATTGTATTTCTGTATGTATGGAATAATACCTATTGAGGGAAATATTAGGATTTAAAAAAAATATATTTAGTGAAACTCACACAGGAAAATTAAATTAAATTAAAAAAAAAAAGGATCGGGCAACTATTTCTTATAGCTCCCATAAAAATAATTGCAAAAATAATAGAAAAAGAACTAAAGGTTCGGTGTTTTTTGACATATTACATATTCCTCTTGGGAATATCATTTTTGAAACTGTTCTGAATTTCGAATTAAATTTTAGAAAAATCGGAGGACTATATCATTCCCACTTTAAAGACCAGTTTCTTGTGGATCTTACTATACACAACATTATTTGGTTTTTGCCAACTAGCGGAGGACTCTTTTCCATCTGAGTTTGAAGCGAAGATTGGATGAAATTGCGAGCGAAAGGTGGGTCAAAGTTGGGTGGGTTTTTTAGTGGGTGCAAGGGGGAGTACAGAAAATTGGACGCCATTGTTGACATTGTTTCGATTGCCCCAGCACACTGGATGAAGCACTTTTATTTTCCCACATTTCCTCCTTTTTTTCCTTTTGTTTTTGAGATTTGTGATTCGAATTTGTTGCCATTTTTGATTTTCGGCCAACAGCCGCACAGAATCCAAATTGTGAGCTGTATTTGCATATTTCCCCAGCCAGGAATTCCCCCAGAAATGCATGGAAAAAGGAATTTGTAGGGGGGGTTTCTATAGAAGGGTTTTAGGGGAAAGAGCGCAAAGTGCAACAGTTGCAGAGTTTCTGGAAATGCCAGGCAAATGGAATCGAGTTGAGTGCCTGCCGTCGCCTGAAATGGTATGCTTACACACAAAAAAATCATGTTCCCGTAAAATTGATATGGTCATGTAAATTCCAGGTCATGCAAAACCCATATCGTTTTTACATGAAAAACCCTTTTTGACCAGTTCAAATTTACCTGGCCGCATATCAAATTAAAATTGATCTTAAATAATGTAAAATTGATCTACGTTTTATAGCGAATTTTTTTTGGGTGTACGAAGGCGTATTAGTATTATGGCATATTATAATATATTATATATGATTTATGATCATTAAAAATTAAATAGCGAAAGCTTAATATTCTGTGCTTCATTAGTAATACACTTGAAAAAAACCTGATAAGAAATAGCGATCTATTTGATGAAATCCGGGATCAATTTACCCCGCGCATATCGATTTGATCCCGTGTGCATTAAAATCGAACTTTGTAGGCAACAACCCTTGAAATGGGATTACAAAATGTATGGTTTTTTTAATTTGTGCAGTGTATTTAAGTGGGTAAGATGAAGCACAGCCGTAGATGAAGTTTGCATATCGCGAAGGCGACGAGTTGTGACCCCCGAAAAATGAGCAAACTGCCAGCAGAGACAGGCGATGGAAATTAACTTACATATGTGGGTGTATGTACGATATATGGAGCATAGCATATATTACAACCTGCAGTACATATATATAGTATGTTGATACTACCGTGACCCTGACTTCTGCCGGATGCTTGGCAATTCCATTAAGGAGGAAAACTTTTTATTCGACCTGACTTCCTACTTTTTTTCCTTTTTTTCCCATTTTGCCGTATCTTTTTTCCCTCAACGCCCCCGCCGTATTTTCCCCGAATGTCAAGCAATTTCATGAGCCACGAGTTTTGGTATCCTTTTGAACTATAAACGAGCAGCGGCCAAAAAGTTTGCTTTACCAAAAAAAAGGTTTGAATAACGAAATTATTGACTGCACCTGATGATGGAAAAGTTTCGGCCATAAACTCCTCCGCAGATATATAGATACATATACGAGCTGCTGATTAACACTTTTCAAATTACCACCGGTCAGCCAAGCAAAAGATCTGAAGAGGGTTAGCAGAGAGAATCGGCCTCAAAGGATGGTCCACAAAAAATGTAAACAAATCACACACAAAAGCGAGCCGAAAAATTCTTGGAGCGAAGTTCATTAAGACAACAATAATGAAACATTCTCATGGGTCGGCAGGTCGGAATATGGCCATTATATCACTCGAAATGCGAAGATGGCCACGAGGTTTTGAGCACACAAAAAAATTAGCTTAAGGCAATTTATCTCTCTCAGCATTTTATTGGTCTTTTAAAAATGCTTAAATTGTATTTTCAAAGACTATAAAGTCTTTTTTGAGCGAGTTAAAGGAAAATAGTAAAGTAATAAACTTTAATTATAACATTTTTTAAGTAACCGACACTGCAAAAAAATTTTAATTATTTTTTTTTACATTCTGGTTTTGGGAAGAGAAACTTAAAAGAATGATATATTAATAAAAATAAACTCAAAAAAAGTTGTACTGAAAATATACTAGGCCTAGTTTAAAAGTCTGGTTTTTAAATAATACTAAATTATTAAATTAATACTAAATAATACGAAATAATTAAATTAATACTTTATAATACTAAATTATTAAATAAATAATATTAAATTAATATTATTTAATTTAATAATATAAATATTATTAAATTAATACTAAATATAATAAAGTAGTTATTTTGGTAGTTAAAAAAAAAATAAATATACGAAAAAATTTAGTTTTTATGATTTTTTTACTTTTATTAAAGTTGAAATATAAAATAAGAAAGTAGCTGAGCACTGTTCACCATTACCTTTTGGATTTAAGAGGGGAATCTCAGGAATTTGGCGAGCATGAAAATGGGCCTTTTGGGAAAATTTAAGCTCTAATTTATTTCCCACTCGGTCACCCTGAAAAGTATGCCCCATTTTGCCCATACTTACAGCCATAAATCGAGTTTATATACGATAGTGCCGCGTTTTAAGTGTTTCAGTGTTCTCCATTATTTCTTGTGTTCACATTTTTTTTTTATATTATTTACGATTATTATTATGTACTTGTTACCTCCCGGCTTTTCGCTCTGAGGAAAAGTGTTGCGTGTGCGTGTGTGTGTGTGTTTGGTTGTGGGGAAAATGGGAAAACGGGAAGGACGTCCTGCCTGTTGTCTCTTGCCTGTGATGCAGCCGCTATTTCAATTAATTTTTGTTTCGCACATTGTTGATGATGTTTGCCGACTTCGTTCGCCACCAGCGCCAGGAAAATTGAAAAGAAAACTCCCCCCACCGAGGGGGCGAAAGGCGAAGGGAAACTGTGGGCATGGTCTGGGCCGAAAAGTGGTTGAGAGGTAAGTGTATCGATGGGGGAACATGAAGCACCTGGAAATGAGGCTGGTATTGAGTGCACACTGCAGGGCTTGAAAATGCAAATCGAAATTGTGTTGAAAAAAATATTAGTAGGCAAAATTGAAAAATATTATTAGAACAACATTTTTTCGAAATTTTAATACCGCAATTACATCCAAATTTTTTTAATTTTAATAATAATAATTTTAAATGTAGCCCCAAACTTTGGGGGGATTTTAAAATTTCTTTTTGATTTCCAATTAGGCCTTTTCGAAACCTAAAATTCGATAAAATCCAAATTTCGAAATTCCAAACTACATTTATCTTCCTATCCCTCCACTAAACATTGCCACAACTCAATCAATAACAATTATCAGCGACTGCCTTCCACGACTGCCTTGATGCAATTTATAAAATCTGATTAACTTATTTATCCAACACTTTAGAGATTCCCTTCGTCCTTTTTTTTTGCTTTGCCCCAAGTTTCGCTGATTCTCCGCTCTTTGCTGGCTCATTGTTTAATAGTTTCACGCCACCTCACGGTATTTGCTTCATTTGTCAATCATTTGGTGGCAATCATCCTCAAGAACACCGAGTTGAATGCACTACACTGAGCACAATTTTCCCCTCACCCTTTTGGGTCTGCTTGAAAAATGCAAGTTGTGTTTGAAAATGTATTTTTCCCACCACCGTTTTTTTTCTACAGTTCTGGCTCACTCCCAACTCGTGTTTATTTCATTTCATTTCATTTATTTCGTTTTTCGCGTGGGTCCTGGGCATGTTGGAAGTTCACAAACATTTGTAGTGTGTTGCTGGAGATGCTTTGAAATTACACTGGTCAAAATGTGGAAAAAG
Organism: Drosophila mimetica; assembly: GCA_037075245.1. Lineage (NCBI taxonomy): Eukaryota > Metazoa > Arthropoda > Insecta > Diptera > Drosophilidae > Drosophila > Drosophila mimetica. The sequence goes on from JBAMCH010000005.1 coordinate 9,676,601, forward strand.
TGTCATTATATAGATCAATTTTTTAATCAAAATATTCCATAAGAAATTTAAAATATTTACAATAAAAATATGAAATATATCTTTATTTCCTAAAACATTCAAAATAATACATTTATTGTTGCATACTTTTTGAAAACCACATTTCCTTTTATATAGATCGATTTTTTAAATTAAAATATTTAAAAAAAAATAATAAATTATTTACAATAAAAATATAAAAATACCTATATTTTCTAAAACCGTTAGTGGAAGTCCTTCAAAATAATAAATTTTTTGTTGCATACTTTTTGAAAATCACATTTCCTTTTATTTTTCACTCAAGGGATTTTTTGTACTGCCTTAAAAACTGAATAACGAAATAATATTTAAATTCTGACTTTTTCGAAAATAAATTAAATATTTTTTTAAAAATCAAAAAATAATATGTTCAATCTATAAAAGGAAGACCTCATTATTTTCCTGAGTGCCGCTGAGCTGTTGTTGTGGCCAGAACAAAATCGGATTGTCTTCGCAGCCAGAGCCAAGGGTCCTTAATTCAGCCCCATCCCTTTTTGCTCGCCGAGCAGCTTGGCAGACTTGCTACTTGCCTGCAGTACTTGCACTGCACAGCCCACGCCCACAAAAGTCCTGATTCCGCTTTACGCCCCCTTGGCCACTTAAGCATGCTAAGATTTCCGTTGCGCTGGCGTTTGTTTTATTGCACGAAGCAAACGGAAAAGCAGAGTAGCAGAATAGCAGAAAGCAAAAGCAAGGCGAAAGCAACAAATAAATATAAATAATGAAACACAAAGTCATTTTGCGCCACAATGACAATGCCAACTTCTAGTGACTATATTCCACACTCCAATCTAGGGTGCCACGCCCCCTCTTAGCATCGCCGCCCCCTTAACCCCCAGGTGGGCCTGACAGCAGTCATATGCTTATGATGCGAAGGGTCCCCCCATTTGCTACACCATCTACTCTCTATATCGGTTTCTGCTCTGTTCTGTGTATCTCAGTATGTCAGCGTGTGCGAATGAAATATCTAAGGCTGTTTATTATCCAGACAATGATTACATAGACACACATGGACACAAAGCCATATTCTGTGGGAAATACCAAGAAACCAAATCAAATCACAAACAAAGTCCATTTCGGAGGAATATTTCAGTCAGCCACCAAGATTTGTCAAAGAATACTTTAAACAATGGGTTCATTTATTTGTTCAAAAATCGGGGAGACTTATCTTGAACTACAGAACGAAGAAGAAATAGAAGTTTAAAAGTATTATCTGATCTTAAAATTACCTTAAAAAGTGCTTATTATATACTGCATATTTATTTTTATGAAATGTATTATATTTTTGGCGCCCAACGTGGGGCATGCTTCAAATGAGGTTTTCAAAATTAAAAACCCTATGAAGGGTATATCTTTCCGTGCTAACTTTTAAAGCAAAAGTTTTACTTAAAGCCAACAAAAAAAATGAATGTTAGCGGTGTCGATCGAATTAGGCGTGAATGGGGAGATTGCGTGAGTGAATGCTGATTGTCGGTCCAAAATTCCCGATTCTACTCACAGATATTCGCCATTCGGCTGGGGACATGTCGACATACAGACGTACAGACATCCAGACACTAACCAGATGGAAATGCCGGATGGCGATGAAGATGGCGATGAAGATGGAGACATACGCATTCCGGACACGCACACCCATGCCGATGCAAATGCTGCGAATAATAGACAGTGGGTGGTAACTATTTATGGTTTTGGCCAAAAGGGAAGTCACATTTAGGCCAACGATTGCCGCCGAAACCATTTGACAGCCGTGAAACGCAAGCGAAACTGAAACTCAAACTGAAACTGGAACCGAAACTGTAACCGAAATCAAAGCCGCCACAAAAACCGTAACAATCCCCAGTGGCAATGGGCCGGATGGATGTGATGGTGATGGTGAAAAACCCCCTTAAAGAGGATCTTTTACGATTCTCAGCCGAATTCAGTTTACAATTCTCTCAGCCATCGAAAGTGAGGAAAATCCATCCGCAATCACTTATGCAAACGCATTCGCTGAGGCTATACAAAAAAATGAAAACGAGGCGTTCGAAAAACTCAGGCAGCGGCCATCTCAAATATGCAACGAATTTCCCTGCTGTTTGACAGTGGCAACAATTGCAACTTGATTGGCCCAAAGGGCCGTGAAAATGCGGCCGAAAAGAAAAACACTGAAAAACAGTGAAAACAATGTTGGCAAATGGGAAACGGGAAAGCGGGAAACGTTGCATGCATATGCAAGTGCCTTTGTTGATTGTAGTGTTCGTCGTGTTTCTTTTATTAAGCGAGAGTGCGGTCACACTTAATTTGTGTGCCCGACGCTTGGGGCGAAGTGCAGCCACATTAATTGGAGTATAAATTGAATTACAATATATGTAAGTCAATTGACTTTGTAGTCTTTGTCATTCCATATTAATATAAATAAAAAATGTAATTGTATAAATTGACAGCTTATGGAAGTGCACTTAAAAAAATATATATTTTAAATGACCCTATTTATATAGTTTCTATATTCTAATATTCTACATTCTATATTATAGTATTCTACATACATATAAACTTGATATTTTATCATATCATTAAGTTAAACTTGATGATTAAAAAATGTAAAATTGACCTGCACATATCAATTTGATCTTTTGTCAACTCTTTTTCTGTGCGTTTTTTTAATTAATTATTTTTTATTCATTTTTTTTTTGCAATGTACTTTTTGTCGAAATTTATATTACAAATATGAATTGCAAAATTATATACCCAGAGACTAAGTCAATTTCGAGCATTATCTAATGCCCTTGGCTGCAATTGACCGGGATAAGTGGAAAACTGTGCAAATTGGGAACCCTATTTTCGTTGCTTGGGTTGAATGAATAAATGAATGAATGCATTTCCCAGCTACTTGCCGCCAGAAAGTGCAGCATGCCAGCGGTATTTTCGCCTTGAATATTTCGGAATTTTCCTCCATTGTAACCGGCGTAGTCGGAGTTTTCCGGGGGGGTGCCTGAATTTTCCCGCCATTCCGTTCGCCATGGTGCGTTGCCCCGGGGGCGGTTGGGGCAACTAAATTGAGCTGGATGCACCACCACTGCCGGCTTGTCACTTGGGTGGAAGTGGCGGGAAAACGGAATCCAAGGCACCCAGGAATCCGGGAATTCACGTTAAAGTTTCGCCGACATCGTATCGCAGCTACTGCATAAATAAAGAGGCGCAAATTAAATTTGAAATTTTGTTGCCGCAGATGTTGCTGCAAAGGTGGCGGGAAGTGTGTGCCCCGAATGGATTTGCCATGTCTGCACTTGTTGGCTGCTGTTAATCGGCAATGCGGTTTCTCGATTTAGCCAAAAAAAAAACAGAAAAACAAAAAACAGCAACAAAAATGAAGAACACAGGAACCCAAAAAAAAAGAGGAGAAAAAAATAAACCCCAAAGTGGATAAAACATGCTGTCAATGACAGCAGCGAAAATCCACGGCAGGTTGATGGCTTTCTCCTCCCCCTCTCGCCACAACTTGCGGCATTCCGGAGGACATTCATTAGATGGCAAATGCAGAACAGACTTCCGCCTTATAAACTGGAGCTGATGAAAATGGCTCACATAATTCTCTGCCACATTCGCCATGAATTTTTATGGAATTTTCCCTTTGTGCGAAAGTTACTCGATAAGCTGGGTGGTTTGGTTGCCTCTTCTCAAAAGTGATCTAAGTCTTGAACTCTGTAAAATTAAATACCTTGTAAATATAAACCTTTGCCAAAATAATGTATACAAAATTTAAATTTAATTTTATATTTTTTTTTTCTAAGACCATTTTAAATTTGAATAATCTGAAAAATACCTATTCAAATTTAGAATTATTTTGGGGGAACATTTTTTTTTTTTGATGAGTCTGTTTATAATATAATAAGCAAAATGGCGACTTAATATACGTGAGTGGGAGCGAGAAAGACACATTCGCATTCTTAGAACGTGTTTTTTACATTTCGAACATATCAAATTGATATGTAATGTGATATCAAGTCCAAATTGATCGTGGATTTCATTAAATTGATCATAATTTTATATCAAGTTTTTTGTGTTTAATATTTTGAAATTAATAAATTAAAGATACCTGCATTTTATTTAAAATGGATTTGGTATTATAAATATATCCAATATCATTCGATACGAGTTTATAGTTGCATTAAATAACTAATTTTTTAAGCACAACAAAATTATAAATTTATGTTTTCTAAATTTTGGTAAACAATTTTTGTAATTCCCCCCGCCTGCATTTCGATTCTAGTAAACTACCATTCAATACATTAATTCCGAGTCTCGATATATCTTAACTTTTCATTCTGATTTCTTGCCTTATTCCATAAGTTCTTGGCGACTTGTTCGCATAAAGTAAATTCCTTGAGCGGTTCCATTTGGATTTTATGACCGGCATTTTCATAGGGCCATTTGATGGCCATTTCACTTTTTTTGGCACTTTGTTTTTTCGGCATCTTTATCGGGAGCACGCATCATTGGCTTGGAGGCCTCTCCACACACGCACACAGCCATACACCCAATCACGTTAAGTTTATGATGGGTGTGTTTTTTATTTGGGTTTGGGATGTTCCTCAGGATATTTCACTTATGAGCATACCGTGAATTCTCATCTATCGTCTCGTTTCAGCAACGCTTCCAAGATGCAGACGAATGTGCAAATCGACTCGAAGAATCTGCGCAGCACCGATGACAACTTCCGCTCCCGTGGCCATCACATCACCATCGAGGTGAGTGCCCACTTAACACATGTCCTTTGATATCCCCGAGATGTCCTGGCCATCAGACATCCTGGCCGCAGCCGCAGCCGCAGCAGCCAAAACATTCTCGCATTTCAAGCATATTAATTACAGTTCAAAGTTTGGGCCTGGGTTTCCATCTTGGCCGCCTCAAATTGAATTGCCTCGGTTGCTTTGGGTGACTTCTCGATGCTCGATTCCCGATGGCCGGGCATCCAGACGAGGCTGGAACTTAATTAATTATGGCAGGATCCATGTGTGTGCGGCTCATGATTTGATTTGTTTGTCCATACGCTGATGGCCATTAATTCAATTTACCATATTTTGCAAACACGTCTCGACCGAAATTTGCACATTTATTTTGATTAAATTTCGCCATAAATGCTCACACGAAATGTGCGCTCATGTAAGTATATTAATAAAGGTAAACAAGTTGTGAGACATGTGTAAATTATTATCATCATGGATATTATTCACGGTTTCTAGTTTTTGAAATGAATATTTATAGCTCATTAGATCTTCGATATTAGGTTGTTATATGAAATTATGTTAAATGTACTCATTAAAACTACACTTTTATGGGATTAACTAATTAATATTTATTATTAAACATAAGAAATTATCTTGTTATATTTACTGCTATACAATATAATATATAAAATTAGTTTTACCTGAAAAATATTTATATGAAATATGTTCATACATATTTAGGGCTAGTACACAACCCAACAAAAAGTCGTCCAAAACAAAAAACTTCATATGAAAAAACGTCAAGAAATTTTTTTTCATATGAAGTTTGTTTGTTTTGGACGACTTTTTGTTGGGTTGTGTACTAGCCCTTAGGTACTATATTAATGAATGGTTTGAGAAATTTATATCATGAATCGGTGATTGCCAAAAACCCAAATATGATAGGATATATGGTATGATAATCCAAATCATCCTTATAAAATTCACAATTGATTAAAATTACTATTAATTATTTGAATTTTTCGCTAAAAAATCAGAATAATCCTTTAAAAATCTCCAATTGATTAAAATTACTATTAATTTTTTTGCCATTTTTCGCCAAAAAAATCCAAATAATCTTTACAAAATCCCCTATCGATAAAAATTACTATTAATTTTTTGCCAAAAAAAAACTTGCTATAAAAAATGCAAAAAGTCACGATAAATAGTTTTTCTAAATCAGCTTTTATTAGACTGCTAGCTGTGCACAGCTATATCTGATTTGGTCAATTTTTTTAATACACCCTTTATTTTCCTATACTAACAAAAAAATAAAATTCTAATTTTTAGCCCAGAAACTCTGTATTTTGGCCGTTTGTGCTGTTTTCTTTCCTAACATATGTTGACTGGGTAAAATGGGTGAAAGCTTTTCGCAGGCACTGTCTGCCAAAGCTTGTCTGCAAACCGTTACAAACAATAAACGATTTTTTTTGTAATACTTACAGTTTCTTTGTTTAAATTTCAGAAAGTGTTTTGTACGCTAGTTATTTCGAAACCCTTGATAATTTCAGACTCCTTTACCACCTTTTCCGAACCATTCCCTGTGAAATTGGGTATTTTTCAGGGACGCGCAACAAGTGTTACTCGCAGAGAGCGCGTCCCGAGCTTCTGCAGGCTGCGCGCATGCGCACTTCCGCGAGCTTAAAGCTGCGCGACGTGCAGGAAAAGCGGAAAGCTCGCGCACAGCATCAGCTGCTCGTGCAGATTCCTCGGCGAAAATGGCCATCTGATTTTTGTTTTGTCCGCACCCCCCCTCCCCATCCCCGCGGGGGAAAACCACGAACCCCCCGCCGCCGCCGCCCAGCTGACTGGCTTTTCTCAATGAACCTTTTTGCCGAGAGGAGCGCCGCAGGGGGATGATGGCTCGAAGAGGGGGAAAATCCGAGCGTGGGCGCTGCTTTTCCTTTCGCTTTCCGCTTTTTTGCTCAGTCGCTTGCAACATTTTGGCGCGTGTTGACATGCGAACAGTTCGGTCCGCGACGGGCGACCCCAACAACGCTTCTTAGCCAGTTCGTTATCCATCTTATCCGCTCGAGAGCTGCAGCAAATCCAAAATCCAATTCCATATTCGCCCATAACTCAGCGCTAGCTTTTTTCTTCGAGTGTATACTGCTTGTGGTGTTCGCGGTGGCAAGAAAGTAATTACAAAAGTCAACTTCGCCGCCCATTAAGATCCGAAATTTCTTGTGTGTGTGGAATGTGTGTGCGAGCCGGCATTTCAAGTTTGGCGCGTAAATAACTTGGCATCGTTTATCAGCTGGCCAAAAAAGGAGTTAAACTGAGGATATAACATTGTTTACATTCGAACATTGTAAGCGAAACGGGAATCTTAACGTTTTGGCTTCGAAATTGGATTATTAATTTAGCCAACAGCCTTGAGTAATTCCATCCCGATTGTCACTCTCGCAGGGGAGGGTGGTGAGGAAAGGGGAGGGGAGTGGATCCAGAGGACAATGAAATGCGAGTGGAGGTCCTTGTGTGCCTTTCGAAATTAATATATAATATTTTGCCCGATAACAGCTGTCGAGCTGTTGAGCATTGTACACCCCGTTTAACTGCCGGGCAATTGAGATTATTAATCAACTCAAGGCACACTCGAGGCCATCGCATTGGGGAAAACTTATGCTTCTCGGGGGGAAGAGGGAAGGAAGCGAAAACATAAGTAAAAGTGAACAACACTTCCGAATGCCAACTTCTTCCGCAGATTTCCAAAAACAAGTGGCAAAGTTCTCAAAAGTTGTTTCGCTGAAAGCATAAATGCAGCACGTATTCGTAACACTAAAAAATATTTTTGAACATTTATGAATACATAATATTTGAAAAAATATTAAACATTAGAAGAACACTTATTGAAAGTATTTCCTTTCAACTACACGGAGAACTTTAATCAAGAAAATGGCGTTCTCAAATCAAGTATTTGTATTCTCAATATGAGGATGTATTGATTTTCAGAAAAAAGCTCTAAAAATACTCAATTTCGGTATTTATTTTTTGAAACAGTTGTACTGAAAGTGAGAATTTATGCTCTTGGTTATATTTTGAGTACTAAAATTTCCAATTTGAGTGTAAAATACTCACTACACTACAAATCAAGTATTTGTATTCTCAATTTGAAGATGTATTGATTTTGAGAAAAAAAAGCTCTAAAAATACTCAAATGTGGTATATATTTTTGGAAACAGTTGTACTGAAAGTGAGGATTTTGCAGCCAAAGTGAGAATTTATGCACTTGGTCTTATTTTAAGTACAAAAATTCTCAATTTGAGTGTAAAATACTCAGTACACTAGAAATCTAGAACTTGTATTCTCAATTTGAAGATGTATTGATTTTTAGGTAAAAAAACTTTAAAAAGACTAAATTTCGGTCTATATTTTTGGAAACAGTTGTACTAAAAACGTGAATGTATGCACTTGCTTATATTTTGAGTACTAAAATTCTCAATTTGAGTGTAAAGTTTATGGTTAATTCTCTCTGTCTTCATATCTACTCTGTTCATATATGTATATCCATTATTATTATTGCCCTGGAGCCAGTGGAGTTATGTTATCTTTTAAATGCTCTTTCACATTTCATAAATTTACTAGTACTAATATCACAGATTTAAAGTGGCATTGAGAAACAACCTTCGGAAACGCACTGATTTATCTTTGAAGATTGATTGGCTACATGCCCCGCAGGCACTTTCATTTATTTAGCATACTTCGTGGCACTCCTTACATTACTGCAGATCTTGACAGAACGAAAGCGAAATCAAGCGAACCGTGTTGGGGGGCCTTCACCCCCAAAAAACCGACGGATGACATTGGCCCTGACCCTTGACCCGCAGAGGTCGACTGTTGCAGCTTGTTGAATGCAGCTAGCTGCCTGCGTGAGAAATGTCGAGTGGAGTCGCCGGTTTATCGGGTGGCTTTTGAGGGCCGCAATATAGTTTCAGGGACGTATTGTTCTACTTGAACCTGTTCCAAAAACATTTTCCACCGACAAAGGGTTGTTCTTCTGAATTTTCATGATCCTATTATCCTTATAGAAACCCCACACCAAAATGCTTAAAACGAGTAGAATGCCCAAGGAATATTAAAGTATATACTGGGATCCTATTAGTATTCATGGGAAACGACCATGCAACAAAAGTAATTCATATTTTTATACAATAATCCAATATAGGACGACGCGAATTCTTGAGTATATTGAACTAATGGGGTTTAAAACAACCAGAATTTGTTGTTTTTTTGTAAGCCTTTGTTGAGAAAAGAATACAGATCCGATGTGAAGCAAGTATTTCAGTAATTTAATACCCTTTTTAAATATTTTTTAAAATGTAATACTTTAATAATAATATTTTAGCAAACTAAATTCATAAATATTCATGGAAAATGGCCATGTAACAAAAGTAATTCATATTTTTATACAGTAATCCAATTTATTATTGGAATTCTGGAGTATATTGAACTAATGGGATTTGAAACAATCAGAATTAAAGGTCGCGAATTCTTGAGTATATTGAACTAATAGGATTTGAATAAATATTCTTAGCAAGGTCATTATTTTAAGGGTATTCCCAAGTCGATTTAAATAGTTATTTAATAAAGTCATTTCTGGCGGCACTTTTATGTTACTACTTTCGCTTTGCTGCTTTGGCAAATCAAATGAAATTGTTTTAAATGGCCAGAAAGCTCATTGAGAAGGTTGCCAAGGGTTCGATTCCGGCCCCCGACTTCTTTTCGCACGCCCCTGGGCAGCGGGGGTCACTCAACTTGTTCGTGGTTGGCACTCAGTTTGATTATCATATTACGTTGGTCCTTTTATGGGCCGAAAACGGAAAGAAAAGGAAGCCGTTTAGGCCCGACTTTATTATTGAAAGCCAACGAGCATTTTGGCCAGTCTGCTCCCCCCTTTCCCAACCGAGATTTCGGGACTAGTATCCTTATTGAATTTTGAGTTGATTTGTTTGCATTCGGAGGCCATCAAAGTTGTTGTGAAATGTGAAATTTTAGGAGCGGGGGGGATTTTGTGACCCAAAACGCTGCCAACCGCAAATCGCGTTGAGCTTGTGTGTGTAAGTTTCTGGATCCTGAATCCTGTATAAACATTTTCCCACACACACACAGGCATAACCTTGTTGGGACATAGTTTTTAATGCTGTTGAAACTTGTCACTCTGCTTATAATCAACTCGATTAAAACGAAGCCTATCCCTCGGTGTCCCAGGACCTGCTCCTCTTTCGCTCCCAGTGTTTTTGGCAGGCAATAAAACATTTGCAGCTCGCTTTCGGGCCAACTGGTACAGTGGGGACTGCGTAAAGAGCACTAGAACTTGGTCAAATATATACTTTACTTGAAATAAACAATGATTTAAAGATTATAATATATTAATGTATGTATCTTAGGTTTTGTGTAATCCTTTATGCACCCAAAAAAGAACTTCATACGAAATGATGATCAGTTTGATGAGATTCGGGATCAATTTAGACTTGATATCACACCACATATCAATTTGATATGTTCGAAGTGTAAACATCACGTTCTAAGTAGGCCATTTTGAATTTCAAAAGTGTCTTTCTTTCTCCCACTCACGTAATTGAAGTCGCCATGTTGCTTTTTACATTGATTTTACAATATCTATTTTACATTATTTGATTGTAAAAACGATATGAGTATAATAATGAGATCTGATCAGAGAATGAGAACTCTCAGAGAAGCTCCGAGAGACACAAAGAGAAGTTTGTTTTTTTAATATTAATTTTATATTATTTTATGGTAAAAACGATATGAGTATAATAATGAGAGCTGCAACTGTTAAATATAGAAACCTCTAGAAAATATTTAACACAGTTTAAAATTCTACAGATCAGATGAGATTTCCATTGACCGTAATTGGGGTATAAAACAAAACTTTTCCAACAACTTTGGGATTAAATGCGTAATATCCGATGTGGTTGTCTATAGAGTGTGGTCTGTTCGAAACTTTTTTCATCTGCAACTTTCTGCTGGCCCACTTAGCCAGCGGCCACTGTGCATAATTCCGACCTGCTGATTGGCCACCAGGAGAATTCCCTCGTTCGTCCTTCGTATCAGAAAAGTGTTTGGAAAAGTGTGCATCTATTTTATCTGCTGGAGGATGAGGAAGGGGGGGGGGGAAGGGTGGAACTGCACACACACAAAAGGGGGGGTAAGTATTGGTTGCAAGTGGGGAAAATGGGGGCCAGGACTACTGAATGCTGTCCATTGTTGTCTGGCTACCTTGGCTCGCCATTGTGTGTGCTACTTGTTGTTCTGTTCTGTTCTGTTCTCCCCTCTTTGGCAAGCTGTGTGTCATGTGCCACGCCCCCGCCGCAGGCAACGCCACCCACCGCCCACCGCCTACCACCCACGCCATTTGTCCTGGTGGTCCTCTCCTTTTGGCCTTTGTCAATGTAAACAATTTAATTTGCTTAGTTGGCGTAATATTCGCCATCAATAAAGAACTTTGGGTCTCGAGAGTGAGGGTATGGTATGGCGCACAATGACTATCGATAACAGGCGAGGGGAAGGGCGGGAGAAAGTGTAGTGCTGGTGGAAATGGTAATGGTGGAGAAAGCAGGCTCGTCTCGCGTCTCGTCCTTGTGGCTTTCACTTCGCCAGCGTCTGCAGTCGAGTGTTGAACGCACTTGAAATAAATCGTAGTCAGAAAAAAAAAAGAATAAAACACACACACACACACCCACTCGTCAAAGTACACAAGTTACAGGCCACAAAAAAACACTAAGAAAAATTAATATTTATCCAAAAACTTTAATCCTTATTTCCACCCAAAAATAAAAGAAATAATAATCCAAATATAACATGTCATAATTCATTAAATTAGAAAATTACGAATCTAATAGATTTTGACCATTTTTCGCAAAAAAAGGAAAATTTGGCGAAAATTGAACAAAAAAAAATTTTTCGCAAAAAAATGGCAAAATTGGCAAAAAGGTTTTTTTTAAAACAGCTAAAAGTGATTGGAATCCATTTATTAGATTACTAGTTGTTTAAAACAGTGTTTGTATTCGATTTCGTCAATTTTTTGGCCAAGTTACAGATAAAAACCTCTACGAAATTATAATATTGTAACTAAAAATCTTGTTAAATACGCATATTGAAAAAATGTGTATATTTTTTTAAATAAAATCTCTATTAAAAATGCAATCCTTTCATTAATTTTGATTGGCTTGTTAATTTTAGTGAAAGTAATTTGGTTAACATATTTTTAATAAAAATTTAAAAAAATCCTAAAAAATATTTTTTAAAGTTTTTATTGTAAAAAGTACAAAATAAATATAATATAATATTCACTAAATATTTTAATGTTGTTTGCACTTACTTGAGCAGATAAAAGTAACCTTTAGTTATATTTTATTGAACAATTGATAAGGTTATTTTCAGTGTTTTCGTCAATATTCTTGAGACCATTGTATAGAGCAACATTAAATCGTTATGGCCAACGTCTTCTGTGTCTGAAAGTCATTCAGTCAGTCAGCCAGTAAGTCAGTTAGTCAGTCCTTTGTGTCTTCTCTTCATCCATTTCCATTTCCATTCACTTGTGACCGCAATTGCGTGTAATTGTTAATCTCTTGCATTGATTTTCCACTCTGCACCCGTACTTTTTGCCTTATTTCCCCCACCCCTCCCTTGGTCACTCCATCGTAATGATCCGATAATCAAATTAGCTTACAGCAATTGACCAATTGAAGTTTCTCCGCCTTGGCGGGCTTCCTTCCTCTCTCTTTGGTCCTCTTTTAATTGCAGTCGGCCAACGGTGCGTATGATTAACGTTGCACTCGCCGGGGAATGAGCGATAATTTCCGGGAAAATTCAAATTAAATAGCAGTAATGCGATGCACTGAATACGTATTATCGATAAGTACATAAATATTAATGGTTTTCTTTTGAAAGAAATGAATAAAGTTTTTTCAATTTCAATTCAAAGTAAATTTTAAATAAAAAACTTAATAGTTTCCATTATGTAATTCAATTTCACAGGGTTTTACATCTATTTTCATATCCCTTCGGATCAGCTTTTCAAGTCACACAGATAAAAGTTTATTCATTAAATTAGTTTGTAAGGACATAAACGGCTTTAAACTAGATAAGAGATAGTTGCCATGGAAGTGGGTAAAAGTTTTCTGGATAACTTTACGCCACCCCCACAACAAATTTCCATCGATGGCACAGCTTTCATCGCCAGACGTCCGCCCACTTCTACATATGTCCTCTTATTAATTCGTTTCAAATGAACTGCTACATGTGAAGGTCCTGGCTTCAGGATTCTAGATTTAGGATTCAGGATTCAAACGAGCCTGCGTCAGACATCAAAGCCAGAGCCGAGCATCTATAAAACATATAAAACAAACACACACACAACATATCATATCATAAATAACAAACAATTATGCGGGCACTGGCCAAAGGGGATTCCATGGGAAAGGATATGTTGGCCAGGAAATGCGCAGGTGGAGCTGATAGATGTAAAGGATTTGTGGCCCCGAGCAACTAGGCAATCCGAGAATGGATAAGTGGGGAATCCAGCATTCAGACAGCCTGTCAGCCGCCAAACTGATTTATGCATTTTACCCAGGACCTCCGATTGCGATGCGGATTCAGATGCGGATTCGGATGCGGATTCGGCTGCCGTAGTGCGCATTCCCCATCCTTTCGGCGACTGCACACGAAAATTGCTTAATTATGTGTGCCAAGCTTCGTTTAGATAAAGTCAAACATTAATTCAGACTCTTTAAGCAATTCCATTTAATTTTCATTAGCACAAGCCGCAAATTAGAAGAAACTTTTCTCGCCTCCGCCGCCGCTTTCTCCCCCATAAAATGCCAACAATTTTCATGAATATTAAAATATTCAAATTCAAATTGTCGGGGGCCGAAAACAAAAAAAAAAAATAAAGGAAAAGGAAGCTAACCGAAAATCTTCAGACGGCCCGAAAAATACTCTCCGACCTGAGAAAAGCATGAAATTTGAAATTCATAGACTGTTGCTGTTACTTTTTTGCGGCTGCAATTATTAACATTATTTACTCGCCGAGAATTTCAATCAGTTCTTAAAGGCGCCTAGATATACACTTGAAAAAAAATTAATTCGATTAGTGATTAAAAAATAAAAGAAGTTTTCTCCTTCTTAAAAAACTTAAAATCTTAAAGTTATTTAATTTTAATTTAAATATTTTTTTAAATAAAATTCTGACAAACCATCTAGATATCTAAAATATTTTTAAATTAATCGATTTATTCGTTTCAATTTTTTTTCAAAGTTTAGGTTAATATGTTTTTTTTCTCCTATGTGAAAATAAGTTTTTTTTCAAATTATTTAATTTTTAATTTAATTAAAATCTTTTCACTTTGTTTCAACAAATATTCTGACAAAGCTTTTTGATATAAAAAAAGATGTGAAAATTTCTAAATTTTCCAAGGATATTTTTCTTAAGTGTAGATATACTCATTCCGTTAAACGGTTTCTTTTTCTCCTATGTAAAAATAATTCTTCTTTAAATTATTTAATTTTTAAATAGAGTAATACATTTCTAATTTATTTCAACAAAGATTCTGAAAAAGCTATTGAAATAAAAAATATGTGGATAAGGATATTTTTCTTAAGTGTAGGTATACCCATTCGGTTAAAATGTTTCTGGGTCGCCACCTCATTTTTCATTGTCAGCAAATTGGCCCAGCTTAAACGGCCGGCTTTAGTGTCGATTTTAATTAGGGCCCCCGGACTTGGAACCCTGGTCTCTGTTCTCTGGACTCTGTTCTATGGACTCTGGACTCACCCATGAAAACGGAAACCGAAACCGAAGCCAAACTGAAACCGCAACCAAAGCCAAAGCCAAACCGAAACCTAAAACCAAACCCAAGCCGTAACCCAAACCAAAACCAAAACCGAAACCCTCGGGGCCAGTCGACATCACATCACTGGTCAGCAGGATGGCAGAATGGCAGGATAGCAGGACAGAAGGACAGCAGGACAGGACATCATTACGGCTGCTTTGACCCCCCGAAAATTCTTAGCGGCCCTGGCCATAAATCAAATAAACGCCGACTAAGCTGAAAAACACAACAGGAAGGCAAAAAAAAAGCTGCTGCGAAAATATCCGCAAAGAAAATACAGGAAAAACAGGAGGGCAAATTAACATTGGCAAGGCGAATTTTATATTCCCTTGAATTTCGATAAACCAAGATACTCGACTATCAAATACCCATTACACAGCTAAAAGAGTGTGAGAGAGATGGATGCATGCAAGCAGTCGCTTGAAGTGGCGCCATCTAGCGTAAAATGCATTATTTGCTTATAACTTTTTAATGGGTTTATATTCACTTGAATTTAGAAAAACCAAGTTACTCGAATATCAAATACCCATTACTCAGCTAGAAGAGTGTGAAAGAGATGGTTACATGCAAGCAGCTAACCAAGCAGTCGCTTAAAGGGGCGCCATCTAGCGCAAAATAACTTTTAAATCAGTGGTCGGACTTGACAAATTTTTTCTAGGTTTCGGTAGGCATTTCAGAACCAAACAAATTGCATTTACTGTTTCGCAAAATCTGCAATTATTGTGGGATTGCAGAGTAAAATTTTACATTTCATTAGTAAATAATGAATTTTTCGCCAGATGGCGTTACTTTTGAGCATGTCTCTGTCACTCTGACACTCATTTAGCTAAGTAATGGGTATTTAATAGTCGAGGCACTCGTCTATTCGATTATCTATTTTATATATGGTATCTTAAAAATCAAGCTTTTGAGCGGTTTATAACACTTTTCAATAGGTTAATAATCCATTCAGGCTTGAATCGAATAAATTTCATATATAATTGGATGATAATTCATAATTCTTAATGCATTACCCTTTGATTAAAGATATCCTTAAGTTTTTACGTACTCTTTGCATTTCCATATTAAGGATATTCTGTAATGATAAAACCTCTCGTTTCTTGAGAAATTGTGCGAGTGCGAGTGGAAAAGTCGCATGACCTTTCCCGGGAAAGGGCAATCAACAAAAACAAGGCCAAATCCGAATTTAGGGCCGTAGGACAGGGCGGCCGGGGGGTGGAAAGGGATGCGATAGGAGGCTATAGGGTTTCCTGCTCTAGGTTCACGGCCAGAGCACATGATAAAAATTGACACCATCGCCGAGAGGAGCGATTGGCCAGAATGGCCAGAATGGCCGGACTTAAAAGGCCGCCGAACTGTGGACTCCGGACTTCAGGCTGCTGTCGCTTTTGGGCCGTAATAAAAATGTCGTTGCATTAGTGACTGAAAGTGCGTCGAGTTCAGACTCCGTGTGCGTGTGTGTGCGTGAGTGTGCGTGAGTTGGGGGGGTGGGGGGTCGTAATAAAAATTTACTATGTGTCACATTGTTGGCCCAGTCGCTCTGCGGGTCCCCATTTTGCCACCCTTTTATTTCCTGCATTAGCCCTGACCGGAAGTCGGCACTTTAGAGCCTTGCTTTTATTATGCTTTCTTGCTTCGCATTTCTCTCTGTTATATTTATTTCGGATTTTTTTTTTTTGGGTGTACAGAGGCTGTATATTTTGTCATTAGGCCATGCAGATTAAGTGTTTTTATACGTATTTGCTTGGCCATTTCTCTTGCTCTCTCTCTCTACTCGCTCCACTTCTTTGCCTTGATTGATTCGATTCGATTTGACTTAATTCACGCATATTAATCATACGCCCCGCGGCCCAGAAAAAAAAAAACAAACACAGAAAATCAAAGCCCAGTACAAGAGCGAGAGAAAACAAATCAAGCCAGAAATCTTGTTCAAAATTTCAAGGCATTTAGCAAAGTAAACAGCCCTCGAGACATGCTTGAAAAAGTAATTATGCATGGGATAGTGGGTTGAGTGGGTAGCTGGATCTGGATCTGGATGGGTTCGCGATGGGTTCCCCAACTTCCCGGGAACTGATTTTCATTAATGGCGATTGCATATCAAGTCCTACTTTTCTGAAGGAATTACTTTTAAAGCTTACAGGAAATTATTTCAGATTTAATAATACATCAGTTCAGAATTTTCAATGTCATGAAGGATTACTTTTCGGGCATTTTTCATAATTATTAATTACTATTTTATATTCCTATTTTTTTATTATTTACAATTTTTTTTATAAGTTTTAATTACTATATTACATTTCTTTTATTATTTTGAATTTAATTTATGTTATTTTTTTAATATATAAATTAATTATCTTTTTGTGTAAAAAAATTGAGTAAAAAATACACTTTTTTATTTGTTACTTTTATAATAATTATTAATTACTTTATTATATTATTATTTTTTTAAGTAAGTAAATTATCTTTTTGTGTAAAAAAATGGAATACAAAATGTTATTTTTTATTTGTTACTTTTAGTTACTTTTTTCCTCGAATAGTTCAACTGCAATTATTTGTATTCCCAAGCCAAGAACTCGAACGCTTTCTGATTGAATCATAACTTATTAATTCGCTGGCAGAGTTTTCCCATTTTTTTCCCCTCGGTCCGTCATTCAATTAAGGCAAGTTTCCCAGCGGAACTAGTTCCACGAGTTATCGATGAGCCACAACCCCTTCCACCCCCCCAGTCACCCCCCTTTTTGTGGGAGTAGGGGGCTTAAGGGCGTTTGCCGTTATTTATTGATTACGTGTCATATCACTCATACGCGCCGTTGTGCGCCCCTCGTTCGATTCGATGCGATGCGATTCGAGTCGAGTCGATTGAAATGTAACGCAAGTGGAACGTGCCCAGAAGGAGGCGAGGGTGCAGAAGGACCAGGATGCCAGAAACCTGGCCCAAGGGGGGTTGGGGGGTATGCCGAAAGAGGGCTGAAATGGGGGCCAAAAGGACATGGAGGCATCAGCAGCCAAACGAAACTTGTGCAAATAATTAAGTGCGCTTAAGTGATTTGCTCGACATCGACATCGACATCAAGCGATGACTACATGAAGATGACGACGACGATGATGGTGCACAGAGAATAAAATATTGGAAAAGACAGTTGGCAATTGAACTAAAAGGCGAATGGAAAAATAATAATTTTAATCAATGGATTTTTACTTAAATTATTTAAATTCGGATTTTACTTAGTAATACCTTAAGGTTTATTTCTTCTTAATGAATTATTCTAGATCTTGGTACTCGTTTAAGGTATTTGGATAAAACCTTTACAAAAAAAATGCCTGTTGCAAAATCTTATAAAAATATATTTTTTTAATTTTTAAATATACAAAAAAATTAAGAAAATTTTGTACGCCGAAATACACGCGGTTTTCCAAGGATAACAAATTATCCTCATATTTCTTCATCAGTTCTTCACAAAGTGGGGGAAAAATGTTTGTATTTGTAAAACCACAAATTAAATTGATCTAAAATATACAATTTTGTTTTGAAATAAAATCATTATAAAGCACCAAAAATTCACTAGGCAATTTCTTTCGGTAATATTAATGAGGATGACGTTGCCGGCGGCATAAATGGGTCAACAATTCGGCTTAAGAACTTTTGGCTGCAGCCTTCAGAGTCAGTAATATTTGTTGATGAGACTAAAAAAAAAATCGTGGTGTGAAATAAAAAACATAAAAATTGCCTCATCGCTTAAAGGGAGAAGAAAAATTTAAGAATACCCAAAATACAAAGAGATCCAAATCAAAATATGGAGCACACATTAAACCAATTGAAAAAGATTTTTCAACATTCTACAAATTGTATTGCGGTTTGTGAGGCTCAAATCTGCCGGCCAAACTCATTCAAATGGACTGAAATCCACACAATCTCTTGATGCCTTCTCCGTTTCCTTTTTGGCCTACTCAAAACAACGAGCCCAGTGAAATATCCTGCGGCTCTGCTGTCCTCTTAACTTGAGTTGGCCATGGAAAGCAATCAGCGAGTGCTACTTCTATTGCCACTGCTGTTTTCCACTAGGGTTACACAGTTACAATTGTTTTTTTAGTTAAAAAACAAAAAGTTGTATATGAAAATAATATTTTAAAATTTTTATTTTATTTTTATTTTTTACTTTGAAATATTTTTATGAATATATTTTTTTACATTAGTTGTAAATTTGTAACCTCTAAAAATATTTATATTTAAAATATTTTATAGATACATGATATATTTAAAAGCATTCACTTTAAAAGTAAACGTTGTAGAATGTAAAATTTAAAAGTACTAGAAACAATTTTTTGACGGTATAGGAATTTTCTTTTAAATATTTTTAAAAAAAATTTAAACGCTTATTATGTTAAATATTACAATTTTTTTTATTATTTCTGTATTATTTCTAGAAAAATACGTTGACGGTATAGAATTTTTTTAATATTGTCTAAAAATAAAAATAAAACATTTATTAATTTTAAATATTAAAATTATTAATAATATTTCTTTATTATATCTATATTTTCCAAAAACTTAAATCTAATGCTTTAAAAATGTTGGCTTAATTTTTAAAATCAGATCTTCTGACACCGTTTTCTCGCAGTGTCCGTCTACACTGGCATTGCAAGACGTTTGGGTGTTGTCTAAATTTGATCAAAATACCAAAAACAAAAAAAGAAGGGAAGAGAAAACTTTCGCTTTCTGTTTGACTGGGCAAATTTGCTCAAATTGTTGAAACAATCCGTCAATGCCGACGGGTTGTCCTTGGGAATCCTGGGCAATCCTTGCCCTGCCATCCTTGCACAAACCGAAACAGCAAGTGAAGCTGTTTTTTATGGCTCTCCATGTTATTTTGTGTTGTTTGCTGCTGCAGCAGCTCTCGTAGAAAATCCCAAATGGCCCGCAGCTGCTGCAGGTGGCCAGGGAATCGAGCCAAGGACATGGAGTGGGCGGTACAGGAGGTAGGGGGGGAAGGGCGGTACGAAGGGCAAGGACGACAAGGGATAGGATTCCAGAATGAGGAGGAGCTGCCAAGGAAGGCAGACGAAGGTCGCTTGTAGGTCGTTGCCGAAGGTCACCCCACCGAGCAATTAATGCTGCAGACTGCAGTTGACCCAAAACCCAAACCTGAAGCCAAAACCAAACACACACGCTCCCTTCTGTGGTGGTGTCACATTAAAAATGCATTTCTCATATGGCGTCAGTCGAGTGCAAATAAATATCTGAATAACTCAAAAGCGCATTTTAATTAACTTTCCCACCGATGGCGATGGCGATGGCGACCTTCCGCTCAATTAAGCGCCCAATTGCGGCATTCGCCATCGTGACATCCGAGCTGCAAATCTGCGGCTAAACATGCCAAACGATCCAACCAGCGCAAAACTCAATTTGCATGTGGCATGCGGCATTCGGCATTCGGTATTCTACATGCGGCATAAAAAACACTGCCCGAGGAATGCCTAATAACACGCCGGCAATCAGTTTGTAAAATTGGTGGCGAGTACTAACAAAAAATGTGTTATGAGGGGTGCCGCAAAAGTTCTGTGCGGGATTTCATTGCGCATAAAACTTTTAAATATTACAAATATTACAGTACACAGTACGCCAACAAAAAAATCAGTATTTTGGACATATTAATGAAAATAACTGACCAAATATCGAATGACATACCTTCCAGAACTCTTAGTTAAATTCTCTAAAACTTGGCATTCACAGAAAAAATTTTTATTTTTTTGAAATTTTTTTCAAAAAATTGTGATACAAAAAAAACGAAAATTTGAAAAATTGTTGAATTTTCCAAATCAGCCGGAGAGTGCACTGATATTATTTATTAGGTTGTTATGTGCTCAGAACAGTTCGCCGTTTTAGTTTAGAACCATTTTTGCAAAAATTAGAGCAAAAAAAATTACAAGAAAAATCAGATTTTGGACAAAAATCGAAATCTTCATTTTCCGCCAAAGGAAAATCAGTATTTTTGCTATAAAAATTGAACTAATTGTCCAAATATGGAGTGGCATACCTTCCTGAACTCGTAGTTCAATTCTCTAAAACTTGGCATTTCCAGAAAAAAAATTTATTTTTTTGAAATTTTTTTCAAAAAATTGTGATACAACCCCTTACAAAAATAATCGAAAATTTGAAAAATTTTTAAATTTCCCAAATCAGCCGGAGAGTGCACTGATATTATTTATTAGGTTGTTATCTGCTCAAAACAGTTTGCCGTTTTAATATCGGAGCATTTTTGCAAAAATTAGAGCAAAAACAAATTTTAGGAAAAATCAGATTTTGGCCAAAAATCGAAATCTTCATTTTCCGCCAAAAAAAAAAAAGCAGTATTTTTGCTATAAAAATTGAACTAACTGTCCAAATATGGAGTGACATACCTTCCTGAACTCGTAGTTCAATTCTCTAAAACTTGGCATTCACAGAAAAAAATTTTATTTTTTTCAAATTTTTTTCAAAAAATTGTGATACAACCCTTTACAAAAATAATCGAAAATTTGAAAAATTTTTAAATTTCCCAAATCAGCCGGAGAGTGCACTGATATTATTTATTAGGTTGTTATCTGCTCAAAACAGTTCGCCGTTTTAATTTCTGACCATTTTTGCAAAAGTTAGAGCAAACGAAAATTATACAAAAAAACTAAAAATGGTTTGCGATTCCCACTGAATGTTTTACCTGAGACTCGGTGCCCTGAGACATGTGGCTCCTCCACTGCTCACCCACATTGTCCCGGCTTAATTTCAATCGATGTGATGTGCTTTATTCAGCGGACGTGGGCATTGGGGAACACTTGTAATTATGAGCGATTGGCGGGGCGAAGCCGCAGCAATTGAAAAGGAGGAGCAGTGTCGCCAGCTTTGGCACTTTAAGTGCTTCCTTCTAAGAGTACCCCGCAATCCCCCCAATCCCGAGCAGCTTCCCAATGCAATTTAATTAAGACCAACAAAGTGGAAATTTCGCGCCCTACGAGGAGGGATGGCAACTAACGAAGCGTGCCAAAAATGTTTCCTCTGGCCCGCCGTCGAAAAGTTCAAATAAAAATTAGAAGAAAAGCGCGTAGGAAAATTAAGCCAAAATAAGAAAAAGCAGTGAGGAGCAGGGAAAATAAGTTGGTCAAAGCAGCCAAAGCGGAAATTATGTTGCGGCCATTTCTTTATTTTTTTTCTACTTTCTTTCTTCCTCTTTTTTTTTTGGATTCGAGGGAGACAAAGCCGGAGGGCATGGAGAAAAAATATGGCCAAATTAAGAACTGGCCAGGAGCTGCTTGCCACTGCTAATGGCGCTTGAACGAGGCAAGAAAATAAGTAAATATACACAAGAAAGCCACCGAATCTGAGTGTGAATCTGAATCTGAATCCGAGTTCGTATCCGGATGCCGGATCTTGGATACTCGGGCACTTGGATACTCAGACGGGGGAATGGCTTCAAGGGAGACCCTGTCAATTATTTGCATTTTGCCATGGGAAACTTGACAGTTGAAAGCGTTCTCTCAATTGCACATGGCCGGCGTTTAGAAGGGGTCTTGCGTTCTGCGTTTTGCATTTTGCATTTTTGCACTTGCGAAGCACTGGGGCGCTCATGCATAATTTCCCAATCCACACAGAGAGAATGAATCAAGACGAATGAGGTTCTCAAATTAGGAATACTAATTCTCAATTTAAGTAAAAATTTTTGAAGATAAAATGCTCTTCAGAATCCTTCAATTCCAGTATATATTTTTCTAAAGTGTATATTTTGCACTCAAAGTGAGTACATGGTTATATTTTGAGTAATATATTCCCAATTTAAGTGTAAAGTAGTCGGTTAATTCTCCCTGTGCACTTTCTTCGGACTGGAAACTGGCCAAAACCATTTGGTTGTAGGTTGTCCTGCCACCACGTTTCTATTTTTTCCCCAGCTGGTTGGGGTTTTGGTTAATGGCTACGACACTTTGGGATACCGCGTAAAGTAGGATCATTACACATTTATTTATATTTATTTATTTATATTTATTATTCAGAGGGTATACCGGGCATATAATTAAAATTCCGAATAGATAGTATATCAAAATTTCTCGAAAGTTCTATCCGAATATAAAACGTATTTTCTTAAGTTTGTAATATGCCATTTTGAATGAACTCATTGTGATTGATTTCCCATCCGAATAGAACGTATTTCACGACTTGGAAAATTGGCTAATATAATTTCCAGTCAGCCTCTTAGTGAACTCAAATAATATCCAGCTTGCACACTTGGTTCGGTGAATACTTGTTCTGATTTAATTACCATTTCCTGCCAATTGGCCCAGCATCCCCGCTCATTCCCCGCTCTTCCCTGTCGTCTGTCCCGCGGAAAGAGAGTTCGACATGCATGAGGAGACATTGGGCGGGGGGTTTTCCAGGTGAGGGGGCGTGGCAGTGGCCATCCAGATGGGCGTGGCAGTGGAAAGACGTCCTACCGCGTTAGCTTGTGATTTTCTAATTTTATTTTCATTTATTAATTAAATTAAATTAAATTATTTTAATTACTGAGAGTTTTGGAAGCAGAGGAAAGGTGTTCGAAATAAATGTAATTTAAATTCCTCTAATTATTTATTTTTATCTATTTATTTTACATTTGTTTATAATAAAATAATATGTAATTTACTAATTTGATATTAATTTAACTAAATTATTAAATGATATAATATACAAATTTAAGATAAAGAATAATATTAATAATACAATTTTACATTTTAATTTTACATTATTTTACATATAATTTGTTCTTATGTCATCTGTAAAATATAAAACAATATGTAATCAACTATAATCTACAATAAATATAAAAAGAATAATATTAATAATACAATATTATATTTTAATTGTACATTATTTTACATTTAATTTTTAATCCTTTACACTTCAAGTCAAATTAAAATTTAAAACTGTGTTATTAATATTGTTCATAATTTATTTATTCATTTTAAATTTGTATATTTATATAATTACTTCACTTCATCCCTAAAATATAAAATAATACGAAATTCACAAATTTTATTTAAATTTAATAATTTAATTTAATTAAAATATTTATATTGGTGAGAGTTATGGAAGAATGGAAAGGGTTTTGAAATAAATGTAATTCAGATACCCTTACACTTCAAGTCAAATTAAAATTTAAAAATTTTGTATTATTATTATTAATATTATATAAGAAGTTTGTTTATTTATAATTTATTAATTTATATTATTAACTTGCCCACTGTGCATGTATGTGCGAAATCCGTCGACTGCATCTGGTTTAAACTTGGCTGAGTATGAATCTGAATCTGAATCCGTATCCTCGCATCCGAATCTGAAGCCTTGTTTCCGTTTTTCCGCGTTCCGGTTGCATAATTACGTATGCAGTGCGTTGCTGGGCCCATTTTTTGATTTGCATATTAATGCTGATGATACGAGTGCGTCCCACTTTTATTCTCCTTTAGCTTTTTTCACTCGCACATCGCGCATCGCACACATCACGCATGCGCCTCGTTGTTTGACTTGGGCCCATTATGAGTATTGCGCATTAAAATGCAAATTAAAGCCAAATTAGCAAGTGCGTTGGCGTTGGATTTCACATTTCCCACACACACACAAATATATTTTTGTGGGCGTGGCAGTTATTTTTTGTGACAGTTTCAACGCCTTTGCAGCTCCAGTTGACCGCCATCACTCGATTGTCGAGAGGAATTGCTTTTCGATGGAGTGCCAGTGCCGCACACTTCATAAGTTTCGCGGCAAAAGTTTACACCTTTCCCCTGCCGGCATTTATCCTTTTATGTCCTCAATCATTTTTCCATCGGCAAAGTTTTTGTGGCAATACAAAATTCTGGCAAAAAGTTTCGCTTTCGCTTTATTTTCTCGCTGCTTTTGATGGCCTGTTCAACTTGAGGTGACACATTTTTTCCCCGGCGCCAAGTAAATGTAAAAAAACAAATACAATTTCACAGCCGTTTAGTTGTCACCTTAGGTGCACTGAAAGAAAAAGTATGGAAAGTCTGAAAAATATTTAAGATACTAATTTTCTAGGATAACTCAAGTTTGAGCCACTTAAACTATTATAAACTCTAGAAAAATTTCTAAAATAAATTTCCACTTCATATGCGCTCTGGTGTTTTGACCAAATCTGATTATTTTTAGTGCAAGGCACTTAATTTTTGTTGCCGTGTGGCTTACCTGCTTGCCGTTGGCTTTCGTTCTGGCTTTTATTCCATCTCCCTGGCTGCTCGTAAAGCGTGTGTAATGCCGTTAATACAAATTTTCAGCGTTTACAAATTGCGCATACGACGCGTGGTGCAGGTGGAAATGGAAATGGGGGCATAATCATTGGGGACAAACAGACGTTTTAGCTTTGAAAATGGAATTTTCAACGTGTCAGCACCAGTCGCGACGGGCTATATAAAGTATGTGAATATGTGTGTGCACAAATGTATTCAAAATTATAATATCCTTAAGATTCACTTTCAATGAACTAACTTGGTAAGAAACGTAAAGAACATTTCCAAAAATTGGAAGAAAACATAAAATTAAAACCATTTCTACTTTTGGAAATAAAATAACTCTTTTTAAAAATTTTAAGAATATTTTTCAAGTTAGTTCTATACACAAAAAAACTCACCAAGATCAAATCGATATGAAATAATGTAAAAATGATATTGAAAAGTGTAACTTTTCGATTTCTCTCTCTTTTGAAAATTCTCTGATTTCGAAAAAGGAAGGAAAAAGTAATATGGCGACTTCAATTACGTGAGTGAAAGCGAGAAAGACACATTCGCAATTCGTATTCGCCGACTTAGAAAGTGTTTTTTACATTTCGAACATATCAAATTGATATGTGCTATATGAAGTCCAAATTGATCCCGAATTTTGTCAAACTGATGGTCATTTGTTATTATAAATATATATCTTAAGTAAGTAAGTAAATTTCGTATGTCAAGAGCTCTTAAACAATTTTATCTCGAAAGTAAAAATTAAAGAATTTTGTAAATATACTTCAAAATTCCCTCTAAGTACTGCTAATATCTTGAACACCGCTGTTCGCGGGGACTGTCAGTTGTCATATGTCTTAAATGTCTTCCCGGGTTTATTGACAGACGTGCCGGGTCGCTGCTCTTCGCTGCTTTCTCCACAGCTTTCTCCGCTGCCTCCCGCTCCCTCCCTCGAGAATCGCTCGTCATGTTTAATTAGAATCGCGGCTTATTGGCATTGTTATTTGTCAGCATCCTGTATTACCCTGTAAAGTTCAATATCTCGGGTTAATATCAGCACAAAATTATAATGCGATTTCAAGCAGTTAATTCGATTGGATGCCTTTGAGCATTGTATTATGAAAAGGCAGATCAAAGGAGCGCTTTCCACGAAATCCGTAATTTGCTTGATAAAGATGTGGTGAAAAAAATTTGATATGAAAAAAGATCAAATTTACCTTATTTTATATCAATAAAAATTGAACATAATCACTTGATATTTTATCATATAAATATAAATAATAGTAAATAAGATAAACATAATCTTTTTCATATCAAAATGATATGAATGAACTTGATCTTTAATATAAAAATATAAAATTTACCATCACATATTATTCTGATCTTTTAGCAAATTTTTTCTGTGCATATAAAAGTATGTGGATAAAGCTATAGAAAACAAGTGAAAGGATAAAGGATATCTATTTTTTTATTCAGTAACTTTGACCGCAAACTTTGTCGGCTGGAATTTTGGCTCGTTGTTGCCGCAAAAGTTGGCCATAGAAATCATATATTTTTTTGCGGTCGTGTCAGTTTTTCCTAATTGTTATTGGCAACTTTTGTGGTTGCATCGGCACGCGCCAATGCCAATTAATAGTTGAATATTCCACTTGGGCCCTGATTCAGTTTTTTCCTCCGCTGAGCTGTCAGTGGCAATTAGGAATTCAATTAAACGTAGTAGCCCCAATTCATGGAATTTTGCTGCAGCTTTTGGTTCTCCGCTTTGCCAAAAACGACGACTGAACGACAACCGGGCGAATAATAACAATAATAATAGTGGCCGTAAAATAATAATAATAACCATAACCGTGGCCCCCGAATAATACAACGATCGGGAAATATATATATATATATACAAAACATATAGTTGAGTGAAAGCAGCGGCATGTCGGTCGATTTGAGTGGACAGCAGGAGCCGACCATATCGGTGATAACCACAGTGCCAGTGGCCCAAAACGGTGGCGAAATGGACGCCCTGCTGCTCGGCAGAATTGGGGTGAGTAGCAAACGAATCGAATCGAAAACCTACCCACCCACCCATCATCCACTGCCCCTCATCCGAACAAACAGAGAAACCACATACAAAAACATTGACTATTTCCCCTCTCACTAAGTAGCAAAGTGCGTGATGTTCACTACCAAAAAAAATAGATAAGCCAACTACCGAAGCTAATGGAACTCAGAGTACAGAATACCCTTGCAGAAGTGCAATTTAAAAAAAAAATTAAAATTTATCACAGCGATCTGAGTATCAACTTAAACATTAAAAAACAGAAATTAAAATAATAATATCATTATATATTAAATTCAATTAAATATAAATATATATTTTTTGATATTTTTGTTTTATGATCATAGAGACTAAACTATTCGTACTATGAAATTGATACTACAAAGTTCAGATATTATAATATTTAGTATTTATTTATTAAATACCACACGTTTATACTAGACCTAGTATATTTTTAATATTTTTTTTAGTATTTATACAATGCCACACTTTTCTACTGGATCTAGTACAATTTCCATATTTTTTTTTAGTATTTAGTCAATGCCATACTTTTCTACTGAACCTAGTATATATTCAGAAACTTTTAGTACTTATTCAATACACTTTTATACCGAAACTAGTATATTTTTAATACAACGAGTTTTAAGAGTTGAACTATGGTTTTGTTTTTGGGTGTAGAATACCATAATTTATACAATAATTTAAAATTATTTAATAAATATAAAAATAATTATTTAAGCGCAAAAATCTGCAAGGGTATTGAATGAAATGAAAAGCAAGAAGGCAAACCAAACTGAAGCGCATAACTTTCATTGCCTTTTGCATTTTAGCTAGACAAATATTTGGCTTGGCTTTCGATTTCCTCTATTTCGTTTCCGTTCACACTTTACCTCTCGAATACTTTAACTTTAGTGGGCGTCAACAAACAGAAAACCAAAAACAAAAAATAAAATACTATATAATAAACTCTCCTCTGCTATTTTACTCTGCTCACACGATTTTTGTCATTAGCTGAAAAGTAGTTGCAAGCTCTCTCTCACTTTCTCCTCCAACTAAAATACATCGGTTACTTTTAGCCATTTTAGCCTAGGTTTAAGCCCCCCTCCACAAAAGCGTAAGTATTTCCCCATCTAACTCTTTTTTTCCGTACATCAGTATGCTTGTATATTTCGGAGGTGCCTTTTTATATACATATATATAGATTTATATCTGCTATTTATTTGAATGAACCGCGCTTTTGGTCAGTTAGTTGCCTTTCGTCCGGCTTGGCTGAAGCTTTTCCCTCCTGCGAAACCCTCTTAAGTAAGACACACACAACAGATGTCGAATGAAACTAGTGCCGATGCAAAATGGTTCTGAATATCCACAACATTGTCGACGAGAGTGATGTTACCGCAAATGAGACAAAGGTAAAATCGTTTTGCTAATTACACTTGGACATGCCAATGGATAAATCTGATTTTAATTTGTTTTTTTGTGCACTTGTAAAGCAAAAGTTTCAAGGTCATCGCTGATGTTTAATTAGAAATAAATTCGACATGGGATTTTAATTGAAAACAAGGGAGAGTGGCTATGGTCGAGTACCTATCGACTATCAAATACCTATTACTCAACTAAAGCAAGCAGTCGCAAGCAGGGCAAACCAAGCAGTTTCTTGAATGTGGCGCCATCTATACATCGGCATGCTAAACTTGCGCTGCGTAGGAACCCCTAGAATCTGTATTTCGAGTCCCAACTCTCTAGCTCTTAAGGTTTCAGAGATCTCAGCGTTCACACGGACAGACGGACGGACGGACAGACAGAGTAACGAGTAACAAGTAACGAGTAACGGGTATAACCAACCAATAATGGGAATCTTTGGTCAAATTATTAAATATTCCAAAATGGCTGGAAATTGTAATTAAAATTCAAAGCCCATGCCCACAACAATTTATTACGCCTTTGTCTTTGGTAAAAATAATTGGCCATATTTCCAAAAACCCGAAAAATATCATTTTACTCCTGCCAACTTTGTGCCGAATCGTTTTCGTTCCCCAACTGATAATGGGAGTTCTCCGCTTTGATGTGGCCAACTCGATGCCAACTTGGCCCCAATGTTAATTAAGCGGCCGGCTCTTGTTCCCTGTTTTCCGCATTCTCAGTTTCCGCCGAATGCCGTCTGCCGCCCTCAACACAATGCACACGATTTCCATTTTAGTTTCCCCGCAACTGCAGAAAGTTAGTGAGCGAGCAAATAAATTGCGGACGGAAAGCCACAAAACAACTGAAAGTAACTGCGAGTCGGGCTTTATTGGGCTTGCCTTTTTAATTAAAAAGGCAACGAAGCAAAATTCAATTTGGCCAAAAGTACCCAAAGATTAAAATTAAAATTATTAAAATGAATGAAAATATGTTAATCGAATGCAGATAATATTTTTGTAAAATAAATAGATAAATGGGTTAATAGGTAAATGGGTTATTAGGTAAATGGATAAATAAATGGGCAAAAGTAATGCCAAACCTTTAAAAATATACTTTTAAATGTGTCAGTACAACGAAATAATTTAATCCCCGTTACTCAGCTAAAGCAAGCAGTGGCAAGCAGTGGCTTACCAAGCAGTCGCTTGATAGTGGCGCCATCTATTTTGCGTACAAATCATTAATTGCTTATAACTTTTTACTAAGTGGTCTGATTTAAAAAATTTCTTCTACGTTTTGGTACGTGTAAATAAAACAAACAAAATGTGTGTGTTTTTTTTAAATGTTAAATATTTTAAAACATTGCAAAATTGTTCACGAAATTAAATTATTGTCGTAGAATAATGAAAAACTTAAACCTTAATTTTCTTACAAAGGTATTCATACAAAAATACATTCAGAATTATTTTAGAAGCACAGAAAAATGAAATCCTAATCAAATAAGGAAGCAAAATATTTTTCATAACTCGCAAACAGAAAATTTGTAAATATTAGGAGACGGAGACGGCCATATTGCTGGCCAAATTGTTTAGTGGCCTTTCCCCAGACGCATCAGTGCGTAAGTCGGGTTTTATTGTTTCCCTTTTTAATTAAAACCCCAGCAAAACGGAATTCAATCAAATTAAAAATAAAGCTCTTGCCCGGACTCCTGCCCATATCTCATTGCCCATCTCCATCTCCGCCTTCCATTTGATGTGCATGTTTTGCTTTTCCACATTTCACCATTTCCCCCAACATTTTCCTTAATTTTTTTTTTAGAACCAATAAAATGCGCACATAAATTTTACTGCATAGCGAAAGGGGATTAGCACCCCAGCTCAAAAAAGCCCCCCAGTCGACGCCACACCGCTCTTTAGTTTGCCATTCGGTGGCAATATCATATTTTTTATGTCTTCCATATACAGATATACCAGGTTTATGCTATGAGAATCAAGATTTCTTAAAAGCGTGATATTAAAAAAACCCAGCCAGAAATCATGATTTCATTGACTCCCAGCTAGTAGAAATGCCAGACAGATGAAAATTACCTTAAACAAAAAAAAATTTTGCGAAAGTGTAATTATACTCTTGGAATTATTCAAGTAGAACATGAACATTGAACATTGAAGAAACAACCAATTAAGAGCAAAATGCATCGGTTTGTTTTTTGCATTTTTAGCGATCTGGCAACATTGATCATTTGTACAGAGTTACCAGAGCACCACCAAATTAGGCTTTGATGCTGAAATCATTGTCAATTCTCGTGTGTTACCGAATTCCTGAAATGGAGATTATGCGTTATAAAATTAAGAGCAAAATTAAGTATTATTTTTTAATTTTTAGCGATTTGGCAGCATTTATAATTTGTACAGAGTTACCACCAAATCACGATTTGATGATGAATTCATAGTCAATTCTCGTGAGTTGCGTGATTTCCGCACCGCATAAACACAGTAACTGTAAATGTGCCGCTCTGTGTGTGTGTGGGCCAGTTGATGTGGAACAAGCTCATTAAACAGCCAAATCCAACCATTTGATTATGTGCCATAAAAGCGTAAAAAGAACATGTGTCGAGGGAAGTGAGGGGTTTTAGGGGCTGATAGTTTTGCTTCGACGATGGGTGATAAAAAAAAGGCGATGCAGTTGCATTTCTCCCCTTTCTGCTAAGCGGCTTTTATTGAACGGAGACTCACTTTGTGGAGCTGCTCTCGATTTTCCAAGAATGGCCAGCCATTTATAAAAATTCCCAGAAAATTGAAGGTCAGAAATGTGTTATAAAAAAAGCGAAGGACTTTAGTTTTCAGTGTTATTTTAGTATTTTTTAATAGTTTTAAATTGACAAAATTAAAAAAGAAAAATGTTTAATTAAAAAAAAATAAAAGAAATAATTAAGCTTTGCAATAAATTAGTTATTTCTATTTTTGATGTATACGATATATTATTAAATACTTTTTTGTTTAACATTTTTATAGTTTTTAATAACTAAAGTCACCATAAATTTTCTTATTTAAATGTGTGTTAAAAAAAATTATAGAAAAGCAAATTAAAAATCTGTCAAAATCCAAATGGGTAATTTTGTAGTATAAAGAGTATTTTTAGAGTCCCACGATGACATTTTGTGTGATTCAGGAAAATGGGAAAATATTAAAAGGAAAACGATTGCGCCAGTGCGCTCATGTGTTTTTTTCTGCTTCTCTGCTGGCGAAGGAAATCGAAAATCTGTAATCTTGTGCATCGACGGGCAGCCACATTTTCCATTTTCCACTCCGGCAGTGCATTTTTTGCCGCAAAAAGCGTGTTATAGAAATGTTTACAAGATGGGCAAACAGTTTTAATCGAAGCGCAATGATTTTCTGATTCGCAACAGCGGCCCTGGAATGTGCATTACGTATTATATGTGCGGTGCCATTTGCCAAATTGATTTGCAATGTGGGCGGTGGGTGGCCAAGAGAGTATCTAACGGATACGAGATGCGAGATACGATGCACGCGGCTGCCAAAACAACGAAATAGGCAACATTTTGGAATGCATGAATGATTGAGTCTCGGGATGATGGATGCATTCGATACCGATGGTCAACCCACGCGGGCTTCGGAAATGGCCATGACAATGGCAACTGGGCGGCGTTAATCGAATCAAATTCACTGCACGTTGTGTCCACAGGCAGTGGGCAAAGTCCAGGCCAAAGCCATTGTCAGGGACATGAACACATGCGGATGCATTAAATCACAGCGCCCACTGTGGGGCAAATGTGGAAACTAAGCGCACAAAAGAGCACACGTCGGGATCAAATCGATATGAGAAGTAGAAAATAAGAGAGGAAGAAGCAATATAGCAATATAAATACACATTCGCAACTCGAAATGGAACGAGTGGCTTACATTACGAACATATCAAATTGATATGAGCGATATCAAGTTCAAATTAAATAGAATTAAATTGAATTTCATCAAATTGATCATTATTTCGTATCACATTTAAATAAAATATGACAATCAATGGCTACCTGTTAAAAAAGTCTAAGGAAAGGCTAAAGGCAATCTTTAAATCTTGTTATTAAATATTTTCAACAACCGTACTATTATTTTATCCATAAGATATTTTTTTTAGATTTATCTAGGAAATAGTACGTACATATGTATAGGCATACCAAAATACCTTTTTTTAAATTAAGGCATTTTGTGCCTGCGAAGAAGCTTTAAAGTTTATCACTCATACGCACCGTTGCTTCTGATAAAAAAAGTTTTTTAAATCTAGGTGACGTAGATTTCTGCCCTTCATTTGTTTCACTGCACTCCCCTTTTTAAACAAAGTATTTCAAAATTAATTCCAAATTTAAAATTTAACTAGTCCAGAAATGGACAAAATACTAACTGTCATACGTGTCGTATGAGTAATTTTTAAAACTAAAACTCATAAAAATAATATAATTTCCTGCAGAATTTTTATATGCCTTCTGCATAATTTCTGCATTTTTTGGTGCATTTTTAAGGACCTTGGTCTCGCGATTCACCTGCACCACTGTGGTTTTCCGGTGGTCTTAACGTGGCGCAGGGGGCGTCAATTGGGGCGTGGCCGGGCCGTAACAGTTAGTCGGGCCCTGACACGCTTGATTGAGTTCAAAATCAGATTTGTGGGTCCCTCCCAGCTCGCATTGCAAATTGAAATAAAAACGAAACGTGACATTTGGTTTGGTTGGCAACAGGCGAAGTGAGACAGAGAACGAAAACAAAACGTAAACGAGACTGAAAATGAAAATGAAACTGAAACAGAGGGCCAAACAATCGAATAAAGTTTTGGGTTCTTCACCCCTTTTTATACCCTGGCAGAGTGGGCATTATGATTTTGATTACAAGTTGGTAACACAGATACTTTCTACTCTACGAGGATTATATACTTACCGGGATCAAATCGATATGCGCATGGTAAATTTATGGTTTTCCTACACATATCGTTTTTACTATTAATGCATGGTAAAATTGATATTGAAAAATTCAAATTTTTCAATTTTTCTCTGCCGGAAATTCTCTGACTTCGAAAGGAGGGGAAAAAGCAAAATGGCGACTCAAATTACGTGAGTGGGAGCGAGGCAGACACATTCGAACGCGTAGTTTACATTTCGAGCATGTAAAATTGATCCCGGATTTAATCAAATTGATCATAATTTCGTATCAATTTTTTTTGGGTGTATATGAGTATATTTTTCATAGCTAACTTGGTGGAAATGTAAATATTTTCGCTTTTCTTTTTTTTTTCCTCTCCAAGAGTATAGAATCTTCAGCCTGTCCAGGATATCTTTCCTTCTTGTTTCGCTTCGCTTTTTGGGGGAAATGGTGAAAGGGGTGCAAATCTCTCGCTCTCGAAACGCATATTTTATTGTCAAAATCAATAGATGTCAGCGTTTAACAGCTGCCAGCGGCAACCCCTGATTGCCTGTCAAAAGCTTTTTCGTTTTATTAGATTTTCTCTGCCGGTGACTTTTGACCCAGGTAAGTCCTAGAAAATGTTCCCCATTGCTGTTTGTTGTTTTAGTGTATTTTCGCAGACCTTTTGTCTATCTCTTTCTAGCTTCCTGCATGCCATCTACACACGCACCCGCACATACACACCCCCCACACACACACACAAGAACACAAAACCCCATCTCATGTTTCTCAAATTTCCAACCAAAAAAAAAAAAAAAGAAAATAATACCAAATAAATCTCATCATGTTAAATGTGCAATCATTTGATAAATATTTATATATATCTATATAAATTTATATATATTTTTTTCTTTTTCTCTTCTACTCCCCCCGCCACCCCCTCGATAACACGCACACACCCACAACACTCACACTCTCTCCCGAAACATATATATATATGTAAATGTATATATGTATGTACTTATGTGTATATGTGTCACCACAAAAAAAATTTAAAACCGAAAAATACTCACACAAAATGTTAAAAAATTCCGAAAACAAAATGAAAGCAGCATTCGGTAAGTACAAGAAATACTTTTAAGTGTTCGGGGAGTAAAAATAACCTCTATAAATAAGAAATCTTTAAACTTTATAATATGAAATGATAACTAATATAATCGGTAGTAATGGGTTATAAATATTACTAAATAAGAAAGGGATAAATATTTGTCTATTTAAGAAGAAGTTATTACTCCTATATCATTATAATATATCAAATTATCTAGTACATTTTCCCACCTCCTGACTCATAAGGAAATTATTAAGTGCGCCAACGCGGTGGTAATAAAATTATTTAGAGACCGGAAAACTTTACAGTCTCGACGTGTCCTGATCCAACCTACAAACCTACAAACAACCCCCCCCCCCTAGGTAAACTACCCCACCTGGAGAAACCATCCCCCTTATAGAGCGACTTTCGGCGGACCCGTTGACTTGGCTAATGGACAGCCGTTGGCGAAAAGTGGAAGGAAGTGAAAGCGACTTCTGCGGTTGCCTAGGACTTCCGGGCGACCGACTTTTGTGTGCCTATCTAACGATGCCATTATATTGTCATGAATATGATTATGTGCCGGTCCATATATATCTATATATATAACGTATTTTCGGGGGGCGCGAAAGCGGGCATCATATTTCACTTGTTGTTCAAGATGTTTGAGGAGGGGAAGCGAAAACTTTTGGCCTTAAATAAATAGCGGAAAATATGACAGAATGCTGGGAATTCATGTCGCCATCTCTGCTCTGTCTCTTTCACTCTACATCTTGCCATCTCTTTCGCCGACTCCTGTGCCATTGTTGTTGTCTCTTTCGCTGGCCCTGCGTGTGTCCCTTTCTTGGCCAGCGAATTTATGTGCGGCGCGTGTGAAGAATTTGTAGCCTCGCCCCTAATTGCTCGGTGGTAACTGAAGACCTGTATATTTTTTTAACACCCCCGCCCCACCCCCCTGGGTTTTTTTTTGCAATCCCCCAGTTTTCCCAGCGAAGAGCGTGCAAAGTGTTGTCTGCCATAATTAAAGCCGACTTAGCAGACAGCGAGCATCTGTTTTCGGTCTGACAAAGTTCAAGTTCAGAGCGGCAGCAAACGAGAACCGCCCGTATTACCCCCACCCACCCCCTTCTTTAACCCACTCAACCAACCCCTACCAACCACCGCCCACCGCCCTCCGCGCTGACCTTGCCAAGACAAGTGCAAAGTGCAAGGCAGGCAAGGATGCTGATGCTGCACTGTGCGAAAAAATTAGGATTAACTACCTTTTTATTGCTATTTGCAAAATTTTTATTATATATTAAAACACATATTATCTCTTTTAATTTATGGGAGATAATTATCAGTAATTACATCATCTAAAAAAATATTTTTAAATTTATTAGTGTAGAATTCTTAATAAATTGTAAAATGTTTATATAAAAAATAATAAATATATATTTTTATATTGTGTTTATTATTTTTTATTCTTAAATTTATTTGTGTAAGCTTCTTAAAATGTTCACATAAAAAATAAATAAGTATTTTTATATTGTGTCTTATTCTTAAATTTATTAGAGTAAAGTTCTTAATAAATATAACAATTTTACATAAAATAAATAAATAATTTTATATTGTCTTATATATTTTTTTTAGGTCTTTGTTGATGTATAAAAACATTTTCATAATTATCATACAATTTTGTTTGATATTTGTAATAATTTTTAAAATATTTAAATTCTTTAAATACATTTATATTGGGTTATATAAAGTTTGTATTTCTTTTTAAGAAATTAAAAAAGCGTGTAAAAAATTTTTAATGTTGAGTGGAACTTCTTTATTGGCATTTTTAAGTATTTAAGGCTGACTTCAATTTAGTCTAGTTTTTCTCGCAGTGTGACTGTCGCAGCTGGCGCCTTTTTCCACCTTTCGTTCATTCATAATTCAGTTTTGGCCGACATGGCCCACATACCCTCTCGCCCCCCGCGTCCTGCGTCCCTCTTTAAACTGGCATTTAAGCTGCGGTTCTCCCCCCGCATTTTCCCCCTCCCCCGCCCGCGCCTGACACATCAAGTATACGCCATGTGGCGCGACGCTATGCCAGCTATTTCTCGTTTATTAAACGTCGCGGGCGCAAAAATTTAATAAAAACCGACAGGAAAGTTGTAGATGTGCGTTGAGCCCTCGATAAGTTATTATACCCATGCCGAGAACCCCAGAAACTCAGAATCCCACGCGCCAAAAAAACAAAAAAAAAAACAGAAAAGGACCCTCATAAAAATAAGCAAGGAAAAGGCGACAAAACAATTGACATGGCCATAAAACCAATCAGTTGCTGAGCGGACAAAAGAGAGATTTGTTTGTGCAAATCGCCTTTCAAATCGCACTTTATCAGCGGAAATAAATCGCCGGAAATCCGAGGAGCAAAGCCTGCGTATCCTTGACGCAAAGGCCACAAGGACATCGGCATTTTAACTACACTAAGGACAATAATTGTGGCTACAACTGGTTGAACAAGAAGAAGAGCCACATCAAAGTGGGCGTGGCACTTGTTGGCGATTTCCACAAACAGGGGCTGTTGTGTATATTTGCAAATCGATTTCGTTGTGATTGTGAAAACAATTTGAAAATTGCTTTGAGCCATTTTTGGGGCAAGTCGAGCGACAAGCGCTTGGCAAATAAGAAAACCCACAAGCGCACACACATGCCAGCCCACGCACACATTCGCAGGGCGCACACCCACACACACACACACACAGTTCGGTGAAAGTTTAGAAAATTCCTGGGAAAAAGGTCCATCAGCAAAGGGTTTTTCGCAACGGCAGAATGGAATGCAATTAAAGTTTATGCTAAAAAATAAAAAAAAAATTATTTTATGAATTCTTTTTTTGAAAATATTAATATATTAATGGCTAACTATTAATATAAATTAGTTTCAAGTTTAAGAATCAATTTTACTGAATATTTGTTATTACCTAAATATTTTTAACAAATTTTGTAGGGTATTTATTACAAAGTACAAAGTACTTACACCGAAAAAAAATCATAGAAATTAAACTATATATTAATTCTAAACTATTGAGTTACAAAAATATCTTAATACTGTCAACAGTGTTTAAATTAAACTTTTGGTATAAATTTTACCTTAAAAAATACGAACTTTATAATATTTCGTATGAAATAGATACCACAGAGATTGGATACTAGATTATTTAGTATTAATTCAATACCACACTTTTATACTGAAACTAGTATATTTTTAATACAACGAGATTTACATTTACAAAATATAAACTTTATAATATTTAGTAGGAAATTAATACCAGAGAGTTCAGATACCAGATTATTAAGTATTAATTCAATACCACTGTTTATATTAAACCTGGTATATTTTTAGTATTTAAGAGTTTAGCTTCGGTTTTTTCTTAGTGAACTTACTTCACATTCCTTTTCTCCCCCCTAAAAAGTAACGCACAGGCTGAAACAATTTTCCTGCTTTTCCGGCACCCTCGGTGGGCAAAGTGGGCGGTGGGCGTGGCCCGGAGCTATGACAACTGAAATAGGCTGCACTAATTTGACAGAACTCAGAACTCAGCCTGCAGTCGCAGTCGGGTGGTGCACTGAATGATTGACTGGCTTTGACACCTCCGCCAAAGTTTTCCAGCTCCGATTTGGTGCCATTCGACACATTCGGTCGACACAAAAGGACGAGCGAGGCAAATCGGGGGAGGGGCTAAAAGGGGGGAGAACTTCCAGCTGACTCAACAGGAAAATCAGTCAAAGTTGATGATTCGATTCGATGATGTGGCAGAAAGTTGAGCAACAAATTGAATTCTGCTCATATGCGAATATGTATTCACATTTTGGTTTTAAATTTAAATCGATTTTTAAAGGGAAATGTACCAAGTTTAATGGTGGTAGGAATATTCTGGAATATGTGTATTTTATATTTGAAAAATAATTAAGAAAACTTGCACCAGAATTTAAATATTTTTTTAATTTATAGATATTTGTTTGCCAATTATTACATTTGTGTAGTTTTTGATCTTTTTTCTTTTGTAAATCTTAACTAAACAAGCAGTGGCAAGCAGGGCAAACCAAGCAGTCGCTTAAAAGTGGCGCCATCTACCGGACAATTCATTAATTGCCTATAATTATTTACTGAAAATTTCCCCTCACTTATCCCTATAAATATTTAAACAAAATATGAGGTGTAGTAGTGTATTTGTGTGAACCATAATTAGAACATAATTCGAATTATCCAAAGGATGGTATAAACTCAAAAATAAATAAGTCAACTGAATGGTGTGTACAGTGTGCTTATGAATCGTGTGAATTGACATTTGAGCTGCCTTACTGGCATTTTAATGCTGTTCCTCCTCCTCGTCGATCGTCTTGAGTTCGGAATCGAAGTCAAAGTCGAGATCCCTCTCCCCCTGACCCTCCTTGGCCAGCATGGACCAGGATGTGGGATACTTCCTGGCCGGCTTGCGCTGCGAACGGTGCTTCTTGCGGTTAAAGCGATGATTCAGCCCCATGTCCAGATCTGAGGTGTCCAGGGCCTCGTCCATGGCGTTGGGTTCCTCTTCCTTTGACTGCATCTGGTACTCTGCATCCGACTGCCGTTCGAAGACGTCCGACTCGTCGTCGTAGTTGAAGTAGTTCAACTTCTTCGATGGGCGTCTGGCCTCCGCTCTCCAGTAGCCGAAAATCACCATAGTCACGTAGATAATCACGAGCAAGTTCATGGAAGTCATTTTGGATAAGTTTTTAGGATCGACGTAGGAAGTTCGAATGACTGGAATTGGGTAAGCCAGTTGGAAGGAGAGCTGTAGACCTACTGAAATTCGTTTGCACAACTTCAAAGGGCCAATCGATTGGGAATTTTTCTGTAACCTGGTCTCAAAAATGACCCAACATTAAACAGATAACAATCTAATAACTACAATCTTTATGCCAATTCCACACTTTTCCTTATGTTTATAAACACTACTATTTTAGTATGAATGTGTGGTTTAAAATAGTATGGGAATTTGTTTTGTTGACAGCAAAAAAATAATTTTATTTTTTCAGTGTAACAACCTTTGTATGAAAAAATTTTTTGTATGAGGAAATTATCGCTTGTTTCCATACGATTGCGCGAGATTTTTGTTATAGTTGTTTCTCTCAGTGTAACGACTTTTGTATATAAAATATTTTTGTATGGGGACATTATCGCTTGTTTCCATACGATTGCGCTAGATTTTTGTGTTAGTTTTTTTCTCTTAGTGTAACGATTTTTTAATAGAAATATTTTTTTGTATGGAAAAATAATCGAAAATTTTCGTTCAGTGTAGACTGAAAATTTTATGGTGAATGGTAACCGCCACATTCATACTACTCTCTATTCTTATGGCGAAAAATTTCCGCAAATAAAACACCGATAAATATTCTTTAAACTAAATAAAATATAATAATATATATTTTTAATGAAATAGCTTTCTTTGCTTTCTTTTATGAACAGTTAACAAATTTCCCATGAAAACTGTGGAAAAAACGAAGGCGCAACTGAAATATTTTATTCGTAAATCGCTTGGTGAAAGCTCTTAAGCATTTGTATAGTTATATACCAAGGATTTTCCTAATGCCGCGGACTTATCATCCGCATCACATTGCGCTCGATCTCATCGCGGTTGTCCATGATGCGCCGCAATCTCTCCTCGTAGTCCTCGTAGCGCAGCTGAGGGTTATCCTCGGGGGCCGCCGCATTCGATGGGGCCTGCAATTCGGCGGTATCCTCCAGCGGGGGCATCCAGTAGCTGGGCCAGGATCCGACGGTGCTCTCCTGGCGGCTCTGCTCCTTCAGCTGGGAGTGCAGCGTGGCCGAGCCTTGGATGAGCTGCAAAAGTGGCGGCACCAGAAGGCGATGCTCCTCGAATGGCTGGCTATCACCGAGTTCCGCCTGCGATCTCGATGCCTGCGGGGCATCGCATTTCTCCTGACCACACGGCTCCTCTGCGCCATAGAAATCCGGTTTCTTGAGCCACTTGGTGCCGGAATTACTCTTCCTGCATGTGCTGCCCCCCAGAGATTTCTCCTTCTTCGGTCCCAAACGGGACTGCAGGATCTTGAGATTATCGCTCATGGCCTTGGTGTGCTTGTGCAGGGATCCCAGCAGACAGGCGAGCCTCTCCACGAACGCCTCGTCCTCCATATCAAAGCCCTCCTCATCGCCTTCCCCCTCATCATCGCCCTCGTCCTCGTCATCATCATCTTCCTCATCGTTGTCGTTGTCATCATCGTCATCGTCATTGGCCGCCGGATCGGCATCCTCATCGTCATCCTCCTCGTCCTTGACGATCTTCTTGGGACTCTTGCAGCGTCCGGCCTTCTCGTACCGCACCTCGTGTGGACTCTCGGCGGAGCAGATGCCCGATGCCTGCGACTCGATGTAGGTGTGTATCTGCCAAGGATCCTGATCCTGCTCCTGCTCCTGTTCCTCCTCAAAGTCCCAGCTGCGCTGCCTCTGCTGCGCTTCCAATCCGCGGATGGGGAACTCGGGGGCATCGCCCTCGTCAATCTGCATTCCCAGTTTGGCCAATTGGAGGCGCAGCATGAGGAGGAATAGAAACAGTTTTATTTTTATTATACTTGCCATATTCGTTTTTTTTAGTCTGAGTTTTGTGGCTTTTGAAGTAGATGTGAAAAAACCCAGGGAGAATTCAAAGAATTTCTGACTTTTATTTGGAAAGGCCTACTTGAGTTACTTCTACACCCAAGTTGACTGATTTTTAGAGTTGCCCTTTTGTTTCAATTTGGTTAAATTGTGTGGCAAATTTATCGTAATTATTCACATATCGTTTTTACCATTACTGTATGGTTAAATTGATATTGAACAATGTATCTCTTGAATTAAGAACATTCGTTCTTTAAAGCACATTCGTTCGTGTAAGCACGAGAACATTCGTTCTTGAAAACCGAGTAAGCACGTTTTGAGATCAATGTAAGAACGAAACGGTAAAAAGAGAAAAGTTTAATTGAGTTTTATAATAATTTTTTCTATAAATTTAGACGATTGATTTGATTAATTATTTACTTAATGAGTTCAACAATGTAAATACCGTTAATTTAACTTGATTCCAGCACACTAAACCAACATTAACCTAAAAAAACTTGTTCTACTTTTAAGAACATTTTTAACTCAAATGAATTTTCTCTTTTTTTCGATTTCTCTCTCCCGGAGACTCTCTGACTTCGGAAAAGAGAGCGGAAAAAACAAAATGGCGACTTAAATTAGGTGAGTGGGAGCGAGTAAGACAGTAAATTTGATGCGTTCTTTAATTTCTCTCTCTCGGAAACTCTTTGATTTCGGAAAAGAGAGGAAAAAAACAATATGGCGACTTAAATTTGTGAGTGGCAACGATCCCTGATGGATTTCTTACGATAGTTTTGCCAAACGCACATGATTCCCAACCATGATAAAAGTATTTTGTATCAGTTATCGCAAAAGTACCAAATTTTCTTTTGGGTGTAAAAAGAGTTTAATTTTTTTTCACAAAAACATAGACTCAAAAATTTCAGTGAAATCTTAAACGTTTGTTAGCGATTTTTATAACAATATTTCCTGTAACTTCGGCGGAATGGAAATCATTCAAAACCAATGGATGCCTGTGGCTTTCCTTCCGGCATGTCATCAGTTTGCATTCTTGCGGCTTCTGGCTGCTTCATCTCCAGATGCTTTTCTCCTGCTCTCCCTGATTTTCCCGCATTTTCCTGCTGCCGCTGACGTCAGGGATGCGACACTGAAATGTTCACTTATTGCGGTTTTTGTTTCCATTCTTTGCCCACCGCCTGTTGTTTACAACCTGCGCACGATTGCCCCAAAGGTGCGACCATGGGCGGGGTGTTGGGTGTTGCGATGAGGGGTGGGTTGGGGGTGTTTGAAGGGGGTTGCGTCTAACGAATTCATCAGCGCTCACAAAAGATGAAGAAAAATGGCAAACTAAGGCCAAAAGATAGCCACGAGCGAAACACCTACGCAAGCGGAAAGGAAGTCGCTAAGCATCCCCCTGCAAAACACTCCATACCCTCCCATGCACTGAGAGAATCCTTATACTAGGATAGATAAAATTAAAAAAAAAACATACCTACATATTTTAACTTGGGACCATTTTTCCAAAAGTTAAGCCAAACAAAATTATACGAAAAATCAAATTTTTTGCAAAAAAACAAGATCCTCCTTTTCCGCCAATAAAAAAATCAGTATTTTGGCACAAAAATAAAAATAATTGTCCAAATTAGAAGTGTCATACCTTCCCGAACTCGTAGTTAAATTCTCTAAAACTTGGCATTTCCAGCAAAAAAATTTATTTTTTTTTTTAAATTGTGATGCTACCCCCTTACAAAAAAATCGAAAAAATGAACATTTTTTAAATTTCCCAAATCAGCCGGAAAGTGCACTAATGTTAATTATTAGGTTGTTACCTGCTCAGAACAGTTCGCCGTTTTAATATGGGAGCATTTTTGCAAAAATTAGAGCAAAAACAAATTATACGAAAAATCACATTTTTGCCAAAAATCGAAATCCTCATTTTGCGCCAATAAAAAATCTGTATTTTTGCCATTAAAATGGAAATAATTGGCCAAATATGAAGTGTCATACCTTCCCGAACTCGTAGTTAAATTTCCTATAACTTGACATTTCAGGATAAAAACTTTATTTTTTTGAAAATTTTCGCAAAAAATTGTGATGCAACCCCTTACAAAAAAATCGAAAAAATGAAAAATTTTTAAATTTCCTAAATCAGCCGGAAAGTGCACTAATGTTAATTATTAGGTTGTTACCTGCTCAGAACAGTTCGCCGTTTTAATTTCGGACCGTTTTTGCAAAATTGGGAGCGAAAAGAAATTATTCGAAAAATCACATTTTTGGCAAAAATCGAAATGCTCATTTTGCGCCAATACAAATATCAGTATCTTTGCCATTAAAATGGAAATAATTGTCCAAATAAGAAGTGCCATACCTTCCCGAACTCGTAGTTAAATTATCTACAACTTGGCATTTCCAGCAAAAAAATTTATTTTTTTGACATTTTTTACAAAAAAATCGAAAAAATGAAAAATTTTTAAATTTCCTAAATCAGCCGGAAAGTGAACTAATGTTAATTATTAGGTTGTTACCTGCTCAGAACAGTTCGCCGTTTTAATTTCGGACCGTTTTTGCAAAATTGGGAGCGAAAATAAATTATTCGAAAAATCACATTTTTGGCAAAAATCGAAATGCTCATTTTGCGCCAATACAAATATCAGTATTTTTGCCATTAAAATGGAAATAATTGTCCAAATAAGAAGTGTCATACCTTCCCGAACTCGTAGTTAAATTATCTACAACTTTTCATTTCCAGCAAAAAATTTATTTTTTTGAAATTTTTTTCAAAAAATTGTGATGCTACCCCTTACAAAAAAATCGCAAAAAGCGAATTTAGCTTACGAGGAACTCTAGAAATGCATAGTTTTTTTGCCAGTGCATAATCACACCCACTGTGCGTCAGGGTTGCGGAAGTTGGCAACGGATGGAAAGGATGCTGGCGAGGATGGAAATAGAAATAGAAACGCGCCACAAGAGCGGCAGACAAGTGCCCGATGATGAAGACGATGATGGGGCAGCTGCAGCCGGGGAGTGGGGATAGTTATGGGATCTTCTGGAGGCTGGTGGGCGGGGCACGAGGAGTCCCGCTCATGGAAAGTGCATTTTCACAGTCGTTTCCCCCAGAAAAGTCTTTATGCCCGAGCTAAATGGAAAACATCCTTACACTGAAGGAAAAATATTAAGACAATATGGTGTATTAGAGGCAAAAGTAGTCAAAATTCTTTGAATTATTTATTAACTATTCATTGAACTAAAAAAAAATACAAATTTGTTTTGATTACTTATAGATTTTTTTAATGTTTGTATGTAATGATATAAAATTTATCGATGCATTTTTTGATCATCGTTTCTTTGTATTTTGTATTCCGCATTTTAGGCGAGACAGTTCTCTTTGTGTATAGGTACGCGCAATCCTGTGACCCCACAGTTATGAGCTCTCAGTTCGCCCAGAGATTTGATTTAATTCTGCCAACCCAACCCATCATTTTGTAATTGCCCGACCCGGCGAGTTCCCTGCAATTTGCAATTAAACTGCTGCAGTTGATGGCAGTCGTCGCTGGAGAGTTAACTCTTTTTCCGGTGGAGACAACACGGGCAGGAAAACGCACAGAGGGAACTGTAGTTAAGTGACATTTCAACTGAAATGGGAAATGGCAAACCCTCATATTTGCAAAGGCAATTAGCTGTGAAAAAGAGGGAGAA
Source organism: Drosophila mimetica (assembly GCA_037075245.1). Taxonomy (NCBI): domain Eukaryota; kingdom Metazoa; phylum Arthropoda; class Insecta; order Diptera; family Drosophilidae; genus Drosophila; species Drosophila mimetica. The sequence continues at coordinate 9,721,232 of JBAMCH010000005.1, forward strand.
TAAAGTATGCTTTTTGTAATCATGAGTCTCTAAAGGCTGATTTTATTGCTAGTCAGCTAACTTAGTTCTGTTTAGCATTAAAAAACGATATAAATAATTTAATTTTTATAAAATTGTACTATACCCGTTAGTCGTAGAGTAAAAGGGTATATTGTTTTAGCGTAGAAGTATGCAACAGGTGGAAGGAAGGGTTTCCGATTCTATAAAGTATATATATTCTTCATCAGGATCACTGTCTGTCCGGTTGTTTGTCCGTTTATCTGTCCGTTTCTCAGTCCGTTTGTCCGTTTGTCTGTCCGTCTGTCTGTCCGTTTGTCTGTCCGTTTCTCTGTCCGTTTGTCTGTCCGTTTGTCTATCTATTCGTTTGTCTGCCCGTTTGTCTGTCCGTTTGTCTGTCCGCTTGTCTGTCCGTGTGAACGCTTTTATAACGGGTATAAAAATAGTTGAAAACATAACCTCCTTTTGAACTGTAGAAGCTTTAATAAAAGCTCTCAATCTATTATCCTGGAAATCAATCTTTTAGCTTCAAAAGCTATACAACTTGCGAGCTTAAAAGCCAGTTGAAAATCCTTTCCCAGGACAAAAGCTTTTGTCAGTCCAAATAACTTTACCAACTTTGGCGAGCTTGGGTTCCGCCAAGAAAAGCCAGAAACACATTCAAAACATCAAGTTTCCCGCTTCCACCATTTTCCACTTTCCCTTTTATGCTCCATTTTTCGTCCACCTTTTTCTATTTTCCATTTTTTTCGCCCCCCCCCGACTTCGTGCAGAATATAAATCATTTCGCTGTGGAGTGTTGAGCATACGCAGCGTTGCACAGCGTTGTGTGTGGTTTTTCCACTGCATTCGAAAAATGGCATTGAAAAGCTGTTGGCAAAACAAAATTTATGACCCCCTTGGTTCCTTGCGACTTTTGGCCGCGGGCCTGTTGCTGAGTTTTCACTTTTCACATGAGGGTTTTTTTTTCGCCAAGTAACTTGGACAGCATCATTTGTAAAAAAGCAAAAAAAAAAAAATCCCCTTCAATTGACGGGAAAAAACAAAAGGGGGAAATTGCTTATTAGACATTAGCTGAAAGGAAAAACTTGGCAAAGCCAAGCAAGCGGAAAGCATTTTTATGTAGGCAATGACTTTCATTCAGCTGCCGTCGGCTGCTTGCTTATTCCATTCGCTTGCCATAAAGGATTTTTCATGGCAAAAGGACGAGGGAGCATGAAATATGCTAAATGGACGCGAACTCGGGACAAGCAAGCAAACAAACGGCCGCGGTTGATCAACGACTTCGGTTAACCCCTGGCCGTCCCGGGGGCTCGTTGCAGATCCCATCTTCCACCTGTCAACCATCCATCCCCCAACCCCCCTTTTTGCGCCCAGGTGCACATTATTCATTCCTCTGACACGGTCCCAAAAAGTACACAAAAATAGGGGCACGTATGGACTGGGAAAATGGGCGGCAATCGTCTTCGTAATACCCCGAGGGTGAGAGGGAAAGCCAAAAGGTGTAACCAATTGCATTTAGGCCCAAATGATGGCCCACAACACCAGATTCACGCATAAATTGCATTACTTTGTGTAAATTCATTCATATTAGTAGTAATTTATAATTGCTTTTTAGCCAAAAATAATAAATTAATTAATTTCTCTATTATAAAATAATAAATAAAAAAAGATATAAATAAAGAGGTACTTTAAATATACAAAAAAAAAGAGAGAACTCCTCGACTATCAAAAACCCTTACTCAGCAAGCAAGCAGTGCATACCAAGCAGTCGCTTGAAAGGGGCGCCATCTATGAGGTGAACAATTCATTATTTTATTACAACTTTATACTAAGTGGTCCGATTTAAAAATTTTTTAAAAATAAATAGTTTAATTTTTAATTGAAGAAGAATAATAAGAATAAATTGTGAATGAAAATAATATTCTAAAAGAAAGTATATTTAAATTAGACCCTTAATCAAGCCATTTTTTCGGGCCAGCACAGAAAAGCTGACTCGAATACTTAGTCATCTTGATGGCTTTTTGCGCTCTGCAAAGTTTTTAAAACCGTTTTCTATTCTATAAAGAAAATCTCTATTCTCCGCTTCACTCATTCATCGCCTTTGCTGACTCGGTTAAAACTTAGAAAAAAAGAAAAGCGGGACGGCAAAAACTTTAAAAGTAACGACATGAGAAAAAGCAACCTCATTAGGCACGTTCTGTCATTATGCTCTTGAAGGAAAGTTTTTGGTTTGCTTAAAGGTTTAGAAAATCGCAAACTAGAAAAAAGAAGTATAAAAAATGAACGCCAAATAATTTTTACTCCCATTAAAGTGAATTTCAAAAGTAAAATTCAACAAAAATGTAATACTTCTGTTTGGTTTTTTGCTTTTTAAAATATAAGAAGTTCTTATAAAAAAAAAAGAAATAAACTAAATTTTTTGCTTGGATTTTATTAATATAATTTTGCTTAATATTTTAGCGTTTGGCTTTAAGTTCGGTTTTATTTTGCTTTTGGCCATTTTGTTTTGCTCGCCGCCTTTCGCGCTTTTCCTTTTGATTTTCCACGTGACGGGAAAAGCTTGCGTGCCACAAAAACAGACGGCAGGGCAGCTTTCATGCGGACGTTTTGGGAAAGCTCGCCAGCGCGCGGCTGCTGCGATAATTCGGAAAATGTCGAAGGGAAACTGGCTGGCCAGGCGACATGTGCGTGTGCGATTTTCCGCAGCAGCGTCTTCGCTCTCAGTTCTGCCCAAAACGCCAGCTGCTGAAGTCGCACCGCTGAAGTCGCACGGAAAACGCGCGAGCGGAAATCGCGTCGCTCGTCCTCGTTGCTCCTTCACAATCGGCGATCGTCGCTGCCCGTTTGAAATTCTCCTCTCTACGCGCCCATTGCTCTTCCTAAAAATAAAATGAATAGAAAATAGTCGAAAGAAAATCCCCGCAAAATTCAATGTTAATTAATTGTTAACCACGCCCCATTGGATATTTTTATATACGTATATAGTCTTTTTTTTCGGTGTTATAAACCCAGTACAATCGGAAATTCTGTGAGTGTGAAATAAAAATGCGCAAATTGCTTAATTGACAATTGGCCAACCGCAGCCGTAAAGTAATCCAATAAAAAACGCGTAAAAAAGCCATAACAAGGAATTAAGGAAGGGGAATCGGGAAAACGGATTTAAATCCGCGAATTAAAATCTTTGAAACACATTTGCCTTATAAACTGATTAAAGGAAATTTGGTAAACGTTGCGAAAAATAATAAATAATATTTAATATAAATAATATTTTTAATTAAATTTAAAATTCAATTAAATTCAAAAATCTGAAAAAAACACAGCAGTTTTTAAATTAATAACATACGAAAATTATGTCAATTTAAATTCTCTTGAGTATGTTGTTAAAATCTATTTTTGCACCAAAAAAAAAAAAAAATATTTTTTTTTAATATTTGAAAATTTTGTTTCCTTTTGGTCACTAAAACAAAACAAATATAATTCGGTTAAAAATAATAATAATATGCCATACATAAATAATAACTGTCAACTAATAATTAAGTATACGCCGCGTGGTTGCTTTTGCCGCCTGAGTGTGCTGCGGGATTTAGAATTAAAACAAGCTCTACAATACACAGCAGTTCTTAAATTAATAATATTCAAAAATTATCTCAATTTAAATTCTCTTGAGATTGTTGAAACAAAAATTAAAAAAAAAAAAAAATATATAAAAAAAAATTTTTTTGTTTTACCATTTGAAGATTTTGTTTCTTATTGGCAATTAAAAGCAAAATATAATACAAAAAATAAATTTAAAAAAAAAATAAAGAATACATAAATAATAACTGATAGCACTAGAAAAGGTGCAGGTCTAGAAATCAAGTATACGCCGTGTATTTGCTTTTGGCCTTTGCGCTCGTGTCTGAAAACCGTGGGATCTATAATTAAATAAAGCTCAAAAATTCACGGCAGTTTTTAAATTAATAACATTCGAAAATTATTTCAATTTAAATTATCTTGAGTATGTTGTAAACAGCTATTTTTAGACAAAAAAAACAAATTTTTTTTAAATTAGATTAGTTTTGTTTGTAATATTTGAATATTTTATTTCTTAATGGCTATTAAAAACAATATATAATACATTAAATAAAACTAAGCAATACATAAATAATAACTGATACAACTAGAAGAGTTGCAGTTCTAGAAATCAAGTATACGCCGCGTGGTTGCTTTTGCCGCTTGGGTGTGGGGAAAAAACTGTGGGATTTAGCCTGTTGCCATCCTGGCACAGATTGCTAAAATAAAAAGTCTACACAAATTGCTGGGGAATTCCGATTGGCAAATCTTTGATTTCTCTCTCGTTTGGCTGCGTGCTGATTGCCCCAAGAGCCCGTAAAATGCCAGCGTCCTTGGTCCTTTTGTGTGCCACCCTTTGTACTTTGTACTTTGTCCTTTGTGCTTTGTGCTTTGTGCTGTGTCCTTTGCCCGCCGAATGCTGAATGGTGAATGCTGATTCCTGATGCCTGGGCCTTACCTTATTTATTTGGGAATTGGCATTGTCTGGCTTTCTGGAGTCGCTTACCTTGTCTTTGGCCAATATTTGGCTGGCAAATAGAAGCCGAATAGAGACACAATGCTCGCTGCTTATCGCTGATGTTTATCGCCTTTCGCTATCGTCGTCCTTTGAGTCCTTTGCGTTCCTTTTCCTTTTCCAGGGCAATCGCAATATGTTAATAATGCCCTGGTAATTAGACAAAAGTCGGTCTTCGGGTAATTTGGCAAACAGCGTCAACTAATTAAATCACGTAGCAAATGCATAAAAACAAAGCGATTCGTTCTATCTCTAATTTCATCCCTGTGGGCCGAACGCCAACTTTTAGGCAAATTAATAGGCCACGAAAAGGAGGGCCGGGCTCAGACAAACAACAGCAATTAGGCCCTCGGCTGGCTCACATATGTGAGCATTGTCTGGGGCTCCCATTTCCCATTCCCATCAAAGGCTTAAGGGTTCGAATAAATTGCCTTCATCATCTTTCACTTTTCGCCCGGTCTCTGGTGTGTGGTCTCCCCGCTTTCTTTCTTCTTTTCTTGCCGCTCCTTTTATCCAAAAGTTTCTTTTGAAGACACATTTCTATGCCCGACACACACACGAGGAAGTTTATTAAAATTTCCTGTCATCTTGTGGCATTAACGTACAAAAAAAAAAAAAAAGAAAAACCTAAAAAAAAGGAAAAAAATTGTGGCCCCGGAAAGTTTGGAAACGAAATGAAATTAAAGCAAATGCATGCGGATCTCTGATTGAATTATCTGCAAAACTTTCCACGTCTAACCAAGCAAAACTCACACTAACTTTCCATAATAAACACAATGGCACTGAGTTGCGGACTTTACCAAGTTTGCACAAATCTTTTGGTTGACTCTTGAAAATATTTGATATGCTTTAACTGCTGACAGCTTAAAATAGATTTAAATAATGGGTTTAAAAACTGAAACCGTAATAAATAAATATGTGTTTAAAGTGTGCAAGATAATCCTAACTAATTTCATGTTTTTTTTTTTTTTTGTCATTTGATTGATTCAGAGCGGACTCTAGGCAACATTTATATATTTATGTTTATATAAATAAATAATGGATTTAAGAACTAAAGCCATATTAAATAAATATGCATTTAAATTTTAAATTTTAAAATGTACAAACTAATTAGATTTTTTTTTTTATTGAATCCGCATTGTATTCTGGACAACTTATATATATTTATATTTATATATTAAAAAAATATAACCATTTTAAATAAATATATACAAAATATTCCTAAACTAGTTAGAGATTTTTTTTCTTCATCATTTGATTAATACAGTGCGGATTTTGGGCAACTTATATGTATATATTTATATTTATATATTAAAATATTAAAATAATGGATTTTAGAACTAGAAGCATATTAAATAAATATGCATTTAAAGAGTACAAACTATTTTATTGTATTTTTTTTTTTATTTGATTGATACAGTGTGGATTCTGGGCAACTTTCGTGACAATTTAAAGGGAGCCATCATCCCCTTGCCTTTCAGATCCAAACACTCCCCTTTCGTAGCGCCCACCCCCACCCCACCCCGTCCACTGGGTGACAAGTCATGCGATATGTTGGCAAGGACGTCAAGTGCCCGTATATAGTTACATTAACCGCACACAACTGTCCTCGTCGTTGTTTCTGTTTCTGCTGTTGGCTTATTTAAGTTTCAACTTCAGCTTGAGTTTCTGTTTCCATCCACTGTTGGCCGCCCAGCAGCAAAGACATTGTATTAAAGGCGGACGACGTGCTCAAGTATCTCATTCGCAGCACCCAGCCTGCCCCGCAAGTCCCCCGATCCCCCAGTTGGTTGTGTATCATTAGCATGGAGGAGCTGTCAGCGAAACTTTCCCAAATTGCAGCTGCACAGAGACAAAAAAAAAAGGCGAAATTAAATCAATTATAATTTTCATTGCCTACTTTTGGGCGTCATTAAAAGTGTTTTTAAATATTTAGATAATCCTTAACGTAATAATAGGCAAAAAAAAAATATTTGTATACAAATATTTAAAAGATCATTATAAAATAATCCTCGCAGTGTAATATTAGTGAGGGGAGGATAAAAAACAAGCATAATTTGGTGCGTGCCAAAGTGCAGAGCGGAAAGATAGACGACGGGCGGCAAAAGCAACCAAATCAAATAAACCATACTCGAATAATGCAATAAATCTTTCAACGAACTTTAATGCAGAGTGCAAAGCGAACTCAAATTACACATAAATTTCAATTGGCGAAGGCCGAAGGATTTATCGCCCGGCGATAATAATTAAGGCGGCCAGCGAATCGTAGACACACTTGGCCAATACGAGAGCATCCAGCGCACGGAGCACCGACCGCAGATACAAACCGTTGGAGATCCAGAAATCCAGATACAGATACAGATACAAAAGCCACCATGAATGCCGCACAGAGCGGCGGCCACACGGGCGGTGGCGGCGGTTCCATGGGCAAGAAGGGCTCCCAAATGGAGGTAATTATATTACATTTTATTTACCACCCATGTCGACCGAGGGTTCGCGACCCAAAAGACGCCCCTTCATTGCCTTCGATTTGGTCTTTATTTAAAGGGTATTACCATTTTTCTTTGCATTTGCCATAACCTTTTGAAAATTCCTGGGAAGTTCCTTTGAAAGTCGATTAAGTCTTCGAGGTCCTTGAATCAACTTACGTAAAGTAACCACGGCTTCAGTGGAGTTTTCTTGAAATTTTTAAAAACCTTTCTTATGTATTTAATCAACAGATATAAAGTTATAATGATAAAAAAAAATAAAAAAAATATAACAAAATATTTATTTAATTTAAAACAAATAAAGAAAAAAAACATAAACATTTAATAAGTATCTATTGTATAATATTGGTAAAAAAAAATTAAGTAAAAAAAAATAAAATAAAATAAAATAAAAAAATAAAAAATAATAACACAGAAAACAAATTAAGAAAAACAACAAAAACAGCAAAAAAAAAATATAAATAAATAAACATAACTTTTTTATCAGAGTATGTACCAATTCGGTATTTTCCCTTTCTTATGGTTTCCCTTCTTAACTTTTTTTTTTACCATTTTAGGGTCCAGTTTCCAGCGCTTTTGCTTTGTGCTTTTTATGGGCATTCATTCCTTTAGCCAGTCCAAAAAAGGTGGGCGCGAACTCAGCGAGGGGGCGTGGCCGGTTTGACCTGTGTGTCGCCATTTGTAATGAGCGTAAATTGAATTTGCTACGCCGAATTGAAACGTGACGCCGCCCTGAAAGGCAAAAAAAGGGAAACAAAGTGAAAATAAAAACGCAAATTAAAATAAACCAATTCGATTAGCTTTGGGGGCACGGAAGAAGTCTCAATCAGGTTCAGTCCCCAGCGCAATCATAAATTTCCCCGAAATTTCATTAAAATGGGCATACTTTTAGTGCTTTGTAAATGTTTGTAATAATTACTTGTTTAACTACGCAGTGTGTGAAATCAAAGCAAGCAGCATAATAAAAAGAGGGACGGCACTAATTAAATTTCGTCACAAACAACAACAACAACACATCTGCGCAGGACACATAAAAACGAAACTAGAAGTAAATGAATAAATTCAACAAAGGCAAACAAACAAGCGCACATTTAAAATTAAATTGTGAGATTCCATTTGAAAAGTGGCAATCAGGATGGCAATGTCCTTGTTTTTCTTGTTGTTTCCCAGCTCCTGTAAACACACAATTAAAAATGGTGGGTGGTTTTCTTATTTTTTTTGGGGGGGTGGGGGGTTGGGGGGATTTTATGGGCAAGGTTGTCCGCTGCCATCGCACCTGTCATTCAAACGCTTTCGGCCATAAATGTTTTAAATGGCCATAAAGCAACAACAGCTTAATGAGCAAGCCCTCCACCATAAAACCAACCACCCCCCCTCCCTGCTGACCATCATTTTTAATTTTTCTTGTTGTTGCTTTGTTCATTCCTAATTAAGCCGAAAATTCTTCCCTTCACTTTGTCCCTTGCCCCCGCTTTTGATTGCAATTTGTTGAATATGTTTACTTTGGGCCAACGCACAGGGTATATTCATTTTGGTCAAAGGTTTGCCAGGCAGAAAAAAGTCTCTCTAAAGTAAATATAGGGTGGCTTGAATGACAGTGAAATCCACAGGGTTTTGAAATCACTTTACAAGGTGTCCAAAAGTATGCTATGAAAGAAGCCTCATTTAAAAATATATTGTTGCCTACTTTTAAACTGCGTTGTAAAAGCCATAACTATTTTTTTTATTTTATTTTTTAAAGGCGTGGAGTTAAATAAGTTTATTCACGTCACAGAAGAAAAAATAATAATTTGGGATGAAGATGTACAAAAGTATGCTATAAAAACCGCGCCATCTTAAAATATATTGTTGCATACTCTTAGACTCCCTTTTTTGCGATTTCTTTCCGAAAGTATAAATTTAAATTTATTTTATTTTTCAAACAAATAGTTTCGGCTTTTAATGTTAGTCAGGTTTTATTTTTTTTAATACCAATAGTCATGCAAAATTTAAAATCACTTGACAAGGTGTCCAAAAGTATGCTACGAAAACAGTCTTATCTCAAAATGTATTTTGTGGCATACTTTTTGACTCACTAGTAAAAGCCAAAATTATTTTTTTGTGAAGTAAATGTACTTTATTTCTCTAAAAATAGTTTTGGCTTTTGAATATTAGGCAGATTCTATATTTTGAAATACCAGAGGTATTTAAAAGTCATGAAAAATCCGCAAGTTGATTTTTTTTAAACACCGCAATTGTGCTGGAACCCCGCTTTCCAGCGGTTTTGAGTGGTTCAGCTTTTGTGGTCATAGCGAGAGCACGTTCGCGGCCTCCACTTCTCGGGGGAGCCAGTTCTGGCCTCAAGGCCCAGGGCCTCCCACAAAGAATGGCCCTCAACCTCCGCCCTCCGCCGCCATGCACCTCCGCTCTGCTCCGCGGTGCGATTGCGATTCAGTCATGGCTGGCGACTTCATCATCCATTAATGTCACTCAATCTGTGCGCATAAATTTGCATAAAGCGAAATCCAATTTACTTTAACCATTATATGTGTGTATATACACACACACACACACACGCGCACCTAACACCTAGCAGCGGAACTACCCCGAAACCCACAAAACTTACATGATATATATGAACTTCCTTGGAATGCGACACAAATTTCCATTTTGCGCTATGATGATGCCTGCGAAAATCCGAAAAATTGCGACGGGCATTCCTTTTGCGTGCCACATTTTAATTTGTTATGTGGTCAAATCCGCTTAGGTCAGTTCCCGGGGCAAAAGCTCAGAAAAAAACCGGAAGGAAATGTGGCACAAGAAATTAACCAAAGCAACGTAATCTATGGTTATAAATATAACACTGTAACTATAAGAAAAAAATAATTCTATTTCATATTTTTCGCTTTATGATATGTAAACCTACACTTAAGAAAAAAAATTTGATATGAAATTATGATCAATTTGATGAAATCTAGGATTAATTTGGTTCACTTTTGAATTTCGAATTTTATATAATATAAGTCGCCATTTTGCTTTTTCCTCCTCCTTTCGAAGTCAGAGAATCTCCGAAAGAGATAAATCGAAAAATTTACAATTTTCCATATCAATTTAACCATGCAATAATGGTAAAAACGATATGTGTATACATATTTTATTTAATAGCATTTTGAAATTTATAAATTTATATAATTTTTATAAGAGCTAAACGTTTGTAAGCCTTGATAGGCGAGAGGAAATGAATGAAAGCCCGAGCTTTTCAATTAAACTATGGCAACCTGACCTCGCCCTTCACTTTTCCCGAAGGAAGTGCGTTTGACGGCTTGCTTCGAGTGGAGATGACAGGTCACAGTTCACGTTGTCCACCCATCCACCCACCACCCACCCATCTAAACCATCCACCCAAAAAAACTTAAGTCCCGGCGGTGCACACGCCATGCTAATCGGTCATTAACGTGACACCGATTTCTCTGCGAGCTTTCGCTTTTCTATCTTTGTTTTCCTTTTTGGCGCATTGCGTATACGACACGTGGCCGGGGCTGCCTTTTCACGCCCCTCCCGTAGCTTCTCTAATTAAATAGCTAGCGAAAAATGCTGAAAATTCGCTATTTTTTGTCCCGATTTAATTAAATCTAGTCAAAGGGATTTCTTTTTTACTTTCACATTTCTACACTTCCACGGGGGTTGACACAATTGCATCGCGTGCGGGAAACTGTATCTCGAACTCCTTTTTGCCGAGCAATCAAAATGAAAGTGTTGACTGAGTCTGAATCTGGGTCGAAGGCTCTCAGTGAGCTAATTTCCGCTCCGTGAAAGCCCGAAAAACGTTAGAAACGTTGCCAGCTTGGGGGAAACGTTGCCCCAACCGTACTTTCCATTGCAAATTGAAAAAATACTACATAATCTAGTATCTGAACTATGTGGTGTTAATTTATAAATAAAAAAATGTATTTAAAAATAAAAATATACTTGGTCCAGTATAAAGTGTGCCATTGTAAAAATACTAAATAATCTAGTATCCGAACTCTGTGGTATTCATTTTATACCAAATATTATAAAGTTTATATTTTGTAATGTAAATGTAAAACTCGTTGTATTAAAAATATACTATGTCAAGTATAAAAATTTAATATAGAAAAATACTAAATAATCTAGTATCTAAACTCGGTAATATTTATATTATACCAAATACTATAAGGTCTATATTTTGTAATAGAAATTATATACCAAAAGTTTAATTTTTATTAAAATATATTTGAGAAACGAAAAGGTTTAGAATTAATGTAAAATAGTTTTCTATGTGTGATCTTTTTTTTAAACTTTAATTTAGTTGTTTTTTTCATTGTTTCAGTGATAATTAGAAAATTTGGAATTAAAACCAAGCAGCTACTTCTTTAAATCTCCTGCTTTCGCAAATTTTTTTCTTGTCGAGCTTGTGATAAATCAAATCTTGTGCTTTTTTATGAGGCTCTCCGCAATTTTTATTGTCACATTTATGACTCTCAAATAAATCCGTGGTGCGGTGGCATATTTTTGGGAAAATTTACTGCTTGCTTGGGTTCTCTAATCCTTTTGGGGATTGTGCAAACATCTTTATACGCACTACAAGCAAATCAAATCTATGAATTTTTAAGAGAGAGCCCCCTCTTGGTTTGCCATTTTGTGTTCTTTGTCCCTTCCTGCTCGACTTCCTCTGCCTTTCGCATTGTCACGCCCTTGGGTTCGGAGCGGGTTTTCGTCCACTGGTCCATTGGCAAGTCATGTCAAGAGCAAGCCATCAATTTTCTTAAATCACCAAAAACGCAAAAGGAAGAAAAGCGGAGAAAAACGGGAAAAATCGGAGAAAAAAGCCACGGGGCCGGAAAAAGGGGGCGGCACATGCCGTTAGAGCACTTAAAAACCACAAGATGAGCTCGTCAGATACCGCCTACAAGTCGCCCCCCCCACCTCGTCCATCCCGAAAATCCCCCCTGAACACATGGTAAATTTCCCTTCATGCAGGCATCTCTTTCGATTTGTATGCCCTACTAGAGGGTCAAATGATTTAGATATGTGTGTTTGCAAGTTATGTGATTGAGAGTTACGAAAATAACAGAGGTGTATATTTAAATACATGTCGTTTTTACTAAATAACTTTTCGATATCTCTCTCTCTGAGATTCTCTGACTTTGAAAAAGAGAGAAAAAAGCAATATGGCGACATAAATTACGTGAGTGGGAGCGAGAAAGACACATACGAATTCGAAAATATAATAAAATAATGTAATATTGATATTGAGAAATCTACCTTTTCGATTTTTCTCTGTCGGAGATTCTCCGACTTCGAAAAAAAAATAAAAAATCAATATGGCGCCTTAAATTACGTGAGTAAGAGCTAGAAAAACACATTCGAATTCGAAAATACAATGAAATATTGTAATATTGATATTGAGTAATGTAACTTTTTGATTTCTCTCTTTCTGATACTCTCTGACTTCGAAAAAGAGATAAAAAAGCAATATGGCTACTTAAATTACGTGAGTGGGAGCAAGAAAGACACATTCGAAATATGAACTGTTGTTTCGATCATGTCAAATTGATATGTGCGATATCAAGTCCAAATTTTCCCGGATTTCATTAAATTAATCATCGTTTCAAATCAAATTTTTTTTTTTTGGATATATATTACCAAAATTCGGCCTTGATAAATAACAGAATTATAGCTGAAATTACAGAAATGTTATGGAAAATTGTATTTAATTCATAGATAGTAACATTTGGAAGCGCATTGCCAGTATCGGCCATTAAAGTCATATTTTATTCCTGGCCCATTTCTGTTTTTTTTTTTTGTTGGCCAACTCTGCTTTGCTTCCTTTCGGCCAGCCACAAAATAGGCCCGGGGTCCTGGGCCAAGATATTTTCTCTAAATATTTGCAGGCAAATGCGGGCAGGCGGGGGATGGTACATAGGTTACGTTGGTACAGCATTACTTGAATTGCTCATAAAAACGAGCGCCGCAAAAAGGGAAGAACGAAAAACTAATTGAATTAAATTCGAAAATTTTCTACGGCTCATAGTTTGACATGTGGAGGAGGGAAATGGAAACCCGAGGACAGTTTCCATATGTCATATGCGCTTGCGGTTAGCCGACGATGACGACACACAGATAGGAATATATGGATAAGGCCAACAAGTTGAAAAGATACAGATATTCGAGAGGCAAAAGGGCAAACGAATATCCAGCAATTTCAGGGGCCCCTCAAAGGAAGTTCTTTCATCTTTCTGGAGGGATTTTGTCTTGTCGAACAAGAAAGAAAGCACATAAATACTATAGTTTAATGGGGAAAAAGTAGAAGCCTTGAATATTTGTGAGCTCCATAAAGTGATTTAATTAAGTGCACATTTTTTATAACAATATCTAATTTTTTACTGTATTTTATTTTTGGCATATACCCCGCAGTTATGGGACGCACTGTACATGGCTCTTGAAATTAACATTTTCTATTACAAAATATACATTTTTTGCTTTTCGTATTTCTGGAACAACTTCATCTCCCCTGGGATATTTGTCTTGTTCCGTTTTCGTTCCCAGCTTTGTTTCATAGACGAAGAAATTGCTTAGAAAATTTCGCCGAATTTGCCAGCTTCTCCTCGTTTTGCATTTCAGGTAATCAAGTATTAAATTTACATTTGCCAGAAAGCGAAGAAGAAGGAGAGCATTTGGCCTTTGGATTTTGATTGTTGCCAATTTATCACACGGCGAAACAACGCCGGGGAAAACTAAGGGAAAACGGGGGAAAACTTGAGAGTATTCAAAGTGGGGAAAAGTGGAAAAAAGAAAATGTCAACGCTTATCATTTGTCTTGGGCTGGAAAACCTTAGGGCTTCCCCCCCTCGCCGCCGCCCCCTCCCGCCATCTGTCACTTGGTCAGACGCTCTATCTGTCAGCAGTCAGCCCACCACCCACCACCCACATTTTCCAGCCTCCCCCTCCTCCGCCACCCCTCTGCCACCAAAAAGCGTAAAGCCAAAAATGCAAAATGAATGTGAAGTGCTTTGGGGGGCCAAAAGCTGGGAGGCTGTGTTGAAATTTATTGCAAACTACGCAACAAAGCAAAAAACATTATTGTAGCTGTCCACCCAGAAAACCACCCACACCACCCAATAGCCAACAATTTATGATTAAAACAAAAGATCTAAAAATTCCTTTGGCCGTCATTTGTACGTGACCAACGAGAGATTCTGTGACAAAGGCGAAAAACTGCGCGAAAATCCACTGTGCAAGGCGCATTTTGTTTTCCAATTTATTTCGTTTTAATTTAAATTTATTTTTGCGCTTGTTTTTGGCGCACAAAGCAGCGCCAAATGACCTTGATGTCTGGGAGAAAGCGGAGAAAGCATTAAAATTATGTGCTGCATACGCGTAGGCGCCGACACGTGACGGGCACATCAATTGCGGGAAAAAGGCTGCTTTTCTAGGGCGAGAGGGTCGTGGAAAATCCGGGCCAAAGTCAGGTGTAGCAAATCATCTGAGGTGTGCGAAAAAACAACACGAAAGTCAAACGTGTACCACAAGAAAAAACTTGATACGAAATGATGATCAATTGGATGAAAACCGGGAACAATTTGAGATTGATTTTAAACATATCAAATTGATATGTTCGAAATGTAAGCAACACGTTCTAAATAGGCGAGTTCGAATTTCGAATGTGTCTCTCTCGCTTCCTCTTGCTTTTTCTTCTTTTTTTCGAAGTCAGTTTGAATTTCGAATGTATCCCTCTCGCTTCCACTCACGTCACTTAGGTCGCCATCTTGCTTTTTCCTCTCTTTTTCGAAAAAGGAGAAAATCAATATCCATTTCACCATGTATAAATGATAATTTTACCATCTGGTATCAAATTGATATGTTCGAAGCGAGTTCGAATTTCGAATTTATGTCGCCATATTGCTTTTTTCTCTCTTTTCCAAAGTCAGAGAATCTCCGAGAGAGAGAAATCGAAATTGTTACACTTTTCCACATCAATCTTACATTGTTTCATGGTAAAAGCGATATGTCTACATTTATACCACACATTTACCAAAAATCTCCTAATAAATCTCTTCGAAAGAAACGCTTAAACACGACATTTTTAAACTATTTATCATCGTAGCTTCCCTTTAGTTTTATGGAATTTATTTAGTTTGCAAATGCCCTGAGACTAATTCTGCTTTAGACATTCCTTGTGAAATTCACTCCATAAAGTCTTGAGCAAAATCCCGGTTGCAAGTGAAGTCAGGAGATCGCCCGTAGCCAGGCAAACTTGCTAAGTAAGCCAATGAATTGTTGGCCAACTCTAGAGAAATGCCAAAAATACTAGAGTGAGTTCAACAGGAGGAGCAGCAGAAGCGTAGCATGCTGCTGACAATAAAAACAATTTACAACTTTTGCAAGGACCTCCCCAGCTGATTGATCCCCGAACCCTTTTCGCCCCCAAACTTTTCGAGTGCGTGTGTGCTTTTCGTGTCTTCTCTTGTTTTTTTTTTGCCAAGAAGTCGGATCGGAAAAGTTGCTGCCTTTGCTGTTAGCAAGTTTTTAGCGCGACTGCAACTCAATCAGTTGCAAAAGTGCCCGAAAGTTGCACAGTTGTGTGCAAAATACTAGGGGTTACATTTACACTGAATTCGGAAAAACATTTAAGAATTTCTTAGAACACTTAACATTTTATTGTAATTTATTGATTTAATTATGGGACCCATATTATTACCACATTAAACTACTATTATTTCGAGCAATGGTGTACACAGGAAGCGCACATTTAATTGCCAGGCGAAAAAGTCCATAAACATGGCCAGGACCCGAAGACAATGGCTTAGACGGCAATGGGCCCTCATGAGCCATAAAAGCTTCAAGCGCGTAAATTTTCGCGCAGCAACAATAACAACAGAAGCGATAAAGCCCTAGATGAGGAAGGAAAACATTTAGTATTTTATACACTCCAGCGGAGGGTACAATAAAATCGCCAAAATGTTTGCGCCAGTAAAAAAATATTTGACATTTTATGTCATAAAAGCAGCTACGTTCGATCAGCGAATTCCAGTCCCTGGATTTTTGCAACGAAATTGGGATTATTTTTAAAAATATAAATATACACTGAAAAGTTATTAAAAAATATATATTTTACTGTTTTCAATAATTTTAGAAAAAATTAAAAAATCACAAATTCAAAATTAAATGGTTAACTAATTATTTATTCATTATTATTAATTTGTATTAATTAATAGATTTATCCATTAGGTATTTAAACCTTTAGTTAACTGGAACTTTATTGAACGAAAAATTAAACTAAAAAAGGCAATAATATAGGTATATTTATTTTATTTATTTACTTATTTATTTTAAATATTTTTAAAAATCCAATATTCACACATTTTTGGTTAATAATTCTTTTACATTATAAATTATTTAGATCCATTTGGTTCTTAACCCCTGGGTTAACTGGAACTTCATTAATCATAAGTAATATTTTAGAAAATTCTCAATAAAATAGTTAAATGCTAAAACCGTTTTAATTAAAGCCAGATATGCTGCCAACAAGAGTATTCACATTTTCCTCATGCACTTTTATTGTTTTTTTACTCTATTGTTTTTTTTTTTATTTTATTATTTTTTTTATTTTGGTATATAGAAGAAGGAGAAATTTATTTTAACGAGCAAAAGTTTTTGGAGCTGCCCCAAGCGTCAGAGAGAGAGAAGGAGAGGGATAGAACGGGGGAGTAGATGGGAAGTTAAGCCAAGTTAAGGGCGGTGGGCGGTGGGAGGTAGTAGCTTTTTCGAATCAGGGATCTTCCAGGGGGGCGGATGGCAATCCCTAAATGGCAATTTGGCTGCCGCAGTCGCTGGCGTTTTATTAACGCGGCTAATTCCATGCATGGCAGCCAACAAACGAACTGTGCTGCTGGCCACTACGCAGCCATTCCCCCTCCCCCCCCCCTTTTTTTGTTTGGTCCTGTAAGACTGGGAAAACCCCCTGTCAATCCAGTAAACCCCCTGCACTGGTCGTCATTTCTGCTTAGCTAATCTCTGACTGCGTGCACGTAACCAAAATCCAGATACAGCCAAAGCCCACCCCCCCTGCCACGCCCCCTTTTACATAAAACAAAAAGAAAAGCGGAGAAAAGCGAAGGGAAAGAAGCGGAATTTATAAATAAAAACGCTACAAATCCGCTTGGCTTGCTTTTCGCTACGGCGAGCGTATAAAGAAAAATGCTGCGGAAAAGTTTGCGTTTTTCCGTTTCGTGTTCTTCGCATGCATTTCGCTTTTCCCACGCTGCCCGCGAATACCGCTTGAATACCCTATAAACAAAGCGGATTAGCAGCGCTATGACATAAAACAAACTTTGGCCAAAAAGTTGTTTTGCAGTCAACAACGAGGAAATGTGGAAATACTTCAAAAACTCCGAGGAATATAAGTTGTCAAATTGGAGGGAGCATTATAAAATTGACAAAGCATTCAGCTTTATGAGCACTGGTTTTATATATATTATGCTTTTAATATGAAACTTAAAGAGCTTAAAAAAATAGAAATAAATTATTCAAAAGAGAAAAAGTTCTTGATATAAATCTTAAATAAAATAGTTTTATACCTTAATAAAATATTTTATTATTTACACCGAAAAAAAATAATTATAAAAACTAAATTATTTGTACATTAATTTGAAACTATTAAGTTTCAAAAATATCTTAATAAGATGAGTATTAATTCTATCAAAAGTGTAAAAACATAACTTTTGGTTTAGAATTTATATTAAAAATAAGAGAGAACGCTACCCGTTACCCAGCTAAGGCAAGCAGTGGCAAGCAGGGCAAACCAAGCAGTCGCTTAAAAGTGGCGCCATCTATGTGGCGGACATTTCATTATTTGCTTATAACTTTTTATTGAGTGGTTCAATTTAAAAAATTTCTTCTATAAATAAATCAAACAAAATGGCTTTACACTATTATACTATAAATCTAAACTTTCTAATATGAAACGACTACTACAGAAGGTTATATTATTGAATGTAGGCCATCAAAATGGTCGATAGGCCACTTCGATATACCCAAAGGCATGAAGTTCCTAAAGTTTTTGCAACGGAATTTTTGACAGCAGCCGAGGAATGGCAAAGGAAGCTGCTGGTGGTCTAAAAAAAATGGGGTAGGAAAAGTTAGGGGGCTTATATCCTGGTGTGTGTTGTCCTGGTCACCCCTCCCCCCCCCCCCCACATCTTTCACCCCATAAACTCTGCATATTTACTGTAATTTATGAGCACTGCCTTGAGGTACAAAAACCGCGAGGCATGCATATTAATTAAAATTTATTCACGGGGCGTATACGCAATATGTCGGTACAATCGATCAAGGTGTAATCAAACGGATTAAAGTGGGTTGGGGCGAGACAGGGAAGAGAAATAAAATGGAAAAAAAGTGAAAAACCCGGGAAAATCGAAAAAATCCGATGTAAAGCATGAAAAGCGCAAACTAATCTGCATTGAATGCAATCACATGCCACTCGGCAATTATCTCCATCTGGCCATCTTTGTCCCACTTTCTCTACTACTACCCCTCCTCCCCCTCCTCCCGCTCTCTTTTCCATATTTCCCGTGATTTTCCGCCAGCAGCCTGCAGCAATCCGATGAAAATCTCCCTAAAACTCTGTACTCGACAGCAGCATGTGAACTGTAATGGAAATGGAACTGCGACTGGAGTTCAAATGGAGTTCAACGGATCTTGGGAACTTGAACACTGGCGAATTTGCAAAATATTAGTATATAGTATATATAGTATAGTATAGATGAATATATCATTTGTATTACATTTTAATCACTTTAAATTGATTTACTAATACCGTGTTTTTGCTCAAAAATAGTTTTGAACAACATGAATAAAAAATGACCGCTTTGATTTGCTCTATAGAAAAATTAAAAAAAAAAATCTTTCTTTTATATAATATATATATTTTTAAAAATATCAATATATATAGAATTCATGTAAGAAAAATTTTAAAAAATTATTTTTTTTATATAATATATATTTATTTTTAAAAATATAAAAAAATAATTTCTTTTTAATTTTTCTAAACATGAAATCAATATATATTGATATATCAAATAATATATATTTTCAAAAATTTTCTGCAGTGCAGACCTATCAGCCAAGTTGATTTATGTCCAAGTGAAACTCTGATGGGATAAGACGTGTTTAATTGGAGCCAACTCGGGCGAAGGAAAGCCGTAAATTCACTTAGGAAGCCCCCCGAACGCCACTCCATCCCGATTTCGTGCAGTGTCCTTGGCAGCTGTTGTCCTACTGCAAGTGCCATGCATTCCACACGAGCACAACAATGTGATTAAAATGCAATTTGCAGCCATTTACTTTGAGCATAAGGCGGGAAAATGCTGAAAAGCTGCTGTGAGCTCGAATTTGCCGCCGTTGATGGTGGCTGTGGCTGTGTGAGGATGGGAATAAGAATGAGGATAAGGATGAGGTTGTCGAGTTGGAATCCCGACCAGGAGCTAACTTGTATGCGAGTGTGTGTGCGAGGGCTGCATTCATTTCCGCTTTAAGCATAGAAAATAATAAAATTTTATTATGCACTTGGCCAACATGATGATGATGATGATGATGATAGATCCCAAACAACAGCAGGATGTCAGCAGTGTGTGTGTGTAATTTATGTCAAAGGACCCATACTCATACTCACACTCACATTCACACTTGCACTCACACTTGCACTCACACGACCAAGTGCCTCGTTGGGCATTCAAATAGCAAACAACTCAAAGTCCATATACATTTTAGTTAAGGAATTCAAAGCCATAAAAATCGAGGAGAATTTACAGCACTACGGCAAAAGCAGAATTTCAACTATGCAAGCTGGGAATATATTTTCCCTAACAAATTTGTATATTCAAAGGTTTAAATAGAAGTTTTCCTTACAAAATGAACCCATATTCTAGTTAGCATAGGGGTAAAAGTACAATGATCGCTGGATACTTTTATTTTTCAAGTGCCTTCCGCCCTTCGCCTTATTGCTTCGTCCCTGTAAATGATTGATGATGAATGATTGATGCTTGATTTATGTATTCCGCACTTTATTTTCGTCTGGGGCTGCACTTAAAAGCCGCACTGAAAATCGCTGGCAAGTGCAACACAATTTGGCAAGTACATTCGTTGAGTTGCCAACGGATTTGAGTGCCACCCCCCACCCCCACCTCCAGTACTTTGCCAGGACCGCCAAGGCTGGCGAGGACTACCCGGGAAAACTACACAGGAAAATATTCGATATGAAATAGGGTCACTTCTACTTTATTTTATATCAATAGAAGCCGTTATGATTAATGTCAAATTTATCGACTTGATATTTCATCATATCAGTTATGTTAATATTTTGAAAATACCAAATGTAGTATTTTTTTAAGTCAAATTTATGATTCAAACCTGATATTTAATCATATAAATTATATTAATATTTTTAAAATACCAAATGTAGTATTTCTTAATGTCAAATTTATGATTTAAACCAAATTTAGTATTTTGTAATGTCAAATTTATGATTTAAACATATCAGCTTGATTTTTCATCTTATCAGTTAAATTATTATTTTTAAAATATTAAATGTAGTATTTTTAATGTAAAATGTATGACTCACACATATCAAATTGATATTTTATCATATCAGTTATATTATTTTAAAATACCAAATTTAGTATTTTTCAATAATACTAAAAAATAAGATAAAAATAATCTTTATTCATATCAAAATGATATGAAACACTAGATCTTTAAGAAATATAAAATTTAGCTGCACATATTAGTCTGATATATTGTTAATTTTTTGTTCTGTGTACCTCTAATGTGAGTGGGACGCAGGAGGATGGATGTGTGATGTGCCGCTTCGTTAGCCTGACAGCTTTTCGTTTCGATTCGCTTGGCTGGCGCAGAGATGTGCATATCGAATGGGGCCAGAGCCAGAAGACGCCCCGAAATGCGTTTATCCCAGCTCTTTAGGCTTTAATTAATCCAGTCAAATATCAAATATCCGCACAAGCTATGAAATTGAACCGCAAATTATGCCCGCCCGAGCGAGCAAATAAATCCAATCAAATGAAGTGCATTTTGTTAAATAGGTAATTTTAAATTGTTGCCTTTGCTTTATGGAATGCCAAATATATTGATGATTTTACACGGGGAAGAATAGTTGTAAAAATATTGCTCATCCAATTCATATTCTTTCCAAGTGCCTGCCACATTTTCGAATAAAATTTCCATTTCCACTTTGTTCAAGTCTCGTGTTTTCTCTTCTATCCCATTCGCAGAACATATTTTCTTGTGAGGGGTGGGGTGTTTGATACCATCAAATGCAGAGCCAGAAACTTTCATCATCAAGCTAGAAACTTTCGAGTTTGCGGCTGCTATTACCTATCAAGAGGGAAAGTTTCACCCCGCCGATGAGTGCTGACGTATGCGCAACATTATCACGCATACGCCATGTGGCCCCAGCCACCCCTCATCGAACGAGTTGCGACACATGTCAGCGATGAGCTGTCAATGCAAGGCTGCAATCGAATTAATTGGACGCTAATTGAAAGGGACCCAAGCCGAAACTAAGCCCCACAACTTGACACTTGCCAAGGTTGCTATATACACAAAGAAAACAAACAAACCGGGGTCAAATTGATATGCGAATATACACATATCGTTTTTACTATAAAATAATGTAAAATTGATATTGAAAAATGTAATTTTTTCGATACACACATCGTTTTTACTA
Organism: Drosophila mimetica; assembly: GCA_037075245.1. Lineage (NCBI taxonomy): Eukaryota > Metazoa > Arthropoda > Insecta > Diptera > Drosophilidae > Drosophila > Drosophila mimetica. The sequence goes on from JBAMCH010000005.1 coordinate 9,743,034, forward strand.
TGAAATAATGTAAAATTGATATTAGAAAATGTACATTTTTAGAATTTCTCTCTCTCGGAGATTCTCTGACTTCGAAAAAGAGAGGATAAAGCAATATGGCGGCATGCATTACGTGAGTAGGAGCGAGAGAAACACATTCGAAATTCGAACGAAGAAGTATTTTACATTTCGAACATGTCAAATTGATATGTGCGATATCAGGTTGAAATTAAACCCAAATTTCATCAAATTGATCATCATTTTATATCAAGTTTTTCCTCGGGTGTACATATAGCATGCATATTTAATACACACCCCATCTACAAGCGAAATTGCCTTTAAAGCAGACGGATTTCCCGGCAGAAGCTGCACTTTCCAGCACCGGCATCCCGGATCAATGTGGCCAGGAGTCGGGGTCACCGTCGCATTGACAGCTTGCCTTGGGCAAACACTCGAACCGCCTCGATGGAGCTCTTATCAAAAAAGCAAACGCCAGGCCACAGAGCTCCGTCGTCGCCCCCTTTTCAGCCGCCGAGCTTCAATGCAAACAGAACCCAAAGTCAAGTCGAGTTGAGTTCAGTTGAGTTCTCGCCACAGCAAGCCCAAAAATAAATATCATCGGCAACGAGCTATGGAATTGAGTATGAGAGTATTTAAGTACCCTTTAAAGGGCAAGGATTACATTATTTTACTAGCTAGAACATATAGCTTTCATAAGTGCGATGAATTTGTATGATTTTAAATTTAAATCAATACTAATAATATAAAAAATAATATTATATTTATTAATATAATTTATAATATTATTTTATTTAAATTTTAATGAGTTAGTTTTTTTTTAGTTTTATATTTTTACTTAATCAATACTTATAAAATAATAAATAAAATTATATTTTATAATATATATAATTTAAATTATTATTTTTTTTAATTTTAATAAGTTTCATTTTTTATTTTTATTTTTTTACCTAATCAATACTAATAAAATAAAAAAAAAATATTATATTTTATAATGTAATTTATTTTATTTTTTAAAAGTGTTATAAATTAGATTTATTTTATTTTTATATTTTTACTTAAAATGTATTCTTTACTCAACATATATTTCCCCCAAAAATGTAATATTCTGTTTAATTTTAAAAGGTTTTTCACTCAAAAACTTAAAGAGTTTAAAATAACAATATTTTAAAAGCTAGAACTTACAACAAAAATACATTTTATAAGTTCGTAAGTTACGTGTTTTATGAGTTCTGAACTTAAAATGTATTTCCCCCGAAAATGGGACATGGAACTTAATTTTCCAAGGTTTTTCCACACTCAAACTTCGCGTTTGAAATTGAAATAACACATGGCAGGGCGTAGATAAGTGTGTATCTACATCCAGTGGATATAATACCGCCGCTCTGCTGCTTTCTTGAGCAAGAAGTATGCATCGGATTTCAGTGATATCTATATCTACATATATGTATTCCCCGGGAATGGAAAGTAAGGAAGGGAAAGGCAACGAACCGAGGTCAACGAAGTGAAATTGCAGCAACTGTTGAGTTGCTGAGCCAGAAGATTGCCGTCGAGGATTCGGATGGGCGACAGATTCAATTCCCTGATTTACAGCACGGGGGAGGGGGGGTTCCATTCCGTTCCGTTCCTCCAAGGAAACCATAAATCAGGGACGCTTTCATCTTTCCGTTAAGCCATTACAAATGCACTTTGACACTTTCGCTCGTATTTTCTTTTCTTCTCCGCTCTTTTATTTTATTTTATTTCATTTTATCTGGCTCTTGATTTCGATTTCGATTCCTCACCTTTTTGTGCCCCCGGGCGAAAATCAAGCAACAAATCAAAGAAGGCTCAAATACAAATACAAAAAATATATACATTTTTTAGATGGGGGATTTTCCAGCAGCAGCCACACACAAGGAGATGCCATTTGATAAACATTATTGAACATGTCCGACAATTTTTCAACAACAATCGGAGCGTGCCCAGGCATTTTGATGGATACGAAAGCGATTTGGGGGATATAAATGACAAGGCGTTTCGCTTTTGGCAGCTGCAGAAGTGATTGATTTTCAACCGGGCCGGAAAACGGCAACTTGGCCAAAACAAGAAACAAGTCTCTCCGAGAGAGCGGTGGGCGGTAGGCGGTGGGCGGTGGTCGGTGTGCAAGGCACCGGCGGACAGTTCGTGCACATTTAATTGCAGGCAAGCCGGCGGAAATCGCACAAGCGTAAACCCATTTCACATCTGTGTGGCCGCCAATCAATTGATTTCCGCCCATGTTCAAATTCATGCCCATTTTTCCGCACTTTTCCACCGGGATGAGTCAACAAAAGTGGCGGTCTTTAAGTTTTCACAGAAGGCTCAAATTGGCTTGGTTCAGTATTTTCAAATTTCAGATTGGTTTAAAAGATTTAAAAAAAAGAACAGAGAATTTTTAAAATTATATAAATGGCACAAATAACAAGCTGCGCATGGAAAATTTGTGGTAAAACATATCGTATAGCCAAAATACTGACTTTTTATTAACGAAAAATGAGAATTTCGATTTTAGGCAAAAATGTGATTTTTCGTATAATTAGTTTTTGCTCTAATTTTTGCAAAAATGCTCCGCTATTAAAACAGCGAACTGTTCTGAACAGATAACAACCTGATAATTAATATTAGTGCACTCTCCGGCTGATTTGGGAAAATTAACAATTTTTCAAATTTTCGATTTTTTTGTAAGGGGTTGCATCACAATTTTTTGCGAAAATTTTCAAAAAAATACAATTTTTATCCTGAAATGCCAAGTTATAGGAAATTTAACTACGAGTTCGGGAAGGTATGACACTTCATATTTGGCCAATTATTTCCATTTTAATGGCATAAATACTGATTTTTTTATTGGCGCAAAATGAGGATTTCGATTTTTGGCAAAAATGTAATTTTTCGTGTAATTAGTTTTTGTTCTAATTTTTGCAAAAATGATCCGATATTAAAACGGCGAACTGTTCTGAACAGATAACAACCTGATAATTAATATTAGTGCACTCTCCGGCTGATTTGGGGAAATTAAAATTTTTTCAAATTTTCGATTTTTTGCGAAAATTTTCAAAAAAATAAAATTTTTATCCTGAAATGCCAAGTTTTAGGAAATTTGCGCACTCTCCGGCTGATTTGGGAAAATTAAAAAATTTTCAAATTTTCGATTTTTTTTGTAAGGGGTTGCATCACAATTTTTTGCGAAAATTTTCAAAAAAATAAAATTTTTATCCTGAAATGCCAAGTTATAGGAAATTTAACTACGAGTTCGGGAAGGTATGCCATTCCATATTTGGACAATTATTATCCTTTTTATAGCCAAAATACTGCCTCTTTTAATGACGAAAAATGAGAATTTCGATTTTAGGCAAAAATGTGATTTTTCGTGTAATTAGTTTTTGTTCTAATTTTTGCAAAAATGCTCCGATATTAAAACGGCGAACTGTTCTGAACAGATAACAACCTGATAATTAATATTGGTGCACTCTCCGGCTGATTTGGGGAAATTAAAATTTTTTCAAATTTTCGATTTTTTGCGAAAATTTTCAAAAAAATAAAATTTTTATCCTGAAATGCCAAGTTTTAGACAATTTGACTACGAGTACGGGAAGGTATGCCATTCCATATTTGGACAATTATTATCCTTTTTATTGCCAAAATACTGCCTCCTTTAATGACGAAAAATGAGAATTTCGATTTTAGGCAAAAATGTAATTTTTCGTGTAATTAGTTTTTGTTCTAATTTTTGCAAAAATGCTCCGATATTAAAACGGCGAACTGTTCTGAACAGATAACAACCTGATAATTAATATTGGTGCACTCTCCGGCTGATTTGGGGAAATTAAAATTTTTTCAAATTTTCGATTTTTTGCGAAAATTTTCAAAAAAATAAAATTTTTATCCTGAAATGCCAAGTTTTAGGAAATTTGACTACGAGTTCGGGAAGGTATGCCATTCCATATTTGGACAATTATTATCCTTTTTATAGCCAAAATACTGCCTCTTTTAATGACGAAAAATGAGAATTTCGATTTTAGGCAAAAATGTGATTTTTCGTATAATTAGTTTTTGCTCTATTTTTTGCAAAAATGCTCCGATATTAAAACGGCGAACTGTTCTGAACAGATAACAACCTGATAATTAATATTAGTGCACTCTCCGGCTGATTTGGGAAAATTAAAATTTTTTTAAATTTTCGATTTTTTTGTAAGGAGTTGCATCACAATTTTTTGCGAAAATTTTCAAAAAAATAAAATTTTTATCCTGAAATGCCAAGTTATAGGAAATTTAACTACGAGTTCGGGAAGGTATGACACTTCATATTTGGCCAATTATTTCCATTTTAATGGCATAAATACAGATTTTTTTATTGGCGCAAAATGAGGATTTCGATTTTTGGCAAAAATGTGATTTTTCGTGTAATTAGTTTTTGCTCTAATTTTTGCAAAAATGTTCCGATATTAAAACGGCGAACTGTTCTGAACAGATAACAACCTGATAATTAATATTAGTGCACTCTCCGGCTGATTTGGGGAAATTAAAATTTTTTTAAATTTTCGATTTTTTTGTAAGGGGTTGCATCACAGTTTTTTGCGAAAATTTTCAAAAAAATAAAATTTTTATCCTGAAATCCCAAGTTATAGGAAATTTAACTACGAGTTCGGGAAGGTATGACACTTCATATTTGTCCAATTATTTCCATTTTAATGGCAAAAATACTGATTTTTTTATTGGCGCAAAATGAGGATTTCGATTTTTGGCAAAAATGTGATTTTTCGTATAATTTGTTTTTGTTCTAATTTTTGCAAAAATGCTCCGATATTAAAACGGCGAACTGTTCTGAACAGATAACAACCTGATAATTAATATTAAAGCACTCTCCGGCTGATTTGGGGAAATTAAAATTTTTTCAAATTTTCGATTTTTTGCGAAAATTTTCAAAAAAATTAAATTTTTATCCTGAAATGCCAAGTTTTAGGAAATTTGACTACGAGTTCGGGAAGGTATGCCATTCCATATTTGGACAATTATTATCCTTTTTATAGCCAAAATACTGCCTCTTCTAATGACGAAAAATGACAATTTCGATTTTAGGCAAAAATGTGATTTTTCGTATAATTAGTTTTTGCTCTATTTTTTGCAAAAATGTTCCGATATTAAAACGGCGAACTGTTCTGAACAGATAACAACCTGATAATTAATATTAGTGCACTCTCCGGCTGATTTGGGGAAATTAAAATTTTTTTAAATTTTCGATTTTTTTGTAAGGGGTTGCATCACAATTTTTTGCGAAAATTTTCAAAAAAATAAAATTTTTATCCTGAAATGCCAAGTTATAGGAAATTTAACTACGAGTTCGGGAAGGTATGACACTTCATATTTGGCCAATTATTTCCATTTTAATGGCATAAATACTGATTTTTTTATTGGCGCAAAATGAGGATTTAGATTTTTGGCAAAAATGTGATTTTTCGTGTAATTAGTTTTTGCTCTAATTTTTGCAAAAATGCTCCGATATTAAAACGGCGAACTGTTCTGAACAGATAACAACCTGATAATTAATATTAGTGCACTCTCCGGCTGATTTGGGGAAATTAATTTTTTTTTTAAATTTTCGATTTTTTTGTAAGGGGTTGCATCACAATTTTTTGCGAAAATTTTCAAAAAAATAAAATTTTTATCCTGAAATGCCAAGTTATAGGAAATTTAACTACGAATTCGGGAAGGTATGCCATTCCATATTTGGACAATTATTATCATTTTTATAGCCAAAATACTGCCTCTTTTATTGACGAAAAATGAGAATTTCGATTTTAGGCAAAAATGTGATTTTTCGTGTAATTAGTTTTTGCTCTAATTTTTGCAAAAATGCTCCGATATTAAAACGGCGAACAGTTCTGAGCAGATAACAACCTGATAATTAATATTAGTGCACTCTCCGGCTGATTTGGGGAAATTAACATTTTTTTAAATTTTCGATTTTTTTGTAAGGGGTTGCATCACAGTTTTTTGCGAAAATTTTCAAAAAAATAAAATTTTTATCCTGAAATCCCAAGTTATAGGAAATTTAACTACGAGTTCGGGAAGGTATGACACTTCATATTTGTCCAATTATTTCCATTTTAATGGCAAAAATACTGATTTTTTTATTGGCGCAAAATGAGGATTTCGATTTTTGGCAAAAATGTGATTTTTCGTATAATTTGTTTTTGTTCTAATTTTTGCAAAAATGCTCCGATATTAAAACGGCGAACTGTTCTGAACAGATAACAACCTGATAATTAATATTAAAGCACTCTCCGGCTGATTTGGGGAAATTAAAATTTTTTCAAATTTTCGATTTTTTGCGAAAATTTTCAAAAAAATTAAATTTTTATCCTGAAATGCCAAGTTTTAGGAAATTTGACTACGAGTTCGGGAAGGTATGCCATTCCATATTTGGACAATTATTATCCTTTTTATAGCCAAAATACTGCCTCTTTTATTGACGAAAAATGAGAATTTCGATTTTAGGCAAAAATGTGATTTTTCGTGTAATTAGTTTTTGCTCTAATTTTTGCAAAAATGCTCCGATATTAAAACGGCGAACAGTTCTGAGCAGATAACAACCTGATAATTAATATTAGTGCACTCTCCGGCTGATTTGGGAAAATTAAAAAATTTTCAAATTTTCGATTTTTTTTGTAAGGGGTTGCATCACAATTTTTTGCGAAAATTGTCAAAAAAATAAAATTTTTATCCTGAAATGCCAAGTTATAGGAAATTTAACTACGAGTTCGGGAAGGTATGACACTTCATATTTGGCCAAATATTTCCATTTTAATGGCATAAATACTGATTTTTTTATTGGCGCAAAATGAGGATTTCGATTTTTGGCAAAAATGTGATTTTTCGTATAATTTGTTTTTGTTCTAATTTTTGCAAAAATGCTCCGATATTAAAACGGCGAACTGTTCTGAACAGATAACAACCTGATAATTAATATTAGTGCACTCTCCGGCTGATTTGGGGAAATTAACATTTTGCATCACAATTTTTTGCGAAAATTTTCAAAAAAATAAAATTTTTATCCTGAAATGCCAAGTTATAGGAAATTTAACTACGAGTTCGGGAAGGTAGGACACTTCATATTTGTCCAATTATTTCCATTTTAATGGCAAAAATACTGATTTTTTTATTGGCGCAAAATGAGGATTTCGATTTTTGGCAAAAATGTGATTTTTCGTATAATTTGTTTTTGTTCTAATTTTTGCAAAAATGCTCCGATATTAAAACGGCGAACTGTTCTGAACAGATAACAACCTGATAATTAATATTAGTGCACTCTCCGGCTGATTTGGGGAAATTAAAATTTTTTTAAATTTTCGATTTTTTTGTAAGGGGTTGCATCACAATTTTTTGCGAAAATTTTCAAAAAAATAAAATTTTTATCCTGAAATGCCAAGTTATAGGAAATTTAACTACGAGTTCGGGAAGGTATGACACTTCATATTTGCCCAATTATTTCCATTTTAATGGCAAAAATACTGATTTTTTTATTGGCGCAAAATGAGGATTTCGATTTTTGGCAAAAATGTGATTTTTCGTGTAATTAGTTTTTGCTCTAATTTTTGCAAAAATGCTCCGATATTAAAACGGCGAACTGTTCTGAACAGATAACAACCTGATAATTAATATTAGTGCACTCTCCGGCTGATTTGGGGAAATTAAAATTTTTTTAAATTTTCGATTTTTTTGTAAGGGGTTGCATCACAATTTTTTGCGAAAATTTTCAAAAAAATAAAATTTTTATCCTGAAATCCCAAGTTATAGGAAATTTAACTACGAGTTCGGGAAGGTATGACACTTCATATTTGTCCAATTATTTCCATTTTAATGCCAAAAATACTGATTTTTTTATTGGCGCAAAATGAGGATTTCGATTTTTGGCAAAAATGTGATTTTTCGTATAATTTGTTTTTGTTCTAATTTTTGCAAAAATGCTCCGATATTAAAACGGCGAACTGTTCTGAACAGATAACAACCTGATAATTAATATTAGTGCACTCTCCGGCTGATTTGGGGAAATTAAAATTTTTTCAAATTTTCGATTTTTTGCGAAAATTTTCAAAAAAATAAAATTTTTATCCTGAAATGCCAAGTTTTAGGAAATTTGACTACGAGTTCGGGAAGGTATGCCATTCCATATTTGGACAATTATTATCCTTTTTATAGCCAAAATACTGCCTCTTTTAATGACGAAAAATGAGAATTTCGATTATAGGCAAAAATGTGATTTTTCCTATAATTAGTTTTTGCTCTATTTTTTGCAAAAATGCTCCAATATTAAAACGGCGAACTGTTCTGAACAGATAACAACCTGATAATTAATATTAGTGCACTCTCCGGCTGATTTGGGGAAATTAAAATTTTTTTAAATTTTCGATTTTTTTGTAAGGGGTTGCATCACAATTTTTTGCGAAAATTTTCAAAAAAATAAAATTTTTATCCTGAAATGCCAAGTTATAGGAAATTTAACTACGAGTTCGGGAAGGTATGACACTTCATATTTGGCCAATTATTTCCATTTTAATGGCATAAATACTGATTTTTTTATTGGCGCAAAATGAGGATTTAGATTTTTGGCAAAAATGTGATTTTTCGTATAATTAGTTTTTGCTCTATTTTTTGCAAAAATGCTCCGATATTAAAACGGCGAACTGTTCTGAACAGATAACAACCTGATAATTAATATTAGTACACTCTCCGGCTGATTTGGGGAAATTAAAATTTTTTTAAATTTTCGATTTTTTTGTAAGGGGTTGCATCACAATTTTTTGCGAAAATTTTCAAAAAAATAAAATTTTTATCCTGAAATGCCAAGTTATAGGAAATTTAACTACGAGTTCGGGAAGGTATGACACTTCATATTTGGCCAATTATTTCCATTTTAATGGCATAAATACTGATTTTTTTATTGGCGCAAAATGAGGATTTAGATTTTTGGCAAAAATGTGATTTTTCGTGTAATTAGTTTTTGCTCTAATTTTTGCAAAAATGCTCCGATATTAAAACGGCGAACTGTTCTGAACAGATAACAACCTGATAATTAATATTAGTGCACTCTCCGGCTGATTTGGGGAAATTAATTTTTTTTTTAAATTTTCGATTTTTTGTAAGGGGTTGCATCACAATTTTTTGCGAAAATTTTCAAAAAAATAAAATTTTTATCCTGAAATGCCAAGTTATAGGAAATTTAACTACGAATTCGGGAAGGTATGCCATTCCATATTTGGACAATTATTATCATTTTTATAGCCAAAATACTGCCTCTTTTATTGACGAAAAATGAGAATTTCGATTTTAGGCAAAAATGTGATTTTTCGTGTAATTAGTTTTTGCTCTAATTTTTGCAAAAATGCTCCGATATTAAAACGGCGAACAGTTCTGAGCAGATAACAACCTGATAATTAATATTAGTGCACTCTCCGGCTGATTTGGGAAAATTAAAAAATTTTCAAATTTTCGATTTTTTTTGTAAGGGGTTGCATCACAACTTTTTGCGAAAATTTTCAAAAAAATAAAATTTTTATCCTGAAATGCCAAGTTATAGGAAATTTAACTACGAGTTCGGGAAGGTATGACACTTCATATTTGGCCAATTATTTCCATTTTAATGGCATAAATACTGATTTTTTTATTGGCGCAAAATGAGGATTTCGATTTTTGGCAAAAATGTGATTTTTCGTATAATTTGTTTTTGTTCTAATTTTTGCAAAAATGCTCCGATATTAAAACGGCGAACTGTTCTGAACAGATAACAACCTGATAATTAATATTAGTGCACTCTCCGGCTGATTTGGGAAAATTAAAAAATTTTCAAATTTTCGATTTTTTTTGTAAGGGGTTGCATCACAACTTTTTGCGAAAATTTTCAAAAAAATAAAATTTTTATCCTGAAATGCCAAGTTATAGGAAATTTAACTACGAGTTCGGGAAGGTATGACACTTCATATTTGTCCAATTATTTCCATTTTAATGGCAAAAATACTGATTTTTTTATTGGCGCAAAATGAGGATTTCGATTTTTGGCAAAAATGTGATTTTTCGTATAATTTGTTTTTGTTCTAATTTTTGCAAAAATGCTCCGATATTAAAACGGCGAACTGTTCTGAACAGATAACAACCTGATAATTAATATTAGTGCACTCTCCGGCTGATTTGGGGAAATTAAAATTTTTTTAAATTTTCGATTTTTTTGTAAGGGGTTGCATCACAATTTTTTGCGAAAATTTTCAAAAAAATAAAATTTTTATCCTGAAATGCCAAGTTATAGGAAATTTGACTACGAGTTCGGGAAGGTATGCCATTCCATATTTGGACAATTTTTATAGCCAAAATACTGACTTTTTTATTGACCAAAAATGACAATTTCGATTTTTGGTAAAAATGTGATTTTTCGTATAATTTGTTTTTGCTCTAATTTGCAAAAGGGGTTGTATCACAATTTTTCGCAAAATATCATATAGCAAATGTAAAAGTGTTGTAGCCTTTTGTGAATATCATTTAATCTGTATTTGGCAAATAGGGAAAAGGGTTGAGTTAATGAAACATATAGGGCATTTCCCCTTTAACCACTTGGCCTCTTAATTTGCCATAAACAAATAACTCTTGGCCAAGGCGTCGATTTATCAGTTGTATATATTGAAGTATATTACCATACAAATTTGACAGATGCTCCGGACACGAGAGACAAATGTCCCAATCCGAATCCCAATCATCATTGTGTTATGGCATCGTCCTCATCCCCATCCGCATCCCCATCCTTATCCGCATCCCCAGCCTCATCAGGTTCGTTCGTGTCCAGTTTGACTGTGCAACTTCCGGCTGGCGTCTTCCGTTTGTTTGATTGCTTTTTGCCCAGTGTGCGTGACCGGCGGATGAAAAGCGGTATCTGGGATCTGGATGTCGAACGTTGGAACTTGAAAGTTGGAGGTTGGAAGCTGGCCTTTGGGCCACCACCATCACTCTGCTGGAATTGATTGAGCTGTCCAGTGTTCAGTGTCCATCATTCTCCACTGTCCATCGACTGTTTGTCCTTGTGCGTTTTTCTCTCACATCCTCACATCCTTGCGGCGAGTCCTCGCTTCCTTCCTTCCGCCTGCGAAACGCGTCGCATAATTAATTTCGCCATCGGTTACAAACTGTGCTGCCAAATTGCCCAACAATGCCGAATAAGTTGGCCATTAAGGAATCGATATGGCATTTGAATAAATCGAATGATTTATTCATACAATCGCTCAACCGCCGGGGGCCATTGAATATCGAATATTTGGGTGGATCTGGGTGTAATGCTAATCGGGTTCACCCCAATGGGCAGACGATTCACGCGGTCCACTTTAAAACACACATTTTATTTCTTGCCTCAATTTAAGAAATTATTTTTTTTATACTCGTTATTCATACTTACATTATGATCTCGGAAACTATAAGAGCTAGAAAGTTGGGATACAGATTCTAGGGGTTCCTACGTTTTATGGAAATTTTACAATAATTCTTACGCCCACATCTTTACAGATTTTGCCAAAATCGAAATGCAACTTTGTTTGGTTTAGTAATACCTACCGAAATGTAGAATAATTTCTTTAAATCGGACCACTCACAAATAATGCAGCTTTCGCTAGATGGCGCCACTTGAAGCCACTGCTTGCTTTACTGCTTGCATATCTCTACCTCTCTTACACGCATTAAGCGTTTAATTCAAAGGGAAAGCCTCGTTGACTTAGTGACTATTTGTGTGTATATATATTAATTTGCGACATTAACGCAAGTTTGCACAAGAGTTATATCTCTTGCCAACTCTCCCCCGCTTTGGGCCGTAATCCCATCCTCTTCTTGGCCAACTAAGCTGCCATTTCAGCGGCCTCATGCCTTCGATTTTGATTTTATGTGCGGCACATGGATGCTTCCATTATGCTTTTTATGATCGACTGTCAACTTGGGCTCGTGTGTGGGCGTGGCACTCATTAATAGACGCCCACCCCCCTTATGTATAAAACATGGCTTACGGGGGTCAGTGGCGGAGCAAGAGGGGGCAGAGCACAAATAGAAGAGGGGTGAAAGTCAAAGAAAGCGATGAATTAAGTGGCCCGGAATCGGTTTCAAGTCCTTCGGCCATTTCTTGTATCATCCTTTGAAGGTCACCAAACACAACCTCCCCCACCCCCCCTCGATACTTTTGTGACTACTTCCATGCGCGCATTCGTGTCGCCATTGAGTCATTTTGGCATCAAGTTTATTTTGTATGAATTTATGGGCCAAAAGCTTTCTCTCGTCTCATGCAAATTTCTATGGCCACTCGAGGTGGGTGAGAGCAAAGAAAGAAAGTGGAAGAAAGTGGCAGGATGCGGGAGAAAGTGAGCGGGAGGAGGGACGTGACGGGGACCTAAATCAAGCTGAGTGCCTGCAAATGGCAATCAGCTGAGAATAATGGCGATTATATATGGATTTGGATTCGTATAATATAAATATAAGCGAGCCACAAAAAATGGCAATATGATTTCCGAGAGTGACAACGATGGCACTATATTATACTACAATACTACAAAACAAATGTCAAAACCAGTTGAACAAGATTTTCGATTAAAGATTTAAGTTAGTGAGATTTAAGGAGTTTTAAATCATTTATCTTGCTGTTAATAATCACTATCTTTATTAAGGAATTAAATAGAATTTTATTACAATTGAAGTCTACTACATTTTCGCATGATAAATTTGTGTTATTTAAACACATATCGTTTTTACGTTATTGCATGGTAAAAATGATATTGAAAATTTAACTTTTTCGAACCTCGAAAAAGAGAGGAAAAAGCAATATGGCGACTTAAATTACGTGAGTGGGAGCGAGAAAGACACATTCGAAACTGGTCTACATATCAAATTGATACCCGATTTCAAATTGATCATCGTTTCAAATCAAGTTCTTTTCTTTTGATGTAGTTAAATCAAGGTAAGAAGCTAAATTGGAAAATGCATAACCGCAAAGTGTTGTATACCTAGATCCCCATAAATTCCAGTTCGACAGCTTCAGCTCTTAACTTTATTATGTTCCATTTGGCATATTTGGCACAAAGTGGCAGATTTTTATTACCTGCTTTGGGGAGTTTTCTCCGGCTCCGAAAGCCCGGCTGCGTGCTTCTCCTCCGATTTCTCCGGCTCATTTGCGATGCCATTTGATGCTGGCCACGGGGGAGGAGTCAAAGTGCATAGAAGGATGGAAAATGGGGCAGCTGTTGGATGCAATTTCCAGATTTGTGCGTGTTCGCCTCGCCCTCCCCCCTCCTGACCCACCGTGTGTGCATAATTGAGGGCCTGCACAATCAAAAAGCCAACCTATCCGCCGCCCCCTCTTGAAAACCCCTACCCATCTGTGAACTCGTTTATAATTCAAAAACGTGCCAGGGAAAAGCCAATTTGCTTTTAGGCCAAATCAAGCGCTACTCAAAAGTATGCAAGGAAAACAAACAAACAAGCTGGAAAACACTAACTGAAAATGAAACTCAGTGCGGGGGAAAATGGCCAAATAGCAAAACAGCAGAAACAACAGGATGAAAATAGAAATGAGAAAATGGCAACTGGAAACTGGAAACCGTGGAGAATTGCAGAATATTTCGTAGAACGTGACAACGCCTCGAACAATTCGTTCGCTGGCCAATTTGCGACAGGTGCTGCAGATGTCCGGATAGCAGCAATAAAACATACGAGAAATAAAGTTAGCACAGCACAAATCTCATTTACCGGGCACTTGGAGAAAATCTAGTTTAATATCATATCATATATTACTTATGAAACATAATATTAAAGTAAGGTTTTAGATAAGCTGGGGTGGATGAAAAACCACTAGGGCTTTAAAATCACTTAAAGATTTAACCATTTTTGTTGCATACTTTTGGACGCCTTTACAAGTGGTTTTAAAACGCCAGCATTAAAATCTCTCAGGTTTAGATTGGATCACATCTGGTTTAAAACTATCTAAGGACCTGTGAAACTTCCCTATAATAATACTAATATTCCATTTTAAAATTTCAAAAAAAAAATTCTTGAAATTAGAAAACTCATGATTTTTTTTTCTATGATAATGCCCGTATGGGGGTTGAGAAACCACTGGGACTTTAAAATCACTTTAAAATATCCATAAAAGTATGCCATACCACTCAGAATGCTATCAGACTAAATGAAATGAAATGTTGCATACTTTTGGGAGCCTTTGCAAGCGGTTTCAAAACTCCAAATCTGTTAAGTTTAGATTGGATCACATCTGGTTGAAGACTATTTAAGGACCTGCGAAACTTCCCTATAATAATAATAATATTCCATTTGAAAATGTAATAAAATAAATCCTTAAAAATAGGAAACCCCATATTTCTTTCCCATGAAAATTCCCGTATTTCGTCTAACAATTTTTCTTTCTATTCGCTTTTCTATTTTCCCCCCTTGGCTGCCCCTCTAACAGCGATAACGAAAATCCTTTGGCAAATTGTTGTGTTAACCGCTCGACTACGTGGGTTCTTGTGGAGGGAGAACACTATGTAACCGCTGTGGAAATTCGCCGGTGTATCGGGGGCGGCGGGTGGCCGAAAGTGAAAGGTGGGCGTAACCGGCTAAATGGCCAGCGCATGCAACATGCAATCGCTGGTGGACACTTCGCAGATAATAAATGGCGCACGGAGGAGACATCGTATTTAACTCAAAAATTTAGTCGGCAACCTTTGAACCCCCCAATGACTCCATAACCGCCTGCGAAAAGAAAAGAAACGAAAAAAAAACCCCTGGGTCACGCGATTTACGAGACTGAAGTTTATTTTTAGACATCCCTTATTTCTGCGAAGGTGGGAGGGATAATTATTACGTGGCAAAGTAGCAACTTTCTGTGTTAAAAGGAATTTCGGCAGGCCAACTTTTATACAAGTTTAATATTTGCACAAAGTATTTGTTTAAGATTGGAGAGTTAACAAAAAGTATTAAAAAGTATATTTTCAGAAAGTTTTTTAAACTTTGTGGTACTTTCGTTTCTACTATAAAATAATGTAAAAATTTAAAATGCTAAAATTAAAAAAAAAAAAATATATTTTTTGAACGTTTTTTTTTTAATTTTTGGTATTTAAACACATCTCGTTTTTACCGTAAAATAATGTAAAATTAAAAAACGTAAAAAAAAATTAAAAAGGATATTTTCAGAACACATTCAAAATTCGAACGTGTTGCTTACATTTCGAACACAAAGTCCAACCTGATCACAGATTTCATCAAATTGATCATAATTTCGTATCAGGTTTTTTCGGTATTAAAGCAAAAGCGAGTTAAAGAAGTTTGACAGTTTTACTACCTTTCAAAATATATCCCAACAGCTTTAGATAATTCCCCTTTGATAAATGTTCTTAACCATTTGTGCTTAAGGGATTTTCGAAATAATTTACAGGATATCGTTTGGCCGCCAGTGGATTTTGGTTGACCCCTCCATCGACTACTTCTTCTGCGGCCCAGCCTGATTCGTTTTCAGAAGGCAGTCTATTTGAAATACCCACACGTGTCCATGTCCACCTGGAGTCCCCGTCAAGGACTCGCTTTGTGCGTTTGCGTGTGCGAGAGTTTCCTGCGTTGGTTTTGGAGAAATGTGTTTTGTGCGATGGTCACGTGCCTCCGTTTAGTTTGCATATCGCATATCGCACATCGCACACGCACCCCGGGGTTCTTTGGTCAACTTTTGTGACTTTTGTGACCCACTGCCCCTCTCCCTCCTCCCCCTTCCACGGCTGATGTCATAAAGAAGTTGCCTTTTCTTTGCTCTCGACCTTTCAGCTTCCTCTTCCCCTATTTTTCCCATTTTCCTTTCACTTTCAATGCCCTTTTTAGACGGCTATTTTCGGCGGCTAATGACTGGGGCAAACACGGCCCATGGCTTTGATTGAATTCCAGCTGAAGAGCGGGGTGCGCGCTTTTGCAAATCTGCAGCAGTCCACGTGGCGTATGCGCAATGTTGACGCCTCGCTTTCCACTTTCCAACTGCAATTAGCAGGGGCGTCACAGATGAGGGGCAGCTGAACAGCTGGACGGAGAGCATTTGTTATGCTCAGACCAATGGCGCCGCACTGTGAAACAATAGCTATTATCAACTAATAACAAAAAAAATGTCGGGATCAAATCAATATCGTTTTTACCATTATTGCATGGTAAAATTGATATTGAAAAATGTCACCTTTTTCGATTTCTCTCACTCGGAGAGAGGAAAAAACAATATGGCGACTTAAATTACGTGATTGGGAGCGAGACAGGCATATTCGAAATTCGAACTGACTTCGAAAAAGAGAGGAAAAAGCAATATGGCGACTTAAATTACGTGAGTGCGAACGAGACAGGCACATATGAAATTCGAACTGGCCTTCTTAGTACGTGTTGTTTACATTTCGAACATATCAAATTGATATGTGCTGTGATATCTAGTCCAAATTGATCCCAGATTTTATCAAATTGATAACAATTTCGTATCAAGTTTTTGAATGTATAATTTGCAAAGATTCAGATCTCGTACATATTGATTTGCAAAGTTATTTACTTTGATGTCTGTCTTAATGAAGTCACTATCTTAATTATACTACATTTTTGTCGTAAATAATTCTATCGTAATTAATGGAAATCACAAGAGTTTTTGAAATCACTTACTAAGTTGTCTAAAAGTAGGCAACAAAAATTTACTAATGAATGCCAAAATTCTAACTTCCAGTGGATACTTTTAGACACCATTGATAGTACTTTTTAACTTGTTATTTGTAGTTTTTTTTTACAACACCTTCACAATCCCACTGTGCCTGCCCCGCCACCGTGGGTAATTTCTCCTTCTGCCGCGAACCGCACACGTGTGTCCGTGTCCATTCATTTATTTGGCCAGCGATGGCATGTCCTGAGTGTCCTGGCCCAACATGTCCTTCGGCTGATGTCAGAGAAGCTTTTAGTGGCCACAAATCAGAGCGGGCGAAATTCTTTTGGCAAACAAACCGAGATTATTCAGGCGCCCCAGCTGCGCGAACAATGACGTTGTTTGCCTAGTTTTTACTAGGGGGCGTGGCCAGAGCCATCTAGTCCCGCCCCCCAAAAACATACTAACACACACATACAAACGTTACAAGCGGCGCTCATTATGTTTTTCCCCAGGGGCATTATTCATTTATGCATTGCCAAAGGCGCTTCAATAAAAATTTTCCCGCTCATTAATTTTTATTGCATACTTTTTGGGGCTAGAACAAAGTCCTCCCGCCATTTCGAATATATATATGTATTGGGTATGTGTGTGCGTGTTAGCAATTAAGCCGAACAAGGCCACAATTTGGAGCCTCAAGGGTTGGAAAGTTTAATTAAACGGGGCGGGCATAACGATTATGATCCCCAATTTCGCCTGTCCGCCCTTGTTGCACTCTGTCGAAACTCGCCCTCCATTAGTATCCCATTGCCCATTGATGTTGCAACTAATTAAGCGCGGCACAAACGGACGCCGCATAAATGGCGGCTCATTAAAAATTAATCGAACACACACGAAACACAGTGGGGACACTAAGGATCCGCATACTCTTGCATGTGAAGCTCACCTTTGGTGCGATGCCATGGCCAAATTGATGGCCGAAACGAATGACAGGACATCAAAAGAACACTTGTCGTAAATCATTCGAAATCAAGCCAAAACGTTCCCTTATTTCCCACTAGTTTTCGGGATCCCCCCATAAATCTTCACTCACTCTCTTTCTTACCTCTTGAATATGTTTTTGTATGTTAGTATGACCACCTATGTGTTAAAAATATACTAGGTCCAGTATTTAAAGTGTGGTACTGAATAAATATTAAAAAAAAGTACAAATATACTAGGTACAGTATATAAGTGTAGTATTGAATAAATACTAAAAAATATTAAAAATATACTAGGTCTATTATAAAAGTATGGTATTGAATAAATACTAAATAATATAATATCGTATCTCTGTAGTATTAATTTCATACTAAATATTGTAATGGTTATATTTTGTAATTTAAATGATATGCCAAAAGTTTTATTTTACAACTTCTGACTTTTAAGGTATTTTTAAAATTTTAATTTATACTCGTCATGGATATTCCGCTAGATGGCGCCACTTCAAGCGACTGCCTGCTTTGCTTCTTGCATATCTTCATCTGTCGCACACTCATTTCGATGAGTAACTGTTCTATTTATTATCTTCTTCACTACATATTTTAAGTAATCCCATAAATTTACCTTAAGTGAGTTAGTAAGACGTTAAATCTCCACTTTTCCGTTTATTTGATCAGCATATGACCAAAAATCACTGTAGGAGTAGGCTGAGCCTAGGCTTTGGCTCAGATAATTTACATAGAGAGAACAGAGTCATAAAATATATTTGATATGAACTATGAAGTACCCTCTAATAATATAATATAAAATATATAATAAAAAAAATTCCATCTTTAAATTATTTTTTCAACATAAAAAAACATTAAATAAAATAATTTGAATTGTTAACCATTTATTAAATGAAAATAACCAAAAACCACGGTGAATCCACCCTTTACCAAGCTAACCAAAGGATATGAAACAAGTGCGCGCTGAGCATGATTTATGTGGCTCACACTCAATTGCCATAATTTAGATGCAAAAGACAGAGAGCAGAAAAAAAAGAAAAATAAAGGACTATTGTGTGTGAGGTCAGGCTTCCCTAACAAAAAAAAAAGACAGGGAAAGTGCACTCGAAATGAGAATGAAATATAGGGCAAAAAAAGAAAAGCGAGGAAGCTGCGTTGCAAAAGGCTGAAAAATTCATGTTCATCCAGCTTCAGTTTAATTGAAAATCAAGGGAAAATGACAATATTAAAACCAAACAGGGCTTAGGTAAATATTGAATGTCTTAAAGCCTTTGAATGAAATGTTTTATTTGAAATCACCTACAAAGCCTCCTAAAAGTATGCATCAATTTATTTTGCATAGCATACTTTTGGTCACCTCTTTAAGTGTTTTTCATTTCTGTAGCATATTCTTGTATCAAGCAAAAACACCTCTTAACGAGGTAACAAAACAAGTAACGATCGCACCTTCAACATACGAAAAGTTTTGATATGAACGTTTGTGACGAAAATGTTATAAATATTATACAAATATAATGCAAATATTATTCAAATATTTTATAATTAATATACATATATATTTTACAAATATTATATTATAAATATTATAGTCTTAAAACCAAAATTTCAAGGGAATAACAGTACCTTTCGATCGTAGTATCACTCGATTTGCGGCTATTCGTCACTACGTGGACTGCCACAGTGATATATATTTTTGTTGTCAAATGAACCGAAAAATATGTTTGCTTTCAAGATGTTAATGAATTGCAGCCGCAGCACAAACTTCGATTCGTTGACAATTAATCATGGTGTCAATTAGTGAAATGGCAGCCTTCATTATCGATTAGAGTGTGTCGCACGAAAATATTTGCGCAGCTTCAAAAGGCAGGAGTAACGACGAAGGATAAGCAGGACATCGCAGCAGGACATCGGCAGCTGCAACAGAGGAGTCCTGCCGCTCCTGCCTGCTTAACGGAATATGCAAATTGCCTAAAAGTATGCGACAGACAATGGCAAGCGAACAAACAACAGCATTTTGCAATTAGTGCAACTGTCAACAGGACATGCAGATGGAGGACGAGGCGGCCGAAGGATGGGTGGGTGGTTCGGGGTGATCCTTGGTGGGTGGTGGGTGGTCCTGGCTTGGTGGGTCGACTGACACAGACGAGAGCGCCATGACCAATGCAAGGTCGTGCCCCATCAACGTCATTCACTCGAGGCACCCGGGCTCTCCGTTTCTCGGGCTCTCCGGTTCTCCGACCTGTCAGCCAGCTCATCATGTGGCCTAAGTGCCTTTTGGGATTCAGTCGGCAGGGCAACCGTATCATCCCGCATCCTCATTCTCATCCCCATTCCCATCAACTTGGCCACAAGTTGGAACAGCAGCAACCACTTGATATTTAGGCTCCGGCTCAGATAATTTAAGTTGAAGAAAGCAAAACAAAAAGTTGGCCCAAGTTATTTTTATAATCCTGGCATATCCCGAATACAGCAAAAGGGTTCGGCACAAAATGCGGAGAAAATAATAAACCAGCATTTATGTACGAATTTTTCTTTAAAAAAATATGTTCAAAGGTCTAAATGAGAGTATAAAAAAATTAAATGTAATAGAAATTATGGCCAACAATGTTTCTAAGGCATTTACATTTGAACAAAAACATAGTTAATAAAAAAAAAGAGTTTTGAAATCACTTTCAATGCTGCCTAAAAGTATGCATTAATATATTTTAAATCTACTAAAATGCAGGTTTTTTATTATTTATCTAAAAAAATTACATTTCATATAGCAAAAGGTTAAATAAGAATTTAAAAATTTTAAAAATAATAAAAATTATGTTTCTAATGATTTTACATTCGAAAAAAGAACACAGTTAAACTCCAAATGCGAAAGAATGAGTTTTGAAATCACTTTCAAAGCTGCCTAAAAGTATGCATCAATATATTTTGCAAGTTCTTTATTATTTATCTATTAAAATTGCATTTAATATTGCAAAGGTTTAAATATTTACTATTATTAAACGTATTATTATAGACAACAAGCAAATAACCCCACATATCATTGGCTAACTCAAAATACACAGACTATTCCCAGCAGAATACCGGCTAATACAAAGCAATGTTGACTTATATTATCCGGTTGCCTTCACCTTCTCCCAGGCACTTTCTGTTGGGTTGTGTGCTTTATGGCTTCCCGAGTCATGATTAATTTGGCTTTTTGTGTTTATGGCCAAACTTTAACTGGACTTGCTTTGGTTTTGGACCCCCCTTTTTGACCATCCGTATTATGTATGTATGTTTAATGCCTTCCCTTTCGTTTTGTCGTTTCTTTGCAGGTAAGCATGAAAGGACATCCCTAGCCTTAGTTGGCCCAAAAGCTGCCTTGGCACAATTTCACGCCCCAGCTGGCCCAAAAGCCACCTTCTCCACCCCCCAGCCACCCTCCTCATCAGCCAAATGAAGGCAAATAGCAAATGGCCAAACAGGATGAGCTGGGAACGAGGAAAACAGCTGATGAAAGTACTGAAAACTCTAATTGAATCTCATGTGTGTGCATGCGTGTGTGGGTAACTGTCGCCGGGAGAAGCGGAAAAACTTTCAATAGCATTTCAATTTGAGTTCCTCTGCAGGACGAAACTTTAAGAACCCGCCGGGGGGATGGGGGATGGGGAATGCGATCTGCCAGTGGCTTTACTTTGTACACACTTTAAATACAATATTTACCGTTTACTTGTACAGCGAGCACTTTCAAAGGAAGTTTTAAAGCTCATTTCGTCCAGAGTTGAACAAGTCTTGTGTAAATACCATTAAGAATAAACCCTTTCAACAATATATATACTCCAAATTATGTTCACAACAAATATTTATGGGTATCAAGATGAGTTCTAAAGCCTTTTAATACTCAAAAAAAAAAGACCATAGAAACTAAACGATTCGTAGATTAATTCTATGTTAATTGGGACCATGAATCATTTTTATTAATTATTCAACACTATATTTTTATAGTGGACTTAGTGTATTTTTAATACAACGACCTACCGAAACGTAAAAGAAATTTTTTTAATCGGACCACTCAGTAAAAAGTTATAAGCAAATAATGGGTAGAGTGGAGTAGAGACATAGGTGGCGCCACTTTCAAACGACTGCTTGGTTTGCCCTGCTTGCCACTGCTTGCTTTAGCTAAGTAAAGGGTATTTGATAGTCGAGGCACTCCACTATTGCGTTCTCTCTTATTTTAAAATGAAGTTAACAAAAAAATCAAAGGCTATTAAAAACAAAAATACATATACAAGAAAATTAATTAAAAAAGCCCAAAAAACGTTCCAATCCCTTCTTGTTTTAAAACAATTTTAAAGAGAAGGCAATTTATCAAAGCTGCTTTCTTCGATTCCGAATCAGTGCGACCGACAATGATGGATGGCACCTTTTTCCCTGGGGAAATTTTGGCACCAATATGCCAAACGTAAGGACTTCAAATCAAAGCCGAACACAAAAAAAAAACGCTGTGAAAACTCAATTAAATTGTGCAGCGCATTTGGATCGGCTGCATAATGGCCGCACAAGCAAACACTAATGCCCACGTTCCACTCCTCGTTCTTATGGCCACGAAGTCGGCAAACATTTAAAACCCCATTCAAATGGCGCCATGTGGCATTTAAGTCCCCAGAGAACCGTACACATGTGGGTGAATATGGTCCTGGATGTGTGTATGTATGCGTATATACACATATAAAACGCCCTCGCTTATAGACAATTAGTGGCACTCGACAATCTGCGAAAACTTTCCACAATCCCCCCACGATTTTCCCTCTTTTTTTCTCATTTTTTTTTTTATTTTTTGTTTTGTATAAGAGAAAAAGAGGAGAGATTTTTCGGGAGGAAAACAAATAAGCGTCGCGCTAACGAGGCCATCGGAAAATTTGTTGGTGGATGGCAAATTAAATTCCCGTTAAACTGCCAAGGATCCAGCGACGACGAGAACACCAAGAACAATAATAATAATAAAAATTATAATAAATTATAGATTAAAGTCCCTTCAATGGCAGACGCACACGACTGCGGACGGTATGAAATGAACATCCCGGTACTTCGACCTAACGATACTTATTAAAGTTGATGGGTCTTTAATACTCCCAAACTAGAGTTATTAAACCGCTTCTTATACATACATAAAAAGAACATGGTAAATGGTAATTTGTGGTGTTTATATTATATACATATCATTTTTACCATGAAATAAAGTTAAAATTGGTATTGAAAAATGTATTTATATCATATACATATCATTTTTACCATGAAATATTGTAAAATTGGTATTGAAAAATGTAATTTTTTCGAATTTCTCTCTCTCGGAGATTCTTTGACTTTGAAAAAGACAGGAAATCGCAATATGGCGACAAAAGGCACATTTGAAATTCGAACTCGCCTACCTAGAACGTGTTGCTTACATATCGAACATATCAAATTGATCCCGGATTTCATCAAATTGATCATAATTCCATATCAACATTGTGTGCAGCTACTTATTTATCTCAAATTATCTGCTTATCAAAATACATTTTAATAAATGAAAAACTAATTGAAAATATTTAAAAAGTTACATAAAATGCTTTTAAATGGCCTTAATGCCCAGCAAACCACAAAGTTGCAAAGTTCATTACGCATACGCAACGTGGACACACAAAGTTGTCGCAGTTGGTTAACAATTTAAATGCTTCTAAATACTTTTGACACATTTTATTTACAAAGAGTTGAACATAATTTCATTTGGCAAACATGTCGTATGCGCAATTTTAAGTGCGTTGTATTATGGCCTGCACTTTCGTATGCGTAACTTTCGTTTAGAGCAAATTACAATCGAAAATTTAGAAATTTTCAAAGGGACTAAAGCCCAATATACCGTAGATATCTGGGCTCAGAATGAGTATTTTAGCCATGCGAAGGGGGGAGGGAACTGCGAACTGTCTAGGCCGATAAATAGATGCTTATTATTCAAGTGCGCAGCCAGCTGCGACTCGCAAGATGTTACAGGTGCCACAAGCAGAAAGCTCTCAGTCCCCCCTAAAATCCCCATTCCCAATCCCACGCCCCTGTCATCCAGTTACCAGCATTTGTGTTAAGTTAATAAGGCATTGGCCGGAGGCAGAAATTGTGGGCAGGCAGGCTGGTGGACGTGGCAATGCCTCTTCACCCGGAATCCTGCCGCAGGCGCCTCACGCACGCTGAGCTCAGCAACCCGGCCAGGTGGGGAATCCTCCCCCGAGCTGCCTAATCAACTGCCGCTTATTTATTTAACTTTGGTTTCACATTCGCCAAACGAGCAGAAGAAATGTGCTTAACTTTCTGCTTACTTGGGGCTACACTCAAAAAAAAACACGCCGGGATCAAATCGATATGCGAATGGTAAATTTATGGTATTTATAAAAACAGTAGAAAATGTGACAAAAGATCAGATTGTTATGAGCTGGTCAATTTGATTTTTTTAAAGATCTAGTCATTCCTATCATTTTGATATGAATAAAGATAATGTTTAACTTTATCATGATATGTTTAAAAAATCCTAAATTTGGTATTTTAAAGTAAAATAACTGATATGAAATAATATCAAGTGGATATGTTTAAAGCATAAATTTAACGTTAATTATATCGGCTTTTTATTGATATGAAATAAAGTTGAATTGATCCTATTTTATATCGGTTTTTTTCTGGGCACATGCCGTTTTTACCATTATTACATGGTAAAATTGATATTGAAACATGTAACTTTTTTTATTTCCCTTTTTCTTGGAGTTTCTCTGACTTCTAGAAGGAGAGTAAAAATCAAGCTGGCGACTTGAATAACATTCGAAATTCGAAGTGGCTTACATTTCGACCATATCAATTCGATGCGTGCGATATCAAGTTCAATTTGATCCCGGATTTCATCAAATTGATCATCATTTCGTATCAAATGTTGTATTTACAACACTTATCAATACCTAAATATATTTTTTGCTAGGTTAAAATCTTGATAATACGTAATAAACTTGCTTTTATAGCAGTGTAATATAAGACAGAGACAATTTACAGAATTTCACATCCATTTTTCCCCCATCGGCTGACTGAAGTTAAGACATCGAGAAGAAATTCCATTTGATTTCACTTGAAATTGGCCAAAAAGAATGCAGATATTCCGTTTAATATTTAATATTTAATGCAAATACAAATATAAATTCAACTCTCGTTCGACTTTCATTCAATTATGCATGTATAGGTGTGTGTGTGTGTGTGTGCTCAGCTTTTCATTTAATTATTGTCAAATATTCGATTATAAATTTAACGCGCAATTAACGCTGATTAAGCAAAAACTGAAATGGATTTGCGCAGACAGGCGTTTTAAATTCCGCAAAATATTTGTTGAGTTTAACTTTAAGTTGGCGAAAGAAAATTGCGAATGGGGAGTGGAAAATGGGTGAGGAGGGGGAGGGGAAGGGGGAGGCCTGGTTTTTCTTTTCATTTTCCCTGTGCTTAATGTGCAAACTTACTCATGTAAATGAAAAAACGCAGGTGGCAAAACTTTTTTGCTCACCCACACAAAGACAAAGAGGGCTACGCGTGTGTGTGTGTGTGTGTGTGAGGGTGTATTTTGTTGTTGTGTGTGTGTGCGTGAGGGTGTGCTTGTATTGGCACTTGTATTTACATGATATTTAGAAAACACTCTTCTCCAAAGTTGGGGGCTCAACATAAGGCATAAGATGGCAAGGACTCGAACATAAATTAACTTGGCTGACTGCCTCTGTCTCTTTCTCTCCTCGTATACCCCTCTCTCTCTCTCTCTCACTCTGTCTCTGTCTGTATCTCCTTAAGCCCGGTTTTTGTTGTCTCTCCATTTTATTGCCTCTTTTGGCCGCATTTTCTATGCGCATAGCAATGTGGCATTAATTTCATTTTAGTTGCAACAAACTTTAGCCATTTTCCAACGCGCTACAAAAATTCAGTTTCTCAACATTAATTGAATTCCCCTTTGATGGCCAAAACCATTAAATGGCTGTCATTTTGTGCACACATTTTAAAAAATGCCCATACAATTGCAAAATAAATATCTCTTCTTGTTTTTATGCATATATTTTCCGTCCACAAAAAACTGTTCAAATAAATATTTAATACCATAAATGCGGAAACAATCAGTTGTTGTTGTTGTGAAAAAGTATAAATATTTATTTGGCAAACTGTATACTGTTGTAATTAAATTTAAATCTTCCTTTTTACTTATCAAGCCATGAATTTAGCAAACAAAGATTGCTTTTTGCAAGAAAAATATATTGAAAGAAATAATATAAAAGAATTGAAGTGTGCCGGTTTTAACTTGTTTTACACCGAAAAAAAAATGATCATAAACTATTTGTATATTAATTCAAAACTATCAAGTTTCAAAAAAAATTTAATAAGATGAGTATTACGATATAAGATAAGAACTTTGTAATATTTGGCATGAATTTAATACTACAGAGTACATTCATAACTAAATATAGGAAATATGTATACAGCAAAAAAAAAATATAATTAAAAATATACTAGATCGAGTATAAAAAAGTACTATAGAAATAATACTAAATATTTTTTTTGGTATATAATATATAACACTCATTTTTACTAGATCTAGTATATTTTTAATAGAGTTTTATATATATTTTCTTTACTGTATAAATATTATTTACATTCATACGATTTTTGAATGAATGTGTTCAAATTGGATAATGTAGCTAGTAAGCCCCATCCATTGGTTGTTTACTGTTTATCCATAAACATGCGCATATATTTATGCATAACATGCACGATCGCAGTCAGTCCACACATCTGAATAACAATATTTGCATGGCCATCGAGCATCGCCGGAGCCCCTTTGGAAAATGGGAAACAATGCCCCGCAATTCGATTAGTTACATGTGTTGCTTTGGCCATTTTAGCCATTTTGGCCACTGGGTTTTGGGTTTGGGGCCAAAAACGCGGCCCTGTGGGTTGTGCGGTTATTAAACATGTTTACCACAAGCAACCGCAGCAATGTGAGTGCCTCGGAAAAACAATAATCCAACTGCTGATGTTGATTTTCCCCCTCTGTTGTTGCCGCTGCTGCGTGCGCCTGCATGCTGATTTCCGTTTCCTGTTTACGAGCGCGCACCAATACACACTTGCACACACACACAACCGAGGCGGCGCAGAGCGTGTAAATATTCAGGGGCATTTTCCACAATATGAAAACGCAATTTTTACGGCATACATTTTTAATAAACCCCTATCCCAGCTGTAGGCCCACCAATGCGTCCTTCATCCCACATCCCATATATCCCATTCGATGCACAGCCGACTTTAAAATAATAGTACTTATAGCAAGGTATTATCATAGAAATTAATATTAATATGGAAATATATTTTAATTTTAAATATTTAGTCTTGCATAGTTTCCTCAATATTACACCCAAAAAATATAGTTTAACTCTTAAAAATATACTAGATCTGTATAAAAGTGTGGTATTGAATTAATACTAAATAATATAATATTAATTTTGAGATTAAAAAAAGTTGTATTAAAAATATACTAGATCTAGTATAAAAAAGTGGTATTGAATTAATACTATATATTATAAAGTCTCTCAAAAATATACTATGTGCAGTGTTAAAGTGTGGTATTGAACTCTGTTGTATTAACTTCATATTAAATATTTTAAAGTTTATATGTTGTAACGTAAATTCAGACAGTAATAATGTAATACTCATCTTATTAGGATATTTTTGAAACTCTATAGTTTAAATTTAATGTACGAATAGTTTACTTACTGTGATCATTTTTTGTCGGTGTATTACGATTTCTAGTCGTGCAACCGTAGTTATTTTTGGCTTAAATTTCTTTTTTCCATCCACATTCTGCTTAATACTAATATCTTGAGCCCAGCTGTACACGTCCCCAATCAAATATGTATGCATAGGTGGCTGCGGCTGTGTTCGTGTTGCCATCGATAAATATAAATATGCTCTCGGGAGTTGGTCAACGGAATCGGAATCTTTGTATCCCTCACTTCAACGCCAGCACCATCTTTGTGTCTGGTTTCCGTTTTCCCCCTCGATTTTCGTGTTTTACATATAGATCAAGAAGCACCTGCCACCTAAAGATATAACGGGTGGTTTTCCTACTTTGCATTTCTGTGGAAAAGGTTTTTTTACTTGAATTTATAGTATTGAACTAAACTATAGGTATTTCATTTAATCTGCAACTATTTCTAGACTATTGAATTTCCAAAATATCTTTAGAAGATAAATATCACACTAATACTGTCAAAAGTGATAAAATTAAACCTTTGGTATAGAGTTTACAATAAAACATAAACAATTTATAATATATATGTATGTTATATAATATATGTTACTCTATCATGTGCATTTTGACAATAAAGGACCAATTTATTTAATTCAATACATAACAAGAATTTGAAAAAACCAAATGAATCCGAGGCCACTTCTTACTCTGTGGCATACCTTCTGGTCCACTCACGTGCATTCTCATCGTGCTCTGAGCGATTCGTTTGATACAGTTGGGCGATTCCTTCATCCATGGGGTCCATTGCATTTGGGTCGGACATTAATGACATAATAGAGATCAGCAGTTTAGATGCTGTAAGGACCGGCGACCACCTATCTTGTAGAATATCCAGGCAGAGGTAGCCATTTGAGGCGACGTTGCAATGATAAATCCGGGTTCGAAACGCAACAAAGGGCGGTCGGAAGGGATAGTTCGCTGGGAAGACTAGCTCCAGCTTAAAGTGGCCGCCTTCGTACGGGGTTCCCGGAGGTCCTGGGATGGTGGCCATCCAATTAAACAGGTTGTCGTCCACAAGCTCCACCCTGCATCCCTCTGTGTGCTCCCTGGCGAAATCGGCGAGCTCCTTCCGCAATCTGGCGGTGGTGAGCCGATCACCCTCGGTGCGAATTTCGATGAGCACGAATTCTCTCACTCTGTCGGATTGGCGGCATTTTCTTGGAAGTTGAATACAAAATATATAACGAAATCTTTTCTTATTGTCTTACAACTCACCGGTGTGAATGGAGCTGTAGATACAACTGGCAACTGCTTATTGCCCTTTCTCGGAACTCAAAAGTCCTGGAAGACTACATAAATTTCCATTCTTTTGTCACTCAAACGATTCTAAGAAAGCAATACACTAAAAATATTGATATCGATATCAGTGATGATATTTATTCTATCGGATTAGTGATTCAGTGTTGGTCTTCGCCACATCCGTTTGCAGGTTAGGAACTCTACAGTGTGACCAGCGGGCAATTAGCGGTGGATTGAGACGGTGGAATTTGGAACATCGGGACTAGTTTTATTTTTTAATAGCCTGTTCTCACTGAGAACCAAACGTTGCATGTAGGCTTTTTATTTGAATTCAGTACTAAACTTATGGGAAAAACATTTGCAAACCTTTTCCTATGTATGGTTAAAAATTAAAGCTGTTGTGTGAACAAAACTAAAAGACAAAACATGATGTACATAATAGTAATACCTGATACCTGATGGATTTATATATTAAGGGACCTAAGCTGTTTTCAAGAATATTTTGAATTTTCGACGTCGTAATGTTTTATGAGCGTTAAGCAGAACACACTTGATCATTGATCACTGATCCATCATCGTCTTACAAATTACACTAGTCTAAAGCCAAAATACACAAATAATGATGATGGTAGAAGGAATCCTAGATCTAAAAACAAGGAAATACCATGAACCCCTTACATTAATCAATACTGATATTAAAATTTCAGGAGCCAACCCGTTATCGGTATATAAATAGCATTCCTAGTCATTCTGCATTTATTTGAATAGAGTTAACATTTCATTTTGGATCACCCTGTGCTGGCAGCTGGCAGTTGGTGTTTATGGCCAACAGCTTTGGCAGCCACATCTGTTATTCGCTGCCATTCCGCTTGTCGATGGCGATTATTGTAAATCAACTTAGAGGCAAACCACCTTCAAGTGGTTGTAACACTTGTTGTAGCTCCCATTTATCGTTGTACACCGGGTGTTTTTTCTGGGGCCTTCGCCATGTTGTTGTCACATCTGTAATCGCATTGGATATCGCATTAATTTTGCAACATTTCAACGACGCCAATGCGACGGGGAAAAAAGAAATGAGAAAAAATAAAAATATATATAAGGGCAAAAGAAAAAAAAAGAAAAATAAATGTTAATCGAGTTCTTGGGACTGACAGTCGATTGAGGTGAGCCCGAATTGGATTGGTTTATGTGTTCGGAATGGCTTTACATCATGCCTGAGTGCCCTATCATATATCCCCGCTTTCAGCGGATTGTCCTTGAGCGGTTGCTCTGCGGTTTGCTTCTCGAGTCCTGCATTTGACATATGCGGCGAATTGAAAAGTACTCAAGCCAGCAAGCGCTGCGTAAGCTGTTCACCCACCACCCACCAACCACCGCCCACCGCCCATCAAGCGGTAAGGACATCCAACATCCAAAACCACTTTCACATTCCTTTGCCCGTACAGCATTAATTTCTCTGCGGTCAAAACTTCGTTGGGGTAATATTCAAAAAGCAAGGATAACCCCAAGAACAGTTAAAAGCTCGCGAGTGGATTTTGTGGCTTGAAGTCCACGCTTTTAGGAAAAGTTTTTGGGAAGCCAAAACAAAAAGGATTACAGTAGCTTTGTTTGGGGCAAAACTTCACCAGCAAAGTGCTTAAATAGCTTTGCAAGGAATCCATAGTATTTGCAGAACTCTAGTGACTTTTCAAAGCTTCCGCAAACATGGCTTTCTAACGACTCAACTTTCGCTTTTGTGAGCTTTCAAGGCTCTGTTGGCTTACAAAAGGTAAGGTTCCGATTAAATGATTAAAAGCTGGAAGTGGCGCCATCTAGCATAGAATACCTTATTTGCTCATAACTTTTTATTGAGTTACCCGATTTGAATTTTTTTTTTTTTACATTTTGATAGGCATAACTAAACCAAACCAATCTGCACTTACACTTTTACACAATCTTTTAGGGTGCTAGAACCAGACACAATTTATAGTCGTTGTAAGCTATTGTGAACTTGGGCTGAGCAGGAACCTTAAGAAGTTGTGTGGTGAAGCTCAACTTTCTAGCTTTTGCAGATTCTGAGATCTTATCGTTCATACGGACAGTCGGCTAGTAGTCCCGATCAAAAATCTCTCTAAAGATTATAAAATGCAAGACCGATTTTTAAGGGGATACGACCACAGCCCAAACCGTAATATTATATATAACTTATAGGACCGAAAAAGCTTCCTTATACTTGTTACACACATTTTTCTACACCTTCTGTAACCAGGACAATAAATTTTAAAAAAAAATTATAAAAAAGTAAAAAGCTAAAAAAAATGTATTTAAAAGTATTAACAACTAAAAATTATACAAAAATAATATTACTAAAAATACATACAATTTTTGAAAAATTTGGTAAATGTCAAAAAAGTTTTAAAAAATCTACAACATAATTTTTGTATCCAATCAAAAAGACAAAGAAAATTGGTTAAAAAACAAACAACAGAAAGAATCTGCCTTGATTTTTGAAAGCTATCTACATTTCCCGGAAAAGTTTAGCCAGGACAATGGAAGCTTTTTCAATTCGATCAGCTGTTTTTGGGGGCAATATCTTTTGGCGCCCGAAATACGCAGGAGTGTGTGTGGGTGTAAGTGTGTCTGTGTGCGTGGGTAAAACGTAAACAATAACAACAAAGACAGACGCCCGGCCCCATTTACGCACACAAGTGGAGCTCCATCAACTCACACACACACACACACAGGCGGGACACACACACGCAGACGCAGCAGAGAAATGGCGGACGGAATTTACCGTTTGTTTCGCTCCGCCATTGAGTTTTTGGCATTCAGTTTCATTTTCACTTTCAGTCGTCGTTTGACTTCCGCACGGAAGCGTTCGCTCTCTCGCGTTCGCTCCTCTCTCTGTCTCCCCCGCACCTCGACTCTCTGTCTCACACTGTCTCGTATTATTGTTATTATTTGCTCGGTGGCCCTCATTTCGCTCAGTGTGGCCCAGGAAAATGTAATCAACTCGAAGAAAACGACCGCAAAAAAATAAGGGAATCAATTGTGACAAGAAATCATCCATTAAAGGTGGGAATTGTGGGGGAAAGTTGCTAAAACAAAAATTACCAACAGCAAAAAATATACAGAGCAGCTGTAGTTGTTGTTGTTGCTGTTGCTCCTGGTTATCATGTGTGTGCGTACGTGGTGGGTGCATGTGTGTGTGTTACGCCATTTAACCCCCTTCTTGAAATTATCCCCCTCTGTTTTACTTACTCAATGAAAGCAAAACAATCGACACAGAAAAAGAGAAGAATGGACAAAAAAACAGCAAATGAATAACCATTAAAAAGTGCACTGCAAAAGTATGCATGACAAATGCATATTTTATTTGAGCATTATTCTAGAATTTATTGAATTTTAATATTACAAAATCAAATGTCACTCAATGCATGTTATTACTTCCATTTAAATTCTTTTTATTTACTTTAGGTAATTTTTTAGACATTATTTAAAACTCTCAGTTTTTATGAACCCTTTAAAAATCCCAATTGGAAAATGCAGGGTTATTAAAATATTATTGTTTAATCTTATTAATAGATCCCTACTATTGATCTTTTAATAATATTTGAAATGAGAAGTACAAAAAATTAGGCCACAATTCATTTTAGATCATTACTGCATCATTTTTACATCATTTTTAGATAATTTCTACATATTTTTTAGATTATTTCTGCATAATTTCCACTTCATTTTCACATACTTCTTAAATCATTTTTAGATCATTTTGACATTATTTTCACATCATTTTTATAAAATTTCTGCAGCATTTTACATCATTTTTAGATCATTTTTACATCCTTTTTAGATTATTTCTGCATAATTTCTACATCCTTTTCACATACTTTTCAAATCAGTTTTAGAGAATTTTTACATTATGTCCACATCATTTTTAACAAATTTCTGCAGCATTTTTTCAATATTTTTAGATCATACTTTATTTCTGCATCATATATTTTAGTTTTTAAAATGAATTTAGACGGCGCGGCCTAATCTCATTGTTAACAGCGGTTATTTTTCACAGGAAAGATGTGATAGATATAAAATACACGATTTTTTTTGCGGTGTACCTAAGCATGTGAGCGTGCCAGCCGCATAAATCCATGAGGACATTTTTAATTTCCTGCTGAATGGCGAGCGGAATGCAAACACACAGCTGACTAACTGGGGAAAGTGTGTCAATGTCCGTGCTCATATCGTCGGGCTGCAGCAGCAGCAGCAGCAGCTGTTTATAATGCATACCCTGTATACTATATTGTGGGTGTATTATATACTCGCAACCCACAATACACCCTGCATGCCAGCCCTATTTATGCGTCCCAGTCCCATCTTGGCCCGCAGAAGACACAGAGTTTGCCCAACCTAAAGCCGAGAGCTGTATATTTTGCTGCCTTTGCCGTTCTATTTTTTTCTTAATTTCTCCCATCCATCCACCCATCTTGGCCCAGTGGCAGCTCTCCTTTTGGCCATGTTCTCTGTTTGCACACAGCTTCAGAACCTGTCTGTAGCTGCGGCGGTGTGTGCTGTGTGTGTGTTGGCATTGATATATGCCAGTGCTTTGGCCAGTGCCGAGCACCAGAGATTGGCCACCGATAGCACAGACGACGGATGAGCTTAAGGATAATACGAGGTTCAGGCTATTATCTCAATTTAACAATACGCTTTTGAGCGAAGCGAACGTCTTTGGCACATCTTCATCTTTAAAGAATATTAGCCAAATGATTGGGTTGTTCTAAAGTTCCAAAGCTAGTGGAAATAATTGAGAAGTATTTGAGTTCGCGGTGGCACACCGGAAAAAATTATCATAGAAACTTAACTATTCTTAACAAAATTTCAAACTATTGAGTTTCGAAAATATCTTAGTAAAATGAGTATTACATAAACTTTGTAATATTTATTATGAAATTGATACTACAAAGTTAAGATACTATAATATTTAGTATTAATTCAATAACACATTTTCATACAGGACCTAGTATATTTTCAATATTTGTAGTATTTATTCAATACCGCACATTTATACTGGACCTAGTATATTTTCAATATTTTGTAGTATTTATTTAACACCACACATTTATTCTAGACCTAGTATATTTTCAATATTTTGTAGTATTTATTCAATACCACACTTTTATTCTATATTTTCAATATTTTGTAGTATTTATTCAATACCACACTGTTCTACTAGACGAGGTATATTTTGAATACAACGAGTTTTAAGAGTTAAACTATGTTTTTTTTGGGTGCAAGTATTCGACCTTTAGCAACTTAAGCGACCTGGCCAAATTTCCGCTGAGGAATACTTGGCAAAATAATATTTTCCCATTTTACAAGCGGAAACTTTGCCATGGCTTACTAAGAATACGGCCCCACCCTCTGGTTGGCCAAATAGTTTCCTGTTTCTGTTTCTGCCACCAGCCGTGGCTGAAAAAAGTAAGCTGGCGAAAATTCAACAAGATTGTTCAAGGCCAAAAGCGGCGACGGGGGGAAGGGGCTTAAATTGAGAGCCACAGAAAGCAAATTGATTGCGCCCAAACAAAGGGGAAAAGAGTGAAAAAGGCGAAGAAATCGAAGGAGAAATCCCTATGTAAGCAAGTGACCAGCCACATCAATCATACGCAGCGTTGTACGCCGTCCCAAACATTTGCATAGGCTCCTAGCCCACTTGACCGCCTTTTCGCTTGCCGAACAATATGCAAATTGCAAGTGTGTGTGCCAAGTTTTTCCATGCCTTTGCAAGTTCTCTAGCAGCTGGCGCTGTTAAAGTTTTCCCAGTTTTATGCTAATACTTTCTGCACAGCTTTCCCCTGCCCCTGCCCCTGCACCGCCACATGTGCTCACCCATTTTCCCCCATTGAGTAATTCAATTCGTTTTCGGCATTCTGCGACTAAGTCGTTTATCTGGCACCAAACACTGCCGGCAAATTGAATCAACAGCTTAATGTTACGGGATAGCACATCATTATAATCATGACTTTGGACGCATATTGCGGTCGCGTTCAGGTTAAGTCGCTTGACATCGCCGCGATTATGCAAATTTCCCCGGGGCGAAGGGATAAGGAAAAAGGGAAAAGGGCGCCACAATTTATTGCCCAAAAATGCCGCCAAGGTTTTTGGGCCTGATGATTGCATAAACAGCTCATTAAAAGACACACAGCACACACACACAAAGAGCGGCTTTAGGCGGGAAAAGTCTTGTGGCAAAGGAGTGGGAAAATCTTTACGACGCACATCTCTAATTTAGATAATGCCCCGCGCACATATTATGCCATGTATGTGTGTCCAAAATCCAAGGCAGGAAAATCCGACAAGAGAGCACTGGGAAAAAATATTAGCAATTGTCCCAATTTATATATTGTTCCAATTTATAGGCAGTACGCTTCGCATAATTATTTCACATTTTTATGTCAATCCGTTCTGGGTTATTACTGCTACTTCCCGATTTTTTGGGGTAGGCTTTTATATAGTAGTTTAGATTATAATTATTATTTATATATTTATTATTATTTATATAGTACTTAACGTATGGGGATCACATGTAAAGGTGTTCAAACTTTGGAATTTATATACTATTTTATAGTGCATTAATAACAAGATATTTTAAATTATTTTCGAGTTTTTTGAAGCTTACTGTTCCAATTTATAGGCAGTACGCTTCGCCTAATTATTTTACATTTTTATATCAATTCGTTCTGGGTTATTATTGCTACTTCCCGTTTTTTTAAAGTAGGCTTTTATATACTAGTTTAGTTTTTAATTATTATTTATATTATTATTACTTTATATATAGTACTTAGCGTTCCAAGTGTAAAATGTTTATCACATGTTCTTCCTATAAATTATATCAAAAAAAATATTTAATGCTTGCTTTTAAATATTTCACTTTACGAGAACCTATTCCTTATGTTATGTATCATTTCTGTCTATGTACACTTAATGCATGCTATAATGGCCATTTTTATTTGATTAATGAGCCATTTGACCTGGGAGCAGCAAAAGCAACAGCAGCATCTGAAAAAGCTGTGGCTCTAGCCGAATTCATGGCCAAAAGTCGAGGGTTTTTGCGCCCCAGAGCTGGCAACAGTTTGGCCAGTTCTCATGGGCCAAGCAACTTTCCGCCATCAAACTAATAAGCCATCTCATCGTCATCGCCATCGTCATTTCATTTGGTGTGATAATCATCGGCAGCAGCTTCATCATCATGGTGGAGATACAAAAGCCGCACTCGGCCCTAAAAAGACCATCGCTAAAACGGGAAACGGTCGTTGTTAACAACAGTGCGCCGACCATCAAAAAGGTGACTCTGGTGCCCAAGGATGAGGTGAGAAAATATGGATCTATTACGAAGTTAGGAACAACGGACAGAAAAAAACGCTAACTTTACTCCAGCTAATTTGCATACACTGAACCAAAAATTATTAAAGAAACTAAACTATTTCAAAAATATATTAATATATTAAATATATTTATCATAAAAATATATTAATAAGTCATCTAAAAAATGAATACTCTCGAACGTGTTTAAATTAACATTTTATTATTAAAACTTTATTATTCAAAATGCAATATTTAAAATTTGGTATGAAATTAATTATATACCTAATATTTAAAATTAACTAAATACCACATTTAAATACTAAACCAAGTATATTTTTAATACAACTATACAAAATATAAACTTTATAATATTTGGTATGCAATTAAATACTAAACCTATTTAAATCCTAAACCAAATACCAAATTTAAATTGTGTTTTTTTTTTGGAGTCTGCATCTGAGGTTGGGTAAGAACACCTTTAAGGCCAAATTATTAGATTAAATGTGGCATATTTATAGCTTAATCACTCAAAATAGCCATTGTATTTACTCATAACCATTTAAATAGTTGTGAATCGTATTGATTTTTAATTAAGCCAATTAATGGTGCCTACCTGTTAAATCAAATGCAATTTATATTTAATTATTTTTAAGATTGGTACATCTGAAAGGCAAAACCAATTTGTTGTCGACATTTGTGCATACACCAAAGTCTTTAACGGAACATTTGAGCCAAGTTAATTAAGTATGCAAATGCCTTTGCTTTTGTCTTTGTCTTCGAGAGAGAGAGTGGAAAATGGCGAGGACCTAGACACGAATGGAAGGGATTAAGTGGCTTCCTTTTCCTAGGCTCGTTTAGTCGCAGATCTGGAGTCCTTGGTCCTTCGTCCTTGATCCCTTTTTGCGTTGCCGAATTTCAGAATTCATAAATAAAACAAAGCCCCCCCTTCCCGCCTTTCCGCAGATTTCACAGTTTATAAATTTCCAAATTATACACTCGAGTTTTGGGAGAGAGCGGGTAATTGAGTAGACTGGCATTCGATTGGCATTTCATTATTTCGGGTCTGGCCATAAATAAAACACAAACTCGATTTGCCATATCGATTGCCATATCGAGAGTCCTGCGGCAGTGCCATCAAAAGCAGCCGCCTCCTGGATTTCCCCCCGGTTTTTCCTCCGCATTTTCCGGCAAATCTTCGACCGTAACGTCGCTTTCCTGCCCTTTATTACCCATTTTTTTGCCTCCTTTCTCGAGTCGGAAGTAACGGACATAAATTAATAAAATAAAATACAAATAAAATTTATGGCGCTGAGCACATAATTGAGCAATTCCCCTTTGGATTGGGGCTTCAAAAAATTTAATTTCTTCCACTGATTCACTTTTCCACTCCCCCTCCTCTCCCGGCTGTCAAAAAAGCCCCGATTTTAAGCTGACAAACTTTTTCGGGCTGGCGACAAATGGGGGTAAAAGTATTTCTCCGAAGCAGAGGGAGGGTTAAGGAGCTCAGCGGGTTAAGGATTCGCTTTTAATTATCCTCATTTGCGAAATGTGACTGTGGGGCTGTGAAAATTTTAATGGGTATGAAGAAAATTAGGCATTTCAAGTGAAGAAATATATAAAAAAAGTCCCCATAAAACCCAAACTTCGATCCCCATTCAGACACACATATGTTTCCCATCGACAACCCAAGGAATTCGCAAAGTTTCGCTGCAATTTGTGGCCACGATAAGGCGTTGGCAATGGCCAAAGTGAAAGGCAGCGGAGGCAAACTTGGATCAATAAAGAAAAGTAGACAATAAATTTTGCATGCCGGGCAAAAGCTGGCGATAAGGATAAAGTCCGGGCATCGAAATGGGTAGAGTTCTTACCCTTTCATTAATAATTGTCAGCCATGCGACGCATGAGGGAAATGTGGGCCACGAGTGGGTGGCAATGGTCACCGTATCACCGTACAAATGGGCCAAAGGACCCAAAGTCCATCATAATGACATAAGTTTTCGCTCCATGTGTGTGTGTGTGGGGGCGTGTGTGAGAGGGTGTGTGTGTGGGCAGTAAAAACTTTGTGTACCTTTCTCTATAACTCCCCATTTAGACCCCCCTAGTGCACTGAAAAAAATATAAATTCCTATAGAACTTCAACAACACAAAGGGGCTTGCTCAACTTTTCGAAGTTTATTGCAGTCACGACACTAAAATTCCCAATTGGTTCTAGTATTTTGTGCAATAAATAGATAGACATTTTTATTTAAATATAAATATTTAAAAAAACTGCTTACTATAATAAAACAAATTCAAATAATTAAAAATAAATATATTTTAATCAAAGAACTTCAAGTTGTTTCAGTAAAAACACGGAAGTTTATCGCAATCGCAATCGCAACACTAAAATTCCCAATCGGTTCTAGTGTTGTGTACAATACACCATAAACGAACTTTTAAATATATAATAACTCTACAATAATACAATTTCTTAATATATTTTCTAATCACTTACATAAATATTAAAAAAAATAATTTTTTTTTAATCTATTAAAAAAATTTAAGTAATTAAAAAAATATATATTTTAATCAACGGAACTACCATTATTTTACTAATATGTATATATAGGCATTTCAAGTTGTCAAGTTTCACGGGGAAAAATTTTATATTACAATTTTTTTTGTGATACTTTCCATACACATTTTCGTCAAGCGTAAAATTCCGACATTCTCCGCTTTTGCCTTCAATGTTGCAAATGATTTTTTTCCACCAATCCTCACGGGACCCACTTTGGAATGCTTTCCCGTTTTCCCCACCGCGTTTTCTCCATATATATATCTACTGGTTTGCGTAATATTTGCGCCTATTCTTCCTCTTCTCCAGCCCGGGGGCCCATAACTTTTTTTCTGTGTGCAATTTCTAATTAAAAGCCTTCAGTTAGTTGAGCGCTGACAGCCGAAAAGTATGGATCAACACGCCTGCCCAAGGCCTCCGATTCGGATTCGGATTCGTTGCTGTCGCCTGTCCGCCTTAAAAGTCGATTAATATTAAGATTGAGTGCGAAAATTGAGGCCTTCGAGGAGGAAGAAGACAATGCATTTTGAAGTAATCCAGTGGATAAGTATTTCATTTAAGGCTAGTAAGATAAGTGGGACGGAACACCAGAATTATTTGGCCAGACAGAAGTAAATTAAGGCACCAAATCCAGCTGGAGAGCGTAGAAATAATTTATGCATAAATATGTAGCATACTTTCTGGGGGCCACTCATTATCCAATCCCATTACTCGGCGAAAGGGTTTATAATTTCGTCCTTTCGACAATCTTATCGTCGGGCAGCAGCTGCAGTTGTCACCACATAGTCGTCATTGTTCTTCGGCCAGCCTCCGGAAATCCAATTAAGCACTTGACGACTGACGGACAAACGGACAGAATTGC
The DNA here is from genome assembly GCA_037075245.1 of Drosophila mimetica. NCBI lineage: Eukaryota > Metazoa > Arthropoda > Insecta > Diptera > Drosophilidae > Drosophila > Drosophila mimetica. The sequence continues at coordinate 9,782,517 of JBAMCH010000005.1, forward strand.
ACCACACACAAATTCCTCTGCTCTTTCGCAGCGTTTTTGTGGGTTCAGTGGAAAGTGGAAATGTTTATGGTGGGCCATAAAATGCAGCTGGGAAAACCGCCACAATGTCTCACACATGAATTTTTGAACAAAGACACAAACACTTTTTATGCAACACTAAAAAGCCTCAAAATAGTCGTACTAAAATATTTACAAACTTATCTCTTATAATGCATTTTTATCTTTTTAAATATTAAATAGTTATACAATTAAGATATACCCCCTTTTATTTATACACCGAGAAAAAATTCCACAATTTGACATCAATTGTGTATTTTTTTTATACCCTTGCAGAGGGTATAATGATTTCAGTCAGAAGTTTGCAACGCAGTGAAGGAGACGTTTCAGACCCTATAAAGTATATATATTCTTGGTCAGCATGACTAGACGAGTCGATCTAGCCATGTCCGTCTGTCCGTCCGTCTGTCCGTCTGTCCGTCCGTTTCTACGCAAACTAGTCCCTCAGTTTTTAAGCTATCGAGCTGAAACTTTAGGAAAATTCGAAATTCAGAACTGTTAAAAAAATTATATTTCCAAGAGCATAAGGTAATATGTCAAAAAACACATAAGTTATAATTTTTTTCCCATTATTTTTCCGATTATTCCTATGGGAGCTATAAGATATAGTTGTCCGATCCGGCCGGTTCCGACTTATATACTACCTGCAATAGAAAGACGACTTTTGGTAAAGTTTCAGCTCGATAGCTTTAAAACTGAGAGACTAGTTTGCGTAGAAACGGACGGACGGACAGACGGACGGACAGACGGACAGACGGACATGGCTAGATCGACTCGTCTAGTCATGCTGATCAAGAATATATATACTTTATGGGGTCGGAAACGTCTCCTTCACTGCGTTGCAAACTTCTGACTGAAATCATTATACCCTCTGCAAGGGTATAAATATTACAGGATTTTTAATACTAGAATGGTATTTTTATATCAAATTAATATGTTTTTTATATAAATATCGTATTCTTCCTATCAATGGATATGATTTTTTGTATAATTAGCTTACCTTGCTACGTCTTTTCAGTTTTTTTATTTCACTCGTTTAATTGGCATTTATTTCTTTTTCCCACATCATCGTATTTTCACTTCACTGTTTCTGCTTTTGATCAAATCTCCTTTGAGCTAGATAGTTATTTGAAATAGATAAATGAAATGGTTAGAGTACACAGAAAAGAAAAATATTGTAAAATACCAAATGTAGTATTTTTTAAACATGTAATGAAAATGATATCCATATCCATATCCAAATATTATGAATGACTTGATTTTTAAAAATATGAAATCGATCAGCACATATCAATCCGATATGATATATATCATAATCATATATCAAAAAACCGATATAAAATAGAATCAATTCAACTTTATTTCTTATCAATAAAAAGCCGATATGATTAATGTTAATCTTATGATTTAAACATATCAACTTGATATTATATTATATCAATTATTTTATTTTAAAATACCAAATGTAGTATTTTTAAATATTTAATTAAAAATAAGTTAAGCATCATTTTCATTCATATCAAAATGATATAAATGACTTGATCTTAAAAAAATATCAAATTGACTAGCACATATCAATTTGATCTTTTGTCAAATTTGTTTCTGTGTAGGATGTCGGTTTTTTTTCGTATTTTGGGGGGGAGCAAAATAATCCCGCAAGTGAGTTATCAGCTACAGAGCAGGTCGGAAAATGCAATCATGGCCGGCCAGGAAACGGGATACGGACACGGATACGTGGAAAACCAACCTTTGTGGTCCGACCGCAAAGGCAAACACACAACCACAAATAGACACGGGCGTGGAGGTAGAATCAACAATAACAGAGTATCCTCTTCTCAAGCATATGCACTTGTCAGTGGCATCTTTCCTCGAGTGGCAGCCCATAAAAGATGCATCCTAACCCAACCAAACCGAAGCGAACTTGGCCCGCAAACCGCCAGCACCGCCGATCCGAACATGGCTTTGTCAGCTGTCGGCTTTGGTTGCAGTTTAATGGAGCAAGAAAAAAGAAAAACAAGCAGCAAACAAACAAGCAAACAAACAAACCCCATTGAATGCAGCAAAAAAGATTTTCCTTTTCCAGCACAAAGGCATAAATTCGCTTCTGAAATTGGAAACCTGATAGTTAAAGTCCCATTAAAATAGTTTTATGGAAAGGGAAATCTGTATTTTCCATTTAAATTCTTGTAGTACTTAAAAATTCGATCGAGTATTATTTTTTTTATGATCTAAAAATACTTTCTAGTGGAACTTTTTTTGCAAAAGAGCTTGAAACTAAATTAAATTAAAATACAAAAATGTCTTCTTTAAGAATGCAAATTATTTGTCGACAGAAGTGTTGCTTTAAAATATTCATAAAATTACTTTGACTAATTTGTTCCTAACTGATTTTAAAATATTTTAATGATACACTGATAAAATAACGTAGTAAATCCAAAAATTTCATATTCAATGAAAATATTTTTGGCTTTGATTTTAGTCCATTGAGGCTTTTATGAAACTTAAATATGTACATATGAACCTTTTTCAATATTACATTTTAATATTGATATATAAATATTTAAAAACGCTTTTAAATTTAAATTAAATTTAAAATAAAATATTTTGAATCGGGAACATTAATGTGAAACATTTTTAAGTTGAAAAAGGGTTTTTTTAATTCGGAATATATTAACGATAAATATAATACTTTTTAAAATGAATATACTTCATTTTAAATGTAAAATGCCCTCTTGGATTTTAATACTTTAATATTAAACTAACCATTTTAATATGTTTCAAACAATGTTTTTTTCATCAGTGTATTTTCTTGTGAATTTGTCTTCCTGTGCATTCACTGGGGAAGGGGGGATGGGGGCATCGAACAATCGCAAGACAACTCGAGATGTAATCACAGAAAATTACTGAAAACTGCGCGAAGCCGCGGTCTGAATGCGGAAACTGAAATCCGGAATGCGAATGCAAATGGAGGTGCAGCTGTAGCTGTGGCTCCCGAATCGATAATACGGCGGATGAGGCGGTCCCATCCCCGCACTTTCCTGAATCCGCCCCTCCTGCAATGGGCATTTAATGAGCTGTGAACGCATTCACAAAGCGCCTGCATTTGGCGACCTGCCCAAGGACCAACAACAAAGGGCCGATGTGACGACAACTGCGGCCGGGAACAACAATAACAACAACAAGAGCAACAACTCCAGTCATTTGCACATAAATTATGCGCACTCTTGGTCACGTATACGCACCGTTTGCCAGCACTTAGGGTATATTAGTGGGTTCTAAACAGGAACTAAAACCGATTGTAGTATCGGTTTCGGTTATGAAAACGGTTATCGCCGATATAACTAATTCGGTTGTGGTCTCCATTTTGGTTACGAATATTTCATTCGGTTTCTGTTACGGAACCGTAACCCAAAAAAAGTTTCGATTACCGATATTTAACCGGTTCAAAAAAAAATAACATATTTTACTGATACATGATTTCAATTTTTTTAGAGTTTAACCTTAAAAAAACAAATAACAGCAAAATATTTTATTCGGGGCTTTTAATAAACATATCTTTAGCACAGTGGCGGTTCCAAACTTAGCTTGTAAGGGAATTTTAGAAAACAAATATTGTTGCTTACTTTTTAAAAACCACATTTCGTCTCAATTTTCGCACAAGAGGAGTGGTTTGGATGTATCCCCTGTCTTGGGATGCGATTTCAATTGTACGAAAACAAATAATTTCGATTATTCTTTTGGTTTTGGTTGCGGATTGATTGGGATATACCGGTTACTGGTTGAAAATAACGGTTACGAAACGATTGGGAGCCCAGGCTCTCAACGTTTTTAACTACTGCAGCTTGCCTCTAGACTTGGAAATGTCATAAGGGTAACTCCCTTAAAATATCTTCCAAATAAGTTTTTTAATTTTACAAATCCGGTTCGAAGGACCATATTTCACTTTATTGGATTTTTTCCAATTTCGAGTTCTCAAATTGTTTCGATTTCTTTAAAATGAAAAGGTGTGCCGCCAGTCGAGGGCCTTAGGAGGTCCACTTAACTTTCGGTCCACTCCCACTTCCCATCGCTGGCACCCGCAATTGTCACACCTTTTTATGGACAGGCTGGCATTAATGGCTAATGAAGGAACATCCACAACGGGACGGCCACATGGCAGTGGCAATAAAAATGGCCGCAGGACAAAGTACATTTGCCCGCCATTGTTCCTTCAATTTTTTTCCGGCCACAAATTGATGTAGTCCCCCTTTGTGAAAGGACTTTCCTCTGCTGTTTTCCCCGAGTCTTCCTGTTCCGCATCATGTTACCCGCAATTCATTTGTCTGTTTTTGCCACGTTTAAATTCCAAGTGTTTCCGGACAAAACTTGTTCACACGCAAATTAAACTTTGGCCCTTTGGCAGCTTCTGTAAATTGCGAATTGCCTCGATGTTTGCACAAAAACTTGATTAATTGTTTTGAGGGAATTCAATGAAATATGTCCAATATTTGCTGGCGGATATGTAATCAAATTAATTATGATGCGGTTCGGTATTTAACGGTCAATTAATGTTTATTTTATAAAAGGTCAATGAGAAAAAAAACTATTTATGTTGATTTTATTTCAGGAAGTTTTAATTTAATTATTTATATCTGTCATCCAACCGGAATTGGAAAAAGAAATAAATGACATTTAAAATTAGATGTACATATGTACTCAGGTACACCGAAAAAAAGTATTATAGAAAGTAAACTATTTGTACATTACTTCTTAACTATTGAATTTCCAAAGTGTCCTAATAAGATGAGTATTAATACTGGCAGAAGTGTTAAAATTAATATAGAGTTTACGTTACAAAATTCAAACTTTATAAAAGTTATTCAGTGTGAAATGAATACTACAAAGTTCAGATATTTTATTATTTAGTATTTTTAATACTCCATTTTTATACTGAATCTAGTATATTTTCAATATTTCTTAGTATCAATTACTTAACACACTTTTATACTGGACGTAGTATATTTTCAATATTGTTTTGTATTAATTGATTACCACACTTTTGTACTGAACCTAGTATATTTCCAATATTTTGTAGTATTAATTAATTGTCACACTTTTATATTAGACCTAGTCTATTTGCCATATTTTATTGTATTAATTGAACACCACACTTTTGTACTGAATCCAGTATATTTTAATTGATTTTCAGTATTAATGAAATACCACACATTTATTTTGGATCTAGTATATTTTCAAAATTTTTTTTTATTAATTAAAAAGCACACTTTTATTCTGGACCTAAGTATATTTTCAATACAACGAGTTGTAAAAGTTAAACTAGGTTTTTAATTTGGGTGTATGATAAATAAGAGAATAGGTTCCATAAAAAAATCCTTTCATGGTACTAACTTATTTTCAATTGTATCACATAAATAATAACCCCCCATTATTTGTGCACATTGAATCAGACATAAAGTTGAGAGAGATCGGAAATCGAATTAAAGTTGAGTGATTTAATCATGTCACATAAAAACGGTAGAACTATACGAAAACTTTTGATGGCTCGTCAACAGAAAACCATTCAGACGGCACTTTCCAAGACATAAAGTGGATTTAACAGCCCACAAAAATAAAATAAATGCATTCGAATGTGAATGCGAATGGGAATGGGGCTTTAAAACTGCGGCGATATCTTTGGTTTTGTCCAAAGTTTGCCCCATAGCAAAACGAATTTGTTGTTCTGCAGCCCGGGCAACTAATTTCAATTAGCACTTTCGCCCTCACACGTCCGGAAATCGCATTTTCTGCTTTCATTTACCATTTCCCATTTCCCGTTTCCACACTTCCACAGCCAAGTGCATATCAATTTGGAATTCAATTTCAGCACAAGCAATGCAGTGTAAACCACTTCGGGGACTACGGCCGGAATCGAATTTGCCAAATGTGAAGGGGAAAAAGGGGAAGCGAGAACCGGGCCAAAACCAAAACCAAACAAGAAGAAGAACCATATCAACAAAGACCTTCGATAAGAAATCCGAGTCCCCGGCCAAGTGGAAGTTGAATGGAGGCAGGGGATTATGTGGATGTGCCCCACAAGCCACACATGCAAAGTGCATTTAAATAGTTAAGCACTTTCGCAGTGTCACTCATTTCACCGAGGAAATCAAGGAGAGCCATTCATTTGCAAAATATATAGAAATAGATGCAGAGATGGGAGATTGGTATAGAATTTACATTACGAAATAAAAACCGTATAACATTTGGTATGAAATTAATACTATATTTAGTATTAATTCAATACCACATTTAAATACTGTACTTAGTATATTTTAACGAATTTTAAAAGTTAAACTAGGATTTTTTATGATATTGATTTTTATGATAAAATGTATACTTCAAAGTTTAGAAATCATAGTATTTAATATTAATTCAATACCACACTTTTATACAGGGTCTAGTATATTTTGAATACAACCAGTATTATGAGTTAAACTATGGCATATAAAATGTATACTACAAAGTTTAGAAGTCATAGTATTTAGTATTAACTCAATACCACACTTTTATACTGGGTCTAGTATATTTTAAATATATAACCACACTTTTATACTGGGTATAGTATTTTTAAATAAAACCAGTATTGGGAGTTGAACTATGGCATAATAAATGTATACTACAAAGTTTAGAAATCACAGTATTCAGTATTAATTTGTTACCACTTTTGTATACTAGGTATAGTATTTTTTGATTACAACCAGTATTTGGTATGGTATATAAAATGAATACTACTACTAAGTTTAGATATTATAGTATTTAGTATTAACTCAATACCCCACTTTAATACTGGGTTTAGTATATCATGGTATTTTTCGGTGTAGGTAATAAAAAGTAATAATTGATAATATGGTCAAATTCCAACTTAGATCCCCTTTCAAATCCCCCAACTATTCCCCCTACGAGTCCAGTCATTCAGCAATACTCAATGTTAGACCATTAGTTTAATTAAAACGCAAAGGGTTCCAAAAAAAAGGCGCAGTTTAATGCAATTAACCAATGAAATGAAAAATGCGAATTTGGGCAAAGGTGAAATATGAAATAAGAACAAAGTGTGAAAAGACAAACGCCGACAAAACAAATATTCGTGTAATGGCATTTATGAGTTATTCAAGTTTTGGTCAGGGTGAAAACAGAATAAGCGCGTTGGTTACCTGATTAACGGGTATCTAATAGTCAAAGCACTCGTCTTTATAGATAATGTTATTATATTAATATTAAATCACAGGAACTGGTGGCCACTCACTATATAATGTATATCATTTATATTATCTATACACTTACCCCTTTTTTAATCCATTTTTAATGGTGTTTGCACTTTTGAATTTCACAGGAACTGGTGGCCATTTCTCCGGAGCGCCGCAACTGGCGCGGCATCTTCATCGCCCTGCTGGTCATCGCCGCAGTCTTCAGCCTGATCATATTCTCGATCTTCCTGCTGTCGCCGGAGGACGAGGGCCTGCGAATTCGGGGTCGCCGCATGTTGCCCAGCGACATTCTGGGCAGGAGCCTCCAGTGGAAGCCCTTCAACGGCACCTGGAGCAATGGTGAGCTTTCACATCACCCACATAGATAAATAGATAGATAATAGATCCTTCGTTTGCAGGCCGTGAGCTCATCTATCGCGATCCCACGGGCGGCCTCTCCATTCTCAATATGGCCGATCACACCACACGCATTCTTATGACCAATTCAACATTTGTGAGTTTATTCTTGGCTGCAAAAGTAATCTCTATTATTAGTATTATTGACTGGTGTGTTTACCGTTCAGCGCCAATTGAATGCGGAATCATTTCTCGTGGCTCCTGACCAGAAATACGTGCTTCTCCAGTCGGACTCCAATGCCGAGGGCTCCAGGTGGGTAAATGTGTACACGCAAAAAAAATAAATGAAATAGATAGAAATGTAACAAATGATACATTTGTGGTATTTATACACATATCATTATTCCTATCTTCTAGCTTTTATAGTTTGCAAGATATCAACGTTCATACAGACATACAAACGGACAAACGGACATACGGACAGACGGACAGACGGACATACGGACAGACGGACAGACAAATTATATAAAAAATCACATTTTTGCCAAAAATCGAAATTGTCATTTTTCGTCAATAAAAAAGTCAGTATGTTGGCTATAAAAATGATAAATATGGAAATGGCATACCTTTCCGAACTCGTAGTTAAATTTCCTATAAATTGGCATTTCAGGATAAAAATTTTATTTTTTTGAAATTTTTCGCAAAAAATTGTGATGCTACCCCTTACAAAAAAATCGAAAAAATGAAAAAATTTTAAATTTTGTAAATCAGCCGGAAAGTGCACTAATCTTAATTATTAGGTTGTTATCTGCTCAGAACAGTTCGCCGTTTTCATTTCGGACCATTTTTGCAAAATTGGGAGCAAAAAGAAATTATTCGAAAAATCAAATTTTTGCCAAAAATCGAAATTTTCATTTTGCGTCAATAAAAAAATCAGTATTTTTGCCATTAAAATGGAAATAATTGTCCAAATATGAAGTGTCATACCTTCCCGAACTCGTAGTTCAATTATCTACAACATGGCATTTTCAGCAAACATTTTTTTTTTATTGAAATTTTTCGCAAAAAATTGTGATGCTACCCCCTACAAAAAAATCGAAAATTTAAAAAATTTTAATTTTCCCAAATCAGCCGGAGAGTGCACTAATATTAATTATCAGGTAGTTATCTGCTCAGAACAGTTCGCCGTTTTAATATCGGAGCATTTTTGCAAAAATTAGAGCAAAAACAAATTATACGAAAAATCACATTTTTACCAAAAATCGAAATTGTCATTTTCCGTTAATAAAAAATCAGTATTTTTGTCATAATAATGAAAATAATAATCTGAATATGGAATGGCATACCTTCCCGAACTCGTAGCGAACTTCTCTATAACTTTACATTTCAGGCTAAAAATTTTACTAACTTTAACTAACGGACAAACGGACATACGGACATACGGACAGACAGACACACATACATATGGACATACCTCAATATTGAGATTTCTCCTTTTTTGTATTATAATCAGATTCAATTAATAGTAAATGAAATTAAACCGAACCTCTCTCCGACAGACATCACGTATACGAGGTGCAGACGGCCAACACATTTCCGCTGGGACCAACGGAGAATATAGCGGAGGCGCCACGCCTCCAGCACGTGGTGTGGGCACCGGCGAACCCGCCACCACCACTGGGAGCACCGCCACCCCCCAGTGGCGCCAGCACCACCACAATGGCCCCGCTGCCCAGTGGCAGCATAATCCTGAACAGCCTGGCGGGGGCGGCCAATGGACCAGTGGCCACCGGTGCCTCCGGCTCCTCAGCCGCCTCAAATCCAAATCCGAATGGTAAATCCGGTGGCTACAACTTGAACCAGGCCATCGCCTTTGTGCACCACAACGACATCTACTACAAGCCCAAGGTGCAGGGCGAACTCGTCTGCCGCATAACGCAGACGGGATCCGGATCGCCACAGGGCGAGGGCGAGGGCGAGGGCGATTCCTCCTCGGGCGTGGTCTTCAATGGGGTTCCCGATTGGACGTACGAAAATGTGCCGGAATTGGAGAGCCGGCGCAGCAGCATGGAGTTCTCGCCGGACGGACTCTATTTGGCCTTTCTGAGCTACAACGACAGCGAGGTCAACGAGTACAAGTGAGTGCAGTTTGATGATAATCGAACAAAGCGCGAATTCTTTAGCCATTTAAGAATTAAGAAAATATGTTTAGATGAAGAAAACTTTTCAAGGGTAAACTTTGTTCACAAAACAGTGCGGGAATTCTTGAGGATTCTTTGTTATTTACATTTAATTTCTACATTTGAAACTTCAAAAAAGAAAGAGCAGCGGATTCTTTAACTGAAGAAATCTTTACAAAGGGCAACACATTTTTAATTAGAACACAAACCGCGAATTCTTTAGATGCTTAATTGTTTAGATGAAGAAATCTTTACAGGGATAAACAAATTTTGATTACAAAACCATACGGGAATTCTTTAGGATTCTTTGTTATTTACATTTCAAAATGTTGATTACAAAACAGTACGGGAATTCTTTAGGATTCTTTGTTATTTACATCTAAAATTTACAAAAAAGAGAGCACAGCGAGTTCTTAAGTTGAAGAAATATTTTCAAAGGTCAACAAATTTTAAGTTACTCAACAAACCGCGAATTCTTTAGGATTCTTTGTAATTTATTTGAAATTAAAAAAAAAGAGAATACATCGAATTCTTCACCTGAAAAAATCTCTACAAGTATAAGTGAGCGTAGTTTAAAATAATCTTCAGTTGAAGAAATCAATAAATTCTAAATTAAAGAACAAACCGTGAATTCTTTAGGATTCTTTGTAATTTACATTTGAAACTTAAAAAAAAGAATTCTTCAGCTGAAAAGATCTCTACAAATATAAGTGAGCGTAGTTTAAAATAATCGTACACTGAGAGCATTCTGTCGTTCTTATCTGAATTGAAAGGATCTTAAAAATATAAAAATAGTTTTTTAACAGAAAAATAATGATTATTTTGGAGGAATATTATAGGAATGAAAAAAATCATGCTTTTTATGGTTTTTTTCAGAATGACTTAAAAAAAATCGAATTTTCTCTGTGTAAAAGTAGGTAATAATTACTTACGTTGTCGACTCTTTCAGATACACCTGGATGGGCGATGACATCAAGTATCCGGCGGTGATGAGCCAGCGCTACCCGAAGACCGGCTCCCGCAATCCGAATGTGACGGTGAACGTGGTGAATCTGTCCGTGATCAAGTACATATTTCCGTCGCAGATCCGGCTGCCGGCCGATCTGTCGAACGGCAGCTACGTGGGCGGCCTGACCTGGGCCTCGGCCAGCGACCTCTCGGTGACGGTGACCAATCGGGAGCAGACCAAGGCCACCACAGTGCTCTGTCGGGCGCCGCACTTCCACTGCCAGGCGGTGCACACGGAGGTCACCATCAACGATGGCTGGCTGCTGCCGGCGGAGCGACCCATCTTCTCCACCCGCAATCAGCTGCAAGCGAAACTCCAGCCGAATCCCAGTTCCCAGGAGGAAGTGCATCCCGAGGGTCACAGTCACAGTCAGGGGCAGAGCGGGAATGCAACGCAGCAGCAGCAGGAGGAGGAGGACGGCGGCGGACAGACGCACGAGATCAGCAATGGAGGCTACCTGCTGAAGCGTCTGCCAGTGCGAGATGGCGAGCACGGTCACTATCGCCATGTGGTGTTCATCTCCTCGCTGGACCGCCGGCCCGTGCCGCTGACCATGGGCCGCTTCGAGGTCACCGAAATCATCGGCTGGGACGAGCCGCACGAGATTGTCTACTTCATGGCCGCGCCGGAGAAGCGACCCGGCGAGCGGCACCTGTACAGGATCAACCTGAAGTTGAATGTCACCGAATCGAACCGGACGTATATCACCTCCACGGCGCCCACCTGTCTCACCTGCGACAACACGGAGTCCACGTACCGGCTGCACAGGGCGAGAATCTCGCAGCGCGGCGATCGCTGGGAGGATATTGTGGCTCGTCTGGAGCCGGACGATTGCCTGTATGACATACCCAAGAATTGCCTGTACAATCGCGTGCAGTTTAGCCAGGATTACAGTCACTATGTGCAGGAGTGCCTTGGGCCGGAGGCGCCGTCCGTTTACCTGGTGGAGACGGCCAGCAACGATAAGATCTATGTGCTGAACGCCGGCGATGTGCTGCGACATCGCCTCTCCCAACTGGCCATTCCGCAGTCACGCACCTTCAGTGTGGAGATCCGACATGGATTCCACGCCCAGGTGCGACTCTTCCTGCCGCCCGGCATGCGCGAGGAGGAGGACGTGGCCTTTCCACTGGTGCTGCACGTGTAAGTTGCATTCATTTTCCGATCGTTGGTATGGGAGTTACATGATATAGTTGTCCGATTTTTCTAAAATTTAATTCGAAATTCAAAACAGTTAAAAAAATGTATTCCCAAAAGCATTAGGTAATATGTTGAAAAACACCAAAGCTATCATTTTTTTCCATTACTTTTCCGATTATCCCTATGTGAGCTATAAGATATAGTTGTCCGATCCGGCCGGCTCCGACTTATATATACCCCTGCAATAGAAAGACGATTTTTGGAAAAGTTTCATTCCGATAGCTTTAAAACTGAGAGACTAGTTTTCGTAGAAACAGACAGACGGACAAACGGACGGACAAGCGGACATGGTTAGATCGATTCGTCTAGTAGTGCTGATCAATAATATATATACTTTGTAGAGTGGAAAACATGTCCTTTAATGCGATAAACACTTCTGACTAAAATGGTAATACCCTCTGAAAGGGTCTAAAACGATTCGACATGAAATAGGCTCAATTCTACCTTATTTCATATAAAATTGATGATTCAAGACATATCCACTTGACATTTTATCATATTTATTATTTTATAGAAAAATTCCAAATGTAGTACTTTTTTAACAAAAAATGCAATATAAGATCAACATAATCTTTGTTCATATCATTTTGATCTTATCAACATAATCATCATTCGTATCAAATTGATATGAAAACTTTATCTTTAAAAACTGTAAAATTTACCTGCGTTTTTTTCCGTATATTATTGGATCTCAGTGATGCCTCGCCGGGATCGCAGTTGGTGACGGAGCGCTTCCACGTGGACTGGAACTGGTACTTGGCCAGCCAGCGCAGCTTCATTGTGGCCCAGATCGATGGGCGTGGCAGCGGCTTCCAGGGCGAGCTGCTCCGCACCCAAGTGCATGGAAAACTGGGCACCGTCGAGGTGGAGGATCAACTGGGCGTCCTCACGTAAGCATCAATGATATATGATATCTACGGGTATAAATCATGTCACACTTACCTATTTTCTCTATAGATACCTGCGGGACAACCTGAAGTTCATCGATCCCCTGAGGATCTGCGCCTTTGGCTGGGGCTACGGGGGCTACGCCTCCTCCATGATGCTCATCGACGACTCCCAGCAGGTGCTCCAGTGCGCGGTGGCCATCAATCCCATTGTTAACTTTGGCTTCCACTGTGAGTTCCATTTGAGTACTTAATGTGATTAAACTGTAATATAATATAGGTATTTTAAATACTAATAATAAGCGTTTGAATAATAAGTAAACTTTTCAGTTTCATATTCAATGTGTTATAAATTTATTAATTTTTTTTAAGTTTTTTAATTAGATCTAAAATGAAAATGCATTTTTTTTTGGTTTATAAATACCTACCGAAACGTAGGAGAAATTTTTTAAATCGGATCACTTAATAAAAAGTTATAAGCAAATAATGAATTGTCCGCCACATAGATGGCTCCACTTTCAAGCGACTGCTTGGTTTGCACTGCTTGCTATTGCTTGTTCTAGCTGAGTAACGGGTATTTGATAGTCAATAGTTGATATAGAAAGTGCTTTTAAAAGAAATCACAATTTTCGCATTTATGGTATACTTATAATGGTTTTAAGTGCTTAATAATTTTTCTGAGAGATTTGATTTAAAAATTTTAAAACAATTATTGAAAATAATATAAATATATTTAATATAATTATATAATTTTATTCGGAGAATTTTATTTATATATATCTAGTATAAAAGTGTGGTATTGAATTAATACTAAATAATATACCATAAATTTATATCTTAATATAAAATGTATATTATGTAATGTAAATTCTACACCGAACGTCTAATTTTAACACTTCTGATAGTATTAAAATGCAATAGTTTAAAATTTATGTATGAATAGTTCAGTTTTAATGATCTTTTTTTCGGTGTACTTATTAATCCATGAATTTTATGTTACTCACCGCAGATTCCTTCTTCACGGAGCGCTACATTCCGCTGAAGGGCGACTACCTGCGCGCCCTCCAGGAGGCGGATCTCACGATGAAGGCGGGAAACATCAAGGGGCGCAACCTGATGCTGATGCACGGCACCGCCGACACCCTGGTGCACCAGGAGCACACGCTGATGCTGGTGCGGGCGCTGGTCGAGCAGCAGGTGAAGTTCCGGCACCAGGTGTACCCGGACGAGGATCACGCCATCGCCAGGTCGCTGAGCCATGTGTACAAGACGATGGAGTGGTACTTCGATGAGTGCTTCGGCCCCGTCGACGACAACGAGTGGGACCCCACGGGTCTGTTCGTGTTCAAGCAATAATTAAGACCCCCCTACGATCCTTACGACGAGGATCCGCTGGCCAATCAGCTCAGCGACATCGATGTCATCGGGCTGGCCAGCGATGCGGACCGTCGGCCGTCGGATGGGGAGGCGAATGCGGATGGGAGCGATGATCCCGCCGGCAGCAATCTGTCCACCCTGCTGACCGCCACCACGACGACCGCCTCGCTGTCGGCGCTCGACGAGCTGGACAACCGGCTGCAGTCGCTGGACCTGATCACCTCCTCCACGGCCACCACCCTCAGCAAGGTCGCCGGCAAGCTGTGCAACTACAGCAGCAAGCGGCGGCTCCACCAGTCGGAGGCCGTGCTCGCCCAGAAGTCGCGCCTCCTCCAGCACTAGGGGACTCCGAATTCGAGTTCGAAATTCGAATCCTCCACCTTAGGGTCTCTTGATCCGCCATGTGTGTCCAGGTCCAGTCCAACCAGTGTGCGTCTCTATATATGTGTGTTTGTCCTTAGCACTTTCGACCGGAAGTTTGCGGAAGTTTTGTGAATATTATTGGATTTACTTTGTTGATTTCTTTTTAATTTTTTTCGATTTTTTTGATTTTTAACTTGCAACCAACCAAGACTTGATACAAAATTATGATCAATTTGATAAAATCCGGGATCAATTTGAACTTGATATCGCGCTTATCAATTTGATATGTTCGAAATGTAAACACGTTCTGAAAAGGTCAGTTCGAATTTCGAATGTGTCTTTCTCGCTTCCACTCACGTAGTTTGAGCCTCTTCCGCTCTTTTTCGAAGTCAAAAAATCTCTAAAAGAAAGAAATCGGAAAGTTACATTTTTCAATGTCAATATTACATTATTTTATTGTATTTTCGAATTGGAATGTTTTTTTCGCTTCCACTCACGTAATTTAAGTCGCTTCTTCCGCTCTTTTTCGAAGTCAAAAAATCTCTGAGAGAAAGAAATCGGAAAGTGACATTTTTCAATGTAAATTTTACATTATTTCATGGAAAAAATGACAAATTTTTTTATAAAATCCAATTCTTTTAATGGAATATAAAGAAATTAAGAACATTGGAGTTACAGAAAATTTTTTTTTAATTAAAATTAAATTTATTTAAGTTAATACCGAGTTACATCCATTAAATTTAAGCTAAATATACCGCAAATTTTCAACGAAAGTGATACAAAGATAAATTCAGTTAGTGTGCAAGTGTCGATTCTCCAAAGCATTTACATTTATGGGTTCATCTTTTTTGAGACCAGTACTGACAGAAGATACAACTTAAGCTATGCTTTTAAGGATTGATTATGAAATCAATCAACCAAGAAACCAAATGAACTCATCGAAAACTTTCAAAAATCAAAATAAAACAATTTTTTCATTTTTTATTATGATAATATTTTTATAAAATATGATATTTTGCATGGAAATCCACTAAAAATTAGTTTATATCGTTTTTTGAAATTGATAATACTGAGAGCTATGATCAAAATTATTTATATGGGTTAGAAGTGGTTCGTATAATTTATTATAAATCACTTAAGTCTCTAATTTACCTACTTATATCATAGCATTTTGTATCCCCAGGACTCCTAGATCACAATTACATATGAAATATCTAATTCAGTGGAGTACCATATCATTTTATAGGTTTATTTATAATTTCGAGAGAATCGCGTGTGAATGGTAATCAAGAAAACAGACGAATACGGAAACAAAACCAAAGCAAGGTGATTCATTTATGCGACTGATTATTAACGTATGTGTATTAAATAACTAACCAAAACTCATGGTGCGAGGGGGTGACGAGGCGGTGGAATGTCGATGTCGATGTCCTTGACGTAGGGATACAAATGTAGGGGATTAACCAAATTGCTAAACGGCAATTTCTAACCAAAATACAGCGCGATATGTGTGTGTGTCATGTTTGTAATTTGTTTAGGCCTCATTGTTGTTTCTTTACGTGTTCGTTTCGATGTGTATAAACATATAGTTATAA
The DNA here is from genome assembly GCA_037075245.1 of Drosophila mimetica. Classification (NCBI taxonomy): domain Eukaryota; kingdom Metazoa; phylum Arthropoda; class Insecta; order Diptera; family Drosophilidae; genus Drosophila; species Drosophila mimetica. The sequence continues at coordinate 9,798,762 of JBAMCH010000005.1, forward strand.
TTGACTGAACGTTATTTTTTTTGTATATATTAATGGTTAAATTTTAATCGAAATAGAAAATGAAAATGAAAGCGAAATCGAAAGTTATTGAAACAATTAACTCATGTCCAACAGAATGGAGGAGGGAATATCTTTTAAATAGCCAACAAGTTTGCGAGTAGTTCGAAAAATCGAAAAAATCGAGTAATCGAAAACAAATCGAGTTATCGATAAATCGAGAAAAGAAACCCAAGCCCACAGCTTATTGCCCCTTGAATGTTTGTGATAGTCGAGAGTAGGCGACTATAACTCCAACCGAATCGCTTAGATAGATCCTAAACCCTATCCCCAACCCAAAACCGAACCCCCAAAACCCGAAATCCAAACCCGAGTCTCCTTCTCGACCGACTTTCGGTGTGCAAAAGCTTTAAACTTCATATCCATTCGACGTTTAATGCTGTGGATACAGGGTATTTCCAGCTGTCTAGCATCCAAAACCAACCTAATGTTTAATCGTAACATATATGGAGATGAGATTGTGCCACACTAAAGACAAAGACAAGTCCCAGGCTTGCAAGGCCCCCTATACCGATCGCATTGGATCCGAAATATATATGGGTACATATATTATAAACCTATAGGGGGTGTACATATGTAGGGTGTGCTTAAGCGAGAACCAAGAAACCAAATAAAAAAAAAAACAACAAAAATGGCGAAACATTTTTTTTTAGATTTTTTTACCATTAACATTAACGAAACGATGGAATGGGATTTACTTGTCAAATGCCTAGATGTTAAATGTTGCGTCAATAAGCGAAATTTTATTGTAGCGGGGGGCGGACGTGGAGCCCCCGACTTCCGGAACCCAAAAACCAACTAAAAATAAGAAATCCAGATAAAACAATATAGTCAAGCTTTAAATGTTGTACACAAAAGAAAAACAAAGGGGGTTCGCAGCCACTTAAAACCCAAGTTAACTAAAAAAAAATACAAAGAGAATGCCCAAAAAACAGACCCGATGTTAAACTTAACTAAACGATAAATGCATATTTATAAATGTTTAAAACAAGAATTCTATAATAAACTAAAGGAAAACTATATATGTAATTGTGCTAAGGCAGAATTTAATGTATTCCAAGCTACCGAAGCGAAAAACAAAACAAAAAAAACCATTAACTACGTGGAACCAAACAATGTAAACGCAAAGCTAACACAAAATACAACTCATTTCCCTAAAGTACAAAGGAAACGAAGGAAAACCTATTTTTCAGTTGAGCCCAAAAGCCACGTTATCTAAAAAAAAAGACCAAAACTGGACAGTATTTAGCAAAGTGATTTGGTTTCAAGACAACATCTCAGCATAAAGTATTCAAGCCGAAACCGAAACCGAACCGAATCCAAATAGATTTAGCGACAGAAGAATGCAGAACTATGTATGTATTTCCAACAACCGGACACAAGTATACCAAACAAAGAGATCCAAAGCAACTAAAAACAACAACAAAAAACGAAACAATAAAGACATTTTTGTGTGTATGCAAAATAAATTAGAAAAGAGTGTTTTTCAATTGGATTTCTGGGGCTAAACTGATGCACAATCAAGGTACATATGACACTTAAGACACTACCACAAAAAATACAAATTTCAAAAAATTTTCCACTTCAGTATTATTTTAGATATGTTGAGTTCGTTACGAATGTCCAAAATAAAACTGCGTTCTCAAAAAAGTCCCCCGACGCAAGGATTCTGTTCAAGAGGACCTCAAAGTTGGAAAAATGAGCCCATTTAAAATTTGAAATAAATGTAATATTTTTTTAAGGGCTTTAAAAAAAAAGTTTAAAAATTAAACTTCAAGGACCGTTACCAGTTTGGCTAAAAGTATGCTCTACAATTGGTTCTGTTGTATTCTTACTGAAAATACGCTTAAAATGAGGGGTCGTATCGAAAAGTTATACCCAAAACTCTTCTTCCGATAATAAAATATTTTTTTCTGTTTGTCAGTCTGCCCTTAAACGTTGTTTTGGGGATCTAAAAATTTTGGATGGTGTTAAACAGCTTCCTAAAAGTAACTTTAGTTAGTTAGTTCCCGCTAGTTTAGCGGGAAAACAGATATAAATAGCTATATTTTGGAAGGACAACTATTGAAGCTACAGACTTGAGCTGTACATCGTTTAAAAGGTACATATTTATAAATACTATAAATCGCTATAGAAACTCCCGTTAAGGGAAAAAATCTAAAATAGTTTGTGGACTGAATGAGAAAATTTTAGAAAGTTTTTACTCACGTGGTTAATAATTTTTTGTCAAAAATGTTGATATCACCACTTTTGTATGTTGATGGTGCGATCGTCACTAGCTTTTTATCCCGTTAAGAGGTGTTTTTGTTTGATACATGTGCCCATGATATACCACTTTCACTACGTAGCATGCATTGAGATATCTTTTGTTCACTACAGTAACTCATTTGGAAGGAGAAACAACAAGTACGTAAAAAAAGTAAGTAAAAACTTAATGGTTTTTGAAAATGTGGTGAACTTTTGAAAGTATCGCGATATTCCACCACAAAAATGGCATCATTAATCGATAGGAGTGGTAAACATCGATAGCGCGCGAATCGCGACCATCGATGCATCGATATTTGCATCGGCTCCAGTTCCATCTCCAACGCCGTCGTTCGAAGTTACGAAATTTGTAAAATAGCAATAGCAGACAAATTTGCGTTCTGCCAGTATAAATACATAGATTTAAACAACAAACGTGTAAATTACTAGTGAATTCCCCTCGAGCCATACGGAAAAGTGAAAAGTACGTGCGTGAAGTGCGGGGGCGTGGGGGAAACGAAAGCGAAACGCAGTAAAACGAACACAAGTGTGCGTGTGTGTGTGTGAGGGTTTCGGAAAGTGAAATAAAGAAAAAGAAGAGCGATTTTTTTTAAAGTGCCATGCACACAAAAACTTAAAAACAAAAAAGGCGTAGATAATAAACGATTATTATAAAAATAAAACCGAAAATATTATATTATAGTGCTCGTGTGTGTGTGTGTGTTTATGGTTTTTTTCTCTTTTCTTTCTGCCATGCGCTCTCTCTCTCTCTTTATTGTTTTTGTTTTGCTGCCAAAAAACTAAATGCAAAAACAATCACACTTGGCGGATACACAGGAAAATATTACAAAGCAACTGTTGCAAACTGCGTCATTTTCATTTTCTTCGATTCGATTGCCAGTTTTGTAAATTTTTCACAGTAGTAAATATAAATTATTGGGAGCAAGTTTGTGCGGGTGTGTGAGTGTGTGTGTGTGCGATAGGAAATCGAAAACTCGACCACGAAAGAGCTACGGAAAAGCTGAGAGAGAAAGCCAGCTCCAAAAATCAAAATTCAATACAAAATTTTCTTTTGTTTCCTCCAATTTACACCGTTCTTTGTTTTTGTTTTTGTTCCCCCCTTAGTTTTTTGTAGCAACATTTAGGCAAATAAGTAAAGACAACAACAAATGCAACAACAAGCACACCATCAAGAACAACATCAACAACAACAACGACGACAAATACCACAGGAATAACAAGGACAAGGACACAAAACAAGACACCCACGCGCAGAGGCCAGAGAGAGACGGCACCACACATCCCCACCAGGAGTGACAGAGGGAGAAGGAGAAGAGGAGCAGGAGCCGCAGCCAGTGCGAGTGAGTGAGCGAGAGCGAGAGCAACGATGGATCGCTATGACATGGAGGACGTCGTGGTGGCGCCCCCTGCCGAGTGCAGTTCGCCGCTCAAGGAGTGGCGCCTCAAGCGCCAGGCGGGCACACTAGCCCGCTCCGATTTCATTGAGTTCTTCAAGCGCGAGTCGCCCAAGTACTTTGATTACCAGACGGGCGGTACGGAGACAGGTGAGTCGGGGGAGTCCCCAATGCCTAGGGGTAGGGGTAGGGGTCTATGTGTATGTGGCGCTCAGCAAACAGCTGTTTCTTGTTATGATTCCCAAACAAAAGTCCTAAAAGTTGATTGATTAAACATCCCAATATTTATATCAATTTTATTTGCTTATATTTCAATATTATTTCAATCTTAAATACTAAATAAATAAATATTTTTGTTTATTTTTTTTCGTCACAAAAATTGATATCAGAACTTTTTTCTTTTGAAGTTGCTATCGTCACTAGTCTTTTACCTCGTCAAGAGGTGTTTTTGGGTGATTATATACATAAATAGGCTCCAAAATAGAGTTTATATTATTAAAAATAGATACAACAAAAGTTTTTCTTTCTGATATTTCCAAATGGATCTCAATTTTATGTTAAATCTCTATTATAATTTAAATAAGTTTCAATCTTAAACATAAAAAGTTTTTGACTGTATTGTGCTTAATATTTAAAAAATAACTTAAATTTCTATCAGTAAATTTCTAAATTAAAAGGCGAGTATAATGCCAAATCGATGGGGCGTCAAAAGTTGGCCGAATCCTATTAAAAACTCTCGCTCTTGAATTATCATTATTCGTCGCTTGTTTTAGTGCTATTTTCGTTCTGCTTTCGTCTTTTGTTTATTGCCATTGAACAATTGCACGCTTCTCTTGATTTTGTTGTTGCTCTCTCACGTTTTGTCTATTTCGCATTTCCGCGAATTTGTTTTTCCACTGCGCGGTGCTTTGTTGCGCCAAGTTTTCCTTTCAATTGGCTCTCCAAGTTTGCGAGCTCTAAACACCCCCTCCCACCGCCAACCGCCCACCATACACCTGTCCACCTTCTCGATTTTCTACCTGTCTCGCCTTCTATGCACACGATACACTGTGGAAAATGTGGCATTGATATCATCGTTATGGCAGAAAAATGGGAAATGTTTTTTCTTTTAACTTGTTCTGTAGTCATTTTCCGATAGATCAGTTTTAATTAGTTAAAAAATAGGTATTTAAAAAATATTTCAAAAAATATTCTATAAGAATATAAAAAAAATATTTTTTTAATATTACTTTTTAATTTTAAATTACAGGTTAAAAATAAATATTAAACCCATATTCTATAAGAACATGGAAAAAATATAAAATCTTAAATTAAAGGTGAAAAATAAGTATTTCAAAAATATTTCTATAGGAATATGAGAAAGAACTGCATTTAAAAAATACTTCTATAGGGAAATATAAAAAATATTATAAAAAATATTATTAATAATTATCCCTAATCTTAATTAAAATACAATAGTGAAATACAATTTGAGTAAATTTAAAAATCATAAAACTCAATAGTTTTCTGAGTGTACGCCAGTTGATTCAACAAAAGCCTGGCTTGGCAACAACTAAATTGAGTAACGAAACTCGTTTGCACCACATTCCGCCTGAAGTTCACATTATCCGAAGCTAAAGGCAAAACGCGACTGTTGAAACAAACAAATTGGGAGAATCTAGGAAAACTTTTGTGGCAAAACCAATTTGGAGTCGAGTTTCTGTTTATAACATATTGATTTAATAGGAAGTACAAATTAGAATGGTAGAGGGGCAGATGTGCAATCACTACCCGGGAAAATGTCAAGAAAACTATTGAAGCGAAAATTACATTAGGAAGTTAGCAATACCAAGCGCAGGTCGATAAAGAAAGCAATATATTTTGGAATATCTCAGGATCTTTTGTTTAAATCTCTGTAGAATTGTTTTTACTTGTATTTCCGCATGAATTTCCCCATGAAGTTTGCTTTCCGCTTTTGCTAATCGGGCTCTTACCCCTTTTACGGCCACCTCAGCTTATCAGCCGCCAAACATATGGAAGTCATGGCTACCACCGATCGGGTTGCGGTTGCCATAGCTGCTTTATAGCCCCTATATATATATATAGAGCTTCTGCTGATATTTTGCCGCTTGCCTACGACCAACTGACAAGCGGCGCTACACACAAATCTCGGAGCGAAGTGACGAAACACGAAGATGAGGAGGTGGACAAATTCCGCAGAGACGACTGCCGACTGATAAGGCGGAGAGTTAAATATAAAGAAATATGTATTTGGCGGCAGTTTATTCAACTTGCGTTTATCTGGTCCAGTCACAGTATTTGAGGAGGCCCACACAGCCAGCCGCCTGACGTGTCCAGTTTCTCTGAGATCTCAGTGATCATATAAGGGATATTAGTCAAACGTTGGAAACAGATGTATTATGCATTTATTGGTGATCCCACAAAATCACATGCAAATCTCTTCATTTTTCAAAAGATTATTTCACTATATTGATTCCCGAAAATGATCTCTCTCTGTCTGATCTTTCTTGTATTACTCTCTCGCACCTTTTTTCGTTTTCGCTTTCGTTTCTTTGTGCGAAATACAACACAGCTGACACAATTTTAGGCATATATTATATCTTACAGGGGCGTAGGTGTCTGTATTTATCGTGATTTATATAAGGTCGATCGTCCACCTACCCTTACAGAAAGCACAAATGCACTCTCGTTCATTTTCAGGCAGCTGATTGAATTCCTTGTCCATGTCAAAAAATTTTAAATGACGCCCCACAATTTTTCAGATTTATTTGTTCGCAAAATATCATTTCTCTGGAACCTGTAATTACGTGTAATATGCGTAATTAAGTTCAATTCCGTTTAAATCTTGCATATATTTTAAATTCAATAACCTTTTGATGACGTCTTCAGTTGAGAATTTTATGGATTTCTTTATCTGGAGATCATTGTTACCCTATAATTGATTGAAGTCTTTAGATCTTTTATATTTGCCATCATTTTACTTCAGTTTCTTTTTTAATAAATATTTGTATTTTTAAATTTGAATTGAAAATGAAAATTTTTTTTGTTAATTTTTCAACATTAAAGTAATTTTAAAACCATATTGAATGTGTTATATTTTATCGCTTGAGACATGTCGGTCCCGAAACAAAATCGCTGTGATTCAGGGGCCGATGAGGTGGCCTCTTTTCGATGTTCTTTCTCTTGACAGCTCCGTTCAGTTTTTATTTAGTGCATTTCAGTTCAGTTCAGTTCGATTCTGTTTCTTTCTTCAGTTTTCCCCGTTCCAGGCGAATTCTTTGTTCCAGTCTATTGCGCCTCAGTAAACTGACGCACACGCAGTTTTATATGCATTTACATGGGCACCCATACACCTCTCGATATATAGATAAGGTCAAAATATTAGTTTTGCCATTATTAAAGAGAGTGCAGGGATATAAATAGTCGAGTATCAAGTTACTGATGGTCAATATCATGCTTAAAAAGTTCCCATATTATTATTACTATCGTAATATTTGTATTATTATCGTAATATTACTATTACTATTACTATTGTGATATTATTATTACTATTTCTATCGTAATATTGCTATTACTATTACTATCGTAATATTATATACGAACCCCTAGAACTTTCTGCACTATCGTAATATTATTACTATCGTGATATTACTATTACTATTTCTATCGTAATATTGCTATTACTATTACTATCGTAATACTACTTTACTATCGTAATATTATATATAAATATACTATTACTATTACTATCGTAATATTATACACGAACCCCTAGAACTTACTGTACTATCGGTATTCACAACACGTGCATTGCAGACTTTGTAGGCAGTAGATATGTGGCTTTTTATTTTCCACTGATAGCCCTGAAGCTACGTCAGATGCGTTGATAATAGATTATAATGGGAACTTATCGCTTTTGATTTTTCGATTCTGCGCTGCAGAGTTTTTACAGCGATTGTGGCGACCTTGAACTGCATTTGTTGTAATTGTGATTTGTATTTGCATTTGAATTTGTATTCATTCGTGTTGTGTGCTTTGATTTTATTTGGCTTTTCTGGTTGCGAAAACTCGTTTAGCCCGAAGGTTTCTCTTGTCTTCGTCTCCGGTTCTTTTTTGCGGTCGCCCAACCCCGATAATGTTAATATAGCAGCTAGCAGCGATCATGATCACGATCACGACGATTATCTCCATGCGGTGGTGCTCGCCGACCTGTTCTAAACATTTAAATGATATTTTAGCCTGGCTATGATCGCGATTGCATTACTCACGGCCTCAAAAGGCAATAAAAACAAAAGATGATGAGTCAGTATGTTTATTTATAATCTTATAGGGCCGTCTATAATTTCATTTAACCAACAGATCGTTGGACCTATCAAAAAAACAATCCCTAATAATAATAATCAAGAGGTTTTAGAAATAAAATCTACTATAATTTTGACATTAGAAAATACGACTTCTCAGTTCTCATCAGCTATGATAAATATATCAAATCAAAAGGTTATACTTTGGGTTGGAATTTACGCATTTTCAACATCCCAATTATTATAAAGGGGTTACGATATATTTAATAGGTATATTTAAGAATTGCTTTATGTTTTATTTAACTTCAACACATTTACAATTTTTACTAATTTATGTTTTCTTTTCTGTTTTTTTTTAGCTGATACCAATGCGCTTACTCGTGAGTATAAAATTAATATAGCATTCCAAAAGAGACTTACAAATGAATACCAACGTTTGCCGGAGACTTCCTCGATGATCCCTTCAAATTGAAAACACACAGATCACACTCTATCAGATTCTCACTATCTTGCACTAATCATAACCCTTCATCCTTCCCTACTAACTCGTCCATCAATCAATCAATCAATCAATCAATCCAATCCCGAACAAATCCATCCATGAATCTAATCCAATTCCCACCGAGCGGGCTATTGTGACGCGAACTGCTTGAAGTGCAGTCTCAGTCACTTACCGGAATCGGAGAACCTGCGCATAAGTTTGCTCTTCAACCTGACCCATATATATGCAAACCTGGTGCCGGAGATCAAGCGGCTGCAGCTGAGCAAGTATGGTCCGCTTCGTGGCTCCAGTAAGTCTGGATAGCAGGAGCAGGAGCAGGATAACTAAGCAGCTAGGCTTTAAAAACCATTCAAATTCGATTCATGCATTGCACTTAACTTTGAACTAATCACGTGTGTGTCCTCCTCTTTTCACAGTCAAGTGCATGTTCAAGGAGGCGCTGGCCAAGGAGGAGATCATCGATGTTCTGGTGGAATTCATGCTGGGCGACAATCCCGCCTCCGCACTGGAGAAGCTGCGGCTGGAGGGCAACACGGCCACCGTATGCGGCAAGGTCTTTAAGAACGGGGAGCCCACCTACAGTTGCCGCGAGTGCGGCGTCGATCCCACCTGCGTGCTCTGCGTCAACTGCTTCAAGCGTTCGGCGCATCGCTTCCACAAGTACAAGATGTCCACCTCCGGCGGCGGCGGCTGCTGTGACTGCGGCGATGATGAGGCCTGGAAGAAGGACCACTACTGCCAGCTGCATCTGGTCTGTTTCAAGTGCATCCTGTAAAAGCCACACACATAAATCACTTTTAATACTTGCATTTAAAGAGTGCGGGAAATGTTTGTGAGATTTCCAAGTACTATATGCAGGCTCTGTTTAATGTTTTATCACTTAATCACAAAAGAAGAAAATGTATAACGTAAATATTTAGTTGATTAACCTGCATAAAACAAAACATTTAGCCACTTTATTGGCATGCAATCTCATCACATTCGATTAGAGGCTCTTTCGCCTGACTGAATTATATAGGTATAATATTTATTTATATGAAATGCAGTAGATTTCATGAGTAATATTTAATTATATTGATTGAAGTAGTACCATTTTCATTAATTAAAATTATAAATACAAGTCCCCGGGTCTCAAAGTAATTATCTTTACGAATAGAGTTCAATCCACTAACACATTCACCTTCTTCTCACCTTTCAGGCGAATCGCAAGAATCCGCTGGAGAGCAAGATCCTAACGGACGCGGTGCTGGAGCGTGCGGAGATCTGCTTTGGGGCGATCCTGGCCTTCTGCGTCAACTACTTGGAGATCGAGCCGAACGCCAGTCTGCAGTGTCTGGACGGCAACGTGGAGGGCGGCGAGGTGGATGGAGCGCAGTACTGCACCGTGCTCTACAACGACGAGTCGCACACGTTCGACCAGGTGATACAGACGCTGACGAAGATCGCCAAGTGCAAGCACAAGGATGCCATGGAGATTGTGGCGGCGATCGATCGCGAGGGACGGGCAGTCGTCAAGTGCGATACCTTTAAGGTGAGCTACGAATATTTATCCTATCCTTTCCTATTTAACTTGGAATCCTTCGTGTTTAGGAATGCAACGACCTGAAAACAGCCATCGAGAATCAAATGATACCGCCGGCCGCCCTCATGGCGAATCCGCGCAACAACCAGTCACTGCGGACATCGGTGCTGCACATCGGGGCCGTGGCCTGCCAGCAGTTTGCCCTGCAGCTGCTCGGCTGGTTCCAGGAGTTCCTCGTGCGCCACTACCTCTTTCGGAAGACGTTCGCCGAGCTGGTGCAGCGCAAGCAGGAGGCCTTCTGCATCCGCCACATTCTCGAGTACGACGTCAAGCTGTGGAAGACGGCGCGCACCTGCTGGCACCGCCTCCTCATCTCCGGCATGCTGATGGAGTACGACAACAAGATGGTCCTCGCCCAGGAGTTCTCACGTCGCTATGCCACCATTGTGGAGGACTTTATCATCGACGATCACGACCACGCCTTCTCGATAGTCTCGCTCAGCGTCCAGCTGTTCACGGTGCCCAGCATCGCCCATCACCTGATCGCACACGAGGGCATCTTTGACAAGCTGCTGCACACGTTCTACCACGTGGCCATCGAGAAGTTCATCCAGAACAAGACCCTGCACTTCAGCAAGAACATCGCCAGCCTGACCTTCTTCAAGCGGGCCAACTACATCCTCTACGATCTGCGGTATCTGCTCAGCCTGAAGCCGGATGTGCTGAACAACGATCTTCGGAGCGGTTTTCTTGAAGGTGAGAGCAGCTGGGTTCCCTGAACTATTTTACATATTTACATTTATCCACCCGAACACAGGTTGCCGTGCTTTAATGCGCGTGCTAAACGTGATGCAGGGCATGGAGTCAATAACCAGGCAGACGGGCCAACACATGGACTACGAGCCGGAGTGGGAGTGCGCCTTTAATCTGCACATCAAGCTGGCCACCACCATCTCCCAGGTCATCGAGTGGGCGGCCGGTGATGTGAAGCTGCTGCGCAAGCTCTACAAGATGACGGTGCGGGCGCTGGTGAGCAACAGCTTCATTGTGGGTGGCGAGAAGACGGAGACAAGGAGTGTGGCCGGCTACGTGGCCAACTGCCTGATCTACGATGTGTCGGTGAAGCCGGTGTCCATTCACCTGCCCCTGTCGCGCTTCTATGCCGGCATCTATCTGCATCTGGGTGCCCACGACATGACCTACGACAGCCTGCAGACCGAAACGGAGGCGCTGAGCATAAAGTTGACGCCCAGGGAGATCATCGAACCAGTGCTTTGCACCCACGCGATGATCGCCCAAGTGGCCGCCGGTATGTGGCGTCGCAATGGCTACTCGCTGCTGCACCAACTCTACTTCTATCGCAACGTTCGTTGCCGCGTGGAGATGCTGGACAGGGATATTGTCTGCCTGCAGATCGGAGCCTCGCTGATGGAGAGCAACGAGTTCCTCATTCATGTGCTGAATAAGTTCAATCTAATTGCCTGGGCCCAGGCCACCTACGAGACGGTGCTGGCGGAGAATCCCGTTGACGATGAGTTCATGCGACAGCTGTCGATGATTGACGAGTTCCTCGAGCTGCTGATCGTGATCATCGGCGAGCGCTGGATGCCGGGCGTATCGATGGTGACGGAGGAGGATCGCCTGCGCAAGGAGATCATCCAGCTGCTGTGCACCAAATCCTATTCGCATTCGGAGCTGAGTCGAGCCCTGCCGGATGGGAATAGCGGGAATAGCGACAACATCTTCGAGGACGTCATCAACACGGTGGCCGTGTTCAAAAAGCCCGTCGGAGTCGAGAGCAAGGGCGTGTATGAGCTGAAGGAGCATTTGTTTGAGGAATTCAACGTGTACTTCTATCACTACACCAAGGAGGACAAATCCAAGGCCGAGGAACTGCAGCGGGAGCGGCGCAAGGCCAAGAAGCAGCTTGTCTGCTGCCCGCCGCCGATGCTGCCGCAGCTAACGCCAGCCTTTACGTGAGTCCACCGGGGGTTGGGTCTTTAATATATGTGCATCTACTTATGTATGTTTGTGTTTCTGCCCTTCCAGATCTATGGCCAACATCCTGCAGTGCAACGTGTTCCTCAGCATCTGCACATTGGTTATGGAACGAGCCCTGGACGCTCGCAGTCGCTCCTTCACCGAATCGCATCTCCAGAAGGTAATCGAAGTGACATTTACCTATGTATGTGCTTACATCATGCCTTGTTTTGTGCATTATCTTGCCACCAGATCCTCCACCTGCTGGGCTTCGCAATCCAGGAGGAACTGAGCGAGCACTATCCCTTCTTGAGCTTCTACGAGCGTTCCCAGCACTACGGAATCCTAGAGAAGTTGGACGATCTCGCCCGCTGTCCCAGGGTGAGTTGCACTAATTGCCCCCCAATGAAAAAGTAGACACTAATTAGTAATAATCTCCTATTCAGTTGGAGGCCCATCGCGACTTTGTACTGTGGACCATCAAGCGGTACAAGGAGCTGCAGGCCAAGCAGGCTCCCAGTGACGGCGGAGCAGGACCCAGTGGCTCGCAGCAGTGCGCCGGAGAGGAGCAGCCACTCAGCTCCGAGGAGCAGGCGCGCCAGGAGAAGGAGATACGCGCCCGTTTGGCGGCCGAACGTCGGGCCAAGATCATGGCCCAGATGCAGAGCGCCCAGAAGTCGTTCATGAAGAGCAATGCCGAGATGTTTGCGGCCAGCGAAAAGGAGCCGCCGACCAGCACAGGTGCCATGGAATGGGAGGATATACCCGCCGAGGGCGAGGAGGATGAGGAGCAGGAGGGCGCGGTAGCCCTCAAGCCGATGGTGGCTTGTTTGGGACCGGAGCGCCGCTACTACCAGGGCAGCGAGGCAGTTTTCAAGTGCATCCTGTGCTTCGAGAACTGTGCCATCAGCCGGAGCGGTCCGCCGCTGGTTAGCTCGGCCTTCGTCCAGACCTCGCGGGTGATCTTCACCACGCCCAGTATGCGCACCGGCCCCAGTGCCCTGCACATGAGCTGCTGCGGCCATGTGATGCACCACAGCTGCTGGCAGGAGTACTACAGCAACGAGGAGTCCAAGGAGCAGCGTCGCCCGCACCGCAATCGCGTGGCCCTCAGTCAGGCGCACAACGTGGAGTTCCACTGTCCGTATTGCCGAACCTTGAGCAACACCGTGCTGCCGGTAACCGAGGCGTTGCCCGCCTTCTCGACAGCTCCGTCGGCCAGCGATAGCTATCTGCCACTGGACAGCTTCGTGGAGATCATGCGCACCCTGGCCGTCGACTTGGGCGCCATGAAGGACGAGGAGATGTGCCAGTTCCCCAGTGTGTCCAGCATCCTGCGAAAGTCCGGTGTGGTCGGCGACATGGCGCAGTTCGAGCGGAGCGTCCAGCTGATCAAGGATCCACCCAAGCTGCATGCCAACTACAGCGATGTGATGGCCTTCTTGAGCAAGGCCCTAATGAACGCCCTGCAGAGTCAGCAGCCGAAGGACCATACGGCCGGCACCGCTCTGGATCCCGACAGCATCGAGTTGGTGCCCATGCTGTGGAACACGTGCAGCTACACGCTGCAGGCGCTGGAGATCTACTTGTTCGAGGTGCAGAAGCCACTGAAGGCCGAGCTACCGATGCGACACCAGAGCTGTGCCATCAACTTGGTACGGGCGTGCTCGCGATTCGCCGCCTCGCGCTGTAACTTTGAACTGGAACTGGGCGAGATACCCTTGTCGCCGTCGCTGCGATCACAGACGGAGTACTCCGCCCGACTGCTGAACGAGATCTTCAACCAGAAGGGGAAGAGTGTGCTCGAGTGGGACTGCTTCCGCATGCTGGTGCCGCTGCAGTTTGGCGTGCTCAATCTGATGACCGCCGAGAATGGTGAGTGTGTTGTGTGTGTGTGATTTAATCAGTAGTAACTTTGACTTACTCTAAACATTTTATGTAGCCGCTCAAACCGTCATACCCAGCGGCAGTATGTTCGACTTCTACTTCCTGCAGACCATGTTCCTTGCCCAGCTGACCAAGGCGGTGCTCTGCTTTGATGTGGACAAGGAGCAGGCCAAGCGGGCGCAGGTATCGCCACATGCCGAACTTACGCAATTGGCCTACGTGGAGCAGTTGCCGGCCAGGATTCGGGACAATATGGTGGCCTTCTATCGCCGCTACAACATCCCGGCCCGAGTGCTGCAGAGGAATAAGCAGCGGCAACTGGCCGAGCAGCAGCAGCAGCAAAAGGAGGGGGATCAGCAGCAGGAACAGCAAATGCAGACGACTGTGGTCATACCCTGCGAACTGCAGCATTTGGCCATTTTGCTCGAGTACGTGCAACGTCAGATGAGCTCCTTCCTGCGCTGCGCCTGCCTCTTCTACCGCTGTCTCACCGACGTCGACTTCCCGGACACGTTTCCCACAGATCAGCCGGATCGCTTCGAGCTGATGTGCCAGTACCTGGGGCTCGAGCCTCAGCTGGGCGTGTACTTTGACATGGAGACGGTCTACGCCACGATGATGCACTCGTTCGCCTCGCATCCGCACATTGGCCGCGAGGTGGATCAGCGCTGTCAGCCGGAACCCCGTCCCTCCCTGATGCTGGAGCCCTGCCTGCGGCCGCTGCCGCGCTTGAAGCCGCTGTTCGACGATTACAGCGATCTGATCAACAGCGTGTCGGACATCTTCTGTCCGAACAACGAGCGCGAGGAGATGAAGACGCCGACGATGTGTCTGATCTGCGGCTCGATACTGTGCGGTCAATCGTACTGCTGCCAGCCGGAGTTGGGCAAGATGTCGGTGGGGGCGTGCACCCATCACGCTCACGCCTGCGGCGCTGAGGTGGGCATCTTTTTGCGCATCCGCGACTGCCAGGTGGTCTATCTGGGCCGGGGCAAGGGATGCTTTGTCCCGCCGCCGTATCTGGATGAGTACGGCGAAACGGATATGGGCCTGAGGCGAGGAAATCCACTGAGACTGTGCCAGGCGGCCTACAGCAGGATTTTCCTGCAGTGGCTGGGCCATGGGCTGCACGAGGAGATCGCCCGGCTGAACGACAACACCAATGTGGCGGTGACGCAGTGGCATCACATGTAGTCCTCCGCAGACACCGAGGACGGCGACGACGACGGAGGAGCAGCAGCAGCGGGCAGGCGGCAGCAGCGAACAGGCAATGGCGGCAGTCAATGTGATTATTACATACTAACATTAGGAGAGCCTATTTATACGTCTAAGCATTTTACTACTTATCCGTTTTGGAAGAAGCGCCCACTCATCCAGGCAATCACCCAATTAGCACCAGCACCATGCCCATCCACAAGCCACGTACACACCACCTCCCCAACTACACACTCCACCACCAACACCTCCACCCAATCCTGTCCAGAAGCGGCCCCCAATCGACGATCGTAACGATTGTATAACAACTTTCTTCTTATTAATTAATATTAATACATTATACTATTATTATGATTTTTTTTTCGAACTAACGTTAGAGTACTTGTTGATAGTTTGAGCGGCCCAGCGCCCTCCTCTAGTTATATACATATATATAATATCATATGCTAAATATATAACGACTAGGTTAGACTTTTGCCCAGCACTTCAGATGTCGCAGCAGCAAAAGGAAGCAAAAAAAATTACGTTAAAATAAAAGCGATAACATGTATATCCTGCTCTCTCTCTCTCGCGCGCGGCCCCACTTGATGTATATATATTGTCCCGATCTTTGAGTGCCGATGATCCTAACCATGTTGAGGTCCTATTTTTTTGGCGTTTGTTGATTTGTACATTTAGTTAGTGTAAAAATATTGATACCGATTAAGAGTATGTCCAAAATTTGTTGTTCCCCCGCCAAATTCAAGCGGTCCACCCACAACCCACCTCCCCCAACCACACACACACACCCTCACCTCACCCCAACCCACCCAACCCACAATCGCCCTCTCTTACAGAACCCCGCTTTTGTACCCCATCTCACTCTAACCCGAGGAACACAGTAAAATTAGTCAAATCATGATTACTTGATCAATATACTTAACACCCTATACGACTATATATTTACATATTAACAAGCGTATATATATATATTATAGATACATAACACGCATATTTCTTTTTATGTATTGTACAACAAACAACTAAATCGACTATGTATGTGAAGTTCAAGCAAAAAGAAATAAAAATGTTCTTGAAAAAGTAAATCTACAAAATGAAACATCAAAAAAATGAAAAAAAAAACAGAAATAAAATGCAAAGTTTGCAAAATTTTAGTGATATTCAAGAAGTGTGTTTGCGTTTTTAATTGGTGACTGAGCTATTTTGGTTCCAAACTTAAACAGAAATCTATAGAGTGGTTTTTAATAATCAATAAACTAAACAAAAAACAATAAATTTTAAACTGTAAAGCCCTTGAGAATCCTCAACTTTTTACATATGTATGTGCCTATCACATATATTTGTTACTTTTGAAAGGCGTTTGTAGTATTTTAAAACATTTTTTAAATGATTGGGGATCCTTTTTGGACAAATTATATGAAAATTCATGTTAAAAAATGTTCTTATCATTATTATTATTATAATTTTTTATATCTATTATTTAAAGAAACACAGCATTTATTTCTAACGAAATATTTGTAAATAGTTTTATTGTTTTACTATTAAACTCTGGGTTGTCTAGACAATCAAGTGTGGATAAAAACCTCATAAACATAATACATAAATGCAAAACCAATTGCGTCGAATGCGTATAAAAATTACATTAATATTATTACGAAAACGCGAACTTAGCTACAATTTGATGCTCTGCGTGGCCGTGTCTAACTGTTGGTTAGTTCCTCGTATCTAGTAAAACGCTAGATAGTTACAAAAAACAAGCTATGTTGAAGACAAATGGCATATACTTAATTACTCAAATTAATTGTATCTTATGGTTATGTACAATTTGGGGTTTGAGAGAGAATGATTATATACAGAAAATAATGTAAGAAAAAAAAAAAAGTATTTTCGTTGGCTAAACCTATTCGATATATTGGAAAACTCTCAAAATGTTTCGTTAAAAGTAATGCTAAACGCATATATTCCCCTAATCATTGCGAATAAATTCAGAATATCTACAGAAAGAAATGCACAAGACAGCTGGACATCCAATCGACTACTTGATGATGATCTCCGCCGGCGGCAGGATGTTGTCCTTGTACAGGCAGTACCAGATGCTGGAGTACCAGATGGTGCGATCCACCCACTCGCTGCCCGCCAGGACATGACCAATGAACGGAGCATCTCGCGATCTGTGGGGCAGAAATATTGATCTTTAGTTTTGCCCGGATTAAGGACTGATTCGAGAACCCACCTCATGATCTGGGCCTGCGTACGCTCCACAAAGGTGATGGCCCAACTCCAGGGAAAGTCCCGCTTGCGCTCGCAGCCCAGATACGCCGTGCTGCTCTGCAGGAAGACCTCCCGCACAATGGTCGTCTTGTCGTTCTTGTCCTTCTTGGACACGACAATCTTTCCGTCCCGCAGCTCGCACTGCAGCGTCTTGAAGGTCTTCGTTCGCGAGTCGGCGAAGCGCAGCTCCTTGCCGGGCGTTACGGTGGCCAGATTCTTTACCGCCCGCTGGATCTCGCGCAGCATCTCGACCGGCCGCACCACCAGGTAGTTGTGCTTGCGATCCTCCTCCGGCCAATAGGACCAGTTCAGGATGACATCGAACACCTTGGTGTCGTGGTGCAGCGGTCGCTCCAGGCTGTCGTTCAGGATCACCTCGTACAGGGTCAGCTGGTGGGTGGGCAGCTGCATCTTGGCCGAGTACTCGCGGCACAGCTCGTAGGCCGTCTTCGTGGGCGAAATGGTGGCATTCACCTGCGTCTTCTCCTGTTTGGAAGCGGAAGTGGAGTTACAAAGGTGTTGATATTGGTTTCTTAATCCATTTTAAACGCACCTCTGTTTTATTGTCAGGATTGGGATTGAGGCTGATCCAGATCTTGATGTCCCCGGACTGCTTCACCGCATCCTTTAGCGTTTCGGCAGCCGCATAATACTTCTGCAGACACGCCAGCATGGCCTGCTCCCGTTTCTATGTGAAATATATAGGTGTTTCATTGAATAGGAGGTGCTTAAATGGAACTTACCACTTCATCGGCACTGCAGGGGAACAGATTCTTGTAGAGCACTATCAGATCGCTTAGCACATCGGCCTCCTTCTGCGAGTAGATAAGCTCGTCGCTCTGTGGATTACAGGATGGCAGGAAATATATTGGTGTTCATTAAACTTTAATTTAATTTTTATTACTAAGGGTAATTATTTAAAAAATGCAACAAAAATATCTCTAAACATAAATGTCAAAAATTGTCTGAGAAAATTAAAAACAAATATAATAAACAACGTTTTAAGCTTTAAAATTTTACTCAATATATGACTTTTGCAATGCATAAATAATTTTACGTAATGCAAGATTTATATGAGTGATTCTTTGTGAAATTTATTGAGATTTTCTTCCCTTACAATATTTAAATAGGATTTTAAAAAAAATATATATTTACCAGACACTAAGAATTAAATTTTTTAATATTTTGGGTTAAAAAAAGTATAAGAATACGCAAACTTATTGAGATTTTCTTCCCTTACAATATTTAAAATGGATTTTAAAAATCTATTTACCAGAAATTTAGAATTAAATTTTTTGGGTTAAAAAATACGCAAAAATTATTATTTTGGCCAAGCTTTCAGATAAAAATAGCACCCTTAATAGTTTCAGTGCAAAATATAGTCCAAACTTGAAAGAAAAATATTTAACCTCAACTTAACTGGAGGATAGTTTGTTTTTCCTTTTTTAAAAATCCTATTTAAATGTTGTAATAATAGTTTTAGTGCAAAATATAGCATAAACTTGAGAGAAAAATATTTAACCTGTACTTAACCGGAGGATATTTTTTTTCTTTTCTAAAAATCGTAATAAAATGGTGTAATAATGATAAAAATGATAAATCGTTTTAAGACTATAAAAAAATCTGGATACGTTTTACAAAGAATATCTCATCTATGTATATTACTTATTAGGGGTTGCTATATACAGAAAGTTATAGTTTGATTGGGATTTAATTACGCGATGTCCCTACTATTTTGCATTAATCCATTACTTACCTTTTTGGCCAGCAGCGTGGGACCCCAGATCATGGTCAGATTCTGTACGCTCATCTTGTTCTTGGCCTGCTGCGAACTGATGAACACCAGGTGGCCCACAATCCGGCGCAGCGTTTCGCGCTCGATGGCCGACAGTCGGCCGAGTAGCTCCCGGTAGATGGGTATCTTCTCGGTGGCCACCGCCAGTTCGGTGACAAACACAAAGCTATCCGTCAGCTTGCCCAGCAATCGTTCGGGTAGGTCGCGCATGAAGCGCTTCAGGACATTCGCAACATCGTGCTCGTTGTACTCGTTGCGAGTGATCTCCACATTGAAGGCGTCCGCCCGGAAGGCGCTCATCAGCTTGTGCATGGAGTTCTCCGAACCGGACTTGCGGTAAATGCCCTCCGACATGGAGCCATGGATGTACACAAAGTTGATGCACTTGTCGACAATCACGGGCACATCGTAGCGCGTCAGCTGCTGATCGCCCAGCGAGAAGCCATTGTTGTGGGCCACCTCGCGGATGATGTGCCGCCAGATCTTCGTCTCGCGGGCAGAGCTCATGATCATGTAGACCGCATAGGGCGGGCAGTCGATCATCAGCATGGGACCGCTCTCCACATGCAGATTATCGATGGACTCGTCGCTCTCCTTCAGCACTATTTCAAAATATGAGCAAAGAAAATTATAAGATAAATATAAATACTATATTTTTGATACTACAAAATGTTAATGTGACATTAAAAAAATTAAAACATTTTTTTATACTGATTTTGAGCAGCGGTCAAAAGTTCCAGTGTAGAATTTCAAAGAAAGAATTAACCGCGAATTCTTTAGAACAAGGAAAATATTATGACCTGTCTATAATTTGCAAAGGTAACACAAATATATCATCTTATCCTATAAATCTACAGGCTACAACCGCTATAGGTTTCACTCTATAAATCCATAGATTGTGATTCATCTAAATAAATATAAAGAATAAAATACTACCGCGAATTCTTTGGGAAAAGGGGAAAATGTCAAATGGTAATATCAAAAATATTTAAAAAGTATTAATCATTCATTAATATCAACTTGTACTATTTCTAATATCTAGTTTTTTGAATATTATCAAATTGATACCAATAATATCAAATACAGCGAATTCTTTAGAAAAAGGAGAAAATGGTAATATCAAGGTTTTATTATATAAAACTATTGATTGCTTCATCTAAATAAATATAAATAAAAAAAATATAAATATAAATCCATAGATGGATTCATCTAAATAAATATAAAGAATAAAATACTACCGCGAATTCTTTAGAAAAAGGGGAAAATGTCAAATGGTACTATCAAAAATATTAAAAAAGTATTAATCATTGATTAATATAAAATTTTACTATTGGTAATATCTAGTTTTTTGAATAATTTCAAATTGATATGAATAATATCCAATTTGTTTTTTCTCAGTCATTGAGTTTCCTCCAAGGATCCCTTACCTATGCAGCGAGCCTTGCGCAGGTCCATCTTCTCCACGTTGCCATTGGCCTCGGTCACGAAGATCAGGCGTCGCTGGCTCTTGCGGAGCACCAACCAGGTGCCGCTCCACTCCGAGGTGATGGAGTTCTGCGGAGGATTACATTGATTACGATGCTATGATTCAATGATTGCTGGCACACTCACCTTGAGGTAACACCAGCCGGCACGATAGTAGTGACAGGTGTACTTCACCGGCAGACTGTTGGTCAGGCTCTCGAGGATCTTCTGCATCCAGACGCCGCGCTCCGACTCCTTGCCGACGCCATAGAGATGCGAGACCCGCTGCTGCTTCACATTGCCCGACGAGCTGCTGGTCATGAGGAGATTGGGATTCGAGGACATGGCATCGCCGGCCGCCCCATTGCCGTTCTTCGGCTGCGACGTGGTGATCTCGAAGCAGTAGAAATGGGTGGCCGTATCCGTCACGCGGCTATTGCTCACACACTGCAGCGTGGTGATCGTGTCCAGCGGTATCATTTCGCGCGGCGTCTTCATCTCCTGGTCGAGGAACGTCTGGAACTGGCGATCCCTGAGTATGGCCTTGCGGTTCTGCATCTCCTTCAGTATGTCCTCGACGACGCCCGAGGGGAAGCGCACCAGCGGACCCTCGTAGCGGACGAGCAGCGGCGACAGACTGGGACGCGGCACCATCTGGAGGGCCACCCGCAAGTCCGACTGCCGCTGGTTGGCGCCACGGAAGCTGGCCTTCCGCTTCATCGCGTCCATGCGCAGCTTCACATTGGAGATGGCGTTCATGGTCTGGCGAAAGCGGGAGCCGATGGTGGAGCGATTCTCTCTCTCTGCTGCTGCAGCATCCTTGCTGCCACCTCCGCTGCTTCCACTGCCGATGGCCTCCAGGTAAGTGGGCGGACTGTCGCCCTCGATGGTTGGTCTGCCAGCAGCAGCAGCATCCCCCTTTTCGGGCACAAACCAATTGGTGCGGTTACGCGAGGCACTGGCCAGGTCAACAGAGCCACCCTTGGAGTGGGCCACCTCCACCGCTGGCATGCGGCTGAGATAGGGACGCGCCCGCTCCTCATCCCGCATCCTCTCGCGATCCTCGTCCAGCATGTTCTCCATGCTGTCGCTGAGCAGCTGGGCATTCTGGTGCACAATCTGTGGCGACTTGGGTGTGGTGGTCACACTCGAGCTGGCGGAGGTGGTGGGCTCCTCCTCGGAGGTGCACATGCTGACGTCGTCCTGCTCCGCCTTCACCGTGCCGTAGGTGTCCTCCTCGAGCAGATGCTCCAGCAGAAGCAGCTCGTTGCTCTTGTTGGACCTGGCCAGCGTGGAGCTCTTCCTGCACAGCGGATCGAACTCCTCGATGAGCGCCTGCGGCAGCGGCATTCCGCCAACGGCGCCGTCCAGCTCCGAGTCCTCGGTGATGCAGGCCAGCTGCTGCTGATCCGCCGCCACCTGGTTGGGTGTGAGCACATTGCTGCGACTGCTGCCGGCGGTGGCCATTTCAAAGAGTTTGCCATAGGTGGCCTCCTGGTTGGCGTACACCGGCTCGGGTGAGGAGTTCTCCTCCTCCTCCTCCGCTCCCTCCTCTTCCCCGTTGTCGTTGTAGAACTCCCAGGAATCGCTGCGCTCCGGTTGCGGAGCCTTGGCCTCCTCCTCGGCAATCTTGGCCGAGATTAGCAGCGATTCCTCGCGTTCTGCGGCCGCCGCCGCCCGATTGAGCTCCTCCAGCTGGGCGGAGTCGACGGGCGGACGACGCAGCTCGATGTGTTCGTAGTTCTTGCGCCGCTTCTGGCGCACCGGCGGCTGTAGTGCGTCCAGTCGGAACTGCGCCGGCTGCTGGGAGAGGCGGGGTGGCGGAAAAGCGGGCATGGGCAGGCACGGTGAGTCCCCATCCCCATCCCCATCCCCATCGCCATCGCCATCGCCATTGGAGGAGCTGCTGCTCAGCTGGCGCTGCTGCTGGCTGCGCAGCTGCACCAGTTGGGCGGCCTCCTGGGCGAGATTCCTGGCCAGCGGCGAGGCTGTGGGCGAGGGGCGTGACCGCAGCGCCTCGTCGTAGCTGGGCGGCTTGCCCTGCGCCGCTCTGGGCACCTCGTAGCAGCCGTCATCCTGCTCCTCCTCCTGCTTCCTCTCCTGCTGCAGTTGCTCCTTCTTCTCGCTGGTTTCGCGCAGATCGGCGAGACCACCATTGCGGTTCAGGGGACTCGAGAATTGGATGGCACTGAACACCTCTGTATTGGGCATCGTCCGCCGCCTGTCCAGATCCATTTCTCCACATCCAGATCCCTCCGCCTGGTTAAGGTCCGCCGCCTTGTTGTTGTCCTTGCTCCTGCCCAGACTGAAATTGGAGCCGAATCGCTTGCCGGCATGCTTCAAACTCCGGCCAGCGTCCGCGCCCATGGTGCTCAGCGCCTCCGTGGAGCTCTTGAGGTTCCTGTCCAGTCGCTTCTTGGCTCCCTTGGCCTTGAACGTGATCCGCTCGCCGATGGCTTCGCCCAGCAGCTTGGAGGTGGTGCCCAGCGAGCGCAAGAGGTTGCTGCAAAAGGGTTTCGATTAGTTTGGGTGCTTTAAAATGTATGCTAAAAGTAACCCAATCCCCTGAAGGTTAGTAAAGAAAATCCAAGAAAACATTTAGCAGAAGTTGTTAGACCACAAAAAGTTTCGGGTTTAATGGGGGATCAATTAGATGTTTTGCTTGTCGTAAGTTTAGGTGAGATTCAGGAATGCGCTAAAATCCAAAATCAAAAACCAAAAAAAAAAAAAATTCAAAATCAGAAACCAAAACCCATATAAATCATAAAAAGTTTTTTAAATTATCCCAAATATTATTACTCCTTTCCATTATATGTTATCTAAAATCTAATCTTAAATCTTAATCTAAAATCTAAAATCTACAAAATCTATAAAATCTAACAAATCTATAAAATCTATAAAAATTATCCCAAATATTATTATTCGTCTTCCTTATATGTATGTATCTTAACTTTATACCTTAATATATTTTACTTGATTGGTAAGATTCAATAATTCAAAAATCCAAAACCAAATCCAATAAAAATCCTAAAAAATATCCTAAACTAACAAATTATCCCAAATAATATTATTATATCTTATATCTTAACTTTATACCTTTCAGTGCTTTATTTATTTTTAAACAGTTCCCTGTTTTGTTCCGTTCCTCTACGCGGATTCCCAACGATTGATCTTGAAAACCATTTCCGACCACACAAAACTCCGATTGGAGTGTGAAAAACGATCTTGAGATTTTCCGTTCCACTATTTTTAGACAGCGCCGCTTGTCATTGATCTTGAACAGACGGACGCCTGGCTATTTATACTCTCTATAAGGATGGATCCCATCTCTATTAACCGATGCAGCGGGCGGGGCGGAAGTGATCTCGGAAAGAGACATCCAGATATTCGGGGGAAGTACATAAATCAAAAGGGATGTTACCACATTAAACCCCTAATGTGCCGGTCCCAGAAATAGATCCCATTCCTATGTAAGTGATATGCTAATGATTTTTGAAGCAGCTGGAAGGAACTTCACTTCCTTAAGCTGCGTTGTCTAAAAAATTCCACATTAAGTCACTTTGTATTTTAAAATATATACATACATGTGTATATCTAACATTAAAAAAGCCAACGAAAGACCGAATAAATTCTCGATAAGACACTTATCGTCGAAAAGGAGGCCTAATAAACCAGATAAACTTTTTAGCAAATTTGTACAGCAATGCCGAAACAAAAATGTGATTATTTTATTGTGTTTGTTTTGCCTTTAAATATTTACCCGAGCGGCATTTTAATGGTGCACATTAAATAATTAAACCCATAACCAAAAATCATAGGAAAACATTAAAAGCTATTAAGCCGTAAACCGTTAAAAAATTTTTAAAAATACCAAAAATTATTTTACCCAAAAACACATTTATAATCGTTGTGTACTAAAATATACTATATGTAGTATTAAAATTGACATTAATATAATACTAAGTAATATAAACTCTATACTCAGTGGTATAATTTTCATTCTAAAGTATAAAATTTTAAGGAGTGAATAAATACTTTTGAAATGATATAGTATTTACTTTTTTTCCTTAATATCCAGATATTGATGAAGAATAAATAATAAAATTTCAAATTTAATTTTATTATTCAATATTTTATAATTTCAAATTAAATTTTTTTATTGAGTACACCCAAAAACACATCTCTGATCGTTGTGTTAAAAATATACTAGATGTAGTATAAATATTGGCATTAATATTATACTAAATAATACATAATTTTAATACTTCTGAAAGTATTTATTATTATACTCCTTATTTTATTCAGGGGTATCATAGAAATCTCTTCCAACCGAAGATGGTGGATTCAGTGCGGTTTTTGGTTGGAAATAATTTCTGTGACACTCTATGACTATTTTTTTGAGTGCAATTTATATTGTGATACCAAATATGTATGTTCTCAGTTAGTTTAGTGACCATTCTTAAAACCAGTAAGGGAAATCCATCAAACAACTTAAGACCATCAAACAACTAGGGAGAGTGCAAGGCTGAGAGTGGACAAATGGTGGGCAATGTTTACTTGTCATCGTCGCCATCTTGGCTGCCGGAGGACTGTTCTGCGGAGGATTCTGCCCGTGGATCGTCCCCATTCGGATCCGTATCCGGCGACTGCGACTGCAACTGCGGAATGGCTGAATCGATGGCTGAATCGTCTACGTACCCGGGTGACTGCGACTTGAACTTGCCGCTCTGGGAGCTCTCGCTGCAGTCCAGCGACACGTTGGACGCGTACCGCGATCCCTCCTCGCGATCCTCGTCCGGCCTTCCCAACGTCCGCCCGCTGGTGGTGGACACCTCGCTGCAGATCGAGGTACGCTGATCGTTGGGCAGGATGTTGAGTGGCTTGGGCGGCACTTGTGGCGCCGCTCGCAGAATCCTCAGCGGCACCTCAGCCTCCAACTCGTCGGGATCGGTATCCTTATCCTGATCCTGATCCTCGACGGGTGTCAATCGCTGGCGCGGCGCTGGCCTCGGTGTCGCATACAACGGCTCCTGGACATTCTCATTGGCATCCGGACCGTAGATCGGCTGCTGACTATCGCAATTATTCTCCTGCAGGATCAACTTGTTTTGCCCACTGGACGGCAGCTTCTTTTCAGCACAATTGCCGTGCAGATTCTCCGCATTTATGTTGAGCTTCTTGATGTTGTTATTGTTGATATTGTTGTTGCCACTGTTGGGTGGCCGGATCTCGATGTTTTCATAGTTGGCGGGACGCAGCTCCGGGTAAAGGCGACGGGGGGCGGGCACAGGACGCGCCTGCTCCATGGTGGAACCTAGAAACCAATAGAGATAACAATTGGATTAGATATTCAATTACTTTCAATCACTATTGTCATGCACAAAGAATGATATGCGAGCACATTATTTCTTGAATTGAGAACAATCGTTCTTGAAACCCAATATCCGATCAAAATGGATAATAAATTTAATATATTTTTGATAAAAAATATACTACAGACTAAACTAATAGTTACTGGATGACTATTATCATGAATAGAGAGTTATATGAGAGCAGATTATTCTTGAATTGAGAACATTCGTTCTTGAAACCTGATATCCGATAAGAATTGATCAAAAATTCAAAATATTTATAATATAAAATATACTATTGACTAAACTAATAATTTTTTGATGACTATTGTCATAAGCAGAGAGTTATATGAGAGCAGATTATTCTTGAATTGAGAACATTCGTTCTTAAAACCCGATATTTTATCGAAATGGATACAAAATTCAATATATTTTTGATAAAAAATATACTACTAACGAAAATAATAGTTATTCGATGACTATTGCCATGAACAGAGAGTTATATGCGACCACTTTCTTCTTGAATTAAGAAAATTAAGTTTATTTAACACCTTATAATAACAATATACCACTAATGTTTCGTTTTTAAGTTATACAATGTAAACTCAGACAGTTTAACTTGAACTTAGCACATTCAAAGCATTTTTAGAAAACCCATAATTTCGGTTTTTTAAGAACATTTTTTAAATCTGCTGAGAGCGTCAGAATTTTCTCTGTGTACTAATGATAAATAAGAATGTTATCGGAAACGCCCTAAATAATTGTTTTTTCAAACTATACCTTTAAACTATATGCCAGGTAGAACCTAGGGTAATATATTGATCCAGGTAATATCTTCAATATTTTTTCAAATATTCCCCAAACCATAAAAACTGTCATATTTTAAGGTTTATCCCAATGCCTGCTTAACTTTAAGGGTTATTTGGATAGTATTGCCTGAGGATTTTGGTTCTGCTTAAGGGGTCTACCCTAAAGACCCTAATTAGTACAGGTATCTACTTGAAGTTTTGGGTACCTAACCTGGGGATTCCTAGGTAACCCCGTCTGGTATATAAAATGTAGACCCCGCTCGACACCTCACACTTGCCACCAGTTAACCGAACTATCGACATGTCCACCAGCACCAGCAGCCTGTCCCAATTCTATCAGTCTTCACTGACTTTCTGGAGTCACCTGATCCATTTGCTGCTGCAGTTCATCCAGATCAACTGCTGGAATCACTCAGAAATACGAGAGCAGAAGGAGGAACTCCGGTCACCCGGAACCCAGGCAATCTCACCCGAAATGGAGGCCTTTGTGGCAGAGCAGCAGCGGCGGGTACAGCGGAAGGCCGAGGAGTACGCCAAAGTGGAGCTACTGCATCGCCTGCTCGTCCAGCAGCAACTGCAGGAACTGGAGCAGCGGCGTCGCATTCGATTGGCCCTCGCCCGCCGGCGTCTAGATTACTCGGGCTGAAGACGACGAAACCCCCGCGCAATTAGCGCTCATAATTTATTTAGATTTATAATTTACGCCTAGATTATGCCTAAGTATTTTTGCAATTTTTTAAGTGGCCACCTAATGAGCCACTCAAATAAGAAAAGCTAAATAAAAAAACGCCGAGAGTGCGAAAATTAAAGACACGTGTTTGCATTTCTTCTTGAACGATCAACGATCAACTATGAGCATTCGCCTCCTCGATCGGTCATCATTAATTTTCCCCCCGCACTCACCGACGACGCGCTTTCACTTTCCGCTTTCAAAGTCAGCGCTTTTCAGCCGATTATTTATTCAGTTGGATTGAAGACGAAACAGAGATTTGAATAAACATTATTCAAGCAGCTCGAGAGTGCAATTATCAGCAAATTTGGCGACTGCCAGCCCAGAAAGACAGCTATATTGTATACCAGGATTTCTTATAGATCACCATTTTTATAAAATAATTTCATGATAAATATTTTTCAAACTTAAAATTGTAATTTATGTTTTAAAATACATACGTTTAAATGGAAAATATATAGTAAAAATATATAATAAAATAAAAGTTGTATGTTTTTATTCCAAAGCCATAGAAAAACAAAAGGTCTTCCAACTTATAGATTGTGTGAAATATTTGAAGGATCGATGGTATTTTTACACAGTGAGAGTTAACAAAGAATTTAACACTCTAATTGAGCATTTTTTACTCAAAATATAACCAAGTACTCACTTTCAGTCCAAAAATCCATTTATTTTCACCAATTTCAACCTTGTTGAATGCTCTATATCAACCTTGTTGAAGGCTCTACTTTAACAAGATTGAAATTGAATGCTCCATTTCAACAAGGTTGAAATTGGTGAAACTCTATGGGTTTTTTCCAAAATTTGTACTGAAAATCAGCACATCCTCACATTGAGAATATAAATACTCAAATACTTAATTGAGAATCTAAATACTCAATTTGAGAACGTTATCTTTCTCTGCTCTATTTCAACCTTGTTGAATGCTCCATTTCAACAAGGTTAAAATTGGTGAAACTATATGGGTTTTTTCCGAAATTTGTATTGAGAAAAGAAATACTCAAATACTCAAATATAAATACTAAATTGAGAATCTAAATACTCAATTTGAGAACGTAATCTTTTTTGATTAACTCTCTGTGCACATCTTCTTTAGGAATATCTTCTTCACATCCCATTCCCAGCTGCATACTCTTTAGAAATTAAGCCTTTACGAGTGAAGGATGTGGCATTTGAGACTTGTTTACATCACCACTTCATTGGGGCCTCCCATTGTTTTCGCTGTACTTCCAATGCAGTTCCCTGAACTTTTCAACTCTCGACAGAGTCCAAAGTGGGGGCTCCCAATCAGATCGGATGGGATGGAATGGGATCGCAAAGAGTGGACCATCTGGGCAGTCCGGGAATTGCTGTCGTTGTCGCTTAAGTGGTCGCCCTACTTCAAATGGGAGTTCTTCTTCCATGGGCCTCTCGATGATTTTGTTTACAAACGTTTAAACTTTAAACGAACCCACCATTGTTGCGGTTATTGTCGCACATTGCGCCGGATAAGTTGAATGAATGAACTTGATGGATGACTCACATTAGATTGGACCCCATACAGTACTTTGTGTTCCAGGAAAATGAACTAGAACTACTACTACTACATACGTCGCCTTTTTCGTGTCTTCTCTTCGATGATTAATCGAATTTCAAATATTACTCTCTCACATACATACATATATACTCATAAAGTAACCGAGTGCTGACCAAGTGAATCAATTGTTTTGCCACTCACAATCATCAATCCACATTCAATTACCCAATTCTCATCTATCTACAGTGCGTTCCGCAGTTTTAGATGATAATATATAGTTTAAAGTAATATTAAAGTTATTAATTTTTAAAATTTTCTAACTTTGTTTTAGAATAATAAGGTCATTCAGTGATCCATTATTGAATAAGTTAGAGTTCTTCCTTGAATTAATAACTGGGGAAGGCCTTACAAACTGTTTTAACTATTTGTTGTTCAGTTTATCGTCCCCATAGATATAACTGAAATGTGTCACACTTTTGTGTGGAGAGATGGTAACGAATTGTACCTTGTATATGCCTTGAATATACCCCTTTTAGTATAAAACTCTCTCTTTATATATACATATATATATACAGTTGGTTCAGTTATCGTTCGTATTTATAGTGGCCGGGCAGAAAGAGCGATAACAATGACGAGCCACCCAACAATGATAATTATTTAGCGCTGAGTGCCTCTATAGATCATGAATGGCCGGCGATAGATGGCCGTGTCTGGAGGCCCTTTAGAATTACGGCGGAATGGTAGAATCCAGCTTTATCAGCCACATGCAAACTGCAATTATTTTGATTGATTTCCCCATGGGAAATATCATTGCGCATTATTGAAAACGAAACTGAAAGTCCCCATATGGCTCTTCAATAATTATTCAACGATAATGCATTGAATGCATTCTGATTTTCATTATTATATGGTTTCTTACAACACAGAGCTTAGACAGAGAAAAAAAAAACACCAAAAATAGTCATACATCTGGTATTTTTTCATATCAATTTTGGTCCGTTATGTGTTCATATCAAAATGATATTAATATTAATTTTCAAAAATTTTCGGTAATTAAAAAATTGACTTTTTCAATTGTTTTTTTTTGCTGAATCGTTTGACCCCCATTTTGACCACCTTTTAGAAATTTTAAAAAGTCAAATCTATGAAAACTGTGATCATTTTTAGTTTTTCTCAAAACTCGAAAATCGAAAAGTTTTTTTTATATTTCTTTGAGTTTTTTAACCTATTAATAATACTATATTGATGTATTTATTTGTTTTGGGTATTCCTAGTGTTATTTTTTGATAACAACTGACATGATTATAAATCCATTTTGAACTGCCTAAGCCAACGTTGATATATATATTGATATATCATATTTCCCCAACGCACATTGCTCTAATATTTTGCGCAATTATACGATCTAATAAGGCATACTTCCGTTGCGATAATATTGTGCCTGGCAAATAAATAAATCTATTTATATTTATATACTATTTATATTTATATACCGTATGGAATATATAAACCGATGTGTTTAATTCATATTTATATGCTTGCATGCAAATAAAGTGATGCATTCATGCGCATTTGCAATTGGATCGCCATTTATTCGCATGAATCACTTGCGTTCTCCCTTTACTTGATTATGCTTTTCTTCTTTTGTTGCATTGTTATTTTGCTAATTACAGCAGTTTCCATGGACCAAGTGCAATGGCTATACGATAGTACACTGGAAAAAATCGGCAAAAGTTCTGATTTCGTAGTTAAAAAAATATGAAAAATTTTTGTTATTTTTTTTAAGTATATCTACTTAAGTTTGGGTAGTATTTGTTTTAAAATTATAAAATTAAAATGTATCTTTTCTCGGGATGAATAGTTTATGAATTGGTTATAAAATAGTATTTGTATTACATAATGTAAAATACTTAAGATAATACTGGTATTATTGGAACTGCAAACTGAAAATTAAAACAGAAATCAAATAACACAAAAAATGCGTAATTTTTTTAAAAATATATCTTAAAAAAAATTTTTTTTAATAAATCATTATAAATAAATATAATAAATTCATTAAAGATCTACACATACAAAATTGTTGCCCTAAAATTAAAAAAAAAAATTTGCAATTTTTCTAAAAATAGAAAAAAATTATCCTTTTAAATTTTATCAAATAAATCTAGATAACTTAATAACTTGAACTAATTAAATTGGTTCTGAAATATAAAAAAAAATCGTTATTAATTTGTAAAATTCAGGGCGACCAATTTTTCGAGTGTAGAACATATATTTTCGATTTTTTTCAGTGTAAATATTGTATGTATATGTCCATGTGATTCACGGACTCGGTTCAAGCTTTGTTTTTGTTTATGTTTATAAGCGCGATAAGAGCTGCGACAGTAAAAATAAGCTGAGTTAACTGTTCGTCTCTCGTTCCCGGATCGTATTCATGGTGCAAAAAATAAAGACTGGAGGAAATGGGCACAGATAGATCCACACTCGACTTAACGCTTCCATGGCCCCAATTATGTAAGCCCGAAGAATCGGTTAATGGAAGGGAGAGGGGGGCGACGCGGGGTTAAGCGATCTCGCGACTCGATTTCCAAGTTGTTTGACAGCATTTTTTGTCGTATGTAACTTGCCATCGATTTGTGATTTGATTTACACACGGAAAAAAGCGAAGACAGGTAGACAGAAAAAGCAGAACGCATAGTTTGGGGGGGGAGAAATGGAGAATCAGGCCCAGACACTTGATTACCTGGATTACCCCCATGGCATTATATAGGGGGAATACATGAAGGTACTCATCTATAACTCCGTTCAATAGAGAAATTCCAGATGCGGAAACATTTGTATTGGCAGAAGAATACTTCATATAACCAAATTAAGTACATTGTTCTTAGGGAAATGTTAACAATGAACAGGGAACAGCAATTATTAAACAAAGACAATAGTTTTTCAAGAGATTGTGTACAGTTTTGTAAGAAGAATTACTTTTTTAGAAAAAAAAGAGTTTCAAAGTGTTAATGGCCTAATAATTTAGGTTTTATTATAGAGATTTCTAATTTTACGGTTTTCTTGTTAAATATTTCAAATTTTTAAGTTTTTGGGTTTTTTGAATCTAAATCTACATATTAAAAAAATATTACTCACTAAAAAATTAAAAAAAAAATTCAAACATTTTCGAAAATCAAAAGGTTTTGGGTTTTTTGAATCTTTATTTATATTTTAGGAAAATATTACTCACTAAAGAATTTAAAAAAGTGTCAATTCATGGGATATTTTTAACTAATATTATGACTAAATATCTAGACCAATTTTGTGAATTTTCCCTCGAATCCAATCGGTTATTGGTTTTGGTCTGCGAAAGTCAAAGGGAAAACTAATCTAAATCGGGGAATGTGTGTCGGTTGTCTTAATATGTTTATAATTGACTTAATTGCCAAACAATTAGGAACGGCAACAAAATGTGTCGAAAGAGACGGCAGACGGCGGGCGAAAAGAGATGGGAGAGATGGTCAAGAGAAGCTACAGGTGGCACCTGTCTCCCTTGCACACATACTATCGCCAAATGGGAGCGATAAGCAGTTAGAAGCGAAATATTTATATGTGTGTCAAAAGTTATTTAAAATACAGATGTGCTCAAAATAATAGTAGTCTTGACATTAAAATAATATAGAAATAATAAAAAAAATAAAGTTTAAATTTAAAAAAGTCCTATTAACAAAATTTTAAAAATAATAAACTTTTATAAAATATAAAGCATTAAAGTGAAACTCTTTAAATATGTCAAGTACTAACACAATTTTAATGGCATTGAAAAAATATATTATCAAAATTAATAAAATTATGAACTTCCTTTTTAGATATTAGCTATTGGAAGCATTTTAATAAACTAAAATTTTTTTATTTTGCTTTTTTAAAATATTTTTTGGGTAAGACTATTTTTTTGCACACAGCTGTGTCAGAGAATGATAAACCAAACCCACCAACACAAGCGCACTACCCGCATAATTAGGCGGATTGATTAGAACGAAACAGAAAACCACCAAAAATCAAGGCCCGCAGAGAAAAGAGAGCCGGGAAAAAGTCGGGTTTCAGAAAAGAAATCAAAATTGCTCACTTTTACCTTTCGCTTTTTCCTTGTCGAAATTTCGAATGCAATTTATGCGTGGTTAACTTAACTTTGCTTTTTATTCACAACACACACACACACAGCATACACAACAATAAAAAACGAAAACAAAGAGTGAGTGAGAGGGGGCGACGTGTAACAAATCAAACCGATTTCGATTTCCCACTCATATTGATATTGCACTGATATTCTGCGGCCGCGACTTGTTGTTGTTGACACATTTCCACAAACATTTCGCCCCAGTTTGCACCGCTCGTTTATTTATTTATTATTTTTGCGGAATGAATCACTTGCGGAATGTCTCACTCACACACGCGCACACGTACGCATTGTTTGCATCTGTCTCTCTCTCTCGCGATCGCCGTTCTCAGTGTTGTTGTTGTCCAACAAAAGCTGACAATTCGCGGATGGAAAAATCATGACCAGAACAAGACTCTTTTGTCCCGAACCCAATCCGCGCTTGCCGACCGATCCCAGTCCGAGCCCCGATTTTCCGATTCCCACCCGATCCGACCGATCGAATAAAATTAACGGTGGGCAGTATGCCCGCGGAACTATATCAGGAAATACCATATCAGGGCCGATACGGTCACACTGGAATAATCGATTTCAATCGATATATCGATGATGTTTCCCATCTCTATTTGGTATTTATTTTTAGCACTGTTGGTATTTTTTTTTGCCATCGCTAAAGCCGACGCGCCATTTTTCCAAGAGCCATTTTAAACCAAACAGTTAACTTAGCTCGCAGACTGTGTGTGTTTTAAACTTATCTAAGGATGTCGCATCACATGCCCCGTCGCACCAGCGAGCTGCGAGCCAATGTGCTGGAGGATCGCGGCACCGCCGATAAGCGGCAAACCAGGTGAGTGGATGCAGGGCATCCGAATCCAGGAGCAAGTGAGGCTAAGACCCGGTTTATCCTTTATCCAGGGCCACCAAGCGCAGCACAGCCGCGCACATTACTCCCTCCTCCGTCCAGGTGAATCCCAGAAGGTGGGTACTCCCGCACTGCAAACCACCAAAAGCAACCAATAATCATCACCCATTCCAATCCCCGCCAGACCCTCCGCATCGCGTCTGCCGCAGCCGATGAACCTGGAGCGGGATCGCTACACCCAGATGGGAGTGACGCCCAATCGGGGCCACCGCACTGCGCCCCCCTCCACGGCGGAACGCGCCGTTCCCGCCCACTCGGACAAGAAGTGGGTGGCGGAGCGGGCTGGGCAGATACTGGAGTACCTGCAGGCCGCCAATGTGGCCACGCTGAACGTCTCGGAGCTCTTCAACCGGGCCGGCGGACTGCGGAACATGACCATGAAGCAGTTCGTGGCCATCCTCAACTTTCTGTTCCAGCACATCTGGCGGAACCGCGTGACCGTGGGCCAGAACCACGTCGAGGACATCACAAGCGCCATGCAGAAGCTGCAGTATCCCTACCAGGTGATCACTCACACCTTGAATGCCATGTATATCCCTCGATAACTGTGTTTGTGTGTCTTCCAGGTAAACAAATCCTGGCTGGTGTCGCCAACCACGTCGCATTCCTTTGGGCACGTCATTGTCCTGCTGGACTTTCTGCTGGACTTTGCCCCGCCACTGGAGTGCTCGGATGAGCCAGAGTTCCCCTTCACGGAGACCACGGAGCAGCCCAGCGTGCACTGCGAGTCGACGGCCACCACGTCCAACGCCGCCGCCCAGATGCAGGCCATCCAGCTGGAGGCGGAGGTCAACGCTCTGCTCTTCGAGCAGGCCGGCAAGTGCTTTGTGCTGTGGGACCAGGAGCTCGGCGAGGAGGAGGCCAAGCTGCAGGCGGAGACCAGGGATCAGGTGATTGGCAAGAAGTGCGATTTGCCAGATCGCCAGGCGCTGGACCAGGCGATCGCAGACCTACGGGGGAAGCTGCAGCGACTGGAGGATAGGCAGAAGCAATCCGGCGACGACAGCAGGCTGGAGAGACTGGAGCAGCTCAGCGGGCAGCAGGAACAGCTCGCCCAACAGCTGGCCGACAGTCAGGCGGAGCTCGACCAGCACCGCATTCTCTCCGACCAGCTGGCCGCTCAGACCGAGGAGAAGCAGGCGCATCTGCGCCAGCTAGCGAAGTACGAGCAGCGCCTGGGGAAGGCGGTGAGCAGCCAGAAGCACTCGGCCCAGGAGCTGAAGGCCCTCCAAATGAAGTGCAGCGACCTGGAGAACTACGCCAAGGCCTACGAGCGCCAGGTGAAGGAGGTGACCGAGCTGGAGCTCCACCAGCAGGTCATGTTGTCGCGCGCCAAGAGGAAGCAGCTGGACTGCGTGGAGGCCTTCAACTCGCATGTCCGCCACCTGAGCATGGACCCCGTAATTGGCGGCCTGATGAAGGGCCGCTTCGGCCAGCAGGTGGACCTGTCGCTGCCGCTCAATCCCGAGCAGGAGGACATCTCGGATCGTGCCCAGTGCCTGGAGTTGCTGGGACGTCTGCTCCAGCAGCAGCGCCAGCAGAACGTCGAGCGGCGTCAGACGCTGAATCAGCAGGTGGACGTGATGAAGAACGCAACCATGAAGCTGGACGTGGAAATCGCCACCGTAGAGTGTCACCTGCAGGCGCAGAAGAATAGCCTGGCCAAAATGGAGGAGCGCCACCGCACCAAGCTCGACCAGATGATGCAGCAGCATCAGCAGCTGCTGGAGGACCAGGCTGATCAGGTTGGCCGCCTGGAGGAGCTGGAGAGAAGGGTGCGGCAGGCGGAGGGGAAGCTGCAGGCCAGCGTGAAGAGAAACAACGATCTGCTCGCCGCCGCCGAGTTGTATCAGGAGGAGGACCACAAGGCACGCAACGCCCACCTGGACGAAACCGAGCTGAAGCTGGCCGAGGCGGAGAAGGAGCTGGAGGCCCTCGAGGGCAAGCTCACCATCAGCCAGGCCAGACTGGAGGTGGTCGAGCAGAAGGTGTACTCCGTCCAGCTGCCCTCCTTCGAGCCGGTGCTGCAGGCCATCAAGAAGCGTTGAGCCAGCTGTTTCTCTATTTTTATGATTTTCTGTAGTTGTGCTCCTTTTTAAGGCCAAACGAGATGTGTTTTACCTGAAGTGTTTTTATTGAATATTGTATTTATTGAATTGAATGAAGGTATTTTGTATTGGACCCGTTTTTTTATAATTCTCTGGCACTCTGTGATATTAGGGAATAATTATATCCCAGGAAAAAGGGTGAAGAACGCATTTCTGATCCTATGAGATTGAAAAGCCAACGATTGGGAATTAATTTACGAGCTCAAAAACATCCTTTTTTTTCTCATTTTGCACCAATAAAAAAATCAGTATTTTTGCCATTAAAATGGAAATAATTGTCCAAATATGAAATGTCATACCTTCCCGAACTCGTAGTTAAATTATCTACAACTTGGCGTTTCCAGCAAAAATTTTTATTTTTTTGAAATTTTTCGCAAAAAATTGTTATGCTACCCCTTAAAAAAAATCGTACAAATGAAAAATTTTTAAATTTCCTAAATCAGCCGGAAAGGGCACTATTCTTAATTATTGGGTTGTTATCTACTCAGAACCGTTCGCCGTTTTCATTTCGGACCATTTTTGCAAAATTGGGAGCAAAAAGAAATTATTCGAAAAATCAAATTTTTGCCAAAAATCGAAATCCTCATTTTGCGCCAATAAAAAAATCAGCATTTTTGCCATTAAAATGGAAATAATTGGCCAAATATGAAGTGTCGTACCTTCCCGAACTCGTAGTTAAATTCTCTGTAACTTGGCATTTCCAGTTAAGATTTAATTTTTTTGAAATTTTTCGCAAAAAATTGTGATGCTACCCCTTACAAAAAAAAAGAAAAATTTTTAAATTTCCTAAATCAGCCGGAAAGTGAACTAATGTTAATTATTAGGTTGTTATCTGCTCAGAACAGTTGGGAGCAAAAAGAAATCATTCGAAAAATCGAATTTTAGCCAAAAATCGAAATCTTTATTTTGCGCCAATAAAAAAAACAGTATTTTTGCCATTAAAATGGAAATAATTGGCCAAATATACCTTCCCGAGCTCGTAGTTAAATTATCTACAACTTGGCATTTCCAGCAAAATTTTTATTCTATTTGAAATTTTTCGCAAAAAATTGTGATGCTACCCCTTACAAAAAAATCGAAAAAATGAAAAATTTTTAAATTTCCTAAATCAGTCGGAAAGTGCACTAATCTTAATTATTAGGTTGTTATCTGCTCAGAACAGTTCGCCGTTTTAATTTCGGACCATTTTTGCAAAAATGGGAGCAAAAAGAAATTATTCGAAAAATCACATTTTTGCCAAAAATCGAAATCCTTATTTTGCGCCAATAAAAAAAGCAGAATTTTTGCCATTAAAATGGAAATAATTGGCCAAATATGAAGTGTCATACCTTCCCGAGCTCGTAGTTAAATTATCTACAACTTGGCATTTCTAGAAAAATTTTTTATTTTTTTGAAATTTTTCGCAAAAAATTGTGATGCTACCCCTTACAAAAAAATCGAAAAAATGAAAAATTTTTAAATTTCCTAAATCAGTCGGAAAGTGCACTAATCTTAATTATTAGGTTGTTATCTGCTCAGAACAGTTCGCCGTTTTAATTTCGGACCATTTTTGCAAAATTGGGAGCAAAAAGAAATTATTCGAAAAATCACATTTTTGCCAAAAATCGAAATCCTTATTTTGCGCCAATAAAAAAAGCAGTATTTTTGCCATTAAAATGGAAATAATTGGCCAAATAAGAAGTGTCATACTTTCCCGAACTCGTAGTTAAATTATCTACAACTTGGCATTTCCAGCAAAAATGTTTATTTTTTTGAAATTTTTCGCAAAAAATTGTGATGCTACCCCTTACAAAAAAATCGAAAAAATGAAAAATTTTTTAAATTTCCTAAATCAGCCGGAAAGTGCACTAATGTTAATTATTAGGTTGTTATCTGCTCAGAACAGTTCGCCGTTTTAATTTCGCACCATTTTTGCAAAATTGGTAGCAAAAAAAAATTATTCAAAATATCACATTTTTGCCAAAAATCGAAATCCAAAAATAAAATTTTCCAATAAAAATAAAATTTTCCAATAAAAATAAAATTTTCCAATAAAAAAAAAATTTCCAATTTTTAAACCGTTAAAAACCATAGTTGTTGTATAGTTTGAATAACTTGGTATTTTTCAATGCGCGCCATACGGTCTTACTAAAACTCGCCGACTCAAAGACAACAAAATGGAAACGTGAGTTTTGTTTTGCTTAATTTCCCATTAAATAGCGATTTATAGCTTGGTCCTTTTGCTTCCATTCAGGGTCAACCCCACGTTCTCGTACCTCACCAATCTGGAGGTGATGCAGATCCTGCAGAAGATCAAGAGCACCAAAAAGAAGTTCGGCATGCGCAACTTGGCCACGGTTACCTACGAGGTATGTGTTGACTTCTTTTTGGAAATACACCAATGGATGAGGGTAAACCAGGCGGGATTTCCAATCCACAGGCGCTGCAGTATCTGGAGGAGTCGCCGTGCAAGACCCAAACCCGCGAGAACATTGTGAACTATGTAAAGGATCTCTCCTCCTATCGACTGAAGTCCCACGAGATCCTGCAAATGATCAACGATCCGCCGACCAGTGCTCTTCACACGCAGCTGGTGAGGATTGGATGGGGATTACCAAGAATATATATAGAAAATATCTAATGTTTTCCCATCTTTGTCAGCTCATCGACGACAATAAGGCTCCACTTACCGACGAGGAGAACGAGAAGATCATCCAGCTGAGCTACAAACACTTTCACGGGGGAGATTCCAAGGAAACACCGGCCGAGAAACCCGCCGAAGCAACTGCCAAGACCACTGGCAAGCTATCTGGGAAGCGGGCTAAAAACAATCCAGCGGCTGAATCCACTGCAGCTGCAGAAACAGCAACTGAAGCCACCGCTCCTGCTCCTTCTGCAGCAACAGAAGCTGCTCCTTCAGCAACAGAAGCGGAAAGCGAAGCTAAATAAACCACATGCTTACTACGTTTAACGTTTCATATCTTTATGTTTGAAGTAGCGTATAAAATAAGCTAAAAAATTGATTAAATTATTTATGTTCGCTTCTGATCGCCCAAGTCCTCGATGACGTCCTCATCGATTTCGGCCCACTTTTCGGGTATGACATCGAACAAGTCGTCCTTCACGTCGCCCTGGATGACAATCTCATCGTCGCCGGTCACCGAAGAGCCGCAGGCGAACTTGGTTCCAAAGAACTTGGCGGCCACCTTGAGATCAATGTCTGGAAAGTGTAGAAAATGTTTAATCAATTGTGTTTGTGAACGTATGAGTAGAATAAATGCCCTTTTGCATCGTTAACAGCATATGAATGAATGGATTTGGAGTTTTTAGAGACTTAATCTTGCCTAGGAAGGATCTGATAAGCTAGGATTAAGTGACATGCGATGGAAGCAGCTAGTCCTAGCCCTAGTCATCCTGTTTCTCGTGATGCATAGGCAGGATTTGTGCCAGTGTAGCTCCCGTTTTGGGGGCAAGTGTACCAGTTGAAAGCTGGCAAGGAGACCCACCGAAAGTGCTCAGTCCTGTGACCACGGTCACCGACTTCTTCTTGCCGCGCGCCGCCCGCGAGACGCAGATGCGCTTGGGCACGTCCTCCTTCTTCTTCACGCGCAGCAGTCCCTTGCCGCCGCGCTTCTGGCGCTTCTTGTCGTCATCCGTCCCATCGGCGGCGGCCGCCTCCTCCTCGATCTTCAGGCGCTCGAAGTCATCGGGCATGTGGCGCTCCAGCCAGTCCTTGCACTTCTCATACTCCGGATAGTACTCGCAGTACTGAGGGATATGGATAGCCGATAATATATGATATATATATGTGGATTTTCCTCAACTCACCTCAATGGGCATCGTGCAGTGGCCGCAGTACTTCATCTGGATCGGATAGGTGACGCCCTCGCGCGGACCCACCTGCAGGCGCTCGGCGACGCTGTTGCTGCCCACGTCCTCGTTCGTCATTGCGGATTCGGATCGGATTGACTGGCCGGGATTAGGGGGCTATAAGCTATGTAAATGTCTCAATATATCGAGAATGGCAGCGAACGACAGATGATTTTCAACGCAAGCTGCGGCGAAAATATACCGAAATGGGCAAATTACAAAATGTGCCTAAAAAATACCGCACACAAGTAGGGTTGTGCTCACTACATTTAAAACGGTAAAAACATCGCATAAATTAAATGCAATCTATTTACATTTTATTTCAAATAAAGTAATTTAATATTTGCAACTAAATTAATTCTAATTAAATAAATAATTTACGAACTCTAAATAAAATACTAAGCCGGCCCATGCAAGTACCGTATGAAAAAATACCCGAGAAACGGTCACACTATGAGGCAGCATTTAAATTTTTTTTGCCGGTTGCAAAACGCTGCTTTCCCAAAAAAGTGAGTAAAGTAGGCGAATATTTGACGTGATTTCTGAACGAAGGCGATTGTGGCAGTTCCCTTGGTTGTTCCGGACAGGCTAGAGAGCTCCACCCCCCTCCCCACCCCAGTTCCAATTGATTAATTTCCTATTATTTTCACAAGTTTGTACCGAGGCTCAACGCAGTTTGTTCACACGCCAAACGAGAGTAAGTGTATTATATGGCCACAGACAAAACTCAAACGCCGGGTGCCCAGGTGCTGCCCAAGACCAAGACGCGATCCGCCAGGAGGCGGGACTCCAACAGCGCCTCCCCATCCCCGAGGACCTGGCGCACGGGCAGCGGCAGTCTGCTGCTGCAGAAGCGCCTCCGCCGTCTGATTGTCGCCGAGCGGAGCGGTAGGAAGCGGGCACGTCGCGACCACGAGACGGACATGTCCGTAACCAGCAGGCGGGCGCCCCTGTGGCTCTGGGCCGCCGTCCTCCTCGTCATCGGCGCCGGCCTGGGCCTGTGCCTGCAGTTCAACAACGACAACTCGCCGACGGTCAGCGGTTTCCTGGAGGCCTACAAGAACCAGTACCATTCGATCATCCACAACCGGGAGAACTACTGCGATCGCAACCAGCGGGTGGGCCACATCGTCCTGCACGCCCGTCGCCACGTGCTCCACCAGGATGAGGCCCTGGATCAGCTGGAGCGGGCACTCGACAGCCCCAATCGCCAGGTGACTTATTACTCTATATATGTAGTAGCCATAGCACACCATAGCAATCATTTCCAAGCCACTCGAAGCCTGAGGATTAGGCTATATTGGTTATAATATAGAAACTAGTTTAACCTTGTATATTCTAATAATATTCTTGATTTCCCCCTCACATCAGATCATCGCATTGGCGGGCTCCTCTGGCGTGGGCAAGAGCCTCACCGCGGGCGCACTGCGCGATAATTTTCCCTGGCCCGAGAACGTGCGGAGCTTCTCGTGGAGCGGCGATCGTTCCGTGCGCCGTTTACAACTCATACTGCCCCATCTCGTTTATTGCGGCCAGAATCTGATACTGATCGAGAACATGGAGCCCGAGGATATCGAGTATGTGCCCGTCATCAATGAACTGATCAAGGGACACGATGATATTGCCAACCGAACCGAGCAGCCGCACCTGAAACAGTTGATTGTGGTGCTCATCTTCAATGTGAATCGCCTGAAGCCCGACGCGGAGGTAGAGGCGGACCTGGTGGCCCTGAAGCAACTGCCAGGCACGAATGTCATCACCTATGCCACG
The DNA here is from genome assembly GCA_037075245.1 of Drosophila mimetica. Classification (NCBI taxonomy): domain Eukaryota; kingdom Metazoa; phylum Arthropoda; class Insecta; order Diptera; family Drosophilidae; genus Drosophila; species Drosophila mimetica. The sequence continues at coordinate 9,840,605 of JBAMCH010000005.1, forward strand.
CTGGAGCCCATCCACCTGGTGGGCTGCATCCGGAGGGAGGCCAGGATTGAGAGGGTGCAACTGGAGGATGAGCAGATTGAGGAGATAATCCGGGGAAGCGATGTCCGCTCCTCCGGCTGCAAGTCCATTCCGGCCAAAGTCCTGCTCTACGGAAAGCCAATCGCAGAGGCTGAGGCTGAGGAAACTGACCTAGACTATCCAACAGACTGATCTGATCAAAGACTAGCAACACGCGCCACAAGTGTTCCACTATAGAAGTTACTTAAATTATAGTTAGTTCATATCAAAGACAATCCTGACAACCTGACACGTGATAAATTATATAAAAGAAGTCGCAGGCTTCAGTTAGGTTTCGTAAACATTCTACAGGGAAATTTTCTGTATTGTAATTCAATTTTGGAGTCTGAAACCAAGTAATGTTAAATGTGCACTTGAGCTGCCAAATATTGCTGTGTATCTCTGTCCAACGACGACTTTGCTATTTTAATAATATACAAGATGACAATGCTCTCGAAAGTCTGAAATAAAATAAAGGACTGTAAAAACCATTCCAAGATAGATAAATAATGTAGATTTAACTAGAACTGCAGAGGAGGAATACAAATAACTAAGAAAATAAATCATCTTTTACAATAATGAGTAACAACTAAAACATTTAAATATTATTATATTTGTTTTAAAACAAGTATTCAGCTTTGTCTTCTAAGAAAACTAGCTTTTAATATCTAAATCCTAGTGATAATAACTTTTGTGACATGTGTTAGCTTTAGGCGCATCCCATAAAGTATGCTACTGTTTCGGAGCACTCAACTCCACTCCACTCCCAGGCCATAAAGACGAGCCACGCGCTTTTGCTGCTGTTCTGGCTTTTGTCCCGCTGCCGCTTTATGGCCATTGCGAAGAGCAGCCCCTTCGTTATCATCGGATAACTCGGTGTGGCGTCGTGTGGCGGCCCGATTTTGGATGTGATATTTCACGGCAGCCATGGCCTACAAACAGAATCGGCGAACCAAGCCCAAGTCGTCAGTCGGTTGTCCAGGGTCAAGTGCGTTTGCTTTTTTTTATTGGCCAGCCAGCAGCTCGTCGTCCCGCAGGCGCACAAGACGTATGCGTGATGTGGGCATGGGTGTTCGTTCCATTGAGACGGCGACCCACTTCCGGACGAATCCGGGCTCTGACCTTCCGGAATACGCCTGCCGCATGCTGATTTGCCCCCGTCTTTGTTGTGTTTTTCAGTGCGCTCTGATCTGTTTTTCTGTAGTTTTTTTTTTTTGAGGGTGCTACGATGGGTGAATTTTGAATCGCACTTTCGAGTATCTGCATCGGCAATTAAACGAAATATGTACAACTTAATTTGGCAATTAGTTAAACAATGCGAATAGCGTTGGCTAATTGGCGGGCAATTAGTTGAGGGCCCTATAAATTGTTGCAGCCGCCGGAGGTCTTTGAAAACCACGACATGGAGCTCTGGATCGGCGGCATTATTTTGTTGATTTGCATCCTGCAACTTCTACAAGGAAGTCGGGTAAGTATCGGACTTACAAGACTTGGTTTTACCATTATAACAGAAATTCGATATGAAATGCGGTCAATTCTACCTTATTTCATATAAATAGAAATCCTATATGATTAATGTCCAATTGATGATTCAAAAATATCAAATGGATATTTTATTATATCAATTATATCATTTTAAAATAAGAAATGTATTTTTTAATGTGAAATTTATGATTTAAACATATCAGTTTTATATTTTGTCATATCAATTATTTTAAAATATCATATTTAATATTTTTAATGTCCAATCAATGATTCTAACATATCAACTTGATATTTTATCATATCAATTATTTTAAAATATCGTATATAGTATTTAACAAATACTGAAAAAAGATAAAAATAATATTTTATCATATCAAAATGATATTCATATCTTGATCTTCAAAATATATAATTTTAACCTGCACATATTATTGTGATCTTTTCTCTACTATTTTTATACTTGATAAATAGTTTTTTTTCCTTTAATTAAAACATTGTAATTATAATAGTTTGCAGTTAACTTAAATGACAAAGTATTTATATTGTTTTTAAAAAATGTTTAACGTTTTATCTGTTATTTTTTAGAGCACCAATTACGAGGTAATCGGCGATGAGAAAACCATGGATATTGTTTGTGATGCCAACGAAGACAGGGGCAATATACCGATTCGTGAGATTCTGGACATTAGCGGCTTGACCTTCGAGGTGGCCGACGATCTGGAGACTTTGTACTACAACGGCGATATCAAGGTGCTGATAGATGTGCCAAGCGGTCCGATTGCCATGCAGGTCGATGTATTTCGCTGGGAACGCAACGAATGGATTCCGACTCCTCTGGCGCTGCAACGGGACAACTTGTGCCAATCCTTGTCCAATCCCCGGGAGCTCTGGTATCCCCTATTTAGAAAAATCCCCAAGAACGAGAAGATATGTCCGCCTAAAAAGGGGGTAAGTTGAAGAAACAAAGGGACTACAAAAAAAGGAAATAATAGTTCATATCTGGAATGTTATGTCTCAATAGATTGAAAGCCCAAATCCTTATTTTCAAAAAAAAAAAAACAAATATTTTGGTCCAAACAAAAGGAATAATATTCAAACTATGGAATATAATATCGTTAACCTTGTAATCCCTTAAAACCTATATTTAAATTTTTTACTATTTTTTTTTTTTAAAAAAAAAAAGGTTTTTCGAGTTACAGCAAACGTTACTTTTTATATATTTTCTAAATTTTGTAATCGTAATAGTTGATTGTTTTTTTTAACTTCTCAAACATACATTACAGTTTATAGGATTTACATTTATAAAAATTTCTTTCTTAATTTAAGACAAGAGGGAACGCTATAGTCGAGTGCCTCGACTATCAAATACCCGTTACTCAGCTAAGGTCAGCAGTCTCAAGCAGGGCAAACCAAGCAGCTGCTTCAAAAAATTTAAAAAATTTCTTCTACATTTCGGTAGGCGTTAATAACCCAAACAAAATTGCGTTTACACTTTTGCTCTAGCTTTAAAACTATGGGCGCCACAGCTTTTCGCGGTTTGTGGGCGTTAGGCGGGAGAGGGGGTGGTTTATTTTGGCCAATCAATAGGTATTGAAGAAACGAATACACATTCCTTTTCCCGTTAATCTAGCTTCAAAACTGTGGGTGCCACAGTTTTTCGCGGTTTGTGGGCGTTAGAGGGGGCGTGGCACATCGGCGTGAAAAACTTGCGCTGCGTATTAACCCCTAGAATCTGCATGCCAAATCTCAATCTTCTAGCTTTTATAGTTTCCGAGATCTCAGCGTTCATACAGACGGACGGACGGACGGACAGACGGACATGGCTAGATCGACTCGGCTAGTGATCCTGATCAAGAATATATATACTTTATATGGTCGGAAACGCTTCCTTCTACCTGTTACATACTTTTGCACGAATCTAATATACCCTTTTACTCTACGAGTAACGGGTATAAAAACTCGCCTTTGAATCGATCAGTCTTTAGATTTAGGAAAAATATTTTTAGAACATTCGCCCTTAAATATATAAATACTGATTTGATACAACATTTCAAGAAAGAAGTTTGAATTCGAGAAAAAGCAACCTTTAAAAATAGAATTTTGTTTCTTGTTTTCAAATTCTTTCCGCTCTGGCGGATAATAATTCTCAACCAGTTCTAGCTCTGCTTGCTAATAATTTTTTGGACTCTAAGCCGACAATTTTAGAAATATTTTTTCTTATTTTAAAGGCGTCATTTTAAAAAAACATTTCTTGTCTTTAGAAATTTATTTACTTCATACAGGAAGTAATTCAATTGATATCTTTTAAGAAAACATTTTTACAAGTAGTATTTTTGCACCTGCAGCACATTTACTCCCTGAAGAACGTGAGCAATCACGAGTTTGTGCGGAACATGCCCCATGCGGACATTGCCGGGGACCTGAAGGCCGTGGTCCATTGGAGCACCGGGGACCTGAAGACCTGCGCCGTGTTCTTCATCAAGGTCTACATCAATTGAGGTGGACCCTGACAGTGGATCCCATCGCGATGGGATTGTGGGTGTTTGCCTAGTTTATAGTACGCGGCTGCTCTGCTTTTATGGCCTGATTCGGCGGTGTTTGCTCGGCTTCAATGGCGCGTCCCACCGTTTATGGCTCTAACTAAATGATTTGCAAATAAAGGGAAATATTTCATATTCATGCACTCGAAACAGAAACTCTTCCTCAGTCAGTTTTTTTGGTTATTTCTGGTGGCGCTGGCGATAAACCGCGCACTCGAAATGGGAACTTAGCCCAGTAATCCCCTTCTGGTATTTGCCAAAAGATCAGATGCGGCGCCATCGCCAGATCACAGTCACCTCTCCGCCTCCATCTCCATCTTCATATCCACATTCAGCACTCGCATCAACGTCCAAATTCACTGAACTCATTCGCAATTGCGCGTGACGATTCCTCCTCCGTATAAGGTGATTTCCCTCCCCAAACTGACTTTGCAGATCTCGGGAAATTTACAATGTTTGCTCAATGTTTTCTTATTAAACGAATTGTTAAATGCACGTGGTTTGCATTTGTCATGTGAATCATATGCGAGTTCAAATTTAAGCACCTTGCGAATGATATTACTTTGATAGTTCCCCATAGTTCCTAATGTAGTAATATTTATTTCTATAGTATAAGATAATATTAAATTAATATTAGTAATTTAAATGTTCCTTAGTATAATATAATATTAAAATAATACTATTTTGATAGTTTCCATAGACTCTAATGAAGTAATATATATTATATATAAATATAATATTAAAATACTATTATTTTGATAGTTTCCATAGACCCTAATGTGGTAATACTTGTTTCCATCGTATAATATAACATTAAAATAATAGATATTACTTTGATAATTCCCATAGTATTGTATAATATAACATTAAAATAATATTAGTAATACTTTCCTCCATAGTATATTTAACATGAAATTAATTTTATTTTGATAGTTCTCAATAGTTCCTAATGTAGTAGTAATCTAACATTAAAATAATATTACTTTGATAATTTCCCATAGTCTGTAATTTAGTAATATTTCTTTCCATAGTATAATATAACACTAAAATAATATTAGAAATACTGGTTTCCATACCAAAGAATAATATTAAACTAATATTATGTTGAAAATCCCGATAGACCCTAATGAAGTAATATTTGTTTCCATAGTATAATATAACATAACAAATAATATTGGTATTACTTGTTTCAATAGTGTAATATACCATTAAAATAATATTATTTTGATAGTTCCCCATATATCCTATTGTAGTAATACTTGTTTCCATTATAATGAAATCAATTCCAATTGAAAATAGTAAAATATTATGAATACTATTAAGTATTAATCACATTTAAGAATATTAATGAATTTTTAGTGGGTCTTAAAAATAAATAGTTATAGTAAGGGGGTAATTTGAAATCCTTCAGACAGAGGTCCTTGAAAAAGCATTAGACAGATTGACTTTAATCTAGTTATCCAATAGCACAGTTGTGCGGCAATGGTATAGATGATGAAATATATCAACCTGCTGGGAGTTGTTGGCTTATAGTTTCCGCTTTCCATGAGATGTTATAGAATACGTATGACTCTATTTGTTTTCTGTTTGTCTGTTTGCCTCGCGCAGTGTCGTAATAACAATAAACAAGCGATTAGCTGACGAAAGTCAAGTCACAACAAACGATAAATTCCAAATATAAATAGTAATAAATCTGCACTCGACCCGGCGAATTCTGCCTGTTTCTATATACCTAACTTTGGATGTTATCGCAATTCGATCTACAGCTACAGGGTACTAGGGTGTTCCATAGATATCCAATATGCCCGCACAGCTGGCGATATCAATATGCGATTGAGATCGATGCGATGCGATTACAATGCCCTGCACTAGACTATATAAACTACAGTGCGTTTCGCTACTGTAGGGATCCATTAAAAAACATTCAAATCGCCAACATATTGAGTTAAGTGTTTAGGTTTCATAAGCAAGTCTTCAAAGTTCTTTAAAAAAAACATTTCATTTATAATTTAAATTATTAAAATCATTGAGTATCCAGCACTTTAACATCCTACAACGCACCGTTTGAATGCAAATTACAAGCCGAATGCTCATGCAAATGCAATATAATCGGAATTCATATGCATCAATTACAATGTGTATAATAATGGTCACAGCTGATGTGAGCCGATCGAGTGTGTTTGCATCATAAACACCCGTATTAACTAACCAGCCCCAAAGACCGCTTTGAACTGGTGTTGACCCGATCTGACCGGACTCGAAGCCTAGAACTTTATATGGGTTATATCAGGGGCGTAGGCAGGATTTGCTTAGGAGGGGTTTCTAGTACAAATTTTAGTGTAGCATACCTCTGGAAACCATATTGAGGATCGATATTACCCCGATAAGGAGAAGGGGTAAAACCCATCCCCTACATTTCCTACGCCCCTGACTTATATGGCTAAAGGGATTCCCATTTCCAGGAGGTGGAAGAAGTACTTAAAAGCATCCATATTACTAGAAATTCAGTGAATTTACGGATATATTAAGGAGCGTTATCAAAATTATGGAATAAAACTTCTAATACCTAAAAATAATCATAAGTAAGTTAGTCTATATCCAAATTTTTTTTTTCCTTTTGAAAAATACTTATAAAGTTCCCTTTTCAATGTTCTATCATATCATGATTTCAATACCCAAACTTCTGTTTCCTTTCTAGCTTTCAAATCACTTTACCCTTTTTGAAAAATATTTTTAAAGTTCCGTTTATAATATTTTATTCATGATTTCTTATACCCAAACTTCTGTTTCTTTTCTAGTTTTCAAATCAATTTACTCTTTTTAAAAAAGGTCATATATACCATATCATCATTTCAATAGATCATCAAAAAATATATTCAATTTAAAGGCATTGCTAAACTTGGCCATAAAAAGTAATCGCAATTTTAAACAATTACTTTTGTATTTAATCAAAACCATTTATTTTCACAGTCTGTCATTATCAGTGCACGATAAAGCCTAATAGACATAACTCCCACCAATTATCGGAATAGACAACCAACGTCGAAGTCCCCAAATGGGGAAACATGCAACGCGCTTTGAGATTGATGTGTAAGTATTTAAATCCATATATTTATTTATTTTTATATCTGTATCTGTATGTAGAGCTAAAACTGACATCTCGACATTTAATGCCCACTAAACGCAGCGCTGACACTCTATTTATTTGCATTTCGTAACATTTTCCTTACTTTATACATTTTTCTTTTGTATTTTCCGTTTTCATATTTACCTAACTTTTACTGATAGTTATATAAATGCAATAGATAAAGAGGGCCTAATTCATGCAATTTAGCAGGCAGGGCCAAGGCGATATGCACTGAAAACAAATTTCTTAATAAGATGGGTATTACATTAATACTGTTCGAATCGTTAACATTTAACTTTTGGTTAGGAGTTTATATTACAAAATATAATCATATTATAAAGAGTCGTATGAAATTAATACTAAAGAGTTCAGTGAGTATATTATTTAGTATTAATTAAATACCACACTTTTATGCAGTATCTAGTATATTTTCAATACAACGAGTTTTGAGAGTTAAGCTATCGTTTTTTTTTTGGGTGTGCATATAAGAAGGTAGAAGTGGAGATCCAAATGAGTTCAGATAGTAAATTATTTAGTATTATTTAAATACCACACATGACCTAGTATAATTTCAATAATCAATTTAGTCTGAAAATAATACTAAAGAGTTCAGTTAGTTTATTATTCAGTATTCATTAAATACCACACTTTTATACAGGAACTAGTATATTTTCAAAAAAATGAGCTTTGAGGTTATGTTTTTTTTGGGTGTGCATATAAGTAGGTAGAAGTGCAGATCCAAACGATGTGCACACAGGCACTTGACTACCGTTTCGTATATAACTCTATAAACTTTGTTTGTTCGCTCGTTCTGTTTATTTGCCTGTTTGCACTGCAAACTATTCTCCGCAGGGTGGCAGTGCAAATAATTAAGACCCCGGGATGTGTTTTTTCTATTACGAAATGCAAGCCCTAGGATTAAATTTGTACTAAAACTAATTTTAGTTTTAATGCCTACTAATTCTCAGGTCATAAAAAGGGATTATTTTCCTTGAATTTAGCGAAAACAAGTAGCCTATTGACTAGAACTTGTAAATATTTACTTAAGTCAGAGCTTTTTTTAAAGATATTTCATACGACCTGTTGGCAGATGAAAATCTCTAGTAAATTTGTAAATTAATTTTATGATAAATTTTAATTTAAGTTTTACATTTTTGTTTTTATCTTTATCTCTTTATCTCGCTGTAAAAGTTAAAATTATATTTTATTATATAAAAGAATTTCCTGGAAATTCCCTATGGAGGGCATTCAGCCCATGGGTTTCGCTACTCCACGATCATTTCCTGCTCACCGGCGTTGCACTTTTAATTTGTCGCATGTCGTTGGCATTGCATCTGCTCTCCACAGAAAAAAAAACCCCATCCACTTCCACCCACCCACCCATAACCGAGTCTTCTAGCAACCCCACTCTCATTTGATTAAATAAAGAAACAGCATTTAATCAAAATGAGAAGAGCAAACACGCAGAGTACACACAGTGTCGGCCATTCGTCGTTCGCATTTCGTTTATTAAGCAAATAAATAAATGCGAGGGGTATTAAATTAATTAAATAAATAATATTTTCAGGAACAAATAAATAAATAACACATTTTATTGCGCAAAAAGGCAAACAAATGAATGGTGGAGACGCGACACGCAAATGGGAGATTCCGTATTCGATGGTCAAGACGGATGGGCTGAGATCCGTTTTCAGTTGGCTGAAAACAATTGGAAATGGAAGCATAAAAAAATCCAAAAAAATATTCAGTGAAAACAAATGATCTTGGGGATTGCATTTACTTTTTAATGGAATTAATCCCAAAAACTCTATATATATTATGTAATAACGAACAAAATTCCCAGACAGTTACGGATTCCGGATCACAGATCACGGATCACGGAGTTACGGATCACGTGACCCTGACTTGGACACGCTCCGCTGACTTGTCTTTATTATTTATTATTTGCCTAAACCATTTTCAATTAGTTGTATGCAATAATTGATAGATTAGCTAAATATGGCAATCATGCAAGCGCTGATGAAGGTTGTCAGAATAGCCGGACTGCCGGATTGGCAAACTCTCCCTTTCGGCTCCCGGGGTAATTTGTCCGTAATTACGGCCATCACCTAATTGCCCAGCTATCAGATATCAGTTATCATTGTGTAAACGGTACAGTGGATATAGGGAAGCCGCTGGAACCCGATCGGCGATCACTTATATAGGTATCTGATCACATATCAGAGACTTAAGATCTGAGAACTGCGAACTGATCATGCCTCAGTGATCAGTGATCAGGCAGTTGATTGAGTAATTAGGAAGTGCAGGGATCCCTCATCCAAATCAGGGGTTGGTTTCCATATCAAGTGATATATTATTAATATTCCAAGTCAAATAAGTCCATGGAATCAGTTAAACGTAATGCTCACTTCTCAATTATGATTTACAAATAATTGATTTATTTTTTGTGTTCTTGATCTTGAAATTTGCATTAAAATATCTATAGATAACTAACCCGCTTAAAATTCAAAATGACCCTTAATCATATTCGAAATTCTCTCCATTCAAAGTGATCACTAAATATATTTAATGATGATTCACCGTAACATATTTTGTGCTAATCAAGACTTAATGAATTCTATCTCTTTGAGTCTTTCTTTTTTACTGAACCTAATTGATTGGAAACTTGTTTAAAATTATGCCAAATGAATCTTCTTGATTTAAAGCCCATAAATAAAATTGATGCTTTGGGGTTTTTTGTGCTGGATTTTATTAAATTAATTATGGATAGGTGATTCTTGGGTGATAAACTCATGTAGAGTGAGATTTTAGATATATCCGGTAATAATACACACCAGAACTACTTGATACGAAATGATGATCAATTTGATATGTTTGAAATGTAAAAAAGGCGTTCTAAGTAGGCCAGTTCGAATTTCGAATGTGTCTTTATCGCTCCCACTCTTTTTCGAAGTCAGAGAACCTCCGAGAGAGAGAAATCCAAAAGTTACATATTTCAATATCCATTTTACCATGTATTTTACCATATGGGATCAATTGTACATGTTCCTCTTTCTTTCGAAGTCGAAAAATCTCCAAGAGGGAGAAATCGAAAATTTACCATGTTTTAGGTCAATTTTACCCTGCAATTATGGTAAAAACGATATGTTTATGAAATCATATCGATTTGATTTGTTTTTCGGATGGGAAAATAAAGATGTTAAATAAAAAAATATATAAAAATAAAAAATATATTAAATATAAAATAATCGGGCGATTTTAGGATCTGATTTTCGTGTGGCAGTGTAGGCGGAAGGTTTGAGCTCGAGCATCGAAAGCGTTAAGCCCCCCTTTGTGGGCTTTGTCTCAAAGTGTTAAAGCAAATTGACTGCAGCCGCCCGGGTGTCATTCCTTAACCCCCTTAACCCCTGATGGCCGGTGATCCATCGTACACACCAGATTCACACCCACCGGCAGTCGCCAAAAGCCAGCCGACCGTGGCAAATAATAATAAAATATGTAAGAAACTCGGCAAACAAAAATGTGGCCCCTCAAAAATGTCACATTTGCACAATCGATTAGCGGGGCGTTTACAGTGGCCCATAAAAGTTTTCGGATGCCGGGCGTTAAATTGCCATTTATGGCGGGGGCAGCTCCGATTCTGGATGGCCCATCCATCCGATAACTGGTTAGGTCCGGTGGCCAATTGCTTTCCTCGCATTTTATTGAACCTTTTGGTCGCGATTTTCTAGCATTTACCTGCGAACAGCAAACATTTTCGGCGGCGGTGGAAAATTTTCGCCAAGTTCGCGGTTAATTAATATGCAATTAGAGGTTGATATCAATTTGCGCAATGTACAGCCAATAAACGGATTTTATTGTTTGTTTGACAAGTTTTTTCTCGTTTTTTTTTTCCCCGCGTAAAATTTGTCTGTAAATTAGAGCAGAAAGAAATTTCGATTAGCAGGCTGTACGAATTACGAAGCTTTCCATTGAATGGAAACTAATTGTTTAATTGTTTTTTTAAGTTTCCTTAATATTTATTGAATATTGTATAACCAAATCTGATAAGTAAACTAAATATGTATATATTTTACAAAAAAGCATGTTACCGTAAAAGCGATATGGCCATGTAAATTTCAGATCATGCAAAGCCCATAAAATCTAAAATCTAAAATAAAATTTAAAAATCGAAAAAGACACATTCGAAATTCGAACTGACCTACTTAAAACGTGTTTTTTTACATTTCGTACATATCAAATTGATATGTGCGATATTTCGTATCCAGTTTCTTTTTTTTTGATTTTTAGAAAATTTATTTAAAACATTTTTTTATTAGTTTTAAATTTGGGAAACTGAGTCGTATCATTTATAGGTCGAAGTTGGAGATTTTGCCTGATTTACTAAATGAAATCATCATTTAATGTGATGGCAGCTGGATTTTCCCGGCTTTCCCTTTGCCACAAAGATCAGAGATCGTGCATGCGACATGGTGGCCAGAATAGTGCTGGCGGCTAACTGGATCCAACTGGATTGTGTTGTGCTCGGTTTTCCTATCGAAGACCCCTCTCCCCCGCAAATATTGCTACTGGTACCGCCACCTGGCACCGCTGAGGTAAGAGTCGGATATAGACATTTCAATTGAATTGAGTCAGTCATTGGCAATTAACACTATGGACATACATTAGAGCCCGGCAAGAATTTAATTGCCAACCAGGCAATCACCTGTCTAAATTGATCTCTCCTCCCCGGGAACTATAATACCTATTCCCCAGATCGCCAGATGGGAATGGATAATGGATAGTGGGGGCATACAGAATCGGATCGAGATGGAAAGCGTTTGGGGGTGCGGCTTTGGGGTCTCAGGAATGCCACCGCCTTGGTCTCCATTTGAAAACCGACTCTGTAACAGGTTCACAGTGACCACGAAAAGTAGCTGGAACGACTTGCAGATACATTATGAAAAGGATTAGGAACAAGAAAATATTTTAAATAAAATTCTAAACTTTTTTAGGCATTACAAATAATTTTTTTAGATTTTATAATTTAAATATATAGCTATATGGTTTTTTTAATAAGTAAAGCTAGCCGATATTTAGCACTTAACTTTCGTAGAGTATGACATTTCGTAAGCCACTAAAAGCCTCTTGGTGTTTTTCTAAAAGATTTTCAAATATAATCAATTGAACAGAAACCGAGAGTTGGCAGCTGTAGTTGGAATGTGATTGAGAGGGGTAAGAATCGGAATGACAGATGAAAGTGGCAGATGCTAAGAATGTGAAAGGATTGGAGAGATGTCGGGAGAAAGTCGCTGGATTCAAATGCCAGTTGGATAATCGACAAAGAATGTTCGCATGGGGAAGAAAAACTCTATTATTTCCATAATTATTTTCCCAACTAAGTGGTTCTATCGCTGATTTATCGCCTCGATCGACTGACCCTGCTAATCATGAGTTGCAGTATGTTGCTAAACTTAGTCGCAAGGTTATTCTTTAACTGAATGCATTCCACTTGGCGGCTTAGAACCTGTTGCCGTTCGATCAGTTCTGGCTGGCTTCCTTCTCTCCGTTACACGATGGTTAATTAGGGTGGACCGCTAATGACCTGTAACTAAGTGTATCACAAATTACATGTATTTTCTTGGAAGTTGTAACTAAGTTATTGCTAATATTGCTAGGCAGAATAATGATTTGGCGATTATAACTATTAGTATTTGAGCTAACTAGTAAATTTATTATTTTAAAACGATTCAAAATGCTTTTTGTGCCACCACATGAAGTATGCCTGATGATTCGATATTTTTAAAAATTAAATATTAGCAATAAAAAAATAAATACAACAGGTCGTATGAGTGATTAAGTCACAGAATTCACCCTTGAAGCTATTTAAATCGAACTTATTTAATACTTTGAACTTCTTTTTTGGTCCACCCATTAAAAATTATATCAATAAATAAACACATAAAAAAAATATATATTTTTAAAATGTACAACAGGTTGTATTAGTTATAAAGTCATAAAATACTCCCCTGAAGTCATTTAAAACGAACCTACTTACTACTTTGAACTTCCTTTTTGGTCCACCCCAAGTAGCCGGCGCTCGTGCTCTCGCTCTTTCTAAGCCCCTACTTCTTTCTCTTTCACTGGCCGCTGCAGAAACGTGCGGCTAGGCCCAAGGCCAATTGGCAAATTGAAAGCGGAGTCGGCGTTCTAATTGGAATCCACTTACAAGCGCCGCTCCGCCTGCAAAGAATCACTCAGATATATGGCAAAAAGTGGCTATAAAATAGTAGAAAAAGAGACAATAAAAGCAGGAACTGCGAACAGGGGCTGTGCGGATCAAGAAACTGCCAACCCTGAGAATCCGAATGAGACACTCTTGTCAGCCGGTTCCACAAATTATAATAACTCCATGTGCACACATACTATAGTACATCTATCTAAGTTTATGTATACCCACATATCTATATATCCTCTAATGCTGGTCCAAAAAACCTATGCTTGTGTTTTTATTTCTTGCGACATGAACGCATTGAGTTTCAAGACACATCTTATTAAATATTCTTTGTGCCGCTGCTGCTTCGCAGGTTCTTTTTTCTGAAGTAAACAAATCGGTCAACGGGCAACGGACTCGGGCACGTTTTTGCCAAAAACCAAGAGAAGAAGTTCATTTCGATAGGCCAATGTTTATATACCCTTTCGGGAGTTCAAAATATAGATGGGTTTGCAAACCTATTTCAAAGAACTCTTTCAAAATTGTAAAATACTAATTCGATATGAAATAGTGTCAATTCTACCCTATTTCATATCAATAGAGAGTCAATAATGTCAAATTTATGATTGAAACATATCAACTTGATATTTTTTCATATCAGTTATTTTATTATAATATCATTTTGATATGAATAACTAGATCTTCGAAATGATATCAATAAAAAGTCGATATGATTAATGTAAAATTGATGAATAAAACATATCAATTTGATAGTTTTAAAATCAGTTATTATATTTTAAACAAATAATGAAAACTATGATAATAATATCATTTTGATACGAAGCACATATCAATATCATATCAATCGATTTCTAAGAACAACAAAGTTATTAAAATTAAAATAATGAAATCTAATTATTAGACCTGTATACAGATGGACATATATATTAGAAATCTCAAGAAGAGACATGCTTATCCTACAATAAACATCTTCTTTTCTGCCTAATAACCCCTGGAAGAGCAAAATTGAAGATACCTCTTAAAAGAGTATGCCAAAAAAGAAATAAAACAGTCGTATAAATAAAGCTTCCGCAATGGCAAAAAAAACTCTCGACTCCTCTTATCGTTCACCAGATGGCCTTTTTGCCTTCGTTTTTTTCTTTGTTTTGTACCATGTTTTTCGCTCAGTGATGGCGCTTCTTCTTGTGTTGTCAGCGGGTTGGGCAATTTTTCATGAAATCTCAAAAACCCCGACGAGTTCGAAGAACTCCGAAATCGAAAACATAAACAAAATTCGAGACATATAAAAATTTGCAAGCAAAATGGCCGACAGGTTTGGCTCACATTATAAACTATTAGAAGCGGTTCAGGTTAATGTTGTTGGCCAACTTCAAGTCGGCCGACTGCAGAAGCAATAATAAAAACAATAACAGATTCGAGCCGAAACAAGCCAAGCAACAACAACAGCACAGCTGAGAAACAACAACAAAAGAGCTCGGATCACTGGTATTTTTAGTATGTGGCGCTGATTTACAAGGTGAACGGGTAAGGTAGCCAAGCCAGTTCAAAACCCCGGCTCGGGTCGCTTCGCCGCCCCCTCTTAGCCTGGCCAAAACCCCGAAACCCCCCTCCCTATGGCACTTCAAACCCACCTGCTCAACAGCAAACATTTTGGCTGTCGACGTATTATTTTGGACAAATTCCTAAACCGAAAAAAAACCGATACGAACCGTTTGGGAATTCGTTTCCGAAAACACACATTTCTGCGACGCAAAACAAGTGATTATCTTATTTTGGGACTTTTAATTTAAAAATATATTTTTTGTTCAGCAGAATATATATATTTTTTAATCATAAATTAAAAAAAAATAAAAAACTGAAATAATAAATGTAAAATTTTTTTATTATCTTGAAATACCAAATTTGGTATTTTTTTTTAATGTTTAATCTTTATTCATATTGAAATGATATGAATAACTTAATCTTTAGAAAATGTTAAATTTACGTGTACATATCAATATGATCTTTTGTCAATTTTTTTTTTTGTATAGTCCTATCTAGTTCATTTCTCCTTTTTAAAAAAGTACTACACTAAGGACTTTAGGGTTATAAACTAGTATATGGAGTTACAAAGAAATAATACATCTATTTAATTTTTTATAAATTGAACTTTAGGATATTAATTATTTTGTAAAGCTCTATTTTTCATGCTAGCAGGTAGATGCCCATCAATAATTGGAAATATTAGCCAACTCATTACGGCCTTATCGACATGAGGGTAATTATCATCCCTCGATTCTTATCGTTCAGCGACGTTATCATTTTGGCGTAGTGAGGTGAATGAGGTTTTCCCGAAATGCTCAATTGCCAGCAATTGAACGAACTATATAGACAAACTATAAAGATAAACTTGATTTGGTAGAAATTTGTTTAATTGCTTTGAATAAAGGGAATGCTATCTCGTTACGTTTCCGGTAATTCCCAAAAGTATTCTGAAGGGTTTGAAAATAATTTGGTACACAAAGAGAATTCATTTGAGTTGAAAATGTTCTTAAAAGTAGAACGAGATTTTTAAAGTTAATGTTTATTTAATCAAATCACTCGTCTATATTTATTAAAAAGTTGTTAATGTTAATGTTATATTGATCTGTAAACGTAATTACCCGGTTTTCAAGATGTTCTCGTGCTTACATGAAGAAATGTGCTTTTAAGAACGAATGTTCTCAATTCAAGAACAAATGTACTTACAATTTTCTCTCTGTGTAACGTTTTTTTTTTTTGATAAGATTTCTGATGTTTTCCTATCGAATGGTTAATATTCCCTTTTAGAAAACATTTACTGGCATTTGCTTCGAATCAAGAAGAGCATTGCGAGATCGATTTCTTGTTTTCTCATTAATGACGTCTGCATTTCTCGATGTTTTCGTTTAGCGGAATCGAAATCGGAATCACACAAACAAAACCAGACGAGCGAAATTAATTAAGAAGTAAATGTGCAACTTGAAATGCTTATCGAGGTTTGATTAAAAATTATTATTCATATTATCTGGGGACATTTGGGGGCGGTGATTCATGCGAATAGATAGGACAAACGATCACCGGGGAAGCACCTGCGATGATCCCAGGGCTCCTGCGATGATCCTCAGACATCGGACATCTTGAGGGCACCGAAATAATTCCCGAAAATTCCTCCATTTGTGCATATCATCATCTTTGGAGCCGCAGCTCGTGCCAAGTGCTCAATCGGGTGTCTAAATATAAAGTATTATAAATAAGCGGCTTAGTCAACAATTATTTGTTTATTGTTCTGGCGTAATTGTCTTGATACTCTTTTGTGATTTCGCCTGTGATAAGAGCCCCCCGCCATATAAAACAATATCGATAATTGACTGCGTTGGCAGGAGAGCTGCCCATAAACGGGAGTGGGAAATCCCTTGACCCGATCATGAGTCCAGGGAATGGCCCGTCGTCCTTGGCCTTCACACACATACGACATACGACGGGTTTCCTCCTCTCCGCAACTCGTCTGCCTTGTATTATTTCTGGTCTTCCCTATGCATCGGGTTCCGCTGACTTGACCATTCAATATCCATGGATTTCTGTAGGAAATTTATATACATTTGCAAATCATTCATTTAACTACTGAGTCATTTTATTCATTCTCACTTTTTAGTGAATTCTTCATTTGTGTGGTCTTTGTTTGTCTATAGGTTTTAAATATTTATTACATTTTATATAACAAATTTGACACCTTCTTAGCTCTTTAAGGTTGTACACCCAAAAAAAATAAGTTAAAGTAAGTATTTAAAATATATTTATAATATATCTAAACTCTGTACACTCCATAAAAAATAGGATTCATTTTACGTTATTTCGATATGATTAATGTAAAATTTATGATACATAAATATCAACTTGATATTATATCATTTCAGTTATTTTTTTAAAAATACCAAATTGATTATTTTGTTAACAAATGATGAAAAATAAGATAAACAGTATCTTTTTTCATATCATTTTGATCTGTAAGAAATATACAATTGACCTGCACATATCTATAAGATATTTTGTCGATTTCTTTTCTGTGTAGTGTTAATTTCATCCTAAATTTTATAAAGTTTGTATTTTGTAGTGTAAATTCTATATTAAAAATTAGACTTTACACCCTTCTGACTGTATTAATGTAATACTGATCTTCTTAAGATATTTTTGAAGCTTAATAGTTTATAACTTAAATCATTCATCACAATGTGTACAATTTTTTATGTGTTTAACATTTATGTTTTCATAATATTTTTTATAATACACATTTCTTTAATAGTTTTTTATATTACTTATAAAATATTCAAGAGTTTAGATGACTTGTGATACATACCATGTATAAATATTTGAATATTCTTCCCAGTGTTTGTAATATATTAGAGGGCATCCCCGCTTCGTGGGGTCACTCGCAGTGGTAACCTTCCTTTTCGCTGCTCCCGTTGCTGTCGCTTCTGTGCTTGCCACTGGATTGTTGATTGTTGAATGTTGAATGTTGTTTTTGGACGTGCTGCCACCGACGAAATTTCAATTGTGGATCTTTCGCTGCTTTTATTGTAATTTATCGACTCGGATGCTACGTGAGTGTTATTGAAAATGGTCATTTTGTTGGCGCTTCTCGTACTGTCGGCACCTCCATCTCCACCTCTATAACTCTGGCCTACCTGCACCTCCACCTCCAGCTGGGGTTTTTAAGTTTAATGTATTCAAACATTGAACTTTTATTTGCTGTGCAAGTGACCATAATGATGATGAGGAAGGGGAGGGCGTGGTCGCAACGGTTGTTGATTACGCCTCCCGTACGGATTTTTGCATTATTGATTTGTAAACACCGCCGTTTTCTTTATACTTTTATGCAAAACCCCCAAGGAAAATGTTCGAGTACAAAGATAAAATTAAATTATAATTCACATGCAAACGGCGAAGCATAAAAAAGTATGTGAACAGCAGAAAATATGTTAACAAGATGTATACTATATATGGATGAACGGAATTATAACTATTCGGGGGCTAAGATCGTGGCCGTTGAAAACGCTGTCAAACTTACATTTTTTATACACTTTTTACAGCCCCCATAAATTATTGTGTTTTATGGTGTTTTTTTCGGTTTACCTCACAATAAATATTCAGTTGCGTTCTTTTTTTTATACACATTTCTTAGACAAGAATTTTGCACATGGGAGTGGTTATATTGACAGAATCAACGGAGAAGAAGTTAATTAATTTTTGTGAAACCACAAACAGCTACAAATAAGATTAATTAGGGTTTCGACAGTTAACAGCATGTATAAATAATATCAATTAATATTCGAATGCAAATTACAGCCAATGTAGGGTTTTTCATAAATTTAGAACTAAGAAATGTTGTTCAAACAATGACCTGTTTGAAAATTCCAATCCAAATTAAGCAGTTTTCTTAAAAATTGTATTAAAATAACTGAAAGAGTTAATACAGTTAGCAGTTTCAATTGTACACAGAGAGAATTAACCTAGAGCTGTGCACTCAAATTCAACTCACTTTCGGTAAAAATTGAAAAATACTAGAAAAATACTAGAATTGAGTCTTTATAGAGAATTTTTTCTTAAAAAACTGAACAAATACGGAAAAAATGAAGGGTAATTGGTGAAAATATAAGGTTTTTTTATTTTTAAATATGAATTAACCAAGAACTGTGCACTTAAATTGATTTTTTTTAAATTCAAAATATAACCACATACACTTTGAGTGTAAAATACTCACTTTCGGTACAAATTAAAAAATACTAGAAAAATACTGGAATTGAGTTTTTAGAGCATTTTTTCAAAATTTCTTTTCAAAATGTTTACCAAAAATCATACATTCTCAAATTGAGAGTACAAAATACCCCATTTGAGAACTTCATTCCTCTTGATCAGTTCTCTCTGTGTAAGTAAACACAAAATTGTATTCTAACTTAGTGCGCAATGAATGGATAAGTGTTTCACTTAATGTGCTAAAATGGCAAACCCTCTTGACTGAATTTAGATATTACTTTCTACGTAAAGCTACAACATTTCATTTTTCGCCCCGCCCCCAAGAGCCGTATAACTTTGAATGTAGACAGACAATAAAATGAACCAAATTACGGGGAACGTTGGACATTTGCTACGCCACATTCATAAATAACCAAGTGTTTGGCACATTTTGATGGATCGCCAGTCATTTGTCATAATGCTCGGAATAAAAGCCACAACAGAAGAGCCGAAAAAATGAAAACCGGATTCGATTCTCCCGATTCGGAGGGGCGAACATTGAAGACAGGCCTCCCCCAGACACCCAAAAACAATTCTCCATCATTCCAATTTCCATTTCCCATTCCGAATTCCTAATTCCTAGATTAAAACACAAAACGACACATTCAAATGACACACAAATGAAAACAACATAAAATGGGGTTTCGCAAGACGCGACTTTTCATTGATTGGCGATAATTGATCAAGGGTTGAAGGGGTTTTGACCGGCCGGAGGATGATCACTTAGCGGTGCCGTGTTAATGGTCCACTCTAATGTCGTACATTAATTGCCGCGATGACTGATCACTCGCGGAAGGCTATGCAAAGTCTGGTCTGGATTGTGGATTATGGATTATAGATTACGGATTACGGATTGTAGACTACGGATTTCACCTGGCACAGCTCAGACAAAAATATGGAGCTTATCAATTAGATAGTTCGCAAATTGCTGCTAATTGCAATTTACTTTTCGGCGGGGAAATAAATATTGTGGAATTATATGGGAGGCAAACTAAATAGTTTTCTCAGCCTCCCCGACTATTTGTTTAATTGCTTTTTTTTTTTGCAATAATATTTATATTTGCGCTTTTCACGTACTTAGCTCAATTTTGTTTCTGCTTCGTCTTCTAGTATATTTTTTTTTTTCGTAGCAGCTGTGCTAATTTTTTCCCGCTATTGTTTGGAAAAACTTACCCTGAGAGAGTCGAACAACGGCGAAAAAATACTAAGTAAATAAATATTATGTACATAAATGGTATTTACCGCCAGTTGGAAAGAGTTTACTACGTCAATTTGTGTGGCGTGTGGCACAGACAGCAGACAGCGCAGGCAGCGCGGGGAAGGTCGCGAGCACGGCTTTGGATCGTATCTAGAATAGACCTATCTCGAGTACAGAATAGTACACCCACAAAAAACCGTAGTTTACCTCTTAAAACTCGTTGTATTAAAAATATACTAGACCTTGTATAAAGTGAGGTATTCAATTAATACCAAATAATACTAAATATTATGAAGTTTATATATTGTAATGTAAAGTCTATACCAAAAGTTAAACTTCAAGACTTCTAAAATTAATAACGTAATACTCATCTTATTAAGGTATTTTTGGAAAGTCAATAATTTAGAATTTAATGTATCTAGATAATAGCTATCTGGAGTCTTGAATAGTACACCCAAAAAAAACCATAAAACTCGTTGTATTCGTTTTATATACTACATTCAGTATATAAGAGTGGTATTTGTTTAATACTAAATAATATTAAATAATACTAAGTACTATAAAGCTAAGATTTTGTATTGTAAAATTTATTCAATAGATACTACGTTCAGAATATAGTACATAATTTGAGGTAATAATAAATACTATAAAGTTTATATTTTGTAATGTAAAGCCTATAGAAAAGTTACTACGTTCAGTATTAAAGTGTGGTATTCATTTAATACTAAATAATACTAAGAAATACTAAATACTATAACGTTTATATTTTGTATTGTAAAGTCTATACCAAAAGTTAAATATAAGCACTTCTGACATTAATGTAAAACTCATCTTATTAATGTATTTTTGAAATTCAATAGTTTAGAATGTAGTTTCTTAGATCATTTCTTTCGGTGTACCCTCAAGTGTATTATATCTGGAAGTAACATTGTGCTGGCCGCCTGGAAGCGTCGACATTGAAATGTGGTTCGCATTTGATAGTCAAGGTCCCCAGTATTCTTGGGATTATGAAATGCTTTTTGGGGACGACTGTTCGGATGTTCGGAAGTTCGGGGCGGGGCCATTGATCTATTGTGGGAGAAAATCGGTTGTCAAGTGTTTTCCCTATAACGGGCATTGTTGTTGGGTCCCGTTTAACTGGGAATTTGTGCAACACCTGAAATAATTATATCATGATGGCAAAAAAAATAACGACACACGTGCATTTTCACTTGGTCCCAACAATTTGTATTTAACATTTTTTTATTATACATTTTGATTATATTTATAATGTACAAAGTGAGCTGCATTTCAAGTACGATACTTTTGCACAATACCGCAGATAAATCACCCCGTGCATATTTCAACGTAAATGGCAAAGATGCTCGAGAAAATGGCCTAAAAGTTGTAAACTTAATGAGCCATAATTGCAAAAAATAATCAAATCGATAAAATGCAATCAACTGGGACAGGGTCCAGATCGGTTATACTATATATAAGCGCATGCATATATGTTTTCATGAACGGCCTTGCGATAATCGAGGGAGAATTGGGCGAAATAAACCGAAACTCAGCGACCATTGTTGGCCAATAAAATGTGGCATAAAAACGCTGGGCAGCGAAATAAAAATTGCAATTGAAATGGATCCGAGCAAAAAGCGACATTCTTGTTTTTGGGGTGTGGCTGCTGTCGATTCAAGATTTTCAGACTGGCCATCGACCACCGAGCACCGAACACACGGACCACAGAATATTGCGCATACGCCACGTGCAGCCAAGTGAGCAATGTCAGGCACTAGGAAAAAAAAGAATAAATCAAGGAAAAAACAAGCACAAGAAACGGTTTAGAAAGGTCTTACCAACTTGTCAAGCCAATTAATTATATTTATGTTCTAAGTTATGAGCCCAGTGGAGCTGCATTTTTTACGCGATCATTATCAGGGGTTGTCTACTTACTTTTTGTGTATGTTATATATATATGTATTACAAAATTATATTGTTTATATCTATGCTTCAGTTCAATATTTTAATTTATTTTTAATTCATTTTAAACCGTTTAATAATTTAATTTATTTAATTATATCTGTCATTATCATGTTCATGACTAGATTACTTACTTTTGAGCTTTCAAAATTGATCATTCTCATCACTTGTCTGCTTACTTTTGATCGTTCAAAGTGGTCGTTCTGGGATAATCAATAGATTTACTTGTTTAAAATTGTGTTTAATTTTCTATTCAGGTTTCGAATGATCTTTTTCATATTCCTGAGTTAGTCGATAAATTGGATAAATTATATATGTACAGCTGCGGTCAAAATAATAGTAGTGCCCATAAAGGATTTCTAGAAACTCGAAAAAATATCTTTAGAAACGTTTTTACAATTTTTTTTTTAATTTTCATTAAAACTCAACTATTAGTAGGTAATCATAATTAACAACAACTTTGGATACTTCGTAAGATTTATCAGAAAAAAAATTAAAATGTGTAATTTTATAAAATTTGGTTCGGTCAAAATAATAGTAGTGAAAAGTTTCAAAAATTTTTACAACCAAAAAAAACGTTTCAGGATTAAATGATTAAATGTATCTAATAGACCTATATTTAAGGTTTATTTTAAAATTTGGTTGCATATCCTTTGCTTGCAATAACAAACGCAAAGCGCTAATGCAAGGAATTAACTTAATTATGGCACTTCTTTAGGGGAATAGAGCTTCATGATCTTTGTACAGCTTTCTAAAGTTGCTTAATTTTATTTGCGAGACAGCTCTTTTCACGTCACAACATAAGTTCTCAATTAGATTGAGATCGGGTGACTGTGAGGGCCACTTCTTGACATTGACTTGATTGGCTGCGAACCACTCTTGAGCTTGTTTGCTAATGTTTTTTCGATTATTGTCCTGTTGGAACGTCCAAACAAGAGGTATGTCCTCAGCGGCATATGGGAGCATCACGTTGTTAAAAATGCTGACCTATAGATAACGTTCCGCAAAGGATTTGTCCCAATATATTGGCCCATCTTCATAGTACGAAAAACTCGCCCAAATCATAATTGATGAAACACCGTGCTTTAACGTTTTTTAAGGTAATTTTGGAGTAAGAGAGTCGTCTAACAAACTGCAGAGAGCCACGGCCTCCAAAGAAAACTATTTTGGACTCATCCGACCACTAATTATCCCTCTTCTTCTCCAAAGGTCAATTTAGGTGTTGTCTTGCAAGCTTTAAACTTTTGGCGACATGTTTTTTTGTGAGTGACGTCTTCTTTTTAGACTTCTTGAAATGAGGTTATTATCTCTAAACAGTGTTCTTAATGTTTGCAAACTTAGATTTAAGTCACACATTTTTTTAGTGATGCAGCAGACGCGAATGTCTTGATCCTTGAGTGTGTTACTAAGCGATCCACAGATCTTTTGTCCAATACCTGTGGTCTACCACGCGTTTTATTTGCTGGATCATTTTAATTAGCATTTCTAACCATTGTAGAAGAGCAGCCAATAATATTTTGCACTTCGAAATATTTCTTTTTAACAGAAATCAATTTTTTAGTCAGATCCCGCCTCTCGGCAGAACAATGTTTACCACGCCTCATGTAGACAGGACTCACTGTTGAGGAAGGATCTCAAAATGCTAGGGACTAATAAATAACATCCAAAAGTATTGTTAAACAACAAAAACCTGGTTTAAAATGGAAAAAATTTAATTATTCCTGATGATATCTCTGGCACTACTATTATTTTGACTGAGTCCAATAAGTGCATCCTTGCAAATTAAAGTGAAAAGGAGTACAAAGAGTGGCGATATCCTAACAAAACTGAACGTTTTTAAAGAACACATAATTATTGTTACATTTGCAAAAGAATAAGTTGGATATGTAAAGAAATAGAGAAAGTATTGAGAAAAAACTCTGTGTGCGACCGGCACTACTATTATTTTGACCGCAACTGTATATATTAAAAAAAATTATATTGTTTAATAATATTTATTTTTATATTTGAATATTTTATTTTTATATTATTCCCTTTAATATTTTAATTCATTTAATTGTTTTTGTCATGTCATACTTTCTTGAAGCATTCAAAATTGATCATTTTCATGAGTTGACTTCTTACTTTTAAGCTTTCAGAATTGATCATTTTCATAAGTTGTCTGCTTACTTTTGAGCCTTTAAAATTAATTGTATTCGATTTTGTAATGAATCGTATGCATATTCCTGAGTTAATCGATATTTTGGTTTAGTTATATGTATAAATATTTAAAAAAATTATATTTCTCATGTTGATTCTTCTGCTTGAGATTTGAATTTGTTGAATTGTGCTTTTCCTCATGCCTTCCCGTTTGCTCTGGCCACTGAGCGAGCTAACTACCTGCCGCGCTTATGTAATTGTTTGCCCGGCCTTTGTCTTCACTGTACCCCTGCCGCCGGACGGACGGACGGACGGACCTGGTTAATGTACGTCCTTGACCATCATGGCTGCCAAAAACAGCCAAGAAATGACTTTAGCCGAAACATGCTGATACTGACGTAGACGCGTTTTGGCCGTTCTTCGGCATGCAACTGCAGGCCATTTCGTTTCGTATCGTTTCGTTTTCGTATCTGAATGGATCGTATGGGATCGGATCAGATCGGATCGGTTTTTATTATTTCTTTTATTTTCGGTATTTTTTTTCTCTCGATTTTGTTGCTGTGTTTTGTTTTTGGATACGGTGTACGAGTCCGCCGAGTGGACAGACCAGTTTGCGATTGCATCGAGAGATTTATTTATAGACACTCGAACTGGCACTGCACCGACTGCACTGGCTCTTAACCTCCATTTGGGACACGCGGCGTATGAGTTATGCCGATTGCGGTTCACTGCAAATTATGCGACACGATTTGCAAACACCGACACCGGCAAGAGGGGCACCTTGTGCGATTGCCAAACCGTCGAAACCGGCGGTTATTGCCTGGCAAAATATGTTCTGTATTTCTGGGGAATCTTAAGGGAGAGAGAGAGAGCCAAACGCCTTGAGGATCGCACAAAATAGTTTTTTGCCTTGACAATGGCTTTCATTTTTCGTATATGTGGGTACTACAACAAACCCAAGTATTGAGAGAGAAACACAATTATATAAATTTGATCAGTTTATTTGTATATTTATTTATTAAAAATTATATAGATGCAATTTAGAGATTCAAAATGTTAAATTTCTAGATATTATCTAAATTCCACTTACATTTCAATATGGGTCAATACCAAATTTAGACTTTTCTGTCATCTGAAAACCTACACCCAACAAAAAAACATAGTTTAACTCATTATATTCCAAATATACTAGGTCTAGTATAAAAGATGCTATAGAAAAAATACTAAAAAGGATTAATTTCATACTAAATATTATAAAGTTTATTTTTTGTTGTGTACATTCGATGCCAAAAGTTTCAATTTAGTTTTAAATTTATTAAGATATTTTTGAAACTCAACAGTTTAGTATTAGTATTTTTTATAGTTTAGTATTTTTCCAAATTTAGACTTTCCTGTTATTTGAAAACTTACACCCAACAAAAACTCATAGTTTAACTCTTAATACTCATTGTATTCAAAATATACTAGGTCTAGTATAAAAGATGGTATTGACAAAATACTAAATAATATTAATTTCATACTAAATATTATAAAGTTTAAATTTTGTTGTGTAAATTCGTTGCCAAAATACTAAATTTAATTTTAATTTATTAAGATATTTTTGAAACTCAACAGTTTAGTATTAGTATATTTGATAGTTTAGTATTTTTTCTGTGTATCCATTTTTCGCACCCCTAACGGGTATTCCTAAGTCGTCGTCCTGGCGAATGTGAAAGCAGTGGAAAGCTTAAGAACGCCACTTCACGATCGTATTTAAGTCAGCTTAATGCATTTCTTCGGCAACCATTCCAATAATTTGTGGCCTTTTCGGGGGATCTTCTGTTTCTGTTTCTTTGTCAGGTGCCTGCTAAAGGCGGTAAATCTTGCGGCTCTTGTCGCATTTTGGCCAGCTGGTTAGTTTTCAATGTCCGATGTCCAATGTCCGTTCGCCCGGTGGCCGCAAATCGTCTTAATGGGCTGATAACCAAGTCGAGCCCGCCTTAACTTAGCCCGACTTAAGTCAACCCAACCCAAACCGAAACAGAAACCCAACCGATCCGAACTGATCCGAACGGTCCACCGATCCGAACCACCGATTCTAGTTTCAACCGGCACCAAGCGGTTTCGGGCTGTTTTCTGTTTTCATCGAAGCCGCCGCCGCCTTGCCGGTTTTCAACAATATTTATTTACATACCCTCGATAGGGGGTACTCCGCTCACAGCTCCGTACTTATCACCATTCTCTCAGTTCTATTTGCTTACAGGAAAGTGAAATAATAGAGCTTAGTTTCTGGGAAATATCCCAACGATCTATTTATTCGATTAGAACTCACTTTTTCATCAAGTTTGGTATTCTTTATGCTAGTTATAGGTACTTTATAATAGTTGAAATCAAAATAGCTGACAAAACGAAAAGACTCCATTGGTTTGGTTGGCAATCATACATATATCATATGTTTAATGTTTATACACAATTATATGAAATATTTCTAGGCCATTAACCTACAGACCTGAGCATACTGCTTACAACTCTAAATCCCTGAATATTTTTTCCTATTATAACAGATGGTCTACGGATATTTCCCCCAAAATTACGCTAGAGTATCTAGTATTTTTCAAAATATATATCACCCGGCTCTTTCGCACTTGTTCGTGTGGCCCTCTTTTGCGATTGCGATGGCGATTGGGATCGGATCAGATCGGATCGGATCGAAGGGGCTAAGCTATGGCTGTGGACACAGACAATTGGAAGATTGATGGCTGCGGCACAGCGCTGGCTAATGACTCAAAGCAGGCCGATACTCCCTCTATACGATACCGTCGACTGTCGACCATCCTAACTGTCGGTCCCCGATCTAGACTGAATTACCGTTGCGGCCCGTGGACTTCTTGGCTCGCGTGCGTGGGCTTAAATGGGTTTGGGGTTGGGCAATTGGCATTTCGAGTCGAAAATCCAGTTGCGCCGCGACAATATTCTAGCTCAAACAAGACAGAATAGTGCCTCGACTATCAAATACCTGTACCTCAGCTAAAGCAAGCAGTGGCAAGCAGGGCAAACCAAGCAGTCGCCATCTATGTGGCGGACAATTTATTATTTGCTTATAACTTTTTACTGAGTGGTCTGATTTAAAAAGTTTCTTCTACATTTCGGTAGGTATTAATAAACCAAACAAAATGGCGTTTACACCTTAGTTCTAGCTTTTCACACAATCGAAATCGCTTCATTTCTCATCGAGAATAATTAGTACTTAAATGGTGGGTATGATCAGAATTTCCCATACTCAATCATCATTTTGCCCGAAGATTTCTTTTGTTATTAAAAATATTCATTAGGTGGCTAAACATTCATATGGGCCCGTGTGATTTACGTCGCTTAGTGGAGTTCATTACTTGGCTATCTCGATTCGAAAATGGTTATTTAATTAACTGTGACTTGGTAAATAAAAGCGAGAACTTACCCTCGCTTCTTGGGATCTATATTTATAATTTTCAGCACTTGGCACCAGAACATCATTCACTGGAAATATAATAATGATAATAACAACAGCAGCTGTTCAAGCCGTTTAATGATTATTTACAATATTAACGAACTGTTTACGCTTAAATGGTTGCGAATACTATGTCTACTGTAATTCCTTAAGGGCTTTGTGCAAAAATCGACCATCCATATTGATGAAAATAGCTGTCCCAAACAGTGATTCACACCTTTTGTAGCTTTTCAAGGCTCGATTTAATCTATGTACTTGCCCCGACCGAAAAATATCATAAATCAATTTCTATATATTTAAAGTACTCCACTTTTAAGTAGTGATTCACACCTTGTCTATTTTAAATTAGGCACTTCAACGCCCCGAAAATCGTACTATTTTAATTAAAATCTAGCACTTAAAGCGCAATCAGGGAAATTTAATGGGTTTCTGGCTCACTTAAAAGCTGTCTAAGGATGAGTTCGAAAAAGTATTACCTCAATTTGCCTATTTGCTTTCAAAGTGGAAATTCACCGAAGGTCAAATTTGCACTACTTTGAATAAGTGATTAAAGTGTGATGAAAGTAGAATAAGATTATAATGATAAGTATAATGAAATAATAATAATAAATGTACAAAATATTAATAATAGCACTAAGGTTTATTGATCTATTGATTGATTTTACAGCACATCAGTTAATATTTGCTTAAAATACATAAATAATTGATTAAAGTGTGATGAAATAAAGTAAAATAATCCCTTCAGCATTAAAATAAGATTATAATGATAAGTATAATAGAATAAAAGTGATAAATACAATAAATAATAATAAAAACACTAAGTTATATTGATCTATTGATTGATTTTATATCACATCAGCTAATCTTAATTATCATAACCATTTATATTATCCTTATAATATTATTTAAAGCATCCTAACTGATAAATTTTAAATGACAATCATTTTAAATTGAAAATCTTACAAAATCCTTCTTTTTCCTGTGAATTTCTTTGAGTATCTCCCAGTTTTTTAGGACTCTATCGATCCATTATCTATCTATCTATTATCTATAAATCTCTATCCAATAAAACTTCCATCGATGCCTGCATTCGCAGCCCCTGATTCACACAAGTAACGAGTGATAAAAAAAGAAAATAATATACGAATGCGATGGAGGAGTTGGATGGATCGATGGATCGGCGGATCGAGGCG
Source organism: Drosophila mimetica (assembly GCA_037075245.1). Lineage (NCBI taxonomy): Eukaryota > Metazoa > Arthropoda > Insecta > Diptera > Drosophilidae > Drosophila > Drosophila mimetica. The sequence goes on from JBAMCH010000005.1 coordinate 9,869,776, forward strand.
GATGGAAACCAATTGGGTCCGGCGCAGAGCGGTCTGCCGAGTGTAGATGTATCTGTATCTGTATCTCAAGCAATATCTGTATCGGCTTGGCCAAGTGTTAATTGTTCTTAGCCATTATTAATTGATTGAATTAATGAATGAATGGCAACTGGCGGCTGGCGATAACGAAGACGAACTGAATCCGAAACAGAAATCGAAATCGAATGTTGCTCCAAATGATGAAATGCTGGGTATAGGATTGTAAACAATGATTATGATACGATGATATGATGATACGGCGCTATAAGGCAGTGAACTTGAAAAGGTTATTAAGAATTCAAGTGCGGTAGCCGGGGCGCTAAGGCAAATACCCGTATACCCGTATGCCCGCATATATTCGTCGCTGTCTGACCCACATGGGTGTCACCCGGATTGCCCAGATAAATGCACAGATATAGTCGCCTCTTGTCGCCTTCGTGGCACTAGATTTACAGTTCGTCGAGCTGAGCTCGTAAAGTGATTTGCAATTTGCTAAAGCCAAACACAAACAGCGCAGCATGGTCCACGAATTCTAACGCACTGTTATCGCTAAAAAGATCCATGGGACTTCACAGATCTGCAAAGATAACACTAGGTTAGTCAGAGGTCTTAGGTGTACTGAATTTTTCTTTTTAATCATTAAGAATGAGAGTTTGTCATATTTATAAGGTATAATAATACAAGTTCCAATGATCTTTTAAGAAGTATGGAGAGGATTCATTCTTATCATATTTTTAAGGTCATATTATACAAGTTCCGACGATCTATTAACAAGTATGGTAAGGAAAGAAGAGAGTATCTTTATACTAGTAGTTCCCATTATTTGTACAACGGAATTTTTCCCCAAAACGAATATGTTAAGCCGAAACCAATTACCATATTAATGTCTTTCTGAAAATACCGTTTTGGGGAAAACTAGTTTTCAAGCCAGACGAATTCTTTGTGACCAAATTTGAATATATGTACATGTTTTCCAAAGCTCAGAGATGTCTATGCCTATCTTATCTTGGCCAGCGCCTTATCTCTCGCGTTAGTCAGTTAGTCAGCCCAGAAGAGCTAAGTATCTTGTGATGACTGGTGAGGATTTCGCCTTTGTTTTGGGGGTTTTTCTTGTCATTGCCATTAGTAAGTAGGGGGTTATGCAATTTCTCACACAGATTTGATTAATAGGTTTAATAGGTTCAGAATAAGGCGTATAGCTCCGAATAGCCTTTAGAAGATATTCGCACGTGTCGCGCCTCCAATTAGCGCCCCATCTCGCAGTTACATGGGGCTATCATGTGGCTGATAATTGCATAAGCCATTATGGCTGGAAGTCGGATCTCCCATCGCCCATTGGCATCCGGGTGACGCACTCAGGAGGCCAAATGAATCAGTCGGTGTCTTTATATACTATATGTTTACTACACTATGCGATGCGATACATACGCACTCGATCTTAACCGAGTCAGCTTGGGGCAGATCAGTGCAGATTGTATTGTGTCTTGGGTGTTTAATTGAAATGGGTTCGGATCGGGTTCGAGATCGGGTTGAGGGGGGAATCGAATCGCGATGTCTAATAAATAAATTGACAATTAAACGAGGGACTCAAAATATCAACTTGATATGCTTGCATCATAAATTTGACATTACTGATATAAAATGATGTAAAATTTACCCTATTTCACATGGAATCGATTTTCTTGGTGTTTATGTTAACATATATGCACTTATACACGAGATACACGAGATTGATAAACAGCGATGCTGTTTGTCCGCCTGATGACGTCGAGAAGTTTAAAGCAGGCCTGCACTTTAGTATTATTCCATTAGGATCAATTGCGCAGTGCAAAAGGCGATCAAAGAGTGGACATGGGCCAAAACTATAATAATAATAATAAATAATTGGTTTTAAGCTTAAGTTTTTATAGCAGTAAAAAAATTGTTGTATTTTATTAGTTATTCACACAAAAATAAAACTATGTCAAATCAACAAAAAATAATTGTATTTTACTATTTTCTGAAATTTTCGTGTATTTTGGAGTTCTATTTTTTTGAGTCATTGAATAGTATTTAACAAATTCTGCAAGTTTTCACTATTAAATAGTTGATTTTACATAGTTTTTTTTTGTATGTATAAAAACATGATTTGAAAACATATTTCAAAACAAGCTATTTTTGAATCACAAAAATGGGTTATATTTTAACCTTGAAACCGGGTTTAACGAACCCCAATAGCTCACTCGGGCTTATTTACCCACAAAAAAACAACGTTGGTATATTCTGTTTAAACATAAAGTTGACAAAAAGCGAGAAATGAAGGGAACAATCGCTCGCACAAATGTTCTTTTTGGACGGATTCCCGCGAAGCAAGAAGGCCAAAACATTGCGGATATGGTAACTGATTGTTCGATTATATGTATGTATATATTTGGATTCGGAATTGGATTCGGAATCGGATGACCGCATCTGCTTATCGCAATGAATATCCGCAATGAATATACTCGTACGCGTTCATATCGATATCATATCCATATCGTGACGTCGGAATACCGAAATTGAGACACAAAAAGCGAGAGGCGATGGGAAGATGACAATAAGCGAAACAGCGTCGTTCGTTTAAGCAAACAAATAAATAATTAATAAATTAAAAATGAAACGATCAAAATTGTCTGACTCTTTTGTTTTTGCCCACACATATATGGTCGCATTGGAAGTTCGGGGGGCTTTTGTTTTGTTTGTTTGTCCATCCATCCACCCGTTTGTTTGTTGTTTTCTGGGGGCCCCCAAACAATTGCAGCCAAGAGATCCCATCGTTTTTAGATACCTCCTATATGTAGATATACTTATACCATATCCCCCGATTTATCAATGGCGTTGCGCCAATTGTTGTATCATCGCCTCTCTTCTCTTCCATTAACCGCAATTATTGGCAATTATCGAATTAAGATGTGCTAAAATCGCATAGGGGGAGGGGTTCTCGGGTGCGGGGGGAAATGGCGATATCGCTGCCGTTAAATCCAATTTCCAATATATCCACACACACACACAGGCACACTTTGGGATACTCCACGAAAGTGGGCGTGGCGTCGGCATCCGATAATTTCTAATGAAAGTTGAAAAGCGCCGCTCGAAGCGATTGGCTGGCGTGTGAATCCCAGAGTCAATCGAACAGCAACCGCGATTCGCACAAGTTCGAAGCGCCATCGAACATCAAAGTTCCTGACGGCGATGCTGCGCAGTCGACTTCCGCACAGTGGGCCGCAATTCAGTAACTTCAATTTCCTAGCTTATCAAAAAAAAAGTAGGATGGCAAAAAAAAAATTTTACTTCATTAATTTGTATATCTAATCTATAATATAATAATATATAATAAACCATATTATTCTGAATATTTTCAAAGGATTTTATATTATATATATAGTGTATATACAGCAACATTCGTAGAAAGTAAATCGCTTATATTTCATTCAAAAAATTGAAATGAACTTGAGAAATATGCACGATGTACTATAAAGAGTATTTCAAAAGGTTTCCACATTTGATTCAAGGTTATGTAGTTTGTATAAGAATTGAAACCGATTAGAGGAACTATTTGCATTATCACATATAAGGTCGAAAAAAATATAAGCTTTCCATTAAGCGATTTTCGTTAGCGCATTGTATTTAATGGCATTTTGCATTTCCTTTATATATTTGATTTAAAAAACGTAATAGGCAATTTGCCAAGTGGCTACTGTTTACCAAATCACTTTGATTAAGTTCGGCAAACAGCTAATTTGCATGCAAATGTAAGAAAAACAGATCGCTCTGCTTCTAATTCAAATTAATCATTTTTTATATTATTTACATATATTTGTTTCGTAAAACGTAATAGGCAAAATGCCAACAAGGAAATATTTACCAAATCAATTTGATTAAATTAATTTGTTGGTCAAACAAACCGATGATGCTCTTTTACGAAATTCAAATCAAGACAGTAAAATTTTTTTTGTAAAATTCGTTTTCGAAAGAGAACGATCTTTGCGATCTTCAAATTCTTACGATTCTTTAAATAGGTTCTTGTAATATTTGCGAACATGTTATTTTGCACTTTATTTATATTTGATTCGTTAAAACGTAATAGGCAAACTGCCAAGTGTCTAATGTTTACCAAAACAATTTGATTCAATTTCTGTTTTGTTGCTGCTCTTGTTGCTGTTGTTGTTGTTGGGCACACGGCCAACTGGCATTTTCCGCTTTCGGTCCCACTGTGCGAGGTGGCGGTGGGCTGAGACTGAGAAGCAACAACAAAAATAACACTGAAAAAAAGCTCGTGATGTCTCTTCTCCGTTACGCTGATCTCTTCGCGACCGCTCTCTTCTGCTGCCGGCGGCGACGTCGGCAGCGACGCCGGCTGCGACGTCGACGGCATGCAAACAGGATCTGAGCGTATATTACGTAGCGCCGGGCTTTAAGCCAACATCATTCCCAAGCGAACGGCCAGCGATCAACGTTTGGCCCACCAGCACACTCGAGAGCAGAGCGATAACGAGCAGCTGATTTTGCCTGATTTTAGCCGATTTTCTGCCCATTATCCATTATCTGGCATCGCAGCAACAACAGCAACAGCAACAAGGGCATCGCATCGCCATCGCATCTCTCCTTCGCCTCTCTCTCCCCCGCAACAACAATTATAATAACGATCTGTGACAAGACAAGGCAACAACAACAACAACAACAACAGCAGCAGCAGCAGCTACAACGGCATTACAAAAAGTGAAGTGAACTCTCGGGCGCTCTCGCCTCCGCCTCTCGTCGCTCGCGTCTCTCGCGCCACTCTCTCTCTCCGCTTCGGCCAACTTCGGCTCGGGCCTTTCAACTTCGGCTTCTCGGCTCCGGCTTGTAAATTACTTGCAAAGTTAATTTTAGTCTCGGCTTTTAATACCGTTTTAGTGCGTTTTCAAGTTGGTCGTGTGCTTTTCTCTCTCTCTGAAAAGTCCGAAAAAAAAATTGTAATTTCAATTTCCACCAAAAAATCGAACTTTATCCAAGCCAAAACGCCAACAAACAAATCCAAATAAAATAGCTGAAACTGAATGTGACTTTTCTGGTGATCAAATATCCTTGTGACTTTTTTTTTCGGATCCATTTTTTTTTCCAAACGGAAATGTAAACCATTCGCCCCCCCGAAAGCTGCCCCCCTTAAGCTTCCTGCTTCGAAGTCCAGAACAAAAGAGCAACAAAATCCAATTACATAACATATTTAATTGCCAAAAAAAAAACAATAAACAAAATAAAAACAATAATATCATAATTCAGGAATTCAACAAAAACGCGCTCACCAATACAAAGGCGAACGCATTAAAAGACGGAAGTGCATTTTTTTTCGTTAAGCGGCAAAGCAGCGCATCCTGTTTTTTGGGCCTTCCACACACACGCTCACGCGCACACGAATACACACTCGCACACACACACAGTGAGGACTGGGAGTCGCTCTCTCGCATAGGAGTCGCAGATCCGCAACAGTAACGGTAAGTGGGTGTGCCTATCTAACGGTAATACAAGGATCCTGGTACTTTGGATTCCTTCAGGATCCCTTCCTTAGAAGGGTTTGCTTATAAAATATATATATATTTTTTTTTTTTAATTTTTAAAGTGAAAATATTTTTGTAACTCGGTTTAGTTATATGACTATAAAGGATAGAAGTCTAGGTACTTAAAAAAGATTTAAGGATCGGAAATATAGGTTAGACTTAATGGGTATTATTGAAAAAACATAAAGAAGTAACTGGTCAATAAATCAAATTTAGTCTTGAGGTATTTTAAACACTTAATCTTCCAAATATGGAATATTTTAAAAAGTGTTATATAATTTGAGAACTTTCTTTGAATTATATTATATAATAGGCTTTATATTTATAAATCCTAGGTATTTAAAAAACATGTAAGGATCGCAGATATAGGTTAGATTTAATGGGTATTATTAAAAATACATAAAGAAGTAAATGTTCAATTAATATTTTAGTCTTGGTGTTTTTAAACACTTAAGCTTCCAAATATGGAATATTTTAAAAAGTGTTATATAATTTGAGAACTTTCTTTGAATTATACAAGTGCAATACCCTCAGAAATCGAATGTATTCCCATAATAATAATAATAATTTGAGAATTTTCTTTGAATATACATATATGTGTAATACCCATAGAAATCGAATGTATTCCCATAACCCATCTCAATATTGCGTTTCTTCGAAAGTAATCGAGGCACTTCGACATTATTTGCGACTATTAATCATTTTATAAAAATACGACAAACTGTCTTAAGCATGAGAATTCATTTGCAGGGGCGAAAACCCAAGACTCAAAACAACTGGCTGGCGCAAATATAAATAAACAAAATGCATAAACTTTGGGGCTTAGTTGGAACCCAAAACAAAAAGTGAAATGGGAATAGAAATAAAATGAAACCAATTCTAATGGCTTCTCCCGAAATATTCGATATATTTATTCAAAATATTCGATGTATTATGTGTGAACTTTAGGTAATGCCTAGAAATGTGGAAATACGACAGCTTTGTGTTACAGCCGCCCAATTTTTTGGACCTAATTTATTTGTGGCCAAGCTTACGATAATCACTTTTCACTTGCCTGTTTTTAAAACTCTTGCCTACCGAGACTTTCAACTAAAGAAAGTGAATGACTTTCAAATGAAGGGCGATGGGAGTTAATGAAACTGAAAATTCCAGACTTTACGAAGTCGACTAAGTGAGCTATCTACATATAATAATATATATAAAGATTCAATTGTAAAATATAATAACTTTTATAGATCTGATTAAAAAATTCGAATAGAAATCAGAAAAAATATAATAACTTATATAGATCTGATAGAAAATTCCAATAGAAAATATATTAAAATTCGGGAATAATTCAATTCGAAAAATGGATCATGTCAGGATTTTCGAGGGAATTATTTGGGTCGTGTTTTCGCTTGGAATTTCATTGTTCAGTTGAATTCCCCTACGTACACTCGGCATCGCAATTTCGGATAATTTGGCACAAATGGCATTCGGTGGGTGGTCCACACCCACACACACACGCCCATCTATGGCCATGTGACGCGGTGTATCTGATGGATACTTTTTGGGATCTGCGATAGGGGATCGGGGTCTGGTACTTGGTACTTGGGATTTTAATTTTGGCATGCGTGATGCAGAGGCACGGGGCGTTATTTAACGATGGCCGCGCATGCGCAGCTTGTCAATCGGCGTCGGCTTAAGTGTGCACACACATATATATATATATATATATAGGTATATATATATATATGTATCTCATACGGCTTATAAGGCAGGCAGCTCACATCTGGCGCCCCGGATCAGCATAGAAAACTTTCACTGAGATCCACCAGCGCGCCATTTCGAGTTGTTGAGTTTTTTTTCGAGTTTTTTTTTTTTTTTTTTTTTTGATAGCCAAGTCGCATGAAGATGCGTTGCAGGCGGATTTCCGCACACAAATTGCCCACTTGCAGTGGCAATTTGCATAAATGTTGCGATAACAAATCGCCCAGAAACAACAACTGAAACGCTGACAAACAGAAATACTAATACTAAGTTCTAATTAAAAGTGCTGGCCGCCCGGGGAAAAAACTAATTAACATTTTTCGAGCCGAGAAGCTGAAAAAAAGTTAAGTAAATAAAGGTGAGAAAATCAATTCATGACGACAGCGGCGAGTCAAGTGCCCACTTGAGTGGAAAATCAATGCACTTCCGCAAAAAAAACAGCAAACAGCAGAAAAAACAGCAAACAGAGGCAAACACACAGATACAAATCAAACTCTATTTTTAATTATGAAATATTTATGGCACAATAAGTCGCGCAATAATTGTACAAATTCATAACGGTACCCGGCGCAATAGAACACGATTATTCTTACCAGATCTCTATTGAGTCTTATTCAATTATCGGCTTTACTTTGCCATTATTATCCAACCGAAAATCTATATCCGAGCAATTATTTCAACGCTTTGCGGGCAATTAAAATTGGTTGCTTAATTAAACTATAAACTAAACAATTGCATAACTGAATATTCAATGATGGGAATTATTATTAGTAAATATTTTTGTTTAACAATTGTTTAGAAAATATTTTAGAATTTTGTAAATTGCTGAAAAATTAATTAAAAATTAAATTACTTTATTATAAAACCGTTTTGGTATTCAAATTATTAAACCTTGGTTTTTAAATAAAGTAAAAATTATTATTAGTAAATATTTTTGATTACCAATTGTTTAAAAAATATTTTAAGATTTTGCACATGGCTGAAAATTAATTAAAAACTAAATTACTTTATTGCAATGAAAACGAAATTATCAAACCTTGGTTTTCGAAAATAAAGTAAAAATTAATTAATACATCAAATTAAACAAAATAATTTATGGTTACGAAAAACTCTTCAAAATGACAATGCATAAATTGCTGTCAGCTGAATTATCAATGTTGTAGATCAGGAACTTGGCCATAAATACACGCTCCTAGCCGCTGGCATGGCCATAAATCGAACAGACCCCGTGGAGTAATCATCATTTAAAATAGATGAAAACAAATACCCGAATTATTGTTCTTAATGACGAACGAGTCTCGCAGATAGTCGCTCATTAATCAATCAAGAATATAGCCAAGAAGGCGATAATAATGGCGGCAACTTAAATTATGGACTGCTCGCATATATTATATATAGTTTGCGATAAATATACTATATATATATATATATCACTCGAAGCGATCGGTTATCCTTTGTTGGGTGCTTTTATAATTTTCCTATATTTATTTATTTACTTTTTTTTGGGGGGGCTGTGTTGACGTTGCAGATATATTAAACAAAAAACGAAATGAAACGAAACAAAACACAATGCTGATAATGATAATAATGTCTGACTTCTGCGGCTGTTGTTGATATCGTGTTGCGATCGTTTACACAACAACTTGGTCTTGAATGACAGATTGACTTTATTACTCATCCGCCCCGTGGTCCGTGGACGGCATATGTACGCATCCTCGTTGGCACGATCAGTGCCAAATGGCCGGGCAAATATTGACTGCCGTCTCTCGTTAATACGGCGGGCAAATCAAGTTTATGTAAACTGCAAATTAGCAACGCCGCCGAAAAGCCAAATTGGAGCGTCTTCTTCTGTGTTATCACTTCATTAAAGTTGGCAAACAAACAGGCGCGCCCATTTGAATGTAGACATCAAGGTGTAATTAGTCAAGCGATTCCCTCGATTTGCATTTTTCGGCGAAGAGAGAGCCTCCTCGATAAAGAAGTTAGCGAAACTGGTTAACACAATGGGTGGGGGGGGGGGGTTTAGAAAATAACAAAAATGCTCGCGAAAAGGCGGCTTGATAATCGTGCTCTGACTATAGAATTCACTGAAATTCATGCTTGCACGTAATCGTTTATTTTCCCGGAATTCGTTATAGCATGATTAAATAAGGCGAATAATATCTGATAAAATGCGCCACTTATTCACCTCTTTTATAACGCACACACACACTGTTCTCTTAAGCACTAATCCCCGCTTTTATTTATTACACAATTTATGGCTGCCCTATACATTTACCTTAATTGTAATGGTATAGCCACATTTGGGAAGGCTGCTAGATAAATTCTAGAATTTAATACTCGACGACAAACAATTGCTGAGATTATCATTTTAATGGAACCGAAACTTAGTTAAACTTGGTTTTTGATTATGTAAAAACATCCTGGTTTTTGTCTTTTTACGATTATACTGATTAATTCCTACACATATCGTTTTTACCATATTTGCATGGTAAAATTCTTCGAAAAAGAGAGCAAAAAGCAATATGGCGACTTAAATAACGTTTAAAATTCTAACTGGTCTACTTAGAACTTGTTGCTTACATTTTGAAAATATCAAATTGATCCCAGATGGTAAAATGACCATTATTGCCTGGTAAAATTGATCTTGAAAAATGTAACCTTTTTAATTTTTTTTTTGGAGATTCTCTGAGTTCGAAAAAGAGCGGAAAAAGTAATATGGCGACTTAAATTCGAAGTTCGAACTACTTCGAATGTGTTTTTTCCATTTCGAACATATCAAATTGATATGTGGGATATCAAGTCCAAATTTAAACCATATTTCATCATCATTATGTTTCAAGTTTTTGTTTTTTACGAATGGAAGTCTATATGTTAGTATTCTAAGGATAAGTACTGTATAACTGCTTTACAAATTCAGAACCTCTTTTCCGGTAAACCCTACTAAATGACCAATATTTTAATATCGCAGCAAGTGATAAAATCCATGGTCCACATTACATAAGCCCCGAACAGCAGCCGCATTGATCGGTGACAAAAATAAAACTGAAACTTGTTTACATCCAATATGTGGATATACATAGATATATATATATATGGATCACATGTATGTTTGTGGGTTTCTTTTGTTGCCGCTGACGAGTTTCTTTTGTGAATGAGCTCGATTGTAACCTCTAGAATCGTAGTTTCAAGGCGCTGGGAAAACTTCCAAGTCGGAGTTAAAACTTTCCATTGGCAGGCTCTGATCTGGTGATGATTTCCGTTGGGTTTTCTCAGTCGGCAGGGGGGGTGAAATGAAATGGGGTGGGGTGAAATAGGTAGTGAAACACGGTAGCCAACGATCATTATCGTGATAAGGTGCGCTGTGAGTTTTATGATCAGGTTTTTATTGTTATTTATAGCCAAATAATTACCAGCTCCCAGCGATAAGAGCCACCGTATGACCAGCCACGTAGCTGATGAGCCCGAATCCGATTCGGAATCCGAATATACGGAATATACGGAATACGGGTATATAGCATCCAGACTCGTGCCCACCGCTAGATAAGATTTCGCTTTCGTATTCCCACTCGCATTTCGTAATATCACCGAGTGATATGATAGTGCTAGAAGCGTCTCAATGGCAAACATTGAACTTTGATGTGCTCGGCGATTATATAACACGTTCATTATGTCCCCCATTTATTTTCTTCTTATTTCTTTGATCACAGGGGGAGCTTAGGAAAGACCCGGTGTTTTGCGACGCAGAAAAACACGGACAAAGGCGTAGAAATACCAAAAAAAAAAAAAACAGCAGCCAAACAATTGAGTTTAAGCCGCAGGCTGAGCAAACACTTAATGGCCAAAAGCAGAGGCGGATTTGTGATTTCTTCGATTTTTCAATTTATTTGTCGACAAAAAAAATACAAAAACGGACAGGTGACAGGGCATTATTTTTGTAGATATTTCTTATTTATGATTAAATTCTATGATATTAGGTAAAAAATTATAATAATATTCGTGAGATCCTCAAACGTAAATTACTCTTAAGTATTTTCTATCTTGAAAATCGAATTCATTTTGGGGTTATGCTTACATATATACATTCTAGAAAGACCCTTTACGATCTTCGATCTATTTCGCTACGAAAATAAAAGCAGACAGGTGACAAGGCATTATTTTCCGCCCATAATCCTCTTTCACGCCAAAATTCTTGCCGAAAATAAATCTCGAGAGCAAAACAATGTGGGTTAAGTAAAGAACGCCGTTCGCGGTTCTGTGTGTCGTCGCCCATAAAGTCCCCTCTAATTGTTCTTACGATCGTAAAGAGCCTGAAGCGGAAGTTATTATGACAGATAAACAGAAAAAAAAAGCCAGAGCAAATAGGCGAATAAAAACGACGAACTAACTGAAAAACGAAACTAAAAAATTGAATTCAATTTCAAACAGAATGAAAATGAAGCTCAATGCAATGTTTTGTGTTAGAACACTTTTTTTTACTATTTTCCCATTTTTTTTTTTATTATTTTTTTTTTCGTGTTTGCCGTTTGCTTGCTGCTGCCACTAATTGCATTCTAATCGCGGACGAAGGTCTCGGTCTTGGCCATTTTTAGTTCAGTTCGCTGTATTACGCGGTGATTTGTTGGGTTTTTTTTTTTGTGTTTTGTGTTGTGTTTCGTTCGCTGCTGTGGGAAGCAGTTGGCCAAGATGTGCAAAAAACTCACGCGGCGTATGAGCAATGTTTGCCCGGGCAGAGCAACGCTGCGTATACGTGATGTGAAGAGAGAAAGAGGTTGCTCTTAGTGACTGCAGAATGCATTTTCTTGGGTTCTTAGATATTTTCGATTAAAGAGTGGTGCTTTGAAAAGGTTTACGTTCTCAGGAAGGGAAATACCAAAGGTTCTAGTACTTGGAACTCTTCCAAAGGCTAATCACTCTTCAGAGAACCTTTCACTTTCCAGCGACACCTGCCGGAATTTCCCTAGACCTTGGGATCCTCCGAAGTCACTTCCTCTTTGCCAACTAATCCCGGCCATATTTTTATGGCGAATTTTTATGGTACAACGCTCATTTCGAATCCATAAAGGAGAGCTACCGATAGCGATACGAATCATTCGATTTATAGCCGCATGCAGTAATCTTTACGGCCGCCGCCAAATCAATCAATTTAAATTTGATTAAGCCGTGATTTCTGATTTCTGCTTTCCTGCAATCATATATATATGTATATATATATATAGCATGTGGTATATACGTTGTATATATATGATATATGGCTGGCATGCCGATTACAGGCCTGGTTATACCAATATAATATTTTATGGCCAGACAAATCACGCGAACTCACTCGACTCGACGAGGTTCAAATTGTCGGGGCGGAAATTGGCTAACCCGGCTAACTTAGTTCATATAATATCAAAAACAAAATAATGCCCATATATAACATATACACAAATATCTATATAGATATGATGTATGGCCCGAGGGACTCTGGAAATCATTGTTATTAATACGATTATTGTGTGCACAGTTGCGTGTTAATTTCACTGTGATTTAACCTGGGAGAATCTATTTTTTTATTTGTACCCCTTCTATGTTTTTATTATTTTCAGATCTCTCTGATCTATGGCCATATATGTATGTATGTTTGAATTTTTTCTCAGTGTTTTTCTGCCGCCTTTTTCCCATTTTCAATTTGCCCCAAACAATGCAAATCGCTTTAGGGGGCCAAAGCCACGCCCCCCGGGAGATTAACTGTTATTAGGGCCTCGTTATCAAATCTCAAAATCAATCCGCCTTTGTGACGATCTCGTTGACATTCGACAACAATTAAAGCCAAGATTTTAATTATATCACATAGAGATACACAGATATACGGCGTATTGTTATTAAGTAATTGTCGTCCAATTGCGTTTGGCCGGTTCAATCAACTCGGCCGACAGCCAACAAAGCGAAACCATTTTGCCGTTTGATTTTGGCTTTTTCGGTATTTTAGTATTTTGGTCAGCTTCAAAAGAGGCGCCTTTTTGGGCCAAATAATATGGATGGAAACAAGAAGAAAACATCTCGGGATCAAATCGATATGCGCATGGTAAAATTACCATTAATGCATGGTAAAATGGATATTGAAAAATGCAGCCTTTTCAATTTATCTCTCTCTTGGAGATTTTTAAAAAAAGAGAGGGAGCGAGAAAGACGCATTCCGAATTCGAACTGGCCTACTTAGAACTTGTAGCTTACATTTCGAACATATCAAATTGATCTTGGATTTCATCAAATTGATCTTGGATTTCATCAAATTGATCATTATTTCCATTTCCAAATATTATTTTTGGGTGGTACCTTCACTTAAACCCTCTCTTAGCTTGCACCTGTGTTTTCCATTTTTAATTACCGCCTTTCGGTTATCAATTTCGTTTGCTTGTGAACTCTAATTTCCTGTAGAAACATCTCGTTGAATTCGGCCTATCAAGTGCCTAATCACAGCTGGAATTTCACCCTCCAACAATCCCATATGGCTTATAGGCGGCCTATCTGCGAAAGATCTGAACAAATCGCGCATACGACGTGTGTGCCGCAATCGGCAAATCCCCTTAGACAATTTGTCGCTGGCCGCTGGTCACTTAAGCGATTTGTGTTGTTACCTTAATTAAAATATATATACGCGACTCTCTCGAGTATCGGACACTCCAATAATGAAATGAAATCAGCAGCTAAAAATATTGGCTATAAATAGGCAAATGGCCGCAAAAAAAAGGCGGCGAATACGGCGAAAAGTGTATATGCCCACAGAGTGGAGTGTAAGGCGATGGTTTGGCTTTGCAAACCAGTTGGGTTCCCAGCACATTTTTTTTTTCGTTTTAGCCCACTCGAGATCCATGCACGTGACCAGCAAAAAATTGTCATATGTGTGTGGATATTTTGTGAAATTTTTTCTGGCAATAAACCTGATTGTTTTACTTCACTTGAAAGCAAAAAAAAAAAGGGAAAAAAGAGGGGAGGGAAAAAATTTTAATTAATCAAATATCAATATCGATAGAAGTCGCCAAGAATAGCCGGTGATTTGGGCGCAATTCATCAGTTGTTATTCATTTTGACCCATTTGGTAAGTTGGTAACAAGATATCATGAGTCACTTGCCGCTCTTTTCCTGTTTATGCCGTTTATCAATGGTTTAGCCTTCGATTTTCTATGGTTGTTGTAATTCGATTGCCGTACTCCGGGGTGATAAGCTGTCTCTATCAATCAGCCATTGACTTATGTCGATGGCCTCTCGTGGCTTTAGGGCTTAAGTACACACCGAATCGAAGATTAATTGATTTTAAACGATCTATTAGACTGATTGGGCCTGTGGCAATAATACATTGTAATCGGGTAATCAAAAGGGCAGCATGGATTTAAAGAGCGGAGATCTCAGCCAAGAAAGTCATGCACTAAAAATGTATTTTAAAAGCACAAGAGCGTAAAAGTACCTATAATACTTATTCCTCCATTTTGAGGCTCATAAAAACTTAATTTGCAATTTATTAGATCATTCCTCTTTAGATCATTTAATCATAACTATAATTTAAGATCATATATGTGTGTTTTTTTTTGAGAAATTAAATGCCAAGCTCTACAAATAATTTTCTCTGCCTTCTCGTGGGTTTATCCAAATGCTCACCAATGCCAATCGAAGTGTTTTTTGTTTTTTACCTCAGTCTTGGTTTATTTTTTTCTCTTTTCTTTGGGCCAAAACTGGGTCAGCCAAATAGCAAATATTTTGTGGAGCTTCGAGTCGCGAACGCAGCTCTTGATCTCTTCCCTTCGGGCCAGATCCGCTTTATAGCTACGTAGTTTCGAAGCTCTATAACCGATCCGATCCGAACCGATCGGTGTGTGAATAAACCCAGGCATGTGTCAAGTGCGATACCCTTCGACGCGGGCATCATACTTTTATTGACACAACTGCTGCGCACCGACAGTTGGCGGTGACTGTAGTGCCTCCGCTTTATGGTATTTTTTTTGGCAACTAATCGTTATGCGATATTCGGCTGCACAGCGCGAAAAAATTCTTAAAAAAGGAATAGATTTTTCTGTATATTTTTTTAACTTATTTAAGTTATTTTTTTGGGTCTATAAATATTTTTAAGATTTAATATTAATGAGAATCAATTGCCTTAAGAACTTTTCTTGCTATTCTTTTCTCACAGTGCACTCTTATTGGTTTACTGATCTCTATCCTAGGGGCAATTTCATCCGTCATTCTTCATTAGCGCCCGTCACTCGATTCTCGACTCTCGAGTGGCCAAAAATTATTGATATCCCGCCCGGGCCCTTAGTCATAGACACTTGAGTTCGAAATGAATGGCAATGGCCATAAACCGAATGAAATTCATAACGAAATGAAACAAAGAAAAAAATCCCTTAAACTCGTGGACACTCGCACGGTTTTATTACCTGGTTTTCCGCGTAACTTGGCTACCAATCATTATGGAATCGGTGAATATTTACGATTGCCGGCATCGCGGCATCGAAATCACAGTCCACATAATCACGCGCTAATAACCGCGATAAGTTGGCCACAAGACGGGCTACCGAATTCTCCGATAGGATGGATGAGCCATTAGCCGAACCGCAAAAAAACAACCAACCAACCGAACGAACCACCGCCCAAAAATAACCACCCACCGAAACCACCCACCGCCCACCGCCCTTCGATCAACCCGTGCGCGTTTATTAATTAGAATTTATGGTCCGTCCATTGTCGCGTCCATATAGAGACAATAAATAGCCGTTGTATATGTTGTTGGGAATGGGGTTCCAGTTCCAGAACCCCGCGTAATCTTATCGCTCCGGCTCAGCTCTTAAAAATTCAGTTCTTCAAACGGTCTTTCGACAGCTGAAGAGCTCTCCCAATCGCCCAGGAGCGGTTGTCCCGCCAGATCTGTCGAGATCTAAGCGATACTAGGGCATTAAAGATTATTTATCTCAAAGGGTTCGGTTTCCTGTGAGCATGAATAGGACAGCAGGCTACTTAAAGTTCAAAATCGGAATAGAACTTGAAAAATATAAACATTTTGCTATTTCTAAATATTTCATATGAGTTTTGCCCCGAAAACAGCGATTTTATCGAATCAATATTGTGAAAATTATCGATATTTTCGATAGTTATTTGATAAAATGGAAGACATCTTGAATCTTTAACTTTGAATAAGAATTTCGAGTTACTACAATCTATAAAATAGTTATTATATTTTAAATGTATAATGTATTCAAAAATCGTAATTTGGTGTTATCATCATTTTATCAAATATTTATCGAATATATATAAAAATTCCTGTGAAGCGATCGTGATCCTTGAACCGCTCCTGGAACCTGCCACACGCCCCATGGGCAATCGGGGATTTAACTGCCACGCCCACCTGCCACCTGCCAGGTTATCTTGCTGGCAAAAAAAATCTGGCCAAAATGAGTTGAAGTTAAATAAAATAAGAAATATACCCACCACGGTATATGTATAATAATGCGGCTGGGACGGAATGGTCGTCGCCCTATCTCTATCTCTGTCCGATTATTTACAGTTAGCTCCGGCCAGGCGATAACCTTGCCCACATATATCTTGGCCAGCTCTTGGACCGCCATTTGCGATTACCTGGTGGCGACGTCGACGTCGACTGCGGCAGCGGCAGAGGCAGCGACGCCTGCCACTAATCACTCCAATTAGCTAGAAAGTGCTTTTCGTTTAAAATTCGCACGTTGTCGCAGTTTCTTGGCATTGTACTGCGAGGCTCTGAGACAGCCGCACTTGGCCACTTGGAGTTCCCTTTTCCGACTTTGGTTCAAAATTCCGTGTTTTTTCCGACCAAAGGATCAGCATTTTTTTTCGCCTGAAATTGTGAGTGTGTCCCTCAAAGAAAATAAAAACCCCCCAAAAAAAAAACCCGTGAAGATCCTGCCAAAGTTCCCTGAACATCATAAACCTAAAAAAACGCAAATACAAATATAAAACCCATAAACACAATAAACCAAGTTGAACGAAACGAAGCGAAAGAGCGAAGCATAAAGCATTACAAATGGCCAAATTTGAATGCAAAAAAATAACAAATTGAACAAAGCCGTAGTATGTAGTAATAAAAATCAAAACAAGACATTTGCAAGCCGACAGACCTGGGTTACTCTATAAAAAAAAAACCACAACTCGCTGAACAAGTGCTATAAAGTATGCGGTTTAAGGTTTTCCACTGGCATCTACAAATAATGCCATAGATTTTTTTTTTTCAATTCCGGAAACTGAATCAGTTCCGCGTGTCACAGGAGAAGTCTTAAGTCTCGCTAAAAAAACAGTTTGTATTTATTTTCCCAACTAATTGTTCCTAAAATTGAATTTAAATTTACTTAAAAAAATGAACAGAAATAATATAATTATATTTTAAATATTATAAATATTTCGAAATTATATAGAATTTATTTTATCATTTTGTTTCATTAACAAATGAACAACTTAACATTTATTAATAGCTTACAGTAATGCTCAGTTCTTAAAATTAAAATTATTAAATATTTAAAAAAAGGTATAAACATTTATTTTCCCAATTAATGGCTGCCAAAAATTAAATTTGAATTTTCCCAAAAAAATGTATAGAAATTTTTAAATATTTCAGAATTATATAGAATATGTTTTAAAATTTTTTCTTAAACAAATAAACAGTTTAACATATATTAATTTCTTAGAAAAATGATCAGTTCTTCAAATTAAAATAATTAAATTTAAATTTCCAATTAATTAATTTACCCAAAAAAAAATGATGGAAATTTGTAAATATTTTGAAATTATATAGAATTTGTTTTGAAATTTTTTCTTCAACAAATAAAAAATTTAACATTTATTAATTGCTTACAAAAATGCTCAGTTCCTTAAAATATATATTTTTATGGTACTAAAGTCCTCCGTTGTTTTGCAACCCCTAAAAAATCTAGAGTAAAACCTAATGACAAACTAAGGGTATTCCGAAAATGTGCGAAATTCGCCAAGACTTTTGGTGAAGGGCCCCGCAGCAAAAATGGAAATAATAAATAAAAGCGAGCGAATAGCGAAAATAACAAAAATCAAAATCAACTTTTGGCACCAGCCAATTTGTAGGCCACTTAAGTCCCGATCTACGCGCGGCGAAGATAATGCAGATTGTCTATAGCCGATTTCGATTTCGATTTCCACTTCGATTTCGAAACGCGATGGAAAGGGAAGCACGACGACGACGAGTCGCATTCGTGTGCTTGCGGAGTTCCCGACTTTGATGAGTGCGTTATTTCGCTAGAATAATAAGTAATTGAAATTGAAATGCTTTTTTTTTAATGACGTTTGGCGCGTGTCGCGCTTTTATATGTGAATGTAGCTAAAAAAAAATATATAGAAAAAATTAACCCACACGCAGCAGCCATAAAAATCTTTGGCTCAAATGTAGAGAACTGGGCAATTGCCGGCCAAATTCGGATAATAGATATGTGTATACTATAGACTTGCATATATCCATTGTTTATATAATCGCTGGCGACGGTTTCGCTATCATTTCCGATGCATGCCATCGGATACGGGGAAATCCGTCGAAAGTATATCAAAAAAAAATTAAAGCACGTGCTGGCCGAATATTCTGGCAAATCCATCTTCCATATATTACCTATATAGAGAGATATCTATTATATAACCCGTCTTTTGCCAGCTGTTCTCGGCTCGAAGATAATTAGCATTAGGCGGCGTCGAGTTTGTTGTGATGACGTCAGTCGATCGCAGCCGTCAGTAGCAAGTTCTTTATGAGCTCTATTAATTATGGCCAGGTTTTGTGTGATTTCGTTTCTGGACTTTTCGTAAAATGCCCGAAATGCTACGTCGTATTATCTGACGTATTATCTGCGATAATAGCCGAACCAAAGCAAACCGAATCGCTCTCGAGCTCTGAATACCTAGTCATCGTAACAGATACTTAAGCCCAATAATCGATTATAGTCTGGGATATACATGGTATATATGTAGGTAATCCCCGTGCAAATATTAGATCACAGCCGAAGTCACTGTTCTCGTGCACTTTTCACGCCACAAATCCACAAAATCCCACTGTCACTGCCATAACACTAAGTCCCCCGCCGTATATAATGGCCATATAGTCACATGCTGGACAGTGACGAGTCACGGATTGCATCACGAATAATGTGACTTTGAGATGTATAGCATACTTGAGACTGCAGTTTCCACATCATTAGGGTCGTCAAAAGTCGAGTCTGAACCAATCACTCAAGTTCTTTGTAATAAAGTCACAACTTACCATTTCTGTCTATTTGATGTAACTTTACTGTCGTAATATGTCAGAGTTAGGATAATCACTTAATATAAAGTTTACTTAGCCTTAAAGATAAGTGAACTGAAAAATACAAAATAGCAACTAGTATTTCAAAGGTATTCCAACATATATTGGCAATGTATACACCGAAATAAAATGATCATAGAACTTATAATTCTCTAAACTATTGAGTTTTAAAAAAAAGATCTTAATAATATGAGTATAGAATTTGGTATAGAATTTATACTATAAAATGTAATATTTGGTATGAAATATTATTTAGTATATTAATTATCATTTTATTCAGTATTAATTCCATACCACACTTTTATACTAGACCTAGTATATTTTTAGTACAACGAGTTTTGAGCTCAAAGATGGTCATAAAATATAAATTTATATTAAAAATGTTACGGAACAAGACTCATTGTATAGAAAACCCCGAACCCCGAACCAATAATATTATACAGATTCCAAGAAAATCGATAGTAAACTTGAGTTTAGTAACAGTTCACTGAATTCTGTTCCACACGTGACTGCAAATAGCGATCACCAAGCTAGGCCATCGATATTTTCGGTCTATATCCTCATCTTTTCATCTTTTTTTGTCAGTTTTTCAGTTTTCTTACTTAGCATAAATGAATATTAATTTATGCAGAATTGTAAAAAGAAACCGCATGATTATAAGTCATAAAAGTTTTAAGCATTTCTATGCTGGCGTTTTGTTTATTTCTGTTAGCATTGTTATTATCGTTAATTTCTGCTGTTTATTTCCTTTGAGAATTTCTATGCCAATGTCTGGCCATAAAAAGTTTACCCAATTTTTTTTTATTATCATTACTGGTTTTTTTGTGGCTGTGTTTTTTTTTTGTTATTTTTTGTCTATGTCGTCAGGGGCTTTATTGTGTTTTGTCGCTTCAGTTGAGGGGCCTGAATAATAGTTTTGGATACCGCCTAATATGCAATTAATTGGACATGAACTTGAACTGCGTTGGCAGCGGGAGGGGGGCGGGTGGGGGATGTCAATTATAAACAATTAGACAATGGCAAAATTGGTAACCAACCGATGGGAACGCGGGCCAAATGAATGGGGAAGACTTTGGCAGAATGCTTCTGAATCTCAAACAGATTCGCAATTGTTCCTGGCTTATAGTATATATATAGTATGTACTGTCACTCAGGCAGTCAGCTTCCAACAATAGCGAAAAGCTTTCCCTATTGAAGTTATTATTATTTATTTTTTACACAAATTACTTCATAATCATCTAATGGTGTTCTTTTCCTCTCTTTGCAGCCAACTTTTCCCTTGGGTTAATTGATTAACCAGGCCCAAATAAACACAAAAGGGAGCGGAGAACACAAAGAGCCAGCAAGATGACTGGTTTCACGAACGCCGGCTTCGAGAACGATGAGCCCGTCAAGGTGAGTGTTTTTGAGTTTTTTGGGTCTGGAATCCGGGGTCCCAAGTAGTTCTCCGCCCGGGGAGTGCTTACCTGGGTTTCCACCTCCTCATTCATCTTGAACAAGTGCTGGACACGTCAACGTACCCATAATGAAATCACCGGCCCACAAATCTTGTAAACAAAGGCGGGCGAGAAGAAATCACGAAATGAGGCTCCATTTTTCGAGTTCTGCATAATTAAGTGACAGCTCCACCTCAATTATTTTACATTTAAAGGCATCAGGAAACTCTATACCAAAGATAAGGCGCGAACCTCGATTCGTTACTCAGTTCCGTGGGTCGATTACAAGTTAATTCCTTGTTTTTTCCTTATTGCCTGTGCCTTGAGACTCGAGCAAAAAGTTTCATGAGATTATCTAACAAGGTTTCTTAGTTTCAATAGAATATCTAAGTTGGTTAGATGTTTTACTGGAAGATAACTCAGCATAGATATAACTTGGATGTATTATTTTACATTTAAAGGCATAAGGAAATCCTATACCAAAGATAAGGCGCGAACCTCGATTCGTTACTCAGTTCCGTGGGTCGATTACAAGCTAATTCCTTGTTTTTTCCTTATTACCTGTGCCTTGTTTCATAAAATTATCTAACAAGGTTTCCTAGTTCCAATAGAATATCTAAGTTGGTACGCATATAACTCAACATACGTTTAATTCAGATCTAGATGAAGAGATCCATTAGTTGGCTAATTAGGTTTATTGGGGTAATTACAAAGAAATCAACCAGTTGGCACATAGTTATCGCCACATATAGGAAGTCAATTCAATTAGTTCAGATCTCGAGTTAATTACAGAAATAACTTGGCACTTTCTGCAAACTGTGGAGTGGAAATACCCAACAAACACACACACACACACACCCATATCAACCCGTTTATTTCCCGGGTTCGCTTAGAACCTTTCGAAGTTGACCATAAAGGTGGCCACTTGAGAGTTGTTGTCACATTCTCGCATAGCTGGCCGTCTCGTTTTTGGCATTCATTCATGCGTGGTCTGAACTGATAGAGCTTTTGGCCATATAGCCTATAAGCTGGATTACACTTATCGAGTGTCTGGGACCGATTGTTTTCGTTTTCTGTTGGGCTAATGACTGTTTGTGTTCGCCTTCGCCGAAGAAATCATGTTTTATAATGACACAGTCACAGTTTTTACGAGATGGCCCTGTTTGTTTGTTGGGGAGGAGGAAGTGTCCAATAAACCGAGAAACCCGGGCGAACTGAGCCAAAAACTCGGATGGCGATAATTCCGATGATCATTAGCATTTCGATTGGCCGCCACTCCTTTCGCGGCGGTTTAATGAGGCGAAATAAATTTCACCTCAAGAAACCAAAAGCTGAAAAGACAGAAGAGATCGAGAAACCCACGCGAGAAGGCAGCGAAAGAAATGTGAAAGAAATATTTATGGATATGTCTTAGCCACAAACTTGACCAGCCAGCTGATGGCCAAGCGATTTGGCAATAAATAAGGTAACAGAAACAGAAACAGAAGAAAACAAGGCGAACAAACAGCAGGCAAACTAACGTATTGCACAATTAAAGCACCGACAAGGTTTCATAATAAAATATTGCCAATTTACAATGGCTTAAACCCCAACCCCACCCCCCTCAAGCGACACCCATGCCCCGCCCTGTAATCGGTTCTCGAGAGACATCGAAACCAAACTCGTTTTCCCCGCTTGGCTTTTGGTCAACACAGAACCGCAGCCGCAGCCGCCAAAAAATAATACGAAATTATAAAAGAAACCAGAGAACGTCCAGCTAACAGCAAACTTACAACGGCGGTTAGCAGATAATACCTTTTTTTGGGCTTAAATATTGGTAATCTTTATAACAGAGGTCTTGAAAATATGCAAATTTTAACATCTATCATAATAATACAACGTTTTTTTGATATTATACCTTTTTTTTGTTTAAATATTGGTATTTCTTTTATACTTTTCTGAAAATAAATCATTTGTTTAGGAACCAAAAAGTCTTAGAAATATACAAGTTTTAACCTTTCCTGGTATTTTACCAATTTCTCCGGTTAAAATATTGGTAATTTCTTTAACTACTTTTTTGAAAATAAATCACTTGTTAAAAAAAAAAGGAGGAATCTTAAAGAAATACAAGTTTCCAGCTCTATCATAATAATAATTGTATTATCGAAAAACTATACTAATCATATATTTAATAGATTATCAATAATATCAAATCCTTTATTGCTTATATGGCCCATAATATATGTATCTGTAAGCCCATTCTGCTGACCGCTGCTGTATGTAAGGCACCAAAAGCCAAATGGCATGTAAAATGCTGTAGTGAAGGGGATCTCCAGGGGGGAATGGCGAGCTGTGCGAGCTGAGCAAACACGAAACGTGCCGCGTTTAAAAATAAAACGCAAATCTCGTGCGGCGCAGCGCGTGCGCAACATGTTGCTGTTGCAGTAGGTCGCTGGCAACATGTTGCCGAAATGCTCTACTCTGCTACACAGAAGAAAATCTACCATATCTTCAGTCCTGTTGATAAATTCGTATTTATTATTGATTCAATAGACAGTTTTTGGTAATAATATTATTTTTTAATTATTTACAAGCTTTGTGTGGTTTTTAGATTTTAACTATAAAATACAATATAAATTTCAATGTTTTCAAAAATTGTTCTTTTAAAATATTTTTAGATTTTAACTACATATAAAATTATTCTTGAAAATTAAAAAAAAAAAAATTTTTTTTCAAAATTTTGAAAGGAAGTTTAGTATTCTAAAATGTACCACTAATAAATGCTAGACAGTGTTAGTGATTTTTAGTTTTTAACTATAAATTCGAATATCCTTGAACATTTTCAAAAAATATTCTTTTTAAAAAAATCTTGAAAGGAAGTTTAATATTTTCAAATGTACCCCTAATAAATGCCAGAAAGTGCTAGTTTTTTCTGTTGGTGCATGCACGCAAACACACTTGAAAAAAATGTACACAACATGAACACACACCTGCGGCCACACTCGAAGCGACGGTCCGCTCACCTGGCCGCTTTTAACTGGTTTGTGGCGGTTTTTGTTTGTCTCGGTCTCTGTTTCTTTCTCTGTCTCTGTCTTTGTCCCCGTCTCTGTCTCAACTAGCGGCGTCGCTGCCAACACTCTCGCATATCATTATGGCCCGTGTGCACTGGCATTATTATTACGCGCACTTGTTTCAAAGCTCCGCTTGCTGTTTCTTTCAAAGTAAAAAAAAAACTAGAGAAAAAATTTGAAAAAAAAAATTAAATATCAGCTGTTAGCGGGAAAAGCATGCCACACACACACACACACACACAAGGAAAAACAAACACAGACAGTTGAGAGTGGTTTTCCAGTTGGCTTTTTGTGCATTGTCATGATGTTTGTACTTTTTTCACCTACTTGCCATATGCTAGCCCACATTTATTTGCATATATTGCATTTGCGGTCTAGCAACTGCAATCGATAGCAGAAAAATCCCTTAAAGTCTATTATAACAAAACATTTCACTGGAACTCTCGAGTTCGCAGGAAAAACCAAGCTTTAGCCTATTAATTACTTTGTTTTCTTTTTAGTCTTAGTGAGTACTTCAAATACTGACAATTTCATAATAGTTCTGTGAGATTATAAGGATTTTGGAACTATTATTATAGATTATATTTTATTATATTTCCAATTGGTAACCACACTTTTCTTTTTGAGAATGTTTTGAAAATACTTATTATAAGTGCTGTTAAATTATAAGGATTTTTTAACTTTTTTTATGGAACCTTTTCTTATATATATCAACCTAACCTCACTTTCGCCCACAGGGCGTATGAGCGATATTTGCTTTCTGCTTCAACAGTTTGCTTGCACTTTTTTATTGGCTCCTTTTACTTGGCATTTAATTGAACATTTCGGCACTTTTTACTCGCTAATTAAATGCGACATTTAAGAGTGTTTTTTTTGCGGTGTGTGTTTGCTGACGTTTTTAATGGTTTGCCATTTTTTTTTGTTTTCTGCTTTTGTTTTTAATAAAAATTTAAATGCAATTTTATTATGCTGATAAGCAGCGAGGAGGGGATTTTTGTATCTGAAATCTGTCTGCAATTTGCATACAAACAAAACGGGGTTTTATACAGCCCCCCAACTCCGATCCGATCTGTCGATTTCCTTAACACTAAAATCGTGTGAACAGCGCCAACTATTATGTGCTGTAATTAAGTCCATATTGTTGGCAGCAAAAAGTCAAGTGAACGAAACAGAAAGCGAAAAATACAAAACAAAAACTAAATACAGCACAATTTTTGCTGTATAATCGATTGGTAGGGAGACGGGCGCGCTTGCATAACAACGCGTGTGGGTTAAACCGATGATCATCATCAGCTTGAAGTTACCCCCCCTTGAAGCCGACGCCCCTGACGGACGATGTAACCTTCTTGCCCTGTGCGATGCATGCGAAATCGCCATTTTCGGAGTGGCTTTGGGCCCGGGTCTTGCTCTCGGTCTCGGGTCTCGGTTCTCGGGACCCCAGCGGGGCAGCTACGGGCATTTTTGATGGCCGCCTGGCCGCTTTAGAGGTGATAGAGCGGCGATAGAGGCGAAAAACGGGACGCGCCACGCATGCGCAATGCGAAAAACGCGCGCGAAACGCGAGCAAAACGCGTGCGGGCTTTTTAAATTGATTTCGGATCAGTCCAAAACAAATATATGTGTTTGGATTTTAGAAACTAAAAGCGTAAAATGCGCCAACACATAAATAATTAATTAATGTGTAGTGACCAGAAAATGAAAGCCGCTAAGGGGAACATTGAACTGGGAAGGCTCTATAAATTTACATCATATACCAAAAAAAAAACAAAAAAAGTATTTTTGCACATATATATTCAGTTAGAAAATGACTTTTACATTCCTTAATTTTTCCCCTAATTTCTATATTTTAACTTCCCATTTCTTGCTGTGCATTTTGTATTTTACCACCCAAATAAAATTAGTTTTAAGTGTCCACCATTTAAATAAATTTGTTTTGATATCCAAAAGGCATAATAAGAAAGTTAACGATGCTCCAAAAATGCGGAGATAAGAAAGAAAGTAGGATCATGATCATCCATCCACCGACACTGCCCCTCACCTTGCTGCACTCCAAAGATCGAAGATTGAAGATCGAAGATCGGCTATCGGAGATCCGATATCAGAAATCCGAAATCTGCGGCGACCGAAAACCGAATGCCGATCTGTTGTTGCCACTTTGCTTACGATATCTTTGCTTTGCTTGCTTTTCGTTTATTTTTAGCCAAAAGCTGGTTTCGAGCCCGACACCGCCTCGCTGCGAGAGAAAGTTGTGCTGAATCCGGCCGAGAAATGGCGCATCTTAAAGAATATCTCGATCATCTCGATCGCCTTCATGGTGCAATTTACAGCGTTTCAGGTGAGGCAACCAACACTATTTTCACATTTATGCTAATCGTTATTCAAAAAAGTATTAAATAATGTAACTAACTTGAGTCAAGAAATTATGAAATCATTTGTGACAATCATTGTAGATTTTTAAATGTTTTATAAATAATATTTTAAAAAGTAATAATTAAATTAATAACTTAATCAAGAAAGTATTAAATTAATCTTGACATTTTTTGT
Organism: Drosophila mimetica; assembly: GCA_037075245.1. Classification (NCBI taxonomy): domain Eukaryota; kingdom Metazoa; phylum Arthropoda; class Insecta; order Diptera; family Drosophilidae; genus Drosophila; species Drosophila mimetica. The sequence goes on from JBAMCH010000005.1 coordinate 9,896,447, forward strand.
AGAATTTTAAATAGTTTATAATAATAATTTAAATATTTTATGTATATACCTAATACACTTATTCTTTTCTTAAAAATGAATAAGTCATTTAAAAGTATTTGTTAACGCATAAAATTATAAATTTAAAAAAATGTACAAATTAATATTTTAAAGAGTAAATTCGTAACATAAACAAGAAATTATTCAAAAAATTATTAATTATTTTGTTGAATAATTTTTTTAGTATTTTAAGCATGTCACATATATTCAAATTCTCTGATTTTCTAAGATTATAATAAATACTAAATAAGTCATTTAAACGTTTTTAATAAATCATGAAATTAAAACGTAATATAAATCTATAGTAATTAACATGATTTTATAATAGTTATTTTTTGTATATCAGTTATATACAATGCATACACTAAAAAAATAATTAACCCTGAATTTTAGAAATTTTTGCTTCACTAGTGAATTTTTTTTTATATTTCAGAAAGTAGTTTTTTTACTTAGTAAATTTGATTTATTATAAGAAAATAAATCTAAACAGTATAAAATTTACCCAATTTTAAGTAGAAAATTGCCAGTAAAGCAAAAATTTATTCAATGTAGTATTATATTTTCTGATTCCACAAGATTACCTTCTAAAACTGTTTATAATTTCGCAATTGTAGGGCACGGCCAATCTGCAGTCGTCGATAAACGCCAAGGATGGCCTGGGCACGGTGTCGCTGAGTGCGATCTACGCCGCCCTGGTGGTCTCCTGCATCTTCCTGCCCACGCTGATCATCCGGAAGCTGACGGTCAAGTGGACCCTCGTCTGCAGCATGCTCTGCTATGCGCCCTACATCGCCTTCCAGCTCTTCCCGCGCTTCTACACCCTGGTGCCCGCCGGCATCCTAGTCGGTATGGGCGCCGCCCCCATGTGGGCGTCCAAGGCCACCTACCTGACGCAGGTGGGACAGGTGTACGCCAAGATCACCGAACAGGCAGTCGATGCCATTATCGTGCGCTTCTTTGGCTTCTTCTTCCTGGCCTGGCAATCCGCCGAGCTCTGGGGCAATCTCATCTCCAGCTTGGGTAAGTTCATAGTATTAATATTTGAAAAACCAGTAAATATGCCTAGTAATCATCTTTCTACGAAATTAATTCCCTTTAAAGAGGGCCCATAAAAATTCGTGAAAAGTCACCCCTAGACAATCTTATCAAATCATAAAGACGAAATGATTGCGCCCAAAACTCTTAAATTAATAAAGCATTAGCTTTTGATTTTGCCAGCTACCTGAAATCATAAAACTAGCAACAATTACTGGGCGCTTTTTGTGCTAATCTCTGATTTTTGGAAATCTAGAAAATTGCTAAACATAAATTTGATTAGTTTTGAAAATATTCCAATGATTTTTAAATAAAGTAATGCCTATTGAAATATGGTTTTCCTGCTAGATATTGTGAAGATCTGAATTTGTTTGATATTTGAAAATCTTGATTCAAGAACAGAGAGAATTAACCAAGAACTTTACACTCAAATTGAGAATTTTTTACTCAAAAAAACTGGAAAATACTGGAATTGAGTTTTTATAGAGAAGAAATGTTCTTCAAAATTTCTTCCAAAATTTTTAATCAAATTCAAGAATACTCATACTCAATTTGAGAACTCATTCTTCTTGATTTATACTCTCCAAGTAAATTTTTATTAATTTAGAAAACCCAAAAAGGACAAATAGAAATAAGATTTTCCTTGCTTGCTATGAGATAGTTTCTAAAATATATATTTCTTTGCCCCCTTGCAGTCCTCTCCAGCGGCGCCCATGGCGGCAGCAGCAGCTCGAACACGACGATCAGCGACGAGGACCTGCAGTACTGCGGTGCCAACTTCTGCACCACCGGCAGCGGCGGTCACGGCAACCTGGAGCGTCCGCCAGAGGATGAGATCTTCGAGATCTCGATGATCTACCTGTCCTGCATCGTGGCCGCCGTCTGCATCATCGCCTTCTTCCTCGATCCCCTGAAGCGGTATGGTGAGAAGCGCAAGGGATCCAACTCGGCAGCCGAGCTCTCCGGCCTCCAGCTGCTCTCGGCCACCTTCCGTCAGATGAAGAAGCCGAATCTGCAGCTCCTCATCCCCATCACCGTGTTCATTGGCATGGAGCAGGCGTTCATCGGTGCCGACTTCACCCAGGCCTATGTGGCCTGTGCGTTGGGCGTGAACAAGATCGGCTTCGTGATGATCTGCTTCGGTGTGGTGAACGCCCTCTGCTCGATCCTCTTCGGTTCGGTGATGAAGTACATCGGCCGCATGCCCATCATCGTGCTGGGCGCCGTCGTGCACTTCACACTGATCACCGTGGAGCTCTTCTGGCGCCCCAATCCCGACAATCCCATTATCTTCTATGCGATGTCCGGCCTGTGGGGCGTCGGCGATGCAGTGTGGCAGACGCAGATCAACGGGCTGTACGGTCTGCTCTTCCGCCGGAACAAGGAGGCCGCCTTCTCCAACTACCGCCTGTGGGAGTCCGCCGGCTTTGTGATCGCCTACGCCTACGCCACCACGCTCTGCACGCAGATGAAGCTCTACATCCTGCTGGCGGTGCTCACGCTTGGCTGCATCGGCTACGTGATCGTCGAGATCCTCTACAGGAAGAAGGTGAGTTCGAGTCCGAATAGTGGCGTTGCTGTAGGGTATCAATGGCTAATATTCGATATCAGGCTTAAATATTTCTTTAAAATTAATCATTTAGTTTCAGAGATCACTAGGTATATTTGTGAAAGCATAGAATGCCTAAGATATTTTTTTAAATTCCGTTTTATAATATATCTTTAAATTTGTTAAATATTTCTGCCCAAAAGTATGCTTACATTGCATATGTTTTTAAACAGCTTAGTTTTATTTATTTTTATGAAAAACACAAATATATTAAATATTCTATGTTCGTAATTTTTCAATGATCCTTAAGATGTACATATCTACTAGTCGTATATCAGGGTATCGGTATCAGGCTTAAATATTTCTTAAAAATTAATCGTTTAACTTTAATAATCACTAGATATATGTGTGAAAGCATAGAAATATACATCTTAATGCCCAAAATATTTTTTCTATATTCTATTCTATTTCGTTTTATAATACATCTCCTAATTTTTATAATATATCTGCCCAAAAGTATGCTTACATTGCATATGTTTTTAATTAGCTTAGGATTTATATGTATTGATTTTTCTGAAAATAACAAATATATCAAATATTTTATAATCGTAATTTTCCAATGATCCTTAAGATCCTATAGTTAGTGTTCAATCCCCTAGATATGCCAAAAAGTAGGCCATGCATTTTGTACTCACCCAACACTAACGCCTTTCCCCTTATCCTTTGCAGCAACGCAAGGTCAAGAAGCAGGAGAGGCTGGAGGCCGCCGAGAAGGAGAAGGAGGCTGCCGCCGCCGCCGCAGCCGCTGCCGCCTTGGCCGCCGCCGAGGCTGGACCCGATGGCGTCGAGGAGACCGACGATGAGCTGGACGATCTCGAGGAGGACATTGTGGTCACGCGCCTGTAAATGTTTTATTCTCCACCACCCCCAAGTACACCCCAAAAACAACAAACCCCCACAAGTCCCTCACACACCCCACATTCCATCAAGTTATCGATAGATAGAAGGAGAGAGTAAATATCAGGAGCGTTAGCTATGCAAATACAAAAAAACAAAAAAAGACAGCATGATTTAAAAAAAGAAAGTGAAAAAGACCTATCGATAGAAATGCAAACTTACAAACCTATCGATAGACAAAACGCTCCGTGATCGATAAACAATACCAATACTAGCGCCGATTGAAGGCCGAAACGCGTTGCATACTTTTGTGGTTGTAGTTTTGTAGTAGAACATTTGTACCCCTCACCCCCGAGAAAACCCGCTCCTGCAAGGAAAACACCATTTAGCTCAAAGTCCAATCGGGTTTAGCGTAACTTTAGTTTGTACATACAGAGAAGAGATCGAAATGGGCGAAATGCTAAGTAATGCAAAAAGGCAGTGAGAAACCCGGAAAATGCAAAACTTTTGTGTGTTAGTCTAGGTGTAAGCACACACTCGTACTTAGTTAATATGCACGCCTTACTTTCAAATAATAATTTATCGATACATACTGATCGATAAACCCTACATATCGGTTTATACTTAATCGATTTACAATGGCAAAGGTTCTTTCTTTTTTGCAAATAAGTTAGTCACAAAAGCGTCTACCGATGAAAACCTTATTTGCAACTCGAAATTCAACAAAATGTGATTATCGATAAATTATCGATAAATTACTATTTGCAATTGAAACGTTCGTATGAGCTTCGTATCACACAACCATACAAACACACGCACACACCTATATACACGAGGCGCACACACTGCAGCAGTGTGTGTGTGCTTGCGATGCCTAACAAATTGTTATTTTATTTTAAAACGTATTTTAACTATAGTCTATCCCTAATCGAAAATTGTAACAACCCTCTTTTTTTGTAAATTGAGTTTTTTGTTTTTTGAAGAAAAAGAACGTGATAATCCACACACACGCCCACACGAAACACAAAAACAGTCACAAAAAAAAAACAAAACAATTATATGAAAATAGTCAAATTTGTAAAGATAAAAAACAACTGGCCTTAATAAAATATATATTTAAAAAATATATATATATGCGATAGATCAGTGCAAAAATGAAAAACACACAAAACGAAAAGCAATTAATTAATATATAAAAAATATCTTTAAATAAAAAAAGCAAAAAATCTAGTAGGCAAAATGTTATATACACATTTTTTGCTCAGTATTATGTTTTAAACTAAATTTAAGCGAGTTATTGTTTCCTGTTTATATTTTTTTTCGTAAACCCTATTGTTACGATTTTTTGTTTTTCGATTTCGAGTTTGATTTTTTCTTCTTCTTCAACAAACTCCCTGCGATGGCAATTAAGATTAAAGAGAAATCTAATGATATATACCATAAACACATCTACAAAACGATATATCTATATATATTTTTTTCGTTTTATTTAAACGTTTTACTTAAATATTAAATGGAAAAAATACACACACACAACACATTTGTGAGAAAAAAAAAATACAATAAATATTTTTTCTTTTTTTTTTTTGCTTAGCCTGTTAAGTAGTTCATTATATTATGTAAAATATATAAAAGAAATAAATGAATATAAATCGAATTGAAATGAATTCTTTTACTGGGAAACATAGGCGTGATTTGGTGCTGTATCGCTCGTCACGCGTTAATTAGCCAAGCAACACGTAAGCGCAGCTAATTTTTCAATATTTCCTATATACAGGTTACCTTATCGATTCAACTGACTGTTTGGTATCCAGTACTTAGGTGTATATAGGTCTATATTAATTTTGGGATTTCTTCAACTATTTTAAAACAATGAACAATGCAGGCAGTCTTGTTAATTGGTTAACTTTGATCTATTTTTAATGATACATTTACATGGAACGAAATAAATAAGAACATAAATATTTGGGACGAAGAATAACATTTAGAGAGTGTGCTCAGACAGCTTACTGGGTGGTATTATTATAAATTATAAATTATTAGATGAAAGTGTAATCTTAAAACATTAATGGTAGCTTTTAGTTAATGCTACGAAAAATGCCAGCTAACTTAGACTAGATGGTCGGGGGTACCAGCGTTCTCAGAGGACGATGGCCTCCTCCTCCTGGTACTGCTTGTTCTTGCGCCGCCGATTGGACTTGATCTTGCTGAGCACACTGTACGCCTGCTGGATTTCGATGAAGCGCTGGTGGGCCTGCGACCGCAAGCCCTCGTCCTTGACCTTATCGGGATGGTACTCCTTGGACAGACGCCTGTACGCAGCCGTGATCTCCGCCTGCGAGGCGGTGGCACTGACGCCCAGCACCTTGTACGAATTCCGTTCGCCGTCCACGTCCATGCTCTCGAACACCTCCTTCCAGGTCTCGTACCAGCCATGATGCTGGGCATAGTTGTAGGTGTCCTGCAGCGCCTGCTTCAGATCGGTCCACCAGGCGGAGGCCAGGAAGTTGTGGATGGCCTCGTGGATGGGCACCTCGCCGCCGTCCTCGTCCGAAATGGTGCCGTTGAAGTACAGGAAGCTGCCCCAGAAGGCGCAGTAGATGATGACGGCGGTGGTCAGCTTGAAGGTTCGCTCGCCGGCGCCTCCGCGACGCGGTGGCGTCCTGCGCCATTGCTTGGACAGGCCATCGAAGGTGAGGGCGGCCACCAGGCCCGTCAGCAGCAGGGAGTAGGTCTCGTCGTAGATCAGATACCGAGCCGGATACACCAGATAGGCGGCCAACAGGCAGTGCCACCAGACGCCCTGCTCCCGTCCAATGTTGCCCACCAGCCAAACGCCCAGGGAGACGAACAGCGGGATGGCCCAGTGCAGGAAGCTCAGGTCCCAGCCGCCGACCAGCGTCTCCGGAATGGCCATGGAGCACACCTGGCCGAACAGGTGGCCGATCATCACCTGGCCCACAAAACGCTTCGAGGAGTACGTCGGCTTCTGATACGCCTGCAGCTTGGCCACGAACGCCTTGACGAAACGCGGATCCTCGTTGGCATCGCGCACATACTCGGGGATCAGGAAGAGCTCGCCCATCCAGCCGATGCCCATGTAGCCGCCCAGGGTGCACCACCAGATGAAGGCGTGCCGATCGCGCTGCAGGTACAGATGATGCAGGCCAAAGATGCCGCCGAAGAGCCAACACAGATAGGCGACCACCACCGATTTCTGGGGCGGCAGAGCATTCACCTCCTTGCTTTTGCTTTTGCTTTTACCCTTTCCCTCCTGGCTGTGGACCAGGCCATTGGACTTCTGTTTCGAGGGTGATCCGCTGGGTGAGTCTGGCTGGGTTTTGGCCTTCTCGGCGACGGGAGACACTGTCTGCTTGATGCCCATGGTGCTCCAGGGGATTACTGAAATGGAAGGGGATTAAATATGAATTATAAGTGCGGTATTCTAGGGGTTTCGAGAACTTTAAGTGTAATAAAGGAATGTGGCCACTAAAAATAATAATAATAATAATAAAAAACAATAATAACAATAAATTTAAAAAATTTAAAAAAAATAATAATAATAAAAAAAATATTATAAAAAAAAAATAATAATAATAAAATAAAAAAATAATAATAATCAAAAAAAAATAATAATAAAATAAGTAAAATAATACTAATAAAATTCGTGTTTCGTTATGATTTCTTTTAAAATGGATTTCAGTCAACATCAAATGGTTTTTTAGTTTTCTTTGAAATTTAGATATTATATATATTATAAAAAAAAATAAATTCTGCATGGTATAGCTATCTTAGAAAACGTAATTCTAATCTATTCTATTTTATTATAATATGATTTTTCATAATAATTATACACATGAAATATATATATATATCAAATGTAGTAGATATAGACTTTTTACCTTAACTAAGATCACTATGACTGGTTATTTGGGTCAGTCGAAACATATACATATATCAAATCAACATTCTACATTAGTACATAACTAGATTGAAAGTTCCAAGTTTTTACTCCCTATAAGCACTACGTTTTACAGTTAAGCTTAAAACATGACTTTTTGGGTCAATTCCGGCAGGAGTTACTTACTCAATCACTCGATCGACCTCGATTTCTTGTGAAATTGTCGCTGCGCAGGCGCAACTTCTTGGCCACGACTGTTAACTGTAAGTGCGGCCGAAAGAGAGACGAAGAACTTTCTCTTTTCACAAATTCTACGCACGCAGCAGCAACAACAACGAGAGAACTAGCTGAGCCACAGAAACAAAAATATGTAAAAAAAACACGTTTACCGATGCGCTCCAATAAAATTGGTTCTTGCTCGTTTCCCAGTAAAATAATAATCGAAACGAGTGAAATAAGCGCAGCAAAACAAACTTGTTGTTTTGCGGGCCGAATTAAAAAATTGAATAAAAAAAACCGAACTTGAGTTTCGGCTCTAGAGGTGGGTAAACATCGATGTCATCGATGATTTCAAAACATCGATATTGCTGGTAGGGAGTCATCGATTATTCTACACGGGCGATCTAAATGTACTAAAATGTTATTTTTCAGATCGTTGTTTTGTTTACAATTTTGGTAGTTACTTATTTAAATCAATAGGGTTTAAATTCATTTACTGTTGTTTTAAATATAATGATTTTTTAACATAGTAATAGGGTGTTTTCTTGAACATAAATTTAATTAAATATATGAGATGACTCCGTAAAAAATGGCCACCTAAAATTTTTATTTATTTGAAATTTTTCACAAAAAATCGAAAAAGTGAAAAAATTTCCCGAACTCGTAGTTAAATTATCTACAACTTGGCATTTTCAGCAAAAATTTTTATTTTTTTGAAATTTTTCGCAAAAAATTGTGATGCTACCCCTTAAAAGAAAATCGAAAAAATGAACAAAAAATTTTAAATTTCCTAAATCAGCCGGAAAGTACACTAATGTTAATTATTAGGTTGTTATCTGCTCAGAACAGTTCGCCGTTTTCATTTCGGTCCATTTTTACAAAATTGGGAGCAAAAAAAAATTATTGCAAAAATCGAATTTTTGTCAAAAATCGAAATCCTCATTTTGAGCCAATAAAAAAATCAGTAGTTTTGCCATTAAAATGGAAATAATTGGCCAAATATGAAGTGTCATACCTTCCCGAACTCGTAGTTAAATTATCTACAACTTGGCATTTCCAGCAAAATTTTTATTGTATTTGAAATTTTTCGCAAAAAATTGTGATGCTACCCCTTACAAAAAAATCGAAAAAATGAAAAATTTTTAAATTTCCTAAATCAGCCGGAAAGTGCCCTAATCTTAATTATTAGGTTGTTATCTGCTCAGAACAGTTCACCGTTTTCATTTCGGACCATTTTTGCAAAATTGGGAGCAAAAAGAAATTATTGGAAAAATTGAATTTTTGCCAAAAATCGAAATCCTTATTTTGCGCCAATAAAAAATCAGTATTTTTGCCATTAAAATGGAAATAATTGGCCAAATATGAAGTGTCATACCTTCCCAAACTCGTAGTTAAATTATCTACAACTTGGCATTTCCAGTTAAAATTTTTATTTTTTTGAAATTTTTCGCAAAAAATTGTGATGCTACCCCTTACAAAAAAATCGAAAAAATGAAAAATTTTTAAATTTCCTAAATCAGCCGGAAAGTGCCCTAATCTTAATTATTAGGTTGTTATCTGCTCAGAACAGTTCACCGTTTTCATTTCGGACCATTTTTGCAAAATTGGAAGCAAAAAGAAATTATTGGAAAAATTGAATTTTTGCCAAAAATCGAAATCCTCATTTTGCGCCAATAAAAAATCAGTATTTTTGCCATTAAAATGGAAATAATTGGCCAAATATGAAGTGTCATACCTTCCCGAACTCGTAGTTAAATTATCTACAACTTGGCATTTCCAGTTAAAATTTTTATTTTTTTGTAATTTTTCGCAAAAAATTGTGAAAAAATGAAAAATTTTTAAATTTCCTAAATCACCCGGAAAGTGCACTAATGTTAATTATTAGGTTGTTATCTGCTCAGAACAGTTCGCCGTTTTCATTTCGGGCCATTTTTACAAAATTGGGAGCAAAAAGAAATTATTGCAAAAATCGAATTTTTGCCAAAAATCGAAATCCTCATTTTGAGCCAATAAAAAAATCAGTATTTTTGCCATTAAAATGGAAATAATTGGCCAAATATGAAGTGTCATACCTTCCCAAACTCGTAGTTAAATTATCTACAACTTGGCATTTCCAGCAAAAATTTTTATTTTTTTGAAATTTTTCGCAAAAAATTGTGATGAATATTGGTCTATTAATAAAAAAAATGCTTGTAAAAATGAAATACTTTTATTGATACTCGTTTTTTTGTTTTTTTTTCCGCTTAATATGGCATACTCGCATATTTTGCGTGGGTTACATGTATAAAAAGAATTCTTGTTCTTGATAATTTGACACATTATTTGAGCTTTTACAATAAGCTAAGCCTATGATTAAATTAAGAATAGAAATCAAATTCATTGGGATTACCAACTAAAATTGTTATGAGAAATTCTTGATGGCGGGTGTCTTATGAAAATGCTTTGGAGATTGCCAAACCATAAATAGAAGTGTTTGAATGTGTTCTTTTGAAATATTTTCATATGAAGTGATATTTCTCCTTCTTGAACGCACTTCTAAAAACCTTCTTTGACCTTTGTAATCTCCAGAGATGCCACAGCACACCTGCATACTTGTGTTGTAATACTTTTCGTTAGGATTAATAAATAGACGAGGCAAAAAAAAAAAACACCTAACCGTTTAAGAGCTAACTTTCCGGAACCAGCTCCGGACTTAAGATGAGTGTAGTTGGCTGCTCACGAACGGTCGTCGCTTAGTTGTTCTTCTTCTTGGGCTTCTTCGGGTTGCGGGAGCGCGACTTGGCCTTGCAGAGCGGACAGATGGGCGCATTGCGGTGGATCTGCTGGTGGCAGGACAGACAGGACTTCATGGGCGGCGGCTGCTGGCGGAGATTCACGTTGAAGTCGGAGCGGAACGAGGGATGGTGGCCGATGCCAATGGAGGGCGATTGCTGGAGTCGATTACTGGGCGGCGGGGGCGGTGGTGGCGCCGAGAAATCGCCCTTGCCCAGACGCACTGCAGCAGCGGCCGCAGCGGCGGCGGCAGCAGCACTGCCCGATCCCGGCGGTGCGGGCGGCATGAAGGCGTGACCGGGATTACCGCCGCCCGCACCGCCGCCGCCGCCACCGCCCACGGATCCCCCGCCACCGCCTGGTCCGCCGCCGCCACCGCCAACGCCTCCCTGGCCGCCGGCCGAGGGCAGGGCGGTCACCGTGGCCTCCGGCATCAGGGGATGCCGGGCGTGCGGACGGGCCAGCGACGAGTTCTGGTTGACCGAGGCAGCCGCGGCCGCTGCTGCAGCCGCTGCTGCCGCCGCCGACTGGGCGGCCACCTTGAGGAAGTTGGTCTGGAAGCGGTCCTTCGAAATGGGACTGCCCTCCTCCTCGTGCAGGTCGCGCAGCGGACTCAGGCCGAGGTAGTCGCGGCGCATGTGATCGATCTGGTACTTGAGCGCCAGGTACTCCTCGTACACCCGGTTGGCCATGTCGAAGGAGCGCGTCTGGTTCTCCTTCGTCTGCTTGATGATGTTCTCCATGTCGTTGATGTCCGCATGGATCTGGCGCAGCTCCTCCACGTGCGACATCTTCTCCTCGAGCAGGTGCTCCATCTCCTTGCGGTACTCCTCCAGGCACTTCTCCTCGTCGTCGCTCAGCTTCACCTCCTTGATGATGCGCACCTTCAGCTTCTCGAGGGACAGCGTCTTGTCGCGGATGTCCTTGATGGCCTCCAGTTTGGCGTAGTAGTGGCGCTCGTTGGAGCTCGAGATCTCGCTGGTGGCCATTGTGGCGGAGGCGTCGATCCCAAGAGCGGTCCGTGTGGTCTTCTAGTTCTTATATATTGGCTGTATTTTCGGCCGAGTGTTTTTTTTCACCCCCCTCCTCCGCGCTCCTCTGGGCGAATGTTTACTTTGCGCTGTTGCACTGGCCTTCCTGGCTTCCGGTTGGGGATTCTCGGCTAATCCTCGAGCATCTGATGGCGTGGGCTCAATTTGCGGCTGCAATCCTGATCGATGGGCCACTTTTAATTGATTTCTGTGCTATTTATTTGATTTTTTTCGCTGCTCTGTTTTGTGTATAGTAGTTAGTGATGCGACAGCGACATCGATGTTTTCGAGGCGATGTTTTCGTTGTTATCGATATATCGATAGGTTGCAAAACATTGGCGGTGCTTGAAAAGTGCTTTGAAAATCCTCTCTTTAATTAACTTTTTAATGAAATAAGGCGACAACTATTTAATATTGGCCACTTAGCCATGAACATTATAGTTTTTGACCATTTTTCTCTTCAGTAACTTTTAAATCTCACATAATCGGAAGTGTGTCCTTAACTGACCAATTTTCAGAGTATAATTCCACAAAAAGCCAGAGATTTAGAAATATATAAATAAAAATTCAATAATTTATTAAATATATACACAGGTCTATTTAAAAAAAAAACACTTCAAGAAAAACGCATCTCGTTTGGCATTAAAAAGGAATATAATTTCATAAAAATAGAGAAACCACTGGCTCAACGCTTCTTGATGGCCTGCAGCACCGGCTCGAAGGAGGGCAGCTGGACGGAGTACACCTTCTGCTCGACCACCTCCAGTCTGGCCTGGCTGATGGTGAGCCTGCCCTCGAGGGCCTCCAGCTCCTTCTCCGCCTCCGCCAGCTTCAGCTCGGTTTCGTCCAGGTGGGCGTTGCGTGCCTTGTGGTCCTCCTCCTGATACAACTCGGCGGCGGCGAGCAGATCGTTGTTTCTCTTCACGCTGGCCTGCAGCTTCTCCTCCGCCTGCTGCACCCTTCTCTCCAGCTCCTCCAGGCGGGCAACCTGGTCAGCCTGGTCCTCCAGCAGCTGCTGATGCTGCTGCATCATCTGGTAGAGCTTGGTGCGGTGGCGCTCCTCCATTTTGGCCAGGCTATTCTTCTGCGCCTGCAGGTGACACTCCACGGTGGCGATTTCCACGTCCAGCTTCATGGTTGCGTTCTTCATCACGTCCACCTGCTGATTCAGCGTCTGACGCCGCTCGACATTCTGCTGGCGCTGCTGCTGGAGCAGACGTCCCAGCAACTCCAGGCACTGGGCACGACCCGAGATGTCCTCCTGCTCGGGATTGAGCGGCAGCGATAGGTCCACCTGCTGGCCGAAGCGGCCCTTCATCAGGCCCCCGATTACGGGGTCCATGCTCAGGTGGCGGACATGCGAGTTGAAGGCCTCCACGCAGTCCAGCTGCTTCTTCTTGGCGCGCGACAACATGACCTGCTGGTGGAGCTCCAGCTCGGACACCTCCTTCACCTGGCGCTCGTAGGCCTTCGCGTAGTTCTCCAGGTCGCTGCACTTCATTTGGAGGGCCTTCAGCTCCTGGGCCGAGTGCTTCTGGCTGCTCACCGCCTTCCCCAGGCGCTGCTCGTACTTCGCTAGCTGGCGCAGATGCGCCTGCTTCTCCTCGGTCTGAGCGGCCAGCTGGTCGGAGAGAATGCGGAGCTGGTCGAGCTCCGCCTGACTGTCGGCCAGCTGTTGGGCGAGCTGTTCCTGCTGCCCGCTGAGCTGCTCCAGTCTCTCCAGCCTGCTGTCGTCGCCGGATTGCTTCTGCCTATCCTCCAGTCGCTGCAGCTTCCCCCGTAGGTCTGCGATCGCCTGGTCCAGCGCCTGGCGATCTGGCAAATCGCACTTCTTGCCAATCACCTGATCTCTGGTCTCCGCCTGCAGCTTGGCCTCCTCCTCGCCGAGCTCCTGGTCCCACAGCACAAAGCACTTGCCGGCCTGCTCGAAGAGCAGAGCGTTGACCTCCGCCTCCAGCTGGATGGCCTGCATCTGGGCGGCGGCGTTGGACGTGGTGGCCGTCGACTCGCAGTGCACGCTGGGCTGCTCCGTGGTCTCCGTGAAGGGGAACTCTGGCTCATCCGAGGACTCCAGTGGCGGGGCAAAGTCCAGGAGAAAGTCCAGCAGGACAATGACGTGCCCAAAGGAATGCGACGTGGTGGGCGACACCAGCCAGGATTTGTTTACCTAGAAGACACACAAACACAGTTGTCGAGGGATATACAAGGTGTGAGTGATGGATGACCTGGTAGGGATACTGCAGCTTCTGCATGGCGCTTGTGATGTCCTCGACGTGGTTCTGGCCCACGGTCACGCGGTTCCGCCAGATGTGCTGGAACAGGAAGTTGAGGATGGCCACGAACTGCTTCATGGTCATGTTCCGCAGTCCGCCGGCCCGGTTGAAGAGCTCCGAGACGTTCAGCGTGGCCACATTGGCGGCCTGCAGGTACTCCAGTATCTGCCCAGCCCGCTCCGCCACCCACTTCTTGTCCGAGTGGGCGGGAACGGCGCGTTCCGCCGTGGAGGGGGGCGCAGTGCGGTGGCCCCGATTGGGCGTCACTCCCATCTGGGTGTAGCGATCCCGCTCCAGGTTCATCGGCTGCGGCAGACGCGATGCGGAGGGTCTGGCGGGGATTGGAATGTGTTACTACTGTGCGTTCTTGGTGGATTGCAGTGCGGGATTACCCACCTTCTGGGATTCACCTGGACGGAGGAGGGAGTGATGTGCGCGGCTGTGCTGCGCTTGGTGGCCCTGGATAAAGGATAAACCGGGTCTTAGCCTCACTTGTTCCTTGGGTTCCGGATTCGGATTCCCTGCATCCACTCACCTGGTTTGCCGCTTATCGGCGGTGCCGCGATCCTCGAGCACATTGGCTCGCAGCTCGCTGGTGCGACGGGGCATGTGATGCGACATCCTTAGATAAGTTTAAAACACACACAGTCTGCTAACTAAGTTAACTGTTTGGTTTAAAATGGCTCTTGGAAAAATGGCGCGTCGGCTTCAGCGATGGCAAAAAAAAATACCAACGGTGCTAAAAATAAATACCATTGCTGTGTCGATAAATTAGAGATGAGAAATTGTTATCAAACCCGATATATCGATATATTTTGAATATCTTGATATTTTTCAATCGATAGTTATTTGAATTTAAATTCAAATGTTTCCATTTTGTTGCTTACAATAAATTAAATTAAAAAAAGAAATTACTTACAATAAATGAAAAATACAATTTTTTGGAGGTTTAATAGACAACTTTCTCGATATTAATAATTAGCTATTATTATTAACAATGAACTCTTAATACAAGTGTTTAATTTGTTTCTATCTTTTGCTGTTTAAATATATATTCTGTGATATAATTATTTAAAATCACGTTTCAAATGAAATGTCACTGTCATATGTTTTCCGTTTTCATTTTCAGCGATTTCGTGCTGCGCATGTTTTTTGCAGAGGAGTCGGTGGGAAATCCGTGGAGGGGGAGCTACAGCTGCTGCTGCTGCCGCTGCTTTCGCTTTGGCTGTTTAGCCGACGAGGATACGGCCTGATGATGTTGCTGTTGCATCGCGGAACGGAACGCTGTGTATCCTGTGTGGATACATCCCCTTCCCCCCTGGCCACCATCCCCTGCGCCACTGGCTCTCTTCCTTTCGCCTTTCGGCGACTGTGATTCTCGTCGGGCGCCCAACACGCGCCCTTGTGTGGGTGTTAGGTGGTGGGTGGGTTGTGGGTGGTCGCTCTATTCCGTGCCATGTGTTTTGTAAATCAGCCAAACAGCCGTACCTCCCTCCAGCCAATCCCCCCCCCCCCCCACAAAGTTGGTGGAGTCCTTTCGGCTGCGCTCGTGTCCTCTCGGCTGCTGCTCTGCTCAGCCGCTCATCCTTTTGGTCCAGCGTCGCACAGTGGGATGCATGTTGAAATTATCTATTTATTAAGTACTTCCCTTTTATTAATTAGCTAAAATGTATTTTAAAATCAACAAGTAATAGAGTTGTAATGCAAAAAAATATAGAGATTCAATAGATTAGTCTTTAAAAATCACTATTTAAAATACAGAAAAATTTAAAATTTGAGGAAAAAAAATAGTAACATAGGTGCTTAATAAATTTGCTATAATTTGCTGCTTAGTAAATATTATTAAAAAGTATCACAGAAAATTTTGGCATTTTTGAAAAAGGTTTTCTCATTTTTTAAGACTTTTTTAAGCTTTTAGGTACCATACATAATACATATATGAGTAATTTTTGAAAAAACAAAACAAATGTAAGTACATAAAGTGTGTGGTTTAAGGGGCTCCTTGTTTTTTAAGTATAATAAAAAATTATTAAAAAAGAAATTGGCATTTCAGGAAACCGGTTTATCTTTCTTGGGCATTTTTTAAACTTTTAGGTACATACAGACTTCAATAAAAGGGCTTTCATTTAAGATTGCTTCGTTGTTTTCAAAGTGTTCCAACGAGATTTTATTAAGATAAAAAAAATAAGACCAATCTTTAAATGAAATAAGTAGTACAATTTTTTTTTAAGATTTTTAAAACTTCTAGGTACATGGAAACTTCAATAAGAGGGCTTTCATTTGAGATTGTTTTGTTGTTTTTATGCTGTTATAAACAGATTTTTATTAAGTTGTAAGAAATAGGACGAGTCTTTAGGTGAAATAAGTAGTAAAAATTTGTTTAAACATTTTTTAAAATTTTAGGTACATACAGACTTTAATAAAAGTGCTTTCATTTGAGATTGGTTTGTTATATTCAAGTTGTTCTAAAAAGATTTTATTAAGATAAGAAAAAATAGGACAAGTCTTGAAGTGAAATAAGTGGTACAAAGTACATTTTGAAGCCCTAAGAACTCGATTTCGGCCCACTGTGCCTCCGCGTTCGTTGGCAGCTGAGCCGAAGCCAGCCGGGCTGATGCCTGATATAGCGCTATATCTGCAGCCGTGCTCGTAGTCGTAGTCGTAGCCTTTGCCGGAGCCGGATCCGGAGCCTGGAACAGAGCGGCGCAGGACACTACGGGCCAGGACCTGTACCGCTGGGCTTCGCTTTCGCCCGGAGAGGAGAGGCGAGCATCCTCGGGAGCGGCAACTTCAGCGGCTGAGGCTGTGGCAGAAGCAGCAGCAGCGGCAGCAGCAGCAGCAGGCAGAGGCTGTGTGCCACTCAGTTACGCGCAACATTTCAACGCAACGTCGTGGCAATTCCAAATCGGCGGCAGACGCGGGCGTGCGCAGCGCACGGGCGGACTGCACGTAATAAATCCTCCGGAACGGGCTAAAAATACGGCAAACGCAACTAATCACACACCATAAAAAATCGAAAAAAAAACCGAAAAAAAATAGAACTCGAAAACGGTAAATGAAAAAAGTTTTAAAAAAACAGAACGCCCTTCGTAACACTTTAAAAAACAATGTAGAAAACCCGAAATACAACAAATACAATATCTTACGAACAAAAATATTTTTGCCGCTGTCCCAAAAAAAAAAAAAATTCTCAATATTTTTTTTTCTCCGCCGCGTGCGCGTTTGTCAGTGTGTGTGTGTGCGTGTGTGCGCGTGTGGGTGTGATTTTGCGCGCGTGTGTGTGTCGCTATTTTCTTGTTGTTTTTTTTGGTAACTTTTTTTTTGCCGTTCTTTAATCCTTGGCTAAAACAAAAAAAAAAAAATAGGAGAAAAATGCAAAGAGCCAAGGCAAAAATGTAAAACAGCCGATGATGCAAAAAGCGTCCCGAGCGCACAAGAAATAAAAAAAAAAATTAAATACAAAATTTAGAAAATATCTATAGTTAATTTTAAGGCAAACGAAACGCACAAGAAGAAGCCAAAGTAGATCAAGTAATTAAATCTAAAATAAAATATATATAATCACTAATCAAGCGGAGATAAATCAACTTTAACTGAGGAAATCAGAGGTAAGTCGGGGTTTAAATAGGGGTTTTAATATCTAAAATTTAGGGTTGAGTATTTCCTAATGATAAATTTATAAATTTAAAAAAAAATTTGCTAGAAGTAAAAAAAATCTTAAAAATTAGTACACAAATGGGAAATACCTGGAGTTTATTCCCTGCCCAAGTTTAAAATTCAGGTCCAAAATTAGAGCAACTTAAATCCCGCTGACTGACAGCTTACTTAATCTATTATTTAATTTCTTTACCGTCTCCCAATAGTTTCCTTGACACTATTTTCGCCTTTGCCAAAAGAAAAATCGGGGGAAAATCGGATGGCTGCCTCCACACACACACACACATACATTCGTATACCAAGACAAACACATACACACTCGCATATACATATACATATATATATAGACATAAATCCATGTAAAGCTGTTGCCTGGCCTCTAAAATGGCTGCCTCTGCCTCTGCCGCTGGTAGCCGCGACGCCGGCAGCGACGCGGGCAGCGTGGTAAGCAGCGCGCAAGAAGTTGAGGTTATGTCTGCGCCGCAAAATGTGCTTGGGCTCGGTAGATCCAGATCCAAAAAAGGCGGTGGGTGGTGGTTTCTCGGTGCTACAAGCTGCCCTTGGCATGGAAATGCTGTCGCCCCTTTTTTTTCGATGGGCGTGACTGCAGCAGCAGCAGCAGCATCCTTTTTGGCCATCCAAAGGATGCTTCGCCTTTGTCCTTGTCCATGCAAAAACATTCGTTGTACCTTACACGGGCAAAACGATGGCCTTAACTTTGTACAGCTTAAACGAAATTCCTTCTATAAAATCACTAGAAATCTCTAGATGTTAATAATTTAAATGTTTTATATTTTAAAGATTTATTTAATGTGTAATTTCTACCTATTAATTTATTTTTAATATCCCTTACCATTTCTTGGCTTTTTAAAAACTTAAAAACCACCAAAAAATCAAATTTAAATATAACACTAACACTATAACACACTCCATTGAATCACTAAAAATCTTTAGATTTTATTATTTGAATTTTTTATATTTTAAAGATTTATTTAATGTGTAATTTCTACCTATTAATTTTGTTAAATATCCCTTTCTTTTTTTTGGCATTTTAAAAACTTAAAAACCACCAAAAAATCAAATTTAAATATTTCATTATGACATTTCGCTTAGTGTACTCATTTATTCTTGTGCGTTTTTTTTGAAGTGTGGGTGGTTACACGATGTGGATGACCTAGCCCTATTTTTGGCCATCTCTGAACTGCTAGCGCTGCTGCTGCGCGGCGACTGCGCTGCCGTTAGAGCTCCTTTTTCTGTTGATTTTTCTTTACTCGAAGCAAGAGGAAGAATGTTATCCCAGACAAAGTCGAGAAAAGAACAATCAAGAGACAAATACCCTGAAAAAGACCAACTACAAAGAATATATACATATGTATACATACAATCAATTTTTAATTTTGACTAACTAAAAATGATTTTTATTCGATTTTGTAAACTATTTCATTATCCTTAATTGCGCAAAAGTATAATTTTTAAATTTTGTTCAAAATAGATTTTTAGAGATTTTTAAAATAAGCAAAAGCATAATATATCTTTAATATTGACCAAAAATTTGTATACTACTTAGCACCTACCGAAACTAGAAGAAATTTTTTAAATCAGACCACTCAGTAAAAAGTTATGGATATGAATTAGTTTGTATAACTGCATTATCCAAATATGTAAAATTTGTGTTTGAATGGAACAGTTAAATGGTTAGTAGTCATTAGCACTTAAGAATATCAACTGTTATATAGTTGCCGATCTGGCAACTCTGCCTAATGTTAAATACAGTGCTGATCGCAGCCAACTTCATGTTATCTAATGTTAAACTGACGCTATGTTAAATCGGTCAATTGCGAATAAGAACGAAAAGAGAACGGTCAAGTTTCAATAAAGTGTGCTAAAAATTAATACAGTTTTATAAACATATTAAAGCATTCCTTTTAAACATACATATTTTTAATTAAATCACTTTTATATTTGCTTCTTTCAGAACATCAAGTCTTACCACGGAACTAATCGACTAAGAGCGCTAAACAAAAATCAACGATAAGCTGTTATATATATTTAGGTGTAATCCAAAGACGATATGCTTTCGATCTGAGGCGATTGGATTGCCGGAGCAATGAGCATCGGTGCGTCCTGGGTTTCGGTTCCACATCCACTTCCACATCCGATTCCGAATCCAAATCCAAATCAGAACCCGATTCCCACGCCGCCTCCCGTTGCCAGGAGCAGCCAACAGGTGCATCGGCCGTGTCTTTGATGCCAGTTGGAGTTGGATTTGGAGTTGAGGTAGAGAAGCAGGAGCTGGAACAGGATCCGGATACGGATACGGATACGGATAAGGGCGAACAGGTGCCCCCGTTGCAGTGGCGCCCCTGCCTTGCGCGATGCAAGCGAACAGCAGCCGCTCCAACTTAAGCGCACAATCCTCGGGCACGCCGTCGGCCTCAACGATCTCCTCGTCCCAGGGCAAGGTGAGTGCACTCAAAGAAATAAATTTAACTACATAAAATAAACTTAAAGTATTGGAAAAACTTGATATGAAATGATACTCGATTTGAGATTATCCCACATCAATTTCGACTTGATATTACACATCTCAATTCGATATGTTCGAAATGTAAGCTACAAGTTCTAGGTAGGCCACTTCGAATTTCGAATGCGTCTTTCTAGCTCCCATATTGCTTTTTCCTCTCTATTTCGAAGTTAGAGAATCTCCGCGAGAGAGAACTCGAAAGGGATGCATTATTCAATATCCATTTTACCATGCATTAATGGTAATTTCACCATCTGAGATCAACTTGATATGTTCGAAATATAAGCTATAAGTTCTAAGTAGGCCATTTCGAATTTCGAATGCTTCTTTCTCGCTCCCACTCACGTAACTGAAGTCGCCATACTGCTTCTTGCTCTCTTTTTCGAGGTAAGAGAAACTCCATGAGAGAAGAATTACATTTTTCAATATCGATTTCACCATTATTGCATGGTAAAAATTATATGTGTATCGATTTGACCCCGGTTTTCTTTTTGTGTGTAGGTTTTTAATGAAAGGCAACAGTGCGTATGCGTGATAAACTTTATATTGTACATCCAAAAGAATTTTCAAATGATTTTGAATGTTTGTATATGTTTTCCATATTCGAAAACAACTTACTTACTTTTTTAAGGATAAATTATCAACTTAAGTCCAAGCAATGTATGGGAAACATGATTTCTTGAAAGTGTGATATATAATAATAACCCCTGTTTATGCCACACAGTCAAAATTCATGATTTTATTCACTCTCAGCTGGTAGAGTTGCCGGACCGATAAGAAATAGATCTGGATTGGACAAAGTGCTCTGATACTAGTGGTATTATTAAAATATAACATACAAAAGTATGGTTCTATATTTTAATGCCGCTGAGTGGATAAGCAACCTGTTAAGGGCAACACGAAGTTGTTAATTTCTAACAGTCTGGCAACGTCGATATTTTAAACAGAGTTACCAAATCGGCTCAAAGCGTGAATTCGGCATCGCATAAGCACAGTATAATTTAGCTTGGAAAGCTTAGTTTGCAGCGATTACCACATGAAAGGACACCATACAATGGTTATAATTGCAGGACACTTGGTAATTGACACAATAAAATACTTAATATGTAATTTGTTGAGTGGTCCGCTGGCAAATGTCAACGCAAGTGGCTAAATTAAGTTGCGTAACAAATTTTTCAGCCATTAAATATGCAGAATTGGTATATGGCTTTCCTTTATATATCCTCACTTGGTCTCGCCCTCTGTCTCTGCCCCCGAATCGATGGCCATTACAATTATGCAATGTTTATTGACTGCAATTATAAATATTGGCCCCGTCCGCCTGTCATCGCAGCCCTCAAACGTATCCCACTGCGATCTGAGCCAAGACTCGAATTTCGAATTCCCAATGGGCGAAAATGGCTTTCAGTTCGAGTGAAATTTTATTTGTCAGTTCGCTTCCTCATGCTGGCCACATGGGCGGCGAGGGCGAAGGGGGGGCTGCTTCCAGGGGGTGGTGCACATTTCCGCTTTCAATTTGTTTGGCGTGTGCGTGGGTGGCTAAGAAATGGGTGGGTGGATGGGGGAGGGGGGTTTGGGGAACATAAATGTAACTGGGGTACACTGCTGCATCCGCTGCTTGTCAATCGAGCGACGTCTGATGAATGCCGAACCCCCCCACCCCCCTGACAACGCCACCCATGGGCCACCACCCCCTCCCCCTTGGCGCCCTTTTCATTCGCTCTCCTATTTGCATTGCCCATTGCCGGCGTTGTGTCCTTTATCGTTTTTAATTAAACATTGCCGTTTTGGGCTATTACACACACACTCAGACAATCGCACACATACAAACACGCACACAGGTGCAGTGGAAAAATACGGACACAAATCATAAATACTATTTATACTAAAATATCTATTTAAAGTCATTATTTTTAAATTTTTTTAAAATTTATTCTTAAATTAGTAATTTTTAGAGTAATACAAGAAATAATTATTTTCAAAAGTTTTCCAAGTATTAGTTTTTAGATAAATCCGAAACAAAAGAAATTTTCAAAATCCATTTTAGCTGTTATCTTAATCCTTATTATTATTTGAATATTTCTTTTTGTTTCCACATTGCAATTTTATTTATTTTTACTTTTAAGCTTGATATCCCATAAATTTCCATAATTCTTTTTATTATTAGTTGAATTCATATTTGCATATTTATTTTAATATTTTTCACTTTATTATTGTATTTATTTTCCTTTTAAGCGTAATATTAAATTTGAAATAATATTGTTCTCTTTTACTATTCTATTTATTTTTCCTTTTGTTCATATTTAAATTTAAAATAATAGTGTTTAGGGATAAAAACTTGTAGTTTAAATTAGTTTTGGTATTTAACAGTTTTTATTTTATTTTTTTTATTTTATTTTTTTTTTATATATTTTTTTTTATTTTGAAAATAAATTTTAGATCTTTTTTCCATCATTATTATTATTAGATGGGTATCGTCGCAAGCAGGGCAAACCAAGCAGTCGCTCGAAAGTGGCGCCATCTATGTGGCAGACAATTCTTTATTTGCTTATAACTTTTTTCTGAGTGGTCCGATTTAAAAAATTTTACTCTACGAGTAACGGGTATAATAATAATTCTTAGGGATAGAAGTTTCTGTATTAAAGTCTAAGTGTAAATGCTGTTGTCGGTAATTGTACGTTTCGATTTCCTTCTGCACTGCCTGACACATTGTGGAGTTGCTATTTGCTCTTGCAAAGGAGGTCCTTTCCTTGGCCGACTGTGTGCGTGTTTGCCGTTGTTTTCGGGGAAAAAATGTAGTTGGAAATCTCCGTGTTTCATTACTGTCATCGTCCATCGAACGTCCCTTCCCCCTGCTCCCTCCTCCCTGCGCCCTTGCCTTCCAACTTCCACATATTTCCGCCGTGTTCAGTCGGCACTTTGGAAGGCCCAAAAAAGTAGGCAAGGATTTTTTGTGGAAAAGAATTTCACTGCTGGCCATTTCCTAAGTGCAAGGATAATGGTAACTGATGCAGGGAGGGAGTGAGATGGCCTACACACCTGTGTGGATACTTTGTCACTGGTTTCAATTGTGCGTTTCAGCTGCAGCATGTTCAGTTCAGTTTAAATTCGGACTCTTTTTATGGGTTTTATATCGGAGTTTTGTGTGTTTCCATTGTATAGCCTTTTTTAAATATTGCAAAATTACGAATAAAATTAAATACGATCGACTTTAGGGATAGGAAAATTAAAAAGAAAATTGTTGTAAAAAAAAAAATTTTTTTTTTCAATATTTCCTGTAATCTTATATAATAATGAGGAATAATAAATATACTATTTTAAAATAATTTTTATTTTTTTACATTGAACATTTTAATTATTTAAATAATTTAATAATTTTTTTGGTTTCCCATGGAATATAATTCCTGTTAACCTGCCTGTTCTCGGAAAAACACAGTTCTTACTTACATCACGTTTTCCAAAGAATATGCAATCAAATCAAAAAAAGCATCGATAGCGTTTCAAATGTTTCACTTTAAGTGAGATATATGTATATTCTCTTTTAAAGAATATTAATTCTCTTTTTTTTCGTTCATAATGCAATTTGTTTTCCTCTTTGAATGTGTTTTATCTTGCATTTCTCATTTGATTAGTTGCTTCTCCCCTGCCGGGAATTCTATTTTCTGTTTTTAATTAACACTTCCTTTGAATTGTTTATTTCCCGGAATTTCTTCTTTTTCAGATGCTAGGGTAAGGAGGAAAATCATATCTATAGAATGTACTCACTTTAAAAGACTTTGTTTTAAGGCTTAAACTTATTTTATTGATTTTTTTTTAATTTTAATTTCGTTAGTGGTTCGACCATAAGTTTTGATGAAAAACATTATTGTGGCTGTTTTTTTTTTTAGTTTAAACAATAATAATAGATTAACCAGTGTTGGTAAATGACTTAATTTATTTACTAACTCTTTTGCCGTGGATTCTCTCGATTATGTAGGCCAGTGTTGCAAAATGAACAGTGATAATAACCTAACCACTGTTGGAAAATACTTATTTGTATTGTTATTGATTTATTGGTTAATTTACTATAAACGACCTAATTTATTTGCTGACCAATTGACAGCTTTTCTTCTACGAAACAATATATAGATTTTGTTAGTCAGTATTGAAAAGTATTCAGTAGTGTTGAAACGCGTAAGTGTTGGTAAACGACTTAATTTTAAGGTTTAAACATAATTTTTTTAATTTAATTTTTTGTTAGCAGCCCGACATCTGAGTATTGCCATAAGTTTTGATGAAGAACATTATTGTGGCTGGGTTTTTTTTTCTGTTTGCACATAAATCGCCGCATAACGCATACGTCGCGTGGTCCATCAGTCAGTTGGCGACTGCTTTCGCCCATATTCTTGCTGCCGCCAGCTACTTTCTGCGGCTGTCAAAGAAAGTTTTTTACATGAATTGCCATGAAATTTTCAAATAACTTTTATATATGATGGCCAATGGCAATGGGATTCTCCTATTAGTGGGGGACAGGGGAGGTGGGGTTGTGGTTGTGAAATGATGCAGAAGAATGAAAAGTATGAAACATTTTGCTTCATTAAGTGGCGTGTGTGTGTCCTTTTGTTGTTCTTGTATTTTTGTATTTTCCCTTTAATTCAGAGCCGCAAAAAAAAGGACGAAAAAGCGCTGTGAAGGGGGGGGGGGGGGGTTGGTTGCTCACAAAGAAACGCACATGCGTGTGTGTTGGTGAGTGTCTGATTGCGGTGCCTGCAATTGCGCATGTGCTGGACCACTCTATACCCTGCAAACCCCCCTTACCTCCCACACCCCACTCCCCACCCCCCGCACAAATCCCCAAAAGGACTCCGCCATCATAAGACATATGCTCGAAAATATGAAGCTTTAACAAGACGCAGAGCAACAACAACAGCAACAACAATAATAACATTAACAATAGCCACAATTGTGCGTATCATTTGTGTTACTTTGTTGCATAACCGTAACCCCATTGGGAGAAATCCCCCCTAGAATCATAAGGAATATTCAATCTTCACCAGAATTCAGGCCCTTTTTCAGCACTTATTAGCTGAATGTGTGTGTGTGTGTGTGCATCATTTAAAACAATAACCAAAGATTTGTTTCGCCATTTATATGTCAAAAATGACAAGTCAAGTGCTTTGTTCTTGTTCTCGCCTTTCTGCCTGTGCCGCATCCTTCATCCTCCTCTTGTCCCTGTTTTCTTTCCTCTTTTTCCAGCTCTTTTTTTTGTTCTTGCTTTTTTGTTTTTCGTTTCTGGTTTTTGTTCTTGGCTTTGTCATTAGCAGTCAAGCGCAAAGAAGCGGAGCGAACGGAAAATGAACCAAGATCACAGGGAATGCGGAATGCCCTGCCTTGTGTGGCTAAGTGTTGGTAAACGAGTCAATTTATTAGCTGATTGAAAAAAGTCAGTATTGCAAAATGAACAGTAATAACAAACTAACCAGTGTTGGTAAATGATTTAATTT
This sequence comes from Drosophila mimetica, assembly GCA_037075245.1. Classification (NCBI taxonomy): domain Eukaryota; kingdom Metazoa; phylum Arthropoda; class Insecta; order Diptera; family Drosophilidae; genus Drosophila; species Drosophila mimetica. The sequence goes on from JBAMCH010000005.1 coordinate 9,921,827, forward strand.
CTTTGCTAACTAATTAGCAGGTTTTCTTATGCGATTTCTTGATTATGTAGGACAGTGTTGAAAAATGAACAGTAATAATAAACTAACCAGTGTTGGCAAAATACTTATTTTTTTGTTATTCATTTATTGTTTAATTTATTATAAACCACTTTATTTATTTGTTGACCAAATGACAGCTTTTCTTTTACGAAACACTATCTTGATTGTGTTAGTCAGTATTGAAAAGTAAAAAAAAGTGTTGGTAAACGACTTAATTTATTTACTGACTAATTAGCTGGTTTTCTTATACGAAAGATTATCTTTATGATGTAAGCCTCTGTTGAAAAGTTAACAGTAATAACAAACTAACCAGTGTTGGTAAAATACCTAATTTATTGTTAGCCAATTATTGTTTTTCTGTTTCCGATAGCCTCAAAGAATATATTTTTTTAATTTAAAAATATAATAATATTTGTTTGTCTATACCACTTTTAATAGCTTATAATTATTTGTAAATAAAATCATTTTAACATATATTAAGAATATGAAAAATGCAAATTCAGTGTTGAGTAATTTGATTTGCTTCTATTTAGTGTTAGAAAACGTTCTACAAAATGCAATAAAAGCCTCCTTTGTTACTTTGTTGCATAGCCTTGTCTCTATTTTCCAAACATTCCTGCAGTTCAATCAACCCAGAAAGGTATGCTATCGTGAAATCAGTTTTTCTTTTTTTTTCCCAAACTTTGTAACTCATTCATAAGTATATACATATTTGGCCATCGAATCACGCTCGACTGGATTTCGGTGCAGTTTTCAGGGCATTTTCCCCGGCGAAAAAAAATGAAAAGCAGAGACAATGAGCGACAGAATGAAAGATGGGACTAAAGGAGAAGTCGAGGGAAGGGAAAAAATTGTCGCCTAGACTTCGTGTGTCTGTGTGTGTGACGTGTTGTACTTGCCATGTGTCTATATGTGAAATGAGCTTCAAGTACAACAACAACAAGAACAACTCACAAGGACGCTCATATGAAAACAAACGCATAATTTAAGCGTAATTGCTGTCATTTTTCATTCGAGTGCGACAAAGTGCTGGCCAGGGGATGGGCTGCGGGGGCAGGGTGTTGGTGGGTGGGTGGCTAAACGGGAGGGAGGGGGAGTGGGAGGTGTTTCGGGGGATGGAGCGGTACTGACACAGCTGCTGTTGCTGCTGCTCAAGTGCCTCAGTTTGTCTATGTCGCCAGTTGCCCTCGTCAGACTCACCAGCCAGCTTTCAACTTCAACTTGCACTTCTCGCCATGCATATAAGTGGTAAACAAAAGTTAGGATGAGAGTATTTTTGGAGAAAGAACATCATTTTCATAAAATACGTACATATTTTTGGTTTAAAACAAATTTGGTTGTTGCATACTTTTTGGATACCACATTTCATTTTTGTTTTTACCCGGGGTGCGTGATTTAACTAGGATTTCTTTTTCACAAATTTGCTGTTGCATACTTTTTGAGTACCACATTTTCATTTTATTTTTTACCTGTATTATCCAGGTTTTGGTTTCGACAAATTTGCTGTTGCATACTTTTTGAATACCACATTTCCGTTCATTTCTTACCCCAGTGGAGGGATTTATCCCGCTTATCCTCCATAGATCCGCGCATGATTCATGAGCATACTTAAAATAGTTATTAAATTACTTTTTTAGTCCTTAAAAACTTATTTTTTTTGTACAATTAAAAAATTATAAAATTCTAGAAACTTATAATTGTGACAAAATTATGTCTTTAAGCACTAGTATCCTAAAGTATTAGGGGAAATACATAGTTTTAGTGGTTTTAAATGGAAAAATATTTATCGAAAAGTTAGTTTTAAGGACCTTAGTTTTTTTTTCTTAATTTTCTTTCCGGCACTATATTTCCCACCGCTGGTGTACTTACTATAGATGGCTGCCTTTTGCATCCGGCGTTGAAGCGCCAATAATTATGCTGCTTAGGTTTGCCTTTAATTTTTTTCTCCGGTTCTCTTTTTTATTTTGTGTTATGTTCCTTTTAGCTTTTTTCAACACTTTGCCCGCACATTTTGTTGCAGCTTTTTTCCGCTTTGGTTTCGTCATCGCTATCCCGGCAAACGGTGGCAGTTCATCAATTGACCTGAATTTTTGCCACGTTAATCCGCTGAATATATATATATATATATATATGTTTATTTAAAAGCCAGAGGAGTAACGCGAACACGAAAGAGGCGTGAAATATGAGGCTGGAGCAGTCGCGAACACAGTTGGCAATGGTTGCTGGTTATTCCCGGCCATTTGCCATTTTTGCCATTTGCCATTGCTGTTTGCCACTTTTGCCCATTTTGGCCCACCAGCTGCAGCAGCGTCGAGTTGTCTTCCTGTTTATTCGCCGCTTTGTGTGCGGCTGCTTTTGGCCCTTTTAGCACCTGGCCCAGGACATTCCGCCTTTGTGTGTCCTTTCTGGCCGTTTGCCAGCTCAACTCGAGTTCACTTCCAGTTGAGTGTTTTGCCTGTCGCCCGTTGTCGTTGTTGCTCTTGCACTGCGAGAAACTGCTTATATATAAAACTTATTTATTATAAATATTTAAACAGTGTTGGTAAACTTTCAAAGATTCAATAATGAAAAGTGTTAAATAGCTGTTTAAAAATATAAAAAAAGTATTATTATTAGAAAATAAAATTAGAGTGTTGTATTTGTTTTTTTTTTTTTCAAGTGAAAATTGCTAAATAGTAATCCTTAAAATAAGTGTTGGAAAACACATTTGAACATAAATATTTAAAATATTTAAACAGTGTTGGCAACGCTTTTAAAGAATCATTTATTCAATTCTACCAACTGCTTTACTTAAAACTAATTCACAAAGCTATTGTGCATATATATCGAAATATATAAAAAACAGTGTTGGTAAACTATCAATAATTCATTCATGAAAAGTGTTATCTAACAATGTTTATACATAAGATAAATGTTATTTTCTTTCACTAAAATATTATAAATCATTTATATTTTCATTAAAAAGCATCTAAGATTTTTTTAACTGTGAGCTGCTGCGGTTGCTTTTGCTATTGTCGACCTGCGCTTGCAACAATGCTTGTTTCTGCCACGTGGCCACGCCCACGCCAACGCCTGCTTATTCACTTTTGTGACCCAATAATGTCGAATTATTTCTTTTTCCATTTACTTTTGTTTTGTAATTAGGCACTCTTTTGCAGATCTCCACGTTCTTTCCTCTATACAAACACATACACACATATATATTTATGTATATTTATTTTTATTTCAACAGCCAGTTTGTCGTCCCGGGTATTTTGTTATTGTTTTTTTTGGTTCGTGGGCCAAGGTTTAAATGTTTCTCAAGTGCTTTTTGCCAATTTTTGGTTTGCATTTTGTGGCTTGCATCGTTGTTGCCATTGTTATTGCTGCTGCTGCTGTCTTTGCGTCGCTTCCATTTGGGATTTTTGTGTGAAATGAACTTGGAGCATATTTAAATTGCCTGGATGCATTTGGACCGAGTTGTCCGAATTAAATGGGACAGCCAATGAATTATTCCGAGGACTTTGTGGAAGGTGAGAGCAGCGGCGTCACTGAGGGAATTTTTAAAAATTTATAAGCTTAGGAATGTTGCCAGTTGTCACTAAATGCCACTTAAATTGCCATGATCCTGGGCGGAGCATTTGTAGTTTTTGTATTTTTCACCGCAAGACAAAAGGATATTATTCTGCTCGGTAAAATTGAAACATTTTCTCTTGTCTTAGGACTTTTACAACTGAAAAAAACATAGTTTAATTCATAAAATTCGTTGTTTTAAAAATATACTAGATCCGGTATAAAGTGTAGTATTTAATTAATACCAGAAAGTACAATATCTGAGCCCTGCAGTAATAATTTCATACTAAAAATATTATATATATATAATATTAATAATATTTATAGTATAAAAAACATAGTTTAACTCTTAAAACTTGTTGTACTGAAAATAAATTAGATCCGGTATAAAAATACTAAATAATATAATAGCTAAACTATGTAGTATTAATTTCATATTAAATAGTAAAAATATTATATGTATTAAAATTATTAATATAAAAAGTACAAAAAAAACATAGTTTAACTATTAAAACTCGTTGTATTAAAAATATACTGGATCCAGTATAAAAGTGTGGTATTAAATTAATCCTAAATAAAATAATAATGAACTATGTAGTATTAATTTTATATTAAATATTATAAACTTTATATTTTGTAATGTAAATTCTATACCAAAAGTTAAATATTATCACTTTTGACAGTATTAATGTAATACTTACCTTATTAAGATATTTTTTAAACAAAATAGATTAGAATTAATGTGCGAATAGTTTACTTTCTATGATCACTTTTTTTCGGGGTATGTGTTGTTTAAAAAACTATTTCTGTTTAGATTTCCGAAATGTATCAATATTTTATATGCATTCATTATTTCGAGATGGCAGTTCAGTGCTTGACAAACTGTTTCGGAGCGTACTAATGACTTTCGAAAGGACCAGGGTGACTGTCAAACTGCTGCCAACAGAAGCTAAAACCAGCCAGCAACTGGCCTGCTGCCTACTGATTACCCGCTGAAGGGCGTGGGCGGTGGGACGCTGGAACGGTGGGTGTTTCAAGGATATGTGGGCTTACCTTGGGTTGTCAGGAGCTAGAAGCTAGGAGCTGGGAACTAGAAGCTGTGAGCTTCGTGGGAGCAGAACCCCCGCAATTGCCGCATGAGCATAATTTGTTGTAATTAACATAACGAGCCAGCCCAAGCAATAATGGCCAAAACTTCCCACACTCACAGAAGTGTGGGTATTTGAACTGAAGTTGGATTGTTTGCTCTTCCAGCCTGGCTGCCTATGTGTTGCCTTTGTCCTTCATCCTTTTGTGTAATTAATTTGATTTTTTTTTTGTTTTTATTTTATTTTATTTTTAGTAGTAGGTAGTAGTAGTAGGGCCACCCACATACAGCAGCATAAATAAGTTGTTCTTGCTATTTAGGCAGCATTTATGAAAATGACTTTATGCGAAAGACATTGTAAATATTTCGTGAGCAAAGGGAATCGTTTGGCATTAAGTATACGCCGTGTGGCAAAGGGATGTGAATGCTTAAAATTGTCCAAGGAATTTTATAATCATTCTAAAATGTTATGAGCAAGCTAAGTGAAAATAGTGATTAAGGAAAGTATCACAGAAATAGTATACAATAAATGGAAATAGTTCAAATTAAGTATACGCCTAGTTGCTTTGTAACTTTTTAATGATAAGTACAAAGATGAACGTTGAACCAGTTTTATGGGGCGATTGTATTCATTTATTGATTAATTTTAATTATTTTATTCCACACAGGGAATAAATTGACAAAATATTAGATTGATATGCGCAGGTCAATTATATATTTAGTCATATCAATTTAATTTGTTAAAAAATTCTAAAAAATACTAGTTTTGGTATTAATAAAATAACTGATTTTATATAATATCAAGTTGATATGTTTAAATCATAAGTTATCATAATCATATCATATTGAGCATAATTCAACGTTTATCTATTTACTATATTATCTATAGTAGTTTCTAAACTGACCCTTTTTCCTTTATCCTTTGTCATTGCAGCAACAAGTTGTCGAACTATCGGGCTATGTCATCATACTCGTCGAGAATGTGGAGGGTAAAATTAAACTATACGGCTCACCGCCCGATCGCGATAATCTGGAAGTGGGCGATGAGATACTCGAGGTCAATGGCCTGACCCTGGAGAATATATCGCGCACGGAGGTCATTCGCCACATACACGACGTACGGACACTAAGTCACACATCTATGATAAACCACCCCATACATATATGGGGTCCAACCTGACCATCCCTAACTAATTTCCATATGTTTCTTCTTTTCGATCTGCACATTTTCCTGCAGTGCATCAAATCCTGCACCATCTGTCTGCGTGTGCGAAAGAAGAATGATTCACGACTGGGTAAGTTTTGAGAATTTTCCTATAAAATATATACGGTCTTAAGGGTTTCAATCAAATCGTTGGGAAATAATTTGTAGGATATTAAATATTACATTTTGAACATTATTTTTAAATGTCTGGTATAGAAACCTGCAATAGAAATTCATTGAAAACATCAAAAGTTTGATACTCACTGCTCTTCCAATCAATTAATAGCCGGCGATCAACCTAATCACAGTGACTGCAAAACCTTTAAATCGCACGATCACCTGCACGGTTTGGGATCCACTGCAGCCCAGTTAAAGCAACAAGTTGAAGCTAACTGTCTGATTGGGAACTCTGCTCTCGCATTTCATTTAATAACTGTCTAACTCGATCGCGCACTCTCTTATCTCTCGCTCTCTTGAAATTTTTTTGGCATTTGGATTTGTATACCCTGTAGTCGTAGAATTTTGGGGTGTAATGGAATTTTTTCTTTTTTTTAAATCGTTTATACTTATAGGGTAACTTTGTCAAGACAATATTTAATTTCGGAAACTTATTTTTTAAATCTTTTTAAATGCCCGGTTTAAAATGTAACGTGTATATAATTTTAAATTTAAGGATTTTTTAAAACACTCTTAAAATTATACAAATAATTATAATAATTTGAAAACTAGATGACAAAATATCCCTTTAACAAGCAAAAATTGGGCTTAAAATGTTTATAATACTTATTTTTACAGACTTAAGATCATATAAGGCTACACGTAGAATTCTTATAACTAAACCTTTTAAAATAGGTCTATAGCAGGTAATTTAGGGTCGAATTTCTTTCGGATAGCGTTACTCGCTTGCCATTTGTGCTTTTGCAATTGACTTTGCGGTCAGTGGAGCTTCTGGCGCTCTCCAGTCTTCGCTCTCCGGCTCTACGGTTCTTCAGTCTTCGCAGTCCCCCATTCTCCTGCTCTTTCGGCGCCTCTCCCGCTCTCTCTCTCTCTCTCTGTGGCTGGCGTTTTTGGGGCCTCTCCGGCCGCTTGGCAATGGAGCCGCGTCAGTTGCGAGGCGACCGTCGACGTTTCCGTAGCGTCAGCGCCGCAGTGTCGCCGCTTTGACCGTACCGCCCCAGCTATCTCCGTCTCGTTCTCTCCGGCGGATTGCGTTCGTAGTTATTTTTTGTGTGTGGTTTTTTTTTCGGTTTTCAATTTTCGGTGTTCGGTTTTCCGCCTCTTGTTTTGAAGTGCGCGCACGCGTTGGTGTCTCGTTTTTGGTACGTGGTTCGCCAACATTTCGTTTCGTTTCCATACGTCTTTTTTTTCGGTGTAACAAATTTGATTTGTTGTTGTTGTTTTATTGTGGTGCAGCAGCAGCAGCAGCACCAGCAGCAGTAGCCGCAGCAGAAAAAGCACAGCAGCCGCAGCGGAAAAAGCAGAAAAAGCAGAGCAGCAGCAGCAGCCGCAGGGTGAGTGGCCAGTGGCTCTTAAACTGGGCAAACTATCTATGGCAGCGTCATGAATCAACATTGTTAGTGTTTAGTTTGGCGTACCTGGCCACAGATACACGGGTACAGCTACAGATACAGATACAGCTAGAGCCGCAGAAGTATCTACGAGTATGTACCCATACCCACGAACCTGCATGACTCGGTCTACACGGGAAAAAGTTAGATCGCTTCGCATCCACGTTGCATAACAAGTGTTTTGGGTCTTTAGATACTTTTACTTATTTCTTGTATTTAATATAGAGTATTTTATATTCCATTTTATGATCTATTCGTTGCTCAAATCTTTTCTGGATCCTCAAATATTTTTGGTTTATATTTTTTTTTAATATAGAATACTTTATATGCCATAATATTATGATCTATTCCTTGTTTAAATCGTTTCTGAATCTTCAAATATTTTTTGTTATATGTTTTTCTATATAGAATATTTGATATAATACCTTCTTTTCTGAATCATCAAATATTTTTGTTTTTGTTTTTTTTTAATATAGAATATTTGATATGCCATTTAATGATCTATTCCTTGCTCAAATCTTCTTATCATTGTTTCTTATTAGTTGAAATATATATTTTTTTGTCCAGAGATTAGTTTTTTTTTATATTATTGCAAGTCTTATGTTTTTTTTTCTAGTGTATGCAAGGAATGCATGCAACTATTTTTCAAAAGATTTTTCCTGACATGTGAACAATTTGTAAGGTTTATTTGTAACAGAAACCGATTGTAACTCAGAAATGGCCAGCATTTTGCAATTGATTTTATTTATAACTTGAGTTAAATAAATCAATTTTGTCACTGAAACTGGATATGAGTGTTGCCTTGTGAGTTTACAGATATTTAGAAATACCACAAAGCGCATAGAAATCAGTTGGTTTTGATTAGGGATAAGACAGGTGATTCTACTGATAGCGAAACCGGAAAAGATTGGGCAAAATTAAATAAAACATTGAGCATTTTAAGGCATATTACTAAATTTAATGCAAATCCAAATCGGTTTCATGAATGATATTAGCACGTAAAGCCAGGGAAGTTTGAGTTCTGGATGTTCGAGTGTATCCGTAAAGCACTGGCTGAATAATTCCGTTTTGAATCACGGAAACTTTTTTGTCGCCTCATTATTATGGGCAAAACTTCAGTTTAACCCATTAACACGGCGATGAGTGCGGTGTTTGCTCTTGTTACACTCGCTTTATTTTTTTTTTGCGATTTTTCTACTATTTCTACTTTTGTTGTTGTTGTTTTTGCCCGTGTTTTGTGGGCGTGAGAGTGCAAAAAGTGGGGGCAAAAATATAGTAAGAGGGCCGACACATGTATGTAGATACAGATACGAAATCCCCCATGGACCATCAAAGTGGCCAACAAAAAGCATTTGGAAATGGATGTGGATGTGGAAGTGGAAATGGTGGGAGTTATAAGACCCGCTCTCTTTCCCTCCCTCCCCTCCTGTATCTTGCTCTCTCTCTTTTTGCAGCCTCCTCAACTGTGTGTTTTTTTTTGTTGCTTTTACCTCCCACCGAATTCAGCCAACTGGAAATTACTGCAAAATAGACAAGGAGAGAGCGAGAGGCGGTGATGCCGGGGGGTGGGGGGGGGGCAGTGGGAGCGAGCGAGAGGGGCTATAGAAATAAAAGCTGCTTACAGTTTGGCCTGCGTTGTGGGCCACGTGTTGTTGTTGCCATAAAAAGCGGCTAAACAAGAAACAACAACACACAAACATACAAACAGCCAAACAGACAGCAAAGAAAACTAACCTCAAAACGAAACAAGTTTTGTCGAAAGTGGAAATCAACTGTCAAAAAAAAAAATAATAATAAAAAATATACATAAAGTGGCGAAAAAAATACTCATTTTATGGGACCCACATACCAAAAGTTACATTCATTATGGACTCATTAAGACGTCGGCACTAAGAAAGATATTTGGATGCAAAACCCCAAGAGAACCGAGAATCTTATGATCTAAGAAATCTTTCTACTTTAAATTTAAACACTTCCTTGGCCATTGAACTCTTTCAAACGTATTTTATTTATTTTTTATCTTAATATTAAATCAATAAAATTCCAATTTCCGTTTTAAAGTGACTCAAAACACTGTTTAATTGATGCATTTCAAATTAATTGGTGCTGGCATGCTGAATTAATCAACTGCTGACCCATTTAAAACGTACAAATATTTGATTTTTATAAATGGTTTATTGCTGGTGTTACCCTTAGATATATGAAATCCATCAGCTTAGAGCCGCTTGAAAACAGTTTGGAAATAAAATAAACTGAAAACGGAAAATCAATAGGGATTTCGATTTATCTAAAACCATTAAGAAGTGAATTATATCCATTTTGAGCAATAAATTGATAATTTTCTAAGACTCGAGAGTGTATCCTACATAAGTAGCACTCAGGAAAATCCAATTACTGCTTGAAAGTAAACTGAAATTACTGCACAAAAGCAACATTATTGTGCGGATACTAAATCAATCAGATGCTGACCCATTTCGAGCGCACACATTGCAGAATCCGCAGCCAATTGAATTACAGTTTTGGCTGCACTGTATTCCGCATTCCAAGGGGCGTATACGCAATCCAGAATATGGTAACTCCCCCTTGGCTCCGCTGATAAGGCGGCAATCAGTTGCAGTCTCCTCGAAACCGCTTTTATTTTTGGGTCAACTCCAACGGACCCCGAAGAATTTCCAGTTTGCAACGGCGGCTAACACACAAACAAAATAAAAAAAAAAAAAACAAGAAAAGCTGAAAAAAAAACACTCTGAAAACACCAAATACATTCCAAAGCAATGAATTTGTTGTCCAAAGCGAAATCAATAGGAGTTTTGCCGGCAGAGGAAGAGAGGTGCGAAGCTGAAAACCTAAAACTAAAAACTAAAGCCAAAGTTTTCAATGTTCGTCTATGGCATCGCCTGCAGGTGCAAGCGGGATGGCCTGCGATTGCTGAAGCGAGAGAGAGAGAGGGAGCAGCAGCATCCGAAATCCGGTAACGCAAGTTTCTTGGCTCCAAAAGAACACTGGAAAAATGTTTGGAAATCAATTGGGAAAATCTAGAATTTTTGAGAGCATGGTCACTCTAAAAAACACATTGATTGGTCACATTTTTTTTTTTGCAAAAACATACAATTTAATTAAAAATATCGAAAATGTTTAAAACTTTTATGAAAATACGTCATGCTATAAAACGAAAATTAATCAGAACGTTTTTATTAACTTTCGTAGACATTTGTGTGCTAAAATTGAAAACTGCACGTTTTTACGTACTCTTGATATTGCTAATGGAGCTTGGGTAATTAAAAAAATTTTAATTTTTATTATGTAGTGATTTGTCCAATATTATACACTGTGCATACAAGCCTCGACAAAAATAAAAATAAAAAAAAATTATTAATTATTTTACATATGTAAAATGGTAAATAATAATGAAAGATGCCCAAAATCTTTAGACGTTAGAACTGGAGTTTTTGATTTTTTTTCAGTGCACCCGCTGACTCAGTTGTGTGAGTAAGTCTTTAAGTTTTACACGCGGCCATCGTCGACTGAATTTGAAGCTGAAGCTGAGGCGATACAATTGAGCGCGCTCAGATGAGCTGGGTGGCGATTAGGGGGGTGAGGGGGCGGTCGGAAGGAGTGCTGCGATGGTGGGATGGCGGCAAAGGTACGAGATAGCCATGTGCTGCGATGTGTAAAAGTCATTGCCTCAGGCGAGCGAGCGAGAGGGAGAGCCTGAGCATAAGGGAGATGGCAGTACAGCGAGGGGAGAGCCGAAATTGTTTTCCAACTTGGCCATGGAATTGCATTGAGATGCTGGTACACTGAGATGAATACATCTGAGGAGTCTTGCAGAGAACTCATATAATCTCAGCAAATAAAAACTTAAGAATTCTTCAATAAATAAATTTCAATCATTTATGTAGTTGATATCCAATCAAGATTGATTAATCTGGCATTTAAATTAAATACATCTTTTTTTAATAATTAAAGGTGGAGTAAATAAATTTATTTATAATCAGAATAAGAAAAAGAATATAAAAACAATACAATTTTTTATTTGTATGTCTTCTTGTGACATAAAAAGCAGTCTAAAATTCAAAAGAAAGTTTTATATTAAGGCAAAAATGTTTCTTGATTTAAGAACATTGGGTCTTAACTTATGAAAGTGTAGTTGACTTTTAATCAAAAATTATTCATCTGATATTTAAATCAATTAAAAAAGGTTTCTTTTATTATTAAAAGTAAGAGTTATAGCGTATGTATATATTTAAACTATGGTAAAATACTAATAATATATTTTATTATTAAATAAAATGATCTAAAATAAGAAACCACATTTTTGTCGAGTGCACCACCGCCAAGGATGTGGCCACAATGAGGGCGCGGATCGGGATGCACACGGATATAACCATGGTTACATGGCTTTGGGATGGTATGGTATTGGAGTGGGTCGACCTCAGTCTCAGTGGCCACAGGAATGCGGAGGCTCAGTGGTCCATCTAATGCGGTGGCAGTGAATTCCGATTATTCGATTATTCGGCTCACATGCCGGGGCCACTGACACAGCCGTGTTTTCCACTGGCATCCGTAGTTGTATTCTAATACAACCCGTAGTATTCATTTACCCAAACGAGTTTAATCGGAATAATTGATTCAGGCATTCTCGCAAACAAAGTGCACAGTAATTTCAAAGCAAATGGCTTTGAATTGGTTATCGAGGGGGGATATTGTTGTTCGATTAACAATTGAACTGGGGTCGGGCATTCCATCATATAGTATGGATGTGAAAATCTATAGCTTTAATGCACAGAAAAAAAACCGATATGTAATAGGATTAATTAAACTTTATTTCATATCACTAAAAAGCCGATGTGATTAATGTCAAATTTATGATGTTTAGTATCAAATTGATATTATATCATAACAGTTATTTTATTTTTAAATACCGAGTTTAGTATTTTTCAAACAAATTATGAAAAATAAGTTAAACATAACCTTTACTCAAAATGATAACAAAATGAAATGAATGACTTGATCTTAAAAAAATATCAAATTTACCAGCACATATCAATTTGATCTGTTGCCAATTTTTCTTCTGCGTGGGTATCTCCACATAAAAGCATAAGATTTTCAAAACCTTAAGAAGATATTCTTCCAATTTTTCGGGCAATTTACCTCTGTTCTTAGCTAATCCATTCAGGGGACCCCTAGCTATTCGTATACCCATGCTGGTAATTTTGCTATGATTATTTTTTAGCATGACAGTCAAGTGCCACGCCCACTTATGCATCACATTCCCCCGTTCTTTTCCACTTTTTTGTGTTCTTTATCGGTTGCTGTTGCAGCTGCATTCGTTCCCTTGTTTTGTTTTGTTTTCTTTCTTGTTTCTGTTTTTGTTTGCCGTTCGGTATTCTTTGGCTTTTTTGTTCACCTGAACATATTTTCTTGCTCTGCCTTTCACCGTTGCATTTTCAGCGTTTTCTCCAGCTTTTCTCCCTCTCCCTCCACCTCGAAGGGCATTATCTAATAAGAAAAAAAAGGGAGGAAAGACAGAGTGAAAGAATCATAGTGCCGTTCTTCGGCATCGGAATGCTTCTTTGGGTTCTCCAGCGATTTACCGCTAGCTCATCTAATTGGATATGCGCAGATAATTCCCAATGCCAATTCATTCGATATAAATTATGTGCATTATATGCAGGTTCCTCAAAACTCACGCAACTTATAGATCCGTTTTGTTCCATAAACCCCAAATATCTGATGGAAATCCAAAGGAGTTGATTAATTCAATACATACACAGAAAAAAAACGGAAAATGAAACGGAAAGGTCAGTATTTTGGCCATAGTAATGGCAATAATTGTCCGAATATGGAATGGGATACCTTCCTGAACTCGTAGTTAAATTCTCTAAAACTTGGCGTTTCCAGAAAAAATTTTATTTTTTGGAATTTTTTTTCAAAAAATTGTAAGGGGTAGCCCTTATAAAAAAATCGAAAAAATGTTTAATTTTAATAAATCAGCCGGAAAGTGCACTAATGTTAATTATAAAGTTGTTATCTGCTCAGAACAGTTCGCCGTTTTCATTTCGAACCATTTTTGCAAAATTGGGAGCAAAAAGAAATATATTAATCAAATTTTGGCCAAAAATCGAAATCTTCATTTTGCGCCAATAAAAAAATCAGTATTTTTGCCATTAAAATGGAAATAATTGTCCAAATATGAAGTGTCATACCTTCCCGAACTCGTAGTTACATTATCTACAACTTGGCATTTCCAGTTAAAAATTTTATTTTTTTGAAATTTTTTTCAAAAAATTGTGATGCTACCCTTTACAAAAAAATCGAAAAAATGAAAAATTTTTAAATTTCCTAAATCAGCCGGAAAGTGCACTAATGTTAATTATAAGGTTGTTATCTGCTCAGAACAGTTCGCCTTTTTAATGTGAGACCATTTTTGCAAAAGTAATAGCAAAAACAAATTTTACAAAAAATTAGATTTTGGCCAAAAATCAAAATCTTTATTTTCAGTCAATAAAAAATTCGTATTTTGGCATTTAAAAAATCTTAAACTGACCTGCACATATCAATCTGATCTTATGTCAATTTTTTTTCTGTGTTATGGAAATCGAAAGAAGTTCCGTTTTGGATTCATTCGATATAAATTATGTTCATCATATGCAGGTTCCTCAAAACACACGCAACCTATAGATCCCCACTTCGATACGTTTTGTTCCATAAACCTCTAATATATGATGGAAATCTAAAGGAGTTAATTAATTATAGCAATACATAGCATGTTCAAAATATTTCTCGGACTTTTGTTTCCGTTTTGCAATTTCCAAACAAATAGGGTGTTTCGACTTCTTCAAGTCCCTCCATTCTTCTGGATCTGTTTCTAATCTCGCGAAGATCGTACTTGTTGTTAGGCGAAGCGAAACCCCGCACGCAACATCGGAACAACGTAAGATAAAGTGATTTTCTAAATGATTTCGGAGGCGGGGGGCGTGGCGGATCGTTGGAAAGGTGGGATTCTGGAGCTAATTGCAATTTGAAGTCGTCGTCACAACAAAGAAAACGCGATGTGTGTGTGTGTGTGTGGGGCAATCAAGCGCGCAAATAAGCAAACAAACGTGAGACAATGCGCACCTGAGACACTACGAAAAAAAAAAGAAAACTTAAACGAATATAACAAGAACATGACCCTGAGATGATGATTGTCGTCAGCTCATCGCATGTCAAGTGGAGCTTTAATTGAATTCAGTTAGCAAAAATGATTTTCAGTTCCGCTTTTGAAAATTCAATTTGTGTTATAAACGGGTTTCACTCTCTATTGGCGGTGGCAATTGCATTTTCTAGCATTGTTTTTGCCATCTTCGTTTGTATACCAAATTTTCCAACGATCGGGCTATAATTACGATCAGAAAAGTGATTTTAGTAGACTCTTAAATTATTATTATTATTATTATTCCCATAATATAATTATAATGATGGTATTTAAATGGAACCGGGAACTTTAGCTACTTGCACTAATTAAAAAAATATTAAATTAATTGTTTAGAAAAATATCTTCATAAAGAAGATGAGCCGTACGACTTTTATTTGAAACCCTATTGTCCGCTTTAATTCAATTTGTAATCATGGTGGGAGCACCTGGTTAAAAAGGTAAACAATGCGACCGTCCATCAGCCCCTCTTAACCCATTTGTCCCCACACACAGGGCAATCGCAATTAAACAATTTCCATGTTTACCCAGAAATCCCAATGAGTGGGAATGAAATATGGGGCGAATGAAAAAAAAGTGTGTGATAAGCGATAAAGAAATTGCGGCCCGTGCGGCGTATGAGTAATGTCCAAATGTGTCTGGAGGGGCTTTTTCACTGTGGGTTGGGGATGGGGATGGGGTGAAAAAGCAGTTGAGTAAGGTGCTCACACTCGTTCAACCCCCGATTGGCTATATCAAATCTGCTTTGACACAAATTGATATGCATGCCTTTTATTTACTAAACAATTGAGTGGAATAACCGCTTTTTTTTGGACTTCCCCTTTGACAGATTTATATTTGGGTGCTCGGAAAAAGTTATAGGTATGATCTATATTATTATAGGAAAACTTAAGTGGGATAGCAGTGCAACTTTACGTGAGAAATGTATTTGTTTTATAGTTAAATAGTTGGTTTTTATTAAATATAAATATAATGAATATAAAAGTTAGGTAGATAGTTAGTGTTAATTATTTTGTTTTTTATTAAATATTAATATATTAAATATAATACAATAATTATTTTTAAATGGTTTTTTATTAAATATTAAATAAATATAATGGTTTCTTTTAAAAAGTTAAATATTATATAATGATTATTTTTAAAAAGTTAGGTAGATATTTATAGTTAAATATTTGGGTTTTTATTAAATATTATAAAAAATAATATATTAAATATAATATAATACTAACTTTTGAAAAGTTCTTGTTTTAATTGCCTAATTTTTCTGGTCATCCGATGTTCTGTTTGCTCGAGTGACCATAGTTCAGGATTCATGGTCATGGGTTCCCCGTTGTCTCTCCAGATTTCCAAGTCCAAGTCCCAAGTAGAAGTCTCCCAATGCCGGCGATGATGCGGTAATGCGATACGCGATTGTGCGGTTACATAACCCATGTGCACATGATTCGTAGATAAAAGACGGAGACAAATAATAACAATTCGCACACATCGATACCTGTTCACACCTGTATCTCCGTATCTTGATATCTCTCGCTATCACAGTATCTCTTTGTATCTTTGTATCCGTGTTTCGCTCGCAGATAAAGCGCTATAAAGCGAAATCTTCAGCTCAACAAACCCAAACGGGTTTCGCTCACATCAAAAAAGAAGCGATTAAAAAGCCGCAAAACCGCCAACGAAGAAGGCCAAAATATAATCATAATAATTATATACGTGTATGTATGTACATTGTACATGTACATATGTATTCACAAGAATTTACTGCAATTAAGTTGGCAAGTTCTCTGCCATTCGAAAATATTTAAAATCAACATATTTGCATTATAACGTTAATCATTTAATGGCCAATTAGTGTGATGTTTTTTGCAACGGCCATTCGAAGCGTTGGATACCCTTTTTTTTTGGTCACGATACATTACGATTCACTGGCAATTCAATTTTAATTGCAAAATTCACAACGAATTTCGTTCGAGCGACGGTCCATTGTTGTTTTTTCTTTGGTTATTTTCCTTGTTATTATTTTGTTTTCACTGTTCACTTTGTCTGGCTAAAGGCCAGGGCCAAAAGTAAGCAACAAAGGCTGAATTAAAAATCACAACAAATGGCAAACATTTTGCAAGTTTCGTCTGGCCTTCATGGGAGATTCAAACAAAAAAGTGTTGCATATAGGAAATATACGATTGGGCTGCTTACACATTTCATATTTTATTATTTCCGAATTTATGGTTTTTTTCAGATTTTTACATCAATTCGTTCTGGGTGAATTTAGCTACTGGACTTTTTTATAGGGAGCCTTTTATATTTTAGTTTAATAGATGACTGTTTATAGTTATATATTATAAATCCTTGATGACACTTCACCTTGAAGTCTTAAAAATTAGTGGAATAACAATTCGTTTTTGAAAATAAACCATATATATAATATATATATATATAAAGATTATATTGATTTTATATATGGAGCATTTTGTCTTCAAAACAATTAACAAAGCAGGGGGAAACAACAAGATGGAAATGGGTTCAATTCTTACTCTTTCCAAAATTTGTACTCAAAATCAGAAAGCAAAATTCTCAAATTGAGAATAAGAATACTCAAATTGAGAACGTCATTTTACTTGATTAATTTTCTCTTGTAGTAAAATGATGCTTTTTTCCAAAATTTTTACTCAAAATCAGAATACAAATTTCTCAAATTGAGAATACAAATACTAAAATACTAAAAAATTTCTCAAATTGAGAATACAAAATTCTCAAGTTGAGAATAAAAATTTCTCAAATTGAGATTAAATTTCTTTGTGTATGAAAAAGGTAATAGTATATTTAAAATTCCGTTAAAATGTGAACAGTGACAAATTATTTGCCCAGCATTGTTTGTTCATTGGAATACATATGTTGGAGAGCACACACATCCAATTCGACGGAAAAGTTTCGCAGACCTCGATTTGCGGTTGCAGCTAGTGCTGCCAATTGAAAATCCATCGATTGCGCCGATTCCGGCGATTCCACCTGCAGTTTGGAAGCCCAGGAAGTTCCCAGGTACTTTTCACCCTCCGATATTGTCCATATTGTGTGCTTGTTGTACCGATGCTGATGCCGATGTTGTTGCCCCCGTTGGTTGCTGTATGTTGCAGGCACTTCTCACGTGGTTTCAGCAACTTGAGTGCACTTTGGTTTATTGTTTATCGATTTGCTTGCGGGCAATTAAAGCCCCCTCTCTCTACTCCACATTTCGCATTCACAACTTTTCATTTCGCCAGTGCGATTCAAGATTTCAGGGCAGAGCCATTAAACGGAGAAGTTTTCCCCCGTTTTCGTCCGGAACTCCTCTTGAAATGTGCGAAGTGCCACACGAGAAGCTCGACCAAGGAAAATGAGCCAACTCGACGGGACGATGCCCTATATAAACAGAAATAAAATCTGCCTTAGAGTTCTAGAGTTTCGAAATAAATAAATATTATCGTAGATCACCAACGATATAAAATGGGCGCCCAGTAAACTTTCAAACAATTTGATCATCTTTCTAACGAGCGTTACGCCTCTTTTAGCTAGAGTTTCCTTTATTCTGTGTGTCATTTAAAGACCTTACCACATAGCTAACATACACATTTCAGATAATTACGGCGGTGATAAAGGTTTATTTACCTAATAGAGCACCCAATAAAAGTTTACACCCGTATAGTATGGCATTCTCGTTGCAGGAGTACCTAAAAGTTAACAACTGAGCAACAAACAGTACTTTGTTGAAATAGTTTATGCACTCTTTAAACCGCTAAACTCAAATGTGCAAAGTGACAGTAAACGCACAATATCGTTTTTTATTTTTGCACATAAACTGGACACGAACACCCTTGTGAAATGACCAGTTGTGTCCGCAAATAGGATTTAAATAGTAGATGATTTTGAGATAGTGAGTGACCACAGAATAAATTATTTATGTTTAGAGTTAGGTAAGAACTCTAGGTTACCCATTTAAATTCATCAACGTAGGTGCTCAAAAGTTTAACCTACTTTAACTGACTGTCCAACTGAGTATACCCCTTGTTTTACCCCTTCCCTTTAACCTCACCTGTCGTCTTTTGGCCCGCAAGACCTATTAATGGCTAATTAAGGTTAATAATATAGCACAAACAGTCGACACAACGGAGAGCAACGAGCTCCAAGAACAACAAATGGCGGACAACGGACAGCGGACAACGGACAACGAACGGACAACGGACGGACAACAAACAGACGGACAATAACGGACACCTGTGATGGCTCCGTCAACAGCTTGGTACTCGATTACGACCATTTGCATGTGTCAAATGGGGGCGGTGTTCGGTGTTCGGTGTCCGCCCTGTGGCTACAACCCTCCCCCCCCCCCCAAATCCCACCCCTTTCTTCGCTCGGACATGAACTCAATCGGAATCGCAATTGCCCGGACTTGAAGAGGCGCTCAACTGACACGGCATGTCAAGACTTATGAGAGGAATGCCCAAAAGGGGCGGGGTCGCGGAAATGAATGACACAAGCGAAAGGCATACACATGGACACCCCCACAGGCACACTAACGCACACGGACAGGGACACGCACAGGGTCACATAAACACTAGGACACACACACGCACACACACTCTCGCGCGCGCACAAATGAGATTAAAAGTCAGAAACTTGGAGCTCGGAAAAACGCACGGTAGTTGCTCCAACTCGCAAAAACGCCCCCGCATCAACCCTTCGCCCACAAACACTAAAAACCCCATGCACTTGGCAAAAAAAAAACATTCACTTTACTATTTGGTTAGGACCCGCACTTTAGAACTACCCAAGGAAATCCATATTTGCTCTTAGGAATTAATTAAATGAATAATGTAATAATAAGGGAATTAAAAAAAAAAATAATAATATAATATTAAAATATTACAAATTTTAAAATAAAATATTCTGAAAATATTGCTAGATATATTTCAAGTGAAACCACATAAAATCATCCACTTCACTATTTGGGTATGACCCGCACTCTGAATCTATTTAATTAATACAAAAAATGTAAAGTATACGTATTATTATTCGGAAAATATTGGTAGATATAATTACTATAAGTAGAATAATATAGTAATATATACCTAATATTATTATAAGATATATCATTTATCATTTAATCTTAAGACAGATATCATTTTAAAAGACTTTTAATCGAGATCAAAAAAAGGTTATATTTAAAGGAAAAATAGTATATTATATGATATATCTTATAATGATATTATATGATGTATTACTATAAATTATATCATTTATTTGGCCATCTTAAAAACATATCAATTTGAAAGACTTTTAATCGAACTCCAAAAAGGGTTATATTTAGGAAAATGTTACATCACATAAATCACAATAAGTAACGTACTTTCACTTAGTCGGTTGGTGTAAGTACTCAAGAGTTTCTCCAAGTGTAGATGGGGCTGAGGGGGCGGTAGGTTCAACGACATGTAGCGACATCGAGGCTGACAACGCGGCGCCTAATTGGATCTGGCCCGAGCGCTCCACTTTTGCCCGGGCAGGGGGGGGGGGGGGTATATAGGGGGTTGGATGATGGGGGATGCGACCTCGGATCGAGGGCGTCTTTAGCCCCATACGTACCTCCTCTAAAGCCCACCGCTTTTCGACGCAATCAACAGCCGAAAACGCAAGGGCAGCGAAATGAAATTAAAGCCGAGGTCACGCGGGGGTTGCTTAGTGGGTGGTTGGGGGTTGGGGGTGGTTGGTTTTTGAAGGGAGTGCAGCCGAAAAGCAATAAAAGTGACAAGAAAAGTTGAAGCGCTGAGTGGGCGACGAGAAGAAGGATAAGGACAAGGAGCTATATCTACTGGAGAAAGTGGATTTTGGGTGGCGAAAGTGGGGGGAGGTGGGGGGGTTGCTGTCACCAACCAACAAATTTTTAGCAAAACTTTGGGACCCCCCACCCAAAAAACAACCCACACACACTCACAAAGAGAAAAAAAAGGTATGAGGGGTTTGCTTTGGAGTTCCCAGGCATAAAAACGATTCCCCGGCGGCAACGTTTTGTGGCCCGTGAATGCACTCATGAATATGTATCGAACGATTCGTTTTGGAGCACTGTGAACGTGAATGCAGCGAATGAGCGTTCGGGGAATTGCGAAAGGACTAAGACGGGATGATGCCTGTCATCATGGCGCAAATCATTGCTTAGGTCAGTGCCGTAAATTCCCAAAAGCGACGACAGGCGGCTTTCGTCACTAGGCTGGCAAATAATCGGTTTTCTCTTTTATTGTTGGAGTAAAAGCACAGCAGGAATCTAAATATTTAGTAGCAAAAGTAAGAAGAATTTCATAAACTT
Source organism: Drosophila mimetica (assembly GCA_037075245.1). Taxonomy (NCBI): domain Eukaryota; kingdom Metazoa; phylum Arthropoda; class Insecta; order Diptera; family Drosophilidae; genus Drosophila; species Drosophila mimetica. The sequence continues at coordinate 9,942,803 of JBAMCH010000005.1, forward strand.
TGGGATTTAACTTGAAACTTCCAAATTGCCGACAGGCGACTTTCGTCACTAGGCTGGCAAATATTCGGTGCTATTTTATTGTAGAAGGAATATAAATATTTAGTAGCAAAAGTATGAAGAATTCCGCGAACTTTGGGTTTTAATGTAAAATTTCCAAATTCACAACAGGCGGCTTTCGTCACTAGGCTGCACTCTTTTATTGTTGGAGTAAAAGCACAGAAGGAATATAAATATTTAGTGGCAAAAGTAAGAAGAATTTCATAAACTTTGAGATTTAACGGGAAATTTTCAAATTAACGACAGGCAGCTTTCGTCACTAGGCTGGCAAATAGTGTTGGAGTAAAAGCACAGAAGGTATATAAATATTTAGTAGCAAAAGTAAGAAGAATTTCATAAACTTTGGGACTTAACATGAAATATTAGCCCAGCGAAAGTTGTCAGTGGTTGTCAGGACTATTTTATAACTATGATTTATGTGCTGCCTTTGTGTGCGGTCTTTCATCATCTTCCGTCAGACTGAATCAACTATCGATTTTCGGGGGTCTGGGTCTTTCTGCTTGGCAGATCACAGCAATTAAGCGAGTCTGACCAGAGCTCCTCGCCTCTGCTAAATATTTAATGTGCCCGAATTAATTATTCCGTCCACTTGTCTCTTGTCTCCATTTGCAGCCTGGGATATTGGCAACTCGGTGCAGGACGCCTTCGTCATCGCCGTCGAGGAGCACGCCCGCGAACGTCTGCAGAGATTGGCGGCCTTGAACCGGGTCACGCCCGTCGACATCACCCAGCTGTCCAAAAAGGTGAGTGACCCCCATTTCATCTTATATTTTCCCTCAGCCCAAAAGCTAAATTACAATGGGTTCGCAGGATATTTTCCGGGATTTTTGAAAACACTTTATAAAGGATTTAGGAAATTTCTAATATACCCGGAATTCTTAACTGAATTTCGCTGGATTTTTTAATAGTTTTGGGTTAAAATATGGCTTGGTTAAATATTAAATTAATATTAATAAAACTTAAGAATAATGATTATTTTTGAGTTTTTTGAATATCGCTTATAATGATTACGGTCCCTGATATTATTCTTTGAATCATTTTTCTGGTGATTCATAGGGTATGTTTCTAAGTTTTAGGATATTTTTGCTAGATTTTTAAATATTTTGTGTGAATTTTTTGTTTTATGACGACATTTCTTGATTTTAAATATTTACCGCAGTTTAGTCGGGGTTCATTGGGTATTTTCTCTGGGTTTTGAGAAAATTTCTATAACTATAGGTATAGTTATAGGGAAAAGTGTGTAACTAGTAGAATAAAGCGTTTCCGACCCTATAAAGTATATATATTCCTGATCAGGATCACTAGCCGAGTCGATCTGTCCGTCTGTCCGTCCATCTGTCCGTCTGTCCGTCCGTCTGTCCGTATGAACGCTCAGATCTCGGAAACTCTAAGAGCCAATAAGTTTGGATTCGAAATTCACGACCTAATGATCCAGAACTTTTAGTATCCAAGAATATGTTAAAAAAATGCGTCAAGCAGTTGTTTTTGACCATACAGAAGTATATTATGGGTTCTGCCAAGGGCCATTAGTACGGCCAAGATTTCTTCCCCGTAAATCCATTGCTATTTTTGGGTTCCTCCTCCTTTACTCTATTAAGCACAGCTTCCGGGGGATTTTCCCTTGCTTTTGCTGGAAGTGCATATTCGTTGGAACGAAGTGAAAAAAGGCAAATCGGGATGGGAAAAGACCGGAAAGTGCTACTTTGTATTGTTTATTTTTGAATTTCTTCGGTTTGTGCGGCATGTGGCAGTGAGGCAAACATGAATGCGAGCTATTTATTTGCAGGCAGTATGTGTGTGTGTGTTCCTGCATCCGAAACGGGGCACAAGCTGAAATTGAAATGGAAAACGTTTTATCAAAACAGCTTTCTATCACACACGCCACTGCAGCTGCAGACTGCCCACTGTTATTGGCATAACTGAGTGACCGGAGGCCCCTCCCAAATACCAAATACAAACTACAGAAAAAAGCAGAAAAAAGCAAATACGAAATGCAAAATGCAAAAAAAAAATGAGGAAGCATGCTCTCGCACAAAATTCAATTAAAAATTCAACAAACCCAACACGAGCCAGCAGACAGTAGACACTGGACTGAAACTAAAAGTAAAAAGTGAATAAAAAACAAAGAAAAGCTCAAAACAAACGTTGTATAAACTTGAAAACAAAAACAAAATGAAATTGCCATCAAAAGTTACGCAAAGCGGAGAGAGAAAAAAAAGCAAAGATAAAAATAAAAACAGTAGCAGAGGGAAAAACTAAAAAAACAAGAGAGTGTTTCGACTATCAAATACCCGTTACTCAACTAAAGCAAGCAGTCGCAAGCAGGGCAGGCCAAGCAGTCGCTTGAATGAGGCGCCATCTATGTATGTGGCGGACAATTCATTATTTGCTCGTAACTTTTTACTAAGTGGTCCGATTTAAAAAATTTCTTCTACTTTTGGTAGGAATTAATAGCGGCTAGTGATCCTGATCAAGAATCTATTTACTTTATAGGGTCGGAAATGCTTCCTTCTACTTCTTAAATACTTTTCCCCGAATACAATATACCCATTTTCTCCACAAGTAACGGGTATAAAAACATGAAAACAAAAAACGTAAATGCAAATCAAATATGTGGGTAATTGAAAGTGAACGCTGCAATCCCATTTGCATGTGCGAGCAAAAGAGTGAGTACATGAGTGTATTCAGATGGGACTAATAAAGCGATTCGCTCCTCAAACTTATATAACAGCGATCCCAGAGATTGTTTGCACTAAAAAAATATATAAATTTATTATAAATGTATGGTCTTAAATTACAGTAATTTTTACATCTCTTAAAAGCAGGGTGGATTTTATTATAGAATTTTTTGGGAATATATTAGAAATAGGTTTCTTTTTAAGGGTACAAATTCCCTATAATTCCCTATATTTGATAATACCGTTCAAATTAATTGTTACAATTTTGTTTTTGGTAAAATATTAAAAATAAGTTTATTTTTGTAGAGGTGAAAACTTCCTACAATTATGTGTCTTAAACTATTTTAAATAACATTAGAGATTTCGACATAAAGTTGAAACATCATATACTTTGGTATATCACGTTGTATCCCAGACTAAACAAGTAAACTATCATTTGTACTGTAATATGTAATATTAAATAATAATATGGTTTTAGGACAGATCATTATAGGGAACTTTATTAATATTTATCATATTATACATCATATATCTAAGTTAGTGAAAACGGTACTTATTTTTTTCCGTGTACATACGTAGGATTGGTTGTACTTTTATTCATATGTCGGGCAGTGAATAAACACATTAGCTATTCACTGTGCGTATTAACAGTTTCGTTTCGTTTACAGTTTAAGCACAAAAGATCACGCTGAATGAAATGACTTATGGCGAATCATTTGAATGCAAATTACTTCGATTACATGTATTCATTTGATATACGCTCTAGTAGGTTTTCATTCGATTTGTGTGTATACCCGGCATTTAAATCTCTGTTACTATTTTACTTTAGTAACAAGAACTTGATTTATGGCCATAAATTGATTTGCATACTTTTATTACAATTTGATTCTTAGAAATATGTAATATTTACTGATGAATTAAATCATGGTAACCATATTATTCAATACAAAAGAGGGGACAACAAAAGAGTACCTACTTTTATTTGATTTAAAAAATCAAATTGTTACCGCACAACAAGGGCATTTTACTTGTGAAGGGTTTTTTTTTTGGCTCCAAAGTGATTGAATTGAGTGCATTTATTGTGCGCCCAATAATTTGGTCACTCGTTTCGGTCGGCGAAATGCGGAAAATGGGAAATCGCGGAGTTTCGAGAGGCTCTTTTTTTGGATGCTATGGATGGTATGCCACGCATTAACCGCCAATCCCAATGCCCCGGATTCCCCCCTCGTGCTTCCTAGCAATTTTAAGCGCATCAAGTGCTTTTGTCATCATCGTCATCACAGTTGAACGCTCCAACAATTGCTTTCAGCTCTCCGAACGTCGAATGTGGATGGGGGTCAGGTGCGGTTCGTTTAGGTTTTTGCTGCGGATCTGGGAATCTGGGTTGGGTTTGGATTCGGGTTTGGATTCAGATTCGGGTTCGGGTTGGATTGGGTTACTCCGTTGTGGGCGAGTGGGGCGTGCTTTTTTGTCTAGGATGCGCTAGAGCGCTGCTGCGGGGCCTTATCGAGAGCAGTGAGTCAATCGTTTGTTGCCAGGCCAACCGAACAAATGATTTTGCATACACAAACAAACGTGAATATGCATATGAGTACACTGAGCGCCACTATGAATCAAAATTGTGTCTTGCACTTTGGCGACAATAGTGAAGTGAGCTTAACAAATATATATTTATAAAAGAGAAGACTCATAGGTAGTTTCAAAATATTTTTGAACTTATGCTGTTTTTTTCTAAGATTTTTATGACGAGCCGTTTTGGCAGCGGTTTCAACCTACGGTTTTTTGGGTGACCTATTTTATTATTTTCTGGTAATTCTATTGTTAAATATTATTTTTATGAATAACAAATACATATATTATCCAATATTTATATAAGTTTCAAAATCTTTTTCAAGTAGTCATTTAAGCTTTTGGATTCAGGATCTAGCATTTAATTGGGATTTTCGTATTTTCCCCGCGTATAAATGCATTACATTAGAAGAGAAAACTCATAGATAGTTTCAAAATATTTTTGAACTTATGCTGTTTTTTTTTTAGATTTTTATGATGAGCCATTTTGGCATCGGTTTCAACTTTCGTTTTTTTTTTTTGGGGAACTATTTTATTAGTATAGATAGTTTCTTGTAAGTCTATTTTTAAATTATTTTTAAAAAATATGGATTTTAACAAATGTATATATTATCCCCTATTTTTAATAGTTTCAATATATATTCCAAGTTATCATTTAAGCCTTTGGATTCAGGATCTAGCATTTAATTGGGATTTTCGTATTTTCCCCGTGTATATATGCATCGATTTACGGGATAAGTGTTGAAGTGCGTGGGCGGTGGGGTTTTGTGGAAGGTGGGAAATGGGGATATAGTAGATGGGATATGGGAACTGCGAGCTGCGACCTGGAGCTGCGACTGAAGCCACACCACTTCACTCCGCCATCGAGCGAGTATATCCACAAGCCGATGCGGTAGACTGACAAACCCGACTTGGCTGTCAATAATCCGATAAAATGCGAGCAAAAAATACGCTCACGGCGGATGGGTGATTCTGGGTGCTGCGATGGAGGTTACGTGGTGAATAAAATATATATATATATACCAGAGTGCAAAGTGAGAAGAAGGTGGCCTAAAGCGTTAAGCATGGAGATCTTCCTACTTAGTTTTCTTTTTTCTTCATATATACCACCAACTTAGGCATCTCATCCCCAGGTAATTGCATCAAAAGAGCCCCATAATTCAACTTGTTCATTTATTTTCACTTTTTTTTTATGCTGACACTTAGCTATTGGCATTAGGGCGCGACTTAACCGGCAGAAGAAGGTTAAGGCCAATTGGATTGGCCAGAATGTGAGATGGCCTAGAGGCGTCTTAATTGGCCGATTTGGGAACGGGAATGGTGTCCTGGTTCTGGTTGTGGATTGCGGTTGTGGCTGTGGCTGTGGATTGTGGGTGCAGTTTAGTGGGTTTATGGCCTGGCCACCCACATAAAAAATATAAACCTGGCCCAGACGCAGAAACACCCACACACATCGCACACATGCCACTGCCACATCCATTATGTGTTCGTCGCATTAATAATTCATATTTCATTAGGGGAACAGCATCAATATAACCATGGCTTCGAGGGGGGAAGGGGGCGGTGTTCTGGGGGCGTCACTTGGTTAGCTTTATTTTAATGGGATTTGATTGATTTGCATATATGCGAAGCGAAGCCTGTCAGCGGCGTTAAATGATGACAGTTTTCACGTATTTTTCCTACGCTTTTTATTTCGGTTGTGCAGCAGCAATGGAAAGTGCAAAAATGTGAGGTTAGCCTTTAGTCCGGTAATCTCTTGGGGATATTTAATAAAATCATTAACGTCTAATATTTTTTTCTGGAATACAAAAAATGAGAAATGCTAAACTTTCTTTACATTTTATTCTTATAAAAAAAAGTGTTCCAAACACAGCTAAAAATAATAAAACAATAAATTTGTTCAAATAAATTTCAGGGAAAATAGATATTTTTGTAATGAAAATAATATTAATATTAAATAATTTCTATATTTTAGGGAAATAGATTTCCAGATCTTTAAATAAACTCAAAAAACTTTAAAAAAAATAATAAATGAATAAATTTTGAGAATGTAGAAAAAAGTTTCAGAATTTCGAATAAATTTCCAGAATTTTAAAGAATTTAATTGAATTTTCAATAAGTTTCCAGAATTTTGAATAGGATCCCAGAACTTTAAGTAAATTCCCAGAACTTTAAGTAAATTCCCAGAACTTTTAGTAAATTTACAGAATTTTTAACAGTTTACCAGAATTTTAAAAAACTACCAAAATTTTAAAAAGCTTCACAGAATTGTAAATAAGTTACCAGAATTTTGAATAGATTCCCAGAACTTAAATTCTCAGAACTTCGAATAAATTTCGAGAATGATGGATAAATTCCGATAATTTTGAATTAGTCCCTAGAATATTAAATAAATTCCGAAAATGTTGAATAAATTCCACAAATCTTGAAAAAAAGTTCCCAAAACTTTGAGTAAATTCCTAGTAAATTGAATAAGTTTCCAGAATTTTGAAAAAGCACCCAGAGCTTTGAATTCTGAGTGTTTACTCAGAATTTTAAATAGAACAAATGTTGATGTTGAAATGAATGTTTGTATGTGCTCACCTCCCTAACGCTTTGCTTTTCCCTGTTCCCTGTCGGCTGGTTGTTCATGGGAATAGCTGCAACAAACGAAGAGCGGCACGACAACGAGTCAGCGGCAGGATCTCAGCTTCCTGAACGAGTCGACGCCGATCTATGTGACGTCCTTCACGAGCAACCAGATCACCTGCAGCAGCTCCACGATGACAACGGCCACCGCCGGCGGTCCGATCAGTGCGCCATCGCTGGCCACGGCCACCACGACGGTGCCGACGGCGGCCTCCTCGTCGCTGCAGCAGCAGCAGCAGCAGCACACCACCACGGTGGTGGCCCAAATCGAGCACGGGGCATCCGCGCTGGTCAGTGCCGCCGTGGCAGCGGCAACGGCCGCCGATCGGAATGCGAATAATACGACATCGGCCGCGCTCAAGCAGACGGTTAATTGCCTGGGCAACGCGGCGGCGGCGGCGGCGGGCACCACGGGTACGGGTCACATCTACCAGACCAGCCAGGCGCAGCAGCAGCAGTTGCAACAGCTGCAGCAGCAACTCGCTGCGGCGGCGGCGGCCGGGAAGCCGCTGCAGGCCAAATCACTGCTGGCCAGCAGCCTGCAACATCTCGCCGAGGAGGTGGACAACGAGGATCTCGACGACGATGACGATGTGGATGGGGCCAACTACTGTGGCATCACCTACATCAGTTACAACAACAAGCATGCCCAGTTGCCGACGACAACGTTGCCGGCGACCACCGCATTGCCAGCGGCAGCTGCCACATTGGCCACCACGGCGGCGATACACCAGCAGAGAGCGCAGCAGCAGCAGCAGCAGTTGCAACACCAACCAGCAACATCAGGAGGAGCAGCAACATCCAGCCAACTCAATCGAGCAGCGGCACCGGCTCCACTGCAGCTCGGCGGTCCTGTCAATCCCTGTTTCGTGGATGCCCAGACATCCACGTCGCCACTGATGGTGCAACAGCAGCAGCAGCAACATCAGCCGGATGTGGCATCCTCATCGTCAGTGGCAATGGAGCGGCATGTACACGGCACCACCACGCCCAAAACCGAGTACTCCACGGCCATTTCCAGTGGGCAACTGCAGCAGGCCTTTGCCGAGTTGCAACTGCACTCGAGCAACAATAATGCAACACAGCAGCAGCAGCAACACCAGCAGCAGCAACATTTACTTTTAAGCAACAACAATAATAGCAATAATTCAATGGCAGCGGCACAAACGACGGCATCTCTGATGAAGAATTGTGATCTACTGATATCGAACAATCTGTATCCACCGAGAAGAGAGGTGAACCATTTGCTGGATTGATTTTCCATTTGATTTTCTTGATTGATTTTAAAAAGAGAATTTTCAAGATTTCTTGAAGCAATTTACAGTTTGATTTTATGTATATTTATTTAATTGATATAATATTAATTACATTATATTTGATTGTGCATGGTTCATGAGTTCTTTACCCGCTTTTTATTTGTGAAATAATCAAATATTCAATATTTATCTCGACTTTTGTACTTCACAGTTACTAGAAGACGTCATCGTCCATCAAGCCAGTGATGTGCATTCTTACAGCACGAGTGCAACAGCAGCAATCGCCAGCAGCAGCAACCGATCACAGCAGCAGCAGCAGCAGCATCAGTTGCTGAATGCCGCCTACGAGTTGCAGCAACAGCAGCAGCAACAGCAATTGCAACTGCAGCAGCAGCAGCAACAGAACAGTCCCACAAGTAGCATATCAATAGGAAGAACTGAACTTTTATTGGGCGATCAGAGTTTGCGGCAGGATCTCAGAGGGTGAGTTTTGAACAACGTATTTGTTATAATCCTAAAAACGCAGAGTTCTAGAGAAATGATCTTTTAACACAGTACTTGTAAGCCTTTAGATCCATACAAAAGGGGAACTAATATAGAGATTTAGAAACAGAGCGTTAACGATTTGGAGTCATTGTATCCTTATTAAATTTTTTTACTAAATGATCTTTTAAAAACTAAGTCTTATAAGAAGATATCTTTAAACCTAGTATTAGTAAGTCTTTAAAGCTTTAGATCTTTAAAAAGGAACTAATTTAGTGAAAAAAAAGACTTTACTGATCCCTAAAATTCGGAGTCCCTGTGACCTTGCTAAATGATCTTTTGAGGAGAAAGAACATAATATCCATAATATCGGCATAATATTAGTAACTCCTTAAAGTTTTAGATCATTACAAAAAGGTACTGATCTAGTATTTTAAAAAGAGGGCGTTACTGATCCTTAAATTACTGTGACCTTGCTGAATTCGGAGTCATTGTGGCCTTGCTAAAAGATCTTTTGTGAAGAATGAACATAATATCCGACTAAAAACTGTAATTTCTAGAGGAACTTTCCTTCCGCATAATATAAGTAATTAGATCTTTACGAAAAGGCACTGATCTAATATTTTAAAAAAGATGACTTTGATAAACTTCAAAATTCGGAGTCATTGTGTCCTTGCTAAGTGATCTCTAGAGAGAATGAAAAAAAGTGTAGCCTAACCTGCAGGCGCTTCCGGGTGCACAGTGCTGCTCAAACTGTAAGCGTTTTCGTTTGTTTGCCTGCTGATTTATTTGTTTGTGTATCTGTGTTTGCATTTTATGAAGCATTTATTACCGCTCCTCGTCGCTGGTATTTGTAGCTACTGGTCCACAGCGATGATGGCCCTCCGGCTTGAATGGAATTTTTCGCGCTGCGGAAATACCCAACATGTGGCTCACAGCACACACACACACACACAACACACCCAAATGCACTGACACACTGCGCGAGCTGAGTTTTTATGACTGCTTATTTATTTACTCGCTCTGCTCGCTGGGTTTTCCACCTGGCTGGATCGCAACAGCTCCGCCCTGCATCCGCATCCGCAGCAGCATCCTCGCTCGCATCCGCATCCTCATCCCTATTCGCGCTCTGCCTTTGGCCATCGCTGACATTTTTCACACATTTTTCCCAGTGCTCGCACTCCCACCCCCCTCACCATCTCGTTCGTCCTTGCCAAACGAACCTGTTGTGATTTCGCCTTCAGCGACAAACTATTCGCAAACAGCAGAGGGCAAATTGGTGGCAACTATCACTGTTTTGGGGAATAAAACTTTGGGACTTTATGTTTAAGAAATTCCAGTGGCAGATCCAGGATTTAGTTGTAAAGAGGTTTACAAAAAAAAAAAAACATGTTGCATACTTTTTGAAAACCACATTTCCTTTTCATTTTTTACCCTAGTGGGGGGGATCAGCGCATGAGAAAATCTTAGAATCGTCAAAGTCAAAAGTAATTTAAAATAAAAGGGAAAAAAAAATAAATAAAATTTTTTAATTTTGTAAAAATAATAACTATATTTTTGGCCCACACTGTGAGTAAGTCAACCCAGCATCCTTTTATTTCCGCCCCTCCTCATTATGCCACCCCCTGTCGTCCCACATCGCCCCCCTCAACGACCCATTTAAGCACGTGCGCTTTCATTTTATGCTCATTATTAATTAACGAGTTATTTTCCTCGCCCGGCGATGAATATTTATACATTTTTAATCGATTTTTCCGTTCTTGACTGCCAAAGCATCCGCAGTTTGGCGGCTATTGCACAGTTTGGTGGCCATTGGAGTGGCATATATAGCAATTAGGCCGATGGGGTCGCCGTTTTGCGGGTCAGTTTGTTTGTGGTCACTCCACGATGACCCCTGCTCCGCCCCTCCCCCTCCCTCGCCAGCTGTCTCGCTCTGTGGTGCCTCGGTTACCCCCATCCAACGTTTACGTTCACAATTGAAAACCTGCTGACTAATCAGTTGCAGACAGTGACAGCCCACAAACGTTGCTGATGACCACGATGATGATGATTATGATGATGATGGGCAGTGGCGTGCCTGTGCCTGCAAAGGGTCCTTCATTATTAACCAAACATTATGTAGAAAATTAGAAAATGATTTTTCATACGCTATTTGGGGAGTGTTTTTAGATAAAATGTGAACTGAACTATCTAATAAATAGTACATATGGGGGTAATTTATTCCTTATTTTATATCAACAACAAAAATATCAATTATCATATTAGGAATTTTAAATATTACATTCTGAAATACCGAATTTATTTATCGATTTAAAAAAAATATTGAAAAATAAGATAAATATAATCTTTATTCATATCAAAATGATATGAATAACTTGATCTTTTATGTATAATACAACAGGTATTTTTGATTTCCTTCCAAGAACTCGAAATATTTTCGTTACTTTCCTTTCTAAGGTTTTTAAGACCCCGAACACTTTAGTAATTTTTCAGAACGACGCCCCCTTTTTTCGCCGCCCCTGCTGACGACACTTGATACGACGATGCATTGCACTTGATGTGCATTATCTACAAGTTGTAGTTGTGTGCTGTGCATTTGTGCTGCCTGCCAAACTGTCACTCTGATGTACGTACTTCCCTTCCCTTGCCCCACAGATCCCCACAAATCTGATCCGTACCAGTAGCTCCAGCTCCCCTCCCCCCGCTCCTATATCCACTCATCTCGACATCGACATGGACATCGGCTGACAACAATCAATGCTCGATGACATTTCTCTTTCTCGGCTTTTTGTTTGGTCAAAATGGGAAAATGGGAAAGTCAAGTAGAGGTAAGATTTTCTGAAATTGATTTAGACTCGCTTTCGGTTTTCAGTTTTTGTGCCTTGAATATTTGAGCGATTGTTCGCCTGACAGATTTATTTAAATTTTAGTTATCTTAAGAGGAAAAGGGATTGAAAGGAAATATTAGCTGTAAGTAATTAAAAAAAAAATGTAGAGAACAATTTTAAGAAAATGTAAAAGTTCTTAAAAATGTTATACTTTCTATTTGCACTTAATCTTAACTATACACACCAAAAAAAGCATGTTCCCGTAAAATCGATATGGCCATGTAAATTTCAGGTCTTGCAAAACCCATATCGTTTTTACATGAAATACAGTTCAAATTTACATGGCCGCATATCAAATTAAAATTGATCTAAAAAAATGTATAATCGATCTACGTTTCATGTCATTTTTTTTTGGGTGTTGCTATCATTTTAGAAATAAATGAACACAGGAGTTCCCCTAATAATTAGCAAGCAGTGCTGCTAAAACTGTAAGCACTGACCAGACGCCTAGAGAATTCCGCCCCGATTCTTCTTTGGCATGCGAGCCATGTTTTATATCTTGGGGACTTGAGACCCCAGTCTTCAGACTTGGGATCGCGGAATCGAGGCTGCTTCTAAAAATTCTGGGCACGCGCATGCGCAGCATTTTTTCTGCTGCTGCTTGTCCGCATGTTGTTGTTCTTTTCGAGTTATGTTAGCTGTGGTGCCTTTTCAGTGGCTTCGTTGAGGTAGGACTTGACTTTGGGAATTAGAGAGAAGAAGGAGAGGGGTTTTGGTTTCTTTTGCTAAGGAGAGAAAGAGAGAATTTGAGCCAGCAAGCTGGTCACTTTCCCATGGGACCCGAGACCCGAGAAGGAAAATCAATTAAAGGTGCCGCCATTAACTAATCTCTCCCTCTGTCCCTGTCCCTCACTGTATCTATCTCTTTTCAGCTCAGCTGGCTAGCCAAAAATGTAATTAAATCATTAATTTCCTGTCATTATGGGGCAGCCTTGCAAACAACAAAAATAATGACCCACATGGCCAGCAAGAGTAAACCGCTCTAGAAATACAGTCGAATTTCCTTAAATCACATTTTCCAGGTCTATCTCAATACTTGGTGTATATAGTATAGAAAAGTATGGTATAGAATAAAAAAGTATAGAATAGTTCGAATAAAATAATATACTATACTATATATAATATACTATAGAAAAGTATAGAATAAAATAGTATAGTAAAGAATAGAATAGTATAGTATATAAGGGTTATAGTATAGAATAGTATAGTATAGTATAGATTAGAATAATAGAGTATATAATAGTTAGTTCAGAATAGTGTGGTATATAATAGAATTGATTAGAAGAGTATGGAATATTATTTTATATACCAGACTATACCATTCTATACAAACTAATATATACTAGACAATTCTATAGGTAAAGTATGGAATAGTATAGTATTGAATAGATGAGTATATAATAGTTAGTATAGAATAGTATGGTATATAATAGTTAGTATAGTATAAAATAATTAGTACAGAACAGTATAGTATAGTATATAATGGAATAGTAAAGAGAACAAGTGATTTGCTTTTAAGAAACTCTGACAATTTATAATCGAATCGATTCTCGATCTAATTTCATAACTCAACTTGCTTGCAAAAATGCTAGAATGTCAATCACAAGAACAGTCAAAAGAGTCCTTGAGCTTGGAGCTCATTTACCGAGGTTCAACTGTAGTGTAAGTGGTGGGTGGTGGGTGGTGGGGGTTAGGAGAAGAAGAAGCTAAAGAAGAAGAGTCGAGAGCCCCCAGGACTTGCGAGCTATTTGTAGAGCAACAAACTAAAAAGTAATGCGCAGAAAAAAGTTGCAAGAATATACTATAAAATGGAATCATATTTGTGTTGCCATGTGTGGCACACAAACACACAAGCTTGTAACTTGAGATAAATCCGTTATAATAACTCTGAGCATCTGGGTTGGATATACAAATGTACATATGTGATATATGTTGTATATATATAAATGTGGATGCGCAGACACACACACACACAAAGAGACACACTCAAGCTCAAGTGTGACGATTGTATCTTTGTATCTTTGGAGGACGCTTGCCGCTGTATCTTAGTATTTGTATCTTTGGAGCTTCTCCTCTGCCGTATCCCCCCCTCTTTCTCTCTCTCTCTCTCTTCCCTCTCCTTCGCAGGTAAGCCAAGCAATCAACGTTTTGTTTGCCTCTTGTTTTTGTTTTGCTTTTGTTCGCCGAGTGTACGTAGGTGTGCGTGTGCGTGATTGTGTGTTTGTGCATCTCTTCTCTATCTTACCTGTTACCTGTTGGCCCTTCGCTCTTTATCCTCCTCCTCCTTCTCCTCCTCGTCCCGCTCTTCATTCGTCATTAGCCTGTGCCTTTTCGTGGGATCGCCAGGCAGCGAATGAGCAACGAAAACAAACGAAACTTGAGCTGAAAGGGGGGGCGACTAAGATGATATCCAATGGGTGGGCTATACTAACTCCAAAAATGCATCCAAAAATAGTATTTTTAATATATATTTAGGATTTTTCATATCTTGAAGGAAAATATCCGACAAAATATTATGTTACCTTTTTATAATAATAATAACTTGAACTTTTCATTAATAGTGATCTAGTAATATCTAGATGGTTTTTTTTAAATACACTTAAAAGTATCTTGAAAAGAACTTTTTGATTATCTGAGATCAACCAAGATGACAGTTATCTTGCCTTTTTCCCCGTGTAGTGTTAATTGGAGCAGTCACTTTTAATTGCTGACCCAGTAGCAAGTGGCAAGTGCCTCTCAAACGGAAATTAAATAATTATCGCTTAACGGCAAAAGGAAATTAAGCGGGCTGTGTCTGTGGTAATCAATGTGGTCCGCAATCGACGACCAGACTGCAAAAGATTGACACCAAAGTGGTTCGCAATACTGCTCTAGTTGGAAAAAATTTTAAAACATCAGACTAATTATAACATCCCTAATAAATATTAATATACCAATCCGTTTTGGGATCATTGAAAATTACGATAGGATATAAACGTCAAGAAAACGTTGTGGATCACAAATAAAAACACAACGAATTCACTCAAAATCTATGGAAAAAAGCAGGAAAAGAAAAATATAACAAATATAGGTATAAAATTACTTAATAAGTAGAAAAATATTTTGGGATCGTTGAAAATTAGTATATGATATTACCGTCAAGAGAATGTCACAATAAAAACATAACAAATTAACTCAAAACCTACGGAAATTAAAAAAAAAAGCAGGACAAGAAAAATATAGGGTTGATGAATTATACGAAATATACGGTTTTATTATTTTGGTAAATAGTGGATAGTTTTCTACCTGTATACTCCCCCGAAATGGGTTTTTCCTCTTCCGCTCTCCCTCTCTATCTCTTTCTCTCTTTGGAGATCCCTGATTCATTCTCGGGAGTGATACATTCTCACCTGAGGCCCCAGCTTCGATTACCTCAATCTCAATCTTGGGGCAAGGCTCTCGATTCTTCTGAGAAAACGAGAGAATCGGCATACATATACATACCTCTCGATTGAGTCACGTACCCACACTCAGACCAACACACACACCTGCACACCTTTTGTTATTTTATGTGGCACAATGGGCTTAACAATGTATGTACATATGTGCAGAAGAGTAAGAGTAAGACTACGAGTATAAGTACGGGATATTTTTGTACCTTTCGTACCTGCTCTATAGCATTTCTTCCCCTTCTTCGGGAGTACTCACCTACAAGGAACACGAAGAAGGGGCAAAAGTGCATAACGAACTTTGCGAGGGAGTGCCGACTAAATGATCTTTTCCCAAAAATCCCTTTATACCATGAAAGTTGGTGTGCGGAACGTGAGGGTGTTCGGTTCCGGATTTATTCGCACTTTGAGGTCTAACTACATGAAATCTTAGTGTGAAATATGACCATAATATTTTTGACTTTTCCTGAAGAAAATTAAAAAAAGTATATTTTCTGCGATCCAGTACTACATCTAGTATAGGGGTTTCCTTGAAAATATTTAAGATATTTAATGTAATATCATCATATTATTTTCAACGATCCAATACTATTTTTGGAAACAGTTTTTTGAGATTATTTCAATTTCTGTATTCGAGGTGATCCTGCATTTTCGCAGTGTAGGGTATCCCCATTCGCAATAGCCCCAATTTGCGGCTCTTTGGATTTGCTATTTCTATTCCTGTGCTCCTCTTTCGCCTGTTTGCACACTTGAATATTTTGCTATTGTTTGCTCCCCTCTCAGCTAAGCACACACAAACACAGTTGGGCACACATGCATATATGTATGCACATATGTGCACTACTCACACACACATATCCTGGGGCGATTGAGCGCGCTGCACTTGCGCTGCTTGAAACTGAAAAAAACGGACAGGTAGACTCTCTCTCTCTCCTCTCTTTCACCTGCCGCCTCCCCCTCCTGCTCTTCCCTCACCCCTCGCCCACTCACACACACGTACCCAGTCACGCTCTTTGCTTCTCTCCGCTCTCCGGTTTTTTTTTTCAAGCAGCGCTGCCAGCTATTTTCTTCTTTATTTTCAGCTCGGCTTTCAGGTTTTTTCATTTTCATTCTATGCCTGACTTTGTTCGTATCGCGAGGTAAAAACGCGTGTGGTGTGTGCAACAAACACAACAGTAACAATAACAACATAAAAACAAACAACAAATGCACCGAGTGCGGCGACAATGTTTTAACTGCAACTGCAATTTGCCGTTAGCTTAGCTGCACGATCGATTTGCAACAACAACTAACCAAGTACAGTGGTTCTAACTCATTAAATTGCAATTAAAAGCGAAAATGTTGCCAGATCGTTTACATTTTTTCATACTGCCTGCAAAGTGAAAGAAAAGTGGCAAAAACTATTTGTGTATGCGTGTGTGAGTTTTGGACATGCAACATGCAACTTGGTCAGTTTTATTGTCGCTGTTGTTGTTGTTGCTGCTGTCGTTCCTAGTTGCAGACACCTTGCGAAAGTGTTAAACGCAAACGCAAGAAGCAGCCAAAGTCCAGTAGTGAGAGGAATACAGTGGATATCGGTTTAAACTGCAAAACTATTTTTGAAAAACTAGTGATCTGTGAAAAAAGAATCATATTCGGCTTCAAAATTTGACCAGATTGTTCTAAAAAATGTACATTGTTCATATAAATGTAATCCTAATCATTTCCGTACAAGTTTCCAAAATATTTAAATTTAAAACATTAAAATATATTCAATATTCAAAAGGTTTTTGAGATTTTGAAGTTTTTTTTAAGTTAACCCAGTATTGTACTAGGATAAACAAATATTAAAGAGCACAATATATGTCTCCCTTAACCAATATCTGCTGTAAATCTCTTTTTTTGGCTATTGGCGTTACCATGGCGCAGGCGCACCACCTAATCATGTTTTTTTTCAACTTTTTTTTTAATTAATTCAAATTATGTTTTGTGTATCGTGCGTGTGAAGGCAGCAGAAATGTATAAACCAAAAGGATAAACCATCAAAAAGTCAAAATTAAGAAAAAAAGTTGTTAAAGAAAGTGACAAAAAGAGAGGGAGCGACACAACAAGAAAGAGAGAGAGAGAGAGTGAGACAGAGATCGAACGGATTACAGATATGCGCATCCTAAAGCAATGGTGAGTGTTTTCTTTGTTTTCCCCATTGTTCGGACGGGAAAACCCCTCGAACCCCGCCCTCCTCCAGAAACCCAAAAACCCTTTTCCTCCCACACATTCAGAGATTTTAACAGACATCCGTCGTTGTTCTCGACAATCAACACATCCATTATAACTCTCCATTGTTATGGGATGGAAAAGCAAAATTAGACATACACGGAAAACTTAAAATCTTAAAATTCCAAAGAAATAAATACATATCCATTATAATTATTTATTGTTATGGGATGGAGAAGGAATATTAGGCATATTTGGAAAAGTTGAACACCTTAAAATTCCAAAAAATAAACAAATATTTCTTTATAATTGAATTATTTAAGATGTAAAAAATCTTATCAGATCAAAAACAGAATGATATAGTTTCATTGAAATATTATTATATGATCTAGTATTATTCGGATCTAGTTTTATTCGGATATCTTATAAAATCTAGTTAACATAAAACTTATCGTATCATTTCCGATATGATCCAATATTATTTCTGTGTAGAGATCTCGAATATTATCTGTATGCACGACTCGTTGAGCTGTTGTATCTCATAGACAACATTTCGTATGCAAAACACGAGGGGCGAAACCAAATATTTCGTGATCTACGCCGCCGCAACTGAAGTGCAGTCATACATAATTCACCTCGCTTAAAGACCGCATTCCGATAGTTCCGATATTATAATGCCATAATTATGTAATCGCTTTCATTTGTGCGGCGAAAAAGCAATTTTCTGGACGAATCTCCGCGGCAAATAGTTTCTCACCTTGTCTGCGGGCCAAAAACGGTGAAGGGATTTCAGAAATTGAGGCAACCCACAACACCCTCCCCCCTCCATTTCCCCCCAATTTTCCCCATTTCCCCGGGAAACTCTAGACAAGAAGAGAACGTTGAATATCTTGGCATGCCGAGGTGGTTTTTCGGATTGGAATGAGCGAGAGAAGAGAATGTTGACCAGAAACCACAACGAAAATGCGCAAAATTGGTAGAACAATAATTTGAGCAATAATTTACCTGGTAAATTGCAACTGAAGGTGGGAGAGATGAGCTGTGGAAATTGGGAATGAAAATGGTTATGGATGAGACACAATGGTAAGGGAAATAAATTGACTTGGGCGAAACAGAAGGGAAATGTGAAAATACGATTCGGAATTAGGGATCTATGTATGTAAATGGGATCTATGTATGTAAATTACATGTATTTCATGTAAAATGGTTTATTATTTTCTTAGAATACAAGACTTACACTATTCTAATGAACAAATGCACAAATTAGGAGACGTATAAATAGAACACAAAGACCTTAGATTGCATTACCAATTTCAATTGTGTTTTGGGAGGCAAATGAAATTTTTGGAAATCACTCGAATCAATCTAAAGTGTCTTCAGTTTTTGCGGGGGAACAAACAAACAATGCCGAATGACGTCAAGCTGAAATCCGGGGCTGAATTTTAAGCCCACCCACGGCGATTTCACCTGTGTGTGCAATCAGGACCCCTGCTCAAACCCCTTCCGAAAACTACACGCAATCAGGACGCTCAACTCCTCCTTGGAAAATTTCTCTGGCTTCTCAAAAGGGGGAAGCCTCTTGGGAAAGGCGCACTGAATGGATAGTAGGGATTTCAATGCACAAGTGCAGCCCACAATCAATTAAGTTTCATTTCAATTTGCCAAATGGCGAAATGAGTTCGACTGAACTTTAATTGAACGCCCACATTAGCCACGCCTCTCGGAAAATTCGAATTGAAATTTGTGCATGTGGATGGGTGGTTGGGTGGTGAAAGGGTATAAGTACAGCTCTACCTACACATTATATTGCATTCACACTCTCACCCCTTTTTCGGGCGAAAGAAGCTTTTCACCTTGACTGCCTTTGTGTTTAGGTTTTAATTAATTCTTAAGAAATTTCCCAACCTGACCACTATTTGCTTATGAATTTTACTCGGGCATTTCCATGGAAAACTTTTTTCGAGGGCCGAAAAGGGAGGGAAAATTGGAGTGGCGCATCGAGTGTGCAATTGAGCGGCATCGATGATGCGATTGCGATTTCGATTGCAAATTTCCCAAGAGCTGAGTTAGCACTGGGAAAAAAATATGTACACTTTGTCTTATTTTGCACTTAAATTTATACACTCAAAAAATATTTGCTTCACTGGCGATTTTTTACTTAAAATTAGATAAATTTTATACTGTTAGAATTTATTTTCTTATAATAAATTTAACTAAATAAAAGAATTATTTTCTAAAATATAATAAAAAATCGCCAGTGAAGCAAAAATTGCGAAAATTCAGGGCGAATAATTTTTTGAGTGTTATATTATGTAGTTTATTTATTTTTAATTTTTTTTTAAGGAAAAGTTAGGAGGAATTTTTCATATATTTAAAATAGATTTAAAATAATTCGGAAGAAAATTAATTCGAATTCTCCTCCAATTTCTCTCTCTGTTGAGAACTATTGGTTATGGCATTACTTTGGCTTTCGGTTTGCTCGGCAATTAAACCGGCTCCAATTGCTATTGCCACTTCCATTCCCAATTCTCAATTCCCATGTGGCTGCCTTGGCAATGAATAATGCAAATGGAATGCCAGCTTCAGCTGAAGCTTCAGCTACGGCCTCAGATGAATAGCTATGGCAATTGGCCACCAGTTTTCTTCGCCACTTCTGCTTATCCAACACTTTTCCTGGCGGCCCAACCGCAATCCATTACGATCTCTCAGTTTGAGTTTCATTTCCAGTTTCGAGCCGGGAGTTCTGAGTTCTGAGTTTTGAGTTCTGTGTGTGTCTGTGTCCAGGGTTACACCCACAAATTCTGGTTGAGGAGGTTCTACCTGGGGGAATGGTGTATGAACGGAGATTGGGGGATTGTGGTCTGGAATTCGAAGCAACTGGGTGACTCATGGCTGCCACTTCCGCTGCAAATAAGCCTCTTCCGGTACCGCCCCAGCTCCGGATTCCCGATTCCCGATGCCCGATAACCCGATTCCCGAACTGCACCTGTTCCAGCCACTTGTTGCATGCCCTCAAGCATGAACCCTCCCAAAATCGCTGGCTATATCGGCAAGTAGGGGATATCGCCCTCCGTTCACCTGTTGCCATTCCACTTTCATTCATATCACTCGAAATGCAATTGCGGGCGGGAGTAATAGCATAAAGTATTACACAAAAAAAAAAACAAAAACCGATATGAAATAGGATCAATTCAACTTTTTTGCATATCAATAATGTGAAATTTATGATTTAAACATATTAACTTTATGTTAGATCAGTTGTTTTATTTTAAAATAACAAATTTAGTATTTTTCAAACAAATAATGAATCATATGACAGAAAAAACCCGATATGAAATAGGATTTTAACTTCTTTTTTTTATGACTTAAACATATCAAATTGATATTATATCATATTAGTTTATTTAGAAATAACAAATTTAGTATTTTTCAAACAAAAATGGAAAAATAAGTTAAACATAATCTTTATTCATATCAAAATTATATGATGATATCAAATTGACCAGCACATATCAATCTGATCTTTTGTCACATTTTTTTCTGTGTACAAAATGGTTTTTGTTTGGAAGCTATTGACCTACAAAATATTAATATTTACTTACACCAAAATGTATCTATTTTAACATACAAAGAAAGCAAATAAATAAATAATAATATTTTTTAATCTAGAAAGGGAAGAAAAAATAGGAGATTATAAGTATTTCATTTGCTCACTGTATGCTATTCCCTTGTCCGCAATTGTTTATTAACCCCTGACCCCCACACTTTTGTCTCGTGCTCGCTTGTTGGCCATAAACAATTAACATGTCGCATGTTGCTGTCGTGCAGCAGCAGCAACAACAGCCATGTGTGTCGCTCTTCTGGTCAGTTGCCCAAACTCACACCACTGCTATGGCATTACACACACAGATACAGATACAAATACAGATACAGATTCACCGACGGGCAGCTGGAAATGCAAAATACATTTAATGGTTTCCCCCATGTGTTGTTTGCGTTTATCTGTCTCCTTTCATCGCTGTCCCGCTGCCCCGCCCCCTTTTACGACCGCCCTCCATCCTGGCTAATTGCCATCCTTAACCTGCGGCAATGTGCACTGAACGAAATTACTTGGCATTCACATTTAAAAGCCAGGAAATAGGCAATTAAAACACGAGTAATTGCTGAGCTTGAATATTCTGAGTATTTTACAGTTAATCGAATGTAAATAAACGTTTTTTACATCTATGTTACTTACTATCTGTGTATTTATAATAAGGTAACTTATTAGATCCTATTAAAAATAAAAATAAAAAGTTTTTAAATGGAGAATAACCATCATTGAATAGAACTAATTTAAAAGATAGTGGAAAACCTACCAATCTATAGTTATAAAATAGTATGTGCCAAAATGATATATTTTAGTAGTCCCAGTTCTGTGTATTGATAGACAAGATTACTTATAAGATTCTATAAAAATTTAAAAAATAAAACTAAATTAATAGAGAATAATAATCAATGAATAATCTTTTTTATAACATAGTGAATATTTTTGAATAGTTCCACCTTAGTAAATAAATATCACAACCCGGGATTATGTTGATGTCTGGAATATGTTAAAAATATTTTTACGATTGATAAAAGGACATGAATGTGCCGCAAAATGCCATTGCCTTGTCATCGATGTGTGAATCGTGGCGGGCTTGCTTTGCCCACTTTGACAGCTCCGTCGGTTCCTTTCACCACCCACTGAACACCCCCCCCAACCCCCTCCGGGTTATTGATGATCCCATCGGGAGGGTGGGGGTTGGTTTAAAATGGGCGACAATGGGGGATATTTGCAGGAATCTCGCATTGTTCTGCTTGTTATGACACAGATATAGATACAGATAGCGATGCACATGGAGATGCGGATGGATGGGAGTGGATTGAAAGTGGGGAGTTCGAATACCGATGCGGTCATTAGACGGCGGGGCATGTCCAAGTGACAATCAGATGCATGACAGATAGCTGCCGGCTATGGGCGCTGCTAATTGCTGGCAAAATAGGGATATGACAGCGCCAGCAAGCCGATTGCTGTGCCACTCGAGAATGTGCACCTCCATCTCACTAATTTCGTTGTTTGCCTACCGCTGTGTGATATGTGTGTGTCATAATTGAATGGATTCGACTTTTGAAAGTCGCTTTTCGATCTCAAATCAGGTACGAACGGTATTGAAGCCTACACTGAGAGAATTATCCAAGTGCTTTACACTCAAATTGATAATTTTTTACTCAATATGTAATTAAGTACTCAATTTAAGTACAAAA
This sequence comes from Drosophila mimetica, assembly GCA_037075245.1. Lineage (NCBI taxonomy): Eukaryota > Metazoa > Arthropoda > Insecta > Diptera > Drosophilidae > Drosophila > Drosophila mimetica. The sequence goes on from JBAMCH010000005.1 coordinate 9,965,272, forward strand.
TACTCACATTCAGTACCAATTTTTAAATAATATACCTTGGATTTGAGTCTTTATGGAGTTTTTTCCAAAAAATCAGTACATCCTCAAATTGAGAATACAAATTCTTAATTTAAGAACGTCATACTTCTTGAATAATTCTCTCCGTGTAGGTAAGCATAAACTTGATTGATCCAAAAACGAAAATTTCAAGTCAAGTACGAATAATTGAAGATAAGTTTGAGAAGAAACGTTCTTGAAATAAGTACAACTTAAGATCGTTTAATAAAGAAAAATTCTTGATTTAAGAACAAAAAATTCTTCAATGAAGCATCATATTGAAAGCCAGCTGATACAAAGCGATTTTATATCGCTTTAAGGCCAGCAAAATGGAAACTCCCTTATCCCTAATTTGTGCGTCACTAATCGAAACATCTGCGAAAGGCAGGGAACTTGGGATGAAAGCTTCTCAGAGGTCGACAGATTGATGGGGAGATAAAAATAGGAATGGGCTGGCCAACTGACCAGCTGTTGCTGCAATGTTGCTGCCGTAGATGCAATGAATGTTGCTGCTGCTGCTGTTGCTGTTGCTAGACGACTGGCCTTGGTCTGTTCTTGATGTCAGAGCCAAAGGCATTTTAATTCGTTTATGGTGCGCTTTTTTCCCCGTCTTTTCTTCTCGTCCGTTCGACTCATTTGCACTGCCCGTTAACTTGACTCCAATCTTCAGAGCCAGAGCAACCGCCCCTCCCCCCATTTGTAGAGCCCCTCCACCACCATTTCTACTTGTCTGCTCTTACGCAAATTGAATTGTCTCGCCCGTTGCCTCGTGTTGGATTCACATTCTCTCCATCTCCATCGCCATCGCCATCTCACCATCTCATCTCCCTGCTTTTGGCCGTAAGGGAGCCATCTTGGCCATCTTGTCGTCGTTGCATTCTCCAGAAATCGGTTTTTAATGCCTCGCACAGCCATTGTATATTGTGTATGGCAGGCCCTCTCTATGAGAAAAGTGCTGAATTCCGCTAGTAAAATGAGTAGGAAATGCTGCAGAAGGAGGAAGTGGAAGTGGAAGTGGAGATCTATGTAAAACGGCACACGGAACGAAACTAGATACGTTTTTGCTATATAAATGGTTAAAACTTGACAAGTATATATCGCTTTTTAAAATATTTAACTAATCTGGTATTTAATGTATGGTAATATAAATTAATTGATTATTGTAAATAAAATACAAAGATTTTATTAAATTAGAATTCGTTATGGGAATGTTTATAATTTTACAAATATTTATCACTTTGTAAAAGATTAATTGCATTTAAAATAATACTAAATTATACAAAATTAAAATAATAATAAAAATGAAAATAATAATAAATAATAAAAATAATAAAAATAATAATAAAAAATAAAAAAATTAATAATAATAAAAATAAAACTAAAATAATAATAATAATAATAAAAAATAAAAAAATTAATAATAATAAAAATAAAACTAAAATAATAATATAATAAATTAGTTGATAATTTAAAATTTTTTTTTTAAATCGAAGTAAATTATTTTTTATTATTATTATCAAATTATTAACAACATTAACAAATCAGCATCTGTAATAAATTCTAAGAAAGATATTTGACAAAAAGAAACCCTGTTAAATGCAATATTTTATTTTATTGTAATTTACTGAATGCTTGAGGAACCCTCTTCTGATCGAAAAATCCCCAAAGCGACGTTTTTCTCTGTAGGAATCTGTGGGTGGGTCACGTATTGAAGCTGCTGCTGACGTTCATCATTACCCAAAGGGAGTCGAGGATGCGAAGTGGGTGGTAAATGGCAATGGGCGAGGGGAGATGGGGGGGAGGTTGGGTGGTGCAGTAACGACTGCACTCCGATGTCGTTGCCAGGCTGCGGCTGAAATTGCTTTTGTTGCATCAGCGCCTGGCGAAGGGCGATAAAGCGATTGGTGGCTGCATACTTCTAGGCTGGTCCGGCATAAAATCCACTTTGAGCTTTTTGCAATTAGCCAGCCGACTTGGCCAACCACCTCCCACCACCCATTGCCTACCTCCCACCTCCCACTCAACACATCTCCGCCTAAGTCCATAATCCAAAAGCCGAACAAATTAAGGCGCAAATTGCCTTCAAACCAGTCATTTCCCCTGCCATCACCACCTTGCATAATGAAAGAGCCACGCAAAAGTGCAAAGTTATAACAAAGTTTTTTGGGGTAGCGTTCCAGTTTCAAGTTGCCCATGCCCCATACCCATGGCTAATACCATCCATACCCCTTCAGAAAGTCTCTTTGAGCGGGAATAACTTTGTGAAATAATAAAAGAGGCTCTCCTGTCCGCCCATCCGATTTCCGGCCAGTGGCTGCCAAACTGTGTCCACCGTTTTGGGGCCAAATTGAAAGGAAAGCCAAGCCGATGGCTCTGATGGCTGCCAATTTGCATTGAAATAGTGCAGTCAAAAACGTACTTTATTATAAGTTTTCAACTAGACAAATAGAGAGAGTTATTAAATTTAAAGAAATGTTTAACATACTCAAGTACTTGACACTTAATCAAGAATTTTTATACTCAACAAAGAAAATTTGGACAGAAATTAAGTAAATTTGTGCTTTTGAAAACCAAATGAGTTACATTTTTTCTTCAAATGAGTTTTTTTACTTAATTTATACTAAAAATCAGTACATTCTCAAATCGAGAACACAAATACTCAAATCAAGAACGTCATTTTAATTGATTATTTTTCTCTCTGGTGCCCTTTTATGTTTATGATACATTTTAAGGTAGAAAACTAGAACATTTGCTCTGCTCTATCAACCAGTGAGTCAGTGAAAATCCTTACCTTTGGCCGGGATTGCACTTGACTTGTATCCCCGAACCCCTCAATTGATGGAATCCACCCTTGACTCTCCTTTGCTCTATCTCTCTGATTGACAGGAATCGCCGGCGCTCCGGCTCGAGCATTGTTGTGCTGGACGGCGACGATTTGAAGCCATGTCTGCCGGATGACTACATAAGCGGCCAGCACCACCTGAACCACCAGCAGCAGCTGCAACTGCAGCAGCAACTACAGCAGCAGCAGCAGCAGCAACATCCGCTCCAGCAGCAACACTATCGCACGCACTCGGGCGACATCAGGGAGATTGACCAGGAAATGCTGACCATGCTGTCCGTGAACCAAGATAACGGTGAGTGTCAGCCATCCACCACCTTCTGCACCATCCATCCGTTCAACTCTCGTTTCGTTCAGGTCCACACCGTGAGATGGCCGTCGATTGCCCGGACACGTTCATCGCACGCAACAAGACGCCACCCAGATATCCGCCACCCCGTCCACCGCAGGTAAGAACGCCAGCAATCCGTAATCCGCAGTCCGCAATCCACAATCCGTACAGAATCCGTACACCCAGCCACACAAACCAAGCACACGAATTCCAAGCCAGAAAAGAAACCATACCTTTGCATAAATCCCAATAGTTTATGTGAAAATGCAATAACCAAGAATTACTAACCAGAGTCCACAGCTTCCACTTTGGCTAATATGTTTCAAACCCAGTGTCCCCTTAACAAGAACCACCAAAGAGAAAAACTTACTAATCATATAATGATAAAACCGAATATAAGTAGATATTACTCCTGATGAACCTCTTGAATGTAGCGCCATATCTAAATCCCAAACAACAACCACTTTAAGTTTTAAAGTGGAGATTATTTTAGTTCATCTAGCACTAAACACCCCTCAGAAACCAATTAAAAACTTTAGATCCCAAAAAACCCATACTAAACCTTCCGAGTTTAGTAAACAATCGTAACAACAACCACCCAAAACTGAATCAACTAACAAAAACCAATGCCAAAATTCGTAAAACCTCTTGAAAGCACTAGAATATGCCACCAAAGTTGTTGATCCCAAGTAGTTTTTAACCGACAACCACTAACAACAACCACCAGAGATGCTAAAAAAGTAAAAAAACCTAGACAACAACCACCTTAAAAAGTAACTAACCAAAAAAAATAATCAAAAAAAACACCCAACCATTCCAAATCACATTCAAATCATTCAACACATACATCCATTCTCTTTTCACCACACCACATGCACCACCACCAATACCACTTAACCCACACGCACACAGAAACACAAGAAAAGCACCACCAACAACACCACCACCACCACTACAATCACAGCTATGACTAACAATGATCATGCTAACAAATTGTTAATTGTTGCATATCATTCTTCACATCAACATGAACAACTACAACAACAACAACCACCACTACATCATGAACAACAACAACACCCATCAAAAACAACCAACATTGCACTCGATGTGGCCACACAAAATCTATACAATCAAAAACAACAAAATAAATTGGAACAAATTGAAAACTATGAAAATTGCCTACAATCGGAACAAACAAACAACGAACAACTCGAGCAGAAGCAACAGTTGCAACTGCAGCAGCAACAATTGCAAGTGGCAACAGCAACACAGACACAGATCGCCCAACAACAGACGCCCAGCCACAAGTTGCAGGCAACACTGAGCAGCGATCCCAATGGCAACAGCAACAGCAATGCCAACGGCAGCAATACCAACACCAACAGCAGCAGCAACAACAGCAGCATCACCGACGACTTTCTGTGCGTTGTCGATGGCCTGTATCAGCGCAAGGACTCTGCCTCGCCCTCGTCGAGCGCCTTCGATGAGGTGATGAGCAAACATACCCTCGACTCCTTCGGCAGCATCGCCTATCGTCACCTGCACCATCAGCAACATCAGGCGACGAGCAACGGCAACAGCAGCAGCAACAGCAACAGCAATGGCAACACCAGCAGCAGCCACAAGACATCCGATTCGAATAAAACCAATACAGTGGCGGGAGTGACGAGCAGCAACAGCAACTCGCTGAACAGCAGCAACAGCTCGATGCACACCAGCAACAGCAACAGTAGCAGCAGCAGCAGCAGCGGTCACAGCAGCAACATTGCAAGTGCCACATCGACCAGCAGCTCAACGGTGCCCGATGATTTGAGCCTGGCACCGCCGGGCTACGAGGTGAGCCAGCAGCAACATCATGTTGCCGTCGCCGTTACCGTTCCCGTTCCCGTGACGGTGTTGCTGCCACCGATGGCCAAGCATCGCGAGTTGCCCGTGGATGTGCCAGACAGCTTTATCGAGATGGTTAAGACGCCGCCACGTTATCCGCCACCTGCTCACCTTTCATCTCGCGGATCGCTATTATCGAACGGCAGCGCCTCCACCGCCCACACGACGCTCTCCTCGATGGGCGTGTCGCCTGCAACAGCAACAGCAGCAGCGGCAGCGGCAGCAACTGCGACAGCAGCAACATCATCGGCATGTGCAACCGCAAGTGTTGCTGCTGCGGTTTCTGTGTCTGTTGCTGTTGCTGTTGCTGACGGCGATGCGAGGCGGGTGGCCGATGAGGTATACCACATTGCATTTTGTACTCGCTATCTGTCTCAGCCTTTCACTGGAGACTCTCTTCTCTCTCTCTTCTCCACTCTCCGCTATCTCCACCTGTGATTCTCCAATCTGTCTCAATCTTTTACCTTTAAGTGTGATGTCTGTAATGTGTTTTGGCAATCGATTAAGCTCTAGGGAAAATATGAAAAATATGATAACATCCTCTTTAAACTTTAAACTATTTAAATTTTTAAATGTATTCTATTTTTTTCTCGGCCATAAATTTTTCCTGCAAGCCATTGCAACCACTTAATTGCATTATTTTGAAAACCGTACATTTTTGTCACAATTTAATTAGGCAAATGTGCATAAACGTGCGTGATTGTGATGGATTATGTGCAATAATCCAGCAAAATAATGCGCGTGTGTGTGTGTGTGTGTGTCTGTGTTGAGAACCGAACCGAAAGGACAACATAAGCATTAAAACCTTGATAGGAATAGCATAAAAATCCCCATTAATGGGGATTCTATTTGAAATAGAAACAACATGACAGTTGAATGGGTTTCCATGAATATTGCATTAAATGACCAGAGAACCGGAAATTGTATACATATATATGTACGTATATATAGGGTATTATAAAATATGGATCGATAATTTTAGCGACCCCAATGTCGTCGCTTTTCGTTCGCTCAAATCGGCTAATTAATGCGACGCCCCACTTAACCCCCTTTTGTACAGAGGCCGCATGTACGCATTTATTCCCTTTCTTTATCCAGCGGTGCAGCAGCAGGTTGACCCGTAGTCCCCATTTGTAGCACCCCCCCCCCACCCCACCGACCACCCAGACCACTCGGTTTGTCACCTTGTTCAGCCGGTTGGCCTAATTCATGGCATCAGAGAGACGCGCTGCGTTGGCCTCGTTAGCGGGGGCCATAATCCTAACAACATTGAGCCACCAAAGTCACCCCACCCACTCACCACCCACCCACCACTCAGTGGGTGGTGGTGCTACCGCCCGCTGTTCCGCTTATTTCATCATTTGCAGCTCGCTAGCTCTTTCTCCTCATCCTCCTCCGTCCGTCTCGTTCTCTTTTTTCAGGCTCTTTTCAGGCGATGAAAAATAAATGCCATTTATATGAAATTGCTCTCGATTAATTTTCCCAATGGCTGCGGAACAAAAAGCGAAATGAGCGCCGCCTTTCTTTTCGCTTTCCCGTACTCTTCATTATTTTCCCCACTGACAATGCGCCGCATGAAAAGGAATCAAGGAGTAAATGCATTTAAATATGGATTGTATACAATTCTCGCCAGTAAACGACACCAAAAATGGGGGGGTTTAAAAAAAAGGGTTTCAAAAGAGGTACACACACACAGTGGCGTAGGTTTCTGGGGGGGTTTAGTTGGTAATACTCAAAGAAATGATCTAGACGGACCGCGAATTCTTAAGTATTTACATGAAGAAATGAACGAATTTCAAAATTACACGTTTTGCTATAAAAATAATGTAGCCTTTTCTATGATTTTGAGTGTTTTGCTATAAAAATAATAAAGGGGTTTTTTTTTAATTGTATACCTAATTTGTTTTGCACTATTTTTATTAGTTTTTACGTTTACAAATTACCTAGAGAGCATTACCAAAATTATTATAATTTTTTCTAAGCGCTTTCATGTTTTTTATTTACACAACATTGTCTAGTTTTAGGCGCTAAGAATATTTATTTGAAATTAGTGAAATTTTAAAAATATTATTAAGCCCCCCCTTGGGAGTTACACAGTCTACGCCACTGCCAGAAGGTGAAGGTTTCATTTTCATGTACACTTTTCACTTAATGTAAGGGCCGTTTTTCGCTCATCTCTCAGGGAAATGCACAGAACACTGGCAACAAATAAACTCATTCAACTTTAATGACCAACAGCCATCAGCCATACAACACACACACACTCTCATAAGCACACAAACACACACACAAGACACACAGTAAATACAAGGATAAGCAATATGGCGCCCAACTAATGGGATTCCCCCGGTTCTTCTTTCTTCACCTTTTTTTGCGAATCAGCTCAATGGGAATGCGAAACCCGTACCGCCGCCACGTGATCACTTGCGAGTGGAGAAGGACGGGCGTCTGGTCAACTGCTCCCCCGCCCCCCAACTTCCGGATCGCCGGGCGCCGGGAAATGCGAGCAGCGGCAGCAGCGGCGGCGTCCCAGCACATCCGCTGCAGCAGCAGCAGCAGATCGCCCAGATCGTGGAGCCCACGCTGGAGCAGCTGGACAGCATTAAGAAGTACCAGGTGAGTGGTGGTGGCTGTGACTGCCAAACTGTTATTTACACGCCCATCCTACGGGTTAGACTACGAAAAATTTCCCACCTCAAGACTGTGCAACTGTGGACTTTCTTTTGAATAACCCAGGCTAAGGTTTTACCTATTAAGGAGTGAGCAATACAGACTAGCAGACAAGTACTTTTATTACTTGCAAAAAACTATTAAGTTTCATCCTACAAAGCCATCTTTTGTTGTGAATTTTGTGTGAAATTTCTTATGTTTTAATGAGGCAGTGCTAAAAAATTTAAAACAAAAGAGGTTAGTTGTTTTAGGAAATGGTAGAAACAAATATTTTACCCATAGCTTTTTATTTATGAAAAAAAATCGTTAAATTAAAAAAAAAAATTTTCTTTTTTTTTAATTACCAAATTTTTTTTTGAAAAATGGTTAAGTCTTGTTCGATTTTCTCGGTGCTATGCCAACTCTATGCGTAAAACTATTAACAAAAATAGTGCGTTTGTTTAGAATTTATTCCTAACAAAAAATCTTTAAATTTAAAAAAAAAATTTTTTTTTTGAATTACCAAATTGTTTTTAAAAAAATGGTAAAGTTTTGTTCAATTATCTCGATGATATGCCAACTCTATGCATAAAGCAATTGATGATTTACGATAATAGTGCGTTTGTTTAGAATTTTCCCTTGATTCGAATGCTTCGAACTCGTTAGCATTCAAAACAGGTACTCACCCATTTCCTCTGCCATCTGCCCACCCGTCTGATTGTCATAATAAATGCTCTTTGATGAATGTTTCGGGGGGCAACGCTTCCGGTTCGAGCCACGTTCTTTTGTTCCGCCCAATAATCGTTGGATTTTCAGTTACTTCTTTCGGGGGCGGCCATTGAACATTGAACATCCGACCATTAACCGCCGGCCAGTGGCTGCCAAACTGTAATCATTGCACCGGTTAGCGAGAGAAAATTACAAAATATCTAAAGAGGCAGAGGTGAGATTTTCCCAATTTTGATTGCCATGCCATGCCTGACCATTGCATTTAACTAGTAAAACTATTAAAAAGTTTACCGCGCCGAAAGACAATAAACCCGAGGGCAGGGGCGGCGGCAAAAGGGCGCGTGTAGCTTCGTTTAAAGTACCGCCATTCGGTATTGTGTGTGTGGGGGCGTGAAAAAAGTTGCCCAACAACTTTTTCTGTCTGTGCACTCGAAAGTGCAAAGAGATGGGGGGCGGTAAAAAGGTGGAACAGGTGGGGGGTGGGGGGCTTGAAAGCTGTTTAAAAAGGGGGTAATATGTGGAGGGAAGTGGAATTATAATGCCGTTTAAAAGTAAAACATTTCGCATTCATTCGGAAGACTGCAGGGCATGTGGGTGGTGGGATATCCAGAGGCGGAGTGGGAGGGGGGTTTATGGTGATTCACCAAGAAGGGCGGCGGGGGCGTACATTTGCCATAGGCGGCGTTGTTTCACAGGAAGCAAACACGAGAGGGGGTGGCGGCGGCAAAAGTTGTTTAATGCAATGATTAATTATGCAACTTTTAATCGAATTGTTACGTTCCGCCCTTAGCCACGCCCACACACAGACAGAGACAGAAAATAAATAGAGTGAGATAGATGAAGGGAAAGAGAATTAGACAGAGACCGAGTGGTGGCCAAAGCACATTTGCTAAATGCAATTAATTGAAAACTGAATGCCACACAGTTTGACAGCCATTGGGTTGGGGCAACAAAAAAAAACGCACACTATTTAAGTGTGTGTTAAAAGCGTGAGAGGGTGGCGATTATGGATGTAAGCTCATTAAGAGAACGAAGCCACAGTCAGGGGCGGGGGTAAAGGGGGATAATGGGAACGCACATAAAATCTACCTTCATGCATCTGTGCGTAACGAGAGAAGTGAAAATGAAAAATCCACAGCTTAGAAAAGATGTTAAGCTATTTAACTATGCACAGATTAGGTCTGTGCCATGTCCTTGGAAATCGTAGATATTTCTCGTATTTATGGTTAAAGGTGATCAAGGAAATCGTTTTTAAAATTGAGACATTTTTACGATAACGTTTCTAACCCATTTGTTGTCATTGTAAGTTATCGATGTATTTGATATACCTGTTTAAAATGGTGTCTAACAATCGAAGTATTGGTGCAATAAATTTTCAACCGATTTCCCAGCAATACACCAATTAAATTTATCGATTTAGTCGATATACCAGTTTTAGGTGTTCACTTTAACCCACTCAGTGATCCGCGATAGTTATCGATTTAATCGATATACCTGCCTAAGATGGCGATCAATAATCGAAGCATTTGTACAATAACTTTTCTAACCGATTTCCTAGAAATACACCAATTAAAGTTATCGATTTATTCGATATACCAGTTTTATATGTTCACTTTAACCCACTCAGTTATCCCCAAATCAGTGTCATAATTATGGCTTAGCTCTATCACAGCTTTGTAATTGAAACTCATTAGTGCTGCACCCCCTCGTGGATATGGGATCTTATCGCGGTCATAATTAATAGCCATTTTTATTGGATTTATCATGTTTGACATGGTTATCGCGCTCGCGTTATCGCTATCGTAAATCTTGTATAAATAGAGTGGCCAACATTGTTTAAATTTAACCTGCTTGCTTTGTTTGAACTGAACACACTGCAGCTCTGCTCTGTTTGTTTGCTGTCCGAAGGGGGTTGCTACTAATACTGCCACTACTGCTGGTTGCCACTGGCGGTTGTTAGGGCCCCCTTTTCGACCCCCGCCTCTGGCCGGCTATGTTCGCAAATTAGTTAAACATTCCATTTTTGCGCATTTGTCTCTCCAGACCGTCTTAGCACACATGTACGTATTTTTACCTGCTCACCTGTGCGCTCACCTGTTCTCCGCTCCCACTCTCTCTTGTCTTTCTTCTGGGCCAGCTCCCCCCTTTCTGCTGCCGACGCCTCTGTCTCTGCCACTAGCTCTGCTTCTAGCTACGTCGACGGCAACGTCGTCTGAACTGCGCTGGTTTGTTATGATTTTCAGCTGGCGTTTTTAGTTGTTTTTCTACGCGTTCTGCGATCGGCCGCAATTTTTGTTGATTTTTTTCCACCCATTTTGTTGTGTTTTTTTTCTGTATTTTTTTGTTCGGGCCAAGTGCGTGACAAAGAACCGATAAGCGATTAGATAACGCCATATGCATATATGTATGTCTTCTACGAAAATTAAGCACCTTAAATTGTATGCATTTCCACCGGTGGAAATTGATTCTTTTGTTTAGAAAAAGACGAGATTTTTTAAAGGAACTCGCTAGTTGTTTTTAGCATGTGTGTTTGAGATTCTGTGTGTGTGTGTGTTCAATTGGAGCCATGCAAATAAGGCGCGGCTCGCAAAAACCGCCCATAACTGGCAGAAATTCTGGGACCAAAAAGCACGTACCAACCGCCACACGAACAACCATTTCCAAGTACCCCAAACGGCAACACAACACACAACATTCGACAACATTTTATGGGCAGGCAACGGAAAAAACAGCAAAACAGGCGTGGCAGTTGCAGCCATAACGGAAAGTTGCTGCTCGCGTAACCGCAAAAGAGGCAAAAAAAAAACACTGAAAATATGTGAAATAAATGAAATATCCCGAAAAAAAACGTGGCAGACCTTATTGAAAAAAGCTGGTTGAATAACACAAACAGGCGTTGGTTGCGACCATAAAGAAGCTTTCAAACTGCCAGGCCAACAAGGCAAAGGATTAAACGCTATAGTGTGGCCAGGACTTTGGGAAAACAGTGTTACCAGCTCTGGGAAATATGCATGATGAGCCATCAAGGTCCAGGATTAATTCAATTATGAAGGCTTGAAGAAAAGGCTTTGAATACTAGAATCAGTAGAACAGACTTATTTAGAGAGTCGTACTATATCCTAGAAGTAACTGTAAATTAATAGTGTGCCCAGAGCTTCCTGAAAAGTCTTACCAAATGCATAGTGTATGTATAAACGCCACAGTGTGGCCAGGACTTTTGGAAAAAGTGTAACCAGCTCGGGGAAATATGCATGAACCATCAATTTCCAGGATTAATTTAATTATAAAGGCTTGAAGAAAAGACTTTACATTATTCAGAAAGTCGTACTATATCCTAGAAATAACTGTACATTATTGGTGTGCCCAGAGCTTCCTGAAAAGTGTTACCAAATGCATAGTGTATGCATGTGGCTTGCATATTTCAAGCATGCTCCATTGAAGTGATTGCCTTGTTTTTTGGTCATTGCCTCTGACTCACAATGTAAATTTGTCGGAAATGATGTGAACAACATAAGAAAACAAAATCAAATAAGAGAGTACATGAATAAAAAGTGATTATAAGCACCAATTAAAAGGATATTAAAAATGTTTTCCAAATAAAATACATGCATATTGCAAATATGAATATTACATGCATATATATATTTATCATACTCCATTAAAGTGATCGCCTGCTTTTGGACTTTGCTCTGACTCACGACGTTAATTTGCCTGGCAGACAACGGAAAATACCTACAAAAGGCAGCTGAAAAATTTTAATATAAATGATAAACAGTTGAGGTGAACTGAACTGTATTTTTTTTGTTGTGTTATTTCTTTCGTTTCTTGCCATGAGTGTGAATGTGCGGAGTGCTTCTTATTGTTATTGATGTGCCAAGCGTAAATGCAGCGTCAACAGCAACAGCAACAGCAGCAGCAATACGGCTCATTCCCCAGTTCGGGCACGTTGAATGCTGAGCGACAGCAGCAACAATACTGAGCAAAATAACAATAACAAAAAGGCCATAAATAAACAAATAAACAAATGTGTAAAAGTAAATAGTTGTAAATTGCACGAGCTGAAAGGAAAGCTGCTGCTGTTCGTGTTGCTGTTGCTGCTGTTGCTGCTGTAGATGTTGCTGCTGCTGTGCTGGCGATGCGTGTCTGGGCCAGAACTATTTCGGCCAGCTCAACTTTCGCTTTTTATGGCTTTTTATCCACTGCAGCAACAGCAGTAACAGCAGCAACAACAGCGGCAATTTGAGTTGAAATGCGCATTAAGTTGCATTTCATTTGAAACACACAATTCCCTATTCAAATTTATGCACTGCCCAGGTGTGGGCGTGGCCATTTGCATACTTGCTGTTGCTGCTGCTGCTGCAGATGTTGCTGCTGCAGCTGTGGTGACAGTTTCGGTTTCGGTTTCGGTTTCGTTTTCGGTCTGCTAGCAGAGACAAAGATCGATGAAAGTGCAATTCGAAAATGGTCGTGTCCACTTTGCACATAACGCTGGAGAACAACGGCAATGTTGCTGGCGGCCAGCAACTGCCAGCCGTTGCTGCTGCTGTCGGAGCAGCAACATCGCCCACCAAGTTTGCAGTCCTGTCGGCGCAGCAGTTGCAATTGCAATTGCAACAGCAGCAACAGAACGAGAAGGAGAACCATATGAACAATAATAATAATAATAATAATGCAAGCAACAACAACAACAACAACAACACCGACTATTGTGATATGAATGGCAATGGAATTGGTCGTAGTGCTGGATCGGTGTCCCGATCTCCGCATTCCCTAGAGCAATATGCCGGCTCACCTGCCTCAACCACTGCCACGCCCCAGCGCAGCGCCTCCGCCCTGCGTCGCGGCATCCAAATCCAGCGATCCTCGACACGTTTGCGACAACAACAGGCAAGTGCCCGCGTTGCAGAAGGTATCTTAGACCTCCTTTTTGCTTTTAGAACCTGATCTTTAATTTTTGCCAACCTTTTGGTCAAAAAAAACTGTAAAATGTACAAAATTTTAGTAAATTCCAATAAGACTGGTTGCAAAAAGAAATTGTAGAGTGGCCAGATATGCAAAGTCAGTGTGACCAACAAATAAATTAAAGCACCGTTTATATTTAGCTGGAAAAATAACAAAATTATAGTAAATTTCTTTAGGACTGGTTGCAAAAAAAAATTGTAGTGTGACCAGAAATGCAGAAGAAGTGTGACCAACAAATATATTAAAGCACAATTTATATTAAGCTATAAAATTGATGAAATGGATTTTGTTTTTGCAATGTTGTCTAGATAATATCAACATTTTAATAGTGTGGCCAGATTTTTCGTAAACGTGGGACCAACAAATAAATGAAAGCATGCTTAAATATTTAGCCACAAAAACGATTAAAATTAGAGAGCTGGCGAGATCGCAGGGACGTGCCTACCTTAACTGGTTACACTTGTATGTAAACTTCGAACTCTGCACATGCCTGGATCAAATCAGATCTTACTGTCTATATACACTGCTGCCAGCGACAACTGGCTTTATCTGCATAAATGCTAACGACAACACAACCGCAGTTGGCAGCCAGCAAGCCAGCTAGCCAGCTAGCCAGGCCAACAACAACAACCAGTTGACAACTTGGCTAACTGGCTGCCGGGCCATAAAAATTAGAAACAAAACGAAAAAGGCAAAAACAATTTACCTACGCGATAGCAGCGACTGAATTGTTGAGTCGATCGGGGAAAAGCCAAATACCCTATTGGCCCAAATAGTGGCAGAGTGAGCGGGGGGGTCGGTTATACCCCTCAGAAAGTGTAGGGTATCGGCCGTAATATATTTTTAATTTCCCCGCTACGCGCATTTTTCAATATTTGTTATTTATTTATGCCGGCATTTGTTGGCAATGGCGATGATGATGTCATGCCACTGCCGTCGCCAATTGTTATTGTCTTTGAAGTATGCCTACTTTTATTTTATTTCTCCTATTATATATTTTACAATTGCTCAAGGTGTTGGATGGTTTGTGTGTCAGATGATTGATGGTCTTTTCTGGGGCCTCACTTGATCAACGTGTTGTCTATTTATAGGTCTCTTTTTTGCGTGGGAGTTGCCTCTGAGGTTTTAATTGCGATGCCTGAAACTTAAATCCCTTGGTCTGCACCTGAAAATTTGTTGGTTTAACAGGGAAAATGCATAGGTATCGATTGCACAAAGCCGTTTTCGCAGAATTAATAATTAAAAGTTTCGCAAGTTCTCAAATTTCAATGTAAATACGCTTGTTAACTGGAAAGTTTTTAAATGATTTTCCCTTAAATGGAATTTTTTTGTGATTAAAATTGTGGTTAAAATTTTTAAAGTACCAAAGTCAAGAAATAAAACCAGAATTCCAAATATTTCTGGATGCTTTGCAGTTTGAGAAGCATTACAACCACTGGCTTCCAAACCCCGGGTGGCTTTATTAGACTATCTTAAGTTTTTTCGCCTTTACTTTTAGTTGGGATTTTTTCGGTACAAATATATTTTTGTGATTAAAACGATGTTAAAAACTTTTAAAGTACCAAAGTAAAAAAATAAGACCAGAATTTCAAATATTTCTACATGCTCTGCAGTTTGAGAAGCATTACAACCAGTGGCCATCAAACCGTACTATCTTCAGTTTTTTTCGCCTTTTTTCCTCTGATTTTTTACGATGCTGTGACTTTGAACGATTCTTGTTTTGGTTTGGCTTTTATTTTCGTATGCCTCTTTTTTCCCGAACCGAACAGAGCCGCTGTCATCGTTTTTCATTCAGGTTTCAATGTTAAATTCAGCTTTGGTTCACATGGCGTTTTCTCGGCTGCTGAGTGGTATTTCTCAGCCATTCCGACCTCCTCGCCGCTTGAAGAACTCGTGAAATTTTTGCTGATTCTCTGCTGCTGCCGCTCGGATTATGCAAGTTCAGCAGAATTCATTTTTTAGTGGCTTTGCATTGTTATTTTCCTCTTGTGTTTTAATTTTTTCTTGCTGTCTTGCTTTTGCTTCTTCCGCCTTTTGGAATGTCGAGCGCCTTTTCTGTTGTTATTCAATTAAGGTTTTTTTTTTGCCGTTCTGGTTTTTTGTATTATTATTATTTTTTTGTAGTGGGAACTTTTGCTCTTCATTGTTGTCATCGATTTGACTTCGTCTCGAAATCGGGAATTTATCACGTTTTGAACACAGCATTATTTTAATTGTTGGCCATGACAGTTTGGCGGGCACTGGAATGCCCAGCCCCCATTTTTAAGGCCCCCCTTCCCTGCCGATGAATGGCGAACACTTAAGGGGCTTCCGCAACAATTGCAACCGTTACCGCCACCTCGGCGCTCCGCTTTCAGTTCCCAGTTCCCTTTGTCAACCCTTTACGCTCATTAACTCATCGCCGGGGCCCTCGACGGGATTTGCTGGGGTTTGCACAGTGGGCCAGTGGCACACCCACCACCCACAAAGCACACACTCACCTTTTGGGCCATTGCAGTCACTTTGATACCCTACAAATTCCCAGGGTGGCTTCATTAGACTGCATTGTGTATATGATATGGGGGCAGTTTATAATCAAATCATTTAAATTTATAGAACCTGTTTAGCTAATACTTTTTCAATTGGTTGCAGACATTTGCATCTAAATTGTGCCACGATCAACGGGGTTATAAAAACAAATTTACATAAACTGTTTCAGTTAAAAAAGGAAGGAAATCCCAATGAGGCTTAAAAACAAAATTATGATAGCATACTTTGAAAATAAAGAATGCATTAAATGTTAAGCCAATCAATAAACTGGTTCTATAATTAATATTTAAAACATTTTTGCAGATGGCTTGATTTATCTCCTAAAATTAGTGTGCCCAGATTATCCCAAAGAGTCTTAAAAACAACATTATGATAGCATATGTACTTCGAAAATATAGAATGTATCAAATGTTAAGCTAATCAATAAACAGGTTCTATAATTAGTATTTAAAACATTTTTACAGATGGCTTATTTTATCTCATAAAATTAGTGTGCCCAGATCATTAAAGTTTTACCAATATGGAGTGCCTTCAATTCCAGATACTTAAATTCAAAAGTTAAAGTTAAAGGAAAAGAAATACCAAGAAGAGCTTCGGAATCAAAATGATAATAGCATAACTAGTAAATACTTATACATAGGGTGCCATCGAAATCGAATTGCCGCTCTTGGTTGCCTTCTTTGTCAGGGAATCTGCAGCCCCTGCTCGGGCGCCACTAATTAAATTAGCGATTGTGGCGAATGCGGATTAAGTGCGCCACTTAAGAGTCAACGCCCAGAGTCACTGTCCCCAGTTGCACATTCACTTGGAATTCCAGACCTCAAGCTCAAACTTAAGCCCCCCCCTCCCCCTTAATGGCCCATCGAATCTAAATCAAAGCCTTAACCATCCATTTTGATCCATTTTGAACACAGGAGCAACTGCGCCGACGACGCGAGGAGGAGGAGCGCATAGCGCAGCAGAATGAGTTCCTGCGGAACAGTCTTCGTGGCTCCCGGAAGCTGAAGGCTCTCCAGGACACGGCCACGCCCCCCGGCAAGGCGGTGGCCCAGCAGCAGCAGCAGGCAACGCAGGCCACCCAGGTGGTGGGCGTGGAGAATGAGGCATATCTGCCCGACGACGACCAGCCGCAGGCGGAACAGATCGATGGTGAGTAGAGGGATGCCTTTTGCCTACAGGAAGAAAATTTAGCAAGAAATTTACACTTAAATTGAGAATTTTTGTTCTCAAAATATTAACAAGTACATAAATTCTCACTTTGAGTACGGAATACTTACTTTAAAGAGTATTTTTCCCCAAAAGAGGAATACCTTGCTTATAGGAATAAATTTCAGCAAGAACTTTACACTCAAATTAAGAATTTTTGTTCTTAAAATAAAACCAAGTACATAAATGTTCACTTTGAGTGCCAAAAGAGTATTTTTATTCTCAAAATGGAAAACAATACACTCATTAAAATTTCATTCAAAATTTTAGAAAATACGCCTAAAAAACGCACACAAATTTCTTTCTACATTTTAGAAAATACGCCTTTTAAAAAAATTTCTTATTTTTAGAAAATTTGCCTTTAATATAGAAATTCTGTTTTGATACAACATTTCAAGAAACAAATTTTCCTAAAAATAGAAAAAATTTAAATCTTCCTTTTTTGGGCTGTTACTGAAAAAAGTCTACGTTTTTAACAGGGAACGAAAATAACTGTTATTTTTGTATTTTCAAACAAAAAAATCAACGACAAGGAAGACTCCTAGAAAAAAACCAACTATACCACTGGCATTATAAAACATTGTATTTTACATATTCACAATGATTTTTATTTTTGCAATTTTTATTTAAAACTCAAACAATAATCGTTATTCTGTGAGTTTTATATAAAAGTTGACATATAAAACTTATTCTCTGAGTTTTATTTTCCGATTGAAAAATAACAGTTATTCCTTGAGTTATAAAAATCAAAACATAAAACTTATTCTCTGAGTTTTATTTTTTCAATCAAAAATAAAACTCAAAACCGTTTAGTGGCGGCTGTGTAGGGGATTTAAATGTTTTAAAAATGTAGATATGGTACTTGACCCATTAACTTTTTTCAAGATTTTTACCAAATGGTTACTAGTACAACAACCTACTACTACTACTACTATAATGGTAACTAAAAATCAATACACCCTCAATTTGAGACTACAAATACTCAATTAATGAGTAAAAATTCTAAATTTAAGAACACATTTTACTTGATTGATTCTCTCTCTGTTCTCTCTGATCTTACCCAACTAACCTACTCCTACCTCTGATTCCTTGCAGGCTATGGCGAGCTGATAGCCGCCCTCACCCGCCTGCAGAGCCAGCTGAGCAAGAGCGGACTGAGCACCCTGGCCGGTCGCGTGTCGGCCGCCCACAGTGTCCTGGCCAGCGCGAGTGTGGCCCATGTGTTGGCCGCCCGCACAGCCGTCCTCCAGCGACGGCGCTCCCGCGTCTCCGGCCCCCTGCACCACAGTGCCCTCGGCCTGCAGAAGGACATCGTGGAGCTGCTGACGCAATCGAATACGGCGGCGGCCATCGAGCTGGGCAACCTGCTGACCAGCCACGAAATGGAGGGTCTGCTCCTGGCCCACGATCGCATTGCCAATCACACGGACGGCACGCCCTCGCCAACGCCCACGCCCACTGGAGTGGGAGTGGGAACTGGAGGAGTTGGAGGCGGGATCAGTGGACACAGCAGTCCGGTGGCGGGACCCAAACGGAATCTGGGCATGGTGGTGCCACCGCCTGTGGTGCCACCGCCACTGGCGCAACGCGGAGCGATGCCACTGCCACGCGGCGAGTCGCCAACGCCACCATCGCTGGCCAGCATGCCGCCGCCGCCGCCCACCATGTCCAGCATGCCCATGTGCTTTGGCACACTGAACGACCAGAACGACAACATCCGGATCATCCAGATCGAGAAGTCAACGGAGCCGCTGGGCGCCACCGTACGCAACGAGGGCGAGGCGGTGGTCATCGGGCGGATTGTGCGCGGCGGAGCGGCCGAGAAGTCGGGACTGCTGCACGAAGGCGACGAGATCCTGGAGGTGAATGGCCAGGAGTTGCGGGGCAAGACGGTGAACGAGGTGTGCGCCCTGTTGGGTGCCATGCAGGGCACTCTCACCTTCCTGATTGTGCCCGCCGGCAGTCCGCCCATCCATGGAGGAGTAATGGGTGGCGGTGGCGGCGTCGGAGGAGGTGGCGTCACTGGACAGACCCTCGCCGGATTGGGTGGAGCCCATCGGGACACGGCGGTGCTGCATGTGCGGGCGCACTTCGACTACGATCCCGAGGATGATCTGTATATACCCTGCCGGGAGCTGGGCATCAGCTTCCAGAAGGGCGATGTGCTGCACGTGATCAGCCGCGAGGATCCCAACTGGTGGCAGGCGTATCGCGAGGGCGAGGAGGACCAGACGCTGGCCGGTCTCATTCCTAGTCAGTCGTTCCAGCATCAGCGCGAGACAATGAAGCTGGCCATCGCGGAGGAGGCGGGTCTGGCGCGATCCCGCGGCAAGGATGGATCGGGCAGCAAGGGGGCAACGCTCCTGTGTGCGCGCAAGGGTCGCAAAAAGAAGAAGAAGGCCAGCTCCGAGGCGGGGTAAGCATATATATATCGAGTGTTTAAAAGGATCTTACTTAACCGAACTTCACTTACTTTCTAGGTATCCCTTGTACGCCACCACGGCGCCGGATGAAACGGATCCGGAGGAGATACTCACGTATGAGGAGGTGGCCCTGTACTATCCGCGCGCCACCCACAAGCGGCCCATCGTCCTCATCGGCCCGCCCAACATTGGCAGACACGAGCTGCGCCAACGCCTGATGGCCGACTCGGAGCGTTTCTCTGCCGCAGTGCCACGTGAGTGAAGATCCCCATTGCTGTATCATCCTGTAAAATACCTTCTATTGGCCAAGAAGCAAGTTGCTATCACACACTGAGATGGTTGTAAACGGTGCAGCGGCTAGTTGTCCGTCTGTCTGTATAACATCTGAAATCTTAGGAACTACTACTAAAGATGCTACTACGCAGATTCTTGGGGTTCCTACGCAGACAAACTCGGAAACTACAAAAGCTAGAAAGTTGACATTCACCACATAGATTCTTGGGGTTCCTACGCAACGCAAGGTGGTTTTACCCAATGACCTTGCCCATGGGCGCATTAAAGGATTTTAAAAACATCCTGGCGCCCAAACCATTATAAATTTTCTAAAAGTGTAAATTCGGTTTTCTTTGCTTTAGTAATACCTACCAAAGTGTAAAAGAAATTTTTTAAATCGGATCAGTCAGTAAAAAATTATTAGTTATAAAATTAATTGTCGGTTAGACCCACTTTCAAGCAACTGCTTGTTTTCCCCTGCTTGCCACTGCTTGCTTTAGCTAGCTCTGGACTATAGCTTTCTCTCTCTTGCTTTTCTTTGTCAACATTGGCTGCTGCATGGTTTTATTCCATCTTATCATTAAGTAAAAAGCAAGTTGCTAACCCTTTAAGATGGCTGTAAACGGTGCAGCCGGGCAGCTGCATCGTTTACGATCATACGCCCCCGTGTTTAACGTCTCCTCTGTCTGTCTCTCTTCCGCCGGGCAGTCTTCTATTTGCTGGAGGAGCGGCTCAAGCCGGCCAAGGCCAAGGCGAAGGCTCAGGTCAAGGGTAAAAGGGCTGCGCTTTAGAGCCATTGAGTCCCAGAGAAACTGCTAGACAATCATAGGTTCCACCCCTTAGTCCATTCCCAAAATGTTATATTTTGAATATTTGGAATACTGTAACTAATATCTGTACTATGCTGTTTCCCATAGACACGTCACGAGCCCGCAGGGAGGGCGAAGTGCCCGGCGTGGACTACCACTTTATCACGCGCCAGGCCTTCGAGGCGGATATTCTGGCGCGCCGCTTTGTGGAGCACGGTGAATACGAGAAAGCCTACTACGGTGAGTTTAGTTGGGATCTCCTATCTGAAATGTTACTTACATCTTGCATCATCACAGGCACATCACTGGAGGCCATACGCACGGTGGTGGCCAGCGGCAAGATCTGTGTGCTCAACCTGCATCCGCAGAGCCTCAAGCTGCTGCGCGCCTCCGACCTCAAGCCGTATGTGGTGCTGGTGGCGCCGCCCAGCCTAGACAAGCTGCGTCAAAAGAAGCTGCGCAACGGCGAACCCTTCAAGGTGAGTGCTCTCATACAGATTTCTTTCTAAATTTTAAAAATCTCGCCTTTGAATCGGTCAGTCCTTAAATTTAGAAAAAATATTTCTTCTTTTTTAGAAAATTCGCCCTTAAATATTGAAATTCTTTTTTTGATACAACATTTAAAGAAAGAAGTTTTCTTAAAAATAGAAAATTAAAATCTGTCTTTTTTTTTGGGCTGTTTCTGAAAAAAAATTGGCTACGTTTTTAATGGCAAAGTCGTTTTGAATTCGGCAAAAACTATGTCAGTGATTTCACTGCTGATAAGTTTTTTGCAGTCTAAGCCCACAATTTAAGAAATATTCTTTCTTGGAACAATAATATTTTTTTCTTGTTTTAAAGGCGTTTTTCTAAAAGGACATTTCTTGTTTTAAGAAATATATTTTCTTCAAACAAGAAAGAAATCAAACAAGAATTACATTTCTTTTTTTGAGAAATATTTTTTTTTATTGTTTTAAAGGTACTTTTCTAAAAAAAAAATTTCTTAAAACAAATGCGGGGTCACCTTTATGCAAAAATTCAAGAAAGATTTTTCTAGATTTTATGGAAATTTTCAGTTTTTTTTTATACTATATACTATGAGTTTAGAACAAGTACTAATCTTTCTTATTTGGTTCCAGGAGGAAGAGCTCAAAGACATCATTGCCACGGCCAGGGATATGGAGGCCCGTTGGGGTCACCTATTCGATATGATCATCATTAACAACGACACGGAGCGCGCCTATCACCAGCTGCTGGCCGAGATCAACTCGCTGGAGCGGGAGCCGCAGTGGGTGCCCGCCCAGTGGGTGCACAACAATCGCGACGAGTCATAATGGGTCATAGCCCGCCCGCCCCCCACTACAACACCACCCACTTCCCCTAGGATCCACCAACAGCACCACCTGAACCCAAAAAAAAAAAAATAGGAACCCAAAACTCTTTGTAAATACAATTTTCAATTGAGCCATGAAGCGGAGAGCAGGATCATCGATTCCAGTCCAGTAGTTCGGTTTGCCTGCCGATGCGATTAGTACACCCCGTACCCCTCCAATATTATATATACCTATATATATTTATATATACTATTCGTTGCATATGTGCATTTTAGTCTTAGAGAGAATTGTTTTAAATCGTATGTGTGTCCCCATTGTTTTGAAAGCATTCCAATATATAAACCCCTCTATGTATGTTCACAAAATTTGTTGTTCGACGAACCATTTTGCGGGGCTGCCACACGAGGAATCTAGGGATTCTGGACCTGTGGCATTGCCGTTTATGTATTCTTATTATTTTTTTTTTGTTTTCTACAACTATCACTAACTTATATTATATATTTTTTTTGTTTAAACTAAGCTTGAGCACTTCCTTATTAATTTCAAAGGGGCAAGTTGAAATTGTAAAATAAACGAAGCCAGAATCGAGATGATAGTGTACCCCATAAAATGTGTAATAGTACCCATAAGCGACTCCGAATGTTAACAGAGCCAGAACAATCCGTAGGCAGCTGTCCCATAAAGAGATCCGATGGATACAGAAACCGAAACAGATGCAGATTCAAATTCAGATGCAGAATCAGAATCAGAAGATACAGATGCAAGTGTTGCAATTACGTAATCTATTTACTTTATAAACTATATATACTATACGGATATACATACACATAAATTATAAACCGAAGCGTACTTAATACAATTAATTTTTAACAAAACGAATGCAAAAGAGCAGAGCGAAAAAATAAAAGAGTTCGAGAAACAACAAAATCAGTAAGTCATTGCCAAAAAAAAACAGAAAAAATAAATAACTGGGAGCTAAATAAAGAGGAAAGTTAGGAGAATCCACTTAGAGAAACCACGAGCGAAATTGTTAAAAACAAAAAACGGAACCGGAAACGGAAAAACAAAATATTTAGCCAACTTTAAGCACTGTAAGATAAATGGAAAACCCAATAAACGAATGCAAATAGTAAAGTGGCAAGCAAATTAATTAGGCTAAGGCATTAAAAACAAAACGAAAAAACAAAGGAATTCCCAAGTAAATGTTGTTGTAATTAATTATTTAAACCAATTCGTCTAGAGAGCAGGGGAGGGCAGGAGATACACACAGTTGGTTTCAACTCCAACCACTAAACTAACTAACTAACGATCCGACTTAGTTGCGATACGAAATAATAAATGCATATAGAAGTCTATACAGATTCCATTGAGCAGCAGCAGCAGCAGCAGCAGCTGAAACCAGAATTTTATATTAAAAGAAGAAGAAGTGTGGGTCAAGTAAAATGGCAAACTATGTTACGCAATGTTAAACACTTGAAAGATTCTAAAAGCGGGATGATATCGAAATATACCTAATATATACATATATGCGGTCCGTTTGCCACTTCCATTTCGATCCATGGCGGTCTTATCTGCAACCCCAATAGATCCCGAATTCTTGGGGATCAAGTCCCTGTTCGAAATCGAATCGGAAATGGAAACTGGATACCGGACTAGTAATAATAAAATTCGAAAATATTTTTTTTTTGTAGTCAACAAGGTATAACAAATGTGTGTGCAGTAAATCTGTTTAAGTTTTTATTTATGTATGTGTGTGGTGTAGCAAAACTAAACTAAATACGAAACAAATACCTAATGAAAAACAAAACGGATTACAAAATAGGCACGGTTTAATAGCCATTGTACGAAATTAACGACATTTATGAGTAACCCTAACGCAAGAATGCGGACAAAGTCAGATGAAATAACAATATTAATAATAATAATAATAAAAAAACGACAAACCAAGAAATATAAAATTTAGCCTGTGTTTTTCTGGGTTGTGTTTTTTTTTGGTTATTTACCACTTCAGATTAAAATTATAATACCCTCTTAGTTTGAGTGCCAAGTTTTAGATTATTTAACTACGAGTTCGGGAAGGTATCTCATTCCACATTTGGACCATTATTTCCATTGCTGTGGCGAAAATACTGAAGGTTTTTGGGGAAAAAACTGATTTTTTTTGGAAATCATTTTTTTAAGGGGTTGGGTCGCAATTTTTTGAAAAAAAAATTAAAAAATCTAAATATTCTTTATTTAAATGCCAAGTTTTAGATAATTTAACTACGAGTTCGGGAAGGTATCTCATTCCACATTTGGACCCTTATTTCCATTGCTGTGGCGAAAATACTGAAGGTTTATGGGGAAAAATCTGATTTTTTTTGGAAATCATTTTTTTAAGGGGTTGGGTCGCAATTTTTTGAAAAAAAAAATTAAAAAATCTAAATATTCTTTATTTTAATGCCAAGTTTTAGATAATTTAACTACGAGTTCGGGAAGGTATCTCATTCCACATTTGGACCATTATTTCCATTGCTGTGGCGAAAATACTGAAGGTTTATAAGGAAAAAACTGATTTTTTTTGGAAATCATTTTTTTAAGGGGTTGGGTCACAAATTTTTGAAAAAAAATTAAAAAATCTAAATATTCTTTATTTAAATGCCAAGTTTTAGATAATTTAACTACGAGTTCGGGAAGGTATCTCTTTCCACATTTGAACCATTATTTCCATTGCTTTGGCGAAAATACTGAAGGTTTATGGGAAAAAAAACTGATTTTTTTTGGAAATCATTTTTTTAAGGGGTTGGGTCGCAATTTTTTGAAAAAAAATTTAAAAATCTAAATATTCTTTATTTAAATGCCAAGTTTTAGATAATTTAACTACGAGTTCGGGAAGGTATCTCATTCCACATTTGGACCATTATTTCCATTGCTGTGGCGAAAATACTGAAGGTTTATGGGGAAAAAACTGATTTTTTTTGGAAATCATTTTTTTAAGGGGTTGGGTCACAAATTTTTGAAAAAAAAATTAAAAAATCTAAATATTCTTTATTTAAATGCCAAGTTTTAGATAATTTAACTACGAGTTCGGTAAGGTATCTCATTCCACATTTGGACCATTATTTTTATTGCTGTGGCGAAAATACTGAAGGTTTATGGGGAAAAAACATATTTTTTTCGGAAATCATTTTTTTAAGGGGTTGGGTCGCAATTTTTTGAAAAAAAAATTAAAAAATCTAAATATTCTTTATTTTAATGCCAAGTTTTAGATAATTTAACTACGAGTTCGGGAAGGTATCTCATTTCACATTTGGACCATTATTTTTATTGCGGTGGCGAAAATACTGAAGGTTTATAAGGAAAAATCTGATTTTTTTGGAAATCATTTTTTTAAGGGGTTGGGTCACAAATTTTTGAAAAAAAATTTAAAAATCTAAATATTCTTTATTTAAATGCCAAGTTTTAGATAATTTAACTACGAGTTCGGTAAGGTATCTCATTCCACATTTGGACCATTATTTTTATTGCTGTGGCGAAAATACTGAAGGTTTATGGGGAAAAAACATATTTTTTTCGGAAATCATTTTTTTAAGGGGTTGGGTCGCAATTTTTTGAAAAAAAAATTTAAAAATCTAAATATTCTTTATTTTAATGCCAAGTTTTAGATAATTTAACTACGAGTTCGGGAAGGTATCTCATTCCACATTTGGACCATTATTTCCATTGCTGTGGCGAAAATACTGAAGGTATATGGGGAAAAACTGCTTTTTTTTGGAAATCATTTTTTTAAGGGGTTGGGTCGCAATTTTTTGAAAAAAAAATTAAAAAATCTAAATATTCTTTATTTTAATGCCAAGTTTTAGATAATTTAACTACGAGTTCGGGAAAGTATCTCATATCACATTTGGACCATTATTTCCATTGCTGTAGCGAAAATACTGAAGGAAAAATCTGATTTTTTTTGGAAATCATTTTTTTAAGGGGTTGGGTCACAAATTTTTGACAAAAAATTAAAAAATCTAAATATTCTTTATTTAAATGCCAAGTTTTAGATAATTTAACTACGAGTTCGGGAAGGTATCTCATATCACATTTGGACCATTATTTCCATTGCTGTAGCGAAAATACTGAAGGAAAAATCTGATTTTTTTTGGAAATCATTTTTTTAAGGGGTTGGGTCACAAATTTTTGAAAAAAAATTAAAAAATCTAAATATTCTTTATTTAAATGCCAAGTTTTAGATAATTTAACTACGAGTTCGGTAAGGTATCTCATTCCACATTTGGACCATTATTTTTATTGCTGTGGCGAAAATACTGAAGGTTTATGGGGAAAAAACATATTTTTTTCGGAAATCATTTTTTTAAGGGGTTGGGTCGCAATTTTTTGAAAAAAAAATTTAAAAATCTAAATATTCTTTATTTTAATGCCAAGTTTTAGATAATTTAACTACGAGTTCGGGAAGGTATCTCATTCCACATTTGGACCATTATTTTTATTGCTGTGGCGAAAATACTGAAGGAAAAATCTGATTTTTTTTGGAAATCATTTTTTTAAGGGGTTGGGTCACAAATTTTTGAAAAAAAATTAAAAAATCTAAATATTCTTTATTTAAATGCCAAGTTTTAGATAATTTAACTTCGAGTTCGGGAAGGTATCTCATATCACATTTGGACCATTATTTCCATTGCTGTAGCGAAAATACTGAAGGAAAAATCTGATTTTTTTTGGAAATCATTTTTTTAAGGGGTTGGGTCACAAATTTTTGAAAAAAAATTAAAAAATCTAAATATTCTTTATTTAAATGCCAAGTTTTAGATAATTTAACTACGAGTTCGGGAAGGTATCTCATTCCACATTTGGACCATTATTTTTATTGCGGTGGCGAAAATACTGGAGGTGTATAAGGAAAAATCTGATTTTTTTTGGAAATCATTTTTTTAAGGGGTTGGGTCGCAATTTTTTGAAAAAAAATTAAAAAATCTAAACATTCTTTATTTAAATGCCAAGTTTTAGATAATTTAACTACGAGTTCGGGAAGGTATCTCATTCCACATTTGGACCATTATTTCCATTGCTGTGGCGAAAATACTGTAGGTATATGGGGAAAAAACTGCTTTTTTTTGGAAATCATTTTTTTAAGTGGTTGGGTCGCAATTTTTTGAAAAAAAAATTAAAAAATCTAAATATTCTTTATTTTAATGCCAAGTTTTAGATAATTTAACTACGAGTTCGGGAAGGTATCTCATTCCACATTTGGACCATTATTTCCATTGCTGTGGCGAAAATACTGAAGGTTTTTGGGGAAAAAACTGTTTTTTTTTTGGAAATCATTTTTTTAAGGGGTTGGGTCGCAATTTTTTGAAAAAAAAATTAAAAAATCTAAATATTCTTTATTTAAATGCCAAGTTTTAGATAATTTAACTACGATTTCGGGAAGGTATCTCATTCCACATTTGGACCATTATTTTTATTGCGGTGGCGAAAATACTGAAGGTTTATAAGGAAAAATCTGATTTTTTTGGAAATCATTTTTTTAAGGGGTTGGGTCGCAATTTTTTGAAAAAAAATTAAAAAATCTAAATATTCTTTATTTAAATGCCAAGTTTTAGATAATTTAACTACGAGTTCGGGAAGGTATCTCATTCCACATTTGGACCATTATTTCCATTGCTGTGGCGAAAATACTGAAGGTATATGGGGAAAAAACTGTTTTTTTTTGGAAATCATTTTTTTAAGGGGTTGGGTCGCAATTTTTTGAAAAAAAAATTAAAAAATCTAAATATTCTTTATTTTAATGCCAAGTTTTAGATAATTTAACTACGAGTTCGGGAAGGTATCTCATTCCACATTTGGACCATTATTTTTATTGCTGTGGCGAAAATACTGAAGGAAAAATCTGATTTTTTTTGGAAATCATTTTTTTAAGGGGTTGGGTCACAAATTTTTGAAAAAAAATTAAAAAATCTAAATATTCTTTATTTAAATGCCAAGTTTTAGATAATTTAACTTCGAGTTCGGGAAGGTATCTCATATCACATTTGGACCATTATTTCCATTGCTGTAGCGAAAATACTGAAGGAAAAATCTGATTTTTTTTGGAAATCATTTTTTTAAGGGGTTGGGTCACAAATTTTTGAAAAAAAATTAAAAAATCTAAATATTCTTTATTTAAATGCCAAGTTTTAGAAAATTTAACTACGAGTTCGGGAAGGTATCTCATTCCACATTTGGACCATTATTTCCAATGCTGTGGCGAAAATACTGAAGGTTTTTGGGAAAAAAACTGATTTTTTTTGGAAATCATTTTTTTAAGGGGTTGGGTCACAAATTTTTGAAAAAAAAATTTAAAAATCTGAATATTCTTTATTTAAATGCCAAGTTTTAGATAATTTAACTACGAGTTCGGGAAGGTATCTCATTCCACATTTGGACCATTATTTTTATTGCGGTGGCGAAAATACTGGAGGTTTATAAGGAAAAATCTGATTTTTTTTGGAAATCATTTTTTTAAGGGGTTGGGTCGCAATTTTTTGAAAAAAAATTAAAAAATCTAAACATTCTTTATTTAAATGCCAAGTTTTAGATAATTTAACTACGAGTTCGGGAAGGTATCTCATTCCATCTTTGGACCATTATTTCCATTGCTGTGGCGAAAATACTGTAGGTATATGGGGAAAAAACTGCTTTTTTTTGGAAATCATTTTTTTAAGGGGTTGGGTCGCAATTTTTTGAAAAAAAAATTAAAAAATCTAAATATTCTTTATTTTAATGCCAAGTTTTAGATAATTTAACTACGAGTTCGGGAAGGTATCTCATTCCACATTTGGACCATTATTTTTATTGCTGTGGCGAAAATACTGAAGGAAAAATCTGATTTTTTTTGGAAATCATTTTTTTAAGGGGTTGGGTCACAAATTTTTGAAAAAAAATTAAAAAATCTAAACATTCTTTATTTAAATGCCAAGTTTTAGATAATTTAACTACGAGTTCGGGAAGGTATCTCATTCCACATTTGGACCATTATTTTTATTGCTGTGGCGAAAATACTGAAGGAAAAATCTGATTTTTTTTGGAAATCATTTTTTTAAGGGGTTGGGTCGCAATTTTTTGAAAAAAAATTAAAAAATCTAAATATTCTTTATTTAAATGCCAAGTTTTAGATAATTTAACTACGAGTTCGGGAAGGTATCTCATTCCACATTTGGACCATTATTTTTATTGCGGTGGCGAAAATACTGTAGGTTTATAAGGAAAAATCTGATTTTTTTTGGAAATCATTTTTTTAAGGGGTTGGGTCGCAATTTTTTGAAAAAAAAATTAAAAAATCTAAATATTCTTTATTTAAATGCCAAGTTTTAGATAATTTAACTACGAGTTCGGGAAGGTATCTCATTCCACATTTGGACCATTATTTTTATTGCTGTGGCGAAAATACTGAAGGAAAAATCTGTTTTTTTTTTGGAAATCATTTTTTTAAGGGGTTGGGTCACAAATTTTTAAAAAAAAATTAAAAAATCTAAATATTCTTTATTTAAATGCCAAGTTTTAGATAATTTAACTTCGAGTTCGGGAAGGTATCTCATATCACATTTGGACCATTATTTCCATTGCTGTGGCGAAAATACTGAAGGAAAAATCTGATTTTTTTTGGAAATCATTTTTTTAAGGGGTTGGTTCACAAATTTTTGAAAAAAAATTAAAAAATCTAAATATTCTTTATTTAAATGCCAAGTTTTAGATAATTTAACTACGAGTTCGGGAAGGTATCTCATTCCACATTTGGACCATTATTTTTATTGCGGTGGCGAAAATACTGGAGGTTTATAAGGAAAAATCTGATTTTTTTTGGAAATCATTTTTTTAAGGGGTTGGGTCGCAATTTTTTGAAAAAAAAATTTAAAAATCTAAACATTCTTTATTTAAATGCCAAGTTTTAGATAATTTAACTACGAGTTCGGGAAGGTATCTCATTCCACATTTGGACCATTATTTCCATTGCTGTGGCGAAAATACTGAAGGTTTATGGGGAAAAACAGATTTTTTTTGGAAATCATTTTTTTAAGGGGTTGGGTCACAAATTTTTGAAAAAAATTTAAAAATCTAAATATTCTTTATTTAAATGCCAAGTTTTAGATAATTTAACTACGAGTTCGGGAAGGTATCTCATTCCACATTTGGACCATTATTTTTATTGCGGTGGCGAAAATACTGGAGGTTTATAAGGAAAAATCTGATTTTTTTTGGAAATCATTTTTTTAAGGGGTTGGGTCGCAATTTTTTGAAAAAAAATTAAAAAATCTAAACATTCTTTATTTAAATGCCAAGTTTTAGATAATTTAACTACGAGTTCGGGAAGGTATCTCATTCCATCTTTGGACCATTATTTCCATTGCTGTGGCGAAAATACTGTAGGTATATGGGGAAAAAACTGCTTTTTTTTGGAAATCATTTTTTTAAGGGGTTGGGTCGCAATTTTTTGAAAAAAAAATTTAAAAATCTAAACATTCTTTATTTAAATGCCAAGTTTTAGATAATTTAACTACGAGTTCGGGAAGGTATCTCATTCCACATTTGGACCATTATTTCCATTGCTGTGGCGAAAATACTGAAGGTTTATGGGGAAAAACAGATTTTTTTTGGAAATCATTTTTTTAAGGGGTTGGGTCACAAATTTTTGAAAAAAATTTAAAAATCTAAATATTCTTTATTTAAATGCCAAGTTTTAGATAATTTAACTACGAGTTCGGGAAGGTATCTCATTCCACATTTGGACCATTATTTCCATTGCTGTGGCGAAAATACTGAAGGTATATGGGGAAAAAACTGCTTTTTTTTGGAAATCATTTTTTTAAGGGGTTGGGTCGCAATTTTTTGAAAAAAAAATTAAAAAATTTAAATATTCTTTATTTAAATGCCAAGTTTTAGATAATTTAACTACGAGTTCGGGAAGGTATCTCATTCCACATTTGGACCATTATTTTTATTGCGGTGGCGAAAATACTGTAGGTTTATGGGGAAAAAACTGATTTTTTTTGGAAATCATTTTTTTAAGGGGTTAGGTCGCAATTTTTTGAAAAAAAAATTAAAAAATTTAAATATTCTTTATTTAAATGCCAAGTTTTAGATAATTTAACTACGAGTTCGGGAAGGTATCTCATTCCACATTTGGACCATTATTTCCATTGCTGTGGCGAAAATACTGAAGGTATATGGGGAAAAAACTGCTTTTTTTTGGAAATCATTTTTTTAAGGGGTTGGGTCGCAATTTTTTGAAAAAAAAATTAAAAAATCTAAATATTCTTTATTTTAATGCCAAGTTTTAGATAATTTAACTACGAGTTCGGGAAGGTATCTCATTCCACATTTGGACCATTATTTTTATTGCTGTGGCGAAAATACTGAAGGAAAAATCTGATTTTTTTTGGAAATCATTTTTTAAGGGGTTGGGTCACAAATTTTTGAAAAAAAATTAAAAAATCTAAATATTCTTTATTTGAATGCCAAGTTTTAGATAATTTAACTTCGAGTTCGGGAAGGTATCTCATATCACATTTGGACCATTATTTCCATTGCTGTGGCGAAAATACTGAAGGAAAAATCTGATTTTTTTTGGAAATCATTTTTTTAAGGGGTTGGTTCACAAATTTTTGAAAAAAAATTAAAAAATCTAAATTTTCTTTATTTAAATGCCAAGTTTTAGATAATTTAACTACGAGTTCGGGAAGGTATCTCTTTCCACATTTGAACCATTATTTCCATTGCTTTGGCGAAAATACTGAAGGTTTATGGGGAAAAAAACTGATTTTTTTTGGAAATCATTTTTTTAAGGGGTTGGGTCGCAATTTTTTGAAAAAAAATTTAAAAATCTAAATATTCTTTATTTAAATGCCAAGTTTTAGATAATTTAACTACGAGTTCGGGAAGGTATCTCATTCCACATTTGGACCATTATTTCCATTGCTGTGGCGAAAATACTGAAGGTTTATGGGGAAAAAACTGATTTTTTTTGGAAATCATTTTTTTAAGGGGTTGGGTCACAAATTTTTGAAAAAAAATTAAAAAATCTAAATATTCTTTATTTAAATGCCAAGTTTTAGATAATTTAACTACGAGTTCGGTAAGGTATCTCATTCCACATTTGGACCATTATTTTTATTGCTGTGGCGAAAATACTGAAGGTTTATGGGGAAAAAACATATTTTTTTCGGAAATCATTTTTTTAAGGGGTTGGGTCGCAATTTTTTGAAAAAAAAATTAAAAAATCTAAACATTCTTTATTTAAATGCCAAGTTTTAGATAATTTAACTAAGAGTTCGGGAAGGTATCTCATTCCACATTTGGACCATTATTTCCATTGCTGTGGCGAAAATACTGAAGGTATATGGAGAAAAAACTGCTTTTTTTTGGAAATCATTTTTTTAAGGGGTTGGGTCACAAATTTTTGAAAAAAAAAATTAAAAAATCTGAATATTCTTTATTTAAATGCCAAGTTTTAGATAATTTAACTACGAGTTCGGGAAGGTATCTCATATCACATTTGGACCATTATTTCCATTGCTGTAGCGAAAATACTGAAGGAAAAATCTGATTTTTTTTGGAAATCATTTTTTTAAGGGGTTGGGTCACAAATTTTTTAAAAAAAATTAAAAAATCTAAATATTCTTTATTTAAATGCCAAGTTTTAGATAATTTAACTACGAGTTCGGGAAGGTATCTCATTCCACATTTGGACCATTATTTCCAATGCTGTGGCGAAAATACTGAAGGTTTTTGGGAAAAAAACTGATTTTTTTTGGAAATCATTTTTTTAAGGGGTTGGGTCACAAATTTTTGAAAAAAAAAATTAAAAAATCTAAACATTCTTTATTTAAATGCCAAGTTTTAGATAATTTAACTACGAGTTCGGGAAGGTATCTCCTTCCACATTTGGACCATTATTTTTATTGCGGTGGCGAAAATACTGAAGGAAAAATCTGATTTTTTTTGGAAATCATTTTTTTGAGGGGTTGGTTCACAAATTTTTGAAAAAAAATTAAAAAATCTAAATATTCTTTATTTAAATACCAAGTTTTAGATAATTTAACTACGAGTTCGGGAAGGTATCTCATTCCACATTTGGACCATTATTTCCATTGCTGTGGCGAAAATACTGAAGGTATATGGGGAAAAAACTGATTTTTTTGGGAAATCATTTTTTTAAGGGGTTGGGTCACAAATTTTTGAAAAAAAAATTTAAAAATCTAAATATTCTTTATTTAAATGCCAAGTTTTAGATAATTTAACTACGAGTTCGGGAAGGTATCTCATTCCACATTTGGACCATTATTTCCATTGCTGTGGCGAAAATACTGAAGGTTTTTGGGAAAAAAACTGATTTTTTTTGGAAATCATTTTTTTAAGGGGTTGGGTCACAAATTTTTGAAAAAAAAATTTAAAAATCTTAATATTCTTTATTTAAATGCCAAGTTTTAGATAATTTAACTACGAGTTCGGGAAGGTATCTCATTCCACATTCGGACCATTATTTTTATTGCGGTGGCGAAAATACTGAAGGTTTATAAGGAAAAATCTGATTTTTTTTGGAAATCATTTTTTTAAGGGGTTGGGTCGCAATTTTTTGAAAAAAAAATTAAAAAATCTAAATATTCTTTATTTAAATGCCAAGTTTTAGATAATTTAACTACGAGTTCGGGAAGGTATCTCATATCACATTTGGACCATTATTTCCATTGCTGTGGCGAAAATACTGAAGGTTTATGGGGAAAAATCTGATTTTTTTTGGAAACCATTTTTTTAAGGGGTTGGTTCACAAATTTTTGAAAAAAAATTAAAAAATCTAAATATTCTTTATTTAAATGCCAAGTTTTAGATAATTTAACTACGAGTTCGGGAAGGTATCTCATTCCACATTTGGACCATTATTTCCAATGCTGTGGCGAAAATACTGAAGGTTTTTGGGGAAAAATCTGATTTTTTTGGGAAATCATTTTTTTAAGGGGTTGGGTCACAAATTTTTGAAAAAAAATTAAAAAATCTAAATATTCTTTATTTAAATGCCAAGTTTTAGATAATTTAACTACGAGTTCGGGAAGGTATCTCATTCCACATTTGGACCATTATTTTTATTGCGGTGGCGAAAATACTGTAGGTTTATAAGGAAAAATCTGATTTTTTTTGGAAATCATTTTTTTAAATCAATTTTTTGAAAAAAAAATTAAAAAATCTAAATATTCTTTATTTAAATGCCAAGTTTTAGATAATTTAACTACGAGTTCGGGAAGGTATCTCATTCCACATTTGGACCATTATTTTTATTGCTGTGGCGAAAATACTGAAGGAAAAATCTGTTTTTTTTTTTGGAAATCATTTTTTTAAGGGGTTGGGTCGCAATTTTTTGAAAAAAAAATTAAAAAATCTAAATATTCTTTATTTAAATGCCAAGTTTTAGATAATTTAACTACGAGTTCGGGAAGGTATCTCATTCCACATTTGGACCATTATTTCCATTGCTGTGGCGAAAATACTGAAGGTTTTTTGGGAAAAAAACTGATTTTTTTTGGAAATCATTTTTTTAAGGGGTTGGGTCACAAATTTTTGAAAAAAAAAATTTAAAAATCTAAATATTCTTTATTTAAATGCCAAGTTTTAGATAATTTAACTACGAGTTCGGGAAGGTATCTCATTCCACATTTGGACCATTATTTTTATTGCTGTGGCGAAAATACTGAAGGAAAAATCTGTTTTTTTTTTGGAAATCATTTTTTTAAGGGGTTGGTTCACAAATTTTTGAAAAAAAAATTAAAAAATCTAAATATTCTTTATTTAAATGCCAAGTTTTAGGTAATTTAACTACGAGTTCGGGAAGGTATCTCATTCCACATTTGGACCATTATTTCCATTGCTGTGGCGAAAATACTGAAGGTTTTTGGGAAAAAAACTGATTTTTTTTGGAAATCATTTTTTTAAGGGGTTGGGTCACAAATTTTTGAAAAAAAAAATTTAAAAATCTAAATATTCTTTATTTAAATGCCAAGTTTTAGATAATTTAACTACGAGTTCGGGAAGGTATCTCATTCCACATTCGGACCATTATATTTATTGCGGTGGCGAAAATACTGAAGGTTTATAAGGAAAAATCTGATTTTTTTTGGAAATCATTTTTTTAAGGGGTTGGGTCGCAATTTTTTGAAAAAAAAATTAAAAAATCTAAATATTCTTTATTTAAATGCCAAGTTTTAGATAATTTAACTACGAGTTCGGGAAGGTATCTCATTCCACATTTGGACCATTATTTTTATTGCGGTGGCGAAAATACTGTAGGTTTATAAGGAAAAATCTGATTTTTTTTGGAAATCATTTTTTTAAGGGGTTGGGTCGCAATTTTTTGAAAAAAAAATTAAAAAATCTAAATATTCTTTATTTAAATGCCAAGTTTTAGATAATTTAACTACGAGTTCGGGAAGGTATCTCATTCCACATTTGGACCATTATTTTTATTGCTGTGGCGAAAATACTGAAGGAAAAATCTGTTTTTTTTTTTGGAAATCATTTTTTTAAGGGGTTGGGTCGCAATTTTTTGAAAAAAAAATTAAAAAATCTAAATATTCTTTATTTAAATGCCAAGTTTTAGATAATTTAACTTCGAGTTCGGGAAGGTATCTCATATCACATTTGGACCATTATTTCCATTGCTGTGGCGAAAATACTGAAGGAAAAATCTGATTTTTTTTGGAAATCATTTTTTTAAGGGGCTGGTTCACAAATTTTTGAAAAAAAATTAAAAAATCTAAATATTCTTTATTTAAATGCCAAGTTTTAGATAATTTAACTACGAGTTCGGGAAGGTATCTCATTCCACATTTGGACCATTATTTCCATTGCTGTGGCGAAAATACTGAAGGTATATGGGGAAAAAACTGATTTTTTTGGGAAATCATTTTTTTAAGGGGTTGGGTCACAAATTTTTGAAAAAAAAATTAAAAAATCTAAATATTCTTTATTTAAATGCCAAGTTTTAGGTAATTTAACTACGAGTTCGGGAAGGTATCTCATTCCACATTTGGACCATTATTTCCATTGCTGTGGCGAAAATACTGAAGGAAAAAACTGATTTTTTTTTGGAAATCATTTTTTTAAGGGGTTGGGTCACAAATTTTAAAAAAAAATTAAAAAATCTAAATATTCTTTATTTAAATGCCAAGTTTTAGATAATTTAACTACGAGTTCGGGAAGGTATCTCATTCCACATTTGGACCATTATTTCCATTGCTGTGGCGAAAATACTAAGGTTTATGGGGAAAAAACTGATTTTTTTTGGAAATCATTTTTTTAAGGGGTTGGGTCACAAATTTTTGAAAAAAAATTAAAAAATATAAATATTCTTTATTTAAATGCCAAGTTTTAGATAATTTAACTACGAGTTCGGAAAGGTATCTCATTCCACATTCGGACCATTATTTCCATTGCTGTGGCGAAAATACTGAAGGTATATGGGGAAAAATCTGATTTTTTTTGGAAATCATTTTTTTAAGGGGTTGGGTCACAAATTTTTGAAAAAAATTAAAAAATCTAAATATTCTTTATTTAAATGCCAAGTTTTAGATAATTTAACTACGAGCTCGGGAAGGTATCTCATTCCACATTTGGATCATTATTTCCATTGCTGTGGGGAAAATACTGAAGGTTTATAAGGAAAAAACTGATTTTTTTTTGGAAATCATTTTTTTAAGGGGTTGGGTCACAAATTTAAAAAAAAAAATTAAAAAATCTAAATATTCTTAATATAAATGCCAAGTTTTAGATAATTTAACTACGAGTTCGGGAAGGTATCTCATTCCACATTTGGACCATTATTTTCTTTACTGTGGCCAACATACTGATGTTTTATGACAAAAAACAGATTTTTTTAAAGCATTTTTTTAAGGAATCACTAAAAATAAAGGTTCTTTACGGCTTTGTCCGGAGGGTGTCTCAGCTAGATCAGCGAAGACACCCACCTGGCACTTTAGCGTGACCGTTTGCGGTATATAATGCTATCGATTAATGCGAAAGTTTTATAAACATCGAACATCGATGTCTCTCAACCTCCACTGCTGACGGCTTTTATTATTATTTTTATTTTGGAGCAGAGCAACAGGGGCAGCCGGATCCGGACAGCGAGAGCGAAGTTACAATGGCACCACCACCGCCACCACTTACCTCAACAACGAACCTCAACCAACCGCTGCCGACATCCGCACCGCCGCCACCGCCAACGGGGCAAAGCATAGCGCCATCGGGCATCTTTCCAGGTGAGTTGCTCCTCCTCCTCAGTTCCCCCGCTCAGCTTACAACTTATCCGTGGTCCACCTGCTCACAGGCTCACTGACACCCGGCTGGAACGATCCGCCGCCCCTTTCGGCGGATGCCGTGACCAGCAACGCGAACAACCGACGTCCACGCCTCGATCTTCGCAAGCGCGTGGCCCATCCACTGGACGGCAAGTCGTCCGCGGGCCTAATGGGACTGGGTCCCCAGCCGCCGGACGGAGGCTCACCGCGTCCCGTGGCCATGGTGCCGCCACACCGCCAGATGCCTCAGCCCGATCCCTACAATACGGCCGGCGGCACAGCGGATGCGGGAGGATTCGGTGGCGGCGGCGCCGGAGGACCAAATGCCAATGCCATGCGCCTGCCGCCGCTGGCCCAAGCCGTCGGCATCGATCCCTCCAAGGTTCCGGTGGCCATGGTGCCGCCAAGGCAGAAATAGCAAGTACATTACATAGGTAACGCCCAGATATTATGGGCCTAGGCTAAGGTACTCCAAATCCAACTCACTGTGTTCTCGGGCGGGCTGGAAAATCCATTATTTTTGCTATGTAATCCACTTAAGACACCTCACGAAATACAAAACGCAGATCCTCAAGGGTCCGGCTGCTGGAGCCCCCACAAAAGTCACATTTCTTAGTTATTTAACATGAGCACCAAGTGTATTCAACAACAATTAACAAACAGAAACTGAAAAGGCAACTAACAATCTTCACCAGGCCAACGGAGTGCCATCGTAGTTGACGAAACCGCCGTTCTGCTGCTCGCCCAGCTTGCCGATGGTCTCCACAATCTGGCCCGTGCTGGTGGGCACGTCCAGGGGCGCCGCGGCGCCACCCATGTCGGTCTTCACCCAGCCAGGATGCAGGCTGACGCACATGATGCGCTGCGGATACAGATCGATGCTCAGCGACTTGGTGGCCGCATTCAGGGCCGATTTGGAGGTGCGATACGCATACATGCCGCCATCCGTGTTGCCCTGTATGGAGCCCAGTATGGAGGACATGTTGATGATCGCTGCACGGGCCACGCCCATCGGTTGCGACTCGTTCGCCTTGGCCGCCTTCTTCAGGAGCGGCAGACAGGCGCGGGCCAGCATGATGGGCACCACCGTGTTCGTTTGCAGCGTGTCGATCAGCTCCTGCGCACGGACGGCCGTTATCCTGGCCGATTTGGGCGCAATGCCGGCGTTGTTGAACAGCACATTGAGTCCCTGGTCCTTGGTCACGCCCTCAATGTCGGCAACCAGCTTGTCGTAGGCCTCAAAGTTCCTCAGATCTGCAAGGGGAATTATGGGTTATTGGATAAGTTTGTTTGTTAAGCCCGGAATACTTGCCAATCTCCAGAATGTGGATGTTTGAGTGCTGCTTGGCCAGATCCTCCAGTTCCTGTGTGAAATTAAATTCAAATTTAAATTTGGCGCCTAAAATAACCAATTATCGATATATCCCACTGACTGCTATCGATATTATACGTGTTATCGATTGGCAAACATCTGGGGAAAACATCGGTGAATCGATAGCTTATTTCGCCATCTCTACTACACCACATTCGTACGAAAGTGAGTACAAAAGCTATTGCAAAAAGTTGGCTCCGCTTATTCGAGCTTTCGTTCCGTTCCGCGAGTGCCGAGCCGCTAAAACACGCTCAGTAGTTTTCGATTTTCGACCGCCGCCGCCACATCCAACAGGCCAACTACAACAACATTTACTACCCAACGTTGATCCTTGTTTTCGGCCTTATTTACCTCGAGAAGCTACCAAGAACACAGATAATGGCGCCCGTGCAAGGTGAGTTTGGGGCCGGTAATTCCGGGTTATATAGTATAGTAGTTTTGGTGAGCGGTTCTTGTGGATTGTTCGCGTAGTTTCTGGGGGCGAATGTGAGTCACCAAACCGAGAAACTTACCTTCGCCTGTTCGCGGTTCCGGCAAGTGGTGAACAGATGCTGCGGCGGCTGGGGGAGATTGACCAGGGCTTTGACCAGACCCAATCCCAGTCCCCGATTGCAGCCCGTTATCAGGATGGAGTTCATATTCGGAGTCCTCTTCCAATTCCAATGATCTTCTGCTGCGATCCAAGTTTTCTCCTCGAATCTAATCGCGCACTCGAGATAAAAGCCCACTGTGAGGGTGCAATAAAGGGCGGCACTATTTCGTCTGTGGATTTCACCAGATCCAGATATCAGCCGACTTTATTGGCGTAACACAACAGGCGTGAAAATAGAAACGTAAATTCTGACGGCCGGCTGTGCTGTGTGTTGTTGCGCGGCGGCAGTGTTGCCAACCATCCGCAAGAGTTATCGATACGGCGCATTGCCAAACGTGCGTTTCGAAAAAATTCTAATTGGCATAAGCGGAACTGAATCTCGCCAATTTCTAATCCCAAATCCCCAATTGGAAGAAGCTCCCCCTTCCACATTCCAAGATGGATGCTCCTCTTCGATTGCGCCTCCCCTCCCCTTCTTCTACCCAGCGCTTTCGCCCGCGCTCTCTCTCTTTTCCTCTCTGCTTCTGTTACGTAGCCGTTTATCGGCATGTCTGCCCTTCCACCGCATTCGCAGCATTCCCGGCCAGACCAGCGACGTGTTTGTGTTGTTTTCCTCCGCGACTACGACGAATAGAGTATTTCGTTGCCATTTCTCCAGCTGCCTAGTAATTGAAAAGAGCCGGGGGGCGGGTTTTGACCACCAAGATGAACTTGTTCGCCGCCGTTACGTTCGGGCGGCAGTGCTCGACGATTCTAACGTCTGGCATTCGACAGCAAAGCAAGTGCTCCTCGATAAACGGGCTCAGTTATTGGATTTCCAGTTCCAGTTGTTCCAGCGCACAACAGCGAGCGATGAGCTCGACGGGAACGGGACAGCAGCGAGGATCGCGCGACAGTGCTGGAAGTCCAGTGGCAGCGGGTGCCGGGAGCAGTGCGGCGACCCCCTTTCAGCATCCCCACTGCGACCGGACGGCCATGTACGAGCAACCGGTGCGGAAGATGAGGACCAAAGGAGGTGAGCGTCGATATCGATCACTCCCTCCCGCTTTTTCGGGGGGGTTGGCAACGCGGTCCGATAGCTCGGTTTACCAAGTCTTCTCGTTGTTGTTGCTTCTTGAGGGCTTCTTGTGTTTAACCGACGCCATTATGCAATAACCGTTAGTTGCTCTTATTACTTGGCTTATCGGGTTTCGTACCTGCGGCACGTATTCGCAAAGGTTTTATGCCGGCCTCTGGCTGCCACACATTCGCACCGTCATCGTCAATCGTCATCGCACCCCTTTCCAATCCAACTGGAATCGCAATCACAGTGGGGCCCACAAAAGTAGCACCACTTTGTAGAGTGTCATGCTCAAGTACTTGGTCTGTGCCATCGTCGTGGGCGCCAAAAAGGGCGCATCATCTAAGTATAATGGTCAACAAGGTTATGATTCATATATTCTGTTTTTTAATATTTCAATTTCATAATACCCCTTAGTCATCTACTGATTAACCCATTAAATTTACACGTTTTTTTTGTTAAAAAAAAATTGGCAAGTTTTTAATATGATCACCAAAATTCGGATCCTATTTCCTGTTTTTTAATACTTTATTTTAATATTTTTTTTGCGTACTGACACATGTTTTTATTATTAAAAAAATTTGTCAAGTTTGACCAAAATTCTGATCCTATTTTCTGTTTTGAATATTCCATTTTTGTCATTAAATTATTATTTTCTTTTTTGCATATTGACACATGTTTTCATTAATAAACAAATTTGTCAAGTTTTATATAATATGATCACCAAAATTCTGATCTTATTTCCGGTTTTTTAATATTTCATTTTAATCACTTGATAATTATTATTATTTATTTTTTTGCATACTCACACATGTTTTTTTAAATTAAAAAATGTGTTAAGCTATAAATAATATCCCCCTACAGCTAACATATTTTTAATCAATCAATTATTGTAGTTCCCCACTTAATTCTCCACACAAATACCGCTCTTAAGAGCCCCACTCTTGGCGATTAAAAAACTCTTTTCGATAAGGAAAAATTAAATGTCATTGGAAATATTTGTGTGTCTATAAACGTAACAATTGGTATCAATTTAAATGCCGCTAAAAATCAAGTTTTCTTGTTAAACGAATAATTACCCAATCGATCTTCGTGTCGTCGCTTTTATTTCTAGAAACAATAGGAGAAAATAATATAATATATGCAGTGTTTTGAATTGCAGTTAGGGATATGATGGATTTGTTGGTTGCTCTTGAACGAACAACCCTTTGGCGGAATGTTCGAGAATCGGCTTATGATGATTTCACCATATCAGTGGTCGTATCTGTACTATCTGTGCCTCGTATTCCTATCTATATCTGTATCTCAGACATCTTCGATGACTGCATCATTGCTGCCCCGTCATCGTCATTCAATTCCGCAAATAATTGCAGTGTGTGACGACAAACAACAATTGTACAGCCCCCTGTTTCAGGGCAGGATTGATGGGCCAGGCGATAAGCAGGGGTGTTGGGGCGTAACCATGGCAAAGTGAAATCCAGCGGGTCAAAGCAAACCGAAAGGGGCGTGCGTGGGTGGTGGCCGGGGGGCGTGGCGGGTCGCCGGATGATTGCTCCAGTTTGATTCGAACTCCCTGACCCAGTGGCATGTGGCCTTTGGCACCGCTATCGCCACCTGGCATCTGGAGCGAAGGAGCCTAGAGATTGCTGGGCGCCGATAACGGATTACGGCCTGAGGATTGAAGCAGAAGCAGTCTTGGTCGTCCCTTCCTTCGCTCTGGATGCATCTGTTCGAGTTTGTGCCCGTCTCCCAGCTGGTCGAGGGCGAACCGCGCCACCGGAGGAGCATCTACCGATCAGCCTACCTGGACATTCGACTGCGCGAGGAGTTGGCCCAAGGCAGGAATAGAAACTAGACAAGATATGGGGGTTGTGATTCAGAAAACCATCATCATTTAGCATCTGTGATAAGGGTTTCTAACTAATCTAGATAGTGGTTAGAAGGCAGAGGAAGAATTCTAGAGGTTTTACATGATAATATCAGAGTTCCAACTCTTTTTAGACGATTTACCATCCTGTAACCCAAACAAAAACCCTACTAATAACGTGACATCATTTCAGGAACCTACGACTACGACCTAATTGTGATTGGCGGCGGTTCAGCTGGCCTGGCCTGCGCCAAGGAGGCGGTCCTCAATGGAGCCCGTGTGGCCTGCCTGGACTATGTCAAGCCCACGCCCACCCTGGGCACCAAGTGGGGCGTTGGCGGCACCTGCGTGAATGTCGGCTGCATTCCCAAGAAGCTGATGCACCAGGCCTCGCTGCTCGGCGAGGCCGTCCATGAGGCAGCCGCCTACGGCTGGAATGTGGACGACAAGATCAAGCCCGACTGGAACAAGCTGGTGCAGTCTGTGCAGAATCACATCAAGTCCGTCAACTGGGTGACCCGCGTCGATCTGCGCGACAAGTGAGTGTGCCGCCCTATGGTTTTTGTCCAAGGATCGCCATTAATTTGAGTGCTTTTCCCCCCTCCACCACCCGCGCAGAAAAGTGGAGTACATCAATGGACTCGGCTCCTTTGTGGACGCGCACACGCTGCTGGCCAAGCTGAAGAGCGGCGAGCGCACAATCACCGCCCAGACCTTTGTCATCGCCGTGGGCGGCCGGCCACGCTATCCGGACATTCCCGGTGCCGTGGAGCACGGCATCACCAGCGATGATCTGTTCAGCCTGGAGCGCGAGCCCGGCAAGACC
This sequence comes from Drosophila mimetica, assembly GCA_037075245.1. Taxonomy (NCBI): domain Eukaryota; kingdom Metazoa; phylum Arthropoda; class Insecta; order Diptera; family Drosophilidae; genus Drosophila; species Drosophila mimetica. The sequence continues at coordinate 10,008,292 of JBAMCH010000005.1, forward strand.
TTGGTTGTGGGAGCTGGCTGTAAGTTTACCGCTTAGCTGTGGTGGTGATTGATAACCCATTCGCTAACCATTTCGTTCACTTACAGACATTGGCCTGGAGTGCGCTGGATTCCTGAAGGGTCTCGGCTACGAGCCCACCGTGATGGTGCGCTCCATTGTGCTGCGCGGCTTCGACCAGCAGATGGCCGAGCTGGTGGCCTCCTCGATGGAGGAGCGCGGCATTCCGTTCCTGCGCAAATCGGTGCCCCTGTCGGTGGAGAAGCAGGACGACGGCAAGCTGCTGGTCAAGTACAAGAACACGGAGACCGGCGAGGAGGCCGAGGAGCTCTTCGACACCGTGCTGTGGGCCATCGGCCGCAAGGGCCTGGTCGACGACCTCAACCTGCCCAATGCCGGCGTGAGTGTGCAAAAGGACAAGATTCCAGTGGACTCGCAGGAGGCCACCAATGTGGCGAACATCTATGCCGTCGGCGACATTATCTACGGCAAGCCCGAGCTGACGCCCGTGGCCGTTCTGGCTGGTCGTCTGCTGGCCCGTCGCCTGTACGGCGGAGCCACCCAGCGCATGGACTACAAGGATGTGGCCACCACCGTGTTCACGCCCCTGGAATACGCCTGCGTGGGCCTCAGCGAGGAGGATGCCGTCAAGCAGTACGGTGCCGACGAGGTGGAGGTCTTTCACGGCTACTACAAGCCCACGGAGTTCTTCATTCCCCAGAAGAGCGTGCGCTACTGCTACTTGAAGGCGGTGGCCGAGCGCCACGGCGACCAGCGCGTCTATGGACTGCACTACATCGGACCGGTGGCCGGTGAGGTGATCCAGGGATTCGCTGCCGCCCTGAAGTCCGGCCTCACCATCAATACGCTGATCAACACGGTGGGCATTCATCCCACCACCGCCGAGGAGTTCACCCGGCTGTCCATCACCAAGCGCTCGGGACTGGACCCCACGCCGGCCAGCTGCTGCAGCTAAAGTGGGATTGCAGCTCCAGCCAGCCGCCTGTGGGACGCCGTCGAAACCGAAAACCCCAACCAACCAACGAAGCGCTCCTCCACCCCGAAAAGAATGGTTGTTGCCGCGGCCCAGCGATCGAAGAGTTCCACAGTTTCGAAGTTCCGTTTCAGTTTCCACAATTAACACCACCCATACAATAGCTCTGCGCAAGGGAGGGGCACTGGGCAGCGACGAACGCCACGGGTGGAACTCCAGTGGAACTCCAGTCCCCTGGTTGCGACCAGCCGCCCATCCCACGACTGCTTCGCCGCCGACATGCACTCAAAATTTTGAATTTGTTTGAACCTATGAAATTAACCATGAAAACCCCCGTAATTGTGTGGTTGAAAAATATAATTTTTCACCGACAAAACTGTGTTTTTTGGGTCTTTGGGACTTTTTTACTCGTTATCTAATCGTCGTTAGGTCGTAAACCACTAGTGACGATTGCACCTATTACATACAACTGTTTTGTGATACGTCAATATCTTTGCTTTGGTCAAAATACTGATTATACCCGTTCCTCGTGGAATATAAGTGTATATGATTTTTTTATTTATGTGCAAATGATTGAATTGTCCGTTAGATGGAGCCACTCGGGGTTTTGGTAAAACTATGATTTTTGTGTGTTTTTTTGCTCAAACTCAGCCAAAAATGGTCTTAGATCTAAAAAACAAACTGTTATGGACAGGTAGAACCCTAAGCTCACGATATCCACCACTTTCGGAAAATTTTAAATTTTTAAAAAAGTTTTGATTTTTTATAAGGGGTAACATCACAATTTTTTTAAAAATAAGAAAAAAAATGGCACGCTATATTAGAGAATTATTTCCATTGTTTTGGTCAAAATACTGAGTTTTTAGAGCTCAAAATAAATAAAATAAAATAAAAACGATCCCTATCACTTTTGGCAACATTTAATTTTTTACAAATTTTGGCATTTTTTATAAGGGAACATTTTCAAAAAAAATAAAATTTCTAGGTTTGAATGCCAATGCTTGGGAATTAAATTACGAACTCAAAAAGGTATGGAAAACCATATTTGGACGATTATTTCCATTGTTTTGGTCAAAATAGTGATATTAGAAATATCAGGATCTTGAATGCATTTAACTAATGCCTAATAGGAATTTCCTATACATGGTCTCAGACTATAAATTAAAAATATCATAAATTGTATTTATATTTAATAAATACATTTACGCTGTTATTCATCAGATTAAAAAGAATATTTTTCATATTATTCTATTCCAAAACCTTTTTCGAACAGATTGGAATTCCGTTTTGTTTTCATCCTGAGCAGAAAAATTAAATGTTGACCTTTATTCCACCTCATTTGCCATGCAAAAGGTCTAATTGCGAGTTGACAGGGCGTTAACTGAATCGCCGTTGACCCCAATATCTCGCATTTGTCCTTCAAACTGAATACCTGTGAGCTACCAGCTAAATGTAGACTAATTGTAAATGCAATTTTGGGTGGAATACGGACCATTGGGGCAATTAATCACCTGAGGATAATGGCACCATGGAGAATTTTCACAAAATAAATGTGGAAAGCTTTAAGGCAAACGCTGCGTGTAAACTTGTAATAAAAATTACGCAGAGGATAGATAAAGATCTAACTCTAATTTAAGAACATTAGTAGCTTAAGTTACAAGCGTTCTTCTAGCAAATTACAAAGTAATGTCCCTAAACATTATAAATTTCCGATTCCTGAACATGAAAAAGGAGGAATCAATTGATTTGATGCTTTTTACGACTAATTGAATATTAATTATGAGGTATTTTTGACAGACGGTACTCAATCATTATCATGAACATGGAAAAAAGCGAGAGGGCAATACTGGGATGGGCTTAACATACATACAATCCCTGCCAGTGAGCAATCTCCGTTGATATTTTCTAGTACATTTTTATTTTTGTTTTCCTATTTCGCGTATTGAATAACTCCTTTGTTTTGAACAACTTCAAAGACATTATTTTCATTTACAACTGCCCCCAGCGCTGGCGCCTCTCTGCAGCTGCTGATCCTGCTCCTGCTCCTCATCCTGCGGCTCGTCCTGCTGTGTCTTTGTGTCCGTTCGTTTACTTAAGTGGGGAGTCGAAGAGCAGAGTTTAAAAAAAAACATTAATTAGTTATTAGTTTAGATCAGATGCTCGGATCGTCGCCTAGATGGCCACGCTCTGCTTGGCCTCGTTCTCCCGCTGCTGCTTGTTGACCGCCGATATGCACTTGGCCATGGTGGGCGAGGCGCGCGAAATGGCGTCGGTCATGAAGTAGTCGCGCAGCTCCTTTAGCTTAACATCGATGGGGCCGCCGCCGATGGATTTGCTCTGTGAATGGAAGCAGTTAGTTGTTTTTCAAAGAGTTCTTTCCACAAAACTTACAGCGCCCGCTGCTCCAGCCTCGCCGGCTGGCTCCAGGTGTCCCAGGCGCGTTAGATGCGGCGCCACATCCTCGAGACGGTTGCGCAGCTCGTCCAGGTTGTCGTACGGCAGCGGCTTGCCCACCACCTCGGACAGAGCGCGCAGTATCTTCCAGTCCTCGCGGGCCATGCCCGGCGGCGACACACCCGGCAGCGTCTGCTGGGGCCTGCCCTCAGTGTTCACATAGATGGCCTGCTTCTCGGTGTACGCAGCACCCGGCAGCACTGCGTCGGCAATGGCGGCACCGTTGTCGCCGTGCGAACCGATGTACACCACAAAGCAGTCCTTGGGCAGCTGCTCGCGGGTCACCTTGCCGGCGTCGGCGTTCAGCAGGAACAGCACCTTGGGCTGCGCCTTCAGGGCGGCCTGTGCTCCGGCCTTGTAGCCCACATCAAGGGCGCCCACCTGGGCGGCGTTGGTCTGCAGCACGTTGAAGGGGTTCCAGTCCTGCAAGTGCAAGTGATTCAAGTTATTCAAATTCATTCTAGAAAAGTACAAAGTCGGCAAACTCACCGGCTTCTTCAGCTTCTTGCAGTAGTCGGCCACGGTGGCATGGATGGCGGCGCCATCGGCACGCTCCAACAGCTCGGCGCCAATGATGATGGCCGGCTTCTTGGCCGCCTCGAGGACCTTGGAGAAGGCATGCGCGCCCGAGCACACGTCCTTAACCAAAGCGGCATCGGCGCCCAGGTTCTCGTGCTCGTAGGACAGATCGATCTTGGGTCCAATCGAGGCGATCTGCAGTTCATTGTGGACGTACGCCTTGCGCAGACGCGTGTTCACAAGGGGAGCCTCGTAACGGGGATTAGTGCCGACGAGCAGGACGGCGTCGGCCTCCTCCAAGCCGGCGATGGTGCTGTTCAGCAGGTAATTGGCCCGCGAATCGGTGCCGCCCTGGATGAAGCCCTGCTCGGTGGCGACCGCCTCGCTGCCCAGACGGTTCAGCAGATCCTTGAGTGCCACCTGAGCCTCCAGATCGGCCAGCTGGCCGGAGATGCCGGCAATCTGTCCGCCGGCCGCCTTGACGGCCTTGGCCACCGCAATGAGGGCGCCCTCCCACTCCACCGCCTGCAGTTCGCCGTTGGGCATGCGCACCATGGGCGTCACCAGGCGCTGGCGCTTCAGACCGTCGCAGGAGAAGCGCGACTTGTCGGCCAGCCACTCCTCGTTGATGTCCTCGTTCTCGCGCGGCAAAATGCGCAGCACCTCGTTGGTGCGCGTGCTGACCACAATGTTGCTGCCGACGGCGTCCAGCACATCGATGCTGCTCACCTTACGGATCTCCCAGGGACGAGCCACGAAGCTATACGGCTTGTTGGTCAGCGCTCCCACGGGGCAGAGGTCAATCACATTGCCGGAGAGCTCGGTGAGGAAGAGCTTCTCCACATATGTGCCGATCTGCATGTCGTTGCCACGGCCAGTAGTGCCCAGATCATCCACGCCGGCAATCTCGGAGGCGAAGCGCACACAGCGGGTGCAGTGGATGCAGCGCGTCATGATGGTCTTGACCAGCGGTCCGATGTCCTTGTCCTCCACGGCGCTACAGGCAAGAGGTAAAGGTTAAGTTGTCAGTGCCTAGTTATACGATAAAAAACCCACCGTTTGCCCGTGTAATTGATGTCGGTGAAGCGAGATCGATCGGATCCAAAGGCCATGGCCTGATCCTGCAGATCGCACTCGCCGCCCTGGTCGCAGATGGGACAGTCGAGGGGATGGTTCATCAGCAGGAACTCCATGACGCCCTCGCGCGCCTTGCGGGTCAGATCGGAGTTGGTCTTGATGCGCCAGCCCTTCATCACGGGCATGGCACAGGCGGCCACCGGCTTGGGGCTCTTCTCCACCTCCACCAGGCACATCCTGCAGTTGCCGGCGACCGCCAGCCGCTCGTGGTAGCAGAATCTGGGTATCTCCACGCCGATCTGGGCAGCTGCCTGTGGATTACATGCGGGGAATGATAAGCGATTAGAAAGGCGGATTCTCTGGACACCATTTCCCACCCACCTGGAGCACAGTGGTGCCGGGCAGCACCTGCACGGGAATGTCGTCCACGAAGACCTCGATCTTCTCGGGCGCCTTCGCCGGCGTCTGGGCCACCATGGCGCTGGTGCGCACCGCCCGGCTGGCCATCTGATGTGTGGGCGAGCCCAGAGCGCCCAGCGCCTTGACTAGCGGTGCCCGTATCATATTTTCTGCAACGAGATGAGATGGTAACCAATCGTAGCAGCCAAAAGGAAATTACATAAGTGTTTTGGTACGCTGGTTGGGTCAACACCGCCCGTGTATCGATTGCTGGTGATGCGCGCGCCTCTTGGAAGGCTGCTCCTTCACTTCACCGCAGGATTTCCACTCAAGGAGGCGGCTTTCGGGGCCGCAAAAGTGCACGAAAACCTACCGAAATGCTGGAAAATATTCCTGTGTGGAGCTCTTAATGCGGAGACAACTTTTTTTATCGGTTTGCTTTGACAGTCGGACCGCGTTGCCAACTGCCGCGTTGACAGCTGACCGACGGCGCTGATTTATCGGCTTACTTAATTACCAATTCATTTGTAATTAATGCTCTGGCCGGAAAGTGCAAAATCCCTGAATATTACCCCTATAATTTTCAAAATCTGTTTGTATTTTTGAGAAACCATTTGATAATCTTTCTTATTTTCCATAGTGTAGTTGGCAACGCGACTGCGGCCAGCTGTTCAATCGTTGTTTGGCCATTCACCTGCTAGCGCGTTCACCTTTCAAATTCAAATTACAAACCAAAGTTGGCGCCAATTAACGGTTTTTTGATTTTACCAGATATTTGAAATAAATATGTTAAAGTTTTAACAATTGAATCTTTATAAATCATGCGGTTATATGGGGTATATATATTTTTGCTTATCCTTTAAAATATACTTTTATTCATATTTTTTTATATAACCTACATAAAATAGCAACAAGTAATTTTATTTAAACAAAGGAGCTTTCCTAAGCTTTAAAATAAATATTTGTAAAGATTCCAAAAATAAATGACCATAAAAATGTAAGCAAAATATGAAAATTTGTAAGTTCTGTAAGGCAGCCAAAGTTAACTTGTTTTTAAAAAATGTATTTTTAATATTTGTTACAACGAAACCTTTTACAACAACTTCATTATCAGTTAACACACATTCATATATTTGGTCAGGATCTTCCGCGGAATTAATCATCGCATAAATTACCGGCTTACCCGTGCTACGCAGCTCTCCCGCGCTCATGTCACTACACAGAAAGAAAATGTATAATGTATATGAAAAATACTAATAAGGTATGTTCATTTGGTTTATGATTTTACCTGGCTATTTGGATTAGAATCCATTTTGATCTTATTTTATAGATTATATTTTAAATATTATAATATAGTATTTAAAAAAAAAATATTGTAATTTTATTTTAGCTTAAAATTAATATTTAAATATTTTTCATATTAATTTAAAATATTATAAAATATTATAGTATAAATAAAATATTTTAAAATATTACAATAAAAACAAAATATATGGAAATATTTTAAAATATTATAATAATGTATATATATTACCCATAATATATTAAGCTGAAAAATTATATTTTTCAGAATTCAAGACAAAAACTTTTATTTAGAAAACAAAATGTGATAAGTTTGGATTCTTCTCCGTGTAGGAGCAAAAAATATGAGGCCCCTCAGAAGACTGAAAACTGGTTGCGACAACTTTCGTTGCGGCCGCCGAAGAAGTCGCCCCGTTGCGGCCAAGTCAGTTGTTAGTTGGCGTTTTAACTCCGCTCGAGACGGTCGTGCATCGCAACAGAGCCCCCATACCGTTTTATCATCTGTAAATAACCGAAAGAAAGGTGCGCGCATGCGCATGGAAAGCGGCTAAAGCGGCTAAAAGCGGGAAAAGCGGCTAAAGCGAGTGGCTCATTCGTTCGTTTGTGTTCTGCAAGACGGAGCGTGAAGTGCGGCATTGTTTGCATTTTGTTTTGTTTTTGTTTTCGTACTGTGTTTTTAACCAAATATGCGGATAAATATGCGGAAAACCTAATCTGCCCAAAAATCGTAACAATAAGTGAGCTGCTGGCCATATCGATTACATCGAGCGGTTTTATATGTGACACTTTTCCGCGGCGCAGAAAACAGGTTGCCATTGTAGTGAGCCAAGTTAGCCAAGTTAGGGTTTTTTTTGCCTGGTTCACCTGTTGGCCAGTTCACCTGGATCCCCGGATCATGCGGTCTTAGTGTTTTTTGAGCTCTTTCCCTTCGGATTTTTGCGATAAAGAAAGCTGCGGTGAGAAGCTGAAAGGCCTGCGAAAGGAGCGATCCGATCCAAGTGCAGGTCGGGATTCCAAAACCCTGATCCAGAACCAGGATGTCGGACATCTACTACTGCAGCAACAGCCAGGTGAGTTCTAGTTCAGGCCAATTACTACCGATGGTCGGTGGTCGGTGGCCGTTGGCCAGGAAATGCGGCTAATTCCAGCGGGCAGTAGTTAAACTTAATCAGAGGTCTGAAAGTACACATTTCTCCGGTTTCTAATTGGATTATTAACCGAACTTGGAACTTTTCACTGCGACCATTTCGCATGCCTTAAGTATCGCAAATTATATCTCTACAGGTATTTATCTTTTAATTAAAAATCGGGCCAAGTGTTTAGCTAAATCACAAGCCAAAAAGCTCACATTTCTCAGTTATTCTCTTCTTAATGTTAATTATTCAACATTTTTTTATTTATAATATCTGAAAATTAATTATTAAGTAGTTTTCTAAATTAATTTTTTTATAAAAATTTAAAAAATATATATATATTTAATTTATTATAAAATGCTAATGAAAAAAGCTTAAAAATATTTGAAAAGATATATATTAAAAAAGGTAAAATAAATTAAATGCAAAAAAAAACACAAAAATATTAAAATATTTTTTTTTTTAATTTTGTTGTATTTTTTTGTTTTGTTTATTCAATTTATTTTAAGATTAGAAAAATACAACTTATTAAAAATTGTAAAGCTTTTGTATTATTTTTGATGACCGTTTGTTCTTAAAAGAATATTAATTTTTTAATAATAGATAAGAATGTTTTTACAGAAATTAAAAAAAATTTCAAAAAATTTAATCGATCGCAAATTTAATTTGTAAATGGTTTTATCCACTGAGTGATTTATAAATTCCCGCAGATTATTTAAACCAATTTATTTATTTAACAGTGAAAGCATTTAAGATTTCTTTTGTTTTAAATACAGAACGTTTCGTTTGTAAATCCCTTATGAATCGCTGGAAATTTATTGATAAAATTTCAAATTCGAATACTTTCAATACAATTGGTTGAAAATACCCTATAATGCAGGCACGTAAGATAATGTAAACCTCTCCCTGAGCCCAGGGGCCAAAAATCAAGTGCATTGTTTCGACATTTCCCAGACAATAGTGGCATATCTGTGGATTCCTGGGGGCCTGGGGGCCATACCATACCATTACCATACCTCGCCATGCCTTCAAAGTGGCTTTCAAAATTCCACAAACTATTGGGGATTCTTAAAAGGGCAACAATCTGCGGTCATTATTTTCTGTTGTTTTTTTTTTTGGCTTAGTTTTCTTTGGTTTATTTTTGGTCACTCGACTTAAACGGCTTTCCAATCGCTGTCATAATTGGAAATCGCTGAGCAGCCATAATTAATGAAACAAAAGTAAAAGCGTCGTTCAAAACAGTAACTGTTTGGGGTTTTGTCGTGCTGCGGATTTTATTGCATAATGCTGCACTAGTCGGCGATATCGGTAACCTGCTAACGATTTCCAATCAGTAACGGCATCGCAGCATCCAATATTACTCTATATGCAGCTAGACGTGGGCACAGTGGTCACTGCTAGTTAACGCCCCCCTAATGAAAGTCCATTAATTATTACGGTCGTTAAGACAGTTGGTATAGTAATTAAATTAATTAATTAATTACTAGGTGGAGAATAGTCATTTCCCTTTATATTTCCTTTCCATAAAATACAGCTTTATTTATTATGAAATTATTATTATTTTTATTCATTATGAGATGTTTTTATACAGTAGTTTTACTGTAATGAAATCAAATGTATCCTACCACTATTTCAATAGATTTATAGACTGTTTAAAATATTCAGGAAATTTCTGTGGATAGAAGAAGAGACAAGTTTGTTTAATGTTTGACGAAGGTTCAGAAATGGATGGTATATTTATTAGTATTTTCCTAAAAATGTAGTATTTACTAAATCAATTAACTATAACGACGAAATTAATATCTACAAAATAATTAAATATATTTTTTTTACACTAGTTTTACTGTAGTGCTTTATATTTTTGGTCATGATAATAATTTTAATAGATTTTGGAATGATATCAAATTGATCCTCCATAGAAAAACAAATTCAATATGAGATATGGTGAATTCTACCTTATTTAACATCAATAAAAAATCGATATGATTAATGTAAAACTTATGATTTAAACATATCAACTTGATATTTTTTCATATTAGTTATTCTATTTTAAACTACCAAATGTAGTATTTTTTGAACAAATACTGAAAAATTAGATAAAAATAACCTTTTTCATATCAAAATGATATGAATAACTTGCACATTTCAATCTAATGTTTTACCAATTTTTTCAATATTTCAATAGATTTTGTGAGTTGTTCACCCTTAAAGCGAGCACTGTACTTGGAATGTGACCCACTGTGTGTGCGCCTTGGCTACTGTAAAATTTATGGAAATTACAAGGCCGCGCCCCCTTTTCGGCGCAGGGGGCGCAGCATCCCCACACACACAAACACACTCGCACACATAGAAAGACAGAGAGCAGCGACTTCAGCTGCGTTTAAGTGAAAGTGCGTCCCGTTATAAGCCAATTTTGACTTAGTAACTTACTTTTGCCGCTCGCTGTTGTTGTTATTAAAATTGTTGCTTTTGCCTCGGGCGCTTGGCTGTAAAAATCTGGCCCGCCTTACCAAAAGAAATCAAAAGTTTTGCCACACGCAAAAAATATTATGGTCTTGGATTCAAATATTTATTGGACAAAATATGATTCTAGAAAACTAATACTTTTTATTTTTCAATTATAAAAGTATCAGATGTTGTTATTAGATGTTTAAAATTTTTAATAAATATATAAGAAATTATAAAAATATTATAAAGTTTTTTGGCAATCATTAAAATATTTTAAAATATCAAAACAACATTATTTTTTATTCCAAAATGTTTAAAAATTTTTTAAAGAAAAGTACAAAATTTGTTTCAGTGCAGAGTGCGTTGTCGTCTCCGCAAATCTCCAGTCTTCAGTCTTCTCTCTTCTGTGATTTTAATTTGCAGCTGTTTTCATGCAAAAATTTCGGTTTGTGCTGCTTTTCTTTATTATGATTTCCCTCTTGTATTTTGTATTTTGTATTTCTCCCAGCCGTCAACAACTGTTTTTAGTGTTTCAGTGTTTTAGTGGCGTGTATAAATTTGTTTGTGAAATGAGTCGTTGAATGCTGTTTGTCGCTGTTTCTCTTTCTTTTGTTTTCTTGGCTGATGAGAATTTTTCGAAAACAAAATATGCCGCCTTTAACAATAATAGTGATAGACTGGTGACTAAAACCGAAGAACGAATATCTAATGCTCTTCGAATAAAATACGAAAAATATGTTGGTCAACTGATAAATATATAATATTTATTTAATATTTTTTAAATATTTTTATTTAATTACCATATAAGATCAATGTGGGACATAGACAGAAAAAAATTGTCAAATGATAAAAATAACATGTAACAACTGTATATTTTTTAAATATCAAGTTTTTCATATCATTTTGATATGAAGAAAGATTATTTTTATCTAAATTTGGTATTTTTAAAATAGACTCACTGATATGCTAAAATATAAATATATATTATTATGTATGAGCTTTTTATTGATATAAAATAATATAGAATTGACCCAATTTCATATAGAATTTTTTTCTATGCACTAGAAACAATTAAAATCCTAATTCTGTTTATTGTAAAAAAATGAAACTTTTTATAAAATCCTAGTTCCTCAAATTTTCTTAACTTGATCTATCTTATTTCAAATGTTAACAAAATAGGCAAAATTCAAACAAAAGTGTAAGCAAATCCATTGTTTAAATAAATAATTTCCACATGAGGACAATTTTAGTAAATTGTCTCCACCAGAAGTTGGGTTCTAATGGGCTCGCTAAGTGAGCCAAGGCCATGGAGTACGAAAAAAAAGGCATTTGAAAAGCATTTGTTAAGGGTATTATTCACCATATGAATTTCTGCACCAAGGTTTTTGGCTTGACCAAAGTTTTCCTCGCTTGTTAGTTGTTTATTGTTGGTTGTTAGTTGTTGTTTGTTAGTTGTGGCTTGTTGCAGGGCGTGTGTGCTTTAAATAGGGCCCCTAAATTGTCGTTGTTGTTGTAATTGTTGGTGTTGGCCGCCAAAGGCAAACAACGACTATTGAGCAATTTAGAGTTTATGCTGTGATTGTTGTGGGTTCGTTTCGTTTTCTTCTCTTATAAGTCCGCCCGCTGTAATTTAAGCTCCGATCTCTAGGAATACGTATACGTATGCATAAATACAGCTTGTCGCGAAAAAATAGGTTAGGTGAAATGTCAAAAATGGTGTTGAACTCTAAAATAGAACGAGAAGATGGGCAGAGAAATTTATTTTTATAAAAGCTGCATAATTACGCCTATTAATTGAGGATTGATATAGTGAAATGTTCCGTTTTTGGAAGTATACCTAAACTTTTTTTTAAATATCTTCTGTATTTTTATATTACATTTTGTATGTACATATGTGTCAAACTATGTATTTTAATAACATTAAAATTAATTTTTTATTTTTTAAATTTGACTGGAATGTATAAAATATCATTACTTTAATGAAAAACAATTTTCAAAAATGTTTATGAATTAAATTGAACTGTAATATTTTAAATATCTTTAATTTAATGAAGATGCCAATAGGAATTTTTATATTATATGTGTATGGTCCAAACTATGTATTTATTTAAATAATATTAAATAAATAATAAAATTTAATGATAATTCTTTTTTAATATTTAAATTTAACTGGAGTATTTTAAATATCTTTAATTAAATAAAAATCTTTAATTAAATATTACATGTTGTAAAATAAACATTTTTTTTATAAATTTAACCATTTTTGGAGTCACAAAGAAAATTATAACTTTATAACTTCTTTAATTTTCCCTCCAAAAGCCCTATAATGCTGGCCACAACTGTGCGTCGCCATGTGTGTGTGGCCTGGCATTCCAATAAGTCCATGGGTCTAGTCGGGGTCTGGAGTTTGGGCTTGGATTTGGATTTGAGTTTATGCGCCAAAAAGTGATTGCAGCGACAACAACAAACTCGTTTGGCTTAGAAACAAACGCAACAACTTTCAGTTGTCTGCCGACTTTGCTTTGCGGCTATTTTTTTTCTATGTTTTTCTATGCTTATCTGACTTGTGGGGCCCCATTATTGTCTTAGCTATTTTCGGTTTTCGTTAGCGATTTTTTTCCCTCACTCTCTTCTTGATTTTCTCACCTTTTTGCACAATCACCAGAGACACGAGAAATAGCCGATGCCATAAGTGCAAAATAAAAACCAGGAGCTTTTAGCCCAAAATATTCCTTATTTGTTCGAACTCTTTGAGAACCAGTTTTAAAAATGTTCTATTCCGAAATGCAGAATTTTTTATATTTATATTTTTTTATATTTTATATTTATTATTATAAAAAAAAAACGGCGAAATATTATTAACCACTTTTTATTTATTTTTTTGATACATTTTTTTATTGGCATAAATAAATATATTATGTATTTAAATATTAATACAGTATTTCATTTGGAAAAAATGATCCAAAACCTTTAAAAAGTGTGAAAAAAACAACAAATATAATTAAAAACTCTTTAGTAAGCCACAGATTTGCCTATTAGCCATTTTTATCTGTCTCTCAGCTGCGTTTTTCACTGGCTGTCACATTTTGCAGTCATCTGCAACAGGTTCACCTTACCAAAGAGATCCAACAGCGACAAAAAGCCAGCAGCAACAATATGAAATAAAATGTTGTTGCCATTTGGCCAAATGCCACAGCGCAACAACCACTTTGGATTGGTAGAGAAGCAGAGTTAACCCTCTTAGATGTTCCAATAGTTTTTAACCCACACTCTACGGATTAAAATAGATTGGATTATAATAGTTTGTAAACTATCATCTAACTATTAATTGTATTTGGTACCTTTGGGATTTTTAATGTTTTAATTGTTCAAGTTATAAAGATACTGAAAAAATATTCTTATGAATTCTACATATTGTTAAAGTCATGTTAACTAATTATTAAATATTTACAACTAATTGTTACAGATAGCATTAAGTCACGGTCTGCAGTGGGTTAAGCTGAGCTTGATTTTTCTGCTGTCTTGGTCGCAATCAAATATTTTTGAATCGACCTTTTGACAGAGCAAAGTAGCAAATCATTAAAGCAGTAAAGCGGCTAAGCAGCGGAAAAAAGTGCACTGAAAAAAATGTATATGTATTTTTAATTGAAATATAATAACGATATATATTCCTTTTATACGCAAATATTTAAATTAATATTTGTTTAAAATAAAGGATTTTTTTAACTTCAAAAAAAAAGTAAGGTAAATAAATATTATTACCTATTTATTATTTATTCCTTACCAATATTTCATTTAATAACCTCATTATAAAAAGTAATTCCTTATAAAATTTACTCCAAACATTTGATTTCCTAATTGTTCTCTGTGTACATTTAGCGCTTCCGTTGTGAGTGCAAGAGAGAGAAAAGAACTTTCTCCTACTGCTTGCATTTTTTCGTCAAATGTCATTGAAATAAATTAGAAGCGAAAGGGGTGGAGAAAGAAGGGAGAATGGGGAAGAAAAGAAGGGGAGACAAAGCCAACAATGACAAAAGCCACAAAAGAAGAGTCTGCGCTCTCAGAAGAAAGTAGCACAAATCTTCAAGCTCGCCACTCTCCAGTTCTTCATTTTTTTTTGCCGCAGACTCTTATTAGCAGGGATTTGTGTGATTATTTTTTCCAATTTATACTGTAATTACATTTTTTATTTAATTTATTTATATGATTTACACTGTTTAAAGAATTCATAAATTGTAGAAGCAGTTCAAAAAACGCACTGCTTGCAGCCTTGAACCAGTGACGTCAGCGGCGTGGGCAAAATCATTTTTAATTTTTTTGTTTTTTTCAAGGCGTGTTTTTTGTGATTTTTATTCGCTTTTGTTTTCTTTTTAGACGTTTACCTTTTCTGGCATTTTCCTGCTGCAGTTGGCCGACCAAAATAGTTGCAAAATTTCAATTAAATATGCTAATCTCAGCGGAAATTAACTGATTTTTTTGTATTTTTGGGAAATTGTGGGAATGCCAAAGTTAAGATTTTAAATTGCGAAAATAAACATTTCGAGGTTGCCTTGACAAGAGAAATGAGCCGTGGGATTTGGACAGATGTCATTATCTTTTCCAATAAAAGTAATTTATTTCTAAAAAAAATTTAAGGCTTAAAAATTGTTGGTTATTACCAACTATGACTGCAAGTTCGCAAAAATCTTCGTAAAAAAAATAATTTCAAGTTATAAAATGCTATGTACCTACATCAAATTAATTTAATGCACATAGTTTGTTGTAGAACCCGGTTCATCAACCGGGTTTTTCTCTTTCTTCTGTCTTTCCTATTTATTTATTATTTATTTATGCTAATTCCTAAGCTAATCTTTAAAATCTACTTTGGTTCCCACATAATCGCAGCCATGGCACAGCAATCCCATTCCCATTTTGGCCCGAAGAATCGCATTCTGAATAGACAATTCTTCGGCCTAGAAGAGAGCAGAAGGCCAGAGTGGGAGGGGCAGAAAGGGAGGGCGATAGGTGCGGTGGGCAAAAGGAAAACAAACGAAAAAATGTCCAAGAAAGCGCCCAGCGGCATTCCAATGATCGATTTTTTACGTACGTTTAAGCTGAGAACTTTCTACTTCATTTGGAATTCACAACAAAGCCGGGGATCCAACTTGAAAAGCTGTCATGGTACACTAAAAAAAATAGTAATTAATAAAGAAATAGATTTGGTATGCAAAGGTACGAATAATTTGTAATCAAATATAAATAAATTAAATATAAATAAATAAATATAAATTACTTTAATATTGTAATCAAATAAATAATAAAATAATTAAAACTTCTATGTTCTTAAAAAAAAAACTAAAAAAAAAAATTCAAGACCTAAAGTTTTTAAGAAAATAAATCATAAAGCTGTCCAACCACTTTTCCCCGTGTATCCCCTCGCTGGATTGCATTTTGATTTGCAATAATTGGTGTGGCTTGCTAGTTGTGATCGTAGGCCGTCGAGTTTACGAGTGACTCACTGCGACTTCACCCACTTTAACTGCGAAGAGGCACACACCCAGAAAGTGCTGGCAACCCAGTTTCCAAGTGGCCAGAAAATCGGAGAATCGGTCTCAGTCACGTCGTCGTCACCGATTGCTGGTTAAGACCCCGCTAAACCCAGAGCCATCTATCGGGCAACGCCATCTACGCTCTACGCGTACTCTTTACCGATCCAATCCAATCCGATCCGATCCAAGCTGATCCGAAAGATAATCCACCACGCACGTACCCATGCACTTGGGAAGAGTAAAATATGTGGTCAAGTTTTTTAAAAAGTTTGGAGTTTTAAAATGGGTTCTGTATTAAAAGTTTAGAAGAGAACGATTTTTTTTTAATTTATATATTTTTTTTCCTTTTAACTTTTATAATTTATTTATTATTATATTATGCAAATATTTTTGCGAACTCGATGTCATAGTTGGTTATATCCAACAAATTTTAAGCATTTCAACACACTTCACTTGGGGAGTGAACCCATCACTTTTTAGTTTCTAAAGACCTTTGGGCGGTTTTTTTTTAATGTATATATATTTTTTTGTACTTTAAAAGTTAATTTATTATTATATTATATTATATTATACATTTTTGTTATGTAGATTTCTTTTTTTTTTTAGTTGTTATTATAGAACCGCTACCTTTTTTACCTTATAAGTGCCTTGAAGCGATTTACAATATTTAAATTGGGTAATAAAATAAGAAGTAAGGTATTTAATTTTCAATTTCTGTAATAAAAGTATCTTTCTATATTCATTGTATTGGATAAATCCCCATGAAACTTAAGATCACTTGAGTAGACCCCAATTTTTTCCAGTGTATGCTGGAGAGAGCGGGCGCGCGACAGTTGCAGTGGCAAATGCTCCTTGAAGGGGTCAAAGCTGTTCGCTTTTATCTTACGGCTGAAGTCGCCTTGTCGTCGGATTTGTTTTTTTTTTTTTTGTGTTAGCCACCTGGGAGGAGGAGGAGGGTTTATTGTTCAGCTGCAGCTTTCCCCCGTTCGTTCGGCAAACGTTCCGTTATTAATTCGTCACGATTGAGTGGCAGCTGCGACTGAGAAAACCGAGAAAACTCAAAGGAAAACAGAGTCTGCGGCGGCGGCTGCTTGAAGGGAAATTAGTGAAAAGCTGTCACAGCTGCCGTTTCTACCGTTCCCTTCTTCCTCCATTTCCGCTCCATTCCCGCTCCATTCCATTCCCACTCCATTCCGCCCTGTTCCCACTTTGTGGGCCGCACGTGTCTCCACTTCTAAATGCAAACAATGCACTCGACACACGCGGTGAAATGTGATATCTCGGTGCTCCTAACTCAGCGAACTGGACTTGGAGCCAAGTGATCGGTCTGAAACTTGACCAGAGGGTGTATTATGCCGCTTACGCATAAATATGTTGGCATCGGGGGGGGTTCCTAACTCTGGTAACTTGGCTGCCCAATGGTCTAACGAGAGGAAATTCGAACCTCAAGCGTATTACCCACTACAGATCTATCTGGTCTTAGGTTTCCTGCTTATTGCATAAATGCAGGGGGGCGTATGGTAACTTGACCCAGAGTTGCTGTGATTATATAGCACTACTATCAATTGCGAAGTAAACTCTTAAACTGGATCTATAAGTTATGTTTATGTAATACAGAAGTCTTTTCTCTATAATTTTATCTCAAGGTAAACTATTGAGTTATTAAACTTCCCAAGTCGATTAGCTTAAAGATTTCCTAGCTGAAAGCCAAGATATAGTGGGAACCAGGGACAAAGAAGCAATTTTCAGCCACAATTTTCGCTATATAGGGCTGGCATTGTAACCGCATTTTATTAGCCCAATTTGTAGGATCCATATACCATTGTTTCTGCCTGATGTTGCGCATGGCTATTTCCCCCTTGTAGCCTTTTTTAATTGTTCTGTGGAAACTCTTACTCGCAACATGGGCTCATAATAATGCGAATAATCATAATGCACAGTTGCCAGATGTTTGGGAGCCGCGTTTCGTTTTCGCTTTTCTTTCACACGGGCGACTAATTAGGAAAATTCGCCGCCCGAAGGGGGGGGGGGATACCTGGGAGCCATCGAGTCGATGGCGACTGTTTTGAGTTCGCCTCAAACATGTTTGCCGAAACGTGTTTGCAGCGGCGGCAGAAGCAGCAACAAAAACACTTTCATTTCCAGCTGCATCGCCTTGGCTTTGAAAATGTACAAAAACAGCAAAAAATTGTGTATTTTCGACTGCAATTGGCATGAAAAAATTCGCTTTCGCTTTGGTGCAATGCCAAACCAAAAACCGAAACCAAAAAATGCGAAGCTTCTTCGCTTTTTCCTCGAATGACACTTGTCGATGTGGAAATGAAAATGGAAATGGGAAAACGAGTTCGTGGCCCCAGTCTTTTGAACTCTGCCACATATCGAAAGCCCAAGAGTCCCCGACTTCAGACTGGTTGACCTTATGCTCTTCGCAGCGAAGCGAAGAAAGTTGCAGCGAGATTTTTGGAATTTTGTATTCGGTTTTGTGTTGAAAAGGAAAGTGCGGCTGATGACCGAATTCAACGGGCGCCCTTGCCATGAGATGTTATTGATTGGGTGATACTTAAAAATATGTGCGAGAGCTAATCGAGGGGAGCTACCGTTTTCGATTTCCCTTTTCTAACTAGCACATTCAATATTTTCGATCAATAGGTTTACAGAAGCCCACATACCAAATCTCAAGCTCGGAACCCCCCGCAAATCTTAGTTAACAGAGAACAGTGACCGAATTGGGTGATATTTACAAATATATTCGAGAGCTAATGGTGGGGAGCTACCGTTTTGAAATGGGTTCTGTCTTAAAAGTTTAGAATAAAATATTTGTAGTTTCTAAAGACCTTTAGGAAGATTTTTTTAAATTTATATAATTTTTTGCTTTTTAGGTTAGGTTTAGGTTTTTTTTTACTTTTATAATTAATTTATTATTATATAATGCGAACATTTTTTGATCTCGAGGCCATAGTTTGTTATAAACAACAATTTTTAAGCATTTCAACACACTTCACTTGGGGATTTCCCCTTTCTAACTAGCACATCCAATATTTTCAAAATCCCCTTTGACGTAACACTTTGATTCCACCACGTTTTCGATCAGTAGGTTTTCAGAAGCCCACATACCAAATTCCGAGCTCCGAACCCCCCGCAAAACTCGGTTACCAGAGAACAGTGACCGAATTAGGCGGCCAGTAATGGGAGCAAACTTGTGGCTCGGTCAGCGAATAATCAAAAATATTTAAATATGCTAAACGAAATGGAATGAATAAACAAACAATGAGCAGCGAAAAACTTTCTTTTCTTGACATTGGGCCCGCCTGCATTATGATGGTTGGGTCTTTCTTTTTGGGTAAAAACTGGAGCGAGCTTCACTTCGCTCATGTTTCGAGTCATGTTTAAATGGCCCAGAGGGCGGTGAACGGAGATTCATGGGGAGGGGCGGCGAGGGGGGACCGTGCTGAATTCGTAGTCGCACAATTAGCACCTGTCCGGTTGGTTAGTTGGTTAGTTTCGGGCGTCCGGCGCATGTCGTCTCCATTACCAGGTCTGTAACAATGGAATATATTATTGTTATTATTGTGTTTTTCTATTTTTCACCACTCGCTGGCCGGCTGATCGCGCGGTACAGTGAGCACTCAGCGAAAGGGGAAGACCTTTCCATTCGAATTACATGGCCAAAATGGGCAATTACGATTGTGACATATTTTTAATTGCTCTGCTTGACATGTTGTAATATGGGAAAGTGCTTTTTTCATAGTTATGTGATGGAATTAATTCGTTTTTAGATTGCCCTCCCATTTTTAAACGCTTGCGATTGGAAATAATTATATTATATACATAAAAACCGCCTTCTTTGGCTTATTAATTGATTTCTCCATCACAAAGTTAAGTGATTTATTTAAATTGATTGATTATTGATTTAAATAGCAACGAAGTGATCTTTTATTAAGTGATCTTTTCTGTGGAGTGATAATACTTTGATGACTACTGTAGGTTCTGTGTGTGCGCTATTTTTTGGCTTTATTAGCCTCCCAACTTAGATACACATTTTGGCCGTGGGCGATTGTATTAAAACCGAACTGAAGCTCAAATTGATGCATAAGGCTAGATAAATTAGGTTCCTAACTAAGATTTCTGTATATAGATTTCTATGCAATTTGTCTGCTAATTTTTTCTTGGTATGTCATTTAATCATTAAATAAACAGGTTATCGAAACTAAGAACTTATCTAGTAAAATCTGAAAAATTTCCAGAAGCACCCGTTTGGTTCGGTAATTATCACCTTAGAGATTACGGATATATTTCATTTAAGTTTATTTAAACCAAAAAAATATTATATTATATTATATTATATTATATTATATTATATTATATTATATTATATTATATTATATTATATTATATTATATTATATTATATTATATTATATTATATTATATTATATTATATTATATTATATTATTTCTATCTATATCTATTTCTTGAATTTATAATGTTAATATTAAAATATTACCCATTTTATTTCATTTCAAATTTTTTATTTATCTTATTTTGGCAGATGAAAAAATCGCGCGACGCGGATAAATCATCCGCCCCGTTGTCGGCCACCAATACCAATGCAAATGCTGCCAACATGGCGGCCGCTGATAAGAAGAACAACAACAACAACTGCAGCAATCGCAACAAAGACAAGAGCATGCAGACGAACGGTAAAAATTGGAAGGTGAGCATAATTAGATATGCGGTAATTAAGGAAATTAAGGGGAGGGGCGGAGGGGGCGCAGCCGCAGCGAGCGAAAGTGGTGGGCGGGAAATGCGGAAAATGCGAAGTGTGAAAAATGCGAATGAAAATGAGGTAACTGCAAAAATCTCGTTGCACGTGCGTAAAGTACGTTAACCGTTAGGCGGCCAACTGACTTTTGACTGCGATGCTCAACACATTAACCCTCCGACGGTCCAAGTGACAAATTTACAGCTAGGGTCAAGATGCTAGTAACCAAATAAGAACATTCCTTATTGCAACAAAAAAAAATAATATTAATAACAAACAACACAATTAAAATTGATAAAAATAACAGAACAAATTCTTAAATTAAAAAACTTGTTTCTTATATTTAATCTTTTTTAGACGTTTTTTCCTCAGTGAACGATTTCTGGAACCTTACCAAAACTTAACCAAACAAAATTTAAATCAGTTAAACAAAAATACAAAATAATATCGTATTTTTTTTATCCTAATAAGTTGTTACTTAAAAAAAAATGTTGTATGATAATATATCATACTTTTTAAAGACCTTAAAAACCTGGAAGTCTTAGGCGACTGATGTTGCATTCATGTTGAAATCTACAAATAATTAGCGCAATTCGATTGGCAAACGGGGCGGCAGAGTGTTAAGATGCGTAAAAGTGTTAAGAGTGGAATTGGCCGGCGAAAAGTGTTGACCGATGGCGCGATTATGAAACGAGGAAGCCATTTGGGTTTAATTGCTCGCTGTTCACTGGACTTTACTTAGCATTGCTCGTGTTATTGTTATTGCTGCTGCTGCTGCTTTGGCAGCATCACATCACATGAAAGCACATGGATCACATGGAATCACGCAGCCGACGAGGAAAACTGAAACTGGGCCGAGTGCTGACCCGTTTTCGTCTTGGCCCCAAGAAAAGTGGTGGCAACAGCAGCGGTGGTTTTTACCCCGTTTCCTCTTACCGTAGTTGCGCTTTAATTGTTTTTCTAAATTGTGCCCGTGTGTCTGCGTTCTGTTTTCTGTGTTTTAGCCTCAGTCGCTTTCGCAACTGCAACATAAAAGCTAAAAGCCAATTCCCCCGTCTTTCGCCGCTATGTTACGTGCTATTTAAGCCTGGTTAAGACCTAAAGCAAACTGAGATTACCAGGCAATGATCCACTATTTATTTTTGTAATTACACATTTGATCAAAGATTGAGATAATTCATTAAAATGCTTAGTTATATAAGCATAAAATATTAAAATTAAGAATTTCTACAACCAAAAAGAAATCGATAAGTAACGTAGATCGATTTTACATTATTCAATATTAATTTTAACTCACGTCATTTTGCTAGCTATCTTTTTCTTGCTATCTTTTTCGAAGTTAGAGAATCTCTGAGAGGAAGAATTTGGCAAAATGATAGTATTTAATATCAATTTAATGAATATTTCATGTAAAAACGATATGGGTATGAATAACCTGATATTTCCATGGACATATCGATTTTACGGCGACGTGTTCTTTTTTATGTGTACTTGCTATTTAAGCATTTCAGGTCATGCAAAACCCATATCGTTTCTACATGAAATACCCCTTTCGATCAGTTCAAATTTATCTTAAACAATATAAAATCGACTTACACTTCATATCGATTTTTTTGGGTGCAGTGCACTATTTATATTTTAATTACATAAGTGATATTTTGAGATATTTTTCTATATTTTCTAAATTCAAATTTGAGTTGGCAACGCCGCCCTGCTACGCTTCATTAAGTTGGCAACGCTGGCGCGCGATTTGAATTAATTGCTAGACATAAATACTCCTAAAAAAATAAACTACTAAAATGGAATACGAATTTCCTTAATTAATGCAACTGCTTCCTCGCACAATATTTCAATATTGCATGCTGCATTTGCATGCTGCAGCGGCATTAAAAGCCTGAAAAAATCATAATTTTCAAGTGCGAGATTTGGAGTTTTTCTGTTCATTTTTTTTGGGTTTTTTTTTCTTGAGAGTTTTCTCAGCTGGTTCGTTCCGTGATTTGATTTAACGGCATGATTTGGCTGAAAAATCAACAGCATTTAAGGCGCTTAGCTGGTCAGCGACCTTGCTTAATTATTGAGTCCGAGTTCGAGTTTGAGTTCGAGTCTAATACTTTTCTTTCTTTTTGGTCTGCGGTTATTTACAGGGCATTGTCCAGAGCAATCCCAATCCGAGTGGAGGAGCTGGAGTGGGTGGGGGAGTGGGCGTGGGCACCACCGCCCAGCCGCCAAAGGTTTTCCACAACACCCGATGCACAAGGCACCACAAACCGCACCACAGTCACGGCAATGGAACGGCGGCTTCCGTGGGCGGAGGAGGCTTGGGAGGATTAGGAGGCGGAGTGCCCAACGCCAATGGACCACCGCTGGAGGCCACACAGCAGCGGGAAAGAGATCGAGATAGGGAAAGGGAGAGAGACAGAGATAGGGAAAGGGAAAGAGAAAGAGACAGAGAGCGAGAGCGGGAGAGAGACAGGGAGCGGGAGCACCACCTTCACATGCAGAACCAGCACAACCATGGCCTGCGACGAAAGTCCGAGTCCGTGCTGTCCACCGACTCGGATATCCGCTTCACCCGCCGGAAACTGGGCGATGGCCAAAAGTGCGGATGCGCCGTCATCGCCGGATTCCTCATCGCCCTCCTCGTCGCCGGCGTTTTCGTCTATGTGGGATGTAAGTGGCGCCACCTGGCGGTATATACTTGTAGTGATATCACTAAATTGTAATACCCGTGATAGATACCTATTTCCGGCCGGAACCGCTGCCCGATCGCGTCTTTCGCGGCCGCTTCATGGTGCTCAACGACAAGTGGAACATGGAGCTGGCCAACCAGAACTCGATGCGGTTCCAGCACAAGGCCCGCGACTACCGGGAGCGCATCAATCTCACTCTGCGGCGATCCGACCTGCGGGAGGCCTACGAGGGCAGCGAGATATTGGCCCTGGATGGGTGAGTTTAAGCGGAGGATTTGCGATTAGCGGGGAAGAAATATATTCCATTTGAAGAAATATATTTTTTACCGTTTTATTCTTATCCTTTATCTGTGTCCCTTAAAAAAATTCAAAAATATAATTTAGAAAAATTTTTTTTAAGTATACTGATATACAAATTAAATAATACAAATTAAGAAATTAAAATACAATTTTTTTAAATTAAAATAAGTAAAAAATAACCAACAAAAGCATAATATTCAATACAAAACATAATAAAAAAAAAGGGGTAGAAAATATAACTTTAAGCATTTTTTTGGTTTAATGAAACTGATTTTGTACACTCAAACAAATTATTCGAACTGAATTTTAGAAATTTTCTGCACTGACAATTTTTTACTTAAAATTAGATAACGTTTCTACTGCTACGATTTATTTTTTTAAAATAAATAAATTTTACTAAATAAAAGAACTTCTTCTGAAATATTAAAAAAAAACACCAATGTAGCAAATTTTTAAAATTCAGGGCATTACATTTTTTGAGTGTATTAAAATCAAAATTTTAAAACCATAAATAAAAACCAAAAGTCTATAATTAAGTATTATCATATTGGAAATTTTAAAAATGTTTAGAGTCCTTAAATTAACTGAAATGGTTGATTTTAATATTTCCATATTTTAAAAGTCTTTAAAAACCGCAATGACTAAAAATCAAAATAAAAATAATTATATTAAGTATGAAAATAGTGTAAGTGAATTAAAAAACTAGTGTAAATTAGTATGAAATAATTATTTTAATTTGATATGCGGCCAGGTAAATATGAACTGGTGAAAAAGAGTATTTCATGTAAAAACGATATGGATTTTGCAAGACCTTAAATTTACATGGCCATATCGATTTTACGGGAACATGCTGTTGTTGTGTGTAGTGAACTTTTGATTAATTTGTCCTTTATCTGAATAATACTAATAACGAAAAATTCCACGCACTTAAACCTCCACAGCAGCGAGGACAACAACAACATCGTCGTGCACTTCAACATGATCTTCGATCCGTACGCGGGTCTGGTTAGCAGCGGCGACCTGCTGGCGCTGTTCCACGAGGAGATGACGCAGCCGGCGCAGCAGCGGCGTCACTTTGCCAACATGACGGTGGACGTGGCCAGTCTGAGCATCAAGGAGACAACGGGCCTGATTGAGGAGCCGGTGATGTCCAGTTCGCCGCTGGGCGGGCACGACGAGGCCACCGAGCCGGTGGTGACCACCACACCGGCACCGCCGCGTCGCTGCTCGCCGCTGGAGCTGACCTACTGCCGCCAGCTGGGCTACAACATCACCACGTATCCGAATCTCCTCGGCCACGCCAGCTACGCCCAGCTGGCGGAGGATGTGATCGTCTTTCGGGAGCTGGTGGACGGCGAGTGCCATCGCGAGGCCTACGACTTTGTGTGCCGCCTGCTCCAGCCGCCCTGCGACACCCACGGCTCCGATCTGCAACCCACTCCTGGCCAGATTTGCCGCGAGTACTGTGAATCCTTCATGGCCGGATGCGGCGGTCGGCTGCCGCAGCGATTCCGGCAGTTCTTCGACTGCGAACGCTTCCCGGAGTCCACGGGCACCCAGTCGTGCCACCAGAAGCCCCACTGCGTCAGCGACATGCAGTCGAATGTGCAGAGTCCCCGTCTCTGCGACGGCTATGCCGACTGCCCGGATCTCTCCGACGAGCGCAGCTGCGCCTTCTGCTCCCCCAACGCCCTCTACTGTGGGCGTGGCCGGGCCTGTGTGCCGCGCAAGGCGCGTTGCGACGGCAAGGCGGACTGTCCGGACGGCGCCGATGAGAAGGACTGCCGTGAGTAGTGGGAGGGGTGTCCGTGATGGAGTATCCCGGGGAATCAGTGATCTGAAAACAAATCATATGTACAATACATAGGGTGTTTCTGAAAGTTCCATTACCATATGTTCTCAATTAGCAAGTCCTTGATTAACTTGGATAAGAATATCTATAGGAATCAGTAATCTGGAATCAAATTACTTATTTATAGTGAAATAGTTTATTTTTATACCCGTTACTCGTAGAGTACAGAAATTTCTAGATTTTTCAAATTCTAAAATTTAAAAAAAAAAAATTTTAAAATACAGATTTTGAGTTTTGGCAAAAATGTGATTTTTCGAATAATCTCTTTTTGCTCCCAATTTTGCAAAAATGGTCCGAAATGAAAACGGCGAACTGTTCTGAGCAGATAACAACCTAATAATTAACATTAGTGCACTTTCCGGATGATTTAGGAAATTTAAAAATTTTTCATTTTTTCGATTTTTTTGTAAGGGGTAGCATCACAATTTTTTGCGAAAAATTTCAAAAAAATAAAATTTTTTAACTGCAAATGCCAAGTTACAGAGAATTTAACTACGAGTTCGGGAAGGTATGGCACTTCATATTTGGCCAATTATTTCCATTTTAATGGCAAGAATACTGCTTTTTTATTGGCGCAAAATGAGGATTTCGATTTGATTTTGGAATTTGATTTTTTCGAATAATTTCTCTTTGCTCCGAATTTTGCAAAAATGGTCCGAAATGAAAACGGCGAACTGTTCTGATCAGATAACAACCTAATAATTAACATTATTGCACTTTCCAGCTGATTTGGGAAATATAAAAATTTTTCATTTTTTCGATATTTTTGTAAGGGGTAGCATCACAATTTTTTGCGAAAAATTTCAAAAAAATAAAATTTCTAACTGGAAATGCCAAGTTGAAAATAATTCAACTACGAGTTCGGGAAGGTATGACACTTCATATTGGGACAATTATTTACATTTTAATGGCAAAAATGCTGACTTTTTTATTGTCGCAAAATAAGGATTTCGATTTTTGGCAAAAATGTGATTTTTCGAATAATTTCTTTTTGCTCCCAATTTTTTAAAAATGGTCCGAAATTAAAACGGCTAACTGTTCTGAGCAGATAACAACCTAATAATTAACATTAGTGCATTTTCTGGCTTATTTAGGAAATTTAAAAAATTTTCATTTTCTTCGATTTTTTTGTAAGGGGTAGCATCACAATTTTTTTGCGAAAAATTTCAAAAAAAAATAAAAAATTTTAATGGAAATGCCACGTTGTAGATAATTTAACTACTAGTTCGGGAAGGTATGACACTTTATATTTAGACAATTATTTCCATTTTAATGGCAAAAATACTGATTTTTTTATTGGCGCAAAATGAGGATTTCGATTTTTGGCAAAAATGTGATTTTTCGAATAATTTCTTTTTGCTCCCAATTGTGCAAATATGGTCCGAAATTAAAACGGCGAACTGTTCTGAGTAACTAACAAGCTGATAATTAATAACAGTACACTTTCCGTTCGATTTAGAAAAAAAATCATTGGTTTGAATTTGAAATCATTAATTCAAAATGATTTGAATCCTCTCAAATGAGTAATGGGTATTTGATAGTCGATCTATCCGATTATATTGTTGTCTCTTGTTTAAATCTGATACTCACCGATTTCTTATGGATTACGAATTTGTTTTACAAGACTCAAATAAGGTTGGACATAAATCGAAACTAAATCTAACAATTTTTAAGCTTTGGAAGTTAAATATACTTTTAAGAGCGATTTCTAACCGATATTCGACCTCTTGCAGTGTCCATAGCCCCGCTGGCGGCCGATCTGCTGCAGCCGGAGCCCCTGGTGCCGTACCTCTCCCGCTTCCACGCCGCCGGCTACGCCGTCTTCTCCGAGAAGGGCGTGGTGGGCAAGCTGTGCGCCGAGGGACTGGAGGGCGATGCCAAGTTGGTGGTGCGCCAAACGGTCTCCGAGTCGCTCTGCAAGTCCCTGGGCTACGAGTAAGGATGATCCATAACTCTCTACATATAATAAGGTATTTCAACTGAGATCTCTCTCTCATCCATTTGTAGATCCGTGGAAATCTTCGATGTGCAGAACGACACGGAACAGTTGAGCGACTACGTCCGCGTCCTGGATCCCCATGCGCCCGAGATCAGCTTCATCCGGACGCACTGCCCCCGACGGCAGGTGCTGTACGTGGGCTGTGGGGAGCTGCGCTGTGGCGTCCAGTCGGCGCTCTTCAATGCCAAGCAGCACCTGTCGCTGCCCAAGATGTCGGCGCCCGGCGACTGGCCCTGGCTGGTGGCCCTCTTCCGCGAGGACATCCACGTCTGCGACGGCACCCTGATCTCGCAGGACTGGGTCCTCACCACCGAGGGCTGCTTCCAGGGCCAGCCGCGTGCCACCTGGATGGCCATCGTCGGAGCCGTCCGGCTCTCGGCCAAAGCGCCATGGACGCAACGGCGTCGCATCATCGGCATGATCAAGAGCCCGGTGGAGGGCTCGACGGCAGCGCTGGTGCGCCTGGAGACGCCGGTCAGTTACTCGGATCACGTGCGACCCATTTGCCTGCCGGACGCACTGCAGCGACGCCTGCTCCAGCAGCCGCCGGCCCAGCGGAGATCGCATGTCCCGGTGGCCGAGCGGCTGGAGGGTCAGCTGGTGGTTCCTTCGACGCAGCAACGCAGCAATCGCTTGGTCCAGGAGAATCAGCAGTTCTTCTTGATTCCCTCGCAGGAGCAGCTGGACAGCTCCACGGAGAACCAGGAGGAGCAGGGGGATGAGGAGCAACAGGATCACTTTGGGGCCGAGGCTGCGGCCTCGTATATGCCCAAGGCAGAGGCTCTGCACCAGGAACTGGACGCCTATCCGCTGCCGGATCATGCGCCGCAGGTGAATTACTACAGCTCATCCTCCTCCGGAGCCACGGTCACCTCCTCGTACTCGGCGCCATCTTCCTCCGCCGCCGCCGCCGCCCGCTCAAAGGCCGCCACCAAGGCTCCCGCTTTGGCGGCCCAGGAGCAGATCTGGACGAACTGCAACACGCTGGGATGGTCTCGACAGCGGGATCACCTGCAGCGCGTCCAGCTAAAGATGGGCGACATGGCGCCCTGCGAGAATGTGTCCATCGCCACCGTGAACTCCATGTGCATGGAGGCCACGTACCAGAAGTACGACTGCACGGTGAGTACAATGAATGATCTTCAAGTAAACAAATCAGAGCATTTAGAACATATTTAGGATCTATTAAATTGAATACCTACATTTAATAAAGTATTTCTTGAGTATATTTCATAGTTAGAATTCGAATAGAATGTGTATAAAATTTCAAAATTAGGAAAGTATTGTACAATTTTTAAATTTGAAAATTAAAAGTGTATGATAATTTAATTAAATCTCAAGAACACAATCGGTTAGAAGCTGACAGCTTAGGAACTAAAATAGCTTTCCTATATACATAGCTTAAAATAGTAACAAAAAATGTGTATTTTACATAATATAACATTTGGTTTGGACGTTTATTTGGTGTGTGATAGGTGATAGTGTTAGTCTTAGGAACAGTGGTTCAACCTTTTAGCTTATGACTAAATCCATATGGAGTATCGTATACGTACTATAGCTATGTACAAATGGTGATCGGCGACTCAAATGCGAATGGCGCGCTTGACGGGAACGGGGGACGGACCCATTGAAGCGGACGCAGTGCGTCTTGGCTCGGCAGAGACGTCCAGGCGAAGGCGCTTCTTCTGCGGCTCTTGCTGCTGCTGCTGCTGCTGGGTATCCTCGTTGCACAGTTGTGGTATGGAAATCTTCTCCAGTTGCTGCGACGGTTCCCTGAGAAGGAAGCTATTCTGGCGATGCACGGCAGCGGCGCCTGTACTGGGCAGTGATCCCAGGAAGCAGTTCATCCGGTAGACCGGCACCGGCTTGTACTCCAGCACCGGCTCCTCCTTCTCCTGCTCCTGCTCCTCAACCTTGTGGCCCTCAGCAGCCTGATCCTGTTCCACGGGACGCTCTCGCTTGAGGCACTTGGTCTCGCTGAGACTTCGGCGGAACTTCGACCAGACGAACCTCAGGTGGAAGGTGGTCTCGGGGCAGGGAAACAGGAGCAGGTAGTACTCCAGCAAGTGCTCCTCGAACACGTAGTCCTTGCCGTCGGTCAGGATCAGGGCGCTCCTAAGGCCCTCCGGAATGTCGAACTGGGACATGGCTAGAAAAATGAAATTCGTGCGATTAAAATGTGAATTTGGGAGATTTTTTCAAATTTATTTCCATTTACCTAGTGCAGTTAAATTTGTATTTTATTTATTTATAGAAATTTTATATTTAAAATGAAATTTTTTAAGGGATTCTTGAAGAAATAAGTATTTCTTATAACTTTTTGGTGAGGTATTAATGTCTACTCAAGCAACAATTAATAATCACAGCACTTTTTGATTAATGATTAAAAGTTTTGTTTTCTGTGTATTCCAAACAAATGGCAAAAATATGTAGGAATTCCATTGGATTACTTTCCAATGCTGGCCTTCCAGTTTTGTGACTCACCTTGGGAGATGACCTCTTCGTAG
This sequence comes from Drosophila mimetica, assembly GCA_037075245.1. NCBI lineage: Eukaryota > Metazoa > Arthropoda > Insecta > Diptera > Drosophilidae > Drosophila > Drosophila mimetica. The sequence continues at coordinate 10,038,253 of JBAMCH010000005.1, forward strand.
GCGTTGAAGGATCCGCAAGTGATGAGGTTCGTCTTGCCCCGGAAAAGGATCTTCAAGCTGCTCCTGGTATCCGTCATCCTTTGATCCTTTGCTTTCGTTTTGTGCAGTAAATTGAATTTGATATGATCTCGCCACTGGAAGTCCTCCTGTTCTTATTTCTATCACTCTTTGCTGTAGTGCGTTCGCTTGGAAAGTTGCCGATCGAATGAATGCAAGCCGCTGATGGCGCTCCGTTTTATGTGCGTTTTGTTAGTGTCCCTTCGACCGTTGCTTCTTCTTCTTCTTGCCCTTTCCCATCCTATTCTTCTCATCTGCCTGCAGCTGCACTCACTGTTGTTGTTGTTGCTGCCATCCTAGGTAAACCCTCGCAGGTAACGGGGGTTGTTAAGGTGTGTGTTCGCTCGTGCTCACTTGAACGGGAGAGTAAATGAGAGAGAGAGAGAAAGAGAGAGTTAAGAAATTACTCATTCAATCCTGTTGTTGTTTTTGAATGCTTGTTGTTGTTGTTCCGCGAAGAACGCGTTGCTGCATGTCGCGTGCGTGTGACGTCACGATCGCCAATTGGGGTGACACGACACGAGTTAAATTCGATGGTGAAATAAAAAAGTGGACCCTAATAAATTGAATTTTTGTTCTTAAATTTCGAGGGACTACCAAATTGATTTAAAAACTTAAGTTATTTATTATTTTAAATCAACAAATTTATATTTATTATTATTATTACATTTTAATAGTATTAATTTTCATATCGAATTTGGTTAGGAAAATATTAAATCATTACAAAATCGTTTAATTTTTATAATTTAAAACTCAATACTCAATAATTAGATTGGGGAACTAAACTCAAATCAAAAGGGTGGACCCAATTAGCATTGAACTATTGACTTATTTTGTAGAAAATAAGAATAGTATAATGCTTATTAACATACATATGTATATAATTATATTTTAATGGGAATTGTACTGAATTTTATCATGGCATACTTTTATGCATCTTAAAAGCAATTTCAAATGTTTTTCAAATTTAAAAAAAAAAATTTCTCCATTTTTTCTTGTACTATCTCCCCATCCAGCAAGAGGAGTACTCGGGAGCACCCGTCCAGTGCCTGATCCCCGGCACGAATCAGTGGGCCCTCATCGGGGTCTCGTCCTGGCGGATCGCCTGCGGACCCACGGGCGTGGAGCGGCCCAGGATGTACGACAAGATCGCCTCGAATGCCGCCTGGATCCGCGAGACGATCAGTGCGATATAGTGTCGGCATAGTCCCCGGGGGGCGGCCCCGGACACGCCCCCTCAGCATTTGTGTAGAAAACGGAACCGAAACTCACTGGGTATTATGTGTGTAGCAAAGCTTAATTAAGCATATGTAACTAACCTGCTCTAATGTTACTCGAACCTAACTCTCTACGCTAACTATTCATTAAACGTCCTTTTTTTTTTTGCTGTTTTGTGTAATATTTATTAACTATGTTGTAATTGTATGTTAAACATGTCGAAAAGGAAGAAAATTTAGTTGTTAGTATTTACGTTTAGTTGTTTGTAGAAAGATATTGTTGAATAAAATGAAATCGCCTAAGTTTGGTATGTGTTATTGGGTGGGATAAGTTCCCCGTTCTTCAAGTGGAGACGTGCATGGACTCCCATTTTCCGTTGCTTTGGAGGCGATACTGCACCCGATCGGCGATCTGGTCGAGACCCACTTTCAGGAAGTCCCATCGCTGCGGCTGGAATTTCCAAGCGGTACTGAATAGGATACAAAAGTGTAGAAATTAAATATGGAAAAATATTGCACTCATAGAAAAATTTTTTTAAATTTTAGAAAATCGCCCTAAAAAAATTTCGCCTTTAAATTGAGAAAAAAATTTATTTTTATGAAAAATTTGCCATAAATCCAAAGCAGGTCACCAAAAAAATTATTTCAAGGTTAATTTTTCTATTTCTCGAATATTTAGAGTGATTTTTGTTGGATTTGCATCGTTTTGAACTTTTTATAATCCAGGGGCGAATTTTTTTGTTTTTTTAGGGCGATTTTGTGTAAAAATTTGTATGAGTGTATAAATATCTACATATGTATAAGTATTATTTTTGGAACCCTTTTTCCGACTTACTAGCTCTTGGGCATCTCTATGGATTTTCCCCTGTGCTCCTCGAGGAACCGATCGTGCTTCCTTTTAAGCTCATCGTAGTCGATGGGTTCTCCACAGGGACAGATGTGTCCCCTGATTTGGGAAGCCAAATTCTCCTTGGCCCACAAGGCCTCCATTTCGCTCTCCGGAAACTCCACAGCAGTGGCCCCAATCAATCGCACCTGCCAGGTATTCACATTTCCGGCTTTATCCTTCACATCCGGCATATAGAAGGTGATGCATGCCTTGGGATTCGCTTGAAGGTTCTTGAAGTTGCGGGTGTACCGATGCGTTATGTAGAACACAAAGTTATCCTGGGTGAGGCCTCGATACAGAACAGTGCGATTGAGGACCCCAAACTCGTCGTCCACGGTGGCCAGGTTCATTTCCTGCATGAATCCCTCGGGATGTCCCTGGGCAGCTGTCTGGAGGATCTGCTTGAAGAACTCCACGGGATCCGAGGGAAAGTCCTCGATTTTGGCCAAAGCGGATGACATGTTGCTGGGGATAACAAATATGTATGTTAATAATGCTTTACATATAATTTATACTTAATCAATTGACTGAAATGAGGAACAAACCAATTACATAAAACTAAAATTTAAATTTGGCACACTTTTTCCCGCTCTTTCTAGTCCACAAACGGTCTTACTTAAACGTCTGGTGGGTGTCTCCGCTGACCCGACATTTTAGTGAGACCATTTTCGTACTCCGCTGCTTATCGATGTTTCCCCACCTCTAGCGGAAAACGAGACGACAGAGAAAAGCAAAAAAAACGCGATTCTGGGGCGGCAGAAAGGGAAATCCCGCCGAGGAGCTCCACCATGACCTCCATTCTGGACATGAAGGCCGGTCCGCCCGACTACTGGGCGGAGATCAGCAACTTCTTCCTGCCGCTGAAATACCTGATCACCAACGACCGCTTCGATTCGATGGTCCGGGACATAGACCTCTACTACCTGATAAACGGGGTCTTGTCCTGCGGCTACTACACCTTCCAGCGGCTCTTCCAGGTGGGTCCTGTTCCCTCGCAGTCCTCCTTGCAGTCGCAACCCTCGATGCGGCACCTCCAATCGCACTTTTCTTTTGAGGGGTTGCTCGGCCAATTGGTCGTTTATAAATAAACAGAGCGGACACGGGGCCGGATTCGGGAGCCCGGGGGCTAACGGGGTGTCGCCCGAATGGGGCACCAAAAATTATAAGTATAATCAGGTCTTTTGAAACCCTTTATAGGGAATGATTGTTAGGGAATTATGGCCTGTAAATATGTTATTTAATATAATACCTAAAGTGACTAAGTTATGTAAATAGGAAAATATTTATCAGGATCTATACGTTTTTAAGTCCAGTTATTGAATACCTTACTTTTAAAGCCAGCTTATTTATCCTAGATATTTATTTTACGCAGAGATTGTAATTGGAAAGGGTTTCTTATATTACATTTTTAAAGATCCCATAATATTATTGTAATAACCGCTAGAAAATCTTAATTTAAAGCCAGCTAGTTTATCGAAACCTGTGATATTAATTTTTTTTACTAAGATTGTAATTGGAAAAGTTACCTAATGATAAAATAATTACCGAGATTTTTATTATAAATATTTATTACTAAGATTTTAATTGGAAAAGTTTCCTAAAGATAGAATATTTTACGAGATTAGCTAGTTTTTTAACTAAAGTCATTGCATACCTTAATTTTAAAGCCAGCTCTTTTATCCTAGATCTTTAATATTGCTTTTACTACCAAGATTGTAATTGAATAGCTCCCCCAATGACAAAAAATATTGTTAAATTTCAAAGCCCCCAAATTGCAGTTGCAATTCTAATTAGTTCGCAATCCGCTCCTTCATTTAGCGATAGCATAAAGCGGCGACCGCCGACCGATCGGCGCTGACCATAAGCCATTAACCATTATCTGTAACGACCCAAGACCAATGCTCGACTAATTGCCCACCGGCATCTTTCCATTCCCATATCTCCGCCCTGCAGTTCTTCCTCAAGTCGTCGAACATGAAGCACTTTCAGCGGAGGCTGTTCGCCCGCGTGATCTGGAACATCGCCTTCTATGCGGCCAGCTGCCTGTTTCTGCACAACGAGTTCATGATCCTGCCGCAGCTGATGAAGAACCAGGGGCGCTACTCGCTCTTCTACTCCTCGGACAACCTGATCTTCTATCGATCACACCAGGCGGAGAAGTTCCAGTTCTATTCGATCTTCATCATTACGTTCTACCTGCATGGGGCGTGGCTGGACTTTAAGGATGCCGATTTCCTGGAGGTGGGCTCCAAGGGACTCTACCTGCTGGCCCTCGTGGCCATCGATGTTTACAGGCAAGTCGCAACGTGTTTGTTTCTGATCGGATCCCGAAAAGGGATCAAAAAACAAGTCTATAAAAGGGATTTCTTTTCGGATTGTGTTATCATTGAAAAACAGCATGAAATGTCATTATCAACCGCAAACGCAAAACCATTATCAAAACAAAAGAGTCACCACAATGAATTATCATAATATAAGTAAAAGAATATCTCAAGTAATGCTCTGTTCCTTCTTTTAGGTACGAAAACTACTTTGTGGGCCTCAATCTGACGGTGGGTCTGTACAGCATACTCACCGAGGTGCTGGCCCTGCTGGTCCTGCCCAGCACCAATTCGCACCGTATCATCTACCAGGTCTTCCTCGGCCTCCGGATCGTGGTGTGGGCCCATGTGTTTGTCAACCTGCTGCCCTTCAAGTACTTTATACCCACGCTGTTTGCCAAGAACTTCAAGCTGCCGCTGAATGTGCCCATCTGGCTGTGGTACGGCCTCTCGATTTGGAACTCGCCGGTGCTGCAGTACTTCTACCATCAGATCTACACACAGCGCCCTCGGATTGCTCGGGCGAGGGTTCGGCGGCCAAGTGCATCCTGGTCAGGGACACCAGTGAGTTCCGGCACTACAAGACGCTGAAGAAGGCCTATCTGGAGGTGAAGCTGGCCCACATTAGGACCACGTCCAACTCGCTTCCCTCCGAAACCAGTTCGGCCTCGGCAAAGACCTTCCAGGCCATCAAATGTGAGTGCTTCTTTACAGAAAAAATGGCCGTTTAAAACCAAATCCCATTTTTCCTGTAGGCGTCATGATGCTGAAGCGCAAATTGAAGAGGATTCGCGAGGGACGTGGCCACGAGCCGGAGGATGACAACGATGACCAGGCCACCGATACCTAATCGCGTCCAGGAGCAGGAGCATGGACGCCGCACACTCTCACACACGTAGACACACATTTCCTTAAACCAAAAAAGACACAAGTTCTGCTTAGGCTAGCAATTAACAAAGCTGAAACTAGCGCTCTCTCTCTCACACGCAGTCTTGCTAAGGTTCATGCGCGTGTTCTAAATCGTGATCAGCGTACAGTGCGTTTTGGCAAACCTCAATCGATCGTAGGAAATCTCAAGTACCGCATCAAAAGGTTGACAATTTTTCAACGCATAAACATTTAAATAATATTGAGAACCTTAATTAACTCAAGTAATTAAATAATAGACTAGGATTGTAGGAAAAAATGATTATAAAACGGTCAATTTGTCCACGAAAAAATAGTTATATTGGTTGTCAAACTTTGATTGTTAATTACTTTAATTAATCAAATTCAATATATGCTAATTAAAGACTTGAGATGGAAATCAAAAGTTAAAAATACTTCAACGAATCATTTTTACGATAAATTAGCAAGAATAAAGACCAAACATCAAATCTCAAAGGCTATAAGTAGAAATCGAAAAGTGAGGCTTACTAAAATAATCTAGAAATATTTTAAATATGCTTAGAAACCGATTGTTGCCGAGCGCACTGTACTAAATGTACTTATTCGTGATAAACTGCTATGCTAGCGAAATTTTAGCACACTGTTTTTACTAGTTAACAAATTATTTATTAACCTCTAGATCAATTGTAAGCACGATTTAGAAAACGCGCAAGGACCAAGCGGCTGTAGAACCTAAATTAGTATCGCCTCGGATGATATATATCCGATATATAGTATAGATATAGTTGGTATATCTCTCCAACTCTCTCTCTCTCTCCCTCGCACACACGAACGCAGTTTCTCTCTCCTTTAGATTTGTAAGTCGCCTTCAACTTATTGTTGTTGTTTATTCGCTGTGACTTAATGACATATTGAAATATTGTAATGTGTTTTTTTTTCGTTCTTTTTAATTGAAATATACTATATATGGGCTAAACGAGCGCAATTGAAATGTGTGTGTTGTTGTTACTGGTTGGTTTGCCTTCGTTTTTTGTTTACTTCTTAATTTTATTAGGGTTTCCCTTCGTGGCTGAAATATTATATTATTTATTTTCTTGCTTTATTTGATATTTGAAAAGAATTCTCTAGTTAAATTTCGGTTTCTCATTTGGTTTTAGTTTTTCGCCTTACATCGTTAGAAACTTTTTATTCAATATCCTTGCAATCGTGGTTTCTTACAAAATTTTAATTCGGGTAACAGAATAAAAGTCGCCTCAAATAATTTCTTATTCTTTTATAATCCAAGGTTGTGCGTAATAAAATGTAGAAATTTGTACGTATTTCAAAGAAATTTTTAAAATTATATGATCAAATAAAATAACAGAGTTTGAGGTCGATTTTTATTCCGATTTATAGGTAATACGAATATCTATTTTTATTATTTTATCATTGATTTCAAACTCAATCGATTGCAAGGGTATTTCAGTGTCGGCTAGCCGATCTCATAATTCCTCTCATATATATTTAATCCCTTCTCGTTTTGTTAACATGGTTTCATATTTTGGATTTTTGGGCATTTTTTCTATCGTTCCACTTTTGCATTGTTTTAAAAATTCTCTCACTAGAAGCTAAGTTTTTGGTTTTAATTATAATTCCATTTGGTTTTTCTTTGTTTAATCTTTTTTGTGGTTTTACTTTAGTGTTGTTTTTTGTTTGGCTTTTTTTGTTTAGTTTTAAACATTATTTGGTTTTTTGGTTTGGCCAATTCTTGCAAATTTGTTTGTTTAGAAAATGTTTTCGTGTTGGATTTTTGTGGCTTACTTTCGTGACGAACAAATTTTTACGTGCCGCGAAATATATATTTTATCATCGTGTTGAGATTTTTCATTTGGGAAAGTGAATGAGGGTGAGGGATTTTTGCCCCCTGGCTTTGAGCAAAAAAAAGTTCTCTCTATTTTTTACAATTATTCGTTTTTTCTTAGTTTTGTAAATCGTATAATTTTATAGTTTTTCTTCTTCTTCTTCTTTGCTTTGTTTAAATATTTTTTCTTAATTTCTTTTTTGTTATGTTCTTAAAAGTTAATTCAATTCGTGTTTGGTTTGCTTCGCTCATTTTTTCAACAATTTTGCTAATGTTTTTTCTCGCTGTGTATATCGCTTATACAATGTCTTTTGTTAGTTTTTAGTTTAATGTTAATTTTAATTTTACCATTAAATGTATGCTTTAAAATTAGTGTTAGTTGTTCTGCGTTCTGTTAAAGGTACGTTCTAAAAAAAATGTCTCCCTTTATGCGATTTTCTCTCGTTTATAATTTTAGTGTTAGTTTCGCCCCCATATCCCAAATATCATAATATATATATATATTTTTTTTATGTATAAACTGCTCGAGCGCACAATTTCTTGTGGCAAATGGGTAGCCGACCCCAAAAAGTCGAGTTCAATTAATGTCCAAAGTCTGACCCCGTTGACCCCGCGGCACATCGTTAGTTTTGCCCAATTGGTTTCGTAAAAAATATCTCAACATCTTTACACTTTTGTTTCGCTTTGAGTTGATTTTCCCATTGTTTGCTCCAATTTTCCATATAAATATGTTTTAATTAAGTTTTTCCCATACTTTTCCTTTTTGGTTTTAGTGACTAGTGATATAAGTAGATGACACACACACACACACACGCACACACTTATGCACTCAGACAAAATTGTTGGGCCGAGAGAGGACTGCGAATAATCCCTTTTGTGTGGAACATCTATTTGTTTATTCCCGTGAAACCTTAGAGGTTCGTTTCATTTGTGCCAAGGATGTTTCGTTTACCATCCTCCTACTTTTCATAGAATTTTTTTTTATTTTGAAAGAAGGGAATGCAGTGCTAAAAATCAAGTGGATAAAAGATATTATCTATTTTCAAGAACCAGAGATAATTTTCCTGGAATTTTAAGGGCCAGAAATATTTTATTTATTTGTTTTCGGCTGAGAAAAATCAATTCCCCCCCCCCCCACGCATTCGTTTTCAATTAATCAACTCACGAATACAATCATTTGCACTTGTCGCAAGAATCAAAACAGCGCCATGAAACAAATGCCAAAAACGGCAAACTTTCCGAATGAAATCAAATTCAAATTAGCCAAAATGCCCAAGGTGTGGGTGTGTTGGGGGGGTGTGTGGGTGTTGTGGGTGTTCTGTGTGCTCCTTGGGGGGCGTGGCCGATAATGAGCCTGCTGAAAATGAGCAGCAGCAATGGCCAAACAGACCAACAACAATAACAATTCAAATATAATGAATGAAATTATGTTGAAAACATATTTTTCCTCTGCTCTAGGGCCTCCCCCCTTTGCCCCCCCTCTTACCCAAAAAAACGAAAAATGTCGACAAACTTTGTCCTCCTGACCAGCCACGTTTTTCTTCCTTTTTTTTGGGGGGTGGGGGTAGGAAAAGTCTAGGGGGAGGCTGTTTTCCTATTAGCAAGCAATAAATTCGCCGCTCTTATTGAGCCAAAAAGGTGGGCGAAAACAGAAGCAGAAACATAGATAGGACATTAAACGATATGGGGACGGGCAAGTGGGGAGGGGAAAAGCGTGTGGAGGTGGACCAGTGATGCCAGACTGCTAAAAGATTACGAAAAACTAGCCAAAAATGTATAGTAAAAAAATCATGTTTGAAAAACGCAAAAAAAATAATATTACGTTAAAGTATTGCTACAAAAATCGACCTGAATTTTAGCCTCCGATAAAATCACTCCATTGAATTAAGAACATTTTCATCAAGTTTTAGAAATTCGCGAATAAATATTTTTTTGATGAGGAAGAAAAATAATCTTGAATAAGGGCATATTTTTCTTGAATCAAGGTCAATCTTTTTATGAGAGTAAAAATTAAAAATATCAATAATCAAACGCTTAATGTAAAAAATATTAATATTAATATTATAACAATAAAATCATATTAAAAATTTCGAAAAAAAATTAAAAAATAAAGTCCTGCTTATAAAAATCGTTAAAAATAAACTATCATATTAAAATATTTCTAAAAATTACAATTAGCATTAAGCCAACACTGAAAGTACAAAATGTCACTTGGCCTTTAATGATAAAATCATTTTTTAAATATTAAACAATAGTTTATCAATGACAATAGTTAAACATACAAATTAAATGGAAAATCTAAAATTTTCTAGGGCTGTAGGGTGCCCAAAAAAAGACATGCATCTATCTAAAAAAAAGCTAAAATTTCATCACTTTTCTGAAGAGATAGTGTGTTGGGTGGATTTTCGAATGTGGGTGCGGAAAAGGCTGCCGCCTGTTGGAAAATGTCGCCCAAGGGTGTAAAGTTGGTTGCTGCTTCGAGTTTTTCGACCGAAAACCGGGAACGGCAGTGGAAATGGCCAACTGGCCAAGGGGAAGTGCCCCGAAGTAGCGACTGTTTCGGCCGGGCCATAACTTTATGATTGCTTTTGTATTGTCCACTGCGTTTGGGGGCCTCGAAACGCGAATAGATAAAATGCCGGTACAGTGGGAAATGTTCAATGATCAATATTTCCGGCTAAACCATTGCCTAGGATTTTTATTATTATTTTTGCCCCATCAATCGGTTTTGCAATTTCAATCGATTGGTTTACGGAAAAGGTTTTATTCCATTGACTTGAGTGTTTCAACCAGCTTTAAATTATTCGTGTTTGCGGGTAAGTGATTCTGAGTTTGAAAAAAAACATTTTTTTCAATGTACCGGTTATAGATCGGTTAAAGATCAGTTTAAAATAGTTGGCTTAAACGAAAGCGACTTAAGTTTTAACCTTTTATTAATATATCTAATTTTTTGAATATTTTCGAATTTTGTTGGAATCGGTTATGAACCGGTAACAATTTTGCTCACCAATTATCTGGCCCTCGAATTGATTTTCCCTGCCATCAGACATTCCACTGTAAATACATTTAGGCCGCCGAAGTGAAAACAAACAAATAGACCGAATTTTTGGCCACGTTCGCCGCTGATACGCATCGCTCTTTGGCGGCCAAGGAAAACAAAAACAAAAACAAAAAAAGGGAAACTAGGACTAAATGAATGAAACAAAGCAAAAGCATGAGCAAGGGAAAAGCATAAGCAAAAGCACGAGCAACAGCCAAAAGCAGAAAGCAAAGCGCGCTGGCAAGGAGCAGGGCTAATGTCCTTTTTGTGTGTGGCCACACAGTTTGCATTGTTACGACTTTGGGGCGGAGTCGACCACCCAACTCCAGAATTCCCAAGTACCGCCCACCCTCTGAAAACCCCCTCCCCCACCACATTATTTGCTTTCCTTGTGTCTTGTGTGTCCGCAACAATTATGATTTGCGGTCTCCAACTGCCCCCATTCCAGATTTACTTCTTCCTCACTTCGGGCGCGCTGTATTTCGGGGGTAACCTATTAAATGGCTTGTGCTTAAATAACATCAAAGCCACACAGGAAGAAAATGATAATAAAAGAAATTTAAATGATTTTTATCCTGTGTCTGTGCTTTTCAGTTATAGAAACATTTTCTATTTGGTTATTACTGTATAAGAAAATTACTATAAATTATTATGAAATATAATAAATTATTATAAACTAATAAAAGTTATTAAGAATTTTTAAGTAAATTAGTATAAAGTATATATATGATATATTGTCTACTCTTCAGTTATATAAAAATGTTCTTTTTTGTTATTGCTGTACAATAAAATTACTGTAAATTATTATAAGTTTTTATAAATTATTATAAAAATATTATAAGTTATTCTAAGCTATAATTAAAAAATATATAATATTTCTAATTGATATTGAAATAAATTGAAATGATTTTTGTCCTGTGTCTGCTCTTCAAATATTTTCTATTTTATACATTACTAAATTAATAATTAAAAAATATTTCTGGCAACTAGAAACAAATGTTTTTCCGCGTGCAAAAAAACTTGTGAAATTTGTGCGCTTTTTATATCCCAAACAGGATTCAGCTGACATCGCCACTCCCTCCATCTTCAGATATAATATTTCGTTAATGGCTTTTCATTTTGTGTGCATTTCACTCATCGCCCCATCTCCCTCTGGCACACTGTCTGCTATAACTCTTCGCTTGCATTTCATTTAATTAAAAACTGGAAAAGTGTTGTGTGTGATGTGGGCGGGGGCGGGGGGCAGGATTGAGGGGCAGGAACAATTGCAGTGCGGTGACTGTGATTGACACTTGCTTGTGACGACACACGCATTGTGGTTTTTGTTGGCATCGGCAATAATTCAGGAACAGGCGACCAAAAAACTGATATCAATTGATTTGGCAATTTTAATAAAATGCTGGAAAAATATTCTAAACTTTTTTTTTTCAATTTGCAAAGGTACAAAATTAATGCAAAATCATCTAAAATATAAAAACAAATAAAAATATTTTATAATAATATTTCTAAATTCCCTACATTTTCTAACTATCAAACAGTTTTCAATTTACACAATTTAATAAATACAAATATATTAGAAATTTTCTACATTTAAAAAGCTACAAATATTATGAAAAATGATCTAAAATAAAAATAAATTATAATATATAGTTATAGTTTCCCTACATTTCCTAACTATCAATTGGTTTCTAATTTAATAATTTACGCAATTTAATAAAGATGTATAACATTAAAAATATTTATTTAAACCTAGAAAATATTTGTGTATACGAGAAATGTTTAAAAAAATATAGGCAATTGGTTGTTAAAATAAATCAATTGCATGAAATAAAAAAAAATATATTAAAAATAATATTAACTTTGAAATATACATTAATATGCCAATTTATAAGCTTGCATTAATTAAATAATTTATTTTCATTTAATTTAATAATTTGATTTAATTTAATTTAATATTTTTTTTTTAATTGAAAAATGTAATTGAATAATTCCATTTTATATAAAAATTTTATTTAATAATTTAATTTAATTGAATAACTTCATTTCATTTAATAATTTAATTGAATAACTTCATTTAATTGAATAATTTAATTTAATTTAATAATTTAGTTTAATTTTTACAAATCAAATGAAAATGTCCCTTTTTTTTGTGTCGCAATAACGAAAGCGAAACCTTTGTCACCTGTTGGCTGTTAAAATTTCCCTCGGCTAACAGGATCATGTTATGCCGCGTACATTTGAAAACTTTCTGCTTGCTCCCAAGTAAAAAAAGGGGAATTCCCTTGTTGTGAATGTCGATGTCCTTGCTGTTGTTGTCGTTGTTGTTATTTTTGTTTGTTGGCTCACCCTAATCAGGCATCATTTGATTTTATGAGCAATAAAAAGTGTAAAGCAAATAAACGGGGCTGCAAATAAAGCAATCGCCATATAACACCGGTAAAAAATGCGAAGGCGAAGGAAACTTTTGGCGTGTCCTTTTTGCCCCCCCTCCATTTTTTTTAGTGAATTATGCAACCGGAAATTAGCATAAATTATGAGCGATGGCGAGCGTGGGAAATGTTAATTGGTCGGCTAAAAAAGAAACGTGAGCAGCGAGCAACTTGGACGCGTTTTTGCCAATTAGGCAGTGCAAGCGCCGAAATTGAATTTGAATTTCTAATGGTGATTATTTACTATGCAACCACATGCGCTCGCACCAACACCAACACGCACACACACACAGGCCCACGTACACTTGGGCATAATAACTAAAGCTTTGTGCTAACTAATTGCCCCAAGGCGAAATCGTGGAAAGGGGGGGATTTTCCGGGTTTTCCGGGGCCTGGGGCTGCACTCCCCCTCCCCCCCCCATTTTCCTCTCTCATATTCTCTCGGTTTATTTGCACTAATTTGCATGCCTCATTTGCAGTCACACTCACATACACTCACACGACATCATACACACACTCATGCATGCGGAGAAAAAGAATTGGGCAGAAGAATTCATAATTTAAAAAGGCTTTCTTCTCGTCAAGAATCTTGCTATTCTGGGTCAATTTAATCTACAAATTAAATATTATTTTCATGCCCTAGATCTTGAGAAAGATTTCTTTAAATTAAAAATAGAATTTTTATTTATTTATTAAAAAATATATACATAAAATGTATACAAAAAAAAAGATTTTTTGTAAAGGAATTAAATCTGCAAATTGAATAATATTTGCAAGCCCAAAATCTTGTGGAAAATTTATACATGAATTAATTAAAAGTTTTGTAAATAAAAATTATTTTTAAGTATTAAGTATTTTTGAAAATATTTTTTTGTTTTTAAATAGGCATGAAAGATTTCTCTATGAATTAATTAAACGTTTAGTAGTTAACAAGTATTTTTAAGTATTAAGTATTTTTGAAAATATTTCTTTTGTTCCATAGTTGTTTGTTTTAAAATGAAAAGAATCAGCAAATTAAATATTATTTCTACGCCTAAAATTAATTAAATTAAAATGTTTGTATAACACTTAAAAAAACATAAAAAATTTGTACATCAAATGTGTAAAATCTTGTGGAAGACAGCCGTTTTAAATCACTAAATTTCCTCTTTCTCTCCTCCGCATTTCTCTCAGTGCACAAACACACACATGTACATAATTTTTGCCTTTTTTGTTGGCTTTATTCCTGTTCCTTTATTTTGGTTCGCTTAGCTAACTAATGTTGCCCTCCTTCTCCTTCTCCTCGTTTTCTTGTTCAACAAATACACTTTCATTTTTTTTTGTGTTTATTTCGTTATTCTTGATGTTTGGCTAGGCTAATTTAATTTCACTAATTTAATTTCGCTCTCAATTATTACTATAAATTGTATTTATTTATCTGTTGCATACTATTTTGCGCCTCGTTTCAGTTGAATTGGTTTACTTACTTATTTTGGTTTTTGGTTTTTTCTGTTTTTTGTCGTCACATTTGTCTCTGCCTAGAAAAAAAACCGCTTTGTCTAGCATCGTTTGCCTGTTTAAACATTAGTGTACAAATTATTTATAGTTAGTTATACCTTTTATGTATACAACAAATACAATTTATTATAGTTATAGTTACTTGGATGCTCGTCATCGTTTCTGTTATTTGTGGAACAAGTTGTGGTTATTTTCTTCTTCTATTTTTGTATCCCCTTCATCTCTTGTTAAAGAAAAAACAAATGCGAATTTCATTCATTACTTGTGTTTTGCTTTTGTTGGCTTCTTCAGACTGTGTGTGGTGTGTGGTGATCGCCGGAATGCCGTGGCTATCGATAAATATCGATGCGCTTACAACACGGGTCTGGCCACATTGGGCTTGGCCGTCGTCGAGGCGATCTCCGATAGCTTGATGTCGATGGGCATCCGGGTGTCGTAGAGCGTCGGAGCCTGCAGGATGATGCCGGCGGTGCCGACGACCACGGCTATTGTGAAGATCCACAGGAACAGGCGGTCGAGCACCATGGCCACGTACTTCCAGTCCTCTTTCACCTGTTGGCAAAGTTATCGAAATTGTTATCGACATTTTTGAATGGGATTCCATGGTGTAAAATCGTTTAAAAAATAAATTAAATTTTATTTGTTTTCTATCTTATGTAACTAAACTTAATTTTGATATTTATTTCTATTCAGAATGCGAAATTTTGTTTATTTACTTTTATAAATAAATAAATTTATATAAATAAATATTTATTTATTTTGTAGGTACCTTTTTAAGCTTTTTAGCTTGTTACCACTTATTATTTGAAAATTTGCAACATAAAATTACAAGTTACGAGCATCTTAAAAAAAACGCATTAAATTTTGAGCCAACAAGATTCCTTCTCCCCCTTCAATTGGCATTCATTCGATATTCATTCGCTGGGCCTGAAGTTCATAAGCCAGGCAATATGTTCAACTTTGTCCACGCGTCTTGCGACTAATTCCCCCGTCAGTCCGCTGCCACGCCCCCATCCCAGGGCCGCCCATCGCCCAGGGGGCGTGGCGCAAATGACACGCACTCAATGTAAATGCCGCCGAAGCTGTCTCGCATTTCTCAGCATTCGCTGTTGAAGTGCTGCCAAAATGGCCTATTTATAGCCGAATATGGAGTGTTTTCTAAGGTCTAAAGAGGTTCAAGTGCTGGTCTTATTTAAATATATAAAAAATAAAATATTTTCAATTATTTTAGAGAGCTCAAAAGTAAATATCACTTAATAAACATCCACTAAATAATCTGTTATTGCTTTAGATTTAAAAAAAATAATCAAAGAATCTAAACTATTTGTACATTAATTGTAAACTATTAAGTTTTAAAAATATCTTATAAGATGTGTATTACATTAATATTTTCAGAAGTGTTAAGTTTGGTATAGAATTTAAATTACAAAATATAAACTTTGTAATATTTAATATGAAATTAATACTACAAATTTAATTATATTATATTATATTATATTTAATTAATACCAAATTAAATATCACTCTATTATACTAGATCTAGTATATTTTTAATACCAGTTTTGAGGGTTAAACTATGCTTTTTTTGGTGTAGGAATAAAGTTAACTCTATACGGTCAGAGAAAGGATCATAATTTAATGACTTTTTCGCCTCTGCAATGGACAACACTGCTATCGGGTTCTGTGTCTTCCGTTTTCCGTCCGGAGGTGTCCTAGTTCCGTCCAAGTGTCCGGAGTGTCCCACTCGCAGTCGCAGTCCCACGCCTCCGCCGCTAAGCCCGGCAGGACATTCCAATAATGATTGAATGTGTGCGTAATTTTAATAAAATACTTTTATTGGCATTTTGTTCGATGCCACAAGAAAACATTCATTATGATGAGAGGACAGCAGCAACAGCAATGCTCGCAACTACGCGAACAAGCAGGCGTACAAGGCTGCACTCGAAGAAAAAAGTAGCATTTTGACTAAATAAATATTTAAGGCAAATATATTTAAATATATTTTTAACCTCTCATTTAAAACGAAATATTCAAAATTAATTTTACCTTCTTCTTTTAGGAATATTATTTTTTATATATTTTTAATTAAATTTTAGAAAAATCGGACGACTATATCCTATAGCTCCCATAGGAATAATCGAAAAAATAATGGAAAAAAATGTATAGCTTCGGTGTTTTTTGACATTTTACCTTCTTCTCTTGGGAATATTATTTTATATATATTTCTGAATTTTATATTTCTGAATTAAATTTTAGAAAAATCAGATATAGTTATTATATAGCTTCCATTAGAACGATCGGAAAATTAATGGAAAAATAATAGCCTGTAGTCTTTTCTATTCTGGAAAATAACTTTATTTTACTAATTCAGAATTTCGAATTAAATTTAAATTTATTATCTTTATGATATAGTCGTCTGATTTTTCTAAAATTTAATTCGAGATTCAGAAATATATTAAAAATAATATTTATATAATATTATAATAATTAATATTAAATTTAAATTTAAATCTAACCGAAGTTAGCTTTCTTTCTTGTTTTTTTTATCATTTTTAGAACTTTATTAGAACCACTTCACAAACAAGTGGTTCTCTCTATTATTTTTGTTGAGTGTGCGATGGCAGGACATGGCCATGTCGCTGCTCAATAAGGCGCATGAAAAGTCATTAAAACTTTTGGCGCAGCCGGCATAAGTCCGCCCATAGAGACGATGCCACACGGACACACATATGGACACCGGACAGTGGACAGTGGACATCGGCGGATGGGAAAGGTCAACAAAAGGGCAGAGCCAGCAGTGACAGTCGGACATCATCAACAACGGGATCCTGGTCCTGGCCAAGGTATCTCTACTCCAGAGTCTCCAGTTCTAGTTCCAGTTGGAGTTCGAGCCCCGAGTCCTGGCCATCGATTATCGACGTGCCAATAAATCCCGCCTTAGGCCGCTCTAATTTATTGCGCCAGGCTTATTAACATCAAGCCCACACTGTCTCTGACTTGTGTCGCCGTCTCCCGTCTCTCTCTTGGTCTCCGTTTCCGTCTCCCTCTCAGGTATGTCGTCCCGTCTCTGTCGCGGCCAAACATTAAGCGGCTTAGGGGACATTTGCCTTTTTTTTCCGGCTTTCCGGCTTTCCAGCTTCCTTCTTTTTATTTTCACTTCCTTGCTGCACTTGAATTCCTGAAGAGCAGCAAAGTTTATTTCTCCAATGGGATACGAAAAATAAAATTTGCTCTTAAAGCGAATCCCACAGAACATTGGCGAAATCATCGAATTGTTCGAGTGTCCTTGGGTTATTGGTACACCCGAAAAAAGCCATAGTTTAATTCTCAATTAACAATTTTAGTGTCGTTTAGTCTTGATGCGGAACTCAGTTGTGTTAAAAATCTACTAGATATAGTATAAAAATGTGTTACTGATTAAATACTAGATAATAAAAAGATATTCATACTAAATCAACTAAATAATAGTTAATATTTCGAGGGCAGGATGTCGTTGAGTTAAAAATATACTAGATATAGTAGAAAAAGGTGTTACTGATTTAATACTAGAAAAAAAAACTGATATTCATACTAAATCAACTAAATAATAGTTAATATTTTGAAGGGAGACCTCAGTTTTGTCAAAAATATACTAGATATAGTATAAAAATGTGTTACAGATTTAATACTAAAATACTAAATCAACTAAATAAAAGTTAATATTTTGACGGGAGACCTCAGTTGTGTTAAAAATATACTAGATATAGTATAAAAATGTGTTACCTATTTAATAATAATTAGTTAAAAAAAAAAAATTATATCATTATATAATTATTATTTAGTTATCAGTGTCCAGTCTGTTTAGGGTATACCCCATCCCATTCACCCTACTCACCCTTGTGCTCTCCTCCTCCTTGCGCGTCTGATCCGCGATGTAGGTGACCCCGTCCATGGCCTTGTGGAGTTCGGGGCAGGTGTGCCACCGCTGGCGCACGTTGCCACGCCCCGAGCAGCAGTGCGGCCCGCCCTCGCGCTGGCAGGCGGGCAGGATATCACAGACGCCCGCCGGCGGGGGCGGTGGGGGTGGCGTTCCAGCGGCCGCTGCCGCCGCCGCCGCCGCTGCTGCCGCCGAGGTGCTTGGTCCGCCGCCGGCGACCGCCGCCGCCGCTGCTGCCGCCGCCGCCGAGGTGGTGGGTCGTTGCTGCTGGTATCCCTGCTGCTGCTGCTGCTGGTGCTGGTGGTGCATCTGCTGGTGGTGCAACTGCTGGTGGTGCAGCAGCTCCGACGACTGGCAGGCGGCGCCGGCGCCCATGCCCTGGTGGATCTGGATGGTGCCGCTGCAGCAGGAGTCCGCCAGCGTCGAGGCGGTGGCCACCGAGTTAACCGTCGTCGTCGACTTTATCACATTCGGATTGGCCATGCCCAAATCGCTGGTGGTGGTGGAGGCGTGCGCCTGGTGGGCGTGCTGCGGCAGCGGCGAGAAGTTGGCCGAGCAGCTCGACTGCTGCCGGTACAGGTTGTGCCCGCTCTGGCTGTGCACTCCGTAGCCACTGCCATTCCCGTTCCCATTCCCGCTGCCATTCTGACCCGTTTGGCTGGAGGTCGAGGTCATCTGGCGGAATTTGGTGGGCGTGAGGGGGTGGTCCAGCAGCGAGCCGCCCGTCTGCTGGTACTGATTGTGGTACTGGGCATCGATCAGCGAGGATGTGGTCGAGGTCTGTTGGTTGGCCGTCGACGACATGGTCGGCGGATACAGGGAGCTCAGGTGGCCGGTGATGGTGGAGGCGCCCCCACCACCCATCCCGCCGCCCAATCCGCCCACGCCCATGCCCATGCCGCACTCGTCCATCAGGTTGTAGGTCTGCACGCGGTGCTGCAGGTGCGGCGAGGTGCTGCGCGATGTCGTCTTCGGGCTGTGGTGCATACTGAAAGGATGATGGAAATATAATCAGGGCGATATTTAATATGTTATATCTTATTATCATATCATATCATTTTTACATGAACAAAGATCATATTCATCTTATTTTAGATTTTTGTTCCTAAAAGTGCTACATTTGGTATTTTAAAATAAGTAGTTATCATTTTTTTTAAATAACTAATATATATATATCATATCATTTTTATATGAATAAATATCATATTCATCTTATTTTACATTCTTTGTTTTTAAAAATACAAAATTTCTTATTTTAACGTAGTCATAATTATTTTGAAATAACTGATACTTTAGGAATAACTGAAATATTTAATGATATATTTCAATTATAAATTTGACATTATTCTTAACTGCTTTTTATTGATATGAAATAAGCTCAAATGTACCCCTACCTCATATCAATACTTCTTCTGGGCAACTACTTATAAAAACTAATACCTTATAAACCAATTTCGTATAAGAATTGATTTCTTATTCACTGAAAAAAATATCGATATGAAACGTAGGTCGATTTTACATTATTTAAGATGAATTTTTATTTGATATGCGGAAAGGGTTTTTCATGACCTGAAATTTTACATGGTCATATCGATGTTACGGAAAAATGCTTTTTTTATGTGTTAACCTTAACCCTAAATAAATATTTGTAAATTTTTGTCCACTCTATTATTAATAATTTCCCAAACTTAAACTTACCGAGACAAGGCCACCGGCGGTGGCAGCGGTGGTATTTGATCCCTCAGTTCGAGTCCGTTGCAGGTGCGCACCATCAGGCGGCGCGAGGATTTTCTGTGGATGAGAGGAGCGGACCGGGGTTATCGAGGGTTACGTTACTGGTTACTGGTTACTCGTTACTCGTTACAACACTCACATCATCTCGCTGATCGGATAGAGCGGACGCCGCATGACCAGGAAGCGGGGCAGCTGGTTGATGAACACGGTCCGCACCCAAGGGGCCATCGTGTGCGTCTGCGGCGACCGGAAGTGGATGTTCAGCACCAACACCGTCACACAGATGCTGCACGGAAAGGAATCGAAATCGAAATGGGGGTGACCCCAAAAGGGTGTTCAGTGCAAGGTTCTCAAATAAAAATTAATATCTTAACAGTAGAAAATTTCTATTCTAATTTCTAATATTCTAATAAAAAAAATATCGATAATATTTTACGAATTTCTTATGACTATTTTTAATACATAGTAATTAATTAACATTAAATTTTCCTGTGTAGAAAATAATAAATTAACGGTAGAAAAGTGATTTGATTACCTATATATTTTATTTTTCAAATTATATTTTGTGTGTTTGTTTAGTGCTTAGGTATTAATTACCATTACTTTTTTTGTTGCATAGAAAATAATATCTCAACCGTAAAAAAATTATTATATATATCTTGAAAGTATAACATTTATTTAAATATATGTTCTAATTTTTTAAAACAAAAAATCGCTGTATTTTTATATGTGTTTTTTTTAATGCATAGATATTAATTTAATGTTAATTTCTATCACAGAAAACCGTCAACTTTATTATGTTCTCACTGTAATATGTATTTAGCCAACATTATTATCTGGAAGTGCATGATAAATTGTCACTATATTTCGTGGCCTCTGCAGAAGAGTTGTCCTGTCCAAGGATAAAGTGTGGGGGTGGAAAACATGCAGAAAGGACTTAAGTGAGTTGCTCTCTTAGTCTGGGTAATTAACTTTCGACGCCCACGTCTAATTAGCAGCTGGCCAAGGCGTTGGAAAAGAATATGGGGGGTGGTGAGGGCTGACGAGGGGCGAGAGGACTGCAGGGGGAGGGTGTCCTGCCAGCCTTAATTACATCATTTGAGGCGGGGTCCTGTTGCGCCACTGGCGATTCCATTGTTGGCACACTCCGACTCTCGGTCTCAGCCGACTTTTGTTTACCAACAATTAGGCGGCCATCATTTGGTGTGCCGGCCAGCCGCCTTGTGGGCGTGGCAAATGACTGTAAATTGCCGCAGCCGTTTAATAGGGCCCCAGCGGGAGGCAGGAGAGGGTGGCAGTGGGCGTGGCACTAAGCCAAGCAAAGCCGAACGGCTGCCGAATCGAGTTTTACTTTCCTTCAACGTTTTGCAAAAAGTTTTCAAAAACTTTTTAAACTGCATATTTTTAAAGTTTTCACAGATTTGAATTTGGTTTTCTTAAATTCCCTGAATTTGTCGTAGTAATTACTTAGAAATAGTATTTATTATTTTACTACTAAAACAAAAAAAATTGTGGACTGAAGAAATATGTTTATAATTTTCCATTTAAAATTTAAATTAAATAAAATAAAAATACTAAAATACTGTTTTATTTCTTTACTTTCAAAGTATCTTCAAAAATTGTCTCACCTACTTAAAAAATATTTGTAGTTTTTAATGAATTAAATGGTGCGCTTCGTCACTACGTGGATAAAAACCTTATAAAAAACTTTTAAACTGAATATATGCAGTAAAGCTTTCGTATATTTAAATTTGGATTTTTAAAATTCTTTAAATGTTTTGCAATAATTACTTACAGAAATATTTTTAATATTATACAACGTTTTTAAAATAAACTTAGACTTTTTTGGCACAGAAATATTTTTATAGCAAAGTAAATAAAAAAAAATCATCGTTATTTAAAAATGTTCTCCCCTATTAAAAATATAGTTATAGTTTTAAATGAGTTAAATGGTGCGCTTCGTCACTACGTGGAATGCCGTCCACAGTAACTTTAAACGAAATAAATTTAAGTTGTTGGTTCTGGTATTTTATCTAAGAACTCAGCACCCTTTGTCCGCATTACTACATTTCAGATCGATGACAAAATCGCGGGAAAATCGGAGGGACTCACCTGAAGGTATCCAGTATCATGGTGAAGAGCACGAACTTTCCCAGCAGCGGCACCACCAGCGATGTGGGCGGAATGATTTCCGCCAGGAGCAGGAAGAACACAGTGAGCGACAGCAGAATGGATATGCTTAATGAGACCTGCAAGTATACGTATGCATATATATATATAGAGACAGCTGGGGACAGGAAGCAGGTGGGTGGTGGAGGGCTGGGGTTGGAGCTGGGGGCGTGGCAAATTGAGCTGCACGTCGAGCGGAAAATCTAAAGCGCCATAAAGAAGCGACAATTGCGAACTGCGAACAACAACGGGAAACTCCCGGCGCGATAAGGTTTCTCATTTATAATGCATAAACATTGCTCAGACGCAGCTTAAGCTCTTTTTTTTTGCCACCAACGGAACATTTTCTTGTCCCCCCCCTCGCTTTAATAGTGTCGAAATCAGGGTGTTCATATCGATTACAGAGTCCTTGTGAAAGGTATCTGGTCTCTATTGGTATCTATTGTCTTTAGAAATGAATAGTTTTCAGTGCTAGATATACAACAATAAATAAATACATTATATTCTTACTGAGCTAAAGCAAGCAGTGGCATGCAGGGCAAACCAAGCAGTCACTTGAAAGTGGCGCCATCTATGTGGTGGATAATTTATTATTTGCTTATAACTTTTTATTGGGTGCTCCGATTTAAAAAATTTCTTCTACGTTTCGGTAAGTATTAATAAAGCCAACAAATAAAGCAAAAAAGTTAACCACGTAAATAAAAACGTATTTTATTATTATTATTTCTAGTATATGCAATTCTAAACTATATAAAAATACATATACATAGGTATCTTTTTTGCCTAACTTCCCTATCAAATAATGGTTAAAAAAACGAACAGCCCTTTGAATTAATTAAATAATCCAACTATAAGTCGTTTGGATTTGGAAATTAATATGGTATTAATTTGTTGTAGGTAATAGGAAATACAACTAAGCCGCTTGGATTAATTAATAAAGATAGAAAAGCTAAACTGGCTTTGGGTTTACTTCATTAATAGAAAAAGTTACGTGTGACAAAGTTAATTAGGAAAATAGTTAATAGACTTAGTTCCCTAACAATTTGTAACTAGGGAACTGTAAAAATCAAAATGGATTTAAATGTAAAAAATATTTTCACGTGAAAATTCTTTTTAAATATTATTATTTAATACTAAGTAATGGAAGATTTCTGATAACCAAACAAAACTAAGATAATGGTATTCCAATATACACACAATTAAACTCATTATATTAACTTAAAATTGTAATTTCAGTGCCAGGCAATTGCCAAGATTCCGCTCGCTTGGCCGGCAATCGGAGCCGCAAATCCAAATTGATTTAGAATGCTTAAGCGGGCATCACAAGCAAATAATGAGCCAGGGCAATGGGCGTATGAAAAAGCGGTTTGTCAGCCGGCAATTGCGGCCTTGCCAAAAGCTGGCCAACAAATCATATGCAAAGGCAATGGAAAATGCCAAATAAAAAAGCAGAGAAATTCTGGGGGAAAAACGAAAGCAGCCGTGGAAATGGAAATGAAAACGAAAACGCGGCATACTTTTCAGGGCGCTCAATAAAGCGAAAAATGATTTGTGGAAGGGGGCGAGGGTGGGCGGCAGGGAAGTGGGCGTGGCAGCTCACCTTATTTATGCCTAAGCTGCTTGTAATAAAGTGTGTTTTTGTATGGGTTACCATGCGAGTGTGTGTGTGTCTGCAGAAAGTAATTAAATGTCGAAAATGAGACGCGCGATTTGAGCCTCTCTTCTGTCTGTCTGTGTGTGTGTGTGTCTCCCCCTTAATGTGAGTGTGTATGTGTCTGTGTGCGGCATAAATTTTCGATGCTTAATGATTTTATGATAATTAGCCTTAGTTTGGGGCCAGCGCTTGTAAAGCGATTAGTGACGTTGCCTAATTAAGGTTACAACTTGCCAAGCAAATCCAATGCCAGCATCCTCGACCTTTTCACTATAAATACACTCGGATAAATAAAGATATTTTTATAGAAAATAATCAGACAAATGAAATAAAAAAAATAAAAATTAATTTTGAACTAAGCTACAGTAAAATAATATTTATAACATTTAATTTACCTATCAATACATTGTGTTAAAATTAAAAGGTTATCAAACTAATATATATAAAACTGCCGCTAAAAAAAGGCAAGTGGCCAAACTAACCCAGAAGGAGTTGACATAAAAATCTAAAAAAAAATCAGAATTCAGAAATAATTTATTATAAAAGCATAAAATATTTTCCATTAAAGCTAAGCTTTCTTTTCTGTGTTTTTTAGAGATAACACAAATATATAAGAGTCCCTTAAAAAAACGGCAAGTAGCCAAACTAACTCAGAAGGAATTGACATAAAAATCTAAAAAAAAATCTTAATTCAGAAATAATTTATTATAAAAGCCTAAACTATTTTCCATTTAAGCTAAGCTTTGTTTTCAGTGTGTCTTAGAGATGACACAAATGGCGAGAATGGCGGTATCCAAATGCAATCTGTATCACGTTCCCATCACTAGCGACCTGCTCATTATTTATGCAAATGCTCGGTGTAATTAAGGTTGCCAAATGCATTTCGGTGACGATTTCGGTTCTGTTGGGTTGGGTACCGAACTCGAATTCGAAGTGGATGCTTCGGATGTCCCAACTGATGGGCCAGTTTCAATCTGGACTCTGTTCGTAAAACGTAATTGTTTCGGCCATAAAAATACGATGCAAATAAACGGTGGGGAATTGGGAACAGTGCGGCTACTTAGTATTGGAAAAGTAGCCCTTCCTTTAGTGTACAGAAAACAAACATTTGGCTAAAAAAAAAATTTGATCCAAAAATGTTGAATATCTTTTAAGTATTTTGCAATTGTATCCTACAAAAAAAATTATGCTCTAATTTAGCTTAACAATTTAAAAATGCAATTATAAATTTTTCGTTTTCAAATTAATCAATAAATAAATAAATAAATAAATAATAAATAAATAAAAAAAAATTTTTTTAGACGACTTAAAGTTAGGTTCTCGGTTTTGTTTTCTAAACTCCATTTTTACTGCGTTTGACTTATATATTAAATCTTTTTAACAAAAAACAAAAACAAAATCCTACAATGATTGATTATTAATGGGGCGTGCGTATTTTTTGCGAGTGTACCGCAACCGTTTTTGACCACCTCCTTTCCACACTCCCGCAATCGGCAATTGCATGAATGAAGTGCGTTGTGGCGCATATGCATGTAAATTGGCAATTCCAATTCCAATTCCGATGCCATCGCGGGGCTGGAACTTCGGCCACGGGTGTCCGAAAAGGACCAAGTGGGCGGAAGGACGAAACGATGGGCGGTGGGTGCTGGGCGTGGCGGACGTGCCAGAGTTGCCACAGTTAACTGCAGACTGGCCAGTGGCGGGAATTTTGGGCGCAGTTCGCAGTTCCGCAGTTTGTGTCCTGTTTTAATTCGCTGCCTGCTTTTAGGCGTAAATATTTGCCAGCTCCGTGTGTCAGTGTGTTTTTGTGTATGAGTGTGTGAGTGGCGGGGTGAGTGTGCGTGCATGGCCATAAAAGGGACAACAGTGCAATGAAATGTGCCCACTCGGCACAAATCGTAAAAGTCAAACAAAAAAACCAAAATAACCGGAGATACACGAAAAAGAGGGGAAAATCTCTTTTGGCAAAAATAATAACGCATGAATTGATTATATTCTATTTGAGCAAGCAACTTTAACTGCTAGAAATTAAATGTAAGAAGTGTTTATATTTATTGGAAGTAAGCGGTACCATATTGTTATGAATTAAAATTAAGCACAGGTCTATAGATAACAAAATAAGCCTCAATGAAGATAACCAAATCAAGTAATTGATGTTATTACAAATTTAAAATTAAACACAGGTTCCCTCATATTTTTAAAAAATAAAAAATGTTAAAAATAATTTAACTGAAATCTATAATTTCGATGAAAATAGTTTTTAAGTGTTTAAATATTTCTTTGACTACCTAGAATTTTTTTTAAATAATTAATATTGTGTTTTTTATAAATTTAACATTTTAGAAATTATTTAATTAAACTCTATAATTTAGATAAAAATAGTTTTTTGGTGCTTAACTATTTTTTTGACTACCTAGAATTCTTAAAATGATTAATTACTAATGTGTTTAAAATTAAACAAAAGTTTTCTCATATTTAAACAAATTTTTTTAATTTTAAAAATTATTTATTTAAACTCTAAAAATTAAATGAAAATAGTTTTTTGCTGCTTAAATATTTATTTGACTACCTAGAATTCTTTTAAAAATGATTAATATTGTGACGGGACCCATTGTTTGTGATATCAAAACTTTAAAATTTTTTTTAAAAATACCAATACTTAGAAATTTTAAAATATATATTTATTTCTTGATTTTATAAAGCTTAGATAAATACTAACTGCACTAAATCGTTCAAAAAACGTCGTTTTCGCGTGACAGCTCGTTTTAATACGTGTATTATTCGATGAGTACTCATCGAATCGCTCGCTCTTAACTCGATAATGCACACGCAAATCGCGAATTTACATAATGCCTACTGGGATGGCCCATCAAATGCCCGGCGCTGTCAATATTTATAACATAAATTATGCTCCGTGAGCGATGTGGAAATGTCGGATGGCATCAACATCAGAATCAGCATCAGCATCAGTAATCCACAAACCGCTTGCGCACACAAATTATTTTTGCATTTTATTTATTTTGAAAATTGGCCGTAATTTATTCATAAGTCCCAGGCAGCATGTAAATGTTTATATTTATGCATTATGCCATTTCGTGTTTTCATTTTCGTTTGGCTTTTCCCCTCAAAGAATCGCTAAAGAACCGCAAAAAACAAGAAAAAAAAACGCGCCAGACTTTTGTTCGCATTAAATTGAATACATCGTGTAATTTTATTTACTCGAACTTAAATGATGGCAAACTGGGCGAAAAACAACACACACTCACAAAAAAAAATTAAAATCAAAACGAATAAAATGTTGAAATGCATTTTCATTTTCATTTGAGTGTGAAATTATTATTATTTTTTTTCCTTTTTAATTAAAAGCACATTTTGAGCGGATGGGCGAGCTGGTAATAAATTATGGCAATTGGTTTAATGCAAAAAAATCAGAATGGTGAAAGGCGCGGGGAAAATGGCAGCAGATGTGAACAAAGCAAATAAGGCGGGAAAATGGGAAGTGGGCAAGTGGGTATTGGGTATTTTCAAGCTAATGCATTTCAGCTGCGGATGAACTTGATTCTAATGGTTAATTTCACTATTTCACTAATAAATGCAATAACATGTGTAGCATTAGCATAAATCCAATGGCCGAAGATAAAGCTTTTAAACACCCGGGCCGCAACAATTGTGGGACTGATTTAATTAAACTTTGGCTCGTTAATTGAGCCCGTTTATCAATCGGACTAAACAATAAAAACTCCAGCGGATAAATGGAAAGCAGTTGAATTGTTTTGTTTTTTCTATAAATCCAATTAATTTATTTTTTCGACAGTACTCTTTGCGGGTGGATATTTCATATGTTAGGATTTAGTTTAGGTGGTTCTTAAATTGAATTGGTATTTTATTAGCATTGAATAAAATGAGATTGAAATGAGATTGAAATTTTAATATTTTAAGATTTGTTTGACGACCCACTTAAACATTAAAACATTAAATATGAATATTTTGATGGTGTAGAAAAATGAATTGAGAATTATGAAAGTAGTTACCGGAAATTTTTTTTAATCTACTTTCCTTTTTTCCGTTTACCATCACCACTTTCATAATAAAAATAAAATTAAACACATTTTTAAATCATTGGAATTTTAATCCTTTAGGATTTGTCTAGAAAAATGACTTGAGAATTGTAAGGCAACTAGAAGGGAAATTTGTTTCCTTTTCTATTCGTTATCATCCAGAAAGTGGTGATGATAAGAATAAAATGAGATTATTTGAAACTTTAATATTTTGTGATTAGACTAACTATATGAACACCCAAAAATCGAACTGTTTTTATAGTTTAAAAAAAAAACTGGGGAATTATAGGGTAAATTACAAGGCAAATTAAATTATTTTTCTTTTCTTTTTTTGTTACTATAAAAAAAAATTGTGTAATTGCTTAAATCGTTGGAACTTTCTTATTTTGTGACTTGACTAACTATGAAAACCAAAAATCAATCAGTATTTATAGTCTAAAAAATGACTTGGGAATTATAAGGCAGTTTTTTTTCTTTTCTTTTACCATCTAGAAAAGTGGTTATGATACCCCTAAAGATATCCCCTAGACTCACCTTTTCGCCACTGTCCGATGGCAGGTAGAACACGAGGATGGTGAGGAAGCTGATACCCATGCAGGGGATGATCAGGTTGACCGTGTAGAAGAGGGTCTTGCGGCGCATCGTGATGTTGAAGGTGATGTCCAGATATGGCTCATCGCAGCACGTATAGAACTTCTCGTTCCTGCGAATAAATTAAAGGGGCGGAAAATGGGAGTATGAGCTAGGCAAATTGTTACGCATCGCGTAAATATTTATTAAGGTTCATTCTGGCTGTGGATATTTATTTTGATGGTATTTTGTATTTTTTTTTGTTTCTGCGGTGCTGCCGTTGCATCATCCGCAGTGTGTCTGGCAGCCGAAACCTATATTTATTTACATAAACACACATATATCCGCAGATATATGGCGCTCCAATCACATAAATCATCGGCCGCATGATAAATATTGTAAAATGCTGAAAAAATATTGGCCTAACTGCTAACTGAGTGTCAAAATGGTTCTGTGTATTTTTGCGTAGCTGCGCATCGAAAGCCAGTGACTTCAAAACTTTCCAAAGTGCGCGTGAGGTTAAAAAAATAAACAAATAGGTAAAAAATAAATAAATACAAAATAAATAAATAAAAAATAATTGAATAAAAAAAATGAATAAAATATTAAACAAATAAATAAATTAATTAATTAATTAATAAAAGTATAAATAAATAAATGTTATTAAATAATATATTAT
The DNA here is from genome assembly GCA_037075245.1 of Drosophila mimetica. Taxonomy (NCBI): domain Eukaryota; kingdom Metazoa; phylum Arthropoda; class Insecta; order Diptera; family Drosophilidae; genus Drosophila; species Drosophila mimetica. Next base: position 10,067,211 of record JBAMCH010000005.1, read on the forward strand.
TGTTTAAAAGTAGGTGAGTAATTTAAAAGATAGCAAATTTAAGTACTTTAATTTATTTCTCTAATATTGGAGCTCAAATACTTCTTCTTTTAAAAAAGAAACCCACTGAAAAGTAACCCCTTGAACTAACCCTTTTGAAACTTTAATCCATTTGCGTTAATCAGTTCGACAGTCATTCAGTTTTTGAGCTTTTCTCATATTTTTGCCTCTTTTCCTTCCTCTCGACCAATGCATAATTTAAAAGTTAATAATCTCTGACTACGGCTGCCCGCAAATAACAAAAAAAAAAAAATGAAAGAATATAAAAAAATAATGAAGAAAGAGAATTTTTGTAAATTGAGTCGAGCGGACTTTTCGTTATGTTTTCCTCTCTCCCCTCGTCGCACTTGAAAAACTCTTGGAACAGAAGCTGCCAGCGGAGGGACACTGAACAAAACAACGAAAATAAAAATGTATAAATAAAAAGAAGCCAAAAAAAGGGGGAAAAAAGAAAAGGGGTAACACCCGAAACCCCCTTGCCACCAAAACATTTCACTGTGGTATATGGCCGGGCCATCAATAATTCCGAGAGGCTTGCGGCTTCATTTTGAATAAGAAAATATTGTAAATAAATAATAAACAAGGCAAGGAGCAGGGATAAAGCGTGGGAAATGGAAGTGAGCCGGGGGCAGGGAGGGAAGTGGGGGGACATCGACAACAACAAGGACAACGACAACGACAACGACAACGACAAGGATGTGGCCGGCAGGCAACTAACTGTTTGTGGCAGTTGACTTCCCTCCAAATAGAAATGAAGTATGTGGCAATAGGCACACTGAATGGTAGGGGAATCCGGGATTGAAGGCCAACATCTTGTGGGTTAGTTTTGATGGCTGCAGCAATAAAATATAATTTGCCAAGGCAATTCCAAATGTCAGTCACTCGCAAAGGATACGGGAGGGGGTGTGGGGGATGAAAAGGACGAATAAGATAACGGAGGGAGAGTATAGAGCAGTTATAATAAAGTTATTGTTTAAAGGGCTGTTCATAAATAATATTGAACCTAGTATCTTTTCTGTATGTCCTTCTAAAGCGTTTACATATTTATGTATTACAAATATTTTACTTCATTTTATTACTTAATTAGTAACTTTCCACGAATTAGTAAATATTTAAAAATTTTTTTTATTAATGGTAGAAAAACATAAAGAGGCTTAACGTCCATTAAAAAGATATTTAAGTACGAAAATTGATTGAATATGACAAACTCGAAGTTTTTAAAAATATTCCATTAAAAATCAACTTTATTTTTAACTGCTATATTATTTTCTTTCTATTTTCTATTTATTTTATTAAAGTAAAGAGCAGTAATAATAAAGTTTAAGAGGTCTTCGTTAATAAAATTAAACCTTTTAAAGCGTTTACATTTTTCAATCATTAAAAATATTTTCTTTAATTTTATTATTTAATTATTAACTTTCCACGAATTAGTAAATATTTTTAACATTTTTTATTAATGGTAGGAAAACATATGAGCCTCTCCATTAAAAGGAGAATAAAGTACGAAAAATTATTGAAATACGACAAACTCGAAGTAAATAAAAATATTCCATTTAAAATTAAATAAATTTTTAACTGATTCACTGTTTTCTTGCCAATTATTATAAGGTATTTTTTAAATTTATTTTATTAAAGGTAGAAAAACATAAAGTGGACACCTAGGCTCCACGTCCATTAAAAGGACATTTAAATACGAGCAAACACAAGTGGGCGAATAACCTAATGCCCAATATCCTTCAGCTCACTTGGCTTCCCAAAAGTCTCCCGATCGAATGCGAGAAATGTAATATGGCTACAGATTAAGTCTGCTGAAGTGAGCTTTGGTCAACAGGCCATGGAGTGTCCGAAAACGGGGAATTCCCGCTCCCCCTGCCCCCTCCCCCACCCCGCCACTTGGCTCCTTAAAGATAAGTCCCTGCAGACAGAGACACACGAGTTCCGACAGAGACACTTGGCCCCCAAAAATAAAGGAAAGAACTGAAAAGAAAAGAAGAAAACAGAAAACTTGGAAGACCCTTAAGTCGTCAAAGGGGGTGGGGTGGAGTGTGGTGGGGTGGGGTGGCGCAGAGTGGGCGGTTTTAGTACGTGTAAAGGTCAGTGTAATAAGCTCGGTGACTCGGTGGGTTCGCTTGGTTAGTTGGTTACTTGGTTAGCAACCACGATGGGAAAACATACAATAAATCATAAAATAGGCAAGAAATACACACAAACACACACACAGTAATAGAACACGCGTGCCTCCACACACACTCACACAGACACACGGCGCCGAAAGATGGCGCCACATAGGCAAAAAAAAAAAGAAAAAGATAGAAGAGAAATAGAAAAAAGAGATCCAACTAGAGGAAAGACTACAACAAATACCAGCTAAGACCAGCAAAACTTCAGTTTGATTTGACTCGATGGCACATGGCACTCCCATGTTTCCCCCCACCCCCACCCTCTCCCCCTCCCTCCACCCACATCCCTCATCGTGAAATGTCGAAATTGGCAACAATTCATCAATGCGCTGGGCCACGCGGCGTATGCGTAATAAAGGATAAGGAACCAGAAATAGAAATGTTCACAAAACCGGGCAGAAAGTAGTCGAAGTCTTTGATATCCTACGTATTTTTTAAATTAATAGCAAATATATTTAAAATTTTACAAGTTGAGCCACTGGGCGTATGCGTAATATTACGTATACGTAACGGATACAAATATTTGTAAAAAAAATATTTTTTTTGCATGAAAATATACATAAATTTACACACAAGCCGCAAAAATAAGTGAATTTAAATTAAGTTGAATTATTATATATATAATTGTACAACTTGAATAATATTACGTATACGTAAGGGATTCAAATATTTGTAAATTAAAATATATTTTTTTTAAACAGAAAAATATGCATGAATTGGCCACAACCCACAAAAATAAGTGATTTTAAATTAATTTGAATTTAATATATATTAATAACTTTACAACTGGAGCCACTGGGCGTATGCGTAATATAACGTACATCTAGGCGTATGCGTAATATTATGTATACGTAAGGGGTTTCAAATACTTTTAAATTAAAATATATTTATTTTTGGCATGAAAATATTTATAAATTAACACCCTACCCGCAAAAATAAGTAAATTTAAATTAAGTTAAATTTTAAGTGTCCTCAAACCAAAGTGAAAGTAAATGTCAAATGCTCGAAGCCAAAGGAAATCGAGAGCAGCCGCACGAATCTTCCACTTTCCCCCATTTCCAGCCTTTGAGTGATTTTCCAGTGAAACAGATTTGAAATCAAATGTTATTTAGATTTCCAACTGGCGCTTGGGTCGCCAAAAAAAAGGAAAAAAATTAAGTGAAATTCCAGCGAAATTGAATGGAGAACTCGGCACGTATTCGAGAAATGAGAGGTTTTTCTTAGTTTTCCAGGGAGAGGGGGGTTACCGCACTAAAGTGACCGAAAATGGTCAAATCGCTGATTGACAACGGGGAATTCCGAGGAGGATTGAACGGGGAAACAGCTTGCTGATTGGAGTCAAAGAACAAACGCATAAATACGAAATGATTGGCAACACATAAAAAAAGAGACGAAGACATAAAGAAAGCGGAGGAGAAAGCGGAAAGCACTACCATTGCCACCTAGAAGTGCCAGGGAAATCGGGTGGCAATCCGAGGGAAATTCGGGGAAAATTCGGAGGAAAAATTCGGGGGAAAATGCGGGGGAAGGATAGGTCTCAACGCTTGATTGATTTCAACAACTTTGAGCCAAAAGTTCTCTATGAGCTTTCGAGTGTTTTCTATGCCTCGATTTCTTGTTTTTCTTATGCACTTTGCGAAATAAATATGTATAATCTAATCTAAAATGCAATCAAAGGTATTCATATTCATATTCAAATTCAAATATTCATAAAGTACACAGAAAAAGAAAATTCCGAAATAAAGGATTCAACTTGAAGCTGCTTGTTTTTTTGTTTTGCATTTCCAAAGCAACTTACAATTTTTTTCTCAGTGCACCCATCTCTCATTCCTTGCAGACATTCGAATTTGGGGCCAACCAGAAATCAAAGTAAGTAATAGAATTTTAATAACTAACATAAACACGCTTCGTTGCATGACTTGAAAAAAGATAGAAGAGTGGAAATCTCGCAGGACTGCCGCTGGATTGGCGAAGGACTCGCAAGGACTCACAAGGACTTGCAGGGCGTGGCAATTGAGGTGTGACCGCTGCCGAAAAAGGGAAGGAGAAGGCAGAAGATTCTCTGGAAAGTTTGCTAATTATGATTTTAATCGATCTGTGATAAGGCAAAGGGAACGAGTCTGGGGAGTGAAAAACCCCAAAAACACAAACCAAATTTGTGCCTCGTAATCAGGCTTCAGTGATGCCAAGGTAGGAAAATCGGAAGAGGAAAAGTTGCCGAAGAAAGTGGCACAGAGAATGGGTGGCAAAAGGGGGGAGAGGGTGTATGTGCCCGGCGTGTTGATTTCATGTTGTAAGACCCAATGCGGCAATTAAACAAAATACAGAACCCAGAAGGAATGGGAAATGGAAAATGCGAGATGGAAAATGGAAAATGACAGTACGAACACGACACCGAAAGACAACTCAATAAGCGGATGTGAAAAGCTGAAGGCAAGTCTGAGAAATTGTGCAAACAATGAGTTTATTAGAAGCGAACTTCAGAACTCGAATGGCAAAGAGTTGATTGGAAGGTATAAAGTGGAGAGGTTTTATAATTATAGTAATAAAAATAAGACACAAGATTTGTGATTAGAAGCCGGCTTAAAACTTATAAAAGAATTTTAATAAAAAATACAATAAGTATAAAATGCAAAATAATATAAATGTCTTTAGTTTCAAAAAGTTAGTTGGAAGTTATAGATTGAAAGGTTTTCCAATGGTGTTTTTTCAAAGTTAATATAAACGATTTCTGATTAAAGTAACATCAATTTCAAATTATACTAAAAAGTATATATTGTACAAAAAAATATATATAATGCAAACTGAAATAAAATTTATGACTCTAATGGCCAAGATATAATAGGAAGGTAAAAGAATAAATATAATTATTGTAAAAAAATGTATAAAATGCAAAATAAAATAAAATAAAATAAATAACTTTAATGGTTAATTGAGTTAATTGGAAGGTATACAGTGGAATGGTTCCCAAAATATGGCAATGAAAATAATATACAAAACTAAAAAACCCTCTTCAGCCTAAGAAGAGGATATTAAATATGAGTAAATATTGTAAAAAAAAAACGATAAAATGTAAAATAAAAGAAAAGTTTTAAGAAAGAGTTTATACTTCGTGTACCAATAAATTTATGGACCTTTTGCAGTACGACCTACTATTTTCCCCTACCAAGTACAACGTTTCCAGCATTTCACGGCACTTTTCCCGGAACGAAAACTATAAACTGCAAATTGGCCGGCCCTGCGCACTGTCATTATGCTCCCTATCGGATCGGAAGAAGAAGTAGAAAAGGGTTTTGAACGGGAATAAGCAGGGTTAATTTTATGGGCTCGTGATTGCCTCGACTTTCGATTTCGCCCCTTTGTCTCAGCTTTGTTGCTGCCGCTGCTGCTGCTGCTGCTGCCCACCTGTCCGCCTGTCAATCAATGCCTGATTGTCTGCCGCTCTCCGCTCTCCACTGCTCCTGTATCCTGTATCCTACCTATACCCCGTTTTCCCACCTGTACGTGCTGCGGCTTGCCACGCCCCTTTACCACCCCCTCCCCCTTAGTTAATTTAACTGTCGATGCGCATTAAAACTGAATCCTGTCGGAGGAGGCTATGCACAAGTTTTTGGAAGGGAGAGGAGGAAGGGGGAAAGGAGGAGGAGAAAGGAGCGACTTCATGGGAAAATTGCTCTACGTGCTGTGAATTGTGTTGCAGCATTTTAGGCGCAGCAGCAGAAGCGGCAGCCTGCAGACAATAAAAGCCGCCAAGGGAGTAAGTCAAAAGGGGGTTTGTGGGGAGGGGGGTGGGGCGAAATTTGGGGGGGGGGGGGCAGTGGGTAAAAGGGCGGAAGGTTTAGAGACTCACAGCCGGCGGCCGCTTTTGTGAGTGTGTCACGCACTTGTGGCATAATTTACTGCCAATGCCACGCCAAATAAACCAACGAACACTCGCTCTCACACTCATGCACTTCCACACACACACACACACACCCACACACTTACGTAGGGGCCAACACCCATACACCCACACACGTAACTGGCGCTGTCAACTTTTTAATTCCCGTCAATGACTTGAGCCCCGTTTTCAGTGGTTTCAGCTCTCAGTTGGCAAAAGGTCTTAACATGTCGTTGATACCCTGGCTTTAGGGTATTATAACCTCGCCAGAAACTTGATCATGCCGAAAGGTTAAAAGTTTTCGCCTTCAATAATTTAAGAGAGCCTTACTGCGTGAAAAAAGTTGATATGGAATAGGATTATTTCTATCTTATTTCATATCAATAAAAAGCCGATATGATTAATGCCATAATCATGATTAAAACAGTTCCACTTGATATTTTATCATATCACTTATTTTATTTTAAAATACCAAATATGGAATTTTTAAACAAATTTTAAACAAATAATATGTATTCATATCAAAAGGGTTATAAATAATTTGAGATTAAAAAAAATATAAAATTGAACTTATAAGTACAAGATTTTCAATGTTTTGAAAATGAAGCTAAACTCAAGAAATTAAAAAATGTTAAAAAAAAATCAACAAAAAAAGTTGGAAATTTTAAATAACTTTCTAAGATATTTCTGACCATATAAATAGTTCAGTTTCCAAAAAAAAAAATTAACAAAATTTTCAAAAATTTGTTTAAAAATTTAAAATGGAAATAAAATAGTTTAAAATAACAAAAAAAAAGAAAAAAAAATATATTCAAATATTTTTTTTTTGGAAATTTCAAAAAACTTTCCAGGGTATTTCTGACCTTTATGCCACCATATAGACTTTTTTCCCGCTTTGTTTTATTTATTTACTGCTCACTGTAGTTGAGCCTTGTCATTTCCGTCTGTCACGTGCCGCTTATGAAATATGGTGGGGTGGCAACGGGGGTCGGGGCGGCGTTCTATCGAAGGGCGGGGCCCAAGGTCAAAGGGCAATCGAATTGGGCTGTTTACGTTTGTAACTTTCAAAGAAGCCATCAAAACTGAAGTGTTTTTGAAACAAATCCTCTGTTTGCATACTATTTGCCAAGCAAAACATTTATATTTTCAATAATTTTATTTTTCTCGGTTTGAAAATAAAAACAGTGGGGAAATCAAAGTAATTATATGTAAGGAAACAATTTGAAAGGAGCGAGAATAAGTAATAGAAAACGAAAAAAAAACAAACTCTGGCCACTGATTTATTGACCATTTCTTGCCCCACACGCAACTTGAAAATAGTTCAACGAAAATGATTGCCTTGCAGCCATTTTACTTTCTCTTTTCGCTTTCATTTTCTCCAAAACCCAAACCACCCACCATTTGCCGCCCATCTAATACTCATACACCTGAAGAGTTTACGGCTTTTTGTGCTCCGTTTTTCGGCTGGGGGACACATAAACAACACTTTCACGACATTCACGGACAATCTCCGCGCTTTTCCACCTCGCCACCTTCCCTCCATCGAAAAAATTCACCCATTTATCCGCCGGCTCGTAATACTCGTATAAAAATAAAATGACTTTTAGAGACGGGAGTCGCAACTTGTTTGTGGCTTCCACGCGTGCCAATGAGGACAACAACAACAACAAGAGCCGTAAATGCCAAAGAAAAAGTATGTGTACATAAAAGAATACAGTTTCCTACCAAAAAAAAAACTAACAGGAAGAATCCACTGATTTAACTTTTGTTACCTTTGTGTTTTTGGCAATAAAATGGGCATCAAGTTGAAACAGAAAAAAGATGGTATATGAAAAAGTGTTAAAACAAATTGAGAATTTTAAGGAGAAAATCCTTGAATCTTTTTTTTTTAATTAACAAAAGAAAACTAGATCAAAGTAAAAATCCAAGCAATTTGAGCAGCCAAATTAGCCTAATGAAAAGTATTTTCAAACTGAATTTTCTCAGTTCATCTAGCACGTGTCATCAACTAATTAATAGCACTCAACAGTATTGCCACCCCTTTTCGCAACACCTCCACCACTCCATCTCAAGGCCCCCTTAACCCCCCTAACCCTCCTTTAACCCAGAACCGCCCACAAACTCACCTGCTGGCTTCCAACAATCCCAAGATTCCAAACAAAGTTGCGCTAAGTGAAACAAAAATTTCCTGTTGCCTTTTGTCTGGGGCTTAATGCATTAAAGACGGGTTTCTACGCAGACCCCCCCTCCCCCTCCATTTAGTGCCTCTCGCTCACTCCCAATGGTGTGCACACAAGCGTGTCGTCCTCTTTAGTTTCAGAAAGGGGGCGTGGCAATTAAATAACCCAAGGAAACAAATTCAGGCTGCCTTCACTTTCTCTCGCAGAGCAAAAGTCACACATTCGTTCACAATTGTCGAACAAAAAATAAATCTTTTAAATATTATTTTAGATTTTTTATTTTATATATATATTTAATATTTTATATTTTATTTTAAATAAAATCGTAATGTATTTTTTAATTTAGATTTTTTGAACTTTTTTTGATTTTCTTATTACACAGAAAAATTGACAAAAAATCTGATTCATTTTATTTAAGCAGATCAATTTTATATTTTTGAAGATCAAATTGTTTATATCATTTTGATATCAATACAGGGTATTTTTACATTAATTGTAATATAAAATATTTAATATGATACAATTTCAATATGAAATAAGATAGATTTGATCTTAATTCATATCGAATTTTTATTTTGTGTATTTATATTTTACTGAACTTTTTTTTAAATTTTATTTGTTTTTTCTGTACAAGAACTTGCATTAAACTTCTGTAAAGATTTTAATACCCAAAATATATATATTTTTTAACATTTTCTTTTCGAAAACTAGTTCTCTGACCGCTGCTGTGGGCGCACATATGCCTGACCATACGAAACACAAGAAGCAAGACTTTCCTATTTATTTATATGTATAATTTTGTGTTGTTTTTATTTTTTTTCCTTTGGCCGCTGCTTTTGCCAAAGTTTTTTAATTTAAAAACTTCAAGGGAAAAATATTGTGGGTGGGGATGGGGAGGTGTAAAGTGTAAATAAGTACCACGCCCACTTCCACGCCCACGCCCAAGCCCGAAGATCATCATCAGCATCGACAACTCAGGTCAGCTCCGCCGTGCCTGCCGTCTCTTTCTACCGGCCTATATCTATCTCCCTCACTTGCATCCTTGACCTGCGTGTGTGTGTGTGCGTTCTGACATCCTGAAAGATTTGTGTTTGTGTTTTGTGACAGCGTCCAAAGCTTGCAAGGAACTTGCCAAAGGAGTTTCTGCCAAAAATAATCGTTGTTGCTGCCCTTCTTGGTGGGTGGCGCTACTGGATGGGTGGTTATTGGGTGGTTGGGTGGCTGCCTGCCTAGGTGGGTGATAGGTTTCAATTGGGTGGCCTGCTGGCACTTACCGCACTGCAGGAACTTCGAGGATATCCCATTCGACGGACGTGTAGAACTCGGACAGATCCACGCCCACCTCCACGACATTGGTGCCGTTCAGCTCGTCGATGTGCCGCAGATCCACCTGAAAGTGGATGCAGAGTGGTTAGTTTCGTGGTATTCGTGCACTGTGATTCTTATTGCTTGTGTAAATAATTACTTTGCATTTTTTTACGAGGTTCTAATAAATTATTTTTGTATTTTATTTATTTTTTTTTCATTTATTAATTTAAAAAAGAAACCATAGAATATTGAATTGTATATTTTACTACCATTTATTTTATTTAGAATTTTAATTATTATTATTTTATACTTTTTTTATTTAGTCAAAGTAGCTATGTTATAGTTATAACCGAAAGTTCATGTAAATTCGTACACAATTTAAAACAGAAAAAAAAACTATCGAAAATTGAACTGTATTTTTTTTTTTAATTTTTTTATATTTAAACAAAATAGTAATATTACAAAGTAAACGGAAGCCCATAGAAATTCCTAAATAATTACTAAAAACCTATTGATAATTGAAATGTTTAATTGTCGGCCATGTTTTTTATTTCTCATATTTATTTATTCATTAAATTTATTTTATTTAGTTAAAGTTATTATTAAAAAATTAACAAAAACCCCTAGAAATTCCTACACAACTATAAAAAATACTAAAAAGATTTAAATGAAATTTTACTATCATGTATTTTATTTTTTATTTCTAATTTTTTTTTAGTCAAAGTAGTAGTATTACAAAGTAAACGGAATCCTAAGCAATTATGAAAAACCTATTGAAAAATGAAATGTTTACTTTTCTTCCATATTTTTTATTTCTTGTTTTATTATATTTATTTATTCATTAATTTTATTTTATTTAGTCAATGAGTTATATAAAAAAATAACAGAAATACGATAAAATATTTGAAAAGATATTTTCTACTATATATTTTATTTTATTTTTTTTGTGTATTTAATTTTATCTAGTTTAAGTATTTATTTTACAATATAAACCCATACCATCTACTCGACTGTTTTCGGAGTAACCGAAGTTTGGTAACCAAAAGTTCCCAGCTCGAGTTTTCTCCCAGTTGCCAGTGATTAGACAAATACTGCGTTGCGCTGACAGCGAACATAATTGGACTGCACTCCCTGCCAGATGTCTGTGTTGGGGCCCTCGACTGCTTTTATTCCCGATTCCATTCCATCCCATCCCATCCTGTTCCGAGCTGCCATTCCGATTTGACTGTCAAACTCAGTGGCAGCATCGACATCCTTGAAACTGGGATCCTTGCGAAGAAGGATCCAAGTCGAAGGGTTGTCTGGAGCAAAGCGGGTGGTCAGGTGGTCAGGTGGCCAGGTGTCCAGATGGCCAGATGGTCAGGTGAAGGAATGCCTGCAGCATCGATACCGAAATGGACAAACATGCGAAGGCCGCACTTCAATTCCAGTGCTCAGTTTTGCTTAGTTCGGCACGAGTGCAGCTGACAGGACATGGACATCGACAGGACCATCGACCATCGACCACCTGGCCCACAGGAAGCTGTATCTCTACTGGCAGCACTCCTTCGCCTCCGCCTCGCCCTCGAATGTCGAGATCCGGGGTCGAACGGTTCTGGATAAAGTATTTGACATGCGATTGCAACACTCTATCGAACCTCATTCTCGACTTTCGAATGGATTTCCTGGCTACATTTTCACCAGCAGATCTGCTCAAGAGTTGGCTTCTTCAAGGTCTGGCAACCAAATCGACAAGTGTTGCCATAAAATTGTGAATTTATTTATTCAAAAAAGATATAGAACCCCTATTTTTGAAGATCCAATTTTTATGGGAAAATATTAAAAATCCCGAATAGAAATCATATTTTTATAGATCAAAATTTTATGGGAAAATATTCAAAAAAAAACCGGAATAGAAATCGTATTTTTAAAGATCAAATTTTTATGGTTAATTTTTAATTCTTATAATAAAAAATTCTGAATAGAAATCGTATTTTTAAAGATCCCATTTTTATGGGAAATTATTAATTATTATAATATAAAATTCCGAATAGAACACGTATTTTTAAAGATCCCATTTTTATGGGAAATTAATAATTGTTATACAAAAAATTTGAGTGATGGTATAAATTGTAAATTTAATTATTCAACAAAAAAATAAAAACCGTATTTAAAAAAAAAACAATATTTATGGAAAATTGTTAATTCCTATACTACAAATTTGAGTGATGGTTTTTGTATAATATAATTAATCAGAAATACCATAATTTTTTACTTATCCCCATTATTTTCTAACAAAGGAAAGTTAAAATTTAAAACGTTAATAGAAATGTATCTTAAATTTTTGCAAATATTTTTCGGTCTGATCCCCTTAAGTTATCCTGCGCACTTTCAATTCCCATTTTCCCTTGTACTTTGCACCCATGTCGCAAATAAAGCTTTTCCGCAACTGCATTATCTAGTTTTTGCCCGGCTTGCTCAGCTTTTCTGTGTGCACTTGCTGTTTGAATATTAACCCGGAAGTGCATTCATCCCATCAGCAATTTTTAATTCCTTCCTTTCTTCGACTGAATTTCCTAAAGCATTTTGTCTGCCAATTTACGCCTCAACGATTTTCCATGGTTTCCCAGGGCGAGGGGTTGGCGGTGAAGGTGTGGGAAAGGGAAAGGCGGCTGCTGCTGCAGGTGCCAGTTGACATTGAGGGCAATGGGCGGTGGGCGGTGGGTGGAAGTGGATGGGTGACATTTTTGGAAAAGCGTGAAATTTGAAAAGTGACGCTAATACGATTTCTCGTTTCCATGCTCACTCTCTCTTTCTGCTAAGCTTTTCCCCGTTAGGTAATGTGCACTTGAAAAAATAATTGTAAACTTTATTTGAAAAAACACAAAATCAAATTAAAATTAATTTTTTGAATATTTAAGAGTTTTTTTAACTAAAAAAATTATTTGAATAAATTAAACTAAAATTAATTTTAATTATATATATTAATTTTATTTTAAATAAAATAAATTACCTAAAAGAAATATACAAAATTAAACTGAAATAAATTTAAAAATAATTAGGAACTTGTTAAACCATTTACTTTCTCAAAAAAAAATATAACTAAAATTAATTTTTGAAATATTTAAAATTGTCTTTTTAATTCAAAATATGATCAGAAAAAATCAAACTAATATTAATTAAAAAAATACATAATAAAAAATACATGAAAAAAATACAAAATCAAATTGAAATAAATTTTGAAAATATATAAAAGTTTTTGTTTAAATTTAATAAATTATATATATAAATTCGCAAAGTTTCCAAGGGTTTCCTTTCGCTTTAGGCCTCTTTTTTTATGTCGAGCTGGATGGAAACGGTGTGTGGGCGCATCCTGTGCAAAATCAAGTGTGAAAATTGAGCCTATGAACTTGCCCTTGCCTTTTGTTCGGCGTCATACAGACTCCAAAATGGCTCCCCCACCGCCTCCTGCCCTTATCCCTGATTTTCCTCGACTTTCCCGTATTTCCCACCCACTCAAGTTTGGCTCATTGACACGAAATTAGGAAATCGACGCTGGCTGAACATGAATGAAAAACAGGCTGCGAAGATGCAGCTGTGCGGCGCAAGTTGGCCAAAAGGGAGAATAATCAGGCAGGATGTGGCTTCGCCAGGACCTCGGCAGGTAGGTGCAATGGAATCCCGGCTACAGGCTACCGGCTGCCGGCTGCTGGAATTGCCGATGCGGAAATTGTTATTTTAAGTGGTTGCGGAAATTTCACTATAAGGAAGTGATGATTTAATGAAGTATTTCCGCTGTCGAGCAGACTGATGCTGCCACTGGCAGGCGACGAGCAACTAAGTAGAACTTGCGAACGAATGCCATTCCATTCCCTTCGGAGACTTCATAAATAATTTGCCAAGACTATTTGGGATATCGCTCATTTTGCGGTTGATTTATGCGTGAAGTTGAACACAAAATGCCACAATTTATGCCACAAATATGCTGACACTTGGATGAAATTCATCAACGAACAGTTACAGATGAAAATATTGTAATAAATTATATCTAATGTTATAATAAATATTTTAGATTTTATTTGGAAAAACAAGAGAGAGCGGTAAATACCCGTTACTCAGCTAAATGAGTGCGAGAGAGATGTAGATATGCAAGCAGTAAAGCAAGCAGTAGCTTGGAAGTGGCGCCATCTATCGTATAATTGGTTTTTGTTTTTTACTAATAACTTTTTAATGAGTGGCCCGATTTAAAAAATTGATTCTACATTTCCATAGGTATTACTAAGCCAAACAAAACTGCACCTAAACTTTTAAAAAATATTTAAAAATTTTTGCTCCAAGATTTTTTAAAGTTTTCCATTAGTTTCCATGCTTTATAATATTTTCTTTAGCATATAATCTCTCAGTGTGCGTATGTATTTTGAGACAATGTTGGCCCACATCGCCGCCCCTCATCTCGTGTCGTGTCAAATGCTTGTTAGCGCCTTGCCTTTTTAATAGTAAATGAGCATTTAGCTTTTTACCAAATTAGTCAGCTGTCTGTGTGAGCTGGTGCAAATGCATATGTATGTGTTGGCCAAAGTACGATAAAGTGCCTACATTTTGCTAATTGTCTCGACAATTAAACTAAGGCAGCAGATGCCGAGATAAAGACAGATGAAGCCATTTTATCTGCCCTGCTAATTGAGTGATTGAAACGAAATACACAACTTCCCCTTTCCCCGCGGGCGAAAATGTAACTTTCGCCTTTAAAGAGGCCATTAAATTGTCGATACCTTCCAAAACAATCATATCCATGGGCTGTGGGCGATGGCCGACTTAAGTTAATACATTATTCACACCGAATTATAAGGCGCTTAATTTGATATTAGATGGTCAATGTGTTTTTGATAGGCTTATAATTGAGTTAACCAATCATTTGGCTTCTGTGTGCTAAAAACGACACATTAGTTGTTGTTTAAAAAAATAGAAACACTATCTTAGAATACTAAGAACCATTTTTGGTTTTGCTTCGCCATTGAAGGCAGTAAACTGGCGATTTTATGGCCTGGCTAATGCAGCTCGGTAGATGCATGTGGTTAACCCATCTGTGCCGTTTGCTTTTTTTTTTGCTCTATCCGCGGGTTAAGCGGCAGGGGAACCGAATGCTGCAAGCCTAGATCCTCGCCTAATGCCGGTTCATTATTAGCTGGCAAGGTCCCAACCGCAGGACGAAGCCACAAAGCATCCATCGAGGTTCTACATCCCTTTCGTATCTATCTTTTTGCACTCGCAGAAAAAACTGATATTTAAAGAACAAAAAAAAAAATAAATAAATAAAATAAATAAAATAAATAAAATCAAAAAAAAAATTTTTTTAATAAAAAAGGATTAATTAAATAAAAAAAATAAAAAAAAAATATAGTCGAACTCAAAGAAATAGTTTCGTACTTTTTTAGTTTCTAACTATTTACTGATACTTTTAAAAATTGTATGAATTAATTTGATTCTATTATTTTATTTTGCTATTTATTGGGGAATTATTTGAAAGCATTTTAATTTTATTTTTTCGTTAACCTAAAAATAAATGAGCATTTTATTTATATATTTTTTTGTTGATCTAAAAAAATGTAGCATAATTTATAAAATAGTTATTTTGCAGGTGATTAGTTACCTACTTATGTAAACCGTTTAGACGTTTCTGAATATTTTAAATATTTTCAGTTGGAATTTTTTTGCGTGTACGCCTGCCTTGGGTTGCAGTTCTGTGCGGTGCAGGGAACTTTACGAGGTTACGCGGCCTCCGACCGCCAGTCGCCGACATTTGCCGGGCAGGTGTCAAGCTGGCTCAGTGTCCTGTGCTCTGAATTCCGCTTCCCCAGGATCCCCAGCTTCCCAGTTCCCCTTTTCGTCCTTGCAAAACCCGATGGCCAAAACCACTGGAGACGTTTTTATGAAGCTTCCCTGTGGTCGGCTGTCTGTCCGTTTGTCCGTCTGCCCGTCGCTCTGTCTATTCCAAACCCATTTGCCTGCCGTCGCCTTCTTTGTTGCCCGCCGTGTGTTTTGTGGCCATAAAACGTGAGAAATTCCATGCCAGTATTCCGAAAAGGAATTATGACCGTATTTCGGTTTATGACCACTAAACCGGGCTCAGAGACACCCGAAAAAGGAGCGCCAGGTGAGCAATTTGTAAATGTGTAAATGAGATAGTCACCAGGGAGCAGGGGGAGTGTGGGAATGGGAAATGTTGAATCCTGAATGGGAGTGAGATAAGGAGTGCTTCTGGTCCACTGGCACATCCTTTAATGGCAACACACACACACATATAGCCGCATATCCAACTGATATATGTCCTGCTCCGACTCGAACACTTGCCACAGATTTATAAACCAATTAGCCAAAGGCCACACGGCCGAGAAACTTTCATTTGTGTGGTTTAAATTGGATCACGTGTGGCAGGGGGCAGTGTGGAAGGGAGAAGGGGGATCTTCTCATTTCCCTTGAAAGCCGCCAGCCAAATTTGCGGTACACATAAAAGGGACATCAAAGATTTGTTTCCAAAATGGCAAATTGAAATCTTGTTAGCCGGCAATCTCCTTGTTTTCCGGCCTTAGAAACGAAATGGATTTTCTATAGACATAAAAATGGTGTGGTTTTTATATATTTTAGTTATTGTGGCCTCTAGAAATGATCTTCTCTTTGCCCTTTTTTTTGCTTAAATTTACTTGATTTATAAAACAAAATATTATAATATATTTTTTTTATATTAGGTAAGAAAATACTATATTTTTTTTATATATTTTTTATTTTAAAAATGTTTTTTAATTTTATTTATATTTATTCGTAGTTCTGAATTGATATATTTAACATATTTTATATCATATATTTGTATATTATATAAGGATATATTATATGTATTTTTATATATTTTATATTTTTTATATATTGTATACATATATTTTAAATATTTCATATATTTTATTTTATATATTTTACTAACCTGAAAGCCGTCGTAGGTCCAGCTGCCAAACTTCATGACGCAGGTCTGCTCGTCGAAGGGAAAGTACTCCACGTCGATCTCGCAGGAGCTCTTGTAAATGGCCGGCGGTCGCCACTCGACGCGTCCTGTGTAATTCAGCGTGGCCTTGGTGGCCAGCGTCACCTCGAAGTTGCCGTCGGCGCTGGAATAGGGATCATTGGGTTAGAATACAATGAGCTACTTCACATTGGAAACCCTTTAATCCATATTAAAAACGTAAGCGAATTTTTTATACAATTTTGACTTCATTATCATGGCTAAATTTATGTTACATATTTTTTAATAGTTAAAATACATAACCTTGAACTACGAATTAATAGAAAATATAATTTTCTCCATTTATACGCTATGGGAACTCATTTGTTCTATATGAACTTATTAATTAATTGATATTAAATAGTTTAATTATTAAAAAAATATTTATTTTACAATAGAAATATAATTCTCGGACAATTTAATTTAATTTCATTATTTTTAAACCATAAAGTTTCAAAAATATCTTAATAAGATGATTATTACCTTAATGGTCTTGGTATTGGTATAGAATTTTCATTACAAAATATGAATTTTATGATATTTATGTTGAAATGAATGCTACATAGTTTTAGTATTAACTTTTATTCTGGATCTGGTATATTTTTAATACCACGAGTTTTATGAGTTAAACTTTGGTCACAGAGTTCAAATACCGTATTATTTAGTATTAATTCAGTACCAAACTTTTATACTGGATCTAGTATATTTTCAATACCACTAGTTTTATGAGTAAAACTGTGGTATTTTTTTTTTATTAAGTAAAGTAGTAAGAAAAAGTGCACCCACTTGTTGTAGAGGACGATGTCCGGACGCCAGATGTGATCGGAGGGCACGTGGAGCATCTCGACGCCGCCGTACTCCTTGGGCTCCCACTTGAGCTTGTAGTCGTACCAGGACTGCTCCACCCACAGGTTGGTGGTCATGATCTGGTTCTTCAGGTTGACATCAATCAGTTGCGACAGCTTCAGCTTGATGCGAACGGTGAGGGCGTCCGTCACATTGACCACCGGGCGGACCAGTTTGTTGTAGTTGCTCAGCAAATCGTCGTACAATCGTTTCGCATCCGGATTTGCTGTGCTGCCTGCGGAATAGAGTGGATAATAGACGGCTATTAGATATGGCTTGGATACAATGGATAAACGCTGCTCAACAAATGGGGGGGAGGATCTATGGGTATACGTGTGTGTGTTCATATGTTCATAGGTGCGTATCAAAACTTTCTCGATTCAAGCACAAATCGCCCGGGGCTTTTCGGTTTGGCCAAGTTTATTAAACGCTTTCGATGAATACACTTTGTGTGTGTGAGTGTGTAGTGCGAACAATGGACCTAGAAAAGGCCCAGAAAAAAGTTTAAGTTCTCTGTATTATTTCTACTTTCCCACAGCCAACGTGGCGGATTAGTAATATTTGTATTTATTTGTGACTAAAATGCTCAAGTAAATTGTGTAGTACGAAATATAGTACCTATATAATAAAGTAGAGCCTATTAAAATGTAAAATCATAATGCGCACCATTTGAATGCAGTTACAACTATAATTTTCACAAAATCCCGCTCGATAAATCGCCTCAAATTGCCCGAGATCAATCCCAACTCCTCCTCTGTCATTCAAAGCGCATTTAAGTGGAGTCCTGCAACTAAATTGATTAAGGGGGGAGGGGAAAGGGGGCGGTGACGGGGACATCCTGGACACGTCGGTGGCGTAAATGTGCGAAAATTGCAGGTGCCCCTTAATGATGCAGGAAATGAGTTAATGCGCCGTCAATGCCAGCGACACCAGCAACAAGCAGCAAAGAGCAAACGGGCAAAAGGGCTGTCAGGACAACGGGATCTGGGCCAGGAGGGGGCGATGGTGGGGGGTCAGGGGTCAGAAGGACTCGCCGAGCGACAGCATTCAGCCAGGCGGGTGGCCAAAGGCTCAGTCAAGCGTCAGCCTCCATTGTTCCTGCTCCTCCGCTCCGCTCCACTAAGTCCTGCCACTACACTCGAAGAAAAGGGGGTGCGAAAGGGAGTGAATGAATAATAAAATATAATAAAATACTGAACCCTCTTAATGTGGCTTTATCTTTAACTAGCTTTAACTCTCTGCTTTTATATAATCTACTTAACCTATTATAATAACCATAAATTTTTCTACTACTATTTTTAAAAAATAAAAAAAATATTAGAAAGGTAGAATTTATAAAACTTAAAATTTATAATATATAAGATTATTTCTTGAAAGAATTATTAGGTATAAAAAAACAGTTAAAATAATATGGAACTTCTGCATGCTTTTAAAGTTCTTACACAAGCTTTTCAAGTACTGAATTTTGTGAAAAACTTTTTATAAAATTATATCTAAATTTTGAATTTTTTTTTAGACAACAATTTTAAGTATTGAAATTTTTTTAAAATCTGTATAATGATTTAATAATAAATTGTACCTATTACGTTATTATTTATATATATGTATATATTATATATATAATTTGTATATATTTAACATTTATAAACATATTTCTATATCTCAATTTTCTGCCCCCCGCTTTCTCCCAGTGCAGTTTGACATGCAAAGCAAGGCGAGGAGCTTCAGAGCATCAGAGCCAGAGCCTGATTGGCATCCTCGCCTGGGGGCGACAGCCATCCGCCCGCGGGGTTGGCTTAGCCTGCCTCGGATCGGCACCAGTCTGCATCTGATTTTGAATCGGAATGAAAGGGAGCCGGAGATGGAGATGGAGATGTGAATGGAAATGGATATACTTAGTGGGCGGTGGAGGAGAGGGCAGCTGTAAAATGTCGCCAATGTCATTATGCGAGGCTTGCGCTAATCAGCTTATCATTACTATATAACATGGGGCATAAAAATGCCTGTCGCTGGCGAATAAGCGCATTAAAATAGTTACTGGGTCCCCGGATTGAAATGGAGATGTTGTCGAAAGTCGCAAATGCAGACAAAGCGCAAAATAAATCAATTAAAAGATTTCCCATCCTCATTATCCGCTGCCTCTGCATGATGTTTTCCACCCATATAATAGTGCACAGAAAGAAAATGACAAGGGATCAGATTTGATATGATATTCAAGATAATTTTGATATGATATTTAAAAAAAAAAATACTAAGTATAATATCCGCTAGTAAATCATATCAAATCATATCATTAATTGAAAATGATCGATAAACGACAGAATCGATATTTTCGATATTTTATCATTATCGATTATATCAATGTTTTCAAGAAAAGCAAACTAAATTAAAAAAAATTATTTTTAAATCTGTTTTTACTCGTATTTATTACCGTTTCTTGGAGAGTAAAAGGGTATATTATTATTATTAGTATACTTTTTTTAATATCGAGATTTTTTTCTGTGCACCTATGTATTCTTTCATTTTTGTTGTTCTACTTTTTCTGCCGGGGCCACCAAAGCCAAGGTCCCGGGCGGAAAGCTAATTAGCTGAGCGACCCAGCCAGATTAGCCCCACAAAACGGGGGGCGGTGGCGGCGGCGGGGGCGTGGCTATCGGCGTATATCATTAATTTAATGTCCCGCACATTAATTGACTTTGTCGGAGGGAGACGATGGGCAGCACAATGACCATAATGTGAGCATATATAATGCTGTATGCTGCGCTACCATGGGGATTGGTGGAAAGGGGGAAACTCGGGAAATTCGGGAAATCGAACAATGTTAATGGCACTGGCTAATCCCGAATGGTTATGCTGCCAGCAAGGCATCAATGCGGCCGACTTTAGGGTTTAGGTGATACTAATTTCGGTCAGTTGACAACAAACGAATAAATATAAATTATCAATTTAATCTGTGATGCCTTAATTGAGCAACGGCCAATATGAAATTCATAATGGCGAAATAATGGCATCGAAATTCAGTTTGTACAGCACTTAATTTCAAGCTTTAACGCTTCGATGTTGATAAACAAAATATCAATAAATAGTTTTTCAGCTTTAGGACTGGTATTTAATCCACCAAAAAGTCGTTGAAAACAAATAACTTCATATTGTGAAAAATTGTAAGAAAAATGGTAAATTTATTTTAATCAGTCGGAAAGTTTACCTATACTTCGAATTAGGTTGTAAGCTGCTTTTAAATATTCGCCTGTTTAATTTGGGACCATTTTTAGTCAAAAAAAAATTTAACCGAAAAATCTAATTTTTCCAAAAATCTAGTTTCTGATTTTCCACTGAAAAAAATCAGTATTTTGGCCAGTAAAATAAAACACGGACATAACTGGAATCACTTTTTGTTAAGTTAAACACTAGGCTTTAAAAAGAATAAGGAATTAAATAGACTTCTTGGGGGAGCTTTATATTCGGTAATTTGTGACCGAACTTTGGAATTTTTCTGGGCTTCATTACAAGCAATACTTATTCATTGAAATCAGTAGGCAAGGACTGTAGCCCAACCCTTTCGCCACATCTTTATGCTCGGGCCAGTTTAACTAGCATTGACCTACCCCATTGAGTGACATTACCATCTGGTGTACTCACTTTTGGCCACATCTTGCGGCTGGCCTAAACATCTTAAACGAGCCTTGAGGCCGTTAGATGGCGTCGAGTAATTTGAGCAGCACATGGCTGCCGGATTCTGGATGCTGGAAGCTGGTTGCTGAATTCCGTGTGCACTCAAAAAAAAAAAAATCATAATATTTTATTTATTTATTTTTATTATTTTATTTCAAATATTTATTAATTTTCCATTAATTGTCTTTTTTGTATTATTAAAAATATTTATATAGAAATATTTAAAAGACAAATTAGGGAAAATATATAAAAAAAAATATAATCTTAACATTTTTTGATTTATTTTTATTAATTTATTTTAAATTGATTTTCTTTAAATTGTTTTATTTTGTTTAAAAAATATTTATATAAAAAATATTTTTACAAAAAATTTAAAGAAAATAAATAAAAAAATTTTAAGAGAATAAATAAATACTTGAAACATTTTCAGAATTCATATCTAAGAATGGCCTATAGTTTTTAACATTTAGATATTAATCTTTTTTTTTTATTGTACAATAATTATTTCACATATTTAAATTAAAAAACAATTTTTTTTGTTTAGTTTTATAGGTATTTCCTACAATAATTATCTCAAAAATTTTAATAAAAAATAATTTTTAAGAATTTTCACATTGTTTTTATGCATTTTGATTAGAATTATTTTTTGTCTTTTTTTAAAAATATTTTTTGATTAAGAAAGACAAACGTTTGGGGTTTTTTTCCCAGATTTGGGGTTGATTTTTTCCAGAGTGTACCTACGCTCGCTTATTCATTTGGCAAGGTGTGAGACTTTTATGCGACACTGTGTGGGTGTGCCAGTGTGTGCCTGTGTGTGTGGGTTATGCCGCACTCACACATACAGATTGTGGCTCGCGTGGGAAACGTTAAGTTAAACGGACCTTTGCGGCGACCGCTTTTGTTGGGCTCGACTTGGGCCTGTCATACGCGGCGTATGCTTTATATTGCCCGGAACATGTGTGTGTCGGCTGTTTGCCTGTGTGTTGGTGTTAATCGACTGCCGGTGTGTGCGTGTGTGTGTGTATGACAATCACATTAAGGTAGCCAAAAAAGCACATTTTATGATTGCTTTGCGTGTTTTTCCCCCTTCACCCTCCGCACGCTCTACCACGCACTTGTAAATGTGTTTATTGTCAAAAGCACACACAAAAGTGAACACACATAAACAAGTGTTCATGGCCATGTATCTACACTGGCCAGCAGCAATTTGTATTTCTCGTTTAGGAAAAACCCAAAGGTCAGTGGTGTGAAAAACATGGCTAGTTTATTAGCAAAACGAAACAATAAATTCGTTGAAAAATCCAATTATTATCAAATACGAGAAAATTAATATTTATAAATATTCTTTTCTCAGTGCACACATATGGGAATAAATTTGTTTTGCATTTAGCCAGCCGTGTGTCGTTTGTGCCCTGAAATATAAATATAAATTTAAAGTTCCTTGGCCTTTTGCCTTTGCGCTCTGCAGTTAATTGATAAGGCCAGGGGCAATTAAATTTCCATTCGAATGGTTTGACTTCATTTCGAATACTTTGTGCCACTTGGGCTGCCGAATTCAAAACGGCACTGGGTTCCAATGGGAGTGGGATCCGCTTGCAGAGTTTCTGGACTGACCTCGACTTCTAATTAAAGCACAGTGCTTCTGCTTTTTGGCTGCCAACCAAATGCAATTTTCCTGTATTTTCCCCCCGTTTTCAGAACCTGTTTCTGACTCCTAAATAATTATTTCAGCTCTGTTATGTTCTGTTCTATTCTGTTCTGTTGTTTTAACACTGGCCCACACACACATTTGGGGTTTCCAAATGGGCCATGAACTCCTGATTAGTTTACTCCCGATCCTTTTGTTCCTTGCGTTCCATTCCTGTGGCGACAATATTAGTGAATGGGAGAGCATTTGGACAGTGCGTTTCGCAGCTGTAAGGCGGCAGTAGGAAAATCACTTAATGAGTTGTTCTGAATTACCAAAAATAAGAAAAATAAAAATAATTATAAAAATTCCCCTTTAACCCTTTTAGATTTACAAATTCTGTTAAGCTAAGAAAACTTGATTTTAGAAAAGCCTTCTTAATTTTTGAAATGACAAAGAAATTTCCTTGAAAATTCAAAATTTCCTAGAAATTTTAAAATTTAAAAATTTTGCTCTTTATTAAATAATTATTTTATAAATATTAAAATTCGATTTTAACCCTTTTTGATTTACTTTTGCAGCTTAAACAATTTTTAAGCCAAGAAAACTTTTCTCAGAAAATGCATCTTAACTTCAAAATGACAAAGGGTTTTCCCTGTTTTCCTCGAACCCCATATTTTCCAGTGGGCATTTCCCTTTGCTGTGCATTCATTCACAATAATTGCGTGTAAATTTGCAGCTCTCAAGCAAAACCAACTTCAACAAAGAATAAGCGAATAACCGAAGCAGCATTTTCATGATAATTTCAGCTCTTTCTTGGGCTATTGAAGCCGCCCTGCTTTTCCGCTTTTCCATTCGCTTTTCCCTTTCCCTGCAACGCCTCCACCTCCCTCCCTCCCCCCTCGCCTTTGGCTTCGGCCTTGTCTGCCAATGCCAAACGTTTTGTTGTTTAGTTCCATTGGAATTTATGGCGTTGTTTACACAAAAATTGCATTCGCCTTTTGCAGTTGAGTAAGCAAAAAAAAAAAAGGGAGAAGAGCGAAAAAAAGGCGAGGCGAAGTTGAAAAAGAATTGAAGGAAAAGCGGAAAAACAGGTGAAAGTGGGTGGCTGGCAGTGATGCAGCTGCTTCAGCGGAGTTCTGCGGAATATACATAAATATTTTGGAGTGAAAATCTCCCTTCGTTTTAGAGGGATATTCACCGATCCCCCCCTGACAACAACTTGCGAATTTTCCCTCTCTATACCGAGCCACGCCCATTGGCAGCAGTGGCTAATTAAAGGCTTCGGTTAAGTCGCATAATTAGAGAGCAAGGGAGCTAGGCCAACTCTGCGTATACGTAATGCCGCCAGGGAATCAAGCATCAAGAGTTTTCAACCAGCGAAGTTAAGGGAATCGGAGGTTGCTAAAAATGCATATATATAACATATAATATCATGCATTTTCTCCATACTTGTATGTTAAAAGAAAAAAGTATGTTTCATATAATATAATTTTAATTTCTTTAAATTTAGAAAACTTGCCTTCGGGCACACTCCTATCTTGCATCAAAAGCAAGATAAGTGTGCACTGCTTATCAATGCACTGCTTTAAAGGCAGCTTTAAGAAACCCCAATGCCTTAGTTTAAAGGCCAAAATTGTATGGTTTTCTGCCGCAACTGATAAACTGGGTTGATTCAGCTCCGATTCGATTCGATCCGATCGTGTCTTTCGGATGGATGGACTTGCAGTGCGGCGAAATGAAAAAGAGAGCAGTCCGGCTTTTTGGTGCAACTGCAACTGCAGCGGCAATCGAGTGGCCAACGGGGCGAATGAATAATAAAACGGGGGCTGCAGCGGGTTAAGAGGGTCGCGGCCAAACAATGCGAATGGCCAATGTGGGAATTCCGAATGTGGGTGACAAACTGGCCGCGTTTTGTTTAACCCCCAATCGTGCCCCCCTTTTTTGGCCAGAGGCGTTTGCAGGTGCAAAAGCAGGTGGCACGCACATTGGGCAACACAAACACGTTCCACACATTCCACCAAATAAAACAGCAAAAACACAGAAAAGTACGGGGAAAAAAACCAGCAAAAGATGGAAACAAATTGCAGATGAAAATACGCAGGAAAAACGGTGAAAAGCGAAGTAGACAGCGACTGTGTAAATATAATATGAATAATTTTGTTAGTCGCTCCCCCAGTTTTTTTTTATCATTTCCCCTTTTTTTTGTGGCTTGGAACAAGTGACCCACGAAGATGCCACAGCAGAAAACCGAGTGAAAAACCAACTGAAAGTGCTGACCAGGCCACATGTGCGTGTGCCTTTTCGTATTCCATGAGGCTGCTGGGTTTTTGGTTGGCAAAGCAGATAAAGTCTACAAAAAAAATGGCTTTATTTAAAAGGCTCTCAGGCGGTTTAATTAAAATATTTGCAATAATTGGAATTTTTCCAATTTACTTTGGGAAACTAAAGAATTTTCCAGAAATATTGTAGCGCTTTGTTCAAATATTTAGCTACTGACTGTTTTGTGGTATTTTTGATAATTTTATGACTAATTTCTGACAATTAGTTAACTCTTGTGTTGTGGGGTTGCCACCTATTCTCAAAATGATGTGCAAGATAAATGTATCCTACCTTTAGCTAAATTCTACCTTGCAGGACGGACGAAAAAACGGGCCTTAACAAGGAAACCTAATATTTTATATTACCTATATATTATATTTAATTACAGCACATGAAATACAATTTTTTTTAAATTGATTTATTCATAATTATTATAATAGATTTTACATGATATATACATTTTAAGTACATACATAATATAGTAAAATATCTTTAAGTAGCGCACAATGAATCCATTATAAATTAGAATTGAAATGATTAATTTCCAATGGACAGGACACCGCGCATTTTTCCAATCCACTCAGTTTTCCAATGGCGCCATCCACTTTTCCAATGCCCCACTGCATTCCGTGTGGAATTTGGGGCATCCGGTTTGATATATTCCCGGTGATATGACCAATTACATGGCCATCAAATGCAAACGAATGCAATCATTCACTAACTGACACCCTGTGCCAGTTGCCCCCCACTTTCCGCACCATTTTCCTCGGCTTTTCCATCGTCATATCCATGCTGCTGCTCCTGTCAGGGGCGTAAACGCTGCGTCCGAAGCTTAAATGGCAATATTTTTGCCAAGTGTCAGGCGATGCCCATCAACTAGCCCCCACACTTTGGATACCCAACACCCAATACCCCCCCTGTACCACCCCCTCCCCCATTCGAAATACCAAATTTCGTTCGTTTTGTAGGTGTTGCAACCTGATGAATTGAGCGTAGAGCACGTGCATGATCCCCATCATCATTTTTTATGGCCATGCGTCAAAAAACGAACAGGAATTACCAGAAGGCAGTCGCCCCTTCCCTTCCCTCCGCTCTCCTCCGCAACCTTAAATACCATCTGGCTGTGCCAATGTGTCAAAACGAATCGGGAGTTCCCTAGGATGGCCAAAAAAAAAAAAATGCCAAAGTACCGGGAAGCGAGCGAGAAACTTGAGGGGGGTAGATCGGATTTCGGTGTAAGGAACTTGAGGAGCGGCGGAAAACGGAAGTAGGAAATGTCGCCGACACGCACACTCGAAACGGAAAATGGGAAAACCGGGAAAAGCGGGGGCGCAGGGGGCAAGGCTAACGCATTTCTAACGAGCAAAGCCAGCGAAAGCGCTTTAAATATATAACAACACAAATGGCATATGCTCTTTGGGGAAATTAAAATAAAATATTTTTAAACCTTTGGAGTTTTTAAGATGCATTTTTAACAATTTATTTTATGATATATAATTTTTTTGTAATACATAAAATATTTTTAAACCTTTCGAATTTTCTAATGAATTTTTTTTAAATTTATTTTATGGTTTATTATTTTTTTATATTTTATTTATTTTATGATCATTAGAATATATTTATTAGAATTTATTATTGGTTCATAACAAATATTGTCTTTAAAAAGCGAAACTTTTTTTCTGTTTAAATTAAAATAAATAAATGAATAAATATAATGTTGTTAAAAATTATTTATTTTATACCGGAATTTTTGAACAAGGAAAAAAAAGATCAGATTGATATGTGCAGGTAAATTTTACATTCTTTAAAGATCAAGTTATTCATATCATGTTCATATGAATAAATGTTAATCTTGTTTTTTATTATTTTTTCAAAAAGTACTCATTTTGGTATTTTTAAATGAAATAACTGATATGATGAAATATCAAGTCGATATGCATGAATGATAAATTTAACATTATTGACATATCGATTTTTTTCTGTGAACTTATTATTGTTTTAATGATAACATTTTGTGTGCCTTGGAGTAAAAGGCCTTGGACTGTAATCTAGGGTATACAAACGAAATCCCCTAGTCTTTGGCCTTATTGGAATTCTGGGAGTCGGCCACGCCCCTCCCGCGCACTGCCTCCTGATGTGACTGTGTGTGCGTTTGGCATCATTGACACGCGAAAAGCATGAAACATTTTCAGCATTTATGTGAGAACCTAACCTTTGGCCCACCACATCCCCATACCCATCCACCGCCATCTAAACTTTCGCTTTCACATTTCTAGCTCACTTAGCTGGAAGGCAAACGAAAGCTGATTACTTTGGCACAATGGAATGCCATGGCAGGCAGCCGGTGAGAACAATGCAGGGGTCCCAAAAATAATGTTTAAGAAATTATATACTTCTGATATAAGGGTTTCCATGAGTTCGGGGAGCAAATAAAAGCTTTAAACTCCACGTCTAAAAGCATTTTCCACTTATATCACCAACATATTAATTTGGTAGAAAATCTCCTTCCCATGATACTACTTATATTGGCTGCGAAAATATTGACAAAACTTTCGCTTCAGTTGCACTAAGCTGTGCTAATATTTTTGAGGTTAGTTTTTAATGAGGTCTCATTTGGCCCAAGGGTCCGCCGCTCACTTGCTCCATCCTTTGTGATATAATAATCCGATTGCATCCACTTCAGGGGGGGAAGGAACTCGGTGACGGGGGGCGTGGGGTGTGTGTTATGGGGCATGTGTTATGTCGAAAGTTTTACAGAGAGCTCAGTTCGGTTCACGGGGGAATACAAGTGCGAACTTATATATATATATATATACATTTATTCCTATCCACAGTGGCATTGGAATTGTGGGAAAAAAAGGTGTTATTATTTTTTGAATTACTAAAAATGATATATTTATACTTTTTTATATTATAAATATAAATATTATTTTTAGATAAAATAAATATAAAAATGTTATTGTAATATAAATATATACATATGTATTAAGATAATATTAATATATATTTTTTTTATCTAAAAATAATATTTTTATATTTTATTTATTTAAAAAAAACTTCTTCTTTATTTTGAAAATATTTAATAAAGTTCTATACATTTTGATGCCTATTTAATTTTTCTAAACAAATAATCAAATGTTTTGCGAGTCTGCATTGCAAATTGATATATGCAACATACATATTCTTGGGATCCCATCTGTGCAAAATGCATGCGAGTGAGTGTAGACCAAGCAAATGGCAACGTAATCAAGTCGCTTCGCTTTCGCTGACAAGATAAAATACACAAATACACAGACGAGCGCAGTCCCCGAAACGGAAACGGAAGTGCAGCCATTGACAGCGGCAGCGACGGCAGTAAAAAGATGGCGATGATGATGACGCACCATGTGTGTGCGCTATAAATCTAATATCGCTTAATGTTGAAAGAAAGCTTTGCCTCGGAGTCCGCTTTTCGCCGGCTTTCCCTCGGCTTTCTCCATCTTCCCCTCCCCCTCACACACACACATGCATGTCAATGTCAACACACAGAGCAATGGGGGAAAATCTCTCTCGAAGAGCGGAGTTCTCGAGGGCGGCAGATTGGCAACGCTCGATTGGCAATAAATTGAAATACGCGACCATAAAATCACTTAATTGCGAATTCGTGTCTCTCCATCCCTTTCCACTTCCCTCGCCCTCTCCCTCTCCCTTTCACAAACGGGAAGCGGCCAATTCACGTGGCCCACATTCAAGGCGCCACTGGTACACTGCTACAAAAAAACATGGCTCTCATTTCTAATGAATATTTAAAAATGAATATTTTAAAATCTACAATAAGTAAATCAAATTAAATAAACATTTTGATTTTATAAGTATACAGAAATCAAAAAACAGAAATGAAAAAGGATCAATTTAACTTCATTTTAAATTTATGATTTAAACATATCAACTTGATATTATATCATATTAGTTATATTATTTTAAAATACCAAATTCAATATTTTTCCAAATAAACAATGATATGAAAAATAAGATAGGCATAATCTTTATTCATATCAAAATAGTATAAAATTGATCAGCACATATCAATCTGATCTTTTGTCAATTTTTTTTGTGTAATATAAGTTTTTAATTTTTATAATGATTATTTTTAAATCGTATAAATTCCTAAAAATCCTATATTATTAAAAAAATGATTTTCTTTAATATTTGAAATGTTGGCACATTTTTTTAACAGTGTACTTAAGGATGTAATTGCAATGAGGCAGCCACTGGAAATGGCGAACGCATTCAGCTGCTTGTCACTCGGCGCCTTTTTCAGCCGGGCGGTCAGGGGTTCAATTGTTTCGGGGGTTCGGGGGTTTCGGGGATCATTTACTGGCGGCTCTCACTTTCACTGCCACTTTCCGCTGCTCCCGCTACTTGATGATTATGGCAAATTGATTTGTTTGCCGCGCACTTTGTGGCTTTTAAATGACGCCACACACACACACACGCACACACACTCACCGACGAGCAGGAACAACCGGAAGACAAATGAGCAATTGGCGGTTAACAATCGATGGCAAAAGGACGCGGGGATCTTCCAGTTAAGATTGCGATTGGTTAGCTGTCAAGGCTCAAACCTCGGTGAAAACGGCAACTGTCATCAGTGACATGTAAAAGGCTATAAAGCTGATGTGAAGGATAAAAAAAATTGTATGTTTTTTTTTATATTAGTTCTGAGATATTGAGAAAATAATCAAAGAATGAGAAAATGATTCAAGAAAATTCGCTCTTAAGGACCGTGTGAGTGCAAATGTTTTAACTTTAAGTTGAATTTTCTGTAAATAAGAATAAAATGCTAAGAAGGTAAAAGTTAAACAACTTTTTGGTAAATATACACCATTGACGGAACTAATCGATAAGTCAACAACTTATCTCAACAAGATAAACATTGTAACTTCCTCAAAATTAACTTGATTTAGGAACATTGAAAACATTTTCAACTTATCATTTTCAATGCGGTTAGAACATCAGAATTCTCTCAGTGAATAAATGCGGATAGGTGCTACTATATAAGGTACAAATTAATTTTGTACCAATTAGGTTAAATCCGGATAAAAAGGATTTAAGTATAAGTTGTTGAGATAAACATTTTAAATTAAATTAAATAAATTGATTCAATTCAACTTGATTCAATTCAGTTTGCTTCAACTTAAGAACTTATTCAATGAGGTACATATTAATTTTGTACCAAAAAGCTTAAGTCCGGATAAAAAGGATTGAAGTATAATTTAATTTAAGTTTAACCAGCATTCTATTATTCATTAGCTAAATATCGAATAATATTTATTATTCACCGCATTATTTACTATTAAAATCGATGTAAATTATTTTTGTATCCCTGCTAGATATTTTCAATTTTCGCGAACTCTGCATAATTTTAACAATTTCTCTTGCACTTCCCATCTTTATCTGCATATATATATGGTGTAATTAAAGATCAGGGCGGCGAACAGGAAGCCGTAACCCATACGGCACCCGTAATCCCCGGCGCAAACAAAGGCTGGCTGCTGCAGCACTCCAGAAATGTTCGCAGCGGCTGACAGTTCCTGCTGACATTGGAGAAATGCAACAAGAAAACAAAAAAAAAGGAAAATGCGGAAAATGTAGTAATAACACACAGA
Organism: Drosophila mimetica; assembly: GCA_037075245.1. Lineage (NCBI taxonomy): Eukaryota > Metazoa > Arthropoda > Insecta > Diptera > Drosophilidae > Drosophila > Drosophila mimetica. The sequence goes on from JBAMCH010000005.1 coordinate 10,097,943, forward strand.
CTCTGGGGAGAGACGGGGGGTGCACGAGTTTGAGAGCCGTAAAATGCAATGCGTCACAGAGCTGAAGATTGAACTGCAAGTTACACAACTACAGAGGTACAGATACAGATACAGATAGAGATACGGATGCATGCGAGCCCTCAAGTGCAGCTGGTAACAAATTTGTACAAAACTTGGCGGTGGGGAGGGGGAGCGGGAGAGGGTGCTGCAAAAAGTTCGCGCTTTGATAAACAAATACAAATGGTGGAAGGTAAAGTCCGTAACCCGTCGCAGAAACCGACAATCCACTAACATGCCCCCCCTTTTACTACTTAGCGCCGCCCCTGGCCCCTTTGTGTCACTTACCCCCCCTTCCCCCCTGTCAAGACCCTTTGCATTAAGCGTATGCAAAACCATCAACGTCATGGCCCAATCCTTATCTCTGGCTGAAACTGAAATGCTGAGGAGGGGGGTAGCGAGTGGGTGGCTGTATCAGGAGCAAAGTATCTGAGTATCTGGCAGATGCGTTTGCAGCTACAACTTTTACACTGATAAAAAATATATCTTATACTATTAAAAATAAAAAAAAGCTAGACTAAGGTTTTAATTCTAATTTCTATTTAGTAAAAACTTAAACTACTTTAAAATCATTATCTTTATGTCTTCTAAAATGTATATAAGTATATGATCCATATTAGTATCGTAGTTAATTTGTTTTTGTATTTATATTAATATTATTTATTGAAATCCTGGAATACCAAATTTTTTAATGGTTTAAAATATTTAGAGTTTTGCACAAAAAAATTCCATTTTAGTATAGTATAATATTTTTTTTTTGTATTTGTGTTAATATAAATGATGAGAATTCTGGTTTCCCAAATTATTTTATGATCTTTTGATATTATAGTATTTTAGTTATAACAGTTACTTTAAAGATTTTCTCTCAGTGTGCTGACTGGCTTACTGGTAACTGGTAACTGGCAAATGGTTACTGGCAACTGGTTACTGCCACAGTTGCTTGGTTTACTGGGCACGCAGCGAACGACAAATGTAACTGTCACTTTATGCGCAGCCATTCATGTGTGGAAGTGGAAGTGGAAGGGGTTTGGCAGGGGGTTGGGAAGGGGTTGGGATGCAAATTGTATCCGGATGTCACAACTCCTTGGGCCACACAAACACACACACACACACACAGTCGCATCGGGAAGACGTTTTTATTGCGTTATTCATATTTCATTTGCACCGGACCTCGGAGGAGAAGCTGAGGGAGCCGAAGGAGAACAAGTCCTTGAATGTGGCCAGGTCCTAAGTGCTGCGGTTAGTGGCTAATAAATTCCCCACATATATGTATGTATACACTCGACCATTTCTTCTGGGTTTCCTTGAGTAGCCACAAATCGGACCAATAGTGTTAAACAGACAATTGCCATATTTATGACGCACTATCATCATATCTGAGTGTTGAGTGAGCTTATGGATGCCATTATATTTGCATCAGGGTTGCTTTGAAACATTTCAAATAATTGAATAGAGAATAAGATATACAAATGTAGATAGCAGTAAAATATTCATAATACTATCAATATCAATATCCCTTTAAAGATTTGGATACTCTAGCTGAAAGTTGTGCCCAGGAAGTATCCTTTAAGTGAAGTACCGATCAGTTGAACTCGTTCCGAGGTATATATATACGTATAGAGAGTGTGAAAAATCCCCAGGACCCCCCGGGGGTTGTTGCTGTTGGGCGGGCGAACCACTTAACTGAAACTGGAAGCTGACCATTGACCGCCACCCCCGGTAATCCCCGCCACAAGAGTGCCCACTTCCATCCACCACCATCATCCGCCTTGCAGGCATCGCTGTAACCTCAGATCCTGGTTGGCCCACTAGCATTGACACGGACACCTTGATGCGACGGTGGAAGGACTCGTGCTGCAGGACCTGCGGGCGTTTGGGCTTCGGCTTCGGCTTCAGTGTGAGGTGGCAAGTGGGAAGTGGGAAGTGTGAGTGGCGTGCTTATGAGTTCATGAAATGCTCTTTGAATATGCATGAGGCCCTAAGGAGCGTTGAGTGCTGCTCCTCCGGCATCTCGCCAGCTCCTCCGCTCCTCGCTCCTTCGCCTCCCGTGCCAGGATTTGGCCTGCTTTGGCTCGCTTTTGGCCTGGCGGTGATTTTGGCCACGGCCCGCGAATGTAGGCAACACTTTTTTCACTCCTCGTCAGCAGCACTGCGAAACACGAATGGATCTTAGGAGGAATCTAGTGAAGAGATACCACCTATAAGTAAGTATTAGGTTCATATTATAGGTTAGGTTATATAATATAATTTAGTCAATTTATTAAATTTTTTGAAAAGTATCGATATTTTCGATGTTTTTACAATATCGAATTGATAGTAGTTAGGGAACCTATAGGTTAGTATTAGGTTAAATTTACACATTAAATAGATCTCACATCTTAATCTGAATATAATTTAGTAAATTAATTACATTTTTTTAAAAATATCGATATTTTCGATGTTTTTACAATATTAATTCGATAGTAGTAGGGGAATCTAGTGAACAGATACCACCTATAGGTTAGTATTAGGTTTAGTTAACACATTAAATGGATCAGACATCTAAATTTAAATTTTACTTAGTAAATTAATTTAATTTTTTACTAATATCGATATTTTCGATAGATCTGACATCTAAATTTAAATTTGATTTAGTAAATTAATTTAATTTTTTAATAATTGATTTTCAATATTTTCAAACTATCGATTCGATTATATTGACGTATCTAGAATACAAAAACACGTATTAAATATTGATAAATAGCAAAATATCGATATTGTGTACCATTTTTCTCCACGTGTATGTTCAGTTTCACTCTCGTCGCCCGTCGCTCGTCAAGCAAACGAAATGAGTTGAAATTAAATTAAAGTGGTAAACTTGGCCTGGGGAAATTATGGGAAATATCTAAGCGAACTGTTAGTTGGGGAACCCAAAAAGCTGGAAAATCACTTAGCTCGCAAGTTTCTCGCCTCGATGTGGAGCAAAGCAAAAAAAAATGAACTTTGAATGAGCTACAAATCCCCATGATCCATATCGGACTGCGGAGTAATCCCTGGAATTCGGCACTAGATCTGGGCCAAAAACTTTGGACAACCTTGGGGCGTCTTTCGCAAACGTTTGAATTCATTCATCCACTCGTCTTCGGCTGGCGTTTTTTATGGCAGAAAGCGAGTGCAGCCGAAGTGAAGCCATCAAATTATGCAAAGGTTAATGCAACAAAAGGTGGCAGGCGGGACAGGTGGCTCAGGAGGGGCATTTGAGGCACCGCCAGCGATTCTCGAGAGGATTACTCGAATATATATTCACACATATGCACAGCAGATATGAAAAATGCATGACCTGCCGGCGGAACATGGATGGGAAAGCTGGAAAAGTCAGGGGAAAGTGGCAGTGCGGCCCGCAAGTGCAATTCAAGTGAGAGCTAATCAAGGCTTGCTCTTTAAATTTAAGTATTTTAGAAAGAAAATGCTTTATTTAAAGCTTATCTAATATGTATTTGGCAAATGCTTTTTTTTAAAAATATATATTTAATTTTTTTTGGTTTGCAAATAGGAGAATAATTTCCACAATGTATTCTAAAGATCATTCTCGAATTAAGAATAAAAATTCTCAATTTGAGAACATAGTTTTACTTGATCAGTGTTAATTTTCTTTGATTTATTTTTTGATTCAACAACTAATTGGACATTTTTTTCCCTTGTCAGCTTATAGTCCTGCCACGCACTGTACTCCATTCCGGGATTGTCTTCTGTCGCTCGACAGCAAATTGCATAAAATCAGCCTAAGAGCAGGCAACATGCAGTTTTTATTCTGCTTTGTGGGCGGATGACTATGTGTATCTGGGTGTTACAGACTGCGAATTGCGAGTAGCGTAAAAAAGTAAGTAAATAAATAACCGAGAAGGAAACTCAAACTTCAAGATAAATGCAATTTTCAGCTGCAGCAGGAAGGACAACGGCAGCCAAAAAAAAAAAATAGAAAAGAAAATGGAGAGAAGAGAAAAAATGGAGTACAAATGATGGAAAAGAGGAAGAAAGCTCTGCCATTTCCGGCAAAGTCAGTTGTGCTCCTTCTTATTCGCCTCGTTTTGCAGGTTTCCTATTTTTTTCTCTCTGTATATGTGTGTGTGTTTGTTGCGGTTTGTTGTCATACTTCCTTGCCTTGCCTTGTGAACACTCTTTTGTCGCAGCTTAAAAATTTTCAAGTGTCCTCCGCCTCATCCTGGTCATTTTTCACCACCCCCCCGGGCTCATTTGGCAAACTGGCCAACATTAATGTTGGCCAGGAAAAGTGGCCAAGAGTGGGCAAAGGCGGGGGGAGGTGGAAAATGGCAACAGCAACTGCAACTGCATCTGAAATAGCGACAACAACTTAATTTATCAAAACACTCGCTGTCGTCCACCGTCCAAATCCACCCACATCATCCACCCACTGGCCGTTCAAGTCAAAGAGCCAACTAACCTAATTCTCGGCCAAATGGCATTTTGTGCAGGGCCACGCCCACTTCTTAACCGGGCTCACAGAGTGGGAAATAAATATTCGAAAAGGGGCTACAAAAATCTCAGCTGATTTAATCAAGTGCCTAGAAGTGCGAAAATATATATTTTATAATTTATTTATTAAATATATCCCCGAAAAAAATCAAAAAGTTATAGTTACCAGAAAAGTGCAAATAGTAATAGGTTTAGATGAATAATAAAATAGTGTAAATGAAAATTAAAATTAAAACTAATTAGCCTAAATCTCTGCTTATTTATTAAAGTGTCTAAAAGTAGGCAACTATTTATTGTATTCCCTAAATATCCTAGGAAAAATGCCAATAGTAATAGTTATAGATAAATAATATTATTATAGGAATAGTGATAGATAAATAATAATATAAATGAAAATAAAAATCAAAACTAATTATATATTTTAGCTTAAATCTCTTCTAATTTAATAAAGTGTTTAAAAGTAGGCAACAATTTATTGTACTCCCTATATATCCTAAAAAAAAATCAAATATTAATAGTTACAGATAAATAATAATATAATATAAATTAAAATTAAAACTAATAATATATTTTATCTTAAATCTCTGCTCATTTAATAAAGTGTCTAAAAGTAGGCAACTATTTATTGTACTCCCTATATATCTTAAAAAAAATGCAAATAGTAATGGCAATAAATAAATAATATTATTAGGTCCAAGGAAATAAAAAGTAATAAAATTCGCAAAGCAGATTTGGCAGTCTAATTTTACTCAAATTCAAATTCCCAATTGTTTGATTAAATTTAAAATTGGAAAAAGTTTACAATTTACTTCTAAGACTTTGTATGTGATGCATGAGATGACAACTTGTGGCCCACAAAGTGTCGCTTTCATTTCCATTTTGGTGTCATTTCATTTATTCGCAGGCATAATCGAAAGCGATTCAAGTAAATCGATTGACATCTCGTGCATGCCAGTCCCAATTAACTTTGCGTCGGAACAAACGATTGTGGGCCAAATTATCGTCATTGTTTGTCGGCCGGTAATCAGTCTCTCAGTCTCTCAGTCCCGCTTCCCATCCGATCATCCCTAATCCAATCTCATCAACTTTGTTTCGACCAAATGGGGTTACGGCCTGCGACATCAATCACGGGCATTATCTATTAAATGAGCATTTCCCCCGCTTCGCCCCCCTCTTAGGAAAATCTCCAATCAAAAATTTGTCAACACATTCAGAGTGCAACCATTTCCCCATTTTCCATTTTCCCATACCCATTCTCATCCCCCCTTTGCCCGATCTGCATTCTCATTTGTGTAATTACATTTGGCGCATTTCGCAAAACAACAATTAGCGCCGCGTTCGCGGACGCGACTCGTTTACAGAATGCCATCAAAAACTTTCATGTTGCCGCGGCAAAGAGGCAACATCATCAATCATGCATTTGAAAAGTTTATTAAGGCCCACACACACACAGGGGAGGCTGATGGGTGTGTGGGTGCCAAGGGTTGCGGGCTTCTGGTGGCAAAGGGCAAGTGTACTTAAGAGCTGAAAACTTTTCAATGGCTTTTTGCGCTTGCAAAGGAGCAGAACCAGGACACCAGGACTTCGGGACACCGGCAACCAAAGTCCCAAGTTGCACTAGAGATGTGCACTCGCCGATGGGCATGGCGATCGATAAGCAACACGAGTTCGTCAAAGTTTCGCTTCAAACTGATTTTTTTCTTTCATCAATCTGTTCAATTAAGAGTGTAGGTAATCAGTTTTGCGGTCAGAAAGCAATAAAGAATTTAAAAATATGACAAAATCAATTCCCATAATTTGCAATAAGTGTATTTTTGTAACATCTCACAATTTTCTTAAGTGAAATGAGAGAAATGAGCAAGAACAAAACGTTCCAGCTTTAAATGCACCCAAAATCGATATAAAACGTAGATCGATTTTACATTATGTAAGATCAATTTTAATTTGACATGCGGCGAGGTAAATTTGAACTGGTCGAAAAGATTATTTCATGTAAGAACGATTTTACGGTACTATGTTTTGGTTTGGTGTACAATTTTTATTTTTTAAATTTTTTGCCTACAAATTTTGATACCGCCTCTTAAAAATGTTATTATATTTATAATATTCAAAAGTTAGTACTTTGACCACAACAAGGATTATAAAGACATAGTGCGGAACGAAAGACATACGAATTGGCTTAAAAACGTAGATAAAATTGTTACAAAAATAATAATAAATTTATCCCAGTAAAAAGTATGTAATAGGTAGAAGGCAGCTTTTCCGACACTATAAAGTATATGCATTCTTGATCAGGATCACTAGACGAGTCGTTCTAGCCATGTCCGTCTGTCCGTTTGTCCGTCTGTACGAACGCTGAGATCTCGGAAACTATGAAAGCTAGAAGATTGGCATTTTGTATGCAGATTCTAGGGGTTAATACGCAGCGCAAGTTTATCATGCAGATTTAACAGGGATATATTGTCAGCATTGTCAGTTAGTAAAAATTAGCTGGTTGATTTAGATTAAGAAACCCAATGCCAAACTTAATAGTTATTATTCTTAAATGTGCAAACTTAACCCCGAGCATTAACCCCCACATAATTTATCGATGTTCGAGAACTTAAAGTTTGCAGTGGGCAAAGCTGAAAGTCCACCAATGAGGCTCCCCATGAATTAATCATGAACTCGGGCCATAATCTCTGGCAACTTTGCTGAGCCCGAGAGCCTCTCTCTCTCACCTTTGTCACACCCACTTTTGCCCACTTTTCCAATGTCTAAGTATTTAAATTTTGACCGTGAAAGTGTGATCGCATTTCAATGAGGCAAATAGGCAGGGAAATTTCTCTGGCGAAATGCAAATGGAGGGCAAATCCAACTGCTTTTCCAGCAGTTTTTCCTTTGGTAGTTGGAAAAAGTTGAGTTTTTTTTTTCACCCTCTTTTGCTGGCGATTTTCACTTTCGCTTGATTTACAGCCCGAAGATGCAGTCGGCAATAATTTTGCCAGCACTTTCACTCAGAGAGAGAGAGGGAGAAAGGTGGGGAAGGGCCACCCCCGACCCGCTAATCTCTCCCGATATCCTGGCAATATAAGTACGGGAGTGTTCATCAATTTTCAATAACAATGGGAGCCAAAGGGAAATGCACAAGGAGAATGTGGTGGGTGGTGGGCTGCAGACAATGGCAGCACGTGGCGAATTTACGATGCAAAATCTGCACAGAAAAATCAAGAAGAAAGTGGAAGAAAGGCGAGGGAAAAGCGAGGAGAAAAGTCCCGAGTCCGCTGGCTTCAAGCAATTTCAATAAATTGCAAATGATATAAAGCGATGGGTGGATGGGATGGGATGCAAGTAATGCAATACTTTCAGTCAATAACCAGAGCGATAAACAAAGGATAAACGAGCGAAGAATAGAGTTTGATAATCGTCGACTGATAAGCAATCGATGCTATTTGCCTTGGCTGCCATCGCTCTATTTGCCTCGCCTCTGAAATATGACTTTCTATATGGAAGGAAAGCGGAATCTGACATCGATTAAACGAGAAGCCAAGGAAATTAAATAATTAAATCGACTTTTGATTAAGTATTATGGCTGTCGCCTGCACTTAAGTGATTGAAATGGCTGCACAGACTTTATTTATGAGAGAGACTCCTGCTAAGGATCAGTATCACTGCGTTGATCTGGTCCGAAAAAGGATTTATGTCGCCGGATTCTGGGATAGGAAACTGGGAAACTGGACAGCGGGACATCTGGCGGAGAAGGGGGTGAGTGCTGTGAATGCCGTGTGCGACACGGAGTTATCGCTGTTTGAGCAACTCTCTACATCCCTGCATATATATCGCCTGCTCCTTACTCCTCTGCACTCCTTCGCAGCTGCAAAGGACGCCCATTGTGGCCAGCACACAAACACATTGACCGACCGAAGGATGCCGCAGGCTTCCGAACGTCTGTCTTCCCCCAGACTCCACTTCAAATAGTCACTGAGAGAAATTTACACCAACCCAAAAAAATTAGTTTAAATATTTAAAAAAAAATTTTGAAAAATATATATGTATGGGGAAAATAAATAATAATCATTTGTTTTTTCTCTAATTCATTTAATATTCTGCAAAAAATAAAATATATCTAAAATATTTATATCATTAAATATATATATATATATATTTTTTTTTTTTTTAATAAGCTCTAAATACTTTTTCTTATTGGCAAATAGGTAAAATAAATAATACCATTATGTTTTCATTCTCACTTCATTTGACTAAACCCAAAAAATTTGAATATATATTAAATAGTTATATTTTTAAAATACATATTTAATTTTCAATTAAGCTACAAATATTTTTATCTTATTGACCAAAATAAAGAAATAATAATAACTATTTTCCTTCTCAATTCATTTAACATTGTCCTAAAAAAAAGTAAAAGTACAATATATTTTAAAAATCTAAATGTGGTTTTTTAATTAAGCTTGGAATATTTCTTTCTTTCTTGCAAATGGTGAAAATAATTAATAGTAGTTAGTTTTTTTTTCTAAATTTATTTTTTAATAAATCTAAATCTATCAAATATTTATGTTTTAAAAATATACATTAAATTTTTCAATTAGGCTCCAAATATTTGTTCTCTCTTTCAAATATTTCCCTTCTTTTCGTATAAATTAGTTTGTTTTCCCAGCGTACCAGTTTTCTCTCAGTGCCTGGTGCATGTCTGTGTGCTACTTTTTGTGTGTGTTAAGTCGCGCGTAGACGACGAGGACGACATTGCCATGGTGCGGTCATGAATCATGCCAAAAAATTGCAGTCACCGTCGAGGATGGTGACCCAAATTCGCGCTCCCGCTTCTGCTTCTGCTCCTGTTGCCACCTTCACCTCCACTCGCACTTCCACTCCTGGTCCCTGGGTTCCCCGATTCTCCGATGCTCGGATTGTGGTGGCCAGATACTGGGATGCTGGATGAGGATGGCAGTGGTCGCTCCACTTGAGGCAGCCCAGCAGCCCAGACGTCGAACGAAGGACAAACGATGGACGTCGTGGCCATGGAGACGACGACAAACCAAACGCTCCTGTTTCCACAGCTGCCACTTCTCCCGACGCTGCTGCAGTGAATTTGCCGCACTGCCTCAGCAAAAAGTGGGCGTTCTCACTTGCCAGTGCACTGAGAGAAATAGTTAATAAAGGCAAAACATATTTCTAACCAAGTATTACTCTAAATTACTTAATTTTATCTCTTCAGATATTTATTTAGTTGTGTTTCTTTCATCTTTTTTAAATTTTTCTTCATCATATAAACATTTAAAAAAGGCATAATTTTTTATAAAATAATATAAATAAAAGAGAATAATATGCACTAAAATTTTAAAATAATTTATTAATTTATGACATAAAAAATAGTTCTTAATTTATTTTTATAGAAATGAAAGAGATTAATATATTTTACTTTTAACGGATTACAAGAATAATATTTTAGTAAATATGCAGATATATTTGCTGATTGAAAAGCACAATATTAATATTAAATAGGTATTAAATAATAAGTAGACTCTTTAAAGTCAATCAGTAGTAAACCTTTTCCAGCTGAACTCTATTTGTTATTCTCTCAGTGCATCGTGACTCGAGTAGGGCGTCGACACGCCCCATTTTTGCAAGTGCCATCGTCGCTGTAGTTGTAGTTGTAGTTGTCGTCATCGTTCCCATCGTCAACGTTGTCGGTGGCACTTCACTTTTCTATATTAGCGCCACGTAAGTGCAGCCGCAGGGGCGTGGCAATTGCATTAGCGAGGGACGCCGGGGGTGGCAGGGGGATAATGGGCGTTGGAGGACATTAGTATCGCAGTAGATAAAGTGGTTGGAAGTGAAAAATTATACGAAGCGATAATGCTAACGCACCAAGAATGGCGATATTTATATACCCTTTCTGGGAGTAATAAAAACATTATTTTAATATTAAAATTTATTTATTATGTCATAAAATATGTTCATTTTAATTATTAACAAGCCTGCAATTTTTTTCTAAGTACTCACAAAAAACAATAGATATATAGATAGATACTTCTGATATTTATACTCCTATCGTTTTTACCACAGAATAATGGTAAAAATTATATAGAAAAATGTAATTTTTCTCTATCGGAGTTTCTCTGACTGCGAAAAAGAGAAGAAGAAGCAATATTTCGAATACGTCGAATTGAGATGTTTAATATCAAGTCAAAATTGATGTGGGATAATCTCAAATTGATCATCATTTCATATCAAGTTTTAATGTGGGTGTATATTTTGTAGTTTATTTCCACCATCGTGTTTTTATAATTTTTTCAACATTTTATTAGAAATTAATTAGTATCTAAAATCAAATTAAATCTAACTCAAAAAAAAACTTTGAATTTATGTACTTTTATGTAAATATATTTCATTACATATTTTCTCACATAATATAAAAGAAGAGAAACATTAAAGAAATAACATTAAATGTTTTATTTATTACTCTCTCCAATGGTTTCAACTCACTTCTTTGAACTCTACGACTAGTAAATAAAATCTTCATGGTCGCAAAACAAACTCAAAGTGCAATTTATTGTACATCATTTGCGAAATTCTGAATAAAAACATGCAATGAATTTATCAACCCAATGAAGTATACCGTTGGAGGGCAGGACACAGTTTGTGTGTAATATATGCCGCAAAGTTATAGTTTGCCCTTTGACCCGCCGTTTGAAATAAGTAGTCATGGTAGTAGTAGTAGTGGGAAAAGCGGGGGAAAAGGAGCTGTGGAAATGGGCTTGATGTCGTCTGTCGTTTGATGCTGAAAGAAAAAGAGGGCGTTGGATGCACTCTCTTGGCCAGGGTCCTCCTAGTGCACTGAGAGAAAAGCTTAACACAACAGGAAGTGAAAACTTATTCACAACAAAATCAATATTAAGTATATTTATTTAAATGAGATTGAATTATGAATTATTGATGCAAATTTTAATGATCAAAAATGATTTAAAAAAATATAACATGTGTATAAAATATATATTTATATTTTTTGGTCATTAAAAATGTATATTTTAATTAATATTTTTCAAAATAATTTGTTTTAATATGATATATATAAAATATATATTTAAATTATTTAATCAATCAAATTTTATATTTTTTTTAAAGATTTTTCAAAATAAACTGCAACTTTATCCTACAATTTATTCCAGTGTTCGTATCGTATTATATTTTAATCTATATATTTTAGTGTGCCTTGCTACTATTTTTTTTTAAATTGATATTTTTCGGTGTACGTGTGAGTGCAGCTGTGTGCGTGTGTTTGTGTGTGTGGCCCGTTTAATGGCCACAAAGCGGAAACTGGAGCGTGGCTGCTTCTTCGTCTTCGGCTGATGCAGCTGCATTAGCAGCCATTTGCAGCAGCCATTGATGCCAGTGCATATGTGTTTGTTGCTCTTCCCTCTCCCTCTCACTCTCTCCTCCTACCCTTCTCCCTCTCGCTCGTTTTGGGCGTGCTTTACTGCCATTTATATTTATGTTTGCCCGATGCCTTGGCCCCCCGAAAAATGATGACATGAAAAATTGTGTTGCCCGCTTTTGGGCGCTGCTCCCTGATTCGGTTTCGCTTGGGGTTTTCGGGGCGATTTCGGGGGGTTTTGGCGGTTCCGGGCATCCCCACACCGAAACTCCTCGGATGCGGTCCTAAGGCCAGTCAGCAGACAGCCAGGAAGCTTTTCGAGCGCAATTTATGGCTTTTTAAATCGAAAGAAATTCAATGCTTGTTTAAGAAGAATGAGCGCCGAGTGAGAGCGAGACGGAGAGATGGAGCCAAAACAAATTTCGAGATTTATGTTTACCCTCGCAGTGCTTATTTTGTACTTCGCCTTTATTCCATCTATTATTTTTTTTGTTTGTTCTCGCTTTCTTGCCAAGGATGTTTGTGGCCCAAGTAGCCCTAATTGTCCCACACCAATATCGTACTTTATTCCTAATCTAAAATCCGAATATAACATCGCATCAAGGCATTTGATATAATTTTTTTTTAATATTATTAGGTACATGAAAAAAAAGTATGACCAGGGACAGAGAAAAAAACACTACAAAATCGGATTGATATTATTTTGTTTTCAATTTTTAAAATGCTACAATTTAATATAAATATTGTACAATATCATATGTTCGAAAATATAATTTCAATACAATTTTTTGTGATTTTTCTCTCTCTGTGCAGTTACTTTAATTGTTATGGCCAACTACTGATATTTTTATTGGCGCAAAATAAGGATTTCGATTTTTGGCAAAAATGTGATTTTTTGGATAATTTCTTTTTGCTCCCAATTTTGCAAAAATGGTCCGAAACTAAAACGGTGAACTGTTTTGAGCAGATAATAACCTAATAATTAACATTAGTGCACTTTCCGGCTGATTTAGGAAATTTAAAAAATTTTCATTTTTTCGATTTTGTTGTAAGGGGTAGCATCACAATTTTTTGCGAAAAATTTCAAAAAAATAAAATTTTTAACTGGAGATGCCAAGTTGTAGATAATTTAACTACGAGTTCGGGAAGGTATGACACTTCATATTTGGACAATTATTTCCATTTTAACGGCAAAAATACTGTTTTTTTTATTGGCGCAAAATAAGGATTTCGATTTTTGGCAAAAATGTGATTTTTCGAATAATTTCCTTTTGCTCTCATTTTTTCAAAAATGGTCCGAAACTAAAACGGCGAACTGTTCTGAGCAGATAATAACCTAATAATTAACATTAGTGCACTTTCCGGCTGATTTAGGAAATTTAAAAAATTTTCATTTTTTCGATTTTTTTGTAAGGGGTAGCATCACAATTTTTTGCGAAAAATTTCAAAAAAATAAAATTTTTAACTGGAAATGCCAAGTTGTAGATAATTTAACTACGAGTTCGGGAAGGTATGACACTTCATATTTGGACAATTATTTCCATTTTAATGGCAAAAATACTGTTTTTTTATTGGCGCAAAATAAGGATTTCGATTTTTGGCAAAAATTTGATTTTTCGTATAATTTCTTTTTGCTCCCATTTTTTCAAAAATGGTCCGAAACTAAAACGGCGAACTGTTCTGAGCAGATAATAACCTAATAATTAACATTAGTGCACTTTCCGGCTGATTTAGGAAATTTAAAAAATTTTCATTTTTTCGATTTTTTTGTAAGGGGTAGCATCACAATTTTTTGCGAAAAATTTCAAAAAATAAAATTTTTAACTGGAAATGCCAAGTTGTAGATAATTTAACTACGAGTTCGGGAAGGTATGACACTTCATATTTGGACAATTATTTCCATTTTAATGGCAAAAATACTGTTTTTTTATTGGCGCAAAATAAGGATTTCGATTTTTGGCAAAAATGTGATTTTTTGGATAATTTCTTTTTGCTCCCAATTTTGCAAAAATGGTCCGAAACTAAAACGGTGAACTGTTTTGAGCAGATAATAACCTAATAATTAACATTAGTGCACTTTCCGGCTGATTTAGGAAATTTAAAAAATTTTCATTTTTTCGATTTTGTTGTAAGGGGTAGCATCACAATTTTTTGCGAAAAATTTCAAAAAAATAAAATTTTTAACTGGAGATGCCAAGTTGTAGATAATTTAACTACGAGTTCGGGAAGGTATGACACTTCATATTTGGACAATTATTTCCATTTTAACGGCAAAAATACTGTTTTTTTTATTGGCGCAAAATAAGGATTTCGATTTTTGGCAAAAATGTGATTTTTCGAATAATTTCCTTTTGCTCTCATTTTTTCAAAAATGGTCCGAAACTAAAACGGCGAACTGTTCTGAGCAGATAATAACCTAATAATTAACATTAGTGCACTTTCCGGCTGATTTAGGAAATTTAAAAAATTTTCATTTTTTCGATTTTTTTGTAAGGGGTAGCATCACAATTTTTTGCGAAAAATTTCAAAAAAATAAAATTTTTAACTGGAAATGCCAAGTTGTAGATAATTTAACTACGAGTTCGGGAAGGTATGACACTTCATATTTGGACAATTATTTCCATTTTAATGGCAAAAATACTGTTTTTTTATTGGCGCAAAATAAGGATTTCGATTTTTGGCAAAAATTTGATTTTTCGTATAATTTCTTTTTTGCTCCCATTTTTTCAAAAATGGTCCGAAACTAAAACGGCGAACTGTTCTGAGCAGATAATAACCTAATAATTAACATTAGTGCACTTTCCGGCTGATTTAGGAAATTTAAAAAATTTTCATTTTTTCGATTTTTTTTGTAAGGGGTAGCATCACAATTTTTTGCGAAAAATTTCAAAAAAATAAAATTTTTAACTGGAAATGCCAAGTTGTAGATAATTTAACTACGAGTTCGGGAAGGTATGACACTTCATATTTGGACAATTATTTCCATTTTAATGGCAAAAATACTGTTTTTTTATTGGCGCAAAATAAGGATTTCGATTTTTGGCAAAAATTTGATTTTTCGTATAATTTCTTTTTGCTCCCATTTTTTCAAAAATGGTCCGAAACTAAAACGGCGAACTGTTCTGAGCAGATAATAACCTAATAATTAACATTAGTGCACTTTCCGGCTGATTTAGGAAATTTAAAAAATTTTCATTTTTTCGTTTTTTTTGTAAGGGGTAGCATCACAATTTTTTCCCAAAAATTTCAAAAAATAAAATTTTTAACTGGAAATGCCAAGTTGTAGATAATTTAACTACGAGTTCGGGAAGGTATGACACTTCATATTTGGACAATTATTTCCATTTTAATGGCAAAAATACTGTTTTTTTATTGGCGCAAAATAAGGATTTCGATTTTTGGCAAAAATTTGATTTTTCGTATAATTTCTTTTTGCTCCCATTTTTTCAAAAATGGTCCGAAACTAAAACGGCGAACTGTTCTGAGCAGATAATAACCTAATAATTAACATTAGTGCACTTTCCGGCTGATTTAGGAAATTTAAAAAATTTTCATTTTTTCGATTTTTTTGTAAGGGATAGCATCACAATTTTTTGCGAAAAATTTCAAAAAAATAAAATTTTTAACTGGAAATGCCAAGTTGTAGATAATTTAACTACGAGTTCGGGAAGGTATGACACTTCATATTTGGACAATTATTTCCATCTTATTGGCAAAAATACTGTTTTTTTTATTGGCGCAAAAGAGAGATTTCGATTTTTGGCAAAAATGTGATTTTTCGTATAATTTCTTTTTGCTCCCATTTTTTCAAAAATGGTCCGAAACTAAAACGGCGAACTGTTCTGAGCAGATAATAACCTAATAACTAACATTAGTGCACTTTCCGGCTGATTTAGGAAATTTAAAAAATTTTCATTTTTTCGTTTTTTTTGTAAGGGGTAGCATCACAATTTTTTCCCAAAAATTTCAAAAAAATAAAATTTTTAACTGGAAATGCCAAGTTGTAGATAATTTAACTACGAGTTCGGGAAGGTATGACACTTCATATTTGGACAATTATTTCCATTTTAATGGCAAAAATACTGTTTTTTTATTGGCGCAAAATAAGGATTTCGATTTTTGGCAAAAATTTGATTTTTCGTATAATTTCTTTTTGCTCCCATTTTTTCAAAAATGGTCCGAAACTAAAACGGCGAACTGTTCTGAGCAGATAATAACCTAATAATTAACATTAGTGCACTTTCCGGCTGATTTAGGAAATTTAAAAAATTTTCATTTTTTCGTTTTTTTTGTAAGGGGTAGCATCACAATTTTCTCCCAAAAATTTCAAAAAAATAAAATTTTTAACTGGAAATGCCAAGTTGTAGATAATTTAACTACGAGTTCGGGAAGGTATGACACTTCATATTTGGACAATTATTTCCATTTTAATGGCAAAAATACTGTTTTTTTATTGGCGCAAAATAGGAATTTCGATTTTTGGCAAAAATGTGATATTTCGAATAATTTCTTTTTGCTCCCAATTTTGCAAAAATGGTCCGAAACTAAAACGGCGAACTGTTCTGAGCAGATAATAACCTAATAACTAACATTAGTGCACTTTCCGGCTGATTTAGGAAATTTAAAAAATTTTCATTTTTTCGATTTTTTTAAGGGGTAGCATCACAATTTTTTGCGAAAAATTTAAAAAAAAATAAAATTTTTAACTGGAAATGCCAAGTTGTAGATAATTTAACTACGAGTTCGGGAAGGTATGACACTTCATATTTGGACAATTATTTCCATCTTATTGGCAAAAATACTGTTTTTTTTATTGGCGCAAAATAAGGATTTCGATTTTTGGCAAAAATGTGATTTTTCGAATAATTTATTTTCGCTCCCAATTTTGCAAAAATTGTCCGAAATTAAAACGGCGAACTGTTCTAGAGAATTTTACTACGAGTTCAGGGAGCACAATAATTTTCATTATTATGGTGTATATAAGTAAGAGATGAAATGATTTAATTTTTTTCTAGTTTTGTGAACTTTTCCCTTAAGAATTTTCTTCTCTTTCGAACAGAAAAGGCGAAATGTTTGAATGGTGATTAATGCGTGTTCGATTTATTTTATTTTACAAATAGTTGTCGCCCAGCACACATATGTTCCTGTCAGATGCCCCCAGTGGTTCTTGAAAATACTACCAAATTGGTGTGGCAAAAACCGAGCGATTTCTTTGCGGGCCTTCGATTTCGATTTTGGCGAAAGGAGCGAAAGTGAATACAGTGAATAAATGGGCGGCGAGGAGGAGGACCATTAAATGCTGGCTGGCCTTGGTGACGCGTCGCGACGCGATGCGCATAAAAAATGGAAAATCAAATCGGAAAAACACGCACAAAAGGCGTTGGCCAGCTGAGTGGGGTGCGTGGATACAGTGGGTGGTGGGGGGAAAATATATAGAAAAAAACCCAAACCCAAAGGCAGGCTCAGCTCGCAATCAATGCGTTGGTGGCCAAGAAGTGGGGGCGGATGCTTTGATTGTGGGCGTGGCACTGCCTTGTGCCAGTTTCGGCTATGCAGCCGCACACACACACATACGCATACTGACTTGTATATACACAGATACGGGGGCACAGATACAGATACAAAGCAGCGGCCTCATTTTGCGGACGCCAAATAGAACTAAAACTGAAACTGAAACTGAATCTGATGCTGGAACTGAAACTGAAACTGAGTCTGAGACCGAAAACCCGAAGGCAACGATGAAAACGACCATTGTCCTTCGTCCTTTTTCGGCTGCATTAGCCAACTCATCCTTGCCACTTTCCATTTAAAGCCAAGTAAATGTCTGCCTATCCCTCACCTTTCGGCAATGGCAACTTTTTTGGGAAATTTACCATTCGAACTTCGGAAAAATAGTTTAGGGATACAAACCACAATAAATAAAATGGAAAAATGTAGTAGGTTTTAAAGGTAAGTATTATTCTGGTAAAATTATTTTTATACCTGAATTGTTTTAAATATTTTTATCTTATTCCAAATGAATCACAAACGAAGGGTACAGATGTTTTCGACTACGATCTCTCAAGCGGCTGCATTAATCCCAATTCCCAATCGTTTATAGCAAGTGATTTTTATTTTTGTTTCATTTGTTATTCGCTCTTTTTGTGTTATTTTTCCTGCTGCCCGTCAGTGTGTTTTCTGTTCTTTCTGCGGCAATTGCCAAAATCCAAATTAAGCTTTGGCAATAAAGCCTGGCACAGACAATAACAGCTAACCTCGGTCCTGCAAATCCCCTGCAGGATCCTCATCATCCCAGCGCATTCCTGGCCACCGATTGTTTGGCCCCGATACACGTGGCGAAAAGGGATGCATATTGGATAGATATTTGTGTTTTATTGCCTACGATTCAATCAAGACACTTCCCTGACCTTCAAGCGCGGATCTACGGGCGGAAATGGGCGATAGTTCCCCCGCACTCGGGTGAAAAGTGAAAAGAAATTTGGTATTCAAAAAGAATGCAACAAAAATTCGTTTTGAAATCCGCCTCTGCTCGCCTTGTATACATTCAGAGAAAGTTATATTTTATTTTGACTTTAAAGAAATATAAAAATATTTATTATTTATAGTTTTGTTGTTGCAAACATTTTTTATATATTATTTATCCTTTTCTGTAAAAATTTAATTTCCTTTTGGACTTAAACATATTAAAAAAATATTTACATATTTATAATAAATTATAGTTTATTTTGGGTTAATTTGTTTTTTTATCTATGATATTATAATTATAATATTATCGTAATATATTAGGTATTACGATTCAATCAACACACTTTCCTGACCTTCAAGCACGTATCCATGGAGGTAAAATATGAAAAGAAATGTCGTATTCAAAAAGTATGCAACAAAAAATTCGTTTTTAAATCAGGATCCGCCACTGTATACCTTGTATACATTCAAAAAAAGCTTTTTATTTTATTTTGAACTTAAAGAAATATAAAAATATTTATTATTTATATATCACTTTCTGTAAAAAATTAATTTTCCTTTGGATTCAAGCAAATAGAAAAATATTTAAATATTTATAATAGATGCTAGTTTATTGTATGATATTATACTTATAATATTATAGTAATATAATAGGTATAACGATTCAATCAAAACTCTTCCCACACCTTGTATCCCTTTGGAGAAAGTTTTTTTTTTATTTTAAACAAATAGAAAAGTTTTTATTATTCATAATTGATGATAGGTTTTAGTTTTCAGGCTAACTATTTTTTTTTTGCCGAGTGCACGTTAGTCCTGTCCTAACGGTTCCGCCCCCATAACTAACTCAGAACACTCGAGCGCCTCAATGGACACACGGATACGCAGAATCGCAGAATCAGAGAATCGGCGGGGGTTACGAGGGACTTTGGGGGGGGACCAAAGCCGGCGGAACTTGGAGAATGTTTTGAGTGTTGAGGGGATGTTGGGCGAATGTCATGCGATTGTTTTGTGTTGCGTTGCGTTGTGTTGCGAGTCCTTGCCGTCGACGGGCTTTGTTTGAATGGCACTCGAATCGAGGGGATTCGGTGGCGGGGATTCGAGTTTTCGGATGAGATGGGTGGGGTGGGGGGGATAGGGATATGAGTGGGTAGGCCAAACGAGATTGGGTCGAGGCTAATAAATACGAGCCACTTACTTGATATAAATGAAAGCACAAGAATCATATCTATGGTCACTTGAAACCACTTCATCTCATTTCCCTCTGCACGCTTTTACTGCCCGTGCTGCGGTGGTGGTGCTGGATCTGCCCTATATGTAATCCCTCCCTCTGGCGGCTCGTTCGATACACGATCTTCGATACTTTCGATATATCCGATATATATCCAGACCGATCGGTTTTTAGGGCGCAGGCGCAGCAGCAGTCACATTTGCGGCGAATGTGAGCCTCTTCTTCATGTGTTGCGAACGTCTCTTATTGTTGTTGTGCGTTTTATGCATCTCAGTTGCGGTTCCTTGAGTTCGCAGTGTCCTCGAATTGGCAGCATTTATTTACATCGATTATTATTCTGGGTATCGCTTCCATGCCCCTCGATTTCATAGTAAATATAACATATTTCTCTATATATTTATCTATATATATATTTATATTAATGGTTGTATGTACGTTGTGGTTTACTAGGTATATAAATATATTTGTAAATATATTTGTTTCTTGGCAGTTTTCGATTAAAATTCTTCAAATGTATGTTCTCCTTTTGGCGGCCTCCTTTGCTCCTTGTTGTCCTCGTTGTCCTTTGGCTTCACACCATTCCTGCCTCATTCTTGCGCTCCTCCTCCATCTGTTCTTTGTTCCGCCACGAGTGGAAGGGGGGAGAGGGGGATAGGTGGAGCGAGTCCTGGAAGAAAGGACACATTTAATTAGTGCTTTCGTTAGAAACAAAAATTTCCTTTCATTTCATTTCGTTGGGGGAATTGTATGTGCGGGTATTTCATTAGCTTTTGCATGGGATTTTTTTTAAAATAAAGGAAAATTGGGTTATCTTAGAAGTCATTTAAAAAACGGGACATATTTTTGAAACATTAATTTTTTTTAATATTTTCGGATAATATTTTCAGAAGTTAGGATTTTTGTTGATATTGTGGGTTAACTAAAATTTGTATAAAATTCCAAAACAGATATCATCCACTGGGATGGTAAGGTTTTTTGCTATATTTCTTAATCATACAAATTCTCAATTCAGTTTTTGTTTTTCCTGAACCCTTTCATTACATTTGTATAAAATTTCAAAAATATATATCACTCTCAATTTTCAATTATGTTCCTATAAACAGTCTCAATTAAATATTATCCAGAAAATTAGAAGAGAAAATTACTATATTTATATCCACACTATATCTTTTAAAAACTTTTTATAAAATTTCCCAATATATTGAAAAAATAACAAGGTGACATAAGAATATTTGAATGTGATTTATGTGGCTTAGAATTTTCTTGCCTTTCCGGCATTTTCTTAGCTCGGCTTATCCGCTTTCCGTTTGAAGAACAATAAAGTTTTCAATCCCAGCAGAGAGTCCCACATAAATTTGTCTCTCTCACGACTTTCCTTATTTTTCTGTTTATGCAAATTGATTTTAATTATAATTTTCTGCTCTGGCCGCTGACCCAAATTGGATTGTTTGAAATGTATATATATATATACATTAGAATGGTGAATTTTTCGAGTCTCGGGCCGCAAACATTTTGTGAATTTTAATTGCTAATTTTGGGTAATTCATTTACCCCGGATCCCAAGGTATCCCAAGGCATTCGCGCCCAAAGTTTTTGTTCTTCGCCGCGGCGCCTCCTTTGGGTCTGTTAATTTAATTAATAACTCTGCAAGCGACTTGACGAGCGAGTGTCCCTTTTTTCCGTCCCGGGATAATCTCCAAAGTCCTTTGAGTGGCTGAGTGATTGCCCAACTTTGGCTCGCAAGTCTCCTCTAAATGCATTTTAATTGGTCACATTTCGTTTGGTAAAATCCAAGGCATAACTTTTACTTCTAATGAAATATTTTAAGGAAAATAGTAAATAAACTATAATTATAATTATAATTTAATTGAATAATAATTGATAACCTGGGAATCAAACCGATTATTAGTTCGGTTCCCTTTACGGTATTGGTCACAATTCGGTTTATTCGGTAAACGGTTATATTTTGGAATTTATGTTTTGGTTCCGGTTCTGAACCGGTACGTACCGGTAGAGTTAAACATTCTTAAATTAATATTTAGAATTAATACTTTCAAATGATTTATATGACTCTTATTTAGAAAAAACAACTTAAATGCAAGAATATTAAAATTAATTCGATTTTTTGATATAAAATATAAAATATATATATGTATCAAAAGGATCTTCGCTTCATCACCTATGATAATTGGATATTACAGAAATATATTATTTTTATTGAATATTTCACTTTTTTATTCCTGAGAGTCCATATAGTATTTAGCCTCTACAAAATAATTATTATTTTTGTATAACGAAAAAAGATAGAAAGATATAAGGATATAAGGAATCGGTATATTATAGTTTTTGATTTCGGTTCCGGTTCTGGTTTTATTCCCTGAATATAACTTAAACAGCACACCTCACTCGATTATTTCAACTTTAATCAGCATAATTGCCTAGGAAAATCGATGGATTGTCCTTGAAAACGCCTGCTGTCACCTTTGAACTTGATTAATCCTCAAGCGGCAAACTTGTCTTGCGGCGCTAAGAATAAATAAACATGACATGACATTGATGGCTTACTTTGTGCAGCTTAAAGTGTATGCAATTTTGGGAGATTTTCAACCATTTAAGACTTTAATATTGGCCAAGAAGCATAAATTGAAGGTTTAAGACCCTCAGCAAAACCCATTTGCCTAATTCAATTCATGGAAAAATGTACTCCAAAGTTATGGCGAATTAAAAACAGCAACATTTCAGTGCCCCTGAAAAGTTGCTACATTATTGCGCAATTCAATTAGGGCGACTTTAAGTCGCCACTTGAGCGAAATGAGGGGTTGCAAAGGTGAGAAGCGTGGGAAAAATGCGGCGAGGGGGCGAGCAGGGGGAGTGCCATGAATGAGCAATTCAGCGAGGGCGTGAAAAGGTTTTCGGAAGTAATTTAAGAAAATGTCATAAGAGTGTGCATGACCTTCCCACCTCCATTTTTACCCCCCTACCCCCCTTAGCACTCTGCTCACCTGACGCTGTCAAATATTTAACCCACTTAATACCCAAGTGACATATCTGTAATATTCCACAAAATTACTCATAATTCCAAGGGTTGATGAGAGCAACTTTTAAGGGTTTTTAAGCCACAAGTTGAGATTTTATTTAAACAATACTTAGCTTTGAACTATTTTTCTTATAAGCATTATCAATAAAGTTTCTGGTTTTCCAGAAATCTTTTTTTTCTTTTTAATTAAAAAATATATGAACCATTTTTTCTATAAACTCTCTTAATTAAGTTTCTTCTTTTAAATTTGTATAAAATTAAAAATATCACCCCAATGGATAGGTAAGTTTTCAACTATTTTTCTTATAACCATTATCTTTCATTAAGTTTTAATAAAATAAAAAGAAATATCAGTCTCAGTTTTTAACCATTTTTCTTATAAACTCTCTTAATTAAGTTTCTGGTTTATCAGAACTCTACCTTTAAATTTTTATAAAATTAAAAAAAATATCAGCCCTATGGATAATTATGTTTATAACTATTTTTCTAATAAACATTATCTTTCTTTGAATTTTTATAAAATTGAAAAATATTTTACCCTCAGTTTTCAACTATTTTTCCTATAAACTCTCTCAATTAAGCTTGTGGTTTTCAGCACTCCAGCGAATCATTGTCGAAATTTCCATATTAATTTGGGGTAATGAATCGAGTGAATCTTAATTAGAGGGTTAAGGGTCGCCTGCAGCGACTGCGACGGAGGCAGGTAGCGAGTAGCAGGTGGCAGGTGGCAGGATAATGCGATGGCAGGATCCCAAGGAAGGGAAGGGAGGGATGGAAGGATGGCTGACTCGAGGACGACACGTTTTTGATGCAACAAAAGATGCCAAGTGTCAATTTAAACAGCCGCACGAATGAAAGAGAGGCGACTTGTCTCCCAAAAAATGTGCCAGGGGCATCGTTCGCTCGCACTCGCACTCGCACTCGTTGCGTCCTGCCACTTGAAGCTTGAAAAAGCCAACGTTGACAGCGTTTAAGACTTTCCCCATTGTCCTTGCCAGCGCCTTGATGGTTTGACAGGGCAAGGCAACGCCGTCGTCCTGCCTTCCCCCCTGTCCCCCTCTTCGTCCTGCCAGGACCTGCCTGTCCTCGCCTGTTGTCTTTTCATATTAAATGCATGGCGAAATGTACAAAAAAAAAAGAAAAGCGAAACCAGAGAAACGACAGCCCGACAAGAGCAAAAAGGGAGTGCATTATTGTACATCGAAACTGTGTGTATACTGGACTTAAAAATAATTATATTTACCTACAGCAAAATGGCTTAATTCCAGTATCAAAATTGTTTGCATTTATTGTGCTCTGGTTTTGGCAACTTTCTCTCTGAAAAAAGGTTACCTACAGCGTTTTACTGCAAATGAGTTGGGAAACTTTTAAAAATATTAAAAAAAACATAAAAAATCTGGGTACCTAAATTTGGTATTTTCTGATGAATAATTT
The DNA here is from genome assembly GCA_037075245.1 of Drosophila mimetica. Taxonomy (NCBI): domain Eukaryota; kingdom Metazoa; phylum Arthropoda; class Insecta; order Diptera; family Drosophilidae; genus Drosophila; species Drosophila mimetica. Next base: position 10,122,009 of record JBAMCH010000005.1, read on the forward strand.
TTTAAGAGGTCTTTTTAATGATATTGTAAATCTTTAATAACTAATGGAAAATCTTCTCAAGTGATTAGGAAAATAATACCTCCTATAGAGGGTAAATGAGGAGCCTTAAGTCAAAAAGTTGGGTAGAAAACTTAAAAAAACTGGTATTTATTTAAAAATATAGGTACCTAGTATTTTCTGGTATTTTCTAATAAATACTTTTCTAAGAGGCCTTTTTAATACTATTGTAAATAATTAATAATATCTAATAGTTACTAATAACTAATAGAACATCTTCTTAAGTGATTAAGAATATAATACCCACATAAGTCAAAAAGTTGAGTTAGAAAACTTAAAAAATACTTTTATTTAAATAAAATCCAGAAAATTAGTTTTTTTATTTTTTGATAAAATATTTTTTAATGTTATTGTAAATCTTTATAATATCTTATAATTATTTGTTATTAGTAATGGAACATCTTTTCAAGTGATTAAGAGCATAATACCCCTTAGCAAGGGTAAATGAGGGAACTTAAGTCAAAAAGCGCGAGAGAAATTCGATTTTTTGCCGTCAACTTCCGTTTTGTCTGCCCGCCCAATTTGCCCCGTCATCACGCGATAGTTGCCACTGTCACGGCCTTTGGACCCCCCCTCCACCCACCAACCCACTGGTACCAAAAAACCCTCACCACCCGCACCATCCGCTCCACATTTGTCGCTCATTATGGGCGCTCATTAGGCGGCGCTAGCGGCATGTCAAGTCTGCAAGAAGGGGGCGGGGGAGGCAAAGGCAAGGGCAGGCGGAGAAAAACGAATCGAGAATGGGGTGAGCTGGAGCCCCTGACCCCTGACCCTTAACCCCTAATCATGCAGAGCAGCGTGCGAGGATAAAGGGCGTAATAACTATATTATGCAGTCTGACTAAGTTATTTCCCCAACCAACCAGCCAGCGGCTGGAAAGTCTGGAATTAAGCCAAACTAGTGCGATGATTTTATATTTTTGGTGGCCTAGCCTTATAAAGATAGATAGAGATTTTTAATATTTTCTATAATAATCATTTCTAATATTAAGATAAAGTTCCTAAATATTTTGTCATTTATTTTAATTTAGAAAATATGATATGCCACATATACCCTATATTTATTATTCCCAAAAAAAATGTAAAATATATTTTAGTTTATTATTTTTTTAAATTTAAAAAATGTCAAATCAAGATATAATCTATAATAATAATTTCTAATATTTAGAACTTTATCCTAAATATTTTTGCACTTATTTAAATTTAAAAAATATGATTTACAACTCTATATTTAGGATACATGAACAGATAATCTTTTTTAATGATTAAAAATGATTTAATGATAAAAGTTAAGAGGTAATAATTCACATTTTTAATTTATTTCCATTTCAATTTACCCACTTTTAACACTGCGACCTGTCAAATGTAGCCCCCATAATTTCGTCCCCCTTATAGTTTCGAAATATTTATGGCTTTTGGAATATTGTATTCGTCAAAAGCCTGGAGAGGCACAACAAAGGCTAAGGCAACAATTTGATTCCCATCAGCATCAACATCGTCATTACATTACATTTCCCCATCTCGGCTACTCATTCGCATGCTCAGCAGCAGCTGTCTCTCTCCATTGGCCATCGGCCGTCTCTTTCGCTTGACTATCGCCGTCCCTGTCGCATCGCTCGTTGTCTGGTTGTTGCTGATTTTGCTATTATTACATGCATTTCGTGTAATGAGTGCGATTAGCATTTTCAATGAAGTGGGGTTAACAATGTGCCTTGCATTTCTAGTTGCTTTCTCCCGCTTTCCACGAACTCTCGCCCACTCAAATTCAGCACTCGAATGCGGCTGTTGCCACCAAGATCCTCTCTCTCTCTCTCTCTTTTGGTGCTCCAAATGGTGCTGCGTCATCAACATAATCATCGGGCATCAACATTTCAAATTGAGCGGCATTATTGGCCCAGTCGGCACATAGGGCTATATGGCGAGTATATAGACCGATATCCCCTTATATAGAGGGTCGCACATGCCCCCAATAAACAGTCGCTGCATTTGATCAATTGCCAAGCATATTTATGAATTCACAACACTGCGCGCAAAAGGGGTATTCCTAAAATGCTGGAATAACTCAAATAACAGGAACTTAAATAAATAATAATTAAAATTAATATAATAAAAAATATAATTATAAATATAATAATTTTGTTATTTATTTACCTACATATATAAAGAGTGTATTAAATATTATATCATATATTTATTAATTAAAATATAATTGGTATCTTATAATTTTCTTTTAATTTGCCAGAGATCCAGTTTAAATTGAATATTATATTTAATATTTTTATATTTTATTATAATGTCTGTACTAAAATATTATATATTAATTTATTAAAATGTTATCGTCATCTTGTAATATTTTTCTTATTAGAAAAAAATCTACTTTTTCCATAGATTATTATATTTTTTTTTAATTTTGTAATATTTTATTGGAATAAAGCCTTTAATCCTTTATCCTTCATGTTTTTACGAGTGTAAATGTGCGATTTGCAGTCGCATTTCTGCCATTTCAATCGCTCTCAGCCGCACACATTTCTGGGGCCCTTTTTTTATAGCCACTTTCCTTAAACCACGCCCCTCCTTTCACCCTCTCCCCCCTCTCCTGAAACGCCCACCAGCTGAGCTTTGTCCTTGCGTTGGCATCTTTAATGTTGCCTACTTTTTGCGCACTCTTTTTTTCGCTGTTTGTTTGTGGCCAGGATATATGTGCGCATATATATCTGCGGGTTAGGATCCGTCGGTGGGCCCCTCCCCCTTCTCCGATGCTAGATTTTCCCTTTTAACTCATTGTCTACTTACGGCCGGGTGTCCTTCTGCCACCCACTCGGGTGTCCTTGTCGCTGGTTTTGCATTTCGGTGGCCTGCAATTCGCACACTTACACTCGCAGGTGACAGTCGTCAACCTACAGCGTGCCCTTGCAGGTTTTTCCTTTCTATTTTCTATTTTTTTTTTGTTTTTTTTTTATTTTCCCCAGTTTTTTCCCTTAGACCCCAATTTCCCCAGTTCGCCTTCGCCTTGGCAGTTGATTTCTGTCACAGCTGGCGTCTGTGATTTGTGCTTTTTACCTCTCTCGCCGCCCATTTTCCACTCTCCACATCTCCAGTTTCCCTTTGCCTTTGTCTTTTGCTCCTTTGCTGCCTACTTACTTTGGATTTCTCCCTTTTCCCATACCCATTCGCATTCGCATTTGGCCAAGATTTATTGCTCATACGCACTGTGCGCCAGCCATGTTTCATTTCTTTTGTATTTATAAGCTGTTTAAAGCAGCGGCCCGCTCGAGAGTTCGAGTGACAAATTACGAGCTGGAGAATTGATTATCTTGTTCGAGATTATCCCGAGTGTCTATGTGACGGGTTATTGCCCCATTCGATGCGGTTCGACTAAGCCGCCATGAATTATACGAGTTCATGGCGACACATCCGCAGGGCATCATATGTGTCTTGAAGGGAAGCAAAGGCAACGGGAAGTGGAAATGGAAGTGGAAAAACGAGGAAAGTGGCGAAAGTAACCTTTATCTTTATCTTTATGTTTATAACCTTGTAATTTCAGTCGAAAGCTTGCAACGTTTATTCCCCTTCAACAAACAACATGCAACAATCAATAGACATGGCAATATTTAAAAGCTTATATATATATATTTTAAATTTATTTAATATCATAATTATAATAATTCAACTAAATAATTTAAAAACAATTAAATTTAAACAATTTTTAAATATTTCAAAATTAATTGAATTTAATGTATTGTCATTAATTAATATTATCTCTATATATAATGCTATCAGTAGGAAAACTAGGAATCAACGCACAGCCAAATCCACTGATTAACAATATTAATATTCATTTTGTACATTCTAATAACTTTAAACTGATTTTATATTTTTGTATATTACATTTTATTTAATATCATAATTATAATAATTAAAAAATAATTGAATTCAATTATTTAATGCTTTGCCATTAATAACTTGCCTTCACTATTTTTTTTTATATTATATTTATTTTCTATTTTTTTTGTATTTTTCCAATACTATGATTATAATTATATTATAATAGTTAAGCGAAATAAATAATTAAATCAAATATTTAATTTACAGCAATTAATAACTTGTATTTTGCAGTTTTCATTTAATCCCCGAAATGCGGTTGACACTAATTTTTTAATGCCAGGGCCATTTGATAGCCACTCGAGGTAACCCTTTAACCCGTCTGGCCCCTTAACCCCCGACAGGCCCATCCGCCAGTTGGAGTGCTTACAATATTTTCTCATTTTAATGCGAACTGCTATTTCTTCGTCGCTTTTTTTTTGCCTTTTTCGCCCCGGCTTGTTATGATGAGGCGCAGTTTTACTCTTTTCCGCTTGGACAGGATCCGTTCGCGTGGAACTTGTTATCGCTGCTATAAGGCCAGCCCCTCCCCCCTGCACCACCCCCTTAATAAATGGGGTTACTGGGGATCCTTGCACATTTTTGCAGCTCAAGTTCTGTGTTTTTTTTTTATTGACAGAAAGTTGAAAAGAAGACGATGCAGCTTGTCCCGGCTTGTTTGCCTCATACACAAAATGAGACACTTGACCAAATGGTTGTCATGGCAATGGCCATGTTGTTGTGCTCGTTGGCTTGATACCCTCGATATGGAGGGTATTCGAATAGGAAGCTCCAAATTATTGGTAGCTATATTATAATATATATTGTGTTATTAAAAAAATAAATATATTTAAAAATTTTAGTTTATAAGTTTTATTTTGCTTATTAGTATTACATTTTTGCATATATGTAGCTCTGGGATAAAATATTAGAAAAATAAAAAATAAAAAAATAGGTAGGTAAATAAAAAAATATATAATACCAATAAATTAAATTATTATAGCTCTGGGATAAAATATAAAAAATAATTAAAAAAGGTAAATAAAAAAATAAATAAAAAATAATTCTAAACTTAAGACTAGCATTTGATTCAAAAATAATATTTAAAATTAGGTAACTTTAAATGAAACATAGTTTTTATGTTTATTTATTTTAATTTAATATCCCATTAGCCATAAATTTAGCAGGATGTTCTGAACTTCGATGTTCGCTTAGCCGCCTCAGTTGTTGGCTGATGTTTTAGCCCGACCCTGGAGAGTTGCTCTGAATGGTTTGCTTTGTCATTAAAGTTGAGCTTCCGTTGATGTTGATGTTGATGTTGATGGCTCTGTTGCTGCTTCAGTCTCTGTTTCAGTTTCTGTTTCTGTTTCAGCTGGCCAGGTGAAGTGGCCAGCGAGCTGTGGAGGATGCTCTAATTAAATTTGCCCGGCCGCTTCATTATGCCGCTCCTAAGGGCCACGCTCCCCGCTCCCCGCTTCCCGCCAACCGCCTCTTCACATGTTGACTGAAGCAAATAAATCAAGTTAAATAATTGCCACTCGTATTGTCAACTCATCTGTGCGCGTGTGTGTTTGTGTGCGTGTGTCCTTTCTCTGAAGTTGTGTGCGTTGCAGTTGTTGTTTAACATGGGACACGCCCCCTTTCGCACTGAGAGATATGAGGTAGTAAAACAACCAAAGGGTTTATCTACCAAATCTTTCTGAGCAATTTCGTAAAAACATCGATAGTTTTGGCTATCGATATTGCCGATATCATCAGAAATTAGAGGAAAAACTACAAATTAGAAAAGCTATAGCACAAATATAAAAAAGATCACTAAAATAGAAAATGTTACGCCTTAAAAAACTTAAAAATAATTCATTTTCCTTAAAATAGACACAATTTTTATGTGAGTACTATCGATAATTTTAAAATCATCGATAGTATCGATAGTTGTAATAATATTTCTTTCAACCCTAACTCACCGTAAGACTTTTTCGAGTACACTAAATGATAATATATAATGGCACACGCTCGTTGGAAAGCAGTTTTCCAGCTGGAAGGCAAAAAGTTTTCTGTTTCGCATTAATGCTGCCGGATCTCGGCCACGCCCACAACCTTGAAACAACAAATTGCTTTGCGAAATTGTATTATAATTAAAACATTTTACTAAGCACCGAAAGGCTGAGTGAATAAAAAAAAGCTCGCAATATCCAGCACTTCGTGTGCGGGCGGGTCACATCCGGTTCCTGGCGCTCGACTTCCGGTCCAGTCCGGCCTGCTCGACCTTCTCTCTCTCTCTCTCTCTCTCTCTCTCTCTCTCTCTCTCGTTCCTTCCTTCCTTGCACTATTACCAACACAACGGCAACGCTCTGCGGGATCCTTTGACGTCTAAACTAAACTATGCATGAGCTTTCACCCGTTCTGCGGCATATATTTAAATGGGACATGTGAATACCTTGGGAATTGGCCGCCCCAACGCGAAGTTTTGGGCCATTTTAAATTAACTATGAACTGGCAGCCGAAAAGGCTTTTGATTGTGTTTTAATTAAAGTAAATATAGGCTTTTAAAGTGGATTTTAAATAACGTTTCTGCATTTGAGTTATATAAGTTTAATATTCAGAAAATGATTTTCCAAAGCCTAAAACATTTTTTTAAAGCCCTTATATGGAGGGGATTTTGTGGGATTTGTAAAATGGAAACAAAAAAATTCAAGGAAATATATTTTTGTATTTTTTTAATTTAAATAGAAAAAGTTATTCCAAGAAATAGTTATTATTGTTAAGAATAGCAATATTTTTATACTTTATTTATTCATTTACATTTTACATCCAAATGCGTGACTGTGAGTCCATTCATTCTGCACTCAGTCGCCATTCGAACACATTAACGTGGCCCACACCACCAACATCCATTTGGGCCACACTTTTGGCTCTTGAGCTCGTTTCTGGCCATTTAAACTTGGCTAAGCCACCCACACAGCGCGATTATGACCCTGCCTCTAATGGCATTTGGCCCGCAGGCAAATGCAATTTTTTCGGTTCAAAATGAAAGCAAATTTTCCGCATTAAGTAAGCCATAATTGAATAACGTCATAAGCTGCCTCTAACACGCTCGCGAAAAGGGGGCGGCTCTGGAATGGGGGCGCGGCCTGTGGTTCTTTCTCTCTGCGAGTGTGTGTGTGTGTGTGTATGTGTGCGTGTAATCAATTATGCTTTTTATGTCAAACGCCATGAGAGAATGATCCAAAGGGGGGAGAAGGGGGCGTGGCTATAAGCGGCACAAGCCATTACCATCAACAACAGGCACAAAAAACCCCCCAAAATCGCCCCCTGTCATCAGTCAAAATTTTAAGTTAATTTCATTTGAAAATTTTCGGCAATGAAATCACACAAAATTAATAAACTGCAATAGAAATCAGTGAGACTTTGTCAAAACGGGCAATTTAATTTAATTTTAATTTTAATTGGCTCATTTGCATGTCGGGCACTGTACCAAAAAACTTTAAAAACTTTCAAGAAGTTGTTGGAATATAAAAGGAAAATAATCTTAAAACGTTACAATCATTTTGATTTTCAAGAAAATATGTTTTCAAATATTTATTCAAGATTAAAATGTAATTAAAAATTTTGTTGATTAAAAAATACTAATATAAACAAAATATTGCATTTTTATATTAAAAAAAAAAACAAAATAATTAAACAAATAATTTGATTAAAAAAAAAGTTGCTTTAAAATATTCATTCAAGATCAAAAATTAATTAAACATTTTCTTTAATTAAAAATTAGTTTTGTGAATAAAATGTTTAAAATAGAATATTTAATATAAACAAAAAAACATAACAATAGTTAATAAATCATTTAATTTAAATGAAATTATTTAAAATATTCATTCAAGATACAAATTTATTTTAACATTTTTTGGATAGCAATCTAGTCTCAAATATATTTTATATTTTATTTTATATTATTTTATAGATCAGCATCCGATCAAACAGTTTATAAGCTTCCTCTTGGTTTTCTAATTATTTTCTTGTTAAAAAATTCAGGAGTCATTTTCTGTTCCAGTTTTCTGCACTTTTCGCAGAGTGTGCTCACTATTTGGCTCTATAACCGACTCATCATCGCACGCCTCGTTGTCATCATCTTTTGTCATCCGGCGGGATCCTTCGGCCTGTCGTCTCCTAATTCCTCAATGCCGCGCTTAACGTCCATTCATCTTCATCTGGTCCATGGCTTCTAAGCTTCGCCTTTGTTTGCCCTCTCCCCTTGACACGCCCTCAAAGTGTCGAACCTTTCAACCTTTCAATGCTTAAAATTTCAGCAAATATTTTGCCTTCTTTTTAGCAGATTGCCATTGGGGTGGGGAGGGGGTTCGAGTGGGGTCGAGGTTGATGATGAGACTGCGACTAAGACTAAAACTGAGGCTTTGGGGCGAAGGTCCTGCTTTAGTCTCACACACACATACAGGCGTAGTTCTTCATTTTGCTCTCAAAGGCGCTTGAACTATTGGCCTCGTTAATGCAAATTAGCTTGGAAATAAGATTACAAATGAAAGCATAAACTAACAACTCATTTTTGTTATTATTATTTTTTTAAATTTATTTTTCGTAATTTTAAAATTTATTTTTAATATTAATTTTTTTGGAAGATTTTTGCTAAAATTTTTAGATATTTCCAATTTTTTAGCCTATAATATTTTTCCAAAAACTTTAAAGTGCCCCTTTTCTATTTGAAGTGCCATTCTTTCGTTTCGCTTCCTTTCCTGCACACGTCGCCGGCAACAAGGATATAGAGCTGACGACAAGGAGAAGGATGTACAAAAGAAAAAAAAAATTGACGCTCCAATGTTTTTGTCATTAAGACTTTGCCTCGTTTCGCTTGCCAGTGCCTGCGATGCCTCTAGTTGTCCTTCCATAGAACGTTGGATAAGGTCCTGCGGCCCTTCGCGCCCCACGCTCCTCTCGTTTGTGCTAACGGATTTGTCAAAGGCATTAAAACGAAATCTCGCGCAAACTGGGCATCAATCATGACGCGGAACACACGACGTTACACTGAGAGAAAATGCTTATAAGTCTACTTGAAATAATTATTTTCCTTGTTTTTAGATAATCATCACATTTTCATCACATTTTCATGGCACTTTCATACCATTTTCACTACATTTTCATCACTGTTTCATCACACTTTCATCACATTTTCCATTATTTTAGTACCAACTTCCGCTGGCGTTATTTGGCCAAGTGTTTCATACCAGCAGTAGTATCCCCAGCCCGTTTCACACCATACAGCGCATACAAAAGTGGATTCGCCAAAGGATCCATTGCCTCCTTGGCAGAACAGCAGGGGAGGAGAGGGAGTGGGAGTCCTGGCAGGGCCATTTTTTCTTTTTTGTTGGCCACTGAAGGAGCAGCTTAACAATAGCCGACGGGCCAAGTCAAAGGCACAAAGCGCCCAAAACGAATATGGAAAATGCCACTTTGAACTGGTTCAAGTGTAGGTTCTTCTTCGTACGGCCAAATTTCAATGGAAGGCAAATATGTGAGGGTCAAAAAAAAATGAGAACCCTTCTTCAGCATTTAAGACTAACAAAAAAAGAGGGGAAAAATGTAAGAAAAAAGCATGGAAAATTATTCAAAGGAAACTCGCACTGATTATAATTATTTCCAATTAATACCAATCAAGTGATTAAAATGTATCAAAAATGTATTAATTGTTTACTTAATAGTTTGTGCCCGCAAAAAGTGCAAATGTTTATTTCTCATTAATAAAATTACTCATTTTCCAGGCGCCATTTTAGCATGAAATCGGTGAAAATGCCATCATTTATTAACCTCATTAAATCGAGATGACAATCGAATGGAATCGACTAAAAACCAAATCACGCATTCCGCCTTTACAACTCGCTGATGGTCCATAATTGATATTATTTGAATCACTTTACAAGCGCCTTTGTCAGCGAGGATGTTTCAATTATTGTGATTATTTTTTTGCAGTTAGTTTTGTTGATTTTTTCACCCAACTGCAGCTACAGAACAACAACAATGTTTTCGGCTGTGGTTTTGTGAGCGCGGTTTCTGCGGTAAGCGCGAATCCTGCAGATTTGCAGCGCTTAATGGAAATTTTCAATTCACTTTGACACTTTATGACAAACTTTGGTTTTGGCCACGGCACAGCAACAGCAACAACAACAACGGCAATGGCGCTGGCCACATTAAAAGCACAACATGGAAGGCAAAAACCATCGATGTGAGCTTTATGGCGGCTTTAATGCCACGCCTGTCAGACGCACTTGTCGCCCCTTTCTCCGCCTTTCTCTGCCCCCTTTCCCGCCCCCCTTCTCTGCGCTCTCCTGTCTCCTTGTGCCGCCTTTCTGCCTTCTCCCATCCAGAATCCTTGCTCAGCCTTCGACGCCAATTTCCAAAAATGCTGTCAGCAATTTTTGGCTTCGACTATTTTTTTTTTTTCTGTTTGCTTTTTTCCCCTGCCTTTTGTTTTGCTCGTCCGTCGTCAGCTGCCAGTAGCACTTAAAGCCAACAGGAGCCACAACAACAACAGGACGAGCAGGACACGAAAAAAAGCGGCCTCTTGTACATACCTTTTAACCTTATATATTGCAAACGAATCCATGTGACGAAAGGGGCTTTTGCAATCCTTGGGTTTTTATTCTGGGTATATATTCCCATAACTACAATTCTTTGAATAATAAATATTTATTTACTTATTCACTTTTTAATTAAAATATAATTGCTTTTTATTCATGTAAAAATAAAAATAAATATACGAACAATGATAAAATAATAAATATTATATTATAATTGAAATTATAATATTTTTTCTTTATGTAAAATAATAGCGTTTTAAGTCCTTAACTGTATTCCTTAAATAATAAATATAAAAACATTAAATTAACTATTTATTTATCCAATTGTTGTTATTCAGATTTTATGAATATATTTTATTCATAATTCTTCACTTCATTTTCTGAGTTTATATTAATATTAAAATTAAAATTTTATGAATAAAATACCTTTATTCTTAATTCTCCACTTCATAATAGCATTTTAATTCTATCGAATTTTTTTCAAAATTTATATTCATATTTATAATATATTTATTCAGCACCCTAACATTATATACTTCCATTTGAGAGGGCAGACCTTCGCAGTGACTGGCAAAGGTGCTAAGTTAGAATTCCAGGGAGTTGCACCTAAACGATTCGGCCGATTCCAGACCGAGAGCCAACCCAAACCACGGCCGGATAATTTTGCGAATAAAGTCACGTTTTGCTTATTTAACATTTCGTTGACTTGCCAAAACCGGCTCAAGAAATGTCCTGAAATGTCCTCAAAAAGCCATATGGCCGCCATCGCCGTCGCCACTGCCATTGCCATTGCTCCGCATTTATTCATTTAGTTTTGGGCCAGGAGCGGCGGAGTCCTCAGGCTCAGCCATTCCGGCGATTCATTATGCATTCATTTCGGCTTTGTTCGATTCACTAAGCCCCAACATAAACAGCATCGCTCGGCGCTGAGCAATAACGATAACTTATCGATTATTCGCATTAATGGCTTTGATACGCCCCACCGAAAGTGCTGTCAAAAATAACAGCAATCATAATAATGAGTTTCGACCTCCTGGCAAAAACTGTTGTTGTTCTTGGCCCTGATTTGACTTAAATCAAGAATGGGTTGTTCTTAGACAAGAGATTTCATGGAAAAATTAAATATATTTACAAGAAACCTTAAAGAATCAATTAAATAATATTTAACAGCCAGAAATTATTCACCTTTAAGTTCCCAACACGAGAGAACACTATAGTCGACTATCAAAGACCCGTTACACAGCTTACAAAGCAGTGGCAAGCAGGGCAAACCAAGTCGCTAGAAAGTGGCGCCATCTATGTGCTTATAACTTTTTACTGAGTGGTCGGATTAAAAAAATTTCTTCTACGTATTAATAAACCAAACAAACTCTACAAGTAACTTATATAACTAGGCCGTTCGTGGCTCAGACTTGACTTAAATAGACTTGGATTTGACTTTCTAAGACTTGAGATTTAAGGGAAAAATCAATGAAAAAATTTATAAAAATCTTTAAAGCACCAGAAATGATTTATATTTTATGGAATAGTTACTAACAACAAAGTTGGGCTATTAACTAGGCTCTTACAATGAATCCACTATCAATTTGCTGGTCCAAACTATCGGCATTTATGTAGCTTACCTCTTATCCACTTGTGTACATTTTGCTTAAACTTAATTTGCCGCCTCGAGAACTGCGATAACTATCAAAATTGTTATGCCCAAGCCTCAGGCTTCCCATTATCCTGTGGTTAAAATTCTACCCACTACGCCACCAGCCCCCTCTCACACTCACACACACATACTTTTAAACGCACACACGCACACGAACGCAAAGGCGGGCGGAAAATTGCCAATGGCACAATTTTCTTTTGTGTTTTTGTAAATTGTGTGAATTTTAACACTTGATATTCTTTTAATGAATTATTTCGCCCAGCTCGTTCCTTTGGTTATTTACATTTTTCAACTATTTTGCATGCCAAGACCGAGAAATATGTGGTGGCAAATGGGAAAATGGGTGGCAAGGGGGGAAAGTGTTGCGTTTTCCAGGAGGGGGTGGTTACTTTTGTAAGTCAGCTGGCTGCCTGAGGGCCGAGGAAACTTTTCCAGCAAATAGCTTGCAATTGAGTTATTTATGTGTGTGTGTGTGTTTGTGGGCTCGAAAATGGCCAAATTATTTGGCCCAGACAGTCCAGTTTCAGCTTCTGTTCTCCGTTTTTCAGCTTTCAGAGCTCAGCTTCCAGTTCCAGATGGCCAAGTAGCTGTTCCCATTCTGCATTTTGTATTGCCTTTTAGCTGCCGGCCAACATTTCGTTTCGTTTCGTTTTGTTTTGTTTCGCTTGGCTTTGTGTTCGCCCCTCTTTATTTGCCTTGTGGTTGCCACTTTTGATTGTTTTGGCCATAATATTTGCCTCTGTGTGTGTGCGGGTGTGTGTGTGTGTGTGCGTGCTGCGGCTCGGGCATTGTTATTATGTATTTGTCTATATGGCCGAGAACGCAATTTGCAGTCGGCCTTCTACCCAAAAGTAAAAACCAAAAAAAAAGGAGAGGAAAACCCAAATCTAAAGGAAACAAAAAAAAACAAATCTCCAAAAAATGGTTAGTGGGCAAACATTCAGATTGAGACTCTGGCATTTCCCAGCATATATTTTTTAATTAGGGAACAATGTATACGCTTGTATTTAGGTGGGCCACATTTTCTGCCTTCACCAAAATTATAATCACTATGGACGGCAGTCCATGTAGTGACGAAGCGCACCAGGAGAGTGTGCGAAGGCGACTACTATTATATAGCCGCAGAATTGAAAATCTGCTGTAATGGTCCGATCCTCGCGAGTGATACACCAAATTAAAGGTATTCCTAAAACTTAAAGGATTGCATACCAAGACCTCAAGAAAATCAATTGGTTTGGGAGAGAGAGCGGTGAAAGTGTAGAAGTGAAAATTTAGAAATTTGGATCTGTTGGGGCCCGTGGGGATAATCGGCCCCCCGCACTATATTAGTTGTATTCCTACTGAAAATGCGCTTAATATGAGGGGTCATATCAGAAAATCGGACGCTCCGTTCAAAAGTTATACCGAAAACAAGATTTTCTTCTTCTTCCCAAAATGAAATTTTAATTCTGTTTGTCAGTTTGTCTGTGTGTCCCAAAACATGGTTTTAAAGTCCTGAAAATTTGATATGATGTTCAACAGCTCGATATAAGAAACTTTAGTTCTACCACTTTTGGAAAAACCCGCTAGTTTAGCGGGAAAACAGCTAAAAATAGCTAAAATACGGAAGGCTGTAACTTCTAAACAACTGAAGCTACAGACTTGTGCTGTATCTCGTTTGAAAGGTATTTTGAAATGCTGTAAGCGCCCCCTATATGTAATTTGTGTAAATGTTATAGTTAAAAAGATATGCACAAAACAAATTTTTTTTAAACTTTTTTTTAGCTTTTTTTTATTTTTCTCAAAAACGGCTCTAACGATTTTCTTTAAAACTTTAAACTGTATAGCCCTTGAGATTCCTTAAATTTTGGTATATAACACATTACTGTAAAAAGTCACGTTTAAAAGTTATTCAGAAACGAAAATGGCCACTTATGCTAGCCCAAAACAACTAACGCTGCCTAAAAGCATTGAATTTAGTATGTGCGTATCCAAAATGTATTTTAGGGTCAAGAAATCGTTAAAATTGTTTTAAAGCGTTCCATTATACAATTCTTAAAATTAATAAATAAATAAATAAATAAGTAAATAAATAAATAAGTAAATAAATAAATAAGTAAATAAATAAATAAGTAAATAAATAAATAAGTAAATAAATAAATAAATAAAAATAAATAAAAAAGTAAATAAAAATTAAATGAATAAATAAATAATTAAGTAAATAAAAAAATAAATTAAATTATTAATTAATAAATAAATAAGTAAATAAATAAATTCATAAATGGGCGGTTCTTTTACAAACCGATCACTTTTTATTGGGTCACATTTGTGATTTGCCTGAAACTTTTTTTACGTATACTATTCTGAAAATAAGTAAACACGCGTATCAGGATTTGACCGAAAAAAAATTATTTTTTTAGTTAGAATTTTTTTAAGTTGCCAAAAATCGTCAAATTTGGAAAAGTACCCTCTCATTGAAAATCTGTATCTCCGGTTATATGAATTGATTAACTTCATGTCTTTTTCATTAATTCCTCTTCTTTCAAAAAAAATTTCTAAAAAAAAAATGTTTTAATTTCTTAAAAATAAAAACAAATTAAGATTTAAAAAAAATGTTTAACCATTGCCCCCACAAAAAAAATTGTTTTTACTATTTTAATATATGCGCGTTTTTTCAATAGCCAAGCCATATGGGGACGACTCCTAGTCATGGTATTGGGGTACTTCGACTGTGGTCAAAACAAAAACATCTGATATCAAACAAAAACACCTCTTAACGAGGTATAAAAATAGTGACGATCGCACCTTCAACGTACAAAAGTTCTGATATCAAATTTTGTGACGAAAAATGATTTTAGATGCGACCAAATAAGTACGCTACCTAAAATTTATTCATTCGGCACGCTACAACAGAAAACTTTCGTGTAGATATTAAATATTTGTTAAAGCGGGTCGAAAGAGTAAATTTTAGGTAGCGTACTTATTTGGTCGCATCTAAAATCATTTTTCGTCACAAAATTTGATATCAGAACTTTTGTACGTTGAAGGTGCGATCGTCACTATTTTTATACCTCGTTAAGAGGTGTTTTTGTTTGATATAATTTAAGAAGAATTAATACCAACATTAAATGTTTCGAAAATCATTTGTTTGTAATTTTTAAAATATAAATATTTTTATTTTATTTATATATGCAATTAAAAGGAAGTTTATAACACAATAAAATAAATTAAATAAAAGCGAAATCAAAATCACAGCAGTCTTTATAATCCCTAAATATAAAAGAATTTTTCACCCCGAGCTGAGGACATAAAAGCAGCTCAAATAAATCGCGGAAAATTGAGTTGTTAAATAGTTTGCGAGCTTTCTGGCCAAGAAAACCGATATACCCGTTTATGGTTATCGGTTATAAAAAGAGCAAATGAAACGAAACGAAAATTAAAACAGTGAAATGTTCCATGGATCCGAGCAGCACAAAAACATCAAGTCCAAACACACACACACACACACACACACACACATGCACGCATTAAGGACATAAGGCGCAGTGGTCCTGACGCTCGATTGCCTTTTTATAACAGAACACTTGGCAGCAAAAATACACTAGTGCACAGAAAGAATTGGATTTAATTTATTTAGAATTTATATATTTATTTATTTATTATTGTTTATTATTTTTATTAATTCATTTATTTCTTCCTTTATTTATATGTCTATTTATTTAATTATTTATTTATATATTCTTTTTTTATTTATTTACTTATTTAATTATTTATTTATATTCATTTATTTATTAATTTCTTTTTTTATTTTGATTTATTGATTTATTTATTAATTTACTTAAAAGTTTATATTTTAATTTAGGGTAATAATTTATTAGTTTTTCCCTTTCGATAGCACAAATTATAATCTCGAGTTAAAGAAACGATTAGTTATCAATAATTTCGCTCAGTGTATGTGTGCGAATGAGTGAATGTGCTGCATAGCCACAGGAGGCGCTTTAAAAGTTCATTGTTTTGGAGTATCCCGGCTACTTCTGTTGATCTAAAGCCAGCAGACCAAGCTTCCATTTTGGCCCTATTCGTGGCTAGGTTTGGGCTTGGTCTTGGGTTTACCTTTGCAAAACTTTTGGCCAAAATGTTTACGCTGCAAAATCCGAAGAAATTTCCAGGGCCGGGACCGGGAAAATGAATGCGGCATATGGGAGATGGCCCACGAGTATTTGCTGTGAGCGGCACAACGATGAATAATGACAGTGAGTGAGTGCACTCGTGAATGCATGCGGTGTGATCGAGTGGTAAAATTAAATTACCAAAATGCTCTGCCAGTCTGCGCCGAGGATATGCAAAGAGCTGGCGAAGAACTTTGAAATTAGTTCCTAACTCGAGTTATTCCCATATTTCAGGTTCATGTGTTTCAGGTCATTTGTTACTTTATGTATGTACTTGGCTAACGAAGTTTATTTCTATAATTTCGTAAGAAGGACTAGAATTATTTTTTAAATGCCTGAACATTTATATAATTTATTTCTCCAGACAATGTGGCATATATTTACTACTAAACTCGGTCCATTAAATTGTTAAATAAAATATATTTTAGATTTTTTAACTCAACTTAAAACATGTGCCATTAATTAATAAAAAAATTGAATAATTCTGAATACATTATATTTAACAATTTCATTAAAAATTTATTTAATCGTATATTACAATTTTATAAAATATTTAAAAAATTTTAATACAGTATATTTACCAATTTTATTAAAAATGTATTTTATCTTATATTACAAAATTAATTATATTTTTTTGTTTGAATATCAGAATATATTTTTACTCATGACACACTTATAATTAATATATTTTTAAAAGAGTTTTATTATTTTCAATTTGAAAGTAGTTCCCTAACCATTTCTTTAAGTAAAAATTCTACGAGAACGGTTAAATATAAAGTGAGAAAATCAGTGGCCAAATGAACCCGTCCGCAGGATAATTCGCCAATACCACCGTTACCACGCCTTGCTCTTGACCCAACCGCAAGTCGCATTTGGCAGTGCCACACACACACACACAAGCAAAAATGACACGCATACAGTCAGGCAGACACACGTATTGTTTGCGTGTGCACTCGGCTTAATTGCCGCACAGACCGCATCAACCGAAAGCCCCCCGAAAACCCCAGGAAAGCCCGAGGAAAACCCATTCTGGAAAAGCAAACCCCCTCATGTAGACGAAAATAAAAGGCTGGCTGAGCCGTGAAAGTTTTCGCAACGCATTCCAATTTATATTAATAATAATAAGTCATGATAATTTGATATGTGCAACGCGTCGTATGCGCAATGTGCGGCAGTGCGCCTTTCAGGACATCGCATATGTGTGTGTGTGTGTTATGTATGTGCGAACGAGTGTTTGGATTAGCAGATGTACGTGTCATTTGCACATGCCAAATGCCAAGTGCCGAATGGCGAAAGGCGAATACTGAATGGCGAAAACAAATTCCTGAGTAGTTTTTCTTACATTTTCTATTACGCCTGCTCATGCATTCTCTTTGCAGCACTCTGGCATTTCCTCCTTCCGTTTCCTGTCCTGTTCTGAGCTGTTTTCCCCTCCCCCCCCCCCTTACCCTTACCCCCTTCCACCGCTTCCGGTGGCCATTTGCATGCCGTCCACGAGGCGGTGGCACAGATTTCTGGACCCGAAGTCTAAGCCTGCGACTGAGCCACCACTAGAATCTGGCCAAGGACTCGGCCAACGGCTCAAGGCTCAATGCTCAAGGCCCAAGGAGTTGTCGAATAAACGCTCGCATGTGTGTGCCAGTCGACTGGCGATGAAGTGAATTGGCTATGAACAGCCAGCAGATTGCCGAACTTGAGCTAAATTGCTACTTCTTCATGCAGTTTTATAGTTCGTCAATTGTGGGTTAATAAATCGCTTGAAATGAGAGCTTTTTCCTTTTGAATTTCAATTTTTCATATTTTAATAACTTAAAATGGCAATTTTATTTGTAATTTAATTTTTTATATTTTATTTTTTATTAACTTAAGATAACAGTTTAATTTGTAATTTAATTTTTTATATTTCATTGACTTAAAATAACCGTTTAATTTGTAATGGAATTTTGTATATGTTAGTAACATAAAATAACAATTTAATTTTTCATATCTTATTAACGTAAAATAACAATTTAAATGGTGATTTAGTATTTTAATAACTTATTTTATTTGTAATTTAGTTTTTAGTATTTAAATATCTTAAAATAACAATTATATTTATAGTTAAATTCCTTATATTTTAATAACTTAAAATGACAATTTAATTTGTAATTTAATTTTTAATATTTCATTAACTTAAAATAAAGATTTAAACTGTAACTGAAATTTTTAATATTTGAATAACTTAAAATAACACTTTAATTTGTAATTTAATTTTAATTATTTTAAAACTTTAAAATAACAATTTAGTTTGCAATTTAATTTTTTATGTTTTTATAACTTAAAATACAAAATGTTATACAAAATCTATACATTTTTTTGCGCTTAAAATTTCTTTACATTTTATTACCTGCAGTCCAAGGTTGATATATGCACTTTATTATTTATTCCCCCGAAATGATGTGAATTTTTGCCCAGAATAAGGACTGACTGCCATTTTTGAATTTATTCACAAGTCGAGTCACTTGTTTCACCCCGTACCTTTCGCATATTATGATATGCTAATGCATCTCCTGCAGAAATTCAAACTCCCGAGTCTTATTTGCGAATATATATGCGCATAAGGGAGCGGCATTTCCTTCAATTCTTTTATTTCATTTAGAATTTGTTTTATTTTATTCGGTTTTTTTTCCCCCCTTTGTATTCCTTTCGTTTTTTCTTTGGTGGGCGTGGCTGCCGCTCGTTCGACTTCCTTTCCTTTATCCTGTTCGGTACGTGAGCTCACGTCGACATTCGAAGGAGACATGATGCCTGAAAATTGAGTATACGACATGTTGGCATTGTCATGATAAAGATGCCAGCCGCCAGGACGAGGCCTGCGAAATTGTCCTGGCACTCAGCCAGTGTCGGAAAAAATGCCAAGCAACAGAACACTCAACGCGACGCATTAATTATTGTAATTAGAAATTTCTCAGGCTCTCGCGGCGCAAAAAAAAAGAGGAAGAAAGCAAAAGAAAAGCAAAGAGAAATGCTCTTACTTTCTGGCCATCCGTCAGGCGGCTTTAAGAAAATTCAATTTGATGTTAAATTAACCCTTAAATCATGTGTGCTCCATATGTCTGCGTGTGTGTGTGTGTGCCAGCAAGTCCTGTCTGTCTGTCCCTCAAACAATGTGAAAGAAAATTAACTCACAACAATTTCGGAGGACGTCTTTGTCGCTGCCTGTTTTAGCAGCTCAAATTTCAAATTGCTTACTTAAAGCAATAAAGACGAGCAAACACTCACTCACCCAAACACTCAAACACTCACACACACACACACAACGACAAGCCGACACACCCACATCCTCGGCACTCAGCCAAAAATGTCTGCTCCCGATAAGTGAAAGCGAAAAGAAAGCCGGGAGCAAATTGCAAACAGCACAAAGCTCAAATGGCCAACGAAAAAACTGCTCCCAGGGCTGAAAGATTATTCCGCAAAATGAACTAGTTTTTGTGGATTTAACAACTCAAGAGCAGAGCAGAGAAGAGATCATTTCCAATGTTGACTAAGCAACTGCAACTAAGATGGGGTATTTAAAATTTAAAAATTCTGTTTGTAGTCTATGGAAGATAAATTAATGTCTGTCTAAAAACTAAAATCTCTTGTTTAATTTGCAATTAAAATGATTCAAATTAGGAGTTTAAAAGCTTGTTGATTTTTTAGACCCTACGTTTACGACGATTTTACTTTAACTTTATTATATCTATTCGGATTTCTACCTAATACAACTTAATTTAATTCTGTCTATTTTATAAAATTTTTTTTAGTAAAAAAATTAAAATCATTTATATAAAAAAAGTTCTTGTCTTATTCTCAATTAAAATCATTCAAATTAGGCGTTTAAAAGCTTGTTGATTTTTTAGGCTCTCAGTTTTCGATGATTTTACTTTAACTTTATAATGGTTGGGATTTCTACCTAACATAACTTTAATTAATTCTGTCTATATTAAAATACAAAAAATTTATAATTTTCTAATATTTTTATTAATAAAAATAAAATGTCTTTTTTTATACATTTTTTTTAGAAAAATAATTAAAACTGTCTGTCTAAAAACTAAAATCTCTTGTTTAATTTACAATTAAAATGATTCAAATTAGGAGTTTAAAAGCTTGTTGATTTTCTAGACCCTACGTTTACGATGATTTAACTTTAACTTTATTATATCTATTCGGATTTCTACCTAATACAACTTAATTTAATTCTGTCTATTTTATAAAATTTTTTTTAGTAAAAAAATTAAAATCATTTATTTAAAAAAAGTTCTTGTCTTATTCTCAATTAAAATCATTCAAATTAGGCGTTTAAAAGCTTGTTGATTTTTTAGACTCTCAGTTTTCGATAATTTTACTTTAACTTTATAATGGTTGGGATTTCTACCTAACATAACTTTAATTAATTCTGTCTATATTAAAATACAAAAAATTTATAATTTTCTAATATTTTTATTAATAAAAATAAAATGTCTTTTTTATACATTTTCTTTTTAAAGAATTAAAATCATTTATTTTTAAAAAACAATTTTCCTGTTTAAATCTTCATTAAAATCATTCAAATAAATCATTTAAAAGTTTGCTGGTGATGATTTCTACCGGACATAACTAGAGTTAGTTCTGTGTATTTTATTTTGTTTTTATTAGAAAAAAATATATCTTTTTGCTAAAATATTATTCCTTCATTTCAGATATCTACCTAAAATATCTAGAATTTGTTCTATCTGTTTGATAGATATTTAAAAACTACTGAACATTTGTATTCAACACAAACTTATTTAATGAGCTGAACCTAATTACGCTAAATTACGATATTAATAGGTAAATATGATTATAAAAGATCAATTTGATCTATAGAATTCCAAACTGTTTAAAACGGAGTGTACTTCAAAGCCACTGTACTTTTCGGAACCACTGAACCACCGTCAAGTTCTTGACAGTTCTCGGGCAGCATTTGCCACTTGACAGCTTCCTCATTGGCCAACTCAGTGAACTCGGTGTTGGGCTTAATGTCGCGCCTGTTTGTTGATTTTTTTTCTTATT
This sequence comes from Drosophila mimetica, assembly GCA_037075245.1. Classification (NCBI taxonomy): domain Eukaryota; kingdom Metazoa; phylum Arthropoda; class Insecta; order Diptera; family Drosophilidae; genus Drosophila; species Drosophila mimetica. Next base: position 10,143,367 of record JBAMCH010000005.1, read on the forward strand.
TTTCCGGCTTTTTTTTTTTTGTTTGGCATTTGGCAGGGCTTTTGTTGCTATTGCCGTTGCCACTTGCAATGCGTAAATATTGTTTTAAATTCCCTCACAAAAGCCCTAGTGAAAATGAGTCGCAAAGACAATGGCGGAATAGACGAAAAATAACGGGCAGACAAATGAACTTAGTTTGGGTCGAGTGGGAATGGAAACGGAAATGGCAATGTTTTCTGCGTGGTGTGCAGGGTGGGGGGGAGGGGGGTGTATGAGTGGGTGGGAACCTACACGGGGGGCGTGGCTCATAGTTATGGAAGTGGGCCGGGCAGGCTGTAAAAGTTTTTGATTTGTGTGTAGAGCACACAGACTGGGATCCAGATATAAACATAGATACAGATACACGCGCCTGCCCCAGTGAAAGTTACAACTTTCATTTCGTTTCGTATCTAGGGGTTCTCAGGGGGGTGGGGTGAGGGAGGGAGGTGAACTATATGTGGGGAACTGAATCAGTTTATGCTGGCCACCAGAAGGCAAAACTATAATGACAATGGCTAAGGGAGAAGCAAGCCGATTTCCGAGTTGAAAGTACCATTTATTTTACCCTAGAATGATTTTAAGATTTATAAAGCAATGTGGCTTAATTGGAACATTGTAAAGGCCATAAATATAAGCCTGGCAACATAAGTGATTTTACAAAAAATTAAATATGTAATTTTATTTAGATCTATAAACACGATTTACAAGATTTCCCTATCAAACATTGCATAAATAGTTTAACCACAAAGTAACTAATGTATTTAGTTAAGCGAGCTCTTTACTTTTTAGTTACTCATGCTTATAAACACCCGCATACCAATATTCAGGTCTGCAGCTCATCCCCAGACAGAGTTCTCTGGGGTCGGTTGCAGAAGAAAGATGTTATTTAGCATTTCTAATCCTAATAGCAACAAGCACGCACACCGAGGACAAGTCAAAACGTTTTGCGCTGGCACGGACACAGGCGGACACACACACGCAGAAACAGAATCCGAAACACAAATACACACACGCCAATGTGTGTGTGTGTGTGTGTGAGGCAGGCTTTTCCCCAGGATGGTTGGCCTTTTGTTTTCCATGGCTTATCTTCATAATGTGAATGTCGCCGTCGCTGTCGCTGTCTCTGTCTTTCATTGCAGAAAGTAACTGATAGCAGTTACAACTTTTTGCCACCCGAACATACATACAAACACACACATAAAAGCGCGCACACACACACACACTCACACGCACGTGGGCCTGATACTCGTATATTTTGTAGCATACTTTTGTGAGCCAAAAACTTTAATGAAACGCCAAAGCGCAAAACTTTCGCTTTTTGTTTCGTTTAGCCGAATGCGATAAAAATGAAAGACAAAGAAATAGGGCTGAGAAAGAGACGGGTAATCGAGTGAGTGAGAGAGAGAGGGAGTGGGATATACACACGCATTTCCCGCCGAAATGGCAGCTGCATTGGACACCAGAAGAATTATGACGGGGGAAGCTGCCATAGACAGGGATTTTTCATTCGGATTTCCGATTTGCGTCAAATGGCCTAATCATAAGCCATCAAAACCCCCATTCTCCGGCGTTTTTTTCGCTTGATTTTAAGGTTACTCTTTTTACACAAGTATGAGGAGAGCGAGAAAAGTGGGGAAAATGGATCCACAGCGCCTCCGCTTCAAGTGCCACCAATTGCCTGGGCGAGTTGGCATCGCGGAAAAGCACTTTCCCCACGCAAATGCCACAAAATGAGCCATTTCAATGGACCCAAAGTGCCAGCAATGCCTGCCGGCTATTAAGCAATCGCCGTCAAAATCACGCGCCACCATGGAAAAGCGCGAAAACCAACTGGCACACTCTAAAAATAAACCATCAGTCAGCAGAACTGCCAAAAAAATTGTACATTTACAGCTGTGTTCAAAATAATACAAATGGTTCAGGCCGGATACCCAAATAACTAAATCAAGTTAAATGTCAAATAGTTTAACAAGTAATTTATTAAAACAACTAGTTCGAGTAGAGATATTGGCCATTTCTCGATATATAATATTTATTTTCCCTTAAAAACATCGATATTATGGAATTATTATTGTAAATATATCGAAAATATCGAAATTTTCAAGCTCTACGTTAGAATATCCCTTAAATAATATTCACAAACTTAAATAACATCGGCTAAACAATAGAGCTGTGTGATTTTCCTTAAAAATTTTGCAATTATCGAAACATTTAAAAAATATCGATAGTTTTTAAGCTCTAGGTTAGAATGTTATGTTATGTCATTGAGTAGAGTACATATATTTGCTATGTCTCCTTTGAAATCATCGAAATCATCGACTCGATATTGTGAACATATCGAAAATATCGATCAAGATTAAGGTCACAATGTCACCTAATTAAAGTCCCATTGACATCGGTTAAACAACTTATGTGTGTGCTTTCCCTTGAAATAATCGAAAATATCGAAATATCGAATTGTAAACATATCGAAAATATCGATCAATTTAAAGCTCTAGGTTAGAATGTCCCTAAAATAAAACCCCATTTACATCAGCTAAACAATTTAGCTGGAGCTCAAAAATACCCATTGAAAAGTTATGAAAAAAAACCGACGAAACCTTAGGCTCAACATGGCATATCAAAACTAATTATTAAGCTAAATGCCTCGCCTCGGCAAGAAACCACAGAAAGCTTAACTCATTCAACAACAAGCTGCAAACTTTTGGCTTGAATACGCACTGGTAAAAGGTAAAAGAAACTAAAAGCCAACACGGGAAACAAAAAGAAAAAGTAAAGGAAAGGCGAGCAGGAGAAACAAACTTAAATAAATAAATAGCAAAACAAAATACCGTAAACAAATTCCGAAATTGTTTCGCCTTTACGCTCACAAAAGCTCACAGAAAGCCACAAAACAATGCAACACCAACGGCAGCTGCTGGTGGTTCACTGGATGTTTCTAAATGGGTGGGTCCAATGGGCGGTGCAGTGGGTGGTGCAGTGGGTGGTGGGTGGTGACTCGGTGGGTGGAAGTTGAAGTTTCCTCACCTGACAGGTGCAACAGCGGCGGAGACTTTACCCTAGCCGGGGGCGTTATAAATTTCGAACAGAACCGAACAGAAGTTTGAAACACACGGCTGGGAAATGTTCCTCAGCCAGCAAAAGTTTATACAATATATGCGTGTGTATATATATAAAACAACGCACAGTTTGTTCTTTCAGTTAGTTTCCATTAAAGATAATCTCGGAATTTTCGAAAACAACAGTCTAAAAATTGGCCACACAACTTTATCCCCGTTGCGCCAAGTGTAAGGTGCCAAAAATTAGCACAATCGCTTACACGTTCAATATGTGTATATTCGAAATATTTTACTTCACCATTTTCAGTTAGCTTTGTTATATGTGAGTATAAGTAATTTTCATTACATTACCAAAATAAAACTGACATTCATTTATTTTAATTTTAGAACATTTATATTCAAAACTACGTTTTCTTAAAAATCGCATCATATAGGTAATAATAATTAAAAAAAATAATAATAAATGTAATATTGTGTTTTTTGAAAATAAAAAAAAAATAAAATTTAAAAAAAAAATCTAAATTAGAAAAAGTCAATATAGAAAATAAAAAAATGTATAACACACCTTTAAAAATGAATTGAAATATTTATTCTGTTTTCTAACGGACCAACAAAAATAAGTAAAAAATAATATAAATAATGATATATGTAATATTATGTTTTTTGACTTTTTAAATAAAATTAAAATTAGAAAAAAAAAATATAAAAATAATAATAATTAATAACACACTTCAAAAATAAATTAAAATATAATAAATAAATTAAAATCTGTTTTTAAACGGAATATTGTGATTTAAAAATATGTGAAAAAAATAATATAAATGCAATAAAAAAACTTTAAAAAATCCAATCAAATATTTATTCTATCTTTAAACGGAATATTGTGATTTAAAAAGACTTAGCAGGTATTTTTTCATTCGCTCTCCTCAGATGCGCTTTCCGACCGACCCTTCATTCATTCATCTATTTTTGGTAAAACTTTACGCACAAGTTTCCCGAGCCGCTTACGGCTGGTATGTGGGTGGTTGTCCAGGTGGTTAGGTGGTTGGGTGGTTGGGTGGTTGGGCGGTTGGCCATGTCCCAGACGTCAGAAGTTGCAACAAGAGACAAGCTGGAGACGCCAGAGAGCAGGACATGCAGTGAATGGATGGAGTGTGGAGGTACAGGAAGATCCTGGGGAGCGGACAAAGCATTTAAGCAGTGCTCATCGCCCTCTAAGCCGTTAGCGTTCCCTGGCGTTGTCCTTGGTCCTTGGTCCTTGCCGGCTGCATTAGCATTAGCCACTGGCAACTGGCCACTAGGTGGCAAAGTGGTTGCGGGGGGGAATGGGTGGAAAAGTCCTCGGGGGGTGGTGTCTGCCAAAGAGATTTGACTGGCTGAAGGGTATACAGTTTTGTGTTCGGTGCGTCGACATTCTGGTTGCAATTTGCTGATAAGGCAGAGACAACGAAACTTTTAACAGGCACACGGAAAGAAATTGGTTTCTATTAATGGGAGTTCCTTTTCAAAAATTATACCAAAATGTCAAATGAATAGAATTTTCATGTGTATTACACAAAAAATTTATATATTTTGTAGAGCATACTCTTAGGCAAAATGTAATTTTTCTTTGTTTATGACTTTGTTTGTTTCAATTATTTCTCCCTTAAAAAAAATCTTACAATTATTCTAAGTAGTGGCTTTGACAGATAAGGAGTGCCACTTTTAATATACTTTGACAGCAAAACAAGCCATGAATCCGTTTGCTTGTAATACGCACGCAAAGTTGGCCATTTTTAGCATTTTTATAACTTTAAGGTCCTTTTGCTCAGAATCCTTGCGTCGGGAAACCTTTTTGAGAACGCAGTTTAATATCGGAATTCGAAACGAATTAAAATTTTTCGCATCCATCGAGGTAAATTTCAAAAGAATTAATTTTGTATTAAAGTTAGTTTCGATTTTCTCCCAGTGCACCCTCATTCTTCCTTATCTGCGAGACAATTCTCCCATCAAAAGTCACTCAACATTTGGGCCAACTTCCCCTTCCCCTTCGCCTTGTGTGCGCCCCCCTTTTGTGTAAATTATTTTAAAAGTGTCTTAAAGTTTTCAACGAGCTGCGGCAGCAAAGGGGGTGTCAGGTTAAGTATTTTGGGGATTTTTTTGTACGTGACGATCCCCGAGTGCAATTGAAGGCCCTGTGCGCTTAATTCGCTTTTCGCTCGCTTTATAATTGTATTTATTTTCATTATTTTAAGCTCTGCACCGCCTTCGTCCGCGCTTTCCATTTATCTGTGTTCTGTGCTGCTTTCACTGCACGATTGCGACAAATTGAATTTGGAATTGCAAACAGCAACAAAAAAGGCGGCGGGAGTAAAAAATTGAAATCAATTAAAAGCTAGCGCACTGACTAACAATGCAAAAATGTCACAAGAACGAAAAATGGGGGAGAGTGATAACAAGAATGCCGGACAATAATAACTGTGTAAGCATTCGGGAAATAAAACGTTTTAATATGCAAAAAAAATATACGGTTTTAATGGTATTAAAACTAATAATGGTATTAACCCTGGTAACTTCTAATAATATTATTTCATATTTTTTTTTTCACTTTTTAAATATTTAACATTTTTGAAAACAAAAATAGTACAAATAAATAAGAATAATAGTAAACAAATAAAATAAAATATTTAAAAGATAAATAATAATAAAATAAAATATTATGAGATAAATAATAAACGAAATAAAATAAAATATCAAGTAGATAAATAATAATAAAATAAAATATTAGCAAATAAATAGCAATAACAAAAATATTAATTTTAATATTCAAAGCTGAAAAACTTAAGTACAAAATAACGCTTAAATATACTTAAAACCAAAATATTAAAAACAAAATCAAATATAAAAAAAAAAAAAATAAATAATAAGTAGATAAATAATAATAAAAAAATAAAAAAAAAAATATTAGGAGATAAATAATAATAAAAAAATATTAATTTTAATATTTATCTTCCGATTGAACATTTTCCAAAATTGGTATAAGTTATTCTCTTGGCTTTTCAATTTACTTTCACCGGTCCGAAAATGAATTTCATTTCTATAAATTAAGCGTGCGCTGGCGTGCAGTGCAAATTGATTGATTTTTAGCTAAGAGAGGTCAGAGCGGCCGACAGCTGCACCTGTCGCCTGCCACCGCCCTTCGAAGGCTAATCCTGGCCAGAGCCCCGAGTCCTTGCCCGGTATTTGGGGCCAAATGCGAGGACGAGTGCTCGCAAGTATGCTAAGTTCCTGTCGCCGTGTGGAAAAAGTAATTATTTTTGATTTATGACAAGTCAGACAGCCGCTTGGCCATTCGCCCGCTTTTCGGGGTAAGCACTGCATTAAATGCGAGCTCTGTGTATCGTCTGGTAGCCCGGGAGCCACCCGAGATCCCCCAGCAGGCCAGCGAAACCTGGTCCCCACATCATTTGTGAATGATGTCAACGCATGCATAAAACATGGCCCGCACAGCAAAAAAAACGAGACGAAAAAATCATTGAAGAATGTCTAGTTGGCGGGGGTTCGAAGAAGGAAATACCCAGCATTATTTTTTTTTATATTAGTAAATAAAATTAAAAAAAAAAAATAAAAAAAAAATAAAATAAAATAATAATTATGAAAAGATAAACCTTGTATCTTTAATAAAAAAGTATAAATATTTAAAATATATTTAAAATAGAAAATAAATAATAAAAAGGTAAATTAAATAAATATTTAAAATATATGTTAGAAATTGTTGGTGACCTCTATATATATATATTTAAAATATAAAATCTTTATATAAAGATAAATGTTATTATTTAATTAATTGTATCATTAATAAAAAGGTAATCATATTTAAAATATAAAATCTTTAAGTATAGATAAAAGTTATTCCGTTAATTAAAAGTTTCTGACTTTTTAAAACTATATCATATATTTCTCTGTAAATTTCATTAAACAAAATATGCAAAACTATACATGTATATTTCAAAGTTTAAGAATGATGTTAAAGATAAGATGTGACGTCTGCCTCTTAATTTTTTTCCCCTATTAAAGAAACTAACAAACTTTTTAGGAAGACAAACTTGTGTGGGAAATTATAATTCCCCCCTGCCCCCGCACCGAAAAGGGTATGGGAAAAAAACATAGAATAGCGAGAAACTTATGACAACAAACATGCAACTTACAACTATGCAAATTGCGCGCTTTTAGCCGGCAACAACAATAACAATACCCACAGCAACAACAACAGTAACAGCAACAACGAGACAAAGGCTGCAGCAGGAAGTAGAAGTAGATGGGTGCAGAAATATTCATAAGTGCCTGGTGGGAGTGGGAGTGGGAGGGAGACAAGAAGCGGAAGTCGCTGTCGCATTATGAATTACATATTGCTATTGCTGGCAAAAAGGGGGGCACACGCGGCGTATGCGTAATGCGACGATAGGCAGCAACTATTTTAATTATTGTCGCGCAAAGGCACACGAACACACAGCGAAAACGCTGAAATATGTTCAGTTAAGCAGTAAACTGCAGGCAAAAAGGGGGAAAACTGCACTAAGCATGCCTCGGAATTTCGTGCATCAGCGCACAAAGGCGGCGCAAAAGGGGGAGTTGCAACGGGAAAATGAAACCGGGGCAGGGCACCAGGAATTGGGAGCAAAGTGGTGAAAAAATGCAGATTAAACTGCAGTGGATGGTTCCAAAAAAATCCATTTAAAAATAATACAATTTTTAATCTCATCGAATATAATATCAAATATCCATACCATCCCATAAAATTAATGGAATATATCTGGCCAAATTTAAAAATACTTCGCACAGTGCACAAGCTATTGACATGAATTGGAAGAATAGGGTAAAATATGTCAAATGTTTAAGTTTTTCAAAATATATTCGTACATTTCGTTCCTCATTATTATTTAATTTTCCATTTTTATGCTATTCTAGTCACATTTTTATTCGTGAAATCAGCAAAGGTGCTTGTTATTCCACAAAATGTCCTTTATGAAAACTCAAAGGGTCCGAAAACGATAGAGGAAAATCAAAACAACTGCGAAAAATGTCATAAGCAAAACAAGCAAATGCCTGGGATAAATCATGGCATATAGTAACTGATTGAGTCAACTAACAAAAGTTGAAAATGCAATAAAGCAAAAACCAGAAATGCCAAAGGAAATCCAATTCAGTGGGGACGAGGCATTGCAAAAATCTGCCAGGCAGGCGGACACACCTGAGAGCTGAAAGCTGAAAGTAGAAAGCTGAAAACTGAAAGAGATCCCAATCATTTGGTCCTGCTCAAAGGAATGCAAGCGTGTCCAGGTGTGCGCCCAGCAGTATGCAATACATTTTTGTGTCAGCTGTGACAACAGAAAGGGGCGCCGGGCAGCGGCGAAGGGGGAGGGGGTTGCGAAGGGGGCGTGGCTAGTTGCACCGTGAGTGATATATGTCCACCTGTTAGTGTCACCTGCGCGGAGGTGCAGGCAAGACACAATGCCAAAGTAAATAAAAATCCAAACTAAATTGAATTTTTTACATACACTCGACAAAAAGTTTTGTCTTCTCCAGCTTAGAAAAAGGTTTTAAAATTAAAATTAATAATAAGGAGGATGATTGTAGTTCAAGGTAAAGTTAGACCGCTAGATCACCAAACATTAATTAAACATTTTTTATGAATACATTTTTTTAAAGATTAAAAAAAAAAATTTTTTTTTGGTATGTCCGAGTTTTATTTATCAATGTTTTTCAATGTAACCTATTCATTTATTATCACCTAAGTTGGTTAAGCGCAACTCAAAATATTTAAATAAAAACGGACATACCTACAAAAAATTTGTTTTTAAGTTTGAATTATTTTTTGAAAAGTATCACAATACTTCTTGCTGTATTTTAAAAAAATTATTTTGTAAGCTAGTGTTATCTATACTATGTGTGGATTATTGGATCAACTCCTCTTAAGTATAATTTCTAGCTTAAGAAATTTTTTTTAATATTATTATATTTTAGGTAAAATATTTTAAAAAAAATTATATTTTGAAAATTATTATTTTAAAAATATATATCGTTTTATAATAATAAATAACCCTTTTACAAGTTTATTTTCCACTTAGTTTGAGCTTTGCTTTATTTCTAATATTTTCTAATCTTGTTTCACCGTGTACGCTGCTGCATCATGCCACGCCCAGATGATACCACAACTGGCCATTGTTGTTGCTGCGCTTTCCTTTTAATTTATCAGCATATGAAAATCTGCAACTGCAACTGAAAGCGAGGCGGCGGCAGCTTGAGAGCAGCGCCCCTCGATTGCATATTTCCCATGCAAATTCGGTTTGCCTTTGCTTTGGCTCGGTCAGTCGCACGCCATTTGCAAGGATGGCCACACAACTTGGCCATGGCTAAAGCAATTTGCTCTGGATAAATGGCGCCCAGTCAAAGGGAAGCGGAACTCTTCCGCTTCCCCTTCTTTATATAGTATACCTATTCTGTTTTTTTTATATTTCTTGTTGGATTTTTTGTTTAGCCATTTTTCATTTTCGGTGCGCGCTGACAGTTTCCCAGGAGAAAGCGAAAGTAAGTGGGCGGGCGCTTAAAAATTCAACAAGAGAAATGCGTGAGCGGCAAATGAGTCGCACCTGGGAAATGGGAGGGGAGGCGGAAATGGGAGGGGGGTGGGGAAAGTCAGTGTGAATAAATGCATGAAATGAATGAGTAAATAGCTCGAATGACTAACTGCGCGGCATTTTCGCTCAAGACATTTTCCATCCCACTTTCCCCACCCCCACCCCCCGCATTGTTATCCAGTGAGTTTGGGGCGGCATTTTCTCGATTTGCTTAACTACCAAGACGATGCGATGCTGTCGACAGCCCAGCAGTCGCGATGAAGATAAAGCCAGATGTATGTGCGAGGAATAATTGGGGCTCTGGAAGAGTTGGTTACCCTGCGAACTGCCAACTGGGAACTGTTAACTGCGAAAGGGTCTAAGCCGGGAATGGCGAATGGCAGACAATTTATGGCTGAATGTAAAAGCATTTTTATAGTTGTGTGGCAAATTGATTGAAACTTTAGTGGATTGGCATTCCATCTATGTATATACGTACACCCAGCGAAACTGGAATCAAAGTGAAGCTCGTTGTATTGAAAATATACTAGATCCAGTATAAAAGTGTGGTATTAAATGAGTACTAAATAATATAATATCTAAACTGTGGTATTGATTTCATACTAAATATTACGAAGTTCATACTAGGCCCAGTATAAAAGTGTGGTATTCATTTATATAAAATATAATATTTCATACTTAATACTATATACTAGGTCCAGTATAAAAGTGAGGTATTAATTTAATACTAAATATTTTGAATTGTATACTAGGTGCAGTATAAAAGTGTGGTATTAAATAAATACTAAATAATATACTACTAAGATCCGTGGTATTAATTTCAAACTAAATATTATTAAGTTCATACTAAGTCCAGTATAAAAGTATGGTATTAAATTAATACTGAATAATATCATATTTAAACTGTGTGGTATTCATTTCATACTGAATATTAAAAAGTTCTTATTTTGTACACTTTGTAACACTTACTACAGTATTAATGTAATGCTCATCTTATCAAGATATTTTGAAAACTCAATGATTTAGAATTAACGTTGCTATGATAATTTTTCTTTGATTTAGAAACTTGGGAATTTAAAATACTTCTAAAAATATCTAAATATACAAAAGTCTTACAATTATATTCCTAATGGGTACAAGCAACATAAATCGAGTGCTCCCAAGTGGCTTTAAAATCTCTCCCGAACATTTGGGCTTGAATAAAATAAATCCAATGGCAATTTAAATGCCTGCAGTATTCGGTGTCCCATCAAATGAGCGTTCGAATCAACAAACTCGGGCTCCCTCCCCATCGAATATCATCTTAATAAATCAGAGATTCCTCCACACTAACCAGTCTAAGCCGGCAATTCAGCTGATCCCAGAATAAAACTAATATCCCAGGGTGAAAAGAGAGAAAGAGAAGGAGAAAGGACCCCCAGCAAATGGGGCGTGCGAAAGCAACAACAACAATGAGGGAGAAAGAGACCAAAAAAAAGGTGTGAAAATTCAGGAAACACACGGCCTTCGCAGGCCGGGCGTGCGTGCAAGCGAGATAGTGCGATGGAATGTCCTTTGGCATTCGAAAATGGCATTATCAAAATTTACATACACGCATATCCTGATTATCCCTTAAGCATGAATTATTGAAAGCGTAAATACCAAAACACGGCCGACAGTCGACAGTCGAAGGAGAAGAAACAAAAACACAGCAAACACAAAAAACAAAAACCAAAAAAAAAACAACGAAAATGACAAGAGATTGGGACAACAATGCGACAGAAGTTTCTCGAGAGTGGCTTTTTAGGGATGCTGATAATGATAATAATGATGACGATGTGTAGAGTAAGTTATCGCCGAGGATGGGGGGAAAAACCCAGCCAGACGACGGCTTAATTTTCACATGACAAACAAAAAAAGACAAGCCGAGTGGAGACATTTTGAATGAGAAACAGAAACAGAAGCAGGTTGAGTGCGGATTCTAAAGTGGGTTGAATGGCTAAGGGAAAGGTGGGTGGGGCGAAAGGGGGAGGCAGTGACAGAAGCGGGTAAGTGATGAGGTGCGATGATGCGTAGAATGTTGGACGAGCAGTTAAGCGAAGCGCCTAAGACAACACAATTGAATCGAGTCAACGAGGGCCGCTGCAAGATTATCCACATTCAAAACTCTCATGTTTTGTAAATAAAACAAAAAATAAAACTTCTGAACAGTCCAAAATATTTTTAAAAGCGTAATCAGACCAAAATATAATTTTGAAATTTAATAAAAAAATAATTTTGACTTCATTTCAATTAATATTAATTTTTATATACCTATAAATATTTTTATACAATTAATATGAGCGGTTGTTTTACAAACCGAACACCGTTTCTTGGGTCACATTTTTTATTTGCCTGAATCTTTTTTTTAAAGTACTATTCGTTAAATAAAAAAGTATCAGGATTTGGCCGAAAAAATTTTTTTTAGTTAGAATTTTTTTTTAGTTGGCCAAAAAAGTCAAATTTAAAAAAGTAAAATCTGTATCTCCGATTATATTAATCCGATTGACGTTGACTTCGTATCTTTTGCATTAATTCCTCTAAAACCCATTATTATTTAATTATTATTTAATTTCTGTGGAACTTCTCGATCGCCCCTCGGCCCGCATTTAGGCAAATACACTCACACTCGAGCACAATCACTCACACCCATACGCACACAGGCAGGACTCACTCACTTGGATAAATGTGTCTACAACTGCAGATAGCTCTGGCTACATGTGTGTGTTAGTGTTTGTTTATTTGTTTTTATATTCGAGTGTGTGTGTGTGTTTGGTTCAACATCCTTTGGCGCCCGTTCCGGGATATGTCAGGAAAATCCTGTTAAAAGTTTGCCATAAATCCTATTTACATATTTTCATCTGCTGCGGCTCAAAAAGAGTTGCGAGAATATGTCTTGGCCACGCCCCCGCCCAAAAAAAGGAGGGGGGTGAATAGAAAATAGTCATATCAATTGTTAAGGCAAATAAATCATAAGACTTCCTGGAAACCTTCATCTTTTCATCCAGCACAGAGGAAAACAAACCAGTAATCTAATAATCTAAGCAAACATTTTTCTACTAAATTTTGGTCAATTTGTTGACCTATTTTTGGGTTTTTATTAGACATAAATCGAGTTACTGAATGAAATCACATTTAGGAACTAATAATGATAGCTTTCTTTTTAATTTTCAATGCCTGATTGAATTTATTGAATTTCATTTATTTGTTTATTATTAATGTTTCTAGTATTACAAACATATGTACATTTTTCTGATTTTTATATTAATATATTAGTAATTTATACATTTTTATTCGTTTTTTGCTAATGTAATCCTGGATTATAAGTTCTGTTGCTTTTTAATATTTTTAAAAATTTTTCTGTTGGATCCAACTAATTGATATGAATAATAACAAAATGTAATGAATGTTTTTTTCCGTGCATTCCCCTTTCTTTCCTCTCCATCCGCTGACCTCGTTTTCCCATATCCCTGACCATGGTTCACTCGGCGCTTCCTTGCCCGACTTCCTTGCAGAGGCCATTCAGCGTTTCAACTTCGATTAATGTTGCCAAAAAATCGGGCAGATGGGAAAAGAGATGGCGCACAACAAATAGAAAGAGAGAGTTGCCATTGTTCGCCACACTTTTGTCTACCAGTCATCGGGCTCCGCTTTCAAGGATAGTCGCTGGAAAAGTCGAAAGTCATTCCCCCAAATGCCCGAAACTCATTCTGCTTATGAAAGTCCCAAAAGATACCTATAAGCAGGCACTTAGGATGGTATGTATATATATTATATTATAAATATAAATAGATATTAGATAGATACACCCAATTTTACATTATTTAAGATCAATTTTAATTTGATATGCGGCCAGGTAATTTTAAACTGGTCGAAAAGAGTATTTCATGTAAAAACAATATGGTTTTTTTTTGACCTGAAAAATGCATGGCCATATCGATTTTACGGGAATTTTACCAATATTGCATGGTAAAATTGTATTGAAAAATGTACCTTTTTATATTTCTCTTTCTCTGACTTTTCTGACGAAAAAGAGAATAAAAAGCAATATGGCAACTTAAATGAGGTGAGTGAAAGTGAGAAAGATACATTTGATCCCTGATTTCATCAAATTAATCATTATTTCATATCAAGTTTTTTTGGTTGGAGTTCTATAAATCTTTTTTGCGAAAACTCTCTTATTTTGACCACCGCTGTATGTGTACATTGGCTTACATATATTCGGTATCTGCTTAATCCTTGGCCAGTGGGCGCATTTGTTATGCCAAGGATTCATTTTTGCATATGCTTCTTAGCCCTATCCGAGCCGAGATTCCGGGTATTAGTCTTAGGCACCGTCTCAGCTCAGCGCCAGTCGTTCATCCTTAGCCTTGGTAAATACATTTTGAATAATTGTCCTGGACATTGGACAGTATGTGTGTGTGTGTGTGTGTGTGTGTGGCGAGGAAAATCCTTTTCGGACAAACTCAAATTCAAATGACTGTAAATGGCACAATCCTTATGCATATTTCATAGTTCCCTCGCTCCTTTTGTTGTGTCGATGTGCAAATGTTTGTTTTCACTTTCCTTTGTCCTTTTTCCTTTTTCCTGGGTCTTAAGAGCCTCACCAGAATTTGTTTAATCGACAAATTTGTGCACAATTCATTCCAGTCCTAATGTGAACATTTGTAAGCCGCAAAAAATGAGTTTGCTCTTGCATTTAGCACACATTTCCGACATATTTAAGCCCATTTATTGCATTTCAATTGCAGCTGGCAGATAATTTTCAGATTAATTAAACAATATTTGGACTTCTACTTGCGTAGAATTTATTAGTAATCACTATGGACGGCAGTCCATGTAGTGACGAAGCGCACCAGGAGAGTGTGCGAAGGCGACTACTATTATATAGCCGCAGAATTGAAAATCTGCTGTAATGGTCCGATCCTCGCGAGTGATACACCAAATTAAAGGTATTGCCAAAACTTAAAGGATTGCATACCAAGACCTCAAGAAAATCAATTGGTTTGGGAGAGAGAGCGGTGAAAGTGTAAAAGTGAAAATTTAGAAATTTGGATCTGTTGGGGCCGGTGGGGATAATTGGCCCCCCGCACTACGTTATTTGTATTCCCACTGAAAATGCGCTTAATATGAGGGGTCATATCAGAAAATCGGACGCTCCGTTCAAAAGTTATACCGAAAACAAGATTTTCTTCTTCTTCCCAAAATGAAATTTTAATTCTGTTTGTCAGTTTGTCTGTGTGTCCCAAAACATGGTTTTAAAGTCCTGAAAATTTGATATGATGTTCAACAGCTCGATATAAGAAACTTTAGTTCTACCACTTTTGGAAAAACCCGCTAGTTTAGCGGGAAAACAGCTAAAAATAGCTAAAATACGGAAGGCTGTAACTTCTAAACTACTGAAGCTACAGACTTGTGCTGTATCTCGTTTGAAAGGTATTTTGAAATGCTGTAAGCGCCCCCTATATGTAATTTGTGTAAATGTTATAGTTAAAAAGATATGCACAAAACAAATTTTTTTTTAACTTTTTTTTTAGCTTTTTTTTATTTTTCTCAAAAACGGCTCTAACGATTTTCTTTAAAACTTTAAACTGTATAGCCCTTGAGATTCCTTAAATTTTGGTATATAACACATTACTGTAAAAAGTCACGTTTAAAAGTTATTCAGAAACGAAAATGGCCACTTATGCTAGCCCAAAACAACTAACGCTGAGTAAAAGCATTGAATTTAGTATGTGCGTATCCAAAATGTATTTTAGGGTCAAGAAATCGTTAAAATTGTTTTAAAGCGTTCCATTATACAATTCTTAAAATTAATAAATAAATAAATAAAAAAGTAAATAAATAAATAAGTAAATAAATAAATAAGTAAATAAATAAATAAGTAAATAAATAAATAAGTAAATAAATAAATAAGTAAATAAATAAATAAATAAAAATAAATAAAAAAGTAAATAAAAATTAAATGAATAAATAAATAATTAAGTAAATAAAAAAATAAATTAAATTATTAATTAATAAATAAATAAGTAAATAAATAAATTCATAAATGGGCGGTTCTTTTACAAACCGATCACTTTTTATTGGGTCACATTTGTGATTTGCCTGAAACTTTTTTTACGTATACTATTCTGAAAATAAGTAAACACGCGTATCAGGATTTGACCGAAAAAAAATTATTTTTTTAGTTAGAATTTTTTTAAGTTGCCAAAAATTGTCAAATTTGGAAAAGTACCCTCTCATTGAAAATCTGTATCTCCGGTTATATGAATTGATTAACTTCATGTCTTTTTCATTAATTCCTCTTCTTTCAAAAAAAATTTCTAAAAAAAAATGTTTTAATTTCTTAAAAATAAAAACAAATTAAGATTTAAAAAAAATGTTTAACCATTGCCCCCACAAAAAAAATTGTTTTTATTATTTTAATATATGCGCGTTTTTTCAATAGCCAAGCCATATGGGGACGACTCCTAGTCATGGTATTGGGGTACTTCGACTGTGGTCAAAACAAAAACTTCTGATATCAAACAAAAACACCTCTTAACGAGGTATAAAAATAGTGACGATCGCACCTTCAACGTACAAAAGTTCTGATATCAAATTTTGTGACGAAAAATGATTTTAGATGCGACCAAATAAGTACGCTACCTAAAATTTATTCATTCGGCACGCTACAACAGAAAACTTTCGTGTAGATATTAAATATTTGTTAAAGCGGGCCGAAAGAGTAAATTTTAGGTAGCATACTTATTTAGTCGCATCTAAAATCATTTTTCGTCACAAAATTTGATATCAGAACTTTTGTACGTTGAAGGTGCGATCGTCACTATTTTTATACCTCGTTAAGAGGTGTTTTTGTTTGATTTATATATTGGCCAAACCTACGATTTTTATGGTTTTATTTCGTGATTGTGTACATACGTTTCCAATTTATTACCTATTAAAAAAATAATAAAAAATATCTATTAAATAAGCCCCAATCTATAAATAGTCGACAGAAAATCATAGGTATGGAGCATAAATATTTTGAATAAATAAAATGATAAATTCTGATGTAATTTCAAATTACTGCAAATGTGATTTTTCGAATAATTTCTTTTTGCTCCAATTTTGCAAAAATGGTCCGAAATTAAAACGGCTACCTGTTCTGAGCAGATAACAACCTAATAATTAATATTAGTGCACTTTCCGGCTGATTTAGGAAATTTAAAATTTTTTTCATTTTTTTCTATTTTTTTAAGGGGTAGCATTACAATTTTTTGCGAAAAATTTCAAAAAAATAAAATTTTTAACTGGAAATGCCAAGTTGTAGATAATTTAACAACGAGTTCGGGAAGGTATGACACATCATATTTGGACAATTATTTCCATTTTAATGGCAAAAGTACTGATTTTTATATTGGCGCAAAATGAGGATTTCGATTTTTGGCAAAAATGTGATTTTTCGAATAATTTCTTTTTGCTCCCATTTTTTCAAAAATGGTCCGAAATTAAAACGGCGAACTGTTCTGAGCAGATAACAACCTAATAATTAACATTAGTGCACTTTCCGGCTGATTTAGGAAATTTAAAAAATTTTCATTTTTTCGATTTTTTTGTAAGGGGTAGCATCACAATTTTTTGCGAAAAATTTCAAAAAAATAAAATTTTTAACTGGAAATGCCAAGTTGTAGATAATTTAACTACGAGTTCGGGAAGGTATGACACATCATATTTGGACAATTATTTCCATTTTAATGGCAAAAATACTGATTTTTATATTGGCGCAAAATGAGGATTTCGATTTTTGGCAAAAATGTGATTTTCGGTTTAGGTTTTCGAGAAAAATTTTATTTGATTGAAATAATTACATAAGACTACAGATATTTGTAACATATATGTATGTGTATCGTCTGTTTGATTAGCATGCTGAAAAATCGCCCGGCAATCGCCTGGTAAATGAATGAATAAATAACAAGCAAGTTGCAAATGCGCTCATCCAATTTTTCCACCTGCCCCCAGGTGGCGCGGAGAATAAACCTTAATCACATTAAAGGAGCTCAGTGGCTTCTTACATATGCTGCCCGCAAACAGGCCCCCATATAAATCGTCAGTTGTCAGTGGCAGGCATTAGCTCATCTCGTCTCATCTTCAGTTTTCATTGCGTATACGCAGCGTACGCCCCCCGCGGGCTGAAAATGCCTCCCTGTGGCGGCGCGGCCATGCTATTTCTGCCTTCTTTTTGGCATTTCTTTTATTTTTTGGAGCGTGACAGCTGGCAGATTGAATCGATGGCGGGGGTAAATCACATGCGGGGGCCCCAAAACAAAACTCAATTAACGATTGAGCGGATAAACTGTTGAGGAGCCAGCAAAGTCAAAGCGTTCAAGCATATGTGCACTCAAAAAGGGCCAAAAAGACCCAAAAAAATGCCGTCACTTTTTAGTGCAACTCTGTTGACCATAATAAAACAAAATAGAGAACAGAGGGTGGCGGTAAGGGTGGCGAAGGGGGGAAAGCATTTGACTGCATTGGTAATTGAAGAGGAAATGGTAATGAAAGCGGGCGGCCGCCAAAAGAGGGCGGGGCTGGCTGGTGAGTGCGGACAAAGTCGCCTTATTGTGTGGCACATTGTTAACTTTTGCCGCAGCCCGGGGAATCGAATGGAGAGTGGAGAATGTAGAAAGAGCAGTCAGAAAAAGTGGGCGGAAAAGTCAGGGGGGCTATGTGCATGCATGAGAGTGCTGTCAATGACTGAGACCGAAATAAGCACACATACAGCTGTGCCCGCAATAAATATAGTGCATAAAATGCCCAGAAGATCATTCTTTAAAAGCAATACATGTATTTGCCCATCAAAGAAGCTTCAGCTTAAACACAGAGCAATGAAAAAGATTATCATCAATTTTTTTAATATTTTTTTAGCTTTTCAAGTGTAAAAAGATGGAGAATAGAAAATAATCTTGATTCGAGCAATAATATATATTGCATTTTATATATTTTTATTTATATTTTTCTTGTTCCTATTTCTCTAATTTTTAGGTTTATATTTTTATTTTATTTATTTATTATATTTGTATAAAGCAGGGAGGTAAACCAGTACTAAGGTAAGAAAAAAATCTTTATTCGTGATTTTTATAATATATAGGTAGGTATTACATTTTATATATTTTTATTTATATTAATTTTATTCTATTCCTCTGATTTTTAGGTACGTAATGGAAAAGATTCAGAGTTTTCCCTTCCTTCCAGTTTGGCTACTTTATTTATTTTTATAAAACAATAATTGCTTACGGCCAGTAAATGCATAAAAAATCTTAAAAATCATCTGGATACCCCGAACTATTTAGCTGGGGACCAAATGAAGCAAATAGAAGCCAAAAAAGCCGAAAAATCACACTTTGACACTGGTGACAAATGGGAAATATGTGTACACAAGCAGATAAAATGACAAATTTACACACAAATGAATGTCCGGCAAGCGGAGCAAATAAAATGAAATAACAAGGGAATATCAAGACGAAAGCAAAAGGCAAATTAAGAAAAATGCTCGAACCGAAACTGATTAAACACCGGTGACAAACAAATGCACAAATATTTGTGGATATTCTCGGCATGTGAACTGGAGCAAATGTATGCGCAAATTGGGCAAATATTTTGAAGTTTTATATTTAATTTGAAACGAATAAATGGAAGATATTTCAAGCAGAAATATCACAGAGACGGAATATTCAGTGCAGAAAAATCAAAAAGTTGATTGCTTTTTAGAATACAATACGTATATCACAGTTTAAACAAATTTTCCCAAAATGGAAAATGAACAAACATTAAGGCTTTCCACCTTCGATTTTAATTTCCACCGTTTTAATCCAATGGAAATACTTAATCCGTTGAGTTAAATTAGCTTTTTTCGATGGGTTTCCCCACGATTTTTCGCTTTTGTAAAGAAGCAACTTACGCAAGTGGAAAATGCGCCGAGCTTATTATTTAAAATTTTCCTTCTCGTTGGGAAAAAATGGAAAATACACACGCACGACCCACACACACACACATACAGAGACTAAGGGAGAACCATCGTCATCATCGCAAATCTCAAAATGCTTCCTGCGGCTTTTTTTTTCGAGGAATTTTCAGTGCTATTAAAAAGTTTACGCGAATCAGGAAAAACGGCCACCGAAGCAGCAAAAGGGAAGTGAAAATGCCAGCGAGAGGGGGAGAGGGGGGGGCATCAGGCAGGAAGTAACAAAAAAAAAGAATTTATATATATTTATTATAATTTTTTATTTTACGCATTTTGTGCGTTGACTGCGGCCCACCAAAAAAAAAGCAGGAAAAAAAATGAGGAAAACACATTGAAAACCGCACGGAAAGTGCGAAATATGAGGAGGATGAGGCGCAGGGGAGAGGGGAGGAAAGCTGGAAGAACGGAAGCAAGACAAGGACACGGTTGGCGGGGTCGATTGTGAAGTTGAAACTTTAAGTGGAAGTGAAGGTGAAAATTGACAGCAATAATGGTGGCAGGAAAAAATTATACAAAATAGATAAATTGTAAATAATTTACTAATGCACCGAAACAAATAATCATATAAACGCAACTATAAAATATTTTAAAAAGATGAGTATTATGAGTAAATGAGATGAGTTTTACATTACTTTAGGAATTGTATTTTCATTACAAAATATTTAGTATGAAAATAATACCACAGAGTTCAGATAGTATATTATTTAGTATTAATTTAAAACCACACTTTTATACTGGATCTAGTATATTTTTAATACAACGAGTTTAAGAGTTAAACTATGTTTTTTCCCCTTTTGGGTGTACAGGTGAATCTCCAAATTTGTCTAAAATATATTCGGAAATTATTTCTTCTGTGAGAAAATGTTATCAAAAATAAAATATACATGTTTGGTGTACATCTAATCGCATTCTAATCGCCAAACTGCTGGGAAGACCCTCGCTGTCGGCTAATTGGGGTAACAAATAGGCCTCCTGCCTTCACTCTTTATCTCTCCTTCTAGGCTTTTATATTTATTTTTATTAGCTGCCGCTCCTCGTCGCACCGGCCACTCGCTTTGTTTTGCCTTCGCGCAGTTTTTCACAGTTTTCACACATTTTTCATTTTCATTTCGCTCCTTTTACTTTTGCCCATGTTTTATTTCTATTTTTTTGATTTTTCCTCTTCTTTTTGGCATTGTTTTGTGCGGCAGCAATTAAAAATTGTTTTTTTTATGAGCAAACAAAAATTTTTGTTTACAACAAACAACAATAAAGCGGTAATAAAAAATCATAAAATGGCCGGCGCCAGAAAACAAGAAACAAGCGAAAAAGTGCTAATTGGTTAATTGTGTGTGTGAGCGAGAAGAGCCGCTGCACCTGTATTCGTGTGCTGTGTGTCTCTGTGTGGGTGCATGTGTGTGTGTGTGTGCGTTTCAGAGAGTTTCAGTTTCCGTGCTCAATAATTCAGATCCTTAAATTGACCTCCGCACAAAGGGGAGCCATTAAAAAGGAGCAGATCTCAATGGGCGTTTAACGAAATTTGTCTACAATTTAAAGTTGTCGCTTTCTGTATCTCCCTCGATTTGACATTCGTTTCGTTGGTATTTTTTCCTCTTCATTTTTGTTGTTGCCCTGTTTAATCCTTTTTTGCGTTTGAAAGGCGTCAGCTGCAATGCAGACAAAACAGGGCCACGCCCACTGGCAGATCCCCGGATCCAGATCCAAGTGGCGCTTGTTAGTTTAAACTGATTTGCAATGTTTGACATGGGCCATAAAAAGCAACGAGGCAAGCGACGACGACGACGACAAGGATAACGGTGAGATGGAGATAGCACAAGGAGCGGGCCGAAGAACAAGGACATTAGACCACTCGCCCAGGTCGCCGCACTGGGCGAAAGCGGGGCTAGCAAAGCAGATAGCTCGCATTTAAATAATATAATCACCCAATAACAAAATTAAAGCGAAATGAGGACCAATTTGATGAAGTCCGGGATCAATTTGATATGTTCGAAATGTAAGCAAAACATTATTTAAGTCGCCATATTGGTTATTTCTCTCTTTTTCAAAGTCGGAGAATTTCCGAGAGAGAGTTATATTTTTAATATCAATTTTACATTATTTCATAAAAAAAAACTCTCTTTTTCGAAGTCAGAGAATCTCCGAGAGAGAGAGAAACCTAAAAAGTTAAATTTTTTTAATATCAATACATACATATCAATACATTATAAAATATTTGTAATTTATCTATTATTTTTATACGTTTTTAATAGCTCAAGATATCCTATTTAAATCCGAAAATAGCTCTACTTTAATGCTTTAATCAAAAAAAATTTTTTTATTAAATTTTTTCAATATCATTTTTACCATGCATTAATGGTAAATTGACTATGCGCATATCAATTTGATCCCAGCGTTTTTTTAACTCAAGATATCTTATTTAAATCCGAAAATAGCTCTACTTAAATCCTTTAATCTCCGAGGGAGAATAATACAATAAGTTACATTTTTTCAATATCAATTTTACCATGCATTAATGGTTAATTCACAATGCGCATATCGATTTGATCCCAGCGTAATTTTTTTGGTGTGTAGGTATTAACATTGCTACCAATATTCCCTGTAACAGTAAAACGAAATTTTGCAACTTCTGTGGCTTACAACAAGTTACAGCTTTTGTTTCGCTAAATTCCATCCAACAAGGCGAAACTTTTCACATTTCTATTCTTTTTTTTTGGCGAAATGTTAGAGTGCTTGGGCTAACAAAACAGAGTTTACTACCGAAACTACTTCAGTGCTTAACCACTTAATTAAATAAATTTGTTCAGATAAGTGTGGAATTTTTGATTTAATCTTCCCATTTGTTTCAATAATATGATGTACCTTTTGCTGATCATTTAATTAATTTGTTTTTGATTCACCTATTTTTTTCAGTGCCCCCTAGCTGTTTGATATCCTGGCCCTTTTGGCATTTTGTGGGCCACCCTTGGGCTTTGTTTTTAAGCTGAATTTTCAGCGAGTTTTGGGCAAGGGTCCGGCTCCTGGCCATTTCAATAATCTCTTCATTTGGCCGGGGCCACAATGATTTTTTCCATGTTAACATTTTATTTGGCTCTGCACAATGGGGCGTATGAGCAACGTGGCTGGGGTGATGCTCCGAAGCCACGTTGCTCATACGCCCCATTGTGCAGACCGAAAGCCATAACAATGGCGAAACGAGAGCCACATTCTAAATGCTAAGTTCATTCATTCATTCTGCACCGAAACACAGGGAAAACACAGAGAACACACTCACACACACACAGAAACAGACAGCAATATACAGAAGGCACACACAGATATTTGCTTGTTTTTCGGCAACAATTAAAACGATTTAAATGCAAAACAGTCAACGCCAGAAGAGCACAGCCCCAAGTGGGTCATCTGCTGGCCGACACTGTATTAGCCAGCTTCTGGATTCTGGCTCTCACCCCCTCCCCCCCCCCCACCCCCTCGTCGATATGGAAAAGAAATGGCGAAAGCACAAAAGTCAACTGGCTGAAATGCATCGAAATGCATCTCAGTAGATTATCGTGCGGGATGGATTCAATAAAACAAAGCCAGCCGTATTTGTGCGGCCAAAATTTATTAGACAATCGCAGGCAAGCAGAACTCAATAAAATAGAGTAGGCGCATATAAATTAAATACCATCACTTTTAAATCGCATTAAAACGTTAAAAGCACGGGATAATATAAACCGAAATATTTATTTCTTGCTATTGAATAAAATCAATTCAATTGAATGGGAAACATGAATGGAGTCTAACTTTGGGTGGCCGAAGTTTATATACCCTTGCAGATCATTATAATATAATTTGAAATTACAAAAATGTTTAATTTAGATAAGCAACAAACTAAATTGTAGCAATTTTCGTTTTAATTTAACATTATTCGATCGATTTTTTCTATGGCAGCTATATAATATAGTGGTCCGATTTGTGTTAAATTTAATTCGAAATTCTAAAATAATAAAATAAAGTTATGTTCCAGAGTAGAAGTGAATAAAATAAAAATTAACAAAGCTATAATTTTGTTCCTATTCATTTCCCTTTAGTTTTCCTATTGTTCCTATGGGAGCTATATGATATAGTAGTCCGATTTTTATAAAATTTAATTCGAAATTCGGAACAATAAAAAAAAATTTTATTTCCAAGAGCATAAGGTAATATGTCGAAAAACACCGAAGCTATAATTTTTTTTCAATTATTTTTCCGTATATTCCTATGGGAGCTATAAGATATAGTTGTCCGATCCGGCTGGTTCCGTCTTATATACTACCTGCAATAGAAAGACGACTTTTGGTAAAGTTTCATCCCGATAGCTTTAAAACTGAGAGACTAGTTTGCTCAGAAACGGACATACGGACATACGGACATCGACCCATACAGTGATGCAAACTTCTGACTAAAATCACAATACCCTCTGCAGGGGTATAAAAATACTTTCCTTCGTTGATAAATTGTCGTAATTACATTTACATGCAATCAAAATCAGTTGGGCCTTTGCTCACTAGCTACCAACAAACACTCAGCCAAAAAAACACACTCCACTCACTTAAGTAAACTCGGGCTTAATTACTTTTCGCTAAGCTTCTCCATCTTGCCAAAACGAATAATAAACATCAATTTGGTTTTCATGTCAAATGAAGGGTGCGAAAAGTGGCGCGGGATTTTCGGTTTCGTGTGTTTTTCGGCTCTAATTCAACATTTAATCAGTTCGTTTAATTTCCATGCACAAATCGCTATTTGTTGTACTTGTTGTTTGGTCACAGTTCGGGGGCTTCCATTTGGCCCTTGACTTCTGCCATTCGCCCCGGATTTTGCGCCCCGAATTTTCCCCGATTTTCCCACGACACCATGTTTTAGTGTGCGAATCGCTTTTGTTTGATTTCGCTGGCATTGCCATCGTTATTGTTGCTGCATTTAATTAAAAGCCCCGAATGCAGATTGAAGATGGCCGAGAGTGGAGTGGAGAGTGCCAAGTGGAGATTGGTGGAGAGTGGAGAGTGGATAACAATAGCTACAAGCTGGCTAAAATGAATAAATAGAGGCGCGTTAGCTATTTTGACTACCACAACTGCAAATGCACCGAGAATAAATTTCTATTTATTTTAAATCGTTTAAAACACATTTTAAATAAATTTAGATTTATCAAAATAATTTAATTTTTGTTTAAAGCGGATAAAATGTGTTAAGCCCTTTTTTTATCGAAGAATATTCTAATTAAATTAAAAAAAAATAGTAATATTTATATATTTTTTTTAAAATAATTTAAACAATTTTTGAAGCAATTAATATTTATCAAAATAATTTAATTTTTATTTAGAGCGGATGAAACGTTTTAGTAACTTTTTTAATCCATTCCTTTTAACTAATTTTTTTGAAGAACTCTTTGAATATTATAATACTAAAAATCACTATAAATATTTTCTGCAAGTGTAGCCATAATAACAAGCGATGGCAGGCAACAATGGCATTTCCACTCCCACAGGAGCCATTCATGTCACACACACACGCACGCACACACACACCCATTTCGTAATCGCTCAAAATTGTTTGGCAAACATTTTAAACATTTTCTATTGCATACGCACAGGGGCAATTCTCAAAAGTTTACCCCAAATAAAAACTTCAAAAACCAAGAAACGCATGTTTCGGCCATTAAAGTCTGGGCGTGGCCAACTTTCATGTGAAGAATTGGCTGTGAAGGATAATAAAGTGGATTTTAGACAACATTTTATTAAAAAATAATTTTTGTAGATAAAATAAGTTTAAATACAGAGAGAATGAACCAAAAACTTTACACTTAAATTGAGAATTTTTTACTCAAAGTTTAACCAAGTACTCATTTTGAGTGGAAAAATAGTCACTTTTAGTAACAACAAGAGTAAAATTGGTTAAAATATAAGGCTTTCTTTTCAAAATTTATACCCAAAATCAGTACATCCTCAAATTGAGAATACAAATACTCAACTTGAGAAAGCCATCTTCTTTAATAGTTCTCTCTGTGAATGAAATTCTGAGGAATTCATATAATAATCTTCTAAATATTTTTCTTCTAACCATATTTATTTAAAGTATTTCCCTATGCCAAAGGGTTCGATACCACACACACTCGCATGATTAATTGAAAACAATATATAATCACTTTTCCGGCCCCATAAACTCTGAATTTAGGCATATGTGGGAAATCTATAATTTAATCGGGCAATTAAATAAATCAATGGAGGCAAAAAGGCCCGGGTTTATAATCAGATTCTCCAAATTTATAGTTTCGAAACGGGTAATCTTGAGCAGGCGACTGCTGGGGCTCTTTAAAGTGGGTACATTTTGATTTCTTAACCCATGTTTGCCCGCTCCCAACACGGCTTAACCCACATTGGCACAGGCAAAGGCACATATTTGCCTAGCCCAAGAAACAAAACATTAACTTTGGTCCTAATGCTAATCTTACCTTGGCACAAAAAGTATTTCGTCTGCCGCTGTAGTGGTGTCCCCGCACCCACACACACACACAGACGCACACGCACACAGGCCCACGTGGTCCTTCACACGGACACACGGGCTGGCTTCCTTGTTTTGGTTTCTGGTTTCCTCGAACTTTAGTTTTCAATTTGCATTCGGTTCCTTCGGCTTACAAGCACATCTCTTTCATTCCGAATTTTCCAATATTTGTTTTGAAGTTTCAGCCTGGTTTTTTGTTTTGGTTTTTATTTTTTTTTGGTTTCGTTGTTTAGTTTAGAACATTTAAAAAAAGAGAAAAAAATTTGAGTTGGTCTCGCTCAGCTGAACAAAAAAAGGGTAAAATTTATAAATTAAAATAAAATCATCATCAAAATTAAAAATCATCACATAAAGGTTTTAATCATATTTATGTTTTTTTAATTAAGAACATTGGATAGGTTTTCCAAAGAGTTACCCTAGGTTTTTTCGATAACTATTTTTCATAAAATAATAAAAATTATTATTATTATTACTTCTTTTATTTTGCTCTCCTATTTTTTAATTCTTTTTAAAAGTAATATAATATAATATAATCCATCCAATCACAAGTTCCTTTTCTCCCTTACTATTTTTATACAAGATTTTATAGTAATTTTCGATTATCTGGCTTTTGCATAAGTTTCCCTAACTATTTAAGACCCCATATGGTGTTGGGATCATTTTGCATATAATAAATACTTTTTGTTGGCAATCAACAAGTTGTAAATTTGACGGGGATCTCCCTTTTCAATTTATTATTACGAAACATTACATGTCAATTGATTTCTAATTCCCCTTGGCTCTCATTGTTGTTGCCTTGGCAGCTCGCAAATTTGGCGCGACCTCCGCAATGACCGTGTAACAATTTCGGTTTTCTTTGCCCCCTTTTCTTCCTCTTTATTTTTTTTTTGTGTCCCACCCCAATTTCTTATTTTGAATCTATTTTTTTTTTTTTTTTTTGGTTTTTCTGAGAAGACGCGCGCACCAAGCGAAAATTTGGAGGGCGCGCGCGTTTTTTGGATTTTGGCCATTCGAAATGCGAAATTTCAGTTAGTTGCATTAAGGCATTTGGTTAGGTAATTTTCTAGCCTTAAAATAGCAACTCACACACACACAAAACACACACACAGTCGCGCTTACAAATGGCCAACTTATGTAAGCGTTTTGTGCGCGTTTTGCACGCGTTTCGGGCGCTGCTTTTTCCGCCAACGCGACAAAGTTGCAACTAAAAATTTGTTAACCCCACGCGAAAGGCATAAAAAGTCTGCAACTTGTTTGCCCAGCTGTTTTGTTTGTTGTGGCTAGCTGGGGATTTCTGTTCTTCTCCTTTTTTCCCCTCCCCCCTATATATTTTTTTACTTTTTGGCAAGGCTAATATTCAAAAAAATATATATATTTTTAGTAGGTAATATAATAAATAATTATAAAAATAAAAATGAAACCTACAGCTGAGGCGGTCACATGCGCGACACAGACACAACACACCAACACACGCTCACGCGGACAGACAGACGAAAGGGGGGCGGGGCGGCGGAGGCGGCGGGACGACGGCGGCGGCAGCGCAACAACAATAACAATCAGAACAATAAAAAAAAAACATAAGAAACCAACAACAAACGACAACCGACGACGACAACAACTTGCGACTTTCGACAACGACAACGACAACTTGCGACTTTAGCGCGTTTTTTGCTGCTGCTTTCTTGGCTATTTGGAAAACTCGAACTCTCTCTTTCTCAAAGCGAAACGCGTGCCGTCAGCGCTGAGTCCTGTTTCATACTATTTAGGGCCATCCTCGCATCCTGCCATCGTGGCCAAAATCCTGCCGCTCGCAGCCTCAAATTCCCTCCACAGCCTCTGTTTTGGCCACTGTTATCCGCTTGCTGCGGCACAAGAATTTCCCCGCTGTTAAAATTTCCCTGGCATGCGCACCGTGTGCCGCGAATATGTGAATGCGAGTGCGATTGCGAGTGCAGGATGCAGGATGCAGGATGCAGTTTCAATGCCAGCCGGCCAACGCTGCGGATGCGTGATGTGCATTGTTGCCACCGCTTTGCAGTGGTGATTGGCGGGGGGAGAGGGGTGTGTGGTGGGAATAGGGGGTTCGAAAAGTAGTCGGAATTTGTCAAAATTATTACTAGCTGAATTTCCCCAATACTTATTCGACAGCTTCCTCCGAATATTAGCTGCTTTGTTAAACTTTTGATTACTTTAAATTACTTGTAATTATTGAAATATTTTTGTAACACTGCAACTGCGTGAAAAATAGCTTTTAAAGGATAATGTTAAATAACCTACTTACGTTGATAAATTTTACAAGTTGAATATTTAAAACCCATTAAACCTATACCTTATTTATTGTTTATTTATATATTTCTTACCAAATCGAAAAAAGTAAATAATATTATATTTTTTAGTTTAATAACCACAACAGACACGTAAAAATTGTAAATATAAATCTTTAAGAAAATGTCCTAAATTTTTAAGCACTAAAAACATTTATTTTATTAATAAATTTTTTTATTATTACAATTAGCAAATCATGTAAGTTGTGTACCTTTTTTTTAGTTTTATAATTATTTAATTATTTCAATATTTTTTAACGCTATAAGTGAGTAAAAAATGAATTCTAAAAAAAAAAATAAATTTATTATTATCGTTAGGAATTTCTACAAGTTCACTGAATTTTTCAAACAATAAAAAAACTTCACTTTACCCTCATTACACACTTAATTATTATTATAGGTATTAAACCGAAAAAAACTTACATTATCTAACTTTTTTTACCTTAATAATTATTTCACAATTTTATTATTTTTTAACGATGCGTAAAAAATTCTTCGGACATTTTATATTTAGGATTACCTGAATTTTTAAACACTCAAAAAACCATCGCTATACTCACATTACACTCTTAATTATTATGATAATAAACAAATTAAAAAACATATATTTTATATACTATTTTTTATTTTAATAACCACAACAGAGAAAATTCGACAAAAATTTAAATAGAACGCTTTAATGGTGGCCAAAAATTGGGCAACTAACTTTTAAAATATTCATTGAAAATTCAAAGCAATTTGGCCGGCGAAGTTTCTAATTAAACCGACACTTTTAAGCCATGTGCTGAGTGAAGTTTACGCATCTATTTGGGGCTAATAAGGTAAGTGGCAATTGACAGTCATTAATGCTAGCCGCAGTTAGCCGCAATTACGCCAGCTGGAGCAAATCAATTTATTTATGAAAATTCGAGGCAGTGCGCCATGTGCAGTTTGCAGTCGAGTGTCCTGCGTCCTTCGTCCTGCATTGCACACGTGCACGGCATTAATGCAAATGAGCTGGATGCTGGATGCTGGATGCGGAATGCTGGGCGGTGGCTTCTGTCTTCTGGCCGCTAGATATACGTACTGCTGCGGATGCGGAATGCTCGACTTGATGCCAAATTGAATTATGTTGGATGCCAGAAAGGTTAATGAAAGAGAGCGCCATTCTCGCACCCGGATGCGGACACATCCACGGATTTGGACTCGGACTCTGATTCGGATTCGGATTCGGATACGGATTCGGTGTCGGGCAACGAATTCAGATTCAAGCTGAATGAATTGTGATGAAGCACCACCGACCGTCGACCACCACCACCAACAAAGTGCTGTCGTGGGGGCACTGAGATGGCCACACATAGATGTGGTCGCACACTGAGAGAAAATCGTATGTAAGAAATACAAATAAGAAATATTAAGTTACTTTTGGGATTTCAAATTTTTTAAAGACCGCAAGCAATAAAAAAAAAAAAACCTAAAATAAAACTTAAGTACCATTAAATTAATAAAAATGTCCCAAAAGTACTCTTCAGTATAACCATTTTTCCACAAAATTAAATTTTTTTATTTATTTTATAAATTAACTAAAAAACTCTCAAATTTTCAATTTTATAATTTATTTCGTTTATTAATAAATAACTACGGTTAAATAAAGAACACCTAAAGTATTTAATTTTCTATTTATTTTTATTTATAAAAAAAAATTGTTTATAAATATAGAACTAAATTTCATTAAATAACACTCACTAATATAACCATTTTTCCACGAATTAAATAACACCAAAATATAAACATTTTTTAAATTAAATATTTGCTAAATTTTTTTTAATTTTCGGTAATTTTAATTAGTTAATAAATAACTACGGTTGAATATAGAACACCCAGTGTATTTAATTTTCCATTTATTATTTTTTATATTATTTTTCAGAACATTGAGCACTCCTTTCAGTGCTTTCCGCATACCATTTCTCGCAGTGTAGATGCAAAAGCGCTGGCCATCGGCGACTGTCGACTGTCGGTTGCTGGTGGTCAGGCTGCATGCAAATTGATGCTTTTTGTGTTGGACTCTGCATTATCTTGGTCTGGATCTGGTTCTCGGTTTCGGTCTGGGGCTTGTCGAAGGATTCGGTTCGGTTTGCCCGGGACTCGAAACTCGGGACCTGAGACCCGGGGACCTGGGAACTGCTGGCATCGAGTGCAGCTAGAAATTCGGGCGAAGTGTGTGTGTGTTGCAGTGTAATGGCCAGTAATGTACGGCGGAGATTCATGTGGGCCAACTGAAAATTAGAGCTAACGATGACTGACAATGTTTTTAGCCCGACATAAACATGGCACTGCCTTCTTACGATGGCCAACTGATAGTTTCTTAAGGGCTTTGTAGTTTTCAATTAGGTTCTGTCCAATTCCAGTCCCTATTTCCGTTCATTTACTTAGCTTTTAATCAACTTGAGAGGTTTTCTACGTTCTTGTGACTCTTAACAATTTGAAATATATAAGGCTTTAATTTAGAGCAATTTATTTATTAAGAATGACTTGCATTTAAGGCAATCTGGCATTATTTTTGAATATTAAATCAAAAGGTACTGAATCAAATATTTATTTTAATCGAACCCCGCGCCATATCCCTTGTAATCCACGCGCTTATCGGGCTTATCCAGCCCGCATCCGGCATGAATATCCCCTTAATAACTCGGCTTTTCAATCTTTTCGACGGCGCGAAGCCGCAATAAAAATCAGTGAGGGAGAGGGGAATTCATTATAATACCGCCTGCCACATATATGGCACATACTTGGGCACTTATTTCAATAAACCTGGCGCACATCATTGAGCCATTAAGTGTACAAAGTGAGGCAAATCCTGGGGGCGGAGGGTCGGGAACCTTTCCCCTTTTCGCCGTCAGGAAGCCAACTTTGCGTCAAATAGCCAAATAACCCAAAAACCCTGCACCCCGCACCTCCCCCAGTGACTCGTCCTTTTCTGGCGGGCCCCAGGAGTTGACAACATGCAACTGGCATCGCCAGAAAACCCGTCAGAAGCCCACCAACAACCACCCAGCAGCAGCTACAGCATTTTCCGCCTCAATTAATTAAAATGTTTTGTTTTAATGCCCCCGACAAGGATAAGGGAAAACCGAAGACCCATCCTTCGTCCTTGGTCCTGCGTCCTTTTTCCGACACTTCCACCTCCACATCCACTTCCACATCCGCCGGCAGTCTAGTGTAAAATGCTGATTGATATTTCCCGGTTAATAACTTGGGTCGCTCGATGCTTTTGGCTTTTTTCAAGGTCGCGCAATAAAAATTAAGTTCATCCATCATTAATGGCCACCCACGACAGCGGAGAATGCCAAGAAGGATGCAAAGGATGTGGCAGTTGCTCCTTTCACTCAGTCCTGTTGACAGCTCCGAATAAGAGGAGAAGAATGCCCTGCATACCCTTAAAAATTACTGGCTGTATTAGCAATTCAAATGATTAAAATTTAATGGTGAACGAATATTGCCATAAATAAGAGTACACAGTGTAATTTAATTTAAGAGTATTAAAGTGTATTTTACTTATTATAATTGTTTTGCTATAAAAGTATAATTGCCTATTTATTTATTATTTTAATATTTATTTATTTATTTACTATTTAAATGTATTTAGCCGAAAAGTATTTTTGTTTGCATTTATTTTACCATTTTTATTTATTTTACTAATTATTTTATAGTAAAATAAATTAAAATAATAATAAAATAATAATAATTTACAATAAAAGTATGAATCCTTTCATTTATTTTATTATTTTAATTTATTTTACTATAAAAGTAATTAAATTTATTTTCCTGATTATATTTATCTTACCATGAAAGTATTATTAATTGAATTTATTTTATTATAAAAGTATAGTTGCTTAAATTTATTTTACTATAAAAGTATTAAATTTATTTTATTTTAAAAGTGTATTTGCATAAATTTATTTTACTATTGTTATTTATTTTACTATTTTTATTTATTTTACTAATTTTATTTATTTTACCATGCAAGTATTATTACTTAAATTTATTTTATTCTAAAAGTATATTTGCATACATTTTTGTTACTACTTAAATTTATTTTACTAGTATAATTACTTACATTTATTTTACTATTTATTTATTTTAAATTTTATTTACTGCTTAAATTTATTTTACTGAAAAGTATAATTGTTTACATTTATTTTACCATTTTTATTTAATTTACTATGAAACTATTAATACTTAAATTTATTTTATTAAAAAAGTTCATTTGCTTACATTTATTTCACTATTCATATTTATTTCTCTATGAAAGTGTTATTAGTTAAATTTATTTTACTATTAATTTTATTGACAAAGGTATAATTGCTTGGCGAAGCGAAGGAAACTGTTATCACGCTCAAAGCAATTGTGGGAAAAACAATTTGCCTTTCTTCGCCAACAAAGAGGAACATTAAATGGGTTTTTTATTGAAATATCACAATACGGTTTATTGCCATTATTAGGATCGTGAGGTAGCAGCACTACGGTTCTCTTACATTTTTCAACGCATAAAGGGCAAACGGCGGACGAGGGATAATGAGAGCGACGACGACTCAATTAGCGAGTCGAGCGCTGCATTTACATAACATTTGAAGCAAGTTTATTTAATTTAATTGTTGTCGACTCCTCGCCAAACGTCGCTCATTGTCCTGCGAACGCTGCTCCGCTGCTCCTCTGTCCTTTTTCCGCGCCAGCTGTTATTGTTTTTTGAAAACAATATGGCCCTGTGCCTGGTGCCTTGTGCCTGCTGCCTTGTTAGACAAACCGCAGACACACGAACAAAAGGACAACGTGGCCTCACACACACACACACAGATAATAATTTTTGGTGGCAGCCAACAAAGGACTCCCGACCATTGTTATGTCCTCCTGGAAGGACTCCAGCTGCCTGCCCTCGTGTAATGATCACTAATGGCCGCTCAATCATCCGCTTCCCGGCGGATTCACCTATGGACCTCGCATAGGACATTCCCCGCCGGAAGGACATTGGTTTTGGTGGTTAACTTAAAACTCATATTTATATCCATGGGTTCATTTAAATAACTCTATGTACACCTTGTGTGGCCTTGGGGTAGAGCTTGAAAAATATCGATAAATTGCATTATCGATTTTTCCGATGTTTTATCAATATCGTATCGATAACTTACTTACTATTACTTGGTAAGGACTCGTCCATATTTGTCTTCCCTTTCACTTCCTTAAATATGCACCCAATGGCGAAAATCTCAGAGTAACTAAAAAAATAATTCCAATTTATATGAATTTTTAAATTTTACTTTCCACTCTTTACTATAGAAAAACATCAACATTTCTGATAAACATCGATTTTTGAAAAATATTAAAAGTATCGATAACGATACTGGCATCAATAATAATAATTAAAAACATACCATAACTTGGCTAAATAATGAAACTTATAGGAAAAGCTACATTAAAAATAATTCCAGGTAATTTATCTTTATGAAAATATTACAAAAAGATTTTAATCTTATAGTGCAGATGGAATAATTGTAAAATTTCGGTTTTGGGTAACCCTAAAAAGGGGGTATGTAATCGATTTGGGCTCACCTTTCCAAGCAAGCCATCGGAAAGCGATACAATTAAAGCGCTTGGAGGACTTTTGACCCGCCCCTCGCGACAGCAGCGCCCCCGGCGGACGGCTCGTGAGCCGCCGAGTCGCGCTGCAACTAAGTTCTCAATGGTTCTTTATCTCAATTTGGCACATTTTGGTCTCGGGCGGAGAGCTCGTGGCTGTCGCAGCTGTCTGCCAACTACAGCGACTCGAGTTCAGTTCAGCTCCTGTCAGCCGCAGCCCCAGAATCAGACTCAGCTCGAGTCCTGCACACACATACACTGGACGAAAATATGGGTTATTAAGTGGGACAGTCGAATTTGGATAATATGTCCATCAACAAATAGTTCAACTTGTATTACAAGTAGAGCTTGAAAAAATATTTTTCATACATTTCATACATATACATTTTGCTATTTATCGATATTCAATATTTTCCCAAGAAAATCGATCGATATTATCGAATCATTATTTAAATATTATTTAAAATATTGAAAGTATAGATTTTTATCAAGCTCTGTTAAATAAAGTAATAATGCTATAAAAATATTTGTATTTTTTTTTTTTTGATTGGGATTGCTTATTTTTGATCTCCGTGAAAATTTCTATTAAAGTAAGAAAAATCTTTAATTTTTTAATAAAGTTCACACTACAACTACAGTTTATACATTTAATAAAACTCACTAAAGAAACACTTTTTGATTAAAAAATATCAAATCAATTTAAGAAAAGTTCGAATTGTTGCAATTTTAATTAGAATATTTTTAAAAATCATAAATTTTTTTTAGAGATCATATCTCGTCGAATCTCAGTGTTGTGCCCCTTGGCACGCAGTCTTGCTGTCTCCCTCGCACTCTCATTGCCTCTCTTTCTGTAATGACCTTTGTTTTGATTTTATTATATACTTTTTTGTTTCCCTTCAGTTTTTTTTGTTGTTTTTTTTTGAGTGGGCGGTGGGCAGAAGGAACACTGTGTCGTTGTTGTTGCGGCAAATTGCGTGCGGCGCCTCAACGCAACTTTCAAGGATGCCACTTACCGCCCCTTCGACCCCCCCACGCCCCCTGCTTGTCAGTTAGCTAACGATGTTGCCCGTTTACCGTGTGTTCCAGTTGCCACGCCCCCTCCGCAACCACCCACATCCTAGACCTGACTAAAGATCAACATTCGAGTGCTACAAAACTTTTGTCATTTACGCGCCGAAAATTTGCTCTTCTCATCCCCCAAAAACCCTACACCACCCCCCGTCGGCCACGCCCCCTAGATGACCTCGCCGCCCCGTTCCGTTACGTTCCGTTTCGTTTCGTTCCCATAATTGAATTTCTGCTGTTGAAACTAAACACAAAAAATACAAGACAAGAGAAAAACTCACTGGATGATGAAGAAAATTCAAATACCTTATGGGTTATATGCATCTCAAAATCAAGATAAACCAAAAATGTCTTAAAAGATAACCCCATTTTATTCAAAAAAGAATAGGTAAATATAGTTGGTCACCAAATGCGACATAAGGAAATTTTTTTTTTGGTATTATCTAATTCCTGAATAGATTATTTCCCAGAAACTTTATAAAGATTTCAAAGATTTTATTTTTTCAGATAGATATGATATTCCAGGGTATCCATTGGGTGCCAAATAGACACTCCCGCCGCCTCTCGGGATATAAAAAAAAGATACGAGAGTGAAAAAAATAGTGTAAAATTAAATGAAAAATAAACAATGAACATGGCGCAGTGGAATTGAATTGAAGAGCTCTGCTCTTGGCAAGCTTTGAACAGTGAACGAGAGAGACGGCATCAGGGCCCCGCGAAAGAGAGGGAAGCGGGAAGGGGGAGCGAGATAGGGGGATAGGGAACGATGTGGGCGGGGGGTCATTGTAGTGGCTCAGTTCTTGGCCTGGCATGTCCCGGACTCGTTTGTCTTTGCTTTACCCGGTTTTCGTTTTTAACACATGCGAGTTAAAAATGCTGACATGGCCATGGTTGGGGGCGGCGGCCAAGGGGGACGGACAGCCGAGGGGGGAGGGGGGTAGTCACACTAAAAGAAATACCAAAAACTGATCAGTATCAGGAATGAAAATGTGTTTAATCATACAAGTATTTCAAGCACATAATACATATTAATTTATAAATAGGATTAAATTAAACAGCAAAATTTGAGCTTTAAAAAAATATTTACATTTTTAGTATATATTTATATATATATTATATTCGATATATTTATATTTTATAAATAAAATAGCGTATATTATTCAAAGGTCTCGCATTCTTCCTTGTGCTATTGAAAGCTATTTTTACATGAACAAAAATAATATATTGTATTATTTAAATATGTATTAATATTTCATTTGAATATATTAAAGTTTATTATGATTTTTATTACCATATCTTCCCATTGCAAAAAGAAACAGTTTAATACATTTAAGTTTAGAATGATATTTATTGGAGGCTATTTCTATATAGCCAACAATAGGTAATATATTATTTTTATAAAATATGCATAATTAATATTTTAAATATATGATAATATTTATATAATAATATTTAACTTATTTAAACATATTTATTATTTTTAATATATTAAAGTTTATTATGATATTAAAAATAGTATACAGTTTTAATTAAATATGCATAATTAATATTCTAAATATATTAATGTTTATAATGATATTTAATTTATTTAAACATATTTATTAATTTGAATATATTCAAGTTTACTATGAAATATATCACCAAATCTTTTCATTGCAAAAATAAATAGTTTAATATGATATTTAATATATTTTTAGATAAAATGCATTATTTTGCATGTTTATTGGGCACTTTGCCCTGACTCAATCGTATATAATTCAAAGATTCTGCATTTTTTCCTTGTGCTATTGGAGGCTATTTCTATGAATTACAAGCGACACACACACACAGAAGCATACAGATGAACAGCACTTCCCACCATCTCGCTCTTACTGTGTGCCATTTCCGTTTCCGTTTTCCACTTTCCACTTGCTGGGTATTTAGTGTTGTCGCCCCATCCCCATTCTCAGCCCCCTCCCTCCCTCCCCCCGTCCGCCATCCCTTCGTGTAATTGTTGTACTTCGCTTGTACTTTCTGTTGTCGCCGTGATTTTGATATTCCCCGCCCGGAATTTCCCGCTTTCCCATTTTCCTAGCCGCTCGGAAAAGCTTCATGCCACGTGTTTGACAAGGCAGCGATGAGCTCTCGCATGCAACCTAATTGAGTTTCCAGTTTTAAGCCCGCTTCTCGTGTGTGTGTGTGTGCTGCAAGTTGAGCTGTCTACTGCCTTCTGACCCCTGACCCCCGACCACCGACCTTCCACCTTCTCCACAAAGGAGTTTAGTAGGCTGTCACACCGAAAATCCCGTGCAATTCCCCCGAAAATCCCCGAACCGAAGCGCGCATGGCGTTAATTAAAAGAAAAGCAGATGGGGGGAAAAATGTTACAGAAGTAATGATCCCGCTGGTATGTGAAACGGAAGCCACGGCCCTCGCTTACCAAAATAATCGTCCTGGCCCCAAAAACGATGAACGAACACGAGCACAGTGGTTGAAAGGAAAGTACAGAGAAGGAAAGTGCAGAGTTCTATATAGGAAAAGTATCATAAATTGTACTAAAAATAAAAACGATCTTAAACTAGAGAGAACACTCGCTACAGTCGTGTGCCTCGACTATCAAATACCCGTTACTCAGATAAAGCAAGCAGTGGACAAAACAAGCAGTTGCTTGAAAGTGGCGCCATCTATGTGTGGGGCAATTCATTATTTGCTTGTAGCTTTTTATTGAGTAATCCGATTTTAAAAAATCCTACCATACGGACAGACAGACGGACGGAAAGACGGACAAAAATGGCTAGATCGACTCGACTCGTGATCTTGACCAAGAATATATATACTTTATAGGGTCGGAAACGCTACCTAATATATAAGCATTGATTATATTTTCATGTTATTTTTTTCACATTCAAAAATTCGAAACCACTGTAAAATTTCATTGCCATCCTTAATATCCACATATAATCGTAAAATTCGTACATCGTAAAGCGATTTGCGAAATCACAGTGCCCACCCTCGCTAAACAATCAAAGCATATTTCTGCTTATCAGTTTGGGAGCCATAAAAAAGTTGAAAATTGTGTTTAGCTTGTTGCGGCTCTTGGCTAATTAAAAGCCGGCAAATCGACGGGCATAAAAGTTGCTAATGAAAAGCTAATGGCTCAAGGAAAAGCGGTTAAGAACGGCGGGGCCGCTGGAAAATGCCCGGGTTTCCCAGGCTGGCAAGTTGTGCCGGAAGTTTAGAAGAATTGATGACTCAAGTGTCCTGGCATCTGCTGTCTCTATCTTCTATCTGCTGCCAGCTTTCCGCTTCTTCTCCTTTTTCTTCTTTTTCTCAGCATGCAACCATCTCCATTTTGGCACTTGAAAGTTCAAAAAACATCGGGGGAACAACGCACATCATTAATTCGAATTTTACGCAAAACTTTTTGCATTTCTCTTTATCCATCCCCAATTCTGTTTGCTTTCTTCTCTTTTTACAGCCATCAAAGGTGACTAAATTGTTTCCCAGACGCTGATCAATGACAAGCAGGAACCATATAAAACCAGTGAGTTAAAAAAAAGGGAACGTATCGACTAAAAGATACCCATCAATAAATCTTAGGTATCATTTTTACAATATTTAAAGAAAAATCTATATAAGATTTTTAAGAAATTTTTTTATTGTTTATTTAATTAATTTTAATAAATATTTAATGTGAGAAAAAAATATATATTTTAAAAAGGATGTTTTAAAAAAATGATTTATTGTTAATTTTATTTCATTTATTTATATAAATATTAATAGGTATATTTTTTTAAGAAATTTTTTTATTGTTTATTTTATTTCCTTTATTTACGTAAGTATTTAATGTTAAAATAATTTTTTAAAAAAGAAATAATAAATACTTTTATTGTTAAATAAAACCGAAATACCTCAGTTTAAAAACATATTTTGTGTAATCTTTTTTAAAAGACAGTAAGTCCTATGCCATGGTATTACAGGGTATCAGTTAACCTTCAGAAGAGGCATCACTTTGTGAAACTTTGCTCAAATAATTTGTGCAAAATCGTCGTCTGTCGTCTTCGTGGTAAAAGCAATAAAATCTTTGGGCCATATAAATACAACAAAAAACTCAATGAAATTGGGGAAGGGAAAGAGAAATAGAAAGAGAAAGGAAATAGGAAGTAGGAGCTGGGCAAGACAAAGGACATTCATCGGTTGAGAGTCGAGTGAAAAGTCAGCCTGGCGGCAAATCGAAGTGAAAGTTTGTCCTATGGGCAATAATGAAAGCTATTGACTGATAGGCAGGGGTGGGGCGATAGGCGAACAAACATGCAAACTGCCATTAAAACTGACAAAAATTGCAGAGGGTCTGGAGGTGTTGAAAGGCAGTCGAAGCCATCAATAGACTGACAACAAAGTTTGCCTCCTCTTAATCAAAGGTAGGAGCCATGGGTGCGGAGGCAGTGCAGCCAGCTGAAAGGGGGGCGGCAACAGGACAACCTGTTGATCCACCATCAATCCCCTTTGATGACACCGTCGTCCGGCCAAATAATTGGCGCCCAACGCGGGACAGGAAATTGCTCAAGGAAACCGACGCCCGGCAGTCAATTTTTTTTCATGTCGCGACGGCATTTTTTTTACGACCTGAACATGAAGTTAACGCAAAAGGTTTGACATATTTACCATTTACCATTGCCAGCGCAATTGAAAGACGAAGGGCGGAGAATAATGGCGCTCACTCAAAATGTGGCAGAAAGAGATATAAAAGTAAATAAAAAAGTTTCAGACGGGGGCGTCTTTTAAAGGCTTGATCTGCACGGAAAATGATTGAGAGCTTGGCAAAAAATCGTATTTAATAGAATTACAACGAAAACAGACGGATAGAAATTCTGGTTTTTCGAATTAGACCTACACAGAAAAAATATTATATGAACTAAGGTCAATTCTAGCGCATTTCATATGATTAATGTCAAATTTATGATTCAAACATATCAATTTAATATTCTTTCATATCAGTTATTTTATCTTATTTCATAGTTCTTATTCGCAATTGGCCAATTTAATATAGTGTCGGTTCTAACATAAGATAACATGAAGTTGGCTGCGATCAGCACTGATATTTAACATTATGTAGGGTTGCCAGATTGGCAATAACAGCATATACTCTTAAGTACTAACGACCATACACAGTTATACAGTTTTAGGAGTAAAAAATACATAATTCTTAGTCTCAATAGAAAATGGTTGTAATATCTGCACCAAATATTTAACTGGGATTTAAAAAACCCATGAATCCAATCTGAAATCACATACACAACTGCCGTACACTTTAGTTAAAGGCCCACATTGATCGGCAGGATCGATTGCTGGCAGCAGGAAAATCCTGCAGCTCATCCCGGGGCTCTTGGCAAATTTCAGAGCCACCTCCGCCGTCGTCATCGTCATCAGCATCATTGCCGGCATTCTGGCCGCACCTGCGGGTGTGTCATAACTTTGTCAAGTGCCACTCAGCACACACATGCGCCCACAAAAGGCACGAGGAGCCAACCAAAGTGAAATCAAAGCAGCAGCAGAGGTAAAGGAAAAAAAAGCAGCGTGGAAAACAAATTCGCGCCCAGTTCAAAAAATCGTAAAGAAAAAAGCGGCGGAAAGAGGTGGGTTAACAGCAGCCAACCAACTGAGCAATGTCATGTGGAGCAGACCAACAAATACAACAAGAGTGCCAGACAAAAGCAGCTGGGAAAGCGTGGAGAACGTGGAAAACGTTGTGAAAAGTGGCAAGCAACGAGGAGAAAATAAAACGCTGAAAAAGGACCAACTCGGTTCTTTCAGATGAAGTGTTATACATATTTATATATGCAAAAAGTCAAGGGTTTGCGATAAAAATCATATATTTTTCTATTAAAAGTGTGGATTTCTTTTTAATTTGTATCCTTCTTAGGTAAAAAATTCACCAATCATATGTCTTATTTATTTAAGGTATTTATTTGTATTATTTAAGTTTCACTTTTGGGTATTCCCATTATATTTTTCTAATCTTTCGAGGCCACTTACTCTATCCCTTCAATACAGACATTGAAAACTATCTTTATTTAAACTTTCTTTGACCTCCATTAACTGCCTTTGACCAGAACTGCACAATTTATGTGCATATTAAGAGAATTCCCAACAAATTGTCTCAAACGAGCTCTTGTGAATTCCCTCCATCGGCGGCTCCCTTTCCCCCTTTCAGCGGGAGATGCTGAGCAATAAATAAATAAATAAATAAATCAAAGGCATTTAATTTCATTTTTGAAGGCAAACGAAGGCGAACCGCACGCAGCACGGAGCACTGACCTCCGCTTCCTCTTCGCTTGCCATAAAAATGCGTGACACACGCGGCGTATGCGTAATCTGGCCCAAGAGCCGAGGCAGCCAAACGGGAATTCACCAGAGGTGAAAGCGAAATCAGTGGCATAAACTAAGCGGGAAAAGCGGTGGGGGGGAGAGGGGGAGGAAGGAGTAGCAGCAGGTCCTGCGGGGCAACTTCACATTGACGCCTTTGTCAATTTGTTCACCTTCAGTCCGCCATTGAAGGGCGAAGCCGGAGAAAAATATGTAGGGGTTACACTTGAAAAGTAGTCCTTATACTTTTATATGTATTTATTTAAAAATTTGTCTTAGAAAGTAAATACCCAAGTACGGACTCTGTTAATAAAACGGTTTACATCTAAAATAGGTATATTATTATTATATTTAATATATTTATTATTTTTATTTGTTATATTTCGTATTTTTATTATATTTGTTATATTTTTCGTACCTATTATATTTCTGATACTTATGGTTTCTTTTTTATTACCAATAGTATAAAATAAATAATATAGTATATAGTAAAATATGTATAATAAAAAATTATTGCCTTATTATTTTATTAGATTATTATTATTATAATTAAGTTTATTATATTTATTATTGTATTTGATATATTTTGTATACCTATTATATATATTATACTTATGTTTTTTTTTATAAACAATATTATAAAAAATAATGCCAAGCTTTAGAGAAGTTCTGGAAGGTATGCCATTCGATATTTGGACCATTATTTTTTTTATTATTATGGCCAAAATACTGATTTTTTTGTTGGCGTAAAATGGAGATTTCGATTTTTGGCCAAAATCAGATTTTTCCTGTAAGTTGTTTTTGCTCTAACTTTCGCAAAAATGGACCAAAACCAAAACGGCGAACTGTTCTGAGCACATACCAACCTAATAAATAATATCAGTGCACTTTGCGGCTGATTTAGGAAATTTAAAAATTTTTCATTTTTTTTTGATTTTATTGTAAGGGGTAGCATTACAATTTTTTGCGAAAAATTTCAAAAAAAAATAAAATTTTTAACTGGAAATGCCAAGTTGTAGATAATTTAACTACGAGTTCGGGAAGGTATGACACTTAATATTTGGACAATTATTTCCATTTTAATGGCAAAAATACTGATTTTTTTATTGGCGCAAAATGAGGATTTCGATTTTTGGCAAAAATGCGATTTTTCGAAAAATTTCTTTTTGCTCCCAATTTTGCAAAAATGCTCCGAAATTAAAACGGCAAACTGTTCTGAGCAGATAACAACCTACTAATTAACATTAGTGCACTTTCCGGCTGATTTAGGAAATTTAAAAATTTTTTCATTTTTTTTGATTTTTTTGTAAGGGGTAGCATCACAATTTTTTGCGAAAAATTTCAAAAAAATAAAATTTTTAACTGGAAATGCCAAGTTGTAGATAATTTAACTACGAGTTCGGGAAGGTATGACACTTCATATTTGGACAATTATTTCCATTTTAATGGCAAAAATACTGATTTTTTTATTGGCGCAAAATGAGGATTTCGATTTTTGGCAAAAATGCGATTTTTCGAAAAATTTCTTTTTGCTCCCAATTTTGCAAAATTGCTCCGAAATTAAAACGGCGAACTGTTCTGAGCAGATAACAACCTACTAATTAACATTAGTGCACTTTCCGGCTGATTTAGGAAATTTAAAAATTTTTCATTTTTTTTTGATTTTTTTGTAAGGGGTAGCATCACAATTTTTTGCGAAAAATTTCAAAAAAATAAAAATTTTTGCTGGAAATGCCAAGTTGTAGATAATTTAACTACGAGTTCGGGAAGGTATGACACTTAATATTTGGACAATTATTTCCATTTTAAT
Source organism: Drosophila mimetica (assembly GCA_037075245.1). NCBI lineage: Eukaryota > Metazoa > Arthropoda > Insecta > Diptera > Drosophilidae > Drosophila > Drosophila mimetica. The sequence continues at coordinate 10,186,755 of JBAMCH010000005.1, forward strand.
GGCAAAAATACTGATTTTTTTATTGGCGCAAAATGAGAATTTCGATTTTTGGCAAAAATGCGATTTTTCGAATAATTTCTTTTTGCTCCCAATTTTACAAAAATGCTCCGAAATTAAAACGGCGAACTGTTCTGAGCAGATAACAACCTAATAATTAACATTAGTAAACTTTCCGGCTGATTTAGGAAATTTAAAAATTTTTCATTTTTTCGATTTTTTTTTAAGGGGTAGCATCACAATTTTTTGCGAAAAATTTCAAAAAAATAAAAATTTTAACTGGAAATGCCAAGTTGTAGATAATTTAACTACGAGTTCTGGAAGGTATGACACATCATATTAGGACAATTATTTCCATTTTAATGGCAAAAATACTGATTTTTCTATTGACTCAAAATGAGGATTTCGATTTTTGGCAAAAATGTGATTTTTCGAATAATTTCTTTTTGCTCCCAATTTTGCAAAAATGGTCCGAAATTAAAACGGCGAACTGTTCTGAGCAGATAACAACCTAATAATTAACATTAGTAAACTTTCCGCCTGATTTAGAAAATTTAAAAATTTTTAATTTTTTTGATTTTTTTTAAAGGGTTAGCATCACCATTTTTTGCGAAAAATTTCAAAAAAATAAAAATTTTAACTGGAAATGCCAAGTTGTAAATAATTTAACTACAAGTTCTGGAAGGTATGACACTTCATATTTGGACAATTATTTCCATTTTAATGGCAAAAATACTGATTTTTCTATTGACTCAAAATAAGGATTTCGATTTTTGGCAAAAATGTGATTTTTCGAATAATTTCTTTTTGCTCCCAATTTTGCAAAAATGGTCCGAAATTAAAACGGCGAACTGTTCTGAGCAGATAACAACCTAATAATTAACATTAGTAAACTTTCCGGCTGATTTAGAAAATTTAAAAATTTTTCATTTTTTCGATTTTTTTTAAAGGGTTAGCATCACCATTTTTTGCGAAAAATTTCAAAAAAATAAAAATTTTAACTGGAAATGCCAAGTTGTAAATAATTTAACTACGAGTTCTGGAAGGTATGACACTTCATATTTGGACTATTATTTTTATTATTATGGCCAAAATATGTTTTTTTATTAACAATATTATAAAATAAAAAAAAAATATTATACATATTATATTTATTATTATAATTAGAATAAGTATTAAATCCGTAAAATATGTATAATTAAAACGTATTGCCTAATTGAATAATTTTTATCGTATTTTTTTGCGAGTGTAGGTTTTTCAAAAAGGTCTGTACGTGCCACGCCTTTGTTGGTTCTTGTTTTCCCCCTATTTTCCTTTTTCCCCCCACCCCGCCTTTGTTGAACTAACAGAGGCCGCCCTGTTGACTTTCCTATCAGGTGGCAATTTATTTAACTGCGTTTGCATTTAAAATTCGTCCCGAAAAGAAGTTCTCAGGGGGAAAATCCAGGCGGAGATTTTCGCCAAACTAAAGAGGAGGCAAAAAGGAAAAGCGCGAGTGCCAGGTAATCCACGTTAACAGGTTAATGGATCTATTTACTTTTTCATAAACTTCGCGGGAAGCTGAGAAGCTGCTTACAGGACTTGTGGGGATTTCATTTCCTGAGAGCTGGCGAAGTTAATAGATCGATTAGCAAAGCGGGTAGTGGGTAGATTTTGGGGACAGCTGCGTTAATTCGTTTTCGAGGATATCAAATGGGGAAATTTTTAGTTTAAAGTGTTTGAATACTTTATGAATAATTTATGAATAACAATACTCAATTCTTTCAAAAAATGTGAGGCTTTTTATTCAGAGCCAAAACCTGTTGGTTCCTTAAAGTGGCTTAAATTCAGTTAAATGTTACCAAATATAATAAATGCGATCCCTTCGCTTGGCTCGAAACCTGTTGGCTGAATTGCTGACCGAAACGCCCCCCAATTTTTAAAGTCAGGCCCCAGGATTCCACCTTCAATTGGCATCCCGCTCGTACATTTAGCTATCTGCTTATTTGATTGACTGACAGCAGATGAGATGGTGGATGGGGGGGAGGTGAGTGGCTGATTGTAGGCCGCTCATTCAATGTATCCATGTGACTTCTGGCCCGCCACACCAGCCCACAGGCTCACAAACTCACAAGCTCACACACTCACATACCCACACTCGCACTCGCACGACAGCTGCCCCTCCTTTCGTAGGCATGACAAATGTCTGGGACATTTCGGCACACTTGTCAGGACTCAAAGCCCAAAAGCCAATTCCCCCGGCACATCACAGCACACAGCAAAAAGAAGCTCGCAGCAGAACAGCAAAAAAATACAACGAAATTGGGAAAAATAGTTAGAAAGAATTTTAAATACCCTAACTAAACGATCCGATACTAAAGATATTTATTGATAAACTTATTATAAGTATTTAAAATTTATAGAACAACTGAAAAAAATTGAATACTTTAATAATTCAAGTTTAAAATACCATAGCAACCCATAAAAATTAATAACTTTTGATCATATCTAAACTTAATATCGTTTTTAATATGTTATAGAATAAAATATTTTAATATTTTAATAACAGATTAAATTACCAAATCGCTGCATTAAAACATTAAAAACTATAAATATCATATCTAAAATTATTATAGTTTTTTTTTTTAATTTTATAAAAAAACTGGCAAAATGAAATAATTAAATATTAGATTAAATTACCAAATCGCACCATTAAAAAATAAAAAGCTGTAGATATCATATTTCATTTACAATACAAGTAAATCCATAAAATTTGGTAAAGATAAAAAAAAATAAAAAAATTGGGATCCTACGACTTCTCTAGAGATAACCAAACGATCTTTACTAAAAATTTATTGATGAACTTATTTGAAATTTATAGAACAACTAAAAAAAATTAAATAACTTAATAATAGTTTAAAATACCTTAGCAACCCATTAAAAAATCATAAACTTTAGATATCATATATAAAGTAAAACACTGAAAAGTTGGTAACAAAGGAAGTAAAATTGAAATCCCAAGACTTCTCTAGAGATATATCCGCATATGAAGTGTATAAGAGGGTATGAACCCACAGTGTTTCTCACATGTTGTGCTTTCGCCTTGCCTTCTCCTACTTTTCAGATTCTTTCGCCTTTCACAATTTGTTTCTCCTTTTCCGTTCCGTATTTTTCCGGCTCCATTTCCATGGCGGTTGCAGATTTTCGCATTCCGTTTGATTGTCCCTGGGGAAAGAGTGGCAGAAAAGTTGCGACATCTCGGCCGTTTTTTGTTCAAAGTGTTACTTGTTTAAAAATTAAAAAAATTGTATTTTCCACCAATTTGCCCAGGTTCGATAACGGATATCTATGCAATTATATATAGGGAGTGGATTAGGGTTCGAGAATGGATTTTCCTAATAGCCATAACTTGGTCAAGCCATTCTTCCATTTCCCGCCAGTCATTTGGGTCGTCATTATGGCCATTATCCTCGGACTCCCTTTTTGCAGTTTATTTCTATGCACTTTCCCCGGCACTTTTCCTCTGAAGCGATGACGCTGCAAGCCGGCGGAGTCATTAGCCCGGGAAATATTGATGGCCGCCATTGACTAGTCATATATCACAAATTACCAAAGCACCCGCGGGGGTTAAAGGGGGGTTAAAGTAGCTGGGGGTGGGGGTTAAATGCGGGGCCTTGTTGGGCTGACAATTTTAAGCCCCGGCAAAAGCGGAAGGCTAATTATTCAACGTCAATTGGCATAAATAATGCAGGAGAAAGTGGAACGGGAGGCGAGAGAATTCCGGGATCACAAGGACAATCGATGTCTTATAAGGCCGGACAGGTCCCTAAACCCCCCTCACGCCCCCCTCCCCCTTACTATTAACCCGTGACATAATTACGTGGATTGGCGTGGCCGAGAGAGGTGCAAGAATATGCAGCTCGCCCCCACTCGGCATTATTAATTCATGGCAAAGTCCATCAAAGGGATACCGAAGGCTGATGGCTCGGTGGGCGTGGCACATGCCTTCAATGTGTGCGTAATTGATGTTAGAGCCACACGGCTCCTGCTTTCCTCCCGATGATGATGATGTGATGATGATGATGATGATGAGGCCGCCGCTGCTCCTTTCTGCATATTTTAGCTGCATAGCCAAAGTTTTGCGCTGAGCGGGATTGGAACTGACAGAAGGTCAAGGAAGACGGGCGCAGCTGACCTCAGTGCTACACTGAGCGAAAAAGCAGCGGAAATAGGTTAAAATATTTTCCAAAAAAAATTTATTGTAAAATATATTTTTCATAAAAAAAAAAAAACACTAAAACTATAATATTTTTCAATTCCATTCTAAGACCGATTTTTCTCTCAGTGAAACCGCACCTGCGAAGCCCCTTGCCCCGCATATTTTTTAGTCCCACCTCTGGGGAGTTTAAACGTCGGCGCACTTAGCGGCCGCCTCGACGAGTTGTTAAAAATTTTATTTCTAAAGTGCTGGAAAATTGCCGAGCGCCCACTTGAATCGGCCAAATGCCCCGCCCCCTTCCCACGCCCGCTGCCACTCCCTCGTCTCTTAGCTGATTCCCAGCGAGAATTTTGGCCATGCACCCCGCCCGCCTTAACCCCACGCCGGGCCCCTTAACCCATCGCATGCCTGACCACAAAGAACTTTGCGCTCCAAAGTCGTTGCGGCAATCAAGTGATGGCGGGGCAAACGTATTTTGCACTGAAAAAAAAGATTCTAATGATTATTATTTTTATTTAAATATTATTTTAGAATTTACGTATTTTTTATAGATTTTTATGCCAATCCGTTCTGCGCGATTCTTGCTACTTGCCCTTTTTGTGAATGCACTTTTATATATTATTTAGATAGTAGTTAATAAATATTTTATATTGTTTTTATTACATATATTTATTAACTATATCACAAATAATCTTACGGATTTTATCCATCCTTTTAGCTGCCATTTTTCCCCGAGTGCGGAGTGATTTGGATTGGTTCGGGCTGCGTATCCTCTGGTCTGGTCTAGATCGGGATGTGGGCCCCTGGCTGAAGGATCTGGAAAGGGCGGCCATGTGGCAGGTTGGATGTGCAGCCGCATCAGAAGCAGTTGGGTTTCGTTTCGTTTCGTTTCGCTTCGTCCTGGGCTGCGCTTGACTTTCCCTTTTGGCTTTCGCCTCACCGAACTCTGGGATTTGCCGATGTGTGTAGGTAGTTTGGTGTGGCATATCGATTTACTATGGGCTCGATATCGAAATTTTAAAGTTTTTTAAATATTTTAAAATATTTTTTATAATTTTATAATAATATTTAATTTTTAAATACAAAATATATGTTTCCTTAACTTACAAGATAAATAACAACTTTAGTTGCCTTGAAAACTTTTTTAAAAATAAGTTTAATTAAATATTTGAAAAATTATTAACAAAATTACTTTAAATATTAAGTTCTGGTAAGAGCAAAAATGGATTAATTTCGCAAAAGGGTGATCTGGAAAATCACTTAAGCCCGAACTAAATCCGATTGGCAACTGTGGGAAAAGCCAAGGCATCCCCTGCTGGTTTTACTTTCACTTTGCCAGCCAGTTTAGAGCAGTTTTGAGTGCTCGCTACGTTCATATTCATTTATCATTGATAAGAAACATAATCAAGGAAATGAATGAATGCCTGACTGGGCAAATGAATGAATGAGCGACTGCAGTGAGCCAGAGCGATGGACTGTGTGTTGTTGGACTTGGTTGGGTTTTCCCTGGCTTTTCCAGGGGCTTTGCCACCCCCCGCGCATTTTGGCCAAAAGTGAGTGCAGCGCTAAGCGCAGTTGACTTGCATCCCTGAGCTTGACTAACGCCATGTGGCAACTGTTTCCAAATCCCCCGCACATCATTCATCTCCATTTCGCAGCCATTCCGCGCTGCTTTTCCCCCCGCTGCTCCTCCCTCGGTTTTTCCCCCGCTTTTCGCAGCTTTTTGCACATTCCTGTGCGGCTTTTTGTTCGCCGCTCTCGCTCTTTTGTCAGATCCCTGACAAGGTCTGGGCCAGAATCTCGTCCAGCTTAAGGAACCAGGCGAAGGGAAGGTGGCGGTGGCGGAGGTGAAAGGCGCCTGGTGGACCGCAGGATTCAGTTGATTGATCCTTATCACAGTTTTCACTTTCCTGTAATCCCATCGATTGCTCTTTCGCCGACAGTTTTCGCACATGGATGCTTCCACTTGCATTAGAGAAATTAATAAATTTAATTAAAAAACTAAAGAGCTTGAAAGTAAATTATATTGTTGATTCAGTTTATTATTTAGTCGGTAAAAAAAAAATATATATATATTATACAAATTAATAAATATGATTAAAAGTATATTATATTGATTGTTTTTGATTATAAAAAAAATTGATGATTTTATAAAAAAATATATATATTAGAAAAATTAAATTTAAAATCTAAAGAGCTTTACAGTACATTTTAATAATTGTTATTAATCAAAGAATTATTATTAATTTAATTACAAAATTAGAGAGCTTTAAATAAAATTCATTTTAATTTTTCATAAATTATTTAATATATATAAAATATAATTAATAGACATTATATAAATATAATAATTAAACAACTGTGATTAAAAGTTTTCATTTTTTATTTTATTTTATAAAAAATATGTAATTTTTCGAATAGGTTAATTGTTATTTGTGATCTTGATTATTTTAATGATTTAAAAATGTAAGAAATTTCAATTTAATACTTTAAACACTCAACTTAATCACTAAGCACTAAGTAGACTTCAGGCAGTGAACATTCGCATCGATTAACGATTAAGTGCGACGATATTTTATAGATTATTCTCGAGCTGCGTAAATCGCAGGTGGGGCACCTGCGGCAGCCTAAATTACCCGACCACGCCCCCAAATTATGCAAGCGCCACAAAACGCGGCAGTGCATGGAAAATGCATGTAAATGATACAAAGGCGGCAGAGTGGGTCACATGTGCCGCGAACTGGTTAAAAGTCAATTAGTCTAATTGCCCAAATGCAATGAATGTCAATTTTAATGAGGCCACTGCACAGGGACGATGGACCGCCGTCCATTCGGGTCCGGGTCCTGTTTGTCACCTTTTCGACGCCGACGCCACTTGCCACTTGCCACTCTCTTTCGCCTGTCAAAGGAAACGAGCTACCCATCATCACATCCACTCAAAATCATAACAAACAACATCAACGGCAACAGCAATAAACATAAAAAGCATGAGCGAAACCCAAGAAACAGCGGCAAACGACGACCCAACTGCAGACATAAGCAGCCTTAACTGAAAGAAAGCTGACTTTAAGTGAAAGCGAAGGGAAGCGGAAAGTACAATGGAAAACGGGATAAGGGAAATCGCAGCAAAGGCATATCTACGAAATATCCCTTCCCGCTGTGAAATATTTAGATGATGTATTAAAATATAAAGATAATAGGAAATTTATTGTATTTGATATTATTATATACATAAATCTATAGGAATATTTAAATATATAATGATAAAAAATGTAATAAGAAATTTATTTTATTTTATATTATTACATTTACAGATCTTTAGGGATATTTAAAAAATTCCCAATAAAGTACTACCATATCACGGCAGTTTTCTTATAAATATCACACAATTCTAACTAAAAAAATATATATATTTATATAGTAATTTTACAGACAATACAAAAAATGTATAATATTTTTATATTGAATAAATAATTAATAATAATAAATTGATTAAATTTTTTAAAATTTTTTGGGATATTTAAAAACTTTCCAAATAAATACTAGCATCTCAACACTGTTTTTTTTATATAATAAATACCACACATATTTTTAAGTACAACAATATAAATATTTCATGAATAAAACTAAATAGCAATTTATAGAGATATTTTAATTTTCTACTTTGTTAATTCAATTTATGAATTTAGGTAATAAGAAACTTATTAAATTTTTTTAAAATAAATCTTTAGGGATATTAAAAAAAAAATCGCAAAAATATAAGACAGTTTTCTTATAAATATCACACAATTTTTACCACACAAAAAAAAAAACATATATATTTAGTAATTTTCCAGATATTTTAATTTACCACTTTCCTAATTAAATTCAAGGATATAATATAAAAGTAAGGAAGTGAAAAATCCACGGTAGCCAGAAGGTCCCATCAGGACTAAATGAGAGTGACGGCAGAAAGCAGAGACAAGAACAAGAGAAGAAGTGAAAAAGGACACTCGTAAACTTTGCACCTCACTTGCTAATGTGGCAGCTTAGAGACAGAGAAGGCGAAACTGACAAAGCAGAAGGGTCCCCCCTTTGCTTTCAGCATATTTTTCGGGCTCCTGCAGAATGGCGGTGGGCGTGGCGAAAGTTTTGCACTCGAATTTTTTACTGCCTTCATTTTTATTTCGGGGCGTACGAAGGTGTGTGTGTGTGTGTGTGCGTGTTTGTCTAAGCTGCAATTAGGAAGGTCAAAGGTGGCCGAGAAAAAACCGAAAGAAAAATGAAAAAGTTGCAGTGTGTCAATTAATTAATGTAGCTCAGCCAAAACTTTTACAAACAATAAGAACACCACTTTTTTAAAAGCAAAAGTAAGTTGACAAACACTGTGAAAGATAAGTGTATTGTCTACTTAATTTTTTTATACTTAAATTATATTTTTTTAAAAATTACTTATAAAAAATGCATTTTATATAATAGTGATTTTACATTTTTTTATTTTATTTATTAGCTATTTTTAATTTTTGTATTTTATTAAACTTTTTTATAATATTTAATAATGATTTAACATCTTTGATTTTTTTGTATTCAAATGTGATTTTCTATTTTAAAAAAATTTTTATTTTATTTATTTATTTTGTTTAATGGTGATTTTAAATGTTTGTATTATACTCGTTACTCGTAGAGTAAATTCAAATGTAATTGTTCGCCATGTAGATGGCGCCACATTCGAGCGACTGCTTGGTTTGCCCTGCTTGCAACTGCTTGCTTTAATTGAGTTTTGTATTTTATTTAAAAGAGATCTTAAATTGTCCTAAATTATTTTATTCAAGCCAAGTTTAAACTTTTACTCGTATGGCTTCAAAAGCCAAGGTCCAAAATGGAAATGAACTCTGAAATGGCTGAAAAAGATGCCGAATGGCCGAGTGGGTTTTACTAGGGTTAGTGGTCGAATTCAGCAATGCATAAATTACGCCCTGTAATTGAATTAAAATCAATTTTTCGTTCGCACAGAATGCATTTAGCCAGGGATCCGCTGCAGCTGCTCCGGATTTGGATCCGGGTCTGGGTCTGGGTCTGGGTTTCACGATCCTGGTCTCCGGGCGTACGGGTCTCCGGGTCTCTGGTTTCCTGCCCTCCGTACTCTCTCCCATTTCCCCCCATTTTTGTGCATTTTGCGCACTTTTCGCCAGCGGTCCTGCTGGGATATTGGTGGTGCGGTGGGGCGGCAATAACAAACAAGCAAACAACATCATCAATGGTCTGGTCAACCGATGGACTCATCCCCGACGTACACGCACTCAACCGGGGAACCACTGGCACCACTCCACCACCTGACCATAGAATGGCACTGGCCAAAAAGAACTGCCTAAATAGATATACATGTTTTTTATAATTTTGTATTAGTTAAAAAACAATGATTTGTTTTATAAGTTTATTAAAAACTTTTTAAGTAAGCAACATAAAATATAACTGATGTTTAATAGATATTTATACACGTTAATCGAAGAGTAAATTCAAAAGTTATAACTTGTAAGCAAATAATACATTAACCGATAGGTGACGCCACTTCAAACGACTGCTTGCTTTACTGCTTGCATATCTCTATCTCTTCCACCTGACCATAGAATGGCACTGGCCAAAAATAACTTGCTAAATATATACTAAAATCAAGTACAACTCTAAATAAAAACGCAACATTAAATACAATACTATAAATATTTTTTTAATAATTTGCTTTGTTTTATAAGTTTATTAAAAAACTTTTTAAGTAGGCAACAAATAAAGATCGGATGTTTAATAGATATTTATACCCGTTATAAATTAAAAATTATAAACAAATAATGCATTATCCGATAGATGGCTCTACTTCAGGCGACTGCTTGCTTTGCTGCTTGCATATCTATATCTCTCTAATACTCATTTAGCTGACTATAGCATTCTCCCTCGATTTTTTTATAATATAGTCTTCTTTTTGTTCGAAATATTTTAATCAAAAGTCAAGAAACCATCATGTTTTGTATTTTATCCTAAGTTGGGTGAATTTTATTCAGATTTTAGGCAGTGAACTTATTTTTTGAGTGCACCCATCGGGCGACCAGCATTCATTTTTCAGGCCAAACTTTGACAAATTGCTGCTGGCCAAGCTCAAAATCGAGCCAGCGAGAGGGGCAGGTGGCTAACGAGACGGGATGCGCGGCGCAGAGAGGTGACCCCGAACATCATCACATCACTGCGGCTAATTATTACATTTTTACCTTGACCACGCCCCGTGGACATGGCGTTTAGGGGGCGGGAAATGGGCGAGAAATGGGTGCAGATGAAGGCACTTTGACAGCCGCTGATAAATCAATGTCAAATGGGTGTTTTTCGTGGCCCAATGGAGATGGAATTAGCAGCGTTGACTAACGAATGAGTGAGTATGAGTGCATTATGCATGCCCGGTGTGGGCTAATTTGATTGAAACCCATATGATTGTACAACTAAGTTACGGCTCTCGTTTCGTTCCGGACACGGCGGATGGATGAAACGTGTCGGGGGATTACGGCGGAGGACCTACATAAATGCGGAATCCAATTCCTAAACCGCCCGCGGGTCAGTCAAAACAGGGGACTCATTAGCATTTAATCCGGTTTTCGGTTTGATTTCGAATTACTTGGCTGGGCAACTAGAAAAGTATTCAGTGGGTTAAAATCTTAAGAGTAATATCAAATTTTGAATACTATCCAAATTATTAATCCATTGTTGAGTTTAAATATATTTTTAGAAAACATTAAAATAAAGCAACGTAGGATACCTCCATTGTTATGTCAAAATTTGATGTGATCCATTTACATTTATTTTTACTTGGCTTTGACGTTAACATTACTTCAGTTTCTTGTGTGTGTTCTTCAAAATACAAACAGATATAGACACTTTCACGCAGCGGCATGTTGTAGGACACCACACTTAGTTACGTTTTCATAGATTTTCGCATCGTTTTTCCAAGTCATTCGTTAAAGAAAAAATTTCAAGCAGTTGAGCCACAGGCAAATACAAATTCAAATATTCTATCCAATTTGGTGAATTTTCAAAGCAAAATTATTCGAGTCCCAGCTGAAGACAGCCACTAATTCCGTCCAATTCGACTATCTGAAGATTGAAAGCTCAATACCAAGAACCCGTAACACTGAAAATCAACTGGGTATCCCTTGAACCGCTTGGGTCGATTAAGGATTGACCATGAAGCCCGACCAGCTGAACCGACTGATCAGAGTGAACACGCGCATGCAACCCTGGTTTTTGCGCAACACCAGCGAGCTCTACGAAAGTGCCGTTAGGACTTATTACGAACGTAAGTAATACATATATTTTAGATACAATTCAATTTGTAGTTTATTGAGATCATATGATTATTAAGCATTTCTAACTTGACACCTACAGAGGAGAGTAATAATCGGGTTATTTGCGTAAATTTTACACCTGGTGACCCCGACTTTCACTCCTTAGACAATCGCAACTTCCGCATCCAGTCAGATAAAGTGGGTCCGTTGCTTATATAATGATACTATTAGGCATTTCTATCTTACGACCTACGGAAGGGAGTAAAAATGGGGATATTTCAGTAAATTTTAAACTGGTGACCCCGACTTTCATTCTAAAGACAATCGCAAGTCGTGCCTACGGGCGAATGAAAATGATTCCATTGATAATATCATAAGACTGTTAGGTATTTTCAGCTTGGAACCTGTGGAACACATTAAATAAAGGGTTATTATTGTAAAATTGTAAAATGTACACCTGGTGACCCCGACATTCATTCCTTAAACGATCACAACGCATGCCTACGCGTGGATAAAATAGTTCCATTGATTATATCATAAGACTGTTAGGTATTTCTATCTTGGAACCAACGGAACTGAGTAAAAATTGGGTTATATCTGTAAAACTAGCACCTGGTGACCCCGACTTTCACTCTTTAGACGATCGCAACTCATGTCTACGCGCAGATAAAATGGTTCCGTTGCTTATATCATAAGACTGTTAGGTATTTCTATCTGTTAGGTATATCTATCTGAAATAGAGCTATTTCTGTTAATTTCTCACCTGGTGACCTCGACTTTCACTCCTCAGACAATCGCCACTCGCGTCAACGGACGGAAAATGTGGGTCCATTGCGCAAGATCAAGAGATCGGAGCCAAAGCCCGGTCCCGCCGAGATGTATCCGCGCAGCCACGTCCTACAGGCGGACCAACTGCTCTACACGATGAAGCAGGCGAGTCACCCACGCTCCATGTCCTTCTCGGCGGCTCGTCCCTACGCCTCGGCCTACGGCCAGCGTTCCGGCAGGCGAAGGGCCGGCAGCTCGAGCTGCTCCAGCGCCAGCAGCAGCGGATCCTCCCGCACCGAGCTAATGGTTGGATCGCTGCGCAAGAGCAAGGCGCAGCGTGAGCGCAAGAGGTCGCTGCACAAGAGCAGGAACTCCAAGGAGGACATGGGAGGCATGTTCAGTGCCCGATCCATGAGCCTGCCTCCCCTGCCCACGGCGCCTGCTTCGGGATCCGCCCGAGTGCCGATGATGCCGCCGAGCAGGCAACACCACATAGCGGCCATGGCCAAGAGTGCGCTGGCCCGCTCCACGACAATTCCGCGCGGCGACGCGGACTCCCTGATGCCGGTGGATGCAGCCCTCAAGCGGAGGATTTCGGTGCTGAGTCACTTGGAGTCGGGTGGCCGAACCAAAACGGAACCGAGTCACCAACTAAGAGGCTGTGGCAACACCGGAAACGTCGGCCGCCATCCCTCGGAGACGCGCTTCCGCTTCCAGACCTTGGGCGATCGCATCAAGCAGTTCGAGTACATTCAGTTCGCCGATGGACCCGTGGCCTCGTATGCCTTCAATCGCAGCCAGCGGAGACCCATCACCAGCAGCGCCAATTCCCCAAGAAGTCGCGTGGAGAACAACTTGGACCCTGGCACCAGCACTCGTCGTGCGGAGTTGAGGCAACAGCCGCGCCAACTCAGCTTCCACAATGTCCTGCACGCCAACTATCGGCAAAGGAGCAAGAGCCTGGAGTCCGGAGCAAATCAGCTGATGGAATCCCTGGCATCCGTAACGCGACCCGAAACGCCACTCGGTCCCCGGGGAATTGGTGGACACACACGTGGCTCCAGTCTGGACAGCAGTTCGCGGACTAGTTTCCAGCCCAGCACTTTCGCAGTAACTTGGACAAATACCTTGGGAATGAATACAGGTAAAAGGAAAGATATAGATATAGAAAGATATTTGCAATGATTTGGTACTATTTCGTATGTAGTATCAAATAGAACTTATTAATATTAGATACTGTATGATGCATTACAAAGAAATATATAATATGCATAAGTTCTATTTAATACCAAGATATACCATTTTATACCCTTGAAATGTTTAATATTCATAAGTTCTATTTGATACTACATATCTATAATATTTTGATATATTTCCTGCGAATATCTAATATTCATATGTAGTATCAAATAGAACTTATTAATATTATATATCTATAATATCCATAATATTTTTATATACTACATAGGAATATCTAATGTTCATAAGTTATATTTGATACCAAGATATACCATTTTGATACATTACCTTAAAATGTATAATATTCCTAAGTTCTGTTTGATACTACAAACTTATTGAATTAGATTTTAGATATAATAAATATGTATAATATTTTGTTATATTACCTGCGATTATCCAATACTCATAAGGTTCATACCTTACAGAAATTATAAAAAACCCCATATCATTTTATATTTTATATATTTTTTAAAAACTTTACCAGACAATACGGGCCAAGTGCCAGTAGAAAACTTTGGATATACAAAAAGTTCGGAGATAACGTCGGCCGATTGGGATACAATTCCAGGAGAGGATTGGTGCAAGTACCCCAGCTCAAGTAGCTCATTGGGAACAGGTTTTGGATCAAATTCTACAGTAGGTGAAACAACGTTGGAGGAAAAACCCATTACAAGTAAGGGAAAGAAAGGAAGTTCTTCTGGTCCAGGGAAAATAATACGCTTGATTGTGGACTCAATTGAAGCTTTGAAAACAGAACAGTGTAATGAGACCGCGGGAATATTTGCACAACCGTATCGTGGACAAGTTGAGCCCAGCCGCGCCACCGTGGCACCAGTGCGTCGTCTGCAATTGCAGCAGCGAAGTCTTCAGACCTCCGCCTCGAAAGTGGATGAGCCGAGATCAGAGGAGTCGGCACTCTGCCCATCTGAGGTCAAGGACAAACCCATTGAGATGAAGAAGAAGCCGGTGAGGCAGCTGGAAAAGCCGCGGGTGACCAAGGTGATCAGCAATCAGGTGAGCCGCTCCAGCCATCGGTCTTTTCTCCAGCCATCCGAAGGGTCCGACCTTCCTGTGGGTCGTCAGCCTCCCAAGAAGTCGCCGCAGGCTCAAAAGCCGGAGAAAAAACAGAAGCGGGAGTCCTCCCTCAAAGGAGCCAATCAGCTGCTGGTAGCAAGTGCCTCACAGGTAGTTAGTCCATTAAATCAGTCATATTTAAAAAAAAAAAATTTTTTTGTACTATATTATTATTTACTGTAGGTTTCGGCTTACAAGCGTGCCTTTCGCACCCAGCAGCAGGTGCTCAAGGCGGAGATCCTGCACCAGCAGGCGCAGCATCTGCAGCAGTCCCCAAAAGGAGTGCCAAAGGAAAAGGCAAGAGAGGCTCCCAAACTGAAGAGTCACCGAGGTTCGATACCGATAGTCCAACCGATAGTCCGACGTAAGAATACCCCTTTGGATGGAAGGGTATCCAAAACGGGGGCTGAAACTCAGGCGCCACGGACAGCCAACCCAAAAACGAAGGGATCCGAAGTGAAAAAGACAGTCTTTAAAGGATTCCCGCTAAAGACAGCAGGTAAACGGCTAAGATGGTTATTGAGAGCTCTAGAAACATATCCTGAAAACATATGAAAAACCATTATTAAAAAAAAATTAACAGAGCTCTTTAGAGACCCCCAAGATTTCTTCGTTTAAGAATAGAGAGTTCTTGTTTATAGGAAAAATGTTACATTAGTCTTAACAACACCTCTGTTAACTCTTTACAGCGGCTCCCGTAACAGCGAACTTAACAGCGAAGCGGACTGCGCAGGGAATGAAGATGGGAGCTCTGACTGGAGCTGCGACTGCGACACGTGGAGAAGGAGGTGAGGGAACGGGACGGCGAGCGGAGCAGCAGCAGCAGCAGCAGTCGCGTAGCGGTAACTCGCTGCTCGGCTTTCGTCGCGAAACTGTTAACCGTGCAGCGGCAGCGCTGCTGCAGCGACGCGACGCAGACGAGCCGCTGTCGCAGTTGCCGTTGCAGTCGCAATCGCAGTCGCCGTCGGCTGAGCAGCGCCGGCAATTTCACTTTCCATATCCCTCTTGGCGTCCCAGCTACTGAGTGTTCACTGTGTACCGACATTTCCGCAACTGTGAACCCGCGTTTTCATACTACCGAAGTAATTGTCCCAGATTAAAGCGAGAAAGATATATATAGAGAGAGAGATAAATCCATTGTAACGGTGAACTTAACACTACATTAAAATCCAAAAAAAGATGTTATTAACTGTTGCATTTTTACTTTGTGATCTAGTACAAAGAGAATTACCCGACTATGAACTCAGGAAAGCTACCAAACCAATTAAAAGACTAATGCGCGGATCTATTTGGTTGAAAAGTAAAAGGAAATGTGGTTTTCAAAAAGTATGCAACAAAAAGAGATAGAGATAAATTCATTGTAATTGTAATACATTAAAATACAACAAAATATGTTATTTTTACTTTGTGATCTAGTAAATAGAGAATTACCAGATGACGAACTCAGGAAACCTACCAAAAGGAAATGTGGTTTTCAAAAAGTATGCAACAAAACATTAATTGTGATTCTGGATCCGCTAGTAATAAGACTAATACATTTATCAACAAAATAGAGGATCAGACAATAGTGATTACACTAAACTGAAAGTTAAATCTAAATACAAATAACGGTGCTAGGTAAAACAATCGTGAAAGCGTGAAAGAGAGAGTTAGGTGGTGAGCGAAAGGGAAAGCAAACTGCATAAAATATTGGAAATGCTGTGGAATTGTACCGCAAGCCAATGCTAATTCCACAGACACAGTTATACGCAATACGGCACCCACTTTCCCCCGCCATTGTCCCGTATCAACAACACAGCATTAATTTTTCATGCAGATTTAACCGTTACATGACAGGACCAACAAACGCGGCCGATGGTACAGTGAAAACCATTTAAATAGGAACAATATTGTGATATTGGAATCATATACCATTATAAATCAAATACTTTAATTATCAACGTAAGTTTTGAATGAATTCTAGTTTTTATGGATGGTATGTATATATTTCACACTTTTTTTTTACCTATTTAGCTGTATTATTAATGAAATTTTCTCATTTTTACCACTGTACTCCTGCACATCAATGTCAAACGGCCAAGATAAGCGTCGACAACAACAATAAAGAACCGAAGGAGACCGAATGGACGAAAAAAAAGCAGGAAATAGCGAAAGAGTGGGAAAAAATAGAAGCGACAGCGACAAGAAAACGGCGACGACTTTTGTGGGTGGGATTTTTTGGGGGGACTTTCGTAGATGGAAGGATGGTTTTTGGCTTGTTGTCAGCCCTGCGAATTGTTGCCGCGTTGCTTGATAAATGATGATGCGTGCCACATGACTGGCCATATAAACGGACTCCACTCCGCCGTCTTGTGCTCAGAAGACGCAGAAAAACAGAGCCGAAAAACAGAAGACACTAGCAGACAAATAGGCTCGGGCTCCGGGACAAAGCAGTTCAACATTTGAACCAGGCTAACTGGCTGACTGGCTGACTGACTTGGCTGGAATAGATTGACAGTTGTACAATGGGCGAGCAAAGAGGATAAAAAACGAAGAGATGCTGGTTGAATCACCACCAACAAATTGGCTAGGAGGCAAATAAGGAGACTAGTTACCGTTAAACCAAAACCTAGATTAATGATTGTTAAATCCATATATCTGCTTCGGAAAAGTCCTTCATGTTTACTTAAGTACATAAAAAAAAAGAAACTATATTAACTCGGCCACCCGACATACGGACATACGGACATACTAAACATTATTTCTGAACTAAACGATTCAAAAATATGTCAAGAAGATGAGTATTACACACACAAAAACAAATTCGATATGAAACGATGATCGAGTTTACGTTATTTAATATCAATTTTGACTTGATATGTTCGAAATTTAAACGACATAGTCGAAGTAGGCCAGTTCGAATTTCGAATGCTTCTTTCTCTCTCCCACTCATGTAATTTAAGACGCCATATTGCTTTGTCCTCTCTTTTTCGAAGACAGAGAATCTCTGAGAGAGAAATCGGCAAAATGATATTATTTAAACGTAAAAACGATATGCCAGAACTGTATTATGTTAAGATTAAACTTCTGGTATGGAATTTACTTTATAAAATTTAAACTTAAAAATACTGTACATTTAAGTGACTCAAGTTTTCGGGGCAATCGATTGTCGAATTTGAAAAGTTAAAATTTAACTTAATAATAAATAAACTACTCACTACATTTATGTGGGGCACTTGCCAGGGTCTTTTGTAAATTGGCTCGCCTGGCTGGCTTGACTCAAAACAAAAACCAATTTCCATTGGCATAAATAAATAAAAATCAAATTAAATTAATTCCAACACAAAGTGGCATATCCTGTTCGCTTTTCCTTTTGTTTCTCCCTTTTGTTTTTGTGTTTGTTTTTCTTCCTCCTCCCCTTTTTTTTGGCAACAAAGCGCAGCCAAGCAGTAACGTACATAAAAGGCAATAAAATTAAATCAAATCAAATGAAATGCGCATACGTATGGCGTTTTATGAGCTGCGCACCGCCTTCCAAGCAGAAGACACCCGAAAAGGACACAAACAGGAGTCGCTTAGGTTAGTTGCGAATGGCGAAAGGATTAAAGCGAGAGCCGCCCAAAAAGGCAACTTGGCAAAGGGAACCGCAACCTATCCCAATTTCAGCTGCTTTCGGGTGCGTTTTTCGTTTCATCATCTAGTAATACTCTAAAAGTAGGTTCTTTAAATATGGATCATTATCAATAAATATTTCATTTTCATTATAATAAAAAAATATTAAAGAAATAATACAAAAATAATATCATGTTAAATACTATTAATTTTTTATTTACTTTTTTTAAATTTATTTTTTTGTTAAATAAATTTTACTATATATTCTGACACCATTAAAATATTTATTAAATACACATAATACTCTACAAGTAGGTTCTTGAAATATGGATCATTTTCAATAGAAGAGACGAACAATAAAATGGATATGTAATAAAATATAGGTAAATATTTAATAAAAATGTTTAAGATGTAAAAGATTAAAATTAAATTAATTTTATATTATTAATACCACCTAATATTTTATAATAAAAAATGTTAGTGTAAAAATTAGATGATATCAATAATACATTTTTTGTATAATCTTATGTTGAACATTTTACATTTTTTTTAATAAAATTGTTTTTTTTATATATCCTGACACCATAAAAATACTCTATATAATACTCTACAAGTAGGTTCCTTAAATATGGATCATTTTCAATAGAAGATACAAACAATAAAATTGCAAAAAAAAACACACATTTTTTTAATAAAATTATAACTATATATATAAATTAATAAAATTATATTAAAAATGTAAAAATATAAACTACAATTAAATTCATTTTATATTATTATAATCACCTTTTTTATTAAAAAAAATATAATGCAAAAAATGAGATTATATTAATTTTATATTACTTATATAATCCTTTTTTTAACATTTTCAACATTTTTTAAATATATTTTTAATAAAATACATTTTATTATATATCTTGACACCATAAAAATATTTATTAAACACACAAGCAGTCAGCTATCGCTTTATGAGAGTGAAAACAGCGTCGTTCACTTGAACTCAGCTCATTTCCCGTGTTTTTGTTGGTTTCTCATTTTTGGCAATAAAATAAATCCACCGCAAAGCCGCTGCGGGTAGATTGCTTGGTTGACCCCAAAAGAATGGTGGGGGGGAGCTTTTGGAAACGGGGCAGCAGCTGTTCGGGTGCCCAGGGTGTGGGATACATAATCATTTGGGGGACAGGGAGATCCTGGAATTCCTTGAGCTGTCGGTGCATGGCTAATTCAGTTATTTCTGCTACTTTTCATCGTTAATGTGTCGGTTCCCATCGCCGGAGACCCACAAGATATGAGGAGATGTGTACGTTCAGTTGGCAGTTGGCAGAGCGAGTGGCATTCCAGTACAAGGTCGCATCATGTCCGAGTGCCCATCTCCTGTGCAGATATCCTTCCACCTTCGGGAGACCCCGTTTGGTCCCCCAACATACACTCAACCTCTATCCATCTAGTTAGATCTTATAATCAGAAATATAACTAGAAGGGAAAATAATATATATGTGAAAAGGATATTTTGGATTGTAATCATAAATGAGTAATATCATTAATATAATACCAGTATTTTCTAGTTTAATATATATATGGATTAATATTCCTATTCATAATCCTTTGTATAAACTATTAAATAGTTTTAAAGTATTTAAATCGCACCACTCAGTAAAAAGTTATAAGCAAAATATTAATTGTCCGCCACATAGATGGCGCCAGTTTCAATCGACTGCTTGGTTTGAACTGCTTTGCGACTGCTTGCTTTTGTTGAGTAAAGGATATTTGATAGTCAAGGCACTGCTCTCTTGTTTTCCTATAAAAATATTTTTTTTTTAGTTTTTTTTTTTATAAAATTTGGGGTTATCAAAATGTTATATTACATATCCCAGCTATATCCTAGAATCCTTTTTCCAAGTGCACTATCTCCCTGCTTTCCGCTCCATCTCGCCGAGTTTCCTTCTCTCTCCGGTTTTGTGGTCATTTCAAATTTTCATTTCATTTGCCATAAAAAGGAAATTGGTTTCGTATGCCAGTTGACATGGCCCTTTACCACTAGCCAAGGGACTCGAAGGGGCGTCTCCGCTGGCTGTGTGTGTGGCAGTTAAACACATAACTGCAGCAAACAACAAGCTGAAATACCTGACAAGGGATAGCAACTGGCAGTGCCAATGGAAAATGGGAAATGGTTGTGGGGTTGGGCTAGCCCATGGAAAACTCATGGAAAAAGCGGAAGCAGGAGTCCAGCACAAAGCATAAATGCCAGGAGCTGGCGAGCTGTGTTTAAGCTCCTTGGCCGCCGTGCGGGGGAATTTTTGTGACAGATTCGACCAGGACAACGTGCTGGAAAATGTGCAGGCGAAAGGATGCCGGATTGTTTGCTTGCGAGGGTTGAGCTGAAGTCCCTAATTAATGAACTGCTTATGACACCGCTTGGTCACTTATTAATGAACTGCTTCAACTGAGTTGTTTACGATGGGGACACTTCAGCACTTCCTCGGGAGTTCAAAATCTGGTGTGCGGTGTAAAAGCAACTTTGATTAGTGCCTACACCCACACAAAAACTTGATACGAAATGATGATCAATTTTATGAGATCTGGGATCAATTTGAACTTGATAATTGATATATAAATTTAAAATATGTCTTTCTCGCTCCCACTCACGTAATTTAAGTCGTCATATTGGTTCTATCTCTCTTTTTTAAAGTCAGAGAATCTCCGAAAGTGAGAAACCCAAATAGTTAAATTTTTAATATCAATTTTACATTATTTCATGGTAAAAACTCTCTTCTTCAAAGTCAGAGAATCTCCGAGGGAGAGAAACCCAAAAAGTTACATTTTTCAATATCAGTCTTACATTATTTCATGGTAAAGACTCTTTTCTTTAAAGTTCAAGTAAAAAGTTTAATTTTTAATTATCAATTTTACATTATTTCATGGTAAAAACGATAAGTGTATAAATACTACAAATTTACCATACCCACATCTATTTGTTCTGTTCTGTGATTAATGTATTATTTTTTATAAGTTTTTTATAACTCAAGAGATCATATTTAAATCCACAAATAACCCTACTCTAATCCTTTAATATTAAATTACTTGCATTTTTAACTTATGTATGTCATTCTTACAAAGTAATTTTCATTATCCGGCTTTCCTTAAAACGTAATTCCTTCTGCATGCGTGGCACCTCTTCATGCTTACAAAGTGCAACTAACTTGAAGAATTTAAATTAACTCTTTTTACCCGTTTTGTTGTTTTCATTTATATTTTTTTTTGTTTCACAAACAAATATTAAATTAACACTCACACACACTCCCACCGATTTGCCGCACAGAAATAAAGGCAAAAAAAGTGAAAATACCAGAGCTCGCAGAAATTTTAGAGTTAAATTCAGGTCAGGGTTGCCAGGCGCCCGCGACGACGACGATGATGATGATGATGATGGTGGCAATGATGCCAGAGCAGCCACAGAAGTAGCGGCAACAACAATGTGGGCAGACACACACACACACACACACACACTCGCACGTGGAGAAAGTGAAAGAGAAAGCCCGAGAGAAAGGGAGAGCAATTTAGTTCAAAGGCACAAAAAGTGCAACCAAAAAATATCCATTGGATGGAGAGAAATAAAAATCAAACAAAAAAACCCAGAAAGAGCAACAAAATTAAAAAATAATTAAATATGAATGCAGAACATTAAGCTTTTAGCTTCAATCTTTAATAATAAATGCCGGCCCGTGAACCAACCAAAAGGCAATTAAATATTTAAAATCTTTTAAATAAATCAGAAACGCACAACAGGTAAAAAAATGGGTATTTTAAAAGTGAGCGGAACAAAGTGACAGTTGGAAAAAAAGGGAAATACACTTGCTTAAAAGTCTGTCAACTGCAGTGGATTTTTTGTAGCCAGAGTTTTAAATAATCTTGCGAAAAATAATGGAGAAAATCAATAAAATAATCCTTTATAAACAGCATTTATGGAGTTTAGGTAGGATGTTTGGATTATATGTGGATAATATACACACATATGTAATAATACACAAATTAACCAAGTAAAGCTCTTAACTTAAGAACAAATTTTTTTAAAACTAACCTCACATAAATTATAAACCCAAATTATTCACAGTTCCCACCAAAGAGTCAATCAAACCTTTCTCACATTTTTTTTCAATTCAATAAACTACTGAATCTACATATTAAAATCACTGCTACTGTAAACAATGAATCCAGATTTTTTCCGTCAATTTAAATAATTACAATGTTCAAACATATTTGTATCATTTATATAACCACTGCTTACATTTCTCAGCATTTCTGCATTGAATCAATGTTGTAAAATAAATAAGTACCTATACAATTATTTGCATATTTTTGTAGGATTTGGTTGATTTTATTCGGATTGATGCCATATCTCTGTCGGCTCACATTTGTCTGCTGTCTGTCAACTGCAGCCCTTATTTCTTGCATGTTTGTGCACGCACGTTTTTTTGTACACAGAAACCAAACGTAGGTGTGCTTTTACATTTCCCATTATATTTTATTTAAGGTAAAATCGTTGATTTTTAACTACACAGAGAGAATTCAGACATTTTCATTTGAGTTGAAAAGTGCACAACTCTGGTAACTCTGTTTAAATTATCGATGTTGCCAGATCGATAGAAATAAATAAGATAGTGGAAAGAAAGAGGTAGAATAATACTAAATCCCAGTAAAAACCACTAAATTTCTTAAATATTTCTTTTATAAAATGTTTTTACACTCATAGATGCTTTTGTGCATTTAGTATACCACTTTTTTTCACATGTATTATATATAGTTTATATTATTTGTTGCCACATTTAATGGTGGATTTTGTGTTGCATGTTGCATTTTTGCATACTTTCTGGCAAGTCAACTTGAACAGATTTACTGTCAATGGCCCGAAGCAACGAAACCCAGTTTATATCTAACCGCCTGCCACGCCCCCTCTCCACCCTGCTACCACCCCTTCCCGAAGGGCTGAAGATGAAGAAGAAGCAGAGATGCGGTAACAGCTGCAGGGCGAGAAAGAGAGGGAAGAACCCTTCAAAGCTTTTTGGCTGCTGTTTGTTTGAAGTTTCTTTTTTTTTGTGCGCCTTTTAAGTGGCAACTACTTTGCACCTCTCGGTGGTTCACACGCACACCTGCCACCCACACATCCCCTCCCCTTAACCCTCACCCCCCTCACCCACAAGCGACGCCCATTCATATTCATGTCTGACTGTCTGTGGTGCCCTCTCGTTCTAGCCAAGTGTTTTGGCCTTGAGTCGGTTCTTTTTTTGCCAATTTCATTTTTTTCCTGTTTTCCTCCTTTTTTTCCTGCACCTTGGCACACATGTTACACCTAAGAGAGGCCACTACACACACCACACCATACCTGCCCTTTGGCGCACACACTGCGTATACGCAATTTATGTAATCAAAGCCATGGGGGTGCGCAAAAAATGCATAAAAATTAAAATAAATAAATAATGCTGGAGAAATTTGCCAAAGATACGGGCGAAAAGTTAAAGTGAGAGCATTGGGCAATTTTAAAACAGGAATCTATTATTTTCCAGTTGGAAAATCCAATTTAAAGTTAACATTTATGTATTTATGAATCCAAGGGAAGATCAAATTTCAGGCAAGGGAATAAGTTGGGCAATTTTATTCTAGGGAATTACTAGAAAAAACATCTTGGAAAAATAAACCAATTTTAGCAGGAAAAAAAGGTATACAAATTAAGGAAATAAACGTATCATTTAATAAATAAAAATTAAAAAATAAAAAAGAAAAAAAGAAATAAATATTAGGAAATAAACGAATCATAAAAATTAAGTAAATTTTTTATTAAATAAAAAAGAATTAACAAGTAAAAGGAAATACAAATAATGGACCCAATTTTTGGAAAAGAAAAAATATAAAACAGAATTAACAAAATAAAACCGATTTAAAAAAAATTTCGAAGAGAAAAAAAGAAATAAATATTGAGAAATAAACGAATCATAAAAATAATATAAATAAGGGAAGGGGAATTTACGAATTTCTCATGTCCACCCGCATTTTGCAATTATTTGCAGGCCGAATTGCAAACAAATTTATATAAATTATGGCGAAGGGAGGCGTAAAAACCAAAGATTTATGGTGTAAAATTTAATTTTGCGGCTTTTTAATCAACAGAAATCAAATGCAGGGCAACATTGTGCTCAACTTATGATTTATAAAGCCCGCACATAATTTTTTCGACCTTAAATTTTCATTTACCCTCTCTTAACCCTAAGATCTTTTGAACTTGAAATGTAAACAAGCTCTAAAATAAAATTGCCCGTTACTCAGCTAAAGAAAGCAGTGGCAAGCAGGACAAACCAAGCAGTCGCTTGAAAGTGGCGCCATCTATGTGACGGACAATTCATTATTTGCTTATAACTTTTTACTGAGTGGTCCGATTTAAAAACTAATTATATAAATATAAATAAATTTACTAAACTGATATAATATAATTTATTTTCACGAAATTGATTGAATTTTCGGGCTAATGAAAGTGGAACATATAGTATAAGAAGTGCCCATATGTCACGTGGACAGGCTGTCGGTTAATGTGCGTGAGGGGGTGGCTATGCAAGCTATGGGGTTAAAGGGGTTAAGGGGGCTCAGAGGGGGTTAGGGGGCCTGGGAAATCGGGGACTGCGGTGGCGCCCAAATTGATGCATGTGCAGCAGCACGTTCCGGCAATGCCACTAAATCCCCTCTAGGACAACAGGCGACAGGCGAAAGCCACAAAAAGGGGCGTGGCAGCGGGGGTGGCGAGGGGAGGGGGGGTTTATTTGAAAAAGCAGCATCGATATGTTATTTGCATGTGTCCAAAAGCGGGCGCTTTTTTGGGCGGTCTCGGGGTTTTCGGGGCGCCTCGCCACCCAAGCAAATCCCGTGGCAACTTTTTGCCACGCGAAAACTTTCTCAGGCAAGTTTATGCATGAATAAAGTGAAAAGCTGCAGGCAAACACATGCAGGGAGCAAAAAATTTCTAATATTTTCAAAACTGCATAAAACTAGAGATTTTATATAGCTTAGAAATGTGTCAAAAATAATATTTCCCTTGTAAAATTCTATAAAATAAAACTTTTGAAAAAATAACATTTTTTTGTTTTTTTTTTAGTCTTTTTGAAACTAAGTTTTAGTACTAAGCTTATTAACATTAAAAATTTGCCAAAAACAATGGCATTCTAAGAAATAAAATTTAAAAAAATAAACAAATTTTATTTTATTTTGTTTTTTTAATTTACAGAAATTTAAGGAGCGATTTTAAAAGTTCCTATGACCTTTTTTTGTATAAAACTGGAGATTTTAGAGAGCTTAAAAATATGTCAAAAATAATATTTTCACTTTATAATTCTATGAAATAAAATTTAAAAAAACACAAAAATAAAAATAATTTTTTTTTTAATTTACACAAATTTAAGTAGCATTTATGAGCATTTTTAGGAATTTTTGTTTATTCAAGTCTTTTTGGTAACAGGTTTTAGTACTAAGTACTATTATTATTATTTTTTCAGTGCACGCACTCAAACCCATACACTTATGCACACGCAGAAACAGTTGCCACAGCGAAATAACAGAAAAAAGTCATTTCGTGTTCTACTCACAATGCGCATAATCCGGCGAAAAGTTGCATTTTATTTAGTGCAGACAAGACATGACAACATATGTTGGCCTACTTCAAATTCGCATTAGGCAGCTTGAAGCCGCTCCAGAGCGGAGTCTATAGTCTATTTTCAATACTATGTTTATATCTAGCAATAACATATTACTATTATTAAAGAACAGAAACCTAAACAGACGATATAAATCGTTTCAAATATTTTTACACGTTTTAAAAACTGTAATTGTTGGTTAAAAATATTCATTCAGATCACAGAGCATTATTTCTATACATTTTTACACTTTTTTTTTACGATAAAATAAAATATTATAAGTAATAAATTAATTACGATTTAATATTATCACAAGTTCAGATGTATCACAGGGAATATACACATTTAATAATGTGTCATTTATTATTTTTATATAATATGTATAAATAAATAAGAAATTACTATTGTTATAGACCAGAAACCTAAATAGGTGATATAAATCGTTTATAATATTTTAAAAAGTTTTAAGATTATGTACACAATATTTCAATTATTTTAACATATTATTTTTTAAATGATAAAAGAAAATATGAAAATTAATCAATTAATTACGATTTATAATTATCATGAGATCAAATGTATCACAGAGAATATACACATTTTATAATGTGACAATAATTATTTTTATATAATATAAGTAAAATTTATATTTTTATGGACTAAAATATTTTTACAAGTTTAAAAAACTCAATTTGTTCATTTAGATCACAGAGCGTGTACACACTTACAGATTATTTCTATAAATTTTTACATTTTTTTAAATGATAAAAATAAAAGAAAATATTGAAAGTAATAAATTAATTATTATTTAATATTATAATGAGATCATGAGATACACATTTAATAATGTGACATTTGTACAATTTTTCAAATGATAAAACAGATGTAGATTGTATCTAATTCCGCTTATGGCTCTGCATGCGACTCTGATTAGATCTCGTCACCTTGAAGCTTCCTTTTTTTGGGATATTGTGGCATAGCAAGGCTGTTGCTGTTCCACGGGACGTCCTGCCAGCACTGGGTGCAATCGAAGGGCTTGTAGCTGTTGATGTGGAGCTTGCAGGGCATCTCCTTCTCCTGACCGTTGCCAGTCGCTTCCGGGATCAGATCCTTCTTCTTGTTGTCTCCTGGAACATGAGCATTGGCGGGAGCAGCTCCCTTGCCAGAGTCCTCTTCTATCTTTACCTCCACTTGGACTTGGTTATCCGTTCGAGCTTTTTCTCCTGGCTCAAAATTGTTTGCTTCCATAAGCTTTAGAAGGCTCTGCAACTGGTTGTCCATTGGAGCTCCTTGAGATTGGCATTCGTCACCATTTGGAGACCCATTTAATGCAGCGTAGAGCAAATCCAGATGACTCGACTGGAACATGTTTATTATGCCAAAGGCAAACTGGGCCAAATTCAGGCAGGGCTTGCAGATGGTCTGCGGCAGGATATCATCCTCACGCGGCAACTGGATGATTTTATCCAGCATACACACAATATTATGCTGGAGAGGATCAAATATATTGACCATTGGATTCGAGGTGCTCAGGCAAGTGCGGCACACATTCATGGTTGTCCTGTAATTTAATAGCTGTAACCACGGATTGTAAAAAATATCAACTTACATTTTCCGATTTAAAATAATTCACCAAATGCTTTTGACGTTTGATTACTATCGATAGCTTTGTATATTTCTTTTTGCTAGAGGTGGGAATACATTGTTAGCGGCGCCGATACTTTCACGAGTACCATCGATACTATCGCTCTATACAACATTGGCACATTAGGGATATTCTTAAAAAGTAAATATTGGGGGTATTCCATCATACAGTAGCCCGGAATTAACGGTATGCCCAGATGAAAAAATGCCTACCACGCGCTTTTCAAAAAAAAAAAAAAAACAACAAGAACTAGTGATGGAATAGTTGTTTCGTTAAGCCGACCGATAGTATCGTGTTAGTTGTGGCGCTATCGATAGTCCCACCAAAAGGCCGCCCACTCGATAGTATCGGTGGCACCATCGATGTTTTCACAGCTCTAGCTGAGCGTCGTTTGCGAAAAAAAGTGTCGGAAAATTGAGGAAAACTATGTCATTTCCCAGTGCCGAGTTGTGAGGGCCGCCGTAGCAGCAGTGGAAACGAGAACAAATACAATTACCAGTGGTTTTTCCGTATATCCGGCGTTTTCCAGCGTTCGCCGCAAGCAAAAAACCTTTCCTCTTCTTTTTACCCTCGTTGTGTGTGTGTGTGTGTGCGCCGTGCGCCGCGCGTGTGTTTGTGTGCGAGTGTGTGTGTGGTTGGCGAACGCGCGCGTGTGTGTGTGTATGTGAAGAAAACGCCGCACACTGCGAAAATTTTCCTTTCCCCAACGGTCGAGAATAACCGCTAAAATTGTGGAAAAACAGGAGAAAACCCCCAAGCGGAAGAAGAAGACTGCAGCCAGTAAAATGTCTGCAGTTTACTCGCCGCAACCGCCGCAGCAGCCGCAACAGCAGCAACTGCAGCAGCAGCAGCCACCCCCGCCACAACAACAGCAGCAGCAGCAGCAGCAGCAACAACAATTGCAGCAACCGCCACCCAATTCGGCGCCCAATCAACAGCCCCCGGGATCCGGCGTGGGTCCCGGCGGAGGGGTAGTAGGGGTCGGAATGGGCGGACCCGGCGGCGGCGGTGGAGGTGTCGGTGTCCTGCCCATGAACATGCAGCAGCGTCCGCCCATGGGCGTCCCAGGCTCACCGGGCAGCATCATCTCGGGCGGCGGCGGCGGCGGTGGCGGCGGTCTAATGGTCACTCCACCGTCCACACCACGCGGCGGCCAATCGAATATGCAGGGAGTGGTCGGTGGAGGAGGAGGAGGAGGAGGTGGTGGCGGCCTGCCGCCGCAAGTCAACTCGGCCCAGATCCAAAAGATGCTCGACGAGAACTGCGGCCTCATCCAGACGATCCAGGACTTCCAGAGCATGGGCAAGGCGCAGGAGTGCATGTCCTACCACGTCGCCCTGCACCGCAACCTGGTCTACCTCGCCCAGCTGGCCGATCCCGCCATGAACATCTCACAGATACTGCCGGTAATATGTTATGTCCCCTCCCTTGTTCAGCTTGTTAACTAATGCATTTTCCTCCGCCCACAGCCGCCGCACATCCTCCAGACGCAGGCCATGCAGCAGGGCGGCCAACAGACGCCGCCCACTGGACCGCACGGCATGCTGGGCGGACCGCCGCAGCAACAGCAGCCGGGACAGGGACCGGTGCCCGGTCAACCAGGCCAGGGTCCGCCCCAGATGCAGATGCAGCAGCATGGCGGCGATCCCCAGGGACCGCCCGTCCAGATGCCGCCCTACGGCGCCCAGCAGCAACAGCAGCCGCAGCCCCATCCCGGCCTGCCGCCGCAGGCCCAACAGCAATCTCAGCAGCAGCAACAGCAGCAGCAGCAGCAGCAACAACAGCAGGCAGCAGCGGCGGCAGCAGCAGCGGCCGCTGCCGTAGCAGCCGGCCAACAGCAGGGACCGCAGGTCAGCCAAGCGGGTCCGCAGTCCCAGCAACAGCAGCAGCAGCCGCATCCCGTCTACCGCAATGCCCAGGGTCAGGGCCAGCCGGGAGCCGGCCAGGGACCTGGTCAGGGCCAGGGGCCGGGTCAGTCCGTCATCAATCCGAATGCAGCGCCCAGTAAGTGTAACGTAGCCAAGCCAGTTCAAGATCAAGTGCCAGTTCAAGATGAAGATCAAGTCCAAGTTCAAGATCAAGTCCAAATTCAAGTCCAAGATGAAGATGTGTGGATGCAAGAGATAATGCAAGTCCTAGATGAAGATGTGTGCATGCAAGATCTATCGTCAGTTCAAGTTGAAATGCATGAAGATGAAGATGCTTGGATGGACGATTTGTTGGCTGCATTTGACACCGATTCACTAATGTTTGATTGATTGCTGGTTTCTTGAATATAATTTATGAAATGGCCAATGTAGTTTACTTTTTTGTTTTCTATGGCATGTATTCATATCCGTAATGTGTCTAACTTGAAACTTTGTTTTGCATTGCAGATCAACAGCGTCCCAACAATGGACCCCTGCCAGGACCGCAGAATCCGCAGCAGCAGCAACCGCAGCCCGGAGGCCAGCAGCCGCCCAACCAGCAGCAGCAGCAGCAGGGCGGTCCCGGCGGCCCGGGACCACAGCCAGGAGCCGGAGGACCCGGTGTGCCACCGCCGCAGAGTCCCTATCGCGTCAGCTACCAGCAGCAACAGCAGCAGCACGGCCACTATCCCGGCTATCCGCCGCAGCCGCAGACGCAGTACCAGCCGCAGGGCGCCTATCCCTACGGACCGCCGACCCAGGGCTACGGTCCACCGCCTCCGGGGCCACCGAACGCGGCCCAGGGAGGCTACCATCACGGTCCGGCCGGTGCGGCGACGGGCGCCAGTGGGCATGGCTATCAGCCGAATGCCGGCGCCGGACAGGGACCACCGCCGGGCGCATATCCACCGCCACCGGGCAGCCAGCAGGTGCCTCCAGTGCCGGGACAGCAGCAGCCGCCGCCGGGACCACCGCCACCGGGACAACCGCCGACCGGTGGACAGCAGCAGCCGCCACCGGGTCCGCCGCAGAGCCAATACGGTCCGCCGCCGCCGCAGAATTCCGCCGGGGGACCGCCGCCGATGGGCTATGCGGGCTATCCGCCGAATCCCGGCCAGTACGGTCAGGCGGGCGCGGGCGGCGGTCCACCGCCCAGTGGCTATTGGCCACCGCCGCCGCCCACGAGCAGCGGCCAGAGTCCCTATCAGGCCTATCAGCAGCAGCAGGCGGCCGCTGGCGGCGGAGCAGGTGCACCGCCGGGCAGTAGCTACCCGGGTGGGCCACCGACGAGCGGAGCAGCGCCACCACCGCCGCCGGGAGGAGCGTACAGCACCACGGCGCCCAGTCAGACACCGCCACCGCAAGGAGGCGGCGGAGCAGGCGGTGGCAATGCCAATCCCAACGGACCCAACGCACAGCAATCGACGCCGCCGCCACAAGGAGGAGCCGGCGGTGGAGCCGGGCCCAGCGGACCCGGTGGAGCTGGCCAGCAGTATGCTGGACCGCCGCAGCAGCAGCAGCAACAACAACAGCCGCCGGGCGTGGTGGTTTCCGGTGTGGCGCCGCTGCCAACGCAGGTTCAACCCACTTACTCGACGCCGGGTAATTACAATCAACAACCCGGTGCCCCGCCGCCGCCCAATCAGCAGCAGCAGCAGCAACAACAACAGCAGCAACAGCAACAGGCACCGCCATCGGCTGGAGGATCGGCAGGCGGCGGTGGAGCACCGAATGCCCAGGGGCAGGGCAGCCAGCAACCGCCACCGAATGGAGCCACACCGCCGATGCCGCCGAATCAATACCAACCGGCGCCGGGAGCACCGCAGGGGCCGTATGGAGGACCGCCGCCACCACAGGCATACGGACCACCGCCACCGGGGAGCGCGTATCCCGGTCACGCGTACCATCAGCCACCCCAGGCCGGGGGCTATGCACAATATCCGCCCACGCAGGGCTACCAGGGCTACAGGCCGGCCGGGGCACAGATGCCGCCGCCAGGAGCACCGCAGGGGCCGCCACCCACCGGCGCATACGGTTACTACAGCCAGCAGCCGCCTCAATGAGGAAGGGACAGCCTATTACCGCCGCTGCCGCCTGGCTGTCTCCACAACAAGTAATTCTCGGCTGGGATTCGCTGGTTGAAGCTAGAGAGGATTCACAGGAGAGGAGGATTGGACCAGTTGGAGGAGGTTGCGCAGCGAAAGTAATAGCATAACTATACGAAGGAGACGACTCGGAGGAGGAGGAGGAGCGGGAAAAGATTGAGATAGACTAGGCTTATGATTAAGAATTGTATCAGAGAGCGAAAGAGAGAGAGTGGAGCAGGAGGACTACGATTAGAGCTAAGAGTAGAAGCCGCAAAAGATGAAGTAGAGGTAGGAATTACGAATAGGAGAAAGTGAGGAGTAAGCCTAAGACTAAATGATGAATGTTCAGGGTTCCCAACTAAAAGCAGCAATTTCCTTGAGTTAGAATCTTTTGAATCTAGAAGAAAACCGATCGAGCACAAAAACAGATGTAGCAGTTTCGGTGATACACAAGGCGGAAAAGTAGCACAAGCATGGAAGCAAGGTAACGAACCGAAACCGTAGATCTAGATTCTAGAGCAAGCAGAACACGAAGTGTAGTCCGTCAATAGAGAAGCGACTTAGGATTAAGTAAGCAGACTTAAATGCGCAAGCGAACAACAGTGTCCTAGGCCCCAAAAAAACCAGACAAAATGGGTGGGTCGATTACTAGGGATCACAGGGGAGATAAAGTTGGTAGTTTCCATGTCTTTAAGAGCGCTTTTAAAGCGAATCCGATCTTTTTTTGAGACCCTACTGGTTATAAAACCTAAACAATTTAAGCGCCGTTTTCTCGTTTGTTTGTCAAATTTACAAAACCTTGAAAACCAATGGGAATTCAGAGTTTAAAGCCGTTAAAGCACACTTTAAATTTAACATGCGGACGAGAAGACAGGCCTTAATTTCCATTACTTATAATAGACCACCGATTTCCAGTCTCTTCAAATCCCTAGCAATCGACCCATCCTATTAGATGTAATAGTTCTCTCTCTTAAGTAGGTTCCGCTCCTCTTTAAAAACGA
Organism: Drosophila mimetica; assembly: GCA_037075245.1. Taxonomy (NCBI): domain Eukaryota; kingdom Metazoa; phylum Arthropoda; class Insecta; order Diptera; family Drosophilidae; genus Drosophila; species Drosophila mimetica. Next base: position 10,219,236 of record JBAMCH010000005.1, read on the forward strand.
TTATTCTAAACGATTTATACATATATATATATATAGTATACAACTAAGGAACATGACGATGAAGCCACAGAATAGTGCATGTTTGAACATAATTACCCGCTACCTATTTAAAATATTTTTTTTGTACTCTTGTAGATGTCTGTTTTTAAAGTTCGTGCATTTTTTGTGTAGCAATTTTACAATAATTATACTTGGTCCCCCGTTTTTCCAATATTTTTTTGCATTAAATGATTGTAATTTGTAAAATCCACATATATTTATATGATAAGCTTAAATTTACTATTTAAAGTAAAACTAAAAACTATAAATAGCAAGAGGAAATCATAAATAAACCATTACATTTAAAATAATACAAGAAAAGCGAGAATATTCTATGCAGAGATGCAGAAAGGCTGATGGAAATGAAGCGGAAAGATTCGGAAAAGCCAAAAGATGCAGTTGATAACTGTGTCAATAATCCGAAAAGGTTCTTGAATATTATAATTATCTGAGCTATTCGAAATGTAAACTGAAATACTTTGTATGTAGTTACTGTTAACGATTATTACAATTCTTTGCTTGCACTTTAGATTTCCAAATTGATACATAAATTATTTATTGAATAAAGAAATTATTTAACGTTAGTTAAAATGTAACCCTAAGAGACGGAAATTAATTTGGCAACGTTTTCGTCGGAGCTCCCTAGCCATGTAAAATTTTGAATAGACATTTCCAAAAAAGTTCCACTAGACATATAGAGAATCTTTCTCGCTCTCACGAGGGCCTGGCTATTTCTGCGCTGCTCTAATCCGATCTGATATAATCCGATTACTTCAGGATGCACATCGAGACAACACTTAGATATATATGTATATGTATATCAAATAGCATTTAGAAATTTCTATTTTCCAAATGCAGAATAAAAACGAAATTGAAAAAGTTATATAAGAACAAACCCTGCGTTTTTATTTAAATGCCAGCTCATTTATGTACACACAATCAATCGTGGGTGGATAATGTTGCCTACAACTAAGAGTCAAAAATTGCACTTTGCTATGGCTTACAACTAGATACGAAGTATTTACAATATTGCTAATTAATAAATAGAATTCAGGGTTTTACAAATTACCTAAGAGAGCTGGTCAACCGTGTTCGTAATGCTCTTATTTACAATATCTCCATTTTGAAGGTAAACAAATGAAAGGAAAATTAATCTTTTTCCATATAATAGAGTAAATGAAACAATGCCCTTTGTTCGTTGCTAGCCTAAAGCGCTTCTGGCCTGACTTACTTACAGTATACAGCCAACGAACCTGCCCAATGGTAACTAATAACTTTCTAATTTCTACATGGTTCGAGGTAAAGCTCATCCGTTGAACGTCCACCTTGCCGGACATCTTTGTACAGAGCAGAAGAAATCTCATCGCATTTGGGAGGCGGAGTGGTCAGCTCCGGCTGGCTCCCTGGGGCGCCACATCGCGCTGGGACTCGTGCGCCTCGGTGAGACCGTAACAATGCTTGGCCGCCGCATCCCGGTACTTGTTCTCATGCTCCACGGAGTGCGAGTTCGTGCGGCACTTGACCAGGCACAGCTCAAAGTGATCGGACACGCTGGCGAAGATGTACTTGGGCGTATTGGGCGCCTGCAGCACGCGCTCCAGCAGCGGCTGCTGGCCGGGATGGAGGCAACAGGAGACGCAGTACTCGTAGACGCCGCAGCAGTGGCTGCTGGTGTTGCACGTGCGGCAGCTGTAGTACCCGATGCCGGGCAGCTCCGGGTTGCAACAGCCGCTGGCTAGCACCTCCTCGCGCCGGCACACAAAGCCCCGCTCGTCGGCCAGCAGCCGGTGGCCCTGCACAGAGTTGCGGCAGCGCGCCTCCGGATCGCCACGCGTGCGATTGAGCTGCTCCTCGGGCGCCAGCAGCTGCTGCGTCCACAGCAGCGGTCGGGTGCGCTGCACCACATACTCGTCGCTGTGCAGGCCGGCAAAGGAGTCCTGTGGTGGTGGCACGAAGGAACCATTAAGATGTGATGTAAGATGTGAGGTATGGCAGCCAGAACTCACCCGATCGAAGAGGTGGCCGAATCCGTAGACGAGCAGCAGCACGGCCAGCACGATGTACACAATCCGGCGTCTCAGCAGGCGCGTCAGGGCGGCTGGCCACATCCTGGCCACAGGCTAGCGCTCCATCACAGCAGCCACCGCCGGCTGGAATCCTTCCGAGCAGCGGGCATGGCCAGGGATCAAAACCTGCTCCGTGGATGCTGCCTGCTCCCCGCTAATCTCTGGATTCCAGTTGTTACTCGAATGTAAATGGATTGATTGGATTCGCCTTTAAAATAGTTGAATTTCCATTGTTTTCGAGGAATTCTCTCGGGGGAAAACTTCCTTTTGTTGTCCAATGAAACAGCTGACTGTCTTTCCTTTTTCCAAGTTTTCTGGAGTTTACTGGCTGTAGCTATAGGTCTCTATATATCCATTGTGAATACATTTAGTGATTTAAATCAACGCTTTTTTTATGAGCTGTCTTTAAAAACAAATTGCAAAATATTTGTAAATTTCAGTCAGCTGTTTCTCATCCCAGTGTCGTATGTGAAAATAAATCGATTGTTTTGCTTATCGCGAAATTTATCGATTTCAAATTAACAAGATGTTTTTTTAATAAATTAAGGTTTTCTTTGTTTTTATGATATTATATTTAATTGTATTGCTAATTTATAAATCTGTGCAATATTCCATATTTTGGATATGTAATTAATTAATTTATTCAAAAACTTATTGAAATATTTTGAAAATAACAAGATTTTATTTAAATTAAGTTCTGTGGTATTTTATATTATAATTAAAATACATTTATAAAGCTGGTACTCATTCCAAATTAATTAATAGGTCAAAATTTAAGATTTATTAAAAAACTAAATGATAGATTTTGGAAATATTTTTAAAATTCTATATTTAAAGACTTTAAATTATCTAGAGCATTTTGTATTATGTTAGTTCTGTGTACAGTCAAACTTCTTCCAGTTTTCGGCAAAGGACTTGACCTTTCCGATGGGATTTGGCTCCTTGCGCGGCTTTCGCCAGGCATTCGGATTAAGCTCCAGCATGCCGCCGAGGATTTCCTGAGCAAAGTTGGCCGGAAAGCGGTCCTCGTCCTCGATGACGTGCGCAAAGCCCGAGTCCATGCCAAAGTGCACCCACACGTAGGGCAGTCCCTTGGGAATGGCCGCCCGCAGCGACTTGTTGCGCAGCGAGACCAGCTGCTTGTTGATGCACCACTCCTGCTCCGACTCCTCGATGGCCTTCTTGAAGTAGAAGGGCGCCATCTCGCCCTGGCTGGCGGGTATGGGGATGCAGTGCACGCTGAGATGCGGACGCCGGTGCAGCTTGTTGGCTATCTCATAGAAGACGACATCCTGGCGTCGAGCGGCGAACATGCGGGTGAGTGCCTTGCGATAGTTGCTCATCTCCTCCCAGGCGTCCTCGTCCAGCTGCGTGCAGCATGGCACATGCTGCATGGTGGTCAGAATGCAGTGCCCGCTTTGGAGGCCCATATACCAAGGCAAACTGAGGTAGATCTTCTCGCCCAGGGAAACCAGCAGCTGCTTGTCCAGCTTGGCGGAATCGAAGCAGCGTTCGCAGTTCTCCAGGCTGGCCGCCAGCTTCTCGTGCTCCCGTATGGCGCTCTGCAGCTCACGCTTCTCGGCATCGCCGGCCGAGATCTGCTTGCGCACCTTGTCCGCAAAGATGTCCTCCAGATCGTCGTTGGGATTCTTGTGCTTGGACACAATGTCCGCATACTGCAGATTGGCCTCTGCGGCCGTCGCATGCTTCTCCCGCTCAAACTGTGCGATAAGTAGAACAGTTATGTGAATAGTTATCCCTTACTACTTGGATTCTTAGCTTACCATTTGCTTGATGTCGTAGCGATCGTCGTCGGCAAAGTATCGCACACGCTGCCCATCCACATGGGTGTCAGCCTTCTTGCTGCTGCGCTTCTGCCCACGCCTTCCGCCGTACAGCTCGTTGGGATCGCTGGATTGCACCAGCGGACGCACATTGCCGCTCTGATCCACCTTGGTGAGCAGCACATGCTCGGCGGCGGCGGCCTTGGACTTGGTTTTGGCTGGCTTTTCTTTTGACCTGGCTGCCGATTGGCCGGAGGCAATGAACTCTGCCCGCTCCTTGCGTGCTGCCTCCAGCTGCTGATTGAGCTCCGCTGCCAGTTCCTTTTTGCCCTTCAGTTCCGCCTTGATGGCCTTGCCGGCCAGCTCGTTGATCTGCTCGTCTGTGAGGCACGAGGATGTGGGCTTCGGGTGCTCCTCCTGCTCATCCTCTTCCTCGGAGGAGGCGGTGGCACTCCTAGAGCGAGATCTGCTCCTCCTTGGCGGACTGGGAGCCTTGGCGCCGGGTTTACGCCAACCGCGCGAGGATCCCTGGCCGGAGGTGCTGGTCAGAGGCTTGGCCTGCCGGTCATCGTCGTCCTGCGGCTTCTGGAAGCCGGGCAGACCCGTGCCATTGCTCTTCCAGTAGGGATTCAGCTCACGGCCGCTCTTGGCCGGATCGTAGGCATCGATTTGCTGGGCCTTCTCGTTGGGCTTGGCCGGCTCCTTGCGCTCCCTGGAGAATGTCTTCAGCAGGAGCGCCTCGCTGGTCATCCAAGTGTCCCGCTGGACGGACTCCTTCTGGGCCACCTTTTCGTCCGCCGCGGGAGGTGGGGGAGCCTCCACCCACTCGTCCTCGCTGGCGCTTTCCTTGCGGCTCCTCTTGGACTTTTTCTTGCGCCGCTTGCGCTCCTTTTCGTCCTCACTGGACGAGCTGGAGGAGGAGGAGGAGGAGGACGAGGAACTGTCGCTGCTGCTGCTTTGGTGCCGCCTACTCTTCTTGGAGGACTTGGACTTGGACTTGGCCTTCGATTTGGACCTGGACTTGTGCTTGGAGCTCTTCTTCTTGGCCGGCTTCTCCAGTTTCTTGGCCACCGCGGGCAGCATCCAGTCGCTCTCGCCGCGCAGCTCCTTCTGCCGCTCCCGCTGCCCACGGAGCTCCGCCCGCTCCTTGGCCTGCTGCAGTATCGCGGACCGCGCCTCCCGCAGCTCCTGGCGCGCCTTGTCCTTTTCCCGCCCACTCTCGAACTGTATGTAGCTCATGTTTCGCTATGTTTGGTCTTGTTTCCTCTTGTTTACCAAAACATTACCGTTAGAGGTGGACTAGCTCGGGACATGCGTTATCGTTTATCGATAGGTAATTGACGCTTGGTTTTTAAAAATCACATATTTGAAATTAAAACAAGAAGGAAAGCTAACTTCGGCCAGCCGAAGATCATTCCTATTTAATTGGAAATTACAAAAATGTTAAATTTAGATTTGCAACAAATAAAATTATAGCGAATTATTTTGACCATAATTTATTGTATTATTCTGAACAGATAACAACCTGATAATTAATATAGGTACACTTTCCGGCTGATATAAGTTCGCGAAGGTACGCCATTCTATATTTGAACAATTATTTTCATTTTTATAGCCAAAATACTGACTTTTTTATTGACGAAAAATAAAAATTTCAATTTTTGGCAAGAATTTGATTTTTCGGAAAATTTTGTTTTGCTCTCATTTTTGCAAAAATGATCCGAAATTAAAACGGCGAACTGTTCTGAGCAGATAACAACCTAATAATTAACATTAGTGCACTTTCCGGCTGATTTAGGAAATTTAAAAATTTTTCATTTTTTCGATTTTTTTGTAAGTAGAGCATCACAATTTTTTGCGAAAAATTTCAAAAAAATAAAAATTTTAACTGGAAATGCCAAGTTGTAGATAATTTAACTACGAGTTCGGGAAGGTATGACACTTCATATTTGGATAATTATTTCCATTTTAATGGCAAAAAACTGATTTTTTTATTGGCGCAAAATAAGGACTTCGATTTTTGGCAAAAATGTGATTTTTCGAATAGTTTCTTTTTGCTCCCATTTTTTCAAAAATGGTCCGAAATTAAAACGGATAACTGTTCTGAGCAGATAACAACCTAATAATTAACATTAGTAAACTTTCCGGCAGATTTGGGAAATTTAAAAATTTTCCATTTTTTTCGATTTTTTTGTAAGGGGTAGCATCACAATTTTTTGCGAAAAATTTCAAAAAAATAAAAATTTTTGCTGGAAATGCCAAGTTGTAGATAATTTAACTACGAGTTCGGGAAGGTATGACACTTCATATTTGGACAATTATTTCCATTTTAATGGCAAAAATACTGATATTTTTTTTGGCGCAAAATGAGGATTTCGATTTTTGGCAAGAATGTGATTTTTCGAATAATTTATTTTTTCTCCCAACTTTGCAAAAATGGTCCGAAATTAAAACGGCGAACTGTTCTAAACAGATAACAACCTGATCAGTGATCAAGAATATATACACTTTATGGGGTCGGAAAGGTCACTTCTGACTGAAATCATTATATCCTCTGCAAAGGTATACGAATTACAAAGTCGTTCTTGTTTAACGAGTATTTATTTATACAGACATAAGTCTAAATACATAAATATATTAAATAAAAAATGATTTATCATAAGACTAGAAGTCATATCCATTTGGCATCACAGATTTTTAAATACATGTGTATGTATTTTTATGTATGTGTATTACATTGTATGTATTTAATAAGACTAAAGAAAGTATCCAAGTCTCTTAAATTTAAATTTCTTTTGTGTTTGAGATCGTATCCAAGTCTCTTAAATTTAAATGTCCTTTGTGTTTGATCCAATCCTGAATCTTGTTAGCTAAAAAGTTACCTATGAAGCGGTAACAATTTAACTTCAAGATGGTTAATTTATGAAATTTTGATATGTGACTCTTGTGTAAGCTGAAGATACGGCTGAATTGTCGAAATGGTTAAAGAATGTCGTGTTATTGTCTGAAAATCGATTAGGCCTTCTTGGCAAATACTTATTGATACTATTAAGATAAGACTAAGGGTGAGACTCCGAGTCAAAGCTTAGGTATCTTCCTCCTCCTCCGACGAGGTATCATCATCTGCAGCAGCCTCTTCGGCCATACGCTGCTCCACCTGACGCCGCACGTTGGCATCCTCGACCAGGTGCACCGGCTGGATGTAGGTCTGGTTGCCACAGCCGAGCACCGGGCAACGGATGCCGATGTTGTCCTTGATGATGAGCATCACCGAGTCGCGGTCGTAGATGTGGCCGCACTTGCTGTTGCGCACCGGGTTCTTCATCAGGGCCTTGGACCAGGGATCGTAGAGCGAGAAGATCGCGCCGCCGGTCGCCGCGATAAGATCGTCGTCCTCATCCTGGCCACCGCCATTGGCCGCCGATGCCGATGATGCTGGGGCCGCGGCCGCTTCCAGGCTCTTCTTGAAGTCCTTGAAAACGGTGTGGTTCCTGACATCGAACTGCTGCTTCTCCACCGACTCGCTGCGCTCCTTATAGAGCGCCTCGAACTCCTCGAGGCTGGCGCTCTCGTTCTTGGCCTTGCGCATCTCCCTATTGAGGGCCTCGTGCTTGCTCATCAGCTGGACGAGATTCTCGGCGTGCTCCACGCGCTTTTGGACGCCCTCGTCGAGCAGCTTTTGCATCTCGCCGCTGTCATCGAGCCCGGCCAAGTCTGTTGGCAGGCAAAAAAGGGCCTTAAAAAGACTCATCCCACTTTCCCGGACCGCATGAACACTCACCATCGGCTATTTCCTGGAAGAACTTTGTGTTCTCCACAAAAGTGGTCAAGAGGCTATCCACGAAATTGCTAAATTCCATCTTTTTTGACAAGTATAAATTATTTTATTCCTGATTCTTGAAAAGTTGGAGCGCAATGAAAACGATTGTTCGATTCGATAGGCAGGCTGAACTAGGGATGGACAAACGTTTCAGTGAACAGTGACTTTTGCAGAAGTGATCACTTGATACTTTTTTCAATCTACACCCAAAAAAAAATTCGATTCGAAACGTAGGTCAATCTTACATTATTTAAGATTAATTTTAACTTGATATGCGCTCAGGTAAAATTGAAGTGGTCGAAAAGAGTATTTCTTGTAAAAACGACATGGGTTTTGCGTGATCTTAAATTTACATGGCCATATCGATTTTACGGGAACACGTTTTTTTTGTGTGTGGGAATTCTTAAAATGTTGAATTGCAGGATTGTTTAAAAATCAATAGACAATTTTAGCAATCGAGGGCACGACCCTAAATGACTTCTGTTGAATTTCCAAAGAGCTGTTATTTGTTAAAAAATGTTTCACGAAACTTAAAAAAGGTAATTTATGGTTTTTTTTATTATTAGTTATTGTTTAAATTGGCTAGCAAGGTAGGAAGAACTACAAGTATATTTTTAATTTTGATTTTAAGATGAATATTGAGTACTGGTGATACTAGAATGTCACAGAGTTGGCATGACTTTCAATAAAAAAGGTGACAACAAAATTAATATGTTTTTGCTGCTGAAATTTCTGAAAGTTGACTTTGTATGGCATATCTGATTAACAACTGAACGAAATTCAGCAATTTAACAGTTTGTGGAATACCCAGTTTAGAATATAATTATATATGTTTAAAGTGTCGAAAAATATGTAAGATTATTAGAGCTTTCTGAAAAATCGCCAAAATTATAAAATTAGATTGATTTAATTATTATTACGTTAAATCGTATATATAATATGATTTAAACATTTCAAATTAGACAAGCAACTGAAATTTCACGATTTAATTTAAAAAAAAAACCGTGATTTGCCAGCAGCGTTGCCTTGCCAATCGGCCAATCGATAACAAGTATCGATAGCGCGTGGCGCATGCAGGCCTGCGTTTATTTTTTTTCTCTCCACTCTCCGCACCAGCAAAAAAACAACAATCTTGCAATTTCGTCGCTTGTCTTGCTCGATTTGCCGCATAATTGTGTATGATAATGAGCACGCCGGCGAAGAATAACAATGGAACGGGGCTGGAGGACGTGAATATACCGGGTCAGGCGTATTTGCGCGAGGCGCTGACCTCCTGCACGGATCCGCTGAAGGCCATCGAGAGTTTCCAGGTTTGTTTACGTGTTGCAGCCCCCCAAAAAGCAAAATGGGCGCCAAAAGTTCGATGGGATTTCTATTCACCTGTGAATGTTTTCTGTAGCTCGAGAATGGCGTACTGCTGCCTTCGCTGCGCCCGATGTTGCCTCTGCTGGATCTGCACGGCGTGCGGCGCCTGGACTTCCACACGTCGCTGATGGAGGAGCTGCGCGACAAGCTGATCGCCCACATCAACGAGATGGGCCAGAAGGAGCCGCGCGAGCGGGACAAGAAGCTCAAGGAGCTGCTGGCCAAGAGCTTCCCCGTCGTCCGGGTGAAATCGCTGCGTCCGGTGGTGATGGCCATCCTGCGGAACACGCAGCACATCGATGACAAGTACCTCAAGATTCTCGTCCGGGATCGCGAACTGTACGCGGACACGGACACGGAGGTCAAGCGGCAGATATGGCGCGACAATCAGTCGCTGTTCGGCGACGAGGTGTCGCCGCTGCTGTCGCAATACATCCGCGAGAAGGAGCACATCCTGTTCGATCACACCAACCTCAACAATCTGTTCTTCCAGCCCACGCCCAAGGTGCGGCGGCAGGGCGAGGTCGTCCAGAAGCTGGCCAACATGATTGGGACGAGCGTCAAGCTGTACGACATGGTGCTGCAGTTCCTGCGCACACTCTTCCTGCGCACCCGCAACGTCCACTACTGCACGCTGCGCGCCGAACTGCTGATGGCCCTGCACGACCTGGAGGTGCAGGAGATCATCTCGATTGATCCGTGCCACAAGTTCACCTGGTGCCTGGATGCCTGCATCAGGGAGAAGAATGTGGACATTAAGCGGTCGCGCGAGCTGCAGGGATTCTTGGACAACATCAAGCGCGGCCAGGAGCAGGTGCTGGGCGATCTCTCAATGACGCTGTGCGATCCGTATGCGATCAACTTCCTGGCCACGTCGGCCATCAAGATACTGCATCACCTGATCAACAACGAGGGCATGCCGCGCGACAATCAGATACTCATCCTGCTGCTGCGCATGCTGGCCCTCGGCCTGAGCGCCTGGGTGATGATCGATTCGCAGGACTTCAAGGAGCCGAAGCTGGACTGCCAGGTGGTTACGAAGTTTCTGCCCGCCCTCATGTCGCTGATGGTGGACGATCAGTGCCGCAGTTTGCACGCCAAGCTGCCGCCGGACGAGCGCGAGTCGGCGCTGACCACCATCGAGCACTCGGGCCCGGCGCCGGATGCCGTGGAGGCGTACATCCAGGAGAGCTCGGTGGCCAGCATACTGGCCATGTACTACACGCTGCACACGGCGCGTCTGAAGGATCGCGTGGGCGTGCTGCGTGTGCTGGCCATTCTGTCCGCCTGCAAGGACGATCGGGCGTACGAAGATCCCTTCCTGCACTCACTGGTAAGTGGTTGTCATATCGCTTCTAACAGGGAATCTAACTAAAATCTATGGTAATCCCCCCGTTGCAGATTGCCCTGCTCATCCCGATGAGCGAGGAGTTCGCCACGGAGGACTTTTGCACCACGCTCTTCGACGAGTTCATCTTCGCCGGCCTGACGCGCGAGAATGTCACCTCGCGACACATGCTGAAGCTGCTGTGGTATGTGCACAACAAGCTGCCCGCCGGCCGTCTGGCCACCCTGATGAAGGCCATGCAGCCGACGACGGCCCACAATGAGCACATCCACAAGCTGTACGAGACGCTGCAGGAGCGCATTGGAACGGGGGCGGCGGAGACGCCGGTGATTGAGGCGCCGCCCATTGAGTTCGATTCGCCGCTGAAGAGCGTGCCCACGCCGGGACCGCACTACAATGTCCAATAGCTAGAGGCGCCGGCAGTCGCGCCACCAGCGGCTGTCGTCGGATGATGATGATGGTTAATCAAGGTGATGATGGTGATGATGGTGATGATGATGGTGATGATGATGTAGTATGCATGCGCAAATCATAATTCTACTGTTTAGGCTAAGCAGTTTACATATTTACAAATGTATGGCTTTGTTGGCAGGCAACCAGCTTGTTGTCGCTGGCTATTATATATATTATATATTACTGTTACGCTAGTGTAACGAACGATTATGATAAACAATATAGAGTACAAATGAAAACAAAAGGCACTTGATTGCTTATCAGTACAACTTTAATGATTTGCATAATAACCGGATGCTTTTTGAGGCAGGAAAAAGTTCCTAATTTAATTGGGTACAAACAGGTTTTAGACTTAACGCTTATAGCTTAGGGAAATACACAATACACAATTATAGCTTAGGGAAATAAACACACAATTACAGCTTACGGAGGTAAACACACAATTACAGCTTACAAAGGTAAACACAATTTAGAAGATGCATTAGGGATAGGAGGAGTCTTTCGTCTCATGTCTGCTCTGTTTCAGCGGCTTTGGAACTGGAAACTGGAGCGGCCGGCGCCGGCGATGTGGAGGCAGCACCGCCGGATGCTGTGGATGCTGGCGAAACTTCCACGGGCGACGTGTCCAGCGGAGGTAGTGAGGAGGAGGCCGACAACAGCTCATCGTCCAGGCAGACGGTGGGCGAGTCGAGGGCCTGGATCTCGGGCGAGAGACTGGGCGCCGGCTGTGGCACCGACAGCGACGACGAGGAGGATGACGAAGATGAAGAAGATCCCGAGTTGGAGGAGGAGGAACCGGAGGACGAAATGGAGCTGCTGGTGGTGGTGGTGGTCGCTGTACTAGTGCCCGTTGTCACAGTCGTTGGTGATGCTCCCTTTTCGGTGGCCACCTCCTCACCAGGGGCGGCTGCCTCATCTCCAAGTGGCCCGGCGGCCGGAGATGAGCCCGCCGATGAGGCAGCCTTTGGCTGTGGTGGTGCTGGCGTGGCAAAGATGTCCTTTTGCCTCTCCGACCGGCACTCCTTCAGCAGATCCACGTACTCCGAGTACAGGCGCTGCCATTCGGAATGCGGCTTCAGTGTGTCCAGCACGCACTGCATCAGCTCCAACTTGGGCACGAACTAGAGTGGAAGGAAGGTATGTGATGGGTGAAAAGCAAGCTCCTCTCAAACCTTCATATCATCCAGCCCACCTGTGATATACCCGGCTCCGGAATGGTGAGCAGATCGTCGAGGAACACACGCATCCGCTTCTCAGAGCCGTGCGTGGCCAGCTGGAAGGTGAGCATCTTGTGCCAGTGCTGCAGTTCATCCAGCGACTGCAGAGCCTCGCACAACTTGATCTGGTTCTCGATGAACCGGATTTTGGCGCTCTGCTGCCAGCTCTCCGAGTGCCGCCTAGAAAAACACACACAGATGAGATTCTAAATCAAATAAATAAGGTGCCTAGACAAACGTACAGCTCCATGCCGCCGGTGAAGCAAAAGTACTGGCCCGTACTGCTCGCCTGCATGCTGAGCAGCGGGAACTTCTGCTGCATTTGGTCCATGTCCCGGGGCAGCGTGCCCCGGATGCCGTGGTACATGATCGCATCCTTGGTGGCCAGCACCAGCCACGACTGCAGGCTCGTCGAGTAGGAGTACGAGTTGCCGCTGGGGAAGCCGATCAGCGGCATGCCCGCATCCGTCACCGAGAACTGCACGGCGGTGCCGTGCTTGTTCAGCAGCTCCAGGCAGCCGGCCGCCAGGCTGATGACCCTCTTGGCAATGTCCCAGATCCGCAGCAGTCCGCACTCGGTCAGCACGCCCACCAGACTGTTGTCGGGACTCTGGAATGGAAGGATTATTAGATGGGTTTCATTAGGGAGGCCAGTTAAGCCAACTCACAAAGGCGCAATGCACGGCGGAGCTGGTCAGCGAGATGGCTGGGAAGACGGGACAGCCCATCTCCATGGAAATGAGTCGCATGCTCCCGTCCAGGGAGCACAGCATGGCGTACTTTCCACACAGATTCAGATTGACTATCGGCGAGCCCACATAGAACTCCCACAGCATCTCCTTCGAGTCCGAGGCGGTCACCTTGGCCAGCATCCCGTGATTTGTCTTCAGGTGGCCATTCGAAACATGGATGCGATAGTCCAGGGCGGCCTTGACAAACTCACTCTTGCCGGTGGCCGTCACGCTGAGTGCGCTGGGTGCACTGGTGCTGCTCTGGTGCTCCTCGAGTCGCGGCGCGTATGGCAATTCGCTGGTCTGGCCGGGATCGAAGGGCAACGATTGACGGCGCTGGCTGGCGGGTTGGGTTTTCAAGCGGGAATCCAGGCGACCCAGATCCGCCTTGCTGACCAGCGGCTCCAGCGGCATCAGGGGCGTGGCAGCGCCCTCCGTTGGCGTGGCACACGACACAGCTCCCGCAGCCGCCGAGCTGGAGGTTAAAGCTGCCGTTGCCACTCCGCTGCTGGACACAATCTGAGTGCTCAGCGATGTGGGACCGTCCTCGTGGAGCGGTATAAACATGGGCGTTATCCGTCGCTTGCCATCCTTGGTCCTCGTTTCCGTTTGCTTGCTAATCGCTCGCTGGTTGCCCTCGCCATTATTGTTGGCCAGCGGGAATTTGGTGGGCTTCTGCGGATGCTCCATCAGCGCGGTGCTCTTGCCCAGACCATTCACATAGCTCTGGCCGTACATCTTGCGTATGATGGTGTTCTTCTCCTCCTCCGAGATGGCCTTGCCCAGCTCCTCCTCGGTGAACTTGAGGCAGGCGATGCTGCCATCGCCGCTGCAGGCCATCAGCAGGCACTCCTGCGGCCCCCAGGAGAGATCGAGGATGCTGTCATTGAACAGCTCGTGGATGACGATCATCGGTCGCTGCAGGGCGGTCATCCACACCGAAAGCGAGCGATCGCGTGAGCCCACGGCCAGGCAGCAGTATTGCAGCGGCTTGCTGGGACTCCCATCGTTATCCTGCCGCCCCAGGATCGAGTTGTGAAAGCGAACACACGTCACCGCCTTGCGATGACCCACGAAATCCTTGTCGCACTTCCAGCCCTCGCGTTCGATGATCTGCGCGGTGGGTCCGCCGCCATTCATGGCGTGCGCCGACACCAGATACTGGCCATCCGGCGACCAGGAGAGCCGCAGAATGTGCGTTGTGCCGCCGCACTCCTCGAAGGGCTCCGTGATCGTGTGCGACAGGTTCCAGTCCATGGTGTTCCAGATCTTGATGCTCCGATCGTCCGATTGCGAGGCCAGGAAGCGGCCCACCGGATCCCACGAGACGCCCTTCACCAGGCCCGTGTGCCCCTTGAGCGTGGCCACCGGATGCGGGAAGGCCTGCGCATCCCAGATGATCACCGTGTTGTCAATGCTGCAGCTGGCCAGGTAGATGTCGTTCGGCGACCAGGCCAGGTCCAGCACATCGCCATCGTGGCCGCGCAGCGTGTGAAAGCACTTCCACGACTCCACGTTCTTCTGCATGCCGCCGGTGCCAAAGACGCCGCTGGAGCCGGCACTCTTGCGCCAGATCATGATCAGCTTGTCGTCGGAGCCGGAGGCCAGATTCTGGCCGTTCTGCGACCAGCGCACACAGTTGACGCAGGCCAGGTGCTGGTCCATCTGGCACAGCATCTTGGGCACCTCCGGATCGCATTCCGCCTTGTCCGAGAGCACCGGCAGCAGGTTCCAGATGACCACCCGTCCACAGTCGCTGCCCTGGCCGCCGGTGGCGAACTTGGTGCAATCCTGATGGATGTCCACCGAGAATATCTGCTTGTCTGCCGGTTAGAAATGGGGGAAAATGGTGGTTATCACCTATTATATCCATTCTGGAGGCCACCAATTGGAAAGCCCGGCTTTTGCGCCAGCTTGTTTACAAGCGAAACCCACCATCGTGATGCACCCAAGCCGGCTTGAGGAGCCGCATTTACGATTTACTTATGGTTTCCTAGCTTTCGGTTGCAAAGCAGCTCAGTTTGGCTTAGTTAAGCTCCTAAAAAGTGTTATTATTGCCGACTGTTGCAAATTGACAAGGGGATTAGGGATGGCCAAGTAGCTAGTTTCTTAATCTTAGCTATAATCTAGCTGGTGTGACAGCACTATTGGTGATGTGCTTCAGCAGCCCTGCAGCGATAGTACAACTATCGATAGGCTATCGCATCGTACATTTTGGAGGGAAACATTAACAGCAAATGGTCACTCTGCAAAAGGGCGGGAGTTTTTGAAATACTATTTATTTTCTGTAAAAATATATTATAATAAATAGTTTTATAATGACAAAACAAAAACCACTTAAACGTAGTGAAAATTATAGAAAGATTTCATATAAAAAAAAATGAGTTACAACATTTTAAATTATCTAAAATGCTTAAAAATTTTACTTCTGAAATTTAAAGGCAGTTTAAAAAATACAAAAAAAACTGGTTAGCCATATACCAGAAATAGCAATACCAGAAACCTCTCACTTCTCCCTTATATAATAAAAACGTACTTGGGTGTGAATAAAAATGGTAGATATCTTTAAAAAATATTATGATAGTCCTATACATTAGTGAAAAATAAAAAACCCACCCTTTCACTGGAAAAATATAGAAAAATAAAGAAAAAGCAAACATCCAATTTAATAGCTAAATTTTCTGTTTAAAGATTAGTTGCTGAATGCATTCTTCTGCAAATATTGAAAATAATCTGCTTTTCTGCTGCGATTATAACACCTCCCCCTTTTCTGGCACCTCTCATCCTATAGGCCCCACTTTCGCTACTTTATTTTTCGCATAACTCGGTGGGTGGAGTAAAACTAACGAAAGGAGACGAACGACGAGGAAAAGCGCCGAAAGTTTTTCTAAGCGCTTGGCTGCCATTGGTCTCCTTACTTCGTGGGCGTGGTTGGGGAAAATGGTATGGGGTTGGGGGGTGGGATCTCAAATGAATCAAAATAAGACTAATATTTTGATGGGAAGTAGAACGCCAAGTTTATCCAGCGATTTAGCTGCAAAATTGCTTTTGCAAATTTTCTCATCTGCTTAATTTGCATGCATGTAATTTATATATATTGTTTGCTTATTTGTTTTCCCTCGCCAGATTTATGCAATGCAAATCTCAAGCCCCCAATTGACTGACAATCCAGACTGTCTCAATAAAGTGAAAAGCAAAATAGGAGCAGGGCGAATAGTACTCTACCTGGGACACTCTGCCATCCAACGACATGTGGCGTCAATGATGTTCCTCTAACATTTTTCCCCTTTTCCCCGGGATTTTCCCCCGATTTTCCCCCATGTTTTCCCGCTTCCCACTTCTGAATGCCACTTGACAATTGTCAACAAAGCGCACGTAAAGCGATTACAGTCTGCGTGAGTGCAGGGAAATGGAAATGGTTGTGTGGCAAATGGATCCTGCTCCTGGGATTCCTCCGCCACGGATGAGAAAAGATATCCTTTGTGGTGCAGTGTGTTTGTATCTGACGGATATTTGCCAAATCCGACGCCAGCGGCACTTAAGCTGCTCAAGATTGTTCGCATTGTCAGGAATAAAAGCTGGAGTTTTTTTTTGAGGAAAGCTGGGAAAATGCAGGGGATATAGATCATATTATGGCTATACCATTTACAGAGAGTTTCACATATATTACAGTTCCTCGTGAGTTTAACTATCATATATATATGGTTTTATTTGTAGTATTACATTTAAATTTATTACCTTCGATCAACAAAATTTATTTAAAAAATATAAATATGTATAAAAAAAATAAAAAAATTCCAAAAATGTTCAGAGATTTTTATCTAAATAAATTATTAATTTAGATAACAATTTATTATTAATTTTTAATAATTATTAATTTACAGAACAATCTCCATACTTTTTTTTAATTTTGTTATTTTCTTTTATTTTTATGTTTTTTTTTAAATTTTTTATTTCTCAAATTTATTAACGGCGATTAACCAACTTAGTTAAATACAAAAAATAAAATCAATTTCCAAAACAATTTGGAAAATATATATTTTTTAAATTATTTATTAGATAACAATCTCCAAAAATGTTTGGAATTTTTTTTTATTTATTTTTTATTTTTGTATTTTTAATTTTTTATTTCTTAAATTTATTAACGGCGATCAACTAATTTATTAAAAAAAAAAAACAATAATTAATTAAGATAACAATCTCCATAAATTTCAAGAAAATAGTTGTTATATATTTAAAATTTTTTTTTTTAACCAAAAGTTTTATAAGTTTTCAGTTTTCTTTTTCTTTATGTAAGCCAAAGTATTGAATTTTTCAGGCTGTAAAATAAGTATTATTAAATGTAATCATCTTAACAAACAAACTAAAATTAAACATGTAAGTCTTTAAATTATTACCCAAAAAATATCTAAACTTACCAAAAAAAACGAGGAAATACAATTTCAATTTAATTAATGCAAAAAGTCGACCAAAAAAGTTTCAAATAACAGGCCCACTAATTCATTAGCCCAAAAGCATACATTTTTTCTTGTTTTGGGACTAAAAAGGAAAAGGAAAAATAAATCTTTTTGGGACCGAGCCCAAAATCAAACCCACGAAAAGCTCGCGAGCATCTGCCTTGATTGTCCTTGATGGATGGATGGATGGATGGATGGTTGGACGCAATGGATGGATGATGGACGTTCCAGCAGCCGCAGGAACCACTCATAATGGCGAGTGAAGGGTGGTGGTGCGGCGCTAAAAGCAAATGACAATCAGCGGAGAGAGCGGCAAACATTTAACAAAAAGACAAGAAACAAAGTTTAAAATCTAAAAAAAAATCCAAGAACGGTGGCACATTGCAATTTTCATGCAAACAAACAAATAAGCCCAGAGAACCACCCACCACCACCCAACGTATGGCCTTCCCTTTCGCACCGCTTTGTTTGCTCCCACCACCCAACCAACCCAAACCTTCTGTCTGTCTGACTGACTGCGAGTGTGTGTGTGAGTGTGCGAGTTCGTTTCCAACATTTCAATCAACGCTCGAGTGAAATGTGAAAAAAATCATAATAAAAGCAAGGATAATATGGCAAGCGAGTGGTTCGGCGGGTGCGGGTGGGTGGGTGTTTGGTGCGGAGGAAGCGGTGCCGCCGCCCAAGCGGAAATGGATGCGCATCACAAAAGTGGCACAAATTGTGTGGCATGTGTGAGACGTTGCATGCAGCTATAGAAGAAAAACAAGATGTTGTGGTCTTAAATTTAAAAAAAAACCAAACTTATGATAAAAAAAAATTGTAAATTTAAGTTAATAACTTGGCTTTAGGTTCGAATATTTCCGGATTAGTTAGTCTTATCAACGATCTTAGGGATGGGAAATCCATTTATGCGCGAGTCCACCCACACTCGGGTGAAAGGTAAATGAAAATGTGGTATTCAAAAAGAATGCAACAAAAAAATTATGCGAATATTTCAGGATCAGATAGTCTTATCAACGATCTTAGGGATGTAAAATCCATTTAAGCTCGAATCGTAAAGTGAAAGGAAATGTGGTATTCAAAAAGTATGCAACAAAAAAACTAATATTGAAATCTTCAATTGAAAAGTAAAAGAAAATGTGGTATTCAAAATGTATTCAACAATTTGTAATTTTCTTCCCTTGGGCGCAGTTTTTTCCACCCGATCGAGAGGTTGAATTTAGTTAAAATTTTACTCCTTTCCTCCACCTGAAAATGCCAACTTTTGGGTGGAGATTTCGCTTCTCCGCTGCAACAGCCGCTGTTACACGCCGTAGAACCAAGTCCCTTTCCCGAATGGATTGCCATAACAACCGTTAACCGAGATACATTTAAAATCTCGAGTCCAACCAAAAATTTAAAAAAAAAGAAGAGTGGAAGGGAAATGCGACGACCAGAACCAAATCCAAAGTGTAAACATTCACAGCCTCCGTTTGGCGAGGGAAAATGGTTCGGTGTGTGTGTGTGTGGTTACGGCGAATGCCAGCTAGACAATGCTCAATGCCCAACCCACAAAAACCCCTTAACCACACCCAAACTCCCTGGACAGCAACAGCTTCCTTCCTTCCGCTGTGACGTTTGATGTGCAGCCATGGGAGCTTTATATTTTTTTCGAAAAATACTGCGAGTGGGTGGCGAACACGCAACCAACACACGTTGGCAAACGCTAACAACTACTGCGAAAAAATACGAACCAAAAAATGCGGTATTTATTTCAAACAAGCTCAGTACACAGAACGGAAAAAATAAAAGAAAATCAACTCACAAATAGCAACACGAGTTTTCCAAAGCTATTGCTCCGGATTCAGATTCCATTGCCGATGGCAAAATACACAGACAACAAATATTAGTTCCATTTTCAATAAATAAATGTTTAAGGACCCAGGTTCAATTCCACTTTAAAACATGATTTCTTTTTTAATAATTATTATTTAAGTTTAAAGGGTTAATCTTCAGTTGAATGTTCATCTTTGGTTAAGATATGGTAAAAATATTCAATTGCATCAGTAAAACACAACAAATATTTGTTTGTTATATTTGGATTAAATGTTTACGGACCCAGGTTCAATTCCACTTTAAAACATGATTTTTTCCTTTTTTTTCATTATTAGTTAAGTTTAAGGACTCAACATCAGTGGAATGTTTATCTTGCTTTAGATATAGTAAAAATATTTAATTTCATTTGTAAAACACGATCTCCACTTATTCTTCAGCAATAATAAAACATTTTCTTTCAGTGCTCTGGCCACACAGACACACGATGCCATTGCTTGGCAACAGCTTGTGGGGAGGTGTCGCTAATGAAGTCGCAAACAGTCGGTGGCAGCAAAAAAATTAAGCAAAGAAAGCAACGCAACGCTCTACATATATCCAACCGCATCCGCATGCCTTCATTGTAATAGAAATTATAAGCTTAGCCGCCTCCAACTCATGCAACCCATCGCCCCCCACTCCCCTCGTCGAGCTGTCGTTTTAGCAACACGTTGCCCATAGCCAAGGACTGCACCATCTATTGTTCCAATGGCAACATCCGCCAGAGGATAGTAATTGAAAACGGGCAACGTTGCTCTAGAAATATTTAAAAAAAGTTCAAACATTTAGCATGGTAATATATATAACACATCTAAGACCTATTCTAAATACTGCACTAAAGAAAATAATGTCTTCTTTTAACAAATTTAAGTGTTGAAGGACGTTTGACATCGATTTCAGGATCACTATGAAGTTATACATTTATTTAAGTATGTAAATCCTATTAAACATTTTTATTTAAAAAATCTCATTAAATAAACATCAATATCACAATATCATACTTACACTTTAAATCAAACTTTTCTACACAATTAATTCCATGTTGCTCCATTATAATCGATTTTGAAAATGCCCCACGTCGGGCGCCAATATCATCAACATCATAATATATCATATATATCAATATCATAATATTTCATTTTGAAAGCTAACTTTTCTACACAATTCCGTTTTGCTCCATTATAATCGATTTATAAAAAACCCCACGTCGGGCGCCAATAAATGCTTCAATGCTCGAAAATGCAAGTGTAATCGATTTCCGATAACCATACGATCTTACCTGCCTGAAATGTGGCAACTCTGCAACAAGCGGAAGCGATCAACCCATGGACCAATGGGCTTACGTCTAGCTCTATTTTTTGTCCTCTTTGCAAAGGTAAAATCCTTTCTTCGAGGGTGGTTTCCATTAACACTTTCGCACTGTTGCTGGTGATGTTGCTACTGCTACAGCCGATGTTGCTGCTGCGCACCACCAATGCCACAGCGACTGGGGCGCACCACCACCCACCCAGCGAACCACCGCTTTGGCTCTGCTGACGCTCTGCTTACGCCTCGTTTCATTTACAACAATTCATAATTTTAAAATCGCAACGAACTCGCCTCGTCCTGGTTTCTGGTACTCGGTCTCTGTTTTTCTGTTTCTGTTTCTGTCTCGGCCTCAGGACTCGTTGGATGCTGCTCTGCTTTAGTGCTGCTGCTGCCGCTGCTGCCGCTGCTGGCACTCATTTCATTTGATTTTTAACTGTCATCGACGCCAGTTCAGACCGTTAGCAACGCGTTTTCCACTTTCCGCTTTCTCGTGCTTATATTATTTAAATATTTTTTTAAAGTGAATACGAAATAAGTTAAAACATTTGGAAAAATCATAGGTGAGAAAAAAGATCCGCTAGGAGGATCGGAATTAGAAAGTGTTAAAACAAGAAAATACTTGTGAGATTGAAATATTATAATTGTGATAACAAATGAACAGTTTTTGATAAAGTCAAAAGCATATTTTAATTGGAGAGTATTCATTAATTCCCTTGATTAAAAGGAATCTCGTCATGAGTAAGGTTTAATCAGAACTTATAATAACTTATAATAAATCAGAAGAATTATGGTACTGAAGGTTCATGTTTTGTCAACACATTAGATCCAAATGATCTGCTTGGAACGGTGTATTAATCAACATCCAACAATAAATCCACTCCGCATCAGTCCTCCCGCATAAGCTAACCAATCGTCGCTGTTAAAATTATTTACCCATAACCTATACGCATCCAAGGGTTGCACTTTACACTCACCGCTTTTTCCAAAAAACTCGGATCAATCCACATGGAGAACCTGTCAAAAAGGGTTCAAACCAAATTCGATTTGGGCAAAGTTGCAAATGGAATTTTGTCAAATTTTCGGGCGACGCACACGGATACAGAGATACGGACAACGTACAACGGACAGCAGACAAAGTTCCGGATGCGGGGCAGGGGTGTGGAGTCTGGGGTCTGTCTGCCGCAAACGACACACATGGCCAGAGAGCCACAAGTGGCACATTATTTTAATTCGCAGTCAAACGCTGTAACGTTAACACCACAACGACATGTCACCAACAAACCAACAAGTTCATTTGTCTGCATATGTGCGTGTGTGTGAATGAGCGGGGTGGGTTTGGGTTAAGCACAGGACAGGAACAGCACCCTCAGCGGGCAAGGGTTAAAAATGTGATTTATTTTTGCTTAGTCAGTGATCGTCAACGAGAACGATTCACATATAAACAGTTCCATAATAAAATTACCCAAAAATCTTTATTTTAGTTATTCACTTTTATAATATTGTTTTGCATATTAACGACCTAAGTTAATTTGCTTTACAAGTGTAAAGTGGGCGCCAGTAAAACTCTTTAAGTAGTAAGAACATAAAATTGTAGTTATGATTTTATTAAAGACTTAATAATGCCCCACGTTGGGCGTCAATAAAACTCTTTACGTAGTAACCTTAATAATTTGTAGTTATGATTTTATTAAAGACTTAGTAATGCCCCACGTTGGGCGCCAAATGTAGCTTACTTCGCTTTACAATAATAGGTAATTATTTTAAAACCCATTGTAAAGCCCCACGTTGGGCGACAATAACCAGATACATCCAGCTTTAGCCAGATTATGGCCAGGCCTGAAACTCACTCAAAAGTGAACCCAGACTTCGTTCAGGGTTGCTCACCAGGTGAGCCCGCAAGGGGTTGCTTGCCAACTCCACATGGAGCGGGGGGAGATGAACTCCAGGAGGATTTCAGAGTGGCGTGGACAACTTATCGCTGTTTGATATGCTGTAATTATGTTATAAGGTTGCCCAGCCCAAGTGCCAGTTAAGTGTATGCTTGCAAGGGTTGCCCGCAATCCCAGTCGGGGGTGGCTTGGATTCAACTTCGATGATGCGACATCAATCAGCTGGGTAGCTGCCTCGAGTGGATGTGGAGTGGAGTGAATGGTTCACCACCCCGGGGGAATCGCTGAGGGATTACTCTTTACTCTGGTTTTAATTGCCGTGCTGTTTGGCAAGGCGAAAAATAAAAGTATAAGTGAAAAAAACTTGCCAAGAATTATGCAAAAGTTAGTTCGCAGCTTATTCGCCAGACGAAAGACAAACAAAAGTGTGGACCAAGCCGCGATGCACTTTGCGCATTAATCTCAGCTCCATTCTTAGTTCTCGGACTTATTCGCAGCTGCAAAAGTTGTCCACAAACTTGGGCGTGGGCCATAAAAGAAAGTTCTCCGACAGCTGCTGATTGAATATTAAAATGCTGCCAGTTACTCTTTAGCGCCACCACAACCGCCCAACCCCCACAGAAAAATTTTGAAACTGGCAATTAAAGCCCTGCCCGGCATCAATCAGTGGCGGGGAAATCAACGGAATTTCCCAACGCCCACAGCCACACCCATCGCGCCTTAATTAGCATAATCTAATTTCAACTTTGTCGCAAAAATTCCACCCATCCCCCCGCCCCAAAAAAACATTTTTTACCTCACCCGAACGACGGCTGCCAAAAAATGCAAATCAACATCTCCTTCTCCTCCAAAAATCTCCCCAATTCATATATTCCTTTTGCGACAGTTAAAAACTTTATATATTTTTACAACGAAATGAAAAAACAATAAAAATAAAAAATTCCACAAATCCAACAGGGAACAACAGAAAAACCAGAAGGAATGCAAATGAATGTTACGAGAAAACGTATGAAAGATGGGAATACCTGGTATTTTTCATTTTTTCAATGGGTAACTAGTAAAAGAGTTTTGAAATGAATGTAAATCTTATTTCGTAATATTCTACTGAAACATTTGATTCCAATAAAGGTATCATAAACATATAATTTAGATATTGTATAATGTAAAATTGATACTGGAAATCGTATATCTTTCGTTTTATCTTTCTTTAAAAATATTGCAAGGCCAAAAGGACTGGAAAATATTTTGGAACAACATATTTCAAGTTCGGGGAGGGATAAATCTCCCCACTAGGTTAAAAAAGTGAAAGGAAATGTGGTTTTCAAATAGTATGCAACCAAAAAAAATTAGAATAAATCTTTCTACTTGTTTGAAAAGTAAAAGAAAATGTGGTTTTCAAAAAGTATGGAACCAAAAATGAGTATATATCCCTCTATTTCTTTGAAAAGTAAAAGCAAATGTGGTTTTCAAAAAGTATGCAACCAAAAATGAGTATATATCCCTCTATTTCTTTGAAAAGTAAAAGCAAATGTGGTTTTCAAAAAGTATGCAACCAAAAATGAGTATAAATCCCTCTACTTCTTTGAAAAGTAAACGCAAATGTAGTTTTCAAAAAGTATGCAACCAAAAATTCGATGTGAAATCACCCCCACTAGTCCAAACTGCCGCACTTCGATCATTATTCACAAAATTTTGATTCGCTGATATGCCCTTTCAGCTTTTTAAAGGGTATTCGGTAACAGGCGTCGGCTGTGGCTTGTTAAAAACTTTTTAAATGCGAAAATGAAAGAGCAACAAGGCAATGGAGTTCTGGGGCGGGGCTTCAATGAGTGCTACACTGTTCGTGGTTAGAATTGACAGGCACACGGGCTGCACAGGATACAAGCAGCCAGGACACGGCGTCAAGTGCCTCAACAGTTTGGCAACACAACAATTGAGTTTGTCCTCGAATGTTCGCGGAAATGGAGGCGAGGCGGCAAAGGGGTGGGTGTCGTCTGATTGTGGGTGTGGCGGTGTCCCTGCTGTTGAAACATTTAATTTACTGGAATTTGGCGCGATGTGTGTAAGCTTATTAACAGCTCGGGGGATTTCGAAGCGAACGAAAAAACTGTGGAAATTGGTGGAGTGGGAAATGGGGACTTTATCGCCTGTTTTTCTATGCAAATTCCAACATGTTTTCGGGGAACGGGCACAGATGTTGGCTTAATAAAGTTATAATAAAGGTAGCTTAGCGGTGTGGCAGCTGTGGAACAATGGATTCGATGCTCATGGAAGTTATTCTATTACAGTTTCAGTGACTATGGATCTATTGGTGATTTAATAATGAAGAGCAGTTGCTTGGGTTGTGGGATAATCTGGAAAAATAAAAGGAATTGAGAAATTGGAAAAAGTGTCTAAAAGTAGGCAATGTTCAATTTTTAAGACAGAAGTGATATTTCAAAAGGAATTCACTGCATACTTTTAGGAGCATTTAGTTTTGATTTCAAAACTCTAGATATATATATCTAGAAATAGATTTGAAGCACTCAAGTTATTTTTACTATACCTTAGATTTGGGAAATCACTTAGGTGTCTAAAAGTATTTTTAACACAAAAGTGGGAATTTATTGCATACTCTAGGCACATATATTTGTGATTTCAAAACTCTAGAAATATCTGTTTCTTCCGTTTCTGTTTAAATTGCCCAAAATAATGTTTTATTTTCCATAAGCGTATTTCAATCTTTTAATTATTATTTAAGACACTCAAGTTCCTTTAACCACTCCTTAGATTTCCCTGCCAAACAAGAAAACTCACATTTCCCTTGGAGAAAGCAAACAGAAAATGCAGATTTAATTGTCCCCTGGGTAATGGAAAGGCGGTAGCATGGAAAAGGCGGGGGAAAGCCAGTTGGTCCAAGACAATGCAAATATATATATATATATATATATATCACTGTACAAATATAAATCTCAAGTGATTTAGCCAACGTCTTTTGTGTGTGTGTTTTATCCATTTTACCCCTTCTACTTTTCTCTCTAACAGCAGGAGCAGCAGGATGAAGGATAGCAACAGCAGCACCGGCAGCAGCAGCAACATCTCGTCGAGCAACACAGCAGGGATGCCATGCTCCGCCGGCGGAGGAGCGGTGACGACAGCAGCAGCAGCTGGAGGAGGAGGAGGGGCAGCCACTGGCAGTGCCACGCCCAGTGCGCCAAGTACGCCCACAACGGCAGCAGCGGCGGCGGCAGTAAGTGCTGCAGACCCCTCAGCAGCAACACCGCAAAATCCACAGCAACGCAGCAAGAGTAACATCCACGAGCTGCGGAATCAGGACTACGTCAGTCGCTTGATGGCCGCCACTCCCCCGTACTTGTACTCCGCACCCGTGGGTCCAAACAATTTCTTCTTCAGCGATATGCTGCGCTCCCTGGTGCAGGCGCGTAACAATGAGACGGCGCGGGTGTTGCAACTGCAGCAGCAACAGCAGCAGCAGCAGCAGCAGCAACAGCAGCAGCAGGCGCAGCAGCAACACCAAGCGGCGCTGGTAAGAAGGCCAAGGAAGCGATCCTGGTCGCATCGTCCCTACTACGAGCAATTGCGCGAGCGTCGCGATGCCGAGGAGAAGCAACAGCAGCAGCAACATCAGCAACTTCAGCAGCAACACCATCAGCAGCAGCAGCAGCAACATCACCAGCAACATCAGCAACTGGCACCGGAGAAGCCACTGGAGCTCACGAACAAGGCAATAACGCCCTATGGCTATGCCAAACTGGAGGCCAAGCCAACGATTACACCAGCGGCAGCCACGACAACAGCAACAGCACCGCCCAGCAGCAGCACCACCACCAATGGCAACAAGACGGGCGGTGGCCTGGTGGATAGCAGCTTGCAGGATAACACACCGCCGGCTGCCTCGTTGCCGCCACAGGACTTGGTCCTGCCACCGCCACCGCCCGTCTGGTATCCACCACTCTACGCACCCTACGGCATCGATCCGCTGCACTTCTTCATCGATCTTCGGGTTTCGGGACACATCTACGATCGCAAGAAGGAGAATGTCTCCCCACTGTCCAGCAGCAACAATGCCACCATCGCCGAGGAGGGCTCACCTGGTTCGGGTTCCAGCTCGGGCGCCAGTGGTTCGGTCAGCAATTTGCTTAGCAAGCAGCGACATGGCTCCGCTTTCACCGTGCCCATTCCCAAGGCAGCGCAAAATGATGCGATTAATCTGTGCGCCAATGCGGCATCAGCCGTGGGAGGCAGCAGCTCCACATTGGGCAGCAAATTCGAGCACTATGCCAAGTACTATGATCTGGGCGAGACCAAGGAGAATCATCCATCTAGTACGGCGGCCAATCTCTCGGCGGCCGCTGCTGCCGCCGCTGCGGCTGCCAATCTATCGAAATCGGGCGCCAGCTATATGTTGCAACATCTGCCGCGACTCTACAGCCAGTTTGCCGCCCATCAGGCGCAGGTTCAGAGCGGCCAGGATGCGGATGCGAAGTCGGAGTCCGCCTCGGTGACGGCTTCGCTGTCGGCGCCCGATCTCTGCGATGAGGATTCGCTGGGACGGCACTCCAGTGACACTGGGAACGGCGGCTTGGAGGGCAACGGCGGTGGCCAGGGCAACAACTGTGACATCGATGTGGAGATCATTGACTCCATCAAGTATCGCACGGATGGCGAGAGCAGTCGCTGCTCCAGCAACGATGAGGCCTCCATCACACAAATCGATTGAGGGTGGGGCTGCAAGTAAATTGAATATTTTATGAATAAAGTTAATGTGTCTACATAATACAGTGTAAAGATTTATGATTGATGGGAAATTGTGGTTATTTAATGGGCCAAGGTGAGTTTCAAAGTGTAGAAAAGCAAGATCTATCAAAAAGCACAAATATTTATAAAATATTTTGTAAAGGTGCTTAAAAGTATGCAATGAAAAAGTGTTTTTCTTTAGGATTGCCTTAGGATTGTATAAAATAATGTAGCACACTTTTCGGCACATCTTTAGATAAGATTTATAGAAAATCAAGATCTATTAAAAACCACAAATATTCTGCAAAAGTGCTTAAAAGTATGCAATGAAAATAACGTATTTTCCTTTAGGATTGCCATAGGAGTTTTGTATAAAATAATTTAGCATACTTTTCGGCACCTCTTAGATATTTCTGATTGATATGATTAATTGTATTTTTTTTTTTAATTTTTTACGTTCTTGAATGATGTACAAACAGGAAAAGCGCCGTTTTCTCATCCCCACAAGAATTTGCAGCGGGAAAAGTAATTTCGTAAATCATTTGACGCCGTCGTCGTCGTAGTCGCTTGTTGTTGCTGCCTCAAGGCATTTTTTAAATGTCGTCGCATCGCGAGTACCCACGTTGGGCGCCAAAATAAAAAAGGACCGCCCACCATACCGCCACAGAGCATTACACGCCTGACTACGCTTTGTGTAAATTAAAACTGCTGCCGGCTGCTGGCTGACGATGACAACGCCCCCCAATTCCTTTGCATTGCGCTCTCTCCTTTTTTTCCATTTTTTCTTTTTTTTTTGTTTCATTTGAGCCCCACAGGATATTAATTTTTACACCATTCATTGATTTTGTTTGCCACCCGGTTGCTTAATGAACACATGCAGTGCAAAATCGACTTGTGCGTTCGCCAGGCTCGTTTCCGTTTCCGCTTTTATTTATGCATGTTGCTTCTTGTTTTTTTTTATACCCCGAACATTGTTATCAAACGTATGGATTTCCATGAGTTTGCAAATTTCTGCACATTGAGGCAGAAAAAGTGCACCGGCAGCCAATCAAAGCAGCAGTGAACACACAAAAAACAAAAATAATAAGTACAGTCTGAACCAAAAGCTGTCGATAAAAAATTTGCATGAAATGTTAGAGGGAGAGAGGGAGATAGCAAAGTGAAGTTGGCATCATCGTCATCATCATTGTGTAATCAAAGTAAGTAGCAAGAGGAGATGGCGGCGAAATTGAAATTCAACCTAATTGCAGGAAATTTATAACTCAACTTAACAGCTGACAGATTTTTCCCTTTTCGCTGCCGCGAGGGGCGCTCTATCTGGTTCGAGAAGGGTCCTGTCAGAGGACTACTTGCGTACTTTTGTTATCCTCTCGAATTCATAAATCTTGGC
Organism: Drosophila mimetica; assembly: GCA_037075245.1. Taxonomy (NCBI): domain Eukaryota; kingdom Metazoa; phylum Arthropoda; class Insecta; order Diptera; family Drosophilidae; genus Drosophila; species Drosophila mimetica. Next base: position 10,247,691 of record JBAMCH010000005.1, read on the forward strand.
AGACGCTCATAATTCATGCAACAGTCGACAATTGGCAGCGGTTTCCACTCAAAAAGACGATGGGGATGGATTTCCGAGCATCGCAATAAGCTCAACTTGCGGCTGAAAACAAATTTCACCAATGACAAGACGGGCTAACTGGTAACCGAACCAAAAAAAAAAAAAACCGGGAATGTTATAAGAAAAACCGAAGGAGATGCGATGAAAATCCTTCGCTTAAGGGTGGCGCTTGGGGTGGCGTACTTCTTCGCAAACAAACAATGAATGCAGCTTATCCCAAGGGGACAAAAAGTACTTGGGCGTGTTGACATCTTAAAGCTTTCCCCTTAATTGATAGATTTGATGGTTTAAAACGCAGGGGAAGGAAAGAAGACCAGGAAAAGGCTTATTACTTAAGCTGAGTTAGGGGTAATCTAAAAAGAAGTATTTTAAAGACTATTAAGTTTTCAATTTTTTTGGAATAAACCCAGAATTTAGGGAAATTAAGTTTGTTAATTTGTTATTTAAATAAAAATATTAATAATTTAAATATAAATATTACTTGTTTAAATTTAGGATTCTATTTTTTTTAATATAACACAATTTCACAATTACGCATGTAATTTTCAAATTTATTTTAAACTTACCTAAATTTATAATTTCTGAAATTGTGTTATATTAAAAAAAATAGAATCCTAAATTTAAACAAGTAATATTTATATTTAAATTATTAATATTTTTATTTAAATAAGAAATACGGTTTAAAATCTTTACGAACGCATATATTTTTGAAATTAATTTTAAACTTAATTAAATATATAATTTCTAAAATTGTGCTATATTTTCGAAAAATATAATCCTAAATTAAAACGTGTAATATTTATAATAATAATAATATTTATAATATTTTGAAATACTATAAAGAGAAACCGTTAAAAAATTCTTAGGTGTGGCGCCATCTATGGGATGGAAAACGTTAACCAATGCTGCCAATCGTAACATTTCCCGACATGGGCAGCATTCATTTGGCGCGCTTTGGGATTTTTCCTGTGCCACTGCAAAGCCACTCTAAATTCGTATTTGTTTATGTTTATTATGCTACCCCCAACATTGGAACTGTAAGAGGGAGCACGTGTGTAAACTATTACTATGGAAAGACTAAACTTTTGGTAATATCATTACAGGCCAATGGATGGGGAAGACGGCGAAGACGTGAAACCCTTGCTGGTACCAGAGGTGTACGGAGTATCAGACTGCAAAAGTGATAAAGCGAAGGAAGATCGAGTTCCCGAAATCAAGACGGAAGTAAACCCAGAAGAATCCCCAGAAAGTAACGATGCCTATAGAGAGCAAATCTCCGAATGCGCCGTGAAGAACGAGCCCCTTGAAGAGGACCCGTTGGAAGATGACCCTTTTGGAGATCTAGAGGACTACGATATAAACGATTTCGATTCTCAGGTGAAAATCGAAGAAACTGAAGATGATCTACTGGGTGAAAAACCCTTCAAGTGTTTTCACTGCTCGCAAACCTATAGAACTTTGCGGTGTCTGACGGTCCACCTGCAAAATCACCCCGGAAAAGATGTCTACAAGTGCTACGGTTGCCCAAAGACCTTTCCCGAACTTGGCAAGCTCAAGAGGCACTGGTCTACGCACACCAGGCCGCACGAGTGTCCCACATGCGGAAAGAAGTTCGGAGACAGTGGGAATTTTCGCAAGCACATAGAAACGCAACATGTGCGTAAACCGTTGGGAAATATACCAGTTAGCTGCAGTCTCTGCGAGAGGGTTTTCCGTAATAGCACCAGTCTGAAGCGACACATGCACACGCATGCCGTGGACCTGCCCTTCAAGTGCGACCAGTGCCCCAGGACCTTTGCCACTGCCGCGTTTCTCAGACGGCACATTGCAGTGGTGCATTTGGAGGCAGAAGAACGACCCTATAAGTGCCCGCAATGCCCAAAGGGTTTCTTCATGGCTCACAGTTATAATCGACATCTTATCTGGCATGATACAGAAACGGAACGCTTTAAGTGTTCCCAATGCTCAAAGGTTTACAAAAGGAAGGGTCCGTACACTATGCACTTGAAAGGACACTCTAAAGACCTCAAAGAACAAGAGTCAAAGGAACCAGAATTAAAAAAACCAGAGTTAAAAAATGAAGAGTTCAAAACCCAAGAGTTAAAGAAACCAGAGTTCAAGGAACAAGAGTTAAAAGATCAAGAGTTCAAATGTCACCTATGTCCGAAGACTTATGCGCAAGAAAAACTTTATAACATACACTTGAGGTATCATCAAAAGAAACAGAAATCAACGAAAAATCCATCTTAAAATCGGTATTATTATCGATTTTCTACCAATAAAAAAACGAGTATTTTGGCCAGAACAATGGAAATAATTGTCTTAATATGGAATGGAATACCTACCTGAACTCGTAGTTAACTTGGAATCCACCTAGAATTTTATTTTTTTGAAATTTTTCGCAAAAAACGTTTTTTACACTTTAAAAAAAAACTGTACCATACAAAAAATTTAAAGTACCCATTTCTTATTCAGGGAGATGTACCTTAACCGGAAATCACTGTTTCATAAAGTGCGTATTTCATCAATTTTTTTTTGTAAACCCGTGTTATTAGGTTGTTATCTGCTCAGAACAGTTCGCCGTTTTAATTTAAGACCATTTTTGCAAAAATAAGAGCAAAAACAAATTATTGGAAAAATCAAATTTTTGCCAAAAATCGAAGTTGTCATTTTACGCCAATAAAAAAGTCAGTATTTTTGCTATAATAATGTAAATATTTACCCAAATATGGAGTGTGATACCTTCCTGAACTCGTAGTTAAATTCTCTATAACTTGGCATTTTAGGAAAAAATTTTATTTTTTGAAAATTCTTTTCAAAAAATTGTGATGCTACCCCTTATAAAAAATTAAAAAAAAAGGAAAATTTTTTCATTTTCTTAAATCAGCCGGAGAGTGCACTTATATTAATTATTAGGTTGTTATCTGCTCAGAACAGTTCGCCGTTTTAATTTAAGACCATTTTTGCAAAAATAAGAGCAAAAACAAATTATTGGAAAAATCAAATTTTTGCCAAAAATCGAAGCTGTCATTTTACGCCAATAAAAAAGTTCGTATTTTTGCTATAATAATGTAGGGGAGTGTAGGGTAGGGTGACGAACGATTCGTTTTTTGAATGTAACTTTTCTAAAAATCCATATTTTTTTAAAGTGTAAAAGCAGAAAGTTGCTGACATCTACTGAAAACATTTCTGTAAAATTTGGATTCCAAATTCCAACGGAGCTAAATTCTACAGCGTTTGGAGTAAACCATCTTTTTTTTGCACTTTAAAAAGTTGTAGGGTAATGTGACGAACGATTTGTTTTTTAATGTAACTTCCTCAAAAATCAATATTTTTTAAAAGTGTAAAAGCAGAAAGTTGCTGACATCTACTGAGCATATTTCTGCAAAATTAGGAGTCGAAATTCCAACGGTGCTAAATCCTGCAGCGTTTGGCGTGAACCATCCTTTTTGCACTTTCAAAAGTGTCAGATAAGGTGACGAACTGATGAATACACAATTAAACTCGATGCAGATGTTTAAAACAATACGAAAAAGCAATAAAACTGAAGCAGTTAATGTTATCTGGTAATATTATATGTCTTTTTAACAAAATCAACGATAACAATTCAAATTCTTGAATAAAAAAAGAGCATCACAATACCCTACAAAAAGTTCGTCACGATACCCTACAAGGTAGACTTGAAGCAAACACGGTGTCACTCTCAAACGGCGCAAAAGAAAAAAACGCGAAGTACCAAAAACTGTTGATAAAGATCTCATTTATATGTGCAAATACTTAGCTGATTTTATTTTCCACTCATCTTCGCTCTGGCACTGCTGAAACACAAGTAAATTGAAAAGCTTTTCTAGTTTGGGCACCACATTTTAAGCGAAAATTACCTCACAAAAAAATTACCGGACTTCTTATAAATATTACTATAAATACATTGTCAACACGATAAGGGGAGACGACTACATTTATTTGGAATTTTTGTTGTGACGTCATAAATGAGATTCGACGAGTTCGTCACATTACCCTACACTCCCCTAAATATTTATCCAAATATGGAGTGTGATAACTTCCTGAACTCGTAGTTAAATTCTCTATAACTTGGCATTTCTAGGAAAAAATTTTATATTTTGAAAAATTTTTTCAAAAAATTTTGATGCTACCCCTTATGAGAAATTCAAAAATTTGAAAATTTTTTAAATTTCTCAAATCAGCAGGAAAATGCACTGATATTAATAATCAGGTTGTTATCTGTCCAGAACAGTTCGCCGTTTTAATTTTGGATCATTTTTCCAAAAATGAAAGCAAAACAAAATTTGACAAAAAATCAAATTTTTGCAAAAAATCTAAATGTTTATTTTTCGTCAATAAAAAAGTCAGTATTTTGGCTATAAAAATTAAAATAATTTTCCGAATACGGAATGGCATACCTTCCCGAACTCGTAGTTAAATTCCCTATAACTTGGCACTTCAGGTCACAAAATTTATTTTTTTGAAATTTTTTTCAAAAATTTGAAAATTTCCTATATCAGGCGGAAAGTGTACTAATATTAATTATCAGGTTGTTATCTGTTCAGAACAGTTCGCCGTTTTAATTTTGGATCATTTTTGCTAAAATGGGAGCAAAAAAAAATTTGACAAAAAATCAAATTTTTGCCAAAAATCGAAATTTTTATTTTTCGTCAATAAAAATGAAAATAATTGTCAGAATACGGAATGGCATACCTTCCCTAATGAACACTAGATCTTAAGTGTTACCATGTATGGACAATAGAAATGTACTGAAATGTTAAGTTTTTGATAATAAAAAAAGCTTTTAGTCCTATAAACAATAATATTATTTTCTGAACTTTCAAAGAGATAACATAATCCTGCCATAATATTTGTAGTTGCCGTTTCAACATTTTAAAGAAAAACACCACCATAAATGTTTTATCATTGTTTTGTATGTAGGTACACAAGTTTATTCACTAATACATTAGTTTAATATTAATTTAGATAAAAAAAAACAAATGCATAACAAACATTTAACAGAGTTCTCTTATATTTTTTCCTAAGCTTTTTCTGGTTTTTGTGTGTGTGTTCTCCTTTCTTAAATTTTCATTTCTTTTTTGTTTTACATCGATCTATTAGTTTACATCGAACCATATATGCATCTAAGTATGTATATATCTGTGTAAATTGTACTTGGCTCACTTGCAAATTGTTAGTGCACCGTGCTTGGCCAAAATCCATCGACTCGTCGCGGATTTATCTTATAGCATAACAACATTAAACATCTATAAAAAGTGTTTCGTACAGTAAATTTAATTTAACTATGCCACGCCCCGTGTGTGGGCGGGTGAATATTTCATTTTAATATATATATATATATTTAGTTTTATACATACGCAACTATACCGAATTAAGTTTACGCTTTAGTTATAGATTTACGGGTGTTTTCATGTGTGTAGTATGTGTGTGTATGTAGTTGGTAACAGTCTTTTATCACGTTTAGTTTGGGCTATGCGCATTACGCACAACGTATGGTACATAGGTTTATATATATATATATAGTAAATTTAATGTATATTACGATTTAGCCTAATAATTGTTAATTCCTCCCATTTATGCTAATCATTATCCTGCGTCGGTGTGCGACTCTCAGAGTTTGTTTCCGTTTCCGCGTTTCGCGCCATCGATTTATGACGATTTTTCTATTAATATTTGTTCTACTTTTTGGGAATTAAAATTCTTTCTTTAAAGAAACAGTGAAAAAAATTAAACTCATTTTCAAAAACATAACAAATCTTTTTTTTTCAACATTTAAAAGGAAACCGGAAACGGAAAGAACTTTACTTTACACTGGTAACTATCTCTACATGCATGTAAAAGTTCTCTCTACTTGGTACATGGAGTTAAAAACAACAACAAACTGAATGAACAGAGTGTGTGTGTGTGTGCGTGTGTTTTGTGGGCGGGGCATCTAAAGTATGTTTGTCTCAGGCTCACTCATAGGTTGGGGGTTAGCGGTTATCTATCCGTAGCTACAGCAGTTACCCATTAACCGCTGGTTAAACATTAACCATTAGTTTAACAATTGGCTTTCCTCTAACTTAATATGCGCTCCTTATTTGGGACACTATGCGTTTTTGGGACTTGAGCTGGCTGCCAGGACAGTAGTTATCACATCGATGAAACCCTTCAGTCGAGAGCCCATCCCGCTCTCTCTATCTCTCGATCTCTCTAGTCCTGGTCCTCCTCCGGATTTCGATCCGACTCCGATGACTTCCGGTTGCCGGACTTGTTCTGCAACTGCACCTCGTACTCGCTCTTGATGTTCACATACAGCTCACTTTGTTTCTGGTGCTCTTGCTGCAATGGCATCAGAAAGTACAGTCATTATAATTTTGCTAAGCAGAAGAGATCTAAGAAGAGATCTCGATTCAAGAATTCGTATTCTCGCTGTATCGAGAATCGAATCTACTTAAAATCAAGACGAAAGCACTCTTATTTTACTTTAATTAAAAAGTAGTTTGAATTTCCAAGAAGAGAAATCGATTCAAGGATTCGCCCTCTCTTCTGAATCGAGAAGAAACGTTCTTTAAATCAAGACGAAAGCATTCTTATTTTACTTTAATTAAAAAGTAGCTTGAAAATCCAACTCATGATATGTTTAGCTTACCATGATCTCATTGAATCGCTGATTGGCATGGGGCAACTCGTAACGCTGGCTTTGTTCCCGCAAATTCCTAGCCACATTGAGTTGTTGGGTCAGATTTCGTCCGATTTGGTCCAAAGAAGTATGCAGCACGTGCTCGATCTCTGCGGGGAAATAAATCAAGGTTTTTAGTATCCACATGTTATACTATGTTTATACTATCAGAGTCAGGATTTCTCGAAGCGTGAAATAAAAAAAAAACGCTGTTAATGGGACACAGCCAAAATTTATTTTATTCACTCTCAGCTGGTAATGATGCCGGACCGATAAAAAATTTATGTGACTCGCGTCATAACTGATTACTTTTTTAAAAAAAAGTTGTGAAAAGTGCAATTGTTCTAGTGGTATAATTAAAATATAACATACAAAAATTATAGTTTTTTTTTTAATGCCCTCGAGTGGATAAATAAAGAAAGAGAAAGACAATTTGATTATTTCTAGCGATCTGGCAACGTCAATAATTTAAACAGGGCTACCAGAGCTGCGCACCACCAAACACCGTATTAGTTAGAAAGTTTTCCCCAAGAATTATCTATATTTAACCATCACTTAATCGGCAGTTAACCATTGTGTGCTCTTTTTATTGCCCCCGAACTCACCAGTGCTGGGTATAAAACGCCGCTTGGCGATCTTCTCTTCCGTTTCGGCCAGAACAGTGCTGCTCCTCTTTAGGGTGGACCCAATAGCCTGGGCATCGGCCGTGGGTGGACCCTGACAGAAGTCGCAGGGCGAATGGGACTCGCTGCAGGTGCAACCGCCCAGGGGACAGGGTGATTTTGCCGCCGATCCATGGACACCGCGCAGATGCTTGGCCGCCGTCACGTTGACCACACTGATGCTCTTGGAAATCGAGGACTTTACGGAGGAGGTTTCGGGTGGTACGAGTGCCAGGGGCGGGGTCTTGGAGCTGCCCTGCCCGTGGGAGGATAATGCCGTCGAGTTGTGATGCGAACGACCGTGGTGACTGGTGTAGGGATCGCCGAACTCGGACATGCTGCGAGCCCCATCGTCCTGATCCTCATCATCGTCCTCGTCGTCATCCTCGTCCTCCGCCTCCTCATCCTCTTCGCCTCCCTCATCGTGGCCGCCATCCTCCCCGGTGGTCTTCTGCAGGTTCTGGATGAGCCGCAGCACAGCCTTCTCCAGCAGAGCCGGATGCTCGGAGGCCGGCACATCGACCGTGGACTGCGGTATCTGGGTGTTGATGATCACCGAGAACTTCTTCTTCATCTCCTGCACCCGCCGCTTGCCCTCCTCCTCGCCCAGCAGCGTGTTCACGCAGACGAACGAGTGCACCTTGTTCGTCTCCTTGTCGATCTCCAGATAGCCCTTCGATTGCAGGTAGATGATGTTGCCGTTTCGCGTGAATAGTCGGTAAGTGGACTCGCCATACGAACTATTGCAGTCGTACACTATAGGAGAAAAGCAGATAAGATGAGATCAGTAGCCATAGATAGTAGATAAATAGCATCAATTTCTTTATCATTGTTTTTACCTCAGACGAAATAAATTATAATTTAACAGAAACGAATTTAAAATAAAATAACTTTTTTAAAGGAATGTTAATGGTAAAGTCATAAAACAAAAATAATCGAAATTTTACTGGATTTAAAATAAAATTTTAGTGTATAACACTTGATGTCAAAATATAAATACAAAATAATCTTTTACTCTTAAAAAATATCAAAAATATCCCACAACATCGATGTTTAGTAAATTTTAAACCCATCGATAGTATCGGTAGTTGGCTATCGATTGTTTTGCAAACTAATGGTTTAATCATAGAACACAAATAATCAATATTTTACTGCATTTAATATGAAAGTTCAGTGTGTAACCCTGTTCCCAGAAATATAAATACAAAATAATCAAAATAAGAATAACCATCGATAGTATCGATAGTCGGCTATCGATTTTTTTGCAAACCAATCATATATCTCAACACTCACTTTGCCGCAGGGCCACGATCACCCAGCGCACATCATCGTTGTGCATAAAGGTGAACGGACTGAGATTGCGCACCTCCTCCGTCATGTAACCGGCCACGATGCCAATCCTCTGGTCACAGTCGATAATCCGACCGTCGATTAGATGGCGGGTCTTGTACTCCAGTGTGGCATCAATCAGCCGATTGGTGATCTTCGGCGGACGGATAATCCGGGCACAGGCTGTCAGAATCTAAAAGTAAAGTCAGGTATTATTGGCTTGATTTCAAGCATTTATAATTAAAGAGGTGTCGAAAAGTATGCTACGATTTAATCGAACTTCGTTAACCCCTTGGATGCATCCAGAATTTATCACAGCATACTTTTAGGCACACTTTTAGGTGATTTCATATCTCTTTAAAGATTTCAACGTACGATATCATTGCCGCTGATCGTATGCAGGGGTATGACATCGTCCCGACCGCGAGTCCTGCGGATTAACTGCAGATTGGAGCTGAAGTGATTGGATCGCACGCCGCGGGGAGCTTCGTCGCTGCGTCGAAAACAGCCATCGATCTTGACCACTTCGTAGGCGGTGGGTTCCGATCTGGGGCCCGCACGAGCCAACCTGAATATAACCGATGTTATGATTTGAGTGTGATGTAATAGTAATATGATAAGATATGATATGCTACCATAAGTGATAACATGATATGATGATGATGTGACCTCTCCACCCACCTCACTCGAAAGCTGCGTCTGTCCTCGCGCAACTTGCGATCGATGGCATCCTCCTCGGATTTGCTCCGCTGGCGCGGCTCACCCTCCGCATCCGAGTCGCCGTTGGCGTCGAAGAGGTTCTCCAGCTCCGTGGGAATCAGCTGCTGCTTGAGCATGTTCTGGTCCTCGGGATGGGTGATCTGCATGATGCTCTGGCCATACAAATCCGACTGGCAGTGGCCCAGGTGCTGCTCGATGCTGGCCGAGATCAGCAGGATGTGGCCGTGGCAGGTGAGCGTGAGGAAGAAGCTGTCCAGCATGTCCATCAGAGTGTCCGTGATCTGCGGTCGCTGCTGCATCAGGCTGTTGCCAAAGGCTAATAGGGGTTTCGAAGCTTGATTAGTTCTTGTCTATTTATAAAATATTTATAAAATATTTTGAAATCTATAACTTACCATGCTTTAAACGCAGTGCATGGGCGGCGAACCGTAAGACGGCTGTTTTGTCCACGCGACGCGGCGACTCCGCCACATGGGGCACCATTGTGGAAAGCTCCTGGATGGATCCGTTCAGTTTATCCCGCCGATTCTTCTCCGCTCGATTTCGCGCCTCGCGACCACTGAAAATAAAAATTAATATTTATTTTTCATTTTTAAAATTTTTTATAATTTATTTTACATTTTTTCTTACATTCTTTTACATTTATTTTACATTTATGAGAAATAAAGCCTGAAAATTAAAAATGTTTTCGGAACTTTAAACCAACTTTTTCGATTAGAAGAAAAATATAAAGTATTGTATTTTATATAACAAAAATTATAATATAAAAATATAAATATTATATTATATAATATAATATATCACATAACAGAAAATATTGTTGTTATATTTTAAATTTTTTTAAGTTCTTCAAATTTTAAAAATAAATGTTACTTATAATACTTTAACTTAGAGCGTTCCTGACAGCATTGCAATAAGATCAGAATTACGACAATAATAAAGTGCACAAGTAATTCCCCATTGGGGCAGGTAATGCAGTTTGGCAACCGCTCAGCAAAAGTTTGCATTTATTATTGTAGAACCTTTTCAAATTGCCCGCGATGCTCAGACTAAAAGTGTGTGATTAATGTGGATAGTAAAATTGCGCAATGAACGGGCTACTGGAATTTAGGTGATAAATAATATAGATGGTATGGCACTGTGTTTGCCAAACGATAAGCGATGGTTCGTTAAGGTAGGAATGGGTAGGGAAATTTCAGGGGGTAATCCCTTACCCTCAACAGAAATCATTAAGTTTTCGGAAATAACTTATTAGGGTGTCTAAAGTATGCAATGAAAAATTAATTTTTAATTTTTAAGACATTTTTTAATAATCCTTAACTCTTTTCAGAAGGTCACCACCACCCGTATTACGGATGTTCCATAACAATCGCAGCTATCTGCTTGAGACTATGTAGCTTGCACTCGAAAGCTCGCCAGCGTCGTTTGTCCGTAAGTTGTCCGTAGGTTGTCCGTCCGTATAGTGAATATAGACCTATATATATATAGATGGCGCATGACTGGGCATTTGCTGGGCGGTTACGCAGTCACAAGTATTACATAGCGCCCCGGCTAGACTATTACAACCGAACAACACCCGCCCCCTTTGCCGCAACCGCCCCTCTCAGTCGGTCAATAATTATCAGTTTTGCATGGGTGGCGATTTGGGGGAGGGGAGCGATACGATGCGATGGGGAGCTGCGATTCAAGTGCAATGATCACGTTCTGTTTTGAAGCGGCTTCGGTTCGTTTCACTTGGCGCCAAATGTCTTGAGCATTATATGGTGATTGCATAAAGCCGAACACGGAAAATAAATCTACAATTCCAAGTTGTGGACTAAGAACAAAACTAACTTTAGAAAAACTATTTAATCCCCCATATTATTAACTAATAATTAAATTTTAAGATATATTTTTTAATAAATATTTCTAAGAAAAAAAAACTAAAAAATGTATATCGATTGTTTCGATTAAAATCTGCGATATTTTCGATATAAATTTTGATGACGTTTTAGATAAACTCTTCCATATGTTGTATTCATAAAGAACATATATATTTACTTTATCTAAATCTCTTATTAAATTTTTAAATCGTTTAGGAAATGTGTATATCGATTATTTCGATTATAAGCCACTAAATTTATATCCATAAAGAATATAAGTATTTACACTACCTAATTCTATCTATCTAATTTTATAAATCAAAAAACAAAAATATTTCTTTTTACAAAATGAAATTCCAAAAACTAGCTAGTTAAAAAACCAATAATAATTCATGAATATTTTTTGGGCCAAATTTTTTCTGTGATCCCCTTGCCATCCGCTTTTGGCTGGGTTCATGAGTAATTTATACGGAAATGTGAGATCGTTGCGTTCGATTAGCAATGGCTACCGCTTTCCGCGGCCACAATGTTGTTTTAGAACCCCGACACTCCCCCCCACTTCCCTCCCACTCCCTGCTGGCAACCCTATCACCACCCCTCGAACTGATGTAATTTATTTTAAAACGCAATTGCAAAACAAGTTCGCAAAATACACACAGACACTGGCGAGTGCGAAACGAAGTGCAGGAGCAATTGCAATTGGCAAAAGCAATGCAAACAGCTGAAAAAAAATGAAGAAAACTGGGAAAAACAAAAAAAAAAGGCATAAGGAAAGTGCGCAACAGTCGAGTAAACAAACACAAGTACTTGGAATAATATTATAAAAATAGTAAACTTTTTGAAACTGATATTTTAAAAACACATACAAAAATAATATCGAAAATATCGTTTCTTGTTATCGAAATAATCGATATACATATTTCCTAAAGGATTTTAGGATTTCTAAGTATAGATCGAAAATACAAAGTAGGTAGACTAAAGATAACCAAAAATAACTAACCTTTCTCAATAAAAAATAAAATAGGGAAATAAATAAAATTTAAATTTAATTCTTGAATTCATCGATTATTTTTTGGCAATGCAGAATGTGGAAAAATAAATTCCAGCTAAATTTACGCTTAATAATGCAAAAATCGCTGCAAATTAGCAATAATAAAAACAAGCAATTAATAGTGTCGTAAACAAAAATTAATTGAGCTACAAAAAATTGAATTTATGTGGAAAACTGTGAAAAACGCCGATTACAATTAATTTCTTGCATTGTTATTCATGGATTTTGGTGGCATGAAAGTGTGGAAATTACACTAATATAGCCAAATACCCATTATAAATTCTTTCCAGGGTATTCGACGAGTTCGAGCGACTGCCATTCGCCAATGCAGCGATTTGTTGGCCTTGATTGAGTTAGCACAGTGCACTGCACCCTTGCACTTGATGTCATATTGTTGTCGCAGCAACTGTTGGCCAAGTGGCTAGAGAATGTTGGCTTTCGCCACTCGAGCTGTCTACTTTTTAGCCAATTCCAAGTGCCATTTCGCTGGTGCATATGTGTCTATGCACCCATACTATTGTCTGTTATCCGCGAGTGTGTGATTGTTTGTTTATTCAACTTGTTGCATTCGCCGCTGAATGGAGAACCGAGCTACACTTGAAAGAAATAAAAGCAATGGCTTCTAATTTGTGAAAAAAGTTTAGGAACAAATTTTAAAAATTATTCGTATTTTAATTTGCTTTTTAAATAAAATTACAACACACTGCGTATGAGTAATATTCAGAAGAAAAGCTCTAAACTATTAAATAACATTAACCATTGGTTATATTCATGAATAACATAAGTATTTACTATATATATATCTCTGGATATATTCTCAAATCGTTTAAGAAATATGTATATCGATAATTTCGATTAACAGCTACAATATTTTCGATATTATTAATAATGGGTTTTTTTAGATAAACTCTTTCATTTTTTGTATTTATAAAGATCATAGATGTTTTCATACTTTAAATAAATATCTGAATAAATTTTGAAGTTGTTTAGGAAATATGTATATCGATTATTTCGTTTAAAAGCCACGATATTTTCGATATTCTTTTTGATGTGCTTTTAGATAAACTTTTGAATTTTTTTTTATTCACAAAAGAATATATGTATTTACACTATCTACTTCTTTAGATATATTTTTAAATCCTTTAGGAAATATGTATATCGATTATTTCGATAACAAGCCACGATAATCTCGATATTTTCGATATGATTTTTTTATGTGTTTTTAGATAAACAGTGAAACAATCTTTCTTTGCAAATTAATGAACTAGTTTTGTGGCAGTGTTATAAGACTCCTTGTTTTTTTTTCCAGTGCACCGTTGGCGTCTTCCTCGCTTCCGCCGTCTGTCTCTGTCGCACTTGCTGTTTGTCTGCCGAAGCTTACAATGTAAAGTGCGCGCGTATCGATAGCTGCTGCCATCACCACCCACCTCCGCCCCCTCACGAGCCCATCCTCTCGACGGATGCGACCTTGAAGCCGTGCTAATGACGTATCGAAACGCATCGGATTATATGGCCGAGAGTAACGGTACAGCAACGGCAAAGGCGAGCGCACAAAAATATTCACACACACACATATGGCCAAGTAAATAAGGAAATGGGCAAATGCAGCGCAGTGTTCTGTTTATGGTCTGTCAATCAAAATGGGTGGTGGTTGGGTGGTTGGGTGGCTGCCTCTCAAGAAGGGGGTGATGGGGTCAAAGGTGCCGGTGGGTGGACTTGTGCAGCTCTCCTGCAGCTCCAATGAATGGCGATTCCGCTGAATTGAGAATGTGGGAATACTGAATACTGAATGCCGAATGAATGAATGAATGAATAAATGTTTGTCCCTCCGTCTCGGTGACGAAAATAAATCAAGAAAATGTTGATAAAAATATATTAGCACCACCCACCACGCCTAATCAAGTGGTTTTCGGTGGTTCAGTGGTTCGGTGGTTCGGTGGCTCGGTGGCTCGGCGGTTTGGTGGGGTTGCCTAGTTGATGCCACAAGTGGCACAAGATGACGCCTAATTGGGAGGAGCAATCTTCAATCAGGCCAGACACTCAGCTGGAGCCTGGAAGCGGGCTTCTCATTCTCATTCCGATTCTGATTCTGAATAATGGTAAATTGGCCGACCGCCCGTCGAGGGATGCTGCCCCCATTAGCGCGGTGGGTGGGATATTCGCCTTCGCCACCAAAAAGGGCCGCACACGAAACAACGGCAAACGATTTAATATGTGCGTCTTCAACTAATACTTACATCCCCAAAGTTTCACATTTCAAAGCAAATATTTTCTTGTGAAAAGTTAAGATATCATGCTTACAAATTGCCAAAAATATATAAAGTACATATGAAAGAGTACTTAGGAAATGGATAGGGGATTATATTCTTATTAGGTTTTTTGGATTAATTTAGTTTTAAAATAAAAAAAATTACTTATTAAAAAAAAAAATTACATATATTTTGAGTATATTTTTTTAATAAAAGTCAAAACAAGTGAAATTTTGATATTAGAGTACCCATTTAAAAATTCACCTCCAAGGTACACAGAAAAAAATTTGACAAAAGATCAATTTGATATTTTTCTAAGATCGTGTCATATCATTTTGATATGAATAAAGATTATGTTTAACTTATTTTTCATTATATGTTTAAAAAATATTAAATTTGTTATTATAATAACTGAAATGATATAATATCAAGTTGATATGTTTAAATCATAAATTGAACATTCATCATATCTGCTTTATATTGATATGAAATAAAGTTGAATTGATATTACTTCATATCGTTTTTTTTTCTGTGTATGTATATAGAAAAAATTCAAAAAAAAATCAAAGAGTAACAAAAGTTCTGATAAGGGTTGAAATATTTAAGTTCTTTAAAAACATTCCAGAAGTTTTAAAAATCATAGGACAATTAAATTTAAGGATATGTTCATAATAAAATCACTAGAATATTCCGATTTATTATAATAAAAATGGTATATGGTTTATAGAACTCACCTATTCGAGAGCTGAAACATCTCCATCATGGTCTCGTTCGGATGCTGGTGGTGCGGATGCGGCGGATGGTGCGGATGCTGTGCGTGGTGGGCGTACGGATGTGGCTGCGGATATTGGTGGTGCATCGCATGCAGTTGGGCCGCATGGCCGGGATATGCTCCTTGCAGGGATCCCGGCCCTGCTGCTCCCGGTATCCCCGAACCCGCGGGGCCGTAACCCATGTACCTGACTCCTCCTCCTCCGGCGCCTCCTCCACTGCCTGATCCTCCCGAGCCGTAGGGCGCATTCGGATACCACATATTCGGATAAAAGCCCGGCGGTGTGCCGTGATGAGCCGGGGAATGTGCATACGGATGCAGACTGCGGGCATGGGATGATCCTCCGCCACCGCCGCCCGGAATGGCGACGGGCAGCGGACTCCCCGGCGATCGGTAGTTAAAGTGGTACATGGAATTGGAGGGCGGCCGGAGCTCCGGCGATTGGTAGAAGCTATTCGCACCACTGCCACTCCCACTGGGCGCATAATCGCTGCCCAGCACCGAGCTCTCGTTCTCATCCGGATAGTTGTCCTCATCGAGGTCCACTGGCTGCACCATTCTCTCTAGCGGAGCATCCGCATCCGCATCTCCATCTCCATCGCCATCCGCATCCGCATCCGCATCGGGATCCCAGGCCAGCTCATCCAATTGGCATTCACTTTTGCCCAGAACAAGGAGATCGGCATCCAGCGCCGTTGGGGTTTCGTCAAAGTAGGGAATGTCTTGCTTGAGATCCTCAATATCCTGGCCGCGACCTTGACTCTGACTCGTGGAGGAGTTCCTGCTGCGACTGGCACCCTCCATGTTCTCCAGCTGCGAAAAACAGAGAGAGAGAGAGAGAGATTAGTGGTATGAGCGATTGGATGAGGAGATCATTGCATCACTGCCAGCTGATAAGAACTCATAGTGCCACTGGTCTTAATTGCCCAATAGATTATTTTCGCATTTAATGGTCACTGCACTGCTAGAAAAAAAACTACCCAAAGGGAAGCACCAAAAAAATATAATTAGGTAAATTACTCTCAGTAATATTTTTAAAACATATTTTGTTTTAATTATTATTATTTGTAGACTAACTAAACTAATATTTTCTATTCATCGAGTTTTTTATTTAAGCACAAAAATATTTATATATTTAAATTTTAAATGACTTGCTTTATTTTTTTTATATTACAAGTAAAGTTAATAAGTTAATAATAATAATAGTTAGACAAAAATTCTTATATAGAACGCCTAAGTATTATCAACATAAAACGATAACCTTGAATTCATGTCCATAATATTCTTGACTTAAATAAATACAAATATTAAATAAATTATTGAATAATTTTTTTTATATTCATAGTATAAAAGTTAAAGTTAATATTCTTTTGTAGAACCTTTAAATATTCACAAAATAAAACAAAATCCTTAATTTCATATCACTAATATTATTTCCTTGATTTAGTTAAATGCTAATATTTGTATAAAATATTTTATATTCCTATTATATTACGTTTCATTCCCAGTTTGTATTATATTGTATTTTGAAAAATTAAAAATAGCCGGGCAACGGAATCAAATAGTGAACAAGATGTGAGCGCAATTGGACTCGACGTTCCTGGGATTTTTTATGATCGAACTCGTAAAACGCCCAAAGCCATAAACGCCGATGCTGAGTCATGGGCGGCGAAGGGGGGTTGTGCGGTGTTTGGTTGAATGACAAAAGCAAAAGTCAAAGAACGAACCAAAGATATTCTGCGTTATTTATATGCGAGTCTTGTCCAAGTGCCGCCTATAAATAATACCACTAACTCTATATGTATATATACACCCATGGACCTGCTCAGATCGCACGCATATAGCCGTCTATTCAGGGCAGATCTTTGAACTATATTTACTCCTTCCATTTCCTTCGGCAAGAAAACAAACGTATAGGTATTATTCTTGCCGCTGATTCACATGACAAACGCATTCGGCGGTCGAGGGAATCGTGGGGAATTCTATAGTCATAAATTTCGTATTTTTTGCCCTCGAGCTGGCTGTTTATTTGTTTTCCCTTGCGGACAATTGAAGCTTTCTATATATATATTTATGGAAATCATCATTGCCGTGGGAAAAGGTGCTCGATCCTTGACAAAACAAACTTGGAATCTAATTTAAACTGGATACGAATATTTTTAAAACATTTTGGTAATTCTTTTACTTTTATTAATCCTAAAGAAATTGTATCTTTAATTTATTCATCACGATTTCAAAGAAAAAAGGCTAATGGCTTAATTAAAAACGAATTTGTTTCACTTATATGTGCGAGGAAATTTTGAAATCGAAAGAGAAGTGACAAATACCCATAAATAGGCGGTTAAATTGATAGCTTGAATACACAGCGAGAAATTTATTATTAAAATACTTTAAATAATATATATATACCAAAAAAAATCTCAAAGAAACTAAACTCTTTGTACATTAATTCTAAACTTTTGAGTTTTAAGAATAGATGTCTTAATAAGATGATTATGTATTATTTAGTATTAATTCAATACCATACTTTGATACTGAATCTAGTATATTTTCAGTACAACGAGTTATGAAAGATAAACCAATATTTCGTATGTAAATAATACTACAAAGCTTAGATATATTATTATTTAGTATTAATTCAATACCACACTTTGATACTGAATCTAGTATATTTTCAGCACAACGAGCTATAAAAGTTAAACTAATATTTAGTATGTAATTAATACCACAGAGTTCAGATATTATATCATTTAGTATTAATTTAATACCACACTTTTATACTGAATCTATTATATTTTGCAATAAAACTAAGTTTTTTTGCTTGTAAGTTATAAGTTATAGTATAAGTTGTATAAATTTCAATATAAAACTGCTTAATCTGTAATTACCTACACTCACTATTTATACCCTTGACCAAGCAAAAATAGCCGAGTTATAAAAACAAAAGTGATAAAAATACGAAAACTGATAGTAGTCAACAAGGAAGTCGACGGCCACTCGACAACTAAGTAATATGCAATCCAGGCATTTCTTTCTTTTTCCAGTTGTTATCATCGACGATACGATTGCCGTAATATTTGCGCTTCTTCACTTTATTAGTTTATTTTGCTGTTGCACTTTTTTCCGCCTTTCCAAATTTGTTTTGTAATTGTTTTCGAGTGGCGGGTAAACACAGCGGTCATAAAGACAACGAGGGGGAGACATGTCAATTGCTATTCTGCTGCCAAAATCGCCAGACGTCTATTGTCGACGTCGCAGCGGGCTGCCGCCACTTTGCATGGCTGCCAGTCGGTGCAATGGGGCGTATACGCAACGCGGTAAAAACATGACAAGTGGGTGGGAAGCGAAAAAAAGAAGCGAAAAAAAAGAAGGTGGAGTGGAACTTTGAGACCCATTTCTCTCGGTTCATTTATTTATTACCAGCACCGAATAAATAGTTTAGTTGTCAAGCCATAACACTCTACCCCAAACTATTTGAATATTATTATTTTATATTGGTGAAATGACATAAAACTTTATAATAGGGCAGCTTTAGCATTTCTTTTATTTATGAAGAATTTTTAATAAATAATAATATAATTTTGGATAAGCAATATCTGAAAATAATAGTAATTTGACTCTTTAGGCTCGTTGTATTGAAAATATAATAGATTTAGTATAAAAGTGTGGTATTGAATTAATACTAAATAATATAGTATGTAAACTCTGTAGTATTAAAAATATTCTAGATTCAGTATAAAAGTATGGTATTAAATTAATACTAAATAATATAAATAATACTAAAAATATTATTAATACTAAATAACAAATAATAATACTAAATAAAATTCTGCACTCTGTAGTATTTCTTTTAATACTAAATATTATAAAGTTTTTATTTTTTAAAATGAATTTAATACCAAAATTTTAATTTTAACACTGCTAATAGCATTTATGCATTACCTATCCTATTAAGATAATTTTTCAAAACTCAATAGTTCAGAATTAATGTAAGAATAGTTTAGTTCGGTGTATCTTATAAGTTATATATTCAAGCATCTCTTTTTCCATTGTAAATATTTAGTGAAATCAACCTTGTAGTTACAGTTAATTTATTATGCACTTTTCCAAACAGTTCCATTCACGACACCCTATCATTTAGATAGTGCCACAAAAAATATCTAGATTAGAGTTACAAGCTAATTGACTATTTTCAACTTGATTTATGGCATTTAAAATTCAAATCCCAAATGCAAATAGCTAGGTACCCACAAAAGCCCCTGATTTAAGGTTTGTTATCGTGCCAAAAATAAAGTAAAAAACAAAAATCGACGCATATTGCTCTTATCTGGAACAACTATTTAGGCACACGACACGCCTTCGAGTCTATAGCCATCAAATCGATAAAGTTCGCCAAGTTCCAAGGGAGGCCCAAATGGGAGAAACTTCTCCAGTTTCGGGCCTCCATTACGCCCTCGACTGGCCATATAAATGTAGATACAATCGTGTGTGCGAGCACATATATATGTATTTACATATTCATATGGCGTAGGGCAATTATAATCTTTGTACAGATATTAAACATGAATATTGCTTTTGATAAGCCGCCGACCGTCGCTTGTTTGCTCTTCTCGATTGCTTTTCTACCAACAAATTTCAACGACCATGGCCAGACACCCACAAATTGTTGTTGAACCCGTCGGTTTTGTTGAATGTCGGCGTTGCTGGTGGTGTTATATATATATATAGTATGTGTATATAGACATACCGTAGATATCGCCAGACTGATTAGACCCCGCGATTGTTGAGGTCAAGTTTTGACAGTTACTTCTTTGTCTAGGAATGTGATATCTACTTATGGGTATTTGCAAGCCATTTTCAGATATACCGATATATCAGATATATATCAGATATCTCCTATAACTCGAAGAGTTGATATATTTGCTGTCTATTCAAAGTCTAATTCTTTGTAACTCTACAACTCTCAAAACATTTAAATTTATTAAATGTTAATACTTCAGAAGCCTAAAATATTTTTACGAAAACTTTGAAACATTTTTTGTAACCTGTTTTTACTATTATAACGGCCAGATAGTTGGCCTTCAGAAGTTCTTATCATGTAACCCATTTTGTAATCCCCTCTAATCACCATTGTAATATCACAATGTTGCATTGCGTCGTTACTCATTTGATGAATGACTTTCGTTGACCAGATAAAAACGATGGTAAACTATTATTCACTCGATAAGGATAATGTAAGCGATTGCCGTAACTAGTGGGCTAGGAGTGCTAACAACTAGAAATCTTTTGCCAGATTACTTCGATTAGATTAGGAGCTAGACATTTCTTTGGAAAAATGGACAAAAACAATACATAGCCGGATTTCAATCTAAATTTTATTTAAACAATTACAAAAATTAAAACAAATTTTAAATTCCTATTTTGAAAAAATACTTAATTTCAAGGGGTGGCAACCCTATTATTTCAAAAACAAAGTTGAGATTTTCACCATGTCCTTTAATAATGATTGATTGAATATATCGTTATTATAATAATCAAAATAAACTTCGAATTCCTACAGAGCATTATCATTTACGATGCTATTTAAACAAAGACGAGACTATCACAACTTCTTTAGGGTTGCCACCTGCTTGATTGCAGCACCGTTATACCGTAAGCTTTCTCCGGGCCGCCATAAATCAATCATGAAATATTTACGTCTAATGCTGGCCATAACAATAACAACAAATATAACAATCGAATAAAGGGAGAGGGCAAAAGGCAAGAAAAAAATCAATTTCACTTACATGTTTTGCGCTGTTTCTTGTTTTTCTGCATGAAGCTTTTCGCTCACTCGCTCGCTCGCCTCTCTCTCTCTTCCTCGCTTCCTCTCGGTAAGCTTAGTAGCACGCCTTCTCACTCGCACTCGTCTGCGCTGAGCGGTTTGTTTATTTCTCTACCCGTCTCTCTCTGTCTGCTGGTATTGGCGAATTATTTATTTTGTATTACTTTGTTTTGCCTCGTTGTTGTTGTTGTTGTTGCTGCTGCTGCTTGTGTCCTGCAGTTGCAATTTGCTTTGTTATCTTTGCCGTTATTTGTTTTTTATTTTCTTTGTGTTTCTTTGTACTTTACTTTGCAGGGGGGGAAAAAACGTAATCAAAATAATAACAGTATTTTTTACTTCAGTTCACTTGGTATTTTTCTTTTATTTGAATAGTTATATTCTCGCCTTTGAGCGGTATTTTTATTGGTATTTGTTTAAACATTTTCAAAAACACACTTTTGTTAGTTATTTGTTTTCAGTTGGACGGGATTCTGGGGAATTGAGCACAATTTTCAATTTTTTTAAGGTTCTTTTTTCCGTTTTCTCTTTGTTTAAAATTTTCTGATTATTTTGGTTTCAATTTCTGTATTTATTTCTCTTTTTTAGTTGTTCAATATCAATCAATATTTGTACAGCTGGAGGTATTTTGTTGTTTTTGTTTCACTTTGTTGTTGTAGCTTTAATTTGTGTTGTTTTACTTTTTCCATTCAGCTTCCAGCAAGTGTTCATTTGTTGTTGCTGTAAGAAGGGAAAATACAAAAAGAAGGGAAATTAAAGAAAAATGCATTTTTGTAATGTGAATATTCAAGTATTTTTCAAGTTTAAATTCGATTTACATCGTTATTTTAAATTTTTTAAATACCAACATTTAGTATATTTTAAACTGTTATCTAATTTTTTAAATACCAAGATTTAGTATATTTTAAACCGTTATTAAATTTTTAAAATACCAATTTTTAGTATATTTTAAACCTTTATTTAATTTTTGAAATTCTAATATGTAGTATTTTTTAAACCTTTTTTAGTGATTTAGTATATTTTAAACCCCCCATGTTTTTAGCCCATTTATCTTTGTTCCTCACGTTTTTTATGGCTCGATTTGGAATGTAATATTGTTTTTGCTCTGACCGCTATTTGCTAATTAAATGAATACTTTAATTTATATATTTGAATTTTTATTTCCCACTAACTGGCGAACGGACACGAAAACAAACAAAAAATGTTAATATCATTGTCGATCGGTGTTCTGTGCTGTCACCTGTTGCTTTGTTGCTCTGCAGCTGCCGCTAAATGCTTCTTAAATTCTTATTGTTTTTAACTTTTTGTTATCTCGTTGGCTTTTGTGGCTTTTTTGTGAAAATATATATAACCGGTTAAAGCCGACACAAAAGTTAGCACCACCATGAAAAAAGGAGGGGGGTAGGGGGGGGGGGGTGATTGTTGGTCGGTGGGTTGCAAATTAAGGGAATTATTGAACCCGAGTTAAACCAGCATTACTGATATTTCACTTGGATTATTTTTGCTGACTTTGGTGTACTTTAAATTAAATTTATTATTTAAGCTGGCCAATAAATTATTTATTTTTTGCTTGATATAAAGATGGAACAAGTGTTTAATGAGAATTAAAAACTTTAAAGTCTGAAGATCTTGTGATAGAAACCAAGCGTTTTGCCTTTAGAGAACGCTTTATTCTTTGGCTCTTATCAATCCATCCTTTAAATGCCATCTTGGCTAGTTTCTATCCCTACCTTTCATCTCTAGTTCCATCCGAAGGACCTTCCACAAAGTGTGTATACGATATATTTATTTATTTGTGCGCATTTAACTCAAGTGTTGCTTGGCAGTCTAAATCAAATATACATATTAGAAGATAAACTTCTTTACGAGTGTCCCCGACTTTTCCCCAAAAAGCTCACACAGACAGGCACCGGGGCACGCACAAATATAAGTGCGAAAGTGTCTGTGTATGTGTTTGTGGAGCAAGGACAACGGAATCCTGGGGCCTAAGGATTCCCCCCCGTTTTACGTAGGTGGGCGTGTGCACCAGCACACACACACACATACACACCGTCGGAGGTTCCCGCTGGGTGTGTGCGTGCATGTGGGTGTGGGCTACACTGAAAACTAAAAGCAGACTTCATTTAAAAAACCCAATCACTAAGTGGTAAAAAAGTATTGAAATTAATTTTAAATTATTTAAATGCATAATTTTTAAATTTATTTTTAAATAATAAAAGAAACAAAAATAAAATATTCTAAGCAAAAACAAATAAAATATTACTCTCAATTTTGAAATATTTAAATATAATATTTTAATATATTCATTTCAAAAATATTATAATTTAAATAATAAAAGAAATAAAAAAACATGATAAATTATATTTTCCCTAAAAAAAAAAACCTAATGTTTTTATAGTTTCTAAAAACAAGTATTGATCTTAATGTTAAAATATTTAAATTTATTCTTTCAATAATTTTTTTTAAATATTTTCTTTTCAAACAAATTTTTATTTTATTTTTAAAAATAATAATAATAATATTTTTAAATAATTTATTTTAAAGAAATAAAAAAAAAAAATAATAATAATAAAAATTCTTCCAGTTTCTCCCAGTGTATACTCCACTTTGCCCTATTCGCCCGTTCATTTGTCTCGGTTTTCAGGGACATCGCAGGCACGCAGAAAATCTTTGCAAACAATTTTCTGGGTTTTTTGTTTGTGCTGCGGTTGACAAGTGCGAAGCACACACGCACCGCCCACTGGGGCACCCAGCCACCCATCCGCCCAACCTGCAGTCGCTCCGTATCTGTATCTCTATCTCCAGCTGTAGCTGTATCTGTATCTGGTTATGGTTATGGGTCTGGATCTGGATCTGGGGTCCGAGTCTGGGGCCTGGGTCAATCACCCGCCAGCGGGTCGTAATTGCAAAAAAAAAAGCACAAAGCACACACACAAAAATAACAAAAAATTAAAATGTAATATAAAAACCTTTTTCTCATTTTTCACTCGCTTTTTTTTGTTTTTTTTTTTTTATTTGCACTTTAGCGACGCGACGTAGGAGAAAAAGAATAAAACAAAAATAAATTCAACTGCTCCGTCAAAATAAAGCCGAAAAGAAGAGAGAACGGCCGAAATGGCGAAAAGCTATTTGCCAGACAACAACGACAACGAACTTTGGGCCTTCAAGGGGTGGTGTGGGGGGATAATCGGGGGAAAAAGCGAGAGAATCCAAAAGCAAACGACATCCAGAATGAGAGAGAGAACCGGTGAGCGGTACAAAAAAAATAAATAAATTATATAATTTGCTTTGACGTTTGACGTTACCCCCCCTCCCATGTCACCCCTAACCCCACCCCCCCCCCAAGCACTTTCGGTTTGTTTACATTTGCAATAGTTAAAGTTACATCGAATAGCGCGCGTTAGATTGGGTTTGAACCGCGGGGCGTATACGCAATATTACGTATACGTCTCGCTGCGCGCCATTGTATGGAAATCATTTATAAATAGAGCAGCGCAAAAAAAAATAAAAAATAAGAAGAGCAAAAATGCCTGCTAATAGATCATTAGAGAGGATCATTTTGCCACTGGTGGGCGATGGAATTTTCTTCACTTCTGAAGGTTGGTTGACTTATGATATTTACGATATGCCTCCCCTCTGGCCGGCAGCCCCTTTGATGTTGACTAAATTCTCGGTACGATAATGAATGAACTGCATTGAATGTGAGACACATTTCTCCCCTTATTTATTTTTATAATATACGCATGCAAGCAGATTGTGCTCGTCTACATTTACTTGAACTTGACGCTACTTCTAACGGTTGCGGTTAAGCAAAATATGAAACGGGTTTGCCTCAGCGATTACAGAACATCGAAAAATATCGAATATCGAAGAATTTGAATTTCAATTTAAATATACATTCTTTTTAAAGTGTAGTACAATTTTGAAAAGGAGTAATATATTTAATTAATTAATATTCAAATTTAATAAATAAATTTCTATCATCGACTGAATAAAGAAATATAAAAAAAATATTAATTTAAATTTAAATATTAATTTACTTTAAAGTAATATTATTAATTAATTAATATTAAAATTTAATAAAT
Organism: Drosophila mimetica; assembly: GCA_037075245.1. Classification (NCBI taxonomy): domain Eukaryota; kingdom Metazoa; phylum Arthropoda; class Insecta; order Diptera; family Drosophilidae; genus Drosophila; species Drosophila mimetica. The sequence goes on from JBAMCH010000005.1 coordinate 10,272,987, forward strand.
ATGTTTCTATTATTGTCGCAATAAAAGAATTTAAATTATAATTGGAATATTAATTTATTTTTGAGTTTAGTACAATTATGAAAAGCTTAGTAATATAATTAATTAATTAATATTACAATTTAGTAAATAAATTTCTATTATTGTCTCAATAAAAAAATATAAAAACAATTTTAATTTAAATTTAAATATTTATTTATTTTAGAGTATAGTAAAATTTTGAAAAGTTTAGTAAAATAATTTTTTAATTAACAATAAAATTTAATAAATACATATCCTTTATTGACTCAATAAAAAAAGAAAAAAGAGACATTTAATTTGCATTTAAATTTTAATATTAATATATTTTAGAGTCTAGTAAAAGGTTGAAAAGCTTAGTAATATCAATAATAAATTAATTTCAAAATGTAATAAATAAATTTCTATGAGTGACTCAATAAAAAATATTTTTCTTGAATTTAAATTAAAATAATTATGTAAAAATGTTAATTTTTTACAACGAAAAAACAATTTTTCTATGTTTTAAAAAAATGTGTATAAACATTTCATCGGCTTGAAAATATGTAAGAAAATGCTAAACGGCTTCATAAAATAGGAATTAAACTCTGCCGTTTCGACCTGGCCCAAAGCTGACGTCGACATCAGGTGGTGGCTGGCAAAAAGTTGTCGCAAAAACCAAAAATAGCTGAGCACTCGCAGAGCGGGAGCAGCCGTTGAAGAAAGAGCGATTGGGGAGAAGAAACAGCGGCCGGGAAGAAAGAGAGGGCGGGAAGAACGTGGCCGTTGGAGCACGTTCTACAAAGATTTCCGAGTGCATTTTGCATAACATTCCATAACATAGGTAATACAATCGTAGACTATAGAAAAACTATACCTATTAGAGCACAGAAAAAAGTGGCTTCGTTTAGATTTTTGTTTTATTTGCTTGGTTGATAATTTGTTCGGCTATAAGGAAGTAAAAGTTGGCAATAAATATTAAAAATAATATTCTTAAAAAATATTAAAAAAGGAATGCTCCCATGAATAAAAGTAAAAGAAATTCAAATAGCTATCTGTCACACTAAAAAGTAGAGCTTAGGCGCTGATTATATTAGTCTTCCTAATCTGTTTAAGAAGTAAAACTAGTTTGACCTATGGTGACATTAAGGTAGGTACAATATTATGCAGCTTCATACTATTATTAAAGGTTATCATGGCGAATTACAGTGAGCACAACTCTAAAAGGGACCTTTTAGTCGGGCTAACTGGGCGTATGCGTAACGTGGACGCTCAAATATTGCACATACGCCATGTGAACCGCAGCGAGCGGAGGTGATATAAACCAAATTGATTTAATTAGCATAGCAGCCTAAGATGGCGTCAAGCTATCTCAGTCGTATGCGCTCCAATCAGGCATGCTAAATACGGGTCCAATTAAGATTCGATTTATCGATAAACTTGTGTTTTTGGGCAGTCCACATTGGAGTGCCCTAAATTTATTGGGGGGAATATTTACAACGTATTTGGAATTAATATTTATTATAATTATTTAAAACTTTATAGTAGGGGAGAAGTTTAAACAAAAATTAATATTTGCTTCTGAAATTAATTTTTATTTTTTTTTAATTTTTATTAAAAACTTTAAAATATTAAACGGAAAATTAAAAAATTAATATGAATAAGTAATAATCGGCCTATGATTAAGAGTTTATATTGTTTTATAAATTTAATAGAGTTTTAAAATCAATCTAATTTCTATACTTAAAAAATCAGAAATATTCCAATTTAGAGAGTATTTTGGCAATGCCATAAGTTTTCTTTTCCCTCAGCCAACTTTCCCTTCTTGTAAATGATATTTGATTGTCAGAAACTGTGACATATTACAATTAAATATTTAATTTAATTTTACTCTAGTTCTCAAGGAGAGGATGTCATGTTTGACTTTTTGTTTTTGGTTTGCCAGCGATTTACGGGCGTTTTTATTGACTAGGTTAGGTTATCAATTGCCGCTGCTTAGGTCCGCATTCAGTACAAAATCGGCTTTCCTTTTTCCGCAGCAGCTTTGTGAGCGTCTTAACACCTCTCTTTCTAGCGTCGCCGCCGCCGCTTAACCCCCCGTCGCCACCACATTTTCGTTGTGCGAGCTTTTTCGACTCTCTCGGCGACCGCTACCGCTTGGCCCGCTCAGCGTTCGACGCTCAGCTGAACAACGACCGCTCTTAGACGCGACGTCAGCAAAAAATTTCATTTCAAGCGACAAGAAAAACAAATTATAAAAAGTGTATATAAAAATATGTTTACATATACAAACTCGTAAAAATATAAAACAAAAAAATTCTCGTATATTTTATTGTCTTTAAAAAATAACCAGACATCTCAAATGATATGGTTTTATATGGCACCGAGATAATTAAAAACAAATAACGAGACCAAAACCTGCTCGCATATAACACAAATATATATTTGATAATCTCTAATTCCTATTACTTCTATATATATTTATATTTAGTAAGCCACATTCGAAACATTGCCAATTGAACTGCCAGCATCAGCACACAGCGTAGAAATTAATTATCAAACATAAAACAAAACAAAAGCCAAAAAAACCGAAAAGTAACCGAGAAAATAATAAAAATAAAACACAAAAAAATCATCATCATCATCATCGGCAACAGCAAAGAAAACCTTGAGAGCGACAGCAAAGCAGCCGACAAAAAAAAAAGAATCGAGAAGAAAAAACCGAAAAGAAACATTTTTATTGATCGGAACTCGGAACTGGTAAATCATTGAAAATTTGTTGCCAAAAAATGCCCGATGCTATGATGGGCTATTTATATTTACTTTTATTGTTATTATCATCCAAAGCTTAGTTCTATGTCTCTTTTTCCTCTCTTTTGTTTTTTATGCTCTGTACTCGCAGAGTTCAAGGGAGGCTAAGGCCCCATCAAAAAGTGCCCATATAACATCTATAACATCTATATTTCGTTGATCTCCGCACACCCATTAAGCCGAAGATCTGGAATTCGGCTATATCTATAGTACTCCCCTGCGATTCTTTGGGTATTCCAAAGTCGATAGACTCGAATCTCACGTTCTGGGTTGTTTCTGTGTTTTTTTTTTTTTGGTTTTGATAAAAAATTAAATAAACCGAAAAAAGAAACTGGAAATTCATTAATATGTTAATTTTTTTGTCTTGCCTCATTGATTGTGTCGCTGCCTGTGACTGTGTGTGCCTCTGTGTGTTTGTGGCTGGGCGAGCGTTAATGTTGGCTAAGCAGATTTTCGGAGGATGACAAACACAGACAGTGGGAATGTTTTTCGTAAATCGAAACTTTTCCCAAGTCAACAAAAAATGAATCGTTCTCGGGTTTCGATCGCGCAAAAATGCGCGCACGCGCCGCTGATTTCAGCACAAAGATATAGAAATATACAAAAATATAATACCAACTTAAATAGTACACCAACATCAACAAGGAAATTCTCAAAATTTTCCAATCAAACATCTGAGCACTTGAACTAGTTCAACAAAATACCAACAAGGGTTCACCAACAGTAGTATTCGGGTATCCCAGACATATTTATATTTCTTATAAACCATCGCTCTTCTTTTATTTGTAAGATTGAAACTCCAAAATCAGTATTGGAGTACTCTAAATTCACCAAGACTAGTTCAACAACACACCAACATTAATATTTTTTACAATGGGGGTATACTTCTACTTTAAAACCAACACTTTCGTATTAATACATAAACATAGGTGGCCTAAAACTCTAATAAGGTAGCCAAATACACCAAAACGGAACATTAAATACACCAAGAACAAGTTCAACAATACACCAACACAAATATTTTGACTTTGGTTCTTTACTACAAGTTTATAACTCGAATGTTCCAACACTTTTTCATAATTCCTAAACATAGGTGATCTAAAACTCCAACATTGGTAGCCAAATACACCAGGTCTAGTTTAACAATACACCAACATTAGAAAAAACTTCACCAAACAACAAGAACTTGAGTGGGGTACTAATCCAACATGGATTCGCCAATATTAGTACATCATTACAAGGTGTAGGTTATAGCAAAACCCAGTTTCCTAATCGAAACCCTTATATTGGAAGACGAATCCAGGCCTTATAATACTAGATTGTATGATTTCATTAAGGTCACCGCCATCTACCTTCTTTTATAATAATTCTTCTCGACCGCGTTGTTATTTTGTTGTTTCAAACTTTTCTTTGCACAAAAGCACAAACACTGGCACTCAAAACACACCCGAAAAAAAAGTTTGTTTGTTGCTTGTTGTATTTCTTCTTTTTTTTTTTGGGGGGGATTTTATGTTATTTTTTTTTTATTTTTATATGGGGCTTTGGGGGGCACTGTTTGATATTCCAATTCCATTCGTTAGCGCGGCGCCATTTACGTTTCTCGAGCGTGTTCTTTGCATTTTAGCAGCGGCGGAGCCCACGAAAAAGGCAAACCAAAGAGAAGGAGACCGCTCGCACTGCTGCCGCTGGCACTCGGACAAGCGCTTGCACGAACACACAGCCAAAAAAAAAAATACAAAATACAAATACCAATACGAGTAAAAATAAAAAATAATAATAAATAAGAAACGGCGACGGTAGGCGAAACAGCGAGCAGCGAACAGCGAACAGCGAAACACCGAAACGGCGACCAAGCGAACGTCGCGAAGCGTCCGTCCGAACCGCTACAGAAACAAAAATTAATTACATATATTGAAATCACAAACTAAACTAATCAGCCAGACCAGCGGAGCAGCGGCGGCGGCAGCGGCAGCGGCGGTGGCAGCGGCAGCGGAGAGCCGAGCCGAGCGGCAAATCAGCTGCCCGAAAATGAAAGCTCGCCGACGGAGAGCGACAGGGACGGCGCAACGCCGAGCGGCGGCGGGAGCGAGCGAGAGGGCAGCAACAACCTGCGTTGGAAAGCTGTCGAGACCTTGACTAAGGTTTCCGGCCGGGAAACCCTCGACGAGTTCATGCTCACCCAGTACACAGGGCGAAAAACATACAAAAGATCTGAAACCCCAAGAAAATGCGCCAAAAATGTAGGTCACGAAATTTGTAAGGCCATATTTCGGCCTTAAAGCAGCCTAATTTTGCATTCAAATGATATCGTTTCAAGTAACTAACCTTAACTCAATCAAAACAATCTCTAGAGATTTGAAACCTCAAGAAAATGAGCCACAAAGTAGGCTACAAAAATTATAGTGCTGCATTTCGGCCTTAAACTATCCTAGTTTCTTGTTTAAAATCAAAACCTAGTTTACTTTTACACACATTTTGCAAACTACTAAGCTTTATAGATCTAAAAAATAAGAAATCAAAATTGTATAATTTTTTAATAATTTATTTCATAACTTTTGTTTATGTTAAAAAAATAAGCTTTTTGGGTTCTATAGAATTTTAATCTAACGAACTCTCATCTTTTAAGTTCCTAATTCAAATAAATGAACTTTATTATTTGTTTAAAAAGGAAAACTTTTTTGGTTGTATAGAATTTTAAACTAACGATCTAGAATCTTTTAAGTTTTTAGTTAAAAAGGGAACCACATTGAAAAGAGAGATTATATTTCTAGCGAATTTTTTTAATCTTTGAATTTATCAATATTTATATTTCTTTTTTTAAGCATAATTTTTGACACCTACCAAATTTATTATAAAATTCTCTAAAGGTTGGAAATCACTTGTAGGGCCGTCCAAAAGTATGCTATGCTTATCAGAGACTGAGTTTAATTTTTCATAGTATATTTCAAAGTACTTCTACGTTTTGGAGAGAGATTATATTTTTAGTCAATTTTTTAATGTGTGAATTTATCAAAATTTATATATTTTTTTTAACACCTATCAAATTTATTAAAAAAATCTGTACAGGTTGAAAATCACTTATAGGGCTGTCCAAAAGTATGCTATGCTTCATCAATGATGATGCTTTAATTTTCATGGGTTTTTCCTGGCTTTTCTCGCAGTGCACCGCCTCCGAGAGCGACGCGGAGAGCGAGACTCTGCTCGCGTTCTCCTCTTCTGGCGGCGAGCTTTTTCTTGGGGCAGAGGCGCGACTGTGTGTCGCTGTTTAGTCTATGAACTTGACGCTGGCGTCTTACACAATGCTGCTTCTTCTTGCTGCTTCTCTACACCACCACACAAACACCTGAGCACACAGAGAACCGCTCGCACACACACTCATAAGTGGGGGGGATGGGGGTGGCACTCTCAAAAAAATAACACTCGCAATCAAAACGAAAACACTCTCGGTTGTTGTACGGGATACTATATAGGGATACTATATATCTTGGCCCGATTAGTTAGGAGCTTGGATAGAGATCTTACACTATCCTATATCCTATAGGATCTGGAAATGGGCTGTGCTGGTCTGCGGGTGCCTGAGGCCTGGGAAACGTCGGGAGCCGTGTAAGACTAGGGACTACGGAGGCGCCACTTGGCCAGAATGGGCCGCTTCCACTGCAGCAACGGCCGATGCGGAGCGACGACGCGTCGTGGGACTTGGACAGATGCCGACCGACTGCCATCGCAGAGGCCCAGTGCCCAAGACGTCGGCACGGAACAATGGGAGCATGGGAAGGGAGGAAGGGAGGGAGACGGACGGACAGAGGGACAGCAGCCAGGACGCTCGCTCAGACAGCTTTCGATGCGTTTCGGCGAGCGGAGCTTTTCACCCCCACTTGACATGGCCCCTTACCCCATTTCCCATTTCCCATTTCCACGCTTTTCCGAAGAGCAACAGTAGCGCACAAGGAGTCGTAAGTGGCTGGGCAGACAGGGCGCATACGCAACATTCGGGGCGAGCGATAAGTCGACAGCCATCTCGCTCGCGCTCACGCAACTCACGCAGGCACAGTGGTGGTCACAATAAGGTAAGAATTTTGTTTTAGATACGTTTATATTTAAAAAAATTTTTATTTTTTGTATTTAAAATATATCTAATTAAATCAGAAATAATTGTTTCTTGCTCAGAAAATATGTGTGTACTTTCTGTAAATTATTTTATATTTAAAAAAAATGTGAATAAAAAAATCTAAAATAATTGTTTATTTTATATTTAAAAAAAAATTGTAAATAAAAAAAATCGAAAATAATTGTTTTTTGCTCAGAAAATATCTATGTGCTTACTATTAATATATTTAATTTTTTACACAATTTTTACAAATACAAATTTTTTTCTAACTTAGAAAATATGTTTGTACTTTCTATTCATTTTTTTATATTGTTAAAAATTATTAAGATGTATGTACATTCAAATTATTATTTATTTTACATTATTTAATTTTATTTTCTGGCCAATTAAATCTTCAAGTTTATTAAAATATTTGAAAAATACCATTATCATGTATCAGATTGATTTTAAAGCCCGAAATTGTAGGATGAAATTTACATAATAAAACGTTAGGGAAACAATCTTTTATATTTTAAGCCGAAAGCAAATAATATTTGAAAACATAACTTATAGTTCGATGCAAAATATAAATATATTGCTTTACGACGAAAGTGTCTTACATAAAAGATACAGCCTCTCGATCCTACGACAGCCATCGCAGGTGTACATACAATACATATATCGCTGCTTTTGGCGCTGTTTCAGCATTTTAGTTTTCTTCGGTTTATCTCGCGATAACACAATCAAAACAATAAACACAACAAAGCGCATCGGCCAGAAGGTGGAGTCGAAATTAATCTCAGCCATTCGATATGCGACTGATTCGGGTGATTCCCCGCGGAGCTGCGGGTGATAAAGTGGTGGAATTTTTTTTTTTAGCATAATCAAATGTTTACTCGAATGGCGAAATTTTAAATATCAGCCACTTAATCGGCAAATCGAAGTCAGTTAGTGGGCCAATTCTGATTGACGATTGCCGAGGCCTAATTAAGATTTATGTATATTCTAATCTCCTCTGTACAATATACTAAATAGCTTATCTAAATGAATTACACTAGTTAAATCAAACTAGGAAAGAACGGTAAACAAATATATACATATATTTAGTTGGTAAGTCAAGTTGCTAGGACTAAGACCGCAGAAGGGCCAGCTCGTCGTTCAGAGCGTAGACGCGAATCTGCTTCTCTATCATCAGGTCCTGCATATGCGGCTGCTCCTGCGGCAAAGAAGTGGCGCCTTCCAAGTACAAGGCCTTATCCCACGGACACTCGTCGATGGCCATCATCAGCGCATTCTTGGTGCGCTCGAAGCTGGTCCTTAAATCGCCCAGCCATTTCACATACAAGCGCCAATAGATGGAGTTCCTTCGCAGAATCCTATACTGTTCCTCCTCGATCTCTGTGCGTTGTGTATTGGTTGGAAGGAAGGTTTCGAACATGTTGACCAAACGATTGCGCAACGGCGTGTATAGGCTCAACTTAATGCTGACCAGAAACGCTTCCTGGCTCCCGGTGATCGTAAAGCGGGCATTGAGGGCAATAACCGCGTGTAACAGCGATACGATGCCGCCTTTGGTGCGGAGAAAGCGAGCGCGCTGTTTGTACCACAGCATCCTTTGAAAGCCGCCCAAAGTCTGGAGCATCAGCATGTTGCGCGGATACTCCTCGAGTCCGCGTTCCACTAACTCTTCCAGCGTCTGAAATTCAAACGACAGGCGATCGGGCTTATCAGACTCGCCGTCGTTGAGAGGTGGAGGGATCGGCAATTGTCGTTTTAGGATCAGTATTTCTAGGATCTGCTCCCGGTGGTAACGTATCCGCTCGCTGTTCCTGGCCTTTTCACTGCTAAATGGGTCTTGTAGCAGACTACTGGTTAAGAAATCTGCATCAGCGTCGCGAAGGTCCACCTTCCAGAGCAAACAGCGAGCGCGCATCAAAATGAGCACCTTGCTGGGCAAGAAGTACTCTTCCAAACGCATCTCAGATGGCAATTGGAGAAGCTTTTTAACTTCCTCGTCCAGCATCTCCCCTCCTTTCTCTATGCAGTCAGTGGTACGAAGTGACGCCGCACCGGCTGTACCGATATGTTCGCCTAAAATGAGGCAGTGGAGCAGATGGATTGCCTCATCCCATCGACGGCGCTGTATAAGCATCTCTATACAAACCAAATAGGTCTGCATCAGATCCGGTAAATTGAATAGTCTCTCCGAATCCGAACCAGTTTGCATCATCTTTGAAAAATTTGAGAAGATCCGGTCACCATTGTCGTCCTCTGCAAGGCCCTCAAACTCGCACATGTTCAGTTCCGTGTAGAAACGCATAATCGAACGGTTCTCGAGCAAACATATTTGGTCGCGCATCCGATTGCGTGTAGTCTTCAAATACTCCGGGGTCAGCTTGCCCATGTGTTTGTGCAGCACAACAAGGAGTCGCTGGAATCTTATCCACAGGAGCATGAACACCTGACGTTTGCTCTCCTCGGTGGCAAAGGCTTGGCAGCATTTAAGCAGCAGTGCGCTAACGGTGTCCGCATACAGCTCGTGGCCCATAAAGTGCGGCATGAAGCTGGGCGTCACGCTCAGCTCCCTGGCCAAATTGATCAGGGCCTCATAGAAGCCAGCATTTTGGGATGTGGGCAAGGCATAGGAGGGCCTATCGGCCAACCCAGCGAACAGCATCTCAATGGCCTCCGACTCGCCTAACTCGTCGATGCACGGATTCAATTTGGCCGCCAGGCAAGCGCTGCGAATGAACGGCATCTTTGTGAGCTGGACAACCAGGAGCAGCAGATGCAATCGATTGTCCGGCGACTTGAGGGCATATGCAAAGGGAACAATATCGTCGCTGTAGATCTTTCGCATACCATCCAGTCCCAATTCCGCCCCATCCTGCGCCGATGTGGCCAACTGCGGATACGGCAGATAGCAGTAGGCCTGTCGCAGGCGCTCCACTCGCACCCAAATCTCCGGCATCGGCATTCCCGACTGCAGCACCAGCTCCTCGTAGTCAATCAGCGATTCCTCATTAGCCTTACACGCCTCGAACAAATCCACTGTCAGTCCTGGGAAATTCAACTCCATTATCAGGCGCAGCAGGGCAAACATCTTGTTCACATTGCCCGACTGGCGCAGGAATAGAGCACAATTGTAGTAGAGCTTCAGCATTATGTCATCTGTGTCCACGGTGGCCAATTGACGAGTGAACTCTTCGTTGTGTCCCACATTCATTCGGCGCATGCAGTCCTCGTAAATCTTTAGCACGGCCGGCTCATTGCAATGCGCCGCATTGCCCTGGGTGACCATGATCTGGGATGTCCAGAGCGTGTAGTCGAAAGGGGCGTCTTTCAGCATTTTCTCAAAACGTGCTGCCACCTGAAGAGGTTGAAAATATGTTGGTTAAATATTTGATGTACTTTTTGTGGAAGTTGTGGGAAATATTTGATGTTATTTTTTTGGAAGTTGTGGGAAAAATTTGACGAACTTTTTTGTGAGAAAAATATAGTGAAGTATTTTATAGGAGAACTTCACGCGAGGCCGACGGATTGAAAGTGAGTGACTGAACTGGACAGAGAGCTAGGATAGTACTAAATGGCCATGAAGTTTCATACTATGCTTATGCGATGCCAACTTAAGAGCTCTATATGAATTTCAAATAATATAAGTGGGGTGACTACTCTGCTCATTTCTCTGCATGATTTAAAGTATTTCTAAACAAAATTGGAAAAATTAGAAAATATTTCTTAGTTAGGTTTTACAAATATTATGGATGTTATAGAAATAATTTGATTTTGTTAAAGTATTTCTTTCAATGCTTAAACTAACAAAATATTCAACTTATAAATGAAGGTTTATGTATAACATCCTTTTCATTTAATATTAAGCTTAAGTTAACTCAAATAGCTATTTTTTTTATCAATTTCTTTTAATTTCTTTTAAGTACACTTTTAGAAAAAGCTATATTTGCAGTTACAATTTGCTAACTTTAAGATCATCTCCACTCGGAAATCATAAGTTTTCCCTAATTTTTAGTTTTTTTTTATGATTTTATGAAAAAAGAATAATTATTTTTTAGATAAAAGAGATATGTATGATGTGAGATTACCTCACTGGCCGGGTAAGTGGCGTTGGCCACGTCCGTGTAAAGTCGCAGGATTTGGACATTGGAGGGATGGTGCTTCAGGGCCGTTTCCAGGTGGTGAAGTTCCTGCTCCGCCAACGCCAGTCGATTGGCCTTGTCCAGGTTGAGATCCAGCAGGCGGTGCAGCTGCAGCCAGTGGTCCAGCACCTGTGGCTCCTGCTGGACGAGCACCTTGCTCCGGGCGAGCTGCTCCTGGAGCCCGGCCTTGGCCTCCGGCGTGAGCTCGTCGGCGGGAAGGCGTGTTTTGGTAAAGCGAGCGAAGGTCTTCAAGGAGGATAACCTGGAGCGATCCGGCGCATCGCTTGGACGGGCTTCCGGATCGCGGACACGTCGCATGCGAGACTTATACCGTGGTCGTGTGGGTTTCGTGAGCTTGCTGAGGTTCCGGAAGGACGCATTGCCCCTTTTGTCCACATAGAACTCATCTTTGGCATCGAATTCCAGTGGCCTTCCCCTTGGCTGCTCCTTTGCCTTGGGTTCTGGCTTTTTCTGCTCCTCCTTCTCCTCTTCCTCCGCCGATGAGGAGTCGCTGCTCGTGGAGCTGTCCGTTGGTGGTCCTCCAGTTGCGGTGTCCCCATCCTCTAAAGGTTTTTTGTGGAAACTCGTGTTGTTTTTCCAATCCTCGCCTGTTGCTGTTGTCTCTTTTGCACTCACGGCTGCCGAGGTCTCGCCACCGCCATAGGCGGGAAAGAGAGACATGCTCAACAATTAATAATTACAGCTTAATTAATGAGAAATTTAATAAAATTGTAGTAAATTCAATTTCGTTGTTTATGTTTGGCGATTGCCGCCAATCGATAACAAGAGGTCTATCGGAAGAAACAGCTGTTCGCGAATAACGATAACGATTACCAATAGCTTTGGGCAGTTAGCGAAGACACACCCCCTGGCATAGTGAGGACATCGTCCTCTTTTTTGGGGGATTTCCCTTTCGGAATAATTTGTTTTCAACAAAAAGACATTTGTTTTTTATATATCTCTTATTCGCAATATTTAATTACTATGATGGGCTTTTAATAATGAGCTTTCTGGAATATGCGCCTAATTTCAATAAAAAATTTGCCATTTTGCACATTAAAAAAATATAAATTCGAATACTCATTTTTTAAATAAATCGTTGAGTAATATTTAACATTTTTTAAATTTCTAATTTCCATGGGAAAGGCGGCAATTTTGAAATCGGTAATTTCCAGAGCTTAAACAATGTCTCCACTTTTGGAGACCATTTAGCGGCGACAGCAACCATTTGGGATAGATATCTGTAGTTTTGAATTTTTGGGCATGATTAACACTTTTCAGGATCTCCCGCCCACCCAAAAACCCCTAAAGTACGAAGCTATATTCATATAGATGGGCGAATCGCACCAAAAACGAAGTAATACGAAAGGCAACCACATACAAACACATACATACATATGTAAAATGAGCGTTGTTTACGTGTTAAAAACTTGTAAATATCCCCTACCTTTTGGTTTGACCCATTAAAATTTAAAATATTTTCATTATACAGATCGGTTTATATCTCATTTGACTGGGAGATTTGGTACCCATGGATATGGTTTAGGATACTTAAACAATGGCTCATAAACTTTGTGAAGTTCAAAATCTAAGGTCCTTTTTGCTCTCGAAACTTTTTCGTGTTTAAGTAATCGTTGTTATTTACTAATTAGTATTTAAAAATATTTGAGAAATAGTTTAAAAAGTGCTCATAATATAATAAATACCGGTTTGAACTGTAGTAAAGTATGGCCATTTGAAGTTTAAATCCTACTTCAACCTTAATAAAAAATCATAGTAATTAGTGCACAATTTGTTTAGTTATTGATATAATAATATAGACCCAAAATATTTTATTTATTTACAATTATATACAATTTTGAAATAGCTCTAATCCTCGGCTTGAAAATTTCACCTTTAAATTGGTAAACAATTGGCGCTAACGACATGTGTTTCAAATCCACTGAACATATTTGTTAATAATTCGCTTCAAGCGCTAACACCTATGCTCACACAATTAGGTCAACATATATATTTACCAGTCAAATTAAATATTTATTTATACTAGTATTCTTGATTAGATTAGAGCTTTACAAACCTTTTAATAAATTATAATAATTAAGGAGAAATTTAAATAGGAAATGTAAATGATATTATTATATTATTTGATAACATGACTGTCCCAATTGTGTGGCCACTGGTGTACGTGATGTGCCACACATGATATCGGGGAATAATAATGCTTAATGTCAATCGATTTGCAGCTTAAGCTTTGTGCATATCTCGATAACGAATTCAGGAGGGGTGTGGCAGTGATTTTAGCTGGATATTTTTCCGTTTTGCTGCGGAAGAGCTTCTCTTTTTTCATATTTTCCATTTTATTTTATTTTTTTTTTTTTCATACACACCTCCAGCTTTATATACTTATTTTTTTTTGAACATCTCAAAGACGCTGTAAAATGCGCTCGTTTACACCTCAAGTGGCAATCATTTGCCATCGCCCCCAGTGACGTTATCGTGGGGTTTCCTTGGCCACCCCCCATTTTCCCCATTTTCCACCCCCCTCCCCCCAGCCTTTCGCTAATCACCAGCTGTGAGAAAGTCCTGAGAAAGCGGAGAGAGAGCGGAGAAAGCGGAGAAAGTGGGGGGAGAAGCGTTGACTGCTGCTGCTGCTGTTGTTGATGATGATGAAGTGCCAGCAATGTGACAGTTACAGGATGAGACAGAGACAGATACAATGGAGAAAGAGAGAGAGAGGGGTGATTCGAGTGTGTGTGGCACAACAATACCCTCCCACACACACACTGGCACATTTGTAATAATGGGTAAACAACAACACAAACAGCAGCCCATGACAATGACAAGGCAAATAGCGAGGAAAACTTCGCAAATGTCAGCTGGCGGTTGTCTCTCATAATTCCCCCCACCCCATCGGCTTTTCCACCCCCTCGGAAAATTGAACAGTAATTACTTTAGGCTTTTCCCCAGCGTTGGTGGCAAGCAAAAAAAAAGGGGGGAAAAAAAACGGAGGAAGAAAATAGGAAGAAAAACCCATGGTAGAAGATTAAAAACAGACATTAAAATGAAAACAAATCTGAGTCTAGCTTTAAAGTGCCAGACGGCTACAAAAGTTGCCAGCAGCAACGGAAAACTGACAAGGGTGTGGGCAGATCTGTCTAGCATCTATGCACTGGAAAAAATAGTGTTAGTTAAGTGAAAAAAAAAACAAAATTATTATGTACATTTTATGATAATTACATATGTTTAAAAAAATAAATTAATAGAATTTTGGAAATATTTTTAAAAATACTTTTATAAGAATTAAATTTAAAAACCAAACTACTATCCAACTAATCTAAAATGTAAAAAAAAAGTTCAGAGCTCATTTAAATTTTTTAAAATAAAAATTAATCAATTATCACATTTTAGGAAATTTAAGTTTAACAAACAAAAAAAAATTAATTATAAAGATTAGTAGGTAAAACTAAACATATGTTTCTTAAAATAATATAAATATGTATATGTATTTAACTAACCTAAAATGAAAAAAACTTTATATTTTGTTTACATTTTTATAAATATCAAAAAATAGTATTCATTTAAAAATAAAAATAAATGAATTTTAAGAATTTTATGTTTTTTAAAATAAATTAATTTAATATTTGTTAATGATATGTAATTAATATTATAAAAATTAGGAGGTAAAACTAAACAACATGTTTTTGAAAATGTATGAAAATATATTTATCTAATTGATGTTAAAAATACTTTGTATGTAACTAATTTTTTTTGTATTTTCTTTTAGGCTTTGTGAATATTTTGTTTATTGTGTGAGAGTGAGCATATATGTACATATACATATACATATGTACAATGTACATATATCGCTTTATATTTACAGCTACTAAACTGTAATCGGGGCCACACACCGGAAGTTGAAATGACTTGAAAATTTATTGCATTTGCTGCACAACGTCGACAACGACAACAGTGTTGTTGCTGCTGATGTTGCTGCTGCCGTTGGTGTTGCTGCTGTAGCTGCTGATGTCGCTGCTGCTGTGCATTCAGCAGGCGAACGCTTGACTGCCTTTGGTGTTCCCATCGCCGTCGCCATCGCCATCGCATCGCCATCGTCAACGAAACGGAAGTGGCGCGGCAGTCAATTGGGAAGACAGGCCAGGACATGGCCGGCGGCACTGCCAGCAGCAGGGGGGACCGGGTATCGGATAGCGGGCATGGGGAATACCCCTTCCAGAGGCGGCGATTGCGAAATTGAATAAGCCCAGAGAACCCGATCCCCCGAGTTGATAGAGGATGCAGGATGCAGGAAGCAGGAACTGGAACACCCCCCCCCCCCCCCTCACTGAGCATATATGGTGTAAATTGTGTAACCTTATTTCTTAAGTTTCTGAAGATTAAAGATTTTTTTGTAATTTTTATTAGATAAATAAACTAAACATTTTTTGCTGTAAAATCGTTTATTAATTTCTTAAGTTTTTAAAGATTTTTTAAGATTTTCCAGTACAATTTAAAAAAATATTGAAAAGCTTATAAAATATAAATTAAATGAAATTTTATTTTGAAACCTAAGAAACTTGTAAAATATACTTTTGTAATTTAAAAATTATAGCTTTTAACATTTTAACAGATATTTTATTTTTTATAAATGGCCGAATAACAGTTTGAATTTAAGAATTTTGTAATAACTTGTTATGTTTTTAAAGACTAAGATTTTGCAGTACAAGTAAAAAAATAGTCTTGAAAGTGTTTATATAATTTATTTATAATTTACAAACCTACAATTTTTGAATAATTTAACATTAAAATATACCAAATATTCTACTTATATTTAATAACCAAATAATCCACAGATTTTTGGCTGATAATGTTGGCTTTATTTGCGAAAACAACTACACACATAGGTTCGCTTGACATCTGGTAAGTGAATTTCTTTTCCCCAAGTGCCGATGCGATGCAATACACAAACCCAAACCCCAAGCTCATCCTTATTCCGGTCGACACACGAATTTACGGCGACTTTTCCGTCACTGGCAGGACATTTTTCGCCCGGCATTCGCCGGAATTGGCTGCTCCCGGGCCAAATGTCTCAAGTCGTGGCTGTCGGAGACTGGGAATCCGGGACTGAGTGAGTGCATCCATCCAGTGCGCAGTTTACTGCTCATAAAAATCCATTAAATTATTCAAATTGCATAGGAAAAACAGTTTTCGTCCCGTCTTTTTTTCGGCGATGACGTCGACACACAAGCGGAGATTTTCCCAGTTGGATTTCCCACCATACACACAGGTTGCCTTGGACAGGTTTTTTGTGTTTGATTTCAAGCCATTTCTCTCTATCTCCCTCCCTCTCTCTCTCTATTTTACTCAAATTCCTCTTTTTTTTTTTAGGTATTTTTCCGCGTTGACTGCTTAAAATAAAAGACAGCCGGCGGTTGCAGCTGAAGAGGTTGAGAGACGGAGGATGAGGTCGTGGATGCGGATGGGGTTGGAGCCCAGTGAGGCGTGCATCAGAAAACAACAGCGACGGGAGCCACAAGGAGCGGGTGTTTGGCAGTGGGTGGAGCGGGAGGAGCGGGAGGATTGAGGGTTCTGGGAGGAGCACACATGCATCCACTTGACTGCCAGCTTAGGCCACACCACATCAGCTCCAGGGCCAGACCCTAACCCTGCACTGCAAAATATATAAGTACAGTTTAAAAAATATATAATTAAGAAGACAAATCGGTAAGAAATTAAGCTTTTTCCAAAATAATATTATTTTATTTTATTATTATTTTATTAAAAAAAAAAAACTTGCCAATTTCTATTTATAAGTTATAAAAAATATATCTCATTTGGATAAAGATTTTAAAGGTTGTCCTAAATTAAAAAGGGCAATGATATATTTTTTTAAGGTTTAATGTTATAAAATTTTTTTTTGATAAATTAAAATTTAAAAAATTATCTGTAAGAAAGTAAACTATTTGTTCAAAATAAATAAAATAACAAATTTAAAAGGTTTTTAAGGTTTTATAAAAGAAATAATTTGGCAATATTTTTCTAATATTTTAAATAATTAAGAAAAAATCTGTAAGTAATTAATCTTTTTTCCAAAATAAAAAAAAAATTAAAAAATTGCCATCAGTCACTAAAAAAGTTCGAGTTATGGAAACTGCAAGTTGTAAAGTAGATTTCATGAGCAGTTATTCTCTATATTGCTCATAAAACTAGTAAAAGATCATATGATATTAGAAACTCTAAAAACCCATTTAAATGCAAATACTTAGCTGTACATTTCCCCCAAATTTACTAAAATTAAATAGTTTCGAGCTCTATTTTTAACGTGTTATTGTCTGTGCAGGTCAAAACCAGAGCCAAACTCCGGCTCAGACTCAAAGTCAGACCGACCTAACCAGATCCGACCGGGCCAAACCAGAATGGCGCAGGTCAGGATGCCGGAGAATAGAGCAGGACGTGGAGCAGGACCAAGGAGTAGGGGTAGGAACTGGATCAGCAGCAGGAGCAGAGGAGCTGCCATCGGCTCCACACTAAAATGTAGGCGGCTTGCGGCTTCTCCACGTAAGGGCGGATATTTTGCGGGCGGCGGACACCATGGAAAATGGGCGGAAAATTGACGGGAAAATCTCGCTGAGCTGCAGTCCTTTGGGAAATGAGAATCACCTTAGGTTTGGCTGTTTATTGGTTGGGTTTAATCAAGATAATACGTTTTTAACACAGGTTTTGCTTGGGTAATTTCAAATTGTATCAACTTCCTAGGAGATATCTTTATTTTTTGCTACTTACAATTTTTTTGACATTTTTTTTATTTAATCTATTGGTTACTTTATCGTTTCTTAAATATTTGTAATTTTTCTAAAGGAATAATGACTAAAAATATTAAAAGAATAGAAAATTCTTTATAAAAGTGCCCGAAAGTATGCTACAAAATATGTATAATCCGAAAGTGCGGTGTTCTTCTTTTTACTGCATACTTTTAGGCACCTTTATAGGCGATTTCAAAGGTACCTGTGATTTATTCGTTCCAAACAATGGCTAAAACTCGAAATGCAGACCCACTGTGCAAGGTGCAGGATGTGCTCTACCTGTGTGCCGGCTTTGTGTGTGTTTTTCTGGTGTGTGTGCTTGGCATTCTATTCACAGTCTGGTTAGCCCAGCGGCATATCTAATTATTTGCCCACAGAGTCATCAGCAAAACGCTCCGCCCGCCATACCCCTCCCCCCCACTCGTCCCCTTTGTGGGGCCTCATTATGCTGGAAAATATAGAAAACGGATTTCATAGTTTGCCATCAGAGCTGCGGCTGCACACAGCCAAATATAAAATTTTTTAGTAATTACATATTTGCACTGTTATTACCTGCATCAAAAACCCCCCTGATCCACATTTTGTTCTTTATTTATCTGTTGGAGGCGCTCTTTTGCATTACATAATTACGCGAATGTGAATATAAAAGTGCGTAATGGATGCGGGTTGGCCCGAGGGGGTGAGGTGGTTTACTGGGGTTCGGGAGATGTGCTTTCAAGGACAGAACCCCGACCAGAAGCGTAGCATATGGCGGCTGTGTTCATGTGTTCATGCCCATGCTGAATGTTAAATGTTGAATGCAAAGGCGAAAAACCGACGCCATGTCGACTGTCTCAGGGGAGGGGGTTTCCAAAAAAAAAAAGGTGGGAGGGGGTGGATAAGGGTGTAGGTTTTTGGGTGAAAAACATCTGTGCGCTGCTGTCTTCGACAAGATTAGCCGGCTAAGGGGACAAGCTGGAGATGTGCTGCGAAAAAACAGCTGGCCCCAAAACCCTAAAAATTAGATTTAAGATTTTTCAGGAACAAAAAGGCACGTACAGGAGATTTCTTAAACATCACAAATAATTATATTGTACGTATTGTTGTCTCATTAAGCATTTTAAAGCATCGAAAATATTTCAAAATTGTTATTTAGATTTTAAAAATATTGAATTATGGGGTCTACAATTTTAAAACTATACGTTTATATTCTAAAATATTTAAATAAATATTTAAATATTATTGAATTTTTACACTTTAATAATTTTCCAAATATTTTAAATATTTTTTTTTTCGATTTTAAAAATATTAAATGATTATGCATTTATATTCTAAATTATTTAAATATCAAATCAATTATAAATATTGTTGAATTTTTAAACTTTAATACATTTGCAAATGTTTTGAATATTTTTTTGACGATTTTAATATTAAAAATATTATTTGAGTTATGCGTTAATATTTTAAAATAATTTAGTATATTAAAATAGTTCTTAATTAACCATGAAGCATGATTATAAATGTAGGTCCCACTCTTAAACAGTTCATACATATCTTTTGTGGTCTTATTTGTATATTTTTTCTAAATATTAATAATAAATATTTAATAAATATACAAGTAGGTTGAATGGGTTTGAACATAAGATATTTTTCGAAGTTTTAGATTAGACGATATCTGGGTTGAAAGCTCGCCGTGGAGCGAACCCTTTTCCTGCGTTTAAGTAGGACGACATGGACACACATGTGATGCTCATATTAACCTGGTCGAAAAGCGGCTCCGGAATGCGAATGGCAGCAGCGTCAATAAAAGACCAATCTAACCGCTGCCCAGAGCAACGATTCGTTTCGTTTCGGTTCGAAAAGTAGGGAGCGCCATTTGAAAAGCCCGGCCAAATCGTCAATTTCAATGTAGGCACGACCATTCTGCATCCATTCCCACACCCTTCCGGGGATCTGTAGGGGAGGGGGGATTCACTGGTCAGGTGGTTCAGTGGTCATGTCATCGTCCTGTCGCTGTTTGGCTTGTGACACGTGGATTGCCGAGAGATTTCGTTTGCCGTTCCCGTTCCCCATCTCCTTGTTAGCTTTTCGCATTGCCGTGTTTTTGTTTTCATGTCGCATTCGTTAAACATCCAGCTTCTCCCTTTGCCGCGCTTTCTTTCGGGATTACAAGGGCTGATCTCATCAGCCGGGCTTAATTATAATATTAAAAATGTGAGGTGCTAAGCTTTAAATGCTGAAAAGTGTGGTCACTTTGTAAGTCACTTAAAACCGGAAAAGAAAAACATTTTTTTTAATTATTTATAAGGGTGTCTAAAAGTATGCAATGGATTTTAAGTACTGAGTTCCAATGAATTTATTTAATTTTTATAGCATGTTTTTAAGCACACTTATAGGTAATTTAAAAACTTATTAGTTTAATTTCACTGTTTGCAGATGATTTAATTTTTTCAACCTATATTTTTTAATTATTTTTAAGGAGGTCTAAAAGTATGCAATGGCTTTTTAATAAAGAAATTATTTCATTTTTATTGCATACTTTTGGGTACATTTATAGGTGATTTCAAAACTTATTAGTTTAATTTCACTCTTTTCCACATTTTCAACTCTATATTAAAGTTGAGGGTGCCATATTAATACATATATGACTGTTTCTGTGCCTGTAAGTGGAATTACATAGTTATAAATGCGGCTGGACAATTGTCAAAAGTGCCATTTAGCATTTGCAGATATGCATTTGACAGCAAAATGGTTAATAGATCGACTAGAAAATTCCCTGAAATAGATAATAAATATGTCCTTTTTCAATTCTACTTTTATACAAGCGATTATCCGATTATTTGATACCAACACTATCTATTGGATAACTCTTTTACATCGCATTTACGTAACTCCCTTGGCAGTGGAGTGTCGTGAATCCTCCTTTCATCGCATTACGAAACATTCCAATGCGCAATTGTCAAGTGTCTGTTGTAATTAATAGCGAGCAGTTGCGAATGCAATAAATAATCGATATACACTTAATTCCTCTCCACCTTTTTTTGTTTTTATTTCTGTTCTTTATTTTTTGTTGTATTTTTTATATATTTGCCGCACGTTGCCTTGACTCGATTTTAATTAATTTTTTATGAACTGCGTGTGTATATTGGTTAGTTGTAAATATATATATATTCGTTTTCCGTTTCCTTTGTTGGGGAATTTCCCCTCCCAAAAAAAAGAAGCACAAAAGCTGCCGAATGATGAATGACTGCCAAATGAACATGTTTGAGTGGAAAGTCGGCCGAGATGAGCCAAAAGATAGAGTCGGAAATGTACAATATAATCGAAACGATTTCGGGCGAGGCACGCAATCCTTGGAAAGGAAACGAGGACGTGGCCAAAAAGAGGTATTTCCCAATTTCACTTGCACTCCACAGTGGCGATGCAGTGAAATGAAACTCATTTACTTGCACACACCGAATATTATTTCTTTTTCCTGGCCGAAGGACTTCAGTTTCCAGTGCCATTTTTCTTTTCCCATTAAATTTAGTATTGTATACTAGTTTTAATTTGACAAAATAAAATAAAAATTTCTTTTTCCTTAAATTCTCGTTTTTAATATTCCATTTTAACGATGCAAACAACAAATATTGAATGATTTCACAAAAATCTTTTTACACAGAAACCAATAAATTGGTCAAATCAATTTACCACAAATTATATTATATATGCATAATTATTTATTGAAACTAATATTTTTTACCATTTTTTTTACTTTTATATATTCTTAAGGAAACTATATTATTGGAAAAAATGTTTTATAGAGAAATTTTCTACAACAAATTTAAGATTATTTAAAAAATTATTTAATATTATTATTTAGATATGTATGTAGGTACTAATCAACATTATGTTTAATATCTTTATAGGTGTAAATATTGATCACACCAACACAATCTCTTATTTTATAGTTTCCAACAAACAAATTTTGCATAAATTTAACAACAGTTTAAGTATATTTTTTATTACTATTTTTCCTAAATGAATAATAATTTTTCATTTCTAATATTTTTATATGTTCTTATGGAAACTTTATTATTGGAAACAAAAAATGTTATTAATAGTTTTCTTCCAAAAACTTGAGATTATTTATGATGATTTAATGTATTTTTTAGTTTATTATTTTTTTATTTTAGTAAGTAATAATCCAAATTATTTTCAATATAATTATATTTTATTTATTTTTTTGTATTCTTTAGTTAAATATTTTTTAATTTTTTGCAACATAACATAACATCATTTTCAATATCTTTATAGGTATAAATACCTCTTAGCTGAGCTCCACTGTGCGTGATTATTGATGGCAGCTCGACTGACAGCCAACCAAAGGGAACAAGGGAACAAAGGACCAAGTTTCGGGTTACCTGTACCAGGGATTAGGCATCTGTCTCAGTCTCATCATCAGTCTCCAGTCTCCAGTCTCCATTCTCCACTTTCCGCTCTCAATTGCCTCTGTAGCCTGTATCTGTCTCATCTTCCAGCTGTCATTCGCTCACTCACTCACCGAGAATTGATGGCATTTGCCAAAAATACTGATGACACGCACACACCCACCCACACACACACACACCCATATTGGCGCAGGAGAGAACTTTTGTTGCATACTTAGTAGGGCAGGACAATGCGCCACTGATTGAATTGCATGTAAATTAACTTGCTGATCCGATTAGGGCCGAGACGGGCCAGCAACAAAAATAACATTCAATGCAGACGAGAACTATTTACACTGAGAAAATCCAACGAGATAGTTTTCTTTGAATTTTTGAGTTTTATATTTAAAGCAGATTATGTAGTGCAGTTTATTTCTATCAATTATTTTGGGATTAATATCTATGCATTATTGATTAATATTTTTTATTTTAGTTAAGCAAAAATATTAGAAAAATATATTAAAAATATAAAAATGTATAAAATATATAAATTTTGTATAGAATATAAGTTTTTATATATTTTTCTAATATAAACTTTTAAATTATCAATTATTTTGTGATTAATTAATACTGTGTTATTTGTTTTTGCTATAAATTTTGCAAAAATGGTCCAAAATGAAAACGACGAACTGTTCTGAGCAGATAACAACCCGATAAGTAAAATAAGTGCACTTTCCGTACGATTTAAAAAATGTTCAAATTTTTGACTTTTTTATAAGGGGTTGTATCACACTTTTTTGAAAAAAATTTCAAAAAAATACAATTTTCCACTTGAAATACCAAGTTATAGAGAATTTAACTACGAGTTCAGGAAGGTATGCCATTCCATATTTGGACAATTATTTTATTTTTATTTTTATGCCCAAAATACTGATTTTTTTATTTCGAAAAAATGAGGATTTCGATTTTTGGTTTTTTTTTATATTTTCTTTTTATATATATTTTCTGATATTTCTTCTTTATTATTATTATTTTCGATTCTTTTTTTATTGGGAGAGTTTTTTTAGATATGACTGGAATATTATTCTTCCTAAGTTATTTTTTCTGTTAATTCTATTTATTAAGTGAATTTATGTGAGAAGAATGTGCTACTTAAATATGTTAGTTTTCAGTGCTGAGTTTTGACTGGTATTTTGTCTGTGAATGATTTGCCTTATATTCAAAGCCTATTACTATTACTGGTGAAAAACAATCCCTCGATTTGATATTCGGTAGATTTTTCCCCATTTTCCTCCGTGTTAGGCTAAAAAACCGCATGAACTGCCAGCAGGTAAATGGCGAACGAACTCCCACACTGGCAAGGATACGCATGAAGAAGCTAAGTACACACACACTCACACACATACACAGCGGCACACGGATACACACCCACACATGGCCGCTTCGGGCAATTTCATTTGCCGCTCAGCTCTCACACAATTGAAATTTTTGTTGCATACTTTCAAGCAATTTGTTTGCAACTCAAGTTGCCAAAAAAAAAGGAAATGGGAGAAAACTCAAAAAAGCAAGGAGAAAGCGAAGTAAAAAATACAGCCCGCTACCCACATTTTTAGCCCCCTTCCCACTCCCCACTCCCCACTCGTCCATCCCGAAAAACTTGGACTCGATTTATTTTGATGCACTTTTCATTTTTTTTCTATACCACGAAAGCTTGGCAGGGATTTTATATTATTATTTTTTTTTCTAGGGAGGATTGGAAAAAACTTGTGCATACTTTTCGTGGCATATTTTCATTCTGCTCCTTGTTCGTTATGAAAGCTGAGCTTGGTTCAAAGAGCTGCGACCACAATTTGGCTCTATCCACCGACTGCCATTCACCCTTCAGTGTTTTCAGTTCTCCGTTTTCCAGTTTTTCGAGTTCTCCACTTTTTCCCGCCTCTTTCTGCGTCCCATATAAATCGGTGGGGCTATCTCTTGACCAACACCGCCCCCAAAAAACAAGCAGGCGAAAACGAAAAGCGGCGAAAACTGTAGACGAACTTATTTATTTTCATACTTAGAGCTTTGGTTTCGGCTTTGGTTTTTCCCCTTTGAGGATCTGGAGAAAAATACGCGAAATGCGCAAAAAGGGAGAATAAAAAATAAAAAAAAAACCGAAAAAAAGGCGGTGCTGAAAATATTTAATTAAAAACAAGCGAAGAAAAACTTTTGGCACTGGCTTCACTTTTAATTTAAATCATTAAGGAGCTCAGCGAACACAGCGAATCGATGGGGAGTGTCGCATATAATAAACGTAGATACATTATGCATGCACATAAGAATGTGGCTTCTGGTTGATTCATTAACATAATCGCCAATTCATAATCTGCCAAGGACTTGCGAGGGATCATAAAAGACAGCGGGCCTCTGCCGAAATTTAATGAAATGTGTCGCAATCGTTTGGGGATTCCCACAGAAGTTAGCTCTCCGCCAATCCATTTTCAATCCTCCCCACATCGAGAGACAGCCTTTTCACGACACTGGGTGGTTGTATCACCCCCGCCGCCCAAGATACCCACCACCCACTTTCGCCCACTCAGATCCCAGACCCAGGAGTTGACTTTAATGGCGCTTGGAGGCTGTCAAACATTTGCGACCAGAGACCTCGTCGACTTGACTTTTTATTAAAAGTACTGGACAAAGTTCAGTGTTTGGCAAATAAATTGAAAACGACATCTAATAGAATGCATATAAATATTGCAAGTGATGTTTTTACACCCCTTTCTTTGCTTTGGCCACGGTCTAGGGAAATGTACTTGGGAACAGAGAAGAACTGTTCATTCTTGGACTTATGCAGTTGTTATTGGCCAATAAAGTGATATAAGTAAAATTATATTGAGGTTATTTTATAAAAAATGAGAAATAAAATTCATTTATATTAAAGTTATTTAAAAAGAAAATTTAAAAAATTTATGAATGTTAAGAATTAATATAAATGTAATCTAGTTATTTTAAAATAAAATTATAAAATTATGGGATTCTGAGAATAATATAAATTTAATTATTTTTAAGTTTTATTTTAAATAAAATTATAATATTAATGGATTCTAAGAAATAATATAAATTCGATTATATTTAATTATAAAACATAAAATAATGGATTCAGAAATAATACAAATTCAATTTTATATAAGTTAATTTTTAAGAAAATATTAATTAAATTCTGAAATATAATAAAGGTTAAATTATATAAGTTATTTGAAAACGTAACGACTTAATTATATTAAGCCTAAAAAATAATAATAGTTTCATATTATTATTTAAGTTTCCCAGACAGAAAAAACTTTCAAAAAATCAATGTTTTTCTTAAAAAATAAATAAATAAATTAATTAATCATAGTTAAATGATGTGCAAAATTGGTAAATGAACTTAAAAAAATAATAATAATTCCAAAATATTTTTAAAATTTCGTGGACAAAGAAAACCATTAAAAATGTGACGAGTTTTCCTTAAATTTAAATGGTCTGAAAATGTAGAATGAAATATATAAATTCTTTAAGTGTTTTTTTTAAGAGCAAATTGCAATAAAAAAACATGATAAGCTGTTAAATTGCTAAAAAAGCTTAAAACAAATAATAGTAATATTATATAGTATTTTGAAAATTTTCTTCACCAAAAACAAAATAATAGAAAAATGATACGATATTTTAAATTTAAAAGGTCTTAAATTCTTTAAGTTGATTTAAAGGCATTAAATTAAATCGAAAAAAATAATTTTATTTTAAATTGTAAAGTGGAAAGTAAAACAAAGAGGGACACTTGCTGAATATGGATAAATGCTGATAAACATAGCTTCTTTCGAGATTACCTTTTGTTGTCCTTCCGAATCATTTCATCCACTCCAATTGCTTATTCTGGCTTCACTCAATCCGAGGACTTGCCCGGGGACACTTTATCTCTGTGTTCCACCTACGGCTGCATCAATTATACAGATTGCGGGTATATATAGTAGTTAGGCAGGTGGTCCAAGGACCAAGGACCAAGGACGAAGGACGAAGATAGTGGCCGCTGGCTTCAAGATATAGTCGCATAATCAGTGCCAAATGCTCTGCACACAGATGCGGACATTTGGACAACTCATGAAATTCATGAAGAAGCCCCCTCAAATCCGAAGTCCAAAATCCGAATGAACTTTTCCAGGCTTCACTTGGCTTACGGTACATTTGAGCCTCGGCCAATCTGCCATTTCGGCCATTTCTCTCTCACACACTCTTGGATTTTCACACTTCACGCAGGCAAATATCCGGGGCAAATGAGATGGAATTGTTTTGTCGTCTCGGGCATTTTCATGGCTTGATTTTCATTTTGTAGTTAACAAATTCATAAAACGAATTCCTTGTTCATGTTTTCAGCCCATGGCCTCGCTTCCAAGCGGCTGACCGCACCAAACTCATTTCCAAGTCAGAAATTACAACGCCACAAAGAAGAAAAATCTGAAAAATAGGCAGGGGACCGGTTCCAAAAAAAAAAAGGGAGAAGGGGAGAAATGTACAGGAACCTCGGAACCTTTCCCAAATATTATGCAGGTTTTATCCCATTCTTCTTCGTTCCCCCTGCACAAAAATGGTTTAGCCAAACAAACACACCGAAAAAAAAGGCAAAAAGAAGACAAACAAAAAATGGTGACAGCGGTGATAACATACACACTCCCGAAAAAAAAACGCACACAAAAAATGTGAAAACACACACGAAAAAAGGAATAAACCATTTTGCATTGAAGAAACAATGTGCTGGATTTTTTTTTGGTTTTTCTTTTTCGAGGGGTGCAGAATGCGTGAAGTTCTCGAACGGATATACAAACAAGTTGAATGCCCTCTCTCTCAGGAGACTCGCTGTCCTTTCCCTACTTTCCTTCACTGCTTAGATGATCCTGATACGAATCGACTTGATTCAATCACCGCATTCAAATCGAATCAAATCGAGCAGAGCAGCAGCATGTTATTCCCGACCAAAATCCAATTATGTATGTATGCTCGAGAAGGCAATAGAAACGGGTGTCAATTGATTAGAAAATTGTTTTGCAGAAGGAATAGGTGCTAGCTATTTTTTTTTAATTTTTCCTTCAATTGAAATGCCCTTTGAGACAAAAATAGTTTTGATATGATACTTTTTTTTCCTAATTTTTGAAAAATAAAATATTTTAAATATAGTTAAAAAAAAAGAAACATTTGTATATGAAATTATTTTTCCTTATTTTGAAATAATTAAATATTTTTATTACATCTAAAACAGTATAAAATAAAATGTTTATAAGATACTTTTTTTCTGATTTTTAAATAAAAAAGAACACTTTAATTATAGCAAAAAAAAAAATAATAAAAAAATATTTTTATAAGATACTTATTTTGTCTAAATTCTAAATAACAAAATATTTTATTTATAGCCAAAAAATATAAAAATTGATTATACATGTTTTTAGTAATAACTAATATTTTATATTTTATATTTTTATATAATACTTTTTTTCTTAAATTTGGTTTTATTTTTTTTTTATATATCTAAGGTATAGTAATTTTTTTATTTACTTTAAATATACACATTAAATATCAGAAATGTCCTTTTTTCATACCCAAATAAATTTAATGTCTATAAAAAATGGTGACTTTTTTTAAGCATCATTACTTATCATTTTTCCCTAAAAAATTCCTAAATTTCTGTAACTCGCGCCGAGATCATTAAAATCCTTTCGATTCACATGTTGAAGTTGCCGGGCCGCAAAACGGCGCTGTGATCCATTTGGAAAGTAGAGCAAAAGTTGTTGCAACTAAAATTGCTGACCACCTTTGTGTCGGTGCCTGTCCATTTCCATTCCCATTGCCATGGGCGTGGCAGGTGGCAGGAGGGGGCAGAGGGGGCCGGTGGCTGTGCAGGTGAAACTTGTGGCGCCGCCGGCATCAGGAAAATTCCGGAAAATGCTGCACAGAGTGCCGGTGCCCGGCGAAAAGTTCGCTGAAATTGTGACACAATTTTTGACGAATGTCAAAAACTGAACCGTAACAAGTGGATGCACACAGAGCCCGGGTACCAAAAGACAAACAAATGACAGCAGGTTGGAAGGGGGCAGGGGGGAGGGACACCCCCTCCCGCTCTAAAAAAAAGGAGAAGGAGGGACAGATCCTGGGCGCATCGGGGGTTAATGGAGGCAAGTGCCGTAAACCCGCATCAACGCAAATGTCATTTGATGGATAAGTTTTCGGGGACGAAGCTCGCATCCAGGCGGCGGCGCCCAAAAACAAGGATAACTATGTTCCATATTTAATTATTCATGAGGCGGCAGAAGTGCCAGAGCGAGACAGGCGCCTTCGTCCCTTTTGATTAATGAAGCAGCTGAGACAACATCAGCAATCAAATTAATTTCAGTTACATGAGCGGATTATAAAGAAACAACAACAACAGCAGCAGCAACAAACGGGCACGGGGAGCTAAGTATATTCCTTAATAATCTTATAGCCCCCTGAATACCCTTTAAAATAAATGTATCCTATATATATTGCTTATTATGATTTTTTGAGCTTTATTAATGACAATTTTATTTTTAAAATAAAATATAAATCATTTAAAATAGTTTAAACTACTATATTTTGAAAGACAAATCAATTTAATTAAATCCTAACGATATTACTTAAAAATAAAAAAACAAATACCCACTCAAATATTTGAATTAATTTAAAATTCAAACTCTTAAAAAGTTAAAATAAACATTTTTATACAAAATAAAACAAAATTAAAAAATATTAAGTTACTAAATTATTGTACACTATTTTTGTATTATTATTTTATAATTTTAATATAAATATTTTTTGATTTCATTTAAACAACGTAAAATTAATTATTTTATTAAATTTTGGCAGAAAAAGTGTATAAAATGTAATAATCTTTAAAATTATAAGAAAAACTACTCGCTTCTTTAAATAAAATTTAATTTTAATTACTTCAAAAAACTAAAATAAATTAAGAAAATTATAACAATTATTAAAATTATTAATAACTACTATCATCTTAAAAAAAATTCAATTTTAATTGCTTAAAAAGTATAATTACTTTTTTTCTATAATATCAAACATTATAAAATGTTAATAAATAAATGTTAATTAAGAAATAACAAATCCCGAATAAATCTTCAAAAATAATCCCCATTTATCCTGCGTATCCTGCGTATACCCTCTGCACTCTCTGGGACATCTGACAAAACTAAACGGGGCAAAAACCAGATGGGTGGCAAAGAACGTGAGAGAGGGGGGTTTGGGGTGGCTGTTGGGACAGCAACAAATCGCTTTGGGGAGCAGAGGCAACAACGCGCAAACATTTTTCACAACTAAATGAAGTAATTTAAAATAATTATCAATGCTAATTTAATGAGGCCTGGGCCAAGGCGACCAACTTGGACCCGCTGCGCAGGATATATGTGCCTTTTTTTGCTCCCTTTTTTATTTTGGCCCATTCCTTTCTGTGTTTTCATATAATTTATAGTTTTTTATGTGGGCAGTAAAGCGTTGCAATTGAAATGCATGGGGGGCGTGGGCGTGGCACTTAGTGGCAACGTTGAGCCACGTCTAGACGGCACATATATACATATATATGTACATACAAATTAGCCAAGTTAAATTGGCTGGGAAGGAGGAGGGGGAAGGGGGAGGGGGTGGCAGTAAGCCAGGCTGATGAGAAATGCATTGGGAATCGTTGGCGACGCCGACAAGTATGCAACATAAATTGTACAAGCCGCTAACGGTAATTGTTGCACCGCCGACATGACGTATACGCGATATTTGCCAAGCTGCAAATGAGGCTGCCATTTTGCCTCTCCCTCTTGCGCGCCCTCTCTCTCTCTCTCTTTCTCGCTTCCACTTCCGGCCTGTGGATGTATGTATGTGCATGTTGGCGTGCTCAAGCGCCTGGAAAATGCCGCTAACGATGACGTTAACGTTGGCTTTTACCGTCGCCATCAACTGCTGCTCCCCCTCTCTTTCTCTCCCTCTCCCTCCCTCTCGCTCTGCTATTTACTCCTCATTCTGGCCGCCTAAAAGCATGCAACAGCAATTTAAATTTTGTGCGCATTTCAATTTGCAAAATGTTGGAATGGAATGGAATGAAAAAAAAAAAGAAAATACACCTACGCTAAACAACAAAAATGCAGCTCGGCAATTAAAACCGTGTGCGGTAAGTAGGAAAAGAGAAAGAGAATAACTGTAGAAATTACAGAAGAAAACCCGGGTAAATATCGCAACAAATTGGAGCCCAAAAAATGTATCCCTCCAGAATATTAAATTTCCCCAGTCAGTAAGTCACATAAATGCACATATATTTACTGCAATTCAATGGTTAATTAACAAACAAATGGGGGAGCGAAGAAATAATAATACAATGCACAAGTGTAGTTTTCAAAGGCCACAGTAAACATTAAAATATTTATGAATTTCCATTTAATCAGGCGAAAATATTTAATTAATAAACTCCGCCCAGCGGGTTTAATTACAAAATGTTGGATAGTCATTGCATTTTAATTGAATAATTTGTTTTTGTGTTTCGGTTTCTAATTTGGTAATTGAAGTAATTTCCATTTTGGGCCTTTGACTGATAAGTGCACAGAAAAAAATGTGACAAAAGATCAGATTTAAAAATAAAGTTTTTCATATTATTTTGGTATAAATAAAGATTATGTTTATCTTATTTTTCATTATTTATACAAAAATACTACATTTGGTATTTTAAAATAAATAAATAAAAAAAATAATAAAAGTGGTATTTAGAAATAAATAAATAAAAATACTAAATTTGGTATTTTAAAATAAATAAACAAAAAAAAATTGGTATTTTAAAATAAATAAATAAAAAAATAAATGTGGTATTTTAAAATAAAGAAATAAAAATACAAAATTTTGTATATAAAAATAAATAAATTATTTTTGGTATTTTAAAATATACTAGCTGATATGAAAACATATCAAGTTGATATGTTTGAATCATAAATTTACCATTAATCACATCGGCTTTTTGTTGATATGAATTTATATATACTTTCAATAAAAAATATTATATTATTAAATACTAATAATTTCTTTATTATTTTGTAAATTATTTTAAAGTACCTCAAAAATTACAAAGCTGCTTTTGAGGTTGTTCGTAAAGCTCTTTCTACAAGAACCTCCTTATCCGAATTGAAACATTTCGGCAACGCGTGGCATTTAAACTTTAATGCAATGGCCGAGGGAGAAATGGCCGGAGAAAAGCGGAAAAGCAGGGAAAGTATAAATTGAACTGCAATGGCGAAGGGGCGAACTGGAGAACTGGACAGCGGAGCACACAGCACGCACATTAAAAGTTCAAATGGTACAAAAATATAAAAATCCGCTTACGAAATTCTGGGGGCCAGAGAGACAAAAGGCGACTGCAAATGGAGCGGACAAAGACAAGACTACTGTGTGGCAGTTAAAAGTGGAATAGCGGCGGACAAAATAATGCGACCCCACGCAACGATTCCGAGTTTGAAGTTTGGCGGTTCGCAGGGGGAGAACAGAGTACCATTATACTCGCAGTTCTACTTATAGAAGTCCCTTGCAGTTTACACCATTACCACACACACACAGCACTTTGTACACTTTGCCCTGATCGATAACCATTCGCTTGGCCTTTCAGTTGGCTATGGCTATCATCTGTGACCCGGAATATCAACTAAACCGGAATGCAATCGCAATAAGCGCTTCACTGGGGGACAAAGTTGCCCAGACTCCTCACTTATTTTCTCCATTTTCAGCACTGCCAATTGAATACTTAATTGGGTCAGGCTGGCAATTCAAAAGAAAATACTCATATGTAAAAATTAAAAATAAATCTGCTTACATAGGTTTCAATCAAAATGGGAATGAAACGAAAGTCCTTACACAAAAATTTTAAGCGGAAGAATTCTGAAACAAATTGATTGAAGTGAGCACTATACACACAAAAAAAAACATTTATGGTATTTATACACATATGAATCGTTTTTACCATGAAATAACGTAATAATTATATTAAAAAAAGATAACTTTAACGATTTTGCTTTCTTTTTTTGAGGATCTCTGACTTCGAAAAAGAGAGAAAGAAGCTGCTATGCTGCTTACATTTTAAGCATATCAAATTGATATGCACACAAAAAAAAAATGTTCCCGTAAAATAGTTATGCCCATGTAAATTTCATGATATGTGATCTTTATTTTATTTTATCCTTTTTTTGGGTGTAGGTAAAAGGTAAAAGGTAAAAGGTTTCAAGCATTAGTTAATTTCTTAACAAAATAAATTACACTGTCTAACCCATCTACAAAGATTTTGGCCTAAAACTGATGACGAATTCTTGAGGGAATAAATTGTTTAATCTAGAGGAACAACACACAACACTCTTTGGATATCGGCAAACTAGAAAGTCTCGACGGGATTGCATATCCGCAATCAAATAGTTGCCCTCAGGCCAAACTGACCTTCATCCAAAAGGCAGCCCCCCTCCTGAAAAAAGGGGGAGGAAGGGTGGCAAATGTTATGCCAAACTAATTACTTGCTAAAAGCGCAAACAAAAGCCACAAAAATAAAAACAATGACAACAAAGGGAGGCGGGCCATGGGGCTTTATCTCCGATCGCTCACACACTTGACGACCTCTAACCCCCCGAAAACCAACCCCCCTCCCCCTTTTCTATGCCCGGGATTTTTGTACAACATGGCTAAAACAAAGGGCTGGCTTAAACAATGGGGGCCACAACGGAATCAGGCTGGCAAAACACTCGAGAGCCAATCAATGCAAAATGTGTCCCAAAGTCAACTTGCGCAACATATCGGGGGCGTGGTCACGCCCACCCCTCCCAAGGGGGGTGGGGGTTGTGGTATGTGTTAGCCTTATGCAAGGATATTCACTAATTAGTCCTCTGGCAAGGGGAGTAGCAGCAAGTCGAGAAAATGCGGACAATTTTTGAGCTGCAGCAAAATGCCTTCAAGCCATCAACTATAGTTTTCCGTATTAAATGGGCAAAATGTTTGAAGTACAGTGCGGGCAATTTACGCATTACATAAGCTGCTGCATGGCCAAAAGTCGATTAACGCCTAATTTAGTTGCGACACGCATAAATACTTAATGCGAAGGCCGTAGGGAAAGTTTTACTTACCCCAAGAATATTCAAATTAAAACGCACTAATCAACAGATTTAATTATGAATATTTCAAGTGCATAATCCGTTAATGTTTTTGTTTTTACTAATACATTTAAGATGCTATTAAAGCAGTTTGCATTTGATGTTATGGGTAAACTGCTTTAATTACCACTGCTTGAATATTATTTTTAAAATGATACCTCTAAAGGTAGATATTAACCATATTTTGTTATTTGTTATTTTATGAATAAATAAATATTAAAATATAAACAAATATTCAAACGGCCTAATCACCAGATTTAGTTATAAATATTTAAAGTGCATAATCCATTTGTTGTCACTAAATACAGTTAAGATCCTTTTAAAGCAGTTTGAGTTAGAACTGTATGGGTAAACTGCTTTAATTACTACTGCTTGAAAATTAGTTTTCAAATTATAGCTCTAAAGGCTGATATTAAATCAATTATTAAACAATTTATATATTTATAAATAGATAAATATTAGAAATTAAAGTTTTCCTGGTCATGAAATTCATTTAAGATTCTTTCAAAGCAGTTTATGTTTAATATTTATAGGTAAACTGCTTTAATTAATACTACTAAGTCAACAATATTTTTTGGTCAATTTGTATCCCCCAGGGGTTTGAAATTAAGATAATGATCAAGAAATTTATATTTTAATTTCAAATTTTATAAAATTATAATTTTTGAATATATATTTATAAAATTAATTAAAATTATATGTTCGACAGTTCATTATAAAAATTGGAAAACATTCATTTTAACAGGCGATTTAGAGGCATCCAAAATATTTTTTTTTCATTTTAAGATTCTTTGTTTCGATTCACATAATTCCAGGGAATTCTACGCCTTGAGGGTATTCCCCGTGGGATGGTTTTCCTTTCTCCCATAACTAAGCCGTGTCCGATTCGCACTCAACCTTGGGATTGGAAGGCCGCAAGTGCGTCGGTTTCTTTGTGGCCAGGTCGGCCTGAAATCGGTAAAATCGGTTAACGAATTGTCGTGGCTGCAACATCTGGTGGGGCAGCAGCAGCTGCCTGCAGCTTAGCACCTGATTAGGTGAGCTTCTGGAGTCACTGCTGAGCCCGAGGATGGCAGGATGTTGGTTAGATGGTTGGCTGAGTCAAGGGAGATGAGGGGTCAGCGGCGCATTAAAAGCGTAACTCGAATGGGATTCAGGGAATTTCGCAGTTCGATGCCCGGAGCTGTTTCTCTGGCTCAGCTGGGCTCAGGAGCGCAGGGAGCAGGGGGCTACAGAGCAAGGACCAAGGACACACTGCCATTGTCCCGGCTCCTTATCGAAATCCAGTGCTGTCACTTG
This sequence comes from Drosophila mimetica, assembly GCA_037075245.1. Lineage (NCBI taxonomy): Eukaryota > Metazoa > Arthropoda > Insecta > Diptera > Drosophilidae > Drosophila > Drosophila mimetica. The sequence goes on from JBAMCH010000005.1 coordinate 10,307,715, forward strand.
TCGGGCACTTCACGGCAGCCAGTGATCTCCCTCGAGTGTGTTGAACATACGCTTCTAGTGTATGTGAGTCCACCTACTTTTGCCAGCTCCCTGGCGCTTTCTCCTGGCTCCTTTCTCCTCCTGCTCCCCTCTCCTTTCACCGTCTGTGTTTGTTTATCCTCTGCCTGACCCCTGACCCCTGGCTGCTGGGGCTTATACAACCACTCAGTGACACAAATAAAAGTAAACATGATAAAACCATTGAAACTTTTTCCATTTTCACTTTTGAGTGTGTTTGTATTCTGCTTCCCATCCGCCTTTGTCCCTTTTTTCACAGGATATGTGTGTGTGAGTGTATGTATTGCTACCCCTAGATGGCTGCATCTGTGTGCGAGTTAATCTCAAGTGCAGCCGAGAGCTAAATATTTACCATTGGCGTTGACTCTGCGCCTCTGCAGCCACAAACTCACAAACACATGACCAAAGTCCCCAGTGACTACCGCCCACTATTACCCACCACCCACTACCACCCACCGGGAAAACCCACTTTCGCCGCTCCACTCGATCCCCTTTCATCGCCACTTTGACTTCTCGCTTATCATCGATGGCGCTGAGCTCTGTCCATCCAAACATGCATTCAAATGACCTGCACTTGCCCCGCCCACCGCCCACCGCCACTCCCACTTTTTCCGCCCCTTGTTTACGCTTAACTAACAAGCCAAGCTAAAAGTTAGCTAGCTGCAAGCCGGGACTTCCCCTTTTTTTTCTTCCTTTTTCCACGTCTTCTTTTTTTTTTGCTCCTTTGCCATTCAAAAGAGTCCAGTTTGTTGTGCATAAATTGTTTATGTTGGCAACCCTGGGTCGGGAGTCGAATTGTTTTTGGATTTTCGATGCTGGTCGGGGTCTACTACATATATAAGTAAGTTGGCCAACAAAAGGTAAAACGGTAAATACGTACTTTGGTCAGTCGTTGAACTTGTGTGTGTTTGTGGCGGCAAAATGCAGCCACAAGTCAATCCGCAGATGGTAAGTCTTTAAACGCCCTGGGCACACTATCTTTTCTTGTAAACACAGAGAATTACATACTTATTAATTTATTTGAAAGGATTTTTCCATATTTATATTTATTTGGTTACCCAAATACTTTAAACATAAAGTCTTTAACTGATTTCAAGGTATGTAATAAATAAATAGCCAATTTGGTCACACTGTTTGCTCTTTAAAAACTTATTTAACACTCAACATTATCAAACCTTATCCAACACTAGTTTACACAATATATTTTCCGTAACTGACACAGTGCTAATACTCAAATGTAAATACTTTGGAGAAGAAGTTTTGTAACAATAAATTTGGTCACACTTTTTGCCTTTTAAGAAGTTATCCAACACTGTTAAGCTCGCATTATTAAACCTTATCCAACACTTGTTAAAGCAAAAACTTTTCCCCAACTGTCCCAGTGTCCCAGGCAATCAAATGTAAATACTTCTGGGAAGATTTCCAGCTAAGAATGAATTCAACCAAGTAGACAAGTAAATATTCAGCATTTTGACGGTTCTCACTGCGGCATCACCTGCTTCGGGCGAAATCCAACACCCCGTCCGCCCATCAAGCCACGAACTCGTGAATATTTAAAGGGCAGGCTTCAATATTTCAGCATCGCTCAACCTTGACAGCATTATGAAGTGAGTGCGACTGCAAGTGGGCGGTGGCAGTGGGTGGCAGGCGGTGGGTGGTGAGTGGGTGGCAGGTGGCAATATGAAACGCTTGGCTGGAGCAGAGCATTGCAGCGGATGCTGGAATCAACCGAGGCGTGTAACCGAGGCAATGGAGGCAATTCTCCGGCCACCGCCTTCTCACATTTCCCCATGTGCAACTGTCAAATCTTTCATGAAGATATAACTCACTTGCCGGTCCAATGAGGCGGCTCATTATGAACCGGATATGGATGTGGATACAGCCCCGGCCACGGCCACGGCTGACAATGGGGCGCATCGGTGCCGAAAAGATGGCTAAGACCCAACCATTGTTGGCCAAAAACTGCGCGTAACGATGTATTAATTAAGCTCTGGCCGATGGCTCAATGGGTTCGGTAATGCCATGACATGAAAGTGGAACATTTTTGTGTTTAACATAAGTTCAATGAGTTGGCAGAATTCCGCACAGCAACAAAAAGGGAGATTTTGGGGGACTACAAACAACCAAAAACATTAAACAATTGATTTTTAAAGAGTTTTGCGTGGGAAAACAATTGTATAGAACCTTGTAATGTTTTCATCACTTCAAAATTATATAGATGTAATATTTGTATTCAGAATTTTCAAGAGGCATGCTTATGACTTCATTAAATTTTAGTTTTAATGGTCGTAAATGTTAACTGATTTTTAAGTGTGTTCTGACTGTGTAACTGATAAATTTTAAAAAAGGTGACCCAAAACTGAGTTTTTACTCATTTTAGTTTGATTATTCTTGTCACAATTTTTTGGAAAAAATTTCAAAAAAATAAACTTTCTTGCTGGAAATGCCAAGTTTTAGAGAATTTAACTACGAGTTCGGGAAAGTATGCCATTCCGTATTTGGACAATTATTTTCATTTTTATAGCCAAAATATTGATTTTTTATTGACGAAAAATTACGATTTCGATTTTTGGCAAATTTTAAGGGGTAGCATCACAAATTTTTTAAAAAAAAATTTCAAAAGAAATAATTTTTTAGCCTGAAACGCCAAGTTGTAGATAATTTAACTACGAGTTCGGGAAGGTATGACACTTCATATTTCGACAATTATTTCCATTTTAATAGCAAAAATTCTAATTTTTTTATTGGCGCAAAATGAGGATTTCTATTTTTGGCAAAAATGTGGTTTTTCGAATAATTTCTTTTTGCTCCCAATTTTGCAAAAATGGTCCGAAATTAAAACGGCGAACTGTTCTGAGCAGATAACAACCTAATAATTAACATTAGTAAACTTTGCGGCTGATTTAAGAAATTTAAAAACTTTTCATATTTTCGATTTTTTTAAGGGGTAGCATCACAATTTTTTGCGAAAAATTTCAAAAAAATAAAAATTTTTGCTGGAAATGTCAAGTTGTAGATAATTTAACCACGAGTTCGGGAAGGTATGACACTTCATATACGGACAATTATTTTAATTTTTTAGCCAAAATACTGACTGAAAAAAAAAGGTGACCGCAAACTGCACTCATAATGTCCAGTGAGGGGTATATAAACCTTAGCTTGCTCAAAGGAGCTATTTTTTTTGTTTTATTTCGCTTGTGGAGAGCAGGAGTCAATGCTCTATCCCGGGGCCAGCTATCAATCAGGGTTTTAATCGGGAATGGGGAATGGGGAAGAGGTTAAAGTCGCTTGAAGGAGAAGGGGAAAAACTCATTGCTCGACAATCATTTACCGAGCAGCTTTTGGCTTTCACTTTTCACACATGCCGCAATTAATTTCCGTTTGATTGTTTGTCTCTGTCCGGACTTTGCCTTCAAACCCAAAACACCCCCACACAACCGGAATCCTATTTGCTTTCCGCACAGGCGAATGCGATTTAATTGCTTTGGGGCCCCTGTTGCCGCGACTTAAGCTCAGCTCAGTCGGTTTCCCCCTCTTTTCCTGCTCCCTCTCCCCCGCCCCCTTCTCCGGGGCTGCATTTTCCAGTCGTAAATAAAGTGCTAAGCGCGGACACAAAGGCGAGGCGGTTGCAGGTGGAAATCAGATGGCAGAGAAGACTGCCATGTCAACAACTTTGCCGTGCAAGTTTTATTTGTTCAGTTCATTTGGTGTTGGCAGCAGCAAAGCATATTATGGCACAGTCATAAGCGCCAGGGTTGCCAGGCGACGTGAGAAAGTGTGAAAGGTATTAGGGTTTTAGGTGGACAACAATAAATCTCCTTTTCCATTTTGTTAAACAAAAATTCAAGTTTATGTTTATATACGATTTCTTTGTTATTTTAAATAAAATAAGCATCAGGGTTGCCAGGTGTCTTCACAGTGTGTGAAAGATATTAGAGGGTTGGGGCGGACAACAATTATAAATCCCCATCTGTATTTTGATTTAGAAATGTTTAACTTTTTTTCTGATTAAATAAAAATTTAAGTTAATGTTTATATAAAATTTATATTTATAGTTTAAAAACAAAAAGCACTAGGGTTGCCAGGTGTCTGTGAAGTGTGTGAACTGTATCGAGGTTTTAGTGGGACAACAATATATAGAGAACTGCATTTGGCTTTATATTTTCACAGCAAAAAAGTTTAAAATATTTAGATTTTTATTTTTCAAAATGAAATTTATGTTCAAATAAATGTTATTTAATATTTGTTAAGAAATATACAAAGAAAATTTTTTTAAATTGACTTTTAAAAAGAGATTCGATATAAAATATAATATATAATATAGAAATCGGTTATTTTTTATTATTGACTATAAATGTTATATACAAATATATATTATATCGATTTATTTTTCCCAAAAACAGGCATTGAGAAGAATGCCAGCCAGAATGACAGGCAATATTAGACTTGGTAAAATCGTCTAGGTAGTCAACACACACAACTGACACATTCATACACACACACACACCGTTTGAACAAAAAAAATATATAAATAGAGGAAAATCGGGAAAAAAATAATAAACAAACGGCGAACAAAAATCATACCTGGTACTAGCAACTAGCTAATCGCAGAGTTGCTCTTGCATCGCGTGCTACTTGGACGCCCAGACGCGCAGAACAGATCCGTTGATCAGTTGTTGGTCAGCACAGATCAGCACACGACTGCACCAGACTCCTTTGGATCGCACAGAAAGAGTACCAAATTCGTAGTTTCAAGGTTCAAGGTTCAGAGTTCAAGGCACCCGAAACGGACTGAGAGTGGACGCCCGAAGGCAGCCAAGGGCCAATCGGGCCCCAAGGTCGAGCGGCTGAGTGCCAAGGTCACGTCCCCAGGTGCAGGCCACACCGACAACTGGTTCCAATCCGGTTTCTTTTCCACTTTTGATAGTTTTATATTCAGGTGAGTTGTGTGTATATTTTTTATTCGATTCATAGGGGATAGATAACATAAATTGGATTTTTGTTAAAAATAATATTTTATTGGATTTATAGATTATTTTGTTTATTTATCAGACCACTAAAATATTAGGTTAAAAAATATTTATTAAATTTTTAACAGTTAACCTAAATAAACATAAATGTTTGCTGTAATTTATTTATTTTATTATTATTATTATATTTATTTTACTTTTACTCCATGCTATCTATTCAAGAAATGATTTATATATTCCAAAATTCATATTTTTTCAAGAGATTTTTTTTATAAACTTTTATATTCACATAATTTTATACCTATATATTTAAAATAAATAGTTTTTTATATGATTTTATTACGAATTATTCTATAACTAACTAATAAAAGGCTTTGTTAGTTTTAATTTATTTTAATTAATATTATTTATTTTATAATATTTTTTGTTAAATTAAATTAATTATTTTTCCGATCTCAGGATGGTCATCAATCTGAATCCGGCCACCTCGTCGAACGCCAATGCCAGCGGCAGCGGCGTGGGCGGCAGCATCATTGGCGGAAACGGAAGCGGAGACGGAAACGGTAGCGGAAACGGCAGCGGCGAAGGTGGCGGCGGCAGCGTTGCCACCAGCAACCTGATGGGCATCATCAGCCACACGGTCTTCGAGGATATCGTCTACATGCATGTGGTGTGTGCCGGCGACACGAACGCCAAGTGGATCACCCTGGAGGAGGCGCTGGCCTACTGTCCCGCCGGCGTGATTGCCTACACAAAGCTGCAGGTCGCCGAGACCTACGGAGTGCCGATGGAGATTTTGTTCGAATGATGATCGCGGGACTGGAGATCATAAATGGGATTCGTGCTCGTTCGCAAGGCAGTCGTCGGCGGCACTTGAACTTTGGCAAATCAAGGAAATCAGTATTCGGTTACTTGCGTGGAAATATCTACATGCCGGTCTATAGTTTTTCGTGCTTGTTACCGTCGCTCTACAGTACGAACCAAATTTCAAGTTGTGGCGTTACGCAATTTTTCCGATAGAAAAAAAAAACAGAAAGTACAGCCTTACTAGCCGAGGAGACACAATCCGAAAGATGTATTCATGTTCGGTTCGATGAAGAAAACTGGTTCAACTTCTTTGAGTGCAGGACGAGATATGTATGCTTTTGGCTCGGCTCGAGGATAATACGTAACTTTTGCTCATCAGAAGTGTATAAAAAGCTCGAAATAATCCATAAAATTCTCAAATAATGATGGCCAAAACTTAGATTCGGTGTGGTTTTGTTGAATTTAATAGGGGAGTGTAGGGTAAGGTGACGAACGATTCGTTTTTTGAATGTAACTTTCCTAAAAATCAATATTTTTTAAAAGTGTAAAAGCAGAAAGTTGCTGACATCTTCTGAGCACATTTCTGTAAAATTTGGATTCGAAATTCCAACGGAGCTAAATCCTACAGCGTTTGGCGTGGACCATCTTTTTTTGCACTTTAAAAAGTTGTAGGGTAATGTGACGAACGATTTGTTTTTTAATGTAACTTCCCCAAAAATTAATATTTTTTAAAAGTGTAAAAGCAGAAAGTTGCTGACATCTACTGAGCACATTTCTGTAAAACTTGGATTCGAAATTCCAACGGAGCTAAATCCTACAGCGTTTGGCGTGAACCATCCTTTTTGGACTTTCAAAAGTGCCAGATAAGGTGACGAACTAATAAATAGACATTTAAACTCGATGCAGATGTCTAGAACAATACGAAAAAGCAATAAAACTGCAGCAGTTAATGTTATCTGGTAATATTATATGTCTTTTTAACAAAATCAACGATAAAAATTCAAATTCTTGAATAAAAATAGTTCGTCACAATACCCTACAAAAAGTTCGTCACGATACCCTACAAGGTGGACTTGGAGCAAACACGGTGTCCCTTTCAAACGGCGCGAAAGAAAAAAACGCCAAGTACCAAAAACTGTTAATAAAGTTCTCATTTATACGTGCATATAATAACCTGATTTTATTTTCCAATCATCTTTGCTCTGGCACAGCTGAAACACAAGTAAATTGAATAGCTTTTCTAGTTTGGGCACCACATTTTTAGCGAAAATTACCTCACGAAGAAATTACCGGACTTCTTATTAATATTACTATAAATACATTGTCAACACGATAAGGGGAGACGACTACATTTATTTGGAATTTTTATTGTGACGTCATATATGAGATTCGACGAGTTCGTCACATTACCCTACTCGTCACATTACCCTACACTCCCCTATAATAATGCGGGTGTAGTGAATGGGTTAAAAACTAATTTTACGTTTCATTTATTGGTAGTAAATAACATTTAATTTTGTTTCGAAATTCTTCAAATTTATTTTAAGTTACAGTAAAAAATAAGCACTAAGAATTGAGGTGATCATTTAAGTTTTATTTAAATTAGTGTGACCAGGGTTAATAAGATCTTTACATAATACGTTATAAATAAAAAATACAACATTTTGTTGAATTTTCGCGAGGAAAGCACTAAAAATTGTGGTGATCATTGGAATTTAATTGAAATTAGTGTGACCAGGGTGAACAAAAAGCATTAACATTCGTAAGACCTTAACATAATTTGTTATGTTAACAAAAACTACAAAAAATAAATAAAAACAAAAATACAGATATAAAAAAAATATATGTAGATTATTAATAAAATCTCTAAATATCAAATGAATCTTGATCCCTTCTCTATTTATGTATGCATACCATTTCTTGTTAACCATTTAAATAGCGCGCAATCTCCAAAGAAGTCTGGTCATGTTACAAAAAAAGTGAATTCTCCAAGGCTCTGGCCATCCCAGGATTCATTTACCTTGGCCGCTGACCGCTTCACGTGCCCCCGTGGCATTTGTCAGCCGAGAAAGGACGAGGACGAGCGGGCAAAAAGGAAGATGGATGGCCTGAGCGGAAGTTTAAGGAGCCTTTGCCACGCAGCCACCACACGGCGTATGCGTAATGCGGCCAGCCCACAGAATTTGGGCATTTCAATTGCAAATTAGCCAAAAGCCAACGTCAACGGGCAGACACGCCCACCGCCCACAGCCGCCCCCTTTTGAAGTGCGCCTCGGGTTTTCCTTGCCTTTTCCTTTTTCCCTGTGTATGTGTGTGTGTGTGTGTGTGTGTGCGGCAATTTGAATGATTTATGTTGATTGCGTATAATTGCATGTTGTGTCCTTGTCCGCCCCTTTGTGCCCAGGTGCGTTTGCCGGCCACGTGACAAACTCAAATCCCCGCCGCTGCTCCACTCCCTGTATTGTGTGTTTCGGCTTTCCCACTTCCGCCTTTTCCACTCTCCCACCTTTCCACCTTCCCACTTTTCCGCTTTTCCTAACCTCAGACATTCTGCGGCGCATTGTTGCTGGCGCTTTTATGACGCTCCATCTGTCAGCGGCTTGTTGGTTGGTTGGTTAGCTGTTTGCTTGGTGACACCGCGACAGGAGATGGAAATGGTGGGGTGGCAGGAGGTGGAGGGGTGGAAAACCAGGACCTACATGGACCTGCGACAGTTGGGCTGCTTATCTAATTACGCGCCCAAAAGCACGCAACACAAAAATGCCAACCAACTTGTCTTTTGCGGCACGACGTTTCATTTTTCTAATGCCAGGCAGCCAGAGTGGGTGGAAAAATCGTTGTGGAAAGCGGAGGAAAATGCGGTGGGTCAGGATCTGTGCGGCGGATGGCTGACTTTTGCCAAATGGCAGGCGCTCGCGCATTTATTTCGCTTGTAAACGAGCGCAATTTGCAATTTGAGCGCGTCCGCTTCGCGTGTACTTTCCCTACTTTCTCTCAGTCCCCCCTTCTTACATTCCTTCATTTCACACACACACACTGAAAGGGGGAAGGGGGGAGGTACTGTCCGTCCTGTCAGCCATTTGCAATTGAATATTTATTTGCATTGCCCACGGGTTTCGTGTCGGGTGTGGCGCAACTAAAAAATTATTACGCATACGCAGCGTTGTCAGCCGTCGCGAAGGAGATGGGAAAGGGGAAATGGAAATGGAGGGGGCGGGAAAATAACGAATCAAATCATATGGAAAGGAAAGGCGCAGCACTCTTTCCTAATCAGGCAAAGTGTGACCGGAATTTTGGGTGATTTCAAAGGGAATTCGTTGCGGGGGGTCAATGAACTTTAGTCTGTAAACTTATGTTGGGACTGCACTTGGGATTAATATTTGCAATTTAAAAAAATATTCACCGTATTTCGTTTTATATTTATTTTTTTATTTAATGTTAACATAACCTCTTATTTTATCTGGTCTTAAAACTAACTAAAACTAAACTAAGCAGCTTACTGTTTCTTCCCTTCCCTTTCCGTCCTCTAAAGCGTAATTGATCCACAAACTTCCTGCGACCTGGTCACACCAATTACGTGTCATCCAGCAGCCGGAAACGGTGCAGCCACACTAAACCACCGTGCTCACTGCAAAAGGCAAGCTAATAAAATGTACTTTATGCTCGAACGTGCGTTGACTGTGAAATCGGGATGGGGATGAAAAAAAACAGAAAGGGGGGCGCTGCGATATCCCTTGTTTCGCTCGCTCGCTCGCTCGCTTCACCGCGTGAAGCTGCCTAATTATAATTTTGCATTCTGCTGCCGCATGCAAAATTCATGAACGAGCAATGTCATTCCATTTCAGCCCACCGATGTTAACATAAAACTTGACAGCATCCCTGCGCAAAACGAGGGGTCAGCTGCGGGGTCAGAAAAGGTTGATCAAAGCGAACACATCAACGTTAAGCGTTTTATGGCCAGAATGTGCGTTGCCCTCTTCCTCGGACTGTTTTGTTGCCTTTGTTTTTGCGCTGATTCGCGCAACTTCCACAGTGCCACATCCACTTCCCGTTTCCGTTTTTCTGCAAATGTTGCAAATCTTCGCGAAAAACTTGTCGTAAAAATATTTCCATCAGCCAAAATAAAGCAGAAGCGATGTGGAGCGGCGGATGAAGATGGAGCTGCCAGGAGCAAAAACGAGCCACGAGGTGGAAGGACTTTCTGGGATGGAATGGGGGGCAGATAAGCACAGTATAGCTCGCCAGCGTTCGCAATGAAGCAATGAAACTGGCAATAAACAAATGGCACAAACGGCAACGGATGTGCAAAAAGGGAAGCAAAAAGTGCAAAGAGCTGGCTGGAACAGGCGAAATTAAATGCCAGCGAAAAGGGGAACGAAGTGGCAGCTATCCTGTATAAAAGAGAATGATATATTTAGTCATTGAGCCTAAACTGTTCAAATATAATTAATTTATTATTATTAAAAAAATATTCAAACATTAGTATTATTATTTAGGTTTGCCTTTAAAGCCAAGAAAGATTTTTGTATGAAATATTTAAATAAAATTAATTACTACATTATACTTCAGAAATAATTATAAGAATATTATTATTTAGATTTTTTTAAAAGAATATGAGAGAATATAATTTAACCCTAAAATATTTAAAAAGAATTATTTTTTTAACAAATAATTATTATTTTTAATATTTTATTAGTCCTAACGAAATTTTTTGATTATATTAAAACATTAGTTTTAGTATTATTCAGGTTTTTATTTAAGGTCAAAAGGGATTTTTGTTTGAAATATTTAAATAAAATTATTTAATATATAATTCTTAAAAAATTATTGTAAGAATATTATTATTTTGATATTTTTTTAAGACTTTTAGTTAGTGATTTTTTATTTTAGACCAAAATATTTAATAAAAATAAAATAATTATTATTTGTAATATTGTTTTTTTAATCCTAGAGGTATTTTCGTATGAAATTAAGATGATTAACTTAAAGTTCTCATAATTTCTGAACATTATAAGTTCTTAAAAAAATCTATAAAATTTCACTAGATGCGTGTGGAAAAATCCCGGGCAAATTACCGAGTGGCAAGGGTATACAACGAAGATCCAGCTGCGATGGCGCAAAATGCCACCGGAAGACGACGTCGCGGCGCCAAAAGCAGCGCATTTCCAGTGGCGGCGGTGGGGGCATTGAGAAGGGGGACCGGGTGGTGTAATGGGGATTTTCGGGGCGCGGCGAATTTATGAAGCATAAGCTGCATAAACATTAAGATTACATAAACGTCGACGGGAATCCTTTGGCAGGACAACGAAAACGACAACGATGAAGACGAAGATGAAGAGACCCCAGAGGAAGTACGCAAAAAGAGGAGGGGGGAGGGTTTCAGGGGTTAAGGTGGCATTAGCGGGGCCAAAAGGGGGTTGGCAAACAAGCGACGCTTGCAACATTTTAAGTGTCGATAATTTTTGTGCCGGGCTCTCGCTTCTCCAACTATCAACTGCCAACTTCGAGGCGTGGCCACGCTTAAGACTCATGCATATGCATTAATGCAGACAAAGACGGCCATATTCGAGGCGAAAGAGATGGGGCTAAAGGGGGCGAAAGAGAGAGGAAGAGCGGCTGCATTTAAACATTTTGCATTGCAACGGCGGCATTTGCATTTGCATTTCTCGGTTCCAGGGCAAATTAAATAAATGTAAATTTCAACCCACAGTCAGAGTATTTGAATCGGAATGGGAGTTCGCCGAAGAATGAGAACTTATATATATCGTTTACAAAAAAAAATCGATATGAAATAGGGTCAATTCGATCTTATTTCATATTAATATGAAGGCGTTATGATTAATGTAAAATTTAATATCAATTAAAAAAAAAATCAATTTGATTTTTTTAACAAATAGTGAAAAATAAGATAAACCTATTTTTTATTTATATCAAAATGTTAAGTAAAACTTGATTTTTCAAAAATATAATAATAATATAATAATGATAATGGAAAATATAAAAATATTTTATCATATTAGTTATTTTAAAATACCCAAACTTAGTATAAACCTAAACTTTATCCATATAAAAATGATAGGCATAACTTGATTTTTAAAAAATATTAAAATATATTATAATGATGATGAAAAATATAAAAATATTTCACCGATTAGTCAGTTTTAAAATACCAAATTTAGTATTTTTGAACAAATAGTAAAAATAAGATAAACCTAGTATTTATTCATATAAAAATAGTAAGGATGACTTGTTTTTTTTTAAATATAAAAATGACATGATAATAATGATGGAAAATATAAAAATCAATCTGATCTCTTGTCAATTTTCTTTCTGTGTATATTAAGAAACCAGTGATATGGAATTTTTTTTTATGTTCCCTTTTGCTTTATTAGTTTATAGATGGCATAAAAGTGATCATATATTTTTGGGAGACTGCTTTCTCTAATGCCCCAAAAAAAAAAACTAAAAACGAATGTTCTTCGATTAAAACTAATACCTTGACCGATGGCTTTGAGCTGCGGGGAATTCACAGCGAGGAATCAATTAAATACTGCTTCTGGTCTTCTGTGTGCTCAGCAATATTGAAATACCGCCCCACATTTGCCGAGCACATCTGTTCCGTGCTCGAAGGACCCAGAGAACCAAAGGGATAGAGAGAAAAATGTAGTGGTACCCGTACCCCCAATGGCGAAATCAGGAATGGGAATGCAATACCATGTAAGCCGGAGGAGGAGGAGGGGAAAGGGGAGGGGGAGGAGGAGGATCCATGTGTAATGGCCTTGGGTGGTTTTTGGATACAGCAGCGGGCAGCGGGATGAGCAGCAGCGTCAGTTGCTACGTGATTTGTTTGCCAAATTGTGGCAAATGTGCGAATGTATCTGCAACTCAATTAGTGCAGAATTGAGGTGAACACCACCCAACCATCCACCCATCCACCACCCACTTTCGCCCACTTCGCCTTTGGTTTATTGAGTTTGCATGACCCTAATTTAAAGATGATTTAAAATTCCCGCAGCGAAATTAACCAAACATCGGGGAAATAAGTGGGGTCAGCTGAGAGGGGGTGATTTTCCAAAGGGGGAGGGGGGTGGTTATGGGGATGGGATGGCATAGGGATTTATTGCCGACTGGCATTGGACGCTAATGCGGCGCATTTATCATGGACATGGCGACTGCGACTGCGACTGAGACTCCGAGGATGCCGCGATGGCGATGGCGACGCAGCGCTAATGGTCGCCACTTGGCCAACATAAATTATGCTTAATCAGGAGCCAACACCGAGCGGTGAAGCGGAGGGGGAGGGGGATGTAGGGGAGGGGGCGGAAATCCTTTAATCGAAACAACAAGCAGATACATGGCCAATCGTCAGATACAGATCCATGGATTCCGAGGAGCGAGGAGCGGGAATCCAAATTGAAAAGGATGCGATGATGAATGCGATGGAGCCTTGCTACATCTCTGGATAAAAGTCAGTCCATGGCGACTTAACTGCGGGAAATATATGTGCGAGCAGGTCGCTCCACTTCGATAATACTCAGTCAATAAGGATTAAGGTTGAGTCAACACTCGCGACAATAAATTCGGACGAATGTAAATATGAAACTTGGGATGTACATTGTACAAACTCCTTTGGAGATTAAATAATATGAAGGAAGAATAATTAAAGAGAAAAACATCATTTTTGTACGTTAGCATTGAATAAAGTAGTAAAGGGATTATAAATAATTTCGAAAATAAATTTCTAAATAAAATAAAGTAAATTAATTATAATCCTAAAATAATTAAATGCGTTTTTAAAAATAAATATTATATAAATATTGAAAAAAAAGGCCAAGGCTAAACATAATTTCTAAAACAAATTGCGCCTTATATAAATAAATTTGAAAAAAATAATAAATACATACATATTTAAATAGTAACAAGATTAAATATAATTTCTCAAATATTACTAAAAATTAAAAATACAATTTAAAAAATGATATACAATTTAACAAAATAATAATAATATTATCCAAGCACTAAAAATTGAAATATTGTTAAAAATAATTTCTAAATAAATTGCGCTGAATATAAATAAATTTAAAAAAAAAATTACAAAATACAAAAATTTTAAAATAAAAAAATAAATTAATAAACAATAAAATAAATAAATTATAATCATAAAATAATTAAATACGTTTTTAAAAAAGAATTATAAATGTAAACATTGAAGAAATATGAACAAGGTTAAACATAATTCCAAATATAAATTACTTTTTGAAAACATAATTAAAGCCATTAATTAATCATTTCATGTATTTTTTATTTATAATCTTGTTAAAATGTTGTTCAATTTTTAAGTGATTGGATTTTCTTCCTTACTTCTACATATTATTTAATCGAGTTAATAGACAATTAAATCTTATAATATACGAAAATACATAAATGTACGTTTAACCATCATCTTCGACATTTGGCCCCACTCTTTAAAGTGCAAAATGGCGCACACGTTTCAATTACCGGCCAACCGATTGATGCCGCGTTTAAGCCACCCAAATAGCCATCGGCATCACATCGCCCCAGCCACATCGCCAATTCCGGCCTCATCAACAACAGGAGCCACATAATTTGCCGACAAGCCGAAGTCCGCAATATCCTTGTCTGGGTCAAGCAGCAATTTGACTTTGGCTGAACTCATTGATCGGCCAAAACCCAGCCAAATCAAATCGAAGCCAGTGAAAGACATGATTCCGCCCCCTCACCGCTCCCCGCTCCTTGGTGGTATGTGTATATATCCCAACCTATCCCACATTTCACATCGTGCAATCCCACCGCCAACAGAAGCCCCCGGCTGCCATCATATCATGTCAATCAAGAGCAGCAGAAAACACTTTAGCCTCGGCCAAGACAAGACGGCGACAGGCGATGCTGCTGGATGCGTCAGCATGGGTGGGCTTATGAGGGGGTCTCCGGGGGACTTCGGGGGGCTCTCTGTCTTCCAGGGGGGGCAAAACATTAAACTAAGCTGGCAGCCAAATGGCAAACTAAGTGACGAAGCCTGCGCGAGCCATTAAGAGCATTCGTGCCCTTCCATTTCGCCGCGACAAGTACACAACTAAAATCGAGTTGGGCAAGGAGGTACATTGGGGGAAATTGCATTTCTGTCTTAAAGAGCAGTGTCTACTTAATGTTTCATTCTCACAAAGTAATAAATATAATAAATATAATATATATAATAAATATAATAAATATAATAAATATAATAAATATAATAAATATAATAAATATAATAAATATAATAAATATAATAAATATAATAAATATAATAAATATAATAAATATAATAAATATAATAAATATAATAAATATAATAAATATAATAAATATAATAAATATAATATATACATATAATATATATAATAAGTTATAAGTTTGTCCTTCCTTAACCTTTTGCTTGAAGATTAGTTAAATAAAAGTAAATAGCTTTCGACCTTTTTTTCAGATTAATTTTCTGGTTTTTTTAGACAGAGATATTAAAGAAATAAATCAAGTCATTAAAACAATTAATTTTAAGTTTCTTTAAATACAATCATTTAGCTTTCGAATTATTTCTTTTATTTATTTATTTTATCGTTTTTTTTTTACCAAAAATATTAACAAAATAATGACAAATTCTGACATCATATTATACACCATTAAGTGGGCTGGTCCATTTGATATTTTTTAAAGATCATTTTGATATGAAAAAAGAGTATGTTTAATTTATTTTTCATTATTTGTTTGAAAAATATGTAGTAGTAGTATTTTGGTATTCTTAAAATAAAATAACTGATATGATATAATATCAAGTTGATATGTTTAAATCATAAATTAAACATAAATCATATCGGACTTTTATTGATATGAAATAAAGTTGAATTGATCCTATTTTAAATCTGTGCATGCGCATATTGTTATGATCCCGTCGTGTTTTTTTTGTGTGTAATTTTTGGTTCTTCATATTAAATAAGATTCAAATTAAAGGGTTTTGAGTTGGTGGAAATTTATTTTGTAATTTTTATTGACGTGTAGCCTTGTGCCACGCCCAGCAGCCTCATGAAGCGCCTTTGTTGTTGGCTGGAATGTGGAATAACAGACAACAGGGCTTGCAACTGCTTGCCGCCCGATGCGAGTACAAATGATATCATTTTCGCTGGGCGTGGCCATCAGTCATGCATGCCGCCCCCCCGCCAAGGACATTGGGATGCAGTTTTCTGCTGGGGGGTGGGTGTCCACGGGGGTGGAAGTGTCGGCGGAAGTGTGAAAAAACTTCAGCGAAAGACAGCCAGCGGCGAATGGCAAAGGCAGCGATTTGAAAGAGATCCACACACAAAGGGGCAAAAACAGAGAAAGCGCAAAGAAAGGAAATGTTAGCAGCGGAAAAGCTGGAAAAGAATGGAAAATATGAGGGGGGACAGAACAGAAAAAGGGACGAAAGTTTTGGAGTTCTTTAAATTCCCCAACTTTACAATGGGCCACCAATGAAACACTTTGCTAGACTTCAATTCAGCCATTCATGTGTCTCTTGGTTAAAAGCCATGTATTTTCACTTGCATAAAACTATTTTAATTTTAAATTGTACACTAGAAACCAATCGACGATCATTAAAAGCCCACCCAACATAATTGCCAGAACGACAAGGCAATCCAATTTTCAAATAGCCATTCCAATTTATGGTTTTATTTGTACAGCTTTTGTTAATTGCTGGACTTTGTTTGGATATTTAAACACAATTTATATGGGATATTTAGTCTGCAATGATAATACAATTTTGGAAAATATTTATTTAAAGATAAAAATCTTAATATTTCTAATATTAATAATATTTACCAATAGTTTAGTTCGTAATACTCATTCCCAAACGCACTTTTCTATCCAGTGATAGATGAAAAATGAATAAATTTTTCCAAGTCCACTGCGGACACCTTCTCTGCGGTGTCCTTGGTGTCCAGGACTCGATTCGACCACGGTCCTTTGGATATGTCGCCCCCCGGGGTCCGCTTTCATTGGGCAATTTATGGGCGCGTTTTGGCCTTTTGCCGGAGTTTGTTGTTCGGGTTTTGTTTTGCGTTATCTTTGCGCAGCTTGCCAAAGCAAAAAATGAAATAATGGCCGTACCCCAAACCGAACAGCCACCGATCTCCCAGGTGGATATTTAGGCAACCGATATATTCGAGGGCATCATCGGCACTTACAGTTCTGTGCAAGCTATAAACTCAAAGTTATTCCAAAAATTAAATTGGATGTGAAAATCCTGACTGGAAAATTATATATATTTTTAAGAGGTTATGTAGGTATGTATAAAGAAAAAGTTTAAGCATTATTCGGAAAATATTTAAATTTAACTAAAATATTTGTTTAAACATGTTTAATACTGGGCATTAAATATTTTTAAAAACAATAAAAATTTTAAGGTACCTAATATAATTATTAAATATAAACTTTTTTATTTTTGTATACATATTTTATTGCTGTATTTAATTATATTTATTAAAAATATTTAATTAAAAATTCTATAAAATATTATTAGAAATTCTCACATTTTTAAGGTACTTATTAAAATTAAAAATATTTTTATTTTTGAATAAATATTGTAGAATATTACTTAAAAAATAAAACTAAAAAAAAAGTATTTATTTCCAACAAGGTAATAAAATATGGTCTCGCAAATTATTTATATTTTTAAGTGGTTTTTAAAAATTTTAAAAATTGAATATACATTAAGAAAATGTTATGACATTATTGGGAAAATATTTCAGTTTAATTCAAATATGTAATAAAAAATGTATAAAATTTATTATATTAATTTCGTAAAAATATCGTATTGCTTATATAATATTACTTAAACAAGAAATCTAACAAAAATACACTTATATCCAACATATTAATAAAATAGGAGCTACAATCAAACTTGCTTACTGCTTTCGCCCTCAAGGCAAACGATTTAAGGCGCCGCAACTTATCCCTATTACCATGAGCCATAAAATTGTATGGCTTTAATGACTCTCCCCCCAAAGATCCGATCTTCATGTGCTTCTCTTCAGGGCATTTGAGCTTCGTTCAGCCGGATTTTCTACGCAGTTGAGCTATTTTCTCTTCTTTTTTTTGCCTTTTTAGCGAATTCCTGGAAACAAAGTAATTTATAGCTGGGAATTTTGTGCGCCGCTGCCAAGGCAACAAAATGGAATTGGCGATGGGTAACAGCACGAGAGAATGAACAGGAATTGGAGAAAAGGAGCAAGAATGGAGAAAAAGAGAAATGGCGACGGGGAGACAGGGAGAAATAGAGAGGGCACGTAAATTGCGGATGACAGTTGAGGCGATGTCGCAGAGGGCGCGTTTTAATTACGACAGATTTATTTATTGCGCATACGACGCGTTGCCCGCCGCCTGGCGAACTGGCAGACTGGCGGACTGCACCTCCGCATCTCTGCACTGAAAAGTGCAGCGGCTAATTTGCAATGAACGTCAGTTGGCCTTCGGTACGCACACCTCGCGGGACTCGCAGGACTCACCCGACTCACCTCGCCATATCCAAGGCGATAAATTGTCATTAAAATGAGACTGGCAAAGGAGCTGCTCCCGCTGCTCCCGCTGCTCCTGCCGCTGCTGCTGCAAAAAGCGGGAACCGAAGCTTGTTAGCGGGCCAAGCGCTAAAAGTGTAATTAAAATTTAATTGCTTGCCGGCAAAGTGAACGGAGACGCAGATGACTATGCCTGGCATATCGGCTTAATCATCGTAACTCCAGCATTTTCCATTCAAACTAAGAACTAGTGGCAGTTACGCATTTTTTTGAGCTCTTCTAGGCCTTACGAAAATTTAAATTTTTTTAAATAATAATAAATATTAGGGAATATTTTTTTTATTGAATTTTTAAACATAAATGTTTGCCAGAGTTTTGTAATACATTTATTTTATATTGTAAAAATTTGTTGTATTTATAATAAAGCTGGTTAATATCTTACTATTTTATAAGTGTTGCAAAATATGACAAATATTGGCAGAAAATATTTTTTTATCAATTAATTTTTAGGCATGTCTTATAATTAAAAAACTTTTTTATTTTTGTAAAAATATTTTTGTTAACTTAATTTAATTTAAATTAATTAATAATAATTAATAAAATATTATTACCTGTACATTTTAATGCATTTTTATAAATTTTTGAAAATAAATGTGTGCCATATTTTTTGTAATAAATTTATTTTATTTTGTAAAAATTGTTTGTATTAATAAATAAAGCTGGTTAATATCTTAATATTTCAAGTATTTGCCAAAAATATTTTTAGACAGTGTTTTTAAATTTCTGATCATAATTATGATTTCCTAAATCACCCATTAACCTAAGTAAAAAGCAGCACATTTTACACCACTGCCAAAAACAAGTGCCACTAAAACTTCTTAGCTTTCCGAATTCACAAAAGAAACCTTTTACAAGACAACTCAGGGGATGGAGGGAATTTGGCAAAAATCTTTTCGACGCCAAAGAAATACCGAATTCCTAATTCCAAGATGCAGAGACGTTAGCAGGAAAAGGCAAGAGGCTATGTAAACATGGCAATTAAAATTTAATAAAATTTAATGAAAGTTGATGAAACAAATCAAAAGCAAATTGTAAATAGCCCACGGCGCTCGTTGGCCAGGCCAAAAACGAAGATAAAGTGGTTGAAATGCCCATAGTCGAGGCATCGAACACCCTTTAAGTGGGAAATGGAAAATGGTAAAATGCAAAATGGCAGACAGAGGACTGCAATATGGTTTCGGAAACTTTATCGATCGCCACCTCGTGGCCAATAAGCAAATAAGAGCAGTTTTGTGCACTCTACAACTTTGCCGGCTTGTTGTTCTGGTTGAAACAAATCTCAATAATTGTGCCCTGGAGTTGTAAACGCCATTGCCACCACCTCCGAAATATACACATATATATAGACTGCTATATATATTCCATATAGAACACACATAGGTGGACATGCGGATATTTCGAGCGCCATCTCACCCTCCCAAATGGCCGATAAATTGATTTATGTGCTTGTTTGTCAGTTGAACTGCAACTTGTGCATAAATTTCAAATTGCCATTGCCACTGCCTACCGCATGCGGTGCCACGCCCACACACACACAGCCCCCCAAAACACATGCACGCACACACCCACTCACTCACACATGTCGAAAAGTTGGTCCACTCTAAATGGTCCCGGGTCTTTCGACCACTTGCTGACCTCTATTTGTTGGGGCGAGAATTAAATACCTTTGCCGGAAAAGTTTCCCACCTTCCGCCTGAAACCAATATACCCTGGGAAATTTGTAGTGAGTGTAGTTAGCTGGCCGGGCAAATTGTTTCCACAAGTTTTCATGTTACCTCCGTGTGCCGAGCAACTTTTGCCAAGCATCTTCATAAATATTTTGAGTTCTTGTCTCGGATACTGAACAAAGTCGCTGTCAAGAAAGTGGCAGGTGCAGGCCACCACACCCGAAACGCCAGCAAAATACAGGCTTCAACAGCAGCAGTCGGTTGCAGGTATCAGTGGAGCAGCGATACTGATAAATGGCCGAAAAACTAAACAAAGAAGTATCTCATTGTCAGGTGCTTTCGAAGGAGCAACATCAAGGACAAGATCAAGGAGAGTCCAAGGGATATAGGGGATAAATCCCCTCACTAGATTAAAAAGAGTGAAAGAAAATGTGGTATTCAAAAAGTATGCAACAACAAATTAATTCTGAAATCATGCACGGATCCACGGGGGGATATGGGCGATAAATCCCCTTAATTAAGAGTAAAAAATGAACGGAAATAAGGTATTTAAAAAGTGTGCAACAAAAAATTTGTTTTAAAATCCCTGCCACTGGTCCCAAAAATAGGTGCTATAGACCAATATTTATTTTAACAATTATAAAAACTAAAAAATAACATATTCAATTTATTTATTTATTTTCTTAATTTTTTTTTAGGAATTTTAAATTACATATTTTTTAAAGTAAGTTCCTTACAACCAATAAGTATTCCAAAAATTTTCCAAAAAAGATAAAAGGTTCTTAAATACCCCAAGGGTATAAAATGAATTTATATTTCTTCAATTGTTATATCCAGTATAAAGGTATATATCTTCAAAAATACTATTTATCAATCGTTCCAACACAATCGAGTTTCATAAATGGAACGGAATGAACATTTTGACTTATACCTCAGGCTGTTTTCATACATTTCTTTTACTGGCTTTAGAATTTTGCTTGATTCAACTGGAAAATGATTTTTTTTACTGCCCATTCTATTTTCTTCTTGGCATTTTGAAGTAATTTAAATAGCAATTGAAAATAACAAAACAAAAAAACACCGAATGATATGGCTATTATATGTGATCCCCGCCTTCGTTTAAAATGTCAAAGTAATCATCTTGGTCGAGTACATTGCTTACATGATACAGCACAGTCACTTCTTGATAAGGAAGCTTATTGCACAGCCAGATGATGGATTTCATCGTTTTACAGAGCATTTCTAGCTCTCTCGCAAGTCGTTCCAATTTTTCTAAAAGTCTTTCAAACTTGTTGGTGACTTCCCATAATTCCTCCAGGTATCCTGTAGCCAGCTCCCATAAAGGTTCTTGATCCATCGCTAGGTTATTACTAAATAATATTGCAAAATGAACTTTAGAGAGTTATACAAATGTATTTTAAATATTTTATATATTTATTATAATATTAAATAAATAAAAAAAAATACCTAATAAAAGTTAAGCACATGAATATATATTTTTTAGATTAGTTAAGCATCCTTACTAAGAAAATATTACTAAATAATATTTCATAATAAACTTTAGAGAGTTACACATAATTTTTTAATATTTTATATATTTTTAAATATTGCATATATATTTTTTAAAATATTAAATAAATAAAAATAAATCTTTAATAAAAGTTAAACAAATTAATATATATATTTTAGATTATTTGAGCAATTTTGCAGACAAAATAATTGCTTATTATTATAGATATTATTCTATTCGATTTCATTCCCCTATTTGGAGGTGTTTTTCGATTAACGTATATATATGTACAGGCTGTTAAAGCAGAAGGGTTTTGCAATTCGGGCATTGGAATCCCGCAGAGATTGTCGTCTAACCCCAACAAGGGGATTACATGCCGGAACCCGATTCCCAGGCCACCTGTGCGCCGCTGTCTTTGTCCTTCTCTCCCGATTTTCCCCCCCTTTCCCCCGCTGTCTTCCTTGGTTTCGAGTGGTACAACAATTTCCATTTAAGCCATTTTCATGGTTGCGTCGCCGGGTGGCACGTGCCACGCCCCCTGCGGCTTGAAAAGCTGTCAACGCCCTAAAAGCAATAATAATACCTGCAAGCTGGGAAAATTACTGGCAGGATGGCGTTGCGGTTGTACTATTTGTATGTAAGCTTAATCAAATGCTAGCTGGAAGCTATCTGTGAGCGCAAGAAAATTCATCAAACTAATTTATCAAAATAGTTGGCATTCAAGGAAATTAATTTTCTTAGTGATTTTCTCGATGGCATTCTCGCCATGTTTTATTTAAATATTTTTACATTGCTTTATTATATTTACTTGGCTTTGTAATAAAATAAACATTCCATTGCAACCGAATTAAATATTTACTTCGAGTATTTATTTAGGAAAATAAAAAAAATACAATTTAAATTTTTCATGTATTTTGCAAAATGATTTCCCACAATAATCAAGCATTTGCTCAAGGGAATATTCTACCTGCATGACAATTAGGTCTTTATTGTTCGCATTTTTCATGTAAACCGATTTAATCGATTAATTATCAATTCTGAAATTGTACATTCACTTTGCCAATGTGGATACAATGCGAGTACATGTGTTCAATGCCCCAGAGACAAGTCGTCTCCTGAAAGAACTTTTCCTGTTGCAGAGCCAGGTGCTCATATGGTAACCTTCTTACCGCATTCTGCCTCTTTTCCACCCCTTTCTACCCTTTTGCTAACCCCCTTTTCCGCCGCCACAGCCGCCGACTGGTGAAGTAACAAAAAAGATCCAAAGTGCAACGCACAACATGCTAAACAGTACATACAGTTTGCTGCTACACTCAAAAATATTTAAACTCGATAATTAATTAGTTCATACCTAAAAGTTTTTCTTAGAAAATTTTTAAAGACGCATTTTTTGATTTTACCCCAAAAAATGCTTATTAAAATTCACTTTTTTGTGATCTACATTTAATTACTTAAAAAACTTCAATTTTTTACAGTGTACCAGCAGTGCCAGTAGTAGCTAGATATTCTTACTTTCAAAAACCCAACAACAGAACGCATAAATGTGCACAAAAAACAGTTGGCGCACAAGAACAGCAGCGGTCAAGACAATAGCTATTGAAATATAAAAAAAATTATATATAGGAAATAATTATTTAAAGAAAAACAAACATTAATAAATCTTTTAGCTGCGGTGAAACTATAAAACTAAACAAATTTATCAGGGATTGTCGTGAACTCGTATAGAAAACAAATTTAATTTAATTAAATTTACGAAGTTTTTTATGTCGAAATATTTTTTAAAAATATTTTAGAAAAGTATTATAGAATGCTGCTCTTATGAAAATCGTTAAACTATGTATTTTGTGATATTTAAGAATTATTTTACAAACCATTTCTTTAAGTAAAAGTAAATTTAAGAAAACCAAAAATGAATTAAAATTTTGTTTTACATGAGAGTTAAGTAAACTTATTTACCAGAGGTTTAAAAAGCTAAGAAATCGCTTACGTAATTACACGTATGAAGGCAACTGTATGAGCGGATTACATGTGTGTGAGTGCAAGAGCCATCTCGCTCGCACGCGCATGCCATCTCTATCGCACGCCGGCTCTTGGCAACTTTTGGCCTTGTTTGGCCCCGTGGGACCAACTTCAATTCAAAGCGAACAAACTAATTTCCTATGCAAATTGAATGGCAGTCAAGTGTGCGAAGTTCGAGATACATTTGCAGCAAATGCTTTTAAAAACAACCCACAGACCACCAACACACATGCGAACCCAGAACCCAGACACACACACACACACAGATGGCATGTAAGTGTGTCAGTGCTGGATTTAGAGTGGAGGTCCTGGAACGGGGAGCCTCCTGCGATCCTTGCCTTAGCCATGTAATTTACTTTTCATTTTAATTACCCAGTGGTTAGTGCAAATTAATTGCCACCACTTTGCAGTGCCGGCACCACCACCAGGATGCATACTAACACCATGTCGCCACCACTACTAACGGCGCCGGTAGCACCACTACCAGCACCACACAGCCAATCAAGTGTCGCCGAGGGTCCTCTGTGCGGCAAGCCAAATTGTTATTGTGCTGGCAAATATTTCGACTAGCGAATTACAATACAATAACAATTGACTCGCGGCAATTGGCATTGCCGAGTGTTGGGCCTACACTGCGCGAAATCACTCACCTGGTCGCGTACTTTCACCGCGCAAACGAGAAAAAAAGAGAGAGAACTTGGGGAAATTTTTGATGATTTTTCGGGGAAGGAATGTTAAACACAGAATGTGGAAGCTGTTCAATGATTGTAACTGACAAGGAAAGACAACGAGTTCAAAGCCTGTTTTCTTATAACTTTTGTAAATTTTAGTTTAAAATATTAAAATAAAATATTATAAAAATTATTAACTGCTATAGATACTTTAAATACTTTATTTTAATTTTGTACGCCATTTAAAAAAAATTTTACTAGTCCAAGTTACAACAAAATCTTTTATATTTAAAACCCATTTTTCTAAGTGTACGATTTTGTCAGTGCTAATTAAATGTATGCAGGAATGCGATATGCGGGATTATCGATATGGAATTCAGAGTTCTGGTATTGAAATGCGCAGTATACTCGTGCAAAGAGCAAATTGTTGTGAAACTTTTCTTTGTGGTCGGAACATTGCGCACTGACCCAATTTGGTTTTGGCTTAGGCATTTTGGGTTCTGCATTAATATGTGATTTTATTGGATTTAAATAGTTTTGTTTTAACTTCAAAAGCACTATAAAGGTGTCTAAAAGTAGGCAGTACAAACGAATCCTTTGCATTTGCGGGGATAGAATATATATTTTTCATTTTTTTAGGCAATTTTATAAATTATATCATTAATATATAATTTAATTGGATTTAAATACTTTTCTCAGCTTTAAATTAATTAAAAAGGTGGCTTAAAGTATTCTAAATATTTTGTAGCATTCTTTTATACATGATTTTATTAATATATGATTTAATAAGATTTAAATAGTTTTTTCTAACTTCAAATAAATTAAAAATGTTGTCTAAAAGTATGCAGTCTAATGAATCCATTGCATTTATTCTAAATATTCTGTTGCATTCTTTTAGGCGCCTTTATAAATGATTTCTTTTAATATATAATTTAATTAGATTTAAATAGTTTTTTTAAACTTCAAAAGAACTGAAAAGGTGTCTTAAAAGGTGTCAAATATTTTGTTGCATTCTTTTAGGCGTCTTTATAGGTGATTTCAAAACCTTAGTGATTTCTGTGTCAGCCTTTATTTATTTATAATTTTCTTTATATACCTAGAATATAAATATTCCATTTGCCCAAGCGTAAGTTACACTTTTTCGATCAAAGCTGAGAGGAGTACACTCGAAACGCACGCACTGCCAATCCACGTAATTGCAGGACAGTCCGGGAATCCATGTCGCTCGGGGTCTGGACCTGGAGCAGTCCGTAGCCACTTGGAAATTCCCGGCAGATAATCCGGCCCACGATGACAAGTGGCTGGGTGCGTGGCCCGGAGTGGAAATGAAACTCATTCGTCATACGCAACGTGGGCCGGCTAGCGGAGCCCAAATGGGAGTTATTCACGTACGTGGTGCCTCTTTGTGCTTCGTATGCCATTCTGCCACTCTGTTTTTATTGTTTTTGCTCTTGCTGTTGTTGTTGCTGGTGGTGCAGCTATAGCAGCATTTATGATGCTTTGATATATCGAAATGGCAGGAAGCCAAATACAGGCGAACGAACATGGGACAAGTTTTTTCCTTTGTCGTTGCCATGACAAACATTCGCCGTCAGTTGACAGTCATAAAATCAAATGCACACACACAAACACACACACGCAGTGAAAGGAGCTGGGTGTGACAGCTGGTGCCACGCCTCCTCGTCCCGCCGCCACTCTATTGCCGCCCCATCTGGGGCTTATGCAGCTCAAATATTTTTGCAACAATTTCGTTTCGTTTGCTGGGTAAATTTACTTTCAGTTATGCGGCCATTTTCAACAAGAAACTTTTTGATTTCATTTCGTTTAAACTGTCGCTCTGTCCTTGTCCCTTCCACTCTCTCCTTCTCTGTTCTATTTGTCCGCCATCTCTTTCGCAGATAGATTTCTATTTCAGCAATTTTTGTTTCACTTTGGAGGGCCAAGAGCTGAACTGACCAGCTTGGAAACCGGCTGACAACCTCTAATTGATTGACGTAGATGCGGCTGTCACTGGAGGCATAATTAAAAGCACATTTATTTCAATTTCCACGCTTAAGTGGTTCGGTGCTGGGTTCGCTGCCCCACCTTCGCAGCCACTTTATTGGCTGCCACCCTTGATGGGACACCAGAAAATGCCCGGTTGTCTTGTGGATGCCAGAGTATCTCGAACGGATGGCTAGTGATGAGAAGGGAGTGAGCTGTGGGCTCAAAAAAATATAATAAAATTATGTTATCTGTGAACTTAAAAAAATTTTTTTTTTTAAATCAAGAACAAGTGATTTAAGGTGTTCAAATATCAAAATATGCATGCTTAATATATTTTTAAAATATATATAAGAACAATGTGTTCAGTAAACCCTGCAAAAAAAAAAAAAATTTTTTTTTGAAAATCAAGAACAAGGCATTTAAGATTTTTAAATATCCCTATAAATATGTATGTGTAAGAAAAGTATTCAATATGCTTTAAAAATAATAATATGTTTACCCATATATTCAAACAAAAACGATTAACAAATATCTGAACTATAAACTAAATTTTGTTGTAGGGTGATTGATATTTTTTTAACATATTTGAAATGTAGATATATAAGAGCCAAGTTAAAATCGCTAAAAACAGCGACCAAAGTATAAGTAGCCACCACTGCTGGTCGTTTCTCATAGTTACAGGTGAGCGAAGTAATTCATCCATCATTCGACTTAGTTGGACCGCGAAAACTGAGGGCTGAAAACCGTTGCCTACATTCCGGGGCCTCGCCCGAATTTTCAATTACATTCCATTGGCTGACCTCATGCCCCCCCTTTTTCAGACACTAATTGTAATTGGAAAATTTATTTTGAGCGTCTGCAAATAATTGCGCATTAATCAATTTCGGGCTAAGGCAAAACCAGGCAACTGACAGCCAGTGCTTTGGCTTTGACGTCATAACCAGGCATCATAATTAGCCGCGGAAAAAGGGGGTTTTTGGGGTTTTGGGGGGCGAGGAAAGGGAAAACTTCAAGGGGGAAACTGTCTTTAATTAGTTTGATTAAACATCGCAGGGCTTCGAGACTTAAATTGGTGACTTCTCGACCAGGGGAATAAATTCCGCCATTCAATTGGCGCGCTGCAACGCTTGGCAGATTATCAAATCAGAATTGCTGGCCATTATGGCAGGACGACAAGGACGACAAGGAACACGGCGAGATGGCGGGCGAAACCTAATTAGAGCGTTTAAAACGTTAGCTTTATGGCTGCTGAGGTCATAATGAGCCGGAAGTGAGTTCGTGTCCCCATATACCTTACCCATTTCCGCCATTTTCCTTCGGCTTTTCCCTTTTCGGCTGACGGGATCTGTGTTCTGGGCAAAGAGTTTGTCGCTTGTCCTTTATGATTAAAAATCGGTTAGGTGGAAGGGGTTGGTGCACTGGAAAATAAATAAACCTATTATTGTATTGGTGATAAATGTGAAACCGATTTATATTTAAGTAGGTTAATAGCAAATTAAAATACTAATTAAAGTAAATATTTTTATCAGGGTTAAACTAGAAACCATTTTATATTTAAATAGGTAAAAAGCAAATTAAAATAAAATTAAGAATATTTTTTTAGTTGAAATAAAATTTAAAAATATTTTTTTAGTTAAAATAAAATTTAAAAATATTTCTTAAAATTAAAATAAAATTTAAAATACCTCTCAAAAATTAAATACAATTTAAAAATATTTTTTAAAATGAAAATAAATGTTTGAAATATTTTTATTTTTAATTAGTAATTAGCAAGAAATTTAATAAAGATTTTGGCCCAAAATCGAAATCTTCATTTTCCACCAATAAAACAGTCAGTATTTTGGCTATAAAAATAAATAATTGTCCAAATATGGAATGGCACCCCTTCCATAACTCGTAGTTAAATTCTCTAAAACTTGGTATTCACAGAAAAATTTTTTATTTTTTTGAAATTTTTTTCAAAAAATTGTGATGCTACCCCTTACAAAAAAAATCGAAAATGTGAAAAATTTTTAATTTTTCCAAATCAGCCGGAGAGTGCACTAATATTAAATAAATAAAACACTTTTATCTGGAGATAACAGATGTATTAAAGATAGGAAATTCCGAATAATTTTTCACTGCCTACTTTTAGGCACCATTTTTAGGTGATTTCAAAGCATTAATTTTCCTTTTTCTACTCGAAGATCATCCCGAATTGTTCCTAGTGCAGCCTTGTGTGTCGCCAAGGCAACTGGTGCAGGAAAAGCGGAAAAGCGGAAGAGCAACTCCAGCCAGCGACTGAAAATTCTTTTCTTCGCTCTCTATTCTCTTCTCGTCGTTGCCTCTTCTTTTGGAAATTTCCTTTATTATTGCATTAGTTGCCTGCTGTTGTTGTTGTTGCTGCCATTGTTGTTTGTGTTGCTGCAGTGCCAGTTAATAGAAAAATCTGCAGCCCAGCAAAGACTTTCAAAGTTTTCCCAGGCCCCTCGCTGCGCGCCCTTGCAGTTGCGCTTTTCTTTGCCAGCGAGTGTATTTCATAATTTAGACCAGCTTGTCGCTGCCGCTTTTCCCTGTTTTTCCCCCGCCCTTTTCTCTTCGGCAATTTTGATTGTACATGGCCCCCTTTTTTTCCTACCACCTTCCATAATATTCGAGTTGAGTTAAGTTGATTTTCTTTTTCTCTTCGCCGGCTTTTCTTTTCTTTGCTATTCTTCTGCTTTCTATTATTTTCCTCTGTTTTCCATCCCCCTGATCTCTGTGTTTTGTGTGTGGCGCAGCGTGAAATTGAATTAGGTCAATGCGTCAGGCAAAAGTGCCAAAATATATAAATTGAGAAACTACAAAGTGGAAAGCGGGGAAATACCAAGGGGAAATTCCCAAATACCAGCGAGCAGTAAATGAAATATGCTTTTGTACCCCACTTCCCCCTTCGAAATAATAAAAGTATGCAATAAGAAAGTTTCAAGTGAAAGTGAAACGGGCAACACAACGGGCAACCTGATGAAAAGCGCAACAAAGTGCAGTCAAGAACTTCCTTCGCCGATTCGTGGGATCAGGCAACTTTGTTGGGAGAGGGGGAGGGGGAGATCCCCGCGGGGAAGCTTATTGGTAAGCGTGGGAGAATTCAGGCAAAATATTTTTGGACGGTTGGGTAATTACTTTGTTTGGTTTTGCTTAGCCGACCGTTTCTTTTTTTTATTTTATTTTATTTTTTTTTATATTTTTCTTGTATTTAGTATAATATTTAATATTAATATTAATTTTTATGCGTTGATAAACCAACTTAATGGTTATAAAAGAAATTTTTTGGAACTTAAAAACAAACACCTAAAAAAAAATTATTATTTTTTTTTAATATATATTTAATAAGTATCAAAATTAATATTAACTTTTATACGTTGATAAGCCAACTAAATAGTTATAAAACCCATATTGTTTAGAACATAGAAACAAAAAAGTGCTTTTTTTCCTATTTTGCCAAACAATATTTAAAAATAAAAAAAAACCATTGAAAGCTAATTTTTAATGTAAATATATTATTAGCCATTTTTCTTCTTCTTCCCAAAGCTTCTTTGAAGACCTTTTCAATTAATGTTTATGATTGATTTTCCTAGCATATTTATTCGATCAACGCCGCTGGGGACTCGTCTATTCTTTTTTGCGGATAATTAACTTTGCGCTGAAATCCCGAAAACAAATTGAATTTCGAGACAATTCCCCGGTTGGGCAGGGAAACGCATTAGGCGATCCGATGAGCCACTATGTGATGGAGGAGGTGTGTATGTATGTGCTGGTAGCCGGGTGGCTAAATGGTAAATGAGGCAACTAAATCATAATTGTGACAGCAACTGCTACGCACTGGGATGCTCAGTTGAGCTCGGCGCGTTTCAGTTCGCTTCAGAGCAGCGACAACGACAACGCAGCCCATTAACAACTTCAAATAATTTCGCATAATTTATTGGCCGACATGCCGGGCCACTGAGCCCGAAAGTATGCCACGCGGCAGCGTAACGAGAACCAGAACATAACAGAAAAACTCAAACAAAACATCAATTACACCGAGGAAAAATGTTGCGATTCTGTTCCTTATTTTTAGGTTATTTAATTCATACAATTCAAAATCACTGGAGTTTTGAAATCACTTGAAAATGTGTCTGAAAGTATGCAACAAAATATTTTATATGACAAAAGAATAATTATTTATGGTATGCTTTTAGGCAGCCTAATAAGTAGTTTTAAAAGTAGTTATATTTTTGGATATTAATATAAATTATTTCAAACATTTTAAATCACTTGAGTTTTTAAATCACTTTAAAATGTGTCTAAAAGTAGGCAACAAAATATTTTAAATGACAAAAAAAGACTTTTTTCCCTGCATACTTTTCGACAGTCTAATAAGTAGTTTTAAAAGTAGTTATATTTATAAATTAGCTAAAATATTTTATTATTAAATTTTTTTTTTGCGCTTCCAAACCATACAATAAAATCTGCTAAAAATAATTCCCTGTGCATCGGCAACATTGTTCGTAATTCAATACAAAAAGCGCGAATCGGGTGCTGTGCTCATTAATTGAATTTGCGCCCTAATAAGTACGCTGGGAAAACCGCCCGCCCCGCAAGTGGGCGTGGCATGCATAAAATGCATAATTAACACGGCGAGTGGAATTTATCGGAATACATCCCATAACCATAACCATGGATGGCCATATCTGTGAAACGGAATCCATAAAGGCCGGTTGATATTAAAAAACCAACCATTTTCGTTATTTTTCCTCCTTTTGACTGGATAAAACCCCTATGCAATTTAATACTTTTTCGATTTGGCGATACTTTTCCAACTGTTTGAATTAAATTTGAGCCAATATTTTGATTACAGAAATGAATTTCAGGCGCCTCTGCGGTTTATATATATTTATATGTAGCTACAATCAATATTGCAGCTGTGTTGGAGTTTTTCGTATTGATTGCACCTGCCTGCCGCCAGTTGCACTTTAATTAACATTAACCCTTCGCAGAGCATCATCACGTAGTCAAAGCTGAAAATTGTTTTCACTGCTCAAAAGGAGCATCCACATCTACATCCACATCCACATCCACAGTCGCATTCGCATCATTATCGCCGAGTGACTCCGAAGCGTGGTCTCCAGATGGTTGTGTTTAATTTTCTGTAATTTTTACCTTCTACGTAAAAGTAAAACGCATTCTTTTTACGCTTCATTCCGTGTTACTGATCCAATTAATTTAAAAATATTCATCCCATTATCTTGTGTGATTTAACTTTTTTTAAAATTAAAAACTCTATTTTCTGGACAAAGTACGGATGAATAAAAATACTTTCCTATATTTTTAATTTAAATATTAAATGCAATTCTTTCTTTTTTTAAATATATTGTCTGGAAAATTTTTAGTTTTGAATTAAATATTAATTGTAAGGTGTTGATTAAAAAAATATATTGACAGAAATACTATACGTATTTTTATAAAAATATTAATTGTAATATTTTGTTTTTAAAAATATATTTAATTAATTTAATTTAGTTCAAAAATGATTCTTTCAAAATATTTATACATATTTTTTTTTAAATATTAATTGTAATGTTTTGTTTTCAAAAATATATTGAATAAAATGTTTTTATAGTGACATTAATTAAATCATAAATAATTGATTCAAAATATTTTACATATTTTTATTAAAATAAATATTTAAATATTTTAAATATTTTTAATTTAATTCAAAAATTAATAAATGTTAAAAATTATTTTTAAGTTTTATAAGACAGTTATAGGAATAAAATCAATGTTTGCTTATTAACTATTTCTATTACTAACGATGGCTAGTCAGTCCATTATTGCATAGGTTGATCTACGGATTTAAGCAAAGCTGGCTGGAAAAATGTAGTCGTAACTTTTTCCATTACAGCTTACGTGCCACGCCCACTGTTCGGCCGCGCGGGCTTCGGCAAATTTGCATTAACCCGGCAAGTGAGTGGAGTGGATGAGTTGGGGTGGCTGGAGCGCGGATGTCGACGCGGATGAGGATGCGGATGCCATCAGTTTTCAACGGAGGTGAGGAGGGAGCACGGTGGATTGGGGGATTGGAATAAAGGTGAGGCTGTGTGCCCGCGCCATAAACAAAAACTCATTAACCCAATTTCAATATTAACGCAATGAAAGTGCAACGATGCCGGAGGCAAACAGCGCAGAGCAGAGCGCCCGTAAAGGGAGTTTGGATCTGGAGAGGACTCTGCACACACGTAACGCGTATACGTATAGGGTAGTTACGGTCCAAAGTCCAACAGTCCCGACAATAAAGTCCCCACAATAATCACTCAAAGTGCAAGTCATTTATTTTCATTAACTTTCGTGGGGATTATTTGTCAACAAAGCATTTGCGCCATACATAAAATGAATAGCAAGTGAGTGATAACAAAAAAACGAGTGCTTCTTAAATCAATCAACTGAATTTCGCTCAAGTGCCTAAGTAAAAAAAAATTGGGAAATTGGTAAAAAAGTATGTCATGCCAGAGTTACGTAAATTTATAATGTTTTCCCGCGCGCAAAAGTTTTGTAACAAAACAGCTGTGAAAATATTATGAGGGCAATTGGGGCTGTATTAAAGAAATGTTTAAAAAACGCAGAGAAATGTGATTTAAAGAAGCTTTTAGAATTTTTAAAAATAACAAATTGTTGAGTTGAAAGTATCTAAAAAAAAATGCATACATATAAATATGTATTTTTTTTTAAAGTAACCAAATTAAAACAGCTAAAAATATTATTTTTAAAATTCAGATATGTTTTTTAAAGCTTCTCATATTTTAAACCCAACTGCAAGTAAGAAATAGAAATAAAAAGGATTCCCGAAAATAAAATGTAACATTTCTTAAGTTATATGATCCTTAAAAAAATGGTAAAAAATAAATTATGTTTAAATTTAAGTTAGTAAATATTTAAAAATTTAACATTCACAATTTCGCCAAAGTTTTTTCTAAAAAAGTAAATAATTTCATGGATAAATCAAATTTTCCTAGTGAATTTTGAATAGTTGCTGGTTTGATTCTTATTAATCACTTAAACAAATTTAAAAGTTTTTTTGATTTTTATTCTATAATATTTAAAACTATATACCTAATATTTTAAAAATAAAAATAAATAATTTCATGGCTAGATACAAATTTTCTAGAGAATTTTGGATAGTTTCTGGTTTGATTACTTTAATAATCACTTAAATAAAGGTAAAAATGTATTAGTTGGTTTGATTTTTTTTTTTAAATATTTTAAATTTTATCTCTTATTTTTTAAAAATAAAAATAATTAATTTTATGGATAAATGAAATTTTTAGATAGATTTTAGAACAGTTGCTGATGCAGTGATTTTGTTTGCCCGCCGACAGGATGCTCCATAATTAATCACTCGCAAGGCCAGTGACAGTCAAATGTGACCCAAAAAGGTGAGGGGAAATGCCCCATTCCCACTCCCGATTTGCCCGGATTTCCCCGATTGCTCCGATTTCCCAGATTTCCCACATTCCCCAGGTTCCGGACAGCCAGAGATCCGCCTGGCCGCCGTCCATGTGTCCACCTGCCCGCTCGCCAGACCACAGCAAACTTTGCCAATAACTGCAAATGCAATGCATTAAGCCCGGGCCCGCAGAGGAAAAGCGGGTCGGATGGGGTGGGTTGGAGGTCCGGGACTGAAAGCTTTTCACAATCTACCTATAACCCTCCCCCCTCCCCCTGCATTTTCCTGCCACTCAACGCACCTGTCGCAAAACTGACATTAAATTCACATTACAAAATTGGTTGCCTGCATTCGGCGTATCAGTTTTTGGTTACCTTGTTGCAGTCAACTTGATGGAGGGGTTTATTTTTGGGCCACGTTTAAAGTGGGGGCGGCAGCCATCGATGCGCTCCACCTGCCCCGAAAAAGTTTGTTTTAATGGACAAAGTTGGCTGTTGAACGCTGAACGCTGGCCGGGATTGCTTGCAACGGAAACTGAAAACTGAAAACCCAAAACCCGAAACCCGGAGCCTGGAAAACTGGGAAAACTGGGAAACTGGGAGCTTTCGCCTTGCTCTATTTGAGTTTCAAGTTGTGAGCCGCAGAGCCGAGAGGGTTTCGCCAACTTTTTCCGCCAACACACAAATTAAATTATAAATCAGTGGGCGGCGCTGGAGGAGGCGGTGGCGGATAAGGGGGCGTGGCTTACTCCATCTCCATCACCTGGGCTCAAGTTCGGTTCGGTTTGGCTTAAGCTGCCGCTTCAGCTTCAGCTTCAGTTTACTGATCCTCTCGCTTTGAGTGATTTTCTTGCTCGTTAAAATTTGCCAGGCAAACGACAACGCGGCGTATGCGTAATCTATCAGATTGAGAGCCACAAAGAAAAGTTTGCACCCCCCACAAAACGCAACTTTTAGCCGACATTTGATGCCATTTAATTTGAGAGCCCAAACTTCTGCCGGCGGCAAATAAATGTTTGGCCAACACATGAATCATCATTGAAACAATAAATTGTGCGGATAAGAGATTGCTCTTGCGCGAATAAGTAGCGAAAATATATAAATTACATTAGCATTAAATGTTGTGTTGAACTGCAAATTGATCGCGAAATTATTCAGCGCAATTATCTAGTAGTAATAAAGCATATTTAACGAGTCTCGAAATAGTGAATCAAAGTGTTAGTTCATAAAATAATTACCCATTGCGGTTAGAAATTGGTTTATTAATGGGAGTAAGCAAATAAAAAAGTAATACATTTAAATTGAGTTTTTTACCTTTTAAGGTGCCTTTTTAAGCAATAAATAAAATTTTTAACAATAAACTATGCAAATAATTTATTTGAATATTCAATTTAAATATTCAAATTGTCTATTTTGCTTAATTTTGGAAATTTTAAGATTTTTTTAAGTCGTAAATATTTCATTTAAATAGTAATGATAATGGAAACAAACAAATTAAAAAAGGAATTTATGCTTTTTTAAGCAAAATAATAAATACATAAATAAATAAATTAAGAAATAAATTAATAAATATTTTTATAAATAAATAAATTAATAAAAAATTAAATAAACAAATAAAAAAAAAAGTAAATAGAAAAATAAATAAATTAATAAAAGAAATAATAAATAAATATATAGCAATTATTTATTTTTTATTTCTAGAATTTTTATTAATATTCAGATAGCTGTTTTATATACACTTAATAAATTTATAAATAATAATTCAATTGTTCAATTTCTAGGTAAATGTCAAGATCAATTAGGTTTGAACTTATTGACGAACTAAATTGGTAATTTTCGAAATAAATCTACCGCTTAATGTCAATCTATTATTGCTTAATTTTACATTGATTTTCGTACATCTCCGACGATAAAGTCTCGAGTATCACTCAATTATTTGACCAATCAATCAACCGAAGACCGCTGCACCTGCAAATCCCAGTGTTCGATTATGGCCAACTGTGATTCCAGCACGCGTCCCTGGGTCCTTTTGATCCTGGATCCTCCATTGTCCTCCATTGTTGCCACTTCGATGTTGCTGTTGTTGCCTGTCGCTGTTGCCATGTTACCTCGAGCAACAATTTAGTCTTCTGTTGCCATTAAATGCTTGAGCTGCTTAATGAAGGAAATTAGCAAGCCAGCAGGAAGAGCAGGCGATGGCAGTGGCGATGGCGGCGCGGAGGAAGGGGAGGGGCAGGAGCAGGAGCTGCGCAGGAAACGGAAGTTGCAGGGAGCAACATCTCTAAGCCGGGCACACTGTGCTGCATTGTGTGGGCAAAAAGTTGCAAGGTCTTTCCACGAACCACCAGCAGCTTTTCCCTGCCGCAGCGTCACCCCACCGCCATCGCACCACCCGCTGCAGTACACCACCACCACTGAACCACCCACCACCGCACCACCGCCTGCAACTCCGCCGACCGAAAACATCCATCTGGCAAGCCAGTGGAGCGTGCAAGTTATGTTTTCTTTGAAGTTCATGAAGCAAAATGTCTTAATTACTGAAATGAGATGACGACGAGACAGAAGAAAATAAAGGGAAGGCGCTAAAGGAGAAGTGCAGGCAGAAAAATGTGGTCTATAGCATACTAGAAATAATACAAATATCGGGAAATTAATAATAATAGTGATAACATATTTAAAGTATAAAGGAGATGAGACTAAAAATTTGATTATTTCATTCAAAAAGTTTAAAAATTCAAGATTGATTTTATTTCAATTAAAATATTTTTTTTTCGATTTTCGAAAACTTTTTTAATTTGAAATCGTTTTATTAAATATTTTACATTTTCGAACATTTTTTAATTCCAAATTGATTTTATTTTCAATTAAATATTGTTTTACATTTTCAAAAACATAAAAAAAACATTTTTCTGAGTTCAGGAAAAAATAAATAAAAATAAACGTTAATATTTGAAATAAATTTCCTACCTTTATTTTTAAAATAAATTTTCCTACCTTAATTTTTTTAACCAAATTTTCTTTATTTTTCAACTAAAACACGAATATATTTTTCGGTGTAGTCGAAAAATGTTCATTTTTTATATTATACCATAAATATATTATTATTAAAATGTCCATTTACCAATATACGAATATATTTTCCCGTGTAGTCGGAGGACTAGCGAGGGCAGCGACCACGAAGATTCTCCTCGTTCTAATTAATTTGTTGTGGGCCGACGTTCGGGCAAAAATGCGGAGCCGAAAAAAAGTGGCACAGCCAGAAAATGGCTGCAACAGGGCGGAACGAAATGAAGTGCGACAGGGGGACAGGGGGGAGGAGCATATATCCTGGGTGTCCTGGTGCACATCCTGCGGCAATAACTCACGACCACTTTATGCGCTTAAGTGATTTCTAATGCAAACCAATTTCCGAAATCAGGCACAAGCACTTGAAGCCAAGGACAAAAGCGAAGCACCAGCCACCCAGCGCCGCCCCCTGAAACGTTATCCCTGGAAGGAAAATCTGAAGTCAGAAAGGATATTTCGTTGATGTTGCAAGCAGATGGGGAGCGGAACGAGGAGGAGTCGGGGGAGGGCAGGCTGAATCGCTTGCCAAAGGACGCGGCCTCCGCTTTCGTCTATCAGGCAAATGACAGTCGCGTCCTGCCTCGTCCTTGTCCGCCCACCCACCGTCCACCGCCCACCAGGACCTCCTGTTTGTGTGTCCTGTACCCAGACGATGTTTGTCTTCGACTTGGTCCCGGCTTAATATCACATGCAGAACCTACAACTCTCTGCACATGAAACGAGAGGCCAATCCGAAGGCAGGCGGCAAAAAATTCTGGCTCAAAGCGAGTGGATCGGGGTGGGGATGGGGATGGGTATCTGCAAATGCGGCCAAGAGAGAGAGAGAGAGAGCGGTGGGTTGGGGATGTGTGTGTGCAAAGACAGTCAGCGGGAAAGCGACAGCAGCAGCAGCAGGCAGCGGCGGAAAATCATAAAGGAAAATATTGAATTTACTGCAAAAAATGCAAATTTTTCCTTTGAGGCAAGCCTGAAATCTTCACTGCCTTCCAGAAATGCTGGGTAGCAAAAGGTATATTAGTTCTTTGGCCACAAAAGGCCATTTAATTATATTAAATTTTGTATTTGGAAAATTTAAATTTATTCAATGAATGATAATAATGCGATTTTGTTCAAAAATTTTAAATTTGGTAATTTTAATTATTTTAAAAAATGTTATAAATAATTTATTATTAAAAAAAAATATTTAAAAAAATTTTAATTAATAAAAAATGTATTTTTAACGACGGGTATTATGAAAGAATTATTTTTTGGAGGAAAAATGGTGATTTTCAATTATGAAGAATAATTTTAAAAATGTTAGGGTTTTTAAAAGAGGTGTTAAAAATATATTATAATAAATAAATATATTATGAAAAATTTTAATCAAAAAAAAATAAATTCTAAACGACGTGAACTATGAAAGGATTATTTAATAGATGAAAAATGGTGGTTTTCAATGATGAGGAATAATTTTAAAAGAGGTCTTGAATATTTATTAATTTTAAAAAAACACAGTTATAATTTTAATTATTGTAGAAATTAATTTTAAGCAAATGTATTAATGAATTTATAATTTAGATTTTATTCACTATGAAAATGAATTTTATAAATCGTGGCTTAAAATAATACTCAATTTTTTTGTTTATTTTTTCTGCCGGCCATCCGGGCGGATGAGTTATATTCTCCATAGTTTGGAATTGATATTTTTGGGATTTATAGGATACCTTTTTCGTGGAACCCCCGCATGCCATTGTCCGGCATCCTGCTGTCAGCTTACGCTCCTTCCGGTCCATCTTCTTTGCTGCCTAGGCCAGGACACCAGTGGTCAGGACTACTGCCCACTAACCCACCCCCACTCACTCCCATTTCCATTCCACTTTCGGTTCCGCTGCCAATCCCAGCACACTTGTGTGTAATATTGCCACAATTTGCTGGCCAGCTCCAAGGTCCCAAGCAATAAGCCAAAAACCAGCGGCCATTATAACCCGTGTGGTCGTCCGTGTTCCGCCGAACATTACGCGCTCACCTCGCGCCGCGGCAGCGAGGGTGGCTGGAAGAGAAGCCGAAATATTTATGAGCGAATACCGCGAGCAATAAAATGTAATATGAGCAAATGACGCGGGAAACGGGGAGGGTGGGGCTGTAATAACCACAAATAAAGGCGGCTGGTTGAGGCAATGACAATAAAGAATGAAGAGCAAAATCAAAGTTATGCAATGGCCCCCCGCTGGAAGTCACTGGATGTGTGAGTGTGTGTGTCTGTATGTGTGTATCTATGTGTGTATGTGTTCCTTTGTGAGCTATAAAATTAACAATTCAATGAAGTGAATTCGAAATGAAATCGAAAGAAAAAGGCCAGGCATAAATAGAAATCACCCAACCAACCATCAGAAAAAAAAATGGAAGAAAATGTATACAGTCGACGATGCTCGTAAAAGAACTGCGTATATGTCTGGGTGTACGAAGCCAGACGCACAATAAAAATTAAAATAAAATAAGAACATAGAAGCCCACAAAAACTTTGCCGGAGCAGCTGTAACA
Organism: Drosophila mimetica; assembly: GCA_037075245.1. NCBI lineage: Eukaryota > Metazoa > Arthropoda > Insecta > Diptera > Drosophilidae > Drosophila > Drosophila mimetica. The sequence continues at coordinate 10,347,030 of JBAMCH010000005.1, forward strand.
ATTACGAGTGTGCGAGTTACTTCGTTGCTTTTCATTTTGATCGCTCCCAGGAAGAGAATAAACTTATTACACGAGGATATCATTTCTACTTTTTTCATATGCGGCATAAAGCTGCGGGAGAGTTTTATTGAAACAGCACCTTGCAAACATTTTAAAAAGCTTTTTAATAAATCCACCTACAAAACAAGGCAAATAACTTTAATATTTCCATGTAATACGAAATATTTATAAATGTATTTCCTTATTGTTTTTTAAGCCAGCATGACATTCCAGGCAACTATATTAAACAATAAAATTAAAAAAAAAAATAAAATAAAAATACAAATTTTTTTGTCAAAAAAGAAGAAGGAACTCTGAAAAACTGTTAATTGAAAGCTACAAATTCACAAATAAATGTACTTTGTTTTATTGTTTTTTAAGCCAGCGTAACATTCCAGGAAAACTTTATTAGAAAATAAAATTCGTAATAAAAAAAAAAATAAAAAATAAATAAAAAAAATCAAACTGGAAAACTGTTATAAATATAGATAGTTTTACATAAAAATACAATATTATTTTATTATTATTTTTTCATTTTAATTTTTTTTGTAGTTTATCAAAAAATAAGAAAGATCTCTGAAAATCTGTTAATTAAAAACTAAAAACAACACAGAAAATAGTTTTATAAATATTTTTACAAATAAAACAATATTTTTTTTATTTTAAAATTATTTTTTTTTATTTTAATTTTTTTGTGTAGTTTATCAGAAAATAAGAGAGAACTCTCAATAACTGTTTATTAAAAACTTAAAACAGCACCGAAAATATTTCAATAAATATTTTAACAAATCTTATTTAATTGTTATTCTTTAGCATTTTAATTTTTTTTACTTTACCCGCTTTGTACTACAATCTAATAAATTGATATCAGTTTAAAACTTTTATGAAAACTCTTCTCCAAATAATTGCTGTGATGAGTGAAAACCAAAGCAGTTTCGCATAAATTACGCGAAAATTTCTCATAGTTGTGGCTTAATTTTTAATTAAAACAAAATGCACACGAAATGTCCAAATAATTGTTATGTCATATGTTGATTTTGGCTGCTGATTTCGCAGTGCGACTGTGTTGGCCGATGAAATCGATAGAAAGGCGGAGGCGTCTTTTGTTTGCACGCCGCTCGCTAAAATGTTTGCACTTGGCTTAAACGCAAAATTTGCTGATATTTGGCAAACAGGCAAAAGGATGCCCGAGAATGCAGAATGCAGCGATGCGTTGTCAATGGCAGCATCTGCGGTTTTCCAGGGGCGTTGTGTTTTCTAGGGGTGAAAAGGGGGTGGGAAGAGGTGGTGAGAAGCAGTTTGAATTGTTCATATTTTGATTAATTTCTCTGTGCGCTGCGACTCCTTGCGGTGGCTGCTGCTTTGTTGTTGCTGTTTGTCAAGCGGAGTAATTGCAAAATCCAGTGCGTATGTGTGCTGCAATTATGCCCACGCACACATTGCCGCATGGCACACACGCACACACGCACAGTCGCCAACTTAAGCACACATGCAAACTGCAGTTAAGCAAATAAAGCGCTAAAAGCATAAACTAAATGAATTAAACGACACAACCGACACAGAAAGAGGCTTACAGGCCCTGCAATATATATGTATGTATAACCATGCACACATCAAAAATGTATACATATTCATTTAATATTTAATTGAGATTTATTTGTAAGCCATTGAATATTGCAAACTTAAAGTTTAAAATTAGACTTTTCGCTCAATTTTTCAAAATAATTGCTAATTGGTAATCGAAAAGCGAAGAAGACATGTTTTTTGTAAGATTTAATATTATTTTATATGTTAATTTAATGTTAAAAATAAAAAATTATATTAGTATAAAATATTCCTTGGACAATGTAATAAAAATAATATTAAATATTCTTTTTACAAAATAATATATAAATAAAATATATTATTAATATAAAATAAAATATAATATTAATTTAAATTATTCCTTGTATAATATAATATAAAAAAATATATAATATTAATATAAAATATTGCTCAAACCGTAAAATATAAAAAAAAATATATTCCTTGCACATAACAATATAAAAATTAAAAATTAATATAACTAAGGGAAATTTTTTATTTTCAAGCAAATCAAATTATACATTCCAAAACCCTCTCTAAACTTGATTAAAGCCACCATAATTTCTTACAAGTTTTTTTTCTGCGTGCATACATGGATGATGGCCAGCCACCCCCGTTTTGCTGGAACTTTCTATAAAATATGAGATAATAAAAAGTGAATTATGTTCCCGCACAGCCGCTGAAACCAGCGGAAACGGCAGAAGCGAAGAAAAAAGCATGAATCTCGCAGATGAAGAGCAACAAATAAATGCGAGTGCAAACATAAAGCAATAACAGCATCAACAGGAGCCCAGCAACAACAGTTAATTGCAATTGTTTGTTCGCCAGTTAGTTTTTTATTTGCACTTTAATTATGAAAAATAGTAGTAGCAGCAGCAGCAGCAGCAGCAGCAAAGCACAGAGCACAGCAGCAGAAACTAATTTTCATAAGTACACAACTTTGTGCAGCAGTCGCTGGTCGCTGGCAAAGCGGGCCAAAATGAGTGGGAGCCGGGCAGAGCGGACACATGACTTATGACAGAACACAAAACTTGATGGCCAAGACTACTGCTGCTGGCCACTCCGGAGACACAAAGGAGCCCACAGGAAGCGAAATGAAATGGATGGAATACAACGAATACAACGAACGAACACAGCGAGCCACTCCCCGACCGAAGCAAATAAGCAAACAAATAAAGTTATAAATAATAATACCAGAAAATTATGATGGAGCCCGGACGCTTAAGTGAAAAGCTCGGCAGCCATGGCGACTCCATGGAAATCTTACATAACTTTGCCGAGCAAATGAGTGGACTTAGTCACATAAACTGCAGTGGGAACTTCAGACGGCTAGATAAAAGTCATTACAAAGAAACCGATATTCATTCGTCATTTTCTGATTGACTACAAATGCGAATGTAAGATTTTTTATTACTATAACTCATTAATTCAGCAGTAGGATTTATTTTAAGTTACAAGAAATAAAACAAAAAAAATAAATATTTTTTTATGTAATTTGTTGTACTTAAAAGTCAGCCTAAAATATAATGCTTAAAAAAATAAATTTAAAAAAATTTTAATATTAAAATAAGTTTAAAATAAACTCCCGAAATGCAAATTGAATACATTTTAAATATTGCTAAGCGAGTTCATTAACGGACATTTTTCACTAAATTCATAAATATATTTGTACTTTAATGAATTTGTAATATTTGCAGTTAAGAATTGTGGTATTGCCTAATTTTATAAAATTTAATTTAAGAAGTATTTTCGTTGGCAATATATTAAAACATAATTTAAAAATAATACATTTACAAAACATTACCTTTTAACTTTTACTAAATTCTACTGAAAATATTTTTATTTTTGGGAATTAAAAAAAATTACATTAATAAAAAATAAAACTTGAATTGAAATATGATTTCGCCAAAAAAAGGAAAAAATATTAATAATATTAATATTAAATAAACTATTAATTTAAATTATGTTTAGGCGGCAACCCACGAAAGTATACTATGATTTCAACCTCAATGGTGAAGCGCAGCCAACTTAACTCCACAGAGTTCTATATAAATTTAAAAAAATCAAACGGGGTGACAACTCTGCTCTGCAAATGTCAATTAAAAAATGTGATGACAACCCTGCCTTCAACAAATCATTATTGCCATAGCATAAACGCAGTAATAGAGGCTCAAAAAAGGTTAGTTTGTGTCAATCGAAACAGCAATCCTTGATAACAACTTCACCAACTTCCCCCCCGCTTGGTGTTCACTTCACTCCGAAACTCCTTTGCCAGCAGAGCTCCGATTTGCATACTTTTCACCAGACTTCTATTGAAAATGAATTCGTGCAGCGGCTTCAGTTGCGCCTACCAGGAACCGTTGCATGTGTCGCGCCTTAGCCTGTCGCTGGGTCGCCGTATCATGAAGATGTCCCGGAAGGCGCCGGAGATGACGCTCCTCAAGCAGATGCCACCGAAGCCGCAAGTGGTGGCCCGTCTGTTCCAGCCGAAGCTGGAGAAGATCAAGAGCAATGCGACTCCCTCGATCAAGGACAGGGTGAAGGACATCAAGGTGACGCCGGCGGCTGTAGCAAAGGGAGCAGGATCAGAGTCCGGATCGGGATCGGGACGCAATCAACGCGGTGGCCGGCGCTTCGATCGCCAGTCGGTATCCGGTCGCAGCGGAGTGAAGGCGGTGGACAAGCGCAAGGGGGCAGGGGCTCACAACTGGGGATCGCCGGTGGAGGATTTCGAGGTGCGCCAGAAGGCCAACTCGCGCAACTCGAACAGGAAGAAGCCGGCTAAGAAGGATGTGGCCCTCCAATCCGGTTTGCTCGACGGGGAGGATTCGGCGGATGAGCCGCAGCAAATCACGCTGGACGAGTGGCGTGCCATACAGAAGAAGAAGAAGGTGCTGCAGAAAAATCCGGAGCAGCTGGCCGAGAAGGATAAGGGACCAGAAGGATCAGATGGATCAGGAGAAGCTGCTCGTCTAATCGACGTCCGCTTCAATTACAACGCCAAGCCAGGACCCATTCTGAAGATCAGCGATGATCCTATCCCGAACCTTTCCTAAGTCAACGCATTCAAGTTACCCATTTTCACTGCATTATTTCGCGTGACTTTCATTTAACTTGTTACTTTGCGTTTGAGTGTTATATTAAAAATAATATAAAATAATCCAAGACCAAAATAGTTTTATTCAAAGCTGTATTGAAATTACCATATGGGTGCTACGTATATACATGTTAAAATATTTTAAGGAGTCAAAGAGCTTTAAAAAGAGTGCGAGAGAAAGTACACAGAAAAAAAAATGATGATATTAAATTTGAAAATTCGTATAAAATATTTCAGTTAAATAAAAACACTTCATATTTAATACAATAGATATTCAATTGCATGATTTCATTTTAAAACATTTAGGCAGAAAATATTAGATACAAATTTAGTCATATTTACTTTAAATATAAATATATTTAAATATAATATTAAATAAATTTTTTTAAAACCAATAATTTTAATTATATATATATATTTATAGATATTAAAATCAATGCTTAAAATGTTGGAATTTACTAAAAAATTAAAATACAAATATAATTATATATTAAAAAATTCAAAATTATTAAAAACTGCAATGGATAAAAAAACAGCGAAACATATTTAAATTGAACTTAAATTATATCTTTTTTTATTTTTAATAAAAAACTAAATTTTATTTTAAAATCGAAAATTAAAATATTAGAATTTACTATAAAGTTTATTTTACTATTTTCATATTCAAATTTATTAAAAACTGCATTGCATTCAAAAAAACAGCGAAAAATATTTAAATTAAACCTGAATTATATTTTATTTTATTTTTACTAAAAAAATAATTTTATTCTAAAATCGAAAAAAAAAAATATTAGAATTTACTAGCTTAGCCTAATTTACTATTTTCATATTTAAAATTATTAAAAACCACAAATAATGAAAAACAGCAAAAAAATATTTAACTTGAAGTGGATTTACTACTTTTTTTTATCAGTGTACCAATATTAACAGTACCTATTAAAGTTGTAAACTATAGTAAATAACAAAAACCTGTCGAAATCAATAAAATTTTTAAGAGTTACAAAATTACCATTTATTTTAGTGCACCCATAATGGGTTTTCCCTATGTTTTTCCAGGCATCCGCCATTTTAATCGCCTTACTATTTTCCCCTTTTCTTATTTTTGGGCCACCGAATACTTAAAGTCGCTTTAAGGTTGCTCGCACAGTTTCGAACGGAATTTTCCCGACGTCACCGCAAAGTTTTCAGTTTTCCATGTTGTGTTTCCGCTTGTTTCCCTCCTAGTTTCAGCTTTTTGTGTTCTCTCCACCATGTTACATTAAATTGAACAAATTCTAGCGAAACAAAAACAAAAGCATCAACTGCGGACTATAAGAAACTGTGGAGCTCGAGTGCAGAAAAAACAGAAATAACAAAAAAAAAATGGAGAAAAAAGTCTGCAAACTTTTTGCGCGGCCTATGCTCTGTCCCTTTTTCTCCCACTCCTGCCATCCTGCTCGCACTAATTACAGCACACGTTAGTCGTCAAGCGAGCGAGGGGGACGGCGATAGTGGAAAGAACTCCCTGCGGAACTGCAAATTAAATGAAATTCTAGAAAGTTTTTTAGTTACCCATTTTTTTTTTGCACGCCGCCATTATTAATGAAAATCAGTGCTGGTATTTTTCTTGATTTTTTCTTGATTTTTCCAGTGTCCGAAGGACCCGAATTGGACGTGATTTCTACGCAGCAGCAGCCCTACGTTTCCATAACTGGCAACCAATTAGGAGGCTGCCCAGTTCGATGCCATCGCAGTGAGCCAAGCAGATCTGAAGTTTTTGTTAACATGATGAATACATTTCGGCCAAGGGGAACTGAAACCGGGTGCTTGTTAAAATTGATTGCCGGCAAAAACAGCAACAACTGCTTAGGCATGTTACCTTTTTGCCGCTTCTTCAAACCTCGGGCTCGAAAAACATTGATTTATATTTGTATTGACACTTCGGCCCCGTGCCAACAACTCTGCCTGCGATGCTGATGCTGATGCTGCTGCTGTTTGCCTATCGCACGAATTTGTCCTTGTCATTGTTTTACAAGGCGTCCCTTCTTTCGCACCGCCCACCCGCCCTCTTTTCCGCCCGAAAAATCGGAGACAAAAGTGAAGGAAAGCCAGGCAGACAGAAGCGGGTGGAAAATCGATTAGGCAACAAGGAGTTAAGTTTGGGGTAGTCTCCTCAAGTACCCTGGGATGTTTTCATAAGACTAGGGTTTATTTTTACAACATTTTACCAATTTTAAGTATTAACTGCAAATATATTCATATATATATATGAATAACTCCCAGGATAACAAAAATTATTTTTATACATTTTTAAAAATAAAACCTTTTCTGTTAAATTGAAAAAAAAAATTAATAAAACATATAAAAATGTAAGAAAGGGATTTATTTTTAAAAATTTATAAAAATGCTAGATGTTATTTATTATTTATTTTATTATTTACGAGTGATCGATACAATGAACTATCGAATTTGACTAACTCCCAAGATAACAAAAAATGTTGTTAAATTTTTAAAAAGAAAAATTTTAAAGAAAAAGTTTATAAAAAGTATTAAAATATGAGAACAGGATTTATTTTTAAAAAATTAATAAAAATGCTAAATGTTATCTTGGGAAAAATTATTTAAATATTCGAATCAAAAAACTTATTTTATTTTTTTATAGGTAATTTTTCCTATTCCTAAAATCAAAATATTCCGATAAATTGTGTAAAATGTGTGCAATGTGAAACCACAAACTAATCAACAAAATTCAGAATTGATGCCTCTGATTGAAGTTGAATGGTAAAAACGCACACAATGGCAGGCATGCAGAGCAAAATAGTAATGATTGCATAATTTTTGTGGGCACTGGGTCACACTTGAACAGTCTCGTTTCCGTCAACTGAAATTATTTCAAAGCTGACACGAGAAATTACCATTGATAAATGCCGGAAATGTGTTGCCCATGCCCCCAGTGGCAATCCGAATCCCACTTTCGACCCACTTTCGACCCACTCCTGTTCATTTGCGGTGCGGTTGGAGGGCATGGGATTGGGATTCCGGAGGATCCTCCGCCAGCGAGCCAGCTCACAATGGCCATGCAAATTGGACATGGCTGCAACTCCCCCACACTTCCCCTTGCACTCCCAATCCCTCCCCCAATCCGAATCCCATTCCGATTGCCGGACCCGGGTCATGTTTGTGTGGCGTGTGTTTGTTTAACTTGGTCATCAAGTCAAAACAAGAGGCGGAAAAGAATGGGCAGCGCGGGTTGGAAGAGGAGTGGGTAGTGGAGTCCAGTGTGGAGTGGTTATGGTGGCACAAAAAGAGGACAACTTGTGCTGCTGAATGCAACATGATTGGAGGTTTCTTTTAAAGGCCAGAGCTGCACAGAGGTTGCATTGGCACTAATTCACCGACGGCTTCCTGCAATTAATGTCGACGTCAGCATCGATTGACAAGTTGATTTCGCCTCGGATAACCAACACACAGCACAATGAGTATCGTTCCTCGCTGAAAAATACATGAATTGCAATTGGAACTGGTGAATACTTAAATTCACTTATCTTTCGATGGCCTTGTAATCAGCCTTTGAATAAAAAATAAAGTGTATGTTCAAGTAAGTAATTTATTAACTAAGAAACTAACAAAGCCATTTGTACTAGTTAATATTTATTGATTTATCGATATTATCGATAAGAAAAGTGCAACATACTATTTAGTGAAAAATACTCGAATTCTTATAAAAAATATTAAATAATTCTATTAACTAAAAGGAACAATATTTGTAAACCACTCTTGTTAGTTTAAATTTATTAATATTTTGTAAAATAAAATTTTAAAATATTATTTAGAGAAAAAACATTTAATTGTTTATTAAAAATATATCGAAATAATATTTAATGAAATAATATTCCATTGTTTATTGTTGAATATTATCCTTTTTTGTTTTTTTTTTATGTTCACAAATTTTACGTAAAATAAATTCAATTGATATTTAATTTTATTAGTTAAATACTTTTAAAATCGATGGGAAATTGGCAAAATATAATTTAGATAAAAAATATTTAAATGCATAATGTAAAAAATTTCGAAAACATTTTGTATTTAATTAATTTAATATAATTCTTTATTTCTAAATATTCTTTAATTTTTTTTAATTTTAATTTATTAAACATTTTCACTTGCAATAAATAGATGCGATAATTATTTCTGTTAGTTAATTGCCCATGGCGACATTACTCACTTCTCAAGATTTTTCCTTTTCGTTGTCTTATTTGGCCTCTCGCATTTCGTTCTTGGCCATAAGATAGAGTGGTTTATTTTTGGAGCGCCTTTGGCGATCGATGGCACCGAGTTATTTTTGACATGTCGCCCTGTCAACGTCAACACAACGCTGACATCCAAGTGGCAGGCCAACACCTGAGACATGGCTCCCAGCCGAATTTCCCATTTCCCGGTTGCCGCTTGCCGTCGCCATTTCCCAATGCCACTTGCCATTCGAGAGCGACGCTCCGAGTGCCTAATGATGCGGCAGAATGGAAGGAAGGGTGACGCTCGAGTCCTCTGTTTGTTTATCTAACGAGTAAATACGATTTTAATTAAATGTAAATCACATTGTCAAGCCACACAGACACACTCACACACAAGCCATAAAAGTTGCTCCGGAAAAGCGGGAAAGTGGGTGGAAAAGTGGGGGCATCAACACCATCAACAATTTGAGTTACACCAGCTGCCTGCTGGGTGGAACAACATATATTGCTTTCGCATGTTACTCATACGCCCCGTTGCTCGGCATTCCCTCTACCAAAACTCACACCCCCGCAAATCCAACAAACTCCATCTTCTTCAGCCATAAGCCATGGCCAGGACAGGCCAAAACACCCTTGAGATTATTAATTAAAAGACAAGAAAACATAATTTCTAAATTTCCATACAAAAACCAAAGAACTCAGCCAGAGGCGAGGGCCAAAAAATAAGGGAGGAGGGAGGAGGAGAAGGGAGGAAGTAATGGAGAAAAAGAGAATTGGTTATTGTGCAACTCTGGCAGATGGAAGCTCACATGACAAGAGATGTCTGTATATACAATGTATATTTGTCATATCGGATTGCAGGCAACTTTTCAAGTTAAAAAGAAAGACAATAGAAATGAAAGAAATTGAGCTTACAACACTTGCGCTTCTTCCAATCGATATATTTTCATAAGCCGATTGGTAATATGTCAACCATTTTGTCCACCTTTAGTAAAATTTGCCATCTATTTACTAAAAAAATAGTTTGAGCAAACAAAAATATACCTTAAAATATACCAAAAAATCAAATTTTTGCCAAAAATCGAAATCCTTATTTTGCGCCAATAAAAAAATCAGTATTTTTGTCATTAAAATGGAAATAATTGTCCAAATATGAAGTGTCATACCTTCCCGAACTCGTGGTTAAATTATCTACAACTTGGCGTTTCAGGATAAAAAATAAATTTTTTTGAAATTTTTTTCAAAAATTTGTGATGCTACTCCTTACAAAAAAAATGAAAAAATGAAAAATTTTTAAATTTCCTTAATCGGCCGGAAGGTGCACTAATGTCAATTATTAGGTTGTTATCTGCTCAGAACAGTTCGCCGTTTTAATTTCGGACCATTTTTGCAAAATTGGGAGCAAAAAGAAATTATTCGAAAAATCCCATTTTTGCCAAAAATCGAAATCCTCATTTTGCGCCAATAAAAAAATCAGTATTTTTGTCATTAAAATGGAAATAATTGTCCAAATATGAAGTGTCATACCTTCCCGAACTCGTGGTTAAATTATCTACAACTTGGCATTTCCAGTTAAAATTTTTATTTTTTTGAAATTTTTTTCAAAAATTTGTGATGCTACCCCTTACAAAAAAATCAAAAAAAATGAAAAATTTTTAAATTTCCTAAATCAGCCGGAAGGTGCATTGTTATTAATTATCAGGTTTTTATCTGCCTAAAACAGTTCGACTTCTTATTTGCGATTATTTTTGGCCAAGGTATTGCAAAAAAATCTATAAGAAAATTAATTTTTTACCATATATAAAGATATTTATTTTCCCATTTTAGTATGTTGCCCAAAATTACGTTTTTGGGAATCACAGTATCAACAAAAAACCTCCAAGATATGCGTTTTTCAAAGGCCAAAGACCTTCCTCCAAAAAAAATGGCACTTGCAATGCTAATCCCAAAATAACCCATTGTTGGCACACTTATCCATATCCATTCCACATTCTGCAGCACAGATTGCCACCTGGCTGGCTGCCCATCAATTCGAATGACAGTGGGAAGGCAGCTTTGAATTGATGATGCCGATGATGGTATCGCCCCCGAGGCGTTTGCCAGCCAGCCAAATCTTACGACATGCTCAGAGGTAAGTTTTTAGGCCGGATCCGGATCCAGGATCCTCCTTCTTCAACACAAAGGCATGTGCCATTGTCGTCGTTTATGCCGTCAAAGTGAAAATCCATGCGAGAAATTATATGTCAAAGTTTCACTTTTGATATGCCAAAGCATTTGCGTGCCACCCACACAGATGTGGTGACAAAGGGGGTGGCTTCTGGGGGGGATGGGGATGGTAAGGGTGGTGACCTCCCCATGCTGGTGACCTCCTGGCACTGCAACGCGGCACGCTCCACTGACGCACTGACAAAGACACATTTGCGGGCCACACAGCGCTGAAGATGAGCAATGGCAATGACGACGAGCTGTCAAGAGGGGGAGGGGGTGGAGTGGGGACCTAGGGGGCTGAGGGGCCGAGAGTTCGAGGGGGAACGTGCTACCAATTACTCGAGTTACTGGGCCAGCGCAAGACCGGGCTAGTCGTCCGGGTCCGAAACTGACTCCGGAGAATGTCACCGAAACGTATCCTGGCCCATGATCTCGTATTCAATGCCCTGAAAATGTCGTGTTTAAAGAGGGAGATATTATAAATCTTAGGGAAAATACAGGATAAAATAAAAATCTATCTCTTTTAACTATTTTTTTTTTAATTTTAAAAATTTTAAATTTGTTTATTTATAGAAATTTTCGTTATGTCAATTACTTAAGTGATGTAATTTAAAAATAATTATAAACTACATGGGTAAATTTTATGCAGCAGCCATATTTTTATTCTGAAATATAAGTACTAAAATAATTCTAAAAAATTCTTAAGTAATATTTTAATATCTTTTAAATATTTTAAAACTATTTAAATCAGCCAGGTATTGTTTTCAAGAAAGAGAGGGTATTTTTTGGAATTCGATTGTGGGAAGCCAAGATCCACTCTATTCTCTTTTTTGTCGCAGCTAGTTGTGCGTTGTCCTTTGGTTTTTGTCTATGCGAAACGACGATGTCTTGCCATTCCTACGCCTTTTCCCCTTCGCCTCCCTTCCCTGCACTTTCCTTTTGCCTTTCACCCTTCCTATTCGACTGTTTCCTTTCTCTGTTGATTTTTCCTTGGGCTGGCGCCACGACCTGCACCTTTCTGCATTTCTTTAGGGGTATATCGGAATTAGTGTGGCCAGGTTAAAATATTTTTACATCTTCTTCATATAATATATAAAAAAGTATAATGTGAATGATTAGGAAGTAGTGTGTAGTTTCTTGTGAACCGAAAGTGAAAGTGATTTTCGCCTGATGGGCATCAAAGTGGTCGAGACTGGGCGCATTTTTCTTCTCATTCCGGTTGGCATTTTCCGGAATCTTCGCTCCTTGGCTGGTGGCATCATTCAAAGCAATGTAATCTACCCTACTTTACAGTTGACAACCCAAAGAACCCGTTCGCCTCGCCACTTTCCCTTTGTCGGTTGCGGTTGTGTGGCTCCGCCCCCCCATCGTCCTGCGCTGACTTTTCTTCATCCTGCGAGTTTTCCGACTGCACTCAGATCGGAATGCGGCTGCAGTCGGAGGCCACGGGATCCGACCAAGTCCTCAATCTGCCTTGGCTGCCTTATCAATGTTTGCGCACTTTGCTTAATTTGATTTCGCATTTGGCGCTTGGGCTTTGATTGTGTTTGTCCCCGTCGCTGGCCACGCTGGCTGCTGCACTCAGTGGCCTGGTCACACTGGGCTCAGCGTCGCTCAATTTCCGCAAATTGAATGGCTACTTCCCGGGATTGCCTTGCGGTTGTCAGTCGTCTCTTGCTTATTTTTATGGTGTCTTGAAGGGAAATCTATTTGATTTTAATAAACTTTATCTTAAAGAAACTCATTTTCAGTTATAATACTTTTGTGAAAGAACGTTGCTTTAATTAGATAATATTATGAAAAACTACATATATTGATGAAAGATCGATGAATCATTGGTTGGTATTAACTGGCTGTCAATCGATAGGTGAACATCCGCTCTGGGCCGAGATTCGGGCTCGAGTTCAGTGCCCCCACACACCCAATCTGGCTGCATGTGCCCATATCCCTACCCATACACAAATCCCCTTGGCCCCCTGACAGCCTGTGGAATTTATCGGGCCCATTAAACGCAGCGCACTCCCTTCGATTCCGTAAGCAATTGGTAAGGGATCCGGATCCGGATCGGGGTCCGGGCAACTGTGAGCAACTGACATGCAATTTATAGCCCCGACTGGTAATTGACAGTCGCTCCTTCTCACTCCTTCCCTCGCACCCGAGGTCCTGCTTCTTGTTTCTGCTGTTTATTAATAAATTGTCACTTGCAACGGACTGGCATTATGGTTGATTGCCACTTGGTTAGTAGCAAACTGGCAACGGGTAACTGGAAACGGGAGTTGGTCGATGGTTAGCTGGGAAATGGTAGCCAGATGAACGAACCCATGGCCAATTAGTTGCCATCATCATCGTTCATCGGCTGCCCTTCTCCGCCCGCCGCCTAATCCCTGTTAAGCTTCATCGAAATTGTATCATTATCATATCGAGAGCTGCCATTTTTGGCTTACACAATGCCTGAGCCATCCTCCATGCTCCAATATATACAATATCCAACTAGAGCTCCTCTTGTCTGCCGTATGCTCCTCGATACCTGGGGGAAATCTCCATCGCCCAACGTCTCAATTCAATCTGTATAATGCTTCTCTCTCTTGCTCGCTTTTTCCAGCTTTTGCAGCTTCGATTTTGGCGTTAACAAGTTTTCTACCCACATTTCTTGTGTCCGGACTAAGGACTCCGCAGTTTGCAGGAGCAGCAGGAGCAGCTTAAGCTGCTTATTATCCCGCGGGGGGCGGAGGTTACACACACACACGAACACACGAACACACGCACACTCGGTTATCTACGGACATCCTTGGCCGCCCGCACTAATTGGATTTCTCGGAACAATGGCCAACTATCGGGTATTTTATCCTGGCCGAAAAATTCAATTGTCGGACTACTGATTAATCTATGGAAAAATGGCAGCGAAAATATTATCAGAACGAAGGAAAAAGTGGCCAAGAAAAAGAGTTCGATACGTTAGCTTTATGATTGTGAATTTTATTTGAATTTGATTTAGGTTTATCTAAGAGAATACTTAACTTACTCAAATTTACCAACATCTGTTTAAATTCCTGGTGATTTCCAAAGCCAAGTTCACATATTCGCCTCACAAACAAACCGTTTAAAGCCTCTTGAATGCCTTTAATCAACCGAAAGATTACACCCCTCGATAATTAGCGAGGGGCTGGAGTTACAGATCTCGCATCAATAGAAGGACCTTCCATCGATTGTTTGCCCAAGCCTTAACGCATTTCAAAGTCTGCAAAGACAGGCACTCGAACAATGCAAGATTATGCTTGTGAATGGCATTATCCTTTGGTCAGTGGAGTGGATGGGTTGGATTGGGAATGTCTGAAGTCTGAAGTCTGGAGGACTCCTACTCCGACATCGACTCCGCCTCATCACTTACGGTTAATTGTGATGGCAACGGGCGCAAAAAGCGCACATAATTCATGCCACTCGGACAGCGGAGCAGTTACAGCAGCCAATGCTAACAAGCACATTAATAATATCTTAACGCAGACGTTCAAGTGGCGCCCACAGACCATTGGCAGCTCCATGTGTCTGTAGTTGTGCGCCGGGGGTACAGTGGACCCTTCCCCGAGTGCCGAGTACGAACCAAGTTTACCCGCAGGTGGGTTCAGTTTTGCCTTGGTGTACAAAGTTCATTGTTACGATAGATTATCTCTCTCATAATACTATCAAAATGAGTTAATTTATAAAAATTATTTAATTAAAAAGTAAAAAAAAACAAAAAAATAATTTTTTACCAAAACCTCAGATCCTGACTTTGCAATAAAAAGATCAACACTTTGACCTAACAATGGAAATAATGGCCAAAATGTGGAATGACATAACTATATCTATAGATTGGCATTTAAATCTAGAAATTTAATTTTTTTAAAATTTTTTTTCAAAAAATTGTGATGCAACCCCTTACAAAGAATTTTTGCCCAAAAAAAACTCGTATTTAAATTCCCAATCGATTTGCGTTTAAAACCGGGCACTTTTAATTTTTTGTCATTTTTTTTACCAAACCTTTATAAAAAATGCAAAAAATTGGTAAAAAATTTGTATTATTCCAAAAGTGATCGGCATCGTTAACTTAGGTTTCCGACGGTTCAAAAAAGTTCATCTCTTAGGTTTGGGACCATTTTTTTTTACCAAGTTACATCTAAAAAACACACAAAAAAAAATTGTTTTAAACCGTAACCCCTGATTTTGTCTTCCAATAAGAAAATGACTATTTTGTAATCATATGATAACAATTTAGTTTTTTGTGCCTTTTCTTTAATTTTTAGGCAATAATTTGCATAATAAAGGAAGCCGCTGAATTTGCGATAGCGAACCTCCACTGTAGTGAAGGGTCGAGGGGTGCAGGGTGTGGTGGCAAATGGTCTCGGGGCCAACGGACGTGGTCGAGCACAAAATGCAGTTAATTAATCATTCCGGGCCAAAGTAGTTTGGCTCTTGATTTATTTTCGGCCATAAGCAGCCAGCGAGCTCTGGTGGAAGTTAAAGTTTTTTATCTGCCCCGTTTCAGGCGGATGGAGAAGAGGCCTTGGCCAAGTTATTAAAAAGCGTCAACAGTCAGACACAAAAGGGGTTGCAAGTGGGGGGTGGGGAGGGTGGTGGAAAAACCGCAGTGACAGGAAGTCACTCGAAAAGGGCGTGGCAGGGGGCGGTGCGGAAGAGAGAGAGGGGAATATGCAGCTATGAGTCGATTAATTAAACCACAAGCGTTTAAGCGGCAAACCACAGCGGTGGGTGGCTGGCTGCCTGGCTGGGTGGTTGCCAAGTCGAGTTTACTTTAATTTGACTTTCACTTATGCGCACCATCCCACTCACACACACATATTTACACGCAACGAGCAAGAGAGAGATGGAGTTCGCCCGCATCCGGTGCTGCTGCCTCTTATTCGTCTACTTCCGGTCCCAACGCGGCAAAGGCAATCAAATTTCGTATTAATTATGTGCTTAACCAAACACCTCACACACACACACGGGCACACACTCAAAAGCACACCCCAACACACACATGCAAGGGAGAACAACATCATCAAGAGCAAACAATAATGCGATGAGAGCGGAGAAAGCTGAGGTAAGAGGGGCAGAAATACTCCGGGTAAAGCTAACTTGGATAATATATATATTTGGGTTTTTGTATACATCTTATAGATCACTTTTAATTAGAAATAAAACTAATTAAGCAAAACAAATTTTTTTAATTTGAGGCTAGAAAAATTATTTTAAAATTTTTCAAAACTATTTTTATTTTAAACTTAATTCTAAATGGTTACCAGGAATTATTTTAAAAAATTGTTTTGAGAATTTTAAAATAATTTCTGAAATTTAATTAATTCTTTTTTGTTTAAAATTATTTTAAACTTTTCCAAACAATTTTTTTTAAACTTAATTCTAAATGTTTACTAGGAATGATTAAAAAAATTTCGAGAATTCAATCCAGGTAGGAATGAGAATAGTCTAGGATAGGCTATTTAATTTGATTACTTTTAAGTCTTATAGATAATTTATATCCCTAAAATGATTCGTAAACTAATTAAAAAATAGGAACAATTTCAAGAAAAATATCTTGAACTTTAAAATTGATTAAAATTAATTCTTAATATTTGTAGGAATAAAACAAATATTTATATAATTTTAATCCAACTGTGAATGCAAATATATAAAATTAAATGACTTTTTTTTCGTTAAAATTTCATAAAAAATTACATTTTTCCATCATTAAAATGCGCTTAATGCAGTTTCAAGGTATATACATATTCCCAAATATTTCGCGATAATAATTTCCTTAGCTGGCTGGAAAATATCCAGCCTGTCAGCACTCGGTGTCGGCTGCAAAATTGTAAACTGGCAGCCTGGGGATACGTTGACGCCGACGTCGGCGGCTGGCGTTGGCACAAAGATTACGCCAACCGGCCATGCGGAGCGGTCATGTGGCGCTGCTGGAGCTGCAGCTGGAGCGGCAGGGGGAGCGGCAGAGGGTCAGGTCAGGGACAGGCGACAAGGCAATAATTCTTTGGTTTTCACATTTTGCCCGGCGCCCCGGTTGTCGAAAATCTTTTTGCGGCTTATGTTACACCAGGACAACCCGAAAACCCGACAACCCAGCAGCCCAGCAGCCCAGCAACCCAACAAGCCACCAACCCACCAATCTCCCCCCAACCAAGCAGTAAACCACCCACACACACACATCCCGGCCAGATGGGCGGATGGAAGTGGGCGTGTCCGCTGGGACGGGCGACACATGTTACGGGTCAGTGGCGCCGCTGCCGCCGGCTTACACTTTTCGGTTTAGATTTTATTCATTTGCATATGCATGCTTATGATGAGATTTATTTATTTGATTCTCGCCCCTTTTTCTTCTCGTTTTTTGTGTGGTTTCTCCCGTTTATGGCCAGGTTAAGTTGCTTGGTTAGGGATAACAACCAAAAAAAAAATGGTAAAAAAAATGTCTTGTTCTAGTTAATGATGCCATGGAATATTATTAATAAACCGATTGCATGTTTCTGGAACGATCAATCACCGTAATTTTATTTTAATTAATATAAAACCACAACCTCAATGGGAATTAATCACGCAATTCCTTTGAATAATATTCAATAACTGATGGGAAAAACGATCAATCACCAAAATAATAATTAATCACAGTGCTTTCTTTTGCTTGCCAATATTCAAAAGGCTTTAGGCTGCATAATTTTCCTTTGTAAAGGAAATATAAGGAAGTTACTATGCACCTGAGCAAAAGTTATCTTAAATCAATAATTATTTATGATTTATAGCTATTTTCTCCTTAATTTCCATTTCAAGTGAAATCTCTTGTATTTCACTACTAATTACATTTTAAATGAATTTATATCACCTTAACGAAGTCAAAGTGCAGCTATTAATCGCAGAAATGGCTTTGGTACAGTCACGCATTACGTTACGTGCAACCAGGTGGCAACGCCGCACGTCAACTGGCGTAACGGAAACGGAAATGGAAACCTAACCTCAACCTTTGCCTCGCCTCGCATGCAACACACGCGCGATTAGCAGCAATTTGTACAGCAATTAAGCTCGAGTGCAATAAAAGTTATTTGCACCAAAGTGCAGCATGGCAAAAAGGAGGAGGCGGAGTGGGAGGTGGAGGGGGATAATGGCGGTGCAGCAGGAACACAACAGCGATGACAACCGTAAGTCGGGCGAACGGCAGGAGCCAAAAGTTATGCACTTTTTTAAGTGAATATGATTGCATTCTAATGTCAGGCCATAAATTAGCGACTCGGACTCCGGACTCGGGACATGACCTCAGCTCAGCACGCGACCCACGCCGCTGACAGCCCTGCGATCCAGCCAACCACCCAGCCACCCACCCACTAGCCACCGAAAAACCACCGCTCCACGTCGACCCCACAGTGCGTTACGTGACAGGAGTATGTGAAACTTTTCAACTTGAACGAAAATTTATATGCTGAAAAATATAGCGAGCGAAGCCAGTGCACATCGACCAACAGCCACCACAAAAAAAAAAGAGGAAAGAAAGGAAAAAAACAGCGAGGGATGACGAGAACCATAAAAGAGTTTGCCACACATAAAATACCCAGCACTGCGATTCCTTTATTTTTTACGATCTGCCATAAAACCGAACAATGGCTTCATTTGATTTTTTTGGAATAGATGCGATATTGCTGCACAAAACTATCAAAGAGATAGCGCAAACTGCTCTAGAATTGCAGAAATGGTGAATACTAGATATCTATATCTGTAAAGTTCGATCACAAAATGCTTTTGATGCAATGCTAAAATTATGATGATATGGGAAGTTAACTGGCATGGATCTCTAGATCATATCATATCATTATTTTGAAGCATTGAAATTAAATATCGTTTCAAAAATAAGAAATATGGTAACACCAAAAAAAAATACTGAAATAAGATGAGATACGAAAGTACAGGCAAATTTGATATTTTTTAAAGATCAAAATATTTTATTTTTTATTTTATATATTTTATTTCATGTTCAAGTTTCGTATTTTAAAATAAAATAACTGATATGAAAAAGATAAGTTGATATGCTATAATCATAAACTTGACATTAATCATATATGTAGGTTCTTTATTGATATGTAATAAGCTAGAATTGAGCCTATTTTATATCGAACTTGTATTCTGTGTAGTAGATAAAATTTCAATTTTTTTATAGCAATATATTCCTTGTATCGTAGTCTTAAGATCATCTTGCAGTTAGATAGATAAAATATAAAAAAAATATAAATAAAATTCCGATTGTATGCCAAATATGCCCCGTGCCACCCTTGAGGTATCAAATGAAAAAGAAAGGGGCAAAAATGTGCGAAAAATGCGCAGAGCATGACTGGGCTGAAAGGGGGTGGAAGGGGGTTGCCTAACCCCCCGCGAGTGCGAGTGAGTGTGATGAAGTAAGAGGTTCGCAAGTGGGGAGGCGACATTTTGTGCGGTTTCGCGTGCCACTGGAAAGTTGAACGTGCTCGGCTAATGCTGATGCTCCTGCTATAGCTTCTGGTTCCTCTTTTTTTTCGTGCTCCTCCAGCACATCTGCAGCACTGCCAAGGCCAGGGGGCTGTGCACTGTCGGCGGTGGGCGTGGCACATCCACTCGCATGCCGCCGCCGCCGCCGCTGAAGATGAAAAACTGCTGCGGATTACGTGGTGGTAAAAACTTTCTGACGCTTGATTTTCATGCTGATTGTAATCCCTGTGTTCGAGCATCCTCCACCGCCAGCCTGATCATGGTCCGAACTAAATATGTCAGTGGGCGTGGCAATTAAACGCCCCCCCGCTGCCGAACTGGACCGGAATATAATGCCAGCTGGTTGATATGTATGTACGATGAGGTCGGGATCCCTGGGTTCCGGGGACTTTGGTTTCGGGGGGCACACGCACTTTGGACTTTTGTAAACCGAATGCCGCCACCGGGGGACCAAATGAACTTTCCAGCTGGCTGCAACAGTGTTGCCAACTATGGATTACGACAGGCCGAAAAAAAAATCAGAGAGCTCTGGGATTATAAATATCCGAAAGTGCGAGGGATTATTTTTAAGTAGCACACAGATTTTTTGGTTGAAGGGATACGTTGTGTATTTTTTGTTTTTCAGCACTTCTTATTCTGGCAGCCTAGCACTACATGATTAACTGATTATTTAATGTGCTATTATATATATTATATAATAATAATATTATTAATATTTTTGATAATAAGAATTTGAAGAGGTCATATTTTTAGCAATTTAAAATATTTTGTGTTCTATATTAATTGGTAGTATTTTCAATATTTTTATATATTTTTGAAAATAAAATTCAACAACAAATTTAGGAGTCTAAAGCACATTTAAATTAAATATTTTTAAAAAATATAAAATATTCATAAATTGAAATTATTAATAATTAAATAATTATAGTATTTTTAAATAGTTACAAAATTAAATAAAAAATAAAAATATAAAATACAAAATTAAATATTAATATTATTTTTAAATAGTTATAAAAGTAAATAAAAAAAATTGTATATATAATATAAATTATTAAAATATTTTTAAAAAGTATTTTAGTATTTTTAAATAATTATAAAAATACTATTTATATTTGATTTTATATCTATGCTTCTATATATTGTTTAATATGTAATATTATATATTTAAATGGAATAACAACAACTGGATTTTACTTAAAGTTGTTCCTAGCCCAATTTCAAATGTAAGATGCAGTTAATATTTTTATTTTATAAATTTAGAAAATCTCCCAAAATATCCCGAAAATAGTCAAGTTGTGAGTTCTGGTGCCCGAAAACACAATGGATATTCCGCGGCGGCTAACGAACGGCTTTGGGTGTCAGGCTCAGTTGGTGGCCCACGGCGCTGATTTCCCCCGAATATAGTGGATATTTCCATTCGGACATGGCATTTCGCCCACCGGCTGCCGGAGAATGCGTATTTAACATTTTTGATGTGGGCCCTTGGCCGCCGCCGTTGAAAAAGGGGAAGCGAAACTAATTTATTTCCATTAGTCGGCGACGTCGGCCACGTGAAATATTTCCGCTAATTGGCATTTGGCAGGCCACACAGCAAGATCCTGGGGTCCCCGGGTTTCGAGGTCCCTGGGATCCAGCCGCATTCTGTAAATAATCATTTTCTGATTTGGCATTGGGAGCAATGCACGGGCGGCTCTGGCATTTTTCCGGCCATTTTGCGTCACCGGCTTCGCATTTTACGCGCCGTTAAAGTTTAATCGAAAAAGTATTTTTGTGGCCAATGAAAATTCCAATAACGAAATGCCAGCCACAACAAACTTCTTCTGACTTTTTTATGCCCCGCAGCCGGAGAAGTTTTTGCCATCCCCACCTGTAGTCAGGTTGCTTTTGCTTTGGCGTTGGCTTGATTAGTTGCGGGGGGATGCGGGGGAGGATGAGGAGGAGGACATGGATGCAGCCGGATGAGTGGGAGTGGGAGAAAGCCGGGGAAAGCCTGCATTTGACGGACATCGTGGACGGTGGACCATCGTCAAATTGTCTGGCTGAACTTTCGCAATGTGTTGCGTTGTGTGGCCATTCGCAGGAAACAGGAAAACTTTTCCCTCTAATGCGCAATTAAGCAAAAATTCCGAGGGGATTGCCGGCGTTGGGTGGCGGCATTCGGTGGATCATCACCTGAACGACAGGTCCTTCGCAGGACCTCGGGTCAGAATGCTTTAAAATTGACAGCTGCTGGCGATGAGTGGGGATCAAAGGGCATTGCAGCCCTAACTGAACAGAGAGGCAGAGGAAAGCTGTTTAATTTAAAAATAAAAGAAAATTTATTAAAATTAAATTAAATTATTAAAAGACCAAATAATCAAGATTACTATGTGAAAATTATTAATATTTTGTTTTAATTAGAGTTATTTAGTTAATTTATTATTAAAATACAAATCAATTTATTTTATTATTTAAATATATTATTATTAATAATTTTATTAAAAAAAGTTAAGGTTTGCCCATATTTTAGGTTTAAATATTATTTAATGTATTATTAATACATAAATAATTAAAATACCAATTAATTTAGATTTTAAATTCTAATTTTAATAGAAGAAGTTTACGTCTTCTCCTCTTTTATGTTTAAATATTTTTTATTTTAATATTAAAATATTAATAATTAAAATACAAATTTATTTAGTCTAATATGTTTAATTTTAATAGAAAAAGTTTATACTTTCTCCTATTTAATGATTGAACAGAATTAATTATATTATTTATATATATTTATATAATTTATATTTAATTTATTATTAAAATATTAATTATTAATATACCAATTATTTCATGTTTAAGTATTTGTTTATTTATAATTATATTTCACATATTTTTAAATACCATTAAAATAGTTTAGTTATTTTCCGAATTTAATTTATAGGTTTGTTAATTTCAATAGTTGGAGAGTCCAATGTAAATAGTAAATATGAAGAACGCTCCATTAAAATTCCCATTTATTTTTACACAAATACTAAGTCAAAAAAATTTCGGGCAAAGCAAACGGAGAACAATTTCACTTTTCCCAGTTAGTTTAGCAACTCCAAATCTCTAGCCATGAAAATTGTATCTGTTTGACAAAAACAAAAAAAAAAACACCAAAACAAAACAGTTCACAGTCGCAGCCACAAAATACACACGGAGCAAATCTAGCTGGGATAATCCGAGCACACACCCAAAATGGGCGCCCAGTTGGCCGGCGAAACGCGTGCCGAGGGGGGCGGGTGCGGGGCCAAGGCCGCAGGGCCGGAGGGCGCCGGGCCGGAG
This sequence comes from Drosophila mimetica, assembly GCA_037075245.1. Lineage (NCBI taxonomy): Eukaryota > Metazoa > Arthropoda > Insecta > Diptera > Drosophilidae > Drosophila > Drosophila mimetica. The sequence continues at coordinate 10,369,959 of JBAMCH010000005.1, forward strand.
ACCCTCCCACCACAGCAGCAGCAGCAGGAGTCGGAAAAGTCGGAGAAGGAGTCGCAGGAGCCGCCAAGGCAGCAGGAGAACCAAAAGGATCAGAGCCGTCAAAGTCCACAGCCACAGCTCGTCTCCATGGAATCGCCCAAGCTGGTGAGGCATCGATCAAGATCAGGATACATAACTTCAGATATCCAGCGAATGTGAGTATTCCAATTATCGGAAAAACTCGGAAAATCCAATGCTAAATTGTCAAAGAATGTGTGCCAAGTAATTGGGCTTTGTTAGGTATTTATTTTCCGTTTAAATATAATAAAAATTATTAAAAAATATATAGTTTTTAATCAGCAATTTAATATTAATTTTAATTTTTTTCTTGTTAAGAAGAATTTTTACTTATTTGTAGAAAATATTTAATTCATATTATAGCATTATTTTAAAGTGTATTATTTTATATGAATATACCTTTATTCAGATTTTTTAGAAAATATTAAAAAAAAACTATCATTACTTTTAAATTTTTTACTTTTTATAATTTCGAGTAATAGTATATTATAAAATAGAATTATTTTTAAGTTTGATTTTTTTTATATTTGTGAATATTACGTTTAGTTTTTTTTTTTTGAGACATTTGATATAAAAAATAATATTTTTTCTACGTTTTAATTTTTTTTATTTTTACATTTACCCTTTAAAAATTAAATCATGAATTATTTGATTAATTTGTAAATTTTTTGGAAGTTTATTATTGTATTTACTTGCATAAAAAAATATATAAAAAATTTTTCAAAATTTTAATCCCGCCTGATTGATATTTCATATTTTTTCCAGGCCAACGGAGGCCATCTACGCGGAGTTCGACCGGCTGCTGCAGCGGGTGGCGGGCTCAATGAGGCCGGTGGAGGACCCGCCCTGCACCGACGTGGCCGCCCGGCTGCAGAGCTGCCTGCAGACGCACCGCCAGCGGGCCTGCAACTGCTTTGGGGCGATGGAGCAGTACCGCAACTGCGTGGTGCGGGCCACACAGAACCGCGTAGACGACCTGGCGGACCGTGAGCCGCCGATGCTGCCGGTGGTGCCGCCCCAGCCGATGCCACACCCCGCCGGGCCGCCGCCCAACCAGCGATCGAACCGCCGGTGGTGGAAGTTCTGGACCTGGTTTCGATAGTTCAGCCTAAGATCCACCATTGTTGTCCGTTCTGCAACCGCACCCGGGTATCCTGGGTATCCTAACTATCCATCCTGGCTGAATGAATCCATCGCAAGCACAATAAAGAAATGGCTTTATTAATTAAAAGCATAGACTTGCATCCATTCCTTCGTCTTTCCTCGGGCGCAGCTGCAGCCAAAGCGATGTCTATTTCCAGTGAATTTAGCCACAGTGGCTGCTCGGAAAATTGAGCTGTGGGAAAATTGCCAGTGAAAAGCAAGCTGCCAAGGAAAAATAATTAAAGGCGAAGCAAGGTGGTTTTTCATATTGTGGAAAGTATGCAGAGAAAATATTCTGAACAGACTTTTTAGACCATTTAAGTTTAAAGGTGCCCTAACTTTAATTTAATGAATAAGAAATAAAAATTTAAATAATTTATTATCTTAAGAATAAGATGTAACCAAATATATAGTGTTTAGAAATCATGTATAAAAATTTCTCAAAATGTATGTTAAATCAGCTTTATAAACATTTTGGTAAATATAAAAATAATGATATGAATCAATTTATTAATATTATAAGAAGAAGTGAATATAATCCAAAAATTATATAAATTAAAAAATATATAAATTAATATAATCCAAAAATATATAAATCATCTTTATAAACACTTTTGCTAAATATAATAAAAATAAAATACAAAAAAATGCTAATATAAATCCTATTAAATTCAGAAATGTCTACAAGTCCTTCGTTTGAATAATAAGTATAATAAGTATGACGTGTGTAAAGTAAATCCTTGCTGCATTCAAAAAATAATTGCGTGGAAAATCAGTTTCGGACAGTTCAAGTGAAATTCAATTTAAGCTCTGAAACTCTGAAAGTCAGTTTCGCATTTCGGAAATGCAACATTCGCCACAAACTGCATACGTGTAATACTACGCTTTCAATTTGTGCCAAGTCAGTGGCTGCTTTATGTCCATCATAGCCGGCTGTCACTGTGGCGGACAGATGAGAGGTGGTTCGCTTATGAAATGCAGATGCCGGCTCCAGTTGCACATTAGCCCCGAGGGTTGGGGATTTCCCTCTCCCCTCCCCCTTTTCTATCCACTTGCCAGCACCCTCTGTGTATCTGTCTATTCATTCATTTAAATGTCTATATCATGTGGCCAGAAGAAGAGGTGGTACGGCGGCAGCCGAGAATGCAGAATTGCAATTTGCAATAAAAGTAAATCTGCTATGGCGCCGAGCTCCGGTTCCAGCTGGCTGGCTAGCTCCTTACATTGTTATCCACCCCCCCTCCCCCTACTGCCGGCTATCCTATACCATATATAGTATACCTATTCCGAAAACCATCTGCCGCCATATGTGCTCGTCTCTGTGTGCGGTTTCAGGTTGAAAGCCTTTCGGGCAAGGTAAGCAAACATTAGAATTTATTAAATCCAGCTCATGCAGAGCAGCCCCGCCCCCCGACCACCGCCCACTTCTTCGCCTCTGCTGAAGCGCAGAAAAATAAAAAAAGGGAGAAAAAGAACGGGGAGAAAAATTATAGCATATAAAACTCACCTTGCCACGGCTTCAGCAGCACATTCAACTTTTGGGCCAGGCCAAAACACACACACACGCCCAGATATGGCGGACACCAGATTCGCCTGTATTATCTTCACCCACACACACACATACACACACCCATATCCTCGTACATATTTGCCCTTACATAATCCAACTTTGCTTTTAGCATTTGGCAAAACAAACAAAACGCCAGTCCCCCAAAAAAGGAGTTCGCCTCCAATTCTACACTGACCAAAAGCTGATCCTGCTGATTATAATGGTATATATACCTTTTTTTGGACAACATTTACAAATAAAATAACAAATTGAAGCTCTAAAACATATAAAAATACTAAAATAATGGTATTTTTGTAACCAATAATTAATGAGATAAATTAAAAAAAAATTAAATTTATAAAATACTGAAAAAGGTATTTTATATGGTATTTTTGAAACCAATCATTTTGAGATAAATTAAAAATAAACTATTATTCAATAAAAAATTGTTTAAACTAAAAAAAAACATTTTTTTAAGTCAAGAAGCCTAATTTTTCCTGTGTACGCTAAAGGGTTTCCGGAAAAAAGGCAACAAAAATTCTAAAAACAAATATCACATTTTATTATTTCCCCTTAAAAATCACAAGAAGATCAGTTCTCTAGATGACTAATTCCCAAAAGTCATGCATTTCTTTTCACAATATTATACTTTCAAATTGGAGAAAATATTAATGATTTGCATATGCTGCAGTTCTAAACAAAAATTCGGGTATCGAAAAGTTTGCAGCAAAACAAGTGAACTCATGTTCCCATGCAGGGATTTTGTTAAGTAGTTTGCGAAATGGCTTAACAAACATTTTCATTACAGACGTTTAGGCACTAAATGTTTCCCGAAAAGAAAGACTAAAGAAAAGTCCTATATTTTCTAGGGCATTTTCCGATTATTTGTTTAAGCAGGAAGCGAGGGAAAATGCAAAAGAAATTCAAACTGTCGTATTTGAGTTATTCGTAGGATTTGCCGGGTAAGTTGTTACTTCCCCAGGAAGCAGGCGATTTATTATCGCAACTTAATCTCACAAAAACACGTCAAACCTGAAAATCCTGCAGCGAACCCCCACCCCCTTTCGCCGCACACCCATAAAAAGTGCGAGGGGGCTGGGATTGTAAGGGGGTGTAGGTGTAGCATACATTTGGTCGCTCGCCGTTGGCTTCATAAAAAACCAACTACATGGAGTGCGCATAGCAACAAAAACATGCAGGCAAATCACAGTGTACAGCGCACTTCACCCCCGTCCGTTCCATATTTTTTAGGAACCCCTTTGAAAACACCACCACTGGCAATTTCCATTTGGTTGCCCTTCTGCGGGAGTCCAGCACTGAAAAAAGTATATATTTATATATATTACCATTTAATTAAATTTAATAGATTTAATTTTATGGTTATTTATTTATTATTTTTTATTACCTACATTTTTATTTGTATATTTTTATTTTTAATTTTTTTTTATTTTTATTTAATTATTAAAAGATTAAAATTTATTTAATGGAATTAATTTTGAAATCAAATAATTTCCAAAGACCTTTAAAAAGTGTTATTTATAAGGAATAAATCTAATTAATTATTTATTTATTTTATTTTTATTATTTAAAATATTTAAAGGAACCCTGCGTCACTTAAGATCTCCGCATCCCTACAAATTTTGTTGTGTGCAATTCGTTTAGCCGTGTGTTTGCCGTTTGGCTCTTTTTTCGGCTAACAGTTTTGCCCACTGCTTTTTTCTATTTTCCTCGTTGTGCCATAAAGATTATTATGAAAGTATTTTGCTAAGCTTTCTGAGTTGAGATGAGATGTGTCGGGTTGGTTTTGGGCTGGATCTCGATGGGATGGTGTGGAATGGGATGGTAGGGCTGGGTTTTGGAGTTTAGGTTCGGGGGCTTTGGCGCCGTCTCTGTTGCTCGCGCTATCTGGTGGAGCATCCGTCTCTGTCATGCCATTTGGCTGGCACTCTCGAGGCCTTAAGTGTGCATGCATTATGCCATGTGCAGGACCAGTAAAAGTACCAGAATCAGGATCCCCTCCCCCTGAATAATATGCATGCATGGATAATTTATCAGGACACAGCCAGCACAGCTTTAAATTTGATTTAAGCCCTGGTCAACAGCGCAGTAGGCGTCGCCATGTCCACTGCCATGTCCTGTCCGCATCGCTGTCGCTTTAGTTGTGCCGGCCAACTGACAGCAGCTCAAATGCAATTAAATGGCCTGACCGCAGAGCAAATCAAGCACAAATCTCGACTGGACGTTTCACCGAAAAACTAGCAAATGTCAATGGTCGGTCGGCTTTCAATCCAGGGACGAAGGCTACAATTATTTCAAGGGGGGTCATAGCAGAGATTCGAAAATGCACCAGACAATATTATGGATTTAAAAAAAAAATATATTAAAACGAAAAATAAATTAATTACACGCCTTCTAGATTTTTGATATTTTTGTTATCGATATTATCGGAAACTAGAGAAAACAAACAACTTAAAATAAAAACTAAGAACAAATGTAATTGAAAATGAATGCTTAAATCATAACACTTATGGAAGAAAATCTATCTACATTTTACCGCGTTTTAAGTGAAACAAAGTTCGATGTAACAAATTTTCAAACCATCGATAGTATCGATAGGGGTATCGATCGCTTTACAAGTGACAAATTCCTGAGACTGTCATAAAATCACAACATCAGAGTAATAAATTTGTTAAAACTTTTGTCAATAAATAGCATTTGTATTGTATTAACTCGATTAAAATAAAACAATGTTAAATATCTATAATTTTAAAACCATCGATAGCATCGAAAGTGCTATCGATTGTTTTATAAATGATTAATTCCTTATGTAGTCATAACTTTCGTAATGCAAGCAATATAGCAAAATTGTAAATATTTTCATTACCAATTCGTAAAAACTTTTGTGAATAAATTGTAGTTTTCTCTTTCGTATTTGCTGAGACCTACAATGCAAAAGTATTTACTTAAGGAAAACATGGAAATGTAAATGCTCCAATCGGCTGTGGTAAAGGTGAATTACAATGGCGAAAAACATGAAAAAGTAGTGAAGCGCCGTGGGCCATGAATTGTACGATAAAACCCTGAAACCCTCATCAGGCATCAGGAAATCCCCTTCCCCCTTTGCCACCACTCGACCCAAATTTCAGCGGCCTTAATCCGCTGTCAGGGGAACGAGAAATTCCATGTAGCCGAGTGTAACAGCCTGGCTTTCTGCCCATGCCCCAGACCTTACAGCATTTTTGATGCGCTCGTAGTTGTAGTTTCGGTGTTTTTCAGGGGATATGGGATATGGAAATGGAAGTGGGAATGGGAATGCGGATGCGGATGGGTCGGATGAAGATGAAGCCATGTCTTGGCGGGCATATGGAAATCGGATAGAGCAGCCCCGGCCAAAGTTGTTTGTTTTTATGTTGTCTTCAGCCGCGTTGCATAAGTGCATTTGTCTGTTATCCCGACGAGCTTTTGTTTCGCCTCGTCCTGTCGTAGTTTTCCCCATGCATTTCCCCCCCTCTCAGATACCCTTTTCCATTTTCTCACACTAGTCCAGGCACTTGTTTTCAACGGAATCAATTTAGCGTAAGAAGTTTCAGCTCCAAGCTTCAAGTTGTTGTCATGTGCAGGCCAAGAGCTGGCTATGAGGTTGAGGGCAGGGGCGGAGGTCAGGGGGGTCAGAAAGGGTGGGGGCGGGGGCCCAGGAGGGGCCAAAAGTGTGGAGTGTATGTGGTGCAATTATGCCAACGACAGCTGCCTGGCAGCCTCGTCGTCGCTCTATTAATCAAAAGTTATACAAAAAGCCAGCGAACTTCGCCACACGACTTGCCCCGCTTTTCCCCCCGGTTTCCCAGGGTTTCCTTGGTTTTCCCGCTTTTCCTGGCCGAGCCCCATCGCCCTATTCCCCAGCTCGATTCTGCTCCAGCTCCTGCTCCTGCTCCTGGCGCCGGCTTCACTTCCTCATCCTGTTCGCCTTGTTGTTTGCAATTTAACTTTGCTGTGAGCGAAGGCTCTTCATGAGTTGGCCCAAGCTTATGTGCGCAAACACATAGATACACTCGACGAAATGGTTGGATGTAACTGAATTCAATAACCATAAATTAGGTTACTATAATTTCCACTTAATAGGATTGGATTTAATATTCTAAATTTAAAATAGAATTATTTATTATTTTTATTTATTTTGTTTTTACTTCAAATAAATAAATTGAGTTGAGTTTAATAGTTTGAAATTATTTATTTTTTTAATTAAAATGAATTTTTATTTGAAGAATCTTAGTCGAATTTTAGTTTTTTTTTAACAAAATAGTTTTTTATTAAAAGAGTCTTAAATTTTAAAGTTTAATTTTTTTTTTAATAAACTGAATTTTTTTCTAAAGAGTCTTAGTTAAATTTTAAAGTTTAACTTTTTTTTAGAACTTTCATTTGAAGAATTTTATTTTTTTTATTTTTATTTTAATTAAAATTAATTTTTTTTGAAGAATCCTTATTAAATAAAAAATTTTTTTAATTAGTTTTCGTGTATTTTTTTGTGATGAGTCTTATTTGCATTTTAAAGTTTTTTTTATTTTAAGATAAATTTTTTTGAAGAGTTTTCATTGCATTTTTTAATTAACCTTAAGATTAACCTGAATTTTATTGTGAATAGTCTTGGTTGAGTTTTAAAATTGTCCATTATGATAATGATGTTTAGGTATGCGCACTACTTTTTGAGGCCAATAAAATCAACTCAAAATTCATCTCAAGCGAAACCACAAGATGATATTAATTTTAATAATTAAGAACTACACCCGAAACTTTTTCCCGTGCTGGATATCAGTGTGTCTGTGTGGCTTGGTGAGTAAAAACAAGATATAATATTTTATGAAAGCTTTGGCAACCACTGCGTCCCCCGAATTCCCCGCATCCCCTCTTGCCTGCACGGCCATGGACTGGGACTCATTGGCCATAAATAAATAAGGCAGCCAAACACAATCAAAAACCAATGAAGCAGACCAGCAGCCACAAATGACAGAAGGAGCTGCGAGTGAAGGAGCTCCTGGAGGCCAGGAGACCCCATCATCATCATCGTCGTCGTCGTCGTGTCAGCTTTTTGTCCTTGTCCTTGGGCTGCCAGCCGCTCGAGTAGTTGGCCATGATTTAATGCCCTAATCTTTTTCGTTTTTCCGTTTTCCGTTCCTCTTTTTTTCTGTGTTGTTTCAAATCCCCCCTTGCCTTGCTCCAAAATTGTTCATTTCTCCAAGTACTAAAAAAATACCTTGTGTAGACATTAACGCACTTGGCCATGTATGCGGTGGATAAGCACTATGGGGTGTGCTTCATCTTGCCCATTTTTGGGTTCAACATTGCCTATTGCGAGGAGTACCGTATTTCCCAAATGAAGAATTCTGAAAACCCGCCGAGTGTAGGACAGGTGTTCCCCTTCACCTTCTACTACGCGTTCGCCATCAGTGCCTTTGGAATGGTGAGTAAAGGGCTATCCCTACCAAGTTTACAGTGGTCTATAGTGATCTATCAGGCATTTTAATCACTTGTATCCCACTGGCAGCTTTATAACCTCATCGAGTTCGCCGAACTGGTTTCCCAAAAGATGGGCATGAATCTGGTGCGGATGTGGCAGCCACGGAAATTGGCCATTTTCAAGGACATACAGTTGCGGCGCTTCCGGATCGTCGGAAGTCTATTCATGTTCAAGGCGTGGTCGCTACTTCTATACGCCTTGGTATACGTGAGTATTAGAGCCCAAAAAGTCCAAATTAAATACTTAAGTGTCAAGGATTTTATTAAATAGTTGTTTAAAATGGCGAAAAAAATATTTAAATATTTTTCTAAATTATAAATATTTATAACTAAATATACATATTTATAAAACTGTATAAAATCATTACTTAGGTATTAAATAATTTATTAAAAAGTTAGCCAAAAAATATATATTAAATATATTATAAAATATATAATATATAAAAAGAGTAAATTAAATAATATGAAAAGTTTATCAAAAAGTTAATCAACATTTTTTTTTTTAAATTTTAAAAATTATCTTTGAAAGCTAAAAACATTTTATTTATTTTAAACAGCTGTCAAATATTATACAATTAATTTTCTTAGGTGTTTCCCTTAAAAACATCTCATAAAAATTGCTTTAAAAATATATTTCCCCTTTAGATTGAGCCGCATTACATTTATCCCTGGCTGATAACCTCCGCGATTTCCTTGTCCATCGACCTATTCTTCCTGGCGCTGGATGTCCTGCAGCATCGCAGGAACTTCAGCCTGCGCTCCCTGCTACCCTTCTCCTTTCCGGTGATCAACATGCTCAGTGTCCTGTACGTGAAGTTGTCCTACGATCGGATAATCGAGGAGCTCAGCTCGAAGGATTCCGCCTGGTGGTGTTGGCGTTGATGGCGAAGTTCCTCTCGTGATCTTAAAAATTCCCTGTGCATGCAATAAAGCCTCGCCATTTTTCATTTTTCATTGCCGCGGGAAAAGTCGGGGGACGCCACGCGACTGTATTATTCTCGCTTCGGCAAAGTTTTCTGCTTAATTTAATTTGCAGCAGCATTCTAACTCGATTTCGCGCGTTTATCGTTAGGCGACAACTTTTTAATTGCCAGGCGGCGAAAAAGGACACACACTCCCTCGATGTGTTCCATTTTGCAGGCGAGTGCTGAGGGGTGAAAGGGGGTCAGAGACAGCGGAAAGTTGGGATATACAATTTGTAAGCCTTTAAAGATAGTTTAGAGAAATAAAAATTCTACGGGGTCATGTGAATAAGTTTTAAAAGACTTATTTAGAAGATATGTTTTTAAATCACTAATAAATCCGCCTGAAAGTATGCAAGGAAAAATCAAAATATTTCATTGCATACTTTTATACACCTTTATAAGGGTTTTTAGGAAAGTTGAAAGTTTTATTAGCTTCTAGTTCCTAATAATTTTCTAATTTGCAAGGCCAACTCAGGATTAAGGCGATTATTTTATAAAGGTAACTACCAAACTCTTGGCCATCTGTGAAGCTGTCTTTTTTAGCCATGGTTTTGCTTTAATTTCGGCGCTTCGTGATGTGCTTTTCATTTGCCCTAAACGTTTGCGCCATTTGACTTAATGAAGCTTAAAGACAATAAAACGCTTAAGCACACAACTTAGCCACGCCCCCCTGCCCCACCACCCCCTCTCACACAAACACACACACTGACACAACATTGTGTCAACGTCAAACGTCTTTTTCTTGCAACTTTCTGCGCTCGCGTCATAATTTCTATGAATTTTATACACTTTGATAAGCATTCCATTGGCGTGCGAGGCACGTTCGTGCTGCCACCCCTCCCCGGAAAAACCCTCCCCCTCTCCCAATCCCCCTAAAGCATTACCCCCTCCTCCTTCCAGCTGTTTGTTTTGCGAACTTTTGTCGCCGTCCATGTAAATCAGGCCAAGCGACAATTAAACGCGCCAAGCACGACAATACTTAGAGCTAATGGCCACGGACCTGAACCTCGGACAATCAAAAAACGGGAAAAAAAGAAGGGAACAGGGGTGGGCCATTAGGGCGGAGGGGGGCGTGGTCAACACACGAAGAGAAATGCAACTGAATATTGGTTTAATAAACCACAAGTGATTAAAATTTATATGTATATTTAGAAAATGTTTTACATGTGTAATTATATATTTTAAAAATATTATTATTATATTATTAGAGTAAATAAATATACAGAAGTGTCACAGGATTTTAAAATCTAAAGTAAAAGTGTCTAAAAGTATGCAACACAATATTTTGAATGAATTTTATGCATTACTTACCAGAGAAATGCCACTAAATTTTCAAATCTCATATAAGAGCGTATAAAAGTATGCAACACTAAATTTTAAAAGCTATAAATATAACTATAACTTTTTTTAACTAAGGCATTACTTTGATTTTCTTTTTTTGGGAGTTCTAAAAACAAAAAATTATTATTTAAACCCCTTCCCCAATAGTTTTCTCGCAGTGCAGGCCAAGCCTTTGGCACTTCCGCTCCCATTTCCGCTCGTTGGCCGAAAAGTGTAAACAATTAAATTTTAATTAGAATTCGCATCGCTTGACATGCGACATGGAAATGGACGAAGGCAGGAAAATGTCAGTTGCCAGTTGTCCGGAAAATGGGGGGTGGGGTGGGGGGTAAAGTCACCCTGTGAGAGTGTCCTCAGCCGGTGCAAGTTAAGCCACCCAACCACCCACTTAACCCACTCACCCGCTCGCACACAGACACCCAAACCGCACTTCCGATCTGCGCCACCGACACACAGACATTTCATTTCCGTTCTCGTCTGCTTGTTAATTTATTGGGCACCTCCAGCGCCTTCAGACCCCCCGAAAGGCCATCCGCCCGCTTTTCGACCGCCTGCTGCGGCTGAGGTGCTCGAAAAGTGCTTGTAAATTAAACGGCTGACAGTTAATAGAAAACCGAAAGCCTCTCATTTGGCACTTTTGCGGCGGGCGCTTTATATACGTACTATACTATACTGCCTTATATATACACAGTACAGTCGCCGGTTTGATGGATTGCCGGCTTAGTTTTAGCCAGTTAACTGCCGCACTCGGCAATTTATGCCCCCAATTGCGGAAGGTGTCGAGGCCCGTAAAATACGAGGTGGCAAATCATCGGCAGCGGATGGCACCGCGCGGAGCGGGAGGGCATCTCAAAATTTTAATGCCCAAATTGCGGCTAATGAAAACGTCTAAAGGTGCTTCGATGATTTGTTGATTTCCTGCGGTGGCCTAACAAGGCCATAAAGATTACGGGTCAACAAAAGGGCAAATAATACAGGCGGAAAATGAAAAAACGCAATACAAAGCGCAGAAGGGCCATACATTATTCGTTGGCCGTTGGCAGTGGGGTGGGCCCGATTCGAGTGCCAAATTTAGGGTGGCCCTTAATCTCGTTTATATGTGAAATACCAACTTTTCAAATTTATTCTAATTCATTATTTATATATTTTTATATAAAAAATCTATACAGTTTAGAAAGTCTATTATTAAACATTTATATTACTAATACGCCATGTTGACATTTTATTTTTTTATAGCGGTGAATGAAAGCTTAAAATGTAAATTTTTATGTAAAAAGTCTATAACATTTTCGTAGAATTTTTTACAATTTTTATTTTATTCTGTATTTTTATAACTAATTCGGCATGTTGACATTCTTTTCCTTTATTTATTTTAGTGGTGGAAAAGTCTAAAAATTGTTTTACATTTTTATTACTAATAAATTTGTTTTTGTTTTTTTTTTAATAGTGAATTTAGATGTTAAAAGTCTATAATAATTATTACAATTTATTATGCATTTTTTTATATTTTTTCGTTACTAATACGCCGTGTTGACCTTTTAATTTTTCTTTGATTTTTTAGTGGTGAAAATACCTATTAAACCTTTTAAAATTTTTATTAATTATTTTGAATACGCCGTGTTGAGAATAGTTTTATTTTTTATTGCTAAATTTAAGCTCTTAATTTAAGTTTAATCAGTTTTTGAACCTTTTTCAATATTTTCGGAAATTTCTTCATAAATTATCTCCTTCTATTTTTCGTACCTATATAAATCCCTAGATAACGACTGAAAGATAGACAAAATAAATCTCTAGAGATTTAAAATCACTTGAAGAGGTGTCGTGTCTGGAAGTGAATGAAATGATTTATTTAATGTTGAAAGTGGAAAAACACTGTTGAGAAAAGGGTGATTTATGGATTTTTGATAACATTTAGTATTTAAAATACAAATAGTTGAAGTAATTTATATGGTTTATGATTTTATAGGTGCAATATTATATTATGATCCTATTCTCTTTACCTGCTGTTACCTCGCTTAACCAGCTGACCCTTTGCTCTGCAATTTTAGATCGCATCCTGGGAGTTCCGGTGCTAAACCGAATAAGCCCGCGAGACTGCTGAGCTGTCGCAGCTAATTTTCCAGTGCCCGCGGATCCGGAAGACAGTGGAAATCGCAGCGGCGACGCAGCAGCGGGTTAATCCCAACTGTCGCCGGAGTTGGCAGGCTGACGGGTGGAGATGTACAGATGCGAGGATGCAGAGATGCGGAGCATATAAACCCAAACCGGCGTTGACCCAGTTTACACGCCGGAGTTATGGTGCCGAGCGGAACTTGCAGCACATTTCCTGTTTTCAAAGGGGCGGCGGGGGGTGGACTTAAAGCCAAATCCCAGGACCCTAATCCGTAAACCCGAACCACCTCCCCGGGAAACCTCTCATCGATGTTTATGGGACGCCACTAAATTTCGATAACAATAAAATATGATTTTTGCCCGGCGGGGAAATCAAAGAGCGGGTGCTGCGCGCATATATAAAAAGGAAAGGAAAACACGAAAAGAAATTAAGGAACTGGCCGGAACTCGAACCCGGAAAAAGGACACCAAGTCACTGTGAATCAGGATGGCGTAAAACAAACAACAACAAATATGTCTGTATAAAAGGCAAAAAAAATAAACTCCCAGCTGCGATGGGAACTGCGAAAACAAAATGTCAAATGCCCTAACAAACGAAAAGGATTCGATATTCGATTGGATGCAAGGTACTTAAAAGTGGAAAATGCGAATTTTCCCAGCCCAACTGTTGCCCAAAGCGAATGGACCCAGTGCGATCAAGGATGCTGAGGGCCAACAAAGCGCAGAGTAAATATTACAAAAATGTATTACACGAGGCTTTCGGGGGGCGGTAGGCGGTAGGCGATAGGCGCGGGTGTGCCGGAAAATGGAGAAAACGAAAAATGGCAGACGTGACAAAAATGCTTAAGTGAAAAGTTACGAGCGAGCGCCGGAAATCGCTTTTCCCCCAGCATCTTCTGTTTCTGTGTTCCTTTTCTTTTCTTTTCTTTACTTTATTTTGCTTGTTTTCCAAGTCACCCCCTCTTCACCGCCGAAAAACTTGTTTCGCGCACTTCGCTTTCCCTTCTCCAGCTTTTTTCGGCAGCGTTACGTTTTTGTTTTGCTCTCGCAGCTGCTTAATATTTTCTTGTTTACGCTTTCTTCGACAGCTGCACTGCGAGAAAATCCCTCTGAGAATGTGATTAATTTATACGTTTTTTTTTGCCTGCTAACTAAAGTATAATCACTCGCGGATCCACAGGGGATATGGGGGATAAATCCCTCTACTCGGATAAAATTTGGTTTTCAAAAAGTATGTACCAAAAAATATGTTCTGAAATCCTCCCATAACCTAATCCTGAATCCACCACTAAGTGTTATTATTTATTGCGTATAACCTTTGAGGCCCTGGAATTTTATTTAAAATTAATCTAAAATATTTAATATTAAAATAAAAAAAAAATTTAAATTATTTTAAATTAGAAATAAAACATGAATTATGGTTTTCTTGAATGAAAATAATCTGTAAAGTAATCGAGCTGTATTAACCTACAATGTTATTTAAATTTTGATTTTAAACACTTTGTAATATTTTATTTGTGTAAACTTAAATATTTAAAAAAAAAAAAATTAATAATTTAAAACTGCAAAGTCATTAGAATTTTTTATGAAAAATTAATAAAATAAATAAATATAATTTAAGCAAAAAAAAAATGTTTTCTGAAATAAAGAGATTTAAAAAAAATTTATGAATTAAAACTGCAAAGCCCTTAGATTTTTTATAAAAGATAAAAAAGATAAATATTATTAAACCAAAAAAAACTTGGTTTTCTAAAATAAAGAGATTTAAATTAAATTTATGAATAAAAACTTCAAAGCCCTTAGATTTTTTATAAAAAAATTAATTAAATAAATTAATTTAATTAAACCAAAAATAATTGTTTTCTAAAATAAAGAGACTTAGTAAATAGTCTGTAAAACAGGTTAGTGTTGTCCTTAAACCATTTGATATGAATGCGGTTTTTCTTCGTGTGGTTTTAATACTCGGTGGTGCCCCGCTGTTCATCATCCCGCGGAGGGGGGGTGGTGGTGCGGGTGGTGCTGGTGGCCTGCTCCTGGCTGCTGTCAAACTTTTCACGCACGCCCGCTGACGGCGAGCGATTTCCCCGGTTGCACGGGTTGAAGACGCGCGCGCTCCAAATCGATTTCCGCTTCATTACGCCACCGCTTATGCGGCGCCCCCGAGCGGCGGGCGCCCAGCAGCCCAGGAGCGGATCGTGGATGGCGGAGGGCGGCGGATGGCGGCGGCCCTGGGAGCACTCCAAATCGTATCAATCATCTTTCAGAAACACTTTGCACACCCACGCACGCCACTCAGAAGCTCCAAGGAGCAGCGAATAAGATGTGAGTTCCCTTTACCCCCCTCCCGCAGAAAAATATTCGAACTCATATGTCAGAGACAAGACCCGCAAATTGTTTGTTTGCTTTTGCATGCCATTCTGCCATCCATCCACTCGAAGGCACAACCCCACAAACACCCAACCCCGCCTGTTATTTCAGGCCGCTTTCATGTCATTTTTCAAGTTTACACAAAATATTTCAAGTGTTTGATGTCTTTTGCACCCGAAGCGCATCAATTTCCTCCCGATTCCCCTTGGTTCACTTGGTGATTCCCCTTCCCCGAGATCCCCGATTCAGATACAGATACAGATACTGATTCGCAACTAATGTTTTTCTGCTTTTCTCTTTGCTGTCGAGCTGCCTGCTGCACAAGCAACTCAATTAAAATGTAAGGCAACCGCAAGAGGCAGCGTAAAAAACATATAAATATGGCGCATACGCCGCGTAAATCCATAATTGCATTTGTTTGTTATCGCCGACGCCACGTGACCGGGTGGTTTGGGGGGTGGCTCAGGGGGTGGCTTATGGGGTGGGCACAAGGTGGATCCAATAACAACAAGCCAGTCGACAAGCAGTGGCCCATGTATCCGTGCCTCTGCCACGTACCGATAAACGTTTTCCACCAGGCCAAATTGCCTCGCAAAAAATCAAAACAGTATTAATTTAATCACATAAATAAAGTGTATCTCGTGAGGGAGTGAGTTACAAATCACTAGGGTGTTCATATTTAATAATAATTTAATTTAATAATAATTTGTTTTTGCTCTTATTTTTCAAAAAATAAAATTTTTTGCTAGAAATGTTAAGTTATAGAGAATTTAACTACGAGTTCAGGAAGGTATCACACTCCATATTTGGATAAATATTTACATTATTATGGCCAAAATACGAACTTTTTATTGGCGTAAAATGACAACTTCGATTTTTGGCAAAAATTTGATTTTTCCAATAATTTGTTTTTGCTCTTATTTTTGCAAAAATGGTCTAAAATTAAAACGGCGAACTGTTCTGAGCAGATAACAACCTAATAATTAATATAAGTCCACTCTCTGGCTGATTTGAGAAATTTTAAAATTTTTCTTTTTTTTGAATTTTTTTTAAGGGGTAGCATCACAATTTTTTGAAAAAAATTTTCAAAAAATAAAATTTTTTCCTAGAAATGCCAAGTTGTAGAGAATTTAACTACGAGTTCAGGAAGGTATCACACTCCATATTTGGCTAAATATTTACATAATTATGGCAAAATTACTGACTGTTTTATTGGCGTAAAATGACAACTTCGATTTTTGGCAAAAATTTGATTTTTTCAATAATTTGTTTTTGCTCTTATTTTTGCAAAAATGGTATTAAATTAAAACGGCGAACTGTTCTGAGCAGATAACAACCTAATAATTAATATAAGTGCACTCTCCGGCTGATTTAAAAAAATTAAAAAATTTTCAAATTTTTGAATTTTTTTGTAAGGGGTAGTATCACAATTTTTTGAAAAAATTTTTCAAAAAATAAAATTTTTTCCTAGAAATGCCAAGTGTAGAGAATTTAACTACGAGTTCAGGAAAGTATCACACTCCATATTTGGATAAATATTTACATTATTATGGCAAAAATACTGACTTTTTTATTGGCGTAAAATGACAAATTCGATTTTTGGCAAAAATTTGATGTAGAATTGTTTATATTAATACATGTACAAAAATAGTATTTGTAAAATTATTTTTATAATTTTTCATATTTTATAATTGCAGGATATTGAAGAGGTTTCTGGGAGAAACCCGTTTTCAGCAGGACACTCGGGGTCAGGATGTTTTTATATGCATTTCGTTGCATTTCCACTTCAATTTGAACGTGCAATGTATTTTTAAGCACTCAACAGGGCGGTCCGCAGAATGATGAGAGAGGGCGAGGCGGCCCCTATTACCCCTAGCCCCCTCCTACCCCTCTCTCTACCATCTTTTTTGGTGGCAACAATTGCCAAGTGCAGCCAGCAATGATGATCATCAGCAGCAGCGGCAGCAACATCATGATGATTGCCACTTGAGCGAGTTTTTCCGCTGAGTTTTCTCTGCTCGCTTTTCCATTTTCCTTCTTTTTTTTTGTTTGTTAACCCACTGAAAGCACCAACAATTTCCTCCCATGTGTGGGTGGTCAATTATTTGTTGCTACTTTATAAACTGCGACCGCTTTTGTTGTAGATTTTCACCAACAGCTGCATAAATTGCGACCCAGTTTTCCCGTTTTCTTGATTTTTTTTAGCCAAAAACCAAAGGTGTAAGTTGAATAGGAAAATTGGGAAAATCGGTGAAATCACACACAAACTTTTCGTATAAATTTCATGCAATAATATTTATTTAAAACTCCCCGCCGAGCGTGGGAAACGCCCTTTGTTGTCGCCTCGAAAAGGGCAAAGAGCACACAAGCACCTGCTTAGAGCATTTTCGGTAATTTGAAAGTAATTCGTTTAAAGAAATTTACGTGATTTGCCTAACAACCGAAAGAAAGTCGTGGGTCTTGAGTGAGTGGATGCCCGATTCCCGATGCCCGATTACAGAGTCCCGGGATATTGAGTTGTTCAATGACACGCCATATTTCCCGGGGCGGGTTAATATGTGCGCCGTTTGCGTGCCACCGAATTATTGCCTAATCACTGCTCAGGGTCCTTTCTTGCGGCCCACGATGAGCCGGGATTGGATGGGAATGGACACGGAGATAAGGACGATGGACTGTGGACTGCGGACTGCGGACTGCGGACCGGGCGACATCGGTGGCCGAGCAGCGGCGAAAGTAGCCGCAAGTAAAAGTTTCCTCCCTCAGCCAATTTGGAGCCAAAAGAAAATTTGTAGGCTATAGAAAGTTTTGGCCCAAAACCCCCCGCTTCTGACCGCGCTGAGGCGTAGAACTTTTCCATGTCTAAATGCTGCACACGGCGAGAAAAGCTAAGGGAATATTTTTGCAATTTTTTTTTATTACTATTTTGTTCTTATAGATAGTATCTTTTTTTAGACTTTATTGGATACCTTTTCCTTGTTTTTTAATGGTTATTGGAATTTAAAAAGTAATTTATATAAAATATATATATTTATTTATTTATGGAATATTGTAATATTTTAAAATATATAAAAATAATTTAAAAATATTTATACTCTTTAAAGTTTTAAATTAAATTTAAATTTATATTTTGATACTACTTATTTTTAGTTTTTTTTTTGACAAATCTTCCTTGTTTTGTAATGTTTATTTGGAATTTATATAGTCATTTAATAAATAAATATATTTATTTGTTATTATTGAATATTATTAAGTTTAAAAAATATTTAAAAAATATTTATACAGTTTAATGATAAATTTTTAAATTCAGTAAGGTTAATGTCTTGGTCATAAAATAAATAATTTATGCAATTTCCAAAAATGAAATATTTTAATGCAATATATTTTGCTAAATTAAAATGGATAACCATTTGTTGAAGAATTTTTAATCAACAAGGATTAAATGTATAATTTATAATATAATATAACCTAAAAAGTATTTAATGCTCTATATATTGTTAATTTAAAATTAAAAACGATCCTTATGGGTAAGGTAAGGTTTGAAAGGATTTTAGATCCACCCGGATTCTTTGTAATATTTTATATATTTTTTTAGGGCGACTTTATAGGGAATGCTGGTTCAATATCCAACTAATGGCAAATCGAAATCAATCCATTCTCGCCGTGCATATCTGTGTGTATATATCTTAATGTATACCTACTGTGTTTTTTGTCCCGTTTAGTCTATCTGCGTTGTTTAGTGGCCCTGCGGCAGTCAGACAGAGGGGCGCGTGGGCGTGGTCATGGCCGGGGGGCGTTTTTGGGGCGTCTGGGCGTGGCATGTGGAAAAGTTTTCGCCGAACGCTAGCCCGGCTACCAAAATAAACAGCCAACAATGGCAAGTGGCAGCGGTTAAGCTGACAGAATGCTGAATGCGGGATGGAGCCAGGATCTGCAGGATAAGGCGCTGAAAACTCGAGGCCAGCGGCAGGCAGGCAGTCGGAAAAGTCGGAAAAGTAGGAAAACTCGGGATAGTCGCTCAGCGGTAAGAGCACAAAATGAAAACAAATTGTGTTTTATATACTTTCCATTAGGGTTACTCGGGCGAGCGGAAGATGCAAGTTGAAGGTCGTTGTCGTTGTCGTTGTCGCTCCTCCAGCAGCGAAAGCGACGAGAACGACGATGATGATGATGGGGACTCCTTGGCCGGATGATGGATAATCAGGCGACTCAGCTCCAAATAAAGTGATAAGGCACAACGTGACGAAGAAGTTCAGGTCGGATGACTCGGAGCCCCAGGCACCGTGGTCACCTTGGGCCCCAAAAACGATTGTCTGCCAGATTTCATTGAGTTACTCGACTACAAATTGACTGACCAAATTCTGCAGCGAGCGGAGCAAAAGTGATAAACAGCGAGTGAGTGATGTGCGGTGATTACGATGAAATCACCAGGAACTTATGATTAAGGTCTCATGAACTTGATAAAGTATTATTTAGTCAAATGATACGAGTAAGTAAATATACTCTCAAAGTTAAAAAAAAGGACTACAATAATACGATTTAATTTGATATTTTACCAATTTATAAATCTGAAACTAACAACTTCGAAAGGTATTTTATCATATTTTTACGAAACAGTATATTAATTTATATTTTTTTTCTTAGTTTGTTAATTTTTTTAGCCTGTAAGATTTTCTTTCTTGTTATTTTAGTCCTTTTCTTTGAACTTTGAGACTGTACCATCAAATATTCTGATGTAATAAAAGTATATCTCCTTATAACTAGTATTTGAATGTAACGGTTTATGTGTTAGAGACGTTAGCTGTTACTTTTATCAGCTGTTGTAAGGTTTGGCAACTCTGGCAACTCTGCTAGAATGTTAAACTTCGAGGATGATCGCAGCCAACTTCACGTTATCCTATGTTAATACGGCTGCTATGTAAAACTGTTCAATTGTAAATAAGAAGTAAGGAAAACGTTCGAATTTAAATAAGTCGTTTTATTCTAGCCTATAGGCTATATAAAAAAGGCTATATATATAAAGGGTTTTTATTTTCTATGGAAAATGTTTTTTTTATTGGTCCTACTTGTTTTTTATAATATTACCTAGAATTTGGAACTCAACAAAAACTGTCCTATATTTGAATTATTAACATGGGGACGTAGCTCAGCGGTAGAGCGCTCGCTTCGCATGTGAGAGGTCTCGGGTTCAATTCCCGGCGTCTCCAGTGTTGAAAGACTTTTTTATTTCTTTTTTTACATGCGTATTTAAGGTGGATAGCCTGTAAGGATTTTTTTTGCTATTTTTTTTTTGTTATAAAACGTTATAAAACGATTACAATGAAATCTAAATTCTGCGTAAGAACATTGTTACAAAATCTTTCGCCTCCGGTACTGAAAAGTTCCTTAAATTTGTATTTTATTTATTCTATTTTCTAGAGTTACAAACATGACATGAATATTTTGATCGCCTCGGTAAAGGATTCTAAGATTTTTCCCCCGTTGTTTTTCTAACTAATCCAAATCCTGCATAAGGACTTTCTTAAAAGATCTTTTCTCCCCTGAGTACGTAGACTCCCTGAATTTTCATTTGGTATGGCTTATTTATTAAAATAGTCCCATATTTAAAATAATTCCAAGGGGACGTAGCTCAGCGGTAGAGCGCTCGCTTCGCATGTGATAGGTCCCGGGTTCAATTCCCGGCGTCTCCAGTGTTGGAAGGTTTTTATTTTGTTGTTTGATATGCATATTTTGGTCGCCGCGCTAAAGGATTCTAAGATTTTTCCCCCTTTGTTTTTCGAACGAATCCAAATCTTGCATAAGGACTTTGTTAAAGGATCTTTTCTCCTTATTTCTGGCTTGTTTATTAAATATGTCCCATATTTCGAATACTTTCAAGGGGACGTAGCTCAATGGTAGAGCGCTCGCTTCGCATGTGAGAGGTCCCGGGTTCAATCCCCGGCGTTTCCAGTGTTGGTTAATGATTTTTTTTAACGAACCAATTAGTTTTTAGTACCATTATCAGTATCATCTTTAATAAATAAGTATATAATTAGTTCTTACGATTTTTTTTGAAGTTTAAAGTTTTAAGAAGTCTCTGCGAAAAAGTGTAATTAAGTCTTGAGGGCCCCTGATTTGTGAACGCCTCCGCTTGCATAGAGGGCCAGCCAAAATTGAAATATTAAGCCAAACAAATCAGGCTGGCATTCGACACGCGCAACGTTTATCAGTTTTGTGTTCCTTTCGTTGCTATTTTTTTTTTGTTTGGCAATGGAGTATGCAACCCACACACACACACACAAACAGCAAACCGGAAGTGGGAGCGGAAGCGGAAACAGACGAAAGGGCTGAAAATGGCCGGCGGCAGCGATGATGATGATGAGGATGATGATGCCGCCGTCTGATGTTGCTCATTCCGCTGGCAGGACGAAAACGAGAGGGTCGAGTTGGAGCATTGGAAAGGAGCTCACGCGCTCATTGATGTTGAGCAACGCTTATTGGCGTACTTAATCCTTTTGGCAAATTCCAATAAATTACCAGGAGGACCGGAGACAGACAGAGCGGCATCAAGGCCAACGGCATGGCATCGGCCAAAACATTATCCTCTGGGAGTCGTAGGAAAGGCAAAACACGAACGGAAAAAAACTGAAGCACAACGGAAAAAATCATCAATAGGCCATGATGAGTTTCTGATTGCAAAGCAGAAAAGGGGGAGTGTAGGAGGGCGAGGGGGGAAATGGAAAAATACGTGGGAAACTGGGATGACAGCGGACCTCGTCGTTGCCGATGATGGCTCCCTGATTGTCCGAACGATGCGGCCATGTCACACGGGTTAGCCGGAGTCCCGGAGTCCCGATTCCCGGCTCCCGACCCTTCTCCCGGGGACTACGCATCGAGATTGGTGACTTTGGGCCAGTCATAAAATCGAACTGACATTTTATGTTTGTCCGGGTGCCTCTACCTTGAAGGCGAGGGCGAACTTAAATTGAATGCCAGCCCGCGCCGAAAATACAGCCTCCTACACTAGAAAAATGATTTGCGGAAATTGTTTGGTTTGCTTTTTAAACAAAATATGCAGGGATTTTCCAAAAATTAGAATTATTAAATATTTATCATTTTAAAAACAATTATTAATATGTTATAAATAATTTTAATACTTATTAGGTATTTTTTTATGAGAATAATATTTTAAGTATTAATTAATTTTATTAATTTTTAAATATATATAATTTTAAAATATAATTTACGTTTAAATTCATTATTAAGCGTTTCTATTTCAATATTATTTTATAAATATAAATGTTAAAATTATATTTATATTTATTTTATGAGATTAATATTTCATAACATAAAATAATTAACTATAAAATTATTTTTAAATCTTTGTTAAAACCTAAGTACAAACTGTAAGTTCTAAAAAAAACCAATTATTTATTTATTTAATTTTATGGTAAAATAAATTAAGAAAATAATATTAGAAAATATAATTATAACTAATCTTTAATATCACGAAATTTTTCATTTTAGAACAGCAACATTTTTTTTTTAGTGCCATATTTTTTAAACACTTTCCAGTCCTGTCTTCAAGTTTTTCTCACAGTGTTCGCCCTGTCTGTTGCTGTATTTTATGGCATTGTGCGCTGGCTTATCTCTGGCTCCACTTGCTCCGCCACTCCCCCCGGCAGAGCCCACTCCTCCATCTCGTCTGCCGTTTTTATTGTAAATGCTTTGCATATTTTTGATTGGCTTCCCGACCCCTGGCCAAATAAAAAAACAATAAGAATCCTTTGTTCCTGCCAAGCGAAGGGTGGGCGGAGGGAAAGTCGTGTCTTTCTTTAATTTTATTTACCCCACTCTCAGATACTCCTGTTTACTCCGGATACTCCTCCTCCAGCTGCCCCTCCTCGCCGGTCAGGAGCTTGCCCTCGAAGAGGCGGCCATCGATGCCCCGGCAGTGGGCCAATAGGCGCGGATAGGTGGCCAGGATCTCGGCCAGCTCCATGTTGGGCATTGGGGTGGTCAGTATGGTCGTCACATGGCCAAAGACCAGGGCGTCTAGGGCGCAGGGCCGGGATCCGTAGAGGAAGCCCTCCGTCGACTGGCCCTCCTCCAGTTGGGCCACCAGCGAGTCGGCACACAGCACCACCTCGTGCAGCACCTGGTCGTGGTCCAGATCCTGCCACTGGTACACCTTCAGCAGGCGTCGCGCCTCCCGCTGCCTCGCCAGCCGGCGGATCACACTCAGCGGCCAGGGATGAGCGGCCCCAGTGCGCGGTGCCGTGTACCGCTGGTAGTTGACCGCGTCCACGAAGCTCATGTGGATCTCGGCCAGCGTGAAGACGTTCTCCACCTGGGCCACCAGGCAGCGCACGTCGTCGCGCTGATCCTCGGACAGCCAGCTGCCCAGGCAGTTGGCCGCCTGCATGGCCTCCACCTGGGCGACAATGGGCTCGAACTCGGCGAAGGTCTTCACGGCGCCCAGGCGGAGGAGGGGCAGGCGGGTGAGGCGGCCGCCGGGCGACATGAACTCCGCGTTCTCGCTGATCCGCTCCTCGAATGGAAGGCCGCACATCCGCAGGTAGCTCCGCACCGCCAGGCAGCTGGCTCGCTCCGGCAGCAGCAGTTGACCCTCCTCGGGCGGCTGGTGCAGAGCGGCGTCCGCCGGCCACGCCTCCTCCGCCTTGCCGCCCGCCTGCTGCGACTGCATCAGCGCAGCGGTCAGGTTTCGCTCCAAGTCCATGGTTCAAGTGCCGGAAATTTTGATTAAACTCAATGGGGTTTCGTATTCGTTTTCGGGGCCAGCAAGTTATGTTCGATTTTCGATGGTGAAGTTTGGTAGACAGTTGAGGCAGTGCTGACTCTGTGAATATATTTTAGTTTAAGTTACCAAATGTGACTTAAAAAATGTCAATAACTATTAAATAAAACGTCCATCTAGACTTTATTAATTAATACACAAAAAAAAGGTTCGTATTAAATAATAAAATGTAAGAAAAACTGGCACTATTTAATACAAAATATATTAAATTTCTTGATTTAATTTAAAAATATTTAAATTAAGGTAAAAAAAAACAATGTTGGTCATATTTACTTTAAATATTTTACTTCATTAAACAGCATTTCATATTAAAATTAAAAAATATCACGCTTAAATTTACTTTTAAAATATTTTAATTGTAATTTAAAAAAAAAAAACCGTAAAAAACCATTTCATGTTCAAAATAAAAAATCAAATATTTTAATTTACTATAAAGGTTTAATTTAATATTTTAATATTTAAAATCAAATTGTAAGGGATCATGAACAAAGCTTTATATTAAATATAAAATATTATTACGTTTTTTTTATCAATGTTAAACATACAAGACAATAAAGAAATAAGTCTTGTTTTGATAAGTCGAACTTTTCAGCTAGAGAATTTAATCGATTTACTAAACAAATCTGTTTCCCTATTTGGCAATATTTGTGGTTTTTCGACTTGAATATTCAAGACAAACGAATTTCAGTTCACATAACCAAAAAACATCAGCTAGTCAAGTAAATTAAAATGAAAAGCATCCGTCAAACAAGAAAGAGCCAACTGAGTATGCATTTTCCCGCTTGATTAATTTATAATTTTGTTGTCTTACGCAATAATGAATTGCTAAGTGCGTAATCTTCAGGGGGAGCTTTCATATCGAGAAATACCCAAAGTCTGTTTACATTCCGAATTGGTTTCTTGTTTTCGGAAAGCAGTAAATTGATGGGTGAAACCGAATGTATGGCATTTAAGCATTTAATTGGACTGCAATTAAAGGAGTCGAATTTTGAAATGTGCAATTAGCAACGGAGAAATGTGTAAGCAAATAAACAATATTTGCAATTAGGGAAATAACTTGAACTCAAGCTGCCAGGGGACATTATGCGTACACACAATGGACATGAAGAGCTGTCGGCTTCCATTTGCCCGTTGACAGGATTCACTTTTCTCTCTCCCACTGAAAAATCAGTTTCGCTTTGATGATGGAAATGTTTTGTGAATTTTCTGCTCAAATGGACATTCTGGCAATTAATCATTGGCCGCCGTACTTTCCCCACCCCCACGGCGGCAACTCGGCGTTGGCCTAAAAGGTTTGGCCCACTCCCGCTTTTGGCCGACAGCCTCGCGGGCCGCAGGATGAGGATGATAAATTACTCGGGCGGAGCATTATGCACAGTTTTGCGGCTCCTCTGATCCGGGACTTGAGTGTCTTCGTTGCCGGAAATAAGCCAAAAGTTCTCGGCGCCCGTGAAGCGCTTCATGGATCATCAGGTACGGGGAGCCGACAGACTCTCCATGATTGCTAATTGAACGGCCTACGCCTGCACGGGAAAAAAATATAAAATTTATTTAAAAATATTTTAGTTATTTATAAAATCGCTTTGCATATTTATTAATATTTTATTATTGTGTTTTTGATTATATTCAATAATATTGCTAATAAAATAGCTTCTAAAATATTAAAAGCTAAATTAAGGTGTCTAAAAGTATGCAGCAATATACTTTGTTTTATTTTATTTTTGCTTTTATTTATAAATATTTTATTTTTCTCTTTATGCTTGTCTTTAAAAATTTTATTCAGCAATATTGACAATAAAATAGCATCCAAAGTGTGAAAAACTAAATTTAGATGTCTATAAGTAGGCAACAATATATTTTAAGTTATTTTGTTTTTATTAGAAATACCCCTTAGCATTTTAGGTATTTCAAGCATAATAATTTCTACTTCGTTCGCGCAAGACCTATAATAATTTTATTTTTCTGTTTTTGATTGTCTTTTAAAATTGTGTTCAATAAGATTGCTTATGAAATAGATTATAAAATATAAAAATATATTTTAAGGTGTCTAAAAGTATGCAAGTCTAACAGCTTAATGGATTTCTTTTGCAGGCCATTCCTAATTTTGTATTGCATACTTTTAGGCCCACTTATGATATTATTTTCTTTTTATTATAATTATTTAATCTTTAATAATTTCTGTTTTTGTTTAGCTTTAGCTTAGCTTTAATTCACACAAGCAAGGCCATTTGTGTGTGGGTTTGCCTATTCAAATAACCAATTCGGCTGGCGTTGACAGCTGCGAAACGGGCGCCGTGCAATTGACGGATTATCCCATTTCGGCAGTCGCCTTGACCTTATTAGTATTCCCGCGACGTTCGAGCCCCGAGACTAATTTAACGCCAAATTACGATTTTTGGATGAGAGTTTTTGATTTACTAGCCACGTTCTAGGGAAATGAAAGAGTAAATACGAGGGACAAGGCGTTGTCGTTGATTGATTTGGTCGAGGGCTTCTGGGAATTCCATTCCACGGGCCTCCCTTCTCTTCCTTTTCGTCCTGCGTCCTTTGACAAAGTCCCAAAAACACTGGCAAATTAATTAAGCCGCACAGCAGCCACTTCGGAATCGAACGAGTGATATGCCATCCAGTTGAGGATGCTCAGGATCCTGAATTTAGAAGCCAGAGCACAGAACTCAGGACTCCCGACTCTGGTAGAGGATGCTGGCCTGGTTGAGACATCGTTTCGGCAACAAAAGCCAACAAAAGGCAACAATTCTTACCCACTAATAAAGAATAATATGACTGCCATAAAACTCAATTTATTACCAAAATGTCGACAAGCAGCAGACTTTCGTGCGTATGTGTGCCACTGTGTCTTATTCGCTTTCTGCTTTCTCCTTTCTGGGGCTGTGTGCGTGTGTGTGAGAGAGTTACGAGCAACGGCGAAAGGAGGTGAAAGGAGAACGAATGACGTACGGAAGTGGCAAACAGCAAAAGTTTATGCTGCCATTTTTGTTTGGCAATTTTCTATTTCTATTTCAATTCCAAGGCGTCGCTTTATTTGCATTTGGTGTGAGAAATGTGTGCGCGACTTGCGACCCTAACTTGGCCTTTTACTTTATCAGTGAATACCCTGTAACGTTGCAAAAGTCATGAACCTTGGATTTATACATACAGGAAATATAAGTACACTATATAATAAATGCAGTTAAATTTATATAAATATTTCTTTTTGAGCTGCCAAATATTTTATATTAAAAATATCGTTTTAAAAAAATATTGCATTATTACATTACTGTATTAAATATTTTATTTAAATATTTTATATAAATAATAAACAAAAATATATATTAAAAAATATATTATTTAAAAATAATAAAATAATAAAGAAATAAAAATAAATAATTATAATATAATTATTGGAAATATAGAGCTAACTAAAAATTAGTTTTCCCTAATAAATTAACACCGTTACTGACTTAAATATTTGGCTTAAATATTAAATTTAAAAAAATAATATATTAAATAAAAATAATAAATAAAAATATTTAATAAATATATTAAATAAAAATATTATATAAAAATAATAAATAAATAAAAATAGGTAATTCTATTTTAATTATAGGAAATGTAGAGCTAACTAAAAATGATTTAAATAATTTAATTTAGAAAAAAAATATTTAATAAAAATAATAAATAAATAAAATAAATATTTTTCTGTAAAGTTGTGTACAGGGTACATTAGAGTAGATTCCCCCCAGCCTTGTAGCATCGTAAGTCTTTGCTTTTAGCGTAATTCTTTCGCACGACTCCCTGGCTCCTTGCTCTTTCCTCGTCGCCTTCTGCATTCGTTTCATTTTCATCTTTGTTGTGCAATTTTATTTGCTATTTTGGTTTTGTGCTCCGCCATTCCACGTTGCTGCTTGTCTTTATTATTATTTTGTTTCTACAGTTGGCGATTTGTTGCTTTTTGTGTCGGTCGTTGGTCGTTGGTCGCTGCCATTGTTGGATATTGCTGGATATTGTTGGCCAGCTGTTGGGCGCACTTCCACCGGCCGCTTTGTGGCCACAATTCGGCGGAGTCCCTGGGAAATGGGAGATGGGAAATGGGACAGTTGGAGGAGCCATGGGGATCCTCATCCTCCCTCTGGATGCCGCTAAATAACCGTTTGGCTGAGCTAATCCACGGCCACATTGTCCATTGTCTGCGACAGATAAGCGGGCATTGGACACTCGGACATTTGGACGCGAGCAGATGGCAGCAGCAGCGGCAGAGGCAGGAGTCGGACAAAAGAAGGAATCGCATCCAAGGCCAGGACACAGAAACAGCCGCTGATTGCCTGCCAGGATAAGGCCAACAATCCATTTGTTCAGGTATTCTAATGCACGGATACAGGTTGCCTCAAAGGTGCATTTAAAAAATATTAATTGTTAGTGGGTAGAATATTTTTAAAAATACACCCTTAGAAATTCAGATAAAACTCAATGACTAAGAAATA
This sequence comes from Drosophila mimetica, assembly GCA_037075245.1. NCBI lineage: Eukaryota > Metazoa > Arthropoda > Insecta > Diptera > Drosophilidae > Drosophila > Drosophila mimetica. The sequence goes on from JBAMCH010000005.1 coordinate 10,398,279, forward strand.
CTAAATTAATCATACATATGTAAATACATATGGTAAAATATGTTCAACACTGCGTATGAGCAATTTAATTTTTTTTGCTTTAAATTAATCATCCGCCATGTGGTACGCAACATATATTACTTAAATTATCATTTTTTAAATAATTTTTGAAATGTACAAAATCAGAGTTAAATATAAATATGTTCTCATGCTTTTTTGATATAGAAATAACCTTTTCAGAAAATTTTCATTTTTTTTATAAAATTTAAAAAACATTATAAAATTTTGCAAAAAAATTAAAAAAAATAAATTTATTAGGTTTGAGTTATTACGAGTTAAGCATCGTATGATATTCAATATTCGGAGAGTTGCTTTCTTTGTTTCCGCCAAATATACTGAACAATGAGTTTCCAGGCATTGCTTTCGCCTCAAAATTAATCATACGCCCTGTGGTACAGAGCATATATTACTTAACTCATTACCTTAGATAAAAGCTGCTTGTTGGCCCACATCTTTTTTTTTAGAGACCTTCAGTCAAATGCCAATTTGCAATGCCTGGAATATTTGCGGTTGTCCTGATGGAACCATTACGTCCCAGATATCCATTAAGTGGGATGGAAAATGAAATGGAAAACCTTTTATGTTACATTAAATTTGACTGCGTGCCGAGTGACAGAGTGGATGGGTAAATGGTGAATATGGAAAGGGTCCTGCGACTGCTCCTTGCTGCTCCAGTGTTTCTGTGTAGCTGTGTTCTCGGTGCTCTCGGTGCCTCTGTGTCCTGGCTGGCGGGCTTGTCAAAGTTGTCGCAACATTGTGGCGCTGTCAGTGTCATTGTCGCTGCAAATTATGGCGGCCTGAATGCGTAAATGATGCTTAATTAACATTTACCCGGACTCCAGCCAGGCGAAAGCCGGCGAATGTGGTGAGTGTGGGCTAGGGGACGGGGGCCCGGCCAGAAATTGCAAGTTATGCGCGTTTACAAGCCAAAAATAAGCAACTGAAACGAGGCCAAGTGGTGGAGTGGTAAGAGGAAGTGAGAGTACTGCGTACTGGCAGTGGGAAGACGGCGGCAAAGTGGGCCAAAAAGGTGAGGCTGAGCGCATTGCGAGCGGAAAGCATGTAACAAAGCCACAAACGGATGCCATATGGCGAAAAATAAACACGAAGCTGGTCGTAAAGTTACTAAATTATTTAAAAAGAAATGACACTTTAAAAAAAAAAATATATAAATTAAATGATTTATTTTTTTTAAGATTTAAAATCTTTGATATAGCATTTTTAAAAATTTTTAAACAAAAAATAAAATTTAAATCAGTAAAATTTAAAGTATGCAACAAAGTCGTATAGCGACGGAGCAATTTTCATTGCATACTTGTAGGCACAACAAAAATATATATTAATTAATTTTTAATTATTTTTTTTAATTTTAAGATTAAAACTCAATTATATAGAATTAAAAAAAAAATTAAACAAAAAATAAAAATTAAATCAGTGCTTAAAAGCATGCAACAAAAACCCTTTTCGACAAAGCAATTTTCATTGCATACTTTTAGGCACATTTCTTGGAGTTTTCAAATTCTTTACGGCTTTTTCCAGATTTTCCTCCAGTGCAGGGCTGCAAACGCTTGCAGCGTCACAAATAAGTTTTCGACATGTTCGGGTTAATCGGAACTAATTGCAATGCCGGCACAAACCCCTTTCGCCTGACCCTAATTAAACCATAAGTCAGATGGAGACCGCTCGCAGCCCTGGCACGCACTCATGAAAATCACTTAGCCGAATTAGCCGGGAAAAGCGAGATGCTGGCCAGGCCAAAAGGGAAACGGGTCCGAGACGAGACGAGATGAGATGAGACATTGCGTCAACGTCAACAGAGTCTCAACTATGCGGCCAGGTCCGGCCGGGAAAAAGCGGGCCAGGATATGGCGGGGGATATAGGGATATGGAGGCAGCCGTAGGCGGGAAAGGACACGCTTTTAATACAATTAGAGCGCTTAAGTTAAGTGCTCCCAGACTACGCAGATGGCCAGATGCTGCTGGCCGCCCTCCCTCCTCCCCTGCCTGCGATCTTGGGGCCAATGGCACTTTAAGTTAATGGCGTAAGCACAAACGACAGGGGCGCCGAAAGGGGCAGGGGCAGGGGTGACACAGGGTTGCAGTCGGAACAACAAAGGATTGAACTTTGTTAGGGACAGGCGATAAATGAAATGAACTACAGGTGGACAGGCACTTGGGGCGGGTTTCGTTTGGTTTCGCTTCGGTTCGGCCGGGAGTCCAGTGGGGAGTGGGTTCTTGGGTTCTCGGGTTGACCCAGGCTAAGTTGGGTGCCAATGAGAGCACGAACGAGGCAATAAATAAGGAATAACACAGCTAATGAGGCGGATGAGACACCCGGGTACCTTTTAAGTTATCGTATAATTTGCAGAGATCATAATATTTAATTTTATTATAAGAATTTTTTAAACAGGCTTTTAATTTCTTAAGATTTTTTATAATTTATAGAGTTTTTGATACAATATTTTATTATAATAATTATATTATTTCCTAACAGGCTTCACATTTTTTACATTTTTTTTCGATAGTTTTTATTTTGAATAATTTTTAATGTTTCTGATACATTTTTTATTATTATAAATATTTAATTATTTTTTTCGATAGTTTTTATGGCAGTTATATAATATAAGGTCTGTTTTAGAACTACACAACCTATCCAAATTAATATTTTTTTATTATTTGAATTTATAATTTAAATATAGATCGATAAAAAAAAGTTCTATGAGTGGAACAAAATTACCCCGAAGTCCCTGCTCCATTCCTGAAGGATTTAAGGATTTTCTTTTTTACAAGTTGACTTTTAAAAACATTTTCAATAGAACTGCTTAAAAAAATTCGAAATTCACTAATTACGTGCTGATTTTAACTAAAGAACGGAATCATTTTCAGCAATATTTTCCAGGGTAATATTTTGACGTGCCGTCTCCAGGAGTTTGCACTTTCCGATCGGGACTGTGGCATTGACTAACGGAGACCCAGACGCTGTCGCCTTCACTTCGCCGGGAGCACCACCCACTAGCCACCACCCATCACCCACCGCCCACAATTTGCCATCATCATTGTCGCTGCTTGCGTCGCCTGCTCCTGGCATAGTGTTAATTGAAAATTAATGGCGCGATGGCAAAAAACTAAACATGAACATTTTCGCTGACTCGCCACTCGGTTCGCGCAATGGCCGCCAGGTGTCGCGCTTTCAGTGGGTTGGGATGGGGGTGAAAGGCGTTGGAAAAGGAGGTTTAGCTGAGGAAAATCGGGTGGCTGTGAGTCGCTGGCCTGAAGTGCTAAGCAAATTAACATTTCCATAATTAAATGCGGATGACGTGGGCAAAGGGTGCCAAAGGGAGCTTTATACATAAATACCTACATATATATGAAGGTATATAATATATGTGGGCAGAAAAAAACACGAATCTTCGGGCCGTTTTTAATTGTGATTAATTGCGAATTTCTGTGCCCTCGTCATCATCTGTGTCCCTCCCCCACTTTCTCCCCTTTTCGCCTACAGGGAATCCAGCATATAGTATTTCCCCATTGTGCGGGGGCGCATAAGTTGCGTGGGTCGTAGGCGTGGCACGCTGAACAGATGCCAACAATGGCGACAATGGCTTAACACTTTGACCGTATCCCGATTTTCGAACCCCCACCCCCGCTGTCACAAGTGAAGGTTAAATTAAAATAAGTGGGCAAGGCCAAAAATAAAATTTAAAATAAGGGTGAAAGCGGCGATGGGCCGGGAAAATAAGATGGAAATTAAGGCGGCTGTCTGGTGGAATAAAGAACAAGTAAAATAAAGCAGACTGTGAAAAACAATAACCTGGATTTTTTGCCTCTGTTGTTAACCAAAAAATAGTATGCTAATAAAATATAATACAATATAGTATTATTAAATTAATTAAATTAAATTATTTTTAATTATTTATATGTTGCTATCCAAAAAATATTATGATAATAATACTTTTATATTTAAATTATAATAAAATACAATACCAAGAGAATATTATTTAATTAATTAATTAAATAAGTTTTAATTTAAATTAATATTAATAATAGTAACAGAAAAAAATATATATAATACATTTATATTATTTATAATAATATTTATCTAATAATAATTCTCCAAATAAATCAAATATACATTAAGATAAGTTCTTAAAAAACAATATTTATAATCTTATATCTTTTAAATACAAATGTAACATTTGTCTTTAATAACGATTAAACTATCTATACATCTGCTATAAAAGAAACTTACTAATTTTAACTAGAAAAGAAAGCCGCATAATTTAACTACGCAGTAGAAAAAGTTTAAAGGTTTCCCGGCGGCATTGAAAAGCCATTTAAGAGTCGCCGACGATATTTGTACAAATGGGAAAATTCAAATAATTGGTAGTAAGCATGAGAATACGCTCTGCCATTTCACGTCTGGCCGCCGAAAAGTCAAAGTCAGTGGGCTCGTAAAGCCAAGGCTAACACATACACCCGCACACACACCCACCCACACACCCACACACCCACACAGCTGTCTTGGCCACAGTTTCCCCAGCGTATGAGCCTTTGTTTGTGTGTGGGAGCCCACTTAACACAATGTTTGTCTTGGCAATTACACGCGCCTCCTTCAGCGCTGTCCGAAATTTGTTGCCAAGCTAAATTTGATTGTCAAACGAGGGGGTGGGGCGGAGGGGGTGGTTGGAAAATCGGCGAGAGGGTGGTGATTTTTCCTGGTGGGGCAGGTTCGACTTTTTGGGGTGCCAAATGGAGACTACACTTGAGCACACGAATAATTCCATTACTTAACATTTGAGTCGCAAATAAGGCACGCAACTTGGTCGGAAAAGTCGGAAAAACCAAGGGCAAGTTTTATGTGTGACACCGTGCGTGTGTGTGTGTGTGAGTGTGTGTGTTTGGCTATAAATGTCTCCTGTGACCAGTGGCAACAATGGAAAAGCTGCTGCTTAAGTGATACAAAATGCAAATACTTTGGATACGTTGATGATGGAGAAGCATTTGTTTGTGGCTGCACTGGAAAAAATGCAATTAAAATTAATAATAAATATATCACATTTTATTTTTGATTATTAGAAATAAGAAAAATAGGGATGTATTTTTTTCGTATTAAAAATATATTAAATAAATAATAAATATTTTTAAAATTGTGTTTTAGGAAAAATAGGGAGGTGTTTTTTTTCGTATTTAAATTATATTTAATACATTTTTAATTTAAAAAATTAGAAGCAATAAAGGTAATACAATATCTTTATTATTATTTTTTTATTATTTATTTTTTATATTTTGTATTACATTATGCAAGGTTTTTTAAAACATATTTTTAATATTCATTATTTTATTATTTATTATAAATTTTTTATATTTTATATTATATTATGCTTAATGGATTCTTTTTAAATATCCATACAAGTCTGTAGTTTTTCTTCCCATTTCCCCGTTTTAGCCATAAAAGCAGCATGGAACCTCCCAACATAGATACATTTCCTTCTGTGTGGATGTTATAGTGGGTTCTTCTGCCTGCTTTCCGTTTTTTTTTTTCGTTGGCAGGAAAGCAGCAAAGTCACTTGACGAGCTTCCGGCTTAAGGTTATTTGCACACAACTCCTCTTTGCCCCGCCATGTGCCTTTGTTGTGCCAGAGCCTGTGATATCCACTCGTCGATTGTTGTGCCACCGCCCCCCGCAACAGCCCCAGGCCCTCGGGGGCTGGCCAACCCCCCTGCAAGGGCCGTAAAAGTGGCGTCCATGTGACAAATATATGGCGGCATCTTGTCGCAGCTTAAGACGAAATGTAAACACAAACAGGGCAGACGAAAATTCGTTGAGAGTTTCCCCCCAAAATGTTAAATTATGCGTGGCCCCCCTCCCCCTTTTCATGGCCCGCCTCTGTCTGTTATTGTCGCGTCTCGCTCACTATTTTCCTCTTGGCTTTTCAGGCGTTCGTCAGTTTGGCAGTCAGTTTGTCAGCTCGTAAAAACAAAATAACGAACAAACACAACTGGCGAATGGAAAATGGAAAATCAAAAACTCATCTGCATGCCGCTGGATCGTTTAAATCAACTCGAGCATTTTCCCCAGCTGCCCAGTCACGTCCCGCCATCGAGATGTTAGTGCCGCTTAAAGAGGAAAATAATAAAAAAATACTAGAAGGGGGGCTGCATGTCATGTGGCCCCGCTGTTCTTGTTATTTTCGACCATAAAGCGAACGAGGTGACGAATGATCGTGACCATAATAAATTGCCAAAAACGATTCCATTCTTTTCAATTCGATGGCCGGCGAATATAGTGGTGCTCTCTGCTGCTCGAACTGTGATTTGTTGCATGTCCCGCTTCGTTTTTGGGGCCCACAGTGGCAAATCACAGCCTCAACATCGATTTATTCGACGCTGGAACGACGCTTTAATGGCATTCATAAATATGTGTTTTTTTATCGGCTCGCTAAATAAATTACACTTTATTTATGCTTAGCTGCGAATATTTAGGGAACATCCATATTTTGAGAAGGCTGGTTTCTAACTAAAAGCTGAATATTGAAAATGATGAATTTAATTTTGTTACAATTTATAAAAATTAAATATAAAATAATATAGGTAGGTACTATAAAATAGTCTTGTAAATAATTAAATCCTTCACACAAAAGTTCTTGAAAAATTAATTTAAAAAAGAAAAGAAAAAATTCAAAAATATTATAAAATATACAATACAAATTACAAAATGAGTTTTAACTAAAATTATGTAAAATTATTTATTATTATTTATTAAAATTAAGTTGAACTTGACCTTATATATAAAATATTAATATGATATAGGTACTAATAAAGTCTTCTAAATAATTCGGGACTTAAATTCTGCAGCCAAAATATACAACACAAATTACAAAATGAGTTGTAAATAAATAAATTATTATTAAATAATTTTTTAATATTTTTGCAATAAATGGCAAAATATTAAAAACTAAATACATGCCAATGTGGATTTTTAAGTTTATATTATTATTTTCTGGTTAGATATTTCAATATGAACTTATTTCTTAACTGGAACTGAAAAATATTCTCTTTAATAGAAAGCTAACGCATTTCTCGACCACAGTGGTTAAGAGCGACTATTTTTGGCTTTTTTTTTTCTGCGGAAAGTATCAGTGCTTTGTGTCCTTTGGTCCTGCTTTGCACCTCCTTTGTGCTCCGGGTTTTATATTCCTTTTGTGGGCTTTCCGTTTTCCGCTGAGCCGCCTTCAATGCGGCCATCAGCCGTGGGCTTACACACTTGCCAAGTAGACATTGTATCTGAGGGCGAGCGCTGTCCATGGCAACCCATTAATGCCCCCCTCCCCACCACCTTTTCTCCGTTTCTAAATACCCCTATGGGTGTACTGCCCCACCCCTCCCCCACTAAGGAGTTATACATCGGCCAGCAGCGCTTTTGACGCCTCATTCGGGAGGGAGGCCTCCGTCTGTGGAACGTCAATTCAATACGTTTAAAAGTTCATTTGCTGTTTAGCTCGGTCATTATGTGCCTAGACCCATAACCATCTTCTGCTGATACACTGCCATCCTGCTGGGCAACCAGAAGCACCACCCACCTCCCATCGCCACTCCCTGTCCAGCCTTGAGTTGGGTGAAGGGACTGAGAGCTGCTAGGGTCCGAGTTCGACTCCCGGGATGGGGGCGGCCATTAAATGGGCACTCAATGTGTTTGTCTAACTTGCCATTTGCGATGATAATAATGTTGTATGGCCGTTACATTGATGTTACGGCCGGACAGAGGGACTACGGCCTATTGTTGGCGTTGCTGGCCCCGCTGTCCAAGTATTTCCAAATCGTTTGGCTCGACGTTTTGATTTCGTTATCAGTTTTTATGTTTATAAGTATCGGACACATGCAGAAGCACACTCTGCCGATAAATACCCTTCTTTATAAGGGGGTATCATCAAATTGATAGGTTGTATATTATATCTATATATGTTGGGTCTTAGAACTTGTATACTTTCTAAGGGAAATATGGGCCGTTCTTTTTCAAACCTAATGTTTTTTGGCAAAAAAATATTTCTTTACATTTTTTTTTTACTGAAACTTTTTTATATATTACATTTGGTAAAAAAATAATAAGCGATTGGGTAAAAAAAATTTTTTTTAGTTAGAATTTTGTAAAGTTATTAATAAAAATTCATGTATTTTTTCTAAATTTATCTAAATATCTACTTCCAAAAAAAATTTTTTTTTTAATTTTTTAAAAATAAATATTTATTAAACATATATTTTTTAATTCATGTACTTAAGTTATAGAGATTTCCCAATTGATGTGTGCCTTTTCGAACAAACTTTAGGGTATTTAATGGTTCTCACATCACAAATAATATATTTTCCCGATTTTGTTGTTTTGAACCTGGTGCTGCTGTTGCTGGCTTTTATTTTTGCGTTGTTTGGTCAATTGGAAAACATTTCGATGCAGACTTTTGGTCGCCGTCTCGTTGGCCAAACCGCCGGCGCCACCGAAAACAAAAGAGGTGGTTCAAAGGGGGTGGCACTGGGTGGTGCGGTGGATGGCTTTCGGGTGGTGCGGTGGCTGCTGCTGTTGCCGTTGCCGTTGCCCGGCATAATGGCGTCGTTATTATTTTGGCATTAAAAAGAATTAATACGCTTCAATAGTTCTCGTTGTCGTCGCCAGGAGTCTCGAGACGCCTCTCGACGTGAATAGATCGTTAGGCAGCATGCCAGCCATTCACCCCGAAAAGCCCCACCCCTCTGCCTTTCCCGGCTGAATTTTCCCCCATCCCCGGGAAGACTTTTCCTTTATCGAGACTTTGCTAGTTTTCCATTCTCCTTTTGGCTTTGCACTCTGCTTTGTCACGCATTGGAGAGCAATTTTTGGCTCTCGAAGCATGCAAATGGATGAGGAGGAGGAAGAGGAGGGAAAAGCTGAGGGGAAAACCCGGGAAATTGTTAGTGAAGGGTGTGGCCGAGGGAGGGGGGAGGGAGAGGCAAGGCAAATGATACACGCATTGAGCGGAATGGACGACGTTTCATAGGCAACCGTGCATGAGTTTCCCTTTTGCACATTTTCCCTATTTTCCCTACTTTCCACATTTTTTCTCATTTACCCCCCGCTGGCCACATTCTTCCCTGGCTAAATACATTGCTTAATGTTTTCATTTTCCCTTTGACCATCTGCCGACTTTGGCTTTCCTTTTGATGGCGCCAGAAATCTTTGGTTCATGGTTCTCTTAAGTGTTATTATCTCTATTTTATTTTAAAGGGTTCCTATAAAAATTTAAAAATTATGTCACTTTTAGGAAAATTTATTTTTGATTATGCAATTTTCAATCTAATAATCCGTACATATTTACAACTAAGCACAGATAAATGCAAGTCCAACAAAAAATATAAAAACCCCACAGAAATGCACAAAACCATTTTAAAAAGCAATAAATTAAAATCGGATTTAAAGTGCGACATGTTATATAAAATGTTATTTAAATGTAATAATGTTGAAAAAAACAACTTACTTGGTGTCAAGCGAAAACACGTTCGAGTTAAATACAAAACATGTGAATTATAATAAAACTGATTATTAAATATGCAAATTGCTTACGCAAAAAAATACCATTTAACCCCATTAAATATTTTTCAAAGCGCTTACCGTTTGCGCGGGTCAAAGAGCAATGGGCCCCACTAAAAACTCATCAATAAAACATCAATATAACGCGTGTGTGATTACACATCGGCAAACGCATAAGCCCATTCGGTGAAGCCATTTGCGAGTTGAAAAGCGGACAACTGTCAATAATTGCACATAATTCCATATTGAAACCTTTGACAACGTCATTCGGCGGCCGGAGTTCCGCCACTAAGCAAACAATATGCGACAAACCACTTGACAGCACAAATGCGCCCTGCACACTCGATGCATGGAAATCCGGCGGAGAGTGCTTAGTGCGCTGGTCACGATGATTAACTCGTAATCCCCGGGGATTTATGCACACACATATACGTTGTATATGCATTTTTTATTAAACTGCAGGTGCTAGGTGCTTGGCTTGCGTGACTGCAACACGGCAACAAATTGCGAGGGCACCCTAAAAAACACTGTAAACACTTGCGATAAACTCAAAAATATTAAAAAAATATATATTTTATATAGAAGGTGACAAAATTAAAAGTTAAAAAAATATTTTTCAAATTAAGGCTAGCATTTTTTCATTGCTATGACCAAAATACTGATTTTTTTATCTCGGAAAATTAAGGTTTCGATTTCTGGCAAAAATTTTATATATTGTATAATATTTTTTTGCTATAATTTTTGCAAAAACGGTCGCAAATTAAAACGGTGAACTGTTCTGAGCAGATAACAAGTTGATAAATAATAAAAGTGAACTTTCCGGCTGCTTTACAAAATTTTAAAAAGTTTTAAAATTCTCAAATTTTTTATAAGGGGTAGCATCACAATTTTTTGAAAAAATTTTTCAAAAAATAAAATTTTTTCCTAGAAATGCCAAGTTATAGAGAATTTAACTACGAGTTCAGGAAGGTATCACACTCCATATTTGGATAAATATTTACATTATTGTGGCCAAAATACGAACTTTTTATTGGCGTAAAATGACAACATCGATTTTTGGCAAAAATTTGATTTTTCCAATATTTTGTTTTTGCTCTTATTTTTGCAAAAATGTTCTTAAATTAAAACGGCGAACTGTTCTGAGCAGATAACAACCTAATAATTAATATAAGTACACTCTCCGGCTGATTTAAGAAAATTAAAAATTGTTCCATTTTTTTTAATTTTTTATAAGGGGTAGCATCACAATTTTTTGAAAAAAATTTTCAAAAAATAAAATTTTTTCCTAGAAATGCCAAGTTATAGAGAATTTAACTACGAGTTCAGGAAGGTATCACACTCCATATTTGGATAAATATTTACATTATTATGGCCAAAATACGAACTTTTTATTGGCGTAAAATGACAACTTCGATTTTTGGCCAAAATTTGATTTTTCCAATAATTTGTTTTTGCTCTTATTTTTGCAAAAATGGTCTTAAATTAAAACGGCGAACTGTTCTGAGCAGATAACAACCTAATAATTAATTTGAGTGCACTCTCCGGCTGATTTAAGAAAATTAAAAAAATTTCCATTTTTTTGAATTTTTTATAAGGGGTAGCATCACAATTTGGATAAATATTTGGATAAATATTTACATTATTATGGCCAACATACGAACTTTTTATTGGCGTAAAATGACAACATCGATTTTTGGTCAAAATTTGATTTTTCAAATAATTTGTTTTTGCTCTTATTTTTGCAAAAATGGTCTAAAATTAAAACGGCGAACTGTTCTGAGCAGATAACAACCTAATAATTAATATAAGTGCACTCTCCGGCTGATTTAAGAAAATTAAAAAAATTTCCATTTTTTTGAATTTTTTATAAGGGGCAGCATCACAATTTTTTGAAAAAAATTTTCAAAAAATAAAATTTTTTCCTAGAAATGCCAAGTTATAGAGAATTTAACTACGAGTTCAGGAAGGTATCACACTCTATATTTGGATAAATATTTACATTATTGTGGCCAAAATACGAACTTTTTATTGGCGTAAAATAACAACTTCGATTTTTGGCAAAAATTTGATTTTTCCAATAATTTGTTTTTGCTCTTATTTTTGCAAAAATGTTTTTAAATTAAAACGGCGAACTGTTCTGAGCAGATAACAACCTAATAATTAATTTGAGTGCACTCGCCGGCTGATTTAAGAAAATTAAAAAAATTTCCATTTTTTTTAATTTTTTATAAGGGGTAGCATCACAATTTTTTGAAAAAAAATTTCAAAAAATAAAATTTTTTCCTAGAAATGCCAAGTTATAGAAAATTTATCTACGAGTTCAGGAAGGTATCACACTCTATATTTGGATAAATATTTACATTATTGTGGCCAAAATACGAACTTTTTATTGGCGTAAAATGACAACTTCGATTTTTGGCAAAAATTTGATTTTTCCAATAATTTGTTTTTGCTCTTATTTTTGCAAAAATGGTCTTAAATTAAAACGGCGAACTGTTCTGAGCAGATAACAACCTAATAATTAATATAAGTGCACTCTCCGGCTGATTTAAGAAAATTAAAAAAATTTCCATTTTTTTGAATTTTTTATAAGGGGCAGCATCACAATTTTTTGAAAAAAAATTTCAAAAAATAAAATTTTTTCCTAGAAATGCCAAGTTATAGAGAATTTAACTACGAGTTCAGGAAGGTATCACACTCTATATTTGGATAAATATTTACATTATTGTGGCCAAAATACGAACTTTTTATTGGCGTAAAATGACAACTTCGATTTTTGGCAAAAATTTGATTTTTCCAATAATTTGTTTTTGCTCTTATTTTTGCAAAAATGTTTTTAAATTAAAACGGCGAACTGCTCTGAGCAGATAACAACCTAATAATTAATATAAGTGCACTCCCCGGCTGATTTAAAAAAATTAAAAAATTGTATATTTTTTGAATTTTTTTATAAGGGGTAGCATCGCAATTTTTTGAAAAAATTTTCAAAAAAAAAATTTTTTCCTAGAAATGCCAAGTTATAGAGAATTTAACTACGAGTTCAGGAAGGTATCAAACTCCATATTTGGATAAATATTTACATTAGTGTGGCCAAAATACCTACTTTTTATTGGCGGAAAATAAAGATTTTGAATTTTTTTTAAGGGGTGGCATTACATTTTTTTTAAAAAAATTAAAAAAATAAAATGTTCAGGTGTAAATGCCAGTTTATAAAGAATTTTACTCCTTTTTTATTGGTTTAGGCAAAATGCTGATTTTTTATGGGGTTGTGCGTTGCAGACCTCTGGCTGAAATCATTGTACCCTCTGCAAGGGTATAAAACGGATAGCGAATATTACAAATTGGTAATTACAATTATAATAGATTTGCATTGTTGTTTTATCCACATCTACGCATTTAGATGGCGAATGAACTAATTTATCATTCATAATTTAATATTCATTTTTTCCCTGCTGCATTTCATATCTATCTAGCTATGTTAGTGGCAGTGGTCGTAAAAACTTCCGCCGCCGACCGACAGCTGCGCAAATTGCAATTAGAAATGATATAGTTGCTGCCGCTTTTGCAGCCGATAATAATTATGATGGGACAGTTGGGCGAGGCATTGATGCAAATTCGATTGGCAATCGTTCTGGGCTGAATTCTGAATCGCAATCTGAATCACAATCCAAATCCGAATCTGAATCCGAAACCGAATCAGCAGCAGAATCAGAATGCGAATCCGAATCAGAGCTAGGGCCAGCATTCCAATTCCAATTTAGTTGCACGCAAATATTTATTTAATTTCTATGCAAACTCATGCACACACACACACAGATGCGGATGCGAATGCAGATTGGCATCCAGATATGGCCACATATGCAGAGTGGCATGGTATATGCGTGTACATAAATAGAGATACAGATACAGATGCAGATACAGACACATAAATACAGGTGCTGTCACTGCATATCTATTAGATACACATTCCCGTAAAACGAATATTTTCATTTTGGCATCTCGCTTTTTTCATTCCCATTTTCCTGCTGGCCAAACTCCCCGTGTGTGTTTGCTTTCAATCCAGCTACCCGAAAAATATATCAAAATACACACATTCAGTTGGATTAGATTTGGGACACTGCCACACACACACGTGTTACACATGTTTTGTGCACTCCTTTGAACTCGGAATGTATTTGCTTATTATACAACGCAAGCTGCAATTAAAGTCGGGCTCACAAGCGATGTAATTGACTGGCGACTGGGATCTCGACGAACCGAAGGACAAGTGCTCGAAGTCCATTTGTTTGTTGTCTCTCCCTCCGAAAATTGCAGCAAGGTTATGTCAACTTCACTTACGGTTGGCCAACTTCAAGTGCATATCCCCACACAGGTATCGATTTCATTGTTGTCTCTCCGCTTCTCCCCTCGGCACTTGACTGAGGCATGCGATTGTGTTGATTTAACTGGACATCAATATGTTTTTACCAGGTTTATACAATTTTGTATCAATTAGGTGGTCTATGCAGTTAACATTTTGGAATCACCTTTTAGTTTTGGTTAGCTGAGTATTTATGACTTTTTATAAATGTTTTAAATTAAATGGAATGTTTTTAAATATTTTATATTTATTCTGATTTTTTTGGGGAATGTTTTTGTTGAAATTAAATAATTACATTTTAGTTTTAGCTAGCTGAGTATTTAACACATTTTAAAAATATTTTATATTTATTCAGATTGTTTGGGAATGTTTTTAAATATTTTATATTTATTCTGATTTATTTGGGGAATGTTTTAGTATAGTTGAAATTTAATAATTACCTTTTAGTTGGCTGAGTATTTAACACCTTTTTAAAATATTTTCTATTTATTTTTTATTTTTTGGGATATTTTTTATTTTTATAAAGCCAAAACTCTATAATTACCTTTATGTTTTTGGGAATGTTTTTAAATAATTTATATTTATTCTGATTAATTTGTTGATTTTTTTTTTAAGTATTGAGTATTTCAGACATTTATTAAAATATTTTATATTTATTCCGATTTTTCAGGAATGCATATATATAGTTATATTTATATAATTACATATTAGTTTATTTCTTAAATATTTTATATATATGCTGGTTTCTCAAGGATTGTTTTTCTATTTTCAACTCTGCCTGAAGTCTACAAAATTTTCTTTTTCGCATTTCCGAAACATATCCATTCCAAATGCCATCTTAATTTATTTAACAGCCATTCGTCGATTAACAATCGCTCGTATTTCCGTATCCGCATTGTTGTGCCATGGGATCAATGATTGAAGCACACACACACACACACAGGGTGGAGAATGATATCCAAACTTGGTAATTATACAAATGGGAAACTTCCCAATCCAATGCTGCTTTTCAATTCGCCATGTGCTTTGGTAATGTTTCGAAAATGATGAATCGCATCCTGCTGGTTCCCATTCCTATCCCCATTCCCATCCCCGATTCCTATTCCCATTCAAATCCCTCGGTTCCACATCCTTCCCACGGGGCATTATGCACCAACACTCAACAATTTGCTATTTACCCATTATGGGCACTGAACCCCCGGCTCGATTGAATTCAACCGACGATGACTGACTGGAGCTCACCACTTTCCCATCCCCCTCTCCCCTCGCTAGGTTTTTTGTCGCTTTTATTGTGAAGGGAAAATCATGAATTTCCCAGGAACAGCAGCAGTAGCAGCAGCAAACCGGAAGACAGAAGACGGGAGTAAACCGCTTTGTGCATTTTCTGTGTGGTTGTCGAAAAAGGGAAAATAACCAAAAAAAAAGGGACAACAAAATTTACTAAAAAAAAGAATGCGAATTCCTGGCTAATGAACACGACACTCTGACATCGAAGGAGGGGACAGCAGGGGTGGGAGAGGGGTTTTCTGCTAAAAAATGGTGTTTAGTGCATTTTGCAATTATGAAATTCTGGGTTTTCGCCGCCTGTCGGCTGCAGTCTGCCTGCTTTCCGGCAACAAATTTAGAAGAAGCGTAAAATTTGCAATTAAATGCCAAGCAAAAACCAACGCCACCCCCCCGACCACGCCCACTAATAAAGGGACAACTATGGCAGCAGAACAACAACAACAACATTCAGTACTTTATGCCATGGATATATATATGGTTGTATATGCGATGGTACGTAGCATAAATGAGGTCAGTTCCTCTTGCTTCCCATCTCCTGGCTACCGTTTTTTCTCATTTTTCGGCTTGTTGTGACACTTTTTTGGTGCATTAAAGCAACAATACGGGGAGAAGCACACACACACACACACACACTCACTCACACAAACATACACAGGGATACAACAACAATGGCCGGCAGTCAGGTGGAGAATGGGCAAAAGTGCTCCGCACTCCTTCACTCCGCACATTGCGTATACGCCACGCTGGTCACGATGCAATAATGCCCGGCGTTGGCATTAAAAACAAACTGGAAATGAATACAAAACAAGGGTACATGGGTAGGAATGAGTAGTATGACGGGATTATTGATACCCCATAGCAATATAGTTGGGATCTGCAGGATGGCAAATTAGATTATTAGCTTTCGAATGACATTCAGCTTAAGATATTTTCCATTTTCTCTTCTCTGCAATTTAAAATGTATTTTTATTTTTAGTTCAAAACATTGAAAAGATAAGAACACAGGAAAAAAATTGACAAAAGATCAAATTGATATGAATATTCATTTCCTTTTGATATGAATAAAGATTATTTTTATCTTAACTTTCATTAGTTGTTCAAAAAATACTACATTTGGTATATACTAATAAACTAACTCGTATGATAAAATACAAAGTAAAACATTGAAAAGATAACAACACAGAAAAAAAATTGGAAAAAGATCAGATTGATATAAATATTCATTTCATTTTGATATGAATAAAGATTATTTGTATCTTTTTTATCAAAATAGGTTCCAAAAATACTAAATTCAGTATATACCAATAAACTAACTGATATGATAAAATACCATCTTGATATGTTTGAATCATAAATTTGATATTAAATAATATAGAATTGACCCCATTTCATATCGAACTATATTTCTGTGAACAAAACTGTGATCACCCCGTCGTATACGCAATATTCAGCCGGCAGCCACATTTATTAGATATGCCACTTGATTGGCTTTTGATGAGTTACAACTGCTACACGGCTGCTGCTGCAATTGGAGAATCCATTAAAACACATGCGACAACTAGTCGTATACGTAACATTTACCCTGTAGCCATCAAGCAGTTATAAAAACGCAGTAACAACAGAGGAAAAAGGAGAGCGAACGGAAAAGCGACAAGAGGAACAACAAGAGGCAAACAAACAGCGACAAGAAAATGACAGAAGGTTTCGATTATACAACCAGGGTAGTGCGGGGAGTGGGGGTTGGGGGTGTTTTGGGGGCTGTGTGAACAGGGTAATATAGCTTGTTGTTTGAGCGGATTGGAAGGGGGGAGCATATAGGGAGGGGGGCTGGACTCGGAGCAGACATGTTTGTGCTTTCAGCTGAGGGCGTGGCCGGTGCAGTGACACTGCGCCCGTTCCGTTGACCCGCATCCGCAAACAAGGACGAAAAAGGATTCGCATGGCAAATGATAAATGACAAAGGACACACGCACTACAGCTCTCCTTCACTTCTTTCCAATGGCTCCTACGCAGCAGCAGCAGCAGCTGCCGTTCCTGGTTGCTTGTTCCTGTCTCTCAAGTTGTTAAGTAATATGTGGCATGTCCTGGCGCATCAGCTGCTCCCCCGATTTGAAGCTATTTGATAAATCACTTAACGGGGGCTTATTCAAAAATGTATTTACCTGTAACTTGATTGCGCTTCATTTTCAAGCCTTAATCAGAATTCGTTTTTTTATTAATTGACTTATACTCTTTTGCCGTTTCCAATTAATTCGATTTATTCTCCTTTCTTTCCATTTAATTCGATCAATTTTTCTTATTCATTCATTTAATTTTTGCTATTGAAAGCTGTTGCCTACGAAATATTGGTCATTTTATATCACTTACCTTTGTGTTTTATTTATTTATGGAACAGGGAGGGATATTGCAAGTATTTCAAATTGATAGAAAAAAATCAAAAAATCAATCATAAAAATCATTTTAAAAAAAATAAAATAATACAAATATATTTGTGATATTATTCTTTAGAATTTATAAAAATAATTAAAGAATTTTTAATCAACACTTTAAAAAATATAACAAATATTTTAAATAAATGCAATCAATTTAAATATTTTTGTTATTTTATTACTTAGAATTTATAAAAAGAATTAAAGAATTTTTAAGCATTACTTTAAAAAGTACATAATAATTGTACATAAAAACCATTAAATTTATATTTTTAATTTATATTTTAAACGTTTTTAATTATTACTTTAGAAAGTATACAAAGTATTCTAAATATTTTAAATTAGTAGAAATATTTGTGTGATTTAAATATTTATATTTTTTATTTAAAAAAAAAACTTAAAGAATTTTTAATAATTACTTTGCAAAGTATGAACTATTATTTTAGCTACTGCTGAGCATATAAATCCTTTAAATTGTGGAATTTGCATATTTATTTTAGGGTTTTCACTCAAGTGGCCAGTTATCTCGTCTCGATGTGATTTTCCAAGTTCCAAGAACTTGTTATTGCCACAATGTTATTCTTTTCTTTCCTACAGCTTGGATCTCCAATTAACCGCATTCTTGCACCTCATTGGACAGCGCAAATAGTCAAATAGATTGTGGAAATTATGTGCATTTGCATGTGTTCAGTGGACGTGAGAGGATGTGTTCTGTTCTCGAGTTTCCACTCGAGCGAGCCGTTTTAATTAGGCAAATCAACACGACGGGGGAAGAAGTTGAAATTGAGATTTCCATTTGACGGAAGTGGACACTTGCCGTCGTCCGATGGCTTTAAGGACGCCACTTAAAGTTCAGTTATGTAACACATATGCATGTATGCATGTATGTATGTGTAAGCCTGCATACTCGAATGGCCCGCATCCGGCGTGTTCAATTTGCGGCTACACGAAAAAGGCAATGGATCCCTGTCTGGAAACTGGAAGCGGGACCCTTGCCCCTTCCATTTCCGTTTCCGGTTGTCCAGCTCCCATTGGCCAATTTGATTTTTGGCCATTTTTACCGGCGGGGGAATCGTGGCCGACGATGAAATTAGCACCCCTCCTCCCCCACCCCCTCCCACTTTGCATATTATCCACGAGGATCCACGAGCGAGCGACTTTCGGTGACCGGACTCCGTGAGCAATTCAATTAAATCGTTCGACGTTTTAAAACCAAATAAAAATCCAAATAAAAATCAAAATTAAATTCGGGCCAGGAACACGAACAGTTCCCGGCTTCCGCCATTCAATTGGCATTTCAATTTGATTTGCCGGCCATGGCCGAAAGCGGCCGAGAGCGGAGTTTTTAATGTGCAAATCGTTTGAATTGTTTGAATCAATTAAATTTCTGGCCACGCATCGTCGACCTATTTTGATTTATTTTTTGGCATTTCTGCTTCGCACAAGTCTCTGCGTTTGTTTCTTTTTTGCTGGCTCCTTTTTTGGGCAAAAAATTAATTGAATCAATAGCTTAGCATAGCGAAGCGTATAAATTCGAAATGACTATCGACCAAAAGATAATTCCCGGACATCCATTAGGCAAGACTTTTCACTCCAGCGACAGATTGCCGCAATCGATGGACCATAATGGCTACATGGTTGTGTGCTGGGCCCGCTTTTTTTGGGTGTAACAAATTAAATTCAATTATGCTCTATGGCCAATTGCCATAAAGCGATGCAATGCGATGCGATGCAATGGCCAGTGGCCCATAAATCCAACAAAAGTTGGCTGCAGCCAGCCAGCCGGCCCAGCCATCAATCACTCAGTCAATCAATCAGTGCAACGTGCCAAAAATCAATCTGTCGCACTAATTTCATCAATTTAAGCGCAGTCGAAATGCATTTATTTTTTGTATCAGTAGTTGCCCTGCAGGCAAATGAGATCAAACAAAAAATAACAGAGCTTGTATGCAATCTGCTTAATTAGTAAATTGCTTTATTCTTGTGCTGGAAAAAAATGCTAGAGAGATTTGGGTTATTGCAATTTTTACAATAATTCTTTGACCTAAACTTAGAATATTGTGTATACATTTAAATGTTATTTTAATAAAAATATGAATAATAAGTAAATAAATACAAACAAATTTTAATTATAATTTTAATTGTAATTTTATTAAATTTACATTTAAAAAATAAATAGGTACGATCAATTTTAAATTTACATTTCAAATTAATTAAATTTAAATTTGTTTGTATTTTTGTAATTTTTTTTATTCATTTATTTTTTTATTATTTTTATTTTTTTTTATTATTATTTTTTAATCTATTTTTTTTTTTAATTTTTGCTTTATTTATATTTGTATTTCCAATTGCATAATTCCATTTATTTCTGTTTCATTCAGGTCATTCCTTTTCCCGTTTTATTGTATTAAGTATAGTTACAGGTAATCATAAAACCTAAATTTGTGTAAATTTAAATTTAATTGGATTTATATTGAAATTTCTATGTATAATTTTATATTTGTTCATTTATTTCATTTATTTCTGTTTCATTCAGCTTTTCCTTTTTCCTTTCCCTTTTTCATTGTTTTTCATTTAGATAACCAATATTCGATTTGCAAACATTTCACTCACATCGGCTTTCTTTTCACCCTATTTTTCAACCTATTTGTCAGTTGTGCAGTTGTTTGATTAATGATCTGTGTCCCAGCTTCAATTGCACTGGCGCTCCATTCCCGCATTCCCCGCTCCAGTCGTTTCCAGTCGTTCCGTGGGGTAATGACGTCGGGGGCTACTGCGAATAAATGACTTTGGGTTGGGTTTTGGTTTTGGACCCCAACCCGGTAAAATGTCAATTTCATTTTGGGCTGCCCTGCGGCTAGAATAAATTGTATCCAGTCCGTCGATTGCACTGATTGCCGTTCCTTGATAGGGCTTTGCAGGGGAACGGTGTGGCAATGGAACGGAAACGGAAGTGGAAACGAAAACGGGAAAGGGCGTAAACATGGGCGCAAATTGCATAATGCCAAACGAAATGTGAAATTATGGCAATAGCACCCCCCTGAAAATCCAACTAACCCCTTTTCGGCACCCAAAACGAACCACAAACGTGGTGGTGCCACTACCTACTGTGTGTGTGTGTGGGTTAATTTGATTTTAATTATGAACGAGGACGCGACCAGCAGCAGCCCCGCTTTTGCCTGTTTGCGGTTAATCAACTGTCCATGGCATAAATATTTTGATTGCCGCAAATGCGCCAATGGCCGCACGAAGCCAAAAGCCGGGGCCTTATGCCTTTGACAGCGCCGAAAATGAGACGCCATCGCCATCGCCGGGCGGCTGCCACAGAAATGACAATTAAAAATAATTTGAAATGCAGACGGGGAGCTGGGAGTTGGTAGCCAGCAGCCAGGAGCCAAAAGTCAGAGCCCGGGGCCCCCGTTCCCCCAAAAAACGCCGGGAGTCATAGACATAGACGTAGATGGAGCTCGAGAGCAGCAGCGCATTTCATTAAAATTTCAAGTCGACTCAACTTTCGAGCACACACAGGAGGACAGCACTTGACAACAAGAGCCACCACCAGCACCAGCACCAGCACCACCGGGCCCTCTATCCGCACCACTCCACCTCCACCACCTCCACCTCCTCCATCACATCCTTCAGAATCCCCTCGCTCAACGGAAGCGCCATTTAAAATTAGTAAAAAAGTTAAAGCCCGAACGGAACGAGCAGACAACATGAGCTGCCCCGCAATTAAGTGCAAGCGAAGCCGAGGATATAAAAAAATTGACTTGGGAATCGTCTATTGGATACCCTGGAATAAAATAGGTACATGGAAAGAATTAATAGAAAATTAAATTTATAAATTTAATAAAAATATTTAACATTTAGTGCTGGTTTTCCACTTTAGATCATTTAAAAATTTCCCAACTTCTAAGTAAAATGGGATTTTAACATTTGTAGATTTAATTAAAATTATTTTTTAAATAATTGTTTTGGATTTTCAATTTTACAATCAATTTAAATAAAATAAAAAAATATATGTACGTCATTAAAGTAAATTTCAGTAGAATTGGATTACAACACTTCTGAATTTAATTCAAATAATTTTTTTGTATTATTAATTTTTTAATCAATTTTAATAAAATATAAAAAATATATGTACGTCATTAAAGTACGTTTTTGATGTCTAAGATGAGTTTTTATAATAGTTTAATTAGTTTAAAGTTAAAACTAACCTAATTAAAGCAAAGTTTAGGGATATATTGTCAATAAAGAAATTAGATATTTATTTAAATTTTAAAATCTTTTATACCTTTAAAGACTAGGAAAAGCAAATTAAAACTTATTTTATTTTAAAACTTGTATAAAGATCTAGAAGTTTCAACTTTAAACTATTTTCTAACTCACACTCTTTCTTCTGAAAGCCAATTACACATAAACTAATCCCTGAAATCACCCTGTCGAAACTACCCTACTAACTGCTAGGCATCTACAGGGTAGCATTCCAAGCTCCAGCTCCGGGTGTAGGTGATTGTAGCCGTTTGCCTCGGATGAAATTCAAAACGTCCAGCCAAGTGCTTTCTGCAATTCCGGCTGCCACGCCCCCTTGGACTCACTCCTTCCTCTTCCTCTTTCCGGTTTCCTCTTTCCCAACTTCCTCTTTTCCAGCTTCCCCGCCTCCTCTCTTCCTCTCTTCCGCTCCATTGCTCCTTGCGCTCCCATTCGCAGATCGTCCTTTGCACACACATTGCAGTCATACTTGCAGTTCGGGGTCCTTACGCCCTCGACTAACGGGGCTTTATGGGTCTTTAACCGAACCAAATCGCCTGAGTGGCTCCGCTTCGTTCGATTTTATGGCAGCCCGCAAATCGATGGAGAGTCTGGGAAACTGGGAAACTCGGGAGCTCAGCCGTCTGAAACACAAACACACACAAAATTAAAAATTCCAAAATGCCAAAATGTCCCCCGCCCAGGGAAAATGCATTCGCTTGACTTTGCTTTTCGTGTGTATTTCTCATTTGGTTTTCGGTTGCAATCGGTCTTAGTATTGAATTTCATTTATTTCGGGCAAGTTCCCGGTTTTTCTTTTGGTTTAGCAGGACCTTAATCTTGCCTAGTTGCCAGCTATCGTTAATCGGTAATCGTTAATCGCTTAATCGCCTGCCTTTGCTTTTGAGCGTTCCATTGCCATTCGTTTCGCTGCGTTTCATTCCAAATCGTTTCTTTTGGCTTGCTACATTTTGTTCATAAACGCACACTCACACACATATCAGTTTAAGTTAGATTTTTTTTTAATAATAACTTAAGGTTAAATAACAATCACATTTACTTATTTCTTTTGTTTTCGTTCGACCCAAAAAAAAAGTGTCCCTCACGCTTTTCCTAACTTTTATATTTGATTTACGATTAGTGTTTTGGTTTTCTGGGGGGGGGATTATTTATTTATAATATTCATAATATTTTCTCATTGGCATCCGCGCATCGAATTGTCAATAAAACAATTTGAACAAACGTAAACAACAAAAGTGGTTAAATCGTTAGCCAGGGATTATGTTCCACCTATATAAACGACCCCTTCACTATATATCCGGGGCATAGATAATTCCTACTACTTACATTATAACGCGGTTTTACCTATTATTCCATTCCATTCGGTCTGTCCATCTTTATTTCTAAGAGTTTTGCGGTTTTTCAAAGAGTTAAGTTTTTGTTCTATATGTTATCAATGCTGTATATATGTGTGTGTGTGTAGACCATACTAATGTGGAGCAAATAGACCGGAAATCCTCACGATCTGCATTCATTTAGCCTTATTCCTATCGTTAGCCATTTAGTTCTCATTTGCTTGGAGTTGAAGTCCCCTCTGTTCGTCTAATTTCTCCATACACACGCACGAAAAAAATATACATACATATATATATTGTATCGACTAGAACTATAACTATGGTTGGGGCTTTATCGTTTAAAAGGTTACATATATTCTGCTGTAATCACCATATTGGCATTGTATAAATTGTTCGTTTCTCCTTGTAAATTGTGTTTGTTGTTGGCTTGCTACAAAAGTTCGGCACATTTGATTTTGTCAAGTGAGTTGCGTAATTTGCGAATATCTTGAATATCGCACGATCGACGATATTTTGGTGTGCTCTATGTCCGGACTTTTTTCGTTTTTCTACTCTTATCCTCTTGCCCGGGGAATTTTGAATAAAAAATGGGATATTAAAGGTGTCTAAAAGTATGCAGTGGAAATTTTTCAACATTTTTTGTTGCATACTTTTAGTGCCAAAGAGATCACTAAATTTGAAATTAACCATAAAGGTGTTTAAAAGTATGGAGTAAAATTTTTCGACATTTTTGTTGCATACTTTTAGTCAGTGAAAGTTTTCTAAATTTTTATAGCATACTTTTAGACACCTTTATGGGGATTTTTAAATTTGTTGATCTATTTGGCACCCGAAATGCTTTATCCCGTACCTCCCTCATTAAATAAATAGATTTAATTGGAAATCCACTTGAATATAATCCCCCTGAAAGGCAATTGATGCTTTTTGAAACCAACTCGGACTTCCTTCCGGATCTCTGCTAATTAAAACCCTATACACTAATCCTCCGCGATGGGGATCCTCCGGACACAGGACACACGTTGTTGCTGTTGTTGGCTGCCAATCGAACCCAAATAACTTCACTACTATAATATGCCCTCTATGCGGTCGCTGTTTTCCGCTTTCCGTTCTCTGTTGACACTAACTTTTTGTCGTTTTTGGCGCTGTTGTTGTGTGTGTAAATAATTAGCCTAATTAATTATGCATCGTTACATATCGGTAGTTACTCTCTCGCTTTTTTCCATGTTTGCCCATGTATCGCATATCGCACTTCTTTCATTATATTTTATGTATTTTGTATGCGGATTCTATCGTATTCATATTCGTATTTGTATTTGCTTTTTCAATTTTACTCTCGTTCAGTTTTTTGCTCTAGCTTTATTATAGTTATAGACATTGAAATACTCGTTAGCCGCACCTCCCCCCGAAAAATGGAGAGAGAAGTGGGTCGAAGTGGGTGGTTATGGGTGGTTATGGGTGGAAAGTGGGTGGGTTGGTGAGCGGGGGGAGAGGCTGCCAGCCGCAAATAGACAAACAATTAATTATGATTTATATTTATATTTATATTAATCGCATTTAATTGTTATTATTCGTTATATTCGAAAATCAACAAACAGTAAGTGGAAAAAGTTTTCTCTCTATTTAGTGTATATTTAAATTTAAGTTTTTGCTTTGAGAACGATTCATTTGCTTTTGGGGGTTTTTCGTTTTTTTTTTTTGGTATCAGTACGCCTAGTAATCCTTACAATCTATAGCTTTTCCTCTTTTCGTGGGGGAGAGATCTCTATGATCTCTGTGATCTCTATATGATCTCTCCATGATCTCTATGAGATCCGATGCGTTGAAAAAAAATCTCTCTCTTACCATCTCTCTTTTCTTAACTGCCATTCACGTCCACGGCGGCCAGGGTGTGGATGCCATTGGTGAGTCCATTGCTGACGTACTGCGTCGGTGTCTGCGAGGGCGGCGGTGGCGTGGCGGGCGGCGAGGCGGGTGGCGTCAGGGTGGCCGGCTCCTCCGCTGCACCACCACCACCGCCAGTGGTTCCCCCGTTGGATGCCCCGATCTTGCCCACGATGGCCGCAGGCGCTGGCGAGGTGGCGGTGGCCTCCAGGAGCGGCGGCGGCGGTGGCGGCGGCGGCAGGCTGTCCAACTGGTTGGACTCGACGAGGGTGTAGTCGCCCAGCTCCTTGATCTCCTCCGTGGATGGTGGCGCCGGCAGGCTCATCAGGCTGTCGTAGTTGGCCTCCGCCTCCGGTTCGCTTGGGATCTCTGGCTCGGGTTCTGGCTGGGATTCGGTTGGTGGTTCTTCGGGTTTGGATTCCGGTTCAGCTTGGACCTCCTCGACTTGGTTGCTCTCTTTCTCCTTCTCCTTTTCCTCATCCAAATCAATGGCTTCCTGTTCTTCCTTTGGTGGTGAGACTTCGACTGTGGGTGGCAGCACTTCCTCCTTTGGTGGAACCTCTTCTTCCCGCTTTGGTGCAAGTGAAAGTACTTCCTCATCTTTGACTGGAACCTCTGACTTCTTTGGTGTCTCCACTTCCATTTCCTTCTCAGGAAGAGTCTTTACTTCCGGCTCAACCTCCGCTGACTTAACCACTCCCTCCTCCAACTTCTTAGACTCCTGACTTGCTTCGCCCAACTCCGTTTGCTCCTGGCCTGCAGTTTGACTAGGGCTAATCAATATAGGCTTGGCTGTGGGCGAACTGGTGGCATAGCCCGGCTGCTCGATGACATAGAGCTCCTGGTTGCCATAGGAGTACCGCTTGTTCGAGTCGCTCGACGAGGTGGAGCTGAGATCCGATTGCGAGAGGCCGGTGCGGGCCAGATTGGAGGGTGGTTCCTCTGCCTGCTGCTGCTCCAGATCGTCGGCCGTCTGCTCCTCGGCCTCCTCGATGAGATGAAGTGGTGCTGCGGAGGCGGAAGCAGCGGCGGTGGGGCAGCAATCCTGCGGCGGCGCATGGATCTGCACCTGTTCGTGGCTGGGCGGCAGGCTCTTGTCCAGCAAATGTCCCCCGTTGGGCGCCAATTTTCCATTATCGAAGGGCAACTCGGTGGAGTCCAGAATAACAGCGGAATGATCGCCAGCGGCCAGTTGCTTGGAATCGATGCCGCGGGCCACTTCCACCACAAAGACGCCGTCCTTGTCCGTGTGCATTTTCGTCTCGCGGGCATTTCGTGAGATGTCCTGCGAAAAAGGATACAGAGGTTTCATTGAAGTCAACAGATGACTATGGGTGCTTGTGTGCATATCCCTGTGCATAGTTAGAAGTTAGAAGGTGCAGGACTTTCACACACAACACAACACACACGCACAACATCAAGGATACACGAGATGGAGAGAGTGGGGAAAGTGGAGAAAGCAGAAAAGAGCGACAGAGCGGACAAATCGGTTGGCTGCCATGCGGAAAGTGTCGAAAATTGCATTTGCATATGCTTGTGGCACACACACATACACACACGCCCCAAGGATACACACACACACACGCAAGTTGACAAATAGACGACACCGGTCTCAAATCTCTGGCCCTCGTTCGCTGTCTCATGGCCCGCAGGTGCCCCATTGATATGGAAGGACCACCGCAGGACCCAAGAACCCAAGGACCCAAGGACATTCAAGGCCAGGACAGGCGAACAAGTGGGTCAGTGCCTCCTCCCCAAAAGTGCCGAGAAAGGGGCGAGAGTGCGGTAAATAAAGTACTCACTTGAAACACAAAAGAGTTCAGGAACAGAAAACAGTCACAAAGCTAACGAAGCTAGGAAATTATAGGACAAAAGGTGGTCTTAATAACTCAATCACTGCCAGTTGCCCAGGATAATTACATTTTAGAACTTTAAATAATAAAATATATAATATGAAAAGGTATTCTTAACCGGTAATAGCTTAAGCTTATAATAGCTTATAAGCTTATAAGTTCATAGTAACCATTTTCTAAATTCAAGAAAAACTTCCCAGATTTAAGAAAAACTTTCTAGATTTTAGAAAAATTTTCTTAGATTTTGAAACAACTTTCTTGTATTTAGAAAAAATACATTTTTTTGGAGATTTTCTAAAATATAGGGTAAAATTTATTTTGAGTGTAGGAATACAGAAAAGTAAGAACCAAAAAAGTATAGAACCTTTATAGCAGGTGTACCCAGTGCACTTATAGATTATAAAGTCATAGCCTCACAAAGAGAAGAAGAAGTTTATCCCATAAGATATCTGGATAGAACACAGATGCAATCGTATCAGAACTGAAGGATAGAAGATCCGGATTACGGATTGCGGTAGTAGAGTGTAATCAGGATCAGGATAGGCAGGCACCAAGAACAGAACAGCAAGCTACTAACTAACTACGACAACATCCAGTTTAGCACGGGCACATCCCCGTTGCGAGTGGAAGAGAGAGAGAGATGGAGGGATGCAGAGAGACAGAGACAGAGAGACACACATCTAGAGTACCGAGCAGAGATGGCGGGCAAAAAGGACAACCGGCTGATCGGATGACTAACGAACTTACGTGCCGCTCCTCGGTGACAACAATCAGATGATTATCTTTGAGCGTCATCTTGGTGACGGAGCCACAGGAGGCACCATGTCCACCCTCGCCACCCTCACCCACCTCCCCCTCAAATCGAAACGCGAGGCGTTCCAGACCAGCCATGAGTAAGCGGCCTTGACTGCCGCCACTTGGGGGCGTGGTTGTGGGCGGTGGGTGGTGTGGTGTTGGCGATGGCGGGGTGTTAGAAGCGGTGGCTCTGCCAAATGCAAATGCCGAGCCAGATGATGAGAATGACGACGATTCTGACTGCAAGAGGCGATTGTTGAGAAAGAGACAGAGAGACCGAGAGAAAGTGAGAGGGGTAGAGAGGGAGATGGCAGTACTCAACTGGAATGGAATGCAATTCACGCACACACTCCGACTCTTTCACACACCCCTTTGCCCGCGCACACCATCAAAGGGCTGGCAAATTTGATTACCAGCCAAGGGAACTCATTCTTGGGACTTCAAGTCAACTCAAGCTATACTTAAACTTGAACCCTAACCTTTAACTGCAGCCTTCACTTCCGCCGAAGAAGTCTTAAATAACATCAACAAATAATTCTTGAATATTTTACTCTATCTAAAAAGAAAAGCTTACACTCATAAAAATGTCTTTCTAAATTTTAGAAATCTCCCCTTTGAATCGGCCAGCCTTTAAATATAGATAAAAATATTTCTTGTTTTAGAAAAGTCGCCCTTAAATATAGAAATTCTTGCTTGATAAAACAATTCAAGAAAAAAAAATTTCTTAAAATAGAAAAATTCATATATGGCGATAATTCCCAACTAATAGTAACTGCTGACCATGACAATGAAATCACTGCTGATAATTTTTTTGGAGGCTAATCCCAAAAATTAAAGAAATATTCTTTCTTGGAACAAGAATAATTTTTTCTTTTTTTTCCTTTCTAAAAGAACATTTCTTGTTTTAACAAATGTATTTTCTTCAAACAAGAAAGAAACCTCCCTAAGAACAAGAATTACATTGCTTGATTTAAGAAATATTTTTTCTTGTTTTAAAGGTGCCTTTCTAAAAAAAATTTCTTAAAAGAAAGGCGGGGTCACCTTTGGCAAAAATTCAAGAACGATTTTTCTGGATTTTATGGAAATTCTTAGGTTTTTTATAAGTGTAAGTTAGGAGCTTTTACTTAAGACAAGCAAGCCATTTGTTTAAAATATATGTTATTTCATTACTTGAATTTAAAAGAATATCAAGGGAATTTGTCAAAAAAAGTACGTAGCCTATTTGAAAATCACCGAAAATCACTAAAAATCAGCAGCAGCAGCACCAACATGTCCACCATCAACAACAAACGTAGTGAGTCCGAGGCGGCACGCTCTCCGTCGCCGACGGAAATTTCGGATGTCGAGATCTTGGACGAATCGGAGGAGGAGCTTCCGCTGCCGGAAGAGGCCGGCGAGGTGGTGTCGCTCTCGTCGGACAGCGACGACGAGACCGGGGAGGCCTTGGACTCGGTCACCCCGGAGGTGTCCTCGGATGATGAGGATCACCTGCGACGAGGAGAGAGGATCAAGCTGAGGAAAGCGCGGGTCGCACTGGCGCAACTTGCGTCGGGACGCATTCCCCTCGGTCGTGCGCCGCCGACCGACCGTCCGCGGGACTGGCGGCAAATGCGCCTAGCGCGCCGCGCCACAATCGGCCAGCTGAGGCGTGAGGCGGCCGACGAAGCCGAATTCCAGAGGCGCCTCGCGGAGGCCGAGGAGCAGGAGGCCCGCCTATGGGAGCCTCAGCATCAGCCGCCACTGCCGCCAGCGCCCGTGGATGCGCCACCGCCGACTCAGGCACCACCACCACCGCCCTCATCACCGCTGCAGGAGCAGCAGGAGCAGCTGCCGCTATGGCAGATAGTCGCGAGGGAGCAGCGGGTGGTCGAGGTGGATGGAAGAATGTGGCATGAGGAGACCGCGACGTGGAGGTGGCCGGTACAGGAGCCCGGAGAGCGGAGGAAGAGAACGGCGGAGGAGCGCGACGAGGTCCTGGAGAAGACTCCACCGGCGGCGGCCACGAAGTTCGCGCGGCAGAAGGAGTAACCACCACAACGTGCCAGCAGAAGCGGGACGGCAGCGAGGGAGTGCCCGGCGACAGCCATGGGCCCAAGTTGGTCGTCGCGTATGCAGTGCGGCACCGGATAAAGGTGTCCGCGAGCGGCGAGCGGGAGAATTAAAGGTGCCCCAGAATGGGGTTACAACAGAAATTAATAGTATATTCTGGGAAAGGGGAAGGGTAAGTAGGTATTGAAGAAACGAATGCACATTCCTTTTCCCGTTAATCTAGCTTCAAAACTTTATATGGTCATACTTTGGCACGAATCTAATATACTCTACAAGTAACGGGTATAAAAATTACGCATTTATTTTTAAAAATAAATATCAAGTGAATTTATCATGAAAAATAATACATTTATTTCAGATAATTATCTGCATTAATTTTGATAATACCAAGTAAATTTAATATGAAAAATAACTCCTTTATAGCCCAAAAATATCTCAATTATTTTTGAGAGCTAAGGAAAGATCAACGGATTTTTATCAGGAAAAATAATACATTTATTTAAAATAGTTATCTCAATTATTTTTGAGATCTAAATAGGTAATTTTGATTTTTTCCCCGTATTAAATTATTAATTATTATTTTTAAAATGCCAGAAATGCAGTTGTGTGGGCTGAAAACCTTTCGTTTAAGCCACATTATGGGAGTTTCTTTAATCTTGGCCTTTCAGCTCTCAATTTCAGCTGGAACGCAATAAAATTTCCCGCGGAAATTTCAGCCATTGTTTAATTTTCTCGAGAGCTCGCGAGCAACTACAGCAGCAGACGCGGTGCATCCACGTGGGGGCGGTGGGTGGTGGGTGGCTCAGTGGGATGCGAACAGTTGAAGACACTCTCTGATGGCACTTGCGTTTAAATTTCAATTTCCATCAAGCGCAGGGGGTAAAGGGAGAGGGGGGTTTCGGTTCTTATTCAGCTTTTTCAGCTATCAACTCACCTCGTGCTTGGAGTCCTGTCCCTGTTCGCTGTCATCGCCTGGGGCGCCACCCGTGCCCGCTCCTGAGTTTTTGCCCAGCACATACCTGTGTGAAAGAAAAGGGAAGAAAAAGAGAGAGAGAGACAGGGTTAGTGCGAGAGCGAGATGGCGAGTGTCTTTGAGCCCAAAAGGCGCAAAAGTTGTTAAGCAGTCGACGCCTTGCCGCAGCTTTTTGGCGCCGCACAGGCCAGAGTTTCAAAATCCAATGCATTTCTAATGATGCCGCGGCTGAAATTAACATTTTGTTGCCTACTTTGCGGCGGCCTGCAGTCAACTAGGTGAATATATGGGGTATATATCCCTAAAATCCGGGAATTACATGACAAATTCGTAAATTTAATCTACTTAAAGTATATTTAAATGTATAAGTTATATTGGAAGCCAAAGTAGTAGAGTTTATTTATCAAAAAAAAGGACGAAAAATTATATTAAAATAGGTTTTCAGGTCAGAAATAATCTCACAGCAAAATTCCCGAACTTGACTTCGAAAGCACCATAAATATTAGCACTTTCGGGGCCAAGTATCCTGGCGTTCTCCCGAGAGTCCTCCCCATTGTCCTTGCCTTGAAAAAAGGGACCTTTGTGGCACTCAACAAATTTCAAGTTGGAAAGCCGCCGAAACGAGCCACACGCACAACTAATTTCTCGTCTCAAGAGTTTATTGTGCAATTTCCTTCCAGACGCCAGCACACGCACACACTCGCACTCACACTCACACACACAATGTCCTGCCTGGGAATAAGGCAAATAAATTGTGTGTTTCCTTTTTATTTTGACGCTGGCTTTTCACGGCACCTTTCTTCTTTATTTTTTTTGGGGGGGGCGGGCTACAAACTGGCAACGTTTGCGGTTGCCATTTGCCGCTTTATGCGTTTTTCCTGCGGCTGCCGGGAAAAGCGGGAAAATCTGGGCGAAAAGCGTGGGGCGCAGGAATCACCTTCCCCAAAAACAGATGCCTTGTTAGCTCCTGGCATCTACATCATCTGCGAATGAGGATGTGCTATCTGTCTGTGCGAGTGTGTGTGGGTGTGTGTGTGTGTGCGGCGACTTCCGTTTCCGGCCTCGCCGATTCTCGATTCCGCCGCGTTGATTTGTTGCGCCTTCAGTTTTCTCCGGGCTTCCCATCAACCTGTCACTCCCAGCCGCCCATTCCCCGGCTTCATTTTGTTTGGCATTTAGTGCCCGGCGAATAAATGTGTGTGTGCACAGCGAGAAATTAAAAGGGGCTTTTTGAAATCAAGACAAATTTTAATAATTGAGGATGAGAAAAACTTCATAATATTATATTTGAAGACTTTCGGGAATTTAAAATGAATATTTTGTTACAAAAGTTATATAGAAAAGTGCCTATATTTTTTAAAATTTTTTAAATATTTAAAAAAATCTAAAAAACTATTCAAATTATAAAGAAAAAAATTATTTTAATATTGCTACCTATTTTTACCTTTTAAAAACAGGTTATAATTATTATTTAATATTATTAATTTTAGTAAAATAAATAAAATACTTTTTTTAATAAATTTTAAATATTATTTCCAAGGATTTATATTTAAAAGATGTCATTTTTCATAAAATAAAATATGTATTAAATTTTAAGCATTTTTTTTACTTTAATTTCTATAAATTCTTAAAAAAAATATAATAATAAAATATGAAGATATTTTTCCAAGCTGCCACAATTTCTCTCTGTGTATTTATATCCTCCACACACATGTATATAAATATATAATTTCGCAAGTAGAGAAAACAGCAGCTTCGCCAAGAGCTTTCAACCCAATTCGGTGGCGCGGCCAAGATTTATGCTTGGGCCAGACTGCGGGCGATAAAGGATGTGCGTCCCTGGCATTGCTCTCAAATTGCCCGCCCGCCCACTGAACCACTGAACCACCCACCACCCACTGAACCACCGCCAGCACCACTCCGTCACAGATTTGTCAATGTTTTGTTGCTATTTCTGCTGTCTGTCGCTGGCGAATGCGAATGAGAAATAAAACGCCACGAATGAAGCTGATAAATGCGATTTGCCACGCCTCGCCTGCAGGCGGTTGAGAGGGGGTGGGGGAGGAGGAATCCTGGAGATCCTGCGGATTCCGGGGGTCAGGTGGTTGCCCCGGCAAATTGCTTTGGATTGAGTGCATTCTTGTGCCCCGCGTGGGTCGCCTTTCGCAACGAATTGCGCCCGGGGAATCCTTAAAATAGAGGTGTAGGCGGCATCGGATTAGGGTTGCCTGCCACTCAGGACTCACATGTTGTCATCCCCCTCCCCTGTCTTTCTATTTTAAGGTAGCTTTAGCTCATCCCCCACCCCTTCTTCCTGCTTCCTCGCAATTTCTTGCAATTATTTTTGATTTGTGTGGGACACTGCCGTCTAAGCTGATTAAGCGCCACACGAGGCGTAACCAATTAGCCCCGGCAAAAATGGCTAAGGAGCCCAGGGATAAAAGATAAAGGACCACGCTGTCTGTTAGTACAGTTGGCCCCAAGAATGACACTTGGGGGAGGGGGTGGTGATTGCGGGGGTTGAGGTTAAGCGGGCGATGGTTTCCCCTTCGAGTGAAGAGGGTTCGATAGCCATCGAATTTTTTATTTACCCTAAATAATGCTTATTATTATAAGGATATCTCTTTTAAAATTCGCTTGTTTAAACTTAAATCTGATTAAGATGTCATAATTTATTCCCAAGTACCTCATTTAATATTATTATTTAATAATATTTTGTGTAGTTTGTGTAGTTTTACGGAGGCTTACTAAAACTGTTTCGCAGGTTTTACTTTAATGCATTTTTAATCTTTGTAGGCAAGTGCCAAGATTTTTTAGAATTTTCTACACTGATAAAAAAATATAGTATACTTTGTTTTTTTCATTTTTGATATTAGATTGGTACATTTTTAATCTTTATAGCTAATTGCCAAGATTAAATATATCTAATACATAGATTATAATACTTTAAATATTTCTTTAGTTGCACTAGAGTAATTTAGTCTTTTTGAAATTTTCTTTGAATTTTCTACACTGATAAAAAAGTAGGCAATCTATTTATTTCATATTCCAGGATTTTCACTTTTTTTGTTTAATTTTAAATATTAAAACAAAACCTTTAAAAATTATGGTTAACTTAAGAATTTTTAGCTTGGATTTTAATATGCATTTTTTTTATTAAATTAATTAATTTTAGAAGCAAATATTTTCTAGCTTATTTAAAAATTTCTAAAAAATCAAAATCAATCAATTTAATATTTGTTGTATTAAATCTTGGGTTTTTGATTTTAATTCTTATATTTCACATATATTTTTTTATTATTTCATTTTTTTATCAGGGTAGAAGTTTTTCCTTATACCCACTGCTCATTTATATCTACTTAATCAGTAGTACTTATCACTTGTTTAGATCTGAATAGGTTTAAATGCTACTCACTTTATGGCGCAGTACATGGACACCAGCAGTGCCGAGGGCAGGATGACGATGATGAGGCCCATGGAAACGGCAAAGAGATTGAAGAAACCTGCAGGAAACCAAAAAAACAAAATGGCGGATTTTTCAATTACCAACTTTTGGAAGTAGTAGACAGCAACTCACCATCGTAGTCGGCCAGAGGATCCTCCGCCAGAGCGGTGGCATTGGCGCTCCTGCCGCCTCCGCTGGCCAGCAGAGGAGCCATCGCGGAGGCAGCTCCCGAACCGGATCCAGATCCCGAACCCGAACCCGATCCCCCATCATATCGCTGGAGAAGCGTGGCATTCACCATCTCCGCCATGGGCAGCTGTTCGCGGTGCAAGTGATTGGCCGTCTGGCGGTGGGGCAGGTGGCTCATCCCGTGACCACCCACCTGCAGCTGGCGGTGGGCGGGACTCTCGAAGGGATAGGAACCCTCCACCCCATCAAAGCCACCGCCTGCTCCGTCGTCGATCAAATCGCCGCCATACTGAATGGAGCTCTCGATCACATCCGGCTCGCTGTCGATGCTGTTGCTCTGGATGTCGTTCTCGTAGATCTGACCCACTGATCCCAGCTCGCCGGGCATGTAGTCGATCTCCTTCAGCTCGATCTGCGGCGGCAGCTCTCCGATGACCGGCACTCCGATGGCCAAATCCGGCAGCACCGCCGGCTGGATGATGATGTCCTGCTGCTGCTGCTGCTGCAGCGGCTGCGCCGTGCTGCTCCAGCTCTGCGGCTGCTGCTGCTCCACCTCGATGACCGACTCACCCACATAGGTCACGTCCAGCGGTGGTGCACCGTCGCCGCTGCTGGCGGAGCTGCGGAAGATCTTCAACGAGTCCGCATTGTGGTGCAGCGGCGACAGGATGATGTCCTCATCGGGTTGTTGCTTCTGGGACTGCTGATCCTGCTCCATCACATAGCTGGCGGGGAAGAACTGGTTCTCCAGCTGCAGGAACTTGCGCTGCTGCTGCTCCTGCACCACCGGCACCACCGCCGTGGGCAGCGACTCACCCACCTTGACCTCCGTGTTTGAGATGTAGAAGATCGTATCCGAATCGCGATCGATGCTGGGTTTTCTTGGAGGCGGTGGTGGTGGTGGCGGCGGTGGGCGTGGCACTGCACCACCCATGCTATCCTTGAGATCAGCCATGAAGAGTTCATCGGCATCCTGAACAGCGGACTGGGGTGGGCGAACGGGGGGCGGTGGTGCTGCCGCTGCATCCGAGTTGCGGAATGTGAAGATGGGATTAATGTGCTCGCCACTCGCCGAGGAGGAGGAGGAACCACCACCCGATTCCGAGCTGCTGCTGCTATTATCCGCACCACTGTCGATGATCTCCACCACCAGGATCTCGTCGCCGGGCTTCTTTTCGTTGGCCAACGAGGGCTGCCGGTAGGAGAACTCCAGGTCCTCGCTCTCGCTGCCAAAGGCCTCCGAAACATTGATGTGGATCTCGATGGCCGCCGGCTCGGGTTTGCCCAGAGATGAGCCACCACTGACGCCACCACCCGCTGCCGGCTGGGTGGACACATCCGCCCGGTCAATCACGTACTGGGTGAAGCGCTCCTGGGGCAGCGACATCATCATCTCGTGCGCGGGTTTAGTGGTGCCCAGTTCGACAGCGGGACTCTGCGGCGGTGGTGGTGGTGGTGGTGGTCCAGGTGCATAGAAGCCCTCGCTGTCGCGGAAATTGGTGGAGGCCACAATAGAGTCCACCGTGGAGTCGTAGACTTCGATCTGAATGTCGGAGATCTTGGATTCAGTGCGCTCGGCCACAGTTACTGGATTGTTGCTGTTGCTCGTCGGCAGGCGGGTGGTGCTGGTCTGCAGCTCGGGCACCTGGAACACGGTGGTGGAGAGCACAGAGGCTGCTCCTGCTCCTGCTGGTGGTGCCTGGGTGGTGCTGGCCTCGAGCAGCGCCGTGGGCGCCAGAATCTCCACCAGGCGGCCGTTGCGCAACTGACTCTCGATGGAAGCCACATGCTGGTGGTTCGCCGGCTTCTGCGGCTTCTTCAGCGGATGCACCACACTGAAGGTCTTCTCGCCCATGAAGATCGGTCCCAGGTAGCCATTGTGCACGGGCACCAGGGGAGTGGGTGGTGGAGGTGGCCTGGTGGTGGTGCTGCTGGGAGTTTCACTGGTGGTGGTGGTGCTGCTGCTAGTGGTGGGTATCCTCTCCATTTCCGTTTCTATGCTCCCGCTGGCCACCGTAGTGGTGGTGGTGGTGGTGGGGAAGTGTTGCTGCTGCAGCTGCTTCTTCTTGGTCAGCTTGAGGCCATCGTGACCACTGTCCAGTGGTGGAGCCACCGTGTGCTCCAAGTCCAGCAGCTGCACCACCTGCGATTCTTCTTTGCTGGGTGGTGCAGTTGCAACTGTCTTATTAACTACAGCCGGGGTTTCACTGGTCCTTTCAGTAGTGCTACTTTCAGTAGTTCTTTCAGTGGTTCCACTTTCAGTGGTGCTTCTTACAGTAGTGCTTCTTTCAGTGGTGCTACTTTTAGTGGTGCTACCTTCAGTGGTGCTTTCTTCAGGGAAGCTTACTTCACTGGTCCTCCTTAGTGTTTCATTGGTTTCTTTTGATTTTTCAGTGGTGCTGCTAGTCTTAGTGGTGCTACTTTCAGTGGTGCTTCTTTCAGTGGTGCTGATAGCAGATGCTTCTGCCGCAGCTGTTGGCACTGGTTTGGTCACCTTTGTTGTTTCATCAACGGCTCTTGGCATTTCGGTGGTGCTGGTGGTGCTGGTGGTGGTGCCGTTAGTCTCTAATGCCTCCTTAGTGGGGGCCAGTGGTGCATGCTTGCCGCCCCTGTTGGTGCTCGCCTCCATCAGCGTGGGCGTGTGGCCCTGCACTCCGATCTCCAGATACCCATGGTGGATATGGTGGTGGGACTGCGTTTGCTTGGGCCCCACCACCACCGCCGTCGCACCACCGACGACTGTGGGCGCTGCCCACGCACCACTGCTCAGTGTGGTGGTTAGCAGCAGCACCACCCACGCACTGGCGCCCAGTGGAGACGACATGTTGCTGCCGGGCATGTTGCAGCTGACTATATTGCTGTTGCTGCTGTTGTTGTTGCTTCTGGGAAATGGAGATTCTTCAAGGGTTTTTCCACTTCTGTTTTGGCTGCTCCTGTTTTGTTATGTAAATTTAGTTTTGATTCTGCTTGGCTGGCGAAAAATCTTTTCGCTGTTGCTGCTGCTGCTGCTGTTGGTGTGTTGCTGTTGCTACTGCTGCTGTGTTGCTGCGGTTGCCTTTGGCACTTAATTTCCCCCTGCGCTCAGCTTGTTGCTGGCACTTGGCATTGTGTTGTGGCTCTTGAAACTGCAACTTGGCAATGTCGTCATCATCATCGTCATTCGCTTGAGCGTCTTCGACTGCATCATCAGCATAGTCAACATCATCATCATCATCATCATCGTGCAATGTTGCTGCTGCATCTGCTGCAGGGCTCATTCATGTTGCTGCCGTTGCTGCTGTTGTTGCTGTTGCTATTGTTATCGCCGCTGCACTCGTGGATGTTGCTGTTGTCGCTGCGGCCATTTTCTGCGGCAGCATCGCCGCTTCAATCGCTGCTTTATTGTTGGCTTAAAAATATGCAATGCCCACTTAAAAAAAAATCGACAAAGGGGAGGGGGGGTTTCCCACACTTAACGCTTTAATCTCCTCCTTTATCCGCAATGTTGCAACTGCAATGTCTCCTGGTTGCAGCCTCCTTCGATTCCTTTTTGGTCCTTGTGGCTCCTGAATGCATCCTGAATGGAAATGAAATTTTGAACTTAACTTATTGTTGTTGCTGCCACGTTGCATTGCATTGCATTGCATCGATGGCAAATCCAATGAAACTAATGAAGCAACAGCAATGCGGACAAAGTAAAATGTGTGGCCAAGATGCAATGTCTGCAACCATAAGGAGCAATGCAATAATAAAGACTAAAGCAAACTAAAAATAAAATAAAATACAAATAAATCTAGTGGAAATAAGACAAATAAGTTGAATTACTTTTGGAAAATATTTAATTTTATTTTTGATAAATAAATTAAAATGTTTGTGATTTTTGAATCTACCTATAAACGTTTTTATCACAAATATACCTGTATCCTATAAGACATCTTAGAAAAATATTTAAAAAATATATGTTTTATAACAGATAAATGTAATAATTTAATTCATTTTAAGGAATAAAAAGGTGTAATGCAAAAAATCATAATATCCTTTTCCAACTACATTCATACAATAAAATTCCTTTAAAATTTCTATCCTTGATAAAGAATCTTATTGTGATTTTTGAATATACCTGTAAACTCTTTTATCACAATAATATACCTATTTCCTATAAGACGTCTTAAAAAAATATATATAACAGATAAATTTAGAAATATAATTTTTTTTTAAGAATAAAAAGATGTAATACAAAAAATCATAATATCCATCCAATAAAATTCCCTTGCAATTTTCACATGACAGAAACTAAAGAAGCTGAGTACTTTATCATCAATCAAGTCTCTGTTTTTTTCCCTCAAATCCCCAGTTATATTCCCCAAATTCATGGCATACTTTTAGGCGGCAGATCTTAGAAAAAACACCGCAAAACTGTTGCTGCTGCTGGCTTTATTTAATTTGGCCAACTGGCCAAGAGTATGTGGCAGGAAATTGTTGGTTGAAATTTAAAAGGTAAGGACAGCCTTTGAACCCTTTGGTGGCAACGACGAGCAGACCATGCAAATTAAATATAAAGCCTACAAAATGATTCGATTTCACAGCCCTGACCCTGATCCCAAAAACTGTGAAAAAGGTTGCTTGTCGTGGGGAGGAAAAAGGAGGAAAAATGGGGAATAGAATAGAAATGGGCATAAAACCGCAAGAGGAGGGGTAGAAAAGCCCTCTCAATTCGCTCATCATCACGGTCATCGTAACAAGTTGCTTATCATCGCACCGCCGAACCACCGCCACCGCCCTTTGACCCCCTCTCATTTCGCAACTATTGTGGAACATCAAAGGGCACAGAAAAAGGGAAAAGTTTGCGGCTGCGGGAAAACAAATGGACGCAAAAGAGGCGCCACACAAAGGCGGAAGCGCACTAAAGGCGTTGATAATGGCAGCCGTAATGATATGGAAGAAAAATCTATAAATACACAAATCCAAATAACCCACTGATGGCCATAAAGTAGCCCCAAACTCGAAATCCACTGGCCCAAGTATATACATAGAAGTATTTGTAAGCAGGGCGCTTGAATGATAGAAATTAAATTTAACTATAAATTATTACTAAACTCTTAACTCTTAAAAAATGAAAAATAAATATAAACATAAAAAACAAGGATCTAAGGTTTGTTAACATTAAGGGATAGGGAAATGAACAGAAAACGTGTTTAAATTAAAAGTTTATTTAATGAAAGGCCTCAAAGTTGTAAAATTATTTATTTTAAACAAAAAAAACACGTTTATTTCCCATTAAAATACATAGTAGTTAAATATTCCAGGGTCTTACGATTTAAAAAAATATTTAAAGAGCACTAAAAGTTACGGAAACTTATAATAATAGATAAATGTCATGAAATATTATTGATAAATAAATAAATAAACATTATTTAAATATTATTTAAACATTTAAAACTACTTTAAATATATTCCAAAATATAAAATAATCACTTTATACAACCAACACAAAATATTACCCACAATAGCACTCCACCATAATAAAAGAAAATAATAATAAAAGACTGGGAAGATTAATATTCATACGCCACATATATTCATTTATATATGTTTCACACTCACCGCCGGCGAAGTTATATCTCCCGATTCCGCTCGCCCCGCAAGGTAATCCAAGGGTCCTTGCAGAGCCCAAAAAATCCCCCCACTTGCCACAATCTCTTCTCCGTTTTGGATTCCCTCGAGTCACTTTAAACTGTTTTTATTTTGGTTTTCCATTCACTTAACTTGAGTTTATATGCTTTCGAAATAGTTCAAGCACTGTGGACACTGCAAAAAATTAGGCAAAAAAACTAGAGACGAGAGTACACCGAGAGAAAACGCAAATGAGTTCGTTATTGTGATTAGGACGGCGGCAACAACAGTGAAATAAAACGCACAGGAAACGCGCCAAATTTCAGGTTGATTCATTTCTTTTGCATGGGCTGGGTTATGGGATAAGGAGTGGGTGGTGGGTGGTGTATGGGGTGGTGGGAAGGGGGAGTGGGGAGGCGAGATTATAGACTCACAACTCCTTTCTAGAAATTTAACCCGCTGATGAAGCTGATTCTTCGGCGGACTCTGATTTCACTGCTGCTACTGCTGCTGCATCCTATTGCTCCGAAAACCGCACGCAAACTGCGCAAATTTCGAAGCATCCTTTGCCTTAAAGGACACTCGACGGCCCGGCACTTCGGATGAGATTCGGCCGATTTTCCCGAGCACTTTACACTTCGGTTTGGCGAAAGTATTGGTTAACGCGGCGAAAAACGCGCGGAGAGTTTGGAGACTTTTGCTCCCCAGCTGTTTTGCGGTTCGTGTCACGGCTAAAAAGTGAACTGCCAATTATTAAAAAAAATTTAATTTTCTGGTGAAAAAAAGGGCTTTTATTTGTAGAAAAATAATACACATTCTTTATGTCAACGTTAATATTTAATTTTATAAGAATTTTCACATCTTATCGCCTTTAATTTCCAGTCTACATGGAAAAGCTTTGGAATGCTGGAAGAGGCTCAAAAGTTTTGCGCGATACATTTTAAAAGCTCAGCTGTTGGGCTTTAAATGGTATAATATTTAAAAATAATATGAATATTGTCAATATATAATATGAATATTGCATAAATATTTCTTAGATACTTTTTAAATTTTTTAAATAATTTATACAATTAAAAGTTTGTTATTTTAAGCTAATATAAGTATTTGTATGCATTAAAGTTATCTTTAAATTCCTTTAAAATGTTTTTAGGATGTTATTTTACCATTTTTCCTTAATAAAATCACTTCAAATGAAGTTACACCCTGATGAAGACCATTATTCTGCATTTCTTGGACGCGTTCCCAAAGAATTCCTTCACATTGCATTTCTCGCGGGTTCTCGGTGCTAAGGAGTTTAACATACGACCATTTGATCATGCAGCACGCATGATAATTCCCATAAATATTTCGCCAGTGGATTACGTAAACATTTTGGGTTTCGGCCCGCTGTCTCTGGGATCTTTCTTCTGGATTGGCATGCACACTTCTTTTGTCTACGCTGCGGAATTCGAGGCGAGTCCCCGCGGGCGACACTCCCAATCCGAATCGCAATCGCAATCGCAAATCTCTTGGTCTCCGATCCAAGTTGGACTTCGTCTCCGTTTGATGGGCGGTTAAATAGTGGACGTCGCAAGACTAATGCCAGGCACCGTTGTGATTTCGAATATCGGTTCGTTTTGGACTTGGACAGATGTCAATTCTAAGCTCCCCTTGCCTGAATGACACGCTCCTTTGGTACACTGAAGAAAATGCGGGAACCATTTCTATGCATTAAAATAATGAAGTGAAGAAAATGGACAAAAGAATTAAATTAATAAAGATAATAAACTTAAAAAATACAATTTATTTATTTTTTATTACCTTACAATACATAAAAAATTTTACTTCAATATATAAAAAATTCCTAAATATTCGTTAAATGTAGAAATAATTTTAAAAATTAAATAAAGAATTAAAAATAATATTTATAGACATTTTTGATTATTATTATGAAGTCATTAAAATATTTTCATGAAGCCTACTTCCTTAATTTAATGTACTGAGTATAAAACTATATTTTAATTTTTGTTAAACTTGTCAAAAAAAAGTCCCAAACTATTTTATTAAAAGTGTGAGTCCTTTTAAAGCGTCTTAAAATATGAATCTGAATGTGATAACCAGGAAAACCTATTTATTTAAAACGAAAAATAATTATAAGTATTTTTCCCAGTGCATTGGTCTCTTTCTGTGTCTTATGTTGCCCGTGGGTGACATTGCTCCGGCAATTTACCTGGCAAGAGCATTTGCATTTTGACAAATTAACAATGCGCATACCTGTGGCACCACCAACAGCAAAAGGAAAAGCAACACAGCCACCCACACAGGTGATAGAAAACTTAATTGAATCCCCCTCTGGCTGGCGGTGTCTGTGCTGTGGCTGCGTTTGCCTGCCCGTCGAGCACATTCAATTGCTGACCTCAAAGAGATTCATTTGGCAGTTTGTTTGTCTTGCGCTTTTTGTGCCCCTTTTTTGGCGGAACGCTTTCTTCTCCGCCAGCCGTTACACGTTCGAATCACTCCGAGGCCGGCCGCATTTATCGAGCGTAATGAGCGCGCAGCCCCGCTACCCGCTCTCCACTCCGCACCCCTCAACCCCACTAAACCGCCCCTGGATCGGCGCGGATCGAGCCCCATTAACACACAAATCCAAAGCGTTTCAATTGCCCGCCGGAATCGATGTCGAAGTTGAAGTTGAAGTTTAAGTTTCAAGTGCGATTGAAATGGCGACTGCGTACGGCTTCTGGCCTTTGGCCTTTGGATCACATACCCTTATCGAGTGGGTACAATGATGATGGTATTCCATTTAACAAAATATTATAGGGCACATTACAAAAGGCAAGAACGTATTAAATTTATTGCGTGTTAAATTGCTATTAAATTAATATCTCTGATTAATTTTCATGCAAAATATTTATTGAATAAACAAATAATTTGACAGTCAATAATATTAGTTTTTAAAGAATAATACAAATACAATTATCAATTACTTTTTTGTGTATTAAAATCTACAAAAAAAAATTAGCTAATGTTACAAGTTTTTGATTTATTTCAACGAAGTAATAATTCTCCACCAATAAACTTTTTTAATCAGATAAAAAATATAAATTAATATAAAAATATAAAAATTATAAAAATATAAATTTCCAAGCAAACCAGAATTTTTTTTTTAAATCATAACAAGATTTTAAAAAGATTTACATCATAAAAATATATTGTTTAAATTACAAAATTAAAATTGTTACAGATTTTCCAGGGACTCATAAAATATTTAAAAATTCATAAAAACATTTTAAAAAAGATTTGCATTCTGAAAATATATAAAAATGTCATAACAATAATCATTTAAAATAATATTTAAGAAAAAATTAAACAATTTCCAGGGGCTCATAAAATGCTCTAAAAAAAAATATACCCCCTAAATTGCATAAAAACTAATATTTTAAATATAGGCTTTTCTTCTTGGCTAGGGTATCCCAGAGTATCTGCCGAGGTTCCGTTGCTTGCATTTTGGGGTTAATGCTAATGCCGCATCAATCAATGGCACGACCGCCAAATGCGCTACGACCGCTGACGATTTTATCGGTTCGACTTGGCCCGTTCGCAGTCGCATCTTAACGGCTCATTTTAATTTGAGCGCTGCGCACTTGACGCCATCAGACATTCGACGTTCGGCGTTTGGCTATGGAAATGCAATCCCGCTGGCGTCACATCGGCAGTTGGCCATTGGCAATAGGCAACAGGCAACAGGCATAGGCCGCCCATGGCCATGGCTACAGCTACAGCGACAGACATGTTGACAGCCGGCGTCGATTTATATGCGCAGCTTTTCCAAGCTCAGCTCACATTTTCCATTTTTCCAGGCGGCCAACGTGTCCCGCATGCCGAACCGAATGCGAATCCGTTGCTAAATTTACCCGTCAATTGCCGTTCGCGATGCCAATTGAAACCGGACCGGTAACTGCAGCTTAAGCTCCTGCAGCGGATTGCAGTCGCCGCTTGGCCACTTCACTCGATTAGGCCAATTTTGCAGGCGACTGAGGATGAAAAACCAATGATCGGGAATCCGAGGGATATGCCATTGAGTTGCAGCTTAAATGCTAAGAATATCTTCTAGCCAATGGCCTCGTAAATCCTTAAGTGTTAAAAAAATGGATAATATGCTACCAAGTAATGAAATTATTATTTGATTAATACAAAAAGTTCTATTAATTCCTAGGGAATAAATAAATAAGACCATTTTATTTTGGTTGAAAGTTCAGATTAGGGTTTTTGGTCATAACTCTGGTAAAAATAAATGTTAATGGTTCATGATTCATTCATATTGTGTTTTTTTTCACATTACATTTGTGTAGAAAAAATATTATTTTAGTGACTTATTATTGAATTTGCTTGGTTTTTATGATTTATTTTTTTAAAAATATTTTTATTAGAATTTTTAAGGTGAAAATGTACCATTAAGAACTAATGGTAAAAACAGGAATTATTTCTATATTTATGATAAAAATACTATTTTATTTTAGTTAAAAGTTCAGATTGGGGTCATTAATCATAATTCTGTTAAAAAAAAGTGTGAATGATTCATGATTCATTCATAATGTGTTTTTTCTCGCATTACTTTTAGTTAGAAAAAATATTATTTTATTGATTTAATTTTGAATTTTTTATTGAATGATTTTTAAAAATTATATTTTTTAAGAATA
Source organism: Drosophila mimetica (assembly GCA_037075245.1). Taxonomy (NCBI): domain Eukaryota; kingdom Metazoa; phylum Arthropoda; class Insecta; order Diptera; family Drosophilidae; genus Drosophila; species Drosophila mimetica. The sequence continues at coordinate 10,443,012 of JBAMCH010000005.1, forward strand.
TTATTATTAAGATTTCTAGGTGGAAACTTATCATTAGAAACTTATGGCGAAAACAGGAATTTTTTCATAAATTTCATCAAAAACTTCACTCTGAAGATCGTATTAAAAATAGAAGCATGTAAGGGGAAGAATACTTAAACTATGGATAATTCTCTCCGCAATTAATCTTATATCTTTCTTCAGTGTACCAGACCATTGACCAATTTCAACGCACAATCGCATCTCGTTTATAAGAGCGATCTTATGCAACCCAGAGATGCTTATCGCCCGCTCCTCATCTGAATTGTTAAATATCCCAGCCGCCCAGAGTTTATGATCGTTTTATGTATGAGAAATATTTGTGGCTTTGTTTTTGTTTTTGTTTGTGTTTTTCTGCTTTGGGTGCGGGATTGATAACCAAACTTTCGCATTTTTCGGATGCAAGTTTCCAGGGGCGGCCGGGATGGTGTTAACTAAGGGGCGTGGCTCGGATTGAATCATCAATGGCCGCGAAAGCATTTCACTTTCGCTGCTTGTCATCGCTCGTTCGTTCGGTCAATTTCTTTGGATCTTTTGGTTTTTTGGTTTTTTTTTCTCCCCCAGCTGCCGCAGTGCGACACAAAATTTCACTTTCTTTTGAGTCATCCTCGATGGACCTGCGGCTTCTTTATGACTCCATTTTACGTGGGCGACAACGATTGCAACATCCGCGGGGAAGACAATGGCCCGACTGTGTTCGCGTTTCATCATCATCAGCTGGCAACAATTAATGGGCATTATTGTCCGGGGCAGCAAGTTTATTTATTTGTTACAGTAGAAATTGTTAAGCAAATATTTTGCCTTGCCGCGAAAGCCCGAAAAATACAAAAAAAAAAAACCTGTCGTGAAATTCGAGAAAATTGTTGTGCTTGTGTTTGTATTTGCACAGCCGATGTTTTCGTTTTCATTATTTCCAAGGGTCATGGGCGGGAAGGGGAGAGGCGCGGTGAGGGGGGCATATATCACCATGACTCAAAAGCAGCCAACTTTCTTCCATTCGCTCCTCGATTCTGGCAAAGACCCCTCGGTTTCTCAGTCTCTCAGTCACGTTCCTTGGCCTGCCCTGAATTGCTCAGAGTTCATTTGCCGCAATTTTTGTGGCCATTTTTGTTGGCTTTTGTTTTTTTTTTGTTGTTAACTTGGCTTGGACTTGGAACAACAACACGCCGGACGCCTTTATCATCGAGTGTCCGTCAGCCTGTGCACAGAAATCATAATTCGCTAATAAATTTCCATTTCCATGTCGCGTTGCGTTGTCTTGGCAGGTTGAGCGTTTGCACCGAGTGAAAGTTACCCCGAATCCTCCTCGAAAATTCCCCCCGTCGGTTGACCTCCTTAAACGCGCCCTGAAAGGCAGGCATTCCACCAAAAATACTTGTGCGTAATTTAAAAAATAAACGTGGAAATGAAGAGCTGAACTTGTGGAAGACAAGCCAAACAGAAGAAACAGTCTGAATGAATCATTTGTTGTGTTTTTTATGTTACAAATTTAATTTGTATTTAGTTTAACTGTTAAATAAGTTTTTTATATATATATATTTCATACTCAATATTTTAAAAACATTTATATACCATTTTTTTAAGATTATTTTATTCCAGAAAAAGTTAAGAATACTAAATTAATCATTTGTATTGTATATATTTTTATATTAAATATTTTTTATTAATATTTATTCTTAATACAAATTTGGATTTAAGTTAAAAAATTAAAATAAAATATAATATATATAATTTATAATATTTTTTTTATTATCATAATTTTTTTTGATTATCTTAACATTTTTAAACATTTTTTTGTAAAATTATTTTGTTTTGGAAATAGTTAAAAATTATTAAATAATTTTTTTGTAATATTTAGTTTTATTTTTAACTAATACCCCAGAGTTTTTCAAACGTAAGCTTTTGCACACACACATTTTGGAATTTTCGGCGCAAACGAAAACGAAAGACTTAGGCCACAAACTCGAAAAGCAATTGAGGCAGAATGCCAAAGAGACTAATCTAATTACCCGAAATCTCCAGCCCCCAACCACTTCCGCTTAGCTCGACTCGGCGGACTTAAACTTTAACTACGAATTTCACTCTCGTTTTCTGCTTAGAAAAGACTGCGACTCATAAACTTGTTTCTGTGAAGCGCGGCGAGAGGAGCAAAAGAGAGATGCCCGCAAGTATAATTTCACTTTTATTAAGTAATTTCAGCGTGTGTATGGCTGGCAACCGCAAAGAGTGACACTTGTCAATGGCAGATCACCGAGATAGTCATGCAGATACTTGGATACTTGGCAACTAAATGGCAAGAGGAAAGCACGCGGCAAATGAAACCATTAGGAAAGCAATCGGGTAAATGCTAAATGCATGACAGTCGCATTACGACTCTTATTGTTGCCAGTGTTCTCCAGATTTTCAGATTTTTAGATTTCGAGATGCATGTGTGCTGATAGCACACAACTGCCGCCGAGAACGAAACTTTCTGGGCTGCACATTTGGCACACAAACCATGGACATTTCACTGCCATTAAACGCGGCCAATGATAGCGATCAGTCGAGAGCAGCATAAATGAGCCAATTTCAGGCTACACTAGATTTCTGTGTCTCATTTGGCTGGCAGAACGTACCTTCGCATCTTTGAATCTACCAACCCAATCCGTGGGGCGGCGGGTCACATCAAAGTCGACTCTTGATTTTCCAACACTTTCTCTCGCCTTTCTCGAATCAAAGTTCTGCCTGCTGGGTTGGACACATAAAACATTTCTCAGTGTCCGTTGACAAGCCATTAATTGGATGTGAAACTATTAAAAATTATGTTTACTGCTGATGATAAATATTCCTAATTCCTCTCTTTTAACTTGGATATAAATCATTTCTGAACGGCCATTCAAACTATAACAAATTGTATTTATTATTGGAAATAAAATGGATTTTGAATTTAAACTTCACTGTTTAACAGTTAATTCTAACTGAAAACCTCTTAAAAATGAGAGTATAAAATGTAAAGTTATTTATTTTATTTTGTATTTATTATCGTCGATAAAATTTCAAAATAAATTTTATTTTTCATGTTTTTTTAGTTACCTAAAATTTGCATAAAGATAATAAAGCCTGATAAATAAACAAACAAAAATTGCAAGGTAAAAACAAAAATCTGCATATTCATTTCCATTAAATAAAAAAATAATATTTAATTTAAAACATATTTAATTGCTTTATCTAGTTTTAAAATATTTAAATCGAGGTAGTAAAAATTAGAAACAAATAAAAAAAAAAAATTTTATATTTAAATCAAAGTCAAACATTTTTAAATTTTTATAATTTTAAATTTACTTTACCCTGTACCAAATGTACCATTTTTAAATGCAATATAATTTTAAATTCAACACTTTTAAATGTACTATAATTTTTTATTTAACATTTTTATATTTAAAATAAATAAAAACCGCAATGAATAAGAAACCTACCGAAAAAATATTTAAAAAATATACAAAATCTTTGATTTTACTTCGCTTTCTTATCCGTGCCTAAATTATAGTTACTATCATTCCCAAAATACCCAAAATATGTATTAATTTTAATCATAATTAAGCATTTCCACTGCCATCTATTGCAATCAAGTAACCGCAACAATTGAGCGAACCTTTAATTGTGTTTTGCCATCTCTAAATAGTTGGCAGCTTTCGGTGTCATAAGACATAGGGTGTCATGGCAAAATTTGCGTTTTCCATTTAGCTGCCAACTTGGCTATTTTCTCACGCATTTGTCACGGGGTTTTTCTTCGTCTGTTTTTCCCCATCCTCTCTTTTAATGAGTGGGTCATCAACGCTGACAGTTTTGGCCAGGCTGTAAATTATATTAACTGCATTTCGCACACGCTCTTGCACAATTTTCATTTTCGTTTTCATTTTCTTAGATTTCTCAGCTCGATTGCATCTTAGCCTTAGCTTTTTGGCTGACTTATGATTTTGGGGGGTAACAAAATATGGCTTATATAAATAGGTGCAGAAATTATCCTGCAGGTTGTGGGCCAGATTTACCTTTCCCAAGCCCCCGGCTAACTTTCCCCCCAAATATTTGCCTGAAACGAAAGGGCAAACGAACTTCGTTTGTCTCGTTTCTTATTTCTTGTTTCGCTTTTATTGATTTTTTGAACGATAAGCGTTGCAGTTGCAGTTGGCTTTTGGCCGCTGTCATTGTTTTGTTTGGTTTTTCCCGTTCCCAGCCGTGTTTTTCTTCTTATTTATACATTTTTTGGCCAATTGACACATCCCGATTGTCAGCTGGCTGGCTGACCTTGTGGCAGCTTTCACGATATCGCAACTGCTGCTGCTGCTGCTAGTTGCCGCTGGCATGTTGCAGGTTGCTGCCGTCGGGTTGCAGGTTGCTGCTGGCGTGGCTGCCTGCGTTGCGATGCGGAAATGTGCGGCTGCCGCCGAATCCAAGCCCCGATTTTGGCTGTTAGCTGCACTGGCTGCACTTTCAGGCCAATCGTCACACGTCTCGATTCGCTGACAACCTGCAATCCTCGCAGCAGCAGCAGCAGCAACAGCAACTGCAGCTAATCATAACTCCAGTCAATTTAGCAACCAGCGACAAGTGCTTTTTTCGCCGCGATTCTGGCTGTTGTGCAGTAACTTTCTCCCGACCTCGTTTAGTTCGCCGGCGATTCCGATTCCAATTCCTAAAATAAATTATTGACACAGAAATTGCTGTTGCCTTGTTTTCGATTTTGTTTTTTGTCTCAGATCTGCACGGGAAAAAAATTCATACGCTAAACTGTGTATCTAAATTACTAGAAAAATATGAGGTTAAATTGTATTTTATTATTAAATATTTAATTGTAATTTTAATATATCAAATAAAGAATATTAAAAAAATATCTAAAAAATTTAAAAAAAACAATTGAGATATAAAAACTAAAATTGTAATTTTTAGAAGGCATTCACTTGACATTTTTATGAACAAATAATTAAACATTATATTTATCTTTTCAATTTAATATATATCTAAAGTTTTTAATGTATCAAATAAAGAATTTTATTAAAATATTTCAAGAATAAAAAACTAAAACTAAATAAATTAAATAAAAACTAACCTAAAACTATGGAATAAAAAACTAAAACTAGATAAATTAAATAAAAAACTAAAATTTATATCTACAGTACTATAATTCCATATAAAAAATAATTTAATTTTTAACTTTAATAAAAGAATAAACAACTTAAACAAAACCAAATAAAGTTTTAATACTTAAAAGGCATTCATTATACATTTAATAAAAATTAATTTAGTATTATACTGCATTAAACTCTTCAATAGATTTAAATATGTTCCTAAATATAAACTTTTCACGGTGCCTTTTGATATGGGCGTCTATTGACCCGCTGAATCATAAGCAGTTCAAGCAGAAGCGCCCGAATTGAATACTTTTGTAGAAACTTTTCGGCAAAGCCATATTCATAAGTGGCCGGCCCAGAAGTTTATTTGCATATTCCGCTCCCCTCCCCGAAGGCCCGAAGAACCAAACCACTCGGCTTGGAATGCGTTAATTGGCCAGGCGGGCAGCCAACTGAGCAAACAGTTAGCCCTGTGCGAGCCGCGTTCTTTGGCTCCGGTCTTTGGTCTTTCACTCGAGGTCTTCGCCGGGTCTTCTGCCCCGGTCTTCTATGGTGCTTCTTCAGGTCTTCCCCAGGTGCTGCCAGCCAATAATTCACCTGCCGCTGATGGGCAACGCTTAGCAGCCTAACGAGGCGTTACTCTGCTCTGGCCAACAACAAAAGCACTTGACACCTGCCCATCGGGTGAAGGGATGGGGTTGAGAATGGGCATGGGTTGGTGGGGGAGGCGGATTCGGAATCGGACGATCGAAAGTGAGACCCACATAGCCATTGAATGGGCAGGGCCATAAAAGAATTTTGAGAATCCACAAACGAAATTGATACGCACAAGCACTTTGCTCCGTCGAGTGGGGGGTCTTCTCTCAATTGGGCATGAAAGTTGCTCGTTTGCTTTTGGCATGGGGAAATCAGAAAGTTTGGCCAAAGAGTGCATAGATGCAAAATGTAATATAATAGGTATTTTTCTCAAGTATTTTTCATTAGAAATTAATTATAGAAATTATAAAGTCAGGAATAAAATTTATATAATAATAATCATTTTCTAAATAAAATAAATTATGTACAGAGTTTTGTACAATAAAAATATATAAATATTGTAATACAATTTTAGATACTTTTCTCAACATATTTTCTTAGGAACTAATATAAGTTATAGAGTCTATAACATAATTCAATTAATTTTCTGTTTGTATAAAAATTTTTACAGCAGTTTGTTATTATATATAATCTTCGGTACAATATAAAAATCCCAAAAACTAATTTTAAAAATAATATTTATTAACTTAATTTTTTTTATTATTATTAAAATATCTAATAAATGTTAAAGTTTAAAACTAAGTTATGTACCTATAGAATTTTAAGCGGCAGTTAGTTGTTAAATATATATTTTTAAGTTTAATATAAAAAAAACAAGAATTAATTTTGAAAATACATTGAACTACAAATATTATTAAAAATTTAACAAAATTAAAATTTTTACAATTATATGGTCATCCATTCAATTTCGTCTTGTTTACAGTACTCATCGGCACTAAACGTTCCGACTTCTCTTCATTAAATTATCATTATCAAAATGAAAGTTTGAGCTCGGTTTCTTCTTCGCTCGTTTGTTAGTGCGTGCGATGGGCAATGGGCACGTAACTGCTGGCCATCAATAAAATTGTCAAATTGGCAAAAATGGAAAAGAAAAACAGGGAAGAGAAGAGAAGTCGTGCATAGAATGCGCAAATGAGAAATTTGAACTTTTATTTCGCGTGGGTGTGAGTGGGGAGCAATTAAATGCAAATTTCTCTGGCTGCCATCGCTGGTCATTTCCCTCTGTCCCATGTTCGCCCCTCTTTCCTCCCTCTCCCCCTTCGACCTTTCTTCGTTCTCCGGCAGAATCGAAAGACTCAGGCAACGAACTCGAATGATTAGGGCCAGTCGCAGGTCGCCCGGATCAGCCAACAGTGTGTGCTAATGCCACAAATTATTGTTTTCCAGGCAGATGAAACATGTCATCTCGGTGGCATTTTTTCGCTGCCCTGGCTGTTGCTCCAAATGAGCTGCGGTTGCTCCATTAAGGTGACACAATCAACAACGCTAACTCTGTCCAGGGCGACCTGATCCACTTGAGACTCCAGCAGACAGTGGAGTCTACTTGTGCACTTAAACTTATTGTTTCTGTGATTTATATAATTTTTAGGGGATTTTGCTATTAGATAAAATATTGTTTTGATTCTAGTTAAATAAAACAACAAAATTATTACATGAAAAAAAGGTTTTAAAATTAATTTTTTAAACTTTTACAAGTTTTTTCTTTTTCATAAAAAAATTAATTGAAGCAATTAAAAAATATATCATTATTATTTTCTAAATTTTCTTCTTACACTATTAAAATAGATAAAAAACACTGTTTTATAATTTGAATTGAAAATAGATTTAAAACTTGTTTTATTTTGTCAAAATGTAAAGTATAGTTTTAATAAAATATTTTTTCAAGCAAATGAAAGCAAATAATTGCCCTATTTTTGTTTTGTTAAATAATTAAAATTCTTTATTTACTTCCAATATTCTTTATAATTTCTCCCACTATTATTTCATTATTTTGTTTTAATTTATAATAATTTCTCTGAGTGTAAGGCAGCTGCCCTCTCTCTGCCTATGTCAATTGCTTTGTTTTTCCTTTGGTTATTTTCTTTCTGTTTTTGCAATGTTTATTGTTGCTACTGTCACACAGTCGCCGCTGGTTGTTGCTTGTTGGTGGTGCAGCGGCGGTGGTGGTGGCGGTGGCGATGCTGCTACTGCTGGTGGTGCCTTATGCCTTATGTAAGCTCTGAATTCTCTTGGCTCCGCTCTGGACATCCACTTCTGCGGTTGCATTCATCATCGTCATTAGTGTCCAAAAATGAAATGATTGCAAATATCAAAAACGCAACAAAAGAGCACTCCACTTGTCAGTGGAGCAAGTCGTGGTGCAGCTTGGGTGGGTGGTTGGTTGGCTGCTACGTTGATTTGGTGGCTCATGTTGGCATAGACAAAAGACAAGAGCTTTACTTTCGCTTCATGTCAGACACTCACACACACATTTCACTGAGGCGATTGCCTGCCGCGGTTTTGCAATCCCAGGAAGGGGCGGATTAACCTATCCCTTGCACTGGCCATCGCCGCCCAAATGCACTCACTTTCTGTGGGCGCCCATTGCGCAATCATAACCATGTGCACTTGCCTCACAGCCACCCCCCCTAGCCTCCCTGTACAGTCAGCCCTCCCTTAGAGAGCCCCCTGTTGCCGCCGCTTAAAACCGAAAAGTGTTTTGCAATCCACCAACTCAAACTATCAGAAAACCACAAATGGGGAAAAGTGGAAAAGCGGATGTTAACCAACGTTTAATGCTTGCGAAAATTACAAAGTCATTTTAATTTAAGGTTTGTTTACAAAATGTAATTATAAATTATGGAGAAGTGGTATTTATTAAATATACCTTAAGTATCTTCAGATTAGATCATAACCTTATGTTCCTTTAATTTTATAAATATTTATCAACCTTCTTAAAATGTATCAATATTTTCAATCTTTTCTAAGTCTACAAATAAATCTTAAAATAAATATAAATGATTTCTTAAAACATTATAAAAATATTTTTAATACACCTTCAACATCTTCATGCATTTTTATGGCTAAAAAATCTAAAAATATATAACTAAAATAAATATAAAACGTTTCTTGAATTATTTTACAATTATTTATAGTCTAAAAACTATTATAAACCGTATTATAAATTTTAAATTAAATATAGTGAGTTTTTTTGTGATTTTTTAAATTTAGCTAAAATGTATATTTATTTGTAATTACATTGTCTAATTACTTTATCTGAGCGAAATGTGCCTCTGACTTTCATTATCTAAAATCAAACCCACCATTCATTAATATCGACAGCCAATCGGAATTAATCTTCGTTTTTTCCTAATCAAAATCACATCAGAGCTTTCGGTTTTTGGGCCGTGATCTGAACTAGTTTCATGTAGATTTTCGAGCTGAAAAACGGGAAAACAAATGCTTCGAACTGGAGCACAGTTGTCCAAGATGATTTGGCTGCGGGGGCAAAGCCTAAGGTTGATTTGCTCGCTGGCGAGAAAGGGGGGCAAAAATACGTGTAAAACTGGAAGGGAAGGGAATGGCCCATGGGCAACGGCGGCAGCGACTCAGAACATTAATCTCTCGCTGGAGTCTCGGCTGGAAATTAAAAATAATAAAGCACTAAATGGAAAATGAAGCGAGGCTGCGGAGGAATGGGTTCGGATGGGGATGGAATGGGTGGCCATGGAATTGGATGGGCAGGGAGCAACTTCAGATGCAGCAATTCGCTCTGCTTGGCTGCGTCCTAGATTCTCCCATTCCCAGTCTCGATCACCGTTTTCCCAGCTTTTCCCCGAACTTGTTGCGTGTGCCTGCCTGCCTCAGTTGATTTCCTTGTTGTGCTGTGGTCACTCCACACTAACCACTGGCCACCAGTCACTAGCCACTAGTCGCTGGTGGGCGTCGCACGAGGAGGAGGCGGAGGAGCCAACAGCACGTGGCTATGTAGCTAGTAATGGCACTGAAAAAAATATTTTGGATATTATACAATACTATTTTTAGTGCTAACCTTATAAAAAATAAACGCTTCAAATTCATTTTATAAAACATTAGATAAACATTAGATAAAACATAACATCATTAAAAAAATATATTAACGTCAAAAGCACGCATTAAGTTAATGTTAATAAAATTTAAAATACACCGATAACAACCAGTTATAAAATTATTAAAAATATTTTACATTCCTATATTTTAATTTTTGATTTTTTTTAAGTAATACTATTTAGTTTTAACATCATAAAAACACAAAAACCTTAAAAGTACTCATAAAATAATTGTTATTAAATTTAACTTTATAATTCAAGCAGTTATAATTTCAAAAAAAATTCTTTAGCTACCAATATTTTACATTTTTTATATAAACAAATATTTTCTGAATTTATTTATTAATTCAAAAATGATTCCGCTTAAATTTGTTTTATCTAAGTGCATTTACTGGCTGTACTTGCCGCTGCCTGGTCAAGCAAGCGGAACTATGGGCGGCTGAAGAGCCGAAGACGAGGCTTCAAGACCAAGCCCATCGAGCATCCACATCCACATCCACATCCATATTCGCTATATACTATATCCACATCCACATCCCAGATGCACCACCAGGCAGCCACTTGCACCAGCGATTTTCTAATTAAATGTTGCCACAAGCCAACTGCCTGTTTTGATTTTGCTGTTAGCTAACCGGAGGGAAAAGAGAGATGTTTGGCAAGATCGAACATGGATCAATCCGTGAACCCGACGCTTTGACATGGCCGAAAAATTTCAGCTGGCCCCCGAGGCAATCAATGCGACACAAATGCCAGCTTCTTCGTCGCGTGGAAAATGAGGCAATCAAACGCTGGCCGGAAAAGTGCGAAAATGCGCAAAAATGGAACGGGAAAAATAAAATAACATATTTTGGTATTGTATTTTTGTTACAAATTTTTTCTCCTAAAAATAAAATAAAAAATCAAGTAAAAAAATAAATTAATATATTTGGTATTCTATAATTTTTGTCAAAATTATTTGTTCTCCTAAAAATATTAAATAAAAATAAAAGAATTTATTTTGGTATTACATTTTTGTTATTATTTTTTTTTAATTTTTTGTTCTCCTAAAAAAAATCATTAAATAATTAATAGTATTCATTTAAATAGTATTATTATTTTAATATTATTATTTTTCATTATTAAATTATATACTTTATGTATTTTATATTTTTTGTGTACTCCATACATCCAATTAATCCTACTTTTCTATTAAATTATCTTTATTTTGGAGTTAGTTATTATTTTACACTCAATCTCTAGTAATAGTGTTATTTCATAAAAATATTTGTTTTTGCATCTCGTGTTGTGTTATTTAAATTTGATCTACTTCACCTCATCTATCCAGATGATCTTTATCTACGCGATCCACTTTATCTGTTCCATATAGCGCCACATCAATCGCTTTTCGCCCGGAGCACCCGACTGCCAGTGGTCACGCCAGTGGTCTTCTCCAGTTTCCAGTTTCCAGATCGTGTGGAATGCTCGACTGCACTTTGCTCGCAACCCAATTCGGTGTCACATGCTCCCCGATCGATTCTCGATCTTGGCCAGTTCGCCAGCTCACGATGATCATTAGCATAAGTCTGGAGCGTTTTGCATTTGGCCCACATGTGTCACACACATAAAAAGAGCGACGCGAAGTGTGTGCGTTGGCCGGACATTAAGAAATGGGGAGAGGAGAGAACTAAAAAGCAGAACTGGGATGCTGCAGTGCATCCATGAATCTGGCTTTTCTGCTCGCTGCTCCAATTTCCTGACCATTTGGCTTACTTACCGCCGGTTCGTGTGGCATGCAAATGCAGCATTGTGCAACGTCGGCTGTCCAGTGTTCAATTTCCAGCCAAGTCGGTTCTACGCTGTCCAGTTCCAGGTGCACTGCTCCAGCAGGTTACCAAGACCAGATCCATCGAGGAATTCTTCTAAATTGGTCCACTCACTCACACACAAGCGTAGGAACGTAGAAATGGTGGAGGAAAGAACGGTGCACTGGGGCAAAATGTCATCGCAAATCTTCATCTAGTTTTTAGTTACATTTTTATCCGCCTTGCGTTTTTCTTAAATTTAAATTTATATATTTTTTATTTAAACCCTCAGTCTTTCTACTCTTTGTTTTTACTTTTTACTATATTATATAACGGTTTTCTAAATAATATTATATTTAAGGTTTTAGTGTTTAAAAAAATATAATAAAATAAAAAAACGCGATTAAAATAACAAAATTTCAATAGTTTTGTCAGTCAATAGTATAATAATTTTTTAAATGATTATTAAGCATATACAAATTTTTTCAAAAACAAAAAAATCCCAAAGAACTATAATCACGTAATAAGAGATCAATATTTTTATTAGTTAATAGTTTAATAATTTTTTGTATGTTTATTAAGACTTTAGTGTTTAAAATACAATTAAAATAATAAAATATCAATATTTTGATCAGTCAATCGTTTCTCGGTAACCTAGTGGTAAATATATGATAATTAATAGTTTAGTGCTTTAAAATGCTTATAAAAGTGTTTATAAAAACAGAAAGATCCCCAAAAAGTACAATTCAAATATTAAAATATCAATATTTTTTATATAATTTTTCTTTATTCCAAAACTATTAAAAGATAATACAAATAAACTTTTATACATTATATCAAAATGTTACTGTTTAATGTCTTTAAGTTTGAGTTCCCCAAAAAAGAGTGGGGAATAGATAAACGGAGAGCTATTTTCTTTGATTTTTTCTTGGTGCTCCGTTACAGTTGCATAACCTGTATTAGTTGTTATTACCGTTTTGGAGATGATGGCCCGAGAACCGATTGGCTTGGCCATTGATCAGCGGGCCCTGAATTCTTGGCCAGCTCAGTGGATTGTTGCCGGGGGAAGGGGGGTTTTGGCAGTTGGCACTTGCCAAAAGCGCAGCAAGTGCTCACGCATGCAACTGCTTTGGCGTCGACCGAGGCAGAGGCCTCGGCAGCGACGCCGACCGCGGCAGAGACAGGTAAGACCAGGTAGCTTACAAGACGCATGGCGCGACGTCTCCAACTTTCAGTTGCTTTCGAGCTGCACAAGGCGACGGTTTAAGTTTTTGGCGCTTGCTGGGTGAAAACCGCTAGAGAGAGACTGTCTCCGTAGAGAGCCCACAAGAGAGAGAGACGGCGAGAGAGAGCGAAAAGTGAAAGACCGAGAAACCAAAGGCAGCGAAGAATTCTTCGTGCGCGCTCGCCGACTTCGAATAACTTCAGTCGCCCTGCAGAATTCCCAGCGATCGGTTCGTGCAGCGGATTATCGCGCGTCGCGAATCGTTAGAAATATATTTTTGAATATTTTTTTTCAAGTTCGGTGCTCACGTGCAGTGTGATCTTTGATTTTTTTTTTTGGTTTGGTTTATCCAGTATCGAACCACCCTCCCCCCAAAACTTCCTGGCATGTCGTGGCAGCAGATCAAAAAACAATCCGAAACTCGTGCCAAGTGCTAAAATCCCCAGGAAGTTCACAAGTGTACTACAAAAGCTGATAGCAAAGTCCAGCAAAAAATAAACCCCAAATAAACCAAATAAAAAACCAAGAAAAAATAAATAAGAAAATCCAAATAGAATAAAACTAAAAACTTAAATAAACGGACGGAGAGCGAGAGAGCAACAATGCACCGCACGCAGCAGTCGCTGCCTCTGCCGCTGCCCCTGCTGGCGTTGGCGCTGGCGTCGGCGCTGGCTTTTGCGCAGGCGCAGAATATAGGTGAGTGTGTCAAGCGAAAGACGAAAACAAGAAAGAAGTGCTGCGAAAGGTGCCAGAACGAACGGCAGATGCCCTGTGCTTCAAAGCAGATCCCTCCAGGGATCATTGAAGACTTTTCTGTATAGACCGTTTATTTGGGAGAATTCTTCGTCAGAAACAATATCCAAAAGCTTTGGAAACTTTTATCATTGGGATTGGCATTTCTGTTTAAATTCTGAATTCTTGAAAACAAAATTGTTATAGCAAATAACACAAAAGATATTAGGAATCACGTTTTAAAAATACTTATAATCAAATGACTTAGGCAACGAACTTTTTTTATTTTATCAGAAACATAAAATAGCAATATCTGTATAGATGCTAAAAAAAATTTGTTTTAATATTACGACTGTTTCAAATAATTAGTAAAAATAATATAACTTATTTTTAAAAAATATAATAAAATATTAATACTGATTTATTTAGAAATATTACTTAAATCTGTTTTTTTAAACGTAGAGAAATTTGATAAGAAAAATTCTTTTTTATTCTAAATGCTTCTTTTAGGAAGAATCTCAACCAAATCTTAGTAAATTTAGTTATAAGCTTTTTTCAAGTAACACTTTTGGCACGGCACATTTAGAGCGCTGTTCACTAAGAAAACACCTTCAGAAAACGCATTTAGCGGCAGCCTTGACATGTGGGAACTTCAACTTTTAGGGCGGTTAGTTTTTAACACAAGATCATTTGCATAAATTATGAAAGCTTAATTAGCTGGGACTTAGCTTTGAAATCATTCAGAAAATCTTCCGACCCACAGACAATGCCATTCATCAGTGTGATTCCGACTGAAAGGCATTTAATTTATTTATTTTGCCACTAAATGGATAAGACAAATATTTTAGAGTTGCATCCAAAGCGAATATTCCCCACTATATAGGGTATATACGACTGAAAAACCGCACCAACGGCACTCGGAGCCAAAGCAAACAAATTTTCTCTCGTTCTCGTTTGTTGTGGATCCCACTTGTTGCTGTCGCTCGGCTTCTTCTTCTTCCTCTTTCTCCGCCGCTTGCTGTTTGCCCATTTTCATCACCCATATTTCTTTTTTTTCGTGTGTGTGCAGTGCGCACCTCAAAAAAAAACACCGATTCTCCCATTCTGTTTTATTTTTTCACATTTAATTTTTTATTTTGTTTTTGCATACATTTTTTTCGGCTGATTGTTGCTTTTTTTGATTTCCGGTTCTGGTTCGAAACACAAAGCGTCGTTTTATAATTTGTATTATTTTTAATTCGGCTGTGTTTGCATTTTTCCCACGTTAATAAACGGGCGTCCAGGCAGTCGGCCAACTGGACTGTTGGCCATATATTCCAGTTCCACTCCCAGTCCACTTTTGGGTTCCAGTTCCAGTTTTTTTTTTTTGCTGTAGCGGCGAGTCAAGTGCTCTCTGCCGCCGGTTAATTGTTTCGTGGGATATGCGACAAATGGGAAGGGGGAAGGGGGGCCGCAAGGGGGCGTGCCACTCGGGCATTTGCCAGGAAACGGATGTTTGTTTGGGTCAGCAAACAATCGGCGACGAGCGAAGGCAGGCGAACCCGAATGTGGCACACCAAAGACTTGGGCAACCAACTTGCCACATGCACGTGGCAAGTGCACTGCAAAGAATTCTTTGTCTTTTATGGGTTGGAATTTCTGTTTATGGATAATAAAGTAATTTTTTTCCGAATTTTTAAGTCAATCCGTTCAGCGTAAGTTTAGCCACATACCTTTTTTTGGGGGAAACTTTTATATATTAATTTAATACATAATAAATAAGGTTTAATCGGAAGTTTTGGAATAGAACTTTAATATAAATTTCTATAATTGAAATATTTAATAATAAATGCAGGAATAATCTCTAAAATCAAAAGACTTAGGCAACAAACTTGCTTGTTACAAAAGACTGAGGCAACAAACTTTTTCCTTAGCCACAAAAGACTTAGGCAACAAACTCGAAGGTAGGATCTACGAAAAAATAAAGGAACTAAATATAATAATATTTTTAATATTTTTAAAATAACTTTAATACTAAAATAAAACAGTAAATATTTTTTAGAAAAGAAAAGAAACTTACTCGCATCAACAAAGTATCAATAAATTTTTTTTTCTGGGTCACACAAGGGAAAACACCTGTCACCATTACTTGTATTCAGTTACCTGTAACATATCGAATTGCAGCCAAGAACCTAATTTTTTCTGTAAGAAAAAGTGGCAGTCATAAAGGCAGCGACTTTTACTCATTACTTTTACCACTTGCAGCGGTGGAAAATCTTGTAAATTAACTTAAATTAATCACACACAAAGGCAGAACATACAGAAACTGAAATTAAAAGAAAATTTATGATCTGCGCCAGAGCCATTCCACAATAAAAGCGACAACAATTGCAGCTGCTGCTTGTTGTCCGCAGAGAAAGAAAACCAGAGAAAAAAAGCACATGGTGCTGTACAAATCTGTAATGTTGGGAAAGTTTTATATATATATATGTATATATCTGCCTGCTTTCCTTCGTATTGTTGACAAAAAGAAAAGTAAAAGTGGCAGGCAAAGATGGCGAATCGCTGGCTGGGATGATCGAGCACATGCCCAACATCTAATGGCCAAAACGTAATACGAAGAGGCATGGAGATGGGTATGGGCTTAGAGATGGGGATGGGCATGCATGACCACCAGCTCATCATAATCATCATCAGCGGCAGATGCGGAAGCTCGGCGCCCGCTTAATTGCAATGCGAAACTCCGTAGTATCGTACCTTTTGTAACTTTTGCTTGTAGATACCTGAAACGATACCTCATCTGCCGATTGCAGTTGCAGTTTGCCGCTCGCTGCTCGCTGCTCGCTGCTCGCTGCTCACGCTGCACAATGAACCGCAGCAATTTGTTTGCTTGAAAGGGTGGTGCACGCATGCCTGCCTCCTTTTATATTTCTTATATCTTTCCTTGCGGTGCTTGCGGTCGCCGCGTTTTTGCATAATACCTGGCCTCTTGCCACAAGGAAGTAGGAAGCTTTTCGTGGGCTGGAAAAACCAGCAATGTGCGTGGGACAGACGACAGACCTTCGTCGTTTTCACTTTCAACTGCCACTCATTAAGCGCTCCCGATAATAATGATGATGTTGCTCATGCGGGTGACACTGCCTGCCAATACAAAAAAAATAAATACTTAGTTACAAAAGTCCAACTTGAGCATGTTCGACTTCACCTATTTACGCAACTTTTTCGGCTTTGTTTATATATTTTTTAAGGTTTTTTTCTTGTTTTGTTTGGAATTTGTTTTTAATTTTTTCGTGGCACGTAGGTGGACTGCGCGTGGGGGGCGGCGTAATTTCAGGGGGCTGGGCATTGCGCAAAAGCTGTCAATGGCCTTGCCAGGCACTCATGCACTCGATATGTAAATCATCGCCATCGCCATGAGTGACGAGCAGCAAAAGCAAGTCGCGGCAATGACAAGAAACTGAACTCATTTGGACTGCGGATTTACTGGGGAATTGTGAACGAAAGGTCTCGAAAATTCCTATAGCAACTGGAAATATTCCATCCTTCACGAACAATTTTTACCTTTATTCCATTCAACATTTTACCTAGCAAAGATAATAATTTTCTAAATATAAAATTAAAGAAAAATTAAAAATAAATTGTTATACTTAAAAATATTATTTTATTAATTATAAAACACAATTTAATTTCTGTTTATAAAAATAAATATAATTTTAAACTTATTTTATTTAACATTATGCCATGCAAAGATTATAATTTTAAAAATGAAAAAAAATTCTGGAAAAATTAAAACAGCTTAAACGAAATGAAAAAATGGAATATGTAAAATTTTTACAGCAATTTAATATATACCTATCATAAAAATAAAAATACTCTTATTTTATTTAACATTTTACAAATTTTAAATATATAAAACTAAAATTAAATTTGTTTATATCTTTTTTTTTATATTTAAAGAAGAAATGGAATGGTTTAAATTATATATTTATTAATTTTTAACTATAAATTAAAGTTTAAAACAACCAATTCTTTTTCTTCTCATTTAATCTAAACAAATATTACTCAGAGCTTAAACTTTCATTCTTATTATATTTTCTCGCCATAAATACCGCTCTGTGACACATGATATATGCATGCGAAAACTTACACCTAAGCTGCTTTAATGAGATGTCTCTGCCCAAATGATTTCATGCCGAAAGCTGGCGAAGAATTGACGAGGCGAAGGAGTGTCTCTGTCATTATCCGCACTGATCTGATCTCATCGCAACTCATCCCCAGACGGGGGCCATAGATCTCCAAGCTGTCGTTATTGTCGTTTGACTGGAAGATTGCGGCATAAATTTCAATCAGTTTCGATGCCATTCAGCTTTTTACACATTTTTTTTTTGTATTTTTTTGTGGGCTGGGCATCGCCCCACTGCGATTCTCAGGCGTCGCAGTATCGCTTTTAATTGCCACAAACATAAATGGCATACTGCAGTTAAATATTTTTCATTTTCATATATAGTATCTTGATCGCCCAGCGACAACAAGCAACTTTCGCGTTTTGTTTGCTGGCCGCCGCGATGGTCGTGTGTGAAATTTTAATGTCGCAGTGAAATGCTCGAAAAGTGAAACTAACGTCTAATAAATAAATGAAATTGTTTGCTATTAGCAGCGCATTTAAATGCCACCAAGAAAGCGGCGGCGAAAGAGAAACATGGTGAATAAATACAGAAAAAAACAACAGAGCTGGGGAAAAATGTTGGACAGAATTTATGCGCGTTTTTTTCTGCTGCTTTTCTTCTTTTATTTATTTTCTGTTAATTTAATTAATTGTAATATATGTACAAGTGCAATGGTGCCGTTGTGGCCACTGCAAATTGGCCAGCAACGTGATTCACGACAATCCAATGCCAGTGCAAAGGCAAACGATTGAAATTGTTATTAATAATTGCTTTGTTAATAACTTTAAACGCCGCTCGCAGTCGAGTTGCGTTTCGTCACTGGCCCAAAAAGACGGTTGCAAATTGCCATCGAGCGAAAAGTATGAAAACGATCGTGAAATAGTGACTCGAGAGTGATTGATAATTTGGCGCAGCGGAGCACAGCTGTCGTTAATTATCGATCGATTGCACTGATCGAGGTCCCAAGTGTGAAAAGTTAACCAAGGTGTAGCTAAGCGATTTCACGAGAGACTACTGTTTTTTGGGGTTTTTTTCCGATTAATTGGGGGTAAAGAAATTGCAGATTATTCATTTAGATTGCGATAACTTAATTTTATTAATTACTAAAGGTTTCTTAACTTTTTCGAGATTTTTAAAATTAAAAAATATCTATCAATATCTATCATCTATACAACACCGATAAAAAATATTCATAGAAACTCAACTATTTTTTAATTTTTATTTTTTTAATACATTAAATGAAATATTTATCACAAGATTTATTTTGGAACTATAAAAAAAATTAAACTAATTTAAATAATATTTACAGTTTTTACTTTCTAGTATATTTTCATAAGATATACTTTTTCAATCAAATCATAAACCACACACCTTCATTTTTATCGATGCCTGTGAATCATGTTGCCTGGCACTGGATTTTGTGTACTTCTGCATTTTCCCTGCGCCTTTTTAATATTTTAGCCATAACGATAACACTTATAATAACAATGGCCATAACAATAACCATAGATTATGATGGGGGGCCGGCTACCTAATTGCGGACATCGGACATGGATGTGGCTGTGGATGTGGCAGGCAACGCATGGAAATTGCAATTTGCTCAGCGCAGTTGTACTTTATGGTTGCCGTTGTTGCTGCTGAAGTTGCTTTTGTTCCGCTTGCACGCTGAATGGAGAGGCGATGGCGCCATCTTCATCATGATCACCATGCTCATGATAGTGGATGATCATGATGATGAGGGGCAGGTTCAATGACTGCCTCGCTGCTGCTGCTTCTCTGGGCAATCGGAAGTGCAGCATCGGCTCAGCCGCAGGATGAGTTGGCAGTTTCGCAGCTGCGGCCAATCAATAAGCGAGCAGTGGCAGCAACAGCAAACAGTTATGTCTTGTGGCAACTTGCTACACCTGATTCCAGATTCCAGATCCCCCAGATCCCCTAGATCCCCCGAATATCCCATCTTTTGATGTCGTAACTGCCCGCAACTAGCGGTAAAATTATTCAAATCGAATTCCAAAGCTAGAAAATATCGATTTTATTATCAACACCGCAGCACCGTGGCCACAAAAATGTCTGAAGTGAAAATATTTTATGACAAAACTGCGGTCTCCTTTTTTTTCTCTCTTCTTGGTATTTCCATACAGCCGGCTTTAATTTCCTTTCGTATTGGGGCCAAGCTTTGATTTGTGGCTGCCCATTTGCATAGCGAAGAGTTGACAAAAGTCCAAAAAAGTACCAGAGAAAGGCCCAGAAAAAAAAAGAACCGAAATTGAAGAAGAACAGCCAACAAATTCTCGCCTTTGTGTTCCCCTTTCTTATGCAAATTGCCCTGTAAACTGTTGTTTCTTATTCTATTTCTATTTCCATTACCATTTCTCCTCTATTTTCTGTTGGCCAACTACTACTGGTGCTTGGAAGCGGTCTGACCATAAGATTAACCCCAGCAGTTGTCCACTTTTGGTGGCCGAACGACGACACAAGCCCAAAACAAAAACAGAAAAATATACAAAAATACAGAAAAATAGAGAAAAAAAGGCACATAAAACCAAAGTGGGGGCAATCTTCGCATAGCATTGAGAATGTTCACAGCCAAAGCAAATTAGGCACAAAACCAAAAGGCGATGCAAAAGCCGCAGAAATTAGCAACTGCAATGAGAACGCATCTGAAATGCGGTACAGTGGGCACCGGCTAAGTGCCGCCGCTTGCCATCCGCCCCACTGCAATCACTCACTGTGAAGTCTTGACTGTGGCACGAGCTGAAAAGCGGCGATGTTGCTGCTGCTGCTGCAGGTGTTTTGCAGCTGCCAAACACACACACACACAAGCATTCTAACTTAAACTGCATTTGGGCCGCAGTGACCCAGTTTGCAAGACAGCACAGTGGAACATTCGACCAAATTCTCTCAATTTTTTTTTATTAAAAAAAGTATAATTTTAAATTTAAAACATTTTAATATTGTGTTCGTAAACTTTTTTATAAATTTATTATTTTACAAATTGAATTTTTTTTTGTTATATAAGTTCAATTAAAATTTGTAAAATGATTCATATTTTTTATGTTAATTTAAATTAAAAAAAAGAAATATTTACGTTTGAACTTAAAAAACAATAAAACAAAAATGTAAGAAATAAAGTGCTTATAAAAATGTTTCATTAAAAAAATTTTTTTTGTTATAAATTTATTTTAAAATTAAACACTGATATTTAGATAATTTTAAACTATATTAAATGTGGTAAAATTGTATAAAATATGGCATTTTGTATATTTTAATATTAAAATATAGTTGAAGTATCTTTTCTAAAAAATTTGTGATAAATAGGCATGAGTTCCAGTTGCGTAGGTTGTCATCCCGTAATAATCGCATGTCGAAGAAGACAATTATTTCTCTCCGTGCAGCAGAGAGAAGGACAACGCAGCAACTGGGCTGATGATGTTGCTTTAGCGCTTGCACATTGATTTGCTGGCCGGTGCCCGGAATGCGGTCAACTGGCAAACGGCAAAGACGGCTTACAGCTTCCAGATTCTATCAGCTAGCATCTGGATTCTAGAGTCTACAGTCTAAGAGTCCAGCATCGTCGGTCAATGTCGTCGATTGGCTTGTTGGCTTGCGCCGATGGTCCGCTGACGATTGCCGTTGCTTGGCCTTGCTTTGGAAGCGGCAATCAAGCGTTTCCTTTGCGGCAAAAGTGCCGCAAAATCATATCGAACCTGTTATAGAGCTTCGAACTTAGGGAAACCGAGGGGGTGTCGCCGGGTGCGAGATGCTGCCTCCAGTTGCCAACGGAATGGAATGGAATGGATGCTGTCATTGTCGAAGAGAGGCGAAGACTGCCAGCAGCAATTCTTCTGGTTCTTCTACTGCTGCCGCTGCTGCTGCTGTTGTTCTTCTTGTTGTTTTACGTAACTGTTTACGCTTGAAATTTATTGTTGCCGTGCGTACCGTTACATAAAAGAGGCGGCAGAAGAGGAGGGGGGGAAGCCATCGCAGGCATGTTTATTTAATACGCTTAGCAGCTCTTAGCCAGCCAACTAGCTCACAGACGTTCTTTGATGTCTCATTTAATGCGCATGATGGGCAATTTTTATGCGCAATTAATTCCAAAAGGCAAGAACGAACGGCTGGCGAGGAATACCAAGAGCCAAGGGCAGTCGCCCGGACAGCGGCACTGCAGAAAAAAAACAGAACTATTAAAAATATGATTACATTGCCAATTTTTGTTAACAAAAATAAAAAATAATTATTTTTATAATTTTTAAGATTTAAATAAATGGGTTAATAAACACTTTACACCAAATATATATTTTTTAAATATTTAAATCTATTAAATAAATATTAAAAATAATTTTAATGGCTTCAAAGTCATTTCAAAATAAATTCTTTTTAAAAAAAAACCTAAACAAAACAATTAAACACAGATTTTGAATGGAAATTAAACTTTGCACTTCATAAATGTACAATCCCTTGTGATAATTATTATATTTAAAGAATAACTGCCATTATGAGCTTCATTTTTCACAGTGTACTGGCACGGGTGACTTTATTAATTTGTTGCTTTCGCAACTAGGTTGAACAAACTTTGAAACTCGCACCTAAGAAGCCGACATTTAATTGTTCTTAATTCCCGTAGTTAACCCAAAAAAAGGGGTCCAATAAATAAAGCTCACTTTTCGCTCAGTGTGTGGGCGCATTGATACCCAAGAGAGATCCTCTGGCGGAAGTTCAAATCAAAAGACTTAGGCAACGAACTTGCAGCTTGCACAAGTTTCGTCTGGCCAGGCGCATCCGCCAACAAAAGCAACAACAGCAACAATGGCCGCATTGCGCAAACCGAGTCACTTGCGAAATCCATTCGATGTTCTCCGTCTCCGACTCCGGTGTTTGTGTGCGATTTTAACGAGGTTCTACTAATTTGGCTTACCAAAAAAAATCAAAAAAAAAAAAAAAAAAAGAAGAAACCAAAAAGAGCAGCACCAAAAAACCAAGTTAAGTGGGTCAAGAGACGAGAAGAGCAGAAGCTGCGTGAGAGCGCTTCATTCCAGCGCCAATTTATGTAAATCCAAAACCAATCAGCGGCCAAAGCCGCTCCACCCCTCTCCCTCCGCCTGGATGACGATCATCATCATCATTAGATTATGGCCATTATGACAGAGGGGGACTAACGGTTTTGGGGCCGCTTTTCGACCAAAACTCCCGCCGTTTGGGTGAATGGAAAGAAAATTTCTTTTTTTTTTTGGTAGTTAGTTTATTTGTATTTTTGGGTAGGGAAAAGCCGCTATCGCAATTGGGCCATCGGGTGCGGAAGGCGGTGGCAGCACTTGCACTTTCCGCCCGAAAAACTAAAAACACGGCAAGATATTCACATCGAGATCAGCAGATCAGCAGCAGCGGAATAATCGACGAAGCGTAGGCGCTTGGCAATCAGCGCATGACGTCCCAGAACTGCACTCACTGCAGAAAACCTTTAGCCGGATTTTGGGCCACAAATTAAAACCGTTTGATATGAAATGGGATTAATTCTACCTTAATTCATATCAATATATAGCTGATATGATTAATGTCAAATTTATGATTCAAACATATCAATTTGATATTTTATCATATCAGTTTTTAATTTATATTTTGTCAAGGTGACTGTAAACGCCATTCTTTTTGAACCACTCAGTATAAAAGTTATAGGCAAAAAATGAATTGTTCGCCACATAGATGGCGCCACTTACAAGCGACTGCTTGGTTTGCACTGCTTGCGACTGCTTGCTTTAGTTGAGTAACGAGTATTTGATAATCGGGGCACTCGACTATAGCACTCCCTCTTGTTTCCTGTGTAGTTGGGTTTTTCGGGATCTTAAGTCTGCGATCTTTCTCCACTGACTAATTAGCCCTTGGGGGTCAAGAGAGACGTCCCCAAATGGGCTGACCAAATGAAGAAAAATCCCTGCATTTAAAATGAAATTAGCCGACATACGCAAATTGCGGTGTGGAATGTGGCATATGGAAAACATAAGCAAAATGGCATAAAATGGAAAATGCAGACTGGGGAATGCATGTTGGGCCTGGGACCGAACCCCACATATAAGTGCGGGGTCACCATTAGCCCCTCCTCCGGGAACAACTTTCTACGCAGCGATTGCAGGTTCAGCTGCACTTAAAGCCGCTGAATCGCATTAATTGAGGTTTTACTCAAGCGGAAACGGTGGACCATTCACACTTGCCACTCCGATTCGAAGCCAGTATTTTGCATATAAATAAAGGCAGACTCATACAATGTATAGACCATTTAAAGTCGTAACCTTTTTTTCTAGTCAAAACAAATTCTCTATCTAAATAAATAAATAAATTGAGGAAATAAATTGGGCAATTAAATATTTAGCAAGTTATTTCTTATTTGTTCATTTTATTTTATTAATATATTTTTTAAATTAATATTTAAAACTATTTTTTTAAATGCTATTTTTGCTATATTGCTATAAAAAGTACGCTGAAAAAAACAATATTAACAATTTCAAAATTTGTCAATTTTTTTTTATTTATATGTATTTTTTAAATTGGTAAATATAATATTTTAAAATATTAAAAAATACTTTTAGGTACCAATGTTTAAAGCCATTACACCTTTAATTTTTTTTTTAACTATTTATTATTTTTATTTGTTTTACTTGTAGCATTTGTTTTTTTTTATTAATGAACAAAATCTTTCAACTTCCATTTTAGCTGAAAAATATCTCTTCCTTTTCACTGACCACAGAAACCCCAAATTAATTCCCGCTTTCGTTTTTTTTTTTTGTTGAATTTGTATTTTATTTTCTGCTGGCACTGCTACTCAATAATTTTTTCTCTTCATTCAATTCTCTTTTAATTTGTTTCTTTTTTTTCGGTGAACTGTGCAAACAATTTCGATTTTGGTGCTACACACTCTTTCCCCCGCAAAACAACAAAACGAGCCAGAAAAGCCAGAAAGAAAAAAAAAAGAGCAAAGGCAATCAAAGAAAAGGCGTTGATGGGTAATTTGTTACAAGAGCAACAACGGCAACAACGGACCATGTCCGAAACTAGTTGCAAGTTATAACGGTTATTATGCTTATAATGATTATTAGATGATTTTGATCCGCGCCAAGACGCGCACAATGAATATTCCGTTTCGACTTCCATAATGCTGAATGTTTGGATGTTGCTGCTGTAGTTGCTTGTTGTACAAATTGCTGCTGTTGTTTTGTCAATGGTAGCGTGCTTTTTGTATTGTATATATATATATATATGTATACCCACTTTTTTGTATGAGCTGCCTGTGTATGCTGGGTGTACCGGGTATCACTTTCACTAAGTTCGCGCACATAGAAAGCAAATGAAAGCAACGCAAACGGCAATGGCAACAAGTTGCTGTCTGCCTTTGCACTTTAAGGTATTAGCTCCCACTCGGGAGAAAAAGCACAGGTCCCAAAAAAAAAAAAAAAAACGAAAAAAAAATTGTATGGCTACGAACTCGGAGCCACATTGTCATGCATGGCCGACTGGGCAACCTTTTGGGTTTGGGTTTGGGTTTCTTCTTCAGTTTTTCTTGGGCTTCGACGCACAGCGTGGGAGTCGTCATTAAAGTTAGGGTAACTGTTACTTGAGATCTAAAACTGAACCGAAACTGAAACCGAAACCAAAATTGAAAATGAAAATGCCTCATGAACTTGATTTCTTAATTTGCGTTTGCCCTGCATGACAAATGACTCGCCTAAAAGTTGCCTTTTGTTAATTTCAATTTGCCCGAACTAATTTGATTTGTGCTCCTCAGCGGGGGGGTGTCTTTATATCTTTCTTTCTGTACCTAATGCCTGCTTTTTTGAGTGAATTGGAGTGGCTAAGAGAGCGTTTGATGATGAGTTGGCTGAGCAGAAGAAACCGTTATGATGAAATTGCACTGGCATTGGCATCGGGGAATCGGGGAATCGGAATCCGAATCGAGATTGTATAAGAAGCTGCAATGTGTAGCAACAACTGGGCAAGACGTGTTTTTTGTATCCATGCTGCAGCTGCTTGGAAAGTTGCACTGTTGCTGGTTGCTAGTTGCTGGTTGCTAGTTGCCTGTTGGTCAAATGATGTTGCAGTTATTCGACCATTTATGGCATGCCTCACTGCCGCCTCACTGACTGCCTTCTGCCAACTGGGCCCCTCATCTCGATTATTATGCAAAGTCGCACTTGGCCAGAAGAACAATTTCCAGCCGAGGGGATGAATCAAACTCATGACATTGGATGGTTAGCTGGATAGTCCGATAATCTGAGCCTGGGAACTGCTCAATTGAATAACTAATCATACAACGGCAGCAACACATTTGATTATTGCACACGGCTGGCTCGCATTTTTGCATAGAGATAGACACACTCGCTACAAGCGGCAGCTACAACTAAATTGATGGCTGTTTTTTTGCTCTGTTGTGGCCATTTTCTCACGCTTTGCATTGACAACAACAGCAGCTGAAACAGAAAAAAAAAACACAACAAACAAAAGCAACGACAACTACAACTTCAGCAGTCGAGAACATTTTGCAATCTGCGAATGCCAGAGATTTTTCGCCAGGCGTCGAGTGGAGTGACCAAACTGGAACGGAACTTGCTTAATTGTCAATCAAACGGTGGGGAACATACCACCGACAAAGCAGCCAAGGAAAATAGGAAAAACACACATAATATTCGAAAATACCTTAGATTTTTGATTGGAAATTAAAGGCAATCATAACAGGAATTATTATCTGCCAGTTGGATCCTTACAATTCATATATCTGTTCTTTTTATTAGAATAAATAATAAATAATAATAATACAAGTTATATGTTCATTTGGAATTTATTTCGTTACTGAAATTATGATTTATTTTTTTTATTTCGTTACTTCAATTATTTTTATTTTTTATTTCATTACTTGAAATTTTTTTTTTTATTATTATTTTTTTTTTATTTTCTTGCTTGAATTTGTATTTTTTAATTCCCTTTTTTATTAGATTTTCGAGATGCCTTAGTTGTTATAAAGGTTATTTATTTATTATTTATTATTTTTTATTAGTAGATATTTTAGATTTTCTTTTTTTTTAGATTTTTTTAATTAATGCAAAATCATTACAATTCATTAGAAAATGTTTTACGCTCTCCCATTCAATATTCAATCATCGAATTTAATTGAAACCATAAATCTATTCAATCAGTTCTCGACTCTCTTTCATTTTCTAAATTCAATTAAATAATATTCAATCATTCAGTCTTTCCCCACACCGACTAGAACCCTAGAATCAATATTGTTTCATGCCCTGCGTCCGACTTAATCAACATTTAATCGAACCTTTGGTGGGGAATTAAATTGATAAATGATCGGGGGAATATCTGGGCAACTCAATTCGCTGAGAACCCGAGAATCTGAGAACCCCATCGAAACCTAATTGGGAAATCAATCACACAAATCAAAAAAATGATTTGCTCGCTTTGGGGCAGTGTTGGCTGGCGATGAGAAGCATATCTCCCCATTATTGATGGCCATATAATCTAATATTTGCCCCATTCTCAATTCTTGCAGATGCCGGCAGTTGCAGCTTTCCGGGATCGCCGGCGCACAGCAGCGTGGTCTTCTCGAGTGCGAATCTCACCCAGGGCACGGTGGCCTCCTACAGCTGCGAGCGCGGCTTCGAGCTCCTCGGACCGGCGAGACGCGTCTGCGACAAGGGGCAGTGGGTGCCCGAGGGCATTCCGTTCTGCGGTAAGCAACTCACAGCACACAACACACTAAAAAAACACAAAACAAAAGACTGCGGACACGAACTTGCCTTGCCTTGCCGTTCGTCAACTCAATTAGCGCCTCAGAGGCGACTTCGATTCCAAATCGGACTGGGAACTACTTTCACCGCCACGAAATTTGAAGCGTTCTCAAAATATATGCACACAGAAAAAAAACGTAGTTTCTTCAGAAATCATAATAATATTTCGTATTAAAAATTAAATTAAAAAATAAAACATTTAAAATTCATAATTTAAAATATATCAACACGGAAAAAATTGTTCCTATTAGACCAAAGCTATAAGAAATCATTATTTCATATTTAAAATATTATATCAAAAATAAAATTAATTTTAACAAGCAAATATTTAAAATTGGCAATAGAAAAATAAAAAAAAAAAAACTGAGTATCTTCTATGCTAAAACGAAAGGAAATCATAAATTCGTATTAAAAAATTATATTTACATTTTTTTTTAAATTTTTTTTTAAATCAAGGTTAGAATTAAAAATTAATAGATTCAAATTAAATTATAAATTAAATTTCAGAAAACAGTGCAAAAGAACCTAGATTTTCTGCCTGTGCACGCTGTCCGCGGCGAAAGAGAGCAAATGGCATTCCGATTGAATGCAAAGTTGTTAACCAAAAGCGAAACATGATTAACAAAACGCGCAAAATTGGGCTAAAATCCAATGCGTGTGTGTTTGTCCGCGGAGAAAGGGGGAGGAGAGAGAAGAAAGAGGGAACTGCGAAGAAAGACGGCGGTCCGAAGAGAGGCCGCGAGGTGGGAAGAATTCAACAATTGCCGCGCTCGACCAGATTGACCCACTTTTCTGCGACTACAAACGCCAAAGCCAGCAGACACGAAAAAACTCTAAATAGAAAAAAGAGTAAAACGTGTCGCGGGCACGAAAATAAATAAATATTCTAAATGAATTCCCCACGAGACATGCACTTCCGTGGGCCAGGCGCAAACAAAAACACATGATTGACACAACCAGAGCGGCTGGCAAATGGTTTTCCAATCAATGAATACCGGAATTTGTTGAATGAACTGAATTGATCGATTGGGGGGCGTAAAATAATTCTGAAAAAGAAAAAAAGAAGGCGGCACTTGAACGATCCATCAAACTTTCGACGGGCTCTTTGTTTTGATCTTACGAACTGGGAGATCTCGTCGATAAGTCGATCGAATGAGACAGTAGTAGGTGTTGATGCGCGTTGATAAAGCCTGGGAATCTCTGGAGAGCTTAGGAAATTACCTGGGAAATGGGGAATTAATGGATGTTTTGGGAGGTCAGCGGAAAACCTTTGAGATTCAAATTATTAAAGCATGATTTTCAAATTAAATGAAAATATTTTCCACGGTATCCGAAAAAAAAATTAAATGGAAATTATCTTTATTTTTTTAATAATAGCACTTAAAATCCAATGAATTTCTAGACTAAAAGTAAAATCATTCCAAGTTCCAAATAAATAAAAAGTTTTTAGGATTTAATTTGAATTTATTAGATTTTTAAAATTTTTTGAATGAATTTGTATACTGAAAGTAAAATCAAATAAAGTTCAAATTAAATGAAAATATTTTCCACAGATCCCAAAAAAAAATTACATTTATATCGTTCGATTTTTTTTAATAAGGATTATTAGAAAGCATTTAAAATTCCAAGAATTTGTATACCAAAAATCAAATCAAGTAGAAAATTATGATTTCCACTGCAGGCCGACCCAATTAGTTTTTAATTGTTTTGCTTTGTGTGAATCCATTAATATTCCTTGAAAATTCCTTGACCCGCTCTCAATCGAATCGTGGGATTTATGGACCTGCAGATGCATGGCTGCTGTTTTAGACCCTCGAATGCCCCGCTGTCTTCGCTGATTGCAAGTTGATGACGTTTGAAAATGAAAGAAATTAAATGAAAAGAAAAGGAAAACAAAGCCGAGATTACCGACCTGAAAACTCGCTGTTCGATCTGTAGGCCAAGTTTTTGGAATTTGAGTTAGAGTTCGGACTCGAATTCGACGTGACACAGCAGGCGATGGGGAATTAATTAAAAGCAATTAAAAGGCATTTGTCACACCGGCAACACCTGCTGCTACACCGAGAGAAATTGGGCGGGGGCTTGGCGAGTGAGGCGAGTGAGTAAAGTTAGAAAGCCGCCGTTTGCCGTTTCCAAGCCGCTGAGTTTAAGACTCTGAAAACTGAAAACTCCAACCCAAACCCAAGCACAAACACAAACCCGTCTTATCCGACAGATGCATCTGATTAATGAATCCCAATGCCGCAGAAGTGCGTGGCGAGCGATGTAATTAAGCCCGGCCAGGTGAGCAAGTAAAAGTTGAGCCGACGTTAAATTTCACTTTTGCTTTTTGCCCGGCCAAAAACGAAAAAACTCCGTGGCCAACAAAAACAAAGAAAAAAGACAATGGTTTCGGGCCAGAACGAAGGAAGGTCTCTTGACAAATTCGCCAGGCCAGGCAGAACATTGTTGGGCATTTTGTAGCTGGCTTTGTTATGTCTTCTTTTTGGCTTTGGTTTTGGCCACAAACCGTGTCAGGGCCCGCGGCCAATTAGCCGGGCCTTGGGCCCACTCTGGGAACTCTTGGAAGTCTTAAAACTCTTGGCACTCCGTCACTCGGACCCACTGAATCCAACTCCAACTCTGGCAAACAAACTGATCTTCATCGCCGCATTGCGCCTTGAATTCCCAAATAATTACCAGTGACCCTTATCTCGGCACTTAGCATTTGGAAAACAACTTTATATATTATACCAGCTACTTAAGAACTCAAGAACTTAAAGGGAAATTTTAACTGAAAATCGATATAAAATAATATTTAGATATTTATTTATTATATTTATTTTATATTTAGTATAACTAAATTCAATTATTTGTCTGCATAAAAGGTATATAAATATTTAATACAATATTTTTTCTTTTGCATTAAATTTATTATTTATCTGCATAAAATATACGCATCTGTTAAAATATATGCTTTATTTTTGATTATAATATATGATATAATATAAAAATGATGTTCTGGAATTGTAAAGATTTTCCGGATCTAGAGTTTTTTGTTCTTCAACCATACATTTTTTTTAGACATTTTTTGAAAGATTTATAGAGATTTATTTATTATAGATTTTTTTAGGATGTTCTGAAAAGGAAACAATTTTCAGGATCTATAGATCTTTGTTCTTTAAGCATAAATTCTTTAATGGAGATTTTCCGCAAATTTAAGAACAGTTTTCTAGTATCAAGAAAATGTTTCTTATATGAAGGAAAATGTTTATAATCCAATTGTGTTGTAGAATATAAACTCTCTAGAATGGTTTTCTAAATTATTTAAACAAAACAGAAATTAGAGTAAATATATTAGGCTTATTATAAAAAATTTGGGCCTTGAAGTTTGATGTATTTAAACCGCATTAGTCTTTTAAATCACCAAAATCACTCAATATTATTATATTATATTAGATTTTATTATATTATGTTATCTTTCTTTACAGTCCTGAATGTGGCCGCTGGCAAGGCGCCCATGCAGATCTCTACCGATGGCGCCGGTGCTCCGCAAAAGGCCATCGATGGCTCCACGTCCGCCTTCTTCACCCCGGAAACCTGCTCCCTGACGAAGGCGGAGCGATCCCCCTGGTGGTATGTCAACCTCCTGGAGCCCTACATGGTCCAGCTGGTGCGCCTGGACTTTGGCAAATCCTGCTGCGGTGAGTTTAAGACTATAATATAATATTATATCATTCTAGAAAGTAAAATATAAATTCTTAAATATTGAAAAAATACAATTTTAAATTTAGAAAAAATTTTAAAAATATTTTTTGGCATTTAATGGATTCCTTAAACTAAAAAAACTTAACATTATAATAATTAAACCTAATAAAATGAGTAACTGGTAAAGAAAAGCTTACAAATATATTCAAACTTTTTTTGTAAATAATTTTCAAGCTAAAATACGTGTTAAAATCCCAAACAAAAAAATACCCGAATAGAAAATGGAAAGTGAGTGAATAAAATATTGCAATAAAGAGCGCTTTATTCCCTTTTTTGTGCTGCCATAATTTCGTGGTCGTAAATGGCGCTTAGCCCGTGGTAATCCTCGAGCAAATTGATTAAATTGAGCAACTCTTTCGCTTTTATTAAGTCGCTGCCGTCGCTGCAACCGCTGACGGCCCAACCCTAAACCTGTCGCAAAACATATAGTTGGGCGATAAAGCCGAATAATAGACCTGCTTGGACCGCATTCTGTGTGCGGACGAAACTCTCTCGCCCGTTGGACAGTTCAATGCCCCGTTTTCCCAGGCTACCAGGCCAACAGGCTTTCAGTCGTTCAGTCTGTTCGCCAGCAAAATGGTAAAATGGCAAATGCTGCACGATCTTCGCCCGCAAAACTCAAGTCTTTGTTTTAAAAAAAGGGTTGCCGAAAGATCGGCGGCAAAGCAAACAACTGCCAGCCAGTTTTCCCTAATGCTTTCACTTGCCAGCAACCTAAAGTCCCCCCATCTCCATCTCCATTTCCATTTCCATCGCCATCTCCTCGGATCTTCGAATCGGCGGCTGGTTATGTGATTTTCGTGCGGCTCTGGCGACGACAGCGAAGACTTCCACTTCGACTTCGATGGCCTCCGTCTCCATCTCCGTCTCCGATTCGAGATTCGAGAGCCAAGAAACCCAGACCCAGTGAGTCAGTGCAGCCCGAAATTTATGATTACTTTCACTTGGCTGAAGCTCCAGCTGAAGCTGAAGCTGAAGTTGAAGCCGAAGTTGAAACTGAAGCTCAGACCAAAAGCAAACCAAACTGAGCTGCGCTGAACTGAACTGAACTGAACCCGCCTGACCCGCTGACAGACAAAGCCATAATAACAACAATAATGACAACAGGAATACCAATAGAAATAGCTGGGGATGCTGCTGTGCACTGCGAGAAATTAGCCAGCATAATACAAATATTTCCTAATCACGGCCACCTTATTATTATTTTAAAATTAAAATAAATTTCAAGTATTTCAATATTAAAAAATTACTTCTTTCATTTGAATGCTAATACTTACTGAATAAAATTTCCAAATTTCTGCCAAAATTTCCTGAAAAATTTGTTATTTTATAAAATTAACAAATAATTGTTAAAGTTAATTTTGGAAAAAAGAAATCATAAAATACCGATAAAATCCTTTAAAATAATTCCTTTTTTTTTAATATTTGGCATATTTTAAAATCTACTTTCATTAAATTAAAAAACTAAAAAAATATATAAGTAAATTATATTAATAGTAAAACCAATTTTCCAATAACTTGTTATATGTAAAAATTTAAAATTGTTCTAATTAATTTTAAAAACTTTGAATACGAAAGATATTTCCTTTGAATTACGAAAAATATTTACTTTCGTTAAATTAAATTACCCAAAAAATATATAAATAAATGGTAACGCACCTCATTTAAAATACCAACTAAATACATTAAAAAAAATGTCTTGAGCTTTGAAATATTTTTGCAAGTAATAATAATTTACTTTAATAATATTTTAAATATTTTAAAAGTAGCAAGTTATTTATTTATTTGATTTTAGAAATCTAAATTCTTCCGAAAAAGGTTTACTTTTTAAAATTAAATAAATGAAATGATATACAAATAAATAAAATAAATTGTAACCATATTTAGCACGCTCAAAATGCGAATTAAATTCTTAAAAATAGTTCCTTGAGTTTTGAAATATTTTATATATAATTAAATAAATGAAATGATATACAAATAAATAAAATAAATTGTAACCATATTTAGCACGTTTAAAATGCGAATTTAATTCTTAAAAATAATTCCTTGAGTTTTGAAATATTTTATATATAACATACCTGTGACATCCAACTGATTCCACACACATTTTCCGCTTTGCAGGCAACAAGCCGGCCACCATTGTGGTGCGCGTGGGCAACAACCGCCCTGATCTGGGCACGAATCCGATCTGCAACCGCTTCACGGGTCTCCTGGAGGCCGGCCAGCCGCTCTTCCTGCCCTGCAACCCCCCCATGCCGGGTGCCTTTGTGAGCGTCCACCTGGAGAACAGCACCCCCAATCCGCTGTCCATCTGCGAGGCGTTCGTCTACACGGATCAGGCGCTGCCCATCGAACGGTGTCCCACGTTCCGCGATCAGCCGCCTGGTGCGTTGGCCTCGTACAACGGCAAGTGCTACATCTTCTACAACCGCCAGCCGCTGAACTTCCTGGACGCCCTCTCCTTCTGCCGCTCGCGCGGCGGCACTTTGATCAGCGAGAGCAACCCGGCGCTGCAGGGCTTCATCAGCTGGGAGCTGTGGCGTCGCCATCGCAGCGACGTCAGTTCGCAGTACTGGATGGGAGCGGTACGCGATGGCAGCGATCGCAGCAGCTGGAAGTGGGTGAATGGCGATGAGTTGACCGTCTCCTTCTGGAGTCATCCGGGTGGCGATGAGGACTGCGCCCGGTTCGATGGCTCGAAGGGCTGGCTGTGGAGCGACACCAACTGCAACACGCTGCTGAACTTCATCTGCCAGCATCAGCCGAAGACCTGCGGACGGCCGGAGCAGCCGCCCAACTCGACGATGGTGGCGCTCAACGGATTCGAGGTGGGCGCCCAGATCAAGTACAGCTGCGATGCCAACCACCTGCTGGTGGGTCCTGCGACGAGGACCTGTCTGGAGACGGGCTTCTACAACGAGTTCCCGCCCGTGTGCAAGTGTGAGTATCCGTAATCTTTAGAGATTTGCAGGCAAAGTGTTGGAAAGACTTTTTTAGGCACTTAGTTGTCGAAGTTAAGGATCACAAATCATCGCTATTTCACTAGTGAATAGACACGTGGTGCTTTTTTTATGCACTGGGAGAGTGATTGTAGCTTTTTTATGCACTTCTTCACAGAGAGAGAGGTATTCACTGCATACAAAAAGCACAAAGTGCTTTTTTAGGCGCTCATTCACTGTTCTTTCATCACCTTAATTTCGTAAAGAGAGAGATTGTGAGAGAGAGAGGGGGTTGGCGACGGAGTCGATTGTGCTATTTCAGCGCTTGTGCTGAAGTCGGGAACTGTAGGGTTTATACACATATCTTTTTTACCATGCAATTATAGTGAAATCGATATTGTATATTGTAATTTATTCGATTTCTCTCTCTCTCTCTTTCTCTGACATTATCTGACTTCGAAAAAGAGTGGAAGAAGCCATATGGCGACTTAAGCTACGTGAGTGGGAGCGAGAAAGAAGCATTCGAAATTCGAACTTTACCTCTTGAGATATTTGAGATGTTTAAATTAAGTTAAAAGTGATGTGGGATAATCTCAAATCGATCATCATTTCATATCAAGTTTTGTTTTGGTGTAGATATATTTTAGTGTCAAGTGATTCTAATAGTGGCGTATCCAAAATTTTAGATGTAATATTTGGTCACATAATTTTTGAATACCACATTTCCTTCCTACTTTTTACCAAAGTGGGGGGGATTTAGCACATATATCACCCCCGTGAATCCGCGATTCTAAACGATGTAGCAGCCTTAGAAATATCTATTCACTCATCGGGCTAAAGTTTTTTTTTTTATGTGCTGTAAAGACTGGTACTATTTATATTATTATCAGGATTATTATTACAAAAGTCTGTCTTTTTATCGTTTACAACATATTCCACAATTAGTGATCCCCAAGATACAGTTATTAATGGCTATTCCATATCAACAGATATCGAATGCGGTTTGCCGGCCAGCATTGCCCATGGATCCTACGGCCTGCTGAACAACACGGTGGGCTACTTGAGCCTGGTGAAGTATTCCTGCGAGGAGGGTTACGAGATGATTGGACGCGCCCTGCTCACCTGCGACTTCGATGAGCGCTGGAATGGACCGCCGCCTCGCTGCGAGAGTGAGTATCTCTATTCATAGGATGTTAATCCCCCGAAGGTTTACTAATCCAAAACTTTACTATCCCCAGTTGTGGAGTGCGACACGCTGCCTGGTAATTACTACAACACCATCATCCATGCTCCCAATGGCACGTACTACGGATCCAAGGCGGAGATCAGCTGTCCGCCCGGCTATCGCATGGAGGGACCGCGGGTGCTCAGCTGCTTGGCCAGCGGCCAGTGGAGCAGCGCCTTGCCGCGCTGCATCAAGCTGGAGCCCTCCACACAGGCAACGGCCGCGCCCACAGTGGTGGTGCCGCCCTCGTCGGTGGCCACCCCGCCGCCCTTCCGGCCCAAGGTCGTCGTTAGCTCGACGACCAGCCGCACCCCCTACCGCCCACCGGTGGTCTCCACCGCCAGCAGCGGCATCAGCGGCAGCTCCACCAGCACAGTGGGCACGTATCCCAGTCTCAGTCCCACGCAGGTGGAGATCAACGGCGAATGTGAGTAGAGTGCCAAGTAGGGGGGGCTATCATGGGATCTTCTGGGGTCAATCTTTACAAATTGCCAAAGCTTAACTTTACTAGAGTTGCATGCAAAGTAGCTGCTTAGGAATTCCATTTCTTGAATTTAATTACTTTAAAAAGTCACAGAAAATTATGTTATGAAAACAGAATTTTAGTTACAAATTATTCAGGTTTTCATTTAATTATGTCACCTTTAATTTAAAAACTATTTTCGAAGGTTTTTTTATTTTTTTTTATATATAAATTTAATTTAGGTTTCTTAAGTGACCTAACTTATATTTTATTTGCTTATATAAATAAACTATAAAAATATGTTTAGAATACCTACTTATTAAATATTATTTATTTGTTGTATTAAAAAATTCCAAATGATTTATAAAATGCATGCAATATGAATTCCGAATTTAGTAATATTAGTTTTTTACATTTTGTAATTTTTTTGTAATTATTATCATTTTTATTATATTTATAGACTTTTAAGTCTTTTTAAGTCCTAAAAATTTTATAAAATGGACAATATTTTTTAATTAGTCCACTTTGAAAGAGTAATTTTTTTAAATACCTTTTTTTTTTTTTTTTTTAATATCACTTAAAAATTTCTTAATAATTTGTATAAATTATACAATATTTTTTAATTTAAGACACTTCTAAAGAGGAATTTTTTTTATTTTGTTTTTTTAATAAGACCAAAAAATGTATTAACCATTCCTATAAAATACATAATATTTTTTAATTCAAGCCACTTGTAAAGAGTAATCATCTAACGAACTACGATTTAATTTCCCCAGCTGAATCCGAGGAGGACATCAATGTGCCCCCGGTGCCCGGAACCGTTCGCGAGGAGTTCCCGCCCCGCCGCACCGTTCGTCCCGTGCTCATTCCGAAGAAACCGAACAGCACGCCGGCGGCCTTGCCGCCCACCACCCACCAGGTGCCGCAGCCCCAGCCACCGTCCACCTACGCGCCCACACCGCCGCGCAGCTCGCGTCCCAGTGGGGCACCCAACCAGGTGGAGACCACCACGCGGAACACGCAGCAGATCATCGCCAACTCGCATCCGCAGGACAACGAGATCCCCGACAGCGTCAACATCCAGCAGAACCAGTCGCCCAACGTCAACGTGCCCTTCGCCGTCGACAATCCCGACCGCAAGGAGACCAAGGAGGCCAAACTCAATCTGGGCGCCATCGTGGCTCTGGGCGCTTTTGGCGGTTTCGTCTTCCTGGCCGCCGTCATCACCACGATCGTGATCCTCGTGCGAAGGTGAGTCAGTGATCAGTGATCAGTCCCCGATATGTTCGAGGTCAATTTGATCTTTTCCCCAGATCAATCGTACTGTTTTCGAACTTGAAGTGATTATTCGTGATCATGGTTTGCCCAAAATTTATTTTGTTTTATTAAAATGATTTAAAGATGATAGGTTGACCCGTAATATAGATGTATACATACTTTTAAAGTTATTACAGAAAGTGTAGATTATTTTCAGATTGTTTTTTAATTTTTTAGATATTTTATTATAATTTTTATAACTTTGAAATACTAGTTTGGCGTTACTACTTTATAAGAAGTTTTTTACCAACTTGAGATCAATAATTTTACTAAAAACAAAATAATTGTGTGCTACAATCATAACATATGGTGTTCCTAACTATTCCAAAATTACCAAATTATTATAAGTACACAGAGAAAAATACGGAAAAATATAGAACTGATATGGGAACAAAATGGTAAGATTTCATATCAAAATGGTACAAAACCATATGTTCAAAAATATCATTTTAATATGAACACACAATGGACCAAAATTGATATGAAAAAATACCCGATTGGTGACTATTTATGGTGTTTTTTTCTCTGTGTAGGTTGCCTTAATTCGTTGGAAAGAAAAGGGAGACGATAAAATTTGTAATAAGATCAGATTGACCGTGATTTCATATCAATATTTTTGTTCTGTGTGAAGGAAAGTCGATCGTTGTCGGGGTCACCACCTTCCAGCCACCCTTTGTCTCTCCCCTCTTGCTCTCTTGCTCCCCCTCTCTCTCTATCTGTATGTTTCTTCCTCTAGCTCACACACGCTGTATCCATCTCGCTCTGCCCCTTGTATCGCCCTCTCTCTCTCTCCGCTGAGTCCCAACTTTGGATGGTTTTTGTTTTGATTTCAGTAATCCCCCCGTAAACTTTTCTCTCTGTAAAAAATCACATGCCTGCAAAAAAGAAAAGAGAGTCTCTCACGCACACAGATACACAGACACACACTGCACACGCACACGCACACCTGAACATCGAACGCTTTCTCTTTCTCGTTGTACAACTCTCTTTTTTCGTTTTTGCTTCTCCCACTCTCTGTCTTTTTGGCAAAACTTCGCAAATTCGTCAGCACCCCGAACAGCCAACGGCGGCACCTAGCCAAACACTTAACCGCTTACCAACATCATCATGCTCATCATCACCACCACCAGCAGATCCATCAGTTGCAGCAGCAGTTCCAGAAGTACCAGCAACCCCAGCAGTACCACCACCCACAGAAGTGCCACCCACAGAAGTACCAACAGCAGCAGCAAGAGAAGAAGTCACAGGGAATCGGAATTGGGATCGGATTCGGGATTAAGGGCAAGGGATCGGAATCGCGATCGGGAATACCGAGGCCCAGTCGATTGCCCAGCTATGCCACGGCGACGGCCACCAGTGCCACCAGCTATGCATCCACCGCTCAACTGACCAACTGCAACTACGGCAGCCTCGGTTCGAGTGGCGATCGGGATCGCGATAGGGATAGGGATGGTGACCTTGTGGCGGCCCCATCGCTGTGGTACAGCGTTCTCGCTCTGCCCTTTGACGATCAGAAGCTGGGGCGTCGCGAGTTCAGCAGCTATGGTCGTGGCTATCGCGCTCGCGCCGGGCTCTTCAGCAGTTCCCACATGTAGATAGGAGAAAACGATCCCGAAGAATCACGAAGAATTTGATACATATACCAAGCCAAAGAGACCTGCTACTACCTGGAACCAAAAAAAAAAAAAAAAAGAATCACACTGAACTTGAACACGTGCCAAAGATGCAACACAGACAATCGAAAGTAATCGACAAAACGAAACAGAACAATCAAAGCGGCCATATGCACAAATGTAAGCAGCATATACATATCAATCAATCAGCCAACAACCAGAACAACACCACACGAAACAACAGTCAATCAATCAATCAATCAAACAAGCAACACACTGAAAACACAAAACCAAAAAGCTGCCAAAAGCTGCGAATGCGAATGCTGTGGGCTGTGAGGCGATAATCCTACTCCTTGCTGTTGCACCTCCATCAATCAGTCAATCAAACAGTCAATCAATCAATGCATTCATCACCCACTCTCAATCTTTCACTCACACACACTGTCACACTGCACGCCTGGATCGCTGTCTTTGTCTCTTTTTTTTTGCCTGCCTGTCTCTTTCTACACCCCTCTATCTGTCTCTTTCCATTCATCTCTATCTGTCTCTGTCTCTGTATCTGTGTGCGTAGTTCTCCGTGTCTAACCTTGTTTTTTTTGCCTGAACTTGTAACTAACCCAACACCATTTCGTCCTGGCATTCAGCATTTCCATAGGAAACTGGAAAAATTTTAAACTAATGGGTATTCTTTGTCTTCCCCAGAAATCGAACCACGCAACACTATCGCCATCGCGCCTCGCCCGACTGCAACACCGTGGCCAGCTTCGATAGCTCGACCTCGGGATCCCGAAATGGACTCAACAGGTGGGTTCTTAAAATGGTATACCTTTGTAATAAAGAAAACAAATTTTTTTAATTCCATTAAAAGCTAAAAACTTTAAAAATGAATTCAAAAAGTATATCTTTTATAGGACTTTTTAAGATATTATAAGATATTTCTAAATAGATCTTAAAAATGTCCAAGTTATAAAGAAAAAAATGTTTTTTCAAATTCCATTAGGAAAACTACACCAAAAATGATATCTCTTTTAGGACTTTTTAAGATATCTTAAGTTATTTCGTAATTTTGAACTAACATCTCAGTAAATCTGTAAATAGATCTTAAAAATTCTCACAACTATGAATCCATTTTAATATGATATTATATGATTCGTAGGTACTACCGCCAAGCTTGGGAGAACCTGCACGAGTCCGCCTCGAAGAACAGCTCACACAACGCCCTGCGCCGCAAGGAGACCCTCGATCCGCCCAGTATGACCCGATCCCGTGACAATCTGCGCGATAATATGCAGCGCTCCCGCGAAAATCTCGATAGGTGAGTAATTTTTCTGGAAATGCCAAGTTTTAGAGAATTTAACTACGAGTTCAGGAAGGTATGCCATTCCATATTTGGACCATTAGTTCAATTTTTATAGCAAAAATACTGACTTTTTTTTTTAGCGGAAAATGAAGATTTCGACTTTTGGCCAAAATCTGATTTTTCGTAAAATTTGTTTTTGCTTTAATATTTGCAAAAATGCTCCGATATTAAACGATACAACCTGATAATTAATATTAGTGCACTCTCCGGCACAATTAGTAGTAATTCATTACTTAAACCAATGAATTCACAAGTGAACGCCTTACTAAATTGGCTTTCTAAGATTTCTGGAGTTGTTAAAATTGTTTCTTTCTAAAATTAAAATATATAAATATTTAAATAATCCCCCCTATCTCTATTTACTCAATCAGATGCGGCAGGGACAACTACGGCATGCGGGATGACTCCGAAATGGTGGTGTCCTCGGTGGTTTCGGATGTGTGCTTGAAGGGCGAGAAGAAGCGCCACCACCACCATCATCACAAGAGCAGCTCCCGCAACGGCGACTACCGCGACCGGGATCAGTCCTCCGGCAGGCGGGAGCACCACCGGCACAGCGGCGGCGGCGGTGGCGGAGGAGGCGGCGGTGGCGGCCACTATTGACCAACCATGGTCATCACCATCAACGTGGAGCGGCAGTAGCCAAACGACAGTCGAGGGCCAGCAGTCGGCGTAGAAATCGGATTCGCAATCCCAGCGCAACAACGAAACGTTTTTTGTTTAATTTTAGCAACAGTTTTTTTTCGCGCTTTAGTTATGTAAGCCAGTTGATAGTCCCCGCTAAAGGGGAAGATCGAGAAAAGAGGGTTCGGCGGAGGAGACTTTTCTGTTCATAGTGAAAATGTTAAACAAGCAGCGCAAGAGATCCTTTAACTTGCAAGTCAATACTTAGCTATATACTCGTATGCGATGTTTATGGGGGGCTAACAGAACTCTGGGGTCTTGAGAACCACAGTTTATATCTGGATATAATACTAAAATGATATAATACTAACTCTATATTTTATTGGAGATTATTGTATATTTTTTCTGGATTTTTCTGTGGATTTCTAGATCCCCAGAGCTCCCAAGACCCCCTCTATAAGTATTCGTGCTAAGATTTTTTGGTCCGAACTCGTATAATTTATTCGCAAAGCTTTCGTAAGGTTCTTAGTTAAATTTTCTCTATGAATTAGTTGTATGTAAAGGCGTGAACAGGACAGAAAGTAGTAGTTAGTTGCAAGGCACCAGCATCCACACATCCCCACATTAACTCCCCCAACCCCAAAACTCACCCCCCTCCCCCAACTTTCACCCAGCAAGCAGATCAAACAGCTGCAGCCAAATTATGTGCAACTTGGTTTCGCTTGAGGTCTCAAGCCAAATCGACTTGCTCATAGTCGCAAATTAGTTACGTAATCACTTACACTAGATAGAACTATCAATCCATTCATTCCTCAAGAAGAATCCAAAAATCACACACATCACAACCGAGATAAAAACAGCAGCAGCAAGATAATATCGTAGTACGTGTGCCACAGAAGTTACTGTATAGAAAACCAGCACAGGATCGGAAGAGTATATCATTTTGGCCCGCGCACCAAGCTGCACCACCAATCCATTATTTTTTTTACCCTACCATTATTATATATGTACGTGTATCGCCCTGTATTTGTATTTCTAGAGTCTTGTAATTTGTAGATTTTTTGTTTTTGAGTGTGTATCGTCGAGCGGTCCAGTGCTAAAAACACCGCTTAGTATGCAATATTATTTGAATTTCGTGCATTATTTCCAATGTAAATAATAATAATTTATTTCATAAATAAAACAATGAATATTTTTACTAAACAGGCGGGTGTTGCTTATTGCTTGTTGGGGTGGAAATTGATTTGGTTATAAGAAAAGGGAAACTTAAATAAAACACATATATATCTTCCATTAAATTTGAATTTTGAATGGGCGGGCCACTGTTTGGCGCCATCGTTGGCGGGAAGTAGCAGACGACAAGTTAACATGTTGGTCAG
The DNA here is from genome assembly GCA_037075245.1 of Drosophila mimetica. Classification (NCBI taxonomy): domain Eukaryota; kingdom Metazoa; phylum Arthropoda; class Insecta; order Diptera; family Drosophilidae; genus Drosophila; species Drosophila mimetica. The sequence continues at coordinate 10,485,137 of JBAMCH010000005.1, forward strand.
CTGTTAGTGTATTAACAGAAGCACTGCACTGTTAAACGGACTATGAATTTCCTAAATATTGCCACAAACTATCGAATTGTTATCGATATTATAACAGTGCTGTTAGCCACGAAATTATCGATTATGCGGTCTAGAAAACCAGTTGGCAACTCCCCACCACCTTAGAAAACCAGTTGGCAACCTCGTACGGCCCTAGGTGACAACTCAGTGTGGCCACATGACGCGATAGTATCGCGATAGTTTTCAAAACATCAATATCGATGCTATCGAAGGTTTGCCACCTCTAGAGCCCGAACTGCCGTTTCTCGCTCTTTCCTGTTTCCGCCGTTGAAAGGCGCAGTGTTTTTTTTGGGTCCGCGAGAAAATCTCCAACATCCAAAATGGTAGGTGCTTAAGGCCAGAAATAAAGGCTAATACGGCCGCTGAAAGGCCGAGTTAAGTGCGTGCTTTATTCAAATGGCTATTTCTATTGCATTCCGCATAAACATATACATATAAGTGCACGCCTGTGTTTGTGTGTGTGTCTGCACGTGGCCAATTTATTTTGTGTGTTTTTTTTTCTGTGATCTGATGGAAAAATGCTAATTCACTGTGCTTTCTTTATTTTCCTTTAACAGACGAAGGGTACCTCCAGCTTTGGTAAACGCCACAACAAGACGCACACCTTGTGCCGTCGCTGTGGACGCTCCTCCTACCACATCCAAAAGTCGACTTGCGCCCAGTGCGGCTACCCCGCCGCCAAGTTGCGTTCCTGTAAGTAGTAGCCCTATATCTGTGATGTATCCCGTATTAATATACAATCCCATCCTATAGACAACTGGTCCGTGAAGGCCAAGAGGAGGAAGACCACCGGCACCGGTCGCATGCAGCACCTGAAGGTCGTGCGCCGCCGCTTCCGCAACGGATTCCGCGAGGGCACCCAGGCCGAGCCCAAGAAGGCCAAGCCCAGCAAGTAGGATCTAGGTATCTACATCGGTTCCACGTATATCCCTTAAAAGATATATGCGATAGCCAGCTGCCTATTATCCAGAACGCCAGCCTCTTCGATCGTCGTGAAAACACCATCTGAAATCCACACTTAATGGCCCCAAAAAGGCTAATAAATCGCTCGAGCGCTAATAAAAGAACGTTTTTTTTTTAATAAGTGAATCTGGTGACTATTTTTTTATTGTTTGTACAAGAAAAGTGACTGAAAAGTACCGAAAAGCCAGCGGAGAAACCGCCAAAATGCTTATATCAAACTGCGTAGCCCCTTGTAGGGCTCAAGATCCTCGTGGTCTCTCCACAAACCAGGCCATAAATTCCTTCACAAAAAGAAGCTGACCCCTTTTATAATCGCAATGTATCACTGATCAATAACTAGAACCTGCAGTTGTACTAACTAAACGAAAAAAGCGAGGAAATTTTAAATGTAACCTAATGTATTTATTGTATTACCTTTTAAAACTATTCAACATGTGAAAATCACACAAAATGTAAAGAAATTTAGTGTAAAATTAACTTTTTGATGATTATGGTTTCCTAAACAAACGTGCCTTAACCTTTCATTAAAAAAAATCCATAAATACCTAAATGTAAAATCCAAATGATCTTATAACAATCTTTAATCCGATAAACTAGAATTGATTGCTAGAAAAGTAGGTTTTAATTATTGAAAACTGATACATTGCGATATATAGTAATATGAAACTAGGAAGAAAGTATGCTTGAATTGCATTTTAACCAACAATTACATTATCAGGCGCCGTTTTTATGAAGTTTATCCAGGAAAAATCAAATCTTTAACTATTCTTCAAATGAAATAGGTAAAAATCGAATATAAGTACTGCCAAAATGTTTAGCAATGCCAGAAGCCGGTTCTTCATTGTCACACAAAACGAAAAACATTCTTAAATGGAGATTTCTGATTTACCAATGTAAAGATATAAATTCCTACAAAATAGTTATTTTTGTATTTTTTTTTGTTATATATATCTTAAGATTTAATACCTACGCATTTTGCTAAACCCTTTCCTTCATACCAATTTAAAAGAATAATTATTATTTAATCTTACTATCAATCAGCTTATATATAATTCTTTTTAGCCTGCTTACCTATATTATTATACGATTTTAGGAAAGTTTCTCAGATTTTCAACAGATGATAATGATGTTATTTTGCTGAGTTTTATAACTACCTACCATAATGACTAAATAATAGGGTCACTTCATTAAAAACATTTTAGAAACAGACAAGTAATTACCAAGATTCATAGATTTTGTTATCCCATTAGTGATTTTATTTTAACAAATCGACATAACTATTATTTTTATAAGATACTTCTTCCCAGAACAGATAATTTTAGGGTGTAATAAGAATAAGATACACAATAAGAACTTTAACCATGTAAATCTCATGTGGAGTTTTTAGTCCTGCAGTTTTAAAGCATTGATCTTGGCGATATTTCTCCCACTACCTTTAAATCTTTTCCCAATTTTTAAGCATCACCAGTACCACCAATTTCAGGTTTTATGCTTCTCAAACTTTAACTGGCTTTTGTCAACAACTTTCAGCGATTCCCCTCGACTGTATGTTCTGAATTTGAATATTGCATACTTTGGGGAGCCAATTTAAATCAAAAACCAAAGGTTTTTTTAACATATTTATATATTTTATTTATTAAATTACCATTAAAAAAAACTGACATTCGACCTCGCTTAAGGTTAACGTAAGTATTCTAAGAAACTAGGGTTCCGAGAGTCTCAGCTTGGGGAACCAGCAGTGACTTCCTCTCGGAACCCCGTTTAGCAAGCAAGATAATATCGTACATCAAGCAGTGATTGATTGGTTTATGACTACACGAAACGTTTCGGTTCTCATCTGTCGCTCGATTTGACTAATAGTACAATTTACAATGTATAAAGCGTTCCACTAAAAACTAAGGGCGGGAATTCTTGAAGATCGTGATGGATGGACGGATTGGATGGGATATGGGGACTTTGCTGGGGTTACTAAACGTATTGCCACTAAATGCTAAGACATTTACAAGTTACATAGCTAAGAAAGAGTGTGTGTGCGCTTGTCCAGACTAATCGGAGTGTGGATGCGCCTGGAGGAGGGCAGTGCTGCTGGGATTCGTCGTCGTCGCATCCTGGCCACCTATACTATCCTTGGCCACCTTCGCGGGAGAGGGTCGCTTGATCAGCAGCTTCTTCAGATTCTGGAAGGGCGCATCGAAGAGCACCGTCAGCGCCACGGAGGCCAGGAAGATCGATATGAATTCGTTGGTATCGAGCTGCGAGTGAGTATAATATATCATTTACAACGAGTTCTTCAGACTCTTAAGAGCACAACCACTCACAATAATCGAAACAAAGTTGTAGTAGTGGTGAATGTGACGCCTTCGGCCGACATTAAAGAAGAACACGGGGAACTGCGTCAGGTAAATGGCGTACGAGAGCTTTGTGGACACCTGGAAACCGCGCCAGGCAAACAGCTTCGTCAGTTTATCTGGTTGGAAAGACATCATCAGTATCAAAAACTCAAGGAAATGACAACAACACCCACTTGTATATCCATTGTGGGAGACAAAGACGATCCAGGAGAAGAACAGACACCAGGCGATCGGCGCAAAGGCGGCGTATATGGCCGCATGCGTGGAGTTGTACACGTAGTTGATGTCGCCCATGGGTGCGGGTCCCAGGAGGGAGGCCAGCACACAGACGGTGGCCACCAGCCAGCCCAGTCGCAGCTGCAGGCTGCTCAGCTTGGCGTTCTGGTACTTGCGCAGCACATAGCCCAGCAGGATGCCCATGATGTACACCGTGGAGCGGTGGGGCGGGAACGAGTACATGTAGTCGGCGGTGCGGAACAGACGCTGGATGCTGGCGAGATCACAAAATGATAGGGGATTAGCTGGTTATCCTTTGAAGGAATCTCCTTTTAACATGAAATGAACTATATTAACTTTATAGGTTAAGATAGGTGGCTCTAGACATAGCACTCAAGAACTCGCGTTTGTATTTACATTTAAATTTAATTAATATTTCAAGATTGCTTGTTCTAGATTTAGGAACCTTCATAGCCTCTATCTTTAAAATTATTCATTTCAACTTGAACCACTACTATATTTCTCTTCCCGTGATAGGGAGACCACTTTGCTAAAATTTCGGCTAAAGAATTCGCGTTTTTAAATTTGTGCAAGAAAGAAAACTTTTTTATTAGTGCTGGTCTTTTAAAAATTCACGTTTATGATTAAATTTAAATTTATTTTAACTTTAGTAAACCACTTCTTAAAAATTTCGACTAAAGAATTCGCGTTTCTATGGAACTGCAAGAAACAAACGTCTTTATTAGAGCTGGACTAAAGAATTCCCGATTTTTATTAAATTCAAATTTCAAGATTGGTTGTTCTAGATTTAAAAACATTCACAGCTTTTTTTCCTAAAAATATTCTATTGTTCAACTTGAACTTGAACCATATCTATAGTTTTCCCCCCGTAATATAGAAACCACTTTACAAAAATGTCGGCTAAAGAATTCGCGTTTCTAAGCTTGTGCAAGAAAAAAAAGCTTCCGTATCAGTGCTGTGCTAAAGAATTCGCGTTTTTAAATAATTTTAAATTTTTGCCACTTAGGTACCACTTTTTGACCTAAAGAATTCGCGTTTTCACTTTTTAATGCCAACTTACTTGGTGCCAAAGTAGATGTAGTTGGACAGCTGGTTGACAATCGTTGTGTAGTACCTAGCCGCCGTTCCCACGGTGCAGAGGAGCAGCAGGGTGAAGAGACCCCGTCGTGGCCACCGCCACAGTCCCAGGATGAGCAGTGGGGCCACCGCAAACAGTTCCGTGTCGATGCCCAGATGGTGTGTGTGCGTCAGGCACATCTCGCTGAAGCCAAAGTAGTTGTGGATGAAGAGCAGGTTGCGCCACCAGTTCTTCTTGCAGATGTCCGCATGGTGGCCCACCACCAGGTTCCACTGGGGTCCACTGCCCCACAAGGGCAGCACGTACGTGCAGAAGAGGATCAGGGCGGCCAGGGGCGGAACAATTCTGTGGAAAGGTAAGTAATAAAATAATTATTTTATTTATACCTTAAACGAATCAATCTCTTACCTCATCAGCCGGCTAATGTACTCGTTCTTCAGCCTGATGGGCTGCTGCTTCATGAGGCGACCGAACAGCGAGTAGGCCGTGAGCATGCCACTGAACAGCAGGAAGGGATCCGTGTACAGCGAGGCAGCGCGTCCAATCACCGTCCACGGCTGGCCCAGGCTCTCCGACATGGCCGTGCGGTTGTTGTACGGATTGAAGAACATGGCCATCGACTTGTGCGAGAAGATCAGCATGATGGCGTTCAGGAAGCGAATGCCATGGACCGCCTCGATGTCACCGGGAGCACTGCTCGTGCTGAACAGCCAGCGGAGGTTCTTGTCCAACGAGAAGGCCGTGAACCAGGCGTCTGTAAATGGTAGTGGCCATTAGTCAAGGTTTAAATACCTTAAACATTTATTTAGAGATTTTAAAACTAAACCGCAGAACAAGCTATTTAAAAATGTTTTTAAAATATTATTTAAGCACTTTGCAGAGAATTAAAAATCCTTAAAAGATTTTACCACATCAGAAAAATAGTAATAAATTAACATATAAAATAATATAATATATGAATAATGCAGGAAATTATATATTTCCATGATGCTTTAGTTAGATAAATATCGATTTAATATTATATATTAATAATCTATCATATATTATATTATATATTAAATAGATATATATTTTATAATATAGTTTAATCATCCGAAAATTTAAATATTATCTAAGAATCTACAAAAAAGATGTATTTCACCAGCAAATCAAGGTTTTATTTTATCCCACACTCGAGAAAATATTAGTTAAATAATTACATAATATTTATTTAATACCCAGGTACTTACTCTGCTTCGGTTGCGACTTGGTGGATCGATCGTAGATGGTGGACAGGAGCGCCACGGAGAGCACGAGTAGGAAGAAACGCACCGCCCAGGTGGTGTTCCGGTCCCAGGGCCGCTGATCCCGCACCTGGCACATCTGTGGCTCTACGCGCACATTGAAGGTGATGCCCGTGGAGGCCGTCTGGTTGGCCAGGAACTCGGCCACGCTGTACTCCACATCCCGGGCCGAGCAGCCGGAGGGCACGCAGAGTCCCCAGTTGATCAGCGAGTAGCGGGGCACACGGTGACCGGGCTGGAATTACAAAAACAATACACACATAGTAAAGCGGATTGGCCGGTTAGCGATAAGCGGGTAATGACGCAGGAGAGCTGTCGCGTCCTCCAGGTTAATTGGATGGTGAATCAACGGGGTCTGTGACCTCCGGCACCGCCTCCATCACTGATAAACAATAAACAATGACTAGTTGAACGGGATTCGAGGCAATTCAATTAAGCCAGGTCGCGTTTGTTCCGGTTATTCACTTACGCAGTAAGTTTTCAACTCAAATTACTCAATCTGTTCTAAAATTCTAAGCTGAATGGATCTTTTTAGCGGTAAATTAATTTTTTTAATAAGTTTCTGACTTTGCATACCAATGAGGATTATTTAAAATAAATAGATACCATTAAACAGTCATGAAAAATATTTACAGGTAGCTTGAACTCTCAAATAAATGTTACATTTTGAGAATATTTTAAAATTAATTAAAATTTCCTAGCTTTGAATTAATATTGGAAAGGATATGATATTTATTCCTAAATAATTTGTAATAAATTGACTATAATTCACATTATAAATGCCATAAGTGAATAAATCACAACAAACGATTTACATTCAAATGCCTTTTTCTTCATGTAGAGATCCGTATATTGTCCGTCCGGTTGTTCGATTTCTGGGTTCACTGGCCGAGCTTCGCTTAGAGCTTCGATTTCTGCGCTGTGATTTGCGATTTGCATTTTACGGCCATCTATCGCGTTTCATTATTTCGCTTTGCTTTCCGTTGCCACTTTTCGTCTTTGGTCAAGTTCAATGTCGAAGTCGAACGTTTTAGCGGCCCAATGTTAATCAATCTATTTGGCCAGATTAAAACTTTCACATACACAATCAAAAAATCTATGAAAACTAAAGCTGGAGAAAAATAAACACCATTTTGGGGTATTTATTGCGGTTTAAACTTGGAAAGTAGAGATGAACCTACACTTTAAAATTATATTTTTGATTTTATTTTGGATTTATACTCAATACTACATTTTAGAAATAAAAAGACAAACAAAAAAAAATTAAAAAAAAAAACAATTATAAAAAAAAAAATAAATAAAAAAAATATTAAAAAAATAAAAAAACATTTAAACAAACATATAAAAAAAATATATACATAAAAAATATAAAAAAAATATTTTAAAAAATATATACAAAAAAAAAAAGAAAAAATAAAAAAAAAATAAGTTTAAGTAATTTTTAAATTTTCTATTCACACTTATTACTTTCAGATACACGAAATTTGGTGAGCCTGAGCCCCAGTAATTCATTATATCCCCCATATTAGCTATCCCAATCACGTGCTCCATTAAAGGAACTTTATTTCATTTTTTTATTTCAGCTAAAATTTGGTTACTCACGTCGTTGAACTCGCTTTTGAAGGGTCCATGTGACTGGATCAGCTTGAAGAAGCTCTGCAATCGCTTTGAATTATGTGGCAGAACTGGCTGAGCGTAGGCCAAACAGTACTGGCCACGTATAATGGAGTCCTCGTCCTGATCCTGGGCCACATCCTGATCCCTCATTCGCTGTTGAATCCCCAGACACTGATCGAAGTCGCCGGGCTGATTGATGTTGCCATTCAAAATGCCCGAGTTCAACTTGCCACTGGCATCGTGCACTAAAAAAATTGAAAAAGTAGGAAAATATATATAATAATAAAAGGTAAGCTTATAATTTAGAAATTGTAATAATATTAGAAAGAGAGTTGTGACCCCAATTTATATATAGTTCTTTGCGAATTCACTTTGAATCTATAACGTTCCTTTTGTCTGCGTATTTTATTTCACTTTTTTGATCCTAAAAATAGATATTACCGATTTAAATGCAAATTAAATTTCTCCTTTTGTTCAATAAAACTCATTTTTATTTTGTTTTGAGTTAACCAGACCTCATTTGCTTTTTGCGTTGAAATAGTAAATAAAGCAGAAATCTTGTTCTCTTCATCAAATGAATGTCAATAAACCTGAGATTAATTAGCATATTTATGTGAGTTTCTTGAAAACGCTGATTGATGCCAACATTTTGAAAATAAATAGTTAAAGGTCCGAAATTTCTAATTAAGTTAAGCTTTATTATACCTATATATCTATGGAATACATGAATATTATATATCTTTCTTTAAAGACTTTCTATAATTGTTTCTAAAATATTTATTCACCATTTATTAAATTTTATATGCCTTTGCTTAATAAGTTTATAATGTAAGCATAGAATATTACGTAATATTGTAACCTATATGATTTCCAAAGAACGAAACCCATTATGATTTTGGAAGATGTTCATGTTTCGACCTCAGCCTCAGGGTATTTCTCATATTCATTCAATTGGATATTCCTCGAATGGCTGAAAATGTGATCCATTCACGTTTCGCTTTCGGGTATCGAGTTGAAGATGGGTTGTGCATGGGGCGATGGGCGGTGCGCGGTGGTGACCTTGACTGTGATCGCAACTCGCCGTGTTTCTCGTTCTGATTCTAAACCTCTGTTGACGTCGACGCTGCGGTCTTTTGTGTCAAGTTCGCGTTCGCTGTTGCAATTGCAATCGCTATTTTCGCTCATGTTTGCAATTTTGCTGCTCTTGGCTGGAAATTCGCTAGATGCAACTGGCATTGCCACATGCTCGGCTAACTGACTGCGCGGCTACGGGTGTGAATGTGGGTAAAGTTCGACGATTGGCCTTCACTTTAGATCACACACAGCTGCACTCACAGTGCCGGCCAAAACGATGACTCACTCACTTCCTAAACTATTCGAAATATTCGAAAAATGTTTTTCAAACATGCAAAAAAAAAAAAAATAGATCGTAGGTAAAAATAATATTTAAAATGTTGTATATTTATTATATTAATTTGCTATTTTTTATAAGTAGTATGGATTTTATAGGTAGTATAAGGGTCTTTCTAATTACGAGTCTTCCAAAATAATATATGGAATAAATTACATTTAATCTGTCTGGGTTCGGTTTAATACAAATATATAAAAAAATAAAAAATAAAAAGAAAAAAAATATATATGGAAAACTATTCCATATCCTTTCCGTATCAGATTTTGCAAACATTAAATCAAATAATATATGGAATAATATATGGGTCTTCCAATTTACATTTAATCCGTCAGAGTTCGGTTTAATACAAATATACAAAAAAAAAAAAAAATTTTAATAAAAAGAGAAAAATATATATGCAATATTTATATATCAGATTTTACAAACATTAAATCAAATAATATATGGGTCTTCCAAATTACATTTAATCCGTCAGATTTCGGTTTTATAAAAATATATAATAAAAAAATAAAAAGAAAAAAATAATATATGGAATCAAATTTTTAAAGGATTTCACTACAAAAACATTAAAAGGTTTATTTTTCGTTCCTAGATATGCCACTAATATCTTGCCCATAACTGTATCATTGGATGCATTTGACTTTGGGGTCTTTCGATTCATGTCTACTCGTCTGGCGGTCACATCGAAGCCAACGGCGACCGCGACTGCGACTGCAGCTTCACCTGCTGCCAGTTGGCAATGACTCGAATTCGAGCTGAACGTCCCCGCGTCTACTTAGTTCTATGGTTCTGCGGCTCTATGGGTCCAGCAATCAGACATCCAGCTAGCTAACCATCCACTTGCAGAACTAGAACCCGCAGCCGACTTCTGTTGGATCTGGCCAATTTGTTGGCTGTCGTGCGGCGACCTTGCAGTTGCCACCACCACTACCACCTCTCGAGTTAAGATTGTTTATTTATACTTTGTATACTCACTCTTCAATGCCCACAGATCGAAGTTGTCCAAGGCGTTCAGAAACTGATGCATCTGCCGACGACAGAGCGACGAGGTATCCGGATTTCTGGCGGAATCGAAAGGTTGCGTAATCGCCAGAAAACGCTTTCCAATGTTGTACAAGTAAACTGGAATGAAAGAGAAAAAGAAAATTAAATTAAATAAAAATTATAAAGGAAATATTAAATGAACATTTAAAAGAGTTCAATTAAATTCAAAGCAAATCTCATAAAAAATTATTAAATAATTGTTATATTTTAATGAAAAAGTACCAAAAACTTTCCGTTTACTTTTAATTTTCCGATAGCATTCATAAAGTGGGTTGTTTGAGCAAATTATAGTCTATTGCAATTACATTTTTGCTACCCACTCATTTAACACAATACTGCCCACATGGATATCATATCATATCTACTCAAATTATATCGTAACATTTACCAAAATGATCCAGTTAATCTTTCTTATTTTCTTGTTAAACCATTTAATAGTCGTACTAAAGCAAAGGAAGTTCGATTTCACATCGGTAAATAGCACTTGTGATTCACTGTAACCCAAATAAGCAAACGTAGTTGCAAGTCAGCCAAGCCATAAAATTATTATTCATATTTACCAGCAAACTCTAACCCGTGATCAGCAAATATTAATACTTTTCTAACGACTCAAAAAAAAAAAACACTTAAGACTGAACGTCTAATTTTGTGCTATAATTTAGGTAATCATCGTAACCGAAAATTACAATGTAGCGGAAACAAAGAGATTGCTCTGTATTAAATAAGCTTAGATATTACGGATATTTTTGATAAACGATTTAAAAACTGATCGTATACGTAATGAGTACAGGATATTAAAAATGCAGCTTAAAAACCCCCTATTAAGGATAACAACGTTTAATGTTTTTAACTTTTGACTATTTTTAATTCGGTTAAAAGCAGACTGTAATTTTTTTTAAATACTTTAAAAATTAAAATGCATGATATAACAAAATATGTATATATACCTCTATAAAGGTTGAAAGCGTATGTGGAAATTATTGACTATTTCATTTTCTATGTAATTATTTCGAAATTGATATGGTATAATTAAAACTAATTTTTGCTTAAATTATTTTGTGCGAAATACTATTTTTTTAATTTTTTCGAAATTAATATAGTATATTTAAAACTTTTTTTGGTCAAAATTATAAATTATATAGCACCTTAGTTATTATAATCTGTTTCTATTAAAAGTAAGGTTTTCATAAAGGTTTTAATTAGATTTTTTAAAAATACATAGAATCTATTGTTTTTCGGGTTTCAATAATTCAATTTATAATTCCACTTTTGTATCAAATAAGTAATCATTTCAATTTTTATCTGTTGCAGGCCATTCAAGCCTCTTTAGGCAGACAATGTGCACATGTGGACGCCAAATTGGACAACGTCAGGCCACTGAGCACGTGGCCGTTGAGAGCAGGAAGTCGCCTGAGCGGCCATTCATTCAGATCTAAGATGGATAATGAGGCGCCGCCATTTAGCCAAAACCGAGAAAAGGAATAAAATGGCCAGAGGAATGGATGAACATTGCCTGGATCTTGGTGAGCTTCCAATTTTTAAGTCCAAGTCGAATTTTGAATACCATTCCCGTCGTCATCAGCATGCCAGAGCTGTCCGGCGATCCGATTAACATTTTCGTTATCATGGTGGGGCTGTCGCTGGCCACTTTTTATGCTAGGCAGCTCGCATTTTGAATGCCGATCGCGTGGCTCCAGCCATCGAACATCGATATATCAGCCGCCGCCTGCATCCGTCTTTTCGGGGCGTAGACGTAGCGTTCGAAAGGGGGCTCGCAAAGGGGATCTCTGGGCAGTCCCCAAAGTGCTAAAATGCGTCAGAGTGCGACGACGAGATATGACTGCCGAGTGCCAGAATGCCAGAAAGCCGCCACCTGTCGTCATATTCTATATATACGGCATACGGTCTAAACTAAATTTGGAAAACCAGCCAGCACTACGGAGACGAGGAAGAGTAGCGGAGAATACTACACTAGCCGATCAATTGTCAGTCCCGGCATGAAGATGTGGCAACAATGGCAGCCGTGCGAAACATTTACAACCGGCTCGGCGCGACTCGGTTCCCTTAGCTCATTAGCATCGCAAATTATGAAGATTCTGAGACATTGATATGACAAAACAGATCTTTAGGATAGTCCGTTGTAAACGTCGTGAGCGCTGGTCACCAACTCCCTTGAGATTCCCCGAGTGAATTCCAATGTTCTAGGAAACATGCGGTTAAGTGGGGTTTCTCTTTGGAATTTTTTACGATATTAGTGAATCTAGTATACGATATATCATTTAAATGGTCAACTCTAGAAAAGGATAGTACTAATGTTTTAACATGATTTTCTAGTAATTTATAAATATTTTGTAATTTCGTAAAAATTTAATAGAGATACACTAAAAAGATCATAAGGAAACATGATCTATTTGGCATTTTTTACGATATTAGTAAAACTAAGTCATCATTCATATGGACAACCCAAAAAAATGATAGTACTACTGTTATTAAACTATCCTAACATCGTTTTTAAATAAATATTTTTTAATATCGTAAAAATATAATAAAGATACACTAAAAAGACCATAAGATCTTGCAAACTATAATGCAAACCATTTCCAAAACGAGGACTATTAAAGTTTTGGGGAATGGTAAATTGAAACCCATGGCGACTTTTATGAACCTTCCCCTCCATTTCAATTATATGGCCAACAAGCCAACGCATGATCGTAAAAGCCAAGACAATCCACTGAATCCACAATGAAATGAAAAGTAAAATCACTTGCGAGAGAATGCCAACTGAAAGATATGCTAAATGCTATGTGTAAAACAAGAATCGCACTTTGGACCAAGCCAGCAACGAGTGGCAACTCGGCTGCCAGTTGGCGGCTTAATTAACCGTCTATCTCAGCTGAGTGTGCGTTTCGTATTCGTCTCTGACCCACTTGGCCGGCCAAGTTGCTAACTGAAAGCTGGGCACTGGTAACTGAAATCGAAAAACTGATCAGCCAAGAGCCAAATAGCCGAGCTGGCAGCTGGACTCGCGCGACTGTTGGCCAATATTCCTGGCCAACACAAATCCTTGCGCAATCCTTTGCGCCGCGAATTACCCAAGAGCGTTCTAGTTAGTGGATCTGGTTTTCAATTTTTACCAGCCCCCACCAGAATCGCATCGAGTGTAATGGCCAATTGTGGCGGTGAATGGGGCATTTATAATGACTAGTGGGTTTTGCGGCTGCCTGGCTTTGATTTATGAATACATTGGATTAGCTCGTATTTGCTTACGATCATAGATCTCGATTAATAGTGCCCGGCTTGTTGGCCCAAAACGATTTCATGTTGCCAATTAGCAGCCGCAAAACTAAGCTATTTATTTGCACCTCCGCTGGAAACAATCGAGCCAAATCGATCACCACTTGTCACTTTGTTCTCGTAAACATTTTGTCAGACGCTGCAATGCGATCACGATCGACTTTGTCCCGGGATGAACGCGGATTTGTTTGTTTGCCCAGCTTACACAGAGAAAATTACATGGGTTCTTACATTATAAAATTAATTTTATAAAAGAAATGGGAAAATTAAAGTTTATATTACACTAAGAAAAATAATAAAATGTGGCTCAAAATTTAAAGTCTTTAACAATATTTTTTTTTTTTTAAAGTCACAACTTCTTAACATAATTATCATAGTCAAGCTGAATATCGTAAATATAATTTTTTTTTGCAAAATAATATACAGAATTTTTAATACTGATGTGTTTTTTATCTTACTTAAATTTACTTTAAACATAATAATATATTTTATATCGATAGAATTTATTTTGTATTTATAAGCCATTGCTTACGATATTCGAGTGAAGTCCACTAAAAACTGATGCATAAATCCATTTATATTTTTCAACATACGTTAATTTTGTTCTGTGCACCACAACTCAACTTAACTGGGCTTTAAAGTCAATATTTGCCAAGTCAATTGGCAGTTAAACTTTGTGTTGCCACCGAGCAGTCATACTACCTACTGTAAGAAAAAAAAAACTCTGCTTGCTGAACTGGCCAATTTGCCACCGTTTCGAAGTTCTTGCTATCTCAACGGGTTAGATATCTTAACCTTTCGGTGGACGACTCATCATTGCCGTCATTTCCATCACCATTACCATTAGGTAAATGCTTTTGCGCACTTCTTTCGGTTTTTCGGTTTTTTTTTTTATTTAATTTTTGGGCGGATAGTGGGTAACATGTTTTGCGTTTTATGACAGGCCTTTAACGGTACTTGGGGCCTGGTCAAGTGGTCGGGCACTTGAGCATGGATGATGGGTTCGAGATACGTTATATGCACATTCGCAGGCGCGACATCGAGCACAACAGCAACAAATCGGCGACAAGCACTCGGCGAAGATCAATTACAAACAAACGAGCCACAAAGTGGGCAACAAAAAACACACCGATACCGAAATCAAAAACCACTTTAGCTGGGTCGGCGACTGGGCTGGGCACTAAGTTTTTTATTATTTTATGCGCCGTTTTTGGGGAGGTACGACTGCGATTTGAATGGGAGGAACATCTTCATTGGGCACATAACACTCAGAATTGGCGCTGTTAAAACGATATTTGTTACGCCCTGGCACTTTGGAGTGTTCGTGCGGAAGTGTGTTGGTGTTACGTTGGGAAATAGTGACGTTGCTTGATTAAATGGGCGGGTGTTACGATATTCGTTACGATATTGTTTACGATATTAGAGTTTGGTATTGGATTATAAATTTAAGCTAAATAATTTAATTCATATTAAATTGTTAAAAATTATATAACGACCTATTTTACGATAAAATTCACTCCATCATCTTACGATATTTTCCACAGATTAGCATCCTAACGACTAAAATGCAATAAACAACTTTTAAATTAAATTTTCCATTGAAAGACTTGAAATCTTTTACGATATTCACTACGATATAAAATACGATATTCGGTGAAAATTATGACAAATCAAATCTGACCAAGTTTTATTAAATGATATTTATAAAGTTGAATAAAATTATACTTTCACCAGAATGTAAGCCCCAATTATATTCTGAATGAATGCTTAACAACAAAATTAAAATGGAATTACAAACAAATTAAAATAAATGATAAACACTCCGAGAGCTGTAAAAGCAATGAGATAATACGCTTTATTACGATATTTGCCAAGTGCGATAAATAAATATCGTTACGTTAAATACATAAATAAATAACAACCTGAGCTACTGAATTCATCCTAAGATGCTGCTTAGCAATTAAGTTAATAACTTCTGTAATTTAAGGCGATAACAGTTGAGACAATTATATGGGCAAAACCTCCAAAATTTCTGTGTGTGTGGCTTACGTGAGCCGCGACCTTATCACATTATGCAGAGCAAAATGCAATTAAATATAAAGTAAAAATGGTTTTCGTTTACGTGAGACTTCGCACATTGCCTTGACTTGGTCGCTTTGCTCCAAGGAACAAGCGCGAATATATATTGAATGTCTGGAAATCCCCCTAATCACTTTGAAAAGAGGTCCTAATTTGTAGTGCAAATATTTGCACCGGAAAAGAAAATAAGAGTTCCCGACAAGGCCGAACCTTTTAACAAGAATAAGTGGACAACAAAAGGTGAGATAAGCTCGCAGATCTGAGCTCATTTTCGGGATGGGCTGCCTCTCTGAATAGCCGGAAGTGGCCAAAAAGGTGCGTCAAGTGGGGACTTAGGATTTAGTTTACGATAAAGAGCTGGCCAAAAAGCACAGCAATTGATTTTTTTTTTATGAGACGCACGCGCCTCTTATGTAATCGAATAACCAACTGTGGGTCAATCGAAATTGTAATTGAAATTCCCATTACAATTGCAGAAATCGCTGATCGAGCGCGTAATGCCCAAGGCCTCGATGTGGGCGGCGTGAGAAAGTAATAAGCGATTGGTAATGGATCTGTAATGGATCGGCCACTTACCTTTTTCATCCTCCTCCACCTGATCGTCCTCCTCCTCGGAAACCGAAACCCGTTCCATCTGGTGTATCGTATAATTGGCCGGCGGAGTGCCATGCAATTGGCTCAGATTGGCCGTCTGATATTCCAGGATCGTGGTGGTCGCATCATCGGCGAAGAGCTTCAGGCTATAATTAACCTTATCCTCGAAGATCGAGGCGATTTTCGATTCCAGCTTATCGGCGGTCGCATCGCCGGAATCGGAGGCGGAGTTGGCAGCGGCGAGGAGATTGTCGCCCAGATTGCAGTTGTCCTTGAGATTGCAGGTGGGTTGCACCACCCCCTCGAGCGCCTGGCCAGAGGCGATGATGGTGGCCAGAAATAGGGCCCAAATACCCAGCGACATCCTGGCGAGGATCCTTGATTTTCTACCTATTTCCTTTGCGTTGAGTATTTTTCACACAAACATAATCACGAGCAAGAACAACAGGATACAAAAACCGGGCACCAGAAAAAAATAGACATATATTTTGAAAAATATTCAAATATCGAATGGCTTGTAACTCCGGCGATCGATGATTATTATTTCGTATCGTTTGTCAGCGTTCAGCGAATTAAATTTAGCGACCGCCAAGACGAAACATTCAACGTCAACTGATTGTCCAAATGCCGCCGAGCATACGAAGACCGCTCAGGTTCGGCGGTTCGGTGGCTCGGTGGTTGGGTGGTTCGGCGGCTCAGCGGATCAGCGGTTCGGTGGCTCTATGTATAGGTCAGTATCTGTGAGCCGCCGCCACTCGCGTATCTGTGTTAGCCACAGACCGAATTTCAAAACCAAATGCATGCCGAATTTCGAGCGACTGCCATTCCGATTCCCATTCCCGATCTCGCAGCTCTGAGAATTGCATTAGGCCCCACTGTTCACCTGCTAATTCTTCCCACATTCGACATTATCTTCTCAGCTATCGACTGCTAATGAAAGCCATCCACAGCTACCAAATTGCAGCTATCATGATTAAGCCCCTGATAAATGGTACTGACAAATTGCTCAGTTCTCTGTGGAAATCTCATTCTAGGCATAAGCAAAAATATATATATTAGAATTTTTATTTTTATCAATAAGCAAAATAAAGATATCTTTATGTTTATAGAGTAACAGTTTATTGTTAATATTAAAAACCGGTTTTCTTATTTTTAATAACTAAAAAAATATATTTAAATTTTAAAGGATTTTTAATTATGAACAGTGTTTTAAATAAAACATAGGATGCAATTTAAAATATTTAAAAATTAAAAAAAAAATATTTTATTTATATTAATTTTTGTTAAATATGATATTGATTTATACATACATTTTAATTTCGAATAGTATCACAAAACGATACAGAATGCAGTTTAAAATAGTAAACGACTCACAAATATATATTTAAATTTGAAAGGATAATGTTACAGAATTATAAGATAAATTATTTTAATTTGAAAGGATAAAGTTTTAGGTCAAGTTTATGAAATAACAAATTGCTTTTATAATTTAATAAATACGATTTTTATTCTTAAATTTATTTTAATCATTAAGAGGATTAAGCAGATAACATAGAAAGCAATTAAAAATATTAAACAAGTTTAAAAATATATATTTAATCTTTTAGGATATGTTTATAAATATGATTTTGATTTATAAATACATTTTAATCAAAAATAAAATAATACATAAATTATTATTACATCAAAGATCAACGAAATCTATATATTTTCACCTACGTCAGCCGTCTTTACGATCCAACGAATCTGCAATCAAAATTAAGAACCGCCGATTAATGCGACCTTTCAAATTAAGACTCTCCTCTCACAAAGGCATGCACTTTGTTCCCATTTCTGTGACATTAACACCACCAATAAATTGTGAAGAACTTGATTTCGATATTATTAAATTAGAATATATATTTTCGTTCGTTACAGATATAGAAAGGCGTTTTTGCAAATTGGCATGACACGACAGAATCGAAAGCGGCGGCAATGAAAAGTGAGACGCCGCATCGGTGAAAGACGGCGAAGATTCTCGGGGAAAGGGTGAATGACATCAGCATGGGTATTATTGAAAGGTAAATAAAGCTTAGAGGTCGTTTTGGCCATGAAGATGCCATGGGGACTATGATTACTATGATATGTGGCAACGATTTCTTGCTGATCAATCGCATTAGAGGCCTGGCGCAAAAAAAGTTTGGAAACATAATTGCCGTCATTGGCCAATAACTCGTTTCGATGACACGCAGAAGATTTACGGGGGAGAAGAAAACGAGAATCTTCAGATGACAAATGAAAAATCGAGGAACCCAGCAAAATCCCAAGAGAACCCAACGTTTTCCACCTCCATTATTCGTATTCGATGGTGGTGCAAATTATATTCGCAATGCAAACTGACGCAAATCCATTGAAAGTGAGTCCGGTCTCCGGTCTGGTCTGGTTGCCAATATCAAATTACCCAAGCCGACCCGACGCCGGCAATTTGCAGCTCGGTTAGCCATCCATCCAGCTAGATAGCCAGAGTCATAGCTCTATCTATATCTGTATCTAGGCAGAGCTGTAGCTGTAGCTGTAGCTATAGCGCTGGCCATATCTCGCCAGCGGGTTCTTGCAACAGGCGCCAATTGCAAGCGGAACCAGAGCAGTGCCAAAAACCAAAGACCAAACAAAACACACATCGCAGGTTTATCCACAAGCCTATGTATTTAAAATGAAGCTACAAGAGTTACGACTCTGTGGTTACTATTTATTGTTAAAATTTAATTTTTACCTAAACTAAATCATTTTTTAAAAATATAAAAATATTTAAATATATATTTTTAAAGTTCTATAAAATAAATAAGTTATACAGTTCTAAACCAACTTAAAATCGGAGGTGATAAAATATGGTTTTATTTTTTTTCTCTTCTTATCTTATTAAATTAAGATACCTATAAAGATACTTGCATAATATAATTGGTTTTTAAATTTAAAAATAATTGATTGTGCATTTCTAATGTTCGCTAAAGAGAAATGAATATCAGCTTTAACGACAATAAATAATCCAGTTCTATAATAACTTGAAATCGGAGGAAATAAAATATTGTTTTATTATCTTTCTCAAAACAATAAACATACATCAAGTGGTCAACGAAGAAAGCAATAATATAAATTTTAAATTAAACGCATTTATTGTATACACGATTAGGCTGAATATGAAAGATTAGAAAGAATATGTTAACCGATCTACCCATTTAACGCACTAGATTTGCAGGGTATTCGAAAATACCCATTCTCTTTCAACGACTTGAAAAAAGGAAGAATTTGGCAATTGGCTCTGCGGCTGCAGCTATTATTCTACACCTTAAGAAAGAAATGATAAGTATTCAAATAAAATTAAATTATAGAAATAAACCAAAAAAATATTCTTGAAGAAAAAAATAAAAAAAATGGAAATATTAAAATAAAAAAAATAGGAAAATAAAACTAAAAAAATAATACTAAAAAAGAAAAATATGTTTATTTTTAAAGAATTTTTAGCGATTTTAAGAATTTAATTAATTAAAATATTATATTTTTTTTTCTTAATTTTTATTAAAACAAAATTCAATTAGAAAAATAAAACCAATTAAACAATATCTTCTAGTATTTATTATAAGTAGTATTAAATATAAATAATATTTATAATTAAAAAATATTTATTTTTAAAGATTTGCAAGCAGTTTCCAAACTTTTATACAATTGTAATGTAGATATTTTAGTAGCCAATTAGTTTTTAGGCTATCATTTTTTTTCTCAGTGGCTGTTTCTCTGGCTACATGGTTTTGGCCATGTCTGTTTGGGGGCCTGTGGCAATCTGAGCGAGTTTGGTTCCGCGGAACCAACAGCCAACGTCGACGGCTTCTCATTAACAGGCCAAGTTGCACGTTGCGCGTTGCTCGTTGCTCGTTGCGATTTTTCAAGAGGCAACAACCAACGTCCAAACGGCAACGTGCAACACTTGACTTGCGGCTCTGAAAAGTGGCCAACTGACTGACTGGCTGGAGTTTGGCAATTTTTTGAAGTTTGCGCGGCCGCTTTGCCAATTGAAATGTTTCCGACTTGGCTTTTTGGCATTTCGTGCGAGTTTTCCCGGCTGTGCAGCTCCATTAGCCATCCGAAAATTCTTGTTTGCCTGGGCAAAACAGATAGGGCCATCGCCATCGCATCGCTCATCCCCTTTTGCGGCGCTTCAAATGCATTAAATGCACCGCGCGAACCGGTTTTTGGCCGCGGGAAAACAAAGAGCTGTTGCCAAACAGTGTCCAACATGCACCAGCAACACAGCCAAAGATCAGCGATCAATGGCGAAAGATCAAACCCATCAAATGCACACGATGGCAAAACCCGCGGATCGGCTGAAGCCAACCGTTCGCACTGATAACACGATGTCTCCACTTGTTTGCATGCACAAATGATGTTTGCGGGGCAAACACAGAGTCACAGAGAAAAAACAAGAAACCAATAGAGTTGCAAATCAAACGTCAAATAGTGTGAAGAAAATGCCAAGTCAGGAAAAAACAACTTCTTGGAAAACAAAGTGATTCGGTTTTTTAGAACGCGTAATAAAGTAAGCAAGTAAAAAGAAGATAATGAAGGTACTAAAATGATGGTTGGGATAGAAAAAGAAAACCAAATGAAGCAGTTTGGTAACCAAGAATTACGCAATAGCAACGCAAAATGTGTGAAATTAAAAAAAATTTAAGATCAAAAAATTGTTTAATAATGTCAAAGACGAAATTTTCTTAAAGTTACAAGTTTTTGGAATACGTAATAAAATATCTAAAAAAATTCCCAATTGTCCAAGTTTCCAAAAAAAAATTTTTTTTAAATAAATGAACTCAAATGGAAGTCAATAAATAATTTACTCAAAAAAAATGTAAAGCTATTCACAATAATCATGGAAATCATTTAATCACTGATAAATATGAACAAATAGTCGCTGTCTATGGCGATGTACGATCCATAGATCGCTTTAGACACACGCATCTTTTCCCACTTTGGGTTTTCCGATCCAATCAGAAATCCACTTGTGGCAGGTCGTCGTGGGAAGTCAATGTAACTCGAAATGCCCCTGCATTCGCCTATGCATTTTGATGATGAATAATATGATGGTGATCATAAATGCGGATGATAATGATGATTCCGATCAAGTTTGTGTCATGTCCAAGTCTTTTGTTTTGCTCCAGTGGAAAGAGGGTGTTGCGTTATCTTCTTTACACTGAAAGCTATAAAATATTTCTTAAGAACAAAATAATTATAATAAATATTATTTCCTTTAAAATTATTTATTTAAAGAAAGATTTAAATATAATTTAAATTTAATTTTTAAAATTATTATTGGTTTTTTTTAAATTAAATAAATTAAAAAAAGTTTTTTTTAAATTATATAAATTAAAAAAAAAGATGTAAATATAATTTAAAAAAATAATATTTAGAAGAGTAATTAAACTTATTTAAAATTTTAATTTACATTTTTAATAATTCCATAAATATTATATTAAAAATAACAAATTAAATTCAGTACAAATCTTATTAATTTTAAGTTATTTATATAAATAGTTATTTAAATATAATATAAATTGAAAATACATATTTTATTTAGGAGAACAATATATTAATTTTCACACTTAATTCCATACCAAATTTGTGCACGTGTATATGCATTTGGGGGCCTCTTCAACCCGCCCCGCCCCCAATTTTCGGCTCGCTTTCGCTTTGGCTCTCAACTCCTGCAACGACCTTGGGCAGTTGTAACCCATTTTCGTTTTCAATTTCGATTTCGGCTTCAATTTCGCTTTCAACGGCGGCCACTGCAACGATTTGTATGTGGAATTTTAAACAGTTTCTTTGTCGTATTTCGTATTTTGTGTGTTGTGTGTGGAGTGTTGAGTGCTGTGTGTTGTGTGCTGGCCTGTCCACGATATGCATATGATGATGTCGCTGTCGATGGCTCTTGGCTGATAGCCCAGGTCCAAGTGTCTTGTTTGCTCGAAGGGCAATGGAGCTTGGCTAATTCGAACTCGGACTCGGATTGAGCCAGGCCCAAAAACTGGCCACGTCACCGGACATCCATCCATCCATCCACATTGCATGTTTAATTTGTGCTAACTTTTAGGTATTTTTTTCTGTTTTTATTTTGAAGTTTTCAGCTTAATGGCTCTTTGTCCAATTAACGAGTTGAACTAATGCTAAAGTTCAAATTCAAATCGCGCTGCGTAATTAAATATAATTAAATTTTAAGAATCTGCCCGTCGTTTGTTCTCCCCTTCCAAACATTGTTTTAGTCGCCATCACATCACAGTTGCGGTTGTGAATTTTGATTTAAATTTGTTTAATGCATGGATTTAATGAGCAATTAACTTGCAGCCCCTGAGGGCAGAGATACGGGTTTATGCTCCAAAAAGACAACTTTCAAAGAGTCCAGCGAACTTTGTTCTCCAGGTGGTCAGAAGATCATAAATCGAAGGTGGCCACCAGAAATGATGATTGATAGTCTTTAAATCATTGTTTGCTTTTCGAAAAAGCAGACACGCGACTCATAAAAATGTACCCTTAGCGTAATTTGAGGATATTTTAAAAACAAACGAAGATGTCAATAATATATTAGTATATGAGTATATTTATTACTACATCTTCAGAGCAGCATGAATTTATTATGTAAGGTTTGTAAAATAGCTTATATAAAAAATATATTTAATATTTTTAGAATTTTTATTTTTCTCCTATAGTAATATTTAAATTTTTCGTTAGGCTTGTAAAACTTTATAAATATAATTTTAGTAAACAAAATATTACAATAAATATAGTTCATATTTATTTAATTTTTATTTTACTTAAACAACAAATATATATTTAATATTTTTACAATTTTATTTTACTGCTATAGTAATAATAAAATGTGTTTTTAAGCCTGTAAAACTTTATAAATATAGTGTTAATTAATAAAATATTACAACAAATATATTTAATATTTTTAGAATTTTTTATTCTATACTAATAAATAAAATATTACAACAAATATATTTAACATTTTTAAATTTTTTTGTTCTATACTAATAACGAAATATTTTTAAGTTTTACTTTATGAATATAGTGTCAGTAAATAAAATATTCTACAAAGCAAAGACCTCCGGTCTTGATATCTAACCCTGATATTTACCCATCGGAAACTCCCCTTCACGCAGCCGATTCTGTGGCTTAATTGTAACTCTAATTGAAGTGCTGGCTCTACGATTTTAAGGAAGTTAACACTGTTCCACGATAATAGCTACATTTACACACTCCAAGCTGACTGGATGATGCATCATAAAACTTGGGCCAAGAACTAGGAAGTCGACATGGAGCGCACATTACCAGAAATACCTCCATAACCACTAGCACTTGTATGTCCATAACCAAACAACTAAATCCACATTGTACAAGCGAATGGCTAAAAACGAACAACTAGCAGCAGCCAAGCAGAGATGAAGAGCGGGCAGCAATTCAAATGCCGTAAAAACGATTTATGTTCGCGTATTTTACGCCTCGAACAAATCTAAGCGAACCGTAGTGCTAACAGTGCGTGCCATAAACGCATGAGCTGTTTTATTAAAATAATTATAAAGATTTATTTTGTTTTTTTTTTATTTGAATTTGAAATAGGTAATCCTATTCTCTGTAAAAAGAAATTATAAAATATATTTCGATCATTGTTTTAATTTTTATGAAAAATACTAATTTAAGGTTTTGGCAAAAAAAAAACATTTTTCTAAGTGTTTTCTTGCTGTAAGTTGGGCAAAAATTCATTCTATCTTATAAGCTTTTTTTAGCTACTAAAAAATCAAAAAAAAATTCTAAAAATTCCTCAAAAAATATTTTAAAATATTTTTATATAAAAAATATATTTTTAATGCATTTATTTTATAAATTATAAAACTAATTGGAATACTCACCCAATCATCACGGCGTAATGTCGAAGTTGCTATACTTACGTCACGTGCTGTAGCGCAAATCTATGCGCTCATAGCCACGCTCATATGGACACGACTGTCTGTTTGCTTTTGGCCAATTCATAAAGATGACTTGAGATCGGCTCCCTCCCGTTGGCAAGTTCAAGGCCCGGCCATCACAGCCATAAACGCACTAAGACAAAGTCGTGTGTTTACATTGGCAGAATAGATCGAGGAATTTGTGAACAAGAATTGATATTCAATGTTTTGAGTTTCGCCGAGAGACTCGCTGGCATTCCAAGCAGATCCCGTCCAAGTTCCGAAAGTTGTTTGTTTCGGACGTAGATTGATGGCGGGAACCGATGTCAAACTAGTCTCTGCATTTGCATAAATTCAATTTTGAACACTTATAGCCGAGAAGCTGCACCCACAACTCATCTGAATTCCCATCGCCATGGGAAAGTTGATCAAAATTAGGATTATTTTTCGCGACGTCCGGAAGTGAGCGAGTCAGTGAGGCGTGTAAAAGAAAAAGACGATTCATCCATCAAGAAATCACATCCTCGAATATAGTTCAAATAGCAGTCGGTGAAGCGGAACTAAAGCCCCGCCCATTGGCTCTTCCTATTCACCTGATATAATACCATACTATACCATACCTACCTATATAGTGCCGCGTCATTCTAGCTGGATCATAGATAATATGGGGGTCTGTGGGTCTGAGGCTGGCGAACGTTGACTCAAGTCATTGACACGTCTATTTTGGGGCCAATGAATTCAGACTGAATTGATTTTAAAGCGATTCGAGTTCGATTCGATCTGCATAAAGAGAGTGGTTTTTATGAAGTCGTTTCGATTTTCTCCCCTTGGATGAGTTAAAATCTAGAACTTGCGGTTTTTCTTAGGTCAGGTCTAGCTTTTAGTTTTCTATATAGTCGGGAATACTCTTCCTCAATTTACTGCACTTTTGCACATAATTATAGTAATTGATATGTAATGTAAGATCCATGATAATCGTTTTTAAGAAAATATTCATTAGGTTCCATATGAACTTTATATTATGGACTGTACTTAGTATTTAAGGTAGATAGAATTATTTACACTCAGGGAAAAAGTTGCGTTTTTTTTATGTCAAATCAAACACGAACGATATCCAAAGTTAGGTTAGTCCGAGTTTTCTTGATGCAAGAACAAGAACTTAAAATCAAGTACGAATAATTCAAGACCAAAATTATAGATTTAAGAACGAAAAATTCTTTCTTTAAATACTTAAGAACCAAATGACTTCGGTGTCGATACTTTTATGTACAAAATTTCAACACAATCGAATGTATTGAAATTTTCAAGTTAGACCGAATTTTCTTGATCCAAGAACAAGAACTTAAAATCAAATACGAAAATTCAAGACCGAAATTATAGATTTGAGAACGAACATTCTTGAAATAAGGACGACGATGTCGAAACTTTTATGTACAAAATTTCAACACATATGAATGTATTTTTAAGAACGATTCACTATGGTTTCAAGAACATTCGTTTTTCATTTTCACTCAGAAAAAAAATCGCCCTAAATTTTAGAAAATCGCCATACTTTAAAAATCGCCTTGAAATTTAGAAAATATTTCTATTTTTCAGAAATATTTTTCTAAATAATAAGAAAAACTTACCCTGATTAGATCAACTCCTCTTGTTATCCACTTTTAGAAAAATTTTCTGTTATTCAGAAATTTTTCTTTCAAACTAAGAAAAAATCGCCTTACATTTTAGAAATTTGGCCCAATCGGTAGCCTAGGGGTCTAATGCGAGCGGATTATTGGTTTTCTACGCTTATATTCGGAAGCGTGTGTTCGATCCCACGTCGAGGCGGACATTTTTTGCGTCTTTTTTTTTTTTGTTTGGCGCATTAATATGTATACTTTAATACAAATAAGGATTTAGGTAAACTATCACACACATAATGGATAAATAAGAGTAAAAACCTAGAACCCAAGAGAACAGAATGAGAATGTACTTTGTACAGCGCCTCTCGTGATGCTTCCCTGGCGCAGCTAGTAGAGTGTTTGACTGCAAACTGTGAGGTAAGGGGTTCGATTCCCGCGAGCGACCAAAATGTTTTTCTCAAGATAGTAAGTTATTTGATTTTTATGTTTATCATTAATAAATAATATAATAATTTCAGTTATTATTTCAGTTACAATTTAAGATTAAAAGTGTGTTTGTGTACAAGCATCGTGACGTCATCCTTGTGTTTAAATAGAAGAGAGAAAAATAAGTTGAGAAACGAGAACCCCAACAACAACACCCCACACTGACAGAGAGGGGTGGAGTTGGCATAACTCCCGATTCCCCGATTTTTTTTTTCTTCTTCTTATTCAATTTTGCAAAAACTAACCCTAAATTTCAGAAATTTTTTTTTCTAATTTTTAGAAATATTTTTTCTAAAGGGCAAGGCGAGCTGCCTTTGGCTTAAAAAGTATGGCGTTTTTCTAAAATTCAGGGCGATTTTTTTTCTGAGTGTAGGTAACCAATAACATCATCAATTAAAAACTGTGACAGGGAAGTACCGATTGCCATGGAATACTACCGTACTACACTTCGTATATCTACTTTCCGTTTCAACTTGTTCAATTCAATTATCATCGCGCGTTAGCAGATTCTTATTTAAATAAGACATTGAGCGGTCCTAAAACTCAAGTATGGGTAATCAAATCAACAAATATCGAAAATGTATGCATAAATAATGATTCAGCACATTGCTGGAATATGCTAATCACACCGGTACGTAATTCTATTTCTGGACTCTGTTGCCATTTAAGGGTCGCTCCGGAACATTCTAAGCCCAAAACTGGTTGAGATTCATTCTCTGCGATCTGGATTTTCTGCTGACCCATCTGCATTTCATTTCTCTTTTGGATTTTCTGCAGTCTTCAGCAAACTTCGGTGGCATGCCAAGGCTATGCAGTATATATAGTCGTAGATATATCATATCGGGGCTTGGCTCTTGCTGACAATCGGTTTATTTGGCAATCGGCTTTTGCTGAATTCTGTTTAACTGCCTTTAATTGTGGCGAAGACAACAACAAGCCCGAATTGGCAACCGGTTCAGGGTGATCTAATCTAAGGGTTTTGCTGATGGGTTTTTGGCTATCTGCCTTTGTTTCTATTTCATTTCATTTGGTTCGGTTTCTTTCTTGAGCTCCGATTTGGCCAACACCTGTCGGCACGTCCGAATGCGAAATCCGCGGCGGGAGCTCCCCTGGATTTTCGCCTTGGCTATCTGCGCTCTATTGGCCAACTGGGCGCCCGGCTCGAAGTCCAGTTCGACCTTGACCCACCCAATAAGAGCATGTTGTGGCGTTGTTTTTCGCTTGTTTTCGCTCGTTTTTGCCAAGTAAACACATTTGACATGGGCATTGGGAATGTGCCCATGCCAGAAAAACATACAATACCTACCTAGAGATTCGTATATTAAATTAAGTCAGAAGTTTACCCAGCTCTCGATGGTTTCGTTGATTTATAGGTTTTCAATAACAACCTTGAATTGTGACATTAACTTGGAAAATGTATAAAAATATTTCGTATTTTTAGAGCCAAAATATTTTATACTAGATTTATGAAAGTTTCTGAAAAGCTTTTAACCCAAAAATGTTTTTGAAAACCTTTTCTATAATAATAATATATCTCTACATTAATAAAATTGGTCCCTAAAATAAACGGTCAGTTGCAAAATTCACCCAGAAAGGATTGACATAAAAATCTAATAAAAAACATTAATTAGGAAATAATTAAAAATAAAACCATTTAAAAAAATAAATATTTATTAATCATATTATAAATTGAATTTAATTTTAAGTTTAGAAAAATCATATAAAATATTTTAATAAATATTAAATAAATTATAGTTTAAATAATAATTATTTAAAATTATTTGTTGGAATTAGAAAAAGCTTAGATCTATTAAATATTTATTGTTATCACATCACAGCCTAAAAGTATTCCAAATAATCTTAGAGGATTGAGCTTTTCCAATGCCTTCATAGCAAAAAGCTTTCAGTAAATGCATATATTAACTTAACTTGAACAAACTTAAAATAATTTAAATATAATAATTTCTAAATTTTTCTTTAAGTGCATTCCACTTCCCTCTAAAAATGCAAACAAACGACAGATGCAAGGCAAAAGATAAGCCCTGCATATAAGGCGACCTAGGAAATTGTTTCGATGGAAACAATGCAGTCTACTTAGCTGCAACTATCAGTAGAATAACCCATCACAACCCTGTAATCAATCGAAGTGAGTTTATAGCATTGATTACTACGTCTGATCGCCAGGTGTGGTCTCTTGTTAATCTCAGTTACTAGGGCGGTAAATAACATTTTGTGATCTTTGAGCTCCAAAGTTGCCATTCCGGCCCCCCTTTTATTGCTCTGCTAAGATAAGATACTTTCTGGTGTAAAGTGAAATGGGCGAGATTAAATGATAATATTGTAATACACACTTTCGTTACTTAATTCCGGTTTACAATTCGCTGAACTTTGAGTTGAATAGTTTAATTATTATTTTATTATTCCAATAAGATAAGATAGCTTTCACTCCGCGTGACAAAACGATGGCAATTTAATGATAAGGGGGTGTGTAAAAAGAACCAGTTCTGAACAGCAGTTTTTCATATTATATACTTATGGGAATTCTACATGCTCTATGTGGGTCAACGTCAAGCTCATAGCCGCTGCCGTTGTTCGTACGGTTGTCGTTGTAATAGAACTCGTTTTTGGGTCTGGCACTGCACTGATGCAATGATATTTTGCCCCCGACACGTTCCGTCGTCCACCTCCATGGGATCGGATCCTCAATATGGCGAGCGTTTCGCTACACCTGTCCGATCGTATGCATACTTTTCGAAGACGTTATCACATATAAGCATGTAGCTAAAATTCTTATGCACAGGGTGGCCACACCAAAGCAACACTGTATTTATGATATTATTATGGGTGATTATTATGTTATTTTGATATTATCATAACTTAAAATGATGATAGTGTAATATAATATAATATGATATATGATGATATCATAATGTGATGTGATATATGACATATGATATGATGTGATATGATGATGTATTATAATATTATTATAACAAATTTCACATTTGAATCGGGTTAAGTTCCGGTTAGTTTCAAAATAAAAGTTTATCATCATCACTAGCCTAGTTAATGAAGTTTTTTTGGCCTGTTTTCGACATAACCTAAGTTAAAGCTTTGGGGAATTTTCGCTTATAATCAACATGGCTTTCGTGCGAACTTTGGCCAATTAATCAGATTGCCTACGCAATAATTTTGCCTGTTTATAGGTCAAAAAGTGGTCCGATTTAAGTTAAAGGAAAAAGTAGACGCTCTATAAGAAAGATTATACGTTATCATAAGATAAGAAAGAAAGTAATTGAATGGGAAAATAATTGTATTGCCTTAGAAGATCTTCTTCAGGATAATTTTTTCAAGATCTATCAAAGATAATAGATCAAAGTAATGTACTTGTGGCATCTTCCCGGAATCAGAGACGCACTTCCGTTGCCATTAACCTGGCAGCCCCTTATCAACGATCGGAGGGCATCCAGAGTGCCCCACCTTGGCGATCAGCTATCTGCCGAGACCCAGAGCTCCGACCGTCTACCACACACCGTATATACCATATACCATATAGCGCATATAACCCAAACCCTCAATTCAGACAGCTGGCGATCCGAGTGCGAATTAGTTGCAAACGAGCAACAACGTCGAGCGGTTCGCTAACTTTTAGTTCGCAAACTAGTCATCGTGTCGTGTCACATTACCAGGTTTTTCACTTGATTTATATAGCAGGCGTTCTTGGGGTCGTTGTGCCAGTTGGAGTCTGAAATCGTTGGCGAAATGAGCACCCTGGCACTGCTGGCATTCGTCCTTTGGGCACTTTTCCTAAGCTATCTGCCCAAAATCCTGAACTTCCTTAGGTTGCAGAGGTTTGCGAAAACACTGCCGGGTCCTACGATTGGTGAACTGATAGCCAATGTAAAGAAAGGAGGTGAGTTTGTGGAAAAAAGTTGGGAAAAAGTGTATTTTCCAGAACCTTGAACTTGGTTCTACATTTTATTACGCATACGCAGCGTTGCCCTTGAGAATAATTTTTTTTTTAAATAATACTAATATTACATTTGTTTAGAATAACAGATTTAAAAAATGTTGAATTAAAGTAAAAGTGATCAAAGGTTTATTAAAATTTTAGTTTAAAATATGGCAAATATTTTAATTAAATAACTTGCATTGCCAAAGTGAAGAAAGGAGGTGAAAAAAGTCGGGAAAAAGTGTATTTTTAGAACCTGGAAATTGGTTCTTTATTTTATCACGCATACGCAGCGTTGTCCTTGAGAATAATTTTTTTTAAATATTCTTTTTATAATAATATTAAATTTGTTTAGAACAACAGATTTAAAAAATGTGGAACTAAAGTGAAAGTGATCAAAGTGATTAATAATATTTTAGTTTAAAATATGGCAAATATTTTTTAAAAATTAC
Source organism: Drosophila mimetica (assembly GCA_037075245.1). Classification (NCBI taxonomy): domain Eukaryota; kingdom Metazoa; phylum Arthropoda; class Insecta; order Diptera; family Drosophilidae; genus Drosophila; species Drosophila mimetica. The sequence continues at coordinate 10,515,630 of JBAMCH010000005.1, forward strand.
TACTACTAAGGAATATCCACCAGGTCTAAAATCCTTTAATCTATTTCTCAAAAACAGAGATCCTCAACTGGCTGAAGGAGCTGCGGGAGAAGCATGGCTCTGTGTTTCGCATCTGGTTCGGCAAGGATCTGATGGTGATGTTCACCGATCCCGAGGACATCAAGCAGCTGCTGGGCAACAATCAGCTGCTAACCAAGTCGCGCAACTACGAGCTCCTGGAGCCCTGGCTGGGCAAGGGTCTGCTCACAAATGGCGGCGAGTCCTGGCACCGTCGCCGCAAGCTGCTCACGCCCGGCTTCCACTTCCGCATCCTCGGCGAGTTCAAGGAGCCCATGGAGGAGAACTGCCGCATCCTGGTGCGCCGCCTGAAGACGCAGGCCAACGGCGAGTCCTTCGACATCTATCCCTACATCACGCTGTTCGCCCTGGACGCCATCTGTGAGACGGCCATGGGCATCAAGAAGCACGCCCAGCTGCAGAGCGACTCGGAGTACGTGCAGGCGGTTCAATCGTAAGTGCAATCCACTTAATTATTCATAGATATAACTATCTAAAGGTCGCCATTTGTTTATGAAATGAAAGAGTTTGCCAAGACTGAAACTGGAAACTAGAAAATAAAAGTAGTCAGGGGTTTTAAATATGGTTAATTAAAGGGGTTCACACTCCTATAACACATCCTGACTTTAAAAAATGAAGATTAAATAGTTTATTTATCATAAGAAAAAAATCCCTCATTAAATAGTAAATTAAATTTATTTGAAATGACTTTTATTTTTTTAAACACAACTTAGATTGGGTAAACAAAATTGTAGTTACTAATTGAATTTAAATATTGATAAGTAGAATAAAAAGTTTTTTCCTTTTTTATATCACATATCATATGTATATATACCCACAAAAAAAAGATGTTCCCGTAAAATCGATATAGCCATGTAAATTTCAGGTCATGAAAACTGATATCGCTTTTACATGAAATACTCTTTTCGACTATTTCAAATTTACCTGGCCGCGTATTTAATTAAAATTGATTTTAAATAATCAATCATATCAATTTCATATCAATTTTTTGGGTGTATATATATATATATTTTTTTATATTTTTTTTGGACTTTCATTAAATAATAAATAGTTTTTTTAGAATAATAACTTAGCTTTCATTTTGATTTTGATCTGTAAAAAAAATTCCTCAATAATTGAATTTTAAAATAGTATTCGGCTTAACCTTTTTAGAATAAAAAAATTAGTTCATTGTTGTAAAATTGTATATATTTTATTTTTTATATATATTATTAAAATTGATTTTGTATTATTTATTTATTCTATGAATTTTCTTCATTTGGAACTTTAGTATTTGCCGGGTGATGCACAAGCAGAGCTTCTCGTTTTGGCAGCGCCTTAACGTGTTCTTCAAGCACACGAAGATGGGCAAGGAGCGCGAGGCTGCGCTGAAGGTGCTCCACGATGAGACCAATCGGGTGATTCGGCTGCGCAGGGAGCAGCTGATCCAGGAGCGCAACGAGTCCCGCCCGGAGGCGGAACAGGACGATGTGGGCGCCAAGCGGCGGCTGGCCTTCCTCGACATGCTGCTGCTCTCGCAAATGGAGGGCGGCGCCGAGCTGAGCGACACGGACATCCGCGAGGAGGTGGACACGTTCATGTTCGAGGGCCACGACACCACCAGCTCGGCCATCGCCTTCGCCCTCAGCCTGCTGTCCAAGCATCCGGCCGTCCAGCAGCGCGCCTTCGAGGAGGCCAGCGAGCTGGAGGGCAGGGAGAAGGAGTCGATGCCCTACCTGGAGGCGGTGATCAAGGAGACGCTGCGCATCTATCCCTCGGTGCCGTTCTTCTCGCGCAAGGTGCTCGAGGATCTGCAGGTGGGCAAGATGACGGTGCCCAAGGGCGCCTCGATCAGCTGCCTCATCTACATGCTCCACCGCGATCCCAAGAACTTCCCGGATCCGGAGCGCTTTGATCCCGACCGCTTCCTGCTCAACGAGAAGCAAATGCATCCCTACGCCTTTGCCGCCTTCAGCGCGGGTCCCAGGAACTGCATAGGTAAGTTCAATCCTTGAAAGGCTCGAAAAAATTAGAAAAAATCCATACATGTACGCCAAAAAGTGCAAGATCTCCTACACTTAAGTTAAATATCTTCTCAAATTGAGAGTTTTTGTTCTTGAAATATAAACAAGTATATAAATTCTTACTTTCAGTGCAAAATACTCACTTTAGTTCAAAATTTTTCGAAAAATATTAGGAATAATACATACAAGTTCGCCAAAAAGTTGAAGATCTCCTACACTTAAGTTAAACATCTTCTCAAATTGAGAATTTTTGTTCTTGAAATATAAACAAGTAGGTACATTAGTTCTCACTTTCAGTGCAAAATACTCACTTTCAGTTCAAAATGTTTCGAAAAATTTGAGGAAAAATCCATACAAATTCGCCAAAAAGTTCAAAATCTCCTACACAAAAAATTAATTTCTTCTTAAATTGAGAATTTTTTTCTCAAAACATAACCAAGTTTATATACTTAATACACTAAAATACACTAAAAAAATACATATATGATATTTAGGATTAAAAACAAGCTTTATCCCTTATGCCTTTCTAAAAAACATTTGCACAGTAAATTTCACGTACAGTTAAATTTTGCCACTTTATAGATAAGCTTCCGTAATATTTAGAACACAGGTCTAATTTGTCTGCACTGAATTTAGGTAATCATTCACGTTGCTAATTATACAAGCATTGTTTTGTTGCCAAAAATAGTCAGCGGAAAAATTTGAGGGAACTCAATGAACCCAAAATATATGTATTTTTAGCAAATTGCGATTTAATGTTTTAAAAATGTACTTATGAAAGGTGCAGAGGTCGTTCAAAACCCCGACGAAAATAATTCTTGATTTAAACAATTGATAAGAACGGAAGGCCTTTGCATTTCTGGTTTTTCAAAAACAGCCTGATTTGAGTTTAATTATTATTTCATTACTGATTAAAGTCTGATGAATAAATAATATTAATAAAAACATTTTTATAGAAACTATCAAAAACAATCTTTTGAAATATATTTGAGTATTTTTGATAATCAATATTTTCAAATATAATAATACAAATCATAATCAGTTAGTGACGTCACTACATCGTCACAGATCAAAATTCTCTAGAATCGAATGACAATTTGGGTGAAATTATTTTTTAAATACTGATTAAAGTCTGATGAATAAATAAACATGTGGTAACTATCGAAAATACTCCTTTTCATTAGATTCAAATATATTTGATACTTAATATTTTGAAATATAATAATCAAAACCATAATCAGTTCGTGACGTCACTACATCGTCACAGATCAAAGTTCCTTAGAATCGAATGATATTTTGGCAAATTACTTTGTTTTCTAAGACTAATTAAATTGACGTCAGCTTGGGTTTTTCTGGGGCATCCAGTAGCAACCAGTTTGGGATCAACCTTGAACTTGTTCTGATTTCTTTCCCATTTTATTTACACCATGCAGGCCAGAAGTTTGCCATGCTTGAGTTGAAGACCACGCTGTCGATGCTGCTGCGGAGCTATCGCCTTCTGCCCGACGAAGATCATCAGCCGAAACCGTTGGCCGAGTTGGTTACCAAGAGTGGTAATGGCATTCGCCTACGGCTTCTGTCACGCGATCAAACTGGAACCTCAGCATAATGATAATCTAATAGTTCTTAGACCCCACATTATGTCTAGATTAAGTTAAGCTAAGTAATATAGTGAGAAGCTAAATAAAAAACAAAAGAAAGAAAAACATTCGAGCATCGTGACGCAGCTGGAAGGCGCAGCTGGGGGGCTCAGTCTTATCACTTATACGGCCTTGCCATATAGATTAGAAATGGAAACAACTTGGACTATATTTTTATGCTTTGTTTATTTCTCGCTTTGAACTTTGAAAAATACAATCGATCATATACATATATACACGGCTAGAGAGGTATATATATCATATATGTGTGCATGTATATAGGTGCTGGGCTTTATTTAGGGTTTATGGTTTATGGTTTAACATCCAGAACCAGTGAACAAAAAAATAGTCATATTTATATGTATATGTATAGGTATCTGTATATATATTGTGTACGCCGATCTCTGCCTACAAACTACATACACAGACATACTTATTGCTCTCCAGAGTCCTCGTACATCCAAAACTCTCTCTGTCGTCCGTGCTCATGTGTTCCCTGACAATTCCTTAAACTACCGATCCCATCCGATCCGAACTTAGGACCACTCTCGCTCCCTCGCCTTCACTTAATACTTCTTGTACAACTAGTTAAATTCCTTTACCATAAATATATATATCATATTTACTTTATGTATGATGTATCGTAGTTGTCTGCTGATAGGTATTCACATATATATTTCTGGGTTTAGTTGGTATAGTATATCCTATATCCCTAACTAGATTGCCTTCAATTTCCGTTTGTGTTCGTTTGTTGTGCCCTCTAGTGGGCCCACAATGAAGTCAAGTCCCGATCTGTGTGTGTGTATATATATTTATATCATCATATTATCTATTTAGGTAGGTTTAAGCGAGTTTCTTTTCTTTTTTGTTTGGCGCTCTCTGCCTTAAAGCTTAGCAGGAAACAATTCGTCTATGGGATTAGTTAGAGGCGGCTAATGATATGATTTGGCTAGAATAGGGTTCAGTAAGTACAGCTCAAATACAGTACATATAACTATATATCTATATATACTATATAGTGTAACTGGTTGGTCAGGGGGCTTTCGGGATCCTTAAGAAATACTGGAACTTTACCACGTTTATGCGCAAGATTTAGTGGTTGGCCTACTAGTATGACTGATTAGTAGACCTCCTATATTTACAAAACAAACAGCAAAACGTTGCTAATGTTTAACATCCTTTGTTCACTATTACTTGAACCTTATATGTATGTATGTATGTGTATACTTAGAGTTGATTGTTTTCTTTTTAAATACAAGCGAACTTCTTTTAGTGGAACTTCATTATGTAATGGATTTTAGAGGATTACTAGGAATTATTAGGATTTTAGGGAAGCTTATAATTGTTCGAAATAGTATTATTTAAGTTTTTGAGGAAATGTTTTAGGAGATTTTACAATTTAGAATTAAAATAATTATAGAACTATTAAAGGGTTCCTTTTTTAGTGATTTTATAGAGGATCTCAAGTTTAAAATGTTTTAAAAATCGTTAAATTATTTGGTATTATATAATGATCATTAAGTTTTAAAAGTCCTTAAACTCTTATATAGAATCTCAAGTTTAAAATGTTTTGAAAATAGTTCAATTATAGGGTATGGTATGATATTATATGGAACGTACAGCTTAAAAGTCCTTAAACTTTTTTTATATTTGTATAATAATCATAAAGCTTTAAAAGTCTTTAAACTTTTTTTTTATAGAATCTCAAGTTTAAAATGTTTTAAAAATAGTTCAATTATAAGGTATGGTATTATATGGATCGTATTTTCCTATAGAAGTTGGCTGTATTTAGTTATATGCGCATAAATGTGGTAATCTCTATGGTTGAAACAGGGATCTGGAAAGCCCGCCAGGGAAAGGTGAACCGCTTTAGTCGGTCGACTGCCGGGATCACAGCCAGGGGATGCAGATGGTGCGGCAGACGTCCCGTCGATGGGGATGTGGGTGTGGCTCCTCCCCCATCTGTCCGCCGCCACCGCCGCCGGCCCCTGGATTGCCTCCCCCGCCGCCTCCTCCTCCGCCTCCAAACTTGAAGAACGAACTCCTTCGTCAGTGCTTGCGATGGGCCTGCGGTGAAGCGCTGGCAATGGAGCCCGATGCCGAACCGGAACCGGAACTGGAGCCGGATATCGAACCGGAACCGGATCCGGATCCGTAGCCGGGCTCAGCCTCCGGCATTGACTGCAGCACAGCGGCGACGCTGCCATGGCTGGCGCGCTGCTGCGACTGCGAATGCCCGGGATGATTGGAGGCGGATCCTCCTGCTCCTCCTCCTCCTCCTCCTCCTGATCCAGATGATGCGAGGGTGGAGGCCCTGGCCAGACCGTGACTGTGCCGCTTGGGGATCACAAAGGGCGGCGGCGGCTGCGGCGTATACTGCGGCGGCGTGGAGTTGGCCGATGCCTGGCGCACAAAGGATCGCGCCGCCGGCACCGAACCGCTCCGGGCAATGGCGCCCGTGCGCGGCGGTATGGCCGGCGGTGGCCCCGGTGGAGCGGTCATCGGTGTCCGCAACTTGGGCGGCGGCGATGAGATGGAGGCCAGGCTCTCGGTGGAGGGTTGCGATGGAACACGTGGCGGCAACTGTGGCAGCTTGCCGGGATTGGGAGTGGTTGAGGGTGTGGTTGAGGGTGCGGTTGAGGGAGTGGGAACAGCTGAAGGAGTGGGAACAGAAACGGGAATAGAGGCCGTTGCCACCTGGACGGGCATCCTGGCCTGCGGCTGCACCGTGGACATGGTAATGGTGGGCTTCTGCATGGGCACCGTGTGGCGTATGGAGATGCTGCCAGCGGGTGATTTGCCACCCATCCGGCTGGGATTCGCGGGAGCTGGAGCTGTGGAGGCTGCAGGTGCAGGTGCCACTGGAGGAGGTGCCACTTGCTGCTGCTGTTGCTGCTGCTGGTGCTTCTGCTTCTGCTGGGCATGGATGTCCTGGATTTGCGGCGTGATAACCACCGGATTCTTCTTCTGATCCTGGCCAGCGGCCACGTAGGAGAACACGCACAGCACCGAGTAGCAAATCTGATCGGACTACGGAGCGTATACGTGATTTTAAAACAGGTGCTGCTACTATGTCTATTTTTTTTTTTTTTATATTTCAGAATGAACAGTGTTTTGGTTGTTGTTTCTTTGAAGTGGACTGGTGGTGCTGGCACAACACAACAAGGCAGAAAGGCAGTAAAAAAAAGCATGCAACTCGCAACATTGGAAAACTCAAGTGAAAAATGGTATAAAAAATAGAAAATATTTTGGTAGAAAAAAGAAGAGGCACAAAAAGCCAGAACCAAAAACTATCTTTGTTGTTTATGTACTGATTGTTGTTGTGGTGTTTTTTTTTCTTTTTTTTTAGATGTTGCAGGAAGTACATACAGATACATACATGGGAGTTACATAAAAAGGATTCTTGATTTTATTTACATAGATTTCATTTTAGGCACACAATTTATTCGCTCGTCGCCAGCTTCGATTCCATCGTTTCCAGCGTTTCCATTGGGGGCCTCGATTCCATCGTTCCAGGCACACTTTTGTCGGCGACTGTACCGCGCACGCCATTCAGGTGACAGATGTAGGCAAACTGCACGGAGGTCACGCGATGAAAGCTCAGCACAATTTCCGACGCCTTTGGTTTCAATTTATTTCAGTTCGATTTCAGTTTCAAGTTCAATTGATGAAGGTTATTTATTGGTTTTTTTTTTTTTTTGTATATTGTGATGATATATGAGTGGTGTTATTGGTGTTTTGTGTGTTGTTGTTGTTGCAGGCATTGTTTGTTGTTGAGTAGGTTGAGTTGTCGTTGACATAGAAATATATTCACAAAGAAAACGAATGCAAAGAACCAAATGGAAAACGAAAACGGAAACGGAAAGAAAGGAAAGAAAAATCGAAAATCAAAGAGATTATCTCAATATCGTATATACAAACTGTCGGTGCAATTGAATGTGCCATATATATATAAATACAGTGGTAAAAAAGGTTTCGAAATCTCCATTTAAGATATATATCAATGGGCTTTGGCTTGGGTTTTTGGGGCTTAAAACTGATTTGTACAGAAATTTGCATAACTCGGCAGGCTTAAGCAAGTTTATGTACAGTTAATCGATAAACGATAGCTCCGATAACGGAACGGGATGCAACTCGGAACAAGTGGTGAGAAAGTGGTGCTTGATGGCTGTGGTGGCGAACAGTGGTGAATTTGTGGTTCAAGTAAGGTACTCACCATGCTAGACTGATACTTCCGCTGGATAAGGTTGCGCGTCTTGGGATCTGCAAGTGGGAAAAACAAAAGCACAATGGTATCACTTAAGTTTGGTCGCTCAGCCGGAAGCAACTAGTTATACAGTACTTACTGTACTCCTCCAGCACAAAGATGCCGCCCTTCTGGGTGAAACACTTGCGGATGTGGTCCAATCGCACGAAGAACTGAAATACGGGCGGAAAGGGGAGTCAGTTAAGCTTCAATGCCAGCCGATACTCATTCTATCTTCGGCTTCAAGGCTCCGTCACGGGACGGAACGCAAGAATGGAACATAACGGAAAGGGGTGGGGGGTAACGGAACGGAACGGAACGAAATCAAGCGTAACGGAACGCAACTAAACGGAACGGTAACGGAATGCAACTCATAAGGCGGTCAAAACCAAAAAGCTTTCACACAAGAAGAGACTGGTTGATAGGCAGAGCGGGAGTTAGAACGAGATAGTTGGAGAGCGTTGGAAAGAGATAGCGTTTACGCGTGGGCAGTACAAATGTAAAAATAAATCATAGCAGTTGGGAGCATTTTTCGGATACGTTACGTAGTTTACCATGTATTTTTTTCTCATTCAGGTGTATGGTCAAAAGTACAGTTACCAACCCAACGAAACGAAACGGTACGGAATTGGAACACAAGCAAGCAGGCGGGCAGGCAAACAAAAGGTAAATGCTACGCAAGCGCTTTGGTCACATCTATTGATCTATATTGGGGGGACAGGCAGCAAGACAAGGACACCAAGTACAGTTAACGACATTCATTTATGTACACGGCACGCATCAAAGTGCCCATGGCGTTAATCGGTGCTCAGGACTAAAAACGAAACTCAACGGAAATATGAAACCAAATGGAATGGCAATTAAAACTTAAAGGAATTTAACGGAATAAATCAGACCGATAGAGTTAGAGAAAGTTAGAGAGACAGAAAGAGAATGCAGCAAATTCAAATGAAAGTTTGGTAATTAGTTTGGTTAACTTTCTATTTTGTTTTTGTCAAAAAAATCTTTTCACTTATATTTGAATATGGAATTTAATTTTTTTTTTACTTTTTTTTTTGGGGAAAGGAGGATTCTAAGTAGCACTTGTGAGATGGTCGTATACTAGGTAGCTTGGATTTTGGATACGAAGGCGTTGGTTCTATGCATAATTATGGTATATATATTTACGAGAGTTGTTCACCTGAGCAACCTCAACTAATACAAACGCTAAATAAATAAATTAAGCTACAGTGTTTGGTGTCCGGATGTGTGTACTTCTCTAGAGAAGTTGTTAGTATATAAAAAAAAAGTTGAAAGACTGGTGAAAATTATGTAAACCAAATAATTGTTTCGTTTATAGGGAGTTTGTAGCAACAAGGGTTCTAATGGAGGGCCGCCATTTTATTCCCTGAAAAGCAGCAAAGAGATAAAGGTAAAGATATTTGGGTACAGTTGCTCTCACATTCCGTTAGTCCTTCATAGACTTCATAGAGATAGTACATTTGGTAAATGGTAAATGGGAGACGTTTGGGGAAATGAAGGAATCGGGGATAAACACATGTAACAGCATGCAGCATGTGACTACCACTACCACTATAAACCATTGGATATGATCGGAATAGGACCCATACTCGAGCATCCGAATCGATCATTTTAATCTATGCTAAGTAGCTTTTCTTAACTTGGCTCGATATCAACGATTTAACGAAACAATAGGCAAACAGAGGTAGAGACAGGCTGAAAATGATTAAATTAGAAACAGATAGAGAGCGAGATAATGGGAAAGAGAGGCAGGAAAGCCATACTATTAGCGATAGCTTATAGATATTGAAAAGAAAACTCCAGCAATTGTGGTTTTTCAGCTTACGACTATAGTTATGGGTTCTCTAAGTGGGTATTTTTCCTCTAAGTATACAGTTTCATTAACGTTTTTTTCTTTTTTCATTTTTCATTTTATTTAATACTTTCATTTAATTTCTTAATTAGTAAACTACAACTACGATTGGTGTTTAAGACTTTGCTAAACAAGTAACTCTACTCAAGCAAACTCAAAATCAACACTAAGGAAACTTTATTGATCTATTGTTGGTGACTCGGTGAATTGTCTGGCACACTCTATAAAATATAAAAGCAAGGAAGATTGTCGACAGGGTTCGTCATTATATTGGTGACAAACCCCGCGCGGCAAGGATTAATCTAAGTGATTAGGGGGCTGCTTTCCCTCCAAGTGAAAGATCATCTAACTTAGGCCGCAACCAACAGAACATAATCGTACGGAACTTAGTTGAATGGAACAGAAAGTGACGAAACAATAAGGAATGGAACAGTACAGCCATGTGTATATATTCAATTTACTGAGCTGGTGATAGTTTTCGTTACTGTGTGTGTGGTCTTGCTGTATATATATAGGTAGGTATTCCAAGCTTGCCTATCGGCCATAATTAAAATGTGATCGTGTCTAGTTTGATCGTTATTTTTGTATCTTCTAGAAAGAGTGTCGGACAGACTAGGACAGATGCAGGTGTGGTAAATCATCGTGAATTGTGGTGCGGTCCTGGCAAGGACTTTAAAGTGGTTGCACTTGGGGTGAGCAGAGTGCTTGGCATGCTTAAGATCGAGCTTTGGAGTTCTTCAAGCCACAGTGTGACCGTGGCTTGGGCGAATAGTGTGACCATCTATGGCGTGGGCATCTTGTGTGACCATGTGTGCGTGCTGGCTAACACCGAAAATAAAACGAAATCACTGGTGGATCGAGAAATAAGAACGAAACGATAAAGTGTCGACGACTGGGGCGCAAATGATAAGCTGGTAATCAGTAACAGTAATCAACAATCGGTAATCGGCATTAAGGTATACAAAGTGTACGGCTCAGTTTCAATTCAATTCAATTCAATCAAGTTCAATTCAACAAACAAACCAACCAACCAATCAATCAATCAACCAACAGTTCAAAACGAAAATCTCAGTTGGGTTAGAGAGACAGAAAGAGAGAGAGAGATAGAGATCATAACACAAAAGATATGGGTAAATAATATACATTATGGTATATATATTATTTGTGGTTTAAATTCAATATCAACTACAAATTTTTGGTTTTTGTTTTGTTTTGTTCTTTTTTTAACTGTTAATGCCATATCAGATTATTTTGTATACTTTTTTGGTTTTACCTTTTTTTTTGGGCGGGTGAAAGTGAAATATTAAATCAGGTGTTATGAACGCAAAAGAGTCGAGGGTAAAACTCAAGACCAACGCAAACTAAAATATATTTTCTATTTTTCTGGTATTTTTTTTTAAAGGACATGGAGGTTAAGTGGGTGGATGAGGATGGGGAAAGAGGGTAGGCGGTTAGTTGTTGGGGTTAGTGGAAAGCAGGGCATTTAAAGAACAATAGTTGCTTATAAATTTAAGTTCAAATATAACAAGAAATTTGTTCATTGCAATACCTCGAAATCCTTTATCGTTTTTTCAGACATTTTCAGATCGTTTTATCATAGATTTTTGGTTATATTTTTGATTTTGTTTTTGGGTTTTCGTTTTTTCGTTATCGTTTGAGAAGTAGACCAATCATTTGAATAATACAATTCAATTCGGTTCGGTTCGGTTCGGTTTCGGATCGGTTCGGTTCGTTCCGGTTATGGAACGTGATTTTTGGTTGGTCCACAAAGGAGGGAGAGCGAGCAACGGTGCAGCGTTCCGCGTTCGACAGAGAATATCAAACAAACAACAAAGAAAATTATAAAAAGGAAAGTTGAGAAAACTGTTTTTTAAACTGTTCATTCAAATGTTTTAGTTGCATTTTATTTTCTGTTCAATTTCTAATTTGCTGGCGAATTTTTTGATATTATTTTTGTATATTTCGATTTTTTTGTAGGTACTAATTAGAAACGATATGAAATGTGGTTGTTGTTGCTGTTGTTGTTATGTTAGAGTCGTTTGCTTAAAGACGGTGGGACTTTTCTAGGGGATTTTCAATTTCGGTACTTGGATTCGGTATCGGTATCGGTATCGGTTTTGGTTTTGGTTTTTTTTCGGCTTTTTAACGGTAACTGTGGAGATATCATGGGGTAGGACATGACTACTATAGCTTAAATTACATTTGTTGTTTGTACTTGTTGTTTTTGATTATCATACTTAATTGAAAAATTTGGCATGAAATTACTACCAAAAAGTAAAACGTAAATAAGAAAGAACGCAATCGAATTGAAATGGAACGGAATGGAACAATGGAACTGAAAATGGCGTAAGGCAGAAAATTCTGAGCTCACGAAAAAACTTCTTATATATCGCATATATAACACGGAAGAGAGAAAGAGTTAGATTTAGATTTAGATTTAGAAGAGAGACAGACAGAGACAGATATATATATATAAAGAGGAAGTTATTTATATATGTATATACGCATATATGTTTGTAGAAATAGCGAAAAGAGAGACAGGAAACCAGGAAATCAAGTAGAAACCAACAAAATCGAACTCAAAATGGAACAAACAAAGCACTTTAGAGGATTTTGCACAAGGACCATCTCAAAAGTTACCAGCTTAGAATACTTCATCTTTATTTTGCACTGTATTTAGTTTCATTTCCTTCGTTGCATTGCTTTTTCGTTATCATATATATGAATATATATATAGATTGATTTTAAAATTTTGTTTGTCAAATATGAGCTCCGAAAGGTTTAAAGAAAACTAATTAGCAAAACGATAAATAAAAATCAAACAAGATATCTTAGTCCTAACCCAGAACCCATTAAACTCCCGTGTTGCAATCGAGATTTTCCACATTAAAGGAAGAAGGGAATTCTATATATTTACAGGAAAACAATTAGCTTCGCCAATGGTAACGTGAGAAGGGACATTCGATATCAACTTCAACCATTTTTAAGGGACCTAATCGAGACAGACGAGGGACTGGTTATGGTGTAATTCGATACCTATTTCAAGTATCACTTAATAATTGCTTGTAGTTATAGTTTTTCTTGAGGTAAATCGATTTTAATGGGGGTATGAGGAACACTCTAATCGTGGGTGCTTCAAGGGTACATACAAAGTTCGATTTTTGTTTCTCTATGAAGTACAGTACTCTTACGAACGATACTAATCGGTAATCGTATATCGGTAATTTGTAGTCTGAGTAATCGAGTAATAAAGACAATCAAAATGAGATAAAGATGACAATATCGAACATATCAAACGGTGAGTATAAGTAATCAAACGTAAGGATCGTAAGAATGTCAATCGTAATCGAAAAGAATGAAAAGGAGAATCGGGATTTCTTATTTTTCTTTTGCTATTGGTTTTGATTGCGTTATCATTGAATCGGTTAGGTAATAAATAAAATAGAGAGTATAATGAATACAGCATTCAGTACATTCACTAGCACAATATATGGGTATGATATAGATGGTTTTTTTTTCTGCATATATATATTTATTTGTTCATATATACTTTCACTTGATCGATTAGAAATTGGATAAGATAAAAGATTCGATTGATTTTTCAATTTTTTTGTGGATTATATAATGACTTAGGAATAATATAAGTAGATATATAAGAAGGCGAGTCAAAATAAAATGCCAAAACCAAAGCCAAAGAACGTAAGAGTTAGAGCGAGACAGACAGAGATAAAGAGAGATAGAGAGAGTAGAGAGATATCGGTAAAATATAATACGTAGTTGGGTTTAGCTGGGGTAGTTTGGATAGGTGGAGTCGGATTCCGGTTGTGGCTAACAAATGAAAAGACCCGAAAAGAAACGGTACAGACGACGATGAAATTCGATATCCAGACCTTCTCGGTCTGATACATATGTAAATTTTAGATTCAATCATAGATACTATTGGATTTTTTTTCTTTCTATCTCGGGGATAGACTTGCGCGGACCTACATACGTCTCCTTAAAATCTGTGCCTGTGGTTCATTCACATTACTATTACATAGGTTAGACATGTCGGAAAAGCATGAACTGAAAACCAAACATAATTTATATATATATATATTTATACATATAGATGTATATTGAGAGGGTCCTTGATCTTGATGCAGTCGATACACACACACAACAAGGAAATCATCGGAAATCGATCAAACTAAAATATATCGTAATCGTAAGGAAAGGAAACCAAAGAAAGCGAGACGGAAAACAAAAGAGTAACCAAATGGAAACGAAACGTAACGACTGGAAACGAAACACTGAAACGAAGGCAGTGGGAGTATGTATCGATATCTGGACAGATAGACGCGAATATGTACGAGTATATAGCCTTCATGTTGGATCTCTGACATCGAAATTGAGTGGGTGACCCAGATCGTTATTGGTGCTTTCAGAACGGATACCCAATGTGATCGCTACTCTGTTTATCCCATTATTTCTGGGATCTCTGGTGTTCCATCGATTGTGGGTGATCCAGATCAACACCATTCAATCTATTCGCTGTTTTTTTGTTTGGTGACCCAAACAACAAGGTAACAATTTCAAGGTCTTTCAAGTATGTTTCGGAGTTGGGAGGATTATCTTGAGTGTATACAATATCTGTACTCAATTAGCAATGGATCTGGTTAGGGATCTGGTTCGTTTTGGGAAATATATATGCTTTGCTAGATGAGGAGTGGTGTACGAAAAAAAAAACAACGAATACTAGTAGTTTGAGGCATTCGGAGCGGAGATGAAGCTGGGATGGTAAGTATGGTGTAAGTATGAGTATTGGGTGTTTACCATAGTATCTGGTATCTGGTTTTGTGTGTGTGTATGCCAAGTGTTGGTGGGGAATCGATTTATATAGCGAGAGAGATCGTATAGCCACTCACCTTGCTGTTGGAGAACAACAAACCGACACCCTCGAGGCAAACCTGCAGCAGGCCGCCCTCCCCCGTGTTCATGTCCTGAACCGGAAACTCGCCGCCCAGTTCGGGCACATTGGTGGGCGTACCGCCGCGCTCCATGGCCTCCTTGATGCAATTGTACAGCTCCTTGCACTGCATGAGGGCAAATGTGACGTGGGTTACACTCCTACAATCATGTCAGTAAACCCACCTTGCGTGTGTAGTACTTGTGCAGTTGCGTCTGACCGCCATTGCGGCGCCACAGGCAGAGCAGCTTGGTCTTAGGCGAATAGGTCATGTTGACCAGCCGCTCGTACCACCAGCGCTCCACAATGGTGCCATCCACCGAACGCAGCACCAGTCCATCGTCCCGCACCTCCATGAAACGCAGTGGCCCGTTCACATCCGTGCCCTGGTGGACAGTAAAGCTCTGGCGATGCAGCAGTCGTGAGCCCAAAGGCTTTAGATCAATATCATTGCCATTCTGGAAAGTAGAGATATTATATTGTATTATAAAAGACCTCCCTAATCTATTCATTAACCTACCAGATTATTGATCTGATCGACCACATTGTGCACCTCCTGGGAGTAGACCAAGCCAATGTGACTCTTGCCCAGAAGGCGACGTATCTTGCGCCGAATCTCATCCTTGGTCACATTCAGCATCACCAGGATGGCCGTCAGGTTGTACAGCATGGTGGATAGCAAGCGATCCTCGTCGTGTTCAAGTCGCTTGCGTTCCGATTCGCTCAGTGATTTGTAGCGCTCCATCATCTCAATGGGACCCTTTGGGGTAAGAGAGGAGGTAAGCAAAAAGACTCTCCATCCATAATTTTAAACCATCTCACCTGATCCATGCCGATCATATCGCGTTCCTGGCTTACGGCATCCAGGAAGGCATCCTCCCAGAACTGCATTTGATTCCAGAGATTCAGGCGATCCTTGCCTAAGAGTCCCTCGAAGAGATAGACCCGCGGACTGTCCGGCGAGGGCGACGATGAGGTGTTGATCAGGTGTCCTCCGGTATAACGAAAACCGGCACTAAGCGTCGACTTTCCGGACCACAGATTGCCAGAGCTCTTCTTCGAATCCTTCGAGGTGGTTGTCTGGAAATATAATGGGTGTTTAGATAGGACCTGGTATGTTGTTTTGGACCTAACGCATTCAAGGGACAGGGACTCTCAAAGTTAAAGGATCTATTCAGAGCTCAATACTGGAAATGGTATATCATTTACATGAAAAGATATATGGGTTTCTTTCCGATTATTCAATATTCTTAAGAAATTCCAAGTAGTGCAGCTATTCCTTCAGTGTTTTTTTTTGGGTTCGAACCTCTGGTGGGGGGATACTTACATTTTCGTACTCGGTGTCTGAGACCGTGGACCGGCAGCTGGAGGGCAAGCGAACGCCCAGACTGACAACGGAAAGCGCCCCCGTGGAGCCGGCAGCCTACGGATTACAGAGAGAGCTCTACAATCGGCTAGAAATCGGTACGGGATGGTTGGGCGGTACGGGTATTGCGGATACGACTATATATAGATACGGTGGGTGGATCGGCAGACTACATCGATTGGCACACTGATATATACTGATATATGCTAATTGGTACTGATTTATAGCTATTTACTGAGATGCTGATAAGCGATTCTACGATATACGATATACGATATATACACTGAGCGGTTATACACGTTTTGGTTTTGATTTTGGCAAGCTGAGAACAATTTGGCATTGATGGATTGTGGACGTAGCTAAATGGCTTGGTGGGTGGCAAACTACATGAAACTACGATACTTACATCCGAATCGAAGGAGGTGAGCATGTTCTTCAAGGCACTTCTCTTCTGCGACAGCATGTCCTTGAACATCTCGGTGGTCGACTGACCATCCTGACTGTCCGCCGATGACAACCGCCGATTGACCGGAGCTCCCGGATGTGCGCCACCTGGACCACCACCAGCACCACCGTGTGCCAATTGGGTGGAGCTCTTGCGTGACTCCTGCGGCGAGGCCCACTCGCTGCCCAAGGCCGAATGGGAACCATTCGGTGAGCTGGGCGATCGCAGGTTCTCCCGACTGCCCATCGGACTGGCCGCGTGGCTGGAGAGCAGACTGGAGGACATGTCGCTGCCCTCGTTGATCTCCTTGCTCCAGTAGTGCGTGTGCGCCACCTCCATCAGCTGGAACACAGAGGCCATGCCGCCGAGGCCGAAATTCGAGAAGGTCACGTCCAATCCGCCGGCTATCGCCTGAACGCACTTGAGCATGCCCTTCCAAACGGGTTTCGTCACGCACTGAAATGATAGAAACATACGGGGTTAGTCAACTAAGGGGTTTCCAAACCTTGATCCCAAGAATATTTTCAAGATCTCTTCAAAATGTAATATAAGTAAAAAAAAAAAAATGTTAACTAGTTAAAGTTGACTACATTACACTCTTAAAACTTTAATTCGGTTGGATACTTTCCATTCCTAAATTTTGAAAATATCTTCTAGATCTCTTAAGGAGTCCCCATGTAAATCCATAAGAGATAAAAAAAAAAAAAATAAAAAAAAATTTTTTATTTTCCTAATTACACTCTTAAAACCACAATTCGGATAGACGAATACTTTAGAATACTTTTAATTCTTAGATCACCAGAATATCTTCCAGATCTCTTAAGAAATTACTTCCAAAATTAAAAAAAAAAAAAATAATAATTAAATTAGGCAAAGTTGACTAGATTACCATTCCAAAACTAATACTTTAGGAGATATCAAGTATGTAACCACCTCATGTAACCTTTTAAGTAAAATTACACCTACCACATCGTCAATGTGATCGTCTGGCGCTATCTTCTTGTCCAGCGTCTTGTTCAGCTTGCTGAGGACCAGCGTGCGATAGGACTCGTCCTCCATGAGCTTCTTGAACCGATTGAGCTTCAGCCAACCGACTCCCTCGCCGGCGAGCACCTGGTTGGTCACATCCTTGAGGAAGGTCTGATTCTCGGCGTTGCTATGCGAACGCTCCTGGTTCTGCTGGCGGGTGAGTTCCTCTTGCGTTTGCCTCGGCCCCGAGTGCTTAATCAACGGCGTTCGCTCCACGAGTCCTTTGCGTCCGGGAAATGGATCGAAGTTAATACCCGTCTTGGCCTTTCCCGCGGCTACATTAGCCGGCTTGTGTGGCATCGGTACCTGCTTTTGTTGGTTCTCTGCAAAGATTGGAGTTGGGTTAGTTCTTGGATTAGATAAGAGAACTAGATCTTTTTGGTTATATCACTTACTTTTACCAAACATGCCCGAGAACATGGTGGATGTGGAGGAGGCCAGTCCATTGAAATCCGTGCCAATGGAGGAGAAGAAGTTGTTGCCGCCGCCGCCCGAACCGCCACTTTGCTGCACTTGCTTGTGAGTGGCCAGTTGGGAGCCTGGTGACTTGGGGGGTGGAGCACTCGCCACTGCCATCGAACCGCCGTGCTCTTCGATCTTGATGATGCCCTTCTTGGTGGCCGCCTCCTTGGCCGTCTTGGTAAGATCGCCCAGCGTCGACTTGCCCACATAGGTGAGATCCTCGAGGGTGTTCTTGCTCACCCCGGCCGCCTGCTTGGACACCTCCAGCGCCTGCTTCGAAGCCTCTCCGGCCGCCTTCTTGGCGTGCAGCGTGAACTATACGGATCCCAAAGATGGTATTAGTTGTCAAGTCTACACAAACGCCTAGATGGTGCTAACAATCAAAGCAATCGAGTTCCTCAATCCCACAAAGTATCAGAGTGAGGTCTACTTATAGGCTATCTACAATGGCACTACGGATCCCGAGAGCAGATCAGCAGATCAGGATAGGTGTGGTGAGGATGTGGATGGTTGGATGGTAGGATGCTTGGATGGTAGGATGCTTTGGAGAAAGGATTTAGTATCGGTACTTGTACGAAATGAATTTTCGGTGATACAATGAAATTACCTAATGAAGGTATACTTAGATATATACATAAATTAATATGAAGATATCATAATGGATTATAACTTAAGAGAAATCTTTAGAATGTTAAGAGTACTAAACTAAAATAAATGATTTCCTCAGATCCTAAAATGTTTCTTAGACTCACGTTGTTCAGTTTAATGATATGTAGTGTATGTAGAGTGCGGTGTGATGTGATAAATAGAGAAATGGTATTAGATGTATAAGCGATGTATGATAGCGTGGGTGGATCGATCGTTTCTGGATGGGATGGGAAAGTGCGGCGGGAGTACCAACCTTTTCGAAGGTATGACGCATTTTGTCGTCAAGATCTTCGTCCAGCGCATGCTACAGTACGGTACATTCATATCAGGTTCAATCAACCAACGCAACACCGCCAAGGCAAAAAAAAAATTAAACAGAAAGTAATAAAACAGAAAACAGAAATAATCAAATGAATCACGTAGTCGACGGAAAGAAAGGAAAGGAAAGAAAAACAGATCAACGATCAGAGTACAACAGCACATCGAGTTGGAAGACCCAGGAAAGTCCAGGAACCCCTGGTGCTCATGCTCACCTTATCCACGTGGGCTAATAGACCCTCTTGGCTGCTCTGCCGCGTCGTTTCGCGCACCAATTCCTTGGCATGCGAGGCGAAGTTCTCGAAGAGGGAGCTCTGGGAACTCTGGCGACCCGGACTGCTCGAACTGGAGCCGGAACTGCCGGTCCGGGCCAGAATATTGCTCACACCCGGTTGCTTCACCGGCGGCGTTAGCGGTGGCTGAAAATATGGGTATATATTATTATACATTATATTAAAAATATATAGAGTACTTATGACGAAATCCGTTCTTAACAAAAACCTTTACGTTTCCTAAAGTTTGAATATTGGAAACAAATTTTATTTTATTTTAATAATGGACCAAATCTGTTAAATTCTCTATAAGATGTCATTTAAATCTAAAAATTTTAATTTTTGACCAATTTTCGCAAAAAATATTATTCCAAATAATGGAACTAATATGGAATGCAATACCTTCCTAAACTCGTTGTTAAATTCTCTATAGGATTTCATTTAAACCTAAAAACGTTAATTTTTTGCCAATTTTCGCAAAAAATTATCATAAAAAATGCGAAAATTGGTAAAAAAAAAAATTTAATTTACCAAAAGTGATCGTTAGCTTAGGTAAATGACCTGTCAACCTGTCCATAGCAATAGGCCTTTTAGATTTAGGACCACTTTTGGCCGAGTTACAGCAAAAACACTAAAAAAATCATATTTTTACCAAAACTGACTTTTAATAAAACAAATCAGTATTTTGGCAAAAAGAAAAGAAAAAGTGGTCTAAATGTGGAATATGATACTTTCTTAAACTCGTAGTTGAATTCCCAATCGATTTGCATTTAAACCTAAAACTTTAAAAATTTGACCATTTTTTCAAAAAATTGTGTTATAGATAATGCAAATGACTAGAAATGACTATACTTTGATTTTAAAAATTATAAAGAAATTTCTATATATATATAGAAGATATATGCTTACCGGAATCTTCTTCTCGGGCCGCTCGGAATCACTGGGATGTCGTTGGAGCTTGGAACCGGTGGCTATGCTCTTGCCCGTGACCGTGGATCCCGTGTCCGATTCCTGCTCGATGCTGGCCATCTTGATGGTGGCCTCCAGCCGCATGGCCAGCGGTGTGGCCAGCTCGAAACTGGGGGCACCTGCTCCTCCTCCTCCTGCACCACCGCCTGCTGTCGATCCCTTGGGCTGGAAATCAAACTCCGAATCGCGATTGAAGCTGGGCGAACTCAGATCGGAGCGACTGGAGGACGAGGAAACGGGGCTGTCGGCTCGCTCCTCATCCTCCTCCTCCTTGCTGGCCGCCGCATCGGCAATGCCCTCGGGATACTGCAGCTTGCTGGGCGGATGATAAACCAGGGCGGGATCCAAGTTCGAGGACAGCGTCTGGGGCACAACATGCGGTCGATTGTACGAGCCGAAGACATCGTGCAGGCTGGGCGAAAGATCCGAGGAGGCCATTTCGGAGACGAAATCACTGAGCGAACTGTACGACGAGCTGCTGCTGTCCGCTCCCTCCGAATCGGAGCCACTCTCGTCCGTTGGCTGGCACTCGAGTTGCTTCAGCGATCGCAGGGCTCCATTCAGTGAGCTGCCATCGTCCCAGACCGAGAATCGAATGGGCGTGAGGGAGTGGGCGAACCACTTGGGCTTATCGCCCACCTGCATGGGATCCATAACGCCCGTTTGGACGCGCAGAAAGGCCACATTTGTGGGCGTTAGCGACCACTCGGCCAGAAACTCCACCGCCTGAGTCCTGGCAAATTGATTCAGGAACTGCGAGGCTCTCGGTCGCGAGCGTAGAAAACTGTTTATCTGGAATGCGACCACGGGTCGTGGATATAGACGCAATGTACGCGTGTGCTCTGCGAAATTGGCCAATGTATTTTGGGCATTGAAAAACCGCACCATCGCCACTCGCGTCGCCACGTCCACGGAATCCACATCCGTGCCGTAAACGAATGGATTGAGGGCTGGTGAGTTCATCGGACTTGGCTGACGGGAACTAATCGTTCCTTGGGCGGACATGGAGTTCCGTTGACTAGCCTGCGCCGAATGGGGTGGCGTCTGAAGCGGAAGTCGCACCTGGGAAACACTGTTGGAAAATCAGAAAAAAAAAACACAGTAAATTAAATTATCTGCCCTGATTTTCATTAAAATTAAAAAAAATAACGGACAAGTTCTAACGGACAAGAACTAACGGACAAGTACTAACGGACAAGAACTAACGGACAAGAACTAACGGACAAGTTCTAACGGACAAGTTCTAACGGACAAGTACTAACGGACAAGTACTAACGGACAAGTTCTACCGGACAAGTTCTAACGGACAAGTAATAACGGAAAAGTTCAAACGGACAAGTTCTAACGGACAATCACTAACGGACAAGCTTTAACGGAGAAGTGCTAACGGACAAGTACGAACGGACTTTTATCTTTTTAAGATATAAAGTCACGAACCCAAGAAAATTAAGTCCAAAAAGTTAAACACTCACCCAAGCAATGGTGGTTCCTGGAGACTATCCCGTACCGATGGTAAAAGCTGTTGCGAGGACACCGCCGTATTGGTGGCCGTCATCGAGGTGAGTGCCTGTGAAACAGTCCATTCAAAGAAATTAGCAAGGTTAACCTCTAAATTAGCCAACTACATTAGGACTTCAACTTGGCTAACTATAAGATTTTAAGGGGGGGTTTTGGAAAGCTTTTTTAGGGGCGTAAGGCCTCTTAAATTAGTTAGTTTAGAGTTATTCAGATGGTTATAGAAGTTGGAAGACAAGGGGAAGAAAGAGAGAGAGAGACTGACAGGGCATGCACACGAAACACATAACTCTAAAGACAGCGACTGATTAGGTAGAGAAAGTGATAGAAACTTTGGGAAAACCCCTTCTGGGGGAAAAGTAAACCTAGCTAATCGGAAACCCTTTATGCGAGCTCCGCTTCAGACTGAAGTTCAACAATTAGAATAGGCCTTTTACGTCTATGTAGAATGACTGTGCATGCGGTTAGTTCTATGTTCTATGTTCAAGTACATCTTCGTTTACGATTATTCACATATAAGTAGTTAGTATATCAATTATGGATTATGTTTAGTATGTACAAACGGTTTCAACTCAATATATAACGATAAACGATAAACCAAACGTAGGTAACACTTTTGCGAACGATATTTACACCAAGTCCAGCTTCATCCATCAATAGCATAGCCTGCCGAGGTTGTTGTTGTTGTTATTCGATTTGTTGATATTGTTGTAGTAGTTGTTGTTGTAGGTAAAGTTGTTGTGATCGAGTATAACGAATTTCATATAACAGATAATGCATGAGTGTCAAAAGTAGTATAGCATTAGAGTAGAGACAGAGATGGACACACATCGATAGGCAGAAAGAGAGGCAGTGAGTACACGGAAAAAAAACACAAAGAAAGAAAGAGAGAGATAGAGAGTTGTACAAGTGTTTGAGGAGATTTGTAAATGGGTTTAAAAATTTAAATAAATTAAAATATCGCTGGGGTGCTCTTTTGATATTTGCTCTGTGACAGACCACAGAAACCGGAAAGTATTTAGAATATATATTATTCGAATTCAAAACAATCACACCAATGTTCAATGATAACGATTATATGACAGCGATAATGATAGCTACGATGAGTAACCGCCTCGTTTACATGTATCTGCTCTGGATAACTCACATGGGGTGGAATTCTTCCACAGAGCAGATACAGTTTTCGAATTACATCGGTTAAATAGACATGGAAAAGCGCCTCTGGCCTTGAACCAGTTTTGTGTGTGACACGAGTATTTATAGCGTTTGTGGAACAAAAAATGTGGGTACCGCTTAGCAGTGCCTAAAGATACATAAACACACGTTTTTCCTATTCTGGAAATTCACCTGGATTTTAAGTTACATTTTTTACATTCTGAAACATTAAACTCAAACCACATCATCTAAATATGGAAATAATCACTTTTTAAAGTATAAGAACCGGAGTCCCTGTTCGGGCGCCAATGAGCATATTTTGAGAGTTATAACTTTGGGCTATTAAAATGCTCGAAATTCACCTGGATTTTAAATTAAATTTTTTACATTCTGAACCATTAAACTCAAAATCACATCATTTAAATATGGAAATAAATTTAATCACTTTGTAAAGTATAAGAATAGTGGCATAACCGGAGTCCTTGTTCGGGCGCCAATGAACATATTTTGAGAGTTATAATTTTGGGCTATCAGAATGCTTTGAGCCTTCACTCAAATCGAAACTAAGTTTGTCCTAGCCCGACTTTCAATCGAATAACTCTCACATTTTCCAGACTTCGTCGCTTATACATATATTTTCAAGTTGGGTCGGTTTTCAGTCATGTACAGTCCCCACATCGCTCTCATGTCCGTGGTGCAGGCCAATGACAGTCGTGAAAAGGCCAAGCTGCGATTCCAGCGACTTCCTTCGGATAACGTGTACACGGATCCCCGTCTGGAGCAACTGATAGTCGCGCGGGCCCTGCTGGAGCACCTGATGCAGGAAAAGTCGCACTACGAGCACGAGCGGGAGCTGGAATGGCAGCGCCTAGAGCGCTTTCGCAGCGAGGGAGCCAACGAGCGGCAACTGCACGTGCAGGAGCAGGTGCTCAAGAAGGCCCAGGGCGTGCTGCCCGGCATCATGTTCAAGATGCGCAACGAGGTGGATAAACTGAAGCGCTTCCTCGACAGCGACAAGGAGCAAGAGATGCGCCAACTGGACACCGCACTGTACGATCACTGCACCGATCTGCTCAATAAGTGCCAGCTTACCCTGGACAACCCGTAATTAGGTCGCCAAGTCAAATTGGATCATTCTATCAGCATCAGTTAAATTACGTTGTGTCACACCGAAAACAAAATCACAAGAATAAAATAAGCACCTAGGAAAAATGTTGATAGATCATATTATAACATCCAACATTTTTCCGGTTTTCTTCCCCAGGTGAATTTCCAAAATTGAAAAAGATTAAGCTTTGGTTTGGCATCCATTAGATTTTGGAGTTCGGGTTATGTACAGCGGTTTATGGATGCGGTTCTGTGACTTACTTGCTTGAGGTGGTTCTTCAGTATGGTGCCCTCGGGCTCAGGTAGCGGTGGTATTTCCTCATAGCCACCAGTCGGTGGCGTCAGCTTGGTGGAGTCCAAGTCGACCACCCAAATGTCATCCGGTAACCTTAAAGATACTTAGTTTTATATCGTTCTCATCGCCACAAATATATAATAATATCCTACCGGAAATTCTTTTTGTAGACCAGGAACGAGGCTGGCACTCCGATGACAAAGGGCGTGGGCGCTAGTAGCAGCTGCTCCGCACAACTGAGGCAGGTGGGCAGCAGCGGAATGACCGGGAACATGTACTCCAGCGGATAGAGCATAGTGACGAATGCCATCACGGACATGGAGAGGGCGTTGTAGTCACGCGACTGGAACAGCACCTTGTTCTCCTGCATGATCAGGGTCCACACCTTCAGGCAGGTCTCCACGCCGAGCAGCTCCAGTGGCAGATGAAGCGGGAAGTCCACCAGCGAGAAGCGAGTATGATCGGGCAGGGCAAACAGCAGCGGTTCGTGCACCGTCGGCGACAGCACCTCCACCTGGAATAATAGAATTTTATTTTATTTAGTTAGGAATTTTTAATAATTTCTATTAAAGATGGATCTTATCAAAGTTCAGACAAATGTAGATCGTTTTGTGCCAATTTTAACTGAAGAATTCACGTAATAACAGTGTAATTTTTTTATTTTCAGTAGATCCTGCCTGTCTTTCATTCTTTGTTCTGAAGAATTCGCGTACACATTTCTATTCGTGTTTCCAGAGTCATTTAATTTTCATGTTTCCAGTCAATTATTTTTTCAACTAAAGAATTCGCGTACTATTCTGTTTCATTTCTTTCACTTCTTTGAGCTAAAAAATTCCTTTTGTGCCACTTATAGCTGAAGAATTCGCGTAATAACAGTTTAATGATGTTGTTTAATTTTAGTAGCAAGATCCTGCCTTCTGAAGAATTCGCGTATTATTTTTTTTTTCACTTCTTTAAGCTAACGAATTCGCGTTTTAATGATATTTGGAAATGGATTCATGCCGTGTGATTTCAGTTGCGAGACTGTGCCATGATTTTCTACCCTGATCCTAACCACTCACCTCGACTCGTGTGGATCCCGGCACCGGCACGGGCGTGGAGAGCAATCGCAGGATCCAGGTCTCGATTTCGCGCACATCGTGCAGGACAATTGAGGGCGTGGCCTCGCTGACGTGGCCCGTCAGCACCGTCCACACATTGTCCCGGTTCATTTTCTGCGAGGCGCCCACTCGCTTCGGCGACGAGGACTCGTTGCAGGCATCGATCAGCTTCTTCAGGATGAAGAGGCACTCGCGGAAGGTGGTGAAGAACGGATGATGCGAGATGATGCACAGCGAGGTGAGCGACTGGTTGCGCAGCTTCGTCCGCTTGCGCGAGGCGCGCGGCGAGGGCGAGTGACTGCCGCCGGACTCGGAGTCCGCCGAGGGGGCCATGAGGCCCAACTTCGGCACCGCCGGACCCGCCGACGGGTGGTGCTGCTGGTGGTGCGACTGCGACTGCGACTGCGAGTGGTGCGAATGCGAGTGCGAGTGCAGGCGCTGTTGGTCCGAGTCGCGACGCGAGGTCAGTTCACGGTCCGAATCGCTAGGCGCTACGTTACTTCTGTAGTCGCTAGAAGAAGTTAAGAGGCCGTAACTATTATGGAAATGGTTTGAGATGGGTTAGACGGGCTTTTTTTTAGCATAGAAATCGTTACTAGTTTGACCCCGAACCCACTTTCTCCTTCCCAAAAAAAAAAACCCACAACACTTGCCTGCTAAATGCCGAATCCGAGCTGCGTTCCATGCTCTTGCGCCACGATTCCCGCCGGAAGGCCGATGATCGCCGTCCGCCGCGTCCACCGCCTCCTGCGCCGCCGGCACCACCGCCGCCCGCATGGCCAGCTCCGTTTCCCGGCCGATCCTGGCCAGCTCCCGCCGCCCCCGCCACCGAACTGGGCCGCTCAATGGGACGGTAGAAGTTCACGCATATGCCGTAGCGCGTCTTGCCCGAATCCTTGTCGGTCAGCGCAAAGACGAAGGAGGTCATGTCCCGGATGGCGGAGCCAGTGCGTCGGGGTCCCACGCTGGTGCAGCCCTCCGGCTGGCAGAAGTACACCATGTCCAGGGGCAGGGGGAAGTCCGCATGGTCGGATGGCGGATAGCGACGCAGCAGATCGGGAACCTATTGGGAATATTATTGGAAAATATATATGTCACATGTAGTAGGAAGAGATTTGAAGGGTTTTAAATCTTTATCTTTCGCCTTAAAGAAAAGAATATTTATTTCAATTGTTTAAATTCACCTACAATGTCGCTAAATATATATTTATAACAAAACTTTAAATATTTCTAAAATTTACTAATAATTTTAAATATCAAATATTTATGACAATTATTTTAATACTAAGTATCGTTCTATGTATACAATACAATCAATTCGAAATTCGGTACCAAAAAAAACATTGACATCATATCATTATATCATATCATATCATATCATATAATATGATGATATGATACATCATATTATATCATATTATCAAATCATAAAAACATTATGTTACTAGTGACCTAATTATAAATAAAAAAATAGAATTATAAATAAAAAAAAAATTTAGATTTATTTATTGGGAATTTTTAATAAGTTCTATTAAAGTTGGATCTTATCAAAGTTCAGACAATGTAGATCGTTTTGCCCGTTATTTAATCTTTGTTCTGAAGAATTCGCGTATGCATTTCTATTCGTCATTTAATTTTCACTTTCCAGTCAATTATTTTTTTCCTAAAGAATTCGCGTATTATTATTACGGATAGTAATTATTATGTTTAACTTCTTTAATCTAAAGAATTCGCGTTTTAAATATATTTAGAAAATGATCCATGCCGTGTGATTTCAGTTGTGAGATTGTGCCATGATTTTCTATAAGATCATCTCGTAACACTAGGATAGTTTAGATATATACACAAATAAAAATGTTATTAAGGTCTTCTGCTTTCAAAATAAATACTCCCTGCTCTTAAATTTAAAATCCTCAACCATTGTATCATTAAAAAGCTGCGCTTTGCGGGGAGCGGTAAATCAAATAGGCGACACAACCAATGACCGACTTACCTGCACCGGCGGGGCCTTGAGGCCCTGCAGTCCTTTCGGCATCGGAGGCGTCGTGTGGGCACCCACTATGGCCATGTAGTCCACCAGCCGGGGACACAGGGAGGCTTTCTGCTGGTCCGACATCCTGGATTGTGTTTGCTGTCATTGAAAGGCAGACGAGAGCGGGGAAAATGGGAAAACATGAGTTGCCATGGCAGCAAGGATTGGCGACGAAAGGATTATTTGTGCAAGGACCCTGCTGCATGCTAAACAGTTTCAAGGCTAAAGTCATTAGAACTATGGAGAAGCTGATTAAAAAGTGAAATCCCCACTCAGGGACACATTATAAAAGGAATTCCTTTCCAGGACTTTGTGGCTAATATAGATAATATATACTGTGTTTATACGATGCCGACTTCACGCAATCATTTCACGCTTTCAGACGAGCTCTGGTAACTTTGTATAAATTATCGACGTTGCCAGATCTCTAGAAATGAACACATTTGTCTTGCCCTTAACAGCTTATTTATCCACTCGGGGGCATTAAAAACAAAAAATAAACATATTTTATGTTATATTTTAATAATACCAATAGTATAATTGCACTTTGTACAACTTTTTTGTTAAAAAGTAATCACATCCATTTTTCATCGGTCCGGCATCACTACCAAGAATCAAGAAATCGCGAATCTCATAGTATAAACATAGTAATAGATATATCTAAAACTTAAAGCTGCTTCAAGTAGATGACTTTCAGGTTCTCTCGCCTCTTCTTATCGAATCAAATTAATCAAGTCATGGCAACACTCCCTTTGGACCTCCACAGATTTGGGGTTAAAGTCAGTCAGTCAACCCGGTGGCCTTCCCTTTGTTGGCTCATGACCTTGCCTTGGTGACCAACTAATCGGGATAGGGAGAATAAGGGATGGCGATGGCGATGGCAAACAAAGCCAGGTCGAATAAATTGAATGTCAAAGCAGAAATACTTTAAAGTGCCCAATCACAAATTGCAAATCCCCATTGACGTCAGCGGTAGTGAGCTATGGTCGGGGTGAGACTGGGTTCCTAAGTACTGGCTCGAATGTACTGTGGGTGGTGGTGGTCCAATAGAAAGGAATGCCAATTTAGCGCACTTGGCATGCGGATCCCTCGGTAATTCGCCACGTGGAATTCGCCCTCAAGGACAAAATCAACTTTCATTTCAAGCGACATCATCATCAGCACATCCATCACAAATTAATTTCCCTTCATTCACAGGATTCATGATTCACACATTCGAAATAAGTCAAGCATTTCCTAATTGAATGAGCACAAGGTGAATGAAGCTTCATAGTTTCATAATAAAAGTTTAAGTTTTGGTGTTCATGTTGATTGCTCTTTTCAAAGTCATGTAATATATGTATGGCTTGCAACTTAAGTTGGAGCCCTTTTTTGCCATGGAAAAGTTTCCTGGTCAAACAGTCCTGCAGTCCACCTCCCACCACATGTCAGGGCGAATCATGTCAAGGCTACAGTTGCAAACCCAACCCCAAACCCAACCCTACAGTCACGCGGCCCGCGAAATAAACTCATTGAAGAGGGATGCTTGACTCGGAGGATACCCCTACCATTCGCAGACCGCAGACTCTGTGAAATGACATCAGCCTGGACGTGACAGGCATTCCAATCCCAATACCCATTCCCACTGAGGTTAAAAATAGTCCCGAGTATCGGGAGACAAGAGCGAAACTGTCATTAACCGAAAAATTGTCAACGTCGGTGACAGCGTGCGTATTATGAAATCATCCGCCATTGGAATCGGAGATGTGACGCGTGGCATGCGTTCCGATTGCGTGGTTTCAAGTGCCCCCAAGAACTTGGACCAGTCGTGCCACTCGAGACTCAAAGCTTCCTAAAAGGCCCATTAATTGGCGCCCAACCTATTTTCTGAGCGGTCACTTGAGACTTTCTGGTCAACTCAAGCCTGTAATGGTCTTATCACAAATCCACTAAATACATACTATAACCATGGAGTGGAATCCATTAGGGTTTTGAAACTGGGAAGATATATCACTTGAAGATATCGTAAATGGTATATCGTAAGTATATAAATGTACCAGATAACTTAAGCACCTTATAGCCTTAGGATAATTTGATTAACTTTGCAGTACCAATAAATATAATATAAGTTCTCGATTGAAACCCTAGATAAAAACCATTCACACATAATACAAGTATTTTCCTACCACTAATAAAACAATTTCTTTTGCTTTGACAGCAATAAAACTGTGTACCACACAAACAGGAAAACGAAGACATGAAATATACGTATTTTACATTTCATCCTTTTTGAATCACAATGAGAGTCCATAACAATCGGACTTGTTTTCAAGCCGGGATAAAGCAAATAAAGCGTTTCTCGACGTGTGGCTGGGGCCCAATTCCGCCTTATCGTCGTGCAAAGCGCCTTAGGATGAGGCGGCGCACAACAGAATGCAATGGAATTTCTCCGCTGAATTAAGCGTGACGATGAAAAGGGAAAGGCCCAAGGAAGCTGAGGGGCCGTTCGAGGGGGTGGGATTGTGGTGCACTCTTTCTTGGAAAAGCTCTCCTGTCACCACTCAAGCCACTTAGAGTGGGCGTCCTGTCTGTCTGTCAGCCAGTCGAGCTCTGCTTTCGCAATTTCCATCCAACACCCACAATCTCCTACTTCATTTTTGCATGTTTTCCTTTTTTCCATCTGCATCTCACACTCCGGTGGTGTGAATGACTTGTTGTTGCCCCGCTTGTTTTGTTGTTCTGCACGTGCCACTGCAGGGGGCGGGGCTGTGGGCTGTGGGCGTTGAACGGTGGATGGTGGATCCTTCTAGCCATGGTATCATAAAATCAATAAAGGGCTCGGCAATTGCATTCCCTGACAACAAGCCAAAGCCACATCATCAGCACGATACGTACATACATAAATACAGTCGTACATCAAGGCCAGGCCACAAATGCTGATGCCCAATGGTCTTATCATTCGGGTATCAACATTCCCCCGGGCGAAATACGATGGCGCTCAGAGCCATAGAACTGATAAGCTGCTATCTACGGAAACTGATTTATTTTAGATTTTTTCAAAAAGTTTTCTAAATTTATTTACTTTTTTTTCAAAGTTATTCATTATGATTGTAAAACTAACACTGTTTATAAATATTAATTCAGAACCATTAAGATACTATTATAAACTTTAAAACTTTGTACCGTATCCTATGGATAAGATCTCAAACCATTGTTTTATCTTTTATAAAAACCGGATTATCTATTTAAGGACTATTAGTATCCATAATGTATCCCAAATATCTAGGCAATTTCTAGATAAAATCTCATAACATTGTTTTTTCTTTTATAAAAACCTGATTATCTATTTATGGCCCATTAGTATCCATCATTTATACCAAATATCTAGACAATTTCTGGATAAAATGTCATAACATTGTTTGTTCTTTTATAAAAACCTGATTATCCTTTTATGGCCCATTAGTATCCATAATTCATCCCAAATATCTAGACAATTTCTACATAAAATCTCATAACATTGTTTTTTCTTTTATAAAAACCTGATTATCTATTTAAGACCCATTAGTATCCATCATTTATCTCAAATATCTAGACAAACTTAACCTCAATTTGCTATCTAGCTTTCAATTAGCCATCTCTGTAATTGTTCTTAATTGGAAGTGTCGTGGAACTACCCCTATATCATGGCTATATAATGGTTGTACAATGTACGAGAGCACACATAGATAAATTTCAGTCGAGTCAATTATGGGGTACATGTTTTTCGGGGCTATTATCTTGACCGCAGCTGTGCGGCGGTATATAAAGTACATGGAATGCAAAAAACCCGGGAACAAGCAATATGCTAAGTGAAATGCCTTGAATGTCGGTTTTTCGTACCCAAAAACTCCCGCATAAATTCCGAGCGCTCAGTGCTGAAAAGTATGCTACCGAAATTTTTGGACCCAAAATATATGCGCAGAAACAACACACACACACACAGATGAGGATGTGTATGTGTGTGTGTGTATATGCGGAATGTGGACAAAAAGGGGGAGGACAAGGCTAAGCAGCAATGACACACACACACACACATACATATTTGTACGTTCTGGCGTACGCAACAAGGTCACTGGAAAAATCGTTAAGAACGAAAAAAATACACACTCGAGAGCGGAATAGAAACAACAATGATACCGTATACACACACTTCTATCCATTTTTCATTTTCGGATATATCTTTTTCGTTTCGGAACACTACTTACCTTAGATCACTAGTTATTGTTTGTTGTTTCCTCAGTTAATTATAGGTAGTTCTTCTATCTGGGCGTTGCATTCTGTTGACATGGCGAAGCACCCACAATATATGTGTTTTCACTGGACAATCACTATTTCTAGGCCTATTCTATTGTACAAACAGCCAAAAAAAACGATGATATAGAGCTCTCGTGGTCAGTTGCAGGTCGAAGGACCCTCTGTATGCTGCGGCTCTCGTTTGCTTTCCTGCTTTCCTTTCGCTGTAGTAGCTAACTGCGCGCTGGCCGTGGTGTGACTGAATTTTCTAGCCATCGAGCCAAGCAGCTAAGCCAAAGGACGCCAACCGAACCCGTTCCACAATCGCCAGTCCCTGCTCGGGCGCCACTGCAATGTGTGTGGTGGTGTTGAAATTCCTCTGCTCTGGGGGCTGGAAGTGTGCCGTTGCGAATGGCACGAGGCGCAACGAAGAGTCACGAAGCGGGACGAACGGTATTTCCATGCCGCACTTGTTGGATTCTCGTCGAACGACAAACACTGCGCAAGTCCCGCACGTTGAAGTTGACGCTATTTAGGTGATGCCAGTTTAGCTTTTAGCTTTAGGTATTTTCTTATTTTTTGGAGAGTCACACAATGGTTACAAAAAATCTCTCGAGATTCGAAATCACATAAAAAAGTTCTTAAAAATGTATCTGTAAAATGTCTTAAGTTTTGTACATACATATAATGATATGTTTTATCTTTCAGACCCTCGATCTATACTTTTATACACCTTTAGAAATAGCTTTTCCACTTCTATAAAAATCTGTATCCAAAAGTCTACAGTTTTAAGGACTTCACTCAACTTCCCCTGAACTAAAAAAAAATTCTTCAGAACAACAATCTAAACACCAGTATAAAATGATCCTATTCAAACGGTCAGTAGCAAAATTCACACAGAACGGATTGACATAAAAATCTAAAAAAAAAACATAAATTCGGAAATAATTAGGAGACGGGTGAAGGCTATATCCCATAAAGACATTGATAAGAATGAATTGAGAGTATGAATCCTAAACGAAGTTAAAAAATTATTTTAAGGATAAAATGTGAGAAAATATATAAGAATTTTTGCAATATTGTAAATTCTGCAATAATAATATTCCTACATGCATAGCTTTATTTTTAGCTACACTTTTGGCCATATTACACTGACGTATCGCTGCCACATGGATAGTAACGTGAGCGAGTCTTTCTGGTGGCCCTGGAGTAGCTGAGCGGAGTCAGCGGGACCAAATGGATGCTCAAATTAAATTAAACCTGCAGCAAAACAAAGTTGAAAAGCGTGTATGTACACATACCCGCATAGCGAGCAATGTGAGTTTAACGGAAAAGCGTTCTTAAAAACATGCGTGAGTTATGGTGTTTTTTTGTGGCACAACAATGGGGGCATTAACAGGTAGGAACATTTGGGGAGACTTTAAAAATAGGTATTTTTTGTAATATAATAACATGAAGAGAAATGGATAATTTTAAGACACTTTTACAATGCTTAGAGATTTATGATACAATTATAATGTCGACATTTAAGATTCTTTTACAATGTTCAGAGATATTAATAATTTATTATTTAATAATTTTTAAAACTTCTAAATACCAGAGATTTTCAGAACATCAGCTATATCAAATTAACTTCCCCTAATTCCTTTTTTAAAGGATATTAGAGGTAGGCCAGGCACAAAAAGCCGCCACAAAGACCAAATTGTAAGCCAATTACAAACATTTTACAACTCACTTGGGTCCCGGAAAAGTATGTAGAAGTATAGGGGGGAGCTTTACATAAACCGTTTGGGATATTTATTGGACAGCCATTAAAACAAAGCTTTAAAATAAATGCACACACTACAGTTGAACTGTACGCTAAAGCTGCTGCTTAACAAACTACAAAAAAACTGATATATAAATGCAGGTTAACGAAAAAAAAAATAGGTAAGCGGAAGGCCAGCCATGTGCGCCAGGAGCTTAAAGTAATCGAGGAGCCGCTCAGAGCGGCTTGCCTCCTATAAATGCACATTTCGGGGATGGGCGGCGGCACATGGCACTTGCTCCAGAACAGAACGGATTGTCGTAAGAGTTACAAAATTAGATATGTCTAGATAAATGCATCGGGGAACAGCCTTATCCGTGGGAGTTAGCGTTTTTGAAGCATCAGGCTAGTGCAGCAGGAAGAGGGCCGGCTGCTCCAGATACTGCTTCCAGACGTTCGAGAAGCTGGCCATGGTCACGCCGTCAATGACGCGATGGTCGGCGGACCAGCTAACACTCATTACGTACGCCTTGACCACCTCATCCTTGTCGTTGAAACGCGGCACCGCCTTGGTCCTTCCCATCGCTCCAATGGCCACCTGGGGCGCCATGATGCAGGGGTGCGTGTAGGTGCCGCCAATCTAAAAGAGTTACCGAGATCATCATCATTTAAGCCACACAATATAAGCGACTTATACTCACAACTCCGATGTTGGAGAGCGAGAAGGTGCCATCGGCAAAGTCCGCTGGGGACAGTGAGCCAGTGCGTCCGCGCTCTACCAGCGCATTCAGCTCTTTGGCTATCTCGATGATGTTCTTCGCCTGGCAGTTCTTGATGTTCGGCACCACCAGACCCTGTGGCGTGTCAATGGCCACGCTAATGTTGTGGGCTCCCTTGAAGATCAGCGACTCGCTGGCCAAATCCAGTGAGCTGTTGACAATTGGATACTTGGACAGGGCCACGCTGGCGGCCTTGATGCAAAACGGCATGAATGTCAGCTTGGGCACACCATTCTCCTTGGCCACCGCCTGCAGTTGGCTGCGGAATTGCACCAGCTGGGTCATGTCGATCTCGTCGCTGTACGCAAAGTGAGGGATTTTCTATAAAGGAGTGATGGTTGGTTATTAGAAGCCAGGAGTGACTGAGTTGGAGAAGCAGGTATTACCAGGGATTCCGTCATTGATTTGAGCATGGCCTTGCGCACTCCCTTGAGCGCCTCTACGCGATCAGCGGGCACTGGAATTGGAGCAGCTGCAGCGGGAGCCTCTGGCTTCTTGGCCGCCAGAGTGGGATGTGGCACATTTGTGCCCGGAGGCACCTGACCCAAAAACTCCAGGATGTCACCCTTGAGCACACGACCATTCTTGCCCGTCGCCGGCAGCTTAGCCAGGTCCAACTGGTGCTCCTTGGCCAGGCGGCGAACAGAGGGGGTGGCGGGTGTGATCACACGACCGCCAGTGGGCGAGGCGGCTGCTCCAGTTGCCTTCTCCCCCTCCGTTTCGCTGGCAGAACTCTCGGAGGATGTGGAGGAGGAGGAGGAGGAGGAGGAGTCCTCTGCGTCATCACTTTCCTCATCCTGAACATCGAAATCCACCAGAGGCTTGCCGACCAACGCAATCTCATCGATGTTGTGGTGAATCTTGGTTATCTTGCCATCATAGCGACTGGTGATGGTCACCGATGCCTTGTCCGATTGCACCTCGCAGAGATTGTCGAACTGCTCCACCGTGTCGCCCACTTTCACGAACCACTCCTTGACGGTCACCTCGCGAATGCCCTCGCCAATGTCGCTGAGGTTGAAGGAGACCGACTTGTCCAGACTGGAGGTCACATGCAGGCAGCGTCTCAGCTACAAGGGAAAAAGGGTTATTTAAAGAGGGTTTAGTATATTTTACAAAGAAGTTAAAGCACTATATGTTGGCTAAAATGTTTATAAAGGTTTCAATACAATTTAGATATTTATTCTTAAGTTAAATTAAAGATAAAGTTTATGATTATTATAATATTATTAAATTTAAAATTGTCATTACGAAATATTTTGGATTAACGTGTATTATATCTTTAAAAACCAAATTCTTTAACTGGAATAAAAACTTTTTACGTTTTATAATAAGTATATACTCGAATATAAAAAAAGAGGATTTTTAAAGATTTTTTTAAAAAAATTAAACTTTTTTTAAGTTAAATATTCATTTCTTTTTAAGTTAAATTAAAGATATAACGTTTATTATTATTATTATATTATTACATTTAAAATGGTCATATACGAAATATTTTGGATTACTGTGTATTACATCTTCAAAACAAATTTTTTTCGTTTTATCGTTTTACTTAAAAAAATACAAAAAGGAGTAAGAAATTACTTTTTAAAAAATCGAATTGTTGATCTTTGATCTTGTATGTATATTTTTCCCCGTGTAATGAAAACAAATTGCTTCGATTGGAAGAGAGCAGAGATATGTGCTTCCCTCTCGCCCCCACACACGGCGGGGTGTTTGTGCGATTACATAACGGTTTTACTTTTTGCAAAAGATTGGCGGCAATTTTCCGGAATTACTTACTGTCGCCTGGCGGGAAATGCAGTTCCTGAGCAGCCAACAGGTAGCGCCATTGCGGAGCAGGTGTGTTGCCATTTAGCGGGACTTTGGGGCCTGGAAATGCACGGGATTTAGCGCGGATCGGTTCGGATCGTGGGTTATAGCCTCATGCGATCGAGCAGGTGTGTGTGTGTAGGTGTGTAGCAGAAACATATGATTCTGGCTAAGGATGGACCAGATCGGCAACTATCGATATGTTTTGCAAGATCATTTGGAAAATAAATGTGGAAAAGCCTAAAAAATATACAAATTAAAATGATTTTTTAGTATACGAAATAGGTGTAAAATAAATAAAATCTATATTGTTATTGTAATTTTTACTTAAAAAATAAATTTTTTTTAATTCTGAAGTGCAAAATAATCGTTTAAGCTATTGTTTAATTTACCCTCCACTAGGGATCCAGCTGATCGCACATGTGCCCGCCGTCGTTAACCAACACTGACACCAAAACAACGTGAACAAACATTTCAAGGGCGTAAAAATGGTAAGTCTCTAATAAATACAGATTAAAATATTAGTTACACCAAACTTTAAACCTCCTAACATAAAACAGACGAATCTGCGTAAGGAGCTGGAGAAATGCAAGCACCCGAACAGCCGGAAAACCAAGGCGCTGGGCAAGAAAGCCCGTCGCCAGAATAACAAGCACAAAGTTCGCTTGGGCCATGCCATCAAAAGCAACCTCACGGGCGA
Source organism: Drosophila mimetica (assembly GCA_037075245.1). Classification (NCBI taxonomy): domain Eukaryota; kingdom Metazoa; phylum Arthropoda; class Insecta; order Diptera; family Drosophilidae; genus Drosophila; species Drosophila mimetica. The sequence continues at coordinate 10,552,420 of JBAMCH010000005.1, forward strand.
GAAACTGAGTTGGTTCCTCGGCCAAATCGACGAGGGACGCACGGAGCCGCTGACGCCGCAGGAGCTGCAGGATCTGATCGAGCTGTACTTCACCCGCTTCGACGAGGAACTGGAGCAGATCAATCTGAAGCAATCGATCGGCAAGCATCGGGCCAATCAGCATGCCGCCCGCAAGGATGTGATCACCATGACGCTGGAGAAGGAGCGCAACGAGTTCCGCAGCGGCGGCCTGGAGCTGATGAACCTCTGCGATCCGCTCAAGCTGAAAATGCTGCGCGACTGGGACGGCAGTGCGCTGAGTGTGCAGCACCTGAAGCTCGACCTCGTCTCGTACAACATGCTGCAGCGGCTCAAGGAGCAGGCTGGCAATAAGGAAGCCACCGGCGAGCAGATGGAAACATAAAATACAAATAAAATAAGTGAAAAAAAACAATTGTTTGTTGACATTTGTATTTGGTTGTTTTGCAACACTGCCGGTTATCGATTAGTCACAGCTGTTCTTGTTGGCAGGGTTGTCGCCTTGGTAAAAGAGCACGTGATGCACAACAACTATCGGCGATTATTTAATTAATAATTAAATTAAGAAAGTGTTTTTACCGTGGTACATATTAAAGCTCTTATTTTACAATGGTTTTGAACTCTTAAGTTAAATTTTTTTTGTCTAAATATATACTTATTTTCATATATATAAAGTCATAGAAAATATATAAAAAATTTTACAAATAAAGCACCCTTTTTTAACCACTTATTTTAAAATTTAAATGTAATTATCAAGTAACCGATAGTTTCACCGATATATCTCAGCAACCCTCTCGATACCTGTCACCCCTTGACAACCCTGTTCGGTGAACTTGAATTTAGTTATTTTCGTGTGCGCCGATAAACCGAATTGTGGTGAAATATCCGTCTCGAAACGTGAGTTTTATTATATAAACAAACTTGAGGCGTCCAGTAACGGCCGCATTCTCGATACACCACCAGTTTTTGACCTCGAACCGATTGAAGAATGGGCAACAGCGCGTCCCAGGGAGTCGCAGCTCCCAGTGTTTCGGCCGCCCAGCCGGTGGCCACCGCATCCTCCGCCGCGGCAGCCGCTTCCGGCGAGAAGCCCAAGTGCAAGGCCTGTTGCGCCTGTCCGGAGACCAAGAGAGCACGTGACGCCTGGTGAGTGTGCCCCCTAGTCAATCATATGACGCAACCGTATATATAACTTATCCAAATATCCAATCTCCTCCAGCATTGTGGAGAACGGCGAGGAGAACTGCACGGCGCTGATTGAGGCGCACAAGAAGTGCATGCGCGATGCCGGCTTTAATATCTAGAGATATATCCAGTCGATCTGGATAGAGGACGGGCATGGTGTCCTACTAGTCCTGCAGACCCCCAGTTCATCACACGGACACCCAGCCCCTTACACTGTTTGTTTTTGTTGCATCTCAAGCTAATTATAGAACTAAATTAACTGAAAGCCAAACGATTTGTGATTTTCTGGTTCAAGGATGGCCCTTAAAAGTAGCTCCTTAAATTCTAGATTTTTTTAGAAAGAGTTTTTCAGATAGTTGTCTTAAATAGCTGACTAATTATAGTACTAAATTAATGGAACGTTTTGGTAAAATCATAATTATAGGTCATTCCATCTCTTAAACGTCCAAAATATTATAAAATATGATTAAATGGTGGATAAATAGATGTATTTTTAAACATATTTATGTTAATACTTCCGAAAAGTAACTACATAATCTATATAAATATAATTTTCCTTCCTTCATCATTGAGTTGTATCATAAGCTTTTGAACTTACAACGTAATGAACAACTATTATCAATTTTTAAATGTATGTAAAGACATTATCCGCTCTTTAGACTTATAAAGCAAATTTCCAATAAGCCTTCTCTATTGAAACTCAAAAAACAAACACGATTTAAGCCAATAGGGACTAGTGTTTATTTAGATAAAGCTAAGGGTGCGCAGGGCGACCACGGCGGCCATGTAGAAGGTGATCAGGAGCATGGTGGCGAAGGCTAGAATCCTCGACGGCTGCGGCACCGGATACACGGCGTAGACCAGGGTGTGAATGATCCTGGCCACGGAGGCCACACGGAACAGATTGCAGGCGACAGCGGCATTCGGATTGGTGCTGATGTAAATCAGGGACATGATAAAGTACGGCAGGATGTTCTCCATGTCATTGCGATGGGCTCTAGAAGGTGGAGAAGAGATTATTATAGGTATAACTGCTTTTAATCATAATCTTATTAAAATATTGGAACTTATTTATAAGCTTAAGGAACTTAATACCTAATACTATAGCCACTTTTATAAATTACAAGTAGTTTAAGAGTAATTCAGGGATGTAATTTGTAATCATCAATATGACTAATAAGTTAAATCTTTATTAATCATCCCATAGTTAAGGAATGTCGCTGTGTAAATAACCCACCTTCTCACTCGCTCCACATGCGGATCATTGAATTGCACCTCGAGATTCTTGAAGAACAGATCCTCCTGGTTGGGAAATATCTACAAAAGGCGAAAAACAACCAATTTTAGAACCCGGCCAAACAGGTTAATCTAAAGTTATCACGATGACTGGCTGATACCTTGCGTCGCAGTGCCAGCGGTACGAATGCCAGCAGCTGTGAATGGAATGGCGGAATGATGGTGACCTTTGAGCAAGTGCAGCGGCATAGAGAAGACGAACTCACCTTATACCGGAAACGCTGCAGGGCCGTTAGCAGCGACATGAGCAGCATCTTGGCCACCAGCACCGTGGCCCAAAAGAGATAGCAGCAAAAGACGGGATTCTCCAGGGTGAACATATCCCCTCCAGTCGTCGCGTTCCTCATCTGCTGGCTGCTGGCATTATTGGCTGTGGACGACATGGCGGATGCGGAATGTTGTGTATGTGCGTTCGCTTCGACTTGACTTCGACAAATGATTTAAACGCGCGCACTCAGCTCAATGTGGAGATCATAGACATGCGACCAAACTGGTTACGAATTGCGTCGAACCGAATCTAAGGTGCTGTGCAGCAATAAACTCTATTTTACCCATTTTAGGTATCTAAACTGAGGTACACTATTATTGAAAATTACCCTCATTATACAGCATAAAAAAAACATTATTATAATACTTAAATTCAGAATTTATATGATTCTTGTTTAATAATTTCCAAGGGTGTAGAGCTAAAAAAAAGTGTTTATCCTACTTCTCTTTGATTTAAAACTAGAAAATATTGTATTTATCAAAAGATTTTAAAATAGTTCCTGTTCTTATAGATTTATATAGACTATAGGATATTTTAGCTCAATTATGGTATTATAAAAAATCTAGAGAGTGACATAAAATCCAATATATATTTTTTTTTTATCAAGATCTATACCTATAAGTACCTAATCTGTACCTAGACACTTGACCTGACATCACTGGTGCCGTCTATTATGCAAAAGGGTGACTAGTTAGCTGACTAAGTGACGATCGCCGGTGGTCTAAATGTACTTGATACAGCAGATGAGTACGTAGCCCGCCTCGAAGCAGGTGATGGCGAAGGTGGTGAAGAAGGTCAGGGCTCTGGCCGGCTGCGGAACCGGGATTAGTGCGTAGACCAGCGTGTGGAGCAGCCGGGCACTGGCTCCGATGCGGATGAGCAAGCGGGCGGTCAGGGGATTCGGTCCGCTGGCCACGTAGACCAGCGACATTAGAAGGAAGGGCAGAATGTTCTCCAAGTCGTTGCGATGGGCCCTGCAATAAGAAATTGTACTTGATTAAAATTCAAAACTCAGTAGTTAACTTATGAGAATGCTTTAAAGTTGACTAACGCGAATTCTTCAGTCTTAAAGGATCTACTCATTCAAAAATTGTACTTGAGCCAAATTCAAGAGTTAACTCATGAGAATTTTTTAACATTGACCACCGCGAATTCTTCAGTCTTAGAAGATCTACTTGTTCAGAAATTATACTTGAGCAAAATTCAGGAGTTAACTCGTGAATCGCACCTCTTGACTACTGCGAATTCTTCAGAAATTGTACTTGGGCAAAATTCAGGAGTTAACTTATGAGAATGCTTAAACGTTGACTACCGTAAATTCTTCAGTCTTAGAGGATATACTTGTTTAGAAATTATACTTGAGCAAAATTCAGGAATTAACTTATAAAACGCACCTCTTGACTACCGCGAATTCTTCAGCCTGACTGGATCTAATTGTTAAAAATTCAGGAGTGAACTCATGAGAATGCTTTAAAGTTGATTACCGCGAATTCTTCAGTCTTAAAGGATCTACTTGTTTAGGTAATGTTTTTAGTTGATAACAAATATACATATAATATATTAAATCTATCTTCCTTTGCAGTTCTAATAAAATGAAATGTTGACCTACCGTCGCACTCGCTCCACATTGGGATCTCCGAATCGCACCTCCGGACTCCTGCTGATCCGCAAATCTTCCGGATTGGCAAATGTCTTGGTTTTCATCCGCTGGCGGGCCGTGAGCAGCGACATTAGCAGCATCTTGATCACCAGCAGACTGGCCCAGAACATGTAGCAGCCCATCACGGGATTTGATTTGCTGAGCAGCACCAGCCGGAAGGCGGCGGCGGCGGCGGTGGGCGTGGCATCTGTTCCGGGTGCGTTGTCCATGGTGAAAGTTGCGTCTTACCGTTGCCGTCGACCGTTCGCAGGTGATTGCGGAGACCAGGTGGCCGATTGGCGGAGGAGGCACAACAGGTGGAGCAGTTCCCTCAACTGGCCCCATTTCCACATTATAATTACTAAATAATTTAGGGGAAACACTCCTTTTGAGCCCCCTTTGCGGGCTATTTCTGGCGGGGTTTTAAAGAGCTTTTCGCCAGTTTATAATTCATAAGAAATAATAGTCGTTTTTGAGCCTTCCCAAAAATCGATATCCACTGTTTGCTTAAATTTACTTAAAGGAAAATTAATAGTCAATAATTTTAAACCTTTTCTTAAACACACTTTCTAAAATCTTTAATTAAAGATTTAATTCAAGAGCAATGAAACTAACTTAAACGTAAAACGATTTAAAAAGTGATTAGAATATTATATTATATATATTATATTTTATACTAGCAGGATTTACTAGCAAATTTTTTAAACATTTATAATGTTTTAAACTATTTTTTGGCCAAAACACGCAATCGATTGGTTTACCGATTGGGACCGCTTGGGGATCCCCAATAAATCTTAGAAAATCAGTTTAAAGTTATTAGAATGTAATAAAAAGGCATAATAATATAGTTAATCAGTGGATTTGATACCTAGTTTTCTTACTGATGGCTGTATGTGTATAGATATATATCATAATATATGGATTTTATGAGCTTAATTTCCAAAAAAATAGATTATTAATAGTTACGTAATCTTTGAACCAGATAATCGTATAACCCCAGTGACTCGGGGTTTGCATCTTATCAGCAATGTTTTAGGTTTTTTTGATTCTTAAAAAAGTTTTATAAGATTCAGTACACTTTAAAAGTTCACTTCAAGTGGCTGTAAGAATTTAAAATGCAAAAGCTAGCATCATATTTCCTTTTTTCCCTAGTTGTCCTACATTTAATTGGATCTATAATCGCATATCAGTGGGTTCAAGATAATGGAGCTTCAGTGTGTCTTTTGAAGGACCCGCCAAGTCAGTGCAGCACCTTTTGCCTAGCCGCTCTGAACCCACTTATCGACGACAACGAAAAACTGGTGAAGATTGGAGAGGACTTAAAGAATATCATCATAAAAGAAGACTCAGAAATCAATAGAAAACTGGAATTACTGCTGACCAAAATTCTGCAAGTACAAGAAAAGCTAGAGAATCAGAACACAGCGCTTTCTGTATCCCTAGAGGCGAGACTTAACCAAACGGAAGCAAAACTGGAGGCAATATTGGCCAAAATAGAGAGCAAAACAGTTTTTAAAACTGTTCCGCCCGACTTTGTAAAAATTGGCACAAGGTACTTTTACATTGAAAAGAAGATTATAAAAAACTGGATTGAGGCCAAATCCGCCTGCAATCAAATGGGCGGCTATTTGGCGGCATTCAAAACACAAGAGGAACTGGCAGCTATTCAAAAATCATTTTTAAAAGATGAGTCGTACTATTACTGGACTGGCATTAATGATTTGCAGGAAGAGGGCAAGTTCCAATCTTCGGCCTCTGGGAATCCTGCAACCATTCTCAAGTGGGAGAGGGAAGAACCCACCTTTAAAAAGGCCTGCGTTTTATTAGGACCGCAGGGGATGGTTAATTATCACTGTAGAGATGAAAATTATTTTATTTGCCAAGCAGATAATGAAATATAAATAAAACTCAAATACAATTGGAAATAGAAATGTGCACGTGTTTAGAACAAATTCTTTTTATAGACATAAATAAAAAAATTATGTGAATTTCAAGGTATAATCTAAAATCCAACGAACTGGAATATAATATAAATATATATATTTTTGTATAAAATAAAATTTAAATGTAATTCCGGAATTCTAGTATTGTCTGAATATTATCTGTTTATCCCCAAAAAGGGCAATTTTTCCCATTGTACAGTGGCAGTTAGCCAGTTCACCCACCTTACCAAGCAAAGTCATCCACCCAGCGAGAATGTATTTTAAAATATAGAGGGCTCTCTTGTGTTGATGGCTTCACAGATAGATGGAGCCAGCAGACTCAAAATAACTGCTAAACTTAAAAAATTTAAACAAAAGAAAGAGTGTTAGTGAAAAAAAGTTATACAATTTGTCTTTAGAAACTACATCAAAATTTAATTTAATTTATTAAGGTATGATATTAAATAAAACCCTTGAGAACGTGAATTGTAGAAGAACCCAAAGAGCTTAAAACTCTAATTTTAAAATTATAAACCCAACATATATTATATTCAATCAATTTAACTAAGTCTTTACATACGTATTTATGTCATTAGGAATTAAATACCAATTTAATATTTTATAGAAATTATCACCAATGCGCAGACAAGGCCGGAGAAACGGAAGCAGATAGATAGGGAAAGAAAGAGAGCGAGTATTTGTATTTCACGCCTTCGATGCGTGGGGCCAACTATATTATCACTATCAGCTTGTGTACGAAAAGCGCAGAAATCATTAAAATATATATACGAATACACCCATGTGCGTGTGTCCGTACGGTCTTCAGTTTGTCAGCGTCTTTCAGCCAGACGAAAATTGAAACGAGGCAATTCGCCGTCTGATTAGATGTCTGCCGCCTAATGGAGACCCACTCAGAACTCAGAACAGGGGCTGATGTGATTCCAGATCTGGAGCTCCAAATAAAAGCACAGATCCAATTTCATTTGGTGCCAAGTAAATAGGAATTTGCTCTGGGAATTTCCGCAAAACTTTCTGTAAACCCTAATTTGTTTGTATACTTGTGGTATACCAAATTTCAGAAACATTTCCCATCCAGTAGTCAAGTTACGTAAGATAGGTTACTAGTACATTGGGTTCTAGTTCTGGAATTTTTATTTACAGAAAGTATCGATGTTAAACATATGGGTATACTAAGTGGAACTCCGATCTGGAACTCCAAGTAAAAGCACAGATCCAATTTCTTTTGGTGCCAAGTAAATAGGGTTTGCTCTGGGAATTTTCACCAAACTTTCTGTAAACTATTATTTGTGTATATACTTGTCATATACCAAATTTCATAAACATTTCCCATACAGTAGTCAAGTTACGTAAGATAGGTTACTAGTACCATGGGTTCTAGTTCTGGAATTTTCATTTACAAATAGTATGGATGTTTAAAAAATGGGTATACAAAGTTCCTATTGCTAAAAACCAAAAAAAAAACCGAAAAGCTTTTATTCTCGTTTGGGGCCGTCGAAACAAGTTTGAACCTCTTTGGCACCCCATTGTACGCATATACTCATTTATCTACAAGCAATGACGTATCCGCAAGAATTGGTCTTTGGTCGCGTCTAAATTTAGTCAAAGAGTTCTTTTTGATTCTGGTTTGCCTGCTTTTTATTATTACTTGCTTTTTGTTTTTAATGAAACACACGCTCCATCGAATTTTCTCAACCAAAGTCGGCGTCATCGGACGACGACGACATCACGTAAAGCGTCCAAAGTCCAAACCGCCAGACGACTTTTTGTCGGTGCGGTCGTTCTTGTGCCTTCTAGTCTTCTGCGGGTTTTTGCCCCATGACGAATTGGGTTTAATACACGTAGTCGAACATAGCAGACATGTCCCAGTACCCCCGATTGGCTCCTCTTCTATAATCGAGCGTTATATGGAGTTGAAATATTAAGGGAATACTTATATTTTTAAATTTTTTTTTTATTTTCTGTCCAATTTTGTTTTTAAAACTTTTTTTTTATAACCAAAATATCCAATACCAAACCGCATCAAGATTACTGGTGCAAAAGCCGAGTTACATCAGAGTGGGCTGAAGTGAGTTAAGGAAAGAAAAGCTTATAGATGTGAAATGATTCGATTTCTACAAAACATATATGGTTCTTGATTTAAGGCTTAAAATAAAAATATGCCTTGCCCGATTAATAAATTAGACTTTAAGAATCTATGGAATCTATCCATGGCATATTTTAATGATTTTCAGAGTTGGACTCTCCAGTAATTTGAACCCGTGTGTCACTAGATTGCGATAAGCATGGCGAACTTTGTTTAATAAGTGGCTTAAAGGCTTATACCTCATAACGATAACCGGCGACAATTATAAAACAAAGGCATTAAATGAATGAAGCAGAGAGTAAAAAAAAAGTATTCAAAACCCCCTTATCAGCTGGGTACAATCCATCTAGAAAGCAGCGCGAAAAAAGGAAATAAAAACTTAATATAATCAGCAAGCGACTCATTCGCCTTTCACAAGTACATACTTATATATGTATGTATATAGAAGAACTCACTCACGCCGCTGATTCAAAGTCCGTCTATATTTTTAATCGATACCTGAATGTTTCCTCCTTCTATATATAGATCATGCCTAGATGCCCGAACTTACAATCTGTCCAAAATCCAATGGAATTCTAGGCTCGACCATTCGGGAAAATACCCACAGACGGACACTCTTTGGGTTCCGATAACGGACGAGAATATATGTATAGGCATATGAATATATATATATAAACTCCATGTGTACTGGGGCCTTTAGAGCCTATATAGTATACGGTCTGGGGCTTGTCTACGTGCGGCCAACTGGTAATCTGGCTCTATATGCAGCTCTCGAGCGGATTATTCCAATTCTATTCGATTTCTATTGGTGTAAAATCTTATTCAGAATCTGATGAAGTTAGCTACAAATGATCATATTATATGTAAAGTAAAGATTATTCGTCTTCTACCTTTCACGATCCTTATAATTCCCAACTGGTTATCACTTAAAGTTCCGCCTTTTACCTTTCACGATCCTTATAATTCCCAACTGGTTATCCCTAAAAGTTCCGCCTAAAGATAAAAGATCTATTAAAGTTCTGTAAAACTTAAGCTTTCACCTTGATCAAACTCTACTGCTTATTCCCTCAAAAGAATAGTACAGGATTGCTTCGTAACTCTTTCGTAATAGATCCAACAATATTTACCCGCTTTTATTGTAATCTGTGCTATCTGCTGGAGAAATCAGTTTACCAAACGCGCTTGAAGTGATTTCCTCCGTTTAATGTAATGACGAGATACCACGATTTCAAAGTCCACACAAACATAACTATAACGATGGAAAACAAATGGGTGGAATCGGTTACATTGGTTTATTTACGACCCATATCGCGATTGGCACCCCGAGACTAGACCAAGTGGCGATAAGCCCCCAGCACCTGATCTTTGTTACAACATAAACAAGTGGTGACGAAAGGCCCGGACTTTGGATTACGGTTTACACAGTGGTAACCTTACCATCTCGAGGGCCTGGCTAATAAGCGCTTTTATGGTCGGGGGCGATCGTCTGGCTGGTTAAGCCTTATCAGACAGACATAATTACCTTATATAGCGCATAATTCGACGGGGCATTAACCCGTTTTGGTAATACACGAATTCTGGATAGTTTTGGGAAAAATATTTCTTAAAACAAGAATAAATATTTCTTAAAACAAGAACAAATATTTCTTAAAACAAGAACAAATATTTCTTAAAACAATAAATGTAATTCTTGTTCTTAGGGTGGTTTCTTTCTTGTTTGAAAAAAACATACAATTTTTAAAAAAAGAAATGTTCTTTTAGAAAGAAAGAAAAATCTTTTTTTAAAGGTAGCTTTTTCTCGAATTCAAGGGCGTCTTCGTTCTATTTTTAAGAAAACTTCTTTCTTTAAATGTTGTATCAAAAAAGAAGTTCTATATTTAAGGGCAAATTTTCTAGAAACAAGAAATATTTGTTCTATTCAAAAGGTGAGATTTTTAAAAATTGGAAAAAAAATGTTATAAATGTATTAATATAATTAAAAAAATTTTTGTTTACTTTTTCGAAACATTTTAGTGTTGTAACCCATCTAAAACATCTTAGTTCTGAAGATTTGATCATGATCAGTCTATCTGGGGCCCCTGATTTTCAGAGGGGTTAAAGAGGCGCACGTTTCGCTTGTAGTTCTCGTAATTTGTTTTCGTTTTGTCACACCCCGGACTTTGGAATGCCAGGCGAATTACACAGCATTCGGCGAATATTACGTAGAATTAGAGTGCTGAATGTGGCTGTGTGAATGTGCAGTGGCGTATTATCGATGCGGTGGCAGGGGGTTCAAAGGTCGCACGAAGCATTTGCGTGGTGGTGCCCATTGATAATGTACATACACACATTGGAATGTACTTCAATCTAAACTTTGTTTGCGCCCGACACTGCGTATTAATTAATCTAGTTGTCAAGCATGGCGAACAAACATAGGCGGCCTCTCTTCTTCCCCAAAATTTCATTCTTTCCCTGGCATCCCTATCCCCACATTCTCTATAAAGAATTCCACCCCATGAAGGATCACGAATAAATTTAGAATACCAAATGCCTTTCGTCGAAAACTCGAAATTCATTTCAAAATATTTAGATTTTATGAGTAATTTTTAAAGTTTATTATATATAGTTTTTAGATGTAAGGACCGCTTTTTTGATATAAATATTCATATCCATACCACGATTTAAAAAATTAATCCCTAAAAATATGGAAGTTTTTAACATTTTATTTCTTATGCGTACCGCTCAAAATTCTAGAATTCTAACACTTACTCATATCTTTATGGATTCTCCGAACCGTAATCTGAAATCTCTCGCTGCTTTGGTGCTTTGCAGCTGTGGCTATCTGAAAAGTGTTACCAACACAGCTATTTTAACTCCAGATTTTGCGAGCAAAAACCCACAAAGAAAAAATAAAATACAATACATTTATAAATTATATCTATATTTATAGATCACATAAGTTTCAATGGAAGGCGGATATTACAGTCGTATATTAAAAACAAGGGTGGAGTTTCTTGATCTAAAAATTAAAAAAAAAGAGCATACAACTTACAAGTTTCACAAAGATATTTGGTATTGGAAATGAAATACATGTGTATGTATGCTAATATTAAAAAAAGTTAGAAATACTTAAATATCTCTAAATATTTCACAAAGTTTCTTGGTATTGATAAAAAATGTATGGAATTATTACTTATTTCAAAATGTTTTACACAGTTTCTTAGTATTGGAAACAATATACATAAATAATATATTTCCAAATATTTTACAAAAATCGTTGGTTTTGGGAATTAGATACATATGTATATTAGAACTAAAAAATAGTTTGAGATAATGAAATATTTCAAAACATTCTTTGGTATTGGGAATTGTATTCTTATGTAGTATCAAAAAAAAAATATTTCTACATGTTTAATACTGTTTCTTGGTATTGGGAACTATACACACATGTATATATGTTAGATCAAATAAAAGTTAAAAAAAAATAAAATATTTCCACATATTTCATAAACTTTGTTGGTATTGGGAATTAGATACATATTATGTATGTAGGTTAGATCAAAAAAAAAAGTTTGAGATGATTACATATTTCACAAAGTTCTTTGGTATTGGTATAATATATATAATATACTTATATTATATAAAAAAAAAAATTATTTCTATATTATTCTCAAATATTTTAAAATACATTTCTTTTTGAAATTGATAATATACTAATATACTTATATTATATAAAAAAAATTATTTTTATATTATTCTCAAATATTTTAAAATACATTTCATTTTGAAATTGACTGATTTTTTGAGAATAATACTGGTTGTTTTAATACTGGATCGCCTGAAGATCACTAGCCTCTTAAGGGTTTCGGCGCATTCGGCGCGAGGCGCGGTCCTGGTCGCGGGCCTTCCTCTCCATCTCGACCTTGGTGAGCGTCTTTAGGCGTGGAGCCCAGGCTCGAGCGATCTTGGGATGCCGGAACGGGCAGGTCACCGTTGGAAGTGGCGCCTCACGGAGCGCATCCGTGCCGGAATGCAGGGCTAACTGGCCCCGGATGCTGTAGGCAATGGCAGTGACAAATTCACCGCTCAATCCCATCTCCGCACCGAGCTTCCGGGCGAACTCCTCCGGGCAGTTGCTCTCCTCGTTCAGGTCCCACTCAAATTGATCGACCAGCGATTCGTTGCCCACCTGAATGTCCAGCTTGATGATCACCCGGTGGTCAGTGTCCGTGTCCACGCAAATGGGCGGCGGTTCGCTGGGGAAATCCTCGATTTGCTGGCGCATGGCCTGCACGATGGCGGGCACAAAAAGCACCGCATTGAGGTCCAGATCGTCGCAAAGCACCTGGGCAAACTGCTCCGGCGTGAGCACCTGCTCGTTCATGTTCCAGGTGAAGGTGTCGCGCAGCCTCTGGCCACCCAGCTCCATGTCCAGACGGATGGGCACCAGGCGCTCCTCCTGCGCGGCATTCCTCAGGCTCGCCTCGGCACCGAGTTCATCGATCCACAGCGGATACTGGCGCTCCATCGTGGCGGGGCGGTTGCGGTTGATCGCCGTGCTCTGGGGCACTGGGTCCAGGTGGCTCCACTTGGGCACATGGGGCATCTGTATGGGGGGCTTGCTCTCCGGCGGATCATCCGTGTCGGAGGTGTCCAGGGAGTCGGCAAGGTACTTGGCATCGTTGCCGGCCAGGATGGCGTCCACCTCGGCGGCGCGGAGCAGTGAGACGCAATTGGGCAGACGGCGGGCACATATGCCGGACGCTATCACACGGCTGCGCTCCTCCTTGGACAGGATGTGGCGGACCATGCGCGGATACTTCTTGTACAGGGTGCCGTGATAGTTGCGCGTGTAGTTGCCCACCTCGGAGCCCACGTAGTAGTACTCGCCGCCCTCCTCTATCTGGAAGGCCACCGGCATTGGTCCACTCGTGTTTTTGGCCATTGTATCTATCTATATCAGCTTCCTTGGCTTCTTAGAACGCGAATTCTTTACGGAATTCCGGGAAAATATGCTGCAACTCTAATTTACCCGCCGCATGCACACACACCCTCATAAGCTGGACACAAATGTGGTATTTTTGCGCTATTTTGGCAGGCAAATTCAAAATCCACTTTTGGGACTAACGGAAAAACTTGAACTTTAGTGTTACCTTACACACATTGAAAGCACTTGAAGGAAATGTCACTAAAATTGTATAATTAGCCTAAATAATTTGTAGCTATATGTTCCTATTACGTTTTTAATTATAATCTATGCTATAATCCATAATCTTAATATATTTTTAAAGGTATTAAACCTCTTTTCTAACTATCTTTCGCCACTAACACTTGAAAAAAATATCACAAAAAATTTTATAGGGTACTTATATTAATTAATTTTTAGCCATATGTTTCTATTACGTTTATAATTCATAATAATCTATGTTATAATCCATAATTTAAGGATATTTAAAAAAAAGCCAGTTTTTTGGGTTTTTTTTTAACACTTGAAAGAAAATATCACAAGAATTGTATAATAAGCCTAATAAATTTTAGCCATAAAATATCACAAAAAATTTTATAAGTACCCTAATTAATTTTTAGCCATATGTTTCTATTACGTTTATAATTCATAATAATCTATGTTATAATCCATAATTTAAGGATATTTTAAAATAAGCCCGTTTTTTGGGTTTTTTTAACACTTGAAAGAAAATATCACAAGAATTGTATAATAAGCCTAATAAATTTTTAGCCATACGTTTCTGTTACGTTTTTAATTAAAATCTATGCCATATTGCATAATCCCGAAATATTTTTAAAAAGCCCGCTTTCTAGATTTTTTCTAGCTACTTTTGCCCACTGGCTTTTAGCTCCTCGCTAGCCAGCGCGGGCATCTCTGTCGCTCGCAGCTTTTCGCCGCGCGACAACACTGGCGGCGGCGGGCACTCGCTCATATAATAAACCAGCCGCGCAGCTCGCAAATCAGTCAGAGTGTCCCAGCGAACAGACGTGTGCAGACGTGCCAAAAAGTGCTAAAAACTAGTAGAGAAGTGCTCCAAGTACCCCCCACACACACACACACACGCACGCACGTTAAGCTGTTTTTTTGTTCGTGAAAGAAAAAAGAAGCGAGGAGAAAAGAAAAGTGCGGTGGCAAGCGAAAGAGCTTGATAGAGAGACCAAGAGAGGGGCAAAAGAAAGAAAAAGTGAAAAGTAAAAAGTAATAAAAGGCAAAGAAAAGGAGAAGATCATGGCCAGTGCAGAGCAGAAACACGCCACCGCCGGGAACGGAACAGCTGGCAATGGAACGGCGAGCGAGGTGGAGCAGCCGAAGGATGCCAAGGACCTGTTGCCGCATCTTGAATCGCTCGAGAGGATCATCAAGTTGCCGGTGGTGAATGCGGCATGGGACAAATCGCAGGATGTCTATGGCAAAGTAAAAGGTGAGTGCAGAAAATACAAAAAAAAAACCACACAAAGTGCATTGAACTCGCGCGGGTCCCGTTACTTTGCCCCGCCTAACGGCACATATAGAAAATAGAGAACAAAAGAGCGGCAACAACAACAACAACAAATGCAGCCGCGCATATGCAATCGAGACGGTAATCGAAACCGAAACCGTTGCTTTCGACTTCGCTTCGCCATTTTAATTCGAGTTGCAATTCGAATTCGAAACAGCAGCTTATTTTTCTTTTTCGTTTTTTTAATTGGTCAGAAATTAAGCCCAATTGATATTAATTGATTGCCGGTCGTTCAATAATCGAAATCACAGCGACCACAACAACAACCATGACCTAGCAACAAAAAAATAAAAGCGCCCGGCACTTTGCCCTCGTGACGCGCAGCGTTCAAAGTTCGTTCGAAATTTACATAATAATAAAAAACACACTCTTGGCCAACAGGCGAAAGAGAGTGCGAAGGAGAGGGGGCGACAAAAAAAAAGGCCACCGCACGTAGGCTGCAGTCGCAGAGGCGCCCGCCTGCAAAAGGGGGGCTCGTTTCGCTGCCAGTTTGGAGCAACGCAGACCCAGCAGCCACGCCACTGGCACCGACAGTGCTGCCAGATGTGGCGCAAAATAACGCTAGAATTGCAGTGGTAGCTAGATTATAGCTAGTCTATTTTTCAAAAAAAGATTTAAAACTAAAAGATTTCTTTTGAGTTCCCACTTGAAAATGTTTATAAAACAAATATGTTTGTAAAATTTTTGGAATTTCGATTTATTAAGGTCTAAATTAGATTAGGTTTATACTAACTAATAATAAAAATTAGTTAAATCATAAAATCAGAAACAAAGCTTTTTAACATTTAACATCTAAATATACTTACCTTTTTTTATGGCTTATTATGAGTTAATTTGGAAATTCCTATTCCAAGATTTAATTTTACAAATTTTAGAGTTACTAAATATTATATATTATTGGTTTAAAAAAGCTAGATTTGGCTAGAAACTAACTCAAGTTGGCAGCACTGCTGCTGTGGGGCTCTCTGTGGCCCCAACAACAACAACTCTAGTTGGACTTTCGACTTGTTTGTGATATTTCGCAGTTGTTGTTGCAGTCGCTGGGATTGAAATTGGAATTGGATGATGTGTTTGCCGAGTGACGAACTATCAAAGTCTAAACTCGCGGGCCCCAGACAGATAGAGGACGGGGTCCCAGGGGCCCCCGGGGATCGTGAACTGCGCAGTTGCTTATCAGTCAGAAATGCTATTATTTATTATTATTATTATTATTATTACGGTTGCAACTGATAAGCGTACTCCTTGTTGGGGAATTACTAAACGGTTCTAGAAAATCTAGAAAAATCAGAATGAAGTGATTTCTAGGTAAATTTTTATCTAATATAGTTAGGATTAGATTTCTACAGCGGGGAAACACTGAAATACACTGATTTCTAATAAATTTTGCAAATACTTATTAATATCATGTAATCCATTCTCTTTTTAGGAAAAAATCGTGTCTTCGAATGGGCTTTAACGGCGGCCGAGGACTGTGTGACGCGGGCGGTGACAACGGCGGCCCCGTTCGTCACCAAACTGGACCGACCCATCGCCTATGTGGACCAGACCCTGGTCAAGGGCATCGACAAGCTGGAGGTTAAGGCGCCGATCATCAAGGACACACCGCAGGAGATCTACAACCAGGCCAAAAGCAAGGTGATCGATGTGGTGCAGCCGCACCTGGAGCGCGTGGTCAAGTTCAAGGCCGCCGGCCAGCAGAAGGCCGCCTCGCTGAAGGATCTCGCCTGGCAGAAGGCCAACGAGGTGCTGGCCACCCAGTACGGCAGCCTGGCGGTCAACGGCGTGGACACCACGACGGCGCTGGCCGAGCGCCTCCTGGAGTACTACTTCCCCAAGTGCGAGTCCGATGTGGAGGAGGATAATGGTGAGTGTTGTTGCCAAGGAAATCCATACAAATAGTAGGGCACTATCAGGGGTTTTGTCCATTTGTAGGCTTTAATAGTACATATTTTAATATTATTCTATGAAAATTTGATTATAAACCACATTGTTTATTAATTCCAATAAGTTATATTATTGTTTTCATAAGATCATTTGTAAACATCACTGAAACTAATCAAGACAATTGGCCTACCTAACTAAAAATGTAAATGTCTTATTAAACTCGTCAGCCAAATTTTTACATTCGCTCACTAAATACTTGAACTTGGTTTGAATGTATTCAAAGATATTTCCCTAACTCAAAGGACCCAATTTAGTTTGGGGCAAATTCCTATGATCTTTCCTACAAACCAGTAGTATATTTTAGTTCAGTTTTAACCTTGGATGGAGAGGAGCATTATTTATTGGCTTCCTTCCATTTCCATCTGTTGGCCCAAAAAGTTAAAATTTGCTTGTTTGTCTTCTGCTGCTGCTACTGCTGCCCCCACTTTTTCTTTGCGCCGGTGTGTAAACAAAATGCTAAATATAAATCGTAAATATTTTTAATTCTCAGATGATAAACAAAATGCCGTCGTGCAGAATGGCAAGAGTTCTGAAAATGACAGTAAGTTCCCGATCCCCGATCCGATCTTTTGTTCGTTCGATCGTTTGTTTGTTTGTCCACCACTAACACAACACCGTCTAATAAGCATAAAAATAGCAAGTAAATAAAAAAAGCATGAACACTAATCACAAGCATGGCAATAATTTCACACACAAAAACAGAACAAAAAGGGGATATAATACTTGTACAGAAATATTTACGATTTCGATTTCGAGTTGAGGGATATAAATGTTGATTAGCCTGCGAATCTCCTCCCCTCCCCAAAAACACGATCCTGGTCCTGGCCCTCGTCCCTTAACTCTAAATAACCCATATTCCTCGCCCAAAAAGTGACACTAATTTTCTAAATTAATCTCTCTCTATCTCTCTTTCTCTATGCCATTTGTTAGTTATTGTTGTTGGGGAGAGCTACGACCAGGATCACGATCAAGAGATTGATGATAGATTCTTAGTGGCCGCCTCGACGGTATTTCTGTCCATGTCCCTGAAAATCATAACCGAAATTGTTGAGTACGTTAGAAGAAATCCAGAGATCGTAGGCATTATCGATAGGGAACTCAACAAGTTTATGGTAAGCACACACAAGCCACACAACCAGCCACTACTTACTAACTACTACCTGACCTAACTACCTGTTTCTTATAACCCATAACTAACTGAGCGCTATCCTTCTTGTTTTTGCTAATGGTGATTGTTTCTCTTGCTTGTAGTGCCAGTTCCCGCCAGCGAGGATCCAGTCCTACACACAGTACAGACGGTTGGACGGCTATCCAACAAGATCTCGCGTCGCGTCTATCGAAATGTCTCCCGACAGATCAAGCAGGTCCAGAAGGGCAACATCAACGACTATCTGAGCTCCCTGATAGCCGCCCTCAAGTTGCATCAGTACATCAACTTTATCAACTCGTCGATGGGCACGAATGTGGAGCAGTCGGGCAGCGGCAGCAACGACACCTGTTCGCCATTTGGAGCCACCAGCAGCAGCAGCAGCAACACCACCACCACCACCACCAGCAACAACTCGGCGGTTGTGGCCAAGCCCCAAGCGGCTAAAAGCAAACAGGCGGCAGCAGCGACAGTTGCGTCTCAGTAGAGGAAAAACAGCAGCAGTAGCCCATCTACAACTATATCTATAGCTAGATATTATCCTATATCACACACCAAGACCACACCCCCAAAAAAACCCACCCACGCCGCCCATTTTATAATGTATTTTATAATTTCGTTTTTTTTTTGGGTAGTTTTTTTTTTCATTGAGTACCCGCCTATAAAAGGTTTTTCAAACGCCCACCAGCCCCCCCAAACAAACACAATCCTCCTCTTCCTCCCACATGCGCAACCTGCTTTGTAAATATTTATTTGAAGAATAGCCCCTCACCAACCTAGTTGTAAGATATAGTAGTCGCAGCAGAGATCGGGAGTCAGAAGAAGAGAGCGTTATTTTTTTTTCGTCAATTTTAGCTGTGCTAAAGTGCCACGCATGCATTGAATAATACATAATATATATACGCCTATATATGCCTAATATATATACACACATATATATATATAATATATTGATATACATAAAGAAACGTACGCACACGTTGGCATAGTGTGGTTTAGCTATACGTATACGTAATCTAATGCTATTTCTATATCTTATTTAATTTCCATTGTACGCTCGCTGGGAGCCCAAACCAGATGATGTCTAATTGCTAATGAAAATGAATTATGCCTAATATATGTACGCATACATATATATATATATATATCACCCTCACACAATTGTATGGAGAACCTAGCCATAATGTTTGCTCTAAACAACTAGATTGATAATATTAAATATTAATAAAAAGAACCAACGCAAAACTGGAACAAGAACAAGAAAATTGCCAACGACGAATTTCTTTCAATTACTGCTGCCACTTGAGGAACGCAGCAAAAACGATAAGCGGCTGCTGCTGCTGGAAACGTTATAGGTTCCATACCCCCTATCTGATTAGGCGCCTTATCGGGACAGCACTCCCCGGTCCGCTGATTTATATAGAGTTCAGTGTAGAGTTCAGTCCGCGTAATTGCCGGAGCGCTGCAGCGAATGAATTTATAGAGCACTCGCTGTCAAGATAAGGCCCCAGTAAATGTGTGTTTACGAACATGTGATATTAAAGTGCGTTTTGCAGCTATCAAAAGTTGTTTGGAATTTGTGGGTTTTCGAGCTGAAAATATAATTTCTTTAATTTTTATGGTTATGGGAAAATGTTTCTTGTTAATCAGAGATTTTTTTAATAATATAATAATCCCTAAAGTCAAAACTACAACGTTTTGTAGTTTAATAGAGTTTTAAAAGAATTATTCCTTGAAAAACTAAGTAGTTTTGAATTGGTATTCTATAAAGGCTTTTCATATAATTAAGATACACTAAATTTTTTTATTATTATTATTATTATTATTGTTATAAAATGTTAAACTATAATGTAAAATGTACAGGCAAATAGTTACTTATAAATTAAATTCTTTTTATTGTAGTATAATATATCAATCTATTAAATCTATGAAATTATTCCTTGGAAACTAGATAGTTTTAAAATGGTATAGTCTATTTCCATAAAAAGAAGATAGATTTCAGTTTTTTTTATATGATGAAAAGTTCAAGTTTAAATTTTCTTTAAAGCAGATAAACCCCCTGACGATCAAAGTTCTTATGCCATAATTAATATTTTCAGAGCTCAGTTCCCACTAACTTGAACCGGACTGTCCCATTGGACTTGTGACTCTGTCCCTGTCGATAATGACGGCGTTAATGGCCGTGCAATTATCCGTCTTCAGATTGGGCAAAACGTCGACGTCGGCCTCTCTGAGTTTCCTTTTCATTTCACTCCACTTGCTCACCCGAATCTCCTCCGTATATCCAGCTCATTTGTATGCTCCCCGTCTAACCGATCGCTTTAATTTGCGCTCCCCGACAAGAGGAACATGCCACAGTCACTGTCTGTCCAATGTCTGGACAAAGTTCCAGTTTGTCCCCCTTGGGGAATCAATCTCGAGACCCAGACTTCAGATCTGAGAGCCCCAGCATACTGGCATAATTTTGAGTTTTGCGCAATCCATTTGGGTTCGAAATATTCATGAGTTTGGTTTGCCAGAAAAGGGCTTCGCTGAGATCTTGGTATTTCTTGGGGGAACCAAATGGAACCGTGACTTGCTCGACGGGTTCCCGAAACCGCAGTCGATGACTGTATTGTGCACTCGGAGAAAAAATGTGGTTGCTATTTAAAATCTAAAATATTGTTATTTTAAATTATTTTTTTAGGATCGCTAAATTGGTATTATAATTTTTTTTTGGAATTCGATAAGTGATTCTTTTCACTAGTAATCTTAAATATTCATTTAGAAATAACTACATTTAGAAGAATTCCAATTAGAGAACTGTTCCTGATATGATGACAGGTATAATCAAGTCTATATAGATCATCTTGAAGAGACTTTCTAATTCTAGAAGCGGACTTTGAGGCTTCTGCCTTGATATCATAGTTCTATTGCTTGAAGAATCGTTCTTAAAACCTTTCTTTATTGAAAGAAAAACCAACTTATTGTTGGGGTTGGGTTTTTCTAACTACCTTTCTTGATAGGAAAATCCCAGTTTTTATTTAGAAATAACTACAATTTGTAGAATTCTAATTAAAGAACTACAGGTAGAATCGACTCTCTATAGATCAGGGGTGCTCAGTCCTATGGCACACGGGCACATTTGTTTTTGTTTTGGCACATAGCATACGGAGCGGCACATCCCATACTTTCCTAGGGCACACGCAAGTTCTTCTTTGTGTCGCTGTCCGTAACGAGCCAAGCCAACAACAATTCCATTGATTTTTTTTTTCGTCCCAGCTCACAATGCAAATTGTTTTTGTCTTTTTCATGACTGTGTGTGAGTCGTTACTCGCGTGCGTGTGATTTTCTTTTAATTGTGTTTGTAAATGCACTGCCATAAGGCATCTTTGAGCACCCCTGCTATAGATCATCGTAAAGAGACTTTTCAATTCAAGAAGATGCCCTTAAGGTTCTATTGCTTGAAGAATCGTTCTTAAGACCATTCTTTATTGTCTAGAAGAAAGAAAACCCAACTTTTGCATGGGCTTTCCTAACTACCTTTCTTGATAGGTGTAAATCCCAGTCTTCCGCTTTTATGTGCTCTGTAAGTGCATTGCACCGATCGTTTTTGCCGGCCCATTCAATGATCATGGAGGTAATGATCGTTATTGGGTAGCTTAATGTAATGGAAATGCCAACCGCAAGGTGTACTACGTCTACAAGGGGGGCCTGTAAAGCGTGTAAAGATGTTAATGGGCCCGGACTTTGGACCGATCTCTCTTTACAAACCCCCCAGATTCCGATTCTTCCCGAAGCGACGATGACGAGGTCTGGTCTTCCAGTCTTCAGTTGGCAACGACAATTCTTATCGCGGAGAAAGAGGGAGAGAGAGAGAGAGAGAGCGCGAAGGAGGAGAAGGAGACCCATAAAGGCGTTCCAACTATAAACGTAATCAAGAGTATTATAAAAAAAAATTGAATGACTTTATAGAAACACAAAAACGAGAGAGGGAAGAATCGCAAGAGAGGGAGAGGGGACGATAAAGCCTCAGGATGTGCCCCTGCAGGGGGCGTGGCATCCTTCAATCGACGCGAGTGCGAGCGAGACGGCCGAAGTGCAAAGTGCAGAAAGTGGCGTGATTCTTATTATTCATTCTCTCGCTTTTGATTATTGAGTATGATATTTCACGGGTATTTGTATTAACATGCCGACTTCTCCTTCTCCTCCGATCTCGGCGTGCATATTGCTCTCTTGCGTTGCACTCTACTGATTAGAATCTCTACATGCGTCAGAGAATCGGATCTGGAGGTTATATCAGTTTATTCGGCTAGAAGAACCGAGTGCAATGCGGCCGGGCACTCATTTTTCAATTATATTAGACAGATTATACAAATCCTTATAAAAAAAACCTTGTTTGCAGAAGATTCATTGTCTAAACCGAAGTAATTCTAAATACTAAAGAATCAGTGGATATGTGCCAAATGTAAGTATCTATAAGGTTTTTCTTTGAGAACATTTTTCACAATCAGTTTTTAAAACGGATATTTTAAATAAAAAAATAAAATTTACAAAATGTATCTTAAGTTTTTCTAAATTATTAGTAAAATTAAAAATTTTTTTTATAATTTTTGGCTTTATTTCGGAAACAGCAGTACAAAAAAAGTATCACAATCAGTATTTAAAACAGATATCTTAAATAAAAAAAATAAAATGTACAAAATTGATCTTAGGTTTTTTCATAAAAACTTGTATTAAATTCTAAATTTCTATTATTATAAAAAATATGCAAATTCTTTATCGTTTTTTTCGGAAGCAGTAGTTAATAAAAAAATACAGATAAATAATAATTTGAATAATAATTTGAAAACATGATATTCAAGGAAACAAAACACCGAATAGTTAGAGAACTAAATTTAAAAAATTCGGAAAAAGATATAAAAAATTAAAATATACCAAATTTGTCTTCAATTTTTATAAAAACTTGTATTAAATTCTAAATTTATATTATTATAAAAAGTGTGCAAATTCTTTAGGTTTTATTTTAGAAACTTTAGTTAATAAGAAAAATACAGAGTAAAAATATTTAAAAACAATAGTTAAAGAACTAAATTGAAAAAATTTCGGGAACAAATATAAAAATCAAAATATACCAAAATGGTCTTAAATTTTTTCTATAAAAATGTATACAAAAAATTCCGAATTTTTAAAAACCAATTTAATAATATTTTTGGATTTATTTCGGTAATAAAAAAACACAGGGTAAAAACATGATATTTTAGAAAACAAAACGAATAGTTGGAGAATTACATTAAAGCAATTGCGGTAACAGGTATGTATAAAAATCAATTGGGAACTGATCGATTGACGATCGCTGGCTGATAAGGCCAATGGCGCCTAATGAATGGCCACCTGATCTCCCGCTTCCACTTGGCTGGCCTCGCACATTCGCCTGGCCTTGACTTTGCCGCTATCGCTATCACCCAGTGGCGTCGATGGGGGGCAGTGGCTGCTCGGGTGCCTGCATCAGAGCGAGATCAAAGTGCGGCTGATCGCAGAGCGTGAGACTCCGGCTGAGGCGGCGAGC
Organism: Drosophila mimetica; assembly: GCA_037075245.1. NCBI lineage: Eukaryota > Metazoa > Arthropoda > Insecta > Diptera > Drosophilidae > Drosophila > Drosophila mimetica. Next base: position 10,575,976 of record JBAMCH010000005.1, read on the forward strand.
GATCACTTGGACCATGTGCCTGGCCAGCGGCGGAGCGATCATCACGCGACGCAGTAGTGACCAGGTGGAGCCGATGAGGGAGCTGCTTCCGTAGTGTTGCCTCTTCTCCAGATGATTCTCTTGGCTCAGAGGGGGTTTCTTCTGATTGTCAGCCTCTTTTTGGAGATCCTCCCGCTCTGGACTCCCGATCTTCTCTGACTCCTGACTCCTCGCATTCCTTGTCCTCTCCTGTTGAAGATGTTGCCTTTGCGGCTTCTGCGTCCGATTCCTGGGCTTCCTATCCATCTGCTCTGGCGGATTCCTCTGCTGTTCCTTGTCCTTGATCAGATTCCTCTCTAGATCCCCTGGCCTCTCGCCTCGCGCCCTCTCCCTCTCCTCCTGCTGATGGATCCAACTGATCATGATCTTCTCCTTGACCCTGCATCCCTCCGTGAGCAGGCTGTTCCTGCGCAGGAAGTGCAACGCATCATCGTAGCCCTGCTGACAGAAATTGGCCGTGAAGTCCGCTCTCCCGGGCAACAGGATCCGCACCATGCGGCGCAGATTCCTCCTGGACAGGCGGATGCAAGTGTTCGCCCAGTTGATGTTCAGCTGCAGCAGATGGGGGCTCTGATCCCGCGGACATATGTCGCTCTCCCCGCAAAAGGGACTCACGGTCACCGTGTGCTCGTCCAGCAGAGGCAGATTATTGGAGAAGGCGCCGTCCATGTAGCGAACTCCTTTGACCTGGTAGGAATAGGAATGATTACGTTTTAGATTCTGTTTTTATGGAGAAATATGCTTTAGATAAAGGACTTAAATATATTAAAAATGGTAGATATTTTTTTTAATTTAAAAAAAATAGTTTTTGAATAAAATATTTATTTTACGCCTTAAAATAATTAAACCAAGTTTAAGAATATGCAATAAAAATAATATTTTTAACAATAAATAATAACCTGTATTATTAAAAAAATTAAATATAAGTTTTAAAATAAGGTTTGTAAAAATGTGGTACAAAATACATAGGTATATATGAGATTAAGTATACGAAACAAAAACTATATAGAGGTTTTTTTATTTGTTTCAAGTTTAAAACTCTAAAGTTTCTTAGTTATTTTATATTTTAAATATTTTATTAGTTATCTTGGTTATTTTATGTGTAGGATTAGAGAAATTGAAATTGTTTTAAAGGTCAATATCCCATATTAAAATATTTTTACCAAAAAATAATCCAGGTATTTAAAAAATGAAATATAACACTTAAAATAAGGTTTGTAAAAATTTAATATAACAAATATATGAGATTGTATATAAAAAAAGAACATTTTTATTTTTTTCAAGTTCAAAATTTTTGAGTTTTTTAGTTATTTTATATTTATATTTTATATTTTAAATATTTCATAAATTATCTTGGTTACTTTATGGGTATGATTAGCGATATTAAAATTGTTTCGAAGGTCAATATCCCATATAGTAATATTTTTACCCAGAAATAAACCAGGTATTTTAAAAAATCAAATATAAACTTTAAAAAATACTTTCTAAAAATTGAATACAAAAAATATATGATTTTGAATACACAATACAAAAACTATATAGAGCTTTTTTCTTTTTTTTTAAGTTTAAAACTTTGAACTTTTTTATAAATGATCTTGATTATTTTCTGTGTAGGATTAGAGATATTGAAAAAGTTTTAAAGGTAATTTTCCTATAGAAATATTTTATATTTGAAATATTTTATAACTGATCTTGGTTATATTCTGTGCAGGGTTAGAGACCTTCAAATAGTTTTGAAAACCTGGATAGAAACCCACCTGCGGGGGCAGCAGCCCCGAGAGTCCGGGAATGAAGCAGGAGCACATGAGGGCCTGGAGGAGCTCCTCCCGGGAGCCGAACTCCGACATGAGCACGTTGCAGCGGTCGCTGACGCGGGTGAGCGAGATGTGCAGTCGCCCGCTGACCCGGCGATGGGCATCCTCCGGCAGGCGGCGCTGCATCCCCTCGAGCAGGCACTCCGGCAGATTGAACCACGGACTGAAGGCGCCCAGCGAGTGGCGTCGCGTCTCCTGCACCACGCGCAGGAAGTCCTCGGTCATGCACTCCAGCGGCAGATCGCAGATCAGGCAGCAGGCGGCCAGGGCGCCGGCGGAGGCGCCGGCAATCCTCTCCAGCAGCAGTTGGGGCGCATGCTGGCGCAGGCAGACGGCCACGCCGACGTGGTAGATGCCCAGGAAGCCGCAGCCGGCGAAGGAAAGGCTCCTCCTCGTGCGGATCTTCATCTCGATGGGTAGGTGTAACCTCGTCGTGGCATTCAAACGCTTCACGTGATCGTCCAATCGCGTATAGCTGTCTCTCTTTTCCGATTTCTTGTTGACGTTTTCCTTTATTTTTCCAAGTTTTCTTTCGAGCTTAATTCTCGGCCTGGAAAGTGTGACCTTGCGAAGCAGCGTTATCTCCGGTAAAATACCGATTCAAAGGGTTCTAGAATTAGATTTTCAAATATTTCTTGGTTTTCTTTGGTATTTGTCATAGATTTATATTTTAAGAGGTCGGGTTTAGCATTCCAATTATGTAATTTCAAATTTAATGAGCTTGAATTTTGGTTCACTTGAATTGTTTCTAAATTTTTATTTTATTTTAATTTATTTGGCTACTTTCTTTGGTTCTATGTTGATCCTCTGTTACTTTACTTTTTTTTCTAATCTTAAAAAAAATATGTAAATTATTTTATTTAAATTAAATCTTCTAAGGAACGTCTCACAAAATAAGTGTTCATCTATATAAAGGAAATTTAAGACCAAAGACAGCTTTTCAGGCTTATTTTTATTTCTCCATTTAAATTTCCCGCCCATTACAGAATCCGTTACAAGCCATTTTGCAGTGCTGCCAGATCTCGCATTTAAAATGTTACAAAAGCCCTTAGCTTCTTTTGTTAGCGATTTATCATAAAATATAGCTTTAAATAAATAATTGTTTTTAAACTGATTAGTTAAAAATTATTTAAGTGTATGTTAAATTTAATTTGACATTTTTTCTCCATATATTATTATTGAAAAATTGTGAGTTGTTGCAAGTATAAAAGTGAAATGGCATTTTGACGTATTTACTACATAGTCATAATAAAATTTAATTATTTTTCGTGTAAAGGAGTTATTTAAAATTAACTACGAAATAACTAAATTGGAATTTATTTTTATATATAAAAAGTGAATTAAAATCTGGCTATAAAACCGCTGCCTTGTCAACTCTAAAGTGTGACCAGTCGGTTTTGTTTCTTGCTGTACTCGGCCTACGGTCACACTGCGTGCGTGAGCATTTTGTATTTTTTAATTTTAGGCCAAGCAGCTCACAATGCAAGCGGTAAGATAAACGCCGGCTAATTTTAGCCCGCATTACTCATTACATTTTGCGTCACAGATCTCGCCGGGAATGCCCGGATGCGGTATCCTCGTCGCAGGACTCCCCCTGCTGCTGCTGCTGCTGCTCGGCGGCCTCCAGGATGCGGTGGCCTACGACAAGGAGATGACCGTCTATGTGGACGCCCTCAAGTCGGAGTGCCTGTACCACACGGTGCGCCAGGGCGAGACCATTGACTTCGAGTACCAGGTGATCGATGGCGGGCACGGCGACCTGGACATCAGCTTCACCCTGATGGATCCCATTGGCCTGGTGATCGTGAGCGATTTCAAGAAGCCGGAGAACGTCCACCGCCACGAGGTGACCAAGGAGGGGGACTATCGGTTCTGCTTCGACAACAGCTTCAGCATGTTCAACCGCAAGACGGTGTTCTTCGAGCTGATCGTGGAGCGCGAGGGCGAGGAGCTGCAGGGCGACACCCAGTGGAACGAGGTGGACGAGCTGACGGGTCTGTCGCGCGACGAGTACTACGACATGAAGGTGCAGGACATCATGGACTTCATCGGACGCATCCGGCTGCAGCTGAACAAGGCGCGCCAGCTGCAGGATGTCCTGCGATCGCACGAGGCACGCGATCGCAACCTGGCCGAGTCCAACTTCCAGAAGGTCAACCACTGGTCCATGCTCCAGATCAGCGCCATGATCGGCGTCGGCCTCATCCAGGTCTTCATGCTGCGCAGCATCTTCGCCACCGGCGGACGGATGCACAATCTGTGGCGCAAGCTGGGCATTTGATCCGGCGACGGAGCGAGGAGAAGCCTCTACCAAAGATGTGCGTGCCGGAGCCACAAGGATGCATTTATTCCCCGCTAATAAATGCCCAGCAGCCGGCAGCTGGATCCCCTAGTTAGAATGTAATTTAAACACACAAGAACTTGCCATCATCATATGTAGTTCGTTAGTTCCCATATACATACTATTATATATATATATGAATGATCTTGTATTATGTAGCCGAGAGTTAGTATTCCGCATATTTATAGATATGCGGGTGTGTGCTTGTGATATACCGGGTGTGTTGTGTGTTGAACGAAAGCAATTGTATCATTAAGCCAGGAGATGAGTTTGGTATTAAACTTCAAGTTGCAGGAACCAGTGTAAGAGAAGTGTTTTATTTTATAAACGGGGGTTGTTTACTTCTTAAGGGTTTTTAGAGGACTTTCTATACCATTTTTACAATTTTTAAAGCTTTTTTTAAATAGAACCCTTTTAAAAAAATGTATAAAATAGTTTCGATGACCATCAGTAAACGGAAATATGATCTTTCTTTTACGTTTCCCTTCCTTTTTGCAATTATTATGCAAAACAAATAATGATGGCTTGTTTTTGGCCATTAAATATATTAAAATTTCACTTGAAACGCAAGTCGAAAGTACACTGCTATCTCATGTGGCAAAATGTTCTTTAAAATCGCCAAGTGGTTAGATAAAAATGCTACTTTACCTTCACTTGGCTTTTGTATTCCAATTATCTATTTGAGGTGGACACGAAAATTACATTAGAAAAGTACACTGAAAATATCTCTCTGTATAATTGGTTTAAAATTGTAAGTGCTGGATAGTGAATTCTATATATTATTTATTAGAAATTAATATTGGAATAATCTCCAATAAAACTTTTTAGTGATTACTTGGGTAAAAAATGGATATTTAGGCCACGTCTTCAATATTCACATGTCAATTGTATAGTTTTAGTCAATCCTTTCCTAAAAAAACCAAGGTTTTTATAACATGAAGTCCTATTATAAAGTAGTTCAATGTTTATTGGACACTTTATTTGATTAAAAATCCTTTCAAAAAGGTATAATGACTCCAAATTTCTGAATACCTTCCTCTTTAATCTCCTCCACCTTTATATCCATTTTAAATTTAACTCTTTCCTAAGGTCCACTATACAATCGTTGGTGAAATAAATGGCTAGAACATCCGCATTATTACTAGCACTGGGTTGTTTATTGACAATTCCATCTTCTCAAGACACTTTCCTGTTGCTTTTACCTTTCTTGCTAGGTTCCTTCACCTGGATCCCTTCAAAATCGATGCTCTTGCCAAGATCCACTAGACAATCGTCGGTTTTTCGAACAGTTTTTCAATCGTTTAATGGCTAATAAAAAAAAAATTGGTTAGCAGAACTGCATTATTACTAGCATGGAGTTGTTTATTGACATTTCCGCTGGAAACTAGCTTGCAACATGGCAGTGGATCCAGTGGCAGTGGATCCGCGCGGCCAGGGGCGTCTCCTGGTGGTGGTGTAGAGGGGGTTTCTTTTGGGGGCGTGTGTGTGTGTGTGGCTCAGTTGTGTGTGTAGCTTAGCCTAAGCCTAGGCGGCCTTGTTGAGGCGCTTCTGGCGCTCCAGCAGCCGGCGCTCCCGCTCGAACTCCTTCATGCGGAGCACGTAGTCCTCGTACTCGCAGGTGAGGTACTCGTGCTTCTGGTGGGCGCACTTGTACACAAACGGAAAGGTGTCCGTGCGGCAGGCCTGGTAGGCGATGGCCAAATGGGCGCAGTAGTCGCGGGCGTCCAGCGGCAGCTTGGCGGACTCCATCTCCTCCTGGGTGGCGATCATCACACGCTCCTTGCGCGACTCAAAGCCCAGCATTGGGTCAAAGGTGGGCACCACATCGGGGCCGGGCATCACGTCCGGCTTCAGGTAGTGCGTCATCGCGTTGCCCATCCTGCTGGCGGGGAAAAAGCGTTTTAGTATCCACGCAAATCATCGAAAATCGCACAGTTAAATTACGTAAAATGTTTTTCTTCGATTTCGGTTGCGGCGCAGCTGTCAAAGTCTTCCTCTTCCCGTTCCCCGTGTTGTTTTTGTTGCAAGTGACAGCTGCTGGCCAGAGTTGCCAGATCGCGACACGCCGGCGTTTTACAGCACTGAACAGAAAACAGCTGACGAGTGTTAATTGTCGTTACACAAGTATTATTTTGAAAAGTTAACTATGAATGGAACTTTTAAGGAAAAGGCACGAGGTTTTTGATTATTATTGTGTATAAAAAAATATATTTTGAACCAAAGCAACTGAATAACATGAAAATGCTTAGGGAAAAATGTTCGTGTTCGTGTTAACAACTTACAAGAACAAATTTTATGGTCAGTATAAAAATATTAAAAACTGCAATAATAATTGTAAGTCTTTTGTAATTTCTAAATTGAAAAGATAAGTTTACGGGAACATGATTAAATTTCTATCAACATTTTATGAATAAACAAAAATATTCTACATTTTTAAAACACGATATTATAGGCTTTTTCATTTAGGGCTGGTATTGAACCCAACAAAATTTGGTCCAAAACAAAAAACTTCGTTGAAAAAAAATTCTTAGCGACTTGTTGAGTACTGAGTCTTATTGAAGCCTTTGCATAAATGTAAATATAAAATTACGTATAAAATGGAATCCTTGAAAATTATTAAACAAAATTTAAGTTCCTATAAAATAAAACTAAAACGTCCTTAGAGTTAAGAAAAACTTTACAATTACAATCTAAAATTTAATGTTTTTTCTTATTCTACGCAATGGTCTTCAAAATTCAAGTAGTAAATAAGAAAATCATCCAAGATGACATTTTTGAGATTTAAATTACAGGACACTGGCTTTCCAACACTGTTTCCGGCCAGCTGAGCGTCGTCCTCTCGCGCAACAACAACACACGGCGGGGGTGAAGAGAGAGCGCCCAAAGTTTCAGTTCTCTCGTTCCCATTGTACCGTTGCGTTGTCGTTCGGTGTGCGTGTTTTTTTTTTGCGTGAAAGTGACAAAAGCAAATGGCAAATGGCAAAAACAAAGCGCAATAAAAACGCCAGACGATGCTCGTCAAAATAGTTAATTCCTAGTTGTTAATTCATATTTTGTTTAATAACCGCTGTGCAATATAAATCATTAGCCAAAAAGAAGAGAGAACGACGAGAGGAGAGAGAGAGAGAGCAATAACGGTAGACGACGGTAACGGTAACGGTAGCGGAGCACTAGAAATATATAGAAAATATCGATTGGAGCACTGGATCTAACGGGAAATCGGGCCAAAATGGTGGGCCTGCTGAATCCGCTCAAGTACGGCGACCATTTCTACGAGCTGTACACGAACAGCACGCGCAGGTAATCCCCGCCAGCATCTGGATAACTAGATGTCCCGGAGACTCCTCTTCTTACCCCCTCCCCCTTCCCCCTCGCCAACCCCTTGCACCCCGTACAGCCCATCCATCCACCCGGGGTGGAAAAATCGATCGCTGCACTCGGCTTCGGGCTTCCAATCTGGGTCTTCAACCCCTACGCATTCGCAGTCGCTCTCGCCGAACGTCGCTTAGCACCCCCCCGGTTTTTTGGGGGTTGAAACGGGCGGAAGTGGACAGTCCTGCGCCGCACAGCTGAGCGGTGCTCGGAATCAGCTGATTGTCGAGAGCGCCGCGACCTGCATTAACCCACTGACGGGGGTGGCGGCGGCTGCAGTGTTAAGGGTACCGCCAAAAAAAACCCACTTTCAAGGAGAATCCATATTAAAGCGATATATCATTATGAAAACATATCTCTCCCCGAATTCCAAGACAATGCACCATAGGTTTTACATCAAAATAATAATTTTTAGCAAAGTTATGGGCCTTAGAAAGACGCATTTAAAAAAAGACAAAATATTTCTTAAAACTAAAAATGTAATTCTTTCTTTTAGGGTACTTTTTTCTGGTTTAAAAAAAATAATTTCTTAAAACAAGAAATTTTTTTTGAAAAAGATGCCTTTAAAACAAGATAAAATTATTCTTGTTCCAAGAGAGAATGTTTAAAATCAGGCAGGAAACCTTACCAATAAAAATTCATAGTAGGCAAATGTCCAAAAAATAAACAAGATATTCAAATTTAAAGCTACAAATAAATTTGAAGGCATGGCCCATTTTTTGAAGAATAAATATAAATCTAGTCACCCTACAAAAAAATAAAATTTTGATAAAAAAAATTTTTTTTCCAGATTAATTTGGGTAGAGTATTAAATTAAATAAGCTTTTCCATCGAAACTAATACAACAAAAAATCAATTTCGAAAAATTCCTATTGGGCGTAAACCTTTAATCCAACTGAAACCTTGGGGTGAAGGTGTCTTGACAGGCAGAAAACTTTTAATCGAACACCTGGACATCACTTAGTTGGCAAAATACCGACACGGCTCAAGAAAATCGATTTGGCAGAAAAAGAGCTACAAGTTTTAATTGTCTTGCCAATAATTTGATTACTGGTCTATAACATTTACCCTAAAAATAGAGCAATTTTAGTAATTGCCTTTCCTTACTTTAATGTCATATTTTAAAAAATCATTATAAAGAATAATAATATTTATTTTTTCAATTCTTTAAAGTAGTTGATACAACAAATTAAGTACTTAATATTTTGTATAACTTATTTTATTGATAACCTTAGGTATATTTTTTATTTTTAGAAATTTTAAGTTCTAAAACTACACTCATTAAGAAAAACCTGAGAATTTCCATAAAATCTAGAAAAATCTTTCCAGAATTTTTGTCAAAGGTGACATTTAAGAACATTTCTTTTAGAAATTCGCATTTAAAACAAGAATAAATATTTTATAAAACAAGAAATGTAATTCGTGTTCTTAGGTGGTTTCTTTCTTGTTTGAAGAAAATAATTTCTTAAAACAAGAAATGTTCTTTTAAAAATATGCCTTTAAAACAAGAAAAAATTGTTCTTGTTTTTGTATCAAAAAGGAATTTCTATATTTAAAGGCGAATTTTGTAAAAGCAAGAAATTTTGTTTATATATTTAAAGGCTAGCCGATTTAAAGGCGAGTTTTCTAAAAATGTAGAAAAACAATTTTATGAGTGTAGTAAAAATAAAAAATTTAAAATTTTGCGGATTATTATTAATTTTAATATTTGTTATTTTATTTATTTTTTGAGGTTTAGTGGTAAAATCAGACAATACAATGTAATAGTGACATTTAGAAATGTTACGGACCATAGAAGTGCGATATCTTTGGGACTCCCCCAATTGCGCCTTATTTATGCAGGGCAAGTGGTGTCTGAATAATTGATATCCCTGCACACACACTTCTGGAGCAGTTGGCAAACTTTGAAGCCAGTAATTGCCGCTCGGCGGGAATCGGTCGAGTACTTGAAACCACCTGTCAGCTGCAGGATGCGACGTTCCGGATGTACACACATCTTAAAGCTTGCACCTTTCGCTGGCCGATGCATGTGCAATCCAACCGAACTGGCGTCCAAAAATAGCGACCAGCATCCTGCACAAAAGCTTCCGAGTTGATAAGAGCCACTAAAGAGCAAAAAGCTTCCCAATCAAATGCAAATTCCTGGCCCAGGTCCTCGACATTTTAAGCTTGTTTGCCTTCTCAGTTAGTGGGAATGCGTTTTTGATTTATGACCTAAAGTTCGAGTAGCCTCCAGTAGTTTTTTTTTAAGTTTATTTTCATATAAATCAAGTCCAGTTGTTTATAAGTATGTTTACAGTGATCTTAAAAGATATATGTGTCGGGTTTTTAATGATTCTTAAATATTAAATAGTATTATTTTAACCACCGGAAGTTATTATTAAAAATTTTTTACTACATTAAAAATAATTAAAACTACCGCCTTAGTTCCATAAAGACCTAGTAAATCAACTAGTTGTTTTACAAAAAATCAAAACACCTGTTATAACTCATATATATATAATATAAAAATACCAAAGGTCAGAGGTTAAGCTAAATACATTTTTTCAAGTGCTTGCGTTAGCAGTTAAAAAGTACACATATTTTTGTAATATTTAAATAAAAAAATTTTGAGTGCCGGTTATTATAATTGAAATGTAATAGTACCAAAAATATTGTTCTTTGATAGTACCAAGTCTGTAATATTGTAAATGTTGTAATTTATATTTTAAAAGGATTTTTTTTTGAAAAGCTATTGTGGAAATACATATATGGATTATAGTATACCTACTAAAATCGTATAATACACTGAACAGATTTTTTGTTTGAAAAATTGAAAAAACAATATTTTGGAACAGAAAAAAAAATTAGGTTCTAAATTTAAAGTTCAAATAATTTAAAATAAATTAAATAAATAAATATACCTACTAAATTACTATAATATACTAAAAAAAACATTTGTTTGATAAATTGAAAAAAATCTTTTCGGAACAGAAGAAACCCAATTTTTTCCAAGTTAAAGTTGAAATATTAAAAAAAAATTAATTAATGAAATAAATAAAATGTTGAAATAATTCTTAAAAAAATGCATATAATTAAAATAAATAAAATATTAAATATTATTAGTTACCTTTATTAACCCCCAAACTTGATTGCACTTTCAGAAAAATGCAGCACGATCGCAAGGTGTTAACGAAACGCAAAAGTCGGAAGGACAAATCGGCGGCAGCGATGGCCGCGGCAGCAGCGGCGGCGGTTCTGGAGGGGAATGCGGGAGCCGGTGGTCTGGTGAACCCCCTGGATCCGCCGCTCGTGAAGGAGCAACTGATGATCCTGCCCTCGTTTCCGGTGGCGCACATCGAACTCGATCCGAATGCCTCCAAGTTTGCCGTCTTCTCGGCGATTCGTTCCACCGTTCTGGAGGCGGAGACGCGGTACTCGCTGTTCCAGGAGGGCGGAGCAGCCGGCGGCGGCGGCGGTCACTCCGGATCGGGCCTGAAGAAGTGGAGCAACAACCTGAACGCCTCCTGCTGCATGATGTGCGCCCACAGCTGTATGATAAGCAACATACTCGATTGCCCCTGTCACGCCCACCTGGGCATGCACGGCGCCGTGGGGCCGGGAGGAAACGGTGCTGCCGGCGGTGCAGTGGGTGTAATTGTCGATGGACGCGTTCCCGCTCCCGTCCCTGTGGTGGTCGGTGGCGGAGGACCGGGTCTGCCGGCGGAGAAGCGACCGCGACGGGATAGCGCCAACAGCGATGCCGATTCCGACACGGAGGAGCCCACCGAACGGGAGCCCGTCTATGCCACCGTGCCCCTGATTGTGGGCGCCGGGCTGCGCAGCCTCTTCGAACTGATCGCCGATGCGCGGCATGTGCATCCACTGTTGTGCACCAAGGCACTGAAGGCCCTGCTCGATGTCATCCAGGGCCAGCAGCCGGAGAGCTTCAAGCTGGAGCCGGAGGAGCTGATCAATCCGCTGTACGATCTGCTCCTGGATCTGGCCACCATGCCGGCGGCCCTGAACTCGGCGACGGGCGCCGAGGCCAACTGGTCGGCCATGGCCTGTGCCGCCCTCCTGGGCCTCTGCATTGCCCGCGGCGACACGGGCAAGATGCTGAAGGCCATCGCCGCCATGCTGATGACGCCGCGCCAGCTCTCCGCCCAGATTGTCCAGCTGCCGGTCGTCCTGGCCACGCTGCAGCACACGGTGGTCAGCGCGGCGCTGAACAAGCCCACCAGGCCGGACTTTCACAGCCACGGGGTGCCGCACAATTCCCTGATCGATGAGGTGAGCGCACAAATAAACTCTAGAAATCGATTATTTTAAAGTTGTATTTTTAAAATTTTTTAAAAATGTATAGATTGATTTCTATAAAATGTATTTTTTGTTTCAAACCATATTAAGAACGCTTAAGTTTATTTGAAAATTATTCATCAATTAATTTAAATATTTTTATAATAAAAAAAGTTCTATTTTTTTAAGTTTTTCAAAATCTTTTGATCGACTTCTTTAAAATGTATTTATTATATCATAAAACTTACTATTATTATATTGCAAAAATAAGAGCAAAAACAAATTATTGGAAAAATGAAATTTTTGCCAAAAATCGAAGTTGTCATTTTACGCCAATAAAAAAGGCAGTATTTTGGCCATAATAATGTAAATATTTATCCAAATATAGAGTGTGATACCTTCCCGAACTCGTATTTAAATTCTCTATAACTTGGCATTTCTAAGAAAAAATTTTATTTTTTGAAAAATTTTTCAAAAAATTGTGATTATAAAAAATTCAAAAATTTGAAAATTTTTTAAATTTCCCAAATCAGCCGGAAAATGCTTTGATATTATATTATCTGGTACTCGAGCACAGATCCAATTAGTTATTTTTCTCTGTCATTATGTTTATATCGAACCTAAAAAAAACCTAAAAATTTGTCTGCTGTTGTTTTTTGGATTTTCAGACCGAATTTCCTTTCGAGTCCTGAGGCAACCAACTTCCTAAAAATGTATCAAATTAAGAAAACGAATTTAACTTCAGGTTAACTTTCTTTGGCGAAACAGAAATAGGCTCTAAATCTTTCAGCAGTTTCAAATTCAAGAAAATCGAGTATTAAAAAGAATTAATTAATTATTATTAAGAACCATAAAGATGAGTAGTTTGCTCTAAGACATTAATGAAAAGTGATGTTCCTAAGTTAAGATCAGATTATATACCTTTCCTAAAAACCCCTTTTATTTCAGTTCCCCCTGAAGTTGCCGCCCCTGAGCACGGGTGCGCCCATCACCTCGCCGGCCATGGCATGCGATGGGGTGTTCGTGTACCTACTCTACGGAGGAACCCTGCTGAAGATCGGCACTGGCTTCGGGGGATCCTACAAGGGACACGTCTATGCGCAGAACGAGGACTTCAGCCACGAGCGCAGTGCCTGGCTGGGCTACAGTGGCGGGCAGCTCTACTTCCGGCGCACCTGTCGCCGGAGTGCCGGCGACCAGCTGCAAATGGTGGGCCTGGACACGCTGGCCATCAAGGCGATGAGTCCGCTGAGCATGCTGCACATGCGCGAGGGACTCAACTACGTGCTCTTCACGGACGACGACTCGCTGCACGCCATCTGCAGCAACCGCGATGTGAGTACTTAAGTACTTAAGTTTAGTGAGATATTTGGTTGGGATAAAAAGAGCCTTAAACCAAACAATATGCACATGATATACATGGCATACATGATCTTCCTTGCTACATTCATAAAGAAAAGGAATAAATCCAAATATTACATTTTCAATTTTATATTTTTTGAATGTTTTATTAATATTGCGGTTTTTACTAATTTTAAATATGCATTTTTTTTTTATTTAATGTTTAACTATAATGTAAAAATTTACAGACGAAATGTAAAAATCCAAATATTACATTTTCAATTTTATACTTTTTTTAATGTTTCATTAATATTGCGGTTTTGAGTAATTTTGAATATGCCTTTTTTTCTTTATTTTTTTTTCTTTAATATTTGACTATAATGTAAAAATTTACAGACGAAATGTAAAAATTTAAATTTAACAATTCTAGTAAATTTAAACATTTTTTTATTATGAAATTCATTTTTTCTATAAGGTCAAATATTTTTATTAAATATGACTAACATTGTGTTAAATAATGTCTACCTTGATTAAAATATTTTCAAATTTAATCGTTAAATTTCATATGTTTTGTATTAAATTTCTAATTAGATTTTAATATTGAATATGAATCTTTAAATTTAATACACAAATATTTTTTTACCAGGCCATTTTTTTTAGTTTAGGGAAAATAATTTGATAAAATACACGCGAATTCTTTAGTATCGTGTAGCATAACTTAACTTAACTTACAAAAATCATTATAGAAATAAATAATAAAGAAATAAAGTGTGCAAAGAAAATCTTAGCAGGTTTATAACCTCTAAAGAAGCTGTAAAAAAAATATAATTTTCAATCCTATCATCTAAAACATACATTATACCTATTTGTAACTTGATTATTAACTCGTATCCCTTGCCCTTTTCATGCAGGATACCCTGGTGGTGAAGAAACTGAATCTGTACCACAACAGCTACAACATTGACCCGCCGCCGTTCGAGCTGCCGCTGCAGTTGGCCCGCAAGAAGTTCCGCACGCTGGGCTACGCGGCCTTCGAGGACGAGCTGCTCAACCAGTACCAGATCCAGCGCATCCAGTCGGCGCACAACAGCTTCGAGCCGAAGCTACCGGCTCCCTGTCGCGATGCGGACGTGGACGTCATGGGCATGGCCTGCGGCAAGGAGTTCGGCCTGGTGCGGGCCAGCAATGGTCGCGTCTACTACTACGGCAAGTCGGCGGCGCTGGGACTGAAGTGTGTGGGTCGCACACCCACGCTGAAGCTCACCGAACTGGTCATCTCGAAGGCGGCGAATATAGTCCATGTGGCCGTCGGACACGATGGCATCCATGCCCTCCTCGTCAACGACGACGGCACCGTATTCTTTGCCGGCACAGCGCGTCGCGGTGAGGATGGGGATAGCAGCAAGAATCGACGACAACCGAAGGCGGTGAAACCCAAGAAGATGACCAAGATCGATGGCCATGTGGTGGTGCATGCGGCCTGCAACAATGGCACCTCCGCCTTCGTCACCAAGACGGGCAAACTGATCATGTACGGCAAGGATACGGCCCACTGCGATGCCATGGGCTTTGTGAGCGAGCTGCTGGACCAGCATGTGACCAAGGTGGCGCTGGGCAAGGCCCATTGTGTGGCCCTGAATGCCAAGGGGCAGCTCTTCTCGTTCGGCCTGAACAACAAGGGACAGTGCGGCAGGATATTCAACAAGCTGCAGCCGGTGAAGGATGTGCCGCCGTTCGCCTCATCCTCAACGGCCGCCGCCTGTTTTGCATCCCTGCTGCCGCTGGACAAGCGCCTCAAGCTGGACTTCTCCACGCTGTGCGACTACGATGATCACAATCTGGTGCAGGGCCAGTGCCGGGTGTGCGTCATCTGTCGCGAGTGCACCGGCTACAATGTGAGCTGTGTTTCGGCACTGAATGTGCCGCTGGATCAGCGACTGGCGGGCAGCATATGTCCGTGTGGCCATGGAGATGCGGGATGTGCCAAGTGCGGCCTGTGCGCCGCCTGCATTGCCCTCCAGGACAGCGATGGTGAGATGATAGTCAACCTTATATCTTTTACATATATAAACGAAGTCATATTTTCCTTTGCAGAAGCCAAAACGGAACTGAAGCCGCCGCCCAGTGACGTCCAACAGCGCCAGCAGCGCTCCAAGACGCTGATCATGCGCCGCAAGGAGCGCAAGGGTGAACTGGAGACGGGAGCCGCGGGCGGTGGAGCTGCCACGCCCACGGACCTGGACAAGGATCCGCCGCGTGTGGCGCCACTGGCACCGCAGCTGCTGCAGCTGACGAGCTCCTCGCCCGTCGTCCAGGTGGCCTGTGGCCTGCATCACACCGTGGTGCTGACGTTGGCTGGCGAGGTGTACACCTTTGGGAGCAATCAGTACGGCCAGCTGGGCAGCGGAGACCTGCAGCCGGTGAGCGGACCCGTTCGCGTCCAGGTATCCGGCGCCATCAGTCAGGTGGCCGCCGGGAGCAATCACACCGTGCTGCTGACGTCCAAGGGAATGGTCTACACGTTTGGCAACTACCAGAAGGGTCAGCTGGGACGACTGCCCAGTGACTATGGTGTGAAACCGCCGCCCCAGGATGATGACTCGCCAGTGGGAGCAGGATCTGATGGGTTAGGAGGAGCAGGAGGCGGAGGAGGATCGCCAACTGTGGCGCCGGTGGGAATGCCGGGACCAGAGCGACCGCAATCCCCGATGGCCGCCGTTCAGCCGAGTGGCTCCAAGGAGATGCCACCGCCGCTGATGCCGGTGCTCACGCAGCGCCAGAAGTTCCTCTGGAACTGTTCACCCGGAGCCGTCTTGTAAGGATTATAAATGTACTGATATAAAACTAATTACTAATGCGTTTTTCCCTACACTTTCAGTGGCCTGGGTCCCTGCTATGGCAAGAAGGTCACCTGGATAGGAGCCAATGGAGATCAGACCTTCATCAAGATCGACGAGTCCCTGATCACGGCCCAAATGCTGCCCAAGATGCATGTGGTGGCCAACAAGAAGACGATATGTAAGTGGGCTGAAGCCGAAACGATGATGAAGTGCTAATTCCTAATCCCATCCTGGTGCAGTGCTTATACCCAGCATTCCGCTGTCCTTCCACACGCTCTCCATCAATCGAAGGGATGGCAGTTGTACTGCTCACTATCGCGGACAGACGAACTTTGTGAAACTGATGATGCAGCAGGCACATCAGGCGGAGCAAGTGCAGCCGGAGATCAACTCCAATCTGGATGTGGCTGTTACGCCCGTGGCGGATTCACCGGCACATGCCTCCTCGTCCACGTCGTCGCTGCTGACCGCCTTGACGGGCACAGCGACGGCTGGGGTGCCCATCAACGAGCAGATGTCCCGGAGCATGCACGAGGCCCGCAATCAGATCTTCGAGGAGCAGCCGCCGTCTGCGGAGGTCGGAGGAGGATCCTCCACTGCAGCAGGAGTAGGAGGGGGAGGAGGAGGAGGAGCAGCAGCAGTAGCAGCTCCTGGAACACCGGGTTCTGGAACGGGATCAGCGGTGGCAGCGGGATCTGTGCCGCGCGGCACACGACGCAGTGCTGGCAAGCAGGGAGCCAGTTCCCCGGAAGCCGTGCCATCGCCGCCACAACTGGCCTTCACCATGGACCCCACCTACAATGTCCTGTGGGTTTTCGATGGAGCTGCACGCAAGCTGCGCTGCCACAATGTGGTGGCCAGTGACATCAACGAGAGCGATGTGGTGGGTTGAAGGACTTTTATTACATTTATTATAACCACATATACATTTTTGTTAACTTATTAACTAGTTATGTATTCTAGTTATTCATTAATTAATTTCTTTACTCCTTTTTTTTTATTTGTTTATTTCTTTATTTATTTATTCATTTATTTATTTTATATTCATTTTTTTCTTTATTTATTATTTTTTTTTATTTATTTATTCTTGAATTTGTTTGTTTATTGTTTGATTCATTTATTGATTGATTGATTGATTTATTTATGTTTTTTATTTTTTTTATTTATTTTTTTGTTTATTTAATTATTTACTTATTTTTTTATTTATTAATTATATATTTAATTATTTATTAATTTATTTATGTATTCATTTCATTATTTATTGATTTACTTATTTTTTTTATTATTTATTTATTCTTTTATTTCTTTGTTATTTGTATTGTATTTATTCATTCATTTATTTAAATATTTATTTGATCATTTATTTATATACTAAAATTCGATTTTTATCTTTAAAGTTTAATATTTTTAAACGTGACTAAGGATATTTATTTATTTTTTTTTACTTCACTTTACTTTTTTTTTTTTTTTTTTTTTGTTTAAGATATTTTTACCTCAAGTGGATAGTAACATATATCTTTTCCTTCCAGAACTCGGCCACCTACCGATCGCTGCTCTCGCCGGAGTTATCCCTTCCAGATCGCGTGGACTCCCGGGTGGCGCGGTCGCAGGCCTCGCTGAATCTGCTCGCCTGTTTGGACATCCTGACGTCGGCGCAGGACAACATCCCCGGCTGCTTCGAGCAGCCGCTGCTCAAGCAGACGCAGCAGACGGCGGAGACGCAGGCCGGCGAGTTCCAGGTGGTCAGCCGGTTCGACAACTTTGGCGGCGGCTGGGGCTACTCCGGCCACAGTGTGGAGGCCATACGCTTCTCGGCGGACACGGACATCGTGATCTGTGGCTTCGGCATGTTCGGCGGACGCGGCGAGTACAGCTGCAAGCTGAAGCTCTTCGATTTGGGCGGCGATGGCGGTGGCTACGAGAAGGAGGGCATCTTGATTAGCGAAACGAAGGAGGTGCCGTATGAGTGTGGCGCCCGGAGCAAGCATCACATCCTCCTGCCCAAGCCGGTTAGTGCGGTGGCGGGTAGATGGTATCTGGTGTGGGCTCGCATCGCGGGACCCTCCTCCGATTGCGGATCCTGCGGCCAGGCATCCGTGACCACCGAGGATCAGGTGGTGTTCTCCTTCAAGTCCAGCAAGAAGGCCAACAACGGCACCGATGTCAACTCCGGCCAGATACCGGCCATCCTCTATCGCCTGGTCACCCAGGATTGCAAGCAGACGCCCGCCCAAATGGACGCGGATCCAGTGCAGCGGATCTCGCGGGCCTTTGCCAACAGCGTGAGCCGCGAGTGCTTCGAGAGCCTGGTGGTGCTGCTCAGCTGGTCCTGGGACTGCTTCAAGCTGCAGCTGCGCGAGGAGCGCGATCGCTCCAGGCCGCTGCAGCTGCAGCAATCGCTGCAGTACCTCGGCTATGTGATCAAATCCTGCCTGCGCCTGCTGCGCAAGTACACCAACGAGATCTATCCCCAGCGGAGCTCCACTTCACTCAGCAATGGTGGCTCCAATGCCGCCCATGGCAGTGGTGTGGTCACCGCCGCCAAGATGATCCAGTCCAAGGCGAACAAAGGTGAGCAGGATGATATATATTTCATGTCTTTCATTATACCCTTGCAGAGGGTAAACTATATATATTCTTGATCAGCATGACTAGACGAGTCGATCTAGCCATGTCCGTCTGTCCGTCCGTCTGTCCGTCTGTCCGTCCGTCCGTCCGTTTCTACGCAAACTAGTCCCTCAGTTTTGAAGCTATCGAGCTGAAACTTTACCAAAAGTCGTCTTTCTATTGCAGGTAGTATATAAGTCGGAACCAGCCAGATCGGACAACTATATCTTATAGCTCCCATAGGAATAATCGGAAAAATAATTTTAAAAAAATTGTAGCTTCGGTGTTTTTAGACATATAACCTTCTACGCTTGGGAATGACAGTTTTTAAATAGTTTTGAACTTTGAATTTAATTTTATTAAAATCGGACAACTATATCTTATAGCTCCCATAGGAATAACCGGAAAAATAATTGAAAACTAATTGTAACTTTTGTGTTTTTTGACATATTACCTTATGCTCTTGGAAATATCATTTTTTTAACTGTTCTGAATTTCGAATTAAATTTTAGAAAAATCCGACGACTATATCATATAGCTCCCATAGGAATGATCGGAAAACTAAAGGGAAATTAATAGGAACAAAATTATAGCTTTGTTAATTTTTATTGTATTCTCTTCTACTTTGGAATATAAGTTTATTTTATTATTTTAGAATTTCGAATTACATTTAACATAAATCGGACGACTATATCATATAGCTCCCATAGGAAGGATCGATCAATTAATGTCAAAATAATCCGAAAAATGCTATAATTTTATTTCTAATAGAATAGGAACGATCTGCAAGGGTATATAAACTTTGGCTGGCCAAAGATAGCTTCCTTTCTTGTTAAGATTACTAAGTTGTTACTTCGATTTCCTGTTATAGACAAGAATGCACCGCGTGTGGTGGGCAATGGAGCCGTGATGGCCAAGTACTTTGGCGATCCCTCGCCATCGGTGGCTCCCGCCATGATCAGCAGCGGTGGCAGCGGCGGAGCACCCTCCACATCCGCCTCGGCGGCGGTGGCGGCGGGCAGCGGCACTCCTGTGACCCGGAAGACCAACATGGAGAACATTCAACTGGCCGAGTGCATCGGCAATGTGAGGGCCCTGCTCATTGGCATCTTTTGCGATGACATCTTCAAGGATATAGCCACGGATGAGGGCTACGAACTCTCGCTGGAGATCCTGGACGAGTGCCACCTGAGCTTTGTGGCCTGCTTCGATGCCTTCTATCCGACGTCCTCGCTGAAGTGGAACTGCCTGTGCGACCTGCTGGCCCAGATGGATCGCGGGGCGCTGCACTCGCGGCTGCTGAGCGCCATCCTGGCGGGTCTCTGCTCACCCTCGGTGAAGCTACGCGCCACCTTCTCGCTGCTCAGTGCGGCAGGAAATGAAAGACAATCGATCATCAGTCCCAGCGACAACTCCGGCCTGCCCATGCTCTCGTCCACGGACGCGCATCCGTATCCGGTGCTGGTGGAGCAGATGATCTACCGCACGCAGCAGGAGAAGAGCGACTTTCTGAGCAACTCGTGGACCTTCAAGGATGTGCTGGTGCGTCTGCTCGATATCATAGCCACGCCCATACGATCGCGCATCGAGGCGATCTACAGCCGGAGTCTGGGTAGCCTCGGTGGCAGTTATCCCGGCGCTGGCAAGGAGTGCGTCAACCAGGGCCTCATCGACAACTGCTGCCACCTGCTGGCCCGGGTTCTGGCCGAGATTGTCTACCAGACAGCGATGGGCGAGTACGACAAGCTATTCATGCCTCCCCGGACACTCCACTCGACGGGCGCACGCTTCGCCCGCTGCGATGTGAGTAGGACATGGAATACGGGGAACTTTGGACCCGATGCCATTGCCTTTGCGGTGGATCGACCGGGTGTGGCCATTGCCGGAGCCATGGTCTACTCGGGATCCGGCAGCTATGACTATCAGCTGGAGCTTCTCTACGATAATACGGCGGATCTGCAGCCGCAGCACAAGTGGGAGACACTGGAGTCGGTGTCGGGTAGCTACGACCAGGAGGCGGTGCACAATGATTTGGCAGAGATCAAGTTCGATCATCCGGTGCACATCAAGGAGAACGCACGCTACGCCTTGCGGCTTTGCTCCCAGGGGGCACGCACCTGCTCCGGGGATGCTGGAATGCCGGCGGTGCGAGGACCATGTGGCGCCCAATTCCACTTCTATGCCTGCGATCTGAGCTTCAATGGCACCACACCGGCCCGGGGTCAACTGCCCTGCATCCTGTACTACAGCACACCCATGAAACAAGATGGCAATGCGGCCGGCGGACGATCGAATGAGGGCAACAATGTGGGCATGCCATGCCACATGGAGGAGCGCATGATGCTGCTGGGGCCGCACGAGGTGTCCACACGCGATACCGCCCTGCAGATTGCCGCTGACATCACCAAGAAATGCACTGAGCTACTGATTCTGGCCAGGAATGCCATGGCCGCCTCCTGTTCGCCATCGGATAATAGCTCCAATCACACACAGACCATCGATTCCGAGCACAATATCACGCCCATCGAGGAGCACATGGACATCAATTGGGCGAATAACTCGCGCACAGCCGCCCAGCAGCAGCAGCAGCAGCAGCAGCTGCCCAGCGCCATCGATCCGCAGCTGTCGACGGCCCGGGATCTGGGCAAGCGCATCGAGTCCTTCTCCAAGGGCCTCATGGAGACGCTCAAGTTCGACAAGCGTTCGACGAATCCCTTCGAGATGGAGATCGAGATCGGAGCCACCGAGGTGGAGGAGTCGGCGGACCTGAGGAATGGCCAAAGTCAGAGTCAACAGAGTCAGAGTCAACAGAGTCAGAGTGTACCCATCAATGGCAATGAGAGGACCACGGACTTTGAGATTGCCGAGCAGCCGGCGCAGCTGTCGATGCCGCTGCAGGTGCTCCACTCGGATTCGGAGGAGGCTCCTCTGGAGGTGGCTGGCATGGCAGCTGGCGGAGAAGGAGAATCTGCAGCTGGAGAAGGCGTCGCTGGCGTTGGCAGTCAGGTGGCGGGAGTTCAGCTGCTCGAGGTCTTCAATCTGGCCGCCTCCAATATGTTCCACACCCTGCTCCCTCTGGTCTATGCGCACATTGCCAATTTGGCCTGCAGTGATCCCAAGAGCTCTGTGCAGATTCTGGGCCTCATTAAGGAGATCCTGCCGCACATTGCCGCCCTCAATCAGCTGCACGTGTCCAAGGATCAACGGCAACCGGAGCAGGTGGCTCCCTTTGCCCAGCAGATGCAGACGCAGACCAGTTCGGGTTCCAGTTCGAGTGGCAGCAGCAGCACCACCAGCAACCACTACTGCCTGGTGGAGAGCGAGCATCCGTATCGCAGCGCCAGCATCAGTAGCTATCGCGTCGAGTTCCCGCCCTGCGTCCAGTGGCTGACCATTGAGTTTGATCCGCAGTGCGGCACCGCTCAGCTGGAGGATTACCTGCTGCTGTCGATTCCCATGCGGCCGGCATCGCAGGCGCCGCCAGTGCCGCATGTGGATGACTATCTGGAGCAGGCGGACAACAGTGGAGCGGGAGGACAGCACCAGCGGCGCACTGCAGCCGGCGCGGGAACAGCTCATGGAGCAGCCAGTGGTTCCCACCAACGCTCCGCCAGTGTCCAGCTGACCATGGCCAGTTGCTGTCGCAGTCCAGGCGGTGGCAATGCCCCAGGATCGGCCACTGCTCCTAGTTCCACGCCATTGCGCAGCCAGGATCCCAATGATCGGGAGTGGATTGTGGTCAAGAAGTTCAACACGTAAGAGGAATAGGATAGGGATTGGGAGTAGGTTAGTAACTTATATGTCTCCTCTCTCTTATAGCGCCTCCACCTGGCTGCACAACGTCCTCATCCTGCCCGGCAACTGTGTGGAGTTCTCGCTGGAGACGGCCTCGCTCTACGCCCAGGATCCGCACAACAATCGCTATGGCTTCAAGTGCCTGGTGGTGGGCTATGATAATCCCACATCGGTGAGTCTCCGCTGGATACCCAAACTCCCCATCTCTTTCTAAACCATGTTGCCTCCTCTCTCTCTCTCTTTTGCTCAGATCAATGCCAGCAACTCGTGTCTGATACGTTTGGAACAGGAGTTGGCCTACTTGGGTGGGATGTGTAGTGCCAATCTGATGAAGAAGGAGTTGAATCTGCCAGGTGAATACAATGAATCAATTGCATTGTACTTGGAAATATCCTAGTAATCCCGTTTATAACCTAACCATTCAGATGACAAGGACGTAGAGGACATGAGCGGCATTGAGGAGACCATCAACGCCCATCACACGCTGCTCTCGAAGGGATTTGCACTATCCGAACCCCAGTTGACCGTGCACCAGGCCCTGGAATCGTATCTGCCCATCGGGTGAGTTTTTCGAAAACTGTTTTTTAAAATAAGAATGTGAATATGAGTATGAATAAATTAATCAAAAGTGTACATTTTGAGGGTCCCATGAATGGAAATGATTTTAAAAGTATTTCTTTTTTAAATGTATATATCCCAAATGAACTAAAATTTCAAATAAGTTTTTTTTAAATATAATAATTATATAATCATGTGTTTTTTAAACGTATAAATTTTGAAAATTCCAATGAATGAAAATTGAAATTTAAAAAGGGTTTATTTTTAAAAGTTTACTATTTATATATCCCAAATGAACTAAAATTTCAAATACGATTTTTTTAAAATATAATAATTGTATAATCATGTGCTTTTTAAACGAGTAAATGTTGAGAATTTTAATCAATGAAAATTTAAATTTTAAAAGTGTTTTCTTTTAAAAGTTTTCTACAATATTGTAAACATTATTCAAATGAACTAAAATTTTCAAACATTTCCATATAGAAATCTGTGATCTGCAATTTTTTATTAATAATTTAGGAACTTTTCCCTTCAATTTGCGTAATTTCCTGATTTTCCACAAGTTACTTTTTTTAAAAACACAAATATACGTGTAGATTTTAAGAACCGAACGAAAGACCCAATTTCTTGGCTTTATAATGTGTTTATTCCATATATATGTACGTATTCGATGGGATATGGCGAACCCACCTGGATAGTTCTGGGCAAGATCCCAGCCTACAAGCGACTATTTACATGGGCCACTTACAACTGACGAACATTACGAGTTATTAGCGATATTAATTATTATAATTATTGTAATAAGATATCTAAGGACTAACTGTAGGCTATGGTTTTGGTACAGCGAAAGGTCACGCATTGGTGGTTCCGTATGATGGGTGGTGGTGGTGGTAATGATTCCTCCTAATCCTCCCAAACCACCGCCCTTTTCCTCTAGCTTCATTCAGCTCTGTGTCTCAACTCCTTCAAATGTCTTTCCTTGGCGTCTACAAATCAGTCTTTAGCAGGCCAGCGTTCTCGATTTGGTATACGATCTGGGTCTCCTTGTAGGTGCGCGGCTCCGGCTGCACTACATCCAGTTTGCGGCGCCTTCGCTTCTGCACGATGCGCCACCAGAGCAGCAGCAGCAGCAGGAGCAGCAGCAGACCGAGGAGCACACTGCCCGTGATGATGTAGGCCATGTAGCTGCGCTCGCGACACTGATCGGTGATCAGCAAACGCAGCGGCACATACGGCAGCACTTCATCTCCCCCCGCAGCAGCAGCGGGCGGATGGAACATCAGCTGGTCGCTGTGGTGACGAAAGAACTCCGCCCGCGGCAGTGGTGGCTCCACATTCCTGTCCAGCTGCTCACAGCTCCACGCGTTATCGTAGCGCAGATCACGGATGCTGAGAGCGAAACTGCCATCGAAACGCAGCGGTTGCGGTGGAATCATCGCTCCTCCGGATCCATCTACCCGCTGGGGATCCGCTCCAGGACGAGAGCTGCGCAGGCTGTTGTTGTGGAAGCGCAGCTCCAGGTGCTCGCTCAGCTGATACGACCGGTGAACAGTGAGGCTGCGGAAGGCGATCTCACTGGTGGCCCCGAAATCGTTGCCCCGAATGGTCACCGCATCGCGGATTTGTGCCTCCAGCCATTCGCCATCCACGGACACGAAGCGGTTGTCGCTCAGGCTGAGCTTGGAGACAACTGGAAGGGATCAGGATACCTCTTTATAATATTATATATACATTTGGATATCTATTAACACGTACGCTTGAAGGAGAAGGCATGGGAGTGAACCTCCTGGAAGCGATTGCCCCGCAAACTCAGCTCGTTGGTGACCTCCAGTTCGTAGAAGGCTCGTGTGGGCAGATCGCCCAGGAACTGGCAGTTGGCAATGATCATCTGCTCCACGGCGAACTTCTTAAAGGCCTGCAAAGCGCAATCAGAATATACATATAATACACACAAAAAAAAGCATGTTCCCGTAAATTCGATATGGTAATTCATACCCACATCGTTTTTACATGAAATACTCATCAAATTTACATTAATTAAGGTCATTTTGCCGAATTTTCTCTCTCGGAGACTCCCTCACTTCGAAAAAGAGAGCAATACGCCATATGGAGAGCAAAATGACGTGAGTTGAAACGAGAAAGACAGATTCGAAATTCGAACTGACGTACTTTGAACATAATGTTTACATTTCGAGCATATCAATTTTACACGGGTCCATATCAAGTTAAAATTGATCTTAAAAAATGTAAAGTTGACCTACGACCATAGATCATAGATCATAGGGTCGACTCACCTGACTCTCGATGCGCTGAATGGTGACCCCGTCGAACTTGAGCAATATGGCACTATCCTTGGTGGTGGTGAACCCGAACGGTTTCATCAGTTCGATCCGTCCGCCCGTGAACGAGATTTCGGCAATGTTGCCATTGATGGCATGCGATTCGATCAGCTTGATGCTCGTCTGCTCGAATTCCACAATCAGAGCCTTGTTGCTGGCATAACGCGGCACACTCAGTGCGTATTCGCGGAGCACCAGCTGACCCACCTGGCGGAAGGTCACCTTCTGCAGGCCCATCGTGTCCGCCAGGCGATTGGCCTCCACCACAAGGTCGCGACAGTTGCGAATCTCCACCGTGTCGACGCCGCCTTGTAGAGAGGGCAAAGTCATGGGCTGTAAGTTCAAATGGGATTTACTTGTAGTGAAAGTAAGGGAAAGTTCTAAGAATATTAATGTTTGCTTAATAGCTAAGAAAAAGTAACGAAATGTTTGGGTTTTCGATTACTAATTAAGCAATTAAGCCTGTTGATAAGGAAATGCTGATAAAATAGTTCCTAAACAATTGCTCATAGATCTGATATAAACCTAATGTCAATGTGTTGTACAGAATTTGTCATATCCTTTTGATATTTTTATTTTTTCTATGTCTATTTGAACTTTTTAAGGTTGAAAAGTTGGAACTTTAGGATAAAAACTCATAATATACTTAAAAATTAAAAATTTTGAATATACTTTTGAAATATTACTCATAGATATGATAAAGAATATGTCATATACTTTCGATATTTTTATTTTCCCGATGACTATTTTATGTTTTAAAGGAAAAAAAGTACCAAATTTAAGATGTATGTTTCTAAAAGCAAAGTTCAGATCTTCCAAAATAAATTATATTTAATTTTGTCAACATTTTTTATCAAAATTTCTATACATATAATATACTATTACTCATAAATATGATGATATGTTTGTGATATCCTTTGGATATTTTTATTTAATATTATTTTACTTTTTTAAACAGTTAATGTAAATAATTTAAGATCTATATTAATGCAATGGTAGTAATTTCCATTTTTTTTAATTAGAGAAAAAGGTGTTCTTATTCAATTAAACAATGTGACTCACCTGGTCGGAGTTGTTGCAGTCGCAGGTGATGGTGGTGCCGTACTCCCCGCAGGTCACCTTCGCCAGGTCCGCACGGACTAGGGGAAGGAGCAGGACGAGGAGGAGGAGGGGCAGGAGGAACCATGTCCGTGCTGTGGGATCCTTGAGATTTCTGATATTCCGCATGATTTCTCGACTGATCCGCCTGTGGCTAATTATTCACGCATATTAACTTGTACTTGGCGCTCTCTGTTTTCGCCCACTCTACTCTCCGGCCCACTCTTTGTTCATTTTCTAGTCGTGTTTACCATCCGCTCCGTTTCGCACTGCTCTCCGCCGTAAGCGTTCCGTGGAAATGCTGATAAAGTCCGATTCGTTTCAGCCTTATCTTTGAAGGTGTTTCTTATCTATGGAATAGGTACACACACACACACAGATGAGTTACGGTCGTGAGTTTGCATTTGTGTGTCGAATTTATGTGTTTGTGTGTGTTTTTGGGGCCGTCATACTGAAATTGAGCTCCATTTTCCCCTCTTTATAGCACATAGTACCGATAGTTAGGGAGAATAACATTTCTAACTCGAAGTACCTTTCGAGTTTGCTATAAACTTTTACTTGTACTTTAAAAAATATTTATAATCTGGTATTATATATCTTTGATATTATTTATGAACATTTATTATAATACTAGGGGGACATATAGGATCTTAGTGGGCTATTAGGCCACCAATCGGTCTTCCCTTTTATAATCTTTAGGGAACTATTAACTGAATAAATGAAAAATGCCAGATATACAAGTTTTTTAAATTTCATGTGTAACGCAAAAAAAAAAGAAAAATATTGGTCACGTTGACTAATTACATCTATAAATCAAAAAATACATGTATAATACAAATTGCAGTTGTGGTGTTCTTTTCAAATGAACCGCCCAAAGCGGAATTTGAAAATGGAACCGTCGGCAATCAGCAATTTACAGTTTACATTGCAGTTTTAAAAACTCAAGATAAGATAAGAAAAGTTTATATTTTTCGCTATGAAGATAGTTTTTTTAGTAATCTCAAGTCAGTGAATGCCTGAACCTTCTACTCTTTGATTCCGTTTGTGGGTCCTGGGTTCGGGCACACCTCTTTTAATTTGAAATTTTTAATACTATCCTTTTATAATGATCTACGGACCAGGATCGTCTTATACAATAATTTTGATCTATTTCTTTAAACCATGTAAGTTTTTACATCACTAAGTGATCGATTATAAATTTATTTAAATTTAAAGAATAGAAATATTAAAAAAAAGATTTTTAGAACAGTTCTCTCATACAATAGTTCCAGTAGTAAAATCCAAGATCTGTTAGAAAAAAAATTCTTACAAAACCGAGTCTAAAATTCAAGCTATGTCCCCAAGACTGAGTGATCGATTACCGAACTCGAGGTGAAATTTCGACAAACTACTTTGGGGCTGTTGAGAGTGTCGATCATAATCAGCTAACGTTATTGCCCAACGATCGCAAACACACAGCACACTTGCCTTTCAAGCCGGGGATGTGGACGAGGCAAGAGGGTCTAATTGAATCACAACACCCTCTCCAATTGTGATCACTTCGCCAGTTTTCTCCTACCCCCGCCTGCTCCAATCACCGCTTCTTCGGCCGCCTGTTAATTGAATTCTGAGGTCGTATAGCAAACACTGCGAATGGGAAATCTCTCTGGCCCTGGAAATGGAGATGCGGACCTCGTCTTGGGTCGCATTGAGTCTTCTGGTAGCCCGAACATGAGCAATTATGCTTTGTTATTTGTTTATGGCCATTTCCATTTCGAATTTCATTTCCATTTTGTTTATAGAACTCAATTTGCGCGAGAGGAAATTTAGTCAGCGCCCAGAGTCGCGTCTCCATCTCAAGTGGCGGCTGTTAAAATATTTGCGCACGAGTCGGGGAATTCGAATAAGCAGCAGCACGAATGGGCATTCCAGAGACTCCAAATTGACCATCACATGCGTTTATGCCCAGTAATTCATGATTAAAGTTTAACTTACGAAAATCGTGTAATATTTCATTTTTACTTTGTTCGTGTCCCCGAACTTTAGTATTGATACTATCTATATAGATCTATTTATGTAGTATATAATGGTTAAAATTTTTATGGAAGCACGAATAGGCATTCAAGAGACTCCAAATTGACCATCACATGCGTTTATGCCAAGTATTTCATGAACTCGTACTAACGTTTAACTTACGAAAATCGAGTAATATTTCATTTTTACTTTATTCGTGTCATCGAACTTTCTATCTATTTAGATATATTTATATAGTACTTAGTGGTTTATATTTTTATGGCATTTTTATAGCATTTTTATAGATCTTGCTCATGATCATTTAGATAGTTCAGGTGGCAACTTTATAAGTAGTTCCCTATCTAATCATAGTTAATCATTCCCTTTCCTTACACAATCATGATCCTTGTTATAACCACCCTACAGTTTGACTTACGAAAATCGTGTAATATTCGTTCGTGTCTTCGATCTTAAGTATCTATACTATCTATATAGATCTATTTATATAGTATATACTGGTTTATATTTTTATGACATTTTTATAGCATTTTTATAGATCTTGATCATGATCATTAAGATCTTTCAGGTTTACACTTTATAAGTAGTTCCCTATCTAATCAAAACTCGCTTTCCTTACACAATCATGATCCTTGTAATAACCACCCTACAGTTGATAAAATGTATAGGGTTCTTTATACCCCATGGATCGGGGCCTTAGAATTCCGGATGTTTCGCAGACAACCCTTAAGGGGTAATGCCCATTAAATCAAGTGACGTTCATTGAGTTGACATGCGCTTAGGAAATTGAATTAAAGCGCAATTGCATTTCCTGTCAAGTAAAAAGTCGCTCGCACGCACAATTCAATCCGTAGAATTGCTCTGATTCTGAGAGGCACTTATGAACCTTATGAACCCCCTTTGGACTACGCCTTTGAATTGTTCCAATTATGTGTGGCTCAATTAGGAGGCAATTATGATATAAATCTTGCAAAGTGGTGGTCAAAATAATAAAATTAAATTCTGTACGAATTTAAAACAGAAATATAGAAATAATATTTATTAATTTATTTAAATTTATTTATTTATTATTTCAAAATATTATTTAGATAATCTTTAAATTTTTACAATATTAGAAATCTCTAGATAAAAACTTTATATATCTGCAATTTCGTTTTTTTTATATTTTAGATGAAAAATTCTATTTTCATTCGGAGTAAAATTTTTTCTATTTTGTAAAAAAAAAATTCTGCAAAATAACAAAAATTTTTGTTTTGCTGACCCTAAAATGTTTACAAAATTATATTTCCCTAGCTAAAAACATGCTCTCTCGGTAAAAATTATTGAATTTCTTTCTGTTAATAAAGCCTAAATTTAGGGTTTAATATTAAGTATGGACTACCTATTCTTTTGCAAGCCAAGCTTTCAAAACGCATGTTTGTATATTGGCATTTTGGTATTTTGGTTTACCTCACTGCTGTTATTTCGGCCACAATTATGCATAAATGCATGTGCACATAGTAATTAGCACATTTCATGGACTTGTAGCCATTGACTTGAATTAAATCAAACCACAACTGAGCGAATCGAAAGGCTGCCTTGCAAAGGCCCAGTGTTCAGTTCCACATGGCAGCGGTTACTGGCTTGCATAGCGTTGCACTCTGCTGATTGCCCGATTGGAAACGGGTTGAAATCACAATCTTATCGCCGCTTTTATCGATTGCGAGATAAGATGGCGAGTGAGTCAGAAAAAGGGGGTGCGATTGCCACACACCATTTGACTCAATTCTCGCAGGATGACACATGTGTGGAAGGTGTGCAAGGCTTTACAAACGCATTACTTCATGCAATTTACACGGCCGCATGTCAGTAATGGGAAATTTAATGACTAACTGGAGTATTTTTGACTGAGAAACAGTTGGAAATCAGTCATGGTGGAAATTTAAGGGTTGAAACCAGAGTTATGGAAAATGGAATAAACCTTTTTTTTTTTGTTAGTTTTCTTAAAAAAATGTTTAAATATTTTGTAATTTTTTTTTTTAATATTTCTTTAAAAATTACGAACAAAAAAGTTTTACAAATATTTCTTTAAGAAACAAAAATTATATATTTTTACATTTTTTGCTCTTTAAAAAAATAATAGAAACATTTATAATTTAGAATAACTTGGAATCTTGTAAATTCTAAAGTCGGTTTTGTCTTATTCAATTAATTAGGAATTTTTTAAAAAAACTTAGAAAAAAGTTTTTATTATGTTTTCCATAATTGTATACTTAAATGCCTTAAAAATTTATAGAAATCAAGGATAAATGTGTGGCAATAAATTGATTAGGTATTGTTACTTTAAAAACAATTTTTTTTTTGAGTTGCAGATTTTTAAACTAAATATTATAATTTTTATACAAAGAAGTCGAAGCTTCAAAAATTACAGAGGTTTTACTTTACTTTAAATATTTTCAGGATATTTAATACTTTACTTTGTTAGAAATGTTAGTAATTCTTTAGAAATCTCAGTATAATTAGCTCTAAAATAGGAACAACAGATAACTCAGCCTATTCAGGTAAACCGGTGACCTTGTCTTTTTCTTCGGAATATTTTCTCTTTAAAGATGGCAATTAAAAATGAACTACAAGCTTTCCAGCGATTTAGCAAATCTTATCTGTTGCAGAATTGTCAACGACTTTCTTCTGGAAGCGCGTTGTTTGCTGTCAAAAAGCAATTCCACCGCAAAAGCTCGTTTAGCCAAAGGTCCAACCACTTTAAAAGCGAAAATGTGGTAGTAGAATGCTTAGGGCACTCGACGGGGTTAATGTTTTTAGCCCGTTGTGCTGCTGCTCTTTGCTTTCTACTACTTGAAATTCGTGCAGTTTCGTCGTTTCCATACACTTGGCACAAATTTCGATCGACCTTTTATAACATTGACTTTGGCACTGTTTTGCAGTGGAGCTTCGACAAAAGAAACATTTTTTATATCTTAGTAAAAAATTGAAGTTTACATTCAAGGAAATGTTTTTAGGTTATTCGATTTTGTACCATGTTAAAATTAAAAAGAAAAATGTTTTTTTTTTAATTTTGTCAATTCTAGAACGCGAACTTTGAAATACTCTATTTTTAGGTTAGTTGCAAGAAATGTTATTAATCAAATATCTTAAAATGGAGTTTTATCAATTAAAAGTTTAAAAACTCTTGCTTTTCAAATATTGTGATGGTTGCTTACATTCGAGGATATATTTTTAGGTATTTAGATTTCGAATTTAATGACAATTAAAAGTAGTAAGGTTTTTTCCTAAGATATTGTACAAAGTTAAAATATGGAAAAAAATTTATTCAGAAATTTTGAAAATTTTAGAACGTGAACTTTGAAGTACTCTATTTAGTTTTAAATTTAATGACAATTAAAAGTAGTAATTTTTTTCAAAATTTTTTTTTAATGATATGTTTGAAATTTTAAAACGTGAAGTTGGAAATATTTTATTTTAGAGTAAATTCCAATTTTATTAATCAAATATCATTAAATGAGGTTTTATCTCTTTAAAGTTCAAAAACTCTTGCTTTTCAAATATTCTAGTTTTAAATTCTTTGATCAAAGTAAGTATATTGGTTTTCTCGAGGCATTACTGTACTGCGGGAACAAATAACTCTTTGTAACATTGACTTTTGGGGTTGGACTTTTTGCCGTTCCGAAAACGTTTTAATGCCAAAATCAAACTAAAAACAGATTTTTATTTCACGTTTGCTTTTCTCCGTCGTCATTTAACCTTGAAATATCGAAATACGATGATGACGGGCAGCGGACATAATGGATATGGATATATGGCAAGGTGTCTGCCAATTTGTATTATATATATTTAATTTTATTTAGCAAGGGGGCGTTTGTGCTCACAAATATACACTGCTAATTTATATTCCCCGGGGGAATTGCAAAAAAATACCGAAGAAGAACTGGGGAGCGATGTTAAATTCTTGTTTGGACCTCTGATTTGTTTGTGTTCCATTTGTTTTGTTTTGGATGCGTGGGCTGCTGCTGGTGATCATGATCACCAAGAAGAATTGAGAGAAAAGAACTACTTGAGAGAGCGAAGAATTCTTCTTCTCTGTTTGTTTGATTTCTTTTTTAGCTTTTCACAGCATTTTTGCAACGCAAACGCAAACAATTTTTCCTTCTCTCCCTATTATATTTTTTTTTATTACTTTGAACTTTATGGCGGTCCCAGAAACGCACAAACACACACATACAGAGATTTTGACGCATATGGAAAATATAGGCACACTCTAAAAAAAAGAACATGTAGTCAAAGCGAACCTTAGCCGCAAATTGCCCAAGCATTTATTTATATTAGCAGTAAATATTGAAAACACGCGAGCGGTCAGGCGGTTCGGTAGCCTCGTTTTTGTTGGTCGCCCAACCGGCGTAAGCGCGTGCAAATGACAAACTGAGCGCCAAACCGCCGAACGCTAAACGCCAACCGCCTGGCGCGAATAACCAATCTCTGTCCGCGATTCAGAGATGATCGACTGGCTTTTATTGTGCTGTGTTCTTGCATTTTAGAAAAGTTTTTAAAAAGATTAAAAATGCAAACGATCGTGAAAGTTTACACAAAAATTGTGCATAATATTTATTTGTTAGTCCGCATGCCTAAAAATAATCTTTATAAGTTGTAAAAAACTGTCAAAACTTTTTCGGACCCTAGGTTCAAACACCAGCGTCGTTTTGTACATTTTTTTTAAATTTTCAAAATATTTCAATGTATTTTTCATATTATACTAAAGGATTCTAAAGATGAGTATGAAAATGCTAAGAATGTGTTGAACTTTTACCCATCATCCAAGCATAAAAATTATAAAAAAAGATTCTAATAAGTTATGTTAAACTTGTTTACCTAGTCGTATACGCAATTTGTTAGCAATGAGGCGTATACGCAATTTAAAGTAAGGTTTTTAAACCTTGAATATGGGTAATATGGGTCTAGCTTTTTCTGTTCTAGCTTATTTTCCGCCATTTCGTGGCATCACTCTCGTAATCTCTCTTTTGAGTTTGACGTGGATTTTTATACTCTCTCTGCTCTCTTCTCGAGCGGTTTTGAGTTGAACGAGCGCCAGTTTGGCTGCGGCGATTTAGCGGCAGCGTCTCTCAAACGATCGCAAGCTCAAAAAACTGAAACCAAAAAAAAAATTACAAAGAAGGTGAAGAATTTTTGCGTTTATTACCTGCACATGGAAAAATAATCATTGAAATAGTTAAGTACATTTCAAAAGAATTTTGGGATTACATTTTATTATTTACCTATGTGCCAATATTAAAATGATATTGTAGTGTTCGTAGGTATTAAACTTAAAAATGCAAAAAAAAAAATATATAAAAAATTTTTAAAAACTAATAATACGATTATCAAGAGAATAAAATATAATAAATATATATAGGAAAAAAAATAATAGTTACAACTCCAAATTACTTATTAATAGAGTGTTTTTAAAATATTTTTTAAAAGCATTAATAATTTTTTTCTGTGCATTTGCCCTTTAGTTTTGCATGGTGTATGTCAAGTTGAAGTTGAACATGGATTTTTTAATTTAAATCAGTATCTGAATTTCTTGCGCGGCGCTTAATTGAACGATGCCACGCATCGCTTGACACTTGCCGCTTTAAGAAAGCCCCCGCAAAAACTGAGTAGAAAGAGGGGACAAAGAGGAGATGCGAGGAAAGGGGAAGAGAAAAGGGAGAGAATGAGGAGGAGGAGGTGGACAGTTGATCAACACAAATCAAATCAAATTTACTTCGGGGCAAACGCAAACATGGAGCACTTAGCGGTGGGCTTTTCAAGAGCCAAACTATGTAAATATGTAAAGATCTTCAGATCATTCGGCTTTACAAGAGCCCCTGGGAACCTCTCCAGATCCCGAGTACAGTTAGGCTGAAGACCACCCAATATTTAAAAAAAAAACGAAGAAGGAACTCTGAACTACAAGTTTAATCTCTCTAGTAATCGATAATCCATCTATTTTAGTTTCTGGAACCTTTGTAGAGCTGATCTTATTCTTATCGCTAAAAATAATAGACCCGCAAATTGAGCATTTCATATTTATGGCTATTTGAGTGATTATATATTTAAAAGCGTCGATAAGCACGCCATTTGCCTTGTAAAAATGGAGGTGCTGGCAGTACTTGGTTCCATAAATATCCCTATTACATTTAACTGATTTTCTTTTCACGTGCACTGCGAGGTATTATTTATTGGATTCAGTCTTAAAAACTAATTAAAACCCTAGAAATTGTTCTAATATTATATAATATAGATATCGCACCTCCTAAAATATATTGTTGCATACTTTTATATGTGGTAAATCATCCACAAATTTAGAAATATTTAAATTGGTTTCATAAAAATAAACATCTATGAATACACAATCCCTAATCCTCCGAACATTTTTTTTAAATTAAGTAATATAAATATTGCACCTCAAAACTTGAAATACATTGTTGCATACTTTTAGACACCTTTATTAATGTTTCTTTTTACCGTTTTATGTGTGGTGAATCATCCAAAAATGTTTAAAAATTTAAATTGGTTTCATACAAATAAAAGTCTATAAATAGACAATCCCAAATCCTCCTATTTGGGTTTAAAAATATTTTCTTGCAGTGCCTTAAGTTTGTTTTACCCCTGCAGAGAGATGATGTGAGCCACAACTGATCAAGCCGATCAAACTGACCGAGCGCCCGCCTGACTTACTGACCATATATGCACATTAATAACTCGAAAAGGCTTTTAGAACGCATTTGCATGGCAGCCGCTGCAGCAGCAACAACATTTAATTTGCAACAAAAAACAGCACGCTGATCGCGCTTGCAAATCAAGTTATACAACATTTCAAAATGCAATTTCAGCACAGCACACTCCCGCCTGGCATTTCGCTTTGGCTTTGTCTCATGGCTTCAATTTTATTTTTCCACTTTTGTTTGCAGGCCGGGCAGACTGAAAACAGCTGTGTAAGCCAATAGCGATTAATATTTATGTCTCATACGCCAGCGTTTTTGTTGAAGTAACCGAGAAATCGGCCATTTGATATGCCACCCCGGCGATAAGAATCGGAGAAATGGGATCTCTGTCGTTTGTTTATTTTATTACTAGAGCTTTAGTCACTTCAAAGTTTTCCTGGAATTTTCAAATAATAAACTGTTGAGCGTAAAAGTATGTTATGCATTTTTTAAAAACTATGATCTGTATTTTAGATATCAAATATGTTTTCTTAAAGTGAAAAATATTCCTCATAACTCAGTTCTTAAAATAGATAACATGTTTAAATAATACATTTTAAAAATAATGGGTCAAGATCAATTTTATAAGAAGTAACATAATCTTGTTTATAAGGTTTAACGATATGAAAAAAAACCCATCGTAACTCATCTTCTAAAGACTTAGAATAGATATTCAAAGTAAATCAATAACATGTTTAAATAATACATTAAAAAAAATAATAAAATAAGATCAATTTAATAAGGAGTAACATAATCTTGCTTATAAGGACGTAAGATATATACAAATACCTAATGTAACTCATCTTCTAAAGACTTGAATAAGATATTCAAAGTAAATCGATAATATATCCCAAATTTCGACCTTGAAACTTCCTAAATGATACCAATTCAAGCAATATGGTTTTATCGGATCATATAATTCTTATAGTAACCCTCAGAACCCCCGAAATAAATGGCATCTGCAGACAATGAGTCAGTCGAGCGGTCTGCTGGGACTCGTTTATTTAGATGTATATTCACTTAAACTAGCTTATGCTACGATTTCTCTCGATCGGTTCTCTCTAGCTATATCTACATATACGTAGCTCTGTACCCAGCTCTATATCGTATATCCAGAGAAACTGTATGAATATCACAAAGTGTTTTCGTTTTTTTGTTTTGGGCGCTGCTGCTGGCAGGTGTTTCTTCCTCCTTTCTTCTTTCTTCTTTTTTTTTGGCTGGCAGGTGTGACAGTTGTGGCAGAAGATATCATATGGAGTACCCATATCGGACTATATATATATATATACTGGGCTCTGCATACTTTTAGGCGTCCGCATAGTCGATCACATCGGCAATTTGGACGGTCACATCGCTGCCGCCGGAGTGATCCGACCCTGAGTCCATGTGCTCCATGGCCGCCAGGCTGGCGGCTCCATCGAGGCACTCGAAGCTGCGTCGCCGCTCCCGTGACCTCTGTGACCTCTGGCTCTGACTATAAGCCGGCGGCGGTTGAACTGGCAGGATCTGTAGGATTTGTCTTTGGTTCCGCGCCGAGGTCAGCTGATTGGGATGGAATTGTGGCGAGTTCTGAAGCGCCTGCCTCAGATCCTTGACAGCTCGTGGCGCTGTGGTTGTGTGGTTGCGATCCTGTGACTGCGTGTGGCTGAGTGCCCCCGAGGGCGGGCGACTGGTGGGCGTGGCATTCGGCGTCGATCGCCACACGGGCGTGGCATAACTGGCCGTCTGTTGTTGTTGTTGTGGGGGCGTGAGGATGCGCAGGGGCGTGGCATACTGATATGCCGGCGGCATGTCGTTCGCATCTATAAAAAATATTCCAAAAACATCTTTTAGTAAGCCTCTAAATATTATTTATAAATTTAGAAAATAGGTTAGTTACTTAGTAAACATATAGATTAAAATCTAGGTACAGATACAATCTACAAAAATTATCAGGGATATTAATGAACCCCTCACCATAAAAAAAAAATTTTTTTTTTGAAATAATTTAATTGTTTTTGTTTTTGGAAAAATATTTCAAAATATCATTTAGTATCCCTCTAAATTGAATTATTTATTTACACCAAAAAAAAATCGATATAAAACGATTTTACATTATTTAAGATCAATTTTAGCTTGATATGTGTTCAGGTAAATTTTAACTGGTCGAAAAGAGTATTTCATGTAAAAAAGATATGAGTTTTGCGTGATCAGAAATTTACATGGCCATATCGATTTTACGAGAACATGTTTTTTTTCTCTGTGTAGTTTTTGTTAGTTACGAAGTAAACATAAAGACATAAAGCTAATAAAGATCTAGTTACATGTACAAACTACGAAAAATACCAGAGATTTTAGAAAGAATCCATCACCATGTTTTTAGATATTTAACTACGTCTTGTTTTTAGTACCTTTGTGGATTAATGCGTTCCGCATTTGTGAATTGCCTTTTTGCCATTGTGTGTTTGTGAACCGAATCCTGCCAGGATTGCCGAATTGTGTGTGTGTTTTTGGGGGGTTCTTATTTGTGTGGTTGGGGTATACAATAATTTTTGGGTGTTATAATCTACGTGCATGTGCGTAATAAAAGTGGAAAAACACTTGCAATAATAAAAAAAAAACATTTAAATATAGAGTGCTTTAATTATACATAAAAAGTGTATTGATTAATATTTTTTCGCCATATTGATTGCATATGCTCCCTTAGTTTTCGAGTTATTTTATAAGTTTTAGATATAAATATATACATATAGTTGCTTTTGTGAATCTCTTGTTTTTCTTAACATTTGGTAAAGCTTTCGATCAAATGTTTCATATTTCCGTGAATAGATATATGTTTCTTGAAAAAGGTCTAGATAATACATATATCTCCAAAGATTTCCTCCATCTCCAGACCAATTATACACATATTCTGGGATTCCAGTGACTTAATAAATACAATAAACCATCTACACACGTGGTTATATATAGATATAGGTATATATGTACAAGTTAGATACAATTCTAGGTAGTATCGTGGTTAGCCCAGCCAAAAACAGAGAGAGACTAACAGGAGGACCAACTATAACTAAGACATTCGGTTGGGATGCGGTAGTAGGGGCCGGTTGGGACGGGGATCCAGGTGCGATCCCTCCCGGATCCCGTACTTACTCGTCGCATTGAACGGCTCCGAGTACGTGTCCTCGACGGGATGCAGCGGCGATGAGTAGTCGCCGCAGATGAGCAGGCGCTGCTGGTCGGGCTCCTGGTAGATGGGCTCGTCCTCGAACCCGCCCTCGCTGGGATTCGGACTGGGTGCACTGGGCGGCGGCAGTTGCGCAGTGGTGGCATACGCCCCGTCCATCGATGGACTCACATCCTGGTGACTCTGCGAGATGTGCTTCAGCAGCAGGCTCTCGATCAGCGATGAATTCTTGGGCATATTATCGAGCACGGACAAGGTTTGCTCGAAGCAGTTCTTCTTTCTCAGCCCCCCCTTGATGAGTTTGAGGATGCCCTTCCTGGTGGCATCGCCCTTGCCCAGTGACATGGCATTCGAACGCAACTGCTCCCGTATGTCCTCCTCCATTTGGCACCAATCGTTGTTATTACCTCCTCCTCCGTTTCCATCACCATTACGTCCTCCGCCGCCGCCACCACGCCAGCACTTGGCTATGACCAGGACAATGGGCACTATCACCACGGTTACCACGACTATCAATCCAGCTATCCACTTTATGGTGTACTTATTGGCCTCGTTCAACTGATCACTGGCCGCCTTTGTCACCCACTGACCGGCGATGCAGTACTTGGTGGCATTGCCACCGCAAGCCTCGTTCAAAAATCTACGAACATCCGTGCTGGTGGCATTGAAGCATCCGCCATGTGGCTCCATCACCCGGCACTGGACCTCCGACTCGAGATCATGATCGGTTAGAGCCGTTAGCCAGGACTTGTTGCACGAGCACTCGTTGCCCACGCGCACCTGGTGGATGCGACAGGTGAAATTCAGGCTGCCCGGCTGCGGATTTTGCAGTACGTTGTTGCGGAAACTGCAGTTGGAGGAGCCGATGTTCAGCTCACAGCGGCCATAGTCCTGGAAGCGATTGTTCTCGATCTCCACATGATCCGCCTGGCTGACACTCAGCCAATTGGGCTCCACGTGATCCATTCGGTTGTTCCGGATGAACAGGCTGACGGCGGCTATTTGGATGGCATTCGAACGGATCCTTGTGATGCTGGAGGGGTATAAAAGAGATTGAAGTGATTTAGTGAGAAAAAAAGAGGTGGGGTTGTAAAAACGTCGATAGATTTGAACATCGATATTATCGATAGTACCGAAATTAAGAGAAAAATTTATAAAACCAAGAAAAACTCGAAGGAAAACGTAATAAAAGGTTTATGCTTATGGTGGCGTTGTAATAACATCGATAAATTTAAATATTGATATTATCGATAGTACCGAAATTAAGAGAAAAATTTCTAAAAAAAGATAATCTCGAAAGAAAGCGTAATAAACCGCTTATGCTTACATCATATCACAATCGATTTTCTAAATTTTACTACAATTCAAGTTAAATTAAGTTTATCGGTTAGGCCTTATTGATTAAAATACTGTCCTGTTCTTTAAAAATATATCTACAAATACTTTTGAACTACTTTGATAAAAATTCCAACAAGTACATGTAAAATGTAGCTTTTTTGCTTAGAGATTCTATCGATAAGTTTAAAAACCCTAAAGTTTAAAACAATCGATAATATCGATAGTGCTATCGATACTTTTACCAACCCTAATGTGAGGCAATACAATAAAAAAAAAAACATCAACTCACGTGTTATTCGACATAATCATGGTGGTGATGCCGCTCTGGCTGATCGCCTGGCCCTCAATGGTGCCGATCACCGTGTCCAGAATGGCCACCTTGTCGCTGTGAAGCTTGTTGGTCAGCGCCTGCGATTCGATGGTCGCAATGCGACAGCCCTCGATGTTCAGCTCCTTGATGCTGGTCACATCGAAGGCGTTGCTCATGATCGTATCGATGGTGCAGTGCAGCAGACTGACCTTGCCCATGGACACGCCAAAAATGCCCAGCTGATTGATGTGCGATTTCTCCACGCGTAGCTATGGATACGATTTTGTAATGATTAATATCAGAAAATATATAGGGTATCCTATATATAGTTTGGACTTACATTTATGCCATACTTGGGATTGCCGGGATTGAAGGCGTTCTTCATCAGATTCAACTGCCCGATGCTCTTGAAGGTGCAGTCCAGATTGGTCATCTGCAGGGCATTTGGAAACACGGTCAGCTGATCGACATTCTCAACCAGCAGTTTGTACTCCGCACCTAGATTGTTTTTGGATTCGTATAGATAGTTAGTTTCCGTTTTGGGATCGTGTAAAATCTATCAGTTACCTGTGAGGAATTTCTCCTGGAGAAAAACCCGCGAAATATTCAGAATCTCAATGCTCGGATAGCCACCTTTGTTGTGGCTAAAGGCATTGCTGGTTATCTCCACCTGGTCATCCCTCTGCACGCCGATCAGACCGAAGTAGTTCACCTGGTTGTCCAGGAAGAAGTTCTCGAACATCACGAACTGGGTGCCGGCAGCCAGTCGCACCTCAATGTACTTAATGTTCAGCGGCACCATTAGTTTATCATTGAATTCATTCGAAAGCTGTGGAGGATAAACAATACAATGCGATTGATTAAAGATATAGAAATATGGGATATACTAATATGTATTTAAATGTGTGAATGCTAAGAAAAACACCAGGAAAACATAAGGTGATCTTGATTCGAGTTAAAATAAGTATTTAAAAAGTGTGATTTACAAATAAGAAATATAGTGTTTAAACCCTGCGTGGATCCACCGGGAGATATGGGGAATAAACTGAAAGGAAATGTGGTTTTCAAAAAGTATGCAACAAAAAATTTGTTTTGAAATCCCCGATTTACCATCAAATCTTAGAATGGCCACACTACACACAAAAAAAATCGATATGAAACATAGATCGATTTTACATTATATAATATCAATTTTAACTTGATATGGAGCCAGGTAAATTTGATATTTCGAATTTGTCTTTCTCGCTTCCATTCAAGTTATTTTGCTCGCCATATTGCTTCTTGCTCTCTTTTTCGAAGTTAGGGAATCTCCGGGAGAGAGAATTCGGCAAAATGATAGTATTTAATATCAATTTTATGAATATTTCATGTAAAAACGATATGGGTATGGATAACCTCGAATTTACATGGACATATTGATTTTACAACTAATGCACTTTTTTTTTAAATTCCCTAAAATATT
Source organism: Drosophila mimetica (assembly GCA_037075245.1). NCBI lineage: Eukaryota > Metazoa > Arthropoda > Insecta > Diptera > Drosophilidae > Drosophila > Drosophila mimetica. The sequence goes on from JBAMCH010000005.1 coordinate 10,617,418, forward strand.
AAAAATAAGCATATTTGATAGGCACATCTTTTTCCATTAATTTTTGTGACTTCCAGGCGACATGCGAAGCAAGTTTCAAAGCGAGCATTTAGTGCAATTTACTGTGGCTTTCAAGAAATTTGCATAAATCAAGTTATTTAGCACTTCTTTTGGCACAAATGACTCAGAAATTCATAGGCTGTTAAGCACTTTTTATTTTCTGATTGTTTGCGAGAGGGAAACTGGGAGTTGCCAGACACTTGCGGCAGTTGCAATTTCTTTTTTTCCCTGATGTTGCTGCTGTGAAGTCGCTGTTGCCGGGGGTCTGTGACGCTTGACTTACATTTCTTGCGGTCTGTATCCCTCACTCTTGTGTTATTTTTAAACGCAGTGTCTGCGACAGCAACAATAGGAGATGCAGCAACAGCAGCAGCAGCAGCAACAGCAACAGCAACGGCGACAGCAGCAACATCTGACGACGACGACGACAACAACGGCAACTTGACCGCAACGTTCATTGCTCCATTGAAGAACCCCAACTGGAACTCGAACTCAAACTCGAACCATCACCCGAGGGTGCAATTTTCTCATTAAATTAAGTGAAAATAGTTGCAGCTCTGAGGGCTGGGCAATGGATGACGAGATGTCCACTCCACCACCACATACGGTGGCCGCTAATGACGCTGATGATCTTGTTGTTGATCACGTTGAAGTGCCCAAGATCTTCCTCATTGCGTTAATGAATCCGGATTACAGCGGTGGCCCTCAAGTGAATGGAAAGCAGACCATTTTTCTCAAGGCTTCCCGGGGTCTCACAGGTTTTTTTTTTTATACGAAATTACAGCAGAATTTAGATTATCATAGATCATTTGGAAGTGATTTTGTGGGATGATAATAACAAGGAAAACCCCTAATTCTTTATAAATAACATTGAACTTTTAAACAATAATGGCTTAAAGAAAATGTAACATTTAATACGACTTTGGTATACATGTGATGATAATAGGATCTTTTTTATAAGGTTTAATTTTAAAGGATTCCTTTTTCTTTTTACTTTTATACATTGTAAGATCATAAATAAATGTAAGAAAATATATATATATTTTGATATATAATATTAACACTTTTATTTCCCTTAGCTTCGTCACGATCTATTTGCAATAATACTATAAATATTATCCACAATATTCATAATTCGACCTTTTGTTTGCTTTGGGACGGCGTATTATGTCTGACTGTTTTATTTCAATTTTGTTTGATTTGTGACTGACTCACCATTGATTCACACTCCATTTTCAATATTCTTATCGCCAGCGAGTTGCAGATAATTTACAGACAAGTTCGGACTTTAAATTTTGCGTATACGGCTGGTAAAATGCATGCTTGCAATATACAAAGTCAGCAAATAATAAAAAAAAACAAGAAAGGAAGCTAACTTCGGCCAGTCGAAGTCTATATACCCTTGCAGTTAATTCCTATTTAATTACAAATTACAAAAATCTGAATTTCGATTTGGAACAAACCGAATTATAGCAATTTTGACAATAATTGATTGATCATTCCTATGGGAGCTATATAATATAGTCGTCCGATTTTTATAAATTTTAATTCGAAATTCAGAACTGTTAAAAAAATGATATTTCCAAGAGCATAAAGTAATATGTCAAAAAACACATAAGTTATAATTTTTTTTTCAATTATTTTTCCGATTATTCCTATAGGAGCTATAAGATATAGTTGTCCGATCCGGCCGGCTCCGACTTATATACTACCTGCAACAGAAATACGACTTTTGGTAAAGTTTCAGCTCGGTAGCTTAAAAACTGAGGGACTAGTTTGCGTAGAAACGGACGGACGGACGGACAGACGGACAGACGGACGGACAGACGGACAGACGGACAGACGGACATGGCTAGATCGACTCGTCTAGTCATGCTGACCAAGAATATATATACTTTATAGGGTCTGAAACGTCTCCTTCACTGCGTTGCAAACTTCTGACTGAAATCATTATACCCTCTGCAAGGGTATAAATATCAGAAAAAATGTATCCAAAATAGTTAAAACAAAAGAAAAACTGTGTGGCATAAAACATGTAATATGTAATGTTAGTAATTTTAGTAACTATTATATCTGATTTAATCAGTACCTAAAGCACTCAACATTGATAATTCATGTAAGTTCACGTATTGACATTCCATGAAGTTTTGCAATTTCAAGGGCACTTAATACACATAAACATAAGTGTGAAATGTAAGTCTTCTTGAGTTTCTGGTTGCTTTGTTTATTGGTTTTTATGATGGTTTATCGCAAGTAACTCCCTTTTGGGGGCGTAAGTGACTACGTGCTTTTGATATAGACACCTAACCATCTTTTTTGCCATTCTTTTGTTTTATTTTTACCACTTGCAATTGACTTTCATACAGTATAAATTTAAGCAATGAGGTGGTTATATAGATATTATTCCTGGAATTAGTTCCTATCTTATATGGCTTTGTAAACAATTAAATTTTAAATTCGCAGTTAAATTTACAAAAATATTCCAAAGTTCGATGATTTTTTTTTTTATATTTTCGTATAGCTTTATATAACAGTTTGATAAATATTTAAAAATAATTATCACTTTATATTATTTAAAATATAATTTACTGAAACTAACAGAATTAAGAATGCCATCTTAATTGGTAAAAAATAGTCTAAATATTTATTTTTATATAGTTCTTTCGACTTGTAATATCGGAAAGTGTATAAAGACTTCGACTCTTTCGTTTTCCTGTTGGCGTAAATCAAATTTGTCATTTCTGTCGTCTTCGCAGTTGCCATAATGGTAAAAAGTGGGGAGGAGGGCATTGTAATTATAATGCACGACTCGATCTGGAAAAGTCTGGCCACCTGCTTTTTCGTCTGGCCTCGTTGCTCTGGTGCCCCTCTGTGGGTTCAATGTCTTTGGATCTGGATCTGGATCTGAATCTGAACCTGAATCTGGGATCTTTAGCCCACAGAGGCTGCAGTGGCTTGTTTCTTCTGGCTGAGATTTGTGGATGGCCTTCTTTGTTTTTATTAAGCCCCCTTTCCTTCCTTTCTGCGTCCCCCCTTTTTTTATCGCGGTCTGTTTGTTACACGCCTTTGGGCGCAATTTCTTTCAATTGCTCCAGTTTCTCGCTCTTTTCTCCTCCTAAAGAGGAAGTCTCAATTACGTGTGAGTTTTAATTTGCTTGTTTGTCTGACAGACAGTTTTTCCACCCTCTTCTCTCTCTTCTTTTTTTTTACTATGTTTTTCCTCCCATTTCTTCTCTTCCGACGGTTTCAAGTTTATGGGAACCATCAGTCGACAAGGAAAACAAACAGAATTGTGGCCAAAATGTCTGAAAAGTTTATGAAGTTCCATCTCGTCAGCAGGCAGCCGCCATATATCTTCACAGATTTATATATATATTTTCATACACAAATGAGTCATAAATTCCGTATAAAAATTGACATTAAGCTGATATGGTGTTTTAGCCTTTCTAAGTAATTGGGGTACTCACAAAAATCCAAGTAAAAGTTCAATGCTACAGAAATGTTTAACCAAAACATACCTGAGATCATTCTAATTCCCATGAAATTAGTCATGTATTTTTTTTAATTTTCTGTTACAACTTTGGAACAGATTTGCATCTTTATAAGAAAATATTTATACATTTTTATAAAATATTTTATGTTTTTGCTCACTGTGTAGGAGCTTTAGGCTATATATGAGATGATCTATATGAGTTTGGAACAGAAATTCAAAATTAGTTCTTAATATTTTTATAAGAATAGAAATTGTTGTGTATATTTTTAAAAAATATTTTAGGGCTTTTCCCACTGTGTAGGAGCTATAGGTAATATATTGAGATATGTCTGAGATGATCTATATGAGTTTGGAACAGATTTGCTTTAATTTAAATTAGTTTTTAATAATTTTATAATTTTTTTTTATATTTTTATAAAATTAGGGGTTAGGGGTTTTCTCACTGTGTTGGAGCCATAGGATATACATATATTGAGATCTATGCTCTATATATAGAACCAAACCGATCTCTGGGCGCTTTTCTCCAAAAGATTCCGCTCACGATTTTCACATTTTCCGGGCATTTTTTCGTCGACGACAACTTTAAGCATTATATATATTTTTGGAACTGAATCTTATAGCATGGAGTATGGAGAATGGAGAGGATGGCGGCTGATCGGGGGGCGGAGGACCGAGGGCGTGGCAGACAAGCGGAAATAGCTGCCGTCGCCTGGGTGGAAGTGCCAAAAGCAACAACAGAACATAAATAACCAAACAAAGCCAATTAAAAATAAATTATGATCCACCTCTCGCTCTCTTTTCGTATCTCTATCTATATCTTTTCTTTTATATATTTTATGAGCCATGGAAAACTAAAAGACCGAAATTCAAACGGCATGCTGGTCACATGGGCTGAAAGTCGGGGAAAATCGGAAAAATCGGAAAAGGACTTTCCCAATCCATTTCCCACACACGAATGCATCATCTGGTATCTCGCCGCTGCACTATCTGTATCTGTATCTGTGAGATAATGCTGCCTCGACACGTTCGGATGGGAAGCGAGTACGTGACTTTCTGCATAGAATTCCTCATGTGGTTCTTTTCTTTTCGTTTTCCTTTCCGATTCGTGAAAATGCCCCGATAAGTCAGTCTCTGTTTATATGCACGCCTTTTAGGGGGCGTGGCAATGAGTCTTTACAGAAAAAAAATAAAAGTTAAAACTGCGATTACATAAGTTTGTACCACAAAACAGCTGTCGAGCGATAAGAAAAGTGAAAATGGTCAACCATTATCTAAATGTTTTCTAACTTTCCCTGTTTTTTTCCAAGATTACTTACTATCTAACTATTTACCCACCCATTTATAAAATTATTAAGTGATGGCAAATGCAAAGAAAAACAGAAGTTTGCAATAAACAACTGTATATGGGATATAAGTATATGGGCATTTCCAGGAAAAAGTCAACCAAACCCCAAAAATTAAAAGTTGGCGGAAAATTTTCTTTTTTGGTTTAAAAATAGCATTGGTATCTATATTTTGTAAATCAATTACATTTTCTTCAAAATTATTTTTTTACAAGAAGATATGCAGTTTTGAAACACTAGCAACACATACTGTATATCTCAGCAACATTTTTTTGTGTTTTCGTTATATTACTATGCGTTCTGTGGAAGTCTCAAGATCAAACAACCAATCCTACATTATAGCTTGTGGCAAATGCTATTTGGAAAAAATTTAAACTTCTTAAATATTAATGGCTTTGATACCTTTTTTGAAGTTTGTTTTTACAAATTTTTAATGTCGCGTCCATAATTAAAAAAAGCTATTTTTTCGTTTCACTCGTGCAATTCGCAACACATATAAACCTGCTTTTATTTCTAAAGCAAGGTTAGTAGGAACAAATTAATTAACATTTTTTCACAAAAAAAATTGGCTTATTATCATTTTGAACGATATTTTAAGTCTGTCGCGTCCCTAATTTTTATTTTTTATTTATAAAAAACAATTGATTATAATTTTTGGTGAAGCTAATTGTCTTATTTGCTGCTATGAAAAACGTTTTTTTGGACTTTTGCGAGGATCAGGTGGGATAAAATGACAAATTAAATATATTAATATTTTTTTTTTAATTCTTATTATTATCCGAGTAAAATCTCGAAATATAATAAAATCAGGTTACTATATAAAGCCACAGCAGAGAAATGCCAATATTCTTTAACAGGTGTATTTTGATAAAATTTCTGCGTTTACTAGAAATAAATTAATTTAATTCTAACCACTTAGTATCATAGAACGAGCTATATATAAACTATGTTTCTATTAAAAAGAGGTGGATAACGTTAAAATAATTTAACCAAACTTTACAGCAGAAACTTTAGTAACACCTAGAATAGCTCTGAAATATTTTGACAAAATAAAAAGTTGCAATTTTTTGTTAAGTAGCAACATGTCGCGTCCGTAATTGTCGCGTCCATATTCTTGCATTATTTTTAGAAAAAAAAAACGCTGATGTTTTGCCACCGAACTTGCTTTGATGTGTTTGGTTACTCAGCAGGTATACTGGAAAAAAAATTCAAAAAAATACGCCATCTAGTTTCGCAGAATTTAATGTTTTTCTGAAGTTTTCAATATTGCAGTTCTATTTTTGTCGCGTCCGTATTGCCCTTATTTTATTTTATTTCTAAGAACTGGCTGGACAGATAATCTTCATTTTTTTACCATAAATACAAGAGCATTTAAGCTATTCAACAAAAAAATAAAAAGTAAAAAATGTATACGGCGTCACTCTTATTTTTAAAGTTTAAGTTGAAAAAATGTCGCGTCCCTCACCCTGGAAATGCCCATATGAATCTACAGTCCTCTGAAGTGCGGAAAACTTGTAAAACTCTTCAATGGGAAATGTACTGCAGAAATGTTTATTCGGTCTGTTGGCACTGAGATATCTTTCTGTATACAAAAACCAACGATTTATGTGGATGAAGAACAACATTTAACCACAAAACTAACAGCCAAATATTATTCTTTTTAGCCAATATGTATTTTTATTTCGTAAATGGAAATGAAAAATCCATTTCCTTTCGGTTTTTCAAGTAAACTAACTTTGTTTATGGAAGGCGAGGGATTTTGATGTCTATGGAACATTATAAATATTATTAAAAATGTATAACCTTGTTGATCCTGAACACTTAATGATATTTATTGTAGGTACCAACAAAATTATAACTTTTTAATAATTATATATTTTTTAAAATTATTTTTATTTTATCTTTATTTTTATCATTAATCGTGGATCATGGCAAAATAATAATTTTGTATGTCAAAATTTTTTTTATATCAGTTTTTATTTTATTATATATTTTTTTATTTAAATATCAAAAATCGTAGATCATATCATAGCAAAATAATTATTATTTTTATTTTACAAATTATTTTTATTGGTTTTTATATTTTATTTTATTTTATTTAACATACCATCACTATCGACTCTCCTAATTAAAACTCATGTGGCTTTACAATTCAGTTATCATAACAAAAAGTAGTAATGCTCATATGAAATCGATATCTGATATCTTCCCCGTTTTCCACAAGTAAACCATCCCCAAATGTTTATGTTTATTATGGTTTATTGGATTCCCGGTTTATAGATCACAGATTTGAGTCATGTGCAGCCATATTATGTACACACACATCGGATTGCATATGTTGTGTAAATGTTTCTGTTACCATTTCCCATTTCCAATTTCCATATCAAAGTGGAAAACGGGGTTTTCATGGCTGTGTGTTATATATACACAATCGAAAGTTGTTTACCCGATTAGCGGAATTATTGGCGAAATAAAAGCGAATGCACATTTTCCAACGGCGCCTCTCTATATATCCACGTCTATATCTCGATTTTCCAGCCACCTCCTGGGGCGCTGTCTTCTGATTCTTTTTTTTTTTTTTCTTTTTTTTCCTCTCTTACTTTTCTATAGCCCACCTCATTGCATTCACACTCCGCCTTCCTCTCAGTTTTGTTTTATTGTTGTTGCCTTTGTGGAACGAGCATTCAATTTGTGGCAATTGATGGATTTTTAGCAGCTCACAGCCATAACATTTGGTCCCAAGTAGTTTAAGTAGCCATTCGAAATGGGAATTTAAGTAGGCGCATTCCACTAAAACAGAAACACTCGAAACGCCAACCCCCCCAACCCCTAGTTCCCACTTTTCGTTGCAGAGGAAGAAATTTTTGAATTTTTTTTGGGAATATTTAATGTAGTTTTAAAGAAAGTTAGCGGTTCTTTGAGTTAGGAAAGTTTATATTAAATTCCTTATAAAATAAAAATAAATTTTCTACATTTTTTTCAGAAATTATTTTATTTAGTTTAAAGAAAGATTATGATTCTTTGAGTTAGGGAAGTTTAAATTGAAACTCTGTTTAAAATAAAATCGCTCAAGTTTTCGGAAATTGTTGCATAAGATACCAAGAAATGATAAAGTACAAATAATTCTGGTGTTTGGGATCAAAAAGTTTGGAAATGTAGAGCTTAGAATACTTTAGTTCTAATGCATGTTTTCAAAAATATATCATATGATATAAGGATCATCATTTTTTGGACTGTAGAGTACCTCTATCTCCGTTTTTTCCCGGTGCTTTCCAGCTGCCGACACTATATTAGAGATCTTTTTGGCTTATTACTGTCAATCTATAGATTCCAATGGCTGGGATGGGCAGGAAAAGTGGGTGGAATGCATTTCCACTTGGTTTTGTTGTTCTCCATCCGTTTTCGGCTTTCATTTCGGTTTCCCTTTCGATTCTCGATAGTCTGATGACCACTTTGCACATAGAAAACTGAACTGCAGGCCCACGCAGCAAATAAATAAAATTCTGTATTCCGTATTCTGTATCTGTATCTACAAGATGACGACACATGCGGCGCACACACAGTCACTCAATCGCTCACAAAGAAAAGATAAGTGGCGGGTTGAAAGTGAAAGGGGGTGGGGAAATGCGGAGAAAGGAGGGAGGAGGGGGGGAGGGGGCACAAAAGTGTCACCCACATCCGCTGGAAAAAGCATCTAAGTTCACTCAATTACTGAGGAAGTGCAGAATTCAATGACTTCGAGAGCGATAGAAGATATGTGTTTGTCTGCATCTAATATAGAATTCGGAGAGATATTTTTAGTCAAAGCGAAGAAAACAAATGTCTTATATCTTCCACATATAAGACATATCTCTCGAGAACATATAAGTAAAGCATTTTGGATTATTGATTACCGATTTATGAATAGAAATGGCTTTTAGTTCTTGGAACTGCAGTCCGAGTTGCTTTATAAACATATGGGGATAATAAATAAAGCAAAACAGAGTTCCCCTCATATCTTAAAAATTGTTGTATTCGCATACATATAGTTCAAATAATTGAAATGACCTTGATATTTCTGTTAATCAAAGTATTTTAAAGCTATTTTCAATTGGAAATGCCAAGTGGAACACTAAGTGCTTGCGACGGCTAATCCAAGTGTGGATTTTAATTAAAGTATTAGTTATTTATTGCAGTTTCTTATCTGGGTGGAAACCTAATTTAATTTATAATTAGCAATCACTTGCTTTATTTATGCTCACACATTTTCAAATAGTTAAGTTAAGCAGTTGATTTTTTATTCATTTTATCAAGTATAAATATTACATATTTTCGAAATATTTTTTTATCAATAGTTACTTTATTTTATTTTTATTTTAAAATGTTATTTATTTTTTACTTATATTATCTTATAGAAATTTTTGATATTTTTGGAATATTTGTTTTCAATATTTTGTTATTTTTTTTTATTTTAATTTTGGATTTATTTGTTATATTAACTAATAGGAATATTAAATATTTTCTGTATATTTTTTATCAATAAGTTTATTATTTTATTTATATTTTGATATTTTAATTATATTATCTTATAGAAGTTTTAAATATTTTCGGAATATTTGTGGTTTTCAACATTGTTTTATTTTGTTTTATTTATATCATGAGATTTTAATTATTTTTTTGTATTAACTAATAGGAATATCAGATATTTTCTGAATATTTGTGGTTGTTAATACTCATTTTATTTTATTTAAATTATATTTTTGGTATTATTGTATATCGAATGTTTTCTTTTTCTCATCATATTTCTAATTAATATGAGTTCTACCTGGTTATAGATACATACAAACATACACCCCAAAGTGATAAAGATGGATATCTAGGGCCTGATAAAATAAAATACTTATATATTCCATAAGAATCCGATTCTGGGAAATCGTTTATAAGCCTGGTCTGCAATCACTTGCACTTGCTCGCTCTTTTTAATTGTTTTTGGGTTTTCTGAGAGCCACAGAGAGCAACGAATACACAAACACACACACGCACACCTGACTCATTAGCATAACCTGTCGAACGGGTTGGTGGCCAAAAGGGGGAGGGGGGTGTGGTACCACCTTATAGAGGAGGCGGCCAGAGGAAGGGGGTGTGGCGACGACGGCGCCGCCTTCTTTCATTTTATTCTTTCATTCACTTTATTTTGCACGCATCTCGGGCCTTTGTTTACATTCCGATTCAGCTGTGCTATTAATCAAAAGTGCTGGAAACGCATTTCAAAACAGCAAATTTCCTCATAGAAAACTATAATTTTTCCAAATTCCAGGGTCGAAAACTAAAGTACATTTTGGCCATCAAATGGGAAAAATAATTAAATACAAATAATATTTTGTGTATATTATTGGATTTGGAAATTAACATTTTTAATACGCCTTTTTGAAAAATTCCCCTGTTTAGATGTTATCTCTATATGGATTTATCAGTATTTCTTTCTAAAACATACACAGAAAAAAACTGATATGAAATAGAATTAATTGAACTTTATTTCATATCAATAAAAAGCCGATTTGATTATTGTCAAATTTATGATTTAAACATTTTTACTAAATATTATATCATATCAGTTATTCTATTTTAAAATACCCAAACTAGTATTTTTCAAACAAATAATATAAAATAAGTAAATCTTTATTCATATCAAAATGATATTTGTGGCTTGATATTAAAAAAATATCAAATTCACCAGCACATATCAATCTGACCTTTCGTCAATTTTTTTCTGTGTAGGTATTAAGTACTTGATGCTTAAAATCTTCAATATAATCTTTTCTTAGTATATCGATAAGAATGGGTAATATACATAAATACATATGATAATAATACATATAAAGATCAGATGATCTATAAACAATAAATTCAGAAATTATAAAAAAATGCATTATAATACATACATTCTAAGTTCTTGGAGCGAATTTCACAACGAGCTGCAAGATTGCATTCTTCATTTTCCATCGCCAATATTCCATTACAAAATCCATCAAGACAGTCATCAGAATTCGAAAGGAAAAGCAAACTGTGCGCTTACTTATCGCCGCTACTGTCTGCATTCTCGTCTTTATCAGGTCCCCGTCCCCCTGCCTTTCTTTGTTCTATCCGCCTATCTCTTGGTGCGTTTTATTTTAGTTTACTTTGGCAGTTGGCTGCCAAAAGCCTCCACCCATGCGAAAAATGTACGACAGTCAATAGTCGACGTCACAGTTTTTGACTCTATAAGTGCCACCTGATAGGTGATACTCATAAATCAAATCGGTGAATTCAATTAGGCTATCATAACGCTAATTGGGGGTATATGACACTGATACTTAAAGAACAGTTAAGAAGTAGCACTTTTGGCTCTTCAACTTGATTCCTGTTTGCCATTATTTATTATTACTCATGAGTACTTTCAATATACTCATTCTTTGGTATGTGGTATTGAATAAATAAACTTTACCAACATTTTAGCTAAAGTGTATAGGGAAAAATAGAGGACAGTTTTAAGATCTGTAATATTGTGGACCTAAATAAATCACTTTGAATCACAAACTAATTTGTAAGCTAATTATAAATGATTTTGTTTATAATAATGGCTGACTTTTGAGTAAAAAACGATTTTGAAACGATTAACTACCGTAATTATCGCTTGTAAATGGTTAAAATGCGAACTTTTGGCCAACATTTTCTTGCAACTGTCTAAAACCATAACCAATCAAGACTTTTCATACCATAATGACTGATATGTTAATACCATAAAATGTCACACACACACAAAACAGCTGCAAGCCTTCAAATTCGCTAATTGGAAAAACAAGGCTGACGAATTAGGGAGTGCCCACTTTAACAATGCTACAGGTTTCAGTGGGATCTTTTGTGTTCACTTCACTTTCAATGCAAGTGTTGGGGGGGGGGCGCAAAAATAAGATACCGTAAATAATATCATTTTAAAACGAAACCCTTCTTCAAAAACAAAGTAATATTCAAAAAACCCAGAGTGTTAAAGAGTCGTACTGCCATGAATATATAGATATATCCATTCGATGGGCAATTAAGTAATATTAAAAACCGCTTTTGGCTGGCTGCGGTTATGAGTGGATAGCGAAACCGAAACCGAGACCGAAAAACTCACCGTTTTGTTTAGCTTGAAGTCGCAAAAGGCCCTGAGATTGGTGCAGTGACAGTGTCGGCAGAGGTCCTCCCTGTTCTCCCGGTGGGCGGGTTCCTGCCCCCCACCGATCTGCGAGTGACCCCGGTGATCCCAGGCGGGCAATCGATCGTAGCGCTCCGGAAAGGCCAGTGCATCGCGGCTCGATATCGAAATTACGATAATGAGAAGGGTCAGTGTTATCCATGTTGTGCTCATTGTGTTTTTTTGTGTGGGTTTGAAAAACTCGGGATCTCGAACTTTTCACTTTTCTTTGCTGTTATTTATTATTTTTTTTTTTTAACAATGGATTTTCACGATATAAAAAACCGTTTTAGGCACTCTCCACACTATAGGCCTCTTGCTTTTTTGGGCGATCACCGCACTAAACACGCATTTTAATGCGCAGCTCTTCGTCATCCACAGAAATATTTTAGAACATCAGTAGGAACGAACAAAAAAATAAGAAAAAATAGAGAAAAAAAAAGAACGCCGCGAGTCTCGGTTTGTAAATAAATATTAAAAACAAATGCTGGCCCGCACGTCCAACTTGTTGCTCTCTCGTTGGCGGTTCGTACGTTATTAAAACTTTGCCGATCAACGTGAGCACTACTACTCGCTCCCCGATCCACTGCGACTGTGGAACGTATGCCTCGAGAGAACGTACGGCACGCTCTCTCGGGTCTCTCTATAGGGTCTGTATACCATACCATACCACATCATAGTGGACTGAGTTCGTCATCGCATGCGTACTACACTGCGATCGGGGAGGAGGTGTGTTGTTTGTTACTAAAATGGTTTATTTATAATATCTATATTATTTAGTAAAATAAACCAAAATTTTACAAGTACTTCAAGAAAGGTGGTTATCTACATTGTTACTTATAATATATAATATTATAATACAACTTTAAGGATCTTTTTTTTTCGTATAATACATTTAAAATCCACTTCATTCTCCAAATTTCCAAATCCGAATTTCTAGGTTTAATGCCTACTTTAAATTTAACATGCGTTGAAGAAAACATACCTAAACAGAGGTCTTTCTTAACTTTTGAGCTGCTTGGCGCTATAATTCCCAACGGGTTCTAGGCCCTCAAAAAAAACAGCGCTGAAGATCAAGAAAAACTATTTTTTAACTTAAACACTGAATTTATCCATCCGTTGCCGTTGAAATACATATTCAGATTTTGTACAAATCTATAGCATTATCGACTATGCTAGTGAAGTTTCGCCCAGTGTATGCCCCTCCGTCGTGCTCTTTCTCATTTTCTCTCTCGGAGACCTCACAGCTGATCTCTGCCGCTTCTCGACGGGGCTTTCGATAAATTAAATCAGCTCAATTTTTATTTCATTTCATGCTGGGTCTATACATATATGTATAGAAGACAAGCCGGAGAAGATAAACCAGAGAGGGACAAGAAAAAGACCCAGAACTGATGAAATCCACTTTAAGTCGCCCTTTATTGTGATCTTTTGTCATCCACTGCATATTTGTATGCCCCTCTTAGCATAAAATCACTTTAACTTCGCTATGTCGAGAACTAAAAAAAAATTTAACTAGCTTTTTTTTTCGTATTTAGAGTAAAAGAAGTAAACATACAACATTTTAACACTCCAAGTACATAGATAAAACTAAAACGATATTTATTATATGTACTATACGATTTTAAAAATACGGCATAATGGGAAAATAAAAACGCTTTACCCAATTTACACATCTACATATTGAAACTTTTAAAAGTGTTCTATCATTTTAGAGCGATAGCAGGCACGTTTCCATGAGGGGGAGGATGGGTTAGTAAATTTAATTGCAGGCATTAGAGAGAAATGCCCCTTCCCTTATTTTAAACGCATCCCTCGCCCATTGCAGCACATCAATTTGCGTTCAATTTGAAGGCGAAACGTAAAGCGGAAGTTCCAGCACTGTAATCACTAGAGGAAAAGGGAGAGATGATCATTTCGGGTGGCACATTGGAGATATACGGGTTCCCCCGATTCCCGATTCCGAACCATTCAATTAATACGTTGCGTCGGTGATTTCTGTCTGAGTTTCAGATCTCCTCATGATATTTTCCTTTCCTAAACCTCCCTCGATTTTCCAAAAAATAATTGTACCAAATGGGCCTTATGAATGGGGTGTGTCGGGGGAATCCCCGGAGACTTTTAAGTGAACACAAGCCCAACATTTCGTTTTCCTTACTTCGGATCAATAAAATACCCATATCATTTGAGCATACATAAATCGTCATTGGGTATATCAAATATAAATAGTGATTTTTTAGCTTGCTATTTAAATAAATACTTATAAATTAACAGTAATGAAGCCATTTTGTGATTTCCATATTCGTTGAAGGGTTTTTTACGGTTTTATTATCAGAATCCCTAAAGCCATCAATATGATTCTTGTTTTTATATTGCTATTATTATAATATTATCCATTTTATTGTTTAATGATCATATTATAATTTTGGAGTGGTTCGACTTTATAGTTCTAGTTACAGTTTAGCTTGTAAAGTTTCCAAGGTTCTCATTATTAATAATACCTGGTGCGCTTCGTCACTACGTGGACTGCCATTCACAGTGATACCTTTCATAGTTAGATTGATCAGAACTGTTATTATTATAATATTATTCATTTTATTGTTTAATGATCATATTATAATTTTGGAGTGGTTCGACTTTTCCGTAGAGTTGAGTGAGCGATAAAGAAATTGACGAATGTCATATACTTTGTTTGCCTTTGTCTCCCTCTTGCCTTCTGTCCATCTATCTATCCCCGTCCCCCTCCCTCTCGGCCTTTCTCTATCCCCCCCTTTCATATTGTTGTTTTGCCCCTTTGGACAAGACAACTCTTCCGCATTTTGTGGCACGATAAAAACTGAATTGAATGAATGAATGAACGATTACATTGCCGCAATAGGGAGCACACATACGTCTTTCCGTTGCGCCCCTCTCGCTCACTCCCCCCTTTGCCACTATGGCTCTATCCCTGTCTACCAATGCAACTCCAGTTGGGACCACGCAACTTGTTTCTCTGCGCTCCATTTCCATTTGTTTGCTATTATACACTAAACGAAATGGGGTAGAAAAGAAATTTTGTATTATTAAATTATTTCAAAATTATAAGACAATCTTAGAGATATTTTTTATATATATATACATATAAATATGTATTATATATGAAACTTAATTGGGGAAGACTGAAAAAGAATACATGGGTGAAAATCCAGTGCAAAAAAAACACTTGGGAATTATAAGCTTAAGTTAATTAATGAAATTATAGAAATTATAAGACAATCTTAGAGATATTTTTTAAAATAAATATTTATTTTCGTATTATTTATTTTGGGGAAAACTGAAAACTAATACATGGGTTAAAATCCAGTGCATAAAAAACCACTTGGGAATTATAAGCTCAAGTTAGTAAATCTTTAAAATACAAACATTTTATTGCCTTAATACTATAAAAAAATTGAAATATTGTTTTTAGTGTAGGCGGGTGCTTGAGTGGGGAAGGGGGGCGTATTCAGGGGGGTAACGGGGTTAAATTGCAGTGGAAACGTGTTTCCCACAGGTAGCTCACGCACACTCACGCACGCTTACACGCACACACACATGTGGCCACAGTTGGCTGCTGCCCTTTGTTGCTATTGTTGCTTTATCCCCCCCTCAATTATCGGTTTTGTTTTGTTTTTAGTTTCGCCGTGAAGTGCAGGGTCGCCTCCATGAGGTGGAGTACCATACATATGTATATGTATGTATGTATGGTACTGGGGGCCCCCGACTGACATTATCATTTTCGTTGGAAAACTAAAACTCCACTTTCCACCTCCTCCTCCATCCCCCTTTTCCTTTCCATTTTCCATTTCGTTTGCATTTATTTGTTCGGTATTGTTTTATTTGCTTTTTATGTAAATAATATAAATGTGTGTACGCAGCTTTGTGTGTGTTTCGGTTTAGTTCCCTGTACTCCCCAAAATGTGACCGTTACACCCCCATTTTTCGAAAAAAAGCGGAAAGATTGTCACGAGTTAGAACTCAGGTTCACCGTTCTATCAGTTGGCGAAAATAGCAAATATTTGTTTTCAAAACGAAGCGCCACTGGAACTTTGAAAGTTACTCATATTTTATAGCACTACGTTGATATTCTTATCTCTCTAAATATTATATAATACCAAATTCTGATAAGTTTGCTGAAATGGCAGTAGGTTTTCAAATTATATGGGTGTTTGTTTCGAAAACGGTTTTTCGACTATCTTTTGTTTTTCCACACGTCGCTGCATGTGCGTGCATGTCGATTTGTCCCTCCATTCACACACACACGTGCACCGCCCGCTGTGGCCCCTACGTGCCCTTCGACCCTTTTCAGCCCTCGCCCTTGTCCTCCCCCTCCCCCTCCCGGCACTTCCCTACGTGCCACTCTCCTTCCGCCTGCGAACCGCAGGTCAGCGGGGCGGTCCATCTTTGATGCTGTGCCTCTGATTGGATTCGATTGGTGAGGAATTAGTGGATTAAAGTGCTCCGCGGTTCTACCTGATCACGTGGTGACCTTAAGCATTGACCCCTGTGACCCGGGGAGAAATTTCACGGAGAAATTCTGAGTGGTAAAAATGAACATCATTAGGGATTGGTAATATTTGCTTTCTCTGAAAGGATCGTTCGTAATTATGAAATGTATTGATTTTGAATGGTTTGAATGGTAAGGTGTTTGGATATTACCTGGTATTTTATATTAATAGGTATTTAATATATGTTTGTTAGTATTTAGAAAAAGTAAAAAATATTTGGATGTAATGAAATGATACGAACTGTATTGAAATAGACCAAACCGGCACAAAAGTTCCCATTTCTTGGGAAGTATGATAATACTGCATCCTGAAATAGGCCTATAGATCACATCATGATTTATAAATCATTAATGGTAACATCCTAAATGAATTTTATGTTGATTGTAATGGAATTATGCGATTTTGGGGGGAGGAAAAATACATTTTATAAAATTTAATAATATTTCTTGGGAAGTATGATAATATTGCATACAGAAATAGGCCTATAGATCATATCATAATCTACATATCATTAAAAATAACATCTTATGTTAATTGCAATAGAATTATGCGATTTAGATGGAAAAATTTATAAAATTTAAACAACATTTAATGATATTTTAATGATCTAACTAATGATACAAGGACTAATCCAATAACTTTCTCTTCTTCCTTTCCAGATCCCAGTCGAATGAGCGGCAGTTCCTCAAGGACTTTATCAGCGGGGCGCCAGGATCGTCGGGCGCCCGTTTGGCTGCCTGGTTGCAGCCAGAGTCTCGACTTGATCCCAATAAGTAAGTCCAATATTCCAGGAACCCAAACTTAAGAACCTCTTCTCATTTATTACCCTCCATCCCTGCAGATGTGAGCTGAACACGATCACGGAGCCACTGCGGTATGGTTGGCCCTCCCAGGTGACGGTCACCATTCGGGATCAGTACGGCGATGCGGTTCTGGTGCCGGAGCTCAAGGTGGAGATCAAGGCAATACCCACGGGCTCGGGTCCAAATGGAGGAACGACCGGCGGAAGCGGAACCGGAACAACCGGAGCGACGGTTGCTGGAATAACCGGAGGAGGAACACCGGGTCCGAATCTGTGGATGCGACGTGCCTCCGGCGATACGTGGGGATGGGGCGGAATGGCACCGCCACCGCGCCTCAACTACGAGCCCACCTCCAAGGAGAAGATGGTCTTCAAGGCCATCACGTTCATGAAACCGTACACCAACTACTCGTTCGAGGAGCTGCGCTACGCGAGTCCCGTGCAGACCCGCATCACTGAGCTGCTGAATGCCAAGGACATGGAGGACGGCACCTTCAGTGTCCAGTGGACGCCCAGTTCGGTGGGCGCCTACTGCCTGGCGGTGACCATCGATGGCATTCCGCTGGAGGAGGTCTACCGCGTGGACGTCAAGGAGGGCATCCTGCCGCCGCCCACTCAGCGGAGCAGCGCCCAGCGAAGGCCGCAAGCGCCCAGCAAACTGCGTCGGTTTCAGGTACGTTCAAGTTAATATCTAAGTGATAGATATAAGTATACCCTACACAGAGAGAATGCATTTGAGTTGAACATGTTCTTAAAAGTAGAACGAGATTTTCTAAGTTAATGTTGGTTTTATATGCTTGAATCAAGATTTACATTGTGGCTCTCAATAAGTAATTGAGATTATCAAATCAAATCAGTCGTCTAAATTTATTAAAAAGTAATTAGTAATAATTAAACTTTTCTCTTTTCACCGTTTTCTTCTTATATTGATCTCAAATCGTGCTTACACGGTTTTCAAGAACGAATGTTCTCAATTCAAGAACAAATGTACTCACATTTTTCTCTCTGTGTTGGGTTATTTCAAGATAAGACCGTAATACAGGTGTTTATACGGGTTTTATTGGTATTGTTATTATTTGTTCTGGAAATTGCAAATAGCGCCACAAGATAACGCGATTACACTGTAAATTCCATAGCAAAATAGTAACGTAAAGTAAAGTGTGTCACCAAAGATTTGCGATTATGAACGATTTTTTCATACATTACCTTATCATATATCGGAGAGGTAATCTCCTATGATAACATAATACATGGACAGCCGCTTACTTACATATTACTATAAACGGCAGTCCACGTTGTGACGAATCGCACCGGTAGAGTGCGCGAGAAGACTACTATATAGTCGCAGAATTGAAATCTGCTACGTTAGTCCGATCGAAACAATTAATACACCGATCAAACAATATGATTATTAAAAAAAATTTGAAAAAATGCCTGTTTAGTTAAGAATCTAAAATACGAATCGGAATAATTGGTATAGCTAAGAAAAGAATTTAAGTTTGGGATAATACAATTTTATAAAGTGTTTTTGTATAATCGAATATATAATAATTTGTTGACACGATATCAATTTGTATCAGAACTTTTTCTATGTTAAAGGTGCGTTCGTCACTAGCTTAGAATTATTTATTAAGCATTTATGTATCTTAAACAATCCTTAATACTTGATGCAGATAGCGACAGAGTCTACCATTATACTCAAACCATATCCCCGATCTCATTTCCAGGCTCGCCACAGTTCGGGACTGCGGATTCGATCGCATCCCACGCTGCAGTCGGAGCAGGTGGGCGTGGTGCGTGTGGGCGGCGTGATCTCGTTCATCGACGAGATCGAGAACGACGACGGCGTCTGGCTGCGCCTGTCCACGGAGTCCATTCGGCAGCACTGCACCATGGGCTGGTACCCGACGGAGGCGTGGTGCCTGCAGTTCAACCAGCACCTGGCGCGCATGCTCCTCCAGCCGGTCACCGACAAGGAGCTCAATCCGAATCCGCGGCGCAAGGAGGTGGCCGCTGCACAGGCGGCGGCGGCGGCGCAGGAGGAAGAGGAGGAGGAGGAGGAAGAGGAACCGCCGCCGGGTGTCAGTCCATCGGGCAGTGGCGAAGCAAGTCCCGAACCCGAACCGGATCCCAGTCCAGTGCTCAGTCCGGCCAAAACGAAGCCAGGACGCTTCCTCTCCGGCCACCAGTCGACCAATCCCTTTCTCTATCCCGCCAAGCACACCGAGCGGGAGGCACAGGTGCAGGAGGAGCGCGAGAAGGAGGAGGAGGAGCGCGCCGAGGTGGAGGAGGAGCCGGAACAGGAGGCACTGCCCGCAGTGGAGCTGCTGCCCGCCCACATAGGATCCGCCATAGCGGGCGTGGTGGGTGGCGGAGCCATCAAGTTGCAGGCCCTGCAAAAGTGGTTCAAGGGGGATGGAGCAGTGGAGGCGGGTCAACCTCTGACCCCCTCCCATTCGCCTCCCCTGGCTGGCGTTTCGGTGCGCGAACTGGTGCGGGCCATGGGTGGTCAGGATTCCTCGACGCCACGCGGCAATGGCAATCGCAGCCAGCAGCAGCAGCAGCAGCAGGATGCCCAGGAGCCGGAATTCAGCCTGGCCAGCATGAGGAGACCCAACTACTCGGCCAGTCAAACGGCAGCGCTGCTCTCCACGCCCAAGCACACGCCGAAAAGAAGTGCCCTTCTCCCAGCGACGACGACGACGACGACGACGACGATGAGTGAATCGACGACCGGCCTGGAGGATGACCTGAGTCTGCTGCAGATCACCACCACGACGACGGGTCAGGGGGAGCAGCAGAGCGAACTCCAGCTGGCCACCACATCGGCGTCGGCCAAGCGGAGCGCCATGGGTCCCATCAAGCGGGCCATGCCCCCCTCCTTTGCCGAGAGCATACGGGCAGTGTTCGCCGCTCTGCTCTGGCACGAGGGCGTCGTCCACGATGCCATGGCCTGTGCCAGCTTCCTCAAGTTCCATCCCGGCCTGCCCAAGGAGGGTGCCACCGTGGTGACGCGACGCGGCGACCCGGGGGATCCACGGGTGCAGCTGTCGCGGGAGCAGAAGGCCCAGCAGCGGCACTCCGTGGAGGTGGCCAATGCGGGCAACTACCTGAACATCCGACCGAGCACCCTGGAAACGCTCACCAAGAGCGGCAACTGTTCGCTGCACAATCGCAGCAAGTATCGCAAGAATCTGCTCAGCGGCGGTGTCACCAATCCCGGCGAGGATCCCGCCCAGAAGCTGCAGGCTCTGCCCGAGATGGTCAGCGTTTTGCCGCCCGCGCTGCGGTGTCTCGTCTATTTGTGGGAACAGATATGCTCCGGCTGCGTGCAGATCGTCCAGTCGAATGCGCTGGAGCAGCGGGAGACGCGATTGCTTTCGCCTGGGAGTCGAGATCTGAACGGGGATGCGGACGCCGAGGGCGGTGGCGGTGGTGGTGGTGGTGGCAAGGATGGCAAGTGCTCGGACCAGGGAGCCGGCGGCGGCGAGAAGGAGCTGGGCAGGAAGTGCAAGCGCAAGAAGAAGGACGACGGCAGCTGGTGCGAGATCTGCGAACTGTTCCTACCCATGCCGGTGACCTATCACATGAGGATCGCCCATCCGGGATGCGGGAAGTCGGCGAAGGGCAAGGGCTACAACTCCGTGGGCATCTTCTGCGAGGGATGGGCGGGCAACTGCGGCGAGGGCGGCAAGGGAGCCTCGTCCTGGTTCCTGATGTGCGACCCCTGCCGGGATCGCTACCTCGCCTCCTGTCGCAGCGCCAACAACATCAACAGTGCCGCCCGCCAACTGGAGTCCAGTGCCGCCGAAGGTGAGATTAAATGTTAAATAATACTGGAAAAAAATAAGAGCAACATCATTTGCATTATAGACAAATAATATTATTTTATAATATTATATAATGAAATCCATTTTTTGGTTTTTAAATATTTTAATATGACTTTGAAATATTAAATATTTCAATTTCCGTTAAACGTTTAAAATTTCGAATTTATTTATTAAATCAACCGCAAATTCTTTAGAACAATTCTATATAATATTATTCTTTAATAAGTGTAATCTTATAATATTCATTTTTGAATTTTGTGACTTTAAAATAATTTAGTTTCGGTTAAAAGCTTAACATTTATAATTGTTTTTCTTATTAAACCAACCGCAAATTCTTTAGAACAATTTTAAGAAATATTATTCTTTAATAGATATAATCTTATAAAATCCATTTTTAAATTTTGTGACTTTAAATTAATTTAATTTATTTTAAAAGCTTGTTTTCCGCGAATTCTTTAGACCAAATGGAACCAATGTGGCCGAATATTACACCTTTGTTAGTTTAAACAATTTAATATGAGACCGCGAATTCTTTAGACCAAGAGAACCAATAAACTCTAACCGTTATATAAGACTATAGATTTATTTATAAATAAAATATGAGCGTGAATTCTTAAGAAGAAGACAAAAATCCAAAATGTTATGGAAAATATTAAAATAATATAAATAAATATTATAAATATTTTATTCTCAAATATTATAATAAATAAGACCGCGAATTCTTTAGAACAAGAAAACCAATAAACACTAACCGTTTTAAAAGGATCCATTATATAAGACCAGAGATTGATTTATGAATAAATAAGAGCGTGAATTTTTAAGAAGAAGACAAAAATCTAAAATGTTTTGGAAAATATTAAAATAATGTTAATAAATATTATAAATATACTAATCCTAAATATCATAATCCATCTTCCAGGCAACGAACTGAATTTGTTTGGCGTCAAGTCGACCACATTGATAGCCAATGCCGAGGTGTACACCACGATGCGGGAGAACGCCACCTTCCTGCTGGAGCTCTGCTCCAGTTCCAGCACCGCATCGGGGGCAGTGGCCAGCTTGGCGGCCAGCAACAGCTCCAATCCAAAGCGATCGCCACAGCAGCAGATGTCCGTGGTGGCCATGCCAGTGGTGATCGAGCACCAGCTGGGCAACTCCGACCTGAAGCCGAGCACCAGTCGCTGCAGCCGGATGGCCCGCCTGAGTGGCTCCAAATTCTGTCCGGGCGTCGGTGCGTCGGGAGCGTTTCGCAAGAGCTTCGTGGGCGGACCGCCGGCGGCGCCGGAGAACGTTTGGCTGGCGCCGGAGAGCTTTGCGTGTTTGGAGTGCCTGGGCACCGCCGGCCACGAGGATCTGCCATACGAGATGTTCGGACTGGGACCCAATTCGAATGATAATGGTTACGATAGGGTAAGTAGATCTCTCTAATGGAACTCCAACTGTAACTTTAATACTTCTTATCTCCACCCACACAGCCCCTGTCGGAGATCTCCTTTGAGTCCTGCGAACCAAACAACTATGAGCTTATCCCTGGATCCTTGGCGCCCGGCTCCACGGCTCCCGGCGGCAATCTGTCCAAGTTCCATCGCAGCTACTCAATGGGTCAGGGCTGGGCATCGCTGGCCCAGCCACAGCACCACCACCAGCCGCAGCAGCCGCACCATCAGCTCCACCATCACCACCAGCAGCAGCAGCAGCAACAGTTGCATCTGCAGTTGCAGCAACACCAACAGCCGCCATTGGAGGGCCAACCGAAGGTGGTGTACCGGCGCAGGAACAACTCGACCAGCGAGGGCGATGGCTCCCTGCTCATCTGCTATCCCTCGGAGCATCTGCGTCGCCTGGTGCCGCACAAGCTGCTGGCCAGTGTGTGCGTTATGCAGGCAGTGGGTGGCGAAGGCAAGGATCATTCGACGGGAACGCTGGGGCTGGATCAGTCGGCTGGACAAAATGGCGGGGGTAACCTATTGCTTACCCGCCCGGCCATGGCGTTCATCACGCAGAAGCATCAACTGGATAGGCTTCGGGCGGCCATGCGGCGAAGTCTGAGGATCGCCGCGTGCAGGATTTATGCGCTGCAGGCGCTCAACTGGCTGCTGAGGAGCGTGACCCAGGGCGTGTGTCTGCACGATCTGATGTGGTGGTTTGTCAGCTCACTGACCGCCACCGGCGGTGCTCATCCAACGGAGGGCAGGGGCGAGGAAGCCTCCGAACCAGCACTTGAGCATCCGGTGGCCTACACCCAGATCAGCGGACGGTTTGCCCATCTCATCACCCAATCACTGCATGTGCTGCTACAATCGGTGGCCGATCTAACGCTTCATTTGCCACTGGGATCGCCGCTGCAGCGGGTGGCCATCCAGTGCTTTGGCATTCGTTTCCGCCAGGCGGATCACCAGTTCCTGCACAGTTCGCATGTGTTTGGGAACATCTCGAAGATACTGTCCAAGTCGGATGAGCAGAACGATGCCATGGCCGTTTCCATGATCCTCAAACCCGACTGCGATGCCGAGCACAATCAGGTGCATCATCCAGTGGCAGCGGGATCGGGCGGAGCAGGAGCTCGGCTCCTCTGCTATACGGATCTGGCGGGCATGTTCGAGGTCACCGTGTCCTCGCGCCCGGCCATGGCCGAATCCCTGACGGACAACTCCACGGAGACGTTCTGGGAGAGCGACGAGGAGGATCGCAACAAGTGCAAGATCATCGAGTTGTCGCTGACCAAGCTGAACTACGCCTGTCGCTACCTCCTCGTGCACATCGACAATAGTCGGGACATTCAGGTGAGTCCATTGGGATAAGGAATATGCGATTTAAATAATATAATGTGTTATTCGTCTGATTAGTTCCATTTATTGCGAATTTTATTACTTTTAAACATGAAAATATTTAATTTTATATTCAAAACTTTGAATTAATGTGCAATTTTTGTTTGATTGAATATAAAAATGCTTAAATTAAATATGTCTAACATCGTGACTAACATTATAATTGAAATAGTTTTAAATGCAGTAATTTTTTGTCGTTTTTATTGCTGATTTTATTTCTTTTAATTATGAAAATATATGTGCTTAAGATTTTAAACTTTGATTTTAATTTTTTTCCATTAAATTAAAAAAAATACAATAGATAAAAATGATTAACATCGTAAATACTACAATATAATATAATAATTTAATAAAACAATGTAATATATGTAATAATTTAAATTCAATTAAATTTAAATTCATTTTAATAAAATCTTTTAAATATTTTTTAATTTAATTAAATTAAATTCATTTTAATAAAATAATTTGAATATTTTTAAATTCAATTAAATTTAATTTAAATATTTTTAAACTCAATTAAATTTTAATATAATAATTTAAATATTTTTTAAATTCAGTATTATTTTGTTATATTTAATTTAATATATAGATATTTAATTTTACTATTTTTTTCTTTATAAGAATACTTATATTATATTTATATTTTCTTTTATTTTTAACACTATTACTTATCTTTATAAGTTTTTTTTTTGTTTTATCATCGAAAATCTTTTTATATTTTTAAATTGACTATTTTTTTGGGGCTAAAATAATTTTCAAGGTTCAGCAAAGAAGGAAAACTTGTTTTTATTTATATTTAAATATAAATTGTAGTCTTAAGGTGAAGCTAAGTTCCATAAAGCTTATTCATTTTATTCAATACACTGCATATTCCAGAACAAGGTGCTCAACGTGGTCTTCTATGCCGGCCAGTCGCTGGGCGACACGAACGTAATCAAGTCGGCGGACGTGGATCCGAAAGCCTGCTCCTGGATTTCGGCGAAGATCTGCGACGACAGCTGCACGCACTTCCGCCTGGAGCTCCATGGACCGGAGAACACGCTGCGTGTGCGCCAGATCAAGTTGCTTGGCCTGCCGACGGGAGGAGGAGCAGGAGGAGGAGGAGGCGGAGGAGGATCGATGGGTCTGGAGGATCCCGCGGAGCACAGGCACCAGCCGCATCTGCGACTAAGTCATGCCTCGCGCATCCAACAGCAGATTTGCGAGGCGGAAACACTGAGGGTTTTCCGCTTGATCACCGGCCAGGTCTTTGGCAAACTGATCAGCAACGTGGCCTCGGATCTGGTGCCACCGGATTCAGCGGGCATCGGGCCACCGAGCAGCGGAGCAGCCAGCACCTCCCTGCTGGCCGACTCCCTGGACCTCAGGGAGCACATGGTGGGCATTCTGTTCTCGCGCAGCAAGCTCTCGCATCTGCAGAAGCAGGTGATCGTGCACATTGTCCATGCGATTCGCAAGGAGGCACAGCGCGCCAAGGAGGATTGGGAGCTGGCCAATCTGGCCCATGCCCTGAAGCAGCCACCACCCGCTCCCACTTCCGCCTCCGCTGCCGCCGTCGCCGCTGGCAGTGAGAGTTCACCGGAGCGAAGTCGAGCGCCGGATACGTATTGCTTCGAGATGCTTAGCATGGTGTTGGCCCTGTCGGGCAGCGTGGTGGGTCGCTCGTATCTCTCGCAGCAGCACGGCCTGCTGCGGGATCTCCTGGGACTGCTGCACACCGGCAGCGATCGAGTGCAGCGCCAGGTGACGGCTCTGTTGCGTCGCATCCTGCCGGAAATCACGCCCGAGAGCTTTGCCGAGCTACTGGGAGTGCAGAGACTGCCACCGGCTGACTATAGCATCGCCCATCAGTCGGCCAGCGACTTTGATATGAGTCGGCTGGGTCTGCTCGATATATTCCTGGCCGTCATTGCCAAGTCCCTGCAGCTGCAGGTCAAGGTGAAGACCACGGCGGCCTCTGCGGGAGGAGCTGGATCGGGATCTGCAGGATCGGGATCATCTGCTGTTGGTGGAGCTGCTCTCAGCAAGGCGGGCCAGCAGGAGAAGACGCCGGCCTTTGTGAGACTGTGCAGCTCCCTGGATCTCTCGGTGCAGCAGCTGAGATCGCGACCGCCCACCGGCGAGCCGGCTGGACCGGATCCCTTCCAGTTCGAGTCGCTGCCGCCGCGGAAGGAATCGAAACGGAATCTCAACCAGCGATGGTTCCTCAACGGCGTCATCTCCACCAAGCAGGCAGAGAGCATTATCAGTCTCATCAGGGATTTGGCCAGCGTAAGTCCATCCATATTTTATATTGTATATACATACACTCATAAAAAAACCTGAGAATTTTCATAAAATCTAGAAAAATCTTGCTTGAATTTTTGTTTTAAGAAATTTTCTTTTTGAAAGGCACCTTTAAAACAAGAAAAAAAATGTCTTAAAACAAGAAATGTAATTCTTGTTTTTAGGGTGGTTTCTTTCTTGTTTAAAGAAAATACATTTCTTAAAACAAGACATGTTCTTTTAGAAAGACGCCTTTAAAACAAGAAAAAATCATTCTTGTTCCAAGAAAGAATATTTCTTAAATTTTGTGCTTAGACTCCAACTAATTATCAGCAGTGATATCACTGTCATGGTCAGCAGTTACCATGCAAGCAGAGCTAGAACTGGTTGGGAATTATTTTTCGCCAAAGCGGAAAAAAATTGAAAAACAAGAAACAAAATTCTATTTTTAAAGGTTGTTTTTTCTTGAATTCAAAGGCGAATTCGCCATTAAAAACGTAGCCAATTTTTTTTTCAGAGACAGCCCAAAAAAAAGACTGGTTTTAATTTTTTTTATTTTTAAGAACATTTCTTTCTTGAAATGTTTTATCAAGAAAGAATTTCTATATTTAAGGGCGAATTTTCTAAAAACAAGAAATATTTTTTCTAAATTTAAAGGCTGACCGATTTAAAGGCGAGATTTCTATATTTAAGGGCGAATTTTCTAAAAACAAGAAATATTTTTTCTAAATTTAAAGGCTGACCAATTCAAGGCGAGATTTCTAAAATTTAAAAAAAAATTTTTATGAGTGTATAGTTACATTAATATTCCCATTCTTGGCACAGGGTAAGCTCAGCGAGAAGTGGTCACAGATCACGAAGGCGGCCATAGCCGAGTCCGTGTTGAATCTAACCCGTCTGGAGGAGATCTACCGCTCGCCGGAGCACTGCACCAAGACCTCGACCCTGTGGCTGGCATTGGCCAGCCTGTGCGTCCTGGAGCGCGACCACGTGGAGAAGCTCTCCTCGGGCCAGTGGTCGAAGCTGTGCGACACCCGGCCGCTGTGCAGCAACCATGACGATGGCGAAACGGCGGCCATCATCCAGTGCGAGACCTGTGGCTCCCTATGCGGCGACTGCGATCGTTTCCTGCATCTGAATCGCAAGACGCGCTCCCACAAGCGAACGGTGAGTGGGCCTGCAATTCCAGATATCCAGATATAAGATATTTATAAACCATTTTATCTGCCCAACAGGTTTGCAAGGAGGAGGAGGAGGCCATCCGTGTGGAGCTGCACGAGTCGTGTGGCCGCACCAAGCTCTTCTGGCTGCTGGCCTTGGCCGATTCCAAGACGCTGAAGGCAATGGTGGAGTTCCGCGACGGCAGCCACACGATCATCTCGGGTCCCCAGGAGGCGGTGGGCAGATGCCGTTTCTGCGGCCTCACCGGCAACTCGGGGCTGCTGGAGATCGGCAACGTGTGCGCGGATGCCCAGTGCCAGGAGTATGCGGCCAACTCGTGCCTGAAGACCAAGCCGTGTGGTCATGCGTGTGGCGGCGTCACCGGCGAGCGGAAGTGCCTGCCCTGCCTGCAGCACGTGTGCCATGCGCGCGAAAACGAACTGGCCGAGGAGCTGAGGGATCCGAAGCTCACCCAGGATGCGGACGACATGTGCATGATCTGCTTCGTGGAGGCCGTGTCCTGTGCTCCCTCTATACATGTAAGATTCTACTAGTTGTGTTCTCCTTTTGAGAAATCCATTCTGATTTTGGTTTTTGTGGCATTGCAGCTGGAGTGCGGCCATGTGTTCCACTATCACTGCTGCAAGGCGGTGCTGGAGAAGCGCTGGAGTGGGCCACGCATCACCTTTGGCTTCTCGCTGTGTCCCATCTGCAAGGCGGACATCCAGCATCCCCTGCTGGCCGACATCCTGGAGCCGATCAATGGCCTGAAACAGGACGTCAAGCGCAAGGCGCTCATGCGGTAAGAAGTTTAGGATCTTCTCTTGGTTCAATCTTGGTAATTCTAATCCTAAATCCCATTTGGCAGCATCAAGTACGAGGGCGTGGTCAAGGACACGGACAGCAAGGACGTGAATATGACCCAGCTGGCGATGGATCGGTATGCCTACTATGTGTGCTTCAAGTGCCAAAAGGCCTACTACGGCGGCGAGGCGCGCTGCGATGCGGAAATTGGCGAGAAGTTCGATCCCGAGGAGCTGGTCTGCGGCGGCTGCTCGGATGTGGCCCGGGCGCAGATGTGCCCCAAGCATGGAACCGATTTCCTGGAGTACAAGTGCCGCTACTGCTGTTCGGTGGCGGTGTTCTTTTGCTTTGGGACGACGCACTTTTGCGACACGTGCCACGACGATTTCCAGCGGCTGACCAACATACCCAAGGTCAAGTTGCCCCAGTGTCCGGCCGGACCGAAGGCCAAGCAGCTGCTGGGCGACGAGTGCCCGCTGCATGTGATGCATCCGCCCACCGGCGAAGAGTTCGCCCTGGGATGCGGCGTCTGTCGCAATGCCCAAACATTTTAGCCAGACACTTGGATTGGACCCGATGGCGAATGGAAGTGGGAAACCCCGCGTCATAAGGTTGCAGACTATGATAATGATGGTGATGATAATGATGATGATGACGACGATGAGGAGGAGTTGGCACCGGACATGTGGGCGAACGCTTGGTCCCAATCGGACGACTCGCGGACATATTTGTAGAGATTAAAGGTCCCCACATACCCATTACACAGACCCCGAACACCCCATGAAAGGATCGATCTTTCATCCCTCTAGATATTAATTCACACATCGGATTGGAAAGGAAACGGAAACGGATAGATATTTTCTAGGATAGCTGATATTTGAACGATGGATATTGGATTACAGATTAGCAAATAGCAAATAGCATATAGCATATTTTATCCCAAGGCAATATTATTTTGTAAAACTCGAAATCGAAATTGAAATCGAATCGAATCATATTGAATCTCCCATTTAATGATCAAAAACTCACTATTTATTTCATGTACAATTCGGAGTTGAGCGAGCGAGTGCGAGCGAGAGAGAGAGAGCTAGTGCGGTAGAGAGCGCGAGAAGTGTGTACATAATCCTCCAGCTCCCTGACCTCTGATCTCCATGACCTTCTCCCGCCACCCCCTCGTCCTCGGCCCTCACCCTCCTCCGCCTCTATTTCTCCTCACCCTCACTCCAACAAAGGCACATTATGCTACATTTATATATATTGCAAATAACTAAATTATATATATTTATTATGAATGCGACGAGCGGAAGGATGCAATAAAAATCAATTCTAAATGTATGTTTTCAAGTGGTGTTTCCTCAATGTGTTGTGTTTGCGTTTCAGTGAATCAAAGATAAGTACTGTTTTGAACAACCAAAAATCTAACAAGTGGTTTTGCCAATTTTTCTAAATTTTTGTAAAAAAATTTCAAATATTGGCGAAAAATGGTAAAAAAAGAAAAGTGACAGGTTTTAATGGCAATCGAATTGGAATTTAATGAAGATGTCTACATTCCATATTTGGATTCTTGTTTTGCCCAAATTTTGGTAAAAAATTATCAAATATTGGCGAAAAATGGTAAAAAAAGAAAAGTGTTACGTCTTGATGGCAATCGATTTGGAATTTAATGAAGATGTCTACATTCCATATTTTGATCCTTATTTTGGCCAAATTAGTGTGTTGTGCTTGAGTTTAAGTGAATCAAAAAGATAAGTACTGTTTTGAACAACCAAAAAACTAACAAGTGGTATTGCCAATTTTTTTTTACATTTTTCAACATTTTGGCAAAAAATTGCCAAAAAATGTCCAATTATTGGCAAAAAATGGTAAAAAAAGAACAGTTTCAGTTTATAATGACAATCGATTTGGAATTTTATAAAGATGACTACATTCCATCTTTGGATCATTATTTTGGCCAAATCAGAGAATTTTTCAGGTGAGTTTTTGGTTTAAATAGAAATTTTTCTTTAGCTCTTTTACTCTAGGCTGATTAAAAACTGTTTGGAACAGATCACAATCTAATAAGCTGATTTCCATTACTTACCGTCTTTTTTCGCAATTTTTTGCAAGAATTGTTAAATATTTAAGTCACATTTACCATCCGTAATTTTAGTTTTCCCCCAAATAAGTAAATCAAAAGATTCCAGTGATATTTTTTAAAAACATTTATGTATGTATTTCTCTTTTCTTTGTTTCTTTTCATTTATTGTGTCTTAGCTTCTGTTCTGCGGTTCTGAAAACTTGTGTTTGCTTCGTCGCGTTTTTGGGTTCCCCATTTTCGATCGATCCGTTTTTAAACCCAGTAAACCCAGAAATATGGGCGTACAGCCCTTCTGATTCCGGTGTTCGTGTGTGTGTTTGAGTGTGGGTCGAATGCGGCAATAATCAAGTAACTATACACATTAACTGTAGGCATTAATCCAGCGATTCTCAAATAAATGTTACAACTATTTCTGTTATCGATTTCGCGGCTCGTCTCCCGGGTTTTAATCAGTGGCCCAGTGGACGAGTCCTAGCAAGCTTTTAAATGGTATAAACTACCTATGTATATATACACATATATCGGTATATATGCTGGTGTATGTATATAACTGTAAGTCTGCTCAGCAAAGCCGTGGCTTGATGTCTCTAAGTTTTCGGCGCCGTTGAACCAAAACTCAGTTGATTTCAAAACTATTTTTACATGCTCGTATTATTTTTGGTATTTTTTTTCTTTACTTGGAATGTTTTGCAATTGCAATATGTAGTATTTTTGTGGTTTTGTTAAATTTGTAGTTAATTGGTAATACACTTTCATTTTGTTTTTGTTTTTTTTTGTAAATATATAAATAGGCAGCTTTTCGATTTTTTTTTAAAAACAAAGGGCGCGTGTACGAAATAAGTTTCGGTTTTTTTAGGTATTTTTTTTGTTTGGTATTTTAGCAACTATGCTTCTCAAATTGGTGGAAAATGTTTAACATTGCTTTATCGCGTTTGTTCTTGTTTCATCTTGTTGTTTGTAAAATTTTGGTTCTTTTTCGTCTAGAGTCTAGAGCATAATGCTAAATATTTTGGTTTGGTTTTCAGTATCTTTAGTATGTTTGGTTTAGCCGTAGTATTTTTGGTTTTTTTCTTTTTCTTGTTTTTTTTTTAGCATTGCTGTGGGACTTACGTAATAAATGGAAAAAATAAACGAAAATGAGGCGCGTGTTTTCTTGGTTAAGGCTTTTTTTCTATCATTGTAATGTATGTTAATGTATATTTAAATTAATTTAGTTTTCACTTGGGGCTTTTTTTGTAAACGGTATTCGTTAATTGAGTGTTGTGAGTTAATTTTGCTCTCTTCTTCTTATCTGGCTTGCATTAATTGTGTATATTCTTGAGTGTTTTGTTTAAGTTTGTTTTTAGTTTACGTTCGTTTTTTTGGTTTTTAGTTGTTTAGAAAAAAATTCTGGCGTATAAAAGCTTAATTTTGATAGGTTGTTCTCGTTATCAATCTAGGTGTAACTAGAGGTACACATATATATGTACATGTACATGTATCTATAATAATAATATGGTTTAATCAGTTTCTTTGGCGCCTCCCAGCGAATGTCCCAGCAGACGGACGACCCGAACCGACCTTCAGCCGCCTACCATCTTCTGGCGATCTCTATAAATATCAGACTGAATCGGGCGTTTTCTAGGCGAAATCGAAGGCCAGAACATCATGAGTATGAGGTTTTCTTTCTCATTCCGGGGACTCGAGATTGGGGTTTTCTTTTTTTCGGTTGTTTGCCTGGGTGTATATACATGAGATTTGCAATTCCTCCTATGTATAATCCCTCCCCCCGCGATAAATTGTTCAATATAAATTTCGACTAAATTGCTCGCTCAGCTTGATCTAAAAATTTTTAATTGCACCACTTTTAGTTTCACGCTTTTCGTTCACTTTTAATGCTAACGCTAGATTTAGTATTAGGTCTGAGTTGCTAGTTTGCTAAACGCTGCTTGAGTTGGTTTAGTTACTTTAGGTTATATTTATAAGGCTCTGTGTAGTAGGTTCTAAAACACCCATAAAGAATACTAAGGATGGGGCGGCGGAAGCGAGAGATAGAGAGAGAGAAAGAGTGAGTGTGTGTGTGAGAGAGAGAGAGAGAGAGTGGGGAAAAGATTGGGTTAAACAATATACGAGTACTAAGCTGCTATCGTATCAGTGCTATCGTATCTTCATATGAGGACTATCGGTAAATCTCCGTCTTATCGTTTCCGTTTCCCTTCGCCGGCCTAGTGCGTCTTAGCTTTCCTTACTCAGTTGGTTGCTGCCTAATTAGTTATACATATATATATATATATATATAGGTATATTTGATTTATTCTTATTTAAAAAAAAACTATGTACAATGAGCCCGCTACATTCGTTAAACTTTCAACTAGAACTTAAGGCCTAAACGTATGCAACAAATTGTTTTTTCTTCGCTATCCATTAACTTTTGATTCTTTTTTGAGTATTGGAAATACGTATATGTATAAGTGGGGTGACTGACTGAGTGAGTGAAATTGTAATACCACTTGAATTGCTTTTTGTTGGATTTCTTTTGATTTGGTTTCGGAATTTTTGGGAATGGGAATGGGAATCGACAAAAATCTACAACTAGAACTAAGTAACTTTCGGGGACAGAACCTCCGCTTACCAAAAAACCCCTTCTTAAAGACCCCCCTCCTAACTCCCCCAACTATACAGGGAAGACAGTTCGTATGTGTGTTGAGTTCCGGTTCTGCCCTCTCTCTACGCTAGGTATGATATAAGTATCAAATATCAAGTAGCAGTTAGTAAATATCAACTAGGGAATCAAAAACGGTAACCGAACGAGATTCAAGTGGACTCCAATATATATGTATGTATGTCTCTGGCGACTTAAACGTAATGAAACCTTGCCTCTAAACTGTCCAGGATACCTCCACCTCCTACTTAAACGTACTATACTATCGCGATCCGAAGAGTATTCGGCACGGTTCCCTACCATCATATCAAGATCCTCATCCGTTATAAACTATATGCCAAGTGCAAGCCTATCAAATGCCAGCATAAACAAATATCTAGGTTAATTCTGGTTCTCTAAACTTTTCAAATTGGTTTTTCTTTAGCTAATTTTTGTTGTTATCACAAAATATGTGTGTGTGTGTAGGTGAGTGTGTGTGTGTTGGTGAGCGTGTGTGTTAACATATTTTGCTAAATTTTAATTCAAATATATTTACAATGCCCAAAGAAATCTTGATTTTAACTAGAGATTTGCTATTCTTTTTTTGTGTTTTTATATATCCTTTTCGAACTTTTTTTTTTTGGATTTTTTGTTTTTTGGTTTCTTAGGTCTGTCGATTGTCGTTTCGTTTAGCGGCCATATATATCTTTTCGGTTTTACTTAAGCTTTACTGTTGCTGAGTTAACTATTTGGTTGAGTTGAGTTTGGTTTTTCAATAAGCCTAGAATATGGGGAGCCAAGCGAGTGCGAGTGCCGGAGTGCTCAAGCCGAGTTTCGTTAAGTTAGTTAGTTAGTTAGGACGGGTTATATCCATATATGAATCTCAGTTACGATCTGAATCTGTGTGTGTGTATGTACAATATCTAATTATCATTTTCGGTATGTGTGTGTGTGTGGGTGTATGGATCCCTCTACAAGGTTAGGCTTCAGTTTTAGGCTATGTACAATTCACGGGCATTGTTTCGTCGGTCTGTAAGCTATGTATTTCTTTAACTCTGGTTTCTTGCCTCCTTTAGCAGTTATCACAAAATTATCCATATATACATACAGCTATATACACATATATATAAATGTTTAAGTGTTTGAGTGTGTCTGTGTGTCCTTTACAATGGTTTATATATATATGTATACGTATACATATAAAGGTAAATAATTGCAGTAAATGTAGCAAATTCGTAAGCAATATGCTTGCCTTAATCGTAATCGTTATGGCTAAACGCTATCGTAATCATAGTCATAATCATAATCATGTAACGGTTAAAGAGTATCGAATATCGAGTATCGAGCACTTCCATTCAGAGTGTGTGTGTGTGTATGTGTTTGTGTATGACGGTGTGGAAAAGCTTTAGGTAGAGATTCGTATTCGTGTAGCGAAATAGATAGTTTTTCATCCAAATCTCCACTACAATATATCTTTCCAAAGTATTTTTTTAAAATTGTTTTCTAAATATCAAATTGTATCGAATTTTCAGTATTATATGAGATTGTGATTGTAAAATTTTAAAGGCTTTAAATTACTATCTATGTATAACCTTGAAATAAGTAAAAATTTCAGGATTTTGTCTATTTTTTAAATGATACCTAAGTAGAACTTTAAATCAGGACTAATATTTTGGATTCTGATTTTACAATAGGGATCATGAACAAGACGGAATTCTTATAACTGAGATCTTCAGAGGTGTTTAAGAGGCTTTAAGATACTTTTTATGTATTAACTTGAAATAAGTACAAATTTATCTAAGTAAACCACTTTAAATCATGAATATTATTTCGGATTCCGATTTCTTATATGTTATAATAATGATGCAAAATCATGATCTATAGAAAATTCCTATAAGTGAGATCTTTTTTAAAAAAAAATTTTTAAATCCTTTTATAATCTTTTGGATAAATAGATTGTAGTGGACTTCCTAGACTTAAAGATACATGAGTTGGCTTCAGTGTTGTTTTGAGGTTACAGCTGTATCTTAAGTATATCGACTAACTAAGCGTAGGCGTAGGCTTGCGAGTGGGCGTGGCTGGGCCCCTACCGCCCCGATTTTGTATTATTGCTCCTCCTCCTCCTGCTCATCTCGCTCCATTGGGGGCTACAGGAAGTCCATCTTGCCCCGCGTACCGCTGCCTGTGGGCGTGGTGGTGGGCGTGCCGCTGGCGCTGCCCATTCCCGCTGTGGGCTGTGGTGGCGGCGTTGTGGGCGTGGCACCTGCCCCCGATCCTCCACCGCCAGCCGCTGAAGTTGATGGCATTTGGGCCGCCGTAAAGTCCTCCTCGAGCAGGCGAAGATGCAGCAATTCCGCACCTGGCGTCGTCGGCGATTGATCCGCCGCCGCCGCCGCCGCTGGCGGCTGATCCGCTGACGCTGGCGCCGATGACGTCATGCCAGATCCGGCGGCGCCCGCGGGAGCTGCGGTCGCGACGAGTGTCTGCTTAGGAGGCGCCGGTGCTTTCCTGCTCTTCGAGCGTCGCTTCTTGAGCATCAGCGGCCCCAGGCCGTTGCCTCCCGCGCTCGACACGGCAGCTGTGGCGCCCGGATTTAGCAGGCCACCAGCGTTACCAGCGCCAGCTCCAGATCCTGATGCTCCTGGCGATGAAATGGTTATCACAGTGTCCACTGGGCTGCTCACCACAGATGTGGTGGATGTGGGTGGTGCCTGTGTTGTGGGCGTTCCTCCACCGCCGCCGCCCGCGCCGCAGCCCGCGCAGATCTCGTCGCCGGGCGTGGTCTGGCCACTGCTGTTATCGGGAGCGGTACCAGCTGCTCCTCCCGCTCCTGCTCCCCCTGCTCCCGGCGCCAGTCGCTTGACCAGCTCACCCAGCAGATCCTCGATGCGGCCAATGCGCTGCTGCATGCGCTGCAGCTCCAGCCGCACGTCCACCTTCATGTCCAGCACGGTGGCAATGAGATCCCGCTGCGCCAGCGTGGGCGGCGTCTCGCGGAGACCCGTATCGTACGTATCCGATGTGGTGGCCCGCGAGCTGGCCATCTCGATTTGTCGCTCCCGCTCCAGGGCCAGATTGCGTTCCGCTTTGCCGGTGGCCACGATGGCCACAACGGTTCCAGGTCCGGATCCCGATCCTGATGCTCCAGCTGCTCCTGCTCCTGCTCCTCCCGCTGATGATGATGATGCAGTGGTGGCCCCCACCACGGGGGGTGAAGCTCCTGCGGATCCTTCGATAACCACACGGCTGTCGCGACTCGGGGGCGAGGAGTCCACCTCGCCGCCCTCGTCGATGGTGTCCTGGCGGGCCAAGGTCGCCTGGCTCGCCTGCAGCTTGGGCGCCTTGGGAAAAACCTGGAGGTGACGTTTAATGGAACAATGGACGATGCGGAGATGCGGATGCAAATGCGGGATAGACAGGCGGGTGGCAGGTTGTTGCATGTTGCATGGTTTTTGGTTGGTTGGTTTGGCAGGGGAGAAAAGTGAGAAAAATAGTGTTTTTGAGTTGGTTTTTTCGGTTTCGGTTTTGGGTTTATCAGTTTTGGTGGATTGTTTGTTGATTTTTTGGTTGATTGATTGATTGTCGAGGCATTCATTTCGTTGTGTTGTTGCAGGTTGCAGGTTGGTTGTTGCAGGTTGCAGGTTGCAGATTGGCAGAGTGCAGTGCATTGAATTTTATTCCAATTTTATTTGTTAGGGATTTTTTTAATTATTTTTCAAGTTTCAGTTGTTTTATATTTATTTTTTCCAATTCGTTATCAATTTAGAGTTGTTGTAGCAAGGCAGGCAGTGTTTTTCAATTTCAATTTCGAGTTTTTCAGTGGCGAGATAGAGAGAAAAGTCAACAATAAACGGAAAAAATCGAAGAAATATATCAATTTGGTTTCGGGATCATTGCAATATCTAAAAACAATCTAAAGGCAGTTTGCTGGGTGTTTTTTCTTGAGGGGGGCGGTGGGCGTGTGGTGCAGGGGTTCAAGTTTCGGCCATGGGCGGGCTCAATAATAGATAATCTATAATCATTTTCCAAAGCTTAAATAGCAATCGATAAAATCGATAGGCTAGCACTACTGAATTTACAACGATTACCCATTTAACTGCCCGCCCATTCCGCCTATCGATTGGTCAAATCGATAACCACAGTGTATCGTGTGCCAGAGTGAGACAGCCAACTAAAATAGCGGTTAAACAAACTAATTGTTCGTACACTTACTTTGCTTAATTGTAAATGCTATTCAATTCGATTGCACAATTTTCAAAATGGAGAAATACGATAAATGATAATCGAAAGTCGAGAAAATGAACGCAAAATGATCGAGTAACCGCATTCGGAATCGATATCAATATATCGGTCACGTGATCGGAAGTGAAAAGAGCAAACGAAAGGCAAAAAAAAAAGAGAGACAGAGTTATCATTAAGATGGAAACCCCAACAAACATGCATTTTAGCATTATTCAGGACATGTCTGTTTTGGTATAATTGTATCGTGAGTGCTACTACGTTTATAAGCCTGCCTTACGAATAAAAAAAAATTGTACATTTAAATTTTAAAGATATAATTCAAACTATTCAGTAAATGTCTATAGTTTTTTTTTTGTTTGTAAGAGTTGTAAAAAAATAAAGTTTTGAAAGATGAAAAATGTTAAAGCAAGCGTATAAACGTAGCATATGTTATATAAATTGCTTGTTTCCACAGATTTATTTAATTATTTCCAAAGTTAAACAAATTCATTCAAGACTAAAATCCTCTAAATTTCCTTGTATTACCAAGGTAAATCAAAATTTCTAGGTTCGTCAGAACTGTAAATCCTTGAAAACAAGCTTTTAAGGTTACCAAATCATAACGAATTAAATTGAGCTCAAAATTTAGTTGGAGAAACCTCATTTCGAAAGTGTTTTCTCGTGTGACCCTGAGTGTTTGGTGTGTACATAGCTGAATGCCAGATCGCAGATCGCGGATCCCCGATCGCAGATCTCCAATTTAAAAACGTAATATGTCAGTTCCCCGAAACCCAGATCCCCACATCCGATTGAAAAAGCGTATAATTACTTTGTTGCCTTGTCCACCATTGCTACTCGAAGTACTACTCTGCCGCGCTTGGGCGGTGCTCTCTCGGAGGCTTTCGCGGGCGCTCAAACTTCTCGAGACGGCTACCTTGGCGCTGGTGTCGCTAGCTGAATCGACGCTTGAACTGCCCAGGAGGCGTCCCCACTTGCTGGCCCGTGTACTGCGCGCAGATGGTGGACCCGATGAGGGCGATGGGGATGGCGAGGGCGATGGCGCCGCGGCGGTGCTGAGGATGCGAGCGTCCTCGGTCAGTGTCAGTTTGGCTGGTAGCTTCTTGTATATGTTGTTATTTTTTTTTTTGATGATCGATTTATGATCGATAGTCGATTGTTTTTTTTTTAGCATGGGGGCATTATCGAGCATTTTTTTTTACCGAGCAAGCATTATTATATACCATATCATATCAGGCGTTTTTTTGGGGGTAGAGAGAGAGAGAGAGAAGAAAAAGAAAGTGTGGGGGGTTTGGGTGGGGGGGAGAAGCGCAGGGGTTGCAGGAAATGGGAAATAATACAGAATTTTCCGTTAGTAATTTTGTTTAATTCAATTTCGATTGTAGTTTAGCCAAATTCACGACATAAAATCAAGACAAGGCCAGAAAAGTATGTACAAAGCGAATAAAATTACAGTTGTGTTCGTGGTGGGTTTCGTGATGGTGTGGTGTGGTGGTGGTTGAGCATGGATGGTGAATATCGGTGATTCAGTGGGTGAACAGTTATATGCATTATATGCGTAAGCATGTTAAAGAAAGACAAAGACAAAAGAAAGACATACAACGAGCATAAGTCACTTTTGTATACAGTTTTTATCGCTTCGAAAGTAAAGAGAACATTTTGGTTAAGCAATACAACGGTTATCAACTACGGTAAACGGTTAACAGTTAACGGTAAACGGCAAACAGTTGCCCCACCGGTCGTGTGTTTCAGTGCCCATGGTGTTTCGGTTCGCCTTGGGGCTTGGACTCGGGCTGAAGAGCTGTGATTGGTGGATTGTGAGGCTGAGGCTTCGAAAGAAACGTTAGTTCGGTTAACGGTGAACAATGCGGCGGAAACGAAACGAATGGCAACGGAACGGGTTCGCACCGCGGTGAATTTGAGCCAACGGAAAAGGAACAGAGGATTTAAACAGCAACGAAAGATGGTATACGAAAGATTCTTCGGCGGTTGTGCGGTAAGTCTGCAATTTTCTTTATTTAATAATATGTTTTATAACTCCGGGATCTCTTAAAAGTGTTTTCAAAAAATGGATTATTTTTGTTTTGGGTTAAATTTGTTTTCCCAATAAATATATCTATAAGGGAGTACTTATAGCACTCCTTCTTATCGCACAATCTCGGAGAGCACATAACAAACGCACATAGAACTACCCAATAAACACAACAACGAAACATGGTAATGGAACAATAAGTAACCACAACGAAACACTGAAAATGGAACATATAACACGGAAAGCAGAATGCACAACAACAGAGAGAGACAGAGACAGAGAAAGAGAGCGAGAGAGATACCATTTAGGGGACATTACGATCCCACGGACTCACCTTAGTTCGCTCCACCTCGCCGTCACCCTTCTCGACATCACTCTGGCCAGAGCCGCCGACGAGCTCCTTGCTGCCCGCCTGGACCTGCGGCGTTCGACGGAACTTGGAGAAGATCTTCCGGACGAGATGGTCCTGATTCTGGGGCAATTGCGGCTCGTTCTTACGCCGTTCGGCCAATTCTTTTTCGCGCTTCACATCGGCCACCTTGCGAAAAATCAGTCGATGTCTGAGATTGTAGGTGAGCACCAGATTGCGTGCAAAGCTATTCGCAAATGCCGAATA
Source organism: Drosophila mimetica (assembly GCA_037075245.1). NCBI lineage: Eukaryota > Metazoa > Arthropoda > Insecta > Diptera > Drosophilidae > Drosophila > Drosophila mimetica. Next base: position 10,657,288 of record JBAMCH010000005.1, read on the forward strand.
GAAATCGAGGACTTCGAGCAATTTATCACGTTTGATGGCATGCAAATCACAATAGGTCAGGGCGCGCACATTGGCCGCGCTCTGGCCAACGGCCGAGTCCTTCCAGAATTGATCGCCGAAGACGTCGCCCTTGCCTGCAAAGGAAGTGTTCTCAGTGTGGAGTGTTCTCAGTTGCTCGATAAGGAGCCGCAGAGCTAGTGCCGATATCGATTTTCTCATTCTATATAACTTACTGTACTTTTAAGCTAAAATTTGGTATCTACTCTTGTTTATTTAGCTCCCAATGAAAACTTTATCGTGAGGATAGATTGTTGCCAACTTAAATACTTACGATTTTTAGTTATCATTATGGACTATGATCACTTTATTTATCGAATTCAAAAGATATATATGGCATTGAATGAAAGCTTTTAGTATGAAGGTATTTCTTACTATTAGTTATCGATAAAATCGATTATATTGTTATAGTTTTACCTTTTATTGTTATCATTACAATGAAAGCTAATAATGTATTCGAAGGGATGAAGTGAAGAGCATTTATGTCCTTTAAAGCTTTAGTTTTACCTGATTCTATCGATTTTTCTGGCGTACGTTATCGAAATAATCGAACCGGATACCTGTTACTAGTAGTTATCGATTAAATCGATGACATTATCGTTTTAACCTCTTCACCTTTAACGGAAACAATGAATGCTAATAATGTATTCGAAGCGATAGAGTGAAGAGCGTTTGTTTTTTTGTTTTTGAAGCTGTAGTTTTACCTGATGCTATCGATTGTGCTGGCGTACGTTATCGAAATAATCGAACCGGATAGTTCTGCGACTGTCGCTGGGGGAGGGAGCAGGGGGATCGAATGGAATCGTGTCGGTTGTCCGGGTAACTCACCCAATATTGCCACAACCTCGTCGTCCTGTATCACCTCCAGGCTGCCGGTGACGATGAAGCAAAGGCTATCGATGCTCTCGCCGGTGTGATAGAGCAGATCCCCCGGCGCCGAGTGCGACATCATGAAGTGCATCGCCAGTGCCCGGAGACAACCATCCGAGGCCAGACGAAATGCCGGATGCTCGTTAAATACTTTGCGATTTAGATGAACACATATGTCAGCCTTCATATCTTTCGGACAATAGTTTAGTACCTGCGAATTGTGAACGAGTTGCGAGTGGCGGTTCGATAGGCTTCGATTCGAGGCTAATCGAATCGAAGCGATTGCAATCGAGATTGGGTGATTGAATTATCGGGCTTTTTGGTAAACCTCTTTCTCTATTGGGAACTTGAAAATTGCGGACCACCACGGAGGTTTTCCACCCAGATTGTGTGTGATCCTCTGGGCGGAATTCTTCAGCTCTAGTGGCTAACGGGACACGCACACACACGCACACATACACTAATACTCATACAACATTGATCGAGTGTCAGTGTGTGTGTTGGTTTGTCTGTTTTCCATTGATAGTGGCCATGTTTTTCTGTGACTGTCTGTGTCTGTGTGTATGTGTGTTTATTTTGAGTGCTATTTCCGGTTTTACTGGGAAGTAACACCACAATTGTTTGGAGTTTAAAGGACGGGGATGCAGGGTCTCTTAATTGCGGCACAAACTACAGTCAACGAAATAGTTATAAAGGTCAGTTTAATCGGCTTGGACCGGTTGTAAACTCTGTTTCTGTCTGTGAACCAAACATGGGTGTATAGATATTCTTTCAAATTTTTGGTAGGCGCAAACGACCCCGAGATGGGTTTGGTCTTAGGATCGGGCTAAGAGGTGTTTTTGGGGACTCAAGGGGTCGCTGCGCCGTTTGGTTCAGGTTCATCTAAAGGCATGAATTTGACGGACGCTTTTCGTTTTGGCACGGATCTCGCTCGCGGGCAGACACATGGAGAGAATGGAGAGATAGATCATCGGTTAGCTGAGTTCTGTTAAAGATGGGTTTCGTTAGATGTATAGAGCTTTTTAGGTGATTCCGCACTATTTTCAGTTTTTTTTTTGTCGGTTTCAGTTTCAGTTTCTCAGCCACCCACAGCTTACCTCGGACCCTTCACCTGGGGACCCTGATCTGTGGGTGGGGCTTGACTTTGCTGCTTTTTTATTTCTGTTTTCAGGCGGGAGCTTTGATCTTAGGCTTAGGGATATGCGAGTAGCAGCTTCAAAATAATACGAAAACAAAGCGCAAGAACAGCGACGAAAGTTTTATTGTCGGAGAGTTGAGGAGAGAGAGAGATAGTAGAGGTGTTGTGTGAGGTAGCGAGTGGCGAGTAACGAGTAGTTCGGTGTCTGTAGTAGAGGTACAAGTAAGTGTGGTTGGTTTGGTGTAACTGTGTGTATGTGTCAAGCTGTACTACTAGTGACAAATGACGAGAACTATTTAGTGATAAATAGCTAGCGAATGAGTTTTAGAATAAAATACTCTTCTTAGTAAAATAAAATATACAGAAATAATAAAATGCCGAAAGTAGCACTTCCAAATAATAGTCATTGAAGGTAAGAAAACCCATAGGTAAATAACTAAAACATGTTTTGGTATAATAAAGTATTTAATCACATTTAAGGAACAGACGACTGTAACGAGTAAAGTAATGGTAAAGATATATGTAAAAGTTTAATATTACATAAGTATCAGGTGAGAAGCACAGTTGAGAAGGAATATTCGAAGATGTAAGAACAGTTAATACAGCGTTTGAAGAACAATTGAAAATGTAGTGGCGAGTAGCGAGTAGCGAGTAACAGTAGTTTAATGTATGTATGTGATGTACGTGTGCGTATGCCGAGTGCATTAGAGATAGTAATAGGCTGAAGTGCGCCAAGCTCTATAGAAAGGCCAGCTATGTACAAACGGAACCCAGTTCCAGCGCATTAACTTTATACACAAAAGCGTTATTGAATGAGACACATAGATGGTTAAATGGTTAAACCTTATTCCAGTTGAAACAATGATTCTGGAAGCTAGAAGCGCTGGTTTGGCAAAGAAAAAAGGCTCAAGGCGATTCAGCCTCCCGGGGGATCCTTTTAGGGAACGGTGTCGCATCGAGAACTTACCTTCTCCGTGTCCAGACCCTTGGTCATGGCCCAGGTGGAGACGACATAGTCCATTACTCGCTCGCTGAGAGCCTTCGGCACCTCGTGCAGCTTCATGAACTCGCGCACATTGTTCAGCATGTCGTGGTACTTGGCCGTGGCCGAGGTCATCTGCTGGATAATGGTGGTCACGTGGCCAAAGATCGTGGCGTACAGCAGAGCTATATGGTTGAGGGTTTATAGATAGAGAGAAAGAGAGAGAAAGGTGATGAGACGGACAGATTAAGCGACGGCGGTGCACACAGAGTTGGCGTTCGTAGGTTTGGGGTCTCCATTCAAAGCAATCTTTACACGATCAGCTAGATAACACTTGAGATGTGTGTGTGTGATAGTGCCCAGAGAAGAAATGACTATGATCTATCATTTTAATTTGTTAATCCTAATGAACCAAATCGAACGAAATCAATTGTACAATAAACTATTATACTTAGAGACCAACAAGTTAAAATACTTAGAACTTTTGTCGATATTTTTTCTCTGCATGTATGTGAGGAGTGCTTGTGTGATGTGTGTGTAAAGTAGACAGTTATTGGGTGTGTGTTATCAGTAGTCGCTGATTCTACGCGCTGTGGAAGAAGAGACGCACAGGTGCGCGGCTAGAACAGTAATAAATGCCACAGATTGGACGAGCACACAATTAGACGGAGACAGAGAGATGGTTTATGGGGAAAAGTAGGATGTGAGAGCGTGATGGCGAGTGAGGCGAGCGATATACTGCGCAGGATTAGCTCTTCCTCGGCATTTTGCCTTCGCTTTTCTGGGGAGTGCTGATCATGCGCAGTTTATGAGAGACGCTCTTTTGCTGATTTTGTTCGGCATGAAGTACAGTACGCGTAACAAATAACGAGTTACAGTTATAAAGAGTTACGAGTGACGAGTTATCAAAGAACGAACTATTTTCAACGAGTTATGAACAACGAGTTACTACAAATGAGTAACGAGTCTCGTATAACGAGTTACGGATCATGCGTTACAATTACCGATTTACGAATAACGAGTAACGAGTAAGGAGTAACGAGTTACGATTTACGGACAACGAGTAGAGAGGAATACACAATGCAACTCACACATGGCCACGAATTGTGCAACTAGATGACGACGGAGCAGAAGAAGGGTCGAGAAAGACTTTTAAGACTTGACTCTGGCTGCGATCAATCAATGATTGACGTGGTGAGAATGCTGTGAGTGAGTTGCTCTACTTGGACATGGACAAAATGGACATGGGCTACGGATCGTGATGAGGCTCTACACCAAATTAACTGGAGCGATTTATTAGTTCTAGCGGCGCAAGCGGATGGCCTAGCTTTCAAAATGGTATCGAAATCAAGATCGAGAGATCGGAACCGGAATTCAAAAGCGTGACGCGTGTGCGGGTATATCAAGAAACTTGGACGCGGCAACGGAACGTGTTAAGGACACAGCACCTGCAATGATCATCATGCAGATGGTGAACACCTTCTCGTTGTCTGTCTCCGCGGCGACATTGCCAAAGCCCACCTGTACGAAAAAAGAGAACAATCAAGAATGGTGGTAAATAGAATGGAGAACAGAGAACAGAAACAAGGTATTATTTAGTTTTTGGTTAGAGAAGATTACGATTACGATTGAAGATCACCCACCGAGGTCATGCAGGTCATGGTGAAATATAGGGCCGTCACGTACATGCTCTTCCGTGACGGCCCATTAACCAATTCCGGACCGGTGTCATTGCTCCATATATACGAGTACGGCGATTGGGTGACGTTCGCCAGCTTCCACAGCCAGCTGTATTGGATCTGAAATGGGATCACAAGGGATTAGCAATGAAAAAGTGGAGATTAGGTGAGTTATTTGTGAGTGAAATGTGAGTATCGGCCCCTAGCTTACCCCATTATCCGCATCGCTGCGACCGATCGAGTACCAGATGCAGGCCAGCCAGTGGGCCACCAGCATGTAGAAGCAGAGCAGCAGGATCAGCATGGCCGCCCCGTACTCCAGGTAGCGGTCCAGTTTCCGCACCACCCTCCCCAGCCGCAGCAGGCGGACGACCTTGAGGGCACTGAACAGCGAACCGATGCCGTCCTCGTCGCGATCGAACGCATTGAACACGTCGTACGGCAGGCAGCTGAGCAGGTCGATGATGAACCACGACTTTAGATAGTTCATCCGTATGACCTTCGGGTCGCTGACCACCTCACCGCCAGGACCCACGAACGTTGTATGGAAGTTTAAAACTATGGAAGAAAGGTGGCTTGTAGATATAGATAGAAAAGTATATGATATACTTGCTCACTTACCAATATCTATAAAGAATATAACATCGACTATGGAATCGACCACGAGCAGGGAAACATCCTCTGAGGTTTTATTTTTAAACGCTACATTGTATGGCACCTAAAGAAGAGAAAGATTATTATTATAATATTGAATAATATTGGAAATTATGATATTGCAAGTTTCACGATCTTAATAGAAACGAAAAAAGATACGGCAACAGGGCGTATGAGTAATAAAATAACTATATTACGTATACGACCCTTAATGCGAATTAAAAATAATTTAATTGAGATTTTATGTTAATTAAATTTAATTATTAACCAAAATAAGAAAATTTTATAAATTTAAGGGAAAAATAATAAATAAACATTCCAAATGGAAACTCTATGTTTATTTTTTTGGAGATATGTGAAACGAATGATCTGTCAGTCCGCGAGTTCCCATGTGTGGCTCCCGTTTCCATCGCCTAAGCAACAGTTGATATTGCCACTCCCCCAATTTGCACCGCTGTCTTAACTGTTGCCCCAAGTGGCAGTTACAAGCCTCTTAACGTGGCTCGTCTTGGCCTGGTCGGAGGTTGGATTACAAGCCACGAATGCCGCCGCTTATGTCCTGTCAAGCTCTGTATCCCCTCACCCCGTCCCCTCCATTCTCATGCGCCGACTGAGCATATTAATTTAAGCACATAAAACATAAGCCGCCCGCTTTGAGGCAGCAGCAGCAGGAGGAGGAGGAGTGGAATGCGGACGATGATGATGATGATGAGGTGGAAGGACTCGCCGTCTGAGCAGCCACTTGGTCATGTAAATGTGTGCACTTGTCTGTCTTCCTGTCCCAGCATCTCGGCCTCCTCGCCGGCTTTGTCTGGCTGGGAAGCAACATTAATGTCTGACAGAGGGTCGTTATCTGAACTCTTCACTTGAGCTCGAGCCCCTTCCGATCCGATTCGAGGGTATTTGCCCAATTAGAGGCCTTGCACACACATTGCAAACACACCTGTGGCCCGAATGAGGGAATCTAATGTGATAGTAGTTCTCAATTTGGTGTTGGTTACTATTATTACTATCTTTTGTGACTAGATCTTGAAAAAATATCGAAAGTTTGCTATTTATCGATATTTAATTTTATATAAATATAAAAACGGCGAACTGTTTTGAGTAGATAACAACCTTATTATTAATATCAGTGCACTCTCCGGCTGATTTGGGAAATTTAAAAATTTTTCAAATTTTCCATTTTTTTTGTAAGGGGTTGTATCACATTTTTTTGGAAAAAAATTCAAAAAAATAAAATTTTTTTCTGGAAATGCCAAGTTTTAGAGAATTTAACTACGAGTTCAGGAAGGTATGCCATTCCATATTTGGACAATTAGTTCAATTTTTATAGCAAAAATACTGACTTTTTTTTTGGCGGAAAATGAAGATTTCGATTTTTGGCCAAAATCTGATTTTTCGTAAAATTTGTTTTTGATCTAATTTTTGCAAAAATGCTCCGATATTAAAACGGCGAACTGTTTTGAGCAGATAACAACCTGATTATTAATATAAGTGCACTCTCCGCCTGATTTGAGAAATTTAAAAATTTTTCAAATTTTCGATTTTTTTGTAAGGGGTTGTATTACAATTTTTTGAAAAAAAATTCAAAAAAATATTTTTTTTTCTCGAAATGCCAAGTTTTAGAGAATTTAACTACGAGTTCAGGAAGGTATGCCATTCCTTATTTGGACAATTAGTTCAATGTTTATAGCAAAAATACTGACTTTTTTTTTTGGCGGAAAATGAAGATTTCGATTTTTGGCCAAAATCTGATTTTTCGTAAAATTAGTTTTTGCTCTAATTTTTGCAAAAATGCTCCGATATTAAAACGGCGAACTGTTTTGAGCAGATAACAACCTGATTATTAATATTAGTAAACTCTCCGGCTGATTTGGGAAATTTAAAAATTTTTCAAATTTTCGATTTTTTTATAAGGGGTTGTATCACAATTTTTTGAAAAAAATTTCAAAAAAATAAATTTTTTTTCTGGAAATGCCAAGTTTTAGAGAATTTAACTACGAGTTCAGGAAGGTATGCCATTCCTTATTTGGACAATTAGTTCAATTTTTATAGCAAAAATACTGACTTTTTTGGTGAAGATTTTGATGTTTGGCCAAAATCTGATTTTAATTTAAATATAATTTATATAGCTTAAAATTTATATTTAGCATCACTAATAGTTGTCATTTCAAAGCTAATATGTAATAAAAAATGTTTAAACATTGGTTGGTAACTTTAACTCTAACTTAACTTTCACTCTTCTGTGTCTGCAAAATACCTTGGCCACCTGGTTAAAATATCACTTAACTTTTCGGCTTTTTGTGTGTGCGTGTGCAATTTGAATCTGGTGCAGTCACAGACAAAGTTTTGATTTGTCGCTGGCTCTACATTTATCTCAAAGTTGCGACAGCCGCAATCCCGAGCAACAAACAAACAGGGAAGCAAGATATAGAAACAACTAATACCGCAAAATGTCATTAAACAATAAGGAAACGAAAAGTGTGTGTGCAACATGGAAACCGAAACAAGAGCGCAACAAGGAATTGCAACTTTCTTTCAGCTTTCAGATACATAGTATTTTTGATAAGGGTACACAGTACACCCTAAACATATATATGTATATAGGATATGCAGAACCAAGAATCCACACGTGTGCGGATGCCAAGTCATGCTGAGCGCAATTTAAGCGAAAATGTTAACATCTTGTTGACGGAAATAGACACAATTCGAGCAGACAGACGACATCGGCTTATGAAAAGGCATCGCAAGCGGCTTTGTGGCAATCTGAATGTGCATGTGGATGTGGATCCCCCTGATAATCCCATTCCTGGAAAACCCTTACCCACCTGTCCCCAAAAAAAACCAAAACCAAGTCATAAAACATTTCACAATCGTTGTTAGACAGCATGTTTTTTGCAGGTGAACAAAATCTGGAGCAGCAGTGAATGGGCTTATCAATGCGAATACGTTAAAATGTTACTTGAATAACAGAAATATGAATATAAATTGGGATAGGACCCCGAGGATGTGAAATGGAAAACAACAAAATTATGAATAATGATGAGAGTATGTGAAGATTCAATTCAAATTTAATGTTTTCATATTATGTAAACAGGTTGGAAAACTGAATAGGTAACTTTGAAGGATATTTATTATAATGATATAATAACTTAAACAATTTACAAAACTGTATAAAATTATGTTTGGGTAAAAAGAAAGCACTCTTTTGTATTGCATTCAATGAATTCAGGGATTTGAAATATATTGTTGCATACTTTTAGACACTTTTATAGGCGAATTGAAAACCCCTTGATTAAAATAAATGGCAAATGCATCTTACAGGTTGGAAAACTAATTATTTTACTTAGAAGAAATTTTATTATAATGATATAAAAACTTAAATAATTTACAAAACTGAATAAAAGTATGCATGGATAAAAGGAAATAACTGTTTTGTTACTTATTCATAGGACTTATGGATGCGAAATAAATTGTTGCATACTTTTAGGCACTTTCATAGGCGAATTGAAAACGCCTTGATTAAAATAACCCCCGGGAAAATTCGTATCACTCACCATGATGGCTGTATAAAATGTTAAACACAATATCACCCAGTCCCAAATTGCTTTAAATGCACAATAATGCAGGAGTATGTGTGGCGGCGTTTTGGGGGCTTCCTGTCGGTACTGTGGCATAATATCCGCGCTCAGCGACATCATCTGATAAAAGTATATGTATTATATGGTATATAACTATAGATAGATAGATAGATCGAGACTCACATGCGCCAGGTTGGACTGCTTCGTGGGATCCTTCAGCGTGGGCAGATGGGCGCTGAACTGGCGACTTCGGGTCACCGATCTTGCCAATTTGGCGAACTTCGAGAGACCTAAAACTGGCAAAAATAGATTAACCGCTACGAGATGGGAACACGCACACAAACACCGATGAAACAGTGCATCGTTAGACAGTATACAATATATAGTAAACCAGTAAACAGTATCCATCGTGGATAAAAGTATAATAAACACAAAGGAGTCACAGATATGAGTGGCATTTAGTATACGAATACATAGTGTTGGCACATCGAATTGGGTTTGGTTTTGGTTTTTGGTTCGGTTTGTTTTGTTTGTTTGGGGTTTCGTTTTGTTGGTTTTCAATTTGTTCAAGCGTATTTACAGGTGGGTGTGATTGTGGGTGCAGTTGTGATTGTGTGTGTGTGTAGACATGGAAAGAGAGAGCAGATAAGTAGAGTAGTAAGGCGGAAGGAGACGGAGACATACGAGGGTGCAGAGAATGTGTGCATGGAACACGACTGCCACAACTGATTTTAAATCCTATACGAAAATCTATTGTATTTTTTATAGATTCTTTGGATCCTTGCAAAATAAATCTCTAAATCACAATTATTCACCTAAATCATAAATACATTATCATTTTAAAAATAATATATTAAATTACAAAAATCTATTGTATCTTTAATAGATTTTTTTGCAAAAAAATAGACTTAATAAATCCTTTCAAAATAAATGTCTTATATAATAAATATTCATCTAAATCATAAAATAAATTATTCTTTTAAAAGTAAGGTATTAGATTAAAAAAATCTATTGTATTTTTAATAGATATTTTGGCATGATTTTTTTTGTATAAATTGTATCTTTGGGATAAAAATCTATTATATTACTTGTTGAAGGTCACAACTATTTACTTAAATCATAGAAAAAAATTACCATTCTATAAATAAGTAATAATTTAAGTTAAAATTTTAAATTCATAATTTTTTATATTTAATATTTTTTTTTAATATTTTGGGGACATTTAATAAAAAGTATTACGATTATCTTAAAGTAAATTGCAAATCGTATTATCAAATTAAATTTTAGATATTTCTTTAGATGAATTTTAAATATTTCTAGGTACCTTTAAACATAATATTTAAAATGTTTATTGGTTAAATAAATTGTATTAATTTTTTTCCAAGTAAAAACCAAAGAAAATAAAAATTCTCAGCCGGCAATCGTGGTCCATGGTCCATAGTTATTAATAAAGTATAGCTCTGTATGTCACTTACCTCCCTTGGTGTCCTCGCTGTCGATGGGCTGCTTGAGGGCCGTGATGTCCCGGAAGGTCAGCAGGAAGAGCACCACCAGGTCGCGTTCGTTGCGGATGGGGGCGACCTGTAGCAGCAGCCATAGCGGGGTTTCTGCGGGAAGCGCGCCGGAATTAATAACAATTATAGGTAAGTGCGGCCCCGATGGAGCCCGGGTGATAACGGGGGAATGCCAGTTCAGTCATACGGATAGATAATCCCATTCTCATTCGCATTCTCATTTGCATTCGAGTCACGAGCAGACAGAGAGGGAAAACAGCGGGGCACAGACATTTCATTGGATTGCAATTATTGATATGGAACGCTGGATAATGGAGGCCAAATTCTGAATGCCCGTTGCTCGATGCTCTATCTGCATCCAGACAATGGCCGGCATGTAAATCCCCGCCCAGCATACAGTGCGCTCCAAGTGTGTGCAACAGCTGAACAGCTGTTTACTCATTGTCCGCCCGCCTGAATAATTCAGTGAGTACAGCGATTGTCAGAGCAATCGATGGGTTTGGTTTGCCAATGCAAATTTACGCATTAAAGTCACACATTAAATGGGTAATGCGGTGGTCATTGGTCCCCAGAGACTTTTTGGGGGAACAGTAAGGTTTATATTCAAGTTGTGAGAATATTTAATAACTATATTATTTTATGGGGTCTATAAAAGTAGGATATTAAATATTACCTGCCTACATATTCTTTAAATATTATAAATATAAATATTATAAAAACGGAACCTAAAAAAGGTAACAGTAAGGTTCACATTCAAGTTCTAGGAATATATTAATTCACTATATTATTTTATAGGGCCTATAAGAGAATCAAAATAAATAATACCTGCCTATATAGTCTTTGGGAAATAAAATAAACTATTATAACTAATATTTTAGTTAATCAATTAATCATTATACATTCATTAAAGATTTAGGAATAATAAATCCCTATATTATTTTATTGGGTCTATAAGAGTATAATATTGAATAATATATACAATATATTATAAATATTATATTCAAGTTCTAGAATTAATAGATCTGTAATAATATTTTTTAAGGTCTATAAGAGTACGTTTTGAATAATACCCGCCCACAATACTCTTTGCATAATCGAATAAAATATTATAAACAACGAAAAAAACGTAACTAAAGTCAGTAAGTTAGTTTTAACTGCCTGGAACTCTTTTATTTTCCACACACGTACTGCTAACGACCGTAATTCCCGTAATGGCCGTTCAATTTTGCACGGCACAAGGACTTCTTCCCTCTTCCGTTCCGATTGTTTACGCAAATGAATATGTGATGGCATTCGTATTTGTATTTGCATTTGATGGCATAATTATTCACTAATTGCGAGCACAATTTGCTACTTCCGCTTCCGTTGAATGTTTATGTGCGGTCATTGTTTCAGTCTCTGTATCTCTATTTCTATTTCTATTCCGGGATTGATGGCAACTGACTGGATTAATTGGCTATGCGGGGCTCCATATGCTATGCTATACAAGGGGTACAGTGAAAATTTTCCGAAAACAAAATTCGATATGAAATAGGGTCAATTCTACCTTATTTCAGATCAATAAGTGTCGAATTATTGAATCAATTATTCTTTTTTAAAATAACAAATTTAGTATTTTTGAAAAGAATACTGAAAGTTAAGATAAAAAGAATCATTATTCATATCAAAATGATATGAATACCTTGGTATTTAAAAATTGTAAAGTTAACCATCATATTGATATGTGATCTGATCATTTGTTATTTTTTTCTCTGTGTATATATATATATAGTGATATATCCCATCGCCAGGGGACACCTGTCAGTGCTCGATTTGCCGCAGATTCTTTCTCCTTGGCCCCAATCCTTATTGCATCGAATTGAAGCAAATATTTTCAATTTCAATCTCATTTGTGCTCCGTTCCGCGATGAAAGTGCGCTGCCAGATGCTGCACTTTCTCATATTGCAATTGATTTATGCCTATTTAATGCCGCACCCCCCCTCTCATTCATCTCCTTGATTTGCTGACCGCACATGCAACAGGATGTGTGGCTTTATTGCTGCGGGCAGCCTGCCAAGACACGAATTGAGTTCGATTTCGAATTCCGGCGCGATATGAAGGGGAAACCCCGCAATTTTCCACGAAAAAATACCTTGGGTTTGTGCCTTGCCAAACTGCGAGAGGGCGCAGCCACACTGCAAATCTGAAATTTAATACTCGGAGGCGTTAATTCATGAGCTCACGGCACACGAACAACTGGCAATACTCGCTGGGGAGCTGGGAAAGCCGGGAAACCGGGAAGCTGAGAGGCTGCGAAGCTATGGAGCGACTCGATTCCACTTGATTTGGCCGGGATTGGATGGATGTGGCTCTACTACTACTACAGGTGTCTGCGTGGCCAGCTGCCAGCTTGATTGATGGGCGCCACTCAAAAGTGCCGGCGGGCTGCCATCGCAGCCCCAATTTGTTGCCACCACGGGGTGGTGGGTGCAGGTGGTGGCGGTGCCAGGAAAATGCGGGGAAAATGGAAAATTGGAGGGGGGGGGGGGGCTAAAGGGGAACACAGCTTGGGAATGAATTATGAACGATTCGGGTTCGGATTCCGGAGTCAGAAACTCACGAAATGAACAATTTGCAATGGGCACAGCTCGAGCATAAAGCCAAATAGCCTACAGTGTCGGTTAATAGAATCATTTGGCTACCTGAATAAATAGAATTAATATAAATCTCAAAGTGGTTTATCACTTTAAAGATTACGAAAATAAAGCATGTTAAAGCATTTATAGGGTTTTTTTCATTAGGTACCTATTATTATAATATTTTCATAGATTTTTTTTAAAATATATTTTTGTTCTTTTTACTAAAGAAATAATTATTATTTTTAATACATTATTTTTATCGATTTAATCCTTTATTTATATATTATAGAAGTTTTCAATGAAAAATCTGTAATAATAATTGTTATTTTTAATGTATTTTTTTTATATAATAGGTGATTTTTTATATATATTTAGTAGTTTTCAATAGTAAAACTCAAATGATAATTATTATTTTTAATTAAATGTTTTTTGTTTGATATAATACTATTTTTAAAATTATGTATAAGTTTTCAGTGAAGAAATAATTATTATTATTTTCAATAAAATATTTACTTTTAATAGATCATTTTTTTTTTGTATACAATACTTTTCATTACTTATGTAGAAGTGTTCATTGAAGAAATATAGTAGCTTTTAATAAAAAAATCTAATGGCATTTATTTTTTAAATTAAATATTTATATTTAATATAATATTTTTAATATTATATATTATATTTTTTAAACTTATAGTAGTTTTCAATTCTAATGATGGGATACATTATGTATTTAAATTATTTTTTAAACATTCTTATTTCTACCACAATAGTACCTTTTTGGAAAGTGGCTAAAGGACCAATGCGAAGCGGTATGACTTTGATTTGGGTCTAGAATCTAGCTGGTCAGTTACCATTAGGCACAGGCGATTAGGCACACGGTGGATAAGGAAAGGGGGGGTCGACGCAGGTCGAAGGTCATTTCAGGGGCATAGGCATAATATACTCACTGTTTTTCTTGTAGAGCAAAATCTCGAACTGATCCTGCTGCTGGTTCTCCAGCGTGTATTCCAGCCGTCCCACCGTCTCCTTGTCTGTCAGCTCGCCATACATGAAGCCGCATCTGCAGGATGGCCAAGGATGTGGATGTGTGTAGATGCCAGGATATGCCAGAAAGATAGAAAGAGACGCGGAGAGAGCAGACGAGGTATTATTCTTGGTTAGCTTTACATCGGTTGCATGCCGCACACTCATATAGAACGAACAAACACACACACACACATGGACACCGAGGCAAACACATGCAGGCGGAAAATGGAAAATGGGAAAACAGAAAGCGTTCCAATTCGAGGAAAACATGCCGAACAAAACAAGATTGATGCACCTGGGGGGCCCACCGGTTGGAAAATACGGCAGAAAGTATTAAGCAAATATCAATTTAATGCACCGCTGCTCAACCGATGAACCGCTCTCCCCCCGTTTCCTTGGGGGCGCGGGTCAACACATTATATATTATATTAGGTCAAGGAGTTCTATAGAACTGTCTGCAAAAACGAACGCCCCCCTCCCCTAGGGAAAATGTCAAATATTTATATTGTTTTTAGTTCGCTATTGATTCGGTTCTATGGGAAAAAAGAGTACCAATATTCCTAGTAAAAGAAAAGTAATTGTTTAATATAATATTAAATATTAATTTATATTATATAGATCCAAAATGTTTCTCTCAGTGCTGCCTGCTTGTGTGGAAATCAAAAACCAAATTCCGTAATTTGATATTCCCAACATGCGAACGAAGGTTGTGCGTGAAAAACTCTCGCCTTTCCCTAGGAAAAGTTCGGGAAAAACTATGAGCTCCGGGGGGCTTTCCTTATGCACACAGTTTTCGGTTACTTTTGCTGTTAAATGTATTGTTTTTCGTTCATTTCCCATCGAGAACTAAATAATTAATGATCGAGTTTCTGGGTTAAAAGGGGGCTAAACTTTTCGGTATTATACATCATATATATTTACTTGGAGAAGTCAGCTGGAAATCGGGACAAGGGAACCACTTGCAGTGTCGCACAAAAAGTGTTGCATACTTTTAGGCCAGGCGCGATGACGTCAGCAGCGAAACGAAGGGAAAACGAGAACACGACCGAAGGAAAAGTGGGTGAAGTGGGAGGGGAGGGGGAGGGGGAGGAGCAGTAGTTAATTTCTGTTGTTTTGCTTTATTCGTGCCCCGAACAAAAGTTCAACAAACTATGCTCCACCGAATCGGCGACGTCACGGGTCGCATTTGTGTCTGTGTGAGTGTGTGAACACAAAACACACTCACACACACAGAGGCAAAAAACGAAATTGGGTTACAAAGCAAACAAAAAACAGGTCCTGGATTCGGGGATATAGATATGGATACGGATGCACAAAGTGTTTATGTGCTCATGGATGGAGCACGGTAAAAGCTCTCGACGAGCACTCGAAATTCTATTATTTTCTAGGGGCTTCCAAGGAAAAGCACTCTAAGAAAATCCTTCATTCAAGCCAATATGTTTTAGATCAGTACTTTATAAAGATTGCAGAACACTTTTAATAGATTTTATTTGTACCGGATTTTTTAAGAATAATAATAACTAATTATTCTTTAAAGTTGCTCTTGAAGTTATTAAGTCTATTAGATATAGGTCCATAATTATATAATCCAGCTCTCACAGAGAAATGGCTCACCTAGTCGTATACGTAATATTACAAACTTTCTCATTTTGCTCTATCTTTTGCAAAAGTGGTCCAACATTAAAACGGCGAACTGTTCTGAGCAGATAACAACCTGATTAATAATATTAGTGCACTTTCCGGCTGATTTGGAAAATTTAAAAAATTTTCATTTTTTCGATTTTTTTGTAAACATTACAATTTTTTGGAAAAAATTTGAAAAAAATATTTTTTTTTCTGGAAACGCCAAGTTTTAGAGAATTTAACTACGAGTTCAGGAAGGTATCCCATTCCATATTCGGACAATTGTTGCCATTATTATGGCCAAAAACTGACTTTTTATTGACGGAAAATGATGATTTAGATTTTTGACCAAAATCTAAATTTTTGTAAAATTTGTTTTTGCTATTACTTTTGCAAAAATGGTCCCACATTAAAAAGGCGAACTGTTCAGAGCAGATAACAACCTTATTATTAATATAAGTAAACTTCCCAGCTGATTTACAAAATTTTATTTTTCTTTAAATATTTTTAAAATTTAAAATTTAATTTAATTTAATTTTTTTTTGAAAATTTTTAAAAACGAATATTTAAATATGAGTTACGAGCACAACGAGGTGTATCATTCCAGTTTTGGATTATTATTCCCCTTGTTTTGCCCAAAATACTGCATTTTTTTGCGAAAATTGTGAAAAAGTGGAAAAGTTTTTTGTTTTGGTGGTTTGAGTGCCAGACCTAAGGAACCTGTGCTGTTTGGGGATTTGCGCTGCACCAAAAGAAATTGCATTGGAGCAAATGTCGAGTGAAAATCAAACGTTTCCTTGGCTTTTTTGCATTTTCTCTTCCTCCTTTTTTTAGCTGGTCAATGTTTTCTTGTTGCCTTTGGCCGTCATTCCTCTTGTTTCTTTTTTATGCTTTTTTTTTTGGTTTTTTGGTTCACACGCGACCAGAAAAACAGAAACAAACAAAGGAGAAGGACAACAACAAAAGTGGGTCGCAGCAGCAACAACAAAGCGTTTGATTGAGCAGTGGAGAAAGAGGGAGGGATGGACCCAGAAAGAGAAAAAGAGACAGAGATAGCATACATGCTGGCAGAAGAAGAGGATGGCATATCGCTAGCTAAACGGCAGATTGGCATTAAAAACTTGTACTTTTTTCGTGGTACCTGGGGAATTTCGTCGCTGATGCTGCAGGTGAGTTTTCCGAACCGTATCCCTATTCTTTTTAGGGCTGCTTTTTTGGCCTGCAAATTACAGGCAATTCTCGGGAGAATCATTGGATACGCTGGCCTCTGGGCCGCCGCTTGTTGATTTATGAGGCTGGCAGGGGGGGATAGAAAGAGATAGCCAGCGAGTGAGAGTGATGTAAGACAGGGACAGGAATAAGAGGGGGGATTCGAAAAAATTTCAGAAAAATAGGGTGAGGGACCGAGTTCACGACCATCGAAGGTCCTAGCCGAATTAAGGCAAACAAATGCAGTTAACGCTTCTGCAGAAGCTATCGCCCTCTCTCTTTCACTCACTCTACACCTTTCTCTCTCCCATACGGCCATCACATCAATTCACCAAAGGTTTGCATAGAAAATTTGTTTGGTCAGGACCACCGGCAGGCAATTTGCAACAGTGTAACGGGAAATGGAAGCGCAAAACGGTTGGCACAAAAGAAAAACTGGTTAGCAGGCAAAAATAGGCCAATTTCCCGCGGAAAAATTTAACCAACTTCCCAATGGGGGATTCATCTGCTTTAACCTTTTCGGGGCACTTATCCTCGCGGTATGCCGATGTGAATACTCATTATGTGCGTTAGAGATGCCTGCTTGGTATAATTAATTTTTTAATTTTATCTAGTGAATCTAAATGGGATTTAATAATGGCTAGAATAATTATACGAATTTGCCGTGATTTTCCGTTTAGTCCCTATGACCATAGTTTAGCTCTGAAAACTCATTGCAATAAAAATATACTAGATCTAGTATAAAATTTTGGTATTTAAATGATACTAAATAATATAATATCTGAACTCTGCAGTATTTATTTCATACTAAATATATATTATAATACTTACATTGTTAATATTGGTATTATTCAATACCAAACTTTTATAAAAAAATATACTAGATCTAGTATTAAAGTTTCGTATTGAATTAATACTAAATAATATAATAACTGAACTCTGAAGTATTCTGTTATACTAAATATTGTAAAGTTTATATTTTGAATGTAAGTTGTATAACAAAGGTATTAATGTTATACTAATACTGTGAAGATATTTTTTAATTGAATATACGTAAAGATTAGTTTCTATGATTTTTTTTTTCGGTGTAGCCTTAAGTTTTTATTTTTGATTTCTGTAATTCCCATGATGATATTCTTTTAATGACTAAACGTTTTTTTCCTATTTTTTATATTTTTTAATATTTTAAAAATTGTTTTTACATAAAAGTGTGAAAAAATTGGGCTTGTTTATTGTTTCTACGATCGCATCTCTAGCATATTTTCCCCTTATGCGCCGCATACTTTGTGGCATTTTCCTTTCATTAAGCAAGATGGAAAAACGGGAAAAGCCTTCCTGTCCATTTGCATTAAGTTCGCTGAGCAGCAAAGTGCATTAAGTTCGACAATGGTTTTTAAATGGCCGGCAAAAAAGCGAAATAAACGCAAATTAATTGAAAAAACTACAAGCGGAGCAAAAAAAAAAGCTGGAACAATAAATGAACTTCACATTCAATGGCCGGTGTAAGCAGCTGCGGATAAGCCGTTAAGCAGATAAACACGGTGGAAAATGGTGGAAAATCCGGAGGGGGAGAGGGGGGGGGGGGGGACTTTTCAGGTGCGTAAAACAAGCTGTTAATGGTTGGTGGGAAGGGAGGGGGAGAAAGAGGGGCTAGAAATCTCCTGCAATCTCGGGCAATCCTCTTAGCTGTCAAGGCTCCCAAAGGGAAATGTCCAAAGTCTCCGCCCCGTCTGTCTGCCACCCCCCCCCCCCTCCTCTTTTCCCATTTCCACCTGCATCACCTGTGCAGCTTACAGTTTGAGCAGCACTGCTACAAAGCTAATATTTGCCTAAGAAATGAGCATGCAACTTTAACGTGGTTAAAAAGTCAAACTTAAGAAAGTGAAAGTGAAAGTGATGATGGAGAACACAGAGATAGGTGCTAAAAAGGGGGAGAAGAAAGTGGGTTGTCTAAAACTATTTAATAAAGGGGAATATCACAGTAAATCATGGCTGTAAAAACTCAATATAAATAAAAATAAAATAAAAAAAATATATTAAAAGTACAAACTTTAAAAAATCTTAACTCAACCAAACGAAATAAATACGTTCTTAGCGGAGTTGGATAAGCCTATTTAATAAAGGGGATATCACAAAACCCCTTGCCTGTAAAATCTTTAAAATAATAAAAAAAAAATAAAAAATAAAAAAAACAAGTTCTGACATAAATATATCTTAACTCAACCCAAAAACATAAATATTAAATATTAGGTATAAGCATACACCTTCCATTTCATTGTGCATACAAAAAAGGAAAAAAAATATATATACCACAACATCGATGGTAATAAATCAAGATCTTGCCGGGTTTATCGGCAAGTAAGGCCACGACATCAAGGACACCAATAAATATACATATATGTTAATAATCGCTGGGGATTAACAATTAAAGCGGCATTTAAATAACACAGAGAACACCGACAACAGCGAGAAGAGAGCGAAAGTAGTTGGAGTGAGAATAAATCGGCAATACGTACACATACCTGCACGACTTCTGCATGACCTCGGCCCGGTTGTAGCCGCTGATCTTGCAGAAGGACTCATTGCAGTAGACGATCGGGAAATCGACGATTTGTGCGTTGGCCAAAAGAAACGAGCTGTCCGCTGGAAAAATCCAAGGCAAATTTCAAAGGTTAAAATATAATTTATATGGTATTTAATCATAAATATATTATATCATTTATTATAATAAATATTATTATTTTCTTTATATTTTAATATTTATTACTAGCCTAATTTATAACCCAGTAACCTTTCATATCGTGAGAAATCACCACTCTTCACAAATTTATTTCGCCTTAAAGGAACTTACATTTTTAAACGAAACCTTCTCAGTTACCTTTTACATTTCACAATTTCCCCGGAAAATAGCCAACGACAAATTTGTCGCTGTCAGTCAGGCAGTAAGTCAGTCAGTCTATTGGGCTTTTTGGCGTGGAAGTTTATCAAAATATTTGAGCGTAATTGGAACATTTCAAATGTTGTCATTCATAATCAAAATCGTTTTATTGACTGCCGCCGCCACCCACTCACTTTGGGGGAATTAGTCTAGTCAGTTGTCAGAGATGGAAGAGTTCTGTTGAAAAATGTGCATGGGGCTCAGTGTACCAATATTGGTTGTACCTATAAGGTACCAAATACCATTATCCATTTATAAGAAAAATCGAAAAAGAGAATTCTTCAGAACATCAACATTTATTCTAGTAAACGCGTTAAAAAAATGTTAGGAATCAAAATCATAAAGCTGCCTAAAAAATATATCATTTAAAAATTTACATCATAATTTTAATGTTAAAAATAAAACTTCATATTAAAAAAAAAGATTTATAAAATATATCAAAAGTTGTTGAACATTTTCAACTTATTTTCTTAACAATATTAAACTAATGATAATAAATTTCAGAATTTCCTTTGTAAGTTAAGAGGTATTGAGTGAGTGTATGATATAGGTCCCTTACAAACGAGTACCTAGTGATATAGTCAGATAATTCCCATCACTTTCGGTCGGCAGGTCGACTAATGGCGGTTGTTATTGCTGAATTTGTTGGAGGCAGTGCGATTGCGAGTTCGAATTCGAGTCCTCAGGTATGTAAGCAGGTAACATGTGTAAACCACGCGCTGGCATCGCATGGCAGGGACATAGACACGGACATGGATACGCAGACAAACGGACAGGGAGACATACGGACAGCAATACGGACAGGGACACGGACACGGACATGGTATCGTACGGGTAACGGGTAGTGGGTAACTGGTAACTGGCATCGACCTGCAGGGGATTTCTCCTGCTTCGCCCATCCCCAGCGCCCTTTGCTTTGCCATTAGGTCTGACTGGTTGTTTTACTATTTATTTGCTGTTTGCCATTTGGCTTGTTTTCTCTTGTCTCTTTTTTTTCGTATACATTCCTATTACTTTCGGGTGATTTTATTAGTGGCGATTGAGATGCTCTCGACTGGGGGATTCCCCGAAAGGCAAGTTCCAAGAACCAGTTCAAATTGAGGTTAGGTTGAAAAGGTTAGGTTGAGGTTAGGTTGAAAATACTTTTTTGTTGCAATAAATGCAGAAATTAAGTCATGTTCTTAAATTAATGATCTAAAATGCCTAAAGTTTGTAAATAATATAAAAAGTTATATATATACATATATGTAACTCTCAAAAAAAAGTACATTTCTGATATTAATGTAAGAAATAAAATATTTTAAGTTTTTAAAATTAAAAATTTGTAAACTTACTAAATGTAGAACCCAAAAAAATCTTTTATAAATTTCTGATTTTAATGTACGAATTAAATTATTTGTAAATTTGCAAAAATTGTTTTTTTTTTAGTTTTGTAATTTTTTTTTAATATTTATCAAGTGAATAACCAGGGAACTGTTAAATACGTGAGAATAAAAATTGATTAAATCCGGAAATAACTCGCAACAGATTCGGTTCACCTGGTCCACACACCTGGAGGAAAGCGGAAAAGGAAAGGGGCGCGAGTGGAAATCAGTTGCTGTTACTTTTTATTGACATTATGGTGGAAAGTCAGTGGGGGAGGGGAGTGGGTTATGGCGAAATGGTAATGGTAATACCGGTGGAGGCGCCTCACCAGCTGGCAAATGCAAATGCGGCAGGCACGCCATTCCTGGCCGAAGTTGCATGTCGCAGGTGGCAGACGACGGGAGCGGGGGAAATCCAAGGGGAAAAACGGGCGAAGAAGCAATGGAGAGGCGAGGAAAAATCGGTTGGAAAAGCGGGAGAAAAGCACATTGACATGGACATGGCCAAGCCAATGAATATGTATAAAAATATTCGCATGCGATGGCTCGATGGCTGCTGCTGCTGTTGCTGTTGGAAAATGGGAAATGCATATTTATGTGATACACACACACACTCACACACATGAAGCGCTTTTTACGACTGCAACAAGGACATCATCAACAAGAACAACAACAACAACAACGCTTGCTACTTTGTAGTGTCAACAGTTGCCGTGACTGAAACAAAAATAAAAAAAATGGAAAAAAGAAAAATACTGCAAGTGGTGGGCGGTACTACACCGAAAAAAATACCCTAGTTTATCTGAAAACTCTTAAAACTTCTTGTACTAAAAATATTTTAGATCCAGTTTAAAAGAGTGGTATTAATTTAATACTAAATATATTATACTAAATATACTATATTTATAGTATATGAAATATATTATACCAAATTCCATACCAAAAGTTAAATTCTAACACTTCTGAGGGCATTAATGTAATAGTCATCTTAATAATATATTTTTAAAACTTAGAATTAATGTACGAATAGTTTACTTTCTATGATACATTTTTTCAGTGCATGTGTGGGTGGTGGGGGCGTGGTCGCAACGGGTATCTCGTTACGCTCTGCATTTGACTGTTGGTAGTTGGCAAAAATTGGTGGCACAGGACCAGCCTCAACGTTTAAGAGCCAACATTTGGTGGGACCGGAACCCACGCTCGCAACTGAAATTGGCCAAAACTCTAACTTAATTACCCAAAAATGTTTAAATTGTGTCTCGAGTAAAAACCACAATTTATAACTTTTCGTGTGGCCGACAAAAAAGGCTAGAGGCTTTTGCAAAATATTATGTATGCGATGGAGAGCACATACATACATATTTATTATGATTAAAAACAACAAATTATAACTTTTACGGGGGCGGTAAGAATATTATTACCCATACGACACGTTATCCAGGTCAATGTTTTCGCAAGCAGAACTCTATCTCAGATTATATGTAGTTATTATGATCTCTATTTTTTTGGGACAAAACTTGAAGCTACCAATGAAAATTAATGGAAAATAAATTGGTTAAAAGAAAATCCAAAAAAAAACTGGTAATTTGGGTCTGAATTTTGTGAAATATTTTATTTTTTAGTTCAACTCTGTTTATGAGCTTAATAATCAATCAAAAATAATTTTTAGAAATGTTTTTATTTATTTGTTGATTTATTTTAAAATATACATTAATCTCAGAATTTCTCAAAACAATATAGCGAAAATTTTTAAAACTGAATATATATAAGTTAAGGCTGAGTGCTATGTGTTATCCCTATTAAGATATTATTTTTAAGACACCTGAGATCCACTCTACTATTTCCAAAATCCTATGAATCTCAAGATTTCTGAAAACAATATACCAAAAGTGATTAACTAACAGAAACAGGATAAAACAGGTGCTTTTATATGCATAGATATTATTTCTAAAACAAATAAGGTCCACTCTACTGGACATATGGTCCAGGTCCTCCGCGGCTGGGCTTAATCCTGACAGGCGAACAGTCCTTCTCCTTGCGAGGCATAAACCTCGCGGTTGCCTTTGTGTGCGTGCCTGATTTTGCCATTATGTCAGCGTCACAACACTTTTTGCCCGGATGCTTGCTGGGCTGGGTGTTTAGGGTGGCTTTGGGGTGGTGCCATGTGCCATGCATGTGTGGGTGCATGGCTGTTGCATGGCTCTGCGGCTGCGACACTTAATGGCATTCAAAGCTGGGCGCACAAAGTTTTGCAATTTGCCTTGGCCATTTCTGTCCGGCAGCGATTCCCTTTTAAGCCGTGCGGATTGCTGCCATCTCGGCCCGGTTTTCCGCGGTACCGCATCCCATAACCCGATTCGCCACCGCAACTGGAGCGGGAATGCGAGAGTGCTGGGGGTGGGGAGGGCCGAAGAAAAGCCGATTGGGAGCAAGGTTTTCCCGGAACAATTTCCCCGCAATGAGATCACAATGAATGTGTAAACTATGTCCTTCTAGGATGCAGCGATGCTGCGATGCCAGCTCAACAGATGTCACTGAATAAATCGGCATTTGAACCCTTTTTAACTTTTATTCGCAGTTGGTTTCGCGGAATTTTTTGATTTCTCGTTTTAAATATCGTTATCTTGAAAGAAGTTTTGTGAGATATTATTTTTTATTATTTTTTTATTATTTTTTTTTCTATCATATAAACATTAATGTATTTATATATAGAATGTATTTTTTTTTAATGTTAAAATAGTTACTGTGATTTTAATGAAATTGTTTTTATAGTACTTAAGTATTTTTATTATTATCGGGATAATAAAACAAATAAATAAAAAAAAATATATAAATAAATATTAAATAAATTGAATTGAAATAAATTAAAATTAATAAAATTAAAATGAAATACATTAAAATTAAATAAAGCAAAACTAAATTAAATAATTAAAATTAACTAAAAAAAATATATATTTAAATCTTACTAATTCTGTAAAATATTTCTTAAATAAATTAAATGAAACTAATATATATTTAAATCTTTTTAATTCCGTAAAATATTTCTTAGAAACCTTAATCTATTTGACAAAGATAACACCATCAGCAAACACTAAAACTAATAAAGCACTCCAGACGTCAAATCAAATAATAATAATATCGCAAAGAAATGAATATTTCATTGCTGATTGACAGCAACATCTCCTGGCCCATCGTTTCGCCACGCAGCCCTGATTGCCCAATTATTTATGAGCTCGATCAAGGATGATGTATTATAAATGTCAACAGCAACCGCCAACGGTTGTCCTTAAACAACAGCAAAAAAGCAGGAAGAGACCCGAAAAAAAGTGAAGAGGAGGTCGACTTACGATTTAATTAATGATTTTTTGATTTTTATTTGAAAGCCAAACAAAAGGAGAAGGGCAAACAAAAGGCCGATAAATGTATCCGAAAAACTTGAATGGGGTGTATTGAGAACTCCGGGTGTTCGAGTGCTCCCAGTGTTAACAATGTTTCGGAATGGGGATGGGGATGGTGATGGGGGATTCGGATCGGGATTAGCTTTTGGGGGCTGACAACTCAACCTGAAATGTCAACAAGCCGAGTGCAGAAACAGAAACAAAGAGGCATTTGGATTGGGATTCCCCTTCCGCATTTGGGGTCCATTTTCCGGCAGGCGGTCCATGTACCTCGATGATTGATGAGGCGGCCCTTCTCAGCCACCCACTTTTCCTTACACCCCCCTGCCCCTCTCCCCCGCCCCCAGCCAATTAGCCGTGCAGCATTTACAGTTGTAAGTTGGCCGAAAACGAGAGAGGAATAAAAATAGAAGAACGCGGTGGGGAGCCTTGTCGTTGATTGATTTGGATTTGTGTGGTCGACCGCAGTCCGAAAAAGGGTCCTCCTAAGTGGATTTGTTAGTGGAGTGGCCTTGGAATGGGTCGCAGGGGGTGGCAAGTGGGGGAAGGGGGGGACCTCCAAGGGATATAACAAAACTAGTCCATTAACTAAATACACCCCGAACAAACACACTCACTCGCACACATGCAAATGTGGTTGCAATTTCGCAAAATTTTCATTTCCGCTTGGCCACCGCACAGTGGGACCAAAGCGGTATATAAATCAAAGTCATTTAAAAGGATTTTATTGTAATAGGGAAAATTTTATTCAAAATGTTTTGTAGGATTTCAATATTTTTAAAATGCATTTCCCTTAACTGAAATCTCGAATGGCTCTCATTCCCCCTTTACTATAAAGCCGGATATTCTTTTTGGAATGGATTTTATAGTAATAAGAATCATATTTATTTAAAATATTTTTAGGAGTTTTTTTAGACTGCAGATATACTTATCAATAAAAGTTAATTTTGGTTGGAACTTTCAATAATTTCATAATACGTAAAGTATTTTTTGGTAATAAAAATAATATATTTAAAAAATTTTTTTTTGGTTTTTTTTTTTGATTTAAAGCTTACTTAGCCATAATTTTTTTTTTTTTTCATTATTTTAAAAGTTAATTCCTTTAACGGAAGTACCAAATGTGGTATAATTATTGAAAGCTGACATATTTTTCCTTTTCCCTTTATAATTTTTACATTTTATATCCAATAAAAATCCATATTTTTAAAGAATTTTAAATAATTTTAAAATATTTCTTTCTTAACTGAAACCTCAATCGTGTTATAATTTTTGAAAACTATTTTCCTATTTCCTTAACGAATTCTATATTTTATATTCTGTACTTTTTTTATTTTTGAATTTTTTTGCTTAGATTTTTTTTAATGCCCGGCCCACTGTGCAGACCACTTCCTTCTCGTTTGCTGTTGGTTTTCCGCTCCCTTCCCGCGTCCATATTACCCCATATATACCCTGCATGTACCCCTTAATTTCCATACCCCGATCCCCGTGTCTCTGGCCAGTTTTGTCATTATTTTTTTGTGGTTTCGGCATTTGCCATCCTCCTTGTGGCTGTCGGTGTGTTTTTCTGCTCTCGTTGTTGTTTCTGCTCTCCATTGTTTGGAACTTGTCACAGACACATTTACCGCACATATTCACACTAACGAAATCATTTGTTTGGTTGGTTTTTATGACATTAGTGTGAATGGTGAACGTGTTACGGTTCAGGCGGCACAACGGTCCTTGCAATTATCCTTTATCCTGCACACGTCGCCTGCTCTCGGCCCACTTTTTGGCCTTCTTCTGCCCCTCCGGAGCTGCGATTAGGCCACAGATTGCCAGCTGGCCATGCCATTTTGTCCTCCATTCGGCAGATCCTTTAACTCCTTTGCCACTTTCCCTCTCCTTTCACCGCTCCCTCCTCAGTTAAGCCCCCTTTTCGCCAGGCGAGTGCATAAATTTTATTGTCCGAAAAGTAAAAAAGGCTCGGCCTCCGTTGGAATTGCGATTTAATTACATTAGCGACAGCTGGAGAGTGCACAAAAGTGGGTGGGAAAGGTGGCTGAAAGTGGTGAAAGTGGGCGGGTGGCACTGAAAGTGAGAGTTTCGGGGATGGAACACGACAAAACCACGTTGATTAGGCCAGCCTGTTACCGCTACGACTCCTTGGGGCATGCTTGAAAAGAATTGCAACCAAGTTCCCTAAACCCAAACCCAAACCCTCCATCTCCTGCTTTCTTCACCTTTTTTTTGTCGCATAATGGCATTTATAATAAACCTCTGTCTCTTTCGCACTCTCTCGCGCTGTCTCTCTCTCTCTTTATGCGCGCCATTTGGCGTTTGTTATTAAATTTGCATAATTAAGTGAGAAGCTGCGATCCAGCAAGAAGCCAAAAACTCAGGGCAACTAGAGATAGGAGAATCGGAAGGCCAAAAGTCAGCTTCTGCTGAGTCCACAATTAATTGAATTTGTTAAAAAACTACAAAAAAAATTAGTAAGAAATGAAAATGAAAAAAAATTGTGGGCTTAAAAATTCAAGGAAAAAGTCATTGCACAAAGTTAGAGCTAGAAACTTAGATAAGTCGAATATTTAATTAAAATTAAGGGCTTATTAAAACGTAAAGTTAACATTTTTAATTGAAACTTCAAGTTAGAAACCGAAAAATAAGTTCGAAAAAATTAAATTCTCAATTAAACCAGTACGAATTTCTCTCTTATTAACTATTAAATTTTTATTGGAAACTTTAAGTTAGGAACCAAAGAAAAATCTTTAAAAACCAGTAAGAATTTCTGGTTCTTACCATATGCTCGACTCCAATTTCATTTTCCATTTTTCATTTCCCTTTCGCCCCGCAACTTTGTTTGATTACTTTTCATGTTCTGTGACTGCTTGGTGGACATTTGACTTCAAGGTCAGCCGAGTGTTCGTGCACACCCATACCACCCATCCAAACCCCCCACCCCCTCCCTGGATATTCCAACAAAGTGACTGTTCATTTAATTTTGCCCGCGGGGCCTGTGGTCCTGCGATTCTCCGCAGTCCTTCCAATATTTTCTAGTTTAAATGCTCTCCGGCATTTCGGAGACTTTCGCAACCAACAAACAAAACGTACGTGCGCACACTGGGCGCAAAAAGGAACTTGCCACTCTTTCTTCATATTTAGAAACATTTTAAAGGTATTGAGATCTCAACTAATTTTCTATTTCATTTTTAAAGTAAAAGATTTACTAATATACAAAAATTTTTTTAAATTTTTTCCAAACATTTCATAAATGAATATTATTTATTGAGATAATTTATATTTATAAAAATATTTTTTTAATTTTTTAATATATATTGAATTATTTATTTTCAATTATACAAATATTTCTTGATTTTTTCCAAACATTTCATTCATAAGTATTAATTATTAAAATAATTTATATTTATGAGTCATTTAGATTGCTAAATTATATGATTTATAATTTAAAATATTTTTTTATATTTAAGTAAATCTTTTTGTACCTAAACATTTTTATTTTATTTTTCAAACAATCTATTCATAAATATTAATTGTTGAGATACTTTATAATTATGAGTTAAGCAGATTGCTGCAATATGTGATTTATGTATTAAAATAGTTTTTAATATTTAGTAGTAAATGTTTTCTTATTGTAAAAATTATTTAATTTATTTAATTCATAAATACTAATCGTTATCTCAATAATTTATATTTATCAGGCATGTAGATTGCTGAATTATATGATTTATAATTTGAAATATTATAACATCAATTTGTGATTTAAATTTGAATTTATCTTACGTCGTTTTTTCTATATTATTGTCATAATGACCGTGTTTTATCGGTAACTATTATTAATGGTTTCCGATTCCATGCCAGCTTTCTGGCAATCTTAGTTTATTTTGATATTGAATTAACTACCGATTGCTTGCCAAAAATCCGGGGACTTTCTTTTTGTGTGCAAGTGTTAGTGGGTTGACCAACTCTCGCACACCAGCAAAAGGCTAACACACACACAGAGACAGCCGCAGAGCTGTTGGCGCCATCGGTTTGCCACGCTTCGCTTCGCCTCGCATTTGCTGATGCCACATTAAAGTTTTTGGCCCCGTCAACGTCGTCGCCATCGTCATTTCCTCCTCTCTCTCGCTCTCTCTCCCTCTCTGCGAGTGTGTGTGTGTGTGTGAGTGGGGGGAGGGGATGCCTTGGCTGATAAAAAAAGAGAGTGGCGAAAAAGTTGATTGCGTAAACTTTCAACTCGGTCCAAAAGCAGCAACAAAGTGGCCGGGAAAAGCAGCCAACTTTTCCCCAGTTTCGAAGTGCAAGAGCGAGTTTTAGTTTCACACACTTACAACACACACACACATCTCTATTCCCAGGACACACGTGTGTGTGTGTGTGTGAGGGTGTGAGTATGTTTGTCGGCCACCATCCTTTTGCCTCCATTTTGCATTTTGGCCGCAACTTTTGCGCTGCGTTGCGTGTTGCGAGTGGCCCCAAAAAGCATGCTACACTTTTTGTGCCAAGCAAATTAGCCACGCACTCACACACCCCCAAAAACCGACACACACACATACGTAAGCGCACAGGATGGCCAGAAAGAGAGGGCGATATGTTTGCGGAAAGGAAGAGAAAAGACCACTTGGCACGCGATTTGTAGGGAATTTTCGGTTGCCACCTCGAGTACTTAATGCTGAAGCATCGCCTTATCTACATTCAGATTAATATCCGCGGATCACAGTTAGTTAGTAACTGTTATTCATGGCGAGTTCATGTTAAAGGGGTCATTAAGACGTAGTAAAATATTTAAAGTACTAGTTCTTGCATGTAAATTAAGCTGGCATATATATTTTTAATAATTTTAAAACGACTTTAGAATCTTGGACTTTACTTAAGTGGAATTTTAAAAATTTGCTTGAATGGTGTTTTTTTTATATTTCAGAAAAAAATATTTCATTTGGAAGATTGTATTAATTATATTATTATTAATATTATTAAAGAAAATTTTTAAAATGCAGTATAAAACATTTCTCGTGTTTGTTAAAAACAAAATCTGAAAGGAAAATCTTTGCAATAAAATAATAATACAAAAATCATGGCAGATTTGTTGCCATGTCCTTTGTAGATTTAAAAAAACACAGTTAGTTTCATATTTTAATATTAATATTTTACACGAAGCTTTACAATCAGTGCAATATAACACACCAATATAAAACAGAGAAAAAGAAATGGAAAAATGCAGTATGCTATTCGATAAATAAAATTCTTTGTAATGAAAATCCCTTTGCCTGGTAGACATTTCACTATATGCATGCATATTTTTGAGAGAATGGAATCCTTTGCAAATACGAAACTCAAACGGGGCTTAAAATATGATAAATTACAGGAACTGAATTTCTATAAAATATATTTATTATTTTTGAGAACCTTGGAATAAAGAATCTTGATTCAAGAATTCCAGTTCCCAAAATAGCCCTTACATTTGCGAAAACAAGGAAACACACTTATGAATCCACGGATTCCGGTGTTTTGGCTAAATGGAAATGTCCACCCATTTTGGACGCACTTTTTGTGCAGCGGGTGGTGCTGTTTTGGTTCTGTCAGGGATTAGGCTGCGTCTTAATTTTGATATGGTCTGCTCTGCCACTTTCCCCTGAAAGCCCACCCACCGTGCATTTCCCACTGACAGGAGGGCAGGGGGCGGGGGGCAGGGGG
Source organism: Drosophila mimetica (assembly GCA_037075245.1). Classification (NCBI taxonomy): domain Eukaryota; kingdom Metazoa; phylum Arthropoda; class Insecta; order Diptera; family Drosophilidae; genus Drosophila; species Drosophila mimetica. The sequence goes on from JBAMCH010000005.1 coordinate 10,687,628, forward strand.
CAACAACTTAATCCAATTTGACTGGCCAGAGGTGAAACTTGGAACTGCCCAGTGGCACCCATCCCCCATTCCCATCGTTCTACCCACTGTGGTCATTCTTAAATGGCCTTTTACTTAATGCTAAGTGTCGTTTGACTGCTGTGCCTCCCCCTTCCCCCTCTCCTGCCCCCCACTCGTGACCCAAAACCCAAAAACCCCATCCCAAAAGCAGCTGGAACTCACGCGCGCTGTTGTCTAATTAAAGCGATTTGGCTTTGGTCACATGTCGATAATAATGGGCCAATAACTGCGTGGCATATCCCGCTGAATAATGATGGATATGTGGCAGAGGGAGGGGTAAAAGGGGGTGCTTCTACCCCCCCGCAGAGGGCGAGGGATTACCAACGCAGGCCTCATAAATTACGCAAAACTCGTAGTCGCCGCAATCAAAGGGCGTGGGAGTAAAGAATAATGCGAAGGTGGGCGGCAAACGTCTGGGGCGGTGCTCAATCAATTGTCGCCACCTGGCCAGTGGCGTTTCGGGTTTCGGCCATGGCATTGAGGGCCCACAGCAGACCAAACCCAAGCATTGTTTTCCATGGAATTTCTGGCAAAGGTCAAAGCGGCGCAAGGCTCTCGAGCGAATGAAAATGTTAACTAACGCAAAGAAAGCTGGTTGAGCAACGCCAAAGGATACGGAATAAGTGATTACACTTCAAGGAGCAGTGTTTAGTTGATGGCTTCGTTTTAATATTTCATATTAATTATTAAAATTTAAATGTTGAGTATTTAGCACACAAACATCAAATAAATAAATTTATTTGTATACCAATAATTTATTATTGTGAAAAAAGTTAGTAATCTTCCGTTGCTTTCATTGAAAAAATACCTTGGCATCGTTTCATTATTTATTATTAATTATTTAAATAAATGTTAAATATTCGACATTGCATTTAACTAAATTTATTTTAATAACAATTTATTATTGTAAAAAACAAAGTTAGTAAACATTTAATTTCTATAAAAAAATATTTAAATAAATGTTAACTAATTAACACTGGATAATAAATATTAAAATTATATAATAATTTATTATTGAAAAAAGTCAGTAAAAATCCTTTCTTTTATTATTTTATTATTTTATATAAATTTTTAAATTATTTTGAATATTTAACACTGGATAATAACTAATTTAATTATATAAAAATTTATTATTGTAAAAAAAACCAAGAAAAATCCTGTCTTTATTAAAAAAAATTTTTGGTGTTGTTTTATTAATATATAATAATTATTTCAATTAATGTTGAATATTAAACACTGGATAATATAATTTAATTTAATAATAATTAATATTTTTGGTAAAAAAAAGAATATTTAACACTATATAATAAATAATTTAAACATATATTATTTTATATTGCAAAAACAGTCAGTAAAATCCTTCTTCTCATTGAATAAATACCTTGCTTCTTTAATAAATGTCATGATATCCCCAGCATAGTTCTAGTCCTACATTCTAGTATACCATTCCACCAACATTCCTCGACACTCAGTTTTCGGGGCGTTGATTGGTGGCTCAATTGTTATGATTACACCTTGCCGTAGCGCCGCGACAACGTGGCGTATGATTAATGTGCTGCAAATATTTTACCCGTGGCACTGAATCCATGCTTTGTTTGATTCGCCAACGCAAAAAAAAACCGCACAATGGCCAAATGACACGAAATCTTTGCACTCGACTCACCTCTGGTCAAAGAAAAAGTGTTTATTTAAATTTCCCTTTCTCTGTACGCTTTGATTTACTGTTGCGTGCCAAAGTCCGAGCTCGAGTTCGAGTTTTGGCCAGGTCAGTGCGGATTATTACTGCCATTGCTGTTTGGTTTTGGCCCCCCATCAACGGCTCTTCAGCGCTTCCTTCCTTTGCATTTCTTTCTTTTCTGCCGAGTGAAAAGCATGCTTTGACCTTCTCGGCCGGCCATGAAGTGGGTTGGGGTCTTCAAAGGCCGGGTTCGGGTAATGGGGTGCAGTCGCGCATTTCCGGCCGCCCAAAAAAAGCAAAGAAAAACGGGTCAAAGACGCAGCCCCAGCAACAGCAATGAAAACGGCAATAACAACAAACGACAAACAGCGCGAAAAGTTAAGTGTCGCAAGCTGAAAACGCAAGCAAAGCAAGCCAAACGAAGGCTGGGCAAAGCAAAGCATGGAAAAGGTAACAAACGAGTGAGAGAGTTTGGCCCGAATGAAAATCAATAAATGTAATGACCGCCTCCCTGGCGGCAAAAAAAACGTTAATTTACACGAACCAGCGACAATAACAAAAACCGAGGAGAAACCCAGAAACACAGACGGCAACATGAAACAAAAAATACAAAAAAAAATACAATACAAAAAAACAAACAAACAAACAGCGAAAGCGAACGACGAACGACGAAATGAAAAATGAAAATCAATAATAAACAAACACACAAACTGACATCGGAGAAGGAAGTGGCACTGGCGCCCGAGCAGGGACGCCGAGCGGGGCAGATGGCGCCCGAGCAGGGACGTGCGACAGCAGCAGACAATGATTGTACATAATTGCAATTGTTCACCGATTGGCCTGCGTGAGGGCGTTTCCCAATGCGGCTTGTTGCATGCACACAAATTAGTGAACGTGTTTGTCCTTTCCATCTCTTTCTCGCGCTATATCTCTCTCTTTCTCTCGCTTACTCTCTGTGCGGCGTTATGTCACTATGTGCGTAGGTGCGATTATGCTGATTTTGTATGACAGTTGCCCTGGGCATCCTTTTGCGTCACTGGCTCTGAATTTTCACACACAAACACTGGCTTATCTCAATTATCACCAGAGCATTATTAATCTGTTACATTCGGTGACATTTTTGAGGGATTTTAGTCGCAGAGCTTATTCTACACTTTTCTATGCAATCCAACCAATTTGTGTACCATTAGCTCCCATTCGAATTCAAAGTGGTATTTCTGCGTTGATTCATCGCTTATTCATCGCTATCATTTACCCATCGAAGGCCCAACGGCTCTGACCTGGGCAACACACAACCAGCAGGGAAGTGATGGATATCGCCTGGCACGTGTTTTCTTTTGTGGGCCACAAGGCGTATGCGTAATCAATTGTCAACAGGCAGGCAAAACATTCACGAGAATGGAGGATGCACAGTGAAAAATTGGGAGTATAAGCCTCGTAATCAGTTGGTTAGTAGTATTATATTAATAGTATGATCATTAGGATCATAAACTTGTAAAATGATGATCAATTTGATAAAATCCGGGATCAATTTGAACTTGATATCGCACATATCAATTTGATATGTTCAAAATGTATTCACGTAATTTAAGTCGCCATATTGCTTTTTCCGCTCTCTTTTGAAGTCAGAGAATCTCCGAGAGAGAGCAATCGATGAAGTAACATTTTTCAATATCAATTTTACGTTAGATCATGGTAAAAATGATATGTTTTTCCTTTTTGTGTATGAATGGTGCATTTTTATGTCCATAGGCATTTTTTATGACTTCTGGAAATCCTGTTCAGCCAGAGAATCTCCGAGAGAGCTATCGATTTTACATTATTTCATGGTAAAAATGATATGTGTTAAATTTCAAATTTCATTGAAACTGTAATTTAAACCAGAAGTGTGGCCAGATTTCTTAGTTATTTCTTGGGGTGTACAAGAAGTACGAGTGGTAAGGAGTGAGAAGTGAGCCACCTTTTAAGGACTCATGACTCTTGGCCACTTTCCGCTGCTGCTGCTGCTGCCGCCGCTGTTGTTGTTGCTAATGTTGTTTGGCTTGCTGACGAAGATCAAACAGCCGCGCCAAGTGTCGAGCGGCGACCTCCCGGGGGGCCAAAGGCCATGCCGAATGGGCGGGGCCGAATCCAGGGGCAGTTAGGGGGAATGAGCGAGCGAAATGTGCACTCGAGATAAACGTGCGAGGCAAACCGCAAAAGTGACAAACCCAAAAAAGGCAAACAGAGAAAAAAAGGAAATGGAAAAGAAAAAGAAAAACAAGGGGCAAAGTTGTTTGTCTCTTTTTGCACACACCTCCAGCCCACAGCCACTTTTTCATCCCGCAGATAAACCACTGAAAAATGCTTGCCATCGGACTAGTCGGGATTTTTGTGGATTTTGGTTTTGGCCCAGAAACCCCCTAAAAAGCCCCCCTCCCCCCACGAGTGTGTGTGTGTGCCTTTCCTCTTTCCACCAAGGGGCTTTGCGTTCAATTTTAATGAGTTTGTTGCCAAACAAGGACAAACACACAAATTTTTGCCTATTTGCAACTTGTGGACAAAAATCGAACAGGCCGCCGCCAAGGGGTTGTGGAACAGAGGGAGGATGGGGGAGGTGGGCCGAAAGCGGAAGCGTGAGGCATAAAGTCAACTAATTAAAAAATCTGCCTAAGCCAGTTGCTCTTTTTCGGCAGTGTCTTTGGTCAGTTTATCGCCGACGTGGCTGAAAATTCGCAGCCCAAACAAACACCACGAAATGGGGGGCCATCGCTGCTCCCCCTTTTGCCATTTATCCTCCTTAAATTTTCCAACCCATTTCCTCGGCTTGATGGATTTCTTTTTTAGGGGAGGGGAAGGGAATTAGGCGCTGGCTTGCTGGGAAATATTCCAATGAAGAAGATTTTTAGCGCCAACGAATATATCACAGGGAATTTCATTGCTCCTTTTACTTTATAAAATCGTATATCAACTTTAAATTATTTAAATATTATTTGAAATTAATCTTGTATTCCCTTTATTTTACTCTTTTTACTTTAAAATATCATATTTATTTTTTCATATTTTTTAATTAAAAAAAAATTGTTTTATTAATTTTTCAATTGAGATATTATATTTATTTTTGTAAATTATTTAACATTTTTTTTATATTTTCAACAATTTTTGTACATGTTTAAATTGTTTTCAAAAAGTTTCGTTTTATTTTCATTGCTTTTTAAAAAGCCATTTAATTTGTATACTATTTATTTTAATATTTTCTATATTTAATATTTAATATTTTATTTTAGTGAATGCTCTATTTTTTTTAATACTTCAATGCTTCAATTGAGTAGCCTTTAAATGGATACCCAATATTGGGGAACAAATAATTTGTGGATAATTGCTCTAGCAGTACATTGAGTTCGAAGTTAATCATAAAAGGAATTGAAACAGAGTCAAGGGCCACGAAAGAGGGTTAAGTGTTGCAGACAGACATTTGAATAAAGCCACGCAATTTCTGGCTCTGGTCTCCTACCCCTACCCCCCTGTACTTCAACTTCAATCTGCGTCTGGCTTTTTTATTTGTGTTTGGCATGAAAATCACATTAGAATCTATTGCTTCACCTGACGACCCATTTCCCTCAGCCATTTGCATTCCCGCCTTAATATGCCGCACTTAAAAGTGGCCCCCCCTTTTGCGCCGCCCCTGTGTGTGCATTTCCTTTATGGCATTTCCAGTCGACGTATCGCATTTGTATCTGTGTCTGTGTCCGTTTCAGGTCAGAATTTTCCTATTTCTTCTCGGCTTCCTTCTCACTGTGCCTGCCAACGAAACGAAATCCTTTCGCAAAAGGCTTTGCGTCTTCGTCACAGTAATCCGCTTTCGACATTTACCGGGGCGGCAAAATGTGTATGGAAAACTATGCCTAAGGAGGGTTTTCCTCCCCCTGGAAAAGCAAAGGGAGCTGAAGGAGCAAAGCGAACTGTCAAGTCTCCCATGGAGGTGCCTAAATCTATTGATGGCTCCCTTACCGGGATTGCAATCGAAGCTGAAGTGGGAAGTATCCGTCGCCGCTCGTCAAATTGAAATCGAAAGAAGCCCCAATAATGTTTGAGCTTATTTTTCCTAATTGGGTCGATAGTCGAGCTTAAAATATGGCTATTATTTGGGACCGTTGAGTGTTGAAATGGCCATAAATTCAAGTTGAGTTGGCACATTTGATGCTATAGAGAACAAGAAATTCAGCTACTAAATCTGCTCCTCAAGGGTTTAAAGTATTTTTATACCTGAAGCCCACATCTTTACAAATTTTCTAAAAGTTGAAATGCAATTTTGTTTGGTTTATTAATACCTCCCTACCTGTGAAACAATTTTTTAAATCAAATCACTCATTTAAAAGTTATGAGCTATAATGGGTTATAATTCATGTTTCGTAGATGGCGCCACTTCAAGCAACTGCTTGCTTGCATATCTGCATTTCTCTCACACTTTTTTAGCTGAGTAAAGGGTATGTGATAGGCGATGCACTTATATATACCGAAAAGTCCTTTCAAAGACCTTCTCTACACGTATTCCATGTCCAATGTCCTGCTAGTTGGCCCTTTCACTCTGTCAGCGGAGCCACTTTGCAGGACTTCCTCTGGCGATGATTAACCACAGTTGTACGGAATACTTTTCGGCCATTTGCATGGCATTTCGGGCCGAAGTGCAGCAGCCTGTGGTGCGTCAGTCAGATGGCCAGTGGCCGCATTTACATGGCAATGGAGTGCATCAATTGTGCGTCCATTTATGTCACTCCACTCGCATCCTCATCCCCATCCACTTACCCCCCCCTGGAATCCATTCCCTAATGAGAGGGGAGGCTATTGTTAATTATCCCATGTTGTTTATGGCTGCATGTGTTGCCTTTGATGGCCGTTGTTGCTGCTACTTCGTTATTTGCCAAATGGCAAATGGCAGCTCAAGTGGCTGCGACAACTGTTTGTTTAGGGATTTATGCTAGTGATGTGGCTGTGGTGACCACAACCAGAAGCTAAACCCATTCGACTGCAGCTGAGACCGTAGTTGACCAGTTGGCAAACCGATTTAAGTTGGAGTTTTCCACTTCCACTCGCTTTTCCATTTCCATATGGCTTGAACACACCACCCACAACCTCAATTGGCCCGCCTTAATTGAAAGTGTTGCCATTGACCGCAGGCCAAAAAGGGATTTCAATTGCCAAGCACCTTCCGGACTTTCCCCCCTGAATTTTCCCCCTCCCAGCCCACTTTTCACTTGCCACAGTGAAACAATTCAATTTCACCGAATCGGACATTTCTCGGTCACACGTGCGTGTGTGCCATTGCTCTCGAGTGCGAGTACGAGTGCGAGTGCGAGTGCTCTATTTATAGCTCATTTCCCTTGCCCCATTTCCCTTTTTCCATTTTCCATTTTCCCCCTCACACACACAGCATCCTGTGCACGTTGACAACTTAACGGAAAATTCATTTCACACTCTCGCACTTTTGCAGACCCAAAAGGTTGCCCCTTTCTTCGCCCGCTGCCAACCGATAATTGTGTGGCATGCGTAAAATGCCGATTGCAACCGGAGAATCGAATATGCGACGCATCGAAATGTGGCGACTGCTGTTAAAGGTCCTGGGGAAAATCTCTTCGCTTCTGACGGAATGTGGAAGTTAACCAAGTGGAGTTTGCATCAGTAATGAATCTTACAAAATCAAAATTTTTTCTGAAGTTTTGCAATCACGTATAATAGTGTCTAAAAGTATGCAACTCTATCATTTTATTACAAATTTTGATAAAGGACATTTGGCCAAAAAAGGAGGGTTTTCTTCCAGAAATCAATGGGATACTAAAAACACTTTAAAAAGTACCTAAAAGTATGCAACAATAAATTTTAAAAGAAGGAATACAATTTCTTTCGATTCCTGCCTACTTTTTTGAAAAGTTTTCTCTTCCTAAAATCGATAGGTATTTAAAATCACTTTTAAAAGTACATAAAAGTATGCAACTGTAAATTTGATTTACAAATTTAGTTAAAGGACGTTTTTCCAAAAAAAAAAAGAGGGCTTTTCTTCCTGAAATCAATGGGATTCTGAAATGACTTATAAAAGTGCTTAAAAGTGTGCAACAATTAATTTTAATAAACCTTTATAAAAATAAAATAAAAATCGATGGATTTCTAAAATCACTTGGAAAAACGTCTAAAATATAATCTGCTGCATACTTTTAGACACCTTTAAAGGTGCTTCCCAAAAATAACCATTATATCCTTTAAATTTGCTCATATTTCAAACGAAAGTAACCTCGACTGCTTCACTTTGAAAGCAGAGCACCCCGGGAATTTGTAAGACAGAGATGTTTGGAATACTCACGCTGCGAGTTTGAGCGCCGGATGATGTTCTCGAGGAATGTGTTCTGCGGCGCAACCAGTCCACGTCGTCCGCCAGGCATTTTGCCGCCTAAACGCTACGCGCCGCGCTGCCCAATCCTCGCCTGCTCCTGCTCCCGCTGCTCCTGGTGCTCCTGCTGTCCCGTTTTGCTGGCCCCGGTGTCCTTCCACTCCTAGTTTCAGTTGCAGTTGCGCTTTCACTTTCACTTCCGCTGACAGCTGGCCACCTGGACGCAGAGTTGCTCTGACAACTGACAGCTGCTGACGGCTGACAGTTGTCAGCTGATGGATAGATGGATGGGCCGGGGGATCCTGACTCCTGGCTCCTGGTTCCTGATTCCTGGCCGCTATATCCTGGCTCCTGGCTCATCCACAATAGATGGTATCGGTAATGGGGATCGATGCGGTCGCAAAACCAATCTCAAATGGTCTGGGATCTGGCTCATTCGAATTCCGCAGCGGGAAATCCGCTTTCCCGAGCGTCCGTCATTCTGATGCTGTCTCACTCGCGCTCTCTCTCTTTCTCTCTCTCTCTTGCTCCCACTCTCTCACACACACGCACACACTCGCCACTCACTCACTCACACACACACATGCGGGGAGAGAGATTCGCTTCGATGCTGATGACCACTTGACCATTCACACAGTCTTATCGGTTGCATATGGCACTGTGAATAAAAGATAAAAAGGATAAGAGATCATTAGGTGATTTTATTAAGGTGTTAATCTTTATACAAAATCTTAAGTCTATCAGTAGGCTCACAGAAATAAATTCGATATGAAATAGGATCAATTCTACCTTATTTCATATAGATTAATGTCAAACTTATGATTCAAACATATCATCCTGATATTTTTTCATATCAGTATTTTATTTTAAAATTCCAAATTTGGTATTTTTCTAACAAAATATGAGAAATATGATAAACATTACCTTTATTCATATTAAAATGATATGAATAACTTGATCTATGAATATAAAATTGACCTGCACATATCAATTTGATCTTTTTAAAATTGTTTTCTGTTTAAAAAGTGTTTTGAATTTAACCTTTTTTCATAATAACTTGATCTATGAATGTAAAATTGACCTGCACATATCAATTTGATCTTTTTGAATTTTTCTTTGTTTAAAAAGTGTTTTGACATGTTTCGATATTATTTGTAATCTCCATAGATTGTTGCATAAATAAATGGTTTTATATCTTGAAAGTATTTCGTTTAAATTGAACCTGCTAACAAATACTACAAGTTGTAAATTAAAAAATCTATGCAACATTCAACTACAGCCCATAAAAGCCAAGTAATAATACATCTGTTCAGCTAAGTCAATATTGTGAGATGGCAAATTACACGCCTAAAATTGGCTTTTATTGAAAACGTTTGTCAGCCATCTAAAATAACAGGCAAACTGAAAGAGATACACATGTATACTCGTTTCAAACTAAACAAAATTGCATTTTGAGGGGGCTTAAACCCGTTTAATCCCCGGCACTTTGACATTGCAATTCGATGCGGAGAAAGTTCGGCAATAAATTGCATTTATTTGGCAGACAATTTCACAACTCGCTGTGCGATACTCGAATTTTACTAATTGTAAACCAATCGAAATGGTGTAAAAAGCACTAAGAACCAATTAGACACAAAAAAGGAGTATTAAATTATTATTTGATTTGGTAATTGGGCGCCCAAAAATAGTTCGATGACAAATTAATGACAGCTCTTAATGCGGGGAATTAATTGATGCGTGCGAGGCATTTGCAGTTAAATCAATTAAGCCGAACAATGTGGATTCAAGGCCTTCTTCTTGCGGCTGCCGCACACAGGCCGCATGCAAATTTGCTGTCAAGTGGCATTAATAATGCAGTTTATGCAATTTAAATTTGGTAACATTAAGTATACGCAACGTAAGCCCCGCCTCCGCCCCATCCCCTCCATTGATTTGTGCACTTGTGCTGAAGTTGTGCAAAATTTGCACAAGTTTCGCAATTAATTATGATATTTCAAGGGGGCGTATGCGTAATATGGGCATTGTTTGGCTTATCTCGTTCCTCATAGAATGCCAGTTGAAATCCTGTTGCTATAACTGGCACATAACTCTCTCTGCTCTCGGCCCTAATGAGCAGTCAGCCGTCGACCTGCCGTCAATTGGCCGCCTCAATTACGCAACTCGATTAGCCAATTATCAGGGCCAGCTTTCGCTGGGCCGCAATAAAATCCAAGGAAATCCAAGGAGGCGACGGCTGCTGCAGCAACAAATTGACTAATTAAAGAAGACAGCCGAACAAAGTTGGCTGTCGAGCCAAGTTGATTCACTTGTTCGACACGCACTAATTACAAAGTGCAGGAAGTTCACTGGTGGGGGAGGAGGATTCGGGGGAATCCAGGGGAATCGAGGGATCCCAGGAGCAAGAGAGACGCACGACAGGAACCGACTCATTAGGATCGGATTGAGAGCCGAGTTAAATTGGCAGCAGGAACAGGAGGAGCGGCTGAAACACGAAGATTATGAATAGCTGGCGTACAGAAGGAGTCGCAGTGCAAGGATGTAATCATTAGCCAGCGCAACAAGATGTTTGCATTTAAGGCTCAAGTCTATAGATATAAGAGAGCAAGTTGAATCGTAACAAGTTCAAACTGAACAGGATTCCCAGAGGTCCTTATAAGTGCCTATGGCCATAATAATGCCGCATTGATACACAGAAAAAATAAAAACATATCGTTTTTACCATGAAATAATGTAAAATTGATTTTAAAAAATGTTCAAATGTTCATTCATACACAAAAAAACGAAAAACATATCGTTTTTACCATGAAATAATATAAAATTGATATTGAACAATTTTCAAATGTTCATTTATATATAAAACAAGAGGGAACGCTATAGTCGAGTGCCTCGACTATCAAATACCCGTTACTCAGCTAAAGTCAGCAGTCTCAAGCAGGGCAAACCAAGCAGCCGCTTCAAAAAATTTAAAAAAATTTCTTCTACATTTCGGTAGGCGTTAATAACCCAAACAAAATTGCGTTTACACTTTTGCTCTAGCTTTAAAACTATGGGCGCCACAGCTTTTCGCGGTTTGTGGGCGTTAGGGGGGGAGGGGGGTTTCCAACTTTGGTCTATCAATATGTATTGATGAAACGAATACACATTGCTTTTCCCGTTAATATAGCTTCAAAACTGTGGGTGCCACAGTTTTTCGCGGTTTGTGGGCGTTAGAGGGGGCGTGGCACATCGGCGTGAAAAACTTGCGCTGCGTAATAACCCCTAGAATCTGCATGCCAAATCCCAATCTTCTAGCTTTTATAGTTTCCGAGATCTCAGCGTTCATACAGACGGGTGCCACTGTTTTTCGCGGTTTGTGGGCGTTAGGGGGGAGGGGGGGTTTCCCACTTTGGTCTATCAATATGTATTGATGAAACAAATACACATTTCTTTTCCCGTTAATATAGCTTCAAAACTGTGGGTGCCACAGTTTTTCGCGGTTTGTGGGCGTTAGAGGGGGCGTGGCACATCGGCGTGAAAAACTTGCGCTGCGTAATAACCCCTAGAATCTGCATGCCAAATCCCAATCTTCTAGCTTTTATAGTTTCCGAGATCTCAGCGTTCATACAGAACGGGTCACAGTTTTTCGCGGTTTGTGGGCGTTAGAGAGGGCGTGGCACATCGGCGTGAAAAACTTGCGCTGCGTATTAACCCCTAGAATCTGCATGCCAAATCTCAATCTTCTAGCTTTTATAGTTTCCAAGATCTCAGCGTTCATACAGACGGACAGACGGACAGACGGACATGGCTAGATCGACTCGGCTAGTGATCCTGATCAAGAATATATATACTTTATATGGTCGGAAACGCTTCCTTCTGCCTGTTACATACTTTTGCACGAATCTAATATACCCTTTTACTCTACGAGTAACGGGTATAAAAAGAAAAACTTATCGTTTTTACCATGAAATTATGTAAAATTGATATTGAAAAATATAACTTTGTCGATTTCTCTCTCTCTTTCGGAGATTCTCTGACCTCGGATTTCATCAAATTGATCATAATTTCGTAACAAGTTTCCTTTTGGATGTAGTAATCCCAATTATAATACAATTTTCTTGCTAAAATGACCCCCTAAGCACTGTTAAATATTTTAGCAACCCAAAAACTAATTCAAAACCCTCTAGATAACAAAAATTCCATTTGCAATACATGTTTTGGCCATTTTTGAAATTACTTTTAAATGGCCGGGACTGCAATTATTATACGGGGGTTCTTCGGTCGCGAAAGCATTTCATATTCAATTTTTCAGCGAGTCAGAAAGAAAATCCTTGCCTTATTTACCCAAAGCGCGAACGCCACAACTGTTGCACAGTGGAAATAGACTGGCTTTCCGAAAAACACACACAGATCCCCCTTTGACACTAAGCCCATGTCCTGCTGCTGCTGTTTCTGCTGCTGTTTTGCTGGCAACAGGGCTGCTAGCTGAGCTCAGTAATCTTTAATTTCATTAAAATTCAAGCAACGGCAACGACAGCTTCCCTTTGTCCTGGTCGCCGGGTCCTTGGTCCTTGTTGTTGGATCCTGGACCATGTTGCTGCCGCCGTAAGTGCTTATTAGGGGGCGAGAGAGAGGGGAGCACTTCGCTCTCAGGCATTTATGAATTTTGCTGGCTTTAATGCGTGGCCCAGGAGCAAAACGGGAGCAGGAGTGGGGAGCGAAAAGGAGCAGCAGGAGCTGGCCCAGTGGCCCAGTTGGAGGAGCAGGAGGGTCAGCTGGCATAAACTTTGCCAACAATGCCGCCCTCATCCTTTGTCCGCCTCCCCCATTTCACCCTTCATTGGCTGGCTCATCCTGGCGTTATCCTCGAAGCTCCTGCTCCTGCATATAATTAACTGCAACTTGCAGCTCCGTGTTTGCCGCAGGGATAATGGACGCCAATTCATAGCTGATCCGGAGTTGCGGCCGCTTCTTTTGAAGAGCTAATGAAGCGTAGATTATGTTGCAAGTTCTGAAGGCAATCAATAATTGAGCCCGCATAAGGTTGCAACTTCCATGGAGGGGATTTTTAAGTATCTTTAATTTAAAAATAAGGAAAAAAACGTTCTGCAAGAATTTTTTTCCAGACCTATAAAAAGAAAAATAATTTTTGAGCGATATAATAATAATTATTAGGACACTTTTATAAAAAAAAAAGTTTATAATCGTTAAAAATTATTTTTAAATATTAAACTTTTAATTGTAATATTTTAAATCGATTGAAATTTCGGTTAGCTAGTAAAGTTATCATATTTGATTTTTAAAATTACCCTAAAGTATAGTTTTGAATGCGAAAGCTCTACTAAAAAAACCTCCATTACTAAAAATGTTAGGCATTTTGAGTTACCAAACCAGAGATCGATTTATTAGGCCAATATAATGAGCTCTTCCATTGAACGACAGTCGAACATACACTGCCGAAACGCACTGTACTGAGTGCTGTCAATTTGAGGACCAATCGCCAATTGCAAATCGCCCACTGACGTCACAGGCCAAAAAGGAGGTAAAATAGAAACGGAAAGTCAAGCCTCTCAGCACTCGCCTATTTATAATAAATGGAATGTCGCCACGCCCCTTAATATGCCTCATGCCCCCCGCTCCCACCCCTCTTAACCGCCCTCCTCAGCTGACACACTTGCCACATGGCATGGCCCCTATTTTCCACCATTTTCCACAATTTTCCCCCGCCCGCCACTTGTGCACCTTGCAACACATGAAAAACGAGAGGAGTTTCGCTGGCTGTGAGTGTGTGTGTGTGTGGCAAGGACCAACTACAACTATTTTGGACGTATATGTGGCAACTGCACTGAAAGAAAATGTCTGCCAAAATTTTTTTTATATAAAATAATTTATATCTTAAACACATGTAAATGGTGATTTTGAATTATAAATCTTTAAAAATTTAAGAAAAATATAAATCCTTAAAAATTAAATAACTATAAATTATAACAAATTCTACTTTTTATAAATCCTTAGAAATGAAAAAAAATATAAATCCTTAAAAAGAATTAACTATAAATTATAAGAAATTCTAAATTTTATAAATCCTTAAAAATGAAAAAAAATATAAATCCTTAAAAATTAAATAACTATAAATTATAAAAAAATTCTAGAATTAAAAAATAACCATATGAGAATTATCATATAATATTTATAGGCGTAAAGAAAATGTTATATTATAACACTAGTGAAAATTTTAGAGATCCCCAAAGACAGAGTATTGAAAAAGGCAATGAGATTGTGCTTTTCTTCCAGTCTGCTGACGTTTTCGTTGGCGGCGGCGACTGAGTGACCACGAGGAAGGAGCAGAGCAGGACAAACGATGCCACTGGATGACGCTCACCTTGCCCCACAAAGCAGTAGCAGCATCAGAAGCGGGGAAAAACGGGTGAGTAAGCGGGGGAAAAGCGGGGAAAGGGCGGAAGCGGAAAAGCAGGAGGGCCGCGTGGAGGCGACTATACATTTTAATTTGTTGCAGCTCTAAGAGTTCATCCCCTTTGGGCCAAATTCCCCTGAAGCCGCCCTCTCATTTTATGGCTCACTTCAAGTACGTCATAAAAATTAACATGAGCGGGTCAAGGGGGAGGGGGAGGAATGGGCCAAGATGGCAGCGAATCAAATGACACAGGATAATGCAACGCTAGAGGTTAGGTATTCACAATGAAGAGTGGCAATCAGAAATGCTTCAAAGCCAAATAACTCATAAATCTAGTATTTATTTCTGGTATTTTCTACTAAATTCTGGTATTTTCTAAGCCGTTTCCATGTTATGCATTCCTTTTGCCCACTAATCTAATATTTCTTAGCCATTCTCCGATCCGCCGAACTCAAAAGGAGGACGAATCAAGCTGGTTTATATCCCTACACTCATTATTTCTGGTATTTTCTAGTATATTCTGGTATTTTCTTAGTCTATTCATGTTTTCATTCCTTTTGCGCATTTTAAGACTGGAAATAATATTTCTTAGCCATTTTCCGATCCCCTGAACTCAAAAGGAGAACGAATCAAGCTGGTTTATATCCCTTCACTTATTATTTCTGGTATTTTCTAGTATATTCTGGTATTTTCTTAGCCTATTCATGTTTTGCATCCCTTTTGTGCACTTCAAGACTAAATCTTATATTTCTTCAGCATTCTTCGATCCCCCGAACTCAAAAGGAGGACGAATCAAGCTGGTTTATATCCCTTCACTCACTCGCACTCACTCTACCATGCATATAGAAATATTTACATCCTCCCAACCGGCCACGCCCCCTTGGTTCGCCCATTCATTCGGATTTAATTTCCGGTGTGCTGCGTTCGGCTTTCAAATATTAATAGAGCCCCGGCATTATTAATGAGATGGTGTCATCAAGAAAATGAAGCTGCTGCCCCAGCGATGTGCGATGTGTAACCGAGCATCATCCCCCCTTTATGTGCCGCATCCATTTTGGCTCACCTTTGGATACTTTACTCAGCCATTGTGGACTATTCAAAAATTTATAAACTTTTTGCCATTCGCTTTCGGTTTAGTTCAGTTCTCAAGCGTCTAAGCCAAAAGTAGGGAAAGAGAGAGACAGAAACAGACAGAAAGAGACAGAGAGAGAGAGGGAATTTATGAGCAGGTGAATTTGGTAGCAGAATCCCGGGCATTGGCTAATTACCTAGTGGGTCCAAAACAGAGTGTTCCTGACGTTTTCGTTAAATGCGTTTGTACTTTGGCCATTGCACATTCACATACCCATTCACCAGCACTCATTCTCCATTCCCAAGGCATTCACATCCACATTTTTCCAATATTCGCTTTGACAACAAATTTTACGCTCTGTGGATAAATCATTGTTATTCCCCGCAAAAAAGGGGGGAGAAGGGCCCCATCACATACCATATAATACGTTTTGTTCCGCCCCTCGGCATGTGTGTTAGTATATATCCCATTCGGAAAGCACAATTGTTGCAACAATTACACAAACACAAATGCGGGGGAAACCAAAACAAAGCCGCAAAACCCAGAAGGGGTTGTGGGGGGGAGGGGAAGAGCAGCGGCAAACAGAAAACAAAGCTCATGGGGACAATAGGCTCGGCTGGGTGCCTGCTGACAGGGGCGCTGGGGGGACTGAAGGGGGACTGAGGGGCGGGGAGGACCCCCGCAGCAGACAAAAAAAAGCAGACGAAGAACAGACCAAGGATGCGATGGCCGCAGGACAATGGACCGCCTGCCTCCGTCATTCCGCAGAAGAAAGGCTACTTGGATTCGATTGAATTGGTTGGCAAATGAAAATGCTGGGATGCTCTCATATATCAGTTCTATAGCACTCCTTTTGGGCAAAACTTTATAAAAGGACCTAAAGAGAAATGTTTACTTGGGATCTCGGGGGTAAAGAAAAATTATTGCTTACCATTGGGTTCATTTTTTAATTGATTTTAAATCTAGGTAAAGAAATATTGTTGCATACCATTGAGCTGATTTTTAAACGATTTCAAATACGGAAAAAAATTATTGCATACTATTGGGCTGATTTTTAAGTGATTTCAAATCAAAGTAAAAATCTGAGAATCGATTTTCTTTTTTTTTTTAAAGTCAGTCACACACATCGTAAATTGCAGACGTGACCTGATATTGACTTGTGATTTTACCACATAAATAAATGTGTAACCAAAATATTGATAGGCTATAAATACTAAGCATGAAAAAGGCACTAAACGCCTGAAATTCTGCAATAGATTTATAGTGTCTTTTAAAATATACCTAGTGATTTATAAATTGCACTCCATAAAATTCATTAGGTCATTTGGTTTTTAAGAATTTAAGTAACTTTCTTAAATTATTTAATTTAATCTTAATGGAGAAAAAGTGCTGTCAACATTTCTAGGAAATTAATTAAATTCATCCAATTATATAAACATTCTCATCTTGCTTGCACAACATTTGTGAAGTAGGCTTAAAATGGAAAAGTTAAGCTGCCAAATTTAAAGGCTTTATATTGATTAAGCTGTCAATCATTTTAAAGTCATTACTTATACGGCTAAAGTGGAATATAACCACGAATTTGTATCTGTTAACTTTTAAATCAAATTTCCCCCTTGGTTTGCTAGTAATTAACCTGTCAATTCTTTTTATTCTTATTATAACATTTAAAATGCATTGAATATAAGCAAACAATTGGCTATTTGGGATAGTAATAGAACAAAAAACAACTGAAAAACGACAGCGATTTCTCCTGCAGCAGGTAAATCAAGTCGGACAATCAGAGGCCATGCTTATAAATTAAAGTCAAACAGGTTACCGGAGCGGAGCGTCCTTCTGACCAGCGCCAGGAAAGGTCACGCGTTTCACGAAGGTGGCTGCAATCAGCGATGGTCAAAGACCCGCAGAGGGAAAGGAAACCCGGTCCCCGAATGGATCCCCCGATCCCTCCAATCCACCGATATCCCAAGGAGGGCCAACCGCCGACGCATTTGGCGCCTAGGGCCGGGCTAATTGATTGACATTTCCTGTCGCAGCCCAGGCCCTCGGTTCGCCTTTCCTTTCCTTTCGCTTGCCTTCCATTTCCCTCGCTTTTCCCGCTCCCGCCTGGGAAATATATGTGCACAAGTCAGTGCTACTTGGGTATGCGCATAAATACATATACTTAACCTTGATTTTGCCAAGTCGTCAGCTTTTGCCCGTTGCCTGGGGCCTCCGACTGGAACTGCTAACTCAAAATGCACGTTGAGAAATATATCTATTTGATATCAGTCTATAATTTGGAACCCGGAGCAGTTCGAAATTATACTCATTTAAGGCTATGAATCGAAGTATCCCTATTCAAAATAGTATTATTAAAGAATTTTCGAAACATATTCCTATTCAAAAATCTCAAGATTTATAGTCTATTTTCTTTTAAAATTCACATTTTTTAAGGCCGAAGGATTTTCCTTTTCAGTGCCATTTTCTTTTCTATTAATTTTAGTATTGTATACTAATTTAAAAAAACAAAAAAAAATTTTGTTAAATATTCAAAAAAATAAAAATTAATCTTAAAAAAAAAATCAAAATCAAATTATACAAAAAATACAGATTTCGTTTTTCTTATTTCTCGACCCATTTAGAACTTCTCAATATCATATACTTTATTAGATCACTTTTTTTGTAAGGAAAAGTATTTTTCCAGGCCTTCAAAGCTATCGTCATAGATTTCACATTTAATTTTGGTGATTCCAAAAATATAGCCATGAAATCTGTAAGAGTATTCATATTTCTTACCATGTACTTCTGAAACTGGGCCTGACTTTTGCGTGCCAAGTTGGGGCGCCTTGGCCGGGCTGGCAAAGTAGGGCAGCCATTTCATTAACCCAAGACAACAACGAAAAAAATAAGCGCAAAAGAAAGTCTATTTTGGGATTGCCCATTCCCAAGATAAATGTTTTGGTTGAAGGAGATTGCATTGAAGACCGGGTTCTGGCCAATTCCAAATCCAATTCCTTCCCAAAATCCAACTGCAGCGAGCGGATTCGAACCCAGGAGCCATCTACCTCCTCCAAAAAACCCAGCGAACATTATCTCCGACTAATGCCGCGGATGCCCGGGATAATGCGTCCTATTTGTCTCCGGTCCTCTGAGTGAGTCATTTTTATTCATATTTTGTAGTTAATTAGGCGGCGCCAGTGCCAAAAGCATTTCGGCATATGAAAAATAAATGGAGATGAGTGTTCATTAAATTAATGGAGTGGGAGATGGAGGAGAAGCGCCATTTTCCTTGAGGATTTTTCCCAGAAAAAAAAGTCCTTTTATGTTTTATCTTCACTATTTAAAATTTCATAAAGACTTCTTAGGAAAATGAGTAAACATATAAAATGTAATTATAATCGTTTGTCTTATATCATAATTTAATAAAGTTTTTTGTGTAATTCAAAAGTGCTCAAAAAACTTTCAAATATGTTTAAATATGTTAATAAAATATTGGTTCTTTTTTAATTAATAGATTTAAAATATTGAAAGAATTTTCCAAAAAAGCATTTAAATTCCCATGCTTTTTATTTGAATCTATTAAATCCGGTTATGCTTTCTTTGGCCGCTTACATCCCCAACCCAATAACCGATTCCCTCTGCCCGTTTGGCCGTTACCCGTTACCCCTTACCCGTTTGCTGACCGTTTGAGCCCGTTAACGTGGCGCGGGCCAGATGTGATTTGATTTTATTGTTGCGGCGGCTTATCAGCTTTTGGCCTTAGCTCACGGCTCACTTGACTGCCTTTGGGCCCTCTTTTTTGCCTCTTGGCCCTCTTCCCTCCTCTTTATCTGCCCATTTACCATTCTTTTTCTTACTTCGCTTCCCTTTCTGCAGTTTTTTCCTCAGTGGCAAATTCAATTTGATCTTTTTATCGATTAATTTGGCCTAGGCTAAAGCTGTGTCTCTCCTTGCTCCCTCTCTCTCTCTCTCGCTCTCTACCCATCTCTCTTTCCCTCTAGCTTCTTGTCTCTGTCTCCCTATCCAATTAGTCTTTGGTGCCCGAAACGAGCGGTGCAATAAAACCCACCGACAGACACATTTAAAGATAGTGTTGCACCTGGGCAAGTCGTTGCCTCCTTCTTGGATTTTTCCTGCCTTTTCCCCCTTTCCCCTCTCCCCCTTTTCCACCGCACGCAAGGTCAGTGCGGCGCACGTAAGTATGCAACACATAATTTTTGGCCCGCGTTGCATGGCTTTTCTTGCATGCAACTTCGTTTTTTGCCTGCTGCTTTCGCGTATCCTTGTGCCGATTGCCCCGAAAGCAGTCCTTCGGTCTCTACTCCCAAAAAAAAAACAAGAAAAAACAGAGAAAAAACCAGTTAGCACGCCCACCGAATATTCTAAATATAGCTGAGAACTGAAAACCCAGACCATGCTTCTTTTTCGCCATTTGCCCGCTTTGAAGTTTCCCAAGTAACTTCTTGGCTCTGCTACTTCACACTGAGAATTAAATTAAGTGGTTTGTTTGCGGAACAGAAAGCGGGCCTTAAATGATTATGTTTTATGTGGGTGTTTGTGCGCATAAAATCGTATGACATTTGGTTTTTTTTTTCGAAAAAAATCGTTTTCCCATTTCTAGCCAAGTCAAATTTGGAATTTAGATGGTTTAAAAAAAGGAGAGCAATGAAAAAATGTTTAACCGAAATCTAAGCCACCTAGATTTCCAAAAACTTTTTGATCAGAGGCAACAGTGCGTATGATTTATTTTTAAAAAATGTATTTTAGTGATAGAAATATCATTAAAATTTCCATTAAAAATGTTCACCGCTTTTTTATAATTTTCAAGTGTCTGAAAAATTCTCAATTTAATCAATCAATTTCCTCGTAATTTCTCGCTTCTTTTTTGAGTGTACCAGAAATGACTCAGTTGTCGCTTTCCCGCTGCTCCCCGCATTTTTTTTTCCGATGGCGAAATCGAAAATCGAAAGTGTGCCAAGAAAGACGAGAGGCGAAAGGCAAATGGCAACAAAGGGAAATTGTGTCATAAAAACTTTTTCGATTGCGCCACGCGCAACCAAAGCAACACTAACACTAACACTAGCAACAACAACAACTTGAGAACTTCTGGCCAGGGGCTTTTGTCTGCTTTTCTTCTCCATCTTTTTTTTTGCGCCCGCCTGGAAAAGTGGGCAAAGTGTAGGGGGAGGGGGAGGGGGAGGAGGCTGGGAAAACTCGAGACTGGCCAATTTATTCAGCTTCTTCTGCTGCTGCTGCTGCTCTGTGATGGCATATTTACTTGTCATGGCTAAAAGCAAAGCTTACGCCAAAAAATATTGACACAGTAAGAAAACGCTCACACACACACATAGCGTGGAAAACACACACACACACACATGATAAGCAAACAATAGGCCAAAGCAAGGCAAACCAAAAAAAAGCGGAAAAAAACAAACAAACTGCGAGAAAAGCACAAGAAGAGTGAGGAAAAAAGAGCAGAAAATCGAAGAAGAGGCAACAATAATAGGGCATCCCTTTCCCTCACTTTTCGGGGGATCCCCCACAAACACATACTCGCACACACTCACACGCACAGCGACAATAAGTGTAATAGTTTTACAGCGCCCGCCGAAAAGTATGCTGCGACATTTGGGCGGTCGACAAACTGGCGTCTACAGTTTGACAGCCACTGCACTGTGGGGACTTTGACCTGCTTTTCTTTTAAATTAATTTATAATTGCAAAAGAAAGCACCTGTTTGGAGTTTACATTTTCAAAATTAGTTTATAATACCAAAAAAAATTATTAAATTTAAAAAAATTGTTTTCCTTAACCTACAAAAACAAACGACCAAAGTTCCCATAGCGCACTGTCCACGAAAAAGCGATAAAATAACTTTAGAAGCCATCGGCCTGAAAAAGTTTTCAATTTCCGGTCACTTACTTTCAACTTCGATAAACAAATTATGGTGCCTTTCAGCAAATAAATGCGTAATGGATGCCACTCGCAACTGGTTTTAAATATTTGTGGCTTGCTAAATTAAAGTCCTCGACAGTTACTTTCCATTCGAATAATGAAGTTATGCGGTTTTTGCAACCAAAACACGCAGTGGTGTCATTTTAAATTGTTAAACATATTTGTGGCTTACAAAAAAATAATAACTGCTCAACTTTGAGTGTTGAACAGTTTATATTTCGACTAGAAAAGGTAGTTTGTCAGTGGTTTACTTTAAATATTAAATACATATGAGTACAATCATATATTACTACATTAGGTTGGGATTTTTCTAATAGGAATAGTGTATTTTGAAGAAGTCAGTGTTGCATAAAAGAGTAATATAGCAGCTTAAAAATATTTAAATTTGTTAAATAAAGTATCATAACTATAAGCTAAAGAAACGCAGCTACAGGTAATAATTTATTCAATCTTCTGGTGGACAGAATTGATGTGTGTCTTCGGCCTTTTTTGCAGACTGCCTTTATTTTCTTTTTTAATTATTTGTGCGGCTTGTTGGTTCTCCGGCTAAAAGCTTTCCGGGTGGGCGGAAAGGCCACGCCCGCCGCTGCCAGCCGGGTACAACACGAAATTCATAAATTAATGCATGGCGTGTTGTTGGCTATTAAAAGCAATGAGCAAGCACATGAGAGGGAAGATCTTGAAGGAGCGGGTCGGGGCGCACAGACACACAAACAGCTTAGGGACTAACCCGCACACACTCACACACTCGGCCGGGCACATTAACATAAAAACAACATCAAGCCAAGGGCCAAGAAGAGCAGAAACCAAAAAGCCAAAAACTGGGGAAAAATGGGGAAACCCAGACGAAAAGACAGGAAAAAACGCTGAAAAAGCAGCAACAACGGAGAAATAAATAAATTTACATATTGCGCACGTGCTCTGTTGGATTCCCTTCGCTTTTCCAGCTTCTTTAGATGCGGCTTCAGGTAGATTTCTCAAAAATATATCAAATAATCCAAATGGATTTTCTAAAAGGTTGAAAATGCATACGTTAAGAGTAGGTATGCTTGGCAAAAAATGTGGGCTTTTTGTGATTAAATATAGGGTTGCATACTTTTAGGCACCCTTTGAAAAGATTTGAAAACTCAAAAGATTATAATAATGTTTTTATAGTTCTTTATTTGCCACAACTCTTCAGAAAATATAATTGAATAAAAAAGATAGTGTCAATTTTTTTTTTTTTGCGATTAAATATATGATTGCTTACTTTTAGACACCCCTTGAAGAGATTTAAAATCTCCAAGGATTATAATAAAGTTTGTATATTATTTGTATTATTGCCACAACTCTTCAGAAAATATTAACAAATATATAAAGATAGTGTCAAATTTTGATTTTTTGCGATTAAATAATGATTGCTTACTTTTAGACACCCCTTGAAGAGATTTTAAATCTCCAAAGATTGTGAAAAAATGTATAAATTTGGAAAGATAGTATTTAAATATTAGGCAACCTAAAGAAACTATAAAAGTTCGCCAGCTCTGACTTCCAGATCCTTGGCTTTCAGTTTTTCCGGGGAAGAGCTTGCTCCAATTTCATGGCGACAGGACGGCGTGCCCATTTGCCCCAATGGCTGCCAAACTGTGGCCACATTTTACATATGTAATTGGCCCCCCCTCCCCCAAAACCATCCCACCCTGGGGCACCTGGGGCTGTAGATGGGCGGTCCCAGCAACGCTTTGATAGCCAGTGGAATGTTAATAAACTTGTTTTGATACGACAGCCAGATCTCGGGGCACAAGGTCAACGAGGACAAGGACGCGAGGAGCGAGTCCAGAGTCTCGAGTCCTCGCTGCTGCCAGGCAAAGAAGCCCCAGTCGCAGCCACAGTCACAGCCAAAAGCCAAGCCAAACAGTCTGACAATCTGACAGGAAGTCAGCAGGTGGTCCAGCAGCTGGTTCCTCTGTGTGGTGATAAGTGCCGCTGCCAGCACAAGAAGAATCCCAACAAAAATAGGGAGAAATCGGCTCGAAAAAATATTTTAATTTATTATTGCATACTTTTATTATTGCATACTTCATGTAAAGATTTAAATCACTCGAAATTCAAACAACGTGTTATTGCTGAACCGAAAAGCGAATAGAAAAAATGGCCAATAAATATGGTAAATCACTGGAAACTGTCTTGTAAATGGCCGGTTTTCCGCTCAGTGTAGATAGCAGGCAACCCGATAATGCAGTTAGGAAAGGAGAGCGGGCGAATGCAGCGCCATCCGGAAACGGAAGCCACGGCAAAGGCAACACGGATGCCAGCGGATGTCAAACATAAAACATTTGCGCAGGGTCAGGTTGGGAAAAAAAGACAAGCGACGGCGGCGGTGGCAAGCTAAACATTTCACATATTTTATGGAAATCCGACAGCAAATATTTTAAGTCCCCTTCAAGTACGTAAAGTTTGATTTTTCCCAGCGAATATATAAATTATTTCGCCAATCTGTTTAGGGGTTTATTGATGCCGCTTGATTGATTAGCCGGGATATTCATTGCTCCACTCTCCCATTTCCATTCCCGCCAGTTTACACTTCATTAAGTTTGAGCAATAAAAGTAGAACAGGGCACTGCTATAAAAAAGGATACTACTTCGATTATTTAACTAATAAAATAAAAAAATTCTATATTAAAAAAATGTATCTTTTTGCACTCTAAAAATAGGAGTTAACATACATTTTTAAATATTTTAAAAAATGTCTACCTTTATTAAAAGAAAATTATTTTTCTTAATTAAAAAATTAGTTTTGGTCAGTATTCAAATTTTCTAACTAATAGAATGACCTTGCCAAAGAACGTAGAAAAATAAAAAAAAATTTATATAATAAAAAAAAATTATTTGAATTATTTATTTATCACTATTACTTAAATTATTTGCTTTCAGTGTAAAAATAGCGCTGTATGTGCAGCGAATCTCATTTACGATTTGTCTTATTAAATATGCGCAGGGTAAAATTGAAAATTTTCGAATGGGAACGGGAACAGTGAGAGCCAAAAGTCAACTGCCAAAAGCGTGGCAAATACATCTAGGACTATACTATGCACGAATGTGAGTGTGTTTAGATGTGTATTGCTTCGTTTTATTTATTTTATGTTAACAGCAAATTGCGGCGCCCGTCAGCTTGGACTTTCTTTGTGTTATTCCCGTTATTCTTGATATTCTTGTTATTTTTGTGTTGTTCGTGTTGCTGTTGCTGCTGCTGTGGTTGCTGGTACATTTTTAATGTTTTGGCTCTTTTCATTTGGCCCACACACACACAAAGCACACACACTTCAAGCCACACATGCGTGACAAAATTGCTGGGCTCTTCTTGTGAATTCGGTTGTTCTTTTTTTTGCTGTGGGTTTTCTCGCGTTTTCTTGGGCGGACGGAAAACTTGCTAAAGATTTACTTGACATTCGTATTTGTGTTGGTGCCATTTGGCATTGTTTGCATACTTTCGGGCGCAAAAAGTGGGCGGAAGCATTCAATTTCACGTCCACCCGGTCGCCCTCTTTATCGCCCCCCTCTCTTTGGGCATCAAATGCTTTAAATATTTAAGTAGTTTTACGTTTTACCCGTTTCCTGTTGCTCTGACTCACTGTACGGGTGCGTGTGTGTGTGTGTGTGTGTGTGAGTTGGTGTGCCTGTGTGGGTGTAAAGGGCATCAATATCAATCTTGTGTGGATGTCAACTAAAGCAAGCCGCCTACTTTTCCTTCACCCCTTCACCTATTCACCTGTACAGTGGAACTTTTCTGCCTCGAAGTTTCACAAGTCCAATCTTTCTGAACTTCAGCTAACACAAAGTTTCAGCTTTCCGTACTTGAATATTAATAAATTACAAAGAAAATGGGTCCAGCTAAGCTATAATTTCTCACTTTATTCTTTAATACAAAACAATGATATCACTCTTAGTCGTGGAATTAAATATAATTAAATGAATTAAAATATAAATTAAGTTTATCTCAATTTTTACAATATTTAAAATTTATTTTCATATACATAAAACCTCCAAAAAGCATGCTGCAAAATATTAAAGTCACCACACTTGTGAAATAATTATTGCCTACTTTTAAGCTTAGGCATAAATCGACATTTACTAAATCTATTTTTGTAGCACACTTTTTTGGGCTTCACCTTAAGGACCCCGCACAGTGGCTGTCAAACTGCACGCGTGTGTTGCGGTTGACACTTATGCAACCGCAAAGTGCGGGTGTGTGTGTTTGCGATTGTATGTGTGTGTGGTTCTAGCTGCACTTGAAAAGCAACCAATTGTTGTAGTTGCCAGGACCTCTTTCGCTTTATTTAGTTGCTGACATAATTGCGCACTTCATTTCTTTTTTGCTGGATGACACACATTCCGAAAGGAGCTGCTGAAAAAAAAACGGGGAAAACAAATAAAGGAGAACTAAGAAAGCGTGGAAAACTGAATAAATAAATAAGAAAGCCATGAATCAACGAAAAACCAAGAGCACGCAAATTTAACTTATTATGTTCATTTTTTCCACTACTCCTTCCCACTCCTTGCTCATTTCCTTTTTCTTGGCTTTCGCCTGGCGTTTTTCTTTGGGGGAAAACTTGGCCGTGTGTGTGCCGTCTCTGTCGCGCCGCCAGGAAAAACTTTTAGTGGCGGCAGCGACGCCGGCAGAGCGACAGTAGACAACAATTACAATTAGAAGTGTGTTTATGCCGCTCTCTCTCTCTCGCTGTCTCTGTCTCTCTTTCTCCTTCGCACTTTCTTTCGCATTCCCTTTTCTTTTCTTTCCTTTTTTGGGGGCAAAAGAAATTCAACTTCATTACACAATATTTCGTCCTTTTTGTGATTACCTTTTGTTGCTTTTTGTTGTTTGTTTGGTTGCTTTTTTGATTGCTTTTTAATGGTGGTTACATGTATTTACTGTTATTCCGCTGATTCTTTATTCAGATTCTTCCCCACGATTCGATTCGATTCGATTCGATTCTTCACTGGGTTTCGCTTGATTCTTCAATTCTTTTAATTTATCTGCCTTCGCTGTGTTTGCGATGTGATTACTCTGCGTCGCGTTTTTCGCATTTCACTTTGCACTGCAGTTGTGTGTGGGCCATGGGCGGCGGAGGCGGGGGTGGAGGTGGAGGAGAAGAAGAAACCATTAACGGGACACGTAGAAGAAGCACACAACAAACAAGAAAGAACAAGAAGCAAGAAACGCGGAGGAGCAGCGTGCAACAATTGCCGACTGCGACGCCGACTGCGAAGTCGACACGTGCGCGCCCCCCTCCCCTCCTCCTCCTCTTCCGCCGACCCCCCTCACGATTTTCCACCCCCTCTCAACACCACACCACAACCCAACCACTGTAATTTCGCAAAAAATCGCCGAAAAAAAATAGAAAAAAAATGATATATATATTCTTTCGAATGGCGCACAGAAATGTTGGATTTGTATGGTGATTTTTTGAACTGGAGGACGACCGGAGGATTCTGAGGACCGCTCGACGCGAGAGCTGCGTCTTCATAGTTTTTCGCGACTACGCACCTAAAAGTCGACTACGAGTGAGTTGCGCGCGACTAGAGCAGGGAAAACATCGATGGCACCACCGATTGTCCAGGACCTTTTTCTTGTTCTCAAACATCGATTGCTCTGTTTAAGTTAAGTCAGCCGCCAGGGGGCGCCACTCACGATAGTATCGATATATGGGTTGCTTATGCAAGCTTTTATATAAGGTCTGTGTCAAAACTATATGACACTAAAAATGTTGCTGGCTTAACTGTTGTTAAATTGGTAACGTTAATAGCTAGAGATTAATTTAAACACAGAAAGTTAAAGAAAAGTGTTTCGATAACAACATTTCCCCGAGGTCCTTGCTACTTTCCTAAAGGATCTGAAAGAGTTTTCGTTAAAAAGTTCAGTTTTGGTATCTAAACTATTTGACACCTACGATTTCTGGTACATTCAAGGGCCAAACTTAAGCGACATGTTTATGTTGTTAACTATAAACTTTTAGAGTGCTTTTTAAGAGAAATCAATTCTAAAAAACCGCCCAAGTCTTAACCAATACTCATATAATAGATTAGGTTTATCCATTTTTTAAAAATTACTTTTTCGAAGTCATGTCGCGCTGTGTTGAATATAAATATTATAATATTATAAATATTTAACAACACATTAAATCCTGAAATATCTATGAAATCTATTACTAATTATTAAAATTAACTGTTTCTACATTTTTAAGAGGTAATAAAACGTTACATTTGTCAGGTAATTATCGTAACTAAAGTTAATTTCTGATATAAAACACAGAATCACATTTTTAAACCCCAACTTTTAAAATAGCCGGGTACTATCGATATTATTTCAAAAGCCACTTTTTAAAATCATTACCAATTTCGATGAATTCAGAGCACCCTCTGGAGGTCGTAATGCCAAATTTTATAGTTGTTGACCAGAAGATTGCGTATACGTACATTTACAAAATGAAATAATCTACATTCTACTTTCTACATTCTACATTCTGGGCTTTATTGAGCTTTTCTGATCACAGTATAGTTTACCCTTAACTTTAACTAACTTTTTTAACTTCTTAAGTTTGCCATAGCTTTTAATACATGTATTTAATATTATAATATGCAGGATTGAGATGTAAATACATTGAGCATTTGTTGAATTTAAATTTAAGGATTAAAAATAATATATATTTTAATGGGTAATACATTTAAAATTATACATTTTATCTTTCGCTTATTCATATGATTTTTAGAACGATTTAGTCGTCTTAATATAGATTATTCTGTAGGTTCAAAGTGAAAAATCTAATTTTTTAACCATTTAAAAATACAGGCTTTAAAAAGTATGCTTTCCAATCTTGGAAAACAGTGAGAAATGCGCTAGAAAGTCACCTCTGCCACCCTCGCAACTTCCATATCGCTCTCGTGCGGAGAGAGCAAAAGCAACCACTATGGGGCAAAAGAAACCACCCCCACCCCCCTCAGCCCCCCTCACTTGGGGGAGAGCATCAAGTTGGTGGCAGTTCTCCAACGAACGCTGAACACGCCAGATTACCAAATTGGACTGCAGGTGTGTGAGTGAGTGACAGTGAGCGACGGCGACGGAAACTAAAACCGAAACCTGTGGCAAATCCCCCCAATAAACACTGATAAAGCAACCGAAAAAGTTGAACCCTACACCCGAGAAATCTAAATCTAAATCCCCCCCATTAACCCAGCTCGAAAATAACAACCGTAAACAAGTTGGAGCTGCAGCAAATAAAAAATACAAAAAAAAGAGGTAAAATTTTAACTCCAAACTCAGATGCAGCAACGTTAATGAAGTCGAGAAAAACTGGTTTGCTTGGATAAACATTTTGGAGTTTGTTTTGGTCTCGGGTTTTGAGAAGGTGGGGAGATGGGGGATACGAACCACTTTGAGCCAGGGTACAAAGTTCAACGCGAAACAGCGCCAAGAAAGTGCGACGACTTGTTTTCGCACAAAACGCACAAATTTGGCATGCTTCGCACAGGGGACTTTGTACACTCAGCATACATCATAAAGTTTATCCATGATATTAGATATCTCTAAGACCTGTTGATTATTCGGAGTTTTTACAGAGACGTCTTAAAGAGATAGTTTTCTCCGCCGCACGTTTTTCATTTTTCCCTAAGACTAATTTTCAATGCCTTGAATCGTTGGGGCTTAAATTAAATAAAAATAGAGTTCAAACAAATTCTTTTTCCAACTATTTATTAATTTTTTTGTATTATTTTATTCGTACCATTTATAATTTTTTTAAACTATTTAAGTAAAAATATTTATTTAATAGACATACGCATGTAACCTAAGGCAATTAGCTTGTGACATTGAAGGTGCTATAATTGTGAACTCAACTGTGCACGTGGGAGAGGCAGAGCAAGAGAGAGAGACAGACCCATGTGTGTGGTGCATTTTTAATGTTGTTTGATTTGTTATGCGAATAAAATAAGCACATTATATGTTAGTTTACTCAAGATAAGTTCGAAATGCATTCAACTGTTGAATAACACGTAGATGATATCCATATAATGCCCAACTATATAACACACTATATATAAAACTGGATATCGGGCCCACTGTAACTCTCTCTCTCTTTTTTTTCTCTCAATGCAAATGCAATAACGCGATCGATGTAAGAGCGAGGAGAGAGTGAGAGAGGAGGAGAGAGAAGCATGCAAATTAAGAATGTGAAAGTGTGGGAGAGGGAGGAGAGAGGTGGAGGGCCTCTTTTTGGCCTTGAGCTTACGTTGCTCTCTAATTGTTGTTGTTGTTGCTACCTACTGCTTTGCGGGGTTTTGTTTTGTGTTTGTCACTCGTGTTACATATGTAGATTGTGTGGAATTGTTTGCTGACTTACACGGTGTCCATTTCGAACGCAGAATTTCCCCCAGCTGGTAAAACCTGTGGCCAAGAGTGTTGAGTTTCGCATTCAAACACTTGCCAAAGGTGAATGCACTCGTCACTAGAAGTGCAGAAGATCTAAAAAGGATCTTTTGAAAAACCCTCGAAGGTCATCTGTACCTGTACCAGCTATTGTACTTTTACCAAACTCTACATGATAGTCTAAGACGGTATAATACAACATCCTACCAAGTTTCACATCAATATCTTTAAAAAGAACCCAGTTCTTGCAATGTATACACTAGTGGCTAGTTTAGCAAAGCAATGTTTCTGACTCGTGCTTATCGGTCAGGTACTTTTTATTGAAAGTATGTTTAAGGTTTTATTTGAAGAAATATGACGAATATTTCTGAATCATACATCGTTTAAGGGTACCTACATATATACTTGCTATTGCTCAAAGTTAATAACCCTACTATTATCAGAAATCTAAAAAATTATTCAACTGGACATGAATAATATATAGACCAGTTCCGCATTATGAACTTAAGAATCATGTTAAATGAGTCAAGGCGTGCATATCAAAAACGGTTTAGTACTTTATGGATCACTTCGAAGGTACAAAGCCCCCCCTTTCATGAGTACTACGAGTGTTTGCGGGAATGTATAGTTCGATTATTTACACTCCCACTCGCTACAGGTGTTCCAGCGGGATTAGCAAGTCTTGAGTCAGTGGACAAGGTTCACAATATTATTACCATCGGCTGTTTAGCCATACCAAAGTGGAGGTGATAAGCGCGGCAAAGGCCTGCAAGTCATGCGTAGACATCAAGAAGCCATTGCATCGCGATAACGATAAGCCAAAGGTGCGAAAGGGGAGTTCCAGGGATGGGGGGCGTACATACGTGGGAATGCAGGTCTAGCACTTCACAGCCACTGTTTACGGGAGTTACCTAAAGTGGATGCACTGGAAACAAACCGAGTTGCTTTGAGAGGCGACCTCTTCAACTCGAAATATTCAAGTGTCAATAATAACAACTGAGGGTGTAATTATATGGTCGTATCTCTAATTTCTCGAAGGAACAACAACGTGACAAATTGAAGGGCCCTATTTTCCTGTGAATCAAGTGACTAATGCTTTTGTTCCAGCAATTTTAGATCAGTTTTAAGTATGATTGCATTATTGACAGATCGTTTCCCTTTACAATTTACAGTTGATGGCCACCGTCTTCGGAGAGGGAGAGCGCAAGATCGAGAGAGAGAGTGCATTCCGGAGAAAGACAACAACAGCAACGGCACTGCAGCATATGCACTGAGAAAAACGGAGAACTAATCTTAAACAGCTTTGGTATGTTTTCTTATAGAAATGGTAAAATGGTTATATCTTAACTTTTTTTCCTATAACTTATTAAAATAAAAAACAACACATAAATAACTACAGATTATGATTTATTTATTTATTTAAGAAAATCTATAAATAAGGTAATATATTTTACTTTACTATTTCATATTACTACTTTACAATAATCCACTTAATAATATTTTATTTTAATTCATATTTATTTCCAGTGTACCGGCGAGCGGGACAGCAATACGGCGCACCGCCAACGCGATCGTGCTGCGTTGTTTTTGTTGGTGTTGGTAGATTGCTGAGCAGCAGCGGCAGCATTACTTTTTCTCAGCGCCGCACGGCGTCGCCAGTCGTGTCTCAGCACCCGACAGCAGCAGACGTGTGGCAGCAGCAGCAACGCTAAACTCCGGACCTCCACAAACAAACACCCAGTTCCATACATCTGCCCCCCAAAAAAAAACTTTTTTTTTTCTACACTGAACAAAAACGCAAGTGCGAGACCATGAATCCAGCCGCTCAGTTGCTGCGCCTGCGCAGCGCCACCGCCTTGAGCAGCGCGGCCACGCGCTCCATTTCGACGAACCGGCGCGAGCGGACCACCAGTACCGCCAGCGCGCAGCGGGAGCGGACGCAGGGCGTCAGCGAGACGGACAAGTTCCTGCACTACAGCGCCGAGGATGGCTACTACAAGAGCTCGCCCTTTGACCCCGTCACCGTGCCCAACGTGCCGCTGCACGAGTACGTGTGGCGCGACTTCAAGAAGTGGGAGCGACGCACCGCCGCGGTAAGTGCTCTCAAAAAGTGAGCAGTGATCAGTGATCAGTGATAGTTTATGAAAGTGCTGGGAAACATTCCCTCAAGTGGTTTCTCAAATATTTCTTCCCTTCTCGGAAGTAACTTTATATAAAAAAAAAAAAGTTGTTCCTCATCGATCCTATTTATGGATCTATGGATCTCAAACCTCCTATATCTTTGAAATGTCAGGGATAAGCTGAAGTTCTTCAGTTTCAAGGGCTTCAAGAGGCTCACGCCTTGAGTGCTAGAGTGTTTTCGGTGTTAGATCTATTTTAAAATTGATACTATAAAATCCTCCTTTATACTTAACTCTTGAAAAACCTTACAAATAAATTTCAATTAGTTCCAAACAGATATTAAAAAATCTTAAAAATATTCTTTCTTTGAATATTGTTTTAAAAAACTATAACTTTATAGAACTCATTAAAATATTTCTACCAAAAATAATCCTAAGTTTCGAAAAGAACCCATGTTCCTACCTCACTATCTAGAAACTAATAGAAATCTGCAATCCCGGAACCTCTTGAAATCTCTCATCCCCCAAATGGGCAATTAAAATCGAATTTACCATTTGATTGAGCCCCACAACCCCACCTTAGAGGGGCAAACGTAAGCCCCGTAAATCGTAAACCCAATCACATCATAAATTCACGCAATCGAAATCGTTGCAATCGTTGTCGTAGGCGCCGCGCTCAGAAATTCTTTGTTTGTTTATGGCGGTTTATTGAACCTGAACCTACGTCTATATATAAAGCGATATTTATACGGGCGCTGGCATTCAGCAGTCTGATTTGCGTCTGCCTTCGATTTCGAATTTTGCAATGGTGCTCCGTACTCCGTACTCCCATGTTCCCCATGTTCCGTATCTTTGGTATCCTCCATCGCACAAAAATCCCCCCCGGGGTTCAAGAGTAATACATATATGGGGTTCCATGGTTCCATTATCACTTCTACCAAGCGCTATCAGTCCGATAGAGAGGGTCTAGGTATAGTCTATGGCAAATATGGTATTTGGGTCATTAAGGCCCCTGGTTCGTTCCTCCGTTCCCCTTATCGGACATCGCTAATGACGGGTTGTGCTGATAAGCACACACTCAGGTCTGCTGTGATAAGAGCGAAAGTGAAATGTAGTAAACATCGCGTTATAAAGGGGGCCAAAGGCGGGCCTCTCCCAGGGTGGGGGTCTATACTATACGATACGCGACTGTTCCGATCAGGAACTTACCATTCCGATTGCGATTCCCATTACCATTCCCGTTCCGGTTCTTCATCCATGGCTCACTGGCAGCCAGTCAAGTGATCGCCGCGGCAAATTGCCTGGGATTTGAGATAAGCAAATCTCACGATTAAGTGAATCGCGTCGAGTTATTGTTATTGTCAAGGGGGATGAAAGAATAACCGATGTAATATCACCTCCCCCGCACTTGCATAACCATCATATCTCTAGAAACCCCCATATATACAAACATATATCATCCCCCAGGCGACCTTCGCCAATTGTTTACACTTTTCACTTTTCGTCTAGCTAGAAGCTACACATATAATATGCATGTGCATACAATAGGCCTGTGCAAATCAAAGTGCAAACGGTTTTCATTGAAATTTATTGCCATCATTTGTGCAATGTAGGAGGGGGGGTGGGGGTTTCTGATATAACCGCGTAGTAATCATCGCCCACATGGCCGTAACCGGAGGAGAACCCAAGCAATTGTTGAATTAAATGCAATTAAAAGTACAAAGTTCGCCTTTTGTCTCTAATGTTCCTAGGGTCTCTGTAAATATTTGTGCAGTAGGAGGAGTATCTTTCGGGTTTTTTAAAGGGTCTTTCAGCAGATAAGATAGGGATTCCGATTCCAATTCCGTCGTGTCATCATTATATTTCACATTTCCCGCAAATCTGATCCACCTTTGTTTCACATTTTTAAGGGCAATTTCGGATTCGTGCAAATATTTATTTTACTATTTCTGTGGAGTAAACAAATCGCATTTGTTATTCGACTCATTATTGCAGAGTTATCTACGTGCATTTATTTGCTGAAAATCAAAACTTATAAAGTTATTGTTTACAATCGTAATACTATCGGTATTTCTTGGAACTCGTTTATGGTTCTTAAATTATTGTAACTAGTAAACATGTTCTGCTTTTTTCTTTAAGGGAAATGCACTTATATCGATGACTCATGACTGCAATCAGTCAATTTTAATCAATTCCCATTTTATTCGAGTGTTTGTCGCACCCAAATGAACCCGAATTCCTTGATATGCGCATATAATGCGCTTTTAATTGCCTCCGACTTATTTTCGTTGGCCTTTCGGCGGGTATTTATGTATTTTTTTTCTTTTTTTTCGATTGATAATTTTGATGGTTTTGTTTTGATTTTTGTTGCTTTTTTCGGTGGCCGACGTCAGCGGTGGATCGAGGTCCAGCCTCCTCCGGTTTTTTGGCACGATCTATTCACTCCCTGCTCTCTATTGATGAGATGAAGTGATGATCAATTGGGTTTTTAATGGTCAGGCTTAGTGTATTATTAAAAATTGCATTTTTGTAATCTTATTTTCGTAAAAATAAGGCACATTTTATTTATTTAAAACATTTTTTTTTATTGTTTTTTTTTTTTTTTATTTGGTTCTAAAAATATTTCAACAAATGGTTTATCTCTTGTAATTACATTCTCCTGAAAATATGTGGCTTTTATTATTTGTTGTATTTTTTTATATTTATTTTTTTTTTATTATTTTTTTTTTCTTTTTTTTAATTTTTTTTTTTAAATTTGTTTCTAAAAATATATCAAAAAAATGTATCTATCCCTTCTCTTTTTTTGTAAATATATTTTCCTAAAAATATGTGGCTTTTATAATTTATTTAAATTTTATATTTTTTTTTGTATTTATTTATTTATTTGTATTTTTTCAGTTTTGCTCAAAAAATGTTTTAAAACAATTTATCTATCTCTTTTTTTTTGAAATAAAACCCTATTCAACTAGTTTCTATTTTGAATACTCTTTCCATCAAAATATTCCCAAGAATTAAATAAATAATATTAAAATGTATCCAACTCCCTAGAATATCTACCTAAAATGTGTGATATTTTCAGCTATTTATTTAGCTAATTTTTGTTCAAAATCAACGCGACTGGCTGTCCGTTCTTCGCTGCTGAAAAGTCAACAAACGCAGCCCGAGTAGGTGACAAGAGAGAGATAGAGCGGCGCAGACAGCGAGAGAGAGAGGGAGAGGGAATGTGGGGGGCTTTGCTTTGGGGCCCGACTCGTTTAGACTTTGCAGACTTTGTACTTTGCCCCACTGAACTTTGGACCGTCCAACCGCCTGAAGCCAAGCGAAGCGGTTTTCGATGGACCCACGGGGGGTTCGGCGGTTCGCAGGGGGGATTATATGGCAAATGCACGAAATGATTCTCTTATTTTTTACTCGCTTATTTATTCATTATGATGATGTGCGGCTGTGTGTTCGCCTCGTTTGTGGGTTGTTTTCTTCAATTTGAGCAACTTGTTGGCGGCGCAGCTATTTATAATGCTTATTTTTAACCGAATGCGATTTCCGACTGCGCAAATTTAGGCGCACAATCCCCCAATCAGCAAATCCCACACCCCCTTTTCACAAACCGCCCGCCCATTAAGCCGACGTTTGCGAACTCGTTTGCGATTCTGGCGACCTTCACCTTAGCCCTGGAGACCGGTTATGGGGTCAGCGTTACGAGAAGTCAAGGCCAGCGAAAGGGATTGCATATGGGGGGAAAATGAGATCAGTTGAGAACTCATATTACCAGTTGATCGCGAATTCTAGAAGATATAACATTTTTATAATATGGGGAAGAAATAAAATCAGTTGAGAATATTACCAGATCATCCCAAAATATAGTATACAATTTTTATAATATGGGGATGAAATAAGATCAGTTGAGAACTCATATTACTCATAAGATGACTTGAGAACTCATATTACAAGAATATGGCGAATTACAGTATAATCAAATTACAGTATAACACTTTTATAATATAGGGAAAAAATGAGTTCAGTGGAGAACTCATATTACCAGATGATCGCATATTACAGAATAACATTTTTATAATACTTACATATATTATTATATTATCAAGAATGGATTAAAGTATATTCTTTTAAGTAAAGTACACCCCAAAGAACGAACTGACCTTAGCTAAATCTGAAAGACGTGACTTTTAATCTGCGAAATCCCACCCAACACTAACCCAGATAAATAAAACAGCCGATTTTCTTGTTGCTGATTAAGCTGCCATTGTCATTTGAATCAAGCAGGGTGGGATTATCTTATCGCTTTAGGAATTTTTATGGGGCTCTCGGGAAGGTCTTTAATTAGGTGGTAAACGATTTAGGCCCCCCTATCAGTGGGGGGCATTACTGGCATAATTGCTCTGCCTAATTTCACCATACCACCAATAACACCTGTTCTCTGCTGTAGTTTTAGGATCTCTCTCCCCATAAATATTCCACTCGGACATATGATTCCACTCGAAACGTTCTTCAGATAAGATTCGTGTGGGCCCATTTGGTGTTTTCCCAGGTTTTGGTTGATTTTGATTTGTGCTTATCAACAGATTTCGCTGATTTACATTTGATTTTATTGCAGCTGTGGGGAATGGAATGGGAACATAAGTGGGGTGGCTTTAGACTAGATAGTTAGATAGAATTGAAATATTTTAAATAATCTATTTTATTTATTTTCCTTTTTAGGTCTGTGTGATCACCGATCGTCAGTATACCTTCGCCCAGATGCGAGATGCCAGCGCCGCCTTTGCCGTTCGCCTGCAGACCAAGTTCAAGCTGCACAAGCCCGATGTTCTGGGCATCTGTCTGCCGAATCTCCCCGAATACCCCATCGCCACCCTGGGCGCCATCGAGGCGGGCCTGACGGTGACCACAGTGAACCCCGTCTACACGCCGGGTAAGAAAAAGAAAAGTCCTGGGGGTTTTTGGTTAGGAAAAATGCAGGTGAGATAATACAGCAGAGTTCGGTAGGATAGCATTTGGTTTTGAAATATATAGCAAACAATAGGCTGGAATGCTAGGAAAGTAAAGATATACAAAACAATGCTTATAAAGCATTTCCAGGGAACAAGAAAAAAAACATTGAAGACAAAAGCCATGCAAATTCTTTGTAATGATAATGATAACTGAGAAACTCCTTAAATAGTTTTGTGTTTTTAATGAAATCGGACCACACAGTAAAAAGTTAAAGGGAAATATTGAAATGTCCGGTAGATGGCGCCACTTTTAAGCGAATGCTTGATCTGCACTGCTTGAGACTGCTTGCTTTAGCTGAGTAACGGTTTCTCGTGTTTTTAATAAAATCGTAGTATTTCTAAACTTTCAGTAAAAATCATTTTTAAGGTAAAAATTCCTTAAACAAGGATCACAAGTTCCTGAAAATATAACTTCGGATAATACTTACTTGTCTACTAAAATTTATCTAGTTATTTGCTTTGCAAATTTGATTACCCAACCCATAATAACCACAATTCTGACACATATATCACGATTACCCCCCGTAAACCCTTCATAAAAGTTTAGGGCAAATAAAAGCAAGGCAGTTAATTAGGCAAACAATTAGCTATTTGCGTGACCAGCGCTGTGCATTGTGTTTATTGGGGGCTCTTGAGTGCGTCAAAGGCTCCTTATCTGGGGGTCTTTAAGCGGTGACATCTGTATTTCGGGGGTTCCAAAGTCGAAAGATCGCCACTAATCGTCACATTTCGATTGCAGACGAGATCGCCAGGCAGCTGACCTTCAGCGGGGCCAAGTTCCTGGTGGGCACGGTGTCCGGATTCGCCACCCTGAGTGCGGCCAGCAAGCTGGCGGGCCGTCAGATACCCATTGCCGTGGTGCGAACCAGCGCGGAGGAGGCGCTGCCCGAGGGCGCCATCGATTTCAGCGAGCTGACGAGCGCCCAGGATGTGCGTTACGAGGATCTGGTGGCGCCCCGTGAGGCCACCGCCGACGACATGGTCTTCCTGCCCTTCTCCTCCGGCACCACCGGGCTGCCCAAGGGCGTGATGCTGTCGCACAACAACATCACCAGCAACTGCGAGCAGGTGCAGGTCTCGCTGCCCCTGGACCTCATGGGGCCCCAGGAGACGCTGCCCGGCGTCCTGCCCTTCTTCCACATCTACGGCCTCACCGTGGTGATGCTCTCCAAGCTCGGCCAGGGCTGCCGGCTGGCCACCATGCCCTGCTTCAAGCCGGACGACTTCATGCGCTCCCTGGACAAGTATCAGGGCAGCATCCTCAACCTGGTGCCCCCCATTGGTGAGTTGAATGAGGTGTTTTATTAGCAGGATGCGTCACATAATCTTGTAAGCTAGAGAAAAAACCTTCTTTATTATATTTGAACTTTTGTAATATTTTTAAGAAAGGTTAGGTTTTTCAAAAGAAATTTGTAACAAATGTTTAATTTAATATTTTAGCAGCCTGACTATTATTTTTCAAGACTTGTATTTCCATAATATTTAACCTAATATTTAATTTTTTCTTTTAATTATAACTATATTTTTATTTTAAATATTTCAATTATTAGAATGAAGAAGAGTTAAAATAGGGATTTTTCGTATAGTTTTCTAAAAAATTTCCGAAAAATAAGATAAGTACTGTTTTGAAGAGCTTACTTACTTATAATAAAACATTTTATTTGTGTGTGTTTTTAGTTTTGCCTAAAAAATTCTCGTTAAAAAGTTCAAAGTTCACTATACTCTATATGTACTTTAATTGATTTGTGAATTGTTTTTATAACTGGCAATCTATTATTCGTTTTGCATAGCTGCTTAAAATAATTATTACCTACTGTGTGTTATCAGATCGGCAAATTGCAAGTGCCGGTAAGCAAGTATAGAACAGGTTTTAATCATCAAGGCCAAGTAGTTAAAAATACACCTATATAAACTGGATTATAATTTAAGGTTATTGTGCCTGATATTCTATTTAGGGAAGGTAAGAGTCATACTGGTTTTAGGTGAATTTCACTAGCATTTCTATTAATTCAAAAGTATTTAAAATAATTAAATAGATTTTTTTTTTATTTTTAAATAATATGAAATATTTTTTTAATTTTTTACTAATTTACCTATTTATTTCCCCAGCCCTGTTCATGATCAACCATCCCAAGATGACGCAGGAGACGGCGCCCCATCTGAAGGTGGTGATGAGCGGAGCAGCTCCCATTGGCCAGCACGACGTGGAGCGCTTCCTGCACAAGTGAGTTAACGAAGGAATGCTTTTCGGTGTTGAGCTCAGCTAATGATATGCGATTTTTAATAGATTCCCGAAGACGAGCTTCAAGCAGGGCTACGGCATGACCGAGGCCTCGCCGGTGGCTCTGCTGACGCCCGATGGCAACAAGGTGTACGCCTCCACCGGCGTGCTGCCGGCCAGCACGGAGGCCAAGATCGTGCCGCTGGACGGGATCGATGCCAAGGGCGTGGGCCCACGCACCACCGGCGAACTGTGCATCCGGGGACCCCAGGTGATGGCCGGCTATCTGAACAACGAGGAGGCCAACAAGGTCACCTTCTATCCCGGCAACTGGCTGCGCAGCGGCGATGTGGCCTTCTACGATGAGGACGGCCTCTTCTACATCACAGATCGCATGAAGGAGCTGATCAAGGTGAAGGGCTTCCAGGTGCCGCCGGCCGAGCTGGAGGCAGTGCTACGCGACCATCCCAAGATCCTGGAGGCGGCCGTCTTTGGCATTCCCCACGAACTCAACGGCGAGGCTCCGCGCGCCATTGTGGTGCTGCGCCAGGGCGAGAAGGCCAGCGCTGAGGAGATCGCCGCCTATGTGGCCGAGCGGGTGGCCCACTACAAGAAGCTCGAGGGCGGCGTAATCTTCGTGGACGAGGTGCCCAAGAATCCCACCGGCAAGATCCTGCGCCGCGAGCTCAAGGAGAAGTTCTCCGACTAGACTGGCCGAGCGGAGGGATCTTCATAGGCTAAGGCAATAATTTTTGTGATTTTTTTTTTGTTCGTCTCAATCGGGGGCTCCAGAAGCAGCTATCTGTTCCTCACTCAATACAAGACCAAGTCTAGGGTCCCACTTGAAGAGCTTCAGAGCCCCGCAGAACACATGTATGTATGTATATGATGAACATCAATGTTAGCCCCCGTGGGCTCTGGTTTAGACATTGCATTTACCACTTCGAAAATACTTAGTTCTTAGGCTTAGGCATAGGTCTCGATTAGTCGCTCGATTGGTCCATAGTTAGTAAGCGTAGATTAGGCAGACGTTAGGCCCTATCCATAAACAAATGCGTATCTGTAAAGTGTAATCTGTATGCTTGTACTCTAACCTTTGATTATACTTAACGACGAACCCGATATTTTACTATGATATTCCCCTATATGCTGCATACAATATGTTTTTTTTTGCCTAGTACCGTAAGATAATTGATTGTTAATCGCATTGAAAGGCGGCGGCATGCCACATCCATTACTATGTATGCCATGTATGCCATGATGTTTGAAAATAAAGACGAAATGAGTTGAAATTGTCGAGTTCTTATGGAGCGAAAATTAATATGAAGGCGGGTTATGGGTATGGTAACAACTGAACAGTTAAGAAAAAAACTGATTTTTTTTGTAAATCAATTTTTTAAGGGGTTAAGTCACAATTTTTCGAAAAAATTTAAAAATCCAAATTTATTTTATTTAAATGCCAAGTTTTAGATAATTTAACTACGAGTTCAGGAAGGTATGCCGTTCCACAT
The DNA here is from genome assembly GCA_037075245.1 of Drosophila mimetica. Classification (NCBI taxonomy): domain Eukaryota; kingdom Metazoa; phylum Arthropoda; class Insecta; order Diptera; family Drosophilidae; genus Drosophila; species Drosophila mimetica. The sequence continues at coordinate 10,728,379 of JBAMCH010000005.1, forward strand.
TTGGGCCATTATTTCCATAGCTGTGGCCAAAATACTGACGTTTTATGGGAAAAAATCTGATTTTTAATCAATTTTTTAAGGGGTTGGGTCACAATTTTTCGAAAAAAAATTTAAAATTCTAAATTTTCTTAATTTAAATGCCAAGTTTTAGATAATTTAATTATGAGTTCAGGAAGGTATCTCATTCCCCATTTGGACCATTATTTCCGTAGCTGTGGCGAAAATAGTGAAGGTTTAGGCGAAAAAAACTGATTTTTTTGGGAAATCAATTTTTTAAGGGGTTGGGTCACAATTTTTCGAAAAAAAATTTAAAATTCTAAATTTTCTTAATTTAAATGCCAAGTTTTAGATATTCCGTAGCTGTGGCGAAAATAGTGAAGGTTTAGGCGAAAAAAACTGATTTTTTTTGGAAATCAATTTTTTAAGGGGTTGGGTCACAATTTTTCGAAAAAAAATTTAAAATTCTAAATTTTCTTATTTTAAATGCCAAGTTTTAGATAATTTAACTACGAGTTCAGAAAGGTATCTCATTCCCCATTTGGACCATTATTTCCGTAGCTGTGGCGAAAATAGTGAAGGTTTATGCGAAAAAAACTGATTTTTTTTGGAAAGCAATTGTTTAGGGGGTTAGGTCGCAATTTTTTGAAAAAAAATTTAAAATTCTAAATTGTCTTAATTTAAATGCCAAGTTTTAGATAATTTAACTACGAGTTCAGGAAGGTATCTCATTCCCCATTTGGACCATTATTTCCGTAGCTGTGGCGAAAATAGTGAAGGTTTAGGCGAAAAAAACTGATTTTTATTGGAAATCAATTTTTTAAGGGGTTGGGTCACAATTTTTCGAAAAAAAATTTAAAATTCTAAATTTTCTTAATTTAAATGCCAAGTTTTAGATAATTTAACTACGAGTTCAGAAAGGTATCTCATTCCCCATTTGGACCATTATTTCCGTAGCTGTGGCGAAAATAGTGAAGGTTTAGGCGAAAAAAACTGATTTTTTTTGGAAATCAATTTTTTAAGGGGTTGGGTCACAATTTTTCGAAAAAAAATTTAAAATTCTAAATTTTCTTAATTTAAATGCCAAGTTTTAGATAATTTAACTACGAGTTCAGGAAGGTATCTCATTCCCCATTTGGACCATTATTTCCGTAGCTGTGGCGAAAATAGTGAAGGTTTAGGCGAAAAAAACTGATTTTTTTTGGAAAGCAATTGTTTAGGGGGTTAGGTCGCAATTTTTTGAAAAAAAATTTAAAATTCTAAATTGTCTTAATTTAAATGCCAAGTTTTAGATAATTTAACTACGAGTTCAGGAAGGTATCTCATTCCCCATTTGGACCATTATTTCCGTAGCTGTGGCGAAAATAGTGAAGGTTTAGGCGAAAAAAACTGATTTTTATTGGAAATCAATTTTTTAAGGGGTTGGGTCACAATTTTTCGAAAAAAAATTTAAAATTCTAAATTTTCTTAATTTAAATGCCAAGTTTTAGATAATTTAACTACGAGTTCAGAAAGGTATCTCATTCCCCATTTGGACCATTATTTCCGTAGCTGTGGCGAAAATAGTGAAGGTTTAGGCGAAAAAAACTGATTTTTTTTGGAAATCAATTTTTTAAGGGGTTGGGTCACAATTTTTTGAAAAAAAAAACAAAAAATCTAAATTTTCGTTTTTTAAATGCCAAGTTTTAGATAATTTAACTACGAGTTCAGGAAGGTATCTCATTCCCCATTTGGGCCATTATTTCCGTAGCTGTGGCGAAAATAGTGAAGGTTAAGGCGAAAAAAACTGATTTTTTTGGGAAATCAATTTTTTAAGGGGTTGGGTCACAATTTTTCGAAAAAAAATTTAAAATTCTAAATTTTCTTAATTTAAATGCCAAGTTTTAGATAATTTAACTACGAGTTCAGAAAGGTATCTCATTCCCCATTTGGACCATTATTTCCGTAGCTGTGGCGAAAATAGTGAAGGTTTAGGCGAAAAAAACTGATTTTTTTTGGAAATCAATTTTTTAAGGGGTTGGGTCACAATTTTTCGAAAAAAAATTTAAAATTCTAAATTTTCTTAATTTAAATGCCAAGTTTTAGATAATTTAACTACGAGTTCAGAAAGGTATCTCATTCCCCATTTGGACCATTATTTCCGTAGCTGTGGCGAAAATAGTGAAGGTTTATGCGAAAAAAACTGATTTTTTTTGGAAAGCAATTTTTTAGGGGGTTAGGTCGCAATTTTTTGAAAAAAAATTTAAAATTCTAAATTTTCTTAATTTAAATGCCAAGTTTTAGATAATTTAACTACGAGTTCAGGAAGGTATCTCATTTCCCATTTGGACCATTATTTCCGTAGCTGTGGTGAAAATAGTGAAGGTTTATGCGAAAAAAACTGATTTTTTTTGGAAATCAATTTTTTAAGGGGTTGGGTCACAATTTTTCGAAAAAAAATTTAAAATTCTAAATTGTCTTAATTTAAATGCCAAGTTTTAGATAATTTAACTACGAGTTCAGGAAGGTATCTCATTCCCCATTTGGACCATTATTTCCGTAGCTGTGGCGAAAATAGTGAAGGTTTAGGCGAAAAAAACTGATTTTTTTTGGAAATCAATTTTGTAAGGGGTTGGGTCACAATTTTTCGAAAAAAAATTTAAAATTCTAAATTTTCTTAATTTAAATGCCAAGCTTTAGATAATTTAACTACGAGTTCAGGAAGGTATCTCATTCCCCATTTGGACCATTATTTCCGTAGCTGTGGCGAAAATAGTGAAGGTTTAGGCGAAAAAACTGATTTTTTTTGGAAATCAATTTTTTAAGGGGTTGGGTCACAATTTTTCGCAAAAAAATTTAAAATTCTAAATTGTCTTAATTTAAATGCCAAGTTTTAGATAATTTAACTACGAGTTCAGAAAGGTATCTCATTCCCCATTTGGACCATTTATTCCGTAGCTGTGGGGAAAATAGTGAAGGTTTAGGCGAAAAAAACTGATTTTTTTTGGAAATCAATTTTTTAAGGGGTTAGGTCACAATTTTTCGAAAAAAAATTTAAAATTCTAAATTTTCTTAATTTAAATGCCAAGTTTTAGATTATTTAACTACGAGTTCAGGAAGGTATTTCATTCCCCATTTGGACCATTATTTCCGTAGCTGTGGCGAAAATAGTGAAGGTTTAGGCGAAAAAAACTGATTTTTTTTGGAAATCAATTTTTTAAGGGGTTGGGTCACAATTTTTCGAAAAAAAATTTAAAATTCTAAATTTTTTTAATTTAAATGCCAAGTTTTAGATAATTTAACTACGAGTTCAAAAAGGTATCTCATTCCCCATTTGGACCATTATTTCCGTAGCTGTGGCGAAAATAGTGAAGGTTTATGCGAAAAAAACTGATTTTTTTTGGAAAGCAATTTTTTAGGGGGTTAGGTCGCAATTTTTTGAAAAAAAATTTTAAATTCTAAATTGTCTTAATTTAAATGCCAAGTTTTAGATAATTTAACTACGAGTTCAGGAAGGTATCTCATTCCCCATTTGGACCATTATTTCCGTAGCTGTGGCGAAAATAGTGAAGGTTTAGGCGAAAAAAACTGATTTTTATTGGAAATCAATTTTTTAAGGGGTTGGGTCACAATTTTTCGAAAAAAAATTTAAAATTCTAAATTTTCTTAATTTAAATGCCAAGTTTTAGATAATTTAACTACGAGTTCAGAAAAGTATCTTATTCCCCATTTGGACCATTATTTCCGTAGCTGTGGCGAAAATAGTGAAGGTTTATGCGAAAAAAACTGATTTTTTTTGGAAAGCAATTTTTTAGGGGGTTAGGTCGCAATTTTTTGAAAAAAAATCAAAATATCTAAATTTCCTTTTTTTAAATGCCAAGTTTTAGATAATTTAACTACGAGTTCAGAAAGGTATCTCATTCCCCATTTGGACCATTATTTCTGTAGCTGTGGCGAAAATAGTGAAGGTTTAGGCGAAAAAAACTGATTTTTTTTGGAAATCAATTTTTTAAGGGGTTGGGTCACAATTTTTCGAAAAAAAATGTAAAATTCTAAATTCTCTTAATTTAAATGCCAAGTTTTAGATAATTTAACTACGAGTTCAGGAAGGTATCTCATTCCCCATTTGGACCATTATTTCCGTAGCTGTGGCGAAAATAGTGAAGGTTTAGGCGAAAAAAACTGATTTTTTTGGAAATCAATTTTTAAGGGGTTGGGTCACAATTTTTCGAAAAAAAATTTAAAATTCTAAATTTTCTTAATTTAAATGCCAAGTTTTAGATAATTTAACTACGAGTTCAGAAAGGTATCTCATTCCCCATTTGGACCATTATTTCCGTAGCTGTGGCGAAAATAGTGAAGGTTTAGGCGAAAAAAACTGATTTTTTTGGAAATCAATTTTTAAGGGGTTGGGTCACAATTTTTCGAAAAAAAATTTAAAATTCTAAATTTTCTTAATTTAAATGCCAAGTTTTAGATAATTTAACTACGAGTTCAGAAAGGTATCTCATTCCCCATTTGGACCATTATTTCCGTAGCTGTGGCGAAAATAGTGAAGGTTTATGCGAAAAAAACTGATTTTTTTTGGAAATCAATTTTTTAAGGGGTTAGGTCGCAATTTTTGGAAAAAAAATCAAAAAATCTAAATTTCCTTTTTTAAATGCCAAGTTTTAGATAAGTTAACTACGAGTTCAGGAAGGTATCTCATTCCCCATTTGGACCATTATTTCCGTAGCTGTGGCGAAAATAGTGAAGGTTTAGGCGAAAAAAACTGATTTTTTTTGGAAATCAATTTCTTAAGGTGTTGGGTCACAATTTTTCGAAAAAAAATTTAAAATTCAAAATTTTCTTATTTTAATGCCAAGTTTTAGATAATTTAACTACGAGTTCAGGAAGGTATCTCATTCCCCATTTGGACCATTATTTCCGTAGCTGTGGCGAAAATAGTGAAGGTTTATGCGAAAAAAACTGATTTTTTTTGGAAATAAATTTTTTAAGGGGTTGGGTCACAATTTTTCGAAAAAAAATCAAAAAATCTAAATTTCCTGTTTTTAAATGCCAAGTTTTAGATAATTTAACTACGAGTTCAGGAAGGTATCTCATTCCCCATTTGGACCATTATTTCCGTAGCTGTGGCGAAAATAGTGAAGGTTTAGGCGAAAAAAACTGATTTTTTTTGGAAATCAATTTCTTAAGGGGTTGGGTCACAATTTTTCGAAAAAAAATCAAAAAATCTAAATTTCCTTTTTTTAAATGCCAAGTTTTAGATAATTTAACTACGAGTTCAGGAAGGTATCTCATTCCCCATTTGGACCATTATTTCCGTAGCTGTGGCGAAAATAGTGAAGGTTTATGCGAAAAAAACTGATTTTTTTTGGAAATAAATTTTTTAAGGGGTTGGGTCACAATTTTTCGAAAAAAAATCAAAAAATCTAAATTTCCTTTTTTTAAATGCCAAGTTTTAGATAATTTAACTACGAGTTCAGGAAGGTATCTCATTCCCCATTTGGACCATTATTTCCGTAGCTGTGGCGAAAATAGTGAAGGTTTAGGCGAAAAAAACTGAATTTTTTGGAAATCAATTTTTTAAGGGGTTGGGTCACAATTTTTCGAAAAAAAATTTAAAATTCTAAATTTTCTTAATTCAAATGCCAAGTTTTAGATAATTTAACTACGAGTTCAGGAAGGTATCTCATTCCCCATTTGGACCATTATTTCCGTAGCTGTGGCGAAAATAGTGAAGGTTTAGGCGAAAAAAACTGATTTTTTTTGGAAATAAATTTTTTTAAGGGGTTAGGTCGCAATTTTTTGAAAAAAAATCAAAAAATCTAAATTTCCTTTTTTTAAATGCCAAGTTTTAGATAATTTAACTACGAGTTCAGGAAGGTATCTCATTCCCCATTTGGACCATTATTTCTGTAGCTGTGGCGAAAATAGTGAAGGTTTAGGCGAAAAAAACTGATTTTTTTTGGAAATCAATTTTATAAGGGGTTGGGTCACAATTTTTCGAAAAAAAATGTAAAATTCTAAATTGTCCTAATTTAAATGCCAAGTTTTAGATAACTTAACTACGAGTTCAGGAAGGTATCTCATTCCCCATTTGGACCATTATTTCCGTAGCTGTGGCGAAAATAGTGAAGGTTTAGGCGAAAAAAACTGATTTTTTTGGAAATCAATTTTTAAGGGGTTGGGTCACAATTTTTCGAAAAAAAATTTAAAATTCTAAATTTTCTTAATTTAAATGCCAAGTTTTAGATAATTTAACTACGAGTTCAGAAAGGTATCTCATTCCCCATTTGGACCATTATTTCCGTAGCTGTGGCGAAAATAGTGAAGGTTTATGCGAAAAAAACAGATTTTTTTTGGAAATCAATTTTTTAAGGGGTTAGGTCGCAATTTTTTGAAAAAAAATCAAAAAATCTAAATTTCCTTTTTTTAAATGCCAAGTTTTAGATAATTTAACTACGAGTTCAGGAAGGTATCTCATTCCCCATTTGGACCATTATTTCCGTAGCTGTGGCGAAAATAGTGAAGGTTTAGGCGAAAAAAACTGATTTTTTTTGGAAATCAATTTCTTAAGGTGTTGGGTCACAATTTTTCGAAAAAAAATTTAAAATTCTAAATTTTCTTAATTTAAATGCCAAGTTTTAGATAATTTAACTACGAGTTCAGGAAGGTATCTCATTCCCCATTTGGACCATTATTTCCGTAGCTGTGGCGAAAATAGTGAAGGTTTATGCGAAAAAAACTGATTTTTTTTGGAAATAAATTTTTTAAGGGGTTGGGTCACAATTTTTCGAAAAAAAATTTAAAATTCTAAATTTTCTTAATTTAAATGCCAAGTTTTAGATAATTTAACTACGAGTTCAGGAAGGTATCTCATTCCCCATTTGGACCATTATTTCCGTAGCTGTGGCGAAAATAGTGAAGGTTTAGGCGAAAAAAACTGATTTTTTTTGGAAATCAATTTCTTAAGGTGTTGGGTCACAATTTTTCGAAAAAAAATTTAAAATTCAAAATTTTCTTATTTTAATGCCAAGTTTTAGATAATTTAACTACGAGTTCAGGAAGGTATCTCATTCCCCATTTGGACCATTATTTCCGTAGCTGTGGCGAAAATAGTGAAGGTTTATGCGAAAAAAACTGATTTTTTTTGGAAATAAATTTTGTAAGGGGTTGGGTCACAATTTTTCGAAAAAAAATCAAAAAATCTAAATTTTCTTTTTTTAAATGCCAAGTTTTAGATAATTTAACTACGAGTTCAGGAAGGTATCTCATTCCCCATTTGGACCATTATTTCCGTAGCTGTGGCGAAAATAGTGAAGGTTTAGGCGAAAAAAACTGATTTTTTTTGGAAATCAATTTCTTAAGGTGTTGGGTCACAATTTTTCGAAAAAAAATTTAAAATTCAAAATTTTCTTATTTTAATGCCAAGTTTTAGATAATTTAACTACGAGTTCAGGAAAGTATCTCATTCCCCATTTGGACCATTATTTCCGTAGCTGTGGCGAAAATAGTGAAGGTTTATGCGAAAAAAACTGATTTTTTTTGGAAATAAATTTTTTAAGGGGTTGGGTCACAATTTTTCGAAAAAAAATCAAAAAATCTAAATTTCCTTTTTTTAAATGCCAAGTTTTAGATAATTTAACTACGAGTTCAGGAAGGTATCTCATTCCCCATTTGGACCATTATTTCCGTAGCTGTGGCGAAAATATTGAAGGTTTATGCGAAAAAAACTGATTTTTTTTGGAAATAAATTTTTTAAGGGGTTGGGTCACAATTTTTCGAAAAAAAATCAAAAAATCTAAATTTCCTTTTTTTAAATGCCAAGTTTTAGATAATTTAACTACGAGTTCAGGGAGGTATCTCATTCCCCATTTGGACCATTATTTCCGTAGCTGTGGTGAAAATAGTGAAGGTTTAGGCGAAAAAAACTGATTTTTTTGGAAATCAATTTTTTAAGGGGTTGGGTCACAATTTTTCGAAAAAAAATCAAAAAATCTAAATTTCCTTTTTTTAAATGCCAAGTTTTAGATAATTTAACTACGAGTTCAGGAAGGTATCTCATTCCCCATTTGGACCATTATTTCCGTAGCTGTGGCGAATATAGTGAAGGTTTAGGCGAAAAAAACTGATTTTTTTTGGAAATCAATTTTTTAAGGGGTTGGGTCACAATTTTTCGAAAAAAAATCAAAAAATCTAAATTTCCTTTTTTTAAATGCCAAGTTTTAGATAATTTAACTACGAGTTCAGGAAGGTATCTCATTCCCCATTTGGACCATTATTTCCGTAGCTGTGGCGAAAATAGTGAAGGTTTAGGCGAAAAAAACTGATTTTTTTTGGAAATCAATTTCTTAAGGTGTTGGGTCACAATTTTTCGAAAAAAAATCAAAAAATCTAAATTTCCTTTTTTTAAATGCCAAGTTTTAGATAATTTAACTACGAGTTCAGGGAGGTATCTCATTCCCCATTTGGACCATTATTTCCGTAGCTGTGGTGAAAATAGTGAAGGTTTAGGCGAAAAAAACTGATTTTTTTGGAAATCAATTTTTTAAGGGGTTGGGTCACAATTTTTCGAAAAAAAATTTAAAATTCTAAATTTTCTTAATTCAAATGCCAAGTTTTAGATAATTTAACTACGAGTTCAGGAAGGTATCTCATTCCCCATTTGGACCATTATTTCCGTAGCTGTGGCGAAAATAGTGAAGGTTTAGGCGAAAAAAACTGATTTTTTTTGGAAATAAATTTTTTAAGGGGTTGGGTCACAATTTTTCGAAAAAAAATCAAAAAATCTAAATTTCCTTTTTTTAAATGCCAAGTTTTAGATAATTTAACTACGAGTTCAGGAAGGTATCTCATTCCCCATTTGGACCATTATTTCCGTAGCTGTGGCGAAAATAGTGAAGGTTTATGCGAAAAAAACTGATTTTTTTTGGAAATAAATTTTTTAAGGGGTTGGGTCACAATTTTTCGAAAAAAAATCAAAAAATCTAAATTTCCTTTTTTTAAATGCCAAGTTTTAGATAATTTAACTACGAGTTCAGGAAGGTATCTCATTCCCCATTTGGACCATTATTTCCGTAGCTGTGGCGAAAATAGTGAAGGTTTATGCGAAAAAAACTGATTTTTTTTGGAAATAAATTTTTTAAGGGGTTGGGTCACAATTTTTCGAAAAAAAATCAAAAAATCTAAATTTCCTTTTTTTAAATGCCAAGTTTTAGATAATTTAACTACGAGTTCAGGGAGGTATCTCATTCCCCATTTGGACCATTATTTCCGTAGCTGTGGTGAAAATAGTGAAGGTTTAGGCGAAAAAAACTGATTTTTTTGGAAATCAATTTTTTAAGGGGTTGGGTCACAATTTTTCGAAAAAAAATCAAAAAATCTAAATTTCCTTTTTTTAAATGCCAAGTTTTAGATAATTTAACTACGAGTTCAGGAAGGTATCTCATTCCCCATTTGGACCATTATTTCCGTAGCTGTGGCGAAAATAGTGAAGGTTTAGGCGAAAAAAACTGATTTTTTTTGGAAATCAATTTCTTAAGGTGTTGGGTCACAATTTTTCGACAAAAAATTTAAAATTCTAAATTTTCTTAATTTAAATGCCAAGTTTTAGATAATTTAACTACGAGTTCAGGAAGGTATCTCATTCCCCATTTGGACCATTATTTCCGTAGCTGTGGCGAAAATAGTGAAGGTTTATGCGAAAAAAACTGATTTTTTTTGGAAATAAATTTTTTAAGGGGTTGGGTCACAATTTTTCGAAAAAAAATCAAAAAATCTAAATTTCCTTTTTTTAAATGCCAAGTTTTAGATAATTTAACTACGAGTTCAGGGAGGTATCTCATTCCCCATTTGGACCATTATTTCCGTAGCTGTGGTGAAAATAGTGAAGGTTTAGGCGAAAAAAACTGATTTTTTTGGAAATCAATTTTTTAAGGGGTTGGGTCACAATTTTTCGAAAAAAAATTTAAAATTCTAAATTTTCTTAATTCAAATGCCAAGTATTAGATAATTTAACTACGAGTTCAGGAAGGTATCTCATTCCCCATTTGGACCATTATTTCCGTAGCTGTGGCGAAAATAGTGAAGGTTTAGGCGAAAAAAACTGATTTTTTTTGGAAATCAATTTCTTAAGGTGTTGGGTCACAATTTTTCGAAAAAAAATTTAAAATTCTAAATTTTCTTAATTTAAATGCCAAGTTTTAGATAATTTAACTGCGAGTTCAGGAAGGTATCTCATTCCCCATTTGGACCATTATTTCCGTAGCTGTGGCGAAAATAGTGAAGGTTTATGCGAAAAAAACTGATTTTTTTTGGAAATAAATTTTTTAAGGGGTTGGGTCACAATATTTCGAAAAAAAATCAAAAAATCTAAATTTCCTTTTTTTAAATGCCAAGTTTTAGATAATTTAACTACGAGTTCAGGAAGGTATCTCATTCCCCATTTGGACCATTATTTCCGTAGCTGTGGTGAAAATAGTGAAGGTTTAGGCGAAAAAAACAGATTTTTTTGGAAATCAATTTTTTAAGGGGTTGGGTCACAATTTTTCGAAAAAAAATTTAAAATTCTAAATTTTCTTAATTCAAATGCCAAGTTTTAGATAATTTAACTACGAGTTCAGGAAGGTATCTCATTCCCCATTTGGACCATTATTTCCGTAGCTGTGGCGAAAATAGTGAAGGTTTAGGCGAAAAAAACTGATTTTTTTTTGGAAATAAATTTTTTTAAGGGGTTAGGTCGCAATTTTTTGAAAAAAAATCAAAAAATCTAAATTTCTTTTTTTTAAATGCCAAGGTTTAGATAATTTAACTACGAGTTCAGGAAGGTATCTCATTCCCCATTTGGACCATTATTTCTGTAGCTGTGGCGAAAATAGTGAAGGTTTAGGCGAAAAAAACTGATTTTTTTTGGAAATCAATTTTATAAGGGGTTGGGTCACAATTTTTCGAAAAAAAATGTAAAATTCTAAATTGTCCTAATTTAAATGCCAAGTTTTAGATAACTTAACTACGAGTTCAGGAAGGTATCTCATTCCCCATTTGGACCATTATTTCCGTAGCTGTGGCGAAAATAGTGAAGGTTTAGGCGAAAAAAACTGATTTTTTTGGAAATCAATTTTTAAGGGGTTGGGTCACAATTTTTCGAAAACAAATTTAAAATTCTAAATTTTCTTAATTTAAATGCCAAGTTTTAGATAATTTAACTACGAGTTCAGGAAGGTATCTCATTCCCCATTTGGACCATTATTTCCGTAGCTGTGGCGAAAATAGTGAAGGTTTAGGCGAAAAAAACTGATTTTTTTTGGAAATAAATTTTTTAAGGGGTTGGGTCACAATTTTTCGAAAAAAAATCAAAAAATCTAAATTTCCTTTTTTTAAATGCCAAGTTTTAGATAATTTAACTACGAGTTCAGGAAGGTATCTCATTCCCCATTTGGACCATTATTTCCGTAGCTGTGGCGAAAATAGTGAAGGTTTAGGCGAAAAAAACTGATTTTTTTTGGAAATCAATTTTTTAAGGGGTTGGGTCACAATTTTTCGAAAAAAAAATTAAAATTCTAAATTGTCTTAATTTAAATGCCAAGTTTTAGATAATTTAACTACGAGTTCAGGAAGGTATCTCATTCCCCATTTGGACCATTATTTCCGTAGCTGTGGCGAAAATAGTGAAGGTTTAGGCGAAAAAAACTGATTTTTTTGGAAATCAATTTTTAAGGGGTTGGGTCACAATTTTTCGAAAAAAAATTTAAAATTCTAAATTTCCTTTTTTTAAATGCCAAGGTTTAGATAATTTAACTACGAGTTCAGGAAGGTATCTCATTCCCCATTTGGACCATTATTTCTGTAGCTGTGGCGAAAATAGTGAAGGTTTAGGCGAAAAAAACTGATTTTTTTTGGAAATCAATTTTATAAGGGGTTGGGTCACAATTTTTCGAAAAAAAATGTAAAATTCTAAATTGTCCTAATTTAAATGCCAAGTTTTAGATAACTTAACTACGAGTTCAGGAAGGTATCTCATTCCCCATTTGGACCATTATTTCCGTAGCTGTGGCGAAAATAGTGAAGGTTTAGGCGAAAAAAACTGATTTTTTTGGAAATCAATTTTTAAGGGGTTGGGTCACAATTTTTCGAAAAAAAATTTAAAATTCTAAATTTTCTTAATTTAAATGCCAAGTTTTAGATAATTTAACTACGAGTTCAGGAAGGTATCTCATTCCCCATTTGGACCATTATTTCCGTAGCTGTGGCGAAAATAGTGAAGGTTTAGGCGAAAAAAACTGATTTTTTTTGGAAATAAATTTTTTAAGGGGTTGGGTCACAATTTTTCGAAAAAAAATCAAAAAATCTAAATTTCCTTTTTTTAAATGCCAAGTTTTAGATAATTTAACTACGAGTTCAGGAAGGTATCTCATTCCCCATTTGGACCATTATTTCCGTAGCTGTGGCGAAAATAGTGAAGGTTTAGGCGAAAAAAACTGATTTTTTTTGGAAATCAATTTTTTAAGGGGTTGGGTCACAATTTTTCGAAAAAAAAATTAAAATTCTAAATTGTCTTAATTTAAATGCCAAGTTTTAGATAATTTAACTACGAGTTCAGGAAGGTATCTCATTCCCCATTTGGACCATTATTTCCGTAGCTGTGGCGAAAATAGTGAAGGTTTAGGCGAAAAAAACTGATTTTTTTGGAAATCAATTTTTAAGGGGTTGGGTCACAATTTTTCGAAAAAAAATTTAAAATTCTAAATTTTCTTAATTTAAATGCCAAGTTTTAGATAATTTAACTACGAGTTCAGAAAGGTATCTCATTCCCCATTTGGACCATTATTTCCGTAACTGTGGCGAAAATAGTGAAGGTTTATGCGAAAAAAACAGATTTTTTTTGGAAATCAATTTTTTAAGGGGTTAGGTCGCAATTTTTTGAAAAAAAATCAAAAAATCTAAATTTCCTTTTTTTAAATGCCAAGTTTTAGATAATTTAACTACGAGTTCAGGAAGGTATCTCATTCCCCATTTGGACCATTATTTCCGTAGCTGTGGCGAAAATAGTGAAGGTTTAGGCGAAAAAAACTGATTTTTTTTGGAAATCAATTTTTTAAGGGGTTGGGTCACAATTTTTCGAAAAAAAAATTAAAATTCTAAATTGTCTTAATTTAAATGCCAAGTTTTAGATAATTTAACTACGAGTTCAGGAAGGTATCTCATTCCCCATTTGGACCATTATTTCCGTAGCTGTGGCGAAAATAGTGAAGGTTTAGGCGAAAAAAACTGATTTTTTTGGAAATCAATTTTTAAGGGGTTGGGTCACAATTTTTCGAAAAAAAATTTAAAATTCTAAATTTTCTTAATTTAAATGCCAAGTTTTAGATAATTTAACTACGAGTTCAGAAAGGTATCTCATTCCCCATTTGGACCATTATTTCCGTAACTGTGGCGAAAATAGTGAAGGTTTATGCGAAAAAAACAGATTTTTTTTGGAAATCAATTTTTTAAGGGGTTAGGTCGCAATTTTTTGAAAAAAAATCAAAAAATCTAAATTTCCTTTTTTTAAATGCCAAGTTTTAGATAATTTAACTACGAGTTCAGGAAGGTATCTCATTCCCCATTTGGACCATTATTTCCGTAGCTGTGGCGAAAATAGTGAAGGTTTAGGCGAAAAAAACTGATTTTTTTTGGAAATCAATTTCTTAAGGTGTTGGGTCACAATTTTTCGAAAAAAAATTTAAAATTCTAAATTTTCTTAATTCAAATGCCAAGTTTTAGATAATTTAACTACGAGTTCAGGAAGGTATCTCATTCCCCATTTGGACCATTATTTCCGTAGCTGTGGCGAAAATAGTGAAGGTTTAGGCGAAGAAAACTGATTTTTTTTGGAAATAAATTTTTTAAGGGGTTGGGTCACAATTTTTTGAAAAAAAATTTAAAATTCTAAATTGTCTTAATTTAAATGCCAAGTTTTAGATAATTTAACTACGAGTTCAGCAAGGTATCTCATTCCCCATTTTGACCATTATTTCCGTAGCTGTGGCGAAAATAGTGAAGGTTTAGGCGAAAAAAACTGATTTTTTTTGGAAATCAATTTTTTAAGAGGTTGGGTCACAATTTTTCGAAAAAAAATTAAAATTCTAAATTGTCTTAATTTAAATGCCAGGTTTTAGATAATTTAACTACGAGTTCAGGAAGGTATCTCATTCCCCATTTGGACCATTATTTCCGTAGCTGTGGCGAAAATAGTGAAGGTTTAGGCGAAAAAAACTGATTTTTTTGGAAATCAATTTTTTAAGGGGTTGGATCACAATTTTTCGAAAAAAAATTTAAAATTCTAAATTTTCTTAATTTTAATACCAAGTTTTAGATAATTTAACTACCAGTTCAGGAAGGTATCTTATTCCCCATTTGGACCATTATTTTCGTAGCTGTGGCGAAAATAGTGAAGGTTTAGGCGAAAAAAACTGATTTTTTTTGGAAATCAATTTTTTAAGGGGTTGGGTCACAATTTTTCGAAAAAAAATTTAAAATTCTAAATTTTCTTAATTTAAATGCCAAGTTTTAGATAATTTAACTACGAGTTTAGGAAGGTATCTCATTCTCCATTTGGACCATTATTTCCGTAGCTGTGGCGAAAATAGTGAAGGTTTATGCGAAAAAAACTGATTTTTTTTGGAAATAAATTTTTTAAGGGGTTGGGTCACAATTTTTCGAAAAAAAATTTAAAATTCTAAATTTTCTTAATTCAAATGCAAAGATTTAGATAATTTAACTACGAGTTCAGGAAGGTATCTCATTCCCCATTTGGACCATTATTTCCGTAGCTGTGGCGAAAATAGTGAAGGTTTATGCGAAAAAAACAGATTTTTTTTGGAAATCAATTTTTTAAGGGGTTAGGTCGCAATTTTTTGAAAAAAAATTTAAAATTCTAAATTGTCTTAATTTAAATGCCAAGTTTTAGATAATTTAACTACGAGTTCAGGAAGGTATCTCATTCCCCATTTGGACCATTATTTCCGTAGCTGTGGCGAAAATAGTGAAGGTTTAGGCGAAAAAAACTGATTTTTTTTGGAAATCAATTTTTTAAGAGGTTGGGTCACAATTTTTCGAAAAAAAATTAAAATTCTAAATTTTCTTAATTTAAATGCCAAGTTTTAGATAATTTAACTACGAGTTCAGGAAGGTATCTCATTCCCCATTTGGACCATTATTTCCGTAGCTGTGGCGAAAATAGTGAAGGTTTAGGCGAAAAAAACTGATTTTTTTTGGAAATCAATTTTTTAAGGGGTTGGGTCACAATTTTTCGAAAAAAAATTTAAAATTCTAAATTTTCTTAATTTAAATGCCAAGTTTTAGATAATTTAACTACGAGTTCAGGAAGGTATCTCATTCTCCATTTGGACCATTATTTCCGTAGCTGTGGCGAAAATAGTGAAGGTTTATGCGAAAAAAACTGATTTTTTTTGGAAATAAATTTTTTAAGGGGTTGGGTCACAATTTTTCGAAAAAAAATTTAAAATTCTAAATTTTCTTAATTCAAATGCAAAGATTTAGATAATTTAACTACGAGTTCAGGAAGGTATCTCATTCCCCATTTGGACCATTATTTCCGTAGCTGTGGCGAAAATAGTGAAGGTTTAGGCGAAAAAAACTGATTTTTTTT
This sequence comes from Drosophila mimetica, assembly GCA_037075245.1. Taxonomy (NCBI): domain Eukaryota; kingdom Metazoa; phylum Arthropoda; class Insecta; order Diptera; family Drosophilidae; genus Drosophila; species Drosophila mimetica. Next base: position 10,744,007 of record JBAMCH010000005.1, read on the forward strand.
GGAAATCAATTTTTTAAGGGGTTGGGTCACAATTTTTCGAAAAAAATCAAAAAATCTAAATTTCCTTTTTTTAAATGCCAAGTTTTAGATAATTTAACTACGAGTTCAGGAAGGTATCTCATTCCCCATTTGGACCATTATTTCCGTAGCTGTGGCGAAAATAGTGAAGGTTTAGGCGAAAAAAACTGATTTTTTTTGGAAATCAATTTCTTAAGGTGTTGGGTCACAATTTTTCGAAAAAAAATTTAAAATTCTAAATTTTCTTAATTTAAATGCCAAGTTTTAGATAATTTAACTACGAGTTCAGGAAGGTATCTCATTCCCCATTTGGACCATTATTTCCGTAGCTGTGGCGAAAATAGTGAAGGTTTAGGCGAAAAAAACTGATTTTTTTTGGAAATCAATTTTTTAAGGGGTTGGGTCACAATTTTTCGAAAAAAATCAAAAAATCTAAATTTCCTTTTTTTAAATGCCAAGTTTTAGATAATTTAACTACGAGTTCAGGAAGGTATCTCATTCCCCATTTGGACCATTATTTCCGTAGCTGTGGCGAAAATAGTGAAGGTTTATGCGAAAAAAACTGATTTTTTTTGGAAATCAATTTCTTAAGGTGTTGGGTCACAATTTTTCGAAAAAAAATTTAAAATTCTAAATTTTCTTAATTTAAATGCCAAGTTTTAGATAATTTAACTACGAGTTCAGGAAGGTATCTCATTCCCCATTTGGACCATTATTTCCGTAGCTGTGGCGAAAATAGTGAAGGTTTAGGCGAAAAAAACTGATTTTTTTTGGAAATCAATTTTTTAAGGGGTTGGGTCACAATTTTTCGAAAAAAATCAAAAAATCTAAATTTCCTTTTTTTAAATGCCAAGTTTTAGATAATTTAACTACGAGTTCAGGAAGGTATCTCATTCCCCATTTGGACCATTATTTCCGTAGCTGTGGCGAAAATAGTGAAGGTTTAGGCGAAAAAAACTGATTTTTTTTGGAAATCAATTTTTTAAGGGGTTGGGTCACAATTTTTCGAAAAAAATCAAAAAAATCTAAATTTCCTTTTTTTAAATGCCAAGTTTTAGATAATTTAACTACGAGTTCAGGAAGGTATCTCATTCCCCATTTGGACCATTATTTCCGTAGCTGTGGCGAAAATAGTGAAGGTTTAGGCGAAAAAAACTGATTTTTTTTGGAAATAAATTTTTTAAGGGGTTGGGTCACAATTTTTCGAAAAAAAATCAAAAAATCTAAATTTCCTTTTTTTAAATGCCAAGTTTTAGATAATTTAACTACGAGTTCAGGAAGGTATCTCATTCCCCATTTGGACCATTATTTCCGTAGCTGTGGCGAAAATAGTGAAGGTTTAGGCGAAAAAAACTGATTTTTTTTGGAAATCAATTTTTTAAGGGGTTGGGTCACAATTTTTCGAAAAAAAAAATTAAAATTCTAAATTGTCTTAATTTAAATGCCAAGTTTTAGATAATTTAACTACGAGTTCAGGAAGGTATCTCATTCCCCATTTGGACCATTATTTCCGTAGCTGTGGCGAAAATAGTGAAGGTTTAGGCGAAAAAAACTGATTTTTTTTGGAAATCAATTTTTTAAGAGGTTGGGTCACAATTTTTCGAAAAAAAATTAAAATTCTAAATTTTCTTAATTCAAATGCAAAGATTTAGATAATTTAACTACGAGTTCAGGAAGGTATCTCATTCCCCATTTGGACCATTATTTCCGTAACTGTGGCGAAAATAGTGAAGGTTTATGCGAAAAAAACAGATTTTTTTTGGAAATAAATTTTTTAAGGGGTTGGGTCACAATTTTTCGAAAAAAAATCAAAAAAATCTAAATTTCCTTTTTTTAAATGCCAAGTTTTAGATAATTTAACTACGAGTTCAGGAAGGTATCTCATTCCCCATTTGGACCATTATTTCCGTAGCTGTGGCGAAAATAGTGAAGGTTTAGGCGAAAAAAACTGATTTTTTTTGGAAATCAATTTTTTAAGGGGTTGGGTCACAATTTTTCGAAAAAAAAATTAAAATTCTAAATTGTCTTAATTTAAATGCCAAGTTTTAGATAATTTAACTACGAGTTTAGGAAGGTATCTCATTCTCCATTTGGACCATTATTTCCGTAGCTGTGGCGAAAATAGTGAAGGTTTATGCGAAAAAAACTGATTTTTTTTGGAAATAAATTTTTTAAGGGGTTGGGTCACAATTTTTCGAAAAAAAATTTAAAATTCTAAATTTTCTTAATTCAAATGCAAAGATTTAGATAATTTAACTACGAGTTCAGGAAGGTATCTCATTCCCCATTTGGACCATTATTTCCGTAGCTGTGGCGAAAATAGTGAAGGTTTATGCGAAAAAAACAGATTTTTTTTGGAAATCAATTTTTTAAGGGGTTAGGTCGCAATTTTTTGAAAAAAATTTAAAATTCTAAATTGTCTTAATTTAAATGCCAAGTTTTAGATAATTTAACTACGAGTTCAGGAAGGTATCTCATTCCCCATTTGGACCATTATTTCCGTAGCTGTGGCGAAAATAGTGAAGGTTTAGGCGAAAAAAACTGATTTTTTTTGGAAATCAATTTTTTAAGGGGTTGGATCACAATTTTTCGAAAAAAAATTTAAAATTCTAAATTTTCTTAATTTAAATACCAAGTTTTAGATAATTTAACTACCAGTTCAGGAAGGTATCTTATTCCCCATTTGGACCATTATTTTCATAGCTGTGGCGAAAATAGTGAAGGTTTAGGCGAAAAAAACTGATTTTTTTTGGAAATCAATTTTTTAAGGGGTTGGGTCACAATTTTTCGAAAAAAAATTTAAAATTCTAAATTTTCTTAATTTAAATGCCAAGTTTTAGATAATTTAACTACGAGTTCAGGAAGGTATCTCATTCTCCATTTGGACCATTATTTCCGTAGCTGTGGCGAAAATAGTGAAGGTTTATGCGAAAAAAACTGATTTTTTTTGGAAATAAATTTTTTAAGGGGTTGGGTCACAATTTTTCGAAAAAAAATTTAAAATTCTAAATTTTCTTAATTCAAATGCAAAGATTTAGATAATTTAACTACGAGTTCAGGAAGGTATCTCATTCCCCATTTGGACCATTATTTCCGTAGCTGTGGCGAAAATAGTGAAGGTTTATGCGAAAAAAACAGATTTTTTTTCGAAATCAATTTTTTAAGGGGTTAGGTCGCAATTTTTTGAAAAAAAATCAAAAAATCTAAATTTCCTTTTTTTAAATGCCAAGTTTTAGATAATTTAACAACGGGTTCAGGAAGGTATCTCATTCCCCATTTGGACCATTATTTCCGTAGCTGTGGCGAAAATAGTGAAGGTTTATGCGAAAAAAACTGATTTTTTTTGGAAATAAATTTTTTAAGGGGTTGGGTCACAATTTTTCGAAAAAAAATTTAAAATTCTAAATTTTCTTAATTTAAATGCCAAGTTTTAGATAATTTAACTACGAGTTCAGGAAGGTATCTCATTCCCCATTTGGACCATTATTTCCGTAGCTGTGGCGAAAATAGTGAAGGTTTAGGCGAAAAAAACTGATTTTTTTTGGAAATCAATTTTTTAAGGGGTTGGGTCACAATTTTTCGAAAAAAAATCAAAAAATCTAAATTTCCTTTTTTTAAATGCCAAGTTTTAGATAATTTAACTACGAGTTCAGGAAGGTATCTCATTCCCCATTTGGACCATTATTTCCGTAGCTGTGGCGAAAATAGTGAAGGTTTAGGCGAAAAAAACTGATTTTTTTTGGAAATCAATTTCTTAAGGTGTTGGGTCACAATTTTTCGAAAAAAAATTTAAAATTCTAAATTTTCTTAATTTAAATGCCAAGTTTTAGATAATTTAACTACGAGTTCAGGAAGGTATCTCATTCCCCATTTGGACCATTATTTCCGTAGCTGTGGCGAAAATAGTGAAGGTTTATGCGAAAAAAACTGATTTTTTTTGGAAATAAATTTTTTAAGGGGTTGGGTCACAATTTTTCGAAAAAAAAATTTAAAATTCTAAATTTTCTTAATTTAAATGCCAAGTTTTAGATAATTTAACTACGAGTTCAGGAAGGTATCTCATTCCCCATTTGGACCATTATTTCCGTAGCTGTGGCGAAAATAGTGAAGGTTTAGGCGAAAAAAACTGATTTTTTTTGGAAATCAATTTTTTAAGGGGTTGGGTCACAATTTTTCGAAAAAAAATCAAAAAAATCTAAATTTCCTTTTTTTAAATGCCAAGTTTTAGATAATTTAACTACGAGTTCAGGAAGGTATCTCATTCCCCATTTGGACCATTATTTCCGTAGCTGTGGCGAAAATAGTGAAGGTTTAGGCGAAAAAAACTGATTTTTTTTGGAAATCAATTTCTTAAGGTGTTGGGTCACAATTTTTCGAAAAAAAATTTAAAATTCTAAATTTTCTTAATTTAAATGCCAAGTTTTAGATAATTTAACTGCGAGTTCAGGAAGGTATCTCATTCCCCATTTGGACCATTATTTCCGTAGCTGTGGCGAAAATAGTGAAGGTTTAGGCGAAAAAAACTGATTTTTTTGGAAATCAATTTTTTTAAGGGGTTAGGTCGCAATTTTTCGAAAAAAAATTTAAAATTCTACATTTTCTTAATTTAAATGCCAAGTTTTAGATAATTTAACTACGAGTTCAGGAAGGTATCTCATTCCCCATTTGGACCATTATTTCCGTAGCTGTGGCGAAAATAGTGAAGGTTTAGGCGAAAAAAACTGATTTTTTTTGGAAATCAATTTTTTAAGGGGTTGGGTCACAATTTTTCGAAAAAAAAATCAAAAAATCTAAATTTCCTTTTTTTAAATGCCAAGTTTTAGATAATTTAACTACGAGTTCAGGGAGGTATCTCATTCCCCATTTGGACCATTATTTCCGTAGCTGTGGTGAAAATAGTGAAGGTTTAGGCGAAAAAAACTGATTTTTTTGGAAATCAATTTCTTAAGGTGTTAGGTCGCAATTTTTTGAAAAAAAATCAAAAAATCTAAATTTCCTTTTTTTAAATGCCAAGGTTTAGATAATTTAACTACGAGTTCAGGAAGGTATCTCATTCCCCATTTGGACCATTATTTCTGTAGCTGTGGCGAAAATAGTGAAGGTTTAGGCGAAAAAAACTGATTTTTTTTGGAAATCAATTTTATAAGGGGTTGGGTCACAATTTTTCGAAAAAAAATGTAAAATTCTAAATTGTCCTAATTTAAATGCCAAGTTTTAGATAACTTAACTACGAGTTCAGGAAGGTATCTCATTCCCCATTTGGACCATTATTTCCGTAGCTGTGGCGAAAATAGTGAAGGTTTAGGCGAAAAAAACTGATTTTTTTGGAAATCAATTTTTAAGGGGTTGGGTCACAATTTTTCGAAAAAAAATTTAAAATTCTAAATTTTCTTAATTTAAATGCCAAGTTTTAGATAATTTAACTACGAGTTCAGGAAGGTATCTCATTCCCCATTTGGACCATTATTTCCGTAGCTGTGGCGAAAATAGTGAAGGTTTAGGCGAAAAAAACTGATTTTTTTTGGAAATAAATTTTTTAAGGGGTTGGGTCACAATTTTTCGAAAAAAAATCAAAAAATCTAAATTTCCTTTTTTTAAATGCCAAGTTTTAGATAATTTAACTACGAGTTCAGGAAGGTATCTCATTCCCCATTTGGACCATTATTTCCGTAGCTGTGGCGAAAATAGTGAAGGTTTAGGCGAAAAAAAATGATTTTTTTTGGAAATCAATTTCTTAAGGTGTTGGGTCACAATTTTTCGAAAAAAAATTTAAAATTCTAAATTTTCTTAATTTAAATGCCAAGTTTTAGATAATTTAACTGCGAGTTCAGGAAGGTATCTCATTCCCCATTTGGACCATTATTTCCGTAGCTGTGGCGAAAATAGTGAAGGTTTAGGCGAAAAAAACTGATTTTTTTGGAAATCAATTTTTTTAAGGGGTTAGGTCGCAATTTTTCGAAAAAAAATTTAAAATTCTACATTTTCTTAATTTAAATGCCAAGTTTTAGATAATTTAACTACGAGTTCAGGAAGGTATCTCATTCCCCATTTGGACCATTATTTCCGTAGCTGTGGCGAAAATAGTGAAGGTTTAGGCGAAAAAAACTGATTTTTTTTGGAAATCAATTTTTTAAGGGGTTGGGTCACAATTTTTCGAAAAAAAATCAAAAAATCTAAATTTCCTTTTTTTAAATGCCAAGTTTTAGATAATTTAACTACGAGTTCAGGGAGGTATCTCATTCCCCATTTGGACCATTATTTCCGTAGCTGTGGTGAAAATAGTGAAGGTTTAGGCGAAAAAAACTGATTTTTTTGGAAATCAATTTCTTAAGGTGTTAGGTCGCAATTTTTTGAAAAAAAATCAAAAAATCTAAATTTCCTTTTTTTAAATGCCAAGGTTTAGATAATTTAACTACGAGTTCAGGAAGGTATCTCATTCCCCATTTGGACCATTATTTCTGTAGCTGTGGCGAAAATAGTGAAGGTTTAGGCGAAAAAAACTGATTTTTTTTGGAAATCAATTTTATAAGGGGTTGGGTCACAATTTTTCGAAAAAAAATGTAAAATTCTAAATTGTCCTAATTTAAATGCCAAGTTTTAGATAACTTAACTACGAGTTCAGGAAGGTATCTCATTCCCCATTTGGACCATTATTTCCGTAGCTGTGGCGAAAATAGTGAAGGTTTAGGCGAAAAAAACTGATTTTTTTGGAAATCAATTTTTAAGGGGTTGGGTCACAATTTTTCGAAAAAAAATTTAAAATTCTAAATTTTCTTAATTTAAATGCCAAGTTTTAGATAATTTAACTACGAGTTCAGGAAGGTATCTCATTCCCCATTTGGACCATTATTTCCGTAGCTGTGGCGAAAATAGTGAAGGTTTAGGCGAAAAAAACTGATTTTTTTTGGAAATAAATTTTTTAAGGGGTTGGGTCACAATTTTTCGAAAAAAAAATCAAAAAATCTAAATTTCCTTTTTTTAAATGCCAAGTTTTAGATAATTTAACTACGAGTTCAGGAAGGTATCTCATTCCCCATTTGGACCATTATTTCCGTAGCTGTGGCGAAAATAGTGAAGGTTTAGGCGAAAAAAAATGATTTTTTTTGGAAATCAATTTCTTAAGGTGTTGGGTCACAATTTTTCGAAAAAAAATTTAAAATTCTAAATTTTCTTAATTTAAATGCCAAGTTTTAGATAATTTAACTGCGAGTTCAGGAAGGTATCTCATTCCCCATTTGGACCATTATTTCCGTAGCTGTGGCGAAAATAGTGAAGGTTTAGGCGAAAAAAACTGATTTTTTTGGAAATCAATTTTTTTAAGGGGTTAGGTCGCAATTTTTCGAAAAAAAATTTAAAATTCTACATTTTCTTAATTTAAATGCCAAGTTTTAGATAATTTAACTACGAGTTCAGGAAGGTATCTCATTCCCCATTTGGACCATTATTTCCGTAGCTGTGGCGAAAATAGTGAAGGTTTAGGCGAAAAAAACTGATTTTTTTTGGAAATCAATTTTTTAAGGGGTTGGGTCACAATTTTTCGAAAAAAAATCAAAAAATCTAAATTTCCTTTTTTTAAATGCCAAGTTTTAGATAATTTAACTACGAGTTCAGGGAGGTATCTCATTCCCCATTTGGACCATTATTTCCGTAGCTGTGGTGAAAATAGTGAAGGTTTAGGCGAAAAAAACTGATTTTTTTGGAAATCAATTTCTTAAGGTGTTAGGTCGCAATTTTTTGAAAAAAAATCAAAAAATCTAAATTTCCTTTTTTTAAATGCCAAGGTTTAGATAATTTAACTACGAGTTCAGGAAGGTATCTCATTCCCCATTTGGACCATTATTTCTGTAGCTGTGGCGAAAATAGTGAAGGTTTAGGCGAAAAAAACTGATTTTTTTTGGAAATCAATTTTATAAGGGGTTGGGTCACAATTTTTCGAAAAAAAATGTAAAATTCTAAATTGTCCTAATTTAAATGCCAAGTTTTAGATAACTTAACTACGAGTTCAGGAAGGTATCTTATTCCCCATTTGGACCATTATTTCCGTAGCTGTGGCGAAAATAGTGAAGGTTTAGGCGAAAAAAACTGATTTTTTTGGAAATCAATTTTTAAGGGGTTGGGTCACAATTTTTCGAAAAAAAATTTAAAATTCTAAATTTTCTTAATTTAAATGCCAAGTTTTAGATAATTTAACTACGAGTTCAGGAAGGTATCTCATTCCCCATTTGGACCATTATTTCCGTAGCTGTGGCGAAAATAGTGAAGGTTTAGGCGAAAAAAACTGATTTTTTTTGGAAATAAATTTTTTAAGGGGTTGGGTCACAATTTTTCGAAAAAAAATCAAAAAATCTAAATTTCCTTTTTTTAAATGCCAAGTTTTAGATAATTTAACTACGAGTTCAGGAAGGTATCTCATTCCCCATTTGGACCATTATTTCCGTAGCTGTGGCGAAAATAGTGAAGGTTTAGGCGAAAAAAACTGATTTTTTTTGGAAATCAATTTTTTAAGGGGTTGGGTCACAATTTTTCGAAAAAAAAATTAAAATTCTAAATTGTCTTAATTTAAATGCCAAGTTTTAGATAATTTAACTACGAGTTCAGGAAGGTATCTCATTCCCCATTTGGACCATTATTTCCGTAGCTGTGGCGAAAATAGTGAAGGTTTAGGCGAAAAAAACTGATTTTTTTTTGGAAATCAATTTTTTAAGAGGTTGGGTCACAATTTTTCGAAAAAAAATTAAAATTCTAAATTGTCTTAATTTAAACTGATAACTACGAGTTCAGAAAGGTATCTCATTCCCCATTTGGACCATTATTTCCGTAACTGTGGCGAAAATAGTGAAGGTTTATGCGAAAAAAAACAGATTTTTTTTGGAAATAAATTTTTTAAGGGGTTGGGTCACAATTTTTCGAAAAAAAATCAAAAAATCTAAATTTCCTTTTTTTAAATGCCAAGTTTTAGATAATTTAACTACGAGTTCAGGAAGGTATCTCATTCCCCATTTGGACCATTATTTCCGTAGCTGTGGCGAAAATAGTGAAGGTTTAGGCGAAAAAAACTGATTTTTTTTGGAAATCAATTTTTTAAGGGGTTGGGTCACAATTTTTCGAAAAAAAAATTAAAATTCTAAATTGTCTTAATTTAAATGCCAAGTTTTAGATAATTTAACTACGAGTTCAGGAAGGTATCTCATTCCCCATTTGGACCATTATTTCCGTAGCTGTGGCGAAAATAGTGAAGGTTTAGGCGAAAAAAACTGATTTTTTTGGAAATCAATTTTTAAGGGGTTGGGTCACAATTTTTCGAAAAAAAATTTAAAATTCTAAATTTTCTTAATTTAAATGCCAAGTTTTAGATAATTTAACTACGAGTTCAGAAAGGTATCTCATTCCCCATTTGGACCATTATTTCCGTAACTGTGGCGAAAATAGTGAAGGTTTATGCGAAAAAAACAGATTTTTTTTGGAAATCTATTTTTTAAGGGGTTAGGTCGCAATTTTTTGAAAAAAAATCAAAAAATCTAAATTTCCTTTTTTTAAATGCCAAGTTTTAGATAATTTAACTACGAGTTCAGGAAGGTATCTCATTCCCCATTTGGACCATTATTTCCGTAGCTGTGGCGAAAATAGTGAAGGTTTAGGCGAAAAAAACTGATTTTTTTTGGAAATCAATTTCTTAAGGTGTTGGGTCACAATTTTTCGAAAAAAAATTTAAAATTCTAAATTTTCTTAATTCAAATGCCAAGTTTTAGATAATTTAACTACGAGTTCAGGAAGGTATCTCATTCCCCATTTGGACCATTATTTCCGTAGCTGTGGCGAAAATAGTGAAGGTTTAGGCGAAGAAAACTGATTTTTTTTGGAAATAAATTTTTTAAGGGGTTGGGTCACAATTTTTTGAAAAAAAATTTAAAATTCTAAATTGTCTTAATTTAAATGCCAAGTTTTAGATAATTTAACTACGAGTTCAGGAAGGTATCTCATTCCCCATTTGGACCATTATTTCCGTAGCTGTGGCGAAAATAGTGAAGGTTTAGGCGAAAAAAACTGATTTTTTTTGGAAATCAATTTTTTAAGAGGTTGGGTCACAATTTTTCGAAAAAAAATTAAAATTCTAAATTGCCTTAATTTAAATGCCAGGTTTTAGATAATTTAACTACGAGTTCAGGAAGGTATCTCATTCCCCATTTGGACCATTATTTCCGTAGCTGTGGCGAAAATAGTGAAGGTTTAGGCGAAAAAAACTGATTTTTTTGGAAATCAATTTTTTAAGGGGTTGGATCACAATTTTTCGAAAAAAAATTTAAAATTCTAAATTTTCTTAATTTTAATACCAAGTTTTAGATAATTTAACTACCAGTTCAGGAAGGTATCTTATTCCCCATTTGGACCATTATTTTCGTAGCTGTGGCGAAAATAGTGAAGGTTTAGGCGAAAAAAACTGATTTTTTTTGGAAATCAATTTTTTAAGGGGTTGGGTCACAATTTTTCGAAAAAAAATTTAAAATTCTAAATTTTCTTAATTTAAATGCCAAGTTTTAGATAATTTAACTACGAGTTCAGGAAGGTATCTCATTCTCCATTTGGACCATTATTTCCGTAGCTGTGGCGAAAATAGTGAAGGTTTATGCGAAAAAAACTGATTTTTTTTGGAAATAAATTTTTTAAGGGGTTGGGTCACAATTTTTCGAAAAAAAATTTAAAATTCTAAATTTTTTTAATTCAAATGCAAAGATTTAGATAATTTAACTACGAGTTCAGGAAGGTATCTCATTCCCCATTTGGACCATTATTTCCGTAGCTGTGGCGAAAATAGTGAAGGTTTAGGCGAAAAAAACAGATTTTTTTTGGAAATCAATTTTTTAAGGGGTTAGGTCGCAATTTTTTCAAAAAAAAATTTAAAATTCTAAATTGTCTTAATTTAAATGCCAAGTTTTAGATAATTTAACTACGAGTTCAGGAAGGTATCTCATTCCCCATTTGGACCATTATTTCCGTAGCTGTGGCGAAAATAGTGAAGGTTTAGGCGAAAAAAACTGATTTTTTTTGGAAATCAATTTTTTAAGAGGTTGGGTCACAATTTTTCGAAAAAAAATTAAAATTCTAAATTGTCTTAATTTAAATGCCAGGTTTTAGATAATTTAACTACGAGTTCAGGAAGGTATCTCATTCCCCATTTGGACCATTATTTCCGTAGCTGTGGCGAAAATAGTGAAGGTTTAGGCGAAAAAAACTGATTTTTTTGGAAATCAATTTTTTAAGGGGTTGGATCACAATTTTTCGAAAAAAAAATTTAAAATTCTAAATTTTCTTAATTTAAATACCAAGTTTTAGATAATTTAACTACCAGTTCAGGAAGGTATCTTATTCCCCATTTGGACCATTATTTTCATAGCTGTGGCGAAAATAGTGAAGGTTTAGGCGAAAAAAACTGATTTTTTTTGGAAATCAATTTTTTAAGGGGTTGGGTCACAATTTTTCGAAAAAAAATTTAAAATTCTAAATTTTCTTAATTCAAATGCAAAGATTTAGATAATTTAACTACGAGTTCAGGAAGGTATCTCATTCCCCATTTGGACCATTATTTCCGTAGCTGTGGCGAAAATAGTGAAGGTTTATGCGAAAAAAACAGATTTTTTTTTGGAAATCAATTTTTTAAGGGGTTAGGTCGCAATTTTTTGAAAAAAAATCAAAAAATCTAAATTTCCTTTTTTTAAATGCCAAGTTTTAGATAATTTCACTACGGGTTCAGGAAGGTATCTCATTCCCCATTTGGACCATTATTTCCGTAGCTGTGGCGAAAATAGTGAAGGTTTATGCGAAAAAAACTGATTTTTTTTGGAAATAAATTTTTTAAGGGGTTGGGTCACAATTTTTCGAAAAATAATCAAAAAATCTAAATTTCCTTTTTTTAAATGCCAAGTTTTCGATAATTTAACTACGAGTTCAGGAAGGTATCTCATTCCCCATTTGGACCATTATTTCCGTAGCTGTGGCGAAAATAGTGAAGGTTTAGGCGAAAAAAACAGATTTTTTTTGGAAATCAATTTTTTAAGGGGTTAGGTCGCAATTTTTTCAAAAAAAAATTTAAAATTCTAAATTGTCTTAATTTAAATGCCAAGTTTTAGATAATTTAACTACGAGTTCAGGAAGGTATCTCATTCCCCATTTGGACCATTATTTCCGTAGCTGTGGCGAAAATAGTGAAGGTTTAGGCGAAAAAAACTGATTTTTTTTGGAAATCAATTTTTTAAGAGGTTGGGTCACAATTTTTCGAAAAAAAAATTAAAATTCTAAATTGTCTTAATTTAAATGCCAGGTTTTAGATAATTTAACTACGAGTTCAGGAAGGTATCTCATTCCCCATTTGGACCATTATTTCCGTAGCTGTGGCGAAAATAGTGAAGGTTTAGGCGAAAAAAACTGATTTTTTTGGAAATCAATTTTTTAAGGGGTTGGATCACAATTTTTCGAAAAAAAATTTAAAATTCTAAATTTTCTTAATTTAAATGCCAAGTTTTAGATAATTTAACTACGAGTTCAGGAAGGTATCTCATTCCCCATTTGGACCATTATTTCCGTAGCTGTGGCGAAAATAGTGAAGGTTTAGGCGAAAAAAACTGATTTTTTTTGGAAATCAATTTTTTAAGGGGTTGGGTCACAATTTTTCGAAAAAAAAATCAAAAAAATCTAAATTTCCTTTTTTTAAATGCCAAGTTTTAGATAATTTAACTACGAGTTCAGGAAGGTATCTCATTCCCCATTTGGACCATTATTTCCGTAGCTGTGGCGAAAATAGTGAAGGTTTAGGCGAAAAAAACTGATTTTTTTGGAAATCAATTTTTTAAGGGGTTGGATCACAATTTTTCGAAAAAAAATTTAAAATTCTAAATTTTCTTAATTTAAATACCAAGTTTTAGATAATTTAACTACCAGTTCAGGAAGGTATCTTATTCCCCATTTGGACCATTATTTTCATAGCTGTGGCGAAAATAGTGAAGGTTTAGGCGAAAAAAACTGATTTTTTTTGGAAATAAATTTTTTAAGGGGTTGGGTCACAATTTTTCGAAAAAAAATCAAAAAATCTAAATTTCCTTTTTTTAAATGCCAAGTTTTAGATAATTTAACTACGAGTTCAGGAAGGTATCTCATTCCCCATTTGGACCATTATTTCCGTAGCTGTGGCGAAAATAGTGAAGGTTTAGGCGAAAAAAACTGATTTTTTTTGGAAATCAATTTTTTAAGGGGTTGGGTCACAATTTTTCGAAAAAAAAATTAAAATTCTAAATTGTCTTAATTTAAATGCCAAGTTTTAGATAATTTAACTACGAGTTCAGGAAGGTATCTCATTCCCCATTTGGACCATTATTTCCGTAGCTGTGGCGAAAATAGTGAAGGTTTAGGCGAAAAAAACTGATTTTTTTTGGAAATCAATTTTTTAAGGGGTTGGGTCACAATTTTTCGAAAAAAAATCAAAAAAATCTAAATTTCCTTTTTTTAAATGCCAAGTTTTAGATAATTTAACTACGAGTTCAGGAAGGTATCTCATTCCCCATTTGGACCATTATTTCCGTAGCTGTGGCGAAAATAGTGAAGGTTTAGGCGAAAAAAACTGATTTTTTTGGAAATCAATTTTTTAAGGGGTTGGATCACAATTTTTCGAAAAAAAATTTAAAATTCTAAATTTTCTTAATTTAAATACCAAGTTTTAGATAATTTAACTACCAGTTCAGGAAGGTATCTTATTCCCCATTTGGACCATTATTTTCATAGCTGTGGCGAAAATAGTGAAGGTTTAGGCGAAAAAAACTGATTTTTTTTGGAAATCAATTTTTTAAGGGGTTGGGTCACAATTTTTCGAAAAAAAATTTAAAATTCTAAATTTTCTTAATTCAAATGCAAAGATTTAGATAATTTAACTACGAGTTCAGGAAGGTATCTCATTCCCCATTTGGACCATTATTTCCGTAGCTGTGGCGAAAATAGTGAAGGTTTATGCGAAAAAAACAGATTTTTTTTGGAAATCAATTTTTTAAGGGGTTAGGTCGCAATTTTTTGAAAAAAAATCAAAAAATCTAAATTTCCTTTTTTTAAATGCCAAGTTTTAGATAATTTCACTACGGGTTCAGGAAGGTATCTCATTCCCCATTTGGACCATTATTTCCGTAGCTGTGGCGAAAATAGTGAAGGTTTATGCGAAAAAAACTGATTTTTTTTGGAAATAAATTTTTTAAGGGGTTGGGTCACAATTTTTCGAAAAATAATCAAAAAATCTAAATTTCCTTTTTTTAAATGCCAAGTTTTCGATAATTTAACTACGAGTTCAGGAAGGTATCTCATTCCCCATTTGGACCATTATTTCCGTAGCTGTGGCGAAAATAGTGAAGGTTTAGGCGAAAAAAACTGATTTTTTTTGGAAATAAATTTTTTAAGGGGTTGGGTCACAATTTTTTGAAAAAAAATTTAAAATTCTAAATTGTCTTAATTTAAATGCCAAGTTTTAGATAATTTAACTACGAGTTCAGGAAGGTATCTCATTCCCCATTTGGACCATTATTTCCGTAGCTGTGGCGAAAATAGTGAAGGTTTAGGCGAAAAAAACTGATTTTTTTTGGAAATCAATTTTTTAATTTAAATGCCAAGTTTTAGATAATTTAACTACGAGTTCAGGAAGGTATCTCATTCCCCATTTGGACCATTATTTCCGTAGCTGTGGCGAAAATAGTGAAGGTTTAGGCGAAAAAAACTGATTTTTTTTGGAAAGCAATTTATTAAGGGGTTAGGTCGCAATTTTTTGAAAAAAAATCAAAAAATCTAAATTTCCTTTTTTTAAATGCCAAGTTTTAGATAATTTAACTACGAGTTCAGGAAGGTATCTCATTCCCCATTTGGACCATTATTTCCGTAGCTGTGGCGAAAATAGTGAAGGTTTAGGCGAAAAAAACTGATTTTTTTGGAAATCAATTTTTAAGGGGTTGGGTCACAATTTTTCGAAAAAAAATTTAAAATTCTAAATTTTCTTAATTTAAATGCCAAGTTTTAGATAATTTAACTACGAGTTCAGAAAGGTATCTCATTCCCCATTTGGACCATTATTTCCGTAGCTGTGGCGAAAATAGTGAAGGTTTATGCGAAAAAAACAGATTTTTTTTGGAAATCAATTTTTTAAGGGGTTAGGTCGCAATTTTTTGAAAAAAAATCAAAAAATCTAAATTTCCTTTTTTTAAATGCCAAGTTTTAGATAATTTAACAACGGGTTCAGGAAGGTATCTCATTCCCCATTTGGACCATTATTTCCGTAGCTGTGGCGAAAATAGTGAAGGTTTAGGCGAAAAAAACTGATTTTTTTTGGAAATCAATTTTTTAATTTAAATGCCAAGTTTTAGATAATTTAACTACGAGTTCAGGAAGGTATCTCATTCCCCATTTGGACCATTATTTCCGTAGCTGTGGCGAAAATAGTGAAGGTTTAGGCGAAAAAAACTGATTTTTTTTGGAAAGCAATTTATTAAGGGGTTAGGTCGCAATTTTTTGAAAAAAATCAAAAAATCTAAATTTCCTTTTTTTAAATGCCAAGTTTTAGCTAATTTAACTACGAGTTCAGGAAGGTATCTCATTCTCCATTTGGACCATTATTTCCGTAGCTGTGGCGAAAATAGTGAAGGTTTATGCGAAAAAACTGATTTTTTTTGGAAATAAATTTTTTAAGGGGTTGGGTCACAATTTTTCGAAAAAAAAAATAAAATTCTAAATTTTCTTAATTCAAATGCCAAGTTTTAGATAATTTAACTACGAGTTCAGGAAGGTATCTCATTCCCCATTTGGACCATTATTTCCGTAGCTGTGGTGAAAATAGTGAAGGTTTATGCGAAAAAAACTGATTTTTTTTGGAAATAAATTTTTTAAGGGGTTGGGTCGCAATTTTTTGAAAAAAAATCAAAAAATCTAAATTTCCTTTTTTTAAATGCCAAGTTTTAGATAATTTAACTACGAGTTCAGGAAGGTATCTCATTCCCCATTTGGACCATTATTTCCGTAGCTGTGGCGAAAATAGTGAAGGTTTATGCAAAAAAAACTGATTTTTTTTGGAAATCAATTTTTTAAGGGGTTGGTTCACAATTTTTCGAAAAAAAAATTACAATTCTAAATTTTCTTAATTCAAATGCCAAGTTTTAGATAATTTAACTACGAGTTCAGGAAGGTATCTCATTCCCCATTTGGACCATTATTTCCGTAGCTGTGGCGAAAATAGTGAAGGTTTATGCGAAAAAACTGATTTTTTTTGGAAATAAATTTTTTAAGGGGTTGGGTCACAATTTTTCGAAAAAAAATTTAAAATTCTAAATTTTCTTAATTCAAATGCCAAGTTTTAGATAATTTAACTACGAGTTCAGGAAGGTATCTCATTCCCCATTTGGACCATTATTTCCGTAGCTGTGGTGAAAATAGTGAAGGTTTATGCGAAAAAAACTGATTTTTTTGGAAATAAATTTTTTAAGGGGTTGGGTCACAATTTTTCGAAAAAAAATTTAAAATTCTAAATTGTCTTAATTTAAATGCCAAGTCTTAGATAATTTAACTACGAGTTCAGGAAGGTATCTCATTCCCCATTTGGACCATTATTTCCGTAGCTGTGGCGAAAATAGTGAAGGTTTAGGCGAAAAAAACTGATTTTTTTTGGAAATCAATTTTTTAAGGGGTTGGGTCACAATTTTTCGAAAAAAAATTTAAAATTCTAAATTTTCTTAATTCAAATGCCAAGTTTTAGATAATTTAACTACGAGTTCAGGAAGGTATCTCATTCCCCATTTGGACCATTATTTCCGTAGCTGTGGTGAAAATAGTGAAGGTTTAGGCGAAAAAAACTGATTTTTTTTGGAAATAAATTTCTTAAGGGGTTGGGGTCACAATTTTTCGAAAAAAAATTTAAAATTCTAAATTTTCTTAATTCAAATGCCAAGTTTTAGATAATTTAACTACGAGTTCAGGAAGGTATCTCATACCCCATTTGGACCATTATTTCCGTAGCTGTGGCGAAAATAGTGAAGGTTTAGGCGAAAAAAACTGATTTTTTTTGGAAATCAATTTTTTAAGGGGTTGGGTCACAATTTTTCGAAAAAAAGTTAAAATTCTAAATTGTCTTAATTTAAATGCCAAGTTTTAGATAATTTAACTACGAGTTCGGGAAGGTATCTCATTCCTCATTTGGACCATTATTTCCGAAGCTGTGGCGAAAATAGTGAAGGTTTATGCGAAAAAAACATGTTTTGTTTTGTAAATCAATTTTTTAAGGGGTTGCGTCACAATTTTTCGAAAAAAAATGTAAAATTCTAAATTTTCTTAATTTAAATGCCAAGTTTTAGATAATTTAACTACGAGTTCAGGAAGGTATCTCATTCCTCATTTGGACCATTATTTCCGAAGCTGTGGCGAAAATAGTGAAGGTTTATGCGAAAAAAACTGTTTTTTTTTGTAAATCAATTTTTTAAGGGGTTGGGTCACAATTTTTCGAAAAAAAATTTAAAATTCTAAATTTTCTTAATTTAAATGCCAAGTTTTAGATAATTTAGCTACGAGTTCAGAAAGGTATTTCATTCCCCATTTGGACCATTATTTCCGTAGCTGTGGCGAAAATAGTGAAGGTTTAGGCGAAAAAAACTGATTTTTTTTGGAAATCAATTTTTTAAGGGGTTGGGTCACAATTTTTCGAAAAAAAATTTAAAATTCGAAATTTTCTTAATTTAAATGCCAGGTATTAGATAATTTAACTACGAGTTCAGAAAGGTATCTCATTCCCCATTTGGACCATTATTTCCATAGCTGTGGCGAAAATAGTGAAGGTTTATGCGAAAAAAACTGATTTTTTTGGAAATCAATTTTTTAAGGGGTTGGGTAACAATTTTTCGAAAAAAAATTTAAAATTCTAAATTTTCTTAATTTAAATGCCAAGTTTTAGATAATTTAACTACGAGTTCAGGAAGGTATCTCATTCCCCATTTGGACCATTATTTCCGTTGCTGTGGCGAAAATAGTGAAGGTTTATGCGAAAAAAACAGTTTTTTTTTGGAAATCCATTTTTTTAAGGGGTTAGGTCGCAATTATTTCGAAAAAAATTAAAAAATCTAAATTTTTTTTATTTAAATGCCAAGCTTTAGATAATTTAACTACGAGTTCAGGAAGGTATGTTATTCCACATTTGGGCCACTAAGTGAATTTTCAATATCTTAACAGTTTACGGAATGCTCAGATTATTCCAACCCCAAAAATAAATTAAATTAATGATATTTTTCAATTTATTTATTTACGACAAAATACACAAAATTTTACATTTGATTTATTTAGGTTTAGCTTTTAGTTTAGTTCCTTCGGTTGGTTGTTGTTCTTGTTCTTTTTCTCTTTCACACTGCATTACAATTAAAATTACTTGCGCTTAATTTACAATAGAAAAAAAATATATATATGTGGGCGTGTGTGTGTCTAATGGGTGTGTGTGTGATTCGGAGAAGTGCTTTCAAAAATTAGGGTTAATTACTCTAGCAAAACGAAAGGGCTGGATTGATTGTTTAACTATGTAAATTCCAGTTAGATGTTAGTAAATAACAAAATTAGTTCCCTTTTTTAATATTCTTTATTTATATTTTCTTGCCTTTTGCTATAAACTAAACAGTGTAAGAATAAAGTACAAAAATTGTAAATGCATATTCGTAGTTAAATATGTGTTATAATATATATAAAAAAACATGAAAAAAATATATCAATCGACACAGACATAGTTTTATGAAAGTTTTACAATATAACAACAAATTAATATTGATTCTTTTCTTTTTGTGCACTAAAATGTTGGTAAGTGTGTGTGTGTGGGTTTTGGAAGAGCGCCAACAACAGAGAAAGTAGTGTTGTAAAGCTGTATATGAGTTATTTACAAATTACATGAATCGATCGAGTAAATTTGGCTTTTGGTATTTCTAGCAATTATCAGACATGGTAAAAGCAAACAAAATTTAAATGTGATTTAATGAAATCAAAACTTGAGTCCTTTATGGCACATCCAAGTAAAACAATAACGAAAAACATGTACGGGTTAAAGATAATATTTATACTATAAACTATAATAAGGTAGTCTGAAAAAATGCTAGTTTCTACACAAACTCCACATTTGCTTGGGTTTGGCCCTTGAATTTGTATGATTAGGAACTCGATCGATCGTCTTTTGTGGTCGCACTCTCTCTCTCTCTCTCTCTCTTTCCATTTGGCTCACTAGCTTATAGATTTGGCTTTAGTCGATAGGCAGTAGTTGTAGTTTTGGACAGATGGATATTCCGTTAGCAAATCGAAATTGTGCGAGAAAGGGAAGTAGAGAGGCTCTACATATATGCAACTTTACAACACTGTAAATTGATTTACACCTTTGCGACACTGTTTGGCGTGAAATTTGATGTGATTACTTAGAAGAGCTCTTTGTTTATAGCATGTCTGCATGTATATAGTATATATAGTATAAATAAATAGCTAACACTCTGCTTAAATGGTTTTCGCTTTAAAGTTATACAAATTTCACGTTGATTTCTTGTTATCGTTAATCGGGTTTTCGTTTTCGAGAGAAAAGGCCACAAAATGTTGCGTACGAAATGCATAACTTTAGCTGAGATTAACGTTGGTTTATCCTTTGTTTTCTTTTTTTTTTTTGATTGTTACCGGGGCAAACATCACACACACACACACTCTGGCACACCACACAGACGGGACAAGTGTATGTGTGTATTGCATGTGTGCTTATACATATACAAATATATATATATATATATAAATATAATATCGGAGTACATTTTGCTACGTTCGATTGCATTTCGAAACTGAAATTTGTAGTTTCAAGTTCGGTTCGCTGTTGTCTCTCTCTCTAACAAATGCACGCTCTCTCTCTGTCTAGCACACTAGCTCCGTCCTGTTCTTTCACTCTCCTGCCTCTGCCATCGCTTCTCCTCAAGTTTTCTGTCTATCCCCTTGCCGTATTCAGATCGGTTACAATTCCTATGCGTTGCGTTACGTTGTCATTGCCATTTCCTGGATATCCCATTCCATTAGGTTTCACGCCTTGGCCCCAGGAATCTTGGACAGCACCTTGGACAGATCCACTCCGGTCAGGGCGTTGATCGAGGGCGGCAGCTGGGCCACCAAGCGGGTCACATCGTTGGTGATATTATCGTTGCCGCCAATCAGCACAATCTCATCCGTCTTGGCCAGCGGTGCAGCCACCTCGGCGGCAATCTGTGGGTGGTGGAGGATTTCAAAACCATTTAAGATACGTTTTTGATAAAAGGATAAAATCACTAACCTTCGGCAGCGATTCGAGCACAATGTTCATGATGGCTGCGTCGCCGTACTGCTTGTACACGTGGGCCTTCATCCGCATGCGTTCCGCCTCCGCCTTGCCCACCAACTCGATGGCATGGGCCTCCGCCGAACCGATCTTCCGGATGCGCTCCGCCTCGGCACGGGCACCCTCAATGGTCTGGCATCTGGAAAATTGTAAAAGAGGTTTTTAGCAAAGGTCTTTGAGTAACGAGTACCTAAGGGATCTATACTTTTATTTTTACTAAATACTATATTACATATATTGATAAATTCTACAAATTCTCTTTACTATCATATTACTAGCCCTGTAATTGGCTATTTATTACATGCTGACTGCAATCATTCATGCTGAAATTGAGTTTATCTACAGATAGATAATGGCCACCTACACGTTATTATAATATGACAAACGCTATAACATTGAAACTAAATTTTCCTTAACGATTAATTTTTTTCACAATAGTTGCACAATATTATAAAGCTAGTTCTAAGTCGAAATAATGAATAGTTAGTTAGTTTTCACAATAGTTAAGGTAACTCCATATTATATAGGTAGTTCAAAATAATACGAATAGGCACGCTATAGATTTAAGTTATGGTTACAAAGAGAAAAAAAAAACACAAAAAATTGTCATCCATATCAAAATGATATTTTTGATGATATATTGTACCACATTGATATGAAATCTTATCATTTTGTTATGAAAAAATTGATATGAACCCATATCAGTTCCGTATTGTGCCGTTTTTTCTCTGTGTAGACTATAGTCAGATCTCTAAATGCCTCAAAATGCTTCTTGGTTCTGAAGAATTCGCGTTTTCCTTTCGATACTTACTGTTTGGCCTGGGCGAGGGTCTGGAGGCGGAAGGCCTCCGCCTCGGCGGGCAGCTTGACGGTGCCGGTGAGCTCGCGATCCTTGCGCTGCACCTCCTGCGACTCGATCTCGATCTGCTTGCGTCGCTCCACCACCTCGATCTGGATCTCCTCGTTACGGATGCGCTGGCGGATCTTGGCCGCCTGCAGTTCGTAGGCCAACTGCGATTCGGCCTTGGCCGTGTTGATCTCCTGATCGAAATTGGCCTTCTGCAGCTTGTACATCCTGGTATTGTCCTCGATCTTCGTGTCCGTGGAGTACTTCACATCCATGGCGCTCTTCTCGCACTCGGCCTCACGGATTCCAGCATCTCGGTTGGCCTCCGCCACGCCGGCATCGGCATCGCGCTTCACCACGGCCGTCTGGGCCTTGCCGAGCGAGGCCAGGTACTGCACATCATCGTAGACGTCCTTGATGGTAAAGGAGAGTATCTCGATGCCCATGCGACCCACGTCCGGTGCGGCCACCTCGCGGACCAAGGCCGCGAACTGGTCGCGGTCCTTGTACACCTCTTCGACTGTAAGCGTTCCTGCAAAGTCACAAGCGAAGTAATCGAATATTAAATGGGTGTCGTATAGGGGGGGGGAGGCAAATTATGTAGTGTAATACACGTGGAAAATGATTAAAAATGTAGTACTAAGAGCACAAGCCTTTAAAAGTGGTTTAAAAAACATACCATTCAAAAGGCTTAAATTACAGATATTATTAATAACTATACATAAATACAGAGTATATGATAATGTTATTAAAAATACCTATTATTTCAGCCTTTTGAACTATTCCTAAGCCTTTAATAGAACCTTAATAATAATCATCATATTAATTAATAATAATAATTTAATTATATTTTTTGTTAAATATCATAATTTTTATGCGCATTTTTATTTATTTTGTGTTTGTTTTTTGAAATAATATATAACATTATTTTCTTATATTTATTAAATAAAATACTAGTATTAATTTTTTAGTTTAAAATAAATATTCCCATTACTTTAAAGAAATATAGTTTATAATTCTAGCAAAAAAAAAAAAATATAAGAGTGAAATTGTAATATTTAGTTCGATTAATTTTAATTTTTTTTATTTTAAATTGAAGTTTTTAATCTTTTAAGAAATACACGAAATAAAATTATAATCTTAACAAAAAAAATATTAATATGAAAATTTGATTTTTTAAATTTAATTTTATTTATTTTAGATCAGTCTAACGCGGAAAAATAAAATACCCATAGACTTTTATAAGACCTGCAATTATGCAATTTAGTATGCACAAAACAAATCACGTTCTCAGATCGGAACTAAATTGTGGGAACCTTGGAATGGCGAAAATCGTCGCACGTACTTACAGTTGCGGTCAAAATAATAGTAGTGCCGGTCGCACAGAGAGTTTTTTCTGAATACTTTCTCTATTTCTTTACATATCCAACTTATTCTTTTGCAAATGTAACAATAATTATGTGTTCTTTAAAAACGTTCAGTTTTGTTAGGATATTGCCACTCTTTGTATTCCTTTTCACTTTAATTTGCAAGGATGCACTTATTGGACTCAGTCAAAATAATAGTAGTGCCAGAGATATCATCAGGAATAATTAAATTTTTTCCATTTTAAACCAGGTTTTTGTTGTTTAACAATACTTTTGAATGTTATTTATTAGTCCCTAGCATTTTGAGATCCTTCCTCAACAGTGAGTCCTGTCTACATGAGGCGTGGTAAACATTGTTCTGCCGAGAGGCGGGATCTGACTAAAAAATTGATTTCTGTTAAAAAGAAATATTTCAAAGTGCAAAATATTATTGGCTGCTCTTCTACAATGGTTAGAAATGCTAATTAAAATGATCCAGCAAATAAAACGCGTGGTAGACCACAGGTATTGGACAAAAGATCTGTGGATCGCTTAGTAACACACTCAAGGATCAAGACATTCGCGTCTGCTGCATCACTAAAAAAATGTGTGACTTAAATCTAAGTTTGCAAACATTAAGAACACTGTTTAGAGATAATAACCTCATTTCAAGAAGTCTAAAAAGAAGACATCACTCACAAAAAAACATGTCGCCAAAAGTTTAAAGCTTGCAAGACAACACCTAAATTGACCTTTGGAGAAGAAGAGGGATAATTAGTGGTCGGATGAGTCCAAAATAGTTTTCTTTGGAGGCCGTGGCTCTCTGCAGTTTGTTAGACGACTCTCTTACTCCAAAATTACCTTAAAAAACTTTAAAGCACGGTGTTTCATCAATTATGATTTGGGCGAGTTTTTCGTACTATGAAGATGGGCCAATATATTGGGACAAATCCTTTGTGGAACGTTATCTATAGGTCAGCATTTTTAACAACGTGATGCTCCCATATGCCGCTGAGGACATACCTCTTGTTTGGACGTTCCAACAGGACAATAATCGAAAAAACATTAGCAAACAAGCTAAAGAGTGGTTCGCAGCCAATCAAGTCAATGTCATGAAGTGGCCCTCACAGTCACCCGATCTCAATCTAATTGAGAACTTATGTTGTGACGTGAAAAGAGCTGTCTCGCAAATAAAATTAAGCAACTTTAGAAAGCTGTACAAAGATCATGAAGCTCTATTCCCCTAAAGAAGTGCCATAATTAAGTTAATTCCTTGCATTAGCGCTGTGCGTCTGTTATTGCAAGCAAAGGATATGCAACCAAATTTTAAAATAAACCTTAAATATAGGTCTATTAGATACATTTAATCATTTAATCCTGAAACGTTTTTTTTGGTTGTAAAAATTTTTGAAACTTTTCACTACTATTATTTTGACCGAACCAAATTTTATAAAATTACACATTTTAATTTTTTTCTGAAAAATCTTACGAAGTATCCAAAGTTGTTGTTAATTATGATTACCTACTAATAGTTGAGTTTTAATGAAAATTAAAAAAAAAATTTTAAAAACGTTTCTAAAGATATTTTTTTGAGTTTCTAGAAATCCTTTATGGGCACTACTATTATTTTGACCGCAGCTGTAAATAGAAGGACAAATTGCTAATTTTTGGGAAGTAAAACTTTTGCGAATGCCACTATCGTGTTGATAAACAAATGAATATAAATATGTTTTAGACACTTGTAAGTACCCAGTTGGTATGCCACAGATAAGAGTTTCTTTAAAATAATGATATGATAATAAACCGAATATTTTTAAATGACCACTATTTTTGTTGCTAGTGAGCAAGTAGTAAATGGGGTTTCATGGGGTGGCTCTTTCTGCTTTCTCCTTTCTCTTTCCACCCTCAATCGATGACCTTACCGCCTGACCACCAGCGAGGTAACGCCCACTATCAGGGCCACCTTGAAGACGCCCATCCACACGGCGGACATGTCGTCGAACAACTGTTTTGGTGGCCACCAAACGGGGCTCTACTTATTGGATTGCTATCGGGGTTTGCTGGTTTGCTGGCTTGCTGGCTTGCTGCTTCGCCACTATCTAACCATCTATCTTGCTGGCTTTTAATTAAATCATGCCGTGTTCTCTGCCACTTTTTGACGTCATTTGTCGCAGTCTTATCAGCTATCAGTTGATAAGAGTCCTATGACGTCACTTCAGTCGAAAGAAAAGGGGTTCGAGCGGGAATTAATCGGATCTCTGGGATCGCACCCGCAATTATTATTATATTAACTTTTAACCTCCGACAATTCACACGCGATTGAAGTGAAAACCCGACAACCAGAGCGTCTCGCGATGCGCTCACAACTGACTGACTGACAGCTCAAATTGTCCGTAGACTCGGACTTGGATTCGGATTCGGAATGGTTATAAGTATGGGTATATGGGTATATCGGTAGTGGAATCGGGTACCGGCTCGCAAACAGAAATTGTAATCGCGCCGCCAAATGGAAACCGCCTTGAGGTCTCGAGCTTCTCGAGCAAACATACTACAGACTAGACTATTGTAAACTATAACGACTCGGGTTCGATGGGCCCATAAAACCCTCGACTCGAGTTATGTTTAATTAAAAGCTGTAGATTGCCCATCAAGGTCGTGGACAAGTCTAGGCAAATGAAATTGCGAATGCGAACTTGGGCATTTGATGGAGAAGAAAAATATACAAAATGCTAGCTTAGTTTCTTCTAGTTTAAAGAAAATATTTCAGATTTACCTAGAAAAATCAATATGAAACAGGGAAATGTTATGAACAATTAAGGTTTATAATTAGAATGTGAATGGGTAGCATGGAAAACTGGTTTTTTACAGGGCTAGTCATTCAATCGTAGGTTAATCAATCATATAGGAACTCCAGGTAAATCTCGATGATAATGTATTCACTGCACATACCACATTTCACACTCATTAATTTGTATTATAGGCATAAAATTAGATATATTAAGAGATATAACAGGGAAAAAAAGGGGTCTAGAGAAAAGAAAAAAGCCGAGTTCCAAGTAGGCCTTGTCCCTAACCTCTGAGTTCCAAGTAGGCCTTGTCCTTAACCTCGTCACACATGTCAATATCCCCACTTCGAAAGGTTCAGTATCATTTTTCCACTCCGACCGTAACGTACACCTAAAATATATATCGTCTCACTCCCTCGCTACGGATCAAGTTACAGTATTATTTCGTTTTTTTATGCTAAAAATAAATACAAAAATATTTTCCAACCGTGTTAGTTCCATCAGCGCAAGTTGATATAGTGATATAAGATCGGAACATACAAAGATGTCTTCGCTGCGGCGCTCACATGGCGGCGGTCGTGATTTCCTGCAGGAGAACAAGCTGAATGTCGCACGAATGGAGACCAATGGCCGTTGTCTAGCGGCGGCCAATGCCCGCCGGGTGCCCATGTGGCGTCCCGTGGTGCTCCACTATGCGGAGAAGCTGCGTCCCCGTGGTCTCAACAGCACAATGCTTCGTCCACGCCAGCAGCCGCATCTCGCTGCCCACGAAGCTCCCGATCTGCGGAGTGGTTTGGCTCAGCCCTATGGCTTCGGGATCGCGCAGTGTCGAAAGCAACCACCGAACCAGTGTGGTTTCCAGGAGGTTCGCAAGGAGCAGGAGCGTCTGCAGGGAGGTTGGGAGGATCAGCAGAAGAGGGCACCGCAGAAGTGCTGCAACGGTTGCCACTGTCATCACGCGCTTCAGGGTCACCAAAGCGAGAAGGTGTCTATTCATCAGGGTCACCAGAACGAGAAGATATCCCTTCATCAGGGTCACCAGAGTGATAAGGTGTCCCCGCATCAGGGTCACCAGGCCGAGAAGACGTCTTTGCATCAGGGTCACCAAAACGACAAGATATCCCTGCATCGGGGTCACCAAACAGAGGCGGCAGTCCCTTATCAGGGTCACCAAGCAACAGAAGCCGCGGTAATGATGCCCAAACAGGGCGAAGGTGATCAAGCCGATCGCATGTCTATATGTTCCCGATTATCTCGCACTTCTCGTCGTTCCCAAAGGATCGCCACATCTCAAGATCAGGACAAGACCGATGCCGAGGCACCTCCAAGTGCCTCCGCCACGACCCTCAAGCGATCCGTTTCCCAGGAAAGTATACGCTCGAATGCCACCATCAAGTCGAATATTACGGTGGCCTCCAGAAGCACCACGGCCTCGAAGAGATCTCAAGTTAGTCGCAAGTCACAGATGATAGAGGTAATGCCGCCTCCCACACATTTGCCGGACCAAAAGCCCGTGGAGAAGGTTCGCGCACCGCCGGCCGCCTTCGAGGGCTATACACCGTTAACGGCCAACGAACGAAACGCTGCCCTCCAGGATGCCCACTTCAAGTACGGCAAGCTGGTCGAGGAGTACAACCATCTGCCCGTCTCGGAGCCAACTTTGCGCGTGCGCAATCGAAAGATTGCCATCGAACGACAGCTGGACGAACTGGACTATGCCATCAATATGTTCGATCAGCCCCATCTGGATATGTACTACAAGAAGTGATGATCGCACCCCCCGTTTGTTATTAGTTTCATTTCCAAATTGAGTTGTTTGCAACAGAACCCATTCGAAACTTGAATCAGACATAAAACAGATACGAATTCCAAATACCAGGGCTAAAGTGACATATCATAATATGAAAGCCCGATAAAACGAAGACTCTTGAATGAAGTAAGAGTGACTCCTAAAAAACTGCAGCAAGAAACTAGAACATTAGCAAACTATAACATAAGTCGAGCGTAAAAAAATTTAAAAAAAAATTACATTGGTTATAAAACAGAAGCCTTAAGTTTGAAAAAGAAACATTTATGAACACCTGGAAGCCACGACAAATCGAATGGAAACACGCAAAGCAAGAACATAAAATCAAATAAAAAATAAATTTCAAAGCGGACATAAGATTCCAAAAGCTCATTATATTTGTGTTTTATTTTTAGAGGAAAGTGTAAGCAAAAGCTTTTAATTTTTTACACCCAAAAGTATACTTCGATCTATTCAACTGGAGTCATTATAAATAACTAAAATATAATAGTAGTTCGATAATCGAGTTTGGGGTTCCCAAATCTATGTTATGGGTGACCCATAACTTTATGAACTAAAACCGAAATAATGGGTATATCTTAGAGATATCTTAGAGATATACCAGAAAACTTTTAGAAAGTTTAACTGTTTAATTTGTATAGTTCCTATATTAATCGGTAATCTGCATTACGGAAGGCATAACTATCTGTTTTGTAGGGTTTTCATATGGGGTCTGGTGACCCCGATTAATTTTTGTTAAACTTTTTCCGAATTTTTCTGAACTAGAAAGCTTTTATATTTTAAAACGATCTATCCAACTAAAGTTATTATAAATAACAAAAATATAATAGTAGTTCGATAATCGAGTTTGGGGTTCCCAAATCTATGTTATTTCTTAAGCTGACCCATAACATTATGAACTAAAACCGAATTGAAAGGTAAGAGATATATTTAAAAGAGATATATCTAAAAGAGATATATCTAAAAATTATTAGAAATTTTATAAAATTTCTCGCAATCTGTATAATTTTGATATCAATACAGGGTTTCCATATTCGGTTTGGTGACCCCGACTAATTTTTTTTAAACTTCTTCCGAATTTTTCGGAATTCAAAGAAAGTTCTTAAAAAATAAAATGTTAAGGAGAAATATTTTAAAAACTAAATGTGTAAGTAAAATCTATAAAAATATGAAAGGGATGTTCTTGGGAACTTGAAAGCCCTTTTGATCCCACTGTAACCCCGTACTCACCCAATATGGCGCGCAGGTGTCCTTCGAGGGTCTGCAGGATCGTCTGCTTGATCTCCTTGACGCTCTTGCCCAGGAATTGCTCGCTGGCAGTGCCTAGAAGCTCGTCGGCCTGATGGTGGAAATAATAAACATTCATCATCTGTACGTGTGTGTGTGTGCGTGTTCGTGTGGGTGTGTGTGTGTAGGTTGGGTATGTGTGGGTATATCACCATGTCGGTGTGCGTGTGTGTAAAGGGCATATTTGTAGGTTCGATTGATTGATTTGTTAAATATATTTTTTAATTTCGATCACGGATTTTTTTGTAGTTTATTTATAATGTTTTTTTTTTTTGTTTTTAAATTATAGTTAACCCACACACACACGCACATGCACACATAGACAGAGCGACAGAGAGATATATATATTTATAACATATGTAAATAGATATATATATATAGAGCGATACATGGAGTATAACGGTAACAGCAGCAACCAGAGCAGTAACGGTAGCAGTAACGGTAGTGGAGCAGTAGAACAATTTAGATTTAAATGATTTTTGTTGGTTGAATGTATGTGTTTTGTTTTTTTTTTGGTTAATTATAGTTGATTTCGTTTACAGTTACAGTTAGTTGCGGATTAGTTTTATATATATTTTTTTTTGATGAGTTGTACGTTGAACGATCGGTCAGCAGGGTTTTTGGTCGATTTTTTGTTTTTTTTTGGTGGTGGTGAAAAGAAAGTAGAGAAAAAAGAGAGTAGAACACAGAGATCAACATGGTTTCGATTTTCGATATTTTCATTGGATTATTTTGCAGACTGTACTTTTCTTTCTCCTTCTTCTTCCTCCTCAGCTTCTGATGATGATGATTGAATGACTTCGATAAACGCAAAAATGCATACGAAAAAAAACAAATAGATTTTTTTTTTGGGCATAAAACCCCAACAAAAGCACATGCATTTAATATTATTTAAAAAAATAATGGATCATGATCCCTTTTCGCTAAGTGTGTGTGAGTAGATGCGTGTGCGTGTGTGTGTGGGTGGTGGTTAGGGTGCTTGATATAAAATGGAAATACAATAATTAATTTTAATAAATTTTTTAATAGACTTAAAATGGACAAAAACCAACGAGAATCGAACCCAGGCTGTGAAATCAAATAAATGCAATAATAAACATACCTCGTCGTTATTATAATCGTTATGCTTATACGAAGATGACTGCAAAATCGAATGGAAATAATTAAGTAATAGAACATAATTTTGAGGCAGGCAAATCTTAGTATATAAAGCGATCATAATTGCGACCAAACTGAATGGTGAAGTGCAGTTTTTTGCGACTATTTGGTGCAGCATTCACTGGCATTTGTGATCAGACAAGTGGAGTGTTTTGATGTGATTATGTCAAACTTTTGAAGAGATCTTTTTTCGGAGCTGGTAAAAATTGGGATTTTTCTTTTGAATTCAAATATTTAATAGCCAATAACTTTTCAGTAAAAAATATAATTAATATTAAAGTTTATTAATTTAAAAAGAACGGTTGTATGACAATGATTGTATAGAATCTAAATAGATACACAGATTAAGTTATCGAGTAAAGGAATGAGTTGAAGATCAACAGATCCCGAAAACCAGTGATAAGATGAATAAATTATCGAATGGCTAAAGAAAAATTTAAAATACTTTTTGGTAAACAATTAAGGAAACGTTGAGAATGATTAATATAATAAGTACACAAAACAGAATCAAGAGATGTGAGTGATTTATCAGGATATCGGATTATAAATAATATATGATACTGTCCGGATCACGAAAAAGTCTAAGTCGATAATACAGTCACAGTACTGTCCAAAAACGCCAATAAACACAAGATAAACCTAAATAAAATAAAATAAAAGGTAAAGGGAGCAAACCAGTCGTAAATCCACAATTTGTAGGTATACTTTTTCAGCAGAGCGACGATGAAACCAAAAGAAGCTAAATGGAATATTGTAATAAATAAAAATTCTATAAAAA
The DNA here is from genome assembly GCA_037075245.1 of Drosophila mimetica. Lineage (NCBI taxonomy): Eukaryota > Metazoa > Arthropoda > Insecta > Diptera > Drosophilidae > Drosophila > Drosophila mimetica. The sequence goes on from JBAMCH010000005.1 coordinate 10,774,408, forward strand.
ATTCCAAGGAAAAGGGACAAACGTGTGTTCGGTTGAATAGAATAATTCGAATACAGGAAACAAAAGGACAAAACGGGAGGGGTGTTCGATGAGTTTCTACGTGTGGTTCTATGGCTGCATCTAGTTTTTAAGTCTACGTGAGAAGATCGCGGGGATGGATGATCGCAACTTACTTGGCGGTGGTCAGATTGAGAGCACTTGCTAGGCTAAATATGCATTCGATGGGGATGGAGGTTGGATTACTTGGGAGAATCGGGCGGGAAATGTACGGGAAAACAAAACGAAGAGCCAAACATTTCATTAAAGTAAATTCGTTATAGAGAAGAGATATCTATGTATATAAACGGGTGCAGGCAGGGATACCAAATCGCTACATTCGACACTCTAATCGGCTAAGAATATTATTTTTTTAAGGGGGGTGGTGGTAAGCAAACCAACAAATCTTGCATACGAAACTCAAAAACTCAAACTCGGGCAAGCTTCAATCACTTTCGCTCAGATTTGGGGGTGCAGAAGAGAAAAGGGTGGCCAGAGTACCCACAAACGAGCGGAGATCGGGTGAGCAGAGCCATAGGGTGTTTGTACACTAATTTTTTTGGTGGGGGATCGTACCTTCATAATCTTGCACTGGGCCACTCCGGTCACCGTCAGCGGAACGCCCTGCGATGTCTCCACGTTCTCGCACATCGGATTCAGGGTCATCACATTAAGGGACAGGCGCTGCACATCCGTCACCAGCCACCACGCCCACGCCCAGCCGCCCACAATGGTACGCTTCTTGGTCGAGCCACAGCAGCCACCTGGAAGAAATAGGGGGAAACAATCGATATTAGTGTTAGTCAGTTGAATAAATCACAGTTGAATGCATTAATGAAGCACTGCTGTTTCAGGTTACCCTTGCTCGCAGTATCTATTAAAAGTATAGTCATATAACATATGAGAACGTAAATAACAATACCCAGTACTTAAAAAACAAAAATGATTTTTTTTTACCAATTTTTACCCATTTTTAACATTTTTTTTTTTGCTATTTTTCAAAAAGGTTCTTAAATTCGAAGGCCAATCGATTGTGAATAAAATTAAGAGCAGAACGAATTATAAGATCCTTTAGTCTGACTTTTTAATTTTCTTTTTTGACCAATTTATGCCAAAATATTAATTTTTTAGGATACTTTATATCCTTTATGTTAAAATATTTTTTTACATTGTACACATCAGTTATATTTATAGAAATAAGATGGTTTTACTAAACACATTTCAACACAACACATTTTCGATGACATAATTTAAAATATGATGTATAATAAATTATTATTAATAATATAACTAAAATGAAATATTATCAAATTTAATAAATATTATATTATGAAATAAATTAACAGAAAGGTAAACTGTGAGTTTTTTTTTGTCTTGGCTCTCTCAAGAGTTCTACATTTTTCTGCACTTCGGGCTTAGTAACCATGAGTTAGCATTTACCCTTTGTTTAGAAAAGGTCTAAAGGTCTCAAAGAAACTTTTTCTGTTCACTTAACGTATGTGGGTTCAACTTTTTCGTAGTCCACCTCCCCTTTTCAGCCTCCTCGATGGCGAGGGGCAAGTGACGTCACATGAACAGTGACCCACAAAAAGGTGTTGTCAGCGAGCCCGTCACCTCATGGAGATCGTGGAGCTTTTGGCGCTGGTGGTCAGTTGACCAAATAGTAAGAGTGAAAGCATTTCGCCGAACCGTGCGTCGTCTGGTGGTACAAGTGATGGCTACGTGCCGGCAAACACACGTCACAAAGTCCAAAAGTCGAAGAGTATCCATATGGTATCCCGCACAGGAAGTGATTGTCATTGTCACCGTCCCATTGTACCATTGTCCATTTACAGTGGACAAAACTAACGGTTGCAGTGGCCAAAAGGGCACAATGCTGCGCTCTCCCGAAAAGAGAGTTGCAGAAAGAGAGAGAGGGAGAGAGAGTGGAGGAAAGGCGCTACCATCTTTAGCGCTATCTTCGGCATTTCTTTCTTCAGTTACCAAGCGAACCTCGCAGCGTGAGGTGGTTTTTCGAAGCTCCGCATAGGGAATTCAACAAAAAGCACACGAAAAGCGCGCACGCATGCGCAGAGCGAAAGAAAGAGAGAGGCAAACGAAAAGAAAGGAAAGAAAGTGCGCACAAAAATATAAAAACAAACAAATCGCGCTAAGGAATTCGAGAATTGTTATTTCGTTTCTCAAGTGAGTAAAGAGAGAAGAGAGCGAAACCTACAAAAAAAAAAGTGTGCCAAGCGCGAAAATCGTAAAAAAGGAAAGAAAAGAAATCAAAGTCAAACAAGAAGAATCGGGTCTCCAAAAAAGAACACGCACAGCAATTCTCCAACGCCTACGCAGAAGCTTTCTCAACGAAAGTGATTCATGCGGCTTTTCAAGTGTTACATATGCATTTCTCTTCGCAAACTGTGTTTGTCGAATCTTTTAGCACAACAGTTTCATGTTGTATTTATAGTTGTTTTTTTTTTCGGTGTAGATGGATGTGTTTTTTTAATACCTTGAACTTGATCTGTGGGCACATTCAACTCTTACAACCTGTTTGCAACAACAACAACCAACAAACAGCAGGAACAACAACAAGTTTTGTAATTGCCATTGGCTTAAACAACAAAAAACAGAAACAGCAACATCTGTAACAGCCTCTAATGGTTACTAGACTTTTTATTATGCAAAAGATTGGCAAGAGGAAGTGTTTTTCTCTCTTTCCCTGTCTCTCTTAGCTTCTTTCTCACTGTTAAGATCAATCGAAAAAGTTACAGTAGATCTTTTCTTTATCAGAAAATCAAGATAATTTGTAAAAATATAAAAAAATTATTATTATTATTTATTAAAACTCTAAACTCCTTAAATTGAACACTTTTTTTTAACTTTTTATGAATATATAATTTTTATGTAATTAGTTTTCTTTTAACTATACCAATATTTTGTTTAAAAAAATTGTTTATGTTTCAAACACAGAACATTCTTGTAGAAAAAAAAATCAAGACTATCTGTAAAAATATAAAAAAAAATTTTTGTTGTATCTGAAATTCTAAACTTCTAAAATTGAAGACATTTTTTATTATTTTTTATGAATATTTATGAATAATAAAAAAAAATTCTCCATTTTAGGAGTTTTACAAATATTTATGAAAAGTAAAAAAAAAATCTTTAGAACTTAGAATTTTATAAGATACCTACTAAATAATAAATTATTTTAATTGTTTTTGTACATATTACTATGACATTTTTTTTTTACTATACCAATATTTTGTTGAAAAAAAATTGTTTATGTTTTGAACACAGAACATTTTAGTAGAATACAATCAAACAAATGTAAAGCAATATTGCTATGTTCTTATAAGAGTAAAAAAAAACAAATTATTACGTGGTAGTCTTTTTGATAGGAAATTAATTAATTAAATAAATTTTAATGCTACAAATAAAAACTTTTTATGTTCATGCCAAGGAAGTTGCACTGTATGGAGGCAAACTGGTTGCAAGAGGAGTACGTGCGAGTGAATGTGTAAGGGAATATGTGAGTGTGCATCACAATTGTTGCATGCCGTTGGACCGGGAGTGAAAAGTTGCCAGCTGCGGCTTTTTCAGTATTATATTTATTGTTTTTTTTTTTCGTCGGCTGCCCAGTAAAGTTTTATAATAGACTGGGAGATTTCACTTTTATGTGGGAGGCTCCGCAACCAACGATGCCGCGCATCACACTTCTCCCCTCGAAAACCATCATGTGAATACCTATTTTACATTCCAAAAAACACTGGGTGCAGCACGTGACGCGAAAGATTTATGAAAAGCAGATGAAACATCGTTAAGAAAAATAGTTTAAAACGGGTTCGACAGCCCCATTTAATTTAATTTGGGAGGTACTGCAATTAAAACTGAATAGATGGCTATAAAAATATTTTTACAAATTAAAGTATCTAATATTTTTTTTATATTAAAACAATATAATGATATGAATCCGTTATTAAATACCTATCAATACCATTCGTTATGTTACACAGAAAAAAACCGATATGAAATAGGATCATTTGAACTTTATTTCATATCAACAAAAAGCCGATATGATTAATGTTTAATTTATGATTTAAATTATCAAGTTAATATTGATATTATATCATATCAGTTATTTTATTTTTAAATACCAAATTTTGTATTTTTCAAACATATTATGAAAAATAAGTTAAACATAATCTTTATTCATATCAAAATGATATGAATGACTTGATCTTTGAAAAATATCAAATTGACCAGCACATATCAATCTGATCTTCTATCAAATTTTTTTCTGTGTACTTTCATAATCAAATTTCTCCAAGCCGCAGCGCAAAAGAACATCGGTTGATTGTTTGTATTAGCCCTTAGCTCTGAGATTTAAAGATCACGATTATTTTGGGTCGTAATACTTCACAAAGTTAAGGGAATTCGTTGTGAAGACGCAGCCAAATGTATGCATAACAAATGCAGGTTACGAAATCGCCGCAATCGATGCGAGGCGATACGATACAATATAGGATCGTGATCAAAATATTGAGTATGAAAATCGCACCCTATAACCCGATTACATACGAAATGTCTATGTCACTACTTTTCATGTCATGTCCACCTCTCTCTGTCTTTCTGCCTTTCCTTGTTCCCTAAAACCTAAAACCCACTTCTTTTCTTTTATAAGCCCCGAAAAATAAAAACTTTTCATTATCATTTCAGCCACGTCCCATCTAAAATTGGTCAAGTGATCAGCGACCTATTTATACACACACATATATATACATTGTATATATATCATATACATATATATAGCAGATCCCGGCCCATAGAATGAGCTCGGCGATCGTTGGAGCCGCCTCGGCCATTGGAGGAGCGGTGACGGCGGCCACCAGCAACAGTTGGTTCATCCCGATGCTGATGGCGGCGGTGGCCTATTTCCAGTACGAGGAGATCATCGATCCGGAGTCCAAGCCCAGCGATGTGGGCGGCGACGATATCCTCGATCATTACGACTTCATAGTGATAGGTGCCGGTTCGGCGGGGGCGGTGGTGGCGAATCGATTGACAGAGGTGGAGAACTGGAACGTACTCCTGCTGGAGGCCGGCGGCGATGAAACGGAACTCACGGACGTGCCCCTCATGGCTGGCTATCTGCAGCTCTCGAAGATCGACTGGCAGTACAAGACGGAACCATCGGGCACTTCGTGTTTGGGTAAGTGAATGTTATTACTAGACGTAGGATTTTATGTGAAATCGATTTTAAGGCGGAATTACAGCGATATTTTATTGGTTAGGAAATTTTTTTTTGAACCGAAAACCCTAATCTAATTTTGATTTTTCTTTAAAATATTTTTTTTTAAATAATTATTTTTGTATTATTTTTTAAATTGAAATGAAAACCTGAGAATTTCAATAAAATCTAGAAAAATCTTTCCTGATTTGGTTCCCAAAGGTGACCTCGCCTTTGTTTTATAAATTTTTTTTTAGAAAGGCACCTTTAAAACAAGAAAAAATATTTCTTAAAACAAGAAATGGGATCCTTGTACTTAGGTGGGTTCTTCCTTGTTTGAAGAAAATAAATTTCTTAAAACAAGAAAGGTTCTTTTAGAAAGACGACTTTAAAACAAGAAAAAATTAATCTTGTTTCAAGAAAGAATATTTCTTAAATTGTGGGCTTAGTCCCAAAAAAATGATCAGCTGTGAAATAGTTACCATGCAAGCAGAGCTAGAACTGGTTGGGAACCGAGGCAACCCAAAAAATTACAGTTTCTAATTTTTCTATTTTTAAGAAAACTTCTTTCTTGAAATGTTGTATCAAAAAATAATTTCTATATTTAAATGCGAACTTTCTAAAAACAAGAAATATTTTTTTTAAATTTAAAGAGTGTATGAGTATGAGTGTATATTATTCCTAAGCCTATAAGGATTGATTAAATGATTTTAATCACTTTAAAGACTTAGAAACCCATCTAGCTAATATAGGACTAAACAAATCTGTACTAACTCAACACCATCCACCTTCTTTTCCAGCCATGCAAGGTGGTCGCTGCAATTGGCCCCGTGGCAAAGTGCTGGGCGGATCATCGGTGCTCAACTACATGCTCTATTTGCGGGGATCGAAGCACGACTACGACAACTGGGAGGCCATGGGCAATCCGAGTTGGTCCTATCGCGATGCCCTGTACTATTTCAAGAAGTCGGAGGACAACACCAATCAGTATCTGGCCAATACGCCTTATCACGCCACCGGTGGCTATCTCACGGTGGGCGAGGCGCCCTATCACACTCCACTGGCGGCCAGTTTCGTGGAGGCGGGCGTCGAGATGGGCTACGAGAATCGGGATCTGAATGGTGAGAAGATGACTGGTTTTATGATAGCCCAGGGCACGACACGTCGCGGATCGAGGTGCTCGACTTCGAAGGCCTTCCTGCGACCCGCTCGATTGCGTTCCAATCTCCACATCTCGATGAATTCGCATGTCACCCGCATCATGATCGATCCGGTGACGAAACTCGCCTTCGGGGTGGAGTTTGTCAAGGATCAAAAGCTCTATCATGTGCGAGCCACCAAGGAGGTGGTGCTATCGGGTGGCTCTGTGAATAGTCCGCAGCTGCTGATGCTCAGTGGCGTGGGTCCGCGCAAGGAGTTGGCCAAACATCGGATACCGCTGATCAAGGAGCTGAGCGTGGGCGAGAATCTGCAGGATCACATCGGACTGGGCGGCCTGACCTTTCTGGTGAATCAGCCCGTTTCCATAGTGGAGAATCGCTTCCACACCATGTCGACGGTGCTGCAGTATGCCGTCTTCGGGCAGGGACCTCTGACCATTCTGGGCGGCGTGGAGGGATTGGCCTATGTAAACACCAAGTATGCGAATAGCTCGCTGGATTGGCCAGACATTGAGTTCCATTTTGTGTCGGGATCCACAAATTCCGATGGAGGATCGCAACTGAGGAAGGCCCATGGCCTGACGGAGGCCTTCTACAGGTCCGTCTTTGAACCCATTAACAACCGGGATGCGTGGAGCATCATACCCATGTTGCTGCGACCGCGCAGCGTGGGTAACATACGCCTGCGCAGTGGCAATCCCTTCGACTATCCCTACATCTTTCCCAACTATCTGACGGATGATTTCGATATGAAGACCCTCATCGAGGGCGTCAAGATAGCGGTGGCGCTGTCGCGAACGAAGGCGATGCAGCGTTTCGGGTCGAGAATCTCGAGCATCCGATGGCCGGGCTGTGAGCAGGTGCCCCTCTTCACGGACGCCTTCTGGGAGTGCATGGTGAGGCGGTACACGTCCACCATCTACCATCCGGTGGGCACCTGCAAGATGGGTCCCTACTGGGACAAGGACGCGGTGGTGGACGCCAAGCTGCGGGTCTACGGCATCCGCGGGCTGCGCGTCATCGATGCCAGTATTATGCCCAAGTTGGTGTCCGCCAATACGAATGCGCCGGTGATCATGATCGCCGAGAAGGGCAGCGATATGATCAAGGAGTTCTGGATCAAGAACACCATCGTGTGAGCGAGTGAGCGAGTTGTGGTTCTTGCAAGCTGATTTCTTAACTGAATAAGGGATCTTTAAACTAGAGATGACCCTATATCTTGGAAAAAAGGTTCTATAAATACAATTAAGAAATCAGTTCTTAGAACCATGACTTTATCCATTAAATGTCTGCACTGAATGTCTGAACTGAGTATCTGTGAATGTCTGTGAGTGTTGAGTGAATGTCTTAGGAATAGAGCTGTCCCGCAAGCTGATTGTCCCATCAAAACTTAATTATATCGAACTTTACTGGTCCCACTTATTATTTTTTTTTTTGAAGTATTTTATAAGCACGCCCATGTATTTATTTTAATTTTATGTGAACGCAATAAAGAATCGAATAAGAGCAATGGGTTTCTTTTGGTCAGGGAACTTGGTCTTTCAATAATCAATACCTTTATTATTTTAAAGCTTGATTCCGCTATCGAGAAATGACTTTTTCAATAAGTGGAACATTCTAGATAACGCCAGTGATATCGTGTATCAGATCATAAATTTTGTAAGCTGATAGCAAACGAAAGGCAAACATTTCACTCTAAAAAAGATGCCTGATTAAATCTTTATAAAGGTTTTTACAATATAAAATTACCTTTATATTTTTAAATCAATTGAACAGCTGTGTTTGCTCAGCACTTTGCTAGTGAAGTTTCTGGGCAGCGCCACCTGTTGGTCGGAACCTCAAGCACAGAGCTATAAATATACTTATACTTTGAAATTTTTGAATGTTTGCTTTCGGGTTTTTATGGCTGGCAAACAGAAAGCAGCACCCCGAAATATTAAATAAAAGCGGGCAGAGTAAATGATATGCTTATCTTATGGCTAATAAGTAAAAATACCGCCTGGTTGGTTGGCTTTCCATTTAGTGTTGAACTTAAATCAGTTGAAGATGGTCGTCGCTCAGCGGGCACACAAACCGCTGGCAGCGGAGTCGCGAACCCTCAGCGCTCTGTTTCTAATCCTCAGTGTTTTTGGTTCGCAATTGGATCTGTCGCGGGCCCAACTCTTCTCGGTGGAGAGCAGTGGCCTTGGTATATCCCTGATGCAATCGGTGGCCCTGGCCCTGAATGCCTCCAGTCTCTCGCTGGCCAACAACACCGCCTGGCCGGAGCAGCACGAGGCGCCATCACCACTGGAGGTGGAGAGCTATGACTATATTGTAGTGGGCGCCGGTAGTGCTGGCTCCATTGTGGCCAGTCGCCTGAGTGAGCTGTGCCAGGTGAGGGTCCTTTTGCTGGAGGAGGGCCAGCTGCCACCGCTGGAATCGGAGATCTTCAGCCTCAGCGGTGCACTGCATCATGACGAGAGGTATATGTTCCTGGAGGAGGCTGTTCCCAATCCCAAATGCTGCCAGGCAATGGCCTCCAACCATGGCTGTGTGTGGTGGCATGGCCGCATGATGGGCGGCGGTGGGGCCATCAATGGCAATATCTATATACCCGGCAGTCGGGAGAACTTCAGGCAATGGAACACCACTGGCTGGGATTGGTCAGAGGTGCAGAAGACCTATGCTCGATTGCAGAGGCGTCTAAATGTCTCCTATCTCCAGGCAAACAGTCTGAATCAGAAGTTGGCCAACCTCATATACGCGGGCGCTGCCGAACTGGGTGTCCCACGGATGCGGCAACCCCTGGTGGCGGGCTCCACCTTTGGCTACACCCATCGTGTACCCGTCACTGTGAACCAGGGACGGCGAGCCAGCAGTGGTCGCCTGTATTTGGCCAATGATAGGGTCAACAGGAGACCCAATCTCAAGGTGATAAGGGGTGCTCAAGTCCAGCGGGTGCTACTTAATCCCGAGGGAAACCAGGCCACTGGCGTCACATACACCATGGCTGATAATGTGGAGTACACGGCAAAGGTAACCGGTGAAGTGATCCTAAGCGCAGGAACCCTCAACTCCGCCAAGTTGCTCCTCCTCTCAGGCATTGGACCGCGCGAGGAACTTCAGCAGTGGGACATACCCATCCTACAGGATCTGCCAGTGGGCCGAAATCTACAGGATCATGGAATGCTGCCGCTGTTCCTGCTCTTCGGCTCCAATTGTGCCGTCAACAGTACGCGGGATCCTACGGATAATCCCTATGCTCCCGCCTCCGTGGCCCAATATCTGCTGGCTAATCAACAGGGTCCCTTGGCCAGCGGCTTCTACATGATGGGCTACATCAACTCCAGTTCACCCAGTTCCAGCCATGGAGAACCCGATGTGCATGTGGTGGCCCACACCCTGCTGCCCAAGGGAAGCACGGGTAGCTTTGGCTACTTGGGCTTTCGACCAGAGCTCATTCAGGCTCAAACGGATATCCTACAGAAGTGGGATGTGCTGCAGGTAATGGGTTCCCTGCTGAGTCCTTTGTCGCGTGGCCGAGTGGGTCTGCTGAGTAGGAATGCCTCCGACCAGGCACGAATCGAAAATCACTATGGCGAGGCTGTAGAGGATCAGCAGACACTGCTGCGCTATGTGCGATACATTCAGCGGTTGACCCAAACCCGAGCCTTCCGTCGCTGTGGCCTGCGTTTGTGGTTGCCGCCCGTCGAGGAATGTAATGGGTTACCTCCTGATTCCGATGATTACTGGCTGTGCTATGTGCGTTACTTCTATGTGGGTGCCTGGCATTCGGTGGGCACGTGTCGCATGGCTCCCCGCAGGGATTCCCAGGGGGATTCCCAGGATGGAGGCGTGGTCGACGAGAGGCTGAGGGTTCACGGTGTCCGGGGTCTTCGCGTGGTGGATGCCAGCATTATGCCGGAATTACCGGCGGGCAATACGAACGGACCGGCCATGATGATCGGCGAGAAGGGCGCGCAAATGATACTCGAGGATCGCGAGGCGGACAATGAGGTGATACAGGAATGCTGATCTATCATCACATTTATGTATATACTTTTCCTAAAACGTGTACTATTTTTACCAATTCCCTAAATATTTTGTTATTAAATAGTATTAATAATAATAGTGAAGAAATAAAAATTTAAAGGTGGTTCAGGAATGCTAATCTATCAACAGATTTATGTATATACATTTCCTAAAACTTGTACTATTTTTTACCTATTCCCTAAATATTTTTTTATTAAATAGTATTAATAATAATAGTGAAGAAATAAAAGTTTAAAGCCTACACTCATAAACAGTCTTTCTAAATTTTAGAAATCACGCTTTTGAATCGGTCAGACTTTAAATTTAGAAAATATATTCGCTCTTAAATATAGAATTTTTTTGAAACAACATTTTAAGAAAGAAGTTTTCTTAAAAATAGAAAAATAAAATATTTAGGATATATTTTTTCTTGGGACAAAAATAATTTTTTCTTGTTTTAAAGGCCTTTTTCTTTAAACAAAAAAGAAACCACCCTTAGAATAAGAATTACATTTCTTGTTTTGAGAAATATTTTTTCTTGTTTGTGCTTTTTTAAAAGAAAATTTCTTAAAACAAGGTGACCCCGCCACCTTTGGCAAAATTTCAAGAAAGATTTTTCTAGATTTTATGGAACTTATCAGGTTTTTTTTATGAGTGTAGATCGCACAGAAACAATTGCTTATATGAACAAGCATTTTTTAATTGCTTTATGTTCTTTCTTTCTTCTGAAAAGCTTATCGAATTTCTCAGTTTCTTGTTATAGCTTTCAAAACTTTTTATTTTGTTTTGATCATTCCATTTGTTTATGGTTCTATTGGGACCCTGGCTTTAAGCAGACTAAATTTATATGGCCAGATACAAAATAAAAATTTATATTCTGGTGATCATAAGGCGTTATCTAATCGCATACTTTATATATGAATGATTAGACATTAATGACTAAATTAAAAAGATTTATAATAATTTTTATAACTTTTTGTTTTCATTTTTGATATTTTCTTATGCAGCAGAGTGTTAACCTTTAAGTAGCTGGGATTGCAGAAGCCAATGTTTGGCACATTGGTCAATGCACCCATGGAAAGCGTTGCTTTTGTGGGTCAGCGAATTTGACTTTAGCTGGATCAGCTGGATTCTATGGGGCAGTCATATACATAGTAATCGTAGTTCCCATCGAAACTCAATCAGTTAGTTGTGTTTTCACGATGACGGCGATCAACACGTTCGTGGCGATGTGGCGCTTCCTGCTGACCCTCGGCCCCTCGGCCATGGTCATCCTGCTGCTGAACAAGGGAATCGTCGATCGGCGGCCCGATATTGTGGATGAGCTGCATCGCGTTCGCTCGACAAAGATCGAAGATCTTCGGAGTTCCTATGATTTCATTGTGATTGGCGGCGGTTCGGCGGGTTGTGTTTTGGCCGCCCGACTTTCGGAGAATCCCGAGTGGAGTGTCCTGCTCCTGGAGGCGGGTGGCGATGAGCCACTGCTCATCGATTTGCCACAAATGTATCCGGTATTCCAGCGAAGTCCCTGGGACTGGAAGTACTCGACGGAGCCCTCGAATCGCTATTGTCTGGCCATGGAGGATCAGCGTTGCTTTTGGCCCAGGGGCAAAGTTCTGGGCGGCTGTAGCTCCATCAATGCCATGATGTATATCCGAGGCAATCGGAGGGACTACGATCACTGGTCGGAACTGGGTAATCCCGGCTGGGACTATGCCAACGTGCTCCATTACTTTCGCAAGGCGGAGGACATGCGGGTGCCGGGATACGAACATAATCCCTATCATGGTCACGGTGGTCCCATTTCAGTGGAGAGATATAGGTGATATAGGTGGAAAACATTATTCGGTATTAACTACGTTGATATAAACGAAACGCCTTGATTTGCATTAATTGCTGATTATATTCATTAAGAATATCCAAATATTTTAAACTTTGATTTATATATCAAAATCTCTTTCTTTGGAGATTTTTTAAATGCAAATATCTCTTGCTTATTAATACCTGTTAACTTGTAAAAAATGTTTTGAATCGGACCATTCATTAAAAAGTTATGGGCAAATAATAGAATGCGCGTGCAAGCAGTTCAAGCAGTGCAAGCAGTTGCTTTGCTAATTGCACTTATGTCTACTTATTTTTTTGATTTTTTTTAGATTTCCCTCAGCGCTTTTGGACATCTTCATGCGGGCTGCCCATCAGCTGGGCATGGTCCACCACGACGGGGACTTCAATGGTCGTTCGCAGACAGGATTTGCCCCGCCTCATGGAACGCTGAGGGATGGCCTGCGTTGCAGTGCCAACAAGGGATATTTGCGACGCAGTTGGCAGCGTCCTAACCTGGACATTGTCCTGAAGGCCTTTGTGGAGCGCATCCTCATCGATCCGCAGTCCCATCGAGCAGTCGGCGTGCTCTTCGAGTACGGACTTTTTAAGCATAAAGTCGGCGCCACAAGGGAGGTCATCCTGTCCGCCGGCGCCTTGGCCAGTCCCCAGCTGTTGATGGTCAGCGGCGTGGGCCCGCGGAATGAGCTGGAACCACTGGGCATTCCGGTGGTGCAGCATCTGCCCGGCGTCGGTGGCAATTTGCAGGATCATATCTCCACCTCGGGCGCCATCTACACCTTCGATGCTGGCCAGCAGCAACACTTGTCCTTCATCGTCCCAGAAATGATGAACGAGGATGCGGTGGAGGATTTCCTGGAGGGATCCGATAGCTTCTTCTATGCCATGCCCGTCAGCGAGGTGATGGGCTTCTACAGCACGCGCTATCAGGATCCCCGCTTGGACTGGCCGGATGTCCAGCTGTTCATGGGCAGCTATGGCTATGGAGCCGATGGTGGGATGGTGGGTCGCCGGGGAGCTGCCATCACGCTGGAGAACTATGCCGAGACCTTTGAGCCGGTGCTCTATGAGGATTCCTTTGTGATCGCCCCCCTGGTGATGCGTCCAAGGTCGCGAGGATACCTTCAGATCCGATCGGCGGATGCAAAGATCCATCCCCTGATCCATGCCAACTACTACGATGATCCGCATGACATGGCCGTGATGGTGGAGGGTCTGAAGTTGGCCCATCGTTTGACCCAAACGCCGGTGATGCAATCCCTGAATGCCACCATGAACATCTACGAGTGGCGCAACTGCCCGGAGGTGGAGTACCTCAGCGATGCGTTCTGGGAGTGCCTGGCCAGGTTCTACTCGCAGACGATCTACCATCCGGTGGGCACCTGCAAGATGGCCCCGCACTCGGATCCCAATGGCGTCGTTGATCCCCGGCTGCGGGTCCGCGGAATGCGGGGACTGCGGGTGATCGATGCCAGCATAATGCCCACCATTCCCACGGGCAACACGAATGCCCCGACGCTGATGGTCGCGGAAAGGGGAGCGGATATCATCAAGGAGGATTGGCGGCACTACCGAGATGGCGGTTGGGGTTAGTTTGGGTACTATTGTACCATTTTAAAGTTATTGAAACTTAAAAAAACAAATAATTATAATTTGTAAAAATATTAAAAAGTACACAAAGAGAATTCTGTCGTTCATATCTGAGTTGAAAATGTTCTTAAAAAGAGAACAATATTTTTAAAGTTAAAAATGTTCTCAATGTTTTTGAATCAAGTTGAAATTGTGGTATTTACAATGGTTATTTCAACAACAAATCGATAAATTCAGTCAATAGAGTATTTTAAATATTGAGAACATTTAACTCAAAATAAGAACGAATGTTCTCAATTCAAGAATAACTGTCTTGTTTATTTCTCTCTGTATGGTATGAAAAATCCTCAAAAAGTATATCGAATTTCTGCATAGCTATCTTCTTGACTTCTTGTTTTAATATTGAAAACATTCAACTCAAAGTAAGAACATTTGTTCTACTTTCTTTTATTCTCTTTTCTTTTAAGAACGAATGTTCTCAATTCGAGAACTTCTCTCTGTGTAGTATGAAAAATCCTCTATAAATATTTTAAACTTATTAAATCGAGTGCATAGCTCACGCAACAAGAGAACCTTTATAAATAAACATTTCGCATGGGAAAATATTTATGGAAGTAAGATGGGAAGATAAGCCCTTCGAGAAGTAGTGAATTGAATGCATTATACGAAAAATCGGATTTTGACCAAAAATCTAAATCTTCATTTTCCGCCAATAAAAAAGTGAGTATTTTGGTTATAAAAATGGAACTAATTGTCCAAATATGGAATGAAATACCTTCCTGAACTCGTAGTTAAATTCTCTAAAACTTGGCATTTCCACTGTGATTAGCAATCCATTTGCACATACCTATATATCAATTGGAATCAGCCAGTGCATAAACTGAGTACTAAGTATATAATGGGCCACTCTATCCATTGTTGCCATTCCACCAGGTCAGCTAATTTGCTTTGGTAATGATCTTGGCATTCGTTTGACTCTTGGTGCAGTTAGTTTTCCATTCGCAATTCAATTCATTTAATTTTTCATTTATTTTCAACAGCGAACACTTGATACTTATAACATTTCCCAGCGCTCTGAACTTTTGCAATTTCGTGGTGATTGTTTATGATTTGGTATTCGGTATTCATTTTTATTTAAAGAGTATATTAGTTTTGCTGGCTGTTTGTGACAAATCATTCTAGAATATGCTGAATAAAATATGAATCATATTGTCCTTTATTTTCAAACAAATTGTAATAGATTTCATTTCATGTGTTTATATGTTTTTTGGGTAAATATTCTATGAGCAATATCCAGCACAAAACTAAGGAGTATCTCGTGATTGCATCAATCATATGGGAGGCATTGTTCTCAATCGTTTTCTGCCCGTAATTTATGAGCGGCCACTGAACTTAAATGGCAAATGGCAGCGCGAAGCTTACGGGTTTTACCAGTTTGGGTGCCTCAGTGGGCCATGGCTTGGCTTTGGGCCCGCGCGAATCGGAAAAGGTTTTCGAGACTTTTCATGCGAGTGCGCGGCCAGCGAGCGGGTCAGTTCACGTCCGCCACTGATCGCAAGATGACGCTCCCGGAGCTGCCCCCCAAGTGGATATCGATGGTGACGGTAATGGCGCTGCTGATCCTGGCCTGCTGCAGCCTGGCCTCTGCCCATCCACAGCAGTTTCTGCTGGCCGAGGATTTGGTAACGGGTACGGGTACGGCCGGAACTGGAACTGGAGCGGGAACGGGAACAGGAAGCGGAGCAGGAACCGGAACCGGAAATGCTGCCGATCCCTTGCCCATTAGCGATCCTTCGGGTATGTAATAGTAATATATCGTACCAGTAGAAAAATTCTATCATATAGAAACTATAAAAGTGTTGTAAGAACTAGGCATTAAGGTGTCACGACCAAAACATAAAAATATTTATGGAAAAATTTGGAAAAACCTAGTTCTATACTTTTTGAGAAGTACCTCCTAAATTTTTAAAAATTCTTAAAGTGCTTTATAATCTTTACAAAAAAAATTCAATCATATAGAATCTATTAAAATGTTGAAAGAACAAGCTTTTAAAGTGTCAAAACCAAAACATTATAATATTTATATAAAATATATTTGGAAAATTCTAGTTCTCTAGTTTTTGAGATGTACATATTCCTTAAATTTTTACAAATTCTTAAAAAGCTTTATTATCTTTACAAAATAAAATTCTATATATAAATATAAATCCATATAAATCCATTAAAATGTTCAAAGAACAAGCCTTTAAAGTGTCAGGACCAAAACATTAAAATATTTATGAAAAACTTTAGAAAATTCTAGTTCCGAATCTTTTGAGAAGTACCTTTTACATTTTTAAAAATTCTTAAAGTGCTTTTTTAAATTAATAAATTAAATTAAATTAATTAATAAATTATATTATATAGAATCTAAACATTAAAATATTTATAAAATATTTATCCAAAACATTAATATATTTATAAAAAAAATGTGGAACATTTCAGTTCTATAATTACATTTTCAAAAATTCTTAAAATGCTTTATTATCTTTACAAAATAAATTCAGTATTATACATATTTCTCATGTACAAAGAAGATTTTTTGCCAAGATCTTCAAAGAAATTTGTATTAATATAATCCATACATTTTTAAAAAATTTTTGTAACCTCCCTAGTTTTTTATCTTCAAGATCTTTTTAATTATTTTTCTTACAGATCTGAGTGCTGGTCTAAATTTCGCGCCTGTTGGCAATCTGATTGCAGCAGCTGCGAATGCCGTACCCCCAGCACCCATTCAATTCATACGCACGGCCATGAACAGCGGGCTCTGACCGCCAGGTGGCGCTAACCTGGATTCTTGCCCACCCCAAAAAATAATTGTCTCTAATTTTTAAGCGCCTTTTTAAGCACCACTTTTAATTACTTTGTTAGGTGATTTTTTTTTTGTTTTTGGAAGTAAGCTTGTTTTGTTTTTGTTTGTTGTCTTTATGTGTGTTTGTGCTGAGCTAAGTGCCTATATAAATGACTTTATGATACTTGTTTTATCTGGTTATGACTTTTTGGAGCGATAAAAAGTGTGCAATTGGGGGACCTCAGCCTCAAAAGCGATTGTTGTTATCTGGATCTGTTATCGGGGAACTCTCTGCTCGATATCTCTCTCTTATTTTTAATCTAATTTGAGCTTTTTAAATGGAAGATAAATAAAGCACGATGCAGAATGCGAGTACAGTAAAGACAAATTTGTATTATTTATAAAAATATTTGGAAAGATCTTATGCTTCTAGAAAATATTTATTGTTATTTATTAGAAAATTAATGATAAATTGATTGTTTTAGTGTGACATAACAATAATAATTGAAAAATATGCTTACTTCATCCTGAATATGTGAGCGATAGCGATCGGAACATATTCAAAGTAATTGGAAGAATGTAGTTCAGATGAGCTTGCAACTGGGATGAAGTCGGGGTTACCCCTCTTATAGAACTGGATCCGTCACTCGAACTGATTTCGATTGCGATTTTACTCTCATGGTGATGATGCCAAAACACAAGCAGAAAAATATGTACATAACTAAGAATAAACTAAGGAAACTCCATATTAAATTTGAAATCACCCCGATGATATCTAAAAATTTTTTCAAATATTCAAATAGTACAATATTTTCAAAAAATTTCATAAACCAATATATGAAAAAATTATACAAACAAAAAAAAGCATGTTCCCGTAAAATCGATATGGCCATGTAAATTTCAGATCATGCAAGACCCATATCGTTTTTATATGATATACCCTTTTCGACCAGTTCAAATTTACCTGACCGCATATCAAATTAAAATTGACCTTACATAATGTAAAATCCATCTACGTTTTATATCGATTTTTTTTTAGGGTGTGGTAAAAGTATCATTCAGGATAAAGTTTCAAAAAAATATGACAAGAAATCTTTTGTTCTAGCCCATAAAGTGAACTTTCTCTCTGTGTAATGTAGAACGTAATCGATCACCATTAAATGTGCTCATTTTCTCTGCGTGCACTTGTGACACACTCACACGCGCCTTGCCGCCGACTGAGTCAACGTCCTCGGCGGTTGGCCGGCTGGTTGGTTGGTGGATTGGTTGGTTGCAGCAGGGGGAGGATGCACTGTAGCCGCTTATCAGGCGACCGGCTATAAAAGCGAATCTCCAGTGGCGACTGCGCCTCAGAAGCAGATAGAATCGGGTCCAGTGGAGTGCCAGCAAACAGCAAAATGTCGCACGATGGCGGCCAGAATATCTCGTTGGCCATTGGCCTGAATCAATGTGGATCCGGTGCTTCGCCAGCTGCGCCGGCCATCGGATTGTTTAGTGGCATGGTGACCCTTCTGCTGCAATCCCTTCTAACCGCGCAGTGTCTCATCTCGCCCGCCAGCCAATGGCCCGCGGACTATGGCGGCGATCTGAGTCAACCCTATGACTTTGTGGTCATCGGAGCTGGATCCGCGGGATCCGTGGTGGCCAGCCGGCTCAGCGAGAATCCCGAGTGGCGGGTGCTCGTCCTGGAGGCGGGCGGCGATCCACCCGTCGAATCCGAGGTGAGTGCATATTTAGTATAGTAGATTACGGTACCGATATTGAGATTATAAACTGCCTTCTTAAAAGTACTTTTCAAAGAATCATTTCGTCAGCCTACAGTTTAGCTTTTCCAACTGAAAATGTCATAAATCAAAGTTTAGTTTAAATTTATGGCTAAATTAGTAACATTTATACTACCTAAATAATTATACATTTACTTGGTATATCATATATATGAACCTAACATCAACCTAACACAAAAAAACACGTAAAATCGATATGTCCATGTACATTTTAGGTTATTCATACCCATATAGTTTTTACATGAAATATTCATAAAATTGATATTAAATAATATCATTTTGCCAACTTCTCTCTATCGGAGATTCTCTAACTTCGAAAAAGAGAGCAAGAAGCAATATGGCGAGCAATATGACGTGAGTTGAAGCGTATTTCCGTTGTCGACCATATCAAGTTGAAATTGATATTACATAATGTAAAATCGATCTACGTTTCATATTTTTTTTTTGGGTGTAGTTATAGCATCCTAATTTTCAAAATATTTTACTGTATTTTATTTGTCCCAAAAAAAATGCTTAAAAACACCTCTTAACAAGGTAAACAACTAGTGACGATTGCACCTTCAACTTATCATCGAATATCAACTTTTGTATCGAATATGTACTATAAAATCTACTACTTTCAAATCTACAACTTTCTCCAGAACCAATATACTTTAGAATAGTCCTAGTATCAAAACTACCTCCTCGCGCACACTCACGACGCGTTTCGTCACCACGTGGACTGCCGTCACAGGGATTTCTCTATGATCTCACATAACTCTAAAACTAATATTTTCCTAACCCTTTTTGCAGTTGCCATCGCTGTTCTTCGGACTGCAGCACTCGGAGTTCACGTGGAACTACTTCACCGAGCCCAGTGACGAGGCCTGTCAGGGAATGAATGAGGGTCGCTGCTATTGGCCGCGCGGCAGGATGCTGGGCGGCTCTGGGGCCGCGAATGCCATGCTGTATGTGCGCGGCAATCGCCGGGACTTTGATGGCTGGGCGGCGATGGGCAACACGGACTGGAGCTACGATTGGGTGTTGCCCTTCTTCGAACGATCCGTGACGCCCCAGGGTAATGCCAGCCATCCCAGGGGCTATGTGACCCTGAGTCCCTTCGAGCGGCAGGATGACGCCATACACCAGTTGATTGTGGACGGCGCTCGAGAGCTGGGACAGCCGTATGTGGAGCGCTTCGAGGAGGGCAGTGAGACGGGCTATGCCCATGTCCCGGGTACCGTGAGGCAGGGTCAGCGGATGAGCACGGCCAAGGGCTACTTGGGTGCGGTGGCCCGCACGCGACCCAATCTCCATGTGATCAAGGGCGCCCTGGTCACCAGACTGAACTTGGAAGGCGGTGGTACAACGGTGCAATCGGTTACCTTTGAGCGGGATGGTGTCACTCAACGTGTGCAGGTCAACAAGGATGTCATCCTTTCAGCCGGCGCCATCGATTCGCCCGCTCTTCTCCTGCGATCCGGCATTGGTCCGCGCCAGCAACTGGAGGATTTGGGCATCCCTGTACAGGCAGATCTCCCGGGAGTGGGTCGCAATCTCCAGGATCATGTACTGGTGCCGCTGTTCTTGCGACTCGACGAGGGTCAGGCGGAGGCCATCGCGGAGAAGGATATGCTGGATGGGATCTATGAGTACCTCATCCATCGCCGCGGCCCCCTGGCCACCCACAGCACCGCCTCGCTGGTGGCCTTCATCAACACGAACGGGAGTAGTGAGAGTGTCTATCCGGATACGGAGAATCATCACCTGTTCTTTCAGAGGGGAAATCACGCTTCACTTGAACTCTTCGTCAAGGGTTTGTCCTTCCAGGCGCAGTACGTAGAATCGCTGCAGGAATATCTCAGAGACTCCCATCTCCTGTGTGTGTTTGTTCTACTCGCACATCCCGTGGCCCGCGGTGATTTGCGCTTGAGGAGTCCAGATCCCAGGGAACCACCCATCCTGACCAGTAATTACCTTACGGAACCAGAGGATGTGGCCACCTTGATAAGGGGAATACGATATATCGAGAACCTGGAGCAGACCAGGAGCTTCCGGGATCATCGTGCTGAATTGGCCAGGATTCCCATCACCGAGTGTGATGCTGCTCACATCTATCGCAGTGAGGATTACTGGCGCTGCTATGCGCGGTACTTTACCATCACCTGCTACCATCAGTCGGGCACTGTTAAGATGTCACCCCCCTCCGATCCCGAGGCCTGCGTGAGTCAGCGTCTCCGGTTGCATGGCGTCGACAACCTAAGGGTGGCGGATGCCAGCATAATGCCAGCAGTGGTCAGTGCAAACACGAATGCGGCCACCGTGATGATCGGGGAGAGAGCCGCCCACTTCATACGCGAGGATTACGCGGGTGGCAGTGCGGGGGTGCCGCACATGCATGCGGATGACTTTTAGCCAGCTTGATAATTCCACACACACACACACAGTCCATCAACTCTGGCAACTTGTCAACAAGTTGTCGGTACTAAAGTACATAAATTAGATATCGATATCGATGCACGACAAACACCACAATTAGGTAAATTAAACTATGTGAACTGTTACACCTTTCACTACGCTAAATGAAGGTGTATGCTTTCCATCGAAAACTGTTGAGCAAATTGTAAATACTTAGACATTCGATTTTTTTTCTTATTATTAAATATTAGTCTTAAAACATTCAAATAAATATTTGTTTGATCAAATAAAATGTAGCAAGCAAATATTATTTCGAACATTTTTTATAAATATTTAAGTTTTCAGGATCATAGGTCTTTAAAACCGGGCCACAAAGAAGAAGAACAAAGAACATTGGCTTTAATAAACCAGATAAAATTAATAATTAAAAAAAAAAAATTTATTAGAAAATATTCTAAATATATTTTATTTTTCAGGATCATAAATATTTAAAAATCTTTAGATACCAGATGGTAATCTTTTTAAAACCTGACCACCAAAATCTAGAACAAAGGACATTGGTCTTATTAAAAATGTAGAAAAAAAATCTTATTTAAAAAATAATATATTTTTTAAAATATTTTTTTGTAGGATCATAAAACTTTAAAACCCACACCATCTGGTATAATGCTAAAACGTGATCACCAAAATATAGAACCAGGAACATTGGTTTCATAGAAGCAAAATCTTATCAAAAATATAGAAAAAATATATACCATTTAGGAAATGTTGTACAAATATTTTAGTTTTCAGGATCATAGGTGTTTAAAAACCATACCATCTGGAAGCTTTGAGGACTGACTACCAAAATGTAGAACATAGAACATTCTCTTCTTATGAAGAATCAGTTTAAATAAGATGTTTAGCATAACTACCGACAAACTTGACCCACAAACCCACACAACTGGTTTGTCCATCGCGGCGGCGATACCTCAACAAAAATAACCTGTGCTTATCATCAGCCGGGGCCCCCGAAAAACAGCCCGAAAACACGGCCACCATTGATCCACCACACTCAAGCATAAAGATAACCGAGTGCAAACTGCGGGAGACTCTAGATTCTGGATTCTCGATTCACAATTCTCGATTTTGGGTGGCCTGTATGGGTCGCTCGGGTTTATCACACCTCGCTCGGGCTAATCTTCGTGTGATAAGGGGAGTGCCGCGCAGCTGCTGAAGGCGGAAGGTGCGTCTAATTTATTTGTGTATATACATATGGTTTATATGGTGTATATGTAGGTACGGCTGACTATGTACGACTCGAAGCTAAATGCAAATGTCTCCGAGCGCTTTTGATTTACGGACGCCGATGGCATACGAAAAGCGTTCGCCACACGGCCGTACAAATTCCGGCTGAATGCCGGGCCGCTAGAACAGTTGCCGTCGAGCGGAGAGAGCGAGCGAACGTGTGCGGCAGGTGGTTTTCGGTATAAACCCAGGATAACCGGAGGATAACAGAGGGATTTACTGAAAATAGCCAGTGGATATCCAGGCCTTAACTTGTAGGTAACGTTGTGAAAACTAAAAGATAGTCAAGGATTACCACTTCCCTGATCCTAGCCTTGGAATTTCTTTGTGAAAAGTACAGGTTAACTTCTGGTTAAAACTTCAACTTCAAGGAACTAGACTAAATTTCCAGGAAAAAAATAATTCAAGAAAAATGTAAACCAATAAATTAATTTTTGGATACTTCTTAAGAAAGCTGAGGATAGATTTTCCAAGTCATGTTTGTTATTTCTCAAGTATATCACAAAGCCAACATAAAGATAACCTGTGTATTTGTGATTGTAACGGAAATTTTCCAAGGGCTATAAAGTTTTCTTTGAATATTTCCGAAGAACATACAATTTTTCTTTTACAAATTTCCTAGAGTTATAAAGTAGTTGTTAGGATAGCATTTTTAAAACCAACTGAATTTCAGTTAAAAGATTACGTAAATTCGATTTTGTTAAGGATTTTTGAAGACAATTTTTGAAAGTACCTTACTTTAGTTTCCAAATATTTTTGGAGGAATTCCTACCCCTCATCTTATGAATTATCCATATTTTTATGGATCTTGTGAAGTTTTCTCTTGTATTTCCTCATTTCTGTTCTAATTTGGTAAATATACTAATGAAATTATTAATTTTCAGCTAAACTTAAGGATTTTTTCGCGACCCCAAGATGGAGTTCCTGAGCTCCCAGTGCGCTGCCCGTTCAGCGGGTCCGGCGAACACGCTGATGTCCCTGCTCCTCACCACGCTGATCACCAAGTACTGCGACCTGAGTGGCCAGCAGCAGTGGCCGGAGGACAAGGGCGATTGGTTGGACCAGAATGGTGGCTTCCAGCACGAGTACGACTTTATAGTTATTGGATCGGGAAGTTCGGGCGCCGTGGTCGCGGGTCGTTTGGCCGAGGAAACGAAATGGAAGGTGCTGCTGCTGGAGGCCGGTGGTGATCCGCCGATTGAGACGGAGTTCGTAGCCTGGCACATGGCCACCCAGTTCTCCGACTGGGACTGGCAGTACCACTCGCAGCCCAATGGCCGCGCCTGCATGGCGATGCTGGGCGAGAGTTGCCACTGGCCGCGTGGCAAGATGTTGGGCGGAACGAATGGAATGAATGCCATGATCTATGCACGCGGCACGCGCAAGGACTTCGATGACTGGGAGGCGCGAGGCAATCCGGGATGGGGTTACGATGAGGTGCTGAAGCACTTCCGCAAAGCGGAGAATCTGCGATCCACGCGAACGGACTACAAGGAAGGTGATCATGGCGTTGGCGGACCCATGGGTCTGAACAATTACGTCTCGGACAACGAATTCCGGTCGACCATACGCGCCGGCATGCTGGAGATGGGCTACGGCAGTGCGCCCGACTTCACCGAGGGCTCCTTTGTCGGCCAAATGGACATCCTGGGCACCCAGGATGGCGGTCGTCGCATCACCACCGCCCGCTCGCATCTGCACAAGAACACGCCCAATTTGC
Source organism: Drosophila mimetica (assembly GCA_037075245.1). Taxonomy (NCBI): domain Eukaryota; kingdom Metazoa; phylum Arthropoda; class Insecta; order Diptera; family Drosophilidae; genus Drosophila; species Drosophila mimetica. The sequence goes on from JBAMCH010000005.1 coordinate 10,798,280, forward strand.
ATATCCTGCGCCACGCCCACGTCAAGAAGATCAATCTGGATGGCAACAATCGGGCGGAGAGTGTGACCTTCGTGCATCGCGGCAAGAAGGAGTACACGGTGCGGGCCAGCAAGGAGATCATCGTGTCCGCCGGCGCCATTGGCTCGCCCCAACTCCTGCTGCTCTCAGGTGAGTCCGAAAGTCATAGAGGTTAATCAAGTCTAAGATATTATTTCTCATACCAAATTATTAGGATCTTGAAGAACAAAACCATACTTTTGTAAGGAATTTCTTTATAAAAGAATATGATCATCAAATCATAATTGTATATATAAAATATATATTCAAGTATAATTATAAGGATCACGAAATTATAAGGATCACGAAAACAAATCAATTTTTGAAGGAACTTCTTTATAAATATGATGATCAAATCCCCAAGTTATTTATAAAATATTATATTATTCAAAAACGCAATTATTAGGATCTTTTTTGGAATTTCTTTATAAAAGAATACGATTAAGATTCATCAAATCATCATCTCATATATATAATATAAAATATTATATTATTGAACTTCCAAATTATTAAGATCTCGAAGAACAAAATAATTTTTTAGGGAACTTCTTTATAAATATGATCATCAAATCATACAAAGTATTTATAAAATATTCTATTATTCAGATACCAAATTACTGGGATCCCGAAGAACAAATAACATTTTCTTAAGGAATTTCTTTATAAAAGAATCAAGATTAACCATGATTAAAAAATCATCAAGTTATATACAACAACCCATCTTAAAACTTTAATTTCTGATAACATAAAAATATCTTTTCGTATCTCACACTCTTTAGTTCTTTTTATTAGATAGTCGAGGTACCTTTCGCCTATGCAATTGATAACCCCCTAGTTTGAAATAGGAAAATACCAACATGATAACGAACTATGATAAGAACTCTTCGCCGTGCATTCGCTTAGAAAGATATACTATGATCCTTCAAACCCTCTTTAAAGCCCCTAAATCTTCCGTTTGTTTAGCTGTTGGTTTAGCTACTGTTTTGTTGGTTGCATCTGAAAACCCTGGAAAGATTGGTGGATGATTAGATAGCCGGAATACGAATACGATATCAGACCCAAGCAACGGAGCCCCGGTGTCGATGAGATGTCGATGTCGATGTCAAAACACGCGCAAGGTCGAACAAGGTCAAGCGATTATGTCTGCCCGATCGGCCGGGCATTGTAAACATATGGAAAATAACGTTCTGGCGAGATATAACGAAAATCTTTTACGATAGGGCGGTACTTCCCCCATAACTAAAGGTGCTGACTTTCGCTTCAAGTGTCGTTACTTCGCATTTTTCACACTCCAAGGGATTGACATACCTGCAAAGATACAACAAAAGAGAGTTTAAAGAAATTGTCTAAGCGGAATATTTCGAGAAAATCTTCTTTAGAAAGAACTAAGTTAAAACTAGTTAGATTTCCATAAAATTTCACATGAATTTTAAACTGAAATGGGACAGGTTCTTCTGTTTATTTTAGAACAGGTTTCTATGTATAACCTTTCAAACATTCTAAAAAAAATATACGCAGTAGAACGCACAGCTAGTTTTTAATAATATTAAGATAATAATTAGTCTTTCGGGAATAAAATAGAAATTCAATCAAAGAAATTACCATTTTATAAATATTCTTATAAATAGTTAAGCTTTTTTCCAAAATTTGTTAGCAACTCCTAAGGTTTAAAAACTTTCGAAATACCATTTTTAATATTTAATATATATTATATTTTATATTTTTAAAGGCGTCGGTCCCGCCGATCACCTGAAGAGCCTGGGAATCCCTGTGAAACTGGACCTGCCGGTGGGCAAGAACCTCAAGGATCACGCCAGTCTGCCGGTGATCTTCCAGATCGACAAGTCCACCGCCCGCAAGCCCACCGAGGAGGAGCTGGTGGATGCCATGTACAACCTGCTGATGGGTCGCTACAGCAAACTGCTGCACCACGAGGCCACCGCCCTGACGGGATTCATCAACACGACCTCCATTGAGGGTCCCAATCCGGATATCCAGACCACGAATTTCTTCAGCCTGATGCAGAGTCCGGAACTGAAGGGCTATGTGGCTGCCACCGGGTTCAATGATCGCGTGGCCAAGAGCATTTTGTCGGCCAATCAGGAGACGAATACCTATATTACGTATCTGCTACACCTGAAGCCCTTCTCGGCGGGCAGTTTGACTCTGCAGTCGGCAAACTATCTGGATGCCCCGCTACTGGATCCCGGTTATATGACCGATGAACGCGATGTGGACACGTATATTCGGGCCCTGAATATCTACAAGAATCTGGCGAAAACCAAGGCGTTCAGTGAGCGGGAAGCCACGCTGCACAAGCTCGATTTGGAGGCCTGCAACGAGTTGCAGTATCAGTCGGATGACTACTGGCGCTGCTACATCCGCCACATGACCACCACCGTCTACCATCCGGTGGGCACCGCTCGCATGGGTCCATCTAGCGACCCAACCGCCGTGGTGGATCCCCAGTTGAGGGTGCACGGCGCCAAGGGTCTGCGGGTGATCGATGCCAGCATTATGCCCGATATTGTGGGCGCCAACACCAATGCGGCATGCATTATGATCGGCGAGAAGGGGGCCGATATGATCAAGGAGGAGTATCTGGGCGGAAAACACACCGAGCTCTAAGCTCTGCGATATTTTACGATATAAGTTTACCAGTTTTTTGTCAAGTTTTTTTTTTAATAAATATTTGTCTTAAAAATCAGTAGTACAAGTTTAAAAACCCTTTTTGTATGTGGAATCTACATGTTTTTAGGTAAATTTCCAAGGGTTTCTACATAAACATTGCGAGATCTGCTTTTCGGTTAATGTCTTGGCTAAAAAAATCAAAGTGATTGTTTTTAATTTGTAGAAAACATTTTCCGGAATCAATTTTTTTTGTAAAATTCGAAATTGAAAGAATGGTAAGTAAATGATTTTAATAAAATTCCAAAACTGTAAGAGAATATTTCGAAATTTCTACCAATTTCGAGATACTCTGCTTTTCGGTTGATGTCTTGGCTAAATAGGCGATCAGTGGCTGTAAAACTGTTTTGAATTTGTAGAAAGCATTTTCGCAAATCTCGTTTTTGTAAAATTCCAACGTTTTAAAATATATCTTGAAGTAAATGCTGTTAATAATATCCCCACAACTGCAAGAGGATATTGAAAAATTCCTGCCAATTAAGTATTGGGTGTGAATTTGGAGTGTTATAATGTGATTTATCCGGCCAAAAGCGAAAACTGCACCATCAGCATTAAGTGGCGATTGTATTGAATTTGGGCGATACTTGATGCTCGGCCTGGTTAGCTACGTTTTCGGCTTTGATTGACAGCTTTCACTTTTCATTTCGCCGTTTTTTTATACATCCACTTATTTATATATATATTTGTGACTAGGTATATTTCGATTTTTCGGCCAGCAAATTGCCGCTCATTGCGGACAACTCATTGTCCATGCCCCGCGACCAACGCAATATGTATATAATATTTCCAGGCGCCGCGAAGCGTGCCAGTTTTCGGCTTTTTGTTTAAGCATTTCGGTTTTCATCTAATGGCTGGCGGTGCATACCAAACTAAACGCAATTAATTGTTGGCCAAGTTAGCCGCCAAGTGGGTGGAAGGCCCGTAATTGTATAATCGAGGTGTGAAGGGAAACGGAAACAGTAACAGAGATTGGCTGAGGGTAAACGAGATAAATACGTGTCTTTTTTAATTGTTTAAATCAGATCGTTTACTCTTTATTTAACAAATTAAGCTGAGAAAAGAGCTCTGGAATTTTTTAAGAATTTTTTTTGAAGGAATTTCCTACAAGTTAAAAATTATTATTTTATTTTTATTTTATAGAATTATTATAGTAATGAATTTTAAATTGTTTAAATCAGATTTATTTCACAAATTAAGCTGATAACTGAGCTCTGGATTTTTTTTTAGAATTTTTTTGAAGAATTTTCTTATTGAATATATAATATTTAATTTATAATATTGAATTGTTTATTAAATTTAAGTACAATTTTAGCTATAATAACTTTTGAATTGAATTAAACGCAATCACATGTCCGTCCCATCTATTTAATATACTTTTACCAATTGCTCCATTTAAGTGTGAGGAAGGAGTTACACTATCCAAGTTCCCACTCCTTTCCAGCAATTAAACAAAGGTCACGTAATAACCCTTTTCTAGCCGCGTGCACTTGACCAAACCGCATAATGGAAACCAATTAAACGAAATCGCTCGCGATGCAAGCCAAGATAATGGCTGTGGGATATGGAATATGGAATATGGGATGGCAAAGCTGACACATTCAGTCAGTGGAAAGTGAAAAATGCAAAGAGGTACGCGGGAGTACGCACGGAAATTCCAAAAAAATCCGAAAGCCACACATCAAAAAAAAAGTAAAGCTGAACAGTTTAGGCAAGTGATTGGGATGAGATATGGTCGCTGTGGTTTTTACAACTGCCGGACGGGATGGGATGTCAGCCACCGACTACCAGTTGGCCACTGTGCGCCACGCCCCCTTTGGGCAACCGCCCATGGTTTTAACCTACATGCATGTGGTACATCTGTATGGAGTTTAGAGTCTCGGGCACGTCGGCCAAATCGGCCATGCTCGACTGCTGTTCAGATACTCGAGCCGAGATACAAATCGGAGATGGACGTGAGTCGAGGGAAACTCACGGCTGAATATAGTAAATTAACGGGGGAGCGCTGCTAATTATTTACTTTAAAAAAATATAGCAAAAGCCTAAGTCTTGAAAAAAATTAAAAACTATGTGACTAGTTATATTAAATCTTTTAAGATTATTATATTTACATACATTAAATTTAAGGTATAAAAAATATATTGTAAACTGCTAATTTTAAATCAGAAAACCTTTCAATTATAACAATATATATTTAATGCTAATAAAAATACCCAAAATATTTCTAACTTATATTGGGAAACGGTTTTATTTTTGCAATATCTTTTTATAAATATGGCAACGTAATTCCCGAAAAATTCCCGATTTTCTGAAACGTGTCACGCAGCCATTTCTAAGGGAGTTACGAGTGCGCGGCGCACTTGCTGTTATTACTCCATGACTTCGTTTCTTGCATTTGTCGTTTAATGAAGTTCATTTTCAGTGCCCAAAAACTGGAGATACCGATGTGGATGACTCAGCGAAAAGATAAAGCCATGCTCAAAGAGGCTGAGGAAGGGGAAGACGTAATTGTTATGTCACCCCACATAGAGCTTTCTTCTGGAAAAGAGAAAGGGGGAGGCAGTGGCAGTGGCTCCTCTTCACTTTACCCAACTTTACTTATATTTTTTTTTCGAGGCCCCTCTTCTATTTTCACTTTTAATTGCCCTCGAGCAAAATTTGTTTGTTGATTGGGCAATTGGGCCAAAAGAAATATTGCGTCTGCGGCAATGGGCGTATGGTATGCAAGATGGTATAGTAGAGTACCCATATACTAAGCGGTAAGTGCCGGAAATTGTCCGTGTGTGTGAGCTTCCCCATTCACTTAGTAACTCTAATTGTAATTGTAGCGGAAATCGTTGATTAAATATGCACAGAAGCCTGGGAACTGAAAGTGTTTTTTGAGCCATTATGATGCATTTGTATACATTAGAGAGTAATTTCTTTTTTTAGCAAGAGGTGAATTTCTAAAGATGTTTCTTTAGAGATTTCAAACAATTTTTATAAAAGTAAAAGTTAAAATTTAACCCTAATAAATTCAGAATTTAGGTTATAAATCATATGCCATTAGAAGTTTGTATTCCCAAGATCCATCAAAGGGTTCGGGTCCCCACTAAAGTTAAGGTCAACCTATGGAAGTATAGCCCTTGACCAATGGAGGCCCTACAACTTGAGGTTAGACAAAAAAACAAACTAAGAAAAAAAAAACCCAAACAAAAGCCGGCAAGAAGACAAAGACAACTCATCGCAAAAAGTTTGACAAGTTTATTTGTGTCTTTAATGTCAAGTTTTATTTGTTTATTTTGCGGCGATGGCGGTGGCGGGGGGAAGCGAAGTTTCCTCGACATTCGCAGGGAAAACTCTGCTCAAATCGCTTGTGCTGACCTTGCCCCATTAGATGGTGATATATCAAACGATCGTCACATCGCGACTCCGTTAATTTGCGGGCATTATATTGTGTGTGCGACTTTCGTCATTCCTTTTGCAGGTGGAAGTGGTTCGAATTTTCGGACTGCTGGGAAATGTTGGAGTAAACACTAAAATACTCGAACAAAGATAACTGACCAAAGATAATACCAAGTATAAGATAACCTAGAAAACAGAATAGCTATAATAATACAAGCTATTAGGTAAAAGCTTAAGCGGAAAATAAACTATTTCTTAAGAAATGTTTTAAAATTATAACTCATACGCAGTGTAGTCCAATCTATATATTACTCATACGCAGAGTGTTCATAGCTTTCTTCTTTAAATTTGCTTAATTAAATACCAAATTAAACAAAAATAAAAGTATAATTTAATTAAATAATTATTCTCATTTTCCATCCCATTTGTTATTAATAATAATAAATTATATTAAAATTCAAAAATATTATAGCGGCCTTTTCTTTGAAAATAACTGCCATTTCACCTTAATCCTTTCCGGATATCAGGTTGTATAACAATGTAATATGCAACCAGGAAACTGTGAGCAACGCTGTCTTTGACAGTCCCCCAAAAAAACTTACTTATAGCATGTGGGGCTTCAAAACATCACCCCATAGGCAGAAATCGGAGCAATTTCGGTGATTCCATCGATTAATACGACAAACTAGTTGCGTTCAATATCCGTTCGGCATCAGGTGTGTAATGTAATGTAATGACAATTACTTGGCAAAATTCGTGTTGTGGTTTGTCAATTGGCCAACACACACACACACACATGCACACACCGTTCGAAATGAAAGAAAAACCGGTTAAACAATAAAAACAATCAACCAACAACTAAATGCCACAAATTTCACTTTGATCTCCACTTTTTTTATTGAACTCCTTCTCGGCTTCTTCAATGCCAGAAACTGGTCAATTGATTGCGGTTCTTCTGCCAGCTGTCTTTCCAAGTCGATGTTGAGGTCGATAATGTGTTGTAAGTACAGTGAAGATTCTCCGTGGCATACGAAAAAAAAATGAATATGTTTTTATACATTTTCAATACTTCTTTATTTTATTTCTATTTCTTGAAAATTAGAACAGATTTTAGTTGTTTTTCAAAAAGATATGAAAGAATTTAAGAATCCGTTGATAACGGTAAGTTAAGGTTTGAGACCTTGCTAAGTGAATCGGTTGGGAAACGGTAAAAAGTCTTTTCTGAGACTTCAAGTTTGGAAATTGGCACTTATCGACGTCCGACTGTGCATCTTGTTGACGTCTTTTGCTTAAATGGCTTACGTGCGCAATCCCAACTACACACCACTGCAAAGCAACTCGAAGTGGAACCCGAATTCCGACTTACAATCGAGCCCATCGTCCGCGGAGAGAAGTGCACATAACCGTAAAGTGAGCATGAAGGTCGTCTGGCGTCTGCAAGGAAATTCGAATTCGAAGCAAAAAAACCGCAAATGTCAAATATATGCATGTGTGGTGGTGGCGCGAGAGGCAGGAGTTGCAAGCGGTTATATGTAACCGTTTCGCAATGCACAGCATCAGAGCCATCAACCGCAACCGCATCGCATGTGAATATGGATGTGGATGTGGGAGAGTGCGAAAGAGAGGCACGCGAAACGGTAACCGTTTCACATTGCAAAATGTGCGCAGGCGCAACCGCAAAACGGAGCAGAGAGAGAGAGAGAGAGAGATATGAGAGTGCAAAAGGAAACAAGTATGATCACGTTCTCAAATTGAGTATTAGTTTTCTTAATTAGAGAAATTAATTCTCTGATTGTATGTGGAAATTTTTGAAAAAATTCTTACGTTGAGTAAAATTTAAATTTTATAAAAATACCCCTTGTTCTTTCTCAGTTATTTGTATTCCTTTTTGGAAAAAAAGGTCTATAAAGACTCAATTTCGATACATCTATTTTTTAATTTTTACTGAAAATTAGTATTAAACTTAAGTTAATGTTCGTGTTTAATTTGACAACAGAAGTGCCAAACGATAACTGTTTTTAAATAAAAGAATATATATTTTTTGAAAATATGTTTAAAAAATTACCGCAATTTAAACAAATACCTTTAAAATATTCCTTTTATTTTCAATCAAAAGTCTAATGAACTTCTGTTATCTAAAAACTTTGATTTTTGTACTTTTTAATGAAAATAATTATAAATTAATAATAAAATAAAATAAATGTGAATTAAATTTAATCAAATTAATGTAGCAACATTCACTATCAAAAACCCTGCTGCCACAGCGAATGCAGTTGGATTCGCTGGAGAAAAACGTGCGCATGCGCAACTGCTTGGCGGCAGCGACGCAGGCGTCCTCTGTCGCGGCTACCGCCTCTGTCGGCGCTGCAGCGGCGGAGACAAAACGTCGCAGGCCAGCGGCTTTTGTGGCTCAGAAACGCAGCGACTGCCAAGCGAGGCGGATGGCCTAAAAAAATTATTAGCGAAACGGGCTGGCCAGGCGAATTACCCAGTGAACCGGTTAACCGATTATCCATTATCCATTATTCACGATTACCTTTACCCGATTCCAAAAGACGCGCGCGCGATTCCAAAAGCTAACTATTTCAATTTTCAATTTATTTATTTTTGTTTCTGTTTACTCAATGTGTTTTCGAGGCCTAAATGAAAGTGCAGAAAGGCAAGTGACTGTGAATGCGAACGTGACAACGGCACAGAGAGAAAATATCACCGAAATCGGTCAACGATTCCCCTGTTTCTCATATGAATGGATTTTCTTTTAACTGATTTTCGCTGAATTTTAAGTTCTTAAAAACGTTTTTGTAAATCAAAGAAAATTTAGAGAAAGAAAAAGATTTATAAAGTACAATACAATTTTATATGCTTTAACTTTTATGATCCTGAAATTATAATTCCATTTTTAGTAAAAAAAAAACTTTATAATTATAATTGTATTAATTTTTTAAAATTTATTTATTTCGACTGAATCTTGAACTACGTAAATACCTTTGATTTTTAAAACCAGGATATGAGATATGATATTATTTATTTCGACTGAATCTTGAACTACGTAAATACCTTTGATTTTTAAAACCAGGATATGAGAAAACTTAAGTGACGACCAATTTAATGGATTTTGTTTTTCACAGTGTGCGCTAGTAGTGAGGGCAAAAATCGAATAAAAGTGCAATGCAGTGACAGCAAGAAAGTGAATCAAAAGCCAAGGAAACGCCCAAAGAAATCGCTATAAGAAAGGGAGTTCTTCCCCCGAATAAGTCCCCTAGTTAGACGCTCCCCATCCTCAAAAACAACATGGTTGTAGTTCCCGCTCTGGGCGCCGCCGCCGTTTCGGTGGGCGGTCTGCTCTTCAAGGCGAGTGCCGCCTCCAAAGCGGCTGCTGCAGCGGGCGTGGCAGCGGCGGGCGCCTCTAAGCTCGGCCTGGCCATTGCCGGCGCCATCAAGCTGGCCACCGCCGTCATTGGCGTCGGCAAACTGACCATCCTGCCCTTCCTGATAGCGGCCATCGCCTATTACAACTACGATCTCTTCGATCCGGAGAATCGACCCTTCAATGTCCCGCAAGTGGAGGTGGCCTACGACTTCATCATCATCGGCGGCGGTTCGGCGGGCACCGTTCTGGCCTCCCGGCTCTCGGAGATCCCCCACTGGAAGATCCTGCTCCTGGAGGCCGGCGGCCATGAGACGGAAATCTCCGATGTTCCACTGCTGTCGCTCTATTTGCATAAAAGCAAAATGGATTGGAAATATCGGTAAGTCAACTTTACGAGTGAATTTCAATTGTATAATATTGTAATCCTTTCAATTTTCTATAATATTTAGACATTAGAGTTGAATTAGGTTCTTCAATATAAGGGTTAAAAAAAGGAAATTTATAACTTAAATAATACGTTTTTTTTAGTATCAACGTTTTAAAAAAATGTTCAACAATTTTAAATATGCTTTTTTAGTAGTCCCCATTTAAGTTCAATTGAGTTCTTCAATTCGTGTATAAAATATAGATCCTTTTGAGAGATAATATATCAGATATTTTGGTTCTTTAAATTTTATGTTTAACACTTACATCATTTATTTGATATATTAAACTTTAAAACAGACTTTTAAACAGTTCTTAACTACCTGAAATCCACAGTTCATTACTGACTTTAAACTGAATTTAAACTTCCTGGTCTAAATGTCGTGCACTTGTTTTCGTTCCAAATATTTTCCGCATACTTTTATGGCCAACAGAGTGGGGTGGGTCAACCACTTGGCCTTAGCAGTGGCCCTGTTTGCCGTTTGTTTGCGCTCTTTTCGACCAGCTCATCCCAATGACTTTGCCAATTTTCCAAAAGCCGCCAACAACAAACATTGAATTCTGGCATAAATATGCAAATCTCGCCGGGTGAGCCATTCATCGATGGGTTGCCGGCTAATCATTAGCATTTGGAATAGACCAAGACAACTCACAGCTTGGTTCGGGTTCAGGCGGCTAAAAAAGATCATGATGATGATGGTGATGATAATGATGATCACGATGGTGATGGTGCCAAAGGCCGGATTCGTTTAGTTAGCAACCGTCTGCCAAATTTCCAACTATTTGCAAGCTCTCTTCACACGCAAACAGCAAAACGATTTCAGCACTCGCCGAAAAGAAAGGGAAAAAGATGTGACTAATATGATTTGCTGACATTTCGCATCTAAGGAAATGCAATGCTCAATTGTAAGACAATTAGGATGAGTTTTGGTTAGGCAATTGGATATTTTGTACACCTTCTTACATACAGTAGTAAAATCATGAATAAAATATATATAAAATCATATAAAATATGTACAATCTTTAAATTAGTAAAGAAAGGGGATAAATAAATATTATTATAATTATAATTATTTTTATTTTTTTCTTTTTTTTTTATTTGTGTCATTAGTTTTTTTTTTGTTTTTTGTTTTTTCTTTTTATTTTTGTTATTAGTATTATTTTTTTTATAATTAGTATTTTTTAGTATTCTTTTTAATTTATTTATTTGTTATTATTCTTTTTCTTTTTCATTTTTTTCTTTTTTTTTTCTTTTTTTTATTTTTATTTTTGTTTTTGGTATTATTAATTTTTTTAATTATTATTCTTTTTTATTATTCTTTCTATTTATTTTAATTGTTAAGTTGTCTTCTGGTAACACTTTTACTTTACGACAGTTTTCATTTCTTTCCCCTCGATTTATGGCTTCTGCTCTCCAGTGTTCCAGTTTCTCAGATCTTTCACTTTTCCCCGGCCCACTTTCCTCCGTTCAGTCCCCCCACCCCCAGAATGTTCCAATTAGATAAAGATAAAGACAAACGTAAACCATTACCATTTACCATCGTATCATCTCGATGGGATCATCTTCCCCTTTTTTGTGTGTCTCGCATTCAAAGAGCAATTAAGCGCGGCTTTATAAGGCGGGCTGAGCCTCCATTAGACAGAAAATGTTGGCTTAACAATAAACGAAAAATAATCAGTGCTTCTGGGACTGATTCAAATTAGAACGGGCTACCGTTAGACAGGCCTGCCTCGAGGCTTCAGTTTTTTTTTCGTTTTTTTGGGGTGGGTCCCTCGTTTCATTCAGATCGTTTTCTATCTCACGGCATTTCATTAATAACAGCTGATGCTGATGATCGACGGCCACCTGTGGCCCACCGGCTCTCAAATTAACAAATCGAACGCCGCTGCTTAATTATTCATGAGCATTTGGCATTTTTTTCGTTCGTCGGAATTTTGTTCGAGCGTGTTACCAATACCGTAATCCATTTAACTGTTTAATGTGACAGGGGGCTGGGTTTTCGGTTTGGGTTGGGCTTTGGTCTATAGGCCTAGCGGCGAATTTTCGGCGTCTGGGTTTCTCTATGGGTCTTCTTTCCCCTTCGTTTTTGGTTGGGAGTTTCACTTTCAGAATTCCACATCCATTAGTATTCCCATCCCATTCCCTTACCCACTTCCATTTGCATTATATTTCCTTTCCACTTCCATACCTATTCCAAATTCCATCTTACTTTTGCGTAATTGAATGCAATGTGGGACCAGGTGCATGCGAAATAAATCATAAGGTGCCAAACGAAGCAATGGTCACACCGAAAAAATAGATCTGTGATATTATATAAATTGTATGTAGTTCCATGAATCTATCCATGAATCACACCGGAAAAATAATTTAGATTTAGTTCCATAAATCTATTTATTTTTTATTAATTATATACAATACTATTTAGTAATTAATTCGTATTTTTTAATAACACCCCAAAGATAAAGAGATAAACCTATATTATTTAATTGATTTTATCCCTAAATATTTTTGAAAAATTCGAATTATTTTGGCATTGTTTCTAAGATCAAAAATCGTTCAGTGCACAGACAAGAGCATAAAAACAAAACCCCAAACTAAGTGCATCGAGTGTGGCAATATAATCGAGTGTGTTTCTGAATCCATTGCATCATTGGCAAACTCGGGAGAGTCGGTAGCCAGTATCTGCATTTTTGTATCTCAGTATTTGTATCTCCGGCCTCCCAACTCCAGTCAGCTGGATCACGAGAGAGATACATACATATATACAATGCACGCGAGGCTTATGAAAAAGAGTGAGTCTTAAGTGTTTGTTTTGGGTGCAATGTGTACAAATCGACACTCGAAAACCGCTTTACAAGCAACGGGAAATTCAGTCAATAGACTGCATAGAAACTATAAACTGAGTTGTAAAAAAAAGAGGCTTAACAATCACTCTCACACGTCAATCATCGGCAGTAATCTTGATTGACTCACTCATGGGCGAAAAAAAGTTTCACTCGCCTGAGAAAGTCACAAAATTGGTGTCATCTTTGCGTTCAGTGTCAAATGCGTGGGGTTCAAGGTCGTGAAAAGATGATGATTAGGCAGTGAAATTTTATTAATATACTAATGATACTAATTAATACAATAGACTTAATTTAAATCATTTATTCAGAACAGAAGGCATAAATATATTTAAATTAAATTTTATACTTCATTTACAAAAAAAATAAAAATAAAGAAAAAATAATAAAAAGAAAAAAAAAAGAAAAAAAAAAAAGAAAGAAGAAAAAAAAATTATTTAAATAATACTCCAAACCAAACCTCTGGCCTCACTGATAATAAATCGAACCATTTGCAATCACCTTCGTGTGCGATTACGGGATAAATGCTTTAAAGTTTACGACTTGCCGCTAAATATTTCATAACCCACTCGTGTGCAACGATCGTTGCAAGTCATTTGAAAGTATTCAAATTCGCCGCCGACAACAGTGGATGCCGCCTAAAACCAACAATCGTTCTACAGGGTAAACAAGCATCGAAACGGGGGAGTTGAGCTGTGGGTTTTGGTGGATAGAGGGACCCCCACAACCTGACTCGTTAACCCCCGCCGAAAACCCCATCTGCTGTGCATTCCACCTCGGGTTGATTATGCAAGACGAGTTGGCGATGACCCCCAGCCTTATCCGCATCATTAAATTCCCTCGCCGCGCTCGGTAATGCCAGAAACAGAAATATTTTGGCATCCACAGTGGAGACGACGGCGACACGCCCCTGACAGATTCGGGTTCGCATTTCGAATGCAGCCTGCAAGCGGATATCAATTCATGAAGCAACTACACTGGACGAAAGGTGTTTTATACATGAATTTATATGACATTTGTGCAAGTCCTTCATTCATTATGACATTACAACAATTAAAAACTGATATTTTGAATTTTATGATTAACAAAAAATTGGGAACGATCGTGAACAATAATCGAGATTGATTGTTCTCTATTTGAGAATTTAGTCTTCTCACTTTTTCTTCTTTAGCGAATATTCTATATAGTTTTAAGAAAGTTGGCAAGTTTTTGCAATATTCTTTCTGAACATTTAAACAATTATAGAAAGATATCTACAACTTTTTGCCTTTCTAAAAAAACCCAGACAAATTGAGAACCTAAAGCAACGAAATCGATTTTTCTCAATTCTAAATTCTTGATAACTTTTTCATCTTCCGAGAAAATTATTTAGACAATTGCAAACAGATATTTGGAAGTTTTTGATTAACGAACTATGCTTAGAAAAATTGGGAACGATCGTAAACAAAAATCAAACACACTATTTTTTCTTTAGAGAATAAACCTCATAATTTTAAACAATTATAAAGTTTATAACTGTTACGGTCCCTGTTATAAACATATATTTTGCGTTTTTTCTTAACTAAACCCAGCAAAATTGAGATCGTAAAACACCGAGATGAATTCTTTATTTAAGAATTTAGTCTTCTCACTTAATCTTCTTGAGAGAATATCCTTCTATAGGTTGCAACTTCTCGCAGTGTTCCTTCTGAGATCGGGATATCCTACGCCGGTGCAGTCCAATTTCCCAACATAAAACCGGATCGCATCGCAGTTGCTTCGAGCGGTATGGCAAAGTGGGTTAGGCGGTCTGCAGGTCTACAGGTTTGGCGCCGCCATGGAAATGGCACGAAACGATACGAAATGAAACGAAATGAAATGAAATGAAACGGCGCTGATACTTGGCAATTGCACCTGAATAGCCGGGTTGCCAATCGCCAAAAGGCCGATGGATAGGTGAGGTGGGGATACTGACTACGTGAGCCGGTTAAATGGACAGGCTTCGGTGGGCCCGTCATACTCGAGACATACCTCGAATTGTGTCAACCGGGCGATAAAACAAAAGTATAAAAAAAAACCCAAATGCACATCGCGCATGCCCAAAGAGAAGAACCACCGATAAACACTAAATATTGATATGGTTATTGGTATATTTGAATTTACACAATCGAAAACACGCAATTCGTTATGCCACCAGACGGATCACAAATATTTGCTGTTAATCTAATTAACACCAATGGATTGGTTGGTTTGAAGATTATGCAAAGTGGAAAAGTAATTTAGGTGAGTCAGCAAAAAAGGAAACAAATGATATGGAACGAATAAAGGAATACAACGGATTTTGAAAAAGATCTAATATTTTGGTAATCAAGTTCCGTTTTCAGCACTTTTGAACCTCCTTTCCATTAATAAATCGCTTGGAATCGTTGCCATTTTACAGCTTAATGCGGCCGCTAAGTGATTTTATATGGCAATCAACAGCTGTTCCATTTGAATGCGTTTCCCCCACATTTTTTTTTTTTTTTTTTGGTTGTTTGCTTCTTGGGTTCGGGGAACTACGGTGAGGCCTTAACCAACTTTCGGTTAACGAGCATTAAACAATTACGAAAATAATGCAATCAACTCAAATTTTCGGCATGCATATTCATTTCATAAGCGGCAATTATGATTGCTGAGCCAGTGAATGTCCCTAATGCGTGTTTTAAAACCACAGTTTCTAGATCTGTCATTATATAAAGAAAAAAAAAAAACTTTATCAGCTTCATCGAATGAAACGTTCCGATTTGTAAGACATTTTGGAGTATGATCCTTATGTATTTTTGATCATTTCAAATGTGGACAATTTCTACAGGACATAGTTATATACCCCTTTTATTAGGAATACCAAAAAATATTAAAAAAAAAAAAAAAAAAAAAACTTTATCAGCTTCATCGATTGAAACACTCCGTTTTGTAAGACTTTCAGGAGATTAAATCACTAATGTATACTTATACTTATTACATTTTATCTTACTTTATTTCCTCGTAATGTTTAATAATATTTACATCAGAACTTTTATTCTAATCAATAATTTTAATTATTTTTTAAGTTCTGTAACCATTTCCAATTTTTTAGTAATTACCTCTAAGGTAAGATTTACGCGCCCACACACAACAAGAGTGCAATAGACTAAGCGAAATGAGTTAATAATAATTTGTTACGTTTATGTGAGTTAACTGCTAAATGGCTAATAAAAGGCAAACAAATTGCGTCAGTTGGGCGTCTCGCACAGTCGGAGATGTGGAAGTCGAGGCCGGAGTTGAAGCGAAAGTTTTTTTTTTCACTATTTTCCCACCTGTACCTGTTCGATGTGTGTTCGGGCACCTGTATATCTATCTATCTATGAGAAATGGCCGGAGCACGTAGGCAATAAGTCAGTATGCCAAACAATGTGCCACAGTGAGCCCACGGTGGCGCGAATTGATATTGATGGCTCGCAGAGGGAAAATATTCATCACCGATCTGGGCAGCATAAATCAGACAGCCAATATGTGCATGTCGTATGCTAATTACCCTTACCCTTACCCTTACCCCTTTCCCTTACCGCCAAACTGGAGACCGGCTTTGACACCCTAAGCCCAGAAGATGCAAATGCATTCGAGACAAGCGGATGATGGACCATGGAGAGCTTGGAGTTAAACACTAATCCACCGGCTGAAATTGACTGACATCTTCATTATACACACGAAATATGTTTTCAAGATAGTAAAGATATTTATTACAAGGTATGCAGATCCACAATAAATATTTTAGTGATAGTAAAAGTTTCAGTTTGTTGCACTAAAAATTGTTTCACTAAGAATTCCAATAAATACAAAAATAACTAAATTAAAAAAAAAATATATATATGTTTAAAGAAAAGAAAAAAATACCTTTTAGTGCGGTAAATTATAAGTTTTAGTTTGTTTCACTAAAAAAAAAATAAAATAAACAAAATAAAAAAATTTTAAACAAAATTAATAAAAATTAAAATAAATACTTTTAAAGTAAAGAAACAAATAATGACATTTTAGTGTAGTAAATTTTAAGTTTTAGTTAGTTGCACTAAGAATTTCAATATTTAAAAATATGAAATATATATAAAATATATTTTTAATATATATAAAATATATTTTTAAAGTAAAGAAAAGGAATTTAAAAAACCTAACAAATCTTTGAATAAATCCACACATAATGCTGGCATTTTTTCGTGCTATTGGGTGCTGGCCGCTTCGTGGCCATAATAATTGTTTAAGCTTTACACTCTTTCTCTGTGGCTTTAGCACGCTTTTCGCCCGTAGACCGCCATGTTAGCCAGGTAAAATCATTGCTGACCAAGTTTTTCCGCAACTGACATTTGATTTCCGTTTGTTTTCTTCGTCGTGTGCCTTTCTCAGCCGAATGTGGTTGGGTTAAGTCGTCGCTGTCGCCGTCTCTCTTGATTGTTGCCTGTCACTGGTAATTTGTATTTTCATTAACGACAACAAAAAGTCTTCCTATATATTTAGCAGCCGGTGTAATGGGCACCCAAAAGAAATGAAATTCGGATTTAGATTTGGAACGAAGAGAGAAAAAACATCAACATAGTTGTCAAAACCGTTTTGTTGGCCAATTTGTCCGTTTGCATTGGTTGCACTCACGGCAGGGAAATATTCGGTTAATGCTGGGAACTCTGGAAGGAGATTATTATCTGAACAAATGCGTAACTTCGCCTGGGATATCCGCTAATTGGTGGAGCTTGAAATTGCTGGGTGCAAATTATCGTGTTTTTCTCTTTGGTTGGGGTTTTTTTTTTAATAATATCTCTTCCCCTTTGATTTCTTACTTATGCAGTTATCACTTGGGCAGAAATAAAATTCCACTGCCTAACTTCCTCTTTCGTTCATTGACACTAAGTTTGCTTCATTGAGGAAAATTGTTTTAAATGTATTATAATTCTGGATATTTTAGCATTCACCCAAAGGAAACCATATTTCAACTCTTAAAACTCGTTGTATTAAAATATACTAGATCTAGTATAAAAGTTTGGTATTGAATTAATACTAATTAATATAATATCTGAACTCTGTATTCATTTCTAAAATATAATATTATAATACACATATTGTTAAGATATTATATTATTTAGTATTTATTAAATACCAAACTTTAATACTAGATCTAGTATGTTTATTTTTTAAAAGTTTGGTTTGAAAAAATATTAAATTATATAATATCTGAGCTCTGTAGTATTCGTTTCATATTCAATATTATAAACTTTATCTTTTGTAATGTAAATTTTATACCAAAAGTTTAATGCTTTTTTTAGAGTATTAATGTAATACTGATCTTATTAAAATATTTTTGAAATTTAGTTTAGAATTAATGTACGAATAGTTTAGTTTCTATGGCCATCTTTTTTCGGTGTAATTATGTATCACATATTTATCTTCTTTGTAAATGGTTTTTTGGTGACCTTTCTACATAGTGATAAAATTTTAAGCTAAGCTTAAAGCACTTTTTGTTTTTGATCTTCCATTTAATAGTTCTTCTAATTTGTTAGTTTATAATTACAATTTGTTATGGCTCATTTTAGTCCCTCTTATCTATGTTTAACAAATTTTGGCCAGTTAAAAAGTGACTTTTTATCCATGCTTGTGCAATTGTTCAAAGCAGCCTCGAAACCATAACCATAAGCCACACTTTAAATGCCACTTGTAAGTGCTTAATACTCGGTATACTCGCACTCAGGGATACCATAAAGCCGTTTAAAGGGCAAAAGTACGAAGGGGAGGTCGCTCGGTTCATTGCCTCATGGATATTTTGGAGTTTGGCTTGGCCTAATGAGCGTTTAACACCGGCTTTTGTGTTTGAGTATGTGTTGTAATTAAGTTGGCCACTGGGCAATTTTGGTTTTTTTTTTCTTTGGGGGAGTGGGCGTGGCATCTCTTGACTAATGCGCTTTCATTGTCGCTTTTGTTTACTTGCCCACAAAAATGATCGGATATCTCTATGCTTTGCTGCTTGTTTGGTCTTGGCGAAATTCGCTAATTGTTTATTTTCGGATTTATTCACATACAATTGGGCAAGCTCAGTTGTTAGGTTTTCTCTGTGGCTTAGTTACATATCTATTATATCATATATCATTTGATTTTTTTTTACAGAACCCAACCGCAATCGACGGCCTGTCAGGCGATGAAGGACAAGCGGTGCTGTTGGACGAGAGGAAAGGTTTTGGGTGGCTCCAGTGTGCTGAACACCATGCTCTATATCCGCGGAAATAAGCGGGACTTTGATCAGTGGGCGGATTTCGGTAATCCCGGCTGGTCCTACGAGGAGATCCTACCCTATTTCAGGAAGTCCGAGGATCAGCGGAATCCCTATTTGGCCAGGAACAAGCGCTATCATGGCACAGGTGAGTCCGCGGATAAACCAAATGTGATCCCCAAGTGTCCAATTGAAAGCTAAGAGTTATTTGGTGACTAAAAACACCCTGCTACGCAAAAAAAAGAAACTCTAAAAATACTTTAGCGTGTGCTTGTTATAAATCACTACTAGCTGAGAGAGTGTAAAATGTCTACTAAACAATCCCTACCAAGCCATAAATAAATCTTAAAGGCAATAAATCTTTGCAGTCTTTGTCTTTTCGAAAGTAGTAGCAGTTACAAATAAATATTTTGAGCAAGTGAAAAAATTAAAAAATGTTGATAACTGCAAATTTATTAGTTTCTGCTTTAATTTTGCACATTTTTTATTTTTGTATATATACACAGAAAATAGAAATTCTACCTTATTTCATATCAATAAAAATCCGATATGATTAATGTCAAATTTATGATTCAATCATATAAACTTGATATTTTCAGTTATTTTAATTTAAAATGTAATATTTTCTGAACAAATACTGAAAAATAGGATAAGCATAATCTTTATTCATATCATTTTGATCTTTAAAAAATATATAATCAATCTGATCTTTTGTCAATTTTTATACTAGACCCCATAAAGTATACCCTTGATGAGGATCACTAGGCGAGTTGATCCCTACCGAATATCTACCAAAACGTAGAAGAAATTTCTTAAATTGGACCACTCAATAAAGAGTTATAAGCAAATAATGAATTGTCCGCCAAATAGATGGCGCCACTTTCAAGCAACTGCTTTGCACTGCTTTCCACTGCTTGATTTAGCTGAGTAACGGGTATTTAATAATAGACACACTGGACTTTAGTGTTCTCTCTCTGTTTTTTTCTGTGTAATTGGACAGGTTGGGATCCAAAGTGGAATTCGATATTATAAAATACACAACTAATATAATAACTGTCTTCTAGGTGGCCTCTGGACCGTTCAGGACTCGCCGTACAACACGCCCATTGGACCGGCCTTCCTGCAGGCCGGCGAGGAAATGGGTTACGACATTGTGGACGTAAACGGCGAGCAGCAGACGGGCTTCGGTTTCTATCAGTTCAATATGCGACGCGGCTCCCGCAGCTCTACGGCCAAATCCTTCTTGCGACCAGCTCGTCTGCGATCTAACCTGCATGTGGCCTTGTTCTCGCACGTGACAAAGGTGCTCACCGATCCGCAAACCAAACGAGCGACAGGAGTTCAGTTCATCCGGGATGGAAGACTGCAGAATGTGTATGCCACCAGGGAGGTGATTCTCTCCGCCGGCGCCATTGGTTCGCCGCATCTGATGATGCTCTCGGGGATCGGACATGGCGAGGAACTCGGCCGCGTGGGCATTCCACTGGTTCAGCATCTGCCGGGCGTGGGACAGAATCTGCAGGATCACATCGCCGTCGGTGGCATTGCCTTCCTCATCGACTATCCCATTTCGATTGTGATGAAGCGCATGGTGAACATCAACACCGCCCTGCGTTACGCCATCACAGAGGATGGTCCGCTGACCTCGAGCATTGGCCTGGAGGCGGTGGCCTTTATCAACACCAAGTACGCGAATGCCAGCGACGATTGGCCGGATATGAACTTCATGATGACCTCGGCGTCGGTGATGTCGGATGGCGGCAGCCAGGTGAAGACGGCTCATGGGTTAACGGATGAATTCTACCAGGAGGTATTCGGTGAAGTCAACAATCGCGACGTTTTCGGTGTATTTCCCATGATGTTGCGACCGAAGAGTCGGGGTTATATAAAGCTCGCCTCGAAGAACCCGCTGAGGTATCCGCTACTGTATCACAACTACCTCACGCATCCGGATGATGTGAATGTCCTGCGAGAGGGCGTCAAGGCCGCGGTGGCCATGGGCGAAACGGAGGCAATGAAGCGGTTTGGAGCACGTTTTTGGAACAAACCGCTGCCCAACTGCAAGCACTTGACCCTGTTCACGGATGAGTATTGGAACTGCTTCATCAGGCAGTACACGATGACGATCTACCACATGAGTGGTACGGCCAAAATGGGTCCACCCACGGATCCTTGGGCGGTGGTGGATCCCCAACTGCGGGTATACGGCATCCCAGGGCTGCGGGTGATCGATGCCAGCATAATGCCGGCGATCACGAATGGCAATATCCATGCACCGGTGGTGATGATTGGCGAGAAGGGCGCCGACATGATAAAGCAACTCTGGTTGACCCCAACGACCTCGAGCGCAGGTCAGGCGCCCAGTCCGCGTCAAGGTCACAAGTCCAGCCCCCCGCCGCGAACCCAGTGGCGGAGTAGGCGATCGTTGAATTCAACCAGTGAGAAATTGGACGTTGGCATCTCACCCGTCCATCAATGGCCTTTGCCAAGGTCGTAGCGATTTCAGGGGGTTAAAAGGGGTCAAGAGGGGGGGTTGGTTGCGTAGGGGTGTTTCGGGTTCACCAAGGGGGTTAGTTTCCGTCTTCGAAATAAATTTAATTTATTAAGCTTCATTCGCTTCCCATTCTCACTGCCTTTCGCTCTCTAGAAGTTATAGTAATAATAATTATACATTTATGTACCCTCTCCTAACGAAAACCCCCTGCCAGCGCCGCCCATGATCGTAGTCACTTAAGCGCTTCATGTAAATATCGAGTCATTTATGCTAATTCTTACATTTTTTTTTTAATATCGCTCGTCTGTTGTGTGTGTCTAATCGAAATGTGTATTTTTTTGTTTTACTTTTACTGTTTGTTTGACGCCGCGTACACTTGGAGTACCTCAATTAGTCCCTAAGTCGAAGATTACGATTACGATTACGATGCAAATGTTTGATTAATTCTTAAATGTAAACGAACTCAATAAATTGAATAAACACAAATATCTCTACCTCAAGCGTTGCTTTATTGAACTAAATTTTGGATTTAGAGATCACAAATCACGTATCTCTACTATACAAAACAAAATTTGACAAAAGATCAGATTGAGATGTGCTGGTCAATTTTATATTTTTTAAAGATCAAGTCATTCATATCATTTTGATATGAATAAAGATTATGTTTAACTAATTTTTCAATAATTGTTTAAAAAATACTACATTTAGAATTTAAAATAAAAAAATATTAATCATATCGGATTTTTATTGATATGAAATACAGTAAAATTGATCCTATTCCATATCGGTTTTTTTCTGTGTAAAGTATTTGAAATTTTTCATTTTTAAAACATTATTTCTTATAGCGAAAGCTACTTTGATAGGCACTGTTGGCTTTCAGTTTGAAGTCTCATATCTTAAACTCGGCTTACTTACAGTTTGTCATCATCGGCTTACGAATTTTATTAGACTACAGTTTGAAATTCACCATCAAAAGCTTAGCCAAAGCTTACCTGTAATGAAAGATAAAAATGAGATTATTATTAAAGTAAACAAACTATTTTCAAATGAAAGCTTAAGATTTAAAATGTCGGCTTAAAGTTGTAAAAAGCTGCCGTTAGAAAGCTCGAACCCTTTTTAGGCTAGGTTTAAAAAAGCTTACAAAAAGGCGGGAAAAAGTAGACTAGTGCAGAAATGCGTTAAATATAAATATATCAAAGGAAGTAATTTTTGAAATCAATAAAAGTAATTAAAGAAAAATAATTAGGCATTAGAAATATAAAATTACAAAAACATTTTTAAAGATATAAAACAATGGAGTCAGAATAAAAATAAAGTGTTCGAAAATGAACAAAAATATTTTTAATATATTAATTAAAGGTTATAAAATTAGAAATATATTTATAATATAATTGAAATATATTTATTAAACCTTATAAATTGTTGTTATTATATATTATATTTGAAGTATATTATTTAAACTTTAAAAATTGTGTACATTTTATTGGATTCATTAAAATAGAAAAGTAGCATTCCATTACCAAAAGGATTAAATATTTTTTATTTATGAATTAACGTTTGTTGCATTACATAAGCCAAGTATCCCCAATATTTAAGTCCTCAAAAATGCGCAAGGAAATGTTATGCAACCCCTTTGAAGAAATGCAGTTCCTCATTTCGCACATCGGATATATATTCCAGCGGATCTAAGCAATTCGATGCGGTTAGGTGCGTTAATGCGAATGCCATAATCCGATAATCTCCCTTCGGCAAAATAATTGCAATTACAATTTTACAATTTTATTTACGATTTCGGTTACAGCCGATGATAATTGCAATTAAGTACAAGCATTAAAGGCGATCCGCAGCAGCAGTTAACGGTGCGTAGAGGGATAATAAATAATTCCCAATTGAATAATGCATTTTGGCCGGCACCAATAATTTGTTAACAAAATGCACTACAAATCAAGGCGGTGCGTATGTGTGTGTGTGTGTGTGCTTGGCTAATTGCCGCAGGCTTCGCTTTTTGCCACAGATATTCCCCCATTTGTGTGTTTCGTTACCACTTTTTACACTTGGGTCGCGGAAGACGGCCATAAATCTGAGCCACATGCCCACATGGCTAGATTCCATCTCCATCTGTGCAGTGGTGTGGCTTCAACTTAAAGGCCGATCCCAATTCCAAATCCAATTCCAGCGCTCTCAAGTGCAACGCATAAATATTTATGCAGCGAAGCAATGACCGTCCAAAATTTTGCAGTCATCTGAACGAAAATGAAAGTTGCCCGCGACCGGGGGGCTTCTCAGATCCCCACTATCAACCGCGGCCCCAGCTGCTCCATTTCAAACCTCTCCACTTTTGCCCCCCCCCACCCAAAAAGGACACTGGAAAAAACTGGCAAGACTCCGACATTTCTAAACAGATAATTCTAAAAATATATGCATATAGAATTCAAAAAATCCTACTATTATAAAAAAATATAGAAACTTTATTTTGATTATAAAACATATTTAATTTAAAAATAATTTATTTAAATTTAATTTAAAATATTTTTATGAGTGTAGAAAATATTAGATAGATTTTTAGTTATATTATATTTAAAATTTTAAGTCATTAAAATAAAGAATTTTATAATAAAATCAAAGTTTAACATTTTTAAATTTAATAGAATTGGTAAATTTAATATTTTCCTATGTTAAATTTATAAAAACCACAGCGAATGAAAAACCTGGCAAACAATTTTAAAATTAAATATGAAATATTTATATTTACTACGTTTTTTTATCAGTGTAAAAAAATTAATATATGATATTAGGACTTGAATCACGTAAAAATTAATAAATAAATACAGATGTTAACTACATTCAAGTAAATATTTTAAAAAATGTCCTGATATTTAAAACAATTTGAATAATATTATTAAAATTTTTAAATTTTAAATTTCTACATTTGTTCCCAGTGCAATGTCAAGCTCAAAGCCGGCTTTTTGGCTTAACTTTTGGCCTGGTTGTCGGAAGCCCCACAACATGCTGAAATATATTTGCGATCACAGCGGAACCACCACAGTCTCCTGCCCCCTCCGCGCATTCGTTTATTTCGGTCGCCGTCCCTGCTTTTTGCATATGCAGAGTTCAATGGGGGGCAATTGCACCTGATAGCGCCCACGGAGATCGCAGGGTTCACAGAGTTGTTCAACTCTTTGACTCGCCTAATGAATGGAGCGAATGTGAATGGATTTATTTCGAGTAGGTTGTGGTTTTTCCGGTGGCTTGGCGGGATTGCCGGGAGACAGCAAATATAAATAGCAAAATGGTTAGTAAATTGACTAATTTATTGGAGGTTTAAGGGTAAAAAAAGCGGTGCATATAAATAACTTCTTAAATTTTTCTATTTTCTATTTTTGTTAATTTTATGATCCCAATTATTATAATAGAATAATAATATGAAAACATTTATAACGAAAATATAGAAGTTCTGAATAAAAAAAAAAAAAAAAAATTAAATATAATTTTTTTAATATCAATAAACAAAAATCCAAAAATATTTTTAAAAGTATCATTTTATTTGTAAAGATTTTGAATGTATGTAAATTACTTCTTTTCAAGTAAACTTGAATCATTTAAAATTTAATAAAATATATTTTTTCACAATTATAAACCAAATACGAAATATTCTTAAATATAAGTTTATCTTTTAAGATTTTCCAGATAATATTTATAGACAAACTAATTTTGTTTTTGGTAAAAGAGAAAACATTGAAAATCATGATTAAATCAAAACCGAAAGCATTATTATTTGGGACTGCTTTAGATTGTTGACAGTATCGCAATACCTCGATGTGTTTCCCGGCCACAAGTGCTCTTAATGATTTCGGTATCGAGCACTTTTACCCTTCGATTGCATCGATTGCCAAATGGAATGGGGCACGAGTAAACAAACCGGAAATCTCGATCTCGAAGTCGATCTTTATGGCCTTGTTGCTATTGGGCCCCCAGTTAAACGCTCAACTTTTGGATTGGGAATCATGAATAATAAAACGGTAAGTCGATTGCCAGACTTGTAAATCGCTGGCGATGATCGCTGCGAGCAGTTTTGGCTCAGCCAAAGAAAGCCTCCAACAAACCTGCTGCTGCTGCAGTACTTCTCTTTCTCCCCCAATATCGCGCTCTGTCTCTTTCTGTTCGGTATACCTCTCCTTCTCTACAAAGTCCCGAGAAGCTTTTGCATTCGCGCCATGGTAACAAACGTTGAATGGAGCACGTAGCTCAGTGACAAAACCCGAAGACAGCCGAAGCCCCGAGAAATGGAAACGAAATCGAAAGTGCTGTCGTCTCATGGTCAAACACTGCAAAAAAAATCTAGGGTTTCTCTAAAATTTAATAGTTTTGAAGTTCAAAAATTGGAAGAAAAAAGTGTCATTTGAAAAGATAGGTAGGAGTTAAAGTTAAGTGAGGGTTAAGGCGGGGATTACGCCTTGAAAATGTATCAGAATCCAAAGTTTCCTTGGGGTCAACCCTGGCAAAAAAAAAAACTTGTGTTTCTCAAAAATGTTGGTATTAGTTTAAAAGTTCCAATATTGGGAAAATATCTAACTTTAAGTTATGTAGAGGTTAAAGTAAGGGTTAAGCCCTGAAAATATATCAGAATTCAACGTTTTCCTGCATGATGGGCAAAAAGGCAGAAAAAATTATGTTTTTCAAACAATGAAAGGGTTCAAAAATTGGAAAAAAAAAAAATGAGATTTGTTCAGTTAAGTAGGGGTTAAAAACAGTGGTTAAGTTTTGGAAAATTGTTAGCCTACTTAAGGGCGTTTTTTCGCAGGACACATTTAAGTACGCTTTAAACTCTAAATTCCTAAAAGATTCTAAGGTTTAAATGCTACCTCAAATTTAACCTACGTTTGAGAAAACGGGCCCTAATAAATTTAATTTATACTAATTTTTTGTTTACAGTGTTACAATTTTGTAAGCCAGCTCTACGGATATTTCTCCCTCTGTTTTTCACTCTCTCTGGTGGGCTTGAAGCTCGGACTTTTGTGTGTGCTTCGATTTGGACTCCACGGACATTGTTGTTATCATTGTTGGCTGCGAGGGAAAAGCTTTCGAAGGCCGTCCGAAAAGCTGCTTCTTCATCATCTTGGCCGTCTTCGGCCAATGTGGCCAAAAGCAAAACCAAAAAGCGAATTGCTCATTGAACAAGACGAGCTCGTGGCGTGCGTTTCGCAGTGAGCGGCGAAATATATATGAACTATATATACAAACAAATATATATTCAAGATATCGGGAGTGAAACGAAAACGCCGTGGACAATTATCACTTGAAGAAATTGCAGTGCAATCAATCGTACTTTGTCCCTTTATTTTTTTTTTGTTCGTTTTTTTTTTTTTGCATTTTTTTGTTGCCGTTTTTGAGATGAAAGACGGCAACAGCAGTCATGGTAATCGTGAGTGAGACAAAGGAAAGTGGCAGGCAGTCGCGTTCAGTTTGAAGCCGCCACACCACAGAAAAAAAAGAAGAAAATAATAATAAAAAATAAATAATCCGCAACAACAACTGTAACTAACAGCAGCTACTGGAACCAGAGCAGCGGCCACAGAAATAACAACAACAACCAAAACCGGAGGCAAGTGTACTAAACTCAAGTGCAAATGAATAAATATCGAAGGGAATGTGCATAGATAATAATTTATGTCTTCTAAAGTTTGTATTGCATAAATCACAGTAGCAAATATTTGTAAAACTATAAAAAAAAATTGACAAAGATCAGATTGATATGTGTTGATCAAATTTATATTTCTTTTTATATAAAGTGTTTCATATCATTTTTATATGAATAAGATTATTTTTATAATATTTTCCAGTATTCTTTCAAATATAATAAGTATCAAGTTAATATGTTTAATTCACAAATTTAACATTAATTATTTGGGTTTTTTATTGATATGAAATAAGGTAGAATTGACCCCATTTCATATCGAATTTTTTCTGTGCAGTCTTAAGGTTAGTTTTCTTTTCCCTAAAACTCAAAAAATATATAATATATTAAATATTAAAATGTATGTAATATTTTAACATCATTAACTAATTTCTTTTCATATTTTTTGCTTCACATACACCATAATAAATACCAAAATTAAAGATCAAATATTACAACCTGAATAAATACTGTATAATAAACCCACAAATAACCATT
This sequence comes from Drosophila mimetica, assembly GCA_037075245.1. NCBI lineage: Eukaryota > Metazoa > Arthropoda > Insecta > Diptera > Drosophilidae > Drosophila > Drosophila mimetica. The sequence goes on from JBAMCH010000005.1 coordinate 10,825,953, forward strand.
AACCCGTACATTAACACCTATTTGCATTCATACAACACAACATACATAGTTGTTGGGTACTACAACTGCGCGCTTATTTTCACTTTTATTTTATGTAACAGCTCCGATTTCTGACCCTTGAGAGGGAGCAAAAAAAACGAGCGCAAAAAAATAAAATATATATATTTAAAGTAAAGGAGGCGAATATTTTAGGCCAGATATTCTTATGTAAGCCTCCTCCTCCCTCCTCCGGCCACGCCTTGCGGCTTAGTTTGTTTATTTGTTTGCGGTCTATTCACACTTTCTACCGCCGATTCGGTGGCATTACTCCACCGATCCAGCCGTCCAGCGATCCACCGCCTCACACCTCTGTGCGAATTATTATCAATTTGTGCACGTCGCGGCCATAAAGAGGCAATCATGGAGCGCGTGTATCGCCACTGGCACTGCATATGCATACGAGTCGGGCAATTAAAAGCCCCAAGCAGGCCAGCAAGAAAGTGCTGCCATCTATCTGCCATATAACCGTATGCTTTGGATGGTCAAGTGGTCGCAGGAGGGAAAGGGGGAGGAAGTGGAAAAGTGGGGCAGCCCTAATGAACGGGGAATACCCTAGGTTGACATCACAGAAATGGGCAAAAGAATGCTTGTTCATGATCTATAATATTTAACTTTTTACGTGTTTTAGATGCAATCTATATTATAGATATTATATATTTATTTTCTACTTTGTACTTTAATTTTTTAATATTTTAATATTACTTCAAGCATTATAGTTACTATAGTAGAGATTTTTTAAAGTTTGTTATAAATGAGAAAAAAATTAATTTTAGCACATTAAAAGTAGGTACATAAAATATAATATTTAATCAAATAATTCAAACATTAATAGGATATATGAATTCGATAATTAATAGTTAATATAAATTATAATATGAAAAAATAACAAAAATCTACAAAAAAAAAAAAAAATATTAAAAAAAAAACAAAAAAGTTAATTTTTAAAAAAAATTACAAAAAAATTTAAAAAATCCTAACAAAAATTTAGAGTTTTAAGATTTTCTTGAATTTATTTCTGGTATATTTTAGATTTTTTTTAGAAACTCGGAGTTTTTGTTAAAATCTAATATTTAATTCTGGTTTATTTTAGGTTTTTTAGTTTTTGGTTTTATTTATAATGCAGTTTACTATATCTCTGATATGCAAAATAAAATATTTTAGGCAGTTCCAAAATTATTCCCCTTTCTTAATGGTAATTGATTACACCTTTCATGCCTTACGGCCCCAATAAATCATAGATTAAATCAAATAGGTAAATGTAGTAATTATTTAATTTTCAGGTGTCACCTGGCAACTGCAGCGCACGTAGTACGGAAATGCGCCATGATTTTTTCTATAGTTTTTTTGTTTTTTATGTTTCTGGTATGTGTGTTTTTTCGTTAGCCAAGTTGAGCTTCTTTAATGTGTCACGGTACCATGACTCAGCCGATTGTCGAGAAAGCGTTCAGCTGGAGTAAAGTAGCTGAAATTACTTACCACTTTCGGACTGGATTTATGTGCGATGCGACCCACAAAGGGCGGTGCCGGGCAGAGAGAAAAAAAAAACAAACGAGCAAACACAGAAATCCGTGAAAATGTCATCAATTATGGGGCATAAAAAGTTTGTCCATAATTAAAAGCTGTCAAATCATAATTGGCAGGCCGTTTGAGGCTCAACAAGAAAACAATAAAAAAAATATACTGAAAAACTGAACCAGAAACTACAGGCAGTTGCTAACAATGTGTGAATTGCATAATGACGACTGAACCGACGAAATAAATGGATGAATCGACATCAATGTGATGTAAAAATGCCCGAGAAAACCTGGCCCAGTATTGCGTCAAGATGGGAAGAAGAGAAAAATATCTCGGAGGGTTTTCCTTTGTCACTCCGCCCAAGGGCGTTGCATAAATTAGCGGCCCGTGTTGCGTCTGCCTTTAACGGGGATTTGAGTGAATGAATTTTTTGGATTTCGGACTTCATTTCTGCAGCTGGCGCTGATGATGTTTGTTTTTTGTATCTCTATTTTTTTCCTATTTTTTTTTCGTTAGTTACATGGCAACCGTCGAGCCGTTCAAATCGCTGAAGCGAAATTGCCTGGCAAAAATAGTTATATATACTATCTCAATTTAGTTAACAGCATTTTGCGGAGCTGCTAAAAATAGACAACTATTTTCGGTGCGGTTTAATTAATCGAGAGCAGTTCCAGTTACTTTTTCTTTTCGAGTGTTGTGACAGAGGTACCCCCAAAAAATACAAAAATAAGGGAAAAATAAAATAAATATTACATACAAATGTGATTACATGAAATACGAGTACCGTATGTAGGAAGCTCGATGTCGCTTGGCTTTCACTGCGATCGCTTTAAAATCGAGAGCGCGGGGTGGTGGCAGGGAAAAACTGGAAAAACCACAGCGAAAAACAACAACAACAGGAGCTGGACGGCAATTAAACCCCGATGCCGCCAATGGACAAACAAAATAACGAAATTGCATTTTACAGGCTAAGACATTGAGACATTCGAGAGACTCCCGAGAGACAAGAGTTGAGGATTTTTTTCTTTCTTACTTTTTTTTTGCTATTTTTTCCGCCTGCCAAACGGCATTGAACTTGAAAAACTAGCCAGCAGCGGAGGCAAAGAAAATATACACAGCCGTGAAAAGACAAAATAATGTATGTATGTGTATGTGTATAAATAAGAAAACAGAAAGAAATGGCTGGCTAATGAGATGCGGCTGACATCATTTGAATATTTATATATGTTTTTTTTTTTCAAATTCAATTTCGATGCGATTTGATAACGTTTTATTTTCGTAGTTTTTCGTTGCTTGCGAAAAGTGTAAACAAGTTCGTTGCCTAAGTCTTTTGTTTGGCTGCGCGTGTGACAGCGCCATCTGTTGGCCAACGATTGCCAAACTGGAGGCTTTTTGGGATATATACATATAGCGGCTTCCGCTAGACAATAATGCTTGCATGTTGCTGATTTTCGAGCCAGTTTTTTTTTTCTTTCTGTTTGCCAAGTCATGCAACAATGGCAAACATGTTAACAAGAAACCAAAAAAAGCCACTACAATGCTCATCAGTTACCCATCATCCATAAATGGATGAAATGATAGCGTCGCTCCCACGCTTCGATTGTCGTTATCTCGAAATGGTGGAGAGCTGGTTGCTCCATCCATGGATTAGGCTGGGAACTGGGAACTAAACCGAAATAATGATTTATGAGTCGTAAATGTTTTCGTTTGAATTAATGGGCAGGTTTCTAATTTTATTTGACAATCGATCAATTTTATATGATGGAATGGAATATTTGAATTTTTAATAATTTGATCACTTAGGTTATATTATTAAGAGCAGAGAAATATATTTCTTCGTATTAAAAAATTTATAAAAAGAATAAAAAAAATAATACTTTAAAAAAATAAGAAAAAATAAAATACAAATATTTATATAAAAATTATAAAAAAAATATTTATAAAAAATATTAAAAAATTAAATAAAACAATATGAAAAATAGATGTAAAAGCCTCATAAATAGTCAATTAATGTTAAGCCTTTATTTTATCCTAATATTTGATATTATCTATGATCTATATAGATAAATAATAAAAAAAAATACAAATATAAAAAATATATAAGAAAAAAAAAATATATATAAAGAAAATATATAACAAAAAATAAAAATATATATATATAAAAATATATATATATAAAAATATATATATATAAAAATATATATATATAAAAATATATATATATAAAAATATATATATATAAAAATATATAACAAATATAATACAATATAACAAAAATAATAAAATTTTAAAAATATATACCTATAAAAACCTCCAAAATAGACAATAAATTTTAGGCCTTTATTTAATCTTAATATTTAAAGTTATCTATTTCTTTAGTTAATACCAGATAATTTTAAATGCAAGTATTTTTATTTTTAAAAAATAATTCAAATAATTTTGTATTATTTCCCTGTTTTGTCTTGCAGTTCTGTTCATATTTCTGTCAAAATATGGGCCAAGAGATATCGCAACAGCAAAATCAGCAACACCAACAACACCAGCAGCACCAACAGCAAACACCCCACCACAAACGACAACCACAGCGCAAGAGCTTCAGTGGCATTAGCAACACCAACCAGCCGATCTACACGCCCACCAGCCACCTGTCCACCACCAGCTCCTCCACCAACAACGACTACAGCAGCAATACTACTCCTAATAATACTAATAGTAATACCACCAATAATAACAACCAGAACTACCGATTGCGTCACAAGTACAATTTGAGTAAGCAGACGTACGAGAGGAGCAAAATCGCAGCGAGTGGAGCGAGCACCAGTCAATCGGACACAGATTCGCACTACGCTAAGCTAAATCTGCAGCGGAGCAGCTCGCAGAGCTCAGACAGTGGGATCTACAACTCGTCGTGCCACTGCAGCTCCATATCCTCGATATCGGCTGTGAGCAGCAGTGCCAGCAGCAGTCGCAGCAGCAGCAGCTCCAGCCGCGGCTGTCCCAGCTCGCTGGTGTCCAGCAAATCGAATCGATCGCTGGACAAGCAGAAGCACTACCTGAGCCACCACCTGTACATCAAGTCGTATCTGGACATCTTGGAGGAGGACGAGCGGGCGCGGGCGCACTTCAAATCCGCTCGTCCCGGTGGCATTCGCAACTACACACCCAAGATCTTGGCCAGCGGCGAGTCGAGTATATCGGGATCGGGATCGGGGAACTGTAGTTCCAATACAAATACCGCTGCCTCTTCAGCCGCCTGCTTGTCATCGAGTGCTCCGGCTCATTGTTACGGCCCGGGAAAGCGATCGAGTGGAGGATCAGCAGGATCAGGAGCAACTGGTACAGATAACCGAAACTGCAAGGAGGATCCGTGGATTTGACAATTACTGAAACATGGCGTTTGGCACAATGACGTCTTTGCTTGGCATGATCCCGCTGCTGGCGATCGGCATGAATTTCTATCGCTATCAAAGCGTCGATCCCGAGAACAAGGTCCAGGAGCCAACCGTCGTAAGTGAAAAGCTAAACAAAAACATTATATCTATCATATCTAATCACTAACTACTCTGAAAATGTGTGCTTTAAATGTATTACAATCAAAAGCAATAATCTAAATGTTCACAATCATTAATTTGAACTAACTTTCCTATTATCATAATCGTTATTCATAATTATTCACACTGCATTTACATTTCAGTAGCTCCAATGTCCCATTAATCAGCCAAAATGTATCATATTCGTTTTTCAAGTATATCATTATCATTATCAATATCAATATCATTATCCATTCCTTAAACATTTCTTCAATCTATCTATCTACCTATAGCTAACAATTAAACCTTTAAAAATAATATAATAATACCTATATAATTACAGCTTTTTTAAGTTATCACTTCGAAATATTAGAGATCACAAAAATAATAATAATAAAGTTAATCCAAATAATATAATATTATCATCCAAATTATTATAAATTCAAAACTAATTCCTAGCAATTTAATCTTGGAAAATAAACTAATGATATACCTACAATTGAATTTTTTTAAAGTTATCAATACTTTTCAAAATATTAATGAAATCCCTACTTTTAAGATTATAAATTAAAAAACCTATTCTCAACAAATTTACCTACTAAATTAAATTATAATATATAATTAAATTTGTTTTTAACTTATAACCATTAAACATTACAGATCACACTAATAATAATGAAATCCCTACTTTTTAGATCATAAACCTATTCCCAACAAATTAACCTTACTAAATTACATTACAATATACATTTTAAATTGTTTTTAACTTATCACCATGAAATATAATAGATCACAATAATAATATACAAAATCCCTATGTTTCAGATACGTCGTCAGTATGATTTCGTGGTGATTGGCGGCGGATCCGCTGGCGCTGTGGTGGCCAATCGCCTCAGTGAGGTGCGCAACTGGACGGTGCTGCTCCTGGAGGCTGGCGGCGATGAAACGGAGATCTCCGATGTGCCCGCCCTGGCGGGATATCTGCAGCTGACGGAGCTGGACTGGAAGTACCAGACGACGCCCTCGTCCACGCGCCAGTACTGCCAGGCGATGAAGGGCGATCGATGCTTTTGGCCGAGGGGCAAAGTCCTCGGCGGCAGCTCGGTGCTCAATGCAATGGTCTATGTGCGTGGCTCCAAGAACGACTACAATCACTGGGCCTCGCTGGGTAATCCTGGCTGGGATTATGATAGCATGCTCAAGTATTTTCTCAAGTCCGAGGACGTTCGCAATCCGTACTTGGCCAAGACGCCGTACCACGAGACGGGCGGCTATCTAACGGTGCAGGAGGCCCCCTGGCGAACGCCCCTCTCGATTGCCTTCCTGCAGGCGGGCATGGAGATGGGCTACGAAAATCGGGACATAAATGGCGCCCAACAGACGGGCTTTATGCTGACGCAGAGCACGATTCGAAGGGGCGCACGGTGCTCCACGGGCAAGGCCTTCATTCGGCCGGTGCGTCAGCGTCAGAACTTTGATGTCCTGCTGCATGCGGAGGCCACCAGGATTCTGTTTGACAAGGAGAAGCGCGCCATTGGGGTGGAGTACATGCGGGGTGGTCGCAAGAACTTGGTTTTCGTGCGACGCGAGGTGATTGCGAGTGCGGGTGCCTTGAATACCCCCAAGTTACTAATGCTTTCGGGCATTGGACCAGCGGAGCATCTGCAGGAGCACAACATACCCGTGATTTCGGACCTGCCAGTGGGCAATAACATGCAGGATCACGTTGGTCTGGGTGGCCTCACCTTTGTGGTAGATGCCCCGCTGACCGTCACCCGTAATCGCTTCCAAACCATCCCCGTTTCCATGGAGTACATACTAAGGGAACGTGGCCCCATGACCTTTTCGGGGGTCGAAGGTGTGGCCTTTGTGAATACAAAATATCAGGATCCCTCGGTGGACTGGCCAGATGTGCAGTTTCACTTCTGCCCCAGTTCGATTAACTCGGATGGCGGTGAGCAGATACGTAAGATATTGAATCTACGCGATGGTTTCTACAACACGGTGTACAAGCCACTGCAGCACAGTGAAACGTGGTCCATACTGCCGCTGCTGTTGCGTCCCAAGAGCACAGGGTGGGTGCGTCTGAACTCGCGGAATCCGCAGCAACAGCCGAAGATCATACCGAACTACTTTGCCCACCAGGAGGACATCGATGTGCTGGTCGAGGGCATTAAGATGGCTGTGAATATCTCGAATACGCAGGCATTCCAGCGATTTGGCTCACGGCTGCACAACATACCGCTGCCGGGCTGCAGGCATTTGCCGTTTCAGTCGAATGAATACTGGGCCTGTTGCATCAAGGAGTTCACCTTCACCATCTATCATCCGGCGGGCACTTGTCGCATGGGTCCCAGCTGGGATGTTACGGCCGTCGTGGATCCGAGATTGCGGGTCTACGGGGTATCCGGCGTGCGGGTGGTCGATGCCAGCATTATGCCAACGATTGTCAATGGGAATCCTAATGCGCCGGTCATCGCCATCGGCGAGAAGGCCTCCGATTTGATCAAAGAAGATTGGGGCGCCCGGCGGCCGGCGAACACTTCGTCTTAGTTTAGTGCATATGTCTATCGCTAATTTATGTTTCAACTAGTCAAATGTGGATTAACTGATGTTTATAGTATCGCTATATGTATGTGTTTTTGTTTTACCAATTTCGTCGTTTCGCATGCCGCTAAATTTACACGTAGTTATTCTGTTAAGCTAAGTATACGAATTCCCACATACAGTTTTTTTTTTCTCGATGTTATCTTATCAAGCATTTTATTAAATATTTATGTATTTATGAAACCGTTTAAGAGGTGTTTTATTTCGTTTACATGTTGGTTACGCAATTTCTCTGATTTCAAATTTATATATTTAATATAAATATTTCATTTTAAATATTTCATTTTAAATAAACTTTTTTGGGTTTACATGTCGGCTACTTGATTTTTCATGTCAAATATATTTTATCTACATAGAAAAGCATTTTACACAAAGGATTCCCTAATTTACATGTAATATTACATGACAGTGGGCATTTATTTTGTATTATTTGGGTATGCAATAATTTTTTAACATTACTAAGCTGCATTTCAGCCAGCCTTCAAACCAAAGAAAGATATAAGGAAAGTGCAATAAACAAAAATAAACAACCAGAAACTGTATTTCAACTGAAATTTATATTTTTGATCTATTACAAAAAGAGAAAAATAGTTTTATAAAACAACCGTAGTTTTTTGTAGCTTGTTTCAAGTACACTTAGCGAATACATGAACCACTGGCCAGACTTAGCTAAGACGCGAGCCCCAGAGAAAGTGAAGTCACGAAATTCATAATTTCAATTGAATTTTTCGATTTGCCTTAAGTGCTGGGCGTTTTTTTGAGTCCGCCCCTTTTGGCCAGCTTTCTAGGCAGCCCACACTCTTCCGCTTTCCTAAAGCCAAATGTCAAAAATTGCTAGTATAATCAAAAATTCCCCCACAAAAGCCCCCCGCGAAAAGTATAAACTCTGCATTTATGATATGCTGATGGTTTCCGTGTTCCCCCGCCACTCCTCCTCCTCTTTTTTTCGGGCCGTGGGCGTGGCTTGATAGTCAGGCTTCCGTGTTGCGATCAAATACCGAAAAAAAAAAACAGTTTCGCTTTCGAGCGTTCAAGTGTGCCAAGGTTACCTGAATTCGGTGTTGACCACACAGCATTCGGCACGTTTTATTTCGTAGGTGCCAGTTGAAAGTTTGGGCAATGGCCTGTCGACAATTATCGGCTGCCAGCGAAAAGCCGGACAATTGCGAATTTTGCATGCTACTTCCAGAGAAGCCCAGTTACACGCCCCCACCGCTTGTGATAATATTGCAAAAAATCAAAATAATAATAAACCAAAGACCAACAAACGAAGCAATGAATCGGAGGCATCGCCACCCAAGGCGATGCCCAGACTTCTTATATAAGGCCCTTTTAGGGGCTACAGTATACATTATACGGTATACAGTGGGAAATAACTAATAAATAAATGCAAACAAAGCTCGGGCAAATATTTGATTTGATTTTAACGAAACGACAAGTCATAGCGACCGCATACGAATGGAAAGTGTTATGCCAAAGTTTTATGGGTGAAGAAGGGGAAGAGCGGCGAGGCGGATTGTGATGATGACACACTATAAAAAATCTATTCGGGGGCCAACAGAGATCGGGGGACGTGAGGTGAATATATCTGTGTCTGTGGTCAGTGAAACGATGCGTTGGTCAGGCAAAAATTGGGTCATTAAACCGCCGAGAGTTCGATAGATGGAGACCCAGACCCCTTGAAAATGAGCCGGCCGATGAGGTAAGATAGGAAATGCACATAATGTCGGGGGCGGAGATTAAAGATGGATGGAAAAGAAATCTCTGAATGAGTAGTATTCATTTTGACACACTCTAAACGAATAAAAAAATATTAAAAAATAATTCACATTGAATAAAAGAATAATCTGTGAATAAAAATTATTCAAAAATTATTCAAATTAAACTAAAAAAATCTGTGAATGAGTAGTAATCATTTTGACACACTCTAAACGAATAATATATATTTAAATATTCAAATTAAATAAAAAAAAAAATATTTAAAAATTTGATTTAGGCCCAGATTAATTTTAGTATTAAATGCTTGATTGAATTTCTGAAAAACAAATACAAATAAATTACTTAAAACCTTAACCTTAACCAAATGACTAAACATTCTACAGTAATTGAGTATTCACTTAGAACTAAAGTATAATACTTGCTTTCAAACGAATCTTATGGTTATTTTATAATCAACAATCTACTCACTTTCAATGATTGAATATATCCTGTACTGAGTATCAAACTGAATAAAAATCAAATAAAGTGAATCATTTTGAGGCACTCATTGGTAATCACGCAGTGTATCTCATCAGTGCGTGAATGCATTGAATCGAAATTAATCATAATACATGTCAGGAGGAATTTGCATTCGCTTGAATACCTTTTCCCCCAACAATATCTTCGTCTCTATTATCTCTTCTCCCACATCGTAATCGTCATCCTCTTTAGCTCTATAGTTCAAACAGAGATACGTGATGTCGAACACACGCGACAAATCGCACAAGAAAACGAATCCAAGACTGGTTGGGATTTTTTCCAGCTATTTTTTCTGTTTTTTCTTTTTTTTTTTTGGGCGGGAAGAGGCTTGGGGAGTTGCAGGAGGGATTGAATAATCTCTGTTTAATTTCGGTCAATTATGCCGTGCCTCAGTCGGCCGTCTGCCGTCCAAGTTGCAATTGCAACGAAGCCAAACCAAAAAGAAAACCAAACCGTACCGATCCGAACCCGAAATCGTTCAAGGCATATAATTTCAATTGCAAACTGGAAAGAGGAGAGGGAAAAGGGAGGCAAGTGATGGAGGGGGGGGAGTATGGAGGAGCATTGTCAAAAAAATATCAGACCCGCCGCTTATGTCATAGATGGGGCAAGGTGTTAGGTGCCGCGCCTCACGTAGGCAATCAAAATCCGAATCAAAACCACACAATATCCGCGCAGCCAGCAGCTAACGAGCTTTAATCCAAAGTTAAAGCCACTTGTTGCCCTTTTTAATTCGAGCTCCCATTTGGCAGAGAGCCTTTCGCCAGATGGTGCACTTAAACTGCACACCCCCTCCTCGAATCCAAAAAAAAATACAGATCAAATTGACTTTAAGGAGTTTTTAAGCTGAGCGAAAGTTACGATACCCTTGATAAGGGTATGGGTTTTATTTGATTATAGGAAATTGTAAACGGTGTTCAAAATTAATTCGATAAAATTGAAAACCTAAATTACTTGGCTGTTTTATGATCAGAACAAAAATATCCGTTTGATCTTTATTGAAAACCTTGGAAATTATGACCAAACAAAAAAATAATATAAATATTTTAATAAAAATAAATAAATATAAAAACAATATATAGAAAAATATATAAAAAAAATTAAATAAATATATAAAAAAAAAATATAAAATAAATAAATATATAAAAAAATAAAAAATAAATAAATATATAAAAAATAATAAAAAAATAAATAAATATATAAAGAAAAAACAAAAATAAAAAAAATTAAAATACATTTTTTTTTTAAATATAGAAATATAGAATAAATTATAAAAAAAATAATAAATATAATTACATACAATATACAATATAGAATATAGAATAAAAAAAATAATTTCTTATTTTAATGTATTTAAATAATACAGCTTGATGTTCCATTCCTCTCTTATAATGATCAAATAAATGTTCCTTTAGAGCGTAATTTTGCAAGGGCATTCGCAGTTTTGACTGCAATACGTAAACCTTTCTTCTATGAGTTGCACTTTTTTTTGAGGGCGTTGTTATTTAAAATCGCAGCATTCCCTTTTCAGCGCGCTTATCTCAATGGCTCCACCTCCTTGCCCAAGGCCCCCTCTTTATATATGTATAATATGTAAGTAGATCCCTCTTCCCTGAGCACTAATTGCACTTTAACACCCAACACACAAAAACGGCGAGCCGAGAAACGAAGCGAAATGGGAAAGAGACAGCAGTGAAATATTTCAACAGCTTACCTAAATCATGTTGTTGCTCTTTACCGTAGCTGTGCTGTTTTTTTCTTAGCTTTTTTGGCTCATGATTACATAAATTATACCCGTTGACAAAACACAGCCAGCCAGGTTGTGCCAGCCAATTGCCAAAGAGATTTCTCGCGGGCGAAGCAAAAAAAAAAAAGAAGAAGAAAAAAAAACAAACACACAGATTTTTCTCAGCCATGTTTATGGGTTAATAACTTCATTTGACCATTTTTACGTTTTTGGTTTGGCACTTTTCTGGCGGATTCGGCATTCGAGGAATGCGGTCACTTCGATGGAAGAACTTCCAGATTTACAAGATCTTTCAAGGAATTGAGGAGTCCTTTATAATGGGAATTTATTTCATTGTATTATTTAACTAGTCAACGGAAAGAGCTTTTTGCTAAGAATTGTAAGGATTTGATGGTGCTCTTTAGAGTTTTCTTTCACAAATGACAATTATATTAATCAGTTTTAATAAAAATTAAAAATAAAACAAAAGAGATTTCTAAAGTTTTTTTTTTAACCCGGAAAAATGAGGATTTAGATTTTTGGCAAAAATGTGATTTTTTGTGTATTTTGTTTTTGCTATAAATTCTGCAAAAATGGTCCAAAATTAAAACTGCGAACTGTTTTGAGCAGATAACCCGATACTTAATATAAGTGCACTTTCCGGGTGATTTAGGAAATTTAAAAATTTTTCAAATTTTTGACTTTTTTATAAGGGGTTGTATCACAATTTTTTGAAAAAAAATTTCAAAAAAATAAAAAAAATTTTGGAAATGCCAAGTTTTAGAGAATTGAACTACGAGTTCAGGAAGGTATATATTTTGACAATTAGTTCAATTTTTATAGCAAAAATACTGATTTTTTTGGCGGAAAATGAAGATTTCGATTTTTGGACAAAATCTGATTTTTCCTAAAATTTGTTTTTGCTCTAATTTTTGCAAAAATGCTCCGATATTAAAACGGCGAACTGTTTTGAGCAGATAACAACCCGTTAAATAATATTTAGTGCAGTTTTCGGCTGATTTGGGAAATTAAAAAATTTTTCAAATTTTCGATTTTTTTTGAAAAAAAATTTCAAAAAATAAAATTTTCAACTTGAAATGCCAAGTTATAGAGAATTTAACTACGAGTTCAGGAAGGTATGCCATTCCATATTTGGACAATTATTTTCATTTTTATGCCTAAAATACTGTTTTTTTATCTCGGAAAAATGAGCATTTCGATTTTTGGTAAAAATGTGATTTTTTGTGTATTTTGTTTTTGCTATAAATTAAATTCTAAAGTTAAGAGACTATAAAATTTCCATTACTCAACTAAATGAGGATGAGAGAGATAGAGGTATGCAAGCAGCAAGGCAAGCAGATGCTTGAAAAGGCGCCATCTATCGGAAAATGTATTGTGCTTTTTTTACCCATAACTTCTTAATGAGTGGCCAGACTTCAAAAATTTGTTCTACATGTTAGTAGGTATTTAAAAACCGAACAATATTGCATTTACACTTTTACAAAATCTATTAAGATATGGGCGCCAGGATTAAAGGTCCTAAAAGTCCTTTAAGGCGATTGTGAGAGGAAAGTATTACAGCAAAAAAATTGTGGTTTACGTTTTTTGCTGTAATATCTAAAATTTTTCTTTCAAATGGCATCTAAAATTGTTAACCCATTTTTTCGGTCGTTTAGACCCAATTAACCAGCCCACTTCTCTTCCTCTTTCTCTCTGCGATTTGACCTTCTGCCTTTGTTGGCTTAATGACCGCATCGCAGACGGCATCATCTTCGTCTTTAGTCGCGGCTGACAGCTCCAGCTTTCGTACCGTTATCAGAGCTTCGAACTTGTTGGCCAGCCAACTTGTTCGATGTGCCAATAATGTGCAACTCTACACGCTGGCTTTTCGGAATTTCGCGGCAAACGGATCGTTCAGTTGACTTCGTGCAACGCAGCCGCGCAGACGCAGTCAGCGGTTTCAATTTTTGGATATAACCAACTATACATAAAGATACATCCATTGTATATATATCTACATATATTTTTTTTGGTTTCTAAAAAGGATCTTGTGACGTCGGTTTTGTGATCATCGATGTGCCAAAAGTGCCAGGCTACGTGGGCTAAGAATTGCAAGTAAGCCAACGCAAAAAGTGAAGTGAATCGAAAGGTTACGATTTCGAAAAAAACACCTGTTGCCGGTTACAGAAAAACGCAGAGTTAAAAGAGTAAAAATGAAATGCACTCAAGTGCAGAGTTTTTTTCCCCCCATTTGCACAATCCACCCACAAAATGTACAAACCAAAGCAAGCACATAAAACTATGAAATACGTTCGAGATAACAAATAAAAAAAGAAGTACAAAGAGCATTAACAATAAAGAAAGAGAGGCTTTGATAAGTAGGCTATATGTTGCAGGCACAGCAGCAACACTAACGGTTGTTGGGGGGATTGTCATTGTTGTTGATGTTGCTGCTGCTGTAACTTTTTATTTTTTTTTCTTTTTTTTTGCAAAGCCAAAGACAATAGAAAGATTTGTCTTTGCAGCATTAACTGGCAGCAACCAGCAACATCTGCAACAGCAGCAACAACAATTGTTTCTTTATGAGCATTATGCCCTCGTGTAGACATAAAAGAAATTTGCATTTACATTAAAAAAAAAAGAAATGAGGCGCAGGGAGACGCCGGCCACGCCCCATTTCGCATAACTCCAGCGCACATCAGCAGCAGCAGCAACAACAATGCACAGCAGCAACATCTTCGATAACAGCAGCAACATTGAGTTTCTCACTAATGGGTTTCGCCAGCAGGCATTAGTTTAAAGGAGGTTTTTTCAATTAACAATATAAACTTTATTGAAAACAATCATTAAAACTCATTGAAGCTATTTGAAAAAGGCATCAAGTATATGATTTAGTTAATGCTGCAAGCTAAAAAATTGTTTATAATTATTACATTATTAAGATAAATTTATATTGACCATCAAATGCAAGCTTTTTATAACTTGAAAAATACATTATATTAATTATTAAATTAACTTTCATTACGTAAACATAAAAACGTTTTTGAACTTTCTGCCAAAAGTCGTAAATATCCCTGATTTATTCGATTTGTTTTGGCTTAATCACCAGTGCATAGTTTTAATTAACATTTAGCACGCACCAGCAACATACAACTACACTAAAAAAAAAATTATTATAATTTTCATTGTTTGTAAAGCAAAAAAAAAAATAGAAAAAAAATATTATAATTTTTCATGGGTGTTATAAACTTAAATGATAAACATTTAATTTCCTATAAAGAAAAATAATATTTTAATTGAAATGAAAATTTTTATGAAGAATTCAAGCATAAAATTGAAACATTTCCCTCTGTGCAGCTGCCGCTGGTTGCAAGCATTTCCCTGGGTGTTGTTGCAGCTAAATGAAATTTGCCGCTAGGCGATTAAAACATTTTACTTAGCCATGAGTATTATAATTAGTTAATTGCACCATTTGAATATACAGTTAGGCGGGAATGGGGATGTTGCTTTGGGCCAAATCAAGTCATTGACACAATGTCAAGTCTCTTCTCTTTAATCAAAAACTGAAGAAGAATCCAGCCGGCAAGTGATGAGTTTGCCACCTGCTGGTGCCACCAAGGTGACTGACACCAAATGACACCGCCTGACATTGTAATCGTGAACCCAACGACTTTATAGCGATGTCGTCGAGTGGCCAAATAACCGACTAAGTGACTGAGTGACTGACTGATGTCTGCGTTTGTTTACACCAAATTAGCGCACAAAATCGGCAAGCAAATCACTTTAATTGTCTCAATCATCGTGATAAAGTGCTTGGATGCGTGGGTGCCAAAAGTAGCAAAGCAAATACAAACTTGAAGCTGGCCAAGTGATCAGAGATCGGTGATCCGTGATCGCTGATCATGGCCTTCAGCTGGACAGGAAGTCTAATTGGCTTACATCAAAGCACTATTATATGCACAACAATCTGTAGACAGCTGTGTACAAAATATTAGTTAATGGGTTTTAAGAAAACATAGTTTACCTCAAGAAATTTGTAGTAAATGTAACCTAATACATTTTTATTTAATCATGTTTAACATTTTTATCTGTATTTTTAAGAATATTATATTCTTTGTCTTGTTTTGTTAATGAGAATATTATAAATATTTGCTAAAATATATTAAAAAGTTTATAAAATTTAAAATAATATAAATATAATAAATATTTGCAAAAAAAAAATTAAGAAAATGTATGACATTTTAAAATCCAAAGTTTTTTACAATTCTCTAATATTTTAAATATTATAAATATTTGCAAAAATAAAAATAAAAAAAGTTTATGAGATTAAAAAATATACATTTTATTACAATTATCTAATACTTAGAATATTAAAAAAAACAAGAAAGGAAGCTAACTTCGGCCAGCCGAAGTTTTTATACCCTTGCAGACCGTTCCCATTCAATTTGAAATTACAAAAATGTTAAATTTAGATTTGCAAGCAACAACGAACAAAATTATAGCAGCGCACGTATTATATTGACAATAATCGATCGATCCTTCCTATGGCAGCTATATAATATAGTCATCCAATTTATGTTAAATTTAATTCGAAATTCTAAAATAATAAAATAAACTTATATTCCAAAGTAGAAGAGAATACAATAAAAATTAACAAAGCTATAATTTTGTTCCTATTAATTTTCCTTTAGTTTTCCGATCGTTCCTATGAGAGCTATATGATATAGTCGTCCGATTTTTCTAAAATTTAATTCGAAATTCAGAACAGTTAAAAAAATTATATTTCCAAGAGCATAAGGTTATATGTCAAAAAACACAAAGGTTATAATTTTTTTTCAATTATTTTTCCGATTATTCCTATGGGAGCTATAAGATATAGTTGTCCGATCCGGCCGGCTCCGACTTATATACTACCTGCAATAGAAAGACGACTTTTGGTAAAGTTTCAGCTCGATAGCTTCAAAACTGAGGGACTAGTTTGCGTAGAAACGGACGGACGGACGGACAGACGGACAGACGGACAGACGGACATGGCTAGATCGACTCGTCTAGTCATGCTGACCAAGAATATATATACTTTATAGGGTCGGAAACGTCTCCTTCACTGCGTTGCAAACTTTTGACTGAAATCAATATACCCTCTGCAAGGGTATAAAAAACCAAAATAACTTTATGAGATTTAAAAATATACATTTTATTACAATTATCTAATATTTTAAATATTTAACAAATCTCAATTTTATTTAAATGCTCTAATAATTTAATTTCACAATAAATGTTAGTACATTTAATTTAAATATAATTTCTATACAAATGTTTACCATTTTTTAACAAATAGTTTTTGGGTTCCTTCCTTATATAAAAATAAAAGTTTCTAATATTTTAATAAACAATAAATTTCCTCATATTGATTGTTTTATAATATTATAAAATAATATTTTTGATCCATTGTATGCAATTATTCAACCTATTCTAAAAACACATTCTTCAATTTGTACTACTATTATTTTAAAAACAGCTGTTGATGTTCACTTTTGGCTCGGGCCTAAAAACAACGCTTTTTTTCTGTACAGTAATGACGCATGTCAATAGCAAGCAGGAGGATGAAATGGGGGGAGGGTGGTGGGGGGTGGGTAGATGATAACTCCGGGCCAGGCCAACAGGTTTACCTGGTCCCGGAGCCGCAAAGTAAACTTGTTTGCTGTCGCTGCTGACCCAATTTCGTGCCACTTTTTTTCGACATTTTTACAACAATTTTTCGTTGCTGCTGCCCCGCGGAGGTTTTTCGCACAAAACAAATCACAACAAAAACAGAAACAGAAACCGAAAAAAAACAAACCCTAAGAAAAGCAAGAAAAACACTGTCGAAGAAATGAAGCCGCAGCTTCCACTTTTTTTGTAAGACTGAGATCGAAAGAGATACCGATTCCGAATCCGAATCCGTATCTGCATTTGCGCCAGGAAAGGTTCACTTTGATAGCCACCTGCTTTTGTGATTGGCCCAGTCTCACTTGGCTGGCCTTTCACTTGGCCACCGATGGAGCGGGTTTTGCGGTCGGCAATTGAGGTGATAAGAAATCGACATTGAAATTGATTATGTCAGAGTGGCCGGCTTTCCAGGGAAATTACTAGAGAGAGAGTGCAGAATCTCAGATATTTATCATTTACGAAAAAAAAAATAAAGCAAATTATTTAAAGCACAAAAGAACATACATTAATTTCCCAAAACTGGCTCACGAATTGAGTGACAACCTATTGTAATAAAAAGTAGTTAACACATTTAACAAGCCTCTAAAAAAATGTTAATGACAGATAAACTGTCAGAAGTTTTTATTTCTTACTGTTTTTATTCACAGAAAAAAGATCTGGTCAATTTGATATTTTCTAAAGATCATTTTGATATGAATAAATATTATATGTGCCTTATTTCATACTATTTGTTAAAAATACTACATTTGGTATTTAAAACTAGTATATTTTTTATAAATAATAAAATATATACTTAATTTTTTTTATATTTTATCGGCTTCTTATTGATATGAAATAAGGTAAATTTTACTACCATCATTTTGATATAAATAAAGATTCTATTTATGGTATTTCAAATTAGCATATTTTTAATTTCTATAAAATAACTGATATGATAAAATATATAATTGATATTTTATCGGTTTCTTATTGATATGAAATAAGGTAGAATTTACCACCATATTATATTAAATTTTATTCTGTTTTGCTTTAGGATTTTTTGGTTTTAAAGTAATTATTTAAAATTTATTATTTGTCTAAAAGAAATTATCAAAAAAATTTGTTGACTGAAGAAATAATTTATTTAATAAATTAAATTAATTTAATTAATTAATTTCCTAACCCGCTTTAATTCGATCTTTTTATAGGCCAAATTTGGCTTAATTTGCACTTTAAACAGGTTAATGAAGTTGTAAAGCGGAGAAAATCGATTTGTTTTCAGTTAATACGAAGACATCGTTAATCACAAACCAATGAAATGGCCAGCACTTCCCTGTCTTTCGCCACCACCTGTCTTTTTCACTTTTATTTTTAAGTTTCGAGCCCCCCGGGCTTCCCTTCACCTGTCTGTCTGTCTCTGTATATCTCACACTCATTATACCGCGCATGTAAATTGTAAGTTTCTCACCCACCACTCCTAGAGGAAAAACAAATTCCAAGCCACCCCCTTGTCGAGAGAAAGAAACCCCTCTCTTATTTGTAAACTGGATAGACAGGCGCTAAATGCCGTTGGATATTTCAACACCCGCTCGATAACAACTCGGCAACAACCATGGTACCACATGCCATGTGTCAACAGCTCCCTCGGCTCCCAAATATGGCCAGAGCCATTGAGCCCCACGATCTGGGCTTGAACCCCAAGCTCTCAGCTCAGTTTAGCTGAGATACAAGAAATGCTCGCAATACAATCGAAATAAAAATAAAACGAAACCCATTTCGTATATCTTTGCCCAATCGAGCACGCCAATTACGAATGGCCCCCCCGAAAAATAAAATTCAAAAATACAAAAATCCATAGGTCCACAACGGTTACGTCAGTGGATCGCGTAGTATTGTTGTAATCCAACCGAAAAAACGGCCGACGAATTTGAAAGACAAACAAATGAAAGATGGTTGCATTTACGTGGCTTACATTATAAACCGACAAAAACGAAAAGCCGCTAACAATTCCCCCTTTGTCGCTATTGGCCGCAATAACGTCAAGGTCGTTGTGTCGCCGTGTTAACATCCCAAATTGGTCAGGAAATATCAACGTATGTTGGTTGTATGCAGAGAGGGGGGGTCTTGGATTAGTGCAATACAAACAACTGTTGAAACTTTGGTTGCATTCAACAAGGCAGTTAAGCCAATCAGATCGAAATTTGTTAATATTTCTGTTGGTTTTTCAGCAACCAGAACATGCAAGATGTTAGGCAAACTATAATATCACTTTTCGGTTGGTTAGACATGAGTCTAATGTATGCAATTTGGGTAGATTATGTTAGACAGTTTCCAAAGTTGGTAACTAAATGTCTTTTGCAACTTAAGATCTGAAAGGGTTTTAAAAATATAACAAAAAAACAATTTTTTGATTTATATATGTTTTTTATCAGCGGCTGATCTAGTATTTGGTTATAAAGGGATTTAAAAAAAAAAATTTTGTTGCTTACTTTTTGAAAACCACATTTCCTTCCATATTTCACCGGAGTGGGGGTATCTTCCTCCAAGTTTTTGATTGATATATATTTTTTATCAGTGGCTGATGTAGTATTTTGTTGTAAGGGTAGATTTAAAAAAAAAAAATTTTGTTGCATACTTTTTAAAAACCACATTTCCTTCCATTTTTCACCCGAGTGGGGGTATTTTCTCCCAAATTTTTGATTGATATATATTTTTTATCAGTGGCGGATCTAGTATTTGATTGTAAGGGGGCTTATAAACCAAATTTTGTTGTTGCATACTTTTTGAAAACCACATTTTCTTCCATTTTTCACCCTAATAAGAGGTATTATCCCCCAAATACCCCACTTTCTTTTATTAATTTATTAAAAAAGCAAATTAAATCATCTTGACTACTTATTCCAAAGCTATATACCATTTCTCACACTCTGCTTTATATTTCAGTTGGCCCAACGACGAGCACAAGGAAAGCACAAACGAAAATAGCAACAAGGATTGAAAGGGAGCTGAGTTTAGGGATCAAAGAAGGAGCTAAGAAGCAGTTAAACACCAACTTAACCAGAACTTAACAGCAACTTAAAAGCAAAAGCCTTAATCTGGAAAAATAGAGGAGAAGGATAGAAAGAATTTTCGGAAACCCCCAAGACAAATCGGGCAACCTCAGAGCCCCGCCATGCACAAAAGAAAGAAACGCTAGATCTTAGAGAGCGAGTAGAATTAGCCCGAGAAGAAACGATACAATCTGTGGATAATTTAGAATCTAGAATCTAGTGCTAGCGTAGAAAGCCCCGACGTGAAGATGGTGCTCAATCTGCTGTTCATCACCACGGTGATCAAGTCCACCTTCGGTGTGGTGACCACGGGTCTCTGGCTGATACCCCTGATGCTGGCCGCCATCACGTACTATCGCTACGATGCCGTGGATCCCGAATCGCGACCTTTCGACCAACTGAATCTCTATCCCGAGTATGATTTCATAGTGGTGGGCAGTGGATCGGCTGGAGCCGTAGTTGCCAATCGCTTGAGCGAGGTGAGGAAATGGAAAGTACTGCTAATAGAGGCGGGTCCCGATGAGAACGAGATCTCGGATGTGCCCTCGCTGGCGGCCTACCTGCAGCTGAGCAAACTGGACTGGGCCTACAAGACGGAGCCCTCGACGAAGGCCTGCCTGGGCATGCAGAACAATCGCTGCAATTGGCCGCGCGGTCGTGTCATCGGCGGCAGTTCGGTGCTCAACTATATGCTCTATGTGCGGGGCAATCGCAACGACTACGATCACTGGGCCTCGCTGGGCAATCCCGGTTGGGACTACGATCATGTGCTGCGTTACTTCAAGAAGTCGGAGGATAATCGCAATCCCTATCTGGCCAACAACAAGTATCATGGACGCGGTGGACTGCTGACGGTTCAGGAATCACCATGGCATTCACCTTTGGTCGCCGCCTTCGTGGAGGCGGGCACACAGATGGGCTATGAGAATCGGGATATTAATGGCGCCCAACAAGCGGGCTTTATGATCGCCCAGGGAACGATACGACGCGGTTCACGTTGCTCTACGGCGAAGGCCTTTCTGCGACCCATAAGAACTCGTAAGAACTTCCATCTCTCGATGAACTCACATGTAACGCGGATCATCATCGAACCAGGGACGATGCGGGCTCAGGCCGTGGAGTTTGTGAAGCATGGCAAGGTCTATAGGATAGCGGCCAGAAGGGAGGTGATCCTCTCCGCCGGTGCCGTCAATACACCGCAACTGATGATGCTATCGGGTTTAGGCCCAAGAAAGCAACTGGAAAAGCATGGCATACGTGTGCTGCAGGATCTGCCCGTGGGTGAGAATATGCAGGATCATGTGGGCATGGGTGGATTAACGTTTCTGGTGGATAAGCCAGTGGCCATTGTCCAGGACCGGTTCAATCCCACAGCGGTGACCTTTCAGTATGTGCTGCGTGAACGTGGACCCATGACCACGTTGGGTGGTGTAGAGGGACTGGCCTTTGTGCACACACCCTACTCGAATCGCAGTCTCGATTGGCCGGATATTCAGTTCCACATGGCACCGGCTTCTATAAACTCAGACAATGGAGCAAGGGTTAAGAAAGTGTTGGGTCTGAAGGAATCTGTTTACCAGGAGGTCTATCATCCCATTGCGAACAAAGATAGCTGGACGATAATGCCGCTGCTTTTGAGGCCTCGTTCCAGGGGTTCAGTGAAGCTGCGTTCGGCGAATCCATTTCATTATCCCATCATAAATGCCAACTACTTTGATGATCCGCTGGATGCAAAGACTCTGGTGGAGGGAGCCAAGATAGCGTTGCGAGTGGCAGAGGCACAGGTTTTCAAGCAATTTGGTTCGAGATTGTGGCGGAAACCGTTGCCGAATTGTAAGCACCACAAGTTCCTGACGGATGCGTATCTGGAGTGCCACCTGCGGACCATCTCGATGACCATCTATCATCCATGTGGCACAGCCAAAATGGGTCCCGCCTGGGATCCCGAGGCGGTGGTGGATCCCCGCCTGCGCGTCTACGGCGTCCGGGGATTGCGAGTGATCGATGCCAGCATTATGCCGACAATCAGCAGTGGTAACACCAATGCACCGGTGATCATGATAGCGGAAAAGGGCGCCGATCTCATCAAGGAGGATTGGCTAACGAATCCCGAGTACAAGGTAAAGCGGCAGACGCAAGCGGCAAGAGATCCAGAGACAGCTGGCAGCAGCATTCAGGGCATTGTAGCTCCTCCTCCACCACCATCCGCTGGGAATATCAGTCAGAGTGAGACTTTCAACGAGATTCAGAGCAACAGCAGCAGCAGTCACCTGAACATCAACAGCGTCTTTGGCAACAGCAGCAGCTTTGGCAACAGCGACACCAGCAGCAACTTTACACTCAACTATGCGGATAGTTAGTGATATATGATATGATACGATACGATGATATATATCCAGATTTTGTGCTCAGGGCTCCGTTAGCTTTAAACACACTCACTCCAAAAAAGTGTCCACAACGAGAATCAACACAAAATGTTTGCCATTGCTAGAGCAACTTGATGATGAGATGATGATGGTGACTCTTCAACTAAAGCCAGAATGTGATTGAAAATTGGATTCCAGCTGTCTAAAAAGTCTACAACTTTTCCGCAAAGAACTAATGAAATTCCTACTCATTAGGAAGTCATTTTGTAATGCCCATGAAAAACATTTACAAAACTCTACCATTGAACCAGAAGCTGTAAGCAAACTAGTAACTGGTTGCTTCTACTTTATGACACCATTAAAAACTGAGACTAAACGAACTTCAACTTGGTTCCAGTTGGTTAAAGTTTGTCTGTTATTAAGACAATGATTAAACCAAAAAGTGTTCTTCATTAAAAGTCCACACAATTATGACGGAAGATGCAAATAATTGTTCTTAACCTTGTAAAAAGTCTAAAAAAAAAGTCTATGGGGTTTCACAAAGGAGCGATATCGAAAACCCTAAACTCTCCACTCAATCTCATCGCTTGACGTCCTCAAAAACTCTACACAACAATCCATTGCAAGACGGAATCCAGAAATCGAGTCATAGATTAAATACTTCAACTTCAACCTTCAACTATGCTGTATTCCTAGTTATATTAAGTAATTGTTGTCCACGTTTTTTTTGTGTCTATGTATTATTTATGATAAGCTAGAGCTAGATAATTTAATTTTGTTTGACTATTTATAGGAAACTCCCCATAAACGCATTATTTAAATGACATTCTATTTAATAAATTAAATTTGCATAAACATTAAAGACGAAATGGTGGCTTTTTTCTGACAGCCGAAAAGCAGGCAACGGAAATGAGGTAAGCAAATTGGTTTTGGGCCAAGTAAAAAGCATGAAAATGACTCATCGCGTGGTTAGAAGTATTTTGTAGCTGATATTATTGCAAGGACTCATTTGTGAAGTATTCTCTTTAATTAAGGGATAGTAAATAAGTTATAAGTAAAGCTACAAGCAATTGGAATTTAAATTAGTCTTTTTGGAGTAGAGAAAATTTTTTCTATAATTTTAAAGACTTCATAAATCCAAAAAAAATCGATATGAAATGTAGATCGATTTTACATTATTTAAGATAAATTTTAATTTAATATGCGGGGTAAATTTAAACTGGTCGAAAAAAAGTATTTCATGTAAAAACGATATGGGTTTTGCAAGACCTGAAATTTACATGGCCATATCAATTTTACGGGAACGTGATTTTTTTGTGTGTAGTACCATAGTACCATACCAACATAGTACATCATAGTTTAAATCTTAAAAGTCCAGTATAATAGTGTGGTATTGAATTAATACAAAATAATATAATACTTGAGCTCTGTAGAATTAAATTCATACTAAATATTATAAAGTTTATATTTTGTAATGTAAATTATATACTAAAAATGTAATTTTAACACTTCTGATAGTGTTAAGATATTTTTGAAACTTAATATCATAACTTTTTCTTTGGCCTATACATCTTTCCCATCTAAAAATATGGAGTACTACCCCTAACCTGCGGTATATTTAATTACATCATAGACCGTATTTGATTGATTACATCACACAGAGTGAGTGACAACTGAATAAACCCACCCTAAAGTGAAAATATTCACGAATGCCACTCGATAAAAGGCCCAGCCCATTTCGACTTTATGATGGCATTTGAGGACTCATATACCATAGCCTAACATCTGGGCGCGGAGGTAAAAAGACATAGCAGCACGCAACATTCTGGTGTAGAAAAGGTGTATGTATATTTAATTACCAGTAGACAAGCCGCGTTTTTAACTTGTCGCAGCAACGCCCATTAAAATGTGTATATATACCAGATATAAAGCTATTAACTAGCTTACCAATCGAAGTGTGTGATAAATCATCTTTTTGACAGCCCCCAAAAAACCACAACCTTGGTCAACAATTTTCATGTGAGTATCGACTATCGGAAGCCGGAAATGGCCAACGGAACTTGGTCTAATCAACTCTAAATTAAAATCACTTTGGATCTCTTTTCCGGACGTAGATCGAAGATGTGCTAAGTGATCGGTCCCTGTTCCACTTTGTCTGCGAAATATTCTAATTAACCGGCCAGGAAAAAAAAAGAAGAAAAAAACGGATTATTATCATTTCAACTGAAGTTAAGCACAAAAACCAGATTTTATGGCTTATTAATGGAAATGTCCAAGACGCGCAGCGTACATTTACAGAAAAACATGGTCAACAAATCACACATTTTAATGGATGAGCGTTTCGGGCAAGTTCAAGGTCTAAATTCGTTTGTTTCTTTTTTTTTCCTTTTTTTTCTTTTTTTTTTTCTTTTTTTTCTTATGATGTATTTTGGGAAACCAGGTGTTGGGCTCATCTTCCATTCATGACTAGTAAGAAGATTAAAATGTATTCTTTCGCAAATTCATACTTTTTAATATCCAAAATAACCTAACTTTTATATTACGTATACGCACAGGTGACTGTTAAGTTCAGAAGCTGTTACTTCTCATATCTTTTACTTCTTTCCTTTAAATAATTTGTTTTTTTAATTTGAATATTCTTATATTTTTTTAAATTCATTCCAAACAAAACAAATATATTTAAAGTTTTTTTTTTCTTTTTTTTTTTGTATAGAGAACGTGTTAAATTATCGAAAAGCTTCCATTTAAGACGATAGCCATGTTCTGGCTGGTTTTCTTAAATTCATTTCAGCCACGCCCCCAAAAAAATATTCAAACTGGTATTCAGAGAACCGAAGTAAAACGAAATGGAGACCCAATGTCTACGTGACCGATTGCAATTTCGCCACGAGATCAAATAAGTTGGTCGGATTTGCCCTAGACATATGTGTCCACACGCATATGTTTTCTCGGCCAAAAACGCAATAAACCCAAGCGTATGCAAAATTGGCCAGAGAATCTGCAAAAATTGAACGGGCAAACTGGGTCAATGGCCAGCGGAAGTATCGGCGCATCATCTGCAGAGTAAGAAAACAGAGATAACTTCCGGATCGATGTGTTACCGTTCCAGTTAGAGGTCAGTCAACTTGTTGCGATGTCCGTTAGACAAGCGATCGTGTCCGAGCAGTTGACCCAGACCCAATGAACTTGATCTCTGGCTCGGTGTTTGGTATTCGCTATTCGGTATTCACTATTCACCATTCGGTATTCACTTATTTGCATACTCCACAACACAGACTCCAAGCATCCACTCACTCACCTGTAAATGAAAAAGAAGAGAAAAAAAATTATTAATTACGATCGATAAATCATGAAAAACTAAGAATAACCCATTGTAAGAGATTACAGCTTATAAATATTCATGGTAACGTGTCAGCATTCTTTTTTCAACTAGCGGAAGTGTCACGATTTTTTTTTTTTTTTTTATTATTTCACGGCCCTGGTTCGTGATTAGTGACCCATATACACGATATGGAGTGCCTGCCCCCCTGCGAACCTGAACAGCCAGTTTATTTAGTGGTTACAAAGGTGCCAATCAAGTTTCAATTCGATTCAAAGGCAAACCGAAAAAATTCTTAGTCACTTTGGCGACCTTGAGCTGCGGAAATGTTGGCCAGGAAATTGGGCTAGACTTTGGGCTTTAATGATTCAATGGTAAGTTTATATTATTATTATTAAGAACTAGCAAGTTCTTCATACATTTAGTCACTGATTTGCATAATCTTAAGTGGTAACGTTGGTGAAGGGAATTTACCAGAATTTTAATTCAAAGAATAACATAATTTTAAAACTACAAAATGGTTTTATAAACTAAGTGTATTTGTTAAAATAATTTTAAATAATAAAAATAACACCACAAATAATTTTTTTCTTTTTATTTTATTTTTCTTTTTCAACATTTTTTATATATTGTTTGATTGTATATTTTTTTTAAATAACATAATTCAATCTTTCAAAATGGATTTAAGAAAAATATTTGTATTTCTTAAACTTATTTTTGTATTTTTTTTTTGTATATATGTTTTTTGTTTATTATATATTTATTATATATATTTTTTTACTATTTTTTTTTTGTATTTTATTTATTTATTAATTTTTTTATTTACAGGATTTTAATCCAAAGAATAACATAATTCAAGCCTTCTGCTTTTATAAACTAATTGTAGAATCTGAAAAAAACTTTTCTGTTCTTCACATATTTTTCCTAAATTTATTTATGGCTTGTTTGATTATCTTGATCCATGAACCCCAGTACCATCATCACCATCATCGCGCTGATATTTCCGATCAACTTCCTGACTTCAGCAAGTATTTCATATTTTTTTTTTAACTGAGTGTTAGCGTCACGTACTCAATTGGCCATTGATCACAACCATCGCAGCGAATAGTGGACTTCAGATCAAATAATTGCACACTTTAATGAGCTTTAGTGCTTGGCAAACAATAATGTTATCTGGCCAAACTTTGGCTGTGTTTCTATTTGGATTGTATCTGTATCTACACTTATGGGTGCGTTGGCGTTTAACAATTATGCGCATTATGATCGTATCAAAATGTTATTCAACTTCTGTTCTGCTTTGTCATGTCAATCATCGATTCAATCGGCAAATGAATCGATTTGTTGCGGCTTAAGAGTCCACTTTGTGGCGGGGGAAGTCTCAATAATTGATTCATTCGCTCGACTTGACTTCCTACAACAAAATGCGTCGGTTTCCTTTGTAGCGCATTTCATGGAAATCACAATAAAATGTAATAATATTTGAAGTGAATAATTTGGGTTCGGTTTCGGAAATCGTAGGCCCATCGATAATGACTCAAATTATTTAAGGAAGAGTTTGGAATGAAACCCTATAACCCTTTTCTAATAGAACTTAAAAAATATTTTGCTTTATTTCGATACTTTATGTGCTTTTCCTTGAAATCATCGATATTATCGATTATTACACAACATATCGAAAATATCGATATTTTCAAACTCCCTTTTTTAAGCCACAATCTATATTCCTTACACAAATCGCATATAATCTATGGAATAATCTTATTTCCAAATACAATAGATTTTTACAAAGTTGTGGAGCTTTCAATATTTCGGGATTTTTCCGGGATCTTTGGTATTAAACTGGGCACCGATAGTTTTCCCATCAAATGGATTCCCTTTGGCTGGGAGCCCGGACTTTGCCAGCAGTTCTTGTACCACGCAGCCTGCTGGCGGCTCAATCCAAATCCTGCGGCGATCCTCATTGAACATTGATGCAGGCTGCGGCCCAGCAGACGAAAGAATCCACCAAACCGAGCGGATGGAATCGGTTCCGGGAGGGCAAAGGAGTTCGGTGCACGGGGTCGCTTTCGAGACCTCAAGCGCTGCACGATGGCGGTCTCATCTACTCCATCGTCGCAGGCATCATCGGTATCCGCACCCGCATCGTAGCCATTGTCCGAGGAACTGCAGCTTCGCAGTTGGAAACTAGATGCACTGGGTAGCGCTCCCAGGGTTTCAACGGAATCCCCATTGCTGATCGGTAGAGTTTTTAGATATTTCCCCGAACCACTCGGCTGCTCGCTGTCGGAACTCTTTGAACTCCATGGTTTACTGGTCTGCATTACCAGCAACTTGGGTTTACTACTAATCCTGGGCTTACGTTCCCTAACAGCGGGTCTGGACATTTTTCCAGCTTTTTCCAGGTTGGATGTGGTAATTTCGATAATTTCAGAATTTTGAATGTTCTGATATGACCTACTGGAAACCCAAATTTTTAAGATCTAAACAGAAATGACAAATATTAAATATTTAGAGACTAACTTTTATATTATATTATTTCCGAATTTTTTTTTTTAGATTTTCATGTCATTTCGTTTTGGCTGAATTTTCCGACTGACCGTTTTTTTAGGGTTAGAACTTTATAGTAGTTTATAGATATTACATTTATTATTTTTTTACATAAACTAAGACTAGCTACGAGGTCGTCGACTACCATATATTATATTATATGAACTATTTTTAAAAAAAAATTAAATATTTTTTAAACTTATCCAAAATGATTTAAAAACATTTAACTCGAAGCTGGGATTTGCTGTCTGTACCCTTCAAATGAACACACCAAAAAACGTTAATACCTGTAATAAATCTGCAGATAATGAATGTATACAGAAGCTTGTCGAAATAGGAAACACCCACTTCGTAAAAACAGATCCATTAACATTTTTACATGACGGTAGCGAAGTGTAAAAAGCAAAAACCGAACGTCAATTTTGTCAAAACATTAATTATTGTAGAAACAACTTAATTAGTATTACTCAAAAACCAAACTAAATGGCCATTCTTTTGCAACCTTGAATAGATATTTCGCTTGATTCATTCATACAACAAGAGGCCTGAACCTCTAAGTTTTTGCAAATATTTATTTGGCTGTTTTAAATGTAACAAAACGCGCGGAACTGGTTTTTGGTTTCAATCAGGAATCAGATCTTTTAGCGGTCTTTATTTTTACCGGCAAATATTACCACATCTGAAACAATGTCTATGCAAAATGTAGTGAGCGAATTGCTTTGTCATGATGATCGAACGCAACGCAATTAATCGCCAAAAAAAGAAGAAGTAACGAAGAAAAAAACCAAAAGAGGCGTTTTATGGTTAAGCTAAGAACATTTTATGGCCAGCACAATTCCCAAATCATTTCTGCCAGTCATTCGTCAGATTCTCAAACTATCAGCTGTATCAACATGGTTCGAATATACATTTGATTGAAAGAAATCCCTTGTTTGGCTGATTTGACATCCTGTTACCACCGTTACCACCATCGAATGCCATGGGCTAATGAGTGTCAAAAGCCCACTAAAGACATGGTCGAGGCCCCAAAAAATATATACAAATTGTCAGTCAGTGCAAAGAGCAACTTGGCCAAAATCAGCAGTTGCCAACTACGAAAACTCGGTCAAAGACAACGAGTTTGCTTAAATTCTTGACTTTATGCGAACAGAAACGGTCGTAGCTGCTGTTTTCTGCGCCAGCACAATACCAATCGATAGTAAGAGTCGGAGCTTTAATTGCCGTTAGCAGATTGCACTGAGAGAAAAGATTAACAGGTCACTAAATGATTATAGGTTTATTTAATGCCTGAATATTTAAAAGAAATAATAAGGTATAGCTTAAACTTAAAATATAATGCAATAGAACATCATTTTAATACAACAGATCTCGGATTTTTAAATACAAATTTTTACACTTTTTTCATAAAATCATAATAATGCCCATCGGCATGATAAACTTTCGCTGCGTAGAAACCTCTAGAATCTGTATTTCGAGTCTTAACTCTCTAGCTCTTATAGTTTCCGAGATCTTAATGTTCACACGGACAAACAAACGGACAGACGGTCAGACGGACAAACATGGCTAGATCAACTTGCCTAGTGATCCTGATGAAGAGTATATATACTTTATAGGGTCGGGTATAATTATACTTAGAATAAAATGTATTAATCATAATACTCGTATCAAGTATTTTATTAAGAACTCAATATTACTAAGGGATTTATATAATAGGTACATCTTAAATATTCCATTAGAAGTGTATTTATTATTTCTAAAAATCTTTTTGTGATTAAATTCATATTTCTTGGTATTTGCTTTGAATTTCTCTCACTGCATTTAATCGAATGGCAGCTCAACGAACTTGAGGTCCGCGAATCGCAGACGAATTGCGAAATTGGAAGCCGCAGTGCTTTGGCAGCCTTGACTCCAAAGAATCGGTCGTTCTTGAATGTCAACGCTTTGGTTCTCGATTGCCGGTGAAGCCCTCCAAGGAAAAGGGTTCTTATCGCTGCTGCATAGCTCATTTGTATGCCAGTCAGGTGCGCTAATGGATCGATCCCATCCTGCCAGAGGAATCTTCTGGGCAATGAGTGTCCTTCGACTAACCATATTCCATCAGAACGACGACGACGACGGCATATTTTGGGGGCGGAGAACACATCAAAAAACCATTAAGCACCTTTATAATTTATTTTTATTTTCATTTTGTTTTGTTTTGAGTTTTCCTTTAGTATGTCATACGGTTGCGGTCGGCTGGCCAAGTTTACGTTGTGGGCCGGGGATCTTGGAATTTTTCACAGCGTCTCCCAAACTGCCAATCGACTCTCTTGGGCTGTGGGCTCTCCCATTCTAAGCTCACGAATTCACATGCAAGCGGAAATAATTATAAAGATTATTCCACACAAAACAATGAGGCAAAACAACGATAAAAACCAAATAGAAACAAACATTACATGCCGCCAAGTCCATTCACCATTTAAACTGGTGAGTGTAATTACATTGTAGCGACTGATGATCGTTTGCCCGGTGATTATTTGGCAACAAATCAATAAATTAATGAATATATGCTTTCATTAGCTGCAGAGATTTATCACCCGATAAATCGTTAAGAAGAATTCTAAAGATCTTGGAATCCAGTTCCGTCATGCTTGATTTAAATGTAAAGTTTTTCTATCCTATGTTACTTATAAGAAATACTTTTTTACATTTAAAATTAAAATTATTAAATTATGTTTAATATTTATATTAAAATGCTATTTAAATATCCGTATTGTAATCCAATAAATTCTGTTATTCTAGTAGACTGTAAGACTGATATTATAATTATAGCATATATCATATATTTTAAAATATACTATGTCGTTAAGAAAAATTTAAACGATCTTGGAATCTCCTTTTCCAGTTTCGTCATGCTTGATTTTAGTGTAAATATTTCCTAGCATATATTAGTTATAAGAAATACTATCTCCACATTGGAAAAGTTAGCGACGAAGCTTTGAAGTATGACACAGCCCTAGAAGTATGTAATTCTCAAGTACATATTCCTAAGTTGTGCTATAAATAGAAGTTTCGACGCTCAGCTCACATCCCCCACTCCGGCTGAAGAGGTAGCGTCGTGACGACCTACCGAAATTTGCAAATCCCGGAAAGTCATGGGTTCACTCCCCAAGTGAAGTGTGTTGAAATGCTTAAAATTGTTGGATATGACAACAATAGTTGTTGGTTATAGCCAGCATGACCTCGAGTTAGCAAAAATCTTCCCGTTCTGTTTAATATTTAATAATAAATTGATATTTAAAGATCCGTATTATAATTCAAGAAATTCCTCTAGTAAAACTGATATTATATTTATATCGTAATACCATATTATTATAATACCTTATACAATATATTATATTATAAACTATATTATATTATATTATATCGTTAAGAAATATTCGAACGATCTTAGAATCTATTGAAATTCATAGTTTTTCAACTCTATTATGGTTAATATTACTGTAAATATTTCATAGCTTATAAGATCTATAATAAATATACCTTCATTGATGATATTCCTAACCCAGACACCGGATTTTAAAGGTCCGTTTTACAGTTCAATAAATTCTGTTCTTCCCCGCACAGCAATTGATATTATACCGCATACCCTATATATTATATCGTCACCTCTAAATTGATTTTCATGTTAATTTCCCGTATTACTTATTAGATCAGACCCGTTATTACGTGATTTCAGTATTCAGCACACAGTTTAGGTTTAAGATTTTACCCCCTAGAAGCATTCATTTGTGCATTCCAAGCGCACATTTGGGATGGAATGCCTGCGATCTTTGATCGATTGATCAATTACACCAAATGAAATTCCATATTCCACCTGATAATCTCTCGGTGTGTGGAGTGTTCTAATGCCCGAACTAGGCGGATAGTTCGGACCAACAGTGCAGGGCCACTCTGGGTTTTGTTTTTTCTGTTTTTCTAGATGCATTTACCTCTAGGTTTTCGTTCTGCTTTTAGCTCGGCGGGGCCAGTCGATCGCGGCAGTTGAGTGAGTCCGGCTGCAAACCAGATGTGACGCTGTTCCAATGACTTTACATCATCACATCAGAATCGTTCTCTGGCTCTGTATCTGTCTCTGGGGAGGATTATCCCTGGTTCTTGGCCAAAGCAACGATGGCAATGTGGTGTTTGATATGCTGGAGATCTATCGCCGTGGGCAGCGGCAATTGGATCTGGAGAATCTGGACGAGGGACAGCAGCTTTTATCGAGATATGACTTCATAGTGGTTGGCGCCGGGACGGCGGGTTGTGCTTTGGCCGCCCGCCTCTCCGAGAATCCCAAGTGGCGCGTGCTGCTCCTGGAGGCCGGCGGTCCGGAGAACTATGCCATGGACATACCCATAGTGGCGCATCTCCTGCAGCTGGGCGAGGTCAACTGGAAGTATCAGACGGAGCCATCGCAAAGCTATTGCCTGGCCATGAACGGCAATCGCTGCAATTGGCCGCGTGGCAAGGTGATGGGCGGCAGTTCGGTGCTCAACTATATGATGTACACGCGTGGCAATCGCCGGGATTACGATCGCTGGGAGGCGTTGGGCAATCCGGGCTGGAGTTTCAAGGATGTGCTGCCGTACTTCAAGAAGTACGAGGGCAGCTCGGTGCCAGATGCCGAGGAGAATTACGTGGGACGCCGTGGACCGGTGAAGGTGAGCTATTCGCAGACCAGAACTCGCATTGCGGATGCCTTTGTGCGGGCCTCCGAGGCAGCGGGACTGCCGCATGGCGATTACAATGGAGAGTCGCAGATTCGAGTGTCCTATCTGCAGGCGAACATCTTCAATGAGACGCGTTGGAGCTCCAATCGGGCGTATCTGTATCCGTTGAAGGGCAAACGCAGCAATCTGCATGTGAAGAAGAACGCTCTGGTCACCAAAGTGCTCATTGATCCGCAGACAAAGACAGCCTATGGGATAATGGTGCAGACGGAGGGACGCATGTTGAAGATCCTGGCCAGAAAGGAGGTCATCTTGTCTGCTGGCGCCATCAATACACCGCAACTGCTGATGCTGTCGGGTGTGGGACCCGCGAAGCATCTCCGGGAGATGGGCATTAAACCACTGGTGGATCTAGCTGTGGGTTACAACCTCCAGGATCACATTGCGCCCGCGGTGAGCATGCTGTGCAATGTGAGTTCGCTACAGACCAGCGAGATGTTTAGCGTGGAGGCGATGGCGCAATTCCTCCAGGGACGCGGTCCCCTTCGCATTCCCGGCGGCGTGGAGGCCATCTCGTTCTACGCCCTCGATGATCCCCGAAATCCCGATGGCTGGGCCGACATGGAGCTCTTCGTGGTCGGCGGCGGACTGCAAACCAATTTGGCCCTGCGTCTGGCCCTGGGCATTCAAGGGGATATCTATGAGGATATGTTTGGCGAACTGGAGCGAAGGAATGCCAACGGGTTCATGATCTTTCCCATGATCCTGCGCGCCAAGAGCCGGGGGCGCATCAAGCTAAAGAGTCGCAATCCCGAGGAGCATCCACGGATCTATGCCAACTACTTTGCCCATCCCTATGATCTGAATATCACCGTGCGGGGGATAGAGCAGGCAGTTCGCCTGTTGGATCAGCCGGCGTTCAAGGCGATTGGTGCGAGGTTGTTCGAGAAGAGGATACCGAAGTGTGCGAAATACAAGTGGAGGAGCAGCGCGTATTGGGGATGCTATGCCCGCCACTTCACCTTCACCATCTATCACTATTCGGGCACCGCGAAGATGGGTCCTCGCGCGGATCCCTCAGCGGTGGTGGACGCCCGGCTGAGGGTCCATGGCATCGAGAGACTTAGGGTCGTGGATGCGAGCATTATGCCCTACCTGATCTCGGGACATCCCAATGGACCGGTGTATCTGATAGCAGAGAAGGCAGCCGACATGATCAAAGAGGATCACAACTATACTTAGAGGGGAATACATTATACTTTGGGGTTCGATGGGTGATTTTAAGTAGGTTTATTCTTTTTTTTTTGTTTTTTTCGAGTGATTT
The DNA here is from genome assembly GCA_037075245.1 of Drosophila mimetica. NCBI lineage: Eukaryota > Metazoa > Arthropoda > Insecta > Diptera > Drosophilidae > Drosophila > Drosophila mimetica. The sequence goes on from JBAMCH010000005.1 coordinate 10,860,596, forward strand.
CTAGTGAATTTAAAGTTTTATTGCAAGCAATCAGTAATTTAATTTATTAAAATTGTAAAAAAAAAAAAAAAAAAAAAAAAAATACAAAAAAAATTTATTTTAAATTTGTAAATAAATAAAAAATGATTCCTATTAATGATTCCTATTTTTATTTTCTGTTTCATTCGCAAATTAGGTGTGTAAAATAGATTAATACAAGTTTAATAATAAAAAAAAAGAAATCTACAAAAACAAATATATGTATATTTAGACTTAAAAAACACAATTTTAAAATATGGTTTATGTAAATAAAGTCATTTTCAAGAAATGTAACAAAATATGAATTAATTTAGTTTATTTTTTGGGTTTACCAAAAAAGTTAAAAATTAAAAAAAAATTTTTTTTTTTTTTTATAATTATAATTCCTTTCATGATTCCTATGCCAAATTTTCTGTTTTATTAGCAAATAAGGTGTGTAAAATAGGTTAATATAATTTAAATAATAAAAAAAAAAAAAAAAAAAAAACAAATCTATCTAGACTTTGGAAACACAATTTTAAAATATGGTTTATGTAAATAAAAAGAGTAATTTTCTAAAAATTTAACAACATCGGAATGCAATTTGGTTTAATTCTTGGGTTTACCGAAGAATTTAAATATTCTTCACAGAATCTTTTGTCATAAATAATAATTATTTATGAACTTGATGAGTGAAACTTAAAAGCTGGCTAACCGACAGCCATCTAGAACCATAAACTTATACAATATGTGGATAATTAAATGCGATCTCCGAAGACAACAGGTTCTTTTGGAGAACCCCGCCCCGGAATTCCTCTGGCAAAAGCGCAGAATCATGATTATAGCTAACCCAAAAGCCTATGTGAAACCCAAATCTAAAGCCATCAAAGAGGATTCCGTGGTCTTGGGGGGGCCCTTTAATGTTGTGACACCGGCTTCCGCATCGGATCTGAATCCACAAGCGGCTAACGATCGTCGATCGGCTCAAGTCAATGTCAGATTTAGATTCAAATTCAGATCGCTGGAGCTTTCAATTTTAACCAGCTTACGCTTTGTCTGCGCAACTGTGAACGTGTCCATAGTCAAGTTTACTACTACGAAAGATTTGAAGATTCTTGGCGAACCGAAAGCGAAACCGAAATCGAAACCGAAGTTAAGATTGTAGATTCGGAGAGCCGAGAGATTCGCACAGCGAACGCGGTTCGTTCGGCGATCGCCGCCGAATTTAATATTAAATTGAACTTGGCCACTGGGTTTGTCAGCATTTCTAGTTACGTATCCGATTGGGCAACACGCACGCGAACGCGGCCCATTATTGCTAAAGAACTGAGAACTAAGAATATATATTTTTTGTTTTTTTTTTTTGAGTAAACCTTTATAAAAACCCTGCTTATAAGAACTGTTTAAATTTTTTTTGGCTGTGCATTTGGTGTTTAAAATAATAAATACAAACAGTGACTAAATCCAAGCCCCGTGATGGCTAGCAAATCGCTGATATTTTTGGCTTTAAGCCTGATTTTGGCCTTCTTGGACCTACGAATCTCCGCGCAGCAGAGCAACAATGTCCTCTTCGAGACTATAAACTTCCTGCGACGCGGTCAGGCCGATGTGGAGCTGGAAAACTACGATAACAATCTGGTGCTGGACAGCGAGTACGATTTCATAGTGGTTGGCGCCGGTACGGCGGGTTGTGCTTTGGCCGCCCGCCTCTCGGAGAATCCCAAGTGGCGCGTCCTCCTCCTGGAGGCCGGCGGTCCCGAGCGTCTGGTCATGGATGTGCCCATTGTGGCGCACTTCCTGCAGCTGGGCGAGATGAACTGGAAGTACAGGACACAGCCATCGGATCACGCCTGCCTGGCGATGAACAACAATCGCTGCAATTGGCCGCGTGGCAAGGTGATGGGCGGCAGTTCGGTGCTCAACTATATGATGTACACGCGTGGCAATCGCCGGGACTACGATCGCTGGGAGGCGCTGGGCAATCCGGGCTGGAGCTTCAAGGATGTGCTGCCGTATTTCAAGAAGTACGAGGGCAGCTCGGTGCCAGATGCCGAGGAGGATTATGTGGGCCGAAATGGACCGGTGAAGGTGAGCTATGTGAACTGGCGCTCCAAGATCGCCGAGGCTTTTGTGGATGCCGCCCAGCAGGATGGTCTGAAGTACAGGGACTACAATGGACGCATCCAGAACGGGGTGGCCTTTCTGCACACCACCACCAGGAATTCCACACGCTGGAGCTCCAATCGCGCGTATTTGTATCCGCTGAAGGGCAAACGCAGCAATCTGCATGTGAAGAAGAACGCTCTGGTCACCAAAGTGCTCATTGATCCGCAGACGAAGACAGCCTATGGTATAATGGTGCAGACGGAGGGACGCATGCACAAGATCCTGGCCAGAAAGGAGGTCATCGTTTCGGCGGGAGCCATCAATACACCGCAACTGCTGATGCTGTCGGGTGTGGGTCCCGCCAAACATCTCCGGGAAGTGGGCATTAAACCTTTAGCTGACTTGGCCGTTGGTTACAATCTCCAGGATCACACTGCGCCGGCGGTGACCTTCACCACCAATGCCACATCGCTAAAGTTCGAGGACTTCTCGGATCCCACGCTCATCAATCGCTTCAATCGCATGGAGGGACCGTATGGCTCGCCCGGTGGCTGTGAGGCCATCGCCTTCTGGGATCTGGATCACGAACGCGACGAGGACGGTTGGCCAGATATTGAGCTCTTCCTGGTCGGCGGCTCCATGTCCTCCAATCCGGCCATTTCGCGTGCCTTCGGCCTGAAGAAGTCCATCTATGACACGCTCTTTGCGGAGATTGAGGACAAGTCGCTGAATGCCTTCATGATCTTTCCCATGATCCTGCGGCCCAAGAGTCGCGGTCGCATCATGCTGAAGAGCAGTGATCCCTTCAAGTATCCCCTGATACATGCCAACTACTTTGCCCACCCGTACGATGTGGATATCTCGGTGCGGGGTCTGCTGAAGGCCATTAGTTTGATGAATCAACGGGGCATGGAGAAGATCAATGCGCAGTTGTGGGAGAAGAAGATCCCAACCTGCAAGCAGCATCCCTACAAGAGTTGGGCTTATTGGGCCTGCTATGTGCGCCACTTCACGTTCACCATCTATCATTATTCGGGCACCGCCAAAATGGGTCCCAAGTCGGATCGCGCCGCTGTGGTGGATCACCGACTGCGGGTGCACGGCATCAAGAATCTGCGGGTGGCCGATGCCAGCATCATGCCGGAGATCATGTCCGGACATCCCAATGGACCCGTCTTCATGATCGCCGAGAAGGCAGCCGATATGATCAAGCAGGATCATGGTTTCATCCAGTGATGACCATCCTGATCCCCCAATCCAAAGTTCATTTCCACAATCAGGTGTAAGCCCCATATTTACACTGGCCCAAAAATCACCCATCTTGTTACAAAAAAAAAACCCCTGTTAAATCATTAATTTGCTGGCTGGTGTAAAATGAGGCTTAAGTTCTAGTTTAAGGCCTTCGAAAATCACTTGTTATGCTTATCTGTAATTCTCTCTTGCCTGAACTGATTCTAGTTTAAGTTTAGAAATAAATAAATAAATCAATATAAGTTTTATATGTACTAAAAAACAAACAAACTGTTTTCTATTTTAGTAAAAAAAAAATATGTAGTGAAAAAATCTACACTGAAAATGTGAACCAAAAGCGTCACACTTAAATTAAGAATTTTTGTACTCAAAACAAGAACCTTAATTCTCATTTTGAGAGCAAAATACTCTCTTTCGGTATAAAACTTTTAAAAAATATATCAAAAATTGAGTTATTTAAAGCATTTTTCTCAAAAAAAGGGGAAAAGTAAGCGGAAAACTACAAATGATTTTGATATTTACTCATTATGAGGTTTTTTTCAACATTTTTACCAAAAATCAGCGCATTCTCAAATTAAGAACACAAATACTAAATTTGAGAACGTCATTTTACTTGATTAATTCTCTCTGTGTATACTTTCAGAGGTACTTAAATGAATTTTACCGGCTTTTGCCACAAAATTCTACTTGTTTATGTCATATTCCCACTACAAGAAACCATCAAATTAAGCAAAAATCAATTTTTACAAGTCCAAAAATCAAAAGTGCTAAACAAAATCCAAATCAAATCTGACATTGACATTGAGTTTTATTGGATCTCTGTTTTCGCCTTTGTCTCCATTCATTTCAATAGGAATTTTCAGCTCTGGCAATTTTCATGCTAATCAATTGGTGGCTTCATAATCAAAATCCGTGAAATCCATGAAGTTTGTTGAAGTTTTGATTTATTAGACGCCTTTGTTTTGAGTGTCTCTCTCAATCGTTTTTTTTTTATTGTTGCGGAAATTATTTTTTGCCTTACTCTCGTTTTTTTTTTCTGTCGCTTTTGGTTTTACTTGTTTTACGATCAAAGTTGGTGTGATTATTTTGCTGATGGTTTTGGTGCAGAGTCTTTGGTTTTATCTTGGTATAATTTGCATCGATTTGACCTTAGAATTATTTATGTATGTAGAGTGCGTATAAATCTGTCGAAAATTGCGAATAATTGCTGTGGCAAAAGTCGATTTTTGAGCCTCCCAAGGGTAGACTATACTAAAAGTGAACTTAAAACGAAGCTAAAAGCTTTGAACTTGGCTTAAAGCTCTTGGCCGGTTTATGTCAAACGCTGATACATTTTTTTAAAAATTTCTAGTTTCTAATCTCTTTTTAAAATTTTTAATTAAATAATTATTTAATATTTATTCAAGCGATATTAAATTTTTTGAATATATTTTTTACATATTTTACTTTATTTAAGTTATTTAGGAATACTATTTTTTAGGTTTTTATATATCAATCCATTTTAACTGCCGTTTAATATTCTCGTTAGAAAATGGAAGCTTCTTTTATATTGTAACATAGATGAAAACTCACAACCAAAATTCCATTTCCATCGTAAAAAAGTTACTATTAAAATATTCATGAATCAAAAATGAATATATTTTTTACATATTTTACTTTATTTAAGTTATTTAGGAATATTATTTTTTTTTTAGATTTTTATATCAATACGTTTTAACTGACGGTTAATCTTCCCGTTTAAAAATGGAAGCTTCTCTTATAGGGATACATAGATTATGTGGAATACTACCTTATTCCTTTTTTACACACTGAAAACTCACAATCAAAATTCCATTCCCATCGTAAAAAAGTTACTATGGTTACGCCAGACTTTTCATTAACACAAATTGAAATATTCATGAATCAAGGGGGCGGTTTCAGTTGCTAAAATACAAAAAAAAACAACAACAACAAAAAAAGACGAACACAAAGAAGACAAATTTTGAATGCAATGCAATTGCCATGACCAAAACATGTTCCATCCTCCAGTAGATTTCGGATCTAATCCCTGTCCTGCTCATTTATTCGGTTTCCTGTTCCCCTCGGTGGCTGGGATTTGTAAGGGAATCCATTGACTTTGGTTCGGGGTTGGGAGGAACTGCATCCATATGCTGGGGTTGCTGTTGCAGTGGTTCACCCCTTTATCCCATTTATATTACACGTTTTTTTTTGGCTAGACCTAAAGTCGTTTAATCCGCTTTGGTTTTGTTTTTCTCTCGATTATAATACTCGATGAGGGGTGGCTTGGAAAATATGTATTAACCCTCGAGTGCCCGCTGCTGGTGCTTCAATCTTCAAAGATTCAACTGACAGACCAGCAGCAGCATAAAAAATATTTAAAAAAAAATATAAACCCAGCCAGAACAAGTTGCCCATCCAAGTGCCATTGAACCGGGCTCAGATGCAAAAGCCAAGCCAGAGATACACAGAAAAAAATACAGAAAAATATAAAAAATTTTCATAATAATGCTCTGGCGATGCTATAATTCCCAACCAGTTATAGTTTTTTGGACTCGACTTAAATAAAATATTCTCTATTCATAATAATGTTTAGAAATACTCATTTAAGACGTGAAATTTTTCATGATCTTTTTAAACTTCAAGTCCTAAACAATCCCAATTTTTTTCCTCTGCATTAGGAAAGAGACAGAAAAACGGAAAACGAAAGAGAAGGCAAGACCGTAGCCAGAAAGCGCAAATTAGCAAGTGGCAATAAAAATTCTGAGACAATCTCAGCCTGTTTTGGCCCTAAAAACCCGGCCACCAAGTCAACCAACTCATCAGTGGAGAAAGATAGAGAGATGCGGAGAAAGGCCAGAAGAGAGAGATGGAAATAGAGGGGTAGAGAGGGAGGGGGATAGAGATCAGTGAGGGAGAACCAAACCGGCAAGATTATCCACAGTGGAGCACAGGTATAAAAATATCATTTACAATTCTTGTTTTCGATATGTAAAATACAAAAAAAAAAATTACAGTTCTTAAAATAATAACACCCCTTTCCTTTTCCAATTAAATGCAAATTCCAGTCATAATTTTCAATCGCCATGTGATAAATTTTAAAATATTCCGTTAATAATAATCGAACTTCGGGTATCCAACACACACACGCCCACCGCTGGTGGTGGTAATAAAAATCAGAGAAAATATGCATACTATATAGTAAAAATGCGGAACACTTGGTGGGAATTCTACAACCCGTTCCACAGTGCGTTGGCTGCTGTGAGGCCGAACAGAGAGAGGCGGAGATCCAATTTCACCCGAAGCAACGGAGCTGCAGAGTTCAGTTACCGACCATCGCAACCATGGAGAAGCTGCTGCTGTCCCGGCTTCTGTTTCTGTTCCTGTTCCTGCTTCCCATCCAGGTGATCCACGGCCAAAGGAATCCCCAACTGGACGAACTGAGGCGACTGGGACTGGGAAATGTCGTCAATGTGCCGTTCTTCAGCGATGGTGAGGGTGGATCTCAGTGAGATTATAATGATAAATCAACGTTATAACGGAATTTTGTAAACTCTATTAAGAAAAACATTGGTGTAAAATGCCTTGAATTCAAGTGGTGTTAGTAAATTCCAAGTATTTATTTTATGTTAAACCTAACACTTTGTAATATTTGCTGTTTTCTAAATAATAGTTCGTATTTCAAAGAAAGTTAATGATGATTTTGAATATTTATGCAAATATTTGTATGATCTTTGCTGCACAAAAAATAATGTTTCTTATTTTTAAAGAAATTAAGTAATGATTTTGAATATTTACACAAATATTTTTTAATGATATTTGCGGTACAAAAAATAATATTTGTTATTCTTAAATAAATTTAATAATGATTTTGAATATTTACAGAAATATATTTATAATATTAGCTTAACAAAAAATAATGTTTCGTTATTTTAAAAAAATTTTGTGATGATTTTAAATATTAATATAAATATTTTTATGATATTTGCTATATTAAGACATAAAATTTATTATTTCAAAAAAATTTTATGATTTTAATATAAATAAATAATATAATAAACATATAAATATATATTAATATAATAAATTATATAAATAATATATATTTTTATATTTATTTATATATATTATATATTATATTATATTTTTCTAACCCACTAATAATGATCTTGCTGTATTTTTAGTACCCCAAAAGAACTACGACTTCATAGTGGTTGGCTCTGGAGCCGCTGGCTGCACACTGGCCGCCCGTCTCTCGGAGAATCCCAACTGGAGCGTGTTCCTCATCGAGGCGGGCGGCGTGGAGAACCTCATCCACCAGGTGCCCCTGCTGGCGGCCCACCTGCAGTCGACGGCCTCCAACTGGGGCTACCACTCGCAGCCCCAAAAGCACGCGTGTCGCGGGATGCCCGACCACAAGTGCGCCTTGCCAAGGGGAAAGGTCCTGGGCGGCACCAGTTCCATCAACTACATGATCTACAATCGCGGCAATCGGCGGGACTTTGATGACTGGGCGGCCGCCGGCAATCCCGGCTGGAGTTACGACGAAGTGCTGCCCTACTTCCTGCGCAGCGAGCACGCCCAACTGCAGGGTCTGGAGCACTCGCCGTATCACAATCACAGTGGGCCGCTGAGCGTGGAGGATGTGCGTCATCGGACGCGACTGGCCCACGCCTACATACGGGCCGCCCAGGAGGCGGGTCATCCGCGCACCGACTACAATGGCGAGTCCCAGCTGGGCGTCTCCTATGTCCAGGCCACCACGCAAAAGGGGCGGCGGCAGAGCGCCTTTCGGGCGTACATCGAACCCATAAGATCGCGACGTCGTAATCTTCACATACTCACGCTGGCCCGCGTCACCCGCATCCTCATCGATGCGGCCACCAAGTCAGCCTACGGCGTGGAGTTCATCCATCAGGGGAGGAGCTTCAAGGTGCGAGCTCGCAAGGAGGTGATCCTGTCGGCGGGCGCCTTCAACTCACCGCAACTGCTGATGCTGTCGGGGATCGGACCGGAGGATAACCTCAAGGCCATCGGAGTGCCGCTGATTCAGCCGCTCCCGGTGGGCAAGCGGATGTACGATCACATGTGCCACTTTGGACCCACCTTTGTGACCAACACCACGGGGCAGACGCTCTTCGCCGCACGTCTGGGGCCACCAGTGGTCAAGGAGTTCCTGCTGGGACGCGCCGATACCTTCTTGTCCAGCATTGGTGGCGTGGAGACGCTCACCTTCATCAAGGTGCCCACGGCTCAGAGTCCCGCCACTCAACCGGATGTGGAGCTCATCCAGGTGGCCGGCAGTCTGGCCAGCGATGATGGCACCGCTCTGGCCAAGGGAGCCAACTTTAAGCCCGAGATCTACGAGAAGATGTACAAGGATCTGACGCTGCGACAGCAGGATCACTTCAGCTTCCTCATCATGCACTTCAATCCCGCCTCCGTGGGTCGCCTGTGGCTGCACAATCGCAATCCGCTCGAGTGGCCACGCATCGATCCCAAGTACTTCTCGGCGCCGGCGGATGTGGAGAGCCTGCTGGAGGGGATTAAGGAGGCGCTCAGGATCTCCAGAATGCCGGCCATGCAGGCCATTGGCACCAGGCTGCTCGACAAACCGGTGCCGGGATGCGAGGGCCACGAGTTCGCCTCCGATGACTACTGGCGGTGCTCGATACGAACGCTGTCCTATACGCTGCACCACCAGGTGGCCACCTGTCGCATGGGACCCGAGAGTGATCCCACCACCGTGGTGAACCACCAGCTGAAGGTGCACGGGATGCGGCGACTGCGGGTGGTGGACACCAGTGTCATCCCGGTGCCACCCACCGCCCACACGAATGCGGCGGCCTTTATGATCGGCGAGAAGGCGGCGGACATGATTCGATCCGAGTGGAGTTGATTGGTTTGAGTAAAGATCACTTTCGGAGACAACGGCGATTTATGCAAAGGGGTTAATAAAATGCGAGAGGAAAGTTGAAAGAAAGCAAGCAAACGGGTACACTCATCGAAATATGCTGAGAGGTCTTCAAAGCATTCCCATTTTTTTTCTGTTCATATTCTAAATGATCTAATTTCTAAGTTGTTTGTGGGACTTCAGAGGGCATCAACCTATAATCAAAATTAAAATTAATTTCATTCTTTTTTTAGAGTATAATCCAATTTTAAATTCATTTCATTCCAATTTTTTAGAGTATAATCAAATTTAAAATTCATTTCATTCCTATTTTTTAATAAATAATAGCTAATATCATTCAAAGTGGCCTTTTTTTCTAACTGTAGAATAAATAAAAAAAAAATTGGAAACATTTTTTGGGTTTACGGGGAAAAAATTACTTAAAAAAAAATACATTTAAAAAAAATAAGCAAAAAAAATAATCTTCCTATATCACTATAGGACTTTTTAACATATTTTATCATTTGTAAGACTTTTATGTTAAGGATCCCCAAAATCCTTCATTTCCAAAAAATTGGAAACATTTAATGGGTTTACGGGAAAACATCACTTAAAGAAAACACTTTTTATAAAAAAAAAAATCTTCTTTTATCACTATAATAATTTTAATATACTTTATCATTTTTAAGACTTTTATGTTAAGGATCTCCAAAATTCTTCGAGTGTACCCCCAAACAGGGTCTTTCTATTTTACTATAATAATTTCAATATATCTGATCATTTTCAAAACTTTTATGTTAAGGATCCCCAAAAATTCTTCGAGTGTATCCCCAAACCGGGTCTTGAGAACACTTCGGGTCATTCTAATTTGGTCCACGTCATGACCTAGCTTAATAACTTCTCACCGATCCGTTCCGATTTCGAACCAAACCGATCCGAATTTAAAGCAGAGCCAACGAGGCATCACAAACGGGTTTACGCACAACATCAAGTTCAATGCCTCGGCAAAATAAAAATAAATAGAGCCCCGCCTCATCGATGATGTATATATCATATTATCATATTATAATATTATATTACCCACATTACCCATATAAATGTGAAATGCACTTAGGGGCCCAACGCAGGGAGAGCACGCGCCAAAGTTAAACGAACCCGCAAATTGCGTCCGACACTTAAAAAGTGAGAATCTTGTCATTCTCCCTTCACATTTGGCCAAGTCAGGATAAAAGTGCTACCATTTATTGGATACCCTGTAGTTTTCAAAGAGTTTTCATAAATTTAAGACAAAAAATTTAAGATTTTTGTATTTTTAAAGAATTTTTTTCTCAGAATTTGAATTTTTTGAGAACAGTTTACTCTTATTTAAAGAACGCTAGAATTATAAGGTTAAGAATAGTTTTTTAATACAACAATTTAAGACAAAAAATTCAAGATTTTTGTATTTTTCAAGTATTTTTTTCTCAAAATTTGAATTTTTTGAGAACAGTTTATTCTTAATTTAAGATCGCTAGAATTAGAATGCTTCGAATAGTTTTTTCTATATTTAAGACAAAAAATTCAAGATTTTTGTATTTGTAAAGTAATTTTTTCTTAGAATTTGAATTTTTTGAGAACAATTTATTCTTAATTAAAGATCGATAGAATTAGAAAGTATTGAGCATTATTTTCTATATCATACGATTTCTATTTATAACTATCTCTGATTTTTAAACAGTAAATAGAGATTTTAATATTATAATTTTAATATTTTCCAATGACATTGCTTCCTCTTTTCTCTGTGTGCACTTTTGGAAGAACCATCTCATCCGAAACTGTATCATTCGAACTTTATCTTAATGATTTCAGCAGCACCTCTCTTTTGTTTTGATGTTTCCAGCTAAACTCTGCAATTTTCACTATTTTCTGTTTGTTTACTGCTAATTGGTGCTAATATCATTTAAATTTGTCTTAAGTTCTTCAACCGGTTTTTGGCCAACTTTGCTTTGCTTTTAATAGTCTACTATTTCTGTTCGCCTTGCTATTTGGTTTATGTGCTTGGTCTGTGGTGTTATTCTTATCTTGTGTGTGTTTGCCTTTGGCTTCGTTTTGTTTAATGCTCAATTTCATTCCTTGTTTGGAATCTATTTCTCACTTCATTTGGTCTTCATTTTATGATTTTCCTTGACGGTTTATTTTGGCAAGTTAGTCTTAATTTGGTCCATTAGTTTATTTCTTCCTGGAGTTCAGAGCTGGGTTCGTTTTTCATCATAAAACTATTTTATTGGGTATGCTACATTGCGGGTTCTATGGAGAATTTTATTATACTTTTGATGGGATGATTTTATGAAACTTTTCAAAACTTAAATTTTTTTAAATGTTGGGATTTTTAGGTTTTTTAAATACTCTTACTTAAAAAAATATTTATATTTCCAAGTTTATCTTCATTCCTACTATGTATTTTTACTATTTTTCCCAGTTTAATCAGGGAAATATTCTATTATTTACTTCTATTAATATTTTATTATACACTCCATCTAAAAATGTTTTTTGTTTGTCGACTGAAAAGCTCTTTTTAGCCGCTCTCACATCAACGAATCCCCAACTCCCTTTGGCCAATTGCAGGGTATGCGGTTTATATGGCTAACGGGGTGGGTGGGGCATCATTTGGCGGCGGTGGCGCTGGATTAACAGCCACTGAGAGACACAACAACAACAACGAGAACCACAAAGGCAACCCACTGACGTGTTGTATTTTTTTGTCGCATTATGGCACCTGAGTCACTCATTGTCAGTCCAATCCAGTCCAGGAGCCATGGCTTAAAAGCAACTCCCCCCAGACGATGGCAGCTCATTTGCCCACCGTCATTGCCAAATGCAGTCCACACAGATCTCACACCTGCTCCCGTGGCTCCTGTTGCTCCTTTTCGTGGGCCAATCTCGTGGGGATGTCAACCGACTTCTGCTGGATCAGCTCAACCAGGTGGGATTGGTAAATCTGCTGGAGCAGGCGACGCGACCCAATGGTAAGTACAGTACCAGCACTATAAATTTAATAAAATAGAGCAATTTTGTTCTTCCAACTCTAAAAAAGAACAATTTTACCTAGAAGGGTTTTATTTAGGAAAAACGGTTCTCACTTTAAGAACAAGTGTTCTCAATTCAAAAAGAAATCTCTCCAATTAAAGAAGAAATCTTCCCTATTAAAGAACAAATGTTCTCAATTCAAGAAAAAATGTTCTCAATATAAGAACAAATGTTCTCAATTTAAAAAAAAAATATTGCCAATTAAAGAACAAATATTCTGAATTCAAGGACAAATATTCTCAATTCAAGGACAAATGTTCTCAATTCAAGGATAAATGTTCTCAGTTTCAGAACAACTGTTCTTAATTCAAGAACAAATATTTAATACTAGTTAGGAGTTACTTAAGTAGCCAGTTAAGGATGAGAAATCTGTTGGAGAATAAATAAATAAATATTCTCAATTCAAGAAAAAATGTTCTCAATTCAAGAACAAATATTCTGAATTCAAGGACAAATGTTTTCAATTCAAGGATAAATGTTCTCAGTTCCAGAACAAATGTTCTTAATTCAAGAACAAATATTTAGTACCATTTTGTATTGGCGAATAAATAAATAAATATTCTCAATTCAAGAGAAAATGTTCTTAATTCAAGAACAAATGTGCTTGATTATTTCTGTGATTTCAATCTTTTATTCTTTTTCAGTTCCCCAGGATCTCGCCAACTATGACTTCATTGTGGTCGGAGCCGGAGCAGCTGGTAGCTCCTTGGCCGCCCGTCTCTCGGAGAATCCCCAGTGGACGGTGGCCCTCATCGAGGCGGGCGGCGTGGAGAACATCGCCCATCTGACGCCGGTGCTGGCTGGCTATCTGCAGCAGACAGCCTCGATTTGGGGCTACAAGTCGGTGCCGCAGAAGCTCTCCTGCCACGGCATGCACAACAACGAGTGCGCTTTGCCAAGGGGAAAGGTTCTGGGCGGCACCAGTTCCATCAACTACATGATCTATAATCGCGGCAATCGGCGGGACTTTGATGGCTGGGCAGCCGCCGGTAATCCTGGCTGGAGTTACGACGAAGTGCTGCCCTATTTCCTGCGCTCCGAGAATGCCCAGCTGCAGGGTCTGGAGCACTCGCCGTATCACAATCACAGTGGACCGCTGAGTGTGGAGTATGTGCGCTTTCGATCGCAGCTCGTGGATGCCTTCGTGGAGGCCTCCGTGGAGTCGGGACTACCCCGCACCGACTACAATGGCGAGTCGCAGTACGGGGTTTCCTATGTGCAGGCCACCACCCTGAATGGGCGGAGGCACTCGGCGTATTCCGCGTACCTAAAACCGGTGAGGGATCTGCGCTCCAACCTGCACATCTTCACCTTTGCAAGAGTTACCCGCTTGCTGATCGATGAGGCTTCGAAATCCGCTTATGGCATCGAGTTTCACTACAAAAACAGGGGCTATACGTTTAAGGCGCGCAAGGAGGTAATCGTATCGGCGGGCGCCTTCAACTCCCCACAACTGCTGATGCTGTCGGGGATCGGGCCGGAGGATAACCTCAAGGCCATCGGAGTGCCGCTAATTCAGCCGCTCCCGGTGGGCAAGCGGATGTACGATCACATGTGCCACTTTGGACCCACCTTTGTGACGAATACGACGGGCCAAACGACCTTCACATCGCGGGTCACGCCCACCGAGGTGCTGTCCTACCTGCTGGCCGGAAATCCGGCCACCCGACTGAGCTCCATCGGCGGCGTGGAGGCCTTGGCCTTCCTCAAGACACAGCGATCGGAGCTGCCGAGGGATTGGCCAGATATCGAGTTGATCATGGTCACCGGCAGCTTGGCCAGTGACGAGGGCACCGGCCTCAAGTTGGGCGCCAATTTCAGGGACGAAATCTACGACAGGATGTACCGGGAACTGGCGCAGGCGCAGCAGGATCACTTCACGCTACTGGTCATGCAGTTCCATCCCAAGTCGGTGGGTCGCCTGTGGTTGAGGGATCGCAATCCGTTGAGCTGGCCCAAGATCGACCCAAAGTACTTTGTGGCCGAGGAGGATGTGGAGTACCTGCTGGATGGCATCAAGGCGAGTCTAAGGATCATCCAGATGCCGGCCATGCAGAGGATTGGGGCGAGGCTGCTGAGGAGAGTGGTGCCGGGATGCGAGGGTCACGAGTTCGCCTCCGATGACTACTGGCGGTGCTCGATACGAACGCTGTCCTACACGCTGCACCACCAGGTGGCCACCTGTCGCATGGGACCCGAGAGTGATCCCAGCACCGTGGTGAACCACCAGCTGAAGGTGCACGGGATGCGGCGACTGCGGGTGGTGGACACCAGTGTCATCCCGGTGCCACCCACCGCCCACACGAATGCGGCGGCCTTTATGATCGGCGAGAAGGCGGCGGACATGATACGATCCGAATGGAGTTAAGTTCAGAAAGTATTCATACATTCACCAAGAAGAAACCGTTCTCAACGTCCTTGATTTCGGTATTACTAAAATCAAGAAGAAGTGCTCTTGGTTTGATAAGAATTTTTGGCAAATAAGTTCTTCTCACTTTCAAGAAGGTAATTCTCGAATTCATGCATAAGCGTTCTTGCTTTCAAGAGTAAAGCGCTCTTATTTTCCAATTAGTATTACTAAAATTATGAAGAAGTGCTCTTGGTTTGAGAAGACTTTTTTGAAAATAAGTTTTCTCAATTTTAGTAAAAGTGTGCTCTCTTTCAAGAAGAGTAATTCTCGAGCGTTCTCGTTTTCAAGAGTAAGCGCTCTCGTTTTCCAGTTAGTATTACTAAAATCATGAAGAAGTTCTTTTGGTTTGAGAAGACTTTTCTGCATATAAGTTCTCTCAATTTCAGTAAGTGTTCTCACTTTCAAGAAGAGTAACTCTCGAATTCTAGCATTAGCGTTCTCGTTTTCAAGAGTAAGCGCTCTTGTTTTCCAATTAGTATTACTAAAATCAAGAAGTGCTTTTGATTTGAGAAGACTTTTCCGCCTATAAGTTCCCCCAATTTCAGTAAGTGTTCTCTCTTTCAAGAAGAGTAATCCCCAGATTCAAGCGCTCTCGTTTTCTCAGTGAGTCGAAAGATCAAGCAAAAACGCCATTAAGAATCCATTAACGAATTCTAAGTTAACTTTTTTTTTTAATAAAATAGCTGACCTGTTAAGTTATCTATATAAGGTTCAGGAATAATACCAAAATACCAAAATATACTATCTATATTAATTTGAAAATATTCCACTCTTCGTGCTCTTCAACCATTATGTTTAATATGCGTGCTCGAAAGCATTATGCCTCCCCCAAGCAAAAAAAAGCCCATTAAAGGATTATCGATAGCCCCGGATAAATGTATTATTTCATTATATCGTTTGCAAAAAGCCGGAAAAAGTGAAGAGCAAACTCTTCCATTAGTCGGCAGTTATTGTTTGACTTGGCAAGTTAATTAAATAGAATTACCTTAACGAGTTGAGCGAGTTGCATTCAGATTTTTGGGGTTGGCCAAGGCTGCGGTGGGGTTGGGTTGGGTTGGGGTTCTTCGAGGGGGTTGGGGAGCCCCTAGGGGTTGGCCAGAGTGCATTAACCCATGCCATGGGGGTTGAAAACTTTTGGCTAGGCACACACAGTAGGCAAAATGGCAACATAAAACATGAAAACACAAAACATCAGGGGGTGGTTTCCCATTCGACGGGATGCTGGGGATGGTGGGTGGTTGCATACAAGTGGTTATCACTGTCCTAGGCTTCCGCGTCCCCTGTTGTTTTTGTTGCTGTGTGTGTGAAAAATTCAATATGCATCAGGGAGTTTTCTGTGCCGCCAGAGAGGAAGACTTCCGGGCCCAGGGCTACACAATGGATGCCAAAGGTTGCACGCGAAGAAACAGTCTAATAACATATTTATATCATATATTTCTATATGAAATTCCATTTCTGAAGAAAACTGAACCCAATAATACCATCTAATGGGTATTAGTTTGCTTATAGAAGGGTTTCAACATTAAAAACAGTCGAATAACAACAATATCACATATTACGATATGAAATTCGATTTCTGAAGATAAATAGAGTAAGTAATACTAGCTAATGGGTATTAGTTTGCTTAATGAAGGGGTTCAGAAAGATAAGATATCGTTTAAGAAGGTATAAAGCATGATAAAAAACCTTTTCAATTGACTCACTACTGTGTAGACTTAATACTTAAGGTTAAAAATATTATTGTATACAACATTTTTAAGTGCAAGTACCCGATAAATAAATAATTCAAACTGCAGGCCGTAAATTACATTCAAATATATAATGCAAAGAGGCCTGAAATTTATTAGGCAGGTAACACAACTTTTTCGCTGCATGAAAATGCCAAAAGTGAGCCTAAATTACTTAAACTTTTAATTTGTTTTTAAAATATATAAGTATACATATATATTTAAAAACAGGTTGTTTCTAATTTAAGGTGGAAAGTATAAAACAAAAATCGCTAGAAATTTGAAATCTCTTATAAAGCTGACTAAAAGTATGCAAGGAATTTTATTCGGAAAAATATATTAATTATTTTAATTTTTTTGTAAAATACATACTCGAATTTTAAAGCATGTTGTTTCTAATTTTTGGCGGAATATATCTGTATACAGTTAATTTTTTTAAACGAAAATCGCTAGAAATTTGAAAACCCTTAAAAGCTGTCTAAAAGTATGCAGTGAAATTTTATCGGAATATCAGACTTAATAAAAATTGTAGCATACTTTTAGGCACTCTTAAAAGTGATTTTCTGTGCATTCCGACTATTTTTATTTTTTTTCCAGTGCTGTCATTATCCTGAATGCCCCGCAATCATAGATCAAAGCGAAGTCGAATGTCACTCGCAACGGAGTAAGTGTAAATACGCAACCCTGGCTGAATTCGCAATGTCCTGTCAACATGCGGTTTCCTAATTGCAGCATTTCAAAATCAGTCAACAGGCGTTTGACGCAACAGTGATGGCGAAAAGGGTTAAGCAGTGGGTGGTTGGGTTGCTTTGGTCGTTGGGTTTTGGGTGTTGGGGTTTCGCTGGGTTTCGAAGGGTTCGCCCGACTCACCTGAAACAATTAACGCCTCATTGGGACCCGTCGTGTGTATGTTGCCCATCGTTGCGCTTCCTCGTCGTCTACTTGTTGGTCTTTATTTATATATTTATTTGCGTAGTATTACTCCTTTGCCGAAAGCTCCGCTGAAAAGTTCTGCCGCAAAAGCAAACAAAAGAGCACAAACGAATGTATAATTAGCACACGGTGGGAAAAACAATGTACTAATATCCTAAATTATTGATTAGAAAAAAAAATTTTTTTTTATTTTTTTTACTTTTTGGGACAAAAATCCTTAAAATTGTGCTCAATTTGATATGAAAATAGGAACATTAGATTACATTTAAAATATAGTTATCTTTAATTATACAATTTTTTTTTATTACAAAAATTTTTTTTAATCAAAATTGTAAATTTTTATAGAAATATAATATTTAGTTAGTTTTTGTCCGTAAATAGAACGTGAGAAAAACAATGTAATAAAATCCTAAAATATTTATCCCTTTTTGTTGAAATTCCATTTTAAATAATGTTTTTTTCTTCATTTTTTTTTTTAATTTTTTAAATTTTTTTTAATTTTAGCACTGAAATTTTTTTCCTATATGAAAATAGGAACAATAAATTACAAGAAAAAAAAATTCTATTTAATCATAAAAATTGGGTTTACAAAAAAAAATTTTCTTTTTCATAATTGTAAATTTTTTTTATAACTATTCTATTCAGATCATTTTTCTCTGTGTGTAAATAGAACATAAAAATGTCAGAAGCTTTTGATGGGGCTGTGGTTCTCATATTTATATCGCCGCCCGCGAGTATGTTACAAATTTTAATTTTTAGATTAGCATCGAACACGCGCGCCTCTATTGTTTTTATTTATTTTTGGGTTCTCTTTTTTTGTTGTTTGTTGTTGTTCTTGTCTTGTTTTATATCGTTTTTATTAAAAGCTTTTTATTCTGTCTCTAGGGAACCGCAACAACAATTAGCATCGGGGGAACAAGTTGTTCAGCATATAATTCTAGGTACATATACCTTGTACATATACGGTCTATAGAGTATTTGAACGATTAAATTGGAATGTGGGGGCTTGAATTATGGACACTTGAGGAGTTAAGAGCGCAAAGAAAAGCAACAAAAACAACGCCACTTGACAATTGTAAACTGTGTTGGTGATTTTTATGATTTTACTATTCTGCTGGGGGGAACTTTTTCTATCGCTGCGCGAATAAAACAGAAATAAATTGCGAAAAAATAGAACAAGGGTGCTGGGGGAGAGGGTGGCGGGGGTTGGAGCGGCATGACGTAAGCAGCCATGTGTGCGTGTGCGAAAGAGAGAGAGCGAGACATTGGGCGCGTCTTATCAATGAGCTCATCATTGTTTCACTGAGAGAAATGCGGGCTTATAGACCGAATTCTAATCTAAGTAGGAACCGAGAAAACAAAAACAAAGCGTATCAAAGAAAGTGTAACAACAAAAATAACCCGCACACACACACACACACACACATGCATACACACTGGAAATTAACCCTCAGTTGCACAGTTTCCACAGAATTCTGATTGGGGTGGCTTATTGCTGATTGGAGTTTCTAGGTAAACAAAGTTTTGTTATTGCCGCCTTTGTTGTTGCTGTACCCCCTGTTTTTTTGTTAGTAATACATTTTAAAGCTGAATCTGTGAGTAGTACACGACAACCGGCTATTCAGCCACACATCACTTATTATTCATCACTTGAACCGGAGCCGGCCAGCACATTTTCTTTTATCAAGCATCCCACAGTTGTTTCCCGTTCTCAATTCTCGGTGCTCCTCTTTGAATCACATTCGCAATCGCTTCACTCACAGCACAGTAACAAAAATATGCAAAAAATGTATCGAGTTCAATTGATGGGGTTTGGGCAATTAATTGCTTCTTGAATTTAAACTGAAACGCATTTAATTCCGAAATTACCGTTCAGTGCGAGACGAGAGCAGCCTTAGAGCTGGAAAACAAGCTATGCGATGATTCCTTCCACGGAGGATTGCGATTGCCGTGCTGACCAAACCTATCGACTAATATCGATACGTGGAAGTGATATCGATGTTTTAATTTTTACTTGTTACATGAATGCCCTTAATGGTAAAATTTACAACTATAAAAAAAACACTGGCAAAAATATGATGTATTCTTACGAACTTTTATAAGAAAAATACACATACCCATTTGCATCAAAATACATTTAATACGAATTCAAGGCTAAGTTAGGGGATTCTTTAAACTTTTAAGTTCCTGAATAAAAATAAATATTTTTTTAGAATTTTTGTTTTTAAAGGTATGGGAATTTTGTGGCAATTTAGCACTATAGGTACGGATTATTTACTTTAAAGTCTAATTGGAAATTACAATTGTAGAACTTCTAACCTAGCTAAAAGTCTTAGACAGCAAATTACAATAAATATAAAGTAACATTTTTCAAGTTCCGGGAAACTCTTCAAAAAATAACAGATGTTTGATTATTCGTCCCCTCAAATGGCCGAAACTTTTTGTTACATTTTTTTTTAAATTTCGAATTTTAATATGAAAATATTATCAAGAAAAACATAAACGGTTCTTTTTGTTTTATAAATCAATAAATTTTGCATTTCTAAGTTGCTTTTATTTTTTTAAATCTAAAAATGTTTATAAAAAATTAAAAAGGGACCCCCATACGGTACATTTGGTATTCGATAAATATTCAAATAAATATACCGTATAAAAATACTAAATGAGTACCCCCCTTCCAGTAATCGTAATCGATATATTCCCCAAGTCTGGATGTAAGCAAAAAGAGAGAAGAAAGAAAGAAAAAATAAATAAAACCATGTCTCGGGGCGGGGAACTGGTCTTTAAAACGAAGAAAACATCGGAGAAGATATCGGAGAACATACACATCTTCGCCAACGATCCGTCGCTGGCCTTTTTCCGGGTCCAAGAGCACGTTCGCAAGGTCTCCCCAGCGATTTTCGAGAAGCGCGATGAGGTCTTCCAGCTGCAGAACAACCTACAGGGGCATTGCTACGATATGGAGTATGGAATTCAGTGAGTTCTTATAATAATAAATCCCTTATATCACCATTAATATCCTAATTTCCAACCACAGAGCCCTGCGAACGATTGAAAAATCAGAGAGCATATTCGACAACATCCAGGAAATGATCAAGGCTTCGATTTTCCTAAAGCAACAGCTGAAATACGAGGAAAACCGGAAAAAGATCAAGAAGGAGAGCACCAAATCTTCGGTTTACAAGCGGTTCTCCGCCCATCTGGCACTGGATCTGCCGGATTTACCCGATTTTGGTGGCGTTATGCGCGAAACGAGCCAGCGAATGGAGAATATGATAGGTCCTGGCACGGGAACAGGACGAACGGAGGCCCAGGCCACGCAGACCAGCAATCCGGGGGAGCTCCAGAGATCCTACACCACACTCCACTAGTTATAGCCCTAGGTTTTAGTTTTTTGTATTCGTAGTTATGTGTGTGATTATTGCTAAATAAATTATGTATTTTAATTATAACAATGAATGAACGTTTAATATATATTTCACATTATTAATAATTTATTAAATTGTTTTTTTTTGGATTTTATGTATACCACAAAATTTTTACTAGCACAAAATAAATTCTAGCTATTATTAAAAATATTATAAATAAAAATTATGACTAATATTCGTAATAAATTAATAGTTTTAAATTAATAAAAGTGATATACATTTTTTAAAACACTTTCATAGATAGTAACTTATTCATTTATTTTATAGGATTTGATATTATTTATTATTATACATTTTTATTATTTTATATTTCTATTTATAACAAAAAAATACATCCGATTTCAAATGATGTATTAATAATAATTATTTTAAGCCTTAATTCACATATTATCCACTGCGAATAACGTCTTTTAAATTTTCGAGAATTTCCTGAATATTATTTATATTACCTTATATTTATATTTATAACAAAAAAAAGCTCAAATTTCGAGTGATATAATAATAATAATTATTTTAAGACTTAAAAGACTTACGCACTGCAAACAACGTCTTTAATATTTTCGAGAATTTCCTTAATATTTTCAAACTGAATCCCATTCGATAAGACACTCGACTGGCGATACCACAGCCAGCCTATCGATACATTTCAGCTGACACTTGAACATCACATCAGCCCTTGTTGTTATTAGATAATATTATTAATTTTACCATTTTCCCGAGGAAGATGAACCGAATTTGCCAGAGTCTGTTGCGCCAGAGCAACTGGAATCCACGTGGCCTCGTCGCCGGAGCAAATGCCTCCGCCGGCATGCAGAGCATCTTCCAGAGTCGCCTCTTTGCGGCGGATGCGGCAACCGGCGCGGCGGTGGACAAGGCGACGCTGGACAAGCTGGTGCGCACCAACAAGGTGGTCGTCTTCATGAAGGGCAATCCACAGGCGCCGCGCTGCGGCTTCAGCAATGCGGTGGTGCAGATCATGCGGATGCACGGCGTCCAGTACGATGCCCACGATGTCCTGGCCAACGAGGCTCTGCGGCAGGGTGAGTCCAGGGATTCCTGTGCCACTTGCAGTCTCTACTATTACATATCCCTTACCTTTCACAGGAGTCAAGGACTACACCGACTGGCCGACCATTCCGCAGGTGTTCATCGATGGCGAGTTCGTCGGCGGCTGTGACATCCTGCTGCAGATGCACCAGAGCGGCGACCTCATCGAGGAGCTCAAGAAGGTGGGCATCGTGTCCGAGCTGCTCAAGGCGGAGCAGGCCAAGCAGGAGGACGAAAAGGCCAAGTGATGCGCCCCCCCAAAGAGCACCCAGAGATCAAACCCCAGACAACCTACATGTGTTAGCCACCCAGCGTTTTTATTATTAAATGTTTAACTCATAATGATAATGCCAAGTGTACAATTTGATTATCAGGATTCATGCTTTAGATGTTATAGATCAAGCTTTGTAAAGATTATATGACTTAAGTAGGCATTCCTCTATAGTTATCTATGTACGCTGCTCGTCGATTCGCTGCAGGATGTCCAGGATGCGGCTGCGTGCCTGCAGAGCATCGCCCACCTGCAGCAGTTGAAAGCACTGCTGGCGGTACTGCGGATTGGTCATGTTCACCAGGATCTCCATGAGGTTGTCGGCTATGGAGTGGCGCATGGTCTCCGCCGAGGGCATGGGTGGAGTTATGCGACTACGACGATGAACGATGGGTTCAGAGGGGGTTTTATCCAAGTTCCCATCTTGCCTTTTAGGCATTTCAGGTTTCTGCCTTAAATTACTATCCTTAGTTTGCATGGAAGGCTCTTTATTCTGATCCTGAACTCCACTTTGATGCTTTAGATTTTCAATTTCTTTTGGGAATTTATCCGGCGGTTTTATTGGAGAATGTTCCTCTACTTTCTGAGCATTATTGAGTTGCTTCAGATATTTTATATCACTTGAGATCTTAGGATCCTGTTTATAAGGCAGTTTTTCCTCTTGAACTTTTATTAAATTCTGAACTTCACTTGAAAACCCCAGATTTTGAACGTTACTTGATTTTTCCTCATGTTCAACATTATTAAATTGATCCTGAACTTCACTTAGCAGGTCCTGATCTTGAAATTTATATAGTAGTTGCTCAGCAGAAAGGTCCATTGTATCCTTAAAAAGTAATATTTTTCACATATGTATAATATTGATTGTTTACTTTATATATTTCTTTATTACCTTACAAATAAGTAAAAAATAATAATTTAAATTTGTTATAATAATAACTGAAAGAGTTTTTAAAGTATTTAATAAGCTCAACAAAAATCGGGAAGTAAACAGTTATTTATCGACACGTTAACCCTTATGTGATAACAGTATTTTTACTACTTTCATAATTTCATATTTAAATTTTTTAAATGTAACAGTAAAAAAATCTTTTTACAGAAAAATTGTATTGGTTTCAAATATTTTGTGATTTAAATTAAATTCTTTCATAAGATTTTATCATAAATAAAAATAGTTGAACAATTTAAAGTCAGTATTCAACCTACCCATGAAAAAAATTCTTTTTTAAAATAAAGTTATTTGTTTTGGACGACTTTATGTTGTGTTAAATACTAGCCCTAAATATGAAATGATTTTTATACTCTCTTTTTAAGTACCGTGCTGATATTAAAATAAAAAAAACTTATGATATGCTAATACTAAAATCTAAAAAGACTCTATGTATGCCCTCGCCTAATGCTTTTCGTCTGACTCATATCTTTTTTGAGTTATTATCTAACCCTATTCCGATTCCATCGTTATCTATGCTCAACATGTCACATATTATATCCAGTTCCAAATAGAAGACTACTTCTTATCATAGAAACCCCAGGGGACACAAAAATGAAACACAAACATTGTTTGATTTTACAATTTTGATTTATTTAAATATACATATCGATATATTCTCATATATTTAGTTACATACAATATAATACATATTGATTTAATTGGTGTTTTCTTACGCTTCGATTTAGCTGATTTGCGGGTTGAATTCGTTTCACATCAATTGCTTGTCGTTACGTTTCGCTTGTTATTATTTAGTCAGTGTTACTATCTGTTTCATTTATGCAGCGCTGCAGTTTAGTGGTAGTAAAGTAGTAAAACGAAATAAAAAAAAACTTATACCATAACTTGCTTATTAGTTAACAATAATCAAAGGTGTTAAAAGCGATATGCCATGTGTATGTGAAAGGGGACTTTTGAATGGTTTCTCTTTTTTTAGTTTTAGTTTTGTAATACTTTGAAAGTTCAGCGTTGTTAAAAAGTAAAGAAGTGGAACGAGTGTGTGTGTGTATCAGACAATGGAGGACTTGTCCAGGAAGGAGGAGGTCTCCATTAGGAGCTCGCTGCTGCTGCTCAGGATGTCGTACAGCTGATGCGGTGCCTCGCCGGCGATGGGATTGCCGAAGGGGAAGAACGACGATAGCGTCGATAGCTGCAAATTCCCGCTCATCGATGTCAGACCGTTGGTGGGCGTGGCCGCCTTCGTCTTCCTGCGTCGCTCCACGCCGTCCACGAACTCAGCCTCATCCTCCTTGTCCGCCTTTTCGTCCCTCTGCTGACTGGGCCGCGACTCGCCGGTGGACTCGTAGAAAGCCTCCGGCAAATCATCAAAGTTCTGGAACTCCAGGCAGCGCTGTATCTTCGCTATGTTGCTCAGCAGCAGGCGATGGAAGAGATCCACCTGCGGCTGGCCGCCACCGCGAATGTCCAGGATGGGCAGCCAGCGGTAGTAGCACTGATCCCAGACCTGCAGATCGAAGATGCGGTGCGCCGGCTGCAGGAAACGATCCTGCGGCACTGAGCAAGCCGTTGCGAATAGCTGCGGATTGATGGTGTTGCGCGAGGGCGTGGATGCACTGGCGCCCGCCGTCCTATTGCCCACCGCCAGAGATCTACGATGAGCGGCCGCCGCCGCCTGGGCGCCCAGATCTCCACGTTGGCGCTGGTACAGCGGATTGCTGAAGAACATCTTGTCCTTGTCGGAGAACTGCTCGCCCCAATCCCAAACGGGCCGGAGCACCAGCTGCGAGTCGCGCACCGCCTTCAGCCGTTGCGCCTGCGTGTCAAACTGGAAGGTATCGAAGATGGGCATGAAGCACGAGTCCCACAGCGTCGTCAGGTACGTCTGCGTGAACTCGAACTCGTCGGGGAACTGCTGCAGCAGCTGCCACACGCAGTCGAGGAAGAGCAGGAACACGGGGCTCTGTTCGCTGTCCAGCAGCTCGGCATTGCCGCCAGACGGCTGGGCGGCATAGACATGGCCCAGACGCCGCTGAAATGGATGCTCCAGGGCCACCCACTCCTTCTGCACCAGCGACTGAAAGCCATCCGTGGTCCGGAAGTGCGGATCGAGCAGCAGCTGCGCCAGACTGCTGATCACACAGCACAGATCCCGTCCGTTCGACTCCTGGAGGACACAGGTGACGCCGCTGCGCAGCGTGGCAGCCGCTTCACTAGCATAGCGTAGGCACAACGACACATAGAACAGCCAGTTCGTTTTTTCGAGTAATCCCAGGTACTTGTCATCTTGCAGCATGAACTTCTCCGGCGTTTCGGGCGTGCACAGCCGTCTCAGCTTCTGGTAGGCACGCAGCACATCCTGAATGCTTGGCAGTCGATCCGTTAGCTGCAGCAGCTTCAGCTGCCGCCCCGCATCACACTTGCGCACCAGCTCCAGCATTACATTCTCCGATTTGGTGTCCTGCTGTGCCGCCGGCTGCAACTCGGCCAATCGCACCAGCGCCGCGCTACTCCCGTAGCTGTACACCCAGAAGGCCGCTCGTGAATCGCAGAAGGCGCGCGACAAGTCCAGGAAACGATCCACGCCGCAGCTCTTGGGTATGACGAAATGCGGCGGCACCGTGTACTTGCCCGCCTGCAGGGGATTCTGCAGCAACTGCACGCTCGCGCTGCTCACCACCTGCCACTCGGTGGCGCCGCAGCGTATCAGCTCCCTGGCCCAATCGTTCTTCGTGGCATACATGCTCGTCCCCGAGGCGCCCAGCGTCGAGTAGTAGGGCTCCCGGTGCGCATACGCAAAGCTCAGATCGTGTCGCATCGGATAGGCGAAGCGGACGAGCGCGGAGGCAATCAGTTTGCCCTGATCACTGGCCCCAAACATCTTCGAGTCCTGCTGCTGGAAGGCGAACTTGAGCAGGCGAAAGTTCTTGCACACAATGTGCAGGGCGGCGATCCTGCCGCTGATGTTGTTGTGCTGCTTGAAGGGCTCCAGCTTCTTGCGCCGACTGATCCCATGCTGGCTGGCCATGCCGCGCGCCGCCTGCAGCGCACTGGCCGCCCGGCCCAGTTCGGCGATCGTGTAGATATGATCGATGTTGTTCAGCGTGATCTCATTTCGGCCCACATAGGCGTTCTCCTGGTAGAGATCGACCAGTGGAGCAGCAGCAACGGCGACGGTGGCAGGATTACGCTTGGAGTGCAGCGGCACAAAGGCCAGCTTGAAGTTGGTGACGCTCAGCAGGCCAAAGGTGGCCTCCTTGTGGCTATCACCTGGATTGCTGGCGGAGGAGGAGGAGGAGGCGGAGGAAGTGCCACTCCCACTGCTGTCCATGGGATCGATCGGGGAGTACATGTAGGCCGGGGCCGAGGCCACTATCTGCTCGCCCTGCAGCAGGCGCGGCTTGGCCAGGTGAACGTCGCGCAGATCGCTGGGCAGGCACCATTCGTTTGTGTCCGCGGTGGCGCGCAGATCGCCCGGCAGCGGTGCCACATAGCTGGTGAAGGTGTTGCGCTTGTGGTGGTCAGCACTTCCGGCGGAACTGGCTCCTCCCAGGCCGCCGCCAATGCCTCCGATTCCCCCGCCGCCGCCCGTGGCCATCTCCTCGTGACCGCTGCTGTGCGCCGCTGGAATATTCAATTATTCGCTACTTCCTGTCTGGGCGCTAGTACCGTTATGTGCTGTGCGTGTCTGTGTGTGTGTCCAAAACAAAAACAAATGGGCGAAAGAGGGGGAAAAAGAGGAGGAGGAGGAGGAGACGGTTAAATTAACACAGTGGCAGTGGAATTATGCGAGTGAGGGAAAACAAAATTAGAATTATCGTCTTTTTTTTACGGGTGATAAGTTTATCAGTGGAACTCACCGTTCGGATTACTACCTATGTGTGCGTGTGTGTGCGGGGCAGCGATCGGATCGCCGTTGTTGCTGCTGTTGTTGTTGCCTTGCACGCAGGGTCAAGCGTTGCTCTGGGGGTCATGCGCTGGGGTCATCCAACTGCACCATCTGGCATCTGCACACTCGCGGGCCGCCTCGGTCGCAATGTGCATTTATTTATTTATTTTTATTTTCACTGGTGGCCACAATTCATACGACACCACTAACACGCACGCACACACACACACACACGCACGCATGACTCTCGGTGCAATGGGCAGAGTGGCCAGATCGTGTAATACTACCTTTTTGGTATTAATTTGGTATTTTTAATAGCGATGACACATCGGATAGAGACGGCGATAGATTATTTTTAGAGGATCATAATAAAAAAAGGGGAAAATGTTTGGAAAAACATCAACCGAAAATAAAAGTTATTTGGAAATATATATTTATATTGCTTTCCCATTTGTTTGATCCTATGTACTATTTTACAATTTTTTTGTTTTCCATACTTACTTATTTAAGAGGCCCTGATTTATAACTCTTAAATACCCTAGAGCCCCAAGATATTACTGTAATAGGAAATAGTTTACAGCTTCCAAAATTGGTAAACTAAATTTTTAAATATATTTTTGTTTAACTATCGATAACACTCCCATACGCCGGCAAACAGCTGTTTGAGCTTACGTGTTATCGATTAACGAGAAGACTGATATCGATACAGCACGCCCCTTGGTTTCTAATTATTATTATTAATTTTTTAATACAAGTGACGGGTCAGGAATATCTAGTCCCGGCCAAAACTAGAGGATTTTGACAGTAGAATTTTGAGGTGGATTTATTTTGTAGACTGGGGAGCAACCCTACTCCCCACCTGGCAACTCTGAACCCAATTGCTTGTCGAATCGGCAAATCCCGTCCAGTTTCCCCGGATTAATTGCAATCCCCCAAACGAGGCGAGGCGAAACCGACACTGCCATTCGAGAGTCGCATGTGCTGGCAGCGACACAGCGCACATTTGCTGAGAGTATTTGCATTCCGCACCCGAAACCGGAGCCCCATTATTCAATTAGCCGGCGGACGCAGAATCGCATCGTGGAAGATGACGGATCAGGTCAAGTATCTGGACACACCCGACAAGTCGGAGACGGACAAGAAGCTGTACAAGTGAGTGGTGGCTTCCTTTTGACCCACATAAACCCGGTTTAACTGAGGATTTCCCCTTTTTAGGACCCTGCTCCTGGGCAATGGCCTGCACGCCCTGCTCGTCTCCGATCCCAGTCCCATGCCCCACGACGGCTTCACCACCTCGGAGTCTTCGTCGGAGAATGCCTGCGAGTGCGAGTCGAGCAGCGAGTCGGTGACCACCAGCAGTGAGAGCAGCTCCTCCAGCTCCGCGGACAGCGGCAGCAGCAGCGTGGAGTCGGGCAGCGAGGAGGGCGACGAGAAGCTGGCCGCCTGCGCCCTGATGATCGACTATGGCTCCTTTGCCGAGCCGCGCAAGTACCAGGGACTGGCGCACTTCCTCGAGCACATGATCTTCATGGGCTCCGAGAAGTATCCGGAGGAGAACATCTTCGATGCGCACATCAAGAAGTGCGGCGGCTTCAGCAATGCCAACACCGACTGCGAGGAGACACTCTTCTACTTTGAGGTGGCCGAGAAGCATCTGGACTCGAGTTTGGACTACTTTACGGCTTTGATGAAGGCGCCGCTGATGAAGCAGGAGGCCATGCAGCGCGAACGCAGCGCCGTCGACTCGGAGTTCCAGCAGATCCTGCAGGATGATGAGACGCGACGGGATCAGCTGCTGGCCAGCTTGGCCACCGAGGGTTTCCCGCATGGCACCTTTGCCTGGGGCAACATGAAGTCGCTGAAGGAGAACGTGGACGATGCGGAGCTGCACAAGGTGCTGCACGAGATCCGCCGGCAGCACTATGGCGCCAATCGCATGTACGTTTGCCTGCAGGCCCGCCTGCCCATGGATGAGCTGGAATCGCTGGTGGTGCGTCACTTCGCGGAGATACCGCACAACGAGGTGAAGGCGCCGGATTTGAGCCAGTTCAGCTACCGGGACGCCTTCAAGCCCGCGTTCCACGAGCAGGTGTTCTTCGTGAAGCCCGTGGAGAACGAGTGCAAGCTGGAGCTGACGTGGGTGCTGCCCAATGTGCGCCAGTACTACCGCAGCAAGCCCGATCAGTTCCTCTCGTATCTGCTGGGCTACGAGGGGCGTGGCAGCCTGTGCGCCTACCTGAGGCGCCGCCTGTGGGCGCTCCATCTGATAGCGGGCATCGAGGAGAACGGCTTCGACACGAACTCCATGTACGCCCTGTTCAACGTGTGCATTTATCTCACCGACGAGGGTTTCAAGAATCTGGACGACGTGCTGGCCGCCACCTTTGCCTATGTGAAGCTCTTCTCGAACTGTGGATCCATGCGGGAGGTGTACGAGGAGCAGCAGCGCATCGAGGAGACGGGTTTCCGTTTCCAGGCCCAGCGACCGGCATTCGATAATGTTCAGGAACTGGTGTTGAACACCAAGTACTACCCACCAAAGGATATACTCACTGGCAAGGAGCTGTACTACGAGTACAATGAGGAGCATCTCAAGGAGCTGACCGGCCACCTGAACGAACTGAAGTTCAACCTGATGGTCACGTCGCGAAATAAGTACGAGGGCGTGTCCGCCTACGATCAGACGGAGCAGTGGTTCGGCACCGAGTATGCGACCATTCCAATGCCCGAGAAGTGGCGCAAGTTGTGGGAGGATTCGCAGCCGCTGCCGGAGTTGTTCCTGCCCGAGCCGAATAAGTTCGTGACCGAGGATTTCACGCTGCTGTGGCATTCGCAGGGAAAGCCCGAGGTGCCGGCTGCACCCAAGAAACTGCTCAAGACGGACACGTGCGAGCTGTGGTTCCGCCAGGACGACAAGTTCGATCTGCCCGAGGCGCACATGGCCTTCTATTTCATCTCACCGCTGCAGCGACAAAGTGCCAAAAAGTAGGGGAATCTTAGGAGTCGTTGGGATCTTTTACTTACTGATTTCCTCTTTTTTCAGCGATGCCATGTGCACACTGTACGAGGAGCTGGTCAAGTTCCATGTGTGCGAGGAGTTGTATCCGGCCATCAGTGCCGGCCTTTCGTACACCTTCAGCACAGCGGAGAAGGGTCTGCTGCTCAAGGTGAGCGGCTACAACGAGAAGCTGCATCTGATTGTGGAGGCCATTGCCGAGGGCATGCTGCATGTGGCCGACACCCTGGACGATAAGATGCTGGCCGCCTTCCGCAAGAATCAGCGCAAGACCTTCTTCAACACGCTGATCAAGCCAAAGGCTCTCAACAGGTAAGGGATTCTTGCACTTATCCAATAACTTACCACCCATTCATATACCTTACTCACTCTTTTCCAAAGGGACGTGCGCCTCTGTGTGCTGGAGCAAATCCGCTGGCTGATGATCGACAAGTACAAGTGCCTCAACGACATTACCCTGCAGGATCTGCGCGAGTTTGCGCGCCAGTATCCCAAGGAGCTGTACATCCAGGCCCTCATCCAGGGCAACTACACGGAGGAGTCCGCACACAATGTGCTCAACTCGGTGCTGAGTCGCCTCAATTGCCAGGCGATCAGGGAGCAGCGCTATGTGGAGGACAGGACCATACAGCTGCCGCTAGGCACCAATGTGATCCGTTGCCATGCGCTCAACGAGCAGGATACGAACACGGTGATCACGAACTTCTATCAAATCGGACCGAATACGGTGCGTGTGGAGAGCATTCTGGATCTAATGATGATGTTCGTGGATGAACCGCTGTTCGATCAGCTGCGCACCAAGGAGCAGCTGGGCTACCATGTGGATGCCACTGTTAGGATCAATTACGGCATTGCCGGCTACTCGATTATGGTCAACTCGCAGGAGACGAAGACAACGGCCAGCTATGTGGAGGGTCGCATCGAGGTGTTCCGCGCCAAAATGCTCCAGATTCTGCGCAATCTGCCGCAGGATGAGTACGAGCACACGCGCGATTCGCTGATCAAGCTCAAGTTGGTGGCCGACATGGCGCTGGGCACGGAGATGGGTCGCAACTGGGAGGAGATCATCAACGAGGATTACCTCTTCGATCGGCGACGCCGTCAAATCGAAGTGTTGCGCACCCTGCAAAAGACGGAGATCATTGATTTCCTGCTGGACATCGATACCAATAACCTGAGGAAGCTGTCCGTGCAGGTGATTGGACATCGTCCGGCCGATATGCCAGAACCTTTGCCCGGTTCCCACCTACTCGGCGATGAGGATAAGGCCATGGAGGCTAACGAGGATGGGGACGAGAAGGACGATCACGAGGACGAGGAGGAGGACGAGGATGAGGAGGAGGATGATTCATCTGAAGGCGAGGACGACGAGGATCTGTTTGTGGCCCTGGAAAACAAGCTGAGCGTTGTCTTCTTGCCCGAGGTGGGCAATCAAAACACCATCCTGGACATTGGCGAGTTCAAGAAGGGCCTGGAGGTGTATCCCAAGCGAAAGAGCCAGCAGGAGGAGGAGGATCAGTCACGCGCCGCCGCTCGCATTGAAGATGCCCTCGGCCAGGCGTGAGATCCATCTAGCCCAACCAACCAGCTATCTCCCAACATTACACTTTGTTTAACTAGCCAAAGGTAGAACACGTTTAGTCCACCACCTCCTGACCAAGTCAGCCATTCTCTCATTCAATTATTATTTCAATTTATACACACTCACAGAGCCGCGCACCTCTAATGACAAATGCATTTCGGAGTAGTGAAACACCATATATGTTCGATTTAATACAGAAATAAAAATCAAAATTCAAAGTAACTCAGTTGTGTTTCCTTGTAGGGCATAAACATGCCAATAAAACCCTTTAATTCTCCTGTTTTTTACATTATATAGTATAAAATAAAAGCAGTCTTTAAATGAAACATTGCATTTTGCCAGTATGGGGATTCGGTTTCGCCTCCGAAACACTCGTTTTTATTCATATGTACAAATAACAATGCGTTTTGTATATAAACTTTAAAGTTACATATAAAGAATGTCTATCGTTTTCTTTGATTTTCAGTTTGTTTCATGCTTGTGCCCAATTGTTTTTACAAGTGTACGTCCTCCTGCGATTGCACAACTAAGGATTACAGCCGATATGGGGTCGGGTATTGTTCGAAGTTCGTATGTCTCTTGGTTCTGATTTGATTTATTCTGCCTTTTTGCGTATGTGGCTATATATGATAATGCGTATTAACAATAAGTAACAATAGTTCAATGATGGTTGCTTGATGTCTGGGTTTTTTGTCTTTGCCTTTGTTCCGTTGAACTTATTAATAATATTTAACTTACAATCATAACACAAAAAAAATCATTTGTATAGCATAATAATAGTAATAATAATAATGGTAAATATTAATAGAGCGGTATAAGAAAAGTATAAAACAAAAAACTCGTATAAACGTTTCAAGTTTCTTATTAAAAAAAATGGGAAAATAACAAAAATGTTTGTAGAAAAAAGGGGACGGTGCGATTTTGCCGGTCTATAAAACAATAGAAAACCGGCCATACATTGATTTCTCTCTCTGTTTGCAACACAAAAAATCCTAGAATCCTTCAGATCTAATATACAATTTGTTATTCTCAAAATAAGCAGAGATAAAAAGGCGACTCAGTAGTTCAAAAAAGTGGTACTTAAAATATAAATTAAATATTTTGTGTTTTGAGCTATATATTTACATACTGAGAATTGCTTGTTTATCTCTTGCTTATTTGGGATTCCTCACAAAATCATATATTAAATCTTATTCTACGTTTAAAAAACAATCAATCTGCAAATATGTACATAGATTTTAGGTTTTACTAGTTCAATTTGAAAGCCCGCAAACAATTTCACTGAAAATTTGTCGTTTTTTTGAGGTCCTCCTCGGTTTGTGGATTGTGTGGTTGCTTTGTAGTTGAGCTCACAGCTTCTGCAGTTCGGTGCTGTCATTGCCATGATAGCGACTCCTCACGATCTTGGTGCGGTGATCGTACTGCTCCTCGGGATCCAGCAATCCCTCCTCGTGCTTGCCATCCGTCGCTGTGACGCCGCCGTTCATGAAGATGCGCGAGATGAGCGAGTTGCTGGAACGCTTGAAGGCCATCCTGCCCTTCTCGGGCAGATCGTCAAGCCCACGATGCAGCGACAGCTTGTCCAGTTCGTATTCCGAGCCACCAGCCCGTTCCGCCGCCAGCTGCGCCTCGTACTCCGCCGTGCGCAGCGTTTTGGCCGTCGGTTTGCGATACATCTTCAGCAGCAGCGAGGAGCACACCACGCTCACCGAACTGGCGGCCATGGCCACCGAAGCCATCCAAGGCAGCAGGGTAAACCCGTAGGGTGCAAACAAGCCGCTGGCCAGCGGAATGCCCAGCAGGTTGTACATGCTGGCAAAGAAGAAGTTGTAGCGGATGCGACGCACTGTGCAGCGGGAGAGATCCAGGCAGGCGACCACATCCAGCAGGTCGTTGCGCATCAGCACAATGTCCGAGGCTTCGGCGGCCACATCGGTGCCCGCTGCTATGGTAATGCCCACATCCGCCTGCGCCAGCGCCGGACTATCATTCACGCCATCGCCCACCATGGCCACACGGATGCCGCTGGCCTGTATGCGCTGGATTTTGGCCACCTTGTGCGAGGGCAGCACCTCTGCGTACACAGTACGGATGCCAACCTATAGGTAAGCAAGGTGATACATGAGTTTACAAGGAATTAAGCTCCATTATTAACCTATCCATCCACCCACCTCTCTGGCTATGCTGGCCGCCGTGTTCTTGTTATCACCCGTCAGCAGCACCACATCGATGCCCATGCGCTTCAGCGTATAGACGGCGAGATGGGCCTCCGGCTTGACCATGTCGGAGACGGCAAACATGCAAACCAGCTGCCCGTTGAGGGCGCACAGCACCGCCGTGTGTCCCTTGTGCTCCTCGTGCGTCATACAGTCGCTTATCGCCAGCGGCACCTCGATGGCATTGCGCTGCATCCACTCCCGGTTGCCGATGAGCACCAGTATCTCAGGTCCGTCTATAATGGCGGCCGTCTTATTCTGCTGCTGCTGCTCCTCCTCCTGTTCCAGCACCAAGTCGGATAGCAACTGCTGATTGTTCAGTTCCATGGACTTGTGTACACTGTGCTGCTGCTGTGGCAGCAAATGTTCGATGCTGGCCCCATTGTCCACGGGCACCGAGACCATGGGATTATTGCGATGCAGATTCTCATAGTTGATGATCCGTTCGGCGTTGCAGGCCTGTCGCAGTGTATGCTCATAGTTGGAGACGGTGACGCGGATGCCACAGCCGGGCACGGCCTGGAAGTGGCTGCTCTTGCCAAAGCTGCCCGCCTGCGTCGTGGCGCCCACGTTCAGCATGTCCTTGGCAAAGTGCACGATGGCGGAGGCGATGGGATGCTCGCTATTCTGCTCGGCGGCACCCACAATGGTGAGCGCACGAGCCAGGCTGCAGACTTGAGAGCTGACGAAGAGGGTGACCTTGCTGGTCATCGGTGTGCCGTGCGTTATGGTGCCCGTCTTGTCAAAGACCACTGTCTTCACCTGTTGGAGTCGAAAGAGTTGATTAGTAAGGTGAATTATAAGTAGGATATACATCTCTCTCACCTTGTGGGCATTCTCCAGGGCGGTGGCACCCTTCACCAGCACCCCATTGATCGCTCCCGTGCCGGTGGCCACCATCACGGCTGTGGGCGTGGCCAGACCCAAGGCACAGGGACACGCAATGGCCAACACACTTAGCGCGCACTTGAAGGCATAGCTAACGATGATGGTGTTCTGATCCATATGCATCTTGTGCTCCATGGCCACGGGCACCAGGTTGGGATTGGCAAAGCCTATGATGATCCAGGCAATCAGTGTGATGCTCGACACCACCACCACGAAGGGCACAAAGTAGCCGGCTATGCGATCGGCCAGTTGCTGAATGGGCGCCTTACTGGTCTGTGCCTCCTCCACCAAACGCACAATCTGCGCCAGCGTTGTGTTCTCCCCCGTGTGCGTGGCCTCCACCAGCAGCACGCCATTCTGATTGATGGAACCACCGATGACCACGGAACCCTTGCGCTTGGCCACCGGCATGGATTCGCCGGTGATGAGTGATTCATCGCAACTGGAATGACCATATAGAACTTTGCCATCCACGGGGACTTTGGCGCCGGGTATCACCTTCAGGATATCGCCACGCTGTACATAGTCCACGGAGATGACCTTCTCGCTGACAATATCGAAATCGGGGGAGATCTCCACCAGCAGCGCATCGGCCGCCTTGAGGGAGAGCAGCTTGGACAGCGCCTCCGAGGTTTTGCCCTTGGCTATGTGCTCCAGCCAGCGACCCAGCGAGATGAAGATCAGCAGCATGGGCGGCGTATCGAAGAAGGTCAGCGGTGAACTGTTCTGCTCCAGCAGAACGGCTGCAATTACGACGGCCACGGAGTACACATACGAGATGGTCGTGACCATCGAGATCAGTACGTCCATGTTGGTGGTGCCGTGTTTGATGGCTCGATACGATTGCACATAGAAGTGGAAGCCGCCAAAGAACTGGACGGGCGTGGAGAGCAGGAACATCACTAGGTTCTCCATCGAGAGGCCGGGCACCAGGCAGCACATGTTCGCGTGGCCCTTGTCGCTCATCTCCAGCATGAAGTAGATCATGGCCACCATGCAGGGGCCGCCGAAGATCAGCGAGACGAGGAAGGCGTTGCGCCACTTGCGGATCTCCTCCTTGTGCTCCAGGTAGTTGTGGGCCATCTTGTCGCGGCCGGTCATCAGCTTCGCCTCGAACCCCAGCCCCTCGATCGCGTCGCAGATGCTGCGGGGTCCCGTGTCATCGGTGATGTACCGGAATTTGCCTAAAATTAAGGAGGATACGAGTTAATTATAGTTTCAAGTGCCATAAAAAATATATTTAACAATTTATTTAATTTTACATTTTTTTTCAAGTATGTGGGAATATTTTGGTACTTTTAAAAAGTATATTTTTGATTCTATAAGAATTTACTTAATTTAATAAAACTATATAAAATATGAATCTTGAAAAAGAAAGGTCCAAAATTCTTTAATTAAAATTATAAATGCAAATTTAATTTAAAGAAAAAAACATTTCATACATTTTATAGGTATATATGCCAAAAAAATATATAGGTATTATAATTCTTTTTATTTATCATTTTTTTTATTCATTTTATTTTAATAATTTTATTTGATTTAAAATTTTGTTACAGAATAAACCTACATTTAAATGGAATCATGATAAGAATGGTCGAAAATTTTTTAATTTAATTAATTAAAATTGTAAATGCCAATTTAACTTAAAAGACAAACATTTAAAACATTTAATAATCTATAATTATTAGCTTTTTTTACCATACAAAATATATCTAATAACCTATAACATTTTATATTATTTTTTTAATTATATAGGATTATTTTGGTATTTACTTAAAAAAATAAAAATAAATAAATAAAATATTAAATAAAAATTGAACTGAAAAACTAAATATAAATTTAATTATATTTATTTATTATAAAAATAATAATTTATGATAACTTATTATAACCAATTTGTAACATTTATTACAGTAAACTAACCCCTTTATGTTTGTTGATTTTATGCAGCTCTATCAAACCAAGTTAATTTTCATTGGTAGACTTGAAAACCGGACTTGTTCTATGTGTAACGCTTACAGAACCAGTAATAAAAAATTGAGAAAGCTGGCATCAAATTCAGGTAAATATTCACAGAGGATTCAGTCTACAAAGTGAGTCATTGAAGTTGTTTCAAGAGAAAGCTAAACACAATTAACTGCTTGCTGATCTATTATAATGATATAACATAATATATCATATAATAATAGATTATAATCCTTAGAAATATTTTAAATTATAAACCAATATGAATTAAGTATCGCTATACCAATATAAAATTCGATTTAAATAAGTATATTAATAAGAACAGCAAATCCTTTCTTATAGATACCCCTATATCTATTTGACTATTCAGAAATAACTTCCCATATATGTAAGAATGTGAACTTGTATCTGAATGCCATATCAATTTCATCACAGTTTCTCGAGGCTGCTATCACTTTTATGGCCGCTCCTGTGTGTTTAGCCAAGAGCCCCAGTGAAAACTGTATAGGAGAAAGGCAGACAAACACATCATATATGTGTAGATATAGATGGGACAGTGGGCAGTGTGGGATGGGGAAGAGGGAAGCTTTATAGGTTGCCTTTTGGCTGTCGTCAAATGAAAATCGTTCGTGCTCGTTAATGACTGGAAAATAATGCCGATTCTGGTATGGAAATTGGAGCGTGCAACTGGTTCGATGGCGACAGATTCGAATGGATTCGATTGCAAAATCGATTTGCAATGCCAAACACAGTTTTAACTATGTAGAGTGCATTGATATTTACTAAAATCTGTATTTTTAGCAGTGCTGGATCAAGATTTTAGTTGTGACGGCTGAAATTGGTTGTTCCTTACTTTTTAAATACCACATTTCTATAATTTTTTACCCGAATGGGGTGGAATTACGGAAGATCATGAACTTAGTAGTGCCGGATATAGGATTTTGTTGTGTGGGGTGCTTTCAGAACACATTTTTTGTTGCTTATATTTTGAATACCACATTTCTATTTATTTTCTACCCGAATGGGGTAATATTTCGGGGGATCATGGATTTAGCAGTGCCGGATATAGGATTCAGTTATGTGGGTTGTTGGTTACTTTTTGAATACAACATTTTTAGGTACATTTTCCTCTAGTGTGCATACATTTATTATTTAAACCATGAGCTTGCATAATTTTAAAAGATATCATTGGCTTATAGTGGTTCCACATTCAGAAAGATAAATAATATATCAAACATGTGGTTCAAACTATCGCATGCAGACGTATTAAATAAAATCCGTACAGCTTATGAGCTCCAGGAATCTTGGGGGCGAAATATCGCCGCTGTTGCTGTAGGTTCATCGCACCCCCCGATAAGATAACTACATATTCAACTTTGTCGAATGTGTAAACTGAATCGCGGCTGTTCTCGATTATTAGCATGTCGCCGGTTACCCAACAACTAGAAATTTCTGATATTATTGGCATCTGCTGTGCATGTTTTTCCCCCAGAGAAGATTCCTTCACTCATCATTTATCGTGTTATTACTTTTCAGCGGTATTCGATCCGAGAAAATGACGAATTCAGACATATTTCATTATTGTTTTTTTTTATATGCCGGCAAAAGGGGAACCCATTTACTTAACACATTCCCTTTGGGGTTTATTGATAAGCCAGTAATCGCCGCTCACGAATCTTATACCATATATTGTGTACATGGCAAATTAATTAGAGCACTCAATCGATTTATCTGTATAAAGCTAATCAGAAGGAATTTCTTGTTGTAAATTACTTGTATTTAATCAGAATAAAAGTAGATTTTTATTTTTTAATATTTATAAATCAATAAAATATAAATAAAATATAACAGATATTCCGAATTTTGAAATAATAATAATATATTATATTTTATTAGCAACCAGTCAATTAAAATATTTCCAGACTATCAATGTATAATATTCTAATAATATTCCCTAGTCATTGTAATTAACATTATTTACGAAATTTCCTTATCAGACGTGGGAAAAACTGAAAAGTTGATTCTGTAACTAGGTAAATTTACTTTTAGAATATAAAAGCCAGTATATTATCCCAAGATCAACAAGGTTTGCTCTTTGTTCTCGGGGAATTTTAATCTATAAATTCATATAAATCATCTGACCTAAAATGATATTTCAACCAAGTAAAGCCCCTTTATTGAAATATCTATGGAACAAGTTCCCATTTCTTGTATGTAAAACAAATTCGTAGCACTTAATCAGCCAGAAATACAATCTAAAATTAAGAAGAAGCCCTGTGAATCACTTAAGCCGCAAAAGGGAACAAAGGGAAATAGTTGACAAAACACATGATATCGTTCGGAATTATTATTTATCGTTCAATTAGCAGATCATTAAGTGGAAACCAAGCGGGTCGTGTGCAAAATTGAGGAAGGATTGGGATGGCATAATGCTATGATCACACCAAGGGTGACAATTGCCGCTAATTACCGATGGTATCGATCGATCTTCAGGTTCCCATTGATAAATGATGTGCGGGTCGTGTGTACACAACAAATTCTATAGGATTAACGTTTCTAAATTGAATTTGTATGTAATTTTTTCATATTATAAAGATACATTTTATATCCATCCATATTATAATATAAAATATATTAAAATCTATAATAAAATCTAATTCATATATTTATCTAGTTATAAAAGTTCCACTAAATTTTTCTGCAATAATAAATATTTTATAAAAAAAAGTTTTTTTTTCTATATTATAAGAATCCATTTTATAAAAAAATAAGGTGTTTTTCCCCTATATTATAATATAAAATCTATTATAATCTATTATAAAATCTTATTCATATATTTATCGAGTTATAAGAGATCTACTGCTGTCGAAAATATTTTTCTGGGCCACTCTATTCTATTTGTTTTTGTTTGGTTTGCATCTTATCGCCCACGATTCGTTGTTACAATTTTAGAACATTTTCAATTTGAATTGAGATTGCCCGTAGTTGTTGCTGTCGTCGTGCACTTATCGCCGGCCGATAAGAATCGCCAGAAAACATATGTTTTGCCCAACAGTTAACACTCCCAATTCCGACTACCGATCTGGCAAACAAACTTAAAACAAGGCAACAAACAAGCCACAGTTTCGGTAACAAATGAGAAACTACAAGTTAAACTAATTTAATGGGAGTTAATGGTGCTCCGAAGTTGGAGTTTAAGTTAAGTTTAAGTGCTAATTGATTTGAGGATAAGAATCAGCATGGAATTAGCCTAATACATCTGGTGAAAAATCAATCAAAATATAAAAAATATAAAAACTTCTATAGGTTCTCATTAAAGTGTACAGATTAAAAGAATAAAATAACTATCTACATTTTCGGAAATAACATATATCAATTAATAAAAAATATATCTAAAAATTTTAATAATATCACAACATTTTTTTTTAGAGATTTTGAATGATATTCTATGGCTTGAATAATATCAAAAATTTTTGAAAATAAAATATAACAATTAGAAAATATATAACTGAAATTTAAAATAATATTACAGATTTTTTTTTGGAGATCCTATGGCTTGAATATTACCTTATATCTATCATTTGATATTTTTAATGCTGTCTTTTATCCAAAAATAAATTCAAATGCATGCGATTGTATAGCCTCATATCATACAGATACAACTAATTGACTTTCCCATTAGGTCACCATTTCTATACTAACTTCTGAATGTCCGAAATATTTTTCAGTGTCATATAATCGAAATAGTTTCATTTGCTTTTCTCCGCCGCGTGCATATCCATGTCGAATGCGAAAAAAGCGCAAAAGGCAAGTGAACTGAAACGGAAAACCAGTTTGTATTGCAATCATAATTATGAAGCTTTCATTTATGCATTTTTTATTATTCAAATGCTGCACGTACGCAGGTTAAATCCAGGTATGCAAAGTGATTTTCGTGAATCAGCTAGAATTTCAAGCCAATGTGTGGTCAAACATAGGTCGCTCGCATTTTATTGCATAATCCGCAAACTAATTTCAAATCAAGATCTGCGAGACAAGAGCCGAAATAAATAAGCAACCAAAAAACTAAAAAAAAAAGAGCACAACTCTAAATCACAGTGAAGGTGAAGGAAACTGGAAATGCACATCGAGAAAAACCTTTGGTTATTTTACTAAAAATGTATTGAAAATATAAATATACAAAATGAAATAGTTGTTTTTTTAATAAATTTAAGATATGGAATTTTTTAAGCCTCCTTATTATTTTTATTTATTTATTATTATGTATAACTCAAATTCAATGTAACCTATGGAATTTGTGAAGACACCGTATTATTTTTAATTATGATTCTTTTACACAATTTAAATTAGATTAAAAATAAAAAACAAATTTCTAAAATACATTTTTGTATTTCATATTATTATTATTATAAAATATTTTTCTTAAGTGTAAAAATAAATATTTTTATTTAGGATTTGAACCAAATTGTATTTAAAAAAAAATTTGTTCTCTCTCAAAAAAATTTTTTTTCTTCACTTTTTACATGATAAAATTACTATATAATCATAAATGTAAATAAAAATTTTTTTCTCCCGCAAAAAAATTTGTTTTCTTTCTCAAAAAAATATTTTTATCTCTCTCAAAATTTTTTTTTCTATAAAAATATAATATAATCAAACATTTTTTTCCTCTCTCAATTATTAATCTATAATATTTTTTCCCCGTGTAAAAAGTGGAAGTGGACTGGAGTTCGTGGTCACGCAAGCGGAGCAGGGAGAGCCAAACTGAAAAAAGAGAGAGGCCTCCCTCTTTCCAGACAAAAGCGAGATTAATTCCTCAGTTTTGCCTGCGATCGTGGGTATGTATACAATTTTATACTTATATTTCGGGGCGTGTATTCGAGCTCTTTCACTTTTGTTTTGATTTTTTTTTTTTTTTGGTGGCCAGGCGAGGCGGACTTTCAATTTCAAGGCTTAAATGTTAGTTGGCAAAGGCCTGTCCATAATTCGATTGCCGAATCAGGGTTTATGAAAACAAAGAGCCAGCAATCCCAGTCTTTTGTTCTTTGAATCCCTATCTCTATTTCATTCAGCTAATCTTATATGATACTTCCTGAACAATGCTCTATATTTTTTTTAGAATTTTGCCAGGGAAATACATATTTTCTTAGTTTTTGTTTTGAATTTCATAATGGAATGAAACTGATAATAAACCTTGAACGTATCATGTAAGATTTTCTAATCTTCCGAGTACATTTCCCCCAAGTTCTGTGTGCATTTATGCATAATCACTTTCCCGCTCTTAGTACACCACCCCCTCTATATTAAATTCCCCAACTGTTCCAGATAACTTTACTGCCCACGCACACCAGCGCCGATCTAAGCACTTTAATCTAGCTGCCATTGCCATTGTTTGCTTTAAGCATAGTGTGTAGTGTGTATGGGGTATATAGAGACCCTCTTATCGCGGGCACCACTCCCGTCCTCCCGAAAATATAAGTCCCAGGCCGCGGAGCATAAAGAGAACCGAGTATATCAGTTACAATAAACAATTGCTGGGCCAGTTTTGAATGGTGAACAAAACATTTGCAACGATTTCAGTCGATCTCAATGCTGAGAGGTTAATAAAGAACAGCTGTTGCTCCCAAAAAATAAATGTTAAAAATGGAACAACTTTAAAATACGCTTGATTAAAATATTTTAAATATTTAAAAATTTATTAAAATATTTTTTATATATTTTAAATATGTAAAAATTGAATAAAATATTTTATAAATTTTTAATTATAATATTTAATAATATTTTTTAAATATTTATAAAATATTTCCAACTTGAAACTCTTTTGAAACATTTTTGAAAAAGTTTATCACTAGATTTCTCTTCAGAAAATGTTTAAGTAGTATATTTTCTGGGAAACCTTATAAAATAATATTTAATAAATATTTTAAATATGTAAAAATTTATTAAAATATGTTATAAATTTTTAATTATAATATATAATAATATTTCAAAAATATTTATAAAATATTTCCATCTTGAAACTCTTTTAAAAACAGTTCTGAAACAGTTTACCACTTGGTTTCCCTTCAAAAAAATGTTTATCCTAGGATATTTTCTTGGAAACCCTATAAAAAATGTTCTTTCAAAAGATCTATACATGTACATATTTCTAGCCCTAAAGTTCAAGGGTATTCATGATATGGGTGCAAATTTAGTCCGAATTCAAAGCCATCTGTGGGCGGTGGGCTTGAAAATAAACCGCAACAGGTGCGCATCGGTTGATGGCCTGGTGTTCCAGGTGTTTACTCCAAGTGTTGCGTAATACTTGTCACTTGCACTTGCGGAATGCTAGATTCGCGATCCCATTGTGTGACCCCGCCCGCGATTCCGAATAGCCAGAGATACCTATTGTGTGTGTTGGGATAGCAACTGTGCGCTTGTTTAAAGTTGTTCATTATGTGTGAGACAATACTGAGGATCCAGTTTATCTCTGTTAAACAATTTATTAATAAATATTTATATTTATTTTGAATTAATCCAATTCGATTTAAAAGATTTTGTAATATGAAGGGGTTAAAAATAAAAATATAGATTGAATCAAAGAAGTAAAAAATGTTTAAAGAAATGCATATGATATTTACAAAAAATATTTACTAATTTAAGACAAATATTAATTGCTTAACAAGAATTCAAAAATATTTCCATTAGGCTTTTGTAAATAAAAAAAAATAAAAATTGTAAAAAAAATAATATTAATTAATCCTAACCAATATTAAATTTAGAAAACATGTAAAAAAAAATAAATATTAAAATATATATTATTCTTACCGAATATTAAATTATTAAAAAAATTACTATATTACTCTTAGCCAATATTAAATTCTTAAAAAATGTAAAAAATATAATAATAAAATATGTATTACTCTTCACCAATATTAGGATCCCAACAAATATAATCCAAAAAATTTCTATCATTATTTTAGATTATTTTGATTTCAGAAAACTCACCCCTTTTCGTTAGCAGTGTAACGGAGGCGCTGGTCACGCCCTTTATCTTGAGCACATGACTCTCGATCTTGTTGACGCAGGAGGCGCAGGTCATGCCCATGATCTCCAGCTCCACCTCGGCCTCGCCGTTGTCGGGCTCATCGATCAGTTCGGTGGGGAATCCCAGCTCCGTGATGGACTTGGCTATATTCTCCGCCGTCACCACATTGGCATTGAACTTGACCTCCGCCTTGGCGGCCAGCAGGGCGACCAGGATGCTGTCCAGTCCGTAGATCTTCTTGCAGTGCTTCTCGATGGCCGCCACGCAGCTGGCACAGGTCATGCCGCGGATGTGCAGGAAGCACTTGGTCAGCAGCTCCTGTTCGATGGGTATGGCCACGGCGGAACCATTTTGTGCAGCTCCTGGAGGAGGAGTTGCCCTCTTTTTCCTGGGCGATGTGGGCGAGGTCCGGGCGGGTGAGGGTGACTTCGATTTGGTGGGCGATTCCCAGTCGGCCGGCTGCACGCTGGCCTCGAAGCCCATGTCATCGATGAGCTCGGCTATCTGGGCGGGATCATAGGCGGCGGGATCGTACTGGACGCGCGCATTCTTGGCCGCCAGCTGGACCTCTATGGCCAGGATGCCCGGCTTGGTGCCGATGTTGCCCTCGATGTTTCGCACACACGACTGGCAGGTCATGCCCACCACCCGGATGTTGGTCCAGGAGGAGGAGGAGGATTCTGGTGCTGATGCTGGATTTGATGACTCGGCGGTATAGCTGCACTCGAAGCCCATGTCGTCGATATCGCTGGCTATCCGGGCGGCATCCGTGTGCCGCGGATCGTAGTCAAAGTAGCCCGCCTGCTCCTCCAGGATGACGCGTGCGCCCAGGACACCCGGTTTCTGGCCAATGTGCTCCTGTATGTTGCGCACGCACGACTGACAGGTCATGCCCACAATGGGCAGGCGCACCGTGGACATAGCTTCGCTTTCCTCACTGCTCAGCATTCTGAATTTGCATTATTTTTGCGCGAATAACTAGAAATTTTGGGAACTTTCGCATCGACCCTCGCTCCTATTGCCGTCCCTGTTGCACTCGGTGTCCCGAATTGTGTCACAAAGGAAACCTCCGAACGTGTTGGCCTCGTGTTGTGTGCCGGAATATGCGAATGTGCGCCGCCAGCGAGCGCTTTTCACTCGGCCAAACGCCACACGAAACTCACAATTTTGCGTTTTTGTGTTTGATTTCCCAATTAGCAGGCAACAGCTGCTCCGCTCCCGTTATGTTTTCGCACGGCACCCACAGTGTGACCGTCGAGTGGGTCGCTCGAAAATACTCTAGTGCCCCGCTCTCGGAAGTGCCGGAAACGGGCAC
Organism: Drosophila mimetica; assembly: GCA_037075245.1. Lineage (NCBI taxonomy): Eukaryota > Metazoa > Arthropoda > Insecta > Diptera > Drosophilidae > Drosophila > Drosophila mimetica. The sequence goes on from JBAMCH010000005.1 coordinate 10,905,566, forward strand.
ACTGAAAGCCTATCGATAACTATAGTAGGGTCAAGTATACTATCGATAGTTAACTGTTAACGTAACTCAGCTCTGTTAATATCATATATTAATAGCCCCACTGTAATCTCTCTAATACTTGGTCGTTTTTCCCTGAAGAATTCGCGTTTACATTTTGGGTTTTTCTTTCTTTCTTCGTCTTCAGAAGACGATACATGTGATTATTGTCCTAATATTTAACACTTACATATATTTATAAAGTAAACATTAAAAATAAACTAACATTTTCAAAATACAACATTTTTTTACCAACATAAAATAAACAATATGTTCTAGCATCGACGCCTACAATTGTAACCCAATAACAACAAATTAAGGTGCATTTAAGTTTTAATAATTAATTTGTACATTATTTTGTTGAGTTAATGTAAGTCAAAGACAATACGAATTAATTTTTTAACATTTTAATGTACCTTAATATTGTTTTGGTTAGGGGGCAAATAAAAATCAATACCTGTGTAAGGTAATTCTTTTTGTACCTATCTCATTGAAAATGTTATCTATGTATTTTTTTTAAGGTACATCATCTAAGTATAAGTATTGAGTTACTCCTATATACTAAATAGTATATTTTACAATAGACTATTAGACACTTATTAGATATGGGCTACATTACGATTTTATTGGGATCTGGAATGCTCAATTGGGGAAACTATAATTGTACCCTTTTCCAATTGCCGTAAACATTCTGGGTACATATTTCGTGGTTTGAGTCTCCGCTACACTAGCAGTCCATCTCTAGTTGCGGTATTTTTCAGTATTTTTCCGACATTCCTTGGCATTATTTAGTGCATTTGCAAGAGCAGCTCACACACTCGCCGCCGTGGTCACACTGTTTTGGATTTGTACACGATTTAGCAGCAAAATTTTACAAAACCGAGTGTTCGAATTGTGCCAGTGAACCGCTGCCCGCGGCCGCAAAACGAAACGATCGCCCCGTGCCCGAAAACAACGCCCTCGCAGGGAAAACAAGCGTGGAAATCCTCCCAGGAAAAACGGAGGAAAAATCGCAAGTTGTTGTTGCCGTTTTGCTGGTGAAAAAGAAAGAGAGCGAGCGAGAGAGAGAGGGCGCTGCGTGTGTGTGTGTGTGTGTGTGAGGGTGTCTCGCTCTAACGCACAGTGACTGTGTTTTCCTTTTTTTTTGTCGATTTTGTTTTTGTGGCCGCCAACCAAGCCAAAATAAAAAGAAAAAACACAAAAGTCCAGAGATCCGTTATTTGTGCAAGTGTAAAAGTTCAGCACAGACGGCGTGTGTGTGTGTGTGCGTGTGTGCCGCCAAACAACAACAACAAAAACCGCGCACAACAAAACAATTCACACACACGCACCCTCCCCCGCCAGCGAGCTCTCGTGTGTGTGTGTGTGTGAGAGAGAGAGGGAGAAAAATCGAAGAAGTGCTGGCCAAAAAAAAAAGAAAAGAAAAATACCAAAAAAAAACACCCAATAAAACACAAATCGCAATCAAAAAACGCGGATAAATCGTGAAATTATGTCCACCATTGAGTTCGAGACGATCGGCAGTCGCCTGCAGTCCTTGGAGGCGAAGCTCCAGGCGCAGAACGAGTCCCACGACCAGATCGTCCTTTCCGGGGCCCGCGGCCCAGGTGTATCCGCCCGCGTGCCGCCCCTGGCCACATCCGCATCCGCCGCCACATCCTCATCCCACGCCCACGGAATGGGAATGGGAATCGGTTCCGGATCCGGTATCAGCATAGCCCAGCGGCCAGCACCGCCAGTTCCTCATGCGACGCCCATCGCCAGCGCCACCGCCTCGTCCTCATCCTCATCCGCATTCGCATCCGCCTCAACATCCGCATCAACTGCCTCATCATCCGCAGTGCCGTCGACGGGCGGCTTCGGCGGAACATACACCCCGCCCACAACCAGAGTGCCGCGAGCCACGCCCACACTGCCCATGCGTAAGTGCCACCTATCTAGATCTTAAGTAACATAATCTAGGGATAAATCCTGGAACTTATATTTTTGAATTATACTTATTTGCAAATTGTTTTAAATTCGGGTAATAAAAGTAGAAAAGTTCATCTAAAAGAACTCTTAATATTTATCTATCCCTAATTAAAGGGGAAATACCTTATATGGTGTATCTATAAGTCATATTTGATACCACACATAACTAGTATTTATAAGGCAATAATAAGGGCCCTTACTAGATTTTTAGCCAATAGTTATCTACAAACCATCTTAAATCCTGAAAAAATATCTACAAAATATAAGATACATTAAAATTAATATATTCCTAATTGAAGGGAATGTACCTTATAAGGTGTATTTCCAAGTCCTACTTCATACTTACACATAAATAATAATGAGAATTAAAAGAAAGGATTTTTTATAAGGCAATAAATAGGGTCCTACTATATTTCAAGCCAATAATTATCTACAAGTTCTCTTAAATCCGGGAAAAAATATCTAAAAATAACTTCATAAGTCCTTTTAAGTCCAAATCCTATTAAATATAACTCTTAGCACAACTAAATTATAGACGTTTTATTATTATTTATTTAAACGGTATATTTAAAGGTTCTTCATATCCAATTCTTCACAAATTTCTATAAGTAGTATGTAGAATATATCTATAGTAAAAACATTTTTGATTTCTAAACATCCCGAATTTAACTAATTATTTCCCATAAGTGGAATAACTTAAGGTTCCTTGTAAGTTAAATTAAAATTTTGCGCGCCAAAAATATTTGCGATAGTATTTTTTAAAAACCTTTTAACTAACATTAAATTCCTAAAAAATCGCTCAATTCGGGAAACTAATTAAATTCATAATGGCTTATGGTTCTCGGAGTTTTTTTGTATTCAACTCCCCAATCTATTTCCCAGTAACTTAAAATACCCATAGCACATAAAAACATTTCGATAATAGTTCCTAGAAAGATCAAAAAACTTTCATTGGAACTTCATGGCAGGTGAAATCGCTGTTGAGCCCCCTTTATTGACACATGCCGATTTAGTGCTAATATCTTGACCGCAACTGTTGTGTTTAGTGGTAATAAAAGAGGGCTGCGAAAAATCGTGATACCCAAAAATGGTCACCAAAAAAATCTACATACATATGTATACATATATAACCACCGCAAGCCACAAAACCATCTTTTGTCCGCTTTTGTGTAAATATTTTGTTAATAAATTGTCATTGGCCAATAAGCTGTGCGTGTGTGTGTGAGTGTGTTTAAATTGTGATAAGAGAAGTGCTCGTTTCTTGGCTTTTGCCTTTGCTTTTTACCATTTGAATTCCGCCAACAAAGGGCAAAACGCTATCGATTCCCGACTGCATAACAGCTGCTCATAATCCCCCCCCCCCCCACCCTTCCAGCGACCCATCAACCCCCCGGCTTTCCACTTTTCCCTCACCTTTTCCCCGTTCTGTTTTTCCGATTGCATAGATAAGACAGGCCAAGTGCGAATACCAAAAGCACCGAAAACGAACCAAAACCAAAAAGCCAACTTGTCAGGGCCCAAAAATCGCGTACAGTGGAATTAACAACCGTGCACTGCGACAATTTATTTTCGACTCGATTAGATTAACAATTCCTGGTACACACCATGTTTTCCATGAACTCCAGAAAACGGTTAATGGGTTTTTGAATGATCGAATATATTTCCAGTCGATTAGATTAGTGCTTATAGTTTCCATGAATTTTTGAGAGTACATTAAAATTATAACAGGGTCATTTTCCTACAATTTTAATTATTACCCTAAAAAGTTCCGAAAATGTATTGCCCACGATGGGTGTTTCAATAATTAAATATAATAAGGCTAATAGTTTTTTTATTAGTAGATTCAGCATTTTAATGGTTACCAGAATAGTAGAACTTATTGGATAATTTTTGTATATATATTTTAGGCAGCATTTAATTAGATTTCACCTTTCAAACCTTAAAAATAGTCGATTTTATATTTTGTTATATTTATAATTATTTTAATAACAAAATCTCAAAGTACTTTATCTTTAAAATAAAAAAAAATTGACACAAGATATGATAAAAATCCTATTTGTTAATGGTTATTTTGGTTTATAATAAATAATACAAAAAATCTTAAATTACAATATAAAAAAAATTAAATAATAAAGAATCAATAAAAAGAATAATATTTAAATAAAATAAAGATTAAATTTGCTATTATTATATCCTTGACTGTATGTAGGCCACCCACCACCCATTGCCCTTTCCCTTTTCCACCTCCTTTTTGGTCATACTTTTATGTCTCGTTTCGCGTATTTTTCTTATTGGATTTTCATCAAGTGTTTTTTTATTTATTTATTTACTTTTTTGCGTGTGTGCGACTCTCTTTTCCTTTTCTCTCTCTCGCTCTCTCTCATTGGTTACTTTTTGGCATTTCCGGAGTAACGTCTTGATATGCCCGTTATATTTGTTGTTAGTATTTTTGGGTCTCACATTTCCTCTCCTCCGCCTCCGCACGCCTCTCCTCTGCCCACATTCATCGGCCATTCCGCCGTGTCTCCTCTTTCGCATGTTTACAAATAGCGTTATTTTTTATGACTTGCTGTTGTTGTAGTTGCTAATTGTTGATTTGAATTGCTGCCAGGGAAAATAACTTCGCAAAAACAAAAACAAAATCGCTCTCATTCGCTCTTCCTCTTCACTCACACACACACGCACAATGGCACAGTGGGCCATAACCGTTATTTGATTATAGGCTCATTGTAAATCCTTTTTTAATGTAATTATTATTGAGGAGAGAGTTCAATTGCCTGAACATATGCAACAAAAACTTTTAAATTCTTATATATATAATTATATTATATTATTAATTAATTATATTTATTTTTAAAAATTTTCTACATTTTAATATACTAAGGATCAATGTTCTGTATATCTCTATCACACGATTATTTTTTTTTAATGTACTTAATTTTGAGAAAAAAAATCAATTGCCCTAGTTCCTAAAAATATGCAAAGAAATTTTTATATTCACATGTTGATCTACATACATGAGGTTTTTCCAAAAATATCCCTTCAAATTGGAAGTTAAGCAATACATATTTATTTGTCACATAAGAAATATTTATTACGTGTAGATTATAATCAAACTAATATATAAAAGGGTCCTCATTATAAATTCGGGAATAGTTCGGAGCCGGTTGTAGGATATAAATTGGTATAATAAATAATTATAAGAAAAATTTCAAAAATTTTACTTTTTTAAACATATGAAAAAAGTTGTTAGTTATTTTAAGTGTTTTAACAACTATTGAAAATTTTTTTTTTTTCTAAATAAATTTTAAAATCTTACTACTTACGCAAGTGCTGAAAATACGAATTATTTAAACAGTAATCATTGTCCATATATCTTGTCCCTATACACTGGACCTAATATCTTTATACTAAGGATTACTATGCTCCACAACCCAATACTAAAAGCCCGCCCATTTTCTTTCTTCCCCATACAGTGTCAAGCGGTCCCGGTGGCGGCGGCGGCGGCTTCAACCGGACACGACCAGTGATACTTCCGCTGCCCACGCCGCCGCATCCTCCGGTCTCGGAGACGGACAAGAAGCTGAAGATCATCATGGAGCAGACCGGCAAGCTGAACATCAACGGGCGGCAGTATCCGACGGACATCAATGACCTCAAGCACCTGGGCGATCTGGGCAACGGTACGAGCGGCAATGTGGTGAAGATGATGCACCTGTCCAGCAACATGATCATCGCCGTGAAGCAGATGCGGCGCACTGGGAATGCGGAGGAGAACAAGCGCATTCTGATGGATCTGGACGTGGTGCTCAAGTCGCACGATTGCAAGTACATCGTCAAGTGCCTCGGCTGCTTCGTTCGCGATCCGGACGTTTGGATCTGCATGGAACTGATGTCCATGTGCTTTGACAAGCTGCTCAAGCTCTCCAAGAAGCCGGTGCCGGAACAGATCCTTGGCAAGGTCACAGTGGCGGTAAGGAGAGAGGAGTGCTACTCAAAAGGAATCGATGCCCTACTAATCCAAATCCATTTTGCATTTCGCAGACGGTCAACGCATTATCCTATCTGAAGGACAAGCACGGGGTCATCCATCGCGATGTGAAGCCATCGAACATTCTAATCGACGAGCGTGGTAACATAAAGCTCTGTGATTTTGGGATCAGCGGTCGCCTGGTGGACTCCAAGGCCAACACACGATCCGCCGGCTGTGCAGCTTATATGGCGGTGGGTTTTGAACCTCTTTGTAGACACAATATTCAGGAAATTCAAATAGGATAGGATTAGATATAGATAGGAAATGATAGGATAGGATAGGAATTCAAAAGATTTCTGTATAACGTATATAAGATTATTTTTAATATTGTAACTTTCGTTTCTTACACCTTGAAACCCTTTAATCATTTGTTTCCAACTGCATTATCAAATTGCTTGGCTCCACAAGCTAACAGGTCATTTGATTTCTTAGAAAATATATAGGTTTTGTGTAGATTAAATGACAGATGGCATGACTTTTGTTGTTTTTAAAATTATGAACGTGATTAGAAATAGAAAACTGTACATATCAGGTATTTTAATGCAAGCCAAGCTAAATATTTGATATAAATCAAGCGTAAGCTTAGCATTTAATAGTGATTCATTATAATCTTACTTGTGTGTCTTCACTCATTGATAATTCGTTATGTTCTTCAATTCCAGCCGGAGCGCATCGATCCCAAGAAACCAAAGTACGACATTCGCGCCGATGTGTGGTCCCTGGGCATAACGCTGGTGGAGCTGGCCACCGCGCGGTCGCCGTACGAGGGATGCAACACGGACTTCGAGGTGCTGACCAAGGTGCTGGACTCGGAGCCGCCGTGTTTGCCCTACGGCGAGGGTTTCAACTTTACCCAGCAGTTTCGCGATTTCGTCATCAAGTGGTGAGCTATCACACCTTCTACTTTCTTGATACGAAAGCCATTTAACCTGCAATCCTTTCCAGCCTCACAAAGAACCATCAGGACCGACCCAAGTATCCGGAGCTTCTGGCGCAGCCCTTCATACGGACCTATGAAATAACCAAAGTAGATGTGCCCAATTGGTTTCAGAGCATCAAGGATAACCGTCTGCGCGCCGCCAACGGTGATCCCACGCTCCAGAGGTGAGCCCATCCGGTGATCTGCCTCAGATCTCAGTTCTCAGATCCTCCAGCAGCATTACTCCCACGAAACCAAGCGTCCACTATTCCCCGGCTGATGATGTGTTGTGCCTGTTGTGGATGTGTGTGAATAGTGGGTGTGTCTGATGATAGTGCGGATCGCTTTGTACTTTCCCACTCTTCCGTTTTCGTTTCCGCTTCCGTTTCCATTTCCGTTTCCCATTTTCCGTTCTCTGTTCTCTCTCTGCTTAAAGCGCTTCTCGAGTTCAACAGGTAGGAGAGGGGGAAAGCATAAAACGCGTTGGAAAGCTCCAACTTTTGAACACCTAACCATCGGATGGGTTTCCCAAGTACATGTTTTCGCCAGCCAACTAATTTCAACTGCTTGCTCTTATCATTTTTACTCTCCTAATTTATTTAACTTGTGCTTTTGCCCATTTTTAATTTTCTCTGGCAAGGATAATTAACCCAATAAATTTAAACTTAGTTCCTCTTTTTCTATCCTTTCCTTTTTTGGCATGTTTAGCTTCTTTGTTTCATTTTATACACCAAATCCACCTATCAAATATTGTAATTTTTAAAGAAATTATTAGCTAGCAATTAGATTCTGATTTTTTTTTACTAGAATACGTGCTCTTTCCAAAGTAAGATTTTTGGTATATATATTTATATAGTTAGGAACTTTAACTTTATAAATATTATTGTCAATATTATTATTATTATTTATTTTATGTGTTGATATAGTTCAAATTTCTGGAACCCCAAAAAAATATATTTAAATAATAATTTAATAAAAAAAATATTTTAATTTTCTGGAACCCAATAAAATTATATTTAAATAATATTTTAATAATACATTAATGGTATTTTAATATTTGAAGGATTAAAAAAAAAAGAATTCAAATTTCGGAAAGCCAATAATAATATTTTTAAAAATATTTATAATAAGAATCAATATAAGCTATATAGAAAAATTCTTTGGAAAGTGCATGTTAGCCTTGGTCCTTTTGTAATCTGCTATCCACGCAACTATCTGTCTATCTTCTAGCAGCCTTTTATCCCACTTAGATCCCTTAGTTAGTGAAGTAAAATAAGGAGAAACCAAAAATGTATTATGAAATAATTAAACAAACATTTTATATACTTTTTTCTCCTTCTTTGCGTTTAATTGACATTATTTTTGATTTGAGTGTGTGTGTGCGATGTTTTTATTTTCCTTTTTCATCTTTTTTATTACCATTTTTTGTAGGTTACCTAATTCCTAATACCATTTCTTAAACAATAATGACAAACAATGAATGAAAGCAAACCAATAAAAAACATAATCTAACAAAAATGAAAGCAAACGAAAAAGCAGAAGACAAACTATAAACGAAAACCAAACATTAAAAAACCTATCGACATAAACTTGAAACAAAACAAAAGCATTCAAGTAAAACTTGCAACCATCAACTCTATATACAGATATATAAACCCAAATATATGATATATATATATATTTACCTATATATAACGATAATGCCAACCAAACATAACTACTCAAAATACTATAAAAATAAAACTCCTCCCAATCAAAAGTAAAATTCAGTAAGTACGACGAGTTTATTATTCTTATTATTAGCCTTCTAATTATGTTTTTATACGTTAAGTGTAACCTGTTAATCGTTGTAAACACACGCCACACGCTCTGCTAACTTTTATTTCATGTTTTATTTACTTACTTGCCTCTTGTTGATTTTTTCGGTTTTGGTTTATTTTTGCATGTTCTCGTCTTTGAGCTTGGCTTTGGCATTGGTTATCGTATTTATTTAATTTATGCTTTGTTTATTTACCCATCTAGAACTGCTCATACACGAGAAAAGGTAATTTGACATTGATTATTTATTTCGCTTTATTGTATTGCTTATCGATTTTTAAGTTTCACTTCATTTTCATGGCCATTTTTCATTTGTGCAGCGCATTTATGTTTCATGCTTGAGATTGTGTCCCAAAAATAGTAAGCTAGCTATTGTAAATAATATTTATAGGCCAGAATTTTATTTTAGTTTTGATAATTTTTGTATATTTTAGTTTTAGTTTGAGCTTTAAAGATGTTTTTTAAAAATAGGTTAGGGTCCTAGGTTTTACAAAATACATTTACAATTTTTAAAATAGGGTTTTATTTAAATTTTAAAGAAATTTTCTATATAGTTTTTTCTAGAATCTTTATTTTTTTTAAATATTTTTTATTCCTAAATTTTGGGTGACTATTTCTTGTAGTTTACATAATTTTGGGAAAATTTTTTAATGAAGTCATAAAGAATGTGGATCCTTAATGCAGCCATCTTTCGCTTTCGCTCCTTCTGTGACCTTTTAACCGTGTTTTCCACCTGTCGCTTACACAAGAACACACACACACCCGCAAAACACACTCATCAAATTGTAAATACAAAAACAACACACACTCAGTACACACTACACATTCAAAATGCAATCACAGCTCATCTAAATGTGTTAGATATGTTGCCATTGCGCCGCCGTCAATCTATGTACATGTACCCATTCAAAACCCTCCAGTTCCCGGTTACTCCTACCTTCAATATCCCATATTTGTATACCCCTCCTTGATTCCCACCGATAAAAATAAGGAATAAAACCCAAACCCCTCCAAACACACACAATCCTTCCTTCTGCCCACTGGCGTACATTTGAATGTGCTCTCATTTAATGGTCATCCAGTTAGCACCAGAAATCACTAACCAAAAAAACGATTCAATCATTCAATTTGCAGGGCAACAGCGACTGGAAGTGGTGCCGGTTCTGGTTCCGGATCTCTCGCAGGATCAGGATCCGCGGGTGGAGCCATCAAATATGGTAGGACAACGGCGGCGTATGCGGCGCAGAGTCCCACGCAGAATCCGCAGAAGACAATAAAACCCACTCAGATACCGAGTTACCAGCAGCAGCAGCAGTCGCAGTATTTCATGCAATCAGCCACACAACTACCTCAAACAACAACACCAACGGCAACGACAAACTGCTTCGGCGGCGGAAGTGGAAACGGAAGAGGAAACGGCAGCGGGAGCGGTAGTGGAAACGGAAGCGGCAGCAGCAGCAGCGCCAGTCCTCTATCGCCACCAAGCGGCAGCGGAGGCGTCGGCGATCTCAACCGGCTCTATCGCAAATCGCCGTTCATGCAGCGAAAACTGAGCAACGGATCCCATCATCCGCACTACAAATACAACGACGAGAGCCCCAAGAAGGAGTCCATGTTCAGTAGCATCGGTGGGTTTTGGGACCTATAGAGTTAGAAGATCTCTATTTGATCATTATTATTTATATTATAATCACGTTTTGTTTAAGGGGTCCTAAAACTATACACTAATTAAAGAAAACAACCTTTATATTTCCATATTTATGGTATATATGATACATATATTATATGATCTCTTTATGATCATTATTGATATAAATATTATATGATCTATAATTGATTATAAATCTTTTTTTTTAATGGGTCCTAAAACTATACTATAATATAAACAACCTTTATACCTTCATGTTTATGATATATATGATCTATATATGTTGTTTATATACTTAAACTTAAACTATAGTAAAAACACCTTTTTTTATTTTCATCTTTTAATTTAAAAAGAATTTTTAATTTTATTATTATCACAACAATTACCTCAAATTAATGATATGCTCGCCAGTCTCTTGGCTTAGTTTATATTAATTAAAAATTACTTACATCTAGAGAGATTTACTAATCGACCTTATCCAATTGCAGGCCAATCGATTCTACGCAATCTGACAACATCGCCCTTCAGCCAAAAGAAACATAATTCAGCAGCAGCGACTGCAATAACAATACCACTGCCGCACAACAACCAAACCTTATTCACGGATGCAGCAACAGCAACAGCAATTGCAACAGCGACGGCAACAACACCGCCAAATATTGCAGCTGCAGCGGCGCCCACGACAACGCCAACAACCACGCCCACTTGGCGCCTGCCAGCGGATAATTCCCAAGCCTACGATAGCTGTGATAGTAGTAGTAATGCGACCACGACCTTGAACTTGGCCCTCTCCTCCCCCTCGCCCTCGTTGCCGCGCAAGCAATTCCCCACAGAATCGCCAACCCTACAGCTCGCCAGTCAGCAGCAGCAACAACTGCAACAGCAACAGCAGCAGCAGCAACCACAGCGATTGCAGCCGGGCAATCAGAGCCCCATAGGTAAATCCCTTAAAATATTGGAATTTTATCAAAGTATTTTCCATCTAATTAGTTTTATAAGTTTTAAGTGAAAAATTATTACTATAAGAAAGTCCCAATAAAAATTCTGGAGTCCCATTAAAAAAGACTGGAAAACATTGAAAATAAAAACCTCTAAAATATTATAATTTAATTAATTAAAGTATTTATGATCTAATTAGTGTAATGAGTTAAAAGTTATAAATTATTATAAGTAGGTCCCAAAAAAAAATCCAAGAAAGCGAAAAAAAAAACCCAGAATACATTTAAAAAAAATGCCTTAAAATATTATAATTTTATCAAAGTATTTTCCATCTAATTAGTCTTATAAATTATAAGTCATAAGTAATTACAAGAAAGTCCCAATAAAAATCCTGGAGTCCCATAAAAAAGGCTAGAAAACATTGAAAATAAAATCCCTTAAAATATTATAAATAAATCAAAGTATTTTCCATCTAATTAGTCTTATATTTATATAGGTTATAAATTATTACAAGAAAGTCCCAGAAAATCTAAGACTCACATAAAAAAGCCTAGAAAACATTGACAATAGTAAATTTTCTGTTTATTTCGGTTTTAATATTTGATAAAAAAAATCCTAGAAAAGCAAATACTGAAATTTTGTAAATATATTTTTTAATGGTTAAAGGCTTACTAAAAATTCCAATTTAATTAAATATACCGTTGAAAAAATTTTAGCTTTCTATTTCTATAATTAAGTTCCAAACAATCTTAATGAAATCTAGTAGAAAACAATATTTTCTCGTTTATTCCTTAAGAGATATTTAAAAACCTTTCTAACATATATGATTCCTTTCTCTTGCAGTGCTGCAGCGTTTCTACCACCAGCAGAACCAGCTGCGCGAGAAGGAGGCAGCCGAGCGGTATCAGCAGCAGCGCCAGCAGCCCACCGTCGGAGTGACCAGCACGAATCCGTTTCACAGCAACTATGTGCCGCCGCCGCCATCGACGCACTCCACTTCTAGTCAGTCCTCCACGCAGTCGACTTGTTCGCAAATCGCCGTCAATCCTGCCAGCCTATCGCCATCGACTGGCTCTGGAACGGGAACAATAGCGGGATTGGGAATCGGATCGGGATCGGGATCGGGTGCAGTATCTGGATCAGGAGCAGCTGGCCACTTTGGAGCGGGCGGCAGTGGCGAGCAGTTGCAGTACCAACCGCTGCCCATAGCCGCCGAGGCAACGGTGACGAGTCCCACGCTGCTGGCCAGATCCCCGGAACAACAACAACAGGCGGACTACGGAGGAGGCAGCGGCTCCATGGTGGCCAGCAAGCTGAGCAAACTGTACGCCCGCCGGCAGCTTTTGGGCCAGAGCTCGAGCAGCGGGGCGAGCAGCAGCAGCCTGGATGGATGCTCCCGCGAGCAGCACGATGCTGGTGAGCCATTAACCGATTCACTGATTACTTTTCATATATTCAGCAATGAAATCGCATTAACATTAAGTTAAATCGCTAAAAAAAGGTTCATTTTTTCTATAATATATTATTTTGTTTTGACAATTACTTGCGTTAGATCAAATAATTTGTAAACCAATCTTATATCGGGTAATTTTAAATGCAATTACCTTTAAAGTATTACAAATATATTTTATATAAATATCTTATACATTTTTTTTTTGGTAATTTCCAATTAAATAAAAAAAAAATAATTTTAAACTTTTTTGTATATATTTGTATTTAATTATTAAAAACAGAAAATTTAATTTAAAATTATTTTCAACACTGCTAAATGAACTAAATAAATAAATATGAACAATTTAAATTCTGAGTCTATCATCGCATTCTTGATTTCGCTTTGAATGCTATTAAGTTGCGCTTGTACTTATACATTTTCCATTTCCATTTCTGTTTCGTTTCATTCTTTCTTCGTTTTCTGCACACCGCACACCAAAAACCGCACTCTTCACCACTGCACTGCCATGAAATCACGAACCACGTATCACCCATCATCACTCAATTCATCTTCATGCAACGTGAAACCAACCAAAAACCAATCCATTAGGCTGGTTCAACACGCTCGCCGGCGCCATGAAGCGACAGTTTGCCACCTATGTTAAAACCCAATTGAATTCCACAGCCACGTCACCGGTGGCGGCGACGAGCATGGATCGGGACCAGGAGCCAGTGAATCCACAACCGCCGGCGTACAGGAGCATCGTGAACAACGGCAGCGGCGGCAAGTCCTACTACTATCGCACCTTGTCGGCGGCCAGCAGCAGCAGCAACACCAGCCAGAGCACGTCGCCGACCACGGAACCGCTGCCTGGTGGCGGCACCAGTAGCTTCCTGCGCCGCTACGCCAGCAGCGGACCGGGAATGAGTGGCAGCGGCGGTGGCGGCAGCATCAGCACGCCGCCCAGTCCGCACATCCTGGCCGGATTGGATCGAAGGCACCGCAGTCCGGATCCGCCGCCGCGCTACAATCGCGGACAGTCGCCGCTGTTGCTGCGCAAGAATCTGCTGGAGTTGAGTGGCCAGCCGCCTGGCTCGCCGCTCCTGCACCGAAGGTGGGTTCTGTGTATGGATAAATAAATCCAATAGATACCAAGATTGGAAAGAAACCGATGCCGATGTGTGCAGTAAATGTACTCATTTAGATTTATTTAGCTGTCTTCCAAGTTCGATTTTAAATGTACAGTTTTAATTGAATTGACTAGTGCTAAAGAATTCGCGGATTTTATATAGTTGTTATTAAATACTTTAGTGCTAAAGAACTCCCGGATTTTACATATTTTGTATTTAATAATTTAGTGCTAAAGAATTCGCGGATTTTTTAAAGTTTTAATTGAATAATTTAGTGCTAAAGAACTTGCGGATTTTATATAATTTTAATTTAATAATTTAGTCCTAAAGAATTCGCGGATTTTATATAGTTTTAATTAAATAATTAGTTGCTAAAGAATTCGCGGATTTTATATAGATTTGATTCATTGTTTTAGTGCTAAAGAATTCGCGGGTTTTATATAGTTTTAATTAAATAATTAAGCGCTGAAAAATTCGTAAGTTTTATATAGTTTTCACTAAATAATTTAGTGCTAAAGAACTCGAGGATTTTATATAGTTTCGATTTAATTACTTAGTGCTAAAGAATTCGCGGATTTGATATAGTTTTGATTTAATTATTTAGTGCTAAAGAATTCGCGGATTTTATCTCTAAAAAATCAGCGAAAAAATGAGCAGACTTCCAAGTTATCTTCTATATAGTTTTAATTGACTAATTTAATCCTAAAGAATTCGCGTATTTTTTTTCTGTGAAATATTCAGGAGAACTTGATATTTGCTTAACTTTGGTTAGTCTTTATTGATCAGAATAAAACGAAATAGATTTAGGTTATCTAGAAATCATGTATTACTAAAACATTGACATCGTTTTAGGGTTTCATGCCATCCTGCTCAGAATCATGTTTAACCGGCTCTCCCTCTCCCTTTCAGATACGTTTCGGCCTCACCACCGCTGCCGCCGCCGCGACGCGGATCGGAAAGCGTGCCGGGATCGCCGCAGCACTTCCGCACCCGCATCCACTACACACCCGAGCCCCAGAGACGCATCTACCGCACAATAGATCAATGAGTAGCGCTGCAAATCATGGTCATGTGATGCTGGTACGGCTTCGACGACGACGCCGCCGGTGCTGCTGCCAACGAGGACGATCCGGAGGGGCTAGAGCTACTGGAGCCCATCTCCTTGCCCGTTCAGTCAGCAGCCGGCGACTCGCTGTCGATGCCGGCGTATGCAGATGGCCTGGGCGCCACCAGGTCGTCTGGTCTCAACCGACGCATCGGTATCGGTCGTCGGACGTGCTCGGCCAGCGGATCGTATGCCAGCTTGTATTCGGATAGGGACGAATGGCCAGGAGGATCTGGATCTGCGGCTGGAGCTGGTGCGGCTGGAGCTGGTGCGGCTGGAGCAGCGACGACCAGAGCTGAATATCCGTGGACATGTGATTGATGACAAACGAAAGTGTTCAAAAGTCTTATACGTTTAAGTGCTTGAGCCTCAGCGATTCATCTGCATCCGCTAAACAATCTGCTAAGCAATTCGATTCGTTGCGCAGCTCCAATTGTACATAGACATATATATATATATATATATATATATCTGAAGGGATCTATATAGACACATCCGATAATAGTGCAATAGTTGAAAGCAATTCTGTTCGCCCCCCTGTATCCAAATCTATTCTCTTTTATATATATATATATCTCTTTATCTGTGTCTGTATCTCCTTCAATGGTAACTCTGTAATCAAAAGTTTACACTTTACACAACGTAAATTATTTAACCGTAGCTCTAAAGAACAAGAAAAATAGCTAAATCGATATGGGGAAAATCCAGCAAAATGTATAAGAAATTCAAATGATTTGTAGCTTTGTATATAGAGAGGAGGCGAAGTGCAAAAAGTCGTTGCATTTGCTGTTTGCAATTTGTTTTAGTTTATACACTTCATTAAACATCAACTTGTACGCTGTGTGGAAGGGAAACCAACAACAACAACAACAAACAAACAAACAACATTAACAATGGAATTATTGTACTGATTATTATAATTGTTTAATTTATTATGTAAGCGGCAACAAGCAACAATTCAAATTCAATTTTCGTTTTGTTTTTCATTTGAAAAAAAGGGGTGGAAAAGATTGGTTCTTTCTTTGAGACCTTTGTCAATAGTGGAATATAAGCTATGAGAAATTGATAATCTAAAGGTGAAAACTTCTCGAGTTACGGAATATTTGGAATTTCTTTTTGTAAGGGAAATAAAAGAATCAATTCGAGTTGTTTTTCGAAATATTTTGAAAATAGCTTCAGGTGCTAAGACCCAAAGGCCCGAATCCATTTCTTCTAGTTCTTAGCTTCCACCCTTCCAGTTAAAAAAGAGAATAAAAACAAAACAATAAATCAATATACCGAAAACAGGAAAGTGTGTTTTACTTTGATTTCGGGTTGGAAAAAATCTCTGTAATTAATAATAATAATAATTATAACCCATACTTTGATTTTAGGTTGGAAAAAACGTCTGTAATATTTAATAATAATTATTATTTTGTGTGTAAAGCTTACCCACCCCTAAAAATATAAACAAATTCAAGTTGTAATATTTCTTTTTAATTTTTATTTTATTTTTTCCTGTTATGCTGGCAATTACAACATTTATTTAGCATTATTCCGCATTCAATTGAGTTTTGTTTTTCAATTAAACAAATGTATTTTTTTTGTATGTTTTTTTTTTTTGTTTGTTTTGTATGGGTATATTGTAGATATCGTCAGCTCAAAAGGAGTCACGGCTTCACACTGAGTGGGTGTTTGTTTTTCGATTTTCTGCCTGTTTCTTATCTGTTATCTGCTATCAAAAGTAGGCCCGTTTTGCACCACCACCTCTGCCTGCCGGTGGTTGGGTGGGTTAATTAACGGCAGAGGGGGGCGGTGGGGCGGTGCTGATCGGCACAAACATATGGAAACAGCACTTATTGTTTAGCTTTCGGTATATCGGATATCTGCGGTAAATACATTTATATTAATCAGATGAGTACATTCAGTTCGAACAGTATATTTGAGTCGATAGGGCGACAGTAAAAATACAGCTATGCTTTATGCCCATTTAAACCTGTTGCTATTTGTTCTTGTTTTTCCTTGTAGATCAATCAACACAACAAAAAAAAAACTTACAACTTTTGTATAACTAACTTTGAATTGGTTTCTGTTTTTTTTTTCAAAATACTTCAAAGAGTTTTTGCTACAATATCTTTTCGTTTCTCTTGCATTCCAAGATTTTAAAAACCAAAAAAAAATTTGTCTGTTACTATTTTCCAATTTTAGTTTTTAGTTTATGTTTTTTAGTTTCTGTTTAGCTGGGTTTTTTGTTTTTTAACATTAATAGTTATTCGGTTCTCGCACACTGAAAGCGTTTATTGGGGGTTGTTGTTTTTTCCAGGGTTTTAATATTTTAATTGCTTACATTTATGCTTATACACGTATGACCTGCCAGACACTTGATAAACTTGGTTGTACAGTTAGATATTGAATTTTGATATATGCGTCTTTGAACATTTTAAGTGAAACCCTTTTGGAAATGCTGCCGTTTACATTTAGTTTACTTGTTTGCATCAGATTTTAGCTTTATTTATGTTTTATTGATCAAAAATCGGGCTTTTCGAGAGATTGGCAACTGAAGAATTCGCGTGTGGGTCAAGAGTTTGTCCCTATAGATTAGGTATACGAAAAAAAAATGCGATCAAAGAGAAGTAATATTGGGATTATACAAATTTACTGCAGGATTTCTCAGGGAATCTATAAAACGATTTTGACTATGGATTTTGTATCTTTTGTAATGCCTTCAAATTCTTAGGATCTTTTATTGGGTTTTCATCTGTATGGTTTTCCATTGGTAATATTGTATTTTTTTTAGTTTAATCTATGGTTTGCTTTGGCCTTCTATAGCCCTAAGTTGAATTTTTGTTCAGGTTTTCTGGGGTTTTCGGTTCCAATCTTTCGGAAGTACTTCCATTTTGGTTGGTTTGCTCTCTCAGAGATGGTTTCTCAATTTGCAGGGACTGTTTCTCTGGGTGTTTTTCCCGCTGTCTTAGGTCGAGTACTTTATTGGCTATACAAACATACACTTAGATATTGCACTTATGTAACGGTTTTTCTGGTTCTCTGGACTCTCGCCTTACTTGTAATGCACAAGTAATGGTAATATATATAACTATATAGTTACCAGTATTCAATGTACAGGAGTGCAAGCGAACTTGTCTTGAAATGTAGATACTTATCTATAATATTCTTCCTTGGCTTTTTGGTACTAACAAATAAACAGACAATACAAAAGAGTTAACAAAAAAAAAAGCGCTGAAACAGTTACACAGATTATGCTTGCAATTCTCATGAACATTTAAGTACATCGTATAGTATTTTCTTAGGTAATAAATTGGGTAACTTTTGGGTTTTTTTTTGGTATTTTTATTGAAGGAACTGGGGGATCAGGGTTGTAGGAGGTTTTTGTTCAGCTTACATTGTTCAATAACATTGATTAAAAAAATTCTTTTACCTTTTATATTCATATTAATTTGGTTTCTTTTTTTTTTTTAGTTTTAAGTCTTTGTTTTACATCAGTAAGCGTTTGTTTTTGTTTTCTTTTCTAGTTTTTCCCTTTTTTTTGCGAATCTTTTTCCTTGCTGCATTTTATTACATGTTTTTTTTTGTTGTTCTTGTTATCTTCGATTGTGTGGGTATCAAAAATCGAATGCCACAGTGGTTTTGGTTTCTTAACAGACTAGTCAATCGTACATACGATCATGCGACATATATGTTGGATAATACTTGTAGAAAATTCGTATGCCTTTGCTGGGATCTGGATCTGGATCGGGATCCTCCACCATTATCTTTGTAGAGGGGGGCGGGAGGGGGTGGGGTTGGGCCGCCGTCTCCCTCCGCTCTCTCTCTATGTATCGCCCCTTAAAAATCGGGGCTCTTGTCAATCCGGGGTGAATGTAAGAGTTAACAATGTCAGTTTCGATTTGGATGGTTCGGGCGTCGCTTCGAGCAATGGGTTACACACGCACACACACAACCAGTCACACACCCATTAATCTAACTAGGTATAAAAATTTAGTTTACAAACAAAAAAAAAGCATGTTCCCGTAAAATTGATATGGCCATGTAAATTTCAGGTCATGCAAAATCCATATCGTTTTTACATGAAATACTCTTTTCAACCAGTTCAAATTTAGCTGGCCGCATATCAAACTAAAATTTATCTTAAATAATGTAAAATTGATCTATGTTTCATTTTCTTTTGGGTGTAAGATAATTCCTTTTTCAATTTTTATAATTTAGAAAAAAACAAAATCAATTTCATGGGAATATATATAGGAACTGGCAACGAAACAAGATGTCCACCCGCGGGCGCCAAAAAAAATGAAGACAAAACTGCAGAACATTAAGCAAGTTATCTAATGATAAATTATTAAGTTTTTAAGCAATAAAACATCGTAAACAATATTAAATTTAAATAAATAAAATTCTAAATTTACTTCAAAATAGGCTATAATTACAGTTTTTACAAAACAGTTTAGTGAACCGTAGGTTGTTAAACAAAGTTATACATTTGTTATTTAAGCTAAGGCAAGTGGTTAAAAATATTTAAAAATGAAACAGTTAAAAAATATTTATCAAATGAAAATAGCAACGTTTTTAACGGTGCAAAATCAATATTGTTCAAATCACTGCTAGGACTTGCTCGTAAAATGCCTTCAAAACTTAACCTCATATGTTAGAAATTCGCCATTTGATTTTTGTAAATTTTTTAGGAAAATTTTGGTTTGCAAATTGGAACCTTTTTTTAAGAAAAGTTTTGGTTTGAAAATTGGTAAACTTTTTTTTTGGAAAGGGTTGTTCCAAAATGTTATGTAGAATATCAATATTCTTCAAATCACTGCTAGGATTCACTCGTAAAATGTCCTAAAAACTTAACGCCATATGATAGAAATTCGCAATTTTATTTTTGTAATTTTTTTTTTTATTAAAATTTTGGTTTGACAATTAGAACTTTTTTTTTTGAATAAAGAGGAATACCGACACTATAATTCTCTACTGGTTCTAGGTCGGGAATTTTTTTTGTTTGGCGAACTTCTGTATATAAGGTTTAAATTTGAACTCAGTCACACACGGGGACACACACACACACGCACACACACCCATTGATTTAGTAACGCCGACCGCTGCCGCTGCTGCCGCTGGCGCATCCGCCGTCCCCGCTGCTCCCGCTGGCCCCATCGGCCGCCCATCTCTTGCGGCGCGCCTCCTTGGCGGCCTGCATTTGGGCGGCCACTCGACTGGTGCTCGGCGCATTATCGAAACTGGCATATAGCTCCACCTCCTCGTCGGCGGCGTCGCGGGGTGGATTATGCTGCAGCGAATGGGATTGGAGGGGATGCGGAGGATGCGTTGGATTCTGGAGCGGATGCTGCATTTCAAGGGCGGCGGCCAGGGAGGCCATGGCATACGCACGGGCATCGATGGGTGGCGGCGGGTGACTCTGATGGTGCTGGGGGTGATGGTGGTGATTCTGGTGCTGGTGGTGGACAACTACATTGGCTACTGTGGCATCCGAATCCGATAGCAGCTCCTGCTGCTCCTTCTGCTGCTGCTGCTGCTGCTGCTGCTGCTCCAAATCGAAACTCACATTCTTACTGTCTCATCCACCCCGGTGGACCTGGACGGTGGCCTCGGCGGACTCCTGCTGGCGCAACTGCTGACGGTACGCATCCAACTCGGGCATCCGGTAGGTGCCCAGATTCACCTGCACCATGAGCGTCTCCATGATGCGTTCGTTCTTCATCGATTTGGAGGGCAGGACGACGGTGAGCAGTTCGCTGGGCGAGATCCGGCACAGGTTCAGATCCCGCGTCAGCCGCTCCATAATGCACTCGAACTCGAATTGTGTATCCTTATTGGGATGATTCTTTAGCTTGCCCACCTTGTGCTGTGCCCACGCCAGCATCGCCTCGAACTTGCGGATCTCGGGCGTCTGCAGTTCGCGGCACATGATCATCTGGACCATCGATTCGGATAGATGCAGGAACTCGGGGCACTTGAACAGCGAGTGCGCCTTGCTCTCCACGAACGACAGGATCATGTTGACCAGCTCGGAGGCGGATGTGTAGCGCCAGTAGTAGTTCTCCAGCGAGATGAGCATCGGGCAGACCACCTCGATGCGCAGGAACTGCTTGCAGTGGTGGAAGCACGCCTGCAGCAGCTCCGGCAGGTCGTAGTGCTCCGCGGCACACAGTAGGCCTGGAAAGTGCATTTGTTTTGTATTTTTACTAAATCATAAATTAAGGGTGATAAATCAACGAATAAATGTACATTTTTTTTCAATTTAAATATATTTTTAAGCGAAATTGTTGTGAATGTTAGAGCAAAAAGAGGTTTTTTATTCTACGAGTCTATAATTCTCAACTGGTTCTATCAGTGCTAAATCCATTGATTACTAAATTAGTCAAGGAAAGAACACTAGCATAAAGTTTTCCCATTAAAACTTAAACTTAACTTAGTATTCTGCCACCAAAAAGTTTTAATAGAATAAAAGAATTTTTAATAAGCTCTAAAAATATCGGTTTGTAAAAACCTAAAATATATTCTGTTCTTAAGAATTCGCGATTACAATTTTGTAAATTTTAAAAAGACTGTAAGCTAACTCGTGCTTACTAGTATCATTCACTTGAAGATCTGAAGAATTCGCGTTTTTAGGTACTTGGTATATTCTTCGTTCACACGTAGATCTGAATAATTCGCGTTTTCCTAAGTGCTTCGATATATTGAGGTACTTGGTTTATTCGTCGATATATTTAGGTACTTCGCGCGTAAAACTTGTACATTTCAAGAGGCCTATAAGTGCGTTAACTTGCTGTATAACCATTCAAACGCAGATCTGAAGAATTCGCGTTTTCCTAAATGCTTTGATATATATTTACCTGGTATGGATACGCAGGTCAGCGGACAGGTGCCCGTGTGCAGGTAGTCGAGCAGTACCCGGAACGTGTCTGGATCGAACTCGATGATGTTGAACTCCGTTTGGGCCAACTTCGCGCGATCGACCTTCTGGGCGTCGGCGCAGACGGAGAGGCGTGGCACGGCTAGCTGATTGTTGCCCGGCTTGTCCTTGTCCTTGTCCTTGCTGTCCCTGTCTGCAGGCGCCATTTTGGGGTGGTGTTATCGAGTGGGGAGGGGCAATCGGTCATCGGTAGTTGTCGATAGTCGGTTGTTGTTGGTGATCGGTAATCGTCGAAATTAACGAAATCGAAATAAATCGATTGCAAACAAAAACCGCAAATCATAAGGGCAAATCAAATCATTTGTCAGTCGGCAATAAAATAATTGGTGAAACCAAAGGCATTAATTTAATAAGTTTGTGTGTTGGGTGGCGTGAGCGACGGGATTTTTTTTATATTAATTTTTTTTTTTGATTTGTTTTTGGGAATGGTGAGGCGGTTGGCGAGTCACGTGAGATGAGAAAATGACAAAATTTTGTTTGTTGTTTAATTCAAATTATTTCGATTGTTGTTTCACGTTGAATGTATTTTTGTTTGAGATTAACAGAAGAGAGAGAGAGATACAGAGTACAGGTTGTAGATATAGAATAGCAGAAACAAGGATCAAGTCAAGTGGTGAAAGTGTATATAGAGAAAGTCAAAAAGGAGTTAAAAACAGTTTGGTGTCGAATCCAATTGTTCAAAAATGTTACATAACAGTCAAAATGCAAGCAGTTGTGGTGAGTATATGCGAAATGGCGTGGAATGTGGGAATGTTTTGTGGTGAATTCATATTATATTATCATTATAATTACAAAACAAAAATAATTATTTATATTTAAAATTAAAAATTAAAATTTAAAATCAAGATATTATAGAAAATAATAAAAAAAGATATATGGGCAGGTAAAGTAAATAAGCATTGGCAATAAACACGTACACATGATTTTTGGATGATGATATTTGGGTTTTTCGGGTATATTTCAAATAACACCAAGTGCAGTATAAACAAAACAGAATGTGGGTATGCATTTGAAAAATATATAGTTGGTTATTTGGCCAATTGTACAGGGGATGCATTGTAAAAATTTCGGAAAACGAAGGAACCACGTCCAGAATATTTTATGCGATGAACCAAAGGGTAACGAAAGAAACACAACAGTGAGGTTTGGTGTTCGTTCGATACAAGACATTCGATCGGGTGTATTTATAGAGTTCAGGACATTTATATATATATATATTTAAAGTCAGTTGAGATCGGGTGAGAACGCAGAGTTATTTTTTTTATAGGCAAAAATGTGCGGCGTGCGTTTTTCGAGTTGCAGGTTTTGGTTTTTTTTTTTGAGACATTTTTGGGGATGCAAAGTTTAGGTTTGAATTTTTTTTTTTTGTAAGGACGCAAGGACGCAGACGGTGGACGGTATACGTAATGTGGAAATGCGGAAAATCAACACAAGTCGCACAGGAGAGAGAGAGGAGAGAAGAGAACAAAAGAGAGAGCGGAGAGAAAAGAACACGCATCGATATGGTTGCATTGCACCGGCTGAAAACCCTTACTCGAACAATCTGTCGACGATATCCACTTCTTCTTGTCGTCGGGATTCAGCTGGTTGGTGTTCTTGTTCCGTATCGATCGGCCCCATCCGGCCGTGATGGTCCCCAGCCGGGAGAAGGCCCGCTTCACCATCGGCGACGAGGGCACGCTCTTCGGCCGAATGGAATCGGAGTCGGGAACGGTCAGGTAGTTGTTGCTCTTGGGCTTCTGGTTCTGCGGCGAGACCAGCGATGGGGCCGGCCGTGCGAAGATCTCCGCCACGGGAATCTGCGGCGATCCGAAGCCCGTCTGAATGCCATACAGCATTTCCTAAAAAAAAAAATAAAAAAAATTTTAACTAAAATATTACGTTACCAAGTACCTAAGCCGAATACAATTAAAAATAAATTTTTTGTATTTAAAATATTTTTTTGTTACTTTTACCTTTTAATGTATTTACAATATTATTGCAGTTAAGACCAGATTATAAATTCAAAAATAAAAAAAAATGTATCCTAAAATCTTTCTTGGAGACCCAATATCATTGAATGTGTATATTTTGTATTACTAATACATTGAAGAGGAACTTATTTTTATTAGGTATCGAATATTTTATACATGTTTGTAGGTCAATTGCCTAGTACCTAACCAAATATCCTTTTTTTATTAAATTTTTATTTAATTAAAAAAATTTTTTTTCATTAAATACATCTAAATATTTTTGTATTAGAAATACTTTGTATTAGGTATCTAATATTTTGGGCATGTTTGTAGGTCAATTACCAAGTACCTTAACTAAATAAACATCTTTTAAATTAATTTATTTTTATTTTTTATTTATTTTATTATTATTTTTTTTTTACCTTTTAGTTTCTTTTTTATCCTAAAATATTTTTTTGGATACCCAATATCATTAAATAAATTAAATATATTTTTTATTAGTAATACTTTGTAGAGAAACTATTCTTTACAGGATATGACCAAAGGATAAGGTGAGACCGACTTATTGACGTTATATTTCGTCTACCCATTGTTCAAAAGGGATATAAAATGTGACCACAATACGTGTGAGTGTCCTCGACTTAAAAAGTTGTAAAGCTAAGTAAGCTAGCTTTAAGAAAAGGCCACATGGCGTATGAGCAACCTTGAAACCGTCATTTTATTACGCATACGCAACGTTGTCTGGGTGACAAAAAATACTTATAATCCGGTGACCACAGCTTATTAATATGGTTTTTAAAGTGTCAATAACTATTCAGATTCTGAAATCGATGATACCAACCTGAAATACTCGACTCCGCACACCAAGAATGGCCCGCACCCCGATAAATCGAGCCTTCTGCTTGGACTGTCCCACGAGGAACACGACATCGAACAGATGGGCGTTGGTCAGGCACGATGGTTCTTCGTTTAGAAATACGCGGGTAAAGTCCTTGGCCAGCTGATCGTAGTCCTCGAACTGATCGCGAACGGAATCCAGAAGCGGCGACGAGGGTCGCATGTGGCCTGCGGAAAACAGATTGGGGGATTTTTCTTATCAGTCGGTTATCTTTTTAGGTATTTCTCGACTGAAAACTCATTGCTTGAATCAATGGGATGTATTCGCTGAAAGAAATTCTCTTTAAAAGTTAAAAATCATGCATATGACATGCAAATTTGGTTAAAATTATGTTGAAATGTGTTAATATTCATAATAATATTTCAGATACAATTGTTTAAATCACACATCTCGTTGTGGGGAAGATTTTATGAAGGCGCTTGCATTAAGCATACACAATCGAATAATTACAATCGGGAGACGTAGGTTCAATAAAGTCTCCACTGACCATATAATTGAGCAGTTCTTAAGAGTACACACACATATGTTCATACAGCTGTGGCCAATTACAAAATCATAAAGTAGTTTTAAAAAGTTTTTTTTTTAATTTAAAGGGGTTTTTAAAAGGTTGTAAAATTCTATAGACTATTTTCTACAATATTATTTTTATACTCATTTTTGAGACTTAATTTTGTATTTATATATTGTTAAAAGAGATTAAATAATGTTTTCTACGAATTTTATATTCTGAAAAAATGAAATATTATAAAAAAATCTTAGAAACTTAAAATTTTAATTTATAGTAACCTAAGTAATCTTTTTCTTCTTAAATATAATATAATAATTAATAATATATTTTTAATACCACTCCTATTAATCTGAACACAACTGTGTTTGCGCATATATGTGGAAATCGGAATTTATGCAGTTCCCCAATCGCATTGGGATGAAAATGCCAAACTATTGGAGCAGTAATTTGCATAATTTCCATACGGATAGCTCCCATTGGGGATCACTTCCGGGTTGTCTCAGTGTGTTTGTGTACTTTCATGTGTGTCTGTTTGGGGGGAGTGTGTGTGTGTGTAAGTGTGCATGAATAAATCAAATTAGATTTGTGTTGTCTAGTGCAACAAATAGCAACAAATAAATAACAAGAAGTCCAAACAAAATCACAACAAACAAGAAACGAGAAACAACAGCAACAACGACACACCACCAACAACAGCAACAACAATGAGAACAACAACATCCTTGGATGGGTGTTTTTTTTTGGGTGGCATTGGGTGGCTGGAACAATAGATATCCCCCACTGATAAAATAACACAAACATGAACAATATTTCTTGGCCGGACAAGTGTCGGTGTGTGTGTAGATAAAGGACGAGCAGATTGTCCTTGTCGGGGGGCCAAAGTTGACAGGAGAAAGGGAGAGGGAGAAAGAGGCAGAGAGAGAGAGACAGCACTGTGATTGCTGCGAGAGAGGACTGCACGTTTCCGGTGGGCACAAACACAGCCGGATGTGTTAATGGCGGAAACGGAAGTGTCAGTGTGTGTTTCTCCCTTCTCCCTACCTCTCTCTCTCTCACTCTTTCTTCCGCCTCCCTCTCGCTGCGGGTGAAAGTTCAACCGAAAGCAAGACAAAACGATTAATCAAACATACTCGTACAGGAACCGTGTCACAAAGGACCAAATGCAAATGTCCTCTTTTTCTATTTCCTTCTTTTTTTCGGGGCTGCCAGTAATGCCTGCAATTTGTTCTCGCGATTTGTTTATAAATCTCCTTTAAGTCGGAGGCGGAAAATGTATAAAATCTTTGCGATTCGCTTTAAGGGCAGAGCAGGAAAAATGCACTAAAGAAGCTGGCGATTTATTATGTAGCCTGCTGTTTTATGGCTTAAAGTAAGCGATTTACCAGGAACAAAGTCGTTGGGAATTTTATTTTATTTATGACCAAACTAACTGTATTATTTACATTGGAAATTTTCGATATATATTCATTAAATTCATATAACTGCTAACTCACTTGACACGAAAAATAATAATTTAATTGATTTGTAATAACTTTATCCGATTACACTTAAATCAAAAAAATTATAAATTCTTAAAGATTTTTTAAAAGACGTAGTATTAATTTTTGGCGGAAAACCAAAAAAAAATTTATTTTTCAATATTAAAAGAAAAGTTTGATTTTTAAACATTTTTTAAAAACCTAATATTATTTTTTATGGGAAAAAATTCAAAAATGTATATTTAATTTAAATCAAAGAAGTTAATGATTAAAAAAATCAAAAATATGTTTTCAATTTAAATCAAAGAAATTGTTTGATTTTTAGAGATTTTTTAAGCAACTAATATTATTTTTTTGGGGAAAATTTTAAAAATATAACAAAAAAGTTAATAATTTTAAGCAAAATATCAAAAATATATTTTCAATTTAAAACAAAGAAATTTATGATTTTTTTTAAACAGCTAATATTATTTTTTTTTTTGGAAAAAATTCAAAAATACATATTCAATTTAAACCAAAAATGCTAAGAGTTTTTTATGATATGTTAGTTAACATTTATTATAAAATATTTTTGAAATAAAACACCAAGTAGAATACTTGCATAATTTTATATCTTTCATATTTTTTGTTTAAAGGCTCAAACGATTTTTGGTATACATAATCTCTAATGATATTCCCCGCTTGTAATAGAAATAGAAAAAAATCCCCAAAGATTTTTCCCCCTTGCTTTTGAAATAATTTGCATTTGTGACCTTCTTTTTTTGCGTTGGCTTGGTAAACCAAGGAAAATGTAAATATTGAGAAGTCATTCTTTAAAGCCAGGCAAAAAGAAAGCATGCGGGATGAAAGGGGGTCTGTGGGCGTGGGGCGTGGCACACATACTATGCCTCGCACACAGGTGCAACATGGCACAACACGACGTGTGTGTGAGTGACGACGTTGACAATTGCAGATGGTGTTGCAGTAGTTGTTGTGGCAGCAATTGTTGTTGCTGTTGGCTCTCAAGTTGCTGTTGCTGCTGTTGCTGTTGCTCAGCGTATTTGTTGTTATTGTTGTTGTTGTGTCTGTGTGTGGTTGTAGTGTGGTTGTTGTTGTTGTTATTATTAATATTATTGTTGTGTGATTGCAACTCATTCGCATTGTTATTGCAATAGCAGCAGTAAGTGTTGTGCATTGCCGGCAAATGTTGCATGTGCTGCAACTGCAACATCTGCAGTTGCTGCTGCTGTTCGTGATGTGTGTTGTTGTCTAGGACTCGGGCATGCAACATTTTGATATATTCATCCTCACCGATCGGTCGCCAGCTGCCCCGTCTATATGGCTTCGGTATCTGTCCGGTTTCCGCGTGATTCGACAGATTCATCACCAGATCCTCGAGCATCTGCGATCGCGTACGCTCCTGCATTCGGGCGAACTTCGGTGCCGAATACGAGGCCCTCTCCCCATTTACGATCTTCGTCAGCAGCCATTCCCTGTGTGTGGAAGGAAGTTCAGAGTTTTAGGGGATTGGAGCGGGGGAGACAAGAGCGGGTGGCGAAACTCACCGGAACATCGGCCCCTTCTCGAACACGGACTGCTCCCACAGGTAGGGCTTGTAGGCACCCACCTCGTCGCGCGTCACCACCGACACCTCGTATCGCGTCGGCTTGTGCTTGATCCTGGCTGAAACGCGAACCTATTGGATAGGGAATAAATATGATGTGATAACGATTTATTATCTTAAAAAGTGATTATTAATTTATTTTTTAACTATCCTAAAATAACTCATATCATAAAATCTTATTTGATTTATATCATCATATACACTGGAATTGAAAATATATGCTTTTATCTTAACTTATTTTATCTAAAATATATGTATTTTATTTTTTAACTATCCTAAAATAACTCATAACACAAAATCTTATGGGATTTTTACCAACTTTAATTTTGAAATGGAAACTTATTATTATTTATTATTAAAATTTTTATTAAATTATTATTAATAAAAGTATTAATAAAACACGAACCTATTGGATACATAAACATATATTATTTTAAAAAGTGATAATGTATTTTATTTTTAAACTATCCTAAATTAACTCATATCATAAAATATTGGATTTATATCAACCTAAACTGTGAAAAAGAAAATATGTGCTTTTATCTTATCTTATCTTTTAACTATCCTAACTATCCCTAAATAACTCAAAATCTTATTGGATTTATACCAATTTTAATGGAAAATATATGCTTTTATTCTATCTTAAGCATTTTATTTTTTAACAATCCTAACTATCCTAAATTAACTCATATCACAAAATTTTATTTTCTTTATACAAATTGAAGTGAATTTTTAAAATAAGGTGATATTTTCATAATATTATATAGAGTCTTACCAGGATAAAGGTGTGCAGGAAATGGCTCTTGATGCAGGCGGGACTGAAGCGGGTGTTATCCGCCTCCAAGAAGACCACGCAGACGATATCGTTTCCGATGTGGCGCTTCCTCTGGAGCTTCTGCGGATCGTGCTTCTCGTACGGCAGCAAAGTGGACACGTGGAACATGATCTCGATGTTGCGCCAGTTCGTATAGACGGAGAAGAGACCTGTAAAGATGGTTTTCAGAAAATTAGTAAAATATTAAAAACTATCAAAACGGTTAAAAAAAATATATAGTTTTAGATCTGTCCGATTTTTATGGGGGCTATTATTATTAGTCTATAGATAGACAGATAAACCACTCACCTGTCAGGTCGTGCACCGTATCAAGGCCACCTTTGTATTTATCAAATCCCCGCAGCCGGACCCGATCGCCCAGAAGCGTGAGGAATTCGTCGAAGAGCGGTGAATTTTCATTATTGTCCAGAATTTGCTCTTCGGTATACTGATCCTCTTTGACAAATATGACGCCAACTTTTAACTCTGATTTTATAAAAACCTATTTTCAAATTATTTCGAGAATTACAAACTTAGTTTATTAGTAGCGAGATGGAATACCAACCTGATCTAACTTTAATAATTCCTCTGGCGTATCGGGTAATTGTCCTAACGTTAAAGGTGGATTTAAATTAACTTCTTTACCTAAAGATCTAACTACCTCCTCGCGATTATATCTGGAAAGGGTTATATATATAATTAAAATGTATTTTTAATATATATTTGATGTTTTTCAGTACCTATCGGCAAACACACAGGACGCCGGTATCAGTCCATGCACTGTGTAGGATCCAGCCCGCACCAGAATGCGGAACTGATCCCGTCCGTTGAGCGTCTCCTGCTTGATAGACAGGATGACCGGACCCAGGTCCTCGTCGCTGGTGAAGTAGTTCCAGTGCTCGGTGCCGTAGAAGTACTTCTCGTACGTTTCCTGCTCCACGGATATCAGCTCGAAGGCGCCCTGTTGGTCCCACTGCTCCTCGATGGTGGTCTTCTTGCGCGGACTGCGAGAAATATATACAAATTTATTTGAGAAAGTGAGAAATTAAATTAAAAAAAAAATATTGTTGCATAATTTTAGGCGCCAAAAGTGAGATTTAAAAACTCCACTAACTCGTACTGTAATAGCATAAACTGTTTTAATATTTAGCACACTTTCCCAGTGGCGGAAATTTGCCTTCGAGAATCGATTCCGACTGCCATACTTCGAAGCCGGAATGCATTCGGTTTCATACTTTCGAGTAATTACTCGCAATTGGCCGACTTAACATAGCGTCGGTTTTAACATTAGATAACATGAAGTTGGCTGCGATCAACACTGTAATTAACATTAGGCAGAGTTGCCAGATCGGCAATTATATAACAGCTAAACCTGTAACCGTTACATTCAAATACCAAGTTTTATATATATAGATAATTGAGTTGTACAACTAATACATATCCATAACCGTGTATACATACTAATATATATAGCCAGTGACTTATGCTACTACAGTACCATGTCCCATTTTCATTGTAAATGTTTTTTAACGTGATTATATTATCATTGATGATATATCTCTTCTACTTCCAATGAAATCACTCTAAAGGACCCAGTTCAACTTACCTGGGCGTGGCCTCGGAGTCCTCGTCATCCTCGTAGAGATCGCTGCACTCGCGCTCCAGATAGGCATCGCTGGCACTTCCTGCCCGGATGTCCTCGTGCTCCGAGTCGCTCTCATCCCAAATGGTGTGCGGGGTGGGCATGGTGATCTTCTGGCGGGAGCACTCGATCCAGTAGCCAGGCGTGGGCATCAGGTTGTGCGGATACTCCTCGCAGAACTCATCTGGAACGGTGCAGTATGGTAAGGGAATTAGATTTAATATTAGAATTAATATCTGAAAAATTTATAAGAATTAAAAAATTATGTATAAAATACATAATCAAGCATGTGCGATTAAAAACCACCTATAAAGGTGTCTAAAAGTATGCAACAATAAATTTTTTATAAGGAATACCCATGAATTTATTTCTTATTAAAATATTTAAGTCCGCCTCCAGTCTGTAAGTCCCTAGAAAAGTTAAAAAAACCGACCGTCCACATCACTCAAAGATTTACGGACCAGGTGCTTACTCAAAAGTGCATTCTTCTGCGTCAAACTTGGGCTTCGTCTCGCTTTTGAGGCGTCTTAACTCTTAATTTCGAGGTGGCACTTTGGATTTGAGTTTTGGGTAAGAATGCCGCCCAATCAACCACCGCGCATAAGCCCCTCCATTAGAAAAGTTTCCCTAGAACCTCGGGGCACCAACACCACTCTACCCCCTCCCCCTCCGCCCGCTGACAATCTCACTTTCTTGCTGCGGCCAGAGTCTTATGTCAAAGTTTTGCTCAACTTTTTAGCGGCTTGTGGCTTTTACATTCTCGCAAAACTGTTGCCTACTTTGAGGCTTTCAATGGCTGGCAATTCCTTCAACTCTAAACAAAATAATTTAGTTCAATTCAATTAAAATGCAAATACCGTAAACGCTGGCGAGCGGCGTCGCGTGAGTTGCTGCCAGTCATAAAGCAGGCGAAACTTCCCATTTCCCATTTGCCTTTTTCCCATTTCCCGC
This sequence comes from Drosophila mimetica, assembly GCA_037075245.1. Taxonomy (NCBI): domain Eukaryota; kingdom Metazoa; phylum Arthropoda; class Insecta; order Diptera; family Drosophilidae; genus Drosophila; species Drosophila mimetica. Next base: position 10,937,365 of record JBAMCH010000005.1, read on the forward strand.
CACCGCCCCCGCTCGTTTTCCCTTTTCCCCATCAACTTTTCTGTCCATGATTGAGTTGGAAATTCGATGCGGCGCGTGAGTCAATAATGTGCCACAACTCTCTACTTGATGGACAGTGGGTCGAAGATCACAAAAAACTAGAGCTATGATGTATAGATGTTTGATGATTCATCAGTGATGAACAACTAAATATATTCGTTATGCTTCGCCATACCAAACAAATCAGGAGATTTTTGAAATCACATTTAAAGGTACCTTAAAGTATGCTTCAAAATGTTTCGAATTATACAGGCATAATTTTACTGCATAGTTTTGGGTACCTTTATTATGATAATTCATCAATAAGGAATAACTAAATGTACGCGTTATAAGTTGCCATACCATTTTTTAAAAAATCACGAGATTTATAAAATCACATTTAAAGATGCGCTTCAATTTGCCACAAACTGTTTCAAATTTTACAGGCATATTTTTACTGCATACTTTTGGGCAGCTTTATAAATAATTTTACAATTCATTTATTTCTAATCAGTCCAAATTATTTTTGAAAACGATTATATTGTATGCACAGACTCTCTATTTGTAATAGCTTTTTTTTTTTTTGCCTTTTTGCCCCACTGTACAATGATGAGGACGATGATGGCGGGCATGACGTTGATGGTGTTCGGGGTCCCTGTCCTTCCACTGCTCCTTGGGCTCTTTGTGTTCTGCGCTTCTGGTTCGTGTTTCACCGAGATGGCAGTAAAACGCTGCCCTGCGCCAAGATGGGAACTATGATCTAATTAAGGAGCGCTCACCGTTGCCGTCACATGTGCCACACATTTTATGCCGCAAGTTTGGCTCGGCTACCACGCAGATGCTGCATATTCTTTGGGTATCCTCCCAAAAAGCACATTCTGCCATACAGTATATAACCACACAACGACCCACACACACACACAGACAGACAGACAGTGGGAGCCATAAAATGGTGGCCCTGCCTAATTCAAATTTGAATAACTCGCAGCGTGCGCCGCTAAGTAGGCTATGAAATCGCTTGCTCGCGCTGTTTTTCTGCCGTCCTGCCTAGACTTTGATACCCTATAAAAGTATTGTGCTGATGAAGAAGTTGACTTGTTTATAAAAGAATTGATAAAATAGAAAAATAATTTATATGAAAATTGTTTAGGCGAAGGTATTAAGAGGGATTTGAAAAGAGATATTTGAATTTGAATGTGATCAAATATAACCTTAGAGTTTTTTTTTACTAAATGTTGTATAAATATTATATTTTTAAAATTTAAAAAATAAAATAAAAAAATTATTTAACTTAAAACAGGGACCCCGAACACTTAAAAGTTAATTGAAAGGTATTTTTTAATAAAGTTTTTTTTAATTAAAGTTTGTATAAAAATAATATTCATATATAATATTATTAATTATTACTAATTAATATAATTAATATGTTTTAAGAACACAAAATCTATTTAAAAACATTCAATTTTAAGGTAGAATTTTAAAAGTAGAATGCGTTATAGCTTAAACACGAATATATCATAATAATAACATAAGATATATTCCAAATAAATTTCAGAAAAAAAACTCTACAAGTTCCAAAAGGATTATTGCCAAAATACAGGGTATTACGGGGTCGGGAGAATTTTTGTCGGAATGATCAGGCTCCTGAAACCTCCGAGCATACGGTTATGGTTACGATTGTGGATTTCGGTTCGGTCAGATTTTTCGGGGGCGGTGCGTGTGCGAATGTGTGTGCGTGTAAATTGCGTGCGCAGCGCCCGCGGATATGCAATATATTTTATTTTTTAAGGCCAGTTAAACCGCCCCCGCATCTTGGGTCGTTTCGGGTCACTTGGATTTACGCCTCACTTTCGAGCTTTTCTTACTCCGCTGTTCCGCTTTTCCTTGCCCCTTTTCCCTTTTCCCATACAAATAACATCCCGTTCGGTTCATTTTTCAACTGCTCGTGTTGCAGCTGCAGCTGCTGATCCACGGCAGCAACATGCAACACAAAACGCACGAAAACAAACACAAACATGGCCAAATTGATGGCCAACGCTTGTTGGCTTCCCAGGGGGGAATAGGAAACGGGAACGGGAACGAAGGCAACCGGAAGCTGGCCGGGCAACTATTTCATCTTGCCACTTGTAATGGCCACTTGCCAGCGCCGGCGAAGGCAAACAAATCAGACCAACTGACACCCGGCCACACAATATGCACGGGGGCTTTATGCCCGGGGAATTGGAATATTGTGGCTGGTCCATAACCTGAGTGAAAGCTCCGCGGGCAGGCAAATCGAGGCGGCCAGCGTGGAAATAGAACGCGAGAAGTGCTCCTTCACGGCTGAAGATATTTAATGGCATACGCCACTAGAAACTGAGGAGAGTCGTCTTAAATGTAAGCATACATAGTATATATAGATAGCTTAAAATGTATTCAAAATATTTCTTTGATTTTTAACTGATTAAAGCGAACTTTAAACCAAATTTAATTTCTATTTAAATCTGATTAAGAAAATAAAATAAAATGATTAAAAAAAAATAAAACAAAACTTTCAAAATAAAGATAATGCAACTTATCGTTAAATTATTTTTAAAATTTTTATATATTTGCATTAGAACTTTTTTAAATCTTATAATTATTTAAATCATTTCATTATTATTTATTAATTAATTAATATATTTTTTTGTATCAATAAAACTTAAAAAAAAAATAATACGAGTTTTTTTAAATCATAGAACTCTTTAAATTATTATTTTTTTATTGCCTATTGTTTTCGAAATAAAAGAAAAAAAAATTTTCTTTAATATATGACAATTTATCTTTAAATTAATGTTAAATTTAATTTATATTTGCATAGGAGTTTTTTAATCATAGATTTATTTAAATCATTTTATTATTACCTATTTATAATTTATTAATAAATTTTTTTCTGACAACAAAACATTTAAAATAAATAATAAGAATTGGTTTAAATCATAGATTTATTCAAATTATTATTTAATTATTATTTTCTTAATTAATTAATACATTTTTTTTGTAATAATTTGACAATTTATCTTAATATAAATTTTATTTATTTTTTAAATTTGTATAATTTTCTTTAAATTATTTAATTATTATTAATTTTTTTTTTAATACTCTGCTTAAAAATATTTTTTTAATAATGCCAAAATCCTAGATTTCGAACAAGCTCTAACGACAATTGTTGCTGCAACTGCAACTTGGTAAATCTCCATCATGGCAGTTCATTTGAGTGTTTAAGCAAAATCGCAGCTGGCGATGATATGTGTGGTTAGTGCAAACATTCCCAATGCCCCAAATTGAGATGCGATTGTGTTGATTTGTGTGGCAGCACGCGTGTTGCAATTTAAATTCCATTTTCGGCACAGGAACCGCAATTGGAGCACATGGAATGGCAGGTGTAAACATTTAATGAACCAATTTCAGGCAGCCATTGTGGGCAGTACAGCAAATATAGGTAAATACCCGTATACCCAGGATGCAATCAAATAAAAATCCATCTGCTTCGAGCTCAATTTGATTAGTAAATAAGGGATTATTTAACGCACCGATGTTATTTGTTTATATTTTTTTAGAGAAAATAGTTAAAAAAAATAGTTAATATTTGATTTAATATAATTCAAATAGTTATTATTTGATTTAAAATGAATTAAATAACTAATATTTGTTTTAAAATATTTATATATTTTTATTAAAAATTATTCAAATAGTTCATATTTGCTTTAAAATATATTTTTAAATTTTATTTGAAATTATACTTTTTGAATAATTGATTTAAATTAATAAACTTAGGTTTTTTAATTTTTAGCCATTCTTATGTCTAAAATAATAACAATTGAGGACAAATATTATTACTAATTTTTTTAATTAAATGGATTTATATATTGAATGTGTTTTTATTTTTCTGACTAACTAATTAAACTTCCAGTGACTTAATGACATTAAATTATAAAAATGGGTTGGCAGTTCAAGCTCGTTCCTTTCCTGTGGCTCTCAAGCCATTCAGCGTTAATTATGATAACGGCTAATCCTGCTTTCAGGTCCTGCCGCGTCATCCACTCATCTGCCATCCATCCAACCATCCATCCAGGCAGCCATCCTTTCAATTTCTGGCCACAAGGATTTCCGCTTACACAACGCAACACGAAACGGTTGCGGCCATGGCTGTGACCCTGTAGTTTTGGCCAACAATGCAATTTGGGCCATATGACTGGGCGGGATTTGTTGGCCCATTTAAATGACACGCTCGCCCACTTTTCAACCAACTCATCTCGTCGCGCTTTTTATGTTTTGATGCGCCGCGGAAATCCATTAGCCATTAGCGTCCTCCGTCTAACCCAGGCAGAAGCAGAAGCAGAACCCAACCTTAAAGCCCCCATTCCCCAGCGACGATGACAATTCCTTCAAGGATCACGCAACATTGCATTAGCATAAAGTGCCGGCACAATGGCCTGACATTTGGCAAATGACGCGCAGCATAATGGACAGCCGGATCAACGGGGGAAAAAGGTCGGCGACAACATATATTCCGATGTCAAACAAAACTCTTTTGCAGGGGGACGTTTCAAAAGTGGTAAGAAAAATATAAAAAACCGAAGAAAATGTTAGTTTTGCCTGGGAATCCAATCATAAAATAAAAAATACTTAACAGCCTACTATACTTTAATGTGAACGGACTATTTTTGTTTGTTTTGAATGGCTTGTTTATGCTTGAATAATTTTTAAAATATATCAGTAATAATTTTTTAAGGGTTTTTTTTTGGTAAATTTTTATTTTATGAAATATTTTATATTTTATTTAGGTGGTACCCATTGTATAAAATTATTTTATTTTAATATTAACATATTTTGTTAAATATTGTAGTAGAATTGTTTGCGTTAAATTATATAATATTTTTTTCGTCAGGATATTTTATTATAAAAAATTCAATTATTTTATTTATAGTTAATAAGTTAATGTATTTATGTTTTAGGGTAATTTTATATAATATATTATTTTATTTTATGTAATAATATATAAGGCAAACCCTTAGGGAATATTTTTTAATTAATTATCAATAATAGATTTAAGTTAATCAATTGTAGCCAGATAAGGATTTATCCATTGGCGATAGATATGAATAAATAATTTTCTTTAATGACTTTAATTATCTGCAATATTTATAGTTAAATATTGTTTTCGAATTTTTGGTATTAAATTTATTTATTTCTTTTTACCTATGTTGTGGGGTAATTCATTTGATATAAATTTCCTAAGCAATTTAGAAAGCCAAAAGAACATACGATATGAGACCTGACATCACTGATTTATTGTCGCACTGGAGGACATCATTTCGCAAGTGACTAATTCATGGCTATTTTCGGTCTCACTCCGGATATGTATGTCTTATCCCAATCCATGGGTTGTCACTCTATATCCATCCACCCCCCACCCCACACTCCCCATCCAAGTGTCATTTTCCCTCCATTTTCCCGTGTCAAGAAGAGCACTTGACATTTTTTTTATCTTGCCATTTGAATTTGTTTCGCATCGTTTTTCGTTGTACTCGACTTTATTTTTTTTCCTTTCTCTTTATTTTTGGCAGCTTCTTTGGACTTTCGCTTGGACTTTGCAGGCATTTCCCTTTTAGCCACGGCTATTTGCTTTGTATTATGCCAAGAGACAACCCCCGAAAGAGGGAATTCTCGTTTCGGCTTGTGCCCCGACTAAATGGAGGACACTTTGGGTGTCATTAATGATGTCAATGGGGGCATTATGGGTCAAGTCGGGTTCGCGGGGGTGGAGAGAGGAGGGCGGAAAACTCTACACGCGACCCCCTTCTCGATTTGTTGTTGTTTTTCTATTGGTTTTTATTTGCATTCGATTGCTTGTTAATTGTTGCCAGGCGAAGTTGGGAAATTGGTTTTGAAATTGCTTTTACTTTTCACTGCTACGATTTCATCTCGATTTCAGTGGCGGCCGAATTTCCCCCGACTTTTTCGTAAAAATCCCCCTCACCTTGGCTTTTCCACAGCTGCCATTTGCAGAAAAGTCTGCTATCAAAGTTGGCCCTAGGTACAAAAAAGAACGAATAACAATAGATATATGTGTGTGTGTTGGGCTGTTTGGGGCTGAGAAAGCGAAAATAAACACGGCAACACAATCGAGGCACAAGAACAAAAGTCCTGGGGAAAGTAAAAGGAAACCAATTCCGCTAAGATGCAAAGGAATCAAACGACAAACGACAAGCGGCAAACAAAAAAACAAATCAAGCAAACAAAAGATGGAGGAAACACATTTTTTTTGTTTATATTTGCCAGGACATTTGCGCACTAGCAATGCTCTCTAAATATTCGACTTAAAAGGATCCTAATACTTATAGAGGTAAAAATTAAAGTATAATAAGTTAAAAATTCATTTCAAATTAAATTTAGTAATTTTAATTATAAATTTATGTATATTATAATTTTATATAACATAAAGCATTTTAAAGTGATTTTTTCAATACCATTTTCGTATAATAGAAAAAATTTAAATACAAAAAAATCTCTAAATATTTGCTTAATACTCAGAAAGATGAAAATTAATTGTAATAATAATATAAATTTAAATTTAATAATTTTAAGTATTATTTTAGGAATAATATTTAAATAATATTTTAATTGTCCATTAAACGATTTTTTTAACACAATTTTCGTAAACTATAAAATTCAATCCCCAAGTCTTATAGTTACATTCTATTTTCCTATAAATAATATCAATGAAAACAAAAGTCCTAATTTTAAATATATTTTTATATAACATAAAGTGATTTTTTCCAATCCATTCTCGTGAAGTATCTAAAATGTATTTCCCATTACATTTATTAAAAAATAGTTATAATCCATTTCCCTGTAAATCTAAAATGAAATCACCGTTATTTGACTTTCTCTGCTTTCTGCAAGTCCCATGAAAACCCTTTTTGAAAATTTTCACCAGTCACGTCGAATGGCTGCAACGTGACAGGGGGGCGTGGCTACGCCCCCGCTTTTCCAGTGACTTTTGGGTGTTCATTTTTGTTTTTTGGTGAGTTTTTCTTTTTCAGTTGCTGTCCCCTGTGTGCGTGTGTGAGTCAGTGTGAGTGTGCGTGTGTGCGTGTGTAGATGATCGCATCAGGGCGCCATTGCATTGCACTTCACTTTCACTTTCACTTGCACTTCCGCTGCCGGCGACGTTACCGTTTCCGTTGCCGCTTCCGTTGACGCTTCCTCTTTCGCCTTCCGCTCTTTAAATCAGATTCCTAGCTCTAAAATCGAACTGAAAATCAAATGCAAATACACTCCCGGACATTTGAGCTATACCCTTGCAGCGGGTATTATCTTTATTTCATATAACTCAGAATATATATTTACTAATATATACTAAGTATTAATCTAAATCTAAATATTTTATTTTAATGTTTTCTCAATATATATTTTTTTTGCGTATGTATTTTAAAGGCATGATATTAGTTTTACCATAATCGGACTATGAAGTTAATTAATTAAGATTTTTATAACCTCCCAATCAAGTTTTAATTCTATTTGTTATTATTATTACAGACAACTATGTTTTATTTGAGCTAAAGGAACAACTTTATGTTGATTTTTTATTGATATTGATTTATTTATACCAGTTCTATGAGGATACTATCAGAAGTATCCAAATTCCGAAGAATATATCATAAATCTGGTATAGAACTAGAGCTTCTACCTCCCTTTTCCTGATTTCCCTAACTAAATCTGCGTTTTCACTGCAAGGGTATAGAATCTTTGGCTTGCCAAAGTCAGCTTTCTTTATCGAATTTTTCATTTCTCTTTGCGGACTTTCGGTTTGGTTTGCTTTTCAAGGGCTTTTTTCAAAGGGTTTCCCCTTTTTTCTCTCTGTGTACGGACTGGCACACTCACTGTAAGAAGTAACACCAAGCGGCTCTGAGAAAACGCTTTGATGATTACAATTTACAGCGAGCGATGCCAGCCACGGAATTCTCTCACATGCAGCGAAACAACGCGGCGTATGCGTGATATTTACTTCGCGGTGCCTGTGAGCGATGGTGTGTGCGTGTATAGCTGTCTGTGTGTGGGTGGGTGCGGTGGGTGGTTGGGTGCGCTTTTGGTGGCCTTGACTTCAAGACGAGGAAAACAAATTTTAAAACGATTAAAATCTGTTGCCCAAAACATACAAAAATAACAAAAAAAAAAATGGAAAAACTGAAGCGTAAGGGCAAAATTTTCTTATTAATAATTTAGCAAAAAAAAAAGAGGGAAAAAAATGGAGCAAGCAAAAAGTAAGCATAGTACGTTAAAAGAAATGAAAGCATTAAAATTCATTAAAGCGCAAATATCAAATAACAGAAAGCGGATAAGATAATAAAGAAGACGGTGGGGGGAGGCGCTTTCCCCAATCTCCACGGTTTTCCCCCGCCTTCTGTCCGCTTTTCCCGGTTTTCCTGACAAGGGGTTACCTGCAGATGGAAGCGATAGGACAGCCTCTCGGCCTCTGCCACCCCGCAGATAGTAACGAGCAGTCAAATGGCCAAAAACTCTGGCCCCCGGGAAAATTCCATGCATTTGCATAAAAGCCAACTAATTTTTTCGTGCCACCCTGTTTGCGTTTAATCAAAATGAAGACCAGAAATTTGCGTTGGACGCCGTAAACTACGGTCCATGTTTGACGTGTCAGCAACTGGGGAATATTCGACCCCCTGACCCCCTGAACCACCCCCTTTAAAATCCAGTGGCAGGGGTCGTTGTAAATTATAATTGGTCACAGAACGCTTACCCAGCGGCTGGCAAAAGGATTTCTGACCGCATTTTCGGGGTCAGCGCTGACCTCTGCTGAAGACAGCGGGAAAAATGAAATATCTTTAATTATTTAAACCAACTAAATGAAGGTTTTGACGCGTAACCAAATTTATTAATAAATAAAGACCTCCAATTGCGAATTTCTAATAAAAAAAATATATTTTATACAAAAAATATTTAAAAAATAACTAAAATTAGAGTTTGCCTCTGAAATATTAAAAAAACCTTTAAAGAAATTTAAATTAATTTTGGAGAATAAATTAACATTTTCTTTGGTTTAAGATTTTTTATAAATTTGGAAATTTACAATAAATTATATTTTTTTCAAAGTGTGTCAGATACTAAGATTTTTATTTGACATTCACCAAGAAAATAGGTTTCAAGTAATCTCAAAAATTATCAAAATATCTAGATAGGCTGTATTTTTGATATATTAATTTCAAGATTTATTTTTAAATCCCTATTAAAATGGAAACTAAAATTATCGCATCATAAGTGCATTAAACGCCGACGAAAAAAATATGTTTCCCAATTCACGTAATCTGATTTCAGGTGATATAATTTTAATTCCGTGCAAATACTAATCACTTAATTATGTAAATTATTGGTAAGCCACAAATCGCTTAGCAGTTTCGCCACATATTTTTTCGTTGTTTGTTTTCGTGTCGAACCAGCGATTGAATTAGCATTTCACTGCCATTGAAACCGAATTCAAATGATTCGATTTATTTCACATTTTCCCGGAAACGGGAGTCATTCACTGAGCAGAATAGCAAAACAAACTCATAAACGTGTTTAAAGTGAAATGCGATAAGTAAAAGAAAGTGCAGAGAGAAACAAATAATTTTAAGACCAATTTAAAATGCTTTCTTTACTTTGTAGAGAACTCAGGTATAAAGAAAAGTTATTTTGATAACTTGAAGTATTTAATACAATTTTGTTTGAATCTAACTAATTTTTGTTGTAAAGTAAAATATAACAAATTTGTGTCTACTTTAAATAATTAACAACACATAAATTATTAACCGGTAAATAAAATCCAGAAAAGCATTTATGAAACAAAGTAAATGATGCACTTTCGGTGTCAACTTGATTTAACCAATTGTGGACAGCTTATGAGATGAAGAGGGCTCTCTCCACGCACAGATATATACAATTTGAACAATGCCTGCTTTTGGTATTTGAGAGTGGGAAAAGAGAAAATTGGAAATTCATGTTGACAAGTGGATGCTGGCGCTGGCGTCGCTGCCGGCGTTCTGTACGTGAGGAAAATTTCAATTTTCAAATTACACGCCATCCCCCAACAAAAATAATAATCACCGTTTGAACGGAGGATACCCTGTTTTATATAAAAATAAATAAACTAAAAAAATAAATAATATTTTCTATTTATATATTTTTATATATTTGTATATAGTTTTATATATTTTAAATATTTTTCCAAAGAAAGAATTTACAGCCAAATCCTTAAAACTCGAATATAAAAAAATGTATTATATAAAAAAATGTATAAAATATATAAGTACCTCTATAAAAAATATTACTTACTTTCTTATTTCCAAATAAAAATAAAAATCTAAGTAAAAAAAAAATATTAAAATATAAAACTATAAAATGATAACTATAAAATTCTTAAACTATTAAATATTAAATAAATCTATATTTATTTATTTTTTTGCTGCGTTCAGAGTCGCAGATACTCATCAAATACTGGGAATTACTTTCAACAAAGCTGGCAAGATTATTGAAATATTTTCGCCTCGTTTTTTGTGTCTGCGTAATCAGCAATTAAGGTTTATGGCCTTTAAAGCGCTGCCATTTTTCGCCCTCGCATTGTTCCGCCATTGGCATTGCCATTTCCAGTTTTCCAGCTTGCCAGCCGCACAAAGTGCCACTGTAGTTGCATAATGATCGTAATGATCATCAGCGGCCCCGCCAACCTCATGCACTTTTGTTAATCAAGTTGCAAATTGGCCAATAAGCCGCAGAGAGTCGACAGGACACGTCCTAAAGAGCCATTGGCCAGCAATTTTGCGGTTGGCCAGAGTCCAAAATGCAAATGTCGGCCAAACTTACACGGACACGGCAAAGCACACATACACAGATACACATGGAAGGCACCACCACACACCCACACTACCTCTGTGAAAAGGGCATTTGTAGTGGTGGTCGAGTGGCATAACGATCCCCAATTGAGGCAGTATTATCGTAATTATATGCCGACTCTCGAGCACTAATATGCAATTTCAGAGAGCACTTCAGGCGACCCAGATGGCCCCAAAGTTCTTCAAAGTTCTTGAGAATATTTCAATATTACAACGGAACAATTATAGAGTTTGTAGCGGAATAAACAGGTATAAATATATTAAACACAATATTTTATATCAATTTTAAGACTACCTACTAATAATATTTAATATTATTTTTATAGATAATTCCTAAGTTCTTCAAAGTTTTTGAGAATACTTGAATTATAAAATTTATAACACAATAAACAGGTATGTTAAAAAATTATAAATATTAAATATAATATTTTATATCAATTTTAAAGTTACTAATAATATTAAATATTATTATTATAGATTATCCCAAAAATCTTCAAAGTTCTAGAGAATATTTTTAGTTTACAAGGAAAATAAAAGACTTTTTTGCACAAAAAACAGGTATAACTATATTAAATATAATATGTTATATCATTTTTATAGGTGCTAATAATATTTACTAAATCAAAAAAAATTATAATAAGAGACATAAAAAACCCCGAAACGTTCCCATTTGAAAAATATTACGTTCTTAAATTAATATCATTAATACTTATCCTCTCATCGCTTTTCACTTTCCACTCAACTTTTCATTCAATTTACCTGCAACGAGAACAAAAAATACAAAACCGATGAGTGAAACATAAATCACACATCTAATCATTTATTGTATCATATATGGGCTGTAATTTCAGGCTCTTTTGGCGAAACAAAAACTTTCGCCAGACTTTTTTGTGCTCGTGGAATTTGCGGGAGAGAGTGGGTGAAAGTAAGGTAAACCAACCGCACGAAATGTGTACTTTTGATGTTGAGATTCGTGTCATCGCAGGTGGAATTTTTGTTGCTCCTGACGATTTTTCGTTGAAAGCATTGCATACACGGAGCAATAAATACTAAGGTAAATATTTTTTGGGTATTAACCGTACTCAAATGGAATTATTGGAGATTTAGTGCAAAAAATACTGAGGTTAATATTTTTTGATTATTCATCGGACTCAAATGGAATTATTGGAACAAAACAAAATCGGGAATTTAAGTCCTATATTTAAATATAATTATTTAAATAATATTTTTTTTATATAATATTTTTCCGTTTCATTTCATTTTTTCTCAGTGCTTATATATCTACGGGTGGAATTCTCTGTCTGTTGACATTTCGCCCGGGGCATCATAATCACTTTGCAACCCAATGCCAGCCCATATCCATACATCCTTCGCCGCCACCCAAAACACAAAAAAGAGGCGTGTTTTTGTGTTGAAAACTTTTTCGCAGGCAGCTGTCGCGGTTTTTGCGCTCGCAAATGAAGTGCTAAATTATGCTAAATGTGTGACAAAATGTGATTTGAGTGCAGGATCAGGTGGCCCTTGGCCTCTTGCCACTTTATTTATGTGTATCTGCTGTATATATTTGTTACTCTCCAAGCCTTTGGCAGTCGATAATCTATCATTTAAAGGACATCTTCGCTGCTCTTTTGAATGCGAGCTTCTCCTTATCCTTATCCTTGTCGCGAACAGACTTTCGTGTCGCATGAAAACGAATTACTTTCAAGCGAGTAATCTTGCATGGGTTCTGGGTTCTGGTTGTGATCTCGGGGAAATCGTGGGGAAATCAAGGAAAGGCATTGAAATGGCACTGGTTGCGAGTTTCTTGCTTGCGTCATGGCTTCAATTACAGCAACAGTGCGCAACGAAAGTACGCAACAGATTCCGTGATTTCTCCTCGATTTTTCAACGATTTTCGCCCGGTTTCCCCCCTCTCACGATGATATGCGAGTTATGGGCGCCGAAAAGTATGCAGCGAAAAAAGAACTAGAAACGACCAGAGTAATCCATATATAGAAAAGCGGGTGCTGCCAGCGGAAATTGAAAGCTTCCGTCGCGAACTGTCGGCCAGAGCCACCCTAAAACCACCCATATCCACCCCAAAGTCCGCCCAACTTCGCCATTAAATGTGTATGTATGTTTGACGAAAGTGAAATCAAAGTTGCGGCAAAAATTATTCCATTTTATTTCCTGGCATTGGCCAAAAAAAAAAAACTTTCGAAATATGTTGGCATTTGAATTACAATTGGCAAAAGGTAAATAAAAGGAATACGCACTGGAAAATTAAATAGGGAAATTACAATTTGTGACCAGAATTCGTATTAGTAAACGATAGCTTAACCTCAAAGTAAGGTAAATAAAGTATATCGAAGAAACTAAGTTAGTTTATTAACACGTTATATAATATATAAAAGAAAGCTCAACAAAAAATGTAAATTTATATTTTACATTTATTTATTTATTTTATTTAGTTTAAAAAATACTACATTTAGTATTTTAAAATAAAATAACTGATATGGTATAATAGCAAATGGATATGTTTGTATAATAAATTGATTCTATATCATATCGATTTCGTTTTGTGTACGCATTATTTTTAGCAAATTTATAATATCTTAATTAAAACAAGATAAACAAATGTCTTTTGTCAATAAGAACTTAAATGTCCATAAAAAGAAACTGAAATATTGGTATAATTACCTCTTGATAATATTATTCAATGGAAAACAAATAATAATATAAATGCTTTTGGTTAAAAGGTGAAGCAAATAAATAAAGTATAAAGGAAAAGTGGTTTAAATTGATTTTATTTTCTTGAGAATGCGCTTGAATAAAATGCCACCACAAAAAAGTTCTCATTTCAATGGTTTCAAACTAAATAGTAAAAAAAGAGTACATTTTAATGGGACATAAAAAATTGAAGAGAAAACTGGGACAAATTATTCTTTTTTAAAGATTGTATTAAAAATAAATATTTATAAAACCCTGCGAAAAAAAATAAAACACCTCTTAAATATATGAACATATAGCAGCAAGCAGAAAAGTATAAGTACCATCAATATAATTAATTAACTTTAAGTGAAATAACACGAATGATTCATCATTATGTTCCCGTCATTAGTCATTGCCTGCAATCTTAATAATTGGCCGGGCACTTTCGTCCAGTGTATGAAATGATTTTGCTTTTTTTTTTAGCTTTTCTCTCCCATTTTCCTGGACATTTCCCCGTCTCGTTTTCCCGGGCTAAGTGAATGAAAACGAAACTTTAATTGAAACGAACGTTTGGTGTGCGTTTTTGGGTTAAGTGATTGATTATGTCTTGTTTGCCATACACATGGATACGTGCACATAAGTACACTGAGGGAAATTCAAATCGGTATTTAAATATATTCACAAAAATTTTAATTTATAAATTTAAATTTTATTTCCCAACAACATATTACCTGTCACAATCTTAATATATTACCAATAATTGTAGTATATTTTTTGAACGTTTTTTATGACTTTGAATTTATGAAATGTATTTAAACTCAGTAAAATAAACATTTTAGTAACAAAATATTAAAATATAAATTTAATATATTGCTTAACAAAATATTAAATATTTTACCAATAATTTTAGTATAAATATTAATATTATTAATAAAATATCATTATTAATTTTTATTTATTATTAATATTAAAAAATTGTATTTGTTAAATATTTTTAAAGGCAATTCGATTCATTAAACATTCTATTTTTATAAACTCTTTTTTGGCTACGTCAATTGTTTTTTTGCTCAGTGTACGCACTCAAGGAAACGCTCAGCGTCGCACACATAAATTTTTAGCCTGTCTGCTGCTGTTATTTTTGTTATTGTTATGCTGCTTCTGGGCGTGGCAGCCTCCCCCGCACACACAACACACACTCATGCAGAAAGTGGAAAGGCAACGTGACAGACTGACAGACAGGCAGGTGTGTGGGTATGTGGGTGTGTGAGTGTCTGCCTAGGGTGGACCCAAACTTTGACAATGCCGCTCGGCTACAATTCATTCAGACAAAAAGTTCGCCACAATAAAAACGAACCGCGCGCGAAATCGAATCAATAATTTAATGCAGGTGCTGCTGCCTACGCCAGGTTTTACTGCCATTTCCCGCAGATATGTGTATACCCCATATATCCCCCCACCCTACACATACATACATACATGCGTATATCCCCCCGATTTCCGCTCACATTTTAGCCGACGGCCACTGCTTTTGTCATTTTGGCCATTGCCAAGTTAACGTTGACGTACGTAATAATAATAATGTCTCCAGTCATATCGGACTCGGCTTGTTTGCCGCTTGTTAAGGGCCAATCCCCTCCCCCACCCCCCAGGCAAATTCGATTGGCTTCTTTTCCCGATACATGAGCAACTTAATCTGAATGAAAAGATTGCCCAGGAGCTAATGGACGCACTCGGGATTTGGCTGAATGGAGAAGTTTGCATCTGGTTTTTATGGATATTTCTTTATGTTTAAATACGCATTTAAGTGCATTAATTATTAACAATATGCGAGCATTTTTCTGGACATTTTTTTATATATATATTATATTATATATTATATAAAAATTATATATAAAAAATTATACAAAATTATCTTATATTGGTGTATCTTTTCTTTCTGTTTCTTTAAAAAAGAAAATTCCGAATAACCTTTTATAGCTCCCATAAAAATGATAATTACAAATCGGTATTCATTTACTCACATTTTGGCAAAGATCTCTTTTTTTTTGCAAAATACAAGCTGTAAAACGAATTGAAATTACTGTCTGTGATAAGATAATGGAAATGACTATCTAGTTTTGTTAAATATATACACCCGTTGGCCACTTTCTATACTCAGCCTTTTAGATTTTTCTAAAATATTTTTTTTCCTTTTTACATAAAAAACTATTAAAATTTCCAACACGATAAGTTACTCGTAATTTAAACGGGTCAACAACTGACCAATATGCCTCAATGCACTGCGTAAATAAAAACTATGCTGTTTGGCTAGCAAATTGTGTTTCTATGAAACTCTATCAAAACAGCTGTGTCATTTTTTACAGCACACTGCGTATGTTGGTAAGTTTTTGAGTAACTAAAATTATTTTTACTTTAATTTTACTTTGAAATAATTTAATAATTATTTAAATAAATATAATACTATTTTTTAAATTTTTATTACTGATCAATTTCATTTAAAAATATTTTTCTAAAGTATATAT
Source organism: Drosophila mimetica (assembly GCA_037075245.1). Taxonomy (NCBI): domain Eukaryota; kingdom Metazoa; phylum Arthropoda; class Insecta; order Diptera; family Drosophilidae; genus Drosophila; species Drosophila mimetica. Next base: position 10,953,506 of record JBAMCH010000005.1, read on the forward strand.
ATAATTTTCTAAGTAAATGGTATCAGAAATTTACAAACATTAAAATGCTTCTAAAAATGTTACATCTCTGCCACAGTGGCGATTCTAATTAGTTGACAACGGCTGTCCACTAGAAAAATGCTCGTTAGTTTTGTTTCGACATGGGTGACAGACCTCTGAATATCAATAGTTGCACTTTGTGGAATTGTTTAAGAAGTTAGTGCAATATTCATGTCATTTCAGTGGACGATTTCGCACGTTTCGCGATGGTTTACAATCAGGTGCGGACTTATAGGACGCCCATACTTTGTGTTTCGGGCTTCTTTCTTCTCTTTCTGATCTTCCAGTTTCTGGGATCGCCTCTAAACACAAGTTACCTCCAGAGAACTGCAACTCTGCGCACTCCACTGAACCAAAAAGGTGGGTTTTATCTATTTGAAGACGAGCTTTTAGTGAATTTTTAAACTAAAAGTTGGAATAGTTAAAATTACATACGTGGTTATGCTCAAAAAATAGTTTTAAAAACTTTAAATACACGTGGCATTAACTTATTTAGTGACATTTTAAACATAATAATGCTTGCTGGTTTATGGAAAATTTAACCATCAAATTATTTATTCTATAATATATATAATTCAAAAAAATTTTTAAATGTTAATTTTAATAAGTTCAATTGTAAGTTTAGTTTGATCCTTAAAATCTTATAATAAATACTGGATAATAACATATATTATTGTTAAAAATGTTTTAATAAATTTTAAAAATTTATTGAGACTTCTTTTTTATTTGTCCAAATGAAAACGACACTCATTTAACAGTAACAAGAAACGAGGTTTTTTTGTTCTTTAATGATTTTAATATTTTTTTTTAAAAAGTTTAAAAGCTTGTAAATAAGTAATGATAAAAATATAATAAATATTTTTTAGGGACTGTTTTAAATTTTAGAATTGTATATTTATGAATTAGATAATTATTATATTATATTGTCAAATGATTTTATTTGATATTATTATTTTTATTTTTGTTCCCAGCCGTTGTCCATCATGCAACGCCTGTGAAACTGGATTCCGCCCCGGATCTGACCCTCGACCCCTCGAGGAGATCGGAGGAGGATCAGGATCAGGATCTGGAGTCCCTGCTGCGCGACAACGAGGACGAGGGCTGGGCCCAGGGCCCCGAGTGCGCCCCTTATCCCCGCTTCGAGGACCTGCACTTCCCCAATCCGTACTTCCAGCTGACGCGGCACGACAACCTGAGCTACTACCTGTACGGTGCGTACTACGACCGCAGGCCCCGGATACCCGAGGTGATGGTCCTGGCCATGGTGACCACTTGCACGGGCCCGTATCCCGCCACCCATCTGCAGATGTGGTTCGATGGGGAAACAGTTCCCGAGGTGGTTGCCCTCCACAAAACGAAACTGGCCTGGTACGAGGGTTGGGGCAGTCGGCCGGGCATGGCCTATCCCACACTGCTCACCTTTCGGCTCAAGACCCCAAGGATTCCGCAACTCGTAAGCCTGGTCTTTGGCACTCCCTGTGCAGTGCCCCAAAATGCCCTGAAAGTGGTACAGCCACCCCCCGAAGAGCCACCCCAACCGAATCGTCCTCTGAGAACGGGAGTTTGTGTCAAGTATTTGAACTTCCCCGATGTTGATATGTCCGAGAGATTCGTGGAATGGCTGGAACTGATGAGATTGCTGGGCGTGGAACGCGTAACCGCCTATGATATAGGGGTACTAATGCCGAATACCTCGCGGACCCTGGAGCACTACACGAAAACCCAGGGGGATGGGTTGTTGGAGCTCAGGAAGTTCAATTTCCATGCGGACACCAAGGAGAATGCGCGATTACAGCGGGTGATAAGTGAAGTCCTCCTCTACAACGACTGCTTGTATCGCAGCCTCTATGATCTCGACTTTGTGGCCGTGATGGATGTGGACGAGGTAATCATGCCGATGGGTGGTGATGGTAGCTACCCCAATTATCCCGATTTGCTGAGGGAACTGCAGGCACGCGATGTGAATTGTACGGCCCGGAGTAGCTACTGCTTTCGCAACGTGTACTTTCCCAAGGAGCTGCTGCCCGAGGATTCGAAAATACCCAAACCCTTCTATATGCTGCGCCATGTGGTCCGGGTGGCGGAGCATCTGAGTCCCTCCCTGGCTGTGAAGTGCCTCCACGACACCTCCCATGTGACCGTGATGCATAATCACTTTGCCCTCGAATGGATGGAGGCTTGCGGTCCGCAGGATGTTCACACCGATCTTGGCCAGCTGCAGCACTATCGGCATGTGGACAATGCGAAGACGCTGAAGGAACCACCGCCCCAAAGGGATGAGAGTATCCAGCGATTCCAGCAGCGACTCATCCACAATGCGATGGCCGTCCATCGCCAGTTGGGCTGGGGAGCGGCATATTGATTATATTTTAATTGCTTTTTCGGTACATTTAAGAGGCTTAAATTGGCGGCCACGTGTCCATCCGTCCCGTCCGTCCGTCGAGCTTTGTGTACGTGTGCCACCTTTTGACCCCGGGGCCACGTCAGCAGGATAATAATTGCTTATTGCAGAGTGTGTGCTCCACAAAAGTTTGCTTTTCCCATTTAGCTTAGCCGCATCAAGGGGGCGTAGTTTCACTCGCACTTTTGGGATCGTGGCGCACACATGGTCAAAGTATGTGCATGGGGGTTTATATAGTTGATAAACCATAGAAAAATTTAATTTTTTTTAATGTTATCACTAAATTTTAAAAAATACTTGAGGGCCTATATAATTTATAAACCAGTAAAACATTTTTTAAAATATTATTTAATTAAAAAAAAATTTTAGGGGCCTATATAACTGATAAACCATAGCAAGAATTTTTAAAAATGTAATCATTTAAGTTACCATAGCTTATATATATACTTTTTAATTTTAAAAAATACGTAGGGGTTTATATAATTAATAAACCAGGGAAAATTTGTTTGAAAATTTCATCTTTAAAATATTTATAGCTTTTATATATGTTTTAATTTTAAATAAATACATGGGAGTTAATATAGTTGATAAACCATAAAAGATTTTATTTAAATTTTATTATGCAGTTTCCAAAGCTTATATAAATTAAAATAAATTAAAAAAAAATTCTTGAAAGTTATATAGTTAATAAACCATAGAAAGATTTTTTAATAATTTTTTTTTCATGTTTTATAGATTCTATAAATAAATTTTTTAAAAATTTTATTTAGAGTAAAAGATTTTATGAAATAAACATAATTAGATTTAAAAACGTTTTCCCTGCCTAAAATTGCCTTTAAGGTTTAAACACCTCATCGGCATATACAATAAATACTTAATAAAGCTAGTTAATTGAAAGATTCCTTGCGGACCGTTTTTCTTTTCAGCTTAATTAAACAGAAATCCTAGTTTTGCCGCAATTCAATGACAAAGGAAGCCGCAGTAAAGCAACCACTTCAATTTGCCAGCCCCAAGTTGCCGCCTCCTCGCAAATGGGCAGAAATTAATTTGCTTTACATTGCAGTTTTGAAGAGGACCGGACCAAAGGAATTTATGCCAATCTCCTTTGGTTCGGGGAGAGGCAACTTTTGGTATTTGAGACTCTTGATTCGGTCATCTGGTGCATTTCATTCACCAAGGAAAATGCATCAAATTGCAAAAAGATTTTCTGCCGCTTGACAAAGCTACTTTTCATTTAGACTTTCGTTGGTGTGTGAGCACCGAAAAAATTGGAACCTGTTTTGTGAGTTTTTCATTAGTGCATTTTTAGTTATTGGATATTTTCTGAGTGTTTTTGTAAAAGATTTGTATTTTGTTTAATATTTTTAGTGTTTAGTATACCTTTTACTTATTTTTCGAATTTTTTCTATTCATGGAAACATTTTTTTTTCAAAATTCTAAAAAGTTCAACAAAGGTTACATTTCGGTATTTTTTTAAAATTCATAATTCGGAAATGGTTAAACAAAGTTATTACCAAAGGTTGAAAATAATACGTAAAAAATCCCAAAGCCGTAAAAATCATGGTATTAAAGATATACTAAATCCAGCATAAAAATGTGGTATTTCATTAATACTAAATAATATAATATTGAACTCTGTAGTATTAATTTCATAGTAAATATTATAAAGATTATTATTATGGCAGCTGTATAATATAGTCGTCCGATTTTTTAAAATTCAAAATGTAGAAATTTTTGAACAAAGATATTCCCAAGAGTTGAAAGTAATACGTAAAAAAATCCCAAAGCTATATTAATTTAATTTTTTTCCCCTCTGCAAGTATTAACATGAGAAAAATGTCATGGCCCAGCTGCAGGATATTTTCTGATTGACTTCATTCACAGACCTTTTTGTATGCAACGATTATGCATTTTTCAGATTTTTCATAAAAATCTCTTTGACTTTTTACCGATATTTTTCTGATTTCGACAGTGACAGTTTGATACGGCGTTCAGGAATTTCTCGTATGGCTAATGAAGCTCGCATATATATTTTTTCTGATTTATCAAAGAAGAGAAAAATTGAAAGAGCTGCTAAATCACAGAGAATTTCTCATATTTTGTGATATTGCGTATACGCCCTGTGGTGCTGTGAGCCCAGCCTCCGGTTTATGTTTTCAATTAGTGCGAAGTGAGCATCGGGAAAATAGAAAAATCAAATGAAACCGATTTTAAGCCTGTGTGTTGTGCAACACACAATTTCTTTGCCTTGTGGAACATGGCTTTTCAATTAGACAACTATCGGATTTTCACATTGCATGGGATTGATTTCGATTTATCTTCAGGGCGGTGGAACAGAGAACGAATATCAAAGGCTGGCAGTGCATAGATTAAGTTCACAAAATTGCTTACAAAATGCCAACAGTACTTTTCAATTAGTGACAATTTCCAAAAATATATCGCACAACACTCTTTGATATTGATTTCTGGTAAAATTTGCCAGCGATAAAAGTACATTTTTGCCAAGATATCTAGTCTTGTTCGGTTTTCCTGAGTGAAAAACATTTGCAGGCATATTAAATGGCTCAAATGAAATTCAGTCAGCGGGCAAAAGGAATATACAAAAGTTCGGTTTGCATCCATAAATTGAAAACCTTGTTGGGGATTTGTGGTTCCATTGTTGTTGCACTTTAATTAAAAGTATTTCCGAAAAGAGTCTTTTCTCTTGATAAGCCAAAGTTGCAATCGATCGTTTGTTTTGCCAAAACTCCAAGTTGGTCGTAAATTAATTTCCCTTCTTGGCGTCTTTTGCGGGAGTGGCCATTACAAATCTATTTATTAAAATCCACACAACGATGTCGCTGGGGCTAAAATTAAAATCATTTTTCACCTCACAAGTTAGACAAAAAAATGCGTGCCAGGATATATTAAAATATTACAAAATGAGAGCGAAGGAAAACCGAGCTGACAAATGAACGTTAAAAGTGCGCGACAATTTTTTCCCTTTTCATGTCGCCGGGCCTTTTGAATTTATTATAACACAAAAATGGAATGGAATGGAATGGCAAAGTGACAAATTGATGGGAGTCCTCTGTTGTGGAGGCGACGTGTTTTTATGGCTGTCTATTCTTGGGCAATATTCCCAAACAATTATCCCGCTAATAATGCATATTAAAATGTAAATGCCCGGCCAGGTGGGCCAGATGGGCGATGGGGGCGTGGCCGAATTCATGGTTGAAAATTTATGGCCAACAGCAGATGACAAGGCAGTGAATAATAGAAGATATACGGGCGCCTGTGCGCTGAAGGCTCTGATTATTGCCAGCCATAACTTGGGCTGAAAACGAATGCCTAGATGGAGATCCTTATAGCGAATATTTCTGGATTAACGGAGGCCTTTTTATATGCACTCTCGTATTAATCACATTTTTCGGTTGCTTCACTGAAAAACCGAATGTGTAAGTTTGCTTTATCGGAATTTTGGATATTTATTTTTAACGTATTATCGCTATAACTTAAATTCCGCTTTGAGATATATAGAGAGGGAAATTTGCATCTTTTAAATATATTATTGATCCATTTCCTCTTTAATTAGAGTGTAAACACAAAAAAAAAAAATTGATTTACCCTTAAAACTCGTGGTATTAAAAATATACTAGATCCAGTATAAAAGTGTGGTATTTATTTAAAACTAAATACGATCATATTTATATTGTGTAGTATTGATTTGATATTAAATATTATAAAGTTTTTATTTTGTAATGTAAATTTCGAAGGATGTGTAAGTTTGCTATATCAGAAGTTTGGATATTTATTTCCATCTTATTATCAGTATAATTTAAATTCCGGGTATAAATAAAAAAACCATTGCTTTACCCTTAAAATTTAAAATTACTTCTAATGTACGAATAGTTTAGACTTTATGGTATTATTTTGCTTGTAGTACGCATTTTTGGCTACCTACAATTATTAAATTAAATTATTAATTCCGTTTTCACCTATTATTGATAGATTTTCTTTTTATCCAGAGGGTTTGAGATAAATTATTAAGTGGCATTCGTTTGGAAATACGCATTTAAAGTGAGCCAAAATCGCTGGCTCTTGGCCCTGTCTTCCTCTTCTCTCGAGTATATCATTGTATTGGGCGACTTCCGCTAATGGGCCAACTTGCCATCATCCTGGCAACAGTCACGCGCCCATTTCGCAGCGATAATTCGAGACGCGTCGGTTGGCCCTTGAACTGAACTTTTCAACTCGGATTTGGATTTGCAGGACCGGCAGGACGCGCTGGCTTCTCTTTTTTTTTGGCTTTTGGCCTCTTTCCGTTCGGGCTGTATAGTATTTCATAAATTTAATTGTCACGTACTCACATGGATCTAAGCGTGGGCCCTTGCCGCTATTTGGGATGGCATATAATACGTGTTTATAACTCTGTTGCGCGATTTAGGCCATAAACGTGTGCTCCGTGACCTACGTGGCGTATACGTTACTTCCAAGGCGCTAAATGATTTATTTACTGTATTTATTTAATCTATTTGATGACCCTGGACCCCTGATCGCAGTCCCAAATGGAAGTTGAAACTTTAAGGAGTTCGTTTGAAGGGAAAAATATTTTTATACCCGTTACACGTAGAGTAGAAGAAATTTTTTAAATCGGACCACTCAGTAAAAAGTTATAAGCGCCACATAGATGGCGCCACTTTAGAGCGACTGCTTGGTTTGCCCTGCTTGCCACTGCTTACTTTAGTTGAGTAAACTTGTTTTAATTCAGTTTGTATTCATTTTTTATCTACCGAATTAGATGAGTGCAATAAATGCTGAAAAACAGAGTGAAAATTCTATTTATCTTAGCTTTAATGCTTTTTGTCAATATTTTCCCAGCATTTATATTTGCATTATTGATTTTATTTCCATTGCATATTGTTGACCAACAAGTATTGCTGTTAAAAGGGGATACAATTTTGTTTTTAAAAGATTTCCATACATTATTTATTTCAGCTGCCTTTCATTTGTTGTAGTACGGAAAAAAAAGCAACACGACTGTTTTATTGCCATAAAAACTAAACTAATAAATAATTGAAAGGAAGTTAAGTTTAATCATTTTTAGAGATGCATTCCTATTATATTATCATTAAGTTATTTACTTCATTTTTTAACCGCATATTATGACAAGGTAAGAAGTTTAAATAGTGTTGTTTGCTGCAGCACTTTTCCCCCTTTAACCCCACAATGCCACTGGCCTTTTCCGTTTCCTGGGGAAAATACGGGATGTCGTTTCTAAGCAGCAAGTGCTGCACTCGAATGTGACACGCATCAAATCACTTTACTCGAGTGCACACTTAATGTCCCTTTAAATGAGCGCAGCTGAGCACTAATACATATGCTAAGGGATGGCGGATGTGGATGCGGATGCGGATAGGGATGCAGATGCGGATGTGTGTGTGCGGATGTGAAAGGAATTTAGAGAAAAATTCCAAGTTAAATGCAGGCGAAACGTGTCAAGTTTGATGACAGTCACTCAACTGAACTATTTGCAAGTCATCAACAGTTGTAGTGTTTAAGGCAGGCAACTATTTCAAAACTAAAACGGCAGAAATTTATTTACTTTAAAATAAAATGTAGAAAAATAAAGTAATTAAGTTATAATTTTAGACCATAAAAAAAACTAAATAGAATTCAAAGGTGCTTTGAAATATTTATAAAAAGCATAAAAATACTTATTTATTCTTTTTTAAATTTTAAAATTTTTATAGTTTTATTTATTTTTAAACTTTGGATTTTTTGGAAACTGTTACAAAATTATTGAATATATTTTTAGACGCTTACAATCACTTTAAATATTTTTAATCAGCGTATTTAAGTTAGGTGGTTGTTACTAATAATTAGGCTTCTTAAAGAAGTTTTAATAAAGTAAGAGATTTAATTTTACAAAATATATTTATTAGAATATTCTATGCAAAATTAATTAAAAAATTTTTTATGTTTATTTTCAAGTTTCTTTTTAACGTACACTTTGTGCAATGGCTTCAAATAAATCAATTCGTCGTTAACCATTTGATATAAAGTTCGCTAATTCCGAAAATCGCCATAACCTCGCTAGCAATTTGGCCAAATTGGTCGTGAAATCATTGAATAAAATCAAGGATGCCGGATGCCAAGTTAATTCCATCATCATCGTTCGACGCGCCGACTAATCGGCAATAATATTTAAGTGATTCGGGGCCGCGTTTCGTTTATTTCGGCATATTGTATGTAATTAAAATGGACGAACGAGTTCGGACCAAAAGTTTCGCAATAAAAATCCAGTTAATAAACTTTGCATTCCTGCTCGCGCATCCAGATACAGAAATTCATATAAGAGAACTGATAAATAATGTTAAGAAATGTTCCATATTCTTTTTTTGTTTCTGGGTGGGATTTTAATTAAATCGTTTGCAAGCGCCGACCAAATAAAAATAAAGAAAAAACAAAAAAAAAAACGAAAGGAAATAAAGTAAAATGAAAACCGAATTGAAAGTTTATGTCAGCGAAAAATGGCGGTTCTATCTGTCTGTGTCTGTGTGTGTGTGTGTTTCGTTATGCGAGTGTGTGAGTGCGCAACCCGACGTCAAATATGTTTGAACAACTTTATTATGCAAAATGCCAAACATTCTCCAACTTGTAGACGTGGCGCTCTCGCCTCTCCGTTTCTTCCCCCTTTCGCTGCTTTCACCGCTTTCTCCGCCGTCCGTGTGCGGGAGTGGTTGTGCGTGTGTGTGGGTGAGTAGATTGCTGTGCGCGCAAATCTCATTTGAATTATAATGATGACGCCACGCACACACACACACAAATACATGCGAGGCACAAAAAATGAGGAAAAAACCATAGAAGAGTTGTCTGCTTATTCGAATGGGCTATATCCTTGTACCTCTTACATAATTCGATTTTTTTTACTTTTATCATATTTTCAACGAGATTTGCGTATTAGAAATTAAAAATAGTAGTAATCTTAATTATCAGGTCGTTATCTGTTCAGAACAGTTCGCCGTTTTAATTTTGGATCATTTTTGCAAAAATGAGAGCAAAACTAAATTTTAGAAAAAATCAAATTTTTGTAAAAAATGTAAATCGTTATTTTTCGTCAATAAAAAAGTCAGTATTTTTGCCATTTAAATGGAAATAATTGTTCAAATATGAAGTGTCATACCTTCCCGAACTCGTAGTTAAATTATCTACAACTTGGCATTTCCATTTAAAATTTTTTTTTTTTTGAAATTTTTCACAAAAAATTGTGATGCTACCCCTTTAAAAAAAATCGAAAAAATGAAAATTTTTTAATTTTCCTAAATCAGCCGGAAAGTGCACTAATGTTAATTATTAGGTTGTTATCTGCTCAGAACAGTTCGCCGTTTTAATTTCTGACCATTTTTGCAAAATTGGGAGCAAAACAGAAATTATTCGAAAAATCACATTTTTGACAAAAATCGAAATCCTCATTTTGCGCCAATAAAAAAAGCGTATTTCTGGCATTAAAATGGAAATAATTGTCCAAATATGAAGTATCATACCTTCCCGAACTCGTAGTTAAATTCTCTATAACTTGGCATTTCTAGCAAAAAAAAATTTTTTTTTGAAAAATGTTTTGTTTTAATGGTAAACCCGACGAATATGCCCGTCCCATCTGAATTCTCGGGGCGTCTTCTGCTCAGTCCAGCAGTCCCAATCCCAGTCCCAGGCCCATTCCCGATTTGGCCATAATACCCGTGAAATGTGCCCATCGCCCGCCGTGCATATATAGCACACATATCGCATACAGTGGATGGTACATACCTGAGCAAGCTTGCGGTGGCAGCGGGAATATCAGCGTCGTGGAACTTTTGCGCCTGGCCACCGCGCAGCCCAAGGATTGCGGCTTGAAGCTCCGCAGCTGCTGCATGAAATCGGAGCACTCCATTAGGGCCACGTCCGCGAAATGCAGGTCGCACAGGATCTGGTTCTGCAGGAGGTAAGAGGACCGAAAAAGTAAATCAGAGAGGGGCCCAGAGTAAGTTGGCTGGATTTTCACTGTATTTTGCACTGGATTCCTGCCGTAAATGATTTATTTGGGCCTCCTACGTTCTTTTTTTATTTTGGTTGTGAGTGCCCCCCACTCATATGTAATTTTGATTAAGCCACTTGCCGCAGCACATGCATCCGTCATCCGTAATGAGTCCGCCTTTATGGGGCCAAAATGGGCGAATGCATTTCAGATGAGTTGACGGTGGGCCAAAAGAAAAACAAATAAAAGGGAATACTTATACGTGTTTACCTCACGAATTGGCAATTATTTCTGCACTTTTTCGTCGTTTCAAAAATTATCTGATATATCTTTAAAATCACATTTAAATGGTAGATTTTATTTTCATTTTCAGAGAGTTTCCTTAACTGGTTTATGTTCTCGAATTTTTGATAAGTTCAGCTACAAGCGTAAGAAAAATAAAAACCAAACTCATTGCATATTTATTTATGTGTCTCGCAATGACACAATAAATTCTGAAAGCTTCTTTCTTATTTCAATTAATTTTGAATGAGACTCTTTCGTTAGGAAAAAGTATATGTAAAGAGCAAGACTTTTCTGTTTGCACATTAGCAAAAATAACTCTCTGAATTCTGATGTATTTCAGTAAAAGAAAAAAAATTTAATTAATTTATCAATATAAAAGGGTGTATATAAAAAACGGTCAGTAGCGAAATTAATCCCCAACGATTTAAGATAAAAATCTAAAAAAAAAGCATAGTAAAATATATATTTCGTATGTTTCTTTCTTACTAAAAATTTATTAAAAATAATATTTATAATAATTTAATTTATAGATTAAAATTATAAAGTGACCTATTTAATATTCCCATAAATCTGCAATCCACAATAGCAAAATAACTCGTTAAATTCTGGTATTATGTCAGTAATAGAAAAAATTTAAATTAATTTATTATTTATTGTTTATTATTAATTTATATAAAAGGGTGGGTATAAAAAACGGCTAGTAGCAGAACTCACGCACAACGGATTAAGATAAAAGTCTAAAAAAATATAATAATAAAGTAAATATTTCGTATGTTCCTTTCTTTCAAAAAATCTATTTAAAATAACATTTATAGTAATTTAATTTCTTGATAACAATTTTTAAAATCACTTATTTGATATTCTCATAATATAAAAATGTAAAAAAAAGCATAATAAAATATATTTTTCGTATTTTCTTTTCTTACTAATTTAAAATAATACTTATAATAATTTAATTTTAAGATAAAAATGGTTTAAGTCACCTATTTGATATTCTATAATTCTGTAATCCACTCACCTTGAATCTCCTGGCCCGTTTCTGGTTGGGCCCCGTCAAGTTCAGGCCGCAGGAATTGCAGCGCAGGCACTCCTCATGATAGTGATTGTTGTCATAGAGCGGCGATGGTTCTGCAATGTAGAGCGGAAAATGGACACGGTTCAATTTGCGGCCATATCAATTCATTCGGGAGGCCAGAAAGCCAAAATCCAAAAGCCAGCCAGCTGGCATGGCCATTAATTTGCATAACCATCGGCATAATGTGGGGGGGGGGCGGCGGTGGGGTGAGATTTCAGAATTCCGAATTCAGTTTTCAGGGGGTGTAGCTGCCAGTACACCTACACACCACATGCACCACAGCTGGCAGCAGCGACTCAATTACAAACGGAAATGAGTTTCTAATACAAGCAAATTGCAAAAGGATAGATATCCCTACAGAAGGGGAAAATTGTTGCTTGCCGAGTTGATGAATGGCCGTTGATGGGTTCGCCTCGCCCTCGCCATACCCTACACCCTATCGTCTATCCCCTAAGTTTCCCTCAACTTTGGAGGCCAACTTACAGCCGGCAATCATAATCCATCTGGACCCAGCTGAGGAAAACTTGAGTTAGGGCTTCTTTCTCAGCTGAGGAAATGGTGAAAAATGGCTGGCATCCACTATAAGTTTTAAGTATTTTAAATTCCTTGAAGTGGATTCAAGTGGAGGAGTGATGAATTTAATGAATTTAATGTACCAAGATTTTTCGTTTATAAATTGCATTTTTTTAATGGGAAAGCTATTATTTACTTTGTTACGAATTAGAACGAAGTCAAATTTGTTAGCAACTAAAAATTCAAACATTTTATTAATAATATACATTTTTTTTATTTAAATTTATATATATTGTGTATAGTTCTAAATTTTTTTGTTTAGGAATTTTATTAACAAAATAAAATATTAAAAACATTTTTTTTTGTATTAAATAAAATGTTACCAAAAATAATAATATTGTTGTGATTTAAGATAATGGAAATGCAACTAATAATACATTTTCAAAGAATCCCCAATACACTGGGCCATTTTTTTTTGACCAAGAGTATTCGTTCAGAAGTGTTTTCCCATTTCCCGGCCTTTTTTCGAGTGGGTTTCATTTTTTTCTGACTGCCAGGCAGGACATAGCAATCAAGTAGCTGTAATAATGAGCACGTGTGCGTGGCTCACCCATCCTTTTCGGCAGGACTCGGTGTTCGCTGCTCGGCACTCAGTTCGCCTTGACACCGGAAATCATAATTAAATGAATCAGGCAAGCGGAAACACATTATGAGCCGTCGGCGAGCGGGGAAACGACCTGATCATCGCCATCGTCATCATTTCCAGCGTCATTAACTCATATTCGGAGCAGGCCAAATCACTTGGTTCTAGGACAATCAACAAATGTGATTCACATTTCATTAGCTGCCCAGAAAAGGTTAACCATGGTGCCGGATTTATTGGTTTATTTTTGAGTGCATTGCCATAAATCACTGGGCGTATACGTAATATAATCGGAGAACTAAATAAATGTGTTTAAAAATATTTGTGACAATTAATTATTTTTTAGGTACTTTTAAAATAAGTGTAATTTATTATAAAACTTTTAAAAAAATAAATAAAGTTAAGTATTTAAAAAAATGTTTTTTACTTATTAGTTTTTTTTAATGATTTTTAGCGTATGAATAATATCTGAAAACCGCTTAAAAATCATTTATTCAGATGAGGAGAATTCCATGAAATTCATGGGGGCTTAAATTCCCATTTTAGAGTAACTGGGAAGTGAAGGCCACTGCCCGCTGGGCAATCGTATTCATAATTCCCCTGGATTGTTTGCCCGAACTTGAATTACTTTTCGCCCTTTGAATTTTGCAGCTTTCGATACGCAGAAGAGGAGAGGAGCCAAATGCCCGCATTTCCATTGCCACATTCGAAACCATATCCAGTGAAAGTTGTTGGCCAGGAATTCCAACTGGTCAACTGCGAATGCGGGCCGAAACTTTACGCATATTTTTGCATTAATGAACCGAGCATTTGCATTCGATGGCGGAGCAGTCCAGTCCAGTCCACCTAATTGGTCTGCTGGCCCGAAAAACTAGACTGGCAAACTAATGCAATGAATGTCGAGATATCCAGGGGATGGTGCGAGAGGGAGGGGGGCTGTGAGTCTGAGGACCTGTGGCAAAAACGCTGGCGATTCATTGCAGCAATCTGCAGACGGGAATCTGCCGCAAATTGCATTGTCAAGTGCAGAACAAGCGACCGAAATGAGCAACACAAATGGCCAGGATGGCCAGGACACTTAAAAGGGCTGTCATTCGGCTGGGTTCAGGTCATGGACATAACTCACCTGAAATGCACTGGAAGAAAAATTGAGATTCTAATTGTAATTTGCTAAAAAATGTTATTGCAATTTCTATTTTGCAGGTTTTTTAATGGGTTTTATAAATATTTGCAAATATTTATTGTATTTATTTATTTTCAACCTATTTCGAGAATATTTATTTATTTATGTTTCTATTTTTCACCATAAAAACTGTTTTCTTTATATTTTTTTTATAAATTAAAAAAAAATAATTTTTGTATATTTTTTTATTAACCCTGAATTAAAATAGAATATTTATTAAGTTGTATAAATTAAAAATAATATATATATATATAAATATTTTTTTTTTATTTGTATTTAAATTTAATAATAAATCGGAAAACAATAAAATTAATTTTTTTTTCAATCTAAATAAAATATATGTAATTTTATAGCACAAATATTTATAAAAATTATTAAAATTTAAAATTCTCAACGAATAAACTGATTCGATTTCCTCAGTGTATGGCTTGGCACTTCACTCCGCTTCAAAAGAGTCGCTCTCCGCACGATTCGACCCTCGATTGTTTGAGTTTAATGGACCATTAAAATGGGCAAAACTATTTACGCTGCTGGCGAATTTTAATCACAAGCGCGCTACAAATTTGACTAATTGAAAGACGACAAAGTGGAGACCCATTATTACTGGGTGGACCTGATTCCAGATGCCAGATCCCCGATTCCGGACGGGCTCTTCATATTTTATTGCCCCGCCTTAAGTTGACTTTAGTCAACTTGACTTGACTTTACTTCACTTCTGGCTCGGCTTCCTCCTTTTCCCATTCGCTTTTATGACAGCTGCCGCATTGAAAACTTTGCATCTGCACTTTGCAGCTGCCGAAAGGGGCGGTGGGGGCGTGGCAGGAAGGCAGGGTATATACTATAAATTCATGACTTTGATAAATTACCAACTAATGACCCAAAAGAATGGCAAACTTCTGGTTTTTAGTGCAGAAATCAAGCGTTAACTTTTCGTGGCGAGGGGGCTGGGGGTGCAGAAATAGGGGCGCGGGCTAGGGGTTGGAATTCCGAATTTGGCTTTTATTGTATGGCACAGCTTTTCGGGTCCAGTCCAAAACAATGGCTGCTTAATGGCTCGTGACAGGCGCTCTTAGCCGGATTTTACAACTTCGGCCAAAATAATATATTCAGGTTTTGAAAAGGGTTAAAGAAATATTTTGACAAATTTTATTTGTTTTGAAAGATTTATAAAATTTGAATTTTCTTTGAAAAATATTAACTATTTATTGTTTGTTATTTATATAACATTTTTTTAACGTTAGGTATAACAAAAATATTTTCTCCGCGAAATATATAATTACCAATTTATTTTATAATTAATACCGATTTTAAAATAAAACATTATTTTTTATCACCTTGCTTGAATCATTATTTTTAAGAAAAACTCTTTTTTTCTACAATTCTTAATGAAGTAACTACTTTTTCTATTATTTTTCCACCCACAGCTGTTTTTCTATCCCCTTTCTTAAGAAAAGGGCGGTGGGCGTGGCAGTTGTCAGACAAAGCCAACAGACTGAGGAGCAGAAATTGACTGCAAATGCAATTTGCTTAGGAGCAATACTTGCATATAAGTAGCACTCGCTGCGGAAATGGGGCGAAATAAGGTGGGGGTGAGCTGCGAAACTGTGGAAAATCCAGATGGAAAGTGGCTAAGGGGGATGTGCTGCGGCTTAATTGAGCGTAAATAATATTGGACTAGGGATAGCAGATAGTGGATGGTAGCACATGAGCAGCCACGGATGCAACACAGAAGCCAGTCAACTTCAGTGCACTTTCATTAAAATTACACAGTGTGTCGGGGAAAATGGCAGGAAAATGCGGGGGAAACTGGGTGGAAATTTGCCTGTTGCCCGTGCAATGCCCCCAGCTGCTTTTACAGAGCCGAGGAAACCCGTCGATGCAACTATACTAATCAATTTTTAAACTTTTCGCTCGCCACAAAATTAATTCGCCACGAAATTCTAAGCCAGTCTGAAGTCTAATTAATGCAGAAAAGTTTTCGGATTTCACTCTTGAAGAGGGGGAACTTAGAAAAATTATTTTTGATTTAAAAAATAAAAGATAAATTAGTTTTACTATTATTATTATTGTTTTTTCCAAATTATATTAAAAACATTTAAAGCATAAAAACACGATAAACTAATTTCTTTAATATTTATAAGAAAAAAATATTAAAAATAAAAATATCTTATATATTAAATATTTTTTTTGTAATATTTAAAGCAAATTATAGAATAAACAAATATTTCTTTTTGTAATATTTAATGAAAAAAAAAAATTATTTAAAAAAAATATTTTTTTGTAAGTTTAATGAAAGTTATAAATTACACTACTATTTTTATGAGATATTTAAGGAAAATTATAAAATAAACAAATATTTGTTTGTGATATTTAAAGAAAATTATAAAATAAACACAGTTTTTTTGTTATGTTTAACTAAAGTTATAAATTACCCAAACATTTTAATGAGATATTTAAAGAAAATTAAAAATAACCAAATATTTTTTTGTAATATTAAAAGAAAATTATAAAAACAACTGCTTCGTAGGTATTTTTTTTTCAATGAAGGCAAGTGTTTATTTTTAATCACTTGCAGCTGTTCTCGAATGTCCTGATTTTTCTACAATGATAATTAGCTGAGTTGAGGACAATTGTGGTGGGAAAGTGAATTTAGTTT
The DNA here is from genome assembly GCA_037075245.1 of Drosophila mimetica. NCBI lineage: Eukaryota > Metazoa > Arthropoda > Insecta > Diptera > Drosophilidae > Drosophila > Drosophila mimetica. The sequence continues at coordinate 10,970,297 of JBAMCH010000005.1, forward strand.
CCATTAAGCCAGCAATTTGTGAAACCAATTAGGAAGTTTTGAAAAGTCATCTAGTGAACAGCAAGGTGACATGAAATTATGGGTAAATGCATATTTTCCTCATCGAATATTTATAATGAAGGGTCTGAAATCAGGAGAAAACTTTGCTGAACTTTAGAAATAAATGGTATTTTAAGGCGACGATTAGAAGGCCTTAAAAAAACATTAAGAGACCGTTCAGAAATTCCCCTGTCCATCGATCTTGGCCACACCGCTTTTTGGCCAATTAACGACGGCGACGGCAAGTTGGCCATTATAGCCTTGTGAGAACCGCAGCACGCAGTTTGCATGTCAGCCGGCGGTTTGTCGCATTTGGCTGATTAGTGCAGTGCAATTAAATTGAAGCATATCATTTGCGAGCAGTTCTCCCCTGTGTGCAGCCGCATTGTCACACGGTGGGTCACGCGGGGTCAACGGGGGGTCAACGGGGGGTCACGGGGGTCACGACTGCCGTACGTGCGTATTTATGGGTCAACTGGGACCAAAGGACCACCCTCCCTACCCATTTCCATTTTTATTTCCACACACGCGATGTGCAAGGACTATTATACTCACCCTTGGAAAAAAAAGAATGAAAAATACAACAAAAAAATGGGGAAAACTGCAGCATTAGCGTGACTTTTTTACGACGCATGTTGGGCGAAATCTGTCAAACAGATCACACAATAAATCATCTGCAGATGTCTCACCAGCTTACGGAATCAATAGCATTAAATATGCGCGCTGAGCAGAAAAGTGCATGCACTCGCATATAATCGTGTGTAAGCACTTATTTTGTTTTCTGAACGGCAGGGAAATCAATAATAATCAGCAAATAAATGTATAGGTTGAAAGATCTATGTTTAAAATATCTAAACAAAAAAAATTAATATAAATGTAAACATTTTAAAAATGTAAAATTTTGGTTTTAAAATTATAATTGTATACAGAAAAAAAGTGTTAAGGTTGATAAAAATATTTAAAACATATTTAATTGCTTAAAATTGCATCATCGAATAGTTCATTAAAAATTAAAATATTTAGGACCTAAAAACATTTTTAAAATGTGAGTTTTTCGCTTTAAAAAAATTAAATAGATTGATAATTTTGAACAAAAAAATCAGGAAATATTATTAAAATATTTTTAATATAAATACTTATAAACAATATGTATACTACTATTTAAGAACTGAAAACATTTGAAAATTTTACATTTTGCCGTTTTTTTTTGGGAAAACATATTTATTACTCAATTAAATGGTTTCTAAATTAGGTATATAGAATACAAAAATTCTACATAAATTTATCTTAGCTTATGTTTTAAATCTCTTGATTTTAATTATTTTTTTCGGGCATTAATGGCGTGTTCTTTTAAATCTCGACGCCAAAAAGCCGCAAGGGAAAAGCCACAGAAATAGGAATGAAAATAGGAGACGAAGTATGCAACATAAATTCCAAAGTCGGCACGTAAAATGCTTTTTTGCGGCATCGCCGGGCGCGCATAATGCGGCTTTTAATGGAATTAACGTGCGCAAAAATGTTTCGCTGCCGTCGACTAAATGCTTCGCAGCCCCGCCCACTCCCTCGCCCACTTTCCAGCCATTTTCCACCCCCACACCCCCCGGGAGGAGAGAACCACATGTGCCGGGTGGGGGAAAAGGAGAAAAGTAGACGACACCGAAATGGATTTGGGGCTCAGTGCGCACCATGTACGAATGAGTTGTGATTAATTTTTGGGTCCCGACAGGATTCGGGGGGCGGCTGATTTGATTTATAAACATGAGCCGCACTTTTCGCACTTGTTGAATGGCGTCCTGTTGCCGGAAAAACGCCAAGATGGTGGGCGAAAAAAAAAACAGAGAAAAAACTGGGGAAAGCTCGGCAAGTTGCGTGCCAGGCGATGATAATCGTTAATGGAACGAGTCCACACACATGTCAACCGGTTTGAAAGTGGCATTGGTTAATCGAAGTTTTCGATGGATTTATGGTTGGTGGGGCGCTGGCAACTCGACTGCCAATAAATAATCGTTTGGGGCATTAAATACAGTCAGTTTGCAACTGGTTTCGAAGTTTAACAAGCTTGTGTCTATTTATTGAGAAATTTTGGTATCTTAACATTTACTTCTTGGTTAAAGGTCGATGGGGATCTTAAAAGTATCTAACTGGAAGAGGAAATAATGCAAAAGTTATGATTGATTAGGCAAAACATTGCATTTTTCGCTGAACTTTTAAATAAACGAATTAATGAATAAGACAATATCAAAAAATTATATTTATATACATACTATTAAAAAATTAAACCAAAAATATTTATTGTTCTTTAAATTAAAGAATGCTTTTTGTAAATTAAATATTTTATCAATATTAAAAATATTCAACATTAAAATTTTGCTAGTTCCTTGGCAAGCAAAAAAGAAAACTTGTGGTATTTTAATTTAATATAAAGTAAATATAAAATAAATATAATGTAAATGTAAAATAAATACAAAATAAATATATAGGTATATAATATAAAGTAAATATTAAATAAATATGAAGTTAAAATTAATATAAATAAAATAATATATATAAAATTAAGGTGGAATAAGTCTAAAGTAAATATAAAGTAATGGTACAATAAGTCTATGGTGAATATAAAATATATATTAAATAAAAATAAAGTAAATTTAAAATTTATATGAAATAAATATTTTAAAAAAATATAAAATAAAAATAAAATAATAAAAATAAAATATAAAATAAATGCAATATAAATATAAAATAAATATACAAATTAAAAATAAAACTTAAAATTTACGAAAGCAAGAAGTTATGTTGATTTTCGCGCTCCTTTTTATTTTTCTTTAAAGTTTTCATGCCGAAATTGGAATTTCCTTTGCTATATTCTCGAGCCCAAACTAACTTGCTAGTTCACTTCGATCCCCGGACGCGAATTAGCAGCAGCAGCAAGAGCTGGAGCTCACAGAGTCCCCAGATGCCTTTAGCCCAAAGTGTCGAACAAGAGATGTGTGAACACCAATCCGTAAACCTTTGCCCAAAAAACTCCACTGCTGGCTGCTGGGCAATTTACATAAAAACTTTGCTCGCCAACGAAGAATACATATTAAAAAGTCGGAAAGTGCGGAGGAAGCATGTGGATACGTGGTATATGTAGATTTTCGGGGAGAGCGCCCTAAGTAACCCAAAGTGCAACAAAAGTTAATTCAGTTTTGAAATGGTTGTGAGCGTGCAAGTTTTGCCCCCGATATATAATATATATAAGAACCGCACACAAAGGATGTGCGTGTGAAAATCTTATTTTTGCGTGGCAGCGGGGAAAAACTTGATCAAAAGTTTTCTTTTTGTGGCAGGGAATTTGTCTGCTTCTCGTATCATCTTTTCATATTATATATATATATATATTCCTCTCCCATTTTTTTGCCAATAATATTCATGAGACCTGCGTGTGGCTGTCAGCAGTGGAGGTGAGTCCTTTTGCGGAGGTCCTGGCCATTAGTTGGCCGAAAAAAACCACCCCCCACCTTCCATGCCTGCCTCGCTCAATCAATGTCAGCTCCACATCTCCGACATGCTCGCTCTGGTTAAATCACTTGGAATTTTATTGAGTAAACTGTTTTGTAATTATTTTCATCTGATGCTACGTCATGCTGCCTCCCTCCATCTCATCTCATCCCCGTCCCCAATTAGCAAAAAGCGACAACATGTTGCGGTCCCAAGCGCAAGAATCCTCTACAGATATACAGATATATATACATCAGTATATATAGTATATATACCTCAGCAGATTTGTTGACAGTCGTCTGGCCAAGAAACCTCATCGATTTGACTTTTTGCGGTTGACTTGATTCGGCTTTTCGGGGCCTCGGCTTAGTTGGAAAATTGGGCTGGGCCAAAATAAAGGCAGTAAATAAAGGAAAGTTGTTCATTTGGTTTGAGTGAAAAGGTAATCATTGGGATTCTTTATTGTCAAAACAAACTGAAAAGTTCTTTAATTCCAGAGTTTAGTGTATGTCCTGTCCAAAAGGAATCTAAGCCACTTGAATTGAGAGTAAAAGAACACATTTAATATAAATTGCTTTGGGAAAATATATATTATTTTAGATTGGGCAACATTTTAATATTTTAGGCCATTTTTCCCCGAGTTACAGTAAAAAGTTGAGAGCAAAAAGAAATTATTCGAAAAATCAAATTTTGGCCAAAAATCGAAATCCTAATTTTGCGCCAATAAAAAATCAGTATTTTTGGCATTCAAATGGAAATAATCCAAATATGAAGTGTCATACCTTCCCGAACTCGTAGTTAAATTATCTACAACTTGGCATTTCCAGTAAAAATTTTTATTTTTTTGAAATTTTTCGCAAAAAATTGTGATGCTACCTCTTAAAAAAAATCGAAAAAATGAAAAATTTGTAACATTCCTAAATCAGCCGGAAAGTGCACTAATGTTAATTATTAGGTTGTTATCTGCTCAGAACAGTTCGCCGTTTTAATTTCGGACCATTTTTGCATAATTGGGAGCAAAAAGAAATTATTCAAAAAATCACATTTTTGCCAAAAATCGAAATCCTCATTTTGCGCCAATAAAAAAAGCGTATTTCTGGCATTAAAATGGAAATAATTGACCAAATATGAAGTGTCATACCTTCCCGAACTCGTAGTTAAATTATCTACAACTTGGCATTTCCAGCAAAAATTTTTATTTTTTTGAAATTTTTCGCAAAAAATTGTGATGCTACCCCTTAAAAAAAATCGAAAAAATGAAAAATTTGTAACATTCCTAAATCAGCCGGAAAGTGCACTAATGTTAATTATTAGGTTGTTATCTGCTCAGAACAGTTCGCCGTTTTAATTTCGGACCATTTTTGCAAAATTGGGAGCAAAAATAATTTATTTGAAATATCACATTTTTGCCAAAAATCGAAATCCTCATTTTGCGCCAGTAAAAAAATCAGTATTTTTGGCATTAAAATGGAAATAATTGCCGAATTCTAAGCTGATGAGGTATGTTAAAGCGTTAGAATGCTAGGTTAGAAATCCAAAAAGTTAGGAATCCTCTGACCCTGAACTTTAGATCCCTGAACATTAGGGCCCTGTCAATTTCCGATCGCCTCAAATCGGGGAGAGTTTAATGAAATGGAATTAGTAATCGAGCTTAAATACTCGTCGCATTTAAACGATGCGTACACTGGCTGGTTGGCTTATCGTGCCAAGTCGGGAATTAATTAAATTCTTAGCGTCTGGGAAAGCGACTACAGGGAAATGAAAGCAATAACTTCAAACTTCAGCAGAAGAGCGAGAGAGGAGGCGCTATGCGGCGGGAGAGAGACGGCACTAGGCGGTGAGAGGGAGACAGGCGGACATTGTAAGCATTGCTGGTTAATGGGTCAGGTGATTTTCTATTGTCCTCGCCCGTTGTCCTCTTTCCCGCCGGACTGCATGTTTAATCCAAATTACTAAAATACACACACACACACATGGGGGAGACGTCCTTTGTGTGTCCTGGCCATGTGTGTGTGTGGGTGTGGCAGGGTAGTAGTGGTGGTGGTGGTGGTGGTGGAGCAACACCCCCATCTTGTCCAGCCTTGTTTGCTGTATTTTAATGAATCTATGAGTCGACCATTCTGTGTGCGGTGTTAATTGAGCCAAAGTCAAACATTCTGTCTGGCCAACAGCTAACCCATCACCACGGCCACCCACCTTTCGCCCGACTTTCACCCACTTTCGCCCACCTCACCACACTTCAATTAGTGCCGAGCAGCATTGAGGCTTTCCCCAGCACTCGCACTTCGTTTTTCGGCTCGCGTGTTTCGGGTTTTGTGTGTTAATTTGATTTCATGAAAATAGCCGCAAGAAAAGGCCAAGGAAATTGACCAATTCCTAGGTGCCAGGGTTATTTTTATTTGAATTTTTAGCAAAACACATTAATAGTAATAGCTGTATAATACTAAGGAGCCTAAAACTTGAGTGGTATTATATGGGTAATATTTCATTTTAAGGAAAGTTCACATTAGTTAAATAAAATTTAATTTTTATTTTTTTATTTGTAAATTATGTTTAAATCAATTTAAAAATATTTTTGGTAATTAAATGTAAAACAAAATTAAAAATGTATTTTAATTTATAATTTATTTACGATAAATTAAAAAAACATTTTAATTATTTTCCTGTTAATATAATTTAGTTTTAGGTTTTATTAAAACAATTCTCACCTCAAAATGCTAGGAATTGTGTATAGTAGATTATTTTTAATAATATAGCAATAATTGTGAGTATTTGTCAATAAACATAGCTGGTGATAGATGAAAATATAATATTTATTGCCCGTTTTGTGACCCACTTCGATGGATTAATAACTTATCCTGGCTGCTGATTGAGCGAGTTCGTGGACGTTCTGACAGTTTCCGCCCCCCCCGCAAACCCTAAACCCTAAACCCTAATAGCCGCCAAAGAGCTTTCCCTGAGTTTTCCCAGCCCATGGAGCTTTTCTTAGGCGAGTGCGATATTGATTTCCTGCGGCATTAGGCTGACTTATAGCCTGCGGTGTCCAGGGGGTTGTAATGCGTACAACGGTGCGTATGATTGACGAAAGGCTCGCAGTCGGCTACGCAATTTGGTTACTCCAATACTCATGGCGAGGGAGAACGTGAAAGTGAAAGTGACGGAGAAAGTGGCGGGGAAATAACAAGGAACAGACGGCGAAGGAACAACAATTGACAACCATCTTGTTTGGCAAATAAACGCGACCCATTACCACGAAACTAAAATGCTGTCTCAATATTATTATTATTATTATTATTATCATTTCTATGGCCTCTCCGAACCCGCTGTCTTTGTGGGTTTATGGGCTCCTTGTTATTTTCTTATTTTCCTCACTGCCTTCTCTTTTCTTCTCTCTTTTTTCGCCACTTTTTATGCGACACTCGTGTTTGACTGTCAAATATTTCAACAGCCCAGAAAGTGACAGCTGTTAATGGCATTATACATTTGTGGTGCTGGTGCCGGTGGTGGTGTTGGTTGCCACGCCCACTTCTCCTTTTGGGCCCAATTAAGGTGGCGCGAGTCCATCATCATCATCGACGGCTGGTCACTTTTGTACTCCCCCCGGAATTTTCGATTTCTTATTTTTAACTCAGCAATAACAATTTGCATTTTATGGCTGCTGATTTGAAAACTTTCGAGTTTCCATCGCCTGGCGTCAGCTGCTAATTCCTTCGATTACGAACTGTTTTATGCGCGGAGCACACGGCCATTAGGTCAGCCCATCAATCAGGCGGCCATCAATCAAGGGATCGCAAATAGCCGGCCCCCCTTTTTATTATTTTTGGCAGTCGTTCTGCTCGCTCGTATGCAACACTTTCTCGCGAAAAACAAACAAATAAACAAAGAAAAACATCCTGTTTTCGACCTTCTTCGCGAAACTTTAATCAATCTTCGGTTCGGCCAATCAATTAGGCGCAAAACAATTTCTTCTCTGTGCCATTATTGATGCGTTCATAAAAATATAACCGGGGGAAAATAGCCACAGCTTAACCTTGGCGAAAGGTGAGAGGATCTAGGACAGCGCGTTTCATGACCATAACAACTGATCGAAGGGCAAAGGCAAAGGTAAAATATAATATAATATTATTTGTGAATTTTATTTAAGATCCTAATTTGCAAATATTTAGGTTCTACAAATGTACCATTTAAACAGATTTTTTATTGTCGATTTTAGTGAAAGAATTTCACCTTGCCCTTTTAGTAGTTTTAAATTTAAAATTCATTAAATTTAATTTTGTTCAATTTTATAATGTACTGATTATAATTAAAAATAATTTATTCATAAATATAAAAATTAAATTAAATATTGAACGACTCTTTCTACACCATTAGTTTTCTAGATAAAAACGAATTTTACCTTGCACTTTTATTAGTTAAAAAAATTTTGTTTTAATTTTACGAAGTACTGATTAAAATTAAATTAAAATTATCAAGAAATAAAAAAATAAAATATTATACAACAGTCGTTTTCTAGCTATTGTATTGAACCTTGCGCTTTCACTTGTTTTAAAAAATTGTATAAAGTACTATTTATCATTAAATCATAATTATTAATGAATAAAAAAAATATTAAAAATTTTAAATGGTTTTTCTCTACACCATTAGTTTTCTATATAAAAGAAAATCATGTTACATTTCACTTTAAGTAATTTTAAAAATGTTATAAATTTGTATATTACTGTTACAGTATTGGGTCCTACAGTTGCGTTGGGTCCTTCCATCGATCCGAATTTGGTAATAAAATTGTCCCCTTTTTTTTGTCCATAAATTAACATTAATTTTGTGCCGCAGCCACGACCCCTGACCCTCTAGCGACCCTCCGTTGTTTGCTTTGCGCTTTCGTGTGTATCGTAAAAACGCAATTATAAAAATTAATGTAATCGATGGGCAGTTGAGATACTAATTGGACTACACAGACCGGCAATTGTTGTCGCGGGTAATCCTTTGAGGGCCCACTTTGATGGGCCGCCACCTAATGGATTGGCTAGTCATTGCGCATCGAGTTTACATCGAATCCGATTAAATGCATAAAGTGTCCTCTCATGCTGCTTTTTTCCCTGCCTGACTTTTTAAAGATGGAAACGAAATTACCGGCTGATTGGCAATAGCAAACCAAGGACTAATTGCTCAAATTAAATCAAGTGCTTGAGCATTTTTCTCCTGCCGAGCTCACACTCAATATTAATTAGTGAGCGCACAGAGGACAGCAGGACATGCAGCGGCCACTTGCCGTAAATCCTTGCCAGGACACCAATTGCGCTTAATTGGCAAGCAGATGTGCCATGCAGGATCTGTTGGCTCATAAAGTGCTTGAAAAGTGAGTGATTATTTTGTTTTTAATATGAAAATATACGCTGCCATTCGCTGCGATTTTGGGAAAGCTTTAAAGAAAGGCAGAATTAAATTTTAATATTATAAAATAAAGAAATATACTATAGAAATAATAATATTTATAAACATAATTTACCGCAATGTGTTTTTTAAAGCTTTAAAAATATGTAAATTATATATTAATATTGATTTTTACGAATACATGAAATATTAAAATTTGTTTAGATTTTTATAATAGTATTTTATATATATTTTATATGAAAAATGCAATAATCAATAACTGTTTCAGCCTTGAAAATATAATGGAAGCTATTAAAAATATTGGTTATATAATTATAATTTTTTTGGCAAGCGTTTTAAAGTTTCTTTAATATCATGAAAATTTTTGGCTACTTTAAAGTGGAAATCTGGACTTTAAAAATTTTATAAACTCATGTTTTGAATTTTTAACTTTTTTTTACCACGCGTTTTACAATTTTTTTTTATACCAAGAATATTTTTGACCAATTTAAAATGGGTTTCTGGCCTTTAATAATTTCATAAACTCATGTCCTGTGCTCAAGCCATTCGATTGGCTTTGAATGTCGCCCGTCTGGCAACAAGTTTAATCAATAAATTTTGCATTTCAATGCGAGCAAAGTTTTTCGCTGGCCATCGCGAAGGCGAACTTGTTGCACCGGCAGCTGGGAACTGCGCCGAGGGGCGTGGCCAAGAGGAAAGTGGGAAAATGTGGGGAATGGGAAATGGCCAATGTTGTTGCTGCATCAGTATCAAACTCGATTCGCATTTCATTCATAACAGAGTGAGAGAGCGCGAGAGTGGGAAAAGTCAGCACTCATTCATTTCCTGGCTGTCACACAGATACTCACACATACCAGCACACTAGCTGCCACACACACACACACACACACACTTGCACCCATTGCACTTTCATTCATTAAAAGCCATTTGGGCGGGGGGCGTGACGCCTTGTGTGGCTGCCAAAAAGGCAAACTTCTTCGCCATTCAATTGGCAATCTCTCGGAAAATTCTCGGAAAGTTGAGCAGCTCCATATTTCTTGAACTACACACGAGAGCTTCATGTAAGCAGATACAAAAATTAGCATGTCATTTAAGACGAAAGGGTAAGGGAAACTAATCCAATAAATTAGAAGTGTATGGTAAGGCAATATCATAAAGTAATTATAATATGTCTGTTTTGGTTTTAAACATTTTTTAAGAATTTTCCAAGATTATTAGGAATTCTAGGGAATAAAATTTGTTATTTTTATAGAATTGAGCATTTCCAATGTTAAATGAGCTTTACAATCATCAGAAATATTAAAAATTTTATAATTTAGGAACTTTTAATAAATTATGATCTATAATTATAAAGCTGTCTTAAAAAATTGTCGAATAGTAATCTAAAAACTACAATTTCACATTCTAAACAGCTCTTTTTTTCGAAACTATTTCATTTTCAAAACTGTTTTTGGGGTCTTATAAATATTACAAATTTTAAGAGTTTTTCAAGAATGAAATCTTCTTTTCTTGGCCAGACTCTGCTTTTTTGGGTGTGTGGCTCTGGCAACTCGCCCACTTTCACATGCAACAAGTAAGAAAGACTTTCCCCCAAAATCCCAAAACATATTTATAGAAATATATAGAAACCCTTTCGTTCAGACATGATATATGATGTTAGAAATATATATATATAGATATATAGATACGGACCGCTGCGGCTGCGATTGCTGCTGCTGCTGGCGCTGCTGCTCGACGGCTGCCGACGGCCACTGCGCAGCGGGGCAGCGGGGACGCTGGCGGTACCGCCGCTGCCGCTGCCGCCGCCGCTGCCTGCGCCGCTGCTGCCGCCGACGACATCGACGTACTCGGCCACGTCGCTGCTGTTTATTTGTTGCTGTTTCTGCTGTTTATTCGGTTATATTTGGATTTATTTCAGGATGTTGCAGTCCTGCAACAGGACAACAATGAAAAGTGTTCACACACCGCACACGCACGCACAGCAAAAAAAAAGTACGGAATATAAAATACAAGGCAGGATATAAAAAATATACACACACACACACACGCACGCAGTCAGCAGCCAACGCACACGCACACACTCGCAGGCACTTATGCGCAACGGCGAGGTTAGCGATAGTTTGCCAAAAATCGTTGCATAGTTTTCCGCGCTTTCGGGGTCCTTGGCTTTTGCGCGACTACGACTCGTATTTACTTTCAACGTATCCTTTATATTTTCTTTTTTTTCTCGATTTTTTTTCTATTTGTTTCGCCGGCTGCGATTTTCGCTTTTCGACTGGCTGCTGCGGTGCTTGTGGCACGTCTGCGACTTCAACACCAACTGAATGGCAGTCGCCAGTCGCCAGTGGAGGCGAAAGGACGCGAAGTGAGCGCCGAGTGGACAGGTCCTTGCTAGCTGGAACAGCTGTCCTGGCGCCAAACAGCTGTTCGCAGCTTTCCCCCCAACAACCAAGGGAAATGCGCGAAAGCTTGAGAGCTTCACGGTGGCAACTGCACTCGCATGAAAGCTCTGCAGCAGATTGGCAGACCCATCAAGTGCGGGAAAATTCGAAAAATATATATGTGTAGGTATAGGACGAAAAGGACTCACCTGTCTGGGTGCTGGAGTCGAAGAACGTACTGGTCGTCTCCACGGTCATTGTGCCGATGGTGCCATCGATTATCTGCGCCGAGGAGTCACGTCTGCCGCGGTAACTGTGCATAAAATATATGGTTATTACTATAATTAACTAATACATTTTACAAAAATGTGTTAAAAAATAATAATTTTACCCTCTACCAGGAGAACTGCGCTTAGAAAGTTAAAAAGTCAAAAAAATCAAAATAAAATAATATAATAATTAAATTAATAAACTTAAATAAATAAATTATAATTTAAATGTGAAAATTTAACATACATTTAACAATTAATTGACTTTAACAATAATATATAATTAATTATATTCCTAAATTTATTAAATAAATAAAATTAAATAAAAAAAACTATAATTTAAATATGCCAATTTAATGTAAGATATTAAACATTGATTTAAATATGAATTCTTGTTCATTAAATTGAATAAGACTACTATGATTAACATAGTAACAAATAATTTTTATATTGTTTTATTTAATGCAAAATTGTAGAATTAATATCAAGACATTTATTCGATATATGTAGATAGATATAATATTATATTTATTAATTAAATAAATACCCCATAATTTAATAATGTAAATGTAATAAATTTTTAACATTTATAGTCAATTTAAGGATATAAAACGTTGATTTTAATATGAGTTCTTGTTCATTTAATTTAACTAAATTTAATTTTATAATAACTAATATTAGTAATATTAAAAAAAATATATAAAAAGTAAACAAAAACCAATATATGTATTGTTTTAAATATTTGTCAGTTAAAGAATAAATTAAATTTGTTATGCCTTAGTATTTAATTAAAATATGAAATTCGACATTTGGAATTTAACTTGGAGCTATTTACTTGTAGGTACTAATCCACTTTCTATCACTCACCGACAAACATCGTCGCTCTGCGAGCTCTGCCGCCGAAAGTTCCGGCAGCGGATCATCTCCTCGGTGGTCGACTGCCGCCGGAATCCCCGGGCGATGAGGATCTCCTCGGTGGTCGACTGCCTCCTGATGGCCGGCCGCTGGTTCTGCTCGACGGTCGTCTGCGTCTGCGGCCTGGAGCACGGGCTGGGATCCCGCGAGGAGCAGCAGCTGTTCGAGTCCGGCGACCGCGGCGACCTGGCCGCCGAGCTGCTCTGCCGCCGCAACGTGTGCCGCCGCGGGCTGCCATCCCGCTCGTGCGAACGATCCGGCGACAGGTGCGTTCGCGAGTCCCGGCGACCGCCGCGGGACGCGCTATCCGGCGACAGGGAATCCCGCCGCGAGGTGCGCCGCTCACAATCGTCGGGCGGATCGGGACTCAAGGCGGGCTGCGAGCCACGCCTGCTGCCGCCACCGCCTCCGCCCGGCAGGCAGCCCTCATCGAAGGCGGTCGCCTGGCGCTGCAGCCGCTGGAGGCGTGGCGCCCGCTCCGGACTGACGCCCGCCTTCGAGTCCCGCCTATTCACGCGGCCGCACTGCGTCTGCGAGTCCCGCCGACCCTTCGGCGCCGTCGGACTCGTCGCCGGCGGCGTCACGGAGCTGGTGATGATCGTCGGCGGCGGCAGCGCCTGGCAGGCGGTGTCCACCTGCTGTGAGTGGGTGGCCAGGTGGTGAGTGCTCGTACTGGAGTGCGTCGAGATCAGGGGCATGGAGTGGTCCGAGCAGGAGCCGGCGGAGCTGGTGGACGGTCGCTGCTCCTGCCGGAAGTTCGGGAACTCGGGGGCGGCCAGCGAGTCGCGCTTCTTGGCCATCTGGTACTTGCCCGGGGGCGGGGGCGTCGTCACCCGGCCGGCCACGTTGCTATCGCGGCGACTGCTGGACAGGTAGCTCTCGCCGGATCCGCGACGGGATGCCTGGTGGTTTTCAGTGGTGGTTTTGGTGGTTTGCCAGGATGTGCGGTGGTTTTGGTGAGGAGTGTGAGGTGTGAAGTGTGAAGTGGTTGGAGAGACAGAGAGAGGTGGTCGAGGTGGCGGTCAGGTTGGAGTCATGTCACAGGTGTAGGTTATTCATATCATGGGTCATCTCGCAAAGACACTCGATTGAAGATTTACTAATTATATAGTGGTACCTAGTACTATTTCCACTGAGTTTTACATATTTATAGTGAATTTTAGAAATCATATCTAACTTTAATTAAATTTTTTTATAATTTATAGATAATTCTTCCCAAAACTCCTTTCTCATATCAAAAACAGCTATAAGAATTTCTGAAAATATTTGAAAATATAGTAGAATTTCAAAATTAAGCAGAATTTAAAACTTTTTTCAGAACTTTTATTTTAAGATCAAGTAATATGTATAAATAGTTGTTTAATTTATATTAACTTTCTCTTAGTCTTTATTTTAGTTGGTTAAAGTTGCAAATAATTTTAAAAGTGCTAGAAATATACTTGGAGTTAAAAAATAATATTTAAATATTTTAAAAATATTTCAAATATTTTTAAAATACTTAAATATTATTTAAAATATTTGGAATATTTTTAAATAATTTAAAATGTTTGAACATTTTTAAGGAACATGAAATATTTCGAATATTTTTAAAGAATTTATAATATTTGTAATATTTTCAAAGAATTTGAAATATTTTTAAATATTTGAAATACATTAAAAAAATTTAAAATATTTGGAATATTTTTAAAGAATTTAAGATATTTGTAAAATATTTATATTTTAAATATTTTAATATTGTTTAAACTATAAAATGATTAAAAATGTGTTTTAAGAGTAACTAAATACCTTCCTGTTAGCAATTAATAGAAAAATATTTAACTAAACCTTATTAATTTAAAAGATCGGTTGATTCTTCCATTGCGAGAGTCTTTGCCAGCGACCCGCAATGTATTGTTCGCTTTTTGGGGAACCTTGGGTGACCCATAGACATCCATACACCCCGATACTCACGCTTTTAGAGCACTCGACGACGACGGGCACGGCGACGCAGCTGCTGGGCTGCTCCTCAACTGCCCCGCTTTCGCGGCGATTCCAGTGGCGCACGAACTCGGCGGTGTTCGAGTCGCGGCGCGACCTCATGCTCCGGATGCCCGAGTCCGCCGACGACTCGCGGCGCTTGCGTGGCGCCATGTAGGTGGTGCAGGCGCCACCACCCCCGCCGCCCGCACCCGTGCTGGCGTCCGTGGTCGTCGAGGTGCGCCACGGCAGGCTGCGGGCCAGGTCCGCCAGCGTTTCGCGGCGGTTCAACTGCGCCTTTGAGCGGGACGCCTGCTGCTGCAGCTGCTGCTGCTGCTGCTGGTGGTGCTGCTGCTGCTGCTTGGTGGTGCCGCCGCTCCACTCGCGCAGGATGTCCGTCAGCTGCGCCAGCGAGCTGCGGCGCCGTCGCTGCAGGCCCGGCGGCGGCGAGGTGCTCGGCGGAGTGGTGATCTGCGCCGCCGAGTCCCGCCGCCCGCCCAGCCGCTGCCGGATGGTGGACTCCTCCAGCTGAAAGCGGGACAGGCGATAAGTGTTAGGTTTACATTTTTAAAGGTGTAAAATTAGATCATTGAGAGTTTTATTTGTTTTAAGAGGAGTTGAAATATTAGGAAAAGTATGCATAGTTTTCAACCGATTGTAAATGAAGAAATAGTTTTTACTTTTATTTTTTTAACTTTTTCCTAATTCTTAATATCGCTTTATAATTAACTAAAATATTTTTAAAAATATTTTCAGTTTTTTAAAAGGTTAATATATTTTGGAATAATATATTCATTTCTTAATTTTAAATGTGAAAATTCAAATATTTTTATTTTCATTTTTTTTTTAACTGTTTCCTAGTTTTTAATATTTTTTTATTTTTACTGAAATATTTTTAAAAATATTTTCAGTTTTTAAAAAGGTTAATATATTTTGGAATAATATATTCATTTCTTAATTTTAAATTTGAAAAGTTCACATATTTAATTTAAACAAATATTTCCAGTGGAATCCACCATTCGTTACTGAAAAACTTTTTTTTTGTGTTTTAACAATTTTAAGGCCTTTACATTTTTGGATTTTTGCAAAAATGTATATTTGTAAAACATTAGATACTTTATTTTACCATTAAAAATTAAAGAAGTGAATTATTCTTTACATTTAAAATATTTTTAGTCCGCTTTGAATTTCTTTTTAATTTTTTATAACCAATAAATCAACTTGCACTTTAAAGCATTTCCAATGACCTTTAATGTTCACGGGGGGTCTATGATACATTTTTCTTTCGAATATGTCAAGGTCAGGCGCCTTTTCAAGAGCCACAGTGTATGTCCAGTAACTCAGAACTGTTTGTAGATTGGTTTCACAATGGTTTCTTGCACTTTTACTATGCTTATTTAACCATTATTTTAATACACCTTGAATATTTTAAAGTACATTTCGCGAACTTATTAGACCCACCTGTTCGCGCACAAGATCGTCCCAGCCGTTGCCGCCCTGCCACACCAAACCCACTTGGTGCGACATGATGGGCAGGTTGCACACGAAGCAAATGGCTGTCATAGTCCTGCAAATACACGAAATCTCGGTTAGTAAATCGCATTTTAAGATCCATGTTAAACGCTTAATATTTAAAAGTTGGCATGCGGATAAAGTGGAAGTGAGGAAAGTGGGAGAAATTGAAGATTGAACAGAGTCATGCGGAGAAGAATGGCTGAATGGCAGGTGTTATTTTTGGATCGGCGTTTAGCTGGATGGAAAAGCTCGTTGGCTACGAGGAGTGGAGAGCTTTCAGGACATGCGAAAGCACAGAGGCTCAAAGTTTGGAAAAGCTATGTGTGTGTGAGTGTGTGTGAGTGGCATGCGGTGAAAAGTTTGCAAGGACATGAAAGCTCCAAGGTGAGAGTCCTGGCTGTATTTTTTTGGTTTGGTTTTGAGTTTGGCGTGCATTATTATCATAGAGGAAAGCGTAGAGTAGAGAAAAGCTTTGGTTTTTTTTTTTTATTTTTGCTTGAAAATTTGAAAGGCGCATCCGCTGATTTTTGAGGTCAGTTGGCGATTTTTCATAGGTTTTGTATCATTTGGCTTGCTAACTTTTTGCGTATGACCACGCAGGTGCTGCTGCAGGGCTGATCCATGGACCGGTAATGCCGCAGTTTTGACATGGCGCATGTTCTGGTTTCTGTGGCAGCGCCCGCCGATCCTCGAAAGTGAGCGTTATCCTTCGGCTCCTGCCGCTCCGGCGGCCCTCCTCTTTTCGCCGGCTATATCCCTCCTCTCTCTCTTTAAGCCGACTTTCACTGCGACCGGGGTTTCAATACTTTCGGTTTCGAAGTTTCGGAGTTTCGGGGTTTCGGGGTTTTCGGCTAGCCGAAAGTGCGGTGATTTTGGGTCTGTATTGGTGGTAGTTTTATTTTTGAGTGGGGCGTTTTTGGGAGGGGTGAGGTTCTGATTTGGTTTGCTACACACACAGAGACACAGAGATACACTGGAAAAAAATCGAAGAAAATAGTATTTGGTGGTTTAAAACGCATCGGATGGGGCTCACTTATCGAAATGATCTGGCAAATCTCAATTTACAATAGGTCGGGGGGATTTACTAAGTGGGTCAAAACTACAGGGCAAAAATGGGGGCATAGAGTATATATATTGTATAATATTTTATTAGATATATAATATTTTCAATATTTATTATCAATACTTATGTAAACACAAAAAATAAGAAAAAAAAAAAATTAAAAAATAAAATAAATTAAAAATAAAATTAATATCATAAATTAAGTTAATAAATGTAAAGTGTGCTTGGGAGACGTTTGTATAATTTTCACTTGAGTTAAATCCATTTTAAAAATTTCTAATGCCCAATTTCTATTCCTTGTACACTTAAATTCGATTTATTGTATGTAATTGCTTACATTCATTATACGCACCGTTGTCAAAAAAAAAAGAAATTATTTCCTCAGAAATATAAGAGCATACAAGCTTAAATGCTTTCTCAGAAGGTGGCCACAATTTAAGTTGCTACTTATAACTGAGAATATAAGTGGGATTTTCCTTTTGGCTTGTTAATAATGTACAAATAATTTAATTTAATATTTTGTCAAGAGAGCACTTGTAAATTGGAAATACACTCAGGGAAAATATTTTTTAAATGATTTTTTATCAAAAATTCTTCATAGAAAATTTAGTAATATTTTTTGAAAAATATTTTCTGATGATAAATTTAAAAAAAATATTAATTAAATACCTTTTGAAGTATAAACTGAGTAAATTTACGCTCTAAACAGAGAACTTAGTCTGCCCATAAACACCTGAGGTACTTGTTAATTAATTGTACTTCTTTGTGCTTCACTTTTGTTTTTGTTTGCCTGCGAAACGATGTGGAGGAGCATGGCCTGCACAGTTTCTGGCCAGCAGATGGCTGCACTTTAGCCAGATGCCAAATGGGAAACAGTCGACGCAGAATTCCAGATGAGTTAATGCTGCTTCTGCCGAGGCAATCAAAATGGAGTATCAACTTATTCGGCCGCAAGTTTATGGCCATAAACTTAATAACTGCCACCCCCACCGCCTAACACCCCCCTCCATAAGCGAGAGGACATAGACAAGGACACCGCACCGGAAGTTGTGTCGAGTGTGTGGCGGGTTCATAAAAGTCCGAGCCCAAGTTTCCCCCGCCAGTCAATGAAACACTTGGCCAAAGTAGTGCCAAGCACCAAAGTTTCACCCACTTCGCTTTGCTGCTCCCTGGGAAATGTTAAATGCTCGAGGGAAAGCAATTTTGAGCCCAATAAGTACACACATTTCGATTCGAGCCCTGCAATTTGTACGCTTTTGAGTGACGTGATGATGTTTCATTTTAAGCAGTTGCCAAGAGCTTGCTACGAAACTTTATGCTTTAACAGCGAATTTTGCTACCTTTTTGGATTTTTATTTATTGCTTTAATATTTTGTAGTATATTAATATTGTTATTTTTTGAATTTAAAATTCCATAGATAATTTGTAGGTAATTACAAAAAATGTAAATACAAAATAATGAATAACTTTCAAGCACTGACAACGTTGACTACTTAAAGCTGAAATTCAGTAGCCAACCTGTGCCTATTTAATATGTTTCATTTAATATTTAGAAGAGAATTGAGAGGGTTTTTTTTTTGGATTCTAGCTGCTAAATTAAAAATAATAATTTAATTTAATAATATAAAAAAGTTGTATTTTTATTTGAAAGCCTTTAATTAATTTTCTTGTTTCAATATGGTTTTTTGCTGTTTTATTTTTAAGTTGTCACTAAAAAATTAAAATATATTTTTTACTTTTAAAAAATAAATGGAATTCCTAAGTCCCCAAGGGAATTTAAAATGTTTAGCTATATATTTTAAAATAATTATTGTTTATTTAATTAAATATAGAATTTACTGGATAAAGCCTGTCAATTTAGATTGATATAATGATGAGAATGTTTTTCCTAGTGCATTTCCCTGCCAAAATTTGTTGGCTTGTGGATTTTTGAACTCGAGCAAAGTTCGGGTCAGGGCTTAATCAATTTCAAGTGCACAATAGCAGCTGGCAATCTTCCGGCTCCAGAGGATCTGCCGCTGCTGCTTCGGCTTCTACTGGTTGGAGGATGCAGGATGGTGGATGGCGAAACCTGGCACCTGGCACCTGGCAGGAGGCTCAAGTGGGCGACCGGTTGATTGACAGCTGTCAATTTGCGTTCGCCAGTGAAGTGTGTGCCACGAACAATTTTCAACTCAATTTTCCCACTTTTCCCTGTGTGTCCTTCGGTCCGGTTTGCGGCTAAGCCGGAGCAGCTGTACATGGACACGGAGCGGAGATGGAGCGGAGATGGAGCCGCAGACGGAGATGGCGAGATGTCGAGGTCACGGAAAAGCGGAAAAGTGGAAATTGGTGGGCTGCATTTGTTTCGCCTCCGTTTACGTTTAGGTTTCCAATCATGGCAGTTGCCCAACACTGGAGCAAAAACACGTCCCAACACCTGGCAGCCACTTTTCCGCTCCAAACCGAATGCAATTTTCTGCAAACTTGATAAACTTTCGCTGGTTGTGGAGTAGAAGATCTCGAAAAAGTTACTCAACACTGCGGGCTAATTAAAAGTTTATTCCAAGGTTCCATATTTAATCCACTAAAGTACATTTTGAGACTCTGTGCTCCTCGTTTCGGTGGTTGACTGTTTAAAAGCACAAGTGGCTTAAAACAAGAGGGCAAATACTCTTCTTTTAGGGGAGAGACTATAAGGCTACAAAAGTTGCAATGTACATTTTTAATTTACACACAGAGAGAATGAAGTAACAACTTTACACTCCAATTGAGAATTTGTGTACTCAAAATATAATCAAGTATATAAATTCTAAATTTTTTTTTAATTTTTGTACTCAAAATATAATCAAGTTCAAAAATTCTTTTAATTTATGTACTACAAATATAATAAAGTAAATAAATTCTCAATTTGAGTACAAAATACTCACTTTCAGTATAAATAAAAAAAAATGTACAGTGAAATTTAGTTTTTATAGATTATTTTTTCTTAAAAAAGGCTAACAAAGTGAAGGAAAACCTGAAGGGGAAAATGGGTTAAGTTTTTACGCAACATAATACCTCTTCAAATAAAGAATACAAATACTCAATTTAAGAACATAATTTTACTTGATTCATTCTCTCTGTGCATTAAGGATAGTTCTTATGATTTTTTATATTTTTTTAAATATTTATAAAAATTCCTAGCAATCCATAGTTGCTATAAGAAAATACATTCCTCTAAATTAAGTGGTCTTAAATACTCGATGGCTGATATATTGCATATTCCCTCGAAAAAGCTGGGCAACTTCTGGTGGATTTGATGAACCAAATCCCCTGACTCCATTAATCTGTATTATATTTGAGAACCCATTTATATCCACCCCCCTTTCCACTTTGTTAAACCGCTAAATGAAACAATTTAGTTAAATGGTGAACATTTTACGTTTTGCCATGGTTTGTGGTTCCATTCAGTTCTTCTTTTTTACTTTTATATATACTTATTTTTTTGTGAACTGTTGTCCTGGCAATAAAATGCAATTTCTAGGATAGAAAAAAACGCAAAAAAAAGGACGAGCATTTTAGACGTTGGCACCTGGCGGACATTGGCCGTCTTTCTTTTGATTCCCCGTCTTCTAAGTGACTTTTCGTGTCCCGTTGGTGCGGAATGTGCTGCGGAATGGGTGGCTTTTGGGTGGTTTTTGGGTGGTTTTCCGGGTGCCGTCTGCTATTTAGTTAATTTTAGAGCGTCTGTCGGCCAGCCCCCTTGAAATATTACTTGGGCTCTTTGCCAACAGTTTCCTTTTGATGTAATTGCGAGGGAGTCCTCGTCCAGCATCCTAAGCCAGGACCTTCAGGTGGCCGGGGAGGGGGACGGGGACACGGGCTATTCATTGATTAACTGCCAGGACTCACTGGAGACACGTGAAAAGTGGGGAATCTCTAGCTTGACGGCTCTCGGGGCCATTTTCATTTAACATTTTCATTTTCGTTTTCATTCTCGTCTTCGTTTAAGGCTCTATTTTTGTTGGTTTTGCTTTTTTTTTGGGGAATTTTTTTTCGGCATTTTTTGGTGCCGTTGTTGTTGTCATCTTGGGTTTCGTTTTTGGCATTCAAAGTTGAAATACCTGAAAATGCTTGGTAAATTAGATCAAAGGACCAAGAAAGTACGTGTAGGCATTTACCGCCCTAGCCAGCAAATTTGTATGTACATAAACAGTAAAAGCTCTTTTGTGTGACGTTTTGTAAGATTTAATAAGTTTTGCTGTAGTGAACAGAATTTAATAATTGAAGAGGGAAATTAACCGAAAAAATTGTCTACCTTTAAAGATCATTAATTTGAAAATATTTGAATTTATGAAATTTTTTTCATTTTTTGTGTGACGGTTTGTAATATTTAATAAGTTTTCTGTAGCAAACACGATTTTATTTTAAAGAGGAAAATTTACCGAAAAAATTGCGTACCTTTAAAGATAATAAATTTTAAATGATTTGACTTTATACATTTTTTTAAAAATTTTTTTGTGTACTTTTTAAATATTTGAGTTTATGATTTTTTTTAAATTGAAATTACTTTAATTATTAATAATAAAAATGCAATTTATATAGAAATAAGTACAAATATTTACTCAAATTTAAAGGTGTATTTATTTTTCAAATGCTTTTTTAAGAAAATATTTTCTATCACATATCTTGCGCTGAAAACACAAATGGCTTTGTTTGTTTTCCATTATCGAGAGCTCACTGTACAAATATATATAAGCAGTAAGTACTTGGAAAGTAGGATTAAGTAATTTGCGCGTGCCACTTTCAATTTCTTGCAGGAAACGTTTGGGGAAAGTTGGAAAAATGCTTTTCCTCCGTCTTTGCCTTTGCTCTTGCCTTTTGCCGCTTCGCTCCCCCTTTTTGCCCCTTTTCCCCCCTGGTTTTTCCACTTTTCCTGCTGTTGCCCTTTGTAGAAGGCTTTTCGGCTTAGAAGCCTGGCCAACCATTTGAATAAATAAATAATTAAAGCGTGTTTTATAGAGGGCCACTCGCACATATATCATTTGCGATATTGAACCGTAACTGACCTGCGATGGTATGAGTGTGTGTTGGGTGAGCAGTACACTAACACACACCGACGCGTGCTGAGCATAATTTCCGCTGACAAAGTTGATAAAAAGTTGTAGCATACTTTTCAGGCGACCGCGGCGACCATTATGCAAATCGGGTGAAAAGGCGCTGGCAAAAACACTTAAGCCGTTTTGTCCAACTGGCTAACACACACACAGCTACACACACACACACACAGGCACAACGGCGCACACCAAGGGGGCATTGTTGCTGGAAAATCTAATTTCCTTGGCAGGCGCCATGCTGCGCTTTCCTGGTGCTGACAACCCCTTCTTCCCTTCTTCCCATCTTCCCGTTTCCCCCCACTTTTCCGCCCGCTACTGCTGTCTATGCATGCATAATTCAAATGGACAGCTCGGCCCTGGTTGTTGGGATCCAATGATGATGATGATGATGGGCCATGCATATTTGATGGAATCATCTCGGGATGACTTACGGCCCAACCAACTGTGGCGCAGTTTCGGATCACGGGCCCCGGCACTTTTTATTTATTTAAGCAAGGTCAGGCGGACAGCACTCGCCCTATATTTTAAATAACAATGTGTCCAACTGAAGTTGGTGGTGGTAAAAATGTCTCTGTATAAATTAAATTCACTTAACAATATGTACATACGTAGAAGGTAACTATCTTTATATTTCTATAAAAATGTAGCCATCTAAAATAGGTAAACCTATTATTCCCGTTACTCGTAGAGTACAAAGGTATATTGTATTTGTGCAAACGCCCACAAACCAAGAAGAACTGTAGCGCCCACAGCTTTAAACGCTAAGTGCTAAAGTGTAAAAGTCATTTTGTTTGGTTTATTAATACCTACCTAAACGGAGAAGAAATGTTTTAAATCGGACCACTCAGTAAAAAGTTATAAGCAAATAATTAATTGTCTGCTACTTTTAAGCGACTGCTTACTTTTCCCTGCTTGCCACTGCTTGCTATAGCTAAGTAACGGATTCTCTCAACTTTTTTCTTGGATTTAATAGTTCTCTAAAAATGTCGTACATCCAAAAAATGTTTTAATAAACGAACTTTATGTTTCTCTTGTTTTTGTTTTATGTTGCTTTTAGTTTGCCGCAAAAGCAAATAACTTTCCAACTTAAATTTCAGCTTAAAAAAGTTGCAAAACATTTTTAGAGATTTTTTATGGTAAAAGTTTTTAGCAAAGAAAAGATGAACAAATTACGCATAAAATTGTATCAATTTTAAAACAATTTACTGGCTAGTTAAAATTAAAAATAAATTAAATAAATAAACTTTGATTTTTAAAGCTTAAATTTAAACTTAGTTCCTTTTTCTTTGGTTAATTTAAAAAGTATTTCAGTATTTCAGGTTTAAAATTTATTTTAAACCCCTTAAGTTATTATAAGATAGATTTATTATAATATCATTTTCTCTGAAACGTTTTCTGCATTATCAAAAATGTATTACCCTTTTTACTAAATTTCTCGAGTATTTCCCGACTTAAAAACCCCCAATTAAAGCTGAAGTAACCCCAGATGAAAGCCCCCTAATTATGCCCCGAAAAAATCCCATTTGCAAACACTGACTAGCAAATTCAAGGGAAATATTTGCAGCGAGCGAAAGTTAATGAGTTCCAGGCGATTAGGCGGAGGGCCAACTTTTTGCGGATGAGGAATGATTCGGCATTCAAGTTGAATCAATAATTTCGGGGGATATAAAATCATGCCGTTGAATTTTTGATAAGGGTTGAGCGCCGGGTCCTTCACAGGACTTCAACGCTCGACGGCCGACTCGAAATGAAATCCCGCAACATGAGCAACAGTTATACTATAAGTGGGTGGTGGTCTGGGTGGTTCGTGGGTGGTTTTCGGGTGGCTATTGGGTGGCGCAGGGCCGAAAGTTGGGCAGTCAAGTGCTGGCAAAGTGCAAAACCAACAACATGGCAACAAGGACGATGTCAAAAATAGTGTCTCAACTGGCCAAAAACGGGCCGATGGCTGGTGAGTGGGCATGTTTTCTGGGTGGTTGGTGGGTTGGGGGGTTGGGTGGTTCTGCGTTGTCGAGAGAGGTGAGAAGTGAGGTGAGGAGCTGAACAAGCAGCCAGCGAACGAACCGCATCGTTTGCTCGTTTATTTGCTAACCAGTCTAAAATGAAATTAATTATAGTTACGCACAGTTTCCGTGACCCGCAAGGACCTCTCCCATTTTTCCAACCCCCATCCCCTCCCCTTCCTTACTTACTCTTCTTTCACCCCCTGTGTGTGTGTGTGTGTGGCACCCGCTTTTGTTTTCAGCCTTCGTCGGTTGTTTATATTTTTCTTTTTGTGGTTTTGGGGAAAGTCCTGCAGGAGACTTGTTCCTGATAAATGGCAAGTCAACTAGTGTACAGCTGCGTTTTTTGAAAATTACTCTTATGTTTCCCTACTAGTATCCATAGCTGCTTCGATTCGGAACTTTATCTTTTAATTAAATTCAGAAATGGAATATTTTGTAAAAATATTTATTACCTACTAAGAATTTATGTTTTTATATTTTTTTGTTATTTTATTTTTTTGGATCTAATAGTTAGTAAAAAAAATCTTTAAAGAAATCTTAAAATCTTAAAATTAATTTTTTAAGAATTTTTGTTTTTATATTCCTTTCGATTTTCTTGAAATATTTTATTTTCTATTTTACTAAAGAATTTGAATTAAATGTAATTTTATTTTTAACGCATTTCGGTTATTTTATTCCTTTCAATTTTTTTATTAAATAATACAAATAATATACTATCTACTAATAATATTAATAATTCCTTTGTATCTCCTTGAAATATTTTATTTTATATTTTAGAAAAGAATTTGAATTAAACGAAATTTTTAACGCATTTCGGTTATTTTATTCCTTTTAATTTTTTATTAAATAATAAAATTAATATATAATCTACTAATAGAAATAAAAATAGTAGGGTCTCCTCTGAACAGTAAGACAACCAATTGGGTAGCTTAAAATTAGATCTGAAAGAATTATTAAACTGCAAACTGTTGTATAAAGAGAAACTCGTTGCGGCCGAAAATTACAGGGTAGCAAAAGCGAAGGGCCACGAACCGAACCAGAAGAGTAAACAAATTATGCAGGAGCAACACAGAAATTTCGGACTAACATTGCCGGGGCAGACTAAAAATAGCCGCCCCTTTTTGACCAGCGTTTAATTTTTTGCTTTTGGGCCCCCTTTTCGTTTTGGCCCTTGTTCGGCCAGCTGATGTCTGTCTCTTGGCCTGACCCTGAACTTTTTAATTAATATGTGCAAGTGCGTGAGCATCGAGCATTGAAAGGAAAGGGCTCGTTGGACACGCTCCCCTTTACTCACGCACACACACACACACTAACACCCTTGCCATCCAAAATGGCGGAAAAGGGAAACGGAAAGGGGGCGGCGAGAAAGGCAGAAGCCGCAACAAAAACAAGCAAGCGAAAGACGAAACTCGTTTTGGCCTTTTGCTGGTTACAAAACGCGCCATAATTTTGAGTTGCCAGCACTGAGCGAAAACTAGCTTAAGTTTATTTTTGAATTTAATTAAATATTTAGGGAAATTAAAAAAAAATGTGCATTCTTTATTGAAAGCTAATTTAGAGTCAAAAAATCTCAAAGTGCATAAAAAAAACTAGATTTTACGAATTTTATTTAAAAAAGATTATACTAAACAAAACAAATTTATGAATTTTGTTTTTATTTAAGTGCAGTTTATTTTGTGGCGGCTTGTTAAAAAGAAGTTGAGTAAAAAATAGAGTTTATGGAATTTTTAAAATATTTTTTTCTTAAATTTTTTTTGAAATTCTTTTTAGTTAACAATTTAGTATCCTAAATTTTTCCCTGTATTCTGCGGCTGTGTGCTCCCCGTGTCCCATTTCGCCTTTGTTTACATTTTATATCAAAAACTTTTACGAGCTACAAAATATGCTCAGCCTGAGCGAAGAGCAAACAAATGCGAGGCAAAATGGGCGCGTGGAGGGGAGTAAAATAAATAAAAATAAAATTGATAGCATGTTCTTTGGGGTCTTGTCGTCTTATATGCGGGATACACAAGCGCACACATTTGCATATGTGCTTGTGCGAGTGCGTGGTAAGTGGATATATGGTCGGAATTATTGGCGTCCCCCTTTTTTACCCATCCCAGCAACCGCAGATCCCGACCAATTGCAATTATCGCTTACGAGGGATTATTAAAGTGGTTTATCTTATGACTTTACATTTTGGATTTGTTGATTTTGAACAGCTCTCCCTTTTTCCGGGGACGAAGCGGAAAAAAGCGCCATTAATATTTCAGCAGAGGAAGGGCAAGATTTAAATATTAAAAATATACAACTGCCGGTTTTGTTATGAATACTGTTTTTCTCGGTTAGCCAGTTTGCCTTTTAAAGAATTTAAAACCTGAATTTATCTTGTTTATTTAAAGTGATGTTTTATTATGTTACTAGGATATCCAAAAATCCTAGTTTCTAGTAGCTTGTGGAAGTGTGAATTTAAAAGTGAAAAGCCAAAAATCGGGTGACTATCAAAACAACATTGATTGAGAAGAGAAAGTTTGCATTGGCCTGATTGCTAATTTCATGTCAATAAGTTGGATTTGTATTTCTCTATATTTATTTTATTTTATTTTATTTGACTTCATTAGGGAGCTTGGAAGTGACGTTTACTTTTCAGCTGAAGAATGTGTGGTAAATGTATTGAGATTAAGTTAAAGTATTACATTATTTTAAATTATTATTAGTAATTAGTATTATTATTAGTATTTATTTATTTATTAGTATAAATTATTATTAATATTAGCAATTATTAATAATGTTATTTATTATTAATTTAATTTTTAATTATATAAAAATATTTAAGCTTAAAAACTGTACGTTTTCGTAATCCGTAGATTTTTAGCTATTTCACTCTAAACTATTACATTTTTAAAAAGAAATCTTTAAAAAAAAACCTTAAGACCCTGAAACCAAAAAGGTATTCATACAAATGCACAATGAAAAGAACATTTTTTATTTTAAAAACACTCTTTAAAAACCTATGTGTCAGGTGCGCTTCGTCACTACTTTATCACTACATCCCCAGTAATGAGTTTATAAATTATAAAACATAAACACTAAAGGCATCTGCTTACAATAAATTTATTGAGGTCCAAAGATCGGTTAACAGCTTGCCAACTTTTGGGTAATATACGTGCCAGCTTCCAATTAGGGAGGTGGAGATGCAAATGGCGGCGTAGCAGGTAATCGATACTCAAAGTCCAGGACAGGAAAGTGGGCCGATGGCGAATGAAGGCTGACACACTTGGAAGATTGCAGGCGCATGTCAAAGGGAATGCAGAAAAAGGATAGTTACTTTTCTGTTAGTCGGACATGCAGTTGATGGCCTGGTGGGCGGCACGTCGGTAGTCGCTCTCCAGGAAGGGGATCTTGGCCAGCAGGCGACCCTGGCTGCTGCACACGAAGAGCTCGTAGAGCATCTCGTCCTGCGGTTCTGGCTCCGATTTCGGCGGCAGTCGGGCGCTGGGCAGCGTGGCCGTGATCTCGAGCCGCTCGGTCAACGGATCTCGGTCTACTTTCACCTGAAAACTGCCGATCACATGCTTCGAAAGGAGTTCCCCGTAAGGGGATTCCCTGGGCGGTGCTATGGGTTCCTCAGTACAGCTCACCTTGTCCAACTTTTCCTGCTCGTGGTATCGCTTCAGCTGCCGCCGCCGCTCCATCTCAGTGCAACGCACTCTCTCGGAGGGAAAGAATTTGGTAGGGAAATTGGAAAGTTTTAAACCTGGCATTTTTTTTATCTATTTTTTTTTTCAATTTTTACCGTTAGAAATAAAATCTGAGTCTGATTTGGGGATGTCAGCTATGTGGCAAGGCAGCCCCAGCAAAGCCTGCTTTTCATCAGGGGAAAATGGAAAATCCATGCGGAAAAGTGGTGCGGGGAAAGTTGTTTACATTGCTCATACGACCGGGTGGCCGTATGCCAAAAAGTAACCCACAGCAACAGCATGGGCTAAATCAAAATCAGAATCATCCATCGCCCGCGGCCTGCCGAAAAACTGGGGAAAAACCCGGGGAGAAAACATGAAAAGTTTACCCAACCCCGGGAGTCGCAAAGTTTGAGGCCGAGTCCAAAAAACCAACCCCTCAATCTCTCTTTTGGTTTTTTTTTACTCCTCCGGTTACCTTCTTCAAATGCAAAATCTAATGAAATTTTCACATTTTATTTTCCTCCTTTTTTCCGACTGCAAGTTTTTCGCCGAATAATTGGTGCAGAGGAAAAAATGATTTCCCTATTTTTTATCGATTGATTGATGGCTGTTTTAAGGGTGAGTTTAAAATTTATATTTATTTTTTTAAGTTTTATACTGGTATTATAATAGAATATTCTGTTTTTCAGTGTGATTTACCAGTTAAGTGGCTCTGCATTTGAAATAACCTGCTACATTTTAAAATAAAATTCACATAAAGCCGATTAAACTGTTTACTCGGCAAATTTCCATTCGTTTTTCTGCGTGCTTTCGTTACGATTCGCTCTTATTTGCCTGCCCTTCGCATTTTTCACAGGTGAAAAACGACTGCAATGACAGATGCGGACTATAAAAGGTGAAAGTGGTTAAACACACACACACACACACACACACACACATCCTTGGGAAATCTGAGCAAATTGCGGGCGTACATGTGTGCAGCGAGCCATTTTATGTTAACAACTTTGTTGGCCCAAAGCGCTCCGTGTCGTCATTATGCTCATCATTAACAACTCGTCAGCATAATGATGATGCTGATGATGATGTTGATTGTGCCGAAGTGAGTGCCATATGTTAGCCCCGGCAAAACTGAGCCGCATTCTGGTGGCAACAAATGGCTGAAATCAGCCAAAACAGCCGGCAACATCAAAGGTTGAAGGGGGTGCAGGCTGTGGGGTGCGGGCTGCGGGGTGCGCAAAACAAATCAGTTTTTTATTCAACGTTCGCCATAAAAAAAAGGGCAAAAAGCACTCACCAAGGAGCGAAAGTTTATGAACCATAAAACGGAATGGAACGATGCATAGGCATGCGATTTTTTCCTTGGTATTTCTTTTTTTTCTGGGGTATATTTTACCTGCTTGAGGTGCTCTTTTCCAACCTCCCACCCCCAACCATTTGCATATCGTTCCGGGCTCTTTAAAACACCGTTAGACGCCAAATATTTCAACCATTTCTCAACTCAAGTTGAGTTGTAAACTCAGCGGAGGACCAAAGATTTTCCGAACGCCAAATACGCGGTCGGTGGACGCGGACTTTGCACTTTATTTATGGCCCGACTGACTAGCGAATGTCTGGCATTATTTATGGGCTCTAACTGGATGCTTTAGCATCGCATTGATTAAGATTGCATACTGGAGGGCCAATAAATTAAACGCGTGTAGGGGATATTATTTAAAAATCATTCCAATCTAATGTAAAATATTAAAATATTTATTTAAATATATTGAGAATTTATTTCACTTTTTTAAAACCATGTATAAGAATTCAATAATCTGCATTTTATATTCTTTAAAACTCATTTAAATCGAGTATAACATTTTAAATTATTAATTTATTTATATTTGTTATTTATTTATTTTTTTTAATGCCATCTATAATCATAGTCATAAGTTTTTCCACAATTAAAAAATCTGCAATTTAGTAGTAATGGTTTGTATTCTGTAAAAATCATTAAAATCTTATTAAAAATATTAAATTATTTATTTAATTATATTTTTTGTTTATTTATTTTTTGTATCTATAATCATAATCATGAGTTTAACTAGAATTTAAGAATCTGCCTTTCAGTTGTAATAGTTTATATACCTTAAAAATCATTAAAATCTTATATATGATATTAAATTATTTATTTAATTATATGCGCTATTTATTGAGTTGATACCATTTTTTTAAGAGTTTAAGAATCCGCTTTCTAGTTTTAATCTTAAAGGTTTCCTTTTTATTCAAGCCAAATTACACAATATTTTCCCGTAGGGAAATGAGAAGCGGACATTTCGATCGGAAGAGTTAAAACTAATGCCATTTATGAGTTATATTATCGGATGTCAATCGGCTCCGGGGAAAAGGGAAATTACGAAGAAATTGTAATGCAATTTGAGCAATGCATTTCGTGAGATTGCCGCGGTTACCGGGGAGTGCCGGGGATTCCTGGGAGACTCTCTCCCAGGATGAGTGTGTCAACAGAAGGTCCTGCCACCCCCGCTCCACTCGCTCCCCTCGATCCACTCAAGTGCTCAGTGGCACAGAACGCTCAAGTACTTAAAGCGATTGCTAAACTATTAGGCAAAGTAAGGCTAGGTTATGGTGTCGATATGCAGAGAAAAAAATAAAATGATCTATTGAATAAAAAGAAAACTAAGTATAAAAATAATTATAATATTCGTTTATTTTTATCTTAACAAATAAATATTCCAAAACAAAAGATATATAATTGTTAAAATAATAATTGTATTAAAATACAAAAATAATTAATTTTTATTTTAATATTAAATGCCCTTTTAACTATAATAATAATTATAAAAAATAATTTTTTTTACATTTTTTTTATTTTTTTATAATTTGTATAACAATTTTGTAAGTAAATAATTAGTTTGTAATCTAATCATTTTTTTATAATTAGGCAATTTTGTAATTAAATAATTATTTCGGAATTTAATATTTTTTTATAATTATAATTATAATATAATTTATTTATTATTATTATATTTATTATATTTTCTAATTTTTTTATTAATTTTATTATGAACAATTTAATTGTTTTCTCTCAGTGCCCGTGTGCGTTCAATTTGTGCGGCGAATAAGTCAATGTTGGCTCGCTGGTCGGGAAACCGGAAGCGCCAAGCAAGGCCAAGGAAGTCGCCTTGCCGAACCGGAAAAAAAGGTTAAACTTGTTGCAGTAACTTTTACACAGCCCCAGTTCCCAGATCCCAGATCCAAAAATACCCTCACCAACACACACACACACACTGCGAACAGGATATGTTTTATGGGGAGCGATAAATGTTATTAACTTGGCTGGCAAAACTTTCGTAATTGAACGCCCCGGCGTCTCCGAAATTAGTTGACAACAAGTCCGCCGAGAATCGACCTTTAAGATTTATGCTTATTTAAAGAACAAAACTGAATTAGGCCCAAAAGGAAGATAATGTTGAAATGGAATGAGATAAACTACTGCTTAATGGGTGATATGATGTAGGATGATAAACTCAGCTGAAAAGCATTCAGCATTCAGTTTAAAGGTTTACATTTTTTTTCGAACCAAAAAACCCAATTACTAATTAGCTTTCAGGCAGAAAAGAATGGTTTTTTGGACAGCTCCGGTAATTTGAGAAGCTATTTGGATATTTTCCCCCTCATTAACGCACGTTGCATGTCGGTTATTCTGACAGTTTTCATACCGAAAAACAAAAGGGAACTGGCGGCCGGCAAATGCAGGTATTTTTTCTGCCATTTGCATTGTCCGGAATGACAGCATTTTGTGTATTTTAAACAGGGCAGCTTCATTAGTCGGAATTTTTAGATAGTTGGATAATTTCACAGAATTCTTATTATTCTCGAAAAAGTTGTAAAAAATTATAGATTGTTTTTAACGAATCGGAAAGTCAATTTAAGGACTAAACATTTAAGTTTTTGTTACGTTTTTTGTGAGTTAAAAAATAAAATATTTTGCATATGGAAACTTTATTGGAAAATCTTATGGAAAATTCCACCGCTTAACCAAAGTTTTTCCAGCATAAAGAGTTGATTTTGCTCTTTCATGCTTTTATCTACAAGGAGGAAGTCTCAGCAGGCAGGCAGATTATTGCTCACGATATGACCATGGCAATGCCTTTGTATTTATTATGAATTCGTCTTTAATATGCGAAAGGCAATCGTGTGTACAAATAATGTACAGGCAAATAAACACGCACAGAAACGGAAGGAAGAAAGGCGGGGAAATCAGGGAAAGCGGAGAATGGAAAGTGGAGAAAGTGGCAGGTGGATAAACACCAGGGAGAATGCTTGCAAATGGTCACGGAAATGGAAACGAAACAAATCTTGATCTCGTTTTCGGGCCTGTCACTTTCACCCCACCCCTTATAAATACCTATATATATATATATATATATATACATACATCTGTGTATCTATATCTGTATCCTTGCATCTCAATCTGCTCAATTTATATGCAGAACTGTTCGCAGTCAATTGCCAGTTACACGGCGTGATGTTCAAGTTGTTTTCGCCTTTTCCCTTATTTTATTTATTTATTTTATTCCCGTTTTCGTTCCCGTTTTCTCTGTTTTTGTTTTCGTTATGCTGCTGGCCCTCTTTGTTTTATTTGTTTTCTGGCTGAAACTCCATTTAGCATATTTTCGCGGCAAATTTCAGCCAGGGGCCGTGAAAGCAGCACTGAATACCATTGCTTTCTAAAGTTCTGGGCTTTTGGCAGTCGTATTATTTTGTTTGTATATTGATAGTAAATTTATACATTTTTTAGGTTTAAAAATATTTATTTTAATTTTTTGAAAAGGTATTTTTAAAATTGGGAAAACTATTGCTTGGTTTTTGAAAATATAATCCCTCTTTAATCACTGACATTTGGATGTTGTATAATTTAAATTAATATTTCTCTGGTTCTCTAAATTAATATATATATATATTAGCATAGAGTTTATAATCTCGTTATAAAAATAATAGCTTTAAAAAATATTAATTTTATTTTTTTTAACACTCAGGAATTTTTTCTGTTTCCCAAAGAATAGAGCCAAAACTTAACCTTAACTTAACTTAACCGGAGCTTTTCCCTACTTAAATGCACTTAATTTTAACTGGCGTTATAAAGTGACTCTTGCGTCGACTTTCAAATTTTTCCGGTGCCTTTCCTTTCTACCCCTTAATTTATTTTGCATTTGCAATTTTATTTATTTATTTTTAGCCGCCAAGATTTATGCAAATGGCTTGCGAGTCTATTAAATTTGCATATTTATCAATTTGTTGTGCGTGTTTCAGTTTCAGTTTCGGTTTCGGTTTTGGGCAACGCTTCTTTCTGCGCTCGCTGTTGTTTATTTTGTTGCTTTTGTTGTTTGGACTCGGCTGCCTGTTGTTGTTTGTCTTTGGCAACATATTTTAATTACATCCTCGACGCTGTGGCCCCGAGTGATTTCGTTATTTTGTTATTTCGACTCGATTTGCATAGAGAAGGAGGAGATGCTGTCAGATGCTGTCAGATCCTGCCAGCCAGCCAGCCAGCCATCCTGCCATTCCGACACCGCCTAATTAATAAGGATGCAATCCAATTAGGAGCGGGCAACATCAAAGCCAAAGGACTCGCCTCGCAGGACGATCAAATATTAAATAGGCGCAAAAACTAAACCAACTGCGACAACAGTCGCACAGCCATAAGGCAATTATCATTATGATAATTAAAATCTATGGCTAATTGTAATGGGATAGTCAGTCAGTCAGTCACTCAGCTAAATGCAAATAAATCTGCTTCCTCATTACCTTCATCATTAGAAGCCGCAGATGAGCCAAGGAGACGGAGGATGGATGAGCTGGCCAAAAGGAATCCACTGGCTAATGGCATTCGGGGATGAACGAGGATGCCAGGGATTATCCGGCAAACTATGCCGGAATTATGCCGAAACCACAGGCATAAAGTATCCCTAATAATTTCGTGATAAATATTCATGGGGATGAGTGCTCACGGACTTTAACGAACATTCACTTCGAGGGCCGAAGATACTTTTGAGCTAAATTCCTAAGCCAAACAATTCGCCTCGCCGTTAAGATATTTTCAAGGATAAATTTATTAGGCAAATGAACTTAGGAAAGCTATGTTTCTCAAGGAAAAAGTAGAGTTGTTATCATGAAAAATATAAAAAAAAACTAGAAATATGCTTTTTTTGAAAAATGGTAGTTTACTTTTTAACTTTCTTTACTGGAAATTAATCATTCAGATTCTGTTTCGTTAAGCATAAAAATGTGCTTTATTTTCACTGGAAAACACATCAATTGGAAAAAAAGAGCGAAAAAAGAAAGTTATGGTTTTTGTAATATAATAATAAATTAAATGCCACTTTCAGGAAAACTTTTTCAAGCTTGAATGATTTTTCTTAACGCAATTCTTTTTGTTTAATTTTAAAAATCTTTGAAATGTATATAAAATATTACCTTTAAATATAAATATATTAAGAAAGACGGAGTAAAAATTTTGTACAGTTTTACCTTGTTTTAGGAATTTAAATAAATTAAATTTTTTAAAAAACTTCTTTGAACTTGAATTAATTTTCTGAACCCCATTTTTTTAATTTTTGTAAATCTAAAAAATTTTAAAAATTTATTTTCTTTAAATATTAAAATCTTTGTTTAAAAAATAAGCACATTTTTCATAGTTTTTTTTTTTTAGAATTTAATTAAATTAAATTGCATTTTCAGAATAACTTTCTTTAAACTCAATTATTTGTATAATTTTTTTTGTAAATCTATAATTTGTATACAAAATATTTTCCTAAAATATAAATATATTTAAAAATGCATAGCTTTTATTCGATCTGCAATAGCTAAAGAGCTGCTGCCATTCGCAGCTGATTAAGTTTGTGTTTTATGCCACAGACAATGGAATTTCCAATACGTTTTTCCTTGGCCCACAACTTTGTTGGCACTTTCGCTGAATTCGCTGCCTTGCCAACTCCATCTGCGTGGGTGTGTGTGTGTTAGGGTGTAAGGGGATTTTCCTCTATGTTAGTGTGCGTGTGTCTGTGTACAATGCATGCAATTTGAGCTTGCTTTTGCTTTACGACAAATAAACATCTACGACAACGGTTTTTAATGTCGCACCCGCTAGGGGCAGCATTTTCCCCGCCTTTATGGCCGCTCAGCTTTCCCATTCCCTCGGTTTTCCCCCTCTTTTCCCGGCTTATCTGCATCTAAGGGAAACGGGGGAAAACTAAAAGTCTCCCATTGTGACGGGCCATTAAAATGCATTCACATGCGTTTCGCACTGCGAGGAGCATTGTTTGACAGCTGTCAACTGGCAAATCCCCCCACATATTCTATCCCCCCCGGCCTTGCCGCGCTTTCCCAGAGGCCGGAAAATGGATAACGGCTAACGGGACCCTTGGATGCCACTTCAGGGGAAAATCGCCATTGCCATCGGGCGACTTTCTGAGCGGGTTTTCATGGCTGCAAAGGGTATACCATTGGAAAAGCCGAAAATTGAAAAAACAGAAATACTGAAGGGCTTTCCACCATATCTGCTGTCTCTTTGTGCCAGTGGAAAAGTGGAACTTAAGACCTCTTTTTTAGGTGCATGAAAACTATGCAAAAAGGGAGTTTTCAATGACAGAAATATGAAACAAATAACTGGGTTTTCCTTGTGGGGAATGTACCTATTAATTTTTGATCCTTGAGTCTACATGTTTGAACCAATCTATAGAGGCACTCAAATTCTAAGCCAAAGACGTGAATCCACGATTTTTATTTATTCATCTTTCTGTATTTAAACAAAAAAATTTCAAATAAATAAAAAGTTTAGATGGAAATGCCAAGTTGTAGATAATTTAATTACGAGTTCGGGAAGGTATGACACTTCATATTACCGATTTTTAATAAAAAAATACTGATTTTTTTATTGGCAAAAAATAAGGATTTCGATTTTTGGCAAAAATTTGATTTTTCGAGTAATTTCTTTTTGCTCACAATTTTGCAAAAATGGTCTGAAATTAAAACGGCGAACTGTTCTGTGCAGATAACAACCTAATAATTAACATTAGTGCACTTTCCGGCTGATTTAGGAAATTTAAAATTTTTTCTTTTTTTCGATTTTTTTGTAAGGGGTAGCATCACAATTTTTTGCGAAAAATTTCAAAAAAATAAAAATTTTAAATGGAAATGCCAAGTTGTAGATAATTTAACTACGAGTTCGGGAAGGTATGACACTTCATATTTGGACAATTTCGAACTGTCGGCGAACTGTTCTGAGCAGATAACAACCTAATAATTAACATTAGTGCACTTTTCGGCTGATAAAATATCAAGTTGATATGTTTAAATCATCAATTTTACATTAGACCGAATTGACCCTATTTTATATTGAACTTTGATTCTGTGATTGTTATTTTTATTGCTTGTAACTTTTTGCCACTGCTTAATATTTTTTGCCTTCTGCCATCGAAACATCAACGGATTATGGGTTTTGTGGCAGCTCAGGGAGGCGGCTTTAATAGCTTAATCGATTGCCTTAATGTTGCACAACCGTAATGGGCAGGTGTTAAGTGGCTGCTGGGCCGTCCGGGTAATAAGTCCCTTAAATCCGGAACTGCAGGTGAATGTTTCCCCGAGACCGAGGCAATTAGCTGCGATGCGCGTACCGCCGGCCAATGAAAGTGGGTTTCCTGGCGGAGGACGCTTTTAAACGGTTGCCATAACAGGGGAAGGGGATGGGTTTCCGGCGAATGGCGAAAACAACAAAATCAACAAGAGAGCCTAGGAAAAGCGGCGGGAGGTGGGTGGAAAGCAACAGGAAGCGGCAAAATGAAGGAATCAGTCGAAACAGGAAGGAAATGCTTAAACGATATGAAAATCCCGATGCTGGCAAATATTAAATATTATTACTGCTGTCGCTGCGGCTTTTCGTATTTTCACGCACACTAACTAAGCGACGCGTTTTCATTTTCATCCACTGAAAGCATTTTCCCTACCAAAACGGTGGATTCTACCGATTGATTTAGAGTAACAGCTTTAAAATTATCTAAAATAATTTAAGCCATAAGTAATGGAGGTGCAATTTACTAATTATATTTTATTATATTATATATTATATATATATTATTATATATTTACTAAATTATATATTTTTATATCGTAAAACTAATTTTGTATTTATTTTATTTTAAGTATCAAATTTAATTTTTTTACTAAAAATGCCTCTAGAAATTATTAAATTAAATTAAATTATGCTATAAAAATGCTTCAAGAAATCTTATTTGCGTTCTTAAAAATGTAATTTGTATTGCATAAAAAAAAATGCAAAAAATGATCAGAATAAATAAATAAATAAATTCCCTTTTGATTGGCATTTAAATTTTAATAATTTTTCAAAAATGCTGATAAATTCATTGATGTTTTAAAAAGTCGTTGTGAATTTTATTTTCCAGTTTTAAATGATTTCTTAAAGTTAAACCGTAAACTGCATAATAATCCAGTTCACCGCTTGAGGCTTTAGCACTTTTAGTTCTTGGCAGCCAATAAATGAAATGAAATTAAATGAAATGCACTTTCGAAAGTGGGTTTCCCCGACATGATTGAATGCTTTGTGGGAGTTTCTAGTTTCTATTTCTTGGACGACGACGACAGCGAGGGCGTTTCCAGTTCGTTGCTCGTAAAAATGTGCCGGAGACGTTTTTATTATTGCAGCTGGTGGCGTTGTCGGCAACGATGGGTTAATGCCATTGCCAATTTCGCCACCGGCTGCGTCCGACGCGCTTAGCACTTGTTTTCCTACATTTTTATTTCTATTTTTCTGTTGTTTCTGCTGTTTTTGCTTTTGTTTCGCCGCATTGTTTCCGTTTCCGTTTCCGCTTGCCTTTGTCTTTGTGCTGGCGCCGCTGTGTTTGTATTTCAACTTTCGACGGGGCAGTTTTTAATAACGCCCGTGGACTGTCAGCTGGATCGGCCGAGCATATAGCCATATTTATATATATGTATTACATAGTACGGCATCCAGCAGCTTTGGGCTCAACTCCAGCGGCGCATCATCAAATTTTATGATCGCACTCAAACACTCACGTGCCCGGATGGCAATTAATGAATGCCGGGCCGCGTTTATGCCTCTGTATTCCGGCGGAACAATTCCGCCTTTTTATAGTTGGCCCATAAAATGGGTGGCCGTGGCACTTGGCACACTGCGAAAAGTAAATGTCGCGGGGGAAAATGCCGCTGTGCTACCAAAAAAATGTGTTAAGCCGTAGTTTAATTAGAAAGTCTTAATTGGATATTAATTACTTGAATTGTATTAATTTAAACCGAAGAAATTAAATATTTATCTGATACAAAAAGTAATAGATATTATCTATTATTTTATTTTTTTTTTATTTTTGGATGCCAAAAATCCTATATAAATAAGAAATATTTATTGGTTATTATTTGCATAATTTAAAAGTTATTTTTAACCAAAGAACGCTGCAAAAATGTTAAAAAGCATGTCCTAGACAAATGTACCTTAAATATTTGTATATTTACATATATATACAAAATGGTAATTATTATAATATACATTTTATTTCATTATTTTTTATGAAGGATTTTTATTATTTTATTTAAAATTAAACATTTTTTAAATTAATTAATTATTTTTTAATTATTTTAATAATTTTTTACTAAAATAACTTAAGGTTTTTTATTCTTGGATGCCAAAAATATTATTAAAATAAAAAGTGTTAATTAAAAAATTATATAAATAATTTCAGAGTTTTTTTTTAATTTGAACAAATTTCGTAGACAAATATGCTTTAAATATTTGTATATTTATCGATACAAAAATAAGTATTATTTAATTTTATTATTTTTAATGAATTATTTTTATTATTTTATTTAAATTTAATATTTTTTTGTATTAATGAATTATGTTCTAATTATTTTAATAATTTGTTTTTAACGCATTTGCTAATAAAACCCACGAGCTCCTTTACTTCACACCCAAATAATATTCCAGTGCCCTCAGTTAGACAGCAAATATAATGGATTTGTATCGCCTTCAATTGCAGCGGGCACAAAAGAAGGGCGAATGGATGGGAATTTTCATATTAATTCGAGTGCCTGCAACTGTCAGTTTAATTAATTCGGAAGATGTTTACAATTTATGCCCCGCGCACCACCAACAATTAGTCTCAATTAAAGCCTGGTCTCCAGTTTCGGGCCACATTTGATTTGCCGTCGCTTTTCCGGGGGCGCTTTTCCGGGCCAAGACATCCAATTCAATCCCATTTGAGGCCCGCGTTTGACCTTTCTTTCAACTTGACGCCATTAATGGTAATGTCGGTCTTTGGGGCACATTTTCCAGCTTATTAACTTGGCTCTTTTGCTTCGCTTTTTTTACTTTCACTTTTACTTTTATTTTTTTCGCAGGACCTTCTCCTGTTGCTTGTTTACCCAGCCGGCTTCCTTCTAAATCCAACTAAATTTTATTTGAGATTTTCCCGCTCCCGCCTATCAAATTTTATTTCCACATTCGCGTGCTCTTTAATGTTAATTTGCGCTGGGGAAAATGCTGCCATGAAACTATGTCCAACAGGCGTCAAGTTGCCAACGATGTTTGCCAACATCCCCCACCCTCTGTTTCTCTCCTCCCCTAGCATTTTCCACCCCCCACCTAGCATTTTTTGCGGTCTTTCATTTCGTTACTATACATAAATTGAACATTTTGCCGCAATGCCGCACACATTTTGCCTGTTGCTCGGCAGCAAACAGAAACAGAAACAGAAACATGGGCCTGAAAGAGGAGCTGGAAAATGGGTGGGGAAATGGCTGGGAAAATGGGTCTGGTCTCGAACAGATGGCAAACCACTCGACGCAGACAAGGACGATGTAATAAAGTTAGAGCCTGTCAGGCGGTGTGCCACAAAAGAAATGCGGTTAGACTGCCACTGCCACTGCCACTCCCACTACCATTTTCCATTTCCACCAAAACCCTGCCCCTCCCCCCACCCCCCATCGAATTTCCCCGCCCCTTTACGCTTTCTTAAACGCCATGAACATGTCATTGTCAAGGACTCGCTAACTCAAAAATACGCTGCACACATCCTGGCGGCGGGCAATCAATAAGGAAGTAGCCCGGCTCATAAATAAGTGAATGCCTGAGTGAATCCGCAACCCCAGCACGGCCAGTGGTTCCGGGCTGCTGGAAATGCTGGGATGATGAGAGCCTGGGTTCTGGAAGTGGGCCAGATGAAAGCCCACTGCCGAAATCCGCTAACGAAGCAATTAGCATCTTAGCCAGGTGAGCCTCGTTTCAGTTGCACTGCAAATTATCTGGAAATCACAATCTAGAGACTGAAAATTTTCCATATATTTGAGATCTTTATTTAAATGGATCCAATTAATAAATCTTATATCCACTCAAGTCTCTAATCATACTCACTTTACTTTCAAAGATATTTTTAATATTTTTTTTTTAATTATTGCAAACGCTTTAACAATTTTTTCTTTCGGAGAAAACGACTTTTAATCTTGTGAAAGCAATTAAAAATAAAAATTCAAGAGTAGGAGAATGTAATTTTAGTTTTCATTAATTATTTTTATTTTTAATTATACGGGAATCACAATCTTGGGATTAAAATTGGCTTTTAATTAAAATATAACCACTAAATAAATCTTTTATGAATTATAGACTCTAATCATACTTTCTCTACTTTTAAAAATATTTTTAATATTTTTTTAAATTATTGCAAAGGTTTATTTTTAAAAATGTTTTTTTTTTTTAAATTTTTTTTTACTATGTTTTATAAATTATATTAATAATAATATTTTTAAATTATATTTAAGAAAAAAAAAATTTTTTTAGAAAACAAAAGTTTTATTTCTAGTTATTGAAAATGTTTTCAGATTTTTATCTTACTTAAAAGACACTTTTAAACTTAAAATAGCATTAATAAATTAAAAAAAAATTAAAATTCATGTTTATCTAACTTCGATTTATTTTTGAGGTTCCATGGCTGTTTGTTTGGTTTTTCTCACAGTGTGTGCATCGGACATGTGCTGTCCATTACAGTGCCGGCCATGGCAATAGGTAACCCGACTGTTGGCCATCATTAGACAGATTTTGCAGGCGCAGGACGGCTGCGTTGCCAGGGATTAAATTGTGGGACTCGGACTTGGTTCGTTCGGTTCCGTTTGGCCATTTTCAATTGTTGCCATGACCATGGGGGTTACGGTTTCCGGCCGTAGAACTGCTGGCCTGGCAAACTGTCGCCTGGAAGTGAAAGTGGACCACAACACAAGGTGGACAAGATGCTAGTGCGAGTGCGAGGCAAACAAATTAGGTAGTTGGATATTCCTCTTATTCCGCAGTAAGAGTGTAAACAAAATCCGCACTTAATGCGGCTTAAGTGCGCCGCATAATTTTCCAACCCACCACCTAATTAGTGTGTATAGACCGAAAGTCGAGCCAGTTGGCAGCCATTTAAGCCGCGATTCAGGGGGTGGCTCATGAACTAGGCCATTACTTTGGCAACCGCCCGTAACCTGCCCGCCGCCATGGACTGGGGTAATTAATTATGTATAAAAATATTCCTTTCTGGTTTTTTTTTCCTACCCCCCCAGCCCCCTCCCCCCCGCGCAGCAATTAAAAACGACGCAAATCTCGCCGTGAGTCCTGGGCTTCCAGCTTTGTATTTTGTATTTGTTTTTACTTAAACAATTTTTGGATTTTTTTTTGGAGGCAGGCAGCGGCTTTGTTTTGTAGATTTCTAATTACGACAGCCTCTTGGCCGGGGCTTTTGTGGGCTTTCGGCAGAAGTTCTTTTGAGACGCGGCTTAATTATGTCTCCCCATGGCAGCAGGAAAAAATGCAAAATAAATAGAGGGGGCGCGGGAGGGGAAGTTGGGAAAATTTCAACAAATTGAAATTTGATAGAAATATTTATGTATGTATGGGGAGTCATACTCGGTTGCGTGCGCAGCCCCAGATTTGGATTGGGGCGATATTTCTGGGGGACTTTCAGGGGTATTTTCAGGGGTGGGGAACCCAAAAAGCATCCACTTTCCCCCGGAAAAGCTGTTTGCACAGCGTATGGCCTAAGCTCGAGCGTAAACAAAATTTCAAATTACACACAAAAACGTTAAAATGTTGCCGTTGTGTCA
Source organism: Drosophila mimetica (assembly GCA_037075245.1). NCBI lineage: Eukaryota > Metazoa > Arthropoda > Insecta > Diptera > Drosophilidae > Drosophila > Drosophila mimetica. The sequence goes on from JBAMCH010000005.1 coordinate 11,012,212, forward strand.
GGTGAGTGGCGCACAGTGAGTGCCGAAAGTCTGGCCACGGGGCGCAAAAAAGTGAGGCGGAGCGATGTCCTGGGCGATGCGGAGTGGCGCGGAGCAAACAATTCAATTAGCCAACCGGCTTTGTGTGAGTTGCATTTTAATGCCCGGGCTAATTTGTTTTTATTTTTAGGCAAAAAATGCAAAATGGGTCCGCGTTTGGCCATATGCTTCAGTTGGGGATTTCCTAGTTTATTTTGGGATCTTATATCTAAAAGGTCTCGAAAAGCGAATACAAATCACGTTCTTTAGTTTTTTTAGGGATTTTTTCAAACATTTTTGATAGTCAAAATTTATGTTAGTTACATTAAAAATTATACTTTTTTCATAATGATATGATGATGATCGTAAGTTATCAACATTTTAAATTCTTATTTGTTGTTTTGATAGTTTTAATAACTAATTATATCATATCATTACAGTTGTGAGCAAATATTACAATAATTTCTTGTCTCTAACCTATTTTACCTGAGTTTTTTCCTTGAATAATCATCTCTCGAACTCGAGTAAACGAACCGAAAGTGATTCCCAAAGTTCTGAGCGAAGTTAAAGGATCCCAAAAGTTTGGGCCACAAATGCTAACCTAAATTAAGAAAGCCAAAGAGAGTGAGACAGAGATAGAGAGAGGGGAGATAATGAGGAAAAGAGATGGCGAAACTTCCTGAAAACTTAATAAACTGTCTAAAATTTGAGTTGCCTGTATGTTTGCTCCGGATTTACTTTGGCTTCCATTGTTCAGGTAAACAAAGATTCCTCCGAAAACTTTCATTTGGAATTTGTTTGCCGAGTCGCTTCTGCGATTTTTTATTCTTTTTTTTTCTATATGTCTGCCTCTGCAAATGAAGGTATGGTTTGAGTTTTGGGTTCAGGTTGAGCCTGAGATTTGGCAGACTGCGATCCAATTCGTCATAAAAAAAATTGAAAACAAAGTGGAAGCCCAATGAAACGCTCAACTACTAGGATTAGACCCTCGTCTCATATTTTGTGGACTTTGGATTTTTCCGTCATCTCCTCTTTTCCTTTCTTTTTTTTTTGCGGTTTTTCCTGTCCAAACACACTTTCGAGCTGGCTGCGAAAAACTTTTGCCGTAAAACTGTTCAAATATAAGTTGTTTTCGGAGGGCTTTCCACCGCCCCGCCCCCCCATGTGTGTGTGTGGAAAATGAAAAATGCAAAAAAAAAGGGAAAACGGAGATAGCTCTGCCTGCGGTCGCTCTGGGCGATTCTTGGTGGAAAAAGGCAAAGGGAAGCGGGAGAAACGGGGGAGAAGGCGAAGTGCAAAGTGAAAGTTGGGCGAAAGTTTTTCAATTTGTTTATGCATCCAGCACACAGATGAGTGAATTATTGCATTAGAATTATGAGTTGGACTCGTCGGGGAGTCCAAACCAGGTCCAATCCATCAAAACAAAACCGTTTTAGTTGGCCAAACAGCATTTGAAATATTTATGCAGCAGCTTTGCTTTGCCAACCTCAATTTAGTTGGCGTTTGTTGTACTTAACTTCTGCCAACCACACAAAATATAATAATACTTTTATATGCAATAAAATAACACAAAATTGCTCACTGGAAATACTAAATTAACATTCACACATACACAGAAAAAAATTGTAGAAAAGATCAGATTGATAAGTGCTAGTCAATTAGATATTTTTTTGATATGAATAAAGATTATGTTTAACTTATTTTTCAATACTTAGTAAACATACTAAATTTGGTATTTTAAAATAAATTATAGCCTAAATTTTCACAAAATATTTTTATTTTAATAATTTACTTTTACACAGAAAAAAATTGTACAAAAGATTAGATTGATATGTGCTCATTGTGATATTTTTTAAAGATCAAGTTATTCATATCATATTTATATTTATATTTATTTTTATGAATAAAGATTATATTGATATGTTTAAATCACAAATTTAACATTAATAATAATAAAGTTGAATTTATCCCATTTCCTATCGGTTTTTTTCTGTGTATACTTCATTAAAATTCTATACTTTAGCAGAATGAAACCTGAGTATCAACTTAATTTTCCCATCTTCTTTTGCGATTTTACATTACCCTAATTCATACCTGCCATCAATTTTGATGAATGCTTTTCTACCTTTTTTGAGCGGCGCCAAAAAAAAAAATGTGTATTAAATAATATTGATGTTGATGGCAAGTAAATAATTAATTTATTACGCGCGGCGGCTTTATTGACAAACAAAACAGGAAGAGCGAATTGCAAATATAATGGTTACATGCCATATATGGGATATATATTTTCGCATTATTTGGTTGGGCATTCAAAATTATAAAATGACAGCCGGGGCGATGATATTTCATTTACTTTGTGCTGCCTGCTGCGGAAATGAGAAATGTGAAAGGGAAGCAGCGGGTGGTTGGGGGGTGGAAAATGGGGGAGGGGATTTGGGGGATGCTCTGTTTGCTGGCTCTCTTGTTTCGTCATCGTCATCGTCATCGGCCACTGACAATGATGGAGGAAGATTGATGCCTTTTCCCAAAAAGAGCATCCCGAAAACGAACTACACACACACACACACATGTGCCTCGGGATAAACTCCGAATAATACAGATAGAGGAAAAACACAAACCCAATCTATTCGCTTTACCAGGAATCTTCTAAATTTCATTAATATTGCTTGGTTTAAAGTATATGTATATAGACTTTGAGTGATAGTTTTTATTGACTAAATATTTTTTACTTTTAATAGAAAAGAGGCAACATTTTTTTCCTCCTGTGTATGCATTAAATTTGCCAAAGTTTTGCCAATTTCCCAGTGTCATTCGAGTTGAGCAAATTGTTGCATAAACCGCTGCTTCGATTGCGCAACACCTTCTTGTTTTTTTGTAGCACCACCACATGATGGATCGTCGGCAGTTCGAAACAGTTGGGCGCTATTAAAGTTGGATATAATTAACCGTGTTTTCTTCGCCACTTCTTTCTTGACGCATGAAGATGTAATACGGAAATCTTACTTTTATACACATATATTTTCTATTTGAATTTTTGCAATCACTCTTTTATTTTGAAGGGAAATGCTTACATTAAATTTAATGGCAGATAGACTATAAAATTTTTAGAAATGTGACAGAGAATTCTTTTGAATACTTAGATTTAAAAAAAACTTAGGTAGATTAAATTGTTATTTATTTATTAATTTTAAAAATATTTTGACAAGATTCAAAAGCTTACAGCCTAATAATAAATAATATAAAAGACTTTTACGGCTGCTAAAAAATAAAGTTTATTCATTTTCGCGTTTTTTGGCGAAAAATTAAATAAAATTTAATTTGTTTCTAATTTTTTCAATTTTTATAAGGGGCTGCATCCAAATTTTTTGCGAAAAATTTAAAAAAAAATTAAATGTTTAGCTTTGAATGGCAATTAATTGGGAATTTAATTATAAGCATTGCGAGGTGTGTTATTCCATATTTAGACAGTTATTTCCGTTGTTTTGGCCAAAAATGTTTAAATTTTAGATACAAATTTAATTTTTGTATATACTTTTTTTTTGCCATAGCTGGGACAAAATTAAACCCTAAATTAAAAAGGCGACCTGTTTTAATATTTAACCAAATTTCAATTTCCATTACGGGTTTTAGAATAATGCGTAATGCTGGTATTTTGCTGGCCACGACCGCTATTCATTGCTCTCGAATGCAGCGAACATGTTTTCTTTAATTATTTAACCTGTTTTCCCCACTGACAGACGCTTAACAACTGAAATGGAAGGACTGTAAATGTGGGTCCAACTCTCTGGGCAAATTTGCGCTTGTATTGCCGCACACACACACACACATATGGCCGTGACAAGAAAATGCAATTATGGAGTGAAATAAAACAATCAGTGGCAATCGCTTTGGGAAGCCCCTGGCCACAGTGGTCCAGTGTGAATTCGAGTGGGATTCCAGGAGAGTCCCAGGGTCCTGGAGTCCTGGAGTCCTTGGGTCCTTGGTCCTCGATTCACAGAACCCGCTCCAAATGGCCGGCGGCCACGTTTTGGCTGCTCGGAAAATATTAATCACTTCAATGGCAACGGAATCAATAATTAAACGGAAAGCAGAGGTGAGAGCAAAGGGCAAACAGCTGGCGTTCCCGTTGCCGCCACATCACGCATACGCGCCGTTGGCCGTGGGAAAAGCGCAACAGCGCAACAGCGAAAAGCATTCGCCATTTGTGCACCTCCACGAAAAGTTATTAATGGTTTTTGGCGGCTTACGCAATTTGTGCTGTTATTAAAGTTGCACCGCCTTTGTGGGCGGATGAGCCGTGCGGCAAGGACACACAGGACTCGCAGCACTCGCAGCATTCGCAACATTATGCGCGTATGTGCAGCATCTGTGTGTCTGCGAGGCAGGCTTAACTTCTCCGCTGGCAAACGGACCGCACGGCCAAGGACATAAACACACAGTTGTGCGGAGGAGAAAGTGGTCACCGCAGACATGAGAAATTAATGAGAATTCCCCGCTCCAATCAGGCGCGGATTCGAAAACAAAGCGATTCGCGCCCAAGGAGAGTGTACGCGCGCGATGAAAAATGTGCAGTAATCAAGTGTGTGCCACTAAAATCTCTTTGATTTTCAACCGTAAGAACTCTTCAGATAATGATTTTTTATAGCTAACATGGAAACGATAGAGGAAATATTTTATTTTTCCAATGAAAACTTGTGGAAATCGGTATTTGGCTCATAGCTTTATATCATTTTCATGATATTTTTCATATTTTAATTTTCATTAAATTTAAATCATTTTTTATATAAATTAAATAAATATTTCAATAAAAATTTGGGTTGCTTCAGACCTCAGAAAGCCCTCAGAATCTCAAAATTATTTTTTTTTATTTTACATTTTACTTTAATTATTCAGTTTCTGGGAGCTTGGGGGCCAAATGAAGCCCGAAATGGAAATTCAATTATGTCTCGAGTTTACATATTTCGACGCTCTGCGTGTGTGCGTGTCTGCAGAATATTAAAGACGAAAAACTGTGAGCATTAGCAACCTGCTATTGAGTTCATTTCGGCTTATAATCGCTCAATAAACTCGCAAGCTTTAGGCCCGACTAATGCATTTATTTCACTTAATTAGTCGGTGTTGATGTGATTGGCAGGAGCTTAGCAACAATGGCGATGTGAAGTGCATAGACTCAATGCAACTAAGTCTCCTTTTGTGTGAGGTGAACTTCAGCTCAAATGCCATGGGAAATGCATACGTGCACTTGTATGCAAATCCCTGGCATGTCCGACAATCGGCGAATTATTGCGTTAGTAGTGAATAATGCGTTAACAACGACAAGGCCAAATCCGATGTGGATGTGGGTGTGTATTTGTGTATTTGTGTATCCATGTTCGATCCGACCAAGGAATGCCAGAGATATGTGCTGTTGGTTTGGCCCGGCAAACGCAAAAATGCCACATTCTCTGGATATTTGCAGGCTGCATGTCCAAATGACAGCAATCCCGGCCAGAAGTTTGAGCTGGAATCAAAGCTACATTGACTTCATTTGAGTAGCTGGTGAAAAGGGGATGGAAATTGAATTTTGCAACATTTTTGGATTTTATGCCACAGGTTGAGACAATTTTACAGCGTTTTTTAATTTCAAGGAAGGTTTAAAGGTAATTAGAAAATTACTTTTCATCCGAGTGGGAGATTTAACACCCATTACTAATGATTCATTACGCCCAAAGAAAACTTGATATGAAATGATGATCGATTTGAGATTATCCCACATCAATTTTAACTTGATATTAAACATCTCAATTTGATGTGTTCAAGAGAGAGAAAAATCAAAACAGTTAAATTTTCCAATATCGATTTCACCATTTTTGCATGGTAAAAATGATAGGTGTGTGTTTAAATACCAGAAATTTACCATACGCATATCGATATCGATTTTTTTTGTGTAGTAATGATATATTTTAGATATATGTTGATAATCCCACTACCTTTTTATTATCAGTCGCCCTTTTTCTCGTTTTTTTTAAGCAGAGACAGGGGGACAAAAGTACCAGGAATCAGATAAAAATGGCATCCCAGCAAAAGAAGAATGTGGCGCACAAACAGGAGCAGGATAGAATGTCCGAGGCGGGCGCCAAATCGGGCAGCGATAGCGATTTGAGCGACAGCGAGATGCAAATCTATATGAAATCTGTGGAGGATCCGAATGTCCTGCGAATTGCGATCATGGCTGATCCCGTGGGTATACGCTTTCCATCTGATTAGTAGGTTTAAATCAAATATTTTCCTTCATTCCTGTAGGAGGTAACACTGGGCTTTTTGCTGGCAGGTATTGGCTATCAAAGGGACAGGTTCCGCAGCTATATGATGGTGGAAAGCGGTTAATGCAACAAAATACCCCATCGATTGACTGCAACTAACTCATTTGCGATCCCACAGAAACGCCGCAGGAGGATCTTGAGAACTTCTTCCTGACTGTTTACAAGCGTTCGAACATCGGCATCGTTATCCTCGATTACGATACGGCCAAAAGGCTGCGCAACCTTATGCAGCGATGCCGCCAACTGCTACCAGTGCTCATCACGGTGCCCAACAAGTCCTCGCTGACCACGTATCTGGACAAGAAGGAGCGCAATCGCCGACTGCGCCAGCGGGACGCCTACTAGGACATCAGAATCATCAGGATCTGATCTTGAAGGTATTTTTCTCCTGTCCCCTTGCTCTGCCACAAATTTAACGCAATAAAGTTGAAAATAATTGAGTAATTTACATGTACAAATTATTTTAGTACATATGTATTGGGTCACAATTTTTTGAAAAAAAATTTAAAAAATCTGAATTTCCTTTTTTTAAATGCCAAGTTTTAGATAATTTAACTACGAGTTCAGGAAGGTATCTCATTCCCCATTCGGGCCATTATTTCCGTTTCTGTGGCAAAAATAGTGAAGTTTTTTGGAAAAAAAACTGATTTTTTTTGGAAGTCAATTTTTTAAGGGGTTGGTTCGCAATTTTTTGAAAAAAAATCTAAATTTTCTTTCTTTAAATGCCAAGTTTTAGATAATTTAACTACGAGTTCAGGAAGGTATCTCATTCCCCATTCGGGCCATTATTTCCGTTTCAGTGGCAAAAATAGTGAAGTTTTTTGAAAAAAAAACTGATTTTTTTTGGAAGTCAATTTTTTAAGGGGTTGGGTCGCAATTTTTTGAAAAAAAATCAAAAAAACTAAATTTTTTTTCTTTAAATGCCAAGTTTTAGATAATTTACTTACGAGTTCAGGAAGGTGTCTCATTCCCCATTTGGGCCATTATTTCCGTTTCTGTGGCGAAAATAGTGAAGTTTTATGCGAAAAAAACTGATTTTTTTGGAAATCAATTTTTTAAGGGGTTAGGTCGCAATTTTTTGAAAAAAAATCAAAAAATCTAAATTTTCTTTCTTTAAATACCAAGTTTTAGATAATGTAACTACGAGTTCAGGAAGGTATCTCATTCCCCATTTGGGCCATTATTTCCGTTTCTGTGGCGAAAATAGTGAAGTTCAATGGGGAAAAAACTGATTTTTTTTGGAAATTAATTTTTTAAGGGGTTGGGTCGCAATTTTTTGAAAAAAAATCAAAAAATCTAAATTTACTTTCTTTAAATGCCAAGTTTTATATAATTTAACTACGAGTTCAGGAAGGTATCTCATTCCCCATTTGGGCCATTATTTCCGTTTCTGTGGCGAAAATAGTGAAGATTAATGCGAAAAAAAAACTGATTTTTTTTGGAAATCAATTTTTTAAGGGGTTGGGTCGCAATTTTTTGAAAAAAAATCAAAAAATCTAAATTTTTTTTCTTTAAATACCAAGTTTTAGATAATTTACTTACGAGTTCAGGAAGGTGTCTCATTCCCCATTCGGGCCATTATTTCCGTTTCTGTGGCGAAAATAGTGAAGTTTTATGCGAAAAAAACTGATTTTTTTTGGAAGTCAATTTTTTAAGGGGTTGGGTCGCAATTTTTTGAAAAAAAATCAAAAAATCTAAATTTTTTTTCTTTAAATGCCAAGTTTTAGATAATTTACTTACGAGTTCAGGAAGGTGTCTCATTCCCCATTTGGGCCATTATTTCCGTTTCTGTGGCGAAAATAGTGAAGTTTTATGCGAAAAAAACTGATTTTTTTCGAAATCAATTTTTTAAGGGGTTGGGTCGCAATTTTTTGAAAAAAAATCAAAAAATCTAAATTTTCTTTCTTTAAATACCAAGTTTTAGATAATGTAACTACGAGTTCAGGAAGGTATCTCATTCCCCATTTGGGCCATTATTTCCGTTTCTGTGGCGAAAATAGTGAAGTTCTATGGGGAAAAAACTGATTTTTTTTGGAAGTCAATTTTTTAAGGGGTTGGGTCGCAATTTTTTGAAAAAAAATCAAAAAATCTAAATTTTCTTTCTTTAAATACCAAGTTTTAGATAATGTAACTACGAGTTCAGGAAGGTATCTCATTCCCCATTTGGGCCATTATTTCCGTTTCTGTGGCGAAAATAGTGAAGTTCTATGGGGAAAAAACTGATTTTTTTTGGAAATCAATTTTTTAAGGGGTTGGGTCGCAATTTTTTGAAAAAAAATCAAAAAATCTAAATTTTTTTTCTTTAAATACCAAGTTTTAGATAATTTACTTACGAGTTCAGGAAGGTGTCTCATTCCCCATTCGGGCCATTATTTCCGTTTCTGTGGCGAAAATAGTGAAGTTTTATGCGAAAAAAACTGACTTTTTTTGGAAGTCAATTTTTAAGGGGTTGGGTCGCAATTTTTTGAAAAAAATCAAAAAAACTAAATTTTTTTTCTTTAAATGCCAAGTTTTAGATAATTTACTTACGAGTTCAGGAAGGTGTCTCATTCCCCATTTGGGCCATTATTTCCGTTTCTGTGGCGAAAATAGTGAAGTTTTATGCGAAAAAAACTGATTTTTTTGGAAATCAATTTTTTAAGGGGTTGGGTCGCAATTTTTTGAAAAAAAATCAAAAAATCTAAATTTTCTTTCTTTAAATACCAAGTTTTAGATAATGTAACTACGAGTTCAGGAAGGTATCTCATTCCCCATTTGGGCCATTATTTCCGTTTCTGTGGCGAAAATAGTGAAGTTCAATGGGGAAAAAACTGATTTTTTTTGGAAATCAATTTTTTAAGGGGTTGGGTCGCAATTTTTTGAAAAAAAATCAAAAAATCTGAATTTACTTTCTTTAAATGCCAAGTTTTATATAATTTAACTACGAGTTCAGGAAGGTATCTCATTCCCCATTTGGGCCATTATTTCCGTTTCTGTGGCGAAAATAGTGAAGATTAATGCGAAAAAAAACTGATTTTTTTTGGAAATCAATTTTTTAAGGGGTTGGGTCGCAATTTTTTGAAAAAAAAATCAAAAAATCTAAATTTTTTTTCTTTAAATACCAAGTTTTAGATAATTTACTTACGAGTTCAGGAAGGTGTCTCATTCCCCATTCGGGCCATTATTTCCGTTTCTGTGGCGAAAATAGTGAAGTTTTATGCGAAAAAAACTGATTTTTTTTGGAAGTCAATTTTTTAAGGGGTTGGGTCGCAATTTTTTGAAAAAAAATCAAAAAATCTAAATTTTTTTTCTTTAAATGCCAAGTTTTAGATAATTTACTTACGAGTTTAGGAAGGTGTCTCATTCCCCATTTGGGCCATTATTTCCGTTTCTGTGGCGAAAATAGTGAAGTTTTATGCGAAAAAAACTGATTTTTTTCGAAATCAATTTTTTAAGGGGTTGGGTCGCAATTTTTTGAAAAAAAATCAAAAAATCTAAATTTTCTTTCTTTAAATACCAAGTTTTAGATAATGTAACTACGAGTTCAGGAAGGTATCTCATTCCCCATTTGGGCCATTATTTCCGTTTCTGTGGCGAAAATAGTGAAGTTCTATGGGGAAAAAACTGATTTTTTTTGGAAATCAATTTTTTAAGGGGTTGGGTCGCAATTTTTTGAAAAAAAATCAAAAAATCTAAATTTACTTTCTTTAAATGCCAAGTTTTAGATAATTTAACTACGAGTTCAGGAAGGTATCTCATTCCCCATTTGGGCCATTATTTCCGTTTCTGTGGCGAAAATAGTGAAGTTTTATGCGAAAAAACTGATTTTTTTTGGAAATCAATTTTTTAAGGGGTTGGGTCGCAATTTTTTGAAAAAAAATCAAAAAATCTAAATTTTTTTTCTTTAAATACCAAGTTTTAGATAATTTACTTACGAGTTCAGGAAGGTGTCTCATTCCCCATTTGGGCCATTATTTCCATTTCTGTGGCGAAAATAGTGAAGTTTTATGCGAAAAAAACTGATTTTTTTGGAAATCAATTTTTTAAGGGGTTGGATCGCAATTTTTTGAAAAAAAAATCAAAAAATCTAAATTTACTTTCTTTAAATGCCAAGTTTTAGATAATTTAACTACGAGTTCAGGAAGGTATCTCATTCCCCATTTGGGCCATTATTTCCGTTTCTGTAGCGAAAATAGTGAAGTTTTATGCGAAAAAAACTGATTTTTTTGGAAATCAATTTTTTAAGGGGTTGGGTCGCAATTTTTTGAAAAAAAATCAAAAAATCTAAATTTTTATTTTGTAAATGCCAAGTTTTAGATCGTTTAACTACGAGTTCAGGAAGGTATCTCATTCCCCATTTGAGCCATTATTTTCGTTTCTGTGGCGAAATTAGTGAAGTTTTATGCGAAAAAACTGATTTTTTTTGGAAATAAATTTTTTAAGGGGTTGGGTCGCAATTTTTTGAAAAAAAATCAAAAAATCTAAATTTACTTTCTTTAAATGCCAAGTTTTAGATAATTTAACTACGAGTTCAGGAAGGTATCTCATTCCCCATTCGGGCCATTATTTCCGTTTCGGTGGCGAAAATAGTGAAGTTTTTTGGACAAAAAAACTGATTTTTTTTGGAAGTCAATTTTTTAAGGGGTTGGTTCGCAATTTTTTGAAAAAAAATCAAAAAATCTAAATTTTTTTTCTTTAAATGCCAAGTTTTAGATAATTTAACTACGAGTTCAGGAAGGTATCTCATTCCCCATTCGGGCCATTTTTTCCGTTTCTGTTGCGAAAATAGTGAAGTTTTATGGGAAAAAAACTGATTTCTAATTTTAATAATTTCAATTTTAAATTTCGTTTTGAGGTATGGCAGTCCACACTTGGATCATTATTTCCATTGTTATGCCAAAATACTGTTTTCCATTTGGTTGATAAATTGTAATTAGCTAATGGCTTTAAATTTCGTAGTGATGTTCATCTCTCGTTGCATTGCGTTCTAGCTAACGAACAGCCACTCAATTTACTCTCGGTTTGCTCACGATAACCAATTCCCCAAATAGTTTCAATTGGATTCTTGGCCAAAATAAAAACCAAATAGACTTTGTCGAAAATAAAACCAACAATGCCGACACTCGGAATTTTATGCAGACATCAATGTGGCTTTCGCATTGGCGCTTTTGTTGCCATTTCAGTTTCAGTTCGAGTTTCATTTTGGGTTTCAGTTGCTCTAGCAAATTAATTACAATTACCTTTGGCTCCGTTCGATTGCACTTGACGAATGTTTTTGACATGGCCGCAAAGCATTTTCAATGCGAATGCTTTTCCATTTTCCCACTCGACTTTCCCCGAAACTTTTCATGTGCGTGTGCGTGTGTGTGTGTGTGTGGGAAGGCCTGTCAATGGCAGAGTGGGACAAGTTAGTTGGCCCATAAATGCGAGGCAAATTGAAACAGACTAGTGGCCGTCTTCAAAGGGGATTTCTGGATTCCTGACTCCCGACTCCGGCTGCGAAGTGGGGATCTCCGGCTGATGGCTCCATGTCGGAGTAGTTTCACCTGTCCCGCGCAGAAAAGTGGGTTCAGGAGGTCCCCGTCCCCAACCGAAGTCAATCGCAAACGGGCGATTAGCTTTCGGGAGCATTTAATTAAATCGTTGGGCAGTCAAGCAGCCGGAAACTCGCATCCCCGTGTCCGTAATTTATGCGCATACATTTGAGTTGCTGCCTGCTGGCTGCTGGCTAAATAAATATGAGGCAAATCGAAGGCAACACAGAAATCGCAATCGAAATCACGTATCGTCGCAAAGCTAAGGCGAAAACTGTCAGCAATTAATTTGGTTAGTCGCGCCAAAGTGAATTAGCGCCAAATCTCTGAAGCGGGACAACTGCCAGACCCTCGTCGTGAATCGGAATCGGATTCGGAATCGGATTTGGAATCGCACCCTCCTTAATCCGTAAATCTTGCTGTCTGTCTTTGGAGTCTTTGATTTTATCGGCGTGAGAAAATCAAAGCGCTCTTTGAGGCCCCTTCAAAAATTGGGGCCGCTAGGTTGGGGGATTTCGGGGAAAATCACGCTAGATTCACTCAGACTTAACTCACATTTCCGAGAGGCTGCTTACACATGCGAAATAAAGTGGGGAAAAATGTGGTAAAAAAATGTATTGCATTTCTTATATTTCTCAAGGGAAAAATCTGAATATTTTAATAAATTTTTCCTTAATTTTTTTTTTGTTTTATATAAACAATTAAAACTAATTTTTAAATTTAACTTTCAAAAATGTCGCTGTTTTTAAAATTTTTAATATTTTTATATTATATATTTTTTATATTTAAAAATTTTGGTAAAAATTTTGGTAAATTTTTTATTTTTTTTATATTTGAAATTAGAGGTACTTTATAAAGATGTATCGCATGTTTTATAAAAATGTATTGCATTTCTTACATTTTGCAAGTAAAAAACCTGAATATATTCATATTCATATATTAAATATATTTTTAAAAAAAATTGTTTATTCTTTTTTTTATTTTAAATAAATATTTTAAATAATTTTTTAAATTTTAAATTTAAGGAGAACTAATATTTTTTAAATTTAAATTTTATAGATGGCTTTATTTTGAATGTTGTCATTATTTTCTTTCTTTCTTTATATTTCTTTATATTTAAAAATATAAATACTTAAAAAAAAGGTATCGCATATTTTATAAAGGTTCTTGGTTAATTGTTATATTTTTTCTTAACATCGCAGCATCATTCCCCATGTTTGCTTTCTATTATCGAGCTTCCCGCTGTTTTTCCCAGTGTAAGGTTGCCCGCCACTCGAGGGCAGGTGCTCAAGATGGATCTGGGAATGAGGGGCGCGATGGCAGGGCATGCGTAAATTTAATTACACTTATGCTCATGGGCGAAGTTTGCTTGGCAGCCAACTCATGTCCCGATTTGGCAAAGTTTCCACCTCAAAGCGGCCCCCGGGCGACAGAAGCTGCCAGAGTTGGGACTTTATTAAAAGGGAATTCCGGCGATTGGGTGGCAAACTTCAGCGTTCTCCTCGAATAACACTGATTTGCTCAGGTTCCAAAAGTCTGGCAGACGAAGGTAAAGTAATAATAACAATAATAACGCTGCATAATGTATATATATAGTATTTATCGATTCGCCAACTGCATTCCTCGAGGAGACAGCCTTGTTATTTGCATTTCCACTCGTAATTGGCAGACCTTTTGCAGCACTATCTCTTTCTGAGCTCTTTTTTTGTTATTTTTCCTGGGTATTTGTATTTATTAATTTTTTTCCCTTTGCCTGTGTAGAAAGGTTTTTCCGTAGGCAATGCTCAGATAATGCTGCACAAAGCTTCAACTTCAATTTCGTCCAACAAAAGACTCGGGCGGGCAAACAAAGCTGCGTCAAAAAAGCGAGGGGGGGATGGGACTCCCAGAGCAAACAATTACAGCCTTGAAATGTATATTCCAGCCACCTTTTTCCCTCTGCGCAACCAGCAATATTCCATATTTATTTTGTACATTTTTTCGTTTTTTTTTCTCGCTGCAACGGCATGTTGAAAAAAAATATACAAAAATACAAAAAAAAAGCGAGGAAAATAACAGCAGAGTAATAATTTGATTTTTGAACATTCCGTCGGTAGTTCAGTGTACACAGGCATGGCCATTGTGCTTTGTGTTTGGGTCGAAACTACGTTGAATTTTAATATACTCGGGCGTATGAAAGTAGAATTGCGTATACGCAGTGTGGTATCAGTGGGAAAAAATATAAAAACGCAAATCCAGCGAGTCAAGAAAAGGGTGTGTGTGTGTGTGTGTGGTTCTACCAATTTTTCGGGGTTGCTCATCAGCTTTTTGGGCTTAGGGCTTCAGCCTCACGAGTTTTCCCAGGAAAATTGAAATACACACACACACACACACTCACGGTGCCATTGATACGAATGCGGCTTAAGTGGCTGGTATTGTTTTTACATTAAAATATCATTAATTTTCATGCCTGCCTGTTTGCTGTGGCTCCATTTTCTCGGTTCTCTCCCTTTGGTTTCGCCTCGATTTTCCCTTGGTTACCCCTCGATTTTCCCTCGTTATTTGGCACCCCGCATCATAAGTGGATGTGGGTATGAAGCCATTAACACGAGGCGTGAAATGAGCGCATATGTATGCATGATGGGGCAGGACGAAGGGAAGATCGTCGAGATGGGATAAGTGGGTTGATAATACTATTTAAAAGGCGCTTAAGACGAAATGCAATTGAATTGCATAATTTCAAATACTTATCGATAAGGAATAAACGCTAAAGAAAATATACATAATACAGGCTAAGTAACAAAATAGTATTTTGTATTTGTTACAAATGATTATCATAATTATAATAATTCCTCTCAATAATTACTCCAAAAATATAATTAAAATGTACTATAAAATTATATTTTAATTTGTTTAACGATACAAAAATATGTACTATAAAATTCTATTTAATTTTTTTAACAATACAAAATAAAAAGTTAATAAGCACAAAATGAAATAATTTGTCACTTATTTATTTTTCCTCAACACTTAACTTTAACTAAAAAATTACCTCCTAAAATACTTCATAAAAAAAGTGCCAGTAAATATCACCTATATATTTTCATTCCCAACGAAAACGTTTTTGGTTTGGAATTGCAATTTATCCTCCCTAAGGTATCCGTATCATTTTCCTCAATTGTATTACAAATTCTTGCCCTTTAGTGACAAATATACTTTGCTCCCTAATCCCCTGGAAAAAAGACACAGAAAAAACAGAAGACAATTCCAGTCAGTTTCTAATGGAGCTGACCGGATAACGTGTGTGTTACGCTGGTCCAGTGGCCATTTCAAGCCAAAAACACTGAAATCGAGAGCCTTTAAATGCCACACAGATAAGCTGACACACACACACACACGCACATTTCAGCTGAATAAGCGTGGCAACAGCCGATGGCCCAATAAAAAATCAAAAGGAATAAGTTGTTAATATTTTTTCGATTTGTTTTTCGCTCTGGCTGTGTGTTATTTTGTGTGCGTGTGCTGCCTAAGCTGCCAATAATGACGAATACATATACATATACACACACACAGACAGGATGAACAGGACGTCACCCACACACTCACACAGTTGGCACAATTGGCTCTAAAGCTGTGCGACGTCTGAGTGCCTGGATACAGTGTCATGCGTGGGAGGTCCTGCCACCCCGCCACTCCCCCCCTCTTGGTCCTTTTTTATCGCCTCCTCTTCGCCTGGCTTATACGCTCGGTTGGCCACCCACACCAGCGACCCAGAGACACACACATACATATGCCGCTTACCTGTCAATGTTGGCATTAAAATTTGCCTTTCGTATGACAACCCACACGCGGAACATCCGGGGGCCAAGGAGGTGGCATGCATACAGAAAAAATGCTTTAAAAAATAGTATTCCACACTTTTACTTCGCTTTTGTCAATTGAATTATCGTAATACCTAAAGAAGGTTAATTTTCTGTTGCATATTTTTAGACGCCTTTATTTTTTATACTTATATTTTAATAAAAAAAGAATTTGAAATAAATTTTCTAAATTTTTAGAGAAATTTATTTTTATTCATTTATTTTAAATTTTCTAAATTTTTAGAGAAATTTATTATTTGGTTCTTAAGGCGTCTAACAATATATACTGAAGTCTAATGCTTTACATCTCTTTTCTGTTGCATACTTTTAGACACCTTTACTTTATATTTATAAATTAAATAATAATATAATAATAATTATAATAAAGAATTTTTTACTTTGTAAAATGCAATTTATTATCTAAAATTTTCTATAAAATCTTTCTTAATCTTTCTATAAAATAAATACTCTTTTTTACTTTTTAAAAATGAAGTATTTTATTTTTGCTTTTTATAAAGTAAATAACGTAATATAAAACCGTCGGATATCCTCAATTTTTTCTGTATAGGTAGCAATTGCTTTTTTCTTGCTGTGTTATGACCCACCTTCAGTGGCTCGGAGTGAAACATGTTAACAACCAGGGTCAGGTGAGTGGTGCGCTGGGTGGTGGCTGGATTTCTGGGTACTTTACTGACAGCCTCGCATTTGGGACCGCTCTTGGGTTCCCACCACCTGTTTTTCGCCTCTCTTCCTTCCCGGAGTCCTGGAGTCCTGCTCCTGGAATCCTGGGGAGTGGTGTTGGCACTGTTTTTACGTTGACGCGATTTTCAACATGAGTTGAGGCGAATTGAATCAGCGGGGGGCTGGAACGACCCCCCGATCAATCACTGGAGGGCCACCCATGCCCACTTTTCGGGGAAGAGCCCACCACGCAACCACTGGGCACCCGTTAAAGTGACGCAATTTGTGTGAGCTTAATTTGCCGCTCACCTCGCACTTTCGCCCCGCCCCCCATTCAGCAAGCCAGTCATTTGTGTGTTGACCTTTTTAATTAGCGAACAAAACTTGTTTTTTTGCAGCAGCAGCAGCAGCACACTGGCCGCAAGGAAAAACATTGTTCAAAGCCAAACAAAGCGGTGGCAACAATCCAAAACAAGCTGAAAGTTTCATAATTAAGTTAAGCGAAAGAGAAAAATGTGCATGGCACAAAGGCCAATGGCATTCCGCAGCAAAGTATGCAACACTTTCGACAAAGCAAATAATCGCTTTAGGCGTCACCCACACCCACACACACACAAGCACACTCGCGTACGGAGAAATGCTCGCTCACACAATTCGCCATGCCATTTCCTGTCACCCACACTCACACGAAAAAAGGTCCTCGTAGTGGAGCATTAAATAATGTGAGAATCACTTGACACATCGCCAATCCACGCAAATAAACAGTTGCAAACAGCAACTTGTTATCGAGGGCATTTTAAATGTAGGTAAGTTAATGTGCGAGCAAATTATTCAAACATTACGAGTTCACATGACATTGATTTGAAAATTGGCATGGTAATAAATTTTAGACAACCCCTTTATTTCAATAGATTTTTACTTAAATAACAGTATTTTTGTTTGAATAATCGAATAACCTAACTTGATTTTTCACAGCATACTTTTAGGCACATTTTAAAGTGTTTTTAAAACTAAAGAAAAATATGTAGGAATTATGGTTTAAAATCTCTTTTAAAGGTTTCTATAAGTAGTAGCATTGAGCGAAATACAACTAGGCGTAATTACACAAGTATTTCCACTTATATTCAATTCGATTTTTCTATTATTAGTTTATTATTTTATTTTCTATTTTTGTATTATTATTTTTATTAATTTTTAACATAAGCAAACTATTCCGCATATGTACACATTTCCGAAATTCCCCCCGCAATATATGGTGTATTTATCCATGCCATACGGCTTTATTGCCTATCCAATTGCAAGTTCCCGTGGTTCGGTAGCCGTAACTGCTGCGCCTGTTTTCGGTGTCCCGTTCAGATCCGGGGAGCCACTTTATTTCTCGTTATCGCTGGCATTCGATCCCTGGTTGGTCCCGTAACCCAGAGCACAGCGAACGGAACCCAGAACCCCGACCTCTGGCCCCCAGTCGACATCGTTTCATATTGCTGTCACAATTTCTGCCACGGCATGGCAACGTTATGCAAATATCAGAACAGAAGTGGAGGCCAGAAAAAAAGGCAGCCAGCGACAACAAGAGGTGAAACTGAAACATATATACCATATATATATATACCGCCGACCTGAAACTGAAACTGATCCATCAATTTCACATGCATGTTTGCCCCAGGGCGCCGGGATATGACATGAATGAAATACACAGAAAAAAATTGACAAAATATCAGATTGATATGGGCAGGTCAATTTTATATTTTTTTAATATCAAGTTATTCATATTATTTGGTTATTAATAAAGATCACGTTTATCTTATTTTTCAGGATTTTGTAAAAATACTAAATTTGGTATTGTAAAATAAAATAACTGAAACAAAGAAAAAAAATTGACAAAAGATGAGAATGATATGTACTGGTCAATTTGATATTTTTTGAAGTACAAGTCATTCATATCATTTTGATATGAGTAAAGATCATGTTTATCTTATTTTTTAGTATTTTGTAAAAAATACTGAATTTGGTATTTTCAAATAAAATTACTGATATAATAAAATATCAAGTTTATATGTTTATTATATTTATTGATATGAAATAAGGTAAAATTTACCCTATTTCAATATCTTTTTTTTTTCTGTGTAGGAATATATCTGCCATAGAGCCCACATCCCACGAATACGAACACGAATGGCAAACAATTTGGCACAAAGTGGTCTGCATTCCTCATCTGTTTCGTTATTTATTTGTACCTTTTGGTAGTTTGCTAGGTTGCTAGTTACCCGGAATTCACTAAACGACTCTTTGAATGTCGACATTTCCCAGCTGCAAATAACATTTCGTAATTCAAAATCAGAAGCTGCCTTCAACATATTAATTAAACGTCTGCCGGCTGAGGGTCAACAGACACAGATTTCAGTTGCCAAAACCCAAAGCCAAAGCAAATATGTCAAAAGTGCGATCAAGCGAAAGGCAGTTTGCATACGAATGTGATTTCAAATGACTCCGATCAGGCGAAAACATATGTCAGCCTTGAAAATATATCACTTAAATATGTTGCCACAAAAAATGACCCTTTAATTTGCGGTCTTTCATTAAAATGACTTTACCAAAAAAAAAAAGCGAATAAAAAGTGAGAAAAATAACAGCGATGGCAGGCGAATGCCAGGCGACTGAAAAAATATGCTCGCAGAAATATTTAAATCAAAATATTTTGTTGCAAAGTCGGGGACGCCGTTGCGATGGAAATATTTCCACGATGGATTGGCATTTTGCATTTTGCGGCATTTCGGCCAAGAGAGCGAAGAACGTCGAGTTCTGACCCACCAAACATGCCGGGGATTTAAAATGAAGCGAAAAAAATAACAGTGAATCACCGATTTTTCGACCCATTGCATTCTCGTTAGTTGAATATTTTAAATACCGCGTGTGCGCGAAAAAAGCGAAATTACCAAAATATATTTAAATTTAAGTAACAAGCATTTTGGATGGGAAAATTCATCACCGCGGGTGGTGTAAGTATATACATAATATAGGGAGGAGCTAGATCACCTATGGCGTCCTGATTTTGTCCTTCAACGACCCCCCGCCGCGTTCTCTTTCAATGGTTGATTGATGCCGCTTTGTCGGGCTGATTGAAATCACGGCACTCCCCGCATTCCCCATCCGAGTTGACCATCTCGCTGCGAATTTAATTTACGTGGAATGCAACCCTTTGTTTTGGTCACCTTGGCAACGTTTGCTTCCCTTCTAGGGCATATTCTTGAATATTTCAGCAAATTGAATAATATTTTAAGTAAAGAGAAGACATTTCTGTTTCCTGAGTGAAAAAGAAGTTTATAAAAAATATACACCCAAAAAAACAAACTCTAAATACTCGTTATATTAAAAATATACTAGATCCAGTATTAAAGTGTGGTATTTAATTAATACTAAATAATATAATAGCTAAGCCCTTTAGTTATAATTTTAAATAAATACTAGAACCATAATAATAATTAATAAAAAATAATATAAATATAAATATAAATTTACTTTGAATATTTTTGAAAGTATTAATGTAATACTCATCTATTTAAGATATTATTGAAACTCAATAGTATAAAATTAAAGTTTGATATGAAATAATCACAAGTGAGAAGTTCTTTCTAAATATGATCCATATCTTTTATTTAAAAAAAAATCCTAAAAAATTAAAGACATTTTAATGGTAAAGACATAAATAAATTCAAATTTATGAGTTCCAGTCCAGTTTCAATGAAAATCCCAATGCATATCAAAGATGGTGGCACGTAATCCCCTCTTTTCGCATATGGTGAATGGACCCCGAATTCAAAGCAGAGCCCAAACACCCCATTTAGATGGGGACAGGTGCATGCTGCCTGTTCCCAGGACTCGACCACATATTCGCACACATAAAATGAGATGTTTTACTGTTTGACATGTGACCCTGCGCTCAGCTCCTCTGATGATGTCGCAGCTGTTTCGTCTCCATTTTGTAATTATCTCAAGTGCCAGACACAGCATCTAAATTAACATCGAAGCCGCAACACAGCCACCCACACACACACACTCGCTCAAACCCAAGCTGGCTATTAGTATTTTTGTTTACCCAATGCCTTCTGTGATGAGAGCAGTAAACCCCGTGGCCAAATGGCCATTGCAACATTGCTGCAGTGCAACGCGAGTGCACAAATTCCCACCTTCATGAGCCGGAAGGTTGTTGTTCCACCTGAGGATTATCGGGGAATTTGCGACAGGGGAATATTATAATTAGCTCCTGGCCAGAGGAATGCATTCCTCGCACGACAAGGGATTAAATACCACTGCCACTGCAAATACTTGCTGCTATGTAACTATTTTTCATCAGTCTCAATGCATAATGCAATGTTTAGGAGGGAAAACCGAAAAGCAATCTCAGCAATTTCTGCATTTTGCAGTTCATTTTTAGAAATTCACTTTCATCAGAAGTTTTATACAAATCTCATTTCATCATTTCCGGATGTTGTTATATTTTTTAAAAATATTTTTATTAAGGAAAAAATTCTATTTTACTTTGAAATACATTTTTCTGGCATTTCAAAAGGCATTTGAATTTTTTTTTCCAAATCAACTCAAAACAAATTTTTTTATTCCACATTTCAGTCTACATTCTGCTTTG
Source organism: Drosophila mimetica (assembly GCA_037075245.1). Classification (NCBI taxonomy): domain Eukaryota; kingdom Metazoa; phylum Arthropoda; class Insecta; order Diptera; family Drosophilidae; genus Drosophila; species Drosophila mimetica. Next base: position 11,033,210 of record JBAMCH010000005.1, read on the forward strand.
TTTTTAATTTAAATTTTTTAATATTTTATTTGGCATTCAAGAAAATTAATAAATTGACTATTTAAGTCCTAAATTATTAATTACTTATGAATTAAAATTATTATGATTATAATCATCCAATTTTCATAGATTTATTTATTTACATTTTGACATTTTATCAATTTTTTTAAATCCTATTTTTTAATTATTTTAAATTTATATAAAATTTGAATAAATTTTATTATTACTCTAGATAATTTCATACAATTTAAAATACAATGAAACCAAGTATTTAATTAATTTTGAGCTATTTTGTACAATTTGATTGATTTCGTAGTCAAACAGAAATGTCAATAATTTATATCCTTGAGGGAAATGTGGAAAGCCTGACGACCCATAGGCGTAAAGGACTCAAAAGGATTTCTCACTTGCAATGGACAGGGGTAAAAGTCCTTGGGCGGAATGAAAGTTAACAACACATATTGCGCGATTTTACTTTGCGGCTGTCAAGCTGGGATTTCATATGTAATTAGCCTTGGCGCTGGTCTTGTCATCACTGCGGCATTGCTATTATTAAGCTGCCATTGATGACGATGACCTTGGTCCTTGGGCAGCCCCCGCGGGCGGTGGGCGTGGTGGGGTGCTTCTGTGGGCGGCGCCGAGGGGGCGTGGCAGGTGTGACGTGGGGAAAAGCCTTTACAATTCTTGACATGCATTCAGCCTGGCAATTCTATGCCACACACTTGAATACACCTTTTGTGACTGGTTAGCTGAGGGGTTTGGTTTTTGGGTGGCTTTAGGGTGGCCCGTTCGCTGTGTGGTTCGCTGGGTGGTGCGACACCACCTGCGAAATGCCTTTGGCCGCCGCCTTTGTGCCATCGAGCCTCGTTAATTCCACTGCGGTTTGCATTCTACTCGCTCCGCCAAGTGGACACCAGTTTATGGACGAGTGATTCAGCACCGAAAGTGTGTCCTTTTCAAAGGAGAAGCAGTCACGGGCGTAAATTAATGTCTATTAAAGGAGCCTCGAAATTCCTGCGGCAACTTCAAATTATTTGCTTGTTATCCAATACTAGCAATAAATGAATATGAGCAAAATGTAGTTAAAATTTTTTTTTAATTTTTAAAAAATCAGTTCAGGCAATTATAAATCGGTACTACTACAGTTTTCCATTATCCTAAAAACTTTTCATCATAAAAATTTATTTTTAAAATTTTAAAATCCCGTCTTTGAATAACCAGCCTTTGGAAATTGACAATGTTCTTGTATTTAGTAAATCTGCCTTAAAATGTAGAAATTTTCTGTAACTAAAGGGGAATATTCTAAAATTAAGATTGTTGCTCAATTTCTAAAGGTTAGCGATTCAAATTTAAAAAAATAATTTTTTTTTGTGTAGATATATATTTGACTTCATTTTTTTTCTAGAACTATGAACCATTGATGTCCAATACTTGGGCCTTTCATTTAAAACCAAATCTAGTTGACCGATGCTTTGGAGAGATTCCAAATCATTTTTAATAGTGCCTAAAAGTGTGCAACCATATATTTTCAATCCTAAAGCTTGATAAATTCAATGCAAAATGTAACATTCCCTGTTTCACTGCATACTTTTAGGCAACTTAAGTGATTTCAAAGCACTAGATATTATTTCCGATGTTAAGTAACATTAACTAAAGCACTTTAAGTTCACATAATGCTCTTTAATCTATGCAAACTGAGTCTTAGGCCCTCGCCACCGTTAGAAGTCATTAACCGATCTGGCGTGGAATTTCTACACTCACATTGGCCGCTGCCGTTTGAGAGTTTAACCCACTCACGCCCTACGTGCATATGTACGTCGTATCTCCCTGGTCGTTTATTTTCAGCATCCAATCGATAGGATTGTAACGCTTGAGTGCATCCTTTAGCATGTTCCGATGATGCCGTGGATGCTAAGGATGCTGGCAATAGGGTGGATTGATGGCATGCTGCCTCATTTATTTATTTATACCAGCAAGGACCGCGAACATTACTAGGGGACTTTGGGTTTTTTCCGGTTTTTTCTTTTTCGGGGAGCGCGCGAAAAGGATTCGTGTTCTCCATGGGGAATACAAATGAAATTGCCAAGGCAGCAAACGGTAGATGTCAATCAGATTTCGAATCAAAGTCAGGTAGTCAATGGATTCAAATGGCATGAAATCTCCAGAGATTTGCTAACCATACTTTGGGTGTCTACGCGTAGGCAATAAGATGTTTTGAACAAGCCATTGCCAGGGAGTATCGAAGTAGAATATTTATTGCATTGCCTTCAGACACGAACAGTATTGTTTTTAAAAATGAAAAACCCCAAGAGACATGCACACTTTTGAACATAAATCAAAAGAGCTTTAAAATCAATTAACTGTGTGCCTAAAAGTATGCAACAAAAATGTATTTCGCTAAAATTTCAATAAAATCTCACTGAAAACCTTTCCTTAGGGGGATTACTTATTTTTGAAATCAAACAATTGGTTTTTAAATTTCAACTTTAAGGTTTTTGCCAAGCCTGCCGGAATGTTGTGTTTCGGCTAATGTGTTTCGGGGCTTACATGGAGGCTCATCCGGCTGTTGCCGTGGATTACGTTGTCATGGTCTTGGACTTGCACTAGCACTAATCTAAGTCCCGATCATAACTTCCTTACAAACCTCTCAATGGACTGTAGCCCCCCCTCCTTCGAAACCCCTGCCATCCCCCCGACCATTTGCAAATCGAAAAGGAAACCATTATGTGGCCACTGGACTTTGGCCTTGTCCTGCGACTGGGACTGTATGTGTGAATGTGAGTGTGAGTTCTGCTCCCCTATGGCAATAATAACTTGTAAGTGCTGCGTGCTGCATGTGTCTGTGTGAGCGAATCTATTATGCACGACTGTCCATGTGCATGTGTGTGAGTGTGAGTGTGGCTCTTTAATGGGAATTGTTGAACCCAGGTCTGTCAGTTGCGGCTAAATGTACGCCTTGCCCAGCTGTTGAATAAGCCAAAAGCGCTCCGAACTCAGACAGATTAAAAGGAAACGAAAACAATTTGAAGAAACGGAGAAATCCCCCACGGATCGAGATCTGTTGCTTTTGCGGATTTGGTTTTTCTACATTTTGTGCCGTCAGTAGTCTATAAATACTCCTAAAATATGTTGTAGATTTTATAAAAAAGTAGGTACTCAGAAATAAAATATTACATTTTTTATATTTTAAACACAAAATTAAAAAATCAAAATTTTATGATGAAGTTACTCTTCAAAAAATATAAAATAGGCCTTTTGTCCTTTTTTGTCAAATTTTTTTTCTGTGTAAGATCTATTTCCAATATACTCAATAAAACGTAACTTTTTTTTATTTCATCTTTATATTAAATATTTTTAAATAATTTTTAACTTAATCATAATCCTATTTTTAAAAGGAAATTATTTAACATAGAGACATATATTTTTTTTCCACTTTAGTTTAGATTTAGTTTTGAGAAGGTAAACAATTTTAGTATCCCAAATGTATTGTAAATATTCCAAACTTTGAAATTCCATTAAAAAACTAAATACCTATAGTTATTATCCAATATTTTAGGCAGCCTTCAATTTGCATTGAAACCAAAAGCCCTAGCGTAGTCGTGTGTATTTAATCCAATCTATTGACAAACCAGGAAAAGCAATCAAGAGCTGATTTATGAGACGCTGAAATTCGATTAGAATCGGTGCGATATGTGTACACAGCATACATACATATCTTTTGGGAAACCGCAAAATGGTGGTTTCGAAAACCATTTGACTGCCAATGCTATGCAATTAACCATAATTAGTTTCTGCAATTTTTTGTCTTTCGATTTCAGCGTGGTGCTCTGTTAACCAGAAAGCGTTTGTTGACGCTCCTGTGGACAAATTGAAACCACAACATTGCATGGCAGAAAATACTCCAAAATACACACACGAATGCACAGTGGAACTAGCACACACACAAACACACACAGAGAAGCGCGGGGAAAGCTAGGTAGCTGACTGACTGGCCCACTTCCGTTAACGACATTTGCTTCAATTTGGAGAATTAAGTCTTAAAGCGTAATTGAGTGAAAATTTTCATTGAACCATAAGTGTAACTCGGTGGGTGAGTTTTTTATTTCCCTGGTTTACGTGTGTGTGTCTGTGTGTGGCCAGCGGAAGGAAGGGACTGTGTAAATCTACTTTCAGCACCGGAAACTCCGCCATGTACCGGAAATGTGACAGCCATTGATCAGTTTGCCATGTGCCATGTGCGTGTGTGTGTTTAAGCCATTCTGGCAAAAGTGTCTCGACACTTATCAATGGCAGTTAACTGGCGGCAAAGGAATGAACTCGCCTGAATGGAGACCCAAAGATACTGTCACTCGGAATACAATGCAAAAGGGTCCTATTTTTGGGTGTTGCTGGTCAAGGAAGCGTCTTCTTGGGTCCTTGCAAAACTGCTAGGCACTTTGGACAGGGAAAGTTAAAGAATTGGTAAGGGAAAATGTATGAAAAATAATGGTTATTTAGTAGTTGTTTATAAGTATTAGTTCTACTAGCGGTTTCTATTTTATTTAACCCTAGTTTAACTTTTAAAACTGGTTGTATAAAAAATATACTAGGTCTGGTATAAAAGTGTGGTATTTAATTATTAATAAATTATTAATATCTGAATATATCATTGTTTTAAAAATATACTAGATCTAGTATCAAAAATCGCATTGAAAAAATACTAAATGCGATTAATTTCATACTAAATTCAATATTAAAAGTTTAATTTTAGCACTTAATGTAATACTCATCTTATTAAGATGATATTTTTGAAACTCCATAGATTAGAATTAATGTACGAATATTTTAGTTTCTATGAACATTTTTTTCGGTGTAACTTTCAATTTTGTGTTGAATGGAAACTGGAATAATTTATAGTTTAAGATTGTTAACCCAATTTATGAAGCAACATTACTAATGTTGAGTGGGTTTTTTTTGTCACTCCCTGGAGAGTTGGATCGCAGCCACTTTCATTTTTGTTTTCCCCACATCCACATTCCCCGCAGCTGCATCGCCTACGAAATGCAAATGTGACCGAATTCCCCGACGCACACATGTCGGATGCTAGGAATTGGAATCCGGATGGGATATGGGATAAAGCATATGGGATATGGGATATAGAGGGGATCTAGAGGGGATCGGGGGACATATAACAAGCACGAACAACAGTTATCATTATGCTCGGGCAAGTCAGTCAGCCAGTCACCCAGTTGGTCCGACAGTCCTTTGCACATTTGCAGCTAAATCACGTACTCGGTAAATGTGCTACTAATGAGCGCAGGAGAGAAGGAACAGCGAGGAGTGGCTACACTGAGATAAATACATTATACTCAACAAAATATTAGGAGAATTATCTTGTGATCACTTGATCTATCATTTAATATTTTGAATTTTTGGTAGCTGTTCTATAATTTGGTTTTACTATCTACACATAATATTATCGAGGAAAAAATTAAAGATTTAATACCAGTAATGGGTTAAAAATGTTAATTTTTTAAAACCTAATAAATGGAGTTTGTATGTAAAATAGGCTGAAATAAAATACCTATTTTCTGGTATTATTTAAGAATTTTTCTTAGTTTTTAACTTTAAAACTTGCAAAGGTTCTGAATTTTGGTTCTTATATTTTTTTTTTATTTGTACAGAAACTAATCAGAAAATATGATGTTTTTTTTTCCAGTACACCCAAGCGTCGGCAGTCAGGCATCATGGAGCCTAATGTCCCTGATTTTACAAATGATTGTCGAACAAATACCCCCCACCCATTAACCCATGTGTGCCCACCTTGGCACTCGGCACCCACACAGACACACAGAGAAAGTCAATTCAATCATTGCGGGGCGTGTGTCTGTGTAAACAGGTTCTATAAATAAATGCTCATTTCTTTGGGGCAGGAACAATGCTCCCGTCGAGGTGGTTTTACTGGGTTAATGGCGGTGTTGCGACGAAAAGAACCCCCGCAAAGTTTTCAACAATTGGTCCAGCCCAAAAGCAGGCAGCAGAAAGTTAACACAATAGTCATAAGCCCACACCAAATCAGAGATATGTACTCGAAGGTAGCAGAGCTTGTCAAAATAACTAGACCTATACCATCTAATCAGTTGGTATATTTTTAGGGACCAATCAGTTAATTGCGTGGTTTATTGAATGGAAGGAGCTATTTTTGATTTAGCTTACTAAGGAAAGGAATCATTTTATATTATAGTATTTTTCAAAAAATTTTAGTAGTTTCTGTTGAAGGATTTAAAATATTCAAAACTTACTTTAAATATTTTAAAAATTTTTAAATGTATTTTATATATTTATATGGATATATACATATTTTAAAAATATTTCATGTATTTTTAAAGTCTTTAAAGTAATACATTAAATATGTTTTAAAGTTAGCTTTGAATATATTCAATTCTGAACATAGTTTTAGTTGAAGGATTCAATGTATTCAAAACTTACAATAAATACATTTAAAATATTTAATGTATTTCATGTATTTTTAAAGTCTTTAAAGTAATACATTAAATATTTTATAAGTATTCAAAGAAAGTTTTGGCGAATGTTTATTTTTTATTTAATAGTATTATACTGGAAACACTTGTTCATTATACAAAACAAATTAAATTCGTAGAAATGTTTTAAGCTGAACCCAAGATTTTTTCCTCAATAAATTTTTGTTTAATTCGAATATTTCCTTTACTTTACTCAAATAAAATTACTCAGCCGCAGATATTTAAATACAATTTGAAATGTACTTACCTGGCCAAAGGTGACAGCGTTTCGAACGGCGGAACCAACAAATGACAAACAGAAGTGAGGCAATTGGAAGCTGAACTTCGTAGACAAGTCAAAACTATCTAAGCGAAATGTCGGAGACGTGTTTCCGTTTCCGATGAGTTCGTAAGTTGTTGCCAATTCGAAACAAAGTTTCCTCAACTGGCAAATAAACAGCGACCGCAAAATTGGCACAACATTTGAGAGGCCTCACTGTACTTGTTTTTAAAATTTTTTTGTGCAGGAGAAATCTATACGATTTCGAGGAAATGTTCCGCAAAAATGCCCTTGAGACTAGAAAGTTTACATCAGTTTTGGGCTTTGAAGTAAAACTCACTTGGGGAGTTGAATTTTAGTTTTTAAGGTCTTTATACGAAGGCTGATGTAAAAGTCTCGGAAAATCTGTGGCCTTAAGGTTTCCTTAATGCAATTAAGACAAAGTATTCTATTTGAATTGAGGGCTAAACTCATTTGGGAATGTAATGAAGAAAGGATTTTAGCTATATTTTCTTTGAATTTGTAATAATAGGGTTTTCATGTGGGGATTTCCTTTCTTTATAAGCACTTTAAATCAAATACTTTAAATATGTTTTCTGAGGAGAGATGGTGGAGTGTTAAAATAAGTATTAAATATAAAAATCAAGTAAAAGCAAAAAATGTAAATAAAATGAGATAAAATGTATACGTACAATAGGCCTAAATCTAGATATAATATAATATATTTTACGGAGTGCTCTCTCCACTTACATGGTGAATTTGTCTTCTTAACTGGCTTCCGCCTCGTTTGAGCTCGGTTTCCTCGGTTTGGGTTACCTTTTTGGCCTATGCTTTCTTCTCCCTTGCTTTTGGCATTTAAAATCACCCTGGCATCTGCGGTTTTCCCTTCGCTTCTGCTTGCTTCTCTTATTGTTTTCTTGCTTCCTTGATCAATGGTTAAAGCATCTGTTGCTTGTCAGGTCCTCAGAGTATAGGAAGGTAATGATTCAATGGTCTATACATGTATATATATATATCTGGCGAGTAGATCAGGTAAGTGTGGTCTCTGACTTGTTGTACTTCCGTGGCTGCGTTCAGGTAGTTGAAGTGATTCGATGGGGGTGCTCGGATAACTATTGCATTGCTTTCGGTTCACGACAACAAAATATATATATATATATACTCCTGTACAGGTAATGTAAATGTAACACAAACAACACACTTAATATTTGGCACTTTGAAAAAAAAACGTATTGTCTGTGACTTGTTGCACGTTTGCTAATTGCTTCTGTGAATGTTGAACTGTTGATGTTGCTGTTGATTATGCCACTGTTGCTACTGTTGCTCCTGTTGCTGTTGCTGTTGCGAGGCGCACAACCTTTTGGCTTGGATGTTGAACAGCATCTGTTGCTCCGCAGTTGGCCAACTGACGAAGCCACCTCGTGCGGCGGGTTCTCGGCACTTCGGCAACGGAACCCACCCCCTGCAGATGGCCCCAGACCACCCGGTCCCACCCCCCGGGAACAACAAGTGGAAAGTGTGTAACTGTAACGACGACCATGACGACGACGACGGCGGCAGCAGCAACAGTCGGAGCAGCAACAGCAACAGCACAGCAGCAACATCAGCAGCTGCGACAGCAACAGGCTTACGTGGCGCCCAGGTGATGCGATGATACGATGGAGTGGCAGTGCCACTCTACCCAATACCCGTATTATTTTTTTGGGGGTTGCTGCCGCCGCATGAGGGGAAATTAACTGGCAGCTCAGCTCGCTGAATCGCTGATTAGGGGAAGCAGCCTCATGATTCTGATGTTGCAACCGATGTTGCTCGCCCTTCTGAGAAGGGCTCTTTCTACACACGGCTGAGCCTTTCGAAGTTTCCACCCAAATGTCAAGGCAAATTCGGTGAAGGCGAATTATTGCATATAGATCTCTAAGCCTTTGATTTAATACTTATTAAGGTATTTTGAATATAAGTCTATTTTTCTTAATATGAGATTTAATAAACATTAAAAAAAGGGTACTTTATCGAGTAGACTCATAAAAAATTAAAAAATATTGTAAATGGTTAAATAAAATTAATTAGAAATAAAAATGTAAGTACGTATAGTCGCCTAAATACTATTATCAATTTATTTTGTTACTATGAAAAATGTTTAGTTAAAATCTTCTTAATAAATATTTAAAAATATGTACTTTATCGAGTAGTATCATGAAAAATTAAATAAGTATTGTAAATGATGAAAATGATAAAATAAAATTAATTACAAATAAAAATGTTTTCATAGTCGCATAAATACATAGTCACATAAATATTTAGTAAATAAATAACACTTATAATTTTTTAAGTATAACCCTTATTTTTAAATGTCTATTAAGTTCACGATATCCCACATTATTCCACGTTTTTGGCTATTCAAATTTCATCCCATTATAAGCGATAACTCATTTGTCATATATGACATATATGTATTGTAATACAAGTTTTAATTTATATACTAGATATATAACCAATTATTTTAAATTTAATTTATTGTTTTGCTACTTTTCAAAGTTTTTTTTCCAAGTTTTAATTACATTCACTGAAGTGAATTATACACAGGAATAAGTATAATTAATTTTAAGATATTAGGCGAGTTTCCTACTTAATTTTTACTTTTTGTATACCATTTCAACCATTAAATTACTGTAAAATAAAACCAGGCCAACATTTGTTAATTGATTTCCACCCCTTTTTAAATGAATTGTTTACTATTCCCTTAAAATGCAACTGCCTTTATTCGCTTCTTATTCATTTGTTTTACCTGCCTGCCCGTGAGTTACAATCATTATCATTTGGGGCAATTGCTGAATGGGGCGTCAAGATAAGTAGCTTGTTGCATCCAGTGCGAAAGTCGCAGGCAGTAATTCTGCTAACGTGATTTACACAGATCATTGCTATTGGCGATTCGGCAGCCTTGGTCCGATTGCCAGCGGCAAGGTTGCGAGTGGTTTGCTGGGGGGCTCGGTGGGTGGACAGTGGCTGCCTCGATGTTTCGGATGGATGTGCAACGCCTACGCCAGCGGCTTACCTGTTGGACCTGTGCGCCGTACGGGGCGTATGCGCAATATGCACTTTGTCAACAGGTTAGCCTTGAGCCATGTGCCCCAGCCAAGGACACCGATTACTCTGCCGCCGCTGCCGTTGCTGCTGCTCCGCTTGCACTCCCCACCTCGCTCCCCCACGTACCACTTCCTGTTTCGCTCGCACCCGGCGCACATTCAGCGCATGCCCCAGACGCAAAGGCGTCGAAAATTCGACGGAGAATCCCCGAAACCAACGCGATTGGCGCAACCGATTCAGCACATTCAGTGGTTGGTTTTTCGTCCTTTTTTTTCGTGAGGGGAAACCTAGCCCGAGAATCTCGCGAATCTGCCCGAAAGCCAGTCTTTCCTGGCGGCCGATTCTTCCGAAAAATCGGTCCTTTTAAGGTAGCAAATTCTTAACGGACTGTAAACTGCAAAGCGTTTTTGTAACTTTGGCCTTGAATATTTTGGCGGGTTTAAGTGCTTTAGCTAAAAAATAAATAAAATTAATGGCAATAGTATTACTACCCCTTACAAAAAAATCGAAAATTTGAAAAATTTTTAATTTTTCCAAATTAGCCGGAGAGTGCACTGATATTAATAATAAGGTTGTTATCTGCTCAGAACAGTTCGCCTTTTTAATGTGGGACCATTTTTGCAAAAGTAATAGCAAAAACAAGTTTTACAAAAAATTAGATTTTGGCCAAAATCTAAATCTTCATTTTCCGTCAATAAAAAGTCAGTATTTTTGGCATAATAATAGCAATAATTGTCCGAATATGGAATGGGATACCTTCCTGAACTCGTGGTTAAATTCTCTAAAACTTGGCGTTTCCAGAAAAAAATTTAATTTTTTTGAAATTTTTTTTCAAAAAATTGTGATGCTACCCCTTACAAAAAAATCGAAAATTTGAAAAATTTTTAATTTTTCCAAATTAGCCGGAGAGTGCACTGATATTAATAATAAGGTTGTTATCTGCTCAGAACAGTTCGCCTTTTTAATGTGGGACCATTTTTGCAAAAGTAATAGCAAAAACAAGTTTTACAAAAAATTAGATTTTGGCCAAAATCTAAATCTTCATTTTCCGTCAATAAAAAGTCAGTATTTTTGGCATAATAATAGCAATAATTGTCAGAATATGGAATGGGATACCTTCCTGAACTCGTGGTTAAATTCTCTAAAACTTGGCGTTTCCAGAAAAAAATTTAATTTTTTTGAAATTTTTTTCAAAAAATTGTGATGCTACCCCTTACAAAAAAATCGAAAATTTGAAAAATTTTTAATTTTTCCAAATTAGCCGGAGAGGGCACTGATATTAATAATAAGGTTGTTATCTGCTCAGAACAGTTCGCCTTTTTAATGTGGGACCATTTTTGCAAAAGTAATAGCAAAAACAAGTTTTACAAAAAATTAGATTTTGGCCAAAAATCTAAATCTTCATTTTCCGTCAATAAAAAGTCAGTATTTTTGGCATAATAATAGCAATAATTGTCCGAATATGGAAGGGGATACCTTCCTGAACTCGTGGTTAAATTCTCTAAAACTTGGCGTTTCCAGAAAAAAATTTAATTTTTTTGAATTTTTTTCAAAAAATTGTGATGCTACCCCTTACAAAAAAATCGAAAATTTGAAAAATTTTTAATTTTTCCAAATTAGCCGGAGAGGGCACTGATATTAATAATAAGGTTGTTATCTGCTCAGAACAGTTCGCCTTTTTAATGTGGGACCATTTTTGCAAAAGTAATAGCAAAAACAAGTTTTACAAAAAATTAGATTTTGGCCAAAATCTAAATCTTCATTTTCCGTCAATAAAAAGTCAGTATTTTTGGCATAATAATAGCAATAATTGTCCGAATATGGAAGGGGATACCTTCCTGAACTCGTGGTTAAATTCTCTAAAACTTGGCGTTTCCAGAAAAAAATTTAATTTTTTTGAATTTTTTTCAAAAAAGTGTACTTTGTGAAAATTACAAAAAAATCGAAAATTCGAAAAAATTGTAATTTTTCCAAATTAGCCGGAAAGTGCACTGATATTAATAATAAGGTTCTTATCTGCTCAAAACAGTTCACCGTCTTAAAATTGGAGCAGTTTTGCAAAAATTAGAGTAAAAACAAGCTAAGGAAATCGCATACTGCTTGAAGGATAACTTGTGCCTTGGTTCGCTTGGGTAGTGAAGCCTTCTCGCAGAACGGCTCAATCGTGGTACAAACGTGTGATTTTGCATTCGCCATTCAGTTTGGGCAGTCATTCAAAACGATACAACATCGAAGTCCGCCCTGCTACACATTCACACCCAAAACGCTATGTAACCTATCCAATTAGGGAGTTGAATGGTTTTCAGCTGAGTTAGCTCCATGGGAGCTCAGGTGTTTACGTGTGGGCAAATTGGCTGCCATGGCGATGGAACTGAATTCTTCCCTTTTTTTTAATAATTCGTAAGGCTTTAAGTGCGGTGCAGGAGACGGCATTCCAATCCAGTTAGCCTGATACTCTGATATTCTGACATTGTGCCGCGGTGACCATCTCGTGTCGTGCCCTTTTGACCTGTTGCCATGGCGAGGACACACATTAAATTTAACATAATACCCGCTCATCCAGATCCTAAAACGAGGGAGCTGGGAGCAATGCAGAAAGTCATAAAATGTGCCACGCTAAGGTTAGGGGGCAACGGGTCGAATACGTAATACTTGTGCAAGCTCAATTATCGGAATTTCTGAAGGGTTGAAAAGTGGCTCGAAAAAAGGGACAAAATACGATTGCAATTTAATGTATTAGTAGGTTTTTTCTATTCTTTTTTTCTGGAGTTTTCAAATAAAAAATGTTGAAGTTTGTGTACAGATTAAGAGGTATCTGATAGTCGAGCCACCCTTTATTATTTTTTAGATTTTAGTTTTTAATTTTCTTAAATATTTTTTTCAAGTACTATGGTTAGCTAAAATCATTAAAGCAGACAGTTATATTCAATTCTCTATTTTCTGAAGTCTTGAAATATAAAATGGTTGAAGTTTGTTTACAGATTAAGAGGTATCTGATAGTCGAGGCACTTCTGAATATTTTATAGATTTTAGTTTTCTATTATCTTAATTTTTTTTTAAAGTAATATTGTTAGATAAAATCATTAAAACACGCGCTCTAAATTTACAGTCATTCCAAGCCCTGCCAACCATTTTATTTCTCCAGTTGTGAAAACAAAGCTTTACATATTTCACGTGAGAATATCAGCAGCACATTAAAACCCCTGGCCATAAAAGCACCATTATGCAAGGAAGTAACTCACGCAAATACCTGCAGATGCAGATACATTTACAGATACAGATGCAGATGCAGATACAGATTCATTTGCAGGTGCACATGCAAATACAGATACTGATACGGATCCCATCTGCATGCCCAACACATGCCGATGCAAATGTAATTCGTTTTCCACTTTTCATATTTCAACTTTCAACTCTGGCCAACGCACAGAAAAAATAACGAATTCGCTTTTCACAAATTGTGACCAGAAAGTAAATACAAATATTTTTATCTGCCCTTCATGCGAGTGAAATAGGGGGGAAAAATTCGTTGAAGTGGCTCATCTGTTGTACAAATATGTATGGTTCAAAATGCGTTCTACCGCATACAAAAAAATGGAAACAAGTGCTTTAACAGAGATTCCAACCAAGCGAATAGACTCTTAATTTGCCTTTCATTAATATTTTTTATTGTACAAATAAGTGCAATGCTTTCAGGTTTTACATGCAGGCAACATTTTTGACTAAAGAAATCTCAAGAAAAAAAGGTAATATATTACCCAAAGCAAATTTTAATAATATTTATAGAATATTTTCAATTCTTTTAATTTATTGGTAATTCATATTCATTACCAAAAACAAGCTAAGAATTTTAGGAAATTTAAGTTTTCACTTTTGGCTAATCAATTTACTTATTGGGGCCACTGGCAGGTGGACTGCAGACTTGGATCCCTTCCAAGATCTTCATCATTATCTGAATGTTTAAGCACCTTTGGGGCGAAGGCCTCCCGCAGGGCCATCCGGTAATCATCCCCGTAGTATCGTATGTGCTCCAAAAGGCGTCCCCGGCTGTCGATTACGTAGAGGAAGTGCGGCTCCCGCTCCTCCAGGACATCCTCAAGCACCTCTGTTGACGTGGGCACCTCCATGCGATCCTCCAGTCCATAGCCGCCCAGCAAACTTGGTTCCGGAAAACTACTAACTGGCGGCACATACACGTTGATGCTTTTCTGCTGGCGAAACATTTTTATGTATTACAGAAATTTAGGAAAAACTAGTCAAAAGAGAAACAAACAAACGAAATGGCAACTCAGTATAAAAGTTGCTAGTAACTATTCATCAAAGTTTACAATCTCAAAGCACACTTTAAAAATATTTTTTATAAAAAAAATGATATAATATTAACTTCAATAACTTTCCTTGTTGATTTATTTAGTTTTTGTACAAGACTTGACAAGAATTGATCCCAACAAATATTTTTATTTGACCTTTAGAATTTCTGAAACAAATATATGCAAGTAACTTTTAACCTCACTCAAAAAATTAGTTTTATGTATAATTTAATAATAATTAATTTTAAGATTATTTATTGAATATTTTCATTATGCTTAATTTATTGGTATTTCATATTCATTATCATTATTTATTACGAAATTATTATTAATACTTTTTTACGTTATTAAAATTAAATAAATTAAATAAATGTATTTTGTTAAAATAATTAAAATTTAAATAAAAAAATTTAATTAAGAATATAACAAAAATCGCAATTTTTTTAAATTTGGGTCGAATATTTTTTTAAATGTACACACAGGAAATAAAATTCAACTAAATTTGCTTTAAAATTTCGGAATATTTTTTTGCTAATTAGCTAGTTTAATTGTTTAGTATTTGTGCCCATTTTTCTGAGTGACATACATTTAGGGCATAGGATTAAATGATTTTGGGGGATTAATACATGTTAATTATGCTGTCTGCATGAGTTTGCCTTAGCCAATATAAAATCCGAAATTATTGATATGCTTTTTGACCTCCTGTTCGGTTTTAGCTGAAATTAATGAGCTGACAAATTTTGATTACAATTTCACCTGGCAATTATTTTTTCTCCGTTCAGCATTTGGCATTTTAATTAAAACTCCAACTAATTTAATGCCACAATTTACCACGTTTTTTGTTGCCTCCATTCAAGCGTGGATATTTGAAGCTGGTTTTTAATGTTGTTCCATAAATTATTTGTGTCGTTAATTAACGAGATATGATATTCTTTTTGCATTGCATTTGATCAAATAATATGCACATTGATTGGCCCTGACAGGAGGCGTTGTCATAATTTGAATTCATTGTGTTTCGATACGATGTTTGCTTATTACAATTTCCGACAAAAATTAAACATTTTCGCCCATACAGCGAGGGGGGAATAAAGAGTTTTTGAATACTTATTTAATTGTAATTCTTACAGCCATTTTATTTGTATATAATGTTTATAGCTATATATTTTTTAGCACTTAAGAATTAATAAAATTTCTAACGTTAATTGTGATAAAGTAAGTATAATGTTTATAGTATACTTTTTTAGTATTTAAGAATTAAAAATATTTTTTCATTTTGATATAACAGGTTTATATAACTTATTTAAAAAAAATGTTTAATACTAATCGTACTTTTAATTAGTATGTTATTCTTTTTATATTTTATATTTATATTTTATATTTTTTATTTCTTACATTTTTTTAACTGCCCTTAAATTATTAATTTGTGGCCTTTCTGCTTATTGGAAGCACTCACTTAAGGAAAGTTACACGAAATAATATAAAATACTGAAGATAAAGCTCTAAAAAATATTTTGTAAATTTATATTTCATTGTTTTTATTTTTCTGTATTTTTATAGAAAATAGATCAATTAAATACCTGTAGAGTGGACCAAACTCCTAAGCCAATAAGCTAAAAATGCCAACCACATATATTTTTGGAATTTATTTTTAATATTCGCAGAGCATGTCGCATTCGGGGAATCCCCTGGCGGCCCTAATCAAATTATGGCCTGCATTGTGATGTACATGAATGGCAAATGCACAATGGAAATTGGATGCTCTTTTGACTCGCGCGCGGACAATGGCAGATGCACCATGTCATGCGGCCATGTCCGCCGACACAAGACAAATAATCAACTCCTGATCAAATTCCGGTGACATGCGGTGAGCATCGAGTGCGAGTGCGAGTCCTGCGGCCCTTTAAAGCCAATCATCCATAAGGGAGAACCTCTCGCAAAACTCACCGTGTGCCTCGTCTAATACGGTTGAAATTATCCGGTATGCGCAAATTGGAAGGCATTCGCAATTAAATCACAATCAATGAGGTCCTTCAACGTGGTTTTAGGCCAGATATTGTTGGTCAAAGATTTACAAATATAATGGGAATCATATGTGAATTAAAATAGTAGTACTTATAATTTTTTTTTTTAATTTCCCATTTTTACTTTACATTAAAAAACTAACCAACTATACCTTATAAACTAAAAAAAATATTTATTTAATTGAAGAGTTATCAAGAATATACACTGCAAAATATTTAATTTTAATCAGAAACCATAAATAAAAAAACTATTTTTTTTGCTGTGCAAAATAAAAAAAAAAACCTAAAAAAAAATGTATTAAAATTCTGCAATGCCCTCCAAGTTATTTTATTATAATATTATTATTATAATTATTATTATAAGGCAAACGTATATCATTAAATTCCATTCAATTTAGAGGGCAAACCTAATGCACACAGGTCCTTCAATGGCACGGGGTGAAAACCACGGTCAGCGTTTCATCACAAAGCACTAATTGGACACTCTGTCATGGACAAAACACAAAGTCGACACCAAAACAACTACATCAACAGCGGCGGCGAGGGTCATAATTAATTGGATTTCATAAACAATTTGTACAGCTTCATTTTCGGGCTAAACTAAGTTAGTCGGCCGCAAAAGTTTTCGCAGAAACACCGGACACAAGAGCAGATAACCGCAAAGTGCTGCTATATTTTGCATTTTGCACTTATTAGCTGCATTCTGTGCAAAATAAGATGCAACTTGGACTTGAAAGAGCAAATAAACATGAAAAATGGAGTTTTAAATCGAGTTTGGAGTACTTCGTTTTTTTTAATACGGTTTTAAAATATTTTGGACTTTTGTTTTATTTTTAAGATGTCTAAGGCCAAACGTTTTAACTGTCTGTTGAATTTCCCGTTTTATATGGGGTCCACTTTATTATATCACGGAAAAACAAGAGAAATCGCTGTAGTCACGTTACTTAACTAAAGCAAGCAGTTGCAAGCAGGGAATAACTTATAACTTTGAACTGAGTGGTCCGATTTAAAAAAAAAATTATTTTACGTTAAGGTAGGTATTAATAAACCTGATCAAGAATATACATACTTTATAGAGTCGGAAACGCTTCCTTCTACCTGTTACATTCTTTTCATATCATTTTGTTATGATTAAAGATTATGTTTATCATATCTTTCATAATTTTTTTTACAAATTCTACATTTGGTATTCTAAAAAAAATATAAGTCAAATGATAAAATATCAAGTTGATATGTTAGAATAATAAATTTGACATTAATCATATCGGCTTTGAATTGATATGAAATAAGGCAGAATTGACCCTGTTTCAGATCGAATGTTTCTTCTGTTCTTACCCTGTACCTCTTTTGCATGTAATTGGCCAAAATAGGCAACTGGTTGCCTCGCTAAGCTCCCGACCCGTTCATAATTGGCCCGAATGCAATGGTATCTTGTTTTCAATTCCCAGAAATGCATAATAGGAGTCCGCCTCTGCAGGCAGTGCAATTTTTCGATAGCTGGGGCTTCTGCTTATTAGAAGCCAGCTTCTGCTGGATGCCTGGATCCGATTCCGATTCCGAAACAGGAGATGAGGTCCTCGCCCGGCAGCCCAGTGCACTGCCTGCAATTCCGGAGAGCAAGTGAATTCGCCCCAAAGGTGTTGCAGCTGCCTTGTCGAAGGAAATTCACAGCAGCCTTCTTTCAGTCAACTTTAATTGAAAGTGGCAGACAGACACTGGAATGCAGCAGCAGCTGTCTGCTTATGGATTCCCCTTCATCGGCCGATTTGATAGAAGTGACAGCTAGGCAACTTATTAATCAGTTGGCCAATTTAAGCCTTTGTGACAGGTTGCAATCATCAATCATTTTCTGAAAAAAAAGCAGCAGCTGTGGGAAATTAAACAGTTTTCCATTTGCAGTAAAATGTATTGTTTGCATTTTAGAACTAAGATATTAAATACATAATACATAGTTTCTTATTAATTATGAACTGATTTCTTTTTTCTGAACACAAAATCGTTAAAATATATGCTACATGTATATTATTTAATAGTATATATATTTTAAGGAAATTATTGTACGAGAATGCCTACACTCAAAAAATGGCTCCACCTGAATTTTAGAAATTTGCTTCACTGGCAATTTTCTTCTGCTAAGATTTATTTTCGTAAAATAAATCAATTTTACTAAAGAAAAGAATTTGTTTCTGAAATATAAAAAAACGCCAGTGAAGTAAATTGTACCTTTAATATCTTTTTAATATAAGGTGTAAAATAAAAACTATGAATGTAAAAAAAAAATTGTAGAAAGAATTAAATTTAAATTTAAATTTAATAAATATAAAATTAAAAAAAAAATTTAATTTAATTTTATTCAAATTTAAAAATAATCTTTGTAATTAAGTTTCGACTTGGTGCAGCTAAACATTTTACGAATTTATATATTTGTATTTGTAGTTTTCTTTAGTCCATCCAATTATTAGGATTTCAAGTACAATACCATTGCAATGGCTGACCGCCAAGAAATTTCATTATGAACATTCTAAAGAAATCGAGGAACATTTTTGTTATATTTGTTTTTTTGAGGGAAAGTAATATTAGTGCCACAGACGTTGTGGTCGTTAGAGAAGGAAGAAAATGTACAAAATGTAAAAAGCAAATAAACCGAATGAATCACTTAAATTAGTTTTAAATTTTTCTTGAAAAATATTGCTATTGTATTGCTATTATGGAAGTGGAGAAATCAATAATAAGCTTACATATAATATTTTATATAAAAATGACGCATACTCAGGAATATTCGTTGTTCAAACAAACAGAGAATATTAGTTCGAATTAATTGAAGCACTTTAAGAACGCCGCAATCTGGGCGTAAATGTGCCACAGACAATTTCCGAATACGGTTATTGGCCGTCGTAACTTTTATTCAACATTAATTTAAAGCATTTAATTGCTGCGACTTGTGCAATCCGCACTGTCGTCCTGTCGGCTTACCGAGGTGTGCGACGGTTCACATGAGCTTTATGCCCGGGACAATAAAGAGAAAAATAATAAAAAATATGCGAATAAATTGTGACTCCTCTTTTGTGGCTGTGGGCCCCCTTCCCCTCCCCCTTTCCATCTCCAACCACCCCCCCCTCCCAAAGCACACAATGTCGAGCACATTGTGGCGTTTTAAGCGGAAAATATGCCGCACTTCCGCTTGCCACACACACAAGCACAGTTGACTTGGTTACCGTTATAAGACAGACGCCAAGCCAAGATGGCTGCCACTGTATCTGTGTGTGTGTTTGTTTGTGTGAGCCAGAATTTACTGCCATTATATTTATATATTATTATAATGCCAGGATGGCAAACAAAGTGTTGACAGAGCGACTGGGCGATGGAAAAGCAGCAGCAGCAGCAGCAGCAAAAGAAGAAGAAGACAGAGGAAGCAAAAGCAGAAGGGTGCCGGAAAAGCAAAGCGACCACCAACGAATTGCGTTAACCAAATACGTTTGCGTTCCGTTTCACATTTAATTGCCTAATCGCACTTAAGACCGCCGATTCCGATTCCGATTCCGTTTCCGGCATCGGTTGAGCCCAAAATCTCGGATTTTCCCATTGGCCCCCAGGACCTCTTTAAAATTGAATTTCCATCCAAGACGCGACTTTGGCGCAAATTCCACTGGGAGGGCTGGCTATTTACATTTTGAGCTAATTGAATATAAACTCATTTTCCTTGTGCATATTTTACAAAATGTTAAAAAACATACCAACATACTTTCACATTTCCCTTACCTTGCCAGAAAAAATGTAATCAATTAAAGGTAACCTCAAATTAATTTGTTTTCCATTCCAATTAAAGTTATTTAAACTATTAAAACAATAAACTATTAAAGTTACTTCAAATTATTTAGTACATTCCAATCAAAGTTATTTCAACTGCAGTTAATTATTAAAGTATTTTTTAAGCCACTTCAAATGTTTTGAAAATGGTACAAAATACAATTAAAGTGGAGCCACTTTAAAAATGGAAGCAAATAAAAAGGAGGGGATGGAAATTTGAACGCAGAAATTAGGGCCGCGGATTATTTTCTTCCAGTATCGGGCCATAATTCATTTTAGAGTACTTCTGCATCATTTCAACATCATTTTGTACTGCACCATTTTTACATCATTAGATAATTTGTGCATAATTTCTACATCAATTTTACATAATTTTTAAATTGTTTTTAGATAATTTTTACATTATTTTTATACAACTTCTCCAGCTTTTCTACATCATTTTTAGATTACAAATGATGTAACATTCTCCATTCTCCAACATTTCTATTTTTTAGGTAGACAAAATGAGGGACAAGTAAATTCGCAGAAAAATTGTGCATTGAACTTTGACCTATTCTTTTGGGTTATTATAAGAGCTTAAATTAATACGAACACGATTTCTTTGCACCCCGCTCGACCTCGAATTGTTAGCTTAATTGATTTGATTCTGGAAAGGATTTATTACATGTTTTTTGTCCCTAATTATCAAGCGGAGTGCGAGGGGTTTTATTTACCCACCTGGCCGCAATTTTGGGGTCTTTAATTGGATCTCGGGTATTTTTTGGGGCAGTCCAGGGGATACACAGATATACCTACATATACAAATATGTATAGTAGCAAAGGAATCGAAATGAAATTCCCAGGCAAACAATGGACCAGTTGCGTTCATTATCATTCACCGCAATCGGAACGACACAACACGACATGGACAAGAGAAACTTTCAAAAGAAAATTGCAACAACAGGGCTGGGTTTTTCCATGGAAAAGTATGTGAGGAGGGAAAGAGGGAAGAGGGAGCGGGAGTTTAAGGGGATTCGAGGGATTCTTCTGTCAGAAGGCGGAATAGTCCTGTACCAAGGAGTTCCAACCGAGGACCAAAGTTTTGGTGTGAAATTAAAATTGGAATTAAAAGCACAATGAAGCCAGCAGTAGCAGCAGCAGCATCCAGACATCCAGTAGAAAGAGAAGGACAACGGGGCATAGAAAGAGACGGCCTATCTGGTGCGAGAGGGAGAAGGCGAGAGACGGGACAGTCTGCTTTTGACCAGGGGTCTTAGTGCTAAATGATTTATGGCTGTTTGCATGCCCCGTTCTTATGCAAATTGTTTTCGAGAATCTGACAAAACGATGAAGTTTTCATTAGGGTGCCATTAGAAGCTCCGTTTAAGTTATGGCAAAGATGTCGGTTCTCCCACTTCCCGCCCCCTTCGGTTTTGGCATACATAACGCCGTAAGCTGGACACATCGTTTACGGTTGATAGATCGTTGCAAAAGGCCTTCGGGAATATCGAAAGGGAATATTAAGGTGGGAACTGGATACTTAGTGGTATAATTTTTCATAGTTACGTATGACACATTTTTAACTCGATTTTTATTCAATTTGTAATAGGTTTTTTTATTTTAAATATTATTATTATTATTATTATTTTATTATTATATTTTATTTATATTTATTATTACTGTTTTGTTATTATTATATTTTATTTGTATTCATTATTAATATTTTAGTATTAGCTTTAATTACTCGGTGTAACAAAATTAATTCTTTTTAAATTTACCTCGATGGAGGTAATAAATTTGAATTCGTTTCGAAAAAAGGATTCTGAGAAAAGGGACCTCAATGTTGGAAAAATGCTAAACATTGCCTACTTTCCGTGGCTATTACAGGCAAACGGATTCATAGTTTGTTTCGCCGTCAAAGTATTTTAAAACTGCCACTCCTTATCTTTCAAAGCCGCTACTCAGAGTAATTTTAAAATTTTTTTAAAGAAGAAATAATTGATTTTCGATATAGCCATAAACAAAGAAAAATTACAATTCGAGGATCTTTACTAGTTTGCCCAAAAGTATGCTATACGAAATAAAATGATTATTTGTGAAATGCACATGAAAATTCTATTCATTTGACATCTACTTTATAGAGAATACTTTTGTGCAAAAGTACGGTGAATAATCATTTTAAATACTGTTAGCAAACATTATTAATCCAAAAAAAGGCTATTATTTACCTATTCCAAGGTCTCCAGGAGTCTTAAGTAACCGAAATTCGATTTGAAAAAGTTCCATGCAACTTTGTTCGGAAAGCCGTCGAAATGTCATCAGTTTTCACCCACGAATGAGGGATTCCTCTGTGAATTACTCATCGCCCCAACTCGTTTCGCCACACCTGTGGAAACTAATTTGAAAGTAATTTGTTTTCGCATAGATTGCATATTCCCCTGTCAGGCCACCGCACATCATAATCATAATCACATAAGCCCCCTCCAAAAAATATATATATAAAAACCCCAAGCAATCAGTCGCTGAAATTGTTGAGAGCAACCCCCAAAGCCCAAAACCAAACCCAAAATACAAAATACAACAAAAAAACACACCGAGAGTCGTACGGTAATCGATCATCGCGTAGGGGGGAAAAACTCGGCAACATACCCAATTTGTATAAATTATTAAAATATTGATTTATTAGTTGAAAAATTTAACATCTAATTTAAGGCGGGCGGCTTCGACTTCGACTCGAAGTGAATTTATGCGGGGAAGCTAACGAATTTATCATTATCCTTGGGCGCATAAATTGAAAAATAAATGCGGCTGCCGGTTCGGTTCTATTTATTATGTTTTTCATTTTTGCCCCTCGATAACCCTTTGGTAAAATCTGAATACTGTTTGTGTAAATGAAAGTGCTGTGCGAGTGTGCGAGTGTGTGTGTGAGTATCTGTGTGAGCTTGTTTGTTTACTCGTGTGAGTGCCTTTTGCGAACAGAGGAGGCCGTAACTCAAAGCAAACTCCCCTCTGACTTTCCCTTTTCTCTCACGGTCAGCCGGGGGGCGGCTCAGCCACGCCCACCGTCAGCTTTTCCAACACACACGCACACACATACACAGACATGCAGAAAAACACCCACATATGCTCACACACATACGAGACATTCAAAGTTTATCCAGCGCCCGTTTTGCACATTAATTTACTGACCTTTTTGCACTTTTTCCATAGTTTTGCAACCGCACCTCCCGCGCTGCCACGCCCCCTCCTTGTTTCCCACAACAGAGTGCACTGAGAAAAAAAAACTAACAAAAAAAAACAATTTAAAAAAAATATATAGATATGCTTAAATAAATGTAAATATATATTTCTTTTTTTTTTTTTTAATTTGGAAAATAGTAATAAAAATTTTAAAAATACAAAATATTTTTAAACATTTCTTTGATTAAAAAAATAAACTCTAACCTACTGATTCATGGCTTTCCAATTTTATAAACTACTTTTTAAATTACAAGTGCTTTAAAAAAATATCGTATGTTATTTGTTACCTTAAAAAAATTATATTTTTAAACTTTATTTATTTAATTATTCTCTGGTTAAGATGTACATTTCTTATATTTAAAATGTATATAATTTAATTAAAATACATTTAACTAAAAATATATATACTAAATAAAATTTCAAAAGTCAAATTTATTATTTAATTGGCGTAAACTTGTATTGCTATGAATTGAATAATTTGTTTTAAAATTTGTAAACTACATTTCTCTTAGTGGTCCACCGATAAGTTTAAAAAAAAATGTTTTTTTTTCGCTTTGTGTGTCGCTCTCGTTGGCAGCCCGCGATTGCCAGTCTTTGTCTATTTGCCCCCACCATCGCCATCTCTTTGGAGTTCCCAGCTCCAGAGTCCAGAATCCGGTGAAGAAAAAAAACAACCATGGCCACTAACCAGTGACCAGTGACCAGTAACGGTGACAGCAGCCAGTGACTGGCGGAGTCTGGCAGAAGGAGGGATGCAGGATGTTATGGCCCGGTCCACAGGCATATTACAATGTATGATGAATGTGTGACACTTTTGCAGCTTGTTTGTTTGTTTATTGTTTGGCCCACACCCCCACCCAAACACTCAACCACCCACCGTCCTTCACCCGCTCGCCCCCTTCACCCCCTTTGCTTTGTGCGCGACCAAAACAGAAGGCAAACTGAATGGCAAAATCAACAGTCGAAAGGGGAGCAGCATTGAATTACTGATCCTCTATACATTTGTAATATATTTTTATTAAAAATACAATTTAATTATTATATTTTAGAATTTTAGTAATAGTAATTTAAATAATATAAACCATATTTAATTTTATATTTCAGTTTTGTTACATTATTTTGCTTGTTATTTAAAAAATAAATTATTTCAAATTTAAGTTTTATATTATTTTAAGTTTTTATAAGTTTATTTTAATAACAATACCTATGACATGCAGAATGGTGACCCAAAACTAGACTTGTTAAGTTTTTAAAAGTTAAAAAAAAAATCTAAAAAATAAAATGTATTTAAAATGTTTTTACAACTAGTGTAATATCCTTTATAACCCCGTTTTTTATATAATTATATGAGCAATGTTCTAGTTTTCGATTACTCCCAAAAAGGTGACCCAATAAACAACTTGTTTATATGAAACCTATAGAAGTAAGTAGTTTAACTATCTAAAATCTACATTTAAATTTTTTTTTTAATAATTTGTATCTGTTTGGAGCATTTTTCCTTGATTTCTTGATTCCGATCGGGTTTTCCACTGCATTCTTCTTTTCTTTCCACTTCCGTTCTGTAACTTCCGTCTGTTTCCGTGCCATTGGACTGCTTTGTTCGACCGCAGAACGGACTCGAAAGTCTCAGGACCCTTCGTCCTGTGAGTAAATAGGAAACTTTTGTTGTTTGCTTTGCCCATTTTTAGCCGTGTGCGTGTGTGTGTGTGTTTGTAAGGGGAGTTTAATAAATTGTATCTTCTGGTGCCGCACACATAAGCATATGCAGATTACTCTTCGTGCGTCTGTGTGAGTGCGGGTGAAGGTGCGGAAAAGGATGTTGCAGGACATTCAAAGAGAGGGTGGTCAAGGGTCTGGGTGGGCGGGGCAGTTCGGACAGACGCCCTTGCTCTTTCATTTTCAATAACGGCAAAGCAATAAACTTGCCCAAAAATAAGTTGCTCGTTTGTTGACGCTCAAAACTTTGCACCACATCTGAAACTGTGCGTGAATTTCAGTTGGAATGGAGCCCAGGATGCGATCCCAAGGACATTTTTTTAATATTTGTTTTTTCTTACATATATGTATAACTTTTCTTAAATAAATATGTATCAGGGATTTATAAACTTTACGGCATACCTATAAACACAGATTTTCCTACAATGCTACCCTTTTTTCTCAGAACTCAATGAGAAATATTTTTACAAAATAAAGTCCAGGAAGACTTAAAAATTAAAAAATAAAAAGTTAAATTCAGCAAACTGAAGTTTATATATTTTTGCAGCTAAAACCATATCACGCAATTAAAATATTAGTTAAATTCTAATTAATTAAACCCATATATTTTTTTAAATCTAATTCGTAGTTCTGAAATATTACAAAAATTTTGTACACACAAACATATTTTTAAAGCCAACAGATCTAGAATTTTTTCCATATATAATGCGAATATGATCAAATAGTGCATAAACTGTATATAAAAACACAAAATTCTAAATTGACATCTTTTATTTTATTTGATTTAAAAGTAAATTTATACAGAAATACTTCACTCAAAAAATTATTCGATCTGATTTTAGAAATTTTTGCTTAACTGGCGCTATATATTTTTATATTTCAGAAAATAATTATTTTATTTAGTAAAATTGATTTATTTTAGGAAAATAAATCTTAGTAGTAGACATTTTTTTTAAATTTAAAGTACAAAATCGCTAGTGAAGCAATAATTTAGTGTATAGAATCATTAAAAATGGGTTTATTTGTATTATTTATGAAACAAATTATATGTAAAATTACGTTTTATTTAATACAAGCATTAGAAACAGAAAAAATTAACTATTTTATTTAAAGCTCTAAAGCTAACTGTAAAAGTTGTATTTTATCCTGTTTGAACATAAACACAAGCTCTTCCTAGCTTTTATATCCTTACCAAGGCTTTCGAGCTTAAAAGCTATATTTAGCCAAATAGCTTGGGCCATGTTCTTTACCAATCCACGTAGTTAGTCAGTACACGACCTCAGAGTAGTTGGCTGATAGGCCAACACGTGAATGACCCACAGTTCAAAGCGCGATAACTAATTATGAATGGTGCTGCCGAGAGCCACCTGCTTCAGTGGGCGCTTATCTAGTTCGCAAAAGAAAATATGTCAGCGATAAATGCAGTGTCAGTGGAAAAATGCAGCCAACTCGAGGCGATAAGTCGTTCGCGGTCCCCTATAAAGCTTGGGATTCGATCTGCAGAGGTCACAAACAACTCGAGATGCAGTCGCGCACAATCAGCAGCATTCAGGCCATAATCATGATCCTGATTCTTGGGATCTTGGGCGATGGTGTGGCCACGCAGAAATACTCGCCCATTGCCAACTGGCACATGGCGGATCCGCACTACACCAGTGACCAGTACGCCAAGATCCTGGGCGAGGCGGGACTGGGCCAGGACTCGGACGAGAAGGACAACAAGGGCCAGCTGGGCGCCATGCAGATCCAGTATGTGGACTACCAGCCCAATTGCCAGCCGGGTGGAGTGCCAGTCTGCGCCACGAACGGAACCGATAGCTTCTACTTTGAGAACAATTGCCGCCTGGAGGCGGCCAACATGAAGATGCTTTTCCAGCACGGCACAGGTGAGTTTGTAGGAAAATATAATCCATAAGGAAAGGCCTCATTAAATTCTTTGAGGATTATTTAAACTAGAGAGAAGTACATATATTTACTTGTGTTATTAAATAATAGGAATACCTATTTGATATTAAAATGTGATCTGATAATATCAATTATACTAAAAAATATAATTATAATAAATAATTATATAAATATAATTATACGCGAATTCTTTAGTATTCGCTCACATAAAAGGTATACAAATGAAAAACAAAATGTATGGAAGGGCTAAATATTTTTTGGTGTGTTGTAAAACAATATTTTTTAGCAATACCTATTTAATATTATAATGTGATCTGATAATATCAATTTTGTATACTAAAAAATATAATTTTTAACCGCGAATTCTTGAGTATTCCCACACATAAGTGGTATAAAAATGCAAAAAAAATTTATGAAAGGGCTAATTATTTTTTTGAGTGTTATAAAACAATATTTTTTAACAAGCACTTAGGGTTACAAAAATAAAAAGCATTCTATAAATTTTTTTTTTTTTAAATAATTTTTTTGCCATTTAAAATGCCATTTCTCTGTGTGTCTATTATATTCTTTTTCCATTGCCCTGAGTGAATTCCAGAGCTTGAGCCCACGGAGATGGAGCGATGCCTGCCTACCTGCCAGACGATGAAGTGCACCCAGGTGGAGCGACCGGTTTGCGCGCTGGCCGAGATCGCAGGAGCTGTGCCCCAAACCTTCGCCAACGAGTGCGAGATGCGACGACGCGAGTGCCACACGAAGCAGGGTCTGTAAAAGTACAAATGGATTTCTTACCATATTATTTCGGATTTATTAACCAATATTTAAAATACAAAAAAATCTTAACAAAACCATTTAAAAAAATTTAAACCGCGAATTCTTTAGAAAAATATTTTAAAATTTTTGAAGAGTACGAATATTTTAACCCCTTGAAAATCCATATGTTCTGACCATTTAGTCCTGCGAATCCTGCACCCGGGTCCTTGCCAAACTCCAACGAAAAGCGGCCGCAAGAAGAAGCTGCGTCGCAACAAAAACAAGCGACCCACAAAGGCCGCATTGATCTCAAAGTTTGCCACAAATCCGAAGAAGGTATACATAATGCTGGCGACTCCTGCTCCAAGGATTACCACCACCAGCAGCACCACAACCACCAGGATCACCACGACGCCCAGGATGAGAGCCACCAAGGCCACCAGCACGAGTCCCTCGCCCATGCAATTCCGCCAGCTGGTGAGCCTGGCCAATCCCATGGTCTCCGTCTCCCGGGCAGTGGATGCCTACAATGTGTACAATATACCCGATGTGGGTCACGATTACGGCGAGATAACCGACTCTTCGCTCTCGATCTTCTTGCCGGAAGTGGGTCGCGTCACGGAGCCCTATTCCGTGGGTAGTAGCACCACCACCACCACCAGCACCACACCCACACCATTTTTAACCACAACCTTGAAGGCTTCCTGGATTCCCACTCTTCCGGGAATTACAACCATTAAAGGTTACTCCACGACACTGATGCCCAGCACCACCGTGATTAGTGACGAAAGCACCACGGAGGAGGAGGCGGAGGCCATAACCCACGCAATGAGCACCACCCAGCCATCCACATCCACCACAAATCCACAATCAAAGGCTCCTTAAATGCAGCTCACAATTTATATTATATTATAAATATTATATTATATCATATTTATTATAACTATTTATATATTTATTTTTAAATAGAATGAAGAATAAAATCAAAAATAATTATTAAATAAATTATTAAAGCTTTTTTTGATGTTATATAAAGCCAAGCTTTATCTGAAAGATATAAGCTTGTTGAATTTAAAAAACTATAAATTTAAAATTTTTTAAATATATTTACAAGTTACATTGAACAAAATATCGTTTAAAATACCAATTTTTAATCATAGAAATTTTCGAAATATATCGATTCAATAAATTATAAATATAATTGAGTATATTATTACACAACACTAGAACCAATCTTCTCCCTATCAACAGAATATGTATCTTTTCAGTACTAAACACAGTCAAAGTAGGCTTTGTACATTTTATTTTCCAATACTGAATCCAGTTGGCTGTTTTCCCTACTAAGTGAATGTCAATACCAGACAGTCAGCTGATTTGTCAGTTGCTCTTGACAGCTTGAAGTGAAAATTACCTTACATATTTGGCTACCGAAAAAACTGGAAAACTAAGATAAAACATGAATATCTCCACTTTAATGGTAAGAAACATTGTGTCTAACATAATCAAGGGTTCTACCTCTGACTGCACTTCATCGCAGGTGATCTCTCTCTGTGGATTGATGATATGCGGTTCGGTATCGGGCTCGTTCCAATCTCTGGCGAACGAGACTCTTCAAGAGATTTGGGGACTCGGAAGCCTCACTGCTTCTAATGATTTTGTACTAATATCAATCGATTTGAAGGCAATCATTTCGTTTGCAACTTGGCCCTTCAAGCTCTTGGGTCGTCACATTAATGACGAATTAGAAGTACTACATGACAATTTTCTGGCTCTTAGGGAGTTGCGACGTCTGTTAAATAATCAAAGCGTGGAAATTAAGACGGATCCCAAGGAAGTTGTAGCCCCAAAGAAGAATCGCAAGAGTGGAAAGCCGCCACGTGGCATGGAAATCTACCCAATCATGCCGGTGATGAGTCTGGAAAACTTAATGAAACATGATGAAGATTATCGCATTACTATACTCAAGTTGCAGCACTTCAAACTGACCAACCAAACTATGGAGAATCTTCCATTTACAAACACAACAATTTATTATTCTCTAGAATTTTCACTATAAACGTAAACAACAACACAAGTTCTTATCGGATAAAACGGATTACGAGTTAAATAATAATTTTAACAACCCAAAAATATGAAATAAAGATTGCTGCGGTCAGAACTTGATGTATCCAGCTTTAGTTTCTTGGACTCTCGTTTGCAGGTCACCTCTAGATTCACCACCGTTCCGTTCTTACTGACGCTTTCTGTCTTCACGATCTGAGGGATATCTTCCGGTTCAGCCGCCGTGCTATTGCCCACATTCTGTACATTCACCTTAGACCCCTCTTCCACTCCTGGCAAAATATCAGGGGTGGTATCTGCGAAAGCAGAGGTTGCGTTTTGGCCGGATACTGGCGATGATTCGTTTTGGGGGACCGAAACTGCATTAATCTTGATGACTTCATCCAAAGGCCTTTCATTGGTTTCTTCGTCTTCTGAACCTTCACCCTCGGTAGAACCATAGACTGGATAAGTGTTATAGACACTCGAGGATGGATACTTTGGATATGATGGGTAAGTAGGTGATGTTCTCGGAGTACTAGGTTCCGGGCTAGTCTGTGTCTCAGTGGTCTCTTCAGGTTTCTTCTCAGTACTCACTACCACTTTATTTATTTTGAAGACCTTGTCTAGAGAGTCTTCAGTAGTTTCTTCAACCGCAGGAGCTTCTGTAGAATCGTAGACTGAATAAGTGTTATAGACTTTGGATGACGGATAAGTCGGATAAGATGCGTAAGTAGGTGATGTTTTCGGAGTACTAGGTTTCGGGCTAGTCTGTGTCTCAGTGGTCTCTTCAGGTTTCTTCTCAGTACCCGTTTCTACTGCGTTTATTTTGAATACCTTGTCTAGGGAGTCCTCAGTAGTTTCGTCATTCTCCGGAGATTCAGTAGAAGCGTAAACTGAATAAGTTTTATAGACACTCGAGGATGGATAAGTTGGATATGATGGGTAAGTAGGTGATGCTCTCGGAGTACTAGGTTCTGGGCTAGTCTGTGTCTCAGTGGTCTCTTCAGGTTTCTTCTCAGTACTCACTACCACTTTATTTATTTTGATTACCTTGTCTAGGGAGTCTTCACTAGTTTCTTCAACCGCAGGAGCTTCAGTAGAATCGTAGACTGAATAAGTGTTATAGACTCTGGATGACGGATAAGTCGGATAAGATGCGTAAGTAGGTGATGTCTTCGGAGTACTAGGCTCCGGGCTAGTCTGTGTCTCAGTGGTCTCTTCAGGTTTCTTCTCAGTACTAACTACCACTTTATTTATTTTGAATACCTTGTCTAGGGAGTCCTCAGTAGTTTCGTCATTCTCCGGAGATTCAGTAGAAGCGTAAACTGAATAAGTTTTATAGACACTCGAGGACGGATAAGTTGGATAAGACGGGTAAGTAGGTGATGTTTTCGGAGTACTAGGTTCCGGGCTAGTTTGTGTCTCAGTGGTCTCTTCAGATTTCTTCTCAGTACCCGTTTCCACTGCATTTATTTTAAATACCTTGTCCAAAGAGTCTTCAGTAGTTTCTTCATCCTCCGGAGATTTAGTAGAGCTGTAGACTGTAGATGCCTTGTATACGTTGGAGGATTGATACGGTTTAGGTGTGGTTGATTCTGTGCTGGGTTTCTGCTCAGTGGTGTCGTCAGCTTCCTGGTTAGATTCCTTTACTGCGTTTATCGAGAGAGAAGGTCCAGATGTTCTTGGTGTGGTTGTTGCATGCTGTGGGGAAGCAGTCGTCGAGTATTTCTTCAACGGCGGAGCAGTGACACTGGACTCTGTGGTTTGTTCTGTGGGTTGTTCCGTAGTAGTCGGGGCTTCAGTCACATGCGGCGTTGGCGTGGTTTTATTTGCTGGTGCCTCCACCACTGCATTCACCTTTATATTCTGCCTGGGATTTGAAGTTACACTAGGGGCCTCCGTCGTGTCTGAATCTACTTTAGGTGTTGTGGACGTGGTTGTGGTGGAAGTTGTTGTGGTGGATTCGGGAGTGCTTGTGGAATAAGTCGTTGGCGTGGCCTTGTAGGATGGATTTGCGTAAGGTTTGGCAGTTATGGCGTACTCAGACTCAGTGGGCACGTTCTCCCAGGAAATCTCATACGGGTGATAAAGTGGAGCCTCATAAGTGGGTTTCGGCGATACGAAAGAACTTTGAGGATAAGCCTGATAATGAGATTGCGACGCGTAGGGATTGTAAGGGCCGTAAGGTCCAGGAGATCCGTGAGATCCGTATGGTCCTTGAGATCCATAAGGTCCTTGAGGTACAATCGGTCCGTAGGGGCCATACGATCCAGAATGCCCGTAGTTCGGTTGATAGGGGTTGATCGCATAGGGATTGTAGCTTTGAACTCGAGGTGATTGGCCAACTGGGTATCTGCTTTCACAAGGGCCATCGTGCTGCTTCCTCCAAGCTGCAAAAAATAAATATAATAAATATGAATAAGTATACTATATACATTTAAATATTTGGTTGAATATTTTTATAGATTTTAAAGTGGTACAAGTCTTTGTATCTATGACGTGGCGTATAAAGTGTTTTAAATATAAAAAACCCTTGGTTTTACGTATTCACTGACAAGTTGTTGACTTAAACGTGCTTTTAAAACTTAGCTTTTTTCGCTTTTTCGTTACATTTTGCGCATTTAAAAGCAAATGTATTTAAAACCACAATGGTTTTGTTTACTGAAGTTATGATAACAGTCCCATAAAATTGTAATAATTATTTTTAACGTTGTTGATCAAGACTTTTGATGTTTTTATGCTGGGATTTCCTATCCTATTATCACAAATACTCACGATTTCCTGTGCGGCACTTGACCAGCTGCAGTTCACACTCGCTCCTGAAGTTTCGCCTGGTATCCTTGTACTTTCCGCAAACGGGACTGTACTGATCCTGGCAGTTGTCCGGACACACCTCCAAAGTTTCACACCGATTCTCGTGGATGATCTCCCAGTCTGCAGAGGAAAGATAAAGTCATAGTATTATTAAATATTATTAGCTTCCCGTGGCATCTACTTACTTATGCCTGTTAGAGCTCGGAACCGTTGGACTTCGCATGGACTGGGAAAGGTGGATGGCTGGACACCGGGAGCACCGGCACAAACCAGACTTTCGGGTCCCGTCGGCGGGCACGGGTAATCATAGGGCTGCTGACGATCGAAATAGTGCGGTGCTGGGTAGTAAGGAACTCCGTAATCCCAGGCCCAAACCGAACCGGCAAGCACGGCAAATGCAATTGAAAGTAGTAGAAAAGCTGTCATATTGAGAACGATTCGAATGCGACTATGCCGTGACCTCCATCGATTCCAGTTTTTATACGTCCAGCAATCCTAACACTCGGTGCTCTCATACACTTGCAATGTACGTGTACGTGTTATTATTATTATAATATTGCTTCCATAATTCGTATCAATTGGCTAAACGCCAGACGCCTCTTCTCCCACTTTCATTCTGTCTTGCAGCTCATTATGAAATATATATTATTATTATTTCTTATCGCGGTGGCTTAGCGCAACCTTGAGTCATGTGAAATTGTCTGCGAGCTGCAAGTTCTTCGGAAAGAAATGAGCTAAGTCATGAGTCAGCAGAATGCGGCTCTATTATTGCTGAACAGCTTGAACTTCAGTTCGACGACGGGTTGAAGGGCGGTACGCCGCAGTTCACGTGTGGCACTTTTCAACCAGCGAAGATCACGTTTCCTATGATACGCAACCAGAAACTCTAACGATATTTTTACGAAATTTTTATTTTGAATAAAAATAGAAACGTGATCCATTTAAATTAACTACCAATCGCGAATATAAAATATATTTCGCAGTTTAGAAATTCTAGAAATACTTTAGATTAAAACATAATAAAATATAAAATATTTTCGTGTGACTTAAAGTATCAGATTCTCTTTATTGGGTCTTAAATAAAAGTATTCAGCTAGTAGGTATATATAACATGGGATTGGGCATAGTTCGCGGACTGACCATACCAGTGGTAGTACGGGGTTTCCTGAGTGTTTGTTGGCGCAGTGGTGCTGGTCGTGGTTGTGGTGGTGGTGGTGGCTTCACTGGTGGTACTTGTAGAAGTCCTTGGCACAATGCACCCGGAGAACTGGAAAACGATCCTTGATCCCGTGGTAATCAGGACCTTGGTGATCTCCGTGCAGTTTGGCTTTCCCATCTCCGCATCTGCCAAAACGAAATCGAATAACCGTCCGTCTTCATCTCCGACATCAATAGTCAAGCGTTTTAACTGTTAGAGAAAGTTTTAAAAATATTATTCTGTTTGATAATAAAAAAAATATAAATCATTCTACTTACAGACGCGGGAATGGTTGAAATTGTAGAGGCATCCGTTGTTGTCAATGTCGTGGAAAGATCTGTAGTTGATATCGTTGTTGGATCTGTTGTTGTCGTTGTCGAAGAATCTGTGGTGGGATTTGTCGTCGTTGTTGTTGTAGAAGACTCTGTAGTTGTTGTTGGTTCCTTTGTTGCTGTTGTAGAAGACGCTGTTGTTGTTGTCGTTGACGACGAATCCGTGGTAGGATTTGTCGTCGTTGTTGTTGTAGAAGATTTTGTAGTTGTTGTTGGTTCCTTTGTTGTTGTTGTAGAAGACGCTGTTGTTGTTGTCGTTGACGACGAATCCGTGGTAGGATTTGTCGTCGTTGTTGTTGTAGAAGATTTTGTAGTTGTTGTTGGTTCCTTTGTTGTTGTTGTAGAAGGCGCTGTTGTTGTTGTCGTTGTCGAAGAATCTGTGGTAGGATTTGTCGTCGTTGTTGTTGTAGAAGATTTTGTAGTTGTTGTTGGTTCCTTTGTTGTTGTTGTAGAAGGCGCTGTTGTTGTTGTCGTTGTCGAAGAATCTGTGGTAGGATTTATCGTCGTTGTTGTTGTTGTAGAAGATTCTATAGTTGTTGTTGGTTCCTTTGTTGTTGTTGTAGAAGACGCTGTTGTTGTTGTCGTTGACGACGAATCCGTGGTAGGATTTGTCGTCGTTGTTGTTGTAGAAGATTTTGTAGTTGTTCTTGGTTCCTTTGTTGTTGTTGTAGAAGACGGTGTTGTTGTTGTCGTTGTCGAAGAATCTGTTGGAGGATTTGTCGTCGTTGTCGCTGTGGAGAAATCTGTAGTTCCTGTTGAGGATGATATTGTAGTTGTTGTTGGATCGTTTGTTGTTGTTGTAGAGGACGCTGTAATTGTTGTTGTGGAAGGATCGGTCTTTGTTGTTGAGGAAGCTTGAGTAGTTGTTGTTCCGGAAGTTTCTGTAGGCATTGTAGACGATTCTGTGGTTGCTGTGGAAGATTCTGCGATTGTTGTGGAGAATTCTGCAGTTGTTGTGGAAGCTGTTGCTGTTGTTGTTGAATCCGATGTTGATGTTGTTGGATTTAAATCTGTAGTCATCGTTGTGGACGGATCTGTTGTCGTTGCTATGGAAGAATCTGTAGTTGTAGATGGTATAGCATCTTTTGTTGCTGTGGAAGAAGGATCTTGAGATGTTGTCGTTGATGGGTCTGTGGTTGTTGTTAATTTAGTGGTTGTTGATGCCTCAGTGGTAGTGGTTAATTTAGAGGTTGTTCTAGGCTTTGTGGTTGTTGTTGGCACTGTTGTTTGTTCTGTAGTTGTGCTTGTTGTTGTTGGCCTAGAGGTTGTAGTCTGTTTTGTTGTAGTCGTTGCTCCTTCTGTGCTTTTTGTTGTGAAAGACGCATTCGTTGTAGATGTTGAGGGTTCAGTAGCGGTTGTCGTTGTAGATGGCTTAGAACTTTTAGTGGTAGTTAAATATTTGGGGGCTTTAGTGGTAGAAGTGGTAGTTGTTGTTGTCTCATAACATGGCCGCTTGGTTGATTGGGGACGCCTGGTCGGATAGTACCAATAAGGAGGCTTATAGATCACTGGGTTCCCTCTCGGTTGTGCTTGTGGGCGCTTAAAAGCCCACACCGGATACGGAAGCCCATAATCTAGGTCTGGACCATAAGGATTCGGCGGTATCGCGTCGTATCGTCCGATATACTCTGGATTATGCGAAATTCTGGGCCTGGGAATAGGAGATGAGTAGGTCGAGCGAGGCGGTTGAGCCACCAGCATACTTCTGTGATTATAATAGTAGCCCACGTCTATTAGCTTGGGACGTGGCGGCGGCTCTTGGCAATAAATTGAGTCCGTCAAATAGAATTCTACAGAAGAAAACATATAAATTAAAATGCATTTGTATTTTTTAATAACTGAATACTTTCTTACCTTCTTGCCCACTGAATATCATCTTTAGATTATATTCATTGAGGTCACAAATACTCTCAAAACCGCGATAACAAAGTCCACTTTTGCCACAAACTCTGGGGCCGCAGGGTCGTTGGCTATACTTGGGTATGCTTTTAAAACGCGGAAATCCAGGGTAATCCCCTCGTTGACCCAGGGCAAAGGTCAGAGCTGACATCAGGACCAAACAGCCAAACATTCTCCACATTTTGAAGGTTGGTGTGTAACTGATGACTTCAGCATACCCTTCGTCAACTATTTATACGTCCGACATGTTCTTCTCTAAGGTAAATCTCCGAAGAAGCAACAGTGACTACAAACAAGAGCACCAGACGGCGTCTGTCTATCGGAGTTATACGTGCCAGGGCCCCATTTTCCATGTAAGTGCTCCCAAAAGTACAAAAAAACTAAAGCCATCAGCCGCTACTCGGATTCTCTTTCTCTGGTCTCGTCTCAGTTGCCTGGCCATTGCTTAGATATTCTCGGATCAGAGTACAAAGAAAAAATGTTGAATCCAAAACTACGCAATCTGAAGTTGAGAAACTGCTTGGCATGAACACCAATAAAAGCTTCTGATGCTCCACAAACTTACACTGCTTACGCTAAAAGCTCTGTTAAGCAGTACAAAACAAAAGTTCTTGGTTGAAAAACTTGAAAAATTGTTTTGTATTTTTTAGTAAAGTATTTTCTATTTAGTGTCGAAATTATTAGTTTTTTTTATTACAAAAGTTACATGTATAATTAATTCAAATTGAAGTATTCAGCTCATTGATTAAAAAAAAATAACCTTCGTTTTGTAATTTAAAAATACATCTTTAAAAAAAATATTTAAAAATTTAATTTTTGCAACCTTTGTTTAAATTTAGTTTTAGGAAATCATTTTAAAAATAAATAGCAATAAAGTTAAGCTAAGCTAAAAATCGTTATTCTTTTGATAAATTGGTTATTTTAACTATTAACCTCTTTAGCTACTTATTCAAAAATTCTTTAAAAAAAAAAGTGTATTTTAAAATAGTTTAATGCAGTGTAAATATTTTTGAAAAAATTAAAAATAATATATTTTCAAGCACTTCCGCCGTATAACAGTTTTCGACAAGCAGTCCGCGAAGAACTGCTTGCCCATTTGAATCCTCCGCGTCGGTTTCCTTTGCTTCGCCTTGAAATTTTCAATTCACTTGCCACTCGGTTGCTGTGGCGAGTACAACGTTTGCGGATTCCGGAATCTGCCCTCAATTTTCGGTTTTCAAGTGTCGCTATTTTTGGCGCGTTTTTTGGCAGTTTGATCGTTTTGGTTTTGCGGCAGACGAGGCGCCAAAATTGAGTCGTGAACTTCGATCCCAAAAGCACCCCGTCGATAAGGTAAACAAAGAACATCAAATTACATTTAATTGCACGCGTCATTCGCTAAATTTTCGTTAATTCGTGCGGCTTTCGCTGTGTGAATATTGTTTGTTTTACGCGCGGCACATATTGCTCATACGCCGTGGATGCCGGGACATAAAAAGGCGTCCTGTCATGCCCACACACACACCCACACACACAGCGTATTTATTTTGGGTCGGAGTACAAAAATATAAAAAAATAAAAAAAAACGTCACTGCGAGGGAATGATTTATTCAGGAATCGCATAAATGTATGCTCCACTTTTTTTTGATGTCAAAGGCATTCCGCCTGGGGATTTATCAATCTGGTCAGCAATCCTTTGCTAGGCTCTAAAATAGTCCCTTTTTCCATTTCGCATTTGGCATTGCGCATCCGCCGCGTGGGCCGTTCTGTTTGTTTGCTGATTTCATGCTGCGGTTTCTGATTCAATTAGCCTGTGCGCAGAATATGTAGCCTCCTTGTGGAATGGCATCCGCATCCGCATCCGAGCTTATATATTTGTTACTGCCAGGCTTAAGGCTAAGACCCAATACAAATTCCCGCCATGACTGGCGATTGTGTGTGGCAACAGACAATTGCAATATAGCCGCCTCGAAGTGTGCAATAAGTTATGCACGAAGCGCTGCGAGCTGATTTATGTGCTGCCATTCAGTTCGGTTTCCATTTCAATTTCCACCCCGCCAACCGAACTCGAAGACGTCTTTGAAGCGTTCTTTCCGGTGAATATCTGTCAGGCTTAATAGTTTCGCAAGTCACATGTTCATCACTGAGCCCCCAAAATATGTTATTATAATCTTCAGGGGCTAAATCGGATTTTAGTTGTTGAATAGAGTTTCCAATAAAAGTGAAGTACTTTGGATAGATTCATATAATATTTTTGAATTCAAAATTATAATAAAATAAACACATTTAAAATTTTATTAATATTTTACCTATTTCAAACTATTAACAAATAAAAATATTCTTAACTTTAATTTTAATTTTAAAAAAATATATTTTCTTTAATCTTTACAATAAAATTATTACATTAAAAACAAATGCAACTGTTCAAATTTGTATTAAATACATTTAAATTTAAAATTAAAAATTAAAGAAAACTAAATTATAATTTCGAATTTAAAAACAATTTACTACGACAGCTTTTGCAATATTTTTATTTTTTAACCAGTAAATTAAATATATTGCTTAAATAAATAAATATATTTAATCGTTTAAAATGTATATAATTTTAACCTTTTTTTATTCGCCAAACTTTTTTCCTAAATCCTAACCAAAAATTATTACGTTAGGAGCAAGTGAAACTGTTCAAATTAATATTCCCAATATAATGCAAGCATGGTAATTTAATTTGAAGCCCAGGGGAATGAAGAAATTCCCAAATACTCGTGGCTCACTGGCGTTCCCCTTTCTTCTCTCACCTCTGTTGATTTTTATTTAAATCTTCACTCGCGTTGAATCGTCGGCGGCTGGAATACCTACAGCTGCTAAACGAGGGCTCATTAGTTGGTGGCCATGTTTACATGGCTCACACAAACTCGCGGTGGCTGCGAAGGGGTCAAAGGGCATCAAATGGCGGAGGTGATGGAAATGGGGGACACTTGTGTACATGACAGCTGAGAGCCGAGGGCACAAGGAGTCGCGTCCAACCGCAAATACATTGATGACAGGTTCTTCATTAAAGGCCCTACAAGTGTCGACATGGGCCGCCAAAAACGTTAACTGATGTCTCACTCAACTAATGTTTTACACAGCAATGGACAGGCCAATTAAAAACGGCGGTTTACCTGAACATTTCGCAAAATGCAAATTGTTAATTAAGAAAATGTGGAAATAA
Organism: Drosophila mimetica; assembly: GCA_037075245.1. Classification (NCBI taxonomy): domain Eukaryota; kingdom Metazoa; phylum Arthropoda; class Insecta; order Diptera; family Drosophilidae; genus Drosophila; species Drosophila mimetica. The sequence continues at coordinate 11,072,278 of JBAMCH010000005.1, forward strand.
TTTGTGTCTATTAAAATACAAAAACAAGCGTGCCTCGACTATCAAATACCTGCTACCCAGCTAAACCAAGCAGTGGCAAGCAGGGCAAACCAAGCAGTCGCTTGAAAGTGTTGCCATCTACCGGAAAATCAATTATTTGCTATAACTTTTTACTGAGTGGTCCGATTTAAAAAATTTCTTCTACGTTTTGTTAGGTATTAATAAACCAAGCAAAATACTCTACTAGTAATGGGTATAATAATACAAAAAACTTCTCAGTCATTCGAAAACTAAGCTTATTGGCATTTTGGTCAATCAAGTAACATATTGAGAAGAGTTTGTATCTTTAAGGATTTAATAAAAATAAATAAAAAGGAAGTTTTCCGAAGAAGTCATTCTTTAAAGATAAAGGAAGCTTTTTAATAACTGTTGTATAAACATTAATTTATGAAAACTTTAAGCAACCAAAACGTGTTTAATAATTTCTCCAAAAATTCCTAAAAAATTTGCACAACTACGGATATATTCGTAATAATTTCTAAAAACAATTTAAGTAAAAGCTCTTCATATAGGTCAGGTACTTACATTTTACCGCCATGGAAACGGTTACTTTTCCTTTTGTTATCCCACACAACGATTTCCTTTTCAAATTCCACTTGGGGCTGTCATTCGATAAGCCTGCAAATAAGTTATGACTGATTTCGGCCAAGAAGGACGCCGCCCAAGCGAGTTTGCATATGCTTTGTTCTGGCTCTGGTCTGGCTCATTTCAGATAGGACCTCTATAACTCACACGCTCCATGGCCTCGATTTTTTTGCGGTTACTTTCCCGGTCTTAAAGCTGCCTTGCCCACTGACCAGCTCGTCTAATGAGGCGACTGTTTGTCTGTCTGTCTGTCTATCTGTTTTGTGTGCCGGGGGCTGAAATGCCTAAGAAATGGGATCTCAAGTGTCGCCATTTGCTTGTTTTTCGCCACTTTTACAACATAATTCGGGGAGTTGCGAGGCCCGGGATCATGGTTTATGCTTTCACATTGAAGTTATGTACTTGCGCCACTACAACATGCTGTTAAGCATTTTATTGCAGCCGACTTCTGGGCGCATATTAAATTTTTATATTGCCTGCGGCGCAGTAGACAACCGAAAAAAAACCCAGAAGCCCAGAAGGAAAAAACCAGGGAAACAAAATGGCAGTGGCAGCAGCAGCGGCCGAAAAAATACATGGAAATTGAATTCCATTTTCATTGCCACTGACACTGCTTTCGGCCACTGTGTTTCTATTGCTTTCTGCGTTTTTCTTGTAATTTTTGTATTGCCCCAGTCCCTTGTCCTTTGCCTTGCTTACAAATTAAATGTACCAAATTTCGTAATTGAGCGCTTTATGTATTTTTAATTTATTTTCCTTTCGACGCTCCCTGAGCTGTCAGTTGCGCTTTTGATTAATTTTGCAAACAAACATATTCAATGGCGAGACTCTGCCGGGGCCCTCTGTACTTTTTTGTCCATTAGCCGGGGTCATTTAAATATTTTTAATACGCTGTGGAAGTGACTGCAGCCCCTGTCACTGGCTATTAATAACCAATATTCGTTGAGCTGAATAAACAAACGGTTGCCCGCCAGCTAATGATACCGCAGGCAGTCGAACGAAATTAAAATAATATCTGTCGAAATGTGATGAATGTGATAAGAAATTTATGGGCACTTAATAGGGTGGTTTATTCAAGATTAAAAATTAAAATAATAATAATAATAAAATAATAATATGTATATCACCCTATTTCATATTAATAAACATCTAATATGATTAATGTAAAATTTACGACTAAACCATATCAATTTGATATTTTATCATATCAGTTATTTTATTTTAAAGTTAAATGTAATATTTTTTTAACAAATATTGAGAAATAAGATAAACATAATTTTCATTTATATTAAAATGATATAAATAACTTGATCTTAAAAAATATAAAATTTACCTGCACATATCAATCTGACCTTTGTCGATTTTTTTTGTAGGTAAAAATAAAATAGTTAAGGAAATTTTTCTTTTAAAAAAATAATACTTCAGCATAAACCTTCAGATAGAAGGTACAATCCTAAAACTAAAAAGTATGTAAAAAAAGTCCATTAAAATTTGGCATTTCCCTCACTACAAGCTAACCTTAATCGATAAGTAAACACCTCATTGGCATTATTAATGCTTCATTTATCTTTTCCTCATTTTCCTTGTGTTGTGATCAAATGAAAAGTTCAAATTAATCAGAATTGAGTGACGGATGTCTAGTAGACGAAAATAAACTCAGCAAAAGTTGAATGAACTTTTAAATACCCTAAGATATACATATAAGCAATACCAGGAACAAGTTTACACATTATTAATGATATAGTGAGCTGTTCTTTTTTCTAGATAAATGTTATAAAACAATGGTACATAAGAAATTAATACTTGTATAAAAACCTTCCCCATTTATAAAACGCGTGATTAACGAAGCTTAATTCGCATTAATCGTCAGGTGGCTAATTAATTGAAATCTATGAATATTGGATGCGAGCTGTCAGCTAAGTGGAAAAGCTGGCCGAGATTCCCCCAATAAATTTTCACGTAAATTGGAAGCTTGTTTATTCCCGCAATCTGACGGAATCCAAACTTCCCCCGTCGTCTCTGCAGAAATTAACGCCCGTATATCATTCAATATTTGATTACTCTCTGGGGCGAATTGGTTTTGTTTTTTTGCCAGGTTTTTCGGCTTCCGGCAGAGACCCTAATACCCGAGATCTCTTGGCCAAGTTCAAGCACTTGCAATTAAATCCAATAAAAATAACCAACACATTGTTCTCGTCCGTTAAGTGCGATCTGATTTCGGGGCGATTCTCGGTTGAATTATAAACAACCCGCTTGTTGTATATATAGGCGATATGTGTGTGGAGTGGGTGAAAAGGGGGGAATGGGTAATGTTATAAGCCGATTTCACGGCCATAAATATCAATTCGAGCAGAGCGGCCAGAAAAAAATATTTGTAAAAAAGCAAAGAGATGAAAATCAAAAGGAACGGTATTTGATTTATGCGGCGAGGGCGTGGCAGCACGGGATCTAAATAAAATATTTGCCCGCGACTAAACCACCACAAATCTTGTCCCGCTTCAAATTTATTAAAAAACAAGCGCTGTGATTTATTTGAGTGACGCGACTCTCAGATACTTTCTAGGTAATCCATGTTGGCTTTTAATTTTACAATTACCTATACCTATGCTTTCTAAAATAAACACAGTCACTGTAAAATGTATATATGCCTACTAAAAAAATATTTAAAAAAAATGATAATTTATTTATTAAGATATTTATTAAAATAAAACCATAATTAAATTTCAAATTGTTCTTTCATGAGATTATAAAATTTTAAAGAACCTTCATGACCAGTATAAAAAATAATACATTTTTAAAATAAATAAAAATCCAATTAAATCAAATTTTTTAATGTATTTTATATATATTTTTTTAAATTATTGCTTATATTAAAATTACCCAAGGTTTAAAAGGTTTTGTTTCAAAATATATTAAAATAAAACTGCTGTATATAAAAAAATTACAATTTTACTTTATTTTTCAAAAAATTAAATATTTTTTTCCTTTCATAAATTTAAATTTTAAAGTACCTATTATTATAATTTAATACAAATTAAAAAGTTAATTAATTTACATTATTTAATGTATTTTATATTTATTGTTTATTAACGTGTAATTTTTAAGTCTAAAATTATAGTCAATTAAAACAGCTCTACAAAAAATATATTATTCTACCAAAAATATGATTTTACCTTTTTTAACCATGAATTATTATATTTATATTTTTCCATATATATTTCTTATTTATTATGTATTTTTTTACTTCGTGGTTCAATTGATGGCTCACATTATCGATGGACTCGCACAATCGACGAGTTCGCCGTATTTAAATCCGCTTAAGTACGGCCGATCCGAAACAGCTCCTCGAACTTAATCTCCTTCCCGGGTTTTTTTTCTTTATTCTCCCCACTTCCTTTCGTGGGCTGCTGTGCAAATTTTGATTTATGCGAGCTGCCTGAGAATGTCAATAATTGGCTTAGGACGCTGGGACGGCCATCTGCTATCGGCCATCAAAAGTCGGGGGGCGGTTAAATTTCACGGGCAGCTGTCTTTCAAGTTTCACTTCAGCGTTTCGAGGGAACGGCGCCAGTTAAAAGAAAGAAAAAAAAAATGAAAAGAGTTCATTCAATTGTGCCGGATCTTTTCGCCTGCTCAGCACTTTTCGCACTCTCTACTCGCGGTGAAAACTTTTAATGAGCAAAGCGAAAACAGCGAGCTGCCGGGGAAAAAACAACATTGCGGGCTGCATAAATGGAATCAAATAAATGAAATTTTACAAATTATTTTACACAAAATATGCACAAGTTGTGAAATGTTTTTGCATGAATCGAGGGGGGCTAAATTATCATTCCGCAAGACGCCAGATATACAAGAAGAAGATATACAGTAATTTATGTTAAACTGATAAATCCAGCAGTTTATCGTTTAACAAAGAAACACCTGTAAATCGGAATCTCAACTAAAAACATGAACAGAAAAAAAAGTAAAACTTATCACATTTTTGATAACAGATTTTAAACAGCAATAACATATCTTTCAGCAAATAATAAACATTTTATTATAAAATAATGTATATGATTACTCGTTTATTCATACCTACCGAAACGTAGAAGAAATTTTTTATATCGAACTACTCATTAAAAAGTTATAGGCAAATAATGATTATCCGGTAGATGGCGCTACTTTCAAACTACTGCTTGGCTTTCCCTGCTTACCACTGCTTGCTTTAGCTCGGTAAGAGCTATTTATCACCGTTCTCTCTCTTGTTTTCTAATAAAACCCTATCTTATATCTTTTCCCTCTCGAAAAATAAATAAATAAAGTGTTGGCAAAAAAAAGGGGGGCCCCAAATTAAATGTTTATCATTTAATTAAACAGATTTCCCCATTAAACTTTTTGCCCTCGAAGGCAGCAAAAAATAAAATTCAAATACTGTCAAAAAAATGTTTGCTCGTGGGCACAAAAATCTGAGCCAAGTTAAGACAATTTGAATATAAATGGCTATTTTAGCCGGGCGGCTGTCCTTGTTGTTCGGCATGCCAAGTGCCGCCTGGGGCATTTGTTAATTTCCGTTTCCGTAGGAGAACCGCCCACATTCACATTTGCCAGCCATTGCGGCGGCCCATTGTTTCGACCCTTCCGCCACCGATTTCCGACCCGCTTCTAATGCCGTTTTATTGTCAAAAGATAAGGGCGAGCACAAAAGCGGAAAACTGCTTAAAAAAATCTATTAAGCCGCAGCGAAAATTATGCAGCCAACAAACAATGGCAAACACCTGTTCGCATGTGTGTAGTGGGCGAGAGGCGTTGATAAGTGCCGCCCACACCGCACCACCCAACCACCCCAGCACCTCCACATCACCTAAAAAAATCTAGCAAATTCACTTTAAAGTGCTTAAATAAGCCATTATATCTAAACTCATTTTTCTAATGGAATATTAGAGAATTTATGAAAGGAAAACCTTTTTGTTAATCTTTCAACGCATAATAATATTTATTCGGTTCCAAAATAGATATGATATATGATGAGATATTTTAAATACATTTATAAGAAGGTTCTACAGATTTTAAGATTTTTTTTTAATTTAAATCTTACTAGAAAACGGGGTTATATACCTTTAAATTAATTAATTGTCTTCTATAAATGATCTAAAAATCTAAAGTTATGGTAAAATTTTTTTCTCAGTGCCCCGAAAAATATGAAAATCCAGATGCGATCGACTGAACTTGTTTATGTGCTGTACTGATTGCTTTATTGTGGCTAAATGGAACACTCTACATATTGCTGTGGCTAAAATTATGATTTCGTTGGGTGATATCCTCAAGTGGTTGCTCGTGGTTCGCTTTGCTAGATATTCAAATGGGTTGTTTATTGGTGTTCATGGGTTGTTCCGGTCGTTGGTTTTACGATTCAGTTTTTAGGGATTCTAAATGGATGTAAAGAGGATTAGATAGCTTAAAGATCGTTACGGTGACTTAGGGCTCTACTCACAGGAGCTGCTGTGGTTGTTGTTGTTGCTGCGGTGGTTGTTGTTGTTGCTGCGGTGGTTGTTGTTGTTGCTGCTGTGGTTGTAGTTGCTGCTTTGGTTGTTGCTGCTGTGGTTGTTGTAGTTGCTGCTTTGGTTGTTGTTGCTGCAGTGGTAGTCGTAGTTGCTGCCTTAGTTGTTGTGGCTGCTGTGGTTGTTGCTGCCTTTGTGGTTGCTGCTGTCGTAGTGGTTGTTGCTGCTTTGGTTGTTGCCGCCGTGGTTGTGGCCGCCTTAGTAGTTGCCGCCGTGGTTGTTGCTGCCTTAGTGGTTGCTGCTGTAGTAGTAGTGGTTGCCGCAGTGGTTGTTGTTGCTGCAGTGGTTGTCGTTGTTGTTGCAGGGGTTGTTGTTGTTGCTGCAGTGGTTGTTGCCGCCTTAGTGGTTGCCACCGTGGTTGTTGGATACTTGGTGGGATATCCCGGATACCTGCTGGCCTTTGTGGTGGAACTGGTGGCTGTGGTGGCCGAGGTTGTGGTCGATCCGCTAGATGGCGCCTTGGTGGTGCCCGCATAGCTGTAGACAGCCGCATAAGCGGGATAGGATGAGAACGGGGCGTAGGACTTAACAGGCGGAGAAGGATACTTGGCAGCAGGGGGCGGGGCGTAGGCAGAGGGATACGAAACGGAGTAGGAAGGAGCGACCACAGGTTGCGGACCCGGAGCCTCGGCCGTTGCCTTGGCGCCATAAGGACCACTGGCAGCGGCATAGGCATACGAATTCTGGCTCGACGATGAGGAGTACTGAACGGGGGCATAACTCTGGACCGGCGCGCTCTTGGGATAATAGCCATGGGCAGGAGCCGAGGGTTCATACGATGGGCCGGAATACGAGGGACAGTACTTGGGATCAGTTTGAATAAGTTCTGCAAAATGTAGAAAGAAAGTAAGAATATCATTATAAATGAAATTAAGTTAGTGTATTATTTAAAAAAAAATTATTGTATTTTTTGTAATCCTTTAGTGCTTTTTTTTAATCGTTAAACATTCAACACAAAAATTACAATCGTTAGTAAGAAAACTTTTTTGTTTCTTTTTCACTTAGAAAAATCTTTAAACAGTAGAAAAAAATCCGAAAAAAATAAAAAAAAAATCCCTAAAGCCTGAAAGAAAGTAAAACTGAGCAGACTTACCCTTCTTGCCGGCGAACAGCAGCTTCAGGTTATGGGAGTCCAGGCGACACTTGCTCGAAAACGGATGGTAGTTGTAGCCATCGGAGGCGCACACACGATAGCCACCTGGCGGGCACACGGCATCGTAGTTCGCATCCGCAAAGATATAGTCCAGCTCGGAGCCAGTATAGTCGCCATACCAGTCGTAGTCTCCCTTGGCCCCGGCAAAAGCCACAAGGACGAGGGTCAGGAGTAGACCAAAGTGGGATTGCGAGTGAGGCTTCGAGTTGGGGAACATGTTGCCGATGTGGAACTGATGTCGCTGACCACGGAGATCCCCGCTTTTATGGGTCAGCGACTCGACTGCTAAATGGGGAGTCTAGAACGTGCAGGTGATTGCGCTCTTTACATCACTCTCTAGTCTTTCTTTTCATTTTCATTTTTTTTGTTTCTTGTTTAAAAAGCCCCGTCTCTCCGGGTTTTATCGCCCCGGAACGTGCGACCAAAGAGCGCTGGGCATTATAGCATAGCAAAATGACATTACCTAACAAAAAAATCATTGTCTTCGTCGCTGGCCAAGCAACTCCAACTAACTGGGTTTAAACTCTCTCAGCTGGCGCCAGATTGTTCTTAACTCGGTTAACTGGATTAAAGTCGATAGAGCTCGCCATCAAGTCGAGAAAGCGATAATTGTGGCGACACTTTCCCAGCGATTCTTGATTAATTTAGGTGTATACTATTAATCAATAATCAAATAGGCAAAGCTATTTCGCCTTTTAAAAATTGTACATTTTTAGTAAATTAAATTAAATAAATTTACAGTTAAAAAAAATACAAAATATTAATAACAGAATTTCATTTGATTTTTTTGTAATTTTTCTAGTTGCTATTGCAATTTTTAAATATTTAAAATTTTTTAAAAATTAAATAAATTAAATTTACAGTTAAAAAAGATAAAAAATATTAATAAAAAAATTGTTTTTCGATGTTTCTTATCTTTACGAGTTTTTTGCAAGAAAAAAATATTATGATTAACTTTTAATATAATCCTTCAAACTTTTAAACATTCTTTTTTAACATTCTAAATTTTGTAAAAATTTAATAACCTAAATTTACAGTTAAAAAAGATATAAAATATTAATGAAAGAATTTTATTTTGTTTTATTTTTATTTTTACAAAAAAAAATATTATGATTATCTAATTTAATCCTTCAAAACTTTAACCAATTCATATTTTTACCAATTTTTTCACAATAAACATAAACTAACGTAAACCTCAGCAGAAATTAATTAATAACCAATATATTAATAAATGAAAATATAAAGTCAGCTAAGACAATTACTGTTAAGCCACTTAAACTCGGAGCCAAGTAACCCAGATATAATAAAGTAACAAAGAAACAATTAAAAAGTGCAAGTCCCTGTGTAAACTTTTCCCATTTTCCGACTTTTCCTGGCCATTCATAGAATTAGAGTGTAAAAAGATAAGAGGCGCTTGCACTGACATACGAACATGCACACATCTGTCTGCGGACATGTGCAGAAAATTATGTTGCACAGGCAGTTTCCCTTAAATTTTCCCCTAAGAGGCTGCGTTTTTCCGAGCTAAACACTGTGGATTGTGCTTAAAAGCCAGGAATTTTCACACCCCAAAGAGTGCTGCTAATTGCGAAATACATTTTATATGAAATTCTCGTACATTTTGTAGGGAATTTTTTATCAATTCTAAGTCGAAGCCAATTTTCTCGGAAGAACGTCGGAGAACCGCATAAAATATTTATACTCGTTCGCTATGCAGGACATCAGAAATTCTGGAATAAATTTTATGGAAATTTGAGGAGAAAGTTCGCTTGCATGGAGTATTGAAGTGAAGTGAAGCAAAATAATCACTAAAGCTGAATCTTAAAGGCAGCGCCGGGATAATAAAAAAAGTTGTCTTGCAATCGCATCTAATGCTCGTAACTACAGTTTCAAAGTGAAACAAACACCACAGTTTCTTGGCATTCGAGGGGTCTTAACCCTTTATTTTCCCGAGTGACAAATCTGTGGCGTTGTTAAAAAATTAATCTATTATTTTTTAACAAAGGGGAATAATTGTTTTAATAATTTATTAAGTTTGTTGTTAATTAAAGTTTGTTTTTTATCATAAACCAAATATATTTATTTATGTATATTTCAAGTACATTTGTGGTTTTAATACAATACAGAAAAAACAGGAAAATAAATATAGCCACAATATTTGTTTGTTGATATAAAGCAAACGTGCCAGTTGGGTTAAATAAATTAATTCGAAATCTTTAGCAATCTGTGGGTCCCAGCTGTTTGGACCCCGCCCACCGGGAAAACTGTTATACACGCCTACAACAAGCAATTTAAGCGTGCAAGCAGTGTGCCAACAACTTGTTGCTGGCAAGCAGTGCTCAAGAAACAATGTTTGTACACTGAAAAAAACATATATGCGAATCTAATCTATAATGATATTAATAAATAATAATTAGGTAAACAGCAAATATTTGTTAGAAAACGCATTTGCATTTACTAATGAATGATTTTAAGAATAATTTACGACTTTATTTCAATATTTCCAACAAATCATTCTTAATACTGTTCAAAATTTGTAGTTTCATCCGAATTTTTTTTCAATTTTGATAATTTAATAATAATAATGTTAGTATTGACTTCTAGCAATTAAAAAAACTTTTTGGGAATTTCTTAAACCTCAGACTAAGACTAAAACTTTAATACACTTTGTTATATTTATATAACTTTTTTTTATCTTCAAATCATTCTTAAAAAAAACTTTATGAGAATTTGTTATAACTTCTAATAAGATTATAATACATTTGTGTTTTAGTTTCATCCTTATTTTTTTAGTTTTAATAATTTAAGTAATATGTACTTTTATAATAAATTTGTTATTTTAGCAAGCATTACACATGTCTGTGATTTTGGTTACAGTTATAACAGGCCTTATTGAAATTGCGCAATATAAATACACATGTCTGTGATTTTGTTGTTGCTTACTTTTAAGTTCCGTTAGAATGTTGTCTCTCTTATACATGTTATCCGATCCGTTAGATGAGAGATAACAGGAGAACGTGGTTGTTGGAAAGCTGCGATCACGCAGCGGAGTCAATCTTAAGCGAAGTGCGAAGCCAGGAACATCAAAGTCCACATTATTCACTTTTATCGATCAAAAAAACTTTGTGGAAATTCGTTGGAACTCCTAACAATAATATAATGCATTATTATACAATAGTGTTTTCTTTGTGATTTTTTTTCCATTGAATACACTTTAGTTATAATTAAATATGTATATAAAAAAGAATTTTGTTTTTGCGTCCTAAAAGTGATTTTTTCCAGTGTGCCGGGGTTGAAAGGACGGGAAAATGGGGAAAAAGTGGGGGCTCGGCGAGCAGCCTCGGCAGGCGATTTTCGCCGGATGCCGTACCATTTTCCAACGGAACGCAGAGCAGAACGGTGCGAGAATCGGAGTGTAGCGTCGTCATCTCTTGGCCGCCGATAACAGAACGCGTACTTTTTGCCCGCCACTCGTATGCCTTTTGTGCTTTGTTGTTGGACGTGACGAGCGGTGAACTGAAAACGGAATCAATTGTTTAAATTTTCAATGAATGGCAGTGTGGCAAACGATTCAATGAACTAAATTGTAAGTGTAAGTGATCTCTTGGCACCTGCTCACGGCCAAATCTCGATTCTCGACACAAACTATGTGAATATCAGGTGAAAATATTTCAGAAAATATTACGGGAAATATTTCAGAAAATATTTCGCATAATTAGTGCGCCGCACGAGACTTCATTTTCGCTAGTTTAATTAAGTAAACAAACGAATTAAATATTTGCGTGCAGAGTACAAAAATAAATAATTCGATTTCTGGCCGCACACTCTAATTGTTACTATGTTTATACTACGGAATTCACGATTTCTTAAAAAGGCGCTGTTTATACGACACAGATAAAAATTTATGATTTTATTCACTTTCAGCTAGTAGAGTTGCCGGACCGATAAAAAATTTATGTGGTTCGCGTCATAACGAATTAATTTTTAACAAAAAGTTGGAAAATGTGCAAATATACTAGTGGTATTATTTAAATATAACATACAAAATATATGATTTTATTTTTTAATGCCGCTGAGTGAATAATCAACCTGTTGAGGGCAAAACGAAATTGGTAATTTCTATTGATCTGGCAACGTCTGCTGAAAGCGTGAAATTATTACGTGAATTCGGCATCGTATAAACACAGTTTCTGTGTTGGATTTATGCGAAAATGCGGCAGTGATTGGCGGGAAATGAGTGCAATAATTGCGCAAGGTTAGCAACTTTTATGCCCAGCAGATCCTTGTGGGGATTGGGGATTCGAGGATGCGAGGATTCCAGGATTCCGGGATTCCAGGGGATTCGTGGCCAGTCCAGCGTGCGTAATTGCATTTGGTGACCCAGGCGCGGTGGCTGAAGTAATTTGTTATTATAATTGATCCGACAAGAATGACCGAATAATATGGCATTATTTCGCATGTCCGCCTCTGGTTCCGTGTGTGTGTGTGTGGGTGTCGTGGCATTTCCGTTTCCGGCCTGCAAATGGCGCTGGCATCATTAACCGCATTGACGGCTTTTCTCCTCCGCCTCTATTAATTTCATTTTTTTTTCCTCTCTCCCTCTCTCTTTTTTTGGGCCGCTAGACAAAACAATTCATCATCAATATTCAGCATGTGTACATATAATTATTCCGCTGCCAGCTTTTTGCACCCCACGCACCCCTATTGATTGGCCATTTGTATCTTATGCAGCGGGAGGTCCTGCTTACCAAAAAAAAACAGATGAAATCCTTGTTCTTTTCCCTCCCATTGTTGACAATAAATTTCAATTTCTTGCATAATTTATGCAAGCAAACGTTTTCCAATTATTTGTGTTTTATGGTCGCTTCAAGATGGGAACCCCAACCCCCTTTTCAAAGGCTTCTCCTCTTTCCTGAGTATCAAGTATCAACAAAACTATGCAAAACAAAACAATTTGCCAAAAATGTTGCAGATGCTGGCGTATTTCGTGTAGGGTTTCCTTGGTTTTTGGGGGAAAACTTTGCCATACACTGCGCTCCAGATTTATTTGATTAAACTGTAGGAGTCGTAATATCCTTAGAACAGAGAAAATTCGTGGTTTGAAACCAGAATTTGTTTCTATTTTTTTTTTATAAATTTAGTTACTTTCTTCCGTGAGGATTTTGTAGTATAAAAATAGTATGGGATTCTGAAAACAAAATTAAGAAAAAAAAGGAAACCCGATTTTATTTTATATTTTTCTTTTTAATTTATTTTCTTTATAAATTAAGTTATATTATTTCGTGAAGATTTTATTTTTTATTTAAAAATAGTATGGAATTCTGAAAATAAAATTTTATATGTTAAACTAAAAAAAAAATTCAAGGCAAGAAACTAAAATTTTAACATCAATAACAAAGTTAAAAAACTATCAAAGGAAACTTTAAAGTTCCTACTAAATAATATTAATATTTACAAACACCTGTTAGTTGAAACTTATACTTAAATTCCTTAAAGAGATTTCGCGTATGGGTATCGAACCCCACACCACTGTGTAGTGATGACAGGCACTGGTTTTATTATCGCCCGCGACAGAATGGCATGACAAACGGAATCTGCTGAATAGAGGACTACAGATCTAGGCCATCTCAATTATACTTTGTCTCAAAGGCGATGATATGGCGGGAATATTGCAGTGGATTTAATTCAAAGCAAGGGGCGCAGGCCACTGAGACTGTAAATGCAATTAATGCTCATTAGTGCTCCAGGACCGGCATTTGAATTGATGGCCAACAAAGGTCCTCCTCCGCGTCCCTTAACCACCCATCTTCCCACGTCCATTGTCCATCGTCCATCGTCCTGTCTTTCTTACCTGAGGACTAATTGCCTGGCCGAGACACTTGCAAAAATAAATAACATGCAAGAATGTTTAGCCAGGCGCCGTTTCCATCATGGAAACTGTCAGTGTGCCAGTGTCCCAGTAATAAATTAATGCCGCAAATTAAAGTTTAGTCCCGGGAAAATCCTCTTACCATGCCATCTCGTGTTTTGTGCCGGCTTCTGTGGAAACTCAATCAAGCGAAATGAGTTTTGATTAAAAATATAACCAAGTTAGGCAAGAAGTTTGCAGCTCATCCCGTCTCCAGCTACACATGTGCCCTTCTCCTTTCGATCGATGTGCATTTCATTTGAGTTTTCGCCCCGTGGCATTTGCTTTGTCTCTCCCTCGGTGACGAAATGCAATTAAGTTCGCCCAACCACGGCTGCAAAAACAGTGCCACATTTAAGCATCGCCATTAATTAGACAATAAACTGATTTACAACATGATGGAATAGGTGCGCACTGCGCACACAGGTGGATTGGTTGCTTGGTTGCTTGGCTGACTGGTGCTCCAATATATATATGTGTGGATCCCATCGACGGGGACCCTTTGCGCCCTATATGTATTTTCCATTTCCTTTGGCACCATTTCCCCACAGAATACGAACTCAGCACGGCCAACTCTTTGATGCCTAACCAAATTAGAAATGCACACACGAATGGACAGCCACAAGCGACTCGAATTCCCTTCGTTATCGCGAAGGACCGTCAGAAATAAATCTGTAAAATAAATATAAATCAAATTGAAATGATATTTAATTTTTCACATATTTTTTTGCAATTTAAAAATTTTGGAAACTTAACTTTTAGCCTTTAAATTGTATAAAAATAAATATAAATAATTTTAAAAAAATATTTAATTTGTCGCATATTTTTTTTAATTGTATAAAGCATTTATTACATTTGTAAAATATTATATTATTATTTTAAAACTGTTTGAAGACAGAAGCTCAAAGTGTTAATATTTTTTTAACCGGAAAAATAATTAATTTCTAATAAATACTTATATCTTTAATATTTTAATCCCCTGCTAATTTCTTTCAGCGCATTAACCCATGACAAGAGCTAGTCACATTGAAACAGCCACGATGGGAGCAGCCGCTTCGGATTCACGGCCGGAAAATGTGGAAGTGGCATCGCAGAGCCAAATGCAGGATAATCTGCGCATATTTTTAAAGCATTTGTATGCCGAGTGCGTGTACCGATACCAGAATGTCACATACGATACGGAGGACCCATCCGTTTCGCTTGGGGCAGCAACAGGTGAGTGGCGGCCACCAGGCGTATACGTGATTTGCCGCATGCCGATGTGCACACAGCAAGTAACAAAAACAAAAGGGATGGCGCATAAAAGAAAATAAAATTAAATTAGGGCTCATCTGATTCCATTTAATGCATTATAAAAGAAAATCAATAATATATGATTTAAATTTTGATTCCTTTAAAAAACTTAAGAATATTAATATATTTTTTTCAATTATATACAATGCTTTGTTATTATATTCTGATTTTTTGTAAAATTTGTTTTTGCTCTAATTTTTGCAAAAATGCTCCGATATTAAAGCGGCGAACTGTTTTGAGCAGATAACAACCTGATAATTGATATTAGTGCACTCTCCGGCTGATTTGGGAAAATTAAAATTTTTTTTTAATTTTCGATTTTTTTGTAAGGGGTAGCATCACAATTTTTTGCGAAAAATGTCAAAAAAATAAAAATTTTTAATGGAAATGCCAAGTTGTAGATAATTTAACTACGAGTTCGGGAAGGTATGACACTTCATATTTGGACAATTATTTCCATTTTAATGCCAAAAATACTGATTTTTTTTATTGGCGCAAGATGATGATTTCGATTTTTAAAAAATACAAAATACATAAAATTGCCATATTTGCCATACTTAATTATTTGTACAACTTTAAAATATTTTACATAAATATAAATAAGTATCAGAGAGCCTAAATAAAAATCCCTAATATTTTATAAAGTAATCCCATTTGACTTGCATTTCTTACCGTGCACAGACTACGATTTCGATTTGCCCGAGAACTTCAGTCCGGTGCCGCGATATCTGGAGAACGCCGCGCTGAACGAGGGCGCCATTGACATGCGGAGCGTGGACGAGGCGCAGGCGGAGAAGGAGGAGCTGATGGCCACCGTCGTCAGTGCCACGATGGCCACAAATCAGCGAGGAGGGGAGGCCACGCCACGCCTATTCTGCCCCCTGAACTTTGACGGATATCTCTGCTGGCCAAGGACTCCGGCCGGCACCGTGCTGAGTCAATATTGTCCCGATTTCGTCGAAGGATTCAACAGCAAATTTCTGGCCCACAAGACGTGAGTTAAATGCCCAAAATGTTTGAATATTACGCCCGGCGGGAAAGGATAGATTTTCATTCACCGCATGGTTTCGTATGGCCAAATAAATTCCCCTAAGCATAAATAAGGAAATTCCTTGCCCTAATTTCGCATTTACTTTAATATTTTCCGTGTGCCATAAGATACAATGTTTTATTTATGAAAGCTAAATTCAAATGGGACATCCATTTCAGTTTACATTATGTGAATGTTGATTTCCAGTCTTATAATATTCTTTTTTAAAGTTCATAATAACATGCAATGTTTTATAATTATTCCAAAATAAAATTCGAAAATTGGAGTACAATATCGCATCAAAATCCTACGGCATTAATTCAACAATAAATTTCAACAATTATTCCAACATCACAAAATTAAAAAAAAATACTTCAAAAATACCTAAGAATTACTCCAACATATTTCCCTAAGTTCCCAAGTTAGCTTTTTATACTTCATACTTCTCGAATCGAGTTAATTATATGAATCTCACTTTACACACCAGCTGAGCTCAGCTGCTTCTTGGCCAAGTTGAGTGACTTTTGCTTTGTCAGGACGCTTTGTGTTTGAAAACCCCCATGCACTCGCCACTTAGTCAATCACAATTATCGTAAGCATTTCGCATTCATAGCTGCCTGGAAAACGGCTCCTGGTTCCGTCATCCGGTGAGCAATCAGACGTGGTCCAATTACACCAACTGCGTGGACTACGAGGACCTGGAGGTAAGTGCTCGCTCCGGCGACCGAGGGGACCGAGGGGAGCACGGACATTAATCAAGAAAGTTGCCACTGCAGTTTCGCCAGTTCATCAACGAGCTGTACGTGAAGGGCTACGCCCTCTCCCTGCTGGCCCTGCTCATATCGATTATAATCTTCTTGGGCTTCAAGTAAGTGTTTGTCGTCGTCGTCGTCGGCTCTATATGGGGCCATTCCATTCCATTCTGTTACTGATGGGCGGATATCCCCTTCGCAGATCCCTGCGCTGCACCCGCATTCGGATCCATGTGCACCTGTTCGCCTCGCTGGCCTGCACCTGTGTGGCCTGGATTCTATGGTACCGCCTGGTGGTGGAGCGAGGTGAAGCCATTGCCGAAAATCCGGTGAGATACAGAGAAAAAAACTAGAGATAAATCTCTTACAATAGCTGCACTTTACAAATATTTATGTTAATGCAATGATCTAATAACACTTTCAAAACAATACCATTTCCACATTTTCTACAATAATTAAGAATTACTCCAATAGAACCAGCTCCAGTAATTCAACAATACTTGAACAAAACTTCAACATTTCTAACAGTACTCCAAAGATATTTCATCTTTTTTTCACATAACTCTTATTATAAGCCAACAATTCTCCAACATTGTTAAAAACTTTCTCCAACAATGGTTAAACTGTAATACAACAATACAAAAAAGCACTCCAACAATACTCCAACAACTAATTTAATAGTCCTGAAACACAAATGCCTTAATAAAAACTGATTTTGTTTCGTGCCTTCAATTGCCTAACTAACTTATCGTGTACTTTCAGCTCTGGTGCATTGGCTTACATCTGGTGGTGCACTATTTCATGTTGGTCAACTATTTCTGGATGTTCTGCGAGGGCCTGCACTTGCACCTGGTGCTCGTTGTGGTAAGTCAGCCGAAAGTGCCTTCAAGTCATCCGTTCTGCTCCTACATTGCCATGCAAATCTCTGTAATTGCCGTGTAAGTCTGCATTCTTTATGAGTGGAAGAGTTCTGTGCATGGCAGGTGTGGTTTGCTGCAGCCGCTGACGTGGCACTGGTTTTCCCCCCTTCCAATTTGTCTGAGAGCAAGTCGCAACTTTGGCCAACTGCTTTCCGTCTCCGTCAGGCTGAGATGTCAAGAGTGTCCGGCGAGTTACTAACCCAATCCCCTTCTATCCCTCAGGTCTTTGTCAAGGACACGATTGTGATGCGCTGGTTCATCGTCATCAGCTGGTTCTCGCCGATTCCCGTTGCCATCGTCTACGGATTGGCCAGGCACTTCAGCAGTCCGGACAATAAACAGTGAGTCGCTGTGAAGGTTTCCGCATAAGTATTACGCAATCCAATCAGTAGCGATACTTCTGAATCTTACACAAGTTGACATCGCAACGGAAAAAATGCCTTCCTTACTTTCACCAATAATAGTTGAATATTTTTGAAGGACTTTTAATTATTGGCAATAATTGCTGTTAGCTTTACACCTATTTTAGCCCCTACTCTAAAACACCAATACTCCAATATTACTTCAACATTACTTACTACTCCAATATTACTCCAACGTTACACCAATACGACTCCAATGCTACTTAAACATTATTTCAGCTCCAATACTCCAATATTGCTTCAACATTACACCACTACTCCAATGCTACTAAAACATTATTTCAACTCTAAAACTCGAATACTCCAATATTACTATAACATTACACCAACACTACTCCACAATTATACCAACATTACACCAACTCTACTCCAGTACTATTCCAACGTTATTTTAAAATGTATTTATTATTAATTATTGGTTATTTTAATTTTACTCCAAAAATTATTCCAACCTAGTTTAAAAATACTCACACAGTGTTTAAATAATTAAAACATAAATTATAAATAAAGTAATATTACTTTATCAATTTAATTTCTTTCAGCTGCTGGATAAATGACAGTCTATATCTGTGGATCTTCTCGGTGCCCATAACCCTCTCCCTGCTGGCTAGTTTCAGTAATATATGGAATTCTCTTGTATATTATTAGGCTATTAACCTTTCTATGTCTCTCTCCCCCTAGTTTTTCTGATCAACGTTCTACGGGTAATTGTGCGGAAACTGCATCCCCAGTCCGCCCAGCCCGCACCGCTGGCCATCCGGAAGGCGGTACGGGCCACCATCATCCTGGTGCCGCTCTTCGGACTACAGCACTTCCTGCTGCCCTACCGTCCGGATGCCGGGACGCAGCTGGACCACTTCTACCAAATGCTCTCCGTGGTCCTTGTCAGTCTGCAGGGCTTCGTGGTCTCCTTCCTGTTCTGCTTCGCCAACCACGATGTCACCTTCGCCATTCGCACCCTGCTCAACAAGTGGCTGCCCAGCTTGGTGACCCCGCCGCCGGCCGGGAGTAATACTGGGCAGATGGCCACCACCACGCCCAGCCGCGAGTTGGGCGTTTAAGGCGTACAGATCGAGGGTCGATCGAAATGTTGACCGCATTGCCGAACAAAGATTTTGATCAACTCCGACAAAAGAATTAGATTTCTGCATTACTCTTTGAGAAATAATGCAGAAGCATTAAAAATGTGTAGGATATTTTCATTGAATGTGCTTCTTTTAAGACCAATAAGATTTGTTTTTGTGAATTAAATCACAGATCATGAATACTTTCCTTATTTTTTAGAATACACCAAATTGTTCAAAAATTTAAAGATAATCAATTTTTAATTTTTTTTACACAAACCTTTAGCTAAAATATTTCCAACTTTAATGATTTTCTAAACATTTCGTATAAATTGCCTAAAATATTTTCTTCAAACCTTTTTTGAATTTTCCACAGTTTTGACTTGAAAATAATTCAAACTTTACCAAGTTGTTAAAAGCATTTTAATAGCGCATAACAAATTGAATTTAAAATATAAAAAATAAAAAATATAAAAATTATTAGGGCTTGAACTTGCCATATAAGTAAGTCATATAAAGTGTTATACATATTTAGTAAATCCTGCGTAGAGGATTTCCCTTCTAAGTATTTAGGTTTCATATAACTAACCCTGATGAAACTGAAAAACTATGTATGCCATATCCAGAGAAATTGCGGGAATCAAGTATCATGAATATAGTATAAAGTTTCCTTGAACGATTTTAATACAAAAAATACTAAGTGTAATATTTTATGATATATGTTCAAATACGAGTCCTGAGAGAATATAAGCACAGACACAAAATGCAACATAACATACGTACCCATGTACCTAATACATTTTTTTTGTCTATTACATTAAGATATATACGATATAATGGTATTTATATATAAATATGTGAAATGTTTTGATGCTGTACTTGTCAGATATATATATATATATATATGATATTTATTCCACTTAGCCCAGCGCACTTACGTAGTGAATAAAACATGTTAACTGCAACGAAAGTGTTTGATTGTCAAATATCCCAGGAATAAAAACAACATGGAGTTTTTTTTTTTGGTAAATTTTTCATTCAATTTTATTTTATTTTTTTGTCGATTTTCTTTTGTCATATTTTTATTTTATTTTGTATACCATTGCTTGCCGGCTTTTTGTTGTTTGGGTTTAGTTTTTGTAATCGAGTTTCGTTTGGATTTCGTTTTTGTTTTTTTTTTGGTTTATGAAAGAGCAAAAGAGTGTAGAACAAAACTAATACATACAATAAAATACAAATATAATAATAATTTACATACATTCATATAATTTATATGTACGAGTATAGTAAAATTTATGTTTTCATCTTATCGTTTTTGTTTTCCAATATAAGTTATATAATAATATGCATCTAAATTTGAGTCACCTCGGTATCATTTCCTTTATTGTGTGAGTTGGTGTGTGGTGTGATCTGTTTGTGTCCGTGTTAAGTTAGCTATATTTATGGTAAATACATACAAATATGCGCCTATCCATTTAGAATTATTAGAGACGCAGGAATCGAAAGAGATTTGAATCAGTTTTTTATTTAATTTTTTGAGTTATTTTTCATTTTTTTTATTTAAAATACTTTTCTGAAACTTTTAAAACTTTTTTTCTAAAGAATTCGCCCTGAATTTGAAGTTGATCGAAACCTCTTCAGATTCAAGCAGGTAATCATTTTTCCCTGAAGAATTCGCGCTGAATTCGAATCTGTGAAATAGAGCTATGTGAATTCTGATCAAAACCCCATCAGATCAATGCAGGAAAACATTTTTTCCTAAAAAATTCGCGCTGAATTTGAATCTGTGAAGTGCTGTTCTGTGAACTCTGATTCAAACCTCTTCAGATTCATGCAGGCCTCCAATGTACATTACTTATATGTAGGCAATACATTAAGTTAGAGCTTTTCTTTTAGCTGCTGGGCGGCGTTTGGGTGGTGGATTGTGTGACTTGGAGAGTGTACAAATAAATTGAAATAGTTCTACTCAGGGGCTACGAATACAATATCGAAATGTGAGTAAGTAAGCATATATAAAGTAAGGTAAGTACATGGGTATGCGGTATATGGTTAACTAATTGGATAAGTACGATCGCTGGGTAATGCATAAGTAGGTGCTGCCCTTGGATTTGCACGAAAAGTATATAAATATTTGTTCGATACGCTATAGACAATAATAATTAGCATACACAATCAAATGGATAATAATTAATTAAGTTTGAAGTTGAGTTTTGATTTGTGATCTTTGTTCTTACACACACACACATATATATATATATAGTTGGTTTACATATATATGTATATATATATGTATAACGGTTATCGATTTTCTTATGCAAAAAATTGATTTAAATGTTCTTGCAATTTGTAATTTAATTTTTGTTTACTTAGTTACTTAGTTTTGTTTGGGCGCGTTCCGTCTGACAAAGCGGCTACGTATATTTTGTTTGTCTTTTCCTTATTGTTTTTTGTTTTTTGTATTATTTTTTTTTAAACTAATCTCTTGAATTTTGCAAATCATTCAACATTTTTCATCGTCTGTCTAAAGTTATTTATTTAAATCTAAAGCAGTTTTTTTATTTTTGAACTGCTTGTAAAAAGTCCCCGTCGACTGCTTACCGTGTCTTGTGCCTCAGGCGACCATTTAATTTCTAGAATTTCTGGTTTTTTTTAACGCTTTTTGGCTTGGTTTTTTCGCTTATTTCTGTATTTTGCATAATCTGTCGCACGTTTTCTCGATGCTTACACACTAAATTGAAGTTTTCATATTCGCTAATATGCATGCAATCTCGTCTTAGCTTACATTTTTGGTATCGATGAAATCGCCTTACGTGTCTAGATTTTAGTGTATATCAATAAAAATGTTGGAAGTTGATTTTCGGTTGTAGCTTTGGGAGGTGGTAGTTGCCAAACGCTCCACTTTCGCTTTTCCGTTTTTCGAGTATTATGCGATTTTTTACGGTCTCTATCTGCAAATTCTTCGGTTTTGGTGTTGCTCTGTTACGATTCTTCGATTCCTGTTATCGGGGCTATAATTTCATATTTTCGCTATCCTGGCCATATAAATAGACATGTACATCTATATATATATATAAATATGTATTTGTTGTATTTAATTTTTAAATGCATTTCATGCTTAGTTGATGATTTTCATTGTTGGGTTCAGTTTTAGTTTTGCATTCTGCTGTTGTTTTTTATTTTTGTTTTGTTTTGTTTTTTGACTAAAATTAATATCGAAGAACCTTTGCCATCTGTTCGGTGTGTGGATTTCCATATTTATGCGTGTGTGTGTTTTTATTATCGGGTTTTTATTTAGCTGACTTTAAACTAATATGCTTCGGTTAATACGGGTGATTTATTCATTTTTGTTTTTCGGGTAAATTGTAAGTGGCGGCGTAAGTGCCATGAATGTATGTGACCGAGTCGCTGAGTTGCGATTTGTACAACTGCGTTCCGTTCGCCTCCCTCCATCCGATATATATATATATATTTAGAAATATATATATAGTAAGTCTGCATGGGCCAAAACAGCCAACTCGCGCCACATCTCCATATTGCTTTTGTGAATGACACACGCGCCTGCGCAGCAGCGTTGCGGCGGTTATTTTGCGGATATTACTTGATTACTTGATTATTCCATATGCCATATTGAGTATTGAGTAGGTTAACTAGTCGCCGGGAAGTGGAAAACGAATCAGCATTCGTTCGAAGATCGTATTCGCTTTGAGTCCCAACGGTGAACTGTTGCCGCTGACAAGCAGTTAAGCAGTTAACTGCTTGCGGGCAGTTCTCTTTCGAGGACTTCCGGTCTTCTGCTGATCTATTCGTTTTTAGGTAATTTTAGGTATTTTTTTAATGTATTTCACATTTTACTTTGCTCATATTCCTTTGAATTTCATGATTCCATAGTGGTTTCTCTTATCCTTGTGTATTTTGTATATATCGTTATACATACTTAATACCACTATATATATATATATATATATGTATATATATATATGTATACTTTAATAAATTTTACTATAAATCTTTGTTTAAAAAATTTTACATCATTTATATTATATATTTAAAAATTTGGTGTTTTCAATTTGCATTCGCAACTTCCTCTTAACTTCAGTTTTTGCTTTTGTTTGGTTTTGCATGGTTTTTCCTAGTTTAAAGTTTGTTTTCTTTTCTTCTTGTATCCATTATTTTTAGTGTTTTATCGCCTCATGGCCGATTGCCATGTAGATGTGGCCTGACCCTTAAGCCCTAAATACACCAAAAAAAAAAAAACAGTTTGCTTTCTAAAAAATGTTTATATCTCCTCACGTTTGCTCGTCATCCGTTAAACTACAGACATTGATTGTTGGTGGACTCTACTAAATGATCTCGGATTTGGAAACTAGAATATCAGTTAGAAAAATCGAATTTATATAGATGCGCGTACATATAGTTCGTGTTTGGTTAGATATTTATTTATATAGGCGTAAAACTTAGTTAAAACTTAGTTATACTTTATAGAGCGTTGAAACTTAGTTTGTATTTTAAATATCTTTGTATAAATGCGAGTGCTGTTGTTGTGTGTTTCGTGTGGTATATGGTCTGTGGTCTGTGATGTGTGGAGCGATTTGCACGGCTGAAGTTCCGATTTTTTGCTGGCCATATTTCGATTTATCCGATCCAATTGTTCAATGATCACTTCAACTGTGAAAGCGTTTTGCCTGTAATATTGCCAATTTTCAGGTGGGTACAGATTAGAGCTGGCAAGTCATCGATAGTAAATTGATAGTGTCATCGAAAATATCGAACTAGATATCGATTTGTTTCAAAATAAGAATTCTTATCTTAGGAAATTGCCAAGAAGCTTTATTAGCTTTTCTCTAGAACTCAGTTTTCGATAGCGGTTGTTGGCTCGAAAGAAGACAATCGATAATACAAATCGAATAATCGACATATTACCAGCTCTAGTTTAGATGAAAGTGTGTGTGTGGATATTTGAGGAAAAAAAGAAAACAAATTTTTGTGTTTTAGTTTTTTGTGTTTTTTTCTTTTTTTTTGCATAGTTTTTGGAATAAGTCACACATTTATTTAATAATAAATATATATTTTTAGTTGTAGTTATGTTTTTTTTTTTTGGTTTGGTTTTGTTTGGTTTCGCTTGGTTGCATTCAATAAGTTATCATAATTATAAAAATGGAATAATAAGTAGGCGTAATAATATATAATGTAATATAATATAATAAGTTTTCTTGGTTTCATTTACTTTGGTTTGCACTTGACGAATACGAATACGAATCTTAGACGACGAAAAAAAGGTAATTAAATCTGGTTACATATATATAATAATGATTACGTGTGAGTGTGTGTTTGGGTGCTGGGGTTTTTGGTTTTCCTTGTTACGTTTGGAGGATATATCGCGGCTTTATCTTCGATTTTCGTTTCGTCTTCGAGTGTAAATCATGGCGAATCGAATTAAATATAATAGCTGAATAGCACTAGAATTAATGTAATGTAATGTAAGGTAAGGTAAGGTAAGGTAAGGTTGCGAAACGAACACAAAATACAATACAATACAATATATTTATGCATATCCATTATAATAAGTACTTAGGTAAGCTGAGAGAGTTATGTTGGTAAATCTTAAATCAATAGACATTAAATCATTTGGTTAGCTTGTTTAAATACTTTGTTTAATTGAATATAATCGAATTGAATTACATATACATAAGTTTAAAAAAAAAATAGTTACTATATATTGCGACTTAGATCATTTTCGTTTTCAATCATATTTTTGCTGTTTTTTATTTTACGTTTTTTGTTTCATTTTGTTTTTATACTTTGACCATTTTACTCGTTTGTCAATTTATAGACAGTTGTCTTGCTCATCCTTTTTCTAAAGTTTTCCTTAGTTTCTGTGTTGTGTTTTTTGGTTGCCTCATTCAAGCTTTGTTTTTTTTTGTTTTTGGTTTCTTGGTTTAGATAATTAAATTAAATTATACAGATGGAAATAAATCAATTTTCACTAAGATTTCATTAGAATTACAATCATAATAATTTCGTTTAGCGTACAAATCAAATGATAGACATAAGACATATCATAACTCGCGCTAATTTTCGCAATTTCGACTACACTGTCTCATTGTCTCATATCATACTCGATCATATCATACAAGATCAGATCGATCTACATAGTCTAGGTGTCGTCGTCAAATCAAACAGATCGTGGAGTATTGGAAAGGTCTAGTCCAGATTGGCGGGTTCGCCTAAGTGGTTTTGGTCTTGTTAGTCTTAAAGCTGACCTGGAGCACCCGATTGCCCAGGGTATAGCCGTTCAGCGACTGGATGGCCACCACGGCCTCGTCGTAGTTGGTCATGGTCACGAATCCGAAGCCCTTGCACTTGCTGGTCTGCAGATCGCGGATCACCTTCACCGACTGAACGGCCCCAAAGGGACCGAACAGCTGCCACAGCACATTCTCCTCGGTCTCCGGGGCCAGATTGTAGACGAATATACACCATCCCGATCCGGTCATTGCGTTGCCCGGCAAGATTGAGTTGGCCAATAGATCGCCAGCCAGCGGTGAGTACCTAAGGTGCAGATGCGATTCAAGCCGGCAATGAGATAAGCAAATAAAATTAGTTAAGTGCATTACGTGCATTGCTCTACATCAATATGTGAATATTTATAGGTTCATAGGCCCTCCTTAACACTTAACTATATGTTTAAGATCTCTTGGTTTCAGGATCTCTTGATTTTCAAGGCACATGCTGAGTTACTTAGATACACATCTACCTATCCATTCTTTCCCTTTCAATACAAAAGATTACTGGAATATAGGTTTTCATAAAAGTACCCAAAGCAAATGAAAGTACCTACCTACTTTAAGTTTAAGAACAGACTACAATTTTTATTTTAAAACTCGTAAATAGCAATAACGACAGCCTATAATGATCCGAAATAATACATATCTTATTATTTTTTTATAAAGATTACTGGAATATAGGTTTTCATAAAAGTACCTAAAGCAAATTAAAGTACCTGTTTTTTTTCGTAAATTTTACTTTAACCTTAAGAACAGACTCCAATTTTTATGTTGAAACTCGTAAATTGTTTATAGCAATCATGACAACCTTTTGTGAACCGAAATAATACTTATTTTATTATTTTTGTATAGAATTTTTTAATTTTAAATTTACCCATATGAATTGCGGATTTTTTTTCCTCATTTAAACTTAGG
This sequence comes from Drosophila mimetica, assembly GCA_037075245.1. Taxonomy (NCBI): domain Eukaryota; kingdom Metazoa; phylum Arthropoda; class Insecta; order Diptera; family Drosophilidae; genus Drosophila; species Drosophila mimetica. Next base: position 11,098,183 of record JBAMCH010000005.1, read on the forward strand.
TTATGGATTTGTGCTAATAAACTAAAAAAGTAATATTGATTAAACTTCCTGATTTTTTCGATTTCCCAAGACCCTTTATTAAAATGGCTTTCCTTATGTTTTGTTATAATAGGTACTTCGTATATTTAAATTAGGATAATAAACTCGGTACTTGAATTTAAAGTAACTCTCACATGCAAACGAAAAAAGCAAATGAAAATATATTATATTATATTGAAATAAAACTAAATATATACAAACGATGTATATAAGTATAAATATTATTGCTAGACATTTATATAAATATTTGAATATATTTCTATTCTTTCAGCCAAAGAAATCAAATAACCAAATAACAACTTGCACAGATAAATGAATCAAGATCAGTAAATTCACCTTCGCAGGCCCTTGCTAATCGCTAGCATGGGACTCTTTCCAATGCTAAAAATGATCATAAATGTATTTTGAAAGGTCAAAGAAAGAACAAAAGAAGTAAGATAAAAGATAATAGGTACAAATTAATTAGTCAACGAAATGGCAAAACATACGTATACACTAACAGAAATGAAGTACTTAATTTAAGTTACCCTAGGAACTTCACTTAAAGTGTATATATAAAGTCTTTGGATTCTAGTATTCCTTAAAGCGTTATTATCAAATATTCTTAGGTTAAGAACTTAGTAATCATGCTCACAAAAAATTCTGTCAAATTCAACTTTTATGATAATAAATCGTTTATCTAGTATATTATAGTATATTTAGTATTTTTTGAAGAAATTAAATCTAGTATATTATAGTATATAAAATATATAGTATATAATATTTAGTATTTTTTGTATTAATTGTTTTTTTTTTACTTTTGTGAGCATTAATCCTGAGTTCAACTTTATTTCCCACAAAATACCGGTAAGTTTCTCCTTATCCGGGGTATAAATACGAACCTTATGCGACCGGCGGAGGGCAGAGCTCCGGCCAAACGGCGGGTGGCCGCTGCCGCCTGGGGAGTCAAGTAGGCGGTGAGGGGCGGGGCGATCTGGGCCTTGGCGCTATTGCTCGGATTATTGGCGAACTTAACGGTAATCGGTTCGGCGTAGCCCTTCGGGGTCTTGCCATTCAGCTCCTGGATGGCCCGCTCGGCTTCGTTGCGCTGATCGAAACGGATAAAACCGACGCCCTTCGATAGACCTATAAAAAATTTTGTTATTATAATTCAAATATTATAGCACTATAGTATTATTATACTTATTTTCAAATAAATTCCAAACAAAACAAGAGGGAACGCTATAGTCGAGTGCCTCGACTATCAAATACCCGTTACTCAGCTAAAGTCAGCAGTCTCAAGCAGGGCAAACCAAGCAGCCGCTTCAAAAAATTTTAAAAATTTCTTCTACATTTCGGTAGGCGTTAATAACCCAAACAAAATTGCGTTTACACTTTTGCTCTAGCTTTAAAACTATGGGCGCCACAGCTTTTCGCGGTTTGTGGGCGTTAGGGGGGAGGGGGGTTTCCAACTTTGGTCTATCAATATGTATTGATGAAACGAATACACATTGCTTTTCCCGTTAATATAGCTTCAAAACTGTGGGTGCCACAGTTTTTCGCGGTTTGTGGGCGTTAGAGGGGGCGTGGCATATCGGCGGGAAAAACTTGCCCTGCGTATTAACCCCTAGAATCTGCATACCAAATCCCAATCTTCTAGCTTTTATAGTTTCCGAGATCTCAGCGTTCATACAGACGGGCGCCACTGTTTTTCGCGGTTTGTGGGCGTTAGGGAAGAGGGGGGGTTTCCCACTTTGGTCTATCAATATGTAAAGCAAACAAATACACATTTCTTTTCCCGTTAATATAGCTTCAAAACTGTGGGTGCCACAGTTTTTCGCGGTTTGTGGGCGTTAGAGGGGGCGTGGCACATCGGCGTGAAAAACTTGCGCTGCGTAATAACCCCTAGAATCTGCATGCCAAATCCCAATCTTCTAGCTTTTATAGTTTCCGAGATCTCAGCGTTCATACAGAATGGGTCACAGTTTTTCGCGGTTTGTGGGCGTTAGAGAGGGCGTGGCACATCGGCGTGAAAAACTTGCGCTGCGTATTAACCCCTAGAACAGACGGACAGACGGACATGGCTAGATCGACTCGGCTAGTGATCCTGATCAAGAATATATATACTTTATATGGTCGGAAACGCTTCCTTCTGCCTGTTACATACTTTTGCACGAATCTAATATACCCTTTTACTCTACGAGTAACGGGTATAAAAATACAAATTATAATATTTAATCATATTTGATATTCTAAAATTGCCATCTCTAATATTGAAACCAAAACTCACCAGAAATATTATCACAGAGTATACGAGATGTAATTATTTTGCCGAACGAAGCAAACATCCCCTCCAAGTCTGGTTGTGATAGATTTTTCGGAAGACCCGATACATATAAATTAGCACCCTTAATAGATTCTGAGCTTGGACGGGCGTATGATACTTTAATAACCTTGTTCTGCAAACGCAGACCGTTTAGGGTGTTCACAGCCTTCTCAGCATCCTCGGCCCGTACGTAATTAACAAAGCCATAGCCCAGACTCTGACCTAAAGCGAATCGAATACAAATGTTGGTTAGATGATGATGGTTTTTCGTTTTGGGGAATATTTCGGGGTACTTACCTTGCTGCAGTGCCGGGTTGAGAGCGGTCAACGATGCTGGCAAGACTGGAAATAAATTTAAGACAATTAGCTTGGAGAAATGTTTTAGGCACTTTGATAAAGAAACAATCCAAACGATATTCTATAGATGAGAACAAAACATGCTTGGTATTATTTTCAAATCATTACTTAAAAATTAGGTTCATACATAATTTTAAAAAAATAGATATATGGTTAGCTGATGCTCTCATGGTTTCATTGGAAGATCCTCAAATTTTAAAATAATATAGGTGCACTTATAAAAATTTCTTTAAACATTTAGAAATCTAGTCTTTGAATCAGAATTTTCAATTTGAAAATTGAAATACATTTTGCTTGATTTTCGCCTTTAAATCTAAAAAAAAAATAATTTTTAGAAAATACGATAAATTTAGAAAAATTGGAAGCTTTTTTAAGACACCATAACAGTAAAATCGCCTCAAAAATAGTGGTAAAAACTATACGTTTTTTTAATGTAGAATGATATAACACTAAGAATAATCTTAAAAAGCAGCTTATAAAGATAATACAATATTTTAGTAAATGTCTAGTATTTCTAGTTTTTAAAACACCATTTAAAAATACCGCAAATGGTGCCGACAAATAGGAGAGTAGGAAAATAATCGTAGAATTCGTAGAATTGGTCAATATTTACCCAAATTACCTGAGACTTTATCACGCACCAGTTTGCAACTCTCGAGCTCACCGATGCTGGAGAAGAGCGATCGCATCTCCTCCTGCGTCATGGTTTGCGGCAGATAGTTGACGATCAAATTGGTGCGCGACTCATCATTGCTGCCGTCCACGGAGCCGTTGGCACTGCCGTTCTTCACTATGTCCATGGCGTTGGTCATCCTGATCCTGTCCTGATTTAGTCCTTTCTGTTTAGTAGTTAATCTCACTGCTCGGTTGGTTGCTTTTCGCTTATAAGCTTATTTGCGACTGCGCTTTGCACAACTGCCTTTTTCCCGCTGATTTTACTTTTGGTTTTGAGGGGGTTTTTAGATCAACTACGATCGCGAAAAAAATGTATTTGCTTTTTTAAGTTAAGTTTAGAGCGTTCTCTGTCTAAAACGTTTAAAATTTTATTTATGCTTGAATTAGTTTTACTTTGATTTGTGTTTTTTGTTTTTGGTTGATTTTTTTTTCGTTTAGATAAAAGAGTAAATTTTGCTAAATGTGTTTACTTGTTGTTCTTTTTTTTGCTTCTCCGAATGTTAAAGTTTATTATGATCTTTAGTTGTAGTGTTTTGGTTTTCTTTTTCGTTTTCTTTGTTATTTTTTATAAAATTGCAAAAATGCAAAAAGATAGCAATAATTTTGTTTTTTTTCCTTTTATTATACTTTTACTAAATTTGCGCTGGTTTTTGGTTTTCTTTTTTCTTTGACTGGAACTTAGCTTTGGTTTTCAAATATACATTCATATATCGTATATATATATAGTTAGTTGTGTTATCCGTTATCCTCTTGTATATATATGTATATACCGCTTGAATATGATTATTCGTTTATGTTTGCTTTAAATTTATAGTAGTTGGTTTTATTTGGTGGTGTTTGGTTTTTGTTTACTTCTCTCTTTCTATTTATTTCTTCCTCCCTTCTTTGCTTTCTCCGCTTCAGTTAAAAAATCTCTCTTTTTGCCGGTGATCCGTGTCTTTTCTCTGATAAATGATGGCTGTTCGATTGCTCGCTCGTTTTCACTCAATCTGCAAGAAAAGTAGAAAAAAAATTTTAAGTGGACAAATTTTAATATTTTACTAATTTAAAAAAAAAAATGTATATTTTATTTTTTTATCTTTGTTTTATAGTTAAAATTAAAATAACGTCAGTGAAAATTTTAAAAATTCACCATTTTATTTTACAAAAAATTTTCTCTTAAAAATTTAAGTTGAAGAAAATGTCGATATTTTATTTAAAAAAAAATTTTTTTTATTTAATCTTTATTTATTATTTGAACTAAAATAATGTTTATCAAAATGTTACATATTCCTATTATAATTTTTTCTGTGCATTTCCTCCTTAAAATAATGATTTAATAATTTAATATTAATTTAAGTTTTATTTTTAAAATTTTCTACCCAAAGCGTATGATTCCTTTAGGTTAACGTATGTCCCGAATTAATTTCACTCGACTTCACATACACAACATTTCGCAATTTAGCTGATTACTTTTCTAATCTTTTCCAAGGGTAATAACACTAGCACTTTAGCACTTTTTAGCTGGAAAACCTTTTCAAACGCCGTCTCATTTTCGCCGACCATGCAATTTGGCAATATGGTTGCTAACCGATGAAAAGTGCGAGATAAGCGCGTTTCACACACGACTTGGCAAGGACATCGAGTGACTACTGTCACCGTAATCACCACCTTTACCACTACAGTGAGCACCGTCGGTGAGCGGCATCCCCACCCCCCATTTGAGGTCCGTCGACAAGGGTAAGTCAACGCCGAAATCTGTTTATCAAACAACAATGCGACTCATTCGCCCACTTTTTGTCAGCACAAAATATTCGCCTAATGGCTTGGAATTTAATTAAATCGCTGTAGGTAAGCGCGTAAATGGAATCCCATGTGTAATGTCCTGATATATGATATGAATCGAAAGATGCTAGCCCTGCACATTCAGTGATCCCTCCATTCGCTGGGCACAATGGCGAATGGAAGCCAAATCGCATTAAAAAAATACGTGTCAAATGGTGACTTGTGTTTATCACCAAACGGGGAAATACTTCACACGTTTGCCTTTCAACTTCGCGGAAATTACATTTGTATCGGAGATTAAAGCTTCAATTTCGTATGATTAAAGAAAAAACAAGAGAGAACGCTATTGTCGTGTGTCCGACTATCAAATACCCGTTACTCAGGTAATGCAAGCAGGGTCAAGCAGGGCAAACCAAGCAGTCGCTTCAAAGTGGCGCCATCTACTGGACATCTTATTATTTGCTTATTAATTCTGATCAATTATAGGGTCTACTTTTGTTCAAATACAATATAGCCTTTTACTCCACGAGTATAAAATATATAAATATAAAAGGTTTATAAAATTGCATCAAATGTCTTAATAGATTGATGTAATATTTGTTAACGTAGCTGTTTATATTAAAAAAATTTTCTGATTAAAAAAAATATTTAATAATCATAAATTTACCGAAAACTGTAGAAAAATTTAATTTAATTTAAAAACGATTTTCCAAAGGAATATTTTTACTTTTAAATATAATATTTTAAATATTTTATATTTATATTAATTGCCTAAAATATAAATTGATTTTTTTTCAAATTCAAAATTTTTTTTCTAGTTCCTATTAGAATACTTAAATATCTTCCAATTTGTATACTTTTGTTTCCAATTGGAATTTTGTTGGGGGTTGAAAGAGCAGAAAAAAGGGACTTCCTAGATCCTGGCCTCCGGCATCTGTGTGTGTGCTCGTGAGTGTGTGTGTGTGCAAGGACTGCATTGAAAATAGGGTAAAAACCTGACGCGAAAAACAAACAAACGGGCCGCATGTCCTGCCATAATGTCCTGTCCGGGTTCATTGAACCCCCGTGTGCCTGCGTTGCGGGCTTAGGCTTGGATTTTCCAGTTTTCCGCCCGTGTCTTTTCCACATTTCCCACACCCGTTTTGTTTGCCTTTTTTCGCTCTGTGCAAGGATCGTGGCATGTTAAATGAGGTTTGGCTCCCAACAGCTGTTACTGCGTTCGTTGAACCCGACAAAAGGTGCAATTCTGGGTTAAAAGCCAAGTGCACTGAGCGAAAAAGCGTGGGGTATGGAGTGCAGACTATGAGCTCTATTGAATTGAGATCGTTATTATAAAGAAATCGCATCTATTATTTTAATGTGTAATATTTTTGTTTATATATTTTAAAGACTCTTTCAAGTTCTAGGAATTATATAATATAATTAATAAAAAATATGTTTTAATAAATTTATTTGAATATTAAAAAAGTGTTGTAAAAATGTAAAATCATTCTAAATCATTTTTGATTTTAACCTAACTTTTTTCTTGCTGTGTACTTGAGGTGAGGACTGAGATGGAAAGAAAAATGCACAAAAGGCGTCGCGAACAAAAGGAAGTGCAGTGGAAATGCAAAGGGGCGGCTCCGCGCCCACAAGGATGCAGGATTCAAGCCGGGGACATCCTTTAATTTCACAGCATGGCGTGACACTGGATAATGCTTGAAAACCCCCCCGCACCCCTGCCACCGGTTAGCCCCCCACTGGAAAGAAAAAGGCGAAGGAGAAGCAAAAAATGTGTAATTGACACTTTTGCGCCGATATCTGTGACCTCATTTGCGAATGTGTGTCGGTTGGCATTTGTCGAGGGCCTTGAGGAGGGTCAGGATGCACATATGACTCCTCAAGTCCCGGCAATACAAAGAGGGGAATCCTCTGGCGCAATATTTACAAGGTAAGTAGGATGAAGAAATAAGGACTTCTTTTTCAAGAATTTCAAAAACTGTTTTTTTAATTATTACTGGTAATATTTTGTATGACTTAAAGCTTCATACTATCTATTGAGAACTATTATCATATAATATATAATCATATCATATCTTTGTTAGATAAAACATATGATTTATGCTTCATCAGAAAATCTTTCAAACATTAAATCCTGAAACATATTTATTTAATGTAAATATAAGGACTTCTTAGATTTTTCACGAAGTTCAAAACTGTTTTCTAATTATTACTGGTAATATTCTGTATGACTTAAAGCTCCATACTATCTATTAGAACTATTATCATATAATGTCATTTTTGTTAGATAAAATATACGATTTATGCTTCATCATAAAATCTTTCAAACATTAAATCGTGAAACATTTTTAATTATTGTAAAAATAGAACTCTAAAAATTGTTCATAATTTATTTTAAAAAAATCTAAAATTCCATATTTTAATGCCATTTCTTGCAGCGCAACGGGAACGTAGGAAAAACAAATAATAGATGTCATGGAAATTTTCAATGACGCCCCCCTCTTATCGATTTATTTTGGCAGGCGTTTTGGCTAAGAATAAATATAGATGGCTTGGATAGACTTGATTAGATCATGGCGCTTACCACTTACGTGCTTGGCTGGCGAGACGAATTCAAGAAATTGTGGGAGCGAGGTGCGGTCGAGAAGTAGCACTGTCATACAGTGAGTTTTAGGGGGGGACTGACTATATAATAGATGTATATTGATTGCACAAAAAAACTTTCATTCGCGTCGACTCGCTCGCTGTCTCGCTCGCTCTCTCTTTCCTTTGTCCAACGATTTCCTGGCTATATAGTATATATAGATATATATCTTGTATGGCCGAATCTCTCGTAGTTTTGATAGTCAGACACTCGAGGCACACACTCGCAAAAAAAATGCAAAAGAAATTGGGATTTGACTAGGGTCTGTGTGTGTGTGTGTTAACGATTGCAATACCAAGTGTTCTTCTATAATATAGAATTATATATTGCACGATTATCGAAGTCGAGTCCCGGGGAATTGCACGGTCCTTTATATTGCTTTGTTTTTTTTTAGTGTCTAGTTTTTAGTTTTAGGTAAAAAACCGAGAACACAACAAATTCGTAACTGAATATACATATATAGAAGTATATATACAACACAAAAACCGGTGCAGAGGAGTAAAAAATTATAAATGAATGTTCTCGAACGAGAAACACAACCGAATGGAATCAAAACCGAACGAAAGCAACGAACGAACACGTACGACTGAATCGCATGGAGGAGGAATACGGCGTCAGGACTTGGGACTCAGCCCGATATTTGCACATACATACATATGCCTATATGTATCCTAGCCTGGCCGTATCCTTGTATCCTTGCATCCTTGTCGCCGGGCCCCGAAAGCCGTGATGGGTGCAATAGAGACGGAGCGATCCGGCGGAACGAAAGAGAGCGAAAGCCACACTACCACCACCGAATATCCTTGAGCCAGTGTCTACCTCTCCCTGTCTCTTTCTCGCTCGCTATCCCTGTCTTTCTCTAAAGTCCTGCCGGTACACACCCTTTTTGGGAGAGCGCAGAGCACGCACACAGACAGCGAGAGAGAGAGAGAGAGAGAGAGAGAGCGGAAAATGGGTAGGGTGGCAAGTAAGCGAGATGGGAAACCAGAGTCCTAGCACCAAAAAAAAAAAGTTGTAAGCTCAAGATTTCTTAACTATCTTTTAAAACATTTTTGTATATTTTTTTAAAGCCATTTCAATATCTTAAGGACACTTTCTAAATTTCTTTGAACAAAAAAAATACTGCGGATTTATTTTTTAAGTTTATTTTAGAAAATATTATTATGGAAAGAGAAATATTTTTATAACAAATAAAATTAAGTATCATATTATTTTAAAGAAAATGTATATATTATACACATATTTCTTTGGCTACATTTTAATTTAGCTATTTCTTTCGCATATGATTACTAGAAAACACTGTTTCAGTTTGTCTCAGTGTAATTTTAGCTGTTGGTATGATCGAGGGTACGAAAACTTGACTCAATGTGAATGATGCAAATTATATCAGGCTGAGATAATGGGACAAGACTCTCACTCCACCATAAACTCGACCAATGTTTTTGTCTGAGCTTCATGGAAAACATGAAAAAAAGAGAGATTTAATGGTCATCTATTTGGAAGCATTATAATATTTAACAGATTAGCTTATAGGAGCTTATACTAAATTTCCGCTTGGAATAAATTAGGCTAGAATATATAAAATAGATAGTAAATATATATTTAGATCTCACCATAAGTTCCTCCATTAAAATTATCACAAAATTTGTAAGGATTGTATATATTTCCCATATATTATATATTTAAATTTTAAATATGTTACATTTTTCTAACCAAGCTTTTGAACATATTCATTATAATAATATAATTTTTCAAAGTATATATATAAATTGGAATCTATCGGTAAACAGGAGTTTCCATTCCAATCTTTAGTTTGCAACAGCGATTATTTAAATATCTATAAGTTGTTATTAGTTATCTTGGGTTTTTTATAACTTTAAATGACCAGCATAAACTTGAACAAAATATTTTGGAGCTTAAAAATATTTATAATATATTTATATAATATAATATATAAATTCCTATTATTGGAAATTAATTAAAACTTAAAAATGTAATTATTTTTATTGGCCCCTTTCTTTTTTGGTATCTAAATATTTGTTTATATTATTTATAATATAACCAAGAAATTTTTAATTTCTTATATTTAAAAATAATTTTATCCCTAATAAGGAAACTTACCAAAATAATACGTATTGTATAGTAATAGAATAGATGTTTATAAGTAATATTAGCAATCATTTTAAAAACACTTTGATAGACAACATTTATGGATAGATTCTGAAAAAACAGTCTCAGACAGGCGAAAAAGTTGTTCCCTCCTGCTGGGCTTTCCTATCCCCTTCCCCCCTTTTCCTTTTATTTATTTATTTTTTGAATACTGAGTGATGCAGCGGGAGAGTGAGAGATAAGGGAAGAGTGAGGGAGAAGAGAGAAAACTTTTCCAGGGGGTTGAGGTGAGAGGGAAAAATCCAAAGAGAGAGCACCTTGCAGCCGAGGAATATTAATCAGGCGCACACAGACATACACTTGCCTCTCACACACACGCACAGCGGCAAAGAGTCCTTCACAGAAATCTCACACGCACACACAGCCAACATCTCCATCTCGCACACAAGCACACACATGAAAAATCCTCTCACACACACAGCTTCCGTGTTATAAATAATGAAATTTCAACATTTCGCTTGACAACAGTAAAGAGAATATTTGGGGGGTTTTTTTGCAAAGGGTGGGTGGTTGGGTGGGTGGTTGGGTGGCGAGTGGGTGGTTGGGTGGCTGGGCTGCTGCGGGGTTGTCCTTTCGGTCGAGTGGCAACCGCTTGCTTCGTTCTTTTTTTAAGGACTCTGTGTACTTTTTCGCCCTATTCCTTATTTTCTTTGAATTTCCTTTTGGCTTGCGATTTTTTCTGTTTTTTTTTTCGCATAGGCTCTTGAAGATAATTCTGTTTATCCTTTGACCCAATTCGTTTAATTTGATGGGAGTTGATGATGATGTTGTTGCTTTTTGTGCTCGTTATTTTTCTGTTTTTTTTTTTGCCAACCAGAGATAAACGGTTTCCGAGTTGAGTTGGGGAAATTATAAGAGGGCGTTTGGGCGTGGCTGTGCGTTGGATTTTTCTTGCCGATCTTTTTTGCAAGAGAATAAAATATTACTTATAGTTAAAATACTTATTCTATTACTATACAATGCGTATTCTTTTGTTAAATTTGCTTATTAAATATAAAATTATTTTTAAAGATAAGAAATTGGTAATATACATTTCTTGGTTGTATTAAAAATAATATAAACAAACTAAAAATATTTATAAACCAAAACAAAAGAGCTAATAAAAATAATTATATTTTTAAGCTTTATTTAAGTGCTTATAATATAGTATATGAATAAATAATAAATATTTTGTAATTCCCAAAATAGTCGGATCAAGTTTTTGCTGATCATTTCAAGTTATAAAAAAAACCCTAGATTGTTTTTTTCTGTGCACCCAATGCAAGGACGAGCCGAAACGCAGGTCAACGTCAACCCTTCGGTTTGAAAATGTGGCCATATGTCTTAATTTTGGTAAAACATTTTCCAATTCTAAAGCATACACGAATGTGTCAAAATGTTGTAAAACTTTTGGACAGCTCGGTGGAAGAACCTGAAGAACTCGTTTTGGACGGGAAAGCTAACCCGTTTCCCGGAACAATGGGAGAGGACAACAGAACCGAAACAGAACCAGAACCAATCGATTTGCATTTTCCCATTTTCCAAGTTGTGTAACACTTTCGGGAGGGAAAACGGAACAAGGGGGAGGTCCAGGGTCCAACCACCCCACAGCTTTGCAGCACCACCACCAATGCGATCGAGCATCGTTGTTATCCCTGCAGCTGCTGCTACGAAAAGGATCTTGAACTTCGGTTCAGTCCGCTGCAATTTATGGCTCTGCCGACTTATTGACATTATTGTGATTTTGCAGGCGATTTCCCCCTCCATCTAGAATTTCGCACATTCGTGCGTTTGGAAAATCAGTTTTGTTTTGGCACACACACACGCAACGAAACACTGAGAAAATGGTCGTGTAATCCCCGCGTTTAAACCTCTCATAGGGTGGGTTTGATATGACGACGGAAAAACGTTTTCCAAGCCCTGAGGGAAAAGTGGTTTTCAAAGACAGCGGGCTTAAAGGAAAATGCAGAGTTTTCTAATTGGCAAGACAGGGGGAGTTTTCAAAGGATAAGATTAAATATCTTCAATTTTCCAAAGTATATATTTTTTTCAATATTTTTATCAATATTTCAGTTTAATATTTTAAAGAAAACAATTCTATAGGTATTTAAATAATACAAAAAAAATTTAAAATTAAAAATAACATATTTTAAATATAATACATTTAGTTTTAAGAAGCATATTGAAATACAACCTTAATTCAACATCCAAAAATAAAATAAAATAAAATAAAATAAATATTGTAGAATATTTTATGATTCTTCGTCTTATTGAGGGTATTTTCATTTCATCATTTCATCACTATTTATTGAAGAAACAACAACAATTATTATTATTTTAGCTACTAAATCGCTGTTCGACAAGTATTTACAATGTTGCACTTTTCCTACATTCGTTAGCCCCTTTTGTGTGGGTTTTCCCTTTTTGACGGAAAATGGGAAAGTAAGCGTAGGGCTGCCACGCCCCTGGATGCTGCATTTTCGATTGCCATTAAATTATTTTGCACCCCGAATTCGCTACAAATGATCGGCATTGTTTGAAGGGTTCATTGCACTCGGCATTCAATTGGAGTCGAGATTGGAACTGAAAATCATCCTGGGACTCTCACCTCCGATTCTTATTGAAGTCAGTTAAGGTAGTTCGAGGTTTCCAATTATATGATTGTGTTTATTGTAACATTTGATGTAACATTTGATGTAACATTTGATGTAACATTTTATGTAACATTTGATGTAACATTTGATATAACATTTGATGTAACATTTGGTAATAATTCTCACCATATTTTTATCTTAACTGCTTTATTGAATATAAATTACACTATATTACATAAAAAATTTACCTCGATGGTTCTTTAAAAAGATCCCCGACGCAAGGATTCTGAGCTCAAGGAGCTCAAAGTTTGAAAATTGATATTAAATATATACTTCAAATTCGAAATGTCAAACTTTACTAGTTTTTAGTAATTAGTTGGTTAGTGCAACCTAACCTTCATTAGTACGCCACATGTGTGCGGCTTGTGTATACTCCATATCATAGCCATATCATATATATTCATGGCCATTATCCCGACGTTAAGGGTGGCCGGCAAATGAGACGTTACAAAAAAAAAAGGCTCGTTTCATAATTGGACAAACGGCCAGTCTGGGGTTAATTAATGCAGCTAACGTGTTTAAATGAGGAAAATTCTCCAACCAGAAGTTCAGTGCAGTGGAGGAAAAATTGAATACCTAACTTGAAAATATGGAAAATAATATAAGTTTCATATTTTCAGTTCCGTAACCCTGTTTTCCAATTAATTTTAAATATTTTATATTTCTTTTATTTTATAAAGAATATTTGAAAAATGATGTGCTATCAAAAATTGCAATCCCCAACCCCTTTGCACATGGTAAATGGGAATATATCACAAAGTGGACGGCAATTCGTTAGCCGATCTCCAATTATACATATATATTCAGCCATATCTATGGTGTCCGTGTGCGTGGACCATTTTGTCACCTGACCGTAACGACATAAAAGGAGCAGGAAAAGCGCAGCAGCCCACCACCACCACAGTGACAGCGAGGGATAATACACCTACGAACACCACCTGCATACTGACGCCCTCTCGCTCGCACTCTCCCGTCTCTTTCGCTTCGCATCTCTCTCTCTCGCTCTTTTCCTATCTCCCTCCCTCTCTAGCTCGCGTGTGTCTGTGTAGGATATTGAACTCTGACACAATGCTATGTGTACACGAACAACAATTGCCGGCCGGTGGCCATGCGGTCCTGCATCCTTTGCCACCCAGTCATACACTTGGCGAAGAATCTATATCATTTTTATTTGTAATATTTTGGAAGGAAATTGGTCATATACAACAACATATAAAGAATTAGTTCCGAATTTATGTTTTTTTTTTAGATTTTTATGTCAATCCGTTCTGGGCGAATTTAGCTACTGATATTTAGATTTGGAAAATATATAGAATTCTCATGGGCTACCGGTTTTTCAATGATCTGGTTATGATATGAGGAAGTTCTTCCTCACATAATATAATAATATATAAAATTATAGTTAATTTAAAACTTCTTAAAATAAGGAATATTAAGAACCATTTATTATAACTGACTGTAGAATTCAATACAAACATTTTCGGCTACTATATTTCTACAGAACAAAAGTTTTGGGGTTTAAAAAAAAAACAAAATAAATATATCCTGAATTATCACATTTCAGTGGGTATTACTTATAAACCAATAACTATGGACGTGGTTTCCCTACTCAATAAACTCCCTCAATTTAGGACTAAAAACACGAAGTTTTTAAAATTAAAGATCATATTTTTCTCACTGCTCCAAGTCCTTTTCTCTCTCAAATACTGTCCACATCATTCTCTCCCTTTTTTAACCGTTATTCTCTCTCGCTCTCTTTCCGCGTGTAGGTGTGACTGGCCGTTTTGGGTGTGTTTGTGGGGCGTTGTTTTGATTTTCCTAGATTGCGCAATCCATGAACTCTGCATTTTTTGTATCCAACACCAGGAAATGCGAAAATCCAGAGAGAGAGAGAGACAGAGCGCGCTCTCCACTGCGCATGCATGCGTGTGGGTGGGGAAGTGGGTGGTTTTGTGGGTGGCAAAGTCCTGCGCACAAAGCGCGGAAATTGAATTTGCGGCAGAAAAGACTAGAAAATGAAGCAAAAAAAAATGCTCCATTGCATTTGTGTATACGAGTACATGTGTATGTGTTTGTGTGACTCTCTTTTTATGATTATTTGCTTGTGTGTGTGTAGCATAACGACCGGCTTTTGCTTTGGCTTTGTTATTCCGTTAGCACATAAAATGGTTTTTGATGTTTTTCCCTCTTCTCCTTTTTTTGTATTTTTTTTTTTGCCATAAATTGCAACAGATATGTTTTTTTGTGCGTTCTATGTATGAGTTTGTTTTTGTGTAGGTGTTCACATACCATAACAAATGGCATTAGTAAGTACATATCTATGTTCCCCACAACAACAAAAAATAAGAAAAAAATGGAAAACAGCAAAATCAGCTGAAAAGAAATGAATTTAATTGTCCACGCAGACATTAACAGCCAAGTGAGATTAGAGAGAGAAGGATACTGCCGAATAGAAAGAGACAGGGGAAGAGGAAAAGGGGGAAGAGGGAGAGAGAGCAGTGGATGCCCGGCATTAATGTAACAAAAGCAAGAGAAATTAAAGCTTAATTTACATAATTGAGACTGATAACGAGTCACCCTGTAGAAATTGCGGCTGGCATTACAATTCAAGGAAATTGCCTAAAACGATATCCTGCGGTCATTAAATATTTTGTACAAAAAGGGTAAATTGCTAAAGCGTTATATTTATACCTATATTACAAGTCTTTTTGTAGTACAAGGATAATAAAGTAATATAGAACCATCTACTGACTAATAGAATAAATGAGGAAATAAAAAAAATAAAATAATATTGCCATTAAATATATTCAACATTCTTGCCATTTAACAGTGTTCTTTAAGATTGTAGATATTTTAAACTATGTTAAATATATCTATCTATCTATCTATCTATCTATCTATCTATCTATCTATCTATCTATCTATCTATCTATCTATCTATCTATCTATCTATCTATCTATCTATAGAATTTTTTTTGACTTTTTTTTAATGTATAAAAAATTATAAGAATTTTTTTTATTAAACCTTTTTAAAAAAACTAAGAAGTAATATAAATAAAAATAAAAAAAATAATATAATGTTGCAACTAAATATAGGAGTATTCTTTAAGATTGTTGATATCTTAAACTATGTTAATGTAGATGGTTTACTAACTAATGGAATAAAGAAATAAAATAATAAAAATAATTGTAGATATTTTAAACTATGTTAAATATATACATCTATCTATTCAAACCATTTTTCTAGATTTTTTAAATATATAAAGCATTTTTAGGAATTATTTTGTAAGACTTTTTAATAAAACCAAGGAGTAGTTGGCGGCAAATCCAAAAAATTAACTCATTTCTAGATAGTACATTTTCGTCAGCAGCTGTGACCAAAAATAAATAAAACTTGCGTTTCCGCTATGAAACTTGATCTCCCTGAAACCGTTTTTTTTATGTTACGGGAATGGAACTGCTGTTGCAGCATTATTTTGCCAGAGATTACTTTAAGTAAACCTTAAATTTGAGTTTTCTCAACCACCCCCGAGTCCGAAAAAGGCAAAAAAAGGAGTTCCTTCACCCGCCACCCAAACCAAATAAATGATGTTGGGTGGTGGCTTTTGTTTTTGTTGATGCTTGCCAACTTTAAAATTGCTTTTTACACAGCAGTGAGGCGGGGAGGAGAGGGGGCGGTGCAAAAAGAAAGCAAAAACTTTTCTAATTAATTGTTTAGCACTTCATCTGTTTTCGAAAAGGACCCCCACACTTTTCGTAGTGATAAATATGTACCTGTGATACTACCTATATACATGGTTTGGTTCGGCGTGGAATTGCTTTTTTTTAACCATTTCGCTAGGTAAAACACACACGAAAAGCGAAAAAACTGGTCCCGCCCGTATACACATCGTCTGGTGATGGTAGAAAAACCCCCCAAAAAAGTACCCCTCCCTGGTAATCCTACCCCTTTTTTCGCTGCAACCGGATGCTGTCCATTTCAATTATCGTACGCGGGGCCCTCTGGAGTGGTGCTTGAATTTTGAATTTTTACATCCATTGTGTATTCCGCTCGCGCTGTTTGTCAGTTTGTGAATACTTGATGCTCCCAAAAGGCATTACAAAAACAACGGCGGCCAAGAAAATGCTCTACCTGAACAATGATAATCCAGCAGCTTTACACTGCAAACAAATTCGAGCCGTTTTATTTTATTTCCATTTTAAAAATTGTTACTTGGTCTTTGCTTGAAAAAATGTTTGTAATGTTGTATTTAGAAATATTCAACATTCAACAAGATATTTTTCCATACTTTTTTGTTTCAAAAAAAAAACATTCGAAAAGATTTTTGAAAATTTTGTATGTGGAATCATTTTTGTATATTTTTATTTTATTAAATTATTAAAATGCATATTTACGATTATTTAAAAATTACTATCTTAAAAATTTACTTAAATTTTTCAACACATTTTTGGTCTAAAATAAAAGTTTCGAAAAGATTTTTCAAAATTTTTTATGTGGAATCATTTTTGTTTTACCCATATATATATTTGTATTTTTTTTTTTTGATTAAATTATTTAAATGGATATTTACGATTATTAAAAATGTACTTCCTTAAAAATTTCCTTAAATTTTTTAATATTTTTTTTTTATAAAAAAATAACTAAATTATAATTTTATAACTTTTCCTTGTAGTAAGTAGGTATTTTTTCAAGTGTAGCCCATCGCCCAAAGCGTCTGGCTAAGCGTAGCGGCAATTGAAATATTTGTTTATGGATTTCCATGTGGTCGGTTTGTTTTTTAGCAACTTTTTTCGGCCTTCTGGTGGTGGTTCACTGCACTCCACTTTTTAGCTAGCCGACTGATGCACTAGCAAAAATAAGACATAATTGCAAGCCAAAAATTAAGAACATCGCTTAGTAATACTAAATTATATACACGTTTTATGTATATATTTTAGGAATTATTTAACTTTTTTATAACCAATTATTATTAAATTTTGGTTATTAATTATTTCAGTGTATTTACTATGTATTTATATACACATTTGATGCATATGTTTTAAGGATTACTTAACCTTTGTATATCCATTTATTGGAATTTCTTAATCAATTAATAGTTACTACGAATATTTTTGTTCAGTGTATATACTGGACAACGGTGTTTTTTTCGCGGTGGTGGCTGTGATGTGCCGGTGGTTCGGTGGTGGAAACCACGCTTTTCCGAAGTGCACTTCAATTGCATTAATTAAAGAAAAGCAAAAGCGGCCGGCAAATAAACTTTTATTCCCCTTGCATACTTTTTTGGGCGGGGATTTTCACAGAAACTTCTCAATTTCATTTGCAGAATTCACTTTTCTGTGATGTGTAAATCCCTCCCGTTTGATGTCAACCGTGGATTAGTTAAGTATTTCTCTGTTTTTGGGAATGCCTTTGGGTAGGTAAACCCATACTTGAGTTTCTCAACAGCTTTTGGGTCTCGAAAAGTTTGCTTTTTGAAATACTACACTATTGAATATATTTACAGCTGAAGAAGTAAAAACCTAACTCTTAATATAAAATATCATAAAAATTCTAAATTATAAACTAATTCAAATATTAATATTAAATAATTTGAATATATTATTTATCTTTATTTTTTTAAAAACCTAATATATCAACAAAAAAGCATGTTCCCGTAAAATCGATATGGCCATTTAAATTTCAGGTCATCCGAAACCCATATCGTTTTAACATGAAATACTCTTTTCAACCAGTTCAAATTGACCTGGCCGCATATCAAATTAAAATTGATCTTAAATAATGTAAAATCGATCTAGGTTTCATATCGATTGTTTTTGGGTGTAGTTTAATCTAGTAGTACTAGTTTTAAATAATTCTGAAGACTACACAGAGAAAAAAACGGAACAACAACAAAATGTTAAGATTTCATATCAATATGGTACAAAATCATATGTTCGAAAATATCATTTTGATATGAACACAGAACGGACCCAAAATTGATATGAATAAATACCCGCTTGGTGAATATTTTTGATCTTTTTTTTTAGTGTAGCAACTTTTTTTTTTTCTTTTTAAAAAACCAAATATCTATTGCTTAGTTATTTTTTATATTTAATGTGCATATAATATCAATGTTAAATTTCTTTTTTTAAATTATTTTCCTATCGGAAAACCATATTTCACCCCTTTTTCCTTGAAAATTAATCATTTTCATGCCTGCCTTCATTTGCCAGCTGTGTGTAATCTGTGCCATTTACCGCAGCTGCATTTCGCTTTTCTTCGACTTTGCCTGGCCATTTTCCGTTGGCTTTTCCCAGCTGTGGAGAGCGGAGAAAAGCGGGAAAAACGCAGCGCATGCGTCATATTGATTTTACTTCCGCTGGCGATTGCCGATTGCCGTTTCCGGCTCGCAACTTCAAAGGGAAGCCTCCAATTTGGCAAAATGCAATATCCGAAATGGCCAACCATTTTCCCGCACTCACATCGAGGAGTTTTCCTTTAATTTCCCTCAACTTTTGACTTTCAACCAAATGAAATGGTCTATGAAATTGAATATTGCTCATACGACGGGTTGTACACACACAACTTAATTACGAGTTCCCCCGCCCCCGCCAACGCCCCCTTGGAAAATGTATTGAAAATTAGGCAATCATTCAGTGAAATTTTCCATTCAAAAGGGGGATTAATGGAAACGCCGGCTAATGAGAGGCAATTGGATGCGAGAAAGCATTTCTCCACGGACTCCGAATGCAATTTGGCTTCGGCCGGGAATTGCATACAAACTTAATTGACAAAAGAATCCAAACAATAAGCCCTAAAGGAGCTCAAGAAAAATCGCAAACAGGAAAACAGAGAGCAGAAAACAAAGGGAAATCGAGAAAAGAATAAGGAAGAAACAGGGGTTTCCGGCGGCGAAGGGAAAGAAAACAGGAAAATAACTCTTTGGAAATTGAATTTCACCCGCTGAAAGCCTTAATTTTCTTGGACGTCGACGCGTTTTTGTTCGACGCAAAAGTTCTAATAGAATTTCACTTTACTTCAGTGCAGCAACGGTGGGCGGTGGGCGTTGGGTGCGTGGGCGTGGCAACGCGTTTTAATTTACAGAATCCTCAAAAGAAAATGGCCAGAGAATAGAGCGCACCAGATGGAAAAGGAGAAGGAAAATGAAAACTCATCTCAAGACTTTTTCGCCAAGAAAAGTGAGCGCTGAATGGAATTTCTCTCTATTTCACTATGGAAGCAGCAGAGTGGAAAGAGGGAATTCAATTTCTGACGAGAAAGAAAATCTGTTGGGCTGCAGATGTGTATATGAAACCACACACACACACATTGAGAGTTGCAGTAAGCTAAAAAGTATGCTTGATAACTGCAAATAATGTGACAGAAAGAAGTTAAGAATGTACAGAAGTTTCACAGGATTTCAAGCATAAATTTATTTGGATTTTTTTCAGCTTCCAAAAAGTATGCAGTGGATTTTTTGATTTTATAAAAATTATTGCATATTTTTAGGCACCTTAATAAGCGATTTCAATTAACCCAAAAATGTACTGGGCTTATCGGACTTAAGAAATATTATTGCATACTTATAAACACTTTTATAAGCGATTTCAATTAACCTAAAAAGTATGGAATACATTTTTTAAATTTAATAAATATTCTTGCATACTTTTACACATTTTTATTAGCTATTTCAATTAACCTAAAAAGTAAGTGGAGGATTTTTGAATTTAATAAATATTATTGCATACTTTTAGACGTTTTTATCAGCGATTTCAATTAACCTAAAATGTTACTTTTGTTATCTATTCTACCTATTTGGTTGCCTATTCCATCTGAGTATTTTATCCGATTTACCTTCATATTTGAGTTACTCTTTGTGGAGAGCCTTGGGGGTATTTCGTCAAGAGTCTCTATACTAATCTGGGGAACTTATATTAAAGCTGATTTTGTCTGTCGAAGTCAGTCAGCTGAGAGATAACCGATGGTGGGTGGCTGAACCTGGGTGGTGGGGATGCTGATGCTGGTACATGGATGATGCCGGTGGGGAATGCGATGGTGCTGGAATGGTGGTTCCAAACCACTGGTGGTGGCTCGTGGCCAGTTCCATCTGGTTTCGAGGGTGGATGTGAATGTGGATGTGGATGGCCAAGGAAACTGCAGGCACTCGTCCAAAGTTCTGCCAGCATTTACATGTTCTATATGCCATACATATAATAAATGCTATATGCCGTTCGCTGGATGATAAACATAGACAGACAGAGGGAGAGGAGATACAGGCTGCATTTTCAATTATATATATGCGACTAAAATATGGATGCTGCACAATATATGCATTGTCAGTTGCCGTTTGTGATATAATCCAGCTCTACCAACCCATCGCAGAGCCCAATTTATTTTAATTTAATGTCATCGCAAGTACCGAACGTAACTCGACCTCCCTTCCCATCCTTTTTATCCCTCTCTTTTGTCATCGAACTGTGAACTTTCAGCAAAAGTTGCTTTTAAATAATTGATTTTGCAGGTGGACAGAGAAGGACAAAATCGCTGTTCTATTCTCTTCTATATATAAATGTTAGAATAAATGTTATTAAAAAATACCTGAGGCCACTATTTGTTATTCCATGAATAAGCTAGATTATTACGGTTTGAAAATGAGTTCTTTAGACAGAATTATTGCGATAATTAAAATAGTTATATTTTCCACTTTAACATTTTTACAACCTAAGTTTTAGGGGTTTAGATTAGGCTAATGGCGAATCTAAATATTTAAAATAATATCCTTCATTTTCAGATATTTAAATTCAGTATTTTTGATGTACATACAAATGTATTTATTTTTAAAAAATTATCTTTTTTTTATCTGTATTTTGTGTGTAGTTATAAATTATATTTGTATTGTAAAATCACCTTTAGAAATTAGAAATCTATCGATATTTTGAAAAAAATTAAATTTTTTTTATATTTTTTAAAAAATATAAGTAGTAAACTCTGATCTTTTCTCAACCAAACTTGGAATATTTATTATACAAATAATATTGATGTTCGACTGCGACATTCAATATGCCATTTTGCAACGTGACTGCCAATCGCGACTGCACAAATGCGATTTTCTCGATTAATTTGTGCCAATTTAAAAATCGATAAAATTGCCATGAAATCTGTGAGTGAGTGGAGAGTGTGGGCAAAATGGCGACCCGGCCATTATGTGATTGTGTCCCTGTCAGGATATTGAGGATGCATGTGTGTGTGTGCGTGTGTGTCTGCGCTCGTATCCGTGTGAATGCAATCATGGCAACGAGCGAGGGAGAGGGAGGGATTGATTGAGTGGGGGGCGGCTGGGAGGGGCGGGGCAATCATCATCAATGAAACAACAATGCAATCAGCGAACACAATTAATGCACAAATTGCTTGTCGAAGAGCTCAAGTGTAAACAGCGATGCGAACGAGTGGAATGGCGATAGACGGCCGCAAAAATCGGGGGAAATTGCAATTGCAAATTTCGCAATTTTCACAATTTCAATTATTTTTCGGCTCTATTGTTACAAACGAAAATTAAATAATATGAGCGATTACTTTTTCGATTGGCTTTCAGGAACATTAACGTGGGTGAAATCACTTGTAAAGGTTCTTAAAAGTATGCAGCAAAATGCAGCAAAATAGAAATGTAATAAGAAATTCGTTCTTTTCATTGCATAATTTTAGTCACATTTATAAGTGATTTGAAAACCATAAAGATTTCCGAAATCACCCGTAAAGGTGTTTAAAAGTATGCAGTAATATATTTAATAAAAAGAAATATTTTTTTATTGCATAATTTTAGGCACATTTTTAAGTGATTTCAAAACCATCTGCGGTCTTGATTATTTTACATTTTACCCTATTCTTGAAAGATTTTCTTAGTTACATTTTGTATAGTAAGTTCAATTTTATAAGCCTACACTACAGAAATAAATCTTTTTACTGCCTACTTCTAGGCATCAATATAATTATTTCTACTGATTTATAAATTATCTTTTTTTATTTTATGTGTTTTTTTGATTAAACTCACCTTATAAGTCGTTGTCCTTAACTGATATTTTCGGTTTTTTGTAAAATATCACTTTACAGCTGATCTCTGTTGATCTCGAGTTTCCCCACTCTGCTTTTCCCTAAATCCGCTTTTCTTCTCCTCAATTTCCTTATTCCTTGGGTTTTTCAGTATAAATTCTTCTAGCTCGACGTTCGATTTCTCATTAAGTTTGCATTAATTCCGCTTTATTTGTTTGTTGTTTTTTTTTTTTTTGATTCATTCATAGATTTGGCAAATATTTTGTTAACAGATTTGCATTGTTTTGTTGCTGGGTCTTTGCTCTAAAAATATTTCGTCGTATTTTGAAATCGTTGGAAGTCCGTTTTTTCTTGTTATTCTTATTCTTCGCTTGCTCTTTGTGTATAAATATTTATTTCTTTGAGAAATTCAAGTCTTTATTTTAATATTACTTCTGTTTAACTTCTTTCTTTTTTAATGTGTAAATATGTAAATTTATTTATTTGCGACAAAAAAACACTTGCTTATGTTATTTGCGTTAATTTATATATTGAGTTTGGTGTTGATGTTGATGATGGGCCTTTCGATGCGCACTGCGCCCTTACCCAAAATTTTATAAATTCAGTATAAAACCTTGTGGTATATATGGTTCCTATAGGCTATAGATTGATTGGCTAGACACTCACCGACAAAGGTATTCAAATGTTATCCGACTATATATGAATATATATATATGATTCTAGCTAGCGCACATTTACCCAAATCAAATTGATGTTTGAATAAAAATGAATTACTTTATACTCGTTTATTATTATTTGAATATACTTTTTGTTGTGTGGGAGAATTGCTTTTCCTTAACGAATTTGGTCTTTTATCTTTGTATCAGTCAACAACACAAAAGTTAAACATTGGAAAATTGTGATGATAGTTGTATGCAATTTCTTTGTTGAACGTTTTTTTTTGTTAGATTTTGAATAATTTTGGCTTAAAGTTGATTGCTGCCAGCAGACTTTTGTGTTAATACGCTCTGAAGTGGCTGCAAAGAGACAAGAAGTGAACAAAATTTTAAAATAATATTATAAGAAATTTTTAAGTATCTAAAATTTGGCTACAGGTAATTAGGTCGTTGCCACACCCTTTCCACGCGTACATACAAAATAAGTACACTGAAAAAAAGGAAAATCAAAATTAATCTAAATTTAGTCATCGGAATTTGAATGAGTTTTTATTTTGATATTTAAAAAAAAATTAAGTTTTGCAAATTTAATTTTTTTTCAGTTTTAATATTAAAAAAAAAAGATTTTTTAATTTTAGTTTTCGTAAAAATAACATTTTTAGTTAAGGTTCTTAAAAAGTTCAAGCTTAATTTTCTGAGAAACATTTAGAATTATATTTTTTAAGAATCTCGAATTTTTAATATATTTTAAATTATTTTTTTAATAATTTTGTTAAATTTGCAAATCTTGAAAAATTATCTAAAAATATTCGAGTTTATTTTTAAATTTTACAAACATACATTTTGTAGATCTCATTAAAATTAAATACTTTCTAAATTAAAGTAGGTAGTGTAAATATTTATTCTATAGTATAATATTATATTTATATTATTATTTTTCTTGCTGAATAATGGGGTGAGAATTTTCTTACGGTGAACAATTTTGTACTCACTTTTCCTCGATCGACATTCAGTGTGCTTATCTATACCTTTTTTAGGGTCTAACTTGAGCTGCAGATCTTAACCCTGGCTTGAGCTTATCAGAGGTCTCAAAAATATGATCTCAAAGTGTCGATTCTCTTGGGATACAAACGTATATCGTTGCGATCGCCGCTCTCACTCTCACACTCACACACACATATACAAAAAGATATAAAAAAGTTTTGGGGGGACGTACTGACTGACTGACAGGAAGGACGATGGCGGTCCTTGTGGGCCGGTATTCGCCAGGAATATTTCTCTAGTTGTACTCGGTTGTGTTCCTCCGCCTTCTTCTTCTGCGTCCCAGTCGATCCTTAAACGTTTTGCCTAATATTTTTTTTATATTATTTATTTTATTTTTTTTTTGGTGTTAGTTTTTAGTAGTAGTGGCTTTTCGTACTACGGTAAATCATAGAGAAATCATATAGCGACGCAAATGATAAATCATATGAGTAGAATAATACGAAAACGCGCTTAAAAAAGAACCGCGTTTGCTGGATGCGCCGAAGACTGCTTGACTCGTACTGAATTTCCCCAGAAAATTAGAGAGAGAGAGAGGCGCTTTTCCGCAGCGACTGCGACGCCGGCAGAGACGCCAACGCATCCTGTTTTGCGAGGAGACTTTTCACGGAAAACGCAGCACCTACAGTTCGAACCGTAGTAGAGTAGAGTTGAGTAGAGGAGCTTTTCCACAGCAGCTTTTCCGAACCTACCGGCCCTCGATTTTCCCCACCCCCATCCATGCAGCCTCAACTCTCCAGGCCAGCGGAAAATTCTCTCCAAAAGCGCGGCTTCGAAATAATTTGAAAATGCATTTTCCTCGACAACCGGAGGGGGCGTGGCAGCGAGGCGGTGCCGTAGAATGTGTGCCAACAGCTCGTCGTCTATATCCCTTGTAATCTGTGTAATTTCAGCTGCTCCGCTACTCTCAAAAACAACAGGATAGAACACTTGCAAAATATTGCTTAGCTTTGGATTTTATATAACTCTTCACTTGATTAAAGGGAAATGAATTCAAAAAGTTAAAGTAAAGTGAAATAAAATGGTTAAAAGAACAAAACTAATATTAAATATTAATAAATATTAAACATTTTTTAAGGTTCGAAATAAAAAATGTTGGTATTTTAATAGATATTAATAATATATCTTATTAAATATTTTTTAAAGATATATTTTTATACCCGTTACTCGTAGAGTAATAATAATACGCAGCGCAAGTTTTTCTTGCCGATCTAAAACAAAACGAAACGTAGAAGAAATTTTTTAAATCGGACCCCTCAGAAAAAAGTTAAAGGCAAATAGTGAAATGTCAAATATCCGGTAGATGGCGCCACATTCAAGCGACTGCTTGGTTTGGCCTACTTGAGACTGCTTGCTTTAGCTGACTTATACCGTTCTCTCTTGTTTTATTTTGCTAGAAAATTTCCTAGAATTTTTTCTAATTTAAAAAGTAAATTTTTAAATTTTTTTCTGTGCAAAAAAGGTGGAAACGGTGCGGTGGGGGGGGTTGGTGAAAAAACAGTGGGTGGGAAATAAAGCAGAGCAATAGCAGCGGCAAAAGCGATTTGAAATTGTGCAAATGTTTGCATTGAGCTTCGGTGCATTCCCATTTGAAATTAATTGAAAGACTTTGTCTCAGGATACGGGCACTGCAGAGAGCGAGACGGCTACATGAGTTTAAAAAGAGACGGGAACAGAGCGAGTATTTGCAATGCAATCCATGTTCACATAAGGACTCAATTTACCCAAATAGAAGCTTCTCAAATATTAATATGCACAAATGAATTTATAATGTGATGCATTTTGACGGTCTCACCGCAGAATATTGCATTACGAAATGAATTGCGAAATATTCCACAAAATAAATAAGAATTTGATGGTTCTAGATAAATATCAAAATGATTGCTATTAATAACTGAACATTTTTATATTATTATTTTTTGTTATTTATATATTTTAGTATTGCATTTTTAAGAAATGTAATTCCTCAATATAAATACATTTTAATTTTATATATGTAGGTACTGAGTACATTGTACTTAAATTTATTTAAAAAATTTACAAAATGAAAATTGAACATTTTTTAAAAGTTTGGTTTAGGATTTGTAGTATTTTTTGTTTATTTTCTAAATTTTCTAAAAATGTAATTTCTCACTAATTAAATTATTAAATTGTATCTATTGTGCTTACATTAATTTAAAAAATGTACAAAGTAATAATAATAATTTTGGTTTAAGTTTAGTATTTTTTTTTAATTTTAAGCACTCTTCGTTTTTATATTTTGTAAATTTTTTAAAAATTCAATTCAATAATTAAAAATTTGTTCTAAGTGATAAAAACAAAACTACATTAAACTTTAAAATAATAACTTAATACAAGTCTATAAATAATTTTCATAGATTTTAAGCTAATTAAGAAGTTGTAAAGTTATAAGCTATAATATTTTTTTAGTTGTAATTTGATAATTGTAAGAATAAAACACTTGTAATCCAATAAAAACCAAAACTAAACCCTCATCCATTTAAATATATAAATAAAACACAAGCAGAGTGCAATTAAAACTTGCAAATTGCCCAACTGCCGAGTACTTAGCTCCGAAAATATTAACATAAATTGCATCCTCAGACCAGCCACTTCCATTATTCCACTTAAAGTTGAGGGCTCCCTTGAAGTCAATTGCAATTAGTGGGCTTACTTAGCATTAGGGTCATCGGGGAGCCGCTGGCTGTTCAACAATTTCAATTAATTAAAATAAATAATGAAATTATATACATATATGTGTAAGCACCAAGCCCACCCACTCATGCCTCCCCATACTCGGAAAATCGCAGTGATTATCTAAGCCGAAATCCCGAATTGGATACATAGCGGGGATGAGAAATAGCAAGATATATGTGTGTGTGTGTGTGTGTTTCGCATACAGGACGAAGGATGTGCAATGGAAAGCTCGGAAAAGCTCTCGTAGGGGCGCTGTCCCGCTGGAGAGTTTTCCCGGGGCCGTGTAGACTTTTCCGCCGAAGCGAAAATGGAGCAACTCCCGCATATGGGCGGCGGCACATTCGAAATTGTGTCAAACTGGGCGCCGAACACGCCCCAAAAGCCCGCAGACCGGCCGGCCGGCAGATGGTCGGCACTTTAAACACGTACACCCACCCGGAGATATAGATATAGACATAGATATATAGCCATAAATGGTCAATTCACGATGGAAATGGAAATGGTTGATAAAGAGATCGGAGATAGAGGTGGCGGTGGAGATGAAGATGAAGACATCGACTTTAAGACTACTTGGCCTTAAAGGAAAAATAAATAAGAATTCTGGGGAGAATATACATTTGGAAAAAAATTGGGGAGCTTTAAGAATAAATAAACTACTTTGTGGAATTTGAAAAGCCAGAAAAATCATTATAAAGTTTAAAAACAAAAATATTTAACAAGTGTATTTTTAATTTTTAATGATTTTAATTTTAATGTAGAAAAAAATTCTTCATTTAGTTTTAGGATTAATGTACCAAACGCGAAAATTAATGGAATTAAAAATGTGCCTATTTATATAATATAATTTAATAGTTTGTTTTTTGGTTACATTTTCCAGAGGTATATATATGTACATATATATATATATAATTTTTTTTCCTTTAAGAATTATAAAGAAATCTTTCAAGAAAAAATCACTAAAAATAGGTTTAATTCCACAAAAAAAAATTAGAATTAAATTAAATTAAATTAAATTAGAATTATACAAAACATACAAATGGCCCCAACCTTTTATAATAAAATAAATAAATTTATTTAAAATTAAGTTTAAGTCAAAAATTTGTTTATATTTATGATTTAAATATCCAAATATTCTTCCAAATATTTTCTTATAAGTTTGGGCGTCTTACTAAATTCCGCTCTCTTGAATGAAGCAAATATTTACGTAAGCAAGTTTCGAGTCTTCAAATAACAATAATAACTATTATTTTTCGGGGTGTGTCGGCTGGGTAAATAGGAGACCTACGTGGGCGTGAGGGGGGGTTGGTTCGGCTGGGTTCCGAAAAGGACAGTGAGGGGCACTTGCAACCTCTGTCACGTAGTCGACCAACTCGAACGCAAAAGTTGTACCAAGTTCTCAAGTCAACAGAGGACTCACACACACACACACGCACACACACACTTAATTGAGTGCATGGGGGCGGAAGGACGGAAAGGCGGCTGGGGGCGTGGCACAGCATATCCTGCTGAGCTACGTGTGCGTGGTGGTGCGGCCCCAGGATATTCACAAAATAGATGGAAATAAGAACGAGCAGTCACTTTGGCACACGGAAAACGGGTGGGAAAAGGGGGGAGAACGGGGAAAAGGATTGCAGAATTAACCCAATAACAGCCGGTAACAAGGATCCCAAATATAAACTATTTAACCCACACCCCGAATAAGTTCCTTAAGGCTCTCACCAAGCACTAAGCTCCTTAAATCCAAACGCAAACAAAATAAATCAATATCCATACTTGATTCAAAGGACTCTTTAGTGATATCCCATAAAGAAATCCTTTACAAGTGAGTTATTCTGCAGAAAAATGTTTAGTCTTTAAAACATTTCAAATTGTAAAAATTATTTTGAACTTGATTTGTGAAGAACTGCCTTAAAACGAATTTTCTATAAATAATAACAAAGAGTTACTAGATAACAAATTCAAAACAAGAACGGAAGCTAACTTCGATTCATCTTTCTTATGGCTTCCTATATAATATATTTATCCGATTTATGTTAAATTTAATTCGAAATTCTGAAATACTCAAATAAAGTTATATTCCAGAGTAGAGGAAACTACAATAAAAATTAATAAATCTATAATTTTGTTTCCCATTAATTTTTCGATCGTTTCTATGGGACCTATATGATATAGTCGTCTGATTTTTCCAAAATTTTATTCGAAATTCAGAACAGTTTAAAAAAGAATATTCCCAAAAGCA
This sequence comes from Drosophila mimetica, assembly GCA_037075245.1. NCBI lineage: Eukaryota > Metazoa > Arthropoda > Insecta > Diptera > Drosophilidae > Drosophila > Drosophila mimetica. Next base: position 11,127,429 of record JBAMCH010000005.1, read on the forward strand.
TTAGGTAATCTTATTTTACGTTGAGCATTTGCATCTGATTTTATTTTCTTTTCTTATTTTTATCATTTGAAACTTGCCATTTCTTGTTTTATATAACATTTTTTATTTAAGCGGATTTAATTAAGTTCTTAAAATAGCAGGAAATCATAATCAAACAGAAGGATTTTCTTATACATATTATGCCATTCAAGTCGGTATCTGATTTTGAAATTCTGAAAGAGAGACGCTGACTTCAACAGGTGCTCGTTGAGCCGTGCACTTACCAATTAGCATATGCACTTCTCTGCCGGCACCCCTTAACCCCCTCCTCTCCTTGACCCCGGCCCCTTAACCCCCGACAGCCCCGCGTCCATCCAGTGTGCAGTTCCTTGCCGGGACCAAACATCCTCACTCAAGTGGCGTTTTAACGCTTCAAATGCATTACGAGGGCGGCTCAAAGGGGTTAAGTCACTCACACACACACTCAAACTGACATAAGAGTACACTGAGAGAAATGTGGGCGATTTTTAAGTTCACAGATATGATTTAAAAACATTTGGATTATATTTCTATATTTTTTGTTTGTTTATAATTTTTTTTAAAAATTATTATATTTTTTGAACAATTATATTTTTGGTTATATAACATTTAAATAAAATTATTTAAAATGTATCTTCTACCATTATTCGTTTAATTTTTTACTTTCAAAGAAATATTAGAAAATTAATTCATCTAAAATATTTTATAAATAAGTAAACGTTGCGAAAAAATTTAAAAATGTTCAGTTATTTATTATTTGTACTTTCAAATAAATATTAGAAAATTAATTCATCTAACATATTTTATAAATAAGTAAACTTTCCGGAAAAATTTTAAAATTTTCATTTATTTATTATTTTTACTTTCAAAAAATTTTAGTATATTAATTCATATAAAATATTTCATAAATAAGTAAAAATTTATTTATTATTTTTACTTAAAAAATATAAGAAAATTAATTAATCTAAAATATTTTATAAATAAGTAAACGTTCCGTAAAAAGTTAAATATTTTCCATAATTTTACCTGCATAATTTTTTTCAGTGCACGCATCTGTGTGAAAAGAGAGGCGGGCGCGCAAAAGGGATGGAGCGCTAAAAGGATGGCGTAATTGCTTTAAGAGGCAACAAAAAAGGAATCACACAAGTCGCTGCACATCAGCTAATTCCGCTCCTTCCCAAAAAAAAAAAAAAACAGAAAAAAGAGCCAGCGGATAAATAAAGGAATAAAAGACAGGGAGCGAGGCAAAAGAAAAACTTTTAACAGCCATCGAGTGACTTCCGTTTCCGGCGACCGCCCGACCACCCAACCACCCACTTGAATGCTAATCAGCTGAATGGCAAATCAGTTAATCTATATGCCACCACAAATCGATCGAATCAGTGGCCATACATAATACGGCATTCAGATATTTATGCGTTTCGACACACAGACACTGAGCGAAATTAGTTTAGGCTTATTATTTATTTTTAAGCGAGAGAAATTTAAATAAAAAGAAATTAAAATCGTATTTTAAGATTAAAAATAATGCATTTAAATTTTAAAAGTATTTGTAAAATAAATTACACCATTTAAATCTCAATGTTTGCTATTATATAATATAAATATAATTTATTTTACCTCCAAAATTCTGACAACTGAAAATGTATCTCTGATCCTGACATCAAGTATACGCCCCGTGTGACAAACTATGCGACACGCTGTCTATGTATTTGTTCCTGTAACTTGAATGGATTCTGTTTTTCCAGCGAAAAATCATGAAAAGGTGTGTGAGAGAGATGAACAGTATAGATAGATGTACACCCATCTCACTTGCACGAAAAGTATAAATAAAACGTCAAATCTAACGATGCGTTATGCGAATATTTGCATTTGAAATTGAGAAATTCTCTCTCTATAAATGTGCGTGGGTGCAAGTCAACTGAATGCATACATACAGACATATTCACACACTGAAACAGACGCCCGCATACATGCATGCATACATCCGAACACACATACATGTGTAATAGAGTCCTATGTACGTGAATTACATGCCAAAATGTTATAAGGGGTGTCCTCAATTCAACAAAAGTTTGCAACTGACATTTTAGTTGAATATAAAAAAAATATATTTTAATAATATATTTGAAAATTACAGTAAATAAATATTTTATCAAAAAAAATATGATTTAAAAATATGAATAAAGAATTAATTTAATAAATATTTTATAAAGAAAATATATTTTTATAATATCAATAAAGAATTAATTAAATATATATTTTATCCAAAAACTATTTTTTGAAAATATAAAAAAAAATAATTAACTAAATAAATATTTTATCAAATACATTATTTTTTTAATATCAATAAAAAATTAATAAAATAAATATTTTATCACAAAAAAATATTTTTTATTCATATAATTAGGGTATTAATTAAATAAATATTTTATAAAACAAATATATATTTTATAATATCAATAAAGAATTAATTAAATAAATATTTTAACGCAAAAAAAATTGTTTATTTAATATCAATAAAGTATTAATTAAATAAATATTTTATCATAAAAAAATATTTTTTATAATATTAATAAAGAATTCATTAAATAAATCATTTATTTAAATTATACAAATAATACTTATTCCACTACAAATGTAAGTATGTATGTCTATACTTTAAATAACACCCTGTTCTCAGCGTTCTCCGCTTGGAATAATTTCCACATTGCTCGTATAAATACGCCAAGCGCATGAAATTCACCCAAAGCAATCCTGAAACATGAACAGCAGCAGCAAAAACGATGCAAAGCCCCCGAGGTCCCCGATATTGTCCACACAACTCAGCACATAAATTTATATACATACATTTAGGTGAGTGGGTGTGTATGTGACGACAGTGGCTGGCCAAAAACCCTTGCAGCCAACCAAAAAAGCAAACGAAAAAACAACCAAACTTCACCGAAAACTGAAAACAAGCGAAAACCAAACTCAGCATCCCCATTCCACATACCACTCACCACCCTTTCTATTCCATTTCTTCCTCTGAAAAGGACTATCTCCATATGGACGATGGAGGGGAAAAAATATAATTCACTTTAGACAAGATAGCGGGCAATATACCAATCATCGGAAAAGGGGGTTTGCCGATTTATAGTATAATATAGTATAGATAACCAAATAAAAGCCCAATTTTAAGTACATTGCATTATATTTACAATTTTTAATGATGGCATTTGAAATTTGATACTACCCCAGCGAAAAGTTCTAGCGATTTTTGTTCCACTTTGTTATTGGATTCCGTTTTTTTTTTTTGGTATTACACGTATTTTCTACCACTAATTTAATATAAATATACAGTCGCCGAATGTTATAGAAAGTCAATACAAAACAGGAAACACAAGCTGCTTGGACTCAGATGTGGGCAAGGGGATTACAAATTGAATGCATCCTGATGCATCTGAGTCTCGGCATTGCTCTCTAACGAATATTATAATAAGGACAACTTAATGTACAACAAATGTCAGCGACGACGATGAACTGGCTGTTGCGGAATGCCTCCTAGTGGGTCTTGTTCCCGGGTACTGCGTTGAGAACCGCATCGGTCACGGCCTTCAGGGCAGCCGGAGCAGCAGGTGCAGCTGGAGTCGCAGCAGCAGTGGCCAGCGGTTCGGGGGGATTGTGAAAGAAGTAAAGCATAAATCCGGCTGCCAGCACCACATGGGCGCTCAGTATTCCAACGATGAGGAACAGCGAGAACTGTGAGTTTCGCAGAGCAGGCGTCAGAACGGCAATCAGAACAGTGCCCGAGAGCAGGGCGGCGGTGATCACCAGGATCCACTGCAGCAGAGAGATCTGTGGGGAATTTTCATAGACGTTAGTATGCGCAGTACACAGGTTAAATGGAGAACTTAAATGTTTAGATATAAAACGTAAGATTTCATGTAAATTCCATATGCTAAATAAACTCATATTAATCTACAAGTGGAGAAATCAATTCTAAGCAAAATCCTTTACTATAACTCGAGAATTTCAGAGCAATTTGGCTGTTGTACATTTAAAGGTTTAAGTTAAAATTATAAAATGAAATTATAAAGGGAGATTTATAGTTTTAACTTTAAGTTCAATTTACATAAATAAAGAAAAAAATAATTTAAATTTATTTGTATACCGAAATGCGACTAAAAATGTTTGATATTCATAAAATTTTCATTATTAGATTTAAGGAAAGTTTGTTTGTTAATCCAGTATTAAAAAATAAACGATATTTGCTCCCTCTAAAAATTTACACCGAAATGAAGAGTAAAGATATAGTATCATAACCTCCAGGATACAATTAGAATAGCCTAATGAAACGAATAAGCGCTATGTTTTAACTGATAAAACTTATTCTTATAAAATAATGTCCCTAAAATATCTTTAACTAGCAGAATATTAAACCCTAGCGTCCCAAAGCTACTGTTAAGATTAAATTAGATCTGATTATATACGAAATCTAACTAGTAGGAAAAATTAAAGCTAAATTTTTCTAAAACATAGATAATTTCCATATTATTATCTTACATTGATCACCCAGAGAATGGACACTGGTATGTAGATGGCCAGACTGTAGCCGTAGATGCACATCAGCGACAGGAGACTCGGGGTGTAGCTGGCCTGCAAGTGGACGAATGTGAGCGAGATGGATGGATGAATGAGCAGGAGCACTCGCACTTACGCTATCCGTTTCGATGGCGTCCGCCGAATCCACGGGCTTCAGGCTGTATTTGAACAAGGCCCACAGAACGGCCGGCAAGATGTTGGCGTACAGGAAGATGAAGGTGGCCGCATAGGAGACCAGGTGGAAGTTGTAGTGCCAGTGGTAGCCATCGCTGGCATGGTGCAAGTAGCTGGCTATGTTGCCACTAATGGCGATGGAGAAGATCTGAAAGGGAAATTGAGAAAGAGTTTATTATGGAGTGTACATTTAAATGGCATTAAATAGGTTAACTAGTCTATAAAATTGCTTAGAAAAATCTACTAAATTGCTTAAGAAGTGCCTGCTTATGGAATTTCTTCATAATAGATTGATTAAGAGAGGTTTTCCTACTTCAAGCTTGTTAATTGACTAGACGGTATGCAAAATAGGTATACAAATATCTTTAAAGTCGCATTTGTGCTTTAAAATTACGAGTTTTTACAGAAGATGTACCAGATAAAATCTAGTAGGTAACAAAGGTAGTTATAATATCAGGAAAAAAGAAAGACTGACTTTCTAATAACTATAAAAAGCTTAACAGAAGAAAGTTATTTTTTTTTAGAATTTTAAGTAAATTTTTTAAGATTGCTTTCCTATTTTCAACTATTTTTTTTAGGTTTAAAAGGCTTTAAAAATGACTCAGCTTAACAGATGCCTTTCCAGATGCAACCAAAAACTGCTCTTTTAAGTGATTCTACTCAAAGAAAGTAGCTAATCCTGAGGGAAATCTCCCAGTTAAACTGGTAGCCACTAACCAGGGTGACGGTGATCCAGAAGGGTCCATACAGATCCGGATTCTCGCCAATGTTCATGCGCAGATAGTTGCCTGCTGCCCGCTTGGGGATCATCGAGTTGGCGATCCGCTCCAGGACCATGTAGGTGTCCACGTTGAAGAACTGCTGGTAGTACTCGATGGTCAGGAAGGAGAGCCGTGCACCAGAGCCTGCTCCTGCACCGGATGATCCGTCTAGCGAGGAGTTCTGCGGCTGGGCGCCGCCGCCCGGGGAGCCACCGCCGCCACCGGAGGCCGAGGAGGTCATGTCGTAAATGAGATCCGCCAGCGGATCGCCGCGTTGACGCTGTGCGTTGGCACCGCCAGAGGCACCGAATCCACCAGGTCCGCCGCCGCCGCCCGATGAGTGGGTCGGGGAATTCACGTTGATTTGGGCCGGGGCCCCGCCGCTGTAGTCGCGGAACTGCAGCAGATCGTCGGCCGTGGGGGTCTCCATTTGGGCTCTTGGTTTTCTGGTCGCTTATTTGTAAATATTACACGTATTTTCCACTTGGCCCCAAAAAAACTTCTGCTGGCAGCGATGGTTTATCGGTTATCGATAGCTGGCCACACATCAGCAAGTGATGGCCATCTGGCTAGTTAGAGCTATTTCAAGTAGCCTGTGAAAAAAGCTAGATATAGCCAGAAAAAATTATTTATAGCTAAAATAAAATCGCAGGAATTCATGTGAAATTCTAGTTTTAATTGTTAGTTAATGTCTAAAATAAATAATGTGCTAAAAATAACTCAAAATATTCTTTTTCATTTGATTTTAAAATAAATATTGCATACTGGCGATAGTAAAATGATTTTTTTAATATATGAAGAAATACCCGATTTTTTAAATTAAATATTCCAATATTTTAGGGAACTGGCATAATAATAAAATATATTTAACTCACGCTAAATGGCTTAATTTAAAAACTAGCTAAAATGTATAAAGTAGCTAAATAGTAATACCGATAACCGATAGCCACACTAATCAGCTAGTGATGGCAATCTGGCTATATCGCCAAATTAGTCACTGACATTTCAGAGTGACCGTTCGTGCAATATTTTTAGTAGTTCTCCCATCACTAATTTTTGCTACAATTCGCAGCTTGTGTTTTTCCACAAAGTTTTCCACGATTTCCGCACTCCCTGGAGGTCCTAAATAAGCGAAAACTGTATTCTGACCCTATTGCCGCATAGGAATCCTTAAGGGCGCCCGGAAACCGCTCCCCGCAATAAACCAGTCCAAGATGCCCGTGAAAAACGGCGACTCCGATGGCGAAGGCGACGTTTCTGGCGGAGAGTCGGAGCACTCGAACTCCAGCCAGGCGCACGACACCTCCGACGAGGAGGAGGCCAACGAGTGCGACTCGGATGACTCCTCGGAGCTGGACGCCAGCGAAATCGAGCGCCGGCGGGCGGAGCACATGGAGGATTTGAGTGGGTATCCTGTAGTTGGTTCTTAATCCCGTCCAGTTTCTCAAGGAGATTTCTTTTCTACACACTTACAGTCAGCCTGGAGCGGCAGTTTAACACGCTGCGGGAGCAGTACTACTTCGAGCGCATCAATCTTATCGAGCGCCAGCTGGCCGAGGTGCGTTCCGGTCGCTCGGAGGAGTTTGTGCAGCCGCAAAAGGAGCTGGACAAGGTCTATCGCACGCGCATCGAGGTGGCAGATGTGCTGCGCAAGTACCGCCTGCAGAATATCGAGCACAAGTTCCAGTCCGAGGAGCAGGCGGCCGTCCAGCACTTTGAGGTACACATTTTGGCGCCAAAAATTTTGACAAGTCCAAATTGGCAATAATCAACGTTGCAATTGGATTAGTTGTTATATAGATAAGGTTAATTAGTGGTCTTAGCATGGGATTAGCTTTTCTTGAGGTTTTCCATTCAATTGTTGATCCATTCTGATCTAATCTTTGTTCTTAAATGCTAATTAATGACTAGGGATTGATTTAAATGTTGATTATTTGATTATTTTTTATTCCTAAATGTTAATTGATGATTATATTATGATAGCTTAGCTTTTCCTGGTGTAATTTAGTTGTTAATAAGAGATTTTAGCCTTTATTGTAAAATTCTAAAGTTTATTCTTGAAGTATTGCTTTAATTCTTGAGCAATGATCATTAATTTATGTAAATTATGATGAGTTCTTGTTGATTTCCTGTTCTTTAATTAATGTTTTTTATAATTTATACTCTGATTTTTACTTTAAATACCTCAAACCCTTAATTTACTGCAGTGTTTTAAGTTTATAATACCAATTGCCATTGTTATTATTAAGAAAATCCAAAGAATCCTTGAGAATAACATCCCATCCCCTCCATTTTCCAGAGCGAGAAGCACATGGCGGTGGACAATCTGCGCGAGGAGTTCGTGGACCGCATCCGGCGCCTGGAGGAGGACCGCCACAACGTGGACATCTCGTGGGCCGACTGGGGCACCGACAAGCGGCAGAGCAAGGTGCGCGGACCGGGCCGCAAGAAGGCGGTGACCGTGACGGGGCCATATGTGGTGTATATGCTGCGCGAGGAGGACATCATGGAGGACTGGACGATCATTCGCAAGGCCCTCAAGCGCTCCACGTCGTCGACGGCGGGCGGCAATGGTGGCGGTGGAACGATGACGCCCACTTCCGGCGGCGTGGGCGTTAGCCTGGCCGGTTTGCCAGCGATGGCCGGCGCCAGCGGATAGCGGTGGGGCGTGGCAGCTGCGTCCTACGCCCACGCCCACCTAACGCCGCGTACCTGACGAAGGAAGCAGCAGCAGCCGTAAACGTAGATGTAGATGTAGATGCAGATGCAGAGCTCCACACAGAGCCCGAACCAGACTTATTATTAAACTAAGTGCTAAGTTCGCCGGCCCGCTCCTTCCTCACTTCCTCCTTCCTGTAGATTTTAGTCGTAGAGCCGAGCGCGCACCACTCTCAGAATAATGAATAACGCCCCACTCCCATCCAGACGATGTGTAATTTATGCTAAATCTTAAGTGCTAAATAAAAGCGAACTGCAGCCAAGTGGATGTGCGGTCAACAGAAATTGAATGCAAGGATGTTTTGTGATTAAAAACAAGAAAGGCAGAAGAAAGTGTATGCTAATTAATGAGATAAACCTTTTTGGCAAGATCTAGCCTTGCATTCTGATTGAAGTTGCGTAGCTTATAGCCATTTAGAGGGTAACTAGTGCCTTTATAGTTAGATTTACTTTAGTTTCCTCCTTAAAAAAGGTAAAAAATCCTTTATAGGGCTGGAAAATCAAAGTGCTTAAAGAATATCCTGTAGTTTTCCCTTCGTTTACAAAGAAAATCCTTTTAAATCAACAGAAAAGAGTTTATTGCGGCCAAGAGGGGGCCCCTTCAGAAGCCCTTCTCCTTGAGATAATCCCGCAGGACGTCCACATGATCGCCGTGGAAGTGAATCTGTCCGCTCAGCTCGTTTATCCGGGTGGCGCACAGTTTGCCATTCCGCGACTGCTCCACCACCGCGCGCAGATCCTTCTCCAGCGACCAGATGTCTCCCTGGACGCGACGCACCACCGTGATCCGGCGCTGGCCACGGTACCGGGTGTGCAGATACACCGGCACCATGTGATTCTTTGTCCTGGCCACAAAGTAGCCCGCTTCCGAGCCATCTTCCTTCTGCGGCCGCCAGCCGGAGGGATATTTTGGCCTTTCCACCGGCTGTGGCACCGTTTCCGCCGGCAGCAGACGCTCCACGAAACGCCACTCGGGCGGCTGGGTCAGCACCTCCACGTCGGGATACTTGTCCAGCTCCTGAACCTCGCGGGATGACCGGAAACTGGACAAGAGTGCCGGTTGCATGTGAATCTGCCTGGTGAACTGCGTGGAATTCAAGCGATTTTAGTGCTATCTTCACTGGAATAGTCGGTGTCAACTGCTCACCTGACTCAGCTTTTGGCAGAGGCCGCTGCTGAGCATCAGTTTTCCGCTGGCTGCCATGTTTTTCGTGGAAATATCTAACGCTTTTCCCTAAAAATAAAAAACTACCAATTGTTACATATGCTCCGGTCAACTAGTGATGCGCTAATGCGTCGATATATATCGATTGTTTTAGTTGGCGGGAAAATAATCGATATTTTCAAGCTAGAAATGTTTTAATCGGTTATGTACCGCGAAAAAAGGCATTTTAAGGATTTCATTTAAAAATATATATATAAAAATAAAATATATAAATATAAAATAAACGAAATGGAGAAAGTTACTATGGAATGGTATATCTTCAGTTCTAAAGGTATTCAGTTTTGTTTATTTATTCTATAGGCTATAAACATAATCTCCTAATATTTGAAAAGGATATTCAAGATTTGGAGCAAGAAACGAATATAAAACTTTAAATAAAATAAATAATAATCATTTATTATATTCAATTTTAAATATTATATATTAATTTAAAAACATTTAAGAGCTTGCTATGGCCTATTTATGGTATAAACATATATTTTAATAAATTTGGAATTATTTTTATCAGCAATCAGAAATTAAATAAAGAATTCTCCTGCATACAAAAACTTGTGTGCACATTTCATAAATAACCAATTTCTAGCCTCATTTGCCTTTTGTCTTTGATTGTCTTTGCATCGCATGCAACAAATGCAGCATGTGACGTCATCGCCAGAGCTTTTTATCTCACCTACACACACATAAGCTCCGCACACGCACACACACAAACGTCGCAAGTGCTGCATTTGAATTGCATTTGCTTATACAATTTTTATTGCACTGCTGCAGCTGTCGTTTGCCGTTGATTTTTTCGATATGCGGTAATCGCAGAGTCATCGAGGTATATCGAAAAAATCGAAAATTCAAAAACTTTTTCATATAAGATAAATATTTGTATAGAACATTATAGAAACTTTTGAATAATTGTATGTTTTAAAAATGTTTTATAGAAAAAAAAGAACTTTTTCTGTATTCCAATAATATATTTAATTTGGTAAACAATAGAAACGATGTTTGTCTTTTTTGAGTGTAGATTTTATTTCGCTAATTTTTTCATTTAGAAAAAAATGCTTGAATAGAACAGTGTAAAAACATTTGAATATACATATGTACATATGTTTCGAAAATGTTTTTGAAAACCAATAACTTTTTCTATATTCCATAATTTATTTAATTTGGAAAACAATAGAAACGATGTTGTTCTTTTTTGAGTATGGATTTTATTTTGTTTTTTTTTTCACATAGAAAAAAATGATTGAATAGAACAGTGTAAAAAGATTTGAAAATATTATATGTTTCGAAAATGTTTTCTAAAATCAAAAATTTTCTTATTAAACTTAAAAGACACTTACTCTTTTTCTGAGTGTAGATCTTATCTAGCTCCCTTGTTTTTTTTCTGTGCAGTGTATTTGATGGTCGTTAGTTCCCATTAAAACCCTCCTCAAAAACTATTACCACTTGTTGTTGCTGCTGCTTTGTGCACAGCATAAAGTGTTTGCGCTGCAGCTTTTGTTGCTATTTGCTATTTGCAATTTGCGCGCAGTGGGATTTTTTGCGCTCAGTTTTGGTTGCGCGGCCGCTGCGAGCAGTTGTTGCTGCTCCCCCTTTTTTTTGGATACCCCCTTTCTGTATTTCGGTGCCCTCTTCTTCTATTTTACGGCGCTCTCCCCCCCTTAGGCGACGCCCCTGCGCGTGTGCGTGCGACTGAGTTACCGTTAGGCTGTGCGAGCGGGACGGAGGCATGTGCTGGGTCACAATGGCTCGCAAGGACGATCCCGTTTTCAACGTGCGGTTCGTGCAGTTCGTGGAGAACCAGCCATGTTTGTGGAACTACACACATCCGGGATACAGCAAGAAGGAGGAGGTGCAGAGGGCGTGGCAGCAGGTGGCCAATGAGATCAAGGACACGGGTAAATCAACAAAATAACAATAAGAAACAGAGGAAAAACAAATGGTTCTGTTCTTCTTCTTCGCCGCCGCCGCCAATTGCGTGCTCATTTCGCTGAGCGTGTGTGTGTGTGTGTGTGTGTGCATGTCTATGATGCAAGCTTTTGTGCGCTGGTGTGCGAAGCGCATGCAATGGCTGTGGCTTTTTTGCTGTTTTCCTTTTGCTTGTGTAGGTGAGTCACTGGGTTGCTGCTTTTGCGCTTGCCTTTCGGTTTACCGTTGACTTTGCGTGTGCTTTTGCTCAGCAATTGCTGCACTTTGCCAAAATACACTTGAAAAAATTCATAGTGGCCCATGAAAATTCACCTTTTCAATGCATTTATATTTTTAATGTTGAATATTGGTTTTAAATAAAATCGATAAAATTAAATCTAAAAAAATGTTTAATATTGATCTTATTCTAATACAATACAACTAAAATAAAATTTGTGAACCATGTTATATTTAACGCAACTTTATAAAAATGCCCAATTGTTCATTAGGACAGAGAAATAAATAAAAACTTTTTTTTCGAACCTACAAATGCTAGTTTAGAGTTTAAAAATATTTCTTTGAGGTCAAGACCTTGCAAAAAGGTCATGAAGTTAAAATTTACTCATGCGACACGTATGACAGATAGTAATTTGTCAGAACCCATTTTCAAAAATGTCAAATTTTTAATTTGAGTTAAAGAAAGGGAGAACACCACCTAAATTAAAATAACTTTTTGATCATGGGCTACAGTGCGTATAAGTGATAAACTTTGAAACCACTTCGCAGTGAGATTTGGACCTTTAAAAGATTTATATAAATATGTACCGTATAAAGGAAGGCCTATTTTTAAGGAAAGATCAACCGGCAGCAAAAACTGTTTGTCATAGAAAACTAAAAAAAAACCGAAATTCGGAAATAATTTGAAGATGCGTACTAAGTTCAAATTGGTAAACTAAATAGCATATAACAATATTAAAAAATATTTCCCCGTTGTCTCTTTTTAGTGCGCAACTGTCGCGAAAGGTGGCGCACAATAAGGAGCAGCTTTCTGCGATCCCTGAAGCTGGCACGCACACAAACGGGCCGTGGCAAGCGCAAATACTACCTGTCCAAGTACCTGCAGTTCCTCATTCCCTACACCAAGTCGCGATCCTGTCACAAGCAGGTGATGGCCACCGGCGGCAGTCCTACGGCGGGCATGGTGCTACGAAAACCAGGAAATGCTACGCCGGCCACATTTCCGGATCCAAATCACCAGGAGGAGGAGGAGGAGGCCAAGGAGAGCGACAGCGAAATGCCGCTGGATGTGCAGGTTTCCGAGGTGGAGGAGGAGGAGGAGGACACGACGACGACGACGGCGGTGGTGGATCATCCCAGGCCGGATCAGGAGCCACCCACCGCCTGTTTGCCGCTGCGGCTGCAGGCCATCAAGGTGGAGCAGCCCTCGCTGAATGCGAGCAGCAGCGGCCATAATCCGCCACATGCGAATCACCAGCTGGAGAGGATCGTGAACCATCAGTCGGTGGTCACGGTGCCAGCGGCTGCCTTGGGTGGCCACCTGGACTGGACGGATCTGTCGCAGTGGTTCAAGGGCAACAGCGGCCATCTGAATCACAAGCTTACCGCCACACCACCGCCACCGCCGGCGACGCCAGCTTTGGGTGCCGGATCGGGTGCCATTCCCCTGCCCATTCCATCGCCGCCGGATGCCGACTACTCCTTTCTGATCAGCCTGCATCCGTACCTCAAGGAGATGAACGGCAAGCAGAATCGCCGGTTTCGCCAGAAGGTCGTCGGTCTCATCGATAATATCCTGGATAACATGGATGTTTAATTGTTTGTAGGATCTACACACGAAAAAATGCATTACAATTGGGTCACATTTATCTTGAATGTTGCCTTTTTCAAATGTGCTTTAATTGCAAGCAAGGTCACACTACACAATTTGCAAGTGAAAACCCTGAAGAAAATCCCTATCGGTTTCGGTATATCGGAAAATATAAAAATATCTGAAAATGTTTACAAATGTTAAACAAGTTTGAGATCTTTCTAGACTAATTTATCTTAACAAATGCCGTTTTCAAATGTGCTTAAATTGCAAGCAAGGTCACACTACATATCGGTTTCGGTATTTCGGAAAATATACAAATATCGGAAAGTGTTTACACTTGCTTAAAATATTTAAGATCTTTCTGGACCTAACATTACTTATTAGAACCATCAAAAAATACATTTCCTAAATCTTAATCAACACAATTTAAAATTTAGTTTTACCCTTTTCACCAGTTATTTTATGGTTTCAAAAAATATTTTTGGGGAATTGCTGGCCATTTATATTTCTATCTTCTAGGCAAAACACTTAGTTCTTAATTATTTATGTTTAATTTAAATGGGAACTAAATTATGTCGAAATTTTTGTAAAAATTGAAAATATCAATTTATAGCTAAAGAACCACGTTGATAAGCTGAGAACACCCAATGTTGTGATATTTTCTCTCTGTGTAGAAACCACAAACTAGGACGAAATCAAAAAAACACACACCCAGAGTAACGCCAACAGTGCCCATTTATTACATGTATAGAGCGTATTTTTACTGCGCTTTTTGTTGTTGTTGAACACACACAAACACCAATTTGTTGTTTGTAAAATAAAAACTGGAAAAAATTAAAAAAAATATTTAGATTTTTTATTTAAAAGAAAATTGGAAAAATCATATAATGGTAGATTCTTTTTTAAATAATTTTGATTAATTTATCTTGAATTCATACTTAAGAAATAATTATTAATGTAAAAGTATTTTACAATTTTTAATTTTATATTAACGAAATAATATATCTAGCTATTTTTTTAAATTTCTAGCTATTTTCCCGCTCTAATAACTTGTTATCGATAGTTTCAATGGCAACAGCTGATAATTCCGATAGTCCGCGAAGCTTCGAGCATTTGTTGTTTTTGCTGCTGGCCGCCGTTCGCTTGTTGTTGCATTTAAAGAGGCGGAAAAGGGACGGAAACTCACTGGCGCGGAATAATAATTAACAAAATGGAATTGGAATAATTGCATTATTGTCGCTGCTGCAAAAAAAATAGTTAAATGTGCCAGTAAATTGCCGCAGCAACAACAAATACATGCGCTGTTGGGTGAGTTGTGTGTGCGTGTAAGCGCCATGTGTTTGGTTTTGCCTGTGTGTGTGTGAGTGCCTGAGGTTTTGGCTTTTTTTGTTCGCTTACTTTTTCGATACGAAATGTGATGTAATTTTCGGCTGGCTGATAAGCCAAATCAGTTGCACTTCAACCGCCGAGCATTTACCACGTTCAAACCAAAGCCCAAGTTAGTTTATGGGTTACATAAAAACAGCAACAACAACAGCTGTACAAGTGCACACACACAGACACACACACAAATTGGGAGAAAGTTTTATTTTGTTTGTTTTTCTAATCGTTTTTCGGCCCTCACAGCTTGTGACGTCATCGTTTTTGCTGGCCAGGTCAAGGCCACGCCTCCTGTCCACTATCCGCCCACTGAGCACGATGAACGAGTGCCGCCAAATGACGAAAACCACATGCAAAGCAGCGAACAACAACAACAACACATCTATAATCACCAGCAAAAAGCATTTGTTTGCGGATAAAAGGAGCATGTCATCGAAGGATTTTGGGGATTCCCCGCCCGTGGACAAACTGGCAAGCCACCAGGCGATCTCACCGGACGACCGGCTGGCCATCGAGGAGCGACAGCGCAAGGCATTCGCCTTCTTCGCAGAGACCCTGCAAATCTACGGCGTTGAGGAGCTGATATTCTGCTTCAACGGCGGCAAGGATTGCACCGTCCTGCTCGATCTCCTCATGCGCTTCCTCCGCCAGGAGAACATCTCCAGCGGCGACATTCCCATGCTGTACATCAAGTCCGGTGATTCATTCACGGAAATCGACGATTTCGTCGAGCGCTGCGTTCGCAACTATCGCGTTGAGCTCGTCGAGTACGAGGGATCGCTGAAGGAGGCACTCACCCACATGTCCGCGGACATGCCGCGCATCCGGGCCGTCTTTGTGGGCAGCCGCAACACGGATCCCTACTGCCAGCACCTGGCGCCCATGCAGGTGAGGCCACGAAGCGAAATAGTAATGAAAACTGGATGTTTACGAGTGTAATATGAGGAAATTTTCGAAAACAATGCTTTAAAAACAAAGAAATCAGCCTAATTATGCGGGTATATTCATGTAGTTTTGGGTTAAATTAATGTATTTTCTTTCAAAAATAATATCTAGAAAAGATTTAGTATTCAAAAACCTGTATTATGAGGTTAAATTAAGGTATTTTCTTTTAAACATAATATCTAGAAAGTATTTAGTATTCAAAAACATGTAGTATTGGTATCTAGCTAATATTTTGTATTCAAAAACATGTAGTTTTGGGCTAAATTGATGAATTTTCTTTAAAAAAAAATATCTAGCTAATATTTTGTATTCAAAAACATGTAGTTTTGGGCTAAATTTATGAATTTTCTTTAAAAAAAAATATCTAGAAAATATTTAGTATTCAAAAACAGGAAGTTTTAGGTTAAATTATTGTATTTTTTATCAAAAATAATATCCAGAAAATATTTAGTATTCAAAAACATGTATTTTTATGCTAAATTAATGTATTTTCTTTCAGAAACAATATCTAGAAAATATTTTGTAGTCAAAAACATGTAGTTTTAGGTTAATTAATGTATTTTCTTTCAAAAATAATATACAGAAAGTATTTAGTAGGTATTTAAAAACAGCTATAAAAATGTCCATTTATCCGAAATATTTTTAAATATTTATGCATATTCAGTTCATATCAAACTAATCCGTAGCAGAGCTTTACCACAGTTCCCTTTTACAAAATCACTCTGATATGGAATTTTAAATATCATGTAGATAAGGGTGTACTTATCACCGAGTTCAAGTGTCTGTGGTTTAATTGCCTATCTGGCACGTAAAATCAGCTCAAGTATTTTATGAAATTTATTTTTCCCTTTTTTTTGATACAGAACTAATTGTTTTTTGAGAACATTCCAAGGTTAATGTCTGCTTTGTGGATTATTAGTGACCAAACAAAAAAAAAGTCTAACCTTTAACGTCAAAAAAATACGTATTTTTAAAAATTCATAAATATTTAAAACTACATATATTACTACAAATACTAATAATATTTTTAAAGAGCAATACAAATTTTTAGTTTGTAATACAAATTTAAATTTTTTTTCTAGTAATTATTTTCAAAATATTATTCTTATTTTTAGAAATTTTGTATGTAAATTAAAAACAAAATGATTGCTAGGGGTTCGTCTTTCAAAACAATATTATATCCAAACATAATTTAATTTACATTCAATTACTTATTTAAAACCTGGAATAACTTAATAAACTTCCTTCCTTTTCAGCCCACGGACAACGACTGGCCGCCGATGATGCGCCTGAATCCCCTGCTGGAGTGGAGCTATCACGACGTCTGGCACTACATCCGCCTGAACGCGGTGCCCTACTGCAGTCTGTACGATCGGGGCTACACCTCGATCGGTAATCGTTCCAACACAATTCCCAATCCGCACCTCAGACGCCCGGAGTCGCAGTGCGACTGTGATACCGATTCCAATCCCGCCTGCTCCTGCGATCCGGATGGCTTTCGGCCCGCCTGGGAGCTCGAGGATCCCGCCCTGGAACGTGCTGGTCGCCTGCCCAGGAAGTAGGACCCATTTGGGATACGGTATCCCAAAACACATCGCAGTGCCTGTCGTCGCGTGGCTGTAGTGCAATTTTATAGCTTAAACTTAAATAGTTAGTCACAAATTTGTATATAGATATGTATGTTCCCGTGTGATTTGGATTTTCGGTATACAAAACTTAATCGTATAATATTTTTTACGTGCTAAGCTAGGCTGCTGAATAAATGTGGGCTCTGTCATCGCAGGTCACTTAAGCAGGTTCGCTGTGTTTTTTGTGAATTTTTCTATTGCAGTTCTGAAACAAATTTTTAAATTTAATTACAAAATGCCTAAGTAATTTTTTTTGTCTTGTTTTATATTACAGAATTTTATTTTCCCTGTAAGAAATATAATGATTAGCATTTAATTAAAATATATTCGAAATTTTTATTTTTTTCAGTGTACAAGAAAGCTTAAAATAGCTAGAAGTAGCCAAAAGCCGCTAGAAAATAGACAAAACCAGACAATAAGTAGCTAGAAATAGCTATATATAGCTAGAAGTAGCTGAGCGAAGATCGGAGTGGCAACACTGGTTGCCCAATCAGCTGATTTCCCAGCTGACTTACGCCGCATTTTCACAACATTGCGCGCTGCTTCTTTTTTCTAGTTGGTCGCTCTCTCCATTTCGATATTCCTACGTGATTTACGTAATCCGGAGACTGCGGCGACGAGGAGTGAAACGCCAGTGAATCACCCACGCAAGAGAGAGCTGCACAAGAAACCGGTATTTCCTCCACCTCCACCACATCGCGGCAATGTCGCGATCTGCTCAAGAAACGGCGGCGCTGCTGCGCGGTCTGCGGATTCTGTTGGAGGCGTGTGGGCGCGAGCATCTCGCCCACGGCCGTCACCTGTGGAGCAACTCGAGCATTCGTGAGCTAATCGCCACGAATGCCGCGCACACCACGCAGCTGGTGAGGAATTCCAGCCAAAATCCCACAGAGGAGCTGCGGAAACTGCAGCAATCCCTGCAAGAAACAGGCGAAAGGGGCTACGTGGTGGCCAAGGGCATCTGTTCGCTGCTGGAGACCAAGTTACAGATGTCACGCCAGGAATCGGGCAGCTCTGAATCAGCCACCTCGCCAAACAACGCCACTGAAGCCATTAGGAGGACTGCATCAAAGCCACCGAATCCTGCCAGCTGGGACGCCGCCAACCTGGACATATCCTCCATAACGCTGCAGGAGTTCGAGGAGATACTCTCGCGCCGGAACAAGGATCGCAGTGTTAGCCTGCGCACCCCAACCACCAAAAGCAGCCAAACGATGGCAGAGAAACCAGTGGAACCATCGGGCATCATTAGCCAAGACACCGAGTACGTGAATAATGTCCTACGTTTTGTGGCGGGAGCCAAGCCACAGGAGGAACCAGCTCCAGATACACAGGCGCAGCAACCGGAACTGAGCAAAGTGGCCAAGCAGCGCAAGGTTCCCTCCAGTCGCATCGGCCGGATGGCCTCCTTTGGCGGCCTGTTCGCCGGCCTGGGCATCGGCACCCTCAACGAGCTGACCAAGGGTGCCCTCGGCCTTGGAGGCTCCACCAGCATGCGCGAAGCGCTGCTGAGTCCCGCGAATGCCGAACGCATCGTGGACACACTCTGCAAGGTGCGCGGTGCGGCGCTGAAGATCGGTCAGATACTGAGTATCCAGGATTCCAGTGTCGTCTCACCGCAACTGGCCAAGGCCTTCGAGCGTGTGCGTCAGGCGGCCGATTACATGCCCGACTGGCAGGTGGAACGGGTGATGAACACCCAACTGGGTGCCGATTGGCGGCAGCGGCTGTCCAAGTTCGAGGACAAACCCTTTGCGGCCGCCTCCATTGGCCAGGTGCATCGCGCAACGCTGAGCACCAATGGCATGGATGTAGCCATCAAGATTCAGTATCCTGGTGTTGCCCAGAGCATCGAGAGCGATATTGATAATCTGGTGGGCATGCTCAAGGTGTGGGACGTCTTTCCGCAGGGCTTCTTCATCGACAATGTGGTGCGCGTGGCCAAGCGGGAGCTGCAGTGGGAGGTGGACTATGATCGCGAGGCGGAATACACGGAGAAGTTCCGCGAGATGATCGCTCCCTATCCGGAGTACTATGTGCCGCGTGTGGTGCGCGAGCTGACCACCTCCAGTGTCCTCACCACCGAACTGGTGCCGGGTGTGCCGCTCGACAAGTGCTTCGATTTGAGGTGAGGATCTCAGATAGCTTACATATTCCTTCCTAATCGAAGTCTTCCTCCTTTGCAGCTACGAGCATCGCGCCCACATAGCCGCCTCCGTGCTGAAGCTCTGCCTGCGCGAGCTCTTCGAGATCGAGTGCATGCAAACGGACCCCAATTGGTCCAACTTCCTGTACGATGCGCCCAGTCGCCGGCTTATGCTGATCGATTTCGGCTCGACGCGGTTTTATCGGCACGAGTTCATTCGCAACTATCGGCAGGTCATTATGAGCGCCGCCCAGGACAATCGCCAGGGCGTCCTGGAGATGTCCCGGGAAATGGGTTTCCTCACCGGCTACGAGACCAAGCAGATGGAGCAGGCCCATGTGGATGCCGTCATGATACTGGGCGAGATCTTTCGCTATGATGGAGAGTTTGATTTCGGCAAGCAGAATACCACCGAGCGATTGGCCGCCCTGGTGCCCACAATGGTGGCCCATCGTCTGTGTCCGCCGCCCGAGGAGATCTACTCCATCCACCGCAAGCTGTCGGGGATTTTCCTGCTGTGCGCCAGGCTCAATGTGCGCCTGAATTGTGTTCCCTTCTACAAGGACATTGTCCTGGGCAAATTCAAGGACTAATGAGGAGGCATCCTTATTGTGTTTTTTTTTTTCCTAATCCTTAATACCAGTAGTAGTAACCCCTAAGTGCGCTTAATTTGTAAATGCAATTTGCAACACGATTACAGATGTTATTGTAACAACTTGGTAAACTTTTAATGGTGACTTTTTCCTGGGCTTAGGATCTGTGGAATCACTACGTGATTATTATTATATCATTAACATATAGCTCAATGGATCAGTTAGGTATGTAGTATCAAGTATTATAAATTGTTTTTGTTTCTTTTGGTAAAATGGTGTAAAATAAATCTATTAACATAAAACTTTGAAAATAATTTAGATATTTCTTCTTTAATTTAGATATTTTTTTAAAAATAAAATATCAAATAGAAACACCTCTTAACGAGGTAAAAAACTAGTGACGTGTGCGATATGCAACATACAAAAGTTCTGATATCAACATTTGTGACGAAGAATAATTTAATACATTTTTTAAAAATGTACAAAAAATTGTTTTTCTTATAACTTTTTAAATATTGCACTATAATTATAGCATTTCAAAATACCTTTTAAAAGAAATACAACAGAAGTAGTACAAAAGTTGCGGCCTTCTAAAATTGTTCTATTTATACATAGCTATTTTCCCGCTAAACTAACGGGTTTTTCCAAAAGTGTTTAAAAATTAACTACACACAAGAAAAAGCATTTTCCCGTGAAATGGATATGGCCATGAAAACTTACGGTTATGGTAAACATATCGTTTTACATGAAATGGCCGAATTCTCTCTCTCGGAGATTCTCTGACTTCGAAAAAGAGAGGATGATGCAATGTGGGAGCGAGAAAGAAGCATTCGAAATTCGAACTGGCCTACGAACTGTCCTACTATTCGTTTCTTCAATATTTAAGTTTATTTAATTTTAAATTCTTGCCATTTAGTTTATATTTTCTGAAATCCATTTATTCTGTCACAAAATGCGCCTCATGCTTGTGCACCCAATGGTAAAACAAAAAGCAGAGAGAGGATCAGAAAAAAGAAAATGGCGCAAAAGAAAAACCATTCTTCTTCTTAAAATTCGCTCTTCAGGTGCCGAAACCGAAAGCTCTCTCTCTCTCATTCCGTTTTTCTACTTCGCGAAGACAGACGCGTGCTGCGTCGTGAAATTAATAAAATTGAATTTTAGTGTTTTTCGGTTTCAAAAAGTGCTAAAAATTAGTTTAAAGTGTAAATAATAAGTGATTACAAGTTCGTGTATAAAATTTTATTCAAAACATTACGTTTAAATGGCCTAATTCCGTGTTTTCGTTGCAAGTGCTCACACACACATGCGTACACACTTTGTATGCATCCCTGCGAAAGTATTTTTTTATGTGTCTGCCTTTGATCGTGTGTTTTTTGTGTTTATAGATATGAAATCGAATAATTATTGTTGTTGAAAAATAATTAATAACAACTAAAAGTCGATTTGAAGCGCCTCATGTTTTTGCAACCAACGGTAAAACAAAAAGGGAAGAGAGGATCAGAAAAAGAAAATGGCGCACAAGAAAATCGTTAGTTGCGAAGCCGAAAGCTGTCTCTTTCTCATTTCGTTTTTCTCCTTCGCGAAGACAGACGCGTACTGCGTCGTAAAATTAATAAAACTAAATTTTAGCGTTTTTCGGTTTTAAAAAGTGCTAAAAATTGGTTTAAAGTGTAAATAATATGTGATTACAAGTTCGTGTAGTAAATTTTATTCAAAACATTACCTTTAAATGGCTTAATTCCGCGTTTTCGTTGCAAGTGCTCAGGAATGCACACACACATACGTACACACTTTGTATGCATCCCTGCGAAAGTGCTTGTTTTTATACATATAAAATCCAATAATTATTGTTGTTGAAAAATAATAAATAACAATTAAAAGTCGACTTGAAGCGCCTCATAATTTTGCAACTAACGGTAAAACAAAAAGAGGGAGAGAGGATCAGAGAAAAGAAAATGGCGGACTACCGGTCTTCCTACAATTCGCTCGTCAGGTGCCTAAGCTCTCTCTCTCGCTCATTTCGTTTTCCTTTTCGCAGACAGACCCGCGTCGGAAAAATAATAAATATAAATTTCAGTGTGTTTCTGTTCTAAAAATTCGTTTAAAATGTAAAAAATAAGTGATTAAAAAGATCTTGAAGTGATTTTTACTTAGTACATTACGTTCAAATGGTTTAATTCCGCGTTTTCGTTGCTCGGAAATACACACAAACGTATGTATGTACATATGTAAGTATGTGGGTGTGTTTGAAGATGGTGTGTTTAAGGTAAAAAAAAAAAAATTATTAAAAAATTTAGTAAAATGAAACAACAACAGAGAAAATAAAATATTTTCAATATTTGTGTATCTGTTATGGGCACAAACAAAAACAAAAAAAAAATACAGAGGTTAGTGAAAGCTTAATTAATTTTTAGTTATTCCTGGTAATTAAATTTTCCGTAATCAAATTATATTGGCACAGATGTGGAAAATATTTTAAAAATTATTATTTATTTGTTGGAAGAAAATTGAAAATCACTTATTTAAAATTCGATGTTGTTCTTGAATCTTTTGTCACTCACAATCAATTTACAAAACACACATTTTAGTTGAAAAATTAAGAAACATTCTCCAAGGACAATCCACTTTCAAGCTGGAACATGAAGAAATTTATGAGGCCCAAGACGACGGAGGTCAAGACCAAGGACGAGGTGTTCCGCCGGGATTGTGAGGATTCCGAGGGTGAATTACATGGGGAGGATGAGAGCCAGGCGAGCGAGGAGCAGCCGGAGGTCGTCGAGGAGATTCCCTGGACGGAGATGAGTCGCGAGATGTGGGCGATGAACCGCACCCTGGACGAGATGCAGGCCCAACTGGGCCACCCCGATCCCTGCGAGCGGGCCTCGCGATCAGATCCCCAAGTGCTGGAGGCGGAGGCCATGGGTCTGCATCCGGAGGACTGCCGCTGGATGATCCTGCACGGCAGCCGGGATGCGAGCGTGAGGGGACTGCAAGTGAACAGCCTTCGCATTCGTCGCCAGCTGGACGCCCTCGTCCGCTGTTCGGAGCTGAGCGATGGCCGGATGCTGGCCCTGGATCGCCTGTATGCGCGGCAAAAGAGGGAGCTGGTCACGTGCCGCCAGCAGCACGATCGCGTCCACTCCTTCCACCTGACCAAGCAACTGGAGGCGGGCAAGTGCCTGCAGCGATATCGCTATGCCCGCGATCTCTACGCCAGCTGGCGCGAGCTCTTCAAGATGGGTCGCCACCTGAGGGAGGCCTACAAGAAGATCCTGGAGCGCACCCAGTCCCGGTTGGAGTACGTGGACATCAAAAGGCGCGCCCTCGACGAGATCGCGATGGTGCACGAGGTGTGTCTCGGCTCGACGCGAACTCTATTGGCCCGCGTGCGCGACGTGGAGCTGGGACTGGCCCCGTTGGGCTTCTCCAGGACGCAGTCCACGTGCTCGCGGCGCCTGGGCAGCCAGGGATCGATGGCCGGCGGGCGAGCGAGTGAGAGTCATCGCCTGGAGGAGATTCGCAACGGACGACCCGTCGTCGTGATGGAGAATTGCTGGCAAGGCCGTTCCCTCCGCACTGTTCGCTTCGCCCGGGGAGATCTGCTCCAGCTGCCAGTGGTCGTGCCGCCCGTGAAGGAGACCTGGTACGGCAAAATGCAGTACATGCTGCACCACCCACCGAGATCCAGCTAATATCATGGGCTCCATCACAAAATCCAATGTTTTTCAAGTGAGTTTAAAGCTTTTCCTTTGACATTTAGAAGTATGCAATTAAATCTATAAATCGAAATTGTATTTTCGGAATTCGAAAGATTATTAATTGAAATATTTAACGTTTTAATTTGCACATTTTAAGAAAATAAAAATTAAACAAAGGGTTAACCCTTTGTTGGGTGATTTTAAAGCTTTTCTTTGGCCACCAAAAAGTATGCAATTAAACTTAGAAATAACAATTGTGTTAACGGTATAAAATTATTATTAAATTAAATTATTAATAATTGAAATATTGACCATCATAAGGGAGTATCTTTAAATATTTTTACAAAAATAATACTATTATTAAATATTTTTTTTTTATTTTTTAAAAACTTACAAAATTAAGTTGTGTTCAAGCAGATTAGAAAATTTTTATTTTATTATATTTCCTTTAGTTAACATGTTAGGACCTTTTTAACAAATGCACAATTTTTTTTACATGATTTTTACATGATTATTTATTTTAATAGTTTATTTATTTTTTAATGAACTAAAGGTGGATGGAAATAATTCAAAAATCTTGCAATTTCAAAATAAAAAGCATTATATAGAAATAATTAAATAAATAATATGCTAGGGACTTTTAGCATGCGATTTACATGATCAGGGACTTTATCAAAATGATAAAATGATAAAAACTATCATAGTAAAAATAAAGAGTTTTTAATAAAAATATTTACATAAATAAATAATATATATATATTTAAATAATATTATTTACATGATAATGAAATTTTTAACATAACTCACTTGATATGATCACAGTTTACATGATCCTTTAGCTTAAGAGTTTATCGTTAGCCAGAGCGACGACGTTTAACGGGTTAAGAGCGCACGAAAGAGAGTGAGGCGATTCGGCAGAGAGACTAAGAGAGCGAATATCATATCAGCAACGCACGCACGCTTCATTTTCATTTTCATTCTGTGTCGGCGGTTAGCAGCGTGAATATCGCACCGGAATCGAAAGCAATATAAAAACTAAAGCAAATATTGTGGATGACAAGAAAATCGGAAGAAAAACTGCCACCGGGCGTTAATTATTTAATTGAGTATTTAATTTAATTAAGTGCTGGTGATCGAAGTAAATCGGATAATAAACTTGTGCACTTTTAGGGTTTTTTTTATTGTTGTTATAAACCAATTAATAACTAATAAATCAGTTAAACAATTAAATAGATTTTACTTTGTCAGCGCGCGATTATTTAAATTTAAAAAACGACGCGCCTTTCTCTTATCCTAATTTAAATAATAATATTATACTTAGTATAATACTGTTTTTTTTGTTGTTTTTGTTGAGAGTGCAAGCGAAAGATCGAGCAGTGTGTGTGTGTGTTAGTGAGGAAGTTATAGTTTAATGTTGGTTAGCTTCAATTGTCGAGCAACACAAAAAGAAAAAATAAATAAAAAAAATTATACAGCAGCAGCAACAATAGCAAAAACAACAACAAAGTGATGCTGATTGATGTCACACACACCACGGGAAAAAAAATAAAGTAAGTAGCAGACAATTGGATTTGCATGGCGAAGAAGAAGAGCGAAGAGCCGAGTTTATCAATGAAAGTGAACTGTGGGAGTTGTTCGGTCTCAGTGTGTTAGTGTGTGTGTGTGTATGTGGGCAGTGGCGCAGCCAAATGGGGGGTTTCGGGGGTCAATAGCTCCGAATCCATACCGAATCCTGTAATCGAAGCAGGAATGTGTAGATATATCGAAATTACTATAAGTATCGATCTCTTACTTATCGAATTCACATCTTGAAATGTCATAAATATTCCACGGTACAAAAAGAAATCATAGAATTAACTAGGGTGCTTTAATATCACGCTTTTACAAATCAAAAAATATTGTTACCATCTTGGAAAAATAAATAATCAAATATATAAAGTCAAACTTACAAACATATCAAAAAATCGATTAAACTCTATTAAAGAAATAAATCATTCAATTTCTTCAAATATATTTATTTTCCAATTTACCAAAAGGATAAAAAACTCAAAAAAATATTAATTTTAACAGAAATAAAAATAAAACAATTTTTTTGTTTTTATATATAAGTAATGAAGATCTGTCATTTATTTTAAAAGGAAGTACCCCCTCAACAAGTAATTTACACGTTAGTGCGTGAGTGACTTTAAGGTACTTTATTATTCTATTATTGTAACGATGCTGTGGGGTGAAACAAAGATTTCAAGTAGGGAAAAATATAAAAAAAAATCACAGAAAAATAGTGATAAAATAAGAAGACCTTTTCTTGTTATTTCAAGAACCCAGAAAGTAGAATTTTGCAGAAAATAAGTATTGTCTACTTAAAGGCGCTTCATAGGTTGTTTTTAAGAATATTCCTATGTACGTTACAGCTCTTAAGACTAGATTTCAACTGGGCCCAAAATTGTAGATTTTTAAAATATCTTAATACTGTATTATAAATATTCATATAAATATAGAAAGTGAGTTTTGAACATTATCCATTTTTTAATCTTCGAATAATTGATAGTAAAAAAGGTTTTCTAGGCAATCATTTATAATATTTTTTTTTTAAATCTAAAGAATAAACTTATTTTTCAATAACAGATTAGTTTTTTGTGCATTTAAAATGTTTTGGTAATATCTAATAAACTTAAAATATGAAAATGCATTTAGTAATAACTAAAAATACCTGAAATACAACCTATAAATAAATAGTTAAAATTTGTATAAAAGGGATTTACTTTTTTGGGTTGAGTTGTCAATTTTGTGCACTCATTCATCTATATTTACAGCCTTCACTAGATTTATTTAGCATTAATTTAAGTTAATACTTTTCATTATTGGGTATTTGCATATTTCTTGAAGTATTTGATGTTTGTTGTCTGTTTTTTTTTTGTGGGCGCTATCAAAGCACGTTGGAAACGTCTTAATTATATATGGATTGGATGAATAAACTGTTCCGAATTCGCGTGTATTGGAATGTGCGTGTATATGTGTCTATATATTTCTTGATATATATATGTACATATATGTATATATATGTTGAGAAATGCCGTTGCCAGCAGCCGCTGCAGCAACAACAGCAATGGGAAACCTTTTGATAATCATATCACGCAGTCCACTGATAATTCGCATTGTATTTGTTTGCTATTGTTGTTGCCTCCTGCTGCTTTATCAGCCCGCTCTCCCACCCTCTCTTTATCGCTCTCTCTTTCCCACCCTCTCTCTATCTTTCTTTTTGTTGCCTCTCTTTCGCGATCGCCGACGAATCTCTTTTGGAGGAAACAATAATAAATAAAAACGCAGACAACACAAAAAAATGTCCAATAATTGTTTAATAAATTTAGACTACAGTAGATCCTCTCTTATTCGATCTTTTCATATCTCAAAATCCAAGCAAAAATGATCGCTTCGATTATATTTCCAATTTTCTGCGATCTCTGCGCATTATTTCGACGTTATCTCCGATTCCCCGGACTAATGGAAAGTTTCCAGACTGTGTTTACATCGGGCGGGATTATGGAGAGGAAATTATGGTTTTAGACCTCCAGAGTCCAGGGAAATTTAAGATCACTGGACAAACAAATTTTGAACCTCTTCGCGCATTGTTTATTTGTTGATTATTATATATCTTCCTTATAGGCGTCTTCTTAAGGCCCCGGCGCCTTCACGTTTCGGTTTTCTATGGGAATTTGAGTTCTCTGTTGTTTTCAATATCCCTTTGAATCCATTTGGTTATTTGCCTAAGGGAAATTTGCAATCATAGTTGTTTTCTCATCGTGTATTTACATTAATTCGATCATGCCCTCTTAAGTTTGGATCACAAACAAATATTGAGAGTTTTGTGGCTTGGTATTGTAATCTGTAATCATAATTTCTACTTTAAGATTCTTAAAAGATAAGTATTCCATAATTCCTTGCTTTCTAATAAATTTGTCCGATAGTTTTCGATATTCAAAACTTCATATTTATCGATTGTAAAAATACAACCCTGTTCACAGGGTTTCCTCGCCTACAAAAAGCTAGAGCAAAAATGGAATGAAAAGTTAAGTGCAGACGAAAAAAAAATGATTCGAAACTATTGTGTAATTTACATTAACGAGCGGATGTCGTTGGCTTCTACTATATAATGAACCAATTACCCAGTTTGTCTCTTGATTCGATTGCTCTGCAGGCACACAGATACAGATACGGATAGAGATACAGATACAGATGCTGATGCGAAGATACATCCACAGTTGTATCTGCATTTGTGTCGGTGCTGTTCTGTTTTGTGCTTTTCGCAAAGTGACTAAACGAGATTTTTTTTGTAGCCGCACTGCTGCTCTTCCAATTCTGATTCCAATTCCAATTCCATTTCATTCATGTTGAAGACACCCACTTGAATGATTATGAGGCACTGCAGATGCTCACCGCGAGATACAGATTCAGATTGAGATCCAGATTCAGATTCAGATTCATATACACTCATACAGGCGCATATTTGGCCATCGTCAAGTGACGCTTCCGCATTTGCCGGTCACCCACGTGCCAAATGCTTCAGATATCCCAAATCTTAAATCTCTGCCTCCCCAAAAGAAGCGATCGCTCGTCAAGTGGCTGCGAGGAATGCGATCGCAGATAAGATATTCCACATTTGGGCAGATTTATTGGGGGAATACGCAAAAGACTTGAACAAACACCTGTTTCTTTAAAGTTTTCATTCACATAAAAATATTTTCTTTTTCATTTAATAAAATATTTTATAATTTAAAAATAAAATATATAATAATAACAATAATAATCTGAATTAATATAATGGTCAGTAGTAAAATTCACCCTGAACGAATTGACATACAAATCTAAAAAAAAACATAAATTCGGAAATAATTAGGATCCGGGTGTAAGCTATGAATTGGAACCTTAAGCGGCCCCAAAGTTCCCCAAAATTCGATTTGTTTTTTTTTTTTAATTTGAAAGGCGAAGCTACGAAAGTAACCCTGCTAGTATTATAATAAAATTACATATAATTATAATTATATATATTATAATATTAAAAAAAAAATATTAAAAGTAATACCTAATTTGTAAAGCGTTGAATATTCTTCTAGATTGATTGAAATATGTTTCAAATTCCTTTTTTAAAAAGATAGAATTAATAACTTTTATAATTTATGCTGCGCACACGAATCGATTGATCATTTTTCTATCAAAAATTGCTGTGTTTCGGAAAATTTTCATTCCCTAGAAGGAGATAAGTGAAACTTCTCGGAAACATTTAACCCCAGCAGCGAAATTTTCCATGCAGCCGGAGATCTTTGTTTATTTATTCTGGCACTCAAAAAAACAAAACAAAACAAAAGCATAGTGAAAAGTTTACCAATCGAATTGAGATGTTGTACGTACGATATGATTGTTGTTCGCATTCGGACACAAATTGCCCATCGATAATTGCCGGGTCTTGAGATTGAGATGAGAGAGAGAGAGATCCGTAATTGTGGAATTCTCGGGATTGTGCAATGGCACTCACTATATAATTGCTGATCGCAATTGAAACCGCTGGATCCTTGGGACCAGTATTAGTTTGCCATTGTTGAAACTATCGCTGCAATTTCCTTGATCCACCGAGGAACTCCTCTTGCATATTCATGAGTTACCCTACCCGTACCATGCAAAATGATACCATCACACACAGCACACGTACTCGTTTGCCATACTTTTCGTCGTTGTCGACGATGCTTGTAATTTTTTAATAACACTTAACAAACGCCTTGGACTTGGCATGTAAATTGTTGATAAATTATGTTTTTAATAGTGCGTTGCAGCTATCGTTGTTGTTGTTGCTGCTGTTGTTATTATTATTATTGCTGTTGGTTTATGTGGTCAGATAGCTGGCGCCAAAGATACGAAAAATAATTCTGAAGTGGCAGTCACAGCGACTTTTTAATACCCCTTAAATACTTTAAAAATTAAAATAAATGGAAATTATTTTTTAATTTCCCTCTCTTTTCGAATAATAATAAAATATTAGGTATTAACTTTTAAAATGGGAAAAAACCAATTTTTTAATTTCAATAGCATGCCCATTTTTACTAATGCTATTATTATACCCCCTGAATAATATAAAAATTTAAATATATAAAAATATTGCAGCTTTCTATTTTTTAAAATATTTTGGGATAATAATAAAATACTATTATTAATTTTTAAATAAGAAAAATAAGAATAATTTTCTGCTTTATATCATTAAATACTCTCTTCTTGCGTACAAGAAATTAAATTAAATATGAACTTTGAAAGAGGAAAAATACCCCGTAATTTTCTCGTACATTTTAATTGCATTACAATGTTTCTACGAATAAAGTGAATCATTTTGATAAATTAGCTTATCAATCCTGAGGATACCTCCGACTTCCTATGCTGTCTCGCAACTTCCATATGCTGTCCAAAATATTACAATTTAATTCTCATAAATGCACATATGTACGCCGCAGTGTGTGTATGCTATTTTATGTATACAAATATATCTGCTGATCTGTGCTGGTTAAATGGTAAATAAAATTTCATGTTTTGTTTGCATTTAACCGCACCAAGAAAAACAAACAAATGAAGCTGAAACAAAACAAAACGCGAAATTATTCTCGAAATATTACTTAGTAATACTAATAACAATAAATTCTTTTTTTCTTTCTCGAACGTTTTGTTTCTGCCAATACGTTTTAGATTTTCATACTTTTTAGTTATTGCCGCTGCCAGTGTTGTTTTTGGTTTTTTGTTTTATTATATTTCGTTAACTGCAAAAAAATGTTTAAACAATGAGAGGCACTCAAGTCTCTTGCAGAATGCTCATTTTTTTAGCCGGCCAAATATTGGGCAAATATTAAAGAATTCGCCACAGGCACGTAGGCTAAATCATCTGTTTGATTGCGTCTTAGTTCCGTTGGGTTGAGTTTTACTTATCTATATTCTTAGTCATCGGGAAACTCGATCGAACTTATATTTAAAATTAATTTTTATTTATAACTTTAAAATTTCTTAAGTGTATTTTTATACATAAAGTTTGGAAAATATTAATATTTAATATTATTATTATAATATAAAAAATGAAAATAATTATAATTTCTGAATTTGATTTCACCAAATAAATCGGTAATTAAAGATATCAAATATCTGAAATAAATTTAAAATGTTTTATCAGTACAGTATATATTTCAAAATATTTTCTCTGTATTTCTACATATTTCTCTATGTTTCTATATATTTCTACATATTTCTACATATTTTTATATATTTTCTATATATTTCTACATATTTCTACATATTTCTACATATTTCTATATATTTCTACATATATCTATATGTTTCTATATATTTCTTTAAGATCAGTGTTCGAAATCACTGTTGTATCGTCGAATCGAACCTAAACCTGATTGCCCGCCTATGTACCACATAATTGACTGCATTAGCCTGCGAGAAGGCAACAGATGGTACATCACATGCAATCCACATACCCCCATACCATACCATCCTCCAATCCTCCGATCCTCCGATCTTGCGATCTTGGTGAACTTGAGCGCATTGCGATGTGCTCATATATTTCTGGCTTTGAGGATGGGAAAACTCGTTTCTCGTTGCATTCTTCGACCGGCGTCATCGATGATGCCGATAATGATAATGATAATGACAACGATAATAATGATGATCATATTAAAGATGGTCATGATGGGGTTCCATTGGCATAAGCCCGGCTCGATGATGATCGCGATTTGCCTTGGCATAACGCAATGCCAAAGTTGTTGTGCCGGTTGCTGCCTGCCAGCTTTTATATGGGTATCATTTTTTTTTCGTTGTTTTTTTTCTTTTATTTTCTTTGTCCGGGGACTCTTGTCTCCGGGGTTCCGTTCTACAGACGACCTTAAGAGGGGAAATTGGGAGGCCAGTCGGGAGACTGGAGCAAACCACATTTTGTATTTCGTACACCTGCAAAAAAAAACAAAAATTGTTCTTGAAAACAAGATAAAAACTGTTCTCAAAACCGAGATATAATTCGTCTTTTATATCGAAATATTTTCGGAAATTAAAGGAGTTACTAAAAATTATAATATGTAATAGGGACTACTTACATAAAGTAACAAATAATTTTTCTGTGGAGAAAAAAAAAAAGAAAAGCGAGAGAAAAATCGATTAATAACTCCATTAAATACTATCTTTAATAGTTTTTAATGTTCAATAAGTTGTGGAAAATATTTATACAAAATTTTTAAAGTTTTTGAGCGGCTACATAGAGCATATATAGGTTACTCTTTTTACAAAAATCCCCTTTAATGTGACTTTAATTTTTCTCTCGGTGTACTTTATGCTTTTCAATCGCCCAGCTCCATATTGCGGACCTGTTGCCGCATAGTTTTTGGTTTTTTTTCTCCTTTTTCCCAACCGGTTCGGTTTGGTCTGTTGCTATTTTCGTGAGTCTGGATCGGTGCAGTCTCCGCTGGAAATGCGACTTACATAAAGCGAATTCATATTTACACGTTTCTAACATTTCCAGCATTTCGGCTTTGATTGTGTCCAATTAATGCAGAGGGTCGGTCGAGTGTGTGTTCACTAATTTCGCCATAATGCCGATGAAAGTTCACTTACCGCCGCCTCTTCTAAGGTCATCCAAAGGGGGCGGCGGCGGTGGGTGGTGGCCGTTCGAGTTGTAGGGGACTGGCTTTGGCTCTTGATTACGCCCGGTCGTCTCATATCAGTGCTACGTAATGAAAACAAAAAATACCGAATAAGTATAAAAAAGTTGATCAGAAAAACGTAATAAATTGATAAGACCCACAAGCGGAGAGTTCAACAAATTTTACAAAAAGAGAGCGAGAGAGAGATGCGAAAATCAAGAGAATATATTCTTGAATTATTGAAACAGTCGCCCTTGGAAGATAAAGATTACAGAGATCAGGGGTCACCAAAAGTAAAGAGAAATATTTGTAAAAAAGTTGACAAAAAATCGGAATTTTTATTGAGAAAAAGTATTTTTTATACACTTTATGAGAAAGATCTTAACTATTGTAAAATCGTTTCTGAACTGATAGAGTTTTTTATTTTAAATATTAATATTATACAAAATTAATAAACAGGATAATACCAAGTTTTAAGGCAATTATATGAAAAAATTGAGCATTTTTAATGGATTTGTAAATATATAGAATGAGTTACATGAAAGGGTATACATATATTTTTAAGTGATTTTTAGTTAACTATTTTTATTTAAAAAAAAATAGGAACAAATAACATTTTTACATAATTGAAAGCTCTGCTAGGGGAGTTTTTCTTTTGTTTAAATAGTGTAGAACAAGTTCAAATCGCCAATGAACTTTGGCATCACTCGGTGGACTTTGCCCGCGAGCGAGAATAACAAACAAGTCTGCTGGTCATGCCCATAAAAGAGAGTTCCCAAGAGAAAGAGCCGAAGAGAGGATCGGAGAAAGAGAAGCAAGTGCAAGTTGCACGTGCTGCGATTCCAAGTCGAAGAGCGGCGTCCCCAAGAAGTTGGCTTAAACCAGCAAAAACTGGCTGCCAAAAATAGGAACATATACAGAAAAAAACGAAAAAAAAATATACAAAGTACACACAATCGTATTATCAACGTAACGCTACGATGGACTGTCAAAAAAAAAAACGTCGCTTCCAAATTTAGACCAACTCCACTGTCGTTTTCCCCTTTCGTACCTCAGACTTCTCGCCATTGTGGCAAAGTAATACTATTCGGGTGTCAGAGACCCCCATTGGCCGATAACGTTTTATCAAACAAATGTTCTGTCGCCGACCTGTTTGCGAATCGAATTTGAACTAGATATATGCGTTCAGTCCACAGAGAGTACGTATATCTACGTCGTACGATCCGTTGGTAAGACAAGACCTTCTTGATCTATTAAATCCGAGTGATAAATAGGGAAATATATATTGCAGACACTTTGAAGGTGTGAATTCAATACGAATTCATAATTCGTCCATAAGACATCATTTAGATGGTAATTCCAATGGCCTTATATGAATTTCAATTACGTTAATGGAAAAGTATCCTAAAATATAATAACTATTTGCTTTAATCATATTTGTACACCTTAAATAAAATCTATAAATGTTATCAAATGAAATTAAATTATTCATTTTACCTGTAGATCTATGGATTAATATTATAATAATATTTTCTAAATATTTTAAAATTTATAGATATACCGTAAATATATTTTTCCACCTTACAGCCATAAATTCAATAAATGTTATAAAATGAAATGAAGTGATCCATTTTACTTTTAGATCTATGGATTAATTTTATAATAATATTTTCTAAATATTTTAAAATAATTTAAAATTTATATTTTTACCGAATTCCAAAGTGATATTTTTCTTTATTTTTGTTTTAATAAATTCCCTGTCGAAATCGAACCATTAGCGGCTTGGATTTCCTTCCATTCATTATCTTTCAAACCAATAAAGACAAGCATATTCCGGAGATCCGGAGTTGACCGAACGAAGGTGTAAATATTAGCGGAATGTCACGAACTGTTGGAACTGAGATAGATGGGCTTGTTTGATGATGATTCCCGGTGTTTACCCCGCGGCTTCAAAGCGACCGACCCCGCGCCTCAAGGGGAATATCCCCAATAAAAAGATATAGTGGGTGATACGGAGATACGGGGATGTGGATAATGTGTGTGTGGGAGGTGGTGGCAACAGGTGATCTCGCATTCTTGGGAAATGTTAGCGCTGTTTGCCCGCTGGCAACAAGTTGTCAACAGCTTTTGAATAACAGGTTCTTGAACGGTGTTTGAACAGAACTTAATTTGGGCCAAATGCTGGAGATCTTATTTCTTTTATTTTTTTTTCTATTTTTTTTTTATTCCTCCATTGTTTGCCCCACACAAACAGGCCCGAAAGATAATGGATTCGCTGGGCTGAGAGATCCATGGTCTATCGGGTTACTCAATGTATCGAATCTTTAACCAACCAATTAGCGCCACAAAACGATTTTGTCGCCAAAAAATGTGAAATGAAATAATCATAAAAAAATAAACCGAGAAGTCTGGATCACACATGCGGACATTGAATTTATTGTGATCATTAACAAAAAATTGGAATTCGGCTGAGAGAGAGATAGAGAGGGAGAAAAAGAAGCTAACACCTCTACGCTTGCTTTATCATTTTGGCTTAATTTGTCAACGGCTGAAAAATACGGCACGAATAAAATAAACAAATATAACACTGACGTCGCTACATGACTGGCATTATTTCGCCCGAATAATTCGCTCGATTTTTGCTGCCTTTTTGTCTTTTTTTTTTTATTCAAATGCGCAGGCGCAAAGTCGCGTGCCGCTCTGGAATCAAAGTTGTATAATGCCCGATACCGATCCGATACGATACGATCTCCAGATCTTTGGCATGCACAACATGTTGCGACAAGTGCCTTGGCATTAATTTGAAAAAAAACGAAAACCGCAAACCAATATAAAAACCCAATTGTCATTGCCAATAAAATGGAATTGTTGCCAAAAAAAAGTGCGGAGAGCTTGAGGAAGTTCTTATTCAAATAAATCATTGAATGCTTTACCTACCTAAAATGTGTATATCCTTGCAGATGGTAGTATGATTTCAGTCTGTCCGTCCGTTTGTCCGTTTGTTTGTCTGTCCGTCCGTTTGTCCGTCTGTCCGTCCGTCCGTCCCTTTGTCCGTATGTAGGAAGAAATTAAAGCTTCGTTAATTTTTATTTTGGGCTCAAGTGCAATTTTGAATATCTTAATTATTTATTAACTTTAAAATTAACTTAAAAAATAATATAAAATAGTTAAAATTAAGACTAATAATAAATAGTTCCCACTTTGTGGACCCCTTCATAGACCTAACCGTTTATAATACTCGAGCAGGAAAATATAGATGTTCTCGTAAATTCCCATAAGTACACATATCAATTGCAAGCGTTTCCCATTCATTTGGCTTTGAATTAAATTAAGTATACCACAATTCGCCCAACCTTTTGCACCCATTTATGCGATAAGTCCTTCAATAACAACCAGATGATGATGGTAATTATGGCAAAACGAATACAAATACGAATACGCAGGCAATACGGCTGGATCTCGCATGGTTTCTACATTGGCCACAACAGGATTCATCGGAACAATGCCATGTCCTTCCTAAATTTTCATTTTCCCCCAGTGCTACAGTATTGGTGTGTGTGAGGGTGTGCTAGAGTGTGTGTGTGTGTGGGGGGCTTGTGGTTTGTTGTTGCAGCCAGGAAATGGCAAGTGAAAACATCCAGCTCAATTTGCTAGCCTCGGGGATGCGACTGAGTTCTGAGGTCGGGCCAAAGACAAGGCTAATACTCCGCACTATATGGTGCACTTGAAAAAAGTAGTGAAGCTTTAAAGAAATTGGGGATATTTTGGCTGGTGTAAAAGATGTGAATAAATAAAAATAAATGGTTTAAAATTAAACAACAAACAAATTTAAAATAAAAATAATAAAAAAAAAATAGGTGACTAGTCTATGTAAAAAATGTTTGTTTAATCGTAGATATTTTTATATTTTTGAAAGTAATTTATATTCAATAATTCACATTAGTTGTTTATTTTTAATTAAAAAAAATTCTGATATTATTTATTTTATTTATTTTTTCTTTTAGAAAATGTGTATATATTTTTTTGAGTGTATAGTTCCAGCTTTGTGCGTATGTGTGGGATACTTTACCTGGGAAAAATAGTGAGACAATCGGTATGATTTTGATTTGCATTTTGGGTGCTGGCATTTCAAATCCTAATTTGTGTCCTCAAATGCCTTTTCCTGCAAACTACGGAAATATTTGTAAACGATGAAGGGTTATGAAATGAAATGCTGTGGAAGGGTTTTAATCCATAAATAAGTGGTTTAAATGAATACTGTTTTATATAATTTGGCTTCGGTTTTTCTAAGGCGCCTTGGCCAAGTGTTTACTGTTATAAAAAGGGGGATTTTTTTTGGGGGGTTTATCGATCTAGTCCCTCATATTTCGCATTCAGCCCCATAAAGCACGGTACATACTAATGTACTTGTATGTGCCCTCATATAAGTTTATGTACAATAGATATAGATACCTGGACACGGTACTTACTGTGTGTAGAATAAGCCACAACAATTAACAATTGAAATTGATAAGAATTTTTTAATTACGCCGGCATCGTCGCATTTGCTAAATGGCAAATGGGTTTTTTCTCTCTCTCCTTCTACATTTTATGTTTTTATTTTAAATTTGTTTTCTATTTTTTTGCGCTGCTATTGTTTGGTTTTTATCTGTACTACTGAAATGTTGGTCTAATTACCGCGGGAATTATAGAGGTCTCACCGGAATTACCACCCCCCAAAAAGCCCCCATATCGGAATGTGTGCGCGATAATCGAGCTGTTAACATATTGTTTACATTTTCGATTGTCTGTAACAATTAAACAAATAGAATCGATACCTATTTGCACACTTGTTGTTGCTCACTGTAATCACACCCTTTCTTTTTTTTAGTTATCACCTTGAAGGGCTTTATCAATTTTGCCAGCACATTAAGATGTTATCTTGGAAAACAGTTTAGAGGTGAGTCAACTGTTTAGCATTTGTGATTTAAGTCTATTTTAAGTGTGTGAGTACCAACACTGCACTATTTATTATTTATTCATATCCGGCTCGAAGGACCAATTGTGATTGTAGTACTGAATCTTTCAATATTTTGTAATACGAACATAATGTTCTTACTCTATAGATTACATTGACCAATTAAATGCATTACTTGTACATTCCCAAATCAATCGTTCGCAATAGAAACTATTTTTTATTATTTATTCATATCCGGCTCGAAGGACCAATTGTGTGTGAAGTACTATGTTTTTCAACACTTTATGCTTACTCTATAGATTACATTGTGCAATTAAATACACTACTTGAACACATTCCCAAACCAATCGTTCGCAATAGAAACTTTCCGCTTAACTTGTCTTCGGCTTTGGTTCACCGCCTTCGACCAACAGTTGAATTGAGTTTTGTGGTTGTGACACCCCCCACGAAACTGACTTTGTAATTACGCGCGGACAAAGTAATTAATTAAGTTCGGCTAATGCATACGTTAAGTAAGTAAAACCCGCCGATTGACATAGTTGCGCCCACAATAACAGCAAATACATTGAGTTTGTCGGGTGATAATGCCCCTTAATACACCCATTTATCAAGGGCGTTTTAGAATACGCTTTGAATATGTCCGATTAAGTTCTCACCTGTGACAGTGAGAGATGAAGGCACGCCCCGTTCAGATAATAGAAGGTGGAAAAACAACAACCAATCATCTTTATTAGACAAAATAGGTACTGGATAAATAGGTTAATCGATTAGAGTTAAAATTTCCATCAATATATGATTTAAAAAATTAATAATTAATTTTATGCTTTTCCTTAAATTTCTTTATTATGTTTTATTAGTTTTAAAATATATCTATTACATTTTTATAATAAATATTATTTATTTTTAAAGTTTGCTATTTTTAATTATACCCGAAAATTTTAATTATTAAATGAATTTCAATTATTTTGAAATAATTTTTATTGGATTTGCTTTAAAATTTAAAAATGTTTGCCAACATTTTTTAAATAATATTTAATGAAAAATAATTCGCAGCATTTTTGGTTTGCTTTTTGGTCGGATTGCTGAAGGTGAAAGGCGAAACTTTAAGCGAAACTACATTGTTTTCGTAGTTTCTATTTTTTTTTCCTTTCCTCGGTTCTTTTTTCAAGTTTTTTTTGTTGTATTTTACTTTTCCACCCCGGGTATTTAATCATTTGTCATAGCATTGCACCGAAGTTTTGCCATTGTTGTCGCTGTCTTTGTGCGATGTTGCTGCTGTGTTGCAATTTCTGTTGCTGTTGCTGTTGTCGGTTGTGTCTGTTGCATTGTTGTCGGCGTGGGGTTGCGTGTTTATTGACGTCACTGGGGGGTGGGGTGGATGGTGGGTGGTGTTGCATGTTGCACGCACACACAAACAACATGGTGGCGGCCCCGCACTTTGTGTCCAGCACTCAAGTAAGCAGGTCAGCGGTTCTTGCGGTTTAACTCACTTCGAAAGCACCACCACCTGAACGGAGCCACCCATCGGAAAAGTCACCCACCACCCACCGCCACCCATCTGCATCACCACCACCAATACTCCAACTCGGTCGGCTTGCGGTTTTTAGTTCAAGTTTTCTAAACCCAAACCCAAACGCAAACGCAAGTACAAACCCCAAATCCAAACACAAACACAAACCCAATCCGAGTGCAAAATAAAAAAAAACCCCGCGATTATGCAATTTAATTCGCACACTTTTCGCTTTCGTTGGCTGAAAACTGAAATTGATTTTTATGAGAGTCTCCCCGGTGTCCAGGTGTTGCCTTCTGTGTGACCAGGAAATCAATTTCAATTAACCAAATACATATGCCAGAACGGAGAGCGGCAAAGGCAAAGGCAAACAAGCCAATAAATAAATAAATAAATATGCATGAAGCAGAAGCTGCAGATGAAATCGGAGGACTCCGCCAGGATCCGCATCCGAATCCTTGGACGGCAGTCCATAAATTTACCAACAATTCGGAATGTTCCCGCTTTCGCAGAGAGTCAATGGAAATAATAAATTAAAATTAAATGCGTAAATTCCTATTTTGAAAAGTTTATTTATGTTTTCCCTTACATTTCTTCATTATTTTATTAATTTAAAAATGTATTAATAATATATTTTTTAAAAGATAGTAACTTTTAATGACTAAATTAAACTAATATATATTTTTTTCAAGATTTATTGTTTTAACTATAAATAGATTTCTATATTGATAATGTAATTTTTTACCAAAAATATTTTCTTTCAAAGCTTCGATTTGATATTAAAATTTATTATTGCTTTATTATTTTTTTTATTTCATATTAAAATTTAATTTTTAATGTAAAATAGCATTTTGTGAATTTTAAATCCGAAACCGTTTCGTATACTTTGTTTGTTCGTTTTTAATCTTTCAATCTCTCAACCAAAATCAGGCAATTGGGGATTTCCTTTGTTTCTCAGCTTTTTTATATGAAAGCGGGGGTTTCTTTTTTTGAAATGGGAATGGAAATGGAAATGGGGATTCTCCCACCCGGTTTTTCGCGGTGTTTTCGCTTGTTGACTTGCCCCGCTAATAATTGCCAAGACCGCGCAAGGAAAGGCAAACAAATTTACAAAACTGGCTGGCCGTCCGTCCGTCCGTAAGTCGGTCCGCCGTAGTCAGCAAGTCTGGCAGTTAACGCCTCAGTCGACGGCTCCGGGAAAAGTCACGTTTTGCATTTCGGTTTCGGTTTTTGAGCCACCTCTCACTGTCCCCCTCTTTCCCCCGTGATCCCTGCGCTCTTGTTTGCCTTGATTTGCTGCAAATGACAGATGATAATAACGAGGGAATACAGTTGGGTCAATAAAACAGGCCTTAAGAACGAAAGTGAGTTATGAAAATATTTTAATTACTTTAAAATATAAGTCTTTAATTATTTTTAAAAATATTTTTTTTATTATTATTTATTTAGTTAATTATATTCGTGTTTTATTTTTTTTTATAACAAAGTAGCTATTTAATTTTATTTTGCTTTTTAATTGAGAATATTAGTATGCATATTTCATAGTATTTTTACATAATTATCCAGAATGAGAATAATATGTTTGGTTTTCACATAGGGTGTGTTACAAACCGACTATATTTAACCGATTTTAGCTTCCTGCT
Source organism: Drosophila mimetica (assembly GCA_037075245.1). Taxonomy (NCBI): domain Eukaryota; kingdom Metazoa; phylum Arthropoda; class Insecta; order Diptera; family Drosophilidae; genus Drosophila; species Drosophila mimetica. The sequence goes on from JBAMCH010000005.1 coordinate 11,167,805, forward strand.
CTTCTTGTTTTTTTTTTTTTTTTTTTTTTTTTTTTTTTTTTTTTTGCTTTGTTTACCTTTTCGAGATGTTCGCAGCGCCTACGCGAATGAATTTTTCCGTTGGCGTTGATTTTGAAAATATTTTATTGCACAAGTGAGCGAGTGTGTGGGTGTGCTCATCATGAACAATTGAAATGCATAAATGTATACTACGGTTTGCTGATAGCTATCTTTGCGGAAAAATGCCAGTGACAACATTGCGTATGCGCAATTTTTGTGCCACAAGAGATTCAATCTCTCTATCCGGCCATTTGATTGTGACTGCTGCAAAAAGGATATTGCACGATGGCTGTGTTTGTATTAGTCTCTGTGTGTATGTGTGTGTGTGTGTGAACAGAGAAAGTCGAGAAAGTGAAATAGTGAAAGGGGCAGGAGAAATGCAGGCAAACAGAACCCAGAATACCGGGCTCAAAAATGTTTTGGCCCAAAAATGTTTTGACTTCTGTTTGCTGAACTGCAACAGTGTGTGTGTTACACTGCACCCGATTATGTGCGTGTGTGTGTGTTAGCCAAAATTTGTAATAAGCCAAAGTCAATGAGCGTTTAATTTGGCATTTTCCTTGAGCGATTCGATTCGATTCGATAGCCTGGAAAATACCGGAACATCGGAATTAAAAGCTACGTTCAGGGCTTGGACTTTCTTTTGAAATTCTTTGTAAGCACAATTTCCTTTGACTAATCTTTAGATATATCCTTGAATTCATTTTCTACCCATGCAAATATTTTAAAGTATATATATATTTTCTTGATCAGCATCACTAGACGAGTCGATCTAGCCTTGTCCGTCTGTTTGTCCGTATGTCCGTCCGTCTGTCCGTCTGTCCGTCCGTCTGTCCGTTTGTATGCAAACTAGAATCTCAGTTTTTACGCTATCAGGGTTAAACTTTTCCAAACACCTTTTTTTCTATTGCAGGTAGTATATAAGTCGGAACCGGCCGGATCGGGCAACTATATCTTAAAGCTACCATAGGAATAATGGGGAAAAGAATGTTTTTTGTCATATTACCTATTCCTCTTGGTAATATATTTTTTTAATTTGTTCTGAGTTTCGAATTAAAATTTAGAAAAATCGGACGACTATATCATATAGGTCCCATAGGAACGATAGGAAAAATAGTGAAAAATTCATAGGAACAACTTATAGCTTCGGTAATTTTTATTGTGGATTCTTCTGCTCTGGAATATAACTTTAATTTATTATTTCAGAATTTCGAATTAATTTTAACATAAATCGGACGACTATATAATATAATCTATAAAACTATATAAACCTAAATTTACCATTTGTAATTAGTAATTTAATAGGAATGACCTGCAAGGGTATATAAACTTCGGCGGGCGGAAGTTACCGCCCCTTTTATGTTTTTGTTAAGCTTATTTGTTTTTAAATTCCCATTTTTTGGCTGCACGCAGAGCAGGTGAAACATTGTGCCAACAACAATGACAGCATTAATTGTCGCCACTCACCCTTGTCCCCACAGAGACACCCATTCACATGGACAAACACACGCACAGATACATAAACTAATTCACTCACATTCACATTAACATTCAAGGAGCCGAGCCGTGACGTTGTTTCGGTTAATTTTTGCTGCCTGTCACAGGACATGCAAAAAGGTATTTTAATACATGTCAATGTGGGGCTGCTTCCGCGTGCGTGTGTGTTGTGGCGCCTATGTGTACGTTAATTGGGTTTACGCTATCAAAGATCTGCTTTGTTGTGGTTTTGACAGCGAATTTTTCGATACCTTCCCAGCCTGACTGAAAAAATAAACCATCTAAAATCATCAAATAGAAAACACTTTTAATTAACATTATTATTTCCCTGTTTTCCAGTAGTAAAATTGTATTTAATTTGTAGATCATAATATAAATATATATATAACTAATCCCTAAAAAGTTTTTAAACTTTATTTTTATAGTTTTAAGATTTGTTCTATTTTATTTTCTTTAAAAAGTTTACATTTATTCGAAGTTTTTGGCAGGTTTACCCATTTTATTTGATCAAATGAAGGTGTTTTTGTAGATCACTAAAAAATAGAAAAGTTTTTGAATAAACATATTTTGTCCTTATTTTCCAATAGTAAAAATGAATTTTTATTTGTAATAATAATAATGATTATCTATCCATTAAATATTCCTTAAAAACATTTAAACTTTATTTTTATAGTTTTTAACTTATTCTTTTTGGTATTATGTTGTTGGCTTGCAATTTTTTCGTTTATTTATTTTATTCTCTTGGAAAAGTTCCCGTTTATTTAGAAGTTTTCGGCAGGATTTCCCCATTTGTTGTTGGCCATTCTCTCCCTCTGGTGAAGATGTTGGCCGTAGTAGTTTCTCCTTTTCGGACATTTTCATAATGAATAATATTTTGTTGTTTTGGTTTCGTTTCGTTTGGCTTTGACATGGGTAAACATTTGGCCAAGTCAAACATTTGTGTGGGGTTTAAAGTTCATTGCATTGTGTCAGGGTTGCCTTACGGCCGCTGCCGCTTTCCCCCGCCCTCCCCCTCGTTACTTTTCCGGCACTTTTCCCCTCACACACGAGAACCCTTTTTTATTTGCCTGACCCATGAAGACACACAGAAAGTGGCCTTGTTGTTTTTCCCCACTCTTACCCATTACATACATTTTTTTTTGCAGTCTTTCGAGCGGGCTCCACTTTCCTCACTTTCGCCCGATGGCCTGTGAGTCGTATGTATATTGCAACTATCTGACCTCTGACCCACCACTCGCACCCGCACCACTCCCCCACGAGGCGGTGGAAACACTCACATGTAATGCATTTTTAAATTTGCATGTGCTCCACCAGGCGCAGCAACAATGGCAGCTGTTAGTGTCTAACTAGTTAGTTAGTGCCACATTGAAGACGGTTGCTTCGCCGCACGCGACTTGCTAAAAAGGGAAGAACCAAAAAAAAAACGAGAGAATGCTGTAGTCGAGTGCCTGGACTATAAAATACCCGTTACTCTGCTGAAGCAAGCAGTGGCAAGCAGGGCAAACCAAGCAGTCGCTTGAAAGTGGCGCTCATCATTTCTTATAACTTTTTACTGAGTGGTCCGATTTAAAAAATGTATTCTACTATTAACTCCTAGAATCTGCATGCAAAATGCCAATCTTCTAGCTTGTATAGTTTTTGAGATCTCAGCGTTCATACAGACGAACAGAAGGACATGGCTAGTGATCAGGAATATATATTCCTTGTAGGGCTGGAAACACTTCCTTGTTACATACTTTTGCACTAAAGCAATATACCCAATGGGTTTTTACTCTACGAGTCACGGGTATAAGCAGTGGACTTCACCCGGAAGTCGAGTGGGAAAATCCTGAAAATGATATTATAGGTCCGTGAACAATTAATAAATTTTAAAGTGATTTAAGGTATAACTCCTCTTGAAATAGAATTGCAATTGCATTGAAAAATATGGTTATATAATTATTTAATAATAAATAAATTAAATTATAATTTATTTGATAAAAGTACCGCGTGAGTTCCTTATTTTTATTTATCCTCAAGAAGGGCCAAAATAATTCACAGGATGTCACAAGGATAATCTTTGTTCTTGACACACTTTTTACAAAATTTAAAAAGGAAAGGAAAACGTATTTATTACAAGCTTGTGAGCTAAGGAAAATATTTCTAAAAAATTGAATATAAATTTAAATGAATGAAAATATTAAAGTCAAACATTAAACTTTTTAGAACATTTCCTTGAATTCAAATATAAATCTAGATTGAAGGCAATATTGTATATAATCAAATATGACAAGGTTTTATTATATAAGGAAATATTTGATACGGAGATATGTACATATATTTTTTGCATAAATTAAATATATATATATATATATAATTTAAAGTTTGTCTCTATGGATAAAGTTTAAATGGCCGTAAATTTTTTTTGGTGAAGAGAAATATTTTTTTTTGGATCTAAAAGGAAATACATATTTTCTCATTTAAATTATAAAATATTAAATTATTTTTTTGTGAGCATTTTTTTTTGGTAATGGAAATATTTTAAATTTTTAATTGGAAAGAAATATTAAATATTATGAAATTATTAAATTAATAATAATAAATTTAAAATAATTTATTAGATAATTATATATAGTTAATAGTACTTAAAATGATTGTTTAAATCCATAACTGTTTTCTATATATTTTGGTATTGAGTTACTTGTATAAGGTGATTTCTTTTTCTGAGCAGTTTCCTTCTTCATTTAATTTGAAGTCTTCGCCTTTTGCCTTAACCTGATTTTGGCGAGTCCTCAGTCACATTATGCATATCAAAAGGAGAAAGGGACTTTCCTTTGTCTGCTTTATGCATTCGCTGTCATTTGCAACCACTGTGTGTGTGTGTGTGGGTAAATATGGTGGTTGGGTGGTTCGGGGGCGGTGAAAGTGTGTGTGAAAGTGGGCGGTGCAGATGGTGAGGATTGCATTTGTTACAGGCAGCAACAACATTGCACTTTGACTTTAACGCTGTTGCATTTTACTAGGTCAAAAGCAACGTCACCGCGTGCAAAGGTCGCCCCCTCTCTTTCACACCTGGACCGCCTGTCTCTTTCGCTCTGCCCCGTGTGTGTGTGCTTGTATGCGTGGTGGTGCCAAACATAAATATGGCGCAAAGGTGAAACTGTTGCAGCGTGCTCCTTTTTTTGCTCCTTTGGCTCCTTGCTAACAGCCAGGCATAAATCGCTATCTCTCCATGTGTTTGTGTGGCGTGCTAAATTTCACACAATCCCTTGCACACACACCCGCAAACCTCGCACTCGCACACACTAACACACACACACGCGGGCAAACACAGAAAGCTAACTATTTCTAATTGGAGGTCCTTGCAACTTGACTTGTTGACTCCACTTGCCATCGCACTGCAATGCTGTCGCTGAAAAATAAATATGATAAAATTTATGCTCTATGAAATGCGGTTCTTTTACCTTTAATTAGTTTTTAATAATTTGTTAATTTTTGAGATTTTTGTTTCTTAATAAATGCATTTTTTATGAATGAAAATGTATTAATATAATAAACATATGTATATGCTCTGTAAAATGGGTTTTTGTTCACCGTTAATTAATTTTTAATATTTTTTTTACCGTGTTCTTATTTGTGAAATTTTTGTTTCTTAATAAATGTAATGTTTTATAAAAAAGATAGGAATTTACGTTTTTCCTCTGTTTCTTTTTCTGGGCAAATATAATAAAAAATACGATCTTCTTTTGTGGGATTTCTGTATCTTAATATACTAAATTGTAAATAAAAATCAAGACAAAAATGTACGCTAGGTTTTGTATAATAGAAACGGGTGGGAACTTACGTTTTCCTCCTTTTTTATTTTCTGGGTAAATTTATTAAAATGAAATATTATAGGTTCTTTATGATTTGTATACCTGTCGTTTTCTTATTTATAAGACTTTTGTTTTTAAATATTCAATATTTTTTTTTTTAATTTTTATCATTTTATTATTTGTCAAGATTTTTGAAAAGCCGGGAACTTACATTTTCCCTCTCTCTCTCTCATTTTCTGGATGAAGCCGTATTTCACGATTCCATTTCCGTTTCATCTACCTTTTCGTAAATCCTGCGGCATGTAAATCCCTTTGCAGATTTTCCACGCTTTTCCATTATGGATTCCCGAATCAAGGGCAGCAAACGGGCGAAGTTCGCCAAATGGATTAGCATTTAGCGGTTACGTATTTGGAATTCAATGGATCGCAGGCAGAGATTTGAGATGGGTATTCATCGACAGTTCGCTGCTGATGAATTTTGGTTGCATTTTCGGGTAAGATGCCACCTGTAGTGCTGATGGGGTTTGGATCACAGGCATAAATCGGACAATGCGATTGTTCCAGGTCCCATTATGAGATTTTGGTTTCTAAGTTTCATTTAAGGTTCCATTTAAGGTACTTTTAAATGAATATTTTGAATACTACTCATTTCTATCTGAACACACGGCCAGATTATGGCGAATCCATTGTCATTGCGTTGAATGTTGGGCGCCATTCAATTATCGCAGCTGCGATGCGGCTCCCCTCGATTGCATTTTTGTCACAGCGCATTTCTGGCCTTTCCTCCTCCATTTAATTAAATCGAAAATGCACTCATGTAAAATTCAATAATTTCCGCCGGCTAACTTAATTAAACCGCCATTAAAGTTGCAAGAGCAGCAGTATCTGGCCATCGATATCATCGATATCAGTAGGGGAACACACATATTGCGAAAATGGAATATAAAAATGGTAGTTGACCCCTCCACCATTCATTTGGACCTGGCAAGTGACAACAAAAAACACAGAAAACAGAAAACACGGTATGGGGGAAAATGTCAAAGGCTGCTGCGCCAGCCAGGATATGGAAAAATAAAAGCATCCTTACCATTCATCTTCCCCGTTTCCGGTGGAAGCTGCAAGTGATGCCAGAGAAACTAAAGAAATTTCAAGTTATATGCGAAATACGATTTCTTTTGAGCATCATTTTTTTCAGACCTGAGATGACACATGTGTGCAGAACATAGTTAAGTGGAAAGTTTAAAGTTTATGTTGCTTATTAAAGTGAAAAAAAACAGTTTTTTTTTATTTTGTCTGTTTTTTTATAGCCAAGATATTAAATATCCAAGGAAAATGGATACTGAATCTTTAAATTCAAGAAATCATGTATTTATTTTAAAAGTTCTTAAGATAAAGTTTAGATAAAATCGTTTAATGGTCATTAAATGGGTATTTAAATTATTATTTAAACTTATATAATAAACAATTTTTTTTTAGGAATAGGGGAATACTTTGGTTGGAGGTTCTTTATTTTGGTATTCAATAAAAGACATCTTTAAAAACGAGCATATTCTAGTTTAGTAGCAACTATTAAAATTAATCTTATTTGTGCACCGAAACAAATTATCATTAAATCTAAACTATTCGTACATTAATTCTTAACTACTGAGTTTTTAAATATGAATTAAATTACAAAATATAAACTTTATTATATTTAGTATGAAATTAATACTACAGAGTTGAAATATAAATATACAAAGAGTTTTAAGAGTTAAACTTTTTTTTTTTGGGTGTAATTAAACTCTCCTTTCCTTTTCCATGATTAGTTTTTATTTTTGTTTGTTTTCTAAATTATTTGAATATATTTATTCTAAAGAACGATCCTCTAAAGTAATAATAAATTGTGCATACTACAGAGTTAAAATATTATATTATTCAGTATATTATTTAGTATTTAGTAAGACCACACTTTCATACTGGACCTAGTATATTTTTAATACATAGAGTTTTAAGAGTTAAACTATGTTTTTTTTGGTGTAATTGAACTCTCCTTTCCTTTTTCATGATACATTTTTTTTGTTTGTTTATTTTGTAAATTATTTAAATATATTTATTATAAAGAACGAGCCTCGAAAGTAATAATAAATTGTGCATAATCTAACAACTTGCTCCCTTTTTTTGTGTCACCCATTTCAACTTTTTTATCCCAGCCATTTGGCCACTAATCCGATTTCTGTTTAAATCTGCAACTCGGCTGGTTTGTTGTTTGTTTAGGCGTGGGAAATGGAAATGGAAAATGGGAGGGGGAGAAAACAGAAAGGAGAAGAAAGAGGAGGCAAGACACGATGTGTCACCAATCATTTGTCATATCAAAGTGCCACATATGTGAGGTGGTGGGTGTTTGGGTGTTTGGCTGTAAGTGTGAGTGTGTTGAAAGGAAGACATGATAAAATGGCCGCTTAGGCACTGTCAGCGGTACAAATGCAAATACACAGACACAGCACACACACACACAGCACACCCACACACTGACAAATGGGACAGTGACGAGCAACAAATGTTGTCATGTAAATGTCTTCATTTTTTTAGCTCCATGGGTTTATTTTCCGCCCCCTCACCACCGCAATACCCCTCACATATCGATGCCTATCAATCATATGCAAATAAGCGATTTAAGCCAGCGCCGTCTAATTGCCATCGATTAGAGAAAAAGCAGTGAGGGGGCGGGGGAGGGGGCGGTATTTTTACACCCCAAACGATTGGCGCTGAATCAACATCAGTCAACTCGACTTGTTAATTGTCCAGCACGGCCATCAATTTAATTTACAATCTCTAATTATGCTCCGGCAATTTGTATTTGCCTTTGCCCCGGCCAAGCACTTAATTGAAATGCTCTTTGATAAATATTGTATATATTTCAATCGTGTAACATGTTTATCCCGCGTCGCTCTTTTATTGATTGTCCGATTTAGCGCCACTTCAAATAGGTGTAAACTAGGCTGGCATTTTAGTTTGAGCTGGAAATGTGCTTCACAAGTTTGAGATTTACCAATCTATTTAGTTAATTTTATTATATTAACTTAATTTTTTTAAAGAAAAAATTGAAATAAAATTATTTTAAAAATTATTTATTTTTTTAAAAATATTTTTTTACAAATAAAATGTATTTGTCTATTAAAAATTTTGATTTATGTATTTTAAAATTTGTATAACATTTAAAATTAAAATACAATTTCAATTCTGTTAATTAATAAATAAATTAAGATTTTAAAAATAAAATTTAAAGATCTATTAAAAATATTTGATATAAGTATTTTAAACATTTTTTTAACCATTAAAATAATTTTTTTCCTTTTTTTGAAATGTGAAGTTTGTTATTTATTCATTTATAAATAATAAGAAATATTTAAACTAAGCGGATTACAGTTTACTTTTTTATTTAAGCAAAAATGGCCAGCTGTTTTTATTTTCCCAGGTCATTAAGTCAACTTGAGCTTAATTATTATTTGCCATTATTGACTTTGATTTGATTTGATTGATTTATCGCCGATAAGACCTCTCCGCCTTAAGTTTTGTATTTTGCTCAATTCCCATTCGATTCGATTCGATGTGATTGCACTTGCGATAGGCCGACTGACAGCCTGCACTCCTCTCTTACTTTAATGTCTTACTTACTGATTTACTGATTTTTGCCCCGCATTTTGCCTTCGATATCGGAACATTTGAGCATTGTTCTCTGTTTTCCGTTGGCTTTTCAGCTACCGTTGATAGTGGTGTTTTTTTGATGGAGTGCCCGACTGGGCGGGACTTTTATTGATGACACTACTTAGATAGCTACTTGTCGCTGCGACGAGACATTGCGTAATTTTCGCAGTCGTCGGTTTGATTGCCGTTGATTAATTGCCGGGCTGATATCGGTCGAAAGTGTCGGAGGTTTCCGTGTAATTTCGGGTTTAAATTCCAATGGCAGCGAGCTAGCTGCACTAGTTGGCTAAAACACGCCCCCGCCGTGTCGGCCATCCATCCCAGGCATTCATCTTGCCACAATTTCCACATTTTCCGCAGTTTTCCCGTGCCCTCTTTCACTTTCACTCTCGCTCGCCCTCCTGTTTTCTTCTCCGCTTTATTGACATTGCCGAGCGCAAATATTTGGGATGAGCTGGCAAGGTGTCGACCACAAAACACTTGGGAAACTCGTGCGGAGAAATGGTGAATCGAATGGAGTTTGGCTGTACCTCTTGGGTTGATAATGAAGTTATTAAATCCTTAATTTTATTTCGAAACCTTAAATATTTGTATTTCTCAGGTTCAAAAGAATATACTTAACATATGCCAAACTACACCGAAAAAAATGATTGTAGAAACTGAACGATTCGTAAAATAATTATAAACTATTGAGTTTTGACAAATATCTTAATAAGAACTTAATGTAATAAATGCTGTCATAAGTGTTTAGAATAAACATTACATAATTTAAACTACAGAACTCAGATATTATATTATTTAGTATTAATTCAATACCTCAATTTTCTATATATACTGAATATACTGAATTTATTTTTTATTATTTTTTTGTTTTAAGATTTTTTTTTGTGGGTATAATAAAAAAATATAAATTAGTTATTTAAAAAAAATGCATAAATAAATTTTAATATAAATAAAAACCTTTTTAATTTTTTTTGTTTTAAATTGAATAAATTTACAAATTCATAATTTTGTAATATATTTATTATTTGCTTTTTTGGATTATATCACTAAGAATCCCAAAACGTTTTCACCTCCACACTTGCCATATCATTACGGGCTAATTTAAATTGATACACCCTTTTTATTTGATGTACTCATATATATTTGACAAAGAAGCAAGAGGGTCGGTGAATGTGTTAAGTATTTGGCAAATATACATATTCACACATAGCCGCGCATAAGTAAGCGTACTATATACCTACATATAGACGTAGAGTGTACCTGCGTAAGGGAATCCAGTCAATGAAGATTGTGGCGACTTTTTTACGGTTTCATAATCCAAAGGGGAACGCTTGAAGTTGTAACTAGACCGCGATATTTCGTGATACTCCCGTACCTTTTTCGGTGCGATGATGGTTGGGGGGCTTTGAAATTGGGTTCTGTGGAGAGGGTTTTTCGGCTTTTTCGACGCCCTCGAGGCGAATGCCATTTGACATTTTTGCCACCCCCTCAAAATGCGTCTCGCGTTTCGTTCGTCTGCCAATGTGATTTGCCTTTTTGTCACATTAAATCTTGTTTATGATGCTTAAGAACTTTATTTCCGGTCGATTAAATTGTCATAATGGGTACGGCTGTGTATGTTCTTTTTTTTGTTTTTGTTTGAGCTTTTTTTTCCACACTTTTGAATTGTTTTTGGCTTTTTGCCATTGCCTTTTACCTTTCTTACCCCTTTGGTCCTTTTGCTGCCAGAAAAACGGTTGGCAGGGAAATGAAAAAGTTGAATTTTGTGAGTTGATAAGGACAGATTCTTTTAGAACTATTCAAAGAAGTTTTATTTTGAAAGTTTAACAATTTTTGAGGCTTATAACTTTGACATTTTTATTTTAATAAGTGTAAGTCTATTAAGTTTTCATTACAGTTTGGTAGTTTTAATAAAAATGGATAATAATTGTATTATTTTATATAATATACATCATAAACTTAGTGCGAAAATAGTTATTTATTCAAAAGCTCTATTTGGTCACACTGAAAACTTGGTAATGAGATTTAAAGCTAACTAATTAACTAACAGTACTTACTATACTATAAACTTTGTAAAAAACTAAAGAATAAAAATAAATAAAAGAAAAAGAAAATAAAAAATGTAATAAATGTAGCATGTCTAAAAATGTGACTAAAACTGTGGAGAAACTTGAATTGAGTGAGATGGGAATGAGAATAGTGTGGGGCTGTCATTGTCGATTTCTCTTCCAGCTCTTGCTTCTTCTGGTTCTGCTTCTGTTTCGGTTTCAGTTGATGTTTGAGGTCCTGTTTCCGTTTCCGTTTCCTCGGAAGCGTCAGAATGCTTCATTTGCTGCAATTCGTGCATAAAATTTGAGTGTGCACTTTCCATCCAAACCGGTCTTTTCTATACATGTATGCATGTATGCTCTCTATATATGTGCTATATGCTCTTCGATCCAGCGCAATGGCTCTTTGGATATGGCCAAAATCACCCGAAACTACCCGTCGTCATAATCATTCGGCCGGCAATGTTTTAATTAAACGAAATTGCTTGTATCCCATTGATGGCTTAATACGGGTCACATGTACTCCTATCGGTGAACATGGGAGAGTGTGAGTGCCGGAATGGCATTGTGTGTGAGCCACTGTCTGTGTGTGTGTGTGCCTGAAATATTCACTTAAGCGAACAGCAAGGAGGACATACGAGCAGCTCCAGGAGCAGGAGCAGCCAATTAATTTGGTGACAATGCGAAACAGCAGCGGCAAATTAACGAATTGGAAAAATCAACAAACAAAACGACTGGCTAACATATAACACATATATGATATAAAACTAAACGGACACGCAGATGCATCGCCAGAGAGACACTCAACTAAATTAGTCAATCATAATGGCAGGCTTCACATATTTCAATGTGAATTATGCCCACAATTTGGTCCACTCTACACAAGGGAAATTAATGATCTTTGACGACGATATATTGGAATTTATTTGGCGTTAGAATAGTTACTTAAATAGAACACAGCGTAATTAATATAGTAGCTAATAATACAAATATTAAAAAAAAATTCTATGCTAAATTAAATTTTGTAAATTTATAAAAAAAATATTTTTTTTAGTGTCTATTAATATATGCAATATATAAATTGCAGAAATGCTTGAATATTGCAATATTTCGTGAATAACCTTTGGTACACAGAAAAAAACCGATTTGAAATATGATCAATTCAACTTTATTTCATATCAATAATTTATGATTTAAACATATCAACTTGATATTATATCATATCGGGTATTTTATTTTAAAATACCAAATTTAGTATTTTTTAAACATATAATCAAAAATAAATTAAAAATAATCTTTATTCATATCAAAATGATATGAATGACTTGATCCTTAAAAACTATCAAATTGATCAGCACATATCAATCTGAAGTTTTGTCCAATTTCTTTCTGTGTGCAAGTAAATTATTAAAAAAAAAAATAATTTGTGAAAATATTGCTAATCCTTTTATAGCTAATGTATTTTTTTCCGTAGTGAAAAATTAACTTAAAGGTTTAATATATTTTTGGTTTTGCAAAAAAACACTTATAATTTTGAATGAATCATAAAACAGTCAACAATTTCCTTTTTTATCGGCAATAAGCAAATATAAAACCATTTCAGTAGGGGGCATAATAAATAGCTTTTAAAAATATACATCGCTCTTGAGCAAATAAATATGAATAACATTCTGATGCTTTCTTCTCATTTCTCTTTTTTTTTTGCAGGCGAGCAGCTTGTGAAAATTTTCCAATACTACAGGTGAGTTTTGACATTGAACGTATAAGCGAATCGCTTCAAAAGGAGAGCAACAAAATCAACAAAACGCTTCGGCCATTCATAATTTATGCATATGAACCCCCTCGAAACCCCCGTGAACTTTCCAGAAGTGGAGCCTGCGATGATAAGATAAACTTCTACACTCTTCGCCGCCTTTTGTTGGGCGTGTGTATTGTGTACGCGGGGCATTGTTGTTGTAATGCCATAACAATCAAGTGAAATTACGCTAAATGACACGCTCATTACGGGCCTTCGTTTTTCAGGGGTGGTTCCTATACTTTACGCGTACTGCCGGCAAACCAAAAATCATTGCCTACTTATGAGGGGGTTGCTGGTTGCTGCTTGCCCATTTATTATTTAAATAAAAACATACAAATAAGCGCTTGAAAAACGCTTTATAACACTTTCTCTCTTCGCACAGCGTTATTTGCATATGAACAAAATGTTCATTATGTTGTCAAATGAACAATAAATGTCGCAGCTTTTCTTCATTGTTTGTTTGCAAAAAAAAACAGAGAAAAGAGAGAAAAAATGGGGGAAAATTGGAGGAGAATCTGGAGACAACGCTTTAAACGGTTTTATTGGCTTTTCAAATTGGCCAAAGGCCAAGAATATTGTACATAAACCGGCAGCAAAATTTATATTACGCAAAATATGCCAAGGCGGGCAAACTTTGCTTTGACCAGAAGCTTTTGAAGTTTTTCTCACCAAAGTCCCTTTCACCCCCCCCCCCACTTTCACCTCGAACTTCTGCTCGACTTTCGCCTGGCTCCTGTTGCTGGCAGAGAAAGTGAAAGTAAAGTGTAATTAGGTTTGTTTTGCGTGGCTGTCTGCAAATGAAATGCCCGATGGAAAGGGCAAGCGGGGAGGCTCGCTGCTTATTTTCATCATTATTATTATTTTTATTATTATAATGACCCCGCCCGTCCATCAAATTTAAATCAGACATAGGCAAAATATCTTTAATTATAAAGAAGACGTGTCAAATACCAATTAGACATAATAATTTTATTTATTTTATGAGGAAGAGTGTTACTAAATATACCAAATTTTATTAATATTTAATTTTATTATACTTTGTGGCAAAATTAATTATTTTCAAATTTTCCTCAGTTTGATATGAATAAAGATTATAATTATCTTGTTTTTCATCTTTTGTTTAAACCAAATAAAATAATTGATATGATAAAAGATCAAATTGATATGTCTAACTCATATGTTTCACATTATTCATTCGGCTTTTTATTGATATAAAACAAACCAGGTAGAATTGATTCCTAGTTCATGTCGAATTATTTTTCTTTGCCTTACCATCGATTTGATTGAGTATTTTTTGGGTATTTCAAAATAATCTAATTGTTATGCCCACTAAAAACCAGTAACCAAATAAACATGCATGTAAACATATACTTTATAATACCTTAAATAAATTACTTAATCGCCTTGCGCGAATCGAAGGCATTTGATTGAACCCCCAGGAACGGTGACACCCTATTCGCGCGCTATCGTTTAGATATAGATAAAGACATCAACAAATATTGAAATCCATCGATGGCTCACCATTGTCTGTTTGTTGTTGATGGCCAAGTGTCGACTGCCGACTGTTATCGGCCATAAATATATAAGCAAGCGAGCCAAAGTGCTTGGCACTCATTGCGCCTCCGATACCATCAAAGGGTATTAAAATCCAAGACCAAAGACAAAGGCACAATGCCGCCTTCCCTTCGCAAGATATATATATGTATGTATATAGAAAGGGGAAAAAGGCCTTCCCACTTATTGCCATTCAAGCGAGTCAGTCAGTCAGTTAATATTGAGTGAGCATATAATCTGTTAATAAGCATTTTATATGCCAAAATAATTTGATTTGCATGTTGGGACCCGCAATGGATGTCGATTTATGTCGTTCGGTTCTGTCACGAGGCCCACAAGCGCCGGTGGAGGGGTGGGGAGAGGGGGGTTGGGAAATGGGAAATTCGGCGGGTGGCAAGGAAAATGGTGTCATGCTTGAGTTCATGTAATTAACACGGCGACGGAGTTTACGGCGGGATCACAATTTTCTTATGTGGCTGACGACGGAACACTTGACGCTGCCTTATTACCGTATAACACTCATTTTCATGGGGTTCGACTATTATCGCCTTTTATAGAGAGTTCCAGTGTTGAGTTCATTGGCTTCATAAGCAATTGAGCAGATACTGATAGATGATATTGGGAATAGGGACGTGAAATATTCCGAAATAATTGATATGTATTTTTATTTTAAAATTATTTTTCAAAATAAAACTATTCTACTCCTAATATTACACTTTTTAATTTTTTTATATAAACTATTTATTAAAAATATTAACGACATAATTGTTAATATTTATTTAAAAATCAAAAAACCCAAATCTAGATTTTGTTTTTATATAATTATAAAATTAATTGTATTTTATATATTTAATAAAATAATTTTTCTAATTATTCAAAAAATGTCATATTGTTAATATTTATTAAAAAAATTTTATTTAAATAATTATAAATATTAATTAAAAAATCCATAACCCAAAACTAGTTCTTTGTTTTTATATAATTATACAATTAATTGTATATAAATTTAAATAATTTTCATAATTATTCAAAAAATATCTGATTATAATATTTCTTTAAAATATTAATCAAAATATTTATTAATAATAATTAAAAAATCAAAAAGCTATATCTAGATTTTGGTTTTATATAATTATGATAATTTTTTAAATATTCCAAAAAGTCATATTCCGCTATAAAAAAATTAGCATTAATAATAAATTAATCCATAAAGTAATTTTAAACGGAAGGTTTTTATTTCCTTTAGCTACTATTAGTGGCTTTTAGTGGCTTTTCTAATCATCGGTTAAAATAATAAACCTGAAATCTGATTGATTTACTTTAAGAGTCATCAAAAAACTCGAGGTTAAATGTTGCCAGGCAATTGGATTCCTCAAAAAACAACAAGTCCAAGGTCCTTATTATTACTGCTTTATTAACCAGCAAGTGAAATTGATAAAATGGACACAAATCAAACAAAAAAAAAACGAAAAAAAACCTGGACATGTGAGGGCTCAGCAATTTCCGATGAAAGCGGTTTTATTTGAGAGTTAAGCCGACCCCAAAAACCCGACAGGATTGTCATCTGCATGCCAAAAACTGACTGACTGACCCAACTGACTGACTGAATGACTGACTGACTGACTGACTGAGTGACTAACTCACCAACTGAGTGAGTACTTAAAGCAATGGCAAACATTAGCATAAAGCTGGGCTATCATTTCTAAGTGCGTTCCTTGTTGTTGCCATGTCTAGTGTTTCTCCAGCTTTTCCTTTCTCAATTTTCCATTTTCTTGCCATGGCTGTTGCTGTTGTTGTTGCTGTTATTTTAGCTGTTGTTGCTGCTGCTTAGCTGGGATGTGGGGAATAAGGTAAATATCAGCTGGCACACGAGGACAGCCAGCAGCGAGAAGCCACGAAAGCGTCCTCGTCCTCGGCGGCGTCCTCGCTAAATCACAGGTGTGCAACAATGGCCACAGAAGCGCCAGCAACAACAACACCAATGGCGGCCACAACACCAACACCAACACCGACAAAAAACCAAAAAGGATATTTGGTTTCGGGGAACCAAGAAATACACTATCGATACGTTGGATTCTACACTTTAAACATAGAACAAACACAAAAACAACAAAATATTTACATAAAAAAATCAAATTTATAATTTATTAATATTATATCACAAATGTTAAAAAATCAACAGCATTATTATCCCTAAAATATTAAATTAATTATTGTATGCTAAGGTTTCGAAAGTATTTTTTGTATCGAGAAAGTGCTAATATAAATTAAATGAAGATCAAGGGTTTACTTTATATATTTTTCTTTATAAATATTTAATTTCTTAAAAAAAATAAGTACTGTAAATAATAATTTATAAGAAGTGGTTATGTAAAACTAATATTATTATTTGGTGCTAATATTATCTTATAACAGCTCCATTGATATTTATGTTTTTATAGATGTGGTTCTTATGTTTTTATTTTTAAGGATTTTTAAGAATCTCAAAGAAGGGTATCGAGGGGCAACAACAACACGGGCACGAGCATAAGGAGCATAACGTGTGAAACATAAGCAGGCAACTACTCCACCGCCTCGCTTCATCTCTCTCTCCCTCGCTCATTCTCTCTCTTTCGCGCAGGCGTGAAGAGAGCGGTCAAAAAGCTTTAGGTTTTCCGAAAATATTTTTTTCATATAATTTTTTTTTTGGCTAGTTTTCTTGAAATTTTTTTTGTCAAGCATTTTATTTTAGTATGCATTCAACTTCCTTTTTGCCATTCTCAGCCTTGAAAGCTCAGGATGTGCGATGCCAAAGCTTGCTCTCTCTCTCTCTCTCCCCCTCTCTCTGTTTTTTGGCGGCTCTCAGCTGACTGGATAACCGTTATACGCTGGCTATTCACGATTTTGAAAACGCTCGGTTCGTTCAGTTGTTGCTTCACTTCAGTTCTGTTCAGTTCGATTGAGTTTTGAAGCGGTTGGTCTCGAATAGATATTCCAAGAAAAGTGTTTTTCTGAAAACTAAAAACATCCGTTGCGTTTTGTGTTTGCTTTCGTTTTGGGCCAAAGGATATATGTGTGTGTGCCTGTGCTGGAAATGTTTTTGAAATTTGCTCAATAAATAAACTTTTAAAGAATTTTTGTAAGGTTGTATATATTTCAAGATGATTGCCTACCAAAATCAAAGGTTTTGAGTTGATTGAAATAAAATATTATTTCATGGCCTTTTTATTAAAAAAAATGTTGATTAAAAAGTTTTAAGATTTCGAAGGTTCAAAATTTCAAATAAAGTTCTTAATGTTGCGCCTAAGAAAACTGGTCGAAGACTCAAAACTGTGCTACGCACTCATGTGGTATAACACCAAAAAAGAGTTTACGAGAGCCGGCTTTCCCAAAAGCCATTTTTGAATTAAACTTTCTGTGAAATGGTGATATATGTAAATGAATATTTTAAAGGGTTTCGAAATACTTCTTAAAATTCCCCCAATTGCCTTCGATTCGAGTGAAGATTTTTGAAAATCCTTCAAGCTCAACAGCCAGCTAAGCGAAAGCTCTTCGCACAGTTTGAGCTCTGCATTGTAGGACACTTTCACTTGCCGCAGCTGTGAGCGAACTTTCGCCACCTCGAGACTCTCGGATTTCCCATTTCGGCTCGCAATCGCCGTTCGGCTTTTGACTTCGGCCAGGGAAATCGGTCTCGGGTATTGGATAGTACGCTTTTTGGGGTATGCAAACTCATTTTAGCTTTTGAACTCAGTCAGTTCAAATTTACCAGCGGATTTGTGCGGATTACAAAAACTATTCACACGCACACACTCGCGTACATCTCACATATATCAGTATCTCACACAAATACGAATCATCAGGCATACAAGCACGCACACACACTACTAACATTTATTTACAAGGGAGCGGACCGAAGGTCCTTAAGCGAAATCAAACAAAACAGAGCGTCGGAAGCCAAAAAAAAAAAAAGAAAATATAAAATATAAAAAGCAAATGATAATGGGAAATAATAATTGATATTGTCTGGCAATCGTTGTTCGAATCGCAGTAATATCGGATATTTAAATTGTTCAATTTTTTTGCGAATTATTTTTTGGTGCAACCACAGTGCGTATGTGTAATATCTGAGCGAAGAGTGCTAAAACAGAAAGTGTGCGAGACCGAGACCAGCGGCATTATCATCGATCGGAGGTCGGAAAGCAGAGACAGAGATCACAAGCGGAAATCGAAATCTTCAGCAGAAACATTGATCACAATCTTTCCTTCATACAAAAACACACACAAAATATCAGGCAAGTGAACACGCTGCGTATGAGTAATATAGTATTTCATCTAACATCTCACAATGATATTCCCTACTTTATGTCTATCGCTTTCTTTCCGTCTTCCCTTTCCTATCTTTTTTTTTGGGTTTTGTTTTGCTCGCTGCTTTGTTGGCCCTTTGTTTGTTGGGGTTAAAGGCAAACAACAGAAATTAACAAAGGCGAGGGGCGCAAACACAAACGCAAACACAAAACGAGAACAAGAAATTCAAGTCAAGTGCTGCGGCAGTTCTAGATTGTACTTAGTATATAGAATACATAGTATAGTATAGAATAATGGTATGTGTGTGGGATCTAGGTCTAGAACTAGGTCCTTTCGTAAAAAGGATTCAAAAAAATCAATGCCAGTTTTTTGTTTAGAGATTGCAAAGTTTAAGACATCGAAGTTACACATGATAGTTTTGTGTTACAAGTGTATATGTTATTTGAATAATTTATTTTAAAATTCCATATCTCAAAAACTGTTATTTATTTTTATTTTAAAAGTCTAAAACATTGAATTTTCACATGATAGTTTTTTGTTACAAGTGTATATTTTATTTCTAAAATTTATTTTAAAATTCCATACCTGAAAAAAACATAAAATAGTTTAAACATATACATTTTTTTTTTATTTTTTATTTTATTTTTAAAAGTCTAACACATTGCATTTTCACATAATTGTTTCGTCTTACAAATGTATATTTTATTTCTATAATTTATTTTAAAATTCCACATCTGAAAAATATATAAAATATTTTAAATATTATGTATTTTCATTTTAAAATTTTTAACCAATCTGCGTTGATGTGCACGTTCCTAAAAACTCTTTTAATATTTTCCCACATATATAATTTCGTTATCAAAGGTTAAAATCCCTAGACAAAGGAACTGGATTCACCAGAATGCCATTCGCTTTAGCTATTCGAAGCGCAAATAATTACAAATAATTTGCATTTTGACGACGGAACCAGGTTGCTCCCCTTTTATTCGCGAACTCTCTTTATGGCTGATGAGTTCTTCAAACTTTTTCATAATATTTTTAATGGTTTTTCCACACTCTACTGCTGATGCCGCTGCTGCTGCTGTCGCTGACAGGTCAAATGAATAAAAAACTTTTCTGTTTTTTTTTTTTTACAAAATTGATTTAATCAGAAAAACTGAATCTATTATGTCTGCTTTCCATCCAGTTTATATTGTTCGGCATTGGGTTGAGTATGTGTGGAAAGTATGAAATGCACGGCATGAAAGGCTGTGATTACGTTCTTAAATCCATGGAAAAAGGGGGACATTTTGCGTGTTTCAGTGGGTGTAAGAGTGTGTGTGTGTGTGTGTGAGGGTGCTATTAAAGGCCGCAAATTGTACATTAAAATACACATCATCATTACACACGTTTTGGTTCATAATTCTTTTTTTCCTTGCAGCTCTTATATTTTTCCTTTCTTTTTTTGGGTCAGCGCTGTCAAGAGCAATCAGAGACAGGCTGGGCTTGGCCACTAAATAATCAGAGCACACTACGAGAAAATCTAGATATGAGAAGGTTTCTTTTGTTAATAAAGTGACCACTACATAAGAGAATTTACATAAAAAAGTTGACCGAAAGATGATACAAAATGTGCACTAACCTTATATTTAAAAGTAGTGTCAAGTTGGTTGGTTATAGTTGTTATTTATTTATAATATTTTTAATTTGCATTAATTTTTAATATTAATATTTCTATTACCTAATATTGGAAAAGTAGGCAATGCCTAAAATTCATTTAATACTTGTATTAATATTTTTTAATTAAAATTTTTAATTTTTATTCATTTTAATATTATTATTTATAATATTTTGTTGTAATAACTGATATTGAATAAGTAAAAAATGTCTAGAAATTTAAAAAAAATTTTTTTTTTTAATTTTTTATATATTAATATTTTGAAGATTTTTTGTATAGTTATTTTCTAGAGAATAAGTAATATCTAGAGATTTTTCTCAGTGCAGGTGCTTGTAAGCCCAACTGCCAAAACCCCTTGTAACACCCTTTCGAGGCCAATTTTATACCCCTTGCTTTTGGACAAGCCTTTGACAGGCATGTCATTTAATGTGCGCCTAAGTGTAGGCTATAAATTTTTTATATGCATTTTAACGCATTTCAAGTTATGATTTTCCGCCAGTGCCATGTCGCTTACACTCACACACACACACACGGGCACACACTAGTATAAAAATTTCATTTTGTAATGAAAATGAAAATGCATGCTTGTGTGTGTATCTGTGTCTAAGGATATGGCAAGCACTAGATTTTCTCTATTTAGGCTGCGGCTTAGTTTCCTTGTTTCAAATTGTCCTTCTTTCACTTTTATTTTTTGCTCAATTTATGGATGAGAAAATTTCGATTTGCAGCGACAATCGAACGACACAATTGTGGCGACCCAGAAATGCCAAAAACTCGATTTAAATTGCAGGCAGCAGCCGTTTTTGTTTTATTTGCGTTTCACACACTCAATGTTGATTTTTCACTAAAAGGATATTTTTTAAAAATCAAGCAACTATTCAGTTGATAACATTTTTATTAAAACTATTAATGGCTAAAAGATGTATTTCAGTTTTATTACAAAATATTAGGCAATAAATGGAGTTAATAATATATGCTTCTTAACAAATTGGATAAGATCAGAATGTATTTTAAATATTTAAAATGAATTTAAAATCAAATCCCCGTTACATGATTTAAAGTTTAGACGTCATAGCCGCCCTGCTTAAAATCCGTATAAAAATCTAAAATCCGGAATAGAGAGCGCACAGAAAACATAAAAATTTAATGAGACCAAGGCGGGGCCATAAAGTTAAATCCCCGATTAAAGGCAGCCCAGTATAAAGTGTCACCTTAAGAGGGAATCCGATGCAATCAGCTGTTGGCATCTATCCCCTCTCTCTCTCCCCCCGGTGGACACTTGCTCCTCCGGTTTCATTAACTTGACACATAAAAGCTTTCGATCTGCTGCAATGATAGTTCTACTTTTCCGACCAGCAGCAGCAGCGGCGGCAGCTGGAGGAAAATCGAGGGGGAAAAAGCCGTAGGATGGAGTGAGTCCCTGGGCGAAAGGTGGCTCGAAAAACGTACTCAACAGGATTTTCGGTGGGTGTTGCTGCCCACACACACACACACACTCATCCATATGTACTGATGCGTACTTTAGCACCTATAAATTTTTATGCATAAATATTAAAACGCAAGCGAGTAGCGAGAAAGGTCCTGGGGGGCAGGGTATACGTATCCGTATCCTCGTGGTTTCCGATGTTCTTGAAAATTCAACTTTACGGCCCAGTTGTCCGTGTGTCCGTATGTCCGTACGTCCGTGTTGCTGGGAGCTTGTCAAGCCCATAAAATTATGGAAATTTTCTTGCCCTTTTCCGGCCATTAGAGCGAGAGGGGCAATGCAGTGGCCCAGACAGGGATAGCCTCTCATCCTGTGACTGACCATTGAAATTGAGTAACTTGTTAGGCATTTAATGTTATGGCATCGTGGTGTCACTTTTCCCAGGCCGTAAACCCAAAATGGAAGGGTGTTTTGGGCATAAGGGGCCTCAATGCGGTTCAACTCTCCCATTTTTGTGGGTTTTTTGCTTTTTTTGCACCTGTCTAAAGTTGCGGCTTGCCAAAGTTTCGAAATTTCCCGGCCAACAAACAAAGGCAACTGCCAATCAAAAGTTTTGCATTTGTTTCTATTTTGCGGCTCACTTCGATTCGCCACCTAAACTATACTTATTTAGGCACCGCGAGAAATTGGGTGTATTATTATAGATTATGGTGAATTTTTAGTTACACCTTTAAAAAAAAATATACAAATAAATATACGATTTCTTACAAACGCGAATAACTTAAAAGAAAACTCCTTATATTCCAGAAACTTTTCTATATCATCTGCAATAATTGAGGTTTAGAGACTTTTTCAACACTGGTGAATTTGAAGCTAAAACAATTTCAAAAATATTTCCTTGCTTGAACCTTTTAATCACCAGAATTGCAACGATTTAATATGGGAGTTCCTTAGTTTTAAACAAACTGGGATTCAGTTAATTTATTTAATTCATATTTTTCAATAAATTAATGCAACATAATGATTTTTCCAACACTGGCCAGTCAACTGAGTGAACTTCTCTCATAGATGAGACGTTGATTGCTTGTCGAAAAGTAGACATTTTCTGCAGTGCCCTTGGTTTGACTGATGCCAGGTGTAGACAGGTGGTCTTCATCGTTTGGTTACGGGGGGGGCGGGGGGCGTGGCCAAGGGCGTTGAGTCGCATTGTCATAAACTTTCATCGCGACTGCGACTGCAGGACCTGTCAAGCGTGAATTTTCGTGCCAAAGATAATAAATGACAAAACCAATAAGCAAAAATACCACAGAATACACAGAAGACACGATGAGAACATTATGGGGACAGGTGATGGACGACGAGTGGGCGAAAGCGGTTAATTTTTGTGTGGAGCAGTCATACAAATACGACTACAAATACAAATACGAATACGAATACGAGTGCATAGAAAGTTTCAGTTTCGCAACTAAAATAGTTATTTGCAAAGGATGCTAATGGAAAGGCGAAAGTTTCCATTGAGTGGGTGCGAGAACGAGAATGTGCGTTCCGTTCGTTCTGGCTCCCAAATGAGCTGAAGAACGTAAAATGCTTTAATTGCACCCCAGCATATTTCGCTTTCATTTCCACTCACTTTTGCGTTTTCCCACCACTCGTACAAATTAATTTTCACGAGCTCTCGAATTCGAAACTTTTTCAAAACTAATTTATTTAGTGAGTAATTTAATAGTTTTTTTTTTCATAATTGCTTGACGAAGCACTTGATTATGGTGGTTTTTTCTCTACAAACATTCTTGCTAAGGGTTTTCCCTGGAAAAAGTAAATCCATATGGAGGGGTTAAAAAAAATGATTATGTTTTTCGTTGAGACTTAACAATTATTTTTATTTTATACAGTTTTATTAAAAGTATTTTTTCGAATTTTTTTTTTAATTGAATAAACAAATGAAAAAAAAAATCCATATAGAGAGGTTAAAAAAATATTATTATTTTTTTGTTGAACTTTTTTACTATTTTTATTTTATACACTTTTATAAAAGGTATTTTTTTCGGATTTTTTAACAATTGTTTTGGTAGAAATGAAATTTTACATGAATTTTAAGAGGGTAAAATAAAAACGCCACCTTGGAAAACCCAGACTTTTTGGCACTTGTGATCCTTAGCCCAAACCCCGAACATGTTCTTTGAAATTACAAGGACATGATAGGCCTTCCCACCCCCCACACACCTTCTCATCCAATGTATACATTATATTACACATATATATTTATATATTCACATACATGAATAGCCGCCCTCACCTTCTCGCATCAGCATAGATCTACATAAGTAGAAGGCAAAGACCCGCTTCAAGTTAATTACATGCATCAAAAACAAAACAAAAATGGGGACTCGGCTCTGTGGGAGAAACATGCAAATTTTCTTGACAACACACACTCCCACGAACTAGCACACACTGACGCCCATACACACAAACACACACGCGCGTAATGAGAACTCTGCGAGTGTGTGTGTGTGTGTGTGTGTGGGAGGAAGGCGTCATGCTTACATTAATTTGTTGATAAATTGCGCAAAAATGGGAAAATAGGTTAAAAGCTCTCAACTGACGACGACCAAACAATAAGTTTCCCTCCTAAAAATTAAGCCACAAAAAAGAAGCAACGGACAAAAAAATAATAAAACGGAAGATTGAAACCGAAATCCCAGCTTAAGTCGCCTACAAATATACTCTTTTCACTTAATAATTAAAAAAAAAAAATAATTTTGTACTTAAAAAAAAAAAAATTTAATTTGTTTATAAAAATTTATAAAAAATTTGAAATCGATTTTTATAAATTTCTAAAAAAAATACTAAAAAACAAAATTCATCGTTATCTCTACAGAAAAAATATTTTTATTATATTTAATTGACTTGCATAATTTTTCCTTCGAGTGTAATAGTAAATTATATTGCATGTTATGTTTTTAAATTTCTTTCAACGCTTTTTTTATGGGTCCTTGATTTAAGTGTGTACTTTTATTTGGTTTTAAGCGAGCTCAAATCTTCCATAACCAACATGGCCACCGCTTGGGTTATGTTTATCTCTTTTTTTTCGCTGTTGTTAGTGTAGGGCGTGTTTTTTTTTTTCTTGTTTTTATAATGCGCGAAATTAGCAAAATAATAAAAATGGCACAAAACAAGGTCGCGCATAAATAATGAGAAAACAGCGCAAGTTGTTCGCTTCGCTGGCTCTCCATGTGGAGCAAGCTGCATGTGGTGGTGGTGCAAAAGCGGGTTAAGAGGCGGGCTAAGGTGGGTCACACCGGTGCCGTTGGGCACTGGCGGGTTAAGGGTAGACGTAGGATGGATTGTGCACTCGCATGAAATTATGTCGATTGCGGATTAGGCGCCTGGCATTGTCTGCTGATTGCCAATGGTTTTTTGTTACCCATTGTGAGCTTGCCAAAATGTTTGTTTCAGTTAGCCAAATAAGTTAGTGTGGTTTTGTAAAAAAAGTGAAATTAAATACGAATTTTGAAATGTTGGTTTAAAATGTAATAAATTTTTTTCGTTTTTTAAACGATTTATTTACATGTAAATTGTACTAAAAATAACCGTATATTTTTCTAAGTTGAATTTGTAAATTTTTATTATTTTAAAATTATTAGAAATAATTTTTTTGTATTATTTTTTCTAAGATTAATATCCTAATTGGCATTAATTTATGCGCCCTAAAAAGTATGCTGCAAAATAGCGGCCATCGAAGGCAATTATTTTATAGCAATGTGTTAGTGGCGCAGAGTGGCCCTTTGCAAATGGGAAATGGCAAGTGGAAAATGGGCGCTGGGCAAATGGCATTGCGTACTTAGTGGCGATCCCTGCTGTTCCATGGAATCCCATTCCGTTCCCGTGGCATTTCCTAATGCTAATAACATTTTCATATTTTACGCTGAAAGCATTTTGCAGGCCACAAGAAAAAAAATGGGAAAATAAACTTAAAAAAAAAGAAACCCCCAGCAGCATCACAACAAGCTGAGCAAACAGAGCGAGATGGGACGAACGAGTGCGAAAGAGCAGGCAAGATCGGAAGTCTTTGTTTAAAATGTCATTAGCTGTGAATGGCAGCCATGTTGCCAGTTTTGCCATTTTAGCCATTCTGTAAATAACGTACGGAGCGTCATGCAAATGTTGAAACCGCATTTGCATTCGCCGGCTGTCAACGTTCAGGGAACACAACAAAAAAAGTTTGGGGCCAGAAAATCCAAAAAAAATTTACTTAAAATGTTAGAATGTTTGTAGATGCTTCTCTATTCTCAATTCACCCAAAAAAAAGTTAGTTACTTAAACAATTAAGATTAAAAATTTTCCTTATTAAATCTGACAGCCAAAAAAAGATCAATCATTGATCAATCACTGATCATAATATCAATGCGGCCAGGTAAAATTGAACTGGTCGAAAAGACTAATTCATATAAAAACGACATGGGTTTTGCATGACCTGAAATTTACATGACCATATCGATTTTATGGGAACATGCTTTTTTTTGTGAGTATTTAATTCTAATCTTAATTATTTTATTTTGTGGAATTGGCTATT
Source organism: Drosophila mimetica (assembly GCA_037075245.1). Taxonomy (NCBI): domain Eukaryota; kingdom Metazoa; phylum Arthropoda; class Insecta; order Diptera; family Drosophilidae; genus Drosophila; species Drosophila mimetica. The sequence goes on from JBAMCH010000005.1 coordinate 11,194,165, forward strand.
TTCCGTAATAAAGTTTAGTAAAGTATTTTTTTTCTTCAATGTTAGTTGTCTAAATTTTTTCTGTGTGTGACCACTCGGACCTGTGGGCGTGGCATTGTTTATGTGATGAGCAGAAAAGTTTCCGAGAAAATGTGAAAAATCCAATGCGAGAGATGTCTCCACCTCCGTTTGAGATGTGGGAAATGTAAGACTATTTGGCGTCTCGCTGGTTGCATCTGATTTCTTATGCACAGCTGCATCAAGAAGTGCATTAAATTCGCATAGCACACCGCACAGCACACACTCACACACATACGCACGCATAATGGCATTGATCGTATGGGTGGTGGAGAAGGGAGAATGTAGAAAGGCTCTCTCTCCCATGCACGTGCACGTGCAACTGCTGCACCTGTGTGCGTGTGGGGGTCTCGGTCTAAATTATTAAGCACCTTGGACGTATGCATGACAGAGGAGGCCCCAGAAACACTCAAATTGAAAGCCATAAACCCAACTCAATGAAGGCCAAATGAGCGGAGACACGGAGTAATGGAGCGAGCACATTCGCAGCTTTCTTTTCTCCCAGGCGGAGAAAGTGAACTAATGGTTTTCTAAGCCTTACCAATCTTGGATAAATGTACATTTGGATATTCTCTATATTTTTAAAAATTATAAAAGAAAGTATAGGATTTTTAAAAGTGTAGTACGAATTTTTTTTAAATAATTGTTCCTTTATAATACTCTTATTTTGAAAGGCAATTTATTTTTTTAATATATAATTTTAAAGTTTTTAATATTTATTAAATAACTAGATGTCGGTAATAATAAGTACCTATAATTTTGTAATTACATATTTAATTGGATTTTTATACTCTGTTACTCTAGACAATGAATAGGTTTACCCGCTTTTCTTTCCATTAAACATTTTTAAAAATGTAATTCCAACTCTTAATTATAATAGTATTAATTTTTTATCTAAGGAATACTAACTTATTTAGTAATATGCCAGCTGAAAATAAAATGTTTGAAAAATGTATATTATTATATTATTAATTATTATATTAATATGTTCTTAATTATTAAAGTATTTATTCTCAAAATGCTTTGTACTTCCAAGTTAGACCAGTTCCTTTGAGTCTTTAGCTCTTGCACCTCCTTTCGTTTCCAATGGGCTTACCTGTGTAGTTGGCTATTCATATCTCCCGATAGTTTCGCACACCCAAATCAATTAGGACCCTTGATGAGTTTGCCCTCTGCAGACCACAATGATTAGACACCCATTCACAGTCACAATTACATTTATGGAGTGCAGTCCATCGCCTTCCGCCTTCTTATTTATCCTTGAACGTGAATGCGTAACCATAGCCGTATCCATGTCCGCCTTCATTTGGTTCAAATAAGCAATCAATGTTCATTATTTATAAATGTTTGTTTACCTTAGCGTTTTACGATATTTTGCCTTTGTGTGTTTCCTTTTCTTTTCTTTTTATTTCATTTCCTTTCGTTTGTTTTGTTTTCACACTATTAGCCGTGGCCCATGTTTGCCTTTGGGGCCAATGGAATTCACTCGAAAGGATTGGCTCGAACCCTTTTGGGGGCTTAGTAACAGTTAACTCTGTTGAACGGGGCAACTTCCTTCAAGTACAGGGTTTTACAAGGCGGTAAAGCGGTTTGAATGAGTTCCAAAAATAGATGCTGGCTATAAGAAAGGGACAATAAATGGAAGTAAAATGAAATATCATAAAAAGGAATATATAAGGAAGTCCTTGTAGCTCAAAATAAAATAAAAAATCAAATTTAATTAAAAGAAAATTAATAATAAATTAAAAAAAAAAATTAAAAAAGCAAATAAAGGTTAAATAATGTTTTTAAATAATAGCACCTATTTTTATACCCCTCGTAGAGGGAAGCGTTTCCGATTCTAAGATTTAATTCTAGGAGTTAATAGATTAACATATTCTAAAAGTTAATACGCAGCGCAGGTTTATCAAGTCAATGTGACAATTTTTTAAATCAGACCACTCAGTAAAAAGTTATAAGCAAATACCGAATTGTCCGCCACATAGATGGCGCCACTATCGAGCGACTGCTTGGTTTGTCCTGCTTGCCACTGCTTTCTTTTTTTTCTAATTGTTCCGTATTATTTATATTTACTAGCAATCCAATTGCCATGAAAAAAATGCACGCCTGTCAACTGTAAGCCATAATTAAATGGCAAAATTCTCTGGCGCAAATACGTTGCGTATACGTATTAGGCAGCTATAATTGTCTCCTCTTAGTTAATTGAACTTTTATTTGTTGTCGATACATTCCGTTTGGTTTTCCACTTGTTTGACATGCATTTGCATGCCGCTCAATTAGTGAGTCGTACAATTAAACGACAAAATGTTGGAAACAAATTGCAATTCGAGTGCAGAGGAGGCAGTGTCAAAAAATCGCCATGCACACACACACACACACACACACACACATGTATTGGCGTGTGGAAATTATGGTTTTATAATTGCCATCGGTATGTGTGCATCTCTATCTCTGCCGCCATTCATCTGGCCGCCTCTTTCGGCTTTTTGCATTGCGCGAGTCGTGCGAGTGTGTAATTTAATTAATTTTATAATAGCCCTGCCAGTTACACAACCGAAAGCAATAAACCAAAGTCAATAGTATTTATTTATTCCATTCAGTATTTTGTTTAGCTGCGCTTTAATGAGTTTTGCAGTTTATTCTAAGGGCTCCCAGGGAGTTGGATTGGTATTTCAATAAATAATATCATTTCACGGCGATATTTGATATTTGACTTTTGTTCATCGATTTACTGATTTACAGCAATAAATATATATATGTATATTTATGGGGAAATCAAAAATATAATTGGGAATTTAGCGATCTAAAACTAAATGTGATGTGTATATTTTTGCTGCCAAATCTGTAGATTTTCAAAGTAAATTATTAATTATTATTATTTACTGTAATTATTGAAACTTTAAACCAATTAAAATGTAATATAGTTGTTCCGAATTTTCTATATTTTATTTAGCTCTTTAATTTTGCACCACAATATGACCTGGAAATGACCCAAAATAGCTTTGGTTTCGCTTAATATTGCGATTGACCCGAGTAAAAGTTGTTCTGTTGTCCGATTCATTAACAAAGTTAAGGTTAATTGCTGGCGAGCAAAGTCCGGACGAAAGTTAATCGAAGTTTTCTCGTAAGTTGATTGATTAGTGCCCTCTGGGTGCGGGGGCGGGGTGCTAAACTAATTTTGAAACAATAAAATAAGTTTGGACAGCGAGCACAAGCGATAATGATTGGCCAGCTGCTTTTTTCTATTTTTTCGCGTTTCATTTGCAATTGCTGATGCAACCGAAATCCGTTGCCTGAGCTCAGGATTTCTTTTTTTTTTTACCTTTTTTGTGAAACTTTTTTGCAACATTAACTAACCCGGCGATGTTCGTTTAAGCCGGAATGCAAATTGACTTGTTTCCGCTGCTACCCGTCTCTCTTTCTCTCTCTCCATCTCTCTCTGTCTCTTTCCGCATTTGCCATCTCTGTCTATTACTTCCTTGGGCCATCTATTATGTAGATGGTATAAAACAAAGAATGAGCCACCTTCCTTCGTCTGGTTTCGTGGTTTTGATTTTCCCTTTTGCACCTACAGCCATACATACATACCTCTCCTGTTGTTCTGCCGCCCCTCTCTTCCACCCCTTCCGCTCCACGCTTTGTGCCTTTCCTTTTAGCCCGATTCCGTTTCGCTTTTTTCCTCCTTTTCCTCGCCAGCATTTGGCTTAAGTTTTGCAATTTTGAGCTAATTCCTGCGACGACGAAGCCGCTTTCTCCACTTTCTCCCCCCTTTCTCCACGAGTTCTCTCCCAGTTTTTATCGTTTAGTTGGTGCTTTATACACTGGCAGAAATTGTTAAAAAGTTTATAAAAAAAAGAGTTTATAAAAGTATTATTTTTTCGGGTTTAAAAATATTATTAATTAATATTTATCCAATTTTAAACAAATAGTCTAAAACAAAAAATTAAAGCTAATAAAAAGTTTTTCTTTATGTTATAAACATTTTTTTCTTTTCTAGAAAAAATGTTATGAAATACATTTAATTTAATGAAATATATTGCAAATTCGAAGATTTTTGCGAATAGTTGGTTATAAATAACAAACAATTTTTAAGCATTTCAACACATTTCACTGTGGGAGTGAACCCATGCCAATTAAAAAAATTTTTTTTTTCGATTCGAAGATATTGAAATAAACTTAATTTTGTGAAGTATGTTGTAAATTTCTAAATTTTTATCGATTTTAAGATATCGATATAATCTGAATAAAGCGCAAGAAATTTTTTTATAATATATTTATATGGTTAGTACATTAAATTTACTCTCATAACTTCTTTTATGGAAAGCTTACATTTTTTTTCTGTGTACTCAGCACACCTTCCATGATTTTTCCTGGAAATACGGGGAATAGAGCTAGATTTATGCATTGCCATGGTGCTCCGCTGGCTTCCTTGATTCCCCGACTCCCCTCCTCCACCCCTCCGTCATTGCAATTTAAATCCACGCACCCGGCAACGGAATGGAATTGAAACGGAAAACGGAAAGCGGAACTGAACGGACGGATTCTCCTATATTGAGATTTATTGTCTCATCGCTCTAATTACAATAAGGCAGTGCTGTGCTGCCTACTACTGTGCACTGTCGCAATGTCCCCATCTTTATTCCAATCTCAATTCCGAACCCATTCCCGATCCCCGTGGCGCTCCATGCCAAGAAATTCAATTTAAATTACTTTTTAATGTGCTGAGCTCACAAACACACAGCATACAGCAAACAAATCCCAAGAGAAGGCTGGAAAATTGTTTAAAACTGCATTTAATTTGGGTCAAACGGGGCGTCGTCGTCCCTTTTCAAAACTCCCCGCAAAGGAATACCAAATACCGAATACCGAATACCGAAATGGCCAAAGGGCAGAAATGTTTATTTAGAGATTTTCGTTTGGCTATTTGCTCGCCGCCTTGCGATAAGTATCTCTGTTTAATTCCCATACTTAGGCAATCAATAGTGATTACCGCGCTGCAGTGGCATACATATGCTGACTAAAAATAAAAGTTTATGCCCCAAAGCCCACTAAATTTATCCGAAAAACCAATAACCATGATTATTTAACTTTGAGCAGCTAATTGCATGCGTTTCTTGATTAAATGAATTCTAAGCGAGCTGAGATTTTGCCAGCGGCATCGAGGATGTCATTTTCATATACAGATTTTTCACTTAAAATGCTCAAATCAATTGATTCAATCAAACAAAATTAATTATTAATTATTATTTTCTAATAATCAAGGATTTATCTAAGCTAAAGAGGCCAATCGGGATTTAGGCACGTCATTTATGTGTTCTGTCTTTTAAAATTAAATAATATTTATTTTTTTTTGGTAATATACATTTTTATTGTGAATCAAAAAATTTCTTTTTTATTTGTAGAACTTAAAATTTTTTTTTTTTTTGGTTTTGAATAAATATTTTATTTTCAAAATTTAGTATTATATTTTTTTGTAAATGTAATATTATATTTTTATAATTTAATATTATATTTTCAAAGTGTAAAATTTTAATTTTTAAAATTAAATCTTATATTTTCAAAATGTAATACTACATTCTTAAAATTCAATAATATATTTTAAAAATTAAACATTATATTTAAAAAAGTATTTCATTTTCAAAATTTGATATTATTCTGTTTAAATTATATATTTTATTTTTTAAACTAAATATTATATTTTCTAAATTTAATATTATACTTTTAAAGCAATACTTTCGATTGTTTAAGTCAAATCCACTGGATTTCCATTCGATCGAGCCCCCTAAGTGATAACGTTCAGCCCAGTCATACACTCACACTGACAAGCCGATATCGAGCCCGAATCTGAGCCAAGAGATAAATATACCCGAAAAGCCGGAAAACCCGAAAAAGCCAAAAAACAACATGTCGTCCAGCTTCAAATCGCGAATCCCCGAGCGCGTCAAGCACTCGCTAACGGCGCTGCATGTGCCCAATTCGCGGATTTCACGCGCCCGCAGCATCATTCGCTCAAACCGGTGTTCACTGTACCGCTCGCGGTTGCCGCTGCCGATCAGGACGCTGGCCCTGGCCCTGGTCAACGAGGTGCCGAAGTCGGAAGTGCCGAAGCAGAAGGTCGAGGAAAAGGAAACGGAGGCGTTAATCCGTTCGCTGGTGCGACGATCGATTCCGCCGGCGGTGCGTGGCAATCGCACCTCATTCCGTCGCATCCAGATGGCTCATGGTCTGCCGCAGGTGGCCAGTGTGTCGTTGGTCATGAAGACAGCAGCCAGCAACCGGTGGCCGAATCCGAATCCGAATCAGATTCTAAATCAGAATCGCAATCAACAGCTGCAGATTCCATCGGTTTCTACCATCGTCCCCGATGATCACGCCGAGGTATCCGCGAAAAGCCTACTCGAATTGGTGGCCGGCAAGTGGCAGCCGGATATGCAAACGATGCGCTTCCTGTGCAGCGATCATCGGCTGATCAATGTGCCCAGCCGGCTGATGTGCCGCTATTCGGTGGTGATGCACCGCCTGGAGGAGCTGGAGCAGCCCATCGAGCTGCGAGCCACCCGATCGGTGACGCTGCTCCGCGTGGTCATGTGGATGCATCAGAAGAGCGTGACCGGAAGTGGTGATGCTAAGATGGCGACTTGCGGCGAGGAAGAACATAAACAGAGTTGTATTTGCGACAATCGAAGCAATGCCAATGAGAATGAAAACACAAACGGAAATGAACCTACCGAAAACACTGAAGAAACAAGCACAAATCAAAATACCACAACCATAGAAACTGATGATGATACATGCGATGACGACGATAGCGATAGCGTAAATCAAGATGCCGAAGACAGCAGTTCAGAAGGCAGTGAGAGCACTGAAGAAATCGCAACGAGCCCACGTGAAACAATAGGATGTATCAGTTATCAAGTACGTAGTGGCTATACAAGATCCAGATACGAAAGGGTCTATAGAAAAGGCAGCAACGAAAGTGACGAGAACAATTATGAGTATTATGAAAACGCCGAGAATATGAAGTATATAAAACTTATTGGTCACACTGAAAGCGGAAATGAGAAATACAAAATGGCCGACATTGGGAATGCAAATCATTTCAAGCGAGAGTTCAGAGAAGACAATGTCGGCACTCTAACCTCCATCAACGCAAACACTGCGTACTTAAAGCCCAAGAAGGAAAACAGAAGTGAGCTAAACACAATTGGCAGCGGAAATGAGAAGGAAAATACAATTTATCATAGATTCGGGATCAGTCAGGATCGCTTTCTCAAAGACAGTGGAATTTTCAGGGAGAATAGTGGAGACAACGGGATCGAGAACGGCAAAGAGAAGGGAATTATCGAAGGTGAGGGCGGCAGTTTGGGTGAACCTAATATATTTCGTACCATTTGTAAGCCAAATTTAAGTGCAAGAAATCTGAACGTAAGTGTAAGCGATGCAAGTGCAACAAGAAGCGAGACGACGGGGAATACAAGCGTGTGCGAGCCAAATGTGGCGCCCAACGTGGGGCAACCAAAGAGTGTTAGCCAAAGCGAAGAACTAATCAGTGCCTGGGAGAAGCGGCTGTTGGGCAGCGAGCTCTACCAGCTGGTGGAGATCATCCTGGCCTCCCACTACCTGGGCATCGATGCGCTGACCCTGCAGGCCACCCACCACTTTGGCGAGCTGATGGCCCAGAGAACGCAGTCGGAGAGGGGCGTCATGCTGCGCATTCGAACGCAAATCACTGACGTGCAGCACTCTGTGGACAGCCATCGTCCGGTGATCAGGGATATAGGGCAGCAGGCGGATCCGGCCAACAGGAAGGCCATCAGGATCGGCCAGCGACGATCTGGAGGCGATCCTTTCGCCTGCAGCGAGCCGCCACCACCACCGCTGGTGGCCAATAGACATCGTCGCCATCGCTACTGCTACCAAAGCAGGATGTAACCCTCTTTAAATTCATTTCGTTTGTTATGGCAATAGAGCTTTCGTACTAATCATCGCTTCATTGTTTTGTTCTCGGTTTTTCTTAGGTGGTTTATCGTGTGGTTTTTGGCCTTGGCTTATTCGTTTTGATGATTTATTTAATTGCAAAATAAATGCGAGGCCTAGAGTTGCAAACTGCTCGGAAGACGTACACACGTCAAAGTCGATTAATCCGCTGGCAGCAACTTTTTCTCGGCAAAAGCCACAACGAACGAACATTTTGATTAAATAATGCACTGCAAATAAATCTATGGGGTTGCAAATTAGCTTGGAAATATTTGTAAATATTTTTAAACTACCACGCAGCTTAAAGTAAATTTAAAAATAATTTAAATAGTTATTTTATTCAGTGGAATAATTAATTTTCTATTACAAATCATCATAAAAGTATTTTGAAATATTCTCCTATCAATTTTAACATTAACTGAAAATATAAAATAAATTTAACCAATAAATATTAAATTATTGTGCATGGAATATTAATACTTATACAAATTTTAAATATGTATTTTACATATTTATTTATAGTTACTATACTCTATTATATAAAATTTCGGGCCAGCTAAAAAGAATTTAAGAATTTAAAATAAAATCAAAAAAATAAATATTTAATTTGTTTTGGCAACTTTTCAGTGACCAATAAGAATAAGTCCAGTACCTTTTAAACACCGCAGTTTGTTTTCAGTGCCTCGGTGGCGTAATTAAGGGGAACACTTGCCGGGCAATCGGGATGCTGGCTGTTCGAATGGATGGGTGGGTGGTGAGTGATGCGGACTATCCCCACGACCGATGTGCGGCAATTAAGCGATAAAATATGCAACAAGCCAATTATGCGCACATTAAATGGCCACGACCAGCTCTTTTCCGTCAGATCAATGGGCCGAAGTTCAGGTAGTGCCCCATTTGTTTCACCGGCTCCACCTTCTCCTCCTTCTCCCCACTTCTCTAAGCCAACTTTCCACCCACTTTCTCGTTCTCCATTCTCTTTTTGGCCAAAGTTTTTCGTACAACTTGTTTGGCTTGCTGAAAAGGTCATGCCGCATTAATTTTAGATGGCATTGCCGCGAGTTTTCAAGTTTTTAGCGACTTTGCACATAAGCCGTTAAGCAGGAGAGGCCAAAAAGGACAACAAACAAACAAACAAACAAAACGGGACAGTAGCCAATGTGGTTAGCACCTCGAAGGAGATTGCCACGCGGCTAATGTTTTCGGAAACAAAGTTTTCCCACTGTCAATCGCACGGCGAACGTGTGGCCTTCTTCTGTTTATTCCAACTTCTTTTGAAATTGCATTTCTTGCCTTTCGGTTTAATTTATAATGGAAAACTTTTTTAGTTTTTCGTTGGCTTACTAAAAATGTTGGAGTAATTTAAAGGCATGTATATAAGGCTGCACCGATAAAAATGATCATAGAAATGAATTCTAAATTATTGAGTTTTAATCTTAATATTATGAGTAATAAATACTGTCAGAAGTGTTAAAGTTAAACTTTTGGTATAGAATGTACATTCGAAAATATGAACTTTATCAGATTTATTATGCTATTAGTTCGAAATGTACACTATATTATAGTATTTAATATTAATATATTTATAATAATATTTTTTCAATACCACACTTTTATACTAAACCTAGTATATTTGGTATATTTTAATACAACGGGCTTTAAGAGTTAAAATATGTTTTTTTTTGTGTTTAAAGAACACTTACACATTAGAAAATATAAACTTTATAAGATTTAGTATGAAATTAGTACGAAATGAATACTATTTTATAGTATTTAGTATTTTTCAATACCACTCTTATATACTGGGCCTAGTATATTTAGTATATTTTAATACGAGTTTTTTTTTGGGTTTAAAGAACACTTTTATGTGGGGAAAACCTTTCGTAATATTTATAATCGCTACCAAATAATAAAATTTCATTATGTTTGTCTTAAAAATGGTTGCTAATTTGTTGTCTAATTCTTTTACTTATTTAGCTAACTTGCAAGCCAAACATTTTAGTGGAAACTTTCCACAGAACAGCTGGCTGTCTAAAAATACCCACCACATATATAGATCAACTCCCGCTGCCGAAGCCCCACTAAAATCCCATTCGCTCGAAGTTCAAGGACCCGATCCGACTGTTTTATACGTAACTAAAATTATGGAGAACAATATAATGTGAAAGACGTCGGGCGAATGCAACAAAGGGAAATTTAATAGACCTAACGACGCCATCATAATGAAGCAATGGCAAACACACGCACATGTGTGTATGTGTGTGTAGTGGGTAGTGTATGTGTGTATGTGAAGCAGCCATTTTTATTTCTGTAACACGCATACGCTCCGTGGTCTGGGTGGTATTTTTTTTTTTTTTTCTTTTTTTCGTCGTGGTCGTCGACGTCTCCTTTTGTTATTGCTGCCAAATCGCGTGAGCAACTTAAATGCCTGAATTTATTCGTGACCCGCAGCAAAAGTAAAGAATGAACTTCGATTACTTTCTGGGGGCAACAGGTTGATCCAACCGCCAATTGCCAAAACCGTCAGTCTGTTTTCATTTCGATATCATTTGCTTCGTTTTTGGCCATTGCCGTTGCTAATGAAAATCTACACGAAACTTGTAGACAAGTTTTTTATACTCATTACTCAGTCGTAAAGTATTGTGGGGCATGCTGGGTATTTACGGCAAGATAATATCCATTTTTTAAATCATCTTGGGGAGCTTTAATTTTGAAGACTGTGCACGGGGGAGTCCTAAATTATGTAAAATTTCAACTTTCTTATGTCTTATGTGAGCTTTAAGATATAGATAAAGTCTGTCTTCGAAGATTTCCCTTTTTTTTTAATATTTAACAAAAATTAGAAAAAAATTTTAAAATAATTTTAAAATCTTAAAAATAAATATTCTCGAATCCTGAATATATAAAGAAATTATTTATGATTTTTTTTTTATAATTTTTAATAATTTTAAAAACTTAAAAAATAAATATTCTTTTAACCTGAGGAAATTATTTATGACTTTTATTACGCTTTAGTTCGCATTTTCGTTTCCTTTTCGCCAAGTCCTTGTATTCCAGCCGTCGCTTTGTGGCATTTTCTGCAATTTAACCGTTGATATTTCTCGTTAGCGGTAATGTATAGCAGCTCGGTGCCATATAACTACCCCTTAGCCTCCCGATTATTCCCGCCCCCCGAGCCGCAACTTTGATAAAGGAGAAACTTTTGTCTACCGCAAGCAAAATGAAAATCGTCCATTGAACTGTGGGCTTGGCCCAAGTCGCCCCCCTCCCCCCTGTCATTTAATCCATTTCAAAGTTTTCCGCTCTGTTCAGCTCTGTTCTGTTCTGTTACATTCAACAATGTTCCGTCTGTCAGCGCAGCGAGTTCGGTTGATTCATCAGAAGACATGGCCTCGCCTCGCCTCGCCTCGGAATCGTGTTGGTTCCACGGGGAAATGGAAAGGAAAGCGGGATGGGAAATGGAGGAAAGTGGAAGTGAACTTTCCCACATATCGAGCACCAAATCTAGTGGATTTCCATTAGGAATCGCCGGATTATCCAGCTTAATTGATTAAACACAAGTGCAAGATTGGGCAAGGGGCATATGGATAAATGCTCAAAAGTTAGGCTCTGCCAAATATTTTAAGCTCTGACCACGGGGATTTAAAGTCTGTCAAAAGTTTTGCGAAATAAATACAAAATACTTGGCCAAACTTTTAATTAATCGCAAATATTCAAAGGGAAAGGAATACTTAATTATCTGGGCTATAAAAATCATGAAATGGTAATGGAATTTTAATTTTAGAGCTAACTATAAAATTATTATTTATAAATTATTTATAATTTTTTTTTAAATGTTAGATTCCTTAAAAAATTCCAGTATATTATTGAGTTAGGTGAAAAATAAAATAATACATTGTGGAATTTGGATTTACATTTTTTTTTATTAATTTTTTATTATTAATAATTTTTTTAATTTATAATCTAGAAATAGTATTATCGATTTATGTTAAAAAATATAATTTTATATTATATGGTATTCTAATTTTAGCTTTAGAGCAAACCAGAATTTTAACTTACACTTTTTAAATACATTTTTCTTAATTTTATATTCACTGAAAAATTCCTGGATATTTTATTAATTTCTTGGAAATGTGTATTAATAAACTGAGGACTTTAATCCTCTCAACTGCCTTATGGTTCTGATACGGACTGTATGCTGCCGGTGTGCTGTTTGTGTGATTAACGTGCAGCAAAGCTCATTCCGAATGATTTATTGAGTGCTGTCTTTCTCCCTCTTACCCTCCTCCCCCTTTCCCTACCATCTTCTTTCCTCCACTGATCATTTCCATTCAGTGGCGCACATTATGTACACGCTCCGTGTGACCACAGCAACAATTGCACATTGTACTTAATACGATGATGAATATACATACGTATGTTGGACGAAAATTATGTATATAATGAGCGGGCGGAGGGGAGGGCGGTCGAGTTGAGTTAAGTTGAGTTGTGTTTTCTTGTTGAGTTCAGGGGGATTCATTGTTGAGTCTGGCCAAGTGGCACAAATGGAAGCAGTCGCTCAGTCAAGGAGAAGTACAGCAACAGCAACAGCAACAACAGCGGCAATAATGAAAATAAAACAACAAACAATGAGGAGCAATAACAATAACAGAAAAAAGCAGCAGCAGAAAAAAAAAACAAGTGAAGCCAATCAAACAGTCAGCGGTTGTCAATTAAACTTAATTATGTTGTACAGACGAGCACAGGCTTTGCAAGATGTTGGCAACTTGCCACGACAGCAGCTTTGGCTTGCCACGCCCCTCGAATTTCCACGCCCAGCCTCCCACTCGCTGCCAGTCAAAAATTGTGTGTAAATTGAAAGCTTTAACAAAACTAATTGAGCGCAGCTACGAATGGATGGGAGAACATACAAACTGATTTGATTGCGTGAAGGCGGATTTAGCTAAAAAGCACTTGATGATTTCGTTTATCGTAGATTTTCTCGGCTGATTGATTTTTATTTTTATTGATTTCTAAATTATCAAATATCTTTATAAGAAATATTATAATACTCAAAGTGCCGGAACTTAAAGAAAATATTTCTGCAAAATTAAATCAAACTAAAATGACTATGGAAGAATATTAAATGTTGCACAGAAAAACAAATTCAACGTGAATTACAGTCAATTTTACCATATTTCATATCGATAAATGTTAAATTTATGATTCGAACATATCCACTTGATATTAAATCATATCAGTTATGTTAATCTAAAATACCAAATGTAGTATTTTTTAAACTGATTTTCAAAAATAATATAAACATTGGTATCAAAATGATATCTATTGTGGTATCCAAATGTTAAATGATATCTATTATATTCTTTAATATGAATAAGGATTTTCTTTTTTGTATTTTTTAATGTTTGTTCAAAAAATACTACATTTGGCATTGTAAATAAAAATCTATCTCTCATATCATTTTGATATGAATAAAGATTATGCTTAACAATAATTTTGATATGAATAACTTGATCTTAAGAAAATATAAAATTGACCTGCGCATATCAATGTGATTTTATGCAAATTTTTTTGCTGTGTGCGCGTGTTCATTTTAGTGTGTGTCATCGAGTTTAATGGCTTCACTATTACCAAAAGCGAAATTAGTTCAAATCGTGCTCCAATTATCCTATAACTACTATTGACATAAAGCGATTTTAAATTGGCCACCCTTCCAAATCAATTTTTCATTCAATTTACTTCCCATTCTTGTAGTTTTTTCTTGCTTTCAATGGTTACCTTTGCCAATAATCGTCTGTCTGTCTGTCTGTCCAGTGTCCCGTTTTCCACCCCCTTTTTTCCACCATTTTCCTCCTGCTGCCTGTGTGGATAGCCTGCACTCGCTGGACAAGGACTCGCATTAATTAGGTGTGGGCGCAGTGCAAACAGGACTAAAGTGCCGGGGAAGGAAGTGCAGGGAGGTGTGTGGTGTGGGGTCAAAATGGCTGGCAGAGCGAATAAATAATAAATGGAACACACAAATCCAGGCGCATAGCCCCATATGCATTTTACATGCGATTGGCCACTAAATAAATAAATAAATTGATTTTATTTTCCGCCTTAATTGATACACACGCACATACATATACATATATGTATGTGTATGGTGGCAATATGTTTTTGATTTATTTATTCCATGGACCCAACAATCGTATGCCTTCTTTCTGCCACGATAATTGCCGTAATTGTATCTATAAATTAATTTAACCCACACTCTGAATGCGTTTTTATTTATATATTTGCAAACACGTATTGTTACTCTTAATGCGAACTGACAAAAAAAGGAAAATGCGCTTGTAATTACCAATTCGAGTGATCTGTAATGCAAATTGACAAAAGATTTTATTGTTATCCGATTTGAAGAGATTTTGCCATTAGTTGCTAAAGGATTATTTTGGACGATTGAAAGTCAGGATTGCTGAAACATAATTCAAAGTATTAAAAAATTAATTCGATTTTTTCATTTGAGTAAATTTAGAAAGATTTTATATATTTTTTTTTAAATAGCAAATGAATTTTTAAAATTTTAAAAGGATTTATTAGTTGCTAAAGGATTATTTTGGACGATTGAAAGGCAGGATTGTTAAAATGCATTTTTGCTAAGCTTTTTGTTATAGAATTTATTTTATTTATCATTTTTTTTTATAAGATATTATTCCGATTTCAAGGGATTTTGTTTTTAGCTTTAAGGGATTATTTTGGACGATTGAAAGTCAGGATTGCTGAAAAACATTTTTGTTATGCGTTTTGAATATTTAATATATGAATTATACTGATTCGCCGTTTGAATGATTTAAAAAAGATTTTATATCATTTTAAAGTCTAGAATAGCAAATTAAATTTTTTAAATTTTTATTTGATTTTGTTATTATTTATTTATTTTATTATAAAACAAATTTGAGTGATGTTAGTGAAAATTTTATATTTTTAAAGACCTATAATAGCAAATTAAATTTTTAATAATTATATTCATGCTTGGCAGTATAATAATCAAAATTTCTTATGCAATTTCCAGTTGATATATAATAAATCTAATCCAAGTCCCCTCTCATTTTCTTTCATTTCTCACAGGTAAGCGTTATGCGGTTGGAGGAGATGACAAATAACAGCACGAATAGGAATCACTAGGGCTCGGGGGCTGGATGAAGTGTCAACCTAGTTAAACATCCGACGCTTATCCTTCAGACCGAAAGAGCCCCAAACCAACCCCGCAACCCCCTCACCACCCAAGCCGCCGTACAGAAGGCCACTTTATGCTGCCCGCAGGCAGCTTCCCCCGAATTAGCTGCCAAGCAGAAATTGACGTTTATTGTTTTTAGAATTTTTATGAGCTCCTCTCAAGCGAGCGAAAAAAAAAGAAAACAGAACAGCAGCGGCGGTGGAGGAGGGAGGGCAGGCTGGAAAAGCGGGAAAAGCCAGAGATCAATGGGCAAACGCTTGGCACGTTCGTCGAGAAGTGGGCACGAAAAGCGTTTCAGCAAATCACGCATACGCCTAGGTGGCAGCACAGTGCGTTTCATGCCTGTTATCTGAAAGTAAGTCGATTTAATTGCCAGCGGAATGGGACTAGATAATTATGGTTTATGGATAACACGAAGATAACACTCGACAAGCAAGTTCGACAATTAGCTAACATGTTTACACCAGCAAATGTGATTAAATTGAAGAGGAGATAATAATGAATATGAATATAAATATAAATTACTCATTTTATAGGGCTGCCTGTTTTATTAGGTTTAATATTATGTATTAAATATTTAATTCAAAAATTAAATTACTTAAATATTAGTACAATTCCTTGGCTTAAAAATAATATTTAAGAAATTACATTACTTAAATATTAGTACAATTCCTGGGATTTACTTCCCTATCAATTGAATTTTTCTAACGAAACGAACACTGACCCTGCGTGAAATCGTTGAATATTTCCTGCTAGTCATATATTATTCATTCGGAAATGCACTTCGATACGCACTGTGTGTCCCAGAAGCCATTTCGTTTGCCAGCAGAAGGTTCTTAGCATAATTTTGCACTGGCAAATATCACGCATACGCAGTGTGGAAAATCGTTGCCTACTTTTTGGGGCCCAGGCGAATGCACGGCTTGGCCTTCGCTTTTTAAGCAGCTTTCTGCGGCGGCAGCTTTGATTTAGTTCGCTCAGATACTTACACATTCTCAGACACACACACACACACACACATAGGCACCTACACAGCTGCAAAAGCGAGAGAGAGACAGACAGAACACGTGGATTTGCGAGCTGAAATTATATTTCATTTTTATTTGCAAGCGTTTTTGCGACTCCCACGAATCAGAAAAAAAACACGAAGAAAAAAACGAGAAGAAAAGGAAACCCTTTGCTGGGTCTGCTCTTTTTTTATGATTGTCTTGAGGATTTTCGTTTTACATTTGTATGAATTTTTAATATGCCAAGGAATAAAACAACAATGCGAGCCAAGAAGCCAAGAAAGCATAAATATCAAACAGCCAAAAGCGAAAAGGAATCGGAATCGGAATCAGCATCAGAATCAGAAACCGACAAAGGGAAGGGAAGAGGGGGCGGGGGCAGCAAATATATAAAGATAAAAAGGAATATCAAGCCAAATAAACCTTAAGGACATTGTAATATTAATTCAAACGGACATACACAAAAGTGAAGTAGCAAGCAAAAAAAAAAACACGAAGGAAGCACACATTCAGCAACTTGAAACGGTCTTAAGGCCTTCGTCCTTTTTATTTCTTTTGTGGCTTATAAATGCTACTCCCACACACACAAACACACACATGAAATTGGAATTGTGTAGAGGTAAAAATCTGCCAGAAATTGCACAAAGTAATACGCAGGCCAAAGATTATCAATGGGGGATTTCTGTGTGCTTTCTCGAAATGAAGCCCGAAAATCTTTGTAAATTTCCCAAAATTCACTTGCTCTCTCAAATGAAATGTTGTCCTTGCACAATAAAAACAGGAAAAACGGTATCACATTCGCAAACAGAGATTTCAAAATGCCACATTTTATTTTCGCCGAAGAACAGAGCAGAATTTAATATGTGCACGGGAAATTCCTCTATTATTAGCGGCAGCAAAATGCGTATTTAAACGCTTGTCGTACATATTTTATTCTCCACTTGATTTCATTTACGTATTCTGCTCGCGAATGTTAAGCAAGTAAGCGAATTTTAATTGCCTCCATAAAAAAGGGCAAAGGCGGCACAAAAGCCTGGAAAATTGTACAATTCTGTGGGTTATTTCAGCTGCTAAGAATTTGGCAGAAAGAATTTTAAACAATAGCCGTAAATATGTGTCTTTAGAAATATTTTCCTTAATTTCTGAATTTTTTTAAGCTATAAATTATTTATAATTTTTACGTTAACAAAAAGATACATTTGTATAATTTAAAATTTTTTTATTGTTTAAAATGTGTCGTAGATCGTAGATCATCATAAAATACCTTCTATATAAATTCTATATAAAATTTAACGTTGACTAATAAGATAACTTTATTTTATTTAATGGTTTAAAAAATATTTTAGAACGCAAAATCTTTTAAAAATAATTATTTTATATAATTATTATTATTAATTATCGATTATAATCGATAAATTATTTAGCTGATTTATAAGATAAGAAAATAATTTTTCTAAATTTATAAAGCTAACACACTTGATTATGTGATAATTCCCAATCATTTCGACTTAACATTTTAAAGACTCCTTAAATGGCCTTAAAACGTTCTTTGTTGCACTGAAAATGAATACAAATTTAAGCATGATTTCGGATTATCTTTGAGAGCAAGACGACCATCGCAAGAGGCTCCAAGGCAACTGATATGCGATTTTTTTATACAGAATTCAGCTCGTATCCACGCAAAATACACACACACATTGTTGCCAAAGTATGCAATAAGGATAACCATTTCCCCAGACGCTCAAACTGACCTTACTCAAGTGCCACACGCACACTAAGGAGATGGGAAAAGGCCTTGGACACCACTGCCAACCACTTTCTTTCCGCCACCCCCTTTGGCGAAGTTTTCGTTTTTCCACCGCCAGCTTTTATCTATAAAACTTTCATGCGAGAAATTCACGACCAAAGTCAGATGGAGTGGAAACCATAATATTATTTACATACATCCTTGTATATCCTTGGCATTCTGATTAACTTGTATCCTTCAAGTGTGAAGCATTGTTGCGGGTTTTACTGTAGTTTCATTATTTCTCAATAAAATAACTTACTGATGATTTACTGATGATTACATTTTAATTTCGTTCTATCTCAGTGCCTTAAATGCATATAAATTATTTAATGGAATAACTTATTTATTTATCTAAACATTAGCTAAAAAATCCAATTCTAAAATGCTAATTTGTATATGCATAAATTATTATTATGAATGGCATTACTTGTATATTTTTGGAGTACCTACATATCTCCAGATTTTTTTTTTTTTTAATCATCCTTCACAGCCACTCAAATTTAAAATACACCTGTTAAAAAATGCAATATAATTTTTTTTGCTATATTTCCTATTAGCATAATTGAAAAATCAAATATAAAATCATTGCAATGCAATCATTGGAATGTGTAATGCAATGAGCTGAGAATTGGCAATGGCATGCAAATGAGGGAAACTATACGACAAAAAAAAAAACAAGCGATACAAAAATCAAATAAACAACTGATTAACTGCCACGATCTTGATGGATTTTTTTTTTGCTGAATTTTGCGAAATAAAAATTAAATCACTAATTAAAGTGAGTGGAATTTCACTTTAGTTGCGTTTGCTTTGTGCGTCACAATTGCGTTAATTTCTACTGACAACCCGCTGTTCGTTGGTGTCACATTTATGGCACACATCACACACATTTGCGGCTCCTTTGGATCAAAGTGGTTTGTCGTTTGCACCCAGCTGAGTTTTTCCCCCGAACCCCCTGGCAATTTTCCGCCGCCCGCCTGCGCTTAAAGTCGGTGCGGTTTTCCCACCAAAGCGAAATTGAAGGCGAATCGATTCGAGTCACCCGCTGCGTTGAGTTTTCCCCCATCTTTTCTGCGCCGACCTTAAAGCGAGCCATACATTTTCCAGAACCTCCAGCGGCGAATGCACTGGAAAAAATATTATTCATGTCTGTGGGTAACATAAGTGCTTTTAAAAAATATTTCTAAATAAAAAAAAATAATTCTATGTATTTTTTAGGCCATTTATTTGTCAGACATATCGTTTTTACCATTATTGCATGGTTAAATTGATATTGAGAAATGTAACTTTCAATTTCTTTCTTTCGGAGTTTCTCTGACTTCGAAAAAGAGGGAAAAAAGCAATATGGCGACCTAAATTACAGGAGTGGAAGCGAGAAGTACGCATTAAAAATTCGAACCCTTTCTAGAACATGCTGTATACATACATTGAACATATCAAATTGATCCCGGATTTCATCTAATTGATCATCATTTCGAATCAGTTTTTTTTTAGGTGTAGGAAAAACTGTAGTTGGCTTATTCAAGTCAATAAGTTCAAAACTTTTCTCCTTAACTATATTTTACCCTATAAATATTTTTATTTCGTTTTACAATGGAATTAATAAAGATTTTTTCCCAGTGTTTACGCAGCAACTGCAGCTAGAAATCCTCTTTGTCCCGAATGAACTATAACTTTTAGTGTTGCTGGTGTGGCTCGCTTCTCTCCCTTTTCCCTATTTTTTTTTTTTTTTTTTTTTGGAGCTCTCGACGTCTCGCAGCGAATTGATTTTCCATGTAAGCACATTAAGAGTGTTTTCGCAATTTGCCTGTGGCTCAGTTAGTCAGTTCATCAATCAGTCAATCAGGCAGGCCAGCCAGCCAGTCAGTCAGTCAGTCAGTCAGTGCGTCAGTCAAGCAGTTTCCATGTCTGTTATTACAGGACAACATAAAAACTTGTGTGCTCGGCCAGAGAAAAGCGCTGGCTACATGGAAAATCGTTTTTCTACCGCACAAGTGTGTGTGTGTGTGTCTGTGTGGGTGGGCTTTTTGGTGTGCGTGTGTGTGTGTGCGTTTGAGTCTCATCAAGTTAAATGGAGGATGGCAAAGACGCAAAGTATTCATTTCATTTTTACTTTTCGTTTCTTGTCGAACTGAAAAACTGTAAAACAATCAAAAGGACATAATTGAATTGCATAACTTTTAGCAAGTGTGTGTGTGTGTTTTTTTTTTTTTTGAGGGGGGAAATGGAGGAAAATCATTGGGGAAAAACGAAAAGCGGAAGTGAGAAACATCACCCCGCCTACCGCTGGAAAACTTTTGTCATTTCCATATCCCCAACATATCCGCGACTGTTGTCGAAACTTTGTCTCGAAACTACAAGACAAGTGGCAGGGAAAACATTTTAAATAATGCAGTTTTAAAGTTTTAATTGCTGTAAATGTTACACATTTTAGTCGTTATTTGATACTCTTCTTGGCTATTTGATAAATATTATTATTTTTTAATGAATTAGTAAAGCCAATTGTTAATTTACATTTATTTATGGTTATTTAAAACTCTTCTTGAATATTTATAAATAATTTTTTTTACAGTTAATATTTTACAAAAACCAATTATTAATTTAAATTATTTGTAAATATTATAATATAAAATAATATACAATTTCTCATATTTTTTTTTTGTGATTATTTATTTATTCCTATTTGCGTCTTTTCTTTATTTATTAATTATTATTTTTTACAATTAGTGTTATTTGTTTATTTAAATTCTTTGTAAATATTATAAAAAATACAGTCACATTTTTAAATTAGTTTTTGTGATTATTTATTTATTTTTTTTAAAGTGTTGTACTAAAAAACAATTGGTAATTTTAATCATTTGTAAAGAATTTTTTAATAGTGTACAATTTTTCTAATTTTCGTTTTAGTAATTACAAAAATAATAATCTCAAGTGTAAATTACATAAATAAAATGCTAGAAATAATTAACAAAGATATGTGAAGATTAAACCTTAAAAAACCTTGGCAGAAAAACCCTTTAATCAGCTAAGTTAATTTGTGTGGCAAAATCTTTTGCTAAATTGTGCCAATAAAAACTCCTTTTAACCTCGTTGTGTGTTCAATTAAAGCACACTTTTTTTTTGCTGTTTGCTCAAACCGAATCCAATAAAGTTATTCGCAGCCACTAAAAACCACTTAATATGGTTAAGCCCGCGGGCCAACAGCTATTTTTATTCCTTTGTCGATCTTTTGTCGTCCATAATTGAATGAGCAGCGCCAACTGGCAGTCAGCACAGGGAATCTGGCAATATGCACTATTTGTTGGTGGCAAACAACGCATAAAGCGTGGCTGTTGACCCGAATCGATTGTATGGAATAGAAGTTCCATATTGAATTTCAAACGTTGCACATGCTGTTGTCATTTGGTTCGCCTTCCCCGTGTAATTTTCACTCTCTTGCGATTTTTATTTTCGGTTTTCGTAACTTATTCGCCCCTTTCTTATCATCTTTATTTTTCGTATATTTCTTCATTTTTTTCATCGCCGTTTTTTTTTTTTTTTTTGGTGCGACAATGTCGCTGCAGGATATTGTGCGTTAAAATCTGTCAACAGAAATTCAATTACATTTTGCACTCACTGCTGTTATTGTTGTTGTTCTTGTTGTGCGTGCCTCGTCTACGTCGCCTTCTTTGTGTCTGTCTCTTTCCGTCTCTCTGCTGCCGTCTCTCTCTGGCAGAGTATAGCCATCTCTGTCGTTGTCATTGTCAGCTTACAACTGTTACAACATGGCGGGTTGCCTTTTTATGGCTGCAACTGCTGTTCATCTCCTGCCTCGTTATGCGCCTCCTCATCCGCCTTCATCTGCCGTCGCTATCCCCTTTTTATCCCCGTTTTTTCAACCTCTACACGAAGAGAAAATACTGGCAATTGTTTTGATGGCAAATGAGAAATAGACTTAAGTAACATTTTTTAATGTAAAGATCATTTTTGAGTATTAAAAATGGTTTCAGTTTATATATAATTTTTTAAAAAAAATATTTACTATAGAGAGACTTTTTTTTATTTTTAGAAATTTTTTTTCTACCGAAACTTGAAAAAACGTCGTAGTACCAAAATACCGCAAAATATTAGCCAGATATATACAAGTTGGAAAGAAATTATTCTATATCAATATTTATTTGAATCTCTTTACAATTTTTCGTAATATGATTTTTAAACTTTCTTAGCATTTTCTCTCCGTGCATTCTGGCCACATTGCTTAGTGTTTTTAACTGCTTTCTGTTTTAACATCGCCACAGCCGTCGACAGCAGGATTGAGTCATAGACTCCTTCACTGTCTCCATGTCTCCCCATCTCCCTCGCTCTCCCTTTCCCGCTTGTAGGCGACAGGACAAGTACGACTACAACTACTACTACAGCTGCAACTGCGAGCAGAAGGACAAGTACAAACGCTGACACGAGCGGGCAATGAATCCGTCAAGTGCTTGGGCGGCATGGAGACATTTAATCTCTCTATCGATTTACCACAGATTTCAGATACCGAGTGCCACGTTTTGTTTCGGCCAAGGGATATACTTGGTTCTCAGGATGAGTTATAATTTATCCCACTGAGTCACTGGTGGATATAAAGTCATTTATGATTCATTTTTACAGCTTTGGGATTTTATCAATTTGTCTGGAAAAACTTTAGCTCTTCATAAGCTATTTGTTATATATTTTGCTGTTCTGGTAAAAATATAATAATAATATAACAAATTTTATTACAAATTTTAAAAATATATATATAACAACTATGAACATTTAAAAAATCATATGCTACATTTTAATGATCCTTGTTTACTTAACATATTCATCATCATCATTCAACGGTTGTCAAACTTTTTTGTTAAAAACTACTAAGTTGTGACTCAAGTCACTTTATTTTTTAGCGGTCCGGCATCTCTACCAGCTGAGAGCGAATAGAATCATGAATATTGGCTGTGATGCATAAACAGCGGCTTTTTTTTTTTATTTCACGCTTTTAAGAAATCATGAATTTCATAGCATAAACATAGTTTAGCTTAGATTTTTAAATTTTTTAAAGCCAATTTTAAATTAAGTGGCAACCCCTTAAACTTTTTTTGGATTTCGCCTCTTATTGTAATCGTTGGTTTTGAGAAAACCTCAGTTTTGCTTGTGGCAATACCAAAAACAGATTTAATTGCCAACTTTAGGGCCACTTAAAGTGATTGTGGCTTTCTGGATTCGGATCCTGCCAACGAGTAAACTTTTCGAACCTGTACCTGTGCTGCGAGATAAGTTGCAGCGAACGACTTATCACTGAATTTGGCTTAAATGTTGCCATTTGTAACCCGACCTTTCTTGGCCATACTTTAAATTAATCCGCCATTTTAGTTGGCTCTCGCCAAGGAAACGGGCTAAAAGCAGAAGCTTAGTGGTTTACAGCCTTGGGCGGCTATACAGCTGTATACATATACATACACACCCAGCCCTCCAATCCAATCCTCCACCGATTATTTCCGCTAATAGCGAACAATGCATTTTTTAGCGGGGATTTGGTTTTGGATTACACAAGGAGAAGACAGGCAGGAAGTCGCCCTGCTGGATGGTGGATAGTAGTGGATAGTGGATGGTAAACGGTGGATCGATGGTCGATGGCGCGGTATATTGTGATTTCCGAGCCGAAACGCTATGCTCATGGCATTAATCGATTTTATTGCATTTTGCCGGGCTGCCAGCTAAGAGGATTTCACCCGGACTTCCTTCAGAGCCCTCAATCAACGGTCAATTCAATCACTGCCAGGGAATTTGATTTTTAATAAGCCGAAGCGCAATAAAATTCTCCCTTCGCCTTTGATTTTTGCCTCTTTGAAAGGAATTATGGAATAGCATAGGAATCACACAAATCAGTCGATAGGGTTTCTCCAATCCACTTGATTTCACTTAAGGACCTTGTAGAGAGATAGGCAACTTTGGGCTAATTTTTAGTGAAGTCGGAAACTTCCAATAGACCATTTCAAAAAACCAGACCATTTTCAAAAAAAAAAAAATTAATTCCAAAAAAAAATAAAAAAAAATAAATAAAAAAATTAAAAAAAAAATAAATAAAAGGAAATACACAAAAATTTTAAAAATAAAAAATTTGAATAATATTATTTAATATAATAATAAATATAAAATTAAAAATATTATTTCTTTATTCATATTTTTGTATCTTAAAAATTTATTTTTTTATTTAATTTTAATTTTTTGGAAATTCGTTTGATTTGAAAATGGAAGTTCCATCTATTATTAATTAGGTAAATTAAAAATAAATGTCTCGATTCTTAAAAAAATAAATTAATTAGAGATAATTATTTGATATATGTATCAAGTAAGAATAGTATTGTATTATTACAAATTTGATACTAAAATAGTCGTATTATAAAGACATAATAATATCATATATAACCCAGTAACTAATCATAAAAGGTAAAATATGCGATATTTATGTTCCAATTTATAACACAATTTACCGTTGAGAAACTTTCCGGCCGAGAATGACTTTAGATTATAATCGAGTCAGAGCGAAGTTCAGCTGCAAATTAATAATAAGCCAGTTAGCCTCTCACTTTTAGTTTGCTAAAGGCTTAGATTGATAGATTGAACAATGACTGGGGCAAGCAAGGGGTGGCTGGGGAGAGGAGAGGTGCGGGGGGATGAAGCCAGGAAAATTCAATGAAAAGTTAAATTAATAATTGAATTTCAGTTTGAGTTGAGTCTCTGAGTCCCTTGCCGAAGTGCTTAAAGTTGGGCATTGGATTTATGTTCACACTTTGACTTTTCCACTCCTTTCCTCTTTCACCTTTCGCAGGGGCGGAAAATGGGGGGAAAGTTTTTAATCAGTTATGCAAATTTGCTCTTGTCTTCGTCGCAGCTCTTGGCCAGTTTAATTGGCTTTCCCCATTTTGTGAACTGTGCAAATATATACCTACGTATACACGACGTTCGTTCGCTCGCCCGCTCGCCAATTCAACATTTTTGCATTTTCCGCCTGCAAGTGGCGCTGGCATATTGATATTGATGTTGATATTGATTTTCCATTGCCATTTTTTGTTGTTGTTTCCGCTCTCTCTTATCAAATGCATAATATTTTATACATATTTATGGGTAGATTAAACAAATAGCAGCGCAGCGACACGAAATGCAACTTCAACGGGAGCGTAAAGCATTTTAATTGGAAATATCGTTGAGCGGGCTTAAATATAATGCGATGCGAAGCGAGGACTTATTGATCTAGCGCAGGATGTCGTCCTCATCCTGGATTCCATGCCAGCGGTGCGATTATCCCAGTTATCCACCGCAATTGCCGGTTATCATCTGCAAGTGCCACAACTTGAGTTCCGATGTCCCGCTGCAGCTGCAGCTGTCACATCTTGTAGCTGTAGTTGTAAATAGTCCTGCGGAGTGTGCCCGACATGGATATGTGTGCGTGTACGCGCGCGTGTGTGTGTTTCCCTATAAAAATTAAAGTTTTTGGAGTTGAATATATTTAAGGTATGTTTCTATATATCATTATATCTCAGTATTTCTGATATATATGGCAGGTAGTTTTTTTAAAAATCCCTTATACTAATCCTTTATAATTATCCTAATACTGGATTTTTTAGAAAGAAGTCTTTATTTCGAATTTTAAAATCCATAAAAACCCAAATCCCTAGTTTCAAGATCCGCAACTTTTTGAATATATTTAAGATATATTTCTGTAATCATTATAATTTAATCTCTATATTACTGATATATAGGATAGGTACTTTATTTAAAAATCCTGTATAATAATCCTAATACTGCATTTCTTAGAAAGTAGAAAATTCTTTATTTCGAATTTAAAAATAAAAAAAAAACCTAAATCTCTAGTTTCAAGATCCGCAACTTTCTTCTCAAAAGAGGAAAATTTTTGGCGATATTTTTCGTAGTGCCCGTGAACGCATACACGCACGCGGCAATTAATTGCGATGCACACACACTGCAGGGGATTTTGGATGGTGGGCGGAACGTGGGGGGTGAAAGGCCATATAGCAAGGACATTGTTGGGGACTTAGCTGGGAGCTTAACTTGGCTGAAAGCCCTGATTCGGTCAGCCAGGTAAACAGCTGCGATAACCCAAAGACATTTCATTAGACCATTAACTGTCAACTGCATGTGTCCTGTATGTCCAGTGCGTGTCCTGTGCGCATCAGTGTGTTAGTGTGTGTGTTCGGAAGGGAAATCCTGTGTGGGCGGAGGAGGCACAAACTTCCTCCGCCTGACAAATTGATACAAAAAATATTATTTATTGCCATGCCCACACACTTTTTCTGCCTCCTCCATTTCAATCTCTTTTGAATGAATCATTGCTCCTGCTCGTTTTCTTCTTCGCTTTTTTTCTCGTCCTTTGTTTGTGCCGGCCTCACATAAAATAACAAATTTGTTCTTTTTTACACCTGAACGATTTCAATGGAAATTCATTTTTGGTTTTTTGCGCGTGTTCCAGTGTTGCATAATCAAAAAATGCTCTTCAAGTTTCCAAATTTATTGGGGATTGGGCGGCGTTCTCCGCTCAAGTTTCTTTCCAGGAAGAATTCCGAAATTAACTTCTTTTAAGGGCAAAATAAACAACTTTTACTAATTTACATAAATCTTCTAAGGCCGTTTTAATATCACGAAATTTCCCAAAAATCATTCCTATTTGCTTAAAGCATGCTTCTACACTAGGCAATTGATGCAAAAATGTATGAGATTTTTAAATCTCGTATAGATGTGCCTAAAAGTATGCAGCATGTCGAACTCCAAATATATTGTTGCATACTTTTCGACACCATTATGGGTGATTTCCATTGCATCCCTGTGTATTTGATGCAAAAATGTAGGGGTTTTTAAATTATTTATAAGAGGTGACTAAAAGTATGCAGTACACGGTGTCTCGAACTCGAAAAATATATTGTTGCATACTTTTCGACACCATAATGGGATATTTCCTTGCGTATTTGATTCAAAAATGTAGTGGTTTTTAAATCACTTATTGAGGTGCCCAAAAGTATGCAGTACAAACGCCCTTCGGCCTCAAAATATATCGTTGCATACTTTTCGACACCATTATGGGTGATTTCTATGGCATCCTTGTGTATTCGAAATGAACCGAGTCATTTAAATGAATGCCAATTTGCAATTTAATTTAATGCCTTCACAAGAAGTGAGTGAGATTATTTGTGCACCTGTACATAGACACTCATAATTGGTCTTTGAGCGATTACCAATTTAAAGCCGATATTAACAATACCATTGTCTCCGTGGACAATGCGTTCGATGAAGAGCCAAGTAGATTGGCCCAGCCAGCACAGCCATTCGATCCGATGCGATCCCATAACAATGCCTTGTATTATGGCCTAAACAATAATTTAAATTGCGAGCAATTTCACTTACACACACGCACTTTGTGTACACTTCTCGGGGAGCATGTGTGTGTGTGTGTGTGTGTGTGTTACTTGTGTGTGTAGATGGCTGTAACTATGTTGTAACTGCTAACTGTCAAATTGGCTGACAGGGAAAATTGGGCGGAAAATGGGTGGCTAAGAGGGGGGGAGGGGCTTCCAAGCGCACACACACACACAGGCTGGCAAACAAATAGTTTGCTTTTTGTTGACTTGACTTGCTTTCTGGCCAAGACGTTGTGCGCCTGTCTGTGTTCCTGCATCTCTGTGTGTGTGTGTGGGCATGTGTATGTGTTTGACTGTGTTTGTGACTTTTGATTAGGCCGACTGTTTGCTCGGCGGTTACAACGTCCGACCAACGTCCTTGGTAAATATGTTTTTAACCCCATCCGCAGCCTCGGTTTTCAGTCCCTCTTTCCAGCTTTCCACTTGGCTTTCCCCAGTTTCTGGCTTTTGTTCGATTCCGATTCATTGCGTTTTCCATCACCAGGAGAATATTTCAAAATATATGTATACAATTTTCGGGGTTTAATTTTTAAAGTAATTCTGGATAAGATATTTAAACGAAAAAATGCTTATTCGAGAATATTTGGATTGGAATATTGTTTATATAATATTTAAAAATGTTCACTTTTAACTTTGACTTTGTTCCACGTTTTTACATAGTTGTATTAATTTAAATTTAAAAATATTGTAACAGGTCCTAAAAATAATTTCTATAAGTAAATATAAATTAATAAAGCAAATATATTTTTTTTTTAATTTTTAGACTTTTAAATTATTGAAGAAAATTTAAAAAGTAAAATAAAAAATTATTTATAAAAATTTTTTGTAAGGTAAAAATTTAATGAATTTCGAAATTAAGAGCATTACATTTAAAAGAAACATTTTAAATTATAGTTGTATTTCGCTCAGTGCACCATCCATCTGGATCCTTACAGTTTCACAATTGTCTGGGCTTTTAAGGATTGTATTTTTCAGACTGGACTGGTTTGGCTTTGGGTCAGTTTCCGTATCCGGGTTTCGCCATTTTTTACTCTTTTTTTTACACGTAAAAAAGTCTGCGTGTGTGTGTGCGCGCAAGTGTGCTTGACAAATATTGTCTTTATTTTCTGGCTGCTCGATTCCATGCTGTTATTTGTATTTTTTTTGCCTCATTTTGGTTCGCTTTTTTCTCTTTTTTTCCGGTTTGTTTTCCTCTTCTCGTGGACATTTCATTTGACTCGCAGTTATCATCATTTGTTTTGTCCGTTGACACCGAGTGTGTGCGTGAGTGTGAGTGTGTGCGTGTCCTGATTATTGTTATTTGCACACGTGTGTGCCCGCTCACAAACGCAAACTGCTTACCTGTCATCTCCGGCCATCTGTCTTGCCTCTTTCCCCCCCTCCTCCCCCACACCCCGCGATGTCCTTTTTTTCCTGCCCCAGGGACCTTTTGATTAATACTGCTTTTATTTAATTGAAAGTTTGCGAGAAGATTTACTTGAATTAGTTACAAATGCATTCAATATTGAATGAGCAAATGTGTGAGGAATTTGGGTTAGGGAAAGGATCCTTAAAATCAAATGGCGGGTTCTTTCAGCAATGACCAAGCTAAATAGTTGATCAAGAATATATATTCTCTACGAGTAACGGGAATAAAAGTAATTTATAAAGAGTGTATAGAAATATTTTATTTTATAAAAATTAATGGATCATATCTTGAAAGGATTTCATGAGTTTTTCCTTTAAAAATAACACTTTTATTTCATATTTAGGAAAAATCAGGTTAAAGTGTGACCATTTTTTGTGTCAGATATCGTTAATGTCTTTTATTTTTTTTTGTTTTTACCAAATTTTTATCAAAACTTCTTGTCAGATCCTTTAGAAAGAAAGCAAGGACTTCGGGATAATCTTTTTGTTTTCAGATCTGTGTTAAAATTATTCTCTAACTATTAACGGTACACATTTGGTAACAGTTGAAGAACAATGTTTCTTATATAGACCTTACTAGACATGGATATTTTAATTTAAATATTTTATTTTCCATGTTGTTGTTTTACTTGCTGTGTACGTATGACCCACACACACACACACGCAAACGACCCCTCATTTCCATATCGGTGGCGGCTGTAGATTGAGTTTTCCAACGCGCTCTTGTTGTTTGCTAAACTTATTTATAGATTGGCCCACAGAGGGCTTTGCACATGCTATCAACTTGGCCAGCTTAATAGCAATGGCAATCGTCCTGACGTCAGTTGCTCAGTCTTTCAGTCGGTCACTCAGTCATTCAGCCCGCAAAAAGCTGGACCAGAGTAATTTGCATATTCACATCCATGGAATGCTTTCTGTTTCGCCCCCCTCCTCCCGAAAAAAGCAAACAAAACGCTTGGCCATAGGTGAGGAATATTGTCACAGAATGCGATGGGGAAAGAACAAACAAACGTGGAGGAGAAATGAAAATGGTGAAGAAGGAGGGGGAGGAGGAAAGGTGGAAGGAAGAAGAAGAAAGAAGGCAGAGGAGGTTGCCTTTGATTTATCGCCATAATAATCGCCGAGAGCAATCCTTGTGGGTAACATTATTTACAACTATGTTGTCCGGGAATGATGAATGATTCGAAACTAGCACCAAGGTAACCAACACACACACACACACAGGCCACTCACTCACTCACACACAGACACGTGCTGAATGAGAATACAAATAAAGGACGAAATCCCAGAGTTCCCAGATCTTTGAAAAATATTAAAAAATAAAGAAATATAAAAAAAAATACATTAAATATTCAAAATAAAAAAGAAATTAAAAAATTAAAATTAAAAAAAATTTAAAAACCCATTTAAAAACTTAAAAAAAATAAAAAAGTCAAGTATTTTGGAATAAAACATTTTATAACTTAAATAGCTTTTTTCAAATCAAAGTTTTCTGTGTCTATTAATAAAGAATAAGAAAAATTGCAAAAAATTGTGTTAAAAAATTAAAGAAAAAATTAAGATTGCAATTTTAATAATAATTAGGATCAATTGTAAATGTAATTTTTGATTTACACGATCAATGTTTTATTGACGGGTCATGAAAATTAAAATCACAATGGGTCCACACGCACACCAAAGCACTTGGGGACACTCGCACACACACACACACACGCACCTAAGCCCAAGCGGAAAATCTGAAAATCACTCGCTTAAGTAAGTTCTCTCTCCATGCGTCCGTGTGTGTGAGGTGTCCTGGCGGCCATAACCCAACACCACGTGCCGTCTCGCTCACTCCACATACTCCGCTCTCGCTCGCACTCGCTGAAAAACCAACAGACTTCCCACGCTTTTGTTTATTTTCGTACGCTTCGTTGGCTTGGTTTTCCGCTCTTTCGTCCTGTCGTCCTTCGTCCTGTCTCATGTCTCATGTCTCTAGGCTTGTTTGCGCTTAGTTTGATTGAACGCTCGTAAGTATGTGGCTCCATCTATCTCTATCCCCCACTTGCTGTGGGTGTGAGTGTGTGAGAGAGCTCCATTAAATCAAAGGATCAGACATTGCGTCTGGATGTTGGTCATTGGCCAGCCAAAAGATTGCCGTTCCCTGTTGCTGCGATGCCAAAATGTATGCTTAAAATTAAAATAAAGTTTCCATAACTTTTCTTATTATTGGTAATAAAATTTTTTTTTTTTTTAGATTTATTACAAAAAGAATTCTTTTAGCTTAATTTTCACTGCATACTTTTAGGCACTTTTATAGGTGATTTATAAATCCTTTTGATTTTTAAAGTGTCTTTTTATCATTTTGTCATATTCCGAAGAAATCACTAGGCCTTTGAAAACTCATTCAGGGATGTCTAAAAGTAGGCAACAATATATTTTATATAGAGAATTCCTTCAGCTTAATTTTCACTACATACTTTTAGGCACTTTTATGTACTATTTTGTTCACATTTTGAAGTCTTGCATATATTTTCCAAATTTGTATTTTATTTTCCGCATTTTTCATAAATTATTTATAATAAAATCAAATTATAATACATTATTTGTCAAGAAAAGTTACTGGTTTTTGAATGTTTAATTTTCAAAGTCTAAGATTTTCTATAGGGATTTTTTAAAAGTGTATCAAATAAATCTATATAAAAATTTCTGATAACTAGTTAACTTGACAGGGGCATCTCTATTTTTGTAGGGTGCGAAAAATCTCGTTTTCCCAAATAGTAAATGTTGAATGTGCTTAATTAGGTTTACCAAAGAGGGGGAACTAAGGCAAAGGAAAATCAAGGGGGGTAAGGTATCGCCTCGTAAGCCAAAGGCCTAGATATTGACCATTATTTAGGGCTGTTAAGCGATTTCCGTACTGAAATTGAATGTTTTCACTGCCCATAAGTAAGTGTGCGCGCGTGTGTGTGTGTGTGGCATATTTCTATTTAAAGTGCAACCCACACACACACACACACACTCACATTCAAAGGAAAGGAGTAAGGCAAAATGGAGTCAGAAGGAGAGAGGAGAGAAGCGAAGTAGCAGAGAACGAGCAAATAAAACGTTGCTAGCCACACGCCATTTTCATGTTGCATCCTGCCATTACACAGACACAGGCACACACACACAAGTACAAACACACACATAGTAACAGGGAGTGCGAGCGAGAGGGGGGGGAGAACAAGTGGTCCTGGCGTTCGCCGCATGCAAAACTGCTCGTTTATTCAACAACATAAACATTGTTGTGCACATAAATTTATACAAAGTTCTAGTTTACATACCAGGCTAAAAAGGAGGGTGGGCCTGCCAGGAGGGGGGAGGGGGGTGGGGCTTGGCAAGCTGGCACAGTTAACGGGTCGAATCGATATTCATATCAACCGCAAAATGTGTGTCGCTGTCGTTGTTGCAGCCTTTTTTATTTCCCTTCGCTGTATTGTTTTTGTCGGTGGATCGAAACGAAGGGAAAACGAGGGGAAAGCGAGGGGCTTTTATTTGGTGCCGGAAAAGCGGGTGAAGGCCCAAAAGTAGGCTGCACATTTTGATGCACATTTTAAGGGAGCAGCAGGCCAAGCCAAACAGGCTGCAGGACATGGCCAGGGACAACATGTGCTCGCAATTTGTCGACAGCGGCGGCGCATTTTTGATTTCATTTATTTTCCAACGCCGCCGCCGCCGCCTGCATCCATTGTGATAAGTCAACGCGCCAACAATGGCCAAACAATCCACTGTATTCACCCCAAAAATCCCAAATACAAAAAATCCCCATAACAAATTCATTTTACGGCCATAAACACAACACCCACACGCACACTCGACACCGAATTGTTAGGCAGGCTGGTGAATTATTCAAATTAGTTCATTTATTTACGCCTGCATTTTGTCCATTTTCAATTAAATAATACCCGAAAATATATCATGTTTGCCTACGGCTTTCTGTTTTGATTTGTGTTTGCCTTTGCTTAAACTAAAACAATTGGAAAAAAAATGAAAAATGGCACATAAAAAAGTGAAATAATACACTAAAATGGTAAACAACTGGTTTTATTTTTTTGCAGCCTCGTTTAAGCTATAAAGTATTTTTTTATATATTTTAAATAAATATTTGCCAAATAAAATTTAAATTAAAAATGCGTTGTTTTTATTAATTAAATAGTAGGGATTTCAATACTTAACACGTAAATTTTTTTTATTATTATAATAAATTAAAAAAAAATTATTTTTTTTAATTTTGCATAAATATTTGTCAAACAAAACTTTAAATTAGAAATAGTTTCTTTCTGTTTATTAAAAGATAAGGATTTTAATATTGAAAACGTTACCGATTTTTTTAGGGGTATAATTTTATATAAATATTTTTTTTTAATTTTACATAAATATTTGCCAAACAATACTTTAAATTAAAAATATTTTTTTCTATTTATTACGATACCAAAAAAATATTTTTCAACGGTATTTTCTTTTTTTTATATGGTATATTTAAAATTATTCTAATTATTTTAATTGTTTTTTAAATTAAATATTGAAATTCCTAAATATTTGTCAACCAAAAATGTAAATGAAAAAGTTTTTTTCTTTATAAAAAGAGTTTTTTAATAGTATTTTATTTTTTTTTGCTATGGTACATATTTTAAATTATTCTAATTATTTTAATATTAATATTTTATTACTCAATAATTATTTGGCTGATTTAAAATGAAAATACAAATATTTGTAGTTCTTCTGTTGAACCTTTAATGTTTTTTTATTTTACATTTTAACCCATTAGTTGTTTCTTATTATTTCAAAAAGCGCCTTCTATGCATAGCATAAGCAATCAATTAAATAAGTCGTTATTCTGCAAGACCTTGCTATACCAAAATACTGTTTATTTCGCTCGCTGTCACTGTGAATAAATGAAATTCAGCGAATATGGTGGCCAGAAACTGTTGCCACCATTCAACAGTTGGTGGCTGTCTTGGTTCGCTTCGATTCGGTCTGCGTTTTTGGGTATTTTCGTGGAGAGTTTGGCTTGGCTTCGTGGGTCTTTTTGGGTGGCCTTTTCTCTGGGGTGGGGGAGGGGGTGGTTTCGGGTTGGGGTTGGGGGAGGTTTGGGGGGCGTTGGGTGCTTTTTGGCGAGGGTTTTGGGACAAGGCCGCGGCGGTTTCTGTTTGCGTTTGCGTTTTGTCAGCCATGACAGCGTCGGCAATTGCGCCACCTGCGGCTCCATATTGACACTTGTGTGTGTGTGTGTGTGTGTGTGTATAGCGAGGGGGTGAAGTGGGTGGTGGTCTTGCATAAGTGTATGTGGGTGTGTGGCCTTGTTTGTTTATGAGCCCTAATCAAATTGC
This sequence comes from Drosophila mimetica, assembly GCA_037075245.1. Classification (NCBI taxonomy): domain Eukaryota; kingdom Metazoa; phylum Arthropoda; class Insecta; order Diptera; family Drosophilidae; genus Drosophila; species Drosophila mimetica. Next base: position 11,228,406 of record JBAMCH010000005.1, read on the forward strand.
CCATAATTAGATGCAACAAAGTTGAATCTTTTGAAGCGTTTTCGACGTTTTCTTGGCCTCTTGAAAACCAGTACACCCAACCACCCACTACCTTCCACCCTCCCCCCAACCACTTTGGAACCCCCAATTTCCACCATTTTCCCCATTTCCACTTCCTGTCGTGCCGGAATCGTCAGCATACCAGAAACGCACGAACGGATACGCCACGTTAGCTGTTCGCAATGCGTTCGGAATTTGGAAAAATCCATTTCAATGTGTATGTGTGTGTGTGTGTCGCAGATCCTTTTTAAGGAGGCGAAACGAGGCTACGGTGTGAAACTAGCAGAAGTACAAGTGGAAATTAAGAATTTAGCACGCCAGCAATTCGGGCAATAAAAAATGGAAATTAAGAATTTATAAGGTCAGCGCGTCGGGCAATAAAAGATGTTCAATTGACTTTTTAAATTCAGTTTTTAATATCAGTTAGTTTTATTTCATTTTAAAGTTTGTCAAAACGACATGAATTGTGCTTTAAGTAAATAGGGAGAAAATGTATAAATATTAAAAAAAATTGTTTGAATAATTGGATCTTTTTTGTAAATTTATTTATTATTTTATATTTTTTTTTTGTATTGTGGTATTTTTTCTTCGCTTTGCTAAAGGGACTAGTAAAAACCTTTGCTTATTGGTTTTAATTTAATTTTTAGTCTATATTCTAAAGCTTCCATAAGAACTATCGTATATCCTATAACATTTTAAGATATTTCGCTCAGTGTAAAAGTTATTATTCACATGAATCTTTTTAAATCTCATTTTTTATCATACCTTGATCAGGGTAAAAGCGCGTTCCGATGGGATGTCTATATCATATAGCTTCCAAGAGAACTATAGGCTTAAAAAGGTCAAAATTTGATAATATTCGAGATATTTCGCGCAGTGTAGGGGCTATTGACATAAATATCCTATAGGTTCCTTAGGAACAACAGGGTGAAATAGGTCAAAATATGGATGTTTTTCGACATTCCATTGACATAAATTGTCCAAAACTCGTATTTTTTCAATGCAGACGTCTATATTTTATTTATTAGATCCCATAAGAACAATAGGGTAAAATGGATACAAATTTGTGGAGTTTAGAGATATTTGCATATATTTCACAGTTTCTTCTTTCATATATTATATTTTTAAACCATTCTAGTCACATTTTCATTTCTGAACTCTGCAAGGGTATTAACAGTTAGAATTCCTTACTCGTTTTCTATTGATTTAGTTCCTATAAACCCATTTCGTTTGATTATATTTACCCTGAAAGTCTCTTGGGCATTGGCAAAATGATTTGGTATCAAAAGTGCGGAAGCGGAATCTCTTCGATTCTGAAGCGCCCCACCGTTGACCATTTGCAATCCTTTTAAGCCTGCGTCGAGTGGTTGGATAGTTGGATGGTTGGATGGCTGGATAGTTGTGGTAGAATTCCCAGCCAGAGGACATTGCTAACCTGCTATCCTGGCAATGCCATTGCCATGTTGCCGCCCTTTGTCTCGGTGGCGCATTGTGGAAGTTGCACACGAGCTGCCGCTGCTGCTGCTGCTGCCGGACAAACAAAAGAGACAGATAAACTGATTGACAGATGAACAGAAGGAGAAGCGAGATGGCGGCACTGCACTTAATGGGGCGGTGGGTGGTCCAAAGAGGTGGGTGGTGGGCGGTCCCTCCAAGTGGGTGGGCAAGTGGAAGACTGTTTGACATTTGCTGTCATTGTCAACGATGGCGACAGTTGCTGATGTTGCTCACCGCCCGCCGTTGCTTTGTGCAATTGCCCGCTGTTTACCCAGCACCCCAACCAGCTAGCCACCCACCCAGCCACCCACCACCCACAGAGAACCACCAACGTCAGTGGGTCGCAAGGTTGACCGCCGGTGGGCAACGCCTTTGTCTCTGCGGTCGAGCACGTCTGCTTATTGGGATTGTCGAGTGACCACCCAAATCACCTTGCGCCACCCAGCACCACCCTAAACCAACCAGGTCCACCCTGCAAACTGCAATCGATTGTCACAACAAAACAGAACGTAGAACGTCGAGTGGCGAGTGCAAGTACTAAAAATATTTCATAAAATATTTACATTGTTGTGTGGCTGCCGCTGCTGCTGTTTTTCCTATTTATCCATTTGTTTATTTACGGGTCCTTGCAGTTTCTCTCTGCTTCTCTTGATATTCTCCTTGGCCGCTCGCCGCCTGATTGATTTTGTATTAATTAAAGCCGGTCAGAAGTCGAAAGTACCGGATCCTTGACAAATCCCCGGGATTAAAAGTCTGCCAACTTTTGGTATTTTTCTTTGATTCAATCAGTGCAAATTGCACACACTCACACACACATGCACATCTATTATATCGTTTATCTAAACAGAATTTATTGAAGCAATCAGCTTTGAAGGATTTTTGTGGTTCACAATAACGAATAAGGCATTTATTGCCTTTTCATTATTTCTCTTGAGTTGTCTGCGAATTTAGAAATGATTTTTGCTTAAAGACGACTAACGTTTTAAGGCCGATTGAGCGATTGAAATAAAGTCAGTTAGTTTTGGATATTATTTAAAAATTATATTCTTAATCGCATTTGGATTATTGGATTAATTAAAACATTAAATTTAGGTATCATCTGGAAATTTGTTTTTTAAATATTACACTCAAAAAACTATTCGGCCTAAATTTTAGAAATTTACTTGAATGGATATTTTTCTCATATATTATAGAAAAATTTCTTTTATTTAATAAAATTGATTTTTTTTTAAATTTATTTTTAAATAAATTAAAAAAAAATAATTCTTAGAAGTAAAAATTTAATCTAATTTCAAGTACAAAATCGTCAGTAAAGAAAATTTCTAAAATTCTGGGCAAATAATTCTAAAAGTGTATAAGCTTCAAACATTTTTATTCCGATTACTCGTAGAGTAAAAGGGTAAAAGGTTTAAAGATTTTAGTAATACCTACCAAAACGTAGAAGAAATTTTTGAAATCAAACTACTTAGTAAAAAGTTATAAGCAAATAACTTTCACTTTCAAGCGACTGCTTGGTTTGCCCTGCTTGAGACTGCTTGCTTTAGCTAAGTAACGAGTATTTGATAGTCAAGACTCTAGATTATACCGTTATCTCTTGGTTTTGGTTTTATTTTTAGTTGTTTAAACGTAAAGAAACAAGAAATTTACCTCTTCAAAGTAATGTGTATTTAACACTGCAATAATCGAATTAGCATGACTTTCATAAGTGAGCCACATAACGGTAATTAAACCAACCCTATCCATTAAGTATCCATATTCACCTCCTCCAATTTCATAAAATTATCACCTTAATCTGTCATCGGTTTTTTCGCCCTGTCATGGGAAATCCTTTCTTGGCTATAATCGTTCGACTGGCGACTCATAGACCTTTCCTTTTCTCTTTTCCTTGCAGATTTACGGAGCACACTGAGAAACGGAAACGGAAGTGACGCCCCGGGGGAAGAGGAAGAAGAAGCGCAGGAGGACAAACGGCTGAATAATGCAAATTAAAACACAATAAAATGTAAAACACAAATGACAAGCAGAGCGAAGAAAGGTGAACGGAGCGAGAAAATAGCGAAAAGCGAATCGGTTGACATGCCAAAAAATGCGAGTGGCGGCAACTTTTCCACTGAATTGATTTGATTTCAGCCCCGGCATACGGAGCGTATGCGCGATACGTATACGCGATATCGTATATATATATATATATAGAGAGAGAGAGAGTAAGAGAGAGAGGGGCGATATTTGGAGGCGCCGGGAGAGCGGCGTCGGCGGATGTGAATTTGCATAACTTTGCTGGCGTGGCATAAACATCAAAAAAAGCAAATTGCAAGTAACAAAAGGGAGGCAACGGCCATAAAAACGGCGCCAGCCTCGTAAAAATACGTAAAAATTCACCACCATCCCTCATCACTCGCTCGCGGAATTAATTTATGCAGCAAATCAAATACGAATAGGGAAGAAATAAAAACAAATTAAATCGCCGGCCGTAACAATTAAGACCAAGTTAAGAGTACACGAGGCGGAAAAGTGCAGCCAAAAATAATAAGGGGAAGAAAACCACGGAAAAGCAAAAGAAAGCAAAGTTGGAAAACCGGTTAGCGAGGGTTGCTTATAAATGTACCAGGACAGCGGCTGCAGCAGCAGTAGCAGTCGACGCGGCAGCAGCAGTGCAGCAGCAGCAACATCTGCAGCAGCAGCAGCAGCAACAGCAGCGGGAGCAACAACAACAACAACAACCAGCAGCAGCGACGAGGAAACGCTCGAAACTCTGACCATTATAACGACCACCATAACCGACAGCGATATCCATGCGACGACCACAACCACAACGGTTATAGCCAGCGGCACGGCGACAACAGCAGCGGCGGCAGCAGCAGCAGCAGCAGCGGCAGCAACACTAGTCAACAGCAACACCAGCGACATCGAGGACAGCAGTCCGGTGGAGGAGAGCGAGGATAGCGAGGATTGCTATCGCGAGTACATCGAGATCGATTGCCAGACGACCGCCCAGGAAGGCACCTCGCCGAGCGGCGGCAGCAGCAGCAGCGGCAATGCGGCCTTGCTGCACCAGCAGCAGCAACAGCAGCAGCAGCAGCAGCAACACCAACAGCAACAGTTGCAACTGCAGCTGCAGCAGGCGGACGTGCGATTGTTGCGTAAAATCGGCTATATTGCATCCCGTGTGCGCTGTTTGGCCAAGTTCTACGGTGATTTTCGACTGGTGAATCCGTACAGCGCCCGCCGGCAGAGGCGCCAGCTGCAGGAGATCCTGCTGCGCCACTCGATCTTCGATCCCGGCAAGGAGCACCAGCGGGCGATTGTCTTGGCGGCGGCAACGGCGGCCATTGCCGGTCCACTGGCGGCCATCGATTGCGTCTGCGGCAGCAGCAGCTTGAGCTTGGAGGCGGTCAGCAGTCGCAGTCGCAGCAGTGAGCTGGAGGAGGATCACCAGGAGGGGGAGGAGGATCAGCAGGAGCAGGAGCAAGAAGAGGATCACCAGGAGGAGCAGCAGCAGCCAGAGCAGCCAGAGGAGGAGCCGCCGCCGGCGATAGCGGTCACCACCACCACCACCACCACGGCCACCGTGCGCCGGAAGTCGTCGAGCAGCTCGACCCTCAGCGGCACCGCGGCCGTTTCCGTTTCCGGTTCCGTTTCGGTCTCCGCCTCCGCCTCGCAGTCCTTCTGCTCAGCCAGCAACATCAATCTGCTCGAGGAGCTGCTCATTCAGTTCTACGAGGAGCAGGATCATCGCAGCAGCAGCAATCTGACCGTAATTCGCCAGCATCAGCAGCGGATCACCAATAATAATAATAATAACAACAACAATAACAACAACAACTGCAACAGCATACAGAACAACAACAACAGCAGCAGCAGCAGCATGTCGACTCCAGCAGCAGCAGTAGCAGCAGCAGCAGCGGCAACAGCAACAGCGACGACAACAACAACAACAAGCGTCGAACAACCAGCAACATCGAGCGGCCAAATGGCCGCCTTGCCACCACCCACCACCTTGCAACCCACCGCCCTGCTGCCGCTGCCGCCGCCCGGCGATGGCGGCAGCAGCGACCATCATCGCATTAGCAGCAGCGACAATCCGCGTCGCCGGCGGGCCAGCGATTGCTCGGCGGTGCAGGCCGCCCTCCAGAATCAGCTGCACTGCATCACGCTGAAGAACAACAACTGCGGCAAGGCGGCGCTGCCCTTTCATCGCGGCAGCTGTGGCGCTGCCGGTGAGCATTTGCTGGCGGCCAATTCGATTGCCAATCGTGCGACGATCATACTAAGCAAATCGTGCAGCAATGTGGATGGCGATGTGGCAGCCGCAACGACAGCGGCGGCGGCACTTACCTCTGCGGGCAAACTGGGCGGCGGTAGTATTAAAATGCGCGCAAGTGCCACCGATATTGAGTCGACGAACATGACCCTGAATGGGGCCTCGAATAATGGCAACAACGGCAATGGGAATAACGGGAACAACGCGAATAACGGGAATAATGGCAACAACGAGTACAGCATCCTGCAGCTGAACAACACGATCATCCAGTGCCACTTCAACGACGACGACTTCCGCGCCCTGGTCAAGGACCTCAAGCGGAAGGTCGAGTACACGGAGCGCATGAACTGGCTATGTGAGTAGAAGATCGTTTATTATTACTATTACACGATGTTTATGCGATGAGCTTTGTGTGCTCTTGAATTTATGCCACCTATAGGGTTGCCAGACCGCTTAAAATAGGTGAGGGGCAACTTTTCTCTTCAAATTTATATTTATTCTTGCAATGATTATTAGAAATCTGTTATATATTTTTTTAAACCTCGAAAATCAACACATTCTAAGTGGAGAAAAAGCCTGTCGAAAGCAAGGCCAAATGGTTTAATTCTTGCAAAAGGCGTTGCCACTTTCTAAACAGGGTTACCATAGTTCCTTTTATCTTTTTTAAGCGAGTTTTATTAAATGTATAGCATAGAATTCTATGTTTTCAGATCTCTGTTTTCTTTCGGATTTATTAGAATTTGCTCACAAAGTATTCTTTATATTTCAAACATATTCGAACACAGGACCTCTAAAAATGTTATGACCCTTAAACTACTTTGGTTCGAAATCCTGGATTGCCAAAACAGTTTTTTTAAATTATTTTATTAAGGCGCTTTTAAAAATAATTAAACATATTATCAACTCACTAACAAATATCACTCAGAAAATGTTAACAACTTTTCTACGTTATCTTAAAAAAGTTATTTTAAAATAATATAGAACAAGAGAAGATAATAATTTGACAAGAGAAAATAATAATTTGAAAGCAAATTTCTGTACCTTAACTTTCTGGGAATATTTGTTTACTATTCTTAAATAATTTACTGAAAATAAATAGGTAGACAAAAAGTTTAAAAAAATAATAAAAATATTTTCTTTGTTTTTTAACCAAATTGAAATGAAAGACATAAACTATTTCGCTGTTTCGCTGACTAATTCGATGAAATTCCGGTCTGATCCCGCGCTGACAAATGGCGGTGGCAAATGGTCAAGTGCTTTGGCCTCCGCACTTTCACCCACTTCCACTTCCGGTCGGCTTTCTGCTTTCTCTCCCTCGCTTTTTGTTGTTGTGTGTAATCGCCTCAAATGAGGCATGAGCAAATGCAACAATGGGATGGAATCAAATGGACAAATTTAAATGCAACTACAATGGAATGGAAAAATCATTTCAAAACGCTGCACAAATGCCACGACTGCGATGGGTTAGGAGGCCATTGGCTTTTCCATCCGGAAAAGCGTGTGCAGCTCGGCGGGCGATGTGAAATATTTAATTCAATGGGGGGCAGGAAGCATTCAACATCTCTCCACATTTTCCATTCTGCAGCATACATGCAAAGCTGCAGAGCAAACAAATGTTGTGAAACGTAAATGAATATCTTATGACTGCAGCTGGATTAGTATTTGATTGGTTTTCTGCTGAACTAAATATGAAATATAGATTATAGATCATATACATGGAGCGTAAAACTATTCAGTGGGCTGAGCAAAAGGTACTGTGCGTTGCGAGGACGTGCTCTAAATATTATCGCAAGGACACAGACGCACACACAAATCCTGGCTGGCACTTCTCGGGCTCATCAAAAGTTTCCATTTTCGACTGACTTTCTGCACTTTCCACGGCGTCTTGATTGCTCCAACGCCTGCGGACTTTTACGGCAATCCGCCCTTTATGCGTACCCTGTGTCCTGCAAAGGACAATAAAAAATAGGTGACAACAACTGCGTTTTGCACTGAAACAAGAAAGTCAAAAATAAGTATTTTAAACTTTTAAAGTCAAAGTTACCTATAAATAACATATTATAAATATTATAAATATTTATATAATACCTATTATAATAATAGACTTTTAAAATAAAAGTATTATTTTATATTAAAGTAAGTATTTTTCCAGTGTAAAAAAAACTATCACAACTTTGTTGAATGGCATTAAAAGTTGTCTTTGTATCGACACCACGTTTTACTTCGCTATTCTTTTTGCATTCCTGCCTTCTTGCACTATATTTTTGCCAAGTATTTCGCCGCTTTTCCTCTGTTTGCCATTCGTCCTTGCAGTTCGCTTAGCATACTTAAAAGCAGGGTTTTTCCTGTGTGTGTGTGTGTGTGTGCGTGCTTTGGTGCCTTCTGGCATTTTTCCACACTGTCGCATTTTAAACATTTCAATTAAATGAAAGCCGGCCTGCCTCAATGTTTGGCCCACTTTTGGTCGCCTGTTGATTGCCTTCCGTTCAATTGGTTGCTAGGATTTTTTTCCACCCGCACCCCTTCACACTTCTTTCCTTTAATCTTTTGGGTTGAGAACGAGTAATCGCAGGAATTTTCTTCAGTTGGTCTTTGATTTATTTCAGCAATACAATTTCTAATTAATTTTTGCAATTATCAACACTACGAAAAAGTTGCGAATTGTTTATCGTTTTACAGAACTGTTTTAAGATTAAGCTGGGTGAAAAAAAAAGTTATTTATGTTGGTAGAAAAATGTTGGCTTGTCCCTATGTACTATGTAATTTACGCAACCTAAATTGGTAATTTTACAACACTAAAGTAGTTAAATGTAATTTTTCAACACTGTTTTTATTGCCAGAAAAAAAGTAAGTTGTACTAATAATTTGCTTTTATTTTCCTATCGAGAAACTAACATTTCCACTTGCAATTACATTTTTCAATACACTTCCTTGCATATCGCTGCCCTTCGCAACACTATTTATTACCCGTCGTGCGTGCCCAACACTGTCACTGGGAGACAAATGGCCTGACTTTGATTTTTGGGTGCCAACATTGCCCCGACACAGGCAACCTTGCCTCTTCCGGGCATTCGGCCTCCCATATTTGCGGATCGTAAATCAAAAGCATCGGGACACTGAGTAGAGGGTGCGCCAAAAGGCCAAGAATCATAAATTGCCCGGGCATTTGAGAAGGAGCCACAAAACGCAAAATGGTCATAAATTCAAAAACCTAAATGGCTTTGGCAATACTGAATCAAAGGCCAACAAAAGCGAACCAGGAAGGGAAAGTCGGCCAAAAAAGTGGTGGAATCGGGGGCGGAGGCGGGAATGAAAAGCGTCGAACATAATACAAATGACATATAACAGGAGTCGGGAAATATGTCGGAAATCTACTCGAAACAGTCGCCGAAAAACAGCCAAACAGCCAAAACGGCCGAAAGCCATATCAGCCACATCAGACTCGAAAGGCACTTAAGACTTTGGGATAAGGGAAAGTTGGCCAAGGGAAAGGGAAAGTCAGAGAAAAATCAGGGGAAAATGCCAGGGACCGCAAGCGAGATGTGACAAAAGGCAAATGGCAATGGGCAGGCAGCAAAAATCTAATAATAATAAAATACTTTATTGTTCAGTTAACAATTCAATTGTTTCACTTAACAAGAGCAGCCACAAAAGCCAAGGAAAAGCGGCAGACAGATTCTGCGTACATAAGAGCAAAAGAAAGCCGAACACATGTGCACTGCGAGAAAAAATTTGTACTTTGATTTAATTTGGCAAAAACGTTGAAAAAAAAATTCTTTTCAATTTTTTTTATAATATAATTTTTAAAAATCAAATTTTACTTACATTACAAAAAGTTGCAACTTTTTAAATAAATTGGCATAAATAAATTATTATGAAATAAAAAAATTTTATAAAACTAATCTTATATACTTTGATTTGTTTTAGCAACAACTTTTAGAAAACAATTTTATTTAAAAAATAGGCAAACTTCTATAACAAAATTTAAATAAAACGCATTTTATTAACTTTGATTTATTTTATAGAAAAGTTTAAGAAATATTATTAATAAACAAATAGGGATTTTTTAATAAAATAATTTTATGAAATCAAATTTTATTTATTTTAGGCAAATTTTATATAAATTAATTATTATATTAAAAATTAAAGATAAATTATACTTTTAAAATACGTAAAAGAAAATGTTTTCCGTAGTCCTATTGCCATTCTCTGTTATTTTTCTCAGTGCAACCATATCGGTGTGTAGATAAACCGGTATATAAAGAATAAATTGCCACAAACGAACATTAAGTGATAAAGTGTTTGCCAAATCAAAACGATTGACTCGCCAAGGGCAAGTCCTGTCGATGGCGCAGGATTCACGAGTCACGAGTCAGAAATCAGAAATCAAATCAAAATTCGGCCAGACGGTGAAATGTTGTCCTGTCAGCTGGACAGATGGACTAGATGGATGCATCATCATCATTCCCATCCCCATCCCCGTTCCCATTCGCATTCGCAGTCGTCATCGGCTGCACTTGACATTTTGCCATGGCAGTTTTTGAAAGCCGAAGGTTTTCCATTTCATCAGTGACAGTCGGCGCTCGAGATCTCCTCGAGTTTCGGCGAGTGGATAATATTTGCCCCACAAAAGGTGGAATTTAATTCACTTCTATTTCAGCTTGCTGCACGTGTCACTGCATTTTTTTTTTTTTTTTTTTGTATATATCTTCCATGCTAATGAGGCGAGGTCGTCGCCTAATTGAAATTTCTGCGCCAGACTAGAGCAAATTTTGCGGTACCCGAAACTTTTCTTGTCCCATTAATTATAATAACTCGCTCGTCGTCAAGTGGCAAAAAGGGGTGGTGGGGGGTTGGTAAATTTCAGGGGCGGAGCTGGTGAGGTGTAGTTATTGCCAACTTAAAGTGCACGCGAGGGGAGACAACTTCTGGGCACGTAACTGGCGAATAACGTGGAGGTTTTAAAAAAATATTGGTGACATCTTTTAAGGCTATTTTGCAAAATTGGGAGCAAAAAGAAATTATTCGAAAAATCCCATTTTTGCCAAAAATCGAAATCCTCATTTTGCGCCAATAAAAAAAATCAGTATTTTTGGCATAAAAATGGAAATAATTGTCCAAAAATGAAGTGTCATACCTTCCCGAACTCGTAGTTAAATTATCTACAACTTGGCATTTCCATTTAAATTTTTTATTTTTTTTGAAATTTTTCGCAAAAAATTGTGATGCTACCCCTTAAAAAAAAATCGAAAAAATGAAAAATTTTTAATTTGCCTAAATCAGCCGGAAAGTGCACTAATGTTAATTATTAGGTTGTTATCTGCTCAGAACAGTTCGCCGTTTTAATGTAGGACCATTTTTGCAAAAGCTAGAGCAAAAACAAATTATACGAAAAATCAAATTTTGGCCAAAAATCGAACTCATTATTTTATTGAAGTTACTGCAAAAAATCTCTAAGAAAAAGCCATTTTTTTTTAAATTTCAAATCCAAACTCGTAGTTCAATTCTCTATCAATTGGCGTTACCTTTTTCCAATTTTATTTAAAACCTTTTCTTATCGCACTTAATTTAATTTATGAAAGGGAACAGAATGCAATATGTTAACATCCAATTGTATTGAAATTGCGTCTGACTTGTCTATTAGGCGCATTAATCCCCCACCGCCACCCGTTTTTTTTATATCAAGCTCGTCCTTACTCACACTAACTCATCCTGGAAATGGCGTCGGTGAGTATTGGCCGTATTGACAGATTGACAGACCAGACGAACGAGATTATTGGCCGTAGGTACTATGCATTGGTAAATCAGGCAGCTGATGACAGACAATATCATAATAGAGCGAGGGATATACGTACGTACATATCTTGGCCAAGGGTTCGCCCTGCGATTGACTTTTTAAATGCCATCAATCATGCTTCAATTCGATTTGCGCATTGCCCTGATTAGATCCAATAAGACTAATCCGTTTGGGATTGAAAGGCAATTGAAACAATTGAATGCTTATCGGGAATATTTACGAAATCAATCGGTGCGTCTGTGATACGAATATCCCCTGATAATCCCAACCAAGTTTGAAATAAAAGAAATGTAAATATAAACCAAAGGTATAATAATATTAAATTAATTTCCTAGAATTGAATGCTATTTTAGAATGCAAAATCAATTTTTTATTGACTTTATCACCGAATCTAGACCATTTGGATTTCTTTACTTGCGACCCACTTATGTGTGTGTGTGTGTTCGTGTCAAATGCTCATGCACACACTTAGCCATATCCTTCGCCTCTTTCCGTGTGTGTGTGTGTGTGCGTATCCGTGTTTAAGCAATCATTTTAATGAGCAATAAAGTGTTGCATACTTAAGAGGGCAAACGTGGGAATTTCGGCGGCTGCGACAAAAAGCAAAAAACAGCGACCGCAACGCAAGGAAGTGAGAAAAATAAGGAAAAACTAGAGCACACACACACATACATGCGTATGTATGAGTGTGTGTGGCTGCTTTGTGCGAGCTGCTTAAAGCTCTAAACTTGCCAAACAAAAATCAACTTTTTCGGATGGCAAGCAGCGAGTTATAATGCTTTGTGCCAACCCTCAAAAAATAAGAAAAAAATTGTTCTTTGTTTGACTGTTGATAAACAGGCATTTAACTTGAATTATTCCTGAAAAATGAGCAAACTTTTTCCAACTTTTTTTTTATGCGTCGTGGAAGGGTTGCTGTCGAAAGGAAGGCAAAACCCAGGGCCAAGGGCCAAAAAGATAACGCCGTCAGGTGAACAGGAGAACAAAAGGAGTCGGAGGAAGGGAGTCACACACACACACACAGATACACACCGTAGGACATAATTCTCGAGTCAGGAATTGCAACTGCAGGATGTGCGACAAACGAAGCTGGCTAGATAAATAATTATGTCAATTTTCCAGCTGGCATTTCACAAACACAATTAATTCTAGCACCTGCAGGTCTCCCTTTTTGCTCTGAACTCTTGGGTAAATTATCCTTTGCATTTTAATCGAAATATTTGTGTGAGGCTGTGTTCGGTTATAAAAAGACTAAAATCACTTTGAAATATTTTTTTTGTTTTATTTTAAAAAAGTCTTCAAAAGGGTATTTTTTAAAAAATTTTGGACTTACTTTAACATTTTTTATAAATTAAGTCACATAATATTTAATTTATAAAAAATTTTATAAAAGTTGAAGTTAAAAAAGTTGAAAAAAGTTTAAGAGCCTATGTCCTTTGAAAATCCCTTGCAATCGTTAGATTTTGCTGCCTACGTTTATTAAACGTATGGGTGTATTCACGGGTGTTTTCATATCCAAAGATAAAAATATAAAAATCACTTTGAAATAATTTTTTTTATTTTAAAAAAGTTTTTAGAAAGGTTATTTTTTAAAAAATATGAAACTTTTTTTAATATTTTTTTTTAATAAAATTTCTTGAGCGCCGAAGTCCTTTGAAAATCCCTTGCATTCGTTCGATTTGGCCGTCTGCGTTTACTAAACGTATGTGTATATTCACGGATATACTCACGGGTGTATTCATATCCGAAGAGCCGCCCGAAATGTCAGTTATTTTTAATATTTCTGCCGTGTAATATGCGTAAAGTGAGTATTTATGTTATGCACGCACCTCGCCCCCTCTCTTTCGCTTCCGCTCCTGCCGTCTCCCTCTTTTATTGCCGTGTCATGTGGAGTGTGGCTCGTTTCGTCCCTTTCTCTTACCTGCTACATTTCTCATGGCTCATACAACAAATTTTATTTATTATCATTTCGTTTTATTTTTTTCCCCTCGCTCTCTCTCGTTTTTTTCGTTCTTTTCTTGGGTTTTTGTTTTATTCATAAACACACATGACGTATTGTTGTTGGTGTTGTAATTTATACGTGTTGTTTATTTTATACCAATTTAATGCAACTATACATATATGCACGTGTGTTGGCTGCGAGTAGGTGTGTGTGTGAGTGTGTGGATGTTTGGACTAAAACATTTGACATGTAGTCACGTTCAGATGGGAGATACACATACAGATGCAGAGACATGGATATGTTGGTCAGATGAAGCAGCAGAAAAAGTTTTCTCATTTTTGGCTTAAAGTCAACAGTGAGGATCTTGGGACAGGATGAGCTTTAAAGGAGCACAGTAGCCGTCAGCCAGGATAACAGAATTTATGAAGATTAATTAAAAAACATTGAATATTTATTTTATGTTCATACTTGACATATAAAATATTTTGCACTTGCATTTTGTATAGCTTTTAGTTTAACATAATAAAATAAAGTATAAAAACTGAAAAGAAAAGGTTAAGAATAGTTGAATATTAATTATATTTATGTAGAGCAGTTATAAGCAAATAATAAATTATCCGCCACATAGATGGCGCCACTTTCAAGCGACTGCTTGGTTTGCCCTGCTTGCCACTGCTTGCTTTAGCTGAGTAACGGGTATTTGATAGCCGAGGCACTCGAATATAGCATTCTCTCCTGTTATTATAGATTTATATGCCAAACTATTTTCATTTCAATCTTAATCTCCATAAAAAGAGTCCTTTCATTTATAGGAGAATATATGGATTTAGTTTACCACATTTATATTTCCCAACACCGATTTATAGTTCTACCTTAGCCTCGAACATGCAACTTTTGCACTAAATAAATGAAAGGGAAATTCCAGAGCATCTGGAAATTAAGCTTTTTCCCAGAACCCCGTTTGCAGCGCAGTAATAAATTCAAGTGAATGTCATTCCGGGGAATCCAGCAGATAAATGCAAACTTTGCCTGCACTTCACCTCGCTGTCATGAGATCAGTCCACTTGCAGTGGCTCAAAGCATTCCATTTATCAGCCTGGAATTTTCGAGCATTCGGGGGGGACACTTTTCCTGGGCATTTCGGCCACACATTTTAATTACCATTCCGGCGATGTCCTGGCAACCGGCGCAGCAACCCCACTCTTCCAAATGAAATGGAATTCAAAACACACGCTAAAAAAAAAAATCAAGAGAATAAAAATAAAACAGAAAGGTGAAAAGAATCAGAGACAAACGAAACGAGACGAAACGAAAGCCAAGCCGAGCAGAAGCAATAAGGCAAAGCCGCAATAAAAGTTGAGATTCGCTTCCGTTGCCTAGGTAAATGTAAATAATTAAAAACACCCAGGCACTTATATCTAAAAAAAACACCCCGACTTTCCACCGAAATAGAACAGAAAAAACCCGCTGATATCAATCAAAAAGGATTATGAATCGGTAAGAAGCGAGCAAAATATGGATTGGCGGGGCTGAAAATTAACATATACCCGCTTTTCAAAAACTTTTCGCAGCAGCTGCCAATTGCCAGTTTGCTTTTCCGTTTTCCCGCGCTCCTCTTTTTTTCTTTCCCAAAGTCGGAAAAATCCCCCCCAAAAAAAGGAGATCCTGTTAGACACTTTGAAGATGTCAACGGCAAAAATTGTTTGCGGTCTCGACTTCAGGTGCTCGCCAACGCCAACGGTTTTGAATTTAAATTTCGCGGACCAAAGGCCCCCCACCCCAGAAAACACAGCCAATAAAATCGTTTTGGTATATTAATTAAAAGCTCTGGGTAAATACACCCCCCACTTTTCTGAAGTTCGCAGCTGCTGCTGCTGGATTGGATGTCTCGTTCAGCAAAGTCCTTGCCAATTATTCAGGGTGCGAGCAAAAAAGCAGAGGAGGAAATCGAGGAGGTTAACTGGGGAATGTTAAGCAACCAAAGGGCTCAATGGGATTAGTTCAGATGCATAAATGAACCGATTGAAAGAAATATCTGAGAGGAGTGAAGATAAAAGAAGTGCGGCAATTATTATTGGATGGTGGGATCTGATTTAATAGGTCCATAATGTTCTTCATACTAGAACAAAACTACACAGTCAGCCAAAGGACCTATTCTTGTCATTAAAATTATTTTTTAGCTAGGCAAATTTTATATTCCTTTCTTAAACTAACAAGTAAATTTTATTCCTCTCAGTCAAATTTATTGAGAGGAAAAAAATGTACTCTTTAAATAAAATATTTTTCGACTTTTTAGTTTATTAAAAGATTTATTATTATTTAATGTTATCTAAAATTAAATATTATTTATAATATTTATTCTAATTTAATGTTACCTAAAAAATTAAATATGTTTTATAATATTTCTTCTTATTTAATGTTACCTACAAAATGTAATATTATTTAACATATTTATTCTTGGTTAATGTTTCCTAAGTTTAAACTTTGCTTAGCAGTTTAACAAAAAAAATCAAATGAAAAAAAAAACGAAAAACGCGTTACGATGAGAAATCAAATTTGATTTTTTTTCAGGTATTTATGCCCCAGGCATTTTCCACGCATGTGTGTATTTGTGTTTTGTTGGGGTGTGCGTGTGTTTTCTGGGGCATTGTAATTTATTTTTTTTTCTTGTTACTTTCAATTTCTGCACCAGAAGCGTTGAAAATCGGAAATGGCAAGAAAAGCAATGGAAACCCAACGAAATTCAAGCGTGTTCGGTGCGTGGCTTATGTATTTCTTTTTTTTTAATTTACTTCTGCCCTGCCACCCATCGCCCCGTTTCACACAGCCAGAGGGCAAGTCAATACGTTGCCAATTACTGTGCATATGCAAACAGGAGCAAACAGGAGCACAAACGCGCAAATGGGAAAACATGGCAAAGGTGAATGGCGGCAACAATATGCAGATGATTGTGGGCCCATCGAAGTTATCGATAACATATGCTGCAAAGTGCCATCACTGGGACCGAGATGGGTTACAAAATGGCTCACTTTCAAGGTCTTAACAGGGTTATTAAGTCTTTTCTGATTCAAAACCTTTTTTAATTTTATTTGTGTATCGAAGAAATGAAAACATTTTCAAAATAATTTTAAGTTCATCGAAGATATCGATAAAAATATGATTGTTGGTGATAATTGTATTAAAGTATAACCAATTTCAAAATATATTCATGAAATTAGATTTTAGGTGGCAATAGTTTTTTTTAACTATAAAATACAAAGATTAATTTATTTAAAAATTAATTAAAAATTTCCCTAACAAAAGTCCATTTTACAAAACTTCAAATCTATAAATTCTCGTAAATATCTAAAATTGAAGATTTATCAAAAGACTATTTATTTCGAATTTTACCGAACTCTACACAAAAATTATAAAGGCTAAGATTTAAAGAATTTCTGGCACAAAGTTCACATTTTTGTTATGAGCCAAAAAATGAGTTCATAAATCCTGATGACACGAGATGAGCACCATAATGCCGGCATTTAGTCAGTCACATAAGCCGGATCCTCAACTTGTGTGTGTGTGACAAAAATATCCCGGCCACTTTATCCTTGGCCGTTATCCTGTTATCCTGGCCGAGATGCTTTGGCAGCCCTCTTCCGACACCGACACCTCCAGTTTGTTTTTATTAACTGCTGACGAAGGATTTACCAATCATCTGCCCTTTTGCACATACAAATTGCAGAGCAGTCGGAACGGGAAAAATAATAATAATAATGCGGACACGAAAATCAGTCGAAATTAGGACCAGGCCACGCCCCTCGTGTGTATTGATTGCCGCCGGAAGGACATTGCAAAACATTGCGATAAAAATCCATTTAGATGCGCAAATAAGCAAAAATCAACAAGGAAATTGTCTTTGATGAGCAGAGCGAGCATATATTCGAGTATATAGCAGATATTCCCCTGTTGTAATGGCACAAATTTGCGCTAATTTTTCTCCTCTTTTTTTTTTTGGCTTGTCTCCTGTTTGTGTCACGCTGCGAGAGTTGCTAACAATTGAGGGATTTTGGGGAGAGAAGAACGAGCGAAAAAGTATTTAATAAAACAATTGTTTTTCCCCGCCCCGAATGGCGCAACACGAAATTTTGACAGCTGTCAAAACTTGACTGCACCACCGACTTCCCAGCAGAGCGTCAATAATTCATTTACTGACAGTTAAAGCAATTAAATTGGGTCCCCACATCCCGAACCGAAGTCCCTCGTCCCGCTGCTTGGGGACTCCTAATACGTTTATTTGCATTAAATTCCATTCGAGTGGGGGCGAAAAGGCGTCGTCTTGATTCGGAGAAAAGAAAATTTTAAGATTTTTCAAGGGGAAAATAAATAAGTTTTAAAATTGTTTATAATTGTTAAATTAAAAAAATATACTTTTATATATTTAATTATACGAGGAAAAGTAATATTTTATTTTTATATTTATATTTTATATTTTAAGTTTATTAAGGATTTTCTTTAAAGTTAATAAAGGAATGCAAACCGGATTTTTTTTTTTGTGAAAATTAAGAAATAAATTCATATATTTTTAAAGTATGTGGCTATAAATTCTTAAACATATTTCGTTTTAATAACAAATTAAGCAAATTAAATAATCAAACATGGAGCGAAAAATACATTGCTAAATTTTAAAGTAAGTTCCATATTTATAAATAAATAAATCTTAAAATTGTTACGTATTTAAAAACGGGAAAACAAAATAAAAAGTACGCAAAACATATTTGTTAATGTCAAAATAAAAATAAATTCAAAAATATTTTAAGTAAGTAAGGATATAAATCTTCAAATAAATTAAAATATTTTTAAAGTAATTTATATTAATCCCGAAATAAATTAAAATATTTTAAAGTATGTGATATAAATCCCCAAATATATATCGCTTTAATCAAAAATTAAGCACATCAAATGCCAAATGATCTTTAGAGTCGAAGTTCGCAGTGGGATTTAATTGGAAAGGCAAGCGCAACTTCATTTTCGCAAAGCTATTTATTTACAACAAAGCAGGCGACGGGGATGGGGAAAAGTCTGAGGCTAACCGGAAAATGTCAACCGTCCTTGTGTGTGTGTGTGTGTGTGAAAAACGCGAGGGAACGGCTGAACGCGCTCTCTAAACTCATTTAATCAGCACAAAGCGTTTAATCTCACTAAATGTATAAAACACACACGAGGGCCAAAGGAGCGGGCACATATCAATCAGTGTTAAGCGTTTATATACATAATACGGAGTATATACCACGTACTATATTATACAGACACTGGGCTCCCTGGCAACCACCGTGCAAATTTAATCAGTTATAATGCACTTCATCATGAACTCGATGGACTCTCCTCGGGTCGAAGGGCAGAAGGACCCTCGAAATACCTCGTGTGTGTGTGTGTGTGTGTGTGTGTGTGTGGGGTTTTTGTGCGAGAGAGCCGAAAAGTAAATAATGACAGACATGTAAAATGTATTAGCCCGGCAAGAGCAATTTACACAAGTCAATTGAATATTTACAAAGAAAAACAAAGAGAAGGACGTCGACAACGACGACGACTGTAAACCGAGGCATGCGAAATATCCTGCAAAAAACTCGACAGGAATTCGAGGGATGCGAACGCTGCGAATGACATCGCACAGTTCAAATTCAATCGATGGAATGTAAATCACAAATATTCCGAGCAGAGAGCACACAGACTGTGATAAATCAAAGGGCGAGGGCAAATAGAGGCGGAGAAAACTGATTTTTAAACCAAAGAATATAATAACAGTTGCTGGGGTGGGAGACTACAAATTTTTGTCGTCTTACTAGATTTATTTTGAAGCAAGAGTAAAAAGAATATTTAGAAAATTGAAATAGTTGGAATTTCAATATTTTTCATGTTAAAATATTTAAATATTTTTTTTTGTTAAAATTTTAAAATATTTATATATTTTTTTCATTTTAGAATATTAAAATATTTTCATATTTTTTCATTTTAGAATATTAAAATATTTTTTTATGATATCTAAAACGATGTTGAAATACTTATCATATATTTATATTTATAATGCCTTATTTAAAGCATAATGCTTTATAAATATCACTTTAAAGATAAGTTTAATTTATAAATTTATAAACACTTCATAATTTTTTTTTTCTTTTTTACTTATGATTACACTCTTTTGAGCGCTCTGTTTATCATTTATGGGCCCAATTGCATGTTATTTTAGTGTCCCGCCCACTTTCCATTTAGTGTACATTCGAGCTTGACCTATCCCCAATTACCCAATAAATTGCCCACAATGCTCCCCTGGCCACCGACCTTTTTGACCAGGATTCGTCCCGTTCGTTCTGTTCGTCCTGCTGCCATCCCATGCCATTACATGACCCATTCCATGTCGTGACCTGGCCCCGTGTCACCCATTTAATCGGCCACAAATTTTTAATTGACCTCCGTTGACGTGTAATTAATATCTGATGTCGTTGCTGCCGGCTTGGTCACTTTGTTGGTCGGTTGGTTGGTTATTTGTTTGTTTTGTTGCTTGTTCGTTTGCTGGCCTGCTAATGTCGTTCAATCCGATGATCCCCATAAATGCCAGCGGCCCGTCATCATCATAATCATTCAGAAAGAGCGAGAGAGAGAGAGAGAGAGAGAGCGTTGGAGGGGAATACCTTTACCCCTTTGGGTATTTATAGGCCACATTTGGCCCAAGTCCAAGCCAAAGCCCACCCATTTTGGCCCCGCTGTATATTTGTGGTATTTATTTATAGCCTCCACCAGCTTTCACTTTGTATATTAGCCGTTATGATTGCCATGGCAATGAGTATGCATGTGTATTCCGCCGTATTCGCAGTTGCATTTCGGGTGGCGTGCGGTGCAAAATTGCGAGGCGGACATTACGCATACGACACGTTGCATGCGACAATCCACAGCCAATTCGCTGCAGCCTGCAAACCCATTTCGTCTGCGGTTGGGCCGTTAAAACCGTTTTGTGGTTCGACCAGCGCCAAAAGGAGAGTGTGTGACGAGCACTGGGAGATTTATTGAATGCTCTACTTGAGATCTGCAATAATAACCCCTTTACATTAAGGACTTCATTAACACATACTAAAATATTAAAATATCAAATGGGTGTAGCAAAAATTCTATTTAACTGTGAAACATTTATATTTTATTGAGGTATTAGTTACAATTTTTAAATAAATATACAATACCGATTTAAGTAATTTTTTTTAAGTAATCAAAAATAAAATGTGTGGCTTTTTAATAAAACTAAACATATTTTTAAATTATTAAATTATAATATTTTTAAGTATTCAAAAATAATAAATAATAATTTTTAATAAATAATCTAAATTAAAAAAAAATATTCTTTCAATTAATAACTGGCTCAATGCCTTGTAAGATCTTTTTTAAATGCTCCAATATTTTTTAATATTTTAATCTTTAATATTATATATTTTTTCGATACAAATGAACCATATAATTGATTGATTTTTATAGGACAAGTTAGGAAAAACAATCAGTAGTACACCCCCAATTGCAGTGTATTCGCGCCACTCACTCACACACTCACGCGCACAATGACACAGCGCACTCATACATACATATTCCGCCAGGTAAGACAGGTGAGCCAAATTGATGGACAAACAGCGGCAGGCGAAGATGAAGGTGGAGGCGCAATGCACGGCTGAAACGAGGGTAAAAAGGAAACGAATCAGCATCCAACTACGATTGCCAATTTCATGGGTTCTCCCTTCCCACATCTACCCCCTCGTTTTTCGCCGTGCGTGAGAGCCCCTAATTGAAACTTGTCTTTGGCCATAACCCTGCAACATGTCCTTTAAGCCACAGTTATGCGAGTGTATAGGCCAGTCATACCATACATCATGCGTGTGCTCTGATTTATTTCCCATACATATTCGAGTGTTTAGTGGCAGGAAAGGCAAACATATTGATCACCATTAGTGGAAAATCAATACAGGCTAAGCACAATGGCCGTCGTTTATCGCTGCTCCTAAGTACATTTTTCCTCAGCAACGATTCCATCGTTTAAGACTTAAATAATTGGAAGATATTAAGTGAATAATCAAACGTATTTCAACAACAATTAATTATTTATATTTATTTAAATACGTAAATATTTTTTAAAAGCCTTACTATGATTAATATAATATTCTTTAACTTGTTTTGAACTAAAAAAAAATTTTAAAAACTTGTTATTAATATTTTCTATTAAATACAATTTTAATTCAAGATGTCAATTAAATGTTCCAAGAAATAAATAATGGAAAAATAGATTTTATTTAAAGAATCATAAAAAATTCAACCTAAATTCTTTATATGTATTAAAATAAGTAAATACTTTTAAAAAGCTTTCAAGTTACTAAATTTTAACTAAAAAAATATATATAAAGAATACTAAATAAATTAAAAATATTAATATTATTATATTATATATACATTTTCATAAAATCTTACAGATTTTAAGAGCTACTATTTTTGCTTCCAATATTCCGTAACTTTCTTAGCCAAAAAAAAGATTTTATAAATTATGAATTTTGTACTATTTTATAGTTTCTAAAATCCATCCACGAAGTAAATAAAAACCTTTCATCATTTGGACTAGAGATTACAGTTAGCAGGCTGGTGAAAAATTAATTCACTCGCAGCTCTCGTAGTTGATCCTTTTCAGTTAATTATTTTGCGCTCCGTAATTCCTGGGAGTACATCTGCGTGTGTATTAAAGGCGGGGGGAATCGACTGGGAGGCACTCTCGTCATTAATCTCCCACTCTGTATTTGCATCCTCCTAATCTGTTCTTTGGTATAACCCCGCCCCCCTTTTGCGACGCCTCCACATTCTCGGGCTTCGTGGATTGTCGACGTGTCGCATTGTGGCCAAAATTTGTCATTTGTTGTGCGTTTAACATGCATATTGAATGCGGGTCGCCTGATAGAAGAGGTCCCCATAAAAATGGGGCTTGTACAACACGTACGCACGACTCCGGGAGCATTGTGTTAAATAATTAATTACAAACCATTAATTAATTAGACAACGCAGCGGGGAAGGAGGTGGAGTGGGAAGTGGGAGTCATTAGGCTAAGCAGCGCCACGAAAACGGGGGCCAAAGGACAAAGGACACTAGGAGAAACTCGGGCAGAGAAAAACCCAAAAGAGGGGGAAAAAAAACGGAGGGAAAAAAGGAGCATTTGATACGACAGCTTGTACACATAATGCGGCCATAATCAACAGCCTTTTCCCCTTTTTTTCTTTACTTTTTTCACCCCTTATTTTTATTGTGTCAAGTAGGGGCAGTACTCATATTTTATTGCATACTTCTAGGCGTGAAGTTATCACCCCCTCCCCATCACAGCCTACCCATAATTAATGGGATTCGCTGGAAATCATGGTCAGATCTTGATTTATAATTTTTGGATTTACCACTTGACATACGGAATTTAGTAGAAATTTAACTAGATAATATTTAGAAACGATATAGGCAGGGATTTTTTAACACTTGAAAGCCAGATAATTATATTTTTTCAATCGAACCAATTTTATCTGAATATTTGAATTATAAAATGTTCCGAAAAGTTCCTAAGAATAAGACTAAAATAACACTTAATGTTAGGGTTTATTATTAGATTAGGGATTATTATTAAAAACACGATATGTGGATGGTAAATTTCTTGTATTTATACACATATCGTTTTTACCATGCTATAATGGTAAAATAGATATAAAAGATGTGAATTTTTCGATTTCGAAATTCGAACTGGCCTTCTTAGAACATGCCTTTTACATTTCGAACATATCAAATTGAGATGCCAAGTCAATATTGATGTGGAAAAATATCAATTTGACCATAATTTCATATCAAGTTTCCCATAATTGTTACCTATATAAAAAATCTATAAATTTATAGGACCAACTTAAAAATGTGTAAGATTTTGTGCATGAAGTGCCTGCCAAGCAACCATGAAAACGGAACACTTGCTCCAATTTTTTGGCCAAAATAACAATCATATATTCGTATGCACACATTCCTTGTGTGCCGCCAACTTCCATCTAATTTCATTCGCATCAAATTGAATATTTATTAGGTTCACGGAAATACCTTTCGTCCATTGTTCATTATAAATTCATGCGCTGCATTTTCACCTGGACATTTTCTCAGTTGCCCGCTTGCAATGGCAATGGCAATGGCAACGGGGAAATGGCCACCCGCCACCGGCATTTTCCCCGATGACAGTTTTGTATTTTTGGTCCGGGCTTTCCACTCAGCATCTCTCCGACTGTCAAATGGCATCGATTATGCATCAAAGCATAATTCAAACTGTCGCTTCGCTTAACGTTCGCCATGAAATTCAATTGGCAATTGGCAGTGCAAGTAGATGGCTGAATGCTGAATAGTGGGATGGTAAAGGAAAACTTTTCGCCGCAGCCAAGTAAAAACAATTGAATTATGGGCCCGGGACCGGAGAATGTGCGTCACTTGACCAAACTGCCAGTGGGTGGCAATGGTGGAGGAGCGGAGCGTCAGTCTGATAAATGGCCATCAAGAGGTGGTCCCAGCGAAATCGAGTGCAGCTGCCACACGGCGTATGCGCAATGTGAGAAGGCGGGCGGGGATCCGGATCCTGTAGCTCCAAAGGATCCAAAAGGACGACCGCCCACTGCAACAATTGCAATATTTGGCAGCAAATTTTATTGCCCAACACGGCCAGGCGCAAAATATCGACTTCATTTATCAAGTCCTGTGTGTGAGCGGCAAATTGGCAAACGAAACTGCAGCCACCTCAAAAAAAACAGAAGAAACAATGATAAGAGACACCATTTTGCCATAGAATTTGCCTCAATTTGCGAAATTTCTTTGATTGCTTATCAACTACAACTATCGATAAGCATTACTCTTTGTCTGATTATCACATCTCAATCAATCATCTTTTGTTTAGAAGTATTTGCTAGGAATAAACATATAATGATTGACATCTGCGGCTGTAAAGGGATAGGAAATTCATCTATTGCCACAGAATTTGCCTCAATTTGCGCAATTACTTCGATTGCTAATCAACTGCAACTATCGATAGAATTATCGATATGCATTACTCTTTGTTTGATTGTCACTTGCCAATCAATCATCGATTGTTCCGAAGTATTTCCAAGGAATATACATATAATAATTGACAGCTTGTATATTTTTGCATCTGCGACTGTGAAAGGAAAGGAAATGCATGGGGAAATGAGAGGAAATAAGAGGAAAGCCCAGTGACATTTTCAAATTCATACTTGCACATTGCGATGGATCAAGGTTGCATTGAAAGACACTTCTTTTCCGGCGAAGGATTTTCGGGATGTATGTGAGTCCCTGGCAGAACTCATCGATCAACCTGTCACCTGCCGAATGGCGACAGAAGGGAAAGGGAAAATGAAAAGGAAAAGGGTTCCGGATATGGAAATTTTTTTAATTTAATTTCACTTCCTGTGCAAACATTTCATCTCAATACCTTATGCAATTTTCTCTTTATTTGTTATAATTTTTCCACCCTTGTAAGCTATCGTATATCTGAAAATCAACATTTTTAATTGATGAATCCATTGATTTATCACTGCATTCTGTATTAAAACATCATCTTTGGCCATTAGCTGTTTATTGGCTCTTGGAAATTCACACGTCCAATTAGCTGATTGAATTACCACTGAAATCTCCCATTACTCTCTTTTGTTTTTTTTTTATTTCACTTCATTTCCCCCAATGAATATCACTTTCCTCAGCAGAATTTTCCACCCGAATCGCTCATCATGTGTAATTATCGGCTGCAGACGGAGTTTAACTAGCCATCTATTCCCCTGACCGCCCCAACCCCATTGTAAATCAATCTGTCAGTTAATAACGAAGCAACCTTTCATTACCCCTTCGCAGATTCTGCCTTCCACCGTCTCACTTTCTTTCACTTTCTCTTTCTGTGGGCGGGCAATAAGCGTGTGCAAATAGAGAGGCGAACAAACAAAATTCGCACTGCAAAAATAAAGATGTTTTAGAAACCGGTTGCGAAATTACAATCAGAGAAATTATTAAAAAAAACAGGGTCACACTAAAAACTAAAATCAGCCAAGGTCTAAAAAAATATATCTTGAAAAATTATGGAGAACAGTAAAAGTAAAAATTTAAAAATTCATAGACATTTTTTTAAAAAAGAATCCTAGTCAAGCTTTATTTTGAGAAATAGGGTCACACTAAAACATAAAATCAGTCAAGGCCAAAAAATAAATATTTTAAATGCATACATAAAAAATTTAAATACGTTTTGAAGAAAAATAATATAAATTTATTATTCGAAAATCATAATTTTACAAATATATATATTTTAATGCCCTGGTAAAAATTTCAATCAATTAAAAAAATAAAAAAAATAAAAGTTCAAATAACACCAATAATAAAATATAAAAGAAAATAAAACTCAATTTGTAAACATAATTAAAATTAAAAAATTTATAAAAAATTATGATATTTGAATGTTCTTATTAGTTGGTAACCCCTTTTTCGCTCAGTGCACTTGGTCTATACATACAGCATATCAGAAACGCGACGGCGGCTTAATTAAAAATTGTAAGTGGCAGTAAATTAATTATAACCGTTGCCCGCAAAGTGTTTGGCTTGCAGCATATGTGGGCGGTCGTCAGCGGGGGGCGTGGCACAGCCACTACTTTGTGTGTGCCAGCGACTATCTGTGTGAGTGTGTGTGTGTGTATGAGTGAGTGAGTCGGGGGATGTGCACTTCAAAGGGAACCGTTTTAATCAAATTTCGAAGAGTGGCACCGCTTGTGATGTGGGTGAAAACGAATAGAGGAAATTTCGAGGCAGCGGCAAAGCGGGGGGTGGGGGGGAAGGGAAAACTGTCGGAAAAGTCAGCTCTCATTACAATGAGATCTTTGCAAATTCTGGTCCCCACACCCTCATTTCCTCACTACCTCACTCCCCGTAACCCTTAAACACCTGGAAAAGTCGCCCGAAAGTAGGCAGGAAGCCGTCTCCCTTGGCCCAAAAACCCAAAGCGATCTATGTGTATAAACCATGGTCCATGGACTGGCCCTCGAAATTGGAAATACGACAAATGAAAGAGGCCGGCAAGGAATGTCCTTTGATGGGCACCATCCTTTGTCGCCCGATGGGAAGGAAGCAATTTCGAAATCACTCCGGAAGGCCAAACTAAATTCCCAATAAATTCAAATTGTATGTCTGTTGGGCCAGGCTTCAAAGTTTAAAGGAGGCTTTGGTTATGGTTAGCCTATTCCTTGTACCTTTATTTGTTTTTAATTTTGTAGCGTATTTTATTTATTTATTTAAGTATCCCTGGAATTTTTTTTAAAATTAAAATAACCTTTTAATTTACTAAAATAAAATACCTGAAATTTGTTAAAACTAAAAGTACTTTAAAAAGTATAAAAATAAGAATATACAAATTTAATAAAAAATCCTTATATATCTCTGTATTTTTTTTATAATTTAAATTACCATTAAACTCTTAAAAATAAGAGTATACAAATTCAATACAACATTTTTTAAAATCCCTGCAATTTATGCCCCAAAAAATGGTATATGCTTCTATAGACATTTCATAATTAAAGTTACCCTAAATCCAACCAACGTAATTAAGTTAAGTTATATTTGAATAAGTTGAATTGCTATGAATTCGATACAAGCACTATCCTCCGAGTTTGACCTCCTTTTGGGCCCCCGAAAAAAAACCAAAAAAGCCAACATAAAAAAGGACTGCTGGCCAACTTCATTAGGCGGCCAAAACACGATGGCTAGTTCATTTCCCTCTCAAGGGTGGCCCGCAATCATAAAATGTTTTGATTCATTTGCAAGCTAAATTGAGGCAAAACATTTCAACTTTTCCTGGATCGCACCTGGCCCGAGGGCGTTGGCAGTGTGGGGGCGGGGGCGTGGCAGCTTCCGCCGGTGAAGGAAGGCGAACTATCTGGTCCACACAGGTCCACAGTCGGCGCTTCATTTTCAGCCATTGAAGCGTGCCACCGATTGAAAATTTAATTTCCCGCCTATGGCGCTGAAATAAAAACAAAAAACCCAACCAAAACCAAAGCAAACCAAAAAAAAACGAAGAGAATCGCAACCTCAGAAGGAGGAAAAGGGAGCAAACGGAAGCTGTGCCACCGGTTTAGACCAGGCCAATGTATTTCCGTTCATATTCAAGCCCCGGCAAGTGGATTTTGATTTTGATTTGGATTTGGATCTGGAGTCGGAGTCGGGATTTGGACTTCGTTCTCCGCCGCTTTATTTGCAATAATCCAAATTGCCATGGGTCGAATCGTCAGACGGTATTTCCTGTTTCGACTGCCTGATTTATTTATTGTACAGCCGAGCAGCTCGACAGATTTCCACTCGACTTCAGTCAGTCTGGGGGGAGCAAAAAAAAATATAGGAGGGCGTTTAAATATGCAGAGAACAGGTAGAAATTTTAAAAGTAAAAATATTAAAATAAAACTCGAAATATAAATAAAAATTTTAGAGAAATAAGTAAGCTTTTTGGTTAAGTTTGAGGAATGATTTAATAAATTATATGATAAATTATAAATGTAATATTTATAAAACCAGGTTACAACCACATCTTTTAATTATTTATTTGAATTATTTATTGACTTCTAAAAGTAAAAATATTTTAAAATTTTTATTCGAAATATAAATAAAGTGTCTAAAAGGCGTCCTTTAATTGCTTTAAATTTTAGAGAAATCAAAATTTAAACAAGTTGCAGGAATGATTTAATAAATGATTTGATAAATTATAAATTAAATATTTTTAAAACTAATTAACAACCCATATCTTTTGATTATTATTATTATTTGATTATTAATTTTAATAATTTAAAAATTTGAATAAAAAATGTAATTACCTAAAAATTTTATTAAGAAAATTATTAATTAAAATTCTAAATTTAAATCAATTTCAGAGAAATATGTAATGTTGTTAGTCAAGTTACAAAAAATGTACTTAATAAATTATAAATTAAATATTTATGAAACTAGGTAACATTATTATTATTAATTATTTCTTGGAAGAGACAGAAATTTAAGATATTCGTCTTTTACCATTTTTATCCCGAATTTACTCTTATCCCAGAATATTTCCCCGCTGCATAGTGTAATTTAGGTCTAAGATCACTTAAGCAAATTGCGCTCCCTACTAATAGCCGTCATCTCCATCTCAATCTCTATCGCAGGTCTCTCCAAACGACCGCTGGGCCCGCCGCATCGTAAAAGCAGTCTACCAAAGCATCAGGAGGTGAAGCGCCGCTTCCTGGAAATTTGTGATACGACCTTCTCGGAGGAGGTGAGGGCCGCCCTGCGCCTGCCGGCCTTCGATTCTTACGAGTGGGGCGACGCCGACGTCATCCACCTAATGCAGACCATGTTCGTCGAGCTGGGCTTCATCGAGAAGTTCAGCATTCCGGTGGACACGCTGCGCGAATGGCTCTACGAGGTCTACAAGCACTACAACGAGGTGCCCTTCCACAACTTTCGGCACTGCTTCTGCGTTGCCCAAATGGTGAGTATTATTTTTACAAATAAAGGTGTTTAAAAGTATGCAATAATAATCTAACATCTTTTTTTTAACTAAAAACAAATGTAACTTGAATTAATATTGTTAAAATATATTAATATTTTTCTATTTAAAATACACACCAATGAGATCTTTGGGGTTTTTAAATCACCTGTAAAGGTGTCTAAAAGTATGCAGTGATAAATATAAATCTATTTTTCGAACTAAATCATCTGTAAAGAACATCTTTTTTAAAACTAAAAATAAATTTCACTAGAATTAAATTATGTTATTAACTTAACTGCACACTAACGAAATCTTTACAGTTTTAATATCACTTTTAAAGGCATCTAAAAGTATGCAATAATAAACGAAAAATTCTTTTTCCAGTTAAGAATAAATTTCCCTAGAATTAAATGTGATTCATATGTATTAAATTCCAACCAATACATCATATTTATCTTTATTATTGATTACTTAAAATAAAATAGTTCTTCAATCTAGGGGGTCTTAAATTTCCTTGTCAGTCTGCGCTTTTGTATTCGCCCATGGCTATTTTCTGAAGTGAAATCGAATATGCGCTGTAGTTTTTCCTTAATGGCATTTCCTTGGGCCATTTGAGTAGATACGTGTCGCAAATTATTAATAAAATACTTGAGCGTAGCATCTATACAAGTAATATATGCAGATAATTTCTATACCGAACGTACATATACATATAATGATTGCATGTAAATGTGAATGGTACCGTGTGCGAACATGCAATCGATATAATGTGGGAATTTTTGTGAGGCGCCACATAAGTATTTCTATATCTGAATCGGAATCTCTGGCGGTGTTTCGTTGTGTGAGTGCTCACCATAAGCGGCGCCCAGTTGTATGCAATGCAAAAATAAACTAAAGCGCCAAAGGGCAATCCACCCAAAACGCTCACACACACACACACATACG
This sequence comes from Drosophila mimetica, assembly GCA_037075245.1. Taxonomy (NCBI): domain Eukaryota; kingdom Metazoa; phylum Arthropoda; class Insecta; order Diptera; family Drosophilidae; genus Drosophila; species Drosophila mimetica. The sequence continues at coordinate 11,258,455 of JBAMCH010000005.1, forward strand.
TACATCTTCTGAACATCTGAAAACACGTGTGAATGTGGCTTAGAGCAGGACCTATTTTTAGCTGCCAAGAAACGCCCAAGAAGCGAAAAGCGAAAGATACAAAGAATTTGTTTCTCTTTTAAATGGCAACACATTGGCCATGGGAAACCCACGAAAAAGAGGGAGAGAGAGAGCGAGAAGGCGACCGAGTGACTGGTCACTCACCCAGCATTGTCCAAATAAGAAAAGGAAACCCCTAAAAAAAAATCACCCAAAAAACCACCCACCGAGCACTTAGAACAGCGACCCACTTGGCTGCTCAAGTGCCAGCGGAACATTTTGTAACCTACATTTTTGGCAAATGAAAGTTGCCGGGCGTTGTTGCATCTTCTGCCGCGAGTTCCTTTCATTTACTTTCCTAAAAAATACCCTATTGTGTACTCTGGTTGGGTATACCCATGCAAAAAGGGCACAGAAAGTATACTCCTTGAAAAATAAGTTCAAAAGTACACAGAAAAAAAAACCGATATGAAATAAGATCAATTAAAATTCATATCAATAAAAAACCGATTTAATCATATCGTCTTAATTTTATATCATATAAGTTATTTTATTTTAAAATACCAAATTTTTAAACATATAATGAAAAATAAGTTAAACAAATCTTTATTCATATAAAAATGATATGAATGACTTGATCTTTAAAAAATATCAAATTGTCCAGCTCATATCAATCTGATCTTTTGTCAAATGTACTATTTATTTATTTTACTAAAACTATTTTATATTTTAAATATTATTTATATTCCAAAATTTATCAACAAACAGAAGAAAATTGATAACAGATCAAATTGATATGTGCAGGTCAATTTTATATATTCATTATTCAAAATACTGTTAAAAAATACTACATTTGATATTTTAAAGATTTTAAGTTGATATGTTTGAATCATAAATTTGACATTAATCATATCGGCATTTTATTAATATACAATAATTCTTATCGAATTTCTTTCTGTGTATATTCCAGGATATTCCTCATTCGTTTCCTTACCCTTTTAAGATGCAGCTCTATTTGCATAAAGTTCTCTACTATTTTTTGTTGCCGACCGTTTTGAGGTCTTATTTCACTTTCTGTGCAACACAAATATAAGCTGAAATGAATTAAAATGCATTGTCACTCTCAGCTTATTTCAATGGCAAACTTCGCCATAAAGAGCTGCACTTAGGCGGGCTCCACTGTAGCTCAACTTTCGAGGGAACTAAGACAAAGACACACACATACATATAGCACACGGAAAAAAGAAGCAAGAAAAGCGAAGCGAAAACTTTAATAAATTATTTTTCCAGGCAACAAAGGCTAACAGGTAAAGGGCGGGTAAAAGGCGAGGGGCGTGGCAACAATGGCAGGCTGCAAGTTGAAGTCAACAATATGGGAAGGGGGTGCAGAGCGAGGGGAGGGAACGACAAAAGGACGAGAGAAAGTCAGATAGTCGAGGCATCAAGTATACGCACGGTTGCCCCATTGCAAAATTGCTGCCACAAGCGCAACTATGACAATCGCATTATTATTTTTTGCCGTTGTTGCTGTTAAATATGTTTGCCATAAACCGCATTATGTGGCAGACACAAACAACAAAAACAAAAACCATGGCCACGCAAACACAAACACAAGCAGAAATAAAAAACACATAGGGGAGCGCCCATTGTCATCGTCCTCGTCATCGGTGTCCACGTCATTGCCGCTCACCTGCGTTTCACCTGTGTGCACTATTTTTACGACTCCGCCGCCCGAAGGACGCTCGCGAAAAATATTCCACACTCACTTTGGGCCAAGATAATGCCCTAATTACCAATTAGTTAGTTGATTAGGCAAGCTAACTTACTTTCCTTTATTTTATTAACATTCATTTGTGCAAATTAAAAATTGTTCTAATTAATTTCTTTTTGATATTTATCTTAGAAACGATTAACTTTACATATATTTACTTTATGTTTATAGCAAGCTATAAAATATATAAAAATATATCCAATATTTTATTACCATTAATTTGTACAAATTAAAAATGTGCCTAATTAGTTTTATTTTTTTATTTTATTATTCGAATTTTAATAATCCTTTACTACAAACGATAAAGTTGGTATAGTTTTAAACTCTTGCACATGTTTTTTCGTGTTATATATATTTCTTTTATGAGAAGAGAATAGCAAGAGAATATTCTTTCTACAATTTTATTAGCATTAATTTGTAAAAATTATATATTTTCTGTTTAATTGAATTTTTTAACCGTTTCACTAAGCTTTAAAAGTTTTTAAACGATTACATCTTAAGTTCTTTCGAAAAAAAACCCTTGATTAATGGTTTCAAATCGAAAAGCTGCGACTAATACTTCCATTCACACAAGGACTGAAAAGCTTTTGGCCTCATTGGCTATGCGAAAATTCCTTTTTAAATATGGCACATGAATCGATTGCAGAATATTTGAATTTCGACCTCCGGTTGGCAGTTTTCTCGCCGCCACACCGTCCATTTTTATAGCCTCCCAGCGATCCATATGCGTTGTTGCGTATTTTACAATTCAATGGGGCTGCCCATTTGCATAGGCGGGTCATGTCCATCAGCACAGCAGCGGTAAATCAAATGGGAGTGCTAAATAAATACTAAAAAAAAATTATTTGTATTATATATGTTAATTTACAATTTCAAAATAAATATCTGCAAATATTTTAAGTAAACTTATGGGTACTAAAACTTAACGTTATATTCATATTTAAATATTTCTAAAAAAAAAATCATACAATTCGTTTGTAAATTAAATTAAAATAATATAATATAAAAAATATTAAAATATTTTAGTGAGTATTTTCGCAACTTTTGCAAAAATAGTATTTTCAAAAATAAATTCATAAACATTAGATTTTTAATATAATATTTTTAGCGTTCGCAATACAAATGTGCTTCAATGTGCAACTAAAATTTTTTAAAATATTTTTGTATTCCTTATATTTAAAAATAAAATTTCTTTTATATATAAAAATCTTGGGATTCTTTAAAAATATTTTACAACATGATACACTTTCTTTCAAAAATCAAATGCTAATAGTATTATTCTTTTAACCGCGACTGTGCGCACTTGTTAGTGCATATAGTGCGTGTAATTTGCCCTCGCTGGTGTGTGTGATTTGGCATGTGTGTGCGTGTGTGTCCGCGAGGACTCAAAAGCCGTTTGCAGGACATGACAGTCAAGCCGTTAAGCGGCTTTCGTTCAACCTACAAACAGGCGAACAAAAATTGGGCATTAAGGCAGCGGCAAGAGCGTAAATTTAAATTATTGAACAGAAGCCCACCACCCCCCCTCCCCCCATAAAATACCACTTTTTCTACTCCTTTTTTGTACACCATTTTCCTCGGAGAATTTCCCCCCAAAGCGGGCGTGACCAAACACTTTGACTAATTTCCATTGGCTGCACTTTTCATCTGACGCTGCAGTTGATTTCCTTGGTGTATTTTTGTCCGCTGAAAAGTTTTCCAACAAGCAGAAAATGCACCAACAACTTGCCACCCTTGAGAGTGGGTGGTTCGGGGATTCGGGGGTTTCAGTGTTTGGAATTCGAGGTTCGAGGGGTTAGTTGTCTGCGTCTGTTTGTTGACAATGAATTTAGATAAACTTGCGAAATTCGAAACGCAAATAGCATTTGCATTTGCATAAATTTATAGCACCCCCCGCGCATTCCGCCCGCCGTTCTCCCAGAGAGATTTTGTTTTCACACCATATCCCTCCCTATATAGATATAGATATAGCCCCCGCCCCTCTCACCATCTGTCTTTTGCAATTCCCATCCCCGCCGCCGCCCCTTTCGCTCGCACTTAATGCCAAAGTAAACGCAATGGCGGCGAAAGTTGTGCAACAACTTTTACGACCAGGGACCCCAAAGTCTCACCTCTTAGGAGGCCACCCTGCCAGAACCACCCCATCAACCCAGCACCCTGCACCCTGCACCCTGCAACTTTGGTGCAAAGAGCTGAGTAAAGTTTGCGCTGCTTTCGTATTTCGAAGAGCTTCAATTGAACGCTGTTGAAATTCCTCGAGGGTCTCTGCCGCCTAGTCATCTTCATTTGCAGGTCCAAGAGGACAGGGAATTCCGCAATTCAAAGATACGACTATGATACACCTAGTACTCGCCAAGTCTTTACATCCGGAATCCCTTGTCCATTAAAGCTAGTTTGCTTTATTTAAGTGTAACTATCTACTACTATAAAATGAAGCACCTTTTTTAGTGGGGGTTGACAGTGCAGCCAAAACGGTTTGACTTAAAAATCTTAAATAAAAAACCGAAATTCGGGTTATATTTTGTAAGTAATTTTATGTGTGTATACCCACAGCAGTTTTATAAAAATATAGAAAATATCTATAGAAATACCTAAAATAAAATTTGGTATTTATTGGCTTTATTAAGATATTGATTCTTTGTTAATGGTATACAAAAATAGTTGCAAACCCTTTTACTCGTTGAATATCCCCCCACACTCAACAAGTATTAAGGGTATAAAAAGCAAGCTAAGTGTGGCAAGGGAGAGAGGGGGGACTGGAGCCGGGGGGAGGTCCTTCTGCTGGTAATTGCAAAGGTTTCGCAGCAGACAAATTAAGTTGGCACAAAGAATGGAGAACGAGTGCGAGGCGCGACAGGAACAGACGATAACCATGGTGTGAAGGAACACGGGTTATAGACGGTGGATCGGATCAAATAGGTGGAAAAATAGGTAAAATGAACCCAATGGAAATGCGAGGCGCCTTTAACTCCAAATTGGTTTGCCTCAACGGCCAAGTTTAAATGTTAAAGTGCGAGGACTAATTGCCCGCATCAAGATAAATGGTTAGATCGATGATGCCTAAGCGGCAGATGATGCGGTGCATCCTTTCGAGGGATAGAAAAATGGCAATTGTTTGCGGAGATGGATGGTCTACGAATCGAAAAGGGGAAACAAAAACAGCAAACAGTGTAATTAGTCAGACAAGAAAAGAATGAAGCCATTAAGAATAAAGTAGAGCATAGACTACGATTTTCTAATCGAAAAATGTTATATTTAAAAAACCAATAGGTTTCGAAACAAACAATTTTTATCAAAACCGCAAATTATAATTTTTTACATAAGAAAAAAGAAAAAAATCATATTTTTATCAAAAAAAAAATGCAAATCTTTATTTTAAAAAATCTGTAATTTAACCAAAACAAAGAAAATAGTAATAATAATAATATGTAATTCCTTAAAAAATGCAACAATTGGTAAACAATTTAATGTTCCACTTACAGATGTATGCCATAACGCGCCAGGCGAATCTGCTCAGCCGCCTGGGCGACCTGGAGTGTCTGATCCTGCTGGTGTCCTGCATCTGCCACGACCTCGACCATCCTGGCTACAACAATATCTACCAGATCAATGCCCGCACCGAGCTGGCTCTCAGGTGGGTAAATCGGTTCGAGGGCCACGAAAATGATATATGTAAAATATATACATCACTTGCAGATACAATGACATCTCACCGCTGGAGAACCACCATTGTTCGATAGCGTTCCGCCTGCTGGAGCATCCCGAATGCAATATATTCAAGAACTTCAGCCGCGACACCTTCAAGTGAGTTCAGTTCACCTCGATTTAAGGTCCTATTTGCCGGGGATTTGGTTCGGTGACGGTGACGGTGGGTCAATTAATTGCCGAGCATCCACTTTATGCGCGGCACGTACCAAATGGCATTGCATTAAACGCTCGCCCCATTGCCGTGGTAATTAACAGCTACCAGCAACCAGCTACCAGCTGCACTGCATCGCCCATCGCCCATTGCCCACTGCTCATTGCCACCCCACTTGACCTCCAACCACCCAACCACCCACCCACCGACCATCCACCGATATCCACCCGCCCATTGTCCTGACCCAAGCTGAAATCCATGCCAAGGCACGACTGCGAAATCCATCGATTTGGTATTTAAAGAGCGAAGAATTGAACCATTCCGGTGGAGCAAGGCAATGTATTGACCTGGGGATACCCTACATTAGATTCTTAGATGAATATATGAAGAACACCTCTTTTTTACCCAATTAGTTCCTTTGGTTCTCAAAATATTATTTAAATAAAACAATTGTTTAAAGAGGTTTAAAATTTAATTTACAATTAACCATGTTTAGTTACTACACAGAAAAAAAATTACAAAATATCAGATTGATATTCGCAGGTCAATTTTATATTTTTTAAGGATCAATTTATTCATATAATTTTATTTTCATCAAAAAACACTAATTTTGGTATTTAAAAATGTTATAAATAATAAAAATATCAATATATTATTTATTATATATATATATTTTTATATTTTTATTAATTTTTAAATTTATTTTATATATGAATGAAGGTAGAAGTGACACAATTTCATATACAATTTTTTTCTGTGTACTTATTTTTGGTTAACTTTTAAATTTTGTTTATTATTTGCATATTAATTTAATGATTATGTTGCAATATAAATTTCTTAAATATTTTTTATTAATTATTATTTATTATAATTGTTTATTTAATATTTAAAGTTCTAGAAACCGTATTTTCCAAATTCAAAACAATATACCCCACTGATTTCACTGGGTGTAAAAATAAGTATCGCGGAAAAGTAAAAAAGTTGAAACAGAAACAGAGTTCGCCACCGAATGCCCTCGTTGTTCTTGTTGTTTTTCATGGTTTTCCTGGTTTTTCCTGGGCTTTCCCAGGCTTCCTGCTTACAATATGCAGCCGGGAATGCAGTGCAACGAAGATTAAGCTGTAATTGGCCCGGACACGACATAATCCCAGTGTTCAGCTCGCTTATAACTTTACTTAATTCGAGAAAATGCGCCAATCGAGAACAATTGAAATGCAACAAACAATTACGAATGAATAATCGATATACTCCATGAGTAATTAAAATAAATCTCTGAAAGTTTCGTTTATTTTTAATAAATAGCAGTAAAAAACTTAAAGAATTTTTAAAAATATTTTTTTTAAATTTTAAGAGTCCCGAGTTTCTGTAAAGAAAATTCAAAAGAGCCAATTTATTTATCTGTGATAAAGTTAAAACAAATAAAAAAACAGCAAATCTAAGATACTTAATTAAACAAAATGAGTTTGAGACCACGAAATGTTTGTTAGAAAACATAAAAATATCTAAACTAATATTATATTTTTTTTTGTTTTGTTTCACTATGTTTAATTGAATTTTTTTTATTATCTTATTAATGCAAAAATCCACCGTTTTCCCCCCGATTTCCGATGTGATTAGACACATAAAATACCACTTAACTATTTTCGATCAACTAATTAAAATTCTGGGGAAGAGCGTGAAGTTTGCTTTCCGCAGATTATACGTTTATATAATAAAGCTATTTGATGGCTTAGCGAAGCTTTTTCCGCGCTTAACTGACCCCCCGCAACTGGCTTTTCGCATTTTAAACAGCATTTTTCCCATCCCCCCCTCTACCATCCATCGGTCGACGGCTTTTCTCGCAATTTCATTTATTCTTCGTACGTTTTTTTCCTGCATTCATTGCATGCATTTTATATTGGAAAATATTCCACAAACACTAATTAAGTGGATTAGCCGGCGAAATGCTTTTCTCGACTTTGACTTGCGGATGCGCGTGGATGTGTGGGTGGGTTTGATGGGTGGGGAAATCGCGAGGAAAAAGGGGGAGGGAAAATGTGAGATGGCAAATGGGAGGCTGGGGCATCTTCATCGTCATCATCATCATCATCATCATCATTATCCCGATGACAAGCATCATTATGCACAAGGAACGCAATCAACGAAAAGTCGCGCCCTTGACAACATAGCAACCACCCACCCACCCACCATTTTCCACCCATTTTCCTTGGCAAGTTTGTGTGCATAAACTATTGGATACTTTTGGGAGTTTTTGATGGCAAAACTTGTCGGCAAATGCACACAATATGCCAGGCATCATCATCAACGAATGGCTGGGTGGGTGGAAACACGGGAAAAGCGGGAAAAGTAAGAAAATCTAAGGGGGTGGTGCCAGCAGTCCAAAGACAGTTGTCATTGCGATTATCAAGCATGATTATTACCGGAGAATTGGATGGCATGTGCATAAATTTTGGGCATTGTTCGTGTAATATGCGACTAAATAAGCAAATATTGTTATTTCATTTGACGTTCATTTGGTAATTTCAAGAGTCCAATGAGAATTAACTCGGAAATTCAGAAATGCGAAACTTAACCAACTAAAATGCCAGTCAACTGAATAGTTTTCTCTCCTCGTTGCTATGACAAAATTGGCTCGCTGTTAATTAATAAGTGCCTGTTCATGGCCAAAAGTTATTTCGAAAATTATACAACTCGACTTTTTCTGGCAATTAAAATCGGTTTCAACAGGTTTCTAAAAAACAATTAGCAAAAACCTGCAAAATGATTACTGGGAAATTCACATTCGGAAAAGGGGTTAAAGGGTTTTAGATAAGAGATTAATTTAACCGCAAATAAAAATGATTTATGGAAATTTCATTGGTTAAAATGTGTGCACAAAATTGTTTGCCAGTTGTTTAATTGACCCTATCTACATACAGTTCATACACTCATAAAAATTTCTTTCTAAACTTTAGAAATCCCGACTTTGAATCTGCTAGCCCTTAAATTTAGAAAAATATTTCTTGTTTTTAGAAAATCGCCCTGTACCTTTTTTTTACGTTTAGTAAAAATTCAAGAAAGAATTTTCTACATGTTATGGAAATTCTCATGTTTTTTATAAGTGTATTCCATGTGCTTTTCACCTGCCAAATCCTCGATTATAATCCTTTTTTTTCGTAAGGTTTTTTTCCTATTTTTTCCTTTCCCATTAAAAAACCCGCTGTTATAAAAACATCCAATACTTTGGATTGTTCCCATTTTTATTGCATATCGTTGGGCAGACTCTTGAATTTCTGGTATTTATATGGTGGACTCTTCAGTTTCGGGTGTACATATATGAGTGTACCAAAGTGGGCGAATACAGAGGCTGCGGGCGTGGCAATAAAAACAGAAAAACCAAACCATGCTACGGGTGCATTTTATTTGATTGCGGCAATTCTTTAGTTTCGCAAAAAAACAAACCATCGCAGTTGTTTGAGTGAGTGAAAATATATGAGATTGGCTAAAAAGACGACTATTATTGGCAATGGTAAAAAAAACTGTTACAAACGGTTGACAAATATTAAAACTTTATTAAATTAAATTAGAATTAGAATTTTTTAATTTTTATATTATATATATTTTTATAATGTTTAATATTCATTTTCGATTGTTTCTAATAATAATATAATTATATAAATAATTAAAAATATAATTATTAGTTAACAAATTATTTTTTTTAAACAAGAAACATTTTTGAATTAAAAAAAACTTCTGAAAAACTGTAATATTAAAAAGTCTTACACGTTTGAAAAACTATTTATTTGTTTTATTTAAAATATTTATTTTTTTATTATTTTTTTTAATAGGCCCATATTTTTCGTTATAAAAGTATTTCAAAATATTTTAGAATTTCATATTTATTATTCTAAAATAACTATAGACTTTGTTAAATATTGATTTTTCAACTTTTCTTTTTATTATATTAAAATTAAAATTATATTGAAAATTGATTTTCCATCTTGTTTAATAATATAATTATAAAACTAATATATGTAATTATTAGTTTACCAAATATTATTTTTTTAAAGAAAGATATTTTTTAAACTAATTTTGAGTCCCTGAAAGTTCTGAAAAACTGTAATATATAAAGGCTTACACATTTGAATAAGTATTTATTTATTATATTTATATTTTATTTCTTTTATTATAATTATTTTATTTAAAAAAAAAAACCTTATATTTTTGTTTAAAAAAGTATTCCAAAATAGTGTTCTTTGCTAGTGTAAATCTTATTTGATATAGGCTCATTATACACTGATGAACTCCATCGAGTTCCTCACCAAATGCGGCACTTTTCGCCCGGATTCATGCGGCTGGTGGCCTTGCAATGGAAGGTGTCTCCGAACTCCGGCATGTTGCCGAGCACATTGTTCACCCGCTCGTCGTGGCCGGCATGTTGGCTAGAACCACCACCCCCCGTCGCCTTTGAGCCGCACCAATTTCTTGCGAAGGCCACGAAGAATGTCCTCAGATTTTGCTCCGATCTCTTACCCGCCGCCGCCGTCCGCTGTCTATATGTCTCCAGGGCCAAGCGTAGTCCCTCGCTATCGGCGATGTTCTCGTTGATCGTCAGCGTGGCATTACTGTACCGTTCGCCCAGATAGCAGCTCACTCGCAGGCCAAAACGGATGATGGCCCGCGCGGGCCATTGGTTGTTGGCCAGCTGGCCGGTGGCATTGTAATTGATGCCATCGTAGTCGAAGGCGTGCACCATTTCGTGGGCCAGGATGTAGCCCAAACCGGCGGAGAGTCGAGCCATCGCCAACGAATCCTCTGTAGCGGCGGCGGCGGAGGAGCACTGTGGCTGGACGAGGGGCGTGGCCATGAGGCCGAGCGGCAATTCGATGCGATTCAACTTGAGGCGATAGTAGGCATTCACCAGCAGGGGATCCGCGGGAGGCGAGGTCGGCGAGGTGTCGCCGAAAACCTGACGGAACTCCCATTTGGCCTGCTGCAGGGACAACTGCAGCAGGTTCTCCACACTATCGCCACTCAGATTGGTGGGATTCCCGTGGCCGGGTGGTTCCTGCAATCGCGGTGTCAGCAATCGCATGGCCCTCAGCTTATCCCTGGCCAAATCGCGGGTCACCAGATCGTCATCGAAGACCTCCGTCTCGTTTAGCAGCAACTCGAACTGCTGCTTGAGATCCCTGAACAGGAGGGCCACCTGCTGAATGCTTGCATCGTAGGCATCCTGGTAGCCATCACCCAGCACCAGTTGCATTTGCAGGCGCCCCAGCTGACCTGGCATCAGTCGCCGCAGCTGCTCCAAACAGTGATCCCGCTGGCTGCTCAGCCGATCGTCGTCATGGCGACGCAGCTCAAAGTGAGCGGGTAACTGCAGCAGCAGCCAGGTGGACAGGATCAGGGGATCATCGCTGCCGCTGCCATTGGCCAGTAACCGCTGCAGACCCTGTAGATAGTCCAGGTCCGCCACGATCAAGAGGTTCGCGGAGTCCTCCTCCCAGTTTAGACCTTCCAGCACGATCTCAAAGTAACGCTTTAGCTGCAAACCCGGCAGCAGGAGCTCCAAATCCCGCAGACTCTGCGGCTCCCGCAGCACCAACGTCTGCTTCTCATCGATGGGCTGCAGTCGCTGCAGACTCTTCTCGAACTCCACCAGCTTTTGGGCCAACCAGGCGGCTCGGCGCACCTTCTGGCCCAGTTCCATGAGCAGAACCTTGAGATAACGCTCGTGCAGGAACTCACTCATCTCATCGTCGCGACCGATTTGCTCGAAAGTGGGTGGCAGTATGTAGAATATCTTCTGATCGGCCAACTGCCAGTTGTCCTTGACCAGGAGTCGCCACAGACCAGCTGCTCCATAGGTTCGCAGGGCGGCATTGGCCGCAAGCCAATCGAAGGGTGCGGAGTTGTTGGTTAAAAGCGGGAAGTTGGCCTTGCTGCGATCCAGTACATCGGTGTAGGATCTCACGGACTGGCCACTGGACAGGCAGCTTCTGTAAAAGGTGGACAGCTGGGAAGCGGAGGCGGTGGACTCCCCCTCCAGGTGACTGATCAGCTGCAGCTTCAGATTGGCCACCCACTTGCTTAGCATATCGTGGGCCCCCAGATTTCGCTGCCTGACCGTGGCATACCAATTGCCGCAGACATGCTGATGGAAATTCTCGCACGGCTCCACCTCCGCCTCCATGTCGTTCTCCCAAAGCTGCCGACAATCCTCGGCTCTCACCGGCTCCCTCAGGAGCAGGAGCAACAGGATGGCTCCCAGCCAGGTGATCGAAGCGGTTGGTAGTGGTAGCTCCATTCCGGCACAGCGACGTTTGTTAACTGGCCGCGCTTCCCTCGATCGCTCTCTCTCTCTCTCTCTGTCAAGTCCAAGTTCTAGTCCGAGCCCAAGTCCGGGGCGCTGATAACGCCGCCGATAACCGGCGATGACATTCAACGTGAGTCCGGCGATGCCAGCTCAACGAGGGTCGTGTCACAAGTATTACTTAGAAATCCCAGAAATCAAGAGGAAATTATTACAAAAAATATTCAAAAGCTCATTAAAAATGTTTTTGAAATTTTAATGATTTAATATAAGTTTATAAATGTAAAATATAAATTACCAAAACCAAAAAATAAATTTCTAATCTTTAAACACTTTTGTTTAATTATAAATAACAAGAAAACCTATTCCATATTTTTTAAGAAACCATTAAAATGATTTGGTTATCAAAAATAAATAAATAAATATATCGTTGTAAAGTAATATGAAATTAATATTTTATTATTTTTAATAACATTCTTTTTGCGTAAAAATGTAATTAAATATTCAATAATAATTTTTTTTGCTTAACAATTAAATTAATTTGAATTTATCATTTTTTTTCTTTTGCTTAAAAATTAAATTTATTTTTTTTACAAATTTAATTACATTTTGTATGATTATTATTTTTTTTTTATTATTTTATTTATCATTATTTCCTTTCTTTGCTTAAAAATTATATTAATATTTCTTATAGTTTGTAACAGGCATAGTCCCTTAACCATTAAACCCATTAATTTAAATTTTTAGGCAAGAATGAATATACATAAAAAATGCAAGGAGTACTCGGCGAAAACTTTAATTTCCACTCGATGGAATCGAAAAACGTGTGTAGTAAATGAGCTCGTCACAAGGCCAAATCATTAAGATGAAACCGGAGATAAGGCAGCATCCCCCCTCCCCACCCCTCTCCCCTCTATTTTACCCCTGATTCCCGAAAGTCACTGGGCTTAGCATTTACCGTTAAATCAGAGCCCACGCGTAATCAATTAATCATCTTCCCCCAACCCCCCGAACCCCCCACCATCACTCCGTGACTCGCATTCACTCACTTTGCCATGCAAAACCAAATTAGCCGGCCACCTTTAATGATTCTCACACAGACAAGCACGGGTACACTGAGAAAAAAGATCAGAAAACCCTAAAGTTCTCAACAATATGGTGTACTTAAGATCTAAGATCATATGATGTACATATATCATCATATATTGTCAGTGAAATATTTTTTATTTTCATTATAGATTATTTAAATTTGTTAAAAGTTCTAAATTTGTTTTAATCTGTACATCTATCTATCTCAACATCGTCCCTGCTCGGGCGCCATCGTTACAGAAGAAATATATGCTTTTCTTTTATTATATGCTGTACTTAAGAATATATTAAGAATATATCATATGATATACATAAATATATCATCACATATATGGTTTTCCATTCTTATTTTAAATTATTTTAATTTGTTAACCATTTTTTTTATTAATAATACACAATTTCTTCGTGTGTATTCTGGGTTTTGTTTCGATTGTGAGCAAAGCTCGCTGCGATTGGGATTTTAATAATGTTGAGAGTCAAGTTTACACAGCCTGAGAAGGAAATAAAATGGCACGGAAAAGAATGAAAGGGAAGAGGAGAAGAAAGGGAGGAGAACAGATTAGCTTCTCGATTGATTACAGTTCGATTGTAACTGTGTGAAATTAAAGAATTTAAATAAACTAAGCCAAGTGGCCTTGGGGAAATTCATTCTCACCTAAATGGATTACAATCTCTCGTTGAATTTGTGAGTAAATCAGAAACATCTATCAGTGAACTTAAATCGTAAATGTTTTATATAGACATCGCATGTTAGGTTTTTTTTGTGTGTGTTTCGAAAAATCTATAATTTTGTAATAGACTTATAAATATAAAAGTTTTTAGGAAATTATGGCATTTTAAAAATATTTCTTTTTTAGGTAAAAAAATTATACAAAATATTTCTTTACCTCAAAAAATGTGAAAAAAATACGATTTTTATATTTAATTATTAACATTTAATTTATTAATTAGAGTATTTTTTCCGGTTATTTTCTCACATTTTCCGTGTAAAGCAGAGTTTATTGCCAATAATTTAGTTAAATAAAGAAGATTTCGAAAAATTATGGCACATTAAAAATATTTGTTTTTTAGGTGAACAAAATTATAAGAAATATTTGTTTAACTAAAAAAATGTGAAAGAATTACGATTTTTATATTTAACTATTCATAATTAGTTTATTAATTAGAGTATTATTTTTTCAGGTTATTTTTTCATAAATTTTAATAATTTAAATTTAAAGAGTATTGTGTCCGTGTAAAGTAGAATTTATATAATTGAGTTTTTTTTTTTGCACGCAAAACAATCTATGTTTCATGAAATAAATTCGTTTGCAATCCCAAAAAAATGCAAATTTAACCAAATGTAAAATTAATTTGTAGAGTGTTTACTTTTCCTATCTTAACGTAAATCGAGAGCCTTCCTCTTTTGACTACTTTGCCCTTTGAGGCAATCTTTAGTCAGTTGCTATTTGGTCAGTCTCAAAATCCCATTGCAATTACTGTTCAACATGCATTTAGGAATTGCAAAGGGACCTGGGTGGAAAGTAGGTTTTTTCACTCAGTTTGCAACTTTCCTTTTCGCCTAATTGAGATTTCTCCATTTGTTTATGGCTGTTTAGTAAGTAAACTATCTCGGCACAAGGAGTGTTTGCTTAGGGATCAAGTTCTGACCGCACATCGCCGGTTTTGTGGCACAGAATCAAAAAATAAAAATTCAATTAAAATTCAACAAACAAACTGATGAAGGATGTGCGAAGCAAAAATCTGGGCGAAATATATAGGAGGCGGGGCGGGGCGGAGCGGGAGCGGGTAAACTTGAAACCAGCTGCTTTACTTGAACCAAAAATAAATCATCAAAGAGAACGCAAGCGTCAGAGGGAAAAAGTAGAAAAAACACTGAAAAAAAATATTTATTAAATTTATATATTTTTGGGAAACTTGCTTTTTTGAATAAGTTTTTGAAACCCGTAATGGTAATTAATTAATTAAATAAACTTTAAATAATATATTGTATTAAAAATTTATAGCCAACCTTTTCTGTTTATCAATGTTGTTTTTTATAATTTAAAAGATCTAAATAATTACCAGAATTTTCTCGCAGTGCATAGTGTGCGAGAAGAAGGATCTGCTGGCGGCAGATTCGGCACTCGACGCTTTGCAAATTAGTTTCGAGTTGAGTTTTGGTTGGCGCTCGGCGCATTTCATGCAATTATTTAGTCATAATTAGCGCATAATAGTTGCCGTTTTTCGTCGGCACAAAACTTTGCTCATCTGCCAGTCCTCTCGCCACTTGCCATTTTCCATTTTCTGTTTCACAAAATTCACATTTTCACAATTCATCATCATCATCGCGGCCAGCGGAAGGAGTTGCCGCTCCTGTGGCAGGATAATGCCGGCAATGGATAATCACTGCAGTTGCCGGTTTAATTGGAGGGAATTTCAGGCAACTTGAGCTGTCTGCTTTTGCTGAATCCTTTCCGCAATCGTAAATCCCTTTGCCGTCACAAATCAATTTCTAGTTTGTACTTTCACAATTCCTGGTATTTTCATTGTCATTAATTAAATTTTGGTTCGAGTAGCATACACGAATGCGTTAGATATTAATCAAGTGGCAGGTATTACATGATGCACTGCATTCCGGGAAAATTCCGAGTTCTAGAAGGATGATGATAGCGATAACGAGAAATGGGCACTTTGAAAGGAAAATGCATTTGCCTTGTTATCCCATTAGGCTAAATGATTATTGAAAGTAGAGAGTACATCCATAATAGGTATTTGGATTAATATATTTCTTGGAATTTATATATTTTACTATGGAGTATATTCCAGAGATTTAGAAATCATTTATCAAGGTGCATAAAAGTATGCTACAAAAACTGATTCATTATTATTATTATTTATTATTTAGTGAATTCCAATGATTTTAAAATTATTTATTAAGACGTATAAAAATGTGGAATAAAAAGTGAATTATTATTTTTTATTATTGAGTAAATTCCAAAAATTTTAAAATAATTTATTATATTATTATATTTAAAAAAAAGAGCTATGAAGTAACTATTATTATTTAGTAAATTCCAATGATTTTGAAATCATTTATTAGGACACCTAAAAGTATGCAACAAAAAGGAGCTATGAATCCATTAGAATTTCATATTGCATACTAGCATTTTTTGGAACTAGACAATTAAATTTAAAATCCAGATAAAAAAAGCCAAGGGCGTTATAAATAATTAATAAAAAATTCGACTATGACATCCTTTAGCATGGTAAATTCACTTCTGAACTAAATGCGAGACAACTTAATTGCACGAAAAATATATACTCTTTAGCCATACTTGGCAACCCATTTTGCTGTGAAGGCTTTCCCATTACCAAAGTCTATTTTCCAGGAATTGAGAAAGGCCACCTGAAGCCGTCAAAATGTCAGAAATTGTTTAGTTATTGATGGAGATGCAATTTTCCATTCAACTATCAGCGGAATTGCCACTCCCCTCCCCGCACCCGGGAAAATGTTGCGTTAATCCGCTTGATGTCGCCTCCAATGGGAAAGTAATAATAAAAATAAATAAATACATACATATATGTATATAGATAAAGTCGTGACAGACGGCGCTGCTCTATTTGCAGTTTAAATGCGGCAGGTGCGCAAGTGTTGAATTTTCCACCTGGAGTTTGGAGTTTCCACGTCAATGCAGCCTGACATGAAAAATTCAATTTCCAGCGCGCGCTTTTCCTCTCGCCTTTCTCGCCTGCTTTCGCTGCACCCGACACTCTTGTCTTCGGGTGCCTCAATTTCAAATAAAGCGAAATGCAATTTGATATTTTACGCGCTGCATTTGTCAGTCTCCCGGCCTGTTTTTCCGGGGCGAAAAGCACTCCATTGGCCTTGTTTTCCCCGTAAACACTTTCCGGTGCCCACACGAGAGCCAGCATTTTGGCCAAGGGAGGCGTGGAAAGCGCAATCTCGGCTCTCGGCTCCAGTTGAAGTTGAGTTTCAGCCCGCCGGCGGGCAAACCAATTTTCAGCGAAAACAAAAGGGCAGAACTTTTGAAATTGTTACAACTTGATTCCGGCGAGAAATGCTCGAAATTAAGATGCACTCTAAAGAAGTGAGTTTTCATTATTCGTTGAGTATTTGGCAGTTTTGAAATGAGTTCGCACCTCCATTTACACTGATTAGTTTACACGCGAGCATGTGTAAGCATGGGGAAAATAATTATACGTACATTATAATTTTTAAATATTTAAAAATGGTTAAAAATAAGTTAATATTTATAAATTGCTTATGTGATAAATAGAAAACCAAATATATACAATGTAAATATTTCAAAAAAAATCGATATGAAACGTAGCTCCATTTTACATTATGTAATATCAATTTTAACTTGACTCGACAACGTAAAAACGCTTCCACTCACGTCATTTTGCTCGCCAAATTGCTTTTTGCTCTTTTTTTCGAAGTTAAAGAGTCTCCGAGAGAGAGAAATTTTATTATTTAATATCAATTTTATGAATATTTCATGTAAGAACGATATGGGTATGAATAACCTGAAATTTACATGGACTTATCGATTTTTCGGCGACGTGCTTTTTCTGTGTGTATAATATATAAATATTTATTTAGTAATATAAATATATTATATTATTAATATATATTTAGATACTTCAATATATTTATATTACATATATTTTTTCAATTTCTACATTATTTCTATTTCATAGTCACTTTAAACCCTTAAGATATTTTATTTTAAATGCTAACCTCTGGTGATTTCCTTCCCATTTTTCAGTAACATTCGCGAGGGCATCATCCGGTGCATTTTGGCCACGGACATGGCCCGTCACAATGAGATCCTCACCCAGTTTATGGAGATAACGCCCGTTTTCGACTACAGCAACCGTGCGCACATCAATTTGGTAAGCCACACATTAGGGCTCTCTTAGTTATATGATTAGTCTTGATTAACCCGCTGTAACTTTCCCCCGGCAGCTCTGCATGATCCTGATCAAGGTGGCGGACATTTCGAACGAGGCGCGACCCATGGACGTGGCCGAGCCCTGGCTGGATCGCCTGCTGCAGGAGTTCTTCGCCCAGAGTGCCGCCGAGAAGTCCGAGGGACTGCCCGTCACGCCCTTCATGGACCCGGACAAGGTCAGCAAGCCCGGCTCGCAGGTCCGCTTCATCGGACTCGTCCTCCTGCCACTCTTCGAGGCCCTCGGCGAACTGGTGCCGGAGCTCACCGACCTCATCATCATACCCGTTCGCATCGCCCTAGAGTACTACAGGTATAACCTATGCAACTTACACTATTCGTGCTTAATGTTAGCTTAGGTGTAACTAGCGAGATGTACCTGAATAATTCTTAGTAGAAAGAGTTCCGAGCTCAGCCACAAATAATGCATTTTAGAAAGCTTTCCAGTTATATTAATTAATTCATAAATATTTTTTTCTACAAACAGTTTGAAGCTTAGTTTCAAGTGCTTCATTATAGACGCTTTTAGCATTTATAGACTGTGTCCTTACAAGGTTATAATTTCCATAAATATATATATTTTAGATAATTTGTTTTTATTTATTAAAAAAAAAACAACCCAAAAATGTGCGATTTAAACAAATATATTTGTTAAAGTAACTATTAAAATTAGTAACTAAAATACAAAAAAATATAAGCTATGTAGTATAGAATATTTTAAAATCGTTTTAATTGTTATTAGGATAGTCCTTTTAACATCCACGATTGTTTATAAATTTTTAAGATAGTAAGAAAAAGCCATTAATTCAATTGAATAATTATATTTTTAACTTTTGTTACACATTAAGATTAAGGATATTACGAACTATATAGAATTTTGGGATCTTTATCACTGCACAGAGAGAAAAACTAAAGCTAATTTGTTCTTGAATTGGGAACATTCGTTCCTAAAAGCACATTTATTCGTGTAAATACCAGAACAATTGTTCTTGAAACCGTGAAAACACGTTTTGAGATCAATATAAGAACGAAACGGTGAGAAGAGAAAAGTTTAATTGAGCTTTATAACCACTTTTTGATAAATTTAGACGACTGAGATCAACAATTTAAGTTAATTCAAGTACATTAAACGAACGTTAACTTTAAAAATCTCATTCTATTTTAAGGAACGCTATTAAATTTTCGCTGTGTATACCTTATTATTATTATATTATTATATTTTTTTTCGTATTCTTCTCATATTTTTCTTTTTACTAATCAATCCATTTCCATGCCCGCTTTCCAGGCGCCTCAACGATGCCCAGACGAAGACGCGCAAATCGGTGGCGGATAGCAATACGTCGGCGACCTCGGACAGCAACAGCGGCACCATCGACTCCAATGCAGCGATGGTCAGCACCCCGGGAGCGGCCAGCGACAAGCTGAGCCTGGACAAGGCCCAGGGCAATTCACAGGGCTCCGGCGGTGGCGGCGGCGGCGGAGGTGGAGCCGGCGGAGCAGGGGGCACCGGGTCAGGCGGCGGCGGCGGCGGCGGCGGCGGCGGTGGTGGCAACAGTGCCGCCGGCAGCGTCTCACCACAAATGCCGCGATCCGGTTCGGGGATCAGTGTAAAGTCGCGGCGCAGCATTCCCTCACAGAAGTCCGCCTCGAGGACGTCCGTCGATGAGCCCGGCGGAATGGCGGCGGAGCTCCATGATCTGCCCGAGGGCAGCGAGAGCGGCGACTCGGAAACGGCCACCGAAGTGGATGTAAGTGGGCCACAGCTTTCATTTTACATATTTATTATATAAATCATATTCACAAAAATTAAATTTAAAGTTTGGAATACATATTAAATGAATACAAATCATACAATTTTTAACATAGAAATTTTTTTTTAATTTGTACCACCCCTGAACAAAATTTTTTTTTTTTAATGTATTTTTTCCTTAACAAAGGAAATAATGAAAATAATTTTTCCACATTTCCGTTGTTGTGGCGAAAATAGTGAAGTTTTATGAAAAAAAACTGATTTTTTTTGGAAATCAAATTTTTAAGGGGTTGGGTCGCAATTTTTTGAAAAAAAATCAAAAAATCTAAATTTACTTTCTTTAAATGCCAAGTTTTAGATAATTTAACTACGAGTTCAGGAAGGTATCTCATTCCGCCTTTGGGCCATTATTTCCGTTTCTGTGGCGAAAATAGTGAAGTTTCATGCGAAAAAAAACTGATTTTTTTTGGAAATCAATTTTTTAAGGGGTTGGGTCGCAATTTTTAAAAAAAAAAAATCAAAAAATCTAAATTGTCTTAATTTAAATGCCAAGTTTTAGATAATTTAACTACGAGTTCAGGAAGGTATCACATTCCACATTTGGACCATTATTTCCGTTGCTGTCGCGAAAATAGTGAAGTTTCATGCGAAAAAACTGATTTTTTTTGGAAATCAATTTTTTAAAGGGTTGGGTCACAATTTTTCGAAAAAAAATTTAAAATTCTAAATTTTCTTAATTCAAATGCCAAGTTTTAGATAATTTAACTACGAGTTCAGAAAGGTATTACATTCCACATTTGGACTATTATTTCCGTTGCTGTCGCGAAAATAGCAAAGTTTTATGCGAAAAAAAAAACTGATTTTTTTTGGAAATCAATTTTTTAAGGGGTTGGGTCGCAATTTTTTGAAAAAAAATCAAAAAATCTAAATTTACTTTTTATAAATGCCAAGTTTTAGATAATTTAGCTACGAGTTCAGGAAGGTATCTCATTCCCCATTTGGGCCATTATTTCCGTTTCTGTGGCGAAAATAGTGAAGTTTCATGCGAAAAAACTGATTTTTTTTGGAAATCAATTTTTTAAGGGGTTAGGTCGCAATTTTTTGAAAAAAAATCAAAAAATCTAAATTTATATTCTGTAAATGCCAAGTTTTAGATAATTTAACTACGAGTTCAGAAAGGTATTACATTCCACATTTGGACTATTATTTCCGTTGCTGTCGCGAAAATAGCAAAGTTTTATGCGAAAAAAAAAACTGATTTTTTTTGGAAATAAATTTTTTAAGGGGTTGGGTCACAATTTTTCGAAAAAAAATTTAAAATTCTAAATTGTCTTAATTTAAATGCCAAGTTTTAGATAATTTAACTACGAGTTCAGGAAGGTATCTCATTCCCCATTTGGACCATTATTTCCGTAGCTGTGGCGAAAATAGTGAAGGTTTAGGCGAAAAAAACTGATTTTTTTTGGAAATCAATTTTTTAAGGGGTTGGGTCACAATTTTTCGAAAAAAAATTTAAAATTCTAAATTTTCTTAATTTAAATGCCAAGTTTTAGATAATTTAACTACGAGTTCAGGAAGGTATCTCATTCCCCATTTGGACCATTATTTCCGTTTCTGTGGCGAAAATAGTGAAGTTTCATGCGAAAAAAACTGATTTTTTTTGGAAATCAATTTTTTAAGGGGTTGGGTCGCAATTTTTGGAAAAAAAAATAAGAAAATTTTGTAAATGCCAAGTTTTAGATAATTTTACTACGAGTTCAGGAAGGTATCTCATTTCCCATTTGGACCATTATTTCCGTAGCTGTGGTGAAAATAGTGAAGGTTTATGCGAAAAAAACTGATTTTTTTTGGAAATAAATTTTTTAAGGGGTTGGGTCACAATTTTTCGAAAAAAAATTTAAAATTCTAAATTGTCTTAATTTAAATGCCAAGTTTTAGATAATTTAACTACGAGTTCAGGAAGGTATCTCATTCCCCATTTGGACCATTATTTCCGTAGCTGTGGCGAAAATAGTGAAGGTTTAGGCGAAAAAAACTGATTTTTTTTGGAAATCAATTTTTTAAGGGGTTGGGTCGCAATTTAAAACAAAAAAAAATCAAAAAATCTAAATTTTTTTTTTGTAAATGCCAAGTTTTAGATAATTTAACTAAGAGTTCAGGAAGGTATCTCATTCCCCATTTGGGCCATTATTTCCGTTTCTGTGGCGAAAATAGTGAAGTTTCATGCGAAAAAACTGATTTTTTTTGGAAATCAATTTTTTAAGGGGTTGGGTCACAATTTTTCGAAAAAAAATTTAAAATTCTAAATTTTCTTAATTCAAATGCCAAGTTTTAGATAATTTAACTACGAGTTCAGGAAGGTATCTCATTTCCCATTTGGACCATTATTTCCGTAGCTGTGGTGAAAATAGTGAAGGTTTAGGCGAAAAAAACTGATTTTTTTTGGAAATCAATTTTTTAAGGGGTTGGGTCGCAATTTTAAAAAAAAAAATCAAAAAATCTAAATTTTTTTTTTGTAAATGCCAAGTTTTAGATAATTTAACTAAGAGTTCAGGAAGGTATCTCATTCCCCATTTGGGCCATTATTTCCGTTTCTGTGGCGAAAATAGTGGTTTCATGCGAAAAAAACTGATTTTTTGTGGAAATCAATTTTTTAAAGGGTTGGGTCGCAATTTTTAAAAAAAAAATCAAAAAATCTAAATTTACTTTTTATAAATGCCAAGTTTTAGATAATTTAACTACGAGTTCAGGAAGGTATCACATTCCACATTTGGACCATTATTTCCGTTTCTGTGGCGAAAATAGTAAAGTTTCATGCGAAAAAACTGATTTTTTTTTGGAAATCAATTTTTTTAAGGGGTTGGGTCGCAATTTTTTGAAAAAAAAATAAGAAAATTTTGTAAATGCCAAGTTTTAGATAATTTTACTACGAGTTCAGGAAGGTATCTCATTCCCCATTTGAGCCATTATTTCCGTTTCTGTGGCGAAAATAGTGGTTTCATGCGAAAAAAAATGTTTTTTTTTGGAAATCAATTTTTTAAAGGGTTGGGTCGCAATTTTAAAAAAAAAAAATCAAAAAATCTAAATTTACTTTTTATAAATGCCAAGTTTTAGATAATTTAACTACGAGTTCAGGAAGGTATCTCATTCCCCATTTGGGCCATTATTTCCGTTTCTGTGGCGAAAATAGTGAAGTTCCATGCGAAAAAACTGATTTTTTTTGGAAATCAATTTTTTAAAGGGTTGGGTCACAATTTTTCGAAAAAAAATTTAAAATTCTAAATTTTCTTAATTTAAATGCCAAGTTTTAGATAATTTAACTACGAGTTCAGGAAGGTATCTCATTCCCCATTTGGGCCATTATTTCCGTTTCTGTGGCGAAAATAGTGAAGTTTCATGCGAAAAAACTGATTTTTTTTGGAAATCAATTTTTTAAGGGGTTGGGTCGCAATTTTTTGAAAAAAAATCAAAAAATCTAAATTTATATTCTGTAAATGCCAAGTTTTAGATAATTTAACTACGAGTTCAGGAAGGTATCTCATTCCCCATTTGGGTCATTATTTCCGTTTCTGTAGCGAAAATAGTGAAGTTTCATGCGAAAAAAACTGATTTTTTTTGGAAATCAATTTTTTAAGGGGTTGGGTCACAATTTTTCGAAAAAAAATTTAAAATTCTAAATTTTCTTAATTTAAATGCCAAGTTTTAGATAATTTAACTACGAGTTCAGGAAGGTATCTCATTCCCCATTGGGACCATTATTTCCGTAGCTGTGGCGAAAATAGTTAAGGTTTAGGCGAAAAAAACTGATTTTTTTTGGAAATCAATTTTTTAAGGGGTTGGGTCACAATTTTTCGAACAAAAATTTAAAATTCTAAATTTTCTTAATTTAAATGCCAAGTTTTAGATAATTTAACTACGAGTTCAGAAAGGTATCTCATTCCCCATTTGGACCATTATTTCCGTAGCTGTGGTGAAAATAGTGAAGGTTTATGCGAAAAAAACTGATTTTTTTGGAAATCAATTTTTTAAGGGGTTGGGTCACAATTTTTCGAAAAAAAATTTAAAATTCTAAATTGTCTTAATTTAAATGCCAAGTTTTAGATAATTTAACTACGAGTTCAGGAAGGTATCTCATTCCCCATTTGGACCATTATTTCCGTAGCTGTGGCGAAAATAGTGAAGGTTTAGGCGAAAAAAACTGATTTTTTTTGGAAATCAATTTTTTAAGGGGTTGGGTCACAATTTTTCGAACAAAAATTTAAAATTCTAAATTTTCTTAATTTAAATGCCAAGTTTTAGATAATTTAACTACGAGTTCAGGAAGGTATCTCATTCCCCATTTGGACTATTATTTCCGTAGCTGTGGTGAAAATAGTGAAGGTTTAGGCGAAAAAAACTGATTTTTTTTGGAAATCAATTTCTTAAGGGGTTGGGTCACAATTTTACGAAAAAAAATTTAAAATTCTAAATTGTCTTAATTCAAATGCCAAGTTTTAGATAATTTAACGATGAGTTCAGGAAGGTATCTCATTTCCCATTTGGACCATTATTTCCGTAGCTGTGGTGAAAATAGTGAAGGTTTATGCGAAAAAAACTGATTTTTTTTGGAAATCAATTTTTTAAGGGGTTAGGTCACAATTTTTCGAAAAAAAATTTAAAATTCTAAATTTTCTTAATTTAAATGCCAAGTTTTAGATAATTTAACTACGAGTTCAGAAAGGTATCTCATTCCCCATTTGGACCATTATTTCCGTAGCTGTGGCGAAAATAGTGAAGGTTTATGCGAAAAAAACTGATTTTTTTTGGAAAGCAATTTTTTAAGGGGTTGGGTCACAATTTTTCGAAAAAAAATTTAAAATTCTAAATTGTCTTAATTTAAATGCCAAGTCTTAGATAATTTAACTACGAGTTCAGGAAGGTATCTCATTCCCCATTTGGACCATTATTTCCGTAGCTGTGGTGAAAATAGTGAAGGTTTAGGCGAAAAAAACTGATTTTTTTTGGAAATAAATTTCTTAAGGGGTTGGGTCACAATTTTACGAAAAAAAATTTAAAATTCTAAATTGTCTTAATTCAAATGCCAAGTTTTAGATAATTTAACGATGAGTTCAGGAAGGTATCTCATTTCCCATTTGGACCATTATTTCCGTAGCTGTGGTGAAAATAGTGAAGGTTTATGCGAAAAAAACTGATTTTTTTTGGAAATCAATTTTTTAAGGGGTTAGGTCACAATTTTTCGAAAAAAAATTTAAAATTCTAAATTTTCTTAATTTAAATGCCAAGTTTTAGATAATTTAACTACGAGTTCAGGAAGGTATCTCATTCCCCATTTGGACCATTATTTCCGTAGCTGTGGCGAAAATAGTGAAGGTTTAGGCGAAAAAAACTGTTTTTTTTTGGAAATCAATTTTTAAGGGGTTGGGTCACAATTTTTCGAAAAAAAATTTAAAATTCTAAATTGTCTTAATTTAAATGCCAAGTTTTAGATAATTTAACTACGAGTTCAGGAAGGTATCTCATTCCCCATTTGGACCAATATTTCCGTAGCTGTGGCGAAAATAGTGAAGGTTTAGGCGAAAAAAACTGATTTTTTTTGGAAATCAATTTTTTAAGGGGTTGGGTCACAATTTTTCGAAAAAAAATTTAAAATTCTAAATTGTCTTAATTTAAATGCCAAGTTTTAGATAATTTAACTACGAGTTCAGGAAGGTATCTCATTCCCCATTTGGACCATTATTTCCGTAGCTGTGGCGAAAATAGTGAAGGTTTAGGCGAAAAAAACTGATTTTTTTGGAAATCAATTTTTTAAGGGGTTGGGTCACAATTTTTCGAAAAAAAATTTAAAATTCTAAATTGTCTTAATTTAAATGCCAAGTTTTAGATAATTTAACTACGAGTTCAGGAAGGTATCTCATTCCCCATTTGGACCATTATTTCCGTAGCTGTGGCGAAAATAGTGAAGGTTTATGCGAAAAAAACTGCTTTTTTTTGGAAATAAATTTTTTAAGGGGTTGGGTCACAATTTTTCGAAAAAAAATTTAAAATTCTAAATTTTCTTAATTTAAATGCCAAGTTTTAGATAATTTAACTACGAGTTCAGGAAGGTATCTCATTCCCCATTTGGACCATTATTTCCGTAGCTGTGGTGAAAATAGTGAAGGTTTAGGCGAAAAAAACTGATTTTTTTTGGAAATCAATTTCTTAAGGGGTTGGGTCACAATTTTACGAAAAAAAATTTAAAATTCTAAATTGTCTTAATTCAAATGCCAAGTTTTAGATAATTTAACGATGAGTTCAGGAAGGTATCTCATTTCCCATTTGGACCATTATTTCCGTAGCTGTGGTGAAAATAGTGAAGGTTTATGCGAAAAAAACTGATTTTTTTTGGAAATCAATTTTTTAAGGGGTTAGGTCACAATTTTTCGAAAAAAAATTTAAAATTCTAAATTGTCTTAATTTAAATGCCAAGTTTTAGATAATTTAACTACGAGTTCAGGAAGGTATCTCATTCCCCATTTGGACCAATATTTCCGTAGCTGTGGCGAAAATAGTGAAGGTTTAGGCGAAAAAACTGATTTTTTTTGGAAATCAATTTTTTAAGGGGTTGGGTCACAATTTTTCGAAAAAAAATTTAAAATTCTAAATTGTCTTAATTTAAATGCCAAGTTTTAGATAATTTAACTACGAGTTCAGGAAGGTATCTCATTCCCCATTTGGACCATTATTTCCGTAGCTGTGGCGAAAATAGTGAAGGTTTAGGCGAAAAAAACTGATTTTTTTTGGAAATCAATTTTTTAAGGGGTTGGGTCACAATTTTTCGAAAAAAAAATTTAAAATTCTAAATTTTCTTAATTTAAATGCCAAGTTTTAGATAATTTAACTACGAGTTCAGGAAGGTATCTCATTCCCCATTTGGACCATTATTTCCGTAGCTGTGGTGAAAATAGTGAAGGTTTATGCGAAAAAAACTGATTTTTTTTGGAAATCAATTTTTTAAGGGGTTAGGTCACAATTTTTCGAAAAAAAATTTAAAATTCTAAATTTTCTTAATTTAAATGCCAAGTTTTAGATAATTTAACTACGAGTTCAGGAAGGTATCTCATTCCCCATTTGGACCATTATTTCCGTAGCTGTGGCGAAAATAGTGAAGGTTTAGGCGAAAAAAACTGATTTTTTTGGAAATAAATTTCTTAAGGGGTTGGGTCACAATTTTACGAAAAAAAATTTAAAATTCTAAATTGTCTTAATTCAAATGCCAAGTTTTAGATAATTTAACGATGAGTTCAGGAAGGTATCTCATTTCCCATTTGGACCATTATTTTCGTAGCTGTGGTGAAAATAGTGAAGGTTTATGCGAAAAAAACTGATTTTTTTTGGAAATCAATTTTTTAAGGGGTTAGGTCACAATTTTTCGAAAAAAAATTTAAAATTCTAAATTTTCTTAATTTAAATGCCAAGTTTTAGATAATTTAACTACGAGTTCAGAAAGGTATCTCATTCCCCATTTGGACCATTATTTCCGTAGCTGAGGCGAAAATAGTGAAGGTTTAGGCGAAAAAAACTGATATTTTTTGGAAATCAATTTTTTAAGGGGTTGGGTCACAATTTTTCGAAAAAAATTTAAAATTCTAAATTTTCTTAATTTAAATGCCAAGTTTTAGATAATTTAACTACGAGTTCAGAAAGGTATCTCATTCCCCATTTGGACCATTATTTCCGTAGCTGTGGCGAAAATAGTGAAGGTTTAGGCGAAAAAAACTGATTTTTTTGGAAATCAATTTTTTAAGGGGTTGGGTCACAATTTTTCGAAAAAAAATTTAAAATTCTAAATTGTCTTAATTTAAATGCCAAGTTTTAGATAATTTAACTACGAGTTCAGGAAGGTATCTCATTCCCCATTTGGACCATTATTTCCGTAGCTGTGGCGAAAATAGTGAAGGTTTAGGCGAAAAAAACTGATTTTTTTTGGAAATCAATTTTTTAAGGGGTTGGGTCACAATTTTTCGAAAAAAATTTAAAATTCTAAATTTTCTTAATTTAAATGCCAAGTTTTAGATAATTTAACTACGAGTTCAGGAAGGTATCTCATTCCCCATTTGGACCATTATTTCCGTAGCTGTGACGAAAATAGTGAAGGTTTAGGCGAAAAAAACTGATTTTTTTTGGAAATCAATTTTTTAAGGGGTTGGGTCACAATTGGGAAAAAAATTTAAAATTCTAAATTTTCTTAATTCAAATGCCAAGTTTTAGATAATTTAACTACGAGTTCAGGAAGGTATCTCATTTCCCATTTGGACCATTATTTCCGTAGCTGTGGTGAAAATAGTGAAGGTTTATGCGAAAAAAACTGATTTTTTTTAGAAATAAATTTTTTAAGGGGTTGGGTCACAATTTTTCGAAAAAAAATTTAAAATTCTAAATTTTCTTAATTTAAATGCCAAGTTTTAGATAATTTAACTACGAGTTCAGAAAGGTATCTCATTCCCCATTTGGGCCATTATTTCCGTAGCTGTGGCGAAAATAGTGAAGGTTTATGCGAAAAAAACTGATTTTTTTGGAAATAAATTTTTTAAGGGGTTGGGTCACAATTTTTCGAAAAAAAAATTTAAAATTCTAAATTTTCTTAATTTAAATGCCAAGTTTTAGATAATTTAACGATGAGTTCAGGAAGGTATCTCATTTCCCATTTGGACCATTATTTCCGTAGCTGTGGTGAAAATAGTGAAGGTTTATGCGAAAAAAACTGATTTTTTTTGGAAATCAATTTTTTAAGGGGTTAGGTCACAATTTTTCGAAAAAAAATTTAAAATTCTAAATTGTCTTAATTTAAATGCCAAGTTTTAGATAATTTAACTACGAGTTCAGGAAGGTATCTCATTCCCCATTTGGACCATTATTTCCATAGCTGTGGCGAAAATAGTGAAGGTTTATGCGAAAAAAACTGATTTTTTTTGGAAATAAATTTTTTAAGGGGTTGGGTCACAATTTTTCGAAAAAAAATTTAAAATTCTAAATTGTCTTAATTTAAATGCCAAGTTTTAGATAATTTAACTACGAGTTCAGGAAGGTATCTCATTCCCCATTTGGGTCATTATTTCCGTTTCTGTAGCGAAAATAGTGAAGTTTCATGCGAAAAAAACTGATTTTTTTTGGAAATCAATGTTTTAAGGGGTTGGGTCAAAATTTTTCGAAAAAAAATTTAAAATTCTAAATTTTCTTAATTTAAATGCCAAGTTTTAGATAATTTAACTACGAGTTCAGGAAGGTATCTCATTCCCCATATGGACCATTATTTCCGTAGCTGTGGCGAAAATAGTGAAGGTTTATGCGAAAAAAACTGATTTTTTTTTGGAAATCAATTTTTTAAGGGGTTGGGTCACAATTTTTCGAAAAAAAATTTAAAATTCTAAATTGTCTTAATTTAAATGCCAAGTTTTAGATAATTTAACTACGAGTTCAGGAAGGTATCTCATTCCCCATTTGGACCATTATTTCCGTAGCTGTGGCGAAAATAGTGAAGGTTTAGGCCAAAAAAACTGATTTTTTTTGGAAATCAATTTTTTAAGGGGTTGGGTCACAATTTTTCGAAAAAAAATTTAAAATTCTAAATTTTCTTAATTTAAATGCCAAGTTTTAGATAATTTAACTACGAGTTCAGGAAGGTATCTCATTCCCCATTTGGACCATTATTTCCGTAGCTGTGGTGAAAATAGTGAAGGTTTAGGCGAAAAAAACTGATTTTTTTTGGAAATCAATTTCTTAAGGGGTTGGGTCACAATTTTACGAAAAAAAATTTAAAATTCTAAATTGTCTTAATTCAAATGCCAAGTTTTAGATAATTTAACGATGAGTTCAGGAAGGTATCTCATTTCCCATTTGGACCATTATTTCCGTAGCTGTGGTGAAAATAGTGAAGGTTTATGCGAAAAAAACTGATTTTTTTGGAAATCAATTTTTTAAGGGGTTAGGTCACAATTTTTCGAAAAAAAATTTAAAATTCTAAATTGTCTTAATTTAAATGCCAAGTTTTAGATAATTTAACTACGAGTTCAGGAAGGTATCTCATTCCCCATTTGGACCATTATTTCCGTAGCTGTGGCGAAAATAGTGAAGGTTTAGGCGAAAAAAACTGATATTTTTTGGAAATCAATTTTTTAAGGGGTTGGGTCACAATTTTTCGAAAAAAATTTAAAATTCTAAATTTTCTTAATTTAAATGCCAAGTTTTAGATAATTTAACTACGAGTTCAGGAAGGTATCTCATTCCCCATTTGGACCATTATTTCCGAAGCTGTGGCGAAAATAGTGAAGGTTTAGGCGAAAAAAACTGATATTTTTTGGAAATCAATTTTTTAAGGGGTTGGGTCACAATTTTTCGAAAAAAATTTAAAATTCTAAATTTTCTTAATTTAAATGCCAAGTTTTAGATAATTTAACTACGAGTTCAGGAAGGTATCTCATTCCCCATTTGGACCATTATTTCCGTAGCTGTGGCGAAAATAGTGAAGGTTTAGGCGAAAAAAACTGATTTTTTTTGGAAATCAATTTTTTAAGGGGTTGGGTCACAATTTTTCGAAAAAAAATTTAAAATTCTAAATTGTCTTAATTTAAATGCCAAGTTTTAGATAATTTAACTACGAGTTCAGGAAGGTATCTCATTCCCCATTTGGACCATTATTTCCGTAGCTGTGGCGAAAATAGTAAAGGTTTAGGCGAAAAAAACTGATTTTTTTTGGAAATCAATTTTTTAAGGGGTTGGGTCACAATTTTTCGAAAAAAATTTAAAATTCTAAATTTTCTTAATTTAAATGCCAAGTTTTAGATAATTTAACTACGAGTTCAGGAAGGTATCTCATTCCCCATTTGGACCATTATTTCCGTAGCTGTGGCGAAAATAGTGAAGGTTTAGGCGAAAAAAACTGATTTTTTTTGGAAATAAATTTTTTAAGGGGTTGGGTCACAATTTTTCGAAAAAAAAATTTAAAATTCTAAATTTTCTTAATTTAAATGCCAAGTTTTAGATAATTTAACGATGAGTTCAGGAAGGTATCTCATTTCCCATTTGGACCATTATTTCCGTAGCTGTGGTGAAAATAGTGAAGGTTTATGCAAAAAAAACTGATTTTTTTTGGAAATCAATTTTTTAAGGGGTTAGGTCACAATTTTTCGAAAAAAAATTTAAAATTCTAAATTGTCTTAATTTAAATGCCAAGTTTTAGATAATTTAACTACGAGTTCAGGAAGGTATCTCATTCCCCATTTGGACCATTATTTCCATAGCTGTGGCGAAAATAGTGAAGGTTTATGCGAAAAAAACTGATTTTTTTTGGAAATAAATTTTTTAAGGGGTTGGGTCACAATTTTTCGAAAAAAAATTTAAAATTCTAAATTGTCTTAATTTAAATGCCAAGTTTTAGATAATTTAACTACGAGTTCAGGAAGGTATCTCATTCCCCATTTGGGTCATTATTTCCGTTTCTGTAGCGAAAATAGTGAAGTTTCATGCGAAAAAAACTGATTTTTTTTGGAAATCAATGTTTTAAGGGGTTGGGTCAAAATTTTTCGAAAAAAAATTTAAAATTCTAAATTTTCTTAATTTAAATGCCAAGTTTTAGATAATTTAACTACGAGTTCAGGAAGGTATCTCATTCCCCATATGGACCACTATTTCCGTAGCTGTGGCGAAAATAGTGAAGGTTTATGCGAAAAAAACTGATTTTTTTTGGAAATCAATTTTTTAAGGGGTTGGGTCACAATTTTTCGAAAAAAAATTTAAAATTCTAAATTGTCTTAATTTAAATGCCAAGTTTTAGATAATTTAACTACGAGTTCAGGAAGGTATCTCATTCCCCATTTGGACCATTATTTCCGTAGCTGTGGCGAAAATAGTTAAGGTTTAGGCCAAAAAAACTGATTTTTTTTTGGAAATCAATTTTTTAACGGGTTGGGTCACAATTTTTCGAAAAAAAATTTAAAATTCTAAATTTTCTTAATTTAAATGCCAAGTTTTAGATAATTTAACTACGAGTTCAGGAAGGTATCTCATTCCCCATTTGGACCATTATTTCCGTAGCTGTGGCGAAAATAGTGAAGGTTTAGGCGAAAAAAACTGATTTTTTTTGGAAATCAATTTTTTAAGGGGTTGGGTCACAATTTTTCGAAAAAAAATTTAAAATTCTAAATTTTCTTAATTTAAATGCCAAGTTTTAGATAATTTAACTACGAGTTCAGGAAGGTATCTCATTCCCCATATGGACCATTATTTCCGTAGCTGTGGCGAAAATAGTGAAGGTTTATGCGAAAAAAACTGATTTTTTTTGGAAATCAATTTTTAAGGGGTTGGGTCACAATTTTTCGAAAAAAATTTAAAATTCTAAATTGTCTTAATTTAAATGCCAAGTTTTAGATAATTTAACTACGAGTTCAGGAAGGTATCTCATTCCCCATTTGGACCATTATTTCCGTAGCTGTGGCGAAAATAGTTAAGGTTTAGGCCAAAAAAACTGATTTTTTTTGGAAATCAATTTTTTAACGGGTTGGGTCACAATTTTTCGAAAAAAAATTTAAAATTCTAAATTTTCTTAATTTAAATGCCAAGTTTTAGATAATTTAACTACGAGTTCAGGAAGGTATCTCATTCCCCATTTGGACCATTATTTCCGTAGCTGTGGCGAAAATAGTGAAGGTTTAGGCGAAAAAAACTGATTTTTTTTGGAAATCAATTTTTTAAGGGGTTGGGTCACAATTTTTCGAAAAAAAATTTAAAATTCTAAATTTTCTTAATTTAAATGCCAAGTTTTAGATAATTTAACTACGAGTTCAGGAAGGTATCTCATTCCCCATTTGGACCATTATTTCCGTAGCTGTGGTGAAAATAGTGAAGGTTTAGGCGAAAAAAACTGATTTTTTTTGGAAATCAATTTCTTAAGGGGTTGGGTCACAATTTTACGAAAAAAAATTTAAAATTCTAAATTGTCTTAATTCAAATGCCAAGTTTTAGATAATTTAACGATGAGTTCAGGAAGGTATCTCATTTCCCATTTGGACCATTATTTCCGTAGCTGTGGTGAAAATAGTGAAGGTTTATGCGAAAAAAAACGGATTTTTTTTGGAAATCAATTTTTTAAGGGTTTAGGTCACAATTTTTCGAAAAAAAATTTAAAATTCTAAATTTTCTTAATTTAAATGCCAAGTTTTAGATAATTTAACTACGAGTTCAGGAAGGTATCTCATTCCCCATTTGGACCATTATTTCCGTAGCTGTGGCGAAAATAGTTAAGGTTTAGGCCAAAAAAACTGATTTTTTTTGGAAATCAATTTTTTAACGGGTTGGGTCACAATTTTTCGAAAAAAAATTTAAAATTCTAAATTTTCTTAATTTAAATGCCAAGTTTTAGATAATTTAACTACGAGTTCAGGAAGGTATCTCATTCCCCATTTGGACCATTATTTCCGTAGCTGTGGCGAAAATAGTGAAGGTTTAGGCGAAAAAAACTGATTTTTTTTGGAAATCAATTTTTTAAGGGGTTGGGTCACAATTTTTCGAAAAAAAATTTAAAATTCTAAATTTTCTTAATTTAAATGCCAAGTTTTAGATAATTTAACTACGAGTTCAGGAAGGTATCTCATTCCCCATTTGGACCATTATTTCCGTAGCTGTGGTGAAAATAGTGAAGGTTTAGGCGAAAAAACTGATTTTTTTTGGAAATCAATTTCTTAAGGGGTTGGGTCACAATTTTACGAAAAAAAATTTAAAATTCTAAATTGTCTTAATTCAAATGCCAAGTTTTAGATAATTTAACGATGAGTTCAGGAAGGTATCTCATTTCCCATTTGGACCATTATTTCCGTAGCTGTGGTGAAAATAGTGAAGGTTTATGCGAAAAAAAACGGATTTTTTTTGGAAATCAATTTTTTAAGGGTTTAGGTCACAATTTTTCGAAAAAAAATTTAAAATTCTAAATTTTCTTAATTTAAATGCCAAGTTTTAGATAATTTAACTACGAGTTCAGGAAGGTATCTCATTCCCCATTTGGGTCATTATTTCCGTTTCTGTAGCGAAAATAGTGAAGTTTCATGCGAAAAAAACTGATTTTTTTTGGAAATCAATGTTTTAAGGGGTTGGGTCAAAATTTTTCGAAAAAAAATTTAAAATTCTAAATTTTCTTAATTTAAATGCCAAGTTTTAGATAATTTAACTACGAGTTCAGGAAGGTATCTCATTCCCCATATGGACCACTATTTCCGTAGCTGTGGCGAAAATAGTGAAGGTTTATGCGAAAAAAACTGATTTTTTTTGGAAATCAATTTTTAAGGGGTTGGGTCACAATTTTTCGAAAAAAAATTTAAAATTCTAAATTGTCTTAATTTAAATGCCAAGTTTTAGATAATTTAACTACGAGTTCAGGAAGGTATCTCATTCCCCATTTGGACCATTATTTCCGTAGCTGTGGCGAAAATAGTTAAGGTTTAGGCCAAAAAAACTGATTTTTTTTTGGAAATCAATTTTTTAACGGGTTGGGTCACAATTTTTCGAAAAAAAATTTAAAATTCTAAATTTTCTTAATTTAAATGCCAAGTTTTAGATAATTTAACTACGAGTTCAGGAAGGTATCTCATTCCCCATTTGGACCATTATTTCCGTAGCTGTGGCGAAAATAGTGAAGGTTTAGGCGAAAAAAACTGATTTTTTTTGGAAATCAATTTTTTAAGGGGTTGGGTCACAATTTTTCGAAAAAAAATTTAAAATTCTAAATTTTCTTAATTTAAATGCCAAGTTTTAGATAATTTAACTACGAGTTCAGGAAGGTATCTCATTCCCCATATGGACCATTATTTCCGTAGCTGTGGCGAAAATAGTGAAGGTTTATGCGAAAAAAACTGATTTTTTTTGGAAATCAATTTTTTAAGGGGTTGGGTCACAATTTTTCGAAAAAAAATTTAAAATTCTAAATTGTCTTAATTTAAATGCCAAGTTTTAGATAATTTAACTACGAGTTCAGGAAGGTATCTCATTCCCCATTTGGACCATTATTTCCGTAGCTGTGGCGAAAATAGTTAAGGTTTAGGCCAAAAAAACTGATTTTTTTTGGAAATCAATTTTTTAACGGGTTGGGTCACAATTTTTCGAAAAAAAATTTAAAATTCTAAATTTTCTTAATTTAAATGCCAAGTTTTAGATAATTTAACTACGAGTTCAGGAAGGTATCTCATTCCCCATTTGGACCATTATTTCCGTAGCTGTGGCGAAAATAGTGAAGGTTTAGGCGAAAAAAACTGATTTTTTTTGGAAATCAATTTTTTAAGGGGTTGGGTCACAATTTTTCGAAAAAAAATTTAAAATTCTAAATTTTCTTAATTTAAATGCCAAGTTTTAGATAATTTAACTACGAGTTCAGGAAGGTATCTCATTCCCCATTTGGACCATTATTTCCGTAGCTGTGGTGAAAATAGTGAAGGTTTAGGCGAAAAAAACTGATTTTTTTTGGAAATCAATTTCTTAAGGGGTTGGGTCACAATTTTACGAAAAAAAATTTAAAATTCTAAATTGTCTTAATTCAAATGCCAAGTTTTAGATAATTTAACGATGAGTTCAGGAAGGTATCTCATTTCCCATTTGGACCATTATTTCCGTAGCTGTGGTGAAAATAGTGAAGGTTTATGCGAAAAAAAACGGATTTTTTTTGGAAATCAATTTTTTAAGGGTTTAGGTCACAATTTTTCGAAAAAAAATTTAAAATTCTAAATTTTCTTAATTTAAATGCCAAGTTTTAGATAATTTAACTACGAGTTCAGGAAGGTATCTCATTCCCCATTTGGACCATTATTTCCGTAGCTGTGGCGAAAATAGTTAAGGTTTAGGCCAAAAAAACTGATTTTTTTTGGAAATCAATTTTTTAACGGGTTGGGTCACAATTTTTCGAAAAAAAATTTAAAATTCTAAATTTTCTTAATTTAAATGCCAAGTTTTAGATAATTTAACTACGAGTTCAGGAAGGTATCTCATTCCCCATTTGGACCATTATTTCCGTAGCTGTGGCGAAAATAGTGAAGGTTTAGGCGAAAAAAACTGATTTTTTTTGGAAATCAATTTTTTAAGGGGTTGGGTCACAATTTTTCGAAAAAAAATTTAAAATTCTAAATTTTCTTAATTTAAATGCCAAGTTTTAGATAATTTAACTACGAGTTCAGGAAGGTATCTCATTCCCCATTTGGACCATTATTTCCGTAGCTGTGGTGAAAATAGTGAAGGTTTAGGCGAAAAAAACTGATTTTTTTTGGAAATCAATTTCTTAAGGGGTTGGGTCACAATTTTACGAAAAAAAATTTAAAATTCTAAATTGTCTTAATTCAAATGCCAAGTTTTAGATAATTTAACGATGAGTTCAGGAAGGTATCTCATTTCCCATTTGGACCATTATTTCCGTAGCTGTGGTGAAAATAGTGAAGGTTTATGCGAAAAAAAACGGATTTTTTTTGGAAATCAATTTTTTAACGGGTTGGGTCACAATTTTTCGAAAAAAAATTTAAAATTCTAAATTTTCTTAATTTAAATGCCAAGTTTTAGATAATTTAACTACGAGTTCAGGAAGGTATCTCATTCCCCATTTGGACCATTATTTCCGTAGCTGTGGCGAAAATAGTGAAGGTTTAGGCGAAAAAAACTGATTTTTTTTGGAAATCAATTTTTTAACGGGTTGGGTCACAATTTTTCGAAAAAAAAATTTAAAATTCTAAATTTTCTTAATTTAAATGCCAAGTTTTAGATAATTTAACTACGAGTTCAGGAAGGTATCTCATTCCCCATTTGGACCATTATTTCCGTAGCTGTGGCGAAAATAGTGAAGGTTTAGGCGAAAAAAACTGATTTTTTTTTGGAAATCAATTTTTTAAGGGGTTGGGTCACAATTTTTCGAAAAAAAATTTAAAATTCTAAATTTTCTTAATTTAAATGCCAAGTTTTAGATAATTTAACTACGAGTTCAGAAAGGTATCTCATTCCCCATTTGGACCATTATTTCCGTAGCTGTGGCGAAAATAGTGAAGGTTTATGCGAAAAAAACTGATTTTTTTTGGAAAGCAATTTTTTTAAGGGGTTGGGTCACAATTTTTCGAAAAAAAATTTAAAATTCTAAATTGTCTTAATTTAAATGCCAAGTTTTAGATAATTTAACTACGAGTTCAGGAAGGTATCTCATTCCCCATTTGGACCATTATTTCCGTAGCTGTGGCGAAAATAGTGAAGGTTTAGGCGAAAAAAACTGATATTTTTTGGAAATCAATTTTTTAATTTAATTTTCTTAATTTAAATTTTCTTAATTTAAATGCCAAGTTTTAGATAATTTAACTACGAGTTCAGGAAGGTATCTCATTCCCCATTTGGACCATTATTTCCGTAGCTGTGGCGAAAATAGTGAAGGTTTAGGCGAAAAAAACTGATTTTTTTTGGAAATCAATTTTTTAAGGGGTTGGGTCACAATTTTTCGAAAAAAAATTTAAAATTCTAAATTTTCTTAATTTAAATGCCAAGTTTTAGATAATTTAACTACGAGTTCAGGAAGGTATCTCATTCCCCATATGGACCATTATTTCCGTAGCTGTGGCGAAAATAGTGAAGGTTTATGCGAAAAAAACTGATTTTTTTTGGAAATCAATTTTTTAAGGGGTTGGGTCACAATTTTTCGAAAAAAAATTTAAAATTCTAAATTGTCTTAATTTAAATGCCAAGTTTTAGATAATTTAACTACGAGTTCAGGAAGGTATCTCATTCCCCATTTGGACCATTATTTCCGTAGCTGTGGCGAAAATAGTTAAGGTTTAGGCCAAAAAAACTGATTTTTTTTGGAAATCAATTTTTTAACGGGTTGGGTCACAATTTTTCGAAAAAAAATTTAAAATTCTAAATTTTCTTAATTTAAATGCCAAGTTTTAGATAATTTAACTACGAGTTCAGGAAGGTATCTCATTCCCCATTTGGACCATTATTTCCGTAGCTGTGGCGAAAATAGTGAAGGTTTAGGCGAAAAAAACTGATTTTTTTTGGAAATCAATTTTTTAAGGGGTTGGGTCACAATTTTTCGAAAAAAAATTTAAAATTCTAAATTTTCTTAATTTAAATGCCAAGTTTTAGATAATTTAACTACGAGTTCAGGAAGGTATCTCATTCCCCATTTGGACCATTATTTCCGTAGCTGTGGTGAAAATAGTGAAGGTTTAGGCGAAAAAAACTGATTTTTTTTGGAAATCAATTTCTTAAGGGGTTGGGTCACAATTTTACGAAAAAAAATTTAAAATTCTAAATTGTCTTAATTCAAATGCCAAGTTTTAGATAATTTAACGATGAGTTCAGGAAGGTATCTCATTTCCCATTTGGACCATTATTTCCGTAGCTGTGGTGAAAATAGTGAAGGTTTATGCGAAAAAAAACGGATTTTTTTTGGAAATCAATTTTTTAAGGGTTTAGGTCACAATTTTTCGAAAAAAAATTTAAAATTCTAAATTTTCTTAATTTAAATGCCAAGTTTTAGATAATTTAACTACGAGTTCAGGAAGGTATCTCATTCCCCATTTGGACCATTATTTCCGTAGCTGTGGCGAAAATAGTTAAGGTTTAGGCCAAAAAAACTGATTTTTTTTTGGAAATCAATTTTTTAACGGGTTGGGTCACAATTTTTCGAAAAAAAATTTAAAATTCTAAATTTTCTTAATTTAAATGCCAAGTTTTAGATAATTTAACTACGAGTTCAGGAAGGTATCTCATTCCCCATTTGGACCATTATTTCCGTAGCTGTGGCGAAAATAGTGAAGGTTTAGGCGAAAAAAACTGATTTTTTTTGGAAATCAATTTTTTAAGGGGTTGGGTCACAATTTTTCGAAAAAAAATTTAAAATTCTAAATTTTCTTAATTTAAATGCCAAGTTTTAGATAATTTAACTACGAGTTCAGGAAGGTATCTCATTCCCCATTTGGACCATTATTTCCGTAGCTGTGGTGAAAATAGTGAAGGTTTAGGCGAAAAAAACTGATTTTTTTTGGAAATCAATTTCTTAAGGGGTTGGGTCACAATTTTACGAAAAAAAATTTAAAATTCTAAATTGTCTTAATTCAAATGCCAAGTTTTAGATAATTTAACGATGAGTTCAGGAAGGTATCTCATTTCCCATTTGGACCATTATTTCCGTAGCTGTGGTGAAAATAGTGAAGGTTTATGCGAAAAAAAACGGATTTTTTTTGGAAATCAATTTTTTAACGGGTTGGGTCACAATTTTTCGAAAAAAAAATTTAAAATTCTAAATTTTCTTAATTTAAATGCCAAGTTTTAGATAATTTAACTACGAGTTCAGGAAGGTATCTCATTCCCCATTTGGACCATTATTTCCGTAGCTGTGGCGAAAATAGTGAAGGTTTAGGCGAAAAAAACTGATTTTTTTTGGAAATCAATTTTTTAACGGGTTGGGTCACAATTTTTCGAAAAAAAATTTAAAATTCTAAATTTTCTTAATTTAAATGCCAAGTTTTAGATAATTTAACTACGAGTTCAGGAAGGTATCTCATTCCCCATTTGGACCATTATTTCCGTAGCTGTGGCGAAAATAGTGAAGGTTTAGGCGAAAAAAACTGATTTTTTTTGGAAATCAATTTTTTAAGGGGTTGGGTCACAATTTTTCGAAAAAAAATTTAAAATTCTAAATTTTCTTAATTTAAATGCCAAGTTTTAGATAATTTAACTACGAGTTCAGAAAGGTATCTCATTCCCCATTTGGACCATTATTTCCGTAGCTGTGGCGAAAATAGTGAAGGTTTATGCGAAAAAAACTGATTTTTTTTGGAAAGCAATTTTTTTAAGGGGTTGGGTCACAATTTTTCGAAAAAAAATTTAAAATTCTAAATTGTCTTAATTTAAATGCCAAGTTTTAGATAATTTAACTACGAGTTCAGGAAGGTATCTCATTCCCCATTTGGACCATTATTTCCGTAGCTGTGGCGAAAATAGTGAAGGTTTAGGCGAAAAAAACTGATATTTTTTGGAAATCAATTTTTTAAGGGGTTGGGTCACAATTTTTCGAAAAAAATTTAAAATTCTAAATTTTCTTAATTTAAATGCCAAGTTTTAGATAATTTAACTACGAGTTCAGGAAGGTATCTCATTCCCCATTTGGACCATTATTTCCGTAGCTGTGGCGAAAATAGTGAAGGTTTAGGCGAAAAAAACTGATATTTTTTGGAAATCAATTTTTTAAGGGGTTGGGTCACAATTTTTCGAAAAAAATTTAAAATTCTAAATTTTCTTAATTTAAATGCCAAGTTTTAGATAATTTAACTACGAGTTCAGGAAGGTATCTCATTCCCCATTTGGACCATTATTTCCGTAGCTGTGGCGAAAATAGTGAAGGTTTAGGCGAAAAAAACTGATTTTTTTTGGAAATCAATTTTTTAAGGGGTTGGGTCACAATTTTTCGAAAAAAAATTTAAAATTCTAAATTGTCTTAATTTAAATGCCAAGTTTTAGATAATTTAACTACGAGTTCAGGAAGGTATCTCATTCCCCATTTGGACCATTATTTCCGTAGCTGTGGCGAAAATAGTAAAGGTTTAGGCGAAAAAAACTGATTTTTTTTGGAAATCAATTTTTTAAGGGGTTGGGTCACAATTTTTCGAAAAAAATTTAAAATTCTAAATTTTCTTAATTTAAATGCCAAGTTTTAGATAATTTAACTACGAGTTCAGGAAGGTATCTCATTCCCCATTTGGACCATTATTTCCGTAGCTGTGGCGAAAATAGTGAAGGTTTAGGCGAAAAAAACTGATTTTTTTTGGAAATCAATTTTTTAAGGGGTTGGGTCACAATTGGGAAAAAAATTTAAAATTCTAAATTTTCTTAATTCAAATGCCAAGTTTTAGATAATTTAACTACGAGTTCAGGAAGGTATCTCATTTCCCATTTGGACCATTATTTCCGTAGCTGTGGTGAAAATAGTGAAGGTTTATGCGAAAAAAACTGATTTTTTTTGGAAATAAATTTTTTAAGGGGTTGGGTCACAATTTTTCGAAAAAAACATTTAAAATTCTAAATTTTCTTAATTTAAATGCCAAGTTTTAGATAATTTAACTACGAGTTCAGAAAGGTATCTCATTCCCCATTTGGGCCATTATTTCCGTAGCTGTGGCGAAAATAGTGAAGGTTTATGCGAAAAAAACTGATTTTTTTTGGAAAGCAATTTTTTAAGGGGTTGGGTCACAATTTTTCGAAAAAAAATGTAAAATTCTAAATTGTCTTAATTTAAATGCCAAGTTTTAGATAATTTAACTACGAGTTCAGGAAGGTATCTTATTCCCCATTTGGACCATTATTTCCGTAGCTGTGGCGAAAATAGTGAAGGTTTATGCGAAAAAAACTGATTTTTTTTGGAAATAAATTTTTTAAGGGGTTGGGTCACAATTTTTCGAAAAAAAATTTAAAATTCTAAATTGTCTTAATTTAAATGCCAAGTTTTAGATAATTTAACTACGAGTTCAGGAAGGTATCTCATTCCCCATTTGGACCATTATTTCCGTAGCTGTGGCGAAAATAGTGAAGGTTTAGGCGAAAAAAACTGATTTTTTTTGGAAATAAATTTTTTAAGGGGTTGGGTCACAATTTTTCGAAAAAAATTTAAAATTCTAAATTTTCTTAATTCAAATGCCAAGTTTTAGATAATTTAACTACGAGTTCAGGAAGGTATCTCATTCCCCATTTGGACCA
Organism: Drosophila mimetica; assembly: GCA_037075245.1. NCBI lineage: Eukaryota > Metazoa > Arthropoda > Insecta > Diptera > Drosophilidae > Drosophila > Drosophila mimetica. Next base: position 11,299,954 of record JBAMCH010000005.1, read on the forward strand.
TTATTTCCGTAGCTGTGGCGAAAATAGTGAAGGTTTAGGCGAAAAAAACTGATTTTTTTTGGAAATCAATTTTTTAAGGGGTTGGGTCACAATTTTTCGAAAAAAAATTTAAAATTCTAAATTGTCTTAATTTAAATGCCAAGTTTTAGATAATTTAACTACGAGTTCAGGAAGGTATCTCATTCCCCATTTGTACCATTATTTCCGTAGCTGTGGTGAAAATAGTGAAGGTTTAGGCGAAAAAAACTGATTTTTTTTGGAAATCAATTTTTTAAGGGGTTGGGTCACAATTTTTCGAAAAAAAATTTAAAATTCTAAATTGTCTTAATTTAAATGCCAAGTTTTAGATAATTTAACTACGAGTTCAGGAAGGTATCTCATTCCCCATTTGGACCATTATTTCCGTAGCTGTGGCGAAAATAATGAAGGTTTAGGCGAAAAAAACTGATTTTTTTTGGAAATCAATTTTTTTTAAGGGGTTGGGTCACAATTTTTCGAAAAAAAATTTAAAATTCTAAATTTGTTTAATTCAAATGCCAAGTTTTAGATAATTTAACTACGAGTTCAGGAAGGTATCTCATTCCCCATTTGGACCATTATTTCCGTAGCTGTGGCGAAACTAGTGAAGTTTCATGCGAAAAAAACTGATTTTTTTTGGAAATCAATTTTTTAAGGGGTTGGGTCGCAATTTTTTGAAAAAAAATCAAAAAATCTAAATTTTTATTATGTAAATGCCAAGTTTTAGATAATTTAAATACGAGTTCAGGAAGGTATCTCATTCCCCATTTGGGTCATTATTTTCGGTGTTGTGGCGAAAATAGTGAAGTTTTATGCGAAAAAACTGATTTTTTTTGGAAATCAATTTTTATTTAAATTTTTGAAATTTTTTTTTTGAATGCCAATTTTTAGATAATTTAACTACGAGTTTGGGAAAGTCATATGTCATTCCACATTCCACTGCTTCCTTTGTTGATATTGATTTGATATTCATTTTCTGTTCTGTTTTTGTTCGTTTTCCATTCAGGTGGCCGAGAAGACGTCCAAATTCAAGGTGGACACGGAGGGCAGCAGCAACCGGAGCAAGTCCTCACACTCGACCTCGCGGAAGTCGTCGCGCGAGAAGCGCCCCTCGATGATCGGGGAGCTGTGCAGCAGCGGCGGCGGCCAGCGGATCCGGAACTCGTATGGCAACATCCACGGCTATCACAGCAACCGCTGTCACTTTGGCAACAACCGGGCGGTCAGCCTGGATCAGTACAGCAGTGGCGGCAATAATCGCCGCCTGTCCGATGGCTTGCCGCAGGTGATCTCCGATAGCAATGTTTTCTATGGCCGCCACAATCGCAGCAGCATGGAAACGAGCACCGGCGGCGGTGGTGGTGGTGGTGCGGTTGTTGGCATTCCGCAGGACACCAATGCCAATACAAATCACCCGGGCGGCTGTCAGCTAAAGGAGCTGCTGGCCCGCACCGAAGCGGATTCGGAGGAGGGTGAGGAGGAGGACAAGAAGATGATAATGATGATGCCGCCGCTGGCTGCCATTCCATTGGCCACCTCATCGAATGGCAATATATCGCCGCCCCTGGTGGTCACTGAGCAAATCCTGCCCAGCAATGGCAGTACACGGAGCAGTGCCAGCAGCGCTGGTCGCATTGGCTCCGGCGGAGTGCCCGGAGGATCTGGAGGATCTGGAGGAGGAGGCGGCGGTGGAGGAGGTGGAGGTGGAGGAGTCGCAGGACCCTCGGCTGGCGGTGGCAGCTCCTGGAAATCGAGGCTGCGCCAGTTCTCCGATTACTTTAGCTTCAGCTTCGATAAGAGCAACAAGCGCTTCGGCAGCACTCGCAGCAGTCCATGTCCCGGCTCCAATTCCCATTCCAGTTCGGGACGTGGCAATAACAATGCCAATGGCTTGACCGAGAATCAGGATGGCGCCGGAGGAGGAGGTGGAGCCATTAAGCCGGGCATGTGCTGCACCAGCATCAAGGGCGAGACTGGAGAGGGAAGAGGAGGAGCCTTGACCACCGTGACCACCGGAAATGACGCCCATCAGCGCCATCGCGCCTACAGCCTCGATGTGCCCGGCATGATGCGATACTCCTCCAACGACAGCAGTCGCCATCCCAGCAACAATACGCTGCAGAGCGCGGGAGCAGGAGGCGGAGGCGGAGCTGGAACCGCAGGATTAGCCGGCGGATTAGAGGTCACCACCGCCAACGCCCAGCGAGTGCCGCCCAGTTTGAGTGTGGAAATGGGCCTGGCCAGCGGATCGTCATCAGAGGCGGGCCCAAAGATTTGACAACAGGGGAGCGCCAGGGAGGATTCGGCGGGAGCGGCACTTGCAGCGGTGGCCATTAGCAGGGACGTCGAGGAGCAGGAGGAGGAGGAGGAGCCGGAGGAGGATGACAGGGAGGAGGAGCACCGCCAGCTGCATCATCATCAGCATCAACAGCAGCCGGACGCCTCGTCCAGCTGCGAGGTATCCTCCATGTCGATGACCGTGTGGTCGGCCATTGGCCAGCGTTTGAACGCCCTCGTCTGTCATTGCTGCGAGCGCAAATTACCAGAACCGGAGAATGTCTAAGTGGGGAAATATTGGGTTCGCTATGAAAGACCTCCCCATCCCAAAGTTACTATCCCCCACCCCCCTCCATTAGCAGCTGGGGGTTGGTCGGCTCTCACAGACTCACCATGTATGTCTGTGCCTGGTAGCTTAAGTTTAAGCCTAGCCCTTAACTATTCGCATTAAGCTTCTGATTTTACTGTCTTGTTTTGTTTTTTTTTTTTTCTTATTTTATACTTCTCTTGTTTACCTCCTAAGTATTTTAATTTATGTACACGCGCATACACACACAAATATATACATAATATTATTATTATATTATTATAAATTGCATTTATTTTTTGAGGATAGCAACAAAGTTTCAAGCAAGTGGAGAAAATATTTAGTTAATTCGTTTACTATTTATATTAACCTTTGAGGACCCAAGTTCGCGGAATATTTTTTAATTCAACACATTCTTATCGGCTACTTCTAAGGGAAACCAGTAGTTTATTTTATTAACAAATTATACACTTGGCGCCCGAGCAGGGACTGTAAGGAGTAACGCAGACTGAACTTTCAACTTTCTACAATAATGTTTAAAGTGATTATAATTTCTTAACCCGAATGAAAACATTTGAGAATGTTTAAGGAAAGCTTCGTCACTACGCGAATCTTCTGCACATGGCGCCCGAGCAGGGACTATGAGGAATAACGCAGCATGAACTTTGAACTTTCTTTAATCATTTCTAAAGTCATGAATTTCATTATTCCGAATGTAGTGCTTCATCACTACGTGTAACTTCTATGCATGGCGCCCGAGCAGGGAAGATAACAATGTCTTGGCCACAAGAACATTTTCAGTACTATTAAGTACATGAACAAATTTCCTGAGCGAAATACCTTTTTACCACTTTTTTCAACTCCTTTTCGCAGATTGAGGAATTCATACAAAATTAAATCCACTTCTATAATACATTTAAGAACCATAAAAGTGCAAGGGTAGAAATGAAAATTCCTGGGAACTCATTTTGCTAATGAGCCAACTGCATTCAGTTGTTCCTGAGAAACGTAGGCGTAGGTTTTCCTGGTGCCCGGAAATTCCTCGTAAACAGCCGCAGCATTCCTTGCTCTATCTCTCTCTCTCGATTGCCCAGCATCGATTTCCCGTGCAACTGGACGACGGGTCCGGAAAGCAATGCGATTTGAATGTCAGAGTCTGGTGGGTTACAGGCACCAAAAACCGTTGGTCTTCGCTGGCTTCATCTCGTTCTCATGCGAAATTCACGTCTAATTACGCAAAACAAATTTCGCCCACTGCAATGCATACATACATATATGCAACAGGCAGCAGGGTCATCGCAGTTTTTCAGTTTTATTCGATGTTGGTCCTCGGTCCCAGTCGCCTAATTCCATTTGCTTGTAGCTCGCTGCTCTCCTCCTGTTTTTTTTTTGCCCACTTTTTTTGTTGTCCGCTGGTTGGGATTTTTCCACGTGGGACGTGAAAGTCGCTGCAGTGGGATGCCCGCAGGAGTAACCATGTTCGATGGCCAGTCAATTGGATTTTGCAGCCGCAGCTGTGCTGATGCGTTGCTGATGATGACGCGCCGATGGCAGCACTCAATTAGAAGGCACTGTGGGAGCCTGCAATTCTTTCGATTATGCACGATTTTTCGGCTCTCAGCTGCTAAAAACATTGGGGGGGGGGTGTTTTGGGGGCTTGAAAATGAGAAAATCCTTCGGGATACCGACCCCGGTAAAAACAAATATCAATTTGCATTCGATAATAAAAACGATTTGAGGCCAACTGCATTCACATATCGCAGCAAAGTGCAGAAAAAAATATAAGAAACCCAAGTTAATTATGATCAATGTAAATTTCTGTATGTAATTATGTTAAATATATGTAGCTAAATACACACACACACACACATATACTCACTTTGCAGAGCAAACTTTGATTGGCAAAGGCTGAAGTTGGATTCAATTACGATATGGCGACACGTAGAGAAAAAGAAGAGCCAAATTAATGAAGTTATGAAATATATATGATGTATTATGAAGAGGCGAGACCAAGCTGGTCCTTGGATAAAGATACAGATACAAATACAGATACAGTTACATCTACAGATGCAGTTAAAAAGAGTTGTATGTTTTTTTTTTGAATGTGTGTAATTAAGCGAGCACTAATTGAGCGTTCAATTCGATAGAAGAGTTAAGATGAATACTTATTCGGTGTACATTTGGGTGTCTAGCAAATCGCAGCAAATACTCTTAACTAACTGTGCATTGTAATTGCAAGCTGCAGCATACATATTTAGATGTGTACGTGTCATTTTCTCTCTAAGTTGTGTGTACGTTTGTTGTAGTGCGTAAGGTCATAAAATAATTTATACATACATATATTATTAAAATATATACATGTGTAATCCAGATCGCATCGGTGTATACCCAACAAATGAATTCTCTGCGTGTGGTTTCCCCGCTCGTTGTGTGTGTTTTTCAGTAGTTAGATTTGAGACTAGCTGCCTAATGATAAGTTTATCGAATGTATTCGTGTATGTACCTTCCAGTCCCCGCAATTACCACTGTTTTTCTGTCAGTGTGCCTGCATAGAGTGAGCAGGACACACACCATACACATGGCGCCCGAGCAGGGACACACACCTTACACATGGCGCCCGAGCAGGGACTGCGGGGTATGCACCAAGATCAACTAGCAAAATGACAAAATGAATACAACTGAAATCCCTTGATGGCAAAACACTTAGACCTAAGGATCTAAAGACCTAAACGAACCACTCTAAATTAGCTAACACATCAAATTGATTTGTTGCCTTATAATACTACTACTACTACAACTACTACTGTACTGCATTGCAGCTGTGTGGGTTAGTTCTCCCCGAAGAAACTTATTCCCGATCGTCACAGCGTTTTATATATTGTTCATGCCACCAACTTCCCTTGTTTGAATGACAAAACATAAAGACTAAAACTTGAATTTAAACAAAATCAACAAAAACAAAAACAAAAATGAGAAAACCAAACAAAGAACTTTCCAACAAAACCAACTATACATATACATTAAAATATATATATATATACATAAATATTTATCTTAAAGATACTACAACTACAAAATCATAAAAAAGAACTCTAGGTGTTTTACAAAATGTATAAAAGAAAACAAAAAAAACAACAACAACAACTAAACCCAAAAACCAAATGTAATCAATTTTAAGCATAACTAAACTAGTTTAGAGCCCAAGCTAAAAGGAAAAACGCAAAGCAAGCCATTTCTTGGCCAAAACCTAAAGTGGATGAATAAATTTGACAGGCCGAAAATAAAAATGTCCTTGCAATGGAGCATCAGATATCAATAAGTTATTCAAATGACCAAGTTTTTCAACCGAAAGAACAGTTTTTAATGATTGATTCACTTGTTACAATTTATCTGAAAATATTTCGATAAGATATTTTTTTTTTAATAATAAAAACGACAATAGGTGAATATCCATTAAAAAAGTAAATATTATATTGCCAATATATTTACATCTATTTTTAAAGTCCGAGTTACATTTTGAAATAATCTAAACTAATACGATAGAAATACAATTCAATTGAAATGTTTTTCTATGTTGTCAAAATAATACAAAAACTACAAAAGGTATAATTCCACAGAAGAAACAAAATATTTTGGCTCACAGCATTAGGATATCGAAATTGTGTTATCGAATTGTGGTTGCCAAACATTGGGCGATTGACATCGAATCGCCAAATTGCAGGGGCATTCTTTTCGCTTTTCGGCAATCACGTAAATATTTAGTGTACTTTTTGGCAGTCAATTAAATGCATCCCCCTTCCGAAAGTTGGTTAAATGATATGTGGGAGAGATAAATCGGATGAGATCCGATAGCGATAGAGCGAACAAGTTCCAAGGACAAATGCTTGTTCGTACCTAATCAAATATTTAGAAAAGGATATGAGCAATTTGGACCAACTTGACTAAAGCCCCCGTACATTAGCCCCTTGATTTCCTAGCCCCCCTGCAGCTACATATTTATGTGTAAATGTATGTGCAAAACGATAACGATAGCGATACCGATAACGATTACGAATCAGTATATGTACAAACACACACACACATCCGCAGACACACCGACACGGACACAGATACAAAAACCAAAGTCTTAGTATGCAGTTCAACGTATGTAACAATCTCGTAGGTCTAAACCACAACTACCTGTCGACATACCGATCTAGATCAAGATCAGCAATATCAGCTACAAAAAAATAAAAATGAGCGGACTAGAAGAAGACTACAAGCGGGAGAGTGGGAATGGAATAACAGAAACGAAACGCTAGAAACGGAACAGGAACCGCATGCATCTTACTTTATACTTTTCTACGTGACTTACAAACTCGAGCTGGAGACGACAAACAACTAGAAATCTAAAGATAAACTTCCTAAACGGTTTCCACACAAACACAAGCCTCCCAAACACACACACACCCTTAAACCCACGCACACAAACGCAGCTCTGTCAATGAGAAAGTTTCTGAGGAAAAGTGTATTTCCTTACTGTGTTAATTTAAATAAAAATGTTACACAAATTAAAACAATTAGGCGGTTTTTTAAGCTCGAATTTCACAATCTGTCTGTTCACCCAACAAAATTTCACAACAGTGTGACCATGACCGCATTTGATTCGAGAGTTCTAGGGGAATTACACTTTTTCGACAGCAACACTCTTTGACTTTGACTGCCGATTAATCGAATGTCCAAGGCAAGGCATCCAACCACCGATAATGGACCACACCCTGCACCAGATCGTTAACCCGAAACAACCCGATACTCAAACCGCTTAACCCTTGAAAGCCTTGGCCGCGCCATCTACACTTGATAAACAGCGATTCTTCTACAAAACTAAAATGCAACTATTATATGTGTAATTACTAGTGACCCTCCTGAACAACTGACAAAGCCTTTACTCCAAGAAAACACACAGAAAACAAAATACAAAGACTACAATTTTAATATACAAAAGAAAAGGGAAGCGAAATTTTAAACGAGAAGATAGTGAGAGAGAGATCCTTGAACGGCATTCTTCGGCAGGCCGAAGCTTAGATGCTCTTTCAAAGCCCACACACATAAGAACCTAAGAAAGGATCTATTATACATATATACCATACATATATAAGCCTGGCCGCTTGCTCTTCAATGTACTGGAACTGTTTTTTTCTTCTCCAACGTTGCAAGTCTTTTTTAAAAAGAGAAGGCAACCCGCAAAAAGTATTGAAGAAGAATGCTGGCGATACCCTTGCAAAGTAGCGAAAACCCCAAGAGATTCTTTAGCTCTACCTTTTGCAGGGGAATCAACATGCTATATAGTATATTTTCAAATTTTATGTCAATGAAAAGAAATCGATATATATATACACATACCAAATAGAATCATATTATATGTATACAAATAGTTATAATTTGTAAGTGACAAACAGAAATCAGAGTGCAAGCAAGTCCCAATATCATTACGGATATTTCTTCACACAGATACGAAAAATACTGGATAAAACACCCACACACACTATCCGAAAGTACACACAAAAGAAAACGATATGAAACGATGATCGATTTTACGTTATGTAATATCAATTTTGACTTGATAGGCTCGAAATGTAAACGACATGTTCAAAGTAGGCGAGTTCGAACTTCGAATTCTTTTTTCTCGCTCCCACTCACGTAACTGAAGTCGCCATATTGCTTCATCCTCTCTTTTTCGAAGTCACAAAATCTCCGAGAGAGAGAATTCGGCAAGATGATATTATTTAAACGTAAAAACGATATGGGCATATCGATTTTACCGCGACGTGTTTTGTTTTTGTGTGTAGGTGAACTCTTAACAATGATCAAATAGTAAGGATCAGGAAATATTATCGCAGCAGCAAAGTAAAATCTAGCAGAAGAGCAAGTATTGAGTGTAAATTAAACAAATTCAAGCACTTGGAGACACAGCAATCAGTTCCTCTCCCCCACCCCCTCCCTCACAGACCCTAAAACTAAGTAATACTACGCCCCCTCAGCATTCAAGATGGAGAAATCTACAGTTCATGCAAGAGATACATACATATATAGAGAAAACAAACCAAAGAGCAAGACAAAAAGAAAGCTGAGCACATTCTATGTGAGGTAATAAATAGTTATTATATATACATACACACCTATACAAGCCTAAAACATATAGATGTAAAAAGCTCTTGGCACATCCTAACCAAAGTAAAAGAATCAAATATCGCTGAGTCACCCTCACAGAAGAAACCAAAAAAACAAAAAAAAACAAAACAAAACTGGGTATACAACTAATAAATCAGCTAAGAAACGAGAAATTCAATGAAACTTTTCCGAAAATGCATTTAAATGGTAAACAAATATTTAAATGAGATAACTCAACTTGTATTTAAACACTTAGTTATGTCCAAACTCAGATTAATGGCATACAAACACACACAGCAACACACGCATACAGACAGACTGACGAGAGGACTTCCCGAGGACACACCGATACCAATACAATACAATACCTACGAGACGAACAAACAAACCTAAGGACACACTCACACACAAGTATTTTTGTGTAAAAGTATAAAAAAGAAAATATACTAATGAATGAATATGAAATATATTGAAATAAAATCATTTCCAAACTACTTATTAAAAAAAAGTGGGACTTTATGTTTTTTATTGGAAAACGGGGGGAAAGTAACTGGATATCCATATAAATTTTTATAATACTAGAATGGAATTGGGAAACGTGGAAAAATTTAAATAACAAACCGATAATTAATATCAGTGCACTTTCCGGCTGATTTAGGAACTTTAAATTTTTTTAAATTTTCAAAATTTTTATAAAATTACAATTTTTTGAAAAAATTTAAAAAAATAAAAATTTTACCTGGAAATGCCAAGTTACAGAGAACTTTATTACGAGTTCAGGAAGGTATTACACACCGCATTTGGACAATTATTTCCATTTTAATGGCTAAAATACTGATTTTTTTATTGGCGGAAAATAATGTTTTCGATTTTTGGCAAAAATTTGATTTTTCGTATAATTTGTTTTTGCTCTAGCTTTTGCAAAAATGGTCCTAAAATTTTCTGGAAAAGCTGTAGAAAATTTTATTTTATTTTTTGAATTTTACCGCTTTTATTTTCAAACATCACATCTAGATGGCGCTTTACCTCTATTTTTTTATCTATTTTCTTGAAAATGACAAATGGCTGGTGCTATTAATGCAAATTAATTATTTTGTTAAATTTTACCATTTTTTTTACAAAAATTTAATTCCAATTTTTTAAGTATATTTTAAATTTAAAATTAAAAGAAATTTTCTTGTTATTCACATTTTACGGATACATTTTTTTTTGTAAAATAGGGATTAAAAGTTTGTACAATTTTTGGTGGAGTTTTCTGGAAAAGCTGTACAACATTTTCGCAAGCTTATTTTTGTAATACAAAGGAGATTACTTTTTGGTATAGAAATGGAAAGCTCTCAGGCGGTTTGCGAAAATTCTACGAAAATGGTACGAATCTTTACAGAAAAGCTAAGAAATCGTGCATTTGAATCGAGCAAAAGCTCGCAACACGTTGGGTTGCGCGGCGATGTTGCGATGTTGCGATGTTGCTGCCGGGAGCAGCAATATTGCTGTCGCACTGGCGACATTGCTGCAGGTTGCTGGTTGCTGGTTGGTGGGGCGCAGCCTCAGCGACGCCGTCAGTTTGCTTTTGACTCTCGGTGGTTCTGCCCGGAATCGGAACTCAGACCCGGAATCGGAATCGGAAGCAGAATCCGAATCGGCATCGGAATCGGGATCTTTGCCCGGATTGTAATTCAGACTGAAAGAGAGTAGTTCGGAACGGTTGCAGGTTTGCATTTGCATCAGCAGCAGCAGCATTGGCAGCTAAAATCAACAAAATCAACAAAGGCAACAAAGACGGTGGGCAAAAAGCAATCAGCAAACAGTCGGTTGTAAAAAGGACTCGGAAAATAGAATAATCGGGGGCGAGAAAATGGAAAAGGTGGTGGTGTGAGGGGGCGTAGGGGGCGTAGGGGGGGCTACTGCCACTGCTGCTGGCTGGGAAATTTGTGTGTTGTGTTTTGTTTTCACATTTCCCTCTTTTTTTTCAAGTATTTTTAGTGCTTGCGTGCGAATTTTTGTTGGTGTCAAAGTTAAACATTTTACGTGAAATGTAAGTAGCAGAGCCTTGAAAATGGCTAAAATAGTCAAAATAGGAAAATAAAGAAAAGGGAAAATCAATGCGCGTATGCGTGTGTGCCTTCTCTGTGTGTGTGTGTGTGCGAGTGAGTGAGTGAGTGTGGTTGTAAGAAGGAAAATCCATAAAACGGCGTGAAGTGAAACTCGAACTTGTCGTTGCCTATGCGAAAAATCCATGCAAATAATTTATTAGATTCGAATTAAAGAGACATCTAAGCGGATCATGCATGTATTTGTGTGTGTGTGTGGGTGCAATTTTCTGTTTTTGGCAAACGCATCGGGCCAAAATCCGTTCATCTGTGGCAATAAAAACTAAGAAAATGTAATAGAAAATACAAAAAAGATACCAGCAGGAAGCTTTGTAAACAAGCGATTCGGCTGCCAAACACGGAACCGCCGAACAGCTGATCCGCCGCCCAGCCACCCACTGAAAATGACCCACCCCGCTCACCCACACACACACACACACACTATCGCACACACACACAGGAGCAAAGTTGAAATTGCTGCCAAAAACTGTCTGTCGACACAATGCAGAAGAACTTTTTGGCCCAAAGAACAGTGGGAGCAGAGCTTGCAAATATAATGTAAACACCGAACCACTTAAATCTTACATTTCACAGACAAAGTCTAATTAAAGTTTTAGCTTTAGAGGTTTAGAAAATGTGCTCACGGTTATAGTGTTCGAAATAAAATTTGTTACAAAGATATAGAGTTTGCCATTTAACGTTCGTTGGTATATCTTGTGTATTTTTGACCTATTTTTTGAGAAATTCATTTAAAAACAAAATTTGAATATATATTTTCACAATACAATAATTTTACAAATTACTTATTTTATAGGGAGAGAAGTTGATGGGTAGAGTTTAAAATTTCTAAACTTAACTAAAGAAAATATAGAAAAAAAATTATAAATAATTGAAATGAAATATATAATAAAATACATTTAAATCAAAATTTACTTTATATAAATATATAAATCTAAATTGGCTGTCTTAAAAATTTTTTAAATTTTTGATTTAGGTTTGTTTAACTTAACTACAGAAAATAATATTAAAAAAAAAGTAAATAAAATATAACGTTTAATACATTTAAATACCTATTTAATATAAATATGGTTTTACTTTCAATAAATATCTGAATCATAAATTGGAACTAAATAAATGTTTTAAAAATCTTTTAAATTTTTTTTACAAAAAAATTTCGGGAAATAACTTTATCCAGTGAACCACAAAAACAACTTGATTAAGTTTCCAATAATCTAATTTTCGAAACTGACACACACACACACTCACACCTACAGTTCTAAACACACACACACGAGCAGTGCAAGGACAGGCGAATAAGAAGAAGCAGCTGCAGCTGCAGCAGAAATACAAGAAGAATAATTGCAGCAGCAACAGCAACATTTGCTGCAAGTGCAGCTCCCACAGCCGTCGCCGCCGCCAAGTTCAAAATCAACGCCTGACAATGACAAAAGCAGCAACGTGGCGCCCACCAAGCCCCAAAATAACAGCAATAGTAGCAAAAACAGCAGCAACATCATCATCAGCAGCAGCAGCGGCAGTAGCAACAACAGCAGCAGCAAGAAGGACAGCAGCAACATCAGGAGCAGCAGCAACTGAAACTAAAGCAATAACAATCAATGGGCTCCAAACGACATGGCGACGTCAACGAGGCTGCACGCCAGCAACGCCAAACATGCAGCTGCAACAGCAACAATCGTACTTGCAACGCCTGAAGGCGGCCGGCCGACTGGGGGCGTGGCTGCCATCAATGACGTCGATGTGGCTACCAGCCGACTCTCTCGCCCAACTGATTTTGGCCCTCTGCCTGCTGGGCTGCCTCAGCCCCTTTACAGGTAATTAGCATTTCATTTGCAGACCGAATACCTATATATAGATCGTATCTGTCTCTAGGGTGGCTCCATAAAGGTCTTAAGTGGTTATATGATTTAATTTATGCCTATATCTCAAAAACTTTTAACCAACAATTTTTTTTCCTAATTTTTTTTCCTATCTTTAAGGCATAAAATCAGTTTTTATATTATTCTTCAAATATATAATAAGATCTTTAAAAATCGTTTACTAAGATTTCGAAGGTTCCATATGAATTTTTGTCAGATTTTAGAGACAATAGCTGTAATATTTCTAATAAAAATGTATGGGATTTTTTAGGAAAACAATATTTAATTTTCGTTATAAATTTAATTAAAAAATTTTACCAAAAAAAAAAGTTTTTTTAAATCAATAATTAATTACTAAATATACAAACTTCTATATGAAAATTAAATAACGCTCTCCAAAAAACCACACAAACTTTAAATTTAAATTCTTTAAATTATTTATTTTTTTTTTTTTTATAAATTCCACGCTTTAGTATTTCTACTTAGACATTTTTGCGTTAGTCACAATTTTAACGTATTTAAATTTAAAACAACGGTTACAGTGCGTATACGTAATACATTTTTCTTAAATTTCCTTGCCATTCAAATGCACTAAGGTCCACCCTAATAGAGAGTCGTATTCATTTGCATCGCGTCGTTAGCATCGTTTCTTTTTGTCTCAGCACCTAAATCGAATCAGTTTTAATGCCCTCTAATGACGCGATTATCCAGCATAACATTTGCAATTCACAGGAAATTAATTTCGTAGTAGAAACCCGTCGAGAAAAAACTGTCAGACATTTTCCCAAAACAATGTCAGCCAGCCGTTGGTTTGATATTTGCTTTCTTTTTTTTTTGCGAAATTTGCATATATCGAAGGTTGCAAACACCGAACCAACACTCCACTTTCTAAGGCGCCGGTGAGTCGACAATAAATCTGCCTATTACAGTGAATATTCCCCTAAGAAAACCCCCCGGATATGCAAGGTCATTTGTTTTAATAAATTCTCTTGAAGAATCTCCAGAGTTTTAAAATCAATTATTCAGTTGTCTAAATGCACTTAAGGGTCATTAGTTAACTGCATTCAAAGAAATCTCCAGAGGGCGAATATCAATTTACAATTTTCAAGGCTTTAGGTTCCTTTTAGGGATTGTTTACTGTACCTTACCTTGCCGGTGCTCAATCAAATTTGATGATTCTGTTTTTCTTTTATGTGCCAGTCGGAGTCGAGCCACAAACAATTGCCAGCAGAATGAGAAAAGGCCTGAGATGGCCAAAAAGGGTACAAATCTAGAATGTTTACACATCAGAAAAATAGTTAGTTATATAAATAAAATATTTACTAAAAGAACAAAATATTTCCAAATATTTATTTATATAAAACCATCAATTCACGCAATTTTCATCACTTTTTTTATTACCTATATTTTTTTTGTAAATCAATATTAAAATATATATTAAAAATATTTTTTTTTTAAATATAAATATTAAAAGAATTCAACATTTTTTTCAATAATTAATATGCTATTTTTTGTTGTATTTTTTTTTGTAAAAATCTAATGGATTTTTCACAGCCGTGTGTGTTTCTTCTATTGAGCAGTTTGAGTTGTTAGTAAGTTGGCTACAACCTTGACTTTGCACATGCAACGTACATGGCTGCTTTAACCCTGCTTTTGCCACCCCAAAAAGCCTCTTTGGTTACACAAAATTTGAATGTTAGAACAAAACCAGAAGAATGGAAGAAAGTGGAACATGTGGATGGCGCTTGAGTGCTGCTGATGATTCAACTTGAGCAAGATGGATATCGAAGGATATCCCCCATCAATCTTGAGGCATTCTATGGCACTCAATACCATACTTAGTGGCGCCGGGGTCTAATTAATAGCACGTTAGCTAGCCATTGTGGGCATCAGTGGGTTAAGCCCAGGGATGGAATATTACCTATTATAAATTTTTATAATATTTACCTTTTTGGTGTAAGGAAAAATATATAAAATACTTAAACTAGATTATTGATTGATTAAGGAAATAGTTTACATTTACTTTATAAAAAAAATCATTAAATTAAAATCACAGTCTGAATGACTTTTTTGTACTTTCTTACTTCAAATATTTTGTAGCATACTTTTAGGCACCTAGAGTGAGGCATATAGGTGATTTCAAAGCTCTAGAAAAATCTTTGGAATCTTTGGCTTTAATATGTTATTAATAATAAATAATACAACAATTTTACTAGGTAATATTATTATTATAGCAAACAAATGAGAGAGCAGAATATTTTTAATAATAATCCTTAAATATTTATCATTAATTTAAAACCTGATTGAACTAGAGGAATTATGAAATTAAATGACAGCCTATAAAAAAATATTATAAATTATTGTGAATATGAATTTGGGATATATCCAAATCACCTACCCTACTAGCATTAGCTTACATAAAGTGCCCCCCGTTCGATGGTGGAGCGTTGCGTTTCAGCTAATTACATTGGCCGTGGTGCTGGTGCTCGCTTCCATTCTTTTCCGCTGTGTTGGCGCTGGTGGTGCAATCAATCGACCGTCGAGTGGTGACAAGAGTTGGCTGTGCTGCCCATCGAGATGCCATCGCCGACGGGTGATTATGGTCAACGATGCAATCGGATGGCCAATCGATCCACTCCACGGCTAATCGGGGCCTCAGGCGACCGGTCAGGGTCAGCCAAAGGCCCAAGCCCCCATCCTTGGCTCCTTAAATCCACATTATCCACATTAGGGTGGTGTTTCTAAAACTAAACCGATATAAAACATAAAATATGAGGCACAAAAACTAAACTATTCGTGTATAATTTCTAAACTTTCGTTCGATTAATAGAGTCAGAATTGTTAGAACTAAACTTTAGGTATAGAATACACATTACAAAATATAAACTTTATAATATTTACTATAAAATCAATATTACTCAGTTCAGATAATATATTATTTAGTATTAATTAAATACCACACTTAAAGACTGGACCTAGTATATTTAGTATATTTTTTTCTTAATAAGATGAGTTCCATTAGTAAGGTCAGAAAATTTAAAATAAACTTTTGGTATAGCATTTACATTGCAAAATAAAACTTTATAATATTTGCCATGAAATTAATGTAATATTATTTAGTATATAGTATATATTATTTAGTCTTAATTTAATACCACACTTTTATACTGGACCTAGTATATTTAGGAAATTTTGAATACAACGAGTTTTAAGAGTTAAACCATGTTTTTTTTTGAGTGCAGAAACTACCTTTATCAAAATCAAATTATATATATTAATCAAGGCCAACTTCAATTACAATTTTTAACTCAAGTCAAACCGTGCACGTGCCGTAGTTTCGAAACTTTTCGTCCAAGCAATCCTCTTAACCCATTACGCATACGACACGTTGACAGGCAAAACCATGAGGCAAGAGCAAAAAGTGACATTACAAGTGGAAAAACCGAAAGGGAAATAGGAAATGGGAAGTGGAAACTGGGAAGTGGGAGGCGTCGACGTGACCGGGCTAATTACACTGCACCATGGCATTCAAAATGGTTTTATAATCTTCGCTTCGCTCTCGACTTGGCCAAAACAAAATGTCCACAAATGTTTTGAGCCGCTTTCCCATTTCCTCCCCCGCACTCGGAAAATTCGCATTAGTGACAGCCATTGATTGCCAACACAAAAGCAAATCAAAAAGAAGTGTTTGAAGAAGGAAAAGTAGGAATGATATGAATAATTACAATAGCTAGATTAATACAAAATGTACGATTCATTTTTAGTTAGGATTGGTCTTATAAATATTTCTTAAAATATTTAATTTAAGCCGTGATATATTCCCAATTATGTTAGCTTTTTTACAAAGTTAAATTTAAAACTTTAATTATTTATTTAACTATTATATAAAAAAATCAAAATATTTATTTAATAATCAAAATATTTAGATAGATAATAATTAAATAAAATTAGGATTGGTCTCATAAATATTTCTTAAAATATGTAATTTTAACTAAAGTATATTACTTATTCTGTTAGCTTTTCTTGAAAATTTTTAACTTAATATATTGAAATATTTTTTTTTAAATTTATCTTTGATTGTGATAACGTTTTACTTCCAAAAAATAAGTTTTTGCTTCTAAAATACATTTTTTTTCTGTGCTTAGAGTGGCGAAAGAGAGCCGCAAAGCAAGCAGTAAAAGTGGAAAACTTGATGGCTGCACTCACTCGACGATGCCACCGTGACCCTGCCACTTTGCCACCCCCTTACCCTTCCGGCTTTCCCCGCTTTTCCACCGCCTTTCCTTCGCTTTCCTCCGCTAAGGCATTTATGAACTGCTTCGACACAAGGCTGCAACTGTGGCAACGCATTTCATTTAATTTTTTCTTTCGTTTTTGCGCCTGGGAAAGAGGCTCATTGTTGTTGGCCAGCCAGCATTTTGAATTGGCCACGAGTAGGAAAAGCGGAAAATCTTTTTAGCATTCTTCTCGTCAAGTTCGGGAAAGTGGCGTGTGGCGTTTGACATTGAAAGCCAACTTCCCACATTTCCGCTGGAAATTGATTAAGGTTTTTCTTTGACAACTTCAAATCGAAGCAACAAATATTTATTATTCAGTGGCTTTTTAAATTAAGTGCAATATTTTGTAACAAAAACCAAAGAGGAAATAAATGTGCATAAATAAATCAAATTGTTTTCTATTTCCCACTGAATTAAAATAGAAAATAAACTGAATCAAAATAAAATAAAGCACACAAAATGCCAAAGAAATTCAAATGATTGACATAAATTGCCAACGAAACCAAGCAGAATGAAAACCAAGTGGTATTGGCATATAAACATGCATTCCAATTGATACCTTTTTTTTTGTAAATATATATTTTTATATATATATATTTTTACAACAGTGGGCAATGTCAATCGAGCCGAATCATATAAATTAAACTCAATTGCAGGGCAATTGAAACTGAATCGAGAATCGAGTGCACTCACTTTCGCCTCTCTCAATTTAGTCTTCTCCCTCGGAACTCGTACTATTTATTAAATACTCGTAAAATGCACTGCTTAAATTTCTAATTGGAAGTTGTCACGAAGTTGCGAACTGCACAATTAGTGTGGAAACGGGTTTAAAGCGGTGAAAATTGATTTTTCGCCCATGAAAATAGAACAAAGGACTAGACCAATTTAAACGCATTTCGCATGAATTCCTGCGCCAAAAGAGGAAACATAAAAAAAAATCACCACTTGAGCGGGACGTTTCTGAAGAGCTGGAGGGCCGCCTTGTGAAATGTCATAACAAAAGCTATTTATAAGTAAACCGCGGCCCTGGACGCACCCCCTAAAACACCCCTGAAAACAAAACCTCTGAAAAAAACCATGTCCGTCGACCGGATTCTCAACACTCGGGTCAGGTGGAAATGAAGAACGCCAGGCATTAAAAAGTAATAAACATAATTGTAAAATAATGCTGGTGCTCTTAAAAATGCATTTCCCAGTACAAAAGGCGAGTAGAACACTCAAAAAAAAATCTATTCAATTCTAATTATTAAATACAATTTAAGAAAATCATAAAAACTTTTAATTTTGAAACAGTAACTTCTCGAGATAATAATCTAATTTACTTTTACAAAAATGTTTTTAAATACCTTGCATTAAATATGTTTAACCCTTAAACAAATTTTTACAAAAAAAAAAATTTTAATTAAACTAAATTTAAAAATTAAAAAAAAAAATCATAAACATTTTGGGCACAACAAAGGAAATAATGGCCAAATTACCTATCGACTGACATTTAAACCGAATAATTTTACTTTTTTGAAAAATTGTGTGTGCAACATCCTACAAATTTTTTCCCCAAAAAGACATTTTTCATGAATTTATTTAAAATAATGTTCATAACATTTTTATGATTTATAAATTTTTGTTATTTTGTTAATAAACTCACGGTGCTTTAGTTTTTAATTTAGATGTCAGTAATTTTACTTTTCCACTGCCTTGCATTTCCATTGATTGTTTTACAAAACTGGTTCACACACTTTTGCCGCAGTGTGGGGTATCCACTGAGAAGGGCGAAGGTTAAACAGCGGATGGATGGGTGGGTGGCAGTGGGGTGGTGGCGTGGCCTGCTAAACTTTGACCCAGGACACAGCTAAATTGTTTGGGCGACAGCTGGCTCACGAAAGTTGAACGTTTGCTTTTAATTATTCAGCGATCTTAAAAAGCGGACTGCAGCGAATGAAAGAGAAGGTGAAAGCAAAGAAGGAAAAGCGAAAGCTGCCTAAGAAAACGTGAAAAACCCGGCATGGGAGATACATATGTACAAAGGACGAGAAGCACGTGCACCTGCAGTGGCAGAGAGCCGTGGAAAATGGCAGAAGAAGGGAAAAGAAAAGGGGAAAAGCGAAGAGGACGATGCAGGGCAAACAAACAAAGTGAACAAAAAACTGCAGCTTCCACCCAAGTGACGCCACCGCCCACATTTCCCAATGCTGCAACTCCCAAAAAGTGAAAAGGAAAACTGGCAAAACGGAAAATAGCTCGAAAAATATCGAAGATAAACAATTTGGCTGCCGTTTGCCAATGGTTTTACTGAAAGAAAAAAATCTATCAAATAGTTTGAAAAACATTGAATGAAAAAATAACAAAGTTTTTTAAAAATTTTAATTATTAAATTAGTAAATCTTTTCTTAAAATTAGCATTAAAAATATTTTATTATTTTTAGGTACAACTGATTTTTATAGTGTACCCCAGGAAAAGCTACGAAAAAAGGAAATGCTTATGATTCCCAAGCGATTATTCATTCAACCATATTTTGTATAGTTTTTTGGTACTAGGCGCCTAGAATTCCCGAGCGGTTTTCATGTTGGACTTATAGCATGTTGGGATATAACTATTTGTTTTATGTGTAGAACGCGACCCATTAAAGGTCGCAACCGCATTTTGCGGTCTTTGCTTCGTTAAATGTTAAAATGTTTTATAGCAACATGTTGCTATAATAGTGCTTCTCAACAATGTTTCAGCAACATGCCGAAAGTTTTTCAATGTTTTCAACATTGGGGCATACGTGGCGTATGATTAATTTTATTTACTTAGAAAAAAAAGTATTAAACTAAAATTACAAAAAATTTAACAACTTTAATTGATTGTTTATTTAGCAGAACATAATTTTTAAATAAAGTTCTGATTAGGTAAAAGGCAACCCATTTTTTTTTAGAAGATATTAATCAAAAATCTCATTAATATATTGCATTTAAAACCCACGTACATTTTCATTCATAAAGCATATCAATTAATATTTAAATTGCAAATCAGGAGAATTAAATCGAATTCAGTTCAATGGCGAACGGCGCAAAACACGTATTATCTGGCTTTCGATTCCAGCGATTTGGCATATAACCCCGCGGTTCACTCGAATTGATAGTCGCTGATCTGGGGGATCAAGCGGCGGACTAGCCGGATTAAAGTGGAGCATTGGCTATTCACCAGGCGCCCATACATACCTTCTATAAATATGTATAATCTCTGTATTATATTTAAATAAACTCACCCATTGAATAACCAAGTGATTGTCTGTCTCGTCTGGTCTTCCAGCTGCACTCGAGGAGGACTGCGTTGACTTTCAGGGCAACAAGGTGAACCACGGCATGCTATACGTGCCGGGACCCGGAGTCTGTAGCCTCTGCGTCTGCTACCACTCCGAACCACTCTGGTGCAAGGCCATCTACTGTGATCCGCCCTACGTGAGTCCCGCATACAAAATAATTAGTTTTCTATATATTTTTTTTATTTTGATATGAGTTGAATAATAAAATAAAAATATATTCCAAAGTAAAAAAAAAACCCTGATAAGGACATAAATATTTAGGAACTATTTATATTGTTTTTAGAATTTTTGTTATATTTATATTAAAGGCAGACATAATTAACTATTAAAATTAATGCAAGAATTGGTCTCTTTTTAAAAAATAAATATTAAAATAGTATAAAGTTTATGCTTCTCTGATAATGACATTGATTTTTATAAAAAATAATATTTAATAAAATATTCCGTTATTTTTAGTATTTTTGTTATATTATAATTAAAGGCAAAGAGCTTAAAATGCATAAAAAATATTTAATATTTAAACAATAAACAAATTCTTATAAATAATATAATTTGTAAAAAATAAATAATAAGATTTTTACAAAGTTTATGCTTCCCTGATAATGAAATAAATATTGTTTTTATTAAATATTTAGCTATTTTTTATAATAAATATTTAAAATAATATAAAAATTCTACGAAATAATATAGTTTGTAAAAAATAAACATTAAAGTTAATACAAAGCCTGCACTGCCCTGATAATGAAATAAATATAGATTTTTATATAAATAAAATATTTAATAAAATATTCAGCTATTTTTTTGTTATTTTTTTATTTTATTAAAATTAAAAAGAGAGCTAAGAAAGCCAAAAATGCATATTTTTAATTTTTAAAAATATAGAAAAATTCTTCGAAATAATATAATTTGTCAAAGAAAACCTTCAAATTAATATAGAGTTTATCCCTCCATTTAGTTTTGCAAAAACTTTCGTGTTGGCGAACGATGCTGCGAGTTCGAATGTCTGGATCCGCCCGGCGAGGACAAACTGTACCAGGTGAGTGACGCCTGAAATATCAACCAATACACCCAGATCTACAAGTCTATCCAATCTTATTCCCACACAGGAACGCATGCGAAAGCGGGCCGAGATATTGGCCGGGAACAGTACAGCCTCGAATGTGCAACTGGCACCGATAGCCATGTCCACCATAATGCTGGGATTCCTGGGCAACAGCTTCCTGAACTTATAACTTGAAGTCCAATAGCAAGAGATGGAGATTCATCTAGGGCGAAGCTAAGCGAAGCGAAATCAGAACCTCCTCATTTTTGTTGCTCCTAAAGCGTAGGACTCTCTTCGAAAATTATTACAGTGTAATAAGTTAAAAAAGCAAAGAAAAACAGAAACAGAAACCATGCCAGATATTTGTAGTGACATGTCTGAGCATTAATCTAGAGGATGCAAACAGGCATCGTGCCATCGATGCGTAGGTTTTCACTTATATCCCCAGACTTATAATAGGTACAATAATAATAATTTCATAGGCCATGGAACCGGGAAAAGTGGCGGGCAGGCAAAGTTATGGCACCTCAATTGCAGAAAACATTTTCGAATACTTTCAATGTGATCCGAATCGAATCGGTAGAGCCAGAGATGTAGCAGATATAGCATATATACATTTACATCTACCTAAGTATACATGAGTAAGCAACACCAAGAAACCAGAACAAACTCATCAAGCGAACGTATAAGACAGTCTCTAGCTCCTAAGACTCTATAGTAAACAAAATATATAATTAAATATATATATACAGATGTGGAAATCTATGTAAGCATATTGTACATAAGAGTATATAGCTCTTTGTATCGGATCTAAAATTGTTGATTAGTGTTTAGCTAACTGAATGAAGGCAACTTCGGCTAGGAAGATAGGTTTTTTAATCCAATTCAAATGTTCACCATGAGCCAACACGATACACCACAGTTCACCACATTAGAACCTGCTCGTAGTAGATTTTTTTTAAGAGCTGACTAAACAGAACTATATAATTTTTTTTTAATATAACTTACGTTAAAAATAACACAAAAATATAAATATAATAAAAACATCTTTTTTTCTTTTAGAGCTGACTAAACAGAACTGTTTAATTATTTTGTTTATATATATTTCCTTTTAATATAACATACGTTAAATATAACACAAAAATATAAATATAATAAAAAAAGATTTTTTTCTTTTACAGCTGTTTTTTTTATTTTTTTATAAATATAAATTACGTTACAAATAACACAAAAATATAATCTGGAGAGTACATTTTTTTAACTTTTGTTTAAAAACAAAATGTTTATATAATTATAAGCAATAAGAAATCGTTCCAAACGATATTAATTCCTTTCAATATCATATACCATTAATTGCCAGCTCTATTTTCTTTTTCTATTTTCTCACCACACCAAACACGTTAAATACTTATAAATACGACGTTAAGGGCAGTTCGATAAGAAATCTCGATCTTAGTAAACGGTAGTAAATTACACATATCTTGGCAACATTTTTTCCAAAATATTATAACAGACACGGACACGAATGAATCATTAACTCTTGCATTGGTGCTAATTTTATCGTAGGCTTAAATAATTAAAACACTCACACACACACACCCACACACACTCCCCACTTCGCACATCACACTCCAATCATATTGAATCAAATTCTATATATCAATTAGGTAATGTAATCGAGAGCAAAAAAGGTCTAGCATATACAAGTAGTTAACCAATTTAAAAAAAAAGAAGAAAATAAAAACCCTATGTTTTGTGTAAGAAATTTGCCCAAGGTAAACCTGTTAAAGATCTAATAATAACTAAACTAAAAACTAAATCCTATGTTCAATCGCTCGATAGGTTTTACATTTCCCATTTGGATAAATCGATTGCATAATCAGCAAAGAAAAAAAACAAAAACAAAAGGAAAAACGTTCGGCAAAGCTTAGTAGATATGTAAGTGAAAATCCCCTTCAAGAAGAGTAGATCTCGTTTCAACTTTAGGCTAAAGACTCTGAAGCCATCTCCGTCTCTTTCTATACAGAAAAAATAGTAAACCTACGATCGTAGCAGATAAATTTAGAGATATAGCAGGACCAGCAAATCAAACAAAAAATATAAAACGGAAATAGAATCGATAGAAATCGAATATATACTATATATATATATATATAAATCAATCCAAGGGAAGTTGGTCAAATTTTTTTCACTTGACAGCACATCAAAGCAAAATACAATTTAACAATAAATATATAAAATGCGGGAAAATGAAAATCCGAGAAAAAAACGTGGAGTACGGCTGTGAAATTATGTTTGCTTTAAAATGCATAAACGCAACTGTAAATAATAAACGATTACTAAAGTATATAAGCCATAATATGGTAAAACTATTCAGATCAAGAGGGAAAATCGAGGAAGGCGGAGAAAAGAGGAAAATAACTAATTAACTGAATGTACAATTCAATATGCCACAACATCTGACCAATTATGATCCATAAACAGATAAAAAAAAAAAGAATATATATATACAAAAAAGAAATATGTATACATACATCAATCCAATTATCTAATAAGACAAATGACAAATTTTAATTAAGCCAGATCGATCGAGATAATGATAATGATAATGAGAATGGCAGATTCGAAGCGCGCTTAACAAATTTTAACATAGAATCAACTAACAAAACGCAAATTGGCTTTAATTAACGAATAATATCGAACAAATCACATGAATCTAATAATAATCTTATAATAATAATATTTAAAAACATATACTTAAGTTGTTTTTTGATCGATTTTAGTTATAGATAGAGCAGTGTTGTGAAACAACCGAAAAACTTTCTCCTAAGCTTAAGCGCTTTGCCATTAGCAGGAACCCAAAGATCCTCGAATGAGATGTTTTTATAACCGAAATATAGGCTATGGGCAGGATATAGAGCTCCCTGGATATTGTTAATTGGATCTGGATCTGAAACGAAACAAATAATCAGGCAATTTTCAAAAATATTCTCCTGGTTGAATACAATCCACTTACTTACCACTTTTTCCTTAACCCATAAGAGGTTCTTTGCACAACGAAATAATATTTCCAGCACTGGGGAATGCGAAAGAGATGGAAGATCGCAAGTGAAATAGAGAGAGATAGCGCAAAAGCATAAGCAATTATTCTACGGGCTTTGTATCCTGCCCTCCAGACTGGCAATTATTAATCTTTATTATTGATATAAATTATTGTAGAGCAGGAAATATTTTACATTTCTTAAACCTTACCAAACCAGAATCAAAATCGAAAACAAAACTATTAAACTTGACAATTTTCAAACGTAATCCAAAAACAATGTTATAACAAAGAGTGTCTAATGGAAAATCTTCAACAGCAAAGTAAAAGCATTATTAATTAATATGAACAAGGAAGCAAATGTCATTAAAAAGTTTAACGATAATTTAGCAAGAGAAGCAAATCCAAAATCATGTATGCATACTTTATAATAATACTAATTCTAAATACCAAGAAAATTTTAACAAAAATATACAAATATTTTCACAATAGCTTAAACAAATCGTGGTTGTGTGTGTTTTTTGGGGCATATTTATTAGGGAATTCATTTGAATAATATTTAGATTAAATATTTTCTGAAACTTGGCATATTTTCTGGGTTTTTAAGTGACTTTCTGCAAAAAAAGATTAATAGAAACCATTTAATAACCATTATCAAGTAATTTAAGGAAGGTTAATATACCTGTGGATCAATGGACAATGCCCCCCTCGAAGGTAAGAGCCTCTTATCATCCGATAATACATACATTATCTCGATAGCCAGTTAAAATTGGTCCAATCAAAGGTTGCATAAGAAAGCCGACGATTAGATTCCCACCTGCATTATGTTCTTGAAATTTTCGGCTTCATTGATTTTTAAATTTAGTGTGTTGCTCTGCAGCCGCTGATAAAATTAGACGGGAAGCTATTAATCAGTCCGATAAGAAGAATTCTCCAAGATCAAATGTAGGCTAAAAGAACAGCCTTATCTCTAAACTGTTAGAACACTAAAACACTGAATTATAAAAGTTGATCTTGGGAAGTACTTAATAATTGGATATTAAATGGGATATTCAAGATCCAAAAATGTTTTTAAAAATTACAGAAATTTTAACACTCAAAAGAACTTTGCTATCATAATGTGAAATCATCGTCATTGATTTCTCTGATTCGGTTATATTTCTAGACCACCTGATAAGTCGCTACACTACACAATCAAACGGATGGGGTAAAGTCCATTGGGGAAATCTTAACCTTCACAATATGCCAAT
Source organism: Drosophila mimetica (assembly GCA_037075245.1). Classification (NCBI taxonomy): domain Eukaryota; kingdom Metazoa; phylum Arthropoda; class Insecta; order Diptera; family Drosophilidae; genus Drosophila; species Drosophila mimetica. Next base: position 11,325,587 of record JBAMCH010000005.1, read on the forward strand.
CTAAACAAAGCCAGACCATCAGACCAAACAAACAATCATAAATATTTGAAAAAAAATATTTATTATACTTGTATTTAATTGTTTCCTTTGCTTTCGTCTTATCGCCTTTGATTTGTCTTTAAAGTAAACCGCATCGTATTTACAAAGTTAAGTTAACACTCTACCAGTTAGATGGTATACAATTCACAATACACTTAAATACAATACATAAATAGGTGTTAGTTTAAAGATCCCTTAAATTCCTTAGATGTCATGAGGTGATACAAGATACAAAGTGAATCGAATCTGAGCCTGATTCAATTTCAAGCGGGGCAAGGGGGTTACAATTCAATGGGGGGCCCTAACCTAGTTAGGGAATGTCTAGTAAATAAAATACGTATGGTTAAAAGAACTTGATTAAACTGCTCGTCAAGTGATCGATTGTAAAATCAACCAGGTATCGCCCTACATATGTAATGTCATTTAGTCATCCACAATTTATGTTAAGATAAGTATTTATATAATATAGGTATTTGGGTTTAATCATCTAACAATTGCACGCGGCAACAGGAAGGAAAGATGGGAAAGGTTTACCGAAATCTAAGGAAAACCTAATCGAATTGTCTCGGATTTCAAGAAAACCATTCACTTTATATTTTTTTAATCCAGATAATTTCGAGTTGGACAAGTTCTTAGATTCCTGTTGCCTTGTGCAGGTTAAATTTCAAGTTTTTGGTTTTCTTTTATTCCTTTTTTTTTGGTATGTGTTGCCTAAGAAGAAGATAAAGTCTGACAGTCGAGGGTTGCAATTTTGCTGTTGCTGCTCCTAATACTCATTTTGGTGCCTGAATTAGCCAAACTATTTGGATGTAAGTGTCTTTGCGTGGACTGTAGCCGGAAACATTGTGTGGATCAAGTCAAATATATCGATTTAGCAGTTCGAATACCGTTTTCCTTAAACAAAAATATTATGCAAGTGCTGAAATCTACATAATGATGTTAGCACATGTTAACTGGACAAGAGTTTCGGTAAACAAAGCTGAATAATGTTCGAAAAAGTGTGCAAGATTTCTGAAGTTTTAGTAATAAACCTATTTGGGTTTCGAATGCTCAAATTTAAATGTTTAACTAATTGGAAAATCAATATCTTTAAAATATAAAACAATTATTAAAGGGTTAATACTATCCATATCAATAGGTACTTTCTGAAATTAAATTACAAAACATTTTTTAATTACTTTGGTATTCACAATTTGGTTTGTTACATTTTTCAACTTTCCAGATTGAAATAATGAAAGCAAATGTTTTGGGTAAACCTAGTCTTTATATTACATTTAATTTTGCACTTGAAATAAAAACAATCAATGTGTAAATAATGCTAAACAGTTTTAATACCCTTTAAAGAGTATAGGAATTAGCTTTATCAGTTACATAAAAGTTTCTATCTTTGGCGAACAAAACGTCGAAGAAATTTTTATTACAACAAAATTCGACTGTGGAAACCCTGCTTTACTGGATAATTTACTTCTATACAATTTACAGATTTAAATAATTTACAATTAAAATAAATAACAAAACTTTAGACTTCACATGGGAAAATAATATTAAATAAAATAAATACTGTAGGTCTAGAAAAATTGCGAAACTCTAGATTTTGTAGTTAAATTGAAATCCCAAATAGGCCTATAAAGCAGGTTGTAAGCGATTCAGGCTTGAAGAACTTACTCTTAAGGCCTTGTTTATAACCAGCTTGACATGTCCACTCCAGCTACGCCAATGAGGTGTGTATTTTTTTCTTGGATATAAGTGTGTTTGTGAGTGTGTGTGGATTAAATTGCTACATCGCCTAAAGCGTCTTGAGCAAGCTGGCCTTTGCAGCACCGGCTCCGTAACCCGCCGGCTGACCGTATCCGGAACTGCTACTGGCCACAGCAGCGGCTGCGGCCACCGCGGCGTCCGCCACAGGAGTCGCAGCGGATCCCGCTGAGCCCACAACAGACGCTGCGGAGGCTGAGGATGACGCGCAAGCGGGAACAGCGCCCTTCATCATCGGTTTGTACCGCTGCAGCGCCTCCGCGGACGTCAGCTTGAACGTTTCACTCATCTGGGAGCGGACACGCTCCATTAGCACATCGATGTCGTCCTTGGTCAGACCCTCAGTGCTAACCGGCGGCAGCGTGGTGATCACAATGCGACCCGCATTCAGGATCTTCTTCTTGTCGTTGAGGAATGTACAGTAGGAGGAGAAGACCACCGGCAGGATGGGTATCTGCTGGTCGATGGCCATGTGGAAGGCGCCCTTCTTGAACGGATGCAGTTCGCCCGTGTTGCGGCGCGTTCCCTCCGGGAAAACCCACAGTTTGATGCGCTGCTTCTTGATGCGCCGATTGACGTCGTTTAGCGTTTCGCGGGCCTTCTCGCCGCGCACCCGGTCGATGAAGATCAGACCGGCCAACCAGGCGGCCAGGCCGAAGGGCCAGGCGTAGAAGAGCTCCCGCTTGGCCACCACCGTGCACTTGTTCATCACATGCCAGATGTCGAACATGCCTGCGAATATTACGAGAAAGATTTAATGAGTTTGGGATATTAAAATGCAATTAAAAGTGATCCGATGAGTAGGATCTTTAAATAATAAATATAAAAAATAATAAATAAAAAAATTAATAAATAATATATACGTAAAATATATAAAAAAAAAAAAAGAAAAAATGAAATATAAAATAATTAATATATAAAATAACACACATTTAAGTATTACAGTCAATTTTTGATTAATTTATGGGAATTAAAATAAAATAATTTCATAAAATAAAATATAAAATAAATAATATATAAACCAAAATAAAATACAAAATTTTTGATTAATTTTAATTAAATTTAGGTTAACTAATTTCAATGTCAATGATCGTAGTGATTTCACTAGAACCTAGAACCTAGATGATTACCCAGTACGTCCAGCGAGCTCTGATGGTTGGCCACAATGATGCAGGCCTGGTCCTTGGCCAAATGCTCCTTGCCACGCAGCTCCCAGCGCAGGCCAATCAGTGTGGAAACTCGATGGCACCAGGTGCTTGCCCATCTGCAAAGAAAAATATATATACTAAAATATAAAAAAATATTTATCTCATTGGTTTATGAGGAAACTTTTTTTGTGTATATTATTATGAATTTATTTTATTAATAATTTAAGGAAATAATTTAATAATGAATATCTAGAGTATTATAGAAATGCCCAGGGCCAAACATATCAAACATATGCCGTGAAGTATTCAATATGGAGACATTCCATTTGGTTATGAAATCATCTAAAATCCATATGGAACTTTGATATTCCGCCTAACGTTGCAACCGATTTTGAAAGCCATTAAACATTTCCCACACCCATTATCGGGCGTAATGAATTGAACCGAAAACCAAGCCAATTGTGAATCCAATATTATTTAATCAAGTTGACAGCCAACGAGGCGTAGCTCTGATTTCTTCCCCCGTCGTTCGGATAATACCCATACCCATACCCATACCCACAGTCATGACACGTAATTACTGCTCGGGAGCTCCGTCTATATGATGATGATACCCCAGGGAGCAGGGTGTACAGTGTACAGTGTACAGTGCACACTATCCAGTGTGTTTACTGAGAATACTGGCTTAATTCTCACCTCCGACAACGGATCGATAGGCTGCATTAAATAGTTAGAGGGGCATAATTGATTCAGGTGAGTGGTATACACATGTGCGACTACTAAACCATACTAGACTTCTGGTAATCCACCCCTGATATCAAATATTCATTGTTGTCTAATGCAAATGGTTATTTGAGTCGAGGAAAATCGTTGAGGTGGCGGTAAGAACTACTACTCTAGCAAGTGTACTAACCACATACCGAAAAATAAAAACCGCATTGGGGACAAAGAAATCGGTTCTCTCGGGTTTTTCCATTAGCGTGCAACAGAACAGCTCCCTCGCTCCCTAGCTGCCTTTCCCCATATCCCCATCCATCCACCAGGAAACCCGAGCAGCCCACAATCCAATTCAATCCCCCTCGAAAACTTCGTCCTTGGCCTGACACCTAGGCGATAGCCTCAGTTAAAACTACAAACAGAAATCACTAGGAACCACAATCACGTACCTTGCAACGTTTACCATTCCCATTAACTTTATTTAAGAACCAGATAATACCAGTAAAACTAATAGGTAAGTTTTGGAGCCTGGTTAGAAATCAGTTCCTAACAAAAACCTACACTAAAGTAAGAATTTTTTTTTTAAAAATATGATTCTTGAAATTTTTAATACACTTTTACATATCTGGATAGAATATATTATTTCAACAAGTTCCAATATTTAAAATTTAAAGATTTAATAATATCATTTTGTTAATAACATTTTTATTGTATTTTATTTAATCTGAACAGATTATAAATGTTCATTTTATTTTTAATGGTTTCATTTCCAGAACTCTTAGGTACGCAATTTATTTATTATGCCCAAGTGATTTAGTTTCAATGGAAAATCAGTTTGCTTGGCTAGCAACCAAAGAGGAAACACCATGGGCCACAAGTGTGCAATAAAGACCTTATCGCGCTCGGTGAAGTGGTACAAAATTCGTCACAAACCCGATTTCCGATACCGGAATTGGTAACAAAAACATCATAAACCTAAATTTATCAAACAATAAATCTATATCTTTGAAATAATAACCAAACCATAACCCACCAACCATAATGGGGAAAAACGTATATTTTTCCAAGAATCATAAAAACTTAATTAAGACTACGAACTTTGGATGTTTTTGGAGATTTGGGAGTTTGGTCGAAGAAATTTTTGTTTAACCTTAAATTTAAAGTGATCATTACTATTTTGATTATATTTTTGTTGATCTCAAATTAATAATATTTCTACTATAATATAATAATATAATATTATAGAGTTTTTATCAGTTGATATTTAGTTGGTTTTCATATTCAAATTAAATGAATAGTATCTATACTATAATATAATAGTGTTATAAAGTTTTTATCAATTAATATTTAGTTGTTCTATAAATCCAAACCCCTTTAAAACACATGTGTAATACATATACCTCTTTTTTTTAAGTGCACATAAAATCGTAAATATTCCCAAACGGGGGCCTAGCTTTTTGGACAATCTGGGGCCTTGACGGCCAGTTGGCCAGGAGTGCATTGCGGACACCTGCAGTCAGGCAAGTCAAGTCACTCCTCCGCACTTGGGGCCTTGTTAATATTGATGGCCAATTAAAGTTGTATGTGTCATTGACGCAGTCGCCTTGGGACCTCAAGGAACCCCATCCTTGTAGACAGGTGATTCGAAAAATCAACCGTCATTGACGGGGTCTTCGCTGATAAGTCATTTTTTTTGGTCAAAATTAAGTTGGAGATACTGCAATTACTTTCTCTGGCTGTCAGGCCAATACAATGCATTATTTACCGCCAATTTGAGGGCCCCCGCTTGAAGGTCTTAAGTAATTTAACGGGTCATGTGGGGGCGTGATGCCAGATGGCGATTAAGGAAATTGTTTCATTAAGTGGATTGATTTGAATAGGGAATGCGGGGATTGCCAATACATCATCAAAAGTAAACAATAATATCGCAAACAAAAATGTTTAAGGTTTTATGTACTTTAATAAAATAACGCTATTTTTAAGGGTAACAAAATACACTCAAAAAATTATTTGCCCTGAATTTTTGATGAAATTTTGGCAGTGAAATATTTTTGTTTTATATTTAAGAAAATAATTCGTTTATTTAGTTATTTTAAGAAAATAAATCTCTGCAGTGAAGCAAGAATTTTTGGAGTGTACTACCTTAAAAATATTAAAAAAGTTTATTAAATCATTAGTGTAAAGGTAAATGACATTAAGAAATAAATTGGATGAGGTTAAAAGCTAGCAAGCTAGCTTGAAAAAGTACATAATTTGCCAGGTAATTAACTTGATATCACCAGAGGTTAGCTCCGCAATTATCATAATGACATTATATTTGATTTGATAAGCAAAAATAACAAAATACGGCAAACATCATAAAAAGTTAAAAACAAAGATGTAAATTCACAATTAGTTTGGTAATATTCAAATCTGAAAGATAATCAACTATCTACTTTGTTTCGCTTAATGACAGTTTTTTCTACCACATTGTAAACTAGAAAACATTTATTTTCACTGCCCATCGATAAGGTTAAAATGTTTGCGTATTTTGTACTGCAGCTCAAATATTTCGCCTTCATTGACAGTCCGACACTTGAGATCTTTATTGAAATAAATGACTTATCAATCGACGCTTAATCAAAATGTTGGAGTTTTCAACTGAAAATATTTTCCAACGGTTTTTCTTTTAGTAAAAATACTAAATCATAACATAATTTTGAATAATATGGCATTATTTTTAAAAATCTCTCCTAACTACATACATATATCCTATATCAAATAAGTACATATTTGTAAAATTATACACTCATAAAAATATATTTCTAAATTTTAGAAATCTCGCCTTGAATCGACCAGCCTTTAAATTTAGAAAAAATATTTCTAGTTTTTAGAAAATTCGCCCTTAAGTATAGAAATTTTTTTTTGGTACATTTCAAGAAAAAAGTTTTCTTAAAAATAGAATAATTAAAACCTACCATTTTCTCTAGTTTTAAAGGCGTCTTTCTAAAAGAACATTTCTTGTTTTAATCAATGTATTTTCTTTAAGCAAGAAAGAAACCACTCTAAGAACAAGAATTACCTTTCTTGATTCAAGAAATATTTTTTCTTGATTTATAAGGCACCTTTCTAAAAGAAAATTTCTTAAAACAAAGGTGGGGTCACCTTTGGCAAAAATTTAAGAAAGATTTTTCGCGATTTTATGGAAATTTTCAGGTTTTTTTATGAGTATAATAATATTAGTTACTCACAACAGATTGCGGACATCGCAGGGTCGGGTGAGGAAGGCCGGGATGAGGACGATCGAGTTGAAGGACACGATGCCGTAGTACATGAGGAATTTGAAGTAGTAACGAAATATGTGGTTGGTCTCGTACAGAAATGGCAGCATCAGCAGAAGGAAAAGTCCCAGCAGCTCGATGAACGAACTCATTGTGATCCCTATTTTGATTATGTTTGCCGATTCAGTTTAGTGGTTCCGTTTTCAGATCCGGATCGTGCTGGTATTAATCTGCGGACTTTACCACCCCTTCTTCTTTCCGCTCTCTCCACGCGTTTTCCTCCCCCCAAAAATTGTATCTTCGTATTCCCCTTTCTCTTGCTTTCCTCTGGTTAAGGCAGATTGCAGTCTTTTAGGTGTGAATTGTGTGTGTGGGTATGTCGGTTGTTCCTTTCGTTGTGCTGCAAAGGGAAGAATATATTGATCAATTTCATTATAAAATTTATATTAACATTTTTTAGAGGCTTAATAGAATATATAAAAATTATATTTTTTATAAAGGTGCTTAAGAAAAAAAATGTAAAAAGTTATGAGAAAATATTTATGGAGGTTTTGTAATATTATATCTTATTTGTATACTTTTTTTAATCGTTAAAGTATTTTTGTTTCTCATGTTTATAAAGTCTAGGACTTAAAGGCCATACCAAAATTTTGAATAAATAAATTTCAATATTTTATTCTTATTTTATGAAGTAATATTAAGTAAATTCGTTTTATTCCAAAAAGCTTTCTTTTAATATCACTAATATCACACTATCCTGTAGTATGCATACAATGTATTTACAATGTTTGCACGTAATTATAGCTACTAAGGGTTAATTTATACAGTTTTGCAAGCACCGCTCTTTTGTTATGGTTCAAGTTAATAAAGTGTTAAGTGGTGATAAAGAGGGGCGAAAGGGAGAACGGTGATTCGATTCAAATGCGAGTTTGTTGCACGCCAACGACATGCCATTCTCCTATTCCTTCTACTACTTTTATTGCCCTTTCTTTTATTCCAGCATTAACATGACAATTATGAAAGTGCAACAAACCACAACATCGCAAAAGTACACATATGCATGTACATACAGCAGCGGTCAAACTAGTAGAGTAATAAAACCAATAAAATAATGTTTTAAAATATAACTCAAGTTTGCCAAAAAAAAACATTTTTTTTTTAATAAATACATAAAAAAGAATTGAAAAATAAATAAATCCTAGTTCATCTAAACTTTTTTATCAAAGTCATTTAAACAATTTTTTTAATACGGTATTGCTAATTTTACTAATTTTTAAACATTTATTCCACATATCAGCAATTTATCATACTGAAATAATTTCATTCTGATTTACTTTCTCACAAATGGCAAAATGCTATTATTTTGACCGCTGGTGTATGTACAGCAGCCCAGAAGAGAGAGCAAAAAATCAATTTAAATTTGCGCCCAGCGGCGAAAAACGAAACAAAACAAACGAGGGAAAAATAAAGAAGGGAATTTAGCATTCCGTATGTGTTCTTGTATGGGTTGTATTGGGTTTTATAGATACTATGCGATACTATCAATTTCGATTTGAATGCTGCAAGTAAGCGGCTAAATAAATTATTTATTATGCGGGAAATGACATTTTTTCTATCCCATCCTCTTTATTTAGTAGTATCTATGTATGTATATATTCTTATTTACCATCTTAACCCATTATTTTGGAAACTATAAAGAAAAGAGCTTTGCTTTTCAAAGAAGTACTTTCTTTATAACACAAAATCACGATAAAAGTCGGAAGTTTAGGATATAGGAAATATATAAAAAAGCACTTTATTGTCTAAAAAAAAAAACAATTGAGCTATTTAAAAATGTAAAGTTTGTAGTGATATAAAAACAAAAATAAAAACTTTTTTACTTTAAATTATACTGAAAAACCATAACAAATGGAACTTATTTGCAAAAGTGAAACATATGGGATTTCTGCAAAGTAGGTCCACCTAGGGTTAATATTCTAATTCTTTTTTTTTACATCTGGCACAAAACAAAATAAGCAAAAAAACAAGGGTAACAGAGGGTTGCGCGATGAGAGCGGGCAAAAGAGAGAGAGAGCAAGCGGCAGACACGCCAAGGATAATAGCATAAAATAAAAAAAAAACACTGCACACACACACGAAATAAACATAAATAAATACACTTTTCGTTTGCTTCTTATTGTTGTGGACACATCTTGACAATTAAATTAAACAATTTTGATATAATACAATTTGCGGCTGCGAGGAATTCACCAGCACACAAACAACAACTGGGTTCTCACATTTTTGTTGTTGTCGATTTTAATAAAAGGGATTACGCTTTTTTATTTCTTTTTTTTTAATTTTATTTTTGCTGCTTTTTGTTGTTGTTTCGGCGACGACACAACGCCGACGTCGACGGCGACGCGAAAACCGTTGTGTTTGTCGGGTTTTCGTTACCCGTTACCGGTAGAGGTGGAGAAGCGCCGATTGGAGGCATCGATGAATCGATTGCACAGCTTTCGAAATCATCGATGGCCAATTATCGCCAAAATTTAGCGGGTACACACACCCATTGATTGATAGCGGTAACTGAAATTCAAAAATAGCCATTTCGTTTGTTTAAAGTTTAAGTATTTGCGGTCTAGTTAATTAAAGATCACCCAACAGCTGCATTAAAGCTGATTTTTAGCCAAAAAAATAAACAGTTAGGAAATTAAAATTTAATAATAATTTCATTAGCTATCAAAATAAAAAAATTTTTTAAACATAACAACGTAATTGAATAAGTTTATTGATTTCAGAATACCACACTTAAAAAGGAATAGCAATTATAATAATTAGAAACAATTGGTTTCTATGCTAATGAAATTTATGAAATTATTATATTAGACAGAATGTATTTAGAAACACAATTTTTAAAAAATTAAATAAGAATGGTAAGTAAAGAAGTAATAAAATACATTTAAATTTAAAAAAATTATAAAATTATATTTTTTTCCACATTATTTCCATATTGAATATTTTAAAATTTCTTTATTATGAAGTAAATTATTCATTTTTGTTTTTAAATGCGAGTTAAAGTAATGTTAATGCGAAAACAAGGCAGTGCATCTTGGCAGTCACTTCCCCTTCCTGGAAAAAACGCGAGTTCTCGAATACTTGGCAAAGTTGCTGACAGCCAGCGAGATATGATTTAGATGCGATTTCTTGCACTTGGCAACCGAATTGCGAAATCGAGCCCTTTGGCCTGCGGAAAACGTGTAGCAGGCAGCGGCTGTGGGGAAGGGGAGCCGTTTTTATTTTTATAAAGACAGTCTTGAAACAAAACAAAAACAAAAATATTTTTGTTTACATTCGATGAGCGTTATCTCTGAACGATCCGTGTGGTGGGACTGAGACTGCCAAGCTGACGACTAGAAAATCGGACAGGTGGACGGCCGATGGACGCAATACAATAATATGCAATTGCAAATGGGGAAAATATTCGAAAACACCGCTTTCGACAAACACCCTTATTTATTTATCATTTAATATAATATAATAATTTTAAAGACTCGTACAGAGTTTAACGGTGTAAAAGATAGATAGGAAAAACATAAAATCTCTAGATAATTCAAGTTTCCTTTAGTTTCAGTTTCAGCAAGGTGAGTAAAGTATTTTAAACCTAAATTATACATTAGAAAATTTAAAAAAAATACAGAACTGAATATGTAACATCTAGATATAATTTTCGTTTTGTTAAAAAACCAAAGATCTCATCAGGGCCACGATAATATATGTTAAAACTATTTTAAACAAACATCATACATTTTAGAATTTTATAAAATTAGTTCAAATTTTTCAAGGTCGAAAATATAGATCAAAAATATATAATATCTAGATATTGACTTGTAAATTTCAAGTTTCGCTTAATTAAGGAAAGAAGGTAAAAAGTTGTAAAAGAGAAACGAAATTTATTTAAGCCTACATCCAATTTTATAATTTTATAAAATTTGTAAATATTTTCCAAGGTCAACATTTTGGATCGAAAATATGTAATATCTAGATATTTATTTGTAAATTTCAAGCTTCGCTTATTAAGGAAAAAAGTAAAAAGTTGTAAAAGAAAAACGAAATTTTAAATATTTGTTTTTGAATATTTTTCGAATTGAAAATCAGAAAACCGACTATCGATATTTTCCAAAAGACCCTAAAAATAGACAAAGGGTTTCAAAAATACATCGATATGTTTGCAGAGCTGCGATATCGATAGGACCCCTTGCACAGATGTTTTGGATACAGTTACTTTGAAAGTAGGACGCCAATTTACAGAAAAAGCCAAATATTTCGAGCACCAGGAGTCCCGGAATCCCCGACCGCCACTCGAGGTAAACACCAGTAAATATCCACCTTATATTTACAAAAAAAAAAAAAAATCAAAAAACATTGGCCAGTGTTAAGAAATTTTTCCCCCAGCTACCCGGGAATTTTCAATCATTTCCAGGAAACTTCAGTTTTCAATGTTCACTCGGTGAACACCATTCGATACGTGGAGAGCATATGGAAATGGAGCGAATCCTGAAGCGCCGTCGCCCCCAATCGCCGCTGGAGGGCAAGGTCAGCCCGAAGATGCCACCGGCGGAGGAGGACCCATTTGGTAATAGCGATGCTCTCTTCATAGATAAAGCCGTTCGCCGGATCGACTCGAACGACTATATGATCGAATCGCGCCAACTGCTCATCAATCGAGCCGGTGGCCAAGATCCCGGCGATCGGCGCAGTGCCAAGATGCTTGTTATCCATAAGAGCGGACAGCAGAACATCATCACCTTCATCCTGCCCAGTGGCTCGTGCACGGTGCAGTATCTGCTCCGCCAGATAGGCGTCCAGTTCGACGAGAGCACCACCATCCATGCGCTGGAGAACGTGGGCGGCCCCATTCACGTGGTCGTCTCCGTGGGCTTCACCATGAGCGCCACCGCCAGCGAGATGGTTGCCCAGGCGGAGCAGTTGCAGAGGGAGATGGAGGAGGAGGAGAAGCAGGCGCAGGCGCCAGCTCCCGCCACCGCCACCGCCCAGGCGGAGAAGTTGCAGAGGGAGATGGAGGAGGAGGAGAAGCAGGCGCCAGCTCCCGCCACCGCCTCCGCCTCCCAGGTGGACAACAATGGCTACCAGCAGGATGCATCTGCTGCTGCCAAGAGGAAGAAGCACAAGCGCAGCTCCTCAAGTGGCCGAAGGGAGAACAGTGGCTCCTCAGAGTTGGCTGCAGAGTCGCGCAAAAGAAAGAAGCACAAGCGAAAACGCTCTACAAGTGGCAAATCCAGGGACTCCAATGGCCAGGGAGCCGAGGGAAAGCCAGCCAGCAACGGTTCCCAGCTGGAGCATGATGACCAACCTTCTGGCAGCGACTTAAAGCCACGGCCGTCTGCCAAATCCTTGCCAGTTCCCAGCACCACCAGCGCCACTGCACCACCAAAGACACCCGAGGAAAGGGCTCAGCTAAATTCCAGCGCTGCCAAGGCCAACAATGGTTCGCTGGATGACCAACCTTCTGGCTCGTCTGCTAGCAAAGTCAGCGACTTAAAGCCACGGCCGTCTGCCAAATCCTTGCCAGTTCCCAGCACCACCAGCGCCACTGCACCACCAAAGACACCCGAGGAAAGGGCTGAGCTAAGCCGGCTGCGCAGGAATCGCAGATGGATCCTTAGCCGCGACTTCGATGAGGATGAGACTGTGGTGCTGCTGAGCAGCAGCAGCGAGGACGAGGCGGCGGCGGCGAAGGAGCAAAGGAGCAAGGAGGCAGGTGAAGCAGCAGCAAATGAGCGCAGACTCTCCGTCGATATGAATCTCATGCTGCTCATGTATCCGCCCACGGGAACCGGCGGCCTGAGCATCATCATGAAGGACTACATGTGCCTGAGTCGCGGCATCTATCTGAACGACATCATCATCGACTTCTATCTGCGCTGGCTGAAGAACAATGTGATACCCGAGGGTCAGCGCGACAGGACGCACATTTTTAGCACGTTCTTCCACAAGCGATTGACGACGCGATTGTCGCGTCCACTGAACAGCAAGCGGACGGCGGCCCAGCAGCGTCACGAACGGGTGCAGAAATGGACGCGCACGGTGGATATCTTCGACAAGGATTTCATAATAATACCATTCAACGAGCAGGCCCATTGGCTGCTGGCCATCATATGTTTCCCCAGTCTCAGGGGACCGGTGGCGTATAGTGATGATGATGATGGGAAACCAAGCGACAATGTACCGATCAAACAGTCGGCGATCCTCATCTTTGACTCACTGGCGGTCAGGTCGCGTCATCGGGCGATTGCCATATTGCGGGATTATCTCAACTGCGAGTACCGGGCGAAGAATCCGACTGGTGAGGCACATGTCTTCACCAAGGACAACATGCCCGGCCATCGGGTGGAGGTGCCGCAGCAGGTGAATTTAACCGATTGCGGCCTCTATCTGCTGCAGTATGCGGAGCACTTCTTCACGCACCCGATCAGAGACTACAGACTGCCCATTAAGGAGCTGAGCAACTGGTTCGATCTGCTCACGGTTACCAAAAAGCGCGAGGACATCGCAAATCTTATCCAGAAGCTGATGGACGAGGGCAATCAGCAGCAGCAGCAGCGCAAAGTACTGCCCGTCATCAAGTTTCCCACACTGAATGGCCAATTGGTGGAGGAGCCGGAGGAGGAGGAGTACTATTGAGTTTCCCATGTTGGACACATTTCCGATCGTTCGGGGAAACGGAAAACACTCACACACTTACCTGTAAAGGGTTCCATTTGTTCAGCAAGACTCTAAGAAACCACCAAAATTATTTGTACACCTTGGACCGAGGCGGATTTTAAAGTCTAAAGGGCCATACCTATCAGCATTACACGATTTTTGTAAGTTACACCTTGAAATATCCAAACGAAATAAAACACAAGAGCGCATGCAAATGGAAAAATGTATGCCAAATTGTTATTGTGGCTGTGGGAAAAGGAAATACTTTGAAGTGAAGACCTCTGAATGGATTATGAACAACCCGAAGGTCACCAAATGAATTATCTGAAGTCTAAGGGTCGCCAAAGGCAGGATAAAGGTCACCAACAGCATAAAGAAGCATTCTAGGATAAAATGGGTCACCAATATAAAAGAAATCAACCACAAAGTCAAATTTGAGGTCACCCACAGTACAAAAAAGAAGCCCAGAAGAAGTATTTGGGTTACCAAAGAGAGGAAAATCAACAGAAAGTGATGAAAGGGTCACCAACTTCATGTGTAAGGTCACCAATTGAAGAAAATGGGTCACCAAGGAAAGGAAAAGTCAACAGAAAGTGATGAAAGGCTCACCAACTTCATGAGTAAGGTCACTAATTGAAGAAAACGGGTCACCAAGGAAAGGTAGAGGACCAAAATTAGATGAAGAAGCCACCAAGAGGAAACTGGGTCACCAGACCCTCGAAAATCCAGTCAGTTTGCACGATAAAATAGCTTTACCTATTACCAAAAATATGAATCCTAAGTTAAGCGAGCGACTTGAAAATCGCAGGGTATAACCGATCGGCCATATACCCGTTTCTAAGCCCACACACGCACACGCACACATAGGCTAACGTCCATACGATGATCTCTGTGTGTTGGTGGGGGTTTCGGCGATAAGAAAATCGAGCCATAAAGTCGCGCCGGCGATTCTGCTGACGCTCAGTTGCTTTGGAGCGATTCCTCGACGCAGAACGACGACGACGAACGGCGGAGTTTACGGAACGTGAGACGAGAAATAAAGGCAAATAAACAGCAGGGAGTGGATAGAGCAAGAGAGCACAAGCGAATCTCGAGCACAAAGCAAAGCGCGCAACACGTGAAACTGAAACAGCAGCCCAGCCATCACATCAATTGGTATTAATTTCGATTCTGATTCTCAAAAGGCGAGCAACGAGATGTCCACCGCAGCCACAACAACCACATCGAGTAAGTTCTCCGCAGATCCCGAAGATCTCGAGTTGCCTGAACAACAAATAAACATATGTAGCATATCATATTTACACCCTCCGACAGTTCTTAGAACACAAATGTTATCATATCATCACGCCAAAGTCCCCAAAAGAGCAAAACATTTTTTTTGTTTATTATCAAATTCACATTATTCTGCAATCTCTAAAGTCTACGAGCGAATTGGAGACCCCGCAATCACAAATAAACATCTGTGGCATATAGAATTTTCACTACTCAACCGTTCTTGGAACGTAAATATCAAAATCAAATCAAAAATCTTAGAAAAATTCCTGAAATAAGTCTGTAAACAGCCAAAATTATAACATTATTGTACCATTTCTTAATTTTAAATAATGTAGGTACCTAATCAAATTTCTATTTTTAAAAATGCCATAAAAACAATAAAGTGTTATTTAAAATTCAAAAAGTATTGCCAGCTTAAATGTGAATTAGTTTATAACTACTTTCATCAGTATGTTAAGAAGTTCCGAAAAAGTAATATTTATTAAAGTGCTAGAACATGAGTAAAAAATCTGATAAATATTTGTATTAATTTATGCAATTTAATTATTAATTTATGCAATTTAATTATTAATTTAAAAAAAATTATTCTATTAATTTAAAAGGGTGTTTAATTAATTTAAAAAAGTGTTTAATTAATATAAAAAATTATTTAACTAATTTAAAAGCAAATTTAAAAAATTTCAGTGTCCTATTTTGATTTGTTTAAATCCTAATGTGATATTTATTGTGATGTTTATTGATCTGTGTTCTGTATTTCATGTAAACAGAAATGTTTTTAGGTTCTTAAACTCAAGATTATAATGTTATTATATAAAAATAAATTTATAAATAAATACATTTTCAATCATATAAAGATCTTAGGTAGTTAATATGATTAACAAAACACAATTCGTTGTTTTCCATAGTATTTGCCCTGAATTAAATGTTTGTGTACTTCCACAGTTGAGGGCTACAAGCTCGGAAAGGTCATAATCGAGGGCAAGACCAAGCAGGTGTACGATCTGCCCGAACAGCCGGGACTGTGCCTGCTCCTCAGCAAGGATCGCATCACCGCGGGAGATGGTGTCAAGGCCCACGATCTGGCGGGCAAGGCGGAGATCTCCAATACCACCAATGGCCAGGTCTTCCGATTGCTCAACGAGGCCGGTGAGTAAATTTCTACATTTATTTTGGGATCTCTGGATGTTTATTTGGGGTTTTTGTTTTAGAGATTCAAATCATCTTAATAAAGTTAATAAATTAAAGTATTTTTAAAACTTTCGATGTAATGATTCATATTAATTTTCTTAAAGATTTTAGATTTTTATCTATTTGGATAACATTAATAAATTAAAGTATTTTTAATAAAATCTGATTTAATGATTTATATAAGTAATATTTTTTAAATAATACTCCTTATACAAAAATATACCTTAAGATACCTTAAAATTAAAGTAATAATAGATTGTTGTTCAAGATGGCAGGGTTAATATGTAAATAGAATGAATTAATGTTAAATAATATTAAAAAATATATTTAAAATTCCATTTCCATTTAGGATTCTTTATTATACTTTAAATAAACAGCTTCCCTTGGGAGTTTTGTGTTACTTTACTAATGCTTTACTAATAATAATCATAATTTTTCCCCAGGAATTCGCACCGCGTATGTGAAGCAGTGCGGCTCCAAGGCGTTCATTGCCCGCAAGTGCCAGATGATACCCATTGAGTGGGTGACACGTCGCCTGGCCACCGGATCGTTCCTCAAGCGCAATGTCGGAGTGCCCGAGGGCTACAGGTTGGTATTGTTACCAAGTAACTGCGGGGTTATCACCCCATCCGATCCGATCTGAACCGATCCAAAACGAACCGATTCGATCTCTGTTATCTGGGGGCCCCCGTTTGCGGTAAACAAATTTAACTGCAATCGATGCACTGAGGCAGGGTCAACAATCGGTGATAAGCTAGCTAGGCTAGCTAGGTATAGGTACATTTCCCATTCCCATTCCCCCGTCGGAATAACATTGCTAAAGTCATCAAAATCGAATCGCGGGGTCTGTGTAATTCAAGCCGGATTTTCGTCACAGCATCGCCAATCGATCCGCAAATCCGTGTCATTTGATGTCATTCCAAGGCAATGGGTCGTTTTTGTGGCTTTGATCGGCGAGCAGGGTTAACAGCTGCGCCTCCATGAGGTTTTCCTATCATTTAGAAGTGGGATAAATTGAAAATCTAATAAAATACAACATAAAACTTAAATCATAGCATTAGGTGCTATGGTATATAAAAATATTTTTGGATTCTCTGTGTGTTTATTAAAAATTCCAAATAGTTATTTTAAATGAAGTGAATAATATTTATTAATAATTATTTGAATTAATTACTTAAAAGATTATTTTTTTTATAATAGGTACATTGCACATAATGCGACTAAAAATAATATTTAATTTTTTTTAGTTTTCACAGTGCCTAATAAAATGTTTTAATAATTAATTTCAAATGGATAACCTTTATTAAAAATAATTATAAATAATTACTTACAAAATTTTGTTGTAATATTAGGTTTTTTAAAAGGATTTTAAAATATACCTATTTATTTACTTTTTATGTTGATATTAGAAAACTCCTCTGCATTAGAAATAGTGAGTTAATTTCAAAATAATAATTTTATTAATAATTAATAATAATTATAATGAATTATTTAAAAGGTTTATTTAATAATAGGTTTTATAACAGGATTTTAAAATATATTTTTATGTTGATATTAGAAAACTTCTCTGTTTTAGAAATTTATTCATAGCACATAATGAGTTAACTTAAAAAAAATATTTTTTTTAATAATAGGTTTCTTAAAAGGATTTTAAAATACCTATATTTATATATTTTTCATGTTGATATTCCTCTGTTTTAGAAATTTATTCGTAGCACATAGTGAGTTTTAAAAATATATTTCGATTTATTAAGTTCTCAGTGTGCTAAATAAAATTTCTTACTAGTTAATTTTAAATAAATTATTTTATTAATAATTTATAATAATTATTGTTAATTACTTAAAAGGTTTTTTTAATAATAGGTTTTATAACAGGATTTTAAAATATATTTTTATTTTTATGTTGATATTAAACATTTGATATCAGGTATTTGATACAAATCTACGACCTATTATTAAAATTAAAATCAAACTATATTTTTCAGATTCTCCCCACCCAAACAGGAGACCTTCTTCAAGGACGATGCCAACCACGATCCCCAGTGGAGCGAGGAGCAGATCGTTTCGGCCAAGTTCGAGCTGAATGGCCTGGTGATCGGTTAGTGATATATTCCTTTGATATTTGATATTCCTTTGCTAAATACCCAACTAACCGGATAAACTCTTTTTAACAAACCAAAACCCAAACAGGCCAGGATGAGGTGGACATTATGCGTAGGACCACGCTGCTGGTCTTCGAGATCCTCGAGCGGGCGTGGCAAACGAAGAACTGCGCTCTGATCGACATGAAGGTGGAGTTTGGCATTTGTGCCGATGGCAATATTGTGCTGGCCGATATCATTGATTCCGATTCGTGGCGTCTGTGGCCAGCCGGTGATAAGCGGCTGATGGTGGACAAGCAGGTGTATCGCAATCTGGCAGCCGTGACTGCCAGCGATTTGGATACCGTGAAGAGGAATTTCATTTGGGTGGCCGAGCAGCTGGCCGATATTGTGCCCAAGAAGGATCATCTGGTCGTCGTCCTGATGGGCAGTGCCTCCGATACCTCGCACAGCGAAAAGATAGCCACCAGCTGCCGATCGCTGGGCCTCAATGTCGAGCTGCGGGTGAGCTCCGCCCACAAGGGACCCGAGGAGACGCTGCGCATTGTTCGCGAGTACGAGTCGGTGATGAACAATCTGATCTTTGTGGCCGTCGCCGGGCGTTCCAATGGCCTGGGTCCCGTCGTCTCCGGCAGCACCAACTATCCGGTGATCAATTGTCCGCCCGTCAAGTCGGACAACATGCAGGTGGACGTGTGGTCCAGCCTGAATCTGCCATCGGGCCTGGGCTGTGCCACCGTTCTCTATCCGGAGGCGGCTGCCCTGCATGCGGCCACCATTCTGGGGCTGGGCAACTTCATGGTCTGGTCGAAGTTGCGCGTGAAGGCGCTCAACAACTTTATCACCCTCAAGAAGGCCGACAAGGAGCTGCGCGGCGTGCGTAACGCTTAGATGGAGCAGTCAGTGCCCATGGAGGTGATCAACTAATGATGGATTTGAGGAAGCATCAAGCGGCCATAAAGAGTATCCTCCTCACGATCATCATTCAGCGACCATCCAGCAATCCTTTAAAGATCATCCTCAGATCACATCCTATGTTATTTCTTCTCTTTGTTTTTTTTTTTTGTTTTTGATAACCAAACCCTTTTTATTTTCGTAGTATTAAGAAATCATGACTTGAACTAGTTGTATCCCAGTCTGGATAAGGTAACTCGAAATACCTAATAATAAATAAAAATGAAAATATACATATACAAATATTTCTGGATATTTTATTTGCAATTTAGGTATACAGGATATTATGTAATTCAATTATTCAAGAATAGTTAAGTGTATATAATCAGAAATAATCTTTTTAACTACTTGGTTATATTTTAGTAAAAATTACTATACAAATTTAGTAGATTCTGAAAAATAAATGTTTGAATACCAGGTTCTTCGTTAAAATTATATTTAGAAACTAAATATTTTTGTGATCCCCATAATAATTTTAACGGAATATTTGGCATAAGTTTTGGCATAATATCTAATACACATTATGGATATATCAATTTTAATTTTAGATCATCTTAACCGAAGCTAAACTTTAAATTTAATTTGCATTAAATTATGTAGGTATTGAAAAAACCTTGTTAAATGCTGAATATACCGTATTCTTAGGATGACATTTTTAATTGGCATACTTTTGGGCTGACTGGATTTAAATCCCTACTCGAGAGGATTGCAATTTCATGGATGCACTTATTTCAACCGTGGTCCCACGCGCTCCACCAACAAAAAGACCAAAGAAGAGCTTAGCGCAATTAGTGCGCTATTCCTGCGCCACGTGTACAGCTTAAATATAAAAATATCAACTTAACTTGTGTATATAACATGTATCACAACCACTGTTGGGGGCAATAAAATAGTAAGTTACTCAAAGAAATCATCAAAATGTAGAAAATATTGATATATTACAATGCGCGAATTCTTGAGATTTTAAGTTTTTACTTTCGTATACGTTTTTGTTAGGAATACTTGTTTTCTATTTTAAAAAAATTCACACCAAAAAGATTATTTTGTAATTTCCTGATTGATTGTTACTTTGTAAATAAAGTTATTTTCTTAACATTTTTAGTAATGTTACCTTTTATCTTAAAATCCTTTTTCAAAATCGTCCCTGCTCGGGCGCCATACATTTATCAAAACAAAAGCTAATTTTTTCTATATAGTCTCGATCGGTCAACACTCTTCAAATAATACTTCTTTTTTCAAAATATGTAGTAAAGTAATAAAGTTTATTTTATTTCCAAACTTGTTTCTATCTAAAAATTTCTTCTCATCCATATTTTAAAATATTCAAAACTATTACTCATGGGAATCATGAAAAATTAGAAAATATTCATAATTCTTTAGTTTTAAATTTTTTAATTGAGTTTTTTTTTTTTTTTTAGAAGGAAACACACATTATTTTTGAAATCTTTTGGTTTTTAAACCCATTTTTGTTTTGTTATTTCAAAAGACTGAATCCTGAATACAATTTTAAGTAACAGTACTTGCTTTCTTAAGAACAACAGAAAAACCAAAGATGCTACCATAATTCGTGAATCCATAAAGCCATAAATTATACCGTTCGTTTCGATGGCCTAATATTTTGTGTTTGTTTTCCAATTGAAACTACTATAAGTGTGGCCACAAGCGTATGTAATGCATGTACGTGGAAAGGATATGGGCTGGTTATAATCACAAACTATTTATAGCTCCTTTGGCCAAACGATCCCCGGTTACCAAGGCAAATTAGCCATACGTACATGGAAAATCATATTGAAATGTGGATGGGGAGAACCGGGGAAATATGTGCTAAAGTGCGCCGGCCAACCTCAGGTCAATTAATCATACTTTAGTGTTTAGCAGACACCACCACAAAAATACAAGCACAAACAACGAAATACATGGAGCACAATTCATAATAATAACAATAATTTAGCATAAGAGAGAGGGACGGGTGGACGGGGGAAGTGAGACGGCGAATGTACACATTAAAAGTCAGGGTCAAAGTGTGGCCATTGTATTTGCCTCTCCCTCTGGCGCTCCGGAATCACAAAGCCCCCATCCCCCCACGCTCACAAGTGTCTGCTGTTGTTCGAAACAACAATAAACAAAAAGAAATATGAATGGCAAAGCAAATGTAACAAAATGTTAAGAAAAATAAAGGAAACCGAATAGAAGCCAAAAAAAATAATCAAAGACTATGCTCTATTTGGAAATACTCTATAATTACTCTATGATTTACGAACATACATATTTAGTTCATTCATAAAAAATGCCGATTATATTGCGATTATTGATTACGTTTAGAGTTATAATAAAGGAATGCAAATGGCGCCCGAACAGGGACAATGTTGAGAAGGGATTGTTAGATAGGAACAAATTTAGAAGTTTTCGGAAAATAACTAGTATTTGAAGACTGGCGATTGATCAGGAAAATATAGAAAAATTCGTTTTTGTTTTTGTGGTTTGTATGGCGCCCGAGCAGGGACTATTTTGAAAAAAAAAATTAGTTTAGGTAGGAATAAACTTTAATAAAATTTGTAAGAAAATATATAATGATTTAAGAGTAACGCCTGATCAATAAAATATATAAAAAATTTCTTCTTGTCGAAAATAAAAATAAAATATAAAAACGTATGATGTTTTGAAAGTAAGTTTATTTTTCGTAAGTTGAACTTGTCCCCATCTTTATTCGTGCATGCCCCATTTTCTTTTGGAGTTGAAGGGAGTGAAACAACAATATTGACTGCGACGTCGGGCCGCTGGGGTCGCAAGTACAACTACCACTACTGCAACTACAACGACAACAATAACAATGGCCGGCAATTGTTTTGCGGCGTCGCCTCTGCCGCTGTCTCAGTCGACGCCAATGACGCAGCGCTATGTTTGCGGTGGCTGTTGTTGCTTTTATTGCTGTCTACCCCTCCCTATTTATCCCCCTCTCTCTCCATCGCTCACTCACCCCCATCTACAAAAGCCGCAAGGGGTTTCTATATTGTTTTTCTTGTTTTCTGTTTGCCGATTCGGTTTTTTTTTTTTTTTTTTTTTTTTTTGTATAAAAACTGTTTTGTTACAAGCGAATGCCGATCGCAGTCGATCTTTCTACACATTTTCATTATCATTTTACTGTCTGCCTCTCGCTCCCTCCGCCCACCCGCTGCCATCTCCCTCACTCTCTCGGTTACAGTAAAAATTTTAAAATAGAAATTTACTATTAAAAAAAATATTACAACTGTGTGCCAAACTGAACTTCAAAGTTAAGGAATCACTTATTTTTATAGAATTTAACTGATATTTAATTATTTTAGTTATTTTTATTTTTCTAAAAACACAAACTGGGGAAAAAAATTACCATGGCGCCCGAGCAGGGACCAAAAAGCTTCTTATGATCCATTCGAGAGCACTGGAGAGACTTCTATTTTTTTTATATGTATATAGATATGCTTTATTTATTGAATATTCTCTTTTATGAGACTATATATAATTTATATATAATTTTGATAAATTTTAAAACTCAACATAACTTAATTTAAAACTCTTTAAATGCTGTAACTACGAGTTTGGCTTCGGGAGGCTTGACTGTACCCATTTGGCGAGGCAACTCTTTCAACTTGTTGCTAAAAATATGCAAGACAGTAAAAGGAAACCGGTTCCCCTCTTATACATACACTCGTATATGTACATATACATATATATACATGTGGATATGTCTATATATAACTGGTTGTTGCTGGGTGCCGAGCCACTGACCGAACGGGCGGATATGAAAGGGGGTTACGGGATACGGGGTACCGGGTACTGGGTACTGGGTACTGGACGGTGGAACTGGAATTGTGACTTGATTATTCAGTCGGCCCAAGAAGCAAACCGATCCGTGCACAAATAAAGCCAGAGTAAAAAGAAAAAAAACAACAACAGGGGGGACGGCGACGGGACAACCGCATGCAAAACGCCAACACGTAATACAAGATCGTAAAGCGGTTGCTACATACAAATATAGAGAGGGTTTGCGGAAAGGAGGTGGGGATGGATGGGCAGCATCGATTACGCGCGCAAAACCGGCAAGCCGATGGAACTGTGGGCCCTGCCTAAAGGTCACTTTCCCTGCACTAAAATAGATCACTCAGTATTACTTCTAAACGAAATCTTTTCTTTTTAAAACATGATTTTTTTGCGCGACATCCAATATTTGCGCACAGATTACGAATAAGTAGGTGAAAGTTTGCGGATTAACCGATTCCAATAAAACATTTAAAAACATTTTCAAAATCATTCAATTTTTAAAAAGAATTTTAAATGAACACTTTCATTGCACTAAAATAGATCACTCAGTATTAGATATTCTTTTTTTTAAAAAAACGATTTTCTTAGGATACATTCAATATTTGGGCACAGATTACGATTATGTAGGTAAAAGTTTGCGGATTAACCGATTTCGATACGTAGATTCTGAAAATTATAAAACTTTTCTTTGTCTTTAAACACATTTTCAAAATCTTTGCATTTTTAAACAGAAATTTTAGAAGAACATTTTGTAACGATACTGGTCTATTCTAGAAAACCATTTTCCTTCCATTCTAAGCCTTAAAGATTACAATTTCTAAGAACGATTTCGTTGTAAATCCAATCTAAATGATTTCTAAAACTATTTTTGAGGAATGTTGTAACCTGTAGAGTTTCTAACAATACGTACCTTCTCTACAGAACCAGAAAGAATTGATATTTAGAATTTCCCTAACTTTGTTCAATACTACCGAGATCCACTGTACATCAATGTTGTTGTAACAGTCGATTGTTGTTCTAGTTGTCGTTGTTATTTTTATTGCTGTTGTTGTCACCGCAAGTTGCGCTACTTTGCGCTTATTCGGCTTCTCTGTCTCCCTCGCTCTGCTCTTTCTTTCTTTTTCTCTTTTCTTTTTATTTCTTTTATTTCTTCTCTCGCTTTCCGCTTGTCTCCTGTCTCTTGCAATGTCACCCACCAGAAGAGCCAGTTGTTGTAGATTCAGGTTAGGTTTATTGCTCTCCCTCTCCCGCCTCTTTCTCCGTAACGCCCCTCCTTTCGAATTCTCCTTCCTCTCCTTTTCTCCCCTTTCGCGGCACCTATCTTTGTTGATATGGCTTAACTGTGAATTGGCCGCGCGGCGAACAAAGATCACATCGACTTTAATTGTGGGTTAGGTCGAATATGTATGTGTGTGTGTGTTGGTGGAATGGGGGGTGGAGAGTGAAAACCGGGAGGTAGGACAAATGATAAGCCGAAAAAAAAACGCGCGCGATAATAAAAAATCTAAATAAAAACACATCAACAAAAAATTAACAACAACACTCGAAACGAACAGACATGTGTTTAAGTGGTGGATCCAAGGGGGAATGGGAATACGAGGGGTTATAAATAGGAAAACGGGGGGAGGTGGGTTGGGGTGGGGTGACGAAACAGGGGCGAATGATCGCATCTCCATTGCGGTTGGGGGAATCACGTTCCCACCTTATCTATGTGTGTACGAATGTGTATCTATGGAACCTGGCACCGAATGCAAACATAATTTATTTGGACGATTCGCAAGTCACACTCGGTATATGAATGTATGTATGTGTGTATGTAGATGCAAAAATCCTAATCTATCTATCTATCTATCTATCTATCTATCTATCTATCTATCTATCTATCTATCTATCTATCTATCTATCTACCTATCTATCTATCTATCTATCTATCTATCTATCTATCTATCTATCTATCTATCTATCTATCTATCTATCTATCTATCTATCTATCTATCTATCTATCTATCTATCTATCTATCTATCTATCTATCTATCTATCTATCTATCTATCTATCTATCTATCTATCTATCTATCTATCTATCTATCTATCTATCTATCTATCTATCTATCTATCTATCTATCTATCTATCTATCTATCTATCTATCTATCTATCTATCTATCTATCTATCTATCTATCTATCTATCTATCTATCTATCTATCTATCTATCTATCTATCTATCTATCTATCTATCTATCTATCTATCTATCTATCTATCTATCTATCTATCTATCTATCTATCTATCTATCTATCTATCTATCTATCTATCTATCTATCTATCTATCTATCTATCTATCTATCTATCTATCTATCTATCTATCTATCTATCTATCTATCTATCTATCTATCTATCTATCTATCTATCTATCTATCTATCTATCTATCTATCTATCTATCTATCTATCTATCTATCTATCTATCTATCTATCTATCTATCTATCTATCTATCTATCTATCTATCTATCTATCTATCTATCTATCTATCTATCTATCTATCTATCTATCTATCTATCTATCTATCTATCTATCTATCTATCTATCTATCTATCTATCTATCTATCTATCTATCTATCTATCTATCTATCTATCTATCTATCTATCTATCTATCTATCTATCTATCTATCTATCTATCTATCTATCTATCTATCTATCTATCTATCTATCTAAAAAGCTTTCTTTCTTAATAAGTGCCAAAGAACTGAAACCTTCAATAAATCGCTGACGTTATTTCGACCTTCCCACGTTGTTCGGAGAAAATAACCAAGGATGGTCATGGGGATAACAGATATGTCAGATTCGCATGATGACGTCAAAAGATATTTTCTCATTTTTACTATAAACCTTGAACTTATCAATTCGAGATGAAAATCCCTCCCAAAAATTATGAGTACTTTTATCTTTCTATCAACAAAGTCTTTTATTAGTTAATATATATACATTGTTAGGAATAAAATACAGTAATTCAAGTAAAATATTAACATCAACATTTTATAAACTTTAAACAACGTTCAATTTCCCCAAAAAAACCAACCCAACATAACCTTACCCAAATCGCTCACGTTATTTTGGCACTCATGTGGGTACGGACCCAAATCGAAGGGAGGTCATGCGGGGTATACGTAGTATGGATGTTATCCAGATGCACAGCGTGCAGTCGAAGGGAGTAACTGGCAGGTAACCAGAAGCTGAAAAAAAAAACTTTTAGCACGTGGTGAACCCCGCTGATGTTCGGTGAATCTTAAGCGGATTATAAGACGTTAACCCCCTCCCCTCCCCAAACAACACATTGATTGACCCGTTTTTTACCCCATCTCCCTTATAAACTCCCCAAAAAACCCAAAAATATAAAAAAAGATCCAAGAATTCGCCCCCAACATTTTTGCTTCACGTCTTTGAATATTTTTTGCATGTCCAGCTTCGGGTTACGGCAAAATCCTCCGCCGCAACCCCCCCCCCCCCTCCACGCCGAAAAACCAAACCCCCCAGAATTTCGCAGTCCACTCTGCGTATGCTTTCATTTTATTTCGCTTTTCATATTATTATTCTTGTTATTTTTATTTGAGACCCTTGCTGGCGTAGCTGCACAGTGAAAAAATGGGTTATAGTTTTCTACATTCTGTTGCTTTCTAAAGGAGGAATAAAAAACAAAAAATTGAAAGTGTATAAATATTTTTTAATGTGTATTTATTCTAAATATTTTTTTTTGTTTGTTAAATTTTGGCTTGTGAATTTATTTTGTGTAATTTTTAAAATTGCTTTTGTTTTGGATTTATGTAGAAGTTTCACTGGTATTTTTTTTGGCAACCAATTTTTAATAAAAACAAAATAAACATTTCGTTTTTCTTTCCATGTACCTTTTGCTTTATTTATTTCGACGCGTTCGTTTCTTTTTTCGTTTCGCTCGTGCTCTCTCGCTCGCACGCATCAGTCTCGCGTGTCGTTCGTCTGTCCCCCTCCCTCTCGATCTTCTCCACCGTCGTCATCATCATCATCCCCATCCTCCCCTTCTTCATCATCATCTACTTCTTCATCGTGTATGAATGTTTGCGTGTGTGTGCTGAAGTTGAATGTGCCGGTTTGTTCTGTTTGCTTGTTGTTGTGTTGGTCGTGTCATGTTGATTTGTGAGCTCTCTCTCCCTCTCTCTCTTCTCTTCTTTTACGTCTGCGCTAGTTATTTGGTATGCTGTTGTGCTTCTTCTTGCTCTTCCACTTCTGCTTCATCTTCACATTCACACAAACACTCACACACACACACATGCATATACAGACAACTACGCAAACAACATCAAGACAATGCGCAGTAGATAACAAATAGCTTCCTCTCCCTCCCGCGCATACAAGCGTACATGCGTATATATGAATTACGTGTGTCTGTTTGTATCTATGGCAACACAGCGTGAGATATATAAGATGTACATATGTATGTAATGAATGTATGTGCGATGTATCTGTATCTATGTACGTACGTGTGTGGGGTGCTTATGCAGACAGCTGCTTTGTGTGTCAAATTGTAGCGAAAAAAATTGTGTTTTTTTTTGTACCAACGCGAAGAGGAAGAGTGCTCGAGGAGGGGGTGGGCGAAGACGAGAGCAAAAAAGAAGAAGAAGCAACGAAGCGGTAAACGGATACCCAGTGGCGAATTCGGTAGAACTCTGAAAATGTATCTAGATACTCGTACTATATCTAACGATACGGAAATATTGTAATAGTAAAAAAAAGATACTTTCGTATGCACATGAAAGAATTTGTTGTTAAGCCTAATGGATCAATCTAGTGAAATGTGTAGTATCTTCAAATTTTGTTTTTGAAAAAAGTATCTCACCAAAATTTCCACAGGGCTGCCTGTGTTTTTTTTTGCAAACTGCTCTTCTTGCTCTTTGCCCTCTCTTCGCACCCACCAGCTACTGGTGCACAGTGGGGAAATGTTGAAATTAAACCAAAAAATGTTTACTGTGAAATCTACCTATCTTAAGTTTAAAAATATTAATATTTGAAATATTAAAAATTTCTTCACTTTTATACATATGTTACATTTTTATAGTTTATCTTGAATATTTTACTATAACATCTTTGCAACAAAATTAACTGTATATACAGATACATATACTTTGCTCCCCATGTACGCCCATAATTCAACCTAAAAAAAAGTCGTCTAAAATAAAAACTTTATGTGTTTGAAAAAAAATCAATAACTTTTTTTTCTATGTTGTTTTGAACTTCTTTTTAGATAGGTTGAACAGAAGGTTATATTGTAAAATTAAAATTAGTAAACAATTTTTTAATAAATACATATTAAATAATTCATGGTTTATATAAAATATTATTTCATTAATGGCTCCACTTTGGGCCGCTTTTTGCCCCACTGTGCGCTGTTGCCGTGCGGCGCTGCGCAAAAACATCGCGGTCCACTCTCTGACGCACTGGCTCGCTCACCGACTCTCTCACCCGCCCCGCTCACTCACGTATCCGCTCTCTCGCCATCTGGCGGTCCCACTCACGCGTGCGACATTCCTTACTGTTTGTTTTTGTGTCTGCCGGCGTCGCTCTCTGGCGACTGCGCGGTCGTCGCGCCACGTTGCCAAACTTCAGTTCGCCTCTGCGGTAGTGTATGGGTTTTATATCAGAAATTTCCATTTAATTTTTTATTTAGATTTCTTTTTTTTTTTGCAAGGCATGCGAGTGTGTGTGTGTGTGTTTATTGGTATATAATTGTATGTGTGTGTATTTTAGTTACACTTTCAGCTGCTGTTTCCAAGCTTCTTGTTTTTTTTGTTTGCCATTTCTTCCTTTTTGTTTTGCTTGTGTGTGTGTTTTGGTTTCTACGTCACACCTTTTTTCGGGCAAGCGAAAGAGAGGGAAGCCGCGAAAGAGAGAGCGAGAGAGATGGAGAATTACTGCATAGGCCTGCGAAAAATTGGCAGCAAAATCTCAGACGAGGGTTGTTTTATTTTATTCCATTTTTCCCCCATTTTTCGTCGACTTTTTCGCATAGCCACAGGTGTCGTTGTGCAGTCGGCGTCGACGCCGGCAGAGGCCCGGGCAGAGCGACTGAGTGTCATCCGTCAAGTTCAGCTCTCCAAAAAAAAAAAATGAAAAAAAAATTACGCAAAAAACTTTGCACCTTTGTGCAAATTATTTTGTCGTCAAAAAGTTAACCTCAAAATGCAGCCTCTGCCGGCGTCGACGTCAACAGAGCCTGTTGAACGTGACTCACAGGCCTAAAACTTAGGTTTTTCTTTCAACTTTAGGTAGTATCTATAATGCACAAAGAAATTTTAAAAAACCACATTTATTTTTTCTAAAAACAGTGTTTTGAAAAATATTTAAAACAATTTTCTTATATTTTTCGAATTTATTTAAGATCCATTATTGACCAAAAAAAAAATTTCTTTGGAATTTCGGAGAAAATATTTAATTTATGCCCTGTATCACATGTGTGTACTAAACTTTTCTTGTTAAAAAAAAATTTTATAATTTGGTAATTATTTTTAATTGTGTCCCTTCTTATTTATTTTTAGATTTTTTATTTACATAAAAAAAAGCAATTTAGAAATTTAAGCAAAAACTTTTTTTTTGTTTTTTTATGTTTAAATATTTTTTGCTTTTCATACTGAATTTATTAACAATAAAAATAAGTTTTTCAAACTAGTATCTGAGAAATACATATATGTATGTATCTATGTATGTATGTAAATATGTACACTGCAGAATCTCAAGAGTTTAGCTTGATGAAAAAGTGATGTGAACTTAACTTAATGTTTCTTATTTTTGTTTTATTTGTTTATATGTCGTTTGTGTGCGTGTGTGCACTCAAACAAACTTTGCTCCCTAC
Organism: Drosophila mimetica; assembly: GCA_037075245.1. Taxonomy (NCBI): domain Eukaryota; kingdom Metazoa; phylum Arthropoda; class Insecta; order Diptera; family Drosophilidae; genus Drosophila; species Drosophila mimetica. Next base: position 11,355,405 of record JBAMCH010000005.1, read on the forward strand.
ACTTGACCTTGTTTTGCCATTTTCATTTTGTGCCACAAACACACACACATACATACATATGTACATACCGAGATGGGGATGGATTATTGCGGTTGACTACGACCAAAAACTGTTTGCCAGAGGAAAAGGGCGAATGGGTGGTGATGGTGTGGGGCGGGGAGGGGGAGGAGAGGCAGCCAACATGTCAAAACCAAAGACGCTGAGAAAGGCAAATGGCGACACACACACACACAGCACAGTGGACATCTAAACTTTCAGACATGCGAATTTTCCAGAAACTACAAGTTTCATTTTCAATGCACTCGCCAAAAAGTCTAAAGTCAAGAAATATAATTCATAAAATATAAATAGATTTACAATCTTTATTACTGATGTATACATGCATAAATATAAAACATATAAGCTGTATATAATAAAAAAAAATTTTTTTTAGCGGAAATAAAAATCTCTAAAAATTGTCGTGTGAAATCTACTTAGTAAAAGTATAGTTAAAAAACTTTTAACATTCATACAAAGTTGAAAATATAAGTAAAGACAATTTTTTTCAGTGAATACCTTCGTGTGTGTGCGTGGAATAGAAGGGGAAAGGAGGCGAATAACTGGAGGCCAGCAATTTGGCTAAATTTTGTTATTTTTTTCTGAGATGGCTTAAATGCCGGCTACAACAACAGAATCGACATCAAAAGCGAAAAGCCCAAAAATAAAGCAGGCAAGAAAAGGAAAAAAACAACAACGGCAAAGTTGATACACAAAACGAAAAAATATGTATTTTGAACTATACCTAAAAAAAACATTTAAAAAAAATAAATTTATAAAAAAAAATTTTAATCGGTTTCGAACCCTATTTTGGTACTATAAATGTAAAATTATTCATCCCTCCTTTATTAAAATGGTGTGGTATCCTTTTTTCTCTCTGTAAGAATCGTCAGCAGAAGCGAAGGGCGATAGAGGACGAAAATGAAGGGAGGAATAGGAATACGAAGTAACGACCAACGGCAATAAAAATTCAGAGCAAGGCGAAGCAAAAACAAAACAGGAAGGACAGGGCAACAAAGTTAAAGTTATTAATGACCTGCTGGCTGCTTTTATTTTTTTTTTGTATTTCCTATGGGTTTTTTTTATTTTTATTGCAAAACGACCGACAAACAAAAAATAAAAGAAATCAGCAAAGCAAAGCAGGGGGAGAATTAATCGCTAAGAAAGCGAATACGAAAAATGAAAACCTCCACATGTGGCGCACAGAACTTAAAAGATTAGCGAAAATAAAAGATAACTTGCGAAAAAAGAAAGAAAGAAGAACCCCAAAAAAAGCAAATCCGTAAGTCTCGAGGAATGCGAACCGCACCTCTAATCGGTTCTCGAAAATATTAACCCATGGGTTATAAAATTATGAGAATGATAAAATGACGAATTCCCTATTCGTAGAGTTCTTCTAAAAACAAGTTTTTTTTTTCTTGTAATTTTCATTGAAGGCAGAAAACACGTTTTCCCAAATTTGTAACGGTTAAGGTTAAGAAATTGAAGCAACAACAAAGGTGTGACCAAATGCAAATAACAGTTAAAAAGTGTGATCAAGTTACGTGCATGCACAAATAATTACACACAATTATATGTATGTATGTGTAATGCATAGGATATATGTATATGTAACTACATATCTATGTATGTAAATATGTACATAAGACAACCCCACCCCTTTCTCTTATTCTTATTTTTCGCCCTTCTGCCATTTACCATCCACTTTTCGCACCACCTTGCTCACCGACGGGAAAAAGGAGAAGAAAATAGAGAACCCGACCTAACCGAAAATTACACAGAAAAAAAAATAATTTCAACATTTTAGTAATAGTTTTCACAACTTTTAAAAAAACTGGACAAAAATTTTTTTTTTTATATTTAATTAGTGTTTTTTTATAATTATAAAACAAATTAAATAGTGTGTTACAAAAATGTAAAAGTAACTTAGTACTCAAAAAATGCATAACTAAACTGACCTAAATTTGCCTAGTCTACTGCACTTTTTATTTTGGTCCGAGTTCAAATCAACTGTAGTCAAATTTTAATAATTTTTGGTTTATTAATCAGCTTAAATATTCCGACATTAATTTCATATTAATACCATTTCAATTTTTAAATATTTATTGAAAATTAAAAAATTTTTAAACCTTACACTATTTGTTTCCCGTGCAGCGATAATAGAGCAATGTGTAAAAGGGCAAGATAGAGCGAAAGGGCGATAGAATGCGAGAAAGAGAGGAGCCGCAGTATAACGGCAATGGCAATGCCAACAAATTAAAGTTACTAAAGCAAAGGAAACGGCAAAAAAAGGAACGTGTGAGCGGAAAAGAGAGAGAGCGAGTGCCGAAGAAAGAGAGAGATGAGAAGAGAACCCAGCAAAGAAAGCTGAAATAAAAGAATAAAAGAATCGCAGTCAGCAGCAAAAAAAAATCCCAAGAAGGAGAAGACAAAAAAGAAGGGAGGCTGAAAAACAAGAAGCGTGTGGGGGGGGGATCCGCATGCAGAACCACTCACTCAAATTTAAAATGAATAAAAACCGGTTCGGTTCGTTTTTTATGCCTCTTCCTCTCCCCCCATCCTTCTTTCGTCTCTCCCTCCACTCCTCTTTCGCCGTTTGCTTTGCATTTGCCATTTTTGCATTTTTGCGTCGCGATGCAGGCGGCTAAAATGTCATTTTTTTGTTCTCATTTATCGGTTAAAACTTTGAAAAAATACGTTTTTTTCGAAAATTTAAAATTTGTATTCTTGTATTTTTTTTGTTTCAAAAAAAAGTATTATGATTTAAATTTTTTTATGTTATGATAAAAAGCTCCCTTTAATTTTAAATTCAAATCAAAGAAGTACAACATTTAAAAGTTCAGTTTAAAATGTATTTAAATTTAACTTCATAACAAAAAATATATACATTACAATTTTCTTAACTTAAATGATTTTTTATTGTAACAAAAACCTGTTAGGCAGGCAAATAAAATTAAAGTTCAATATATATTTATTTTGGACTTACAAGTTAAATATTTCAAAAACTAGTTATATAATGAAATGGTCTTACTAAGTAGTAAAATGCAAGGCAAACAAACTATCCGTTGTTACTAACTTGGCTAACCTTGGTACTAATTTTAATATAATATTACTATCTTGAAATTAATTTTGTTCTTAATAAATCTACGGAAAAACTAGATAATATTTTTATAAAATTAAAATATATGATTATAAAGGTTTTCAAAATCATTTTTCAACTTTTAAAGAAACGTTACATGAGCTATACCTATTTCCCGCCCGGAAGAAAGCGGGCCTCGAACGAAAGGCGATTCATACGGCCGTAGACGAGCACTTCGCTGATGATCCTTTCGGCGTAGAGTCGCTGATCGGGCCTCATGTGCCGGAAGTGGGTGGCCATCCGCCTTCCGATAAGCTCGCACTCGTTCTCGCTCTCACTTTCCCTATCCCTCTCCCTTTCCCTGCCTCTATCCCTATCCCTATCTCGCTCCCTTTCCCGATCTCTATCCGGAATCTCCTCGACTCTCCGCGATTTTCTTCCCGTTTCGCCGTAATCGCTGTCATGGCTGCTACGTCTTCGCCGGATACGCATACGCCGTCCCGCTTTATCCGTAGTTATCGAGTCCGAGTTATGTCGCAGGTGCGCAGAACTCGATGGATTGGTATACGAATTAGTCTTGATATTCCCCTGATAATCGTCGACTTTGTGTTCTTTGTGTTCCGCTTCTGGTTCTACATCCTGATCGTGTTCCGGTTCCTGCTCCAGTTCCGGTTCTGGCTCCGCCTCGCCATCGCCCACGGCCTCAAGACGCAGTACATCCTCCTCGGTTTGATAGGGTTCCGAAAAAATATCGTCGTCCTAGAAGAACACATTAAAAAAAGAGGAGAATATTACAATGATATTATAGTTAATATGGAATCTTTAATACAACATCATATGTGAGTATAATACTGATAGGTTATGTTAGTTTTTATCCCCAGTAATCCATAGGTATTCCCCTAAGAATATCTTTCAAAAATCTTTAAACAAATTTTAAATAAATGCCACATACTCTGAATATTGCGGGGTTTACTACCTATTAGTTAGTAATATATGTTTTTATCATATGTATGTATAATACTGATAGGTCATATTAGTTTTTATCCCCAGTAATGCATAGATATTCCCCTAACAATACTTATCAAAAATCTTTAAAATAAACCCTAAATATTTGGGATATGGCAGGCCCAACGGATTTCCTATCTATTAGTTAGTGATATTACATTTTATCCCCGGTAATCCATAAATATTACGTAAAAATACTTTTAGAAAATCGAAAGATTTTTGCTAACTCGAGGTCATAGTTGGCTATAAACAAAAAATCTTAAACATTTTTTTATATAAACCCTATGAATTTTGGATTGTGTGGGTCCTACGGATTTCCTATCTATTAGTTAAAAATATAAGATTTTATCCCCGGTAATCCATAGATATTACGTGAAAATACTTTTAAAAAAATCTATAAAATGTTTGAAAATAAATCCTATATATTTGGGATATTGTGGGCCCTACGGATTTCCTATCGAAGGACTCACTTCGCTGCCCATATGCTGGACCTGATCGCTTCCGGATTCCTCGTTTAGATCAACGCCCAGACCGGAGGGTTCCACTTCGCCCTCATGATGCTGCATAAATCCCAGGGTTTCCACCGGTTCCGGGACGGCCTGGAACTGCGCTACGTTCTCATGATCCTGTAGGAACTTCGTTTCCTGTTCCTGAGCCACCCGAGTGGCGGCATTTGCTTTGCTGACCGATTGCAGCTCACCGGTTTCCAGTTCGTAGAGAAAGTCAAGTTCATTGAAATACCACAGCGAGGGCACATAATTGTTATCACTTTCCAGGACCTTTCGTAGTTCGCGGCGATACGAGGTCCGGAAATTGTTTATCTTACGCTTCAGAGTATGGATATTGGCATGGCTATCGGAAACGCGCATTAGACCCAAAAGTCTAGCGTACGATTCGTCCTTGAGACGGCGATCCCGATACAGTTTGCTGCGCACCAGCCACAACTCCGGCATGGATCGGTACATCCGGAAGAACTCACTCCAATACTCGATGGCCGTGTGACTGTGCTGCGACATGGCGAACGACCGACTGATGACTGACGAATTTGTCGTACGACGCGCGATTCAATCGCCGTACGACCGCCGTCAAACCAAGTCGAACGAGAACAGTAACGGTAACTATGTATCACCTACAACCAGACACGAACCTTTTTCCTTATGCTTTATCATGATTTAAAAAAAAAAAAAAAAAATTACTAGCATTTTTTTAATAGTCCATCAAACACGTACCTTTACTAACAAATTTTTTTAATGGTCCATCAAACACGTACCTATTCCTTAAGCTTTATCAGGATTTGAAAATCTAAAAAAAAATTACTAACATTTTTTTTCTAATAGTCCATCAAACACAAACCTTTTCCTTAAGCTTTATCATAATTTAAAAATATATAAAAAAAAATAATTAACAAATTTTTTTTAACAGTCCATCAAACACGAACCATTCCCTTAACGCTTAATCATGACTTGAAAATATAAAAAAAAATACTAACAAATTTTTTTTAATAGTCCATTAAACACGAATCTTTTCCTTAAGCTTTATCATGACTTGAAAATATAACAAAAAGTTACTAACAAATGTTTTTAATAGTCCATCAAACACGAAACTTTTCCTTAAGCTTTATCACAATTTAAAAATATAAAAAAAATTACTAACAAATTTTTTTTAATAGTACATCCTACAAGACTACAAATCCCATTCTTAGAACTTTGTAAATTAAATATATGTTTTAAGGGTTTTTTACAAAATACTTCGAGTTTTTATAATCCTAAATGTGGTAATATACATAGTTAAGTTTTGGGTATAATAGATAGGTTATAGTATATGTACCTTTTTGAAAACCCAACTTAGTAATCGTTTCAATTTTAGACTTTTACTTACATGAATGCTCGTCTCATCGAGACTATCGTCCATAGACTCCGATTTCACCCTGACCGGCGATTGGATGTTGAGCACCGGCTTAAGGAAGTCCATTAGATGGAACCACCAGAGACGCGGCTGATAGCCATTCATGGAGGCCTGCACCTTCTTGATCTCACGACGATAGCAGCATCTCAGTGAGTTGATCTTGCGTTTGACATCCTGAACGGTACAGCCGAAATTGACGCGTCTCAGGATTTTCAATAGCTCCTGGTAGCCGGGTTCCTTTTTCTGTTTCGAGAGGTAATCGGGACTACTGCTGTCCCACAGGGCGGTAAAATGCCGATAGCAGCTGATGAACTCCTCCATAACCTCGGGCTCATCGTATAAATTATTGCCGCCCACGGGGGACATTATATAATATTTCCTAGATCACTTTTTACCCGTAACAAATATCGATATCTCTTGGTATTACTATATTATTTAGATAAATTATCACTCTTCCACTTTCGTTCCGAAAGACTGACGCTGAATGATAGAGAATGACGGAGTTGTAAATGGTATTATAAAATTCTCGGTATGATGTTGCTTGTTTTTCTTTTTTTTGTATTGTATTGTATGATGCGGTATGTCATGCAAGTGCAACGTGTGTGAGCGGCCTTTTCATGCTGTCTCTGTCCCTCACCTCGACCTGTCTCCCTCTCTCTCTCTCTCTTTCTATTTTTGCTTCTTTTATTTATTTATGTTTGTTATAAAATGTCGCTGCGCTGCAGCAGTTGCTTTTTTCCCTCACGCGACGTTGCCGCCCTTCAGTTCGCTTCGAACATGTTGCGACGTTGCCGCTTTTACGTGTGCCTGTGTTTTTTGCACTGAAAACTGGCAACGTTGCGCGGTTGGCGAAATGAAATGGAAAAAGAAAAAAAGCGCTTAGAAAAATGTTGCAAGTCTTCCGCCGGCCGGTTGCAAACAACAACCAAAGGAGGGGGCGGAGAAAGGAGGGAAGCAAAGAGTACAAAAAAAAGATATTAGAGGGTGAGGGAAAGAGAGGGATAGAAAAAGGCGGGCTAAAAGACCTAATAATAACAAAGCAAAGGAAAAACAACAAATATTTATAGATATTGAAACATTAGCGCAAATATAATATTATTTAGCTAAAAATAAATTAGTTTCTTTATTATACACAAATTGTATATTTGATGTTAAAATGTAAAGTTTTAACGTTTTAAAAAATAATATTTTAAAAACCTCTTGAAATAAGAAATGTATTTAAAATTTAAATATACCAAAAACCCCATGAATTCGCTACAAACATATAAAACTGTGTGTGTGCCATATGGATTCGCATTTAATTAGCGAGAACCGCGACTAGAAAATTGGTTCGATGAGTGGATGCGAACATGCAACCTGATTGAGCGATTGCAGGTAAATCGCACGTGTGTTCGTGTTTTTTTTTTTTAGGCTCGGCCTACGCTGGCCGTTGCCCTCTGCACCCCGCCCACCGCAACCACCCGTCGCCGCCACCTCGTGACCCCTCGTAACCCCGCCCCTTTTCAAACCGCCTGCGCTCAGCTCATTTCACTTTCACTGCAAATTGGCAAGTGACGAAAAAACGCAAAAAAAAAAAATAGGGAAAAACAAAACACATGAACGCAGACGAATGAAAATTATCAAAGGGGTGGGGGTGGGAAAGGCGGGGGAAAAATACGCAAGAACGAAAATTAAACCATTGCAAATGCTCATTTTTCAATTTATCAAACGGTTTGCCAGCTCACGTTACTCACTAGATCGTTTTTCGTGGAAATTTTTCAGATAAATATGGGTAACTGGCACCACCGCGCAGGTTATATAGACTAGTACACTTGGAAATGTGTTGCGGAAAATCCATTAGAGTTAAGGGAAACCTCTGGTCAGACATTTCTTATATTTATAAGTAAGCTGATATCCCGAACCTTGCGTTTATAACCTGAGTTATTCTTATACATATCTTATACCTTTCTACCTACCTTACCAAATACCTTCTTATGTAATCCTAAAACTTTATTTTCTGTGTAAAAAAACCCGACCCACATTTCATTATTTTAAAATAATATAATCAAGATTTTATAGTCATTTATTTTTAATTCATAAAAGAAAAACAATATTCCTAAGACATTTGATAAATGCCCATAAACAATAGTATTAACTATTCCAAGTAATAAGTAATTAATTTCTTAATATACATATCAAGTATTTTTTAAAATATGTACATATGAGAAAAAATGTTATAAACATAGTTAAGCCTCAAAGATTTAAAATAATATATTTATTTATATTTAATTGCTTAATATTTCATGTAATATTTTAAAATATATTTAATTGCTTAATATATCATGAATTATTTGAAAATATATTTATTTTCTTAATATTTATATTATTTAAGGCCCAAATATTTAAACTTATATTTTTAATTATTTATTGTTAGAGGTTAATAAAATAAATATCTGAAGGTACCTAACCAAAACTTTGTTCTCCAATAATTCCCACCATGTGGAATAATTTGGGACGTAACTGTGCCAGTTGCCGATGTTCCGTTCGAAGCGGTTGGGAACGGTTGCAAACGGTTCGATGCAGTTCGATGCTCGACGTCGAGCGAGTCGGTCGAGCCACTCGGGCTAACGGCGAAAAACGAGGCTGAGCAACAACATCATCATCATGGCATCCGTCTCGCTCGCTCTCTCGGTCTCTTTCTCTTTTGCAAAATTCGAAATAAATATTTTTAGTAATTTTGTGCGAATTTCGGTTTAATCCTTGAGGTTTCGCAAAAGCAGCATTCACTCATTTTGAAACCGCTTCCCAGTGCAAAACATTCGAAAAACGGGAAATGGGAGAAAAAAAACGTGAGACGCAACACAACATCTGCCGCGGTTGCAGTTGCCTCGGTCGCCGTCACTGCCGGCGTCGCTGCTCGCCAGCTGGCGCTGCGTTGTCGTTGTCGTTGTTCAATGGCTAAAAACTCGGGTGTGTGCTGCGCGCAGAGCATGTGAAAAATTGACAACGTTTGCGCCAGATAACATATACGTTGCGAATTTATTTATAACAAATTCACGAAAATTAACCGAGGTAAATGTGCAACGCAATTCGTTAAATAAAATAAATAAATAACGAAAAAATCAAATATATATATATTCTGTGCGGTTTTCTCTGTGCATATGTGTGTGTTCGTGTGTGTGTCGGTGTGCCAGCAAAAGCAGAAGAAGAAGTAAAAAGAAAAGAAGTTAAGCTGAAGAAAAAGCAAAAAAAATAAAGAAAAGAAAAATACATATATATATGTATAAAAATTGCGTCGCGATTTTTTTTCTCGCTTCCTCGCCTTTGCTCTCCCCTCTCCTTCTCTCTCGCTCGCACTCCCATTAAAGTGGAAAAATTTCTAAATGTGCCTGTGTGCGTGTGTGTTCTAATTTTTTGTTGTTTAATACATTTAAAAAGAAGTCGCACACACACATACACACACAACTTAATTGGGGAGAGAATTTGTTAATCGACAACAACAACAACAAAAGGAAGAAAAAACACCAATTTTTTGAGCCCGACAACGCCCTGTGCTAAAATACAAAAAAATTCTACCGTTATTTGCCTTTTACCCCCCTCCCCTTCGCTGAAAGAAATAAAAGAGAAATATATATTTAAAATATATTTATGCGCATATGTATTGCATATAAAGTTAACTTTTTTTTATTGTTACGTTACTGAAATGCGAAAAATCAATAGGAAATCAGAGATATCGCGTTTATTTGTGCCTCATGAAAGAGGAAAATGATTAAATTCTAACTAAAATCATGTTGAAAACTGATTATCATGGATTCTCATGGATTTTTTCATCGCTGATTTATTTATCAGTCAACGTCTATAGGGTAAGTTTCAAATAAAAGTTTACCAACGAAAATAAGTTAGTTTTAGGGCTTTCCAGATGGAATGTTTTATGTTGAGGAAAGCGTGCAAAATGTTGGGATGTGAAAATGTTTTGTGATACGATTTCATTTAAATAAATGTCTCTTTGGTTTAAAAAACTATTTTTTGTGGATGTAACATTTTTTGATTTACCGATTCTCAAAGGTTTTGATGATATTTGAGGTATTTGAAAATAAAATTCAGTTCCTTAGATAAAGAAACCATAAAATTGTGCTTTAAAATTTAGTTTCATAAAGTGGCCTTACATTTTTTATTTGCCGAAAATATATTTTATAAATACTGTGTTTGTTTATAGAAAAACAAATCCAAATTTTAAGCAATTTGAAACAAATGAAAAGTTTTTGTTAAAAAATTATCCAGATTCTACAGTTCAAATTTTAAAATATGTAGGTCTGTTATTATTGATACTTCACCAATTGGATTATTACTTTTTAAAACGGATTGCTATCAAAAATTAAATATCTGGCTCAAATTAATTCACTTTTTAAGTTGCTTATATTGACAACATGCTAAAAATTTAAATTAAATTTAAATCTTAAAGAAATAAAGAATATGTTAATAATATTTCCTTAATATTAACTAGAAAAATGTGCCTAATGCTTTTTTATATGTGGTGATAATTAATTAAGTAATGTTTTCTAATATATTTCTTTATAGATTTTTAAAAATATTCTCAAATTTATTTGGTTTTACCTTTAAAAACAACTACTACAACTTAATATTATAAATGTTTTGTATTGTTTTTTTTTTTTTTAATAAGAATTAACCCCGAAGTGGAAGATTTTTATTTTGGTTTAAACTGGTTTCGAAAACATCCCTTTTACTGAACGAAATAGGTTTCTTTTCGACTTTCCACGTGAGTTTAAAGTCCGCGATCTGGTTCTTCAACTCTTCTTGATTTAATTTTTGAAATTCCAATTCCCCATGACATGTGTTCGTCGTTCTCCTCTTCTTCCTCCTTCATCCGTACGTGTGGCGCCAAAAATATCAAGTTTTTTTTTCTGTTTCTTTTTCTTTTATATTTTTGTGTCTATTTTTTGATGTTCTTCGAGTCTCCGCTTTATATGTGGTATATATTTCCATACATTTGTAGTTTTATTTATTTATACCTTTCTTGGCTTTGCCTTTTGAGCAACTTCTATATGTATTGCAATCTCCCATTAGCATTTTAATTATGCAAATATTACTTGTGCTTTTTGTTTTACCAATTTCTTTTCAGTGGTTTAAATGTGAATAGCTATACTATATATATAATATATACCTAGGTAGATGGGGAATACGTGGCCTGTGGTTTTTGTAGCTGTCTCTCAAATTTGTTGTCTTCTTTGCTTTCTGTTATTTTGTTTATTTTTTTTCTTATAAGCCGCACGTAGAATTTCTTGTTGAACCGGTTTTTTTTAGCTGTGCTAACCATATTTTATTTGTTGCCACACACTCGCATAATATAATACACATAAACCAAAATATATATAATAATAGTTAAACAATATACGAAAAAAGTTTGAGAAAGGGTCTACAATATAAATCTTTAGTTTTACATTCATTTTAAAAATAAATATCAAAATTTTGCTTATAGAAAATTGGATTTTATTATCTGAAAGTTCTCTTCTGATGTCCCCAATTATTTAATGCAGTTTAAAAATATTAGTTTATTTTCTAGCTTTAACCCAAGCAAATATATGTAAAATTCTCATACAATGTACATTGTACACATGTGTACATACATCACATAGATTTTCTTGTTGTTTTGCGACTGTTTGCCGTTTTCTTGTTCATTTAAATGCAATCGCAATCCGCATATTGATTTTTCCTCCTCTAGAAAGACAACAAAAAAAAACCGAGTTGGTAAAAACAAAAAGAAATACGCAACACACACGAAAAATAAAAGAAAAACTTCACGTTCGAATGAAGTTTGGCAACGTCGCGTTTTCACTGATGGCAAGAGGAGTTGAAAAAATCAAATAAAATAATATAAAATAGTAGAGAAAAAAACGGAGTTGCAAAATGTTTCCCAAAAAATGATATTTTCATTTTTAAAATAAATAAATATTAATAATCAGAAACAATATTTAAAAAATAAAACCCAGAAATTCGTTAAAATAAACACAAATTTGTAGATAACAAATATAACATTTCAGATTTCATAAATCCAAATTCAAAAAAATAAAATTCGAAAAATGTTTGAAATAAAAAGTGGGAAAAAAGAAAGAGTCAACTGAAAAACTGTCACTTGGCATTTTAATGGAATTTCTGTGTTTGCCAGCGACAAAAACAATAAAGCACAAATATAAGCAAAAAAAAAAAAAAATAAAGAAAAAATTAAAAGCAAACGAAACAAAGCACAGCGCAAAAGTCAAAGTTTATATTAATAATTTGTATTTTTTCCCGCCAGCAAATGTAGATCATTCCTCCTTCCCATACATTCACACTCACATTTACAGTATTTTTTCTTCTATTTACTTTTTCCCCGTCTGAAATTTCCGCTTATTATTCCATTGCAAACTTTGAACATGTGAAAGTAATTTAAAAGCAAATTCTTTGCTCTTGTTCTTATCTCGCAACTTTCTTATCTCCCCTTCCTTCTGCCCCCCTTCGTCCGTTCCTCCATTCACGCTCCTTCTCACTATCTCCGCCCCTCGAATGTTCTTGAACCTGAAAGAGGAGGAGAACAGGCGAGGAAAGAGAGAGGAGAAAGAAGAAATGAAGAGAAAGACCAGAAGAAACTGAAACAGTCTATATGGAACTATAAAGCTTGGAGAATCTGGAGATTTTCTCGCTGATTCATTATCGATATAATTTGTGGTTTATTTTTAAACATTATTTATGGGCTAATTCAATATTTATCGTAAATTCAATGGGGTTTTAAAGAAAAGGAAAAGTATTTTTGTCGAAACTACAAAGTTTTTATTTTTTAATTTAATTTATTTATATAATTTATTTATAACACAAAACTATTGCGAAAATGATTAAAATTCATATTATGTTCACTGTATTTTTATTTAAGAGACAAAAAATCTTACTTAATTTTGCTGAAGTTTTATTAAAAAACTATTGTAGGTTTTTTGAAAACCAGCTTATAAAATATTCAGGTTTTTATAAAAAAAACAATTTGCAAACTAGAAGGCTTTTTGAAAACAATGTTAAGAAAATATTCAGCTTAACTAAAATGAACACACTTCTACTTCTCAAAAGAAACATCAAACGGAGTATAAAATATTGTGGAATATCGAAATATTGCATTAAAGGTGTTTAGTCTGGAAAATTCAAAACTCTTTTCTTGTTAATTTCCACTTTAATTCTAATATATGTACATAGGTATGTACATACGGACATGTGCAAAATGCTATAAAGTTTCGCAGATTTATTTTTGCAAAATTACAAAAATGAAGAAACCACATGTGCGGCATGTGTGTTTAATATTGCAATATATATACATAAGTGTATGTGTTATTATTATTTTTTGCGTTGCACTTTTTGAAATTGCAACGTGCGTGTCTCTTTTTGGGTGGGTAGATATTTTCGTGTTTTTGCCAAAAAAAAAAATACAAAAAAATAAGAAAACAAAAAAACTACATGCAACCTACGGTGGAAACTTTTTGAGGTGGAAAACACGTTTTCCCAGGCAAAAACAACAAGCGCAGTAGTAACTGATAAAGCACACGCACGCAACAAAAACAACATGCACACTTTCAAGAAAAAAAGTAAATATTTATATGTACAATCATATGTATACAGCTGCATGTGATATAAAATTTCAGTTTAATTAACATTAATTAAAACATTAATTTTACGTTACCTAAAAGTTGTTAAATATTTATTTGGATTTTGGTTGCATATATTTTTATAATTTTAGTTATGTTATTTGGGGATCGAATAAGTAAATTTAAAATAAAAAATTTTAAAAATATTATTTTGCTATTTTAAGTTCTAATTAAAATATTAAATGCTACGAAACCTAATTTTTAAAATTAAATCTTAAATCATAAAATCATCAAAAATATATAGAAACTGCAAAAAAAGAAATAAAAAGACTGAAAAATTTTCATATTTTTTAAAATATAGAAATTAACATAAATCCGCTTATGAAATTATTCCTAATAATATATTATGTAAATATCAAATTATAAAATAATAAAATTTTTCAAAATAAAGAAACTAACACAAATTCGTTTGTTTTATAAAATTATTCCTAAAAAAATATAAACAAGTTTGAAAAATATTTATATTTTTAATAATATAGGAATGTACGTTTCTTTCATTTTCATTTCTTTTATAAAATTATACCAATAATATAGTAAAAGTTTGAAAAATAGTTATATTTTTGTGATTCTATCTTATTAAATCCGTAAATATTTATATTCCATCGATAAAGCTGTATATTTTGAGCATTCCCTGTATTTTTTGGACCTCAACTGTGTTTTAATACGCCCATATAAAATGCCCGAAAATAAAAAGCCAGCCGCGCACTAAATTAAAGCTCAAAACGAGACGAAAAATCAATACTTACTTTACCCAAAACACCGAAAAGTGGAATGGGAAGAGGTTGCTATAGGAGGGGGAGGAGGGTGAGCAGGAGAAGGATGAAGAAGAGGAAGAGCCGGGCCTAAAGGCAGCGGCGTCGGCAGCGACGCCGACAGCGGCGCTTATCTGAAATAAATTGCTTTCGGCCTACTCGTGATTTTTTGTTGTTTTTTCTTTTCTTTTTTTGGTTCACTTTTTTGTACTGTTTTTTTTTTGCCTTTACGTGTGCTTTACTGTGTGTATGAGTGTATATTTTTCTGGCTTTTACCACCCACACACGTGCATGAATAAAACAGTCAAAAGCATGCGCCTCTGCATGTGTGTGAGTGTGCTCCACAATTATTATTATTAATATATCGCGCTCTCTCGCTCTCCTCCCCGACCCGTCGCTTCCCTCCCTCTTGCGCTCGTTACATGGGTTTTATTTTTTCTTTTGTACGTGTTTCACCTTGCGCGCCGTGTTTATTGCTGTTGTTTTTGTTGCTGCCGCTGCTGCTGCGTTTTACTCGTTAGACTCGTTTTTACCTCCACCCCACCCCCTCCCCATTCTTTATCATGCTCTCTTCTGGCCACCCCGCCTCTCCTCCCTTTTTGTAAGTCTCCTATCATTTTTCATGCACCAACACACGCACACTGAATCGCTTTTGTTGCTGCACTTTGTGGGAGCCAAAATGCGGTGTTGCCACTCTTCACTTTGAAAATTAAGCTATTTTCAGAGGCATCCAAAAGAAAAGAAAGACACCAAAATTCGTGGGCAAACACTTAAATTTTAAATAAAATTAAGTGTATTTTTTTATTTATCAAAATATGTAATTATATTACGTACCTAATAAAATTGTTAAAAAATTTTAATGTTATAAAAATGCATAAATCAAAAATATTAAAATGCTAGCTCTGATGTTGAAAAAAGGGTCCTATTTAAAATATTTTAAAAATATTTATTTTTAAGTACCATCTATAATATTTAATTTTTAAAAACTAAATTTATTTTTTAATACCATTAAATTTTCTTGAAATTACAAATTTTCAAAACTTTAAAAACTGATTTTTATATGATAATCAAATCAACGTAGGAAAACAATTTAGTTTCCATATTTTTGTTTAATTTACTGTTGTTATTGCGAAAAGTGTGCCCAATTGCCAGAAAAAGATGTCCCAATAAATATGACCCCACAAAAGCGTGACCTTAGTACTTTGTATTTCCAATTCCAATTCTGATGTGTTGTGTGTTTATGGCAAATATTTAATTTTTTTCTGCTGCAAAATATTGTGCATTGCATTTGTCTGAACTTTTAAATTGTCGGGGAAAAGCGAATGCAGAAAATAGCCCAAAAAGTAAAGCCAAAAATGTGCTCTGTTGAAGAGGGGGGAGGGGATGTGGGTAATGGGGGGCTAAAAGTACGAAATAAAAGCAGACAACAATAACAACAACGGCAACTTGGCATGAGAGCAATAGCGCCCCGTCTCGCTCCCACCTACTGCCCGCCGCCCACCGCTGTTGCCCTCTCTTTCTGGCACTTTGGTACGTTCTCACTGGGGAATTTAGTATTTCTGCGAGTTTGTCGTTTTGTCGCGACGTCGCTTTGTCGCGTCGTTCGTCGTTTAGTCGCTTGGTCGCTTTGTTGTCCGATTCGTTTTATGACGTTGCGAGTTTTATGTCTGCCCGAGAGTGTGCTAGTGTATGTGTGTGTGTGCGGTATTCAGTTGCCAACGGCTCTGCTGCCTTGCACTTGTTGTTGCTGTTGCGTCACCCGCACTCTTTTACCCACACCAACACACACACAAACGTTCCTGCGCACGATGTCTCTCCATCTGCTCCCCTTCCCGCCTTTCAGTCCAGTCCACCACCCTCTCTCCCCAACCACTTCCTCTTTCCATTCCATTCGCCATGCCGCCTACTGTTAGCTTTGGCATAGTGTACGGCATACATACAAATGTATGTAATTCTTTTTACAGTGGTGTTCACAGTAGCAGCACCTGTTTATTGGAGATACATACTTAATTTCTTAGAACTAATAAAATTAATACATATTATTTGAAATTATTAAAATATCGAAATGTATTTAAATGTATTTCAATCATTTCCTAAAATGTATATTTTACTTTTTACATTGAGGAAGCATTATTTGATATTACAAGTGCAAAGGAAAAAAATATTATCAATTCCTAAAATATCTAAATGTATCTGTAAGATACATTTATAAGTTTCAAATGTATTTCAATCATTTAATAAAATGTATCTTTTACTTTTTACAATAAATATTAGATCTTTACCAGCTAGGTAACTTAATAAAAAAAAATCGTGAGATCCATAATGCCTGTTATTAGCGCTGGTTTACTTTATTGCAAATCTTCTTAAATGACTGGCACATTTTGTGAGCTAATAACTTGGGCGCCATTGTGTTGCCCCACGCTTGTGTTGTGTTGTTGCTCTCTGTTTTTGCTCAACCTCAGCAGTGGCCTCTCTCCTCCCTCCGCACTGCTCACCACTCCTCCGGGCTCCATCGTTTCCCTTTCATCCTTTCAGCCCCTCTCCGCCCCCCCTTTGACTGTCTTCTGTGCTCCATTACTGCTTGGTTTATTTGTTGTTCGCTATCGCTCTCTCTCCTGTCTCCCTCTCTTTCTGTCTTCCGCTTGACTTGTGCGCAGATCCGACCATTACTTTCTCGCTCGCTCCTACACTCGAACTACCCCTCTCGCTCGCTCTTGAACATGTGCCTCGGCATCATTTTCGTCTTCTTCTTTAAGTTGGTTTCTTCTTTTTAGGGCTGTGCACACTCGATACAATGAACCCATGAGAACCAAAATTCGAGATAGATTTGTATCTTATTATTATTATATTAGTTTGTATATTTCATAAAATTGTACTATTTACTATTAAAATTCACAGCAATATTAATATTTATGTAAATATCTTAAAAGTTACTCTTTAAATTATAAAAAAGGAATTTATTTTTAAATTAGTACATAGTGTACTCTAGTTTTCAACACATTTCCAGTGTTTAGAGTGCCCACTGTAGTTTCTTTTGTATGCTGTTATTATTATTATAATGCTGCTCGCTGGCTTTTGCTTGTGTTTCTCTTTTTGGTTTTTTTATGCTTTTACGTTTTTTTGTTTTTCCTATTTTCATTTATTTTTTTTGGTCGTTTGTATAGTTTTTAAGCCTCTTTTTTTCTCTCGAACAAGCGAACATACATATATATTTTCGTCGTCTGCTGTTGGTATGTGTGTTGTTATTTTTATTAATTTGTTTGCGCTGGGGCTGTTTTCTGCTTCTCTGCTCTTTGCTTTTTGCCATGCTGCTTGTGAAATTTGGCAACGGCGCTGCTTTAATCTTACGCGTGCTTAAGTTTTTTTGTGTTCTTCCGTCTCCCTCTCGCCTTCTGGTTCGCCCCGTGAAGTTTGGCAACACGCTTTCGTCTGCTGCTGCGACGCTTGGTTGAGTTTTTTTTTTTTATTCCGCTCTCCTCTTTCTTGTTTTTCTTCTTCTTCTATTTTACTTTATACTTTACTGGAATTTCGTGCTTAATTTTCGCATCTTAAATTCAATTCAATTTTCATAGTGTGAATTTAATTAACTATTTCGCTTCGTCGTGTTTTCGTTGTTGTTTGTATTCTCCGCTTTGTTTTATTTATTTGCGGCCGTGCAGTTTAATTGCTTTCATTAAAAGCAAACACAGTTGCAAAATTGCAAAAATAACAAAATAAAACAAAAGCAAAAAAAAAGAAGAAATAAAATCGCTGACAGCGACGCCGACAGCGGCAGAGGCAGAAAAACATGTGGCCAAAAATATTGGAGAGTTTTTCATGGCAACGTTGCCGAACTTCAGCACACCCATGATTTTCAACCAGGGCAGCTGTCTTCCTCTGTTTTTCGTACATATATCTCCATTTCTATATGTATTTGTATGTATATATTCAACACACACACACACATACTTATATGCCATCGAATGATAGATGAGTGGGCGAAAAATTATTGATGAGTTCTGCTTTTAAAGAGCTTCTTTGGTTCCATTGGGTGTTGAAATAAATTTAGCAGCCGTACAAAAAGAGTTTTTGGGGATTGGGTAAAAGTTTTCATAACAGAAGTGCGGCTTAAAAGACAGTCGAAATTCTTGAGATTCAATGGAAACAACAGTTAGATGAGTGGTTTCAATTCAATAAGTCCTAAAGCTTCCCACAGGTTTCTTAAAATAGTTCTATATTTGCATATTTTGGTTGGATAGTCAGCTTTAAGGACGTTATATCTCTTTTTCTCATTATTCATATTCGATTTTAATATTTGGCTGAGTTTCGAGTTTTTCTTAGATTAATAGATTTTATTCAAATATAATTTCTACCCTTAAGCTTACTCTGTAGGTTATTTGCAAAAAAATATTGCAAAGCAATCCTAAAAAATTTAATGATCATATTCCGGAATAATTATATTCTGTTGCCAAACGAAAAAACCATTCGGATAAAATTCGTTAAATCATTTTGGTCAGCTTGAAGTCTGTGAATTTGAATTGAATCATTAATTGCTTTTTGTTTTAAAATAATTATGGGAATTTAATGGACAGTGGTTTAGTAATCATCAAAAACGCATGATTGGCAATGAAAATGTTTATTATGAAGTCTGTGGCCTTTAATTTTCTCATTTGAACTTCATAAAAATATTGTTATTATTTCAAAATTTTTTTTTTTTAATATTATAATGTTTTTACATGCTTTTAAAAGGCTCGAATGTGGAATGTGATACCTTCTTAAACTCGTAGGAATTTTTAATTTCTTTTTTATTTTTTGGAAAAAATCATAATGCATAAAAATGCAAAAATTTAAAAAAAAAATGTCAATTTCCCGAAAGTGATAGGGATCGTTAGCTAGTTTAGGTTTCAACCTGTCTTTTAGTTTTAAGACCATTTGTGACCAAGTTACAGCCAAAAAACATAATGCCTTATATGTTTTATTGAAGAATTCAAAGTTAAATATTTTTTCTAAAATTGTATGGCATTAATATTCTGTGGTTCTGTCGATAAATTGGTAATTGAAAGTAGGAATTCAACGGCTAGAATTTGTAGAAAATTAAAATAACGGTAATAAATCATGTTTTGATTTATATCATTCGGTAATCGAAATAATCGATAACAAGATTGCGTAGAAAAGTGACACTTATTTTAGAAGTGATAATTTTTTGATGGCAAGTAGGAATCCAACGATTAGAATTTTTTGAAAATTAAAAAAAAACTTGGTAATACATGATTTAATTTATTTCATTCGCAATCGAAATAATCGGTCGATAACAAGATTGCGTTAAAAAGTGACACTTATTTAAGAGTGATACTTTGTGTTAAAGTACCCGGTTACTTGGCAGTGTTTTCCTTTGCTGTTTAGTGCTCCATCTGGAGGACTCTTGGCCGTAAAAATACCTTAAGCCCCCGGGTCGATAACAAAAGTCGGATTGCGATGGCTGGGCGGGCAATTCAATGACAGAAATAATCGCAGACGCGATAATGCGCTCTGCACTTCAAACCGGTACCCGGGTTTTAGGGTTTCGGGCTTTTTGGGGTCTGGTTTGGGGGGTATGGGGTATAAGGGGGAACATTATCTGCTGGAATATTTATGGCCATTATCGATTTTCTAATCATCTAACCTGCTATGCCTGCTATCGTTTCTTTTCTTATATACATGTGTGTGTGTCTTTTTTTGCAACTAATCAGAGTGTTTCTCTTTCTTTCCTTTTTTGCAGGTCGAAATGTGGACGTCGTCGTCGTCGTCGGCTGGATGATAAAAACACAAAGTAAACTTCTTTGGTTTTGCCTCTTTTTTTTCGGTGTGTGTCTTGTGATAGAGCGACAGAGAGGGGGCGAGAGCGAGCGAGCGAGAGGGCGAGAGGATTGAAAAAAAAGTGTGCAAAAGCTGTTAATTAATGGAAAAATTCGTTTCGTTTGCGTTGTCGTGTTTTTCGGTTCGGTTCGTTTAGAAGATTAACAAAAATATTAATAATTAATAATAACAAAAAAAAAATACAAGATATTATTATAATATGCCACACACGCACACACACATATCATGTTTACCGGAGAATTACTTTTTTAAAAGTAAATATTTTTTTTCGTTTTTTTTTTTTATTTTGCGTAAAGTGAAGTGATGCAACAACAAAAAAAGAATGATGAAAAATAAATCCAAACAAGAAATGGAAAATAATATTTAGTGCTAAAATCCCCCTTTTTCATGTTCCATTCCAGAGCAGTGTGTGTAAATAGGAAACGAGAAAATCAAGAATCAAGAAATAAATAGAAATATATATATAATTAATTAATTGATTTATAATGTGCAAAAAGAAAGTGCAGCCAAGCGAAAAAGAAGAAAAAATGCAGTCGCATTAAGGCAACTGTTGTTGCCCCAGTTGCAGCAACAACAGCAACCCGAAAAAAAGCAACTTAAAAAGTTCAAAAGTTAAACTTGAAGAGTAAAAGTAAATAGTTAATAATACATCCATAAATAAAAAAATCCTAGTGCTAACTTTAAAGCGAAATTTTTTTGTGGGGCACTTCCGAGAGAATGTCGCAGTGCAATAATGTTGCAACTGTCGGCAGCAGCAACAAAAGCAACAACAGCAACACGTTAACACCAAACAACACCAAATCAATCAATTCTGCGGCCAACAACAAGTGTTTAAGCTAAAAGAGTTCGGCATGAAATGGAAGCAGCTATACGCTCCATTTCAGTGCAGGTCGGTGCTCCGCCGCCCACAAACAACAACAACAACAGCAGCAGCAGTAGCAACAGCAACAACAGCGGCAGCAACAACAACAGCAGCAGCAACAACAACAACACACCCAACGGTGCGCAGCAGCAGCAGCAGCAACATCAGCAGCAGCAACATCATCAGCAGCAGCAGCAGCAGCATCACCAACAGCAACGGGTTGTTGCCAGCAGCAACCAGCAACAACAACAGCAGCTGCAGCAGCAACAGCAGCATGATAATGGACCAACGTCCCATCATTTGCATCAATCATCTATCAGCATCTCTAATCAGCAGAATAAAGCAACGCAACAGCAGCAGCAGCAACACCAAAAGCAACAACAGCAACAGGCTGCCAACATGTCCGCGTATCAACAACGCCTGCCATCAAATGCAGCATCACTTCACAGGTGAGTTGTTTGTTTGTTAACTACACATATAGAAAGGGAAATATAGAAAGAAAAATTTAGATTTAATAATATAATTGAACAAAATTCAAAATAATAGGTAAAGTTGTTAGTGAAAAGTGTGTATTTTTCTAGTACATTATAAAAAAGTCAAGATTGCGACTAAAATTATTGTGAATAAGTAAGAAATTATTTTTTAAGAACTGAGCAATATTTTTTATAATTTTTTTGATCGATAAAGGTTTAAAAATAAAGTTTTTTTGGTATTATGTATATTTAAATAGAAAAAAAGGAAAATATACCAAGAAAATGTAAATTGAATAAAGTAAAGTTATTGAAAAATGGGTATTCTTCTATTATTTACTTCGAAAACAAAGTAAAAAAGTCAAGATTATTACGAATATAAAATTATTGTGAATAAAAGAGAAAATACATTTTTTAAGTACTGAGTATTATTTTTTATAATATTTTTGTTAATATAATTAACTAGAAAGGAAACTAAAAAAATAAATATACGAAAAAAATTTAATAAAATTACGTAAAGTAATAAAGTAATTTAATAGTAATGAAAAATTGGTATTTTTCTATTATTCGCTTCGAAAACAAAGATTGCTTCTAAAATTATTGTTGATAAGAAAGAAATTGACATTTTAGAACACTCCATATAATTTTGTATACTTTTTTTTATCGGTGTAAGGCGAAAAATGGAAAAAAAGGCATCCTAATGCAAGTGGTAATCAAACGTACCCATTTCCACCCAGTAAATTTCCGCCGCAAATCTCATTTCCTGTCTGCTGTCTTTTCCAGCCTTTTTCCGTTCAGTTGGTAAAAAGACAGAAACTCAAGAGTTAGGCGGTGTGGAAACCAGTTAGAATGGGAGATAGGGATAGTTTTTCCCCTCTGATATTATGGTATTTATTTACCTAAACTTTAACAACAAGGAGATATCTTTAAAAGGAACTTTAGTTTAGGGTTATTTAGCTTTTTACTTACATACCTGTTCAACGAGGCAAGAAACCAAAACGATAAAACTCAATCTTTACCATTATATCTTTCATCAAGATTTTTGCTTAGCAATTTCCAGTTTTCTTCAGTTGCCTTTGGGTTTTTTTTTGCTTCCATGTCTATTTAGGATTTTATTTCCCTACTTTTTTGCTGAAAAGAAAAATAATTAGGTTTTTGTTAAATTATTTATGCTGTTTCCTACCTTTTCTTTTGGCTTTGAGGGCTTTGCTTCGTTTTGAGCAAAAATGACAAAATGTGGCTCATGCTTTGGATTTTAAACTGCAATTAGCCTTCATCAGAACTGCTGAACAAGTGGCAGCTTTCCCAGGTATTGAATTTCCTAGCCAGGCCATTATTATTTTCCATCAAGCTGTTATACGCAGAAAACCCTACACAGAAAACATAAATCGAGAAAAATGTCGTTTTCAAACTGAGTAATTTTATTCTGTATTTGAGAATGTATTGATTTTGAGTATACATTTTGAAAAAAAACTGTAATACTATGTAAAAATCGAACTTATTTTCCCCATTATTTGTTTAGATAAAGATTTTGCATTTAAGGTGAGAATTTATGTACTTGGTTATACACATTTTGAGAACAAAAATTCTCAATTTTTAATTCTCCCTGTGTATATGTATAGGTTTCCTTTCCCCCATTTCCATATTCTCTGTCAATCAATTATTTAGCTTCCCATTATCCGGGTTTTATGGTGACAATAGGAAAAGCGAGTGTAGGCTTTCCCATCATAGGCAAATTAATGAAACAATTTTCCATGAGCTATCCCCGTACATGGATATATTAATTGGCACATTTCCTATGATTGGTTATAAATCTATTTTACAATATTAGCTGCAACATAATGTTGTTTTCACTTATTTAGTTTAGTTTTCCCCTTTAACGGCATTGTTTCTTCCCACACACACAGAATGTTTTCATACGTATATTATTTTCTTCTAATTGGCTAAAGCTTGTTGGCCATTGTGGGGTTTTGGTTTTGGTTTTTATTCTCCTTGCAATCAATTATATGGTTTCCTTCATTTTTTATCCCGTTGTGTGTGGGCGTTGGTATTATTTTTCCCCAACGTAATTGCATTTTTCCTGCGAGAAAATAAGGAAAAGCAGCTTGCTGCTGCTGTGGGGTATTAGTTTCCATCATGTTTTTGTAGTAACTTTTCGCAGAAAATTGCAAATTGCATTGGTTTTCATTTTCATGGCGACTTTGACTCTTTATTCCGCTCTAAACGAATGGCTACAAATAAATTGCATTGTAAGGATTCGGGGAAATGGATATGAGAGGTTATTTATTTATTTTATGATTCGATTATTTATTTGCTAAGCTGAGTGCCGTCGCCCGTCAGACTTTATTTTGTTTATCAGTCGCCTTTCAATTAAAATTCCCAGAAAGTAGGTCCCGATTTTGATAAGATTTCCGGTCATGAAAATAAACTTTCATCAAGTTTATTTATGTTTTTCGATAGAAACTTTCAAGTGGTTTCTTCTAATAGAAATAAAAAATGGAAAAAGTTAAGATTCTATTTTGTAGACAAACGTGTTCACATTTGTGCTGGTTTCTCTGTTCTGCGGACCAATTCATTGACCTTGACTCGTTTCAATGGCATTTGTTACTATCTTGAACCAGTTTTATCTAAAGTTATGCTAATTTTCCATTTTCTTTGTTGTTGCTGAGGGAACAGGTGGCTTTCAAATATGTTAATAAGCATAAAAGTTTCATAAATGATTTTAATAAATTGTTTTGTCTAAGGAAAAACTGGTGTTTTTATGGAAATTTTTTTCTTATTATTTTTATTAGTTTAAAAATACATCAAAAAATTGTTTGCTTCACTGGCAATTTTTTACTTAAATTCAGGGCGTATATATTTTTTGAGTGTATATAAAAATCTATAAAAGATTTTTCAAATTTTTTCCCATTAACAACATTTCCGTATTACATTTTGTTCCTCTAAATTCCACTTTGGGAACCTTAAAAGTGCAAATATCATTTAGCCACATTTTGCATTCCAATTGATTTCGTAATTTGCATTTTCAACGCCAGTTGTTGGCAAAAATGAGTCATTGCAAAAAGTGTAAGTTAATATGTGATTTATGTGTGTATATAAATATATGTATATGTAGGCATAAAAGAAGTGGTAAAACAATCCGGAAAACGTAACAAATAAAAACAGATGTTAATGATAATGACAATAAAGATAATGATGATGAGGTTTTGTGGCTTAGAGACAAGCGAAAGACAAAGCGGGAAGTGGAAAGCACTTGAGCGTACAAAAGACAAGGTGATGAAAATGGAAATAAGAGGAAGCTGAAAATAATAATATGTAATTTGACACCATTGACCTGCCACAATGATTACAGTAAGGGTTAAAAAGCAAACCACAAAGGAGAAAGGCGATGGGGAGGGAATGGGTCCTTTTTCTTTACGCTTTTTATTATTTGTTTGTCCTTTCTAAGTGATTCTAAATATATCCTATAGATCCCATAGAAAAAGTCCGATTAAATTTGAACATTTTTTGTTATTAGAAATTTTAAAAGGGAAAACCACAAAATGTTAATATCATTCATGAAAATGTCGTAAATATATCAACCTTCAAGCTTTCAAATAAATACAATATGAATACTAAGCCTTAAAGATACATTTGTAAGTAAAACATTTGGTTTTACATGATAATAAATAAATAAAAAAAAAAATAAACAAAAAATAATCAAAAAAATAATATAAAAAAAAGTAAAATAAAAAAACTAATATAAAAAAAGAAAATAAATAAATAAAAATAAAATAATAAATAAAAATAAATATATATATAATAAAATCAATTTTATTTAGCATTTTGTAAGCAAGGCAAAACAAAGAGGTTAAATAGAATGGTGATGACGATGGACCAAAACTTATTTTCTTTCTCTTCCCTTGCTTGCTAGCTTTTTGTTTTATTTCTTTTTTAAGGTTTCTTTTTTGCTTGTTTGCTAAATTAGAACGCAATTTAAAAGACTGAAGCAGTTGTGTCTTCCTCTTGTTTTTCTTGCGGAAAAAGTTCGGTGATTGATGTGTCTGGAGTACAGATAAAAAAAAAAACTTAAAAAATGTTTGCAAGAGATTAGTGAAAGATAATGAACAGAACGCAAAACTCAAAGTAAACACTCTGAAAGTCTGCATTTGTTTGTATCTGCTTGGAATTTACGCCAAAAGCGAAATAAAATAAAAAAATAAACAAAATGATAGATATATAAATGAACTAAATGTAGTTTTAGCTAGGCAAATTTTTAAACATTTTGTTATACTAAATTTTTTTAAATTTATTTACTGATTTTTAGCTTAGACATTCCTTATAAAATATGGTGTTATACGTAGCTAAAACAAATAAATTCCATGGTTTCTCTTGGGCAGAATAAAAAGTGGAAGTTTCAAAGTTAAAGGTGGAAAAATCGATGTTCAGCGGAGCATATTCCTTAGACAGTTTTTATCGGAATTATAGATTTATCGAGTAACTTTTTTAGTTAGCTAACAAAAAAAAAACAATTTTTGATTTGTTTATGATTAGAATGACCGAGCTCTTATTGTGAAATATTTTATGTAAGCCAAAGTTCTACATAGATTTATATATTATTAAATTATATATATTGTTATCTAATTAATCGATACATTTGTAATCAATAAATTAAAAAAGCTGTGTAATTTTGATATATTTTTGTTATAAAATGTAATGTGCAAGTTAATTTTTTTTATTGGAAACATTTTCTCGTACATTTAACCCAGTTTTTCCTGCTCCTTTTTCTCCCTTTTCCCCACTTTATTTCCCATCGCTGGCGTCTGTGTTATCGATATGCACATCTTGTTTGCTTTTGGGGCAGAGTTGATTTCACATTTCTCCTCTCCACCTTTCCCCGCCCTTCCTCCATTCGCCTTCTTTTTTCTTCTGATTTGCCAAATGTCAACAATTTTTGTTTCATTCACAAGGGGCACCACCCACAACCACACTTACCTACACACACACACACACTCGCATAAATTCAAACTGCAATTGCATGAGCACACACACACGTATGTACTTTCGCATTTATACATCGCATTTTTAATCGCTTTCGAACGGTCAAGGTTGCAAAATATTTAATGAGTCAAATGCGACGTCGTCGACGCCCGCTATCAGCTGGCAGCGCAGTCGACATCGACGTTGGCAGCGCTGTCACCGCTTCTTCGCTCTTTTTGTATGTATATATATATATGTGTGTATATGCCGTATATATATATTTTTTATTTTTTGTTTATCGACCCGGCACTTTACACACACACACAGTCACATGCATACATATGTGAGCTGTTGTTGTTGTTGTTTGCTTGTCACTCAGTCACTATTGCCCTCTCCCTCACACTTTCCTCCTGCTCTTTTTGTTTATTTGTCCATTTCCTCCTTCCTCTCATTTTTTTATGCCACTTTAACCCATGTTTAATAGGGTGTGCTATTATTTTTAGCAATATAAATGACTGCAATTAAAAAAAATTCTCCTTAAAAAATGTAGAGCTAAAACTATAGAAAGATTAAATTTCCAGACCTAGGGGGCAAATCATCCTTTTTAATAAAAGAAAAATATTAATTTTTATAAAAAAATTTCTTTTTTTCATTTTATGTAACACACATATAAATTATAATTCATTTATTAAAAATTATACATTTTGTGGGTTTTAATTTTAAAATATCAAGCCAAAAACAAGTGCAAATTCATTCATCAACGGTTGGATTCGAACTCGGGACTTTGTTAAGCCCTTCTATGCTCATTGTATATCGTCTAGAGGATTAAATCATAAAATTTCAATGATTGTAAATACCCTTTCTTGTAAATTTTAAAATATTGATATATTCAATTGATTGAGAGGTACAAACATCTCTAACCCAATTGAAAATGTGCTTCTCTTCAAGCCGTTTCCTAAATCTGAATGAAAATGCAGGCTAATGGAAATTGATATTGCTAATTGCACAAACATTACAATTTCAAAGGAAGTTTACACATTCGTGTCGGGCAAAATAAAACCACTTAATTCTTGGGTTAAGTTTATTTACTTATGCACATTCGATATTGTGGCTGGCCTTTGTGGGAAGCAGCGAATAATGGAGAAGTCGGGCTAACGCAGATGCAGATACAAATGTATCTGTATCTTTTTGCGCCTTTGTGTATCTGGTATCAGCGCCGAGGCCTTTGTTATTGAATATGCGGCTATAAAAATAAACAAAGAACAGGCCACAACGACACCGCCCACTGCCACGCCCCCATTCCCACAGACTTTAAAATTCATCCAAGGAAAAGTTTCGCCCATTTTAGTTTTTCTTTTTCTCGTTTTTTCCTCTCTTTGTTGAGCCAAAACTATTTTGTAGTTTGTGTAACTTTGTCCAAAGTTTTGAATTTCCATTTAGAATATTTGAAGGGGAGTTTCTCTGTGTTTTATATATACATATATATTTTTTTTATTGTATTTTTGTGAAAGTTTTTAGGAACTAGAGGAAATTGAAGGAGGGAAAAATGAAACTTCAATTGAAGATTGCATTTGGGGAATTGTAAATCAATTTAAAAACTTCCTAGCTGCAAAGTTTTTGGTCGATTAGAATTACGATTTTTTGCCCAGGAATTTCTTACGAATTTATTTCCCCACATATGTTCGTTAAATGACTTTTATTTGACCAGAACTGAATGGTGAATATTTTATTATTTTTTCACTCACCGTGAAATTGTGTAACATTCCGTTGGCCAACGCAAACCAATCAAGTTTTAGAAAGGGAAATGAACACGGGGCGTTATTAAATATTTAGAAGTCAAGCTGTTGCAGAAACTGTTTGACTTTGTTTTCGAATCAATAATCAAGTATGTCAGCAAAGAGGAAACGGAAATTGCGAGTTTATGGGGTTTATGAATTCCATAGGAAATTCCTTTTTACAATTCACAATTCCAATAAAGTAAATAAAGTTTTAAGTGTAATCAAAATACTATTTGCTTTGTGGGGTTTAAAGTTTAAACATTTTTGAATGAAATTTGTTTAAAAAAAAAATATAATTGTAAAATATTTTTATATTATTATTATTTATACTATTTAATTTGTATATTTTGATGATATCCATTTACATATATAATAAACATTTTCAAATAAAATAGTATCGAATATATTGATGTTTTAAAAGGGGTAAAATATATCGATACTTGAGTCTTTTGCTTTAACTTTGACATTGTTTAATTAAAGTTTTGGATGGGAAAAAAGTTTGTTTTTACCTTTAAAATAATTATTATCTCAGTTCGAGAAGTGTAATATTTCAGAGTATCAAAAGAATCTGCATCCTTAACTGGAATAATTCGGGTATTACGTGTTATCGTATACCCCCCGACCTATCCCACTAGTAAATAGCATTGGGGAAGCATTCACAGTTTCAGTCGCGGCCGCCAGGGGGCGACAGCTAAGACAAAAAAAAACGAGAGGAAAAGGCAAAAACACAAAAAATGCCAATAAAATGCACATACGTAATGAAATATAATTAAAGAAAACGAGGGAAACGAACAAAAAAAAAGAGAAAAGCCAAGTATAATTAACAATTGACGCGGTCGATGCCAACGTCGCAGTTGGCAGTCGGCGTCGCCGTCGACGTCCAGACAATGTCTATTTTTGCAAAAGCGCAACAATACAAAAAGTGCAGCGGCCCCAAAGGAAAAATGCAAAAAGCTATAATACAGAAAGAAATAGGGGGCAGTGGGGAGAGAGGAGAGGGGGGGGGTAAAGGGGGAGGCACTGGGTAAAAAAAAAGTGAGGAGGACTCATTATGAAATCACCTTCAACTATAGTTTTGCACTGCAACGACCCCAAGATAGACAGAGAGCGAGCGAGATACTGGACGAGCGATAGAGACACAAGAGCAATGTGGAGATGGGGGCAAAAAGAGACCGAGAGATGTTGAGAAGGAGACGGAAAGAGGCGGTGAGATGCTCGGAGCAAAACAGCTGTAGTCAAATGAATAGCACAGTCAAAGCGATCAAATATCGAAATTATCGCTGGCAACTATCGGAAATAAGTAATGATATCGAAATTATTATCATTGAATCATTGAAACTTATGTTAGATAAGGAAAATATCATGTAAAATTATAGAAACTAAAGTTGGATAACGAAGATATGACTAATATTTAACGAAAGTAATTGAGATATATCGATAAATTCGATAATATTGTTACGGGATTTTTTTTTTATTATTTTAGAAATATAGAAAATCTGTGGTTACCATGTAAGCCATGCTTTTATCACTGGAATTCAAATAAGACGACGGAATCTATAGGGTTTTGACTCGAACTGTAGGCTGATAATGTATCTGTATCCGCAATACAATACCTCACACAAACACACACACTTGTAGAAACGAGCGCACACTCGAGGCCACGTAAAACGGTTAAAGTTCTCTGAGTCATGCCAGCCCCACCCCCTTTCCGCTTCCTTTTCAAGACCCCCTTTTTTTCCAACCCGTCTATACATATATCTCCATTGAGCAGTAGTTTTACAGTTAATCAGAGACAGAGACGCATGCAAACGACGACGACGACATTTGTTCGCATTCTCAGCGATTGAAACTTTAATGACCCCGCCCCCTTCTGCCAACCAGATCCCCCCCCCCACCAAATTCCTGATTATTCAATTTTGATGATGATTGCCCGTTGAATTTTTGATACGCCTTTGCATATAACCAATTCTATTTTTACTGCCGTCTATCGATCGATTTAAGTTCTCAAATTATTGGTTCTAAAATGTGTAATACGTGTATTTTAATGGGTATTATTAACTTTTATGGTCTATAAAATGATTTATGTTATTTTCTTTTTTTTATGTCTAATCTTGTGATTTAATTCTGAATTAATGAATGGAATAGTTTTGACTAGAAATGTTATTAAATTGCTTTGTAGGTCAATTAATTTCCTACATTTATGATTTGTATACTATTTTATGATAGTTTAATATTTTATTTGAAATTTAATTACTTAACTTAATTATTTATTATCGATTTAATTTGTGGAATAATTTTGATCAGAAATGTTATCAATGTTGTGGGTCAATTTATTTCCTAAAGGAAACTTGGTGTTATTAAGCTGAAATTTCTGACTTGGCTACCCTGAATTTGTTTTTCCATGGTGACTCCTTTATAAGCTGTCGCCACATATTATCATCTATCTATCCATAATATAGATTCTATATATTATTCCCTATCGCACCCGTTCAATTCATTTTGTTATTGTTCCTCTTCCGCGTTTAGTTGTCAATCGTCAATCGATTGCGATAACGCTTGATAACGCCACGCACACACTGTTTGACCAATGTCACGTTCCTGCTCACACAAAAATATACAAAAAAAAAAAAAAGACACTCACACACTGCATTCCCACTAGATTAAATCGCGATAAGTTTTATGACTTTTATTGTAGATTATTTGTTTTACTCGGCATTCGTAATTGGTGTTCGTTCTGCTTTCAGATTAGATTATACCTACATATATGGCAGCGAAAAAAATCTAAAAAAAAAAATAAAACAACAACAAAGTGTACCTATAAAATAGGAACAACAAAAACAGATTAATTCATGGCCCCGTTTTGGCGCGCATTTATATTCGTGTTTGTTGTATAAAAGTAGATCGTCAGAGTGGAAAAGATAG
Source organism: Drosophila mimetica (assembly GCA_037075245.1). Lineage (NCBI taxonomy): Eukaryota > Metazoa > Arthropoda > Insecta > Diptera > Drosophilidae > Drosophila > Drosophila mimetica. The sequence goes on from JBAMCH010000005.1 coordinate 11,386,669, forward strand.
AGAGAGTTCTGTGTTGCTGATATGCATGGAATCATTTTTATTTATTTTCGTTTTACAACCCAGATTAGATAAGTCCATTTTTGTACACCTTCTTCCCCGGTTCCACCAACACTGACCCCTGTATTTAATGTACAGACACTGAAAAGAATAATATAATATTTTAAATTAGGTATTGCGAAAAGTTTTTGAAAAATATTTTAATGGAAATTTAATATTTCGAAAAGGTTATACAAAACATAGTTTTTTTTATGGAATTTTGAACTATTAGACTTTTTTGTGATTACCTTAAAAAAACAATTTTTCATGAATTTAAAAATAAACAAATTTTAAAACGGTGTAAAAATAGAATGCTAACCAATAATTTTATATTTATATATTATTTTGCTCCTTATAATTTTTTTCCTCTGTGTAATTAAATAAATTAATTTTCTATTATATATTTAAAAAAGGTTGAGAAAAATAAAACTTTTTTTTAATAAAAATTTTGAATTTTGAACTAGTAAATTTTTTTAGAAATAATGATTTAAAACAAACTATTTGTCACGAATTTAGAAAATAAAAAACGATTTGAAGATCAAATTTAACGTGTAATTCGAAAAGAATATCAAAGATTTAAAATATATGTTATGGCTTTTTTTTTATTAGACTTCGTATAAATCATATCGATTAAAAACAAATAATTTGCCATGAATTTAAAGAATAAAAATAAATAAAAAACGATTTTTAGATAGGAATATTTGAATAATTTTAATGTTATTTTGGAAAGTCCAAACGATTGTCGTAACTTTTTTTTCCTCTGTGTACCTACACAGCGTGGACGCAGATTTTTTATGGGGATTTCAATTGTTTATGAAGCTCTCGCTTTTTCAGGCCAGAGTTGAAACTATGTGAGCGCTTGCCATAAATCGCACCTAATCGTACCGCCCCCTGTTCCTATCCCCGATATTCTCCCTACTCATATGTACAATATTATCTATATAGTTATAGGTTCTTTTCGAAGCATGTACAGGCAAAAGTTCAACGTACAGCTAAGGAAATGGGAAGAGGAGAGGTTGTCTACCATCTCCTCTAGTAATATTTGTTGTATCTATATAGACAGGAAATTGCTTTCGCAACCTCATGTGAAAATTCGCAAGTTAGTGGAATGCTACAATACATACATTATACATTCCCAGAATTCGTAGAGTTTGTATGAGATCTAGCGATGAATTATATTACAAAATATCGGTACATTCATTTTAAATTTTCCTATGAAATGGATAATAAATTAAAGCTTTAATAGTACATAAAAGTAATATAATAATGTATTTTAGCTTATTTACCTTAGAGTTCTCAAGTTCAGTTGGATGGACGAAAAAGCATTGAAATTCTCAGATTTCTTTTCCCTGTTTTCGATATTACGATTTCTCCATTTCGCTGATGTCTGGTAATTTGAGTAAATTTACTTGAATATCATAACAATTTTCAGCGCTGACTTTGCGTATGAAACAAAATATCCCAAGGGGTTTAAGTAACGAAAACCACCTGAAATGCGAACAAAGAGCCCCAAAGCAAAGTGCTGACTATCGTTGGATGTGCAGAACAGCTGTAAAAACAGCTGGGTTAAGTATCGAAAATGAAAAACAGAAATAATAGAAGGGCAAAAACGGGAAAGAAAATAATATACAATAAGGGAAGGCAACAAAAAATTGCTTAGGTTTGCTTTTAAAATTGCGCGTGTAGAGAAAACCAAATATACAGAGGGGAGAGCCGTCGAATGAGCGTTACTTATCGATAATTATCGATTATACGAGGTTTTTTATTATTAAAAACTTAATCAAATTTCGAATAATATTTCTTGGTAATGAATAGAACACTACTTTGATCAAAGTATTTATGGTAATTTTACTTTTCAATACCCATCGATAGTTTTCCCTCCTTAATAGCTGATTATTAACCAAGTAACCTGCTATCGATAAAATTTTTGACTGCCGATAGTTCTTTGAATGCCAGCAATTGTAACGCCCTGAAAGTATAGCCGCTTCAGTTTAAATTTCTTTCTCTATTTTTTCGTATTCATAATAATACGAGAGTTTAGGTAAATAGCTGACACATGTGTGCTGAGGTTATTTACTCTGCATTTTAATAGGTATTTACAATATGTACGTGTGCTGGGCAAACGTAATTAGACACGGAAATAGTCAACAATTTATATTGAAATTGCGCTAAAAATAAAAGGCATGCAATTGAAAATGTTGGGTAAATATGCCACTAGATTATCCAATTCGCGTTATTGTGAAATGTGTGCTCTACTTTGTATTTGTTGGCATTTTTAAATATTTATTAAATAAAATAATTCGATAATTAAAGATTTTTAATTTAATTTGTTTTTATAATTTAATTTTTTTTTTCAACATTTTATTTAGAATAATACAATTATTAAAGATATTTTATTTAATTTATTTATTTTAATGACCAAAAGTTAAAGTTTATTCATAAAATGTGGAAATATGAGGTTTTTGAGAAGTTTTCGAGAAGTTTTTTTATTGATCGATTCTTTATTAATATTAAAAAGAATTAAATAGAAGGAATATTAAAAAATATTATTATTATAAGAGAGCTACAACTATTTATAAGTAACCCAGGATAATACTCGATAAAACACTTGGTTTTCAATCACATACTCGTTTCTATAATGCCCATAATATATATATATTTTATTTCGTATATTTTAATAATGTATTTATTATATTTAACAAATATGAGGGATTTATTCATAAAATTTAGAAATGTAAAGTTTTTGAGAAGTTTTTATAGAAAAGATGTATTAATTAATATTTAAAAAAATCTTCAAAAACTATTACACCAACTTTTTATAGGTAACCCAGGATAATACACAATAAAACACTTGGTTTTCAATCACATGTCCAAAAATACACCTTACTATATGGCCCATAGATTGTGAGACTGCGCTATCTATCGAGTGATATTAATACCTAGAGTTGTGACAAAGAGATTGTTTTGTGGGGAATGTGGGGGGGAATGAACGACGACGACGCCCACTGTCATAATAATAACACTAATCTGAATGGTCATGAGTCATTTGCGGTTTTTTTTCCACTACCCCTTCTCTTTTTTACTTTTTTCTGTTTTTACTTTGCTATAATTTAGTATACGACGCTCTCTATATTCATGAGGTGTGTGTGTGTGTGTGTTGTGTGTGACAGGTGTGCGAGGGGAAAACCAACGGCTGGATGATAACTCATCGATAGTGCGGTGTGTGTGTTGTACATTGAACTACTAAATGGGTAAATGCAAATTTGCAATTTCAGCTCATTAATATTCAAGTGCCTCTGTGTTTGTGTTTGTGTTTGAGTTTCAGTTTGAGTTTCCGTGCGAGTAATAGATGGCGGAATATGGATATATGCAGATATAGATGGACATATGGAGGTGACATGGACAAGACGACAGTTGACGATAACAACATCCCAACTTGACGGCTGTCCACCGTTTATTGCTTCGATTTGCCACATTTAATCGATTAACTTAACCTGAGCCTCTCGCATCGATTAGTAAATGAATCACCCACTTAAAAATACACTGGCAATAATCAACGAAACTGGTTAAAATATTAAAATTCATTAATATGCTAAAAAGGTGATAAGCAACTTGATAGAAATTGATTCGCTGCTTGGTAACTATTTTTAAATGAATTTTCAAGAGGATTTATTAAGTTGAAAAAATATTAACAAAAATTAAATTGCATTGCATCTTTGATTAATTGACCTTTTAATGAAATTTTAAGATATTTAATTAGCCACAAGGTTTTTTTCTTTTTCAACCAGTCACGCTTTTAGCGTTTATTATTGCTAATTGTTGATAGTTGATAAAACTTGGTCAATAAATATACGTATTCTTAAAGCTTATAATATTTTAAAACCTATATTTACATATTTATTTACTGGGTATTAATTTTTTTCTAAGCTAAATATTAAAATATTTTTGGGATAGCTGATTAAAGGAAAAAATGAAACTTAAAGTAGTTTTGAACGTTTTTAATTAATTTTCAAGAGGATTTAGAAAGTTGAAAAAATATTAACAAAAATTAAATTGCATTTATTTTTGATTAATTATCCTTTTAATAAAATTTTAAAATATTTAATTAGCCACAAGTTTTTTTTTCTCTTCATCAAGTTACGCTTTTGGCTTTAATTATTGCTAGTTGTTGATAGTTGTAAAAACGTATAATATTTAAAAACACATTTTAAACGAATTGGCAACTTTGTATTAAATATTAAAATATTCTTGGGATAGCTGATTAAAGAAAATAAAGAATTTTAAAGTAGTTTTAAACGGATGAAACCCTAGTAGTAATGCTAATTGCTAATAGGTATTACTCTACAAGCCCCGATTAAATCGCATTTAATAAGTGCACAGCAGTAGTGTGTGTTAGTGCTTTTTGCGTGCTTGGTTAACTATTTTAGCCGAGTTTTCCCCATTAAAGCCGCCCACCGACGTCGATGGGGAGGAAAAGTTGGCATTCCGGCTCAGAAAACAGCTGATCCAATTCGTGGTCTCTCCATCTCTTTCCCACCCATTTAGCTCCATCTCTTTCGCTGTATCCCTCGCTCTCTATCGTTTTTTCTCTCTCTCTCGCTCTCCCTCTCGTTCTATCCCTATTTCCATCTCACTTTTTCCGCTTTTGTCTCTGTTTGCGTGGCTTTTCTTGTCTCGAGCACAAATTAAATTTCCAACGAATTTAATGGCACACAGACAGACGAGGAGGAAGAAGGATACAAGAAAGGGGGGAGGAGGGAAAGGAGAGGAAAAGAGACACAGATAGCAAAGGACGTTTTAAAGCTGCAGCTATCTCGCTTCAGCAACAGCATAAAGTTCAAAGCCTAAAAGCAGGCAACAAAAATAAAAAGGATGTTATATATACATACATACATTTTATATGAGAAAAGCAAGGAAAACAGCAGGAAAATATGAGGCGAAAAATTAAAGGAAAATGGAGATGGATGGCTGGGGGGTGGGAAAACCGGAGCCAAGAATAATAATCAGCATACAAAATACGGCAGGCTTTTCTTCTTCTACCACGACCAGCAACTTTTTCCCCCTCTTTCTTACCTTTTAGCCCCTCTCTTTGGGGAATTCATAACAAGGCTGTCATCGTCCCCTCTTCTCTTTTCCCCTACGCCACTGCATTTTCTCCCGCCCAAAAAATCGATAGCAAAAAAAAAAGTTTGTTGTTTTTTTCAGCTGGCTTGCATTGCACACTGTGCTGCATTTCAGAAGTGTGGGGCAGGGGGGATCGGGAAATTGGGCGGGAAAGTTTGGAAAATGGGGAGGCGATAGCAGACAGCTATTTGGTGTATGTGCACTGTGAGAAAAAACTTGGAACCTTAATGTTTAAATTGTTTTAAATTTTAAAATTTAAAAATAAATAATGAGAATTTACATGTGTTTCCGCATAAAATATAAAATAAAAAAATACCAAATAAAAACAAAATAAAAAAAATGGGTAAAAAATGGGTAAAAAATAAAAATGTATAGTATTCTTACCATAAATTGATGTAAATATGGGGATATATATTCCGAAATACCTATTTTCCCTCAGTGTATGATTTTTTTTTCATCCAGTTACTGCTTCTTCTTGTTTTGTTCTCCTTTTATTTTTTGCTAGAAGAATTTGCGCTTTCCGTTTTTAGTTTTTTTCCCTTCGTTTCTCTCGGTTTTTTGTTGTTGTGAATACTTCTTTTTTTTGACTTCGTGGTTTTTCCCTTGTTTTATGCTCCATCTCTTCTGTTTTGCTGTTAGTTTTACTCTAATATTTTCGAGGTTTTCTTTTATTTTGCTGTGTATATACATGTGTACATATGCATACATGCATTACATACATATGTACAAACACAGACACAAGGCGTGGCTGAAAGAAGAAGCAGATGACAAGGGGGGGAAAGTGGGTGGCAACATGATGATTGTGTGGATGCTGCTGCACACATGTGTGTGTGTGTGTATGTACATATATAAAACATATGGAGAGGATGTGTTGTATACATATGTACATACATGCATTCATACATATATATGACTTACTGCGCACATAACGGTACATGTGTGCCTTTTCTCTCTCTCTCTCATCTCGAACCTTTAATGCTCCCCATCTCTTTCTGGCTGCATGTTGTTTTCAAACTTTTTCAAACGAAAACAAAGCTGTGTGCGGGTTTTAATTATTTTCCTTTTTGTTTGGCGGAACTTTAAAGCAGAAAATGCAGAGGAAAGCGAGGAAAATGTTAAAGGAGTAGGCGGGGAAAATGCGAGAAGCAGAGAGGGGACTTCAAATGGAAAATAGAACAAGTAGAAACTGTAAAGGAGAGCTTATTAGCCAAAGCTTTTCCTTTGACTTGAATTGTCGATCCTTCTTCTTCTTCCATTTTCCTCTTCGTTCGCATTTAAATTTAATTTATATTATGAGAGTGGAGTATAATAGAAGGAAACAATAATAAGCGAATGACGCCCAGCAAAGGGGAAAAATTCATATTTAATCAAAGATACATTTTCAATCCCTTACTTTGTTTCCTTTTAAAATGTTTTAATTAATGTGAGATGCAAAATAGTAAGAGAAAAATAATTTCGATTATTTTTAGCTATATTTAACATTGTTTTACTTATTACAAAGTAATTTTTGAGGCAAAAACATTATAATTATGTAATTAGAATAGTAAATAAAACTAATTTTTTTAACACAAATTATCTACTATAAATTCCTCAAGTTCTGTTTACATTGTAAACACTTTTTCTCTATAAAACAACTGCTAATTTCTCTTTTCCCCTCTTTCTTTGCAGGTAAAACATCTCAACGAACATGAAAACCAGTGATATTAAAAAATAACAAAGGCCAAAACTTTGCATTTTTTTCGAAGCAAGAAAGGAACAAAAAGTAAAGTAAATTAGAGCGCAAGTTCGAAATGTATGCGGTTAAAAAATACATATTAAGTTAGATGGCTAACATCATAAATCACAATCACAAACTTCTGAATAGAAGTACATATGTACATATAAAAATAAAAAATACATTTAGGATAAAACTCGGTTCCAATAATAGGCAAGGGTTAAAGGGAAATTACAAATGATTCATTCAGAGGGTAGCATAAATAAGCAGAAGAAGGAAACCTCAAAGGTCAAAGTGTACAAAGGCAAATAAATGGAATAGGAAGGCTGAACTTATTTTTAAGTAAGACGTAGAATAAGAAGGAATCATGAAATAATGTTAAAAAATAAAGGATTTTTTAATAAAACAAAATATAAAGAAAAAATAATAAAATTAAAGAAAATAATAATAATAAAATTAAACATACATAATTATGTGTGTATGTATGCATGTACCGGGTACATTGTACCTAAATAATATAATAAAACTTAAAGGAAAATAACTAAAGGTAAACGAAATATGATATGGGTAAATAAATTAGTATTCTACATTTTTAATGATTTTCTACTTTGGCCATTTCGCATGGTTCGTCATCATTCATGATTGATGATTTCGCTACATCATCGTTTGAGCTTTTCTTGTTTCGTTTTAAAAGCGAGCCGGACAAAAGCCTTGAATTTGATGTTTTCTAAATAAAAGAATGGTTCACCCTGAAGTTTGGCAACGTTGCGCCGCGGTCGTAGGCCATCTCTCTCGCACTCGCACTGAACCGTCTTTAATATTTAATGAATTAATAAACGGGCCTGTGTTTGTCTGTACGTGTGTGTGTGTGTGACGTTGATGCATGAGGTCGCGACGCTGCGTCGACGTCGGCAGAGACGTCGGGTCAAACGCGTCGCACGTTAATCACAAAATCACATCAAATGCGTTTATTATTGTTAATAATAATAATAATACTAATAATTTTATTTGATACAAAACTAAACGCAACTTGAAAATTGTTTTTAAAAAAGTAAATGTATTGATTTATTTATACTCTGGTTAGTAAAAATAAAAAGGAAATATAATTAGGAAAAATAAATTACTTTATTAATAATGTAAAATGTACATAATACATTAATGTAACAACATGAGAAACTTTAATATTTTAATAGATTTTTAAAGTCATTTTTTAAAGCTTTTCATCCACATTGCTTAGTCACTTGGTAACTTATTTAAGCGGTGCGTTAAACAATAAGGTAATGCCATTTTGAAAATATAATAATAAATATTAAAGCCAAAGCAAAACTGTGTTGCCATATAGTTACAATAGTTACGAAAATATTAACCACGAGGTTTTCGGTCTTTTTATTGGAACACAATTATTATAAACAACATTTTAAAACCCCTAAATGGTAATAGAACTTTATAAACGAATTCAAGAATTATACATTTTTGTACTTTGAGATTTTATAAATATCTCATAAATAGAGCTATCTCTATTATAACTTAAAATTCTCAACAAAAGCCAAATTAGCCGTTACATTCCAAGGTATAGCTAATTTTTGAACCTCCACTGTATGGAATAAAAGAAGGCAACAACAAAAAAAGTTCGACCGCTGCCTCTGCCGGCGTCGTGCTGCCTCTGCCGCAGCGGTTGCGGTTCGCTGCCCACATGGCTGACCGCCAACATCGAACATGTTTGAAGCCAACACGCTCGATGCGGCAGCACATGGCGTATCATGAAAACGACAGAGATGCCAACACTAGGTTCGCACCGACAATAGCTCTCTCTCTCTCTACTGTCTCGCTCGCACAGGTTCGAAACCGGCCGGGGTTCGTGTCCCCAATAACAAAAATAATAATAATAACACGAATAAAGCATAAAGTTAAAGCCAACCAAATGAACCGTTAGATCGTGCCCCGCTTATATCCCACTTATATTTATATATAGTATATATAAAATACAGTATATATATAGAGAGCCGCGTATTATGCAGATATGCTAAATTATATGATGCGATCATCCGATTATCTTGGATTGCCGCGAAAACGGGGTCAAGCCTCAGTTGGTTCCATTTATTTCAGTATTTCTCGTTTCGTGTCTGTGAAATGGAATTGCACAGATCGTATGTAGTTTATACTAAGCTATATAGTCGAAATCCTAAAGCTAGCATTACACGATTAGCTGGAAACTGTAGATTCTGAATAGAACCAGTTTTGGTTAGATGAGATCTCTTTATTCAGGGGTGTCACAGAAATTTCTTCCAACCAAATTTCCCCCCAAAAGCAAATCTCGGTGTCACAGAAACTGTTTCAAATACAAGTAAACGATTTAAAATCAATCGAATAGAAGGCTCTGAAGCAAATGTTCCTAAAATCAGAGCAAATATACTCCGAAACTCCTAGAAAACTCTACAGATTCTGTGACACCTACTGTTTTGCTGGGTTGATTTCCAAACCAACCGTCCCCAAATCCGTCACCAGTTTCTGTGACTCCCCTGATTATGTATAGTAACGGGTCAATTTGTTCAAAAATTCCCATATTTACGGTTAAAGAACAATATATTTTGTTTAATGATGTTTCTTACGAATATCATAAAAAATAAGGTATTTTAAATATGCAACAAGTCCGACACTTTTGATAGGGCGATTTACTAGTCCTTTTATAGCGACACATGGATCACTGATAAATGACTAGTTTCTTTACAGATTTGAGTCTTAAAATTATGTTATAGTATTTTCAATTAAAATTTATTATTAAATATTAAATGAAATACATTTTTTCTTTTAAAAAGAGGTTTTTAGAATAGGTTAAACAAAAAAACACGAAACATTTTACATTTCAAATATGGAAATATAAAAATACAATAAAGGATTTGAAGCTTTAATCTTTGAAGTAAATAAAAAATATTCGTAAGCTTTGGATTGCATATTTTAATATTAAATAATTTTTCTATTTAATTCAAATATTAATTTAAATATGTTGATAGTCGGTTTAAGGTATAGAAAAAAAGTTTGGTTTTTAAAAAACTATGAGAAAAATTACTTTATTTTAAAATTAAACAAGCATCAAATACAGTTTATAAATTAACAAATAAAATATTTAATAAATTTCGAATTTTAAGATTTTGTTTTTAAAGTAAACTTAGCCTGTTGAAGTAGAAACACTCAAGAGATTCCTTCCTTTGCTTCGCACCAATGCATAATGGCCAACATATTTAGCACATTAAGCTCCCAATTTAGACCGAAATTTAATAATCTGCTGTGTTCCTCTCCTTTCGCCCCCACTGGTCGTACAGGGGCCTCGAGCAGCTGCCGCAGTATGCCAAGCAGGTGGCGCAGCTACAGCAGCAGCAGCAGCAGCACCAGTCGCACCACCAGCAGCAGCAGCAGGAGCAGCGCACCACCCTGCATCCGCAGATCCACCACCACCACCAACAACAGCAGCAGCAGCAGCAACAGCAGATGCAACAGCAGCAGCAGCAGCAATCCTCGAGAGCGGCGGCCAGTCCTTTGTCACCACCTCGTCCTGGAAATCCTGGCAGCGGCAACAGCAGCAGCGGCGGCGGCAGCAACAGCAGCAGTGCAGCAGCAGCAGCAGCGGCAGCCGCAGCGGTGGCCGTCAACACCGGTTACCCGCCACCGCCCCCGCAGCATCGTTTCATCCAGAACACGGGCTATAGCATTGCCCCGGCGCCCACCTACCGCGAGAATCCCTACTCGCGTCACACCCAAATTCAGCAGCAGCAGCAGCAGCAGCAACAACAGCAGCAGCAGCAGCAGCAACAACAGGCAGCAGCTGCAGCTTCGATGCCCGAATATCAAAGGGCAGCAGCTCGAGCGGCTGTGGCAGCGGTTTCGGCGGGCAAGGGCAACGTTTCTGGCCAAAGTTCCAACAGCAGCGGCAGCAGCGGCGGCGGCGGCGGAGGCGGAGGAGGCGGCGCCGGTGGATCAGCTCCACCAGGCGGCGTCGTTCAGGTGTCGCAATCCAGCGGAGTTTTGGTCATGGAGGCCATGCCCCACTATGCCAGCCAACCAAATAGTAATCCCTCCCAGCAACAACAACAACAGCAGCAGCAGCAGCAACAGGGCAGCAATCCCAGTGGAGCGGGAGCAACATCTGGCGCCTCCTCGGGTGCCGGCAGCATAATGGTCGGGAATCTGGGGCGCATCCTGATGCCCCATCCGCAGGCTCTCCAATATACCAGCGAGTACCTGACCAATGCCACAGCGGTGGCCGTTGCTGCGGCGGCGGCAAACCAGCGACAGCAATTGCAGCTACAGCAGCAGCAGCAGCAACAACAACATCCGCCCGAGCCATTTGGCGGCCAGCAGCCGTACAAGAAGCAACGGCTCAGCGAGGCCAATGCCAGCAACATGAATCACCTGCCATCACACCCGCAGCAACATCAGCAGCAGCAGCAGCAACATCAGGCACACCAGCAACACCAGCGATCCTCGCCAGCCCAAGTGCAACAGCACCAGCAGCAGCAGCAGATGAACAGCAGTCGGCAGAGTCACAATGACATGTGCCGACAAGTGGTCACCACGCCCATGGGCATGCAACTCAAGGTGGAGACACTGCCCCAGCAGCAACAGCTGCAGCAGCAGCAGCAGCAACATGCCTCTCAATCCCAGGGCCGATCCCAGCCAGCGGTGAGCAGCATGTCCTCCGGTGTGAGCCAACCAGCGGGCACCATCACCGTTTCGACGGCAGGATCGTTGGGATCGTCGAGTCACCAGAGCGGCAGCAATGTTGCCGGTAGCACGGGATCCGGATCCGCCAGCACTGAGGCCTACCACCCACAGGTGAGTGCAGGCGCTGTGAAGTTCGAGGAGCCAGAAGAGTGCTGCTTGAAGTCTAAGTAGGATTATTGATGTCATCCTAAGGGATTTTAGTGTATGACACTACAATCCTATAATTTCCACAGATTTTTTAATTATACTTGAAATTAAAATCCTATAAAATATATTCTGGAAACTAGTTTCCAAAAATAGGGCTATCAGACTTAACCTTACTTTTTTTTGTATCTTCTATAAATATAAAACTGTCTTTTATATTTTTAGAATCCCACATTATTAAAGCTAGACATCTCATACTTTCAGAAAATATTTAAACTATATTGAACTGATTTTTAAAGTACAAAATTAAAATTAAAAAATAAAATCCTATATTAACCAATGAATTTCCAATAATTCTGGAAACTCCCAAAACTGTTCAAAAAGAATATAAAAATTTCCATTATATTTCAAATTTTGATTTTCCATAGAATATTCAAAATATTGTAAGTTTTGGCTAAAAAATTATTTTTTTTTACAAGGGAAGCAAATAAGTTTTTAAAAAATATTTAATATATTTTTTTTAAGACTTACGATTATTTTCCACTAGCAAGCATATTAAAATGAGTTTTAATATAATGAAATATTTATAGCTTTTGGTATTTTATACACATTTAAAAACTTGATATTAATTTAATTAATTTTTTCTTGTTTATTAAAAGCACCAAGCTAAAAATTAATAATATGTAGTTATAACATAGAAATAAATATTTAAAAAAAAACCGTTTTTAGGGGATTTTATACCCTACAAAACTAGTTATCAGAATGCTTCCAAAAAAAATGAGGGTTGTGGAATTTTGCAGGGTTGTTACCGGTTCTTTTTTTACCCCCCCCATACTTTATAACCTATGAAATATTTAGCAAGACATTGATAATCGTGTGGTCACTTGACTTAAGCAGAACTCTTCTTTCCGATGTCCAAAAGTAAACTCCTACTAACAAACACTTTCCATTACTCCCATCAGGTGGAGGCCATTTCGCCAACGCTGCCCAGCGATAGTTCCATTGAGGAGCGCGGACGGACCAGCGCCAAGGAGGACCTGCTCATGCAGATCCAGAAGGTGGACAATGAGATCAAGTCCGCGGAGACGACAATGGAGACGCTGCGCAAGAAGGAGAAGTCCCTCATGGAGGTGGCCGCTTTGGCCAAGGAGCAGAGGGCCGCCAAGGAGATGCCGGGCGACAACAACAACGGACAGCAGCAGCAGCAGCAGCAGCAGCAACAGGAGCCGGAGGAGGTGGTCGAGCTGGCCTGGCGCAGTCAAATGCTGGCCGAAAAGATCTATGCGGCCAATCGGAAGACGGCCAGTGCGCAACATTCCATGCTGCAGAATGCAGCGGCCGCGGAATCCTCCCCAGGATCCGTTGCCGGACGTCCCTGGCTGCCGTTGTACAATCAACCGCTCGATGTGGAGGCCCTCACCGTGTTGATACGCCAGCATCAGAGTCACGTGCGGGCGCCCCTGCTGCTGCACATCAGGAAACTGAAGGCGGAACGCTGGGTCCACAACCAGGGGCTGGTGGAGAAATACCTCAAGGAGCAGGCCGATTGGCAGCGACGATGCGAGCGCATGGAGGCGAGTGCGAAGCGGAAGGCGCGCGAGGCCAAGAACCGTGAGTTCTTCGAGAAGGTCTTCACGGAGCTGCGGAAACAGCGCGAGGATAAGGAGCGCTTCAATCGCGTCGGCTCGCGCATTAAATCCGAAGCGGATCTCGAGGAGATCATGGATGGGCTGCAGGAGCAGGCGCTCGAGGACAAGAAGATGCGTTCGTACGCGGTGATACCGCCACTGATGCACGATTCCCGCCAACGGCGTTGCGCCTATCACAATGAGAACGGACGCATCGAGGATATGGTGGCGGTGCATCAGCAGCGCAAGGCCCTCAACATGTGGACGGCGGGCGAGAAGGAGACGTTCAAGGAGAAGTATTTGCAGCATCCGAAGAATTTCGGGGCCATTGCGGCCAGCTTGGATCGCAAATCGCCACAGGACTGTGTACGCTACTACTACCTCAGCAAGAAGACCGAGAATTACAAGCAGTTGCTCCGCAAATCCCGCCAGCGAACGCGTAGTTCCCGGAATCCGGCCAAGGCTCAGGCCGCCCAGCCGCAGTGCATCATCGATTCGATGACGACGGGCGTGATGACGCGACTGCAGCGCGAGCAGCAGCAAAAGTCTGGCAATCGTTCGTCTGCCGTTGCGGAGCGTGAGCGAGCCGAACGGGCGGCCGAGCGGGAGCGTGTGGCTGAGAAAGCGGCCGCGGATGCTGCGAAAGCGGCTGAAAGTGCCGCTGAGAAGGCAAGTGCGGCCACCAAGGCTGTGGAGGCAACGGCTGCCGGTGAGAAGGTGGCCAAAGCGGCTGCAGCAGCAGCAGCGGCGGCGGCAGCAGGAGGAGGAGCAGCAGCAGCAGCAGCAGCAGCGGGAGCAACATCAGCAGGAGGAAGCGCAGCAGATAAAACGGAAGCATCAGGCGGCAAGCTGGCAAGTGGCAGCGAAAAGAATGCTGGAGGAGCAACACCGGCCACAACAGCAACACCTGCAGCAGCAGCAGCAACATCAGCGGCAACAGGAGCGACAGCAACAGCAACAGCACCACCACCAGAGATCTCAGCGGGCGGCGAGGCGGCCAAGAGCAAGGCCGCCGAAGAGGAGGCAGCAGCGACCACAGCCGGAGCAGCCACTGTGGCCACAGCCGGCACACCAGTGGCCAGTGGAGCCAGTGCGGGCGAGGCGACGTCAACGGCAACGGGCGCCACGGCGACGGCGGCGGCCAAGGGAGCCGGCAAGCCAGAAACGGCCACCGAGCCGGCGGGCAGTGCTGCCAAGGGAGCGGATTCGCGGTTAGAGGCCAACAACGATCCGCTGGCCAAGGCAACTGGGCCAAAAGCTGTCAATGCCGAGGGCTATAATGGTGGGTTGTTACTTAGAGAGGAATGGATTACTGGATTATTCCATGGAATAACCAATTCTCTGTTCAATTCAATTATTAAATATTAAATCTAACCAATTGTATCTTTTGCATTCCAGCCACCAGCAACAGTAGTGGTGCCGCTGCCCCGGCACAGGGCGTTACCTTGAATGGCTTTAAGCCGGGCTACCAAACGGTGGTCATGGCCAATGTGAAGGCAACTACTACGGGTGTAGAGGATTCTGTTACCGGCGGAGTTGCTGCTTCTGGCTCTGGATCCGCAGTGAATGCAGCGGGAACAGCAGCGACGACGACGACGGCGGCGGGCGGCGGCGGTGATAAGATCAACGTGAAGACAACGCCGCCAAACAGGGGCACTGCGAACTCAACATCCTCGACGGCAGCGGGCGAAAGTGGTGCTGCTGGCGCTGGAGGAGTGCCCACGTTTGCCCACACCGCCACCACGGCGGGCAACTATCTGGGCCAGAAGCTAAAGGCGGCCCAGGTCGAGGGATTGGGAGCTGGCAATGATCTGCACGCGGATGTTAGGTAGGCGAATCTATGTACAAATTGGGAATGTCGAATGTGATTTAGGCAGAAGCATAAGATGTGTTCTTATAATTATTTATATTCGGATTAATGATATTATTCCTGTTCGGTAATAACCTGTTTTTGCAATCAAATTGTAACTTAAAGTAAGAAGAAAATATGTAAATTCTTTATTTATTCATTCGTTGATAAACGGAGAAAATGTTTAATTTGTCAGATCTATGAATCTTCCAATAACTATTTTATTATATCACTTTGTTCGATTCCAAGTTTTTGCAATCAAATTGTAGCTTAAAGTAAAGAAATTAATGTGTTCTGTATTCTCAATTCTTTATTTATCATTCTTTGATAAAGGGATAACATTTTTAACTGAGTTTAGTGTGCTTTACTATAACTAACTATGATCTGAAAACCATATCAGTTGATTACTGTTTAAATGTAACTTTTATAGGGATAATATAGTTTTTTTTTTCGATTTTAAACTGGTTTTACAATCAAATTGTGACTCAAAGTAAGAGAACATAATTTAATTTCTTTATTTATCATTCGTTGAAACATTTCTTGTGCTTTTAATCTTTTCATATTCATATTTTGTATGAATTTTCTTCCCTCTACCATAACTAACTATTGCCATCTCACTCGATTTTGCAGTGAATCCAAGAGGAAACGCTTCGAACTGAATTCTGGTGAGGCGCAAGGAAACGCATCGTCTGCAAATGCCAATAGCAACATCAGCAACAGCCACAGCCTAAAGGCCAATGCCAAGGATCCATCGAAGACATCGTTGTCATCCGCGTCTGCGGCATCCGTAGTCACATCGACGCCATCGGCATCCTCATGCACATCGGGCTCCATGCTGCTAATCAGCGCCGCCTCCATCATGTCCACCGCATCGGGAGCCACATCCTCGAGCACGGCGACCACCACGGCCACCGCTCCGGCGATCTCTATGCCTTTGCTGGCCGATGGCAGCGGCAATTTGATGGTCAACACCTCCGAGGTCCTCGCCCTCGATGGCAAAGGTAAGTGCCGCAAATTACAACTATTTATTACTATTTATTGGAAAGGATTCGGCAAAGATCTGCTCATATTATTTACCCAACAAATATATGTATTTAATCTTTCAACTATGTGCTTAAAAAGGTTTTGTAGATTTCACAGGATTTTAATTTATACTAAGGCATTTAAAAATGTTTATAGGATACATATTTCCGGTATATTTCAAGAATGTTTCTATGGATTTGAAAAGATCGAGATTTTAAATATTTGGTATATTCATATACTTTAGATCCTAAATTGAATAGTAACCATTTATAATGGTTATATTGCGTTATTAGATAAAAGAAAATTCATTATTTAACAAAAAAAAATACAAAATATTTGAAAAACTTTTGAATTTTTCAACTATTTAAAAAGTTTAGCCAGATTCAAGCAACAATGTCCTTTAGTTACGAGCTTTCTGAGCTTTATTTGAAGCTTTTATTGTGTTTTTCAACTTTGGGGATGATTTTGAAAGGACCTTTGAGCTTTTGAACTTGCAAAAGTTCCCCTTTACTTACAAGACGCTTTCAAAAAGTATCCTGACAGCCTTAAAGCTCTCTGTTAACCAGTTAAAGCTTTTCAATTATTTTTCCTTTTCTTTTTATTAAGATTTAACATGGGTATGTTAATGTCCTTTTTGGTGTCCTCTCCCTCAAACGAAGCTTATGAAAAATGCATTTCCCGCCATTGACAACTGCAATGTGGTGCAGTCTCTTTTGGACCGTTTAATCAAACTATCCACCGCCCATAGCCACCCAACCACCCACCCACCACCACCACCACCCACTCCACAATCCAATCAAAACTGGCTCTATATCTCCGTTTCCTCAGCTTCTGTTTGCGCTGCTGCCAGCGATTTCGATTAATATTTCATCAAAAAAAAAGAAATGAAGGAATAAAAAAAGATATATATAGAGCCTGAAGTCAAGACGCCGCGAGAGTCCAGGGCCAAAAAGAGTTGACAGCAGAAAAGTGGGGGAGAGGGGGAGTGAAATCCCCCAGAGGAGGAGTAAGAAAAAGAGTAGCTCAATTGGTGGTTCGCCGCTTCCCAGTTTTCCACAGTTTTCCGCGGCTCAGCTCAACGTTTTTCGGCCGCTTGCGGTTTTGTTTGCACCACCGCCCATCCGGCAGCCACGCTACCCACTTGAACCACCCACCACCTACCATCACCCACCACATCCCACCTCCTCTTCATCATCATCATCTTCGCTTCGCTTGGCTTCGCTCGGCCTTGTTGGCTGTCATCTCCCTGGCGAGTTAATTAAACTCAATTAAATTAAAGTCTTTTTTGTAAACGTCTTTTTTATTATGCAAGTGATTTAATTTAATTATTAAATTGCGGCAAGGATTGTTTACCTTAGTACCACCACCACCCACCCACACATCGCCTTTCCAGTCGCATTTCCATCTCCGTTTCATCGTCGAGGGTGGAAAAAGTAGATCAAGTTGCGGGACAGTTGAGTGAGGAAGTGTCGATAAGCTGGAATGGAATTCGATTCAGTATTTGCGAAATATTTAGGATTTCGATTAATGCCGATTAATTTCGATAGATTTCGATTACTATCGATAATGAAAGAAAACGATTTTATTTCTGCTTATTAACAGAAGTCCAACAGATATTGGTTTATGATGTTATTTTTGAAGAATGACACATTTTGTACAATCAATTCGATTAATAAGTACAATCGTTATTTCGATCTTTAAAGCTATTGATGATAATTATTATAATTATAAAATGTATAAGAAATATTCCTAAAAGTTGCAAGTTTGTTTTGTAAAATAACTTAAGATTTGTCGATTTTGTTTCGATTGACTTACCTTTTTTCACTTATCGATAAACAAAATGACCGATTGTCCGATTGTTTTTTGTAGTTATCATTTTTGTTTCACCTTGATGAACTAAAATATTTTCTTGCTTTAAACCCGCTGTTTCACAATTATTTTCTCTGCTTTTTTGTGATTTATAAAATATTTTTTATTTAATTGCATTTCTAGGGCGACAAAAAAAAAAACATTTAGCTTGTGTTGTGTGATTGGTGATGTGTGTATATAAATTCGTAGATTTCGTTGCTTTGATTTATGGCAAAAATGTTAATATCTTAGGATTGCGCCTGCTGATCATCAGTGGCAGTGGTTGTTGTTGTTGTTCCTGTTGCTTCTGTTTCGCGTTTCGTGTTGCTGGTACTGATGTTGCTGCTGCTGTTGCTGCTGCTATTGTTGCTGCTGCTATTGTTGTTGCTGGTGGCAGTCGCCTCGATTTCATCCGCATGGCACATTTTGCGATGCTTGTGCACAAAATAGTAGCTGGGAAACTTGCTGCCGCACGTTTTGCAAGGATAATACTGGACATTCATGTCCAAGGGTCGCACCTCGCGTCGCAACAAGGCCGATGTTGCTCCCGTTGCTCCTGTTGCTGCTGCTCCTGTTCGCTCCGTTGCAGTTGCAACTTGCTGCTGCTGCTGCTGCTGCTGCTGCCGGTTGCTGTTCATTTCCAGCCCGCCACTAGATGTTGCTTGTTCCCCCAGCAATTTCTTATCCGCCGTCGTCGTCGTTGTTGTCGTCAAACTCAATGGATTCAAGTGCCGCTTGGCATGTTTTTGATAGCAATATTGCGACTTGAAGGTGTGCTTGCAATATACGCAGACATATAGCTCCTGCTGATTGCTGGCAGCTGAAGTGGAAGCAGCAGCAGCAGCTGCCTGTGGTTTCCTCGCTGATGATGATGCAGTGCCTCTGGCTGCCTGTTGCCTGCCACCACCACCACCATCGCCACTGTTCTCGCTCTCCTCCTGCTGCTGGTGACTTAGCTGCCGCTGCTGACTACTGATGGCCCTGGCCATTTGCTGGTGGAAGGAGTAACTTACGCTCTGCTGGCTGCGCAGCTGCTCCTGCACAGAAGATGATCCTCCGCCAGCTGCTCCTCCAGCTGCTCCTCCATTCGATCCTGAAGCCGCATCCAGACTCTCCGGCTTGTGACCATAGGCTGTGTTGAGAATCCTGCGAAACCGCACCGGTCCATCGCAACTGGCCACATCGATGATGAACTTGGAGGCGCTGATCGGTGTTGCCGCCGTGCTGGTCAAATCCAGCTGGGCAGCCGGCACCGGTGCCTTCGCCACCTGCAGGCCACTGGATTTTCTCGATCTGGATTTTCCTTTACTACCCTTTGATTCGAATCTCTTGGATTTCTGAAGGTTTTTAGGTGCAATGATTGCTGTCGCAGGAACAACTGGCACCGGAGTTGGTGGCTTCACATCCAGACGCTCGATGTTTAGGCTGCCGGCACTGCTGCCAGCCAGGGAGCTTACCACCGACACATTGCAGTCCATATCGACGTCGGGCTCTTCGGGATCAGCCTCGTTATCCGTCACCGTATTGCTGTCTATAAAGACCTCCACATCCTCATCCTCATCGTCGATATCCCGTGTGGTAGCACTCGATTGCTCGTTATCCATGAAAGAACCAAGGGATGAGGAAGGAGCTCCTGCTGGAACTGCTGCTGGGGGCACTGGAGGATGAGGAGGATGAGGAGCAGGATGAGCACTTGGCATGGGCAGAAAACCAAAATTTGGCATTGTGGCCTTGCTGGGAATGGGTCGAATGACCTTGGCCACCGCTTGAATGCCGGGAACTGGACAAAGCTGGCCGGGATTGCCATTCAAATAGCCCTCGGTTTGAGCTCGCGCCAAAAAAGAGCTAGAAAATATACGAAATTATCATGGAAAACCCTGATTATTAAGCAAACTATCCATTGGATTGTTGTGAAATTTTGTCAAGAATCTCTCAAGACCTTTAACTTTATGAAAATCAAGGTTGTAGCGCCGAACCCAAAAACCCACCGGCAGATTTCCAGGGCCCTTGGCATGTGCAGCACATGGGTGGCCAGCAGTACGGCAAAGATATTGTCGACGGTCAGGTCCAGATAACCGGTGTACATGTACGTTAAAAGCGGTGCAAACTGATCGGCGGTGACATTACTGAGATACAGTAGTAACTCGCCCGTGGATGTGGTCGCCGCCGACGACGCCGATGATAATGCTGATGATGATGTGGAGTTGGCTGCTGCTGGTGCCGCCGCCGAGGAGGCCGCCTCATCCAAACGGATGGCGGATCTCAGGTAACCACTGTGCATGCCCAGCACCAGGGAGTGGGCCACAAAGCGCACACTGCTGGGCGCCGGACCCACCTCGAGGATGACATCCGGTGGCGAACTCATCACCAAGGCGGAGGCACTTCCCCCACTTCCAGGGGCTCCTCCCAATCCCGCCGCTGCTGAACGGGTTGCCGCCGTGCTGCTGCTGCTGCTGCTGCCCGTCAGCCAATTGGTGAACATTGCACACGTGCACAAAAAAAAAACAAACAAACAAAGATATTATTTCGTTCTGACGCAAGGACGTGGACAAAGGACGAGAACGAATGGACCAGCGTGTCGCGTGTCCAAGGGGAAATCGGCTGGCGAACTGATGGCCAACAGCGGTGCGTCTCTGGTATTTATACTCCCCGGCAGCCAAAAGCAACATGCGGCGCTCGTCCTTCGGCCGCGGGGATTCGTCGTTCGTTTCCACTCGTTCACGGTGCCGAACCACCGAATCACCGGCTGTTTGAAGGACCTCAACTCTCGAAATCTCTGCTGTACACCACTCTTAACGGGTGAATCTCATGATTGGGGATTGAACTTCTTATCATATTCGAAGAAGTCTTCACTCTGAAGTTAATAGGAGTTATTGTAAAATGATTATAATCAGTTAAAACTCTTTTCTAAAATTGAATTTAATTTGGAATTTCTACAATAAATTTGGAAAAAAATATTTAAAATATTTCAAAAATTGAAAATTAATAGGAATTTCTACAATTCATTAGGAAAGAAATGTATAAAATATTTTTAAAATAAAAAAATAGAAATTTCTACAATAAATTAGGAAAGAAATATATGAACTATTTTTCAAATTTATATTAAATAGAAAAAACATATTTGAAATATTTTAAAAATTGAAAATAAATAGGAATTCCTACAATATTGGGAAAGAAATGTATAAAATATATTTAAATTGAAATTAAATGGGAATTTTTACAATTTATTAGGATAGAAATGTATTAAATATTTTGAAAATAAAAAATGAATACAAATTTTTACAATAAATTAGGAAGAGTTAGGGCGAGTTGCAATAAATTAGGAATATGTTAATTATTTTTCAAATTTTAATTAAATAGGAATTCCTATAATAAATAAGGAAGGAAATATATAAAAAAAAATCCTACAATAAATTTATCAAATATTTTTAATTTTTTTAAATTTCTACAATAAAATAGAAAATAAATATGTAAAATATTTTCAAAATCTAAATTAAAGAACATTTTCTAAAATAAATAAAGAAATGGATGAAATATTTTAAAAATTTAAATTAAATAGGAATTTCTACAATAAATTAGAAAAGAAATATATTAAATCGAAATTAAATAAAAATTTTTATAATAATTAAAATAGGTTAGAAATCAAATGGTAATGATTTGTGATCTTTTTTTTATATTACCTATAGTTTTTGGACAAACGTTTGCCAACACTATTGACCGGAAACTAAAAAGTTGTTGTATGTTTAGTGGTTTGTTTAATTGGTTTGCGTGGATTTGATTTTGGAATTTTATAAATGATCAATTATTTAAGATGGGTATTACGCTAGTTCTTAGCTGGTATAACTGCATACATTTTTGGGGGTCAGTTTCGTTCGTTTCCGCCCCCCCCACTTGCATTTTGACCCGAATGCAGTGGCAGTGGACTCAACTTCGCGGTTCTTTTGAGTCTTTTCCACCTCTGTGTCCTTTTCCCCTCGTTTGCATGTGTCATTTGGGCGCTTAACAACTCTTTACCGTTTTCTTGTGTGTGTGTGTGTGTGTGTTACCACCCGAAAATGTTGCCTCAATCGACTTAATTGATTTGTGGGCATAACCAACACATATTTACATACAGTTTGTAGCCGTATGTGTGCGTTCCTCATGTTGATTTACTGCTTACATATGCGAGTATGTGCTTTTGCCTTATCTGAATGTTACTGTGTGGGTGTGTGTGTGTGTGTGTGTGTTGTGGTCTTGCAGTTCGAATTCTCAATCAGCTATTAGCGTTTATCCTGGAATACCCTGTAATTTATTGGAGATCTGGCGTTTTTGGGGCGGTTTGAGGGGGAATTTAGTAAAATGCTTTGGTGGTTTAAACCTACAAATTAATACCAAATTTCGGTTTTTGTTTTTAGATTTTTATATAAAACCGTATTTATAAAATCGTGAATATTTTTAAAAATATTTACTCCGTTTATAATTGGTAAATTTATTTAATTTTGAGATAGTACAAGTTTTAAATCCTAAGTGGCTTTTTTTTAGGAGAAATTTTGTAAAATGCTTTGTTTTTGTTTATAAATTTTTATATTAAACAGTATTTTTTAAAAACTGATTATTTCAAAAAATATTTACCTTGTTCATAGTTGGGAATCTTTTTAAATTTCAAGATAGTAAACGTTTTAAATTCTCTCTTTTTTTATAAAACCCCTTTTGTTTTTTAGAGGGTATCTTTAGTTTCGACTCCATTTCGTAACCTTTTGGGGTTCCTTGTATTATTTTTCTAAGATTTCCATCAGCATACAAAGTCCCGTTTCCCCATTTTTGTGTGGCTTATTTGGTCATTTGGTTGGCTTTTAATTACCGTTACTGCTGCTGATCATCGGTTTATTTGAGCAACCCAACCGCACACTCAACCTTTTTTTTTTTCGTCCACCCGTCCAATATCCGTCATATGAATGTCCTCTTTTCGGCACCGGAAGCAGAAACACTCCTAAAATACGTGAACCTCTCTGCGGCCGAATGATTTCGGTTGGCCGATATGGCAATTGGTCAGTTTGTTGGCATTTTATTATATTAATACGATGTCCCATGTCTCTCATTGATGGGCTAATTTAATTAAGTCGCTTTTGTAAGGACCTCTCACACTCGCTTCCCGTTTCCCGTTTCCCGTCTGTCTTGTTCGATTCGATTTAACTTCAATCAAGCGTTAACAATTTTAATTAAATTATTTCCAAATGTAATTATAAATGTGCGTCATGCATAAATTGTGTTATTAATTTATTTACCCACCCACACTGACAACAACAATTGCAATTACAACGAGAAGGGGGGGGGGGAGTCCTGCAGGCTGCAGGATATCTGCAGATATGGATGGGATGGACGGATGGATGATGTGGCGCTGCAGCCACCAGACGCTGGCCGAGGCCAACTTTTTGAATAAATAATCACAACGTAGGCAAAAAATAAATTTTACAAATTGGCATCAGCGCGCATCGGCGGCAATAAATATGTACAGGGGTAAAAAAAAAAAACAATCAAAAAAAAAACAATGGAAGGATGTTTAAAAAAGTGGAAAATTGGAAATTCAGGAGCACTTTTCTGATGTCGTCAATCTGACATGTTTTTTAAACGTTGCATTAATCCCCTGTCCTGTCCTGCTGCCGCTTCCGCATCCTTATGATGTCCTGTTTTCCCCACCGCTCTGTTCTTGAATTTTTCAATTATTTCCGGGCAAACGCACGCTGTAAATCATCAGTTCTTATTCTTGGGTTATCGATCTTATCGATATTATCGATCTTAATTTTATTCCATTTAAATATATTGTTTTTTTTTTTAAACTTTCGTATTACAGTTTACAAGATAATTATTTTTTTTATAAAGAAAAAAAACATTATTAAGTTCTTGTTGTAGATTATTTTCTTTATTATTTATTGGTTTTTTATTTTTACAACTTATTAATATAGCATAGTTTTTGGGAGAAACATTTGATATTTGATGCGAAAAATAAAAGGTTTACTAAGGAGAATGTTAGATTATGGATAATGCATCCCATATTCTATAATAGAAAATCCATTTTGAAGTTTGGTTATGGGTGTATTTATTTTTAGTTCCTAGCTTAGTATACTTTTTGGAACAATTTAAATATTTGTTTTGTGAAAAATAAAGGGTTTACTAAGGAGGAGAGATGATAATGTTTAAGTTCAGTTATGGAATATTTATAATAACTATGTATAACTAATATTATAGCATACTTTTTGAAAAAATTTTTAGTTTTTGATGTAACAAGTAAAGGGTTTACTAAGGATAAAATGCTAGTTATATCTATAGATCATATCTATATTAGGATGATAATAGAACACCAATCCTGAAGTTTTGTTAAGGATTTTTTTATTTTTTGTTTTTAGTTATTCAGATATACAGCTAACAAATATAGCATACTTTTTGGGACAACATATAATATTTGATAGAAGTATAAATAAAGGGGGATTACTACTTAGAATACTAGATGGATTTTCCCAAGATTACGGATGATAAAAGATGCCCTTTTGATTTTAGTCAAAATTTCTTGTGATCACTCCACTGTACTTTTTGGTCGCACAGTGGAAATGTGTCACTTGCAGTCGCCATGCAATTCAATTCAATTAATGAAACGTTGTTAAAGAAGTGCAGGGATTCCTGGGAAACTCCCCCCCCCCCCCATACCATTCGGTTGCGCGTGTCACCTGTGCCCTCTCTTTTGTGTGGGTTACACTTTGTGCTGATCTTTGCAGTAAGTTGGCAAATTGCCTGACAACCGGAAAACCAAATCGAAGCAGCAACATCTCGCACACACACACGCACACTCACCTGTCAACTGGCTTACGCACACACACACACACTCGCATATCCAGCTTTGTCCATGTTGACAAGCAACTTCTGTTCCGCTCGCCATCTTCCATCTCTCTCTGCTGCAGCTTATCCCAGTTGGATTTTATTGTTTGCATACACTCTACTCACTTACACACACACACACACACATGCAGAGAGAGGAGATATCCTGCCGCCCACCATAAACCCATCTTCTGCCACCCGCCCCCCGCCGCCCACGCTTTTATCCTCCGAGTCAAAAGGGACAAACCTTTTATGACAATTAAAACATAATTGACGGTCAACATTAATAAACCAAACGCACACCGAAAAACAAGAGAGCAGGAAAAAGGACACACAGAGCAGGCGAAGCAAAGAGCAGAAGGCAACAGCAGGATGTGCAGGATATCCATGCACTGGGCGAAAAAGAGTTGTAGTTAAGGTAGATGTGAACTTTCTTGTTTTTCTTCACTTTCGATTATTTTCATATTTTTGATTATATTTCATATTTTCGATTATTTCCCTTTTTTGATTATTTTCGAATTTTTTATTGTATTCATATTCCCCATTATTTTCCTATGTTCGATTATTTTCAAACTTTGCGATTATTTATATTTTCGATTATTTCCCTCGATTTTCGATTATTTTGCTATGTCCGATTACTTTTTATATTATCGATCATTTTTATAATTTCGATTGTTTTCTTGATTTTCGATTATTATTTTTATAATTTCGATTATTTTCTTAATTTTCGATTATTTTCCAAGACTTTCGATCATTCTTTATAAATTCGATTATTTTTCTAGACTTTAAATTTTCCTCCACTTTCGATTTATCCCAGTGCAGGCTTGAGGGGAAAGAGTCGCCGGTGAGTTAACAATCTGCGTTTTTCTGTCGTGTGGTGCATATTTACCCCAACAACAGCGGCAACAGCAACATCGGCAACAAGATTGCAATTGAACTTTGGGCAAAAGGGTGCGATGAAACCGAATAACGCACTAATCCCCAGCCGGAACCCCAAAGAGTATATATAGAGTATAGTACACATCCCGCTCCCTGCCACGCCCCCTCTATGCTTGCCCCCTCCCCCTATTCTCATACAAATCAACAGCCATTTTGTGTTAGTTAAAAATTCTTTTTGTGTGTTAAACAACAACCCAAAAACACGGAAAAAAGGAAAGGCAGGCAAGGAAGCCAAAGCACCGAAAGCACGAAAAAAAAGCGCGCCAAAAACTAAATTTGAAAGCATTGCCAAGGGGAAAGAGTGGAACGTTCACAGTTGTCAACAAAATAATAGTGAGATTTATTAAATCAAATAGTTTGAAGTTTTTCCGAGTGGTTTTAATGAACAAAAGAACTTCATCTTTTCCATTACTAAATATATTGTTGCATACTTTTAGACACCTTTAAAGAAGATTTCAAAACACTTGTTTAAAAAAAATACTATTTTAAAAGATTGTGTAATATCTTTTTTATTGGAATATAACAATTTTTTTTTTATATAAAAAGAAATTTTTTTTAGTAAAATATTTTTTTTAAATTTTTTTCACTACTATGTTTTTGTCGCCAACTGTACTTACAGCCATATAGTATGTGTGTGTACTATCCTCTTTGGGCAATTAAACTGGTGACACGCTGTTATTGTTGTTGTTTATTAATTTGTTCATTGCATTTTAAGTGATCGCTCTCCCTGTTGCTCGTTTTGTGCATTATGCTGATGGAAAGTAAACGAAGTAAGAAGTGGTTGGGTTGATTTTCGTTGTTGTTGTTGTTTTACCCTTTTTGGCCGAATGCAATTTGATGTTTTGCGCCATTTTTCTCGTCGGGTTGACTGTCAAAAAGCGGCCAAAAGTATGCAACACGCTGCAGCGCGGCTTAAATGCCCAATGTCCCAGGGGCGTAGCGTGAAGGGGTGGGGTTGCAAAAGTCACTTGGCAAAAGACTGGCCGCCGTTTATGAAATTTTGAACAAAATTGAAATTACGCTAATTGTTTGGACTCTCGCGTACACGCTGCCTACACCCCTGCCTTGTTTTTTTTTGCGAAGGGGGGTTGTGGGTGGGGGTTGAGAGGGTGAAAGGGGGGCTTGTGTGCTCTGCCTGGCCAAAGCAAAAACAATTAGCGAATTTGATGAGCAAATCCTCGTTACACGCGTTACAGTGACGCAGGAACGGGGGTTGAAAAAGGGGGTACAGCAACCCCCCACCCCCCTCGTTGGTACAGCTAATTAATAGACTTTTGTGTGTGTGTGTGTCTCAGGCTTGTGGCTCCTCTTCTCTGTGTGTGTGTTTCATTTTTGTTTGTCCAGCGCATTAGCCGCCAATTCGCTTTCGTATCCACATCCGCATTCGCATCCGCATCCGCACTGTACACCCTCACCCACCCCCCACCACCCACGAACATCCGCAACCAATTTGTTTGCCTGGCAGTTTGTCAGTTTTGCGGCTCTCGCTGCGAGTGTGTTTGCTAATTAGTAAATCATAATTACTCACTCACATTTCACAATTCGTAAGCTTCAACCACCCACCCAATTTATAGGACACCCCTCCTCACCCCCACCCCGCGCCCTCCATTTTCGATTCGGATCCATCTGTCCAATATCCAGCCGCCATTATTCCGCCATTCGTTGGCCAGGTCGAGAGTTTTTCGGCCCTCTCAAAATGTGTCAACCACGGTGAAGGGCACATGGAAAAAATCTATGGTTTTTATGGAGAAATTCCATTTATAGAGGATTATTAGGACCGTTTTTATGGTTTTTTATATAATTTATAAATTATAAATTATAATAAATTAATTCGATTAATATTAATTTTGGTGGAATTGTGATATTGTTTTAATATTTATGATCAATTTATATAATTTTTCTATAGTTTCATCAAGAACTTAAATTTATAGAGGAATATTATCTCCATTTTCCCATTTTTTCATGGTTTTTATAGAATATGAACGTAAATAGATTAATAGATTATAATTTTGATGATCAATATTTTGAAGTTTTCAGACTTCAGAAAAGAAATTCGTTGGTCGAAATAAAAAAATTGGAAGACTCTTAATTTCAAAGTGTTTTATGATTAATACTTATTATCAATATATAATTAGGATTTTTTCCTTTTTTAAAGTTTTTTTTAAAGAATTTTTTCTCCCAGTGTAGCGGCGGTAAACGCGTCTTTCTAATTGCCCCGCATGAAATGCATAAAGGGAACAACACAGGTGCAATACCGAAATGGATGGGATAATGGGGTCTAACTGCTCGGCTTTTGATTGCTGATATCCCCAAAAGAGATTAAAAGAGCTGGGGGGAATATTAACGAGCCATTTCTCAGCGTTGGTTGGCGGATTACCGTTGTCAAAAACGGAAAAGCTTTAACGGCTTATTATAATGTATTTCCTTTTTTTTTGCGCGCGGGAGAATTTATTAGGAGTTTATAAAAGTTGGAGTTTAAGATTGGAAAAGTAGCTACAAGTTTTTAAAATTTATTTTTTAGTTTTACAAAATTTTAAAAATGTTATTTTGTAATAAAAAATATTTATAATAATCTCTATAATATAATACATCAATGTATAACTGCCTTTCATAATTCCTGGTTACCTCTTAAACCAAATTCAAACTCAAATAATAGAGTCAAAAAGCTACGAAAAGGGAATAAAAAAGAACTGTTGCTTGCTTTTAGGCGCCGACAAACTAATTACCAACTTAAACTTAAAACTGACAAAAAAGCCCCAAAAATAATCCAACAAAAAGCCAAAGAGTCAACACATACAAGAGAGAGAGAGGGGGGGAAGGGAGAAAGTAAAGCTTGGAACAGCATCTGCTAATTATGTGTGTATGTATGTGTGGCTTCTTCTACTCCCCTCTCTTTCACTCGCCGTACTCCTCTCTCGCTCTGGCCGAGACTTTTGCTTACATATGTAATTAAATTGCTCAATTAAAATTGCACACCCTTTTGATTATCGCTGGCGCACTGTCTATCTCTATCCCTCTCTCTCCCCCTTTCTCTCTGCGATTCTCTTGGTCCGTTATTAATCAGAGAAAATCGTTGTCCAAAAAGCAAGGATTCGCATACACAGAAAACTATTTTGTTTATAATTGATGTCATGGTAAATAAATATATAGAAAGTGAGCAGAAAAAATTTTGTTTTTTCATTTTTTTTGTTTCGCAATTTTATTTTAATATTTTTTTTTTAATATTCTGGTTTTTTTTTTATTATAAAAAAAAAATTTCAGATTATTGAAAAAAAATTTTTTTTTTTAATTGTGAAACAAAAAAACTAAATTGTACGTAAAAAACGTAACGATTTTAAATTTCTTTATTCAAATTCTTTGAAATTAAGAAATACCTAAAGAAAAAGAAATTCTATCAAAATTATTTTTAATCCTCTAATTTTTTAATATTTGAATGTTTTTTTTTACCAATTTGACACAATTGAACTTTTTATTTCAGTGCATTCACACGCACACACTCATGTGCACTTGTAGGGCTCTAGTGAAATGACGGCCACAATTGCCCGGAATAAAATATGCTTTTCTTTCTTTTTTTTTTTGTTGTTATTTCAATTTTCTTTTGTGCTGCGCTGCCACTGATGCTGCTGCTTTCCCCCACCCGCTTTCCCTTTCGCTCCTTTTTCCCGCTCTCTGCTCCGCTTCTCTTGAGCCAGCGCCGCCTTTGCCGTTAAATCAACACCATTTCGTAAATTAAAAGTGCCAAGCAAAGCGTTTGCTGCCTCTGCCGCCGAGCGACGTTCATATTAACTGTATTTACAATTATACGGTGCTCACTATCTGCTCGCTCTGCCACACTGCACAAAAATTTGGCTTATATTCATAAATATGTTAATTAATTAATAATTCAATTAATTAGCATATTTAACTAAGTGAAAATAATCACCAACTTAATACCTTAATATACTAATTAGTATTTTTAAAAGAAAGTAAATATATACCAAAAAATACCAAATATATTGCATGCATGAAAAATACCAAATATACTCAAATATATGATTTTTAAATGCAAGTAAATATATACAAAAAATACCAAATATATTAAACGAATCAAAATACCAAATATACCATAAAATACTGAATTGGTTTATAAATTGGAGTAAATATAAAAATACCAAATGTACCATATCAAATATACCAAACTTGTCGTAAAATACTGAATTTATGATCCATCTAGTATTTTTTCTCTGTTCTTCTGAACTCTCTTCCCTCCCTCTTCCTCACAATCCCTCTGCATATGTGCATGCCATAATTCCTTGTACTCCCCACCCCTTCCCCCAAGTCCATTTGCCCACCGAAGCCAACGTTTCCGC
Organism: Drosophila mimetica; assembly: GCA_037075245.1. Classification (NCBI taxonomy): domain Eukaryota; kingdom Metazoa; phylum Arthropoda; class Insecta; order Diptera; family Drosophilidae; genus Drosophila; species Drosophila mimetica. Next base: position 11,416,891 of record JBAMCH010000005.1, read on the forward strand.
CCACTTTCACCCACTGAATTCGCTGTTCTTTGATGTTTGCACAAGTTGGCAACTCGACTTCTTGTGCTTACGCAAGTTGTGATGCTGCTTCTTCTTCTGCTCTGCCAACAACAAATTCCCCATGGTGCTAATTAGCGGTGGTGTCCTGCGTTCTTCATCCTTCGTCCTGCCAACGTTTTGCTGGCTCCGGTGTTCCGATTCGCGTATATTTTTTAATTGGCCGCTTTCGGCATTTCCATTGTTGTTGGTTTTTACTGTGGCTGAAGCACTTGTTATCTCCAAATTGATTGATTGTTGCTATTGTTGTCGTTGTTGCGGCAGATTTGATTGGATTTGCGTTTTTGATATTTTGCAAAAACGCGGATGTGTGTTTAAATATATTATTTGATTGTCTCGGTGATGTAGATAGTATCTATTAGATAGTCCTAAACTATGATATGAAATACGTTTCAAATATTAATATATATTATTATTAATATTATTTAAAATTATGTATAAAAAAAAAAATTTAATTCCAATGCTTAAGAAAATATAGCCAAAAAATATTCAAAAAATATATACAAAATATTCCAAAAATATTTTAAAAACATTCAAAAAATATTCGTAAAATATTCAAAACATTTTTAACAAATATTCAATAAATATTCAAAAAACATTCAATAAAATATTCAAAATAAATTCAAAAAATATTTAGAAAACATTAAAAAATATTCCAAAAATTTTCAAAAAATATTTTATACTAAGCGTGTTTTTTTTTTTACAAGTACCCGACTTAAATTTTGAAAACACTTTAAAATAATCTATCCCTGTAATATCGCTTTACCTGCCCTCCATTCTTCTTCCTCTTCTTCATTTACATCAATTGTTGTTTTCAATTGTCTAATTGAAAGTTAAATACATTTTTGGTAACTTGTGCAGAAATTTTGTGCTGCTGCAGCAGAGTCCACAATCCAGTGGGAATTACAACGAGTGCAAAAAGGACATTGAGGTTGTTGGGATAGAAAAGAGGAGGGGGGGTTGTTACGAGGAGAGTTTCGGGTTAATTTCTGTTTGCTTATATTTGTTGATTTGCCAAAACTATTTGCCAAAATGGTCGAAATTTAATTGCACAATTAATGCGGTGGATAAATGCAAATGAGGTGGTGCAAAAGGAAGGAAGACGAGATGGTAATGAGTTGGGTTATGAGTCAATTGGTTTTGGTAATGAAAGAGGTAGTGAAAAAGGATTTAAAAAGATATTGAAAATGAATAATAAGGTAGGTAGTATGAAAACGCGTATCTTAACCTTTTCAGGGACAAACTCAGTGGTAATCAGGGTGGTAATGTGTTACGCAATCGGCGTGTAATGCATGAAAGAACTCAGAATGCTAATTGGGGGAGTTACTTACTGGGTCAGCAGCAGCATCACACACACAATCTCAAACGCAAATAGAGACATTAGGCCTACACACACGCATACAACTCCCCTTTCCAAACCACCCCCACCACCTCCTCCCCCTTTTCATAGACCTCCTCAATATTTACTCTTTGTACTTGCAAAAGAAATTGTACTAATGGAATTATTTCATTTTGGAGAGCAGAGCGAAAGGGACAGAGTGAGGAAAATAGAGAGAGAGAGATAGAGGAAGAGGGGGTGTGCGTCGCGTCTCGTTTTGTTTTGTTTGTCGTTTTGATTTACTTTTGGTTTTCGCTTTTTCCCTGGTTCTGATATTTTTTATATATCTTTACTGTGCAAATAACTCGCAATGTTCCACGTTTCATCTGCTTCTCTTTCTCTTTCTTCTTCCTCTGTCTCCAAAGTCGCGACTGCACAAATCAAAGTAGAAAAGTCACTGGGAAATGAGAAAGATGATGGTTACACACAGAAAAAAATTAGTTTTTTCTGAAAAAAATTCAAAATTTCAAAAAATACTAGAAAATTAGTATATTTACATATAGTATTTGTATTTTGAGTACTATACTAGCAAAGAAAATAAATTCGCTGTGTTTAATGAAAGCAATTAAAAACCTTAGGTTTAATGCCAACTTCTAAACTTATTTTCTGTATCGAAATTTTAAAACAATTTTTTAAATGCCTAGAAATTATATGGATTTTAAAAAATACTAGAAAACTAGTATATTTGTATTTTGAATAATTTAATATCAAGGAAAATATTTTCTGTGTATTTTCAAGAAAGCAGAACAAGCCCAAACCTCAAGCCCAATGCCAACTTCCTCTTTCCGCCTTTCTCCGTACTTTCACCACCACCCCCTCACCATCCCCCTCCCCCTACCGCCATTTCCCCTGCTGTGGCGTCGAAACTTTTTTGTTTTCCTTTGGGGCGGTTCAAATAATTTTTTGACTGATTGAATTATTAATAAAATTGATCGAAATGCAAAGAGAGCCGCGCTGACGACAACGAACGATGCTGCTGGTCAGCAAACAAAAAAATACAAAAAAAAATACGAAAAAAATAAAATAAAATAGCTGAACGGAAATTCATATCACAGTATTCGATTTTTCATCTTTGCTTTACTTATTTGTTGTTATTATTTGATTGAATTACTTTAAAGCAAGTGCAGTGGTGCCCGAATAAGTATGCTATGCTGTTTTTATGATCTGAATCGAGCAAGTTTTGGCCAGAGCAGTGAGTTTGTAGTGTGTTGTAGGTCACATTTAATTAACACAATTTTCCATTAATATGCATTAATTACACCCGACTTCATTTTGTCCAACTGGCACGTCTCTCTCACTCTGTGTGTGTGTGTGTGCGTGTTATTGCCAACGCAGGACATCAATTGTGCCTGACATTTGATCAGTCGACATGGGTTGCCCATCAAACTGAAGGCCAGTTAATTACTCCATTATTTGTGGTTGGTTTATAATTGAATAAATTATGGCACTTAAAAAAAGATTGCTAAATTAAAAACACTATTTTATACTTTATTATTATTATAATACATTAAACTTGAAAGGAACGTCAGCTTAAAAACCTATTAAACTGAATTATTCTTAAATCGTGATAAATATGAACTCGTTTTTATTTTCTGGCCTTTTTTTCAGTCGCTTCTTTTCTCTCTTTTTTTCCCTTATTTTTTGTGCCATCGCCAAAGTGTATTAAATATTTACAGAATATTTTAAAATCAAAATTAAATAATAAAAAACGAGGTTTGCTCTCGCACTCGACCCCCTTGTTGGCCCCGGCTTCGCAAACCTCAGTGGCAACCCCATTTTCCTGCATTTGGGCTGTGCGTTGTTTCTGAACCTCCGTTGTCGACCAATTGCCTTTTTATTAATTAATTTATTTGGTGTTGCTGTTGTTTTCTGGCTATTTTCAACGTCGTTGTGTGGCATGTGTGCTCCACATATTGACGTCCTGGAATTTTCAATTCGTTTTTATAACGAATATTATTTTAATTTACTTTGAAAGGTATATTTCTTCTGCTTTTGTTGCCTATAAAATTTATAAAATTATTCAAAAACTTAAAAATGATTCCTAATTAATAAATTCATAATAAATAAATTATATTAATCTTTATTTTTAAATTAAAATACAAATATTATTTTCAAAGACAGAATTGAAGAATTCTTTGAAGGGTATATACAGTTTTTGTTTTTTATGCCTATAAAGGTTATAAAATTATTTAAAATTTTAAAAAATTTACTAATGAATAAATTAAAAATAAATAAACTATATGATTTATATTAATTTTTTAATATTAAAATACAAATATAAAATAAATGAAGAAATTAGAGTATCCTAAGGTCACCCACTATTTTCTTTCTATAACATTTGAACTTGTTTTCATTTTGATTTACAACATTTTTTTTCGGTTGCCCGCCATTTGTTGATCTCTTTCTGGTTTGTTGTTGTTACTGTTATTAATATTAAATATTTATTTTGTGATTTTTATTTAATTTGCAATCTATAATTGCAATTTGATTGAGGCGTTATTTTCGCTGAAGATGAAAAAAAACGTTGCCACCTTTTTTGCGGGGTGTGTGTGTGTGGGGTTAAAATGACAATCCCACCAGTTAACTTTTCCACCTGTTCTCGCCCAAAATACCCCCACCCCCGCTCCCCTCGCTCAACAATCAAAATTAAAATGAGTGGCTTATTAAAATTTTAACGCTCAAAAAGCATTTTTACTCATCATTCTTCTTCTTTTATTTTTTTTGTTGCCCAGCTCGGACAACGTATAAAGTGGGTGGTGGTGCAGGTGGAGAGGCGGCTACTTTGATGTATTTTCATATTCCACCGAGATTCGCGAAATACGTGGGGTTTTTTTTGTGCCACAAGGACGCAAAGGACTCCTCTCACTGTTTGGTCAGCAGCCAGTCGTATACAGAGAGAATTCTGATGTTCTCATTTGAGTTGAAAATGTTCTTGAAAGTAGAACGAATTTTTATTTGCTCTTATTTTGATCTTAAAACTTGCTTACATGGATTTTAAGAACAAATGTTCTTGTGTTTTAAAGAACCAATGTGCTTTTAAGAATGAATGTTTTTAACTCAAATGTGGTTTTAAGAACGAATTTCCTCAATTCAAGAATAATGTGCTTACATTTTTTTCTCTGTGTAGTCGCAGTCGTCTCACTGACATTTAAAACGCTGATTGATTTCACTTACTATTATTCTTTATTTCCACCACCACAAAAACCTCCTTTTTTGCGACGTCTTTTATTTTAATTACATTGATTTTGGTTAAATGCCGCAATTGTGTTTGCCCCGCCCCCGCCCCCTATCATCCCAGTTTTCCCGCCCTATTTGCACATCATTAAAATTGTAAAATTATTAAAGTGGCAAAACAAAAACTAAGACAAACAGAAATTGCCACCGAGTCAGGACTTTCAGTGGGTGGTTTGTGGTTGGTTTTTTGCCTTTTCCCTTGCTCAGGGGTGTATTTTCCAGCGATAATCCATTTTTAGAGGGTATACGTATGATCAAAAAGGGATTACAATTAATTTTTGAAGTTGTGAATAAATATTATTAAAGCAATTAAAAAATATATTTCTAAAAATCTAACATCTAACTAACATTTTGTTGAAAAAGGTTTAAATATTTTTTTTTAATTTTACTTTGGTCTAAAAGTAATCTACCTTATCTCCAGATTCAGTTCACTCTACCTTATCCCTTCTCAAAGCAGCCATTTCCATTTATTGCCATCAACCATCCATCCATCCATCCATCAGCAATCATCCTGAGCCGCATCCTTGTGCCCCTCCTGCCGTCCTTTTTTGCTGGGTGGGGAAGGCGTTTTAAAATATTCAATTGGCTGCTGCTCATTATTTGTTAAGTGGCTTAATGAAAGCGATCCCCTGCTCCCTGCTTCCCAGACTTCTCCCGCTTTTTCCTGACCAGTAGCTTTAATTAAATCGCATTTTTTAATGTGTTTGCATAACTTTTGCCTACACTCTGCTAAAATTTCATATCGTTTTGAGAGATAATAAAATAGATTTTGATTTTTGTTGTATATTAAATAATGATAATACTTATGATCTTACAAAAGATATCACAAAAATGCAGACGCTTATAATTCTCAACTACTTGTTCAGTTTCTATAATTTTAGTCTATGTTGAAGTACAACCATAGTAAAATCATTATTCTGAACTTCTTTAAAAATTAGAAATTATCTTCAAATAATTCGCAACTATCTTATAATTCTCAACTACTTATTCTGATGCCACAATTTTTCTCAATTTCGAGCAAAGTATTGAATATTAAATTTATTTTAAATACTTTTAGGTATATTTTAAAGATTAGAGATATAAAGTTTGATTATTTTAAAATAATAAATATTAAAAATATTCAAAATTCTTTTAATTAAAAAAAAAAGATTTATGTCTAATGTAGATTATTTTAAAAAATTGAATATTAAATTTATAGGAAATGTTTTTTAAGTAAAGTTGAACGATTAAGGATATAAACCAAGATTATTTAAAATATTGAATATTAAAATTATTCAAAATTTTTTTAATTAAAAAGAAATTTATGTATAATCTAGTTTTTTTTTTTTTAAATATTAAATTTATTTGAAATTCTTTGAAGTAAAGTTAGGTTATTTTGAAATACGCAATATTTAATTTATTCGAAATTAGTTTTAGCCAAGTTGAAAGATAAGATAAAACCTATGAATTTTAAAAAATATTGAATATTAAATTTGTTCAAAATTTATTAAAGGAAAGTTGAAAGATTAAAGATATAAACCCAGAATATTTTAAAATATTCAATATTAAATTGATGCATAATTCTGTCGGGTAAAGTTTTTAAAATTATCTCTAAACCTAGAGTATTCTACACTTTTCGCCCAGTGTAACCACTTGCTAACCTTGGATTTTCCCCCACCTTCCTCTCCTTCCAGACAAACTGGCCAGCTGCTTTGTGTGCAAGGCGGAGGCGTGTCCACGCACCCGGCCGCTGAAGAAGGGCCGCGGCCAGCAGTACGGCATTCCCGACGACACAATTCCGGCGGGTGCGCGCGTCTGCAATAGCTGCCAATGCAAATCGGTGCGCAGCCGCTATCCCAACTGCCCGCTGCCCACGTGCCCCAATCCCAAGGATCGAGCGCAGCGCCTGCGGAACATTCCCGTCCGTCTCTTCGAGTTGCCGCCGGAGGTGCGCGATCCGGTGATGGCCGAATTCCAAATACCGCCGCACGCCACCCGCTGCTGTTCGGCCTGCCTGATGCGCATCCGCCGCAAGCTGGATCCCCAGCTGAATCTCACCGACGGCCCCGGTGGCGCTGGAGCGGGCAGCGGCAGTGGCGGCGACGAGACGGATGTGAGCACCTCGTCGTGTGACGAACGGGAGGCGGGTGGTTCGGATACCGCTTCGGTGGATAGTCCGGAGAATCTTCAGCGACACAAATCCCTCACGATGGTCAAGCAACAGCAGCAGCAGCAACAGCAGCAGCAGCAACAGCAGCAGCAGCAACAACAGCAACAACAGCAGCAACTATCGCAGCCGCAGCCACCGCCAGCGCCGCAACAGAAGGCGACATCGACACCGAATGCGCCACTGATCATCACACCCACCCGGATGAGCAGCAAGGCGGGCGCGGGAGTGGCGCCAGCGGGTGACAATGACAATCGCCTACTGCCGCCGGCCGCTGGACAGGCGCCCAAGAAGCAGAAGACCAGCGAGGAGTACGACTCGTCGGCCACGGAAACGGCTGATGAGGAGAACGAGAACTCGCCGGCCAATCGCCAGAGTCCCAAGGTACTCTTCCATGCCAGTGGGCATGGCGGCGGTGGTGGGCATGGTGGCCATCTCGGTGGTCATGTGGCCAACAATGTGGCCGGCCTTCAGCCGCAGCAGGTGGCGGCGGCGGCGGCGGGTGGTTTGCCAGCCGGAGGGGGAGCACTACCACCGGGCCAACAGGTCAACGGACCGATCAGTATGCGACGCGAGGCGGTCAACAATGTGCAGGATTGCGTATTCTCGGTGATTGAGCGTTCGCTGAAGCACAAGGGACCGCAGCCCAAGCAAGGACAAGGTCAGCAGCAGCAGGGTCAGCAGGGTCAGCAGGGTCAAGGACAAAGCCAATCCCCATCCCAACAACAGCAACAGCAGCAGCAACAATCTGCCAACAACCTAGAACGCAAGGAGCTGACCATTGTGCGGGAATATCGCCAGGATCCGGGCATTCTAAAGCAGCAGAGCGGCGTCGCACCACCGCCCACGTCGGCAGCCAGTGGCCTGCCGCATGGAACCTCCGTGCAGAAGCTACCATCCCGGCCAGCTGCAGTGCCGCCACCGCCGCCGGCTCATCCACTGACGCCCACGAGCACGAGCGGCGGTAGTAGCAACAATGGAACCAGCGACAGTCTGGCCACCCTTTCGGTGGTCAACTCTCACCTGGGCGTCGGTGTGGCGCAGCTCGGCCATCCGGCACTGATGGCCCATTCCTCGGTCGCCGCCGTTGGCGGAGTGGGAGTGGACAAGGCCACCATTACACCGGTTGTGAAGAGCGGATCGAGTGGATCCGCGAAGAGTGTGGGCAGTGCCGGAGGCGGCACATCCTCTCACTCGACACCCACGCCGCCGGAGACGATCATCTACAATGTGCCAACGGCGCATCCGCAACGCGGGATACCACCGCCGCCGCAGCATTCGGTGCATCCGTCGCATCCGTCACATGGCCAGCATCCGGCCCATCCGCAGCATCCATCGCATGGCCAGCATCCGCAGCATTCGCAGCTGCAGGTACCGGAACCGGAGCCCCAGACCCTGGATCTGAGCATCAAGAAGCCGCCGCGCGATGGCCACTCACCGCACACGGGTGCCGGTGGATCATCGGCTGGAGGATCGAGTGGACCCACCTCCTCCTCCTCGTCCTCCTCAGTCTCCGCGGCGGACCGACATCATGGGCCACCGCCGCCGACGATGTCGATGAAGCACATTGTTCGCTCCACGGGCTTGTATCGTGGCGACACTGTGACCGTTCCCTCGCTGGCGGCACCCAGTTCGTATCTGTATCCCACGCCGCCGCATGGCGTGCTCAAGGCGGCCGGTGGCGTGGGCGTTGTGCCCGGTGTGATGCCCGGTGTGCCTGGTAGCGCTCTATACCTGCAACCGGTACCAGTGCCCGTGCCCATTTCCATATCCGGCCAGGGACAATTGCCGCCGAGAGCTGGACAACCGCCGCCGGCGCAGCCGCCATCCGGCCGAGGTGGTGTGGCCAAGGCGCCGCCCAAACTGAGTCCACATCACCTGCATCACGGACACTCGCCGTCGCAGCAGCAGCAACAGCAACAACAGCAGCAACAGCAGCAACAGCAGCAGCAGCAACAAGCGGCTGCCCAGCAGCAATTGCTGGTGAAGAGCGGCTCCATCACACATGGCACACCGGCCAATGCGGCCCAGCAACAGATTCAGATCGTGCACGCTGCAGCGGCTGCCGCAGCAGCAGCTGCATCCTCATCGCTGCTCAGTCCCAAGTTCGAGGGTCTTGTGCGGCAAACGACGCCCGAGGGCGTGGCAGTGGGCTCCGTGCCCGGTGGCAGCGGCAAGCATGGCTCCATCACGCAGGGCACACCGCTCCACCTGCCGCCGCATCATCTGGAGAGCAAGCGGGCCTACGAGAGCTACTACAAGAGCTCGCAGCGTCACAGTCCCGCCCAGCAGCCGGGCGGCAATCAGCAGTTGCCGCCGCCGCCGCAGCAATCGTCGCCGCAGGCGCCACCGCCACAGGGCTACGGTGTGGGTGTGAGTTCACCGTACGCCCGGTCACCGTTTAGCGGGGTGGTGGAACAGGCACCGGTGCTCAGTACGCGCCAAATAGTGATGCACGACTATATCACGTCGCAGCAGATGCAGGGACAGCAGCAACAGCAGCAGCAGCAGCAGCGCAACATGTCGCGCGGCAGCAGTGCCAGTGGCGGCGGCGGAGGAGGCGGCTCCGACAAGGAGTCACCCTCGCCAAGGAACAGTGTGGGCAGTGCCGGAGGATTCGCGTATGGCGGGGACAAGGAATCAGCGCCCAGGGGCCGACCGGAGTACTCCAGTCGGGCGTCGCCAGCAGATCATCCCAATAGGTGAGTGAAAATAAGAGCTGGATTACGCGGTTTAACCGGGGGTTTAACGAGGGTTTACTGCGTATTAAGGGTTTAAACTGTATTAATAGTTTAATAACTTTTTAATAATTAAACAAATAATATTAGGTGAGTGTGAGAATGAGTATTACTGGGATTTTAACTGGGGGTTTACTGAAGGTTTACTGCGGATTAAGGAATTAAACTGTATTAACAGTTTATCATTTATAAATGGGACTTTTAATGACTTCTTAATAATTAAACAAATAATATTAGGTGAGTGAAAATGGGAATTACTGGGAGTTTAACTGGAGGTTTACTGTAGATTACATGATTGGGATTTTTAATAACTTTTTAATAATTAAAGAAAATAATATTAGGTGATTGGGAGTTTAACTGGAGGTTTAATGGCAGTTTACTAGGGAGCATTTATAAGTAAAAAATAAAATACATTTATCTAAACAAAATTAGTTTTAAAACGTCGTTTCTATTGTAATCTTCATAAAATGCTGCATCTAAGTACCCAGATTAAATCACACAAAATCCAAGGACTAGATTTATATTTAATGTTGATTAATTTATGTGTCAAACTAGACAGCGCATTAATGTTAAATATTAACAACTATCAAGGATTCATTGAGGCGAAAATAGAAAAGTACCAATGTCATTTGATATCAAAGTGATATCAGTAATAAAGCATATGCAACGATGCCAAAAGCTTTTGGGACTCCTCCACTGGCCATCCAGTGAAACATTTCAATTATGGTCATGTATATTTGTGCAGTGAGTCAAAAAGGTCAGCTTAACAGCACTCTTGACCCCATTAAAGCTAATACAGAGGGCATCATGAGCCAAAGATTGCGTTTCGCGCATAAATAAACAAAATATTGGAAATGCCAATTCGCTATTTAACAAATCATCATATCGAAAGAGCACTGTAGTGTACGCATTAAACTCTACATTGTACATATTTGATATGGAGCTTGTTGTCCGATTTGGTAAAAATCCTGTTAAATGTTATCCTGTAAACAGGATGACTACATGTAAATGCGAGCAATGCGGAAAATGTTGTGACTGCGAGCAGAAGCCTCGATTAAAAGCTCCCGAATAAAGAAACTCCAGTTTTAGTTGCGCCCACGTTTGGAAAATTTGCAAAAGCTAAACTAAAACTTCAAAATTAAGAAGTTTATTTTAAATAAATACCAAGAAGATGCGGAAAAGTAATTTAATAACTAAAACGCTTTGTTTATTTTAAAACCAATTAAACAATTAAACAAAGCATACAAAACGGCAGTGACACCTGTTGAAAATACTAATAAATAATATAAAATATAATATAATTGAAATAAATAAATAAAATAATTAATTACAAATAAAAACATTAAAAAAAATAAAGAACTAAAAATGCAGGAAACCCTTGAAAGATTTGAAAAGTTTTTGGCACCTGTTGAAAATATAAAAAAAAAAAACAAACATTTCAAGGTCATTTTGTGATTCTATACTAAAGAGTACTAACAACAAAATATTTAGGATTTCATATTTTAAGAAAGGAAACCGTTTTCGAACAGGAAACCAAGAAATGTATACATGTAAATTTTAGGTAACTCTTAGTAAGTTTTGTGGGCAATACATCTATCAATATATTTTAACCCTGGAATGTGTAGATTAGCTAAACATAAAGCTTAAACTTTTGGATTTTTTATGTAGTTTCTAGCTTTCCATCTATTTTTCGTACTTATAAAAAAGAAATAAATATATATATATATATATTATTTATGGAACTGCAACTAATTACGGGTTTCTCTTTAATCTCCAGCACTCCAAGTCCGCATCGCACGCCACCGCCACAGCGCCAGGGTGTAATCCAGAGGCACAACACGGGCTCCAAGCCGCCATCTCCGGCCGCTCCGCCGCCGAGGAGCATGCACATTGTCTCGCCGTATCAATACGCTCCAAGTAAGTGCCTCAAACTCTCATTATTATCATTAATCTAGCATAGAAACTAATGCTTTCACTCTATCCTTACCCTCCTTAGGTGGTCACGATGCCCTCGCCTCGTTTGTGGACGTGGCCGTGCAGCAGCCACAGTTACCGGTGCCGTCGCAAAAGGATGACAAGTCGCCCGGCGCTGCAGCGGGTCCACCGGGACAGCTGCCCGGACCACCGCTGGGACCCGCACCCGGACTGCCGCCACATGCGGTGGTCGGCGTGGCCCAGCCGCCGCCACCCACTGCCCACCACGATCAGCGGTATCGCGACCTGGCCCTGCAGCACCACCACCACCACACCCTGGTGCAGCAGCAGATCGCCCAGCAGCAGCACTACCACCGCAGCCTCAATGTGGCCGCCCAGGCCGATATGCAGCGGCAGATGGATCAGGCGAAGCGCGTGATGCGCCACCAGCAGCATCAGCAGCAGCACCAGCAGGCCCAGCAGCAGCACAACCATGCCCTCGAGCGGGACAGGGAAATGCTGCAGAGTCAGGAGCGGATGCGGGAGCGGGATCGTGAGCGGGAAAGGGAGCGCGAGCGTGAACGGGAGCGTGAGCGGGAGCGCGAGCAGCGAGAGCGGGATCGAGAACGGGAACGAGAACGTGACCGAGAGCGGGAACGGGAGCGAGAGCGACGTGAACAGGATCGCGAGCGGCGGGTGGTGGCCGAGGAGCGGGAGCGGGACAGTCGACGCATGGAGCGCATGTTCGCCGGCAGTGTGGTCACCGCGCCAGGCGGCCCCGGCGGCGGCGGAGGACCCTCGCCCGGCCAGTTCCTGCGCGCCTCGGTGCCAGAGACCGGTCCACCACGCTCCATTCCGGATCGTGAACGAGAATCGTAAGTTTCACTATGCAAACACCAAAAAAAAAAATAGCAAGAAAAATCAGTTCTTAGCGAAAATCTTAAAGTAGGATTAATAGGAATATTTGGAAAAAATACTACTACTAAATTCTACCTTCACTAGTTAGGGGTCTGTATTATTGATTCTAAAAATGTTAGAAATGAATAAACTTGTACATATAAAATATAGATACACATGTACAAATTTGATATGAAATTGGGATAATTCTACCTTATTTCATATCAATAAAACACCGATATGATTAATGCCAAATTTGTGATTTAAACAAATCAACTTTATATTTTATCATATCAGTTATTTTATTTTAAAATGCCAAATGTAGTATATTTTAAACAAATAATGAAAAATAATATAACCATTATCCTTTTTCATATCAAAATGATATAAAAAATATAACATTTACCTGCACATATCAATCTGATCTTCTGTCAATTAATGTATAAGGGACTTTCCAAACTAGACAGAGAGAATTAATCAAGAATAATTATGTACTCACATTGTATATTCTCATATTTTTAATTTGAGGATTTAATGATTTTGAGTAAAAATTGGTGGAAAGTACCTCACATTGCGTAAAAATTGTACCCATTTCGCTATTCTTGTTTCCTCTTTATTTGTTCCCATCTTTTAAAATAGAATAATTTGTACTGAAGGTGAGAATTTTATTTCTTTATATTTTGAAAACAAAAATGTAGAATTTGAGAGTAAGAACTTGACACTTAATTCTCCCTGTGTATACAGTAAATATCCAGTGATGAACTAATCGTATTCATACCTCCGCAGATACTATCGTCAGGCACACGGAGGCCCGGCACCCGAGGACACGCCCGGACAACTGAGCGCCCAGAGTCTGATCGACGCCATCATCAAGCACGAGATCAATCGCTCCAATGACGCAACCGCAGGACCGGGTCGCGAATTTCCGCGACCCACCTTTGTGCATGCACCGCTGCCGCCTCGCGGATCCGGATCGGGGGCCGGTGCCGGCACTCGATCCTCGCCAGCGAATGTACTGCATCAGATGTACGTGCGCGATCATCGCCAGCCGCACGAGGGCGGAGCGGTCTCCCTGCTGACGGCGGAGAACAATGGCAAGCCCAGCTCGTCGGGATCGCCCAGTGTGATCAACATTGACTTGGACCAGGAACGCATCTCGGCGGCAGCCGCAGCAGTGGCTCAACAGCAGCAGCAGCAGCAGCAGCAAGCTCCGCCGCCCCCTTCGCAGTCGTCGCAATCGAGATCCGTGCATGGTCAGCTGAGAACTCCGACCTCTCAGGCCGGCGGCTCAGCTCCCAGTCCCCAGCAGATCCACACCAAGAGCATCACCTTCGGGGAGCTAACCGATTCGATAATTACCAACGACTATGGTGCCAATCCGCACCTGCGGCCAACGCCACCGTTTATGGCCTACATGCAGGAGGCGCAGTCCATCCTGCCTCCGGATCGCTGGAAGCAGAACCGCCGCCTGCAGCAGAAGGCGGAGGAGGCGAAGCACCATTCGCAGCAGCAGCAGCAACAACAACAGCAGCAGCAGCAACACCATGGCCAGCAGCATCATGCGCAGCCCGGCTCAGCTCCCGGCGGCGGCGGCGGAGGAAGCGGTGGTCAGGGCGGAGGAGCACCCGGTGGTCCCGGCAGCGGAGGCGGAAGTGGCGCCGGCAGGGCCAACACGCCCGGCGAGGATGGACGCAACATAATCCGAATGCCGCAGGCGGTCAGTCCGCGTAAATACAGCCACGAGATGATGATGCACCATGTGATGGGAGCCGGGGCGCCGGGTGGCGAGCCAGGACAGTTCTTCATACCCAGCCGTGTCGTGATGCCCGAACAGCGGGGAGCGCCTGGCGGTGGCGCCGGCGGCGGAGCTCCTGGCGCCGGTGGGCCCGGATCCGGAGGCGGTGCCTCAACCATTGACAACTATGTGAAGAATCGCATCGCCGAGGTGATGCGCGATGACGTTGGCGGCTATGGCAAGAGCCGAACGGTGGAGGTGCGAGAGGACGAAGTGACCGCCGATATGGCCGCCGCCCACGCCGCTCATGTGGCGCACGTGGCCCATGTCGCGGCCGCCATGGAGCTGCAGCACCGGAGCAAGGAGCTGCAGCAACACCAGCCGCCGCCACCGGAGATCAGTGTGTCGCGCAAGACGCCCAACCAATACGAGGTGGTGGATGCCAGCGGACGCCGGTCGGCGGGCAGTGCCGCCTCTGTTTCGGTCTCCGTTTCGGGTGCCAACAGCCACCACTCGCCGTACCATCCGCCGGCGGCTGCCTATGCCCCCAGCACCTATGCCTTTCCCTACAGCGCGCTGACCGTGCCCAGTGCTGCGGGCGGATTGCCACCGCCCCAGCCACTGCAGCTGGCCCACCAGGCGCTGGCACCGCCCGGCAATCTGAGTGCCAAGGCCAAGGCGGCGCATGCGCTCAGCGAACTGGGCGCCGTCGGTGGCGGTGTCTCCCTGGTGGTGGGCGGTGGCTCGGGCGGCATCGCAGGCGGCGGACCAGGTGGCGTCTCAGTCGGAGTTGGTGGACCAGGTGGCGGCGGCGGAGGCGGACCCGGTGGCGGCGGTGGAGGCGGCGGACCAGGTGGACACAATTCCATCCAGCATTCCGCATCGGCAGCAGCTGTGGTCGCTGCTGCAGCAGCCGCGGCGGCGGCCAGTGAATCGAAGCCGCTGCTGTTGTCCAAGTACGACGCCCTCAGCGACGAAGATTAGTTGTGACTGCCGGCGTCGTCCTCGGCGTCGGCGTCGCACCTGCGGCCAGGAGCAATAGCAGTAGCAGCAGCAGCACTGCCCCCCGGCAGCAGCAGCACGAGCGTGGTCTACGGCTACCCTGGCTACCGGCGACACTCCCAGCATCAACAGCAGCAGCAGCAGCAGCCACCACCACCACCGCCACATCCGCATCTTGTCCAGCAGCAGCAACCGTCGCCGCATCGCCAGCAGCAGCAGCAGCAGCTCTACCAAACCACGGTGCTGCCGCCCCCGTTGCAATCCCAGCAGCAGCAACTCCAGCAGCAGCAGCAGCAACATCAGCAACTCCATCAGCAGCAACAGAGGAGCCTCTACTATGCCAGCGAACATTATCCAGGAGGCAACGGGAGCAGTGCTGCCGGCGGCAATCCGGGCTACTATTGACAGCAGCAACACTAATTGCAGCAACAGCTGCAACACTTGCAACACAGCAACATTAGCAACAGCAGCAGCAGCATTATGTGTAGGTTACTAAGGTCAGCTAAGCATAAGCAAACACTAAGTTGTTGGACAAAAAAGCCTCAGCTAAGCAAACAAAATATGTGTATGTGTAAAAATCGAACAGAAAATGGCTTTAACAAAAAAAAAAACAAGATTAAAAAATGAAGAGGAGGCAAAATCTGCAGGAAATCGAAAGAGAGAAAGAGAGAGATGCAGAGAGGAGACAGAAGGGGAAGGCATCTAGACCATCTTGACCACATCTAGTTGAAGTTTTATCCAAAATTAACAAATATTTAGACATTTTGAAAGCAGATTACTGCTGGTAAAGGTAGACGTATTTAAAAATTGTAAACAATTTTTTTTAATTTTAATTTAGACATCTATTAGGACTCTAAAAATTATGTTTCAAGTTCATTTAGAACAGAGATTTTGGAATTGTATATAAAATAAAAGCGAAAGCTTAAGAATCACCGTTTTTAGTTCATCTAACTTTGATAGACTTAACCAAAGCCCAACCACCTGTTTCCCCTCGAATCTCGAGAAACACGCATATAACGTCATTTGTCTTTGTGTCCTTTATGTCGCCTAAATGTAATGTATTGTGTGTGCCCTTGTTCTTTCGTGTCACCTGTAAATGTTTCCTCCTCCCCACACAGCTCTAACCTCAGCACCCCGAGTCAGAACGTAATGAAATTGGTAGTGACAACAATATAGATATATACAAAAAAAAACTAGAAATCACACCACACACTTATATATACAATACACCTATGATTATAAGGAGTAAACAAAATAATAAAAACACACTGTTGGGCTGTTCTTAGAAAAAAAAAAAACAAAACAAAAACCTAAAGAAAAGAAAACAAGTAAATCAAGAAACAAGTAAATAATTATATATATATATTACCTATAGAACACTTTAAACATTATTTAAACGACTTTTTGTAAATTTCATAAAAACTGCGCATAATTTTAATGAGCATCATTTAATCAATCTTATCGATAAATTTACCACTACTATTATTCAAATTTTTTTTTTTTTGCTATTTTTATATGCAAGATCTAATTTATGGAGCATGATTGTGTTTTATTCTCTTCTTAAGCAAGCGCTATTGAATTATGTACGTTTAATTGATAAGCTAATGAAAGTTTTGATGTAAGTAAAAAATAAAAGTGAGCCCAATACATATAAATATATATGGGATATACATACGCATATTTTTTTATATAACACTTATGTCTTACGAAACAGTTTTAGTGTTTAGCTACTTTACTGTTTAATTCGTTTTTTAACTATTTTTTTTTATATGCAAACGCGAAACAAACGTGAAACCAATTGAAAAACGTGAAAACAAAAAAATTAAATATTTTTAATACATAATGAAACTAAAAACGAAACAAAATCTATATAGTAAATATATATATGAAGTAAACAACAAACGCTAAGACTTATTCAACAAAACAAAAAAAATTGTAAAATATTAAAAGATAAACGATATATATATATATGTAAAAGCTAACGATGCAGATATTCGCAACCGAAACCCGATTTAAGGCGGAAACGGGTATGGAAAATCCAACACGCAACTCTGGCCGAGCAGCGCGCAGCAACGTTTTAGTTAAGAGCAGGAAGCGTATTTTTTTTTATAAATATATATATATATATAAATATATATAAATTAAATTAAATAAAAAACAAATTCTATATATATACAGAAAATTTTACAAAAACAAAAAATAAATATATATATACATATATATAATAATAATAATAATAAATGTATGTAAAACGGCAGCATAATAACTAACGGAATAAACAGCGCCAGAGGTTCGAGCGGACGGATCGGGTGGGGCGATGGCGGCCGGGACTGGACGGACGGACTCGCGGACATGGACTCGAGGAGCCGGCAACACAACGAAACGGCTCGCGTCGCCCCCACCCGATCACTGAAGGCCGATATCCTCGATAGAGAGCACTTTCTACACATATAAATATATAAATGAATACTGTATGAATAACCGAATTTTATAGCCGGGCGAATTACAAAAACGCCGGCTGAATGGATGTAAAACAAAACAACATGTGTATGCACAAGGCGTGCCCTGAAAATGATTTAAGCAAATCACAAAAAAAAAAAAAACAAATTCAAATTCGCTATATTGAAGGACCTTTTATTGTTTGGTTTTTCCGTTTTTTTTTCTGTTGTATCAATTCAAAATCGATATAGTTGTATGGAAAACGAAGAAAAAGAAGAACGAGTAAAGGCGGTTTTTGAGTGCATAATGATAACAATAAAAATACAAATTATGAATGGAGATAACAAAGGGAGGAGTGAAAAGTAAACAACAATATTATGTGGAGTATATGCATATAATGTGCGCCGAGTCGCAGAGCTAGAGCTGATTATGATCGATACATGATAATGATGTTTAGCCCTTAAGTTTTAGTTGTAACTTTATGCCTTAAGTTGTAAGCTTAAAAGTAATAATATAAAATTAAATACAACATATTAAAAAGCAAACAAAACAAAATAAAAACAAATACAAAAAAATAAAACAAAAGAAATGTATAACAAAATGTTCTTGTTTTTTCTCTGTGACTTGATGGGTTTACTCACATTTGCATTTTTAACCCTGTGGGCGGTAATCCACGTATTGACGAGTAAACCGAATAAATAAAATCTGCAGTGATGGTTTACAACGAGCGGTAGACCAATTGAAACTTCAGTCCATATCCGAACTATTGAACTATTGGTTATGCTAAGTTTTAGATAATTTAACTACGAGTTCAGGAAGGGCTATTATTTCCGTTTCTGTGGCGAAAATAGTGAAGTTTTATGCGAAAAAAACTGATTTTTTTGGGAAATCAATTTTTTAAGGGGTTGCACAGTGGTCGCTGCCATAGGCCAAAAATCAAAAAATTGATTTTGAGATATTTGAGCCGAACCCGGTTCTACGATTAGCTAAATGTCCAAGCTTTACAACACAATAGTTTTTTTTTTTAATTTCTAACGGAACTTTTCAAAACTGGAAAGAGAAGTGCGAGAACGTGCTTACTTACTTGCTATTTGTCAATAGAGCACTGCAATGCAGTGAATTTAAAAAATTCTAATAAATTATATGGTACGGTTTAACTCCATTCGAATATAATGGATATTGTTCATAACAGTATGTACTTTGTTTATACAGAACCATGAATTAATAACTTGTGCTGTCTTTTGTGTAAATAAGTGGTAAAACGTGCGTCCTATTTAGTTCGTAAATGCTGTGCGTTACAATGTTATAGGTAAAGTTTTAAGTGCTTTTCCCCGGTTTTCCTCCAATGATGTTTATATCCTGTTATTTATTAATGTTTTAAGATTATAAAAATGTTTTGTCCAGCTGCCGAAAGGTGCCGATGCACTTGTGGCATTATTTATTTTATCATTTATTTTAGCAGCCCTTTCTAGGAGAAAGCACTTTATTGTTGTGTCTGTGTGTGCTTAGTTGTTGTTGTATTTTGTTCTTGATGTGTGTTTTATGTTTTATGTTATGTTTATGTTTTTTAAGCAAGAATTAAGGACTTTAAAAAATTCCGACTCCAACATACACGCAAATTTTCAAGGATCGCCTCAAATACAGAATTGTTTAACAGACTGCTTTTAAGTTCCGATCCATTTATTAGTGGACAAAGACAAGTAAATTATAAGGAAAAGCCAACCCTACTAAAGTCAACTCTTTCGTTACTTGATGAAACCATTTAAATATTTTATAATTTTTTATTATTGTTCGTTTTGGTTGTTATAACATTTTTGGTAAGGTGGGCGTGGGAGGTGGAGTGAGTAGTCACTCCCATACTTTAATATTACAGTTCCAAGTTTGTAAATAACTTACATTAAAAAGTTCAGCCTATTATGATTATAAGAAATGAATTTATGACTGCTGTCTCATGTGAACGCAAATCGTTCCTATGGAAGCTATAGGATATATTGGTACGATCTGGCCAATTTTTGTAACATATATTTATAATATTTTTTTAGATTTTTGGTAAAAGTTTCATAACGATAGCACTTCTAGAAGTATTTATGGCCGCGGCTCCATACAAGCCCGACCACTGTGGGTTGGGTTGCAATTTTTTGAAAAAAAATCAAAAAATCGAAATATTTATTTAGTAAATGCCAATTTTTAGATAATTTAACTACGAGTTCAGGAAGGTATCTCATTCCCCATTTGGGCCATTATTTCCGTTTCTGTGGCGAAAATAGTGAAGTTTTATGCGAAAAAAACTGATTTTTTTGGAAATCAATTTTTTAAGGGGTTGAGTCGCAATTTTTTGAAAAAAAATCAAAAAATCTAAATTTTATTTATTTAAATGCCAAGTTTTAGATAATTTAACTACGAGTTCAGGAAGGTATCTCATTCCCCATTTGGGCCATAATTTGCGTTTCAGTGGCGAAAATAGTGAAGATTTATGCGAAAAAAACTGATTTTTTTTGGGAAATCAATTTTTTAAAGGGTTGGGTCGCAATTTTTTGAAAAAAAATCAAAAAATCTAAATTTTATATATTTAAATGCCAAGTTTTAGATAATTTAACTACGAGTTCAGGAAGGTATCTCATTTCCCATTTGGGCTATTATTTCCGTTGCTGTGGCGAAAATAGTGAAGTTTTATGCGAAAAAAAAAGATTTTTTTTGCAAATCAATTTTTTAAGGGGTTGGGTTGCAATTTTTTGAAAAAAAATCAAAAAATCTAAATTTTATTTATTTAAATGCCAAGTTTTAGATAATTTAACTACGAGTTCAGGAAGGTATCTCATTCCCCATTTGGGCCATAATTTCCGTTTCTGTGGCGAAAATAGTGAAGATTTATGCGAAAAAAACTGATTTTTTTTGGGAAATCAATTTTTTAAGGGGTTGGGTCGCAATTTTTTGAAAAAAAAATCAAAAAATCTAAATTTTATTTATTTAAATGCCAAGTTTTAGATAATTTAACTACGAGTTCAGGAAGGTATCTCATTCCCCATTTGGGCCATTATTTCCGTTGCTGTGGCGAAAATAGTGAAGTTTTATGCGAAAAAACACTGATTTTTTTTGGAAATCAATTTTTTAAGGGGTTGGGTCGCAATTTTTTGAAAAAAAATCAAAAAATCTAAAATTTTATTTAGTAAATGCCAATTTTTAGATAATTTAACTACGAGTTCAGGAAGGTATCTCATTCCCCCTTTGGGCCATTATTTCCGTTGCTGTGGCGAAAATAGTGAAGTTTTATGCGAAAAAAAATGATTTTTTTTGGAAATCAATTTTTTAAGGGATTGGGTCGCAATTTTTTGAAAAAAAAATCAAAAAATCTAAATTTACTTTTTGTAAATGCCAAGTTTTAGATATTTTAACTACGAGTTCAGGAAGGTATCTCATTCCCCATTTGGGCCATTATTTCCGTTTCTGTGGCGAAAATAGTGAAGTTTTATGCGAAAAAAACTGATTTTTTTTGGAAATCAATTTTATAAGGGGTTGGGTCGCAATTTTTTGAAAAAAATCAAAAAATCTAAATTTTATTTATTTAAATGCCAAGTTTTAGATAATTTAACTACGAGTTCAGGAAGGTATCTCATTTCCCATTTGGGCCATTATTTCCGTTTCTGTGGCGAAAATAGTGAAGTTCTATGCGAAAAAAACTGATTTTTTTTGGAAATAAATTTTTTAAGGGGTTGGGTCGCAATTTTTTGAAAAAAAATCAAAAAATCTAAATTTTATTTATTTAAATGCCAAGTTTTAGATAATTTAACTACGAGTTCAGGAAGGTATCTCATTTCACATTTGGGCCATAATTTCCGTTTCAGTGGCGAAAATAGTGAAGATTTATGCGAAAAAAACTGTTTTTTTTTGGGAAATCAATTTTTTAAGGGGTTGGGTCGCATTTTTTTGAAAAAAAATCAAAAAATCTAAATTATTTTTATTTAAATGCCAAGTTTTAGATAATTTAACTACGAGTTCAGGAAGGTATCTCATTCCCCATTTGGGCCATTATTTCCGTTTCTGTGGCGAAAATAGTGAAGTTCTATGCGAAAAAAACTGATTTTTTTTGGAAATCAATTTTTTAAGGGGTTGGGTCGCAATTTTTTGAAAAAAAATCAAAAAATCTAAATTATTTTTATTTAAATGCCAAGTTTTAGATAATTTAACTACGAGTTCAGGAGGGTATCGCATTCCCCCTTTGGGCCATTATTTTCGTTGCTGTGGCGAAAATAGTGAAGTTCTATGCGAAAAAAACTGATTTTTTTTGGAAATCAATTTTTTAAGGGGTTGGGTCGCAATTTTTTGAAAAAAAAATCAAAAAATCCAAATTTACTTTTTGTAAATGCCAAGTTTTAGATAATTTAACTACGAGTTCAGGAAGGTATCTCATTCCCCATTTGGGCCATTATTTCCGTTTCTGTGGCGAAAATAGTGAAGTTCTATGCGAAAAAAACTGATTTTTTTGGGAAATTAATTTTTTAAGGGGTTGGGTCGCATTTTTTTGAAAAAAAATCAAAAAATCTAATTTGTGTTTATTTAAATGCCAAGGTTTAGATAATTTAACTACGAGTTCAGGAAGGTATCTCATTCCCCCTTTGGGCCATTATTTCCGTTTCTGTGGCGAAAATAGTGAAGTTTTATGCGAAAAAAACTGATTTTTTTGGGAAATCAATTTTTTAAGGGGTTGGGTCGCAATTTTTTGAACAAAAATCAAAAAATCTAAATTTCATTTATTTAAATGCCAAGTTTTAGATATTTTAACTACGAGTTCAGGAAGGTATCTCATTCCCCATTTGGGCCATTATTTCCGGTTCTGTGGCGAAAATAGTGAAGTTCTATGCGAAAAAAACTGATTTTTTTGGAAATCAATTTTTAAGGGGTTAGGTCGCAATTTTTTGAAAAAAAATCAAAAAATCTAAATTATTTTTATTTAAATGCCAAGGTTTAGATAATTTAACTACGAGTTCAGGAAGGTATCTCATTCCCCCTTTGGGCCATTATTTCCGTTTCTGTGGCGAAAATAGTGAAGTTTTATGCGAAAAAAACAGATTTTTTTGGGAAATCAATTTTTTAAGGGGTTGGGTCGCATTTTTTTGAAAAAAAATCAAAAAATCTAATTTGTGTTTATTTAAATGCCAAGTTTTAGATAATTTAACTACGAGTTCAGGAAGGTATCTCATTCCCCATTTGGGCCATTATTTCCGTTTCTGTGGCGAAAATAGTGAAGTTTTATGCGAAAAAAACTGATTTTTTTGGGAAATCAATTTTTTAAGGGGTTGGGTCGCATTTTTTTGAAAAAAAATCAAAAAATCTAAAATTTTATTTAGTAAATGCCAATTTTTAGATAATTTAACTACGAGTTCAGGAAGGTATCTCATTCCCCCTTTGGGCCATTATTTCCGTTGCTGTGGCGAAAATAGTGAAGTTTTATGCGAAAAAAAATGATTTTTTTTGGAAATCAATTTTTTAAGGGATTGGGTCGCAATTTTTTGAAAAAAAAATCAAAAAATCTAAATTTACTTTTTGTAAATGCCAAGTTTTAGATATTTTAACTACGAGTTCAGGAAGGTATCTCATTCCCCATTTGGGCCATTATTTCCGTTTCTGTGGCGAAAATAGTGAAGTTTTATGCGAAAAAAACTGATTTTTTTTGGAAATCAATTTTATAAGGGGTTGGGTCGCAATTTTTTGAAAAAAATCAAAAAATCTAAATTTTATTTATTTAAATGCCAAGTTTTAGATAATTTAACTACGAGTTCAGGAAGGTATCTCATTTCCCATTTGGGCCATTATTTCCGTTTCTGTGGCGAAAATAGTGAAGTTCTATGCGAAAAAAACTGATTTTTTTTGGAAATAAATTTTTTAAGGGGTTGGGTCGCAATTTTTTGAAAAAAAATCAAAAAATCTAAATTTTATTTATTTAAATGCCAAGTTTTAGATAATTTAACTACGAGTTCAGGAAGGTATCTCATTTCACATTTGGGCCATAATTTCCGTTTCAGTGGCGAAAATAGTGAAGATTTATGCGAAAAAAACTGTTTTTTTTTGGGAAATCAATTTTTTAAGGGGTTGGGTCGCATTTTTTTGAAAAAAAATCAAAAAATCTAAATTATTTTTATTTAAATGCCAAGTTTTAGATAATTTAACTACGAGTTCAGGAAGGTATCTCATTCCCCATTTGGGCCATTATTTCCGTTTCTGTGGCGAAAATAGTGAAGTTCTATGCGAAAAAAACTGATTTTTTTTGGAAATCAATTTTTTAAGGGGTTGGGTCGCAATTTTTTGAAAAAAAATCAAAAAATCTAAATTATTTTTATTTAAATGCCAAGTTTTAGATAATTTAACTACGAGTTCAGGAGGGTATCGCATTCCCCCTTTGGGCCATTATTTTCGTTGCTGTGGCGAAAATAGTGAAGTTCTATGCGAAAAAAACTGATTTTTTTGGAAATCAATTTTTTAAGGGGTTGGGTCGCAATTTTTTGAAAAAAAAATCAAAAAATCCAAATTTACTTTTTGTAAATGCCAAGTTTTAGATATTTTAACTACGAGTTCAGGAAGGTATCTCATTCCCCATTTGGGCCATTATTTCCGTTTCTGTGGCGAAAATAGTGAAGTTCTATGCGAAAAAAACTGATTTTTTTGGGAAATCAATTTTTTAAGGGGTTGGGTCGCATTTTTTTGAAAAAAAATCAAAAAATCTAATTTGTGTTTATTTAAATGCCAAGGTTTAGATAATTTAACTACGAGTTCAGGAAGGTATCTCATTCCCCCTTTGGGCCATTATTTCCGTTTCTGTGGCGAAAATAGTGAAGTTTTATGCGAAAAAAACTGATTTTTTTGGGAAATCAATTTTTTAAGGGGTTGGGTCGCAATTTTTTGAACAAAAATCAAAAAATCTAAATTTCATTTATTTAAATGCCAAGTTTTAGATATTTTAACTACGAGTTCAGGAAGGTATCTCATTCCCCATTTGGGCCATTATTTCCGGTTCTGTGGCGAAAATAGTGAAGTTCTATGCGAAAAAAACTGATTTTTTTGGAAATCAATTTTTAAGGGGTTAGGTCGCAATTTTTTGAAAAAAAATCAAAAAATCTAAATTATTTTTATTTAAATGCCAAGGTTTAGATAATTTAACTACGAGTTCAGGAAGGTATCTCATTCCCCCTTTGGGCCATTATTTCCGTTTCTGTGGCGAAAATAGTGAAGTTTTATGCGAAAAAAACTGATTTTTTTGGGAAATCAATTTTTTAAGGGGTTGGGTCGCATTTTTTTGAAAAAAAATCAAAAAATCTAAATTGTATTTATTTAAATGCCAAGTTTTAGATAATTTAACTACGAGTTCAGGAAGGTATCTCATTCCCCATTTGGGCCATTATTTCCGTTTCTGTGGCGAAAATAGTGAAGTTCTATGCGAAAAAAACTGATTTTTTTTGGAAATCAATTTTTTAAGGGGTTGGGTCGCATTTTTTTGAAAAAAAATCAAAAAATCTAATTTGTGTTTATTTAAATGCCAAGGTTTAGATAATTTAACTACGAGTTCAGGAAGGTATCGCATTCCCCATTTGGGCCATTATTTCCGTTTCTGTGGCGAAAATAGTGAAGTTTTATGCGAAAAAAACTGATTATTTTTGGAAATCAATTTTTTAAGGAGTTGGGTCGCATTTTGTTTGAAAAAAAATCAAAAAATCTAAATTTTTATTTAGTAAATGCCAATTTTTAGATAATTTAACTTCGAGTTCAGGAAGGTATCTCATTCCCCATTTGGGCCATTATTTCCGTTTCTGTGGCGAAAATAGTGAAGTTTTATGCGAAAAAAACTGATTTTTTTGGGAAATCAATTTTTTTAAGGGGTTGGGTCGCAATTTTTTGAACAAAAATCAAAAAATCTAAATTTCATTTATTTAAATGCCAAGTTTTAGATATTTTAACTACGAGTTCAGGAAGGTATCTCATTCCCCATTTGGGCCATTATTTCCGTTTCTGTGGCGAAAATAGTGAAGTTCTATGCGAAAAAAACTGATTTTTTTGGAAATCAATTTTTAAGGGGTTAGGTCGCAATTTTTTGAAAAAAAATCAAAAAATCTAAATTATTTTTATTTAAATGCCAAGGTTTAGATAATTTAACTACGAGTTCAGGAAGGTATCTCATTCCCCCTTTGGGCCATTATTTCCGTTTCTGTGGCGAAAATAGTGAAGTTTTATGCGAAAAAAACAGATTTTTTTGGGAAATCAATTTTTTAAGGGGTTGGGTCGCATTTTTTTGAAAAAAAATCAAAAAATCTAAATTGTGTTTATTTAAATGCCAAGTTTTAGATAATTTAACTACGAGTTCAGGAAGGTATCTCATTCCCCATTTGGGCCATTATTTCCGTTTCTGTGGCGAAAATAGTGAAGTTTTATGCGAAAAAAACTGATTTTTTTGGGAAATCAATTTTTTAAGGGGTTGGGTCGCATTTTTTTGAAAAAAAATCAAAAAATCTAAATTGTATTTATTTAAATGCCAAGTTTTAGATAATTTAACTACGAGTTCAGGAAGGTATCGCATTCCCTATTTGGGCCATTATTTCCGTTTCTGTGGCGAAAATAGTGAAGTTTTATGCGAAAAAAACTGATTTTTTTTGGAAATCAATTTTTTAAGGAGTTGGGTCGCATTTTGTTTGAAAAAAAATCAAAAAATCTAAATTTTTATTTAGTAAATGCCAATTTTTAGATAATTTAACTTCGAGTTCAGGAAGGTATCTCATTCCCCATTTGGGCCATTATTTCCGTTTCTGTGGCGAAAATAGTGAAGTTTTATGCGAAAAAAACTGATTTTTTTGGGAAATCAATTTTTTTAAGGGGTTGGGTCGCAATTTTTTGAACAAAAATCAAGAAATCTAAATTTCATTTATTTAAATGCCAAGTTTTCGATATTTTAACTACGAGTTCAGGAAGGTATCTCATTCCCCATTTGGGCCATTATTTCCGTTTCTGTGGCGAAAATAGTGAAGTTCTATGCGAAAAAAACAGATTTTTTTGGGAAATCAATTTTTTAAGGGGTTGGGTCGCATTTTTTTGAAAAAAAATCAAAAAATCTAAATTGTGTTTATTTAAATGCCAAGTTTTAGATAATTTAACTACGAGTTCAGGAAGGTATCTCATTCCCCATTTGGGCCATTATTTCCGTTTCTGTGGCGAAAATAGTGAAGTTTTATGCGAAAAAAACTGATTTTTTTGGGAAATCAATTTTTTAAGGGGTTGGGTCGCATTTTTTTGAAAAAAAATCAAAAAATCTAAATTGTATTTATTTAAATGCCAAGTTTTAGATAATTTAACTATGAGTTCAGGAAGGTATCTCATTCCCCATTTGGGCCATTATTTCCGTTTCTGTGGCGAAAATAGTGAAGTTCTATGCGAAAAAAACTGATTTTTTTTGGAAATCAATTTTTTAAGGGGTTGGGTCGCAATTTTTTGAAAAAAAATCAAAAAATCTAAATTATTTTTATTTAAATGCCAAGTTTTAGATAATTTAACTACGAGTTCAGGAGGGTATCGCATTCCCCCTTTGGGCCATTATTTTCGTTGCTGTGGCGAAAATAGTGAAGTTTTATGCGAAAAAAACTGATTTTTTTGGGAAATCAATTTTTTAAGGGGTTGGGTCGCATTTTTTTGAAAAAAAATCAAAAAATCTAAATTGTATTTATTTAAATGCCAAGTTTTAGATAATTTAACTACAAGTTCAGGAAGGTATCTCATTCCCCATTTGGGCCATTATTTCCGTTTCTGTGGCGAAAATAGTGAAGTTCTATGCGAAAAAAACTGATTTTTTTTGGAAATCAATTTTTTAAGGGGCTGGGTCGCAATTTTTTGAAAAAAAATAAAAAAATCTAAATTATTTTTATTTAAATGCCAAGTTTTAGATAATTTAACTACGAGTTCAGGAAGGTATCGCATTCCCCATTTGGGCCATTATTTCCGTTTCTGTGGCGAAAATAGTGAAGTTTTATGCGAAAAAACACTGCTTTTTTTTGGAAATCAATTTTTTAAGGGGTTGGGTTGCAATTTTTTGAAAAAAAATCAAAAAATCTAAATTGTATTTATTAAAATGCCAAGTTTTAGATAATTTAACTACGAGTTCAGGAAGGTATCGCATTCCCCCTTTGGGCCATTATTTTCGTTGCTGTGGCGAAAATAGTGAAGTTTTATGCGAAAAAACTGATTTTTTTGGGAAATCAATTTTTTAAGGGGTTGGGTAGCATTTTTTTGAAAAAAAATCAAAAAATCTAAATTGTATTTATTTAAATGCCAAGTTTTAGATAATTTAACTACGAGTTCAGGAAGGTATCGCAATCCCCATTTGGGCCATTATTTCCGTTTCTGTGGCGAAAATAGTGAAGTTCTATGCGAAAAAAACTGATTTTTTTTGGAAATCAATTTTTTAAGGAGTTGGGTCGCAATTTTTTAAAAAAAAATCAAAAAATCTAAATTATTTTTATTTAAATGCCAAGTTTTAGATAATTTAACTACGAGTTCAGGAAGGTATCGCATTCCCCCTTTGGGCCATTATTTTGGGCCATTATTTTCTGGAAGGTATCTTATTCCGTTTCTGTGGCGAAAATAGTGAAGTTCTATGCGAAAAAAACTGATTTTTTTTGGAAATCAATTTTTGAAGGGGTTGGGTCGCATTTTTTTGAAAAAAAATCAAACAATTTAAATTTTTATTTAGTAAATGCCAATTTTTAGATAATTTAACTTCGAGTTCAGGAAGGTATCTCATTCCCCATTTGGGCCATTATTTCCGTTTCTGTGGCGAAAATAGTGAAGTTCTATGCGAAAAAAACTGATTTTTTTTGGAAATCAATTTTTGAAGGGGTTAGGTCGCATTTTTTTGAAAAATAATCAAAAAATCTAAATTGTATTTATTTAAATGCCAAGTTTTAGATAATTTAACTACGAGTTCAGGAAGGTATCTCATTCCCCATTTGGGCCATTATTTCCGTTTCTGTGGCGAAAATAGTGAAGTTTTATTCGAAAAAAACTGATTTTTTTGGGAAATCAATTTTTTAAGGGGTTGGGTTGCAATTTTTTGAAAAAAAAATCAAAAAATCTAAATATTTATTTAGTAAATGCCAATTTTTAGACAATTTAACTACGAGTTCAGGAAGGTATCTCATTTCCCATTTGGGCCATTATTTCCGTTTCTGTGGCGAAAATAGTGAAGTTTTATGCGAAAAAACTGATTTTTTTGGGAAATCAAATTTTTAAGGGGTTGGGTTGCAATTTTTTGAAAAAAAATCAAAAAATCTAAATTTTTATTTAGTAAATGCCAATTTTTAGATAATTTAAATACGAGTTCAGGAAGGTATCTCATTCCCCATTTGGGCCATAATTTCCGTTTCTGTGGCGAAAATAGTGAAGATTTATGCGAAAAAAACTGATTTTTTTGGGAAATCAATTTTTTAAAGGGTTGGGTCGCAATCTTTTGAAAAATTTGAAATCTTAATTTTCTCTTTTTTAAATGCGAGTAATTGTATATTTCGCTAAATGGGAAAAAATAGGTCCATCACTAGAGTAGAAGGTATCGACTAATCGAAACTATCTGACGCCATTTTGATGGCGGGATATTGCAGTATTTTTAAATTCACCACCTATTTAAAATATGTCTTTACGAAAAAAATGATAATAAAAGAAAAGATCTGTTTTATAAATAACTTTTGGTTTTGTCTGAAACATTTTATTGATTTTCCTTATATTTTCGAAAAAAAACGCAAAAATTGTACTGTTTATACCGTTTTTTTTTCGTAATTTGGGCCAACTTTGACTATTTTTTCCATAATAAGAAACCAAAAACACGTGAAACCACCCAATCATATAAAACACTAGAATTGAGAAGAATTTATGTCGTAATCTTTATATATGTATTATCGTTTTCGATTGGAGTTGCTGTGATTGGTTGCTTTTGATTGACTGATCTTATGGTACATATACCATCTGTATCGTTCTAGACTCAGGACATGTATATTTGTAGAGTGTAACTAACTGAACAACTAACGTAGATTAACCTGTTCAACTGTAACTGCAGATATCTTAGCCGGGTGTGTCCCAGAAAACCCTTGTAACCAAATTGCAGCTGGAAGTAAGATTTCGGTGTCCCAGAAATCTTTTCAACTTAGTTCCATTTTCTCGTCTTCATTTTAAACTAAAAGTATGTAATAAGTTTTTTTCCAAACGATTTCTATGTTTAAATCCAACTATAAGTTTAGCATGAGGAGGAGAAAACGGGCCTTTGAGTAAACGTTTTACATACGATAGAAGAGATGCATGAAATAATATGAGAAAAGTTACTCAATACATTCGAAACCGTACAAGTTCTAGGACACGAACCAACTTTCCTTTGGATTTTAATCCAATCGTCTCGAAAATCTATAGATTTTTGAGATACCCCATCTATACAAAAGATTGCATGTACATCTAAATCGTAGGAGGTTAACATAACCCCGCTTAAACATTAAAATTACATTTACAAGGGAAACTATGCCTAAATTAGACTCATATATATATATAACGAGGGTGCTCGCGCAGCTCTATATATATATATATATGGTAGATCGCTTGCCTGCCACAAGAGTGCAGTGGGAATTATCAATTTACAATTAAGCTTGTCATCGGGGTAGTTTAAAACTCTATTTTTAAGCCACAATGCAACCAAAATAGTTTTTAAAGCGACTTGGAAATATACAATAATGAAAATATTGAGATTCTGTAACACCTATGGATTTTCTAGTGATTGCCAAACCAAGAGACTTTTGTGACTCATCGCATAATAACATTAAAACATTAAACCATTCTTAGTCGTGTGGCAAGCAGGCAAGTTCTATGGGTTCGCAACCCTCATAAGCCAAGTCTAAATTTTCGGACAGGGATTATGAGAGTTGGCGTTTAGAATATAGTCCTAAGGGCTGACTCGCAGTGAGCTAAACAAGTGATAATTGGGGGATCTTAAGGCTGGGCTTGTGTAATCTACAACCTAAAAGCGTTGCGGCAGTATCTCGCTTTTGATGCCCCTCAGCGCGTGTTTTTTCTTTCGGTGCGTTGACAGGTTGCATGACTGCTTAAAAGAGGCACTGCAAAGTTCGCAGTTGAACCGCCGCTCCTTGCTATGCACCACACGATGCAGCTCCATTCTGGACTTGTACTTGAACTTTAGACCGCACGTCTCATAGTCGCAGACGTACCAGCGTTCTCCGTCATCTGAGGACACTGCGCTCCCGGCGCTGGCAGTCGTGCTGTTGGAGTCCTTGGGCAGTTGCTCCTGACTGGCGGCTAGCATGGCAGCGGCCATTGCCGTCGAAGGAACGACCGACATACTGAGTTGCTGCTGCTGCTGCTGTTGCTGCTGGAGCACGTTGGGCGGCGTGGTGCTGACTGTGTTGGAGGTGCTTGTGCTGGCGCTGACACTCACAAATCCCGACGTGGGCGGCGGAGGAGGCACAGGTGCTGACACTAGCTGCGGCAGATGATAAATGGTCCCGCCAGCCGCGGCAGCGGCCTGCATTTCAGGTGTTAGTGTGAGACTGGCGGGCTCTATCTTGATATCGATGCCGCTATTACTGGGTGTGCTTCCCTCGCCAGTGGAAACCACGGCGGCAGCTGCGGCGGCAGCTACGGCATTGGCATGCAGTTCGGCCAGCTCCTTGGCCACATCCCGCTGCTGCTGGAGATGCTGGTGGGCCTGCTGCTGCTGCTGCTGTTGAGCCTGGTGTTGCTGGTGCGCCTGCTGCTGCTGCTGTGCCTGCTGTTGCGTCTGCTGTTGCTGCTGCACCTGTTGTTGCACTTGCTGTTGTACTTGAACCTGCTGCTCGTGCAGCTCTACCTCGCGCTGCTCTTCCTCGGAATACTTGGTGGAGCAGTGATACAGGGCCAGGGGCACACTGACCGCAGTGGTGCCCTGCTGCGAGCTCCCACCTGGAGTGGCCGCCGCTGCCGCAGCCTCTACATCCGTGAGGCAGTAGCTGGAGGTCCGACTGTGTTCCTGCTGCAAAGGGACGAAAGGACGACGATTAAAAGCCCTCAGGCGATGGAATCACACACAACGCACCTTGGCAACCCCGTGCAGGAAGTTGTGCTCATCCTGTATGTGCTTCCAGAACTGATCTTGCGTCTGGAGCTCCTCCTGGCACGTGTGGCAAACAATCCAGAAGCTATCCCCCGACAAGCAGAACTCCCCTAGCTTCGTGTATATCTTGTTGTTCTTGCTAAGGATGCGCGGAAAACCCATGACGTCGTTTAGTTTCGACGAGCTCGTGTTTGTTTATGTTTATGTTTTATGTTTTTTTTTTGTTATTGTTTTGCTATCGGCCGATAAACGCAATCGACAATGTCTATTAACTATCGGCCTGTTTCGAAGGCATATCGTTACCTAAAAACTATCGGCTCTTTTCGAAATACTAAAGATAAAATACTAAAATACCGAACTCAGTTCCTTTTGTATAGTTCTTGAGCTACCGATAGTCGATAGGCAACCGCGTCTAATGTCCTGTTCAGACAGAGAGTCCTAAACTCGTGCCCCCTTTTTAAAAAATAAAAATAAAAATTTTAATATTTAAACAATAATTTCAAAAATATATCTTAAGCATATGGGCCGCAGAATTAACCGTTGATCCAAAAAACATTTTGATCGGAGGAGGGGGGTAGATTTTGAAAATCAAAAAGATAATTTTTAATTTTAATTCCAAAATAAAGCACCCTCCTCCACTCTTGACAGACACTCTCTCAGCGGACTATGACTTCTCAAACAAAATGCGGGGCATAAACTATCAAAACCTAATAACATTTTTTAAAAATAAAAAAATTACTAGAAATTAGAAAAATTATGCAAAAATTACCTTGATTATCTTGAGCAGCGGTTTAGATTTTGTAAATTGGTTTAGATTTTGTAAATGTAGCCCCCATATTATGGGGGTTTAACATTTATCTCTTAATTTATAATTAGACCTTTTCAAAACCTAAATTTAAGTAAAATCAAAATGTTTAAATTCGAAACACTTTAGAAGTTAAGCATTTGAATAGATCAAACTTTTTTGATGCAAATATGGTTGTTGGAGCTGTTTGAGGCCATTGGGGGGGACAAATCGGATCTTGGTGGGGGGGTTTGGCCCACAATGGAACACTGTCCAAAAATTGGCTGCTCTAGCTCTTATGGTTTGGGCTGTGTTCGTATCCCCTTAAAAATTGGTCTTTCATTTTACAATTTTTAGATATGTATACTTATAATCAAAGCATATAAAATCAACTTCCCCCTTTGCCCACTTCAATATGCGGACCTCTCTGGATTCAAGAGAGACACGTAGACTGCCGAAGAATGGCTCAAACAAGATGTCTGTATGTATGTATGTACACGTGTGCGTGCAGGTACACAAATGTGTGACTGTTATTTTTATGTGCCAGGTTCGAGCCAGTTTGTTGCCCCTGCTCTTGCCGCTGCTTCGCTGTCTTCCACGGCCTCTGTTGCTCACAAACTGAACCCGCGGCGTTGTTTTGGGTCGATTCAACTTCAAGCCAACTCGCAACTCGAGTCCAATTCAATGAAAAGACGTCGCGCAGCCGCAGTCGCTGCTTCAGTTGCTCGGGGATTACACCTTGCACTGCGTTTCTATTCGATGTTATAAAAAACTATTGTTGTCCAGTTACTACAATTTTCGGTCGGATTAAAAAGTGAAACCGCCCGCTGAGGTGACCGCGCCAGGTGCCCACAGGTGAGCACCCGAAAAAGAGGCATTGTAGTGCCATCAAACATATATGTACATATATATTGTGTAGTTGTTCCCATATCGTATTGCTACAAGAATAATTTCTTTAAAGCATGCAACAAAACATTAAAAATGCAACCAACAAAATATTATGTACAGTGGTTCACAGCCAATTTTAACCACTGTCCATGCAAAAACTAAAGAAAAAAGCAAGCAGTGGCAAGCCAAGCAGTCGCTTGAAAGTGGGGCAATTCATTATTTGCTTATAACTTTTCACTGAGTTGTCCGATTAAACAAATTTTTTCTACGTTTCGTTAGGCATTAGAGTGGGCGTGGCACTCCACTGATCTTATGAACCTGTAGTGATCCTGATGAAGAATATATATACTTATATCGAAAACGCTTCCTACTACCTGTTACATGAAAAAAAATTCGACACGAAACGTAGGTCAATTTTACATTATTTAAGATCAATTTTAACTTGCATAACCTTTAATCAATAATTTCTTTTTCTACATAATTTTTAGTGTACAAATGAAAAATACCAAGATGCGTCAGCTATGCGGCACCGTTTACATGTGGAACTGTTCCGGTGAGCTCTATGGCGTCGAGTGTTCCCTGTGCGAGGAGCGACCCTTGTGCGCGCTTTCCGAGTTCGCGGAGCACATGGACGTGTGGCACTGCGACTGGCAGGAGCCAGAGGCAGACAGCGATAAGGCTTCCGCATCCCTAGCCATTCCCGAGGATGAGCTCATGCAGGAGGTGCTGGCCGAGCAGCGAACCAATGGCGAAGATAATGAACTTAAGCAGCAACTTGTTCTGCAATTAAATGCCATCAGTGATTCCGCGCTGCCAAGTCAACAAGGAGAATCCTTGGCAGATGTGAATGCAGTTGGCGGAGGAGTTACAGAAGAGGTCAAAAATATTTTGGAAGCAACAGAAAAACTAGAAGAACCGTCCGAAACGAGGAAAGAAGCTGAAGAACCCTATTCAAAACCAGATTCTACTGTGCAAGTTAGTGCTGTGAATAATTTTATTCTGGGATCGTAATCATTATGAGTTTTATTTTTAAAATCACACAATAATCATTAGTTTTAAATTTTTAAATTAGGACCACGAGTTCTTTAATGCAAACTGGAACAGCACCACTACTTTTTCATATATCTACTTAGTTTACATCATCCTAAGAAGCTTTTCCTCTTATTCCTAAGAATTCGCGTTTATTAAACTATCGACCAAAATATCAAACCAACATAGGAACATTGTTAACAAATTAGTTGAGTAGTTGAATGAAGTTATAGACCTTTATCTTTTGGTAGGTTCTAAGTTGAAATTGATTTTTTTAAAAACCGCGAATTCTTAGGAACAACTAAAACTGTGAATCAATTTTTACTCACCTAAAACCTTTTCTTGTACTTGGAATAATGTTTAAATTAGTAATTTAAAAGCCGCGAATTCTTAAGACCAAGATCAAAAATAATGATCATTGTGTGAGTTTTTTAAGTCCGTAACGTTTTCCTATCCTAACGTTCTTTTTCAATACTTTTCCGCAGGATGCATTGCCGGTGCCAGAGGGTCAGCGACTCACCAGCCAGCATGTGCAGCGCCTGATCGATCTGTACCGCTCGGAACCGCGCCTCTGGGACCAGGCGCACAAGCAGTTCCACAACATGGAGCTGTGCCGCGAGTCCTGGCGGCGGATCACGGATGGCTGGAGTGCCTTCTGCGGCCGGAGCTTCAACGTTACGGACGTCCGTATCCGGGTGTCGACGCTGTGTCAGCGATTCCTCAAGCAGCGGGAGCGCCTGGAGGCGGATGGCGAACTGGATGAGGTCACCAAGTTTGCGCACTTCGACCAGCTGAGCTTCCTGTGCGAACAGCAATCGCTATTGAAGCGACAACGTCACTATGCCCGCGAGAATCGCCGCCTGCTGGAGCTCTACGAACACTATCCGGTGCTGTGGCACAATGCACACAAGCGTGCGCGTTGCGCGGAGACGGCACGCCAGCGGGAGGACGCTCACCTGGGTCTCCAGTTGGCATTGCGGCTGTCGGGGATTAGTCTGTCGCCGGTGGTCATTCGGCGACGATTGCAATCGCTGCGCAAACGCTATCGCATGGAGAAGATCAGCTATCTGCAGAGTGTGGTGGAGGGCAAACAGGCGGAGTTCCTGTCCAGCTTCGAGCACTATGCGGAAATGGAGTTCCTGCACAAGCACATCGATCCATATGTGTGTGCGGTGTGTGGGAAGATCTTTGAGAATCTGGTGGGTCACCAAACGCATGTCCGCAGCAGCTGTGAGGTGTTGCAAATGGCCAAGGTGGATAGCCAGGAGATGAAGGAACCTTTAAAGGCGGAGTTAAATGAGGGAAACCAAGAAGTAGTAGTCCCTTTGAAGGAAAAGCTTCAGGAACCAGGACCTCTTGTAATGGAGAATCCTCCAGCTAAAGATGCAAAGGATCAAAATACCTCTTCAAGCATCATTGATACTAATCCCGCAGGTGGAAGAAATCGTCTGCGCTTAAGCCTTCCAGAAACTCAAGACCTCATCCGCCAGTACAGATCCCATTCCTGCCTGTGGGATCCCAGTCACCTGGACCACAACTCCCGTAGAAAGCGTAGACAGGCCTGGGAAGCCATTACGGAGGCGATGAACTCGAAGGCAGGACAACGACTCACCTGGAAGACGTTGCACCGCAAGATCATGGACTACACCAAGTACTATCGCAAGGAGAGACAGCGACAAATCAATGAAGGGGATACCCACTCCAGTTGGAACCTCTACGAGGAACTGCGCTTCCTGGATGACCCACTGCCCCCCACAGGCACTAAAATGCAAAAGAATCTCAACCACCGGGATAGCAATTTGAAGATCATAACCATATACCAGGACTATGGACAGCTGTGGTGTACTGATCATCCGGATTATACTAAGAGGAGGCAGCGTAAAAGACAACTGGAATCCATGTGCAGCCGGCTGCAGGAAGAATGCAATCTGCAAATGACAGTGGAGCGGCTCAAGAGTCGCCTCATTGAGTTCCGCTGCCAGTATCGCCACTGTAAGGAGGCTCGAATGGCAGCTGAACAAGCTAAATCGGAACCTTGGACGCCCAACTACGAGTACTATGAACCTTTGCGCTTCCTCGAGCTTCATGTGGCACCCTTTCAGTGTCCCACGTGTCCGGCTAACTTTAAGCGACGCACGGACTACCTGCAGCACGAGAGGAACGTACATGGCGATGTGGAAAACTCCCTGGATGGGGAGTTCTACTGTCTGAGGCGTCGTAGCAAACGGAAGTTAAAAGGGGGTCAGGATCAGGATCAGGCTCTATTAAACATCTGCCATATTTGTGGTCTTAAGTTTTCGCTTAGAAATAGCCTTTTGGCCCATTTGCGTCGTCATCTGGGCCAGCGAAGCCACGCCTGCACCGTCTGCCCGAAGAAGTTCTTCAACTCGACTGCCCTGCGGGTCCATCAGAGGAGTCACACCAAGGAACTGCCCTACGTTTGCGAGCACTGCGCCCGGGGATTTGTGAATGCCAGCAAGTTGAATCAGCATGTCAAGAGGCACAAAAGTCAGCCCGACTTTCCCTGCAACAGATGCGATAAGGCCTTCTTCACCGCCCACGAAAGGGACCGACACTTGCGTGCTCATCTAAATATTCGGGACAAGGTGTGTCCCTACTGCTCCCGGGCATTTGTGGTGGGCAGTGCCTACTACGCACATCTGAACCTGCATCGCAGCGAGAAGCGCTACGCATGCGCAGCCTGTGGCAAGAGATTCGCCCAGTACGCCGGACTCTACAAGCATCGCAAGCGATGTCTACCAGCAGAAGTTATGGAAGAGTGAACCTCCTGAAGCTCTGCGATTGCGCTGTATAGAATATAGAATAGAATATAGCATAGAACAGCAACCAATACTCACAGTTCGACAAGTTTCTCCGAGCAAATCACTCACACAAACAGATTCCAGATATGATACCTGACTATTTTAATAATTATCTACACACAACAAAAAATTCGATACGAAACATAGGTAAATTTTACATTTTTTAAGATCAATTTTAACTTGATATGGACCCGTGTAAAATTGATATGCTCGAAATGTAAACATCATGTTCTGCCTTTCTCGTTAACTCACGTCATTTTGCTCTCCATATGGCGTATTGCTCTCTTTTTCGAAGTGAGAGAATCTCCGAGAGAGAAAACTCGGCAAAATGACCTTAATTAATGTAAATTTGATGAGTATTTCATGTAAAAAAGATGTGGGTATGAATTACATGCCATTTACATTGGCCATATCGAATTTACGGGAACAAGCTTTTTTTGTGTGTAACAATGTATAATTTATCCTCAAAAAGTTGTATAACCAAATTGTGAATATTTAAACAAATTTGATAATTAGGCCTTTCAAAACCCAAATTTTGGTAAAAACAACCACTTTAGAAGTAAAACATTTAAATAGTTTTACTTCTAAAGTGGTTCTTTTTAACCAAAATTTGGGTTTTGAAAGGCCTAATTATAAATCAAATCCCCCATAAATTGGGGTTATATTTAAATGTATCATTTATTTGGATTTAAAAATCCAAACCGCTGCTCCAATCAAGATGATTTTTATATCAATAGTTCTTCTATGGCTTAATTGCTCAAGTTTAATTTTTGAAATTATTTTTAAGTATTTTTAAAGATTTTTTTTGTTTTAATTACATTATACATACGTTTTCTAAATACAACGGCTTATTTTTAACCGAGAAAAAAACCAGTGACGATCGCAATTAGAATATTTAAAAGAGTACATCTTTTTAGGCGCATGTATAATTATTTTTTGTCACTAGCCAAGAGGTTTTTATGTAATATATTGCAAATTTTAGGCAGAAAATTAAAATACTCAATGCAAATTAAATAAATACCAT
The DNA here is from genome assembly GCA_037075245.1 of Drosophila mimetica. Taxonomy (NCBI): domain Eukaryota; kingdom Metazoa; phylum Arthropoda; class Insecta; order Diptera; family Drosophilidae; genus Drosophila; species Drosophila mimetica. The sequence goes on from JBAMCH010000005.1 coordinate 11,455,091, forward strand.
ATATATTACGCATATAGTCCCTGACAATCCGTAACATCTATACCCTGCTGTAATGGCAAAGCAAAATGTAAACACATTCCAAATCGTCCTCCAGCATAAGTAAACCATCATATCCTCCATCGTTTCTCTTCCGTATATTTCTTATAAATGCATGGTTAAATAAAAAAATAGGTGGCAGTGCAGCGGTTCTCAATTTGATTTGGCGAAACGCTTCAGCTGCCGCAGCCGATAAATATCGTGGGTGGGCGGCACGGCGGTCTGCAGTTCGTCGTCACTGTCATCGCCACCGGGCAGCAGACGTCGTCGACGCGGTGGAATGGCCGTTACACTGTGCTGCACACCCGTATAGGTACTTGTATCCACAATCCAGTGCACTGACTTGGCCAGATCGAATATCTTCGGCGACAATTCGTTGTCTCCATTCGGTTGCGGTGCAGCTTTAGTGACAGATTATGGTATTGAATATAATAAATTGGGGAACTTTAAAATCAAGAACACTCACAGTCGGGTAGATTTAGCCGCATGAAGATGTCGAAGATCAGCTCCACGCTAACAAAGGGTCCGCGGAAGGAGTTTGGTGGAGGCAGGGTGGCACATAAAGCGGCCAGAGCTGGCGGCTGTGGAAATACACCGCCAGCCAGTGGATGGGCACCAGGATAAGCGCATGGACGCGGCTTGAACGGAATCATCTGCGAGAAGTCCGGTCGTGGCAGCGGTGGAGCAGTCTCGCTATCTGCCTCGACCTCTCCGGTGCTTTGGCTTTGAACTCCGCCACCCACCTTGTTCAGGATAATGCCGACATTCTGTAAAAAGAGTAGTTATTAAATGGAAGGAATAAGAGCTGACATTTTTCAGATATTTGAAATTTTTTTTTTTTAAATTGCGACCTAACCCCTTAAAAAATTAGTTTCCAAAAAAAATCACTTATTTTCCCATAAAACTTTACTATTTTCGCCACAGAAACGGAAATAATGGCCCAAATGTGGAATGAGATACCTCCCTGAACTCGTAGTTAAATTATCTAAAACTTGGCATTTACAAAATAAAAATTTAGATTTTTTGTTTTTTTTTCAAAAAATTGCGACCCAACCCCTTCAAAAATTGATTTCCAAAAAAAATCAGTTTTTTCGATTTCCCCAAATGGGGAATGAGATACCTTCCTGAACTCGTAGTTAAATTATCTAAAACTTGGCATTTAAAAAATAAAAATTTCGTTTTTTTGATTTTTTTTTCAAAAAATTGCGACCCAACCCCTTAAAAAATAGATTTCCAAAAAAAAATCAGTTTTTTTTCGCAAAAAACTGCACTATTTTCGCCACAGAAACGGAAATAATGGCCCAAATGGGGAATGAGATACCTTCCTGAACTCGTAGTTAAATTATCTAAAGCTTGGCATTTACAAAATAAAAATTTAGATTTTTTGATTTTTTTTCAAAAAATTGCGACCCAACCCCTTCAAAAATTGATTTCCAAAAAAATCAGTTTTTTTTCGCAAAAAACTTCACTATTTTCGCCACAGAAACGGAAATAATGGCCCAAATGGGGAATGAGATACCTTCCTGAACTCGTAGTTAAATTATCTAAAGCTTGGCATTTACAAAATAAAAATTTAAATTTTTTGATTTTTTTTCAAAAAATTGCGACCCAACCCCTTAAAAAATTGATTTCCAAAAAAAATCAGTTTTTTTCGCATAAAACTTCACAATTTTCGCCACTTCTCATTCCCTTGAGGATTATTTTTGTTAAATTAAACATAGGATTTTAAACGGGCTACGCACCTCGGCATATCCTATGGACTTAAGCTCGGTGCTGGTGCAGGGGTAGAGGTCCAGGAACTTATAGCGGTCCACCAGCTGGGCGGTCTCCTTGCCCTCGTACTCCTTGAGCTGTAAACAAAAGTGGTTACACATTTAAAATTTGTTTTCAAAGATACAAAAATTAAAGAACTTACGTTTTCAAAGACGGCACTGCGGCGACGTTCTACCTTCACGATGCTGGACAGATCCCCAATGTTGGACTCAAATTCGAGGAACCGATTCCAAACCTCCACGCTCTTGTGCGGCGACAAGCCGCCAGAGCTGAGTACGCGTTCGAATAGGACGCGCGTGTTATTGTCCTCGTTCAAATGGGACAGGTAGTCGATGTAGCACATTACGTACTCTGGGCTGCCGCCAAATCGCTTCAGTCCCAGCTCAAAGATGCGGAAGGCGATCTCCTTGTCCTTGGAGCAATAGTACTCCATTAGAGCGGCGGCCACAAAGATGTGATATCGCGAACGAACGTCCTCGCGTGCTTTCTTGAAGATGCCACGCGCAGACTTAATGCCCTCGGCACGACGGGCAAACTTCATATACTGCACGTAGACCTGTAGTATTTAATATCAAGGCTTAAAGAATTCTGCTCATACAGTTTTAATATCTATGTTTCTACCAGAGTGGGATCAATGTCTGGCAACTGTAATAGCTTGTTGTACATGGAGTGCACCTTCTCGTACTTCAATCGTCCTTCCTCAAAGTCCGCATAGGCGAAATAAAGCAACGCATTCCGGTTCAGAACGCCGTTAATGGAGCGCTCCAGAATATTGGCGCACTCGTCCGCAAATATCTTTGCTGCCTGGACGTCCTGAAATATAAGAATTTGCATTTAGCTAGGAAAATACAGAAATTTGCGACTTAGATCAAGTAAGTAAAACGCGTGAGGCCTGGCCAAGGGCAAAGAGGCAAGCGGCGGAAAATATATGCTGATATTGTCTACCACCGCGTGCTTCTTTACCGGAGGGGCGACACTTCTTAGCGAACAAGAGACTATTTGATTTCGTTTTTGATCTTGACCCGCCACCGGGCGAAGGCCAAAATCCACTCTATTTGCTTGACTACAGGTACGCAGAGAACGAAGGATGTGGTTGCTAGTTTAGTACGCACGCCTTTCTCGGTGAGCACACGAGCACTGGTGTCCAAAAATTGAGATGCCTGATGCCACACGGCCGGATGATGGGTAAGCACGAGCAAGCATTGTTCCGTGGCAAACATGACGCGACGGGTTACCAATGCCGTGTCTTCAGTGCGCAACGGATTGGACTTTTCGTAGGTGATGAAGCGCTTCCACAGCTCCACCTGTTTCACCTCCTCCTTGGTGAGAGTGGGCGGAACGGCTGGCAAGTTACGATTCAGGCCCTTGGTGTGATACTCTAGTTCCTTGGCCACACGGCGAGCGTTCATGTAGTCTCTAGTTGGTTAAAATGAAACGTCAGACAGAACTTTTAGCAAGAGCTGCGTGTAAAACTAACTTGGAACGCTCCAGACTCATCTTCTCCGATATAATTGGATTGATATTTTGTTCAAAAGCGATGTAGTCCTTCCATAGCTGCTCAATGCCCACAATGGGTGTGACTACCGCCTTTTGATAGACGCGGCGAACCGCTGTGATCTTCTGGTTCTCCGCGTAGTTTCCAACGGCTTCCACGCCACGCAGAAAGTAAATATAATCCTGCCAGATGCTGAACGAGTGCAAATCCATCCCGATTTTCTCCAAAGCAAAATCATAGGCCTGAGCCATTTTTTCTCTGAAGATGTTAAATAGAATAAAATATTTTCAGACAATATGTGAGTAATAAATTAAAACTAATTATAAAGAATTAGATGGAGATGTTAGCTAAGTTAAACATAGATTATAATAATAATTATATAATAATAATATATTTATTATAATAATTATTAGTATTAGTTTTCAATATCACAGCATTAACACAGACAGACTGACTGACGAACTCCGTTTGTTCGACTCCATCTTGATCCCGACCAAAAATAAAATTGACCTAAAAAGTACTTTATAGAAACTAAAAAGTTTCTTTAAGCAGTAACACACTTTTCAACGATTTCTCGTGATCCCCTAAAGTGATTGCCATAGATCAATGATACATATGATTTCGACGTTATTTAAAGTGGAAGTTGTTCTATTTATAGCACGAAGTTGGTAAACTAGTCTCTCACTTTTGAAGATATCGTAATGAAACTTTTCCAAAGGTCTTCTTTCTATTGCAGGTAGTATATAAGTCGGAACCGGACGGATCGGAAAACTATATCTTATAGTTCCCGCTTCCTTTCTTGTTTTATAAAATTTCAACATTACATTTTACATTTTTAATTATAATATAATGTAAAAAAGATACAAGAATAGTTATAATTGGTTTTGTAACATATTATCGAAGTGTAATATTTTTGTAATACTTTCTTTTCTAATGTAATACCGAAGTTAGCTCCCTATTATATTTTTTGTACTTTTTTACAAGAATTATTATGAAACTAGGGCTTTAAGAAGATGCAGAAAGCTGAAGCTTACATACTAACTAATTCTAAGTAAAAATTGTAATATCATAGCAGACACCTAGCAGATACTCACTTGTGGGTGCTGAGACCCGACTTGGTTTCCTTCACGTAGGTCAGGTAAAGCTTCCACAGGTCAATGTTCAGGATCTTGACCAGGCAGCGTTGAAAGAGTTTCTCCACGCGCTCGTAGTACCGGCTGCGCATCTCCATCTCGATGTACAGCTTCCAGTAGCGGGCAGTAGTTGGGAATACATTCACCAGCGACTCGTAGAGGCTGCGCACCTCGTGGATGGGACGCGTTTGCGCCTCGCGGATCATAACGCTCCACGACTCGATGTCATAGGGACGCAGCTCCACCACTTGTTGGGCCCGCACCAGGCGCTCCATTCCCCATTCCTGTAAACAAGCATTTACTATAATTGTCCTTCTGAAGCCTACATTGCACTTACTATGTCGATTTTGATGAGATCCCTGGCAGACGACATTGTTGCTGCTGCTTTCTGACGTCGCTGGTTTTTGTTGTTGTTTTGCCGCGACGATTAGCCGGCGTTTGGCTGCTGTCCTTATTGCTCTACTTTTCGGACTGATTCACTCCTCCTTCTTTGGCGCACTCCTCGCGGTCTCGCTACGCAATCACTTAGAGCAACGCTACGATTGACAAATGTTAAATTATTAAAAAATTCGTTTGCAATTTGCAATGCGGCTTCGATACCGACAGCGATTGTTCGGCTGAAAACGGCGATAACAATACTGTAGGTGTGAGAAACAAAATAAACATATCGATATTTTTGAGCACAAAGCAATGTCGTGATATTTTTGTCACCTTATGTATCGAATACCGCTTGTTTTAAAGATATTTTTAATATTTCCTAATTGATACTACAAAATATTTAAATTCTTTATTTTACCTAGGTACGGTAAAAAATAACCATCAGTAAAGTCTAGTACTCACATCGGAATTTCACTAGTCCAAAAATATTATTCGTTGTAGTGTGACCGATGTTTTCAGTGGTAACCCTAAAAATAACGCTCATAGTTCTAAATAATAATGAAAAAACTGAGATTATAAATAAATATTACATTATTGTTATAGAAATTACTGCCGGATATGATAAAATTAAAAACCATTACTTATATACCTTGTACAGCCCGCTCATTCTCGAAATTTAGTATTTTTGGTATTTCTTTGGAATTTTCGGGTTAAAAAATACAGCTGACCAATGTTTACTGAATCCCCTTAATGTTGATTTAGGAATTAGTATATTTATTGGTATATTTCAAGTGTCACTCTAGGGTCACACTGGCCGTAAGTAAAGAATTTAAAACAAACGTTAAACAATCAAGCGTGGCAATCAAACGAAACCAAACGCATTTAATTAGCGAAAGAATAATCTGGGAAAATAAAATTCGCAATAAAACTAAGGGCAAGTGCAAATTTGTAATTGGAAATCGAGCAAATTACCAATTAAACAAGTGTACAAATACAAAGTGAGGAAACGAGAAACAAGTGCAGCACGGAGTTGCTCACTCACGCACACAAACAAGAGCGTTCCAGGAGAGCGACACACACGAATAGGAGCCGGAGCGACGACCAGCTGTGTTGTTGAATGGCATAGCGGTACATTTGGGGTAAGCAATCGCAATCTGAATCAATACGCTCTATTTGGTTTGTCTCTCATTTTTCCTTTCTGTGGAATTAATTATTTATTTGCAAACGGTTTAGGTTCTTTTCTGTTCTGTTCTGTTGCCGCTTGGCTTTCTGCACACTCGTACTGATCCGGTGACGGTTTAATGACCGACAATACAAGTGAAAAAAAGGTGTACGTGCGCCACTCTCCCTTTCCCACTTTCTTTGCCTCTGTATGTGTGTGTGTCTGATAAGGCAAAATAAGTGTGTCACACAGAGGCGCTTTTGTTTTTCAAAGTGGAGCAGACACTGTGTGTGTATCCCTTTCACACGCACACATACGTGCACTCCCGTCCACACTTTAGCATTGTCTCGAATCTAATTTTGCACGGCTTAAAACTATGTACAATCCTGGTGGCATTTTAACCTTTCTCCTCCGACTTGTTATTCCTGTGCCAGCGGCATTGCCTACATTTTAGAGCTGCACACTCACTTTGCTGTTATTCCGCTGGCATTAATTATTGGTATCCCCAATGATTCATCGCTGTTTCATCACTCAGTCGAGTGCGACTCCTTAACAATATACACTACTGGTCAAAAAAATAGGTACAAAGTTTGGTTCCAATTTTGTAAGAAATATTTTGATAGTTCTTGAGGGCAGGCATCCCATAACTTTTTATTTTGATAGGTTATTATTGTGTTCTGAAATAATTTAGTAAGCAATCTGTAGAAAGTCGGGCTTGGTCTGGTCAAAGAATGGAACTAGGGCTAGTACATTAGTACCCATACTTTTGGGCAAACTGGTAAAGGTCCTCAAACTGTAGTTTTTGGCTATGCCGCAATTTAGTTATTTCTCTCTTTAAAAAAAATCTTAAAATTATTTTGAGTGATTTTTGTGAAAGTAACGAGTAACACTTTTCAAATACTTTAACAGCAACACAAACCATGAATCCGTTTGCTTGTAAATCTACGGAAAATGTGGCCATTTTTAGAATTTTTCCAACTTTGAGGTCCTTTTGCTCAGAATCCTTGCGTGGGAGAACGCAGTTTAATTTGGGTATTGAAAACGAATTCAAAGTATTAGCATCCGTCAATGTAAATTTTTGATGTAACAGAGGCCGGAAAATTATAATTATTACACCAAATATTAAGTATATATTAAGTACACTTTATAAAATATTACCATTTAAACCGGACCACTCAGTAAAAATGTATAAGCAAATAATGAAATGTCCGGTAGCTGGCGCCACTTTCAAGCAACTGCTTTGTTTGCCCTGCTTTCTACTGCTTACTTAACTGAGTAACAGGTATCTGTATAGCGTTCGTTCTCTTATAACTTTTATTTTTAACGGAACTAGAATACATATATAAAAAGCCAGCTCTATCTATATATTAGTTATATCTATTAAAGTATAACAAGGCGTGGTATTTGGAATGGTGTTGACGACTTGTGCCGAGTCTCTGAATTGTGAGCCCCTAGAATGTACGCCCCCTAGACCTATCCCACAATTTTGCTAACGTTACTTAACATTGATTCCTCTGTGTCGTATTTTATCGTTGTTTATCGTGAGTCGAAATATGCAAATTGGACAGAATTGGTGGGTCGAGGGAGTGGGTACAAGAGATGTTCCAGGTACAATGGTTAACGACATGAATGCTACTAATTTTTATATTGAGAGAAGGCCACCCACGCTCACTTAGTTTGAGCGGGTTTTGGGTTGGTTGGTTGGGCTTAGAAGTGGAAAAGGGTTGAGGGAGTGTATTTGTAGGGATTCTTTCACATACATTTATTATACCCTAATAGATGTAGTTTTTTTTTTTTTTTGTGTACAAAGGTTATATAGTATTTAAGTGGAAATGTTTATTAAAGGGGAGAAATCCATTAGTCTAAAAAATAGTATTATTTAGATTAATCACTTTTAGATAATGCAATGGTTTGTGAATATCCTGTGCAAGGGTATTCAAAAACAATCCAACCCTCCCTCAATGTTTCTATTCCATTGCGATGTCGAACGAAACGACAACAAATCGCGACCTGACGTGATAACAAATAACCACAAACGGTTGTTGCCAACAGAATTTGAATTGTTCGGTTGTTCAATAAATGTACATAATTTGAAGCACCCATCTGGGGGGTTCCTCGCTCATCATATCCCAATAACTACCATGGGCGGCGGCGCTGGGCGGGGGGTGGAGTCATCAATGTCAACCCGTGTAGTTCGCTTAGTGGCCTCCGACGAGCAAGTTGGTCTGGCTATTGTCCTATTCCGATTCTCCGGAAGCATGTGCTCCTCCCATCTTGGCCTGGCCGTCGAAGGCACTCCGCTGGGCAGTGGTCGCCAGTTTTCACCCCGCTTGACCATGAAAAGGGAGTACAATACGCGGTGCTTTCGACCGGATCGCTATCGTCACGAGGTGGCCAATCACTTCAGGGATTACAAACTGCAGCAGCAGCAGCAGCAGTATCTCCACCAACAGCCGCTTGGATCCGGATCGTTGCGACATCGGCGACGCAGAAGGAGACGCGCGGAGGAAACATCTCGAGTGTCCGCCTCATTAGCGTCAGGATATGCGCAGTTCCGCGATGTGTGTCCAACCCATGTGCACAACTTTCCCAGGTTTGATGGGTGGTTGGTTGCTTCGTTGTGGCTGTGGGTGGCTACTTTCCACAGAGACTGAGTGTGGGGCTCTTTGACAGTTGCTGGCATAAATATAGGTTGAACAGCTCGTTGGCGTGGAATTTCCGACGCATCTCCGCTGTTCGGGTTACGTGGTCATGTCTTATTTCCCTCTCTGACGTAACAGGTTTCAGCTAACAGTGTTTTGGGGGATATTAGAATGCCGCCAACTCTAGTGCAAGATGAATAACTATTTTACCTTTCTCAAAACGTGCTCCATTTTGCACAAAAATTAAATTAACTATCCCTATATATAGGGATATCACTATAAATGAAAAGACCAATTCTTAAGGGGATCAGATCCCACCAGGCCAGTATTCCATTTGGGGCATCCGATATGTCCCCAGTGGCCCCAAAACAGCTCCCTCATCAATACTTGTATATTATGCAAGTTAATTCCCAGGATATTTTGCATAATATGTATGCCATAAAGAATCGGAAACCCTTCCTTCTACCGATTCTACTGTACGATAATAAGATTTGAAACAATTCATGTTATCAGACTTTACTGAAACCTAAAACAATAATAAAAAATTATTTTAAAATTATTTTAATATTATTTTAAAATTATTTAAAAAAATTGAAATTCGTTTACCTTAACTTAAGCACTCAGTAAACCAATTACTAATATCCTCAAATTTCCCCATCATCATCTTCTAAGACACTTGGTTTTAAAAAAAAAACATTTTTTTTGCCGTTTACAGCTGTTAACTGAGGTTAACAGGGCTCTAACAGGGCTGTAAATTACAACCTTTTCCTAACTTAAAAAATCTATATAAAATCGAACATTTGGTTGTTTATTGAGTTTGTTTCTTAGTTTGCTTAAAGTTGTGTCTTTAAGTAGAAATTATAAAACTAATTTCTGTTTTTAGGCATGTATTTTTGTCATTTTTTTTTCGAGTTTTTGAACTTTGACGAGGTGTAGCTTAATTACTTGACCTCAATGCTGTATATGGGAAAGTTAAAGATCGTTCCATTGCCTGTAAAATGAGTCTTTAATGATTGAAATCGGTTTAATAGAACTTGAGATAGAAAATAAAAAAGGTCCAAAAATGTTTTGACATCATAGAATACATATTAAGTGCCCATTTTTTAATCAGGGAGATGTATGTATTTTACCGATCTTCGATGAGAAACTAGTCGTTTTTATTTTACAAACTGGTGTAATCATTATTTTTTATTGAGGAAAAATATAAAAATTAAAATTTAATCGTTATCAAGTAACTTATATAACTTATAATGATTTTACGGCCCCTGCCCAATATACCGAATTATGTTTGAGACATTGGGCTAGGCCAATTGTGTACTCAAAAAATTAAAGAGCTATCTGCTGCGTTGCCAAAGCAAACAAATGGCGTAAAGGTAACTCTGCCAGTTTTCCCTCGAGGAGCGTTGGTTGTCTTTTTAATTGTATCACCCCCGTACAGACATCAGGTGCCGATTTGGGAACGGGCTAGGGTTACGGACTACGGGCTACGAACTACGGATTACATGTTAAGGCCTGCAGTTCGCTCGCTTGCTCGGGTTGTTGTTTGTCGTACGTGTTTACATTTGCCATTGTAATTAATGTTTTGTTTGGTTCCATTCTATTTTCTGCCCATGATGTATATGTATATACCCCGACTAATTGGTGCTTCCACTAATTACAGATCCGACGATACTACGTATGCGTCGCGAGGCCGACGGACAGTGTGCTCCGGTGAGCCGCCCGACGACACCTACAACGACGCAGTGCGTCTTATAAGGAGCGCACACAGCTGCGAGCAGCTGCGTTACCTGGTCCACCGAATCCAATGGCGGCGAAATTGCAGAGGAGGAGGTTCCAGTGATGAGGTGCCGGTGGCCCTCGCGGTCGGAAGCCAAACCAGCGAAAGCGGCAATAAGATAAATATTAATAAGTGCCTCGTGGAAAGCCCACAACAGCAACAGCAGCAACTGCCATTGGACTTCTACGGCTATTTACAACTGGCCAACGACTATTACGAGCGGGGCTCGCAGGCCAACATCAAGTACCTGCAATCGATTGGCCAGCGGCGGGAGCGTAATGCAATAAGGCCATCGTCGTCGTCGTCATCGTCGGCGGGTTTATACTTGGACGAAGTGCAGCGCGGCGAGAGTCCGGTTCAAAAGCTGAGCGGTCGACTGGTGTCGCTGCTCAAGAGTTTGCGACGCAAGGCGGCCAAGGAGCAGGGCGGCGACCAGGGAATTTGGGTAAACATAAGATCGGTCAAGCGAGAGGAACAACAGAAGAAGGATCAGGCTCCAGGGGAAGAGGAGGACCTTGCCACAGAGGAAGAGCTGGACGAGGAGGAGCCAACAGAGCTGCTAAATAGCATGTGTGATTATAATGCTCTAGACTGTACAACTGCAGAATCAGGTGCATCAGTCGGAGGAGGAGTAACAACACTCGCCAAATCCCTCGGTGAAGCTGCTACTCTGCTTCAAGCCACATTCACATGCCCTGAGCAACGACGTCTCTACGAGATTATCGACAATTTGAGCCACCTGAGCATCGGTGATCCCAGTAGGAGCAAACAACAAGCAGTCACTCTGCCCCAGATCACTCTTACCGACTACACCGCTCAACAGGTGGCGCTGCACAGCTCCAGCTTCGATATTGTCACACTGCAGATACCCAACGAAGCCAGACCACCGAACCTCAAAGTGAGAACCACGTAGAATCAATATATATATATATATATAGAGAAACAATCGGTCATTGAATCGAATAGAATCGCATTAAATCGAATCGAACAAACTGAAAGCGATAGCAGAGCCTACAACAGAACGGAACAAATCCCAAAGGCGCGCGCACGTCAGCGGAAATCATTTATATGCTAAGTAGAAAAAAAAGTCACCAAAAAAAAAAATAAAATAGCAAAGCTCGAGCTCTCAAACAATGGTTGTTGTTGCTGCCGCTGCGAACGTCGTTGAAAACAGCAACAGCAGCAGAGAGAGCGGCGACAGCAGTCGTTTCGTATGCGCTACCGCTGAGTCGCCACCATTTGTCGGCGGCGGTACACAGGCACCAGCGCTTAATAACAATCATACTGATAAGGACACTACGACGACGACACCAACAAGTAGAGTAGAAGCGCTGAAGGTGGCGGAGAACTCACATCATCCAATAGATATTCAGAAGGATCAACTTCAGCAGGAGTTAGAGAACAACAATTGTGGCAACGACATCAGTACGATCATCACCCATAACGAGATGACTGATGCGGCCAAAGGAACAGTAACGACTGCCGCAAGCACGACTGGTTCAGAGGCGGCCATGTCCACTAAGAGCGCTGTCAGCCAGCGGAACGTGGATATCAAAATAGAGAGGACCAGCAACATGGAGGCGGCCACCCAGCAGCTGACAAAGAAGGTCCTCAAACTGGATCTTAGCGGCAAGAACATCGACGAATACTCACTCAAGTCGCCAAAGTCGCCTATAGCTGGTTAGTACACCAATTATTCCTATAGGAGCTATAAGATTTAGTCGACCGATTCGTCCAATTTCGACCTATAATACTACCTGCAATAGAAAGACTACTTTGGGTAAAGTTTCATCCCGATAGCTTTAAAACTGAGAGACTAGTTTGCGTAGAAACGGACGGACAGACGGACATGGCTAGATCGACTCGTCTAGTGATACTGATCAAGAATATGTATACTTTATAAAGCGGTTTAAGTTTTAAAAATCAAAAAGTTTCTTTCTTTTTTGTTTATGATATGACTTTTTGCCCTTTCCAAATAGCTCTACCTGAACTCTCTACGGTTCTCTTGGTTGCTCTCTTTGGCGTTAATTGTTTAAATTAACTTAAGCATTTAAGTCATAGAAGAACTATTGATCCAAAAATCATATTGATTGGAGCAGCAGTATAAGTTTTGAAAATTCAAAACAAATTTTAACTTAAATTGCTCCTCTCATCAGTTTTCTTGGCTGTTGCTCTCTCGGCCGTCGCTCTCTTGACAACCGCTCTCTGGGTTTCGCTCTCTCAGCAGGCTTCCTCCAAAATATTAATTTATAAAATAGCTTAACATCCCCACTTATCCTCCGAACATGACAAGTCAAGCCTGTGAAATTTAATGCGTATAATTTTTTGATAATTATTTCATTTAAATATTTTTAAATCAAATTGGTTGGTTATCGGATCAGAGTGTCATTCTAATAACGCTGACTCTATACAAATGACTTTCAAAAACCTAACATTAAAATTAACTTATAAGATAGCTAAACATGTTCACTAACCCAAACATGATAGGTCAAGTCTGTGGAATTTAATATATACAATTCTGTGACCAAAAACAAATGAATCAGAATTAATGTAAAAAACTCTACTGTTTTTTAAGCCACAATCACAATTTGGAAATTTTGAATTGAATCACAATTTGGAAAGTTATGAGACTCATCTCACAGCTGAAATGTTGCAGATCATACTTTTAACTTTGACAATAGAATAATTTTTGTGTATTTTTTTTACCCCACGAATTTTAAATTTATAAATAAATTGAATAAAAATAAAGCACAGCCATATCTTATGTTCTGGCAAGTGGATTTTTTTTAACTTTTTTAAAAATTCTATTTAATTAGTGTAATATAAGCGTTACTCGCAGAGTAAAAGGCTACAAAAAGCTAGAAAGTTAAAATTGATCACGCAGATTCTTGGGGTTCTCACGCATTAAAAAGTTATGAGGAAATAATGAATTGTCCGTTAGATGGAGCCACTTTCGTTTTTCCTGTTTTCACCTTCTTCGCGGGAACTTATCAGGAAAGACAATGTCATTGCTTTTTGTTTTTCTTTTTTCGTTTATTTATTTACTGATTTTCATATGCGTTTAATGTTTGCGCCAGCAATCAGACCTGAGTGCCAGATTAATACTCCTCGGGGCAGCGGCTCTTATCGCATTTATTATTATTTTTATTGGTTCGATTTTTTTACGAAATACGTATTCTTATTTCTGTATTCTTTTTATATTTCTAGCACGTTTGCCGCATCAAACATCGCTGACGTCATCGGTAGATGTAGAGGACAGGAAGACATTACGAGAGGCCTTATACCAGGGTATATTCCATCGACACCGCCGAACCATCTTTGCCGTGGGCAGCTTCCTCCGGATGTTGCGCAGCCGCAACTCGCAATACAACACGATACGGAGTTCGTCCGAGGGCGAGGACATTGATGAGGTTAGATAAGACCCAAATATGCCCCCCATGTATGATCCCACGCCTATTCCACGCCCATCTTCATCAGCAGCAATCGAAAAATCATCAGCAGGACGAGGAGCAATCGCATGAATATCTCCATCCGCCTGGCCAAGAAGTAACGACCACATGCACAGCATCTCCATGCGAACAACAGCAGCAGCGACAATCGGATTCGCTTTAGATGGCCTTGCTGCTTGAGTTGAATTTTTGGATTTATTTATTAGCCCATACGACATTCGCGTATTATTAACTGCTATTTTACGATTTACGATTATTGTTAAAGGTCGTGCAACCATGAGACTACCCACCCGTTGTGTTAGCACTTAGTAAGCCATATTAGTTCCGTAACTACTAGCACTATTGTTGCCGGACTGTGACCTGATTTCATACCAAATCCAGCATCTGCAGAACACACAAAATACAGACGTCATTCCCGAGGATCCGCTGCTTCATCTCGTTCATTACTTGAACAGATCGCCTTATCTTAACTGCGACCCACTTAAGCTAAACTTAACTAATAAATTAAATCTGAACCCAAGCTGAACTAGAAACTCTTAGTGACGTACATCATACATACATAAATATGTATGTACATATGTACGAAAAACCAACCTAATTGTATTGAATTCGCATCATTTCAGCACCCAGCACTTTGTATTTAGATCAGTCCGCCCCAATTTCGGTTTGAGCCGCTATCAATTATGCTTGGTCCGATCTATTACTTAGAAATAGTCACAATTTTCCAGCTACAATCGACAAAAGTTATATATTATTGCTTTTTATTTATTTTTTTTTCAAATGTCATGTCTTGATTTGTTTTCATTAGATTTTAATGTATAAATGCAATGTTAAATTTACATTTTTTTAGGCTAATCGATAGGTATTAACGAATCATACAAATTTTGAATTTAAATTTTCAGTCTCTTAGTTAATATTTTTTTTGGTTCTCAAGAATATTCAAGCGTAATACAGTCAACAAAAATGTTCCAGTATACATATCTCCATAAAGAAAAAAGTCTCACTAGATAACTTCAATAAATTGTAAAACATAAAAAAAAGTGACTTGAGAAAAAAACAAGAGATAACGCTTTAGTCGAGTGCCTCGACTATCAAATACTTAATAGAATGTCCGGTAGATGGCGCCACATTCAAGCGACTGCTTGGTTTGCCCTGCTTGAGACTGCTTGCTTTAGCTGAGTACCGGGTATTTGATAGTCTAAGGAACTCGACGAAAGCGTTCTCTCTTATTACCATTTGGTATTTTTAACTAATATGTTGATACAAAACTAATCCCAGTATGTTTTTTCACAATTTAAAAATTATTTAGTGTTGAAAGATAACTATATTTGCAATATATACCTACTTTAAAATGTATATCACTTTCGCATATATTTTTTTTACAATTTTCTGTTTAATTAAAATGCACTGACTTAAGTAAAAATCAACCCACAAATGTTTTATTATTTATTTCAATTTTTTTTATATAGTTTCACAACTAAAATCTACAGACAAGAACTTCATCAAATTAAAGTGCTGGGTAGCCAAATAGTCGAGAGATAATCGACTATATTGTTTTTACGTATACTTAAGTCTATTTCCATTTTGTTTTTAATATGTCATTGACAATTCGTTTTTCATTGCAAAGGGAACAAAACTTATAAAGCCGCACATTGAAAAAATGTTTTTTAAACTATAAACAAATTGATATATTGCGCCTAGATGTATGTAGCTACTATATGATATAAAACATTTATATATTGATATATTTGAATGTATATGACCTAGTTATAAAGCATACACTATAGTTGTTGTCCCCATAAGCATAGTTCGGGATGACCCCCGATTATATGTAATTAACTTTGATTTGCGATGCCACCACACCCAAGCACACATCTATTAAAAACTGTGAACATATACTTAAAACATTTTTGTTTCGTTTGTGGCATTTAAAACTTATTGAATATATTTAGTGGTTTAAGATGTACAGGACAACTGCATTCCAAATTGATTCATGACACAAATGAAAACTGATATTTGCTAAACCCTCCCTCGTTCGTAGTTTACTTCATATGACACCCGATTATTTCCCCGATTTGTCGATTGAAAGAACAATAAAAACTTAACAAACGCTAGTTATTTAATTCACTTAGTTTAATTGATCACATTTATTCCTTGATCTTACGTTCCTTTCAGTTCCTCAAGCGGCGCGGTTCGAAGCTCCTGCGATTTCCGCACCTCTTTGATCGCTGATTTTAACTGTCAGCCAAATCTGGGCCAAGGAATAGTAAAATTAAAGGCTGGCGCCGTCCAGCGTTGCGGCAAGAATAAGGGTGCTGGCCAACTTCCACCAAGGCTGGCTAAAAAATCCTATAGAATTATAAGGTGATATAATGCAAGAGTACAATAAGTTTTAAAATTAAAATTATAAAGAATTAAGGAGTGCGATTCAGTCGGGTTCTCTCTGACTCTTTAAGAACCACCTACATATATCGATTAAAATAAACCATACTGAGGTCAAATTGTATGTACTCCATGGCTTACTCACCTGCGTTGGCGGGGCGGACACCACGTAAGTGTCTTCATCGACGGCCTTTTGGATCTTGGCCCTCAGGTCAGCCACCTCTCTCAGCTTTTGGGGCGTGATCACTACCCTTTGCTGTACGATGGTCGGCAAAAGGGGTCCCATCAGGTGCTGAGGCGTCACTATTTGACGGCGCCACCTTATCACAGGTGTGGCAGACACCAAAACGCAGAGCCACAAGATGCCCAACTGCCAGTGCATGGTGTTGGCCAACAAATGAAGCCAACTCTGGAGATCTAGCGAGCCATAGAATACACGGGGTCAGCACTTTTTGTTGTCTGACCTTATGGTGTTTTTAACAAGATAAAACAATTTCGAGTGACAATTTATTTTCTTTTTGTTGGCAGTGAACACGCAACACCGTGTTCCGTGAGACTTTTTACATAGATATCTCTCGCCCAAGGTTTTGGACTACAAAACGAAGTACATTAAAGGTCTGCAGTTAGCTTAAAGATTTTAAATTAACAATAAAATCCAGAGTAGGACACGTATGCAATCTAGGGATTGACCACTTCAGCAGGCTCATCTTGCGGCTCGTCCTTGATATGTACATCGTCGTCCTCCTGGTCTTCCTTGCTGTTCTCGTGCAGAAGCACATACTCGCGCGAACTGAAGCCAAACTTGATCACATCCTTCTCCATTAGTTCGTAGTACTTTCTGCCATCGATCTTCTTGTTGTTAAGAAACGTGCCGTTGGCCGACTCCAGATCAATAAGGTACAGCCGCACGCGTTTCCCATGGCTGCCATCGTCCCGCTCGAAGGGCACCAGTCGGTACTGCAGGGCGGCATGCTGTTTGGAGCAACTGGGATGATCCACCGCCAGGTCAACCACTTTGCGGTCTCGCCCAACCAAAAAGCAGCTCTGCCGATGAATGTGCAGCGTTGGCAGCGCCGTTTCGCCCTTGAACGGGTATAACCGCCAGCGGCGCTTGGGTTTGCGGGCCTCTGGGGGCTCTGAGTATTTAACCACCACACCATTCACCTTGTTGGTGTCTTCGGTGAGGGCGCCACTTAAGCCAAAGTTGGGCTTCTCCTTGTCCACTGGCTCCTCGTCTTCGGGCGGCGCCTTGTCGTCACCTTGCTTGCCCCAGCTGTACTGCTCGTCCTCATTCCTGTTGCGATTGTCCCTACGCTGGTTTCTCCGGTTTCCTTGCCCGAAGTCGCGTCGATCGCGGGGACTTTTACTGCGGCTGCAAAAAATGTTAGGGGTAAATATGTATACATAGATGTGCTTGTATTTTGTGACCTACCGAACTGGCCTCCTTTCCGGCGACCTTCGCTGGCGATCCTTGCTCCGAGAGCGCTGTCGCTGTCCTGGCGATCGCTGGCGTCGTTCCTTGCTGCGCTCCCGGTCTCTTCCGCTGCGCTGTATGTGATTGTCCCGCTCCCGCTTCCGATCGCGATCTCTGTCCCGCTCCCGTTCTCTGTCCCGCTCCCCGCGATCCCTGGAACGGCTACGGCTGTGCCGGCGATGCCTTGTGCTGTTGCGATGAAAGCTGCTGCGCTCCGGACTGTCCCACTTGGAGCGCTGCTCTTGCACCTCCTCCGACAGTTTCGCAGGCAATTTGGAGTGCTTCTCCTGGGCTTCAGGGGATTCCCGGCCTTTTCTGCCGTGTCTCTGCTTCTTTTTATCCGGCGAGACGCTGCGGCGGTTCGATTTTTTGCTTTCTGACGAGGAATTTGATGAACTACGGGAATCGCGGTCTCCCTTCCGCTTGACTCTCTTAGATTTCGCCGAGTTCCGTTCGCTCATTTTGGCGGCCTCCTCATCGCTGGAAGATTGTGGTTCCTGATCCCGTTCACGCTCCCGGCTGCGTCGTTTGCCCATTTTTAGGTTGAAGGACGTAAACTTCTTAAAATCAAAGGGAAAATACAAAATTTAAAAATGGCTTTTATTTTCTATACTGTCAGCTGTTTGAAGTAGTGTGACCAAAGTAATTATAAATACCACCAAGCATGGTCAAGAAATAACGGTATTTTTTTGGTATTTTCTTAGCTCATCTGAGTACCGCGGTGGGAAAAAGTCTCAGCTAAAGGCGTTAGCTACCTATTTGCCTCTCGCTTGCTCCTATAGTTAGATTGTAGTTTTCGTCGATCTGAGTACTAGGCTTTCGGGAAGAACAAGATTTTTTTGACTAGTAAAATTCGTATTCTTCGCGAAAGATACTAGGTAAGCCTAGTACTCAATTCGGCTAAGAGTTTTACTAGTCGAAAAATATTCCGGGTATTCCCTAAGCTGTTAAATTGCTAAATTGTTGAAAGTTCAACAGAAAATTTTAACAATTAAGAAAAAAGTATGATTTTTTTTATTGCTAGTTGCTTTCTAAAATTGTAAGCAATGGAAGAGTAACTACAAATATACATTCTAATTTTATTTTAAAGTAAATAATGCGTACTGGTTATACTAAAATTTTACACAGCTGCCATGACTCATATTAAAAAAAGTGGCAAGTTTGTTTAAAGCAATACACCAAAAATTTCTGAGAGTTGGCCGAAATTCAACAATTCAGCAATTCAACAGTTTAGAAAATACCCAGGATATATTATGACGTCGTAGAAGTTCAAAATATTATTATTTTATTAGTACCAGCATAAGTTCATTAAAAAATTGTTTATAATTATTTTTTTAAGAAGGTATTTTAAACATTTTTTTACCGCCCCCCGCATTATTTACAGTCATCGTAGATATAGCTGTTTTCGCGAAGAACATCTGTTTTCAAAAGCGACTGCCAGTGGAAACACCTCGCGCTGAGCTAAGGCTTTGCCAATGGAAAAATAAAAATATACCAAAACTACCAAACGACGCATAGTGGAAACATGGCTTTACAGAAACACAGTCAGTTTGAACACACTATAATGCAAAAATACTAAATTTCTAAATAGTTGTTAGGCCGTCAACGATTGGGTGGCTTTACAGTGGCTGCGCTTGGTCACACCGCCCAAAAGCCGTGCGAAAATTGAGTGAAATTATTGCACAGAATTCCGGAGGCCATGCCATGATAATTGTAGCTTAATTCTCCGGACGGCCATGCTGTTGTGCGGCCTGCATCGGCGTTCGTAATTGGCAGCTGTTGCAGTTGCAGTTGCTAAACGAACAATAAAGCGCAATTAAGATTCCTGTTAGCGGAATCCAGGACCTGGGTTAGCCACGATGACACCCTTCGATGACTTTGTCTATCTGATCAATCATGTGCTGCTGGGCGAGGAGCCGGTAAGTGCGCCGCGTGCCACCGATCACCAGCCAGGCATTGAGTTTCTTTCTACTCAACAGACCATCGAGGACTTCATATTGCTGGTGGGGACCCTAGTGGCGTTTATAGCCTTCATCCTGTGGTGCTGCTTCCCCATACAGCCAAAGGTAGGTTTGACCCGAAGTGTTGAGCTGAAGTAAACCCTAGGCTTCTATATTCCCAGCAGGAGCCGGGGCCGCATCGCCAGTTTACGTGCAAGATCATCCAGAATCCCATCAAGGCCTTTGATGCCTCCACCAGCACCGACGACTCACCCAAACAGGGTGGGGGCTCAGGCACTAGTGGCTCCACGGCCAATATGCAGTACAATGGCAGCAGCGGCGGCGGAAGCTACAGCAAGAACGGCACAGTGGCCATGCACAATTACTACGTTAAGAACGGACACCATTGCTGCACCTAATAATGGTCATCCAGACTAGCGACAATATCCATGTCCATGGCTGGACATAGGATGCTATGTTACACACATGCCGCCTTTAGTTACCATTTGCAGAGCACGCCTATCCGTATGCGGAGGCCACATCGATTGCGATTTGTGCCAATGGGTTCGACAGGTTGTTAGGAGGCAGCTTAAAGCTGCCTGTTCGCATTCGCAGGCACATTTCAATTGTAATTGCTCAGACTGATTTGTTTAATGGAACATGAGAAAATTGATGGTGGGACATGTGCGGCCTTGACGCACATTTAACTCAAAGCAGCGCCTGGCAAGTTTCTAAAACTTCCTTGATATCTAGATGCATGTGTTGTGTGTGCATATGTTGGCATAACAAGTGTAGTATGATTATTTGTGTAAAAAAAAAAAAGCTGGGCATAAGAGCCAAGCGACTAATTCTAAGTATTTATTTGTGTAAAGATTCGCTTAGCCCCTGAGCAACTGCAAGACCCTTGCCAACACATTGTGTGCAAACAAAAAAACAAAAGCCCTTATGTTCTGTCGGGCAGAGGATTCAAGCCTCCGCTCATACATATATACCTATAAATAATAATATATATATTTAAGAAACATTATGTTAACACCCAGATACACACCAATTAATTAGTTAGGGATTTTTCCTCGAATCGGTTCTTTATTTATGTATTTATTTGATGTATAGTGCGGTGTATTTGATCTCATTGAATGATATTATTTGTGATGTAACTTTTGAAGATAATTCCAATATTCCTCCATTGAGAATTGTAAATCCCTCTGAAAAGGAAATGAAACCAAACTTAAAGACAAACCATTACACGAGTGTTACAGTTTTTTATTTGCTATAACAAATGGAATTATGAATTTGTATTGCAGTTAAGGAGACAAACTTATTAAGTACATATCGCTCATTTACTAAGAAAAATGACAAGTCGAAAAGAATTTTTGAGCTCAAGCCTAGTACTGAAATTCCTAACCATATGAAAGAGCATTATCCTTCCTGCTTTCAGTATTAATCTAAAATCTCATTGTCCTGCTTTTTTCGTACACCAAAGGTGTTTATCTAGGAATCCTTTTTTTTTGGATGTGTCACTTTTGTAATAAATGAGCTATATACCAGCTTAAACAGCATCACGAGGTGCAGGGGTGTTTCCCGCTGTACCTTTAGATGATTAACCATAGACAACCGCCCCGTCCTTTAACCTTTAAGGTGAAATGCCAAAACTTTGCCTTCACCTCATTCTGTTTTCAGGATCCAATCATTTAAACAGATGGCCGCCAATCTAGTCACTTGTGTGATAGATAATACGAAATTAAAGGTTGATTCGGTCACATTTACCTTATAGTTTATTTATAAATTAATAACAATGGTATCAAGGGTATAAGATAACGTTAACAAATCGTTCCTACAGCGCTAAGAATACATGAAAGTGCGGAATATCAACAGAGTGTTATTGTGAGTGATTTTGCGAACTTTTCCTTGCATTTTCGGCCCTGAGCAGGGTGGGTAATTATCGTTGGCACTTCTAGATATGCATGTGTCTATCCTCTTAACTGCTAGTATGTATGTATCTCGTTTGGGGCTTTGGCAACGGTTCATTTGTGGATGGTACTACATGCTATGTGGGATATACAAAGAATCGTATTTACAATATGTATAACGAAATAGCGAAATAAATAGAAATCGCTGCTATAAACATCATCGTCTAACCTAATGACAGTCTTAGGCAATAATCAGGCTTACACTAGTGTAAAAAAAATACTGGGTATGTACAGTTTCCGATATGTGGTTGAATATTAAAATGATAATTACAAAATACAGCCATGTCACTAAGATGTTGTACTTATCACTTGTATTTTCAAGCTCTACTAGAACTGGTAATACCCAAAAATAGTTAAAACATAATTCAGATCCTGTAAGTGGGGCTGCGGGGCTTATAACCTTTTGGTGCCAGCACCAACAAGATTGTGCAGTTGTGGGTTTTCTAGATTTCCAGATCCATTCATGCCCATCACTAGCTACTGCAATCTCTGGGAAAGAAGACATTCATTTCGATAAGGATCTGCAAAACGATAAACACTCCGTAGACCGTGAAGAGGGCCACGCCCACGCGTTTGGTAAGACGATAGCCACTAAAGCTAAGGATTATGAAGAGCGCCACCGTGGAGATGATCAGGATCAAGATGTTGTACTCGATGCCTTGAGTGCCCACCTGCTGGGGCTCCCCAGTGCCGTAGTGGATGCAGTTCTTGATGAACCACGGAACTCCAAGGGACAACAGTATGGCCAGCGAATTGGCGCCCAACGAATTCGAAACTCCAATGCCATTTTCACCTGAAATTTGTATTACACAAAAATAAATCATAAATATTTTAATTAAATTTTTGTTACTATTTTTAAAGCGCGATTTTACAAATACCCCCCCTTAATATTGAAAACTAGTTATGTCATTTGTCTATATTATTCAATTTTTGAAAATAATTTCTAAACAATATACATTTTTTTTTTGTTTTTAGGGCGATTCTAGTTTAAGGGTACTATTTCCTATACTTAAATAATGCTAAGAAAATTTTTCTTAATTTTAGAAAAATTTCCTTGACCTAAGAAATAAATTTCTTTATTTAGAAAAAGGAAATTTTAATGGTAATTTTCGAAATCGCGAAAAACTGTGGCACCAACAATTTTGAAGCTAGACTAACGAGAAAAGGAATATGTAATCGTTTCTTCAATATTTAAGTTTATTTAATTTAAAATTCTTACCAATTAGTTTATATTTTCTAAAATCCACGTATTCTGCCACAAACTGCGTCTCTTATTAACAATATAAACAAAAAGTGGAGAGAGGATCAGAAAAAAGAAAATGGCGCACAAGAAAATCGTCAGTTGACGGAGCCGAAAGCTCTCTCTCTCTCTCATTTCGTTTTTCTCCTTCGCGAAGACAGACGCGTTCTGCGTCGTAAAATTTATAAAACTAAATTGTAGTGTTTTTCGGTTTTAAAAAGTGCTAAAAATGAGTTTAAAGTGTAAATAATAAGAGACAGCAAGTTTGTGTAGTGCGTTTAAATCAATTTAATGCATTTAAATGGCTTAATTCCGCGTTTTCGTTGCAAGTGCTCAGGAACAAAACACATACATACATACACACTTTATATGCATCCCTGCGAATGTATGTATGTTTATATGTGTTTGCGTTTGATCGCGTTTTTTTTGTGTTTATATGTGCATACATAATAAATAAATAAATAAATTGAACTCTAGATGTGCAGAAATACAAATGCAACAAATGAAAACCGAGGTAAGTGAATATTTATTTTGTTTTTTTTATTCTTGCCATTTCATTTACATTTACAATCCAGTTATTTTGGCATAAAATTTAACAATATTGTTGTTAAAAAAAAATTAATAACAACAAAAGTCGATTTGAAGCGCCTCATATTTTTGCAACCAACGGTAAAACAAAAAGGGGAGAGAGGATCAGAGAAAGGAAAATGGCGGATAAGAAAAACGGACTACCGCTCTTCCTACTGCCAAAGCTCTCTCTCTCGCTCATTAGTGAAAGCTCGATTGGTTTTAATTTTAATTTTTGATTTTTTAATTAAACTTAAACTTTTTCGAAATCAAATTATACTGGCATATGTGGAAAATATGGAAATAAAAATAGAAAAAATAATAGATATGTAAGTTCTCTTAAAATACAAATGCAAAAAAAAAATATAAAATTTAGAAGTTAAACTTTCTCCTAAGATGCAAAATTAAAAAAAAACAGCATACAAAAGAGATATTTGACCACTTACCATTTCTTAACGAAATAAGACTGGATACCGCTTCCGGCATGGTGGAGCCAGCTGCGAGAAAGGTTAATCCCATCACAATGGTGGGCACATGGATGGCCACACCAAAGGCAGTCAGCATCCAGACAATAAGATAGGCGTTGCCACCGATGCAAAGGATGCACATGATAAAGGACAATGGATACAAACGGCGGTACTTCATCGGGTGGGGGATCAGCAAGGATAGCGTGAATTTAATGGGGAAGACAAAGATCCACCAGAACTGAATCCATTTGGAGGCGTCCCGCGGGTAAGTATATATACTTTCAGGCATGCCGTCTTCCTCGTCGTCCTCGCCATTCCCTGGAAATTTTTAATTATTTTACGGATCAAAAATGATTAAAAAAACCAATAAATAGTGAAAGAAGTAAAGCTTACAGAGCTTTGAGTGTGTGAGGTTGGCGGTGGAGGACATGGACGAGGTGTTCTCGGGAAGATTGACCACAAAGAGGCCATCGCCGGAAAGTGGATCCTTCTTGAGCGGCAGCTGAGCCTTAGCACTGTTCTCTGGGGGCTCAGTCAGGTCTAAATTATATAATATGAAAAAAAATAAAAATCATCTAAAAACACTTCTTCAGATAAACTCACCGTATCGCGTAGAGAAGCAGCAATTCATCCGATCCTCGATAAATACCCGGATGGCTGGCATGAACTTGTTGTTGTTGAACGTGATCACATAGTAGAGCACTAGGAATCCCATCATGATGCAGGACTCCGTGAAGCTAATACTGCCGCCCCAGGCCAGGATCAGCAGGATAATCGTGTTGAAGATGTAGATGAAGCAGTCGCGGGCTATTGGCCACCAGTCGAGCTGCACTGGCTGTGAATTAAAATTACATCAGTTTACAAAATAAATCGACAAAATCCTCATTAAAAACTAGGATATAGTATATGACCCATGGACTGTCCTTGGAATAATTCTAGCTCTTCGTTAAATGCCGGAAATAATTATATTCGTGTCGGTATAAGTATTACCTTATCAATGGCCAGTGCGGCCAATCCGGCCACGCCCAGTGTGTTGAACATCAGTGAGCCGATGATCGTTCCCAAGCCCATATCAGACTCCAGGATCAGCGTACTGATCGTGTTCGTGAAGAACTCGGGCATCGAGGTGGCCGTGGCCATGAAAGTGGCTGCCGCCACATCCTTTGATAGATGCAAGTCCTCGCAGATGCACTCCACCGTCGGTAGGAAGTAGTCGTTGCAGATAATAGCCAGCAGTATGAAGAAGTAAACCGCGGCGAAAACGTGCAGTACCACCCATCCCTGTCGCAGCTGTTCAACTAGAAATTGTTGAGAAAAAAATATGATCATTTACTTTAAATGAGCTACACACAAAAAGGGTATGTAAAATAAAAATTGAACAAGAAAGGATGCTAGCTTTGGCTAGCCCCAGTTTATATACCCTTACAGATCTGTCCTATTATATTACAAAAATGTTAAATTTAGATCATGTTTCGATCTAATTTATCTATCTAATTTTTGTAGCTGTTTTCGTATAATTTTAACATTAATCGATCCTATTCTACTGCTCTGGCTATTCTAGTCGTCCTAATTTTTTAAAAACATTTTTATTCGAAATTCTGAAACATATAAAAAGTTTAGATACAATTGAGTAGTAGAGAACACCATAGAAATCAGCGAAGGTATAATTGCTCATTCGTTTTTTAAATGATTCTATGGCAGCTATATGATTAGTTGTCCAATTTTTTTAAAATTGTAAATCGAAAATCATAATTACTTAAAAATTATTTTCGATGGCACATCGGCATGATAAACTTGCGCTGCGTAGGAACCCCTAGAATCTTATTTCGAGTCCCAACTCTCTAGTTACCGAGATCTCAGCGGTTACACGGATAGACAGACGGACAAACGAAAGGACAGATATGGCCAGATCAACTCGGCTAATGATCAAGAATATATATAATATAAATAAAATAACTTTTTTTTTCTATTTTTAAGAAAATTGTTCTTAATTTTAGTGATTTTTGCCTTAAAGTTAAAAAAACGCTAACGATTTTTTGTCTGAGTGTAGTAACGGATATAACTATATTTCTTAATAGCCGTATATAAACGCGTTTCAATTTCAGCGCTGCCCACGATTGGTAGACCCGAGAGGCGCGTTTATTCGCATGGAAACACCCACTCAAAAAGGGGCTTCTGGACACTCGACAGATGCAATCTAATACACTTGCCAAAGAACCGTGGATTAGATACGGATACGCAATTGACCCGTCATTTCCTATATTTAGACCCAAAAATATACTGCTTTGTATTCGGCTTGAGACACCGTAAAGCGGCGAAATCTTATCTCGGTTCCTATTGAAATCTAGACCCGCTCCTCGGAGATATCACCATCTGGGCTGTAAGTGCTCAGGTTTGCTATTACCAGCGATAAGAAAGCGTTCCCCAAGTGCCCTGTCTCGTGTCCGTTTGTCCGTAACTCCAATGCGTACTGTATATGATGACGACTATATAAACAGACTATGCCGCTTGCCTGATTAAATGGCTCCTTATCGCGGCCTTTGATAGGTTTAGAGCAGGAAAAGGCATTGGGCCACGGCACCGGACAGTGCGGATACCGGACAACGAACATCGTCCCCGGACAAGTTCAAGTTTAGTCTAGAATCTATTTACAATGCGCACACAGTTCGCGCATTTGGGTCACCCTTGAATTGCTACGGTTATCTCTGCAACCGAACCGGAACTCTACTTACCCGTAAACAGGTCGGCGAACTCGTCCATGGGAGATGCCTCATTCTCGCCAGGACACGTGGCGCGTGGCAGAATATCCAGCAGGAGCTGCTCGTCAAAGTACCGCAGTGAGACCTCCAGAAAGTTGCTTCCGTTGCCAGTTGCTGCTGGAAAGACAAGCCAAGAGCAGTCAATAAATCGATTGTTCGTCGGGTGGGTTCTTGAGATGCATATCTCCGGGGCCCTGACACTCTTCCAGGTTAATGGAGAATTCGCTCAAAGATAAGATTAAGGTGCAGGGGAGAAAACAACTGTCAGCCCTGCATTCAACACAATAAAAATTGAATGTTGTAAAGCGATTCGACAACGATCACCTGTTGACAGGTGTTTGAGACTTGAGAGTATATTGATACATATTATTGCCTCAAATATCTGATACCCGTTACTCCATGAACCAAATCGATGGGATTGACTAACTAAATGCAATTCTAATTCTTGAGTGCCTCGACTATAAAGTTACTCTAACGGAGTTAGCGCATCTAGCAGATATATTACATAAATGATCACTGTGACAAGTGTATGCTTGCTAAGGGCGGTCGTAGGGTTTTCTAGATCGAGTGGTCCTGATGATGAACATAAGTTTAAGTTTATCATGCCGATGTGCCAACCCCCCTAACGCTCAATGGCAGCTATACAAAAGTTTTTAAGGAATATGTATTTGTTTCTTCAATACCTATCGATTGACCAAAAAAAAAGTAAATCGGACCACTTAGTAAAAAGTTATAAACAAATTAATTGTTTGCCATATAGATGGCGGCACTTTCAAGCGACTGCTTGGTTTGCCCTGCATGCCACTGCTTGCTTTAGCTGAGTAACGGGTATTAGATAGTCGAGGCACTTGGCTATAGCGTTCTCTCTTGTTTCGTTTTGAAAACTACAAGTTCAGGTGACAGTATGAAAAATAAAATGTTTTTTTTTTTTACCTAAACTCAGTTTTTAGAAAAAAATAATAATTATTATTATTAAAATTAAATATTTAAGTATTTTCTAACTCCTTCTGAAATTGTACACCCGACTTTTGGCCTAAAGTCGAAAGGAGCGAGTGAAAAAATAGAAAATTTTGGGGGTAACGACTAAACGTAAACGACTAACTGTAATATTACCCATTTTACAAATTTAAATTATTTTAAAAACTTTTAATTAAATGCGCAGATAAATTAGACTTTTCCCTAAATTTGAACTAATTAGGAACTTAGTATACAGCTTTACGTGGAAGTGGACTTATCTACGGTTTTTCTTAGATAGCTTTTATTGGCCTTTACTCATCGCTGATTCCCGACCATTATGATTTCATTATAAATTCTGCAGTTCGCACGAAGCGCTAAGGAAAAACAAAAACATTCCATTCATATTCGTGGTCAGATAATCAATTATATAGCAGTGGGCGCAATTAAGTTGGATGCCATTATCAATGACTCTGTTCAGTTTTGATTGCTGTGTTATTTCCAACTTGATACTTGATACTTTCGTTGGCTTTGAACAAATTGCACTGGGCGGCCCGAAATAAGTGCTGCAGTCATGGGCATTCGGCTGATGATTTGTTTATACTTGTCTGACTCTGTGTGGTTGCTTTACGATTCCCGGACGGGGGTTTCGTTATCTTGGGGAAGGGCGAGGACTTCATCTAGGTCTAGAGCGTTATCAGTTTTACACCCCCCAGTCAGTAAATTAATTACCAATGTCAGTCATTATTTCTGTTTCGTTTTCACTCGGTTTTATTACGTTTTGTGCCGGTTTTTGTTGACCAAGTCCCACACACAGCGGGGGCAACCTCTTGACACGATTTCTCAGATGAACTCGATGCTCTTGCTCTGGCAACGCTCGATGGATTTTCATAACTTCGCCATTGTTTTGGGCTTTGGTTTTTTTCTATTTTTATACCCAATACCCGTAGAGCTTAAGGGTATATTGCACATCGTGCAAAAGTAAGTAACAGCTAGAAGAAAACGTTTCCGACCCTAGAAAATATATATATTCTTGATCAGGATCACTAGTCGAGTCGATCGGTCCCTTTAATACCTTCCGAAACGTAGAAGAAATTTTTTAAATCAGACCACGCAGTTAAAAGTTATAAGCAAATAATAAACTGTCCGCCACATAGATGGCGCCACTTTCAAGCGACTGCTTGGTTTGCCCTGCTTGCCACTGCTTGCTTTGGCTGAGTAACGGGTATTTGATAGTCGAGCCATTCGACTATGGCGTTCTCTCTTGTTGTATATTGCGTGCCAAGAATTGTGGCAGCTGCAGCAGCACAGCAGCAACATTCACGATTGCACGGCAGCAACATCCCGCGACAAGAGCAATAATTGTTTAATTGTTTTCCACCTGCATTCGCCAGGTGGAAAATTAAAACATGGCGCACAATCGCGGCGGGAAAAACAAAGGCAAATAGCATAAAGAAAACATCGGGCGATCTTACATACTCCCTGCACTCGAACCCAGTGGGTCAAATTCACATTCACACTCATGGGCACTCATGTCGCGCGTCCCGCCGAAAAGAAAAGTCTTGGCCGACTAAAAACTTGGCATTGTATCTGAAATGCATTTAGTCGTAGGCGCAGTCGCACTCGCAGAACTTGTCTACGAGTATCACGGCTCAAAACACGAACCGAGCCGAGCTCAGCAGACAAACAAGTTTATTGAACTTGTTGCCAGCTGCTGCTTTGCAGTGGAAACACTCGAAATAAATAAGGAAATCTAATGTGAATGCACAGAATTTTTTAAAATATTATTTTCCATAACTTTGAACCTTATTTGTTCAACATAAGAAGTTTCAATCTATTTTTTTATAAGCCTTTAAGAAACTTGTGCAGTTAAAAACTATACATTGTACATTTTAAAGCTAGAGGTAAAGTGTAAACGCTATTTTGTTTGGATTTTTAATTCATATCTAATTCCTAATACCTAAACGTAGAAGAAATTTTTAAATCGGAACACTAAGTAAAAAGTTATAAACAAACAATGAATTGTCCGGATGGCATAGATGGCGCCACTTTCAAGCGACTGCTTGTTGTTTTCCCCTTAAATTCGTCAAAAACTTTTCTTTGGGTGTATACAGACCAAAAAACCGATATGAAATAGGATCAATTCAACATTATTTCATAACAATATAGAGCAGATATGATTAATGTCAAATTTATCAAACTGACCAACCAGCATATATCAATCTGATCTTTTGTCAAATTCTTTTCTGTGTAGCGCAACGCTTATGAGATGTATTGGAAAACCCAATCTCGAGTCGAGTCTCAAAAGCCCAGTCAAAGTCGAGTTTTATTCCTGAGCATCGGACTGGCTTGCGGAAATCGGGGAAATTTGTGTGCTGCGGGCTGAGAGCCCTCGTTGAGGGCTAAATCGACAACTCTGGGAAGCCCCAGACTTGTGGTGGGCACTGCCTACCGATTCGATCAATTGTGGAGCAGCGAGTTGCCAAGGCTTTCCGCCAGTTTTGCAATCAGCATTCGAGGCGTTTTTCTTTGTTTCAATTACTTCGAAGCGAGGGCCCAAACAAGACTTTTGAAACACCAATGCATTCGAATACCAATGCGAATGGGAATTCGTATCAAAGTCACTGCGAATCGAATCAATGCAAAAAGCGCTGGCTAATTGTTTGGCAAACACGATTTATTGGCGCGCCGCCAGTTGTCCGATGGTAATGGTATAATGGTTATGCACCATCACTAGCCAACAAAGTTCAGGCACTTGGATCATTGATTGAAGTTGTAAAACGTCGAACTTGTGTTTTAAAGTAACTCATTTTATGTAAGGATATTACAAAAATATTTACCCGAAAACTATTTCAATAGTGAATACTATTTAAATGAAAACAAGAGAAAACGCTGTAGTCGAGTGCCTCAGCTAAAGCAAGCAGTGGCAAGCAGGATAACCCAAGCAGTCGCCTGAAAGTGGCGACATCTATGTAGCGAATAATTTATTATTAATATTATTATTAATTTTTACAGAGTGGTCCGATTTAAAAAATTTATTTTACGTTTCGGTAGGTTTTAATAAGCTCTAACTTATTAATTATTTAATTATTTTATATAATTATTGTAATTATTTAGAATGGTAATTTTTAAATGGTTCATATGAATGTATGAAACATTTATATAGCCAGGGATATTTGGGGGATATTTAAAAAGAACATTTTGAAAGAACTTGTAAATAAAATTCCCAAATATTAAGTTACATTTGTTTTTATTTTAAAAAGATGTTGCTTTGACTAGCAATGATCCATCTAAATAAGAAAAGACTCTCTTTGTTTGAATGTGGATATCAAGATTAAATATGGGATTAGTTTTTGTAAAGGGCTTTGGACCCATGTTGCATGGTGTTGTCTCACCAGCTTGTTTACTTGTTTGCGCTAGCAAAACAAAACAAAAAAGAAAACAAAACAAAATAATACCAAGCATCACTACACAAATAAGTGAATAAAAATAAATAGGTAGTAATGCTCAAACTCAAACTCTAGATCGGCAAACCAGAAAAAGGGGCTGTCGGAAAACGACTGTAATTACTGGGGTCTGTGAACAATTATGGCCTGGCGAAAAGTCCCCGTCTGGCACTTCCCAAATTTGATCGGTGGTTTTAGTGCAGCCAACCTCCCAGCTCCAACGTCACCAGACCCATAAATTCCTTTTCATCGTTCCAACGAAAATCGCACTTTGGAATTACCAAACACCAAGTAAGCATATTAATCGTGTCGCATATGGCATCGAATGTGGGATGTGTCGTATTATTAGATCTCTGGGTCTTGGGATGAGAATTGCGTTTCCGAGGAATCTGGGAATCACCTATACAACAGACCCTACTATCGTTTACCGATCGATTACCCACCGAAAGCCGTCTCCCAGCGCCGATCTCCATTATGCAAGCCGATTATGGCGATGATGGTGCTAACATTAAGATCAAGATCATGAATAGACAGATTTGACAGTCTGAAGTTGTTAATTCGGGGTGGAGAACATGCCAAGATATTTGAATGTTTCTCTAGTTTGCATTAAAATAGTTAGAAAATGAAAAGTGGGTAAAAGGAAGGCAAGACTAATTTTACAATGAAATACAGGGGTGCAAAGCGATAAATTATTTAAGGCATTTGATTTGTGACTCCAGAAAATTATAAAACCAAAAAGAAAGGCAGAATATAATACTTGAAATTAAAATAATTATAAAATAAGCAATTCTATATATAAACAATATATAAACAAGAAGGGAAGACAGTAATTCTGAAATATTTAATAAATATTATAATATTGTTATTAATTTCTATTTGCAAATATTATATTCTTAACATTCTGATACGCCTAAAATAGAATGATTATATAATATAAATAGGGTTGAATTCGTAAGAAATACTTGGAATTTTTTCATAAATAATCATCATAACAAGCGTTCATATTATAATTACTAACAGAAAGTACGTAGGCGGTACAATAATCTTAAGTTTAAATATAGTATTTACTTTTCCAACGGAAGTCAGAGAGAGGCCCATTTGGAAGTCCAAACAAATTGTGTACATTCGTAAGTTTTATGTGCCTAGCGGAGCAATGAAACTATGTTAGCACAGGTAGCGGACATGTTAGCACGACTACTTCATTAAATATTTGGGAGTGTATATATATTTTCCATAGTTGTTATCCATTTGTTGGACACCACCATTCTTCCAGATGATTCCAGAACCAAAGATTGTTTGAAAGTGTAAACCAATTAAAGCAGATTAGAATGCCAAAAATAATTATTTCGAAAAAACGGAAGATTAAGTAAATATTACTTAAGCTCATAAAAATAATGTTATACATTTTAGAAATTTTTATAAAGCAAAAAATTTAAAAAATTGAAAAATAAGACAAAATTTAAGGCAAAAAATCTTCTTTTCTATTTTTCTAATAATTGGGATGATTTTGTTGGATTTTCTGAATCCAACGACGAAAATCAATGGCGATTTGCCTTAAAAATCACACCAACAGTGTGAAAGTGGGTAGCCCAGCGATCTAATAACTTGCACTTTCATCTTTGCTATATCAAGATTAGGGTCGTGGGTTCGATCCCTTTTAATACCGAACTTCAATCCAAACCAAATCCTAACCAACCGTCCACAAATCCTTCACCGGTTTCTGGGACACCCTGCATAGGAATCTTATATTACTACTATATTATTGAAACTTCCCTATGAAGTATATATGTTATTGATCAGTCTAGACGAAAACTATATCGTATGGGTCGCATAAAAATAATAAAAAGCCATTATAAATTAAACAATACCTGCAAAATTCAGAAATATATAAAAAATAATATAAAATATGAAAAACAACAAACAAATCAATTAATTAGAATGTGAAACATTGCAGCTGCTTCTTTAGAACTCTCTGCTAAAACATTGACAATGGGAAAATTTCCAATCAGATTGAGTTTGGTGAAAAAATCAAAGCAACCTAGATAAGTTAAAAACAATTGTGTTCGTGGTTAATCAAGAAATCTAAAAGGAAATTGACTTGTGGCGATAATGGATTCGGTACAATTCAAATGACCGAAGCACTAGATAGTGCCCGGCCACGATTTGGTTTTAATGGCATCAGGCGAGTATAAATAGCTATAGCGCGCCGACCGCTCCAAATCTAAGTTTCACTTGGTGTGGGCACCATAAACTCATCATGCGAATCGCATGTTTCCGCAGATTGCTGGCGTAAATCACCGGTAACTCACCTCACTTTGCTCTGGGTCCTCCGATAAGGGAGAAAGCCACCGGTGCAAACCACCACCCACCGGGTGGGGCATCCTCGAAAACGAACCCACTGATGTGATTGCCAAGGAGGCATACATTTGCTGTCGGCGGATAAGTGCTACTTGATGGATTGACCAAATCGATCCATCCATCGAGTGGATAACTGCGAATGGAACCGCTTTTGGGGGCGACAGGAAGTCTAGATAAGCGAGCGACTGATGATTAAACTAGAGACTAAAGCCGTTGGACTAGTGGAGAGCCGGAAGGGGCCGCAAATATTTGGCAAACATTTCCCATTCCAGAGTAAACATTTTAAGGGTTATATTTGCCTGGCTCTAATTTAGGCTGTCGCCGAAAACTGTAGAGATCTTTACAATTTATGTACATCAGGGGTCTAGTGCTTGAATGATTCAACTAATTTGCCTACCATTCGGATTTTAATTTTTTGTAATATGTAATATATGTACTTGTTTTTGTACAAGGTGTAAAACATATAGTCCAATCGCATTTGTAAACAAGAACATTTGTATGCCCTTGCAGATAATTCCTATTCAATTACAAATTACAAAATGTTCGATTTACTTGAAGCAAACAAAATTATAGCAGTTTTCGTATTATTTTGACATTATTCGATCGATTCAGCTATATAATATAGTCCTCCGATTTATATATTCTGAATTAATAAAATAAAGTCATATTCCAGAGTAGAACTTATATACTAACTGCAGAGACGACTTTGGGTAAAGTTTCATCCCGATAGGGACTACTTTGCGTAGAAACGAACGGACAGACAGACGGACATGGCTAGATCGACTCGTCTAGTGATGCTGATGAAGAATATATATACATACTTAATAGGATCGTAAAATTTTTTAAATCGGACCACTCAGTAAAAAGTTATAAGCAAATAATGAATTGTCCGCCATATAGAGGGCGCCACTTTCATTACATTTAGTCGTGCACTAAGAAAAAGTTCAGATTTGGTGATGTTCTTTCTCAATTTATAATCTCACCTTCCGCCAGAGTATCCGTTGAAAGGATTCCACATGTTATTACGAATAAGCCCAACAAAAGGGAGGCAGTTCTAACCATTTCGGATTTATAGTGCTTATAAGAAACAAAAACAAACGGCGATGGAACGTAAAAAACAAAAAAGAACTTCAGATAACGCACGTGCTGGCGGCACTTTAACCGATTTTATAACTTATTTTATAATGCTTTGTCGTGGAATGGGGAACACACACGGCGTATGCGCACCGGAGCGCTCAAATTCGTTTCGCTGGCGGAAATTCAATCTTTCGCTATTTCGATTTTCGAATTTTCGAATTTCCGTTCCGTTCTCGTTCACGTTCTCGGTACTTTACTTGTGCCGGTTCTCGCTGGTAAACTCCAGCAAACCGCTTGGCTAGAATTGTATCGAACAACTAATTAACTGCGGCCCGCTCGCACCCGTCTTAATAATAAACAGCGACGTCGGTGGTAGCGCCGGCAGAGGCAGTGGCGGTAGCGTCGGCAGAGGCAGCGACGTAGATTCGTATTGACGGTTTTATAAAGATATCTCTCTAGTACGTCTAGTCAAGTCGAGTCGGTCGGTGCACGTTAGTGGTTTTATGGCCAGTTTGTATTTCTCCCTCTCTACTCCTCCTCCATCTTCTCTGTCGCTACTCCTTTTCGAACCCATCCTCCTTTTGGTCCTTTTCCATCCTAATTTCAGAATAATATTCGCTTTTTAGTTGCGTTTCAGTCGTTAAGTAAATTGCTTTTCAAATGGTTTTTTCGAACGGGGGTCTACCCGCCAGAAAACGGAGATCTCGAACGTAGAACAAGTGGGGAATACCACAAAATCCCCTGGAATTATGCTGTCCGGAAATTCCTAATTGAAACCCTTCAAAAAAATCGTTATCAAATCTAGATTTTGAATAATCTACAATTGTGTGCATTTTTTTTAACGTGTCCCAGTGGATAGTCTATGTGTATATGGTATCTATATTTTTAATCAGTCGAGTCGTTTTAGAAATATATTCGTCTTTCCTTCTATACGCGACTACTCTCCTAATTTTGAAGCTATTGGGATGCAACTTTTCCTTTTCCTATCATAGGTAGTGGGGGAGAGGTCTGTAAGTACGGTCATGAAATTACATATGTTGTGAAAGTACACTTTCGATTTCTTATGTTTTGCCTCAAATCTCAAACACCATAAATGTTTAAGTGGCCCAAACTTTGTAATAGCTGTCGCATAATGCACTATAAAATGGTGCTTTGGCTTTAAACTACCGAAGATTTTGGTGTAGAGCTTATGATGCTTTTGCACAACAGAACAGAAAGTTTAAAATAATACAAAAATACTGACTAGTATACTAAAAATATTACCCGATTATTGACTTCACAAGGAAAAAGGACAACCAGCTCGTCTGAAAAATTTAGAAAGAAACTTACGTGTATACTTACTACCACCTAAAAAATATAATTAAAGTATTTATTTAATATTACATAAAAAATACATAATGGAAAAATTTTTGAAAATGTAAATGTTCAAATATTGGAAACATATTTTAACTATTTGTAATTTGAAATTCACTTTCACTATTTTTATTTTAAACACTAATATTATTAAATATTATTAAGTACTTACGTTCGAGGAAGGGCAGAGCACTTAAAATATTTAGCTCTTCTAGAAGGTGCCTTACACGAGTATCGTGTAAGTCGTCCATTGTCTTCACTTATTCCGTAACGAGATCCGAAGTGCACTTCGGAAGCTTGCCGAAGTGAATTCTCCGAGAGAATGTCTCTCGAATTTCTCACCTCTATCACTTATTTTTATCACTGTGGCGAATTAGGGGATGATTGTTTATGCTCAACAAACTGAGAATGCTGAGAACGGTTTCAAGAAGGTCCATGCTTGATAAACGAAATCAAGAACTTGACGCTTGATATCAAGAACGTGAGACGAAAAAATACTGAAATCAAGAAGATTCGCTCTTTATTTTTTCGCTCTCAAATTTTCTCTGTGTAGGTACATGTGTACGGAAGGGCCACAAAAACGGTCTGATAAGACGGCAAAACCTGATTTGCCTCGGAACTTTATCAATCGATTGCCAGTAGTCACTAACCGATCACAAACAAATGTGCATATTAGTCATTACAGTACAGTTGAAAACTGTAGGGGATAATAATCTACCAAAGTTACTCAAAAATATAATTTTAAATTTAAATACAAATTAAATGTGTCATAATTTAAGAAAAAATAAGTTACAATTGAGTCTATAAAATATTGTTACAGGCAAATGGAAATGTTCTACATTTGGTGCATTAACGACTGTGTATCAATAGCTCACTAAAAATTTCGAACTGAAAACTATATATCAAAAGTAACTAAGTATAAATTACTTAGCTACAACACTTGAGTTTTTTTTTAAACACACCTTGTAATTTGCTTTTTTTGAGAAACCCTAATGAAACGCACTGTGTATTATTACAATGGCACCCATATATATTTTTTTGTGTGGTGGAAATAATTTGTTATTGCATTCGTAAAATTAGATCTGTTTCTGTGAAAAATAGAGAGGTGTTGCATATCGTAAATAAAATGAAATTTTTCTCTCGTTTCTCCCGGAAGTGAGCTATTTATGAGCACAGGTTTACGAGTTATACCATAGTAACAAAAATTAAGGTAGGAGATTTTAATTCAACCTATGTATTATATCTGGTGTAGGACGCTGGATGAATGTTATAATTTTTATACAGGCTTTTAATAGTTTTTTCAATTTGCTGACTAGATTTGGATTGTCACTATAACTCATTTTTATCTCCAGTGCTGTTATCTTCTTATCAATTACAGTCGCGTGTACTTACCCAAAATCACAGAACTACGACCTCACAATTTTATTATGGTTTGCTTTTATTACATCCTAAAAAAGGGTTAGATTACCTTCATTTTGAAGTGGCACCCTTTAAAAGTATGAGAACAAAAAATTTCAAAAATCAAAATTTTGTCCAATTACACCAGTTTACAAAAAAAAATCGATGAACTATACCATGAAGGAAACCTTTGTTTCGGCCATCAAAGACTTATTTTACAGGTAATAGATTGCCCACTAAGTTGGTATTATAGAACTGTAAGGATGTGCGCGTCAGGATTGCTTGAAATCAAATATTCCTCTTAGAATAACTAGTAATTTTTCGTTCAATATATGAATTTGTAATATTTAATCTTTTTTAAATTTCCCAAGTTATGACGTTGTTGTTCTTATTTATTCCCTGTATTTTGTTTTCATAGATTATTTTGTCCACAGTGAATTGCAAATAATAATTAAGAAGTCATATTTATGGGCATTCTTCAGAAAATCACCGATTACCGTTGATTGAAACTTGATTTCGATTTTGGTTTCCTTTCTTGGACATTATGTTTTTTGGGGGTTGGTTTCCATGACGTCTGATATACATTTAAACGTCATGGATCTCGGTTAAACAATGGCGTAGCAGCTGCCAGAGGCTACCAGATTATAAATGTTTGCGTTTATCTGTACATGGGTATATCAATCAAAAGGCGATAAGTCAACGCAGGCAGCTGCTCGACTTCAATGCACCTAAAATGTTGATCAATTTTTGACAATTTATTGTTGACAGGTGGTCAATCCAGGGGATTACTTAGATAAGTCTGAGCAGATATTTTCCTTTTTATTATCATTAACAAAATCTTCTGGTGGAGAGTTATCGATTTGTTCTCAGTCGAAATATATTATATAATATATATATATATATATATAAAAAGTTTTAATAACATGTATGAAAACATTCAGAAAAGAACCGAGTACATTGCAAAACATCACAATTTTTTGAAAAAAATTTAAAAAAAATAAAAATTTAAACTCTGCGGCTGAAAAAAATTTGTTTTTGCTCTAATTTTTGCAAAAATGCTCCGATTTTAAAACGGCGAACTGTTTTGAGCAGATAACAACCTGATAATTAATATTAGTGAACTCTCCGGCTGATTTGGGAAAATTAAAAAAATTTCAAATTTTCGATTTTTTTGTAAGGGGTAGCATCACAATTTTTTGAAAAAAATTAAAAAAAAATAAAAATTTTAACTGGAAACGCCAAGTTACAGAGAATTTAATTACGAGTTCAGAAAGGTATCACACTCCGCATTTGGACAATTAGTTCCATTTTTATAGCAAAAATACTTACTTTTTTATTGGCGAAAAATAAAGATTTCGATTTTTGGCCAAAATCTGATTTTTTGTATAATTTGTTTTTGCTCTAATTTTTGCAAAAATTGTCCGATATTAAAACGGCGAACTGTTCTGAGCAGATAACAACCTGATAATTAATATTAGTAAACTCTGCGGCTGATTTGGGAAAATTAAAAAAATTTCAAATTTTCGATTTTTTTGTAAGGGGTAGCATCACAAATTTTTGAAAAAAATTTAAAAAAAATAAAAATTTTAACTGGAAACGCCAAGTTACAGAGAATTTAATTACGAGTTCAGAAAGGTATCACACTCCGCATTTGGACAATTAGTTCCATTTTTATAGCAAAAATACTGACTTTTTTATTGGCGGAAAATAAAGATTTCGATTTTTGGCCAAAATCTGATTTTTCGTATAATTTGTTTTTGCTCTAATTTTTGCAAAAATGGTCCGATATTAAAACGGCGAACTGTTCTGAGTAGATAACAACCTGATAATTAATATTAGTGCACTTCTCCGGCTGATTTGGGAAAATTAAAAATTTTTCAAATTTTCGATTTTTTTGTAAGGGGTAGCATCACAATTTTTTGAAAAAAATTTAAAAAAAATAAAAATTTTAACTGGAAACGCCAAGTTACAGAGAATTTAATTACGAGTTCAGAAAGGTATCACACTCCGCATTTGGACAATTAGTTCCATTTTTATAGCAAAAATACTGACTTTTTTATTGGCGGAAAATAAAGATTTCGATTTTTAGCCAAAATCTGATTTTTCGTATAATTTGTTTTTGCTCTAATTTTTGCAAAAATGGTCCGATATTAAAACGGCGAACTGTTCTGAGCAGATAACAACCTGATAATTAATATTAGTGCACTCTCCGGCTGATTTGGAAAAATTAAAAATTTTTCAAATTTTCACATTTTTAATTTTGCACTTGATATTTTTGTTCTCAAGTTTCCTCAGTGTATTAATTAATACTAATCCAGTGTATATATTCTTTATATGGTCGGAATCGTCTCCTTCACTGTATTCCAAACTATTGACTGAAATCATTATACCCTCTACAAGGATAAGAAATAAAATTAGGTTTGATACCTAGAAAACGTTCAAATTTAAAGCCTCCTTTAAGTTTAAATTAAAAAACACAAAAAGTTTCGTTTTATATTCTTAAAATCCAAGTGTTTTACGATCAAGGAGAACTTATTGATCCGAGGACAGGTGCAAAATCTATTCCCAACGATCACTGGACTATCGGGGCATGGTGACGTCAATTAGCCATGTTATGACATCAATCGGAGGCAGATAATTCAACTTCACGCTGCCATTGGTAATTCACCTCTTTATTTGGTATGGTATAATTTATATTATTGATAAGAAGCTTTTTTTAATTTATTTGTCCACTTGAGGATGAGTGCCTTGGGAGATACTTATTTTTACCAAAGATAGTGGCGCCAGAAACTTAAATCTCCTGCCTATTCTTCGATATTTATTTGGAGTACAGGAATTCCTTGGAGTAGCCATTCGGAAGTGATCACTTTCTAAAATACGTTGTTTTTCGTTTACTTTGAGAGTAAGTGAACGTTTTTAAAATATTATTATAATAGTTAAACATTTCTTTAACGAATTAAAAAATATACAAAACAATTTTAGGGTTACAAAAAAAAACAATCTTCTTTTCTTAGAATTAAAATTTTTTTTATTGTTTCAAGTAATTAATAGGATCACTGTTCATATAGGACTTTATATTCGTTAGGAACCCTCAATGTCGCAGAGTTTCTCTGTGTCCATCAATATCTCCAGCAGACAAGCAATGATCAGAAAAATTATATAGGAGATAAGGCTAATCCAACCGACGATCTTGCCCAACACAAATTTGCTGATCAGAAAACTCACAAAGAGGATAATCGCGGTTATTACTAGCATGGCCGAAGTGATGGTGAGAGCCGAGGAATCGATCACGATACTGCGCTGGTTAATTAGACTTCTTAGTAGCCAGGGCAGACCCAGACATACGAAAATGTCGAATGTGTTTGAGCCAACAGCATTGCAGATGGCCATCGAGCCATAACCTAAGAAAAGAGGTATATTAGTAATACAAACCAGGAAATATACTATGGAGGTACACAAAGAGAATTTTGACGTTCTAAAATTTAGTATTTGTATTCTCAATTTCAACTTATATTGAGTAAAAATTGTACTCACTTTTAGAAAAAAAAAACTTAAACTAAACTTAAAAATCTTAATCAGAATTACTTACCCTTTTGGGATACGATATAGGAGGACGCAACTTCTGGTACACTGGTGCCGGCGGCCAATATTGTGAGACCCATGATCGAGTCCGGAATGTGGAGGTTGTAGCCCACAATGGTTAGGAACCAGGCAAGCAAATAAGATATTACGGAAATCCAAAGAACGGCCAGAAGCATGGAGAGGAAGAAAATGGACCTAACACTAGGGATGGTGCAGGCAAGCACCAGTTCCGCCGGATACTTTATTGCCCACCAGGTCCACTGGCAGCAATTTGAGCCTGGTTCCGGTTTGGAGCACACGTGCTCTCGGAACGCCTTCAGCGGCTCATCCTCGCGCGTCATCGGATCCTCGTCCATTAACTCCATCTCGGAATGCTCCTCTGCGGAGAAGTATTTTTATCAGTGACAGTAAACGGTAATCCTACTTCTAAGGTTTGAAAGTTAAGGGTGAGAGGGTATATCGTAGAATTTAAATGAATAATTGGTTCAAGCACGTTTGGCTATGTTAATTATATCTGTTACTGTGTTTATGCGGTGCCCATTTCATGAAACTATTGCAAAGTAGTGGGTCCATAAACACCGTTTCAAGAATTCGATAAAAATCAAAAGTGTGTAATCATTTGTTTTTATACTCTTGTTTAGAAAGAAAAAGAATGAATTAAAATAATAAAAAAAACAATCTCCTTACTGCGAACCATGTTCTGTATCCGTCGGTCCAGGATTAGTTGAATGAGATATACTAAGTATAGCACTAAAAAAACAGTAGCCTCATACCACTGGATCAACGAGTCCCACAATACAAGCGTGAGAGCCGCGATGGCCACGAGGTACCAAATTGTATCCCTCGATATCGGCCACCAATCCAGTTTGCTCTGCAAAATAAAATGGCAAAAAGTATCCTTATAAGACTGCATTTAACTTAATTTGTGAGTAGTACAGACCGGTGGAGTCAGGATGCCGCAGACAGCTGCTATTACCAGAACATTGAACACTGAGGATCCCACTATTGTGCCGAGTCCGATATCGCCGTGAGTGACAAAGGTTCCCACAAAGGTTACGAAGAGTTCAGGTGCTGAAGTGGCAGCAGCCAAAAAAGTGGCTCCGGCAACATCATATGTCATACGTAGGGCTGTTTATATAGAAAAAGTTTTTACATAAATTAAAAAAAAACATCAAAACTATACAAAAAAGAAGAGAGAACGCTATAGTCGAGTGCCTTGACTATCAAATACTCGCTACTCAGCTAAAGCAAGCAGACTTAAGCAGGGCAAACCAAGCAGTCGCTTTAAAGTGGCGCCACCTACCGGACATTTCATTATTTGCTTATACTTTTATGTCTGTATCGCGTACTTTAAATTTACATGTCACTATATGAGTAACTATTTCATTGAACAAATTGACAATTCTAACTATTTTATCGCCTAATTGTATCAAAGAATTTTATTTATAAACGTAACTTAAGTTATGGATTGCATATCAAGTCAGGCGTATCAAATCTTACTGTAACACAAGCGCTCCATCGCTGGCACCAGATATTCATCGCAAACAATCGCCAGGACTACAAAGAGATACATACTGAGGAAAAACGACACAACTGTTGAAATCCAACTTTTCTGTCGCATAAAGTTGGGGAACTCCAAAATGGCCGGCATTGTACAATTAAGGTCATCCATGTCCATGCTTCTGTACGCGAATGTGAAGTGGTCCCATTCTAAAGTAATGCAAAAGGTATTTCTCTAGTTGAAAGTAATGGTAATTCTTGAATTTTTTTTTGACAAAAATGGTATATAGCATAAAAAAATGTAACTTCAAATATTAATTTATCATATCTTATGCTTACCATTATCGTTATACTTGAAGCCCCAGATGGAGAACATGGTGCTTATGATGTATTAGTGTTATCAGAGCAATTTCACAATTTTACACAAGTTATCAAAATATTTCATGTCTATATATGATTTTTTGAACCAAAATAAGGAGAAAATCACAATTGTTTTGATTAAGTAAGAAAAGCATCTCTTGATTTAAGATTTTTTGGGTTGTAGGACCCCAAACAAAGGAACAAACAAGAGCGAACGCTATAATCAAGTGCCTCGACTATAATATACCCCTTACACAGCTAAACAAATTTAAAACAAGAATTAACGCGGAGGGCAGTGGTACCACTGTGTATGCAAGGAATACATGTGGGCTATGTACACATACATATACATAGACTGTGAACAAGCGCATATAAAAAGGGCCGAAAAGGTGATGAATTAGGTGATGAATAAGCGCAGTGATGAACCCCTAGGACTTTCCCATGTTAAAATCATCACTATTTCACTAGTGAATGAGCTCTTGGTGCTTTTTTTGCAGTGAATCACTGCCGTTCACTATCTCGGCATTCGCTCGCTTAAGCAACAAAAACCAAAGCAATTGCTAAAATCTAAAAAAAAATACTTTTAAAAATGCTAGAGATTTGAAAATAAATTCCAAGCATTTGGCCTATAGAATTAACCGTCGATTACAAAAAGTTTTTAAAATCAAAAAGTTATATTGCATTTAACTAATTTTGGGTCCATATGATGAGGAGCTAAATTTAAAAAAAAAAAATAGAAATAGAAACTCCACATTGGATAACATTCATAAAATTTCATACTTTCCGAATGGAAGATGTTACGCTCGAGCATATATTGCTAATCAACTATTTTAATAGATTTATGATACACCAACAAAATATACACATCAAATTACCGTTTCTATCTTAATGGAAGTTTTACTATTTAATAGTAAACCAAGCAACAACATCTTACATGAACTACTATATATAATAGTTAGGTAATATTTTTATAGTTACATAACTTTTCGCATTGAGTACCGGATTTTGCCAATATTATGAAGGGTTCTTTCAAAAATGTTTTCAATGAGTTCATCGTTGTTCGGGACACAGACTCAAAATTCGAAAACTAGTGTGATCAACAGTAAATGTTATATACTGTGTGGCAAACTAATAGGAGAACCCTCCACCACAGACCAAAGTAATTCCATCAATAACATTCGCCAACATCCCACTCTTTGTTAAATCTCATATATATTAATCATATAAATACATTATTAAATTTTTTAGTTTAGTTTTGGTTTTTGTTTTTGTTTTTCCCTTTGATCCACTCCGGTAATCATTTCATATCTTCTCATCTATTTTCAATTTTAAATTTGGTTTTTAACCGAAGGTTGTGAAAGAGTCTACTTTAATAATAAAAAAAAAAGTATTATTACAATAACAGCATAACGTATAACGTAACTCAACTATCGAGGAAGATAGAATAGAACAGAAAATACATATTATTTAATTAAACGACTGCACTCTAGCCAGCTGCCGGAAACTGAATCGGGGAATGGAGCCCAGCACTAGATGGACTGGCCTGCCTGCACTCCATCCATCATATCCATTCATTCAAAGTGGTGAATCGCTCATATCCATTCACACCTTGAACTCCACAAGTCGGCCATCGTAT
Source organism: Drosophila mimetica (assembly GCA_037075245.1). Lineage (NCBI taxonomy): Eukaryota > Metazoa > Arthropoda > Insecta > Diptera > Drosophilidae > Drosophila > Drosophila mimetica. The sequence goes on from JBAMCH010000005.1 coordinate 11,499,399, forward strand.
ATCGCTCAATTATCGGATGCAGATCCATCTCATGATCGACCGCATGTGGGCAGGTTGACGCGGAAGAACACGTTGAGTTCGATGAGGGAGGCGAAGACCATGAAAACCAGATACATCACCAGGCAGGCGGTGCCCACCTTCTTGTCCAGCTTGAACTTGTTCGTGGAGAAGGTTAGGTACAGCAGGAACAACGTCGACAGCAGGGTGATTGCCGAATACTCCAGTCCGGCCGAGTTTATGGCCACGTAGTTCTGGCCCGGTTGGATCGGAAAGAAGACAGCCTTGATCAGCCAGGGCACCCCCAGACACAGCAGGATGTCGAAGGTGTTCGACCCAATCGAATTGCAGATCCCCATCGATCCGTGACCTGTATCAGATACTTGAATAGTCTTCACACTTTTAGATATCACTTGACAACTACTTACCGCGCTTCGCCACGATTACACTGGACACAGCTTCAGGAACGCTGGTTCCAGCCGCCAGGAAGGTAATCCCCATCACCGAATCAGGTATCTTAAGTGTATCACCTGTGGAGAAAGAAAGTTATACAAGGGCATTAAAATATGGATAACTGTTAACTGTTAGTCCGGAAATCAGGAAGATAATGGCGCAAGGGTTCTGAGAAAAAAACATCAAAGTTGGGAAAATGCTGAAACTTGCTACCTTTCGGTGGGTATTACAGTTATAATAGTTTGTTGTTCTAATTACAACATCAAGCTTTTGGAAACGTAGGACGGTAACACTACTTTTATTTTGACCACAGCTGTGTGTATAAGGCTATTTTCTTTTTCGTTTATATTTCCCTTAAAAAAGAAGCATACAACTCTTTTGAGTAGGGGGTTTTAATAATAAGTGGTTGCATTTTATAACGTTTTGACTGCACAACAAAAAAGCAGCAGTCGTTAGCATTTAAGAATATGAGCTGTTATGTAGTTGCCGATCTGGCAACTCTGCCTAATGTTAAATACAGTGCTGATCGCAGCCAACTTCATGTTATCTAATGTTAAAACCGACGCTATGTTAAATCGGCCAATGGCGAATAAGAATAAAGTGTAATTTAAGACCTTTCCTTATCACTAAATATGTATATATCTTACCGATAATAGTTATCATCCACGCAACCACGTAGGACAGCGATCCTATCCAGACGATGCACATCATGAAGGTCAGCGGGAAGATCTTGTTGTTCTTGGCCTTCTTGCAGTCGGGGATGGCGATGCGGAATAGCAGGTGGATCGGCCAGATGATGAGCCAGGTGAACTGTGCGAAACAGCTTTTATCCTTCGGGTAAGTGAGTAGGGAGTAGCCCTCCTCCTCACGATCCTCACCAGCGGCAGCCACAGCTAGCTGGGACTCTGCCTCACCACCGTCCATTTGTGCCACATAAGCAACGACTCCTGGTCCTGAAGAAGCATCCACTGCCGCACTTCCTCCTCCTCCTCCGCCTCCTGCTCCGACACTGTGAGTGGCGGTGGTGGTGCTCATTGCGGTGGTCATGGTTGAGGTGGTGATCGAAAGGGTCGTACTGCCCGTAGCCTTGGCCTGGTCATTGTTGAGTCCTCCGTTCAGCTGGATGTTGGCCATGTTCTGGCAAATGCGATTTTCCACGAGCTCTGCGAAAGTAAGTTATAAAGTGCATCAAAAGCTGTTGATAATTTGGTTCAGAGAGCGGGAACATGTAGGGAGTCAAATGTAGCGAGTGACAGGTGTTGTGGCTTGTGTAAGGGTGGACATGGTGGTTTCTCGTGTACCTGGTTCCTTCTCATTGCTGTGTTTTGTGTGTATGCTGCAGTTGGAGGACCGGCTGCGCGAACGCGCCTGCTTTACGCCACCTGTGTAGTATTGTTAGAGTAAGGTATTGCGAATATGTATTGTAGGTATTGATTATCTAATCTAAAGAAAAGGATAAAAGTAAAAACATCTTAACTTTCTAAATCGGCCTGGCAAAAGTCTTGAAGTACGAAAAATATAAACCGCTTTCAGAAAGTACTCATGAAACCGAGTTATACCCTATTTTAAATTTTAATACAGTATACGCGTTTACTCTACTAGTAAAGGCTAGATACACGCCCGCGAATTCTTTATAAATGTCGTAAATTTTTTTTATAATTTTTCGGTCTATTTTGTAAAATTTTTGCAAAAGACTTTTTAGAAATATAAAAGGTCCTATCCAAATTTTTCTTTAAGAGAATTTCGGATAAATGTTATTTTCTGTTTAATAAATAACAAACTTTCTATAAAAGTTATTTTCAGTAAAGTAAAGTAGTTTTTTTCTATAACAGTTATTTCTTTATGTCAAATAAGAATTTAATATATACCATTTAACGATTATTTTATTTTACAAATAATAACTGTTCTAGGCCCGAATTTATTTCTATAAGTACGTAGCCAATAAAAAGTATCTTTACACCCAAAAAAATCGATATGAATCGATTTTACATTAATTAAGATCAATTTTTATTTGATATGCGGCCAGATAAATTTGAACTGGTCGAAAGGAGTATTTCATGTAAAAACGATATGGGTTTTGCATGGCCATATCGATTTTACGGGAACATGTTTATTTTTTGTCTATATAAAAATAACACTCACCTTTGGCGCACTTTTGGAACGTTTTGTCAAAATACATGACTGCCAGGTAGACGGCGTACAGGGAGACCAGGATGAGGGCCTCGTACCACTCGACGCGCTCGTCGTGCATCACACAGATGAGAATGGCCACTGTGACTCCGTAGGCAATGCTGTCCCGTGTCAGTGGCCACCAGTCCAGGGGTATGGTCTGGATTATAGAAGAGGATTACGGGATCAGATGATGAGTGGTCCCAGGCACCTAAAGAGAACTACACTTGCCATTCCAGCTCCAATGCCGCAGCAGGCGGCTACCGCCAGGATGTTGAATACCGCCGATCCGACAATCGTGCCCACTCCGATATCGCCCTCCGTGATGAAGGTGCCTATCACGTTAACGAACAGCTCTGGGGCGGAGGTGGCCGCAGCCATGAACGTGGCCCCCGCCACATCATTGGACATGTTGAGTGCTAGTAGTTGGTTAATACGTATGTATGTAATAGATATTTCAAGAAGATCCAAACGCTGACAAACCTGCACATATTTTCTCAACTGCTGGCACAAAGTACTCATCACACACTACGGCTAAGGCTACGAATAAATATAAACTGGCTATAACATGAAGTACAACAGCACCGGACTGCCTTTGCGTCTCCGAGAACAGATCTCTGGGGAAGTCATCGATGGCGGGCTGAGTGCAATTTATATCTGTAAGATATGGCACGAAAAAAACGTAGTTTAATGATTGTAACTTAAAGTATTATAGTACTTAATGTATTTGTTAGTATTTATGTTCTAGAATTAATTTACATACTTGTTATATCTATTGTAACTAGTCCATCTAAGACTTCATTCTGTAGCATACTTATAGGTCGGCGGTTTTCTTAATGTAATTTGTTTATCAATTCCTTACCAGTAGATATATAGATATATAGACGTAGATATATAATCAAAACTTTTAATATTTTCTTTTCTATACAATTCCGATCTCTTACACACCGAAAAATGAAAAAACAAATAATTAAAGCACGAACGATCTTAAAACAATACTAAATCGTACTTGAAACTTTCAAAACATTCATTCTTTAAATAAGAATCAGTCGTTCTTAAATTTAAATTCTAGTTTAGCGGAAAAACAGTTATTAAGAAATTACACACAACATTAAGCACTTTCTAAAATGTTTGCATTTGGCACTCTGCAATAGAAAAAGCCCGTGAAGGAAAAAGGGCTAGAATATAGGCAACTATTGCGGGTTGAATTAGAAAATGTAAGAAAATGTTTAATCGCGAGTGTAATTATTTTTCGTCACAAATTTTGATATCAGTACTTTTGTATATTGATGGTGCGATCGTCGTTATTTTTTTTTTACCATGTTAAGAGGTGTTTTTATTTGATAAATTAATTTCAAGTTAGGCAAATTTTTGTTATTTTTGTATGACAAAATAAATACTGATCAAGAAGATCAGTACGTTGAAACTTCTAAGTCAAATCATAATACCCTCTGCAAGGGTATAAAAATGTACATTTCTCTAATTTTAAAACATTTTGATATCGAACAAAAACACACTATAACGAGGTAAAAAAGAAGTGACAAAGTGTCTCGTCACACAAATTAACAATTTTAAAGTCTCAAAATAACTACAATTCAGTGGGAGATAAATTCGAGATATATAAAAGTCCCACTATAAAAGTTTATGGCATTAATGAAAGGAGCGATCTAAATTAAACACTTCTTCGTTTTTTTTTTTTTAAATTTAATCCATTTTTCTTTATGTTTAATTTTAAAGGACTTTTAAAAAATAACTGTTAATTTTGGTCCCTGAGATATTTAAAAAGGTATGTTTATTTAGTCGAATTTACAAGCATTTTTCGTCGAAAAATTTGATATCAGAACTTTGGTCGGTTGAGGGTGCGATCGTTACTTCTTTTTTTACCCCTTTGAGAGGTGTTTTTGTTTGATCTAATGATACATTTTCCAAACTTCTTTTTAAGCTTTTGGTGTATTAACATGTTATCGTATTTAGCTTAGGTCTATGTATAAAATTCACTTGTTTTGCGCACATTTCATGCTGCTACTGCCACAATTTTGTACCCAACAAAAACAAAAAACGAAAGTCAATCGATCGGGAAACTAGGGTCTCCGAGTCGCCGAATTTTGCCGAGAGCCTCGTATTTCTTTCTTTGTGTGTCACAAGTCGGAGTCTCAAGCGTCGGTAATCAACTAAACAAGCAGAGCTGCAAGAAATACCACAAGACTGGCGATCGGAGCCCAGAACTGGGCAGTCAGGGATCGAAACTCAAAACACAAGCCGCAATGGAGACTGCACGAGATACAGTCACAATTACACGAGATACCCACACAGATGCAGCTAGAGCAGCAGCAGGCCAAAGATACAAATACATCTGCTGGTACCGAAACAGAATCGGAATTAGAACCGAAACAGAAGCAGAAACAGAAACAGACGCCGAAGCGTCGCCTTCTTATTATCATAGCGCCTAGATAGATGTACACTTGATCATCGATCAAATATGCGACGAACGGCAGCGGAAGCGATAAATACGCCTTTGATGTCATCAACTTTAATTGCAAAACAACAAAACCGTAGCCGCACGCTGAAACCTCATTTGAAGCCCGAACTGAAATTGAAACCGAAAACTATGCTGAGTGCTAAAAACAGTTCCACCAGCGGAAAGCGGCGTACACATCGACACGGTGAGAAATGGGTTACTAAATCCCAATTAAAATTATTTCAAGTGCAATTTCTTCGAACCTAGCGTAAAATATTCGGGAAGGATTTAGTATGATACACGTAAAAATCCCTAGATTCTGCGATTTCTATGTACCCTCGTTAGTAAAAATTTAATTCACCAGTCCATTGCTGTAATAATGTTTTTAATTTGTGAGGGTTCTTCTAGAAGTAAAGTAGACCCTTCCCAAATTCTGGTTAAGATCTAAAGATTTTCCGAAATTCCAATAAAATGGAATAAAAGTAGAGTTTCCGGCCCAAGTCTTTAAAAGTTTGTTTTATGTAATTTATATGTCGCTGGTTATACTTTATGGATTATAATTGTACTATTAGAAAATTGAATAGGAAAAATTACAAAAACCAACTTTTCAAAACCTATGGCGGAAACAATACTATTATAGGTTCCCTTCGATAGATAAGAAGTGGCTGTCTTCAAAGGAAAGGAAGTTTGAAACGTTTTTTAACGTATAACAATAATAATTCGATTTTGAACGTCAATACTTTAAACAATTATTTAAGCTAAAAAATTAAAAAAAAGAGTGTAAAAAATAGTAATCTAATTTTTTTTTTCGTGCAGAGCACCTGAGTTCTGACCCGGTGCCGAGAACAAGAAGCGACGAGCCGACCTAAAGCCGCAAATTGAAACAATAAATGCTGACCAAACCCAACGCGAAAAGTCTGCCACAATAACACTCATAATAGCAATCGATTGAGCGGCATACATAAGTTGATAGAGACATAGAAAGCGGCACAGACAGGTCGGGGAAGACTGGGACAGTCATACATGGATACTGAGGTGATCGCAGGTCGACATATACACTTATATAGAATAGCAACAGGGTCAAAGGGTCTCTTTATAACATTATAGGGAAAATACCCTCAACAATGCAGTGAAATTGGCAATCAGTTTATGAGATGTAACCCAATTCTAGTGTAAAGGGGCACACTCCAAATCTCGAAAATGTAGCACAGTGTAATTAAATAGCCCAAGCCAGTAATCACTCAAGCATATGATACACCATTGTACGTCTGACCCAATCAAACAAATTGTGTTTTGCGTTGTATCGTTCAATCGAAATCATCGGATTCTGAGTTCTTGGCCTCTCGATTAACACATGGGCTTGTAAAACCAATAATTTAAACGATACATGAAAAATTCGTTCAAAGGAAATGTTCATAGTTAGTAACTACGTAATTTTTCAAAAAAGAAAGGATGCTAAAATTAAATTCCAAATTCAGAAATATCAACCTATGCTATGCCCCAGAGAAGATAATATTGTATATTTATAATCTTAAGTCGGAAAGGGTTGATCAGCTAATTTTGGCCAAAGACTTCAGAAGATACAATAAGAAAGACACTTGTTACGCAAATACAAATACTTCAATTGTTTTAAAAGAATATAGGCGTCCTTAACCCGTTACTCGTAGAGTAAAAGGGTATACTTTGGGAATTTCCTAATCAGCCATTAAGTTAAAAATGTTTGATCAATCTATCTATCTTTCTCGCACTTCCTTTAGCTAAGTATAGGGTTTGTGATAGTCGAGGCTCTAGACTATAGCGTTAGTTCTTGACCAAGCCACATTTTGTTGAGTGTGTTTGTTTTTATGTACGATGGGCCCCAATGTGAAGTCGGAGTTAGGTCGCAAAGATATAGATATATACATGTGCAGTTGTCACAAGGAATGAAAACGCATATGCAGACGAAGATTGAGGGATACAAAAAGTCGGAGTCCGGGGTCAATTGGGACAAACGCATTTTATAACCCGCATAATGCAATAATGCTTAATAAACATTTACAGCGTTCCCTAGTTAGAGCGAATGACCCAGCGACAGGGTGGGAGCAGGAGAGAAATAGGAGCGTTAATGATAATCAATTTAGCGTGGATAACAATCAGCAAAACATTGAATCACAGTAAATTAAGTTCACTTTAATTGAATGAGCGACTCATGAATGGTAAAACTGTATCGAATTTCTAAATAGAATTTTGGGTATTTGAACTCCCTAGATTTGGAAAATACAATATGTGAATCTTTCACACAAACCCCACCTCTCTAGCTCTTATGGTTTCCGAGATAACCGCGTTCACATGGACGGACGGACATACACAGCAAGATCTACTGGGTGCATATGTACCCACTCCCATATGTAATGTTCACAAAGAAAGAAATACAAACAAGAGAGAACGCTATTGTGGAGTGCCTCGGCAATCAAATAGCCGTTACTCAGCTAAAGCAAGCAGTCTCAAGCAGGACAAACCAAGCAGAGTCTTAAAAGTGGCGTCATCTGCCGCACATTTCATTATTTTCTTATAACTTTTTACTGAGTTGTTCTCTCTGTGTGTATATCGTTTTGGATATCGGTTACGATTTACGGCCACGATCATCCCGCCAATTGGATACTTTAACTTTAACTTTTATTTGTGTGAGTAATTTGACCGCTGTTTACAGTATACGTGTGCGGTATGGGCCGAGCAGAACTATTCCTATGCCAATCACGGGGTATTCGTAAACAATTAACGTCCACCAACATGGATTAAGATCCGGCAGCCAAATGCTTTGCGGAAATAAACACAACAATGTTAAATAACATGTTAGGTTGGCTGTGAAGACAGCATATTACGTATCCGCCTTGTTGTGACAATTGTTTTATAGAAAGTCTTGAAGCAAAGCGCTTCTCAACATACACAAAAAGATCTGTACAATCCATGTGTGCACCCATATGTAAGTTCATTTTGGACCATAAATAAGTAAAATCAGTGTGACAAAGCGTTTTAATATGACCTTTGTGTTTCGTTTAAAGACACATTTCCAGAACGAACCCAGCTCTGTGGCTTTTGTGTGGGTAAATCCCATTTGTAGTTAGTTTCGTAGTAGATTCGATGTACATGGGCATATCCACGAAAAGGTCTACCACGCCAAAAAGCTGTAATCTTTAATAAAACATATTTCTAGCTGATTTTGCCCTGATAGCACCAGCTTATAAAAAAAATCTATGAAATACGCCATGAAGGAAGCCTTGGTTTTCCGGTGAGGTACATCCCCTGATTAAGGGAAGGGCACTTAAAATGTTTTGTGTGGTACTAATTTTTTTTTAAGTGTAAAAAACGTTTTTTTACAGGTAATAAAATGCCCTTTAACTTTCTTATACACGGCATTGAGTTCCATTCCTTAGTTTAGAAGCATACTTCGTCAAAGTTGAAGAAGTTGGAAAAAACGCTAGCATTTGATACTCTCAGAAAAAGTATACTGTTGGCGCGAAAATTTAGGATTGATGAGTTTGAATATTAACAAGAGAGAACGCTTAAGTCGAGTGCCTCGACTATCAAATACCCGTTACTCAGCTAAAGCAAGCAGGGCAACCCAAGCAGTTGCTTACAAGTGGCGCCATCTATGTGGCGGACAATTCATTATTCATTCACATCGGGGTGATAAACTTGCGTTGCGTATAAACTCCTAGAATCAGTATGCACAATGGTAATCTTGTAGCTTTTATAGTTTCCGAGATCTCAGCATTCATACAGACGGACAGATGGACATGGCTAGTTTGACTCGCCTAGTGATCTTTCTAATACTTGGCTTAAAAAAATGAGCGCCACCTACATTAAAATACATTTTTGATTAGAGGCAACAGTGCGTATGAAAGATAAACCTTGAAGTCATTTTGCTTAGTGTCTGCAAAACGCGTTATTTTTGAAAAATATCTTTGGGTATGCTTAAAATACAGTAATGCGCACCGAATAGGAGGGGGAGAGTAGGACCTTAAAAATGTCTATACAAATATGGGCCTTCACAATGTACATACATAGCTAAAGAATATAATATTTTTGTTTGTGTATGCTTCATCAGTACAAATTAACCCTAAATATTGTTTTGGGTATATTTTCCCATTTTCTTTTGTCGCGAAAATAAATTGGAGCTTTCTTCTTTCCCTTAAGAAAACTTAAAACAAAATATAAAAAAATAAATTATATTTAAAATAATTAAAATAAAATAAAAAACTTTTAAAATCCTTTAATAATAATAGACCTAAAAAACATACAACCATCATGCCTATGATGGTCATAAAATTAACCGTTGAAGAGGAAATTAAATTTAAACAGGGTCTCTCCTTCTTTCTTCGCTCTGGGTAACTTTCCTAGCTCTCAGTATATTTAACCATTGATCCAAAAACATCTATGTATAAAGTAGAAACGGTTTAGATTTTAACAAGAATAGAAGCTAATTTCGGCGAGCCAAAATTTAGGCACCTCAAGAATCTGTGTTCCTAGCTTTCTAGGTGTTGTAGTTTCCGAGATCTGAGTGTTCATACAGACAGACAGACCTACAGGCGAACAAGGTTGGATCAATTCGGCTAGTGATCCTGACTAGGAATATACATATATACTTTATAAGGTCGGAAACGCTTTATTTTTCCTGATGCATACTTTCCGACGAATGAAATATATCCTTTAACTATACGAGTAATTTCAGAACGTCAGAATTCTGTTGAAATAATAATTGATGTATTTATTTGGTTAATACCTATCGACTTACCCAAGTTTTTTTGGTAATTCGTGAAAATTTGTAAGAATTTATTTAAAAATTAACGCATTAAATGGTCAGTTGCGTCACTGTCCGAGAGGTGGCGCTCGCGTTATTAATGTTGCGGCGCCAATTGAATTGCAACTGGCGCCCTCTAGAGGCATATTTATTTTAACATTGGTTAATAGAAAGCACTCGACTTAGCGTCTTTTTTTTTAGTTTTATTTGGTTTAGGGTCATTACGCATACGCCCCATTGTGCATGTGATATTGTGGATACACCAAAACACTCAGTTCAAAAAAAATCAATTACAAACTGAAATATATCTTAGAAATACACTTAAAAGAAAAGCTTTAAAAAAAGAAAAGCGAAAAGCAAGCAAGCTAGAAACAGTTTGTCACTGTGCATAGTAAATGTCATTAAGATTCACTTAATGAGTCAATTTAGACAATTGATCCATATGCCTTAGTTTACGCGCACACACACTCATGGACACACACACATGCACTCGCGGGGGCACAAAGACACACATACACACACACACACACCCACTTCTATATATAAGTATACCTATACATAAGAATGCGTGAAATCGTGCAGAGAAATCGTTTTTAGTCGGCTTAGACCCTGTCTATGTATGGGGCCTATGACGCTATTACACGCACACCCACACGCACACACACACCTAATTGCATTGCATTAAAATTATTCCATTTCATTCCAGACTTAATTGATTTATTAAATTTGCTTCTCTCTTTCTTGTCGCCGCCACTGCGCCGTCGTCTATAAAACATTTAAGGCAACAGGAAAAAAATTTGCATAGTCTACGACGGATGTTTTTTTTTTCATTGCTAATTAGTCACTTGTTGTAAATTATAAACTTATCTGCAGTTCTCGATCTTTTGTTTTTCCTCCCGATTTTTGTGTGTTTTTGTTTTGGTGTTTCTGTGTGATAATGGATCGAGAGGACACACTTTTGGTCGGATGTTCGTTGGAAATTATGATGGGCTTAGCCTATCTCGATGCTGGAGCTTAGTTTTAGCTTAGTCTTTAGCTGGTTAGCTAGTTAGCTAGTTAGGTAGTTAGGTTAGTGAGTGGTTATGTACCCGTAGTGCTGCTAAGACCCCAATAGTCTTCCATTGCTGCACGGTGTTGTAGTGGTGATGGACACTCGTAAACTGCGATGCGCCGTTGTATGAAGCGCAATCTCAATCCCCACTTCAATGGTGTTGATTTTCTCTTTCTTTCCTTTGTCGTTTTCTTTTGCGTCTGTCTCTCTCTCTCTCTCTCTCGTTTCTTCTCTACGATCTCTTTTCGTTTCCTTTGGCTTTAGTCGCTGTCTCTTTTTTAAGCTCGGCTTAAGTGAGGCGGCGAGAGTTATCTCAATTTGTGCTAAAGATCCAGATCCACAATGGCACGTAGAGTCCCCTGGTGGGTGGAATTGTGGGTGGTGAATCCGGCAATTGAGGCCCAGACCCACACACACACACACACAGTGCCACGCACGGACACGGACACGGACACCGACACCGACACGGACACGGACACCGCACACTCAGGCACACGATTACACCTCGACAAGACGCTTCTGCATCTTGTTCCGTTCGAAAGTCGGGCGATCTGTGGATGGCGATATGTTTTTCAAAGCAGCTGTGAAAAGCAGACATTACTCTATGCACTTGATTCTCTTTCTTTCTGATTAAATATTTCCAAAGGTATGATTTCGGAAAGAACACGGATCAAGGGAATGAAACACGTAAATTAGTGATTAAGCTATCTGATATTTTTTATAGATTCTACAAAAAAACAAGAGGGAACGCTATAGTCGAGTGCCTCGACTATCAAATACCCGTTACTCCGCTAAAGTCAGCAGTCTCAAGCAGGGCAAACCAAGCAGCCGCTTCAAAAAATTTAAAAAATTTCTTCTACATTTCGGTAGGCGTTAATAACCCAAACAAAATTGCGTTTACACTTTTGCTCTAGCTTTAAAACTATGGGCGCCACAGCTTTTCGCGGTTTGTGGGCGTTAGGGGGGGAGGGGGGGTTTCCAACTTTGGTATATCAATATGTATTGATGAAACGAATACACATTGCTTTTCCCGTTAATATAGCTTCAAAACTGTGGGTGCCACAGTTTTTCGCGGTTTGTGGGCGTTAGAGGAGGCGTGGCATATCGGCGTGAAAAACTTGCGCTGCGTATTAACCCCTAGAATCTGCATGCCAAATCCCAATCTTCTAGCTTTTATAGTTTCCGAGATCTCAGCGTTCATACAGAACGGGTCACAGTTTTTCGCGGTTTGTGGGCGTTAGAGAGGGCGTGGCACATCGGCGTGAAAAACTTGCGCTGCGTATTAACCCCTAGAATCTGCATGCCAAATCTCAATCTTCTATCTTTTATAGTTTCCAAGATCTCAGCGTTCATACAGACGGACAGACAGACGGACAGACAGACGGACAGACGGACAGACGGACAGACGGACATGGCTAGATCGACTCGGCTAGTGATCCTGATCAAGAATATATATACTTTATATGGTCGGAAACGCTTCCTTCTGCCTGTTACATACTTTTGCACGAATCTAATATACCCTTTTACTCTACGAGTAACGGGTATAAATACCTTTTAGAGTTTCGGTTACCGGTAAAGTTGGGACACCCTGATTAGAAAAAAAGGCAGTGCAATTTTTCTTATATGAATCTATTTTTACGTATGTCTATACCCATTATGGTTTTCGTTGAAAAGTATGTAACCAGGGGAAAAAGGCGATTCCGACCCTATAAAGTATATATGTATGTATGTGTATTCTTAATCAGTTCCGTATGGAAACTGAGATTTTGGAAAGTATTCTTTAAATGGTAGAAATTTGGGATTAAGCATGAATGTAAATTCTTAATGGAGTAGAGGATATCAAGTAGTCGAGGCACTCTTATTTCTTTTTATCTCGAGTTCTGCTACAATCAGGGTGTCCCAACTTTACTGCAAAACATAATACATATATCAAGATTCTTCTTTGATTCACAAAAAACATCTTGTTGCTGGAAATAAGTGAAGGGTTAAGTCACTGAAGAACCGGAGAACAATTCTGTTTTGATTTATACATTTTTTGGTAGTAACTTTTTAGCTTTGTTAAAAAAACCGATTATCTCTGATAGAAAAAATGATTATTGGCTACTTTTTAAATTAGCAATAATCGAAAATTAACTTTTTTTCACTATTCCAAAAAAAATTACTCATACGACACGTATGACATTTAGTATTTTTTTAGTTTGACCAGAGGACACAGTGCGTATGAGTGATACACTTCGAAACTACTTCGCAGGCTCTAAAACGGGTTATTTTCAAAAAATGCCGTAAATGCCATACATTTGATTAAAATAAAAATTAAATGGAGAAAAATTAAGTTCAAACGTGGCTCGAAGTTCGATGAAACGTGTTTGATTCCCTCGATCGATCCTTCAAAACTAACTTCACAACACATGGAAAAAATAATAGAAAAGATCTGGTTTGCGGTAGTTTTTTGCACTTTTTATAATTAAGATAAATTAACATATAATTTATCATAATTTAGACTCTTCTGGTAATGCTGACCAAGAATATATATACTTTATATGACTAACCCTCTGCAAGGGTATAAAAAACCGTACCTAAGTAAATAAAAAAAAAAAATTTAATGTTGTAGATCTTGATTTTTTTATTAGATATTTAAAGTTTAGAATGCTGCCACAGTTCTAGCCTCTTAGTGTTTCTGGGGTGCTCATAACCTAACCATTTGCAACATTTAATACAGTTGGCATTTGCCATTTTTGTGAGGATTGGTGAATACCCAAAGTTAGGGTAGTTGTAGGTATACTAAACAGCAAGTATTGAGTCCCAGAAAAACATTTAACAAGAAATCTTTTTATATTACATTTCTGCTACATAAATTATGTTGTTATTACTAAGAACTGTATTTACAATTTCATTTTTTTAAAGACACTTTTATGTAAACATTTTGTAGAAGCGCAAACCAGATCTTGTTTATTCGTTTTTTTCAAGCGTGTGTAGGAGGTCATATAAGTACAAAATAGGTGCATTGTAAATTAACAGGAACAAGTCTAACTTCTTTAACTCAACTGCTTTTGAATATAATAGATTTTAAAGGTAAGAAACCTTTAAGCAGTCTTTAAATAAAATTATTCTAAATATAGTCCACTTCGAGGTTCCGATTGATTAGGTCTTAGATTAAGGGTTCCGAGCAGTAGAAGTCCGACTGTAGTATCTATTTTTTGGACCTTGCTCTTGACACTCTCACTTATAGGTTATGGCACAACAACAAAAACACTGAAGCGATCCCGTTACGCAGCGCTTTTTCCGCTTCTTTCCGTTTTGTTCCGTTTTGATTCGTTACGATCCGCGTTTACTCGCGTCTTTATACTCGCTGACATTAATCTCGATCTTTTCGTAATCGCTTCCGTTCTCGTTCCTTGATCGCAGTCGAAAATGTTGCGATTAAATCTCTGGTTCTCTTCCTCTATATTTGTGTTTATTTATTTATTTATTTCTTTTTTTATATGGCTTGGCCTGTGTTGTTGTGTGTATATTGTCTTGATGCCGCCGACGTTGACGTTAAACTGATTCTGAATCAGTGCTTGAAGCGTTTTAGTCCAAACCGAGCTCACTATTTTGATACTCTTGCAAAGAGCCTTATACTTTTAGCTAGTAGCTTGATTCTTGATCAGCACCACACAAAAAAAACATGTTCCCGTAAAATCGATATGCCGTGCCATGTAAATTTCAGATCACGCAAAACCCATATCGTTTTTACATGAAATACACTTTTCGACCACTTCAAATTTACCTGACTGCATATAAAGTTAAAATTGATCTTAAATAATGTAAAATCGATCTACGTTTCATATCGAATTTTTTTTTTTGGGTGTAGATGAGTTGATAAGGCCATGTTTGTCTGTTTAATTCAACAAAACGTTTTAAAAATAAAAATAAAATTTTTAAAACATCCTAAGTAAAATAAAATATATATTAGGCGCTTTACTTTTAAAATGTTTCACCCCTGATTTTGCACCTAAAACTTTTGATAATTTTCTCTGTGTACGTAAAAAATTATATAGCCGCCATTGGAACTATAGTGAAATCTTTTATACAAATCTATGGTTGAAATTTAATCGCATGATGTAGTTTTTACTGAAAGGGTATGTAAAATTCGGCTTGCTAAGGATAGATTTTGTTGTTCTTTTTTTATGTTTTTTTTGCCGAGCTTGATTTGACTCTGGATCCGAGCGTATGTGTGCATATATATACGTACTATGTGTACTATTATACAGTTTAACTGACTATAGACTAATGCCAGCAGTTATTCAAAGGCGGATTGCCGTCTGGTGTGCGTGTCTGTACTTTATTTTTTCCGAGATCGTATGTGCTGGTTGTGGGGTGCATTGTTCGTCCGTATTTCAGTTATTCAGATGCCCATTTTGTTTATTTGCATTTGGTCAGTTTTATTTTGGGTAGAGTGGGCATTGGCGATCGGCAAAGGTCAAGTCATGGTAGAGCGATCAACTAATTAGAGTTAAGCGCAGACTCGTGCCATTACTTCGGGGCTTGGCACCATTTATTCCCCATCCAGATTTCCCTGGACCTACACCGAAAAAAGGAATGATATCACATTTATGTGTAAAAGGAAAAAACCAAACGATAACAATACTTAAAAAATTAAATATTAAATAAGCGATGTAAAAAACGTAATATCATAAATATTAGAATTCGTAAGTAAAAACAAAGAATATGTTCTTTTATTTATGTTGGCTTCAAAGTATATTACTTTCTGAATTTTGAAATTTTATTGGAACATTTTATGGACAGTTTGACCCCTCTACCATACAAATAAAGCTTGCTAAACGACATAACCAAGGCGGGATCTAAAGAATTCGCGTTCTCCAAACAATTTACTGCTTCGGTATTCGTTTAATGAATATTCCCGGTCTTTTTTTTGCCAACGTGTCGAAATTTCTCAGATATAAATGGATCCGCCGAAAGTCGGACGGAAAACAAAGTGAAAAAGTTAACTAGATTATTGGTGTAGGAGCGGTGAGGGCCATCATCATCTAACTAAACAGCGACTAATTGGACAAGAGCGTTTTTAATTAAGCGTCCGTCTATGAAAATAGACAGTAGACCAGGCGATTACCAAAGCACTGAAGAGGATGATGCGGACACACAAAAGACAGAAGAAGAATCACGAAATAAAATTACTATATTTTTTCGCCTTTTGTGTTATATGGACGAGTTCTTTCACAAACCAAACATATTTTGTGTTTCTCTTTTTTAAATTACCTGTAATTTTATAGGGGAGTAGTCTGGTTCAGACTTAACGCAGGTATAACTTTTTCCTATTAGGCTATATGATATAGAAGTCCGATTTATCTAAAATGTAATACAAAATTCTGCAAGGGTATAATAATTAATTTGTATTGGAAATCAGCAAATAGACGAAAAGAACTATATTGTCGCTTAATAAAAAATGTTTAAAATTAAATTTGGAAAAAAAAACAAAAAATAGATTCTTTGTACAATGCACATAACATTAATTTTATAGAGCATACTTTTAGGCAAGCTGGTACAGATTCTCAAACTGTAATTTTCTTTTTAGGCAAGCTTGTTAAAGCTCTCAAACTGTAATTTTCCTTTGTTTATGGCAATGTCGCAATTAAATTATTTCTCCCTTTAAAAAAATCTTAAAATTATTCTGAGTAGTGGCCTTGAAAGATAAAGAGTGGCACTTTTAAAATACTTTGACAGCAAAACAGACCATGCATCCGTTTGCATGTAATAACCACGGAAAGTGGGCCATTTTTGGCATTATTCCAACTTTGAGGCTTTGAGACTCCTTGAGTCGGGGAACTTTTTTAAGAACACAGTTTTATTCGTAACTAATTCAAATGTATCGCATTCATTGACGTACTTTTTGATGTAACATAGTGTAATTGATCAAATTTAATAAATGTCCTTAAATATCTAATTTCGAATAAGCCGTTGTTCCGGATCAGTGTTCATCGCAAGACATTTGAAATCAAGAGAGGTCCGGAAGTTTGGCTGTCACTACGTTATTTATTATTTTTTTTTTAAATTTAAAAAAAAGTTGAAATTATATACTTAACGAAATCCCAGAAATCTATTATCATTATACCGTCTGCAAGCGTAATAAAAGCAACAGATACCTCATTTTTATACCCTTGCAGAGGGTATAATGATTTAGTCACGTTTTCGACACTATAAAGTATATATATTTTTGATCAACATCACTCCGTCCGCCCGTCTGTCTGTCCGTTTCTACGCAAAATAGTCCCTCAGTTTTTAACTATCCGGATGAAACTTTACCAAAAGTCGTCTTTCTGTGGCAACGTATTAAACACATATAGTGAAGTTTTTCGTCTATGTCCTTGGTCGGACTGTTTTATATTTTGTATATAAGGTATCAACAGAATGGTTTAAGGGTTTTTCATTTGTTACTTGATAACTTTAACAATTAAAACTAGGAATTTCTTTTCGTTACGCCTTCTCTCTCTCGCTCCGCCGCATGTAAATGCCGGCTATGTACACAGAAATCACAAACACAAGTTAATGAGTTTAACCAAATGTTAGATCGACTGAAAAGGGGTAAAAAGAAACCTAACAAAGATACATACACGTGAAGGCAAAAAAAAACATTGGACTAAGCGAAGGCGATATAACAGCAGTAGATGGTAGCAGGAATCCGCATCAATCCTGAATCTGAATCAATTGGGCATACCCACGCCCTGCTGGAAGCCTAGCGTCTCCTGCTGCTTCTTCACCTCGTCTTGCATCTCCAAGGCTAGTTTTTTGTACTTCTCGGCCTCCTTCTCGTTCTTCTCAATCCCATCGCCCCGGGCGTACATTTGGCTGAGATTGGCGCACGCATACATGTTGCGGAGCTCGCAGGCCTTATGGGCGAACTGAAACGCCTTCTTCATGTCCTTTAGCACAATGTAGTCCGAGTCCTTCAATGGCGTTTTTCCGCCGGCTGGTGCTGCTGGCCCACTTCCGCCCGATGCAGCCGCCGCCGCGCTCTGGTCCGGCTTCTTTTGCACGCCCGAGATGTGCATGCCGGATAGGTAAAAGCAGGCGGTAGCGTTGTTCATGTCGCAACTCTTGGTTAGGAATTCCAGGCCCTGTGGGTTGTTCAATAAATTAATATTGTGCAGGATAGACAAATAAAGATATAGCTTATAAATAGGACAGACTTATGAAGACAAAGTCTTGAATAAAAATATTTTTAGTACAATTAAAAGGTAAAAAGTATATATAAAATGTAGAAACAGCAATATTAAGAGGTTCTAAGTTTCTAAGAGGTTTTAAAAGTATCTTCAGATGTCGGTCAGTACTTAGCAGGTGGATCCAAGCGCAGGGATCCATTACTAGTTTACCGATGGCGGCGATTACTATCCTGGGATCCTTACCTTGGGCACATTCCTGTCGATCTCCTTGGGCATGGACCTGGAGACGAGCAGCAGGCCGGAGTGAAGGCAGGCATCCGAGTCGTTCAGGTTGCAGCCCTTCTCGTAGTACTCGTAGGCCACGCGAGGATCCCCCTTGCTGCCGCTCTTGCCCTTGCCCAGGAAGCTGTAGTTGCCGTACTTGTAGCAGGACTTTGCATAACCGTAGTCGTCGCACGTCGATTTGTACACCTTGGAGGCCTTCTCGAAGTCCTTCTTGATGCCCTCCAGGTAGTCGCCCAGCAGGTGGCAGGCTGCAATGCGAAGCGGATAGTTAGCTATCTCATATTTTGAAGCCGCGAGATTTGTTTTATAATGTGCCATTTCCTTCCCGCGCAACCGAGGTTATAGGCGGATTGCAGTCGTTTTTGCCGCTTGCGGCATCGCCGCCGACAGCGCACTCACCTTCTGGCTTCTTCTCGGAATAGCAACCGAATCGGTACTCTACGCCCAACTTGTCCACGTACTCCTTAACGTCCGACTCCTTCTTCAGGTCATAGGCCATGGTGAGCGATTTTTAATAGATAACAACCAAAAAATTATTATGTTATGCTTCAGTGCCGCAGTGTGACCAGGTGGCGTAATGGCTTTCATCCCCAATTTTTTGCCATGAATATCGTGTCAATATATCGTTTCAAATTATTCTGGGAAATTCTTTCTAAAGTTAGGATTTTTTACAAATGTGAAATTTTGTTCCCACAGAACTCCATCCACATCCACATCCAATAACAGCTGACTTGAAAAGCCGTTGCAAAATATTGAAAGGGGGTTTCAACACAGGAAAATTGTTGTAAAATGTGATTTTCCTAATCTTATTGTAGAATAAAAAAATAAGCAGCATACCATAATAGTGTAAAACATATCCAAAATTTTAAAACAAATCCTACAACAAGTCTGCATACAAATTGCTATTATAGCCTTTATTTTTATAGCTTTTACCCACAGAGAACCATCAACACTCCGTTGAATATTTTGAAAATTTCTCAGCTATTCTGCCATTTAAATTTGACGGGCTATTTTATGAGATAGGGGCGTTTTTCAAACTGCGAAAGCTTCAGATCGCTAGCTCTTAAACGGAGCTTACAAAGGGTATTGAAGCAAACAGACATAGCTATATCGACTTCCATATTGATCCTGATCATGAGTTCGGAAACGTCTCCTACACTGCGTTAAAACTTCTGACCAAAATGATAATACACTCTGTAGGGGTCTGAGACATGGTGAACATGGAAGTTAAAACTACTGTTGCGGAAGCACTGTCTGAACAAGCTATTAACCCCATAACTCGACAATAGTGTGAACGGGGCCTTACAGTCAAAGAAGCCGCAATGTGACCAGATCACGGAAACGGTAGATGCGTTGCAGAAAGTAAATCTGTCATTCCTATGGTGCTGGACGACAGCCACATTGTCGGACGTATAAAATATTATCCAAATTTTGCCTTTTGTCTTGTTTTTTTTTTTGTTTTTCCGTGTCCCCTCTGAAAACTGATGTGTATCCGGGCAGGACGCCTAGCAATCGGGATCTCACAATGAGCGCGCGCAGAACGAGGAGCGGTCCGACGCTGAACTTCAAGGCGGTGCTGCTGGGCGAAGGTGGGTTCCGGAGGCGTGAAACTTATATAGGCGATATGGGACTACATCCCTTAATTGCAGGTTGTGTGGGCAAGACGTCGCTGGTGCTGCGCTACATGGAGGACCGGTTCAATAGCCAGCACCTGAGCACCCTACAGGCCTCCTTTGTGACGCGCAAGGTGTCTCTTGACGACGGGAGGAGGGCCCAGTTGAATATCTGGGACACGGCTGGACAGGAGCGGTTCCACGCTCTGGGGCCCATCTACTACCGCGGGTCCGATGGCGCCCTGCTCGTCTACGACATAACCGACCAGGACTCATTCCAGAAGGTCAAGTCCTGGGTGCGGGAGCTCCGGCAGATGCGAGGCACGGAGATTGCCCTGATAATAGTGGGTAACAAGACTGATTTGGAGGAACAGCGGGCCGTGGCCCACGACGAAGCCCTGCAATATGCGCGCACAGTGGGCGCCGAGCATGTGGAAACATCTGCCAAGGAGAATGAGGGCGTGGCCGAGCTCTTTGATTTGCTGACCCATATGATGCTGGAGCAGCTAAGCCAGCGGGAACCCGATGCGGCTCCTCTGCGCCTCGAGCATCCAGATGTGGATGCCCTTAGCAACTCCGAGGATTGCGAGGTCTCAGATCCCGGCGATCCTACGGGTCAGCGATCCTGCTGCGGCATTTAGCCGTCTTCTTTGTGATAGTAATCATAATTATATACTAGTATACCCTGTAGCCGATGTTCATTTTGTGTATATATTGTATTTACTTATAGCGCGTATGTTTCTGTTATCAAATAACCCCAGTACCAAACTGACCCAGCGTATTTTTGTTGATCCTCATAATTGTTGTCAAAATTGCTCAGACATTTTCGTTTCGTGTTCTCGGCATCTAGATTATGTAAAAAATTTATTAAATATTTTTTCGCTCTTTGTGTGCGTTAAGCAAAAAACTATAATGAACTTGCATTTATATTCTTATTGGGGCTTTTATTTAAGGACTAAGAATTCTCGGAGGATTGTAGAGGATAGATAGAGAAAACAGGAACCCACATTGGATTCTTGCTAGTTTTACTCGTTTATGTTTTATTTTTTGGTTTTGCAAATATTACCCATAATTATTTTTATACATACATGCTGAATGTGGTGCATGTTTGGCGAAGCCGATAGGTAGTACAAGGTTCGAGTCACCGAGACATAAAGTTTGTTCCATTCTATATATTCTTCTTCTTTAGTATATCAAATTTTAACAATTATTTGCTATATTTCCTTGAGATTATAGTTACAGGAAATGGTCCGATCCCTAAAGGAATCCCAAACTAGTCTCTCTTTAGTACAATTTTGAAACATATTTTCCAATTTTTAAAAAAATTGATACAACATAAAAAAGTCTCTTAGGCATAATTATTTTATATATGTATATATGAATGGAGCTTGTACGTTTCCTGTCTTATAAACTTCTGGTTGTTAAAGTTAGCTTCATTTAAAGTGTTCAAAGTGATCTAGCCAAAGCTTATACTAACTTAATAATATAAAAAGGCTTAAATTTTTCGTAGATGAAACTCCAAAGTTAAATTTATTGATGCCAAGGAGACAGTGATACTGGTCCTTTGCCAAATTAAGCGATTTCTTAAACAAATTATGATGATTTTGGGCTATATGATCTAAATTCCGCGCATCGAAAAGCATACCAATTTTTCAAAATTCCATATTTAAAAATATTAACAGCTATCAATCATCAAAGTGCATTTGATTTCAGCCCTACATAAATACGAAAATCCTTTCCATTACCTAGTGCCCTTAACCATTGACAGGCTAATTGAATGCTAATGCCAGAACCTAATGATGGGTTAACTCCTGTCCTTTACGTGTAAGAACTTACATATGTACTTATATGTATGTATATATGTATGTCCGAATCGTGGCAATCGTGGTAATTCATGTTCATGACAAGGTGCCATTAATTTCGATTCCAGGACATCACACCGCCATCGACCCAGCGGGCAGGGCATTAGGATAATTGCCAGAGATTGCTCTGCTCCCTTGCAATTAGCTGGGTTAGTTGGGTGGTTAAGCAAAAACCTGACCCTTTTTCCACTGGCGGCGAGTCGAACGCCATATTCAGTTTTCGCTTTTCGCAGTGGGCAGAATGAAGTCTTTGCTGCGTCTCCTAAGGATCAGCTTAGTCTACGCCTTTGTTGTGGTCTTCAGTTTGGTCACAGGCTTCCTAAGGCGCTGTCTGAGACTCAGTCAATCGCTGGCCATGTAAGAGGTGTGGGTTCCAGGAGTTGGGCCTCCAGAAGGTGGGGCTACAAGGCAAGATATCACTAATCTAGCCCAATGTTTGTACAGCCAGGTAGGTAGGAGTGTGAGTTATGAGTAGTGAGTTTCCCGAACTTATCGCACCGGCAATCAATAATGGACGGCCTTATCGGACTAGCACCTTTCGCCGGGGTACTACGTCTATTACCACAGTGGAACTTGCCGTGAATAGTGATTATTAGAGGGTTACGAATGGTTTATTCCTGACAACTACTCTTTTACTACTAAAATTGGTTTTATACATTCAAAAAATTAAAAGTTCCAATAAACTGTTACATTCAAAGCGAGGTCCAGAGATGTATTCCATTTAAGAATATATGTATATCGAGTATAGGAAGTGTTTACTGTAGCCGTGAAGTACTTGGCGGCTGCTATATGGCCAGGTTGGGCACATGTCGATGGCTGTTCGATCGGGTCGGTTGATTTGTGGGTCGCGCGGCGCCCTGTTGCTGTTCCTCCTAATCCTGGTTGGCACCTTGGTCATCCTTTACAGGGTTTGCCAGTCGCCGCTCCTCAATCAGTACGAGATCCTGCAGGATCATTTGGAGCGCCAGCAGAGCGGGAATACTCGATCCACTCGCGTCGTTCTCCTGTGGAACGATTTCTTTGGCGATCCACGATGGAAGTTATCCTGGGACACGCTGGGCGCGCAGGAGCTGCGGGATGAGCTGCGGTGTCCCGTTTACCAGTGCGAGATTACCAACCAGCACGACTTCCTGCCCGCCGTAGAGCTCTACGACGCCATTGTCTTCCATGCGGCGGAGATGTTTCCGCTCCTGCGACCAGTGCCCGCCCAGCGGAGTCCCCACCAGGCCTACGTCTTCGCCCTGATGGAGCCGCCCGGCGAGACCAAGCACCGACTGGACGACGAGCTGAGCTTCTACAATCTCACCATGACCTATCGCCTGGACTCGGATGTAGTGTGGCCCTATGGACGGCTCGTAGACATCGAAACAGGTGCCGCGGTGGCGCCCAGTGTGAGGCCGCCGTGGAGAAAACCTCCAACGTCTTTCAATGACTCTGTGGTCTGGGATCTCTGGTACGGAAAATCGAAAACGGCCGCCTGGTTCGTTTCCCATTGTGAAACGCTATCGAAAAGAGAGATATTGGCGAACAGGCTTCAGGAATACTTGGATGTGGACATTTACGGAAAATGCGGACCACTCAGGTGAGATGATCAAAGATGATCAAAATGTACAAACACTAATAATAACAAATTTATAAGAATATATTATGGAAATAGTTCCCAAAACTACAAACTGTATATGGGCAATACATCTCCCAGAATTTTTTTTTTGCCATTGAGCAAAAGGTAGCGATCACAAGATGTTTGAAAAGTTTTCCAAACAGACTTCTATATCCTATAGCTCCCGTAAAAATAATTGGATATGACTTGCAAAACTTGAAAATACTTCGAGGGTTTATTGTAATCATCGGAAAGTATGTAACAAAAATATATTTATATATTCTTGATCAGGATGACTAGGAAAATCGACATAGGTATGTCCGTCTGTTTCATTACCGATTGTGAGCTCGTTTAAAAGGTAGAGTTTCCGACTCTATAAAGTATATATATTTTTTTGATCAGGATCAGTAGCCGAATTGCGTTAATTCTTTTTTAAAGTTTATTAACTGAGTAACAGGTACTTTTTTTCTGTTTAATGCAAATTAAATTTGTATCTTGTAATATAAATTTTATCAAAAAAAACCGACTTTGGGCTAGAAGCTTTAGAAACTGAAATGATATCTTAATGAATATTAATATAAAAGAAACTAAAATAATATCCTAATAAATATTAATAATATTTTAGTTGCGCCCGTGGGGATCCGCTCTGCGATGAGATGTTGGACACGGACTACTTGTTCTACTTGGCATTTGAGAACTCACTGTGCGATGACTACGTGACGGAGAAGCTCTTCGACGCCCTGCAGCGAAACATAATACCCGTGGTCTTCGGCGGAGCGGACTACTCACGCATCCTGCCCCCGCACTCGTACATTGATGCCAATCGCTTCGAGAGCGTGGCGGCCTTGGCCCAGCACCTGAAGTTCGTGGGCGGGGATCCGGAGGTGTATGTCAGCTACTTCTGGTGGCGAAGTCACTATCGCTTGGCCTCCGCCTCCCCGTTCTGCGAGCTCTGCGCCCAGCTCCATGCCCCCGGTTTTGGCCACAAGACGCAGTTCTACGGAGACATACAGTCCTGGTGGTTCAACAGTTGCCGCCTGGAAAGCCAGATACGTTTGTGAGCAGCGTATGCAGCATGATTCATGAAAAAGAGAAGGATAGTTGCACCTAAAAACGCACATTCAATCATGAAAGAGAGTGAGAGGGAGGTTATTGACGGACCTTCCCGTACCATCTGTAGTTTTGGACAAAAACATTAGAATGTTCGTTACCCTGCCCCAGAAATTTGTGTTAGGTACACTGCCCGGAAGATAAGATATACAGGTTTCCGATTTGATAGCGGCGTAAAAAAAAAAACACGAAGTTGACTCACCTGCTAACCAATTTCAGTTACGATTACAATCGGTTGACAGAGGAGCCAAAATAGTTCGATTTCACAACTTCGCTTTAAAAATGTTCTTAAAGAACGTTGAACCATTTAAAAAATTCTTACTTAGTCCATTATCTGCATTCTTTCAGACAAACCCTTTTTAGAATTGTTACCTCTTGGTTTCTGTGGTTTTAAGTATCGCTTTAAAGTAATGTACCAACTAGAACATCTGTTTTGACATATTTTGATAGTGATTGGAACGTAAAATAAACCTCATTTCGAACAAAAATGTAATATATTTAAGCTAGTGTACTAAAAGGCCAAAAATCATTTATTTATATCAGATCCATTGATGTCATTATGTTAGGATAACATCAGACCTTAAAATTACGTACTATACATTTTAACAGAGCCACGCACTGTTAAAGTATCCGTTGTCTTTTTTAACAAAAAAAACAAGAACTTTTAAATTTATTCAAATAGCTATTTTAAACGATTTTAACTAAACGTGCTTGAGGGCATCGAAAAATAGCGGTTTCAACTAATTATTTGTATATTATTGAAATTATTTTATGCAATTAAGTTTTTTATCTTTTAACAAAATAAAATCTTAAAAAGAGAATCTTTATTAATAAAATAAAGATAATGCGACCAAATTTCACCTTTATACTTATTTATAAATTATAAAAATTAAAAAACATAATTTTAATATTTTAAATTCATTACAAAAAAAACAAAACTTTAAAATGTTGCTTCGTTTTTAAGTTATAAATTAAGGACACAAAAAGGTTGGATGGAGGACTAAGTCGGAAATTTTCAGAATGCCAAAACCTTATAGACGGATGGTAGATGATGAACGGATCTCTGTGGGAAGACGCTGTTAAAGACCCACCCGATAAATCTGGATTTGAAGTCCTGAAAATTTGATATGGTGTTCTATAGCTCCATATAAGAAAATTTAGTTTTAACACTTTTGGAGAAACCCCCTAGTTCAGCGGAAAAACAGCTATAAATTCAGAAGGACGTAATTTATGAATTACTGAAGCTGTACTTCATTAAAAGGTATTTTGAATTGCTATGAACAGCTCCTATATATAATTTGCGTATATACAATAGTATTAAAATTATGCCAAAAATAAAAATAAAATCTTTTTTTTTGTTTTTTATTTTTAAAAACTTTTCTAACAATTTTCTTTATAACTTTAATTTGTATAGCCCTTGGTATTCCTTAAATTGGATATTCCTCGATATTCCGTAAATTTTGGTATATAAAACGTTACTGTAAAAAGAGTTTACATGCTATTTTACATGCTCTACAAACCAGAACACCAAACCTAAAGCAGCCTAAAGCAGGGTCAAAAGGATTGATTACGATTTGACATTAAGTTTACATTATCTTTTTACTTAAATTTGTGTGTACATTAATGTTACTTTCATTTGACTTACATTCCATTTAAATTCCACTGAATGTGGTCCACTTTATTTTCAGGGCTGGCAAACGGTTTTGAAACGCATGCGTGAATAATCCAGAACAAGTGATAGACGGAAATGTCAAGTGTCAAACGGCAGTGACGTAGATGACAGCTCTCTTTAGTCTCTCTCTTTAGCAGAGCTTTTAACGTCTAAGAGCAGTTGGAAAGTCCCGCAGGAGAAACAGGATAGCAATAATCCAGCCTCAGCTGTGTGAGGAAACTTTCCTTTGTGGGCAGAGTGCCGTTCGAAAGCTTCGCTCGAGCTTTCGCAGGATATACCGTTAGTGCTGCCTCTCCGCTGCCGACGTCGCTGCTGGCAAAAAGCACTTCCTATGGAATTTCACGACATTTTATTCATTCTGTGCTAGATTTCCCGATAGTTCAAATCAGAGGTAAAGGCGAAGCGATCAAAACGAAAATACCTAAAATCCGCTATAGATTAACCAAAACTCTGAAGTTTTTGATGTTGGATCTCTGCTAATTTTAATGTATTTCCGCAAATATTGGGTCTAAATGGTGGGGATGAAATAACAATGCCGGGTTAAATTGTGTGTGATTTTTTTTTCTTCGTACAAATCAAGTTTTTTTACTGAGATAAAAGTGTGTTCAAGTGTGAGATGTAAGTTGCATAATTTTCACAAGCCACATAGAAAATACTCGGCAAAAAACGAGCAATCTTTCATTTTTCAAAGTGGTAAACAAGTTTTGGGGCTCCCATTTCAAATGCATACAATTTGTGTGTTTTATAATTGTATGTAAGCGCGCGTGTGTATGTGTGTGTGTGTGTGTGATGTAGAGTGAGTGGGTGCTGTCTCACTTGCACGAAACCGTCGCCTCGCTCGCACTTGCCCGAAATGTGAGTCTCTGAATCATCGATTTTTCCCAACAACACCAATTTGACAGGAGAAGAAGAAGAAGAAGGAAGGAAAAATAAGAGGTAGAAAAGAAAAAAACGTTACTACTGCCCCCTTTTTCAGATATAGATAGCGAAAGAGCGAGAGAGCGGCATTCGCCCTTCTCTTTTCTTCGATTTTTGAGAAAACGGATTATTTCTATTTGAAATTCGGAAAATAAAAAGCGGAAATTAAGCTAACAACTTTAAAATCATACTGTAAATTACTAAAAATATATACAAATACTTAAATTTCAATATCAAGATAACAAAATCGTGTGCTTGGGCAGTGTGCCAATTGACATGTGTAAAATTAAAGCTGTTAAAGCTTTCGGAAATGCGTCAACAGAAATCTAAGGTCCTTCGGAACAAACTAGGAACTTTTGCCAATAAGACGTCTATCAGGGAAAATACTTTTCTTTAAAATTAAACCTTTCTAATACTTAGCTTAGATACGACATTAAAAGGAAGATGTTTATTGAGTTCGGTTTTAAAAAACTTGAAAAAATTCCTAACATTTTCGAATAAAGATTACAAATAAAATTTTAGGCGACCATACCTTACTTGTTTGACAAACCTGTGCCTAGCATAAAAAAAAACAACTTTTTTTTTAAAGAGTAGGTTATTGTCTAGAAATATACATTTTCCGAAAGGATTTCCCTAAATTAGTTCTTTAAAAAATTAATTGGAAAAATTTTATAACATAAGTGTTCGAACAGAATTGTGCTCTAAAGTTTACAAAGCAAATGCGAATTTGTCAAATTATTTCTGAAAAAATCAAACAGATAAATTATTGGCCGCAAGATGTGTTGCCTACTTTTTTGGGCAGCCAAACTTTTCTGCGAGTGCCTGTATGTATGTCCACGTAGGGCTCTGAGCTTTGACTGACTCAACTGATGTTGCGCTTCTCTGGTGGTCTGTGCTGGAAAAGCTTTGGCTATTCGGCAAGTTCACGTGTAGGTACACAATTGAGCGCACTATATATACGTAAATACATACATATATGTATGTAGAAACTTTTACACAATCGGGGTTTTCCTAGATTTTCCAAAGGTTTTTCTTTGAACTTACGCGAAAACAACTGGAACATCTGAGGTAAAGCATCGAACAAGGCGGCGGTGAGTGGGCGCCAGAAAATCCATCCAAAAATCATCAGATTTTAGATACCCTAGTTTCGATACCGGTTCTATTTCGGGAGACGTATGTACATACATATCTGTGGCTTACATAATCCCTCGTTTGCTCCTCCCACCCGCAGTTCCAAGACCCCATCCAACTAGAACTAAACTAGATCCTACGTAGCCGCCGTGTAACCACCTCCACCACCACCACCTTCATCTCCAGCCCGATCTCGTTCCGTTTTCGACCCGGAGTCAGTAAGTTTCACGACCTATTTGCAGACCGATCTCGATGTCTCCGCAACTAGATAATGCTTAAGCTACCAAAGGGCCTAAAAAAGAAAAAGAAGAAGTCGAAAAAGGACCAAGAGCTCTTCACCGAGGAGGAGCTTGAGCAGTACAAGCGCGACCTAAAGGCCAAACAGGAGGCGGCGGCCACCAAATCGGACGCCGGTGAATCCGACGGAGCGGCATCAGACGTTGAAGCGCACCACGAGCCAGTAGCCTCCAATTCGGGCTTGGGATCAGGATCAGGAACAGCATCTGGTTCGGGCTACCAGGCACCGGGAACATCATCTGCCAGTAACTCGCACCAACAGCCGGGTGAACAAAGTCAGGGAGCTGCCGGCGGCGACGAGGAGTGGGCCAAGTTCAAGGCACTCACCTCCGGCGTCGATAGCATCCTACACAAGACCCAGGACGAGCTCGATCGGATCAAGAAGGAGTCCTTCTACCAGCGCCTGCCCTCGGCCGCCGAAAAGAAGAAGCAGGAGGAGGAGGAGGCCGCTCGCCTTGAGGCCGAACGACAGGAGCGGGAGCGGCAGCGCCTGGGGGAGATCGAAGCCCAGCGGGACAAGTTAGCCGAGGCGGTTGTCCAGCTATCCGAATCCGAGGAAGAGGCCGGCGACTATGAGGCCGATGACATCTTCGCCACCGACTACATCGAGGCCATCACCAGCGGTGAGCTGCAACTAGCCGTTGTCCCCGATTCCCCGGTTCTTGCGGACGACGGACCCGATCCCTTTGACACCGCCTACGCGGAGAAGGTAATTGTTGGCGCTGATCGAGCCAAGGGCAACAAGAAGCTAGTCAGTCTTGGGGCCGCCGTTGAGGTATTATCTGGTCGCGTGGACCGCGAACACGCCGTTGCACTAGCGAATCCCAAGCGCAAGTTACGGAAGGGCATCCAGAATCTCCTGCTCAGCGAGAGCGTAGAGCTAGCCGATCCGGAGGCGGATCTTTTGGCCGCCGCTGCCAACGCCGAGCCGCAGCATAATCTACTTGACGATCTCGACGAGGAACTGCCCGAGTCCTCGGCCCCCATTGATCTCAGTGTTTCGCTGCACTTGCACCTGATTAAACACAAGCCTGCCGAGGAGGAGGAGGACGAGGAGCAGGAGCAGCAGGATCAACAGCTCAACCCGGACCTATACGAGTTTGATGCTCTCAAGGACGAGGAGGACGACGAGTTTGCCGAACTAGCCGCCGAGTCGCTAACCAAAAAGGAGGAGGTAACCATTGTCAGCCAGGTGGTTTTGCCGGTCGAGGAATTGCCAACTGAAGCGTTCGGAGAAGGCAGCTGGGCTGAATTTGAATCGCAACCGGAACCGGAAACAGGTAAGAGCTTCCTTCTACCTAAGTAATTAGGTTTAGTGCCTTAAATACGCGTCAAATTACACGACTTTTGCTCAGTTAGATTTTATAGAGCATACTTTTAGGCAAACTGGTAAAAGTCCTCAAAGTGTAATCTCAATTCAATTATTTCTCTCTTAAAAAAATTTTTTTTAATTATTCTGAGTAGTGGTTTTGAAAGATAAGGAGTGACACTTTTAAAATACCTTGACAGCAAAATAAAACATAAATCCGTTTGCCTGTAAAACCCACTGAAAATCGGCCATTTTTAGCATTTTTCCAACTTTGAGGTCCTTTTGCTAAGAATCCTTGCGTCGGGAAACTGTTTTGATAACGCAGTTTTTTTAGGAATTCGAAACGAATTCAAATTTACCGCATCCATTGGTTAATAAAAAAATAATCAATTTTGTTACACAGTGTAATTTATTGCAAAAATTTTGACAGAATATTCTTAAAGATTCCTAG
Organism: Drosophila mimetica; assembly: GCA_037075245.1. Classification (NCBI taxonomy): domain Eukaryota; kingdom Metazoa; phylum Arthropoda; class Insecta; order Diptera; family Drosophilidae; genus Drosophila; species Drosophila mimetica. The sequence continues at coordinate 11,529,715 of JBAMCH010000005.1, forward strand.
AAAACCATCAATGATTTTACTGCTTTTAAGAAGGAGCTTTTTAAAAACATTATTTTTCATTTTTCTAATCAATAAATTTATCTTTCTTCTTTACTTAGGAAAACCCAAGCGTCCGCCACCACCAGTCCGTCCGCCCACAGGACCCCATATCGTGCCTGGTGCCATTTACGTTTCGGACGACGAGGAGGAGAATCCCGAAGACGATCCTTTTAACACAAACTACGCGGAACAGGTGATCAAGAAGACCACCGTACTCGAGGAAGACGACGACTTTGATCCTCGAGCGGAGGAATCGGTCACTGGGTCATCCTGTCTAGCGGCTCCAGCTCGCGATCTCCTTGCTGGCAGCGCTACCGATCTCAGCCAGGTGGTGCCCGCGCCCTTGGCACCTACATTAAGTGTCGACCAGGAGGCAGAGGACTTCGATCCCTTCGACACCTCGGCCATATCGGCTTTGGTGCAGCCCAAGGCCACGGAACTGCGATTTCTGGAGCGCGAGCTTCTCAACGAGTCCAGCGGAGCGGGAGTCTCCCTCAAGCACTCCCTGAGTGACCCGGACTTTGATCCACGAGCGGATCAGGAAACACCAGCAGCGGAGCCGCAAGTGAAAGTAGAGCAAATACAGACGGATTTCGACACAGCCCGGCGAAAGTCCTCGCTGAGTCTAAACATACAGGCCAAGAGTGTGGGCTTCCTGGTGCCAGCACCGGATCTCCTTGGAGCGGGTAATGAGTTGGGGGCGAACAAGAAGCCATTAACGCCCTACTACGCACCAACCGGCAATCCCTTGCAGGAGGGAGAGCGCGAAGCCGAAGACGTTGATCCCTTTGACACGTCCTACGTACCCGAAGCGAAGCTAAGCGATATAGAGCTGAAGCACATTGAAAAGGATCTGATCTCAGAACCCGCTAATCTGAGGCACAGCCTCTCCGATCCTGACTTTGACCCTCGGGCTCCACCCAGTCCGGTTCCCGCTGAAGTCTTGCTGGCCGTCGAGGAGAATATCAACATCAAGGTATTGACACCCGCCCAGGAGCGAAAGAAGCTAACTAATTCCGTGGGCGGAGGCGATTCGGAGGAGGACATCGATCCCTTTGACACCTCCATAGCAGCGAATCTGCGACCGGGTCAGACCGAGTTGAAGCTTTTGGAAAACGAACTCCTGCCGGAGACAAGGACGTCGGTGAGCGACGTCCTAGACGTTCAGAGCGACGCTCAGGAGTTGGGTTTCGGCGATAAAGTACTAACGCCCTCGACGCACTCGAGACCGGTCCTTCCCGCCCAGGATCTTGATCCATTCGACACTTCTATTGCGGAAAATCTAGTGCCCGGCGAGACAGAGATCAAGCTGCTCGAAAGCGAGCTGATTGAGCGCTAAGTCCAGAAAGTCTAAATACTCTATATAAAAACATCAGTGGAAATCATGGCCAATCCCTTTTTGATGGACGACGACCTGGATGGCGGCGATATGACCGCCAATCCATTTCTTATGCAATCTGAGCCTGAACCTAGTACGGATAATCCCTTTGGTGAAGGTATGTACCGACATATTGTTATTCTAAAATTCTAAAATGAAAACAATAAAAGAAGCTAACTTTGGCCAGCCGAAGTGTATATCATTCCTATTTAATTATTTAATTGCGTATAAGTTGCAATAAATAACATTTTCGTATTATTTTGACAGTATTCGATCGATACTTCCTATGGCAGCTGTATAATATAGTCGTCTGATTTCTGTTAACATTAATTCCTATTCATTTCCCATTATTTTTTGCGATAGTTTCTATGGAAACTAAATGATATAGTCGATAAATTTTTCTAAAATTTAATTAGAAATTCAGAACAGTTTGAAAAATAACTGTAATATAACTATAATATAACTATAACTACTATATCTCATAGCTCTTATGGGAATAATCGAAATAAATTAAAAAAAACGTAAGCTTCGGTGTTTTTAGCTATATCACCTATTGCTCTTGGTATTATAATTTCGAATTAAATTTTGAGAGAAATCAGACGACTGTATTATATAGCTCCCATATCAGCATATGGGAAACTAATGGTAAATTAATGGGAACAAAATTATAGCTTCTTTTATAGAAAATAATGACAAAATAATACGAAAAAATAAAAATAATAAAAATAAATTTAACATTTTTTTTATATTTAAGTCTGTTATGACTAGTATTTAAAAAAATTGGAAATAATCGAGTATAAAATCTTAAAAATACCTTCATGTTTTTACATTTTTTATTTAGCTACTGGTGCTTCAAATCCCTTTGCCTTTAGTGGCGATGATCTTGAGGCTGGGGCGGAACCGGAAGCGGAGGGAGCCCACGATAGTGATCTCGATCCGGCGATGAGTTTCTTTGGGACCACGATCGAGGCGGAGGACGATGCGTTGAGTCTGAAATCGGGTGCCGAAGAGGAGGACGAGGGTGGCAAGAAGGCTCCCCAGGCACAGCAGCATGCACACCCGCCTCCGCCACGCCCCCAGGCTCCGCCGCAGAGCACCCAGGACCTAATCAGCACGGTGTCCAATCAGTTGGAGGAGACCAGTTCGGAGCTACTAGGTCGCATACCCGCAACCCGTTCACCGAGTCCGGTCTCGATGCGGGACCTGCACTCGCCGAGCCCCACTCCCGATTCGGGACTGGCTGATCTCCTGGACGTATCGGTGGATAGTGGCTCGAGTGCCCATACCCAGGGCATGGATGTGGATTTGATTGGGGGCGTTGCAGGAGGTGTGCCCCTGGACAATCCCTTTGCAGTGCCGACGGCGGTGCCAAATATACAGGCGGCAGCACCACTGCCGGCCACGCCGGTGAAGCAGCCACCACGCCCACCACCACCACGTCCCGCTCCTCCACGTCCCGCGCCCCCGGGTCAAATGGCGCCCCAAAGACCGCCGCCACCGGTGGCTGCAGCTGCTGCTCCACCGCCATCCGCCGCCGAATCGGATGACCTGCTGGACATGTTCGGCACTACGTCGAGCAAGCCGGCCAAGCCACCACCACCCAAGTCTAAGGAGGACATTCTGAGTCTGTTTGAGCAACCACAAGCACCGCCAGCACCCAAACCGGATTTACTGCATGACGATCTTCCCGAGGCGAAGGCAGACAGCGCATCGCCGCCCGAACAGGTCGAGGAGGAGGAGAGGGATGGCTCCATCTCACGGGATGAGCCGGTATTCACCTCCCTGCTGATACGTCCGGATGAGAGTACACATGACATAACCTCCCAACCGCAGGCGGCGACGGGACTGGAACGGCAGGCGAATCACATGTCGGCGCCACCGGAAACGGCCAGCAGACAGAGGGCACCCACGCCGGATATCGAAATAACCACGGTGGAGGATCTGCCGCGTTCCGATGATGAGGATGACGAGATGGATGCTAAAAAGGAACCGGCACCGGAGGCAGAACCACAAATTGATCCCGAAACGGAGCCCGAAATCATCTCGGATCACAGTCCGCCAACGGAATCCATTGTTACCACGCAGGCAGCGCTCGCTGATGATGATGAACCTCTGGCTGGTGAGCCCGAGCCGGAGCAAATGGACACGGGTCTAGATTTTCCGCTGGCCTCCAGTGACCTGGCCAGTGGCCAATTGTCCGCCAACCCCTTCGCCAGCCCCGAGGAGGAGGAAGAGCCGAGCCTGGCACCTGCTCCCGTTGTGGTGGCCAATATCTTTGCCGTGGACGATCTGGAACCGGAAGTGGAGCCGCCGCGCACGGAAGTGGCGCCCAGCTATACGGCAAACATTTTTGCTGCTGAGCCGGATGAATTCGACGCCTTCTCGGCCAAGTTCGACTCGGTGAAGAAGGACAACATCAGCATACTGGATGGCTTTGGAGGATCCGGAGCCATTACGCCCACGGGCGGGGATGGTAAGTTTTATTTTATTTATTATAAAACAATTTTGAATATAAAAACTTAATTATTAGGGGTTATTGATTAATGTAGAGAAGAAATAACCTGTTTCGTTAGGTTAAAAATATAAACTACCAGCTTTTGGATAGTATACTTTGCAAAAATTTGGCTGCTTTAGCTCTTACGGTCTGGGCTGTGGCCGTATACCCTTAAAAATCGGTCCTCTCTTTTATAATCTTTAGGGATGATATTCAACCGGTTTTATAATCGTTATTTTAAGGCCAATCAGAACTGTTAAAGTTTCAAGTTTCCCGCTTCGTTACCCAGAGATATCTGTCTAAAATGGTGTTTTATCGGTTGTAGCAAAGAAATCTAAATCTAGAATTAGAATTGTATAGTTTTGAGAACTGATGTGCATCTTTTTGCAGCTTGGGGGGACAGTGCTTTTGGGTCGGCCACCATCTCGGCGAATGCCTTTGGCGACACCAATTCGGCGGACGATGGATTTGGCAACGAGGACGACGATTTCTATGCGATGCAAGCGCCCGCACGCGCCGACTCCGTGGAATCCGTGGACAAGGAGTTCAGCGTGGTCATCCGGCCGAAGGTGGAGGGCACAGGTGGAGTGGCTCCCCAACTGGCGCCACCACCGCCGCCTGCGCGGGCTGCCAACCAGGCACACAGCACTTCTCCGCCAGCCTCAACCGTGAATCCCTTCGAGGATGTCAGTGGCTTCCCGGCTCCAGGGCCACCGCCAGTCGAAGGAACCGCCATGAAACGCACGGACTCGCAGGACACGCCACAGACACCGCTCTACGACGAGGATGTGTCGCAGCCACTGGAGGAGTTCCCGCGACTCCATTATGTGGGACCCGGCTGGGAGATGCAGCTGCGTCAGCCCAACAAGAAGAAGATCACGGGACAGCGCTTCTGGAAGAAGATCTTCGTACGCCTGGTGGTCCAGAACGATGTGCCGGTGGTGCAGCTACTGAACCAGGCCGGCGACAAGCAGCCCTTCCAGGAACTGCCGCTGCAACCCTCGTATTCCGTGTCCGAGATCGGGGCCCAGCAGTACGATCAGTTCGGCAAGATATTCACGATGAAGCTGCAGTACATCTTCTACAAGGAGCGACCCGGCGTGAGACCCGGCCAGGTGACCAAGGCGGAGCGCATCACCAACAAGCTGACCAAGTTCGCACAATACGCCATCGCTGGCGACTACGAGGGCGTCAAGGAGTTTGGCAGCGATCTAAAGAAACTGGGCCTGCCCGTCGAGCATGCGCCGCAGTCGTCGCAGCTCTTCAAGATCGGTTCGATGAACTACGAGGACATGAAGCAGTTCTCCGTCTGCATCGAGGAGGCGCTGTTCAAACTGCCTGCCCTGCGGGAACGAGCGCTCACCTACAAGATGGAGGAGGTTCAGGTGACCGCCGTGGATGAGATCACTGTGGAGCAGGACTTCGAGGGCAAGATCCTCAAGCAGATTGCCCGGGTGCGACTGTTCTTCCTCGCCTTCCTCACCGGCATGCCAACCATCGAGTTGGGCGTGAACGATATGTGGCGGCAGGGGAAGGAGGTCGTCGGCCGGCACGACATCATCCCGGTGGCCACCGAGGAGTGGATCCGGCTCGAGGCCGTTGAGTTTCATAGTGTGGTCAATCAGCAGGAGTACGAGCGAACGCGCACTATCAAGTGAGTAGAAATCCATTGCTTTATTACGAATAAATAAATACAAATAAAAATACGAATGTTCTTCAGATTTCAACCGCCCGACGCCAACTACATAGAACTGCTGCGCTTCCGTGTGCGTCCGCCCAAGAATCGCGAACTTCCGTTGCAGCTGAAGGCCACCTGGTGTGTTACCGGCAACAAGGTGGAGCTGCGGGCCGACATCCTGGTGCCGGGATTCACCTCGCGCAAGCTGGGCCAAATACCCTGCGAGGATGTCTCGGTGCGCTTCCCCATTCCCGAGTGCTGGATTTACTTGTTCCGCGTGGAGAAGCACTTCAGGTGGGAATTCTTGGCCATGGTTAATTGGCTTTCGGGTATTTAATAGTGCTCCTTTGGTGTTCCAAACAGATATGGCTCGGTCAAGTCGGCTCACCGGCGAACTGGCAAGATCAAGGGAATCGAGCGGATACTGGGTGCGGTGGACACACTGCAGGAGTCGCTGATCGAGGTGACATCCGGGCAGGCCAAGTACGAGCATCATCATCGGGCCATTGTGTGGCGTTGTCCCCGTTTGCCCAAGGAGGGTCAGGGTGAGTTTTATTTCAGAAGTGTATAATCTGTATTTTGGTGAATAATTTACTTATGTAAACTTTTCGGTAGTTAAGTAAAGTTAATTAAATAAGATATCCTTTGTAGGAATCGGATTGCCCTTTGGTATTTATTCCTCTATAATCTCGCATTCAAAATAAAAAGCACGAATTTTTTTAAAAGCAAAAACCAATAATAATTTTAAGAAAAAAATATATTTAAAGCTACCTTCTAAAAGCATAAAGCAAAAGCTAATCTTTGGATATATTTAAAATATTTTAGTTTTAATTTATCCACCAGTTTTCATCATACATATTCAATTTTATTAAATACTTATAAAGTTCATGTTGTTGGTTCGTAAAACTATTTAAAATTTCTGAATGACAATTTCTAAATGATAAAGAACGTTAGCTTTCTAAAGAATAAATTAATTATATAAACCTCCACTTAAAAAAGATGAAGCCAAGTAATGTGAAATTTAAATATAAGTTCAAATTAATAATACATATAGGATTGCCATATTTTTACATTACCCTTTTTCCCCCTTAGGTGCTTATACCACGCATCAGCTGGTCTGCCGCATGGCCCTTACTTCGTATGACCAGATACCCAGCGAACTGGCGCCATACGCATTCGTGGAGTTCACTATGCCCGCCACGCAGGTCTCGCATACCACCGTGCGCTCCGTGAGTGTCCAGGATTCGGATGCCGACGAGCCGCCGGAGAAGTACGTCCGCTACTTGGCACGGCACGAGTACAAGTGAGTATTTTATGAGGGGTTTTTCTTACCCTAATAGAGCATGCTATAGTCGAATGCCTCGATTATCAGATACCCATTACTCAGCTAAAGGAAGTGCGAGGAGATATGCAATTATTGCTTTGTTATATATAATGCTTTGATTGCTTAACACTTTTTAACACACAAAAAAATCGATTGGTAAATTTAACCAATATAATATAGTAAAACTGTCACCAACCATCAAATAGTAAATTTAACCCATTGAATAACACCAAAAAAAATACACAAAACTGACCATTTTGTAGTCGTTTTACTGTTAAATAGTAACCAAAACATGAAAAAATACACGTTACTATTTTCCGTAGTAATAAACTATTTCTTATGCTTACGTAACTAATCGAATGGGTTAATTTTACCCATAAAATATGAATGCATCAATTTGAATCATTTTTAGATGGGTATTTTTCATGGGTGTTAGTAATCGAATAACCGAGGCAAATTAGTATAACAAACTTTCGCTGAATGGAGCTAAGAGTAACGGGTACTGAAACCAACCATACAGATACTGACGCAAACATTTTCTCTTCTAGGGTTGGCATCGAGACCACGCACGGCGAGTCCACGAACGCGTATCTGGCGGCAACGCGTCCCATTCGCGAGGAGCCTCCCAGCACGGCCACCAAGCCGACTGCATCCCCGGTTCCGCCCAGCGACTCGGACACCGACTCCAACTAAATCGAAAGTCCCAAGTGAATTGAACGGCAGTGCACCCAAGCAGCTTTCTGTAGATATTCCACGTGCATGGTTTTCCCAATCGTTCTTGTTATTTGTAAACCTACTATATAATACACATAGATGTATCTGTCGTCCCCTAATATATACTTTTCCTGTGCGTCTGCCGCAATTTTCCCCTCTAGCTTTTGCAGCGTGTTCATCGCGTTGGGTTTAGGTAAAGATTAGTTGACAATAATGTTAAGTGCAGCAGCTGAAGAGTGCGAAGATTACGAAGCAGACGACGATAGGATGAACACTGTGTAAAAAGCCAAATAACCGAGGACCGAGACGAATCTGATGGATCTGTGGACACGTTAAGATGAGGAGAAGGTAGCTAAAGCGTCTTGGGTATCCTACAAACCCCTAGTCACAGCCATAATCACAAACTAGCCTAGCCCCCGCCCCCTCTGAAACGAAATAAAATTTGTGTTACTTGTAGTCCTACGATCATGTTAAAGTTAATTGATATCAGACCAGATCGTACGTAATGTCAACCCATACATATGCATAGGTATAATTGTTATAATCCCAAGAGACAAGCATAAAAACACACGAAGCATATATATATTCAATAACTGATGCAATCTGAAGTAAGCATTAAGCCGGGGGAACTAAAATCAGCTTCCCCCGTACAGCATTCCAAAAGCAAAGGCTCAAATGCACATAGGGTAACCACTACTAAGACGAGCTGCCAGCCTTAAATAAGATTAACCAACGCGCTGGCTCCAGGAGCCAACTCCGCATATTGTTAACCAAATGTTGCTAACCAACTGGAGCAAGCTGCCAGTTTTAGATGACGTTAACCTGCACTGGAACGAGCTGTCAGCTTTACATAAAGTCAACAACCTAACTGGACAGAGAATATATGTATATTGTGGGAAGTGAAACTCAAAGCTATCCAGAGCCATCAGATACAGTTTAAGCTTATGTATACCATTTATTTAACGATAAATTCAGAAATGAATTGAAAACTTCAAGCGAATGCGAAAACGTAACCGGAAATGCATATTCAAATGTTATTGTTGTGAATCAAATTAAATTATATTCAAACTAAACTAAAAAGTAAAGGAAAACAATATAGGCAAATCATCTTTGTTATCGCAAAAAGTAAATTAAAATGTGTAAGAAAACCAAAAATAAAAATCTATCTTAAAACTTAACGAAGATATTCATAGCTGTATGGGTCATTCCACGTTAAACATGACACGCAACTTGGGGTCACCCACGGAAAAATGCAAAATATTTGGCAAATATAAAAATCTGTATTTTTCTTTTTTTTGGAATTTTATTATTAGTATTATAAAATGTATTGTAAAACATTACTTTAATTTAATTTAATTTAATTTAATTTAATTTTTCAATTCTTCCTTTGGCAGCTATATAATATAGTCCTCCGATTTTTGTTAAATTAAATAAGAAATTCAAAAATAATTAAATAAGGTTATTTCACAGAGTAAAAGAAAATACATTAAAAATCAGCGAATCTATATTTTCCTGATTATTCAAGAGTATAAGCTATACGTTAAAAAAATTCCATTATGTTTTTTAATTTTTCCTAGAGGTAACCTCAAATTGCACGTCATGTTTAATGTTCAATTACCCATATGCCATACCTATTGATACTGATTGATAACTGATTGATAATTGAGTTTACTAGGAAGATTGCAAAAATTAATTTAGTTAATTGTGCGTGTTAAATGAATATATTCTATGAACCCAGCTTAACCACCTCCTAAAGCGTTTGCCTTTCTCGATTTCCTATTCACTTCATAACTGCAAATCCGCATCTCATGACAAAAAACAGATATATCCTAAAAACACACTTAAAACGACTCGCAATGGAATCACGATATAGTATTGATAGCGAATGTGTATATTGTACCCTTAAGAACCGAATCTTCTTTCATATATTATGTATGTTATATTATTTACTTACGTTTAATTCTACATATATTATATATCGTCTATAACATATGTATTGTATGTACAATAAAAGGAAAATTCATGTAAAGAAACCGATCGGTTGACAAACACTCTCACATGTTATATTTATATATTAATTATACAAAATGCGACGGAGCCGATGCGATATATGCCCCCGATCTGTGCCGGAACGAGGGCATATATTGCGCTGGGATTGGTCGTTATTATACAAATATGCGGCGCAAGCTCATTAACCGATAAACTTAATACAATATAATGAATTATTATGAACCGAACAAACCAAAAACGCATTATGATGGAACATTATCTAGTCAAATGAGAAAATAAATATTGAAACAACAAATATAAAGCAATGCAAACTCCACGCTTTTAACTGGGTATTGGGATCAGTTATATAACTGGGGTATTTTTACTTGCAGTTCCTGAACTTATCTTAATAGACGATTTTTGTCTAAATGGATAAGACTTTTAGCTTTCCTCGCATTTTTCTGACTTTGTTGTGTATCCGGACAAACCCTTCCATGTGTTGGCGTTTTCCTTCTGACCTTCTGTACCATTTGTGTATCAGAGTTACCCAATTTGAACTAAATTTTTCAACAAATTTCCTGACGCCAGAATTCTGAGAAAAATGTCCTCAAAGTTAAAAAAAATTCTGAATGTTGGCAGCTTTCGGTGGCTATTACAAGCGAACGGAGAAACACCATACTTAAAAAATGTTTAAAATTTTTTTTAAAAAGGTGGAAAAAATTCTGAATATATTGCCTTAAAAAAATCATTAAATTATTTTTGGGCGTTAAGGGGGCGTGGCACCTTGGTAAAATAAACTTGCGTTGCGTAGGAGCTCCTAGAATCTGCATGCAAAATGCCAGTCTTTTAGCTTTTATAGTTTCCGAGATCTTATCTTTAATACAACCTAACATTAGGTTCTTATTGGAATCTGGCGCATTAGATCACTGGGCCAAAAATGAGAATTTACAATTATCACTGAAATAGATGATCCTATTTAAATTTTCCTGGAAAACTTGATCTCAGTTAAAAGAAGAGAGAATGCTATAGTCGAGTGCCTCGATTATTAAATACCCGTTACTCAACTAAAGCAAGCAGTCGCAAGCAGGGCAAACCAAACAGTCGCTTGAAAGTGGCGCCATCTATGTGGCCTACAAATCAAAGTGGCAGGATGGCCGAATTGTGGTAGGCTGAATAAATAATAATTTTACACCTGATAAACTCTCGATAGTTCATGTTAAACTAACATTAAGGATATCATAATCTTTAAGGAGACCAATTACGTATCAGCCATAACTGAGTTCCCTTTTATAGTGATCGACTGCTTTGAAGTGCATCTTAATCTTTGTTACGGAACTTGGCAAAAGTATTCACATGCCTCAAACTTACAGTAATTGTTTCAATCCAAGGTTTCATTCGCTTTGCTTGGCTCCTTTGTATCTAGTGCATTGGCAATAAAAGCTAAATCAGATATATTTTAAATCCAAAAGGAAAAGTTGCAAAGCCCGACGACCCAATGTACGCTTACCCTTTGCTTCATTTATCATCAACAGTTGTAGGATGTCTTTTTGCAACATTTTATTATTATTTCTTCATAATTTGATACACCAGCCCCCGACTGACTGCAGTTTTTGGCTGCATGTTGGGGTCATTTATCATTAGCCTGGATTTAGGTTGGGACATGAAATCCCGAATCCAGGACTGCTGCAATCAGTGCACACATGTGCTGGGCGAGGACTTGGCCATGAAGTCCTCATAAAATATTATGTTCAACTTTTGCGCTGTGTTTTGTGCTGGCAGTTTGCTCCTTTTTGGAAATCTCCACTGGGCAAAGACGTGGGGCTGACGTGACTAGTTTTTGAGTTGAGTGCTCCGAGACGTAAGTCGCTGTGCTTTAGTAGTTAAATAAATCCAGAATGTCTAAGCCGTCTAAATGGGGCATACGTCCCAACTACTTCCTGTTTTCTGTCTAATTGGTAAACTTCCGATTTGATTGATTCCAATTGATTGAGAGCCAAGTGATACATTTGATGCACTTAAAAGTCTACACCGATTTGCCGATGAAATTTCTAATGGTTATTAATTTATTTTTGTGTCAAGTAAAGTCATGTCTTGAATGTCATGTTAGTAACTTCAAATAAAGCTATTTTGATGAAGGAAAAATCCAAAATTCAATGATAGTTTCCCTCTGTGTTCGATACTGACTTGAGCATTTTTCCTGCACGTCTTTGGTCCTTTGTTATATCTTCTATATCCGGCATACACGTGTCTCCGGCCTGGCCGCAATATGAATCAATAATTGTGCTGAATAAATGGCACAAGCTGCCGAGAGAAATCAACTTGTTTACGAAAATGAGTTTCTGACATCTGGCCACTGGGAAAGGGCGACAACACTCGTCTGTATATTATTTAATAATATCGAAACGATTGACTGGCATCTGCCAAGGAAGCTCAAATAAAATATTTTGCCAAAACTCCATAAACACAAAAAATCGATTGGTAAAATTAACCAATATTATATTAAATTTTTCCAATTTTACCAATCAAATACACGTAGTTACTATAAAAAATAGTTATGCAACTGTACAAAATTAAATCCCATTCCCACTCCTTAATATGGTAGATTAATGTGTGCCAAAAATTGGTTCGAAAACTAAAAATGTTTGTAAAAAATTTTGAGTTTGCGAATTTGTCCTAAAGATTCCTTAAATTAAATTAATTTAAACTTAAGCATTTGAGCCATAGAATTAAATGTTGATCTAAAATCATCTTGATCGGAGCAGCGACTCAGATTTGTAAAATTCCAATGTTATTTTATATGCAGCCCCCAAACTGTGGGTATTTCAAAATATCTTTTTAATATTTTTTTAATATTAATATTTTCAAAACCTAAATTTTGGTACCAAATTTTTTTTTCAAAATTTATTCAAATTTAATAAATCTTTAGGGATTACTTGTCATTAATATGATTTTGTACCATAGTTATATGAAATCGTGCCATTTTGGTATGGAAAATTGGTCCGCTTTTTCTCTGTATAGGTTTTTTCCTTTGTAAAATAACTTTCTTATAAAGATATAACTAATTAGTTTTGAACTAGTGCCGCTGCTACATAACATTGATTTCATTCCAGTCCCTAAAATGACATAGAAATTTTCAAGTCTCCTTTTTTAACGCCCAAATTTAAGTGCACATGTAATTCCTACACTGAGGGAAAAAACCGGTCTACATTTTAGAACAAAATTGTAAATTTAACTTCCTTTTAGTCAAGACAACAAAGGGTATTTCACAACAATTTTCTGGTAAGTAAGCAAAGTCCATTAAGAGATTAAATAAGTTTAAAAAATCATTCTTTCTTTCTCGAAGTGTTTTTTTTAGACGTGTCACTCTTAAAGTAAACGCGCGTTTCTAGATAAACATTTTAAAGCAAGAGGAAAAGAGTACTTCCGGCACCATCGCAGCCATATTTGTAATCGCATTCGGCTAAATTCCTGGATAGCGGCCAAGGCGGAAGAGTCATCGTAAACTGAGACTGAAAAAGGATATCCGTTCCCCCAGTTGGCAACTACTACTGACTGCAACTAATTACAGAGCAAGCCGAAAAATTAATAAATTTCGATACGCATTAAAATCAAATCAATCATTTGGTGATCACCAAGCGAGTGGGGAACTTGGTAAGACATTGTTGCAGTCTGTGGATTGGTGGCCATTTTGGCCAGTTTATGGCTGGCCATTCCAACCAAAAGGCCAAGTGCTTGCTGCTGCTGCTGCAGGGGAAGTGTTGCTTCGCGTACTCACCTGCCTTTCGGACCATAAAACAGAAGCATAAACCAGCTTAAATGGGCGGAGGGGGGAGATCGTATCCCCGACAGCTGCTTACATAATTATGCTGGGGGTCTTCGAGGTGGGGAAAGAAAAGGCCAAGACAAATTGGCATAATGAAAACAGCTGCCGCCGCCTTCGAGGGTCATGCAAAATGCAAATGTCGCGTGTTTTCCTGCACATTTCACTTGTCGCCTGATGGTCCTTTGGATTCTGAACTCCGAACTCTGCACATTCCACATTCCGTATTCCATATTCCTTATTTCGAATTTGAATTTCGTACACCCCTTTTTCGAGGGACACCACATATGGCAGAGCTGCATAAATTTCCGACACACTTTCTGCGGCCAGATCCGAGGGCAGCGTCGTCTTCCCGACGATATAAAACGAATTAGCATAGAAAACTGCAAATTTGAATTATGGCCAGCGGCAGCAGGAGCAGCAGGAGCAGCGGCAAAAGGACGCAACAACAAGCGCAAGGAGCAGGACGACACCCTGGCATCCTGGGCGAAGGAGCTCCAGCAGCAGCTGTTCCAGGCGCCTCTGTTCAAGCGGCAAACGTATGCAATGCGAAATCAAAGTAGCTGGAACGAACTTCCGTTGTGATAACGCAAGCTAGCGACACCCCACATCATATGTTCAACAAATCTGTGAGATATTTAAAAAAAAATAGTTATAAGTTAGTTCAAAATGTTCTACATTTTGTAGCAAAAATCTTGTATTGAGATATTATTAATTAAATCAGGGCATTAGATGCGTAATGGTGGATATGCAGAAGAGAATCAAGAGTGCTATGCTGTTGCTTGAAAGCTTTTTGGTGGGTGCTGATTTGTTCTTGTTTTGTTATAAACCACATCAACCTTTTGGCTAATATTTTATATAGGGTCTTGCTTAAGCAGGGGAGTAAGGAAATGGGTCTAAAAGATGTTATATCGTGTGGTGTGTTTTGTTAGGTTTTAAGATAGGGACATTAGGGTGGTCCAAAAAATAAAATCATATGTTCACTCCTTAGTATGATAGATTAATATGTGCAAAAAAAATGTATACGAAAACTAAAAAAATATTTTTTGCGATTTAGACCATATGATTTTGTCCTAAAGATTTTTTAAAAAATTACTCATACGACACGTGTGACAGTTAGTGTTTTATCAATAAAAATGATTCTTCCATCTCTAGCTATGTCAAATTTGGACTTCCGTTTGAATACTTGATTTAAAAAAACGAGTGCAAGGAAATAAATAATAAATAAATAAAAATAAAATAAAATAAAAATTTTTGATCAGAGGCAACAGTGCGTATGAGTGATAAAAAACTTTTTTTTTTCGAAAAATATCTTTGGGTATGCCCAAAATGCAGTAATGTGCACCAAATAGAAGCGTGACTGAAGGGCGACTATTTTTATTGGTAAAATACTATATTTTATAGTTACTGACCTATCTGCATTGCTCAATTTTAGCCACCAAACTTTTGTGAGTGCATATCGTTCAGGTTTAGTCTGCCTGCGCCCGCCTTCAACGACTGTTTGCATAATTCAGACAGCTCACTAGTGGCAGTGCCCTACACAAAGGCGAACCCGTTTTGCCTTTTGCAATTTGCACGTGTATATGCACGTGCTCGGCATCGAACTCTGACCACTGCTACGGACACATCGGGAGATGTGTATGTAAGCTGGTGGGGGCGAGGCCAGAGCCCATATTGCCATATTCCGGACTGTAGACTCCGGCTGAGGGGCGCATCCTGGCGAGTCTAATGCGACTAATAGATTCTTGTTTGCCGAAAAGTTTGAGACACCCACTTCGTCTTGTTTGCCGCCAGCTCCTTGGCAAATACGTAATCAGTGAAATTTTCATGCGCATTTTTCTTGCCTCCTTCCTCGCATCCTCGTCCCGAATCAGCAAATAAACGGCGCTTTGGGCTGACGCTCCTCCAAATACTTGAAATACGTTGCTCAATTTCCATAAACACGTGAGCAAATAGCACGTGTGCCCATGGTACAAGAATCGCGCTAAATCACAGCACCGAAAATCGTTTCACTCATATTTTCGATAACAATTTTGATAGAAAAAGGCAAAATGCTGGAATTTTTATTTCATTTTTCTGTTATTTGACATAAATTATTTTTTTTTTACACTTATGTTTATTAAATTAATTTTAATTAATTTTCTTATATGGTATTACAGTGAAGCCATTTATAAAAATATTTTTTTTAATGTATACAATCAACAATTAAATCATAATTTCGATTCCAAATCTTTTTTAGGTGCACACAACACGGTACTCAGATGGGTTTTGCCTACCGCATTTGTAAACTATTGCCGGCATTTGCTTGCGTAAAAGGCAAACACCCTACAACACCCCCTACAACACCCCCTACAACACCCCCTATCATCTCCCCACCTCTGAGCCCACTGTTTTTGAAGCCCGTTATGTTTGAGTTTCAGCGCTGTAAAATGCGCATCAAAATGATTTTTATATATATGTCCATATGTATATCAAAGGAAAAACTTTTGTGCAGCTGTCTGGTTTGTTGTTTTTCTTGTGTGTTCCGTTTTGCCTTTGCTGGCCCGGCTTGCAGCTGCGACAAACTCGCGAATACGACCCGTCAATATTTCATTACGGTATCCTCTTGATCCGACTTCGATTTAGTTATTCGAGAAGATCGCAGGAGCAAGCCACCTGCGGAAGTGGAAAATATAAAGGATTAAAAAATTAATGTAAAAAAAAATCTTTAACTTTTGTTAGCATATACACAGAGAAAAATCTGACGTTCTTATCTAAGTGTAAAATGTTTTGAGTAAAAAATGTTCTAAATCTGCTAGAATCAAGTTTAATTGGTTTTAAAAATATGGCTTACTCAAAAATGTTCTCAATTTAAGTACAAAACCCACTTAAATTAAGTTGCCAATAGCAACTTAGGATGTCCTTAAAGTAAGCACTGGATGTACTATAAAAATCTAACAAAATTCGTTCTTAAATTAAGCCAATTTTTGTAGTAGATTCTAAAGTCAGTGAGTTCAAGTCCCAGAAAAATGTTCCCTTTATCTTTTTTATCATTTGCTTTATAGATTTTAGACTGGAAAATCTCTTAACAAGGGCGAATGTCTGCGATTGAATGCGGTTGGAACTGATATGTATTCGCGCAGCTTCAATCTGCGGTTAGGCAGGTTATGCAACTTGAAATCGTACTTGGTTACGTCAATGCACGTAGAAAAATGAAAACACTTCAAGAAAACAAAATATATTTAAACTAACTATATTCTTTAAAAAGTAGCAACATTTATAATAAAAACCAAACAAATTAAAAAACATCCTTTGTCAGAATCCTTATAAAATTTTATATTTCAAAACTAATGTACCGTTTCGAAAAAAAATGCATTTTTAATAGACTTTTTTGTTCTGTGTGAAAGAGATTGGGGCACCTATCATCCAAAGCTTTGGATTGACTCACAGATTTCATTTGGCTTGGAGTCGTCGTCATGGAACGTTGGCAGAATCGCGTGGCCGTGGTGACCGGCGCCAGTTCAGGAATCGGTGCGGAGATCGCTCGCAAACTGATCTCCGCCGGTGTGGTGGTCGTGGCCCTGGCCCGCCGCTTGGAGCGTTTGCAGCAACTGCAACAGGAAGTGCCGGAGGATCGGCGATCGCAACTGCATATTCGACAGTGCGATGTCACGGACCTGGCATCCGTGAACGAAGCCTTCGACGCAGTGCAGCGGGAACTGGGCGGCGTTGACATTCTAATCAATAACGCCGGCAAGCTGTCCGGCGGACAGCTGCTAACCATGCCGCTGGACACTGTGCAGCAGGTGCTGCAGACGAACGTCATGGGCGTGGTCTACTGCACTCAGCGGGCCTTCGCATCGATGAGGCAGCGCCAGTCCCACGGTCATGTGGTGCTCATCAACAGCATTGTGGGCCACTACATATTTAACCCGCTGCCCGGCAGCCAGCAGGAGCTCAACATGTACCCGGCCACCAAGCACGCGGTCACCGCCCTCACCGAGCTCTTCCGCCAGGAGATGCGCGAGTTCAAGACCCAGGTTAAGGTCACGGTGGGTATTTGCTATACGTTTTCAATATATAGAGTTTTGGGGAGGAAAAATCCAAAAGTGATCAATCTGGTATTTTTATACCAGGAGACATTTTCGACCCTATATAGCCTACAATTTGCCCATGTTCGTCTGTTTTTGTTATAAAATATTAAAACATTATTTTAATTGACTGTAGTAAGTTTAAATAACATATATTTTCATTAATTATTTGATAAAATCGACTAAAGAATATACCTAAATATTATTATCCTTATATTTTAGGTCTTCTGGACCAATTTTAAGGTTATGTTGGTCCACAATAATGTTTTTCTCTTCTAATATTTTCAGCTAACCAATCGAAAATACCTATAACGAATAATTTGGTCTATTTAAAATTTTTAGGTAATGCATTTCCTAAAAAATAGTCACACATTTCTCTGGGTGTGGGTTTCTTCAAAAAGATTATGTGAAATATACTTTTTATTGTTTAAAGGTCCGACTGTGTACTGCAACTAAATACGGTTCAAAATGAGTCGGAATGCTAAGTCCCAACCGTCTAGATTTTATTTTTTTTATGGCTTACGGGATCTGATACGGATATGGCTATATAGAATATATATGTATACCTTATAGGGTCGAAAACGTCTTCTTCATTGCGTTGCAACTTCTAACTGAAATCATTATACTCTCTGCAAGAGAATAAAAAATGTCAATTTCTACGGTGTAGAGAAGGCCAATTTATTGGTATATAATGATGACAAAAAATGGAATTTTATAGGTCAAAGTTACGATTTATGACTGCTTATAATCGTGGGGTATTTTATGGCCTACCTACCTTCTGGGCAGTATTATGGCTAGGGTAATTAAAACGACGAGTATAGGCCAAAGTAACTAGAAAGGCTGACTAATCTACACTACTTTACAGAGCATCAGTCCGGGATTGGTGGACACAGAGCTAGTACCTTTGGCTTACAAACGGCTGCCCATGCTGCAGGCAGAGGATGTGGCCAATGCCATCATGTACGTCCTGGACACGCCCCCGCATGTCCAAGTGCACGAGCTGACCATCAAGCCCATGGGCGAACCCTTTTAGGACGCCGCTGCACTGCTCCACTTTGACCACTAAATATTTCAGATCACTGGGCATACCCTTGGACAAGTTTTCTAGCTGAATAATTTGTGAAATGCACCGAAATAAAATTAATGTAACCAATGAATGTTCAAAAGTGAAGGAATGTGAAGTGTTGCAGTTAAATTCACGGAGAAAATGGAGCATTAAACATTTGAAGAACTAAACTAAAACTTTTAAAAAAGTATGGGTAACAAAATGTGCATAAAGTTTTTTAGTTTTTAAATGGTTTAAATCTTGTTTTTATACTTAAAATTTTTTTTTTGTTATCACTATTTGCAACTTTGAAATTTACTTATTAAATTAAATTATATGAATTTTTATATTTATAAGGCCTAATAAACTTACTAACCATATTTTTTAATTAAGAAATATTTCCTTCATTCCATACTAAACTATGCAAAAGAATATTTTTTTTAACATACTTGAATAAAAATAAAAAAACTTGTTTAATTTTATATTACATTTTTATTAGTTCGCATTTATTTAGCTCTTTGCACCGTTTTATTAAAAATTCTTAACTGATGGGTATTTAATCATTCAACTGATTTATTATGCTGAAGTTTCCGAGGCCGACTTTTTTTGTTATGTCTTAATTACACTATAGCAACCGCTATAGATCCGCCACCCACAGGTCCGGTTTAAGGTAGCATTAGGCCCATACTGCTAAGGACTCTTTTAAGATAATAACAATTAAAAACTTCTCTCGATAATAAATAAATGGAAAGAGTTACAAAATTAATCGAGTGCCTCGACTATTAAATACCCGTTACTCAACTAAAACAAGCAGTCGTATGAAAGTGGCACCATCTATTCATAATTTGATTATAGCATCGGCCTGATAAACTTGCGTTTATAGAGAATTTAACTACGAGTTCAGAAAGGCAGATAACAACCTGATAATTAATATTAGTGCACTATCCGGCTGATTTGGGAAAATTAAAAATTTTTCAAATTTTCGATTTTTTTGTAAGGGGTAGCATCACAATTTTTTGAAAAAAATTAAAAAAAAAATAAAAAATTTAACTGGAAACGCCAAGTTACAGAGAATTTAATTACGAGTTCAGAAAGGTATCACACTCCGCACACAATTAGTTCAATTTTTATATCAAAAATACTCACTTTTTTATTGACGGAAAATAAAGATTTCGATTTTTGGCCAAAATCTGATTTTTCGTATAATTAGTTTTTGCTCTAATTTTTGCAAAATGGTCCGATATTAAAACGGCGAATTGTTCTGAGCAGATAACAACCTGATAATTAATATTAGTAAACTCTGCGGCTGATTTGGAAAAATTAAAAAAATTTCAAATTTTCGATTTTTTTGTAATCACAATTTTTTGAAAAAAATTTAAAAAAAATAAAAATTTTAACTGGAAACGCCAAGTTACAGAGAATTTAATTACGAGTTCAGAAAGGTATCACACTCCGCATTTGGACAATTAGTTTCATTTTTATAGCAAAAATGCTGACTTTTTTATTGGCGGAAAATAAAGATTTCGATTTTTGGCCAAAATCTGATTTTTCGTATAATTTGTTTTTGCTCTAATTTTTGCAAAAATGGTCCGATATTAAAACGGCGAACAAATATCTGAATATAGAAATATTATCTCTTGGAGCAAGAATAATTTTTTCTTGTTTTGAAGGCGTCTTTCTAAAAGAAGATTTTTTATTTTAAGAAATTATTTTCTACAAACAAGAAAGAAACCACCCCAAAGAATTACATATCTAGTTTTAAGAAATAACAAAAATGGGGTCACCTCGAGAAGATATATACTTAATAGGGTCGCAAAACGCTTCCTTCTACCTGTTACATACTTTTCCCCAAACACAATGTACCCTTTTACTCTACGAGTAACGTGTATAAAAATTATCAAAGCATTTGCGGCAAAGCTTATTCGCTACTGGCTACTTCATTCAATTATTCAGCTCACGTGTGAACTGCGCGCATGGGCGGTCGATATTAAATATTTTATTCGTATGGCCAAGTTTGGGTGATGATTCGGGGTATAAATAGTGGCTGTTTGTGCGAAATACCGACTCAGTTTGCGAGTGTTACAGCTTGGTAGCTGAGAGTTGAAAACAAACTACTTGTTAAAGAGAGAAACGAAGAGATGGATCGCTGGCGGGATCGCATAGCGGTGGTCACGGGTGCCAGTTCCGGGATCGGAGCTGCCGTGGCCCGCCAACTGGTGAGTGCCGGCGTCATTGTGGTGGGCCTGGCCAGGCGTGTGGACCGCATGGAGGCCATCAGGGAGGAACTGCCTCCGGAGTTGCAGTCCCGCATGCATGCCATCCACTGCGATGTCGCCGACCTGGACTCGGTGACGGCCGCCTTTGACTGGATCGAGGAGCAGCTCGGCGGCTGTGATATCTTGGTGAACAACGCCGGCTGCCTCAATCCCGGACAACTGCTCACCCTGGAGCTGGAGCAACTGCAGCAGGTTCTGAACGTGAACCTGATAGGCGTGATCGTCTGCACACGGCGCGCCTTCCGATCGATGCAGCAGCGTGAGGTGGCCGGTCATGTGGTGCTCATTAATAGCCTAACGGGACGAACCATCATCAATCCACCGGGCGACGAGCTGCAGCTGCTCAACATGTATCCGCTCACTAAGCACGGAATTACGGCCCTGTTGGAGGTTTTGCGACAGGAGCTGCGGGGATTCAAGACCAAGATCAAGGTCACGGTGAGTACAAACGACAGTTAAATCAATAACACATGAAAGGAAGCAACTTCGGCTGGCCGAAGTTTATATACCCCCCAAAGAAATTTTTTAAAATTTGTTTAAAAAGCCATATAGATGGCGCCACTTTCAAGCGACTGATTGGTTTAAATAGGATTTAGGTCACACCTAAATAGGAAGTTGATGACGAGTTTGGTTTGGGTGTATACATCAAAAAAATTTGATAAAAATTATCTTGACATGTGCTGGTCAATTTGATATGTTTCAAAGATCAGGCATTCATATCAAATTGATATGAATAAAGATTATGTTTAACTTATTTTTGATTATTTGTTTGAAAAATATTTAATTTGGTATTTTAAAATAAAGTAACTGATATGATATAATATCAAGTTGATATGTTTAAATTATAAATTTAACATTAATCTGCTTTTTATGGATATGAAATGAAGTGGAATTAAACCTATTTCACAGCGGTCTTTTTTTTTGTGTAGAAAATTCTATAAGATCTTGAAAACTTCTTTGCGAATACACGCAATCAATAAGTATACGCCATTTGTGTAATTTTTTAGAGCATCACTCCGGGTGTGACCGATACGGAGATTCTGCCCACTGGTTACGATACGTTGCCAATGTTGAGCCCAGATGACATCGCGGCGGGCATTATGTACGCCCTGGCCACTCCCCCGCATGTCCAAGTGCACGAGCTGACTATCAAGCCGCTGGGAGAGCCCTTCTAAATCCGTCCGGAGATGTTATTATGATGATGATGAAGAGATCGTTTTCACCAAATATAGCGATGACTAAAATTGCGTTCCCTTTACTTGGGGGGTTCGTGTCACTGGCAAAAAGGAGCCAGAACGCCAAAAAAATCGAAAAATAAGTTTGCATTATCATGGCGAGCCCGCAGCAACAGAAGGATGTGGCTTATAGGCAAAGCGAGGAGTGAACACAGGACAGGAACAGGTGACGCGTCTGCATCCGCATTCGCAACTGCAACAAGGCGCTCTTTGTCAATATTGGAAGCGTACGCGTTTGACATAAAATGTAATATAGTCCCACCCACTACACATAGTGGGAGAAGCGAATAATAGCGGCAGGTCGAAGTAAAAGGATACTGTACCACAGCAGAAGTCCTTTGAGGCACCTTAAAAACAGTTTTTGAACAGGCACTTGAAAATTGTACGAAAATGAACAAGTTCCTAATGGAATTGTATGCTTTGCAAACTTTTATTAACTATTAAAATGGGTCTTGAAAAATTAAATAGTATTTTATTATAATACTAGCTTTCACGTCGCGTTTAAAAAAAATGTTTCAGAGAAATCTTTTCAAACATAAAACCGACAGAAAGTTGCATTTACCAAGTTAACTCCGCTAACGATATGAAAGTAGAGGGACATTTAATAATATGAACAATCTCAGACTTCAATTTCTGAATGATCTGGGGCTATTCCATTTAAATTCAAATTTGTCTGGCCTCAAAAGGGACCAGCACACACTTAGGCGCCAGGCACACACTGACCCTGGGGTCCTGTCACCTGCCACGCCTTTCGCCGCTTTCTCCTTCTGCTGTTGTCCCGAAATTTGATCAAATTGCTGCTGCATACTTGGGGGCGCCAGATTGGAATTTGCATTAAAATTAGGCTGCGCGAAACCGGCGTCCTATTACGCTAATCAGCCTGCACCCAGAGAGATGTGTGACTATTTTTATACCCTTGCAGAGGGTGTAATGATTTTAGTCAGAAGTTTGCAACGACGACTCGATCTAGCCATGTCGGATCGGACAACTATATCTTAAAGCTCCCATAGGAGAAATCGGAAAAATAATTGAAAAAAAATTATAGCTTCGGTTTTTTGACATATTACCTTTTGCTCTTGGAAATAGAATTTTTTTAACTGTCCTGAATTTTGAATAAACTTTTAGAAAAATCGGTCGACTATATCATATAGCTCCCATAAGAACGATCGCAAAACTAAAGGGAAATGAATAGGAACAAAATTATAGTTTTGTACATTTTTATTGTATTTTCTTCTACTTTGGAATATAAATATATATAAATAACGAAAAAAAAAGTACTTTTGTGTCTAATTAAAAGGCGATTGAGGAAAGAATTACCTTAATTTTAGAACATCAAAAATATATGCCACTAAATTTAGGTAGTTCTTACCTAAAAATCTAGTCCGTTTGACAATTTTTTACATAAAATAAATCTTAGAAAACGTACAAAATATAGCCATCGTAACCAACATTTTAGATAATGCATGGACTTGGCTAGTTTTTTCTCTTTAGGTAATTTTGTTTTCTGAGTGTGGCTCTGTCTCTCTTTCACTCACTGTCCTCTTTTGTGTTAATTTTTGTATTTTTTTGCTGTTTTTCCTGAAATTCTCCCGTGGGCAAAACCTTGAATAATGATTGATTTGCAGCGACATTTTGGCTTGACGCTTTTCCTCTGTCTTGGGTCTAATTAACATAATGCTGACCGTTTTTAATAAGTTAGGAGTTTTCGGAAACTTGTGGTTTCTGGCGGATCGTGGGGAGGCTTCCAAGTGGAAGCAGGTGCTGCAAATGCATTGGATTGCCTAACGTAGTAGTTGCCTTTTAATTAAAAATTCAATTCGAGCCGAAGATTCAGACCCGGCACGCCCGACGTTATCCCCAATTTTCCATGCTTGCCCTGCTCTCTACCGCTTTCCCTCGGAAAATTCAGCTGTGACTCAATCACGCGGCTCTCATCTCGCAGCGAAAATCTAATTAAACAGCTTCGTGAACGTCTTCTGAATCTGGCGACAGGAAAGCCACGGGCGTCACTGTATCGATGTCAGTGCCGTGACTCAGTATTTCCGAGTGTCTGTACAAATTTTAGACTCAACATATTTTTGTGCTGCTCTCGTGTATGTAAGTATAGTTATTCGGGTGCTGAAACGGGATGAATCAGTAGAAATGCATGTTCCACATATATTGAGTTCAAAAAATATACAGGGACGCTGATTGCGAATCAGTGGAAATCCATTCAGGAATAAAATGTCCTGTATGCCAAAGAGCTCCAAATGATTTTGTTTTGCATGGGAGATTTTTCTTTATTTCCTTTTTGCTAAAAAGAATTTTCCCCAAAGAAATGGATATTACAGTAGGATAATCACTGGCTATTTATATTAGTATGTATACACGGTTATGAATATGTATTAGTTTGTATAACCCCATTACCTAAATATGTATAATTAGAATTTGAATGTAACGGTTAGATGGTTAGTAGTCGTTAGCATTTATGAGTATCAGCTGTTATAAAGTTGCCAGTCTGGCAACTCTGCGTAATGTAAAATATCAGTGCTGATCGCAGCCAACTTCATGTTATCTTATGTTATAACCTACTCTATGTTAAGTTGGGCAATTGCGAGTAAAAAGTGGAAGTAGAGCTGGAAAATCAACGATGTTTACCTACATCGATGTTTTTTCTTGAAAAAAACAAAAAAAATTCGATGTTTTTTTAGTCTAATTTAAAAAAAATGTTTTACTCCATCTCCATTATAAAAAGTTACGCTTGATTTGAGATCAATTCATTTTATTTTCTGGATAATTCAACTTAAATTAAATTCAAACAAAAGTAAAAAACAATCGAGTTCTACTCGAAAAAAAACATACGAAAAAATGTAATATAATAAAAACTTAAGAAATCCAATCAACCAATAAGAAAATTTCCAAACAAACAAGGGTAATATTATTATGTTCAAGAGAAATCCTATGAATTCTACGATTATACTTCCGAGTGAAAGTGGAACGAAACTGTATAATTTAAAAATTTACACTTCGCAAAGCATTTTTTTTCTCAGTCCTTTGTGAGTCGCTCTTCCAAACTCCCATCGGAGATTCACTGACGTATCGCTCAGGGCAATTCGCTTAACTTGAATAATTTCCGCTGGGCTTTCTCGGCTCTGGCTTTTCCGCTTCCGCTCGCGTTGTCGCAGCGTCAACTAATTATAAAGTTGTGAACGGAAACATTTACAAAACATTTACCGAAAAATTCATATTTCCCAGAAACGTGTGCGGACTGGGTAATTCGCGGGCCCGGACCGAATTCTGCCCCCGAATCCAAAGGGCCAGTGTCAGTGCCGCTTCCGCGTATCTTTCCCGCCCACAGCACGTATGTTGGCCATCCAGCGCGGCATGCAAATGTCTCCGTCTGGCGCCCTTCGACAATCGTAGACCGCAAACGAGCTCTGGCTCTCATTCTTCTTCCTGCCTGGCATCGCACATCTCTTACTTGCTCACTTCAAGCCGGAAAAGAGAATTTCAGCAGTCGCATAGTTCTCAGTTGAAATTTTTATACACTAAAAAAGTCACTAGTGCAAGTAAAATTCTAAATTTTCTTTTTTCTAAAATTTGTGGTATATATTTCCTCAAATTAATTATACTTTTGTGTGAAAATATTCTTTTAAAAAAAAAAAACGAAAAAATGCTTGATGATGGGACAAAAACCTTATGGTACCCCTTCAATACAACTAATAATACAAATTATTAGCATTTCATAATTTATAATACAAATAAAAAATGGGTTTAGTTGTCTAACCTTGATAAAATGAATAAGTTTAAACTTTATTTTAAAAATAGTCCCTAAACTTGGTCTCTTTACCCCACTGTGCAGAGTCAGATAATAAATGTCACGCTGGTTGAGACGTGGCATTGCGGCTTATGGGCTTGAAACTTTTAAAAATCCCTGCATTCCTGAATACGAAATCGTAATCTCTGCATATGCAACGCACTCTGCTCTTTTCTCTCTCTCTCTCTTAGGACTTCTGCCTTTTTGTCCCTTCCATTGCATTTTGCTGAATTGTGTTTTTTTTATCACTGTTACACCAAGATAACAGGATCTATAAGCAACTATAGGCCCAAGGACTTTAGTTTTCAGTGCCATTTTCGTGACATTAAAATTTGACAAAATAAAAATAATGAAAAATGAAAGCAACTACAACCACGAACATTATGCAATTGTCTCCGAAATGGTAAAATACTTATTTACAATATGCAATATATGTGTGATTCTTTGTAGAGGTATCGAATGTCATAAACGATCCAAACATAGTGATGTCAAATATTATTTTGCCAAAGAACAAATTGAAAGTAACACTATTGGTCTTGAGTATATTTCCACAGAGAATCAACTTCCTGATATCTTCGCAAAGCCATTGCCTGGCCCAAAATTCTTTCCGCCGCGCGAGAAACGCCGGCATTGCGCCATTGGAAACCACAGGCTGAGGACGCTATACCGAACCATAAGGAATCCAAACCTGTTGAATTTCGGGCGACGGATAAAATCCCAACTTTACTTGACAAGTAAGCATTCGAATTTCTACCGGAGTGGTGGCTATGCACTTAGCTTCTAGTCCGGGGCGTTAGCCAATGCGAAGAGGCATCAGGAGGAAAGAAGACGGGCAGCGAAAGCAAGCATTTCAACAGTCAGTGCCAGGGAGGATTCCTTTGAGACTATTACCTTGACCTCGGAGATCCAAGAACCGTCTCCCAGGATATTTTAAAAAAGTGTAATCTGCCTTATAAGTTTATTCTTCTAATGAAATAAATAAAGTACAAATAATCATGGTATTCCCTAAACTGTTGTATTGTTAAAGTGCCAGGGAGGATTAATTAATACTATAAAAAACTTAAGGATTTTTTTCATTTTTGTATCTTTATAATAAATAATTAAAATAATTTGAATGAACAGTTTTCAGCAGCACCCGTAGGTCCAATCCACTCCACGCTTCTGAGCCGACAGTGATGGTCATAGAAACTTCGATGGTCCAAAAAAACCATCGATGTTTTGAAAAATCGATGCATCGATACAAAATTAATGTGCTAGAAAGGGTAAAGAAATATCGCTTCAACTCGCTGCAGCGGAAAATGTGACCGTTTTTTTTTTCGGTAATTTTAGTCAGTATTTTTTTTCAACTGTGTAGTTTTTTTCATGTACGTCAAATTAGCGTCGACGAGTTAGCAACGAAAGTGGAACGGTGGAATTTGGAACACTGGGGCCATTTTTATTTTTAAATTTTCTGGCTATTTGGGGGCCGAATTGACATATGTTTGATGCAAAATTGTTTAGAATTAAAATATCTATCGATCTATATAGGTTGGGGCCAAATCCGGGGTCTGCAAGTGTTTCAAAAATGCATTCGAAAAATCGGGTATCCACCATTTGGTTAACTGCTCCCCTCATAGAGGTTGTGCCAATATGCACGCTAAACCAGGTTATTAAGCGTTAATTCAAGCTTCTTGTCTGAAAGTTTCATCAAAATCAAACCCACAGATTTTGAGTAAAACGCCTAACAGTGAACCAACCTCGGATTTTTCCCATACAAAAAAGGGGGCCAAAAATTAATTTGTCTGGGGCTCCACTCATAGAGGTTGTGCCAACATGCACGGTAAATAGGCAGATTGGGGATCCTCCTAAGAACGTTTTATGAAAATTTCATGAAAATTAAACCCACAGTTTTCGAGAAAATTGATTTACAGTGTGGGGGTTAAATGGTCAAATTTTGAAATTGGCCGTTTCCCGCTGACTGCGCCAGCGAGACACCTTACAGCCATGACATCAACCATGTAAATATCCATACATTTTCTATGCAAACTTTAAATAATTAATACAGCTTTCACAGAGGTTGTGCCAACTTGCACGGTATCGCAAAAGAAGGGGCATGTTTTAAAGTAATTTCTGAATTAATTTCAGCCAAATCAAACCCACAGATTTCGAGAAATTTAAGTTTTTTTAAATTATGGCTTTTTCCACGCGGTCACACTTCCCGCGCCAGAAGCAGCGAATGCACCCTTGACATTTACCATGTAAAAAACAAATTTACACCCCAAACTTTAAATAATTATTGCCACTCTCACAGAGGTTGTGCCAACTTGCACGGTATTCAGAAATTATTTTAAAACAGTCCCCTTCTTTTGCGATACCGTGCAAGTTGGCACAACCTCTGTGAGAGTGGCAATAATTATTTAAAGTTTGGGGTGTAAATTTGTTTTTTACATGGTAAATGTCAAGGGTGCATTCGCTGTTTCTGGCGCGGGAAGTGTGACCGCGTGGAAAAAGCCATAATTTAAAAAAACTTAGATTTCTCGAAATCTGTGGGTTTGATTTGGCTGAAATTAATTCAGAAATTATTTTAAAACATGCCCCTTCTTTTGCGATACCGTGCAAGTTGGCACAACCTCTGTGAGAGTGGCAATAATTATTTAAAGTTTGGGGTGTAAATTTGTTTTTTACATGGTAAATGTCAAGGGTGCATTCGCTGCTTCTGGCGCGGGAAGTGTGACCGCGTGGAAAAAGCCATAATTTAAAAAAACTTAAATTTCTCGAAATCTGTGGGTTTGATTTGGCTGAAATTAATTCAGAAATTACTTTAAAACATGCCCCTTCTTTTGCGATACCGTGCAAGTTGGCACAACCTCTGTGAAAGCTGTATTAATTATTTAAAGTTTGCATAGAAAATGTATGGATATTTACATGGTTGATGTCATGGCTGTAAGGTGTCTCGCTGGCGCAGTCAGCGGGAAACGGCCAATTTCAAAATTTGACCATTTAACCCCCACACTGTAAATCAATTTTCTCGAAAACTGTGGGTTTAATTTTCATGAAATTTTCATAAAACGTTCTTAGGAGGATCCCCAATCTGCCCATTTACCGTGCATGTTGGCACAACCTCTATGAGTGGAGCCCCAGACAAATTAATTTTTGGCCCCCTTTTTTGTATGGGAAAAATCCGAGGTTGGTTCACTGTTAGGCGTTTTACTCAAAATCTGTGGGTTTGATTTTGATGAAACTTTCAGACAAGAAGCTTGAATTAACGCTTAATAACCTGGTTTAGCGTGCATATTGGCACAACCTCTATGAGGGGAGCAGTTAACCAAATGGTGGATACCCGATTTTTCGAATGCATTTTTGAAACACTTGCAGACCCCGGATTTGGCCCCAACCTATATAGATCGATAGATATTTTAATTCTAAACAATTTTGCATCAAACATATGTCAATTCGGCCCCCAAATAGCCAGAAAATTTAAAAATAAAAATGGCCCCAGTGTTCCAAATTCCACCGTTCCACTTTCGTTGCTAACTCGTCGACGCTAATTTGACGTACATGTTTTTTTCAAAGCGTGAATTGGTGGTGCGGAGCTCTGGTAAGTCTGTATAAATTATAAGCGTTGCCAGATCGATAGAAATTAACAAGTTCGGCTTGCCCTTAACAGGTTGCCACTCAGCGGCATTAAAAAGTGAAACCATAAATTTTGTATGTTATATTTAAATAATACTACTAATAAAAGTAATAAAAAGTAATTAGTTATGACACGAACCACGTCAATTTTTTATCGGCCCGGCATCTCTACCAGCTGAGAGTGAATAAAATCGTGAGTTTTGGCTGTCAGACTAACACTTTTTTTTATTTTACGTTTTCAAGAAATCGTGAATCTCATAGCATAAACATAGTAATTTTTTCTGAGATCTTAGCGTTCACACGGACAGACAGACGGACGGACAGACATGGCTAGATCGACTCGACTAGTGGTCCTGATCAACGGAATAAACGGTTCGGAAACGCTTCGGTTCAGCTGTTTTATACAATACAATATACCCTTTTACTATACGAGTAACGGGTATACAAATTATAGTCACATACTTGTACGCAAGTAAATCTTAATATAACATTTTTGCCATTTGTAATTGAATGATCTGCAAGGGTTATATAAATATCGGCTGCCCTAAGTTAGCTTCCTTTCCCATTTTCCCCAATGCCTTAGCTTTGTAGCATTTTTTTCTTGTAAGCAAATCATCGTTATTACAATTTTTAAAATATATTATTAACAAGAAATGTTTATTAATACCCCGGGCTACAACTCAGCCCAAGAATATCTAGTTCAATGGCTTGTTTATTTGACTGACAACTATTTCAGCAGTGACAATTTGAGCGCGTTATTGATGACGATATCCAGCTATTCAGTGGGCGGTGGGATCGGGATGAGACGGCCTTGATTGTCGCAGTTCAGACGGAAGGGAGAGAGCATTTCCCGGGTGTCCCGGAGGATGGCGGGATCCTGCTTGACGGCGTGATGGAATCCGTAAATGATCAACAGGCAGACAGTCGCCAGGGAGAAGGCGAAGGTGCTGTGGCTGGACAGAACACGGAATACTAGTGACTCACTTTCCTTGGCATCGCGCATCCAGTGGCAGGCGCTGATCGCCGAGCAGGCGAAGATCGCGCCCAGTACGAGCCTCCAGCGGAAGGAACTCGGCTTCTCTGTGCTAACTACTTCCGCTAGCCGGCGCTCGAAGGCACGCAAGTCCTCTGCCTCTGAATCCTCCATTCCGTGACTAGAGCAATCTCTCTTGATTTCAATGCAAGGTTTCAAGGATCCTGGTTATCCGCTAACCTCCTGAGTAATTATGTTACAAGACCGTGGCACTAAGTCCGCAACATCTGCAAGATTTTGACTAGGACACGAAATATCGAACGACCTACAAGTTAAGTAAATACTTCTGAGCTACAGAAGAAATCTGTTCGGAAAGTAGACTAAGTCAAACTATGAGTTTCAAAGCAAGAGTGCTATGTTTGCAAACACACATGTTTCGATGTTACACTGTGAACGGCAGTCGAAGTAGTGACGAAGCGCACTTCTACATATCACTCCGATTCTAGCGAGAGATATACACAGAGAAAAAAAGGAACAATATGGAACTAATATGGGTTCACATCAATTTTTTCATAACAAAATGGTAAGATTTCTTATTAATATGGTACAAAATCATATATTCAAAAATATCATTTCATATCATATATTCAAAAATATAATTTTGATATGAAAAAATATAACTTCGTAAATATTGAAAATACCGAGTTTAAATTTAAAGTCAATATTTTTCAAAAGCTATACAACCAAATAAAAATTGGTCCAAAAAGACAATATTTTAGGCCCATCTGATGCAGACTTACAAGTTTCGTCACAATTACTAAATGTCACAATAGCTATGTGACGTTTTCCGTACTTTTACATCCACAGCGACTCTGAATTGTGAAATATATAATCGAAATAAAGGCAACTTCCTTTGGATTCCATGGGATTCGAGCGCAATCATTCAGGCATCGACTGACATTCATTTGGCTTATTCACGTACGCCCACCGCAATTATGATAATATGATGTGCACATGTCAGACCAAAATTCATACGCCATGTTGCCCAGCGCGCAACAAATACACGCACACAGACACACCCACACACACCCACACAGAGACGTTGACGGGCCCTCTCGTGTATGCAACATAATTGAAAGCTGCATGCGTCAACATAATTTTCTGACAACTTTAGTTAAGCATGTAAATTAAGTTAAAAATAACGATGACATTGGTTACATAAGCGCAAATGCATGCACAGGCGGCGAGGGGGAGGGGCGAGTGGGCGGGGCGGTGGGAGGTTGTTGCTGAGGCGTGCCATGCAAGTGGGCGTGGCACTCCATTCTGCTCCTGCTTGCACATTTTTCTTTTGGCCCAGGCACTGGCACAACTGCTCGTAATTGGAGCGTGGAATATCACTCTTCATGTTATGACATTTTTTCGCCAACAGCGAATTAATTGTACACTGCGAGAAACGTATTAGCATTTATTTAAATACATTTACTTTAAGCGAAAAAAACACAGAAAATTAAGCAAGTTAAAAGTTTTCTTTTTAGCAGCTAGAACCATGAATAAATAATTGAATATAATTTATTATAATTTTTTACGGTTACTGTTATAAGAAGACTTTTAAAATAAAGGTCAAATGTTATTTTGAAAAAGTCCTCAGGAGACTTTCGAAAAAATTTGGATTTAGATTCCTTAGCTTCTCATTCACATCAAGTTTGTTATTTTCTAAAAGTGTAAAATTGGTTTTGTTTCGATTATCAGTACCCTTATACACATTAAAAAAGTTTTTTTTTTGCTAGGTGTCGCTTTGAACCTGAGTAACGCGTATCCTATAGTCGAGGCACT
Source organism: Drosophila mimetica (assembly GCA_037075245.1). NCBI lineage: Eukaryota > Metazoa > Arthropoda > Insecta > Diptera > Drosophilidae > Drosophila > Drosophila mimetica. Next base: position 11,561,991 of record JBAMCH010000005.1, read on the forward strand.
TGAGTGTAGCGTTCTCTATCTATTTACTATATTTATATTATATTATTAAGACTACAGTTAGACTGATCTTCATTATTATACTCATGCTATTAATTTAAAAATAAAGTGAGAATGTATATTAAAAAAAAAAATTTGGTCTTGATATTTTTCCTGGACTGTTATTAAATTCTTTTTTCTTTTCTTACAGTGAATTTATGTGGCCTGTGACTCACAAGTATTTGCACGTTGAACAGTGAGCATGTGTGTAGGGAGGTGGGGACAGTGGGTCACCCCACCACAATTTTGCGGTTTTGGTTGCACCACCCACTCACCGCATAACCCACCGCCGCCCCCCGCTGGCCGCATGCAAAGCAAACCGTTAAGCAGCAACAGCGGTAGCGGCATTAGCAAAAATAAAGGAGGAAAAAAGAAGATGCAACGCCAAGGTTACGCGCTACGTTACCTAAAAATACAACACACTCAGACACCCATGACACCCGGCCACCCACAGACCCACAGACTTACAGAACCACGTGGAATGCCTGGCCAAGGAGCTGGAGCAAGGACCGTAAATTGCGTCTACATCCTGCTCCTGATGCAGATTTTTCTTGGCTCGTTGCACGCTGTCCTTTTTGCCACTTTTCCATTTCCCACTTCGGGGTCGCATGTTGGCTGCCTCGAAGGCCCGTTCACAGATAGGGTTGCTATAAGAATAAAGTAGGAACATTAATGTGCTTTAAATGGAATGCAGCATTGGAAATCATTCACAATGGTCGCGATCAGCGTGTATGTAAGGTGCTGTTGATATATCACTTTTTCGGCGACCTAAAACATCTTCGGAAGCAATCAAATGCTGAAGTCTAGTCTTAGTATTAAATTTTGAAGAGAAAAATAATACCGTTTGATCGGTGTATTACTTCTTTCGATCGGACTTTCGCGCACCCTCGGACAACTGAGTAAAAAAGATAAGCAAATAATGAAATGTCCGGTAGATGGTGCCACTTTTAAGCGACTGTTTGGTTTGCCCTGCTTGAGACTGCTTTCTTTCGCTGAGTAATGGGTATTTAATAGTCGAGGCACTCGACTATAGCGTTATCTCTTGTTTCAGTACTGAACTTATTTACTTAAGTATACAACTAGAATAGTCAAAAAAAAAGTCGTGCTAAATTCAAATTTGTTTCTTGATTTTAATTTATTCCGAGATCAATCTCGTTCCGCATTGATTCAATCCGGTTTGACTTTAATTTTTTTTCAGTGTAGTGCGAACCAATTGATTTTCTTGAGGTCTTGGTTTAAGTTTTAGCGATACCTTTAAATTGGTGTATCACTCGCTAGGATCGGACCATCGCAAACTTTCCTGGTGCGCTTCGTTACTACGTGGACTGCCGTCCACAGTGATAGATGCCATAAGAAGGATCGACCAATTAAATTTGAAATACATATACACAAGTAAATCTATATGTAACATTCTTATAATTTGTATTTGAATAGGAATTATTTGCTAGGAATAACTACGGCTGGCCGAAGATACCTTCCTTACTGTTTATACCCGTTACTCGTAGAGTAAAAGGGTATATTAGATTCGTGCAAAAGTATGTAACAGGCAGAAGGAAGCGTTTCCGACCATATAAAGTATATATATTCTTGATCAGGATCACTAGCGGAGTCGATCTAGCCATGTCCGTCTGTCCGTCTGTCCGTCTGTCCGTCCGTCTGTCCGTCCGTCCGTCTGTATGAACGCTGAGATCTCGGAAACTATAAAAGCTAGAAGATTGAGATTTGGCATGCAGATTCTAGGGGTTAATACGCAGCGCAAGTTTTTCACGCCGATGTGCCACGCCCTCTCTAACGCCCACAAACCGCGAAAAACTGTGACCCGTTCTGTATGAACGCTGAGATCTCGGAAACTATAAAAGCTAGAAGATTGGGATTTGGCATGCAGATTCTAGGGGCTATTACGCAGCGCAAGTTTTTCACGCCGATGTGCCACGCCCCCTCTAACGCCCACAAACCGCGAAAAACTGTGGCACCCACAGTTTTGAAGCTATATTAACGGGAAAAGAAATGTGTATTTGTTTCATCAATACATATTGATAGACCAAAGTGGGAAACCCCCCCTCCCCCTAACGCCCACAAACCGCGAAAAACAGTGGCACCCGTCTGTATGAACGCTGAGATCTCGGAAACTATAAAAGCTAGAAGATTGGGATTTGGCATGCAGATTCTAGGGGTTAATACGCAGCGCAAGTTTTTCACGCCGATATGCCACGCCCCCTCTAACGCCCACAAACCGCGAAAAACTGTGGCACCCACACTTTTGAAGCTATATTAACGGGAAAAGCAATGTGTATTCGTTTCATCAATACATATTGATAGACCAAAGTGGGAAACCCCCCCCCCCCTAACGCCCACAAACCGCGAAAAGCTGTGGCGCCCATAGTTTTAAAGCTAGAGCAAAAGTGTAAACGCAATTTTGTTTGGGTTATTAACGCCTACCGAAATGTAGAAGAAATATTTTTAATTTTTTGATGCGGTTGCTTGGTTCGCCCTGCTTGAGACTGCTGACTTTAGCTGAGTAACGGGTATTTGATAGTCGAGGCACTCGACTATAGCGTTCCCTCTTGTTTTTAAATATTTTTGAGTTTCTAATTTAATTTTGAACAATCAGACGATTATAATATATAGCTGTTGTATGCTATCGATTCGGATAGTGATCCCTTTTTTTAATATGAAACGAATACAATATTATCTTTTACTGTTATGAACTACGGATATAATTATGTTATTTTAATTAAATTGGTTGAATAGAAGTCCCAACCAAATTATTTGTAATAGCAGGATGACTTTATATAATGTAAAATTTATCAGTGCCAAAGACTTGAGCCTGAGTCTGCGCGCATTTTACTGCACTTACAGTTAACAAATGGTTTGACATTTAACCTCTAACCCATATAAATGAACTGAAAATACTTTCTGTTTCATTTGCACCCAACGTACATTCATCTTAATGGTCGAGAGTATCCTTTCGCTCTTTTTTTTCATTCATTCCCGGTTCTCCAGCATTTCTTTGTCCACTGTCCAACCGTTGCCCTTTGAACGCAGTGCGACAATTAAATTTAATAGCAACGCAATTAACTCTTAATTTCTATTTTTTGTTCGTTATTTTTATGCCATCGCATCGGACGTGTTTCGCCACCTGCTGACCCATTGTCTTCCTGTCTGAAAAAAAATGTTTGTTTAATTTTAGTGCTATTTACGACTGATTTTCTTCTTCGGAAAAATAAAGTTGAACTCGATAAACAATCAAAGGTTCGATTTTTTATAGATTTTTTAAGTTGGGAAGAAATTCTATTACAGCCCTGTTAACCTCAGTTAACAGCTGTAAACGGTCAACATAACACCGTTGTTCCAAGCTTCAAAAATCCATATCAAATTAATTTACTGGTGGATTGTAACAATAATAAATTTGTTTTCTCTGTCAAAGTACCATCTAACCGTATGAGTTATAAAACTAATTTAGGTTTTTAAGCGTGTATTTTTAAATGAGCAATTTATGCCAGCGTTTTTAAATTTTTTGAATTTTTTCAATTTTTTTCAATTTTGACGAAGTGTAGCTTCTAAACTAATGAATGGAAATCAATGATGTGTATAAGAAAGTTAAAGGACATTCTATTACCAGTAAAATCTCTTGGATCGGATCATCACAGCAGATTTTCAATTCGTTACCTTATAAAATGTTCTCATTTGGCACACTGCAAGAAAATTCGATCAAGCCTTTTAGAATTTTGTGGGAATTTTTTCGTACGTGGATCAGACTGTAAATATGCTAATAAACTCTTTTTTTTCAGGCTGGCGTTTAGGTGCTCTTTATGGTGTCCTCTTCCAAAAATTTGCTTTAAATGCACGTTTTTTTTTTTTTGGTTATGAAGAAGTTTTTAGCCCTCCAAAATGGTCATTGACACCATAGTGCTCACTGTGTGGGTCCAGGTCTTTCCACCCCGAACTCTGTGTTCTCTTACCCAAAGGATTTCCCCCGGCGCTTGACTAAAATGTGCGGAAAATTGCGTGAATTATTCCCGGGTGTGTGTGTTTTTCGGTTGGTTTGCAAAGGTGTTGGTCAAACAGGGGAACCAAATTGAAATGAAATGCTTGGGATCTCGCCGGGCCAGCAACCCTTTGAATTACTTCATTAAATTTGCATATTAGGTGCGGATTTGGTTACATTTACCTCACTTTTTCACAGCACTGTCCTCCACGGGCGCAGGCTTTTTTATTTGCCAGGCGAGTATACAAATGTTTTCACATATTTCGACGCGCTTTTTGTCGACATTCCGACGGACAACTGTTGCCCTTGGCCGCTGGGTCCACAGATTGAATGAGAATAATGGGAATCCGCTTAATGGGCAGTCTGCGTCGTCGTCGTCGTCGGCTAATGGACGTCATAAAGTGTCGAAGCCGGGAAGCTCTCTGCTACGGCGCTCAGGTGGCCAAAAAGTGTTGATCTGTTTGCCGTAAAGTGCCAAAAGCGGCTTAGTCCCACAATTGTTAATTTAATAGCTGCGAGCCATGGCCAATGTGGATATAGCCCGTGGTGGTCGTACACAAGTCGGCGGTAAAAACTTGCTCTTTGATAATAGCTTTTCACGCTGTAGTGCCATGATGGATGCATTTAATAATAATATTCAACTTAAGCAAGCAGTCTCAAGCAGGGTAAGCCAAGCAGTCCCTGGAAAGTGGCTCCATCTATAGGACATTTCAAATGCGTAGGTTTTATTTTTTAAATTTCGATCATTTTTGTTTCGTTTATTAATATCTACCGAAACGTAGAAGATTTTTTAAATCTGATTACTCAGTAACTGCTTTGCTTAGGTGAGTAACGGATATTTGATGATCTCTTGTTTTAATTTAAAATTGGAAATTTGTATAGTCAAAAAACGAGTTTTCAGCTAAAAAAAAATCATAATTTTTTTTTTATAACATTCGCAAAAATCGAAATTCTTTAAATTTATCCAGACAAGATAAAGGATTTAACTAACAATTTTATTAACAATATTTTTCTGTGCTTTGACCGATTGACCACGGACAAAAAAGGTAAATCAACATATATATTGAAGTGAAAGTTGCTGCGTCGCTTCACCCCGACTTCCATTAGTAGTTTCTCACCAGCTCAATTTAAAGTGAGCTTAAATTGATTATTGCCTTGAAACGATGGCGAAGTGCCTGTTGCTGAGCCAGGTGGCATTTTGAATTACCCCCCTGCCATGGAGATCAGCAAACACTTGAAGGTGCTTCGTCTCCAAAACACACATCCTGATCCTCCGCTAATCACCTGTTAATTGCATGGGATCGACTATAGCGCCGTCGGCATTTTATCGTGGTCATAATCAGCCGTCCTCCGTGGGAGGCCAAATAGAAAACGGGGAACGTGATGGTGGCAACAGCTTAAGGCCAGGTTCGCGAGAGCGGCCTAGACAGCGAAAAACTCAAAGACTACGCCTCCCCGCACGATGCTATAAATTAGAAAGTGTCAGGTTCGTTACGTAAATTACCTGGCCCATAAAAAGAGGAGCCCAAGGAGCGAAACAGGAGGCGAGAGCCAAGGGGAGCGTGCCGAACGCAACCAAGGCAGCAACAATAAGGGCAATAGCAACACAGTGCACCGCTAAAAAAAAGTAATACATTGAAATCATCAACAGATATTATAAATATTTTTTTTCCTTGTATACATTTTTATTCATTTTGATTGACTTTACCTTTTTCTATTTTACTCATCAAATGTATTAAATTTAAAAGCAAAACTTGCAATATTTAATTTAATAAACATTTCTTTTCTTCTACAAATCATTAGACCTTAGGTAATATTTATTTATTATTTAAATAAATATTCACATTGTTTTTCTCAGTGCACAAGCAGCGGGAGCAGCAACAACAGCGACAACGACAACGAATTAATGTCTTTTTATTTGCGCTTGGCGCGCCGAAAGGGCAAAAAGATTTGTCAAGGATATTTACGGCATGGCTGCATTGCAAAGGCAACGACGGCGAAGACGGTGTTTCGGTGGTGGGCGTGGCCCGGCGTCTAGCCCGAGACAGCAATAGGAGTGGGCGGAAGCTGGGGGGGACAGGGGGAAAAAATAAATAAAGATGCTGACCCAGAAATAAAAATGAGATTAAGTGTGATTAACACGATGCCGAGCTTAGACGCCGACGCCATACTTTCAATCTGCGGGTGCTCTCTGTCGCTGTACAGACCGAAAAAATATGCATGAACTATGACAAAAAACTAGCACTGAAGCTGGCAAGAAAGGAAGGTCAAAGATTAGATAATAACATCGGGGATGGAAATTTGACAGCGGAAATTAAGTCCGCGGAGTATTTTCTTCGACAGCCCATTTTCAATTCAGTATTGCGGCCATAATTCAGTTTAGATCATTTCAGCATCATTTCTACATCATTTTTAAATCATTTCTGCATAATTTTTTATTTATTAATTTTAAAACATTTTTAGATCATTTTTACATTAATTTTACATAATTTTTACATCATGTTTACATCATTTTTACATTATTTTTATAAAATGTCTGCATAATTCAGTTTAGATCATTTTTGCATCATTTCTACATCATTTTTAGATCATTTCTACATTATTTTTACATCATTTTTAGATAGTTTTCGCATAATTTCTACATCATTTATTTATTTAGTTTTTAAAATGAATAAAGACCGCGCGGTCTAATTTAATTTTAAGCGTTTTCATGAAGTTGTGTTTATTTTTATCGACTTATTCATAATATAATTTTATACCTAAATTCCATCTGGGAATAAGAGCATTATTTAATCGTAGGCACAAGTATTATTAGGCAATTATTTTCTGTGTAAGTGCGTCTGTGTGCGTTTGTTCCTTTTGTGGGTGTATTTGTTCGTCGGCCCTGGCATTAGCCGCATTATGCATTATTTTCGCTTTCACAACTCGAAAAGGAAAAGCGAGGAAAGAGGACCCGCAAAGATAGATGGAGTAAAACAAAAGGCCTGCCACGACCGCCCCACAGACCCCATAGCGCCATCATCATCATCACCATCTTTTCGCCGGGGTATCCTGCATCTTTCGGCTGACTTAAGTTTATTCCCGACGCGGATTTTTCGCCGTCGGCTAGGGGGGTAATTTATTTAGCAACAACTTGATTTGCGTAAAGCGAACATTTACTTTTTAATTAGGTGTAAAATTTATGCACTTCACTTTCATTTTGGCCATGGCTTTGTTAATTCCTTTCAACTGACCCAAGGACAGAAAGATAGGACCTAAAACGGAACGGAGTGGAAGCGAGTTGTCGAGTTTACTTGGGTTTTGAAAAGGTTCTTGAACCCAACTTGTGAAGGTTACCATCAATTGGTGGTCCCGGCTTTCGTCACTTAACATTTTGGTTGCTTGTATCGCTGGAAACCACTTCTCGGAATTTTACCTCCCCCCACAAGACGACATATATATTTTCGGGAGTTTTCCGAGCAACTTTAAGCTCAGAATCGGAAATTGTTATTTAATAGTACTTCAGGGTTAGCCAAAAAATTAGCATATTGCAGGGGTATTTTAACTTGTTCAGATAGATTGAAAACAATATAAAAGCGATTGGACTTATAATTTAAACGGAATCGAGCCCAGCACAATAGAATTTTTGGAAAACAATGCTCAAAAATAACTGCGTTTGAAGTTTCAAGTTTTTTATAGGTTAGGTTAGGTTAGGCTTATGATTAAAGCATATCAACTTGATATTGTATCATATCAGATAATTTACTTAAAGTACCAAATTTAGTATAAAAAAAAAATAATGAAAAATAAGTTAAACATAATCTTTATGAATATCACAATGATATATATGACTCTGTAAAAAATATCAAATTTTTCTGTGTGTATCTTCTGTTCTAACTAACCGATCTTTATGATTTTTGTGATAGTACTCTTATAGCTATATACTAAAATAAAATGTATAAAAAATACGAGTTCTTACCTGGTACAAATATACATAACATTTTCTGTCGCATTGAAATTTTAGGGTTTAATATTATTTCCCTAAATAAAGTAACCATCCAGCCTGTTCGAATAGATTTGAAGTGAGCTGAATTGTCTGTGGCAATACTCCAAGATTCCCTTAGTAATATCTCCAATAGCTCACCGATGAATCCAAATCAATCCCATAAACGCGACATAGCTCTCAATGGGGACTTGGCTGAACGGTAATGCCATTTCATTTAATTCTATGTGATTGCATTTACCCGGCCAAACAAAATCGTCGGCTGCCGGTTAAGCGAGCTGTGAGCGACATGAGATTTTCGCCCCTGTTTCGATTTTCGTTCCTATTCCGATGCAACATTGTGCGAGGACGAGGACGAATAGTTCGCCGGCTTCGGAGCGGATTACCCGATGTCTCGCCGCCTCAGCACGTCCAAGATACATTTGCCGCTCTCAACGCCCCCGTAAAATCCCACCGCCCCGCATTTATATCGCTGGTATGTGGAAATACTTTGGGCGGGTAGTTAATCGGTTTGCCTGCACTGCTGCCCCCGCCTTCTGCCTCACTTTTCCACCTGCACGGTGGGCGGTGGGATGGAGGAGAGGTGGGTGATGGAACGGCGACTGGGAATGACGAATCCAGGTGTTTGGGCATCAGCAGAGAACGTGCCCGTGCTCCAGGACCACTTAATGCAGCACACTAAGGTGCGATATGGAATTTCTAGATTTCTTTTACGCCACACTCTCGCACATATAAGAGTGATGTTCTCGATACAGGGAGCTTTTCGTGTGAAATATATGCTAAGGAACAATGTAAGAAATCCAGGATTTTTATTTGAAAACGAGGCTATAACAAATCATTAATTTTTGTAGAATCATATGGTTACCATTTTACCTTACACTTAAAAAGTTTGCATTAAAATATTTCAAAACGCCTTTTTAAGGGGGATGGAAATTTGACAGCGGGTTCTACATTATTTTTTAGATCATTTCTACATCAATTTCACATAATTTTTAGATCATTTATACATAATTTTTACATCATTTTCATTTTTACATAATTTCTACATCATTTTTATAAAATTTCTGCATAATTAATTTTAGTTCATTTATACATCATTTCTACGTCAGTTTTAGATAATTTGTATATAATTTCTACATCTCTACCACGCCACTTTTAAATTATTTTTAGATCATTTCTGCATCATTTCTACGTAAGTTTTAGGTAATTTTTAGATAATTTCTACATCTTTTCCACGTCACTTTTAGATCATTTTCGCATAAATTGTATATATTTGTTTTAGTTTTTAAAATGTAATGGGACGGATTACGTAAATGATATATTGAGATCAAATCAAGCGTAGACACCCTGTTCTGGATTCGAATGCGTCTCGGTTTTTATTTTCGTTTCCTTTATTCAGTGGCAACTTTTGTTGCTGCCGCCTGTTATGTTGTTTGTGTGCGCATTTCAGTGCCAACAACTGTCAATCTTTCCGCTCCTCAGCAGTGCCGACGACGAGAATTACCCAAGAAGCCGTCGCCCAGCCCCCTCAATCCCCTTCTCCCACCCAAACCTCCCAGGCTTTCCCGCTTTCCCGCCTTCCACCCGTCGCCTCCATCACTTATCCGCCATGTGGTCGTGTGTTTTGATACACATATTGTATCGTTTTGTGGCACAAGCCCAGTCGAGTTCCGTACGTGAGTCGGAGTCAGGTGAGAGTGGGATGGGGGGTGGGGTTACGCCAACAGGGGCTGAGGGAAAGGGGGTTGAGGGCTGAGGACCAGTTTCGGCATAAGTGCCTTTGTAAAAGAAGTCGACATTTATTTGCGAGCATGTTGTAAATTGTAAATTACATTCCTAATCTTTGGAAGGCCGCTGATGCGCAGACATGCCACCCTGTTTTCCACCCACTCGCCATCGTCAGTTTTCCACTTTCCGCCCGTTTCCATACTCCCACACCGCCCCGCTTTTCCCAAATGACGCACAAATAGACAGCCGGCGAGGAACAGGCACGCACTTTTGCTCATTTATGTTTTAAATTTCATTTCGAGACAATGAGTAAGAAAGGGGGGCTTTGGGGTTGGGATTGGGATGGGGATTGGTGCAAGGACAAGGACTGGCTGGAAAAGCCGGGGGAAACTCGGTGAAAATTCGAGAAGCACCGTGAAGTGAAGAGGGGGCCGGCAAAGTTACAATTTAGACGCCCAACTTCAGATGTCCTGGTGCCTAATGCTTTGGGGACTTTTGTCCTGGCGCCTTGATTTGTATATATTAGTGAGTGTGCGAGTTGCTGTGTGTGTGTCTATATATGTATGTGTGTGTGTCGCTTAAAAATCTGCTACAGTGACAATGTCACGTTTTGTGTTAATTTAATTACAAGAAACCATTTGTAAATATTACGACGTGATTTGCAAAGGCACGCATGTGGCAGACCCCTCCCCTCCCCCTCCCCCTGCCACCACGTCCCTGCCACGCCCTTTTGCGAGTTCCGTGAAAATGATATATAATTTTCAAGCATTTTCATTTGCATTTGCAATTCATACGCCACACACACACACACACAGATAAATAAATGTCTTCGCGCAGTTTGTTTGCATACTTTTAGGGAACTCCCAGCCCCCTAGGGACCCCCTCCCCCCCTTCGCCCACCAGCCCCCTGCTCATTGAATAATTTCCCTTCTCTGCTGAGTCTGCTTTGCAGAGCAACATGTTGCCGGCTGTCCAGGTGTTGCGCAACATGTTGCGGACGCATGTGGCGACTGCTGAATTTGTTGAATAGGTCATGAGGTTACAAACCATGTGGAGGAATGCGGGTTTCTTACGAATTTAACTTTAAAAGAAATCAGGTGAAACCTCAGGATTAAAATAATAAATTTCGGGATACAATATTCGTAACATTATTGTTCATTTAACAAGAAGGAAAATTATAGTCGACTTAAAAATCCCGATCAGGACATTTCGATTGGAATATTTAATGATTAATATTAATTTTGTAATACCTATATATATATATTTATTTATGGCAAAATTAGGAAAAACATAAATAACGTTTGATTGTGTAAATTTAATAAAATAAAACATATTTTTTATCAAAATAAAAACATTATGAATTAAAAAAACAAGAATGGAAGCTACACTCAGAAAAAAAATCGCCCTGAATTTTAGAAAATCGCCATACTTTTTAAGCCAAAGGCAGCTCGCCTTGCCCTTTAGAAAAAATATTTCTAAAAATTAGAAAAAAAATTTCTGAAATTTAGGGTTAGTTTTTGCAAAATTGAATAAGAAGAAGAAAAAAAAAATCGGGGAATCGGGAGATATGCCAACTCCACCCCTCTCTGTCAGTGTGGGGTGTTGTTGTTGGGGTTCTCGTTTCTCAACTTATTTTTCTCTCCTCTATTTAAACACAAGGATGACGTCACGATGCTTGTACACAAACACACTTTTAATCTTAAATTGTAACTGAAATAATAACTGAAATTATTATATTATTTATTAATGATAAACATAAAAACCAAATAACTTACTATCTTGAGAAAAACATTTTGGTCGCTCGCGGGAATCGAACCCCTTACCTCACAGTTTGCAGTCAAACACTCTACTAGCTGCGCCAGGGAAGCATCACGAGAGGCGCTGTACAAAGTACATTCTCATTCTGTTCTCTTGGGTTCTAGGTTTTTACTCTTATTTATCCATTATGTGTGTGATAGTTTACCTAAATCCTTATTTGTATTAAAGTATACATATTAATGCACCAAACAAAAAAAAAAAAAAGACGCAAAAAATGTCCGCCTCGACGTGGGATCGAACACACGCTTCCGAATATAAGCGTAGAAAACCAATAATCCGCTCGCATTAGACCCCTAGGCTACCGATTGGGCCAATTTTCTAAAATGTAAGGCGATTTTTTCTTAGTTTGAAAGAAAAATTTCTGAATAACAGAAAATTTTTCTAAAAGTGGATAACAAGAGGAGTTGATCTAATCAGGGTAAGTTTTTCTTATTATTTAGAAAAATATTTCTGAAAAATAGAAATATTTTCTAAATTTCAAGGCGATTTTTAAAGTATGGCGATTTTCTAAAATTTAGGGCGATTTTTTTTCTGAGTGTAACTTCGGCCATTTTGTTCGGTTTATTAATGCGTACTGAAACGTAAAAGACATTTTTTAAATCATACCACTCCTTAAAAAGTTATAAGCAAATAATATATAGTATTTGATAGTCGAGGCACTCGACTACAGCGTTTTCTTCTGCTACATTTATCTAAGTAGTGAAGTGCAGCTATGCGAAAGTGACTGAAATTGCAGGGCATAAATTTTGGATGGCTGTGTTAATAAATTCCCCATAATTTAGGGTAATTTAGAATTGTTATTTGTGATGATATCAAAATTCAAAGAGCTTACTTCTGGTGCCCAAATGCATTTTCATTTTTGGCCCCTGCTAATCCCCCGGATCCCTTCCATCCCCACCCACCCGCATCCACATCTCGATAAGGCTGCGTCAATTAACAGGCCGCAAGTTCAATTGGCTATAAAACACAATTTGCATTGATAGGCGCCGCAGGCTTTGTGGATGGATTACGAAAGTCACACGTGCTCAAGTCAAAGTCGATGAATCAGAGTCATTACAGATGCGATATGTATCCCCCGGGGATTAGTTGTGTGTTATGCAATTACTCATGTGGTGGGGCAACTGCGGACTGCGGAGGGAGATGCAGCTACAGCTAAGTTACCTGCAGTAAGAAAGCATCTAGAGTGCACTTTGGGTCGACTCGCCCATTACTTTTGCTAATGGCGTGCAATTGCAGGTGGGCGGGCACTGAAATCCGGGCTAAACACCTAAATTAAACACCAGGCAGCACTTAAGGGCAATTCATTTCATTTCGCCTTGTTTTCGGGCCTGCAAAGCAACAGCCGGGCTCCAAATCTTGAAAGTGCAGCCCTGTGACAGGCAACCCTCACGGCTCCATTTCCCATATACCTTCCGTTGGGTTTTTCCAATTTCCCCGACATGCTTGGGGGCCACTCCCCGAATTGCGGTGCAAGATTAAAGCTGGACTTTCACCGAGAAAAATTCTCGATTCAAGTATTTCCGTGCTCAAAAGTATTAAACACAAGAAACAAAGTTAGCTTCGGCAACCCGAAGTTTATATACCCTTGTAGTTCGTAGACTTATCTTTAATATACGATTTCTGCTTCAATAGACAGCATTGCCGTTTAAGTTCCACTCGGCGAACTATTGACGTTATAAACACTTATTCATCTCTGACATTTGATGTGCTTGCTTTTTTCACATTTCGCCATCTTTATTGTGTCTCCGCACTCTTTCTGACCATAAATGTGTGAATTCTCAACGTTTTCGAAACTTTTTCTCATAAAAAATCAGTATTTTGGCCACAATAAATAAAATAATGGCCCAAATGTAAAATGACATACCTTCCTAAACTTGTAGTTTAAATGGCATTTAAACCAATACAAACTTCATATTTTTTTAAGATTCTGACACAACCCCTTAAAAAATTGATTTCCAAAAAAAATCAATTTCTTTCCCATCAAACTTCACTATTTTCGCCACAGAAACGGAAATAATGGCCCGAATGGGGAATGAGATACCTTCCTGAACTCGTAGTTAAATTATCTAAAACTTGGCATATAACAAATAGAAATTTAGAATTTTTAATTTTTTTTCAAAAAATTGCGACCTAACCCCTTAAAAAATTGATTTCCAAAAAAATCTGTTTTTTTCGCATAAAACTTCACTATTTTCGCCACAGTAACGCAAATAATGGCCCAAATGGGGAATGAGATACCTTCCTGAACTCGTAGTTAAATTATCTAAAACTTGGCATTTAAATAAAGTAAATTTAGATTTTTCGATTTTTTTTCAAAAAATTGCGACCCAACCCCTTAAAAAATTGATTTGGGTTTTTTCCGTTTCTGTGGCGAAAATAATGGGCCAAATGGGGAATGAGATACCTTCCTGAACTCGTAGTTAAATTATCTAAAACTTGGAATTTAACAAAAAGAAATTTAGAATTTTTGAATTTTTTTCAAAACATTGCGACTCAACCCCTTAAAAAATTGATTTCCAAAAAAAATCAATTTTTTTCCCATCAAACTTCACTATTTTCGCAACAGAAACGGAAATAATGGCCCGAATGGGGAATGAGATACCTTCCTGAACTCGTAGTTAAATTATCTAAAACTTGGCATTTAACAAAAAGAAATTTAGAATTTTTGATTTTTTTTCAAAAAATTGCGACCCAACCCCTTAAAAAATTGATTTCCAAAAAAATCAATTTTTTTCCCATCAAACTTCACTATTTTCGCCACAGAAACGGAAATAATGGGCCAAATGGGGAATGAGATACCTTCCTGAACTCGTAGTTAAATTATCTAAAACTTGGCATTTAACAAATAGAAATTTAGAATTTTTGGTTTTTTTTTTTAAAAAATTGCGACCCAACACCTTAAAAAATTGATTTCCAAAAAAAATCAATTTTTTTCCCATCAAACTTCACTATTTTCGCCACAGAAACGGAAATAATGGTCCGAATGGGGAATGAGATACCTTCCTGAACTCGTAGTTAAATTATCTACAACTTGGCATTTAACAAATAAAAATTTAGAATTTTTAATTTTTTTTAAAAAAATTGCGACCCAACCCCTTAAAAAATTGATTTCCAAAAAAAATCAATTTTTTTCCCATCAAACTTCACTATTTTCGCCACAGAAACGGAAATAAAGGCCCGAATGGGGAATGAGATACCTTCCTGAACTCGTAGTTAAATTATCTAAAACTTGGCTTTTAACAAATAGAAATTTAGAATTTTTGATTTTTTTTCAAAAAATTGCGACCCAACCCCTTAAAAAATTGATTTCCAAAAAAATCAATTTTTTTCCCATCAAACTTCACTATTTTCGCCACAGAAACGGAAATAATGGGCCAAATGGGGAATGAGATACCTTCCTGAACTCGTAGTTAAATTATCTAAAACTTGGCATTTAACAAATAGAAATTTAGAATTTTTGATTTTTTTCAAAAAATTGCGACCCAACCCCTTACAAAATTGATTTCCAAAAAAAATCAATTTTTTTCCCATCAAACTTCACTATTTTCGCCACAGAAACGGAAATAATGGCCCGAATGGGGAATGAGATACCTTCCTGAACTCGTAGTTAAATTATCTAAAACTTGGCATTTAACAAATAGAAATTTAGAATTTTTAATTTTTTTTTTAAAAATTGCGACCCAACCCCTTAAAAAATTGATTTCCAAAAAAAATCAATTTTTTTCCCATCAAACTTCACTATTTTCGCCACAGAAACGGAAATAATGGCCCGAATGGGGAATGAGATACCTTCCTGAACTCGTAGTTAAATTATCTAAAACTTGGCATTTAACAAATAGAAATTTAGAATTTTTAATTTTTTTTTTAAAAATTGCGACCCAACCCCTTAAAAAAATTGATTTCCAAAAAAAAATCAATTTTTTCCCATCAAACTTCACTATTTTCGCCACAGAAACGGAAATAATGGGCCAAATGGGGAATGAGATACCTTCCTGAACTCGTAGTTAAATTATCTAAAACTTGGCATTTAACAAATAGAAATTTAGAATTTTTGATTTTTTTTCAAAAAATTGCGACCCAACCCTTAAAAAATTGATTTCCAAAAAAAATCAATTTTTTTCCCATCAAACTTCACTATTTTCGCCACAGAAACGGAAATAATGGCCCGAATGGGGAATGAGATACCTTCCTGAACTCGTAGTTAAATTATCTAAAACTTGGCATTTAACAAATAGAAATTTAGAATTTTTGATTTTTTTTCAAAAAATTGCGACCCAACCCCTTAAAAAAATTGATTTCCAAAAAAAAAATAATTTTTTTCCCATCAAACTTCACTATTTTCGCCACAGAAACGGAAATAATGGCCCGAATGGGGAATGAGATACCTTCCTGAACTCGTAGTTAAATTATCTAAAACTTGGCATTTAACAAATAGAAATTTAGAATTTTTAATTTTTTTTTTAAAAATTGCGACCCAACCCCTTAAAAAATTGATTTCCAAAAAAAATCAATTTTTTTCCCATCAAACTTCACTATTTTCGCCACAGAAACGGAAATAATGGCCCGAATGGGGAATGAGATACCTTCCTGAACTCGTAGTTAAATTATCTAAAACTTGGCATTTAACAAATAGAAATTTAGAATTTTTAATTTTTTTTTTAAAAATTGCGACCCAACCCCTTAAAAAAATTGATTTCCAAAAAAAAATCAATTTTTTCCCATCAAACTTCACTATTTTCGCCACAGAAACGGAAATAATGGGCCAAATGGGGAATGAGATACCTTCCTGAACTCGTAGTTAAATTATCTAAAACTTGGCATTTAACAAATAGAAATTTAGAATTTTTTATTTTTTTTCAAAAAATTGCGACCCAACCCCTTAAAAAATTGATTTCCAAAAAAATCAATTTTTTTCCCATCAAACTTCACTATTTTCGCCACAGAAACGGAAATAATGGGCCAAATGGGGAATGAGATACCTTCCTGAACTCGTAGTTAAATTATCTAAAACTTGGCATTTAACAAATAGAAATTTAGAATTTTTGATTTTTTTTCACAAAAATTGCGACCCAACCCCTTAAAAAATTGATTTCCAAAAAAAATCAATTTTTTTCCCATCAAACTTCACTATTTTCGCCACAGAAACGGAAATAATGGCCCGAATGGGGAATGAGATACCTTCCTGAACTCGTAGTTAAATTATCTAAAACTTGGCATTTAACAAATAGAAATTTAGAATTTTTGATTTTTTTTCAAAAAATTGCGACCCAACCCCTTAAAAAATTGATTTCCAAAAAAAATCAATTTTTTTCCCATCAAACTTTACTATTTTCGCCACAGAAACGGAAATAATGGCCCGAATGGGGAATGAGATACCTTCCTGAACTCGTAGTTAAATTATCTAAAACTTGGCATTTAACAAATAGAAATTTAGAATTTTTGATTTTTTTTCAAAAAATTGCGACCCAACCCCTTAAAAAAATTGATTTCCAAAAAAAAATCAATTTTTTTCCCATCAAACTTCACTATTTTCGCCACAGAAACGGAAATAATGGCCCGAATGGGGAATGAGATACCTTCCTGAACTCGTAGTTAAATTATCTAAAACTTGGCATTTAACAAATAGAAATTTAGAATTTTTAATTTTTTTTTTAAAAATTGCGACCCAACCCCTTAAAAAATTGATTTCCAAAAAAATCAATTTTTTTCCCATCAAACTTCACTATTTTCGCCACAGAAACGGAAATAATGGGCCAAATGGGGAATGAGATACCTTCCTGAACTCGTAGTTAAATTATCTAAAACTTGGCATTTAACAAATAGAAATTTAGAACTTTTTATTTTTTTTCAAAAAATTGCGACCCAACCCCTTAAAAAATTGATTTCCAAAAAAATAAATTTTTTTCCCATCAAACTTCACTATTTTCGCCACAGAAACGGAAATAAAGGCCCGAATGGGGAATGAGATACCTTCCTGAACTCGTAGTTAAATTATCTAAAACTTGGCATTTAACAAATAGAAATTTAGAATTTTTGATTTTTTTTTCAAAAAATTGCGACCCAACCCCTTAAAAAATTGATTTCCAAAAAAAAATCAATTTTTTTCCCATCAAACTTCACTATTTTCGCCACAGAAACGGAAATAATGGCCCGAATGGGGAATGAGATACCTTCCTGAACTCGTAGTTAAATTATCTAAAACTTGGCATTTAACAAATAGAAATTTAGAATTTTTAATTTTTTTTCAAAAAATTGCGACCTAACCCCTTAAAAAATTGATTTCCAAAAAAAAACAATTTTTTTCCCATCAAACTTCACTATTTTCGCCACAGAAACGGAAATAATGGGCCAAATGGGGAATGAGATACCTTCCTGAACTCGTAGTTAAATTATCTAAAACTTGGCATTTAACAAATAGAAATTTAGATTTTTTGATTTTTTTTCAAAAAATTGCGACCCAACCCCTTAAAAAATTGATTTCCAAAAAAAATCAATTTTTTTCCCATCAAACTTCACTATTTTCGCCACAGAAACGGAAATAATGGCCCGAATGGGGAATGAGATACCTTCCTGAACTCGTAGTTAAATTATCTAAAACTTGGCATTTAACAAATAGAAATTTAGAATTTTTAATTTTTTTTCAAAAAATTGCGACCTAACCCCTTAAAAAATTGATTTCCAAAAAAAAACAATTTTTTTCCCATCAAACTTCACTATTTTCGCCACAGAAACGGAAATAATGGCCCGAATGGGGAATGAGATACCTTCCTGAACTCGTAGTTAAATTATCTAAAACTTGGCATTTAACAAAAAGAAATTTAGAATTTTTGATTTTTTTTCAAAAAATTGCGACCCCAACCCCTTAAAAAATTGATTTCCAAAAAAAATCAATTTTTTTCCCATCAAGCTTCACTATTTTCGCCACAGAAACGGAAATAATGGCCCGAATGGGGAATGAGATACCTTCCTGAACTCGTAGTTAAATTATCTAAAACTTGGCATTTAACAAATAGAAATTTAGAATTTTTAATTTTTTTTCAAAAAATTGCGACCTAACCCCTTAAAAAATTGATTTCCAAAAAAAAACAATTTGTTTCCCATCAAACTTCACTATTTTCGCCACAGAAACGGAAATAATGGGCCAAATGGGGAATGAGATACCTTCCTGAACTCGTAGTTAAATTATCTAAAACTTGGCATTTAACAAATAGAAATTTAGATTTTTTGATTTTTTTTCAAAAAATTGCGACCCAACCCCTTAAAAAATTGATTTCCAAAAAAAATCAATTTTTTTCCCATCAAACTTCACTATTTTCGCCACAGAAACGGAAATAATGGCCCGAATGGGGAATGAGATACCTTCCTGAACTCGTAGTTAAATTATCTAAAACTTGGCATTTAACAAATAGAAATTTAGAATTTTTAATTTTTTTTCAAAAAATTGCGACCTAACCCCTTAAAAAATTGATTTCCAAAAAAAAACAATTTTTTTTCCCATCAAACTTCACTATTTTCGCCACAGAAACGGAAATAATGGCCCGAATGGGGAATGAGATACCTTCCTGAACTCGTAGTTAAATTATCTAAAACTTGGCATTTAACAAAAAGAAATTTAGAATTTTTGATTTTTTTCAAAAAATTGCGACCCCAACCCCTTAAAAAATTGATTTCCAAAAAAAAATCAATTTTTTTCCCATCAAGCTTCACTATTTTCGCCACAGAAACGGAAATAATGGCCCGAATGGGGAATAAGATACCTTCCTGAACTCGTAGTTAAATTATCTAAAACTTGGCATTTAACAAATAGAAATTTAGAATTTTTGATTTTTTTTCAAAAAATTGCGACCCAACCCCTTAAAAAATTGATTTCCAAAAAAAATTAAAAAAATGATTTCCAAACAAAATAAATTTTTTTTCCATCAAACTTCACTATTTTCGCCACAGAAACGGAAATAATGGCCCGAATGTGGAATGAGATACCTTCCTGAACTCGTAGTTGAATTATCTAAAACTTGGCATTTAACAAATAGAAATTTAGAATTTTTGATTTTTTTTCAAAAAATTGCGACCCAACCCCTTAAAAAATTGATTTCCAAAAAAAATCAATTTTTTTCCCATCAAACTTCACTATTTTCGCCACAGAAACGGAAATAATGGCCCGAATGGGGAATGAGATACCTTCCTGAACTCGTAGTTAAATTATCTAAAACTTGGCATTTAACAAATAGAAATTTAGAATTTTTAATTTTTTTTCAAAAAATTGCGACCCAACCCCTTAAAAAATTGATTTCCAAAAAAAAATCAATTTTTTTCCCATCAAACTTCACTATTTTCGCCACAGAAACGGAAATAATGGCCCGAATGGGGAATGAGATACCTTCCTGAACTCGTAGTTAAATTATCTAAAACTTGGCATTTAACAAATAGAAATTTAGAATTTTAAATTTTTTTGCGACCCAACCCCTTAAAAAATTGATTTCCAAAAAAAATTAAAAAAATGATTTCCAAAAAAAATAAATTTTTTTTCCATCAAACTTCACTATTTTCGCCACAGAAACGGAAATAATGGCCCGAATGTGGAATGAGATACCTTCCTGAACTCGTAGTTGAATTATCTAAAACTTGGCATTTAACAAATAGAAATTTAGAATTTTTGATTTTTTTTCAAAAAATTGCGACCCAACCCCTTAAAAAATTGATTTCCAAAAAAAATTAAAAAAATGATTTCCAAAAAAAATCAATTTTTTTTCCATCAAACTTCACTATTTTCGCCACAGAAACGGAAATAATGGCCCGAATGTGGAATGAGATACCTTCCTGAACTCGTAGTTGAATTATCTAAAACTTGGCATTTAACAAATAGAAATTTAGATTTTTTGATTTTTTTTCAAAAAATTGCGACTCAACCCCTTACAAAATTGATTTCCAAAAAAAATCAATTTTTTTCCCATCAAACTTCACTATTTTCGCCACAGAAACGGAAATAATGGCCCGAATGGGGAATGAGATACCTTCCTGAACTCGTAGTTAAATTATCTAAAACTTGGCATTTAACAAAAAGAAATTTAGAATTTTTGATTTTTTTTTCAAAAAATTGCGACCCAACCCCTTACAAAATTGATTTCCAAAAAAAATCAATTTTTTTTCCCATCAAACTTCACTATTTTCGCCACAGAAACGGAAATAATGGCCCGAATGGGGAATGAGATACCTTCCTGAACTCGTAGTTAAATTATCTAAAACTTGGCATTTAACAAAAAGAAATTTAGAATTTTTGATTTTTTTTCAAAAAATTGCGACCCAACCCCTTAAAAAATTGATTTCCAAAAAAAATCAATTTTTTTCCCATCAAACTTCACTATTTTCGCCACAGAAACGGAAATAATGGGCCAAATGGGGAATGAGATACCTTCCTGAACTCGTAGTTAAATTATCTAAAACTTGGCATTTAACAAAAATAAATTTAGAATTTTTGATTTTTTTTTCAAAAAATTGCGACCTAACCCCTTACAAAATTGATTTCCAAAAAAAATCAATTTTTTTCCCATCAAACTTCACTATTTTCGCCACAGAAACGGAAATAATGGCCCGAATGGGGAATGAGATACCTTCCTGAACTCGTAGTTAAATTATCTAAAACTTGGCATTTAACAAATAGAAATTTAGAATTTTAAATTTTTTTGCGACCCAACCCCTTAAAAAATTGATTTCCAAAAAAATCAATTTTTTTTCCCATCAAACTTCACTATTTTCTCCACAGAAACGGAAATAATGGCCCGAATGGGGAATGAGATACCTTCCTGAACTCGTAGTTAAATTATCTAAAACTTGGCATTTAACAAATAGAAATTTAGAATTTTTGATTTTTTTTCAAAAAATTGCGACCCAACCCCTTAAAAAAATTGATTTCCAAAAAAAATCACATTTTTTTCCATTAAACTTCACTATTTTCGCCACAGAAACGGAAATAATGGCCCAAATGGGGAATGGGATACCTTCCTGAACTCGTAGTTAAATTATCTAAAACTTGGCATTTAACAAATAGAAATTTAGAATTTTTGATTTTTTTTCAAAAAATTGCGACCCAACCCCTTAAAAAATTGATTTCCAAAAAAAATCACTTTTTTCGCATAAAACTTCACTATTTTCGCAACAGAAACGGAAATAATGGCCCAAATGGGGAATGAGATACCTTCCTGAACTCGTAGTTAAATTATCTAAAACTTGGCATTTAAAGAGAGTACATTTAAATTTTTTGATTTTTTTTCAAAAAATTGCGACCCAACCCCTTAAAAAATTGATTTCCAAAAAAAATCACTTTTTTTCGCATAAAACTTAACTATTTTCGCCACAGAAACGGAAATAATGGCCCAAATGGGGAATGAGATACCTTCCTGAACTCGTAGTTAAATTATCTAAAACTTGGCATTTAAAGAGAGTAAATTTAGATTTTTTGATTTTTTTTCAAAAAATTGCGACCCAACCCCTTAAAAAATTGATTTCCAAAAAAAATCACTTTTTTTCGCATAAAACTTCACTATTTTCGCCACAGAAACGGAAATAATGGCCCGAATGGGGAATGAGATACCTTCCTGAACTCGTAGTTAAATTATCTAAAACTTGGCATTTAACAAATAGAAATTTAGAATTTTTGATTTTTTTTTCAAAAAATTGCGACCCAACCCCTTAAAAAATTGATTTCCAAAAAAAATCAATTTTTTCCCCATCAAACTTCACTATTTTC
Organism: Drosophila mimetica; assembly: GCA_037075245.1. Lineage (NCBI taxonomy): Eukaryota > Metazoa > Arthropoda > Insecta > Diptera > Drosophilidae > Drosophila > Drosophila mimetica. The sequence continues at coordinate 11,584,287 of JBAMCH010000005.1, forward strand.
GCCACAGAAACGGAAATAATGGCCCGAATGGGGAATGAGATACCTTCCTGAACTCGTAGTTAAATTATCTAAAACTTGGCATTTAACAAATAGAAATTTAGAATTTTTGATTTTTTTTCAAAAAATTGCGACCCAACCCCTTAAAAAAATTGATTTCCAAAAAAAATCACTTTTTTTTCCATTAAACTTCACTATTTTCGCCACAGAAACGGAAATAATGGCCCGAATGGGGAATGAGATACCTTCCTGAACGCGTAGTTAAATTATCTAAAACTTGGCATTTAAAAAATAAAATTTAAATTTTTTTAATTTTTTTCAAAAAATTGCGACCCAACCCCCTAAAAAAATTGATTTCCAAAAAAAAATCACTTTATTTTCCATTAAACTTCACTATTTTCGCCACAGAAACGGAAATAATGGCCCAAATGGGGAATGGGATACCTTCCTGAACTCGTAGTTAAATTATCTAAAACTTGGCATTTAACAAATAGAAATTTAGAATTTTTAATTTTTTTTTTCAAAAAATTGCGACCCAACCCCTTAAAAAATTGATTTCCAAAAAAAATCAATTTTTTTCCCATCAAACTTCACTATTTTCGCCACAGAAACGGAAATAATGGCCCGAATGGGGAATGAGATACCTTCCTGAACTCGTAGTTAAATTATCTAAAACTTGGCATTTAACAAAAAGAAATTTGGAATTTTTGATTTTTTTTCAAAAAATTGCGACCCAACCCCTTAAAAAATTGATTTCCAAAAAAAATCAATTTTTTTCCCATCAAACTTCACTATTTTCGCCACAGAAACGGAAATAATGGCCCAAATGGGGAATGAGATACCTTTCTGAACTCGTAGTTAAATTATCTAAAACTTGGCATTTAACAAATAGAAATTTAGAATTTTAAATTTTTTTGCGACCCAACCCCTTAAAAAATTGATTTCCAAAAAAATCAATTTTTTTTCCCATCAAACTTCACTATTTTCTCCACAGAAACGGAAATAATGGCCCGAATGGGGAATGAGATACCTTCCTGAACTCGTAGTTAAATTATCTAAAACTTGGCATTTAACAAATAGAAATTTAGAATTTTTGATTTTTTTTCAAAAAATTGCGACCCAACCCCTTAAAAAAATTGATTTCCAAAAAAAATCACTTTTTTTCCATTAAACTTCACTATTTTCGCCACAGAAACGGAAATAATGGCCCAAATGGGGAATGGGATACCTTCCTGAACTCGTAGTTAAATTATCTAAAACTTGGCATTTAACAAATAGAAATTTAGAATTTTTGATTTTTTTTCAAAAAATTGCGACCCAACCCCTTAAAAAATTGATTTCCAAAAAAAATCACTTTTTTCGCATAAAACTTCACTATTTTCGCAACAGAAACGGAAATAATGGCCCAAATGGGGAATGAGATACCTTCCTGAACTCGTAGTTAAATTATCTAAAACTTGGCATTTAAAGAGAGTACATTTAAATTTTTTGATTTTTTTTCAAAAAATTGCGACCCAACCCCTTAAAAATTGATTTCCAAAAAAAATCACTTTTTTTTCGCATAAAACTTAACTATTTTCGCCACAGAAACGGAAATAATGGCCCAAATGGGGAATGAGATACCTTCCTGAACTCGTAGTTAAATTATCTAAAACTTGGCATTTAAAGAGAGTAAATTTAGATTTTTTGATTTTTTTTCAAAAAATTGCGACCCAACCCCTTAAAAAATTGATTTCCAAAAAAAATCACTTTTTTTCGCATAAAACTTCACTATTTTCGCCACAGAAACGGAAATAATGGCCCGAATGGGGAATGAGATACCTTCCTGAACTCGTAGTTAAATTATCTAAAACTTGGCATTTAACAAATAGAAATTTAGAATTTTTGATTTTTTTTCAAAAAATTGCGACCCAACCCCTTAAAAAATTGATTTCCAAAAAAAATCAATTTTTTCCCCATCAAACTTCACTATTTTCGCCACAGAAACGGAAATAATGGCCCGAATGGGGAATGAGATACCTTCCTGAACTCGTAGTTAAATTATCTAAAACTTGGCATTTAACAAATAGAAATTTAGAATTTTTGATTTTTTTTCAAAAAATTGCGACCCAACCCCTTAAAAAAATTGATTTCCAAAAAAAATCACTTTTTTTCCATTAAACTTCACTATTTTCGCCACAGAAACGGAAATAATGGCCCGAATGGGGAATGAGATACCTTCCTGAACGCGTAGTTAAATTATCTAAAACTTGGCATTTAAAAAAATAAAATTTAAATTTTTTTAATTTTTTTCAAAAAATTGCGACCCAACCCCCTAAAAAAATTGATTTCCAAAAAAAAATCACTTTATTTTCCATTAAACTTCACTATTTTCGCCACAGAAACGGAAATAATGGCCCAAATGGGGAATGGGATACCTTCCTGAACTCGTAGTTAAATTATCTAAAACTTGGCATTTAACAAATAGAAATTTAGAATTTTTAATTTTTTTTTCAAAAAATTGCGACCCAACCCCTTAAAAAATTGATTTCCAAAAAAAATCAATTTTTTTTCCCATCAAACTTCACTATTTTCGCCACAGAAACGGAAATAATGGCCCGAATGGGGAATGAGATACCTTCCTGAACTCGTAGTTAAATTATCTAAAACTTGGCATTTAACAAAAAGAAATTTAGAATTTTTGATTTTTTTTTCAAAAAATTGCGACCCAACCCCTTAAAAAATTGATTTCCAAAAAAAATCAATTTTTTTCCCATCAAACTTCACTATTTTCGCCACAGAAACGGAAATAATGGCCCAAATGGGGAATGAGATACCTTTCTGAACTCGTAGTTAAATTATCTAAAACTTGGCATTTAACAAATAGAAATTTAGAATTTTTAATTTTTTTTTCAAAAAATTGCGACCCAACCCCTTAAAAAATTGATTTCCAAAAAAAATCAATTTTTTTCCCATCAAACTTCACTATTTTCGCCACAGAAACGGAAATAATGACCCGAATGGGGAATGAGATACCTTCCTGAACTCGTAGTTAAATTATCTAAAACTTGGCATTTAACAAATAGAAATTTAGAATTTTAAATTTTTTTTCAAAAAATTGCGACCCAACCCCTTAAAAAATTGATTTCCAAAAAAAATCAATTTTTTCCCATCAAACTTCACTATTTTCGCCACAGAAACGGAAATAATGGCCCAAATGGGGAATGAGATACCTTTCTGAACTCGTAGTTAAATTATCTAAAACTTGGCATTTAACAAATAGAAATTTAGAATTTTTAATTTTTTTTTCAAAAAATTGCGACCCAACCCCTTAAAAAATTGATTTCCAAAAAAAATCAATTTTTTTCCCATCAAACTTCACTATTTTCGCCACAGATACGGAAATAATGGCCCGAATGGGGAATGAGATGCCTTCCTGAACTCGTAGTTAAATTATCTAAAACTTGGCATTTAACAAATAGAAATTTAGAATTTTTGATTTTTTTTTCAAAAAATTGCGACTCAACCCCTTAAAAAATTGATTTCCAAAAAAAATCAATTTTTTCCCATCAAACTTCACTATTTTCGCCACAGAAACGGAAATAATGGGCAAAATGGGTAATGAGATACCTTCCTGAACTCGTAGTTAAATTATCTAAAACTTGGCATTTAACAAATAGAAATTTAGAATTTTAAATTTTTTTTCAAAAAATTGCGACCCAACCCCTTAAAAAATTGATTTCCAAAAAAAATAAATTTTTTCCCATCAAACTTCACTATTTTCGCCACAGAAACGGAAATAATGGCCCGAATGGGGAATGAGATACCTTCCTGAACTCGTAGTTAAATTATCTAAAACTTGGCATTTAACAAATAGAAATTTAGAATTTTTAATTTTTTTTCAAAAAATTGCGACCCAACCCCTTAAAAAATTGATTTCCAAAAAAAATCAATTTTTTTCCCATCAAACTTCACTATTTTCGCCACAGATACGGAAATAATGGCCCGAATGGGGAATGAGATGCCTTCCTGAACTCGTAGTTAAATTATCTAAAACTTGGCATTTAACAAATAGAAATTTAGAATTTTTGATTTTTTTTCAAAAAATTGCGACTCAACCCCTTAAAAAATTGATTTCCAAAAAAAATCAATTTTTTCCCATCAAACTTCACTATTTTCGCCACAGAAACGGAAATAATGGGCAAAATGGGTAATGAGATACCTTCCTGAACTCGTAGTTAAATTATCTAAAACTTGGCATTTCACAAATAGAAATATAGAATTTTTGATTTTTTTTCAAAAAATTGCAACCCAACCTCTTAAAAAAAATTGATTTCCAAAAAAATTCACTTTTTTCCATTAAACTTCACTATTTTCGCCACAGAAACGGAAATAATGGCCCAAATGGGGAATGGGATACCTTCCTGAACTCGTAGTTAAATTATCTAAAACTTGGCATTTAACAAATAAAAATTTAGAATTTTTAATTTTTTTTTCAAAAAATTGCGACCCAACCCCTTAAAAAATTGATTTCCAAAAAAAATCATTTTTTTTCCCATCAAACTTCACTATTTTCGCCACAGAAACGGAAATAATGGCCCGAATGGGGAAAGAGATACCTTCCTGAACTCGTAGTTAAATTATCTAAAACTTGGCATTTAACAAAAAGAAATTTAGAATTTTTGATTTTTTTTCAAAAAATTGCGACCCAACCCCTTAAAAAATTGATTTCCAAAAAAAATCATTTTTTTTCCCATCAAACTTCACTATTTTCGCCACAGAAACGGAAATAATGGCCCGAATGGGGAATGAGATACCTTCCTGAACTCGTAGTTAAATTATCTAAAACTTGGCATTTAACAAATAGAAATTTAGAATTTTTAATTTTTTTTTCAAAAAATTGCGACCCAACCCCTTAAAAAATTGATTTCCAAAAAAAATCAATTTTTTTCCCATCAAACTTCACTATTTTCGCCACAGATACGGAAATAATGGCCCGAATGGGGAATGAGATGCCTTCCTGAACTCGTAGTTAAATTATCTAAAACTTGGCATTTAACAAATAGAAATTTAGAATTTTTGATTTTTTTTCAAAAAATTGCGACCCAACCCCTTAAAAAAAATTGATTTCCAAAAAAATTCACTTTTTTCCATTAAACTTCACTATTTTCGCCACAGAAACGGAAATAATGGCCCAAATGGGGAATGGGATACCTTCCTGAACTCGTAGTTAAATTATCTAAAACTTGGCATTTAACAAATAGAAATTTAGAATTTTTGATTTTTTTTCAAAAATTTGCGACCCAACCCCTTAAAAAATTGATTTCCAAAAAAAATTAATTTTTTTCCCATCAAACTTCACTATTTTCGCCACAGATACGGAAATAATGGCCCGAATGGGGAATGAGATGCCTTCCTGAACTCGTAGTTAAATTATCTAAAACTTGGCATTTATCAAATAGAAATTTAGAATTTTTGATTTTTTTTCAAAAAATTGCGACCCAACCCCTTACAAAATTGATTTCCAAAAAAAATCAATTTTTTTCCCATCAAACTTCACTATTTTCGCCACAGATACGGAAATAATGGCCCGAATGGGGAATGAGATGCCTTCCTGAACTCGTAGTTAAATTATCTAAAACTTGGCATTTAACAAATAAAAATTTAGAATTTTTGATTTTTTTTCAAAAAATTGCGACCCAACCCCTTAAAAAAAATTGATTTCCAAAAAAATTCACTTTTTTCCATTAAACTTCACTATTTTCGCCACAGAAACGGAAATAATGGCCCAAATGGGGAATGGGATACCTTCCTGAACTCGTAGTTAAATTATCTAAAACTTGGCATTTAAAAAACCAATTTAGATTTAAAAATTTAAAATTGCGACCCAACCCCTTAAAAAAATGATTTGGGTGCATGAATTTGTACTACATTGAAATGAAAAAATGTATATGTGCAAATTGAGGAGACAGTATCAGTTGGTTGTTGTTCTATTTTTTCTCTGTGTAGGGGTTCCTTTAGCAGCATTTTCTCCCTTGAGCAACCGCCCTCGTGGAATCGGTGGACCACGCCCCCTTTTCCATGTGCGAGTGCATTGGTTGCAGTTTGGAAATTTAAGTAAAATAAATGAAGTTGCATTTGCCAGCACGTGGCAATTGATGAGCAGGGGGCTGGATGCTGGTGTAGTCGAGTGTTCACTGTGCCGCCCGCTTTTTGCTACCGCAGCGCGACTCGTAAGTAATTCAAGTGAAACCCACATTAAGCTTACTTTGCTAATTACAAGCGACACGTCGCCAATGTCACAACCCCTTTTTGGGGGGAGAGATCCCCTCCCTCTTCAAATGGCAACCACCACCTTCGTCCAACGCCTTATCTACATAAACGTACACGAAGTGGTGTTTGGGGGGTGGCGGTGAAGGGCTGAGGAAGAGCATCCTCTGGAGCGGGCCAATCATTTTAATTAATTTGTCAGAGTGTTGGTAACACACAAAAATTTATTATACTCCAACGACGCGACATTGTCGCCACAGCTTCTCGTTTCTCACCACCCATTCCTCCTCCCAGTTTCCCCCCGGAAATCTGGAGAAAATTAAGCTTTTCGCATGTGTTTGTTTGGTGCTGTGCTAGTGCATGTGGCTCGGAAATCAGTGTAAGCGCGCCGTGGGAACAAAACTTTTGATTGCGAAAACCAAGAAAATCAATCTCCTTCCCAAAACTATATTTTGTACGCATTTCTGCACGCAAGAAAACCATGAGTCAAAGTGGCCAATATAATAGTTAAATGTTTGTTTTATTTTTTTATACCCATGATCAAGTGTTAATTATACCCAACAAATAAATATAATCAACAAAAATATGTTCTGGGTACTCCCTAAACTGTAAAATTGCTTAATGCCACCCCTTTCCTTACGCCCACGAAAAGCTGTGGCGCCCACAGTTTTGAAGCTAGATTATAAGTTTTAACTGAAATGTGTTTGTTTCGTGTTTTTTTACGTCAATGCCTTCTGCTACTGTAGAATTCATGTTAATCCTTTAACCTTATGTTATTGGAATGTTAGGTAACATTTTCCTCTATTCTGAAGCAAACAATAAATAAAACTGCAATATAATAAAATAAAATAAAATATTATATAAAAATTATATAAAATATATTATAAAAAAAACGAAATTCCGGTATAGAGTTTAAGCAATATGATATTTAGTATTCAATTAAGACTACAGAGATTAAAATTTATATTATTTAGTGTTAGACTAATTATAGAAAAAAATTAATATAATTAACACAACGCTATTAAATTAAAATTTTCGATTTTTTTGATGGACACTAGGTCAAGTGGCAACTTACATATGCTTTAAGAAGTAAAAAAAAATTATTATTACCACCCTATGCCTATAAAGTTATTAGTTCTTCTGCTTCTCTTGCTTTTTCTGCTGTCTCAATCTGACTTGGTCACTTGTCGAGGTCACCCTCGCTATTCTGCCCGGCCGTAATCAGTGCAATTTGCTCACGCCCCCTATTAGTTTTCGATAAAAAGCGTTAAAATTGTTAAAATGCAAATTAAAAGTGGCAGGCGAGGTGAATGGAAAGTGCAAACAGAACTTGGGTGAATGTTAAGACAAGTTCAACTGCGATATGGGTATATATGTATATATACACACATACACTGAGAAAAATTGAGAACGAAGAAATCAAGAGCAAATATGCCTCACTTTCTTGAGAACAAGTGTTCTTGAAATCAAGCGTAAAGTGCTCTTGATTATCGATATCGATTATTGAGCATGCACATTCTTGAAATCCCCTGCAAGGGTTTACAAAAACCGAGAACGATTTACTCTTGAAACCGAGAGCGTCAAATCCTGGAAACGAGAACGCTTATTCTTGAATTCGAAAATAATTCTTCTTGAAACCAAGAACACTTTTACTGAAATTGAGACAACTTATTTTCAAAAAAGTGCACTTATTCTTGATTTTAGTAAAACCGTTCTTGGCCCACTATTGAGCACGGAAATTCTCAAATCAAGAGCGCTGAGACTATTTTTTTCTCGGTGTACGCCGATACAACCATAAATTAATGCATATATATGCATGCAAAATGCCAAACGGGGAAGTTCCGAAGAGTCCTTGCAGAAGGAGGTGGTGTTCATTAAGCCGTTGTCACTGAAAAGTGGGCGTGGCGGGAGCTGGCGAAACCGAAGCAAATGAAACACGTAACTGGAAAAAGTTGTGTGTCCAAATTGCGAACGTGCAGACGTTGAGAGGGGGAGGGTGAGGGGCAAAGGGGGGTGGAGGGAGGTGTGTGGGAAAACCACCGAAAAGGCGAAAAGTGGGGGACATTTTGTGACTCCTCTGTCGGCGTTTAAGAAAAATGTCTGCCCTTGTCGTGTGTCATTGTTGCTCTTGCATGCATAATGACAAAAATAAAGAGACCAAGTCACAGCCAGGACACGAGAGGGAGACGGGAGATCCTGGTCTCTCAAGCAAGTGCGAAAGAGACGGGCACAAAGTGCACTTGAGCGACAATTAGAAGAATTTTCTCCATTATATTCGTTGCAAGAGCAGAAAACGGGGAAAAAGATGACGTCGACACGACAAATGAATGTAATTGTGTGTGTGACACTTTCTTTTTCCCACTGCACACACTTGAGCGCAGGCAAACGGAAAACAAAAGCAAATAATTTATTATGGTTTTACGGGCTCGCTTAAATTGATATAAAGGTCAAGAGTGTGCACGTGTGCTGAACGTGGATTTAGTCAGAGTGATGTGCCCTCCCGTACGCATTTTCCGGCCACTTTTCCACCACCCACAACCGCTCGCCACCCACCTTCGCCACTGATGAGTGAGGTCTGAAACGAGGCCACTTCCAGCTTGAACCCCAGTGGCATACCACGCACAGGCATTCATTTCGGACGGGCACACTGGGGGAAACTGAACTGAAGCCCAACTCCATAAAATGTATTCCAGTTTCTTAGTAGTACCTCAAATATCTCAGTACTAGAATACTAGAATTTATATTCGATTTTGCTTTTGGCGCTTAATAGTTTTATTTTATACAATTCAGCGATGAATTACGATCGCTTATCAGTTTTAAAATTGCTTCTAAAAAACAATTTTTGAAAAAATATTCAGCCCATCTGGATATATAAATTATAAATCAAATTTTCACGAGTGTCACAACATTGCATCTATATGACAACAAAGAGAGTCTTATAAGTTCAGCTGAGCATTGGGGTGATCCATAAAATGAAATCCTATTCTCAGTCCTTAATATGGTAGATTAATGAGTGAAAAAAATGTATTCGAAAACTAAAAAACTTTTTTATGAGATAAAGACCTTGCGAATTTGTCCTAAAGATTCCTTAAAAATTACTCATACGACACATATGACAGTTAGTGCTTTCTCGAAAAAAATCATTTAGCACAATTTAAGTACACTTAATAATGGGTCCTAAATCTAAGCCGACCTCCATACCAGCGATTTATTTTATTTAGCTTCTACCAAACTTAAAGTAAACTTAGAGGTACTTAACAATATTTTTGTTTTTATTTTATTTTTTATTTTTATTTTTATATAAGTATTGAATATTTATTTAATTTTCAATTAAATTAAGTTTTAATTATTATTAATTTGAAAAGAAAAGAAACACCGTCGAAATTATTGATTTATTTATCGATTGTATTCGCTTTGAAGGGGTTTCGTAATATAAATATTGTTAGCTATAATATAGTTTCCTTTCTTGTTTCCACTTTCACATTAAAACATTTTATACTTTTAATTAGTCAATTTCTTTCGGTGCCATGGAAGAATGAGTTGGGACACGTGCAGCATTTGTAGCTGGCGCTGGTCAAAAGTTTGCTCTGCCAAATTAAGTGTTCAGCAGTTTGAGTGGCTTTTGGATTATGGGTCAAAGCACCGCACTCAACCTCATACAGCTACTTAAATTATGTTCGGGCTTTAAATTCAGGTGAGGTGCCTGATTATCCCTTAACCGACACAAAAGTAGTCAGAATTATCTTCGTTAGTTTCGGTCCTAAGCCGATATTGCAGGTGTTGCCGCTCATTAAACTGACATATTCCACTAGCTTGCAATCGGGTTTTCCATAATCACATCATAATAGGAATAATAAGTGTGGTTTTTATTATTTCCGTTTCGCGCAAAGTGATTACCACCGCAAAAGCAAACCTCAAAATGTAGGCAATTGCAAAGCATTCATGATAATTACATGCCCAGTCTGGCCACATTTATAATGACGATTGCGAAACCCATCTGTCGGATGTGATAACGATTATACATTTTTGATAAAGCTTTCGATAGGTATTATAGCGGGGGTGTACGCTTAATATACTAGTATATGTGCTGTTATTTAACCAATCCGGTTACAAGAGCTATACTTACGGGATGGCCAACAATTTCGGTCGACAAATCGGCTAAATTGAAATAAATGCATTGACCAACGCAGCAACACTTTGCTCAATTAGTTGATTAAGTTCAACTCATGAACCTGCTGATATATTGACAATTATTTGTGCTAATCTTCTGCCCAATTGCAAAGTACAATAGCTCTAAAAAGTACACTTTTTTAATACAAAAAATGTATTAGGTATTGGTGATTAAATCAAGAGAGAACGCTATAGTGGAGAGCCTCGGCTATTATATACCCGATACCCAGCTAACTAATATTAAAACAAGAAAAAGTGATCTGCGATGAATGGTCCACCACAGATTTTCAAAGTTGATTTTTCAAAAAATTATTTTAGCCAAAAAAAAAAAAATTTTTTTTATACATCTTTTAAATTGTTCTGAAAGTTCCTAAGAGCCTAAGTTGTATATGTAACGATTAAATTTTAAGAAGAAAAGCAATTTAAGTGAATAGTTTTAATTTTTTTTTTTCGTTAAAAAAATAAGTTTTTTTTGATATTCTTGAATGTAATGTAGTGTTACACCCTATTTACCCTTTTAATTTATTATTAATTTATTTTATTATTTATTTTTGTATGGCAGCTATTTAAATATATTTTTTAATCAAGTTAAATTAAAAAGAACATTGGATAACTTAAGGCCCTATATAAAATTCATTTATATTTTTAAAAAAAAAAAAAATTTTTTTTTTATTTTTAACATTTTTTACAAAAAATGTCACTACAAAATGCGCATTGAGATATTTTTTTATACATTTAATTGCCTTTAACAATATCCCATCAAAAGATGGTTGATATAGGGCTCAGCTGATTTAAGGCAGACTTTTGGCTTTTTCGACCCACTGTGCGCCCAATTGCACATATGTATTTATCTATAGGTTGCGTGGATCAACAGAGCTGGATCTGGGGGATAAATTTGATGAAAAATAGGTAGGTTTGCAATAAAAAAATGTGTTCCCTTAATTATTGCCAAAATGCAATTGATCTATAACCGCTTAGTGTTGTACATTCTTTGAGTTGGTTTGCATATATGCATGCTGGTCCTGCAGGTGATGTTGCCGGTGTCACTGCAGATGATGCAGCTCAAGTTGATGTGCAGACTGATGTTAGCTGGCATTTTAAGTAAACCACTCTCGTACCTTCAACGGTCAGCGCAATTTTATTGAAATGGAGGCGAGGTCGAGGGAATGTGCTGCAGGCATCGACATCCGATTTGGCTTAATCTGAATGCGAATCCGAGGCGAGGTTGTAAAAGTCATTCAGTCAGGAAGCAATAAAATCATTTTACGTCAGTGCCATGAAAGTGCTGAATTTGAATAAAGCTGCTGCGCCATGGAGAGAAGAGAAGCCATCATATCGTACGTAGTCTAAGAAAAGTCGGGCGTGGCTGCGGTATTGGTCATGGCTTCGATGGAGTCTCGGCTGCCACGTTTCCTCCAGAAGCGGACAATTTCTGCTGATGCAGCTACCAGCACGGCGCAGCTGGCGACAGTCGAGCGAGGATGCCACAAACTCCTTTCTGCAGGACTCTGCGTCAATTATGCGAGTGTGTGTGGACTCCAGGACTCCAGTCTGGTTGGAAAAGCGCGCACTTACGCAAAATGAGCTTAGCTAATGCACAACGCATATTGAAGCCATTTTCCCCGGAATGGCTATCCGTTTCAATGCATGCGGTGGTTGCCATGGCCCAGTTCCTTCGCTCACATCTTGCAGTGCCTTCAAGAATTACACTGTGTTACAAAATGTAGTTTTTTTTATTTATCCCACTCGCTTCAGATACCCAATTTGCACTGCGTTCTCTAAAAAAGCACCTCAAAGTGGGAGAAATACTGCAATTTGTTTACTTTCGGTGGGTGTTTCAGCCAAACGGATTCTTGTTTCTTGTTATGCAGTAAGAACATCTTAATAATGCAATTAATTTTTTAGAAAAAACCATACTCAAAATAATTGTATGCATTTTTTAAAAGAAAATATAAACGAAAATACAAATTGGGAATTTGAGTCGAATTCTATTGCCTCCATCGAGGTAAATTTTTTATGTAACACAGTGTTATTGAACGAAAAGTTAGCAAAACTACAAACTGCGTAATATCAACAAAGAACAAATTATACCTTACAAATCCACATTTACAAACGACATTTTAATGTATTTTATTGTTTAAGTAATACAAAAATTAAAAGTTAATAGTTACAACATAATTAAAAACATACACTCAAAAAAAAAACGTGCATTTTTGCTCCTGGTGCGCTTCGTCACTACGTGGATTGCCGTCCACAGGGGTGCGATCGATACATCCTTCATGAATCAACCTGTGTTTCGGAGTTTTATAAGATACTTTTTCATTCTTGTTTATTCAGAAATATTATTTATTTACCAATTATTCGATTTAATCAAACGACTTTGCTCTTTTGTGTGCCACATGATAGTTAATAAGAAATATAAATTTCCGAGTCCGGGAATAGAAGATGCGAGTAGGCGATATGACCAGCCACTTTCAGCTCTGCAGTTTGGGTCCTTTGGTAAGCCAAAAAACATATAAATGATAAATGAAATGAAACAATTTCAATAAAGTTTTGGGTTACAACGAAATGCAAACCCGGAAACTGTAAAACGAAGTAAAAGGAAAATTACATTGGGCTCTGCTCTGTCTGCTGTTTGTCTGTGTGTGGTGTGTGGACATGGAAATATTGTTAGTGAAAGCAGAGAGCATGTAAATTGTGGCCATAAAAAGCCACAAAATAACTGAGAGTGAGACAAAGTGAAAATCTCTAATACAAAGTCAGCATGAATGTTAAAAGGTATAATATTTAAACTGTCGGCCAGAAAATGGAACCCTAAAACATACTGGAGCCTTGTGTCGTTTCAAGTATCTACTTTAATTTGTTTACGTTACTTATTTCGTCCTTTCCGGATTTTATCATCAATTTTAGATATTGTAATATGCAACATGTTTAGGAGTTTTTTATTGAGCCGATTAAAATATAACTTTCAAATCTTTAGCGATTATGAAGAACAAAAATGCCAAAAATACCCAGTCAAAACTTTAAAAAATTCGTACTCGCTTCGAATCACCTTTTTTAACTGTGTTCGCTACCTGACGCAAGTGTTCTGAGAAAAGGACCTCCATGAACGTCTGTCTGTCCATTTGACAGCTAATATCTCTGCCAAATTTAAAAGCAAGAAGATCGAGATGAAGCATGTAAGTTCTAGGGAATTCGCGCAGGTTCCACGCCCACAAATCGCGCTCAGTTTTGACTTCCAAAGTTTTGATACTTGAATAAAAATTTAAGCTGAAATACATTTGTTTCGTTAATATCTATTGATTGACCAAAAACCGATTGACAGTGGCTCCATCTCTCGGACAATTCATTATTTGGGCGCGAGGATGTTCTTGAGGTTCTTCAAGGCGCCCGTGGGCGTTTCAGTGGGAGTGGCTCTCACGTGAAACAAACTTACGCTGCGTAGGAACCCCAAGAATATTTGTGATGAATCTTAACTTTTTAGCTTTTGTAGTTTCCGAGATAAAAATTGTTCAACAGAGTAAGGGTTAAAGTCGGTTAGTCAAGTAACGGGTATCTAATAGTCTGGACACTTGACTCTCTCTTTGTTTAGTTTCTCTGAGTGTCACAGCACAATGTGGTTAGCTCATAATACCCATAAGTACATACATACGATTCTATTGTTCGATATATTTAGGGAAGCTAATAATTTTTTCATTAAATAATATAAAAGAAAATTCAGAGGTAATTCACATCACAACGGAAAGTGAAGTTGAGCAGGGTGTTTGGGGCTGATATCCATCAGGGATACAATTTGTCAAGCGGGCAGTCAGCCGTCAATCCATCAATAAGGACCTGAAAAAGCGGAGGGCCAACCCAGCGCTAGTTTGTTTAGATCGCAACGAATTTGCTGCGCTATCTACAAAACAGTCAGTCGGGCGAGACAGTAAGTTTTTCATTTTGGCGCTTTCAACCATTGGGCTTAAACCTTAAAATTATCGGCTAAAGTTTCGCTGTATGCACATAGTTTGGCCTGTGGGGCGGTAAATCCAGTGCTTCTTGCCCCGGAAGCCTGCGGCTTGCTCTCACCTCCGAATTTCTGGGCTGCCGCCTCCTGTGCTTTTCTGGTCCTTTCTTATCCGACAGCTGGAATTCCCCCACTTCTGTCCCGCCTCAAAATCGCCCAGAGAGCGAAAGCAAAGTATTAAAAAAGTTTTCAAATTTTCGTGAAGCCCGGCAAGTGCAGGTTGCTCTTTATTGCGTTAAAAATTTTCGCTTTCACAAAGCATTATCTACGTTTCACTCGCCTCGCCTCGCCCCTCCGAAAAACACGCACACACACTTACTATCGACAGTCGTGGGCGGTGCGTCGCCCCCAAAGGCTTTTTCCGTGAGCTCTGTAATTGATTTATGTGTGCAAACGTGCGTTGAACGTCTGCTTACAATTTACCGACCGCCCAGTCCCCAAATCACGTCCGAGCAGTGGTCGCTACAAAAAATTATATGGCCACAATATAAGACAAGATTTAAAAGCCCAGACTACAATATACCTATTTCACAAAGTCAACTTGATATGCTATTAAATTTGAAAAGTACAAAGAGGCTTTTCCACAAAGTTGTCCGTTCTTGAGGATTTTAGAATGTCGTTGGAATTCGTAATGATGTACTTTAGACTAGAAACCGAATACGTACCACTCTACTATTCTATTAAACGGCTTATCCCCTATTGTATGTAGAATTCTCTACAAATTGCGTATATTCGTATACTAACCACAATTTTAAAAGGCAGAATCCTTGGATAGGACAAAGATAAAAGCAGAGGAGACATAATTGCAAATGAACGCAAAATTAGCGATTTCAAATGATATCGAGAGTAGTCCACTCTGCTGAATAATGGATGATTTGAGTGAACTAAATGTGTGACAGAATACAAAAGCACGAAGAATTGACCGAATAATACAATGCAGAGATATTTAGTGCCTCACGTTTTAACAAATCCTGGCGTAAAGCAAACCACGTAAGAATTTTCCTTTGAAAGTCTTTTAAAATAGTTTTTAACAGTAGGTACTGAAGAGCACATTAAGAATTTTGATTTATAATAGTATAATTAGTAGTATAATAATTTCGTAGGTTACGCAAGGTTCACAATTAACAATAAAATTACTATGTACATTACTACATTTATTGTAATATTTATTTTCTTGAGTTAAATTTTCATAAATTTATTTCTGAGCGAAATTTGTATACCTGTTATTCGGAAAGTAGAAAGGGTACATACATTTAGAAAAAAAATCGCCCTGAGTTTTAGAAAATCTACATATTTTGACAATCTACATTTAAAAAAAAAAAATCTCTAAATAATAATAATTTATAGGTTTATAATGCCGATGTGTAGGCTTTATTATCAAAATTAAAGTACCGCAATGAATGACACCCATAGCTGCTGTGGCTATAGGCTGAAACTAGTGTAATTACTTGTAGATAGAAAAATGATTATAAGGCATTATAATGCAAATGGGGAACGAGATACCTTCCTGAATTCGTAGTTAAATTATCTAAAACTTGGCATTTAAAGAAAGTAAATTTAGATTTTTTGATTTTTTTTCAAAAATTGCGACCTAACCCCTTAAAAAATTGATTTCCAAAAAAAATTACTTTTTTTCGCATAAAACTTCTCTATTTTCGCCACAGAAACGGAAATAATGGCCCAAATGGGGAATGAGATACCTTCCTGAACTCGTAGTTAAATTATCTAAAACTTGGCATTTAAAGAAAGTAAATTTAGATTTTTTGATTTTTTTTCAAAAAATTGCGACCCAACCCCTTAAAAAATTGATTTCCAAAAAAAATTACTTTTTTCTCATAAAACTTCACTATTTTCGCCACAGAAACAGAAATAATGGCCCAAATGGGGAATGAGATACCTTCCTGAACTCGTAGTTAAATTATCTAAAACTTGGCATTTAAAGAAAGTAAATTTAGATTTCTTGATTTTTTTTTCAAAAAATTGCGACCTAACCCCTTAAAAAATTGATTTCCAAAAAAAATTACTTTTTCTCGCATAAAACTTCACTATTTTCGCCACAGAAACAGAAATAATGGCCCAAATGGGGAATGAGATACCTTCCTGAACTCGTAGTTAAATTATCTAAAACTTGGCATTTAAAGAAAGTAAATTTAGATTTTTTGATTTTTTTTCAAAAAATTGCGACCCAACCCCTTAAAAAATTGATTTCCAAAAAAAATTACTTTTTTTCTCATAAAACTTCACTATTTTCGCCACAGAAACAGAAATAATGGCCCAAATGGGGAATGAGATACCTTCCTGAACTCGTAGTTAAATTATCTAAAACTTGGCATTTAAAGAAAGTAAATTTAGATTTTTTGATTTTTTTTCAAAAAATTGCGACCCAACCCCTTAAAAAATTGATTTCCAAAAAAAATTACTTTTTTTCTCATAAAACTTCACTATTTTCGCCACAGAAACAGAAATAATGGCCCAAATGGGGAATGAGATACCTTCCTGAACTCGTAGTTAAATTATCTAAAACTTGGCATTTAAAGAAAGTAAATTTAGATTTCTTGATTTTTTTTTCAAAAAATTGCGACCCAACCCCTTAAAAAATTGATTTCCAAAAAAAATCACTTTTTCTCGCATAAAACTTCACTATTTTCGCCACAGAAACAGAAATAATGGCCCAAATGGGGAATGAGATACCTTCCTGAACTCGTAGTTAAATTATCTAAAACTTGGCATTTAAAGAAAGTAAATTTAGATTTTTTGATTTTTTTTTCAAAAAATTGCGACCTTATTCCCTTAAAAAATTGATTTCCAAAAAAAATCACTTTTTCTCGCATAAAACTTCACTATTTTCGCCACAGAAACGGAAATAATGGCCCAAATGGGGGATGAGATACCTTTCTGAACTCGTAGTTAAATTTTCTAAAACTTGGCATTTAAAGAAAGTAAATTTAGATTTTTTGACTTTTTTTCAAAAAATTGCGACCCAACCCCTTAAAAAATTGATTTCCAAAAAAAATCACTTTTTTTCGCATAAAACTTCACTATTTTCGCCACAGAAACGGAAATAATGGCCCAAATGGGGAACGAGATACCTTCCTGAATTCGTAGTTAAATTATCTAAAACTTGGCATTTAAAGAAAGTAAATTTAGATTTTTTGATTTTTTTTCAAAAATTGCGACCTAACCCCTTAAAAAATTGATTTCCAAAAAAAACACTTTTTTTCGCATAAAACTTCACTATTTTCGCCACAGAAACGGAAATAATGGCCCAAATGGGGAATGAATTACCTTCCTGAACTCGTAGTTAAATTATCTAAAACTTGGCATTTAAAGAAAGTAAATTTCGATTTTTTGATTTTTTTTCAAAAAATTGCGACCCAACCCCTTAAAAAATTGATTTCCAAAAAAAATCACTTTTTTTCGCATAAAACTTCACTATTTTCGCCACAAAAACGGAAATAATGGCGCCAATGGGGAATGAGATACCTTCCTGAACTCGTAGTTAAATTATCTAAAACTTGGCATTTAAAGAAAGTAAATTTAGATTTTTTGATTTGTTTTCAAAAAATTGCGACCCAACCCCTTAAAAAATTAATTTCCAAAAAAAATCACTTTTTTTCGCATAAAACTTCACTATTTTCGCCACAGAAACAGAAATAATGGCCCAAATGGGGAATGAGATACCTTCCTGAACTCGTAGTTAAATTATCTAAAACTTGGCATTTAAAGAAAGTAAATTTAGATTTTTTGATTTTTTTCAAAAAATTGCGACCTAACCCCTTAAAAAATTGATTTCCAAAAAAAATCACTTTTTTTCGCATAAAACTTAACTATTTTCGCCACAGAAACGGAAATAATGGCTCAAATGTGGAATGAGATACCTTCCTGAACTCGTAGTTAAATTATCTAAAACTTGGCATTTAAAGAAAGTAAATTTAGATTTTTTGATTTTTTTTCAAAAAATTGCGACCCAACCCCTTAAAAAATTGATTTCCAAAAAAAATCACTTTTTTCGCATAAAACTTCACTATTTTCGCCACAGAAACGGAAATAAAGGCCAAAATGGGGAACGAGATACCTTCCTGAATTCGTAGTTAAATTATCTAAAACTTGGCATTTAAAGAAAGTAAATTTAGATTTTTTGATTTTTTTTCAAAAAATTGCGACCTAACCCCTTAAAAAATTGATTTCCAAAAAAAATCACTTTTTTTCTCATAAAACTTCACTATTTTCGCCACAGAAACAGAAATAATGGCCCAAATGGGGAATGAGATACCTTCCTGAACTCGTAGTTAAATTATCTAAAACTTGGCATTTAAAGAAAGTAAATTTAGATTTTTTGATTTTTTTTCAAAAAATTGCGACCCAACCCCTTAAAAAATTGATTTCCAAAAAAAATCACTTTTTTTCGCATAAAACTTCACTATTTTCGCCACAGAAACAGAAATAATGGCCCAAATGGGGAATGAGATACCTTCCTGAACTCGTAGTTAAATTATCTAAAACTTGGCATTTAAAGAAAGTAAATTTAGATTTTTTTGATTTTTTTTCAAAAAATTGCGACCCAACCCCTTAAAAAATTGATTTCCAAAAAAAATCACTTTTTTCGCATAAAACTTCACTATTTTCGCCACAGAAACGGAAATAATGGCCCAAATGGGGAACGAGATACCTTCCTGAATTCGTAGTTAAATTATCTAAAACTTGGCATTTAAAGAAAGTAAATTTAGATTTTTTGATTTTTTTTCAAAAAATTGCGACCTAACCCCTTAAAAAATTGATTTTCAAAAAAAATCACTTTTTTTCGCATAAAACTTCACTATTTTCGCCACAGAAACAGAAATAATGGCCCAAATGGGGAATGAGATACCTTCCTGAACTCGTAGTTAAATTATCTAAAACTTGGCATTTAAAGAAAGTAAATTTAGATTTTTTGATTTTTTTTCAAAAAATTGCGACCCAACCCCTTAAAAAATTGATTTCCATAAAAAATCACTTTTTTCGCATAAAACTTCACTATTTTCGCAACAGAAACGGAAATAATGGCCCAAATGGGGAACGAGATACCTTCCTGAATTCGTAGTTAAATTATCTAAAACTTGGAATTTAAAGAAAGTAAATTTAGATTTTTTGATTTTTTTTTCAAAAAATTGCGACCTAACCCCTTAAAAAATTGATTTCTAAAAAAAACCAATTTTTCGCATAAAACTTAACTATTTTCGCCACAGAAACGGAAATAATGGCCCAAATGAAGAATGAGATACCTTCCTGAACTCGTAGTTAAATTATCTAAAACTTGGCATTTAAAGAGAGTAAATTTAGATTTTTTGATTTTTTTTCAAAAAATTGCGACTCCAACCCCTTAAAAAATTGATTTCCAAAAAAAATCACTTTTTTTCGCATAAAACTTCACTATTTTCGCCACAGAAACAGAAATAATGGCCCAAATGGGGAATGAGATACCTTTCTGAACTCGTAGTTAAATTTTCTAAAACTTGGCATTTAAAGAAAGTAAATTTAGATTTTTTGATTTTTTTTCAAAAATTGCGACCTAACCCCTTAAAAAATTGATTTCCAAAAAAAAACATTTTTTTTCGCATAAAACTTCACTATTTTCGCCACAGAAACGGAAATAATGGCCCAAATGGGGAATGAATTACCTTCCTGAACTCGTAGTTAAATTATCTAAAACTTGGCATTTAAAGAAAGTAAATTTAGATTTTTTGATTTTTTTTCAAAAATTGCGACCTAACCCCTTAAAAAATTGATTTCCAAAAAAAAAAATTGCGACCCAACCCCTTAAAAAATTGATTTCCAAAAAAAATCACTTTTTTTTCGCATAAAACTTCACTATTTTCGCCACAGAAACGGAAATAATGGCCCAAATGGGGAACGAGATACCTTCCTGAATTCGTAGTTAAATTATCTAAAACTTGGCATTTAAAGAAAGTAAATTTAGATTTTTTGATTTTTTTTCAAATATTGCGACCTAACCCCTTAAAAAATTGATTTCCAAAAAAAAAATTGCGACCCAACCCCTAAAAAAATTGATTTCCAAAAAAAATCACTTTTTTTCGCATAAAACTTCACTATTTTCGCCACAGAAACGGAAATAATGGCCCAAATGGGGAACGAGATACCTTTCTGAACTCGTAGTTAAATTTTCTAAAACTTGGCATTTAAAGAAAGTAAATTTAGATTTTTTGATTTTTTTTCAAAAATTGCGACCTAACCCCTTAAAAAATTGATTTCCAAAAAAAAACACTTTTTTTCGCATAAAACTTAACTATTTTCGCCACAGAAACGGAAATAATGGCTCAAATGTGGAATGAGATACCTTCCTGAACTCGTAGTTAAATTATCTAAAACTTGGCATTTAAAGAAAGTAAATTTAGATTTTTTGATTTTTTTTTCAAAAAATTGCGACCCAACCCCTTAAAAAATTGATTTCCAAAAAAAATCACTTTTTTTCGCATAAAACTTCACTATTTTCGCCACAGAAACAGAAATAATGGCCCAAATGGGGAATGAGATACCTTCCTGAATTCGTAGTTAAATTATCTAAAACTTGGCATTTAAAGAAAGTAAATTTAGATTTTTTGATTTTTTTTCAAAAAATTGCGACCCAACCCCTTAAAAAATTGATTTCCAAAAAAAATCACTTTTTTTTCGCATAAAACTTCACTATTTTCGCCACAGAAACAGAAATAATGGCCCAAATGGGGAATGAGATACCTTCCTGAACTCGTAGTTAAATTATCTAAAACTTGGCATTTAAAGAAAGTAAATTTAGATTTTTTTGATTTTTTTTCAAAAAATTGCGACCCAACCCCTTAAAAAATTGATTTCCAAAAAAAATCACTTTTTTCGCATAAAACTTCACTATTTTCGCCACAGAAACGGAAATAATGGCCCAAATGGGGAACGAGATACCTTCCTGAATTCGTAGTTAAATTATCTAAAACTTGGCATTTAAAGAAAGTAAATTTAGATTTTTTGATTTTTTTTTCAAAAAATTGCGACCTAACCCCTTAAAAATTGATTTTCAAAAAAAAATCACTTTTTTTCGCATAAAACTTCACTATTTTCGCCACAGAAACAGAAATAATGGCCCAAATGGGGAATGAGATACCTTCCTGAACTCGTAGTTAAATTATCTAAAACTTGGCATTTAAAGAAAGTAAATTTAGATTTTTTGATTTTTTTTCAAAAAATTGCGACCCAACCCCTTAAAAAATTGATTTCCATAAAAAATCACTTTTTTCGCATAAAACTTCACTATTTTCGCAACAGAAACGGAAATAATGGCCCAAATGGGGAACGAGATACCTTCCTGAATTCGTAGTTAAATTATCTAAAACTTGGAATTTAAAGAAAGTAAATTTAGATTTTTTGATTTTTTTTCAAAAAATTGCGACCTAACCCCTTAAAAAATTGATTTCTAAAAAAAACCAATTTTTCGCATAAAACTTAACTATTTTCGCCACAGAAACGGAAATAATGGCCCAAATGAAGAATGAGATACCTTCCTGAACTCGTAGTTAAATTATCTAAAACTTGGCATTTAAAGAGAGTAAATTTAGATTTTTTGATTTTTTTTCAAAAAATTGCGACCCAACCCCTTAAAAAATTGATTTCCAAAAAAAATCACTTTTTTTCGCATAAAACTTCACTATTTTCGCCACAGAAACAGAAATAATGGCCCAAATGGGGAATGAGATACCTTTCTGAACTCGTAGTTAAATTTTCTAAAACTTGGCATTTAAAGAAAGTAAATTTAGATTTTTTGATTTTTTTTCAAAAATTGCGACCTAACCCCTTAAAAAATTGATTTCCAAAAAAAAACACTTTTTTTCGCATAAAACTTCACTATTTTCGCCACAGAAACGGAAATAATGGCCCAAATGGGGAATGAATTACCTTCCTGAACTCGTAGTTAAATTATCTAAAACTTGGCATTTAAAGAAAGTAAATTTAGATTTTTTGATTTTTTTTTCAAAAATTGCGACCTAACCCCTTAAAAAATTGATTTCCAAAAAAAAAAATTGCGACCCAACCCCTTAAAAAATTGATTTCCAAAAAAAATCACTTTTTTTCGCATAAAACTTCACTATTTTCGCCACAGAAACGGAAATAATGGCCCAAATGGGGAACGAGATACCTTCCTGAATTCGTAGTTAAATTATCTAAAACTTGGCATTTAAAGAAAGTAAATTTAGATTTTTTGATTTTTTTTCAAATATTGCGACCTAACCCCTTAAAAAATTGATTTCCAAAAAAAAAAATTGCGACCCAACCCCTAAAAAAATTGATTTCCAAAAAAAATCACTTTTTTTCGCATAAAACTTCACTATTTTCGCCACAGAAACGGAAATAATGGCCCAAATGGGGAATGAGATACCTTTCTGAACTCGTAGTTAAATTTTCTAAAACTTGGCATTTAAAGAAAGTAAATTTAGATTTTTTGATTTTTTTTCAAAAATTGCGACCTAACCCCTTAAAAAATTGATTTCCAAAAAAAAACACTTTTTTTCGCATAAAACTTAACTATTTTCGCCACAGAAACGGAAATAATGGCTCAAATGTGGAATGAGATACCTTCCTGAACTCGTAGTTAAATTATCTAAAACTTGGCATTTAAAGAAAGTAAATTTAGATTTTTTGATTTTTTTTCAAAAAATTGCGACCCAACCCCTTAAAAAATTGATTTCCAAAAAAAATCACTTTTTTCGCATAAAACTTCACTATTTTCGCCACAGAAACGGAAATAAAGGCCAAAATGGGGAACGAGATACCTTCCTGAATTCGTAGTTAAATTATCTAAAACTTGGCATTTAAAGAAAGTAAATTTAGATTTTTTGATTTTTTTTCAAAAAATTGCGACCTAACCCCTTAAAAAATTGATTTCCAAAAAAAATCACTTTTTTCTCATAAAACTTCACTATTTTCGCCACAGAAACAGAAATAATGGCCCAAATGGGGAATGAGATACCTTCCTGAACTCGTAGTTAAATTATCTAAAACTTGGCATTTAAAGAAAGTAAATTTAGATTTTTTGATTTTTTTTCAAAAAATTGCGACCCAACCCCTTAAAAAATTGATTTCCAAAAAAAAATCACTTTTTTTCGCATAAAACTTCACTATTTTCGCCACAGAAACAGAAATAATGGCCCAAATGGGGAATGAGATACCTTCCTGAACTCGTAGTTAAATTATCTAAAACTTGGCATTTAAAGAAAGTAAATTTAGATTTTTTTGATTTTTTTTCAAAAAATTGCGACCCAACCCCTTAAAAAATTGATTTCCAAAAAAAATCACTTTTTTCGCATAAAACTTCACTATTTTCGCCACAGAAACGGAAATAATGGCCCAAATGGGGAACGAGATACCTTCCTGAATTCGTAGTTAAATTATCTAAAACTTGGCATTTAAAGAAAGTAAATTTAGATTTTTTGATTTTTTTTCAAAAAATTGCGACCTAACCCCTTAAAAAATTGATTTTCAAAAAAAATCACTTTTTTTCGCATAAAACTTCACTATTTTCGCCACAGAAACAGAAATAATGGCCCAAATGGGGAATGAGATACCTTCCTGAACTCGTAGTTAAATTATCTAAAACTTGGCATTTAAAGAGAGTACATTTAGATTTTTTGATTTTTTTTCAAAAAATTGCGACCCAACCCCTTAAAAAATTGATTTCCATAAAAAATCACTTTTTTCGCATAAAACTTCACTATTTTCGCAACAGAAACGGAAATAATGGCCCAAATGGGGAACGAGATACCTTCCTGAATTCGTAGTTAAATTATCTAAAACTTGGAATTTAAAGAAAGTAAATTTAGATTTTTTGATTTTTTTTCAAAAAATTGCGACCTAACCCCTTAAAAAATTGATTTCTAAAAAAAACCAATTTTTCGCATAAAACTTAACTATTTTCGCCACAGAAACGGAAATAATGGCCCAAATGAAGAATGAGATACCTTCCTGAACTCGTAGTTAAATTATCTAAAACTTGGCATTTAAAGAGAGTAAATTTAGATTTTTTGATTTTTTTTCAAAAAATTGCGACCCAACCCCTTAAAAAATTGATTTCCAAAAAAAATCACTTTTTTTTCGCATAAAACTTCACTATTTTCGCCACAGAAACAGAAATAATGGCCCAAATGGGGAATGAGATACCTTTCTGAACTCGTAGTTAAATTTTCTAAAACTTGGCATTTAAAGAAAGTAAATTTAGATTTTTTGATTTTTTTTCAAAAATTGCGACCTAACCCCTTAAAAAATTGATTTCCAAAAAAAAACACTTTTTTTCGCATAAAACTTCACTATTTTCGCCACAGAAACGGAAATAATGGCCCAAATGGGGAATGAATTACCTTCCTGAACTCGTAGTTAAATTATCTAAAACTTGGCATTTAAAGAAAGTAAATTTAGATTTTTTGATTTTTTTTCAAAAAATTGCGACCTAACCCCTTAAAAAATTGATTTCCAAAAAAAAAATTGCGACCCAACCCCTTAAAAAATTGATTTCCAAAAAAAATCACTTTTTTTCGCATAAAACTTCACTATTTTCGCCACAGAAACGGAAATAATGGCCCAAATGGGGAACGAGATACCTTCCTGAATTCGTAGTTAAATTATCTAAAACTTGGCATTTAAAGAAAGTAAATTTAGATTTTTTGATTTTTTTTCAAAAATTGCGACCTAACCCCTTAAAAAATTGATTTCCAAAAAAAATCACTTTTTTTCGCATAAAACTTCACTATTTTCGCCACAGAAACAGAAATAATGGCCCAAATGGGGAATGAGATACCTTCCTGAACTCGTAGTTAAATTATCTAAAACTTGGCATTTAAAGAGAGTAAATTTAGATTTTTTGATTTTTTTTCAAAAAATTGCGACCCAACCCCTTAAAAAATTGATTTCCAAAAAAAATCACTTTTTTTCGCATAAAACTTCACTATTTTCGCCACAGAAACAGAAATAATGGCCCAAATGGGGAATGAGATACCTTTCTGAACTCGTAGTTAAATTTTCTAAAACTTGGCATTTAAAGAAAGTAAATTTAGATTTTTTGATTTTTTTTCAAAAATTGCGACCTAACCCCTTAAAAAATTGATTTCCAAAAAAAAACACTTTTTTTCGCATAAAACTTCACTATTTTCGCCACAGAAACGGAAATAATGGCCCAAATGGGGAATGAATTACCTTCCTGAACTCGTAGTTAAATTATCTAAAACTTGGCATTTAAAGAAAGTAAATTTAGATTTTTTGATTTTTTTTCAAAAATTGCGACCTAACCCCTTAAAAAATTGATTTCCAAAAAAAAAATTGCGACCCAACCCCTTAAAAAATTGATTTCCAAAAAAAATCACTTTTTTTCGCATAAAACTTCACTATTTTCGCCACAGAAACGGAAATAATGGCCCAAATGGGGAACGAGATACCTTCCTGAATTCGTAGTTAAATTATCTAAAACTTGGCATTTAAAGAAAGTAAATTTAGATTTTTTGATTTTTTTTTCAAAAATTGCGACCTAACCCCTTAAAAAATTGATTTCCAAAAAAAAAAATTGCGACCCAACCCCTAAAAAAATTGATTTCCAAAAAAAATCACTTTTTTTCGCATAAAACTTCACTATTTTCGCCACAGAAACGGAAATAATGGCCCAAATGGGGAACGAGATACCTTTCTGAACTCGTAGTTAAATTTTCTAAAACTTGGCATTTAAAGAAAGTAAATTTAGATTTTTTGATTTTTTTTCAAAAATTGCGACCTAACCCCTTAAAAAATTGATTTCCAAAAAAAAACACTTTTTTTCGCATAAAACTTCACTATTTTCGCCACAGAAACGGAAATAATGGCCCAAATAGGGAATGAATTACCTTCCTGAACTCGTAGTTAAATTATCTAAAACTTGGCATTTAAAGGAAGTAAATTTCGATTTTTTGATTTTTTTTCAAAAAATTGCGACCCAACCCCTTATAAAATTGATTTCCAAAAAAAATCACTTTTTTTCGCATAAAACTT
Organism: Drosophila mimetica; assembly: GCA_037075245.1. Taxonomy (NCBI): domain Eukaryota; kingdom Metazoa; phylum Arthropoda; class Insecta; order Diptera; family Drosophilidae; genus Drosophila; species Drosophila mimetica. The sequence goes on from JBAMCH010000005.1 coordinate 11,610,736, forward strand.
CACTATTTTCGCCACAAAAACGGAAATAATGGCGCCAATGGGGAATGAGATACCTTCCTGAACTCGTAGTTAAATTATCTAAAACTTGGCATTTAAAGAAAGTAAAATTTAGATTTTTTGATTTTTTTTCAAAAAATTGCGACCCAACCCCTTAAAAAATTAATTTCCAAAAAAAATCACTTTTTTTCGCATAAAACTTCACTATTTTCGCCACAGAAACAGAAATAATGGCCCAAATGGGGAATGAGATACCTTCCTGAACTCGTAGTTAAATTATCTAAAACTTGGCATTTAAAGAAAGTAAATTTAGATTTTTTGATTTTTTTCAAAAAATTGCGACCTAACCCCTTAAAAAATTGATTTCCAAAAAAAATCACTTTTTTTCGCATAAAACTTAACTATTTTCGCCACAGAAACGGAAATAATGGCTCAAATGGGGAATGAGATACCTTCCTGAACTCGTAGTTAAATTATCTAAAACTTGGCATTTAAAGAAAGTAAATTTAGATTTTTTGATTTTTTTTCAAAAAATTGCGACCCAACCCCTTAAAAAATTGATTTCCAAAAAAAATCACTTTTTTCGCATAAAACTTCACTATTTTCGCCACAGAAACGGAAATAAAGGCCAAAATGGGGAACGAGATACCTTCCTGAATTCGTAGTTAAATTATCTAAAACTTGGCATTTAAAGAAAGTAAATTTAGATTTTTTGATTTTTTTTCAAAAAATTGCGACCCAACCCCTTAAAAAATTGATTTCCAAAAAAAATCACTTTTTTTCGCATAAAACTTCACTATTTTCGCCACAGAAACAGAAATAATGGGGAATGAGATACCTTCCTGAACTCGTAGTTAAATTATCTAAAACTTGGCATTTAAAGAAAGTAAATTTAGATTTATTGATTTTTTTTCAAAAAATTGCGACCCAACCCCTTAAAAAATTGATTTCCAAAAAAAAATCACTTTTTTCGCATAAAACTTCACTATTTTCGCAACAGAAACGGAAATTATGGCCCAAATGGGGAACGAGATACCTTCCTGAATTCGTAGTTAAATTATCTAAAACTTGGAATTTAAAGAAAGTAAATTTAGATTTTTTGATTTTTTTTTCAAAAAATTGCGACCTAACCCCTTAAAAAATTGATTTCTAACAAAAAAACCAATTTTTCGCATAAAACTTAACTATTTTCGCCACAGAAACGGAAATAATGGCCCAAATGAAGAATGAGATACCTTCCTGAACTCGTAGTTAAATTATCTAAAACTTGGCATTTAAAGAGAGTAAATTTAGATTTTTTGATTTTTTTTCAAAAAATTGCGACCCAACCCCTTAAAAAATTGATTTCCAAAAAAAATCACTTTTTTTCGCATAAAACTTCACTATTTTCGCCACAGAAACAGAAATAATGGCCCAAATGGGGAATGAGATACCTTCCTGAACTCGTAGTTAAATTATCTAAAACTTGGCATTTAAAGAAAGTAAATTTAGATTTTTTGATTTTTTTTTCAAAAAATTGCGACCCAACACCTTAAAAAATTGATTTCCAAAAAAAATCACTTTTTTAGCATAAAACTTCACTATTTTCGCAACAGAAACGGAAATAATGGCCCAAATGGGGAACGAGATACCTTCCTGAATTCGTAGTTAAATTATCTAAAACTTGGAATTTAAAGAAAGTAAATTTAGATTTTTTGATTTTTTTTCAAAAAATTGCGACTCAACACCTTAAAAAATTGATTTCCAAAAAAAATCACTTTTTTAGCATAAAACTTCACTATTTTCGCAACAGAAACGGAAATAATGGCCCAAATGGGGAACGAGATACCTTCCTGAATTCGTAGTTAAATTATCTAAAACTTGGAATTTAAAGAAAGTAAATTTAGATTTTTTGATTTTTTTTCAAAAAATTGCGACCCAACCCCTTAAAAAATTGATTTCCAAAAAAAATCACTTTTTTTCGCATAAAACTTCACTATTTTCGCCACAGAAACAGAAATAATGGGGAATGAGATACCTTCCTGAACTCGTAGTTAAATTATCTAAAACTTGGCATTTAAAGAAAGTAAATTTAGATTTATTGATTTTTTTTCAAAAAATTGCGACCTAACCCCTTAAAAAATTGATTTCTAACAAAAAAACCAATTTTTCGCATAAAACTTAACTATTTTCGCCACAGAAACGGAAATAATGGCCCAAATGAAGAATGAGATACCTTCCTGAACTCGTAGTTAAATTATCTAAAACTTGGCATTTAAAGAAAGTAAATTTAGATTTTTTGATTTTTTTTCAAAAAATTGCGACCCAACCCCTTAAAAAATTGATTTCCAAAAAAAATCACTTTTTTCGCATAAAACTTCACTATTTTCGCCACAGAAACGGAAATAAAGGCCAAAATGGGGAACGAGATACCTTCCTGAATTCGTAGTTAAATTATCTAAAACTTGGCATTTAAAGAAAGTAAATTTAGATTTTTTGATTTTTTTTCAAAAAATTGCGACCCAACCCCTTAAAAAATTGATTTCCAAAAAAAATCACTTTTTTTCGCATAAAACTTCACTATTTTCGCCACAGAAACAGAAATAATGGGGAATGAGATACCTTCCTGAACTCGTAGTTAAATTATCTAAAACTTGGCATTTAAAGAAAGTAAATTTAGATTTATTGATTTTTTTTCAAAAAATTGCGACCCAACCCCTTAAAAAATTGATTTCCAAAAAAAATCACTTTTTTCGCATAAAACTTCACTATTTTCGCAACAGAAACGGAAATTATGGCCCAAATGGGGAACGAGATACCTTCCTGAATTCGTAGTTAAATTATCTAAAACTTGGAATTTAAAGAAAGTAAATTTAGATTTTTTGATTTTTTTTTCAAAAAATTGCGACCTAACCCCTTAAAAAATTGATTTCTAACAAAAAAACCAATTTTTCGCATAAAACTTAACTATTTTCGCCACAGAAACGGAAATAATGGCCCAAATGAAGAATGAGATACCTTCCTGAACTCGTAGTTAAATTATCTAAAACTTGGCATTTAAAGAGAGTAAATTTAGATTTTTTGATTTTTTTTCAAAAAATTGCGACCCAACCCCTTAAAAAATTGATTTCCAAAAAAAATCACTTTTTTTCGCATAAAACTTCACTATTTTCGCCACAGAAACAGAAATAATGGCCCAAATGGGGAATGAGATACCTTCCTGAACTCGTAGTTAAATTATCTAAAACTTGGCATTTAAAGAAAGTAAATTTAGATTTTTTGATTTTTTTTTCAAAAAATTGCGACCCAACACCTTAAAAAATTGATTTCCAAAAAAAATCACTTTTTTAGCATAAAACTTCACTATTTTCGCAACAGAAACGGAAATAATGGCCCAAATGGGGAACGAGATACCTTCCTGAATTCGTAGTTAAATTATCTAAAACTTGGAATTTAAAGAAAGTAAATTTAGATTTTTTGATTTTTTTTCAAAAAATTGCGACTCAACCCCTTAAAAAATTGATTTCCAAAAAAAATCACTTTTTTTTCGCATAAAACTTCACTATTTTCGCCACAGAAACGGAAATAATGGCCCAAATGGGGAATGAGATACCTTCCTGAACTCGTAGTTAAATTATCTAAGACTTGGCATTTAAAGAGAGTAAATTTAGATTTTTTGGTTTTTTTTCAAAAAATTGCGACCTAACCCCTTAAAAAATTGATTTCCAAAAAAAATTACTTTTTTTCTCATAAAACTTCACTATTTTCGCCACAGAAACGGAAATAATGGCCCAAATGGGGAATGAGATACCTTCCTGAACTCGTAGTTAAATTATCTAAAACTTGGCATTTAAAGAAAGTAAATTTAGATTTTTTGATTTTTTTTCAAAAAATTGCGACCCAACCCCTTAAAAAATTGATTTCCAAAAAAAAAATTGCGACCTAACCCCTTAAAAAATTGATTTCCAAAAAAAAACACTTTTTTTCGCATAAAACTTCACTATTTTCGCCACAGAAACGGAAATAATGGCCCAAATGGGGAATGAATTACCTTCCTGAACTCGTAGTTAAATTATCTAAAACTTGGCATTTAAAGAAAGTAAATTTCGATTTTTTGATTTTTTTTTCAAAAAATTGCGACCCAACCCCTTATAAAATTGATTTCCAAAAAAAAATCACTTTTTTTCGCATAAAACTTCACTATTTTCGCCACAAAAACGGAAATAATGGCGCCAATGGGGAATGAGATACCTTCCTGAACTCGTAGTTAAATTATCTAAAACTTGGCATTTAAAGAAAGTAAAATTTAGATTTTTTGATTTTTTTTCAAAAAATTGCGACCCAACCCCTTAAAAAATTAATTTCCAAAAAAAATCACTTTTTTTCGCATAAAACTTCACTATTTTCGCCACAGAAACAGAAATAATGGCCCAAATGGGGAATGAGATACCTTCCTGAACTCGTAGTTAAATTATCTAAAACTTGGCATTTAAAGAAAGTAAATTTAGATTTTTTGATTTTTTTCAAAAAATTGCGACCTAACCCCTTAAAAAATTGATTTCCAAAAAAAAATCACTTTTTTTCGCATAAAACTTAACTATTTTCGCCACAGAAACGGAAATAATGGCTCAAATGGGGAATGAGATACCTTCCTGAACTCGTAGTTAAATTATCTAAAACTTGGCATTTAAAGAAAGTAAATTTAGATTTTTTGATTTTTTTTCAAAAAATTGCGACCCAACCCCTTAAAAAATTGATTTCCAAAAAAAATCACTTTTTTCGCATAAAACTTCACTATTTTCGCCACAGAAACGGAAATAAAGGCCAAAATGGGGAACGAGATACCTTCCTGAATTCGTAGTTAAATTATCTAAAACTTGGCATTTAAAGAAAGAAAATTTAGATTTTTTGATTTTTTTTTCAAAAAATTGCGACCCAACCCCTTAAAAAATTGATTTCCAAAAAAAATCACTTTTTTTCGCATAAAACTTCACTATTTTCGCCACAGAAACAGAAATAATGGCCCAAATGGGGAATGAGATACCTTCCTGAACTCGTAGTTAAATTATCTAAAACTTGGCATTTAAAGAAAGTAAATTTAGATTTTTTTGATTTTTTTTCAAAAAATTGCGACCCAACCCCTTAAAAAATTGATTTCCAAATAAAATCACTTTTTTCGCATAAAACTTCACTATTTTCGCCACAGAAACGGAAATAATGGCCCAAATGGGGAACGAGATACCTTCCTGAATTCGTAGTTAAATTATCTAAAACTTGGCATTTAAAGAAAGTAAATTTAGATTTTTTGATTTTTTTTCAAAAAATTGCGACCTAACCCCTTAAAAAATTGATTTTCAAAAAAAATCACTTTTTTTCGCATAAAACTTCACTATTTTCGCCACAGAAACAGAAATAATGGGGAATGAGATACCTTCCTGAACTCGTAGTTAAATTATCTAAAACTTGGCATTTAAAGAAAGTAAATTTAGATTTATTGATTTTTTTTCAAAAAATTGCGACCCAACCCCTTAAAAAATTGATTTCCAAAAAAAATCACTTTTTTCGCATAAAACTTCACTATTTTCGCAACAGAAACGGAAATTATGGCCCAAATGGGGAACGAGATACCTTCCTGAATTCGTAGTTAAATTATCTAAAACTTGGAATTTAAAGAAAGTAAATTTAGATTTTTTGATTTTTTTTCAAAAAATTGCGACCTAACCCCTTAAAAAATTGATTTCTAACAAAAAAACCAATTTTTCGCATAAAACTTAACTATTTTCGCCACAGAAACGGAAATAATGGCCCAAATGAAGAATGAGATACCTTCCTGAACTCGTAGTTAAATTATCTAAAACTTGGCATTTAAAGAGAGTAAATTTAGATTTTTTGATTTTTTTTTCAAAAAATTGCGACCCAACCCCTTAAAAAATTGATTTCCAAAAAAAAATCACTTTTTTTCGCATAAAACTTCACTATTTTCGCCACAGAAACAGAAATAATGGCCCAAATGGGGAATGAGATACCTTCCTGAACTCGTAGTTAAATTATCTAAAACTTGGCATTTAAAGAAAGTAAATTTAGATTTTTTGATTTTTTTTCAAAAAATTGCGACCCAACCCCTTAAAAAATTGATTTCCAAAAAAAAATCACTTTTTTTCGCATAAAACTTCACTATTTTCGCCACAGAAACGGAAATAATGGCCCAAATGGGGAATGAGATACCTTCCTGAACTCGTAGTTAAATTATCTAAAACTTGGCATTTAAAGAGAGTACATTTAGATTTTTTGATTTTTTTTCAAAAAATTGCGACCCAACCCCTTAAAAAATTGATTTCCAAAAAAAAATCACTTTTTTTCGCATAAAACTTCACTATTTTCGCCACAGAAACGGAAATAATGGCCCAAATGGGGAATGAGATACCTTCCTGAACTCGTAGTTAAATTATCTAAAACTTGGCATTTAAAGAGAGTACATTTAGATTTTTTGATTTTTTTTCAAAAAATTGCGACCCAACCCCTTAAAAAATTGATTTCCAAAAAAAATCACTTTTTTTCGCATAAAACTTCACTATTTTCGCCACAGAAACAGAAATAATGGCCCAAATGGGGAATGAGATACCTTCCTGAACTCGTAGTTAAATTATCTAAAACTTGGCATTTAAAGAAAGTAAATTTAGATTTTTTGATTTTTTTCAAAAAATTGCGACCTAACCCCTTAAAAAATTGATTTCCAAAAAAAAATCACTTTTTTTCGCATAAAACTTAACTATTTTCGCCACAGAAACGGAAATAATGGCTCAAATGGGGAATGAGATACCTTCCTGAACTCGTAGTTAAATTATCTAAAACTTGGCATTTAAAGAAAGTAAATTTAGATTTTTTGATTTTTTTTTCAAAAAATTGCGACCCAACCCCTTAAAAAATTGATTTCCAAAAAAAATCACTTTTTTCGCATAAAACTTCACTATTTTCGCCACAGAAACGGAAATAAAGGCCAAAATGGGGAACGAGATACCTTCCTGAATTCGTAGTTAAATTATCTAAAACTTGGCATTTAAAGAAAGAAAATTTAGATTTTTTGATTTTTTTTCAAAAAATTGCGACCCAACCCCTTAAAAAATTGATTTCCAAAAAAAATCACTTTTTTTCGCATAAAACTTCACTATTTTCGCCACAGAAACAGAAATAATGGCCCAAATGGGGAATGAGATACCTTCCTGAACTCGTAGTTAAATTATCTAAAACTTGGCATTTAAAGAAAGTAAATTTAGATTTTTTTGATTTTTTTTCAAAAAATTGCGACCCAACCCCTTAAAAAATTGATTTCCAAATAAAATCACTTTTTTCGCATAAAACTTCACTATTTTCGCCACAGAAACGGAAATAATGGCCCAAATGGGGAACGAGATACCTTCCTGAATTCGTAGTTAAATTATCTAAAACTTGGCATTTAAAGAAAGTAAATTTAGATTTTTTGATTTTTTTTCAAAAAATTGCGACCTAACCCCTTAAAAAATTGATTTTCAAAAAAAATCACTTTTTTTCGCATAAAACTTCACTATTTTCGCCACAGAAACAGAAATAATGGGGAATGAGATACCTTCCTGAACTCGTAGTTAAATTATCTAAAACTTGGCATTTAAAGAAAGTAAATTTAGATTTATTGATTTTTTTTCAAAAAATTGCGACCCAACCCCTTAAAAAATTGATTTCCAAAAAAAAATCACTTTTTTCGCATAAAACTTCACTATTTTCGCAACAGAAACGGAAATTATGGCCCAAATGGGGAACGAGATACCTTCCTGAATTCGTAGTTAAATTATCTAAAACTTGGAATTTAAAGAAAGTAAATTTAGATTTTTTGATTTTTTTTCAAAAAATTGCGACCTAACCCCTTAAAAAATTGATTTCTAACAAAAAAACCAATTTTTCGCATAAAACTTAACTATTTTCGCCACAGAAACGGAAATAATGGCCCAAATGAAGAATGAGATACCTTCCTGAACTCGTAGTTAAATTATCTAAAACTTGGCATTTAAAGAGAGTAAATTTAGATTTTTTGATTTTTTTTCAAAAAATTGCGACCCAACCCCTTAAAAAATTGATTTCCAAAAAAAATCACTTTTTTTCGCATAAAACTTCACTATTTTCGCCACAGAAACAGAAATAATGGCCCAAATGGGGAATGAGATACCTTCCTGAACTCGTAGTTAAATTATCTAAAACTTGGCATTTAAAGAAAGTAAATTTAGATTTTTTGATTTTTTTTTCAAAAAATTGCGACCCAACCCCTTAAAAAATTGATTTCCAAAAAAAATCACTTTTTTTCGCATAAAACTTCACTATTTTCGCCACAGAAACGGAAATAATGGCCCAAATGGGGAATGAGATACCTTCCTGAACTCGTAGTTAAATTATCTAAAACTTGGCATTTAAAGAGAGTACATTTAGATTGTTTGATTTTTTTTCAAAAAATTGCGACCCAACCCCTTAAAAAATTGATTTCCAAAAAAAATCACTTTTTTTTCGCATAAAACTTCACTATTTTCGCCACAGAAACGGAAATAATGGCCCAAATGGGGAATGAGATACCTTCCTGAACTCGTAGTTAAATTATCTAAAACTTGGCATTTAAAGAGAGTACATTTAGATTTTTTGATTTTTTTTCAAAAAATTGCGACCCAACCCCTTAAAAAATTGATTTCCAAAAAAAATCACTTTTTTTCGCATAAAACTTCACTATTTTCGCCACAGAAACGGAAATAATGGCCCAAATGGGGAATGAGATACCTTCCTGAACTCGTAGTTAAATTATCTAAAACTTGGCATTTAAAGAGAGTAAATTTAGATTTTTTGGTTTTTTTTCAAAAAATTGCGACCTAACCCCTTAAAAAATTGATTTCCAAAAAAAATTACTTTTTTTCTCATAAAACTTCACTATTTTCGCCACAGAAACGGAAATAATGGCCCAAATGGGGAATGAGATACCTTCCTGAACTCGTAGTTAAATTATCTAAAACTTGGCATTTAAAGAAAGTAAATTTAGATTTTTTGATTTTTTTTCAAAAAATTGCGACCCAACCCCTTAAAAAATTGATTTCCAAAAAAAATCACTTTTTTTCGCATAAAACTTCACTATTTTCGCCACAGAAACGGAAATAATGGCCCAAATGGGGAATGAGATACCTTCCTGAACTCGTAGTTAAATTATCTAAAACTTGGCATTTAAAGAGAGTACATTTAGATTTTTTGATTTTTTTTTCAAAAAATTGCGACCCAACCCCTTAAAAAATTGATTTCCAAAAAAAAATCACTTTTTTTCGCATAAAACTTCACTATTTTCGCCACAGAAACGGAAATAATGGCCCAAATGGGGAATGAGATACCTTCCTGAACTCGTAGTTAAATTATCTAAAACTTGGCATTCAAAGAAAGTAAATTGAGATTTTTTGATTTTTTTTCAAAAAATTGCGACCCAACCCCTTAAAAAATTGATTTCCAAAAAAAATCACTTTTTTTCGCATAAAACTTCACTATTTTCGCCACAGAAACGGAAATAATGGCCCAAATGGGGAATGAGATACCTTCCTGAACTCGTAGTCAAATTATCTAAAACTTGGCATTTAAAGAAAGTAAATTTAGATTTTTTGATTTTTTTTCAAAAAATTGCGACCCAACCCCTTAAAAATTGATTCCCAAAAAAAATCACTTTTTTTCGCATAAAACTTCACTATTTTCGCCACAGAAACGGAAATAATGGCCCAAATGGGGAATGAGATACCTTCCTGAACTCGTAATTAAATTATCTAAAACTTGGCATTTAAAGAAAGTAAATTTAGATTTTTTGATTTTTTTTTCAAAAAATTGCGACCCAACCCCCTTAAAAAATTGATTTCCAAAAAAAAAATCACTTTTTTTTCGCATAAAACTTCACTATTTTCGCCACAGAAACGGAAATAATGGCCCAAATGGGGAATGAGATACCTTCCTGAACTCGTAGTTAAATTATCTAAAACTTGGCATTTAAAGAGAGTACATTTAGATTTTTTGGTTTTTTTCAAAAAATTGCGACCTAACCCCTTAAAAAATTGATTTCCAAAAAAAATTACTTTTTTTCTCATAAAACTTCACTATTTTCGCCACAGAAACGGAAATAATGGCCCAAATGGGGAATGAGATACCTTCCTGAACTCGTAGTTAAATTATCTAAAACTTGGCATTTAAAGAGAGTACATTTAGATTTTTTGATTTTTTTTCAAAAAATTGCGACCCAACCCCTTAAAAAATTGATTTCCAAAAAAAATCACTTTTTTTCGCATAAAACTTCACTATATTCGCCACAGAAACGGAAATAATGGCCCAAATGGGGAATGAGATACCTTCCTGAACTCGTAATTAAATTATCTAAAACTTGGCATTTAAAGAAAGTAAATTTAGATTTTTTGATTTTTTTTTTCAAAAAATTGCGACCCAACCCCTTAAAAAATTGATTTCCAAAAAAAATCACTTTTTTTCGCATAAAACTTCACTATTTTCGCCACAGAAACGGAAATAATGGCCCAAATGGGGAATGAGATACCTTCCTGAACTCGTAGTTAAATTATCTAAAACTTAAAGAGAGTACATTTAGATTTTTTGATTTTTTTTCAAAAAATTGCGACCCAACCCCTTAAAAAATTGATTTCCAAAAAAAAATCACTTTTTTTCGCATAAAACTTCACTATTTTCGCCACAGAAACGGAAATAATGGCCCAAATGGGGAATGAGATACCTTCCTGAACTCGTAGTTAAATTATCTAAAACTTGGCATTTAAAGAAATTAAATTTAGATTTTTTGATTTTTTTTCAAAAAATTGCGACCCAACCCCTTAAAAAATTGATTTCCAAAAAAAAAAACTTTTTTTCGCATAAAACTTCACTATTTTCGCCACAGAAACGGAAATAATGGCCCAAATGGGGAATGAGATACCTTCCTGAACTCGTAGTTAAATTATCTAAAACTTGGCATTTAAAGAAAGTAAATTTAAATTTTTTGATTTTTTTTCAAAAAATTGCGACCCAACCCCTTAAAAAATTGATTTCCAAAAAAAAATCACTTTTTTTCGCATAAAACTTCACTATTTTCGCCACAGAAACGGAAATAATGGCCCAAATGGGGAATGAGATACCTTCCTGAACTCGTAGTTAAATTATCTAAAACTTGGCATTTAAAGAGAGTACATTTAGATTTTTTAATTTTTTTTCAAAAAATTGCGACCCAACCCCTTAAAAAATTGATTTCCAAAAAAAATCACTTTTTTTCGCATAAAACTTCACTATTTTCGCCACAGAAACGGAAATAATGGCCCAAATGGGGAATGAGATATATTCCTGAACTCGTAATTAAATTATCTAAAACTTGGCATTTAAAGAAAGTAAATTTAGATTTTTTGATTTTTTTTTTCAAAGAATTGCGACCCAACCCCTTAAAAAATTGATTTCCAAAAAAAATCACTTTTTTTCGCATAAAACTTCACTATTTTCGCCACAGAAACGGAAATAATGGCCCAAATGGGGAATGAATTACCTTCCTGAACTCGTAGTTAAATTATCTAAAACTTGGCATTTAAAGAAAGTAAATTTAGATTTTTTAATTTTTTTTCAAAAAATTGCGACCCAACCCCTTAAAAAATTGATTTCCAAAAAAAATCACTTTTTTTCGCATAAAACTTCACTATTTTCGCCACAGAAACGGAAATAATGGCCCAAATGGGGAATGAGATACCTTCCTGAACTCGTAGTTAAATTATCTAAAACTTGGCATTTAAAGAAAGTAAATTTAGATTTTTTGTTTTTTTTTCAAAAAATTGCGACCCAACCCCTTAAAAAATTGATTTCCAAAAAAAATCACTTTTTTTCGCATAAAACTTCACTATTTTCGCCACAGAAACGGAAATAATGGCCCAAATGGGGAATGAGATACCTTCCTGAACTCGTAGTTAAATTATCTAAAACTTGGCATTTAAAGAAAGTAAATTTAGATTTTTTGTTTTTTTTTCAAAAAATTGCGACCCAACCCCTTAAAAATTGATTTCCAAAAAAAATCACTTTTTTTCGCATAAAACTTCACTATTTTCGCCACAGAAACGGAAATAATGGCCCAAATGGGGAATGAGATACCTTCCTGAACTCGTAGTTAAATTATCTAAAACTTGGCATTTAAAGAAAGTAAATTTAGATTTTTTAATTTTTTTTTCAAAAAATTGCGACCCAACACCTTAAAAAATTGATTTCTAAAAAAAATCACTTTTTTTCGCATAAAACTTCACTATTTTCGCCACAGAAACGGAAATAATGGCCCAAATGGGGAATGAGATACCTTCCTGAACTCGTAGTTAAATTATCTAAAACTTAAAGAGAGTACATTTAGATTTTTTGATTTTTTTTCAAAAAATTGCGACCCAACCCCTTAAAAAATTGATTTCCAAAAAAAATCACTTTTTTTCGCATAAAACTTCACTATTTTCGCCACAGAAACGGAAATAATGGCCCAAATGGGGAATGAGATACCTTCCTGAACTCGTAGTTAAATTATCTAAAACTTGGCATTTAAAGAAAGTAAATTTAGATTTGTTGTTTTTTTTTCAAAAAATTGCGACCCAACCCCTTAAAAAATTGATTTCCAAAAAAAATCACTTTTTTTCGCATAAAACTTCACTATTTTCGCCACAGAAACGGAAATAAAGGCCCAAATGGGGAATGAGATACCTTCCTGAACTCGTAGTTAAATTATCTAAAACTTGGCATTTAAAGAAAGTAAATTTAGATTTTTTGTTTTTTTTTCAAAAAATTGCGACCAACCCCTTAAAAAATTGATTTCCAAAAAAAATCACTTTTTCTCGCATAAAACTTCACTATTTTCGCCACAGAAACGGAAATAATGGCCCAAATGGGGAATGAGATACCTTCCTGAACTCGTAGTTAAATTATCTAAAACTTGGCATTTAAAGAGACTAAATTTAGATTTTTTTTCAAAAAATTGCGACGCAACCCCTTAAAAAATTGATTTCCAAAAAAAATCACTTTTTTTCGCATAAAACTTCACTATTTTCGCCACAGAAACGCAAATAATGGCCCAAATGGGGAATGAGATACCTTCCTGAACTCGTAGTTAAATTATCTAAAACTTAAAGAGAGTAAATTTAGATTTTTTGATTTTTTTTCAAAAAATTGCGACCCAACCCCTTAAAAATTGATTTCCAAAAAAAATCACTTTTTTCGCATAAAACTTCACTATTTTCGCCACAGAAACGGAAATAATGGCCCAAATGGGGAATGAGATACCTTCCTGAACTCGTAGTTAAATTATCTAAAACTTGGCATTTAAAGAAAGTAAATTTAGATTTTTTGTTTTTTTTTCAAAAAATTGCGACCCAACCCCTTAAAAAATTAATTTCCAAAAAAAATCACTTTTTTTCGCATAAAACTTCACTAGATATAATGGCCCAAATGGGGAATGAGATACCTTCCTGAACTCGTAGTTAAATTATCTAAAACTTGGCATTTCAAGAAAGTAAATTTAGATTTTTTGATTTTTTTTCAAAAAATTGCGACCCAACCCCTTAAAAAATTGATTTCCAAAAAAAATCACTTTTTTTCGCATAAAACTTCACTATTTTCGCCACAGAAACGGAAATAATGGCCCAAATGGGGAATGAGATACCTTCCTGAACTCGTAGTTAAATTATCTAAAACTTGGCATTTAAAGAGAGTACATTTAGATTTTTTGATTTTTTTTCAAAAAATTGCGACCCAACCCCTTAAAAAATTGATTTCCAAAAAAAATCACTTTTTTTCGCATAAAACTTCACTATTTTCGCCACAGAAACGGAAATAATGGCCCAAATGGGGAACGAGATACCTTCCTGAATTCGTAGTTAAATTATCTAAAACTTGGCATTTAAAGAAAGTAAATTTAGATTTTTTGATTTTTTTTCAAAAAATTGCGACCTAACCCCTTAAAAAATTGATTTCCAAAAAAAATTACTTTTTTTCTCATAAAACTTCACTATTTTCGCCACAGAAACGGAAATAATGGCCCAAATGGGGAATGAGATACCTTCCTGAACTCGTAGTTAAATTATCTAAAACTTGGCATTTAAAGAGAGTACATTTAGATTTTTTGATTTTTTTTCAAAAAATTGCGACCCAACCCCTTAAAAAATTGATTTCCAAAAAAAATCACTTTTTTTCGCATAAAACTTCACTATTTTCGCCACAGAAACGGAAATAATGGCCCAAATGGGGAATGAGATACCTTCCTGAACTCGTAGTTAAATTATCTAAAACTTGGCATTTAAAGAAAGTAAATTTAGATTTTTTGATTTTTTTTCAAAAAATTGCGACCCAACCCCTTAAAAAATTAATTTCCAAAAAAAAAAACTTTTTTTCGCATAAAACTTCACTATTTTCGCCACAGAAACGGAAATAATGGCCCAAATGGGGAATGAGATACCTTCCTGAACTCGTAGTTAAATTATCTAAAACTTGGCATTTCAAGAAAGTAAATTTAGATTTTTTGATTTTTTTTTTCAAAAAATTGCGACCCAACCCCTTAAAAAATTGATTTCCAAAAAAAATCACTTTTTCTCGCATAAAACTTCACTATTTTCGCCACAGAAACGGAAATAATGGCCCAAATGGGGAATGAGATACCTTCCTGAACTCGTAGTTAAATTATCTAAAACTTGGCATTTAAAGAAAGTAAATTTAGATTTTTTGATTTTTTTTCAAAAAATTGCGACCTAACCCCTTAAAAAATTGATTTCCAAAAAAAATTACTTTTTTTCTCATAAAACTTCACTATTTTCGCCACAGAAACGGAAATAATGGCCCAAATGGGGAATGAGATACCTTCCTGAACTCGTAGTTAAATTATCTAAAACTTGGCATTTAAAGAGAGTACATTTAGATTTTTTGATTTTTTTTTTCAAAAAATTGCGACCCAACCCCTTAAAAAATTGATTTCCAAAAAAAATCACTTTTTTTCGCATAAAACTTCACTATTTTCGCCACAGAAACGGAAATAATGGCCCAAATGGGGAATGAGATATATTCCTGAACTCGTAATTAAATTATCTAAAACTTGGCATTTAAAGAAAGTAAATTTAGATTTTTTGATTTTTTTTTTAAAGAATTGCGACCCAACCCCTTAAAAAATTGATTTCCAAAAAAAATCACTTTTTTCGCATAAAACTTCACTATTTTCGCCACAGAAACGGAAATAATGGCCCAAATGGGGAATGAATTACCTTCCTGAACTCGTAGTTAAATTATCTAAAACTTGGCATTTAAAGAAAGTAAATTTAGATTTTTTAATTTTTTTTCAAAAAATTGCGACCCAACCCCTTAAAAAATTGATTTCCAAAAAAAATCACTTTTTTTCGCATAAAACTTCACTATTTTCGCCACAGAAACGGAAATAATGGCCCAAATGGGGAATGAGATACCTTCCTGAACTCGTAGTTAAATTATCTAAAACTTGGCATTTAAAGAAAGTAAATTTAGATTTTTTTGTTTTTTTTCAAAAAATTGCGACCCAACCCCTTAAAAAATTGATTTCCAAAAAAAATCACTTTTTTTCGCATAAAACTTCACTATTTTCGCCACAGAAACGGAAATAATGGCCCAAATGGGGAATGAATTACCTTCCTGAACTCGTAGTTAAATTATCTAAAACTTGGCATTTAAAGAAAGTAAATTTAGATTTTTTAATTTTTTTTTCAAAAAATTGCGACCCAACCCCTTAAAAAATTGATTTCCAAAAAAAATCACTTTTTTTCGCATAAAACTTCACTATTTTCGCCACAGAAACGGAAATAATGGCCCAAATGGGGAATGAGATACCTTCCTGAACTCGTAGTTAAATTATCTAAAACTTGGCATTTAAAGAAAGTAAATTTAGATTGATTTCCAAAAAAAATCACTTTTTTTCGCATAAAACTTCACTATTTTCGCCACAGAAACGGAAATAATGGCCCAAATGGGGAATGAATTACCTTCCTGAACTCGTAGTTAAATTATCTAAAACTTGGCATTTAAAGAAAGTAAATTTAGATTTTTTAATTTTTTTTTCAAAAAATTGCGACCCAACCCCTTAAAAAATTGATTTCCAAAAAAAATCACTTTTTTTCGCATAAAACTTCACTATTTTCGCCACAGAAACGGAAATAATGGCCCAAATGGGGAATGAGATACCTTCCTGAACTCGTAGTTAAATTATCTAAAACTTGGCATTTAAAGAAAGTAAATTTAGATTTTTTGTTTTTTTTTCAAAAAATTGCGACCCAACCCCTTAAAAAATTGATTTCCAAAAAAAATCACTTTTTTTCGCATAAAACTTCACTATTTTCGCCACAGAAACGGAAATAATGGCCCAAATGGGGAATGAATTACCTTCCTGAACTCGTAGTTAAATTATCTAAAACTTGGCATTTAAAGAAAGTAAATTTAGATTTTTTAATTTTTTTTCAAAAAATTGCGACCCAACCCCTTAAAAAATTGATTTCCAAAAAAAATCACTTTTTTTCGCATAAAACTTCACTATTTTCGCCACAGAAACGGAAATAATGGCCCAAATGGGGAATGAGATACCTTCCTGAACTCGTAGTTAAATTATCTAAAACTTGGCATTTAAAGAAAGTAAATTTAGATTTGTTGTTTTTTTTTTTCAAAAAATTGCGACCCAACCCCTTAAAAAATTGATTTCCAAAAAAAATCACTTTTTTTCGCATAAAACTTCACTATTTTCGCCACAGAAACGGAAATAATGGCCCAAATGGGGAATGAGATACCTTCCTGAACTCGTAGTTAAATTATCTAAAACTTGGCATTTAAAGAAAGTAAATTTAGATTTTTTGTTTTTTTTTCAAAAAATTGCGACCAACCCCTTAAAAAATTGATTTCCAAAAAAAATCACTTTTTCTCGCATAAAACTTCACTATTTTCGCCACAGAAACGGAAATAATGGCCCAAATGGGGAATGAGATACCTTCCTGAACTCGTAGTTAAATTATCTAAAACTTGGCATTTAAAGAGAGTAAATTTAGATTTTTTGATTTTTTTTCAAAAAATTGCGACGCAACCCCTTAAAAAATTGATTTCCAAAAAAAATCACTTTTTTTCGCATAAAACTTCACTATTTTCGCCACAGAAACGGAAATAATGGCCCAAATGGGGAATGAGATACCTTCCTGAACTCGTAGTTAAATTATCTAAAACTTGGCATTTAACAAATAGAAATTTAGAATTTTTAATTTTTTTCCAAAAAATTGCGACCCAACCCCTTAAAAAATTGATTTCCAAAAAAAAATCAATTTTTTTCCCATCAAACTTCACTATTTTCGCCACAGAAACGGAAATAATGGCCCGAATGGGGAATGAGATACCTTCCTGAACTCGTAGTTAAATTATCTAAAACTTGGCATTTAACAAAAAGAAATTTAGAATTTTTGATTTTTTTTCAAAAAATTGCGACCCAACCCCTTAAAAAATTGATTTCCAAAAAAAATCACTTTTTTTCGCATAAAACTTCACTATTTTCGCCACAGAAACGGAAATAATGGCCCAAATGGGGAATGAGATACCTTCCTGAACTCGTAATTAAATTATCTAAAACTTGGCATTTAAAGAAAGTAAATTTAGATTTTTTGATTTTTTTTCAAAGAATTGCGACCCAACCCCTTAAAAAATTGATTTCCAAAAAAAATCACTTTTTTTCGCATAAAACTTTACTATTTTCGCCACAGAAACGGAAATAATGGCCCAAATGGGGAATGAATTACCTTCCTGAACTCGTAGTTAAATTATCTAAAACTTGGCATTTAAAGAAAGTAAATTTAGATTTTTTAATTTTTTTTCAAAAAATTGCGACCCAACCCCTTAAAAAATTGATTTCCAAAAAAAATCACTTTTTTTCGCATAAAACTTCACTATTTTCGCCACAGAAACGGAAATAATGGCCCAAATGGGGAATGAGATACCTTCCTGAACTCGTAGTTAAATTATCTAAAACTTGGCATTTAAAGAAAGTAAATTTAGATTTTTTGATTTTTTTTTCAAAAAATTGCGACCCAACCCTTAAAAAATTGATTTCCAAAAAAAATCACTTTTTTTCGCATAAAACTTCACTATTTTCGCCACAGAAACGGAAATAATGGCCCAAATGGGGAATGAGATACCTTCCTGAACTCGTAGTTAAATTATCTAAAACTTGGCATTTAAAGAAAGTAAATTTAGATTTTTTGTTTTTTTTTTCAAAAAATTGCGACCAACCCCTTAAAAAATTGATTTCCAAAAAAAAATCACTTTTTCTCGCATAAAACTTCACTATTTTCGCCACAGAAACGGAAATAATGGCCCAAATGGGGAATGAGATACCTTCCTGAACTCGTAGTTAAATTATCTAAAACTTGGCATTTAAAGAGAGTAAATTTAGATTTTTTGATTTTTTTTCAAAAAATTGCGACGCAACCCCTTAAAAATTGATTTCCAAAAAAAATCACTTTTTTTCGCATAAAACTTCACTATTTTCGCCACAGAAACGGAAATAATGGCCCAAATGGGGAATGAGATACCTTCCTGAACTCGTAGTTAAATTATCTAAAACTTGGCATTTAAAGAAAGTAAATTTAGATTTTTTGATTTTTTTTCAAAAAATTGCGACCCAACCCCTTAAAAAATTGATTTCCAAAAAAAATCACTTTTTTCGCATAAAACTTCACTATTTTCGCCACAGAAACGGAAATAATGGCCCAAATGGGGAATGAGATACCTTCCTGAACTCGTAATTAAATTATCTAAAACTTGGCATTTAAAGAAAGTAAATTTAGATTTTTTGATTTTTTTTTCAAAAAATTGCGACCTAACCCCTTAAAAAATTGATTTCCAAAAAAAATCACTTTTTTCGCATAAAACTTCACTATTTTCGCCACAGAAACGGAAATAATAGCCCAAATGGGGAATGAGATACCTTCCTGAACTCGTAATTAAATTATCTAAAACTTGGCATTTAAAGAAAGTAAATTTAGATTTTTTGATTTTTTTTTCAAAAAATTGCGACCCAACCCCTTAAAAAATTGATTTCCAAAAAAAATCACTTTTTTTCGCATAAAACTTCACTATTTTCGCCACAGAAACGGAAATAATGGCCCAAATGGGGAATGAATTATTTTCCTGAACTCGTAGTTAAATTATCTAAAACTCGGCATTTAAAGAAAGTAAATTTAGATTTTTTAATTTTTTTTCAAAAAATTGCGACCCAACCCCTTAAAAAATTGATTTCCAAAAAAAATCACTTTTTTCGCATAAAACTTCACTATTTTCGCCACAGAAACGGAAATAATGGCCCAAATGGGGAATGAGATACCTTCCTGAACTCGTAGTTAAATTATCTAAAACTTGGCATTTAAAGAAAGTAAATTTAGATTTTTTGTTTTTTTTTCAAAAAATTGCGACCCAACCCCTTAAAAAATTGATTTCCAAAAAAAAATCACTTTTTCTCGCATAAAACTTCACTATTCTCGCCACAGAAACGGAAATAATGGCCCAAATGGGGAATGAGATACCTTCCTGAACTCGTAGTTAAATTATCTAAAACTTGGCATTTAAAGAAAGTAAATTTAGATTTTTTAATTTTTTTTTCAAAAAATTGCGACCCAACCCCTTAAAAAATTGATTTCCAAAAAAAATCACTTTTTTCGCATAAAACTTCATTATTTTCGCCACAGAAACGGAAATAATGGCCCAAATGGGGAATGAGATACCTTCCTGAACTCGTAGTTAAATTATCTAAAACTTGGCATTTAAAGAGAGTACATTTAGATTTTTTGATTTTTTTTCAAAAAATTGCGACCCAACCCCTTAAAAAATTGATTTCCAAAAAAAAATCACTTTTTTCGCATAAAACTTCATTATTTTCGCCACAGAAACGGAAATAATGGCCCAAATGGGGAATGAGATACCTTCCTGAACTCGTAGTTAAATTATCTAAAACTTGGCATTTAAAGAAAGTAAATTTAGATTTTTTGTTTTTTTTTCAAAAAATTGCGACCCAACCCCTTAAAAAATTGATTTCCAAAAAAAATCACTTTTTCTCGCATAAAACTTCACTATTTTCGCCACAGAAACGGAAATAATGGCCCAAATGGGGAATGAGATACCTTCCTGAACTCGTAGTTAAATTATCTAAAACTTGGCATTTAAAGAGAGTACATTTAGATTTTTTGATTTTTTTTCAAAAAATTGCGACCCAACCCCTTAAAAAATTGATTTCCAAAAAAAATCACTTTTTTTCGCATAAAACTTCACTATTTTCGCCACAGAAACGGAAATAATGGCCCAAATGGGGAATGAGATACCTTCCTGAACTCGTAGTTAAATTATCTAAAACTTGGCATTTAAAGAGAGTAAATTTAGATTTTTTGATTTTTTTTCAAAAAATTGCGACGCAACCCCTTAAAAAATTGATTTCCAAAAAAAATCACTTTTTTCGCATAAAACTTCATTATTTTCGCCACAGAAACGGAAATAATGGCCCAAATGGGGAATGAGATACCTTCCTGAACTCGTAGTTAAATTATCTAAAACTTGGCATTTAAAGAAAGTAAATTTAGATTTTTTGTTTTTTTTTCAAAAAATTGCGACCCAACCCCTTAAAAAATTGATTTCCAAAAAAAAATCACTTTTTCTCGCATAAAACTTCACTATTTTCGCCACAGAAACGGAAATAATGGCCCAAATGGGGAATGAGATACCTTCCTGAACTCGTAGTTAAATTATCTAAAACTTGGCATTTAAAGAGAGTACATTTAGATTTTTTGATTTTTTTTCAAAAAATTGCGACCCAACCCCTTAAAAAATTGATTTCCAAAAAAAAATCACTTTTTTTCGCATAAAACTTCACTATTTTCGCCACAGAAACGGAAATAATGGCCCAAATGGGGAATGAGATACCTTCCTGAACTCGTAGTTAAATTATCTAAAACTTGGCATTTAAAGAGAGTAAATTTAGATTTTTTGATTTTTTTTCAAAAAATTGCGACGCAACCCCTTAAAAAATTGATTTCCAAAAAAAATCACTTTTTTTCGCATAAAACTTCACTATTTTCGCCACAGAAACGGAAATAATGGCACAAATGGGGAATGAGATACCTTCCTGAACTCGTAGTTAAATTATCTAAAACTTGGCATTTAAAGAAAGTAAATTTAGATTTTTTGATTTTTTTTCAAAAAATTGCGACCCAACCCCTTAAAAAATTGATTTCCAAAAAAAATCACTTTTTTTCGCATAAAACTTCACTATTTTCGCCACAGAAACGGAAATAATGGCCCAAATGGGGAATGAGATACCTTCCTGAACTCGTAATTAAATTATCTAAAACTTGGCATTTAAAGAAAGTAAATTTAGATTTTTTGATTTTTTTTCAAAGAATTGCGACCCAACCCCTTAAAAAATTGATTTCCAAAAAAAATCACTTTTTTTCGCATAAAACTTTACTATTTTCGCCACAGAAACGGAAATAATGGCCCAAATGGGGAATGAATTACCTTCCTGAACTCGTAGTTAAATTATCTAAAACTTGGCATTTAAAGAAAGTAAATTTAGATTTTTTAATTTTTTTTCAAAAAATTGCGACCCAACCCCTTAAAAAATTGATTTCCAAAAAAAATCACTTTTTTTCGCATAAAACTTCACTATTTTCGCCACAGAAACGGAAATAATGGCCCAAATGGGGAATGAGATACCTTCCTGAACTCGTAGTTAAATTATCTAAAACTTGGCATTTAAAGAAAGTAAATTTAGATTTTTTGATTTTTTTTTCAAAAAATTGCGACCCAACCCCTTAAAAAATTGATTTCCAAAAAAAATCACTTTTTTTCGCATAAAACTTCACTATTTTCGCCACAGAAACGGAAATAATGGCCCAAATGGGGAATGAGATACCTTCCTGAACTCGTAGTTAAATTATCTAAAACTTGGCATTTAAAGAAAGTAAATTTAGATTTTTTGTTTTTTTTTCAAAAAATTGCGACCAACCCCTTAAAAAATTGATTTCCAAAAAAAATCACTTTTTCTCGCATAAAACTTCACTATTTTCGCCACAGAAACGGAAATAATGGCCCAAATGGGGAATGAGATACCTTCCTGAACTCGTAGTTAAATTATCTAAAACTTGGCATTTAAAGAGAGTAAATTTAGATTTTTTTATTTTTTTTCAAAAAATTGCGACGCAACCCTTAAAAAATTGATTTCCAAAAAAAATCACTTTTTTTCGCATAAAACTTCACTATTTTCGCCACAGAAACGGAAATAATGGCCCAAATGGGGAATGAGATACCTTCCTGAACTCGTAGTTAAATTATCTAAAACTTGGCATTTAAAGAAAGTAAATTTAGATTTTTTGATTTTTTTTCAAAAAATTGCGACCCAACCCCTTAAAAAATTGATTTCCAAAAAAAATCACTTTTTTCGCATAAAACTTCACTATTTTCGCCACAGAAACGGAAATAATGGCCCAAATGGGGAATGAGATACCTTCCTGAACTCGTAATTAAATTATCTAAAACTTGGCATTTAAAGAAAGTAAATTTAGATTTTTTGATTTTTTTTCAAAAAATTGCGACCTAACCCCTTAAAAAATTGATTTCCAAAAAAAATCACTTTTTTCGCATAAAACTTCACTATTTTCGCCACAGAAACGGAAATAATAGCCCAAATGGGGAATGAGATACCTTCCTGAACTCGTAATTAAATTATCTAAAACTTGGCATTTAAAGAAAGTAAATTTAGATTTTTTGATTTTTTTTTCAAAAAATTGCGACCCAACCCCTTAAAAAATTGATTTCCAAAAAAAAATCACTTTTTTTCGCATAAAACTTCACTATTTTCGCCACAGAAACGGAAATAATGGCCCAAATGGGGAATGAATTATTTTCCTGAACTCGTAGTTAAATTATCTAAAACTCGGCATTTAAAGAAAGTAAATTTAGATTTTTTAATTTTTTTTCAAAAAATTGCGACCCAACCCCTTAAAAAATTGATTTCCAAAAAAAATCACTTTTTTCGCATAAAACTTCACTATTTTCGCCACAGAAACGGAAATAATGGCCCAAATGGGGAATGAGATACCTTCCTGAACTCGTAGTTAAATTATCTAAAACTTGGCATTTAAAGAAAGTAAATTTAGATTTTTTGTTTTTTTTTCAAAAAATTGCGACCCAACCCCTTAAAAAATTGATTTCCAAAAAAAATCACTTTTTCTCGCATAAAACTTCACTATTCTCGCCACAGAAACGGAAATAATGGCCCAAATGGGGAATGAGATACCTTCCTGAACTCGTAGTTAAATTATCTAAAACTTGGCATTTAAAGAAAGTAAATTTAGATTTTTTAATTTTTTTTCAAAAAATTGCGACCCAACCCCTTAAAAAATTGATTTCCAAAAAAAATCACTTTTTTCGCATAAAACTTCATTATTTTCGCCACAGAAACGGAAATAATGGCCCAAATGGGGAATGAGATACCTTCCTGAACTCGTAGTTAAATTATCTAAAACTTGGCATTTAAAGAGAGTACATTTAGATTTTTTGATTTTTTTTCAAAAAATTGCGACCCAACCCCTTAAAAAATTGATTTCCAAAAAAAATCACTTTTTTCGCATAAAACTTCACTATTTTCGCCACAGAAACGGAAATAATGGCCCAAATGGGGAATGAGATACCTTCCTGAACTCGTAATTAAATTATCTAAAACTTGGCATTTAAAGAAAGTAAATTTAGATTTTTTGATTTTTTTTTCAAAAAATTGCGACCTAACCCCTTAAAAAATTGATTTCCAAAAAAAAATCACTTTTTTCGCATAAAACTTCACTATTTTCGCCACAGAAACGGAAATAATAGCCCAAATGGGGAATGAGATACCTTCCTGAA
Source organism: Drosophila mimetica (assembly GCA_037075245.1). NCBI lineage: Eukaryota > Metazoa > Arthropoda > Insecta > Diptera > Drosophilidae > Drosophila > Drosophila mimetica. The sequence continues at coordinate 11,634,682 of JBAMCH010000005.1, forward strand.
CTCGTAATTAAATTATCTAAAACTTGGCATTTAAAGAAAGTAAATTTAGATTTTTTGATTTTTTTTTCAAAAAATTGCGACCCAACCCCTTAAAAAATTGATTTCCAAAAAAAATCACTTTTTTTCGCATAAAACTTCACTATTTTCGCCACAGAAACGGAAATAATGGCCCAAATGGGGAATGAATTATTTTCCTGAACTCGTAGTTAAATTATCTAAAACTCGGCATTTAAAGAAAGTAAATTTAGATTTTTTAATTTTTTTTCAAAAAATTGCGACCCAACCCCTTAAAAAATTGATTTCCAAAAAAAATCACTTTTTTCGCATAAAACTTCACTATTTTCGCCACAGAAACGGAAATAATGGCCCAAATGGGGAATGAGATACCTTCCTGAACTCGTAGTTAAATTATCTAAAACTTGGCATTTAAAGAAAGTAAATTTAGATTTTTTGTTTTTTTTTCAAAAAATTGCGACCCAACCCCTTAAAAAATTGATTTCCAAAAAAAAATCACTTTTTCTCGCATAAAACTTCACTATTCTCGCCACAGAAACGGAAATAATGGCCCAAATGGGGAATGAGATACCTTCCTGAACTCGTAGTTAAATTATCTAAAACTTGGCATTTAAAGAAAGTAAATTTAGATTTTTTAATTTTTTTTCAAAAAATTGCGACCCAACCCCTTAAAAAATTGATTTCCAAAAAAAATCACTTTTTTCGCATAAAACTTCATTATTTTCGCCACAGAAACGGAAATAATGGCCCAAATGGGGAATGAGATACCTTCCTGAACTCGTAGTTAAATTATCTAAAACTTGGCATTTAAAGAAAGTAAATTTAGATTTTTTGTTTTTTTTTCAAAAAATTGCGACCCAACCCCTTAAAAAATTGATTTCCAAAAAAAATCACTTTTTCTCGCATAAAACTTCACTATTTTCGCCACAGAAACGGAAATAATGGCCCAAATGGGGAATGAGATACCTTCCTGAACTCGTAGTTAAATTATCTAAAACTTGGCATTTAAAGAGAGTACATTTAGATTTTTTTTTTTTTTTTTCAAAAAATTGCGACCCAACCCCTTAAAAAATTGATTTCCAAAAAAAATCACTTTTTTCGCATAAAACTTCACTATTTTCGCCACAGAAACGGAAATAATGGCCCAAATGGGGAATGAGATACCTTCCTGAACTCGTAGTTAAATTATCTAAAACTTGGCATTTAAAGAAAGTAAATTTAGATTTTTTGTTTTTTTTTCAAAAAATTGCGACCCAACCCCTTAAAAAATTGATTTCCAAAAAAAATCACTTTTTCTCGCATAAAACTTCACTATTTTCGCCACAGAAACGGAAATAATGGCCCAAATGGGGAATGAGATACCTTCCTGAAATCGTAGTTAAATTATCTAAAACTTGGCATTTAAAGAAAGTAAATTTAGATTTTTTAATTTTTTTTCAAAAAATTGCGACCCAACCCCTTAAAAAATTGATTTCCAAAAAAAAATCACTTTTTTCGCATAAAACTTCATTATTTTCGCCACAGAAACGGAAATAATGGCCCAAATGGGGAATGAGATACCTTCCTGAACTCGTAGTTAAATTATCTAAAACTTGGCATTTAAAGAAAGTAAATTTAGATTTTTTGTTTTTTTTTCAAAAAATTGCGACCCAACCCCTTAAAAAATTGATTTCCAAAAAAAATCACTTTTTCTCGCATAAAACTTCACTATTTTCGCCACAGAAACGGAAATAATGGCCCAAATGGGGAATGAGATACCTTCCTGAACTCGTAGTTAAATTATCTAAAACTTGGCATTTAAAGAGAGTACATTTAGATTTTTTGATTTTTTTTCAAAAAATTGCGACCCAACCCCTTAAAAAATTGATTTCCAAAAAAAATCACTTTTTTTCGCATAAAACTTCACTATTTTCGCCACAGAAACGGAAATAATGGCCCAAATGGGGAATGAGATACCTTCCTGAACTCGTAATTAAATTATCTAAAACTTGGCATTTAAAGAAAGTAAATTTAGATTTTTTGATTTTTTTTTTCAAAGAATTGCGACCCAACCCCTTAAAAAATTGATTTCCAAAAAAAAATCACTTTTTTTCGCATAAAACTTTACTATTTTCGCCACAGAAACGGAAATAATGGCCCAAATGGGGAATGAATTACCTTCCTGAACTCGTAGTTGAATTATCTAAAACTTGGCATTTAAAGAAAGTAAATTTAGATTTTTTAATTTTTTTTCAAAAAATTGCGACCCAACCCCTTAAAAAATTGATTTCCAAAAAAAAATCACTTTTTTTCGCATAAAACTTCACTATTTTCGCCACAGAAACGGAAATAATGGCCCAAATGGGGAATGAGATACCTTCCTGAACTCGTAGTTAAATTATCTAAAACTTGGCATTTAAAGAAAGTAAATTTAGATTTTTTGTTTTTTTTTTCAAAAAATTGCGACCCAACCCCTTAAAAAATTGATTTCCAAAAAAAATCACTTTTTTTCGCATAAAACTTCACTATTTTCGCCACAGAAACGGAAATAATGGCCCAAATGGGGAATGAGATACCTTCCTGAACTCGTAATTCAATTATCTAAAACTTGGCATTTAAAGAAAGTAAATTTAGATTTTTTGATTTTTTTTTCAAAAAATTGCGACCCAACCCCTTAAAAAATTGATTTCCAAAAAAAAATCACTTTTTTTCGCATAAAACTTCACTATTTTCGCCACAGAAACGGAAATAATGGCCCAAATGGGGAATGAGATACCTTCCTGAACTCGTAATTAAATTATCTAAAACTTGGCATTTAAAGAAAGTAAATTTAGATTTTTTGATTTTTTTTTCAAAGAATTGCGACCCAACCCCTTAAAAAATTGATTTCCAAAAAAAATCACTTTTTTCGCATAAAACTTCACTATTTTCGCCACAGAAACGGAAATAATGGCCCAAATGGGGAATGAGATACCTTCCTGAACTCGTAGTTAAATTATCTAAAACTTGGCATTTAAAGAAAGTAAATTTAGATTTTTTGTTTTTTTTTCAAAAAATTGCGACCCAACCCCTTAAAAAATTGATTTCCAAAAAAAATCACTTTTTTTCGCATAAAACTTCACTATTTTCGCCACAGAAACGGAAATAATGGCCCAAATGGGGAATGAGATACCTTCCTGAACTCGTAATTCAATTATCTAAAACTTGGCATTTAAAGAAAGTAAATTTAGATTTTTTGATTTTTTTTTCAAAAAATTGCGACCCAACCCCTTAAAAAATTGATTTCCAAAAAAAATCACTTTTTTTCGCATAAAACTTCACTATTTTCGCCACAGAAACGGAAATAATGGCCCAAATGGGCAATGAATTATTTTCCTGAACTCGTAGTTAAATTATCTAAAACTCGGCATTTAAAGAAAGTAAATTTAGATTTTTTGTTTTTTTTTTCAAAAAATTGCGACCCAACCCCTTAAAAAATTGATTTCCAAAAAAAATCACTTTTTCTCGCATAAAACTTCACTATTTTCGCCACAGAAACGGAAATAATGGCCCAAATGGGGAATGAGATACCTTCCTGAACTCGTAGTTAAATTATCTAAAACTTGGCATTTAAAGAAAGTAAATTTAGATTTTTTAATTTTTTTTCAAAAAATTGCGACCCAACCCCTTAAAAAATTGATTTCCAAAAAAAATCACTTTTTTCGCATAAAACTTCACTATTTTCGCCACAGAAACGGAAATAATGGCCCAAATGGGGAATGAGATACCTTCCTGAACTCGTAGTTAAATTATCTAAAACTTGGCATTTAAAGAAAGTAAATTTAGATTTTTTGTTTTTTTTTCAAAAAATTGCGACCCAACCCCTTAAAAAATTGATTTCCAAAAAAAATCACTTTTTTTCGCATAAAACTTCACTATTTTCGCCACAGAAACGGAAATAATGGCCCAAATGGGGAATGAGATACCTTCCTGAACTCGTAATTAAATTATCTAAAACTTGGCATTTAAAGAAAGTAAATTTAGATTTTTTGATTTTTTTTTCAAAGAATTGCGACCCAACCCCTTAAAAAATTGATTTCCAAAAAAAAATCACTTTTTTCGCATAAAACTTCACTATTTTCGCCACAGAAACGGAAATAATGGCCCAAATGGGGAATGAGATACCTTCCTGAACTCGTAGTTAAATTATCTAAAACTTGGCATTTAAAGAAAGTAAATTTAGATTTTTTGTTTTTTTTTCAAAAAATTGCGACCCAACCCCTTAAAAAATTGATTTCCAAAAAAAATCACTTTTTTTCGCATAAAACTTCACTATTTTCGCCACAGAAACGGAAATAATGGCCCAAATGGGGAATGAGATACCTTCCTGAACTCGTAATTCAATTATCTAAAACTTGGCATTTAAAGAAAGTAAATTTAGATTTTTTGATTTTTTTTTCAAAAAATTGCGACCCAACCCCTTAAAAAATTGATTTCCAAAAAAAATCACTTTTTTTCGCATAAAACTTCACTATTTTCGCCACAGAAACGGAAATAATGGCCCAAATGGGCAATGAATTATTTTCCTGAACTCGTAGTTAAATTATCTAAAACTCGGCATTTAAAGAAAGTAAATTTAGATTTTTTGTTTTTTTTTCAAAAAATTGCGACCCAACCCCTTAAAAAATTGATTTCCAAAAAAAATCACTTTTTCTCGCATAAAACTTCACTATTTTCGCCACAGAAACGGAAATAATGGCCCAAATGGGGAATGAGATACCTTCCTGAACTCGTAGTTAAATTATCTAAAACTTGGCATTTAAAGAAAGTAAATTTAGATTTTTTAATTTTTTTTCAAAAAATTGCGACCCAACCCCTTAAAAAATTGATTTCCAAAAAAAATCACTTTTTTCGCATAAAACTTCACTATTTTCGCCACAGAAACGGAAATAATGGCCCAAATGGGGAATGAGATACCTTCCTGAACTCGTAGTTAAATTATCTAAAACTTGGCATTTAAAGAAAGTAAATTTAGATTTTTTGTTTTTTTTTCAAAAAATTGCGACCCAACCCCTTAAAAAATTGATTTCCAAAAAAAATCACTTTTTTCGCATAAAACTTCATTATTTTCGCCACAGAAACGGAAATAATGGCCCAAATGGGGAATGAGATACCTTCCTGAACTCGTAGTTAAATTATCTAAAACTTGGCATTTAAAGAAAGTAAATTTAGATTTTTTGTTTTTTTTTCAAAAAATTGCGACCCAACCCCTTAAAAAATTGATTTCCAAAAAAAATCACTTTTTCTCGCATAAAACTTCACTATTTTCGCCACAGAAACGGAAATAATGGCCCAAATGGGGAATGAGATACCTTCCTGAACTCGTAGTTAAATTATCTAAAACTTGGCATTTAAAGAAAGTAAATTTAGATTTTTTGTTTTTTTTTCAAAAAATTGCGACCCAACCCCTTAAAAAATTGATTTCCAAAAAAAATCACTTTTTCTCGCATAAAACTTCACTATTTTCGCCACAGAAACGGAAATAATGGCCCAAATGGGGAATGAGATACCTTCCTGAACTCGTAGTTAAATTATCTAAAACTTGGCATTTAAAGAGAGTAAATTTAGATTTTTTGATTTTTTTTCAAAAAATTGCGACGCAACCCCTTAAAAAATTGATTTCCAAAAAAAATCACTTTTTTCGCATAAAACTTCACTATTTTCGGCACAGAAACGGAAATAATGGCCCAAATGGGGAATGAGATACCTTCCTGAACTCGTAGTTAAATTATCTAAAACTTGGCATTTAAAGAAAGTAAATTTAGATTTTTTGATTTTTTTTCAAAAAATTGCGACCCAACCCCTTAAAAAATTGATTTCCAAAAAAAATCACTTTTTTTCGCATAAAACTTCACTATTTTCGCCACAGAAACGGAACTAATGGCCCAAATGGGGAATGAGATACCTTCCTGAACTCGTAGTTAAATTATCTAAAACTTGGCATATAAAGAAAGTAAATTTAGATTTTTTGATTTTTTTTTCAAAAAATTGCGACCCAACCCCTTAAAAAATTGATTTCCAAAAAAAATCACTTTTTTTCGCATAGAACTTCACTATTTTCGCCACAGAAACGGAAATAATGGCCCAAATGGGGAATGATATACCTTCCTGAACTCGTAATTAAATTATCTAAAACTTGGCATTTAAAGAAAGTAAATTTAAATTTTTTGATTTTTTTTTTCAAAAAATTGCGACCCAACCCCTTAAAAAATTGATTTCCAAAAAAAATCACTTTTTCTCGCATAAAACTTCACTATTTTCGCCACAGAAACGGAAATAATGGCCCAAATGGGGAATGAATTACCTTCCTGAACTCGTAGTTAAATTATCTAAAACTCGGCATTTAAAGAAAGTAAATTTAGATTTTTTAATTTTTTTTCAAAAAATTGCGACCCAACCCCTTAAAAAATTGATTTCCAAAAAAAATCACTTTTTTCGCATAAAACTTCACTATTTTCGCCACAGAAACGGAAATAATGGCCCAAATGGGGAATGAGATACCTTCCTGAACTCGTAGTTAAATTATCTAAAACTTGGCATTTAAAGAAAGTAAATTTAGATTTATTGTTTTTTTTTTCAAAAAATTGCGACCCAACCCCTTAAAAAATTGATTTCCAAAAAAAATCACTTTTTCTCGCATAAAACTTCACTATTTTCGCCACAGAAACGGAAATAATGGCCCAAATGGGGAATGAGATACCTTCCTGAACTCGTAGTTAAATTATCTAAAACTTGGCATTTAAAGAAAGTAAATTTAGATTTTTTAATTTTTTTTCAAAAAATTGCGACCTAACCCCTTAAAAAATTGATTTCCAAAAAAAATCACTTTTTTTCGCATAAAACTTCACTATTTTCGCCACAGAAACGGAAATAATGGCCCAAATGGGGAATGATATACCTTCCTGAACTCGTAATTAAATTATCTAAAACTTGGCATTTAAAGAAAGTAAATTTAAATTTTTTGATTTTTTTTCAAAAAATTGCGACCCAACCCCTTAAAAAATTGATTTCCAAAAAAAATCACTTTTTTTCGCATAAAACTTCACTATTTTCGCCACAGAAACGGAAATAATGGCCCAAATGGGGAATGAATTACCTTCCTGAACTCGTAGTTAAATTATCTAAAACTCGGCATTTAAAGAAAGTAAATTTAGATTTTTTAATTTTTTTTTCAAAAAATTGCGACCCAACCCCTTAAAAAATTGATTTCCAAATAAAATCACTTTTTTCGCATAAAACTTCACTATTTTCGCCACAGAAACGGAAATAATGGCCCAAATGGGGAATGAGATACCTTCCTGAACTCGTAGTTAAATTATCTAAAACTTGGCATTTAAAGAAAGTAAATTTAGATTTTTTGTTTTTTTTCTCAAAAAATTGCGACCCAACCCCTTAAAAATTGATTTCCAAAAAAAAATCACTTTTTCTCGCATAAAACTTCACTATTTTCGCCACAGAAACGGAAATAATGGCCCAAATGGGGAATGAGATACCTTCCTGAACTCGTAGTTAAATTATCTAAAACTTGGCATTTAAAGGAAGTAAATTTAGATTTTTTAATTTTTTTCAAAAAATTGCGACCCAACCCCTTAAAAAATTGATTTCCAAAAAAAATCACTTTTTTCGCATAAAACTTCACTATTTTCGCCACAGAAACGGAAATAATGGCCCAAATGGGGAATGAGATACCTTCCTGAACTCGTAGTTAAATTATCTAAAACTTGGCATTTAAAGAAAGTAAATTTAGATTTTTTGTTTTTTTTTTCAAAAAATTGCGACCCAACCCCTTAAAAAATTGATTTCCAAAAAAAATCACTTTTTCTCGCATAAAACTTCACTATTTTCGCCACAGAAACGGAAATAATGGCCCAAATGGGGAATGAGATACCTTCCTGAACTCGTAGTTAAATTATCTAAAACTTGGCATTTAAAGGAAGTAAATTTAGATTTTTTAATTTTTTTTCAAAAAATTGCGACCCAACCCCTTAAAAATTGATTTCCAAAAAAAAATCACTTTTTCTCGCATAAAACTTCACTATTTTCGCCACAGAAACGGAAATAATGGCCCAAATGGGGAATGAGATACCTTCCTGAACTCGTAATAAAATTATCTAAAACTTGGCATTTAAAGAAAGTAAATTTAGATTTTTTGATTTTTTTTCAAAAAATTGCGACGCAACCCCTTAAAAAATTGATTTCCAAAAAAAATCACTTTTTTTCGCATAAAACTTCACTATTTTCGGCACAGAAACGGAAATAATGGCCCAAATGGGGAATGAGATACCTTCCTGAACTCGTAGTTAAATTATCTAAAACTTGGCATTTAAAGAAAGTAAATTTAGATTTTTTGATTTTTTTTCAAAAAATTGCGACCCAACCCCTTAAAAAATTGATTTCCAAAAAAAATCACTTTTTTTCGCATAAAACTTCACTATTTTCGCCACAGAAACGGAACTAATGGCCCAAATGGGGAATGAGATACCTTCCTGAACTCGTAGTTAAATTATCTAAAACTTGGCATTTAAAGAAAGTAAATTTAGATTTTTTGATTTTTTTTCAAAAAATTGCGACCCAACCCTTAAAAAATTGATTTCCAAAAAAAATCACTTTTTTTCGCATAAAACTTCACTATTTTCGCCACAGAAACGGAAATAATGGCCCAAATGGGGAATGAGATACCTTCTTGAACTCGTAATTAAATTATCTAAAACTTGGCATTTAAAGAAAGTAAATTTAGATTTTTTGATTTTTTTTTTAAAAATTGCGACCTAACCCCTTAAAAAATTGATTTCCAAAAAAAAATCACTTTTTTTCGCATAAAACTTCACTATTTTCGCCACAGAAACGGAAATAATGGCCCAAATGGGGAATGAGATACCTTCCTGAACTCGTAATTAAATTATCTAAAACTTGGCATTTAAAGAAAGTAAATTTAAATTTTTTGATTTTTTTTTCAAAAAATTGCGACCCAACCCCTTAAAAAATTGATTTCCAAAAAAAATCACTTTTTTTTCGCATAAAACTTCACTATTTTCGCCACAGAAACGGAAATAATGGCCCAAATGGGGAATGAATTACCTTCCTGAACTCGTAGTTAAATTATCTAAAACTCGGCATTTAAAGAAAGTAAATTTAGATTTTTTAATTTTTTTTCAAAAAATTGCGACCCAACCCCTTAAAAAATTGATTTCCAAAAAAAATCACTTTTTTCGCATAAAACTTCACTATTTTCGCCACAGAAACGGAAATAATGGCCCAAATGGGGAATGAGATACCTTCCTGAACTCGTAGTTAAATTATCTAAAACTTGGCATTTAAAGAAAGTAAATTTAGATTTTTTGTTTTTTTTTCTCAAAAAATTGCGACCCAACCCTTAAAAAATTGATTTCCAAAAAAAAATCACTTTTTCTCGCATAAAACTTCACTATTTTCGCCACAGAAACGGAAATAATGGCCCAAATGGGGAATGAGATACCTTCCTGAACTCGTAGTTAAATTATCTAAAACTTGGCATTTAAAGAAAGTAAATTTAGATTTTTTAATTTTTTTTCAAAAAATTGCGACCCAACCCCTTAAAAAATTGATTTCCAAAAAAAATCACTTTTTCTCGCATAAAACTTCACTATTTTCGCCACAGAAACGGAAATAATGGCCCAAATGGGGAATGAGATACCTTCCTGAACTCGTAATTAAATTATCTAAAACTTGGCATTTAAAGAAAGTAAATTTAAATTTTTTGATTTTTTTTTCAAAAAATTGCGACCCAACCCCTTAAAAAATTGATTTCCAAAAAAAATCACTTTTTTTCGCATAAAACTTCACTATTTTCGCCACAGAAACGGAAATAATGGCCCAAATGGGGAATGAATTACCTTCCTGAACTCGTAGTTAAATTATCTAAAACTCGGCATTTAAAGAAAGTAAATTTAGATTTTTTAATTTTTTTTCCAAAAATTGCGACCCAACCCCTTAAAAAATTGATTTCCAAAAAAAATCACTTTTTTCGCATAAAACTTCACTATTTTCGCCACAGAAACGGAAATAATGGCCCAAATGGGGAATGAGATACCTTCCTGAACTCGTAGTTAAATTATCTAAAACTTGGCATTTAAAGAAAGTAAATTTAGATTTTTTGTTTTTTTTCTCAAAAAATTGCGACCCAACCCCTTAAAAAATTGATTTCCAAAAAAAATCACTTTTTCTCGCATAAAACTTCACTATTTTCGCCACAGAAACGGAAATAATGGCCCAAATGGGGAATGAGATACCTTCCTGAACTCGTAGTTAAATTATCTAAAACTTGGCATTTAAAGAAAGTAAATTTAGATTTTTTGATTTTTTTCAAAAAATTGCGACCCAACCCCTTAAAAAATTGATTTCCAAAAAAAAATCACTTTTTTCGCATAAAACTATTTTCGCCACAGAAACGGAAATAATGGCCCAAATGGGGAATGAATTACCTTCCTGAACTCGTAGTTAAATTATCTAAAACTTGGCATTTAAAGAAAGTAAATTTAGATTTTTTGATTTTTTTTCAAAAAATTGCGACCCAACCCCTTAAAAAATTGATTTCCAAAAAAAATTACTTTTTTTCTCATAAAACTTCACTATTTTCGCCACAGAAACGGAAATAATGGCCCAAATGGGGAATGAGATACCTTCCTGAACTCGTAGTTAAATTATCTAAAACTTGGCATTTAAAGAAAGTAAATTTAGATTTTTTGTTTTTTTTTCAAAAAATTGCGACCCAACCCCTTAAAAAAATTGATTTCCAAAAAAAATCACTTTTTCTCGCATAAAACTTCACTATTTTCGCCACAGAAACGGAAATAATGGCCCAAATGGGGAATGAAATACCTTCCTGAACTCGTAGTTAAATTATCTAAAACTTGGCATTTAAAGAAAGTAAATTTAGATTTTTTAATTTTTTTTTAAAAAATTGCGACCCAACCCCTTAAAAAATTGATTTCCAAAAAAATCACTTTTTCTCGCATAAAACTTCACTATTTTCGCCACAGAAACGGAAATAATGGCCCAAATGGGGAATGAGATACCTTCCTGAACTCGTAGTTAAATTATCTAAAACTTGGCATTTAAAGAAAGTAAATTTAGATTTTTTGATTTTTTTTCAAAAAATTGCGACCCAACCCTTTAAAAAATTGATTTCCAAAAAAAATCACTTTTTTTCGCATAAAACTTCACTATTTTCGCCACAGAAACGGAAATAATGGCCCAAATGGGGAATGAGATACCTTCTTGAACTCGTAATTAAATTATCTAAAACTTGGCATTTAAAGAAAGTTAATTTAGATTTTTTGATTTTTTTTTTAAAAATTGCGACCTAACCCCTTAAAAAATTGATTTCCAAAAAAAATCACTTTTTTTCGCATAAAACTTCACTATTTTCGCCACAGAAACGGAAATAATGGCCCAAATGGGGAATGAGATACCTTCTTGAACTCGTAATTAAATTATCTAAAACTTGGCATTTAAAGAAAGTAAATTTAGATTTTTTGATTTTTTTTTCAAAAAATTGCGACCCAACCCCTTAAAAAATTGATTTCCAAAAAAAAATCACTTTTTTTCGCATAAAACTTCACTATTTTCGCCACAGAAACGGAAATAATGGCCCAAATGGGCAATGAATTATTTTCCTGAACTCGTAGTTAAATTATCTAAAACTCGGCATTTAAAGAAAGTAAATTTAGATTTTTTGTTTTTTTTTCAAAAAATTGCGACCCAACCCTTAAAAAATTGATTTCCAAAAAAAAAACACTTTTTTTCGCATAAAACTTCACTATTTTCGCCACAGAAACGGAAATAATGGCCCAAATGGGGAATGAGATACCTTCTTGAACTCGTAATTAAATTATCTAAAACTTGGCATTTAAAGAAAGTAAATTTAAATTTTTTGATTTTTTTTTCAAATAATTGCGACCCAACCCCTTAAAAAATTGATTTCCAAAAAAAAATCACTTTTTTCTCGCATAAAACTTCACTATTTTCGCCACAGAAACGGAAATAATGGCCCAAATGGGGAATGAGATACCTTCCTGAACTCGTAATTAAATTATCTAAAACTTGGCATTTAAAGAAAGTAAATTTAAATTTTTTGATTTTTTTTCAAAAAATTGCGACCCAACCCCTTAAAAATTGATTTCCAAAAAAAATCACTTTTTTTCGCATAAAACTTCACTATTTTCGCCACAGAAACGGAACTAATGGCCCAAATGGGGAATGAGATACCTTCCTGAACTCGTAGTTAAATTATCTAAAACTTGGCATTTAAAGAAAGTAAATTTAGATTTTTTGTTTTTTTTTCAAAAAATTGCGACCCAACCCCTTAAAAAATTGATTTCCAAAAAAAATCACTTTTTCTCGCATAAAACTTCACTATTTTCGCCACAGAAACGGAAATAATGGCCCAAATGGGGAATGAGATACCTTCCTGAACTCGTAGTTAAATTATCTAAAACTTGGCATTTAAAGAAAGTAAATTTAGATTTTTTAATTTTTTTTCAAAAAATTGCGACCCAACCCCTTAAAAAATTGATTTCCAAAAAAATCACTTTTTCTCGCATAAAACTTCACTATTTTCGCCACAGAAACGGAAATAATGGCCCAAATGGGGAATGAGATACCTTCCTGAACTCGTAGTTAAATTATCTAAAACTTGGCATTTAAAGAGAGTACACTTAGATTTTTTGATTTTTTTTTCAAAAAATTGCGACCCAACCCCTTAAAAAATTGATTTCCAAAAAAATCACTTTTTTTCGCATAAAACTTCATTATTTTCGCCACAGAAACGGAAATAATGGCCCAAATGGGGAATGAGATACCTTCCTGAACTCGTAATTAAATTATCTAAAACTTGGCATTTAAAGAAAGTAAATTTAGATTTTTTGATTTTTTTTTTCAAAAAATTGCGACCCAACCCCTTAAAAAATTGATTTCCAAAAAAAATCACTTTTTTTTCGCATAAAACTTCACTATTTTCGCCACAGAAACGGAAATAATGGCCCAAATGGGGAATGAATTACCTTCCTGAACTCGTAGTTAAATTATCTAAAACTTGGCATTTAAAGAAAGTAAATTTAGATTTTTTAATTTTTTTTCAAAAATTGCGACCCAACCCCTTTAAAAATTGATTTCCAAAAAAAATCACTTTTTTTCGCATAAAACTTCACTATTTTCGCCACAGAAACGGAAATAATGGCCCAAATGGGGAATGAGATACCTTCCTGAACTCGTAGTTAAATTATCTAAAACTTGGCATTTAAAGAGAGTAAATTTAGATTTTTTGATTTTTTTTCAAAAAATTGCGACCCAACCCCTTAAAAAATTGATTTCCAAAAAAAAGTACTTTTTTTCTCATAAAACTTCACTATTTTCGCCACAGAAACGGAAATAATGGCCCAAATGGGGAATGAGATACCTTCCTGAACTCGTAGTTAAATTATCTAAAACTTGGCATTTAAAGAAAGTAAATTTAGATTTTTGTTTTTTTTTCAAAAAATTGCGACCCAACCCCTTAAAAAATTGATTTCCAAAAAAAAATCACTTTTTCTCGCATAAAACTTCACTATTTTCGCCACAGAAACGGAAATAATGGCCCAAATGGGGAATGAGATACCTTCCTGAACTCGTAGTTAAATTATCTAAAACTTGGCATTTAAAGAAAGTAAATTTAGATTTTTTGATTTTTTTTTCAAAAAATTGCGACCCAACCCCTTAAAAAATTGATTTCCAAAAAAAATCACTTTTTCTCGCATAAAACTTCACTATTTTCGCCACAGAAACGGAAATAATGGCCCAAATGGGGAATGAGATACCTTCCTGAACTCGTAGTTAAATTATCTAAAACTTGGCATTTAAAGAGAGTACATTTAGATTTTTTGATTTTTTTTCAAAAAATTGCGACCCAACCCCTTAAAAAATTGATTTCCAAAAAAAATCACTTTTTTTCGCATAAAACTTCACTATTTTCGCCACAGAAACGGAAATAATGGCCCAAATGGGGAATGAGATACCTTCCTGAACTCGTAATTAAATTATCTAAAACTTGGCATTTAAAGAAAGTAAATTTAGATTTTTTGATTTTTTTTTTTCAAAAAATTGCGACCCAACCCCTTAAAAAATTGATTTCCAAAAAAAATCACTTTTTTTCGCATAAAACTTCACTATTTTCGCCACAGAAACGGAAATAATGGCCCAAATGGGGAATGAATTACCTTCCTGAACTCGTAGTTAAATTATCTAAAACTTGGCATTTAAAGAAAGTAAATTTAGATTTTTTAATTTTTTTTCAAAAAATTGCGACCCAACCCCTTAAAAAATTGATTTCCAAAAAAAATCACTTTTTCTCGCATAAAACTTCACTATTTTCGCCACAGAAACGGAAATAATGGCCCAAATGGGGGGGGAATGAGATACCTTCCTGAACTCGTAGTTAAATTATCTAAAACTTGGCATTTAAAGAGAGTACATTTAGATTTTTTGATTTTTTTTCAAAAAATTGCGACCCAACCCCTTAAAAAATTAATTTCCAAAAAATTACTTTTTTTCGCATAAAACTTCACTATTTTCGCCACAGAAACGGAAATAATGGCCCAAATGGGGAATGAGATACCTTCCTGAACTCGTAATTAAATTATCTAAAACTTGGCATTTAAAGAAAGTAAATTTAGATTTTTTGATTTTTTTTCAAAAAATTGCGACCTTACCCCTTAAAAAATTGATTTCCAAAAAAAATCACTTTTTTCGCATAAAACTTAACTATTTTCGCCACAGAAACGAAAATAATGGCCCAAATGGGGAATGAGATACCTTCCTGAACTCGTAGTTAAATTATCTAAAACTTGGCATTTTAAGAAAGTAAATTTAGATTTTTTGATTTTTTTTCAAAAAATTGCGACCCAACCCCTTAAAAAATTGATTTCCAAAAAAAAATCACTTTTTTTCGCATAAAACTTCACTATTTTCGCCACAGAAACGGAAATAATGGCCCAAATGGGGAATGAGATACCTTCCTGAACTCGTAGTTAAATTATCTAAAACTTGGCATTTAAAGAAAGTAAATTTAGATTTTTTAATTTTTTTTCAAAAAATTGCGACCCAACTCCTTAAAAAATTGATTTCCAAAAAAAATCACTTTTTTTCGCATAAAACTTCACTATTTTCGCCACAGAAACGGAAATAATGGCCCAAATGGGGAATGAGATACCTTCCTGAACTCGTAGTTAAATTATCTAAAACTTGGCATTTAAAGAAAGTAAATTTAGATTTTTTTTTTTTTTTTCAAAAAATTGCGACCCAACCCCTTAAAAAATTGATTTCCAAAAAAAATCACTTTTTCTCGCATAAAACTTCACTATTTTCGCCACAGAAACGGAAATAATGGCCCAAATGGGGAATGAGATACCTTCCTGAACTCGTAGTTAAATTATCTAAAACTTGGCATTTAAAGAGAGTACATTTAGATTTTTTGATTTTTTTTTCAAAAAATTGCGACCCAACCCCTTAAAAATTGATTTCCAAAAAAAATCACTTTTTTCGCATAAAACTTCACTATTTTCGCCACAGAAACGGAAATAATGGCCCAAATGGGGAATGAGATACCTTCCTGAACTCGTAATTAAATTATCTAAAACTTGGCATTTAAAGAAAGTAAATTTAGATTTTTTGATTTTTTTTTTCAAAAAATTGCGACCCAACCCCTTAAAAAATTGATTTCCAAAAAAAATCACTTTTTTTCGCATAAAACTTCACTATTTTCGCCACAGAAACGGAAATAATGGCCCAAATGGGGAATGAATTACCTTCGTGAACTCGTAGTTAAATTATCTAAAACTTGGCATTTAAAGAAAGTAAATTTAGATTTTTTAATTTTTTTCAAAAAATTGCGACCCAACCCCTTAAAAAATTGATTTCCAAAAAAAAATCACTTTTTTTCGCATAAAACTTCACTATTTTCGCCACAGAAACGGAAATAATGGCCCAAATGGGGAATGAGATACCTTCCTGAACTCGTAGTTAAATTATCTAAAACTTGGCATTTAAAGAAAGTAAATTTAGATTTTTTGATTTTTTTTCAAAAAATTGCGACCCAACCCCTTAAAAAATTGATTTCCAAAAAAAATCACTTTTTTTCGCATAAAACTTCACTATTTTCGCCACAGAAACGGAAATAATGGCCCAAATGGGGAATGAGATACCTTCCTGAACTCGTAGTTAAATTATCTAAAACTTGGCATTTAAAGAAAGTAAATTTAGATTTTTTGATTTTTTTTCAAAAAATTGCGACCCGACCCCTTAAAAAATTGATTTCCAAAAAAAAATCACTTTTTTTCGCATAAAACTTCACTATTTTCGCCACAGAAACGGAAATAATGGCCCAAATGGGGAATGAGATACCTTCCTGAACTCGTAATTAAATTATCTAAAACTTGGCATTTAAAGAAAGTAAATTTAGATTTTTTGATTTTTTTTCAAAAAATTGCGACCCAACCCCTTAAAAAATTGATTTCCAAAAAAAAATCACTTTTTTTCGCATAAAACTTCACTATTTTCGCCACAGAAACGGAAATAATGGCCCAAATGGGGAATGAGATACCTTCCTGAACTCGTAATTAAATTATCTAAAACTTGGCATTTAAAGAAAGTAAATTTAGATTTTTTGATTTTTTTTCAAAAAATTGCGACCCAACCCCTTAAAAAATTGATTTCCAAAAAAAATCACTTTTTTTCGCATAAAACTTCACTATTTTCGCCACAGAAACGGAAATAATGGCCCAAATGGGGAATGAGATACCTTCCTGAACTCGTAGTTAAATTATCTAAAACTTGGCATTTAAAGAGAGTAAATTTAGATTTTTTGTTTTTTTTTCAAAAAATTGCGACCCAACCCCTTAAAAAATTGATTTCCAAAAAAAATCACTTTTTTTCGCATAAAACTTCACTATTTTCGCCACAGAAACGGAAATAATGGCCCAAATGGGGAATGAGATACCTTCCTGAACTCGTAGTTAAATTATCTAAAACTTGGCATTTAAAGAAAGTAAATTTAGATTTTTTGATTTTTTTTTCAAAAAATTGCGACCCAACCCCTTAAAAAATTGATTTCCAAAAAAAAATCACTTTTTTTCGCATAAAACTTCACTATTTTCGCCACAGAAACGGAAATAATGGCCCAAATGGGGAATGAGATACCTTCCTGAACTCGTAGTTAAATTATCTAAAACTTGGCATTTAAAGAGAGTAAATTTAGATTTTTTGGTTTTTTTTTCAAAAAATTGCGACCCAACCCCTTAAAAAATTGATTTCCAAAAAAAATCACTTTTTTTCGCATAAAACTTCACTATTTTCGCCACAGAAACGGAAATAATGGCCCAAATGGGGAATGAGATACCTTCCTGAACTCGTAGTTAAATTATCTAAAACTTGGCATTTAAAGAGAGTAAATTTAGATTTTTTGGTTTTTTTTCAAAAAATTGCGACCTAACCCCTTAAAAAATTGATTTCCAAAAAAAATTACTTTTTTTCTCATAAAACTTCACTATTTTCGCCACAGAAACGGAAATAATGGCCCAAATGGGGAATGAGATACCTTCCTGAACTCGTAGTTAAATTATCTAAAACTTGGCATTTAAAGAGAGTACATTTAGATTTTTTGATTTTTTTTCAAAAAATTGCGACCCAACCCCTTAAAAAATTGATTTCCAAAAAATTACTTTTTTTCGCATAAAACTTCACTATTTTCGCCACAGAAACGGAAATAATGGCCCAAATGGGGAATGAGATACCTTCCTGAACTCGTAATTAAATTATCTAAAACTTGGCATTTAAAGAAAGTAAATTTAGATTTTTTGATTTTTTTTCAAAAAATTGCGACCCAACTCCTTAAAAAATTGATTTCCAAAAAAAATCACTTTTTTTCGCATAAAACTTAACTATTTTCGCCACAGAAACGGAAATAATGGCCCAAATGGGGAATGAGATACCTTCCTGAACTCGTAGTTAAATTATCTAAAACTTGGCATTTAAAGAGAGTAAATTTAGATTTTTTGATTTTTTTTCAAAAAATTGCGACCCAACCCCTTAAAAAATTGATTTCCAAAAAAAATCACTTTTTTTCGCATAAAACTTCACTATTTTCGCCACAGAAACGGAAATAATGGCCCAAATGGGGAATGAGATACCTTCCTGAACTCGTAGTTAAATTATCTAAAACTTGGCATTTAAAGAGAGTAAATTTAGATTTTTTGGTTTTTTTTCAAAAAATTGCGACCCAACCCCTTAAAAAATTGATTTCCAAAAAAAATCACTTTTTTTCGCATAAAACTTCACTATTTTCGCCACAGAAACGGAAATAATGGCCCAAATGGGGAATGAGATACCTTCCTGAACTCGTAGTTAAATTACACCAGTTTACAAAAAAAAATTGATGAGATACGCACTTCATGAAACTATGATTTTCGGTTAAGGTACATCTCTCTGAGTAAGAAATTGGCACTTTTAATATTTTGTATGGTACAGTTTTTTTTTAAGTGTAAAAAACGTTTTTTGCACTTCTTTAATTTCTAACTCAAGTTGTAGTAAACCTATTTAGGCTATCAAAGACTCATTTTACAGGTAAATGAATGCCCTTTAACTTTCTTATGCACAGCATTGAGTTCCATTCATTGGTTTAGAAGCTACACTTCGTCAAAGCTGAAAAAGTTGGAGAAAATGCAAATAAGCTGACATAAATGGCTTCTTTAAAAATACACGCCTAAAAACCGAAATTATTTTTATAACTTCTACTTAAAGATACATCTTTAAGCAAACTAACAAGACCATCAACTCAATTAACAACCAAAGGTTCGATTTTATATATATTATTTCAGTTGGAAAAAAGGTGTATTACAGCCCTGTTAGAGTCCTGTTAACCTCAGTTAACAGCTGTAAACGGGCAAAAAACCAACGTTGTTCCGAGCTTAAAAAATTCATATCAAAAAAATTTACTGGCGGATAGTAACGATAATTAGCTTGTTTTTTTTGTCGAAGTACCATCTAACCATATAAGCTATAAAAATAATTTCGGTTTTTAGGCGTGTATTTTTAAAGTAGCCATTTATGCCAGCTTTTTTGCATTTTTTCCAACTTTTATCAGCTTTGACGAAGTGTAGCTTCTAAACCAGTAAATGGAACTCAATGCTGTGTATAAGAAAGTTAAAGGTCATTCTTTTACCTGTAAAATGAGTCTTTGATAGCCTAAATCGGTTTACCACAACTTGAGTTAGAAATTAAAGAAGTGCAAAAAACGTTTTTTACACTTAAAAAAAAAACTGTACCATACAAAAAATTGAAAGTGCCCATTTCTTACTCAGCGAGATGTACCTTAACCGAAAATCACAGTTTCATAAAGTCCGTATTTCATCAATTTTTTTTGTAAACCTGTGTTATCTAAAACTTGGCATTTAAAGAGAGTAAATATAGATTTTTTGATTTTTTTTCAAAAAATTGCGACCCAAATCTTAAAAAATTGATTTCCAAAAAAATCACTTTTTCTCGCATAAAACTTCACTATTTTCGCCACAGAAACGGAAATAATGGCCCAAATGGGGAATGAGATACCTTCCTGAACTCGTAGTTACATTATCTAAAACTTGGCATTTAACAAATAGAAATTTAGAATTTTTGATTTTTTTTCAAAAAATTGCGAACCAACCCCTTAAAAAATTGTGTTCCAAAAAAAATCACATTTTTTTCCATAAAACTTCACTATTGTCGCCACAGAAACGGAAATAATGGCCCAAATGGGGAATGAGATACCTTCCTGTCCTCGTAGTTAAATTATCTAATAGTTGGCATTAAAAAAAAAAAATTTAGAATTTTTGATTTTTTTTCAAAAAATTGCGACCCAACCCCTTAAAAAATTGATTTCCAAAAAAAAATCACTTTTTTCGCATAAAACTTCACTATTTTCGCCACAGAAACGGAAATAATGGCCCAAATGGGGAATGAGGTACCTTCCTGAACTCGTAGTTAAATTATCTAAAACTTGGCATTTAAAAGAAGCAAATTTAGATTTTTTGATTCTATAGAATAAGTAATGCACAAAAATTCTCATTTCATTAATATTTGCCGTTTTTTCCGCAGCTTTGCTCACCTAGCAATTCAATCAATTTGCATGCCTCGACGGGATACCATCGCAAACCGTTGAACGGGAAAAATTCCTAGACGTTCGACATCGACTTGAATGAAATTTTACAGTTTAGTCTCCATCTTCATCAACAACTTTAGCTTCAGCTCTATAAAACTGACCACCAGGGTCGACGACGTGGCTCCAGATTGCGCACAAGATTGAGTTGAGCGGAGATAAAAATTTATGTAGTGGTCATTTATCACATGGCGGACATAGAGACAACGGTGGTAGATTGGGTGGATTCGAAAGCTTTCCACTTTCGGCCACCACACTAAGTGTTCCTTGTTATGGGCAGGGAAAAAACGCTGGAAATAAATTATAAACTGAGAATAAAATCGCGATTGATTAAGTAATTTGCCATTGTTTGACAGGACGGCATGGGTATTGAACTCACGACCCGAAAAACATTAGCTATCAAATATTAATGACAAGAGTCATATACTCCCTAGGCCAGCCTTTTAGAAGGTTCCTGTAAGTAACTTCAATCTCATTATGAAAGTATCTGTACTCAAATTGGAAGTTCAAGAACTTATTTTTTAAAATTAAGATTTTTGTGATAAGTTAAAAATTTTTTTAAGTAAGTTTAATTTTTACCTTATATAAGTTTTTTTCTAAAATTTG
This sequence comes from Drosophila mimetica, assembly GCA_037075245.1. NCBI lineage: Eukaryota > Metazoa > Arthropoda > Insecta > Diptera > Drosophilidae > Drosophila > Drosophila mimetica. The sequence goes on from JBAMCH010000005.1 coordinate 11,655,521, forward strand.
TACTCCAAGTCAGTACATCCTGAAATTGAAAATACAAATACTCAATTTCAGAACGTCTAAATTCTCTCTGTGTATCCTATTTCAACTTGATTGGTGTATAAGGATGTGATCTTGCCTTAAAACGCGAACTGCTTTCACTTAGCATAGTCAGCCCATTTCGTTCTGAACATGACCTGCTAAGTAGACCAGCATGTAGTAGTCACCTTTGCATACTCTCCTGGTGCGCTTCGTCACTACTTGGATTACCGCCATCAAACTTTATTTCTGTCGTATTAATTTTGTAAACTGAAGTAAAAACAGGAGTGTTTGTTTGAGTGTACCTCGAGGTCCTTCGGCTCGCTTGCTCAACTTTAAGCAGCTATAAAAACCCACAGCAGCTGCAGAAACGGCATAATAACGAACACGCTGTAGCTCGCTTGTTTTCAGTTGTTTACTGTTGTTATTGTTACGGTTGTTTCGCCCCCTCATTTACCACTGAAAAATTTAAAAGTTGCATTTTTAATGGAGTTTCCTTGTCAAACATGACTTTGATTCCCACGTTGCGCCGTCAGCTCTCTACGCGGTTCTCTGATCATCCACTAATGTAATTTGTACTTGGATTGCCGCATGCATATGTATATGTACATTAGGGTGATCCAAAAAATGATATCCTATTCTTTATCCTCAAAAATTACTCATACGACACGTAGAACAGTAAATGTTTTATCCAAAAATAATATTCTCTTATAATAATATTTTCTTTGTTGTTTTTGCATAAAATGTTAGACACCGAAACTTACTCATTTAATGTTTAAATGGTCCACCCTATTGAGCATACAAACATTTGTATGTATACACATGTACGCAAGCAAATGAGCACACATATACACAACTGTTCCAGTATTTTTACACACATCTCACACGTCGAATCCCCCGCGGAATCGAAGGTGAAATGGAGTCCCAAAATGGGAATCAAAGCACACAACACCCACACAGGCCCACTGAGAATTAAGCGCACACACGCGATGCTATGGAAATATTTTAAATGCACACGGCAGCAGGTAATCGCGTCACTAAACTGTTTAAACTGCAGCAGCCAAAAAGTCGGAATTTGCCAGAATCGTTTTTTTATTATTTGCAAGCAGCACAACGAACCCTTCTTTTTCGATACATTACCATAAGGCCAATCTAAACTGTTAGGGAAAAAACTAGTGACGATCGCACCATCAACATACAAAAGTACTGATATTAATATTGGTGACGAAAAAATGTTCTAAAATTTTCGCATTCAGCCGAAGTGTACCTAGATTCTGTTTATTGAATAATCTTCTTGATTCGAGCAAATTTTCGGATAATTCGGGTTTTAAGAATGATTTAATCTTGATTCAAGAACGCGCGGAAAATGAATTCTTAAAACAAGCCCAAAAACCACTATACGAAATTAGGAACAAATCGTTCTTAAATTTAGGATGTGTTTTTTCTGAGACAACGTATGCAGCATACCATTTTACTCCTCGAATTACGGGTGTAATAAAGTTATACGTTTATGACAATTCTAACTTAAGCACTTCATGAAACCTTTAACAGACTCAATGTGTTCAAAATAATCGTAACCTGAAAACAACAATTGGCAAATATGGAAAGTTATGCCACAAGCAAACCAAATGGAAGAAAACATATTTTCCAGTGAACACCGTATAAATATTGCAAGTATTATTAACAACACCGCCAAAAACGTATGGCCCTCTGGCCACATCAGACAAAAATTACGGCTCCAACAATAATAATGGCCAGTATAATAATTTTTATGGTAGCCACAGAGTTGACCAATACTATTCGATTTATGGGCGGCGATTTGCTGGCATACATATGTACAATCTACATTTGGCTACGGCGAGATACAAACATACATATAACTATAGACATGGTCAGCAAGGACAACAAACAAGCAAGAAAAGTGCAAAAAGTTTTTCCATCAAATCAATGAAGCGCACAAAATATTCGCACCAAAGCAGCGGCGACAGAAATCAAGTCGAAAATTGGCCAACTTTTTGATTTGAAAAGATTTCCCAATCCAAATTTTCCGACCCCCGAATATAAGTATATATTGATAAATAGTTACAGAGTGTCCATCGATTAGATAATACAAATGACTTGAATTGCTTTTGTCTTTGGAATTTTTCTTCGTGGGAGTTCTTTAAGGCGAGAGTCCGCATATATATCACTAAAATGTTTAATTTGGAAAAATGTTTTTATATACCTATACTATATATTATATATTATTTTAATAGTTTCATTTTAATATTAAACAATTTTTTCTGCTAGCTATGAGGTTTCGTAGGAAGCCAGGAAGCCTTTTCTGGCAGTAAAAAATATAAATATTTTTAAAAGATTGTCTAAGGGCCGGTTTCTCGAGTCCCTGTTAAAGTCCCTGATAAAGTGGTCGTAAAAGCAAATCGGTTTTCTCGACGCCTTTAATTTATCTGAACGAGAAACAAATACAGAGTGCTATTAAGGCAATAAATTTAGGCTATAAGGCGCAAAAACTGGCAAGCTTCGGTTATTTTCTTTGCTGTTTGGGTGTAAGTCATAGGCAAAATCATTTATGATTTCTTCTCGTCATCTTAACTGGCTTTGTGAAATCAGCTGTCATTTTATCGAGTCGAGTTCCTGTCAAAGTTAACTGTTATATTGAGGTGAGAAAGCAAAAATCGCTTAGCAGGGACTTTTACTGTTCGAGAAATATTAACCGGCACTCGAAAAACCGGCCTTATTCTTTTTTAAATATGATTAAAATGAAAGAGCTCAAACACTTAGTTTAATTGGCTTAATTGTGCAACTAAACAAAAATGCACTGCCTTAAATTTTCAAAAGAAAAATAGCGTTGAATTTAGCCCACCTCTGTAGCATATCGATTTCAGGAATTGCAACTTATATGCTGATGCGGATTAGTCAAACGATGCCGGGGCTCCCTGCATTGCAAAAGAATCGGCTTTATGGGATTCGAACTTTGTTTGCGCATAACCTCACCTTTCATCCTGTGCCCCTCTGAACGCCATTTCAAGTGTCATTCCGTTTGTTATACACACATATTTTTATGCTTGATGACAGCTCAATTTTTCCCTCTAGTTTTTGCACTTTTCCCAGCGCTCCTCGCCTGCCACACCGCACAAAAAATGCACAAAAGTTGCAAAACAAAAAAGATATTTTTTTTCGGGTCGAAAAAATAGAACAAAAGCCAATTTGGCTGGGGCAAGTTATGGAGAAAAAGTTGAGGACAGTGGAGAGGACACATGTACGTTGAAATGGCGAGGCGCGGACAATAAATGGCCACATGACAAAACATACGTTTCGTGTACAAATTTATGTCATAAATTTCGTTTTGAAGGCCCCTCGGACACATGTTTTTTTTGCAGGTGGGGTGGGGACTGAAAAAATGTCTCGATCCATCGGCTGATGTTTATATCAGAATTTTATAAAATGCACTTACACCACTGGTTAAGTAGAGTTTTCTTTGCATTTTGGATTTGTATTTGTAATTTTGTAGTAGTTTTACTATTAAATAGTAACCTAAGCAAGAACAAAATTGTAGTAAACTATTTTGTATGGTTACGTAACTATGTGAATGGGCTAATTTGACCCATCAAATTTTTGTGTGATGTTATTTGAGGAAATTCAATTGGGTGTCTTTGCTGTTTATTCTCCTCCCTGTGGTAAAAATTTTTTGCCAATTAACTTCAAGAGGCTATCGCTATCCGTTTAATTATTTTCAATTAGTGTGACATATTTACATTGAGGAAAAGTAGCATGCGGTGAGGAATATTGCGGGGAAACAAAAAAAAAACTCAAAAGAAGGAACTGTAGCCAACTAATGTTTGTTTTAATTAAACAACTAAGGATACTTACTAGTTATTGTTGCAGGTGAAATAGACTCGAGTCGCGTCATTTCGGTGTCCCAATTTTACTTTTTGCACTTGGCCAAGTTGTTGATACACTAAGAATTGTTTCGGGCTGCTGTGGACACGACTCAATTTCCCAACTAGGAAAATCTTTGCACTGCAAGTCCGGTTGCACCTTCCCTCCGTCGGGCTTACATATATGTATGTAGCTGTGGGTGTGTGTGTGTGTGTTGCGAGCCTAATTAAAATTCTGCTTAGCATTTTATACTGCTGATGAGAAAACGTGCTCGAGACAGCGGAAATTTCCATTTAATTAAAATTTGCAACAAAAACAAGGAGGAACTTTATAATCGAGTTCCCCGACTATGGGATACCCGTTACTTAAACTTTTCCTAGCGTTAAATTTGCGAGAAAAATGGTCTGACCTTAGATAGAGATCTTGCCCTTGTATAGGGTATCACTGCAAACATGATATGTGAGCGAGGGGATATAAAACAAGCTAAAAAGGAAAGGAAGCTATATAGGTACCCTTGTATATAGTTATTATTAAATAACAAAGATGTTATATTTAGTTTTAGATTTTTAGTATTCTTTTGATATTATTTTTTTAATATGTATTATAAATGTACGTATAGTAGTCATATAAATTTAATTCAAAATTTTAAAATAATAAAAAAAAGATATATCATAGAGTTAAATAAAATACCATAAATACAATAAAATTTTAAAAAATTTTATAAAATTTAATTCGAAATTCAGAACAATTTTAAAAATGATATTTCCAAGAGCAATAGGTAAAATGTCAAAATACGCAGACGCTATATTTTTTGTCCATTATTTTTCCGATCCCTTCTATGGGATTATACCTTAAATCATTATACCCACTGCAAGGGTATACAAATTATACCTTTGGTGTTTTTTGACATAATACATATTCCTCTTGGAAATATTATTTTTAAACCGTTATGAATTTTGAATTAAATTTTAGAAAAATCGGATGACTATATCGGGTCATATAACTCCCATACACTTGAAAAATTATTCGCCCTGAATATTTTTTTTTACATTTTTAAATATATTTATTTTAAGAAAATAAATCTTAGCAGAAGAAAATATATCTAGTTTTAAGTAAAAAATCGCAAGTGAAGAAAATTTCTAAAATTCAGGGCAAATAACTTTTTGAGTGTAGGAACGATTGAAAAATTATTGGAAATTAATAGGAAACCTATTTGGCTTCGTTAATGTTTATTGTAGTCCCATCTACTCGGGAATGTTACTTCACTTTATTAATTCAGAATTACTAATTACTACTGGACTGTTTTTTTGCTCTGTGAACACATAGTCCGAGTAGTGGGCCAATTCGCCTATGGGTAAACACAGGTAGAACCCTGACATTTTAGGCAGTAACCAAATACAATACCGTGTGCAAATATCCGCTGCTGCCAAATGAAAAAAGGTTTACGCTTTTGTTTGAAAGTTTCTTGTCATTTATTAATATTTTACTTTGTGTTGCTTGCCATATTTTGGTTTTTTGGGTTTTAATTTATTACATTTATTGTATGTTTGCTGTATGTTTGTTTAAACTTTACCTCTGCATTGTGTGTGTGTATTTTGTGTTTGCTCTCTATGCCCTACAATTCAACTAGAATTGAAGAGAAGGACTTTGACATGGCAGCGGATGCATCATTTTTTGTTGGTTTTTGTTTTTTGTAGAGCACAACAAAGCTATGTTTAATTTTATACTTTTTTTGCTTTGTTTTTTTGTATATTTCTTGTTGTCTTAAGTTCGATTTTTTGATTTTGATTTGCATTATGCGATCTTATTCTTCTGGCCATTGTTGTTTCTTGCTTCTTAAGTTTGCCTGCATGCATTTTATAGTTGTTATGTTTGGCATATAACAATATTAAAATATTTGAAGGACCCAGACACACAGTACACAGGGAGAAATCTCATATGAATCTCATATCTCCTTGCCTCGACTATGAGTTACTGTGTGTTAATGTGTGTTTGTGTAGGGGGTTTTGATTTTACTTTATTAAAGTCGGTCGCTTAATTATCTAAAAATTCTTTAGCCATACCAATATTTGTATTATTCCGCGTTTGTTCCTGCATCTGGGTTTTCGTCATAATGCGTAATGCTTAATTAATTACGTGTAGTTTCATTCCTCGGCTAAAGCTTAATTGGTTTTCGAATCGAAAATGAGGAAAACGATATTGTTAACTATGAGAAAAAAAATGTATGTATATATATATATGTATATGAAACTCTTTGAGTTCTTCTAACAATTATGCATACTTCGTGGTCTGCACTTAAACTAGTTTACTTTATTGTTTACCTTTAAATAATTAGTTAGTTATTTTTTTTTGATAATATGTTACGCCACCTTCATATCGCTTTATATAACTAGTTTATCTTTGATTTCTTAGCGTACGGTCTAAAAAAAAAAAAAGAAAAATCCGCTCATACATCATCCATTTACTAAGTCTAGCTCAAAAAAAATTGTGTGTGTGTGTGCCTTTCATTACAGTTTTATATATATATTTCTATGTATATATATACGACCATGTGTAGTTCTTATGAATAGCTTTATATGGAGCTTCATTTGATTTGGATGCAACATTTATGGCTGAGATTTCGCTTTGATTCCACATTATGTACATTGAACATGTCGCGATGCCATCCGATTTCCCACAGTGTACTACTTTCAATTGCCATAACTAAACGAACGTTGAACGCATCATCATGATTATCACTAACCTAGTTTTTTATCCTTTTTTCTATATTTAGCTTTACTTTTTTTTTTGTCGATTTTTGGTTTTTTGGGGTTTCCATTGTAAATTAAATGCATTTTGGGCACATTGAAAATCATAAAAATGCTTTTGCATTTGCTCTGATTGGTAAAAGTTTTCGACTCTATTTGAAATATGAAATATTCGAGTTTTTCTTTTTGTTCGTATTGCAGATTAGCTTCGAGGGGGGGTGCTGAAGTGGACGAATTCACTCAATTCACACGAATTTCCCATAAATCGCGTGCCATCCATTTAATTATTAAAAGCGGATTTTATTGTTGAACTCCAAAAATTGACTGGCTTATTCTCGTTTGCGTAAGCGATTTTCTCACGACATTAACACTGTATTGGGGAAGCTTTAATATGGTCTAAAGCAAACTCATGTATGCAAATTAATTGTGGTATAACTTAATTTTTTTCTACATTTGTTTGAAATAAAATAGAAATATAAATAGACATAAAATTCAACAATTTACAGATACATTTTGAAATATATATTTCTGCTTTCATTTAACTGAATTTATTACATTATTTTATAAGGCTGAATACAGAAGTGATTGAAATGTATGTTTCTCGGCATTACCAACAATTTCTTGGAAGAATATCAACACCCCCCCTCCTCAACGAACCCGGTTACAGGGTCCTGTTACCTTTATTTAATTATTCATTCAGCTCCTTTGATGGTGCGACTAACACACGCTCAAGTGGTTTGTGTTGAGCACCACACCCGCAGCCATGTAACCATTGTTCTGTCGATGGGCATGGGCGTGGGCGTGGGCGTGGCTGTTGTGACTGTGGCCATGGACGCCGTCCACTGAGGAGTCGGCGGCTACCAGGCCCACGCCCACAAGGGGACTGCCGCCCACCTTGCCCAGGGGCACGCCCATAATTGGCACACCGCCTATGGGCGTGGTGGCCGTGGTGGTGGTGGTGCCGGTGCCCGTGCCACCTGTGCTCAGGCTGGTCCCACTAATGTGCGCACTAATGCCGCTGGGCACACTGGTCATATGCGGCGAGCTACCAGCGTCCGCCGAATTACTCGAATTCTTAGCTGCAGCCGCCGCTGCCGCCGCCGCAGCTGCTGCTGCTGCTGCACCTGCATTGGCAGCAGTCCTGGTCAACTCCTCATTGGGAATGGAGAAGTGCCTGTAGGATATATACTCCGGCGGCAAGGCAGCCTGCCGCTTGGCATTCTCGATGCGTTGCTTTTTCAACTTGACATAGCTCAACACGGAGATCATGACGATGAACACTATAATGCCCAGGCAGCAGCCCACAATCAGGCCCAATCTTCTGGTCAGAATGGAGTGTATAAAGCCGTTGCTGGACAGCCCGTTCTCGTCGGTGACCAGGCTGGGCGTGGAGTCCAGTGTCTGCACATCCGTGCAGGCAGAGATGTGCGAGTTCTTGAGCACCTCCATCAGGGCGTGGTCCAGCACGATCGCGTTGTCCAGATCCTGGTCTTGATTTTGGTCCTGGATCAGGGCTCCGTTGGCGTGGCTGTTGCGGTTGTTGTGCTGATGCTGGTGCTGATACGGCGAAAAGGACTCCGGCAAGGGCGCCGACATCATCACCGCCTCCTCCTCGCGCAGCGACTCGTTGGCATGGAGCCGCTGCAGAGCGTTCGCCAGCGGCTCCGAGAGCCAATTACCGCTCCCGATGACACAGATGTGATAGCGCGTATTCGGACTTAGTTTGGTTAACTTGGTCGAGCTGGCCGTCCCATTTAGCCGCTTGCCGTGGATCTGTGGAATAAATTAAGCAGGTTGCAAGACGGTTATTGTCATCGCCATGGAGCCATGGAGCCATGGAGCCATTGTCGTTTCCATTCTCATTTTCATTTTCATCAGCATCGCCGATGTCGATGCTGTGTCGTTTTATTAAAAACTTTCCCTGCGGCCCTCGGCCTTTCGCGGCGGCCACAGTGGCCGGGTTGTTCGCGGTTTATCGATGGAGCACCGGCACCGGCACTCCGAGAGGGTCATTGAGCGTTGGAAATACTCAGTAATGAGCGGACAGAGCAGGGAGTCCTGCGATCTAAAGAGGATTTATCGACCGCTTAGTCGCTATAGCAGGACTTCGAACACACGGACAAAAACGGCTCAAAGGATTTGGCTAAGCTATGAGGTATAGATGGCCATAACGAGCTCGGTATAATGCTATTCACCAGTGAGGCTAAGTTAAAGCCCTTAAATATATTTAACCAGGAAAGACACATGCGAAAACATTGTTAAAGCCTTTTTAATAGCTTTAAAATTAAGTTAAAAAAATGTATTCAAAAAATAAAATAAATATTAATACAAATTTAATTATATTAAAAAATTAATTTTTTTTAAATTTACCTCGATGGATGCTACTACTTTGAATTCGTTTCAAATACCCAAATTAAACTGCGTTCTCGAAAAAATTCTCCAACGCAAGGATTCTGAACAAAAGGACTTCAAAGTTGAAAAAATGCTAAAAATGGCCAAATTGTCGTGGGTATTACAGGCAAAAGGATTCATGGTTTGTTTTGCTGTCAAATTATTTTAAAAGTGCTACTCTTTATCTTTGGAAGTCAATTCTCAGAATAATTTTAAGATTTTTTTTAAAAAGAGAATTAATTTAATGGCGATATAGCCATAGTCAAAAAAAAATTACCTTTACCAGTTTGCCTAAAAGTATGCTCTACAAAATATATAGATTCTCTGTGTAATGCACATGAAAATTTTATTCATTTAATATATATTTTATAGAGCATACTTTTGGGCAAGGTGCGAATAGTATTTGTATTTGTAGTATTTTTTAAAAATGTAGTAGTATTCAACACCTAATTAGTGTTGAAACGAATACTCGAATGATTTAGAATAGTTTTGGAAAACACCCAGGCACTCACCTCGTCCGTGGTGACGGGAAACCGCTCCCTATCCCGCTCCTTCTCGCGCTCCCGCTCCCGATGCCGCTGCTTGCCGGGCTCGTTGCCCCTCTCCCTCTCCCTGTGGCTCTCCCGCTCCCGCTCCCGCTCACGGTCCGTTGGAGTTCCGGCCGGAACCAGACCGTCGCCGGTGGCGTGGTAAACAATTTCGAAGCCATTGAGGCCCAAATGGTCGCGACTCTGCCAGGACACGACCACCGAGTAGGGCTGGATGTCCTGGATGGCCATTTTGGGTATCAGCGGGGCGTCGCAGAACTGCTGCGGCTCCATGCGGCCAAACACCTTGCCCCGCAGCTCCGTCGGGTGTTCGCACCTCAGGTAATTAATGGAATCGCCGCCCAGCCCGCCGCCCAGTCCACCGATTCCTCCTCCTGCGCCGGAGCCCGTTGGAAGCGACCATTTGCGATGATCCCGCAGCCATTCCCACAGCTTCTGTGCGTCGCAGCTGCAATGCAGTGGATTCTCTGAAACGAGTACACAATAAGCAACCAATTGGCCGTGACAACGGGATGACAATAAGGTACACAGGGCGAAAAAGTGTACAGATCAGTGGCAACAATGCAAAAAACCAAACCGTTCAAAAAGTACACTTAAAGATCCTATTTTTTTTCAATAAATACTTTAGTAACATGTGTTGGGATTATGAAAAGAGGTTTAAGACTACTTGTTTACTTTGAAATAAATATTTTTCCAGTGTAGCTCAAATATCAAATGATAGCTTTTAGCTCGATAGCTAAGCTAATGCTTTGTAGCCATGGGGATACCATAAACTGTAATTGGCACTGTGGCCGTAAAATTAGCTAAAAACTGCAAAGCTGAGAGTTTATTAGTGAAACTATACACTCATACAAATTTCTTTCTAAATTTTAGAAAACTCGCCTTTGAATCGGCTACCCTTTAAATACAGAAACAAAATTTCTTGTATTCAGAAAATTCGCCTTTAAGTATAAAAATTCCTTTTTGATACAACATTTTAAGAAAAAAGTTTTTTTTAAATAAGAAAAAAAAATTCTTTCATTTCTTTCAGGCTGTGGGTGAAAAAATAATAGCCCGGAATTTAAGAAATATTCGTTGTTGGAACACGAATAATTTGTTCTTACTTTAAAGACGTTTTTCTAAAATAACATTTCTTATTTTAAGAAATGTATTTACTTAAAACCAGAAAGAAACCACCCTAAAAACAAAAATTACATTTCTTGTTTTAAGAACTATTTTTTCTAAAAGAAAATTTCTTAAAGCAAAGGCGGAAAACATTTAAGAAAGATTGTTCTAGATTTTATCGAAATTCACAGGTTTTTTATGAGTGTAGACACTGGAAAAAATTTTAAAATTAATTATGAACAGCAAATAAAAAACGCCTAACCCTTAATTCGGGTAGAATTGATATTCGTGTACTTCAGAACTTGAGGAGGGATTCCTGTCATAAAGACTAGCCCTCGGATTTAATGTGAAATCTCTTTTTCACACATGCGTGATTGGTTTTAAATGTTGGTTTTTTATCATAATTAATTGAAGTCTTTGTTAATTAATATGATAATTAGTCACTTACCCTCTAGCTTAAGTGTTTTTAGGTTGGTCTCCAGCGGCTTCAGCGGATCCAATGGCACCAGCTCAAAGTAGTTCTTTCGCAGGTCCAGCACGTGCAGTTTCCTCAAAAAGCGAAAGGCGTCGTTCGAGAGAACCGTCATCCGATTGCCCATGAGCAGCAGTTCCAGCAGACCATGCAGATTCCTAAAGGTTTTCTTTGAAATGCGATCCAGCTGGTTGAAGCTCAGGTCCAGGGTTTGCATCTCCGAGAGATCGGCACTGAACTCCTCCAGATCCTTGAGGGTGTTGTGCGAGATATTGAGGAAGCGCAGCAGGCGAAGTCCCTGCAATCGCTCTTTGGGCAGCATTTCCAGTTCATTGACACTCAAGTCCAGGGTAAGCAAATTGGTGAGCGACTTGAAGGCACCCGGAGAGATCCTGGTGATTCGGTTGTTGACCAAATGAAGGTGCTGCAGCGCCTGAAAGGCCTCGAAATCCTTGGAGGTAAGTATGGAGAGGTTCGTCTGGCAGATGTACAGCTCCTTGAGGTAGGGATACCGCTCCTCCTTCACCGTGTAGATCCTGTTGATGGGATTGCCAGTCAAGTTGAGCCACGACAAGCGTGGTATGGAGACGTCCGACAGGGCTGAAGAGGGTATCTGCAGGAATCGATTGCTGGACAAGTCCACCTTTTGCAGGTTGATCGAATGGCGCAGGAAGTTTGCTGGCAACGAGAGCAGCAGATTGCCACTTAGATCCACACTGTCCAGCTGGGTCAGGTTGACGGCATTGAAGCCGCTCAGGGCGGTGATCTTGTTGTCCCTCAGGATGAGCTGCCTGAGATTTAGCGTGCCGCTGAGCTTGAAGAAATCAATGGAGGCCAGGTGGTTGCGTGCCAGGTCCAGACTTTCCAGGGTGCTCAGATTATACAGCGCAATGTGAGGGAACTCGGAGAGCTGATTCCGGCACAGCTTCAGCTCCTTGAACACATTGAGCCCGCTAAAGATATTGCGATTCATCTGCGAGAGACTGTTGTCACACAGGTCCAGCCGCACCAGGTTCGTGTTCTTGGCAAAGAGCAAGTCAGGTATCTGTCCCAAACTGCAATTGGACATGGACAGCTGCTGCAAGGAGCGCAGTCTATCGAACATTCCCGCCATTATGCCGCCCGAGCCAACGTGACTGAAGTTGTTGTGGTTCAGCAGCAGCCTCCTCAGATTCGGTATGTCCAGCTTTTGAATATCGGCCGGATTCAGTTGGTTCCTCTCCAGGTTCAGCTCGTTCAGATTGGTCAGCGATTTGAAGGCATTTTGCTCTAGTTTCCGCAACGAACAGTTGGCCAAACTCAGCGAGTTCAGCGGCAACTCGTCCAGGAAAACGTCGCGTGTTAGCTGCACCAGCGGATTGTGGGACAAGTCCAGGGACTTGAGGTTCTTCAGCTTGGCAAAGGCATAACCCTCGATGGCCTCTATGTGATTGCGCGCGAGACTCAGTTCCTCGAGACCCTGGAGTGGCGCAAAGTAGTCCCTTCGCAGTTGCCTCAACTGATTGCCGCTCAAGTCGAGAAACTGCAGCAGCAAGAGGTTGACAAAGGTGTCCTTCTCGATATCCCTGATCCTATTATCGCTCAGATACAACCTGCCCAACTTGGGGGTATCCGCGAAGAAGGACCTCTCCACCCTGGCCAATTGATTGTCCTTGAGCCACATGATTTGCACCTTTTGCTGGCGACGAAATGTGCGGGGATGCACTTTGTGCAGGTAATTGGCCTCCAGCTGCACAGAAAGCAGCGAAGAGTTGTCATCCGGAAAGATATCCTCCAGCACAGTTAATTGATTATCCTGCAGATTTATGTGCTGTATATTCTCCAAGGTGTTGAAAGCCTGCGGCTCAATATCCTCAATGCTGTTCTTCTGAATGTGCAACTCCTGGAGGGCAGGTAGGGGTTCGAACACCCCCTTCCTCACCCGACGGATGCGATTGTTGTGCAGCCTCACCTCCCGCAGGTGTTCCAGCTTCCTGAACATCCCTATCTCCAGATCCTGGATCTCGTTATTATCCAGCGACAGAGATGTGAGCTTTGTGCTCTTGTCGAACAGCGTGACGGGCAGCAGAGGTATAAAGTTTGACCTCAAGTACAGGTGATCGAGATTAACCAGCGTGCTAAAGACATTGGGATCTATGTGCGCGATGGCATTGGACTCCAGGTAAATGACATCCACATTCGTGGAGTTGGTGAACGCATCCGCTGGCAGCTCCAGGATATTGTTCTCACTAAGGAAGACCTCCCGCAACTGTGGCAAATCCGAGAACACCCCTCCAATGGCGTGTATATGATTGTGACTCAGATCCACCGTTTGCAGCCGCTTGTTCCGCTCGAAAACCTTGGGATCCAGCGATATGATCCTGTTGTGCGACATGTCCAACGACATGAGCTCACGCAGGCTCTTGAAGGCCTCCGCCTGGACCAGCTCTATTTGATTGGCGTAGAAGGAGAGCGTCTTCAGCTGCGGAAAGGCCCGGAAGCAGTCGTCGCCGATCTCGGCAAACTGATTGGAGCTCAGGTCGAGGAAAATCAACGAAGGCAGCTGGAACGCACCTGCGGCAGCCGCCGCCGCCGAGGCATTGTTGGTGGCCAGCTGAATGTCCCCATAGAAGGTGGGTATCCGGTTGTTCGAGAGCCGCAAAATGCGCAAATGGTCCAGCTTACGCAGTGCCATCAGCGGAAATGTGCGCAGCCCGTTCTCCGAGACATCGATCTCCTGCATGCACTCCTCCAACCCGGCGAAGGCGTGCTCCGGCATTCCCTGCAGCCGGTTGCCCTTGAGGTTCAGCTTGGAGAGCCGCAGACCATAGAAGCTGTAGTCCTCCACTCGCACGATCTCGTTGTAGTCAAAATCGAGGGCCGTCAACTTTTGCATTGTGCTCAGGGCGCGTGATGGCATCTGGAATTACAAAAGAGGCAGCAAATTTATAAGGTTTTTATTTATAGAGTAATATATTATATTATATAATATTGTATTTGGAGAAATATATGTATGTTCCAGGTAGAGAAAAGAGTTTCCAAACCTATAAATGATCTATATTCTTAATCAGTTGAGTTGATCTAGCCTACAGATTGTTTCTATTAAATTTAAACTTTGTCTTAAAATTATTTACAAATTTCTTTTTGAGATTTTTAGCTGTTTTCGTAAAATTCTGATATTACTTTTTTAATAATTTCTATGACAGCTATATCTTCAAATTTAAATCCATTTGTGAAAAAGATTCATGTGTTAATCTTTAGGATTTAGCCATATTTCCTATTTTCTAGTAATGAAACTTTATAGGCTTACACATTTTTTAATAGTCTAAATAATAATTACAATATATTAATAAAGATTTATTATCTTTGGTTACCAAAATCATTTGTCTTTATTTGCGAGTTCATTGAAAAACATACACATTTGAAATCAAGAGTGGTGAATCCAATTTGCGACAGGCAGAAACTACAACGTGTAACAACTTTGAAACATCTATGTTTTGGATTTGTTTACGATGCAGTTAACATGTATAAAGTTCCTTGAACCTTTCTTGAATTGGTTGTAAACAATCTCTGTTTGAATTAGGTGTTATCTCGAGGATTCCTGGTCTCTGTCGATATTCCTGGTCACCCTTTAGCCCCCAGTTTCCTCTCGCATCCCTTCCTTCCTTCCGGCTGCCTAAGGCGAACGCGAGCCGGGGCGGCGGTACTGGCCGTATCGTGGCGACGAGCGGGAGCGCGAACGGGAGCGGAAGCGTCTGTTGTAGCGCAGCCGCGAGTTGGAGCGGAAAGAGGAGCGCGAACGGGAGGTGGACCGCGAGTCGCGCTCCGATAGCGAGCCGGACCTGGAGCGCGAGCGGGACATCGAGCGGGACGTGGAGCGCTCGCGCCCATTGACCGGCGAGTAGCGGCGATAATGGCGCCACGGAGCCTTCAGCATGCTCTCCTGGAAGGCGGACACGGTGATCCGCTTGCCATCGATCTGGCCGCCGTTCATGTGCTTGATGGCGCAGGCACAGTCCTCCGGACGTGCGTACTCCACGAAGGCGTAGCCACGCCCCTGGCGCCCCAGGTAGCGGTCCATGGGAAAGTCAACGGCCGTGAGGGCGCCAAAGTGTCCGAAAATCTCGGTGATGTGCTCCTTGGTCACCTGACGCGTCAGTCCCTTGATGTGCAGGCGCACAATGCGAACGGGCTGGCGAAACTTGAAGGCGTCCTTGCCGTTCCGGAAGGCCATTTGGTTCGGTTCGCCACCCAAATCGCCATGCGAACGCCTTCCACCCCGCATGTCTTCTCCTTCAAAGTCATTTCGGCGCCCCTGGTGGCACTGGAACTGGTTGCTGCTTCCACCGCTCTGCTCCTGGCGACTGGGCGGCTCCCGACTTGGGGTGGCAGTGCCTCGACGCGGACGCTCACTATTCGACGACCTGCCCTTGGAGTCCGGGCGACGAGGCTGCGGGTTCTTGGCTTGCTCCTTGGCCGACGGGGTCGTCTTGGCGCTGATGGTCGCTGGGGCGGCACTGGAGTTAGCGTTGGCCCTCATTAGTGCCTTCGAGGAGGCGGCTGGAGTCACTGGTGTCCTGGCTGGGTGGGCCGGCTTGGAGGGCGGCGCAGGAGTGGGCGTGGTGGTGATGGCCACCTTGGCGGCCTGGCAGGCACTGCTCGATGTTCTGGAGCCGCCAGCCTTTACTTTACCCGCGTTACTCGTGCTGGCACTGGCAGTCTTGGACTGGGTGATGGCCTGGCTGTGACCGCTGCGCTGCTTGCGATGCTCCAAGGCTGCGCCAGCAACCATGGGAGCCGTAGCTGGAGCAGGAACCGGAGCCGGCACAGGCTGGGGATGGGAATGGGGATGGGGATGAGGATGGGAGCTGTGCTGGTGCTGTTGCTGTTGCGCAGGAGTGGGCAGGACAGCCGCAATGGGTGCTGGCACAGGTTGGGGAGTGGGCACCGGTATATGTATAACTCCGGGAGCAGAGGCAGCAGCAGCTCCTCCTCCGCCTCCTCCTTCTCCTCCTCCTCCCTCCACCTTGACCACACCCGCCAGCTTGGTGGAAGACACTGCGCGGCGACTTTTCCTGGCCGAACGCTTCGAGGAGCGCCGGTGCTCCGAGTGATGACGGCGTCTGCCGCGTCGGTGACGGTGCGAGTGACGTGGACGATGATGGCGCCGATGACGACGACGGTGCCGGTGGCGGCAGCACGAGTGCCTGGGGCGCTCGGACTTCTTGGCGGCGGCGCCTTCCGGCTCCTCATCGCTGCCGCTGGACGAGGAGCTGCTGCTGGTGGAGCTGGAGTAGCTCGTGTAGCTGGAGGACCCGTCCGTTGAGCTGTAGCTGGAGTCCGAGTAGCTGGAGTCGCTGCTGCTGCCGCCATCGCTGCTCACCGAGGCATTCGAGGGCGATGGCGAGTGGTTCCTTGGCCGTTCCTTGCGATCCTTGCGCTCCCGGCGATCCTTCCGGTGCGAGTGCGAATGCAACTCCCTGCGCTCCCGCTTGATGACCGGTTCGCCCTCGTCCTTCGCCTTGTTAGCCGGCATCTTGCTCATTTTCTTCATGTAGCCTCTCTCACTGCGAACAAATCACACGGTTTTTTTCCGGTTTGCGGAGCTGGTGCTGCGTTACTCACACGTCGTCGTCTGCTGTCAAATGAACTGTGCTGGAGTGGAAAAAATAGGTTGACAACTGTCATCGAAAATCCCAGGTGACCCAGATGACCAGGCAAAGGCTACTGGATTGAAAGTACAGGATTGTCACCGAAAGAAAAGTTCTGGAAAAGTCGTCAACAAATTTGACCCCATTATGCTTTTTTTAAATTTAGTATATAATATTTAAAGGATTTTTTTTGTAAATATGCGATTTTATATTTTTATTTATTTTAATAGGTCCCAATTTTATTTTTCAAGTGACAAAAGTTTTCAAAAATTTATTTTTGATGTTAAATTGGTAGTGATTTTTTTGTGGTGGTAACGCAGACATTTTTTTACTACCAAATTTAGTTATTTTTCTTACAATGCATTAAACCATGAAGTCATTCGAAAAGATTCAGTTACACCTTAATCGAAAATTCACTACAAATTTTAAGTTTACAACTTACACAAGACTACTTGGCACCTTAATTAAATACAATAGCAAGCTCAAAAACTCAAGTTACTCGATGATTAGAGGCTTTGCAAAACATTAAAAAACAGGCTCTCCATTGTTTATTTACACACTTTTTGGCAATTTAAACTTTTAAGAAAACCAAGCGATGGCGCTGCCAACTCGTTAAAACAAATGCTGGCTTTCACAGCTGATTGCTTAACAGTGATGCGCTCTGTTAAGCTTTTCTGTTAGTTACATTTAAGACTGATGTTATCCTAATACATTTGGGGGATTCCCTAAAATGTTAATAGCTGAATTGTTGGATTTAGGTAAGTTGTCACAACCTCTGTGAAAGTTGTATTAACTGAGTAAAGCATTCGCCAAAAATGATCGGATTTCCATTCTGTTTTTACATTTCGCTTAAGAATTAAAAAATGTCGCCCCCTGGGAAGCGCGTTTTTTAATTTTTTATTTTTAAGAATTTTTGTTAACCTTCCAAAGTCAAAAATGCGTTTCTCAACTAAAAAATTTGTCTTTGGGCTTAAAAAAAAATATTTTAAGCTAAAAAATTGTAAAAAAAAAACTTCACAGGGGGCGGCTTTTTTTATGAAGAAAAATATGCGATAAATTTGAAAACGATTGGTTGAGCCGTTAAGAAATGCCGATGAACACGGACTTTCAAAACGTGGTTTCGAGAAAAACGCTCTTAAACATTGAACAAAAAAATATCCCAAAACATGTAATCTTTCAAAATCTTTCAAAATAATAAACAAGCACGTTAAAGTGCTTGTTTTTGGACCAAAAACCCTATTAACCCCTTAAATTAACAAAAATGGCTTTATTTGATATTTTCATATTTTAAATGATCACAGTTTCCTTATTAATGTAGTAAATATTTTGATGTTTTGAAAGGATACCTCGACAGCTGCCAATGGCAAATGGCAACTGGCAACTGGAGTCGAGCAATTGAAAATATTTTCTCGTAATTTCTTTGAACGAGCACCCGAGTGGAGGGGCTTTTAATTGCATTGATTGAGCAGAGTTTCCACCACACTGGCCACGTGTGGGTGGGCATTGCACTGCTGTGCTGTGTGTGAAGGCCAAAGGATCGAAAGGATGCAGATGCAGTGTCACCTGACATGGACAAAGCGAATTACGGCCTTTTAATTAATGTACTGACATGGAAATTTATGGCAGTCGATTTTAATTTATTGAACCTTCGCCGCTTGCCGCTTGGCGCCTTGCGAACGCGACCAGGACACAGCGAGGACACCCAGGACACCCAGGACTTGCGACTCCGCCCCGACTCAACCGAAATTTATGGGCAGTGAAAAAATTGTCTGCCATAAAATGATATTTATTTTTATTGTTGCACATTATGATATATTTATGGGTATTTTGAATTCCAAAGACAATGCAAAAGAGATTCACGGGTCGGTCTCCATTTCTCTAATCCTTGATCACGGGTCGCTGCCTGGGGGCACAAGGCCCACTGGCGCTAATGCCTCCGACAATCCTGCGGCACTGGCTGCTGCACGTTTCCCGGAGTAACTCCTTGCCGGCATTCCTCCGGATGCAGTTCCGCTCCTGGAGGCGACAGGGTCGCAGTTTGGTGCAGGTATTGGTCACTCTGTCGCGAACACAAAGGACCCGCGGACTCTGAAGGTCCTTGATGGTGCAGCGATCCCAGCAACGAGCAGGTCGCACAATACCATCGGCCTCAATGGCCACCACAATGGTGGCAATCAACAGCACAATACTCAGTTTCGACATTATTTTAGAATTATGTGGGGGGTTTAACTGACTCTTCTCAAGTTCCCTCGATTGAGTGATAACTTCCCCTCAAAAAAGTAATTTATTTATAGGTCTCTGAACTTCTAAAAATCAGGTGGTTTCAAAACATATGCAGTATTCTTTGTTTCTGTTTTGTAGATGCCTTTGTTTTGTTGGCTCCATATGGCTATTGCTTGAATTGGGCTTATTGATGCAAAGTATGTTTTATATTTCGGCAACAATGAAAGCTCTAAAGAGAATTTTCACTCATTGTACTTATTTAAGTACACCTGCTATAAACATTTGTTTAGCTAAATAATTACCCATTAATTTATCAGAACTGGGCTATAAGTAAACACAATTGCTGGTAAATTCGTAAATGTGGAAATATGTAATCTATTCCTGGTTATTGTTTTTATATCGGCAAGAAACTGTATAAAATGCGCCTACGATGAGTCAGTTCTTTAGACGCAGAAGAGTTTTTAAGCCTTAATAATGTGCAAATTAAACCTCTTATTGAATTTATGTAATTTAAACTGTCAATTTTTAAAGTCACATCAATATACCCTTATAATTTCAGTCAAATGTTTACAAAGCAGTATATAAAGTACATATATTCTTGATCAGGATCACTAGTCCATCTGTCCGTTTGTCCGTTTATCCGTTTGTCCGTATGTCTGTTTCTATGCGAACAAGTCTCTCAGTTTTAAAACATCTCGATGAAACTTTCCCAAAAGTCTTCTGTATATTACATAATATTATATCTTATGACTCCCATAAAAAATCGCTAAAATATTAGAAAAAATAATTACAATTTTAAATGTTAATTTTTGAACATTTAAAAAAGAAAAACTTAATATAAATCAAATATTACACAAAGAAAGATAAGTCTACGAACTGCAAGGGTATATAAACTTCGGGTTGCCGAAGTTAACTTCCATTCTTGTTTTAAATAAAAAATTCTTTAAATATCAAAATAGAAAGAATATCAAAAATATTAAATCAATTTCAGGCGTTGTCCTCATTGCTTTGGTTAGTGGCACCACTAGGACAACCACCAAGGAGCCCACCACCACTACCATAGAGTCCATTGTGATCCGTGTACCACCGCCACGCCCCCTTTGCATTCTTCCGCCCCAATGCACGGCTCGAAGTCCGCGAGTCTGTGGTCGTCTCCCCAATGGCGACTGCCAGCGCTTCCAGAACATTTGCGACCTGCTGGCCCTGAATCGCCGGCGAAACCCCCTCCACGTGATTCACACCCAGGAGCTGGACTGCCGCGGAATTCGGGGCGTGGGCGATACGAACCGGCGACCTTGCTACTACCCGTGTCCCGCTCGTCCGGTTGTTTGCAAAAGAACGCCGCCCGAGGCGGAGATCTGCGTGCGTTCGCGAAATTTACATAGCTGCAAGTTGCTGGCCAACAATTGTCAGCTGCGCAACCAGAATTGCCACAGTCGACCCAGAAAGAGTGAGTATTTACAAAGTGTTAAGTAAATTAAGATCTTCAGGGGTTATATTATACTAAGTTCATATATATATAGGAAGGAGGGATCTTTACAAATTCGCCTAAAATTATGCTCTACAAAATATACAGATTCTTTCTGTAATGCAAATAAAAATTCAATTTATTTGACATATATTTTAGGAGCATTCTTTTAGGCAAGCTAGTAAAGGTTCTCAAACTGTAAAGGTACAGGTTCTCAAACTGTAAAGGTCAAGGTTCTCAAACTGTAATTTTCCTTTGGACATAGCCATATTAAGCAATTCAATTATTTTTCGCTTAAAAAAATCTATAAATTATTCTGAGTAGTGGCTTGGAAAGATAAAGAGTGGCACATTTAAAATACTTTGACAGCTAAACAAACCATGAATCGGTTTGTCTGTAATACCACGGAAAGTGGGCCATTTAAGCATTTTTCCAACTTTGAGGTCCTTTTGCTCAGATTCCTTGCGTCGGGGAACTTTTTTGAGAACGCAGTTTTATTTGGGAATTCGTAACGAATTCAAATTTATTGCATCCATCAAGGTAAATTTAAAAGGAACTAATTTTGTAACACAGTGTTTTTTATGCTTGTACTTAACATTTGTTAATAATAATGTTGTTCCTTAAAACGAGTGAACTTATTTAAATTTTATAATTTTAGATTGGCACCGCACTGATAGACGTCGGTGTGGGCAACGGCAGGTGGGCGATAAGCCAGATGTCTGTGAAGAACTGTCCGTTCCGAACTCCACTGTCCCAATAACCACCCGCAGACCCACCACCAAGACCACTATATAAACTGAACTTGGATAATCTCTGATCAGTAGCGGCAAACACATACATAATTATGCAACAATAGGTCAATTAAATCGAAATATATTTTTATGATTACAAAAATAAATGCTTTGTTTTTTATTCCAATTACCTTAAGGAGTATGAAGCCTAGAAAACAATGTTTAATTAGCAGGACTTAAATTTGTTATTACTGTGGAGGGCAGTCCACGTAGTGACGAAGCGCACCAGAAGAGTGTACGAGGACGACTACTACATAAGCGGGCCGAATAAGAAAAGTTTACAGCGTGTTTAATTCACGTGTGTAATTATTTTTCGTCACAAATGTTGAGATCAAAATTGTTGTATGTTGATGGTGCGATCGTCACTACTTTTTTTAACTCGTTAAAAAATGTTTTTTATTGATTTCCTTTATTTGTGGTCCAAAAAATATGAATTTACACAGCTGTTTTTCTGAATTTTGAAATATTTTATGAGTGTTTGGATTTATTTACCATCTCGACAGCCTTTAAGCTCGCTCGGCACATATAGCCTTCTCTATCTGTATTTGGTGTATCTGTCTCTTTCTGAGCGTTTCCGACTGGCCGACATTGCCAGTTGCGCTCGCCTGCAAATTATTTTATTGAACGCAATTGTTTTTGGCTTTGGCTCGTTTGTTATTCGGCGGCGGCGGCAAATTACTTTTTATGGCTGGCGGCGGGCTTTTCACTTCCCATTTGCCATTTTCCTTGCCCATTTTCCATTTGCCACACGCCCCTGTTGAATGCCATGAGCTGGATACTGGATTCGGGATACTGGATTTTCGATGCTGGCGCTGCCGTTTCCGTTGCGGCGGCTGTTTTTCCAAATTTAATGGCTTAGAAAGCCATTTGCATTTTTTTGGTTGCCCAACTTTGTTTAACATTATTCGGCGCCGTATGTTGCCGCTGGATATGGTGAGGAGTCGGAGTCGGAGTGCCCGGTGTGGGACTGGCTTTCGATGGACTAATTAGCTCTGGCGAAACCACCGCGGAAACCACTGAAAATGCAATTTATGCGGCTGGGCCCAGTTCCTTATAAGCGGGCATCTATCTCACGACGATAGCCGGGACTCGAACCCAGGGACGCCCGAAAATAGGCCACAAATTGGGATAAAACTATGCCGGGCTTTGACTTTTATGCTACAGTTAATAGCTCTTTAGAATCATGTTGCTAAACATTATAAATGTTGCTTAGCAACACTATATTAGTTGTTATTTTTTGTTGATTATAAAAAAAAACTAGATGCGGATTTATAAAAACTTAATCATCAGTAATTCTGCAACGGATCAGATCCGAAAACATTTTATTTTGGTGCTTATAACTTGAAGTCATGAGCTGTATTACTAATCCTCCAAAGCACATCATTTAACTAACATAATTAAATATAGACACTCATGTGGGCACCTCATTTGATTTTGTATATACATACATATCAGAAAAATCGGTACTTAGACAAAAAAAATGTAATGTCCGGACCAGGCTTTGAACCCTCTTCCCCGTAGGTTTTTGAACGTTAAAATTTCTTAAAAGTAGAAAATTGTACTAAAAAAAATATTTTTATTTTTTAGAAAAACTTTTTACTTTTTAGAAAACATTTCTATTATTTAGGGTTAGTTAAATTTTAGGGTTAGGGCACTTATTTTTAGAAAAGGTGTTACCAAAATATTTTATTATTTTCGTAAGCGTTTCTATTTTTTAGAAAATAATTTCTAAATTCTAACTTACTTAATTTTAGAAAAATTTCCTTAGTTTCAAAAATAACTTTCTTGTTTTCCCCTGATTTATAAATTTTGTTCACTCACCTGTGTTAGTTTTCCATTCACTATGCTCAGGGATTCCAGGCTCGAGCGAACATTGCGCAGGCTGTTGTCCTTGAGGGCCTCCAGGTGCGAGTGGGAGAACTGCAGGTGCCGGATGTGGACACCCGGCTGAAAGACGTCCTGCGACAGTGACGTCACCGATCGGTCAAAGTCGTAGATGGACAGCGAGTGGATCGGCGCCGATATTCGCTCGAGGGTCGAGCGCAGCGATATCGCCGTCGTACCGGGACACTCCAGGAACAAACCTGCAAATCGGAGAAAGTTATCACTCAACTATCGCTGATGGGGGGCAGAGGCAATTTGTGCATTTCAATTAGTTCCACTTTGACCATCAAAGGCACTGTCTCGGCCAGTCGATTGTAATGCATATTATTAGTCTGCCAGTTTGAACGGCCTGTCATATTCGTTTCACTTGACGCCCCCATATGTATACCAATATATGTACCTCCTCGGGTGCTAATTAATATTCATGGATGATGTGGAACGGACACTTAGATTGGCAGGCACTGTACATATGCCTGTACATGTTGCACTGATTGGTTGGTCAAAATTGAAGAAACTGTTTGTGTGTCAGTTGCTTTCATTCTATAAATCTAGAATGTTGCAGAGATCGCTATTGATTGATATTGTCCGACTTAAAAACTATCAAATACCCGTTACTCAACTAAAGCAAGCAGTCTCACAAGCAGGGCAAACCAAGAAGTCTCTTGAAAGTGGCGCCATCTATGTGGTAATTAAAACTTAAGCTGGTCTTCCCCATTCAAAAGAACAACATTTAAAAAATTTATCACCGAAATGATATCCTCCTTTCTCTCAGCAGGTTTTTGAAAACAAATCTGAAAAGAATTCTTTAAAAAATACTTTTAAAAAATGCTAGAGATTAAAAAAAAAACTAAACTGAAAAAAATATGGCCCAATAGAATTAGGCGTTCATGAAAAATTCATCTTGATCGGGGCAGCGGTTTAAGTTTTTAAAATCAAAACCGCTTTCGTTTTTTATTTATGATTTTTTCGTTTATGTTAAATTTAATTCAAAATTTTAAAATAAAAAAAATAAAGTTATATTCCAGAGTAGAACATACAATAAAAATATACGAAGCAATAATTTCTTTTCTATTCATTTTCCATTTATCTTCCTATAGTTTCTATTTTATTAAATTCGAAATTCAGATATAAGTAAACAATTACATTTTGCAATTTTATTTTATTAATTTTCCGACTTTTCTATGGCACTCGCAGTTAATTAGTTGTGTAATGGGTATTTAATAGTCGACTCACTCGACTATACCATTTTCCTTTCTATCTTGGGTAAAATCTATTTGTTTTGGGTAAAATCGTTTAATTTTTCATCTAAAAATTGCATAATAGGAAGCCAATGTTTTTGCATGAAAGCTTGCGACTTTATTTGCCTTCAACACTAGGCATCAAATAGTCGTGGGCTTGTTTTTGGACTCGTCCGCACGTCCTGGGTGCAATAAACTTTGCCTTCGTGTCTCGGCTGATGCGTTTAATTAGTTCGCTCGACCGTTCGCACTTACCATCCTCGAACTTGTAGCAGGGACAGGCGGTGTTGTCGAAGCTGGGGCACTCGATCCCAGCCGCTCCTCCTCCTCCTCCACCTCCGCCGAGTCCTGGACCAGGACCACGTTCCCCCGGGGCCGCTGCCCCACTGGGGGAGCCTTCACCTCCGCCCATTTCCGTGAAGAGGAGCTCACGTGCCGGTCCTTTGGCACTGGAGATCCTGGCCGAAGGTGTCATCGAGGCTGCGGTGTCCGGCGGCAGCAGCAGCAGCATCAGCAGGATGGTCGGGAGCAGGGCGGGCAGGAGCAACTCCGACCGCAGGACATGCAGCTGCACGCCGGCAACATTATTGCGATTTCGTCGGTGTTTGTGTTTGCCTTTGCATTCGGAGTCTGTCAGTTTGGTCTGCCGTTCGTGCTCCTTGGCAGCCGCCGCCTCTTCATTTGTCCCCATTGCCATTTGCTCTATTTGACGTCCTTGTTGCCGGCGCTGATTATGCTCCTGATGTTGCTGCTGTTGCTGGTGTTGCTGCTGCAGCTGTGGATGCTGTGAATGCTGCTTGTTTTGACGTTTAGCTAGTTGTTTTTGCGGCACGAGATTCCCCCGATTTTCCGATTCCTTTTCATTTTCGAGGACTGCCGCCTGTCCGTTTGTTGACTTCGTGCATTTCGCTAATAAGTTTACCAGCGGTGATGTCGTTCTTGAATTGCTGCCTTTGCACATTTTCCTTTTAGTCTTTTTGTGTCTCCTGTCTCTGTCTTTTCGTATCCCCGTCTCAATCCGCGCGTCGCATTCGCCCTGGATATTTTCCTGTTTCCATATCGCTGCAAAGTAGAGAAATAGAGAAACGTAATTAATAAAGTATAAACCTGTGAATTTTTATAAAATAAATAATAATAAGTTTATAAGTCGGAACTTAAAGCTCACTTAAGGATAACACTGTGTCTGTTAAATTAAGTCATTTGAAATTTTTCTTACGAATTCCCAAATTAAACTGCGGTTTCAAAAAAGTTCCCCGACGCAAGGACTCCGAGCAAAAGGACCTCAAAGTTGGAAAATTGCTAAAAAAAAAAGGGCCAACTTTCCGTAGGTATTACAGGCACATAGATACATGATGTGTTTTGCTGTCAATGTATTTTAAAAGTGCCACTCTTGATCTTTCGAACCCAATACTCGGAATAATTTTAAGAATTTTTTAAAGGGAGAAATAGTTTACTTGCGACTTAGCCATCAACAAGGGAAATTACTCCTTAAGGACCTTTACCAGTTTGCCCAAAACTATGCTTTATAAAATATATGACAAATAAATAGAATTTTCATGTGAATTACACAAGGAATCTATATATTTTGTAGAGCATACTTTTAGGCAAACTGTTAAAAGTCTCAAAGTTTAATTTTTCCTTGTTCCGAATTTCGATGATGAATATATCATATAGCTCCCATAGGATTGTTCGAAAAAATTTGGGTAATAAAGTAAGTTTTTAACTATTTTTACCCCAGTAGTGGTTTAAGTATAGTTAATTTTCCTATCATCCTTGCCCTCTCTCCCCTAGTATATTTGAAATATATAAGTCCATTTCTCAACTTTCGCTTATAACAATTTCAAAATCAGTCCAGTGAACAAAAACCGTCTGAGAATTTGGGATCAAGCTAAAATTGTAATTAAAGTGCTAATACGAAAACCCCATTAGGGCTTCATTATACAGCAAATTAGTAGTTCCATGCTTATGTGAGTGACTGCGCCACCAGACGCCAGGACTAACCCATTTTCCAGGGCTCTCGACCGCAGTTTTATTTGTCTTTCGGGCGTCCCTCGGACTTTTCCGGCTTGTTACGCTGAAAACATTAGACCATTTTTTGCCGGACTGCCATCGTTTGTAATATGAATTACTTTCTGCATGCCTCTGCAGCAGTTTTGCCCACTTCTTCGCACTCTTGAATTTCGTTTCATTTTTATTTTCAATTTGAATGCTCGCCACCGCCCGAAAGAAATTTTTGTGTCAAGTGCGTGAATTTTTGCCGTCGTTTTCCGGGTCCCAATTTACTGTTTTTACCCTCGTGGGAGACTGTCACGTTGGCATGCTTTATTATTATTATTTTATTACTTAGTCGCTGTTGCCCGCTCGTTTTCTAATTAATGCGTTTTTTCGCTTTTCCCATCCTATTCCATTTCAGCGCCATTAAACGCCATTAAAATTATGGCAGCTAATGGCCAAATGACTCTTGCCGGCCGCCCGTCTTCTTAACCGGAAATTTCGTTGGCTAAAATAAATAGAAATGGCAAAAACACACACAAAAAAAAAATCGATATGAAACGATGATCGATTTTACGTTATGTAATATCAATTTTACATTGATGTGCTCGAACTGAAAACGACATTATTAAAGTAGCCCAGTTCGAATTTCGAATGCTTCTTTCTCGCTCCCACTCACGTAACTTTTTCGAAATCAGCGAATCTCCGAGAGGGAGAATTCTGCAAAATGATATTACTTAAACGTAAAAACGATGTGCCAGAAATTATTATTAAATTATTATAAAATATAACTTAAACGTAAAAACGATGTGCCAGAAATTTATCGTGGGCTTTTAGATTCGAAATTTTTAAAATAGGACTTATTTAAAAGTTATAAGCAAATAATGCATTTTCCGGTGGATGGCGCCACTTTAAATAGACTATTTCCGAGATACTCGACTATAGCGTTCTCTTTTGTTTATTTTAAATTTCTAAAGCTTTTTTAACAAACAAATTTAAAATTATTCGAACAATGAACTACGCAACACTTTTGAAAGGCTCTTTCTTTGGTCAGGAACGTTCTGGAGCTTACTCACGCGAAAGCCTCGACTGCGGAACCGGTCACCTTTCACCTGCGATGAGCTCGCTACCTTCACTTCCGCCCCATTGCGACACCTGTGTATTGCCACCCCAGAGCGATCGCCTTACCTGTCGCTTTCAGCAATGGATGTCCCGTGAGGAATCCGAAAACCGTCGGCGACCACCGCGCGTTTTTCATCCCCTCACTCGCGGCCTTTTCAATTAGTGGCCATGACAACTGAAGTTTTTACTATAGCGTTTCTACTTTATTTTCCCATTATTCGGGCGCGTTTCGTACATTTATTTCAGTTGGTTTTTCAATGTTTCTCAGTCGCTGCGGCGGTCAGTTGGCTGGCAAGTCACTCCGTTTCTCAGTCGGTCAGTGGGATACTGAGGCTGGCTGGACCCCCCATTTGCGGATAATTAAATGTTAATTGAGTAACAACAAAGGCTCGTAATGCAATTGCTTTCCGCATTGACAAACGAAATTGAAATTATGGCCATGGCGAGGCGCTGAAATCAAAAATGCAGTGGCAATTTATTTAACGCGGCCAAATCAATAAATCGCCATATGAATAAATTAATGCAAAATGTGGTTGGCATTAAACAATTAAAACGGAGTTCAGTGAAAGGTCAGCAGAGGACGAGGTGGCCGTGGATAGAAACTCCAGGTTTGTCCAACAAAATATGGTTTTATTTACTGAACAACTTTTTTGTAGTCATAGTTTAAAGGTAATATCCATTACCCATAGAGTATTGTATAGAGTCAAAATCTGCCAAGTGGGCCACCCCTGTTCCGAAGGTCCGATTTTCATCGAACTTTTTTTCTTTTCCGGCTCACAACGAAAATATAAGAACTTCATTTGTACGGTTTTGCGAAATTTTGAGTTTTACCGGAGTTATAGAGGTCAAAACATGGCATTTTTGACACTTTTTCGAAAAAGTTGCACTCAGTCATTAATTCATAACTTCGGAACGGTAAGAGATATCTTTATGATGTTTTTACTAATCGCTCAACTTTTCGGTGGGCGCACAGCTATTAACCATACAAAAATTTAAAAACGCGCGCAAAGCTAGGTGGCGCACTGTTCAACACAAGTGCTGCGGCTCGCGTTTTTACTTTGCATGCGCGCGTTCTTAAATTTTTGTATGGAAAATAGCTGTGCGCCCACCAAAAAGTTCAAATTGCGAAAAACCTTTGGCCGGGCCACTCTTTTTTTTTTTTTTATCTGTTTCGTAATGAATCAATCTTCATTTTCAAATGGTTTTAAACTCTATAGCTGGTGAAGAACACTGAAAAAAAATAAAAACTAAAAAAAAAAATTAATTTATTTTGAAGAAAAATAAATTTTAATTTTTTTTTAAATTTTTTCATGGAAAGCCATAATAATTCTTGAGCGATTAGTGAAAACATCATAAAGATATCTCTGACCGTTCCGAAGTTATGAATTAATGACTGAGTGCAACTTTTTCGAAAAAGTGTCAAATGCCATGCTTTGACCTCTATAACTCCGGTAAAACTCAAAATTTCGCAAAACCGTTCAAATGAAGTTCTTATATTTTCGTTGTGAACCGGAAAAGTAAAAAAGTTCGATGAAAATCGGACCTTCGGAACAGGGGTGGCCCACTTGGCAGATTTTGACTCATACGTCGTAAAGTATGTAATAGGTAGCAGAAAGCGTTTCCGACCCCATAAGGTATCAAACAAATCCACATCTTAAGAGGTAAAAACTAGTGACGATCGCAACTTAAATATACAAACGTTTTAGTATCAACATTTTGCTTCACCGGTGTCCCTTGCATAAGCCCATTCTCTATAAACTGGCATTTCAACTTTAAAATTGTATTTTTTTATATATTATAAAAAACTCAAAAACTTGACAATTTTTTTAATTTTCAAAATCAGCCGGAAAATGCATTGATATTTATAATCTGGTTGTTATCTGCTCAGAACAGTTCGCCGTTTTAATATCGGACCATTTTTGCAAAAATTAGAGCAAAAACAAACTATACGAAAAATCCGATTTTGGCCAAAAATCGAAATCTTTATTTTCCGCCAATAAAAAAGTCAGTATTTTTGCTATAAAAATGGAACTAATTGTCCAAATGTGGAGTGTCATACCTTTCTGAACTCGTAGTTAAATTTCCTATAACTTGGCATTTCGGGCTAAAAATTTTAGATATGCAATATACCTTTTTACTTCACATTCGTACATTTCAAACACAACAGATTGCACTTGGTGCAATTAAAACGATCTGAAATCGATTCTCATTGGGAGTAACTCCCCCGAGATGCATGATGAACTGCCACTTAGCGCGAATGGTCCGGCTAAAAGGGAAAGTCGAAAATTAATTGCAAGTTAAAATCCGAGATCCCAAGGGCCAAGACACGGCAACAATGAAGGCGAACGCGGTGACGCTTCCCATGACTGTGGATTCATCTGAAAGTCCAACTCGGAACGAAAGCCCAGGAGAACTCTCAGCTCGGATGATATTAGCGTTGACAGAGAACACGCCAGGCAAGTGCAGCAACAACTACTTTGTGTATGACAGTAAGTATCTCATCACTCACACAAATACACTTGGAAAAACGAGATCACAGAATTAATATGGAAAGTCATAGTATGAAAGTTGTTACCAATACGAAAATATCGAAAATATTTATATTGACCGATGAGTTGGGATTAGATTTTTGTTAGATTTGATATAGAATTTTAATTATTTTAATTAAAATTATATATAATTCTTAAATTAACTGTATCAACAACAGAACAAAACTGGTTTAAAACACGTGTGGTTTTTGGTTTGAAAAAAAGCTCTTCTACTTGTGACAAGTCGGGGCTTGCCTTGTATGCTACAAGACCAATTTGACCCTTATATAATTGTTTTCCCTGCACGAAAGCTGTGTTTACCTTTTGCTGTGGCCAAGTTCGCTTCCTGCCCCAGAAGCAACATCAACCACAGCAGCAGCAGCAGCAGCAGCAGCAACATCATCGCCCATTCGCCCCTCGTCATGCTGGTTCTAAGACTCGACTGCTATTTCATTTTAATGACTCACGTGACTTTCACGTATCTCTTCGGAGCCACACCAGCTCCCATATAAGAGCATATAGTAACAGAGGCAACACCAACAGCATGGTAGTTGGAGCTGGGGCAAAAGTATAATCATAATAATAAAAGTTATACACCTAACATGCTATTACATAACAGACATAGAGCTCAGCAGACGGGGGATTCGGAGCGACAGAGGGGGGAATGAAATGAGACGTCGGAGACCGGCGATGGGTTCTTACTTAATTTCAAGCAACACACACTCTGCATTTTAAAGCGGGCTAACTTGGGGGTGGTCGCAGTCAAAACATTCACATAATTAGTTCATCAGCAAATGAAAACTTTTCATAAGGAAGACATAGGGACAAGCCGATTATCAAACTGCATCGATTTGGGGATTATATTCCATTTGATAGTTGGATGAAAGGTCTTCATGTTAATGCTGAGTGGTTGACCATTTAGTTGGCAGATCGAATCCCTGTTCTTGCATGATTTTCATTCATCATCACTTAAATAAGCTGGCATGTGTGTCGACTTGGTTACATTAATGATGTAAGGGACTCTAATTATATCCGTTACTCGTAGTAAAAGGGTATATTGTATTCGGGAAAAAGGATGTAACAGGTATATAAAGTATACATATTCTTGATCAGGATCACTAGCCGAGTTGATCTAGCCATGTCTTTCCCTCCGTCTGTCCGTTTATCCGTTTGTCCGTTTGTTCGTTTGTCCGTCTGTCTGTTTGTCCGTTTGTCCGTTTGTCCGTCTGTCCGATTGTCCGTCAGTCCTTCTGTCCGATTGTCCATCAGTCCTTCTGTCCGTTTGTCCGTTTGTCCGTTTGTCCGTCTGTCCGTCTGTCTGTTCGTGTGATCACTGAGATCTCGGAAACCATAAGAGCTAGAGAGTTGGGACTCGAAATACAGATTCTAGGGGTTCCTACGATTTGGCTTGATTTTTACTAAGTATGTTAACAATTTACGTTTAATTTCCCTGATTTCTAAACGAACATAAATTACCGAAATCACATGACAGTGGTTCATTTTAAATTTTCGGCTTTGTGAATTACATACAATACATATGCATGTTTTCCTTAGCTACGACTGACAGGCCATTCATCAAACAGCCGACTTCCGTCGCTCCCTGTTTTTCTTGCGCAGGTTTTTTTTTGCAATTCTATAGGGTGGTGGGGAGAGGGGGTAACTTGCCACCCTGGAAAACGCCTAGTGCCCAGGGAAAATGAAAATGCGGGAAAACACGACGTCAAATGAAGTTCAAACGAGGGAATATCATGGAGAAGCCGTCATCAGACGTGATTGACAGCCGCGGAATGCGAGGGGGGTGGGGGGTGACTACTGGTGTTAAGACAAACAA
This sequence comes from Drosophila mimetica, assembly GCA_037075245.1. Taxonomy (NCBI): domain Eukaryota; kingdom Metazoa; phylum Arthropoda; class Insecta; order Diptera; family Drosophilidae; genus Drosophila; species Drosophila mimetica. The sequence goes on from JBAMCH010000005.1 coordinate 11,687,384, forward strand.
TCTGGCGGTTTCTGTGGCTTTTAAGCGAAACCAAACTCTGGGAAAATGTCAATTTGACAGCCTGGGGGTCACAGAAGCAGAAGCAGAGATGCTGAAGATGGTCTCTAAGTAGATTGCCTTGTTAGTGGCTAATAGTCCTATTCCAATTCCTATTTCGATTCCGATTCCGATTCCACTTCAAGTCGAGACGAGCTAACTGCAGTTGGGGCTTCTTCCATTGAAAAGTGTCACAAAAACGGTTTCCATTTTTTTCTGCCCAACACCATAATCAGTCAGCGAGCTGCTTTAGTTCAGTTCAGTTTCAGTTCGATTTAGTTCAGTTCAGTTTGAAAATAGAATCAAGCGGAAAACGCCAAAGGGGCCTATAAACATGGTATGTTATATAAGACGACGTCTGAATACCCTTTGATAAATTCATAGTACACTTTTTAGAAAACAAACATCATTCTATTAATTTGTTAGAACTTGCAATACCAAGGAAGGAAGGGAAAAAGTACATAATCATATTTACAAATTGTCATCTATGTCATCTAGTGTTTAACCCGCTTCTCAGTCTTCAACCAGGTCGAAATGCAGCGTATGTAAGCATTATAATGGGACTTACGTGTACATACTAAATGGCAAATTGCAAATGGTCAAGGAGAGAGCGGTAAATGAGGGGGAAAGCGGATGAGGAGGTTGGAATACGGCCAATACGGGGGGCTGAAGGCCGGGGAAACTGTTTGTTTGGTCTGTGTTGGCTTCAAGTATCTCCTATCTCCTGCAAGGCGGAAGCCCAGACAACGCACAACTACAACCAGCACCTTTTAAAGTGCGGCCCAGAAAAGGAAGAAACCCGGAGGGCTCTCTGGCAGCAATTTAAAGGCGATTGATTATAATTAGTTTACGGCAGAGCTCCCCCTGTAATGAAGTTATTTTTACTCATAAAGTGACATTTATATGTCGTTAGAAACTCGATGGTAAAAACTTGCAAGTACACCATAATAGCATCTTCTTCCCACAGAGCTCTCAATCCACCTTCAGTTGAACGAATGGTCCACAATGTTTGGCCGTTCGAAACATTTTCTAGTTTAGTCCTCCCTTCAAATGTAATGCCACTGCCCTCCGATTGGCGGCGTCTTCGCCTTAAATTGTATTTTAAAAGTGGTCAACATAATTGTCTTAAAATTTATTAGCTGGGTTATAATATACACAGATAAAAAACGATATGAACAAATATCAATTCAACTTTATTTCATATAAAATGTATGATTTAAACATATCAACTTGATATTATATCATATCAGTTATTTTTTTTACAAAATACGAAATGTAGTATTTTTTAAACAAAACATAATCTTAATTCATATCAAAATGATATGAATGACTTGATCTTTAAAAAATATCATATTGACCCGCACATATCAATCTGATCTTTTGTAAAATTTTTTTTCTGTGTATGATCATTTTAAAAACTTGCTTTCTCTGTGTAGCTTTGAATTTTTCTTGTGCCTTGATTTTGTATATTTTTAAACTCAAAGCAAAAGCAACATTATGCTTTTAAAATGTATCAAGCTGAAAAAGAAAACTGATATTTGCCTTGCATTTTTTGGAAACTGAAGCCCTTTTCCCATTTTAATTATTTTTGGGGATGGATTTTTTCTATCCGCAGTTAGCGTACAATGCCTTAAACCAAACCATGACTAAATCAAATATTAAAAAAAATCAGGAACCAGTTCTGAAATCGCAGTATAACTTTTTAACTAATTATGAAATCCAGAGAGACTTCTAGAAGGCCCTTAAAACCTTAAAATAGTGCCAAGAAGTAACAAATAATACTTTCAGCGGTGGAAACAAGATGAGGATAATGATGGAATCTACCCAAAGTTAAGGAATTTCAAGTGGCAACTTATTAATGGTACACAGATGCACGATGTCTTTGGTTTCTTTGGAGTTATTTTCCCTTGTTTTCCCTTCCAGGAAGGTCAACGCAACAATGTTCTCGGCTTTTCTGATGACTCATTGCCAAGGTGGAGTGTCACGAGTTACTTCGGTTGGGTTTTAAGTTCTGTGCTGTCGATTTTGGGTTCCCGGTAAGCCGTCTCCGCCTTATCGAAGCCCGAACATTACCCGACTGCTCGCCAAAGATATGCTCCCGATTTTTATGTGTGTGTCTTCGCTTAGGGATATATTTCACTGGCTGTCGTCGTCTTTGTTCAAGGGGCAGGGGGGTAGTGACGGCGACAAGGGGAATCCCAATTTTGGACTACAAGACCATTGCCCACCGATGATAACAAAAAATGAACTATGGATGGGCACTGAAAGAACCCAGACTTTCGAGATTACAATGTCAATTTGAATACACAGCTGTGTGGAATATGGAACACTTTCAAAAAACAAGACATCATTTTATAAAAGCGCGTGGGAATGGGTACAATACAAAACACATAGATGTAATATGATCTTAACTTAACTCACAACGTTAAATAATGGTAAATTAGGGCGAAAATTATATTGATGTACGTAAGAATTCGCCTGAATTAATTGTTGTACATTAATTGGTTTTTGCTGAATGTTTAATTTAATATGGAATATTAAAAAAAAAAAAGTCATAATGTATTTCATTAAAGCGCGTGGGAATGGATACGATACAAAACACATAGATGTAATATGATCTTAACATAACTCACAACCCAAAACCATGGTAAATTAGGGCGAAAATTATATTGATGTACGTAAGAATTTCGCCTGAATTAATTGTTGTACTTTAATTGGTTTTTGCTTAATGTTTACGGGTTTATCAAATAGAATTTGGCCTTTGTCCCAATTTTTCGGCCTCCCTAAACAATGGTAAGTATGATTGGCCTCCATTGAACTCTCGCTTAGTTTATCCTCGGAGGGTTCTTCAAAGTGGGGGGAAGAGGAAGAACGAGTGATATGTAAATGGCTTATGCTTTGCCAAACTTGCAAATTGCTGTCCACTTTTCATGTTGTCCTGGTCATGTGATCCCTTTTTTTGCCAGCCATGTCTTTATTTTTCCCCATGGATTTTCTTTTTTCCGAGTCGCTCCCCCCACATCGCTTGGCTATCTCTCGCCATTGGATTGTGTTGATGTTTTCTTTTGGGGGGCTCGAAAGCAAATGAATCCCAAAAATGTTGGCTGCCCTTTTCGGGTTTTCTCGCTTTAAACTTGATTCATGTCAGCCCGGCGCTCGGCATCGATATATTTCCCTTTTTCTCGCCGCTCTTTTCCAATTTTTTCGGGCCTTTTGGTATCTTTGGCATGCATATGCGGCTTTGGCCCCCTTCCACTTCCACGCCTCTCCTCCGGTGGCGTGTTGATATGTTTATCATTGTTATTATTTATGTTTAGATTTGAATGTCAATGTCGATTCGGAATCGGAATCAGCATCGACATTCATTTCAAACATTGGAAAGGGAAGAGTGCGGGGCAAAACGCTTGGAAAAATTGAGAATGGGGCGGAGGCGAATTAAGGGCGTGTTCTTTCAATTCGATTTTGTGTGCGCGACAGTGCTGCCTTTTTTGACCTTTTTTTGAACATTTTTTAAACATTCCCTTTTTTAAAAATCTGTCCCGTTTTTCAATTGAAATTTATAAGATATAGTTTCACATATCGTAGTTGAGTTACCTAGTTTTTGATCCTAATCAAATATACAAGTTTAGATTTATTAAATTTAGACATTTTAATGTTACTGCATACCTTCACTTATTGTCTTCTTTCTTGGATAATAATTGCTTTATTATTACTTACTATTGTGTTTGCTTGAATATGTATGCACGTTTGTATCTGTCTTGTTTGTATTTTCAGTTTTAGATTCCCACGCAAAACTTTTGACAACATTTGGTTGTTTTTTTTTACGTTTCCTAATTAATGTTTGAGCTTTTTCCCAAAAGACAAAAACTTGTTCGGAAAGTGAAAACAAGAACATTAACAAAAAATAAAAGTGAAAATGATTAGCATAGTAGGGGAAAGAAACTAAATGTATGTATGACGGTGGACGAAAATGTAAAAAGAAATTAATTTCCATTTAAAACACCACTCGAAAAAGGGGGGGAGGTGGGCGAAACGACGCAGAGGCAAACATTCGAAAGACAACGAATTTTAATTGATTTCACTTAAAGCATCAAAACAACGCAGCCCCTCCGCGAGAAGGAGAAGAAGGAAGAGTACCTAAAAAACTGATGATTTTGTATACCCTTGCTGAGGGTATAATGATTTCAGTCTGACGCTTTAAAGCTACAGCAAACGTGTAAACATTTTGTTTGGCTTATTAATTCCTAACGAAAGGTAAACGAAATTTTTTAAATCGAACCACTCAGTAAAAAGTAATAAGCAAATAAGCGCCACTTTCAAGCGACTGCTTGGTTTGCCCTGCTTGCGTCTGCTTGCTTCAGCTGAGCAACGGATATTTGATAGCTGAGGCACTCTCTCTTTTTTATTGTATTCTCTTCTACTCTGGAATATAATTTTCAGAATATTGAATTCATGTAATGGGAAACATTGAATCACATAAATCACAAATCACATCAAAATAATACGAAAACTGTCATAACTTTGATTGTTGCAACATATACGCATATAAATCTAAATTTAAAATTTTTGAAACTTGTAATTGAATGGGATGATTTGCAAGGGTATAAAAACTTCGGCTAGCCGAAGTTAGCTTTCTTTATTGTTTGGTAAACTTTCTTGTGTTTTTTTTTTTGGGCGAAAGGCCAGAAGACCACTCACACACTTGACCACTGAAAAATCAACAGAAAAGGGACCGAGACGGGGCAATCCGAAAAGGGAGGAAAAGAGCTGATCCCAATTTTTACACTTAACGAAATAGCATCCAAAACTTCTCGATGCTATGTAAATATAAATTATATGCATATAACAGTTTTCAAAGTGTGTCTGAACGCTGAGTTTTCGGAAACTAAGATCAAATCGAACCATTCATTAAAAAGTTTCGAGAAAGTGAAAAAATCAGTTTTTATAGAAAATAGATCAATATTTTGGGACGGTCTGTAAGTTTTTTTAATATTGCATAGCATATAAAAAGTTATAAAGTTTATACATATATGATCTGCATCACAAGATGAGTCGATCTAGCCCTGTCCGCCAGTCCCTCCGTTTGTCCGTCTTGATTGACGTCAATTTAATTGGAAAGACCTGCAAGGGTATATAATCTTCGACTGGCCGAATTTAACTTCCTCTCTTGTTTTGTTTTATATCAGCATTGTAATGGGAAACATTTGAATTTGCCCAATACCCAACTTCTTTCTTTCAAAATTGGGACGGTGTACTTTGGACCAAGTGGCCCTAATTGGTCATTATGTTGGCCTAAACAGCGGCATCGGCTCAAGTGGCGCCTAATTAAAAGTGCCCAGAAGTGCGATGCAATCCCAAATGTTGATGGCGGAAAAAAAAAGAAGAACAGCTTTTAAATTGGTTTTAAGCCTAAGGACATTTATCGCAGATTTTTCAGGTTTAACGAGATTTTTGTTATGGCAAATGCTTTATTTATTGATTGCTCCCACTTACGGTACTTTCTCCTGGAGGTTTTCTGACCTTGAAATAAATTTAAATAAATATTAGCCATAGCAACCAAAAGCATTGAGTGAATAAATAAACAATTACGTACACTCAGAAAAATAACGGGGAACACAAATGCGACTTCTATAACTCTATTAGTCACCCTTTGCAGTACAGTGGCTCTTTTGCTAATTTTTGCACTCAAAAAAAATACACATGTGAAAAATATGAATTGAATTGATCACATTTCATGACGGTTTTTTTCTGTGTCTTAAACAGTACATATTAAAACTTCTGAAACAATAAATAAAATTTCTATTAAGCTTGATCGTAGTGTTTATTTTACCCTATGCTAATATAGCGGAATTGTTCTTAAATCATATGCACATACACACACAAATAATATTAATAAACGATCTTTCAGTGCAGTTGCAACTGAAGAGCGCTGAAAGCTAAGCTCGACTTTAGCGCGCTCTTCGAAGAGAGTTTTTTCAAGCCGCGGTCAGAGCGCTTCTCTTGCCGGCAACCCGATGGAGTATAAACACACTTGGCTACATATATTACTATACATATCTGATCGACGATCCTCTCTGGCGTTCTCTCTCTCCCTCTCTCTTTTTCACTGAAGACGACTGGGACGCCGACGTCGACGCCCGCACATCGTTCCGCAGCGCTTCTCATTCCAAAAACAACTGTGAACGTGAACGGTAACGGTACGTGCTCTCTTTTCCTGCCTCCGATATCTTCTAGTGAAAAAAAAATTCGGCAAAAGCGGAGAAAAAAGAAAGAAAATGAAAACCACCAACAAAAGTAAATTAAAATTAAATAAAAACAAAAATTCGTTTATATGTATTTCGATTTAATTTCCAACATACAATCAAACAAGTTTAAGAGACATGTGCAATCGGCCATTACGTGTGTGAAAATATTGAGTTTAAATATTTTTTCTATTCTATTTCCCCTTAAAAAAAAGTGTCCAATTGAACAAAAACGTTGAACGTTTTTTCGTGTGCTTTTCTGTTTTATGTAAATTTTTTTGCGATTTTTTTCGTGTTGGATTTTATTTTTTATCTTTTCTTAATTTGACCCGATTTCAATTCGGAATTAAACAAGAACCCCAATAAAAAATAAAACAAAATGTGTACTAGATTGCATATCTGTGAAGGGAAACAGGAAAATAGAGAATGAAATAAAGTGAAATGAAATAAAATAAAATATGTACATACATACGTACATACATACTACGAAGCGTGTATTAATATACTATATATATGTATGTATGTGTGCATACTAAGTATATTGTGAAACGGTTGTTGTAGCTGCTATTGTTGTTGCCTTTACAGCAACAGGCGTCCGATAATTTATAATCTTCAAAATACATACATATGTGTGTATGTATGTATGCCCTGGAATATTCATTCTCCCATGTAAACTCAAGAAACAAAGATCACTTTACTATATTTAAAGTTAGCATCAAGTAATTATGTGATTTAAATATTTATGAAAGATATTTATTTGAAACTAAATTGTTAATAACCTGATTTTCCTATGCTAAAATCACAATAAATAAAATTTTTTTTATCTGATTTTTTGTTCAGTGTACATAGGGTTTGTCAACGTAAGCAGTGACTTAATACTAATATTAATATATATATTTTTTGTTTGTTTCCCAATACGTTTATTATCATTTAAACTATTTTACATCTATTTTTTGTAGTGATTTTTTGAATGTGTACAAAAGTCTTCTTTGTGAATGAATAAATACAGTGAAAGAAATAACATCGAATAAACGAAAACGCCAAATTATATAAAAACAGTGTCTTGTTACAAGGTCAGAAACAACAATAAACACAGCGAAATAACAGCAGCGAAAAATGAAAGGCAACCGGCGATTGGAAAACTTTAAGCAAACGAACAAAATTTAGTCCCAAATAAAATATATAAAACATTCTAAAAAAAAAAATCAACAACGACATTAAAAAATTTGTGCTGTTTAATATTTATATGTATGCAAATTTATTTTCACAATGACTTGGTATTAACCCACTAAAACGAAACAACAACATTTAAAATCGTGTGACAGATAACGGAGAGAGCAACAAAAAACAACAACAGCACGCACATCTTCCTAACCGTCTTTGTTTTGGAATATAAAAACCCAAATGTAAGTAGATTACGTGTTTTTTTCATTAACTTTTAAGTGGGTTTTATAATTTCTTTCGTTTTTATTACTTCTGGTGTGGAAACTTGTTTTGCTGAATTCAAATTCATTCGAAGTTTTTTGAGATCCCTGCAAATTCGGATTTCAGATACAAAAGGAATATCTTTTTCATTTCTGGTCCTCTTGTTTTCACTATCTGCTGGGTTTCGGGATGTGTCATTCACGTGGGCTTATCCACGGGGCATTCCCGAGCTCACGCCCAATGCTGACCTTCTGATTATAAGGATGTGTGGGAAAACTGGTCCTTCTGCGGATGCGATACTTACATTTGGTACTTAGTTCCATACTAACAAAGGAAATACCTCGCATTCACTAGAACCTTTACACCTCTAAAAGAGTATTATTTTATATTTTTTATCAAATACTAGTCAACTTCCTGCTGTAATTAAATTCTTAAAAAAAAACCTGATAATTTCCATTAAATCTAGAAAAATCTTTCTTTCATTTTTCTTGTAAGAAATTTTCTTTTGGAAAGGCGCCTTTATGTAATTCTTGTTTTAAGAAAGTATATTTCTTTAAATAAGACATTTTCTTTTAGAAAGGCGCCTTTAAAACAAGAAAAAATATTTCTCGAAACAAGAAATGGAAACGTGGTTTTTTTCTTGTCCCAAGAATGTATATTTTGTGAGCTTAGACTCCAAAAAATTATTAGCAGTGAAATCACTGTCATGGTCAACAGTTACCATGAAAGCAGATCCATAACTGGTAGGAAATTATAGCGTCGCCAAAGCGGAAAAAAATTCGAAAACAAGAAATAATAAAAATAATTTTTCACCTCTTATTTACTTATTACATAGCTCAACATTTTTTTTAAAACTGTCATATATAATTTATAAATTTTCTTTAGTTTCTAATAATTTAAAACCAAGTTTGTTAATAGTTTAAGTCACAACATTACCCCATGAGTCCGGTAAAATCCAACCATCCAAACGATCTAATGAACCATTTTTGAACTTCATGCGGTGTCTTATCAGTTTTTGCACTTACATATTTTTCAAACAAGAGAGAACTTTTACTCGTATATTATAGAAATGAGTGCTATCGCTTCATGGGATATGATAATGGCGATGATGAGGGTCATCGAGTGACAGACCCTATGGCAGAGTGATCACTTCCGCTGACTATGGTTTAAAATGAAAAACTAAAAGCAAAGCCAACACAAAATTCAAATTCAAACATAGTTTCGACTCTAGAGAGTCCCGCATGAAATTGTTACCAAGTTAATTGTATTTAACCGACTGTAAAAAAAAAAAAGAATTGAAAGGGTGGCAGAATACTCAAGTGGCTTAAAATTGTTGACATCCGAGTGGAGAATATCACACTGAGAGAAATAAAAAAACCTATTTCTGCTTATTTCAATTTTTAAAAGACAATAATTATTTAACACTTTCTTCGGTGCAGAATAAAAATCTTTGCAAAGCGCTCCCAAAGTCATTATCTGCATTAGAAAGTGTTACAGACAGCAAGAAAATCAAATTGCGGGGACGAAGATAATACCATATAGCTGGCTGTATACAGTTTAGGGGGATCTGTGCGGGCCCAGACTTTCCCCACTCCCCAACTTCAATCCCAATACACCCTCAAAGAACGTGGAATGAAATGAATAACCGAAAAAATCGAATCTATCACGAATGTATTTTCGAGGCTCTTTAAGTCACTTGTGTGCCCATGGCTTTTCATTTAGCCGTGGTAAAATTGATTCAGCTGCATCGGGGCAAATAGCATCGGATGGGCGATCTGTAGGGCAGTACGTGCCCAAGGGCCCAAAAACCGAAAACCAAATACCAAAGCAGATATCCGACCTCCACTTACACTCAAACTTGGTGAATGTTTGTTCTGGAATTTTCTATTTCCCTTTCTTTTAGGTGCAGATCGTGAATACTTTGCTCTCGAATGGATTCCAAGAATTCGGCTAATAATAAAGGGCTATGGAAAAATATGTGGGGCCCAGGAAGTCCAAGAAGTACTTCAATGTAAGGTGTATTGCGACTTTAGGGACTGGTTTTTTAATGCTTTCTAAACCATAAATTTAAATCAAACAAAAAAACCTCCTAACGAGTTAAAGAACAAGTGACGATCGCACCTTTAACATAGAATCCACTTTTTAAATGTTTCATTTTCATTTATATTTTTCCGGATCAAATCAACTTCTGAAAAATCGAAGTATAAAAACTTGAAGAGAATAATTATACCTTTCTATCAGACTATCGGAGCAGATTTTAAATTCTACAGCTACACAAAAAAGCATGTTCCCGTAAAATCGATATGACCATGAAAATTTCAGGTCAAGCAAAACCCATATCGTTTTTACATGAAATACTCTTTTCAACCAGTTCAAATTTACCTGGCCGCATATCAAATTTAAATTAATCTTATATAATGTACGATCGATCTACGTTTCATATCGATTTTTTTTTTGGTATATTTAGTAGTCTCCTCGCGCATACTCCCGGTGAGATTCGTCACTACGTGGATTACACAGAGCCCTTAAGCGCAACATCTTAAAAGTAATATTTTAATACAAGGCCACTGAAAACACTAAATCTAAAGCAATTTTAACAGTTGCCTAAAAAAGTCTAAAGAATTTTCTTATATTGGGTATTATACTTTACCGCTTGAAGGAACATGTACCATCTTGATATATGCTCTTATGTACATACATATGTACATACATACATGGTTTCTGGTCCAGAAGCCATGCAATTGCATTTTGAATTTCTTATCGCGAGGATATCACATTTTCCCATTCATGGTATTCATTAATTTATTCACCTGTTGAACACGTTTGGGCGCAAATGTTGGTAATGTAATACACATTCGCCGTTAGAGCGAGGTCTCCTCCCGCCCCAAACCCCCCTTTTCACCTTAGGTTAGGTTTCCACCTTATTCACCCACCATTTTAGCCCGCTCGCGACCCCCACCTCTTCCGACTTTGAGCCCCATGTGCAGCGTAGCGCGTCCCCCATTCCGTGTCCCTTGCTTTCCCGCATGATTATTTAACCATGAAGGCGGATGAATTTGTGATTGAGGGGCATGGGGTGGGGACTTTTTTTTAGCAGGGGGGGCTTGTACGAGGAGTACGTTTGCGCTGAGTCACCGCCAAGTCAAAAGCGTAGCACGCACCGCGCTCGCCTAAAATCAGCCAAGCGTCAAAGTGTCGACGAACAGGTGCCTCGGCTCCAGGGCTGGCTAAAAATTGGGCTGCGCGGGGGATGAGGGGCCGATTCAGGGGCTGTGGCGAAATGAGGGCGGATCCTACAGTGGCACATCAGCATCAGCTACGAACTTTGGGTTGCCACTAATACACAGAAAAAATTGTGTGACTAATAATGAAAAAATCGGTTTCCAAAACAAATAATGAATAAGTTGTATGATACATTTTTATACATTTTAAATAATATTATTTCTTTAAAATTGTAATATTTAATTCGAAGTAAAAATATTATTTTACTATATTAACGTTGTATTATTCATTATGTACACACAGAAAAAAATGGACCTAAAACCCCAAAAATTGACTTAATTCAAGGTAATATAGCCTTAGGCTTACTTTAAGTCCGTCATATCCCAAACTATTTCTAAGTTTCTAATAAAAAAATCACTTTTATTGAAAATATGCAAAAAAATTTTTTTTTTTATTTATTTATTGAATTTAGAATCTATCCTTTGGACAATCACTAAATGGTAAAGCAATATAAATAAGAAGAAAATGTTAAAGATGAACCTTATCAACTTACACGTTCTTGACCAAATGCGTTGACCTATCACCCCACCAAAAATAATGATTTTGAACATTCTACAGGTTGTGGGGATTTTTCCTTACGTGTGTGGTGCACTTTGCTGCTGTTGCTGTTGATGTTGATGTTGCCGCTGCTTTTTGTGTTGCCGTTGTGGACGGCGGCAAGCGGAAGTAGAATCGCTTTGAGGGCAGCGCCTAATCGCCGCTGCTCCATCGGAATTGTAGCGACTATGCCTCCATATGTATATGGACGTCAAACAGATATATAGACGCAGGTGCACTGCCCCAGCAGTGTGTTGCTGTTGCTGTTGCTGCTATTACAATGCGATGTTTTATTGTTCTTGTCCGTAGACACCGCTCGTAATTTCCATTGCTCGCCACGGCCGTTCTTCTTTCTTTATGACGCTGACGATGACGAAGCTTTCTTCCGCCTCTCGATATAAGTCCGCTTCGGATCCAGCTGAATGCGTCTCTTTTACTTCCGCTTACAATTCTTTTTTATTAGACTTTATTACACATTTTATATTCCGTTTTCATTTCCATTTTCATTGCGCTCTTTCTCTGCCTTGTTTTTGGCTAAATGATTTAATCATTCACCGTGTGTGGGGAGAAGAACCGCAATGTTATAAACTATACGAAGGGTAGACGAGGGCCAAGAGGCATAAAAATAGACGCAAAAATAGGCATTGCCAGCCGCAAATGTGACAAGAACTTAATTTAGCTGTTTGGAAAATGAGCGCCAAGATTTTGGTCAAGCTTTTAATTAATATTTATATGAAACGTTTTGTAAATTTATGTCCTTATGCCCGTTTGTCCGTGTGTCCGTATGTCCGTATGTTCTTTTGTCCCTATGCCCGTTTGTCCGTTTGTCCGTATGTCCCTATGCCCGTTTGTCCGTATAGCCGTAAGTCCGCTTGATTAAGTTAAGTTAAGTGAAGCTTGAAAAGTTGTATCGTGGATACCAGTTTAGAAAATGTTGTTGTTCATATAATGTTTTTAATATTTCCTCTCGTGTGTCCGTATGTCCGTATGTCCGTATGTTATTTTGTCCCTATGCCCGTTTGTCCGTTTGTCCGTATGTCCGTATGTCCGTATGTCCGTATAGCCGTAAGTCCGCTTGATTAAGTTAAGTTAAGTGAAGCTTGAAAAGTTGTATCGTGGATACCAGTTTAGAAAATGTTGTTGTTCATATAATGTTTTTAATATTTCCCTTAAAACAAATCCCTCTCTATTTATGTTTTGTTTTATACTGTGTTACCTTATCGAATTAAAAATATACCCGATTTAAAGGAAGACTTTTTCTTATTTTTGAAGATGTAGCTATTCATTTGCTTTGCACTTAACTGCATTTCCTCAAGTATTTCTCCCAAGAGTTTTATTTTACAGTTGGTTTCTTCGTTCGTTCGCTTTGCAGAACTCTGACAATTTAGTGAGTTGGTTTTTCATTATATTTTCCTTTCTACCGCCTCTTTTCACCCACTAGTTTTTCCTCTCGATTCCCCATTTGCTCCACTCTATGTTTGAGCATGGCAAGTGTGAAAGCATATGTTTTGACAATGCTATCGTTGTGTCGCAGGCCCGAAGCCTAACATAGAGCCCCGGGGTTTTTTTTGGCACCGGATGTTGAATGTTGCAGCAGAGGTGTGGCCACACCAGAGGGGCGTTGGAAAGGCGTGGCAAGTTGGCGGCGGTCAGTGGGTGGATGTGGCCACGTTGGAGGAATGCAAAGCTTTGAATGCAAGTTTTTGGGATCCGCGCAAAATGAAAACGCGTGTTTGCCAGCGACTCTATGTTGCTGATATTCTTGGTGTTGCTACCGTGTTGATGTTGCTGCCGTTGCTTGTTGTTGCTGCTGCCGCTGATGTAGCTGGTCCGTTACAGTTATTTGAGGTGGCCAGGCGATGTTTTGGTTAAAAATTCTCGTTCGGCTTTTTGGCATTTTTATCCCGCGCTTCTTTACTTTTTTTCCCCCTATTTGTGACACTTTTTGTTATGTTATTTTTCTTGTTTATGTTAGCATGTGGCCGCAGTGATGTTAAGGTTGTTGTTGGTGTTTTTGCTGTAGTTTATTATGCAGTATGTGGCGTTTTTGGGGTTTTTCGTTTTATGACAGCAAAAACAGTATTTTTTAAATACATAAACATGTAAAGCCAATAAGATGATTAACAGGAATATTTTAAGTTACGTTTTAATTTTAGCCCGTTTATATACAGGGATATATTTTAAATATTTAATAACTTATAACTTTCTCAGTCTTTTCACTAAATAAATGTTTTTTTTAATAATTTTTTATGCGTTTTAGTGACACATTTGTAGTTTTTTTCACTTTTCTTTAGTTTTTTTAAACTTAATACCGCGTTCAAATTGAATTGAAACAGGTTATAAATATTTAAATTATTTTTAGTTTAACTGATAAAATAAAAGATATTCTTTTTTCCATAAAATACCCTTTTGGATAAGTTGGGACCTAATAATTGTAATAATAATTTTGTTAAAATATTTTTAATAATATTTTTAAATATTAAACAAGAAAGAAAGTCAACTTAGGCAAGTTAGTTAGTTCTTTGTAACTTTTGATTTACATGATAACCAAAAGGGGGAGAAAAGGGGCGACATTTTAAGTAATTTCCTTGAAAACGTTACTCCTTTGTGATGCTGCTGGTCGTTGATGTTTCTACTGTACAGAGAGCATGGCATGATCAATTACTTGGCCACATGACCAACTGACAGACAACCAGATCTGCAAACAATGGGGCCCGAAACTCGAAACACTTGCAACAGCAACAACAGCAATTCACATTACATTGTGCGAGTATATGCGCTGCAAAATCATGTGAGAAATGTATGAAATTGTTGCGACAGCGAAATGCAAGCAAGCAATTTGCTGGTGGCCCTTGTAGATGATGCCCCCCTTTCCAGAATCCCCCTCGTCACCACCGCCACCACCGCCACTGGTGGTGGCACCCACGTCAATGCCTTCTCATGAGAATGCAGCGCGGGGTCAAAGATTGTTGCAGCTGCAGCAGTTGTTTCTGTTGCTGGTGTTACAGTTGCTTGTTCTGCCGCCCTGTGTTTGCTGTGCGCGGCATCTTCTGCAGCGGATTCCCATGAACTGATGGCGCCCTCAGCCCACGACGAAGGGGAGGGGGAGGGGGAGAGGTCGTTTGACCACGAATGCTGACAAGCCGCTGATTCACAGATACACTGTGGTGAAGGAATCTTTTACACTTTCAATCACTCCTTACAACATAGAAAACTCTTAACGATTCGTTAAAAATCATGGAATAATAAGTAAATAAAAATATTTTATTAATAAATAAATTACAAATATTTATCAATTAATTGTTACATAAAAAAAATTAAAACAAAGTTCGAACTGAGATTATGAAATAGTCAAGTGCCTCGTTACTCAGCTAAGGCAAGCAGTGGAAAGCAGGGCAAACCAAGCAGTCGCTTGAAAGTGGCGCCATCTATGTGGCGGATAATTAATTTTTGCTTATAACTTTTAACTGAGAGATCCGATTTTAAAAATTTCTTCTTCGTTTCGGTAGGTATTAATAAAGTATGCAAAATGGCGTATAAGGGTATAAATACACGTGTTTTTGGTTAAACATTTCTGAATAGTGTTGTAGCTTACACTTTTTATATAAGCGGAAAATATAATATAAGAAACAACCGCATACGAACTTAGGAACTGTTAATTAAATTGATGCTGCTGACTTATCAAGGTGTGCGGTCACCAGAAACTGGAATTCATGGTGGCCAATATCCAATACTCACTATGCACTATCCACCATCCAAGGGCAACAGCCCAGTGGATCACGACCAAGCCCTTTGCGAACGTGAGATGCCAGATAAATCAGTGCTGCAATAGATGCCTTATTGTTACTTGCCTAATGAGCGGGCTGCAACATGCTGCTGTCGGGCAGCACGGA
Source organism: Drosophila mimetica (assembly GCA_037075245.1). Classification (NCBI taxonomy): domain Eukaryota; kingdom Metazoa; phylum Arthropoda; class Insecta; order Diptera; family Drosophilidae; genus Drosophila; species Drosophila mimetica. The sequence continues at coordinate 11,702,799 of JBAMCH010000005.1, forward strand.
GGCAATGGGAAGGGCAGGAACCAGAGTGATAAGCGCAGACATAGAAAGTTTAATGACTTGGTTGAACTGAACTGCCCGGAGAGCAAACCAGTACGCCCTCGTCTTGGTCTAATCGAAATCGAAGCACAAATCAGTTTGAGAAGATTCGCAAAAAGCCGGGAAAGGCAAAAACAATTGTGGAAAACATTTGACGTGACGAGGACATTGACCTGCATTGTGCAGTGTGCTACACTGGGAGAATAGCACGATGTATGTATATGCTGTTTGCTCCGAAAAGACAAAGGAAATGCGTCTTTTTATTTCGAAGAAGCACTACACCATCAAATTTTAATTATTATTTGTTTCTACACTGACCGAGTAAATCCAAAAATTCAATTCAAATATTTTTCGCTTTGATGTTCATTAAATTTAAATATGGGCATATTAACTTTTTTCCAATATTAAATTTAAATATTTTAAAGTCTTAAAAATAAAAATTGTTATTTCATATAAACATTTAAATATGAAATATGAGATTTATGATTTAATAGGCGAATATTCCACTTTTTTTATCAGTATTGTATAATTGGTTAAATTTAAAACAGATATAGATTAATACTTTTTCAAAGATGGAAATGCAAAGCATTTATATTAAAAAGCAGATTTGATCGCCGTGTAACTATAATACGCCTCCATTTGTCATTGCTGATAATGAATATGACTTTTTTGGCGCGCTGGCTTCCCCTTACATAAGTACGACGTGTGTTTTCAGGGTGTCCCTGACTTTAGACTGTAGACTTTAAGCGATGATGATGATGTCTCCTTGTCACAAGCACAATTAATTGAGCTTTAATCGTGTCTTGGTCGCTATTCTCGTTTTGCAAACTGTTTTGCAATCCGAGGAGTTCAAGACCTTATCTAAATTCCACAGCTAAATATGTGCAAAAATTGTGAAATATTTTATAACTTTTAATCAATTTTAGTTTTAGATTTACCTAGAACAAGTCAGCGGAAATTAATAAGGCTATCATCAATTTACCCGTTCTGAGAATTCGTCATGATCCCCGATGAAAAAACGCCTTTAAGAATTCGAATGTAAATTCGTCGTTTGACGTCTTCCTCCCCCTCCCCCCTTCTGCCACTGAAATTGTTGTGGTCGTTGAAGTTTTCATTGTTCATAAATTTAACGGACTTATAATGATTATCATTTATATGTCTTCGTCGCCAACTCGTTGCGATTGTTGTTATTGCAGTTGTTCCCCGTTTTTATTGCCAGAAGAAAACAAGTAAAAAACGTTGCGTTTAATATAACCTTTTTTTTTTTGCATAAGCGCGAATTATGAACGGCAGTAAAAACAAGCAAAAAACAAAAATTAATAACAACGTCTGTCGATTGCAACAGGCGCTAATTTGATTTTTGTTGCTTTTTTGCTGCTTTTTAGCGCCCCAGCAACTTGCAATATTGCAGCAATTGTTGTTGCCTCTCGCGGGTTTTATTTTCGTATATTTATTTTTCTCGTTGTCGTCTGGGAGTTACATTTTGACATTTAAACTTGTTTTCGGCACAGGGCGGCATTTCTCACTCGTTTTATTTTTATTATTATCTCTGCTGATTTCTTCGCTGGCTTTCTGGTTGCTTTCTTGATTGCTCGCTTGATTTCTGGACAAGTTTTACCCCCGGGGCCCTATCCCACCCCGTGCCGCCGCCCCTGAAATCCATTAGCAAACACACGAACATGAAAGTCTAATAGGCGACATAGAAAATTTCGTGCCTCGATGCAAATTTATTTTCAGTTATTGAGCCGCTTATATATAGTATATACGTTTCAACGATTTGTTGGGGCCTTGTTTTTTTAGATTTTTGTATTATTTTTCAACAAACAGTAGGACACAGCATCTTAGTGGAGGCTCATCTGAAGTTTTCCCTAAAAAATCAAAATGTCAAAATTGTTTGATTTTCGAATCAGCAGCTAAGCATGCTATCAGATACATCTGATGTCTTTATTCCGCTGGAGATGCGCGCGTGAACAAATTTTTCAACTCACGAAAGGTAATTCTACGATGTACACGATAAATTATCGATAAATCGTTTGTTGACACACTATGCATCCCTGTTGAATCCAATCTATTGCTAATAAACCAATCTAAATAAAATATCATAAAACGTTTAAAGACGATAAAATATCCATAAATTTTTTCTTAACACAGGATACATTCCTGTTGAATCCAATCGATTGCTAATAAATCAATCTAAATAAATTATCACAAAACGTTTAAAGATGTTAAATAAATTATTCATTTATCTATTACTATTTTCAATGAAAACCACACCGTAAAATACAATTACTTGAATAAAGATGGACATATGTATATCGGGTTTTTCGATTTCCCAACTCGTGGCACTCGCATTCACGTCACGAGCCCACTACTGTAATCCGCCCCGCCATCCATCCGTATCTGTGGGATTGAAATAGACACATGGCATTGCGTGAGGGTTAAAGAGGGGTCGATTCTGATTGGGGTTCGTTCGGTTCATTCATCGAGGCGTAGAATTAAACTGTCAAATTCAACAAATAACTGGATTTGTAACACAGAATGGTTCAAACACGACAACGAAGGAATAGGACGCAGAAAAAAGAGATGAATTTAGGTTTTGTCTGAAAAGCGAAGTACTACTAGGTGCTTTAAGGCCACCAATATATCAATTAAATACAGTTTTAAACCTATAAAAGCATTTTAAAAATTTAATTACAAATCTGCACCAGAGAACATTTTAAGATCACCTTTTATTCGATTGTGTTACTACATATTTTTTCCATAACAACATTTAAAATGTTTAGTTTTTTTAAGAAAATACATTAATGAAACACTATATTAATTTTTTTGTTAATTGTTTTTAAGAAAATGTTGAGAGAAGTGTAATTCGACCCATCTATTTTTAAACACATCGTGCATGATAAACTTGCGCTGCGTATTAGCTCCTAGAATCTGCAATTTACTTGAATTTAGTTAGCAAAATTCCAATCTTCTAGCTTATGTATATAGTTTCAGAGATATCAGTATACTCCTTTCCGAAAATATTCGAGTTGCGCATATATGGTTGGCATTGGCCTTTCAAGTGACTGAATTTAGTTAGCGGAAGAACAGCTAAATGGCTTATCATTATCCGGATGTTGAGTACATGTTCAAAAACTAAAATTGTTTCATTTTGTTTACTTATACTGTCTTTAATGCGCCATTTGATATTTCCTCTCGGTGAATGGACGACCCTTATCCCTTTACTTATTATTTTTATTACACTTGGCTTATCAACAAAAATGGGGCACAACATAAAATTCCATTCAACACTCTAAGAAGTTTTGCTTCTCTTTTTTAATTGTAGATTTAACCCAACAGCCAGCAAAAACAACACGAAAAGAAGAAGTATTGTGCAACCTGTGAAAAGATTGTCTGCCCGATTGAAAAGGACTTTTTTACACTGCCTCTCGCCCACTTCATATATCATTTGACTTTATGTGGCCTGATTCGGGGTGAGTATTGGCTTTAATGGCCAGAAATATTAACGAACAGTTACAGACATGTCCACTTTTATACCCTTGCAGAGGGTATAATGATTTCATTCAGAAGTTTGCAACGCAGTGAAGAAGGCGTTTCTGACCCTATAAACTATATATATCCCTAGTCTTCTTCGAAAATTTAAAGTGAAATTCCTTTTCTTTAAAAAGAGTATTTAACATATTTCCTTTCCTTAAATCCCCCATATTTTGTGTATATTTTTCAGCTGATAAATTTCCTGCCATAAATCGCGAAAGGGAACAATTTTACAAGCACCCACCCATAAGCCCACTCACAATTCCATCCACTACTGCTCTGATTCCGGTCCGCTTTCAGTCTTTCCTTTTTGCACTTATACTTTGTTTTTCCTCGGTTTTAGTTTATTAAAAACCACAGTTTACGGTTTTTATTGATGGTCTGGTGACACATTTTATAACCAGCCAAAAATCTACAGCTAAATGGATATTCCTTGGTGATTTCTATTCGTGTTTTGTATCCTGAAATTTTTTATATTATTTGTCGGAATGTATGTAACAGCTTCGGTCAGCCGAAAGTATATATATTCTGGATCAGGATCACTAGCAGAGTCGATCTAGCCATGTCTTTTCGTCCCTTCCGTGTGAGCGCTGAGATCTGGGAAAATACACAGAGATTCTTTGCCATAGATTTGTTAACAGTACCTACCAAAAAATATAACATTTTTATTTTTCAAATCGGACTATTCAGTAAAAAGTTATAGGCAAATAACAATATATACTAGCGACTGCTTGGTTGGCCCTGCTTGCGACTGCTTGCTTTAGCTGAGTAACGGGTATATGATAGCCAAGGAACTCGACTAGAGTTCTCTCTTGTTTTGTCATGCTTGATTAGAATAACAACAACAATTAATCCCAACTTTTACACACACACACAAAAATGTTGTTAAAGTAACAACTCTGCGAAATTCTTAATTATAGCCGATGTTTTTTTTCTTTTTTTTTCGTCGCGAAGCTGACTGCTTCTTTATCACAATAGTCATAAATAATGGGAACTCCGAAAAGTTTCGTGTGCATTAATATGGCCACTGTTGTTGCTATCGTTGTTGTTGCTGTTACCGCACGTTGTATGAAATTTACAAAATCCAAATTAATGAACTCGTCGATTTGGCAAGCATCGTTCGTGCTGGTTCAATAACATTTCATTTGCGGTGACATAATTTTAATTAAAACAAAATCGAAAACGAGTGCCAGCATATCGATGGCAAACACACAATGAATTTAAAGAGTTTGCTGAGTCGCGTAAAAATCGCGAATAGGGTTAAACCATGCAAAAACAAGAAAGGAATTGTATATTTGCAGTCGCAACAATTAAAAAGACTGTTTAAGCTCAGGTATCAATGAACGACATGAGAGGGACTTCCTGATTCATTTATTTGATTTTATGGGAATTTAAAAATTAATACTAAAAATACTAAAAAGCAAATCTGAAAAATACCATTTTAATATGTTCAAAAATATTAATTTGATTTAGTAACATACGTGAGCAATACCAATACCAGTTTTGGTAGGAAGGAACTTCTACAACCTTTATGATAATTCTCAAATTTCTACCTTTTATAATTTCCGTGATCTGAGCGTTTAAACGGACATACGGACAGAAAACTGAGTGAAGTAAAGCAACATTTTACTTAAATAGGTAGGACTTATTATAGGTACTTGGTATTATATAGACACCCATGTTTGTGACTCCAAATGGAATTATTACCACATTTTCGATGATGAAAGACGCCGTTCTTCTATCATTCTGTGTCACGGTGTCACCTTATTAACGTTACAATAAAACCTTGCAAGATTTTTTAGTACATCTCAGAAAAATAGATAATAATTTTATGAGACCAAGAGCACTGGTGGCAAGTATCTGTTAAGCCTTTCACACACACACAACCATTAAATAAATCTGTTGAACTTCGTTGGGGTTCAGGCCATTCAGCCGCATCATCAATTTCAGTTTCGGGTAATATTCTCGCATTTTGTCTCGGGTTCAGTCCATTTAATGCAATAACAATACAAATTATTTATCAATTAAGCTGTTACATTTAATTTAATTTAATTCAATACACCGTCCACATATATATGTATGTGCCCATAAAAAAAAACTGGGCGAACGCAAGCCCCGGAGTTCTTGCCGCGAAAATTTATGCGAAAAGTTCAATTGCGTTCAAAATGTGAATAATTCGAGGTTGTTGTTCTTGCTGGCTGTTATCAATGCGACTGCCGTATTTTGAGCATTTTCTCATGAATTTTGTATGTGACAATTTATTTATTTATTGATTTACTTTGCATCCAGCAGCAGAGGAGCGCAAACCGCGAGCTCTGCCCATCCTGTAAATTGGCTTGGGCATTGCAGATACATAGATACATAGAAGCTGGACGCACTGCGAGATTGTTTTCACAACCCCCCATCCATTTCCATTTCCATTTCGATTCGAAACGTGTCAAAGGTGTTGGCAATTTTGCAGTCAATTGGTATTAATTGAGTGTGAACACAAAAATATTTTTGTAAATTGCCGGGTTCGAGTTGTCGAGGGGCTAGGAACTCGGGGGCTTCGTGAACTCTGGGACCGGCCATTGATGTTGTTGCTGCTGCTAGACACGCCCGTTGTTACCGCAAATGTGCGCGCAATATGCAAATTGATTTGCCGAACAATTCATTTGAAAATGCGTTGCATAAGCCGCAAAGCTGCAGCCCGCAATACACAAAACAGAACAAAACAGCGGCGGCCAGAATCGAACTGAAAACTGAAAACCCCAAAACCTTAAACCCCAAAAATTGGATGGCAATTGGCAAAAATGTTTGCGAAGCCAAAGCAAAAAGATTTTGGCCATTGGAAAAGGGTTACAAGCTGACCAGGAAACTTTTTGCTAATTAATTAATATGTTTTCTTTGTGTTTCCAAAAAAAAAAAACGATGCTTCGATAAGTACTTTGATGGATAAATGGTGGAGATTAGTTAACCTCTTAAATTTCTTTGTTTAATATTGTTTCCAGTTCCTACAATCCATTGAAGCACCACTAAGAATTAACACAGCCGATATGATCAATGTTAACTTTAAGATGTAAACATATCAACTTGATATTATATCATATCAGTTATTTTATTTTAAAATGCCAAGTTTAGTATTTTGCAAACACAAAAAAAAAATTCGATATGAAACGTAGATCGATTTTACATTAGGTAATATCAATTCTGACTTGATATTCTCGAAATGTTAACGACAGTTCAAATTTCGAATGCTTCTTTCTCGCTCCCGCTCACATAACTTAAGTAGCCATATTGCATAATCCTCTCATTTTTGAAGTCAGAGAATCTCCGAGAGAGAGATTTCGGAAAATTCATGTAATTTATGCATGACCTGAAATTTACATGGCCATATCGATTTTACGGGAACATGCTTTTTATTGTGTGAACATATAATGAAAAATAATTTAAACATAATCCTTATTCATATCAAAATGATATGAGTGACTTGATATTTAAAAAATATCAAATTGACCAGAACATATCATTCTGATTTTTTTTTTTAAATTTTTTTTCTGTGAAGTAAAAAATTCCAGTTAAATCAACTTCGTTAGAAGTACGCAGGTTGTTATGCAACCTTTCACTGCGAATTCATTTGAGAATTTCCACGGGCGAACGGTGGGAATTGCGCCATTATCACTGTTTTTTACGCGGTGCGCAATTGAAAATATCCAAACAAACGGCCCAAATACCGTTTCAAAATCTGTTTTGCCATTCAGCTCACATGGCCAGTTAATTTGGCAATTTTTCTATGTTTACACGACGCGTCGCCCACTGAGTGAAAAAAAGGCGAAAAACCGAAAAAAAATTTAAACAATGAAATATGGCACAAATAAAGGTTTGGCCTTGAATTGTGCGCCACATACGCAAAAAGAAACACAAATCAACGTCGACGAATACGTAAATAAATAATAAACAATTGTTTTCTCTTTACTCTTTTATTTTTCGCTGTTGATTGCCCCCTACAAAATCTGCAGTTTGCTCATTGGCCGGTTACATAAAAAAATATTACAACTAAACTGAAAACCCAATTGATAAAAACTGCAACAATCGCTTTTCATAAAACATCGAATTAAATTAAATTCCCAGTTGGACTTTCGATTCGACAACATTCGGTTCCATTTCCATTCCAATCGATCGAATTGCCAATAGTTTGCATATTTCATATAGCCACTTGAAGGCTATTTCAATAAGCTAATTTCGAGCTATGACTATGAGCTCGATGAGCTGGCGTCGTTCAGGTAGTGAATTGGTCCCGTTACGTTTTTAATTGATTTCTGGATCAAGTAACCGTTACTCAGCTAAAGCAAGCAGTGACAAGCAGTCGCTTGAAAGTGGCGCCACCTATGTGCCGGACAATTCATATTTTTTTGCTTATAACTTTTTACTGAGTGGTTCGATTTAAAAAATTTAAATTACATCGACATGATAAACTCGCGCTGCGTATTACTCCTAGAATCTGCATGAAAAATGCTTTTATACTTTTGGAAATCTCATTGCCCCGTATATTTTGGATACAACTCCCAATTGAACATGTTATTGTGCACAAGACCCTGACTCTTGGTGGTAAAAGATACAAGAAATGTGTTTTGTCCAGAGCTTTTCAGAGCAATTTATTCAGTTTAAAATGCGCTGTGTTTTGACGTTTAACGATTATTGAAACTACATCTACTAATTGGTCTGGTCTGGTGTGTGTATTTTATATGATCATTCGTCATGCCGTCGCAGAGATAGAGGGTGATGATTGATTCCGCTGGGCCGATTGTCATTGAAGGTTTAGCATTTATGTTTCTTTTTTTTGGAGCAGAAATAAGGAAGCTCATTGTACGCCACTGTGGTTGCACACACCATGCAGACGTGCAATGTCAATGACAAGTTAGAGCTGACCTTGGGCACTTTTTTCGTGGAATACGAAAATCTACAGTGGACAGTGTCCATTCTTTTCCTCGGCTTCTCGAATCGCTGGAAATTAGGTTGGGTCCCACAACAGATACTATTCATTACCGTTTCCTCGTCGTTGTCACATACACTCATAAAAATGTCTTTCTAAATTTTAGTTACCACGCCCTTGAATCAACCATCTTTAAAATTTAGAAAAATGTCTTGTTTTTAGAAAATATTTGAAATTCATCATTGATTAAAAATTGGGTTTAAAACATTATTAAACTTTTCTCTTCTGACCGTTTTGTTCTCATATTGATCTCAAATTGTGCTTACTCGGTTTTCAAGAACGAATGTTCTCGTGCCTACATAAACGAATGTGCTTTTAAGAACGAATGTTTTCAATTCAAGAACAAATGTGCTTACAGTTTTCTCTCTGTGTAAATAATATTATTTAATGCACTTAAAGAAATCTTATCTGCCTTCCCTATAACGTCTTATAACGTTTTTACTATAAAACGGCTTAAAAGTAAATACTAAAAGTATTCTTACTCGGGTCTTTCTCGAACTGTGAAATGCACATATGTATATATATATTATTCACTGTGTATTTGTACATTGTGTTCGAGTAAAAAGAGTAAATATTAAAATGGAACCGTTTGAATACGGTTCCTGATTGTTCTGCCAGCGTTATGTTTGTTTCGCATGCACTTGCTTCTGCTTCTGTTTGTCGCTGTATCAGTTCCCTCTGTTATTTGTGCACCGTCTGATGTCTGCCAACTTTAGCTACAGATATGTACCTATCAAAACTAAGCAGAGCTGAAGATAGCCATAGATGTTGAGATTTAAGCACACGGTCAGTGGGTTTCTTGTGCGACGATCGTCGCTGATCTCGTAATTGTAGCTCATCGGTTGCCGTGGAGACGATGACGATGTCGACATTAGCGGCGTTAATTGAATTGCAAACACTGGTTTATTTTTTTTTCTTTCATTTCCATTTTTATATTGCGGTGCCAAAGCGAAAGCTTCGAAATCGGAGTAATTATTCACTTTCGACGAGCGGCAAAAAGAACCCAACGGCTGCCAAGAGAGATTGTGTTCAAGGGATCGGGTTTGTGAGAGGTGTGCGGATGTGTGAAAGGGGAATCAGGTGTCGACGGCTATATTCATTGACCTAGGTTGCGGGAGTACTTGCTTGATTTTCGCTTTTGCTTCGAGTTTTGAGACCTCAATACATTTTGAAGTAGATTTCTAGTATTTTTTTTATTATTACTAAATTGCCGATAAAATATAACTCGAATTTCGAAACATTTCAAAAATATTTAAATTTAAAAAATAAAATAATTGTATCGATGGGTTTTGATAAAAAAAAAACAAAGTCTCATTAACACTTTTATAGAACCTTAAATATGTGGGCGCTGCCGGTTTCTTAAGATATCAGCCATCATATGAACGGACAGACAGACGGGCATGGATAGTCCGACTCGGCTACACTGATAAAAAAAAAACATGTTTCCGTAAAATCAAAATGGCCATGCAAAACCCATATCGTTTTTACATGAACAATTTTTTTTTGACCATTTAAAATTTACCTGGCCGCATATCAAATTAAAATTGATCTTAATTAATATAAAATAGATCTACGTTTCATATCGATTTTTTTTGGGTGTAAGGTTCCTGATCAGGATATTATTATTAATTTCATAAGCTCGAAAATGCATCTCTTTAGCGAATATTATATGCCCTTATGCCCTAAGATATATAATTTTAAATTTTTTTTATTTATTATTTTAAATGGCTTGATAAAATCAGAGTACTGATAACCACCGACCTCATTGATCTCCAGAAGTGGTCACATATCATATCATATCATATATCGCATATATCAAGAAAAAAACCGAGTCGATCAGATAGAATGCATTTTCATGGCCAAGTTTGTAGATCTTTCGCTCGTTCGCTGCTATCAGCAGAAGATACAGTGCGTATGCGTAGACTGGCGCTCGCCTCGCAAGGACGCCCTTATCGATGCCTTGGGCCTCGCGACGTCTCCCTCGGCAACAACACAGTGCCTCAAGGCTGCTCGGCAGGTAGGTTTGGTGCAGAGAGAGGGGAGATACCAGATACGGTGCTCTACCTGTCTTGAGGATCAAAACAAACAAGTGTGGCAAAGATTTACCGCCAAATCGCACAGAGCACAGAGATAAAGATACCCGTTCTGGCACAGATACAGCTGCAGCAACAACCACAGATTCACATTCACATTCAGATACAGATACTTTCCCATAGTGGATTCTTGCCTCTTTGGTTCTGTATATTGCGTAAGTTTATCTCCAGCCGCCTGCTCTTTGTATCTCTCACACACGAGTATCGCCTGTATCTACGTATCTCTGTATCTTTCCATCTGCTCCGAGTGCTCGCTGCTCTCGGCCAAGATTTTGTTTTGGTTTCTCTGCGGATTTTTCTTGTGTTTTCCACTCAGTCTGTATTCAGATCTTCAGCCATTCAAGTCGCTCCAAAAGAAATCAAATCAAAATTTGAAAAATCTTCTGCTTAAAATCTGGCTTTTGTGCATTTTTGTTTTTGTGAAATGTTGTGAGCAGAAGTACCAATAATCCAACGAAAACTAATTGGACTACAAAAAAACCTAAAAAAAACTAAAGAAACGTTTTTCCCCTCAAGTGTTGTTCAAATATCACAAGCGTGAGTAGAAAATGGAAAATGTGTGTGGAGCAGCAGTATAAATCATCTTTAGTTCAAGAGGTTCACATTGTGTTTGTTTACTTTCCTGCGTGGGTTCGCAAGCACACGGGCATAATTTTGAACGGCGAAAATTGGGAAAAACATTTGCCATATGGAGATCGTTTACCAAAGAAGCTCTTTGCGTCATTACTACATCTTAGCCAAAAATCCACCCCCCCCCTGAAAAAAATCTCTGCCGAAGCGATTCATATATCAGACTTAGGCGAGGGCAACAAATTAGACTCACTCACGATATTTGGTAGCCTCTAATCGCTACTTATGCTAATGCCGTGCCCGACTTTTCGGTGGGGGTTACGCTTGTGCGGGGGAGCAAGATTATGTCGTTGGGAAATGTTGGGAAGACACTGCGGGGAAAATTCATAATTCCAACATTTTTTTTCGGGAATTCCGAATGATTTGTAAGAGTTTTAAAAGATTATTGTTTCCCAGGGGAATACCTAGAAAAGACAAGTCTTTTCGTTCTTCAAACATATTTTAAATTGGGAAATAGACTTTGAAGCCTGGAAAACATTCACAAAAGCTGATAATAACATTAGTTCTTTCTCAGTTCTATACAGCTGGACCCAAAATCGTTGTAAAAAAAAATAAAAAACAAGGGGAAAGGCCATAGTCGAGTGTCTCAAATATCAAATACCTGTTGCAAGCAGTTGCAAGCAGGGCAAACCAAGCAGTCCAAGCTTGAAAGTGGCGCTTATTTGCTTATAACTTTTTACCTAGTGGTTCGATTTAAAAAATTTCTTTAAGGTTTGGAAGGTATTAGGTGTATTTCGGCACTACTCACAAAGCTAATCAATATACCACTGGTGTCCCCTTAGTTTGAGTATATCTTAATTCGAGTTAATAAGAGACCTTTGTATATAATTACTGCGACTAGTGACGTTTGTTTTTATTCAAGTGTCCCATAAACAACAAACTTTAACTGTGGTATTTGCTTTGTTTATCGATTTGTCCGGTCAATCCCCAATTTTGTTGTTCTGCTGCTGCTGGTCTGCTTACTTTTATTTTGGCTTGCTATTTGTTTTTTGTTTTTTTTTTTGGGCTTTTCATTTTATTGGGATCAAGTTTCGTGACTGTCTTGTCGTTCTGGGGGTTTTGTGGCGTCGTGCTGTGGCCTAAGTGCTACCAAAATGTAAATCGATTCGAGTGCGAATGCGTTTTTATGAATTCGGCACGCGTCTGCGTGCGCATTTCAGTCAGCTGCTCTGCTCTGCTCGCTTGTTGTGGCCTGTGCCAAACCCAAAAACCAATGCGTAGAGCCCATCGGCAACGCACCGATTTTTACCATATCTTCAAAGCCATAGCCTCACCCACAATAAAGCCAGAAGAGAAGGAGGCGGAGGAGGGAAACACAAGCCACACGACGACGACGGTGTCGTAAACAATTTTCAGCTGGACGATTCCAATTGTTGATCGTTAATTGCCAGCGATCTGCGTGCGTGTGTGCCCCCAATTGGATTGGGTTTTCTCGATTTTCTCGGTTTTCTTCGGGGCTCCTCCTCCGTCACTCAAGCACTCAGAACTGCATTATCAATATGTTATATGTTATTGATAAATACTGCAAACTGATCCCGCCGCCCCTTTTGCGGCCACCTGCTGCGTTTAATTCAATCGCAATTTGATTCGATTCGATTTCCCACTCGCCGTGTGGTAATTGAAAACTAATTGCGTTTCTCACGCCCGATTTTCACACGCATTTCGGTTTGTTTGGAAATCAATTTACGATTTGAATAGTTTATGATGGGAAAGAAAAACCCATAAACATGTTGGGGAAATTGGCGTGTGAAGTGTTTTGAGCACGTAGTTCCCCCCCCGTGGGCGATGATGAGACTGCAATGATGGGCTTTTCATTTCGAAACCGCCAGGAAGGCAAAGAGATGGCAAATGGCAGATGAAAGATGGAAAATGCAAAATGAGAAATGAGATTCGCAATTGAACAAACGGCATCGACTGTCTGCGAGTTTTGGAACTGTGGAATTCGCTGCAATAAACTAACCGCACAAGATGATGTCAGCATGCAGATTTAAATGCACCGATAGGACCGATCAAAAGTGATCTCATGCAAATGCAGTGTGGCCCCCTGAACAGTTTGAGTTAATATTCAAGTTAATTGTAACGGTTTTCAAGTGCCTTACCAAACGACAAAGAAATATAGGCAAAAAACAGAAAAAAAAAACAATAGCCGCTGTAACGAGAAAACCCGTCTGTTGCTTTGAGCCACCTTTTGGCAACCCAGCCAAGTCGTCAGGCGGCTGAGTGATAGTTCATACACTTAGAAACACATAATATGTTGCATTCCCTTCGCCATAAAACCTAATAATTGTAGGAAACTCTGCGATTTAAAATACAAAAATGAAAAGTTTGTAATTAATTATTTAAAATTAACTAAAAATAATAATTCATTGTATAAAAAAATTTTATTTTTCAACATGAGAGAATGCAATAGTCGACTATCAAATACCCGTTACACTCAACTAAAGCAAGCAGTCGAAAGCAGGGTAAACCAAGCAGTCGCTTGACAGTGGCGCCATCTATGTGGCGGACATTTCATTATTTTTGCTAATAACTTTTTACTGAGTGGTTTGATTTAAAAAATTTCTTTTACGTTTTGGTAGTTATTAATAAACCAAAAGAAATTGAAATTGTACTACAAATAATGATTCAATATGCACAAAATTTAATTTTTGAAAATGTCTTGCACATTAAAATTTGTATTTATCATAAGTTTGAATAATTTTAACACTTCTTCTAAAATAGTTTAATAAGACTTCCTCCGTATTTTCCCCAGTGTATCCGTTTCTCTTAAATCAGCAGTTGAGCGGCAATAAAAACTAAATGACACCACCGCAAACCACTTGGTGCTGCTGCTCTGCATGTTGCTACTGTGACCACTTGTTGCGCATCAGCAACATCAACGACAGCAACTACAGCAACAGCACCCACTAGACTCTTCACTTCACTTCGACTCAATTCGCTACGTTTCAGCTTGCATTTTCAATTTTTAACCAGCCGCCGAAATGATGGCGAAGAAAACAGAGTTCGAAAACTGGTTAAGATTGTAAAAAGTGGCCACGCGCGTGGGTAATGGGCCAACTGAAAGACACTTAAGTCGCACACACTCGGGATTGTATAATTCTTGGCCAGGCATTACCACAGTCGGCTGCATAATGAGGCATTCTAATGGTCGCATTTGCACTCATTTTTTAGTGGCCCGCGCAAGTATCTGTGCCTACGTTTGGCCAAGTATTGGGTGAATATGAAGCACTTGCTGCTAATTGAACTACTTCTAGCGACGGTCAATTGAATGTCCAGATGTTTTCTCAGCCCCTCAATGGGCCATTAGCTGTGATATTATATGTCATTCGAGTAGTGTGATGACAGGAGGCATCGATGAGATCACAAATGATGCAATTGACCTGTCACTTAACTGCGGTTTTATACCCGGTACCTTATGAATTATTCAAGTGTAGGAGAAATACACACAGAGATAAAAATATTTTTAGCCTGTGAACAAATATTTTATCTAATTTTATCCTAATTGATTTAACAAGAGAGTTCAGCTGGTTGAGAGTTCAATAAATGCAGCATATAACTACAAAAATAGTTATAATATGTTTATTGAAATATTTATAGCTCTGTTCAGAAAGCATAAGCCGTAAGTAAGAAGAGAGGATTATCCAAGAACTTTACACTCAAATTGATAATTTCTTACTCAAAATATAATCAAGTACTCACTTTAAGTGCAAAATACTCACTTTTAGTACCACTTTTTCAACTAATATTCCCTGGAATTGAGTCTTCATACACTCATAAAAATTTCTTTCTAAATTTTTGAAATATCGGCATTGAATCGGCCAGTCTTTATATTTAGAAAACAGATTTCTTGTTTTTAGAAAATTCGCCCTTAAATATAGAAATTCTTTCTTGATAAAAGATTTCAAGAAAGATGTTTTCTTAAAAATAGAAAAATTAAAATATGTCTTTTTTTCTGCAAACAAGAAAGAAACCACCCTAAGAACAAGAATTACATTTCTTGTTTTAAGAAATATTTTTGTATGTTTTAAAGGTGCCTTTCTAAAATAAAATGTCTTAAAACAAAGGGTAACCTTTGGCAAAAATCCAAGAACGATTTTTCTAGATTTTATGGAAATACGCAGTTTTTTTATGAGTGTGGGGTTAAAATTTAGTGAAAGTATTACGTTTTTTATCCCGAAATTAGTCCTCAAAATCACTACATCCTCAAATTGAGAATACAAATACTTAATTTGAGAACGTCATTCTTTTTGAATAATTCTCTCTGTGATTGAGTAACAGGAAATAATTATTAAGTGAATACATTTTTTAATTATAGATCTACTTACGTTTAGATTAGAGCAGGTATCCTTATTAATGGTGCTGTAAAGAAAAGAAAGCACAAGGAAAATTGATTAAATACAAGATTTTGGAGCTGCAAACTATGTTTGTTTGTTGTTCATTATTGAGTTATTTAAACTGAAAAGCAGTGATCGAAACACACCATTTGCGCTGTAAGCTGGTAGTCCCTGAAATCCGAATCTTGGTAAGCCAGAAGGTAATGGATGGAAATACGTATGTAGGAAAACGTTTCCATTGGCGAGCAAATAATTAAGGGGACACGACGCGCTGCTGCCTGAAAAAGTCAAAAGCTGAGGGATCCTGTGCACGCACTCGTTCCGAGTTACATGGCTGCGGGATATCCCGGCTGAGTGTGCGTGTTTGCCAGGATACGCAGGATACGGAATGCGGGATTAAATCATTGAATCGAATTGAATACGTGCCGGCACGAAGCACCCAACACCGAGTCCTACGTGTTGCTGTTTTGTATTAGCAAGATGTCAATGTGTGTTTGCGGAATTATGTACAAACAGCCGACACATCCATATCCACATGCCGAAATGTCCTCTTTTTATCTCTATCTCTATATCTCCATGTCCGCGTTAAAGGCATCAAATGTTGTCCGAATCGACAAAACGAATCAACGAAAAAAAAAGGAGCAAAGGAACAGAAACAGGAACAGGACGAGGGCTTCCTTAAAATTGACATCAGTTGCTGATTTTTAATTAAAAATTTGCGACGTGTGAAGTTGATTTCAATTTGGGCGCCGCCAAACTGACAGATGAACTGATATAGGAAGCTCAACTGGGCGCTGATGCGAAGCCCCCGTGGATGTTTAGGACACGAAAGATGGAATGTCCGACCCTTCACGTCCGTTTGTTGACCACAGTGAACGGGTGCTTTCCATGGGGGGGGGGGGGGGGGGGGGTTTGGGAGGATTTCGGGAAGAATTTTGGGGGTTTCACCCCCCATTTCCGCGGATAAACAAAGGGGCATGCGAGAGGGAGTTTACGGGAGCTTTTTACGGGACTCTCGTGGCTGAAATAACAGTTGATGCCTGGTGACAGCCAGGAAGAGCAGCCATCACATGTCCGCCGACGTGAATGGTGGATTCCATGGGATCCAGATCCATCGGGCGCTGCGTTGCTTCGGTTTCGGTTTCCCGGGGGCTTCATAAATATAGAGTAGCAAATCGAAACAGGAAATGGAGCGCCACATTAGTGTGGTGGCTAGAGAGCGATGGGATAAGGATAAGCCAGGCCAATATGCAGTTTCGAGGGGATCTAACATGATTATTGATTGCAGCAATTACAGTTTTTAGGCAGCCTAATAATTTAATTTATTTGGCGAATTCAATTTATTTGCGAAGTCTCCTTGAATCGTTAAGAAGTTTAAGTTTAAATTCCATTTTACATGAATGATATAAACAAACATTTTAATGCAAATCTTCACCTTCATCAGTTAATCTAGCCATGTCCGTCTGTTTGTCCGTTTGTTTCTACGCAAATTAGTCCCTCAGTTTTAAAGCTATCGGACTGAAACATTTCTAAAAGTCTTCTTTCTATTGCAGGTAGTATATAAGTCGGAACCAGCCGGATCTGACAACTATATCTTATAGCTCCCATAGGAAGGATCGGAAAAATTATCGACAAAATATTATAGCTTCTGTGTTTTTTGACATATTGTTTATTGCTCTTGGAAATATAATTTTTTAACTGTTCTGAATTTCGATTTAAATTTTAGAAAAATCGGGCCACTATATTATATAGCTCCCATAGATGAACGATCGAAAAATTAATGGGAAATTAATAGGACCCAAATTTCAGCTTCATTAATTTGTTTTGTAGTTTCTTCTACTCTGGAATATAACATTATTTTATTAGTTCAGAATTTCGAATTTAATATAAATCAAAGGGCTATATTATACTGCTGCCAATTAATGTCAAAATAATAATTCTGTTTTACAATTTAATTGCAATTTGTCCGGAAAGTTAATATTTCAAATACGCATATTTACACATAAAATTCATCATAAAACAGAGATGTCTGTTTCAATATAGTTTCGTTTTGAGAGTGCACGTGCCGGGTGCGATCCCCCGCACCGTATTCCTCACTAGCTGCTGGTGTCAAAGTCATTGCTTTATTTAAAACCGTTACACTGGTGACATTAACCTTATCGGGCAGGCCCACCAGACCAGACCAGACCACACGACCACTATCTACTACTAGGTACTTGACATTCAGACACGGGTCCCGGGAAAAGAGATGAGAGTTCAGCCGCGGACGGATTTTACGACCGATACGCGACCCAAAAACGGCGGCACACACGCACTCTCCGATTCCACAGGGCTATTAACAAGTAATAACAACATCAACAGTAACTGTAACGGCAGCAACACCAACACAAGAAGCGGCAGCAGCAACCATAAACCCAAGTGCAACAGTTAGAAAAGTCGCGGTCGCAGCGCCACACACTTGAACTTATAAATTCCAAGAACCCCCGATAACCTACATATGTATACCTATATGTGTATTGCTCACACACATGCGTGTGTCTCCCTGACGCTGTCCCGCTCTAAGTGCTTCCGTCCCGCTTCCTCTTGTCGCGCTGTGAAAATAAACACTTGTGCGTGCTGGGGATTTTGAGCGCACCTTGAGCCAAGTGCATCAGCAACATGGAAAGTATCTGCAGCAGCAACTGAAGCAGAAACAACAGCTGCAACAGTAGCAACAGTATCCACTGCCGCAGCACCTACGACAAAACAGCAGCAACAAGTAGTTGCCGATGCTGCTGTGCTGCCACCGATAATGTTGTCATACCCATTACTCGCAGAGTAAGAAGGTATATTGTATTCGGGAAAAAGTATGTAACAAGTAGAAGAGCAAGTTCATCATGCCGATGTGCCAAGAATTTTTCAAATCGGTACACTCAGTAAAAAGTTATAAGCAAATAAGCGTCACTTTCAAGCGACTGCTTGCTTTGCCCTGCTTGCGACTGCTTGCTTTGGTTGAGTAAGGGGTATTTGATAGTCGAGATACTCGACAATGGCCTTCTCTCTTGTTCTCATTGCTTCTGTTGATGATGATGACAACAGCAATGACTGATGTGCGATATGAAAGGCACATGGCTTTGTGTGTGCGATTGGAACCGTTGATATAATCATTAATGAGATGCCCAAGCTTACAATCTTCGTCTTTATTTTTGAATTCAATTACTTCCCAAAGTACAGTGGTTGTGGTAAAGAGGAAATTGAAAGAAATGTATTGAGATTCCTGTGTTAGTCTTGGTTTTGTAAGCAACAGATCACAGAAATAAATTATATGGAAGTAAATATGAAACAACAACATCACAGTACATTCCCACCGGTAAAACTCTGATTTATTGTTTTATTTGTTAAAACACCTGCAGTTTCCAAAGCCAATAGATGTTTTGGGTACTCTCTCTTTTTGTCTTGCAACTAATCCCTCTTGCTTGGCAAATAATATAAATCCCCAGAGGATTTAGTCGGGCAGTGTCTGGTATTTCAGACATTGGCGGGTGTCGAAAAAGGTTTTGGGTTTTCTTTTATTTGGGGATTCTAAAAAACATGTTTTAACTGAAAGAAAAGGACTTTTTGAAGTTTCTTTAACAAAAATAAAGATCGTATATGAAGACAATCTTTGGATTTTATAAGGAACCAGCCAGTTTCGGACAACTATATCTTATAGCTCCTATAGGAATATGGGAAAAATAAATGAATAAAAGTATAGCTTAGCTGTTTTTTGACATATGACCTAATGCTCTTGGAAATATCATTTTTTTAACTGAATTTTAGAAAAATCTGACATTATATCATATAGCTCCCATAGGAACGATCGGGAACTTAATAGGGAAAAAATGTTAGCGTCGTTAATTTCTTTTGTAGTCTCTTCTACTCTGGAATATAACATTATCTTATTAATTCAGAATTTCGAAATAAATTTAACGTAAATCGAACGACTATATAATATAGCTGCCATAGGAAAAATCGATTGAATAATGTCAAAATAATACGAAAATTGCTATAATTTTGATTGTTGCAACATATACGCAAGTATGTATAAATTTAAAATTTTTTTGTAATTTGTATGAATAGGATTTAACATCTGTTTTTGTTTTGAATAGATTAACTCGTTTGGCTAAGCTATACAACTGGGAAATATACCAGGGAAATATGCAATATGTATAGTATTCACCCACTTGTTTCACTGTTCGTAAATTGGAACCGGTATTCGTTGTTGCTCCCCGTTGTTGTCGCACGTAGCACGCAGAATGGGGCTGCGGGTGATGATGATGATCCGGACAGAAGAACAGCTGCTGGGGCACAAAGGGCTTTGTGGGCCGCTTTCGCTCTGGGTGGCGATGCCCCTTCACTTTCTGATCAGTCATAGTATATAGCTTACTTATCCAGCCCCCCTTTTTGCCCCTCTCTTTGCAGCACTGACCAGGAGTAAGTGAGCGATCGAGATCCCGGAGAGAGATGGCCCCGCCCAACTACCTGCTGGCGGTGCTGGCGCTAACGGTTTTCCTGGGGGCCAACAACGGACTGCCGATCACCTCACGACCCATCGAGGGCAACGTCCAGCGGATGGTGTGGGAGGACTGGGTGAACCTGGACCCGGAGCAGCGCAACCTGACCAAGGAGAAGAAAGTGACGGCCAAGTCGATATTCACGCTGCCCTTTCGCCACTGTCCCCAGGGTCACACGCTGTACAACCAGCTCTGCATCCCACAGTCCAACATTGATCCCACGGATCTGATCAAACAGGAACTCATCCTGGCCGGCGGCTCGAATGGCAATCCCCCGCCACCGCCCATCGGGGACTATGACTACGGCGATGATGTGGAGAGCAGCGATGAGATCGTGTACGATCTGTCGGTCATACCAACAGCCATGCAAGATGGACTGCCGCCGCCCAGTGTTGGCGCCGAGGATCAAGCGCTGCCCAGCGAGGATGCACCGCTGAAATTCAATATTTTCGAGAAGAAATTCCCCACGGGCACGGGTGAGCCCGAGGAGTTGCCACTGGCGATGCCAACGGATGCCAGCAACAGCAGCAGCAGCAGCAGCAACACCACCACCACAGCAGCAACAACGCCAGCCAGCAGCACAGCGGCAACATCGGCGACCACCGTGAGCACACCAGCTGCACCTGCGGGGGAAGCCAGCGTACGAATTGCTGGCGGGGACTTGCAGGCAGCTCCCAGCAATGCCCTGTCCACGGCAACAGCACCCGCCCTGGCCAGCAGCAACACCAGCAGCAGCAGCAACATCAGCAACATTGGCCAGGTGGAGGCCATTGTGTTGCCGGCGGGTCAGTCGCAGGATGGCGCTGTGCAACTGGTGACCAGTTCCCTCAGCGAAAACGATTATTCCTCCTCCTCCAGCACAGCGAATGCATATAATGCGGAGGCGGAGGCGGATCTGGCCCAGCTGCTCAAGGCAGACGCCTTTCTGCCGGCCTACGATGGCAGCATTGAGCTGCTGCTGCCGCCGCCGCCTTTCAGCCATCGCAAGGTGTCGCCGCCGTTGAGCGCAGACCAGGATGTAGAGACCAAGCAGACAGATGAAGCGGCAGAGACCGAAGTGGAGGAGGAGAGCACCACGGATATAGTGCCAAGTGAAGTAGAGGAGGAGGAGGAGGAGTACACCACTGAGACAGGCGACGACACAACAACGGTTGCGGAGGCGTCGATGGACACAACTCCTGCCGACGACGCCGACGCCTCCATTTCTGGGCAAACATCACCACCACCACCACATCCGGCAGAAGAACCCGAGATGGATGAAGGTGAAAATCGCCTGGTATTGATAAAATCGAAAGTGCAACCGGTTCAGCTGACGACGACAACAACATCGGCAACAGCAACAGCAACATCAACAGCAGCAGCCACATCAACAGCTACAAGTGCAGCTGATGTTGCTGATTTGAGCTCCTCCACTGACCGGTTTCATTATCAGCATTTTGTAGAAGATGTCGCCGCTAGCAGCACGACAGCAACAACACCAACAACACCAGAGCCCAGCAGCAGCAGCAGCCAACTGATCGAGCAGAACGATATGCCGGCGAGTGACAATGACAATTTAATGACAAATACAATTGGCGGCCACGGCGACGAGGATGATGATCATGATGGGGGCCATAAAGCCACCAGTGAAACTGATGACCAACAGGAACTGCGGCTCATCAACGAGCTGGTAAAGGGCATGCAGCGAAAGCAGCAGCAGCTTGAGCAGCTTGAGTCAACCAGCACAGATGCAACATCCACATACACGTCACCATCAAAATCAAGAGAGGATGCCATCAACAGCGTCACAACAACAGAAGCAACATTCACAAATTGGTCAAAGGTGATGCCGCAATTAGGCCAGGGCACAAGTGAAGCAGCAACTACCGCAGAGACAGCAGCGACAGCAGCGACATCGAGCCAAGCTAATGAGAGCAGCTTGAAGGCAGCACAACAATTAAGTATTACTAATCGCAGCAATAGGAATAGTAAAATAATCCGAGTAGAACCGTTGGCCGAAGAGCCAGCAGCAACATCTCCGAGCAGCAGCAGCAGCAGCAGCATCAGCAGCAGCAACCCGGCTGGCTATACGCCCTTCTGGTGGCTCCCTAGCATCGGTTGGCGTCTGGAGCGCCAGGTGGATGGCAATGGCGAGGACCAATCGCTGTTGCTGCGGTTCTTCAGCAAATTTCGCGGCAGCGACACAGCAGCAGAAACCACCCGCTAACGGCAACATCAACATCAAAATCATCATCAGCAGCAGCAGCAGCAGCAACTCCTGGTTCTGGCCAACGACTAGAGCCACAGGATGTCGCTGGGTGCCTGGTTGCCTGGTTGCCTCAGTGTAGTCTAGTGTAAGATAGTGTCGTGTCAGCAACATCGTTTCAATTGCATGTTGAAGTTTGTTCATAGTTGTCTCTCACCTTTACACTTAATCCTTGTCTGAGTAAATATTTATTGCCTTTTAATGTTTTAATTGAATGCCAAATTGTACATAGCTTATCCGAAACCACACACACTACTTAGCAACAACTTTTGCTTTTTTTTCTGTTTGCCCTGGCATTTTTTTTGTGGTATTTAACTGCTTTCTTTTTTTTTAAGTTGTTGATTTAATTTTAGGGGGACTTTTTTTTTTTTTATATTACAATAGTTTTATATGTGCGTGCTGCTGTCGTTGTTGCGAACCCTAGCAATATTTAATTGTGATTACCTAGGATTAAGCATTGATTGTTAGATTTAGGTAAATGTATTTGTATACTCTGAATCTTTCGATGTATCTTTTTTTTTATTATTACCACAATTATCCAATATATATATATATATGTGTAATATCGGAGCTGTCTCTGTGTGTATATACGTTCGTGCTAAAGCCATTCAAATCGAAGCATTTTCAAACGCATTCAACAAACGGAAAACATGTGTTTCTATTTCTATAATGTTAGCCCTCTAATAGTTATGAAAACCATTGTATACAGATATTAAAATTAAAGCATAAATTATAGTGTAATGCATGTGTATAGTTATAGAAAAGGCGAATCAGGCGAAGAGCGTGCTTTTGTCACTGAAATTCATCAACCATCAACCAAAGTTCTGAAGAAAAACAAATGCGGAAATGCAAAATGAAACGTATTTTCCTTGGGGCAACGGCAACGATTTTGCGGTCGAGGGCTTCCCCACGATTTGATGGCTGGCCAAGGACTGCGGTAAGTATCGATTAGGCGGGATTAGGCAATAAGTTCGGGCGAAATGCATTCAACCATTATGCCAAAAGCCAGCCAACTCCACTTTGAGGCTGAAGAATCTCCCTCGTTGTTCGCCTGGAAAGTCTGCTCGAAAGTCGGACGCTTCCCCTGCGCACAGCAAATTGGCAAAAAGCAAACGACAGACTGGAAATCCACTAAATATTCAACTGGCAGGCCGACAGGTGGACAGGCAGGAAGGGTAATGGCGGGACTTTCAGTGGCAACTGGCCTAAAGAGTTGTCAAAGGGAATTCCGTTGCATCAGTTGGAAGCTACTCTACACCGCGCGAATAGGGAAAGGATGAAAACCTATACCAATATTCATTTTGTGATGACTAAGGGTCGGTTTCTCGAGTCCCTGCCAAAGTCCCTGATAGCTATCTGTCCGAAAAACGTAAAGCCCAGATTAAGTGGTCATAAAAGCAAATCGGTTTTCTCGACGCCTTTAATTTATCTGAACGAGAAACAATTACAGCGTGCTGTTAGGGCAGTAAATTAAGGCTATGAGGGGCAAAAACTGACATGCTTTCTCAGCTGGTTGGGTATAAGTTATAGGCAAAATCATCTATGATTTCTACTCTTCATCTTAGCTGGCTTTGTGAAATCAGCTGTCATTTTATCGAGTCGAAAAAGACTTAGCAGGAAGTCTGAGCCCCTTTCAAAGTTAGCTCCCACATTGAGGCTCGAGCAAGCCAAAATCGCTTAGCAGGGACTTTTTCTGTTCGAAAAGTTTTAACCGGCACTCGAGAAACTGGACCTTAGCAGGCAGATCTGAGCCCGTTCCAAAGTTAGCACTCACGTTGAGGCTCGAGAAAGCCAAAATCGCTTAGCAGGGACTTTTTCTGTTTGAGAAATTTTAACCGGTACTCGAGAAACCGGCCCTAAGTGAAGAAGTTTTGTTTTTAAGGCTTTTAAGTAAGTATTTGTTTTGTTAACAGATTAATTTGCAGTTTTCAAAAATTGCATCAAGTTGTTAAAATTATGGTGATTATATTAGTCGCGGGTCTAACAATAAACATAGTTTTAGTATTATATTAAAGTTTAGATAGCTTTTCCATTTTATTGTGAGAATCCAAGCATTTAGATCAAGATTAGGATATTGGTTATTTCCCCTAAAATCTTATGTATTTAATCCCAGTGCAGCGAAGGCAAATAAAGCGCGGAGCCCCAACTGCCAGCCATTGACGAATCTGTTCGGCAGGAGAATACAAGGGCGGTCCAAGGTTCGAAAGATGGAAACAAAATCAGGTACAGTACGCCCACACACACGGGCTCAGATGAACATACAGACGCTCACAAAGGAATGACTAACATAATATGGCAAAATATCTGTCAAAATATGGATTGTGTAGGTGTGAGGGGTTCGTCGTCTGTTGGCAAACGAAATGCCATTAGGAAAATATAGTGTTTCCCAGTAGCCCCGAAACTCCCTGTTTTCCCCAGCTCCTTTCTTTTTTATTTTTTGTCAACTTCTTGTCGAGAAATGTCCTTGGCAAACATATGCAGACGGCATGTTAACATGGCGAATAAAATCATGTGTGCCTGTGTGCCTGCATCTGTGTGTTTGCCTAACGAGCTGCATTACTCGCTGATTGCAGCAGCTGAGTTGTGCTGACTGTGGGTGCGGATAGATGGATATGGAAATGCAACGGCGTCCGGGAAATACGCATCTTGTTTCCGGCCCCGATCACTTGCCTTCTGTCGCCGCCGTTTGCTTCACATTTAAATTGCAAATCTACCCGCTCAGCACACAACACGTACGCCCCATCTGTGGGCGAGAATCGAAACCCAGTGTGGATTCGAATTCGAATTTTTCCACTGCATACTTTTGGGCGGACAATGAGAATATTTGGCGTTAATTAAAAAATTCAAAAAAAAAAACCTTTTAGAATTCCATTTGAAAGACATTTCTTAACATTTAAACATTTTTTTAAGATGTCTAGTCTCTTTTACAAAATCTGCAAAGAAGTGGGCGCAAGGAGCTTTAAAGGTCCTTTATGGGCGTAAAGTTACGGAATCTCAGCGTTTATACAGACAAACGGACATAATTTTATATATAGCCATACCGAATATATAAAATTTAAAATATACGCGTAATACACTGTTAAATGCAGACTTTAAAAACCTCACTCTTTTTTATAGTTTTAAACGATTTCGTTTAGATTTTATAGTTCAATGCATTGGGCGGTACCCTTTTTAGTTTCAGCTCCATAGGATTACAGGGAAGGTGATGCTACATTTTTGGTGAGATGGTAAAAGGAAACATCTGTTTATTTTAATATTAAGCAGAAGTGCACACACACAGCCTCTTAAACGATTGCAAGTTGTGTGTGTCTTATCTGTGTGTGCATAAAATATAAGTGAAACGGCGCCTAATGCTTTGCAATGTGTTGTGCAGTATTTTAGTTTTCGATGTCTGAGCTTTTATGCTAAGTAAACAGCGCCAGAAATGTAGAAGCACAAAACACATACAGTGCTGTAAACAATTATAAAAGCTTGTATTGCCTTTTTGTTATACGTACTATTGATTTATTGGATTTTTTTCAACTGTAAAACTAGTTTAGTTTTTTAATTCAGATCATTGTATTTGGTTTGTTAATTCTGCAGAGAAGATAAATTTAATCAAAACCTATGTTTCATAACAACAAAATGTAATATTTTTAATATTTTTTTAAAATGTCCCAATGTCTTAAATTTAAATCCGACTTTAAAAATGTTAAAAAACTATGATATTTTTTAAATATTTTTTACCAATTTTTCCACATTATTTTTCAGTGTACATATTTTGTGTTTGTATTTACCAGATGGAGCATTAGCCATTGTCTGTCTAACAAAACAGCCGACAAGAGCCCACCAACCTGCCACGCCCTCTTTTTCCCACCCCCCTCTTAACCCGCCCATGGCCACTGAACTGAAGCCTCACAATCTGCTCAATGAATCTCAATAAGTTTGTCATGGCTCTATGGCTAATGCATGAGTGTGTGATTGCCATTGTGCGAGTGTGAGTGCGTATCTGCATATGTATATGTACATGTGCTTGCTCTGCATTCGTGTGCGTGTCCTAAATCAAGCGGTAATTGGTTCCTTGCCTGCCATTTCCACTGCCAACTGTTCGTCTTTGCCGTTGTTTATATAATTGAAACTAACACAAATAAAGTGCAAAAGCTTTCTGATTATGGGGATTTGCGCCTGCCACAAAATGAGGCAAGTGTCGGCCCAACTTTCTCCCGCCTTTTACCGCCTCTTCATGGCCCAAACCAGCAGCACTGTGCGCTGCGTGCGATAAAAACACACTCTGCACCTTTGCAGCCCTCAGGGACAGTGGGTTGATTTACGTGGCTTTACTCACTTAAGCCAAATAAAAAAAAGTTTTAATTTTTTCAATTTATTTAGTATATTTACACAACCCACCAAAAGTAGAAAATACCCAAGGAAATAGGAGTTTACTTATAAAATTTTGAAATAAATATTTAAATATTTTAAATAAAAAATTAAGAAAAATAAACCAATAGAGAAAATAAAATTTTTTCAATATTTACATATCTGTTATGGGCACAAACAAAAATAAAATAATACAGAGGTTAGTGAAAGCTTAATTAGTTTTTAATTATTGCTGGTAGTTAAATTTTCCGAAATGAAATTATACTGGGAAATATGTGGAAAATATTTTAAAAACTATTTTTTATTTGTTGGAAGGAATAAGGAAAAAATATCAATACAGTCGAAAAAAAGTATTAATTATTTAAGCTCAATTCAAAATAATAAGGCTTTGAAATATTAATATTTAACACTTAAATCGCTTTGATACAATTCAATCATTCATAGTATAACTTATTTCGACTGAAGTTACCACTAAATTGTGTATACTGGGCCCACTGTGCGACAACCATAAAATCCAATATTTGAGGGCGTTTGCGAAGAGTGCGTGTGTGCTTGATTACTGGCGCAAGCTCGAGTGCGTTTGCTTACTTAAGCTGCTGTTAACTTAAGTATAACAATGATAAGGATAACTTGGGGCATTCAGCAACCTGCTCCTGTTTGCCCCACCACGTTCCCTTCCCCCACTCCTCACCCTCCCCGCCTCCTTACACGTGTTTGCACCTTATTTATTTGCCACACTGCCTGCAATTCCACTGCTTCGAGCCACTTTCTCGGCATCTCACCTAAGTAATTGGAATGGCTCAGATTGGGCTTTACTGCCAGATGCCACTCTTCGTAATTTGCCAAGGACAGTCATCAGTGTGTTTCCCCCGCTTAGGCCTTAAGTCAGCTCGTTATCCGAATGCTCACTGATCATTCGAGCCATACACTCTCCTTGGCACTGCATCTCAATTAGTGGCAATAAATGTAAGTTGGACTTAAGTGCGTAGCAAAGCTCTGAATTTCACACTCGGTTGCCTACTACTTGCAAACCCCATTTTTGACATCTGTCATTTGCAAAATTTGCAAATTCTGGGGGATCAACTAATCGCAATTCACAATTTCCAAACAGAGACTTTTACATCAATTAACCCGTTGTGTTGGCGAATCCCAAATAATTTCAACTCCCAGATCAAGATGACAATGGTTCCGTTAATATGCTTGCTTACGTACTACGTACGTACGTATTATGAGAACACTCAAAAAATAACACCATGCTTGAATCGATGATATCGTTCTTATTCTTGACTTAAGAACGATATCATACTTAAAATTTCAAGAACGTTCCGTACTTAACGTTTTTAAATTGATATCAATTTGGACTTAAATCTCAATTAAGCACAAATATTCTTGAACTAAGTACAAAAATACTTAAATTGAGATTGAAATTAGGGGAGTACTTTTTTTTGCTTGGTCCTGGGTTCAATCCGAGGTAAGAGTTATCCTAACTATCACTTACTATATCATTACAAAAAATTTTTTTTCTTTATAAGTATATGATTTTCTTGTTTATCCTAGCATGAAGAATATGGTTCTGGATTATAGAATAATTCATTCTTAATTTTTAACCAAGCCTTCTCAAAACGTACTGAAATCAAGTATTTTCTGTCTTGATTCAACCATGAAATACTTGATTTTTTCCCTGAGTGTAACTTCACATTGTCATCGTAATTAAAATTTTTATTTTTTAACTAATCCTGAACTTACAGGACAACCAAATTTAAAAAAAACCCGATTCCTCATAAAATATTTGTACCTTTTTCTATGCGTTGTACGAAATACTTGTTTCTAGAACAAGATAATAGACGAACATCCCACCAAAATAACATAATGATATTAAAAATAATATATTTCAACTAATTTTCCGTGTAAATGTATATTTTCCGCAGTGTTTGTTATCGGGTCATTTGGATTATTTGCAGTTATCGCAATCCTCACTTTTATAATTGAGGATAAAGGCTGTTTGAGGAGGAGTCCGGTGGGGAGTGGAAAAACCGGCTGGAAAGTGGGCGGAAAAGGGGGTGGTAACAAGCGTGTTGAGCCTCCTGGGTTTTGTGTCATTTCGGGGAAAAACCAAAGCTCGGCAATCTCATAATGCGTCGTCGCATTCATTCGTTTTCCGTTGTCCGGTCGGAAAAGCCGCGCGCCCCCACTCGTCGCTGGCCACTTGTCATAAATAAGCAGTGCAGCGTGCAGGACCTCGTTTGCCACCCAATTTTACTCGCCGCCTTTGCACCGCCAATTTCCCATCCACAATCCTTGCTCGCACTTTCAATCCCTGGGCTCGCGCATTGAACGAGCGAATTCAATTTAACGAGAAATTGCAACAATCAACGCTCCTCCTGTGTCCTCAACTCCCCTTCCCTGCCCTCCCTTGCCCAGTCAAGGATTTTCCACCCACCCCCACCCCTCTGGATTCTGCAGCCCCATCCTCACCGCACCTCTCCACATATTCTGCGGACAGTCGTCGGGAGGGAAATAAAAAAAAAAAAAAAAAAAAACGTGGCCAAAAAACAACACACACAAACACAACTGTTCAGACAATGTCAGGGATTCAAAGCAACAGGAGCGGAGCCGCAGCAACAACAAACCGAGCGAACGAGGGAGACAGCCTGCGGATGCTGGAAAGAGAGGGCATATGTGCCAGAGAAAAAGGCATAAAAAATTTGGGGGGCCAGAAAAAGGCAGCGTATGCCAACAATGTAATTTTGACGCTTGATCTCGACGGACACACATGCATCGCTACACAGAGAGAAAATATCTAAAGATATGCCGGACTAAGAAGAATATTACTAACAAAAACAATAACACGATGGATGCGATAAATTTAAATTTTTTAATTTTTAAAGCATATTTTTGGGCAAGGTTGTAAAGGTTCTCCAACTGTACGTTTCCTTTGTTTATGGCTATGTCGCAATTAAATTATTTCTTCATTAAAAAAATTCTTAAAATTATTCTGAGTATAGGGTTCGAAAGATAAAGATAGGCATTTTTAAAATACTTTGACAGCTAAAGAAACCATGAATCCGTTTGCCTGTAATACCTCCGAAAAGTTGGCCATTTTTAGCATTTTTCCAGCTTTGAGGTCCTTTTGCTCAGAGTCCTTGCGTCGGGAAATTTTTTTTGAGAACGCAGTTTTATTTGGGAATTCGTAACGAATTCAAATTTATCGCATCCATCAAGGTTCATTTAAATAATTAATTTTGTAACAGTGTATTTTTTACGTGAGATTTGAGATATAATAAATTGGATTTCTATCTTTACTATGGCCCCTTGACACTTATTTTGATTAGCATATTTTAATATCATTAATTAGTTTTCGCCGTGTACTTTTTCATATGAGTAGCAACTGCAAAATGGCAGATGGAAAACGCGTTCGTTTCACCAAGCAGCAAAAAAAACTTCACTGGATAATGGACACCGAGGAATTCGCTGCCCGCAATTCACAAAAAAATGTGAATTTGAAAATAGGTGGAGTATCGAAACGTTAGATACTCTTTTAAGACGTGAATTATATTCTGAAAAAGATTTACGAAAATCAGATATAATTTTTGTAGTTTCTTAACCACTTTGTCTCTTTTACTAACCTACTATATCAAGACCTCTGAACTCCGTTAGAATAATATTAAATTAAAAAAT
Source organism: Drosophila mimetica (assembly GCA_037075245.1). Taxonomy (NCBI): domain Eukaryota; kingdom Metazoa; phylum Arthropoda; class Insecta; order Diptera; family Drosophilidae; genus Drosophila; species Drosophila mimetica. Next base: position 11,733,209 of record JBAMCH010000005.1, read on the forward strand.
TGGAAATAATTTGAATGTTAAAGATATAACTGGCTTATCTTTGACACTCAAAATATTTCCAATTTTTCTTCATTAATCAGTCACACAGTTAAACAAGTGAAATCTATAACGTTTTATAGAAAGGAAGAAATGGTTAAACAAAAACTAAATTTTTGGTATTATGTTGCTCTCAATCTCAGCCGTAGCCCCTTGATAGAGTATGGAAGGAAGAGGAAGCATGCCTGACCACTTATGTGTGGGTCAGTGCATCTGTGTTGGTACCTGGAGTATCCGTGTGTGTGTGTGTGTTTGCTTGGAGGTTTTGCCGCGTTTTTGGTTCGTTTTTCACGCGTTTTTCGTGCGACTTTTGTGTGGTGCATTATTACTGGCGAAACGCTAGCCGTTTCCACACTTTTGCCACCCACAAAGCCTCATAATATTTCATGGCTGTTGCAGATTGTTGACATTTTGGCTACTCTGCACCCCCAGGCCGTGCGTGGTTTTTTAATTTTTTTTTTTAACTCTAGAGTTTGCTGTAGTTGTTTCGATTATGCGGCAAAGGAGGGGGCGTTTTTAGAGCAGAGCGGGGGTTCCTCACAATGCAGCCACTGCAGCGGATGCAAACAAACGCAGCCAGAAGCGTCGGCAAAATGTTGACACAGGGGTGGGATTTTAGGGGGTTATGGGTTCCAGGAGCTGGCTGCATCCGCAGTCGCGTGCAAACAGGATAAAACGCGCATCTGTCGCAGTGTCCATCATCATCATCATCACCAACTCCATCATCGCAGGAGCCTGCTCATCACCAGGATGTTGCAACGGACATGTCCGTTGTTTTGATCTGAGTTTTGGTTTAGACGGAAAGTAGGCGGTGGTGGCAACGGGTTTTCCGGGGCTCCCGTGCTGAAGTGGAAGCTGCTTTAGTGGAAGTGCAATCCACGGCAATTGAATTACGTTTCGAAAATTTGCCAGCGGGTAGGAGCGATTCATTAATCCAGTTTACTTAAGATTGGCAGACTAGCAGAAGCTTTTAAGCAAGGGTTTTTCTAATTTAAATATCCGTTTTCATGACTGGCCAGCTATTTGCCACCGTGGTGGCCTTTGATCGCGCCTTTGAATCGGCCAACCTTTAAAATTAGAAAAAATATTTCTTGTTTTTAGAAAATTCGTCCTTCAATATAGAAATTCTTTCTTGATAAAACATTTCAAGAAGGAAGTTTTATTTGTGGTGTTTGGTGACCTGTTTTTTAATAGATGGTGGGTTTTAGCTGGCTCAAGGTCGAAGTGTTTCTAGTGCCTTTGTTTTTTGTTCTTAAAAGCCACTTTATCCTTTTTTCTTTCCAATATATTTCAAACCCCTCCGGGGTCCGTCTTCAGGGATGGATGACGCTGCGTCCGATCTTTACACAGCGGAGTTCTAAACTCCGTTTTCTTAAAAATAGAAAAATTCAAATCTGTCATTTATTTTTGGGCTGTCGTTTTTAATGGCGAAGTCGCCTTTGAATTCGAGAAAAAACAACCTTTAAATATAGAATTTTGTTTCTTGTTTCTCAATTTTTTTTCCGTTCCGGCGAAACATAATTCCCAACCAGTTCTAGCTCTGCATGGTAACTGCAGATGATGACAGTAAAATCACTGCTGATAATTTGGGAGTCTAAGCCCGCAATTAAAGAAATATTATTTCTTGGTACAAGAATAATTTTTTCTTGTTCTAAAGGCCTCTTTCTAAATTTCTTGTTTTAAGAAATGTATTTTATGTTTTAAGAAATATTTTTTCTTGTTTTAAAAGTGCCTTTCTAAAAGAAATTTTCTTAAAGCAAAGGCGGGGTAACCTTTGGCGAAAATTCAAGAAAGATTTTTCTAGATTTTATGGAAGTTCTCAGGTTATTTGTTATGAGTGTACGAAGTGAACCCAGTGGCCCCTCAGAGATCCATCCAAAACCAGACACTTCTGTTTTCGTTCCATTTCCCCCTCCCACACTAAAGTTTTACGGCGAAGCGGAAGAATCTCGGATTGCAGGCAGGAAGCCATTTCTGGACCTCTACCCATGAGCGCCGCCGTCTGCGTGGTGGTCACGGTGCCCACCGAGGCGGAGGAGCTGCGGCTGAACCCCAAGCTCGCTCGAGGTTGTTCCAGCTGCGGTGGCTGCACGCCCGGCAGCGGGGTATGCGAGCGCTGCTGGCGATTGGGCCAGATAGCCGGGTCATCCCCGGTCCTTGCCACACCTGCCGTGGCTCCCAAGGGCCACAACAGAGCGCTGCCGCTGCCCGAGCTCAAGGAGGACGCCTCGCTGGAACAGCTGCTGCGGGCGATAGCCGAGGAACTGCGGCTGGAGGACGTCTTCTGGTCACACGACGTCGCCGGCAAGCAGCTGCAGGCCCGATTCGACCTGCTGCAGGATGAACGCTACGAAAGACTGCTGTGCACGCTGCAGGATTGGGGCGTCGGCGAAAGGCCGGGCACACATGTGTCCGCCCTCACCTGCCTGGAAACGCGAGCCAAGCCCAGGCTGCGACCCCCGAACGCCGACCCGGAGCAGGGTGATCTGGTGGACCAGAGCCAGGGCTGGCAGAGCTTCATGGACTCGGTAAGGTGCCGGCTGAATGTCAACCAGGTGGTGCGTCAGGTGCGCCGCGATGCCACGCTGACCTTTGACTTTGTGGTGCTGCTGATGGCGGCCGCCCTGCTCTCCTGCGTGGGTCTCGTCGAGAACAGCTTCCTCTTCCTGTCCAGCTCCATGCTAATCTCGCCCCTGATGGGTCCCATCATAGCGGCCATATTCGGCTCGGTGATCGGCGACCGCGAGCTGCGATGGCTGGGCCTGAAGAACGAGCTCCTGGGCATCGCCGTCTCCGTGGCCATTGGCTTCATCTTCGGTGCGATTGTCTGTGGCTTCGGCCACTTCTTTGCCATCTCCGCCGGCCTCACGGAGGAGATCGTCTCCCGCTGCGACACGCACTCCCTGGCCATCGGCGTCTGCACCGCGCTGGCCTCGGGGGCGGCTGGGGCCATTGCTGTGCTCGGGGGCAACACGGGCTCCCTGGTGGGCGTGGCCATTTCGGCCTCCCTACTGCCGCCCGCCGTGAATGCCGGCCTGCTGGGTGCCCTGGCCATCGGTTGCCACCTGCTGCCCGCCGACCACGAGCTGCTGGTCAGCCTGGCAAAGCACCACACGTACTCGACGCAGCTCTCCGTGGAACTGGTGGTCTGTGCGGCCGTCAGCATGGCCTTGACCCTGCTGAACATCGTTTGTGTGTGGCTCATGGGCGTGGTGGTGCTAAGGATCAAGGAGGTGGCGCCCGCGGTTCGACGGCATCAGCAGTTTTGGCGCCACGACGTGCGCACCGCTCGCGAGGTGGGCCTTCTGGATCCGGCGCTGCAGAGCGCCATCGATCGGCTGGACGAGCGGCAGCTGGATGTGGAGGCGCCGCACTACCAGCGCACTTGGTCGCCGGGCACAGGGCGCCAGGCGGTCTCGCACACGGGCATCGGGGGCTCCCAGCTGGCGCTGGCTGGCTGCAAGGATCAGCCGGATAACTACCACACGGTGCACGGGTTCCAGGAGTTCTGCATCACGCTGCACCGCCTCAGGACCGCTCGCCAGGGCGCTCAGCCGCCGAGCGTGATGGAGCTGTTTGCCTGCCCGGAGCAGGCCACCAATTCCACGACCACCGACACCGGGGGCAGCGGTTTCAGCAGCTGTCGCAGTCTGCCGGACATCAATGCCATGAGCAGCGCGAGCCTGGGCTTTAGTTCCGGCGGAGACGGAGGTGCCCCCACGGGAGCAGGGGCACCGAGTGCAGGCGGGGATCGAGGAAAGCGCAGTGTCCACTGGCGGGAGGAGCAACTGGAGAGGGACCTCTTGCTTAGCAGCAGGGAGGGCAGTCCGCTGAGAAGAACGGGTCAGGTGCTGATACCCCTGCCCAGTCTGGAGCCAACTGACCGACCCCTGCGGTTCCTGCCCCACGGCAGGTCACAGGTCACAACCTCCGGCGGCGAGCAGGACGAGTTCCAGGCTTAGACCGCCAACCATCATCACCATCACCATCAAGAGCAGGGCAAACATTCAGGATGAAGCCCCGGGCTTCGTGGCCAGCTTTGATTACTCGCCGATCCGGCAGCGATCCAATTGTTTGACAACCACTTCAAGCCGCCAGCACTGGCGGTCGTGAAACCGGGAAAAAGTATATAAGTGCATGTACCACGGAAAAACTAAACAAGAGAGTAGTTTAAATTAAAGGAAAAATATATTTGTATGCAGAAACCTAAAAATGGCTAAAAATAAAATACTTAAAAATAAGAGGAAATTTACTTTTAAAAAGTTTGTGAATTTCAGAGCTTGATTTTGTAACAGAAAAATCCTTTACCTATTTAATAACTTTTTGTTTATAGAAAGCTAGAATTATGATATATAACATTTTAATAAGTTTGTTTCTGAGCTCTAGGCAAAAACAAAAACTTTTTTTCTCAGGATACTTGAACAGGAGACCAATCCTCAATGCTACGTTTCAGGAATTCCGATAGAGGGCGCTTCTGTTAACACAACAGCTGTTATGAGTTTTATTTTCAAAACTTGGAAATTCGACGTACGACTTAAAGATTTTTTGAGCATTTGTTTTAGATTCAGTTTTTGGAATGGATCCAAAGGATGGTGATGTGTACTAAGAGTTTTTGTGCTTCAAAGTTCTAAGTTAATCGTTTAATTATTCATATGGAGTCTGCCACAAATATTAAATATAAATAAAATGAGTGTAAGTGATACTTATTTTGAGAAAAAATTTTCTAAATAATTAATTTATAAATTAATTTATAAATTTGTACCGTAAGTCAGTATTTTACACTCAAAGCGAGTATTTGTGTTCATGTTAAATTTTCAAGAACAAAAATACTAAATTTGAGTACAAATTACTTAAATAATTCTCTCTGTGTATGGCAGCTATATGATAAAGCTATCCGCGGTATTTTCCATACATAATATGCGCTGTGTTGAGACTCATATCTTTACCATAGAGAGAGTTGTTAATTTTTGCACAGAAAAAGTGGTCAAAACCCCCACAGTGCAGTGGCCTTGTCGAAACATCTAAGTATCCTAAGGCAACAGGTGACCATCCTGTCGAGGACACCTGAAAGCTCTACAAAATCACCCGCAGGTCAGCCAGCTTTTCACACTCCACACACATGTGAACACTTCGACGTGAAGCCAAGCTCTATTCTCCTTTTCCCAGGTCGGTAATTTTTATAGCTTTTAATTTGACCAAGTGAAGCTGGCGAATGGCGAGTGGCTCGCTTAATTCACTTACCACTGAGCAGATTGCTGGCCATCGGCGGTCCTGGGTCTCGATTTTATTTTCCCTGGTCCACTGCCAACTGAAAGCAAAACCAAGTCGATGGATATCGAACTTTTCTTCTGCTAATTTGCTCCTTTTAGTTTGTGATAAGAAAAAATAAGTGTAAACCTAAAATTGTATAGGTTCGGAAGCTAAAAGACACACCTATATTTGTATTTTATACATATTGAGCGTAAGTTCAGGAAGAATTCGATTCTACGCAAACTAGTGTCTCAGTTTCAAATATATCGGGCTGAAAATTTCCTAAAAGTCTTCTTTCTATTGCATGTAGGTACGCCAACTCTGCATATTTTATAGCTCCCATAAAAATTACCGGAATAATGACGTAAACAAAATGATTGCTTCACTGTTTCTTAACACAATCATGTCAAAAAGAGTACTCTTGGGAACATCCTTTCAACGACCTGCAAGGGTATATATACTTCAGCGTGCTCCTCTATTTTGAATCTGAGCGTTTTCTCCGATTGATTGTTTTATTGTTTCCTTTTGTTGCCCATTTCAGGCGCTATTATCCTGGCCGTGTATCCTTGCTGTTCCGCCCATCTCATTCGAACGCCCATTAGATGGCAACAACAATTACGTGTTGCGCTTTTATTGCGACCAGAGCTCGTTTGTTTTTACACCCTCTCCTCTTCGGTATGCATCCTTTGGTCAGCGTAGAACGAGAGCCGGACAAGTGCGAAAAAAGGATACGAGCCACGTGTGATTGCCCTTTGATGTGTCCCTGTGTCCTGCAGTTGTTGTATTTTCTCTAATGTTTATTTGCCATTTCAGCGCCTGCTGTTTGCCAGCGCTACCTATCCTTGATCCTTTTTCCGGCAGGCGCTTTGCGGCGCTCGCATCCTGCCTCCAGTTTGTCGCTTGTCCTGTTTGGCCAGGACAGGTGCGACATTTGGCATGTCCACGCAATTAGCGCCCTTGTCCAGCCCGCTCTCAGCACTCCACATCTCACCACCCACACCCACTCGTCCTTGCGGCCCTCGATTAACTCGTTTTCACCGACCAGGCCGCTAACGAGCCCACATTTGTCCGGCCATCGAGGAGCGGAGTACAAGGCCAAAACAAACCAAAAGTACACTTGAAAAATTATGTATTACAATATATAATTCAAGAAATTTTTTGGCATGACGTTTTGCCCATAAAAGGACATTTTCAAAAGGTTTCCGACAGTAAAATTTGATTTTAATAAAAAAGGTAAGGTTACTAACTCAAAATACTTCGAAAATTTAAAAAACAATTCTTGAGTAATATTTTTGCCAGTGTAAGTGTTCGGTCGTCAGGTTCAAGTGTTCGAGTACATATTCCCCGTGTAATTTTATGAAGGATGTGAGCACTCACGAATGATCCGCATTAATTAATGTGTGAACGAGTTTATGAGGATAATGTCGAACTTGTTTGTTAATACGTTTCGTAGTACTACGCAATTAGTGTTAAAGATTAATAAGATAAGACTTCATAACTTTTTTTTTACAATTTTTCAAAAATAATTTCTATAAATATTAATATTAATATTTCTTGGAAACAATAATTTATTTTAATTAAAGTATTTCCTAACAACTATTGTTAACAACTATTTGTTAATTGACTATTCAATTGTTTTAACCAATTTCGTTCGAGTAATCTGCACTTAGACCGTTTTTTAGTCCGATGCATTTTCAAGATTTAATCAGCCCTTTGCATTCTGGGTCCAACTCATTATTTAGCATAATTATTTATAGTTTTATTTATCACTCTCGACAAGTTTTTTCGGTCGCTTCCGACGCCAACCAAACAAAAGGAGCAAAAGCCCAACAGACAAGCAAAAGTTTACCCGGTCAGAAAAAGTAAGGAAAATCTGCTGAGGAGCGGAGGGAATAGTCGGGGTAGGTATAGTCGAGAGTCCCAGGCAGCTGGGCAAGGCGAAACGTTTAATATTAAATGGGGCTAGGAGCAGGGCGAAACTTTGATCCTGTTGTGTACTACGCTCTGATGTGCTGCGCTGCCTCACCGGAATCAGAAGGCGAGGATATTTTACACTCTAAAAAGTGTATTGCTCTTGAGCTATTAAAAACTGATCGAATGTCTTTTAAAGCAATCAGGGAAAATATTTAATATTATTTTAAAATAATTCGTTTTAAAGTTTATATTTAAGTTTCTCGCTTTAAGATATTAGAAATAATTTGCTTCGTATGAAAAGTAATTTTTAAAAGTAAAATAATGAAAAACCAGACGGACAGACAGACGGACAAACGGACAAAATGTAGTACATTTCAACGTTTTTGATATTAATTTTTCCTTTTTCGATCCCTCTTATGAAAGCTTTAAAATATAATAAAAATCAACGAAGATACAAGTATAGAAACATGTAAACATTTTCTAAAAAATTTTCTTTTGTATTAGTTTTAAGCTACGGTTTTTCCCGAGTGTACTTATTCCGTTTGCCTTGTGGCAATCTTAGTGCCTTAAATAGTTGCACCTTTGGCCTCTCCAAGCCAGAAGAAATCCAGCGATGTGGGCAAGTGGGAAAACTGGAGTGCAGTCGAGTAGAGTGGCTGCCAGTGGAGAGGACTGGATTGTTGTGCTGTTTTCTGGTTTTATTTTCCACTTTTTTTTTTCGTATATTTCGGACACTGCTGGCGGATTACGGAGCACATGCTTAGTGCCTATTATTTATGGACCCTTGAAACTGCAGCAGCTGCAGTGGCGGCCACAAGAAGCCATCGCCACAGCATGGTCAATTGATTCCTGGCTCCCTCGTCCTGCCCCCCATTGTCCCGCAACCATTGTCCGTCCGGCTGGAAACAGATCCCACACCATGGCAACAGCAACAAAACAGCCGGATTACGTCGTATTCGGTCCGGCAATCAGGTGTTGTGGAGCTTCCTTCTGGTCAAGGTAATATGAGAGGAAGAAGCTCGCTTTATGTTGAACTCCTTTCTCAATTCTAGTCGGAGTATTAGGCTTTTGTTACTCCATTTATCAGTCAGCTAGTAAACAATTGTAATACGATCTTGAAGCGGTTTTCGATTAAACGTTGTAGGTAAAATACTACAAATAAGTATACTACTATGCTTTAATTTATTGGGTATTCAATTTAATTTAGAACTATTTTATTTTAAAATTGTCGAATAATCAAAATAATCAACTTGTATGTATCTTCGTTGGAATTTCCTTACGTAACCTCTTGAAATTCTTTTAGTGGCTACGTTGCAGCCGAAAAGTGTTAATTACGACTGCAAAGGACTCAGAGTCTCCTCCCTTTTGGCACTTTCCTCTTTAATATATCCTAAACTCCTTGACTCAGCTTCTGGTCGAATCTCCTTTTTTGTGAACTTGCAACTCGGGGGCGAACTTCGCTTTGGCAACAAATTGCACTGGCTTTGTCTTTGGGATGCGTTTTAATCTGCCCATTGTTCTTCGTCCCCAGGACTCGCCGCTCCTCTTTTTGCGCTTTCCTTTCTCTGCCACTCCGCCTTGTAAATTATGTGTTTTAATATTTTACAAAGACTCAAAAACTGAGCACTTTGTTTATAATCTTATGCCCGCTTCTGCAGCTCCCTTCGCACTCCTTGGGCTTCAATAAGCCCTAAAATAGGGCACACTTGCAGTGGGAGGCGGGGCGGACAGAGGCTCTAAATATAAATAACTGCAGAGGACAAAGATCCGACAGGCGACGCACATTGGCGCAATGCGTTGGAAAAATCGTATCTTACAAAATAAATTAGTTAATAGTATAAAAATATGTTACATCAAAAATGGATGCGATGAATTTGAATTCGTTACGAATTTCTAAATAAAACTGCGTTCTCTAAAAAGTCCCCTGGCGTCAGGATTCTGAGCCAAAGGATCTCAAAGTTGGAAAAATGCTAAAAATGGCCCACTTTACGAGGGTATTATAGGCAAACGGATTCATGATTTGTTTTGCTGTCAAAGTATTTTAAAAGTGTCATCCTTTATCTTTCAAAGCCACTACTCAGAATAATTTTAAGATTTTTTTTAAGGGAGAAATAATTGAATTTCGATATAGCCATGAAGAAAGGAAAATTACAGTTTGAGAACCTTTACAGTTTGAGAACCTATACCAGCTTGCCTAAAAGTATGCTCTATAAAGTAGATGTCAAATAAATACAATTTTCATGTAAACAAGGAATCTATATATTTTGTAGAGCATACTTTTAGGCAAACTGGTAAAGGTCCTCAAAGTGTAATATATTTCTTTGTTTATGGCTATATGGCAAATTAAAATTCAAAATATTCTATAGCACATACAGAATGGGATTTTTGGCGAAAATTCGCCACAGTGCGACGAGCAGAAATGGTAGAAAAATGTGGCAGTTGTAACTTTTAATTTGCTCAAAATGGAAGCGAATTTCTGCAGCTCTCATTTATTTATATTTGCGTTTCCTCTGCTGCTTAACCCTCTGGTGACAAAACGGTACTTGTTAATTGCCGGATTCCGACTCGATTGGACAGAGCTTTAAGTTGAAATTGGAGATTAAATGGCAAAGGCTGTGCGACTGCACAGTGAGAAATCGAATGATACCAAATTAGTTGGCTGCACAAACTTGAAAATGTCAATTCAGAATGAAAATTCGGCCGCTAAGGGATTTTTGTGGCACTTCATTTGGCTGTGTGCACCTGAAAATCGACAAATACGCTTGAGTTTTCCCAAAGAGGAAGTTGGTGGCAATATGTCGGCCAACTGGCATTTGGTAACCGTTTCCCTTCCAATTTTCCTTTTCCCCAGGATGATCATTTAATGGCCAGAACCATTGACCGGGGGCAAACTCGGGACTGACTTACGAGTATAAGCAACTTAATTATCTGCGACAATTACAAGCAGGCAACAAATCTAAGCAGGAATGTCCTCTGTGTGTGTGTGCTGTCAGCACATTTGTCTACGTGGCGTATGAATAATTGCAAATGCCAACAATGGGCGGCATTTGTCGTTGTGGCTGTCGGCTGTCGGCTGTCCGCTGTCGACTGTCGTTGCTTTGTCTTTGTCCCTGCGTGGGTCCTGGCTGCTCCTGTGCCTGCACATTCCGCACTTGATATACAACTCACATGTATACCTGGCTCTCCTCTGTGATCATTTAGATAAATAATTCCAAATGTTAATTGAGTGCAAGGGTTTCTCGCAGGCGGACAAAAGTTTCTGGCCCGGCCTGTGTGAAAATTAATTAACTAAATTATTAAGTGGCTGGCAAAGGCAACCAGAGTCCGTCCCTCCGTCCGTCTGTCCGGCCAAAACGAATATTGTAAATTATGCTTTTATTATTGCCGCAAGTTGTTTGGCACGATAATGACGATGTCCTGGCCATGTGCCGGCATTTGGCATTAATTGCGGCCTAGTGGCCAAAAATTACCTGACCCAAACGTCCCCACCATTCCTGGCCAGGACATTAAGCCATATTTATGACAGGCACCGCCACCCCGCAAATTGCAACGCCAAATGCTTATTTAATGAGTTAATTATTTTTTGTATTTATTGCAATGCCAAAATATTCGAATGAGCAAACGTGAAAATATGCTCTACTAAGCGTTAAGCACGAGGGCGCCGCAGTCGGGGAAAAAGCCATTAGAATTTTCGGGGTTTTTCCTTTTCGACGGCAGACTCAATTAGCGAGCGGGTCTTAATGGCTGAAAGGCAGCGGAAAATGGGGGAAAATACGTGGAACGAACTGCACAAATCATGCATGTAAGCCGCCTTGTGCATTTTCCCCCCAAATGTTTTCCCTGCTTTTTGGTTAATATTTTAATTACAATTTCATAAAATATTTTTGCAAATATTTCAGTTATTCCAGCGGTTACGAAATGAAAATACAATTTTATTGTCTTTCATGGAGATTAAATGTGAACATGATATATGTATATTCAACCCACCCCATTAGTTATTCCTAAAATGCAGCTATAAATTTAATATTATCATCTTCGTTTTACAGGTGAATATGAATTCGAAGAGGTGGGCATAAATCATTTTAATATGGGGGAAATTTCTTAATTTGATTACCATTTAAATTAAAATATATATAAAACTTCTATCTCAGCGCAAACGCCATTTTGATTTCTTAATACCTACCGAAAGGTAGAACCAATTCGAACCACTCAGTAAAAAGTTATAAGCAAAAATGAATTGTCCGCCACATAGATGGCGCCACTTTCAATCGACTGCTTGCTTTGCCCTGCTTGCGACTGCTTGCTTTAGTTGAGTGTTCTTTCTTGTTTTCGTTTCGAATTCAATGAAAATCAGGTCAATGAAAGCCTAATGGATTTCTTTCGCATTTCCTTATTATGTGGCCACTTGATATGATTTATTATCCGCGCAAAGTGCGCAAAAAAGTGAAATACAATGTCAATCTGCACCTGACCGCCGGAGTTCAAATAGTGGAAGGCGGCCAGAGCCAGGCGATCGTTAACCCGAATTAACTTGTTTAACTCATTCGTGGCCGGCCGCAGAAATGAAAAGCAAACATGAAATGTTTTCGGCCGCACAGACAAAGGAAACTTTTCCAATTTTCCGAGCACATTGGCCCGATTGCTGCTGAGCGTCAATCAATCAATCAGGCAATCGTTCATGCGCACATTAATTTATTCATTTTAGCGGAATCGCCACGAGAAATATTTTCCCCCATTTAATTGCTCTCTCCCAGCAATTTTCGTGCTGGGAGAGCGGGCGCTCAAAACGCTTTTTATTACTTAACCGGAAATTGGCAATTAAAGCGATTTAACGGCCCACATGAATGCGAATGCGGGGCTCTGAGGCATCCGAGGATGGCCCAAAAACCGAGGCAAACATAGGAATTTTTGGGTGGGAAGGACCCACCCCTCCCCCTTTAATGGGCATTTTTCTCGCTCCTCCCCGGTTTCTCATCAACTAACGTCATCGTTCAGGGCCTTAATCAAGTTTTAAATGGCCGCAACCCCCACAAACGCCCCCCCCTCAGTTTCCCAGCCTCCTCAAGGTGCTGCTGCCAACTCGTTCATTGTTATTTATTGTGTGTTGTTGTTATTGCCGGAAATTTATTTCAATTTTCGCCAAGCTGCAAAGTTTTGTATTGTCATTGCGAACGTTCGCCTTTTTCCAATTAGAGGTGGCTGTGACGGGGGCTTAGGGGGATGGGGTTGGACCTTCAGGGGTGTTTGCAAGGGGGAGCATAAAAACTCATTTAACTTTTTTGGACGGCGAAACGTCAAACGCCCAGGCCCCAGCGAAAGTTTCCCCGGCACATTGGTTTTCCGAGCGACCCACTGATATCTGTTGCATAGTTCTCCTCTCGGCGTCCTGCATAATTAATTATTTGCCCCCAGCGGAACAGATCGAAATGAAACACAGACGGCGGAACGAGACGAAGGAGGTGTTTTTTTAAGGATGGTATGGGTTTGAAAGCCCGTTAATTTAATAGCGCCTGTTTATAACTTCTTAATTTAAGAGGAATTTCAATTGAAGTCGGAATGTTAAATAGTTGAATTCAGCATGGAGTAGTATAGACTTTACTTAAATAGGTTTTTAAGTGTCTTTCGAATGAGCTTGGACTTTTGATCTTTTATTGCTCTCAGCATTCTGTGCAAGGAAGTATTTTTGCGGACTTATACGGGAATTCCCAAACCGAGATTGTTGTGCCTTTATCGTAAAGGCAAGGTAATGGTTCTCAAACTGTAATTTTCCTTTTAGGCAAGGGTTCTCAAACTGTAACATCACTTTGTTCATGGCTATATCGCAATTCAATTATTTTTCCTTAAAAAAAAATCTTACAATTATTCTGAGTAGTGGCTTTGCAAGATAAGGAGTGGCACTTTTAAAAAACTTTGACAGCAAAACAAACCATGAATCCATTTGCCTGTTATAACCAAGTAAAGTTGACCATTTTCAGCATTTTTCCAACTTTAAGGTCCTTCTGCTCAGAATCCTTGCGTCGGGAAACTTTTTTGAGAACACAGTTTTATTTGGGAATTGAAAACAAATTCAAATTTATCGCATACATTGAGGTAAATTAAAAAAAAATATTTTTGTTATTAAGCAGACTCAAAAATCTTTTATTTCGCTGCTATTTTTAAGTACATGCTGGCGCTTTTCACCACTTGATGCCTTCGATTCGCCGGCGCTGATGAATTTCAGCTCTCGAACTCAAGCTTGCCGGAGATCGCTCCTTGTGGAGGGTAAATGGAAAATGGAGAACGGAAAACGGAGCGGGAAAGCGGATGACTTGCGGCTGGCCGCTTAATTTTCGGTCTTTGCCAAGCGTCCAATTTGCCGCCACATTGCAGCCAAAGTTATTCGCGAAAAACTTGAAACTTTCCCACCATCACCATCGCCATCACCATCCGCACCCCAAAGTCAGTCGCTCCGACTACCACACTAATTTCAATTGCTCTTGGCTAATGTGGGACAAGTCGCGAACTCTTGGCCCTCTTGGCTCCCCTGGCTAGTTTATCGCGAAAGTTGAGCTAAAAAATGCGCGGAGAAAATGTCAAGTGCAATTTATACAAATTTCACGGTTACTGCTAAAGTGTCGAAAACTTTTCACGGTTACTCGGCCAACTGACGGCCACGGAATTAGCCTAAGTCCGTTGGAGTTTAAGTGTTTCCTTTTTCCCATTTTTTTTTTTTTTAGTTTTTGCCAACCCCACAAATTTCAGGGGTTTTCCGAATATTTGCGCAAATTTCTCAAGTTCCATTCAGCGCGGCTGGCTAAACAATTTCACGATAGTTAATTAATCGATACCATATACGTATGCGGAGCCACCTCTGGGGCAATCACAATATGCTCCACCAACTTTTCGCGCCCGCATTCGCAATTCGCGATTGCCCATCGCAGTGCTCACGAAAATGTGGGGCATATTGGTTCGAAACAAGAGAGAACGCCTCGTCTATGAAATACCCGTTACTTTGCTAAAGCAAGCAGTGACAAGCAGGTCAAACCAAGCAGTCGCTTGCAAGTGGCGCCATCTATGGACGGACAATTCGTTATTTGCTTATAACTTCTTACAGAGTGGTCCGATTTCAAAAATTTCTTCTACGTTTCGGCAGCTATTAATAATCAGAACAAAATAATACAAACTTCTAGTTACCAAATAAATCTAATCAATTAAAAGAACGTTGCGAAACGCATACAATTATATATGTACTCCATTGTCCATAATATTTTCTTTTCCAGGTTATTCCCCGGTCCACACGCATGCTTAAATATATATTCCCTCAAATTCTTTTTCGTGGGCACCATATACTCGTATTTATTTTTAAAACATTTTTTGCGGATCTGGAAATGTTTGTGCATTCGATACGCAAAACAAATGCAATCGCCAGAGTGGTCAGGGGTCCGATATTTCTCTTTTTTCCCGCTGCAGCTGAATGTTTTATCTCGCCCGCTGCGTTTTGGGGTTTTGTAATATTCCCCGATGTCAGTTTGATGGCCAAAAAATACAAACTTTCCGCAACAACAAACAACAACAACAGGGAGGGGGGGACGCAAGGCGCAGAAAAACTTTCGCCATTTAATTGGAAAATTAAATTTTACGCTGCTGCAGCGTGGAACAATGCGGGCGCACAGTTTCTCACCTTTGCCCGATTTTCCGTCCCCCCGAGAGCTATCCGTCTGCCAGGTAATATCTAAAGCGAACTGCATTTAAAACATTTTGCTTGCTGCTTGCTGTTGCATTCCGGGGATTCCCCGGACCACTCCAAGTGTCATGTCAAGTGTCCCCCTGCGCTCCCTGCGCTTTCCTTTTTCTACTTATGCAATTTTCCGAAATGACTCGGAATTCATTTGACAAATTGTCTGTCTGGAGGAGGGAGTGATCCGGAGTGGGTGAGGGGTGCGGGTGCGGGGTTCAGATGCCTCATTTCACTTCTCGGACTGCTGTCGGAATTCGTTTTGTGCCCTGTCATTGGTCGGGCAAGTGGCAAAATTAAATTTAACAGGACGAGCGCCAGGGCTGCCACATTGTTTAAAGTGCTTAACAAGCGGCAGGATCACAAATGCGACGGGCAGACACCACAGCTCAGCCGGAGCCAACACCTTCCAAGGGCCGTCAGCCTTCAGCTCTTAGCCACCATCCAGTTGACCCACTCTCCACCTCCGATGAAGCTGCAGCCAGCAAAGAAGTGGCATGAAAAATGAAATGAAAACCAGCAAGTAACCGCAATCATTGCTCGACTCGCCGCTCGTTAGGAGCTGCCGGCAAAGTGGTGGGAAAGGGGGTGGGGGGATGGAAATTGGGGGCCAGCGGCATGCGGCGGGTGTGGAGTTAGTGGTCGTGGTCTGAGCAACCTCAACGAAGAGCGTCCAAAGCCTTTTCTTGCACACTGTTCCGAGCTGCATTTCTTTTATCATTTCTCTTGCTCTTAAAATAACGATTGCATTCCTAAGGACAAACTGTTCCTATTTTCTATGGCACTTACTGTAATAGTTTTACACTATTAGAAAGAAAAATAGTTTACAAAATTATTAAAAGACGCCATTAAAGTCGGCATAAAAGCAGAGAAACCGATGCAGTCGAGTTCCCGGACAACACTCATAAAAATAATTTCAGAATCGAGAAAATTATTCCTTGAATTTTTGCTAAAGGAGAAGAAATTTCCTTTTTAGAAAGGCTCCTTTAAATCAAGAAAAAATATTTCTTTAAGCTAGAAATGTAATTAGTGTTTTTAGGGTGGTTTTTCTTGTTTTAAGAAATAAATCTTTTAAATCAACCAATTATTTTCTAGAAAGGAGCCTTTATAGAAGATCAAATCTATCTTGTTTCAAGAAAGTATATTTCCTGAAATGTCAGCTTAGACTTCAAAAAGTTATCAGCAGTGAAATCACCGTCGTGTTCAACAGTTACCATGCAAGCAGAGCTAAACTGGTTGGTAATTATCACTCCCCAGAGCGGAAAAAATTTGGAAAAACAATAAATAAAATTATGTTTTGAAATGTGTTTTTTCTCGAATTCAATAGCGACTTCCCCATTAGTAGACATTTTTTTTAGCTACATCCCAAAAAAAACTCAACATTTTTTTTTAAGAAAAATTCGTTCTTGAAATGTGGTATTGAAAAAAGAGTTTCTATATATTAAACGTGGAATTTTCTAAAAACAAAAATAATTTTTTAAAATTTAAAGGTTGGTCGATTTAAAGGCAAGGCTTGTATAATTTCGGACGGATAATGTCCTGAACGAGAATATATAATTTATATAAACTGGTAAGAAATGTATCTCAATATATCGTGCAAACAATACATAACTTTATTTAAAATGTTATTTTGTTTTAATGTTATTTGGTTTAAGGTAAGTACATTTAAGGGGAATATTAATTGGATGCAAATATATACCCGTATACCCGTTACTCGTAGAGTAGAGAAAAGCTAGGGTGCTAGGCTAGGTATTAAATCTATGGCCTATAGCTAACCCCTCACGGATTTCCGCAACTCTCCCCATTTTCTCCTTGTTTGGACCTTTCCCGTCCCATTTCCCTTTGCCATTGTCCCTCTTTTGTCTCTGCCTGCGGGCGCTGAACTCATTTGGCTTTGGTGTCGGCCTGCTTAGCAGGAGAATGGCTACAAGTGCTGGCCAGCAAGACGAGAATGGCTGAAACCATCATCCAGTCATCCAGGCATTCAGCCATCCAGTCATCCAGTCAGCCAGTCATCCAGTCACTCAACCTGTGGTCCTGCTGTCCGGCATTTTGTTTGTCTGCCCTGTGTGTCCGTTTGAGGGGAAAGCACGCTGAAGGAGCTTTGATTTTGCGGTTTGGGGGGGTTGTGCCACGCCCATCCTTATCCGCAGCATCCTTTGCATTAGGTAATTACTTCTTTGTGACTCCCGATGAAGTGCAAATTCATTAAGCTGATGCACTCAGTTGCCGATTGAGTTTTTACAATTAATCAATATGCAACGACATTTATACAATCAAATGCAATCGCTCTTAACGCTTTTTGTTGCTTAAATATGAGATTAAAGATTATTTTGCAAAGTCAGATGCCAAGGTTATAATTGATAATTTGACTAATTACACTGTGTTACGATATTAAACCATTATTTATTTACCTCGATTGATGCTCTAAAAAGTTATTCGCTTTTCATCACAAGCATCAAATAATTCGCTCTTATTTTATGCTAAGAATACTTTTAAAAATTCATAAAAAACGGTAAAAAAAAAACTAAGCATAAGTCACTTTTGTTTATAAATAAAGTGGAAATAAAGTGAAACCTTGAAAGTGAATTATAATTTAACAAAAGTATTTTTTGCCCCGCTGAATTCCCTGTTTGTCGATTATTTAACAGGTGCACAGAGAGAATTCTGACGTTCTCATCTGAGTGTAAAATGTTCTCAAATTAGGAAAAGCTTGTTTTTTGAGAAAAAAAATGTTCTAAATGTGCTAGAATCAAGTTTAATTGGTTCTAAAAATACCGTATTCTCCAAAATGTTCTCAAAATAATTACAAAAACCACTTAAATTAAGTTGCTATTGAATTCAAAGTTTGGATGTTCTTAAAGTAAAGTCGACATTTGAATTTAAAAATGAAAAAATTAAATATTTATTTTTTAGAAATTTTGATTTAAAAATGTTCTTAAATTAAGAACAAAATCAACTTGAGACTGTAACGGAATCAACAATTAAGAGAACATTTAACTCAAAATCAGAACATTTGTGCTTAGCCGGTTTTCAAGAGCGAATCTTCTTGATTCAAGTGCAATGTTCTTGATTATTTTTTCTCTGTGTGGCAGTGTGCTAGCTAAAGTTACGTAAAATCTATCGACTATAACCCCAGCCATCGGCTCTAATGTCTATGTCTGGCTCAAAAATTCAGGAGGAGCTGCAATATTGAGGGAATCGGCACTTTGGCCGGCCTGCATCGAATTATGACAGGGAAATGCAATTTGGGGCTGAGATCCGGACTCCGTTCTCCGGACTCAAGACCAAAATTCGAACTCAAAGCAAAGGATCTGGTCAGCTGCTAACGAAGCCGAATTTCAAGTGTGCACTTGCCCGTTTTTACTCCCTTTGCCCTGCACTTCGCCGGCAAAGGAATAAACTTGCTTATTGCTTTGAAATGCAATTCCAACTTGCTACATTTATGAACTATACAGACTGCACACAGTGTTTGGGCAGCGAATGCGAAATACATTTTCACAGCGGCAGCAAAAAGAACGGAAATTTCCCTCATAATTTCGTTGGTGGATTTTATAATAAATAATTTTTCACTAAAATTCCAGCACAGCGCACAGACAGAAGATGGCCACTCAATAAAAAAATAAATAGGAACACGAGCGGAGCAGAAGAAAGAAGAAAGCGCTCGACAAGCACAAGCAGCAGCAGCAGAAGGACGAACAAAGCTGAGCGTAATACAAATAAATGCGAGTGAGGCCAAAAAAATGGGGGGAAACATAAAAAAGAAAAGCGGAATGTAGTAAGTGCATGCCAGCAACAGAAACACTCAAAGTTTATGAAAGGCGCGTCGCCGTCGCTGCCAAAGTTTTCCCAATACCCTGCAGAAGGCGAAGCCTCAAGGGATACAGATGGCGGTGGTGCCAAGTCGAAATAGCGGAATTCTTTCCGAAGAAGTTGGCCACTTAAGATCTTAAGTATGCACAGTGTTGTATTCTACAGATTGAAAAGTATCGATAAATGGCAGTATTGATATTTTATCATTAACGTATCGATAATATCGATGTTTTCAATAAAAGCAAATAAAATTAGAAAATATATGTTTGAAATCACACAATAACTGAGTTTGTAGTTTCTATTTAAGTGAATTTTTAAATTTCACTGGCACTCTTTACTATAGAAAAAACATCGATGTTTCTGATAAACATTGATGATTGAAAAATATCAAAAGTATCGAAAATATCGATACAGTCATCGATAGTTTTCAAGCTCTATTGTATTTTCGGATCGATGTTTCTGATAAACATTGATGTTTCAAAAGTATCGATAATATCGGTACTGACATCGATACTTTTCAAGCTCTTTTGTATTCCTCAGTAGGGCATCGGAATATTTATGTGACCTACAATTAGAAAATTTTTGCTTGAAAGAGCTCTCTTTCGCCGGTGTCTTGGACCGTTTATTTAGAATTTTTTTTAGTCTACCGCCGACCGCCACGTAAAACAAAGTAGGGGTATAACACAGGACCGCACCTTGTGACTGTGTGTGTGTGTGTGTGTGCTAGCCCTGGTGTATCGTCAATTACTGTGTCTGTTTGAGCGTACAAAGCGTTTTATAAACCAACTCCGATATTCGAACGGCGACCGCCTCGGTTTTCTGATGCCAGTCACGCTTGGACTTTGTCGAGGAACTTTTCCAGCCCTCGCCAGGCCGCTGTTTTCCACATCACCCATCCCCCAGACTTTCCGCAGAAGCTGTCGTTGCTCTTGAACTTTTTTCGCTTTTGATTTTATTGCCAATTGACCAAGTTTTTGGGTCGATTGCTTATGTTATCGTAAGTCGGGTAAAAGGAAGGGCCAAGGAATGCCGGGGAAAAGTGGAATCCGGTCACTTAAAATGCCGAGACAGCTGTCTCGGATGAGTATCCTGGCGTGGACCTGGTATTTGTAAATGTATCTGCAGCCGGGATATCTGTATCTGTATCTCAGCCGTCGGGCAATTCCCTAGATGGGTGCAGCATATTTAAAATGCCTTCAACTTACCTCAACGGTCACGTGGCATCCAGCGACCTGCAAGAGAGAGAAGAAGAGCAGATGACGGGGGTAAGTGATAAAAATAATGTACATTGTATTAATCAAATCTAAATTGGCTGAAACTGCCCAGCTTTCTACAAGTTTATTAGATCATGAATCTGATGCCTAATCCGATTTTGGTTTATATTAAAAGAGTGATTTACTAAAACTAATGGAAAACAAGAAAGGAAGCTAACTTCGGCCAGCAGATCCTTCCAATTCAATTACAAATTACAAGCGAGAATGCCTTGACTATCAAATTCCCGTTACTCAACTAAAGCAAGCAGTCGCAAGCAGGGCACACCAAGCAGTCGCTTGAAAGTGGCGCCATCTATGTGACGAACAATTCATTAATTGCTTATAATTTTTTACTGAGTAGTCCGATTTAAAAAATTTATTCTACGTTTCGGTAGGTATTATTAAACCAAACAAAATGGTGTTGCAAACTTCTGACTGAAGTCGTTATACCCTAGTTAGTATTACTTATCGCCCTAGAAAATTCATCAACTTATAGCAGACACTGGCATCTCCGGTCAGTCCCACTGCGATAACATTGGTTAACGGATCTTTCGTCGGTCAACCACAACAATGCCCCTAATTATCGACTTAAGGGCATTACCCTGCCTCTTAGCTTATTAGATGGTGAACCGCAGGCAAAACAGCAGGCGGCCAAATACGCGAAACCTGGCCAAGTACTTTGAGCCACTGGGGGCTTCCCGGGGAACCAAAGCCGGAAGGGAAAAGGGACTGAAACGGGTACTGCAGGTGCAAATGGGGCTCTCTGAGGAGCCCCACGTGTAGATGCGAAATCTGTGCGAATTAGTCTGGCGCATAATAATAGTAATAACAATAATAATGATCAAATTCAGGGTGAAATGGTAATGCGAAAAATGTAGGGAGGGCAAAAAACAAACAGCAAAAAATAAGGCAATTACACTGGGAAAAATAGTAATGAATGCTTCTTAATATTTAGTCAATGGACGAAATAAATACGTTTTTCACTTTATCCATTGAAATTCAAAGTTAAATAAAAATTTTCTAGTTTTTCACAAATTATGCCATTAGTTTCGCTAGATAAATAAATTGGTATGTTTGCGTAAAATATTAATACATTTTTTTAATAGAATAATTAGTTAAATTATAGGAAGAATTATTTTTTTTGCTGAGTGCAGCAGCCTAAATTTGGGCGCTTAAATAAATAACGGCAACATGTGTGTGTTTTTGTGCGGGGTATAAGCGTAATAAATGCACGATTATTTGTAGCTTTTATTAGCTGAGCTGAAGAGGAGGAGTTCTGTTGGGAAAGTCGGTTGGAAAGCGGAACAAGGAGAGGCAGCGGGAAGCCGCGAAGCTGTTGAAATGGAATCCAGGTAATCCCGGCGCACTAGAGCTTTGCTATCACGTCGAACGCAGCGCCTCAAGTGGCTAAGGAATCAGACAGGTTTAAGTTGTTGACAAAAAATATTTTCATTATCCCTGATTCAGAAGCTGTGTTTATAAGGTTAACAAATCTCTATGCAAATGGAAACACTTTTAATAAATTGCAGTAACGGATATTTTAGTTATAAAGCCCTTGGAAATCCTTAAATTCGTAGTTGCTTGATTTTTCACTAAAATTTCCCTTTACACTAAATCAATTTTCAATTCACGCTCTATCACCTGTTGATGCTTTTGTTGTTCGCCATTGTTGATATTGCTTGGTTGCTACAAATTAGCCATCGATGTCGCCTTTTGTTTGCCGGATAGGCGCACACCAATGTGTATTCATAGGCCGGCCGGGTGTTTCCATCTGTGTGTGGATGTGGTGCTGGCCAAAATCAACACTGGCCAACCGCTCTGATTGAAAACCAAGGCAAGCAACGGCCAAATAAGAATAAAGAACATCGCGGAAATCAACAAATTGAATGCGAATTGAATTAATGAAGATTTTATTTCGTGTGTGGAACCAAATTAAATACCAGATTTGGCCGTTTCCATTAAAAACAAGAGAGAACGCTAGAGTTGAGTGCCCCGACTATCGAATACCCGTTAATCAGCTGAAGCAAGCAGTGGCAAGCAGGGAAAACCAAGCAGTTGCTTGAAAGTGGCGCCATCTACCGGATAAAATTTTTAAAAAAAAATTTTCTCTGTGTGTATATTACATATACATGTAGGACAACGCCTTTCCTTCGCGATATCTTCTTTAATTTCGCTAACTTTATTAATCGTACATTTCATGGAAAGATTGAAGGAGAAAGTTTCGCCGCCTGAAACTGACACCCAAGTTGCACTTTTCATGGAAGGGAACTTCCCCTCGTTCACCGTTTACCTTTTGCAGCGCTGCACTAGCTGTTGACTTGAAATGGCCCCGGGCCCATTTCGAAATTAAAAAATTGGCAGCGATAGAAACTTCCTGTGGGGTATTTCTTCTGCTCCCCCCTCTTTCACCGCTTTGAAGCACTCTTTCCACAGCCCGCACATCCAATGAATCTGCATATGCGAAGAGAACACTGAAACTCAACAGGAGCCTTCAAAAATGCGCTCATGTCGCGAGAGCCCAAAACTTTATTGCGCCATATTTTCTCGAGCAGCGAAAACACACATATGAACAGGTTCACTGAGAAAAACGGGTAGTATGCTAGAGGATTTCACTTAAAAATATTAGGAGTACAGCAGTCTTTTCTCGTGTCACAAGAAGAAGTTACTGCTAACAAATTTTATGGTAAACCCTACAAACTATACATGTATATATATAAGGATAATGGTAGATCCTGTTAGAGTTGGACCCCTAGATCACAAAAAACAAGAGAGAACGCCTTGACTATCAATTACCCGTTACTCAGCTAAAGCAAGCAGTGGAAAGCAGGCCAAACTAAGCAGTCCCTTAAAAGTGGCGCCATCTACCGGAAAAAAAGATTTTTTGAAGAAAAAATGTTTGGTATGTTTGTGATTTTATTTATATCTCGAGGTTATTAGTGAGTATTTATATATTAAATGGATAACGTTCTTCATTAAATGAACATGAAAACTTTTTTCGCTGTGCATGCGTGCATGCAATTTTTATCAGCGAGGAAGCGGAAATCATTTGTCCTGTTCCTTTTTGCCATGCCAAACTTGTTGGGTAACTTTTAATACCCGTTGCCTGTCTCGAGGGTATAACTGCATTCCGGGAATTCAGGAACGCAGCCAGATAATGCCCCTCTCCGATGGCGAATCCCTACTGATTGCAGGGTATAGAAGAGCGTCATCCCGCGGAGAAGAATGGCGATGATCTCCTTTTGCAGCGGCGCAAAAACGGTCGACGAAATTTCATTGAAAGCCGACGACACAGCGCGTTGTTGGGACAATTTTAGGCGATTTACGTGGCTCGAACGCCCTTTCGAAAAATGGCCAAAAATGAGGTTGCGATGGGGGAGTTTTTGGAATGGGCCTGCATTTGGGTCGCACTGCGACAATTAAACCCCGCGCACAGAGAAACAGATACCACTCGGCGAAGGGAAAGGAAGAAGTCTGCCAGCAGACATCTGGTGAATGGCAAATAGCGGCTGGAAAAGCGGGGAAATTCGGCGGGAAAAGCAGCTCAGAGCAGAAAAGCTAAATGCGTGCAATAGCATATGTACATAAATGTTGCAACACAAGGGAACAGTGAAAGGAAAATCCCAAATTATCGGTATTATTTTTCAAATGAATTATTTTTAATTGGTAAAAATCAAGGAAGAGTTCATTGCTTTATGATGATTTTTTAAGATTTTCATTGGTAAGTGAAAACGTAGAAGAAATTTTTTAAATCGCACTACTCAATATAAAGTTATAAGCAAACAATTAATTGTCCGCCACATAGATGGCGCCACTTTTAAGCGACTGCTTGGTTTGCCGTGCATACCACTGCTTGCTTTAGCCGAGGCACTCGATATTTTGTTATATTTTCCCCTCAGATTCTGCCACATATTCCGAGCTAAGCTCAGAGCAGTAATCTTCTGAATTAAACAGAGCTAATTGTGGCTCCACAAACATCTCACACCTTGCTTGGAGCCATTAGAAATAAATCGCTTCCCTAGGCAAAAGTTGAACACCCTTTGGAGTGTGGGCGAGTGCGGAAGTTAAACACATGTAAATCACGAATCACGTTTTTCCATGAACAGGAACCGAACCAGACCCCACAAATCAAGTGGCCCAGCTCAGCACATAATGGCCATTTGGTGTGCAATGCGGCACCGACAGCCTCAGCTTCACCCGCAACAATTTCAATGGGAAATGGAAGTGGAAGGCGTGTGAGGGGCCAGAAAACCGAATTGATGGTTAGGGCCGCTGTGCGAGGTGCGTCGATGAACAGCTCACTGAATTCGCAATCCGGTTAGAGGCAGTGAAAGGTACAATGAGCCAAGATTGATGTCAAATTGTTTGTAGGGAAATCGAAAATGCATTTCAGGTGCATTGTTTGAACGACTCTATATTTAAATGTCAAAAACATTTGCAATTTATGTACAACCAAAAATGTGTCAAAAGATCAGATTGATATGTCATTCATATCATTTTTATATGAATAAAGATTAAGTTTAACTTATTTGGTATTTTAAAATAAAATAACTGATATGACATGTTTAAATCGTAAATGTAACATTCATCATATCGGCTTTTTATTGATATGAAATAAAGTTGAATTGATCCTATTTCATATCGGTTTTTTTTTTGTGTATTACTTTAACATTAAATAATATAAAGAATACTGAAGAGTAAAAACAACATGATATTTATTATTCAAATAAGACTACAGAGTGTAGACCCTTTTATGTCGTAATTAACTTATTACTGCTTACGGATTACTGATTACCGACTAACATCTTTACATGGTTGCCTTACATTGCCAACGTTTTCCATCCATTTTCCATCCATTTTCGCCTTGAATTTCCGCCGATCCATTGTTGTGACTTTGTAAAGAGTACGAAAAAAAGATGGGTTCCGTTTTGTGGGGTTGGGATGACATTGTAATCAACAGGAACCACTGAATGCAGACATCAGCTCTTCAAAATGGGTGCCTCCCTTACAACTTTCCCTATCCTTTTTTTTTTCTTACCCTCTCTCTCCGATTTCCTCTTCCTTACTTCTTTGTATTTTTTTTTGCCTTCTTTTCTCTCGATTTTTTTTTCCTCCTCAATTGTTTATCGCCCTGCTCACTTTCTATTATTCTTTCTTCACTTTTTCTACATTTTTTAAAATTATTTCCCCTTTTTGCTTTTTTATCATTCCCTGTCGTTCTGCTTAAGCGGATTGATTGTGGCTAATAAAAATGGTAGCAACGATGCTGTTGGGCCTTTAATGTTGCATGGCGTGTAGACCCCTCCTGCTGCACAACCTCCGCCCTCCTTGCTTCCTCCTCCTTCTGCACCCCGCCCTTCCTTAACCCCTCCCATTACCGTTTGCACTTTGGGCACCATTCAGTGGAGGAGCGAAAAAGAGAGAGAGCGGTTGCGAAAAAGTCGGAAGTGGCTTTCTTCAATGCCTTCCTGTCGGAAGCAAAGGGGAATTTCCCAGAAGCGGTGAGCGGGGTGGTGGGGCGTCTTCAGGGGGTTAAGGGTGGCTTGAGACGGACCGTAGGGGGCGTGACAGCCTTGTCAACCGGCGAAGACCGCAGCTTCCTCCATCAGCAGATCACATAATGGCAACAATAAGGAAATCGCATGTGCAAAGGCCGCAAGCATCTAGATTGAGGAAAAGGGGCGTAAAACGTCGGCAAATGGGGGAAATGGGGGGTGGAGCAGGCAGAAGAATGGGGAATATGGGGGCAGTAATCTGGGTGGAAGAGGTCCATAGTTTGCAGGCTGTTGCTTCGTCGTCAAATGTTTATGAACAGTAAGTCGCGTTACAGAGCACTGCAATGGGCAGGCAAACCGGAAGTGGTACGAGTCGCGGGGAAAGTGGGGAAATTGCGCGGGGAAAAATGGCAAAGTTTGTTCGGCAGGAGAGAGCCTTGCGCATTTCGCCGCGCAATTTCGAAGGCGTTGAATTGAAGTCAAAGTCAAGCCCAGATTCCACCAACTACTACAACAATTTTCTTGTCTTTTTTTTCATACCCTTCATTGGGGCAAGGCATTTTAGCTGGCAGGAAAGCTTTGCCCTTATGTTCTTAAGTCGGGAATAAATTTTAGCGAGAAGTCTCATATCTGCCTACTCTTTTAGAGCAAATTAAATGCGATTTATGTGTCCTTAAGACAATTATGAATTCAAGTCATTGATCAATACGAAATACAAAATGTTCAAAAAATACTACAGTAATACTTAATAAAATAATGCTCTATACCGAAAGTTTTATTTTGACGCTTCAGAAAGTATTAATCCTCTTATTAAAATATTTTTAAAAACTCTATTGTTTATAATTAATGTACGAATAGTTTAGTTTCAAATACAAAGGAACATAAATTTAATTTTGTGAAATTTCCACAAACCATTTTTAGTTTACCATGATATTTGGGTTCTCCTGAGTAAAAGAACCATACAAACGTATGTTCCATCACCTACAGGTTTCTATATAATTGGACTTTCTCCCCTTATTATTTTCGCTGAAATCTATTCTCAATACATCACAGCATTCCTAAAAAAATAATAATATATTCAATAATAATAAATAAATAATTATAATAAATAATAATATTAATGATAATTCTCTTTTTTTTTTGTTCAACTTCATATTTCCCATTCTATTAACTAAAAAAATCATTATTAATGTTGAAAAAAAGTGTCTTATTTTGTTGTGCCGATTATTTTCATTGAAGGGCCTAAGAAACTTCGGTGTTGTTGGTTGGGTAATTCCCGCACTTGTCTTCTGCGGGTAGAGATGCTTTTCTTTTATGGGCCCGGCGGCAGTTTTTGCATTGCTTTTGAAGTGGCAACAATTTTGCCTTATTTTTCTTGGCCTTTCTTCGGCCCGCTACCCACTCCTCCTCCGCCGTTCCTTCGCCGCCATTTGCCATATATTCTTCTGCTGCTGTCACTTGTTTGGCTTTTCCCACCCAAGTGGGTGGCTGCTAATGAACGAAAACTCACTTAAAGCGGCACTCTCGGCAGCCCAACCACCCACACATTCACCATCCCCCCCATCCACACACACGCGTAGGTATAATTTCATTTGTATTTCGATTGAAAAATTCTTGCAACTTTCTTAGGCCGGCAAGCCCGGAAAAATATGCTATGAAATATTGCAAATGCGCGAAGAGCGCAAGCTTTTGATGTTTTGCATGAATGGCTTTCATAACCACACACACACACACACGCACAGGCACAAGCACAAGCACACACTTTTCCGTGTCACTGTGTGTGTGTGTGTGTGTGCGTTCTTGGTCTTGGCTTTTCCTCGACGCTTTTTCATACATTTTAATTGCATTTTTCGTATCAAATTCATATTTATTATGTGAGTGAGCTTTTCCCATTAACAAGAGGAAATTAAAACGAAAAACTCATAAAGCAACCCGCATATACTACATACATACATATGTATACACAAACACTCGCACACATGGCGGGAACAATTTATGATTGCCCCATCCAAGCCGCTAATTGCGTTATTTTTGTGTGTTTGATTTTCATAAAATTGATATTTTGTTGGCCTTTCATGTAGTTGTGTGTGTGTGTTTTTTACATTTGCCCGAAATGAGAGATGCCCGTCCAAACATAAATAATTAATTTAATACTGTGTTTTATAAAAGCAAAGCAACTTTGGACCAAAACAAATTTAGTTGAAAATTCAGTGACTATTAGCTGGTAAAAAAAAAACTCTTTTTAAGTACATTTTTTGTTGCGTCTAATTAATTAAGGGGATATATGTTTTAATATACAATTATAATGTCAATAAAAAATTCTATTTAAAATATTCAATTTTTTTTGGGATGTTACTGAAAAAAAAATTGTCCAGGTTTTTAATTCGAGTAAAAACCCGCCTTTAAAAATATAATCTTGTTTCTTATTATTCAATTTTTTTTCGCTCTGTCGGAAAATAATTCTCAACCAGTTATAGCTTGCATGGTAACTGTTGACCATGACAATGATTTTACTGCCGACATTTCTAGAAATATGCTTTCTTGAAATAAGAAATACATTTTATTATTTTAAAGGCGCTTTTTTAACTAAAAATTTATTGATTTGAGAAATGTATTTTCTTTAAACAAGAAAGAAACCACCCTTATAACAAGAATTGCATTTCTTGATTTAAGAAATATTTTTTCTTGTTTAAAAAGCGTCTTACCAAATACAATTTCTTAAAATTCAAATTAAATCAAATTAATCCTAAATCCAGAGGTTTTTTTATGAGTGTAGGTACAATCATTCCCTGGCCGTAGACTATACGAGATAAACAGCTATAAGTAAAACAAGAGTAAGGGTATCTAATACTCGAGGCACTCGACTACAGCGTTTTCCTTAGGTTTTATTTGTTAGATGGATAGGAAATGGTAAACAAAAATATTTAGCTATATATTCTCTTATTTTTTTAGTTTAGTGTCTGGTTTCGAATTGTAGGCGAGGACCATCTCCGGCACTTAAGCTTTCCCGCGCTATTCTCTTTCCCTACATTTTCCCGTTTTCCAATATCAACTAACCGCGTGGCAAGAAAAAGTTTTGCCTTGGGATTTCGGTTCTCCTGCGCCTCGATGTAGGCTACAGTTGCAGTTGCACTTCAGAGACGCCGCACAAGCGTCAAAGGAGCGCAGCAGCTGCTCCTGCTCAGCCTCCTCCATCTCCACGTCCTCTGGATCCCGAACCTGACCCTGCTCCCGCTTCTGGCTCTCGAGCTCCGGCTAATAACAGTTGCAATGCGACACTGGTAGAAAAAAGTGGGTACAACGGTTTGGGTTTCACTAAAAAAGTTAGGGATTTAGAAAATATTTTCTTTACACCTTGTGAGGATCCTTAAAACCCCACATATTAAATATTATTGTAATTTTAACATTATATTCACAAATATGTTGCCTGTTATGCCAAATCGTTGAAAAAAAATTCAAAATTAAAAATGTTGTGCCGGCTTTGAGAATGGATGATTGATATTATTACCATTTATTCTGAGTGTAATAATAGCTCTAAAAACTTGTCTCATTATTAATGAGTCATTAATTCTAAAATTGTTTAGTGTGGTGCAGTGTTTGACAGAGTCGAATGCATTATCGATTTTGAAGACCAAGGAATTGGAAATAAGGACAAATTTTGGTTTAAAAATCCTGGAAAATCATTAAAAATCCGACCAGTTTTTTTTTAGCTTTTTACTATTTTTAATACTCGTTTTAAAGTAAAGTTTAGGCGAAAATCTCTTTAGAGGGCGAATAAGTGATTAGTTTCAGCTAAAATTCAGAATGTATTTAAAGTTACTAGCTCTAAGATATCACTATGGACGGCAGTCCATGTAGTGACGAAGCGCACCAGGAGAGTGTGCGAAGGCGACTACTATTATATAGCCGCAGAATTGAAAATCTGCTGTAATGGTCCGATCCTCGCGAGTGATACACCAAATTAAAGGTATTCCTAAAACTTAAAGGATTGCATACCAAGACCTCAAGAAAATCAATTGGTTTGGGAGAGAGAGCGGTGAAAGTGTAAAAGGGAAAATTTAGAAATTTGGATCTGTTGGGGCCGGTGGGGATAATCGGCCCCCCGCACTATGTTAGTTGTATTCCTACTGAAAATGCGCTTAATATGAGGGGTCATATCAGAAAATCGGACGCTCCGTTCAAAAGTTATACCGAAAACAAGATTTTCTTCTTCTTCCCAAAATGAAATTTAAATTCTGTTTGTCAGTTTGTCAGTTTGTCCAAAACATGTTTTTTCAGTCCTGAAAATTTGATATGATGTTCATCAGATTGATATAAGAAACTTTAGTTCTACCACTTTTGGAAAAACCCGCTAGTTTAGCGGGTTATATATGTAATATGTAATTTGTGTAAATGTAATAGTTAAAAAGATATGCACAAAACAAAATTTTTTTAAACTTTTTTTTTTAGCTTTTTTTATTTTTCTCAAAAACGGCTCTAACGATTTTCTTTAAAACTTTAGACTGTATAGCCCTTGAGATTCCTTAAATTTTGGTATATAACACATTACTGTAAAAATTCGCGTTTAAAAGTTATTCAGAAACGAAAATAGCCACTTTTGCCAGCTCAAAGCAACTTACGCTGCCTAAGCATTGAATTTAGTATGTGCGTATCCAAAATGTATTTTAAGGTCAAGAAATCGTTAAAATTGTTTTAAAGCGTTCCATTATACAATTCTTAAAATTAATAAATAAATAAATAAATAAGTAAATAAATAAATAAGTAAATAAATAAATAAGTAAATAAATAAATAAGTAAATAAATAAATAAGTAAATAAATAAATAAATAAATAAAAATAAATAAATAAGTAAATAAAAATTAAATGAATAAATAAATAATTAAGTAAATAAAAAAATAAATTAAATTATTAATTAATAAATAAATAAGTAAATAAATAAATTCATAAATGGGCGGTTCTTTTACAAACCGAACACTTTTTATTGGGTCACATTTTTGATTTGCCTGAAACTTTTTTTACGTATACTATTCTGAAAATAAGTAAACACGCGTATCAGGATTTGACCGAAAAAAATTATTTTTTTAGTTAGAATTTTTTTAAGTTGCCAAAAATCGTCAAATTTGGAAAAGTACCCCCTCATTGAAACTCTGTATCTCCGGTTATATGAATTGATTAACTTCATGTCTTTTTCATTAATTCCTCTTAAACCTCTTCTTTCAAAAAAAATTTCTAAAAAAAAAATGTTTTAATTTCTTAAAAATAAAAACAAATTAAGATTTAAAAAAAATGTTTAACCATTGCCCCCACAAAAAAAACCCTTTTTTTTTTTTTTATATATGCGCTATAATGTTAATTATATAAAATCCCCGTACTGAACCCTCCTCGAGGGTGCCGACTGGTAATGACGCTACAGTGCCTAATCTTAGGTGGCGTTCAGCTAAGATTAGGGGTCAGAACTGTGTGCTCTGGTTTTTTCAATAGCCAAGCCATATGGGGACGACTCCTAGTCATGGTATTGGGGTACTTCGACTGTGATCAAAACAAAAACTTCTGATATCAAACAAAAACACCTCTTAACGAGGTATAAAAATAGTGACGATCGCACCTTCAACGTACAAAAGTTCTGATATCAAATTTTGTGACGAAAAATGATTTTAGATGCGACCAAATAAGTACGCTACCTAAAATTTATTCATTCGGCACGCTACAACAGAAAACTTTCGTGTAGATATTAAATATTTGCTAAAGCGGGCCGAAAGAGTAAATTTTAGGTAGCGTACTTATTTGGTCGCATCTAAAATCATTTTTCGTCACAAAATTTGATATCAGAACTTTTGTACGTTGAAGGTGCGATCGTCACTATTTTTATACCTCGTTAAGAGGTGTTTTTGTTTGATTCCTAATAGACGGAAGGGCACCCTACTAGTCCCATACAAATAAAATATTGCAGTTTTTGCGCAGTGTAAAAGGGGTAAGGAAGTAGGCAGTGGCAGAAAACGATTTACGCTGAAACTGCCAGCAAAGGTGCAAAAGTTGTCCTCCCAAGGTGCTCCCGTTCTGGTCTGGTTTCCTATCCTTGCCTTTCCTCTGCGCTCTCCACATTGCGCATACGCCAAGTTGGCTGTGGGCATCTGCGTGTAAACGAATGTGTGTGTGTGTGTGGGTGTGTTCCGAGGAAAGTTTGGCGCTGAGCGTTTTAATTTAATACACAAACTTCGTTGGGCGGCGGCTAAACTGCAAGTTGACTCCTGCTCCATCTCCTCCTGCGATTCAAGCTCATCCAAGTGGATTGGCGGTGCATTTATTTAAAGTCAAGTCTGTTGTTTTGTTGCAATGACAACAACATTTAACAAATAAAAATGCCACATTCCCCAGTGATCTCTTGCGTCTTTTTTTCTCGTTTTTTGACAATTAATGCAGGTATTTGACACAGAAGCGAACGAAATGAGGGGCGGCCATGGATGGGAAATGTTTTTGCAGACAGCTCCCAGGAGTCACTGAGGTGGGTACAATGTCTGAACTCCTTCTCCACTCACTTCCCACTCTCTCTATCCGTTCGCTTTCCCTTGGGGAGTGCGCTTTGTGACCAAGTCAAAGTCCTGCCAAAGGAAAATGAACAATGGACAGGGCAAGGTGACCTCACAGCCACCTGCCACCGATACGATACTCGGTGATGCTACCCGAAAAGTAATATAAAAAAGTTCGGCAAAACCAGAACATAAAATTCGTATAAAGAAAATAATCATTGCTCCGATTTTAAATTTGGATGCGCTTGATTGGGCTGGACATATGAAAATTGCTGGAAGTTTTAATCAGCAAAGTGGGACACAAAGCGGTTGGCTGCACCCAAAAGGATTATAGGGAACAGCTATATAATTTCTTATAGTGTTTATACGATGTCGAATTCACGCTTTCAGCCGATTTGTGCAGCTCTGGTTACTCTGTTTAAATTATCGTCGTTGCCAGATCGATAGAAATTAACAAATTCGTCTTCATTGGTATTTATCCACTCGAGGGCATTAAAAATAAGAATTATAAATATTGTTTGTTCTGCTTTAATAATAACTCTACTACAATTGCACTTTGACCCACTTTTTTGTTAGAAAGTAATTAGTTTTGACGCCAGTCACATCAATTTTGTATCGGTCCGGCATCTCTACCAGCTGAGAGTGAATAAAATCATGGATTTTGGCTGTGTCGCATTCAACAAATCATGAATCTCATAGCATAAACATAGTATATGTAATTTCTGATACTCTTTATGGAATTTAATTAAATATGCACCCTAAGGAAGAAAGTATCCTCTGTTCAAAAGTCAACTTTGAGCTTAGATTTCCATTTAAATCCCAATATGTGTGTCTGACCAAGAGTACAATCCACATGGCTTTAATCGCCCGCTTTAAATCCATTCAAGTCAGACCTTCACTGGTGATTAGGAACCGATGTGCTCCATTCTCAAGATGGCTTTGCCGTTGTCTCCAGCATTTTTCCTTATAATTTGTCATTCTCTTTGTATCTATCAATCCATATTACGATTTCCTTGGCCTGGCCTCGACTAGATTCTCGCAACGAGGCCAGATGGATGAATTGATGCCTGGGCATTGACTGACTGATAAGCCCAGGGCTGGAAACTGAGGGAAACTGAAACTGAAAATGAAACAGGTGTCCGGATACCAAAGGCAGATGGGCGGCGGCGCAGGGAAACGGGAAACAATAAAAAAGGACAAAGCCTAAAAATAAAATTCGTGTCGGGTCCTTTTTTACGACTTGCTGACAAATGAATGCGTAGACAAATTTAATGAGAGGCGGAAATGTCTTAACGGTTTCGGTTTTCGGTTTTCGGCTTTCGGTTTAGGACAAATTTATGGCCCCTGTACCTTTTCAGCCATCTTTAAGCAATAACGCCCCATAAAAATGGTTGGGTCCGTTGTTGCAAAGTCTACAGCCATATGCTCGTCGAGTGGCGGAGGAAGCGAGCGCAAAAAAGAAAGATAACAAAAGCAGAAACACCGGAAGCGGACAAAAAGTAATATAAATGAGAACAATAAAAAATAAATAAATAAATAAAATTAACTCATAACCACTTAGGCGACCACAGGACTCTCTTCTCGGCTCTCGTATGCTCATCTCGTTCGCATTCGGACCGCAGATGAAGTGAAACTAACAACAACTTAATTTAGTGCGGCAATGGACTTGGGACTCTCGCACAAAAGGGACAATCTTAATTTTCCTTGCTGACCAGCGGTTCCCCGATGTGTTTGTGTGTCCTGGCGTCCCTCTGTGAGTGTGTGTGTGTGAGTGCGTGTGTGTGCGTCAACTTTTTCGCCAACGAGAATGGGATACGGATGCGACTTCAAAAATGCCGCCACGAAACCTTCATTTATCAAGTTGACATTTTAATTTATTAAAACAAAATGGAACGAAATGAAATGAGACGCAGGCGGTGGTGCGCTGGTGAGCGGAAGGGGGGTTGGGGGCGTTGAGGAGGGGGCGCGGTGAAAACCCAAGAAGGGTATAGGCGTGGCTGTCCAGCTCTAGCTCTTCTTCTAGCAGTTACCAACGGGGCACAGTGGAGCAGAATCTGTTTTCTTGAACTAATGCGAAAAAGTGAAAGAAAATGTGGTATTTAAAAAGTATGCAACAAACATTTTTTAATAAAAACTTTTTAGAATATGATGTCCACTAAATGGGTTCACTCTTTTTAGTCTCAAAATATATGGCCTTTGTTAGATATATTTAATTTGAAGTTCAGTTTTCGATATACATATGTACATATATGTATTACAATTTTTTTATTTTCTAAGTAAACAAGTGTCTAAAATGTACCAAATCATGTATCTCAAAATATCATTAAAAATATAAAAAAGAACCAAAAAAACCATATGTAAGCTAAGCTAACTAAGATATGTATTAAATCTTTACGAAACTGAGATATTTTTTTTTGTTACTTTTCCTTTTTTTCATGCTTTCATTCATTATGTTTATTTTTCCACAGCCAACAGCCACTAAAAAAACTTATCTTTGAAATATATTATAATGGTCTACTCTAAATGTCTTCTGAAAGGATTACAATTTAAAAATGTAATTTACTTGTGGGAAATGCAAATGGAATTTGCAGGGGCCTTTCCCATAATGTTTGCACCACTGTGGCGAGAAATGGTAAATGCGAAGCCTCGGCAACAGGACACGCGCTGGACGAGCTAAAGGCGTCGCAAATAAATGTAGGTGAGGGTAAAGCTGGAAATAGGGGAGAGTTGGAAAGGGCAGGCTTTAACTGCCGCATGACGAAGCGGAATAAGTTGTGAGGGAGCATTTTGCAGCAAATATGACAGAAGACATCTAGAAAAGCTGTTCAAGCAGCATAAGTAGCATAGTTGAAAGAGATATGCTGCTGCTTGCTTTTGCACAGAAAAGGTTAAGGAAGGGAACACCCTAAAGAAAAACAGAATTAAATGAAACCCGAAATTATTATAAACATGATTTGAAATTTAAATCAACAAGAAAGGAGGCAAACTGCCTGTTGTGTCAAGAGATTGACTTAATTTTTATACCCAATACTCGTGGTCTAAAATGGTATATCTCATTTGGGAAATAGTATGTAACAGGTAGAAGAAAGCGTTCTTGACCTTGTAAGGTATTCTTACTCAGGACTAGTGATCCAAGTCCGTCCGTGTGAACGCTGTATCTCAAAAACTTAAAGGGTCTGAGTTTAGGGGATTTACATTTAGATACATTCGCTTCCCATTTAGGGGAGATTTAGTTTAGCTTATTTATATCGATATACCCGCAAACATTTTTTTTATTTTTAACGATTTTGTTAATGTGTAAGCTCGGATTTGTTTTAATTATCAACACCCATATATTTTTTCTCTACCTCACACTCCCTTATGTTGTTAATGGGTATCCGATAGTCTAGGCTCTCGACTATAGCGTTCTCTCTCGCTTTGTATTGTACGCATAAGCAAAGTGGGCCTTATTTTACTTTATAGTGTCTTCATCTGTTATTGTTCTTTCATTTCTTTAGAATAAACTAGGGAAAAGGCTATAGTTGAGTGCCTCGACTATTAGATACCCATTACTAAGCTAAGAGTTGGAGTTGGCGTGGCAAACTTTTTTTTGGTCAAACGATAGGTATTGAAGAAAAAAAATATTTTTGTTGTAACTTTCAGTATAGCTTCAAAAGTGTGTGCGTCACAGGTTTTGCGTAAACCCAAAAACATTATGTGCATACCTCTCATCGAAACCACGCTTAACTTAAGTACTTTCTTAGCGTAAAAATGTCGTAAACGTGTCACTGTTGCTTTGGTTATTTCCGCCTTCCTTTAACCTCCTTTGCTGTCTCGCAAAAAGAACGGGGAAAATTATGAAAAGCAGGGAAAACATAATATTGTATATTAAAATGGCAGCGGCGAAATGTGAAATAAAATAAAATATAAATTCCGGGGCCAGGTCAACAAAAGGTGCACAACCGCGAACCCTTTCGGCATCCCACTTCCTCCCCCCGCCGCCACCCACCCACTCAAAAAGCCAAGAAGACGTACTCGCTTCAGCGAATGTGGCGGGAAACTTTTTCAGCGGTATGAAATTCGCTAAGAAAATGTTCTTATTTATGGCTGAGCCACAGAACCATGGCCACAACCCCCCCATTCACCCCCACTCGCCCCAGCAACCTTTTTCCGCCACCGCCACCGCCGCTGTCGCTCAAAGAATCCTCATTTTAATATTCAAAAATGTTGATTTCGCCGTCCATTAAAGCAACTTAGAATGTTATAAACAACAACAGCGACAGTCGGAAAATGAAAATGAAAATCAGGGATGGCCAGCGGCAAGGGTTAACATCCAGGGATCCAAGGGGGGGGTCAGCAGGGTCAGCGGGGCATCTGGTGTTGGTCATTCGCATGAATGGCGCCTGCTGAATGCTTTTGAGCGATTTCTGTACCTTGATTCACTTGGCCATCGCCACTCTGGCCGCCCGTCTCCGCTTTTCCTGTTCCGCACGGGTGGCATCTCGTGGCGCCACGCCCCCCACTTTTCCCGCCCTATCCTGTCATACCTTCAGCGGCGTAAATTGCTTTTCATTTGTTCAAAGTGGTAAGGAAGGGAAATGGGTACGGGAGCGGGAGCGGCAGCGGGAACGTTTTGAGCTGGAAAAGTGCGGATTGCCGGGGAGAGTGGGGAGTGCGGAGTGGGGAGTGGCTGTCCGGCAACAGCTGTCATTCCGTCGAGCAGAGGCAACAGTTTCGACTGCCCTTAAAAAATATGAAATTTAACCACTACGACGACGACGACGACGTCGCCTCAGCCCTCACAAAGAGCGTTTTACAAATTGAAACGAAATTTCCTCGTGCACGGCGAAATGAAAGAAAACGAATGAGCAGCGAGCGGCGAAAGGTGGTATTTTGGCCAGTTGTCCTAGAAAGTGAGGGAGTGAAGGTTGAATGAATGGTTGGGTAAGTCGGGGAAATGGCAGTGGCGCATAATCATAATCACCAAGATGCTTGTGGTTATTAAACGTATTGCCGTAACTCAAAGCAGATGAGTTGAAAGGACTTGCGATGGGTGTCTCTTCAATGCAATTGTAATGAGCCAACCTCTGATAAGGTCAAAAGTAAATGAATTCATCATTCGTACGACCACTAATGCCATTCGTTGCAATGTGAGCGTGAGTAATACTATGTTTATACTATGGGAATCGCGATTACTTGAAAGCGCGATATAGAAATAACCCCTGTTTATACGACACAGCCAAATTTCATGATTTTATTCACTCTCAGCTGGTCATATTAATGACTTACGTCATAACTAATTTCTTTTTAACAAAAATGTTAGACAAAAAGCAATTATACTAGTGGTATTATTAAAATATAACATAAAATTCGATAGCAAAAATAACCTGTAGAGGGCAACAAAAATTTGTTAATTTCTAGCGATCTGGCAACGTCTATAATTTATACAGAGCTACCAGAGTTCCACACCACCAATTCACGCTTTCAGGTCAAAATCATAGTCAACTTTCGAATCGTCTGAAAGCGTGAATTCGGCATCGTATAAACACAGTATAAGTTACCTTCTCTTCTCTATTAGCATCCGTGAAAGAACGTCAACGAATGACAGTCCCTGTTCGGGCGCCATGTTTCATTGACAACCCAATTGGAATGCATTGCAAAGTATTAATGTCCCAATACTTTTACATTCTCAAAGGACCGCTGTAAATAGCGGAGGCAAAACGAATTCGACTGCCATTTAATTAGAGTTCTAGAAAACTCTTAAATGCCCATTAGTTTGCAATTGAAGCATAAAATTAAAGTGAATCAGCCAGAAGAAAATCTATCGAAATATTAATAGATTTAAAATACAACTGACTAAATAAAGGCAATAAATTTACGCGATTAATCCGCTGTAAATTTCATCATTTGTTAAATGTGTATTTGTCGCTGCACATGATGAATTAAAGTGGTAAACTAATTAATGCGCGCATTCACGTTTAATACTGTGAAACAATGAATAGAGGGCTTGAATAAGCCCACACATAAATGGGTTAAATCGTACAATTTATTCCAGCCGCGACATTCACCCATTAACCCATTGCCTTGGCCATTTGCCATTCGCCCTTCCCCACCGCAGTCGCTCACTCAGCGCGTTACGTATACCCTTCCATCGCCCCCCGTGTTTCGGTTTCGACGGTTTCCACGGTTCCTTTTACCTCGCGGGACAACCAATCTCCATTCATGTCCACCTGATCCACTGCGGCCACCGTCGACATTCCGCGAATCCATTCAAAATGAATGCATGTCCATGGGATGTCCATGGGATCTGGACTGCTGGGTTTCTGTTTCTGGCCGTTCCGCGGCTTTCCGCGATGGCGATGCTTTCACCGTGTTACCAGGCCGAACATTAAGCAAAGTGGCCCGCGTTCCATTTGCAAATGGCGCTGTCTGCTTTTGATTTTAATGGTTATGCTACTTATCATGTCCTACAACGAGCTGCAGTACAAATGGAGAGTT
The DNA here is from genome assembly GCA_037075245.1 of Drosophila mimetica. Classification (NCBI taxonomy): domain Eukaryota; kingdom Metazoa; phylum Arthropoda; class Insecta; order Diptera; family Drosophilidae; genus Drosophila; species Drosophila mimetica. Next base: position 11,771,684 of record JBAMCH010000005.1, read on the forward strand.
GCGAAAAAAGGACGGGGGGCGTCGAGTTACAGGAGGCTATGCACGTGTTCCTATAGGGGCCAGCTGTCCACAAGGGCAGCGTGAAAAAAGCAAACCAAAAGAAGCGAGGGGGAAACAAGGGATCTCCCGACCAGAAAGGCAATCAAACCGTTTTGCTTATAACTTTAGTCCTATTTAAAATTAACAGGAGAGCATCAAATACCCGTTGCTTAGCTTAATGAGTGTGAGAGAGATTGAGGTATGCAAGCAGTGAAGCAAGCAGTCGCTTGAAGTAGCGCCATCTAGCGGAAAATGCATTATTTTCTTATAGCTTTTAATGAGTATTTCGGTAGGTATTACTAAACCAAAGGACTTTTAAGGTTATTTAAGGATATTGTGGGCGCTGACCATGAACCTCTAAAATCTGTATTGTAAATTTAAACTTTCCAGCATTTGTACTTTCCAAGATCTTCGCATTCATACACCCAGAAAAATTGAGCATGAAAAAGAACCAAGATCGACCCTTCTTGATTTTAGTATATCTCTTCTCACTTTGTTCTTCTTAATATCAAGATGGAACCATGGTTGATTCTAGTACTTATTTTGTTGTTGAGTGAGTAACTATTTGATTGGTAGAATTGACAATGTTATGGTTGCAGACTGTTTTACTATTATATTGGCTAGTTTTATCAATCGAATCACGAATATACCCGAATCCCAGAAAATCGAGAGAACTTGAGGTATTAGGGGAATTCCGCTTCCATTTTGCCAACCAGTGCAACATTTTTTCACGGTTTTCCATGGCGAGAAGAAAAGGGTGGAAAACGAGCGACGGAGATGAAGAGTGACCCAAATATGTTTGCAGAAATGAGTTCGGGGCGCGAATTAAATGATTTCTTTGCACCGCTTGAAATCGAATTAAAGACAGGAGAAAGGGTCGTTCACCAGGTGGGCGTGCCACGTATGCAATTTGTCGTCTGCGGCGGAAATTTACATGGAAGCCAATCCAGAAAAAAAAAAAATATAAATCGCCCAGAGGAACCAGCGAACAGTGGAAAAAACAAGAAGCTTACTTTATCGTCCCCTCACATTCCGTCTATAAATAAATTAGCATGGCAAACAAGTTGGCGCAGTGTTGGTGTGCGGCTTGTTACGGCTAAAAAGCTGTTTCCGCAATGAGCTTGTTTCCTGTCCGCAAGGACATGGTTCCTGCTACTGGGATGCTGCTGCTGCTGTGCTGCTCCTGTCATTGACAAGTTGACTATAAAAACTAAATGCGCTGCCCAACACTGGACACCCTGCCCATTGGCCGCCCCGCCGAAATGAGAGGCGTGGCAGCAGCCGGCAAAAACAACAAAAACCGGAGGGGAAAAAATCTAATTTCCTGTGAACAACATAAAGTAAATGTTTCAAAACTGACGCCCCAGGATGGTGCAGCAAGCAAGAGGGAATGATGATAGTGACGGAGATTGGGGTAGGACGTATCGGGGAGGGGGCGGGGGGAGGAGAACCTCCAGGCCATGTGTGTGTGTAATAGAGGGTGTGTGTGTGTGTGACAACATGGCCGTGGTAACAAATGCGCTACTTCGGCCCGCCATTTGCCATTTTTGGTAACGAAGCGCTGCATAGGAACGGGGGACTCTGGCATAAGTTATGAGGCCCGCCGTTTGCTGAGCGGAGCACAGCCACCCACCGCTCAAAACACTGGGCGAAAAATTGTAACCACATTTAAGATCTTCTCAAAAATATGTAGAAATTTCCAAGCAGACGAAATATATTCCCAAATGTACTTATTCAGCACACAAAAAAAAAATATAAAATGAGGGTTAAGATGGTCTGATATTTGATGTTATTTCATATCAGTTTGATATTATTTCATATCAGTTTGATATTATTTCATATCAGTTTGATCTTATTTCATATGTAAATTGCAATTTGTGGCTATCAATTTGATATTTTATCATTATTTTTAATTATTTTTATATAATATTATACATTTTTCGGTGTTTTATTTTTACAAGTGTGCCGCCATCCCTACCACCATCCCCCCACCGTATACCAATCCGCTGTAACTGGCATGAAACATGCGACCGAAGCGAAAAATGGGTGGGCTGACCAAGAGGCGCACCCTGTCGACTGCAGATGAAACCGCAGCACCAAGCTCCGCTAACAACCCCCAGCTCCCCCTAAAAAAAACGAGGAAAATAAACGAAAAGATCAAATCCCACACAGCAAAGAAAAAATATATCGCCTACAGAGCGCTTAGGAAAAAGTGGTGCAGAAATTATTTAAACACGAGACAATTTGACAATTTCTTTCACTGCTTCTGTTGCAAGTTAAAGCCACAGTCATGGTAAATCTATCTCAGGCATATCGATTTTACGTTAAAATAATATCATTTTGCCGAATTTTCTCTCGGAGATTCTCTGACTTCGAAAAAGTGAGGATGGAGCAATATGGCGACTTAAGTTACCAGGGTGGGAGCGAGAAAGAAACATTCGAAATTCGAATCGATAAGTACATTTCTGGCATATCAATTATACGTTTAAATAATATCATTTGGCCCAATTCTCTCTCTCAGAGATTCTCTGACTTCGAAAAAGAGAGGATGAAGCAATATGGCGAATTAAGCATTCGAAATTCGAACTGGTCTACTTTGAAATGTCGTTTCGAGCAAAGCATGTCAAAATTGATATTACATAACGTAAAATCGATCATCGTTTCATATCGTTTCATATTTTATGTGTATGCATATAAACACTTTAACCCTTATACAAAAGTATTTTATTCTATTGAACTTAAAGCTTATTTATATATATTTAACGCAAATCAATTCCCTGTGCTCTCACTCTACACAGCCACTAAGCTTCCGCTCATTTATTTATCTGTTCAACAGAGTCAACAGGCGTACAGGACTCAAGCGCTTAATTGCGAAACATGCAGCTAAAGAGGTGCCAATGAAATATTTACACAGCATTTGCCTCATTGACAAAAGCCGTTTGCGAAACCAGTGAAATTATCTTCAATTTTATTCCCGAGCTCCGATTCGAAGGAGTAAAGGACGTGATAGGCAAACCGCACACCGTTGAGCGTACATAAAAAAGGTAAAGGCAACTCCCAAAGGACATTAGTTCGCTCGCGTGTGTGTGTGTGGAAATTGGCTAAAACGAATTTACACAAATTTATCAACGTGGCCAACTGAAAGCCAACGAAGCGAGTCCGCCAAGAACTCGGCTGCACGTACACACGTACACACACACAACCAGAGCGGAAAGAAAGTGTCAAGCGGAAGACGCCCACACTCGCAGCCACACACACACACACACAGAGCCAGAGCGGAAAGCGGAAATGAATCATTTCATTAGAGTTGGCAACGCCTACGACATGAGACACAAGAGCATTAGGTGCCTGGGGGAAAAGCGAGTGGGAGAAACCACAGCGAACGACCCAAGAAATTGCCAAGTAAAATGTGTTTGACACTTAACGTAGGTCGCTTGACCGGCCAAAAAAAGGTGGGGGGGGGGGGGGTGGTATTTCCCCCAGCTTGTGCCAGGTGAGCTGGCTGAACACTTAACATGTGTAAGGCGAACCACCGATGCGGAAACCAGGCCACCCAATTCAGTATACATTTTAAACACCAAAAGTTGAAGAGCAGCTAGCGCGTAGGAAAACACACACACACACACACACTCCACCTCAATGCTTGGGGCCACAGGGGAAACCCCTAAAGAATACTTTGCTTAATTCTTCGAATGAAATATGCTTACCCGAATGCATTGTCAACAGCCGCATTTTAAATTAGCAAAAGCATTCAGGCAAACATAAAACCGACTGCCTGCAATATCCAACAGACTGAAATGCAAAAATAATCGTCAAATTCTGGAATATTTATATATAGAAATACACAGTGAAAAAGATTTCTTTAAAGGTGTTTTCTTTCTAAAAAAAAATCTATGGGTTGACCTAAAACTTTTTTGATTTAAGATAAAAATTATGTTAAAAGCATAAAAAATATAAAGAACACTTGAATACAAATCAAGAAAGTCTAAATGATTTAGTTATAATATTGTAAAGTTTTTTCATGTTTATCCTACTTACATTTCAAGTGTATTTACCCACTTTTCGCCCTCTCTATTAATTGAGACTCGGTTTTTGAGGTCTTCGACAACCCTAGTTGGCCAATATATATATATATTTTTGATTTATATTCAAATGCAATTTGCCCATCCCCGAAGACCTGGCGACCGACCATCATTTTATTTGAGAAAATATTTATTTTTCAAAGGGTAAGCTCTCGGAAATTTCAGCATTTTTCCTGAGATTAGATGGTAAGCCTAACTGCAATGCCTGCAAAGTTTCTCCATTGTATTATGTTGATGCTGCATCATCATCATCATTATTAGGAGTATCATTATATCGGCATCATCATCATCATCATCTTCATTCCAATCTGAGGCGGTTTTTTGTTAATCAAATTGGCTTTTGGTTCGGCTTAACTGGCCCGATCCCTTGGGCGGATGATAGGGCGTATGCGTAATATTCACTTTTATGGCCCAATCACACACATTCTGTTGCTTCTTTTGTGCTCGGCTCAATCGATGTTTGTGTGTGTGTGTGTATTAAACACAATTGAATTTTTTGATGCGTTTACGCGATAAAGGCTCCGAAAACGCTTTTATGTTTATTCATACCTGCCATGCCACCAAGGAGGAAATTCGGCCTTCAAAATCTCCACCCAATTCCCATTTGCCTTCCCTTTGTATTACCCTTTTCCGCATTCACACACACACACATCGAGCGATAAGAGAATGCCATTTGGTTTCTCAGACATTTTTGCATATTTCTTATTGGATTTTTTTTTTTTGCTAATTCAACATTTTCAGCCGACGGTTTGACGGGGATTACTTGAAAACCCGTTTTTTGTCGAGCGTATTTTATGTTCGTTTATTTATGCGCTTGATTAACATCCGCCATTGAGTTGATTTTATAAATAAACTTGACTAACATGAGGGGTTACATAGGGTTTTTAGCTAAAAACGAGAACTTTTTCGTGATTTTTCTGTATTATTTCGAAAAATGCTTTAAACTTACTTGTTTTGGTACACTTTAGATACATAATGTTAAGTATTTAAAAAAACAAGAGAGAATGCTATAGTCGAGAGCCTGGCTATCAAATTGCCGTTACTCAGCTAAAGCAAGCAGTGTCAAGCAGGGCAAACCAAGTGGCGCCATCTACAATTCAGAAAAGTTATAATTTGCTTATAACTTTTTACTGAGTGGTCCGAATTGAAAAATTTAAAAAAATGGGTCAAGTGCCCAGAAAAATATAACTTTCAAAGACTATATCTCCTCAAGTATTTCTCCGATTAAATTGATAAAAATAGAAAAAAATCAATTGTTTTAAACCCTAGGTAACCCCTTTTGAAAAAGAGTGGACAACAAGATTTCTTCCCTTGTACGTTATAGCTTTTAAAAATTTGTTTAATAAATAATTATTTTTTATTTAATTTCTAATTAAAAAAAAATTATCTACAACTTTATATAAACTAACTTTTTCTATTGCTCAGTATCGAAATCCTTTTTAAAAGCATGACGTCTAGGGAAAATGCCAATTGTTGTGCCCATGCATTTGCAATGAACTCATTTCTATATGAATTATGCAGCGCAACAGGACCAAAAATCCAGTGGCTGGAGTTTGGTGGTGGCTGTAGATGCTTAATCCTACCAGAGCCTGGCTACGAAACATCTTTCAATATAAATTTCAACGGCTTGTCAAGCTGTTTCCTGCAATGCCGCTGGCAACTGTAATGGCTTCGTTCGTCGTTCGTCCTTCGTCCTGGCTCCTCCTGTCTTCGCCATGAATCCACAATCCTCCGTCCGCCGGAGTCCAGTGTCCCTGGTCCCGAGTCGTGAGTCCTGAGTCCTAGTCCTGTACTCTCAGCCCGTGCACGGCATTTGCAGGCGTTGTTGTCCTTGTCGTCGTCTCTATTACATTACTGATTGTTTTCGTATGTGTGTCCTGGCATCCTGTCCCATCGCCCCACTCCTTCGACTTCCAGTCGTAATTCTGCAATATTTTGCTCTGCTTTATCATCAATCCCTAGCTCCGCGCGTGTGGTTTGTGTGTGTGTTATTTCAACTGTCGTTTACCATTCATTCTGGATAAATACAAAATGAAGATGATCCTCAGGGAGCTTTAGTTATTCAATTTGAAATATAGTAAATTTAATCTAGCAAACAACCGTCGCGTCCTGCTTTCTCTCTGTGAAATTCCCCACATTGCCTTGGCCTTCCACTGACCCGAGGATACCTAGAAAACCGTTATAACTTTTGGAGCAAGCCAACTATTTACTATTTGCGCACGGAGGAAAATCAGTGGATGCAGTTAAAAAGATTTCTTTTTCATTTTTTCGGAAAGTATCTATAGTTGTACATGTTAATTTGTTCTTTGAGAGCAACTTTGATAGACATTTATTATTTCATTTATTTTTGTCTAAGGTTCATTAAAATTATAATAAATTAAGTTCAAACACGTGACCATTGACAACAAAATAATCTCTCAATGAAGGCTTTTTCTGTTAAAAATATAGTTGTATTTCTTCTCCGCGAGCCATTTCATTGAACAGTGCTCCTCTATATTGGCTTTCTAATTTTTTCTTTTACAGTATGCTTGTGGGCCAAATCCCCGCTGGAGCTTCTAGCTTCGAAATCTATCTATTTTGCCGTGTCTCGGGCTCGGTGTCCTGCTCATGTCCTGCTGACAGGCTCAGTCACACAAGGGGACAGTTGGCATTTTTATGCGACTCCCTCCTGTCTGCACTCTGTCGCTGTGTTACTGGCTTGGCGAGTTGGTGAGTGTCCTTCTGGCTGTTTCCCATTGCGTTTTCCAATGCGTTTTGCCGCCTTTGGCACCCTTGCACGTGTGTGTGTGTGTGTGTATGTGTGTATGCTTGTTTACCCATTTGAGTCGAAAGCCAGGAGCTGCAGACAGTACACGCGAAAAAATGTCGTATAAGTGATGTGCAAAAGACAAAATAACACGCGCTGTGACTCGACTTGAACGGCCACCAGCCGGTTAATCCAAACATGTATGCACATTAGGGTGGTCCAAAAAAAGAAATCATATTCTCATATTCTCTTTAAGGCGTTCCTCTTTTTCAAAAAGTTAGCAGGCGACGGAAAATAAATTCCAACTAGGAGAGGATCACTATAAATATTTGAAACTAATTTTTTAATTTTCAATTTTTTTTTTTTTTTTTAAACATGCAAATTATTAAAAGGCAAAAAACCATATAATATCCTTATTTAGGAATATAAAATTAATTGTTTGCATTTTTAATGGGTTTAAAACAAAGCCACTACATGTTTTGTTCATTGAAGATTTAATACTTTTTATATATAGTATTTTTTTTCGGTGTAAGCCTCCCACACTTGCCCACCTTCCCCTTTGGACGTTTGTTTGCTCATCTTGTTTGCCTACTGCTGCCTATTTATCTTTTCTCCACTCTGCATTTGGCTTCGGGTTTCCCTGGAGCTTCTCCAGCCACCTTGCCATTTCCCAGCCTCTCTCCTTCGGCCGCCACTTTGTTATTGCTGCATTATCTTTCAAATGACATATTTATAGGATTTCGCTTGCTTTCCCCGAGATCAATGCACACACTCCCCTATATATATATCTATATAAATATATGTATGTATGTGTATATAAAGTGGAGACTGGGAAGAGACAGGCACATAGTTTATTGGCAGTGGCTCAGTGCGCCTGATGCGCATTTCCTCAATCAGCTCGTCAGCCGTCCAGCATCGGCAAACAGTTAAACAAACCCGGCCAAAGGGAAACACTCGCTGGCCAAAAAGGACGCTGTGGCGTTCCGGGACAGGGAACGGGACCAGGAAAATGGCTAGGAAGACGGCCAAGTCCCGAAATTGGGACACTCTTTGCGCGCACAGTGGTGCAAGTTGTTCAAGAGTGAGAACTTGAAGTAAGAGTTAATGCAACCCTAATTATATAAACTTTATAGGAAATCGTATTACATTATGTTTTCATTGATGGTTTGACTATTGATTGTTGTTACCTTTACGGCCGGTTTCTCAAATCCCTGTAAAAGTCCCTGTTCTGTTCGAGAAATGTTAACCGGCACTCGAGAAACCGGCCATTAAACTCACATTCGCTTCAATATCGCCTATAATTTGTTCTGTAAAAACGAATAATTATATTTGCAGGGGAATTTAATTTATTTCATGGAAATTAAAACAAAATCGCGTAGCAGGGACTTTTTCTGTTCAAGATATGTTAACCGGCACTCGAAAAATCGCCCATTAAACTCACATTCGCTTCAATATCGCCTATAATTTGTTCTGTAGAAACGAATAATTTGATTTGCTTAGGAGTTTAATTTATATCAAGGGAATTAAAAGAATATTAAAGAGGTACATTTAACTTTCCAAAGAAAACATACTTCATCACTTTTTTCTTAACTTTTTACAGTCTGCTACTTTTCATTTAACCCACTGTTTTCGTTCGACTTTCAGCCACTCTGTCTGTCTGCCCTCCTTTGGCTTCGATACACAAACTTTTACTTAACCATTTCGTACACAGTAAATTCATTTTCTCAATTGCCTCTCGCCAATGTCGCTGTCGCTGGAGATTCTCTCTCGTTTTCCTTCTTTTCCCTCGTCCTGGGCTATATTTTATTTGTGTTTATTTGTATGCATGTGTAAATATTTTATTTTCCCTTGATTTTTATTATATTTGTCCGACTCTGTCCGGCCTGCTGGAGCGCAACTCCCATTGACCGCCTTCCTTGGCCACCTCACACACTCCGTGTTTTGTGCTTTATGGCGAGAAATCAAAGCGTCACACGTGGCGTATGAGTAATGCCGCGGTGGAGCGTATACCCCACGCGCCGCGTGGCCTGCATTTAATCAGCTAAAAGAGAGGAGAAAGTAAAATGTTGCAGCTTTTGATTGTCGCCGCTGCACGAATTTTCATTTAAACGATAATGGGAAATTCAATTTCGCATGTCCCCGGGACCACTCTGCTTTTGGAATCGCCACCGCAATCCGCACACAAAACGAGGTAATGGGCATGGGCTGGCCGCGGCAATGGAAATGCTAATTGTTAATCCATACCCCGTCGAATCGGAATTCGGAATTCCAATGCGAATTTAAATGCGGATGCGAAATTGTCACGAGAAGTGCCAAGGGAAGAGCGGAGAAGTTCGTATTTTCGTTTATTGCTTTTGCCTTTCGAATACTTGGCGATATCATGCGGGAGCACTCGGAAAAATTTGACCAGAAACTAGTTTACTACAGTGGAATAAATTATATCACTAAAATTACAAGGTAGAAAACCAACATACTCATATTTCTCTACATATTCAGATTTGCTTTTCTGTGTATTATAAAAAAAAATCGATATCGATATTATCGATACTTTTTATATTTTCCAAACATCGATGTTTCTGATAAACATAGTAAATTGGAATTATTATCTCACTTACTTCGTGATTTTCCCGATTGAATTTTTAGTGGGTGCGAGCCACATTCAGCCCTCCCCAAAAAAAATATATATTATTATAATAATATACCCTTTTAGTCTCCCAGAAACGATAATAAATATGAGTAAAAAACAGATTAAAAACATAAATTTTGTTTGCTTTCCTTGAAAACATCGATATTATCAATGCGATAATGATAAAATATTGAAAATATCGATACTATCGTTTAACGATAACTTTCAAGCTCTAATCAAAACGATATTGGAAAGATATGAATTTCGAATATCAAATATAACTGCAACCGTATCCTGATCTCTCCATACTAACTACTGTATCCAATCATTCAACCGACTTCCGTTTTTACTGCTGTAATGCCGTAATTCACTTCCGCTAAGCAACCTACTGAATCATTCATCGGATCATTATTCATGTGCCCCGCTCCCATCCGCAGTTAATAGCAACTCCTGATCGAATGTCTTGAATCAGAACTCGCTTACATGCTTGGTTGCGCTGAAACACCTTTTAATTTAACGCCGACTTTTTATTATCATGGCGAGTGCTGGATTTATTAACTTGCGGTGTCCTTGGAAGGACCCACCCACCCCCACAATTAGGGAGATAAAAAGAAAGAGAGAGAGAGAGCGAGAGCGATGCTGGGGTGGCCAAGGAATTATCTATCAAAGCTGTGCAAATCTTGGTCTGCATACATACATATGTGTGTGTTTTTGTTTTCGGAACGGGCACCATGAATTATTTATTTGAACGGACATGAATTATTGTTATGAAGTTTATTGCAAACAAATTGCGTCCTGGGACAGTGGAAATCAATAGCAAATAAATAAAAGCGCCAACATTTTTTGTGGCTTTTGCTGAAACAACAGTATGGAGGGTGTATCGGTGGGTCGGTCTTGGGTGGTTCGGGTTTATAGGATGGTCAAGATACGGATACGGGTACGGGTGTGTATGGCTTTGGCCCCGGACCCGGTCCCCGTCACGGTCCCAGAGAGTTATGTTTGAGCAGAAAACAATGGTAGATGATATACCCGTAACCCCTCCCCCGTCCGCACCGATGCCCCTGCGGCATTTTGTGGGCAGAGCCATCAACAACATGCACAGGATATGGCTGAGCACTGCGGGCGATTCATGAAATTTAATGAAGCAGCGCGTGGAGCGGGGCTTCGGCGGTTCGGCAGTTCGGCAGTTTGGCGACCCGGAGGGTTCGAGGTAACCACCAGATTCGGATTGCTGCTCCACTGGCGGCGCTACACGGTAAAAATATATAAAAATAAACAAAAATAGCGAGAAAAAAAAAACATTTTCGAAATGCAGCAGGCTCCCATATATATATTTTCATATAACTTTAAAATATTTACCTACATCTCTGGGCTTAAAAATGAAAGAATAATATTTTATAACTCATTAACTATTTTTCTGGACTTAGGGTGGTTAGAGTGTCCGCCTTATAATGTCTTGGTCGCGAGTTCAAATCCTGCTTTTGTAGACGAAGTTTTTCTTCTTTTTTTTTTTGGTTGAATGTTGATTTAAAGTCTTTCGGTTTTCCTCTACCAAAATCATTATTCAGTAGCCTACTGGTTAAAAAAAATAAAAAAAAGTTACAAAAATTAATAACAGAAATTGTTGAAATAACATTTTTCGCGTGCCCTACTATTTTATACTATTTTTTGTTGCATTTTCTATTTTTTATGGGTTTAGGAAGTTTTTACTATTAAACAGTTTCTTTTACAAAGTTTTTTTTTTTTGTGTATAGAAGGTTAAGATTTTTATTATCTATTAAATTCCTGACCAATTTCGCTCAGTGCACCGGCAACTGCCAAGCAACGGATGTGAATGAGATGTGTTTTTGAAGTTGGCTTTTTAATTAAAATAAATATTTAATTGAAATTGTAATTAGGAATTTGTTGCGGGCAATAAGTCAAAGCGATGACAACGAAAAAAGCGAAGAGGACACGTATCCGCTGACTATTGTCTTCAGTATCTGTATCTGTATCGGCATTCGTGCTCTTATCTTTGTCTGAAACTCGCTGTCTCGCCCTCGCTGGCTGTGAAAAAGGCAGCGCATCAATTTCTGATTAAAAAGGATAAACACTGCTGGCTGCTTGGCTGATGGTGGCGTCGGTGGGAAAACACGGTCTCGTCGATACAAGGACATTAAGGATATTAAAAGCAACCGCAACGCACCGAGAAGGCCAATGGCAAGTGACAGGGGGCGCTCTACCGCCCACACAGGACGAAGGGGCGGGGCGGGCCAACGTATTCGATTTCAATAACATTTAGTGGCAATTTCTTTTCGCCCGTTTGCCGCATTTAACGACAGCGGCATTAAGCCAAAGTCAAAGCCAAGCGCCAACGGATCCCAAAGAGTGGATCGCATGGGAGAAATTAGAGGAAAAACCATCGGCGGGACTAATGTCGTGCTATAAAGAAAAAAGAGGTTTCGTCTCAGATTTTTGTGGCCATCGGCAGTTTCCAATTACATCTCGAGGAGGCAACCAAAAATTGTTGCAAAAAGTACTGATATCTGGTCTGCTTTAAAGGGAGAAAGGTGTTAATTTATATTATTTATATTATTAAATTATTATTTTATTATATTTTTTTATTTTTATATTATTATACTATTATATTATTGTATCATTATATTAGAGCCTCTAAAAAACATCGCTTAATTGTTTTTAAAGTAAATTCCTGAAGTGGCACTGAATTAATTTTAAATGTAAAATATTTAAATAAAATAAGGTTGATCCTTATAACACAGGATTGTGTATCGTTTTCAAGGACTTACCTATTAACTCTCCGGTGCACAGGTGATTGCCAGGTAACCTGCAAAGATGGCGAAAACAAGAGCAAATCAATTTCACAGCTGCCTTTCATTTTGGTTCAACTAATGTTAATTCCAGCGCGAAAGTGGCAAAGAAATGCAAAGTGCAGATATTGCATGTAGAGCGTCAGGATAAGGAGACAGGAAAACGCTGATGAATGCCTGCCAGCGCAAAAAAAAAGAGGGAGAACGAAAACGCAACACTGACAGTCAGACTGACAGGTGGGCGTCGAAAAGTGGGAAAAATGGGCGTGGTCGTGCCAGCAATTGCAGCTTCAACTGCATTTTAATGTATTTGCAGGAAGACAACTCAAAGTAACTGTATCGCTGGTCGGGGGCGTGACAATGGGCGTTGGGCGGGGCAGAGTAACAGCGACAACAGCAGCATCAAGGTGAGCTTAAGAGTTTTCCCATTTTCAGAGAAGGTGTTTGCCCCCATCGCAAATGATGCTCGATACAATGGAAAATGGGGAAAGAACATTTCAATCGATAATTTTAAATTCAGTATTCAACATTCATTAAAGGGCAAATATGTTGTGAGGAGTGAAGAGAAAATCTTACACAGAGCAAATTTGACAAAAGATCAGATTGACATTTGCTGGTCAATTTGATATTTTTAAAGATCAAGTCATTCATATCGTTTTGAAATGAATAATGATTATGTTGAACTTATTTTTAATTATATGCTTGAAAAATAAATAACTGATATGATAGAATATCAAATTGATATGTTTAAGTCTTAAATTTAACATTAATCATTTAAAGATTAAGTTATTAATATCATTTTGATATAAATAAAGATTATGTTGAACTTATTTTTCATTATTTTTTTCAAAAATACGAATTTTGGTATTTTAAAATAAAATAACTGATATTATATAATATTAAGTTGATATGTTTAAGTCTTAAATTTAACATTTATTGATATGAAATAAAGTTGAACTTTTTTTTGTGTATGGACTTTGTTAATACTTAGTATAAAATATTAAATGCCTTTATTTTGCTCCAATAAATATTCATTCCCTTTGAAAGTTAATTGCTCAAAATTCTTTTACAGAATACAACTCATGAGGCTCGCCGGCATGCAGCTATAATGATAATACGATTATTCCGATATAAGCATATTCCGCCCCTTCACTCGACCGCCCTTTGTTCATTAAATTAGTTGCATTAAATGCAACCAATACATCCTGTTGTCGCTGTCGTCAGATTTCCGATTGCTGAATCGGATGAAAAGACGGCGACGGGGGGTTTGGTAAATGGAAATCGGGAGGGAAGTTGGAAAAAGGGGGTCTGATTGGGTTAGATGGTGACACGCTAGCGGCGCTGGGCATAGATAAATCGTTGGTAAATTTTATATAATCTAATAAAAAATTGATGGCTTTGGAGTGCGACGCTGCGAGCTGGCAATAAATAGCAACAGACGGGCTGCCTCTGGTTTTAAGGATCCCCCTGATCCCGATCCCTGCCACCGCCCTCCCTGTTATCCACTTTAAGCGATGCATGCGAAGCGATGCCAATCCGTTGAAAAGCACTTGCCAATAAATGATGAGGCATCGACGACGACGACGACGACGGCGAGGCAGCCGGAAAAGTCGGGAAAGCTGCCGGAAAAAGGGGGGGGATGGGGTCTGGAGGAGCGCATTAGCCCGTTCCCATCCTTCCCCCATCCTTTTTTATGCAGCGTCGAGCTTAATGAAATGAGTTTGTCGAACTTATTGCGCACTGAGGCATGCAACATGCCATGCCTTCCCTTCTCCATTTCAAGTTCCCCACTTTTCTAGAATCGGTTGGTGCCTGCACTTATGCAGATACAATTTGCCCGAGGGCCCTTAATTTCTTGGGTACATTTTAAGTTGGCTAAACAAGTTAGTTGCATCGATAAACGCTCGAGATTCCGGTGATTTAGCTAGCCAGAATTCTTATAGATGCAGAGAGCAAAGGCTCCTCTGGCAGCAAATTGAGTGAAATGAGCCTATGCCTTGAGGCTCATGAAGTAAAATGAATGGATTGCGAATGCATTCAGGCGTGGACTTTTAAAAATGTTTATCCTTTAAGCAGCTTTGCTTAATTGCTGTAAAAGTAAACTTTTCATTTAATTTCGATTACAGTTATTAATAATCACATTAGAGAAATCGTATACACGATAGTTGATATGCAGTGGGTTTTTTAAAAATATATTTTCAATCATTGTGAGTTTTTTAAAAGTGAGTATTTTCGGAAGTGAAACGTGTCAGGCATTACTGATGGTCATTTTATGCACCTTATATACCACTTTCCGAAATAAACTTGAGAATTTTAGCGCTGTAAGTGAGCACCGAACGAATTATCCCCTTGAAACTTACTAAAAAGTTCACCTGGTGCAAATCTCCTGAAACTTTATATGGGATTTTCTTCTCGAATCAAGCACCATATGCCTCAAAGTCCGTAGATTAATAGGGTATATCGATTTGGATAACATTATGTAACAGGTGGAAGGAAGCTTTTCTGTTCCGAATAGTAAAATCAGCCGATTAACTAATAAGTTACTTTAATATTGGATAGGTATAGGGTACAGGATAGTCGAATCACTATACAATAACGTTCTTTTTCGGTTTTAAACAAGGGAGCGGTTTGTAGATTCGTTACCATTTATTTTGGTTATGACTTAAACTTTACGTGTTGGGTATAGAGAGAAAAATGTAAGTAAATTTGTTCTTGAATTGAGAACATTCGTTCTTAAAAGCACATTCCTTAATGTAAGAACGAGAACATTCGTTCCTGAAAACGGGTAATCACGTTTTGTGATCAATATAATAACAAAACGGTGACAATTTTTTAATAAATTTAGACGATTTGATTAGTTAAGTTTACTTATTGAGATCCACAGTAAAAATACCGCCAATTTAACTTGATTCAAGTACATTAAACCAGCATTTACATTAAAAAAAATCTCGCTCTACTTACAAGAACTTTTTCAACTTAAATGAATTCTCTCTGTGTACTGTTAGAAAGCCTAATATTTTACCCTAAAAATAAACAATTTATGATTTCGAAAAAAATGGTAGAAAAAAACTTTTGTGTTGATAAGGTTTTACTAAAAGTTTACAAATTATTCAAAAAAAATTAAATGCCTTTTTTTAGTGCAAAATATTGGCTTTCTCAAGAAGAACCAATGGAAAACTTGAAGCCTCGAATAACATTGACCCTAGTCCAACATCAACAGCAAGTCTCCCCGACCAGATTGCGTATTGTATACGCTGAAACAACAGGCTTGGCTAAAGTATCTTTCACCCTTTGGTCCTCGTCCTACCCCCCTTCTCTTTGTTAGTCATCTTGGTTATCGGTTATCGCACTTGGTGGGACGTGAATTTCTAGTAGTTTTCTGGCAAACTTTGCAAAATGCGGAGGGGGTCAATAGTTTTAGGAGTGGCCAACAATTAAGTGGGTCACCAGCCGCAGGTCGCGGCTCGTTGGAAAGTCAATCAGCCAATCAAGCAGTTAGCCCATGACCCACTCAATTTGTCAGTTAAAGTTGAGGAAATTCAAAGCAGAGAAAGAAAATTCACCCGATTCAAATTACCCTTTTTCTTAATGAAACATGAATAAAATGGCACTAAATATAAAAGATCTAAAAAAATATATATTTTTATTATAAATAAAATTTTATAATTTATTATTTTTACTTTAAATATGATTCACATTACACTTTATTTATTACCCTATCTATCTACATATGGTGGCTTTCAGAATAACAAGGGCTGAATAATTTTTCAGTGTAGAAGTTGGGGAGTTGTTTCTCCAAAAAACTTTTGCTTTGTTATCTTGCGAACATTTCAAAAGTTACACAAATGGACCAATGGACTTGAGCTCCCAACTCCCAACAAAAGGGGGAATGTAAACAGTTTCAAATTACAACCAGGCAACTTTCGTATATTAACAAATTGGCACGCGTCGCGCTTTGTCCAAAAGTCTTAGCCTTAAAGGCGTCCCCCGAATCTGCTCAAAATGTTTGCCAAGAAAATATTTATTTATGACTAAAGTTCGCACCCCAACTCCGCCGACTCTCATCACATGTGTGGGGGTAACGTTAATGTTTTTATTAGCAAGGAGCATGAAGTTCGAAAATCGAAGGGGATGGAATGGGGGTGGTGGATAGGCGGGTGCAAGGGATGGGGGTGAGGGAGCCCGTAGTCCTTTGGTAGATCTCGGAAATGTGGCAAAAGTGGGAGGAGGTGCGCTAAAAACTGTTAAAGACTTGGCAAACTTTATGCCACCGCGTTTTATGCTCGAGCTCGACGACAACGATGATGATTACGACTGGGATCATAATGTCGGTGGATATGGCAATGGTGATGACTTCTCTGCCAATAGTGATAAAGGCATTCATACGTACAGTATAGGTCAGATAAATAGGAGAAGAAATATTTGTATAATAATATTTTATAAAGTTATAAGAAATTTAATTACGAGTTCAGAAAGGCATCACACTCCGCATTTGGACAATTAGTTCCATTTTTATAGCAAAAATACTGATTTTTTTATTGGCGAAAAATAAAGATTTCGATTTTTGACAAAAATGTGATTTTTCGAATAATTTCTTTTCGCTCCCAATTTTGCAAAAATGGTCCGAAATTAAAACGGTGAACTGTTCTGAGCAGATAACAACCTAATAATTAACATTAGTGCACTTTCCGGCTAATTTAGGAAATTTAAAAATTTTTCATTTTTTCTATTTTTTTGTAAGGGGTAACATCACAATTTTTTGAAAAAAATTTTAAAAAAATAAAATTTTTAACTGGAAACGCCAAGTTACAGAGAATTTAATTACGAGTTCAGAAAGGTATCACACTCCGCATTTGGAAAATTAGTTCCCTTTTTATAGCCAAAATACTGAATTTTTTGTTGTCGGAAAATAAAGACTTAAATTTTTGGCCAAAATCTGATTTTTCGTAAAATTTGTTTTTGCTCTAATTTTTGCAAAAATGGTCCGATATTAAAACGGCGAACTGTTTTGAGCAGATAACAACCTGATAATTAATATTAGTGCACTCTCCGGCTGATTTGGGAAAATTAAAAATTGTTCAAATTTTCGAATTTTTTATAAGGGGTTGTATCACAATTTATTGAAAAAAATTCAAAAAAATAAAAATTTTTTGCTAGAAACGCCAAGTTGTAGAGAATTTAACTACGAGTTCAGGAAGGTATTACACTACATATTTGGATAAATATTTTCATTATTATGGCCAAAATACCTACTTTTTATTGGCGTAAAATGACAACTTCGATTTTTATGACTTATACATAGATCTTAGTTATAGAGCACTTAAATTAATATTGCAAATACAGAATTTTAATAACTGGAAAAATATTATTCAGAAGATAAAGCTCAGAATTTTATCCACTAAAGTAGAAAAAGACAACCGAAATTGTAGAAGGAACACCTTTTTTTTAAACACTTTTTCTTAAAATATAGAGAAAACGCTATAGTCTAGTGCCTCGACTATTAAATACCCCTTACTCAGCTAATTTATTATTTTTAAAGTAATAAGTAACTATGGTAATGGCATTGTATAGTCAGTGAGCCCATCGCAATCCGCTGCTAGCCATCAAAAGAAATGCATTGGATACTGGGTATCCCATAGTCGAGACACTTAAGGTAATTTTTTTATTTTTTTTAACAGTATGTTTATTTTTTAAATATACTTGTATTTTACCCTAATCCCTTGTCCTCGGCTGTAAGTGCTTGGATGGAACGAGGCAGTTTTCCTGATTGCCCCCTTTTGATATTGACTTAGAAAACGGGACATTTCGAGCATTTCTGCGCGAGTGTGTGTTTTTTAATGCTTCGGCAAACGTTTGGCGCTGCCCGAAATGCGCAATCAAGCGAAATGTGCCGCTGCACACCACACACCCCAAAAACACACCACACACAAATCAATGGCAAACAGTTTTCCAATGAGGTCTTTAAAAAAAACGAAAGGACGACGCCATTCAGATTTGAGCAGTCACTCAACGGCCTTTGGCAGACATTGAGAATCTGGGCAGGATTCGGGTGCCATAAAAAGGGGTAGCGAGGGTCTCATGTGGTAATGTCCCTGGGGCACTATAAAGCCACTCAGTCAGTCCGTTTTTCAGGCCGACTGGATCGTCGACAAAAAAAAGCGGGCGACAGATTCAGGCCAGAGGAGACCATACAAATAAAATGGAATGAAAACAACTGGTGAAAATTCTCAAAGACAGACCTCAAAAAGACCACGGGCCTGTCGATCGGTATTTAAAAACCAAGGACTTTGGAAAATCAAGACTGTTCAACTGTCACATGTGGTGCACAAAAAGGGTTTTTTTTTATTAAAAATTTATCCAAAAGTTCCTAAATCAATAATTTGGTTTTCGACCCCATAAACTATTATTATACTTCTTGATCAGGATCATTAACCGAGTGTATCCAGCCTTGTCCGTCTGTCTGTTCGTATAAACGAACATTCGGAAACTACAAAATCAAAAAGGTATAATTTTTCAGACTGATTTAAGAACCGCAAAAGTTTGTATTATATTTGTATTTTATTTTTTTTAATAGGTATCGGTACGTTAAAATTGCTATAATTGAACCATTTAAAAATGTGTTATGGGTAAATAATAATATATCCCTCAGATGGCGGGATTTCAGGAACAGCAAGACATTTACCTTCTCATGCGTGTTCATGTTTTCGAAAGTATAGGGGTTTAATAAATGATTAAGTTCAATATTGGTGCAGGTAAAAAAGCTCCATACATTTTTTAGTTGTGTGCGGCCGAGTTACGCTATGCCCACTCCGTTGACCAGTTCTTTTTATACTCCTTACTTGTAAAATAGAAAGGTATATTGTATTCGGGGAAAAGTATGTAACAGGTAGAAAGAAGCGTTTCCGACCATATGAAGTATATATGTATATTCTTGAACCGAGTCAATCTAGCCATGAATTGTCCGCCACATAGATGACACCACTTTCAAGCGACTGCTTGGTTTGACCTGCTTGCCACTGCTTGCTTTGGCTAAGTAACGGGTGTTTGATAGTCGAGGCACTCTACTATAGCTTTCTCTCTTGTTTAATTTCAATAAATTTAAAAATGTTTTTACGCCCTGCGAAGCGTGCGGACTGGACCACTGCACTTTGCTCTGAACATGGGTCAGGGGTCAGGGGTCAGGGGATTCGGAAAACCCGGGAAATAAAATAAGAAAAAACAAATAAATCAGAACAATAACAATAAGAGTTAAGCAAATTGCATGAGGGCGGCCTTTGATCCACTGCGAAATTTTAACGTGATTTTAACGTGACGTGAATCGTGCTGATTGCGTTTGGATCGAGTTGATGAAAATAACAGAAGCCATATCAGATGGTATGTCCGGCACTCAAATAAACTATTAATTTATTAACTTATTGATCATTGGTGGGTAAGCCGGAACTCTAACTTTTTCACAAATTTCTTGAATTTACACTTATGCTTAGTAATAGGAAATATCTCTTCGGGTAAAGCTTTCCCATTTTTTCCAGACTTCGGCTAATGCTACATTTATATATCTTTATTTTTTTCAACCCAATGCAAATAACACATAGTAAATGTGCAAATAAGTAAGCATAGCTCTGCATTGAAATGTAATTAACTCACATTTTGTTAATTAAAACTTTGCCCAAAACACCCTCTAGACATCAATCATAATGCGACTGAAATCGTTCGTAATTCGACTGCATTACCTTCAAGCGCTTTTACCGCACCGCCCATAAAGCCATCAAGCCATCTATCTAGTGCCTCGAATTCTCGTTTTTTTTTTGGGCCTGATGGACAGTTTTGTAATTCAGCAAGCTGTCAGTCGCAGGGAGCACTTTTCGTGGGCGATGCAAACGAAAAAAGTAAACATTTAAACGGCAATCATAATAGCGGCTCCAACGCACACCCGCAGCTCCACTTCACAATATTGGAAGTGGATGGATATATATGGGTGGGAACACATGCAGATCATTGTCGCCGCAGTCGATGGAAATGCATTTCTGGCTTATTACGAATGGCCGATGGCCAATGCAAATTTCAAATGCCAAATGGCATGGCGAATGCAAATGCCGCAGTCCAGACAAAAAACTAAAAACTTGATTGTCGTCTGCCATTTGCATAAAATGCGATGCACTAAGGCATTGTCAATCTGTTGGTTGGTCAGTCAATCAGTCAGTCAGTCGGTCATTCAGCCATCGGCCATCGAATCCGCCATTTGGCCACAGACTGCATCCATCGTGAGTTTGTTGATCTATTGAAAATCGCCTCTGGTCCCTGGTGAATCCCAACCGAGGTCTACCTCGGGTGCGTTGCCATCGCATTACACACACACAGTCGGAGTTGGAAGCATATATCAATCTGTTGGACGCGCAACACACAATCAATGTCTGTAAATCAACAGCAGTGGTTAGGAGATGTAACGTCGAACCGAAGGGATAGTACTCTAGGTACCGCCTAAACTAAGGGTTCGCATACCAAGCCCTTAAAAAAATTATTTTGCTAAGTAGAAATGGCGGTGAAAAGTGCACTCTTCGAAGATAATAGTTATGGGTGCTGGTGGGGATGGCACATCGGCACTTGCTCTACGTAGGAATCCCTAGAATCTGTACTTCGAGTTCCAACCCTCTAGCTCTTATAGTTTCCAAGATCTTAGCGTTCACACGGACGGTCAGACGGACAAACGGACAAAAGGGACAGACGGACAAACGGACAGCCGGAAAAACAGACAAACGGACAGACCGACAAACGGACAGACGGACAAACGGACAGACGAACAAACGGACAGACGGACAAACGGACAGCCGAAAAAACGGACAAACGGACAGACGGACGGAAAGACATGGCTAATCGGCTGGTTATCCTGATCAAGAATATATATCCTTATGTGGTCGGAAACGCTTCCTTTTGCCTGTTACATACTTTCCCCGAATCCAATATACCCTTTTACTTACTCGTAGAGTATAATTATAATGAAAAATTTCACAATAGTAATATTTTTGCTCTGCTGAGGTATTTATCCATTTCCTCAAACTAATCTACCCCTTTGAGCCAACTCACGGAGGCTGTGGGTTATGCCAGAAATACCAAATAAAGAAAATCATATAGAATGGAAGTCTGTTGCCATTGCCACGCCCCCCAGCCTATTGTCGCCCTTGTTCTTCCGGGGCGAAGAGGCGTGGGATTTTAGGAGGGCAGAAAGGCAAAAAGTCAAATGGATTGAATATTGAGTTTATGATGTTGTCGCTGGCAATTTTCGTTGGCTTTAAGCGGTTTGGCATTGGATGGCTGGCGAAGCTATTGTGTCGGTTGCGTATACGCAATATGGCTAGCGTATACGCAATATGTGCGGCGGTATGTGTGGGGCGACCAAGGGTGTTTGTGTGTGTGTTTTGTCGATTATATGCTTCACAGAGCTGCCAACACACGCAGCTATACACGCTTCACTGGCTGAAACGCGTTTTCCTCTTGTTTTTGTTGTTGTTCTTGTCCGCGTGGAAGTATGGGTGCGCTCTACTCGTGTGTCTGTGTGTGTGTGAGCCTGCAGTGTGTGTGTGTTATGGAGTCATGCAGTAAATTGAATTTTGCCCACAACAACGACATTAGCCATCTCAGAGGCTAAGGGCGCCCAACTAAAATAAATAAAGAGCGAGCCTGCCACGAAATTGCTCTGATTTTTTGTTGATGTGGAACTTTGGTTTTTGTTTTTAATTTTTTTTTTTGCTTTTTTTGGGTTTTGTGCTGTATTGTGTTTCTTGGGGAAATGAAAGGGGTTGTTTTGCGGCCTTGCGCCTTTCCATTTCCATCGCATCTTGGTCTGGGCTTTATCGCCAAGCATAATTTTATATGCCAACGCGCGCTCCGCATTAGCATATGAATGATGTCTGGGCTCTTTGAGATCCGTCTCTGGGGCCCAGGCAGCCGTAAGTAATAATTGTCGAGAAGTCGACTCTAGGTGAATGTCAAGGGGGAACATCTATATTTCGTTGAGTACAATAAATTTCGCGAATTAAAGGAGTATTCTGGGTTAAAATATGCAATTGGATCGTGTAGAAGAAACACTTCGGCGATTTGGTAGAACATAGTGTTTATCCAAAACAAAATAATTTTTTCATTTACTTAATATTTTTATATTACATTTTAATAGTATTTGGTTCAGAACGAGTGTTTTGAGGCATATAAGTAGGTCGATTTTGAAATCTGCGGTGTAAGATCCAACTGATATCAAACCAAATCAAACAAAAGTTCTGATAATCCAATTTGGGCCGATTTCTCGAGTCCCTGTTTAAGTCCCTGATAGCTAGCTGTCAAAGTAAGCTCTCACATTGAGAAATGTTAACCGGCACTCGAGAAACCGGCCCTTAGAGTCAAAAAATGATTATTCATTAAAATAAGTAAGTACTTTTCCCAAAGCACATTTTTTTTGGCATGCTTTAACTACAGTTTTTCATGATATATTTTCATGATATATACGTTAATTTGAAAACGAAAAGTAGATATTCATCTTGATCAGGATTACTTGACTTACAGAGGGACTTTTAAGGCACCAGATTTATTGGAATTTATGATAAATTTCATTTACATCATCTGTTTCTCAGTTTTTGCCCGTATTTGTCACACAATCTGAGAACTTTTGGCGAAACTATTTTAACGCCTTTCACCTTCCAATAGCTTTGGCCATTGGCACGCCACGCCCACTCCGTTCTTTGCACACTCTGTGCCAGCAACGCCCATCGCTTAGGTAATTTGAATCAAACTTTATGCGAAAGTTGCAAATTTGCACCGCAATTTGTGCAAACTTTTTCAGCTGAGCAATGAAATGACATCATCATCAGCAGCAGCTCTCTGCAATCGAAGAGGAGGGCAAATCAATGAAGGGTAAAAAGGGGGGGAAGGTGACGGGAAAATGAGTGGAAAATAGGGGGAAAGAAAGAGAAAGTGGTGAGAAGGGCAGCAAGAGAAACGAAGGGAGAAGCCTGCATCAACAAAAATCAATTTGCACTCGTCAAAAGTGTTGCCAAGTGGCGCATTTAAAACTAACTTGAATGACAATTATGTCAGCTATAATGTGCCACGCCCACTGTGCGCCTACCAACCAGACTGATTTGCATTCGCATTTCGCAATTTCCCCCCATTTTCCTACCAATTGCCCGCAACTTTTGGCCAAGTTTGCCACCGCATTTCACAGTCCGTTTGCCGTTTGTTATTTTTATTGTTGCTGCTGCTGATTTGATTTCAATAATAATATACCAGGCTGTGGGTTTATGAAAGGGTCTTTTAACCCCTTTTTACCCCCATTAAAATGAAATGAACTGAAGTAAAATTTAGTGGTAGGTCAACTTTGACCCCAAACATTACAAATGACTTAAATCAAGTGTTGTTTGTTTGTTCTTAACTCTTAAAATATGTGACTCTTAATTGGGTTCTAAGTCAAAGATATTTATATGATTTATTCTATAGCTACTAACTCAGTTCTATAGCAATTTAATAGCTATTCGAATTTGAGAATATTAGTGTCAAAATACCTCAAAGTTGCAAAAATGCGAAATGTCGATTTTAACAATTGTTGACATAAAATTGGGAAAAGAAATAAATCGATTATAATTGATTCCCTTGTTACATACCATTGAAAGCTTAATAGGATTTTGGATATCAGCTAAAGCAAGCAGTGGCAAGCCGAGCAAAACAAGCAGTCTCTTGAAAGCGGCGCCATCTACCGGACAATTAATTATTTGCCTATAACTTTCTACAGAGTGGTCCTATTTAAAAAATTTCTTCTACGTTTCGGTAGGTATTACAAATACAATATATCCTTTTACTCTACGAGTAGCGGTTATAAGATGTTTTCTAATAGGAAGATTACAAGTGTTGTCGTATTAATAACGGTGTTTTGAGAAAAGTCAATAATTAAAATAATATGTTATACTGTAAGGAGTTTTATAACTTATGTTTGTATGATAAAAGGCTTCATTAATTTAATTTTAGCACGATATTGTTTTTTTATGAACTGTTTAAAAATATGGAAAATATCTTCGCCTTGAGTCTGGCTTATAATGTTTCCCACAATAGTTTTGTCCTTAAAAAATACCACAAATATAAAATATTGTTTAGTGGAATAGTTCTGAGACTTTACAATCCTCTTTCCCAAAAGAAAATAGTATAAAAATGATTTTTACATTTTTTAAAAAAATTACTAAGCATATTGAACTATGGCACTCATTGTGTCAAGCAAATCCTTTACCACACAGATTTCCCCATTTCCACATTATTATCGGTATACAAGAGGCTGGTAAGCAACCTGATTTTCTCATTTGGGAAATTCGCAGACATCAAGGCAATTGATGGCAATCTTATCTCGCTGGGACAGCCGAAATAGCAACGCCAAAACTTTCTGCGGGCAACTCAAAATCAGTTTAGACTCACTGTCATTTGAGCGACAGGCCATATCCGTTGGCAATTCAAGACGCCAAACGAGCACACAAGCGGGCTCCCATTTGGAAATATATATTGAGTTAAATGTAGTACGGAGAGTGCGGAGTGTGCTGCCATGTCATTGAATCCCATTTAAAGAGTTCATTTTCCATTCGAATCGCGTGCGGAATGAGCAGAAAGCCCTGGCAAATGCGTTCTGTTTTGGTTTTTCATTTGGCTTATACCACAAACACTCGAACAGACAGCCATTTGCATATGTGCACGAGTGGCCGACTGACTGGAATCCAGAATCCGGAATCCTGAATGCCGGAGACCCGAATCCTTGTCAGCTGAATTACGCGCTTTAAAAACAATTTTGTCGATTCGCCGCGTGTTGTTGGGTGTTTTAGGTTTTTTAATATTTTATTGCGCATATCAAATTCGCATTCGAGCGGAAATCCCTAAACAGGGCCAAAACGCCTCCACGCCCCCCTTTAGAGAGCAGCCAAACCACATAGGAGCCGTGCACTGGGGCGAAACTCTGCTTACAATGGTATTTTATTTAATTTACTTTTTCATTCATTCACTTCAGTAATTTGAGTGCTCAGCACTGCAAACTGAATAACGGTTTTAAGACGTTTAAATTGCGATGAATCAAGTACAACAAACGAGCAGTAACAACAAAATTCCCGTAATTCCCATAATAATAATAAAATGTTAGAACCTAAAAATATCACAAATGGTGGAAATGAAACTAAAAGGGGTTTTAAAACAATATAAGCACGATTTATATGATGCGTACCCCCCAAATGCAGTTTAAAATATTCTTTAAAACTGTACAACTGTATTTATAAATTGAAAAGTAGGATTTAAAGTTATATATAGTTGTAGGGTTTATAAAAAAAATCGATGGTAATATCGATACTATCGATGAACGAAACATTTAGCAAACATCGATGTTTCGGGCTCACCATCGATACTATCGCTCTAGAAAAATATTATTCACAAATAGTATTTACAAGATTGAAACTTTTATATTGTTATTAATATCAAGTCTGTTATGTATTATTCTATCAGCCAATGGAATAAAATACCATTCTGGTATTTTTCTTAAGCGAGAAAAATGTTTAATACTATCGATAATATCGATTGTGGCCATCGATAGACAAAAATATCGATGGTGCGCACTAGCAATGTGTTACAATAGAAATTTTAGTCCGAAAGAAAGTACACAAAGTATACCTTCTGACTGCAAATATGAAACACACAGTGAGGCTACAATTTTAAAAAGTTTATCGAAAATTCTTCCACATTTTTCTTCTTGTGTCGAATGTCAGAACCCAGAGACAGACAGACAGATGCACGTGCTTCTGTCACTCGCTTGTTGGCTGCGATGTTGTCTGGCCATGTTTATGAATACATTTGGCCAAAGAATGGGTGGCAATTGTGGGGGTGGCTCTGGGCGGTGGGAGCACCGTATTGGCAGAGGGCTGAGTTGATGATTGGGAGCTGCGAAGACTGCGTCTGGTTACCTTAAGAGGTTTGCGCCTTTTTGTGGCCTCTGGCGCTTACTGAAATCAGCACGCAAAGTTATATTTTATTGATTCTGAACAAACTGTGGTGGATGTATGCATGTATTGCCCGGCGAGAACTCACACATCGCCGCATGTGAGCCCCCTATATGTATGTGCATTAGGGTGGTCCACATTTGTATGGAAATATTTAAGGTCCTACTCTTACCTGCCTATTAGGTGCGAGTTACGGCATTCAAGGCATACCAAAGAATATTTTTTGAAAATAGCTCTTTTTAGGGTCTGTAAATTGGATTCAAAGTGTATCACTCATACGCACTGTTGCCTCTGTTATTACTGTGGACGGCAGTCCACGTAGTGACGAAGCGCACCAGGATATAGCCGCATAATTGAAAATATGCTGCGATGGTTCGGTCCTAGCGATCCTCCACGGTTTTAAGAGAATAAATTCGTTTAGAAGAAAGTGGTGTGGAAGTGTAAAAGTAAAAGTGTAGAAAATTGGATCTGCTGGGGCCAGTGGGGAAAATTGCGCCCTCGCAGTACCCTAGTTATATTCTTACTGAAAATACGCTTAAAATGAGGGGTCATATGTTCGTCACAAATGTTGATACTTACATTTGTATATTGATGGTGCTATCGTCACTAGCTTTTTACCTCGTTAAGAGGTATTTTCATTTAATTTTTTGCCCTCCCTGTTTTAAATCACATATTTCACCGAAATTTAAGAATATACATTTTTCTTTTTTTAATCTACATTGTAAAGGGCTGAGAAAACGATTTCAGAAGATTTTTGGACCACCCTAATGTGCAGACATATGTATGAGTACGTAGTATCTGTGCGCTTCGTTGGGCAAAATACCATCATGCTGATGTTAAAGTGCGCACGTGACGCCCCGGAATCGGGCAGGCGGATTTCGAAAGCCCAAAGCATCCCCAGACCAGTGATGCAATCAGTTTTCCCAGCCTTTTGCTCTTAAAACTTACTTTCCCGGCTATATACATAGGGTCAATTTTTCGTTCAAATTCAGAGCCTTTACTGGCTCGTATGTACGCCTTTCAACCAGCCAACTTCGCATGGATATCGTTAGCCTTTTCATTTTGAGCGAGGGCTCAATATCATGAACGTTGGCATATTTTTAGGGATTTTTGTAAGCAAAAAAAACCAACTTGCATGCAAGAACCACTCTTCTCAGGCGTGTTAATAAAGGCATCAAGTGTAAATCATGTAATCATTTTGACTATGGAGAGCAGTAGATGATTTCTTTAAGTTGACATGAGTGGTAAAGTTTACATTAAAAATGTAATTGTTAGACTTCGATTATTAGGTATCCGTTAATCAGCTAACCAACTTAAGCCTTGCGTATTCAAGGCAATTGACTGTTTAATAGTTTTCCCAGTCAACATTATGCTATTTCATGCTAGAGCCTGGATCCTGGTAAAGAATGCGGCTCACCCTTTCCCGCGGTTCACCGAATTATCTTGCGCACCTGGCAGAGCTTCCTTTTTGCACCGCCAAGGCTCATTTGGCTCTCCGCAATTTGATTGCATATGCAATTTTGGCAAGCTTTTCCGGCGCAAAATGCCTGGTCAATGCCAAGGTGTGTTTGTGGGCCCGTAAAATATGCAGATTTTATGCCGAAAATATAATTTTTGCTGCATTAGCGGCTGCCGCTGGTTCGCTGGCTACGCTGCGTATGCGCGATATTCGATTATAGCCTCAAATTTAAACAAAAAGTAAAGTCTGCTTAGTTAGATTTTTCGGCGGAATTAAGCCAGGAATTTAAGTCGATGGATTAGAGTCGATGGTTCGACTAATACAAGCGGAATTTTGCGTTGAATTAGCCAATAGGTTTTGGAGATTTTGTGGGATTTAAAAAAAATGCACCAATGAATGCCAAATAATTTACAAAAGCACGGTTTAATTTCACGCGAAAAAACCTATGTAAAATCAACAGGGAAAACAAAAGAGAACTTTATAGTCGAGTGTCTCGACTATTGAATACCCCTTACTCATATTGTATTTACGGGTATATTTAGAATTCATGTATTTATTACGGCAAAGAATAAAGTCCCTTCGTTTAATTAAAAGTATTTTAAAGAAAATACAAAAAATTTGTATAAACTTGCAGTCAGTAAGTCAAACCTAACCAAATTTCTAAGCCCTCAGTTATTAAAGGTATCAATGGACTTCATTTTCCACAGCAGATATCCTTCTCACATTTTGGCATCTGCCATCGGGAATCGTAAGCAAATGCATAAATTACTGCAAAAATGGGACTAAAACTGAACGAGGGGAATGCCTCGCCAATAAAACACTGTAATCAGTTTTACACAATTTAAAAACCATTTTTATAAATTATAATAAAGAAATATTTTCTACAGCATATATTTTAAGTATTAAAGAGAATATTTTACTGTAAGGGACACGGAAATTTATAATTTATTGATATGTAATATGCCGATATATACATTGATATAATTCAGGTAATATTTTTAATTTAATTAATTTTTAATGTTAACATTATTGAAGTTGTTTGTAAGCGACTTATGGCTATTTAGATATCATGGAATGCACAAATCAAGCAGTTTAGTTATCATGAAAAAAAAAACAAAAGAGAACGCTATAGTCGACTATCAAATACCCGTTACTCAGCTAAAGCAAGCAGTGGAAAGCAGGGCAAACCAAGCAGTCGCTTGAAAGTGGCGCCATCTATGTGGCGGACAATTGATTATTTGCCTATAACTTTTTACTGAGTGTTCCGTTTTAAAATATTTAATTAATTAATTTCGAAACGTCAAAACTTTTTTTCTGTTTTAAAATCTGATCTACTTTTTCCCTCTGTGTTCTCAGCCCTTGTTGCTTTTTGTTGCCTTGTGCTTACCATAAATTTAAACAGTTGCCGGGCAATGCTAACCGCTTTCCCCGCACTGCCTTCGCACAGCCCCATCGATAACTGGATTTGCAGCAAACAAATCGGTGTGCTCACCCATTTTCGTCCCATTTTCCGCCCTCCACTCGCCGCTTTCCGATCTCACGGCTCCATTCCATCTAACTTATGACACTGGCGCGTGTGTTTTTCGGCAACTTCATTATCGATTGCTGATCCATGGGATTAGATGGACGCAGGAAGACAATGGTCTCTCCGTCTTTCCAGACCACTGCCGTCCGCCCCTAAAACATTCACATCCGTTGTGGCGCACAAATTTGTCCACAAATTAACACAAAGCGTGCGGAGAGGACCCCCGGCCGTCGACCGTCCGCCGTCGCCCGTCGTCCGCCTTCCATTTCCCATTTGCCAGCGCCCATTTGCCATCTCCCGTGGCCCATCGCCCCGAGTGAACAGTTCCATGGAGCACCTAAATTGTACCAGTTAGCATTTAGCCCCCCTCCCCTCGCCGGCAGCACACCCACCGCCCATGAGAGTGACCAGTTTGGTAGGCACTCGCACATTTGCTGGTAACATTTATCGCCGGATTTCCACTGTCGTGCCGAAATGTTCAACAAAACACACAGAACTGTACACACATACCAGCGGGCAGGCACTGGAAAAAATATATTTGATATTTATGGGGCTAAACATTAAAGAGGAAAGACATTTATTTTGGATACAGGGAGCCCCCCAACATATTTTTATATTCATAACCTTTTTAGCTCTAAGCAATTCGTAAAAGTAAAAATTATATGGTTTAGCATGATTTCTTAAAAGCGATAAAAAAAAATTATCCCTGTTTATGCGAAACAGTCAAAATTCATGATTTTATTAACTCACAGCTGGTAGAGTTGCCGGACCGATGAAAAATTAATGTGACTCTAGTCATAGCTAATTAAACTAGTGATATTTTTAAAATATAACATACAAAATTTATTTTTTAGTGCCGCTGAGTGGATAAGGAACCTGTTTTAGGCCACACGAAATTCTTAATTTCTAGCGATCTGGCAACGTCTATAATTTATACAGTGTTACCAGAGCTGCTGCAGGATGCCGAATTCACGAAATGGCGTTTATGCACACAAGAATCAGCGGAAAGCGTGAAATGATATCGTGAATTTGGCATCGCGTAAACATAGTATTTTGAAATTACTCAATCTTTTTTTCTTAACCGTACTAATATTTTAATAGATTTTGCCAAATATAACATTTTTTTTGAGTGCACTTATTGGGCCAGAAGGCTGGGGGCAGCGCTTGTTTTGCGGCTCGTCGTTTTGTCTCGTATGTTGAATAGAAATAAATTTGCGACTTAAGTCCTAGCGCGCATTAATTCGGCCTAATGCCGTGTAGTCGCATCCGACCAGCCTGTCAACCCTCTGCGCTCGGACTCGGACTCGGACCGCCCTGCAAGGCAGCCCCCCTGCCCCATGCCCCATGGCCCACTGCCCATGCTTACACTGTTTTCGGACTAACATTTTATTTATGGCCAAACACATACATGCGAGAGGGTCCTTTGTCGTTTCGACCGCAGTCAGTGGCATAAGCTAAATGGTTAGGGGGTAAAATGGTGCAGGGGGAGGGGAGCAGAGGGGCCGGCCAACAAATCTCTCGCACCCAATACCAATGCATTGTCCTGGCCGGTCAACAAAGCCGATTTATGGATTGTCCTGCCAACGTACGAATGTGTGTGTGTCTGTGTGTGTGTGTGCGAGTCCTGTTTTTGCGGGCCATTCGAATGCGTGACGTGCGTGCGCTGGGGCTATTAAATTATTTGTAAACAATTTTTGATATCTGATTTTATGCGCACACATTCAATGCTCCGCTTGTTCGGCTTTCATAACTCTGAAGGGCTTACCACGAAAAGTATAGCCACTTATGTATGCTAATTACTTATAATACTCCAGTCGATGGAGTTTACGACAAAATGCCCATAAAAGTAGTCTGCAATACAAAATCCAGGTTAAATATAATAGTCAAATAGTCACCAACCACAAAATAGTAAATTCTACCAATCAAATAGTTACTCACTAAACAACTAAATACACACAACTGACTATTTTGTTGTAGTTTTACTATTAAATAGTAACCAGAACAAGAATAAAATACACGTGACTATTTGCAACAAAAGTGAACTATTTTTTATGGTTTTGTAACTATGCGAATAGGTTACTTTTACTCATAATATCCAAGAAAAAACCTCTTAACTAGGTAAAATGTGGTGACAATCGTACATTTAACAAACAAAAGTTCTGTTCTTACACTTTGTGATATCCAATTTTCTAAATTTTTTAAGTCTTGGTTTGGAAATGATTTTCATACTAGACTTTCGACTAGAAATTTGCAGATACTTAAGGGGGAATTATAAAGGTTTCTATTAGTGACATTAAAAACACATTCCTGAAGTTTTATTCCGGATTGGGATCGGGGTTACAATCGGCGATACAAGTAAATATATTTATTTGGTTTTGGAACATTCTAGTCTTTAAAATATATCGTCTTACTTTCTGTCCACCGGCCACTACACTTGACAAAACCATCAATCGGGGTAATTGTGATATTTCCTAATTAAAAGGAAACCCCATCGATATACGTTGACAAAGTTTACAAGTTTGAGGTAATGGAAATTTTCAGCTACATTAGGTGGCGGGCGGGCGGCCGGAGCTTCAGATTTTCGTGTTGGCTTAACTTTCAATTCATTATACCGCCGCCGCCCGACGATGTGACAACTTTTGCAATGACCGAAAACAAAGGCCAAATACAATCAGCTGTAAACAAAGGCCAAGCCTTCAGCTTGGGAGGGAATTTCAGAGGGGGGGATTTTCCAGCCGGGGGGAAGACAAATTAGTTGCAAGTTGCAAGCTGCAAGCGGGGGGCTGTTTCTTGGGAGTTTGTGGCAAAGTTTCCAAACTCCCCCCGCGCGCCCCGCTCTTTATCGGTGGTTCTGTGGGCTTTGTTTAAAGTTCTGTGCAAATGTGAAATAGAATTGGACAAGCAGCCGAGCGCCGAGCGCCACTTGGCTACCGAAAAACTTTTCCCTTGCACTTTCATTACTTTTCTCCTCAAGAGAAGCAAAAAAAAAAAAAGAGGCAAAAATAGCATCCACTTTGGCAATGCGCGAATTAGCCAAATAATAAATAAGTGCACGACAAAAGTGGCTAAGAAATTTCGAACAACAATGAAATTACTCGGCTGCTCTTTTGAAAGACTTTTTGCCTAATGCTTGGCAACTTTTCGCCCCTTTCGCCCATTTTCCCACCACAACCACACATCGAGGACAAACTTTACTTAGTATTCGAGTGTGTGTGTGTGTGTTTGCCAGTTGATGATTTTCGAATTTCATTTCTGTTTTCGCCACACTTACACACACTTTTTATGGTTTTTTGTTTGTCGCCAGCAAAAGTTTGCGACCTCGAAGCCCTCACCTTTGGTCACCGAAAATGTAGTCATCATGTCGAGCTGACCAAATTGTCGGAGTCTCTAATTATTTTCGGCTGACACTGCACTAGTTTTCCTCGACGTTGATAAGAAAGTTGCCATGTGCAGCTCTGCAGTTCACTTTTATTGCCACAGATAGCCGCAAGTTTCCGCTCGCCATTAACTGCAACTTTGGCCCAACTTTGAATATTGCTCATACGTCCTGTGGTGCGAGAGAGCCGAGCGCCGAGAGTCGAGTGCCGAGAGCCTTCCCATCATCAGGCCGGCATTTAAATGCAACTTTCGCAGGGCAAGCACACACTTGCAACTTGGGAAAACGTCTGGAGGAGGAGGAGGAGGAGGAGGAGGAGGAGCCGGAATGGAAAAAAAGGACATCCCCAAGGTTCTTAATGAATGTTTCATGAACTTCCTGGGGAAGCAAACACGGCGGAAAAATATAAACGTTAAATAGCTATGCATTTAATTTCGCTAGAAAAGATATATCAAATCAGTTTCATAGAAAAATTAAAAAAATTATATAAAAATGTTTAAGCTGATATATTTATATTGATTATTACTGTGTTTATACGATGCCGAATTCACGCTTTCAGCCATTTCGTGAATTCGACAGCACACGAAAGTTGACTCTGATTTCAGCCTCAACGCGTGAATTGGTGGTGCGGAGCTCTGGTAACTCTGTATAAATTGTAGACGTTGCCAGATCGCTAGAAATTAACAGATTCGTCTTGTTCTTAACAAATTGCTTAAATTTTCTATGTTATATTCAAATAATATACTAGTGGTATTATTTAATTATAACATACAAGATAATTGCATATTATACAACTATTTTGTAAAAAAAAAATGAGTTATGGCGTGAACCACATACATTTTTTATCGGTCCGGCATCTCTACCAGCTGAAAGTGAATAAAATCATGAATTGTGGCTGTGTCGCATAAACAGGGGTTATTTCTATATCGCGCTTTCAAGAAATCATGATTCCCATAGTATAAAAATAGTATATATTTATTAAAAAAAGTGTGATAACTAGCATTTTTATCATGTAGGTGCCATTTTCTAGCCGTGCATTAGACGCCCGCCTAAGTGCTGCACTAACTTCATTTGCGCGGCGCAACGCGTCGTATGCGTAATGCCGGCTCCAGGACCCGCAGTCCCGCGTCTAAACAAACAGCAGGGAAAAGCGCCGGAATGGAGGATTGAGCTCGGTCCAAAGGGGGGATGGGGATGGGAGGGTAATGAATGCGACTTTGACTGCGATGCGTTTAGTTGAGCGGAAGTCGAGTGCTTCGGCAATTTGTAGCAAACTCTTGATGCAGCTGCAGTCCCTTTGTTTGGCCGGATCGAGCGGAGTTCAGTCGGAGCTGAAGGGATATGCGGTAAATGAATGAATTAGGAAGCCAAATCCCGGATAAGCTTAAGTGTGTGGCATGCTCCAGGCGAGGGCTCGCGACTCGGGACTCGAGTTCCCTTCGCCAAGTATTTGGGTTTGGTTTGGTTTGGCTTGGCTCAGCTTATGCATTTGAGCAAAGCTCTCAGCGATTCGGAAATTATTTGAAAGAAACTCAGCACAAGGATGCAGGCAGTCCTTGTCTCGGAAGGGCTTGTAACTCTTAGTGGGCATCTTCCTTACAATCTTACTTTTGGATCACTTTGTTCTGCATTTCCCTGACATTCTCAAAAAGGTCTTTACATATATGTCCTTACAGGGAGGATTACGATTTCAGTCTGAAGTTTACATCGCATATTACATATTATTCTACATATATTTCAAGATTATAAAATTTTGTTTCAAGGTAATCGAATGTACATATCATTTAGACATAAAAACAATAGAAAAATTAATGGGAAATAATAAGAAAAAAATTAATACTCTCTAATATTTGAAAATTTAATATTGAAAATTTACAAAAATCGGACAACTATAATATAAAGCTAAAATAGGGAAAGTTTGGAAAGTTAATCACTGAAGACGGCAGTCCACGTAATGACGAAGCGCACCCGGAGAGTGATATATTCAAGACAAGATTTTGGGGGATTTTTGTAAATGAAAAATGAATTATGATTGTCAGTCCACCAAAAAATATTGCGGGAAAATAGCTAAAAAATAGCTACATTCGGAAGGCCGTAACTTCTGCACTACTGAAACTACAGACTTGTGCTGCACCTCGTTTAAAAGGTATTTGGAAACACTATCCACCTAAGAATTATTTTTAACATTTTTGTTATTGCTTAAAAACAACTTTAACAATTTGGTTTTAAACTCTTATCTAAAAAGCCCTTGAGATGTATTAAATGTTGGTATATAATACCTTACAAAAAAATCTTATTTACAAACGAAAGTAACATTTTTTTTAGCCCAGAACAACTAACAAAGCATTATATGCCATATGTTGCTTCCTTTCTCGCTTATACAGGTATTACTTTAATTTTCTGTGGTTTTTAATCTAAATAGATGGCCATCGGAAATACTGCTTGGCACTGTTCGAGAGTTAAATGTTGGATAATCTCACAATATTTGCTAATTGCTATTTCAGATTTACAGAAATGTGTCTTTGCTCATTTAATTACTCAACAATGCTGCAATTCCATTTGTTTTAGACATTTTTCTTAATTTATTACGGATTATGAATTTGGAATTTTTGGAGCATTTTACTCATTACTTGCATTTCATTTCGAGTCCTTCAATCATTTCATTATTTCGTTTGCACATTCTGTAAATATTCACTGCTTTCGAGGAAGCTCTTTCGTCTGCTTTTTGCTCCATACTGCCATGTTTCCCACTTTTTTCAGCTCCTTTCCCTTTGTGAGGCTCCCTTAACGTGTTTTGCTTTTGTTTTCGGCTTCATTACATTGAAGTTTTGTTTTGCCCTGCCATTGCCTTCAGTTGGTTTTTATTGTCTGCGTTTTTTTTCAAGCAGTTTCTTGTTCTTTTTCTGTTGTTTGTGGAAATTAAGCTTTGAAAAATGGGTGCACACAGAGTCACACAATGCAACTACTGCACACACATAAGTATTTGGAAAATTACTTTCATTTGTGTGTGCTTCGTTTGGCTTGTTATTGTCGAAGGAGTAGCCTGGCAACTGGTTTAGGTCCTGCCGATCCCTTCCCCCCTTTGCCCCTCCTCTGCCACCACCCTCCTCACCGTTTTTGTGGCTTTCGGGGAAAGCATTTTCATTTATATTTAGTTCTTCTCGCTTTTCCTTGGCCATTATCAAAGTCCTCTCCCCTTCAGCATTTGTAAATTACAAAAATGAAATTAAGTTCACACTTTGTCATGTGGGGACATTTACGGTTTTTAATTGTTTGTGCGCTGCGTTAAGCGTTGGGGAGCTTAGGAGGACGGGGAGGGGAGTCTGCAGGAAGTGGAGAAGTTTTGCCTACATTTCGGGGTTAAAATGAGAAATGAAAGCCCTCGTCGTCCTGTGTACATTAATAATTTCGTTAAATATTTTTCCATGTCTGTGTGCTCTTCAAATTAGGAAGTATTCTCGTATGAAATAAGGCACTCTTCACAGGGCGGGCCACTTCAACTTGAACTTCCGAGACGCATCCTTGATGTCCCTTGACAATTACCAGGAAATCTGTGTTACGGCGAGCTGGAGTTGTATGTATTAAAATAACATTTTGGTTGCAGAAAATATCTAGTATAGTTTTACATCGTGTTATTTTTGACTAATTAAAAGCGTGATTTCAGCATCGCAACACAGCAATAGAAATGTAACCTGTAAATTAGGGTGTCCCAAAAGCTTAATCTCACCCCCTCACAGTTACAGACTTTATTCTAGTGTGTAAAATGTATATTCTATAATGAATGTTGGTGGAATAATAGATTTATGCAAAGGTAATGCTATAGTAAAGTGCCTCGACTATCAAATACCCGTTACTCAACTAAATCAATATGTAAATTAGGGTGGTCCAAAAGCTTATTATCACCCCCTCACATTTACAGACTTTATTCTAGTGTGTAAAATATGTATTCGAAAATGAATTTTGGTGGAATAATAGATTTATGAAAATAGAATGCTATAGTAAAGTGCCTCGACTATCAAATACCCCTTGCCAGAAAAGTATTAAAGAACAATTTTTAAATTTAAATATTAATACATTTTTAGGACATTCTTTAAAAAATAAAAAAAATTCTGCAAGCCGGAAAACACGCGCTTTCTCAAACAATATTATCCTTATGTTGCTAAATCAATTCTTTACGAAATGGGAAAACAATTTTTGTATTCACAAAACCTACTAGAAGACAAAACGATTTTAGTTCAGCCACTTTGCACCGTTGGACACTTTTGAGGCCGTGAACTTTTTTGTTTCCCGAATTTCCCGCTCCTTGAGTGAGTTTCTTTTACTATGTTGCTGGCTCATCAAGTTGTAATCGCATTTCAGAAGAAAACCAGTTTTGCAACCGATTTACATTTGCTTGCTCTCTCTTTCGAAGATGGCATCGGGGGAAATGCGGTGAGTTTAAGAAGTCTGGTCGCTTATCTGACGCCTCTGACATAATATATGGCACAGTTTTTTGGTTGAGTTAAAGACACGGAACAAAATTGAGGTGGAAAAACTTATAAATAAAAAATAACAGAAAATATATATGTGTGTTCCTTGTTATGTTAAAAAAAACAACTTATATTCCTTAAATATAAATGGAGCTTACAAATATTATTATGAGGTTTAAATTTAAAGAGGTTTCTTCGAAAGAAGTACCCAGAAAGCATATTTTAAGAGCTTTCAAATGAAATTCTCTCAGTGCACACATATAGGACTGCGAATTACCTAACTCCTGCGCTGCTCTCAGACGCTCCCCTTTGCCCTTCCAGCTGGCAACAATTACACTTGGCCCTAGCACCAGGCCTGATGGCTTGGCTTTGCTTTCAATTTGGTTGCACTTGCCAAGAGCACCAAAAAACCCAAAAAAACCTCAAAAAACCCCCAAAGAAAAATGGAAAACAAAAAAGGCAAACCGACCGACAAATGGAAAATGAAAAACCAAACCAAAGCAAACCGAAAATGTTTTGATATTTGTTTTTGGCCCCAAGACTGTTTTGGCATCGGTGGCTGCGGTCAGAGATTAGTTTGAGATTACAAAACACACACACACACACACACATACATACACAGCCCATAAAAATCTGAGCGTAATAAAATGGAAAATAATTAGTATGGACGACAAGGAGGAGGAGGAGGCTGCTGACAATTTCCTTAATGTCAAATGAAACGGAAATTGATAAGGACACATTAATTTGTAGCCATGTTGCGGATGATGCTGATGCCACCCACAAATGCCCGAAAAAAGGACCAAGGTCCTCCGGGGATTGGTGTGCTGCTGGTAAGTGTGGCCGCAGCAAAATTTAATTGCGCATTGGAATGAATTATGAATTGATGAAATTTCGCTTTCCGGCCAGTAATTGGAACGGGGCTCAAGCTGCCACGCCCCACTCCCCGATTCGATGGCCATTAAAAGCCCCCGACATGGCCTACAACAGCTGTTGGTACACGGCTCAACATGGCTTTTCCCCCGCCTCCCTTTTCCGCTCCGCAAATATTTGAATTTAGAGGCTGGGAAACGGAAAGTGCTCGGCCAACTTCAGAGCAATCGTTGCCACTTCTCAGCCTGTTGCGTGCCTCGCCCACAAATAACATCCAATGCCCATCTTTCCGATTTAGCCCCTCTGGGTGGCTGTCCAACATCCAACATCCAACACAATCCCTGAGAATGATTAATTTATTGAAATTTACGCTTATTGCCGTTCTAAAAACATTTTTATTCTTTGCCCCTTTATTTGGAGAAGCGGTGCCGATAATTTGTCAAAAAGTCGTAAATCATAATAATACAAAGCCCCAAGAATCAGACACAAAAGTTGAGCTCAGCAAGGAGAAGGGATGGTGGGTTCTCCTTAGGTCGTAATACCCTTACTTTTAAGCACTATTTTATTTCTTTGATTCATAATAAAAGGGAAATTCAATGCTTATGATGTCCTAATTGAAAATTTGAATTGAAAACCTATCGATCTATTTTATTTTTATAAAAATATTTATTTTCCGCTAGAAGGCGTCACTTTCAAGGCACTGCTTGCCTTGCTGATTGTATATCTTCATCTCTCTCACACTCATTTAGCAGGGTAAGGGGTATTGGATAGCTAAACTGTAAACGCCATTTTGTTTGGTTTATTAATACCTACCGAAACGTAGATGAAATTTTTTTAATCGCCCCACTCAGCAAAAAGTTATAAGCTAATAATGTCGCCACTTTCAAGCGACTGCTTGGTTTTCCCTGCTTGCGACTGCTTGCTTTAGTTAAGTAACGGGTATTTGATAGTCAAGGCACTCGACTATAGCGTTCTCTCTTTTTTGTTTTTAATTTCTTAATTTTTAATTTTAGGACAACAGAATATAAAGTATACACATGAAATTTTTTGAGCCAAGGTTCCTTGAACCCATTAGAAGGGTAACTCACTAAGGAAACCACAAGAAAAATGTTTGTGTGTGTGTGTGTCTGAACCTCAAGAAGGAGAGGGCAGCACACGTTTAGGCCGAGAGGACGATAATAAGAACCGAGCATTCAATTTGCTTGTGGTTTATTCAGTTCGCTGGAAGGCAGAGGGATGGGACGGTGAACTGGGGCTTGTGGTTCAGCCGCACAACTTTGTGGGTCCTCGGCGAGGGACTTACCCAACCTCAACCTCAAGCCCACCCACTCACGTGTGTACGACAAAGATAAACACATTCCAGCATTTCGACAGCGGCAACGATAACGCCTTCAATTATTAATTATTATCACCGCAAAGTCAAATGTAAAAGCTTCAATTAAAATGCAAAAAACCTTGCGGTATATGCACTATATGCACTGAGAAGATAAATACTTTGAAGAAAAATGGTCCTTAGTTGAGATATTTTATCTTGTCTTTGACAAGATATCTACTTCCTGTCAGACATTTATGCAAATACTTCTTAGTTTATGACCATTTGAATGACTTACAGTATGTCTTTTGAGTATTTTAATTTAATAACATTGGCTTTTAATCATAATGAGAAATATACGTGGTGACGAAGCGCACCATGACAGTGCGTGTCCGAACACATCGAGTGAAACTCCAAGCGAATGGTAATCTTTTGAAGAATTACTATCTACTCTTGGGAATATTATTTTTGATTACTTCTGAATTTCGAATTCAATTTTATAAAAATCGGACGACTTTGTCAGAAAAATTATTAACAATAAAAATCATAACTTATATTGTATTCACTTTTCTAACGTTTTTTTAATATATCAGAATTTCAAATAAAAAAAATTTCAAAATTTATGTTAATATACACAATGAAAAATTTGATTAATAAAGTTATCTCACATAATTCGCATAGTTACGTAACCATAAAAATAGTTTACTACTGTTGAAAATAGTCACGTATATTTTGTTCTTGTTCTGGTTACTATTTAATAGTAAAACTACTACAAAATAGTCAGTTATGTGTATTTTGTTATTGTGTGAGTAACTATTTAATTGATAGAACTGACAATTTTGTGGTTGGGGACTGTTTGACTATTATATGGGTTAATTTTACCAATCGATTTTTTTGTGTGCACACACGGACGCATACAAAGATAAGCAACTGCATTGCTCGACTCATGTCGCATATTTTTTTTCATTTTGTTTTTTTCCCCATCCCTCTTGTTAATGATTTATACAAGGATTAATTTATACTCACTAATGGATTTCACTTGGCAATGTCCTACCAGCATTCAATATTATCAATTACTCTCCTTCACAGCCGCTGAAGAGTCTGCCTGGAAAACAAGACGCGAAAAGAGGGAAATTAAGCAAAATTAATTATGGCCCAGTAAGCAACATTGCCACACCGCATGCAAATTGCTTGGCATTTATTTTATGGCGTTTCTTTTGCATCTCACTGCGAGGCTATTTTATTGATATTCCCCCCCAGCAGGTGGAGTGAAACGCGGTTGAAAAGTGAAGTAAAATAAATAACTCCAGTGTGAGATCAAACGGCGCTCGCATAAAAATCAACTAATTTGCGCACTTTACCATGCAAAGGTCCTCCGGAGGACTGCAAATAGAGCAGGAAAGACCGGCAAAAAAGCGGAAGGGCGATGCGGAAACGGCTGTCAATAAAATAAATGAGCGCCATTAGCAGCGGAAAATGATAAACACTTGAAAGTGTTTCGCCTCCGAGCATAGAGCAGATACTAAGACCACGCCCACTTGCCACCGCCCGGGAGAAAAAAATACAGACGGAGGAATACAGAAGTTCTCGCAGCGGAGAAGGGAACAATGCAAAACATTGGCTACGAAATGACCCGGAATGCCAGCCAGTGATGCAAGGATTTTGTTTGCGTATGGAAATCGACTGACATCAGATATCCGGATGGCTGATAACAGGAGAAAATTGAAATTCAGTTGACCAACGGATGGCAAGGTATTGCAAATGTTCTAAACTTGTAATGCAATAGCTACAAAAATTAAACTCAAATTAAAAGGCTTTTTTGTACTCCACTTGTTTAAGTGATGGTATTGTCTTCAAAGAAATGCAATTTCGGTCTTAATTCACTTTAAAAACTGAAATAAATGATATTAAAAATGAAGAAATTATTTAAAAATAATTTAAAAAATTTCTAAAATTGTTATGAAAATGACGTAGAAATGATCTTAAAATGATGCAGAAACTATCTAAAAATAATGTAGAAATTATGCAGAAATGATCTAAAAATTATGTAGAAATGATGCAGAAAGGATCTAAAAATGATGTAGAAATGATGCAAAAATTATCGAAAAATGATGTCGACATTATTTAGAAATGATCTAAAAACGATGTAAAAATTACGCAGAAATAACCTACAGATGATGTAGAAATTATCTAAAAATGATGCAGAAAGGCCACCGAAAAAAATACTCTCTGCAGCCGTAATTCCCACAACTACATTTTTATCCAACTTCAAAAAATTAAG
This sequence comes from Drosophila mimetica, assembly GCA_037075245.1. Lineage (NCBI taxonomy): Eukaryota > Metazoa > Arthropoda > Insecta > Diptera > Drosophilidae > Drosophila > Drosophila mimetica. The sequence continues at coordinate 11,813,276 of JBAMCH010000005.1, forward strand.
TAGTAAGCGAGTGCGAAGTTTTCGAATAAAATCAGTACTTTATTTTATATGTATTTTTGGGTCTTGGGTTCAGTAAAAAGGACAACTTGTCTTACTTAAGTTAATTAAATTGTGTTTTTGGGAACTACAGGCAAATAAAATAAACGGCATTATTTAAACCGGCATTATTTAAACCTTGGCGCTTGCCACTGTGCGTTTGTTCTGGACCTTGTCGGATGACTAGATCGCAAGATAGTCAGCCAGACGTCTGCTGGCATTCGGTGGGTGGGGATTCCACCCGCTGGGTGTCGGGCTGCTGGCGGGGCGCGGTTGTGTGGGTCGCAAAGCCGAAGGCAAACAAGTCGCGTACATTTGTGCAAATAAAATTTGCTTGAATAATTTTATGAATGGTAGACAAACTGTTGGAGCAACGAGCAGGGGAAGCGGAAATGGAAATGGAAAGCGGGTAAAAATGTGGTGAGCAGGCAGCCAACTATTCCAAGGAGAAGCCACCAAACACGGGGAAACGTCATGACATGCAATTTATTATTACATCAAAGGGTTAATTGCGCACATCTGTATTTGTGCGTGGAGCAACGCTTTCGAGAGCTATTTTTTGCGGTGCATTTTCCACGTGCCGCCAAGCTCTTCTTGCGAGTGTGCGACTTATGTTTAAATAAACGACAACACTTCAAATAAATTGCAGCAAATCAAGTTAAATAAATTGCGCGAATGTGCGAAGCCCAAGGACAAAAAGGTGGGGGAGTCGTAATCATTCACACACTCACACCACGACTTTCCATTTTGCTTTCATACACACATGTATGTGTGTATGCAGGCATGTCGTCCTCGGAAAAACTGGCATTTGTGCGGACCTGGAATAACATTTCCTACGATTTTCTCAGCCTCCTCTATTATCGGATAAATGTGTGGTTCATCCGTGCGAGTTATCAATTATTTTTGATTTTTTAACCCGCGACTTGGCGCAACTTCTTCTCATTCTGTTTAGCATTCAATTCCCAAAGTACTAAATATAGAAAAATTGTTTCAGTAACTAATAGAAATAATAAAATAAAAAAAAAATAAAATAGAAAAAAAATTAATTTGTCTAAAAATGTATTCTAAGCAAGCTTTGGACAGATATTTCCTGAAGAAATAAAATTTCAAAATGTACACATTAAAAATATTATAGGAAAATTTAATACAAGCATGTAATAGTAAATATAGATATTAAATTAAAATATTTATAACAATTTATAAAATTTTCATCCATTCATAAGCCATGATGATTTTTTCCGGCCGATATAATGTGCATTTACTGCCACGCCCTTTTGGGCAGATTAGTTTGCCCGGGCGTGACAGGATCAATTAACGGCGAAATTAATAGTACGTAATCGCTTGCCACATTAATGGTTTTCCTGATTCAATTGAGTTTGCCTCGCGGTTTATTTCAAGTTGAAACTTGGCACATTTCTATAAATATTTAACAAAACACCACACAGAAAAAAATGTGGCAAAAGATCAGTTTGATATGTGCTGGTCAATTTGATATTTTTTTAAGCAAGTCATCCATATCATTTTGATATGAATAAATATTATGTTTAAATTAAATTTGGTATTAGAAAAAAATAACTAATATGATATAATATCAAGTTGATATGTTTAAGTCTCAAAATTAACATAAATCATATCAGCTTTTTATTGAATTCATATTTTTTCAAATCGTTTTTTCTTCTGTGCAGAGCGCAGTTAATTGAGTTATAAATTTTTATTTTCTAACTGGAACCAAAAGTGACACTCGTAAGACACTATATGATTATTAAGGGTATACTCAAATAATGAAATTTTCACACACACAAACTGTTTACAGTTTTTCTCTGTGCTTTAGATTTTTCATCATCGGCCCCCAATGAGGAAATATATTTTGATTACGTGCGTGCTCCGACATTCCGTCTGGAAGATTGAAGCATTTGCCCATTTTTGATAGAATGTCGCCAACTAAAATGTGTCCCACTTTTCCGCCCATCCAAGGATGGCCGCCCACTAGCACTCACCACCACCACCACTCCGCTTTCCCTTTTTCCCAAACGCCCACCAAGTTTATCGCGTTGTTTGCCTTTTGCGTTGTTTGCCTTTGCCGCTTTGTCAACACAAAAAACGAAAAGAAAAGCCAACAAAGAAAAGCGGGGAAAAGCCAGGGGAAAAACGTTGAAAAGCAGGGCCGAAAGTAAACGAAAAGGGTTGTAAAAACGTAATGGCGAGTTAAATAAAAGAGCGAACGTGCTGAGGGGGCCAGAAATATGCCAACACTCATACAGGCGAAAAAGTGTACTAAAATATATATTCAAAAGTGTCATAAATGTAATACAACTTTTCCTTTATGACAACTACATATGGGTATGTGTTTTTTGTTGTTTTAAGTTGGCGCGTTGTTCGAGTGCCACTCTCCAGAAACTTCTCTTCGGCCAATAAAAATAAAAATAGAGTTTGAATAAAATACAGTAAAAGGAAATAAAGAAGGCGGACAACGAAAATACAGCTATGTAACTCAGTGTTAGGACAAATGTACCTAGAAACTATTATGTACACTTGCATTAAAACACCATGCTAAAATCAAGCAAAATTAGTCATGATCTATGAAGTTCATAGTATGAACGATATCATACCTCAAATTTCAGAACGTTCTGTACAAAGATCTTAAATTGATCCATAATTTGGACCTAAATGCCAATTAAACATAATTGAACTGAAACTAAGTACAAAAATACTTTAATTAAGATTGAAAATAGAAAAGTACTGGTTTTTGTAAAATATCTCTTCATAACAGTTATATATGACTTATAAATAAAAGTCAACCAAATAACTTTTACAAATACATTTTATTCTACAAGATATAATTGATACATTCCTTGATTAATCATAATCATACTCCCTTGCTACCAAAAGGCGATCAATAAAATAAACTGCTTACCAATGAGATTGGATAGCAAAACTCTCCCATTATTTCCAGCTAATTAAGTGCACTTATCAATTAAATTGAGCTTATGGCCAATCCGCTTTACAGCCATGGAGTGCACTGTCTGTCTGTGTGTGTGTGTGTGTGTGTGTGTGGGAGATTGGGTGAGTGCTCTTAGCACTCCACTGAAAAGGTTGAAAGCAGTGCAGCTGTACATACGGAAATGGCAAACAATTTCGCAAGTTTTTACAAAAACTTAAAAATAAATTTAAGATTAAAAAAACACAAACACACGGGGAAACGAAAATCTGCTGCGTCCCTGCCCTGCAGATTTCCAGCAGCAGTGTCGTCGTCAAAATGACTGCCTATGGCCAAAAACAAAAAAAAAAAAGAGAGAAAAAGCGGATACACGAAAATGCCGCTACTACAACTTCCGTTTCCACATCACTCATACTTACACCCCCTCGCCGACACCCACACCCACACCCAAGCACATGCTCACAGCAGAGCGAACGAGACACACAGCACAAAAGAACAAGGCAAAGAATTAAAACTGCAGTGAAAATAATTTAAAAAATACAAAAAAAAAAAGGCGGCGAACGTAAAGAAACCAAGTCAAAATGGAGCAGGGGAAGCCGCGAACTGAACTCAGCCAGACATGAAAAAACATCACATATCTAAACACGGAAAAAAATTGAAAAAAAAGATGACTCAGTAAAAATAATTAAATATTTTCTAATTAAACCAGAACTCAATCGGTTAATATTTGAATAGATTAATTGAATAATTAATATAAAAATAAATAAATTTAATATATAAAAATAAATATTTATAATAAAAAAAATATAAATAATATTACATCTTTTAGTCAGAAATTAAGAGGTAAGTTCTAGAAACCCGAGAGGTATAGTGTTAATGAGCTATGCATTTGATACGAACAGAAAGGAAACAAAGTCAACGTTTATATAACCTACTAGCTTAATGATATAGTCGCTTCCTATCCATAATTCTAAAATATTAAAAAATGCTCTACCCTAGTCTAGAAATAAAAATGATCGATATTCATTATAACACTCTTGAAAAGTTTTATGTAGATATGTAGGTTCAAAACTGAGAGAAAAGTTTAATGCTGATCAGAAATATATAACTTTTATAGGGTAAAAAATGTCTCCTTCACAGCGTCGCAAGTTTCTGAAAGAAAGTAATGATACCTCCGCAAGGGTATATTCATATTTTAAGATGATCTCCCAAAATATTTTGTCAGTGCAGAGACCAACGGATCCAAACCGTATGCGAGGCATTTACGCCGAAAGTTATGCTGCAGGCAGTGAGAGCAGCCCCTTAACCCACTGAAGCTGTGGAAGATTGCTTAAAGTTTTATTGGTTGTTGTTTGCAAAGCAAAAACTTTACTTTTGCGCGCTTTTCTAACGGTGCAAACTCACACATACACCACACCAGGAGACATCGGGGGAGAGGCCGAAGCCGAATGTGTGTCCAAAGTTGCCAATGGATCCTTTTCAGGTCCGCACTCTTGCATCCTGCGGGCTCCTTTTGCTTTCATTTCGCCGTTTCAGTTCTCCGTTTCTTTTTCGGCGCTTTTCCTTGCCTTTGCGTCTATCGGTTTTCTATTCAAGTCCAAGTACGTATTCTACTTTTTTTGTGGAAACTGAAACTGCCGTTAGTCAAGAGGAGTCATTTCCATTGCCATTTCAGATCCCATTTTCCCACTCCGATTTCGCCCAATCCTCAACGGAAGTGGAATCCAAAGTTGAAGTTGCAGCCCAAGTAGAAGCCAAAGTCTCAGTTAAAGTTTAACTTAAAGTTGAGGTCATCGCCAACATTGTCCGTATAATTTTCATAAACAAACAAGAAATACCCATTACTCAGCTAAAGCAAGCAGTGGAAAGCAGTGGAAAGCAGGGTAAAACAAGCAGTCGCCTGAAAGTGGCGCCATCTATGTTTCTGTGATTTTTTTCAGTACCATAACTCTTATTTGCTGTCCCTGATATAAAGCGATATTTGTAATTTCACATAATCTATATTGTTAAATTCAAATCAAATTAAAACCTTTCAAAGTACACAAACATTTATTTCATTTGCTATTTTATTCCAACTATTTGCTATTTTCAATCCAACTAACTTACGTAAGTCTGCAGCAATGCACAAATTTGCGATTTTATAGCCCTTCGAAATTATGATTTCATAGTCCCAAATTCGTAGCACCCACTGGAACAACCCCGTTTTTCATATTCATCAATCAGTTGCCCCAAACAGATCTGCACTCAAATTTGTATTCAATCATTTGGGGAATCATTGCGGGCCACCCGTTGATTATCCTTTTCATTAGCGAAACACAAAACGGACACAAAGGCCTTCGGCCACGCCCCCTTCGCTCACACACACATGCTCTAGCGCCCCTGGAATGGCACTTAATGGCCGCACACAAAACATGGCTAAACTTTGTGCAAACTTTTCACAAACATACTGCGTCGTGTGTGTGTGTGGGTGCGATCTGTATGTGTGTGTGTGTGTGTGTGCAATGTCATTGGCGGAAATTGAAACGCACATGACAATCCATTTCATCAGCAGTTTAGTTGCCTTCGGAATGATTCAGTGACGGAGAAGAACAAGAGCTGCTGAATATTGGTGATTTTTCTAGCCAAATTCTAGACAATTTTTGTGTGGAAAATATTTATATTTTTTTTTTGGTTTTTTAGCTGCAAATATTTTTTAATATCTATTTTATAAATTAAAACAAGAGAGTTCGCTATAGTCAGCTAAAGCAAGCAGTGTAAAGCAGTGGTATAGGGTTGAAACCAAGCAGTCGCTTAAAGGGTGGCGCCATCTACCAGACAAATCATTATTTGCTTATTTTTGTTTTATTATGAAACTGTTCAAGTATATTCCCTGCAATTAATTATTGTTATTTTTTAATATTTGAATCATATAAAGGAGTTCTTTAAAGTTTCATGAAAAATTAAATTATAGATGGTACAAAAAAAATTAGTTTTCTTCAAATTCTTAAGTGTTATCAATTGCTGAATTTGTTTGTTGACTATTTATAATTTGTTCTATTTTTTTCTGCAAAAATATTTTGGAGTTCTATGTTAGTCTTGGGTCTGCTGAATTCGTACTATTTGCATTGCCTACTACAGCTTTTTACGCATAATATAAAGCACTCAGCACTGAATTCGGGACCGAATCGGGACAATGGTGTCCAGTGAGTTCGGTGGAGTAATAGATGCCTTGTGCCCGTGATTGTGCGCGTTCTGCGTGTGTGTGTGTGGGGGACGTGATGTGAGTGGCAGCCACTAAGCCAAATCAACATTTCAACAACAAAGTCCTTGACTGTTAAACTTAACCGGGCACCCAGCACACACACACACACACACGCATTCCGAAAGAGATGGCTATGGAGGGGGGAGAGAGTGAGAGAAAGCATGGCCATAACAGACCATAATAGAAAAACTGTGTCTGCAAGCATCTTGGGGCTATAAGCTTCATGTCCACGACATTTTTTCGGGGGCTTCCGGGGCTTCGTAACACTCCCCTGAGTGTATAATCAATGTCAGTCAATATTTTGCCAGACTCTTCGGGAGAAAACGGGACAAACAACTGGGCTATAGGGATAAAAAGGGGCAGCTGGCAAATGGGATTGAATTGAAAAAGAATGGAGAACCAAAATGAAAAGGAAAACGAGATCCGAAACGAAGGGCAACAATAACAAAACTAAATTACATATGCACACAAAACTTGTCACTGGGTTCACTGAGAAAAAAAAAAGTGGTTAAATATTTAAAAAGCCAAAGTGGGAAATTATTCATAGCTACGCCTATTACTGCCACAAGCTTGCATGTCAGGGGACTAAGCTTTTTACTATGAAGCTGTGGCGCCCAGAGTTTTAAAGCTAGAGGTAAGGTCTAAATGCAATTTTGTTTGGTTTTTTATTATCTACGGAAACATAGAAGACACTTTTTAAATCGGACCACTCAGTAAAAAGTTATAAGCAAATAATGAATTGTCCGCCACATTGATGGCGCCACTTTCTATCGACTGCTTGTATTGCACTGCTTGCTTTAGTTGAGTAACGGGTATTTAATAGTAGAGGCATTCTCTTGTTTTTTACATCAATAACACCAAAGAAATGTAAATCGGACTGCATGATAACTTGCAAGTTTTCTTCAGCTCATAGATTTACTTAGGTTTGAGATGCTGTACCGGCTTTTCTCCGTGTATGTGTGATTCTTTGTGTGTATAGTCGTTATGCTAAATGACAAGAAACAAGCCGAGGAACAGCAACAAAGGCAAACACATTTTCTGATTAGTTTGCAGCGGCCACATTAGTCCCCAGTCGCTTAGAAACGCTGACAGGCGGCAAAAATCTGTATAAACGGGACGGGAGAAGGCGACGACTTGTGCGAAAGGTCAAGGGGCGTAAGAGAGACGGGGCGCTGTGGAAAAGTATGGAAAACTTTCAAGTCGAAATACGCACACACACAGGCTTTCGTACATACATACACATGTACATATACTGTTCAAAGCTAATTTTCCGAATAACAAATCAGTTTCACCTCACGATTGACGCACTCCACTAATTAGCTTTCAAATCGAAATTAAATAATTCAGGAGGCTGCAAAGACCCAAAATGAGTATTATGTGGCTGCAGCTTGGCTTAGGAATGAATCCTGCATTTTCCATTAGGCAAATGACGTCAAAGGAATAAAACGGACTGGGCCATCGGAATTCAATTCAATAACCGGAGTGCAATTCCAAGTGGCAATGTTATTGAACCTATCCGCCGCAAGTGGATGACATACTTTGAGCAGTGGCAGTGGCTAACATATACAATGGATTACATCGAAAATTGAGGAGACGTTTTGTCTTATTAGTTCTTTGATCTTAATTAAGGTCATTCAAATATGCATATTAACTGTTAATAAGATGCTTTGATTTTGTACGATTCCAGCTTGAGGACAATTAGAAAACTTTACCAAGGCGGAGAACCCCTTAAATATCTTTTATCTGCACTGGTTACCCCTATATACTGTCTTTAAATGTCATTTACGCATTTTCCTGCATACTTTCAGGCGCATTAAACGCTTTCGCTTTGTCAGCAGCACATTAACATTAGCTGGCTACTCCTCTTCTTCCCACAAACTCAGCAAATTAGCGCAAATTCCAAAGAAAGGAACGAACGGAAAGGGCAGTTAATGTCCTTATTTTTTTCTAGCCAGTATGAGTGCAGCTCTCCCAGACCCAAAGTCGCCTATTAGCATCATTTGTGGCCGGACTTTGGTGAAATTTGTTTTTAATTTTTCACACTTTTTTTATACCTATTTGTTGTAGACATTTTCTCTTTAGATTTTTCACGCATTTTCCATCTACCTTCCTTTTTGTAACCGGTCAACTGCCACGCCCACCGCATATTAATGAGACGTCGTACGCAACACACTTTTGAATTAGTTGCCAAACGCGATTTTCTCTCGGTTTTTCACCTCGCTCAACTTTTCTGATTCTCCATCGGCTGAACGTGAATCAACTGGATGGGGGAAAATGGCTAGGGGATACTTTCATTCCTTTCGCTACCCCGCAGTCCTTGCGGTCCTGTCGCACTTAATTTGCCATCGGATTCGGGCTTTTCACTCGTTCATACAAAGGGGTTTTTGTATTTTGTACCCAAACACTTCAATAAAACTGGGAGAAGGCTGTTGATCAGAGAGACTATCAAATACCCGTTACTCAACTAAAGTAAGCAGTCGCAAGCAGTGCAAACCAAGCAGTCGCTTGAAAGTGGCGCCATCCATGTGGCGAACAATTCATTACTTGATTATAACTTTTTACTGAGTGGGCCGATTTAAAAAATTTGCTCTACGTTTCGGTGGGTATTAATAAACCAAACCAAATCGCGTTTAGCTCCAGCTTTATATATACTTTGTAGAGTCGGAAACGCTTCTTTCTACCTGGTACAATGCTGTGAATAATAAAACTTTTTATACCGAAATTATCTCACTGTTTTAGAAGAAATTTCCGAGCTACTAAAGTCTAAAAAATTATTTTTTCTTGCAGTTTCCTAACATGGAAATTTAAATAGTCTAAACAGAGTATTTCCACATTCGACGAGAAAATATTTTTTGTTTTTGGTTATTTCACTCATTTGCCATTTGCCGAGTTGGACAACTTTATCGTGACTCATGTTTGGGTTAGCTTCTGGTTTCCCCTAGTTTTCGCTTTCCTTCCTTTTTTTTTCTTGACTTGACTTCTTTTTTGCTGCTGCTCATTTTGCGCTTAATTTCCGTTTTAATTTCGCTCGTTTTATTCAAAACCTTTTCTCCGCCAGACTTTCGCCTTCCTTGAAGTTTTCCTCTGTTCTTTTTCTTGGCCGTGAACGCGTTTGGAATTCGGCCGCCGAAGTGAAAGACATTCGGCACATAACAATTAGGCAGGCAGGGCTTTTGGCCGTGTTTATCCTGCGTAGGCCAGCATGTTTCCATTGGATAGGTCCTTTGTACTTTTGCCTTTGACTTTGACTTTCAACGACTAACTGGGCCTTTGTGTTTTCCAGCCTCCATTTTAGTTGCTGCTGGTCAGCGCTGACGTCGGCAGTCAAACACGAATACAAATAGGAATTGGAATGCACTGCGCAAAATTTTGAGACAAAATGTAGAAGTAATTATGGTTATATCATATCTTTAGGGGGAATATTTTTAATTATTATCACAACTAATTAACATTTTAACAAAATATTCTCGACATTTTGTGCATTTAGAAGGAGAATTCGAGTATGAATGAAAATAAATAGACTTTAGTCACTAGTTGCAGCTCTACCATAAAGTATGTACATTAGGGTGGTTCAAAAAATGAAATACTATTATCACTCCATAATATATGATGTTAAATGTGTGCTAAAAATGTATTTGAAAACTAAACAAATTTTTAATGTGACTTAGACCTTGTGAATTTGTCCTTAAAAATTACTCATTCTACACGTATGACAGTTAGTGTTTTATCGAAAAAAATCATTCTTCCAATTCTAACATTGTCAATTTTGGAATTTCGTTAGAAAACTTGGTTTAAAAAAGAGAGAGCAATAAAAAAATGTGTGGCTGAACTAAGCGCCACCGAGATTAAGATAAATTTTTAATGAGAGGCAACAGTGCGTATGAGTGATAAACTTTGAAGGCATTTTGCAGACTTTAAAACAATTGTTAGTATCTCTCTTCATTGATCGAAAACTAACATTCGCGAAGAATTGTCTAAACAATTAGAGATACAGGTCTTTAGTTGACAAATTTTGCTCTCTGCATGCCAACACCCACAGAGCTCTTTCACCTACATGGACACGATTGTGGGTGGGTTTGTGTAAAAATTGTATAAGCCAGCAAAAAATTCATTCGCACGTGTTTACGCCCGCTTCCTCTTCCTCTTCCTCTGCCTAGCACCCACGCTTTGGCCCCAAACTTGATCCTGGGCCCATAAATCGACCCTTTGCGATGCGCGTGTGTGAGTATGATTTATAAATGAGCTGATGCATTACGCCCCCTGTCGCCCTGTCGCCTCCTTTCGGCCACCCACTCACTGCGGCCACCTTGGGCCGCGATTCCAATTGGCCCACTCATAAATGTTGCAGCGGATTTGTCACCACAGGAGCGGGGGACCTGACAGCCGCACATTGTTCGCTGACCGCAACAAGAAATCGATTTGAATATTTGAAAGGTTTCTAATCTTCGGCTGGAAGCCGCAAAAAGGAAACCGCGCCGGATAAAAGCGAGCACACTCATTATCGTTGTGTTTGCCGAATCGGCGATTAGCTGGGGTCATGGAACATGCAATCTCATAGCTTATTTAAAGGATCAATCATTGTAGCAATTAAGTAGGACATTGGTTTAGTCGCAAGTTAAAATACCCACATCCTTCAAATCTCATCTATATCTTTGGATAATCATCTTAATGGCTTATTCCTGCTGTTTAATTTGAGTTAATTCTTAACATACTTCTCAACTATACGATATTGGACACTATCGATATTTTCGTCTATCGATGGCGGTCACTATCGATACTATCGATATACTCGAACATTTTTCACTCTTATGATAAATAAACAAATTATTATCATTAAAAAATTCAGAATGGTATTTTATTTAATTGGCTTGATAGAAAACATTATAAAAATTTCAAGCTTGTGAATACGCTTTAAAAAACAGATACTTAAAAAATGAATTCATAGCAAAGCATCAAATAAAAATGAATATTGACACAAGAAAACGCTACTGCTAACATTTTTGGTTAATATATAGCAAATTTCTAAAGAAAAAACCAAAGCATCGATGTTTTCTACATTTTTCGACTATCGATAGTATCGATACTACCATTGATTTTGTTTTCCAACCCTACTAATAACTCAATTTTACGCTCTATTCTATAGGTATATGTTTTCACCTATTATATAATTTACTCCTATTACCCCTTTGATTTTTATTATCTCTAATCTTATCCCTTTGGGACCTAATTTGCTGGGAAGCGCTTTCTTTGCTGTTGATTGTTTGTTTATTTTATTATTAAATTACCCATAATTCGCCCAGGGCCGGGGAGTGGGTTAGTGGGTGTGTCGGCTGCTGGCAGGGACGTGGCTGTGGGAATCACCTTGGGGGTCAGTTCAATCATGGGGTAATTGAATATCACAAAAGATTACCGCTTGAACAAGCTCCCATAAGCCAGAGCAAAACCCCTCCCGTGTGCGCCCCTGTGCCTTGGGCTCGGCGGCAGTGATTTCGGGCCCATATGTGTGATTTCGGGCCCACATAAACATTCATATATCTCCACGACCGGCGGAGCATGGTAAATTAGCCCATGTAGACGAACTCGAGCTCGCACCCTCGCAGGCGAAAACGCTTGACTGCTCTCATTAGACAGCCGCTTGGTTACTTTCATGGTCCTCTCGCCTGGTTTTGACTTGACTTTTTTAGCTTTGACTTACACTTTGCACTCCAAAATTCAGCTCATATGTATCTGAGCATCCGTTTCCCTGGCTGTGTGCTGTGTGCGCTGTCTCGGTTGCTTTCGTTTTTATTTTGAGCATGAAATGTTTGTTTTGCCTCTGTTTTGAGCCTAAATTGTTCAACGCTCTTGTCCTTGTCTTTATTAAAACTTTGCCTGCAGCAACGGCAAGAGCACATACACAAGTGTACAGGGAAAATATGTTTTGTATGTTCAGTGTTGAATGTAGGAAGCTAGGAATATACGACTTGCGCCTTTATTCAATTAAGATATCTGAATAATAAATATTGATTATAAACACCTTACACTTTTAAAAAATAGCTTTTAAAATATATAATTTATTTAAAGCCGTTCTGTTTACATGCCGCTTTTTTTCGGTGTACCCACCGACAGACAGAGAGGGCAAGTGGCTGAGCGAGATAGCTGGAGACCGAGAGCCATTAACATTTTCTCTGGCTTTCCTTCGCTTGTTTGCCTACACTTGCCTGGCCCTGTTTTCCGAATGTGGCTCTTTGGCTTTTCTTTTTGGCTTTCCCATGTGCATGTTGCCGCTAGTTAAATAATCTTGTTCTTGGCCCACCGTCGAGTGGTGCCATAGAGTGCGGTGGTGGCGGCAAAGTGGTGGGAAAGTGGTATTCAGCTGACCATCAGTTGACCCCCAAAACGGGCTGGGCCTCGTCTTTCAACTTGACTTTCTGCTAGTGTAACTCGCAGGCCTATCGCCGCCCCTTGGCCGCTTGGCCCCTCGCAAATGCAATTCGTATTCATGGCTGCCTGTGCAGCAGCAGCCATGTCCCTGCAAGGACATTCACTCCGGCTCATCCTCCTTCTATGGTGTTCACCAAAGGCACTGAAAAAATTGGGCATTGGCTAGAGATTAAAAATCGATAAACGTCGGTATCGATATTTTCGATATTTTATCATTATCGTTTCGATAATATCGATGTATTTAAGGAAAGCAAAGAGAATTTAAAAATATATGTTTTAAAACTGTTTTTTACTCGTATTTATTATCGATGTTCGTAAAATATCAAATGTATCGATAACATCGATACTGACACCGATATTTTTTAGGCTCCAGTATTGGCTTTCAAATATGTAATTTAAGCTATGACGCAGTAGTTTAATTATGTATGAAATAGTGATAAAAAACTTAGCAAGATAGTAGCACGTATTTTCACAAAAATGGATGCTTTTTCCAGTGCACTTGCTCACACTTGCAGAAGGTCAATCCCATACATGTACAAACATACATATGTGCGCTCATATACTCGGGTACAGAGTATTCACTTTTAAACTCCTGATTCCTGATTCTTCTTTTGTAACCCAACTGCGGTGTGCACTTGTCTTTGATTTTCCTTTTTTTTCCAGCGTCCTCTCCATTTTCCCCAGACAAGTCCTCTTTTCTTTCTGTTGACCCGCCGACGGCTATGAACTCTTGGTGGTGGAATGCTGGCCTCCGATTTTGGTTTCAGCTTACTCCGCTAACCTTTTTATGTTTTATCTGAGGGACCAAAGTTGGATTTGCTTTAATGAGCACAATTTTATTAGCCGCTTTAACGTGTTTCCGTGGTCCCGTGGCCGCGACCTTACCACCCACACAAAAAAAAGAAAGAAAATTCACCCAGAACACCGCAGGACATTCTTTGCTTTTTGCCGGCGCCGTTTTTTGTACAACGTGAATTTTTAACTTATTGTTTGACCATTCTTAGCATATTTGTCTTATGAATTCCACAAAGATCCCAGTCCGAAATGAACTCGACCATTAGGGAGGGGATTTTTTATGTTTTAAATATTATTCGAGTAGGGGTTATACATTATTCCTTAATATTCTGTTAGTCATTCAAAATTATTAAATCTTTGAATTTATTTCCATGTGTATTAAATAGATGGATACATAAATAAATATATGCATTAAATATAATAAACAAGATAAGTTTACTATTGTCTCCAGGGGTTATAATAGGTGATTCAGATCGACTTTTATATAGTATCACCCCACTCCTTCCTAATTCCTCGTTTTAAATTAAAAGTTACCAAATTTTCCAAGAGCCGAAAGTTAACAACTCAACTTATCGGCTTATCGAACTGTTAAGGCTACAAATTAAATTCAATGATGGATCACATGAAGCGAGTTTTGGGTAATTTATTGAAGTATGTTGTTTTCTAGAACTCCTCAGAAAAAGGTTGCTGTAAAGAAGCTTGAAGAGAACTTGAAATGGTATTCCCTTTGCTGCCCTCGCCTTTTTCCCTCATCCAGCAAAAGGTAAGCAGTGAGGGCAATAAATAAGGTAGTGTGTGTAAGGATGTGCTTGTTTATGTCTGAAGGAAGGACAGAACAGGAAGGACAACGAGACTCTCCCCGACATCAACAAGAGCAAAGTTACTCGATCCTGGGATAATGCACTCGAAATATAAACCAGTTATTCCAAGCCAATCGTACTTAAATTTTAAGACATGTCTTCATATTGTGTTATAATTGAAGTTTGCAACGCAGTGAAGAAGCTGTTTCCGATCCATTAGGAAATATACATTTTTGATAAGGATCGATAGGGGAATAAAAATATACAATGGTCCTTGATGCACTGTAAGCACTATGATAAAACTAGTTTACTGCCATATACTCCAAGAATAATTTTTAGTGATTAATTTTCTTTTTTTGTTATATTTTGCTAAGAAAATATTCATTTGGTAAGTCCGTGTTTTTATTTATTAATTATTATTATTATAATTTAAAATAAAATGGTGTTGTGTTAGTTAAGTTTACTTATTTAATATTTAGCTTAGTCTTAAGGTTTCTAATTGGAGCACTTTAAAACGTTTTTAAAAGTGTAATATATTTTAACACTTAAAAAAAATCCTGAACATTCTTAATATTTTCTCTGAGTGTCGGATGCCCAACTATTGTGCATATCTATGTGTTGGAACTATTTGTAGAAGTTAACGTGAATAATATTTACTTACTGGCATAATAAGTAGTGCTTTTGTATGGAGATTGGACGAACGCAGGGCGCTCGGCTTCTCGGAGAGGCCATCAAAATCCAAAGTATCATATATCCGCCCTATCTTTCCCTTTCTCTTTCCCTCTCGCACACACACACATATTGCTAAACACACACACACACACACTTGCTCTGTAAGTACATCCATTTGTTTATACTTGCGAGCTGGCTCACGTTATTTGCTTAGACAACCAAATCAAATTGAAAAGTAAACTCAGTTAGCATTCAAAAGCTACAAAATGTATTCCACCCACGGGTGTCTGCATATGCATGACCATATCCAAATGTGTGTACTTGCATCCGTGAGGGTGTTTATGCAAAATGGCGCCGGTTGGTTCAAATTTCTGGCATTGGCACTGGTCAACAGCTTTAGAAGTTGGCGAAGTGAACAGCCAAAGAAGTTCCACAGATAAATCAAATATCTCCACCCAGCAGAATGGGGAATATCAATATGGAGAGGTGTCGGCAAAGCAATGAAGAATCGCGCATCTCTAGGGAGAGCGCCTGAAAGAAGGCAGCTAAAAAATTATTGCCAACATTTAGACCAGTTTTAGCCAGCAGAAGCAAAGTTATGAACTTTTGTTAGTGTGAGTGATTTGCTCAGTGAAATAAAACGAAGTATGAAAGTCGAACGATGTTCTATACTATGTGTGTGGATTAGGGTTGGTAAAGAAAAATTGGTGGTATTATCGATACTATCGACGCTCGAACAATGTAGCAAACATCGATGTTTTGGGCTTACCATCGATACTATCGCTCCAAAAAAAGTAATATATTTTTATACCTTTTACTCGTATCTGCATTTATTAATGTTAATATTTTTGTATTTTTCTTAAGCGTGAAAAATGTTTGATACTATCGATAGTGACTGCCATCGATAGCCAAAAACATCGATAGTGGGCCCTAGTGTGGATAGAGCATTTTCATTTTGCGGCCGCCTGCCCAGCCATTTTTTGCAGACACCTTTTCAATACAATTTGAACTTATAGATGAGCCTATGTAAATAAGAAGGCAAAACCATTGGCATATCTCACCCCCTTTAGTCTCACTAGAAACATAACAGAGTTTCAACGTTGTTCTGTACAACTCCCCCTTCGTGAAGCTTTATTTTCACACTTAAATTCCAGAAAAATCCCCTCGAATCCCACTGTGCCGAGCCTTTCCTCCGTTTTTTTTCGGAAATCATGCAAATAGATTTACAATAATCATAAATATTAAGCCATTCAAGGCTCGGGACTTAGGCTGCAATGGCAAAGGCCGGGGATTTGAAAATACGAGCAGCTGCGACGCAAAGGTGTCCCGGAGAATTTCTGGGACGGGACATCATCCAAATGATTCAAGCGAATGTCGAGCTGAGCCTTTGACTAAACAAATGACATTGGCAAAATAGACACGGAGCAGTCAGGCGACGGGAGATGGGGAATGGGGACTACGAATTGGATGCGAGCATGGATACGGAACGGAGAGAAGAAGGAGCAGCAAAGGCATAAAAAGAAATCGTCTTAATTTCACTTTGTTTATGCTGAGTAATAACGAATTATGCAAATTATTTTATAATAAATTTATGCCAGCAGAGACAACAACAACGAATCGAACGCACAAACGAGCACAGAACAAGGATATACAACGGAAGAAGAGAAAAGGACAATGCGTGTAAGGACAGCCGACAAGGAGGCTGAAAATAAGGCAGATACCAACGTTTAGCAGAAGGCTAGAAGATTTTCAAGCTCTGGCAGCGTTGCGATTTGAGTTACTTTTTTGTGAGAAAACATATTCAAATATTTCACGGATTTGTACGGTCCTATTTTTGTCAATTTATTATGAGTGAATTTATATTTTTTTAAAACCGAAAACGTGATTATTTAGAGCTGTGGTCACACTTCCTGATGGGGTTTAGTTTAAGAACAGGGCCTCACCGCGCGGTTCGTACGAGAAATCATATTCAAATATTTTTGTCAATTTATTATGACTGAATTCATATTTTTTTAAAAACGAAAACATGATTTTTACGAGCTATGGTCACACTTCCTGATGGGATTTTGTTTAAGAACAGGGCGCGGTTCGCACTAAGATATCTTAAAGCAGACAAGTAGAAAAGGACATCTTAAGTCCCAATGAACTCAATGCCCACCCATAAAAATCATTCCTTGTGCATGTATTTATCCTTGAATACTGAACGTAAATAATTTGTTTTCTACTTTACCCACACCAACGGTAGGCACCTCTGAACAGGACCCTGTCCATGGGAGTGGCTAGGCCTTATGTCTCCATATTCATCGCCATCTTTCAATCTCCTCCATCCGTTTGTGGAATGCCTTTTCGGGCGCGTGTGACCAAGTATGCATAAAAAACCAATTTTCCTGCATACTGGGAGGACAAGATGGCGGAGGCGACGGCGGCAGCGAGAAAACTCGAGCGATGCAGGAAACACGTAACAATCAAAGTGAAAACAAGGCAGCACGGACATGGAAAACGTAATGGTGACTGTTACGGTAATATTTATGGATTTTACTTCTCTCACCACACACACACACACACTCGCGCGCACACACACACAAACAGAGTCACAAACCCACAATGGAGACAAACAATGGCTTTAAAAGCAAGAGCCAGATTATCCTTATGTATGGCCCTGTTAATGTTTTACCTGTATGCAAGCCTGAAATGAAAATGGAAACCGGCAACTACCCCACTTCCATTGTTGGCCAAGTCAATCGGGGCTTTTACGAATCCAAAATGTGTAGCAGATTTGTGAGTGTCAAAATTTACGTTCTTAGGGGGAGCTTGCGAAATTGGTTGTAAATGGAAACCGAACGGACTTGGTATTTAAACCTAAAAACTTGCGTATTGCCTGGCATCGTTTCGTGAAATTCAAACTGTATATCTTAATATTTTAATCATGATCTGAAGCTATGCGTTTAAAGCTAAATATTTTTAAGTGACGCGTTCCTAAGTTAGCCAACATGTTTATGGCTACAGCTACAGCAAGCAGTGGCAGGCAGGGCAAACCAAGCAGTCGCTTGAAAGTGGCGCCATCTATGTTGCTGAGACAATTCATTATTTGCTTAAAACTTTTTACTAAGTGGTCTGATTTAAAAAAATTCTTCAACGTTTTGGTAGGTATTAATAAGCCAAACATCGGCACGATAAACTTGCGCTGCGTAGGAACCCCTAGAATCTGTATTGCGAGTCGCAATTCTCTAGCACACTAATTGAATATTCCTAGGCAGTGCTTCTATTGAGATTATGGATTCTATCGAGATTAGTTTAGAATACTGGTTCAATCGTAACACTAATCCGTATTTATAGTCATAATCGATATCCCCACAGTTGGAATGAATCTGGATACAATTGCAATTTTTAGACTAGTAAGGACCTGCGCAACTCAATTTCAGAGCTCTTTCAATTAGATATTTACGGTTGAGCCCAGTTTTTAATTCCAGGCACATTCCTTGGCAACCTCTAATGAATCCGAAACACAACACCCGAGATAAGCAGATAAAGCCAAAAACTGAGAGCATAATTAAAATTTCACCCAAAGTTTTGGGCCGTCAAATATTTCTGCTGAGCAAATACAATTACAGTAATTGCAAAATTTTTGCCAGTCAAATACGCCCGACTGTTTTGCAAAATTAATTAATTATTCTATGTAATATGACGGCTAGTGGATGGCTGGCAGATTTCTAGGAAGGCAGGAGGGCAAGGTAAATTTGCTGCTGCTACTCCAGTCTGACAGCCTTCAAATGGGGAAACAGGCTAATAAAAGTTTTTGCCAGAGCTACTAGAAATTAATTATACGCGCAGCTCACCTGCCAGGACAATATATATTATTTTTTGTCCTTCGAAATGAAGCCCCATTCCCGTCTCTTTTTTGCATAATAAAATGTTGGACATTTAATTGAACACAGGCGGCCAGTGGTAAATTTGCTGACTGATTGGGTTTATCGATGGACATTTTCACTTAACCCCCCGCCGCTCGGCTCGTAAAGCCATATTTTTTTATGGCTCCAGTGTTGTTGGCATATGGCCATAAAGGCCAAAGTCAGCCAACTGCCAAAATGAAGATGCTTAAGGGCGCCCAAAAGCGGAAAAACACAGAGCAGAATAACGCAGAACAGGGACAGCAAATATTAAACGTAGCAGAAAAGTTTAGTGCTGGTCAGTGGCTGGGATGCTGGGATGCGGGCACTTTTCCCAGCCGCTTTTCCTCCAGAGAAAACGGCACAGGGACCGGGCCAATCCTTTCGTGTCTATTTACATTTTTATTGTTGCTTGGTCGTAAAAAATCTGATTAAATACCACGTAATAGATCCCTTTGATGGCCGCACTGAACTGGGCCGGGTTTCCTTCGCTTTTTACCGTGATTGCCGATTGGCCGACCGCCCTTGAGCGGGTTAAGTGTTGTTAAATTACATTCAATAAACAAGCAATGAATATTTTATTGTTGTCTTCAACAAGGTGGGTGAAATTATTTATGATTTTCTGAGAGATGATAGCGGGGCCAGTTAAGTGAGTGAGTGAGTGAGTGGGCAGATTGATTTTCGCTTGATTGGCCCAAATCGCATTTTAATAGAATCATCTTCCCTATAAAGCCGGAAAGCCCTTCTGTTCTATCGTCACGCAGCTTTTTTTATTGAGTCCCAACAAAGTTATGTTGCGGCTCTTAAGTTGAGTAAATTGTTGTGCTGAATTGCGCTGAATCGCTTTTCCTGCGGTTGAGTGCAGGTCCTGATTTTCGCTAGTACCGCTGCCGGAGACTTAAATCCTTGCGCATTAATTTTTATGTGCCATCTCTGCGGTTGCCCGTTAATGCAGGTACTTAAAACTACGTAAGCAAATGCCATTTACTTCTCAGATTCTGCCCAGACGAGTGGCAACGAGGCGAACGGTGCGTATGATTAATATGCAAAGGTAGAGAAAATCAAGTTGTCCCAGGTGAAGATAATGAATAGGGAATATTGATTAATTCTGAGTTTCACTTTTCGATTTAAAAAGGCACGACTATAAAGTAAACTCGACGGTTTTGTTGTAGCTAAATTCATTGCCAATCCTCCGACTTACTCAAGCAGTTGTAAAGCATAAAACATCTACAAGTAAGTTATCCTCTGATTTATACGATGTTTTAAAAGGGTTTCCTTTAGTTTTTATGATTATCGGATAACATGTTCATTTGTCCTGTTGTCCTGTTGCACTTTTAAACCCCCGTCAGCCCCCACAAGATATTATGTCATTTTCTAGACCAAGCTGCGTAAATCTTCGACATTTTACGACTGACATTTGGGCAACAGAGTTGCTCGAGGAACGAGAAGGGCAGGTCCTGCGGATCCTTAAGGAACTGTTAAGTGGTCTTAGAAGAAAGCTGCAGCGGAGTTTTTATGTGCGTTCGGTGTTTGCCATTTTTAATTGCTGTCGCTTTCCGAACATTTAGTGCTTCAAATGAGCTGAGGCGTCGAGATTTATGGCCCATGCACACACTCGACGCGTTCATTGATGGGTTTTTCCCAACAAAGTCGTCCAAAAACACAGTCCCGGGCACACTAATACATTTCAATTTGAGCACTTGCAACTGCAAGCACAAGTGAAAAAAAATGGCGGAGCGTTAATAGGAAGTTCCTCGTCCGCCATTTGACAGTGTTGGGCAACGCCATTCTGGCCCCGCACTGCAGTGTCGCATTTCCTGTCGAAAGTATTTCAATACAGTGGTACAAAAGCAAAGTATTTTATATTTAAGTTGTATGTAAAAGGTGATTCTGCAACCATAACACGTATATTCCACCTTAAAAGTATTTTCAACAGGCATTTGTATAAATCAAAGCAATTTTGTGATGCTTCCTAATCTCTTATTATCACAGGAAATTCAAGGATTATACATATATTAAGCACATTTAAATGCAACTTTAAAGCATTTTCAATTACATCAGCAGTCATTTGAATAATTATAATTGCAGTTTCGGAAAAAACTCTGCCACAATGTTGTTGTTGCATTCGTCGACAGCTTCATAACTTTTCGTTTTCTGAATGTTGTTTAGCAATTTTACTCTTTTTATGCGGCCATTGTTGCCTGTTGTTTGTTGATTCCATTTAATTATTTCGACTCAGCCGTTGACGGCAGGACCACGCCCACTTTGCTGCCTTTTCCCACATCCTGGTGGTGCTGGTGCCCTGTTATTACTGTTATTGTTACAGTTATTGTTATTATATTGCATTTTATTTTCTACTTTTATGGCAGGGATGCGACAGACTGCGCCGCTGCCCGTTGGTAACTACAAACTATGTAGCTGGGGATGGCGTTTAGATGCTGGAATTGTCCTGGTCGAGCAGAATAGAAGGATAACTCTGCATTGTTAACGTTTCCGAGTCCGGAATGAACGCAAATTGTCATCACTCTGTGCAGGGCTTTTAGCGAGTGGAATGAGTTTGGCTTGAATCGATTTGATGAGGGGCTGTCCGCATAGCACTTATATCTATATATAGATATACAAAATATTCGTGCTAGCACGGGGAATCACTTGAAGAACTTTATTAGACCGTTGCACTGAACAAAATTCCTTTCAACTTCTTGAAAAAGTTTTTAGTGTATAATTTAAATGCTAACCTATTTTTTGAGCGACTGCAAACAAAAGTTGTGAGATTGAAAAAAGTGAAAGTAAAGCCATTAAATATTTTTTGTTCACACGATTGATATTTTCTGCACTCAAAATAAAATTAACCTTAAAATCAAGAAAATTGCCCTATTTTTGTCTTCAAAAATCTCGCCATAAATTTTTGGACTAAAAATTTTAATACCTACCGAAACGTAAAAGAAATTTTTTATGTCGGACCATTCATTAAAAAGTTATAAGCAAATTATGAATTGTCCACCACATAGTTGGCGCCACTTTCAAGCGACTGCTTGGTTTGCCCTGCTTGCGACTGCTTGCTTTAGTTAAGTAACGGGTATTTGATAGTCGAGGCACTCAACTACAACGTTCTCTCTTGTTGATGATAGCTTTTAAGAATTAGTTATTCAAATATATTCATAAATCCTTAATCCAATTAACAGCATATTAACTGCATAGAACCCCATTCCCGAGTAGTGTGATTTATTTCTAAAAACTCGACTTTTCCCCCTCATTTAGCCTTAATAATTTCATTGGAGTGCGCTTAGTGAGTTCGCAATTTGCCCACATTTATGACTACGAGTTAAATCCACTGGCATAACCGACATAAACCCCAAGGAATCCGGGAGAAGAATTGAGGGTACGCTTCGAAGGGTGCACACTCACATGCGGAACACTCACCTCAGTCGAGTGAGTGCATTCATTATGGATTCACTTCACAGCAAATACTTTCGCCGCATTGTTCCTGCTGGTGAAAGATTTTCCACGAGTGACCTCAAATGATTTCCCAGCGCACTGGCACACTGCGTCTGGGAAGATTCAGGACTTTCCTTTCAGCTGGCAGTTTGCTATTCGCTTTTCGCTAAGTAGCGACAAGTTTGCACAAAGGAACGCACAACGACGGCTTTGTGGGGCATTACGTATACGCCTACTGGTGAGCTGGGCGGCGGCATTACGTATACGCAGCTGCTCCTTTCAGTGCTCGCCACTTGACGCCGACTTGCCACTGCAACTGCGATTCCGACTCCGACTCGGAGTCAGTCACTAGCGCGTCCCTTAAAGACGACACTGGAGTGGCATTGTCATTCGAGGTGGCCATTTAGCTGTTTTCTTGGCGAAATCCGCGTTTTCTTTTGGGGCATAAAACTACATACATATAATAGTGATTTTAAAGAATAATATTAACGTTTTTTTTTTTAAATTTAAATAATTTCGAATTTTGTTTTCAAAGCATTAAGTATGTAAACTAACTTATTCAAGTTTGAAATAGTCGAGACTATCAAATACCCGTTACTCAAATAAAGCAAGCAGTGGAAAGCAAGCAGTGGAAAGCAGTGCATACCAAGCAGTTGCTTGAAAGTGGCGCCATCTGTGTCGGACAATTAATTTTTTGCTTGTAACTTTTTACTGAGTGGTCCGATTTAAAAAATGTATTCTACGTTTCGGTAGGTGTTAATAAACCCAACAGAATGGAGTTTACCTACTGATTTAATTATGCAAATATAGAACAAATTATTAAGTTCTATGATGTTTAAAAGTTTTTTTTACTTTTTCGTTACATCTTAAAACTTGGCTATCTATAATCTTCAATCGTACCACCACTGATGGACTTTTCCTAGCGTCATGGGCGCTTGGGGGCGTGGCCAGCGTGGGCGTTAGGTGCTCAGAGAGTCAGACAGATAGTAGTGTCTTTCATATTTAAACTGACAGTTTATTGTGCTTTTCATTACAATTTTGTTTGTTAGTTTTATTTTGCAAACAAAACTCGGCGATGACAGCTGCCTTCGGTGGCCAAAAGCAGACAATTGGGTGGGGTGGGGTGTTTTCGGGGGCGGGTTTCCTTTTCCTGGGTGGCTTTTCGGTGGCTTCAAGCGCACTCGAGCGTGGAGTCAAGCTGCAAGCTGCAGCTGCACCGCCCCCGTCGAACTGTGCACCACAGCCATGGCCCCGTTGCGGCATTTTAGCCAAACGGAAGTCATAAAAGACGCGCATTTTCCTCTTCTTATTTTCGCTCCTCTGGTGACAAGGACAACACCAACACCCATAATAATAACAATAACACTAACAATAACAATAAGAATAAGCAGGAGAACAACAACAATGCAGCTATAATTTCTCGTTAAAAAGCAAATGCCCAGAACAGCGTTGGATTTTAATGGGCAAGATAATTCCAATAATGTAGATAAATTCATTTGGCACGCGTCTAATTGAGTGGCATTGCATTTTGGCCATAACCAAGTTTCATTCCATTTATCCGCTGACTTTTATGGCACATTGCTGACCATCGTCGTCGTATCATCATTAATCAAAGGCTAAATGCCTGCGAAGACAGGCGTGGATATTGGGAATAGGCTGGATCGGGATGGGGATATCCTAGGGGAATGGACTCGGGAGATGGACGGTCCAACCAAGGAGCCAACGTGGCTTCGTGCATCAATCAGTGGACTGCAGGAAAAAAACGAATACTGAATGAGCTATAGCTACTTAATTGAGTGAAATTTAAAGTCTCATTTAAACGAATTCGGAGCGAATACAGATAATAAAATCAAAATTAGTTATGGAACTATAAATAATCGTATTATTATAAATATTTTCGCATAATTTGATCAAATCATCGGTTAGATGCTGATTTTGAATAATATTATAAACTTTCTGCTTCAATATAAAAAACATATTTATTTAGGTAAAATGAAAAATACCTAAGCTTCTTTAATGCTTTGGATCTCTATTGACTACCCCTATTAACCTTTTCCCTCATCCTTTTCGCTTTGTAAAACAATGTCGGCAAAAGAAAAGAACAGAAAAAAAGCGGGCTTAAACTGAATGTTATGTGGAGAACGAATGAATCATTGAATGAATGATGCTGGAGCCATGGGTTGTGCACGCACAAATGGAAAATGGATAATGATGCGTTTGTGTATTGGGAGCGCTTTTATTAGACTAACAAACACCAGCACCCGTACGCTTGGGGATGGCCCGAATTTTCCAAGTTGAGATGAAGCACTCACACTCTCAAACTTGCTCTTTTTCAAGTTGTGCTGAAGTTTTCCTTTCTCGGCACAAAAAGAAAACTCTCGAAGGGGATTTTTCTTGGCGAGATTCAATTGCAAAGGAGACCAGCTTCTTTAAACTGTCAGTTTTCGGCCGGCCTTTGTGCAGTTAGTCAATGCTTTAACAGCTCTTACACCCTTTTTTCCCGACTCCATTTTCACCATCATCATCATCAGAGTACACATAGAAAAATACAATGAGTACAATTTTTTACGAAATTGTGGTATCTGTATTTTCGTAATATATTAACCAATATTAACCAATCGATGAAATATATTGATTATACATTTCAACACTATTATCATCCAAATATAAGCAATAGGGAACGTTGTAGTCGAGTGCTTCGACTATCAAATACCCGTTACTCAGCCAAACGAGTGTGAGTGAGATACATTTATGCAAGCAGTAAAGCAAGCAGTCACTTGAAAGTGGCACCATCTTATTATTTGCTCATAACTTTTTAATGAGTGTTCCGAGTGTTAAACCAAACAAAATTGCATTGACACGTTTATAAAATATTTAAATATATGGGCGCCAGGATTTTTTTAAAGGTCCTTTAAGGAGTGAGTTGAAAAAAAAACAAATTTTTTGAATTTTTTTTTGGTAAAGTATGTACAGTTTTAAGTGACTACGTTTGCAATCAGTGTTTATTTTAAGTGGAGACGTCTTTTGTTCGCAAGTTTACACGCAGCTGTCAAATCACAATACTTGCTAAGAATTTCCATTAACTCATTTTCCTCTCTCATTTTCCCAACGTGCGTGTGTGTGTGTGTGTGTGTGCGTGTATTGATTGTGTTAAGTGTTTGGTGCACTTGAGGCGATGGGTGGTTCGAGGGGATTTTTCCACTGGAGCTTCAGCTTGTGGCCATTGCTCGAAACTTTCGCCATTGTTATAACAAAATAATGGCCCTCATACACCCCTACGTTCACTTACTCTCTCACTCACACACACACACCCGCACCCTGGACCCAGGACTCCTGCACACACCCGTAAACAGTTTAAAAACCCTCAAACTTTGCTTGCACTTGTCGCCTAATTCAATATGCACAAGTTCTCTTCACACTCTTTTTTTTATTCTTGCTTTTCAGGGCCCGCCGCCTTTTGTTTCCTTTTTATAGCAATTTATTTTATTTCTCTCCTGTCTTGCTTAATATGTATTCTCATTCTTTGGTTGGACTAAGAGATCGAGTAATATTACAGTATTATTAGTAGAGAAAAAATTGAAATGCTTTGGTACTTGTATGAATTGAGGAAAAATCGATCTTAAAGTATCAATACAATGCGTCGAATTCATTAACAGATATATATATATTTTCAACAGAAAGATCTTAAAGTTAAGATCATATTCAACAAGAACGGAAGTTAACTTCGCCGATCCAAATTCATTAAAGTTTTGTGTGGTTTTAATTTTTTTCAGTGGCCCATCGGTGACTTATGGCCCATCTTGCCATCTCTGTCTTGGTCAGGAAAAGTAAAAAGGGGCGTAGTTCGAGTGGTGTACTCACCTTCACCATTGACTCGTGATTGTGGATCGTTTATTCAATTACCTCGTATTCTCTGGATTGGACACTGAAAAGAAAAAGGAACCAGAAAACGTGGATCGTGAACATAAGGATTGTAAAGTTTACGGCCATCTTCAAATAAAGTCACGTTAAAAAGGAATAAATTTCAATTCGTTTAGCTAAAGTTTTTTATTTTACTACCCTGATGTTGACAATTTTTGTATATTTCTACTAGCAGTTGTTTGTAAGTAAATGCATAATCTTTATATGTCGAGGCTGTCGACTATGAAAAGTTTACGAAACACCTGTTTTAGGATAGGAAAATTTAACAAAATATGTGTATGATTAAAAAACCCGGTCGTCTTTAGTCAAAACCCAAACTTTATAGTATCTGGCAATTGTCAAATATGCGTATATGAATTTTTAAAATTTTTTAAAAACCTTTTTAAAGGCTTCAGCTTATTCTTGGCGCTACAAACTTGTGCAATTTTAGGATAAACATGGGCTTCATGGTCTTTATAGCCACTAGTAGAATCTACTATACGTACATTCATTCAATACTTTAATAGAATTCGCTCTCATTTTTATTTACATGATTTAAGAAGAGGATTTCGGTTGGATAAGCGGCCGTGGGCAAACTAATTGCTCCATGAAATCCACTGCCAAGGTGGGATAATATCCCGATGATATATGTGCTCCTCTGCTCGCATCCTAATTGCTGCGCGAACTCTTTGACCAGATATTGGTTTCCACATTCGCTGTGGTGCTAGTACTGCATACTTTGCTGCATTATTCTGCCGCCGGCTGCTGCTGCTGCAGCGAACTTATCTGCAATTTGCCACATTCCCACGGGAGTTTTCCACCAACTCCGACCACGACTACGGCCACGCCCCCGTTTTCCGGGTGGCCCGCGTTCGGACGGTGCTTATGCAAAGCATATTGTTGCTCATTATCTTCACAAGGATTAACATGTTATCCTTAGCACGCGCGGCCGCTTCCCATTACGCTTAGTCCTTGCTGCTCCGCTCCTGCTGCTCCTTTCTCCGCATCTTGTTTTCCCTCGTTCTACCCCTCACTTTCTGAGCATTTTTTGCGCTATCTCCCGGCTTGCTTTGTTTCTGCAGAGTTGTTCCTGTTGATTTTTGCATTTCGCTGGCTTTGGTTTCTCTTCACAGGTTTTTCCCGGGCTTCTTCTCGATTTTCCCTGTTTTCCCTGTTTTTTAGGTTTTTCGTACATATATTTTTTTGGACTTTCTCTGCGCGCGCTAAGTACAAGCCTCTTCTGGCAGCTTTTGGGCGCCTCGGCGAGCGTCAAATGCGTAAGAAGAATTATTACCGCATTTTCCCTGTTTCGCCTTGTGCTCCGGCGGATTTGCACGTTGCCTTTGGCTTGCTTAACCATCCGGTTATGTCGTGCACCTCCTTCTCCACCACCGTAGTAGTCCCGCTGCTACGGGATCTGGGGCTTGATACCGGGATTGTCGTGGCCCCCCGGCTGGCGTATTGCTTACAAATTGTGCGTCTCCTCGCCGGCGGCAGGACTTTCCGATGCAATTTCTGCCTTTGATGTCGCTCATACGCCGTGTTGCACATGGCCCTCGAGGAGGTGCTTTCCTCGTATTTTATTTTCGGTAGAAATACCAGCATCCGCCTGGATATCCATTGTTCTTTATATTGCACTAGCTTATAACTTTCATTTATTTTTCGGTTTAATCGCTGGGACCCATCTTCTTCGGTTCATTTTGAATTACTAAACCAAGCTAAACTAATTAAAAACAATTTTTAAAAAAAGCTGAGTAAAATTTGTAAGGGAAATGTGTTTGTTTCTTCAATATCTATCGATTGACCAAAAAAACATTTTCATGTTGCATAGTTTTCAGCGCATTTTAATAAATATATGGTTGATCTTAGCAAAAACGACTTGCAATTTTTGTAGCTTTATAACTATTGAACGCGAATTTTCATAGGGCTTTTTAATCTATTATTCGAAAGCAGGAACCGTAACTGTTATTAGTTTTATTTTAAAAATTTTTTGATTTAGCTACTATATTTATTTTCTGATTTTTAAAATAAAACTCAAAGTATAACTGTTGTATTTTTGATTTTTTATTCCTTGATAAAAATAAAACTCCAGCTTGATTTATTGCGATTTTTGAAGAAAAATAAATTTTAAGAAATTGTAATAATTTAATATGAGCGATTTTTTATATTTTAAAGATTTTTACTAAGTTATATATTAATTTTTTCCAAAATAACAGCTATTTTGAAGTGTTATAAAAATCAAAAAATAAAAATCATTGCAAATATATTTTCTTCTAACTTTTTTCTTCTTTCACCGTAATCACCATCAACTTTTGAAAAGTCTTAATACGAAAATATTAAGTGAATAACAGTACCTTTCGATCGGTGTATCACTTGAGTGGATCGGACTATCAACACACACTCTGTGCAATTCG
The DNA here is from genome assembly GCA_037075245.1 of Drosophila mimetica. Classification (NCBI taxonomy): domain Eukaryota; kingdom Metazoa; phylum Arthropoda; class Insecta; order Diptera; family Drosophilidae; genus Drosophila; species Drosophila mimetica. Next base: position 11,841,817 of record JBAMCH010000005.1, read on the forward strand.
TCACTACGTGTACTGCCGTCCATAAAGATAAACTATTATTAAATTATATGATAAATATTTTGGCCATTAAATATCTAGCAAATTTCATAAAATATAATAGAATAGCGCGAATAAATTTGTCGGGCAGCGCAGCGCACCTTTCTCACCTGCTTTTAATTCTTTTCTACGAGTTAAGCGGCCCTTGGCTTTTGGCTTAACGTGTTTACCTTTGCCATCCGACACCCACCACCCACCTCGTACCACGGCTTTGTTTTTTGACTGGGATTCTACGCTCCTCTTGCTTTGCTTTTGTGAATTTTTTCTTGACAAAGAACGCTCCTGCTGATACAATTGCAGAGGTAACAACAAAATAATAAAACAGAGCACACAGAGAGCAGAACAAAAAGGAGGAAAATAACACAAAGCGTTGGGATTGATTGAATTTCGAATTTTTAAGCATTTCGCCGCAGTCCAAAATTTTGTTAGTCAAACTGCAGGAGCGAGTGCACGGAACCGAAAACTGCTACAAAAAAAAAAAAAAACACAGAAAGCCCCTACAAGAAGAAAAAAAAAAAAGGGGAACGTTATAAATTTTAAAATAACTTGTTTCGAAGTACATGGAAATTCAACTTTAAGGCGAGCTTCTCATCAGGCTGATTAAAGTAACAAAGACACGAAAGAAAGCCGGAGTTGGAATCCCTTTGTAGATAAATCGGTCAACTCTATCTTATAGCTGGCATATAAATGCTTAGTACAATGCTTAAGGATTCAGCGCATGTTTGTTATTCATCTATCCATCCATGAGCAATTTGAACGCTAGGGCTTACTGGATGCATATCTCAACCTTCGGTGTATTGATAGCTTTGCCTACCAGTTTTTTAGTCCAGAAGGTAAATATTTGAAATAGTTAAAATTTCTTCACAAATAAATTAGTAATATGAAAGGAACTCAACCCCACCGACATTGCTAAACATAACCCCAATGCATACAAAAATTCAGCTAAAGTTGGCCGGTTCCCGCGCTACCTCTATCATCGGATCTACCAACTCGTGGTGTGCAAATTGAGGCATTGAAGAAGCGGCCACAGAAGCAGCAACAGCAGCTTTGAAGCGTTTTTAATCAAATTCAATAAAATTGCATTGCTCTCCCGCATAAATTTTGTGCAAAAATGGAAATCGAATTGGTTGTTGCACACTCATAAAAGGGAGGGTATGCATATTTATACACCTTTGGATGTACATGTGCATGTCCCTGAAAGGTATTTTTACTCTGCGAACCTAAAACTTTAATGTGAAGCACACTTTTAGACAGGCAAACTTAGGATATCAGTTAAATTTCCTAGAATATATGTCAAGATCACTAGAACATTCGGAAATAGAGAGATTAGGCGGGCAGATTTTATGACTCACAAAAAGTAAAAGGGTATATTGTATGCGGGGAAAAGTATGTAACAGGTAGATGGAAGCGTTTCTTTATCAGGATCCCTAGTAGAGTCGATCTAGCCATGTCTGTCCGTCCGTCCGTCCGTCTGTCCGTTTGTCCATCTGTCCGTTTGTCCGTTTGTCCGTTTGTCCATCTGTCCGTTTGTCCGTTTGTCCATCTGTCCGTCCTATGTGAATTATAAACATAATCTGAATGAGAAGCTAAGAAATCTTAATCCAAAACCCCCTCTTATAGTTTCCGAGATCACAGATTCTTTATTGCGTTACAAACGTGTCGTGAAATTCGCAGCTTCAACATACAGAAATTATGACACCGAATAACGTGACATGAAACGAGTTCACATTCGACTTAATAAATACTCTTTCCTAAATTGTCTTCTTGGCTAACAGCCTGTTAGTAACAGGTTTTTTATAGTGCACCGTGCCAAATGAGGATTTTTGAGATTCAGATCCATCGGTTCAGGGTTACTTTACTTTTGATGCTCGTTTTTATAAAAATCCGTACGTATAGGGGGGCATCCGATGCATATGGATATGTGGCACAGTTCGCATAAAGTGCCGTAACATTGGCAGAGATGCGGTTAATCCAAGCTGCGGGCGGGTGGTGAAAGTGTGTGGTAGATGGTGAGTGGGTATGATGTGGGCGGCCCGCCCAACTCATAAATATACAGATGTGTTTGCGCTCGTGTTTGATCAAACAAGATGGCGGGCGCATAAACAAATACGACGAGCACGCATCCATATGCATGAGGGCGCAAGTCAATGTGGTTGTTGTTCCCCGGGGGGGCGGCGAGGGAGTGGTGCCGCCACCGCATGCATTTGCCACCGGTGGCCCGCAAGGCCGTCTTTGATTTGAATAATCTCGGCTTAATGTTTTTTCTTTATTATTTCCCCCGGCACAGGACCCTGCTTTCGGCGGTGGTAGAGTGAGCGAAAGTAAATCGATTGCACGGAGAGAATGGGGATCAAACGTCGATGCATTTGACAAGATACCAAAACGTTGACGGTTTTAACGGCAACTTACTCGGGTCGCAATTTTTGCCTTCTAAAAATGTCGCTAGAGCGGTAAAACTATTGATATACTATGCTTATGCCTTGAGATTTATGATTTCTTGAAAGCGTGAAATAAAGAAAAACCGCTGTTTACGCGACATAGTCAAAATTCTTGATTTTATTCTCTCAGCTGGTAGAGATGCCGGATCGATAAAAAATTTATGTGACTCGCGTCTTAACTAATTTCTTTTTAATAAAAAAGTTTACAAAAGTGCAATTATACTAGGGGTATTATTAAAAGATAACATACAAAATTTATGCTTTTTTTTAAATGCCGCTGAATGGATAAGCAACCTGTTAAGAGCAAGTCGACTTAGTTAATTTTAGCAATCTGGCAACGTTTATAATTTTTACAGAGTTACCAGAGCTCCGCACTTCCGTATATTGAAGAGATTTATCTAAGACCTTTATAAACGTAGAACCATAGTTTCTTCTCATAGTGCACACTGAAGTCGTTGTCAATTTTTCGTTTTGTACCGGTGACTCTTTTTTCCATCGGTGGCAAATGAAAATGAAAATGAAAATTCGAAATGAAAACGCGAAATGCAGAGCACTCAACCACCCACCGCGCCACCCCACCAGCCATCCACACATGACAATACAATTGAATTCGGCCTTGTCGAACTGCGATGACGTATTGTGGAATGGAATGAAATGGCAATAGAAGTGGAAATGGAAATGGAATGAAATGGCTTAAGCCGGGACTTACAGAAGCCCCGGAGGCATCTTCGCCGTCATCCTTATCCCTTCACTCTGTCAGTCTGCCGCCGCCTGCAATGCATTCCATCTCCAGGATTCGGTTCTGGGTCTCCATCCCCCCGAACTCCGGCTCAAGACTTCGTGTGCAACCGCTGGCGGCGGTCTCCCGGATTAAGCAAATTTCGCTGTAAAACTATGGAAATTTCCGTCAGCCATGCACAGCTTGCCAAAAAACTTTACTCCCGGCAGTTGGGCAAAATGGAGCAGGAGGCGCCTGTACACATGCGATATACATGCCATATAGTCGCAGAGTACTACATATGACCGCCCTATATATACAAGGGGCGTAGGCATCTGTGCATACATTAAACTGGCGAAAATTTGGAACTCGCGCGAGATCTTTGGCAAATTTTAAATCAGAAAAGTTTCTGCCCACGCTTACCTGTTGCCGAAAACTTTGCTTCTTATCGTACAACACCATCGAAAATCTGCTAGTGAAATGCCTTCAACCTGTGCCAGCATTTTTAAATTGATCGATGTGATCTATGTGATACACTCAGAAAAAAAGACCAAGCACGTTGTGGTTGTTTCAAGCCAATGGGCTAATCGTTTGATTTCAAGAACGTTTTATTCTTAAACCGGCATTCTTGGTTTGAGAACATTTTGGGGCCAAATTAAGTATAAGATGTACTTGAACCCAGAACAAGAAAGAAAGCTAACTTCGGCCAGCCGAAGTCTATATACCAGGGGTGCTCAGTCCTATGGCACACGGGCACATTTGTTTTTGTTTTGGCACATAGCATACGGAGCGGCACATCCCATACTTTCCTAGGGCACACGCAAGTTCTTCTTTGTGTCGCTGTCCGTAACGAGTCAAGCCAACAACAATTTCATTGATCGTTTTTTTCGTCTCAGCTCACAATGCAAATTGTTTTTGTCTTTTTCATGACTGTGTGTGAGTCGTTACTCGCGTGCGTGTGATTTTCTTTTAATTGTGTTTGTAAATGCACTGCCATAAGGCAGCTTTGAGCACCCCTGCTATATACCCTTGCAGTTAATTCCTATTTAATTACAAATTACAAAATTCTGAATTTAGATTTGCAACAAACCAAATTATAGCAATTTTCGTATTATTTTGACAATAATTGATTGATCATTCCTATGGCAGCTATATAATATAGTGGTCCGATTTATGTTAAATTTAATTCGAAATTCTTAAATTATAAAATAAATTTATATTCCAGAGTAGAAGAGAATACAATAAAAATTAACAAAGCTATAATTTTGTTTCTATTAATTTCCCCTTAGTTTTCCGATCGTTCCTATGGGAGCTATTTGATATAGTTGTCCGATTTTTCTAAAATTTTATTCGAAATTCGGGACAGTTAAAAAAATTATATTCCCAAGATTAGAAGGTAATATGTCGAAAAACACCGAAGATATAATTTTGTTTCCATTATTTTTCCGATTATTCCTATGGGAGCTATAAGATATAGTTGTCCGATCCGGCCGGTTCCGACTTATATACTACCTGCAATAGAAAGACGACTTTTGGTAAAGTTTCAGCTTGATAGCTTTAAAACTGAGAGACTAGTTTGCGTAGAAACGGACGGACGGACGGACAGACGGACGGACAGACGGACAGACGGACAGACGGACAGACGGACATGGCTAGATCGACTCGTCTAGTCATGCTGATCAAGAATATATATACTTTATGGGGTCGGAAACATCTCCTTCACTGCGTTGCAAACTTCTGACTGAAATCATTATACCCTCTGCAAGGGTATAATAAATTCTGTCTAAACTAAGTATGAATTATACCTAAGCCTAAGAATTATACCTAAAAAACTTAAGAATTTAAAACAAATTAAAGGAAATTGCTTTAACTTTTTAGAGGTATAATTTATTCTTCAAACCCAAAAATGCTATCTGAAATCAAGTACAAATCACCCTTAAATATATATTTCGTTTTTTTCTGAGTGTATGACCTTCACCTTTAGAATAGTTAGTCTCTACTTTTCAAAGAGCAGAATGCTTATGAAAACAAGTATGAATAACCCCCTGACTCACATCCCAGAAACCGTGTCTAGGACTAAAAAGATTTTAGCAGAACCTCAAATAACTTTCAATTTCTTTAGAGCTCTTTCGCTTCTTCCCAATGCATCAAAAGGTACTTGATAATAATAATAATAATGTATTTAAATTAAGGCCGGCAATTCGGTAAGCGCCCAGAACTTTCGGAATGACCACCGCAATTAATAAACATTTGTCGTACAATTGGTCAAAATACTAACCAAAAGTTATCCCCCATAAATTTGACTTAAGCACGAACATAAGCCAAACACATTTGCATACAAAGTGGGAAAATGGGGCAAGGCGGGAAAGAGAATAGAAAGAGAGAGAGGTCGGGAACAATAAGTTGGGAGGAGGAAAATGCCAAAGTCACGTTGCCATAATACGCAGCTGTAAACAGCCTAGACAGCCTGTCTGACTTTGTGGGCCAGCAGAGCCAGCAGAGGTGCTGGCTTAGGTGGATGGCGTTCCAAGTTCCCCAGTGGGTGGGGTGGGTGGTGAATGCCTGTCAAAATATTACACATTAGCATGCATGAAAAATGAAGAAATGCGCAAGACACGGCCAAATTAGGTTGTAGCGGGCCAACGAGCGACACTGAGACACATAAGTATGCAAACAAAGGGTGTGTGATTTCGTACAGACGCGGCCATTATTATAGCATTTAGAACGAGGACCCTATCCTTACTTATTTCCTAATGCACTCTTTCTTTAAACAATTTTCACTGTGTTAAAAAAATTTTTCTTTCACCTCGGTGGATGCAATAAATTTTAATTTATTACGAACTCCCAAATAAAACTGCGTTCTCAAAAAAGTTCTCCGACGCAAGGATTCTGAGCAAAAGGACCTCAAAGTTGGAAAAATCCAAAAAATTGACCATTTTTCGTGGTTATTACAGGCAAACGGATTCATGGTTACTTTTGCTGTCAAAGTATTTTAAAAGTGCTACCGTTTATCTTTCCAAGCCACTACTCAGAATTATTTTAAGATTTTTTTAAGGAAGAAATAATTGAAATGTGACACAGCCATAAACAAAGGAAAGTTACAGTTTTAGAACCTAGTAGGAAAATGACAGTTTGAGAACCTTTACCAGCTTGCCTAAAAGTATGCTCTACAAAATATATGTAATGCACATGAAAATTCTATTAATTTGACATATATTTTATTATAATCGTAGGCTTTTATATTGATATATGGATTAATATTGTAATGCTTAAGTAATCATTAAGATATTTTACAACTTTGGTGAACCAGTTCAATGTAAACTGGGTCTGATGGTCTTAAATTCACGTAATAGGCCTGCCAAACAATGTTTTATCAAGGCCACGCCCTTGGAAATTGGACTGACCTTTAGTCTGCCGCATATTAATGCTTGCTAAAACAAGTAAAGAAGTCCAAAATACTATTACCCTGATCACCACTGTGGGTAGCTAAGTTGTTCTTGTGCGGAATAAGTTCTCCGCTGACACACAAACTTTTTCATATTTATATTTATATATGTATACACAAGCTCACGCAGACATTTGTCAGGGGTCCCTACACATGTTTGTGCTCGTGTCGAAGGAAATACGCGAAGTTCATATTATAAAGCGCATATAGGGCACATAATGGGGCGTGTGCCACAGACACGCACATACACTTCAGCAACCCAAACACTCGGCTTCACTTGCAACTACTCGTGTGTCTGTGTGAGTTAACTTGGCGCGCTGGAAATGAACTTGCCAAACACGTAACGAAGGTCACACAACAACACCAAACATCCCATTAGAGCTGGAGAAAGGGGGAAAACAAAGGCGACTGGCAGATTCCCCAGCAGCAGAGAATCGACGAAACAACGCAGAGCAACACGCTGGAATAAGGCTAAGCCTTGGGGATCGAAGTTTGGAGTGCCCTTATTTACATGCATATATAAAATACAACGCAAAACCAGAGAAACTTAGGAATCTAAGGATTTTTGTATATTAAGATCCAATGATCAGAATATTAATGGATAAATAACTGAAAATATAATTCGAAATTCAGATATATTTAAAAAGTTATATAACCAACTGTAGAAGGTATTATGTCAAAAAAATACGGAACCTTTCAGTTTTTCACCCTAGATCTTTTGAATCTTTCCTATACTACCTTTTTCCTATACTACTTTGGGAAAGTTTCATCCCGATAGCTTGAAAACTGAGAGACTAGTTTGCGTAGAAACGGACAACAAACGGACATGGCAAGATCGATACCCTTCTGATACTTTTTGCAAGGGTATAAATGAATGCTATTTTAAAGGAAAGGGTGCAAATTTATTAATAATAATGGTAGTTTAGTGCCCTTCAGCGACAGTATGGAAATGTAATGCTGCGTTTAAGGTTGGCGTACAAACACGCAGTCCGACTTATATACATACATACATAAAGACACCATATCTTTGTGTTTGTACATTGACTGACAGCTCTTTGGCAAGACTTGGCTGGGTGTTAGTGTCATTTGCCGTTTGCTTTTCCAACATTCTGACATTCTTCTGAACTTTCGGCGAACGACATGCAAAGTCAAAGCAAACCAGCGAGCAAACTAGCAAACTAGCAAACTAGCAAACTAGCAGGCTAGTACCCAAACGCACAGAGTGCATAAGAAATAAAGAACTACAAAACAGGGCAGAGCCAAAAAATATCATAAAACTGGGAACTGAGCTACAAAAGGAATGGAGCCGAGAACAAAATAGAACTATAAAGTCGGAGCAAATAGTCCTTACAAATAGGCAACAAGCGGGACATGAAAAAATATTGAGAGCTGCTACCCCTCTTATTTGTCTGTTCGAGCCAACTGCCGGCAGGATGACTGACGGATATATATAGTGTCTTAAAATAGTTTGTGTACGCATTCGGTTCTCAAAAGATTCAAGAATTTAAAAAGCCAATGAACTAAAATATAATGCCACAATTTAATTTAACATTTAAGAATAATATTCTGATAATTAAATTAAGTTTAACATACAACAATTTAATTTAACATTTACGAACGACATGGGTTCACTCCCCAAGTGAAGTGTGTTGAAATGCTTAAAAATTGTTGGTTATAACCAACTATGACCTCGAGTTAGCAAAAATCTTCACATTTACGAATAATATTTTGACAATTAAATTAAGTTTGGTAAGTCGAAGTTTTTAGTTTTAGAGTCAATAAATTGGTAAAAAAAAAAAAAAAACTTAAAATTTTCTAACTTTGCCGATCTTTACTTCACAATATTCATAATTTATCGTATTCATTTCTGCTACAAAATTAGGATGTGACCTTAACTCGATATTAAAAAAATCTTAAAATCTTACAAATAAAAATTATCCTTGAATAATTTTTTTTCGTTCTTTTTTGGGACACTCTACCAGGAACTTCCATCATCCTTCTTGAAGCATTATGACCGTAAGCTCTTGTAATTGATATCGATTCGGACTTTGTTTATATTTATTCGAAGCCGATACATATCTGGCTTTTATTGACTTCGCGCCGTAACTCAAGTCAGTGGGAACCATTAACTTGTGGAACAGACTGTTTCAATGGCGCCTCTGCTCTGTTCACACTCTCGTGTTCGCATACAAATCAAAGTGTTTATGCGATTTCGACTGCTGTTTTCAGTCCTTATTTTATGTTGTTATAATATGCCAGTCCTTTGGTACATTGCTGTCGATGTTTGTCTGTATGAGTGCTTGAATTTTAAGTCAGCATACCACATTTCAGTGTGCCTTGTCGGCATCCATTGGGTTGATCAAATAGCTCTGCTCATATTGCTGCAAACAACGTGAAAATTCCAACGTGATAACCCACAAAGGGAGGCATAAGGCCCAAGTTCCATGTCCTGGGATCACAATATAAACCACGAAACTTCAAAGACTTATCTTAAAATTGAATTTGATTCTGTATAGTTATATAAACCTTTTAACATAATAATTTGTGTAAGCATATTTTTTTAAATTTCACTATTAAAGCAGAAGGATCAGTAACTTCTAAGGAGTTCCAGTCCCATTTCATAGTCCGAACAGTCTAATGTCAAAAGATTCGAAAAATATCCAGGCGATAATCATCATACCAAATATATTCAAATAATCACTACAGGAAAAATTGTTTTTTTTTTCAAAAGTTTAGCTATTTCTATTCATTTTTCTGTGTAATAGGCGTTATAACTTCTAGAATCCGCATCCAAAATGCCAATCCTCTAGCTTTTATATTTTCCGAGATCTCAGCATTTATACAAACGGACAAACGGTCAGACGGCGGACAGACGACGTAATGACTCTACGAGTAACGCGTATAATTACTTTTTTGGCACCCTGGCTTATTTCTTATATTATTATCATACCCATAGACTTGTTGCTAATTTTTCTGCTTTTAAGCGAGCTACATTTACAATTTCTTCCTGTGGATAAAAGTGAACAAGGTGGTGTTAAATCCACGCGCATTGTGGCACGTCTTTCGTCCTTCATCCTTGCTTCTGGTTCTCTTCTTTTGCCGGTGATTTCGATTGTCACCTGTGCGTAGCGGCACGCACCGTCCTCACCAATCCTCCCTCTCGGCAACGACCCTTCTGGAAAAAAGCTGTTGCTCTACCGGGTCGCGGAAATAGTTTGCATAGCGTCGCGTCCTCAAAACCCAAGGCAGGTTCAAATGAATGCCTAGATTTATGCGTAATAAATTTCAATCTGTTGCCAACAAGACGTTGATTAGAGGCCAGATCCCTTGGCAAACCTCCCTAACTTGCGGTTCATTTGGGGGTCGAGTCTGGTGATAAATGACCTGGTAACTTTGCGCGGCGACTGACCACCAAGATAAACTGGCTTTGCAAGACCGCAAATTACAAAAATGGGAAGAGCGACGCCTTAATAAAGTCCAAAATGCAAATTGTAAGCGACAAGTGTGTGTATGTGAGTGTGGTCATTGGCTTAAAAGTCTGTGATTTCTTGCCCCATAACGACTGTAAGGCCTATGATAAGTGCCGTTCACATTTGTTATCAGCGGAAACATGGCTCTAACCATCAAAAATTATATTCTTACATTTAAAAAGAAATGTACACCGTAAAAAATATTTAAAGTGGACTTTTTGTAATCTAGCTAGCTCGACTAGGAATTTACCGATTTTATTGTTGTTATTCAAGAGATATATTAAGATAACTGATCAAAATATATGAGTATAAATTATTACAAGTTGTACGAAAATATCCAAGAAAAAATGTATACACCTAAAATAATTTCGAATGCTATTCTACGAATAACGGACTGAAAAATTACGATACGACTTAAATCTTAGAACTTGGCGTGTAAATGCAGTGTTAGCTTTAAGACCCCCTTCAATAAACTGGTTGTCCCTTCGCTCGAAAACAATTTTTAGGGCAAGTTTCTCCGGGTAGGAAAATGCCTCATTGTCGTCAACATCGTTGTCCTTGCCGTTAGTGTTTTTTTTATTTGTGGGCGAGGGATTAGCCAACGCCTTGTTAAATGAGTTGTAATGCCTGGCTGCTATTTCTGTTTCAGTTTCAGTTGCAAAAATCCACACGAAACAACAAAGGAAGCTAACTTCGGCCAGCCGAAGTTTATATACCCTTGCAGTTCATTCCTATTCCATTACAAATTACAAAAATGTTTCTTGCTGTTTTCGATCTATGTTGGCAGCTATATAATAATTTCGTTAAATGTTTGTGGCACATCGGCATGATAAACTTTATCTGAATAGGAAGTTAAGGAACTTAAATCCAGAATCCCAACCCTCTGGCACTAATAGTTTCTGAGATCTCAAAGTTCACGCGGACAGACAGACAAACGGACAGACAAACGGACAGACAGACGGACAGATAGACGGACAGACAGACGGACAGACAGACGGACAGACAGACGGACAGACAGACGGACAGACAGACGGACAGACAGACGGACGGACGGACAGACGGACAGACGGACAGACGGACAGACGGACAGACAGACGGACAGACAGACGGACAGACAGACGGACAGACAGACGGACAGACAGACGGACAGACAGACGGACAGACAGACGGACAGACAGACGGACAGACAGACGGACAGACAGACGGACAGACAGACGGACAGACAGACGGACAGACAGACGGACAGACAGACGGACATGGCTAGATTGACTCGACTAGTTATCTTCATCACTGATTAATCATCAGGAATACTTTATAGGGTCGGAAACACCTCCATCTACCTGTTACATATTTATTTCCCGAGAAACGCCTTTAATTACAGTTTATTGGCCAGTTTGACCGCTGTTGTAGGGAAATTTTCCGTAAAACTTCTACGAGTGTATTCGAAATATATATTCGTAATTTTCTTGTTTATTCAGCGATCCCCGGAATGTCATTATCCTTTGCCGTATTTGTCTTAGACGCTCCAGTGGAATACACATAACGAGTATGAGACCACGCCCAGGTGACTAACCCAGATTGCCGTACTTTGCTGAACCCCCCTGCGGGGAAAACCCAAAACCATGATTGGACCCTTTCGGGGAAAACCCGCCCGTTTCAAGTTCTAGCCTGTCAACAAGTCGCAATTTCAGTTGCATTTGTCGTCGTCTCAGCCGACGTCGTCGTTTGCCATTTCACTTTGAAAATTGCCATTTCCGTTCAATTTCGCTTGCAAATTAGAATTCCAGTGATACGCTCTGTGCGCCTCCATGCATATAGAATGAATACATTCGCATTCGCATTCGCTTGCATGTGGGTGTTTTTTGGCATCTGTGCGCATTTGTTTTTGCCTATTTAAACTGTTGCATTTTCGCCCCCTGGATACATTCCACATATATATATATATATATATATATCTATATGTACGGACCGAGGAGTATATGTAGTTCTACCTAAAAAAAAAAAGTCTGCCATGGGAGACTTTTTTCCTGCTTTCCAACACATTTACAGCTTTGATTCACTCACAAAGGGTATACGAATTTTTTCGACTAAATGTACAATTACCCTGATATTAAATTGAATTTAATTGTTTAAAAACAACAATAATTTTTAGATTTTAATTGAAAGTGATACCTTATATTTAAACGAAACCGAACAATTGGAAAATGTTTGTAAGATCAATGCTATCCACGTTATTAAGAGTATTCGCGTTGCGCGAAAAGCCTTTCTTTGGTCTTTTTCTATTTTTGCACTTGTCGTATATATGAAAGTTTCGCAGTTTATTCCCCGGGCTAAAATTACATTCCAGAATGTCGTCGTCGACGGCGTCTGACTGAGTTTTCTGTTTATGCGTTTTTCCGCCGCCTCAGCCGGCGAAATGCAACTGCATCTGGTTCTCATTCGGTGTGTCGACTAGCACTGCGGTTCTCCCAATATGTCTCTGCATACTTGTGGCAAATAAATACACATGTAATTTCAAGATTTGCATTTAATGGCAGAGTACGTGGCACAGTAGCAAAGAGTGCGAAACGGAGCGGCTCAGAGGTGAAGTGACTGGCGTCCCCTGGGTTTGATGGCTCGGAATGCCAAGAATACGGGGTATTAAATATGAAGTGTGCCGTCGAGTCAACAATCGGCACTGAAATGCTAATGAACACATTCATAACTCTGCGATGAGAACTGCAGTAGGCTATAAGAAGGGAGCAAGATTATCCAGTTTTTATTTTAGGGCCCTGTTTTTTAATAGAAACATATCCAAATAGTAGTTTGTCACCTAAGAAGTTTATCGGCCTGACTAAGAAAAATGTAAGCCTTAGGTGAGGTGATTCAGTTTTTAAATATTTTCTTTTATACAGACAGACAGACGGATAGATTGATTCGGTTAGTGATCCATATCAAGAATACATATAAATTATAGGGTCGGGAAAGGCTTGCTTTCCTTTTGAAAGGCCTTAAAAAAGAAAAGTTTAAAAAATATTCAATCTTATATCAAACGATTGGTCTCCATTGAATCAAAACAAATTTTAAAAAATTACATAGAGAAACCAGGCAGACGATTGAAAGGGTCTTCACCTAATAATTCATTAGTGAAGTAACGTAAAGGGGTATTAATAGTATATTATAGCTAAGAGATATCGGTAACTATAATGGCTAAAAATATTTGTAACTCTCAAAATTATTTAAGAAGATATTCATAATTTTGAGTGGTATTTGTTTATCCGTCTCTGCAGTCTAGCTCACACCTAAAAGGGGTATATTCTGCGATAAAAATTGTCTAACGAATGAGCCCAACAATAAAATAAAACCATTTACAAAATGGTATAGTTATTGTTTCATTCCTAACTCATTCCAAATTTATTAAAGTGGATGAATGTTTAACATTTATATTTCTTTCTTTTTTTTTATAGATTATTACCCATAATTTGTTTGGAAAACAGCCAATGAAAATATTTTCTATTCGCTGTTTATCCCCAGCATATTCCACTTCCAGTTTTCCCATTTCCGTCAGCTTATCCCTTTTCCCCAGAATGAGTTCATTATTTTATAAAGTTTGGCATAGAAACGTTCCGACGGAGACAACTGTAAACAACATCGAGGCATTGGCATCGCACACAGATTGCCACCATTCGATTATCTCAGATGAATGAATTGTCTTATTCGATTCGATGAGCGACTGACTGAATGAATGCCAGACTGACTGAACCGTTGGGTGGATGAGGGGGTGGGAGTGGAGAGCTGTGGCCTGGGGTCGCGTCTGAAAAATAGCATCTCCGGATGGGGTGGATAGATAGTTATTTGCATGAACTGATTGCGAAAACCTTGAGACGTGCCAAGACATATGGCCGGAGTTAACGACATTATGCAAATTGGATTTAAACATTTACGCAATGCATCGCTGGATCAATCTAAATTGTTCCGGATGAGAATGAAGAAAAACTAAAATTTCGAAAATTGACACACACGTTAAAAACATAACAAATTGTATTTAACAGTGTGGGCAAAATTGTAAAAATGTGGAAAAAATTGTTAGCAAACACTGTCGACTGTGTTTTTCAAATGTAAATCACATTGAATTGTCATTAGTGAATCGAAGGAAAGGGGTGAAACTACATATAAATCATTTACGACTCTAGAAAACCCCGAATTCTCCAGTTTTACATATAAAATGGACTGTGAAAATAATTATCACAGATTTGAATGTTAACTGTACTCATATTTTGAACTTATTATATAAACTTTTGGCACCTATAGAAACAGCACTTCAATTGCGTTTAAATGACACAAAAATGTTCTTAACCCATTAAGCACTCTTTGAAAAGTTAGACAATTTTGTAAAAGTCAAATTTTAAACTTTTTTGTGGGGCTTAAAACAAAAATGTTTTGATGCAAAGTTTTTCCCCAAGCAAAATTCATAACAACTGCAAAAAAAAAAATTTCGAAATATTTTTCTTGTATTTTTTATGATTTTAATTTTAATTTTTGTCAGTGGCCAAATTAATTAGTTCTAAACGCAGACACAAGGAACTGCTGTCTGGCGAAAAATCTATTTATGCATATTCAGGAGTTTGAATCAAAAAGATATTTCGGTAGGGGTAAAATTAAATTAGTTCCAGGGAAAAAAAATCAGAGGGGAAGACATCGGGCTGCATCGGTGGCATGAGCCTTTATATGGATTTTATTATTTCATTGATTCGGGCCATTAAATTGATAGTAGATCATAAACATTGCCGAGCCACGTGACCTGGAGGCCAATCATTGAAAATTTGATTTTCCTGGCGAAAAAGTGCGGCAAAGGAGGCAAAAAAGCCATGAGCCATTGGCAAATGGCAACTTGGCCATAAATCAAAATGTTGTTTGACATAATGTCGATTTTTGGAGGGCCACAGCTGGCGACGCGGGCAGCAGTCGAAAAGTGAATGTAAAATGAGTTTTGGATTGACGACTATTTTCCGTTTTGATTCTAATTGTATTCAAAGCGTGAGTGAGTTAATGTCATTTGTCAATTGAAAATATTAATAAAATGTTTGACAAAAATGTTAAAGTAAAATTTGTCTTCCATTTTTTTTGCTAATATTTTGGACTTTTTTAACTGTCAAGAAATTTCATTTGATTTGATTCTAACAGCTTCAATAATTTTTAGAATTTTCCAGGAAAAGCAGCTGTAACTCCCCTAAAAACTCCTTAATAACACCAGAAATCTGTATTGATAAAAAACGCTATAAAATATGACCAAGCAATTCATCTTAGTCGCCACCCATTGCGCTGCATTGTTTTTCCTATTTACTTTTCCTTTTCACTGGTCTTTTCCCTAGCTTCACTGTGTTCTTTTTGCCTTTCATCGGGATTATTTTATCATAATTTGCTTGCTTGAAAGGCGAAACAGAGCGAAAAAATATATACCTACTTTATATTTTTCACATAATTTCAATGTCAAATTAGTTTGGCCATCGAAGACGAGGAAACTGCTTTACCAAATATTTTTGTTAGCCCATTGCCACTCGGCCGTCAGCTGGAGAAGACCGGAGAAATAAGCTCGAGAGACGTCGATTTGAATAATAAATGAAACTGCATTGAAAATTGCCAGAGACAGCTGCAAATGAGGCGCGGGCAATGTCATTAAATGCAAAAGAAGCAGGGTGAAGCACTAAAACAATCGACGAGAAACAATCTGACGGGAAAGGAAAAGAAAGAAAAATCTCAAAGGAACGTGCAGGGACTCAAAAATCACTTCCGCATTTCCTTTGGCTTTCGGATAATAGTTTTCTTGTTAAAATTTTTGGCCCAACAACGCATTTGAACCACTTACTGTCATTTGCCAAGGCGCCGACCAGGCGCATTTTCTAAAAAAAGCTTTAAAAAAAATGGTAAAAAGCCATGAAGTGGAGATCGTTTTGCTAGCACGAAAATGCAAATACTCTCATTTGATATTCTTAAAGCAGGCGTAAAGCGTTCTTATTGGTATGGGTTCTTAACATAATGCTTATCTTATAACTATCAATTTGAAAAATGGCTCTAAAATCATAAATAAATGAAAGAAAATAATGATTAAAGTCGTGACTAAGTAGTTTCTTAGAAAAAGAAATGAAAGGATTAAAGAATGAATGACTGAATCAATTCATTTTCCACCATTGACCGCAAGTGAATAGTGCCTTAAGTTAGGGCATCATAAGCAAGCATACTTATGGGGGCGCATGTGTATGGCACACACTTATTGGTGAAAATTGTTGTGGAAAGCAGGAAAAGTACTTGAACTGGCTAAAAGTGGCCAGAGCAACCAAAGACGCTTCCTGGCGTGCAGAGTGACTCTCATCGAAGTTGCCCTTAAATTGCTGGCATTTTGCTGCCGAACAAGCAGCACACTTTGCCGCCCATTTAGCTTCGATGGCGAATGGCGATGCTTTGGCGAAATTATGCATGGAATTTTGCACAGACACACAGACAGTGCTGGCTTGGGTTGGGAGTGGGGCTGGGAAAAACAAATGTGAACGCAGGCAGGCGTACAGAGACACGGATACAAAGGGACCGGGAAACGGTAAAAAGGAAAATGCATTTGTGGCATCGACTGCCAGTTGACACACATATTTGCCATGCCAGCGACTTGGGGACATCGCCATACGAGTCAATGACACGGCAACCACTCTCCCACACAATCACCTATCATCGTCCAAACACCCACCATCTACACTGAACAAAACGACGGCACAGTCGGCGTGACTTTTGGAATAAGTCAACTCCAACTGGGTTGATATATCTATACTTATATTTCTTTTTGAATCCGGATTAGATGTAACGTAATTTTCTAAACACCTCAAATAAACCATACATTTCGTAAAATCAAATTATCATTATATTTATGATTAATAGTTTTCTAAAAACTTCTGTATCCATCCAATAATCAATAAAAATGTGATTATATCCCTATAAATTCGACATTTATTCCAAAGCGTCCCAAAAGTATATATTTCTTTAAAATTTGTTGTGATTTTATATCCTTATTTTAACCAAATAGAATTATTTTTATTTTATCTTTAAGTACTAAAGATATTATTAACATGTAAAAGAATTTTTTAATTTAGTTTAAATTTTAATATAAACACGTAGTGATAATCAGCCGGTATTTCTCTCTGTGTACCAGGCACCACCTTCTGTGAAGCCCTGAAAACCGTCTAGGGAAATGACAGGCATCAGGAGTCAGCATCAACTTAAGCATCATTTTAACGTGTCATTTCAGCGTTTTGTGACGGAAATGTTTTGCATCATCGATACACTCACTCAGTCACATCTCCTATGAATGCAACCTGAATGAATGCGCCGACTGCATTCAATAATTTAATCACTCAGCGCTCCCAGGAAGCTCTTTGTTAATTTCCTCAAATCAAATTTAGCCATCGCAATGCTTTGCAAAAACGGAATGAAAAAAAAATAATCTAAGGAAGTGCCCGGAAATTCTAGCTTTTACCCAAAGTGTTTGTAAATCGATTACACTGAAGAAAATGTTTGAAATAAATTGCATTTATAGTTAGAAAAGTGGTCAAATGAATGATTTTAGTAAGATATGTTGGAAACAAATCTGTTAAACAACTCACTTTTAATTGTTTTCTTTTTTATTTTATTTTTTTGAAAAATAAAGCATGTCAGTGTCCATATGTATTTTAAACCAATACGCTTGAAATGAAAAAATAAAATGTCCATCATATTTTACTAATTTTTGTTCAGTGTATATATGTGATTTGATTTCAGATCTTGCTGTAGTTAAGTGATTAAATTTGCAGTTGATGAATTTTGGTTAGTCGATCTGAAAAACGCGCATATATTATTTGGCACTGTTTTCCCTGATCTTAAAAAAAATACTTTCAGATTTTATTTGTAATTTGTTTATTACTTTATGTGATCATGTTAGAATTTTTTCCAATTAGGATATTTGATGACGGAAATCGAAGTAATTAAACTTTTTCTCCCAAGTTTTCCAACCCAGAAAAAAAGAAAGAACGTTATAGTCGAGTGCCCCGTTCCTCAGCTAAAGCAAGCAGTGGCAAACAAGGCAAACCAAGCAGTGGCGCCATCTATGTGGCGGACAATTCAATATTTGCTTTTAACTTTTTACTGAGTGGTGCGATTTAAAAAATTCCTTATACGTTTCGGTAGGTATTAATAAACAAAACAAAATGGCGTTTATATTTTAGTTTTAGCTTTAAAACTGCGGTCGCCACAGCTTTTCGCGGTTTGTGGGCGTTAGAGTGGGTTTCACATCGGCATAATAAACATATTTTTTAGTAATTTTGCAGTCGTTTCTCTGTGATTTTTCCACACAAATTATGAAATTTCCAGCGAATAATATTACCAACAAATTTTGAGAAAGTATAAACACGTATTGCTTATTTTGTGAAGCAATAATGCCGCTTTGTCAGTTTTTGATGAGCCCCCAGTTCCCGCCCGCATAACCATTTTACACCCAAAGGCAGTTGTCGCATTTAGATAACAAATAATAGACACATTTCTGTGTTTTTTTTTAAATATTATTATTACTTTGTCGTTATTGTTGCTAGCTATTGTTTGTTTAAACACCGATATCGGCTAATTATTTACAGTTTGCCACCCCCATTTCTGGATGGGTGGTTTTTTGGGGTTTTGGGTTTGCGCCAAATTGCCAAATTTGCATTTAATTGTAAAGCTCAATTCAAACTGCAATTGTCCTGGATACAGATAATTTAATAAACAAAATATATATGAGAGGGGAGGAAATTATTGGGAAATAGCAGTGAAGTAATATTATAAAAATGGAGTATAATATGTGAATTTTAGAGGTTAATCAATATCATAATTAGTCTTACAGTGAAAGGCATATTTTGTAAAAATTCATAATAAAAGCATCGTAACTCGTAGAGTGAAAGGGTATATTGTATTCATCGGAAAGTATTTAACAGAGAGTTTGACGCGTTTTTGACCCTATAAAGGATATATATTCTTGATCAGGCTTAAGACGGTAAAATATCATGGTCACAACGGAGATATACTTAAGAATGAAGCAGTATTTCAATTATGTGACTATTTTCACCTTTCGCTATAAAGAATTCGCGGATTATTTTACGTCATTCGGCGTAAAGAATTTGCGGGTTATTTGATATGAAGAAAAATACCGTTTTAACCGGGAACTGGAATAAATAAAAGCTTACAAATATTCAAATTAGGCGTTTCCTGCCTCCTTTTTTTGTTTTTTGTTAGAATAATGATCATGATCAATAAGGATCAATTGGACACAATACGAAGTAATATACATATGAGGCCCCCTGTTGCCCACGTCCATATCAGCCCACATTAAAGCCAAAATGTGCGAACGCTCTGTGTTTTTCGTGGCCAACTGCCAACTCATGCGAAACAGCGATAAAATTGCATTCAATTGTATGGGTCTATATGTTTGCATATGTGTGCGGAGATTGCACATAATTACAGTCATATAATAATAAAATAATATAGCAATGTAATAAGATTAAAAACAATAATAAAATCAAGCCCATACGTCCCTGTCCTTTTTGGTGTATATTGTTTGACCTCTCGGGGCGGCATTATTGAAAAGTAAATAAACCCGCACTCATACACACTCGCATGCGGATATGCCAACTGTGAAATTGCGTAAGTGGGCGTGAAAGTAGGCGGCAGTCGTGTGCGCGCACTTCCGCTTCCGGTCATACATCACTCGGAGGCCCCATCTCCTTGGGCCGTGCCTACGTGTCTGGGCCGCTATCTTCGGAATACAGAGAAAAAACTGACTACCGAAGAGCAAATGTAAGTTAATGTGGATCACAACCTGAAATCTGTAGAGAGTTCAAGTCACCCAAAGAGCTAAAAATCACCTGAAAGTTTGGGCAGTAATCTTTCTACCTTACGAATTCTAAATATCACATTGGTATCCAAAAAAAAAATCACTATAATTTTCAACCTAGCTTTTACATGTTTTTCTTTAATAATTACGCCTTTTATAGAAGTGCTAATTGATTCGATCAAGGGATACATTGGTTTTCCTTAGTGTAGTCGAACCTACACGTTCTGAAGCACCCAATTTGTGGCCAAATAGAGAAGGGAACCAAAAGGATATTCTCTTAGTATGCGTTAGCGGGTCAAGAGACAGAGACAGCGAATGGGGTTCCACGTAACCAAAAGCCGTAAACGCAACGTAACATAAAATATATAATGCGAGCAAAACAAAAAGAAACTTTTTTGATGTTTAAATTATGTTGACATCCTTCTTATGTGAGCTCTCATAAAATAGAACAAAAAATAACGAAGAATAACAGCAGCCTGAACGGCGGCGACGGGGAAGTCGCATCATCAGTTAAAAACGGGTTGAGACCGAAATCGGGATTGGCCTTTTTATCAGCGGAACCGTGGGCTGAGAAAGGTCACGGAATTTATTATGTAAAGCAAAAAAGTTCCTCAATTTGAGGAAGGTAAGTATTTTTTAAACTCTTTAAAATTAAAATTAAAGAAATATAAATAAAATATTTCTAAAAATACCAGTTTTTATTTTGGATCACTTTTTTCATTTATTATATAAACTCTTATCGTGACACAATATATCTAAAAAAAGTAATAGTTATTCAAAGACTTTCACACGATAACAGTTATGTTGAGACTTTTATTTTACATGTCAGAGAAAAACAATTATCGAAAGACTTTTATTATAAAAGTCCTGACTGATATTTTCAAAAAAATGTTTAAAATATATTTGAGTCAGTAAAAATAAACAGTTACCAGTTCACTTTTATTTTAAAAATAAAGTAACGGTTACAGTCCCTGATATATTATAATATGGAAGAGTTTGCCAGTTAGAACAATGGACTTTCTTATAAATTTTCTTTACTTCTGATATTGTATCTCCAAATCAATCCCACTGTGCCTTGATATGGCAACAAAGCGAATGGTGCTTAGCCAGAGTCCCAAAGACGCTGCAGTCGGCTCCGATGGAGGATGTGAAAATGGCTGTACGGATGAGTCCTGATCCGCATCCGGCTGCCTATCCGGGTTGAGTTCGGGTTCGGGTCGCTGATTAGCGCATATGACGTATACGACATGTGTCTGTCCCTTTTTGCGGCCGCCTCGGATGTGCGTGTGTGTGTGCTCTTTGTCTTGTCCTTTTCAAAAACCCTTTTTTTTTTTTGTGCCAAAGCATCTGTTTGTGTTTTTCCTTGTCCCTTTTCCTGCATTTTTTCATACACAAAGTTTGTTGGTGTTTGTTATATTGTACCTATTATATTATTTTAAGCCCCACAAAGAGCTCATTAATTTCCACACATAAACAGGCCAAAAGAGGGACACGAGTTTATTCTCGAAACGTATAAAAAATGTAACTTTAAAAGGGGGACGGGTAAATATATTACAGCCAAGAGCATGTGTTCTGCCAAAAAGAGGGAAAAGATTGATCTGAAGATGTTCTTAGTTTATTTTATACAAGCTAATGCTTTTTATCTCCGCATTTCCTTTCTTGGTCTTCAATAATTCATATTTATTCATGCCATTTTCGGTATCTTTTGATCTGTTGCTGCTTTCACATTCATTAATGACATATGCTCCACTACGTTATTGTACAGTGGTGTTTAAGGTAATAGTGGTCAAGGAAATTAAACACAAGTATATATTCTTGAATAATTAATTGATATATTCTATTTATTAAAAGTTTTAATTATTCGAATTGGTTGGTTAATAAAGTAATTTTGTGTTTATAATACATAGGAGCTGATGTTTTTATAGTTTATATGATTTTTCTAACTTAGTTTTAAGTATCTTTATTCTTGTGTCTCGAGATTTTTACAATAAAAAAAGACTACTGGTATTATGGACCCAGCTGTTTGTATTAAACACATATTCCCCTCTAACCAACTTAACCAATGGAGCCATAAATTATGAAACAGTTTTGTGCTGTTTAAGCATATCATAATGCGACGAGCCTCAAAGAGCCATTTTAGTCGTGTGTGTGTGTGTGTGTGTGTATAAAAATATATATGTACCTATGCGGCTATACATACAACCTTCCTACTGGACAGCAGCAAATCTACCCCCAGCACCACCTTCTCCTCCCGCTGCCTCCTCCCTCTGTGTGTTCACAAGGGCTTTCATGTCTTTTATTTATTATGCAAGCCAGGAAAATCCAAAACCCTTGAAATGATGCCACAAAATAATTTAAAAGTAATCAGGCAACAAATGTTTGCCTTGTCCAGAGACACATTCCACCACTCTACTCCTTTGTTCCCAGTTCCCGGGATAATACCCTCTATTGCAGGGGGGTTGCTTTTCCGGGGGAAAAAGTTTTCCGAGCATTCCGGAATGCATGGTAATCTTCAGCACTCACTAATTGCCGGGCCCACTATAAATTTATTAAAGACGACTGGCAAATATGTTACTCCAAGGCATTTATAATTAATTAGCAGCACTAATTTGATGCCCTCGAATGGCCGCAACAGTTGCCGCAATTTGTTTCCAGATGGAAGACGCTCGTCCTTCCGGAAAATGGAAAGCATTTAACTGCCTAGGCCAAGGTCAGGCCAGCGAACAATGCGACTTTCCTGAAAAGATTTTCTTGGCCTCGAAGGCTGATTATTACGGCCCAAAAAAAGGGGTATCAAGGAATGTGTGGCTTATGGTGTACGTTGCATATTGAGGTATTTTACACCCAAACTGTGAATTAATTCAAAATTCGGAATGATGATTTTGAAAAGGTAAGTGATACCACGTTAAGGTGCTACGTTGCTTGAAATAAATTTATTTCCGTTTTCGTTTTTAATCCTTGCTTATTTCTCTATTTTATTAGATTTTGTATGTTGCTATGTTGTACGCTATGTTGTTCTGATGGCCTATAAAAAATAAAATAAAAGTACCAACAAAACTGTTATTCTATTTGAGATAAATATAAGTCTTTGAATACATGTTATACCTGTTAATAATGATCCAAATTAAACACTACTGCGTTAAAAAAAAAAGTTATAAATATTTTTTAAGGTTTTTAACAACAACAAGAGGGAACGCTATAGTCGAGTGCCTCGACTATCAAATACCCGTTACTCAGCTAAAGTCAGCAGTCTTAAGCAGGGCAAACCAAGCAGCCGCTTCAAAAAATTAAAAAAATTTCTTCTACATTTCGGTAGGCGTTAATAACCCAAACAAAATTGCGTTTACACTTTTGCTCTAGCTTTAAAACAATGGGCCACAGCTTTTCGCGGTTTGTGGGCGTTAGGGGGGAGGGGGGTTTCCAACTTTGGTCTATCAATATGTATTGAAGAAACGAATACACATTCCTTTTCCCGTTAATCTAGCTTCAAAACTGTGGGTGCCACAGTTTTTCGCGGTTTGTGGGCGTTAGAGGAGGCGTGGCACATCGGCGAGAAAAACTTGCCTGCGTATTAACCCCTAGAATCTGCATGCCAAATCTCAATTTTCTAGCTTTTATAGTTTCCGAGATCTCAGCGTTCATACAGACGGGTGCCACAGTTTTTCGCGGTTTGTGGGCGTTAGAGGGGGCGTGGGACATCGGCGTGAAAAACTTGCGCTGCGTATTAACCCCTAGAATCTGCATGCCAAATCTCAATCTTCTAGCTTTTATAGTTTCCGAGATCTCAGCGTTCATACAGACGGACGGACGGACAGACGGACGGACAGACGGACAGACGGACAGACGGACAGACGGACATGGCTAGATCGACTCGGCTAGTGATCCTGATCAAGAATATATATACTTTATATGGTCGGAAACGCTTCCTTCTACCTGTTACATACTTTTGCACGAATCTAATATACCCTTTTACTCTACGAGTAACGGGTATAAAAACTGTTATTTTCGGTCCCTGGTTTATTCCAAATAAAAAATGTTAGGAACGAAAAAAAATTTTTTTAAATATCCGAATAAAGTTTAAATTACAAATTTTAAATAATAAAATGAAAATTAAAAAATAATTTAGTAATACAAGATATTTTTTATATTTTAAATTAATTTGTGAACTTAGATTTTTTGAACAACTTCAAGCATTGAAAATAAGTTTGAAAACATGATATATAGATGTTCTTAAATTAAGAATAGCACGTTTTGAGAAATAATGTTCTAAATGTGCTAGAATCCAGTTCAAGTAGTAATAAAAATATGATTTTGTGAATTCAAATAAAATAACTAAACGAGGTCTGATTTTTTATTTGTTTCGGAGTAAAATACCTTAAACTTCAAACAATTTTTCAAATACTTCTTTTCGGATTGTATTAAATCGATTTCTTGAAGCTTTCCGAGATATATACATATATATGACCATAAATTTGCTGCACAGATAATACCAAACGCATTTGGTTTGATTATTTTACTATATATTTACAGATACAGATCAAGACATTAACCCGCGGATAAACAACTCTGAGTAGCGCGTTACCCGATTTACTGTTGACAAATCTGATTGAGAGGCCCTTTCGCTCAGTGCCGTCGGCTTGTCACTTCCAGCCACATAAATTGCATTCAAGAGTGGATCGGGGAATTAGTTCGGGGTCAGCTTCATTTGCGAAATGCATGCGGGAACACGTACTGCCGTCCCCAACCCTCGAAGAACCCCTCCATATCCATTATCCAGTGCATTAATGAGCGACCAGAGACGCATTAATATGCCAACCGACTGAAGTTTATCTGTTTTTTTTTCTGCAGAAGCTTTGACAAATTGAATTAAAACCAGAGCGGACACAAAAAGCAAATAAAGATAAAGCAAAACAGATGACACTTGAGACAATGGAGATGTGCGAGCGAAGCATTCAGGCGCTCAAGTGATTTAAACGGAAGGAAGTTGCGTCGGTCAATACAATTAGTTTTACTTAAAAAGCACTCAAATAATTTAAATTTAATTGGGGTCAAGAGAGCCTTGGTGAGTGTGTGTGTGCGAGCGGGGAGCCAGCTGCAGACATGTCCTTCATGATGTCTGCTGCATCTGACATTATCTAATTAGGCAGAAGTCGGCTCCCCGCCCCGTCGCCCCGTCCAATTGCGTGCACTCGAAATGATTTATTTCAGCTTCCAGAAATGCCTCTCCCCCCCCCACTGTTTGGGCCCCGGACCGATGACAACGAATGCCAATGTCATGGCTGCGAAAGGGGTGCACATATAGGGGATAAGAGGGGGTTCTTAGTCGCTTTCAGATTAAATACGGCCAGGCATTTTAAAAATTCGCCCTAAAATTCAGAAAAATGTGTATGTTTCAGAAATATTATTCTAAAAAAAAAAAAAAAAAAAAATTAACATATTTATTTAGAAAACAGATTTCCTTTGGTTTTACACCGAATAAAAATTAATACTTTTCTAAATTTCTGACGTTCTCCATTTAACTGAGTACCAGGCATCTAAAAGTGAAAGAACTCTACTTAAGGGTCCCTATTCTTCTTTTTTTCTGTTCGTAATTGTTTGTCGAAATCTTTTTTAATTTTAATTAAAATTTTTAATTAATAATAGATAATTAAACATTTTTCTTTACCATTTGGAATAAGCTTTTATCATTTCATTTTTTTTTTTGGTTACAACTCCATTAAAAAAAGATAACGATAACAAACAAACAAAGTAATAGATTTGATTTAATTACGGTTCCAATATTTCCAAAAACATAATGCCGCAAACTTTAAGAACCCCGATTAATTGAATTTTTTACGCTAAAGTTAAGGTGATTGTGGTAAAATATAATATTGAATCGATCAAGTCGAGCAAATCGAGTAATAGGCATCGGTCAATAATGTGTGCTGCAAATTAGTTGGTTGTGAAGCACCAAAACCGAATCAATTACCAAACCAAAAACGTACAAAATGTGCTAGTTGGCACAAAGGACGAGGAGACAGCGAGTCGGTTATGCCCAGACACACTAATCAAAATTCACCGCAGAACCCAATTTTGTGCGACAGTGTAGGAGAGTGGTAACTTCTATGGATCCATTATATGGCCCACTTGTGCGCTCGAATGCGGGGCCACCTTAAATATTAAGCAAGTTGCCAAATAGAAAGACTCTCACACATGCACCGAGAGAAACAGGAGGTCTGTTTGGTAATGATGGGATGGAAATCAAAATTAAAGTTTGGTAAAATAATTAAATTTTGATTTAAAACGTACATAAATACATTCTTAGGAGTCTTTTTTAATAAATTACAATTCCTCATTCCAATGCAAGATCAAAATTGTATATTTAACACCTGATCTTGTAATCATAATTACATACTGTGTTTATGCGATGCCGAATTCACGCTTTCAACCGATTCATGTGTACATAAACGCCATTTCGTGAATTCGACAACGTACGAAAGTTGACTATGATTTCAGCCTGAAAGCGTGAATTGGTGGTGCGCAGCTCTGATAACTCTGTTTAAATTATCGACGTTGCCAGATCGCTAAAAAAAAATAAAGAAATTCGTCTTGTCCTTAACAGGTTATTTAAAAAAATGTTATATTCAAATAATAATACCACTAGTATATTTGCACTTTATCCACCTTTTCTTGGTAAAAAGTAATTAGTTATGTCGCACACCACATCAATTTTTGTATCCATCCGGCATCTCTACCAGCTGAGAGTTACTAAAATCGTGAATTTTGTCGCATAAACAGCGTTTTTTTTTTTATTTCACGCTTTCAAGAAATCGCTAATCTCATAGCATAAACATAGTAATAGAATGCCACAAACGTGTCCACGTGCAATGTTTTCGCCAAGTGTGCCAGTTTTTGGGGGCGTGGCTGTGGGCGGGAGTGATGGTAACCGCAACATTTTAGTTGCATTTGCGACGTTCACCGCAAGAGGCAACGCCACAAGGACCAAGGACATTTACCTAAATTAAAGCTAATGAATTGCCTCTTCGCAGAGAGTCCTACCCCACCCCACCCCATCCTCCACCCAGCCACACCGCACCCGGCTGCGTCCATAAAACCACACCCCCACCGCCCTACCGCCCACCGCCCCCGCAGTGCAGCCACTTTGCTGTCTGCTTTAATTTGCATTGCACTTGTGTATGTTTACATTTTTTATTTCATTCATTTTCATTCTTGTTGCGCCTTCTCGCCATCTATTTTTTTGCCTCTCCGCTCTGCTCTCCCCGCCACTTCGCTTATTCATTTATTTTTTGTGCTTTATTTTAATGAATAAGTGCATTAAATGGCCAAGGGGGAGGGCGAGGGGGAGGCTCGGGAGCGGAAACGGACATGGCGAATGACTGAATGGTTGCTAAGCCTTAGACACTCACCCACACACCCACACGCCCACAAAGGAATATGAATAAGTGTGCTTAAATGTGTGCAAGCGAGAGGGGGGAAGAGGGAGAGAGCGAGATGGAGGCCTCCTCCTAAAGTGAGGCCTCCAAATGAATGCCAAAACCAAACAACGTGAATGGCGCAACACCGTTGGACTGCTCCTCATTTTTCAGCTGGCCAAAATGTCAGTGTGCCTTTAAGATTTTCAAAGCAAGAACTAAATATGAATTTAAATAAAAATATGAAATATGACTTGCAATGAAAGAGGCTATATATTGGATATTTTTGTTAACTAAAATTTTTAAAAATTCCTATACAACTAAAACCAACTAAAATTATTTTTATTATTGGCAATACGGCAATACAGTAGGGCATGAGTAATTTTTAAGGAACTTTGAGGACGTTTCGGAAGGGTATACCTCAACGAATTTTTTTTTTTGATTTTTGGATACATTTTTGCAGACATTAATTTTTTGGACCGCCCTAATGTACACTGTACACCAGGCCTATAATATCCAAAAATATTCAACTAGTATTATAAAAAATTAAATTTGAATTAGAATCATACACGTTTTACTGATTTTATAAAACAAAACCTAAGAAAATATAATTTTTTCTGTTTCACCCGCTAGGGAATACAAACAAACATCACAATCGCATTAAAATAACATTAGAAAAAAGGTTTAAATGACACTTAAAAACCAAATAAAGAAAATCACAAAATTTCCGATAAACAGCGATGATTGAAAAATATTAAAAGTATCGATAATATCGATACTAACATCGATATTATTCAAGCTCTATTAGGGACAACTAAACATCTTATTTGATCAGTGAATTTAGTGTAGCAGTACTGAAAGGCACCTGACAAGGGCCGTAACAATGATGGTTTAACCACTGTTTTGTAATAACAAAGGATAAGGTGAGCCCAGCTTTATGCCACAAGGCAACACTATACTAATTACGGCACCTACGCAAACGCAACTGGTTGCTTAAGCGGAATGCACTCAAAAGGCACTGCTGCAGTATCCATGGCAATGCAATTACCAATTCCAGGACACTATGTCGATGTCCTGGCACTCACGTGAACACAGGGTCCGCATCCGCTTTAGGTTGTCTGTTGTCTGCCGTCTGTTTCGTCCCACTGTGCAATGAGGCGGGTGGCACAAATAATTGCCTTAAATTAGCGCTGCGTTTGGGGGGGCTGCTGGCTGGCGGTGGGCGGGCAGATAGAAGGACGTTGCCTGGCATCAACATCAGCATCAGATTCAGAGTCAGCTCCAGTGGCAGTTGCCTCGTTACAAGTACTTTATGCAGTAATTGCAGTACTTGTCCCGGCTGCTGCCGCTGCTTTTGCTGCTGCTGCATTCAAGTGCAATTCTTTTCGCTAATGAAAAGCGCAGTACAAAAATACAAAAATATATCTCATCATGCCAAATGGAATAAAGTTATCTACTTGCCGGCAGAAGCTAAAGCTTCCACATAGAAATGGTTTAATGACAATGAATGAATATGAATTTCGTTCGTTTACAAAGTATATTTTCTGAAAGCAAGACAGGCAATGGTAATTATAAACAAGAATAAAGAGCGAAAGTAAGCCTTACAGCAACTTGTTCATAAGGATGGTCATAAACCTAAAGGGCTGCCCCGGGCAATAAAGTATTTTTGAAATATGTATTTAGAACTCTGTCTTTCAGTTTAAGTGGATGCTAAAATCATTTTACAATGTTCTCCAATATTTTTGAAATTGATTCACTTATAGGTAATTGGGAAAAACACCAAGTTAGATTTTTAGCAGCACTACATAATTTTTTAGGTTTATTAATACCTACCGAAACGTAGAAGAAATTGTTTAAATCGGACCTCTCAGTAAAAAGTTATAAGCAAATAATACATTTTTCCCCCACATAGATGGCGCCACCTTCAAGCCACTGCTTTGTTTGCCCTGCTTGCCACTGCTTGCTTTAGCTGAGTAACGGGTATTTGATAGTTTTGTTAAAATATCACCCGAAACTAATCAATATGGATATTATATTCAGTCAGTCTTTCAGATCATTGAGTTCCTCACGTTTCGCCAGCAAAGTGTTCTCGACACTTTGGTAGGAAATATTTTAAAATGCTACATTTTTTTTGGTCATTTCTGGTGATCCGCCCCATTTTGCCCACCTCTGACTGAGATTTCATTTCCAGTGACTGGGAGCATTGGGTGCTCAAGGGGGTCTGCACAATTTCCGCTGAAATTTATGTGCCTTGCCCCACAGAAACGCAGCAACAAATGTACAAGGGCGAAGGATGCAACAAGGCCGCGCACAGTGGGGGCAAAAAATTGTAAACACTTATTTACTGTCCATTTCCGCTGGCTTTTGATGTGCCACTGTTATTTTTGCTGCCCGGCTTACAGCTGGGAAAGCTGGAAAATGCATTAGGCAACATTTCCATTTGTATTACCATTTGTATTTGTATTTGCAGTCATTTTTCCTTGTGCCGGGTGCCGAGTGCTTATTTATTCAGCTTCAGCTTTGTTTGCTGGTTTTTCACTTGCATTCCGCCGGGAAAGGACCGCCACCCCCAGACGAACGTGGCATCGTCCTTCATGCTTCACCTGGCCAAATCAATTCTGTTACTCAGCACCCGCCCACCCACGTCCATATATCAAAGTAGGAGTCGAAAGTACAGCTTCTTGGGCCACAAAATAATATGATGATCTGGAGCATTGATTGCGAGACTCGAACTTCGGTAAGGATATTCATTTACATGGCACGGGAAATTGAATCACATATTTCCTGACTCTTTTTAAAATGGTTTTTAAAGCAGTTTTAAGCAGTAATAACGAGTTCAATTACGAAATTTTTTATTTTCTATTTCTTGATATTAAGTTGAATTCGAATCGTTTTTTGGTCTCAAATCCCGTTTGACATAACCTATTAATTTACTCTACACTGTAGCCGAAAGATGAATACATAATGTACAGGAAAGGATCAATCATAGTGGATGAATTTAATTATTTTTATAAATTTTTTTTTTACTGATTTCATTTCTATAACAAATTAGTTACCTATATTTAAAATTAATTAGACTTATTAAAGGAATATAAAAGTCAATGAAAAATTGGTCCTCAAAGTCCTGGAGTTGCTAGTTATCAGAGCCAAAGAGATACAAATGGGCAGTACACTTAAAAATAAATGCTATATCTATCAAGTACCTACATTTTTTTTTTCATTTATTTATTTCAATGTTGGTCTTTAGTGAGAACATAACTGTAAGCCCAAGAAAGTAAAATGTTAACAGTTTTGTGCATCGCCCACCGCAGTGTGCCCGGGGAGTCTTTCCTGCTGTAGTGGGTTTGACTTCCGCAGCGAGCAAAAAGTCTTTTAAACTTGCATGTTCTTTGAATTTTAGGTAAATTTATCTTCCTTATTCGTTTATCTTCCTTATCCTATAATTAGTAACATTATCCCTTGCATATGTTAACTAATCGAATTAAACATTCTCAAGGAATTCAAAATGTTATGTATTTTCATGTATTTCACTTATTTCTTGTAGTTTCACATTTTAAACAGAAAATTCCCTCCATGTACTCGTTAATTTTGAACACCTATTTCTATTTTTTTTTAGTTTTTTCCTTATGAAAAAATACTTTCCCATACAAATTTCAACATAAAGAAGGTTCAGACTGTGGGTAAAAACAGCATGATGATCGCGACATTACTTTTTGAGGTACACGATCAGCAGCTGGGAAAACTTGGTTTTGAGAAAACGCACTTAAAGTAATGAATTATATATGTACTGAAATATATCTATCAAAATAGTTCGAATTTCTTCGTGAAACTTTTATGACACATTTTTAAAGAGTTATTCTATCAATTTTTTATATATATATCTCCTCCCTTCAAGGGATTTTAAACTACACCGAATCAAAATTTAAATACCATTGCAATGCTTTTAGGTTATTTATAAATCCTTATATTGTTATAATAATTTACAAGGGTAAACAACTTTAAACCCGTTATTACTTATTGATAATTAATCACTATCATATTTACAAGCTAACTGAAAAAACCTCCAGTGATGTTTTTAATGGCTAAATAGTTTTTCATTAAAGGTCAGTTTAGTTCTGGAAACAGTGACCACTACTAAGCCGACACAAATTATTCGAAGCGGTTTTTTGCTAAAGTCTTTGGTGTCCTTTTTTAAACATGCTTTGGAATTATATATAATATATATAATAATTAAATATTTTTGCTCACACTTTACTGAATCAAATATTATTTCTCAGAAATGTTTCATTAAAAATGCCATTGACTTTAAATAATTAAGTAGCCTTTCAGGTGGTCTATAGAGAAGTTCAATTATTTATTCTCGGCACACTTTCATTAAAAATGTAATGGTTTGAGTAACTTGGTAATTTTTGAGTAAATTAAAAAAATATTTAATTCGAAAGTCAAGGCTCAGGGGCGCCGAGTATATATTTTTTTTGATTCTCTAACTTTCGGACCATTGAAAATATTTGATTTAATAAAAGCCTTCTTTTCGGGCATTTGTTTCAGCATTTTCCGCCCCGTCATCGTCAATCAATCAATTTGCCGCTGTCATAACAACTGTGCATCAGCAGAAAAGTTGGTCAGCTTTTCCCCCGGATGCCTCGAACTCTGTGGTTTCTGCGGTTTAGTTTTTTGGGCTACGGTTACGGTTACGGCGTGTATATATCTTGGCACTCACCCGAGCAACTGGCACGTGTTTTTTATCTGGAGGGCTGCACTTTCTGTTTCGGAATTTCGGAATCATACACACATTGGAGCTCCAGCGTGATAAAGCCAAAGAAGTGCTCTCTACTCCCGCACAAAAAACACTCAAAAAATAAATCACTCGCGTTGGGTCACAGAACTGAATACAATATTTATGTTTTAAGCATTATATATTTTCATATGGTATTTTATTTGTTTATCATATTTTTTTTGGGTTTTTCTTCGGAAGGGAGCTTGAAATTCTGATTGTGTTTTGGGTGGCACTCGCAAAATCTCGACAATGTCTGGCGTGCGAATTTCGAGCGGCGCCTGTCCGATGGACCGCAGCAGTTGGAAAACGCGCAAAGACTGATTTTCGGCACTGGCCGTCAGCTGCCGGCAACTGCATCCCTCGCTCGGCTTTTCCCCGACTTTCCTCGACTTTCCCCGGCGAGGCGGTACGAACGGCCCCGAAGTTCGGCCGATCATCTCAGCAGCATCCACGAGTGGCTTGTTGCCGCAACATATCGGCGGTGCTCGGTGTCGTTGTCGTTGTCGCTGTCGTTGTCATCGGCGCTCTTCGTCGCTGTATTTGTTGGTGTTGCTGCCGCCGCGAGTGAAAATTCCCGCCGCGGGGGCAGCTGCTTTTCCTTTTTTCCACGGCGTGCTATTTTTGTTAACGCCGCCAATGCCGCTGGCTCACGTGTGCGTTAGGTCAGTGACGCTTCGCATGGCATCGTCTAGATGTTCAATTTATTTTCACGCTGCGACTGCACTGAGGGAAAAGGGGATTATGCCAAACTAATTACATGAACTAAAGCGCGGCACTTTTACAGCTAAAAATGGGAAAATGGCAAGGCAGTCTTTAAAAAAAACACCATTACTATAATAATCACATAACCACAAACAGGACATAATCACAATTTGTTGCATACTCTTCGAGTATTTCAATTATTTCTATTGTGCCTCGACTATCAAATACCGGTTACTCAACTAAATCAAGCAGTGGTAAGCAGGCCATACCAAGCAGTCGCTTGAAAGTGGCGCTATCTACCGGATTTGC
Organism: Drosophila mimetica; assembly: GCA_037075245.1. Classification (NCBI taxonomy): domain Eukaryota; kingdom Metazoa; phylum Arthropoda; class Insecta; order Diptera; family Drosophilidae; genus Drosophila; species Drosophila mimetica. The sequence goes on from JBAMCH010000005.1 coordinate 11,874,983, forward strand.
TTCATTATTTGCTTTTTACTGAGTGGTCCGATTTAAAAAATTGTTGGCACATTGGCATAATAAACTTGCGCTGCGTAGGAACCCCTAGAATCTATATTTCGAGTCCCAGCTCTCCAGCTCCGATAGTTTTCGAAATCTCATCGTTCACACAGACGGACAAACGGACAAACGGACAGACAGCGGACAGACATGGCTAGATCGAATCGGCTAGTGATCCATATTAAGAATATATACTTTATAGAGTCAGAAAAGCTTCCGTCTACCTGTTACATACCTTTCCCAAATTACAATATAATCTTGCACTCTTCAGGGCTAATGAAAATATTATTTCAGTGCACAGTTCCCTTTGTTTATCAGTTTTTTCTTAGCTTTTTCCCGTTTTTGTGTTTAGCTTGTGGTTTGCATTTATTGCTAGCAGATAACACTGCAAGTATATCGAGGGAGATTTCCCATTTCCCTTATTCTTCATTCACTGGCAGGCGACTAAAGAATTAATAAATGCAAGAAGCGGCAAGTGTCGCTAAAATAATAAATGCATTCAGAAAAGAAAGAGTGGTTTTAATATAACCATAAAAAAAATGTTACTTATATTACTTTACCGATTAATATGTCTAGAATTGTTTATGGTAACCAGTTTTTAAACGGCATTTCTAAACGGCCTAACAGATAATTTTCAACTTGAAATGTCCTACCTAACAAAATAATAACAGGACGAGTGCCTCGACTATTAGATAACCGTTACTCAGCCAACCAACTATAAGACAAATTTTAACGCGGAAGGCAATGGATATATATAAATATTGGTATACCCCCTCCTATAAAGTATACATCTTCTTGATCTGGATCACTAGCAGAGAATCTAGTCACTGGAGTCTGTCCGTTCTTATGAGAACTAGTCTCTCAGTTTTAAAGTTATATTGGAAAAATAATAAAAAAACAAAAAGTTACATTTCGTTGACGTCAAAACATTTATTTTTTTTTTTTTTTACAACATTTAAAACAAGAAAGGAAGTTAACTTTTTTCTATAAATAATAACGTATTGCCTCTTTGCTGCTTGCATATCTTCATCTCCCTTGCACTCTCATTAGCTGAATTGCTTAAAATTAAGTTATTAATGTTATGTTCTTTTGTTCGATTTCAGGTTACTCCAATTTTGCGTTTGCGTTGTGTATTGAAACTATCATCTAATTAGTTCATTTATCGATGCCAAAAAACTTGCCCACTGACATTGTACGCTTTGTTCGGCTTTGTTCCGAAACTCAAGCGAAAAAGTCCCCAAAGTGGTTAGCCAGCAAAGGGAGTGGCGCGGTGGACGAAGGGAAGGTGCACTGTACTACGGTAAGCCCACTAAGCACACACACACACACACACACACACACACACACACACACACACACAAAAGATAAATCCCTGCTCTGCTAACCAAACTTAATTATGTCGAGCATTAAAAATGCAACTGTCAAACCGAGGCGACATTAGGAGGTAGAACTCCGCCCAGTTTTTCACCTTCTCCATTTTCCACCTCCTTGTGATGCCAACATTTTGGCTCTTAAGGATTTCAACTGGGTGTGAGTGTGGGTGTGGGTGCGAGTGTGCGAGTGTGCACCTTCCTTTATTCTCAGTGCACAATGAACGACGCAGCTGAAGACCACAGACGGCTTCCGTCCCCAGGTCACTCATCCGCCCTGTTGGCCACATTCTACCCCGCAAACCGAACCCGTTTTCCACTAACCACTGTTCTCCGCTCCCCTCTCCCTGTTCCCCTTCAAAACCAAAAACATTCGCTTAACTAGGTCACAAGGATAGCCATTAATTTATAATAATTTCAACTAAGATTTCACAATTTCTTTTGCGCAGCTGCCCCCACTGTTTTGCCTTAACAATTTTCCACACATTTTCCATTCATCACTTGGTGCTCTTCTTCTTGTTCCTCTCACCCGCTTTTCCACCTTTTTCTCACTCCGTTTCAGCCGCTTCAGCCGCAATGCCACTGTCAGCGCCCGCAAAAGCAAAGTCAATTTCGCGCACTTTGCATGACGCCCCCGCCCACCCACTCGATTTTCCACCCGCGGAAATTCCCCGGCTGCTTTCGGAGGCAGTGCACCCGTTCGTTCTTCCCTCCAAGTTTTCTCGCCCCCAACCCCCACAAGCCAGCATCAAATTTACAAGCGCAATGCATCAATCAAAGGAACGGTTTAGGGAAGGGGGGCGGCGGTGGAGAAAATAGTGGAAAACTCCCAAAAGGAGGCCAGCAAAAAAAATACAAAAACATATTTATATATATAGGTATATACGGAAAAGAAAGGCAGACCAACCCACTGCGCTTTTCGCGGCTCAACGCAATGGAAAGCCCGAAGAAAAACAAAAAGAAATGTTGGCCAATTTGACGTTAAGATGGAATTTGTGAAAAATTCATCAAATTGACTGCATCGCATTTTCTCGTTGAGAACAACGAGCTTGGAAACGAGCAAGCCACCCACCCAACCTCAGCCTCATCCTCCGCACCCCAGCGCCAACCTTTAAGTGACCATGGCCAGGGATAATCCAGTTAGCCGGCACTTTCGCATAATGCCCAGAAAACTCCCAACGAGTGTCTGCACACAGAAAAAAAAGAACAGCACACCGAAGGAATAATTTCCCAAAGAGCAGATTCAGCTGGCAGCCAAAGGGATATTCAGCGGGAGAGAATACCCCGCCTAAAGTTCGTGGCGTCTGAAGCTGGGGCTTCAGTTTGCTTTAATAAATATATTTATTAAAGAAAAAAATATGAAATGAAATTATAACAATAATCATTCATTTATATTTTTTAAATAATATTACAAATAAGAACAATGTGTTCCAATTATAATGAAAAAATATAAATAAAATAGTCTACATTTATCATTTTACAAATTTATTTGAAATATTTCTCGTGGAAATTAATTGTAGGTAACTCGTTTTTAATTGAATCCAAATGAAATTATAATAATAATCATTCATTTATTTTTATTAAATAATATTACAAATAGGAATAATGTGTTTCAATTATAATAAAAAATAAAATAAAATTGTCTACATTTATCATTATACATGATTCTTATTTTACAAATTTATTTGAAATATTTCTTGTGAAAATAGCAAAAAAATGTATTATTTTAACGTAGGTAACTCGTTTTTAATTAAATCCAAATGAAATTATAATAATAATCATTGATTTATTTTTATTAAATAATATTACAAATAAGAATAATGTGTTCCAATTATAATAAAAAATAAAATAAAATTGTCTACATTTATCATAACACATCGTTCTTATTTTACAAATTTATTTGAAATATTTCTTGTGAATATTACAAAAAAATATTATTTTCAAGGATCCTAACCTCGTTAAATTATAACCCTAAAGGTACAGGCTATTTTTCAAGAATTTTCCTCTACCCTAAACTGTTAATTATCGAACCTATTATTTATAAAACAAATAAGCAACATTTTGATTGATGTTGCCAACCAGATGTTGCTAAGCCTGCAGCCGGAGAGGAAATTCCGCTGACAAACGGAAAACAAGACAGATGGAAAATGAGAGAAATTCCCATTTGCGCTGACAAGTGCCACAGTTTCTGTTGCTGCCTGCTGTTGTCATTAACCAAGTGACTTATTGACTTACTTGCGAACCTGACCTCACACACTGCCGCGCCAGAAATTTCCCACCAAAAAGGAAATAGAAAAACATTGGGGCGACAGTGGGGCGTGGGACTGAGAAGTGAACCATACGCAGGGGGTGTGGTTGCTAACCGCTCGTTCATCACGCGGACACTTGCGATGAACTAAACCAATTGCGTTCTCATTGCCTCTACCTCTGGTTTTTTTATTTAGTTCTTTGTAAGAACATTTTTTTAATGAAAAAAAAAAAATAGAAAATTTAAAATTTAAAAATGAAAAAAAAATTCTTGTTGTTGATTAATTTTATTTGTGATAATATATCTCCGCGTTAGTAGGAACAGATTATTAAGCTAAATATTAAATTTTTAGCTACACACAAAAAAATTGATTGGTAAATTTAACCAATATACAGGGGTGGTCAAATATATTTTCACAGATTTGAATGTTAACTGTACTCATATTTTGAACTTATAATATAAACTTTTGGCACCTATAGATGGAGCACTTCAATTCCGTTTAAATGACACAAAAATGTTCTTAATCCATTTAAGCACCCTTTGAAAAGTTACAAAATTTTGTAAAAGTCAAGTTTTAAACTTTTTTCCTAAGGCTTAAAACAAAAATGTTTTGATGCAAAGTTTATCCAAAATTAATAATAACTGAAAAAAAAAAAATTTCCAAAATATTTTTTCTTGTATTTTTTATGATTGTTTGAAAATAGTTAAAAAGGACAATTTTAGCCGCTTTTTCCTCCTTTTCATACGAAATTTTACTGAGATCTTTCCATTCAAAAAAAAAATATTTGGAAATTTTTTTTATTTTTAGTTATTATTAATTTTGCTTGGGGAAAATCTTTGCATCAAAACAATTTTGTTTTATGCGACTGCTTGGTTTTCCTTGCTTGCGACTGCTTGCTTTAGTTGAGTAACGGGTATTTGATAGTCGAGGCGCTCCTATTTCGTATTATAGTTTTGGACAACCCTAAAACAATTTCTTTCACTGGAGCAATCATTAAAACCCCCCACCGCCTAGGTGATTAAATTTAAATACGCTTTTAGCCATGAAACAGCCTAAATCATGGTGAGTTACCATTGTGGAAACGAGTATATAGGGTCGTTAATCAGTGCGAAATTTAGTTTTAGCTTACATAAGCAAACTTCGGCTTATTTTTTAGTTACGATTGAAGATGTAATGTAATATGGAGCCTATATTTCAGGGCACTGTCGAGGCAATATAGCGCAAGATGTCTCCATCTTTTTTGCGTCCTTGCAATGCCAGTAGTAGCCCGGCTCCCTCCAATCGTCTGCCCGTCTCTTTCTGCGTGTGTTGCCAACAGTTTGTGGCTTTGTTTTGACTTTTATACTTAGTTTGTGTTTACTGCTGTGTTCGTTATATTTATTTGCTGGTGTTGCCACAAGCGGTACTTAAGTGTGTTTACATTCGTGTGGGAGAGCGTGTGTTGGCCACACTTTAACCGGATTATTAATGCTTGTCTAGCTGCCTCAAATTAATCAAGTTGACCATTCATTCATTCAGGCCAGCAGCACACGAAGGACGCATGAAAACTTAATTAGACTTTAGTGCTGGCACACACACACACTCGGATACTCGGATACTCGGACACACGTTTTGCCCGCTTTCCGCTTTCCTTTTGGCTGCAAAAACGCTGCGCGTTAATTCCGATTGCTCAATTCAATTCCGCTTCTCGGCCAACCTGTTAAATGACGTTATGAGCCTTGTTAGCCGCCCTGATTGATGAAGGTCGCGCATTAATTCGTTTTGATTTATGTCCCGGCATTAGGAGTTCCTTCGATGACTTGCCATATACAAACAATCAGCCTTTGTTTCTTTTAACTCGAATATTAGAGGGAGGTTTCCTTTCTGACATCATCATTTAAGCAACGACAAATGATTCACTAATGAAAGAAATATGAGTACACGGAGAAAAGTGGAAAACGAAAAAATCAATTGCAATTTGCTTGATTTGAGTATGCTTTCTTCTTGCTTTCTTGATCAGAAGGGTTATGCGTAAAATACTCTTATTTTTTTTTTAAAACTACATAATTCTCTACTACCTTTCGTAGAAAAGAAAAGAATGGGATTAAAAAAAAGAGACATTTTCGATTTAATTTTTCGTTAGGTTTAATCGCATAAAAAATCTATTTGTTTGACATCTATTTTAAAGAGCATACTTTTAGGCCAGCTGGTAAAGGTTCTCAAACTGTTATTTTTCCTTATAGACAAGCTGGTACAGATTCTAAAACTGTAGTTTTCCTTTGTTTATGGCTATGTCGCAATTTCATTATTTCTTCCTTAAAAAAAATCGTACAATTATTTTGAGTAGTGGCTTGGAAAGATAAAGAATTTGCTGTGTAATACCCACGGAAAGTGGGCCATTTTCAGCATTTTTCCAACTTTGAGGTCCATTCGCTCAGAATCCTTGCGGTGGGGAACTTTTTCCTAACAAATTCGCTGATCTTTGAAAATGCACTTAAATGTCACCTTCTATAAGTTCCCTATCTAGTTTGCTTTTGACTGTAGAGACATGCGTTTTATTGTGCTATTGTTTTGGAATCGAATTGGTTGCCATATTATTGGAGTTAAGCGCGAAATTCGATCAAGAAGTGTCAACTGTCAGAGAGAATGAAGTTTTTCCTTCGGTTTTTGGTGCGCGTATCCCTGTCCCTTGGGAATTTCCCTTCTTAACCCCTCGCATCCTGTTTGTTTGCCTTGATAATCCACACACAGCTTAGAACGCGAATCTTTGGGGTCGTCGAAGGGTGGGTTTTCAAGCCGTGGAAGTGGGAGTGGGGGTAGTGGGGGCTTTGTTTCACCTGCAAATATTTGCTTACAAGTAAGGTAAGCTTCGCTTCCATTAGTTACGGGCGAAAGGAGGCTGCAAAAGGGAGGAGAAACGCAAAAAAGAGGGCGGAATGTCAGGGCTCTAAAATAAAATTACGGCCAATTTTCAGCGCATTAGCCGGGTGCTTTTTTTTACTGGACCAAAGCAGAGTGCACGGGCGTAACAATATTTGTAGTCACTTGTGCCTTTAATACACTTTCGTCCCAGACGCACAGCAAGTGAGCAAACAACGGTGTCAAAAAGCAGGTGTCACACGAAAATTAAATCATTTTCAGGTGTAAATCGCGTCCAGTGAATGGGGGCCACACTGGTCGGTTGATCATCTTCCCGTCACCTCAAGTAAAGATAACAAGTCAAATACGACCATATGAAAGAATCAAGTAACTACACAGATATAACTAGACATAAGATACACCCTGTAGGAAACGAAACGAGTTTTAGGTAGTTAAATACTACTCAAGGATTCTGAGAAAAATGACCTCAAAATTGAAAAATGAAAAAAAAACGGATTCTTGTTTTGTTGTGCAAGCTAAGGTTTAGGATAATGGGGCAATGCAGTTGCCGACCTTATCCTCCGCCTGCACAGCCCGTGCAGGGGGTTGACACCGTGGCACGTCGCTGCTCACGGAGATGTTGGTCCTTAGATGGGTGTTGCGGCAAGTTGGTGCCCACAACAACCAGTCACCTTGTGATCGCCTCGGTTGCTATAGAGTGCGAATCGAGACCAGGTGGTGGCCACGATCGGTGACGATAACGCTGCTGACCTTCCTCGTGTAACTCGAACAAGCCGATTGCTGGGTCTTAGCTTCGGCTCTGATACTCGCAGTGACAAAGAACAAGTATCGTTCAATTCAGAAGAAATGCCTTTATTGTCTGGCGGTCAGCGAAGAACTGATTTACAAAGTGAGAGAACTTAAACTTAACCCTAGCTCGCACGGATCACGACCGATGTAAGTCTTCGTGTCCCGTTCATCTTCGTGCACTGCCCAACTTCTCTTGCAGCTCACCATTGTTTTGTTAACTACTCCCCTTCTTTTGAAAAATGGACGTCCTCGGCCATGTCCATATTAGAAAGGATTGCGCCACCGGTATCGGGGCTCCGCTTCGCCGACTGTTGATAAGCCTTAAAAATCTTTGTTTCGCAGCACGCGAAACAGATTGACGCCGCTGCCATCTATTTTAAGCATTTGCATCTCCGTTATGTGCTGCAGGTTTTCTTCGTTTAGCTAGTAAAGAAAGGGCAGGCTTCAAAAGGGGTAGTGTCACATTGCATTTCGTTGACGTGGAGAGCTTGCTTTTGGGAGCGTTCAAATTGGTGGAAAGTAGTTGTAACGGGTGCTAGTCGCTGGGCTGAGCTGACCAAAGGTCCAAGTGGATAGTAGCACATTCCTGGACGTGATAGCGAGGATTCTAGTTTTAACCTCCGCTACAATGTCTTCATCGATGTGAGAAATGCGGGCGGTTTGTGCAATTGGAAATTATCTACTATAAAAACTAAAAATAAGTGGTACAAAATTCAGTGATTTCTTAATATCTAGGGTTTTCATCTTAGCCACATTAAGCAGCTGTCTAAGCTAACCTCTGTGATACCTTCTTTCAGAATCGCTTTTGGGATATTAGAGTCAACTTTGCCAAATCCAAAACACTTATTTTAGGGAGACTGAGGGCAATCCAGATGTTTTTATATTTAAATTTATCGAGCTGATAAGACACTGCATAGATGACGACATTCAAATTATTAATTTGTGGAATGCTTTATAATTGTACTGATCCTGGTTGTGTGAGCGTTTATCTGAGCTTGCGTTTTAAAATGTATGGTAAGTCGCTACCTTTGCAAGTTGTTAGTGTTCAACCCGATACAGTAAGCCTAGGCAAAAATGCTGTATGTGGCCCTTATCGAATGTTGTCCTTGTGGACCACCCTCCCCTTAATTAGGACAGTTGTCCCAATGTCAGCATCGACCTTGTTCTCGACATACAGAGGCGTAAGTTTGTCCCCCAATCTCTTATTGGTTTTTACTAAAACCTTCTCACCTACCTCAAATACCCTGTTCTGCCGAGCTGGATTATTTCGATCCAACTGCTCTTGCTGTGCCTTCTTTAGGTTCATGATTATAACCGGGGCTAATTCAGCGCCTGCATAGATGATCTCAATAGGTTTCTTGTTTGTAATAGAGTGAAATGACCTGTTATATTCTATAGTCGCCTGAAGGAATAATTGAGTGACATCGTCTATCTTCCTTTCCAATTTTAGACACCTGGCAATCTCTATAAGAGTGCTGTGGAACCTTTCCACTTGACCATTCGACGTACTGTGTAAAGGTGGGGCATTTGCCATATCAATATCGTACTGATTTTTCAGCATGAATCGTATCGTTTCGGATTTAAATGATGCCTCATTATCGCAATATATTGATTTAACATTAGGGAAAAGGTTGACCAGCTGAAGGATCGGGACCTTTACATCCAATATAGCACGCGATGCTATTGGCTGGATGACCGCGAACTTGCTAAATTTATCAACAGCAGTGAGGAAGTACTTTCCCCCTGTTGAGAAGATGTCCATATGTAACATCTCTCCTACCCGTGTTGGTATTGGGGTTATTCCTAACTCCTGCTTTAATGGGTGCCTATAACGATTTCGGCAGCGATTTTACCCATCTTTGGAAAATAATAATCTAGCAGCACTTGTTTAATATTCTCCTGAGCAGCCCTGTGGGCCCTGTTATGCTCCACAACTAGTATTTCTTTTTGTTCGTCTGGTTTGATAACGTCCGCCACCCAATTCTTGCAGTACCACAACTTAGTGGCAGGGAAAAGCCGAATCAGACCATCTTGAATACGGGCCAGGACTGGAAGCTTGCAGTGTATGGCATTCACTACATTGGGCGTTACTACATCTTTCACTAAATCCAGTAATGTCTCCCAATCGGTGAAATCGATTTGATGGCGAGTTTTGGTACCAAACACTATAAATAGTCGCTTATTCGGAGTGGACGCCTCTTCTAACACAATTTGGTTCTGGAAACAGTTAAGTGGCTTTTCCGTGGCCTCAATGACAAATGTTGACGATTCTTCACTATGAATAGTGGCTTGATCTGATTCTGCTGAACTCTGCAAAGCATGAATATCTTGTCGCGACAAAGCGTCTGCCACACAGTTTTCTTTCCCTGGCTTGTAAAAAACCCTTGCGCCGCTCTCTTCAATGCGGGCTTTCCAACGCTTAAGCTTCGAATTTGGATTCTTGTCAGAGACTGTAAATATAAGGGGCTGATGGTCCGTAAATATGTTTATGTCACTTTTCCCATAAAGGTAGTGTCGGAGACTATCCAATGCCCATACGATGGCCAATAGCTCTCGCTCGTTTGTGGCATAATTTAATTCCCTATCTTTCAGCGTTCTGGAGATCATTGTTATAGGCCTGTTTCCCTGAGACAAGACTGCACCTATGCCTAAGGATGACGCATCGGTCGTCAAATCAAATGGTCGCGTGAAATCTGGATAATGAAGAATAACGTCCTCTGAAGCAAGGATATTTCTAAGCTTGTCAAATGCGCTTAACTGAGACTTATCAAAGCTCACCTCAATGCCTTTTGAGCGGTATTTGCTGACCCTGCCACCTTCACCCTTCAGAATATTCGTCAAAGGTCTCGCTATTGATGCGAAATCCTTGATAAAGCACCTATAGTAGCTTGCTAAGCCCAAGAATGATCTCAGCTCGAACAAATTGCTAGGCTGCTTAAACTCCCTGATGGCTTTGACCTTGTCGTGGCTTGTTTTAGTACCCTCTTTTGTAACAACAAAACCAAGGAAGTCGACACTTTCTTTAAAGAATTGTGACTTTTGCCTGGACACGCGCATGTTGGCTTCTTGCAGGCTCTTTAAAACCTGTCCAATATGGAAAACATGAGACTTTTCAGTCTCTGAAAAGACAATAACGTCGTCCACATAGACGTAACAGATCCTCCCTATCTTATCCCGTAGAACATCGTCTATGGCCCTTTGAAAGATGCTTGAGGCATTTTTCAGACCGAAGGGTAGTCGGCAGAACTCATATTTGCCGCCGTTGACCGAAAAAGAAGTCTTTTCCCTGTCCAACTCAGAAAGTTCAATCTGGTGATATCCAGACTTTAAGTCGAGGGTGGTGAAATATTTTGCCCTCCCGAGATTTGACAGAATCATATTTATACTCGGCATTGGATATCTATCGGCAATAGTTTTTAAATTTAATTTCCTAAAATCTACCACTAAGCGTTTATTAGGCGATCCCGAAGCGTCGGTGCCTTTTTTGTCGACAACCCATATGGGGTTATTGTAGGGAGACCGAGATGTTCGAATAATGCCATGTTTGAGTAGGTCTTCGATTTCCCGATTGACGAAATCGGCAGCGCCCATAGGGAACGGATACAGCTTGGAATAAACCGGCTCATTATCCTCTGTCCGAATAGTCGCCACAACATTTGTGTTGAACGGTAATTTCTTATTTGGGTCAGCAAAAGCACCCGAGTATTTTGACATCATCTGCTGAAAGTCTTCTTGCACTGTAGGGGGGACGACAATATCCTCAATTTTCGTGAAATTAACTTGAGCGCACTTCTGAAAGTGCAGGTCCTCACGTCCGCCAGTAAACCTAATAGAATTGGTTTTGAGATCAATAGTCGCACCTACTTGCGCTAACAGGTCAAGACCGATTATACCGTCAAACGTTTTAAGTCCTGATAATAAGAAAAAAGGGCTTTCTACACCAAAAAGACCCAACTGACATTTGCGTTCTATTTTTTCAAACCCATGAAGCGACTTCACAATAAAAGGTGAGTCGACGGAAACTGAAGACGGCAACCCTATCTCACTCTTAATGTAGCTTTTAGAGGCCCCCGTATCCACTAGAAACTTTAGTGATTCCCCCGCTACTGTTCGTTGGATGAACGGAAGCAGGGATGAACCCCTAAAAAATTCACAGAATCGCTTTCATAGTCCGTCTCTTCTTCACCGTCTATATCATCTACCGCATCATTAGCAATCTGATTATAATGCTCTTCAGCTTGATTATCTTGATCAACTTCAACCAGATGGTTAACTCGTTGACGCCTAAAGTCAGACAATCTTTGAGAGCTACTCGGTCTCTTTTCTGCACTCTGCTGCTGAGCATCGAGTCGCTGTGGCAACGAAGAACCCTGAGGGCGCTGGAAGTTTACTGATTGCTTGAACTTTGACAATGTTGGATCTACGTCCATCTTTTCGAACGGTCTGTTATCAACAACGGGTCGTTGACCTTGATCCCTAGTAAAATACGGATTTTTCCACCCCTTCTTAAATGTCTGTTCATGGCTGGATTCGGGTGACCTTTGTAATGGACGACTCTGGGCCTGTCTAAAATATTTATCTTCTATGGATCTGGCGTACTGTGCCGCAAAGGCATGCCGATCGTGGTTTGCCTCTATCTCCTGAGCCATCGCTAGCGCTGAAGGTAAGTCCTTAGGCTGAGCAGCAAAGAGCACATCTGTTAAGTTTCTCTTCAGACCAGAAATAAACACACGAAGGGCATCAGCCCTATGCTTTTCATTCATATACCGAGCCTGGTCAGCCTCATATGTCATAGTTGTCTTGTTTGTAAGTAATGTGAGCTTCTTCTCAACCTCCTCATAAAACTGTGTAATAGACATCTGTCCCTGCCTGAGTGTTGTGAGCTCTTGCTCGAGCAAGTGTAGTGGACGCTTATCGGAATAGGTAAAGTCAAGGCGGCTAATAATAGCATCAAAATTAAGGACGGTATTAAAGGATGAAAGGACAGAGTCAGCAGATCCCCTAACTTTGTTGCGGATTATGAGAACAGCCTGATAATGTTTTGAACTACCGCTATATCCTCTGAACAATTCATATGCAGCAACTGCTGCCTGTCGCCAAGAAACATATTTTCCCTGTGACCCATCAAACTCAGGCAATGACTTCACCGCATCAAGGCCTTCTTCACAACTCACATTACCGGATACTGCAACAGGCAAGTAAACAGCTATTTCAGGAGCAGATACTGTTGCAGCGCTAAACCTATCAGTTACTTCTTTCAATTTTTCTTCAAAATCAGCTCTTTGCACCCTTAATGCGGCCGCAACCGCTGCATTTATGACTGTATGTAGTTGTTGTGGATCCATACTCTTTTTTTCTTGTTCTGTAGGTCCGACCTTCTCTTCTGATAAGACAAGCTCACTCAATTGACTAATTAAGTCTTCAAACTCTGAATCGCTCATACAACCGTCAAGGTATCGGTTGGTCTCGCACTGATAACGAAGACCAAACGAGAGTGGAATGCAAAACAAAAGAAAAATCACAGAATTAACATTGAACCGTCGCAAAGCTATGCGTTAGGCTAAGCGCTCATCTGTTTACCGTATTTTTTCCGAGTGTCAGACACAGCAAAAAAAAATGAAACACCGGGGTTGAGAGATAAGCATACAGAGCAGCCACGTGCTGAGCACCTTTTCTAGGTAAAGAAATAAATTACTCGAGTTTAGGTTACTTTTCTTTATTGCCAACACTCTTTCCCAAAATAAACGCTTAATATGAAATATTTTGTTATTTATAAGTTTGGATCTTTTCACTACAATTTCTTAGACTTTTGAAAATAATGTTTTGTTACTATCCCTTTTATTTCTTCTAGCAATTCATAAAAAAGGTTTCACTCACATGAATTTATAACGGTTTTCCCTCTTCTTTTTCGGGCTAGAGCTGTGTGCCTCTGGGGCGTTTTGGCCTTCTTTGGCCTTTGGTCCGTCCTAGGATTCCAATTTGATTTGATTTGATTTAATTATTTCACGTGTCTTCGAGATTTTGTCGGGGTCGTCGACTCGGCTGGGCGCCAGCTAAGGTTTAGGATAATGGGGCAATGCAGTTGCCGACCTTATCCTCCGCCTGCACAGCCCGTGCAGGGGGTTGACACCGTGGCACGTCGCTGCTCACGGAGATGTTGGTCCTTAGATGGGTGTTGCGGCAAGTTGGTGCCCACAACAACCAGTCACCTTGTGATCGCCTCGGTTGCTATAGAGTGCGAATCGAGACCAGGTGGTGGCCACGATCGGTGACGATAACGCTGCTGACCTTCCTCGTGTAACTCGAACAAGCCGATTGCTGGGTCTTAGCTTCGGCTCTGATACTCGCAGTGACAAAGAACAAGTATCGTTCAATTCAGAAGAAATGCCTTTATTGTCTGGCGGTCAGCGAAGAACTGATTTACAAAGTGAGAGAACTTAAACTTAACCCTAGCTCGCACGGATCACGACCGATGTAAGTCTTCGTGTCCCGTTCATCTTCGTGCACTGCCCAACTTCTCTTGCAGCTCACCATTGTTTTGTTAACTTGCATTCAGAACATATTAAGAGTGCATCCGTTTATCGTTTAAACCCATATTTAAAATAATTTTATGATTTTTTTTAAGGAAATATAAACGAATAAGCCTTATACGTACAGCTGCGGTCAAAATAATAGAAGTGTTCCTACCCTTCTTTTTAAAAAGCTGAAATGAAATGAAATTCGGTGAATGATTTAAAAATAATATATAAAAAACACCTCTTAACGAGTTAAAAAACTAGTGACGATCGCACCATCAACATACAAATGTTCTGATATCAACATTTGTGACGAAAAATGATTACAAGCGTGATTAATAGGATCATCACAGCAGATGTTTAATCCTGCGGTTATAAATAGTAGTTCCCTTCGCACACTCTCCCGGTGCGCTTCGTCACTACGTGGACTACCGTCCACAGTGATGCTAACTAATTAAATTAAACTAAATCTCATAATTCAATGACTTTGCAGCCTTCAATTTTTATTTTATTTGACCTTAGTGGCTCGTCCCAAACAAACAAAAGCAAGCAATCAAATCAAAACATTCTCATTTCTTAAATTTGCATCAGTCTCTGTCTCTTAAATTTCCGCGGAATACATAAATTTATGCCACTGCACCTGCTGCCCAGGCAGTGTCTTTAAAAAATATCTACCCTCCTTCAGCAAAGTGAATTATGTGGCCGTGCACAAAAGTTCACAGCGAAACACCAAAATAAATCGAAAAACTTTTTATTTCTATTAAATAATTTATTTTCAATTTCTTTTCATTTTTATGTGCTTATCCCGCGTCTCCGTAAATTTAATTTATGTGCAGCGGACTGAGATTTCAGTTAATAAAACTCATTTGGTTTAATTTATGGCTTTCAATGGGCATTTATATCGAAATATCATTTCCAGGAATAGATTAGAAGGCTAAATAAAATACTTCATACAATTGTGTGAGATTTATTTGGTCACAAAATTAAACATATAATGACTTCGTCACCTACGGAATATTTAAAATTTTACAAAATTCAAATCTCTACTTTTATTGCATTTTCTTTTATGCTTGCTTTTGAGTACTCATTAATCACGTGATGCATTCGCATAATTCATTCACACACCATCAGCTTCGACATTTGATTGCCATTCTTGGCCTATTGAAGAGGTCCAGTATTTTGCCCAGGAGCACACGTCGACCAGCTCAAAGGTATTCATGAATCCCAGCGAAGCATGCGAGCACCCACACATTCGAAATTATGCAAATTTTTTCGAAAAGAGACCGACTAAATGAGAGCCTTCTGAATCGTAAATCTGCCAGGGTCGCTTTAAATCGCCGCCTTGCCGCTCGTCGTAAATTCCACTTTTGAAATCTTTGCTTTGCTAACAAAAATTCTACGAGTATGTACTCAGAAAATTCAAATATATCTTCTTCAATCGAATCCATTATGATTATCCTACTAAAACGTTGAAGAAATTTTTTTTATCTGACCAATCAGTAAAAAGTTATAAGCAAATGAAGAATTGTCGGGTAGATGGCGCCACCTTTAAGCGACTGCTTGGATTGCCCTGCTTTTCACTGCTTGCTTAAGCTGAGTAACGGGTATTGATATCGTTCTCTCTCGTGTTTTAACATTCAACCTAATTTTTTTTATTGTTTTTTAATTAGTTAAAGTTATCTAGATTACATCCACATAATACATCAATTGAACGAATATTTTAGGAGATATAGCTTTTGAAAGTTCTGGGCTCTTAGCCTGATGCAATGCATTTTAATTGCGTTTCTCTCGAAAACACGAGTTGAAAGGCGGAGGACATGATAACTTAAAGTTGAATACCGATTTTTTTTTTCTAATTTTCTGTCGCTTAAACAAAAAAACAAAATCTCTTGCTTAAACAAAGGATTTGGAAATAATTGAATTTTTACTAGGTTTTAAAATTAAAAAAACGAAAAAAGAGAGTTGAGGACATGATAACTTAAAGTTGAATACCGATTTTTTTTTCTAATTTTCTGTCGCTTAAACAAAAAAACAAAATCTCTTGCTTAAACAAAGGATTTGGAAATATTTGAATTTTTACTAGGTTTTAAAATTAAAAAAACGAAAAAAGAGAGTTAAATTGAGGTCTCGGAAACTATAGAAGCTAGAAGCTTGGCATTTGGCCTGTAGATTCTAGGAGTTAATACGCAGCGCAAGTTTATCATGCCGATGTACGTGCTCCCTTGTGTTTTTTTGCGTGCAGAGCTTGCGGCAATGCTTAACTTGACGCGCTGCACTGCTTACCTTTAATCTAATCTATCCTCCGCACTGCGGGCGGCCATCAGCAAGGAGCCACTCCGTTGTGGCCAACTGTTATTGTTGCCACTTCTTCGGCACCTTCACCTCCTGCGACTCCAGAAAGGTGCGTGGAGTGGCGGTGGACAGCAGAGCAACTGACCAGGAGCAAATAAACAAATATTAAACAGACACACGCTTAGGCCCCCACGACCTCCCTATGGATGGTTTGGTACCGGGAATGGTTTCGGTTTTGGTTACGGAGGTGGTATCACAGCCGGGGTATCGCGTGGGGTGGTAAATGGGACCGAGCTCGATTCGGAGTTGGAGTCGGAGTCGTGCTGTGAGCATACAAAGGGCCTGTAATTGAGTGGAGAGCTGCAGGAAAACGGGAGCTCAGCTCCAATTTGCAACTGGTAATTCCACCTCGAAAGAGTCGTCCGGAACATACCGCCCCCGTAACGGAGGGGGAGTGAGCGGACCTGTGACGAAACAATCGCCCACCATTATCGGCCGCGTCAATTGAAAACGAGAATTGGAATTTCGAGCAAATATTTCCAATCCAATTTCAATTTTGCATGTGAATACTGTACTCATTTTGAATACTCTAGAAAAAGTAGAGTAGAATAGAGTACCTTGACACAGTTTGCTGTTTCAAACAAAGCAATTGTTTTCTTTAAAGCGTGGAATATTTGTTTTTAACTAAATACGCTTACAAATACCCTACTATTATTATATTGGATTGGAAGGATTCTGTGAATAATGTTCAAAAATTAAAATTGTAGGCCTGGTATTCAATCTAACAAAAAGTAAATTGTTACATTTTTGGTCAGCTGTTTATGAGCTGTTCTGAAGACAGTATTCAGAAATTTAGGCAACCTCTTTGCTGTTGAACCGTTGAAAACCAGAGTTGCCACCTTGTTCTATTAAAAAGCATACGCTGAATACGGTGCTAAATAAAATAAACCTTTTTGAAAACTGTTGTACATTTTTCTCTTTATGATATTAAAACATGAATACGAAATTTTTTGTTTGATTTGATTGCCAATACCTTATATATATTTAAGGATAAACAAATTTCTAAGAGTATAGTACCTCCGGCAAGGGTACATCCACATGGACGTTTCCACCTTCGTTCTGCATGAAGGTTTCGTTCAGCATACCCCCATTGGCGCCCCTTACCATCTATTTCGCCTGCTCCACTTCATCATAATTAATGTGCCTGATTTGCAGGCTGACCTGGTGGTGTTTGCTGGCCCTCGAATTTCGCCAGGAGCCACTATTTCATTGCAATTCGCAGTTTTGTTGTCCTTCCCAATGACGAAAATTGGGGACGGGTAGATTCGGATTTCGGAATTAGAGCGACGCTTCAATTTGATTTCGATTTGAATGGTCGTGCGGACCTCGCTTTATTCTAATTCGCAATAAACTCGAATTTGTTTGTCCAGTTTTCCACCCCCCTCGTGCAGTTCCATTTCCCGTTTTTCTCCCCATTTTCACGAATTTTCCCACTGAGCCCGTAGCTAATCACGAGGCACTCCATTCAAACACAAAGGATTTTTGTTACGCCATCGTTTTTTTGTATACATTTTTTACTTTCCAATTAGGTAAACAGAATCAGTGTAGTTTATTTGGTGAAATTATTTAGCAAATTGTTTTTCTAAATTTTCTACAAGTCATGGTGATATGATTAATTTCATTTTCAGTTTAAAGAATTTTATTACCTTACGGCAAATTTTTATCAGGTGCGAGATTCAACGATTAAATTTTACTAAAAATCGTAGTCACGTAGTTTTTAAGGTACAAAAAACAAAAACAAACGGCTTCTTTAAAAACTACCTCGACTATCAAATACCAGTTACTCAACTAAAGCAAGCAGTCGCAAGCAGAGCAAACCAAGCAGTCGCTTGACAATGGCGCCATCTATGTGGCAGACAATTCGTTATTTGTTTATTACTGAGTGGTCCGACCTAAAAAATTTACGTTTCGGTAGGTATTAATAAACTAAACCAATAGTGATCCTGATCAAGAATATAAAGAAAAACAAGAGGGAACGCTATAGTCGAGTGCCTCGACTATCAAATACCCGTTACTCAGCTAAGGTCAGCAGTCTCAAGCAGGGCAAACCAAGCAGCCGCTTCAAAAAATTTAAAAAATTTCTTCTACATTTCGGTAGGCGTTAATAACCCAAACAAAATTGCGTTTACACTTTTGCTCTAGCTTTAAAACTATGGGCGCCACAGCTTTTCGCGGTTTGTGGGCGTTAGGGGGGGAGGGGGGGTTTTCAACTTTGGTCTATCAATATGTATTGATGAAACGAATACACATTGCTTTTCCCGTTAATATAGCTTCAAAAATGTGGGTGCCACAGTTTTTCGCGGTTTGTGGGCGTTACAGGGGGCGTGGCACATCGGCGTGAAAAACTTGCGCTGCGTATTAACCCCTAGAATCTGCATGCCAAATCCCAATCTTCTAGCTTTTATAGTTTCCGAGATCTCAGCGTTCATACAGACGGGTGCCACTGTTTTTCGCGGTTTGTGGGCGTTAGGGGGAGGGGAGTTTCCCACTTTGGTCTATCAATATGTATTGATGAAACAAATACACATTTCTTTTCCCGTTAATATAGCTTCAAAACTGTGGGTGCCACAGTTTTTCGCGGTTTGTAGGCGTTAGAGGGGGCGTGGCACATCGGCGTGAAAAACTTGCGCTGCGTATTAACCCCTAGAATCTGCATGCCAAATCCCAATCTTCTAGCTTTTGTAGTTTCCGAGATCTCAGCGTTCATACAGAACGGGTCACAGTTTTTCGCGGTTTGTGGGCGTTAGAGAGGGCGTGGCACATCGGCGTGAAAAACTTGCGCTGCGTATTAACCCCTAGAATCTGCATGCCAAATCTCAATCTTCTAGCTTTTATAGTTTCCAAGATCTCAGCGTTCATACAGACGGACAGACGGACAGACGGACAGACGGACAGACAGACGGACAGACAGACAGACGGACAGACGGACAGACGGACAGACGGACATGGCTAGATCGACTCGGCTAGTGATCCTGATCAAGAATATATATACTTTATATGGTCGGAAACGCTTCCTTCTGCCTGTTACATACTTTTGCACGAATCTAATATACCCTTTTACTCTACGAGTAACGGGTATAATAAAAAACTAATCTCCAATATCTTAGTTAAGCTGAGGATCGAACTATTTAGAAACTTTTATAGTGGACAAATCATGTAGACATTTTTTCTTTTTTTGAAGTTTACAGGTTTTTGGCTGGGTAGATCTTTTTGTGAAAATGCCCATTTTCCAGTGATTTTTATTGGTTTTTTTTTTTATTCGGCCTAACAATTGGCCAAATTCGCTGAAAAATGTAGAATGTGTTAATGGAATATTTCCAAAACCGAGGACTGGAGTGTGCTCCTTGTGACCTCCAGGAAGCTTCTTGTATTCGTGCGCAGTCATGCGTTTGTCCTTTCTGTTTATTTTAATTTCCATGTCCGCTCACTTGCATTTTCATCGCCTTTTGTTTGCAGTGTTTGTTGGCATAAACAAAACTATGAAAGTTCATCCGCTTCTTCGTCGGCTTCTTTGTCAGTCAAAATCGTTAAATTCCCTGACGATTCTCATTTATCATCGGCATCGTCAGGCCCCCAAAAAACTTTCATAACTTGGCCACAGACACCAGGATACACAAACAAAAACTGTAATATGCTGCAAATTATTTAAGTTTTTTTTTAGGTACTTATAGTTTAGTTATGTATTAAAACTCTTTTATTTTCTTATTTTTAAAATAAAAAAATGTATAGTTTTATTAACCAACTTTATTATTATGTCGATAATTTATGTTGCGTTTCCATAATATTATGTTTTGAAATATTTATTTATTTATTGGATTTGGGAAACAATTTTAAAATGTATTTATTATAATCTAAATTTTTAATTGTACGTTTTTGTGATATTATGTTATGACAAATAGGACTTTATTATTTTAAAAATGAACTTTACCATTTACTAATAGTTTTATTTTTTTCCAGTGCACAATTCCAGTGGGCACCATTCCAAAACTCATTCTCAGTCCGCCGGCTTATCCGTCTGTCAAGCATCTGGCACCTGCAGACTCGGAACTCAAAAAGCGAGATCCGCTCAACTCAACGACTGCGATAGATATTTGCATACATTTGCCAACTTTTATTCTCTCGCATTCACTGAAACTACTCAGCCATGGATCTCCGCAAAAAATACTTTTCCATTTCTTTTCCTTTCTACTGCCATTTTTTTTCTTCGGCCTCCGGATAAGACTGAGGGGGCGGGCCGCCAACTTTCGCTGCAGTTAGCGGTGGTGACTCAGCTCTTTGTGAGTGAATTTAATTAAATTTATGAAAAATTTACATATTTATTGGTTTAAATGGCCAAAAACTGTTCGTTGCCCACACGCATACACAGTTCCAGACGAGACTGCATGACGAAAAGCGTTATAATTGTCAATGTTTTAATGCGAATTTTCTTTTGAATATGGTATATGGTTTTCTCCCTTTGAGGGTCTGAATCTATATCATTCTGGGTATATTGTTTAAAAGTGCTTCATAACAACCTACTTATAAACTTTTTCTGACTATAACTTTTTCTTTTATAGCATAATACGATCAAGCAACATAAAATGAAAATGTTTTAAGTTTCGAATGTACTTGCCTTATATTTATGAAACGCACTGCGTGCAAGGGCTTGAAAGAGTGCGACTGAATATTCATCAAAAAAGGAAAAACAAAACTTTCTGTCACAATAAGTGTGTGGAGGCTGGAATGAATGAAAACCCATTCATTCCCACTCTCAGGGAAATAGTTTTTGGGAGCCAACGAAAAATGCACATAATTCTACCAAAAACGAAATGGAAATTCAACGAGTCCAAAAACATCCATGAGTGTATTCATTTAATATTCAGAGAAACTAAAACTTGTTCAGATATTTACATGTAATCTTGATTACTGAATACTTTCCCCGTGCATCCGAAAAGTGGCTTTCATAAATGGATTATACAGCATATGTATGTATTAAAACAAAGAGAAATAATTCTCCCACAATTTCAGTGATATATAGATTTCAGTGGGCCAATCCCGAACGGGAAATAATATTTTTAGACAGGCTAATCCCGGTTTTAATTGAAGTTTCCATTCGTGCATTAG
Source organism: Drosophila mimetica (assembly GCA_037075245.1). Classification (NCBI taxonomy): domain Eukaryota; kingdom Metazoa; phylum Arthropoda; class Insecta; order Diptera; family Drosophilidae; genus Drosophila; species Drosophila mimetica. The sequence continues at coordinate 11,896,259 of JBAMCH010000005.1, forward strand.
AACAAAAAAATAAAAATGAACACAAATCGCTCAAAATAAAATAGCACACGGAAACATAAATTTATTCAAGTTATATTTACATTTTAACCAAAACTTAAAAGTTTATTTAATGTATCATAAATATGGACAGTAAAAAGTTTCGTTGTTTGAATACAATTTTGGTACCAGGTATTTGGTTTTTACATTTTGAATAGCTTTGATGGTTGAAATCTTTTTCCACATAAGTTTACACTCAAAATAAAAAATTAACCCTACATTTTAGAAAATCGCCGAACGCCAACTTGTTATTATTATTTTTAGCTTTTTAGACTGATGGCAAATAATAAAATAATCAGAAAATATTCTGCTTTTTAAATACAATCTATTTACAATCTGTCCAAAGTAAACTTATTTGCTTGTTTTTAATTAATATTCTAATGATTTCCAAAATAAACAAAAAACTCCTTCACTACATTGCAAACTTGTGACTGAAATTGATGCCGGTAAATTTATTTTATTTTGTTGCTATTTTGATTGTTTTAAATTTCGCTTTTAATCTGGTTCGCGCTTTAGAAAAGGTATTAGTATTCAAAAAACAGGTTTGTCTTAGAAAGTTCACCGCCAATATATTGCCAAGAATCTAGAATTGAAACGAGAAAATTGCCCTTCACTTGTGAATTCAGACACAATGAAGCCATATAAGTGCTCTACAGAGAAAAAAATCTATACATTGATCAGTTCAATAAAAATAAAATAAACCATAAACCGCGAAAAACTGTGACGCCCACAATTTTGAGGTTAAAATTACATTTATAATGGAAATGGGTTTGTTTTATCAATACCTATCGATTGACATAAGAAAAAGTTTCGAAAAAAGGTTCTTAATCGAAGACAACCTTGGTTTACCGGTAAAGTACACCTCCCAAATTAAGAAATAGACACTTACAATTTTTTTATGGTGTCAATTTTTTTAAGTGTAAAAAGCGTGGATTCGTAAAAATCGCAATCGATGCTTTAGAGTAAATAACCAAACAATTGTAACTTGCAAAACCCCTATTTAAAGTTTCAATCCGATTGATTTGATGTTTTTACAGTGCATTCTAGACACAATGTGCTTTCAAGAAAAAAATGTTTAAAAATTTGTTTTTCAAAGGTGCAAAGAGGTGCATATTAAGAACCTAAGGAATAAAAAAAACTAGTTATTTCGGTGGGAAAATCTCAGTTGTTCCTAATGGTTCTTGAACTTGATTGATACAATGCGACAATATATTTAATTCTCTCAACACTGCCGATGTGACTTGGATTTTATTATTTCCAAGGAGGCGTTCCATGCACATACGCGATACGGTAATCGGAGATTAGCATTTGATTAGTATGCGAACGTGGCCCACAATCGAGAAGACCGAGAACTTGTTCAGATGGCTGCGGCGACCGTTTGGGCAGTTTAGTCGTCATGCATATGGATGGCGAGCATAATAAGATGGCCAATATGCATAATTCGAAATCAGACCCAATCGCCGCCGCCACATCCACAGACACACATTGTTTCGCCCGCGGGCTCATTGAAATGCGCACGCATGCGCAGACTTCTCCGCTACCAAAAACCGGCTTTTGTTTTGTTTTCGAATTCACTCGATTCCACTCGACTGAGTGGAGTTGAATCAACCGACAACCAGTTCAAACGAAAGTGAATTGAGATTGTTTACTGAGCGAACGAACAATTGAGCCTACGAACCATCGTTTAAGGGGACCGCACCCACACTCATAGAAACAAACCTCAGAATGTTCCGAAAAATCTAGAAGAATCTTTTTTGAAATCTTATTCTTTATCTTTACCTATATCAATTCTGAAACACTTCCTCGTGTGAGTCCGGAATAGGATTATCTTCAAATTCGCAAATTGCAGCGCAGTAAAGCTTTAGGCTTCGCCGGCATTGACAGCAGGCTTGCAAGGGGTTACCTAAGAAAGGTATTCTGTTTATAGAGATCCTATTTAACTCCATGTTAACTATCCACAACTTCCCCGCACAATGGAAACGTGCTGGTAAATCAGACCTTGTTGCATCCTCCAGAGTCTAGAGCAATACGTTTATTGCATTACATTATCGATGACTTTGACGATAAGGAATCTTTAAATCGCTTATAACAGGATGGCTAGCTTCTTAAACTGAATTCTCTTGCCAACTGGGCAATATCTCCTTCTAAAATCAGACTTAACCCAACGAAATTTTATGTTTGAAGTCAAAGGTGAAATGTCATCTATCAGGTCATCTTTATTTCCAACTCTGCGTCCCGAATCGCCCAAAACCTCTTAAAACTGTATAGCAAATGGAAGACCAGATGGATCATCGCTATAAACGGAAGCAAATCTCAGCACTGCAACTTCTCCCTAAGATGTCAAATCCTTCCCAGGGTTAAACTCCATGGCATAGTCATTTCTCAGTACCCAAGAACCCCAGAATTTGATTTGATTTGATTTTGGACAAAAGACAATGTTCTAAATACGCGTTTTATAATCACTAATGCTTAAAATAAATTGTATTTTTTACTTTGTCAATATTTTAATTAGGTAATACTTACCGATCTGCTGGTTGCAACCCTTTTCGACTCAACTTTGCTTCGTGCTTGGCCTTTTCTCGAAGCTCTTTTCCAGCGGATCCGCTGAGCTGTCGGCCACAATCGATCGAGTGGTTTTGGCCCCGAGAGCTGTTGGTCGGGAGTGGCGGCGGCGTCGCGTTGGCTTCTTGCAGTTTCTCGGCCGTGGGTCTCGTTCAGTTGTCGGTTTGCATTTGCGCGTTGCGGACGTCTCGCCCGCCCCGATCTCCCTGTCGCTCTCGCACACTCTCCCCACACCTCGTTCCGGAATCGGGATATATATATAGCCAATCCGTACACGTAGCCAGAATCAAGATGATGCGGCTTTGTCTGGTGGCCGTGCTGCTGCTAGTTGTTGCTGGTGTCAATGGTAAGTTTCTAGCCAAAACGTCCAACGATCCACCAGAAGTATATACGATTTCCGCATTCACCACCTCTATAAGTAAAAATCCAAATGGCTTGTATTTTTTTTGCAATTTTTGTTACTGTGCTTCGTGCGAGTGAAAGAAATCACAGAGCCTGCAGAGCTGTGTGATAGCCTATAGCCTCTTCATGAGTATTTGTTCATGGGACTGAGTGCTCGTGTATAAAAAACCGACTACTTAAAGCTGGGAACTTCGCTTCCTGCTTGAATTAGGTAACACAACCAGCGGTTTTCCCAACAGGTTTTCACCCTGTCGGCCTGCAAGGTCAGCTGTCCTGTCGGGAAAACTGGTTGGCGGAGCATCCAGTTGGCGGCGACCACACTTTTCCCAGTTGCGTAATAAAAAGTCTGCCAACTGACAGCCGACAACTGCCGAACTGACCTCCAACTTGATTAGCGGCAACTTTTGCAGCTCTCGCTTGGCTCGCTCATGCTAATTAGCAACTCAGCCAGAAAGCCTGCCTTCGGCATACATTTGCATACACAGCAAACAAAACTCCCAACTAATACCGGAAAAAAGTAAAAGCGTGATTAAATATAGTCGTAATTCGCTCATTTAATTACTTTATTAATTAATTTATTAATTAATTTATTAATTAATTTATTAATTAATTTATAAATAATTTCAAAATACCTATTTATAAAATATTTATTGCGCAGAAAAAAAAATTGAGAAAATATCAGATTGTTATTTGCTGGTCAATTTGATATTTTTTAAAGATCAAGTCATTCATATCACTATGATAATAATAAAAATGTTGTTTATCTTATTTTTCATTATATGTTTAAAAAATACTAAATTCAACTATATCACAAATTCAAGTCATTAATATCATTCTGATATGAATAAAAATTATGTTATTTTTATTAAATAAAACAACTGACATTTAAAATAAAATACCTGATATGATATAATATCAAGTTGATATGTGTAAATCATAAATTTGACATTATTCATATCGGTTTTTTTTATATGAAATAAAGTAGAATTTATTCCATTTCACAACGGTTTTTTTCCCTGTGTATGAACTTCATAAATATGCAAATCTTTCCCGTCTTTTCTGCGCAGATTTCATGGTCAACTTTTGCTTTCATTTCTGGCTCACATACTTTTATTTGCATATTTCTCTTCTGTAGGACTATATAATTTTTATCAAGCATCATTGCAGCATCACGATCGCTCACAAAGTTTCGATTTCACTTTCTTTTGTGCTTAACGGCAGGCGAATAACTTGTTTCGAAAACAGTGCACATTTCAGTGCATTATGTAAACGCAGATGTAAAATGTAAGAAATAAACCGTAAAAACAACGGAAATTGGAAATGCCAATCGATTTTGTTTCTTTTTCACCTTTTGGAAGCTCGGAGCAGATGCTGAGCTTTATTTATGCAACTTGATTGTGACATTGATTTTACTTTTGTCTTTTATTTGTTGGTCATCGCCGAGCGCGTTGCATAATTGGTTTTGGTGTGTGATGAAAAATCTGCCAAAAAGTTGCACTGAAAAACACAACAAAAAATTACTTTCATTTGATCAGCGCGCTGTTGCACAAGTGGAAAAATATATATTAACGAACTTTTGTGCAACATTTTTTTCCTGGTTATGGGAAAGCGTTTGAAAAGAAATGCTTACAACATAATGCATGTGTTTCAATGCAGAAGGTGGTTTTATTTATAACGTTTTTTATGATATGGGCAGATGGATTATTTGTTTGCCGCATTGAAAAAAGTAAAAGCTAGTATTTACTTTGTGCTCGCTTATGACCAAAAAAAGATTACTCGGTATTATGAAATTGAAGCTTTTATTAATGTCTATATTTTGCACACAGAGAAAAAAAAAACAGATATGAAATAGGATCAATTCAACTTTATTTCATATCAATAAAAAATCCGATATGATTAATGTTAAACTTGCAATTTAAACATATCAACTTGATATTATATCAGAAATTTATATTATAGTATTTTTTAAACATATAATTATAAATAAGTTAAACTTAATCTTTGTTCATATCAAAATGATATGAATGAAATGATCTTTAAAAAATATCAAATTAACCTGCACATATCAATCTGATCTATTTTAAAAATTTTTTCTGTGCAATAGTAAGAAATAGGTTTTGTGTTTGGTTATTTGAAATATACTGTACAAGCACCGTGCTAATTTTTTTGTATTAAAATTGCATATATTTTCTAGTCATGTTTTATTTAACCGAAAAACTCTGATAAATGAAGCTCTGATTTAGTGAAAAGGCCGGATTTCTTTAGTCTAACCAAAAGTAAATTAGGGGAATGAGCAACTTATCACTCTTAAGTGAGACACATTAATTTCATTTCTGTATTCTGGTAATATATTTTTTTTTGTTTTTTTCACCACTCACTTAAAGAAAACGAAATCAACATATTTTAAAAACACATTAAAGAGAATGGGTGAGCATGGAAAATATGGTGGAAAAGGGGGGGAACATCGGGCACATGAGCCATTTAAACGCAAATTTGTTCACAAAGGCAAGTGGCTTTGACCATTACACACTCGAAAAGTGAACAGTGAACAGTGGGGCTTTCCACTCGGCCGTCTCTTTCGGCTGTCGCAGTTGTCGTCTCTTTCGCGCTGAGCTAACCAAATCGGCATTATTTACAATTTAAGTGTTGTAAATGCAGAAAAGCAGCAACTGAAACACACGCACACAGCGCGAAAAAATGGCAAATGTTGCAAAAGGAAGCGACAAAAACATTTAAGCAGCTTAACACACACACACAACACTCACACAACACACACACAGACACATGGACAGGCGTGAAAAATGAGGCATAAAGCAGCCACAGAAATGCGTGAAAAATTACTTGAAAATACCAATGGATAAACAACAACAAGTAACAACTGAAAACGTTTTACCAAACAAACGAAATAAAAACAGTTGCACAAGAAAGAGACGACTATAGAGCGACGCTGAATGTAAAATGTGTTAAGTGAATATCTGTCCATAAACAATTGGATGGAAATGTGTCAGAGGAAAAACGACTCGATTTAAACTCTACTTTTGTGACCAAAAATAATGAATAACCCACAAGAATGTTTTCCAGGGACATCTTGGCAAGCAATTAACTTCGATAACACGACAAATCTAAATAATAATTTTATTATTATGCTATTACTAAAATGTGAATAAATGTAAAAAAAAAATTTGAAAATATAAAGCTACTGTAAGTCGATAAAATTATTTTAATAAAATTCTTTAGGATTTTATTTTTAATAAAAATAGATTTTAGGATTTTAATACACTTTCGGAAGAATTTTCCCATTTACATGGAAAAAAAATCGCCATATTGTTAAATCGCCTTACAATTCAGGAAAATTATATTTTTTAGAAATTTAGTTACTTAAAACCAGAGTGTAACTTATTGGCTTAAAAAATATAGGGATTTCAGGGTGATTTTTTCTGAGTGTAGTCTGTGTAAAAAAATTTCAGGTTATTAAAAAATTTGACCCAAGAAAAGGGGTTCGTAAAGAAACAGTAAAAACCACAACTTTTCAATTTATTCATTTGGAAAACTTAAAAATAGTTATTCCATTATATTCCACTTTGGGTTAACGACATTCTGTGACGAAAATCGAATTTAATTTGCAAACTGTTCGATATTCACCATTCTTGCTTTAAGCTTTCGTAAAAACGTTATATAAATTATAATCAGAAAAAAATCAGAAAGCAACAAAAGTGCCAGGGAAAACATCAACGCAAAAAATCACAGAAAAATGAAACCAGAAAACGAAAAGTTATTGCATGATGTGCATAAAATAAAGAATTTTCCAGCTCTTCACCAGGTTTTCCCCGTTTTTTGTTCTTCAATTTTATTTATTTTCTCGGGCACATTTAATTTCCCCGGACCCGAGACACAGGCAGGGCCGAGACCGAGAGAGTGGGAAATGTATCCTTTTGAACGTTACGGTTCTCGGCTTATTTTTAATTATTATTTTCCGCATTGGCAATTTCTTAATTAAGGGAAAAGAACAAAAAACGGTTTCCATGTAATTGGCCTTATGACTTTTACATAAATGTGCAATAAATTTATTATTATTATTTTTCGTCTTTTCACTGTTGTAGTGGCTGTAAAAAGTCAAAATGATTGATATTTGTTACATTTTATTGGGTGGAAAAAATCTTGAACCTTAAAAACTACTTATAAGTAGTTGTTATGTCTCTGAAATAATATATAAATATAAATAAATATTAATATATAGATATGTTTAGGCAATCGCTTAGCGAATATTTTTTACCATTGGCAGAATAAATAAATAAATAAAAAAGGTGACAAAATACGCAGTAGGTTTATTTTTTAAAGTTGTGTTTTCCAAAATAATACACAAACAATTCCCGCCGTTAGGGGCACTTTCCTGCAAACAGTTTCGTTCTGGCCAACTTTTAAGCATCCCCCCAAGAGAGTTGAATAGTTCCATTCAAGAATCTTATCTGCTTCTCCTCAACTATCGGGGGTGGTGTGGAAAAACTAGGCAGTTGGGTCGTGGGAAGAGGGGACATTAAGCCGCTTAGAGGACGACGCCTCATTAGCCATGACTTTTGGTCTCCTGCCAGCGGCTCGGCCAATGTTTATGGACATGGAGGTGGGCTTCGACTCGGTTAATAAATATTAATTAGCCATAATAATTATATGAAAATGTTTCTCGCCACACTTTCCCACTTTCCTATTATTTTTGTTTTGTTGTTTTTTTTTCAACACAACATTTTCATTGGATTTAATTCTGGGATTGCTTTGTTATTGTTTATTTTACACATTCCATTTAAATTAACTGGCAATTTTGTTTCTTTTCCGCCGCATTGTGGCCGCTGCTGTTGTTGGCTAAATATACACATAAATAACCATAAATTGACCAAACACCAACACACTCAAATATTTTAGCAAAATATTCCACGGTTTTTGTACTTTTTTGCTTTTGTTTGGCCAAACTTTAAGTGGTCCCTGCTTTTAATCGCCATCAAAAATTTAAGTAAAATAAAACGTTTTCAAGTCTGAAATAAAGAAAATATTTATTCAACAATATACTGGGGATACCTATAAAAATGCAACATTAAATGGCAAAAGTCAGAAAAAAGTTGCCAAGAGGTGCAGTTTTTTCTGCCCAACCCAAAAGGTAATCTTCCCAAAGAGTTTAGTAGTTACATTTGGCTCCATCATCGAAAGTTCACGCGATTTTAAAAAACTTGAAAAGAATCAAAGCAATCAGTTATCTATACAAAGATAACCAATCTGTGTTCATATAACAAATTACCAAAATAAAATTTAGAAAAAATGTGTGTGTTCATATAACAAATTACCAAAATAAAATTTAGAAAAAATTAAAATAGCTAAATCAAATTATAAAAACAAATTTGCTCAAGACTATTTCCCAAACCTAGTGTCTCTTGACAAAATCTCTTCCGGATGGCATTTCATGAATTTTAATGAACTTTGAGACTTGAATAAAAGGAAAAAAAAAAATAGTTTCATGAATATTTTTTTGTGCCTGAACTTAAAGTCAATGTTAGGTAAGCCCATTTTAGTTTGTCCTTCACATAACATTATAAATAAGTTAAAAACGCTTCCGAAATGCCATGGAAAAAAATAATATTAATTGTATTGGACTAATAACATTTAATTGAAATAAAACATTCAATTTGTTTAATGATATGAAAACTATGAGAGGGGAGGGGAAGAATAAGACACGCACACCAAAAGTAATCCACATTTTTATACTCTTAACAAATTTACTGTTACAGCTGTTAAAATACACTGAACAAATTGTTACCACTTCAATTTGCATTGCACTCTAGGCTATATTTTTGGATCGTATGTAGTCGAATTGTAACTAGTTCAATTTCATTTGACTTTTAACTAAACTTCAACATGTATTTGTTCTTTCAATAAACGACTCCTAACATCAGAATGAAACCAGTCCTATACAAGTTTATTTGTTTTTAGTTTTCTACTATTAATTAGCACAATTTTTTTGACACAGTATAGTCATAAAGTATTTAGACAAATTTCGCTATATATTTTTGGAAATTTAACTCATTGCGATACGTACAATTTTTTGAATTTCTATTTCATAAATAATATAATATTATTAATTGCAATGAAATATTTGTATTTTACTTTTAACGCCAAGGAGAAATCATTTAAGAGCAGAGAAGCTCTAGTAGATTATTTTAGCTAATCGCCAGCTGAATGTATTTATTGTTCGACAATAAATTATCAAGAGCATTGTCAACTCTGCATGTATACGCTAAATTCAATTTGGATATTTTCGGTTTTTCAGTCTTAGCTATCAATTAATTGCCATTTTCGTGGCATAGCAACAATGAAAAATCATAAAACTGACAAATAATTATAATTATAATAGGAAATACACGCAGGCCACGCCGCGTATACGTAATGCAATTGTGTCCAATAATAGTTCTCATTTAATTAACATTTAGCTCCAAAATGGATATGTTTTATGAATAATTTAAGCGGCAGTCAACCGGGAAAGTGGGCGTAATTATAATCGCCGCTAAATCTCATCGATTTCCCCCCTAAATAAACCAAACATTTTGGTCGAAAAATGGATTTGGGAAATGGGAAATGGGAACTGTGTTCGACTTCTGCTGTTTGTTGTTTTAGGCCCTCTGTTAATCTAATGCTGTTAGTCAATTTATATTCATTATAGTTCAACTTGCCCTAAACCGCAACAAAACAGGCGTTACATTCGAAGTTAGGATTTAAAAATATTTTAAATAATTTAGTATTTAACGCTTACCAGTTTCTGGCATTTTTTTTACCATTTGATGCGAACGTATATCGACATTTAATTATAACTTATCTGTTATTTATTTATTTATTGGTTTCATTCGCTTATCTCTCACCCCATCTCGCGGCTTTTTGTAAATGTCAAGCCGCCAAGCCTTTTAAACTTAGATTTGCCTCATTAAAAAAATAAATACCTATATATATATAAAGGTTTATATATTCTGTGAAATCATCATAAATATACATTAAGCGATTATAGTTTGTATTTTCCTGCCGGTCATTCCTACATACATGAGCATATAAATCTGATGAGTTACACATGCAAGCATACACAAAGTGTAATGTCTATTATGCAATTATATTCCGGATATTTAAATTCCACGCCCAACTTAACTCTATAAAGAAGTTAATGCAAGTGGTTTATGGCTTCGTCGGATTTGCCAGCAAATGTGCAAGCCCTATAGGAAAATCGTTTTTGAAAGTGTATATACTTGAATTTGACACTTGCATTATGCGATATTTATTTTCTTATTTATGTAAACCAGAGGGAAAAATCACAATTTAAGGATTGTTCTTAATTATTATTTAACAATAATTATTATAACCCGTTAAATATGATAGGATGTCACAGTAATATTTTCCAATCGAAATCAGTTAAATTTCTTGCTTACATCCACTCTCTAAACCAACCGTTTTTGGTTGGATGAGATTTCTACAGATTCAATTTAAAGTTTAAAATCTTATTCATCACATTTATTAACAATTTTTCCAATTTCTTTTATATATTCAGGCCAAGCAAAGGAGAAAGAGGAGTTCCAGTGCCCCTCACATATTGCCAATGGCAACTACGCTGATCCAGCGACCTGTCGTCGTTTTTACCAGGTAAATTCATGCACATATAATTGTAATAATATTTTGTGCTCTATACAAACGTAATTCTATAGTGCGTCGATGGATATCCATATTTGAACCGCTGTCCATCCGGACTTTTTTTCGACGATCTGCAAAAGTTCTGCACATTCAAGGATGAGGCCAAGTGCGGTCCTCTACCAACAAGTAAGTGATTAGGAAAGTTTCAAAATTCCAGAAAGAAAGTGCAACATAAATCAGGGCGAACAAAGAAAATGGCGTAAGAAGTGTAAGTGCACTCTAAGTGTGGCCACCATTCGTTGGGCAGGTTCTTTTCCTCCATCTGTCTGTCTGGGCGGCTAAACGATTCGAAATTTTGAGAGGGACACAAAAACCTCAGACCAAAAAAAAACTGGCTGGGCATATATAAGAGCGAACTTTGGGCCGAAACAATTGCCCCAAGCTTAGGAGCATAGAATTTATTGGAAGCTTCAAATAGAATCCTGGCAGTCTAAGCGTGCAGCCATAATATGCTCCATATTTTAAGACGTATTCTGGTTTCACTTTCCTCTTTTTGGTCTTCATTCTACTTATTAAAGTGCAACAAATAAATCGGCTTAGGCAAACAGCATTTTTTCATTATTATCGATCTACTTTAGAGATTTTCGAAAATAAATCGATATTATCGATATTTTGATCATAATTTTTTATATTATCTTTAAATAATGAACAATAATTTTCCTTTGTTACTGGAGCAATCGATGGCGAAATAAATTTATAATTTAATATTTTCTGTCCTACCTCAAATGTTATATCGAAATATTTGTCTAAAGCTACTTTTTTAGCAGGAAATTTCCGATAACGTAACGATAAATCGGTGCACGTAAAAACGAAAATGATAGATTTTTCTGAAAACACAAATGCAAACTGAAATCTGCAGTACCTCTGATTTTATATAAATTTTTTCTTTAAGATTTTTAAAAATAATTATTATTATAATAAACCCATAACGCCTCGCAGACCAAATAGCTTGTATACGGTCTTAAAAATTATTCAAATTTTACATAAAATATTGTTTGCCAAACCTTGGTCAAGGAATTTGTACAATTTGAAAATTTGTTTCCAGTAGACAAGCACACAGAGACAAAAGGAGGACATTTCTCAGGCCGGATGTTGTGCATTAGGAAGCAATTCCGAGTAAACGTCGCATAATTCATTTATGGCTGCAAAATTCGTGTGCATGTATTATTGTGCCTGTGTTGGCCAAAACCAAACTGAAACGTAACCAAAATCGAAATCGAAATATACCCGATGACAAAAGCAATGAGCAAATGGTGGCCACCACTCCGGGGACACAATTCTAAACATTGTCCGCCCTATTGACTTGCCTAACGACGCTGCCCAAGGGCCACCTTGCCGCAGGGTGAAGGGGCGGCTGGGAAATGGGTTGGAAAGGGGGGAGGGGCGGAAGGGCGGAGGTTAAGCCATTGCCAAAATGAATGCCAAGTACTTTGGCACACCACCCGGCCACCCACAACATTGAGTGCACTTCAAATGGGGCACAAACGCGACCGCTTAAGAATATCCAAGTCTATCTTTCGTCCTCCATTTATCCGTACACCGCGGGCTATTAGAATGGCACTGAAAACTTTAGACCATAATATTTTATGGGATCTCTTCTAATTTGTTTTTTTAAGAAAATTAGTGGAATTTATAAAAAATATTCTTGGTAAAAAGGATGTAGGGAAGCTTATGGTTAAACATATAAGTGCAAACTTATTGCTTAAACTTTACCTCTTAATACGTTTAATATTTTAATATTAATGTATATTATTTTAATATTAATTGCCTTGTGGAACTACACAGAAAACAAAAAATGTATCAGTATTTTTTCAGATCAATGTTTATGGCTTTTTGTATAGATATTTTTAAGACTATATACGAACTGTTTTCTTTGATCAATCTTGATCTTTAATCTTTAATCTTGGTAGAATATATGTTAAAAGACATATTATTTATTACTGTTTATTTTTTTATTTCCAATGAAATCATTAATTGGATAACTTTTTTCGGCTGAATTGTGAATGCATAAGCACTACTTTATTTAGTTTTTAATGAATTTTAGGTCGTTCATAGTTCTATAATTTTGACCACCGCTATATATGCGTGTGTGGGCCATTAAAGCTGACAGTTACGATTTAGTTTTACGGCAGCCTCAGCTTCAGTCTCGGACTTTAGCATGGCTTCCGTGCGCATTTTGCTCCTTCTTCACATTTTTATTTTGCATACACTTTAGAAATTGAATTTTGGTTACTCCAACAGCAGGTTTACTTAACTTTTTGGTGTTATCAGGCATTATACATACGTATGTGAACTTATTAGTCAATGTGATAAAAGGTGAATATAAGTATGATGGAAAGTTTAGGGAATACATAAATACATCAATTAACAAGTTTAAAATATGTTTAGTACAAATCCAGAGAGTACGCTATAATTGGGGGCCTTGACCATCAGATACCCTAAGCACTCAGCTAAAGAGAGAGCAAGCAGCAGACATCATAACTGCTGTCAGACTCAACTGAAAATTACAAAGTACATTTTTTCTGTTAGTGTATTTTAAAAGATCGTGCTTGGACGAAAAAATTAAAAAAAAAAAAAATAATAATAATAATTAGAATTTTTGACAAAGATTCTACAAAAACAAACTTTTAAAATTTTCGATTCTTTTTACCGTATTTAATTTTGAAAATTAGTACAAATTAAAATATTCCTAAATCCTTCGTTCAAGTACTGATTTTACGATGCTAGTGCTGGCAAAAATAAAAAAAAAATCGCTGAACAACCTTTAGAGTTATCGTGTGAAGTTATATACCTTTCCGTATAATTCCTATTAAATTACAAATTATAAAAATTATAGTTGTTTTCGTATTATTATTAACATAGCATTTCTATTGCATCCCTATAGTCTTCTGATTTTTGTTATATTTAATTTTACATTTTGAAATAATAAAATTTGTTTATATCCCTGGAAAAAATAATTCAATAAAAATCAACGAATCTATTATTTGTCCATTAATTTAGTCGTTCGATTTATTTAAAATTTAATTCAAAATTCAGATATATATAAAAAAAGATATTCCCAAGAGCACAAGGTACAATGTTAAAAACACCATTCTTACCATGATTTTATTATTGTGATTTTCCAAACTTGATGGTAAATCTTTTTTTGAGTGTTGGAGCTTGGAAAAGTTTGATAAGGGATGACGACAAGGAAAGGGGGTTGAAACACACACATTCTGCCATATGCCGGGTGACATATCGCTCACATGCAACACGCACTTTTGCAGTAGTCGCCATTCCGGTTGCATCTGCGACTACGACTGCTTTTTTGGATACGGATACGGAAGAGAGAGCATAATGGCCGGGGGATGTATGGGGGTACGAGTTTTGGGGTTTACGGGTACGGAAGCTGATCCCGGTCCGTCGGCTGACGGTCGTTGGTCGGAAGCCAACCGCTTGGAAGAAAGCTGCGACAGCTAAAGCGTTTGGGGATTTGCGTAATACCGGCTTGAATGTTGTATCATATAAATAGCTCTCTGCGTGTGTGTGTGTGTGTGTGTGTGTGTGTGTGTCATTTATGTTATTACTTTTCTTCACACAAACGCAGACGGGGAGTTCAAGGCGAACTAGTGCAGCTGAGATTAGGTCAAAGCTCTGTGCATGAAAAGTTGTTTCCTGCTGACATATATATATATATTTATTTATATATATTTATATACATACATGTGATATAGTTTTGTAGTTCTCAAAAGTGCATTCGTCTAGAATTTTAGACATTTTGCGTGTTTCATATGAATTTACACAAAATTAAGTTGAAGAAATGCGTGGAAAACTAGGAGACCCAACCGATCTTTACAATGTTTGAATCCGTTTAGGCACTGTTTTGTTATATTTTTTATGAGACAAAAATGAAAAACGAGCTATAGATTGAATCTTGCATATATTCGATCTAAATATGCTCAGATTTAATGTTTATTCAGTCTACACAACTAACTCTGCCGCTCCCACCTTATTTGTGAACTTGTGAACTTGCGTGTTTTCTTTTAAATAATTTAAAGCAATTTCATGAAAACGAATTTGGCGAACTAACTGATTGCCTGTAATCGTCGGGCACTTTAATTTTGCAGCCATCTGCCAACTGCCTAAGCCATCCGAGGATTAAGAGCTCTGCCAGTCGAAAGACTTCCTCTCCGACATCCGTAGCTCATCGCCCCTGAATACTTACTTGCCTCAAATCCCAGCTGACGAATTGCGTATACGCAACGAGTTTCAACTGAATTTGAAATTGTGACAGCCACTTGTCCCCAAAATAAATAAGCAAAATGCGGCATGTGTGTGTGTGCCCTGAAATGTATGCAATACATTGTGCATATAAATGCGAATTCATTTCATTCCATTTCGAATTGATTTGACCAAGGCGAGACACGAATTAAAATATTTAAGCCACTTTTTTTTTAAAGGCAGTCGTATTTTGGCAAGGGTTAGAACGCTTGACAGGCAGCGTGTCCAAGGAAATGACAAGCTGATTTTCCACCTCCATCCATACGCACACACACGCACACACACACAGCACGCAGCTGAGCTGATAAAATGCAAAGAAAAATGTTTTGCACTGAATAGTTTTCAATTTCATAATTCAGTGAGCACGCTCAATGACAGCATTTCAATATTGCTTACACAACAACAAGAGCAGTAAAACCCCAACACACGAACAACAAGAAGGGACTTGCAAGAATAGTAACAAAAACTTTAACGATAATACAGTAGACTCTCGAGAAAGTAAGCACTCTCCTAAGCAAATTATTTACATTTGTTCGACACCAACACTTATTATAACACTAGAATAGAACTTTTGATTGTTTCTATATAAAAATTGTAACCCAATTTTTCGTGTAATTTGATAAACTAACTAAAAAATGGAGATCTTCCATCTGATAGTCCAAAAAAAAGTATCATTTTTTGTTTTTTTTATAGCTAGTTTTAATTAAATTTAAAAAAAAATATTAATAAATATTTTTTTAATTATTTTAACTTTCAGATCTAAAGGGCCGTTTTTTTAAAGTACGTTATTTTCGAAAAGACTTACAATAATTTTTGTTTATGTAAACCTTGGACAGGGGTTACTAAAAGCGTAGTTACTCTTTGTGACTTTGTGCAATAACCCAGTTACTTCAAAAAAGTGTTTCCACTGGGTTAACAGTTTTAAATCTAAACGCCATTTTGTTTGGTTAATTAATACCCACCTAGAATTAGACCTTTTTTAAATCGAACCACTCAGTAAAAATTTTAAGCAAAAAATGAATAGTTCGCCACATAGATGGCGCCACTTTCAAGCGACTGCTTGGGTTGCCCTGCTTGCGACTGCTTGTCAACTAAATTTGAGTAACAGGTATTTGATAGATGAGGCACTGAACCGTCAACGAAAGGAAAAAAAATACGATATATATACCCGATAATACGACAAGTAAATTCATTGATAGTAAATTCATGGATGTTTTAAAGAAATAAATGTCAGTAAAACACTATCTTCGTTTTCATCGGTTCACTACAACACAGGTTTACTGTACAACAAAAAACAAGGAACAGAAAAACAACAGCAGCTGCTGGATGGAGTGGCAGTAGCCGAATATTACGTATACGCATCGTGTGCGAAGATGTGAATCGTTGTCCGTCCACCGACGACAAAATGCATAAGACAAAGTTACTAAAAGTGTTTATTACATTTTATTCAATAACTCAGCACAAGTTTGGAGCGAGACGGCACTAGTCGGTGTGACAGAGTCAGACAGAGAGAGAGGGAGAGAGAGATAGAGAGAGAGAGTGTGTAGGATTCTTGAAGTTTCTTTTTGAAATAATAAAATTTTATGCATTTACTTTTTGTCGGAAAAGCAGGACAGGATGGTTGGCAAAGAGTTCGGTTTTCCAGCCCCAGAGAATTTATGTTGATTGCAGTCCTGCTCTCTGTGCGTCCTGCGTGTGTGCGAGTGTGTTTGTGTCCTGGCCAATTAATTGCCAAGCATTTCATTTTCATTGCCGTTATTTATGATGTGACCACAAATATTTTTCAAAAGGCATTGATATGCCACAAGCATTTATTTTGTTTTCCTTTCCGGTTTTACTTTTATTTATTTTGTCATTTCGCCCAGCAATCTGATCAGGAATACTATGTTAATACTTTAATAACTCCTAAATCATTTCTCATTTATATTGCTTATTAGTTTTTTTTTTTACCCCAATTAGTGGGAACAGAATAAAAATGCTTAAAATTAAAGCAAAATAATTAAATCTCAGTTAAATCTCGTATTTGAAAAAAAAACTTAAAGCTTATTTTGGATCAGCCCTCGCCATTTCTTCGAAAGAAGAGGCTCAAGTTTTTTCACAAACGCTTTTAGGGGAGTATAATAAATGGGAATGGAAATAGAATTGATTTGATTGATGATGTATCCCCGGGAATTAGAAGGAGCTACCATTTTACAATTTAGTTTCGTTGACAACATTTCGCAGGAGAAAAGTGACTTCTCTGAAACCGGATATCGGATAAATGGAGTACTTAACAGTTTCATATCGATTGATTAATTACCTTGAGATAAGAACTTTACAAGGTACAAAGAAAGAATGTTAGAAACAGTAAAAACAAAAGAATCTCAAGTCTTAGGACAACTTTTTAACATACATTTGTACATAACATATATTGTAAAATTTTTAAATAAATATTTAGATAATTATGGAATTGTAGTTAGACGTAGAATACGATTTTTTTTCGTTTTATAAATATTCAATAGAATATTTTGGAGCCTTCAAAACTGAATGTGATTTCTATTTGTGATACATACCTGCCTTATCCTTCGAAACTTACTGGCGAATTCCCTTGGCCGCCGCATGGCAAAGTTCGAGTGCAGCTCGAAATCAAATCAAATCAACGCCTCTGGGCACGACTTTCGATGGCGCATCCATATCCATGGCGAGTGCTAATTCAGTTAGTGCATCTGCCGGATGCTCCGGAGATGCCTTTAATATTTGTCAGCAGCCATCATGTTCCTTGACTCCGTATCACCTTTTGTTTTGCGAACTTTAAGCGAATTTGTTTACTCGATCGCAAAACAAAACAAAACAAGCCCGAACAACTGATTGCCACTGAGGATGCGGATGGGGATGGGTGGCTCTGTGGAGAAAAAAGCAATTGAATTCGATTGAGTTTCGGCTCGGCTCGCAATCACATCGCATACAGATGCCACGCCCCAGCACCGCCCACATATGCAAATAGCTTTTGAGAGAGAGGAGAGCGAGCTCGGATTTTGGCTTAAGGTTATTTGGCTTCGATCCCCTTCACTGCCCCCCGCCCGTTGTTAACTTTCTTTTAACTCGTTTCTTGCACACACACACTCGCCTTGGATTGCCTGCCTGCTTATTGACATTTCTCGTCCGGCATTGTGCCGGCTGACTTGTTGACTCTCGACCTCCCAGCATCTGGGATTGGATCCCGCATAACGAAATAGATTTTAAATAATTTCCAAACTGATTTGCGCCCCCCTTCCAGCTCCCGCCCCTGCCACCGAGGCCCCGGCCGACACCGCCCAGCGGTGCAACACGGAGGAGTGCGCCCTGCCCTACTGCTTCTGCTCCAAGGACGGCACCCAGATTCCCGGCGACCTGGAGCCCGAAAAGGTAAGTAACACTGCGCGGTGGTTGCAAGTTCGTATCGTAGAAAGGCGGGCGGGGATGCCCGGCAATACGTCGGTTGTGGTGGGCACTCAGGTCCAGGGCAGGGTATTCAAAACGGGTATATTTGTTTTTTTGGGAGTTACGCGGTAAAGAAAAAAAAAATTTAATATTAAATACCAAACGTAAAGCGAAAATCATATCGATCTCAAAATATTGAAATATTTGTAATTAGTTTTAGGCGAGAATGACACTGAATTCTCCTCTGTCGAATTTTAGCTGTATTTTGTAATGAAACATGCGTATTCGTCCATAAAGTATGTAACAGAGGTAAATAAATAAAAAATAAATAAAAAAAAAATTAAATATAAATATAAAATAATTATATTCTTGATCAGGATCACCCTAAAGGCGCCCACATCTTAACAGATTTTATAAAATAGTAAATGCAGTTTTGTGGGCTTTAGTAATATCACTAAATTGTCGAAGAACATTTTTTAATCAGACCGTTTATTAAAGAGTTATGATCAAATAAAATATTATTAGTCCGATACTTAGCTAAAGCAAGCAGTCGCAAGGACGGCAAAGCAAGCAGTGACTAGAAAGTGGCTCCACCTACCGGACAACAATATTTTATTTGTTTATAACTTTATTTTTTGCTTACTCTCTTAATTTTAAACAACTAAATAAGCTAAATTACGTCGACAACCATGCCTCACTTTCTGTTCCTCCAAATGCTCATTTAAAGTCCAGATTTTGAGAGCAGTAAACCCATAAGAGTTGTAATGGCGCCAATGTCCATCAAGCAGCATTGTGTCCTTTCAAAAACACATTGTGCTAATACACATTAAAATGTTAATATTTATTAACCAAACAACACCTGTGCCAAAATAAATGCATTCAACAAAGTTTCATCAATTAAACTTTCCCTGCGCACATTTTCAAAACTTTCTCCATGCATAAATGCAATTATCACACAAAATTAAACCCAAAACACACTTTAACTTGGGTAATTGTTCACACAACACCCCTGTAATTCTTGTGGACTGACTGAAAATAGAGAACATCGCTTAGTCGAATTTCGCAGAGATCGAACAGTCGGCTACTTGTTGGCTTGCCATTTTTCCATTTTGCATTTAAGTGTTAATTTGCAGGGCGATAAATTTCGAGTGCATTGACAGCTTTTATTTTTACGACACAGAACTGGGGCTATGGCAGCTGTGGATCGTGGCGCTTTGGACGAGATATACATATATATGTAGGTTTCACGAATCCGAATCCAGCTCGCCCCTGGATTCCAGTTCTCAGTGTCCTGTGACTATAAATCTATGTATTTGCATTCGGTTTGCTCTTATCGTCGCTTTGCATAAGGAAATTGTGCTCTTGCACTTTTTGCAATCTGTTGTTTTTGCTGTTCCCTTATTGTTGCCAGCTATTGTACTTGTTGTTCTTGCTGCTGGTGTTCCTGTTGATTCGAATATCCTGTTTAATAACTACGCTTTGTTTATTCGGCCAAGAGTTATGCGCTCATGGTGTAAATAGAAATGGCAATAGCAAGCCGGAAAACTCATAAAATTGCTTTACAAAATGTATATATAGTTACATATAATTAAGGCTTTTACCTTAATACAGTTTTCACGTTGGCCAAGACTTGCATATATTGCTTTGTTTCATTTTTTGGCAATTTGAATACATTTCTGCTGAAACTCATGAGCTTAAAATATTGTTTAAATTCTTCCTTTGCTATACTTTTGCCTCTATTGCAAAAGTAAAAATCTGTTAATGCACATATGACCCCCTTTTGCCCTTTGACTTGTGGCCTCTCTGCTGGCAAATTGACAGACAGTTTGCAGTGCACATTAGTTGTGGTTTCGCTTGCATAATAATAGGGAGGTATTCAAAGAACTGACGAAGCTCAAATGCTCTAGGAATTAATCATGCACACAGAAAAAAAAAACCGATATAAAATAGGATCAATTTAAACTCATTTCATATCAAGAAAAGGCCGTTATGATATAAACATATGAACTTGATATTATATCATACCACTTATTTTATTTTAAAATACCAAATTAAGTATTTTTCAGATATATAATGAAATAAGCTTAACATAATCTATAAAAATGATATGAATGACTTCATCTTAAAAAAAAATATCAAATTGACCAGCACATATCTTTCTGATCTTTTTTCAACTTTTTTTTCTGTGTTTTTAATAAAGTTGGTATTAGTTTTATGTGATACATATTTTTAGTGCAGATCCAAGGGACGCTTCTTTGGTAAAATTTCTATCGAAACCCCAAAATAATTATGTAAGATGAGAATAAAAATAATACATTTTTTTTTTACTATTTTTTTAAATTTATTTTTTTTTACTTACTCCCTTTAAGTAGCGGCCTATTTATAATATCCTTGGGGATTTTAGTGAACAAAAACCGAAAATATACCAAAATATAAATTCACTGAAGTAAATCAAATACGAACCCGTTTGCTCCGATTTTTTAAAGCTTAATATATATTATTTTTGAAATTATATGTCCTCCGCATAAAGAGTATCACTGGGTGGAAAAAATAAAACCAACATATATAAGTTGAAAGCAAAGCGGATGTTTACGCGGCGGGGAACACATACAAACATATACGCAAATCGCAGACAAACAAACAAATCCGCACACACACACACACAATCTCGCGGATGCATCAACACAGACACACACACACACACGCAGCAAACAAATACACGCATTCAAATACAAACAAGACAAGTGAGCCACTTAATTTCGAAATTGAAATGTATGTTTGTCCTCGCCATCCGTTTTGTCCTGTTTGTGGGTGTGTTTGTGTGTGTGTGTGTACGGTGGTCGTGCGTTAGTGTTAGTGTATCTGTGTGTGGGCGGGCGAGTGTGTGAGTGTGTTTGTCGGTGCTTATTTAAGTGTTATTAGCGCTTACATCATGTAAGTTACATGTGTTCGCAGTAACGCAGCCCCCAAAATAATTCCATTTGCTAACTGAATCTTTATCTATGTATATGTATATGTGAGCGTGTGCGTGTGAGTGTGCGCGTCGCTTGTGAGTGCGCGGGCATAATTATAATTAATATCATCTCAATTAACCGCAAACAAGCGGTTAATTTGTGCATGCCAAAAAGTTCCTTTTGATTTGGGTTAGCACATAACGCATACGCCGCGTGGGCCTCTCACCCCCCCCCCCTCCGCCCGCGCCGCGCCCCAATCGTTTAGTTCACCCCTTTCACCGCCCTTCCGCACTTTTTACCCGGCTTTCAATTATCGTCTCGCTCCATTTCACAATGTGCTACCAATTTCCGTAATGAAATCGGAAGTTCGGGCGGCGAAATTAAGAACATTAAAGTACGCTAATTTAAATTAATTTAAAACGAATAATGACAAAGCTGTTGTGTGAATGCCATCAACATTTCTAAATAGCTTTCACACATCACAAATAAGCGGATATTGAAACGAAATGCGTTCTTTCAATACAAAATATAATATTTGTTCTAATTTGATATAGAAAAAACAAGGGAGAACGCTTTAGTCGAGTGCCTCGATTATTCGATTTATATTTTTAGTCCAGCTTAAAAACTGTGGGTGCCACCGTTTTTCGCTGTTTGTGGGTGTTAGAGTGGGCGTGGTCCACCTTTTTTACCTCAATTGATAGGTATTGAAGAAACAAATACAAACGCCAAACATAAAAATTCTATTCATTTGACATATGTATATTTTATAGAGCATACTTTTGGGCAAACTGGTAATGGTTCTCAAACTGTAATTTTTCTCTGCTTATAGTCTTATCGCAACTTAATTATTTCTCCTTTAAAAAAATCTTAAAATTATTCTGAGTAGTGGCTTTGAAAGATAAATAGTGGCACTTTTAAAATACTTTGACAGCAAAACAAACCATGAAACCGTTTGCCTGTAATACCCACGGAAAATGGGCCATTTTAAGCATTTTTCCAACTTTGAGGTCCTTTTGCTCAGAATCCTTGCGTTGGTAAACTTTTTTGAGAACGCAGTTTTAATTGGGAATTTGAAACGAATTCAAATTTATCGCATTCATCGGGATACATTTAAAAATAAATGTTTTTTGAACACCGTGTTAGCAATTGCAGCGAAATTTGACAGACAGGGCTTATAGTCATTTCAATTTCATATAATTCAAGGTGAGGGTATTTGGCCGGAGTAAAGGTTAAAAATCGAGCCAAGGCAAGGCGTTAAATAAACCGCTTTTGCTCAATTTCAATCCGAATTGAATTTGATTTGGGAAAATGAAATGAAAGATGGCACAGTGTCAACAAAAAGTTTGTGGATGCCCCGTTGGCTGGATAAGTGGTGAGTAGTGAGTGAAGCTGATGGCGAACGGATAATGGCAAATGGGTGGTGCAATCAATGAGCCGCTCAATTGTCGCTGCGATTGAGCAACTGAGCTATGCAAATTTGCAAGGCCCCCGCTCTCTCTCTCTCTGCCAAACAGTTTGCAATCCTCGGCGTCGGAGGAAACTTCTGGCCCGATTTTCCCGCCCACTCCTCGCTATCATCCTTGCGTTTTCCACCCCCAGGGTAGGTGCTCCTCGTGCTCCCCAACGCTTCGACTGCCATATTTGCTGAAAGACTAAAGTGCAAACTTGAGTCGCATTAGGCAAAAATTATCAACGCACACAGAAGTGCAAAGGGAAATATTCCGGCACGTTCGTCTACTATTTGCCCTGGCTACATAGTTCCAGTTTTCCGAACTTTAAGATCTCTCAAAAAAGAAAATACAAACCCTTTAAGTGACAATTTAATATAATTGTGCGATAGCTGAATATAGAGTTGGGGAAACCTCGACATTGTGCACAATAGATAGTTTTGGTTATCAACAGTGGCGACCATCGATAATATTGATACTATCAAAAATTAAAACCAAAAAATATATAATTACACAAAACAAGTAACGCAAATTTATTTTTATCTTAATATAAGCTTACTGCTTTAACAGTAAAAAAAACCATGAATATCTAAAAAAAAAAAAATATTAATCCCGACAATTAGATTTATTATCTGCATTCTGGGCCACTTTTGAAAATAATAAACCTTTCCCCAAAAGTACTTCACATTTTGTAAAATAAGGTATAACTGCACTGTTTTTGCATTATTATAAAAAAAAATGTAATTTATATATCGTTTTAACATATAGACCTTCCACTATATGTACCCAAAAATCGCATATATTTTTTAACTTTAACGCTCATTTTTGTAAATCTTTAACATATTTCCTGAGCCTTGGGACTCCCTCAGTACGACATTTTAAAAAGAATAAGTAAGGAATAGTAAGTTTTCTTATACACCAAAAAATTGTGAATTTAACGAAAAGCCACCCAAATTTCTTGGCCAGCATTTCGATGTGGGATTGCATGCCATTCCTAAGTTTGAGAACCTGAATTGCAATTGGGTTTTGGGACGATAGGTAATCGGCGATTCAGCAATATGGCAATCGCATAATGCTCAAGCGGCCCACAATGGCTGTCACACTTTTTCCCTCACCTTTTCCACGAAAACTTGGTCCAAGCTGGAAATTTATAAATTGCTTTAGCTCCATTTTCCGCACTCCTCGCACTCCTCACATTCATTATATTTGCAATAATATTTTTACTTCATAATTCAGCAGAAAGGGGAAAAGTTTTGCAGTTGATTTGCACTCATTTTGCGGAAACGCGCATTTGAAATATGCCTTTCAATAAAGCCGGCTACCAAGCGAAAGGCAATAAGGCGAACTGGAAAGATAGAAGGAAGTGGGGCAAAAAAAAGTGGGAGAAATATGAAAAGCTGTCAGATCGAAGCCCGAATTCCAATTTCAATTCAATGCCGACTTGTCATCTAAGCCACACTTAAACTGACCGCCGAGTGTTTCACGCCCCTGCATAATTTTGCTAGCTCAGTTTGGGATCCGGGTGCTAGTATCATCATCGCCGTTGCCGTTGCCATCGTCATCGTCATCGTCATAGTCATCTCCTCCTTTCCACCGCATTAATATTGAATTTGTACAATAATCCTTTTTATGTGTCCTACAATGAGCGCTAAGTGCGTTCCTTCTGCCGTGCCAACCGTCTTTATGGCCAGATCTCGGACCAAATGCGAAATGCATTTCCGATTTTGCTGCAGCTACCATTTTATTTCCCTTTATTTTTTTCCCTGGCCCTCCCAATTCAAGTTTTCTCGGCAAGTTAGTTGGTTTCATAATAGACTTTGAATTTACATTTTGGATATGCTCTAGATGAAGATGATATGGATGGCATTTTCGGTTCGCCGTTTACTGTTTGACCTAAGACTGTTGTGGCCCCAAAAAAAAATTGAAAAGGTTAAAAATAAAATTCGGAGATGCCGGGACTAATGGCAATGTTTTAATCAGAAAATTTCCCAACAATCCCAATAACTTTCGCAGGGTATCCACGAACTTTAAGGAGATTTTTCCACTGCTGTTTTACCCTGTTTTTGTGGGGCGTCATTTCTATAGTATTATTATTACTTTTCCCTCGCTCATTCTTTTCCGACTGCACTCGGCGGTCTTTGATTATGGAATTGCACTTAAAGTGTTGCAAGTGCAACAAAAACATCAAAAGCTACAACTGCTGCGTTTTCGTTTGGGTTTTGGGTTCGGGTTTGGCTTTGGGCTTGGTTTTGGTTTGGCTTTGGTTGATTCCCATTTCGTTGTCCATATTTTTGGGTGGCAATTTTGTAATGGAATTCGCAGTGCGGATGTTGCTCCTGGGTGTTATTGATAGTCGGGCATTATTTGAAATTAATTTGGTTTCGTGAATTGGTTGCCAGTTGCCGTTTGCAAGTTGCAAGTAGCTGGTTGCTCTCACTCCGCCGGTTGCCCACATGCCCACTAATTATGTTTAATGCTCAAGCTGCAAGTTGTGCCAAAGCCGAAAGTGGGGCTTAGTGGGTGCTTTCGGGGGGGTTGGATGCCTGGGTGGCTGGGTGGCTAAAGGTGGCTGGGAAATGCGCAGCCAGGCGCAACGCAGACAGGAAAAACAAACGCAAAATGCAAAACCTTCAATTAGAGCTGCTGCTGCGGCTTCCAATGCCATCGTATGCCCGGCTGATTTTGAGGTCGGCAATCCTCTAATTGGGCACAAACGCCCACCCACTCAAATGTGGCGCCTCTTCGCACAACCCTCGCACCAGACTCATGTGGCTTCAAGTGCTTATATTTATTTGGAGACAGAGGCAGTGTCAAATCGCATAATTAAGAGATTTGCCTGTGGGTAAGGATTCAATCGGATGTGGGTCGGAAAAGAAATGGCTACGTTACGTTGCGTTTATCATTAGAAGGGGTTACTACTAGAGCTTGAAAAGTATCGATGTCAGTATCGATATGATCGATATGATCGATATTATCGATACTCTTTTTCAAACATCGATATTTATCAGAAACATCGATGTTTTTCTATGAAATTAAAAACAAAGGCCAAAATAATCGATGTTATCGATAGGATAATGATAAATTATCGAAAATATCAATACTGCCATTTATCTATCATTTTCAAGCTCTAGTTTATACTTATGTATACCCTTGGAGAAGGTACAAACCGTAGAGTAAAAGAACAAACGTACTTTAAAGCCACACCAGCAAAAGGTATAAGACATTTTAAATTGCCTGTTGGCCAGAGAATAATTTAAAAATAAAATTAAGTACATGAAATAATAGTATAATTTAAAGAGAAATTTCTTGTTTTAAACGTTGTTAATTATACAAGAAAAAACCCTTCAAAGAACGTTGGAGGATGGGTAATAATGATGACTAATTATTTCTTCTTTCCCGCTTGCAGATCCCTCAAATCATTATGCTCACCTTCGATGGGGCGGTGAATCTGAATAACTACCAGCATTACCAGAAGATTTTCGACGGCAAACGCAAGAATCCCAACGGCTGTCTGATTCGGGGCACCTTCTTCATGTCCCACGAGTACAGGTGAGTTGTCAGCTCAGGTGGCAAATTGTAGTTTAATAAGCCAGCTGGCTGAGCTGACACTTGACAATTGATGTGTGCTGTTGTTGCTGTTGCCTCTGCTGTTGCTGCTGTTGCTTCTGCTGTTGCTCGTTTCACTGGGGTGACAGCCATTTTCCAAATGCACATTATTTTGGCATTACAATATTACGCATACGCCGGGTATGCAGGCAGCGACCGAATGCGTCTCCTCGAGCTGTTTTCAAAGTTCCCAGGGCCAGAAAGTCAAGTGAGTCGAGTCTGTTTGGCAGACAAAGTTTTTGTTCAAAATACTTGTCACATACTTGCCATCCCCCACCCAACACACACACCCACACAGCACACACACACACACTTGTCAGTCAAGTCAGTGGGGTCCGCTCTGCTCTACTAATTGTTGTTGATAAATTGGGGCTGACAAAGTTATGTCAACTGCAAAATGAATTTTCGCCAAAATATATGAACTACATTTTGACAGACTTATAAAAACGGCAGGCACACACACACACTCGCAAAGGCAACAAAGTAAAAGACCAACAACAAAATGAAGTGAGAGAAAATGATGGAGGAAAAGCAGTAGTTGCGAAAGTACATGTGTACAATGTACACTGTACATACAATTGGGGTCAGCACTATAGTGCAGGAAATATATTTGTCTTGAATGATGACTATAAAGCGAACTAAGCTACAAAATGTTATACAAAATCTTAAAACCTTTACATTTATTCGCCTTGAATGAGCATTTTTTTCTGACAAAAAGAACTCAAAATTTAAAAATTCTTTGTTTTGCCATCATTGAACCTATTTTACAGGAGAATGGATTCTTGGCTTTATAAAGTGACAGATCCTTCGAATGCCATACTTAAAAGAATTTTAGGACTTTTTAAACGGAATTATATAGGAAAAAATGAAGATATATACAATTTAGTCAGGTTTTAGATCACTTCTATCCTCACCAACACATTTATATAAGATGACAGTCGTGGGGAAAGAAAAATACAGTAGTATCCTGGTAGAGACAAGCTCAAAAGTTGAACGATGGAGCAAATCAAGGGCAAATAATGTTCACTTTACATTTTTTTATTGGTTCAAAGTTAAACATTTTTCTTCAGAAAGTAGACTTACTTACAGTCTCATATTCAAGATGAAGGAAATCGATATGCAACTACTTTTGCTTAATTTTTTCAAAATTTATTATAAATTCAGTTCAATGCATTGTAACAAATATCTTAAAAATATTACGTTTTTGACACTTCTTTCTATTTCAATTTTTTTTTTCTCATTTAAAAATTGTAACCAACTAGTTATGCAAAAAAAAAAAAAAAAAAAAAAAAATTTAAAGACCCTACTTTGTAGTTTCTTAATTGCCAAAATCGCGATCTGCTTCCATAGTGCCGAATCCCGGCAGTTGGAAGAAAAAAAAAAAAAGGAAAACTAAGTGAGCAGCGACAGTCAAAAAATTTGCGAGCCGAGCGTGAACGGCAAAAATCTTGAGTGAAGTTTAAAAGCTTTTTTCTACTTTCGCCGCCACACAGGGCGGGTGGACTTTCGGGGAGCCCAGGATTCAAGGAAAACCTGGAAGAGGAGGCGGGGGGACTGGGAACGGGGGCAGTTTTGAAGTTGAATTGAAATGCGCTGAATGGCAGTAATTGCCTGAATATGTTACACATGCACACACATGAATGCGCTAATCGGACGACTTACTATGTGCGTACGTGTATATATCCATATATAGTATATATATCCATATAGCAGAATCCGTTTTCTTTTTTTTCGGGCGAATCATTTTCCTGCCACTGCCACCGAGGAGCAGCACAGAGGAATGGAGACACACTTTTCATCTTTTTCCCCCAGCAGCAGCAGCAGCAGCCCATAAATAGTGGTAAACTGCAACTGCCTGCAACTTGCGACTTTCCACACAAGAACAAGCCAAAAGAATCTGCCTGCTCTGCAGTGCGGAAATGATTTAATGTGCTCGGCAACTCTTCAGCTTTTAGCTTATTTTGTTAAGATTTTTGTTTTCCATTCGCCTCGCTGACTGACGCAAAGTATGCAGCGAATATTCCTTTTTTGTTTACGTCCGCCGAGGCAATTAGTTTTGTCAGTTGCCGTTCCCGTTCCCCCAGGAATCGAGTTTTTCGGCAGAGAAAAATGCATATCCTCTGTCAACGGGCTGTGCGCGGTTCCTTTTGCCATGTGTATGGGATATGAATCATATTTTTCCGCAGATTTTTTTTGCGTGCGATTTTGCGGTCAGCAATTGATTTAATTTCGTGGGAAGTGCGCGGACGGAGATGTGACACTCGCATGTCAAATTTTATGTCTATAAATTCAAAGAAATTTGTTCCTAAAATGAAATCATTTCGAAGCTCGAAGTTTCAAGGCTTTTGTATTCAATAATATTAGCTATAACTAAATCAAATGTAACCAGAGAGAACGCTATAGTCGAGTCCTTCGACTATTACTTAGCTAAAGCAAGCAGTGGCAAGCCGGGCCAACCAAGCAGTCGCTTGAAAGTGGCGCCATCTAACGGACAGTTTACTATTTGGCACAACGGCATGATAAACTTGCGCAGCGTAGGAACCCCTAGAATCTGTATTTTGAGATCCAAATCTCTATTTCTTATAGTTTTCGAGATCTCAGCGTTTCCACGGACGGACAGACGGACAAAAGGCGGACAGACATTGATCTAGCTAGTAATCCTGATCAAGTATATATTCTTTACTTATAGGTTCGAAAACGCTTCCTTCTAACTGTTACATAGCTTTCCCCATACACAATATACCCTTTTACTCTACGAATAAGGGGTATAATTATATAAATATTAAGAAATTCATAAGAAGAAGGGGGAAAATTCAAGTAACGTCGACGAGGTACCAACGAATGCCGTCGATATGTAAGATATTTACTGCTTAGCTTCGGGCACTCCCAATATTTTATTTGCATTCTTCCTATTTACTTAAATTGCCTGCCACAGCACTAGAGCATTGTGATTCACTTCCTAATTGCCCGACATCGCCATCGACGAAGGGCAAATACTGCGCTCAGGAGTAGGGATTGGGTCCCCTTGGTTCTCCAAATCTTCGGTCTTCAAAGAGCTTGTGGCCCAGCTGCTTAGAATATTCATTTCAATTGACATTGCCAGCACGTTCGCCACGGCAACTGGGAACTGTTAACTGCTAACTGGAGACTAAGGCTACAGAGCGAAAAAATACCATATTTGGTTTAGCAAAATTATTACAATTAGATGAAAGATTTATTATAAAGGTTAAAAAATAAAAATAGAATATGAATTAATTCCAATGATCTCTTAGTATGATCTTTCAGTATTCTTCTAATGAAAACCATACTAGGGTATAGATCTTGAAAAGTATCGATGTCAGTATCGATATTATCGATACTCTTGATATTTTTTAAACAACTATGTTTATCAGAAACATCAATAAACATCGAAGTTTTTTTCTATAGTAAAGAGTGCCAAGTAAAATTTAAATAAGAATTATTCGATGATATCGATATGATAATGATAAAGTATCGAAAATATCGACACTGACATTTATCGATAATTTTCAAGCTCTAGTAGGGTAGAACCTATTACAATTTTTTTTCCTCAGTGCAGCAAGTACTAACTGAAAATGGCTGGCGAGCTGGTTAGCGTTTCGCAGAAGAGTTTTGGGGGATTTTGGGGAGTGCTCACTGCTCAGCGCTCAGTGCTCAGTGTTTGCTATTTATACGCCAAAATGTCACTGATAACGAACTTTCTTGCCATCGAATGCTGCTCCTTCTGCTGCGGCCAAGAAAACAATCAGACAATTGCCACAGGACTTTGCACACTTTTCCGACTGCAGGCTAACGCAGACGCACACTCACACTCACACACATTGGGGGCTGAGACAATAGTTGTTCATTTGTATTTGGCTTTGGCAAACTGCAAAAACCAAGGAAAAAATTAAGAACAATGTTGAAGGAAAGTTTTTGCGCAGCATTTTAATTGCACGCAAAAAGTTTTAACTAACTAACAAGCCGAAAACTAGGCAACACCTCACTGAACGCACACACACACACACACACACACACACACACACGTATAGAAAGCACAAAGGAAGTGGTGGAAGAAAGAGAAGGGGAAGGATAAAGAAGGGGGAAAATGTAGAGTGGCAAAGGCCAGACTAAAGCCAGCTAAACAAAAGCGACTTGGTGCCGAAATCTAATTTTCAAACATTTACGTTTTAATTTTCCTTGTTAACAATACACTTACCATTCCCAATGCACTGCCAAAAATAATAAGTAAGATCGAAAACCAAGAGAAAATAATAATAATTAAATTGAAAGTGTATTCAGTTTTGGGCTCAGTGTTATTGCCAACAATGTGAGCAAAATATGCATCCATAAAATGTTGTTATTAAATAATAAATAATATTATATATAAATAATGTATATAATACAGTCATAAAACCTCTGACACAATCGAACAGTATTTTTTTTCTGTGCACAAGGAGCACACTGAATAAACATGAGCGAGACTCTTCCCGCAGAAACCAGAAAATTGAAATCGAGTCCGCGTTATGTTCAGTCATAGCTGAGGGATAAACTTTTATTGCCGGCCCAGTGGGCGTGGCCACCTGGCAGCAGCCCAGGCAACTTCCAGCAGCAGCTGGTTTAACTATGTAATTATTTATTTTAAATCGTTTTCCCTCCCATCTTTCTCCATCAACCGAATGGAGAATTGCCCGGAAAAACTGACAGGGAAAAGCGGGAAAAAGGCAGTCAAGTGTTCGGAATCGGAATCGAAGGGCGTGGCTACTAGATGGAGTTGAGATTCTACTCAGTTACCTAGAACTGGCATTTGGGACTGGGACAAGAGATTGGCCAATCGAAACACTATGTGGCGTCATTAAATCTTTGAAAACAATTCATTAAATTAAATATTAAATGCAATCCTAAGCAGTGCTGCCATTTAGTTCTATCTGTCCTTTCTTCAAAAATATGTTTTTCAATATTCGTTTTTTTAAGACCAATGTTTATATGCAAAAATATCTTTTTAACAATCCGTCATACAGTTACTTATAATAGTAACTACTACTCTTCAAAAAAATGAAGCCATCCAAAAACCAATTAGAAACCCCTTTTAAGTATTCCAAGGATTTTTTCTGTTTTATTATTGGTTTGACATTAATGCTTGTGCGTTTGACTGAACCATTCCCATTACTGCTGAATTCATTGGTATCGAAATCAAATCCATTAACTGCTATGTGGATGGCACTCATCAAAAGCGTTTCCTTGCTGCATATTTAATGCCGTCATAGGCCTAATCCCAATTGCCTGCTGCCACATATCGATTAAGTGGCATTTATAATGGAATCAATAAAACACAGGATCCAGCCGCAAGCTCAACTTCGCCAAGACATTGTCCCAGGTTCAAGTTGCCCACTCGCAACTCCAAAGTGCACTTCGGAAAATATGAAGTGCGTCATTAGCTGGCGCACAACAATTTAAATTTTAAATACATATCAAGGAGTTTTTAATTATTTGTATTATTTATTATTTCGTTAATAACGTATTATTTTTTTTTAATAAATTTTAATGACTTTCAGAATGAATGCTTATTTCAAGATAAAACAAGAGAGAATCAAATACCCGATACTCAACTAAAGCAAGCAGTCGCAAGCAGGGAAAACCAAGCAGTTGCTTGACAGTGGCGCCATCTATGTGGCGGACAATTTATTATTTGCTCATAACTTTTTACTGAGTGATCCTATTCAAAAAATTTCTTCTACGTTTCATGGCACATCGGCATGATAAACTTACGCTGCGTAGGAACCATTATAATCTGTACACAGAATTTCAGTATAACTTTCGATTTGCGTATGCTTTGCCTGATCTCTCAGTGTATGGATGCATTTGAGGAAGGGCAAATAATTGCCTTTCGTGCGTATGAGTCGATGTGCTCTTTGATATTGCATTTCATCAATTGTTTACCATCGTTCGGCCTCACCAACCACACAGGCGCATGCGACAAGGACATGCTGTTAAGAGCCGCTGGCAATTACCAAAGGTGAACTTTGACACGCGTAATCAACACCTTGGCCTTCGTCGCAGGAACGAGCCGAAATCTGCTTAGCATCCTTGTGCCGTCTAAGCAACTTTGATGTCCTGACTTACCATACTCACACTTGCGGTAAAAGTTCGCTTTTCATTTTCATTCTGGTCCCGTTTCAGCGACCTAATATTAATAACTTCGAGCGGCGGCTGTTTATCCAACGGCTAACCCAGCTGCCAGGCCCATCTAGGCCCCCGACCTCAACGGTGACCATATTGTGCCAGGGTGCTGGGGAACGAAAGTGGGGCAAACACATAAACGGCCATAAATAAATAATTTTATGTTGGATTCGATCAAGCAGTTTTTTTAGTTTCATAATTTGTATCCTAGTGCTAATCTGGTCATGAAAACTTAAAAAATGTTCTAATTTCAATACTAAAATGGTGAAATATTCAGTTATAAGCAAATAATCAAACGTCCGCCACATAGATGACGCCACTTTCAAGCGACTGCTTGGTTTGTCCTGCTTTCCACTGCTTGCTTTAGCTGAATAACTAGTATTTGATAGTCGAGGCACTCGCCAGTATCGTCCTCTCTTGTTTAATTTAAAAACGTTTATGATCTACCCCCGACAAATTCAAATTTTCTTCAATATTTCTGTAATGCAAACGCTATTCTTCACCACTCAAGCCCACTGTGGCAAACTCTATACTTTTTTAGTAGCGTAACTTGTACCTCGACTTCGTCCAGCTGCTGGCGAAATTTTCTATGCCTAGCGGCGGGCGGTTTCGCCTGATGTTGATGCTAATGTTGACATGGCCCTGCCCTTGATGCCAAAAACAAAAACAAGAACATCACAGCAATACGGAAAATTCCAACAACATCGGCAAGAGCAAGAACATAAGCAACACAAGAAAAGACAGCGAGGCCGACATCTTTAGCTTTAAACTTTCTAAATGACCTGAACAACTTTTGAGCAGCTGTCTGGCGAGGTTTGCAAGTTTTAAGTTGCCATCAAAAAGGCAGCGGAAAACTCAACACAGGGGAGAAGTTCGAGGGGACGTAAATAACTTTCATGTATGCAAATTTCACTTTAATTTGCTTCAACTGTCCGCGACACTATTTAGTCTTTGGGCGCACCTAGCGTATACGTAATGCAGACTGGCAATTGAGGAAAATTCTACGTTGCTAATTCAACACTTTGACTGGGTCATTAGAGCGCAACAATTGAAGGCAAGAACGTAAGAGATTTCTAAAGGATTTGGCATAAATGAGGCAATTCAAGAAAGTGCTTAATTTAGAAATGAATAATTTAGAATAATTGATGAAAGGGTAACAAAATGAATGACGAATGAAAAAATTAGCGGAGTATTTTCTAGAGAACTAAATTTTTTGCTTTGTGCCTCGACTATCAAATACCCGTCACTCATCTAAAGCAAGCAGTGGCAAGCAGGTCAGACCAAGCAGTCGAATTATCTCATTCATTATTTGCCTATAACTTTTTACTGAGTGGTCCTTTTTAAAAAATGTCTTCTACGTTTCGGTAGGTATTGACAAACCAAACGAAATATACACCTACAGATCGTTAGTTAGTTGTCTCTATTAACAATTATTATTAACAACAATTAAAATCCATTTTAAAAGCCCCAATTAATCGTATTTCCATTGGCTTCATACATTTCTACGCTCTGCTTCGGGGATTTCCGGCAAGTTCAGTGAAGTGGGCATCCAAGTTCCCATCCTTCCTTCCGTTTGCCACTGCACCGCTCTCTTTGGACCCCGGTTCTTTGGTCCTGGCAATTGGTTTAGATCACTGAGCTGTGCAACGAACGTTCTCTCTCCGTGTTTGCAATTTGGTAGGAAAATATCCGTAACGTTAATATGTAGATGCTGTTCGCTGGCTAATGGTTTCTCCATCGGTGTGTGTCTGTGTGTGACATGTCCATGTGTTTCTGTGTGCGTGTGTGTGGGTGTGGTCGCTTTTGGTCGCTTTTCCTGTTTTTCTTACTGCAAATTGTTGATGAAGGCCGGCTTGTTGTTGTTCTTGTTATTGCCGGCATTGTTGTTTGTTGTCAGCATTGCTGTTGTCGACAATGATGATGAGACTTGGAGCAACTCCTGAAACGGTTCGGTTACGGGCATGGAAACGGGTACGGGTAGAGTCCTGGTCAGGAGTTTCGACTTCGAATTGGTCGACTTCGACCCAGTGCTGCCCAGTTTAAGCTACGAAATGTAGCCAAAGACCACGATACACCTATGAAAATAACACGAACCTATTTAAAGCCCGTGAAACTAAACCTGGAAATCATTGAAGCTTGTTTTAGTGTTTAGTCTCCTAAAATATTAAACTCAACGAAAAGATGGATAGATAAATATTAAACATAGGTATTAAAGTCAGAGATTTTCTTCACTTTCTTAAAATTTTTATATATTTTTTTTAAATTTTAAATTTACCAATATTTATTTTATTTTGTACCTTTTAAAGTATTATCCTGAATAGTTTACTTAATTTATGCTTACAGCGAAATCTTTACGTTAGGTATATTATCAAAACTTTATACAATTTTTGATATACATTTTATAACCGATTTCAACTATAATTTTATAATTTATTATTTGTTTTATATAAAATGGATTAAAAAATATTTAATGTTATTTTCCATTCCTGAAGATAATGAAATCAAAATTGTCCTAAAGACGGTTGCATTTTACCGGAAAATGGCTAGATGGGCAAAACGGCTCGGACAATGTCGCAAACTGCATCCGAAGAGATTCCAACGAACGACGATGATGATGATGATGACTATGTCGTTGATGTGAAATAAAGATAACGACAACGTTGACAATGACTATGACAACAGCCCAATGACACTTTAACAGCTCTTGCAGGTGCCTTGCCGTGCGTCTGTGTGAGTGTGTGTGCTGTCTATCCGCACACATGTGAACGTGTGTGCGTCTGGCCGAATACTTTGGCCAACTCAAAAGCTGTTGGGGTACATTAACTTTCGGGTAAGATCCTCAGGGGCTTGCAAATGGGCGAGGAAAAGGGGTCGAGACTGGAGAAGGCCTGGGTTATTATCTACAAAATATGTATTCCCGGCCAGATGAAGAGGTTAAGATTGTACCTAAAATAAGGCCTATAGTTCTATAAAACATAGTTAATTTTTTTTTTTAAATGTTTTCAAGTTCCCGCTGAAAGTTGTACATTGCAATAATTGGACTAGCTTAAACAAAAGCTTCGTAAGCCCAAATGCAAAACTGGACTGAGCATGGCTTACCTTTTTTATCGGTTAATTCTCTTTTTTCGTTTCAAAGTTTCTGTTGATGATGGCCCACATGCACATCTGCATCTTTGTGTGTATGCAAAGGGCACTCCATGTGCACTAGACCTTGCTCCACTCTACTGATTTTTCCCTTTTTCCACCATCGTGCAGTAGA
Source organism: Drosophila mimetica (assembly GCA_037075245.1). Classification (NCBI taxonomy): domain Eukaryota; kingdom Metazoa; phylum Arthropoda; class Insecta; order Diptera; family Drosophilidae; genus Drosophila; species Drosophila mimetica. The sequence goes on from JBAMCH010000005.1 coordinate 11,932,072, forward strand.
ACTTCGATAAGTTCCCCTACAACATTTTTGTTGTAATTTCAAGTAGACTAATTAAAAATTGTACTTTGTCCTTTAACTTGTTCAAAGTTAATTAGACTAATTTAACCGATAACGTCATTTTGAAAAACTTTTTTTTTTAATTTAGAATCGTACGTTCCATTTAAAAGATAAGTATGAGAAAAGTAATGATTGATCGCGCTGATCTTTAACATTAAGTCATGGGTGTCTTCATCAAATGTATTTATAGAGCACTAACCTAAGTATAATAATACATTTTTTTTCAATATTATAAAAGGTGGCAACCTTGCCAATCTTTATCTTATTCCTAGAGTTGCCTGTGTTATACTTTTTCAGGGATTTCGAGAATGTTTATGTGCCGGAGTGTTAGCTTGCATTTCCCCCTCTGCATTTGGCTGTCTGTTTTTATTAGTTCGCTCTTGTAATCACTAAAGCCACCCACTAGACGTACCCTCTTTCTCCTCCCCCCGGTTCCCAACTGTTATTGCTTAACTGGTGTTGATAATAACGATGATCACGGAAGAAGCACAAGAGGGAAAGGGAAGTCAGCAAGGCAGCCATAATTTTTCCATGTGAGCAGAGTCGCCCCCATTTTCCCGATTTTCCCTTTCTGCATTTTGCAGTCTGCTTTCTTTTTCTTAGTTTTCTTGTTTGGCTTTTGTCTGTTTTGGTCTCTTTTTTCTTTGGCAATTTTCTTTATGAGTGTGTAGAGCGCTGTCGAAGAGCTTTATTGAAATCGTGGCGAGAGGGGGGATCTTATTGTTTTTATGCCTTTACCGAAGTCAGGCTACCTCGTTAGCCATGGTAGTGACACACACACACACATATACCCCACACAGATACTCTCCCACACATGCACAATATGTTCGCCATGCAAATGAAGTTAGTTTTTGGTGCTGGGCGTAGGAAAAACAACAGAAATCTCATTGCTATGAAAAAATTGCCATGGAGCAAAAAGCCATGGCCAAGGGAACCTGTAGATTTGGCTTTTAAAAGCACATTAAAAGAAATTGCTTGACTTTGAGACGAGCACAAATTGAAGAAAAATACGTGTGCGTGTGTGCCGAAAAATTCAGCTGGGTGGGTTAAATAGTTATAAGATACGATTCCACCAAAAAAGAGCCAAATATTAGGCACTATAAACAAAAAGAAATCATTAAAAATACATGTGACGATTAACCAATGAATTATGTAACACAGTGTTATTTATAACCAATTACAATAATACTATTCACTGAGACTATGAAATTTCTTAGGTCGAAATTCCCAATATGAGGAACGGGGTTTTTTTAAAAACTATAATGCCCATGTGTGAAGAAATTTTTAAAATCGAACCACTGAGCAAAAAGTTAAAAGCAAATAATGAATTGCCCGCCACATAGATGGCGCCACTTTCAAGCGATTTCTTGGTTTGGCCTGCTTGCCACTGCTTGCTTTAGCTGAGAAACGGGTATTTGATAGTCGAGGCACTCGACTATAGCTCTCGCTTGATAAGCTTTATAATTTGTTCTTGATTTTGGGTAATTGTTTGATTTCGAGAAAAGTAAATTTTTTAACTATCAGTTTAACTTCTGATTTCACGGAATTGTGATTAAATATCTTGATGCAGTTAATTTTATAGAGTTATGAATTAATTTTAATTTTAATTGCTTTTTAATTTTTGTTAATAAAATGTAGTGGTTATGAATATACCATTACTATTTATTTAACTGCTAATCTAAAGGTTTGCTTTCGTTATTATGCTTCTATTACACATCGTTTAATAAACATTTCCTTTACATTGCAAGTTCTTCAGAATGGTAGTTATGTTAAGCTTTAAATTCTAAAAAGCAATAATTTTTGTATTTTATTCATTTCTGTGAGACGTCTTTTAATCAAATCACTCAGGCTTTTCCTTTACGTTATTTATTTTAATTTGAATCGATCTGCCAAATCCCTCAATTCAATTCCAAGAAAAAACACATATTTCTCCTCCTATTTTTGGCTTTTCCTGAGACTTTTCCGCCGCCCTCCCACACAAGTGTGTTTGTGTGTGTGTGTGTAATCTTACAATTTCTAATCGTTCAGATTACATGTGTTTCTGCCTTTTTAAATGCAAATTGAACTTGTTAGCACACGCAAAATTCGAGCAGAGTGCTTGTGGGCGGCGTGGGGGCAGGGTGAATTTCAGTTTTTCGTAGCTGGAAAATTTAACAGGCGATGGCATATTTTAAATGGGTTCGGGCAATAAAAGTTGTAGAGGAACCACTATTGAGTGGGTGGTTTGGCGTGCTTGCTTGGGTGGCATAAACAATGGCTGCACTTTGTCTTCGGCCACTCGCGACAAGGCCAAAGGGAAATTCATCAAATGTGACTGAGTGTGACGCATTTCCACCACAGGCTTGGCTCACTTTAAAGAACCACCCCAGCCCAGCAGAGCCACTCAGCCTTGTTTGTCAGTTTTTCTTTGTAGCGTCATTTGACTATTTTTGCTTTGCCTCGGTGGCTCTGTTAATTGCTGCCGACATTTGTCACCTCCACCTCCGTTTTGGCCTTCGGTGCCCTAGTGTAACCACTTCTTCGAGAGAGGCTGGATGATAATTTTGGATATGGCAAGGTTACCATTAAATGCTCGCTAGTTTGCTGGGTGACATTTTTATATTATTTTTCACTTTTAGATAACAACAACTAATTTCCATTAGCAATTGTTCTGTTAGCAATTGTGCGATGGTCACACTAGTGTTTAAAATTGTGCGTTGGTCACATTAGTGCTTGAAATTGTGCGCTGGTCACATTAGAAAGGTAAGATCAACCCGAAGTTGGCTCTTATTAAATTAAATTCGAAAAATTGTGAAGCAAAGTCAGAAAAATTGTAAATCTGATTTTTATACCATCTGTCGAATCATTCGGCAACCCTTTGTGTCACGTTGATGGCAACACTGTTTGCCAGAATTGTTGGCTTTCTTCGGGTTTCGTTTCCCTCTCTGGGCTCGATTTTTGTACATCTTTTTTCCGTTTTCCTCATTTGGCCTTGGCTTCAAGTGCTGTCACCCCTCCGGTTTGCTTCTAGTTCTTCGTCCAGCTGTTTGTCTAACAATTGAAATGTCATGCAATAAATCTACCCCACACATACGCACCAAAGGATGCACCCACGTACACACACACACACTCACACTCGCACATCCTGAGGCCCAGGCTTTTCAACAACTTTTCACATTTCCACATTTTTGCATGAACTTTTTGACGATGTCAGATAGTTTTGTGCCCGTGCGCTATTGTTTGAAAGTGCAGAAGGGGCCAAGGGACGAAGGAGGCGGTAGGTGGATAAAATAATGGAGGTGTAGATGCAGGCCCCCCTATGCAATGGGCGTGGATGCAACGCCTACGGTGCATCAAGTGCGTCAGCAGTGCTACATAAGAAGAAAATGGTCAAGAATATGAAAAAATTTATATTAAGTCCTATCTATATTATACCAAAAATACAAAAACCAAAACAGGTGGAAAATTACAAAAAGTAATATTATATCGCAATAAATTTAATTTACTAAATTACCAGATATAATTAAATTATTGTTAATAAGCAAAAGGATAATCACTCTTACTTACAAGTGTATTATTCCTAACACCATTGTTTTTTTTCTATTTTTTTTTTTTAATTTTTTTATTGTGCACGAGCACCAACAACAACAACCAAACTCATGGCATTCATTATGATTTTTACTTCTCGTTTTCGTTTCTCAATGGGCGCAAGGGGTTGGTTCGGGCTGTTTGGCCCAAAAGTTTGACTTTAGGGCGTAATTTCATTGCAAAATATTTACACACACACACATACACACACATACACACACAGAGGGAAAGGCTCTGGGAGTGAAATGTTTAATAAATATATACATTCGTGCAACATTCTTGCTGATTGTTGCTGCTGTAGCATGAAACGAGTTAACAGAGGGAAAAAAGAAAGCTAACAGAAAATGGAAAGACAATGAAAAAACAGCTGAATACATTCATAATTTTATTTCATTTTTATTTATATTATTTTTTGTCCGCCGCTCTCTGCTTCTCGTAACTATTTGCGCTTTGCAAGCAGCACCGAAAACTATGCATTATTCGTTAGCAGTATCCTCAAGCTTCGTTTCCACCCCTTCCTCCCTTTAAACCCCATTTTTGGCACCGTTTGAAGAAGTAAATTTCACACATATGTACATTTAGGGACTTTTGCAATTGGTGGTAAAAATCTTCTGTTTTTGGAAAATACTTCTACAAGATAAACTCTGATTGTATGTACTTGGATGACACTCGGACTCAAAATCCAAAGATATTTACTATGGTTTCAGGATTACACATTTTTTTCATAGTTTCACGTTCAGCTAAAGCTATAAGTACATTTTGTAAATTAAAGATGAAAGAGCATTTTGGATTCGAGGACTTTTCCTGACACCTCCTAAGTTGTATTTATTTTTTAAGCATCTTTCCCTATCCACTCCGAAACACTTCCTCCCCCATTCCAATTTAGTTTGGCTGTTTGAAAATTCTTCTAATTGGCAAAAACCAGTAGTGTGAGAGATTCTATGCTCATGTTCGTCAGTTAGTTTCGAATTTTTACTTGTCCAGCATGTGAGTGTGTGCTCTTCTTTGTGTTAAGCCATCAAGTGTGAAAATAATTTGCCAGTAGTTGGAGATACAAGCACCACTCGAACTGGCTATGGCAGAGCTTATAATGTGAGAAGTAGAATTGAAATCTTTTTATAATTTCTAGCAGCAATTAGGATGGTTTATTTTGTAATTTTGTAAAAACACAAATCTAACTAGCTATTACTGTGTTTATGCGATGTCGAATTCATGCTATCATTTCATGCTTTCAGCCGATTTGTGTGTGCAAAAACGCCATTTCGTGAATTCGGCCACAAACGAAAGTTGACTATGATTTCAGCCTCAAAGCGTGAGCTCTGGTAACTCTGTATAAATTTTAGACGCTGCCAGATCGTTAGAAATTAACAAATTTGGCTTTCCAGTGATACGCAGCGGCATTAAATAATAATACCACTAGTATAATTGCACTTTGTTCAACTTTTTTGTTAAAAAGCAATTAGTCATGACGCGAATCACATCAATTTTTAATTGATCCGGCATCTCTACCAGCTGAGAGTGAATAAGATCATGAATTTTTGCTGTGTCGCATAAGAAATCATGAATTTCAAAGCATAAACATGGTATATTATGATGACACAACTAATAGCTGCACTGTGTTTTCATTTGATTTTTTCAACGGAGCTGCCATTATCAATTACCCTATCGAATAGCAGCTAGCTCCCTTTAAGCAAGCAACCTCTTTGGAAATAAAAAAAACAATTGACCGATTATTGGTTATTAGCACGTAAATGCCTTAAAGAAGCAAAGCCAAACCGCAAAGGGCTCTGATTACAGCCCAATTATGGCCAATTAATTTCCGTACTGACTTCAGATTTTCTACCAATCCGCAATTGCAGCAACTACCAGCAGATCCAGCACCTGGGATACTATGGACACGAAATCGGAACGGAGAGCATCTCGCAGCAGCAGGGACTGCAGGACAAGGGCTACGAGGAGTGGGTGGGCGAGATGATTGGCATGCGTGAAATCCTGCGACACTTCGCCAATGTGTCCGTCAACGATGTGGTCGGCATGCGAGCTCCCTTCCTCAAGCCTGGCCGCAACACCCAATACAAGGTGAGTTGTAGTTGTTACTGCAGGTGGGTGGCAGTTGGGTGGTGTGCGCTGCTCTGCACAAAAGAAATGCAAACAATGAGAACATCAATTGACATGCAATTGTCGAGTGCGATTTCTTGAATCCAGAAGCTGAGATATCGGGTGAGTGAGAGGGAGAGGGACAGGGAAGGGGATAGAGTCCCAGAGGTCTGAAAACAGAATCGGAAATCGAAAAGTGATTCATTTAAAGCTGCAGTTTCAGCTTCTGTCAACGCAGCCAAACGGAATGGGCAAACGTACTCAATTCATTCGCTGGCGAATGGGATTGCTTCTCAGTTTAAAGTTTGATTTAAACTCAATGAGTGGTAAACTTTAAGCTAAACTTAATTCAATTAACTTAATTTAGAGGTGAACATAAAAAAGGGAAGAAATTAAATTTAATAAATATCTGTAACGGGTACTATGATATTTAAAAAATAAAAAATACAACTTAAAATCAGTTTTTTTCTTTCAAACGTGACTTTTAAAAAAATATTTGAATCCTTTTCTAAAAAAAAAAATTATGAGATTTAGACCTTGCGAATTTGTCTTAAAGATTCCTTAAAAATTACTCATACGACAGTTAGTGTTATAAAAAATAAATCATTCTCCCATTTCTAGCATTGTCCAATTTGAAATTTCGTTAGAATACTTGGTTTTTAAAAAGCGAGAGCAATGAAACAAAGGTTTGCTTGAAATCTATCTAAATACATTTTTAAACAGAGGCAACAGTGCGTATGAGTGAAAAATATATTTTGGTATGCCTAAAACGCGCACCGAATAGGAGGGTGAATGTAGGACTTTAAAAATGTCCATACATACATAGATTGAAATGAATATGTATTGTTTTTTAATCACCACCTAATGTTTCCCGCATTCCCGACTGGAAAAAGAGACTGCTTTTGATTTAAATTGACGTGGAATTGGCTTTAAATTGAAATTGAGTTTTGTGCAAAATCCAATGAGGCAATGACAACCTAACCGTAACCTCAAACCTCCCCAAACACACATACACTTTGGCTCGGGCGAAAGTTTCTGGTTGACATGACATGACATGACATGACATCAATGTCACAACACATCTACGTACATAACGGTTCAAGAGCCCCATTATGCGACACCCAGCCATTCCCCACCCCATTCCACCCCCGAATCTCGATCAGATTCGTTGGCACATTCACGCATTTAAAATCATATCTATGGCAAATCTTTTTATGCAGATAATGGGACCAAGTGAAAGGGTGTGTGCGACATGACAGAGCATCGCGATGCTGTATTGTGTGTATGTATGCACAAGTTTACATATGTGGGTGTGTGTGTGTGTGTGTAGGGCGATGAGATAATTCAGATAGGTTCGCCATCTGTTGATTTGGTAATGCATTAATTTTAGCACTGGCAAAAAAAAATTTTTAAAATATAATTTTTTTTTTAATTTTACTTTAAGGGGTTACGAAACAGACACATTTTCGGGATTTTTTTGTGACCAAGAGTAGAAGATAATATGTTAAAAAAAAACGCCGAAACTAAAATTATACTATGTAGAGGGTATTCAACAGTCGAGGTACTCTTGTTTAATTTGTTTCATTCTCATTAATAGGTGCTGGAAGACTTCGGGTACATCTATGACAGTTCGATCACCGTTCCACCAGTGGCCGTACCAGTGTGGCCTTACACCCTCGATTACAAGATCTCGCACGAGTGCAAGAGCGGCACATGTCCGTCGCGCACCTTCCCAGGTGTTTGGGAGGTCCCCCTCAATACCCATTACGTGGAGGGCTACGAGGGCGGTCACTGCCCCTACCTCGACCAGTGCGTGCTGCACAACCTCGACGAGGAGGAGGTCCTCCAGTGGCTGCAGGAGGACTTCTCGCGCTACTACGAGCAGAACAAGGCGCCCTACATGATGCCCTTCCACACCAACTGGTTCCAGACCAAGCCACTGGAAAACGGTCTGCACAAGTTCCTCGACTGGGCCCTCGAACTGTAAGTATATGCGTCTTACTATATGGGTTTTACGGGAAAATTGGACTGCCAATGTTATTGACTTTAGTTACTCGGGTATCAATATAAAGACAAGAAAGGAACTAACTTCGGTCAGGCAAAGTTTATATACCCTTGCAGATCATTCCTATTCAATTTCAAATTACAGAAATATTATATTTAGATATACTTGAGTATTTGTATTATTTGGACTTTAATTGAACGATCCTTCCTATGACAGCTATATAATTTGCTGTCCAATTTATGTTAGATTTAATTCGAAATTCTAAATTACTCAAATAAAGTTATATTCCAATAAAAATTAACGAATCTAACATTTTTATACCCTTGCTGAAACGTCGGAAACGTCTCCTTGACTGCGTTGCAGACTTCTGACTGAAATCATAGCACCCTCTACAAGGAAATAAAAAGGAAATGGGGGGCTTTTAAAAATTAATATTTAATTTTTTTTTGTCAGTTTTTCTGATAATTTAGATGGGGTTAAATTGGGAAAACGGCTAGAAAAGTCTGCTAAGGTTTGAGCAAATTTTAGAAAGTATTTAATCACGTGTTTTATAATAATAATAATAATAAAAAGCTAAAGCAAAAACAAATTATACGAAAAATCAAATTTTTGCCAAAAATCGAAATCATTATTTTCCGCCAATAAAAATATCAGTATTATGGCCATAAAAATGTAAATAATTGTCCAAATGCAGAGTGTGATACCTTCCTGCTCTGGGTGAAGCTTTCTTTCTTGATTGTTAAAGAACTTTAGAAAACATGAGTGGCCCGTTCTGAATATATTTTTGGAAGATATTCATTTTTGACTCGTTTTTTCTAATACTGTTTCTTTCAATTTCGTTAGGCTTGCCTGTGTGGGACGTTTTAACCAATTCTGCCATATGCACACATACTGCTCTCAATTTTTCATAAATTTATTTTTTCAGCCTTTTCTGTTTTCGGCTTTATACATAGCATACATAGTATATTTTTGTTGTTGGTGTTTTTATAATTGAAAGCCAACTTTGGAACAGGCTCTCTCCCTCATGCTTTCTCTTTCTATTCTCACACTCACACTCACACACATGGACAGCAGGCGTTTCCTGCAGTGCACTTCCGATTGCCGCTGGCAAGTTTTATATTCAATTAAAAAAAGCCAAGAGAGATGAGCGAGATGAGAGCCTGGGAGTCGGAATAAAAATAAGCGAGAGAAAGTGGGCCGGAGAAAGCAAAGGCAGGAAGGAGCGGCAGCAACAAAATTGGCAATTGCTATAAAAATTGCTTGTATGTAGAAGCGGCGGCACATGTTGCCCGTCCGTCGACAGGTTGAGCTGCAGTCAACAAACCCCCCAAAACCCCCGCAACAACACCCCTGTTAAAGAATGCACCGAAGAAAATTGTACAGAATTAGAGCTAACTACCATATTATTATTAAGTTAAGATCACTATATACATATAATGATTTTAATGGAATAGAATTTTCATGTGCATTAAACAAAGAATCTATATATTTTGTAGAGCATACTTTTAGACAAGCTGATAAGGGTTCTCAAACTGTAATTATCCTTTTAGGTTCTCAAACTGTAACTTTCCTTTGTTTATGGCTATGTCGCAATTCAATTATTTCTCCCTTACAAAAAAATCCTAAAATTATTCTGAGAAGTGGCTTGGAAAGATAAAGAGTGGCACTTTTTAAATATTTTGACAGCAAAACAAATCATGAATCCGTTTGCCTATATTACCCACGAAAGTGGGCCATTTTTAGCATTTTTCCAACTTTGAGGTCCTTTTGCTCAGAATCCTTGCGTCGGAGAACTTTTTTGGAAACGCAGTTTTTTTTTATTCAATTTATCGCATCCATCGGGGATGTAACATAGTGTTAATAATTAAGTTTTTAAGTCCCCATATATTTAATTTGGTGTGTAATGACTTCAGAATGACCTCGTCTGCCTTCCTTCTTCAGATTTACTTTTCCTTATTACTATTATTTGGTACTATTATCATTTTCATCTGACATTTTTGCGCTGTGCATGTTGCCAATCCTGCTGGCAGTCACTCAACCATATGCACAACTCTCAGCGGAATCTCTGCCGCAGCTTTCTCCCACTTTTGCCCGGCTATTTTCTCCCTTTCCGTCGCCCTTTTGGCCAGCTCGCAGTGGCGACGCTGCGGTCAGCGTTTAAAAAAATCATCAGCAGGAATAAAAGCAGTAGCTTGGATAAGGATAAGAAGAGAAAAAATCGCACGTTTTAATGAGAAAAGTTTAATTTTGTTAAAGTTTCATTTTGAAAAATATCAGTGCAGGCGCAGGCCAAGAAAAGCGAAGGGAGGGGAAGTACAAAGAGAAAGGAGAAAGCCAAGGGCTGGGGGCAAGGCAAGAAAAACAAAAAGCCAAAACAGGACAGCGGTATTAGGGGTTGTGGCTAACTAGAAAGTACTGATAAAGCGCGCAGAAACAACACAAGTCAGATGATGCATGCTGCCAATAGCGAGAGGGAGACCTTAACTTGCCTAATGAAGTTATGCTGATAGAATCGCACTTTGTCATCGGGTGTCCGAGTGTTTGCTTTCCGCCCATGTTATCTGCCATCTTTGTTTGCGTAAAGCAGGTTACATCTTGGCTATCTACGGATAAACGTCTTCTGACCATTAAAACAACTTTTGGGGGAAAAGGTGGGGCCAGGTCTGCAGAGAATATGTAATGTTATAAGGGAAAACTTTTAAAATAAAGCTCATTTATTTGTTTGGGTTGAGTTTTTAGATGGATGAAACAGTTTACATTTCTTTATGATCTCTCAAATATAGGAAAACAATTAGAAACGAAGTAGAAAGCCTAAGATTAGGAGTGTAAATTTGGAAATATACTACTGGTCATCTTTGTTAGGAAAATATTTATAAAGTATTTAGATATAATATTAAAAATAAAAGAGTCCCATTTATTTGTTAGACACTTGATGCGATTCTGTAAAATGCACCTCTGCACCTCCACATAAAGTGTACAGAGTTACGATCGCTAACCCCTTAATGGAAGTCCCTGGCATATGCGATTTAGGTCAGTAACGAAACTCAAACTTTTTTGAAACTGAAGAAAATTTCAACTTCATTTTCGACAAAATGCCGGCACATATCTTGGTCCATCCGCCCCCGCCTTTTCCGCTCACCTGTTTCACACCTCATGCATTAGTTTACGGGAAACTGAGAGAGGGAAGTTAAAAACTATAAAGATCTGACCCGTTCGGTGGATAGAAGGGGGAGGATAAGCGAGGGGGAAACTGAAAGAGCAGCTGCTGCGAAACTATTTCTCGCACAATTGTACGAAGTTTTTAATTAGTGTGAATGACTTTCAACATTGCGTTGCCGTTCGGACCAGGCTCAAACTGAACCTGAAGCTGGATCTGCAGCTGAAGCTTTGGCTTCACGGGAAATGGAAAAGTGGAAAAGCGGGAAATGGATAATGGGGGAATGTAGTAGTGTGGGCGGAATGTTCTGTTTGCATGAGATGCCTGAAAATGCGTACCACTCTGCCGAGCAGCGCAAAAGAATGCCGTAAAGTTTTCTTTTGCATCAACTTGCTTAGGCCCTCATCCCTGCCACCATTCTCCCACGCCCGCCCACTGCGGCCCATCACCATTACTCTTTTGTTTTGCCCAACAGGTGCACAACGTACATTGTACAGGGCACCTGACTTGTAATAAACGTATGTGATAAAGATTAAGGTCTATCCTCTATGTATTTAATGTTAAATATTGCAATATTCTTTTTTTTTTACTTTTTAAAAAGATTTCACTCTGTTTTTGTACCTTGCTCTTTCTGTATTTCTGTATTATTTACTTATAAAAAATATTTTTAATTTTGCAGGCCCGACGTCTACATCCTGACCGTCACCCAGATGCTGCAGTACATGACCGATCCCAAGGAACTGCGCGACGTTAACCAAATCGAGGCGTGGAAATGCGACAAGAGCGTAGCTGTGGCCCCGAAGCCCTGCAACATCTGGCAAACGTGTGCGCTGCCCTTCAAGATCCCCGAGCAGAATGTGACGGATACGCGCTATATGGAGACCTGTCGGGAGTGCCCCAATGTTTATCCCTGGCTGGGTGACGCTGGCGGTACGGGAATCGCCGGTCGGGATAACTATATCTTCAACGGAAGCCCAGAAGGAGAAACCGAAGCATCTTAGAGAAAAGCACATCCTTTCATTCCGATTTTCGTCCTTACCACCCCTTTTACGCGTAAAGTAAAAGGGTATATTATATTCGTTGAAAAGCAAAAAAAATTCCAATTAAAAAGTACATTTATTTTTGATCAGAATCCCTAGCCTTGTCCGCCTGTCTGTCTGTCCAGCTGAACGCTGAGATCTCGGGAACTACAAAATGCTAAGACATTGGGATTAGGCGTGCAAATATAGCGACGCCTACAACAACGCCCTTGAATGATAAAATTAGTTGAAACTGCAATTTTGATTAAAATGCATTTATTTTGACAATACACTTATTTTGAAAATATCTATTGACTATTCAAAAACCCTCCTAAACTAAATCCTGAATAAACCACTGATTGACTTAGCCAACACTTTTCAAATTATTAAAAAGATTAATACAAATTAAGGTTACATGATCAGAAAGGTCACTGCATGCACATATTGGTGTTTGTCGCCATTGAAATTGGTTAACGGGTATAAGATAGTCGGAAAGAGGCACTCGACTATAGCCTTCTTTCATAATTTTTTTTTTGTGTATTGTCTGATATTTTTGTTGAATTTGTTTTTCTCTATATTAAACACTCAGTAATTTCTCGCATATGTGCCAGTCATCGTGATGCAATAATAAACTGCTGCCTTTTTATAAATGACTCTTAGTAGCTTCTTCGATTTTCTCTTAGTACTGTGCTCTTCACAGGTTGCTTCTCTAATAGTTCTTAAGCGAAATTGTGTCAAATTGTTCTTAGTTTTTAAGCGACAAAATGTTTGTAAAAAATTACATTTTTTGTATGAATAAAAAGAATATTTTTTTAAAAAGTTTTAGATTGTCAATAATAATTTAATAAAAACCCGACAAAAAATGGGTTGTAAAACATTAAACAACATAATCCTCTTGGCGAGCTAAAAAAAACTAGTGACGATCACGACATCTTTACAAAAATAAGCGAGCTGTTTATAAAAGCACAAATCACACCGAACATAGAAAAAATGTATAGGGAGGTGCACAAAAATAGTACTTCACTTTTTTATGAAATTTGCATGTATTGTGTTCTTTTATTTTTTGGGTCATTAAAGCACCACAATTAAAATTCTAGCACAACTATTTCTCTTTATAGTTTTAAAAATACAATTCTAAATTGTGGACTATTGGTAAAGTTGTATCTCGAAAGCTTTAAAACTGAAAGACTAATATGCGTAGAAACGGACGGACAGACGGACGGACATACGGACAGACGGATATGGCTAGATCAACTCGTCTAGTGATGCTGATCAAGAATATATATTATTGATGGAGCCGACTGCTTGTTTTTCCCGGCTTGCCACTGCTTGCTTTGCTGAGTAACGGGTATTCGATAGTCGAGGCACACGACTATAGCGTTCTCCCTTGTTTTTATTGTCAGCGTCATGTCTAATTTCTGTTTTTAAAACGTATTTGATATTGGTAGCAAAAGTTGCTAACTGTGCTTTTAGCTGCTGCTTCTGGAGCCGCTGAATAATACATAAAGGCAATTTTCAAGTTGAATTGTGTGTGGTCGTCTATTTTCCGTGCCCTCGGTCACACTTTTGAGAACCAAATGTGACCCCAGATGGCGCCAGCTGGACCGTCGATTCCGGCGTGATTTATGTCCTGCAGTTATCGATTGTCAGTTAGCATTTATGAGCCACCTGAACAGCACTTTGGGGGATTGCCGTAGTTGAGGCTTGGGGCACTATTCCTGGTCACCCTGTTCCAAACTTTCTGCTTTCCATAATTTCGTCCGGAGAAAAACTTTCGACCAAGTGGAGGACAAACATTTTAATTGAAACGGTTGGTAAACACAATTTAACACGTTTTACGTATGGACTATTTTTTTCACAGTTTGTACAGTTGATACATAAATCTCCGTTTAATACTTGTTTTAAAGCTCTAAATGACTGACAAATTATTTTAGTTTACAAAATGAAATCGTCAAAATCCTAGTTTGGTTATTCGATAAAGTTAAGCTCCCTGATTTAAAAATGATTCCTAAATATTTTGATTGGTATATTTTTTTTAAAGTCTACTTTTGAAAAGTCTTATTAGTACCAACATTTGAAGGGCATAGCATCGCCTTTCCATATATGATTTAAATCAAAAATGCATCAGTCTAAATATTACTACACTTTGTCATAAAAGCGTAAATTCCCCAAAAAGCTGATACACCCTCACATTTAATTCAAACTTTGCCCCTTCCGGATTTCGGTGGCTGCAGCTGTAAAAGCAATGTTTAAAGTTAGCTATCCTGTCGTGGACTCATTTCCATGACTCATTCTAAGTGCGTTTTTCCAACTTTTCCGATCATATGTTTCGCCAAGTGTTTGATTTAACGGGAAGTGCAACTTTGACAGGGCGGAGTGGGTGTGGGGTGTGGGTGTGGGAAGTGCTTCTTTCTACACGTACGCACATTTCGCAAACTGCACTAAATTAAGGTAACTCCGTCCATTTCTTCTGTCTCCCCATATTAAGCCCCCTCTTGGCTTTATGAGCCCCCCCCCCCCCCTCGTTTGCTGCCGTTCTCGGCCACGTTCACGCCCTGTTTAAAGTGTTGGCCCAGCTAAGCCAAAAAACTAACTTACACCTAACTAAATGACAAAGTTTTGCTAGAGCAGCCAAAAAACACACACATACAGAATTGGGCAAAGGGGTAAAGGAAGGTAAAAAGGTGTTCAAAAGGGGGCTGAAAGTACCGACGAGTTGGTTATACTCCGAAGCGTTAATATAAGGTAAACATTTCTTTCTATGCATATGTGAGCAGCTTGGACAAGTGCCGCTATAAACAAGAGAGAACGCTCTAGTCGGGTGCCTCGACTATCAAATACCCGTTACTCAGCTAAAGCAAGCAGTCTTAAGCAGGGCAAACCAAGCAGTCGCTTGAAAGAGACGCCACCTACCGGACATTTTAATATTTGCTTATAACTTTTTACTGAGTGCTTCGATTTAAAAAAGCTAGCCACGGCTAGTGATCCTGATTAAGAATATACTCTATATGTTACATTTTTTTGCACGAATACAATATACCCTTTCATTCTACGAGTAACGGGTATAAAAATACATAGGTGCGTTGTGTGAGTATGTTACCACATGGACGGCAAAAGGCACGCGCTTTCCCCATTCACATACACGCGGAAGCAATACATAAAAAAATGCCTGTTACTTCTTGAACGAAATGTAATATATACACAATCATATGGTAATTAGAAATAATGGAAGGTATTCTTTTCATATTTCTCTACGAATATTTCAAAATATAAAAAGGTATATTTTTATATATCATTTTTTTAAACATACATTTAAGTATCTTTAAAAATTCTAACCAAAAATAATATTCCTTTAATCTTTGTTCGTTGGAAAAATTATAAACTCCTTCGCAAATAACACAATGTTACGCTTCCTATTTTTATGGTGGCTACTACTTTTGCCACTACTTTAACCGCATAAACGAATGTTCAGAGTGGAAGTGCAGGTGTATTAGTGTACTCTGTCTGTGTACTTCCAAGGGGCAAAAGCTGGCGCCCACGGACATGGAAGTTACCGTGGCCACTGTTACTGTTGCCGTTGCCATTTTTGCTGCTTGTTTGGTGTCAGCTAACCGGATAGCCATGTTTTGGTTTTTAGTTATTTGCGCGACACACCCACACAGACACAAACAAAGCACACACGAAGATGCGCCCGTGTTCTAACAGGCTTTTTTACACATTTACAAGTTGCCACTTTATATTGCATAATATTACCAAGTCCCTGCATATGCCACCTGACTTTTTAGAGACCTCTTTACTCATTTTCGTTTTTTCCATGCCAGTTACTCGTAGAGTAAAAGGGCATACTCGTTGAAAAGTGTGTATGTAACAGGTGGATCATAGGGGATCACTAGCCAAGTCGATCTAGACATACATACAAAAAAATACTGAGCTTTTGAATTCATTGCTCGGAAAAATGTGGCTGAACCTTTTGTTTTTATAATTCCATTTTATAATTCCATGACTTTTTTTTTGTAAAATCATACCGACCACCTCAGAACCTTGACTTCGAAAATGATTACAAAAGTATAAAAGACAGACCGAGGACATCGATCCAAATTTAAACATTGACACCTTCATTTACGACGGTTATCTGAATAGCAAAAAGGAATAGACAATCAAAATCAGTTATCAGAGTAATGGGTATCTTATAGTCGAGGAACTCGACAACTGCGTTTCTTCTTTTTTTTGTGTGTGTCAAGTAATTCAATAATTACGTTCTTGACATCATATTCGTGTGGCATTTTCCGGCTCTGTGTCTGCGTGTGTGCGTGAGCGGCTTAAGAGTTGTGGCTGGAAAAGTCACACGCCGCTTAACAATTAACCCACCGCCATTTGTTACGCCCACTTTACAAATACACACCCAACACACAGGCACGTGACATTGTGGTTGAGTTGCAAAAAAAGAAGGTGAAAGGAAGGAAATGAAAGTAGAGGGAAAGTGCGGCAATTCATATTTGACACTTTGCCACAGTTACGGAATTTACGTAGCAATTAAATTGGGATTTCAACTTTAGGCCTTACTTACGATTTTCAGCCAGAATATTTTCAAAAGATTTTAGGGGCATTTTTGTACAAAACAAAGAGTGTAATAATTTAAAGATTTCAATTAAAGTATTTTTGTTTTAATAACATTATTAAATATTAAAATAGTTTTAATTTTAAAAATTGTAATTTGTAGGCTGTGACAGAACTCGAGTCTCCAAATGGAGGAAAATTGAATATAGCACAGACTTTTAACTAGAAATTTCTATATAGCATTGATTTTACAACATCATTTGCCAAACAATAAATTACCCCAACTTCGTATTTTCGCACTCCTACATCCAAAACCACAAAAAAGAATCAAGTTTGCCTGCTTATGACAGGACATTTGTGCTAATGCCATTCAAATAAAATTAAATTAAGCAATGCCATGCAAATGCATTTTATTATTATCATAGCGTGACTCTTTATTGGAAATGCTCATAGCATTTAAATATGGGCAATTTTCTAGATAATTTAGTGGGAAAAGTTAGTTAATATTGATAGTTAATACTATATCGATCGATATAATCTCCTCAATTTTTCATTTCAATTTTTGTTAAAGGTGTCCCCGCCTTTGTTTTAAGAAATTTTCTTTTAGAAAGGCACCTTTAAAACAAGAAAAAACAAGAAAGGAAGATAACTTTGGTAGCCGAAGTTTATATACCCTGTCATGCTGATCAAAAATATATAAGTTAACCACATTTCGGATAATTTCCACGAAATATTGCAACATTGTCTGATATCAATATTGCAACATTGTGACAATTTCGTCGCAAAAGTTCAATAACATAAACACGAGCATCCGATCAGTGGCCGATGCCACAACACAAAATCCATCCACAGTTTAGATCAGGGTATTGCTAAGTAAAAGAAATTCAGTCCCGATTGGTACTTCGAATAAATAACACGTGAATTTAAAATTCGTCTTTTATTACCCTGGAAGTTAACAGGCGCCCGAACAGGGACAACGCGAGGACATCCGATAAAGTTCGATAAGTGCAAAAATTAATTCGCGCAAAATCAAAGTGAGGAAATCTGATTAAGTTCGATCCGCGCAAATTATTTTTACTGTGCAACTCCGCTGGCCCAACTTTAAGTCGAATTCAGAGGGACTCCTTCGCAAATTATTTTTGGTAGCTGAAGACGACAACCGGTCGGTAAATTAAATTTTACTGATCCATCGGTGGACTACAAGTACTATCTGGTACGCCCGCAGGACAACCTCTATTGTTTTTGAGTCGCAGGATCCCCAGTAGGAGACAAAGAGAATAACATCCGGACCACCGGGAGGAGTAAAAGAATAGGAAAATTACAGATATCATCAATCAAACTAATTCCTTTAATTAATCTAGAACATATTGAAAGCGAACTACTAAAAATAAGGGAACACACTATAACAAAATTAAAATACGGTTACCACTACCATACTCTAATGCATGAAATAGCACAATCACTGTCCGCTTTAAGTACACTCACATTAACACCAAAAACTCGACAGACTAGATCTATAAATATGATTGGCTCAGCATGGAAATTTATCGCCTATCACGACGATAGGCAAGAATCCTAACAATTTAATTACGAACAACAATGACCAAATAATCATAAACAATCAACTTTAGGACAGAATTAATAATTTAACAATGATAATCAAAAAGATAATCATTTCAGTAACGACAAAACCAGGTTAGACTCATAAAAGAAGAAGGGCCAAAATTAACGTAATCAATACTCTATTATTAAACGAGTTTGAACTAATTGAAATAAATAAAATTCTCCAAAAAAATAATATTACCTCTTTGTCAATAGAAGAAATGTTAGAATTTGTCGACGTGTCTGTCTTACACAATAAAACCACCATAATTTACATAGTTAAAATACCTGATCTTGAGCCAGAAAATATGTATCAAACCTTTTATTAAAAATAATTCAATAGTTCACCTAGAAATTAGAGAAATTTGTGTGTCAAACAATGTAATATTAGCCTTACCCAAAGATTGTAAAAATTCAAATCACATAAAAATTTGTAAGAAAGATAAAATTATAGACCTGTCAGAATCGGAATGTATTCCTAAGTTAGTGCAGGGAAAGGAAGAGCTGTGTGACTATAGTAACTCGGACCACATCGACTTGATGGAAGAACTGAATAACAATTTCAACGGCGATCTGATATTGAATAATATTACTCATCACCTAAAAGGCATATTTATGGTACACTTATTTAACGACACTCTCAATATAAATGGGAAAAATTTCACCAGCACAGAACATTCAATAATGAAACCCAAAATACCTAGAATCCAAGTAACCCCACTAGAAGCAGAACGGCTGCAAATTTTATTTTTGTAAGGAACAGAAATCACTTTCAGACGTTAGTGAATGACTCCAAAATAAATCGAATAATAATATTTGCTCTAATTTGCGCAATTAAAAATACTCTCATTGTATTAAAACCGTTTTCTACCGAAAAAAGGAAGTAATTATTCAAATCCAAGAAACGACCACAAATGCTTTATACAACAAAAAGAATATTATACCAACCCAAAAAAGGATAATTCCGGAATTCAATAATATTCCCTACTTCTTATTCCTCTTGAGGACAAGTAGGATTTTCAGAAAAGAGAGTTAACCACAGCAATATTTCGTATAATTTCCACGAAATATTGCAACATTATTACAATTTCGTCGCAAAAGTTCAATAATCAAGAATATATATACTTTATCAGATCGGAATAGCCTCCATCACTGCGTTACAAACTTTTGATTCAAATCATTATATCCCACTTAATTTAATTTTTGTGAAATTCGGTTGGTTATGGTTAAAAAAGTATTCCTGAAGCCAATAAAACCTCTGTACTGAAATCACTAGACTCTTCGCTGATTAATGCAGCCGCATCATGTCCGCCTTTATTCCGAGCAGCCATAAGATTCAGTCTGTGGCTTTTAATTGGAATTGGAGTGGTGTGAATCGCTTGTTACCATATGAATGCCCCGAGTCGCGGCGATGACAGCCACTCACATGGGTCCTTGGTCCTTGGTTCTTGGCCCTGTATACTGCGTTCTTGGTCCTTGGTCTTCTCCTCAGTTGCTTAATCAGTTGACAGCCAACTGAGCCACGCTGCCAGCCTACACTGCCGGGGCAAGCACATTTTGCCGGAGTTTTGGCCACGCGGGAGTCTTTGTGCATATTTAAGCAGTATTGGGTGGGAAGCCGGTTGCATGTCAGTTTGCCTGCATTTGACGAATTTTCACGCGTCCACATTCGAAGTGACCTCAAGTCTCAAAGGAGTCCTCCTGCACGGCCCAGCCAACAGTTTTGTTTTCATTTAATGAAGTTTACACTGGGGCAAGCGCAAAGAGAATATATTTTTTGAATATAAAAAAAAGTTTTCTGTTCATTTTGCATAATTATATAATCAAATACATTTAATATGCGTTTACATTGATCTTAGAGTTTTAAGGAAAGTTCAAATTGTGCTTTTATCAAAACATGTTCCTTTTATACATAGTTCCGGATTAACCTATCCGGTCGATCCAGCTGCTGTAGTGCTAGGAGGTGGTGGAGGAGCTCTGAATGGCTCACCAGTGGAGTTGGCACGATGACCGACAACCTTAAATTCACGAACCAAACTAACTTTTGCTGTGGTCAGTTGCTAAAAATATATGATTTAAATATATATATTATATTATGAATTAAACATGTCTTGTTTTTGAAGCGTTATAAAATAAAAACTAAATTTTTACTTACCATTAGACAACAGCCAAGTGCCAAAAACAGCAGCAGATAGAGACGCATCTTCATGTTAAATGTTTGACACTGGACCCAAATACCTGCCTTTTATGGCCCCGCTTTGTTTATCTTTGTCAATTATAAAATATATCAATTGCTTGTTTAATAATTTTGTCTCATTAAATATATAATTGAAGCGCCGATTTTAAACTAATATAGTCACAGTAATAATGTGCACTGAAGCTTAAATTTTTGGTACACGAGAACGGGAGTGAGTCGTAGCATTTAATATTAACTAAGTTAATATATAAAAGTGCTCCCAAAAAAAACGAAAGCAGCAAGAATAACACAGAACGTATTCACTAAAAAATCTAAAAAAAAAATAAACGTAAATTACGAAATAATAAACCGAAGCGCACTGCATATAAAGGGCCTTAAAATTCGATTTGTTGTTTTCCAATTCTTTAGTTTTTGTTTTTTTCTCTTATTAATTTTGTCAAAATGCTTTAAAAATGTGCACTTTATAGTCTTAAGAAGATTTAAGAAAAATCATATAATTTAAAGAAAAAATCCATATTCTTAGAAATAAATTTATAGAAAAAACGCCTTATTTTTCAGGAGTTTTTCTAATTCAAGAAATTTGTTCTTAATTTTTTTGAATCTTTGCCGAATTTCTTGAATCAAGGGAGATTTTCATATATTGAAATAAAATGGTAAACAAAACTTCTGTTGGCCTGTGTTATAAATGCCTCTTGTTTCGAACAAATGAAAAATTTTGCATTGCACTGGCTTTTTGCTGATTAAAATCTGTCAGTGGCATACAAAAATCAATTAAATTGAGCGGAAATTAGAAGATATCGTTGCCTTGGTAATTAAAATGCTTTTAGAATAAACTTGAATATGAAGGACATCCTTTAATGAAGTGTTGAAAAGGCAACAGGTCAAATTAGTTGCTATATTGGCATGACATGCGCCCCCTGGTGGGTAAACTGTACACTCTAGTAAAAAATTTCCAAAAATGACACACATCCCCTAAATTTACACTGGCAACGGAGCAACCGTTTCCTAGGTGAATTCTGTATGACCGACCACAGCAAATACATGAAAACGTGTCACATTTGGCACTGCAAGAAAAATTCATAAAAATAACATTGAAAATTAAATTATTGCGCGGCAGCATTTGGCATTCTTTAGTTGAAAATTAAAAAAACATGTATTAATAAATTATTTAAGTTAATTTAAGCATCGTTATAATTAAAAAAAAAATAAAGCATTAAACAATCTGACCTTACCTATGAAATAAATAAATGAATACATTTTACCCTTCCTAGGCACGGATTTTAATTTCCACTGCGAAACAAAGGATTAATAATAATTCAAAGTCTTATTATTTTGAAAGGAGCTTAAGTAATTTATACTGTTTTTTCGACTGTATTGATAGTTATTTCTTTTCAACAAATAAATAATATTTTTTAAAATATTCACATCTGTGCCAGTATAATTTGATTTTGGAAAACGTAATTACCAGGAATAATTTAAACTAATTGAGCTTTCACTAACCGCTATATAATTTCATTTTTGTTTGTGCCCATAGCAGATATACAAATATTGAAAATATTTTTTTTCTCTAATGTTGTTTCATTTTACATTCATTTTCCGAAGCGGGTCTGTCTTTGCGAAAAGAAAAATAAAATAAGCGAGAGGGAGAGAGCTTTGGCACCTGACAACCGAATAGTAGAAAGAGCGGTAGTCCGTTTTTCTCATCCGCCATTTTCTTTTCTCTGATCCTCTCTTCCCTTTTTGTTTTACCGTTGGTTGCAAAAATATGAAGCGTTTTAAATCGACTTTTAGTACATATTAATTTTTTTTCAACATTGGAATTATTGTTAAATTTTGTGAATAATAGGATTTCAATAAATGAGAATGAAATGGCAAAAATAAAAAATAAAATATGTAAATATTCACTTACCTCGGTTTTCATTTGTTCCATTTGCATTTCTGCACATCTAGACTTCAATTTTAAAATGCATTTCCATTTGGTGATCACATTGTGTATACATATATAAACACAAAAAACATACGATCAAACGCACACACTTGTAAACATACATTCGCAGGGATGCGTATAAAGTGTGTATGTATGTATGTATTCCTGAGTACTTGCAACGAAAACGCGGAATTAAGCCATTTATACGTAATGTTTTGTATAAAATTTAATAAACGAACTTGCAATCACCTATTATTTACACTTTAAGCTAATTATTAGCTATTTTTAAAACCGAAAAACACTAAAATTTAGTTTTTTTAATTTTACGACGCAGAACGCGTCTGTCTTCGCGAAGGAGAAAAACGAAATGAGAGAGAAAGAGAGCTTTCGGCTTCGCAACTGACGATTTTCTTGTGCGCCATTTTCTTTTTTCTGATCCTCTCTTCCCTTTTTTGTTTTACCGTTGTTTGCAAAAATATGAAGCGCTTTAAATCGATTTTTAGTTCATATTAATTTTTTTTCAACAACATTGGAATTATTGTTAAACTTTGGGGCAGAATAATTGGATTTCAATAAATGTACATAAATGAAATGGTAAGAATAAAAAACAAAATAAATATTCACTAACCTCGGTTTTCATTTGTTTCATTTGTATTTCTGCACATCTAGAGTTCAATTTAAATATGCATTTCCATTTTGTGATCACATATATTATGTATAAACACAAAAAACACACGATCAAACGCACACACTTGTAAATATACTTTCGCACGGATGCATATAAAGTGTGTATGTATGTATGTATTCCTGAGTACTTGCAACGAAAACGCGGAATTAAGCCATTTAATCGTAATGTTTTGTATAAAATTTACTACACGAACTTGCAATCACTTATTATTTATACTTTAAACTAATTATTAGCTCTTTTTAAAACCGAAAAACACTTAAATTTGGGTTTTTTAATTTTACTACGCAGAACGCGTCTGTCTTCGCGAAGGAGAAAAACGAAATGAGAAAGAGAGAGCTTTCGGCTTCGGAACCTGAAGAGCGAATTTGAGGAAGAAGAACGGTTTTTCTTTTCTGCCATTTTCCTTTTTCTGATCCTCTCTCCGCTTTTTGTTTTACCGTTGGTTGCAAAAATATGAGGCGGTTCAGTATTGGAATTATTGTTCAATTTTATTCCAGCATAATTGGATTTCAATAAATGTAAATAAAATGGCAAGAATAAAAAACAAAATATTCACTTACCTCGCTTTTCATTTGTTGCATTTGTATTTCTGCACATCTAGAGTTCAATTTAAAAATGCATTTCCATTTTCTGATCACATATATAAACACAAAAAACACACGATCAAACGCACACACTTGCTAACATACTTTTCAGGGACGCATATAAAGTGTGTACAGATGTATGTGTGTATTCCTGAGTACTTGCAACGAAAACGCGGAATAAAGCCATTTAAACGTTATGTTTTGTATAAAATTTACTACACGAACTTGCAATCACCTATTATTTATACTTTAAACTAATTATTAGCTCTTTTTAAAACCGAAAAACACTAAAATTTAGTTTTACGCCGCAGAACGCGTCTGTCTTCGCGAAGGAGAAAAACGAAATGAGAGAGAAAGAGAGCTTTCGGCTTCGCAACTGACGATTTTCTTGTGCGCCATTTTCTTTTCTCTGATCCTCTCTCTTCGCTTTTTGTTTTATTTTTGTTTGCATAAATATGAGCGCATTTTGTGGCAGAATAAATGGATTTCAAAAATGGGTTTGTGGGTTTTTACAATCGGAAATGTGTGACTAAAAATTATAAAAAAAATCTATAATTTTTAGAAATATAGTAGCTAAAGTAGTAGTAAAAGCTGAAGAACAAAAACATCAGTTTTAATTTCTCCCCTTTGTTCAAAATCAGGTTTTCTCTTTAAAGTGTTTTTTTAGAATTAGAGCCATGCACACCCTAATGCCCACAATCGCCTCAAAGGACCTTAAAAAAATGCTGGCGTCCACATACTTTTTTTTTTTTTTTAATTTAATGTAATTTAAAATTACTAATTTTGGTTGGTTAATACCTACCAAAAAAAAATTCCCTTAAATCGGACCACTCACTTAAAAGTTATAAACAAGTAAAGTATTTTCCGCTAGATGGCGCCACTTCAAGATTCTGCTTGCATATCTACATCTCTCTCACACTTATTTAGCTGAATACCTACCAAAAAATAAACAATTCCCTTTAAATCGGAGTGAGTGCACTTAAAAGTTATAAGCAAGTAAAGTATTTTCCGCTAGATGGCGCCACTTCAAGAGTCTGCTTGCATATCTCTCTCACACTCGTTTAGCTGAGTAACAGGTCCGCTCACATTGATCAATTAATTATATATTTAAATAATATAATATATTATATATTTAATGTTGCAATTTTTTAAAACTTTCAGAACTTGTAAAACTCAGAACTCAGTCAGTTTTTTGCCAGTGCATTTTTCCGTTGCCTGGCAACCTACAATTTGGGCTTCGGTGGCGCAAACAAAGGCAGCAAAGACCACAACAAATGACGGTGTGGAAAGTGCAATTGCCAGCGCAGCCGGCGCAGCTGAAACAGGTGAACAGAACAGAACGTCGGAGTCCAAGAATGTCCTTCAAGGATGTGCGAGGTGCGTATCCCAATCTCCAGTTTTATCATCTTACCCTTTGTGAACCTGCCACCTTTTTCAGATCTGGGTGAACACCTCAAGTTGTTGGGTTTTCCCCGCGTTTTCCCGCTGCAATCCCTGGCCAATACGCACGGCAGCCTGGCCAGTTTCCACATCGTTTCGGAACTCCTTCAATGGCTCGCTGGTCTAATGGAACCGGGTGCCACTTTACCCGGCGGCGTGGAATCCGAGGAGCAGCGGATTCTCCTCATCCGTTCGGCCACCGAATTCTTTGTTACCAAGGCGGCCATACGCCTGAATCCACGGAAATTGTATGCTGCTGCAGCGGTTACGGCAGCGGAACTGCAGAAGGTCACACGCCTACTGGCTGCTCCAGGGCAAAACGTGGGAGATCCCGACGAGGAGGAGCAACAGGATCAGTTTAGAAGCCTAAATCCCGTCGATATTGGCGATAAAATGGATGAGTTGCGTAAAGCTAGAGAGCTGGCTGCGGATCTAACCCAGCGAGGCTCTACCATATACGAGATGCTTTCCAAGGAGCTGCTGAACAAGGAATCCCAGTTATCACAGGCCCAAAGGCCCCTCGAGCTGCTCAGTGTGGAGCGGACGCTAAGGAACGCCATCCAGGCGAGTCAAGTACGCCTGCAGTCGGGAAGAGCTCAACTGGAGGCGGGCAAAGTGGAACTAAATGCCTTGGGCTCCAAGTTGCAGCGACGTCGCGCGGAGCTGGAGAGAACCCGCCAACGTTTGGAGGCACTGCATCGCATTCGCCCGGCTCACATGGCCGAGTTCGAGGAGTGTGAGAAGGAGTTACAGCAGCTCTTTCAGCGCTTCTTCCTGCGGCTGCATGTACGCGATGCTCTGAAATCGCAACTGGAGTTGCGTACCAAACGTGCCACGCCCATTGCCTCGCCCGTGCTGCAAAAGCCCGCCGAGAGCTCCATACCCTTCATCCCGGAGGGTCTCATCGAAGACGATGACGATGATCTCGATCTCGATGACGAGGATGAGGATGATAATGGCGGCGATGCGGTTTCCGGTCTCGACATGGTCGTAAATGGCCGCAGTGTCTTTGGTCTGGACTCGGAGATACCGGACATACGGGATGAGGACAAGTTGATGCAGCAGCAGAGCAGCCTCACTTCGGCCCAGGGAAAGCGTCCGGGTACCGCCACCTCCAGAATACGGCCCACAACCGGCCGAAGCAGAAAGGCAATCTCGCTTGCAGGTAAAAAAAAGTACTTACTGCAGTTTTTAGCTCAGTAGAAGAAATAGAACTCTTTGCATTAAAGTCCTTATTTAATACGAATTCGATGTTATATAATTCATGAAACCTTCATGAAATGATATGATATGATATTAGCAGAGCTATCCCTCCAAATATATTACTTGAAACCTTTATAGAGCACTGTATAGGCGATGTAGAGCAGAGTAATCAGCCCAGATATGGTCCGTTCTTTTATAAACCAGACGATTACAATCGTAAACATTTTTTTGATTTCCCCGAAATTTTTTTTTATATCCTCGCAAAGGGTATTCTAATTTTTTAATTACCTAAAAAAAAGAAAAAGAAAAACCAAGCAAAAGGTTAGTCTTTTAACTTAAAAAAAAAATATGGAAAACTAAAAAACATTTTGAGAAATAGGTCTGTAAGTTGGGACACTTTTAAAAATAAATAAAACTCACACCAAAAGTACTTCAAACTTAAAAAAACGATTTATTTATGTTAATTTCATCAATTTTAGTTCGCTTTAACTTTTTCCCGTCCATTTTTAATTAATTAAGAATAAACAACAATTAAAGCCAAAGGGACTTTGAACGATCACAATTTCCCTAATTTCAGAGAAGCGACCTCTATTGGGCTGTATGCAAAACGGGTGTCTTAACCTACACAAAATGGGTAGTTTTGGAAAAAAAATGAATAACTTTTTTTCTGACTGTCAAATTAATTTTATAATTTTTTTATTTTGTTAACAGATAAAGTACTAATGTTTTAAACCTCTTACCAATTTAATTTAAGCACGTTATTATTACTTTTTTGTTACAAAGTACAAAATGGTACTTGAGTGTCACAGCTTAAATCTGGCTTGAGCCTAGCTTTTAATGTTTTACACAAAAGTTTTGTCACTAAAAAAGACTTAAAACATTTTTTTTTCATTTTTTTTTGACAAATTTTGTCCCAAATTATAGACCTTTTCCCTACAAATCGAAATACCTGTTTAAAGTGAATTAAATTATCATATTTCCTGGTTAATACAATCGAAACCGTAGGAAGAGGCGCCGCAGGACCAGACGGAGCTGGGGATGCCAGAACAACCCGGGGATCCCGAAGAGGTGAAGCGACTGAAGGAGAAACAGGCGGCTCCCATCGAAATGGCCGCAATGGACCCGGAAGCAGTATGCTCAACTCAAGAGATGATGACAGCAGCTTCGGGAGCTCCGAAAGTGAACTGGATGTGGGCGAGATCATGGGGATGAGTGGGATGAGCGGCATAAGTGGCATGAGCCATATTGCCTTGGGAGCCGGCGATGACGATTGTAAGTGTAGAAGCTATGCCTTTCATTTAAAATACTCTTTAAAAATCTCTCACCCTAGTTGATCTGAACTCGATAGATGACATTAGCATTTCAAAGTTAACAGGCGAACTGCCGTTGCGACCCAAGACGGCCAATAAAACGGAGCAACACAGCGACGAGGATTTCTAGAGTTGACTAATCATTTTCTACAGATTTTATAAACACTGCAAAAGGGTATCAGGTTGTCACAAATAAATACAATATTTCCAACCTATAGTATGGTTATATCTCACCTTCTTTGACTTAAGCAATAATGTATCTTATATCCAATTTTTAACACATTTTTGTATCCTTTACTCGTGAGTAAAAGGCTTTATAGTATTCGTATATAGATATAATCCTAAAAATTTAAAATATAGATAAAATCCGAAAATCCTATAGATATAATCCTAAAAAGACACCATTTTTATAGATATAATCCCAAAAATTGTGTCTTTTTACGATTATATCTATAAAAATGGTGTCTTTTTAGGATTATATCTATAAAAATTGTGTCTTTTTAGGATTATATCTATAAAAATGGTGTCTTTTTAGGATTATATCTATAAAAATTGTTTCTTTTTAGGATTATATCTATAAAAATGGTGTCTTTTTAGGATTATATCTATAAAAATTGTGTCTTTTTAGGATTATATCTATAGGATTTTAGGATTTGACCTATATTTTATATATCTTATTATCAGCTTTCCTTGTCATTAAACTTTTAAGCTATTATCATTTTGTTTTTAAAATTTATCTTTTCTAAAAAAATATTCTAGTATTATAAATTCATTGAATTCGTTTAATATACATAACTTTATTCGATTCATAAGGGTCTTAGAATTAATACGCATACATATATATAGATACAGATATCGAGTTATGGATAGGACTTAAAAGGGAGTAATCTGATGAAGTCAAAAACAAAGAGAAAGCCTTTAACACTGCTCCGTGAAAAGAATATGTACAAAAGTCAGGGGAAATGCCGATTTGGATTGGGGTTCTGTTGGTTCTGTTGGTTCTATACCCACTTCACATCACCACATCCCGGCAGACGATCTTCGTTTTGGAGGAGGCCCTTTGGCCGCCGTACAAATCCGACGATGCTGACGACGAATAGTCGACGTGACTGCCCGCCTGCGACTGTTCCTGCCGGGCCAAAAAGCTATCGGCTATGGCTCGATCCAGACCGGTATATTGGAAATTGGGTGCTCCGTCCAGGACATCCGCCTCCGATTTGCGACGCTGCCGGCGATTCGCATCCGATTTTCCCGCCCGCCGGCGTCGTCGCTGTCCATTGATCTCCGCCGACTTGGTGCTCTTGTGCGTGCGATACGTGCCGCTCAAGCTGGCCGGATGGGCGTAGAGCACGGATCCGGGGCCGGGTCGCATGTAGGGAAGCGTCATCCCACGGTATTGCGGTGGCAGTGGTGGAACCGGCAACAAAAGTCCAGCACCGACGCCCGGCGGTGGAGGAGGTAGACGTGTGGGTGGCGGTGGTGCTATCTGAATTGTAAAAGCATATAAGTATATTATAAAAATAACGAGAACGAAAGCTAACTTCGGCAAGCCGAAGTTTTTATACACACAAAAAAAAATTCGATACGAAACGTAGGTCAATTTCACATTTTTTAAGATCAATTTTAACTTGATATGATATACCCGTGTAAAATTGATATGGTCGAAATGTAAATATCATGTTCGAAGTACGTCAGTTCGAATTTCGAATCTGTTTTTCTCGTTTCAACTTACGTCATTTTGCTCTCCATATGGCGTATTGCTCTCTTTTTCGAAGTGAGAGAGTCTCCGAGAGAGAAAATTCGACAAAATGACCTTAATTAATGTAAATTTAATTAGTATTTCATGTAAAAACGATGTGGGTATGAATTACATGCAATTTACATTGGCCATATCGAATTTACAGGAACATACGTTTTTTCTGTGTAATTTACCTATATTATAGCAATAAATGACTAAAAGTTGATTTCAATAAAAATATCTAAAATAATAACGCATAATCAAAGATCATGTAAGATTTCCCTCTATTGTAAAATCGAAAAAAACAGAGTTTAGGCTCACCCCACTGCCCGCGCTGGAAGGAATCAGCATGATCTGTCGCGCAGGGGGCGTCAATTTGCGAACCGAGGGTGGTGGCAGAGTTCCCATTTGGGTGGCGTACATCCACATGGCCGCCAGCTTCTCGCTGTTTACCTATATAGTACAAGAAAATCCTTTAAAGACAATGGCCATATTTTTAATTCAAGTACAACTTGCTCCACCTTCTCAGTGCCATTCAAAGACATGGCCTTAATATACTGATCCACCTTTTGTTGGTCCAAAGCAATACCCGAAGCATTCGACTTGATGATGACGTCACGCAGCTCGCTGTGCTCCGATCTGTAATAAATTAGGAACAAAATACAAGTGATAAATATAAATTGTCTATTAATTGTTAATTTAAATTTTGCTTTTTTTTGATTGGGTTAATGTCATCGCTATGCTCTTTACAGGATGGTTAATGTCTTAGCTTCGAATTGCCAAACTGTTAACGGAAAAAATACCGCAGTTAACATTTCTAGTATTTCCCACAACCCATTCTAGAACGTTGGTATTTTGAGTCACTGGGTGTGCGGTCACACTGGCCTCTAATCGATTTATTTTGTAAAAGAATAATAGCATAAATCCGCAAAGTTGTCGCCTAAACTAAAGTAAACCCGTTCGCCCCCTTAGCCTAGTGAATCAGATCGGAGACCCACGTCGCCGGCCATATAAACCCGCCGACCATATACCCGATATTTCGAGCATTAAACCAAATCAAACTAACCGAGGCAGCAGCGCACAACAACAACGCAAGCTCGCCACGTCAGTGGGAGTGAGCGAGAGCGCGTTAGCGAAGCGCACGGGAGTGAGCAAGAGAGGGATAGATAGATTGAAAAAGTGCAAATATGTTTAGTAACTTTAAGGAGCGTTTTATATCGGCCATAGCGCCGGATTTGCCGCCACTGCCGGGCACAAGCGAGCGCAGCAGCAGTGGATCCGGAAGCGGTCACCACCACCATGCGCCGCACCAGCGACTCCGGTTCGGCGGTTCCGGCGGACAGCCGATGCCGGATAAGTTCCCCTACGCCCGGCCACCCTTTCTGCAGCTGCTCACATCGGACGAACTGCGCGCCTCGGCGGACCACAATGTGCGGCCCATCATTGTGCCGCGGGACATCAACCTGCTGCCCTGGGGCACCGGATACGCCGAATGCGTCAATTCCGGGAAGTCCGAGTGGAACGAGGACCAGGGCGCCTTCTGCCGGTGAGTGAGCCACCCCCCCTCCTGGAGGTCACCACTAACTCACTATTGATTTTATCGCCAATTTTGAACCGAAAACTCATTTGTTTAGGCCTCACTAATATTGTTAAAACACATAAAAAAAACACGTTCCCGTAAATTCGATATGGCCAATGTAAATGGCATGTAATTCATACCCACATCGTTTTTACATGAAATACTCATCAAATTTACATTATTAAGGTCATTTTGCCGAATTTTCTCTCTCGGAGACTCTCTCACTTCGAAAAAGAGAGCAATACGCCATATGGAGAGCAAAATGACGTGAGTTGAAACGAGAAGGACAGATTCGAAATTCGAACTGACGTATTTCGAACATGATGTTTACATTTCGACCATATCAATTTTACACGGGTCCATATCAAGTTCAAATTGATCTTAAAAAATGTAAAATTGACCTACGTTTCGTATCGAATTTTTTTTGTGTGTATTCATTTGCATTATAAACCAATGATCTAAGCTCATCGCCAGTATTATTATATTTTCAACGAACCCAAAAACAAAATATTAAAATCTATAATTCTTAGAACAAATATTATTAAAACCATTTACATTTAGTTAGTGAATAATTTTTTACATATATTGGTTTGAAAGAAATTATTGTACTTTGTCAGTAAGTTTATTAACAACTCACTATTGATTTTATCGTCAATTCTGATCCGAAAACTCGTTTGTTTAGGCCTCTCACTAATATGAATACTAATACGAATCAAAGTGATATGGAAAAATTCGCTTGCATTATATATCAATGATCTAAAATCGTCACCAGTATCATTATATTTTCAAGGAAACCAAAAACAAACTATTAAAATCTATAATTCTTAGAACAATATTATTAAACCCATGTACACTTACGTAGTGAATACATTTGTACATATATTGCTTTGAAAGAAATTATTGTACTTTGTCTGTAATTTTATTGCCGACTCTTGACTAATCATTGACTAATATATATTGATAAATAGTACAAAGATAAGGTTGAATTAAAAAAAAAAAAAAAAAAAAAAAACCTTGAAGAGTCAGCGCCAAGCAATTTCTATGGTTCTATATTTGAGGAAATCTTTTCCAATCAAAATCCCTCACATTTTTTTAGTACAACAACAACTGTCTTTAGTTGGAATAGATTTCTGACACCCCCGATTAAAGCTACTATTATTTATAGCTAAAAGGAAATAACACAAAAAATATCCTTAGATACAGATATAAATAATTAAGAACTAATCAAGTTATTAAGTTAAAACTACAAGACATAGTTAAAGATAGCTTTTCCTCTTCTCTGAGATAGTAATGTTCAAGAGTAAATGTAAATATTTATTTTGATTTATTCTTAGGAAAGTATCAAAAATCTTAGAGACAACTAAGAGTATTGTTTGCACATGTTCAAGATAGCGTTTTGATTTAGTGTATGTCACATTTGCAGTCCCTAAAAATGCCGTTGTTGATAAAGCACAGGGAGTTTAAACAAAACGGATTTATAAATAATTAAATATGTACATTGTACAAATAATATGTAAACATCAAGACTAAAAAACATAAGTAGAGTTTCCGCAAACTGATAGTAAACACTTTTTAATTTATAAAATTAAAAAAAAATATTTGCAGAAAACCTAACTCATTTTTAAATGTATATTATAGTAAAAATATAATATATTGTCATTTGTCTAATCTTTTGTATTTTCTCTAATTTCTAGCCAAGTTCTTTCGGATCCGGAGCACAAGCACCCAGATCTGCCGTACACATACTTTGGAATTTTCGACGGACACGCCGGATATGGAGCCGCACTGGCGGCCTCGCATCAGTTCCATCATATCCTGCACGAGAAGCTAGTGGACTGCCTGGAGCTGCTCCTGCCACGAGATGCGGACGCCACCAGTGGCGGTGGGGATGGCACAAAGCTGAATCCTACATTCCCGCACCCAATTTACTTTCAGCGCCGCGTGACCAAGGACGAGCTAATCATCGGTGCACTGGAGAGTGCCTTCTTCAACATGGACTCGCTAATAGCGCAGGACAGTGATCGTTATCGCGATGCCGGCGGCTGCACTGCCTGCGTTTCATTATTTATCGATGGCAAAATGTATGTGGCCAATGCCGGCGACTCAAGAGCTGTGCTCTGCCAGCGCCGTGCTACACCGGAGAGGCCACAAACGGATGCGCAGAGTGGCATTGAGCCGGATCCACTTGAAGCTAGCTGTTATCCAGTGCCGTTCTCAGCGGATCACACACCTGAAACGGAGCGCGAACGCCTATTGAATGTGGCCAGATTGAAGCCACACTTGATGGGGCAACATTATGTGGCAATGGAGTACGCCAAGCGGCCGCACATTAAGGACATGGGCCAGCGCATTCTCTGTCGGCAGGGCACAATGCGTGGCTGGACGTACAAGACGCTGACCAGGGAGGATCTACGCATGCCGGTGGTGAACGGCGAGGGCAAGAGAAGCCGCTTGCTGGGCACACTGGGAGTGACGCGTGGCTTTGGCGATCACGAGCTGCTGGCCATTAATACGGGTATACAAATAAAACCCTTCCTCACCCCCCATCCCGATGTGAGGCAGCGTGACCTCACTCAGGTGGTTTGCATTTCGGATGAGGACAACCGCGATGGAGATTACGGCGTGCTCGTCATGGCCACTGATGGCCTGTGGGATGTTTCCGAAAATGAGGGCGTTTCACGCACTGTCTTCCAGACGCTCTCCAAATATCCAACGGAGAAGCATCGCTACACGATGGTCGCCCAGGAGCTGGTGGCTCGTGCTCGTGGAAAAATCAACGACTCTGGGCATTGGCGTCTCGCCGATAGTAAGGCAGCGGCCACTGTTGATGACATCTCGGTGATTGTGATCCCGGTTAGCCAGTATTACAAGGAACATGTTGAATGGACCCAGAACTACAAACGGGATCTCGAGCACCGACGGCGCCAGGCACAGGCAAACATGGCCCAGGAGGCGGTCAATGTCCTCAATGGCGTAATTGCCGAAGAAGCTCACGTCGTCGAAGAGGAGGAGGAAGGTGAGGTGGTTGTGCATGAGGCAAGAACCTCCCAAAAGCAGACGGAGAGGCAACCTAAAGTGGAGGAGGCAGTCGACGAGAACCTGGTTGTACAACTGACCCCCTCGCTGGAGCAGGTGCAGCTAAATGACACGGATTCAGCAAGTAAGGGCAAACGCCACCAATAAGTAGTTAAATCTCCTGATAGCAGGCCAAAATAATAAGTTATCTAAATCAGCCTTGATTTAAATACTTCATTTTATAATACCTTTTGTTTTCGGATTCGATTAAATACTAAATTGATTGATATATGTTGCAGCAAACAAAATTCTAGCAGTTTGCATATTATATTGACATTATTCGATGATACTTTCTATGTAATATAGTCGTCCGATTTATGTCAAATTTAATTCGAAATTCGGAAATAATAAAATAAACTTATATTCCAAAGTAGAAGAGACTACAATAGAAATGAGCGAAGCTAACATTTTTTTCCTATTAATTTCCCATTAATTTTCCGATGGGAGCTATATGTTATAGTCGGCCGATTTTTCTAAAATTTAATTGAATTTTCAGAACAGTTTAAAACATGATATTCCCAACAGCAATAGGACATAGGCCAAAAAACACCGAAGGTATAATTTTTGTTTCATTATTTTTCCGATTTTTTTTTAAATGGGAGCTATAAGATATAGTTGTCAGCTTTAAAACTGAACGAATGTTTTACGTAGAAACGGACGTACAGAGAGACATGGCTAGATCGACTTAACTAGTCATGCTGATCAAAAATATATATATACTTTAGTATTAAAAAAACTGTTAGAAATTAAAAATATTCTTATAATTGTATTGCCTAAAGCTTAAATCAACTTTATCTAATTTGATCTGTTCCAGCGTCCGACATCAGTAAGGAGAAGGATAGTGATAAGGACAAAGAAGCGTCGACAACGCGACAACAGCCGCTCCAAAAGGGTCGCAAGGGCAAGGGCAAACACTAGGATAAATCTCCTGTCACATAGGCCCATGTATTAGGCTTATATTAAAAGGATACAGATGTAGCAGTAATTGACACATCTATATATTTTTACACTCCACACACAAGAACAAATTCAACACATTCAAAGTTTTTACATAATTTCTTTATGTACAAACCAAAATAAAAAGCAAGTCAACTTAATTGCAATGTACAATTATTTGCTGTAATTAAGTGTATTTATTTTGATCCAAAAACTATAAATAAATGAACAAAGCGCTAGTTAAAGTGGCGAATTTTTCAATTAACACAAATTACAACCTTATGATTCCAATTGAAAACATACAAAATCAGAAATTAAAAAGTATTTTAAGCTGTGTAAAACATAAACAGAACAATAAAGTAAAATAAATCAACAATTATTGTTAAATAGAAACGAACGAGAGTATTATTGAGATTTTCGAGTTTAACTATAAAATAGTTGAAGAGCATTCAGCATCAAGGGTATCCCAAACACGATTTTTCGGAGTCTTTCCATATCACTATGGACTGCAGTACACGTAGTGACGAATTGCACCAGAAATTTAGAGAAAGCGCTATAGTCGAGTGCCGTTACTTAGCTGAAGCAAGCAGTCGTAAGCAAGGCAAAGCAAGCAGTCGGTTAAAAGTGGCTCCATCTACCGGACAAATCGTTAATTGCTCATTTTTAAAGTCCGATTTAAAAAATGTCTTCTACAAGTGATCCAGATCAAGAATAGGATTGGAAACTCTTCTTTCTACAAATATGTCCACAGTTTCTATTAGTTCAAAACAATTTCGAATTTTTATTTATTGTTTCAATTCATCTTCTCCTCACTTTTTTTTTTTTGATTTAACTTTACAATAACTTTGAATCGATTTCGATTACAATAAAAGTGTTGCTCATTAATTTGTTGAGTAATTTATTTGGTTTTATGAGATTTCGTTCATACGAATATATAGTTTTGGAAGCTGTAAAAATCTACTAAGAAAATATATGTACGTAGCATCCGCATTTAGTCGATGTCCAAGTCGAGGTCGAGGTCGGATTATAATATAGTTTCAGTGACTGTGGAAATGTTGGCGGGTGGGTTCAAAAACTTGGTTATTTTTCCTGTGGATTGGGGAGTGTTTTTGCCGTCTCTGTCATTTTTGTGTAGGCTTTTCAACAAGCCGTAAGTATTTTATAATATAAAATTAATAGGTCACAATATATAAAAAATACGCATGGGCTTTTTAATTATTAATGCTACATACATAAACTTTTCCAACTGACATTATATTCTGAAAAAGTTTAATCATACCAATAATCTTTCTTTTATTTACTTTCGAACAAATTTGGTTGAAATGTTTTAAAACGCTGTGGTTATTTTTTGTCTACAATGTTTTAAAACTGTAAATTTGATTTCGATCTACTTTTGAAATTCTCGCTATCAAAACCACTTTTTTTCGGGGGTGTTTTTGGAAATTATATTTAATTTTTTAATCAAAATCAAAGTTTGTGGCTACAACA
Source organism: Drosophila mimetica (assembly GCA_037075245.1). NCBI lineage: Eukaryota > Metazoa > Arthropoda > Insecta > Diptera > Drosophilidae > Drosophila > Drosophila mimetica. The sequence goes on from JBAMCH010000005.1 coordinate 11,968,298, forward strand.
AATTTTTTGTAGTCCTCATCTAGCTAATTTGGTTATACATATATACGCAATCATCCTTCACCTGTTTCCTTTTACACCGCCAAAATACACTGTTTATCATTAGTGAAGTTCAAAAATTTGTTTGCAAGTTTAACTAACATTTTCTAGGTGGTGTATATGCAATTATTGTTTTTTGTTAGCAGTAAGTTTAGTTTAGTGGCACAGCGCGTAAATCTTATTAGCATACACACACACATGCACACACTTTTAAAACACACACACATGCAGACACATACAGCCAGACAAGCCCCAAAAATATTGGATAAGCTTTTGGTTTTCATAGATGACATATGTAGCTTGCTTAAAAACTTATTTCGATTCACTTGAATCTTGTACATATCTTTATTAGTTTTTTTTCCCCAATTTTTAGTATATTTGTTTTAATAATTATATTAACACAGTTTATAACAAGTTTTTTCTTGGCAAAAATTAAATTGCAAACGAAGTAGCGAAGAATTTGCTTATAGAATCACATTTTTAGTTGTCTTTCGAGTGGTAAAAAAAAGGAGGCTGATGGAGTGACACAATCATATCTGCGTTAAAAAGTTAGATAAAGGAATGACTTTACGACTTTGGCTCTGAACTTGATTTAATTCAGAACTTTCTGGTTAAGGAATTGTAAGACGATACAACTTCTGCTGGAAGACATCAGCATGAAACGAAATGGGAAACCAACTTGATGTTGTACGCGATGAGTTGAAACATTTTCAGGACAGTGAAAACATAGGACATAGGATTTATATATCCTTGCAGAGACTATTACAACTTCAGTCAGAAGTTTGCAACGCAGTAAAATACGTTTCCAAACCTTAGTTATATAGGTACACATATTCTTGAACAGAATCAACATCCGTTTTTACGCAAATTAGTCTCTCAGTTTTAAAGCTATCGGGATGAACATTTTCCAAAAGTCGGAACGTATTAGATCAGATAAATATATCCTATACGTCCCATAAAAGGGAACTTAAAATGAATAGCAAAACAATAAGTAAATTACCAGAATTTGCTTTTGGTTATACGTATACACATATAAATCGAAGTGATTTTAATTTAAAAAATAACTTTATAATTTTTTAAAACCCATTAGCTGTCTTAGGAACAATCTGCAAGTTGCATTCCTTTTTTTGTTAAATATGAATACATTTTGGAAGATGTGACTTCGTACAAAATAGGCATAGGTTTCGACTTTAAATCGGTTTCAAAGAATGTGGTAAATAAAATGATCTGGTTTAAATATCCTTTGCTTTATCAACCCGAAAAGTGCCGTTTCAGCTCACGCTTTTAAGCAGTACAATCTTGTATTTATGTAAATCATCTTATAGTTTCTTAGTTCTTTGTGCAAAATTGACATTCCAAGTAAAATTTGTGGGAAACTCTTGGTTAGTTTTCTTTTGTTTTTTGTTTTTCCGCCTTATAATCTTTTTACACCGTTTTTCATAGTTTGGCGATAAAAGTTATTAATAATAATATAAAATGGATTGTGACTCTTGTTTTTTTTTTTTTTTTGTACACTTTTTTCGCTTTTCATTTTAATTATAATTAATTAGTTAAACAACAATAACACGGTGATGTGGAAAAATTTAGCTACGATTAATTTAATTAAAAATATGTATGCATTTTGTTTTTATATATATATTGTAAACTTGTGTGTGCGAATTTCGGTTTCGATTTAAGGATTTAAATTATGTGGGATCAGGCATCATCTGGGATGAACCTGGAGCCACACACACACACATGCCCTCGTGACGACCCGTTATATAAATAGCTATATATGTATATAGATGTATATCCGTATCTTTATAGTTATATATATATATATGTGTATATAGATGCCCCGCATTTTGCTTTTTGGCCTTGGCATCTTGGTATGCTTTCATATAAAATAAATAATTAACACTTTTTGTCAAATACTTTTTTGGTTGGGCCCAATTCCCCGCAAGCCTAAACTATGCGGCAGCACTTGCAAGGATGGCCCAGCGGATGTGGTTGTGGATGTGGATGTGAACCAAGCTTGTGCACATTGCCCTTGACGAGACGGCGCGGAATGGCACAGCAGCATTGGATTAGAATACTATAGAGTCGGAAAACTAGCCGGATCATGTGCCTCTTGGCCTGGCGACGCGGACACCAGGAGCATCCTGCGGCCCAGGATTAGGAGTGCAGGTTGGCTCTATCTTTGGCCCGCCTCTTGGCTAACATCGATAGTTCTACGGGGCCCACATTGGCCGCCTGCGGTATGGCAATCGCTCGAAACGTCGCATCCACGGCTCCCCTCAAAGCCATCGAAATGTGATTCTGCTGCTGCTGCTGGGCGCCCAACGAAAGTTGTGCCCCGGGCGCCACCGCATATTCTGTTAGCTGCACGCCGCCCGCAAATTGTTCCCGCAGCCAGGCGTGCTCCAGAATTTGCGCTGCCGTCGGCCGATTCTCCGGCACTATGTGTAGCATCTGGCGCAACAGTTCCTTGGCCGGCACACTGACCAATGCCCAGCGACTGCTGGTGAAGTCAATGTGTCCCGATCCGATACGCTTCAATATAACATCCGGCGAATCGTTCGGTGTGCTGGCAAAGGGTGTCCTGCCGGAAAGCATGATGTACAGGAGCACGCCCAGCGACCAGATGTCGCAGGCCAGGTCATAACCCTGCCGCTTGAGAACCTCTGGCGCCACAAAGTTGGCCGTGTAGCAGGGCGTCATCAGGAGTCCATTGTCGGCGCGCAGCTGCTTGGCGAAGCCTGCGATTGAAAGCGAAAAGTTATTCCTGGTCTACAAGGAAGACATATATAGACTTGAAGTATCCTCTTTCTCTATTAAGAGTATCTAACACGATAAATGGAGAGTGCAAGTCTATAAAAAAGGAGGATAAACACTCACCCAAATCGCAAAGCTTCAGGGTTTCGGGCGTCTGTCGCATGCTGGCATATATCATATTCGAGGGCTTCAAGTCGCGATGGACAACGCCGTGTTCATGTAGATATGCCACCGCCGATGCAATCGTTCTTAAAACGGCGCTCGCCTCGCTTTCGCACATCTGACCCACGGCCAGTATGCGATCGAGTAGCTCACCGCCTTTCAGCAGCTCCATGACCAGATAAGCGGAGCCCGCATCCTCGTAAACGGAATACAGAGTGACTATATTCGGATGGTTGCCATACCTTAACATGATCTCCACTTCCTCCCAGCAATCGGCGGATGTGGATGTGGATGCGGCGGCCACAGCGGCTTTTTCGATTACCTTAACGGCATAATGTTTCTTGGAGGCACGATGCTCACACAACCGGCAAACGGAGAATGTGCCACGGCCCAGCTCCTGCAGTAGATTGTACTCGGCATGGAAGTTGCCGGGCAGGACACCGGGTAAAGTGCGAGGCGCACCCGCCGGAGCAGCGGGTATAGGAGCTATATTATGCAGTGGACTGGCACTGGTGGAGCAGCTATTCGAGCCGGCACACTGACCTTCCAGGAGGACAGGCGCCACAAAGCTAAAGCCACGGAAAATCTCATGTGCAGAGGCGGAGATGGGGCCACCCGGTGAGTCTCTCGGGGACTTTGAGGTGTACTCCACATCAAAGTAGAAGGCATCGTCACGACTTACGGCCGGTATAAAAGGCGGACGCACCTGCTTTCGTTCCAATCTCACCCAGTCGATGGTGGCGAAGAAGCAATGCGCCTTGATGTCCAGTATTCCTTGAGTACCAGCACCCAAACGATTCTGGGGATTCCGTTTGAAGAGAGCCCGCAGCAGGGACTGTGCCTCCGGTGAGAGATTCTCTGGCATGCCTAGCTTGCTCCTTAGGATCTGGTTCATTGTCTCCTGGCGGGTTTGCCCGTGAAAAGGTAAATTCCCCGTTAGCATTTCGTACATGAGCACACCGAAACTCCACCAATCGGCGGCGAAATCGTGTCCCTTCCGGTTCACAATCTCCGGTGCCATGTACTCCACGGTTCCGCAAAAGCTGTAGGTTTTCGAACCATCCAGGGGCTGCTTCGACAGCCCGAAATCCGTCAGAGCTATATGACCATGTTCGTCGAGCAGTATATTCTCCGGCTTCAGATCCCTGTAGATGATGCCCAGCGTGTGCAGATGGTTCATGGCCAGCGCCAGTTCGGCCAAGTAGAACTTAACATCCTCCTCGGTGAACATTACTTCTTTGGACAGCCGGGTGAAGAGATCGCCACCACGTAGAAAATCCAGTATCAAGTATAGTTTACCGGGCGTTTGGAAGGCATAGTGCAGGCGCACAATGAAGGCATGCCCCACATCCGCCAGGATCTTGCGCTCATTGGTGCTCCTCACACGATCCTTGACTTTGAGGGTGGCCTTCTTTAGCACCTTCATGGCGTACAGCGTGCCCGCATCCTTGCCAATGATCTTGCGCACCAGAAACACCTTGCCAAAGCTACCCTCGCCCAGCACACGCAGCAGTTCGAACTGCGAGGGATCCGCCTTGTCGTGACCCTCTTTTATGACCTCTTTCAGTTCGAACTCGTTTTCGGTTTCATCTAGGGGTTCGGTGTCCTCTGAGCCATGTGCGTGTGTGTGTCCTCCTCCAGCTGCCCCTTCTCTCCGCGCTCCCTGCGACTCGGAATCACTCAGCTCCATGAGTTCTGGTGGCGCACATAGTGTTCGCGGCGCTGATCTTGCCCTGGTACATTCCTGTTCTGCTGCCGCCGGTGAGATGTGATGCTGCTCGAGGGCCGCTTGCAAGGCGGATTGCTGCTGCACTTGCTGCAGCTGCAGCTGCTGGCGTCGCTGCGATGAGGTCACCGTGGTGACGCCGCCGCCGCCGCTGCTGCCGCCACCGCTCTCCTCGTCCTCGGTGGGCGTGTGCTCCATGGGCGTGACCGCGAGGCTGCTGCAGCCGGAGGAGGTAATCTGCATGCGCTGGCGCAGCTGCAGTCCCAATCCGGTGTTACTGTTACTGCTGCACTGCTGCTCCGCATTGTTGTTGCTGCTGCTGGTGGAGGACACATGCTGCTGCTGCTGCTGTTGCTGCTGCTGAGGCTGCTGGCGGAGATCCTTTTGGGAATCGGCCAGCGGCATGACTTCGTTAGCTGCTGGCGTTGTGGGACTGCTGCTCCTCGCGGTTGTATCTCTACTTGACCCACCTGCTTTTTCCCCTCCTCCTCCTCCTTCTCCCGCTGCTCTGCCTCGGCAAATGCCCCCCCTCCTTCCGATTTCTCTTTTCTTTTTTTTTATTACTTCCGCTGCGTGGGCGTCGCTGCCGACTGCGCTGTTGCTTCTCCGGATTTCGCTGCTTGCTTTCCCTGCTGCCCTTTACGGCCCACAAGCTGCACTTTCCTGAATGCTCTCCAGTTTTTAACACCGTCTGCTTTGCTATCCGCTCCGCAATCCGCACAGCTGGTTTGCTTCTTATCACTATTATTTACACATTAAACAATAAATAAAGTTTTTTAGAGCTGCTAAAAAATCGATGTTAACATCGATTACATCGATAGTTTTATTTTACCTAACAACATCGATTACTGTTTTTGTAATCGATGTTTTAGTATGTCGGTATTTATTCGTAGCTATGGAAGAGAGCGAGAGGCAAATAGATGGCGGTCACTCTTGGAAAATAACGAAAAAATACCAAAAATACCAAAATGCCATTCGCTTGGAGTGAACTATGGTAAACATTCGTCAGCGCCTCGAGCAAAGATTCAAATTGTATTATTTTGCTTAAGAAACATATGCAAATATCTCAACAAAAAATAAATTTGGATCTATTTTATCCATGGGAACTATAGGATATAGACGTTATTTTATCAAGGTATGCATAATAAAAAGATTAGGATCAATTCATTAACATAGATTTACACTGCGCTAAATCTATAACACTTCGGATAAACTTCCGTTGGTTTTTTCGAAATATCGTTAGAAACGTGATGGGCCTGGGATTGAACCCGGTACTTTTTATTAAACTTTGGGACCGTTGCGTACCGCCTAAACTGTACTTTTAGAACCAACTGAACTTAGTTCTAGCACATTTAGAACATTTTGTACTAAAGACTTGCTGTTCTTATTTTAAGAACTTTTTTTTTATAAAATAAAAAAAAGTTAGACGAAACAAACACATTCCAAACCTTTTTTAGAAAAGAAAAGGTATTTTTAAAAGAACGGTCCATATTCTAATAGATAAAAAATATGCCACAAAATCGTTATTTTTAGCGGGTTCAAATGTATGTAACCCCTTAAGCAGACCTCTAGTATGTATGTATGTACCAAAATCATAGGTATTTCTTAAAATAAAAATAAAAATGAAAAAGGCTTTACTTACTTTGTGCAAATCTGGAGGGCACATCTATAGACGGAGACAATGCTGACGACGAAATGGAGGAAAAGGGCGAAAATTAGACCACAGGCGGCGGAGACCTCACTGTTACCATTGATTAAATCAAACTGGAAGTTGATAGAAATATTTAAACGATTGCCTTTCCTATGGAGTCCCGAGTTATACCTGCTTGTCTTTATTCTCCGCCAATCTATTGAGATCCCTGGACAAACCTACGCCGGAAATGGCCAGGGCGAGGGTGCTGCTGGCGATGCAGACCAAACTGAGAGCCAAAAAGGCGGTCTGTGTTTTGCGCATGCTCACCACGCCAAGGGAGCCCGTAACAGCGGCTATTAGTCCCGTCCAGACGCCGCATCCCGCCATAGAGAGGGCAGCCTCTCGAACGATCAGGAGCGATCCCAGCGCCACCAGGGAAATGGCCAGGAGCAACTGCAGAGTGCCGAGCACTATTTGCAAAGGAAACGCGGAGCAGCATTCATTACTCGCCTTCCGCTTGCGCCGGTCCTTCGAAAGCGATGAGGAGGCACTGCATCCGCCTTCGCTGCCCTCCTTGTACTTGATGAAGTCCGGTGGACAGCGTTGTTTCCGGCTGATCCTGGAATCCAAAGTGTTACTCGCACTTTTGGCCGCATTCACCTACACAAAAAGAAATATACATTAGTTATTCAATGCATTAAACTATAGTTTACAAAATAATATTCATGAAGCGCTCATAAAAATTTCTTTCTAAATGTTAGAAACCTCGCCATGAAATAGGCTAGCCATTAGATTTTGAAAAAATATTTCTTGTTTTTAGAAAATTCACCCTTAAATATAGAAATTCTTTTTTTATACAACTTTTCCAGAAAGAAATATTCTTAAAAATAGAACAATAAAAATATCGCCTTTTTTTTTGGTTGTCTTTGAATTCGAGAAAAAAGCAACCTTTAAAAATATAATTTTGTTTCGTGGGAAAATAATTCCCAACCAGTTCCAGCTTTGCTTGCATGATAACCATGACAACTGCTGATCATTTTTTGGAGTCTAATTCGATTTTAGAAATATTCTTTCTTGGAACAAGAACATTTTTTTTATGTTTTTAAGGCATCTTTCTAAAATAACATTTCTTTTTAAGAAATGTATCTTTAAACAAGAAAAAAACCACCCTAGGAACAAGAATGACATTTCTTGTTTAAAGAAATATATTTTTTTTCTTTTAAAGGTGCCTTTCTAAAAGAAAATTTCTTAAAACAAATTCGGGGTCACCTTTGGCAAAAATTCAAAAAGAATTTTCTAGATGTTATGGAAATTCTCAGGTTTTTTTTTATGAGTGTACACGCAATAGACGGTCTTAAAACCAGTATATATTACATGCTGTTGTGTATTTTAGACAGCTGTTTTACTGCACTGTAAAATTTTCACATCTAAAAAAAGGATTGCTGAGGTTTCATAAATATATCCTTATTAAGAACGTTTCGTTTTTGATATTGAGCTGGTTTTTGTGTGACTCACCTGTTTGGGATGGCGAGAGACCATCGCCTCCTCCAGCTGCTGCTTGAATTCTTGGTGTGAAATAATCTTCGGCTTATTATCCTCGTCCATCCGGGCTTTGGCCTTCTCCGTATCCAAGTCCAAGGCTGCGGAAAGCAGTTTCATTGGCGTCGGCTTCTCATCGTAGACGGGACTCGAATAAATGTGACTCTGGGCATCCTGACGTGCCTGCTCCTGATCCTCCTGCTGTTTCCGCTCTTCGTCCTTTTGCAACATGCCAATTTGAGAGTTGGTCAGACTGCCTGATCCCGTCGCGTTCGTCGTATTTGTGCTCTGCTCGATGGTCGTGACCACCTGGTCCAGTTCCTCGCGATTCAGGCTGCGATCCACAATGGTGTCCATGCTCCCCGTGGTGGAATCATGCGAGTCTATGGTGCGGGCCGGCGATGCCGAGTGGCGGCCATTAAAGTCGACTCCTCCTGACTGCTGATTACTGGTCTCGATCATTTCTGCACGGCAAAGTTGATTGGGTTGGAATGTGGTGATGTCACTGGTTCATCGACGTGCTGCATTTGGAAGAGAACTAAATTTAGCTACATACTAATTGTGCACTGTACTAAATATAGTTTATTATGCGGCTTCTAAAATTTGTAAAACTAATCATGAAGTACGAATGTTCTCTGTTACTTCTTTATCCCTGTCATTTTTTAAAAATCTTGAATTGAACTCTACTCTTTCAAGTGCATCTTTTTGATTTTAGTTAAAACCCAAAAAATGACCCATGTCATGATTAAAAAAATGGAATTTTTGTTGTATTTTGTATAAATTGCATGGTGACGAATCGCACCAGGAGAGTGCGCAAGGAGACTACTAAGTATAGGCGCAGGAATTTAAAATCTGCTACGATAGTCCGATCAAAACAAGTGATACACGAATTGAAAGGTATTAGTTTTTTTTTTAAATTTAATACTACAACTTTTCAGAAGTTAATTAATTCCGAAAAATTTAAGGTTATGAAAAAAAGTTTTTTAAAGGAAATAATAAATTGGCCGGTAGATGGCGCTACTACTTCTACTCTGAATTGAATCTGCAAGGGTATAAAAACTTCGGCTATTCCAAGTTAGCTTCCTTTCTTGTTTTATAGTACTTTATAGAGCTGTAAAATCAAAATCCTTCAATTTTGTGACATCAAACCACTTTGAAATTTACTTATTAAATAAGCGAATGGATACCGAAAATCCAGCTGAAATAGCAAGTTCGTTGCTTGAGTCTTTTGTTTGGCGTACACACTTTCGAATGGCACTCACTTATCGCCTATTAATCCACCGTTCATCGCTTTTGGCTATTCATCGATTGATTGATCTTATAAGCAGCAATTTGGTCGCATAATTGCCGCAATAATCGTTAGTTCTCCGCCCGCCATTAATCCACTTATGATACCTGCTCAGAATCGGATCCAACGTCAGCGTGTGTCAATCGGCTGCCATTGTCAGTGTTCTGCGTTCGAGCACCTTGACATTTGCCTGCCGCTGGCCGGTTTTCATTGTTCTTGGCTTTTACGAACCGGTTCGCACTTTGTTGGCAATTAAACAAAAACCCAAAACTGAAACCGAAACCGAAACCCAAACTGAAATCGAAAACCGCGACTATCGCACGCAAAAAAAGAATTGCTAAATCGAATGTTGGGCTCAAATTGTTTTCTTTTAAGGTATTAATATATTTTATATCAATATTTTTTTGCAACTCACGTGCAAGGAAATAAAAAACAATAGTTTTCTGTGCATTTTTAATGGCCGTTTAACGCTTTAGAGAATTGGGGGAGTGTCTGGTTTTGCAGAGGGGGCCATGTGATCGCATTGTTTTGGCGGTTTCATGAGGCGTAGGTAGGTAAGTCACTTAAATGGCATCTGATATGGCAAATTGTTTGGTGCAAGTGGCAAATTGGTTTTAATCTAGGGGAGTGGAGCAAGTACAGCCAAAAAAAAATAATAGCATGCTAAATAATGTTACGAAAGATAACAAGAGGGATTATAGTCGACTATTAGATATCCGTTACTCAGCTAACCAATTTTGAAACAAGTATTAACGCAAAAATATGATTGCTATACTCATTATACCCACTATATATTTTTGTGGGCGTTAGGAAATTATTGACGAAAGAAATTTCAGTTAAAAATTTCATTTTGTTGCATACCCACCGACGAATACAATATACCCTTTTACTTTATTATTAGAAACCAGGGCGACATATCGGATCTTAGTGGGCGATTAGGCCTCCAATAATACACGTTCACTGTGCAAAAATTTGGCTGCTCTAGTTCTTACGGTTTGGGCTGTGGCCGTATCCCCCTAAAAATCGGTCTTCTCTTTTATATTATTTATATATATATTTTATAAATCATTCATAGTTTTATCTAATTAAAACTGAGCTCAGAGATGACCACATCGACTCGACTGTTGATGCTTGATCAGCATCATATAATCGAAAATGTCTTATTCACTGGCCTACAAGCCTCTGATCAACATTAAAGTACTATCTGCAAAAGTATAAAAACTAGGTCACTAAAAACCAAAAGTAAATGCAAAACATAGAGATTTACTGTGAGCTCAGGAAAGTTGGTATTTAGCTTGATATTTCTCGGTTTGCTGTTGACATTTTGCCACTTGCAGACAACCAGCAGTCATTTTTCCTCCTATTTCACCGATTTCCCCCGATTTTTTTTTGCCGACAGGCGAAAAATCTTTCCACGGTCGCAAGTCCAGCTGATAATTTGTGTAACTTTTCATTTTGTTTCGCTGTCGCTTTGACAGCAATTACTGGTAATTGCCCAAACACACAACGAAATACACGTATAAGCTCACTGATTAATTAGCACTGGAAAATCGGTCTGGCTGCCTTCGATTTGGTTCCTCTAACCTTCGGATCTTAAAGCGCGACGTAAGAACCCCTAGAAACTGCATGCCTAATGCCAATCTTCTAGCTTTTATAATTTCCGAGCTCTCAGCGTTCAAACCGAACACAAAATATGATATTTAAGGGATGTTTTAATTTATTTAACAGAATTTTAGTTAATACACTCAAAAAAATATTCGCCCTGAATTTTAAAAATTTGCTTTACTGGCTATTTTTTTTTATATTTGAGAAAAACATGTTTGTAAAGCAAAAATTTATTTAAAAAAAAAAAAAATGTAAAATAAATATGGATGAGGTCATCCATAAAAGCATAGAATGTGAAATTTAAAAAAAAAACATTCTTGTAGGATACACACTGAAAAAATTATTTTTTTTTAAATCTTTAAAACATTCTTGTAGGATTCACAATGAAAATATTAATTAAAACCGTAATATTTAGTGACCAACACCGTTGCCAAACAGCAGCTGTTGGTGGAATCGGAAGCGACCAAGCTTAACCAATAAAACAGCAACTGCAAAACCAGAAACTAATCTGCAGAAACAGCAAATTTGTCGATAAATCAGTGATGCAAGTAAGCGAAAAAAAGAACGCTATAGTCGAGTGCATTGGCGGTAAGATACCCGTTGCCCATCTTAAGGGTGTGCAAGGCAGATTTCGATATGGAATTAGCAAAGCGCAAGTTTCTGAGATTGCACACGAGCGCCACCTGGCAGCGGTTTCCTGAATTTGCTCATAACTTTTAAATAAATGATGAAATATATGATATGAAAATTTGTGAAAAATAATGGATTTTAATTAATCAGGCAGATTTGAAACTGTTTAATGTTTTATTGTATTATTTCAATTGTTTTAATTAAATCAATATGTATTTTCTAAACATTTTGTAGATAAAGTTTTCTTTGAATTAAGCCCAATATTACTCTTTGTGTAATCTAGCCGGTTTATGTTTATTTGGCTATCATTGCTGCTTTGGCCAAGAAAGGGCAAGTCAAGCGAATATATTTGACACAAAAAACAAGGGGAGGAGGGTAAGGTGGAGGAGGATGAGTGGCTAGTAGATGGCCACACGATGACTACGATGGCCTGAGGTGAAGTGAAATGCCGAGAGGTATTCCTAAATGTAAAATTGCACCGGTTTGACGGCAAAAAATCTTCGCTGCGTCCATGTTGTCCATACATTAATATATATATACAAACACTTTCACTGGCCGGCGTCCCATGTGGAACATAATTTCGGCGGCCAATTGATTGACATACGCCAATTTTCGCCCAGGTGCTTTTAATGAAAAAGCCAACATAAATGGCGGATTTCCTCACATCGTCGGCGTTGCCTTTTCCAGCGGAACCAAATAGAAATATATATATTTTCGAAACTATTTCTTGCATGCCAGCCACTGAGGCAATCCATTGGATTTGCTAATTATTCACATATCGAATATTTGTTTTTTTTTCTTTTTCGCTTTTTTTTTCGTGTAACCGAAATTGAAACTTAGCAAATTCGTTTAAAGTTATGACAGCTGCAGCCAAATTTGGAATGTTTGCGCAGCGCTGAGCGTTGGTTTAAATTATGCATTGAGGCAAACAGCATGAAGCGGGTGCGTATGCGCAGTGGGTGTTGATGGAAACTGAGGATTGAGATCGAGGTGTACTGGTAAAGTAAAAAATCTATTGTAGGGAGTATTCAAGTCTATGTTTATTTAATAGCTCCCATAGGATCGGCAAAATAATGGAACAAAAAATTATAGCTCCAGTTTTTTGACGTATAAGCTTCTACTCGTGGGAATATAATTTTATAAATATTACAGACAAAATATATAAACGCTGAAAGCCATTTTTTTCATCATGATGATTTAAATAAAAAAATGTTCCAAAAAATTAGCCAGACAGTTTTCAAAAAACCCATAGTCCAAAAATTGTGTAACTTGTGTAACTATTTGGAGGGAAATTGATGCACATTTCCTAAAAGGTAATGCACTTTGTGATCGGACCGGAATTAATGAAGATCTACCCAGAAATATTTAATCTTTGGTTTTTTTTTAACCAAGTTTTATTTAAATTTAAAAACCAAATTTTCAAGTTTTTTCATAATTATTTTGAGCAGCAGATCAAAAGAGCTGTTTGTCTCAAAAAGTTGAGGCCGAATATTTGCATAACATCGAGTGAATATTCTTAGGGGTTATGATGCATAGTTTAGTAAAATGACTCGAAGTCATCATAAGTCAGCAGTGGTATTAAAAATGTTGGTCAAGAAAAGTCGTCTATTTTCGCGTTTTTCTATTTCAAGAAACGATGAAAATTGTGTTATTTATTGTATGTACACTTGATTCAAAAACATTTAAAATATTGTTTAAAAAATCGAGAAAAAAAATCTTGGGTTTTTTCGACTAAAATATATGATTTTCGGCAAACATCTAGACCCTTCAAAAAATTTCAAAATATTCCGACTCGTAAAAAGACTTCATTGTTTGAACTTTTTCGCTCATGATGGGATGAAAATTCCCGTAGTTTCAGTAGATTTTGCAAGATTTTAAAGAGAATATTGAAAGGGTTAGAACATTTCATTCTTTGGTCGCGAATTTCATAGCAACAACAAATAATCTAGTGCAAAGCTCGAGTTCAGATGGGATGATCTGAATATAAGCATGGTTTCTTACATAAGTTATGTTAATTGGCTAGCCAATCAAGAACCTTTTATCTGCGTTTCACCATTCAATGGAATAGTTACCTGCAAATGTGGTTGTGGTTAAGCCAAAAAAAAAAAACAAGGAAAATAACAAATGCTTCGAGCATGTGAATACTCCCACAACATTGACTGACTGACTGACTGATTGACTGATGGCTATAGACAAAGTCAAGACACGAGATGCAGTTGTAGATGACGGAGCTTCCTGCTACCCACGCAATCATGGCTCGTTGTTTTTATAGTGACGTGCCTGATATTATATGATGTGATGCATGTTTACGTCGCCGTTGCCTGAGGTAATTAAAACGACGCCTGCCGTGACAGACAAGACAAGAGGCAAATAGAAATATCAAAAGAGCACGTGCAACAATAACAAATAACTGTGAAATGTGACACTGCAGCAGCAGCAGAAACTTGCAACACTTGAGTTGCTCTGCATTGCATCATCATCATCATCATCAAAGACAACAATCAAAGAAAAAACAATCTTAAGAATAATCAAAAGGCAAATGGAGCAGGTATTTCAAAACGGGGGAGTAAAAGACAAAATCGCTTGACAAGTTCTTGACTAAAATGCGCTCCATTTGCTAATAAGATCAAGAACTACAACATCGGGAGACATATCTCGTGAGCAAGTTTGTTGCCTAAGTCATTCGTTTGGTTGGTGCTTTCGAGTTCGCAATCTGTGCTACAGGGTAGCGCCAACATTAGATCATAAAAAGGGAACTCAAGAAAACTCGCATGAAACGCGTTTCATTTTTATAAGTTTTTTTTTATTCAATAACCGATTTTTCATTTCAATAATCTTCTAGGGCCAAAACACATTTTTGGAGACGTGGAATGGTGGAAATTTTAAAAATACCTTCAAGTAATTACACAAGTTTTAAATAAATGTAAACTTTTTTGCTTTTGTAAAATTCTCACAAATACAATTTTAAATATTTACTTACTGTAAAAAATTTTAAATACAAAAAAAAAAACTCTGATAGATTAAAAATTAATAATAAATTAATACTTGGTATCTTTCAGTTTATCACCAAATAGTTGTTTTTCACTCTAAGAACTGGATTCCACAAATGCATGCGGCCCGAACTCTCCGCTTGAGGTCTCTTAACCCACCACACCACTCTTAACCCACCCTGTCCCCTTCGTCGGTGGTATTTTCTTGGCTCGACATGCGCTGGGGCTAATTTTATGCAGGCATTTGGACAGACAAATGAATTGGAATGAGAATAATTATGATCATGTGGATGATGGCTGCAAGTTGAAGCTAAGGCTGATTGCCAGCAGATAAGTTAGTGTGAGTTAGCACACACACACACAAACACACACATGAGTTGCATTTGGAATGCAGCCAGACAAAGGTTGAAATGTCAAAGTATTGAAGTCACACGATCAGAGAGTCGCTGGCAAAATGACAATATTGCATTGTTTACCTTTTTGGCTTCGTTTTCTTTTCACTGCGGCTTTGGATGTTGGCCAACAATGGGTTAAGAGCAGCCTTCAACATTTTGGTCGGCCTGCAATGCGTCGTTTTTTCGGTTTTTTTTTTGTTTGTTTTCCTATGGAATTTAGTACCTGACTGTTAATTTTGGCCAATGGCAATATTTTATGTTGTTTTTTGGGTGTATTTCAAGGAGGGCTGAGCCAATGACAATCAACCGTATGGTACCTGTTTGTTATTATACTTGATTACAAATCAAATGAAAAATATTTACAGTCTTCTAATTGCAAAGGAATATTTATACCTTTGCAGAGGGTATAATCAGTTTTAAAGCTATCGGTATAAACCTTTACCAAAAGTCGTCTTTCTACTACAGGTAGTATATAAAATGCAAATCTTCTAGCTTTTATAGTTTTCGAGATCTCAGACAGACGGTTACATAAATGATAGCTTTTGTTTTTTTTTGATATATTACCTCCATTCCTTGGTAATATCATTTTTAAATTATATCTAAATTTCAAATTACATTTTTAAAAAATCAGACGACTATATAACATTGCTCCCATATGAACGATAGGATAACAAATGTTAAATTGATAGAAAAGGAAATATTGCTTCGTGTATTTTTATTGTATTCTCTTCTACTCTTCATTATAACTTTATTTTATTATATTAGAATTTTAAATTAAATTTATCATGAATCGAACAACTATATTATATAGTTGCCATAGGAAAAATCCATTATTTAATGAAAAAATTATAATTTTTTTGTAATTTTATAGGAATAATATGAAAGGGTTTACAAAATTCTGCTGTCCAAAATTAGCTTCTATTCTTGTTTTCATTTGACAGCTTCGCGCAATTAACAATTTTGTGAGTTAACGTAATCTTTGGGTTTGTTTTCGTTCCCATCATCAAGCTTGGATTCGAACTTGAATTATTTAATTAAATCTTCTTGCCCCAAGCTTAAATTTAGATTTTGTGGACAATTAATTTTCGATTAGCTTTATGATGAAAACCATGCGAGTTACATAACTGCAGAAATTAACTTTTGAACGACAATAATCCCAATTAATAGGGCTAACATTTCTTTACCAATCAACTATATATGAAAAATCAATTTATGGTTATACATTTATTTTAAAGAGGTCATGACTGTGTTTAAGCCAGAAGCAAAATTTTTGGGATCACTCCTTTTGTGCATATATACCCAAGCATATCGCATGTGGTAAACTCGCGACATGCCCGTCTAATCTGGTTTCAACCAAAATCGCTGCACGCATTCGAATTCGCATTTGCAGTCTCATTGCCCGATGTGGATGTAGCCCCCATGAACGACGATCTCCGCTCCCCGATCTGCGGACAATTAAGGCGGCAAGGTCGTCGCCGTTTGCCGTCGCTGGAATTAACATTTGAAATGACTATGTACGCTGTACATACGAAAGTAATTGCACGAACGGAAAGAGATCAAGCGAGGTGTTTTGCGGAAAATCGACTTACGCACTTGAAACTCGAAAACGAGTGCAACGCACGCGGCCAAGCAGCTGGCCAACTAACTGGTACTGGCCAATTTATGCCCGAGCTTATGAAATACCAAAAATGTAGCTACAAAAACATCAGATATCTTGGCGGCGATCAAAGCGAATGGAAACGGAATAAATTCCAAAACGAAACACTTGTCCGATCGGGAGGAAACCAAGTGGCGGCCAGGCATATCATTAGATGAAACTGCCGATTTTCGGTTTCGGTTGTATTGGTCTTGAAATACACACAAAAAAAAGCATGTTCCCGTAAATTCAATATGGCCAATGTAAATGGCATGTAATTCATACCCACATCGTTTTTACATGAAATACTCATCAAATTTACATTAATTAAGGTCATTTTGCCGAATTTTCTGTCTCGGAGACTCTCTTACTTCGAAAAAGAGAGCAATACGCCATATGGAGAGCAAAATTATGTAAGTTGAAACGAGAAAAACAGATTCGAAATTCGAACTGACGTACTTCGAACATGATGTTTACATTTCAACCATATCAATTTTACACGGGTCCATATCAAGTTAAAATGGATCTTAAAAAATGTAAAATTGACCTACGTTTCGTATCGAATTTTTTTTGTGTGTACCATAAAAATAGCTTAGAATTCCCCTACGAATTTAAGTTTAAGCCATTTCTGGATAACACATTTGATAGTCTTTGTTTTCAAAAACTGAAAATATACAACTTTTAAGGTACTTGTGCATACTGCGAATATTAATTAAATATTATTTAATGTAAATACGAGATGCTCTACCAATTTTCTGCCTGTGCAGTCCCATGTCTGGCGAACTATGTCTGGTTCCCCCTTTCACTTTCAATTAGCCAGTGGGCAGCCGCTTCGCCGCTTTTTTTTTGGCCTCTTTGCGATTTTCTTGTTTTCGCTTCGCATTTATTATTATTTATAATATGCACACACTTCAAGGAAAAACTTTCCCTGCATGCTACATTTGGTTTTGGTGTGAGGTGCATTTCCTGCAATTATCGCACAAGTACGCGTGCCGAGGGCGGAAAATGTAGCCTGTCTCAGGTTGATTGTGAAACCATAATCCATCCCAAGTGTACACATGGGTGTCCATAAATGTAGTAAGCGAATTTGTGCAGAGTGCAACGCACAATTGTGCAAATTCCTGCCGTTTTTGGCAGGTGAGATAATCACAGTCCCTTCGAAATTGTGTCGCAATTTGTGTTGCTCAAGCGGTCATTGATATTGTATTGAAATTAATGGGATGACTGAATTAAAGACAATGACAGTCACACATAAAGAGAAATATCTTTATTATACCGTGATTGTGCCATTACTTATTTAATACTTTAAGTTAATATGGTATCGATAAAATATTGATATTCAAACTATTCAAGTTTTCATACTTGACCTGCGTAACACAGCGACTGGTATACCGATAAAATAGGATTAATTCAACTTAATTTCGTATCAATAAAAATCCGATATGATTAATGTCAAGTTTATGACTTAAACATATCAAATTGATATTATATCATAACAACTATTTTATTTTAAAATACCAAATGTAGTATTTTTCTAACAAATAATAAAAAATAAGTTAAACATCATCTTTATTCATATTAAAATGATATGACTGGTTTTTAAAAAATATCAAATTGACCAGCACATATCAACCTGATCTTTTATCACATTTTTTCTGTGTATGTATTTTTTATTCGGTAGGGAATGTCTCCTTAATTGTTGACCAACATTATAATACACCTAGCAAGGCTACGAATATGAATAATATACAACTACATTTTAGACTTTAAAAGGAATTCCATCAACATACTTGTTAATGTTTTGCAGAAATCAGTTGTAAAAACTTTATTTGCCCATATGTTGGAATATGAACCTAAAGTTACAATTTGAAACGTACTTTTTATAAGAGCGGTATCCACAATTGTTTTTAAGATAGAACATTCAAAGTAGTGCGATTAATCCACAGCGCAAACTCCAGTCAAATTGATTACTCTCATTATTTGTGACCGAATCAATTACTCCCATTGTTTGTGACTCACAAACAGCTGTATTTTGTTTTTGTAGCCTTTAACATTGTTTCCCAACCACCAAAAGGCAATGCAACGCCGACCACACAAAAATTCTAATCCAAAATCGACTAAAATTTTAATAACAAGTGCAGTTTTATTTTTAAAGGTCTCGTCAATGGTTTCCTGCGATTTTGGTTGGGTTTAAAGAAACTACACACTTCATTTGGATTTTAGACCGAAAAATGGAAAGTATTTATGAACAATTTGTACTAGTTTGTTGGTAGAACAACCTTAACGAGCGTAAATTTGTTTCGTTTCCTAACGTCTTTGCCCCGGGACTTTCAAGCATAAATGTTCGGTCTTTCTGTGGCCAACGAGTTACTTTAAGGCCATTTTTGTAAAGAAAAAGATTGGGCGAACAACGCAGATAACTTTGCCTTTGTATTCTGTATTCTATTAGTTGTCCCTTTAATTTTATGATCGCTCCAACGGCAGCTATTTTTAAAATCTCTCATTTTTTTTTTAAAATAAGTTTACCTTGTTTTAGATTTAACCATTTTTATATGCTAAAATACCCTTTTAACTATTTGTTTCACAGGTGCATAATTAATACCTACACTACCTTATTGATTTGAAATTCTACCATTTTGTTATGAAAAAATTGATATGAACCCATATCAGTTCCATATGTTCCCTTTTTTTCTCTGTGTATGTAGATTAGGGAGGTCCACATTTGTGTGGAAATTTGTAAGGTCCTTCTCTCACATTCAGAGCGCGCTAAAAAAACATTTTTGATAAATAACGCATTTTAGGGGAACAGTGCGTATAAGTAATAAATTTAGAAAAAGTAAATTCTAAATGTATTACTCATACGCACTGTTGCCTCTTATCAAAAAGTTATTTTAATCTCCCTTTAATAGACCAAGTATTCCACCAAAATTCCCGATTTGACAAGGCTAAAAATGGAAGAACGATTTATTTCAACAAAATACTAGCTGTCATACGTGTCGTATGAGTATTTTTTAAAGAATTTTTGGAACCATTACGCAAGGTCTAAATTCCTTTAAAAAAAAATTTTTAGTTTTCCGAAACATTTTTTGCTTACTTTAATCTATCTATGCTATTTTGCACACTTCATTGCTGCCTTAAAACCCCATTTCTGCTAAATTGTCTAATGATTTGGTTAATCTTACTATTTCACAGGTTGCACGTGCTTGATAACGTCATTTGTAATTCATGATTGTTGTTGTTTTCTTTTATTCGCCGCTATTTCTTTTCTTTCATTTCCATTTTCCCTGTGCAAACTTACGCTAATTGAAGCGGCGTATGTGGCCTTTGTTTGTATTATATGTTTATTATTGTCTATTTATCAGCTATTTTCTCCGGCTCTTCCACTGCGTGTTTGTTGTACTTGTTGCTTTATCTCAGGTTGAATGAAATCTGCCCGCTAATTTTGCTGTTGTCTTCGCCGGCAGCGTGCTGCGTGCAATTAAAATTCAACAAATTCCATTTCACTTTAACACTCAACAACAAAAAAAATCCATTCAGCGATCGATGATCGAATAATCGAAGCGGGCGAGAAAGCGATCGATTAATCGGCGATCCACACACACAGTACCGTTACTCGAAGGAAGAAGAAAGCAAGCAGAAAGCAGAGAGCGCGGAGAGAGGGAGTTCGCGTGCGTGCTGTGCGCTGTTGCTCGGCGGCGCGTTCGTTGCTGACTGAATTCGAGTCGATTGCTTCGCGCGCTTTCAACCGCCTCGCTTCTCAGTCGACGTTGCTGCCCAAAAAGCTGGTAAAGCGGAGCTTTAACTTTTTCGTATGCCACCTTGTTGTTGTTGCAGCGTCGAGCGGTGATGCTCGAAAAATAAATAGCTAAGTGCTTTAGTAATTCCAGACGGAACCAGCCGTATCGGACAACTATATCTTATAGCTTCTCTAGAAAGGATTGGGGAATAAAATAAAGAATACTCAGCCAAACCAAGCAGTCCCTTGAAGGTGTCGCCATCTGCCGGACAATTAATTTTTGGCTTATAACTTTTTACTTTTACTTTTTGAAAAACATTTCGATTTTTTGGGGTTATCTTAATTTTAGGGTTGGGGTATTTATTTTTTAAAAGAGGGTTTGCCAAAATATTTTGTTACTATATTTTACACTAGAAAATAATTTCTGAACATACGATTCTAGTTTATGGGTACTATTTTTTCATATTGAAGTAAGCCTTTCTTGATTTTAGGAATATTTTCTTGACTATAGAAATAAGTTTCTTGTATTAAAAAAAATAAATATTTTTGGCGATATAATGAGCTTGATTAAAAGAAGAAAGATTTAAGACTAATCACAATAGCCAAACTTAACTTGAAATCTACTAAAATGGCATCACTGATTTTGACGGCTTCACAACCTGTTCGCGTAAATCTGCGTTTAAAGAAGTGCCGACAAGCAACTACAAAAGGTAATGAGAGTGCAGCTGGTACAACAACAACAACACACTTTCGAATATTGAACTTTCGGCTAGCATCTTTAATCTGCTGTTCAATTTTAATTTCAATTCGCACTTCAACTGCAGCTGTAGAAAAAAGTGCACACATTCTATATTGAAAATACAATTGAGAGTGATTTCAGCAAAAAAAATTATTGGAAAATGAATATGAAAATTAACTTTTATATTAAGGGTGCACAAATATTATAAAAGTTTATATTTGTAATTTTGTACCTTACGATATTTGCTAAAGATCACTGATTTATATTTACAAATAGGCCACGAATTAAGGAATGTTTTTTGAATAAATTAAGCACGAATTTTGATAAACATTATTGTTATATATATAGTTGTTGGACATTGCTGGCAATCGCTATCATGATCATAGTCACCTTTATTTGTTGTTTTCTATTAAAGAATTCTATACACAAAACCGAAAGTGAAGTTGAAAACTTGTTCTCCGTCATTGTTGTTAATGTAATGTGTACTTTATGTTAATCGAAAATCACATAAAAAAGAATTCAATGCTGTTGCCTTGGAAATATGCGTTTTGTTTTTCTTTTTTGGCACTTTGTAAGAAATACGTGACTGGAGAATCTTTTTTCGACTTTGGTTTTTTCTACAGTTTTTTTTTTTTTTGGCAGGTTACATAATCGAATTCACCTTTGATTATTTCTGGGGTGGTAAAGAAATATATCTTAATATAACATTTGGAAATTGTATAAGGCGTATAACGGTTGCATTGCGAATGCTTAACGGCGGTCAGAAGCCACCAGAAAAGGTAACAGATCCATTAACCAAGGGCCACAAAAAATAATATACGAAACTATGGGCTATATAAAATAAAACGAAAGAGGAGCGTCTTCCATTTCAGGGTGCAATTAAATGGTTTGATCACTTTTTGGCCAGCGGGGCAGACACCACAACTACTATGAGGTATTTTCCACTTAAACGCCTTAAATAGAGCGTTCAACTCGAATTATGTGAAAGCAACAACAAAAGCCACAGCACCAGCAAAACAAAATCGCAAAGTATAGAAGCGAGTGATAAAAAAAAACAGCGGCCAACAGCTTCAACTTTTACATAACCCTTAAACTATGCATCGGATAAACTCAGTATATTATTAGATTTAGATACTGGAAAACTTAAATGTACTATTTGACTAAATAAAATATAGACAAAAGTTTTGAACTGAGTATAAAAAAAAAAAACTTATTGGTCTGAATTTTTTGATATTCAATAGGCCTATATATTTATCCTAACAGATTTTTTCAGACTTTAAATAAGAGTTAAATAATAATGATAATAATAACTTAAATAAGAGTTAAATATTGTTGTAAGTATTTGAAAATAATATTAACATTTTTATATTTTATATTATAATTTTAGTCAGGTGTTTGCGACGCAGTAAAGGAGACGTTTCCGATCATATAAAGTATATATATTTTTGATAAGGATCAAGCAAAATTAGTGCGCCTTTTTATATTATTTTTATTAATAGGTGCAGAGTACAGCTTCTTTTTAATTTTTCTAAAATATTTAACCATTTACGGATTAAAAACAAGATTTTTACAGGTACTAACATTTTTAGGACATCCGCAACTTATTTGTTTTTTTGCAATCTTTATTTAAAACTCATAAATTAATAACACCGTCTGTCCGTTTGTCTAGATTAGATAATCGTCTCGACTAGTGATGCTAATCAAGAATGTCTATATGAAAAAATCGGAGGCAATAATAGAACAAGCTTTTAACAGCAGCAAAAGCCATAAAAAAAAGCCCCATCAAACATCTGCATTCAGCAGACAAAATACCAAAGAAAAAAGTAAAAGTAACCCAACAATAAGTATCAGAAAAAAACATAAGATCCCAAAGAAGTAGTCTCGACTCCCCTCCGCCCTTGTAAAGCCAGGCGCGAAAGTGCAGTTAAAAAATAATTTAGGCAAGTGGTAAAATAAAAAAGGCAAGAGACAAAGGAAAATAAAGCCCGAAAAAAAAGGAAAAATATTTAAGCAATTGCACAAAAACTCCTGGCCTGCAACTTCATGACTGGTTTTCCACTTGCTTTTTCAGGCATTTTTCCGCTTTTTCTTTATTTTGGGTTTTGTTACTTCTGGCACTTGCTTTATGTAAGTTGCAACCTGCTGCTGTTTTCTGCAAATGCCCCCCCGTCTTAGCTTGGACACGTTTGTGTCTTAAGTCTTTCGTTTTCTTTTTCATTTGACGGCGTGCTCATAAATCGCTGATCACATTGCGAAAGGCAAGTGCATGATAAGCAGAATGGTTACCTAGAGATACGTGTACATTGCACATATCGGGGGATTAACGTGCCTATATATTGTATATTCAGCTATGTCGGTGACCATTTTAATAACTTTATTGGGACTTCAGTTGATTTTTTTTTTACAAAAAGAGGGAATATTTTGTTAAATATTTAAAATCTTAGATTATATTTAAATTAGCCCCAATTTAGCCAAAACAGTTTGGTTTTTCCGTTGATCTCTACAAAAAGTAAATAATTATACACTAGTATAATTAGGACTTCAAAATGATATATGTACCTACATAAGTAGTTATTTCAATTTAATTTCCAAATTGTACGTAGATTTAATCTACTACCTTTTATTATATTATAAATCGTTTTTGTTTATCTAAACTGCTAATATTTTTAAGCGAGTTGTGCCCCCCAAATATATATTATAATCGGCCTTAAAATAAAAATATTTTCGACAACTATACATAACTGCAGTTACTATCAAATCACAGTGCGTTACATACATATATGCGCACCATTAGCCCACACATATCCGATAAATTCCCCTTAGCCACTGACCAGACATTCAATAAGTTTAAGGCGACTTCAAAACGAGTTCACTACTTTAATCGACGATTGGGCCAAGCCCAAAAATGAAAACAAGCAGCAGCAAGTGTGCTGGTACACACAAACACCTGAACAGCTCAGACCCACACACAGATACGGCGACGACAGTCAATGATCTTTGGGAGATTTTTTGGATTTTTATTTTGGGGGGCCCCGGCAAAAGAGCAAACGAAACTCGCGCATTTTGCCGGCTGCTTTCACTCTCCATTGGATTTTGGAATTCTTTCATACAGATTTTTTCAAGGGGGCGAAGGGAGAGAAAGCTGTATAGTTTCGAAAACGTCGCCAGTTAACGACATTTTCTTCTCGTTCGCATGTCAGTGTAATTCACTAGTATGCGCAATTTGCAATGTCCATTCCACGGCCACTCCCTCCTCCCCCCCATGTCCCTGCCCTTCGAGCGCCCTGGGTGCGTAATTAGCTTCAGGCGAGATCAAATATACATACTCAGCTCCGGCTCATGAGACACATGATTAATGGGTCGCCTTTCGAAAACCACATCAAACTAATGGCCAAAAGGATGGCTTATGATTAATTTGGCATTAATATTTTCGGAACCTTAGCTAACATCCAGGGAAAACACTGATAAAATATAACTTCAAGACCTTAAAATCAATATATTTTTTTCAAGAATAACCGCACTTGCAGCTCAATATCTTTCTGTTTTCGTAAAATGTGAAATATTTTCAAACAACATCGGTTGTCGTCATCATCATCCTCATCAGCAACACCCCATCCACTTATAAGAAAAAAAAGAAAGACAGCGGAAAAAAACAATTTCTGGCTGTGTTCAAAGTGAAGTGAAAAAGAAAGTGAACAACTTGTCGAACACCGGGTGACTCTGCGATCTGCGATCTCGGATCTCGGATCTCATCGATTCTGCCGGCAGCAACCAAACTAGCTTGAACATTTTCTATTATGCAAATAATTCGGTGGCTCCATACTCTTTTCAAACAAATATTCAGTGGTAAATATATGCAAGAAATTCGAAAATGAAATTGAAAATATTCAGTATGACGTGAGCTCATTTGGTGGGGCGTTCTGTATAGATTTATGGATATATGCATATGAATGTCTATTTTCATCCTAGGATATTTGTTTGTGTGTCTCAATGTGTTTTTTAGTATGTATTTCAATGTATTTTCCCGTATGATACTTAATTATGATCAGCAAAAAAAAGTTGATCAAAATTTTTTAATAAAATTTACTTTTGAATAAAAAATCTGTAAAATACGCATAACGAGTAAACTTTTATATATTTTTTTTAAATTGTTATTGAACTTTACAATTTAAATTAAATCCAGGGACCAACAATAAGAATAATTTTTCTTTTAACAAAAAGCAATCACTCTATCCCTAGAAACAAATCATTTAAACAGAAATCATTCAATCAATCAATGATCTTTAGCTTTCTTTTAATGTTTAATTTTTTAAATTAATTAGCAATGCTTTTAAAATAATAAAAATTTTGCAGTACGTTCCGTTCTCTTTGGTTGGACTCCTAACTTAAAAAAAAAAGTTTGATTTATTTTTATTTGGCATTCGATTGGCCAAGTTCATTTGCATAAATTGGCGGCGCGAGAAAACAAAACGTATGTAAAAAGGGTCACACTCTCGCCTTGCTTAGAACTTTCGCCAAAGGCGAAACTTTTATGGCTAGACGTTGCCGCA
This sequence comes from Drosophila mimetica, assembly GCA_037075245.1. Classification (NCBI taxonomy): domain Eukaryota; kingdom Metazoa; phylum Arthropoda; class Insecta; order Diptera; family Drosophilidae; genus Drosophila; species Drosophila mimetica. Next base: position 11,993,717 of record JBAMCH010000005.1, read on the forward strand.
CCTGAATTTTTACCTATCTCGCTAGACACCCGCAACCAAATGCCAAACACTCTGCGTACACTGACAGAAATCAGTGGCAAATTTTTAATACTAATAATAAACAAATAATTTAAATAAATCAATAAATCTATAAATAATTTTTTTAACATGTTTTTTTTTATTTCTTATGTAAAAGTTTTATTTTACATTACATTTAACAATTTCTTAAACTAGGAATCGAACCGGGGCTTCAATCTTCGGGATTTTTGTAGAGGAAAATCAACATTAAATAAAAAAAAAAGAAAAAACGGAAAACATTTCAGAAAATAGTGAAGACCTTTTTTTTCTACGTTTATTTTACATAGTTTTTTTGGGTATAGACTAAATGTTTTAACGAAAATGTATTTGTTTCGTCAATACCTATCGATTGATCTAAAAAAAGTTTGCCACGCCCACAAATATATATGTGTATATCGCCCACATTTATGCCTTGTTCGTTCTCCCTTGTTTGATTTGTTTTGGATCTTAAAACCGTCTTCGATTAGTTTGGAGAAATTGCTCCCAGTGCTTACACATGAGAGAGTCGGAAGAATGTATGTTGGTCTCACTTTTGCTCTTGTTACAGTTCAACTGCCCCGCGGTGCACCTGCATGCTTGCCCAAGAAACTAAATTGAGTGGAAACGTTTTTTCCCATTGTATCGTATCCACTCTCAGTTTTTGTTTTCCAATGCTAATTTCTGTGCTTAAAATTAAAGTGAAGTGAAAACAAAAATTAGCGCGTTCTTCCAACCATCAACTTCAAATGGAGTAATTAAATTAAATATGTAAAGCGGAGATATGTTCTTCGAGACAGAAAAATCGACCATCCATACCATAGTACATTGCCTGGGAATGCAAGTTAACACAGTTAAGGAGAGGAGTTCTCCCATCATATTTCTGCAATATCCAGAAACGCCGTTGAGCCCAACAAACATAGGCGGCCAACGCATCATACAAAACATAATTGGCGCCCAACGAGGGGCCAAGTGCCCCAAGGGTATCAACCAGCACAGGTACAGGAAGATCATAACCGCCAAATTTAACAGATATCTGGTAATGGTAATAATGGCGGGGTGGTAGCCTTGACGGCATGCAAATTATCGGGCCAAGTGAAAGTTCGGTTTGCTGTCAATGACCCACCTGTTCTATGGATAAGATGATTTTGGCTAGTAGTTTCACTGGTCAACCTCGATCGACAATTCGTTTGTCATTTGCCAATTCTAAATTGCGTATGTCAGGCACGTTTGCTATATATATATATACTTGTAATACAAATTCACCTGACTTCTAGAAAATCGACCGCGATTTACAAATGCCATTGAATAAATACTTAACAATAGAAAAGAGAACTATTTTAGCTTACCACTTAAAACAAAATGATCCTATGATATTTATATTATTTCGAATTAAATAAAAAATGAAATGTAAGCATTATCAATCATTTATATAATATAACTTATAGTGATTACGGTTTATATACACTTTATCACGAAAAACGCTCCTTTTTTTCAAATTTAAAAAATGAAAGTAGTTAAGAAATAAGGGTCCCATAATAAGTAAGAATAAATACATCTTTTTTCTGGACAAAAAATATAGATTAGCCTTTTATTTGTATTTTCTTGGCCCAACAACAACAAACAGTTTGATTAAGATTAAGGAATCCGTTAGCGAGAAAACACCCGAAAAAGCGATAGCTTCTATGAGTTACATTGGCGTGGATTAAAAATTCGAGTGCTTCAAAGTGTTTTTAAGTTGGTTTGGAAGTTAAGTGTGCCTTTGCTTAGAGGTGCTAGGTCCCTCGTCATCGCTGGCCTGATCGATATCAGAGCTATCGAATGATAGTTTGGCAGGCGCCATGGCCGGCAGCAGCAGAAACTCGTTGAACAGGAAGTCAGCGTCCATGGACTGAGTTTTGCCATGATATCCACGAACGACGCCCCGCTTTGGGGGTTCGATGAATCGTTCCTTGACAATAAGCGCCCCCGGCGAGGGAGATGGCGAGGCCGAAGCGGAGCAGCACTCATTGATCAGCCGTCCGTAGTGAGCTCGCGGTGGCTCCCTTTCCGCAGGCACTGCACCTCCAGCTCCTGTAAAGAATTGAACAAAAGTAAGCATATGTTTATGTTGATTAATTATTAGCCACCTTTCTGATGCTGCGGTGATCCGAGGACTCCGCTTCTGCCGCTTTTGAGATCTGTACAGCTCTGGGTGTGGCTAACGTTGTCATATTCATCGGTTGCCTGTATGGGCACCCTCTTGAGCGTGTTGCTTTCGAAGGGAAAGTTTGAATTCGAAGTGGACTGCGTGAGGTTCTCAAACTTGCGCAGCCGCACATCCTGGCGGAGATGATGCGGTCCTGCCGCCGCCGGTAGATTAATAGAGGCGTGCAGGATTGCTGCTCCCCCAACCGAGCCACTTGACTCAAACTTATTCTGTCCCGCCCCCGAGGCAGCATTTCCCTCAAACAGGCTGATCTGTTTCTGGATTTTTGGCGAGACGGCATCCTGGGAACGGCGTACGGGACGCGAATGCTCCGGCGAAGCCTGGGTGATGCGAACGGGCAGAGCAAATCCAAAGCGCGGGTCGTCGCTGGAAACTTCCGGAGGACCCTCTGCATGACTCGGACAGCAGTAGCAGCTCTCCAGCCGTGGCTCACAATCGGCAGGCAGAGACGGTGTGGTCGCCGCGGACAAAGTGGCATCCTCATCATCATCAAAGCCCTAAAAAGGAATAAAGAAATATTTACTATTGTTTTTTTTTGTGAACAGGGAAAAAGTTGGAGAAAACAGCCCTTAAAATTTTGAATGTGCTCGCCGTTTATTCTTTACATTTTTATATTTATATTTTTATATTTATATTTAAATTTTTATATTTATATTTTTATATTTATATTTTTATATTTATATTTTATATTTATATTTTTATATTTATATATATTTTTAATTTACTTATACATTTAAGCAAATTCAAAAAACAATTTCTTTCGATTTTACTTGTAAATACTATTTCCCCTAATGAGTCATTTTGTCATATTTTAACAATATTCATTCTATGCATTTGCAAAAATATGTGGGCTAGAACACAGAACAAGATATACACTCACATCCATAGACAGCGTCATAGAGCCCTTGTTGGCCACCGTGCTTAGGTCCAGATCCATGCCAAAACTGACTGGTGTGAGGCAAGTGCTGCCGCTGCCCTGCTCCTCGCAAACGCTCAAAAAGATTCCACCGCCCACCGCTCCTTCGCTGGATTCCAGACTTTCCCGGTTCATGGGCTCAAATGATGGAGCTGCAGACGCAGACCACTTCTCCATTATTTCCATGGTAAGATCCAAGCTGTCAAAATAAAATATAAATTTGTAAGGTAAATTAAAAAATTATTAACTTATTACTGAAATAATATGTCACCTTGGCTTTATTTCCAAAACTGGTAGAGATACCTCGTCTTCCTCTTCAGCTATCTGCAGACTGTCTTGAGGCCAAACTTTTTGTTTACGGGCGAATGTTTTGTGATCAAGGGTTTAAGATGTTAGTTAAACGATTACATATTAAAAGGAGTTCGGGAAACGGAAAAGTATTTAAACAATTGATAAGCAAGTAAGTTGGGAATAAGTACAAAAGAAGGGAAAACCCGTTACTCAGCTGAAGGAAGCGCAAAGGAGATGGAAATATGCAAGCATGGCATAACAGCGCCATCTGGCGCCGATTTATTTATTTGCTTATAACATTTTAATGTTAGCTTTTGATAAATCAAATATAATACAATTTACACTGCAAAAAACAAACGGCTATGACTAGACTGACGCGGCTAGAGTTCCTACTCAAGATATATACGTACTTTACGCTTCGTTCCACCTGTTACATACTTTTCGGTGAACTCTTTTTTTAGTTAGAAGAAGTGCTTTACGAGTTACGGGAATAATTACATTAAATTTTTACAAATTTATTTATTACTAAAATTGTAATAATATTAATTTAATATTATCAAATATTAAACAGTAAAATATATGCAAATGTGTTAAAAACATAAATTTGCTCATATTTCTTTCTATTGTTCTTATGCCAAGTATAGGATGAAGTCTTCCGATTTACTTAATTATTAATTTTGAAATATTTAAGAACAGCTATGCCCCAAAGTAAACTAGAAAGGAAATAAAATTTAAAAAAAACCTAATTGAAAACAAAAACAAATTAAGATGTTTAAACTTATAGTGAAGTTTTATGCAAAAATAACTGATTTGTTTTGGAACACAATTTTTTAAGGGGTTGGGTCGCAATTTTTTGAAAAAAAATCAAAAAATCTAAATTTTCTTTTTTTAAATGCCAAGTTTTAGATAATTTAACTACGAGTTCAGGAAGGTATCTCATTCCCCATTTGGACCATTATTTCCATTTCTGTGGCGAAAATAGTGAAGTTTTATGGGAAAAAAGTGATTTTTTTTGGAAATAAATTTTTTAAGGGGTTGGGTCGCAAATTTTTGAAAAAAAAATCAAAAAATCTAAATTTTTGTTTTTTAAATGCCAAGTTTTAGATAATTTAACTACGAGTTCAGGAAGGTATCTCATTCCCCATTTGGGCCATTATTTCCGTTGCTGTGGCGAAAATAGTGAAGCTTTATGCGAAAAAACAGATTTTTTTGGGAATTCAATTTTTTAAGGGATTGGGTCGCAATTTTTTGAAAAAAAATCAAAAAATCTAAATTTTTTTTATTTAAATGCCAAGTTTTAGATAATTTCACTACGAGTTCAGGAAGGTATCTCATTCCCGATTTGGACCATTATTTCCGTTGCTGTGGCGAAAATAGTGAAGCTTTATGCGAAAAAAACAGATTTTTTTGGGAATTCAATTTTTTAAGGGATTGGGTCGCAATTTTTTGAAAAAAAATCAAAAAATCTAAATTTTTTTTATTTAAATGCCAAGTTTTAGATCATTTAACTACGAGTTCAGGAAGGTATCTCATTCCCCATTTGGACCATTATTTCCGTTTCTGTGGCGAAAATAGTGAAGCTTTATGGGAAAAAAGTGATTTTTTTTGGAAATAAATTTTTTAAGGGGTTGGGTCGCAATTTTTTGAAAAAAAAATCAAAAAATCTAACCTTTTTTTATTTAAATGCCAAGTTTTAGATAATTTAACTACGAGTTCAGGAAGGTATCTCATTCCTCATTTGGACCATTATTTCCGTTTCTGTGGCGAAAATAGTGAAGTTTTATGGGAAAAAAGTGATTTTTTTTGGAAATCAATTTTTTAAGGGGTTGGGACACAATTTTTTGAAAAAAAATCAAAAAATCTAAATTTTTTTTATTTAAATGCCAAGTTTTAGATAATTTAACTACGAGTTCAGGAAGGTATCTCATTCCCCATTTGGGCCATTATTTCCGTTGCTGTGGCGAAAATAGTGAAGCTTTATGCGAAAAAAACAGATTTTTTGGGAATTCAATTTTTTAAAAAAAATCAAAAAATCTAAATTTTTTTTATTTAAATGCCAAGTTTTAGATAATTTCACTACGAGTTCAGGAAGGTATCTCATTCCCCATTTGGACCATTATTTCCGTTTCTGTGGCGAAAATAGTGAAGCTTTATGCGAAAAAAACAGATTTTTTTGGGAATTCAATTTTTTAAGGGATTGGGTCGCAATTTTTTGAAAAAAAACAAAAAATCTAAATTTTTTTTATTTAAATGCCAAGTTTTAGATAATTTCACTACGAGTTCAGAAAGGTATCTCATTCCCCATTTGGACCATTATTTCCGTTTCTGTGGCGAAAATAGTGAAGTTTTATGGGAAAAAAGTGATTTTGGAAATTTTAAGGGGTTGGGTCGCAATTTTTTGAAAAAAAATCTAAATTTTCTTTTTTTAATTGCCAAGTTTTAGATAATTTAACTACGAGTTCAGGAAGGTATCTCATTCCCCATTTGGACCATTATTTCCGTTGCTGTGGCGAAAATAGTGAAGCTTTATGCGAAAAGAACTGATTTTTTTGTAAATCAAATTTTTAAGGGGTTAGGTCACAATTTTTTGAAAAAAAATTTAAAATTCTAAATTTTCTTAATTTAAATGGCAAGTTTTAGATAATTTCACTACGAGTTCAGAAAGGTATCTCATTCCCCATTTAGGCCATTATTTCCGTTTCTGTGGCGAAAATAGTGAAGTTTTATGGGAAAAAAGTGATTTTTTTTGGAAATAAATTTTTTAAGGGGTTGGGTCGCAATTTAAAAAAAAAAAAAAAAAACAAAAAATCTAAATTTTTTTTTTTAATGCTAAGTTTTAGATAATTTAACTACGAGTTCAGGAAGGTATCTCATTTCCCATTTGGGCCATTATTTCCGTTTCTGTGGCGAAAATAGTGAAGTTTTATGGAAAAAAAACTGATTTTTTTTGGAACACAATTTTTTAAGGGGTTGGGTCGCAATTTTTTGAAAACAAAATTTCAAAATCTAAATTTTTGTTTTTTAAATGCCAAGTTTTAGATAATTTAACTACGAGTTGAGGAATTCCACATTTGGGCCATAATTTCCGTTGCTGTGGGGAAAACTTTGTAAACTCTGTTTTTTTTTTAATATAAAAAATTGTTCGATTTTAAAATATCACATTTTTTCCTGGGTTCAATGCTTCAAAATTTTTAAACATCTTAATTTGTTTTTCTTTTTAAAAATAGAAATATAAAATATATTTTTTTAAGTAAAGTAAATTTCTGCCGCATCATAATGCCGCCTGACATAATTTATACATACTTTGGCACTTACTGCCACTTAAATTACAATTCTGAACGCAAGGATTAAGAACTAAAGGATTTCAATAAGCAAGTACATGCATATTTATTCTTCTGGATAAATATCAATTTCGATTGGTTTTAAATATGCACAAAGAGTTTAAAATAAAGGTTACTGCATTTATTTTAAATGCTTGGCTCTGTTGGATTCTCTGAAAAAATTAAAATAAAAAATATAAGTGAATAAATTTAAGCTAAATTAAAATAATATTTTATTTGAAATGTTCCTGGATAGAGAGGTTTTTTTTATTAAGGTATTAGTGTGATTTTGTTTTAAAATCTAGTTTGACGAACTTTTTTGGTCAAAATTATAAAACGTTTTGGGAACAATGTTCTTACTTTCAGAAAGTACAAAATTGTTTGATATTAACAATTTGAATAGTACCAAAAATCGTAAAAAAAAATGTAGAATTATTAGTTTATAGTTTAAACCAAATAAGACAATTTTAAGATTAAACAAAAATAAGTTTTGTAAAAAGTGCTCAAAAGATTCATTTAATTAGGATTAATTCAGCAGACACACACTCATAAACATAGACAAATTTAACTATTCCGAACAAAAATTTTATTAAATCATTCTTATGAGCCGTGCAAATGATAAAAAAGAATTTATAATTTAGAATTTGGTTGGGATAGGGATAGGAATTTTACGTTGATAGATAAACCAGATCAGGTCCTGTTCAACACTGCCACTCGACCATTGACTTCTTTCTGCACTTACGCTGCATCTTTTCCTCCAGCGTTTGCAGTAGCGCCGAGTTGCTGTCATCCAAATTCGGACACTGACACTCGGGAAGTAGGCGCTGAGGGGCATCGGTTGCGCCGGACTCGCTGCCTCGCCGGTCAAAGGTCGGAGTTACGGTCTTCTGATGTCCAACAATTTGCGCCTCATTGCCGACCGTCACCTCAGGCTGATTTCCGGCGGTCAGCGTCATCGAGGAGACTGCTGGCAAAGTGCTCTTAGCGAAGCCCCGCGGCGGCGAACCTGTCGGCGTTTTGAAGATCTGCGCCAGGATCATATCCTGCAGAAAGCTGTCCAACTTGCGCAGGGACAGGGCGTTGTGCAGCGTCTCAAGCGGTCGGATTGGAGGCACATCGCCAAAACCTGCGGAAAATCACGCACAAACTAAATTAGACACAACATTTTATTTTTATGCTATAATACTTTCTATAATTAACTATAACTATAATTAAAACTAAGTTATTTCACATCTACAATTCTGAAAAAAAGCTGCAGAACGCAGTCCTTGAAAAAAGGACAATATGTAAAAACCATAACCGAAAAACTGGCGGGGATAATTAAAAATAAAAAAAGAAGAACAACTCAGGTCCACTAAACGAAACCTTCTGGCTATAGCCGCCGCTTACCCCTTCCCCCGCTGCGCCCCACTTGAAATTGCAACGTTAGCGGGTTCGGAAACAACAACATCGAAATACCCAAAAACCAAAACTGCTGACGCGGGGAGTTATGCTAAGCGACAGAGTATAAGGATAATTGTTTTAGAATTAATTTGATTTGTACCCCCGAAGAATGAAGACCATACGATTGACAAATTATAATAAAATCATTTAATACTTAAACTTAAACTCAATTAAACTCGTATTTAAATTACCCTAGTAGACAGGAAGGACGTGTATATGTATATAACTACAAAGAACATCCAAAAAAAAGTCTCTAACATTACATGGCGATCCTGCCAGGAGGAGTCCAACCATCTCTAAGGACCTTAAGGAACCTAGGACCCTAGAACTCAAAGGAACCAATGAAATTCAAATCCGCCGCCCGAAACTATTGTCGACGACGTTATAATTCTCCCAGAGCGCTATGATTTTTAAACCCTCGGCGGTTCCCCGCCGAAACCCCTGTAAATATTGGGGCCACTCCAGAGTCGTGGTCCCATATACATCCGTTCCAATTACGGCCGTCCCGCAAGATCAGCATTTACTGTAAGCCACAAAGAAAAGAATTCTAAATAAAACTTCACTCTTGATTTTACCACTCAAATAATCGGACATCTTTATTGATTGCCACTGGCATTGAAGCAAACCATATATCCAAGAACCTAAATCTTATTGATAACTCGTGCTTCTTCCTCAATGGACAAACTCCGACCAATTTTAAGAACATTCAAATTTCATGCGGAGCTTCGAGTGTGACCAATGCATCGCGGGACCAGATAGGCCACCGTGGGATCACTAAGAAGATTGCAAGAAGACACCAAGATGTAAAAAGAACTGCGGTATCCATACGGCAGGACTTTCTTTTAATGCAAACGGATTTAACTCCTGCATAAATTATTAGGTACAGAATCCACAACTATATCCAACTTAAAAAAAAATGTTTTTAATCTAACCCAACATGGAAAAAGAACAATCAAAAGTACAAGACCCATCGGCCAATGTCATAAATTAGGTCGTAACTGACGATTCAAGATTTGGGTGCGATCAATATTTTTTTGTTAATAATAACGATAATCCAATATTGGTAAAACCCTTATTAACATTACACTGCACCTGGTGGATGGGCAAATTATAGCCTTATAATCAAAAAAGTAGAATCTTTAAGGAAAATCATGTAAGTTTACTTTTCGGGAAAATCTTAAACAAATATTCAAACTGTTCCTGAGAATAAAATCTTACTTTAAAAGCTATTATATTTAGAATAAAACATTTTTATTTATCAAAAAAAACCCAAAAATAAATATGAAAATTATTCCAATTCGTCTTATCTGTGAATTGAGAATAGAATTTTTTTTGTGCAAAAATCTATGTCAAACTCGGAGAAAAAACCAATATTCTCGCAGTGGAGAGATAAGAAATGAGATCCAGTTAGCAGCGAGGAAGAGGGATTTGGGCAAGAAATAGAAGCAAGAAAATAATTTATTCGAGGAATCAGATGAGGAGTTGCTATAAGCTTATAGGAAATTTAATATCAAGAAAAATAATGAGTCAGAAGAATATAATATGTCGACCGACGATGGAGTGGCGAGCTGCAGTCTCTTTTTGAATTGTACTTTTAGTTTCTAAACAGAGCTCAAGCTGCCCAAAAGGGTTATCAATAAATCAATTAAAATATAATGAAAATACTTTTGTTATCATTTGTACAGCCGATCACATCAAGAGCTATCGTGTATGTAAAATCCCCAAAACAGGTCGAAAGATTTCACAGCACCATTTCCTAAAAATTAAAAAAACAAAGGAACGACAAAACTAAATACAAAACCATTCATTCAGTGTCTAACAAAACGCCTGTAGAAATAATACACTCTAGATCTGCAGAATTTGAGACGAAGATTAGCACAAAAATCGAACAGGTCCAGCAGAAAAGCTTAGACCAGATAACAAAAAAAAGAATTTATAAAAGTATTTATTCTAACTATGACCTTTTTGAAGGCCACTGCTTTAAAAATAAATGAGTATTCACATTCGGACTACATACCGGTAAAAAAATCCACAAATATTATATAATAGGGATAATTCTTAGATTTAAAAAAAAAAACCAAAAATTGCACAATTTGTTAAAAATTGAAAAACTTTTTTTTTTTGTAATATATTAATTTTTGTATTACAATTTTTTCCTGTACGTTTCAAATGTTTTTTACAAAAAAACTCCTTGGTGCATTAAAATCGGTTCACTCGTTTAAAAGTTGTAGCTTTTAAAAAATGTCCATACCAAAAACTTTGCTAAATTATAGGGTGGCAACCCCTCAAATATCACTATCATATCACTACAAATGCCTCATAAATATTTGCCGAAATGTGAAAAATCGCCTTCTAAAAAACGTAATAAATCTTTTATTAGCGTCTCAAAATTCGTAATACTTTGCCGACAAGTAAAAAAAGGAAAGAACTTATAGGTATATCTTGCGCAACGTAGCAACATGATTTAAATTGAAGCTTAAATGTAAGTAAGTGTAACTTAAGCTCTAATAGAACAACATTTCCTCCCTCCCAAAGGAAGAATATTCAGTGTACTCACCGGATGATGAGACCGGTATCATGTCGCGAAGATTGGGAGCGGACGAGCTGCCGCTAATGACCGCAGTGCTGAAAAGGCTATTTGCGCTGGTGGCCATCTTTTTGCTAAAACCACCGAAACCCAACATTTTCATATAGGACATCTGGCCGGCAATACTGTGTCTTTGGCGTCGCGACGAAGTGGACGAGTTGGCCGATGACACCGAGGCCGAAACCGACACCGAGACTTGGCTATCTGTGGCGATGGTATTGGTACAACAAGACAGGGTCGTGGTAGAGGTGTTTGTATTTGTGACGGTGGTGGTGGTGTTGTTGTTGTTTTCGTTCAGTGTATTATTGATGGTGCATGATATTTGTTGTTGTTGTTGTTGTTGATCGATGATCGTTGTTAAGTTTTGGTGTTGATGTGCATGATGGTGTGGTGCGTCGTTTGAGGGGGGATCGATTGATTGGAATTGGTTAGTAAATGGTTGATTAGAAGACATTGTTGCTGTTTTATCAAACAAAGCTGCTGCTGCTAATGTTGCTGTTGTTGTTGTTGTTGTTGTTGTTGTTGTTGTTGTTGTTGTTGTTGTTGTGGTGGTGGTGGACAGTGTAAATGTTTGTGGGGATGTTGGTGTGGCTGTAGGTGTAAGATTTCGTTTACCTCTGGTAAGATCAGTTGTTGTAACCGTTGGTGTAATCGTTGGTGTAACCGTTGGTGTAATCGTTGGTGTAGAAATTCCTATACCTACAGTTGTATCTGTTGGTGTAACTACTTTGGTAATCGTTGATATAGCTTTTGTTGTATCTGTTGCTGTAACCGTTGTTGAATCTATTGTTATATCTGTTGTTGTATCAGTTCTTACATCTTTTGCAATAAGGTTTGGTGATTGTGTTGTTACTTCTACTGTGTCTATTTCTATACCCTTTGATATTTTACTGTTTATTGGAGCAAACATTGTTGTAACTACAGAGTCTACGGTCGTTCTATTGGTGTTTCTTATGTTCGTCAATTCTGTTGAACTTGATGTGCCTGTAATCAGCACTGTAGGCAGATTATAGACTACTTGAGGTTCTAGCTGCGATGGCTTTGGATCCACCTCCAATGTGGGTGTGACCTGCTCTTTGATGGGCTCGAAACAGGTCACAAAACAGGCGCTAGAGGGCGCTGCCGAACCCACTGATGAAACGGTGAAGCGAAACGGATTGTCCGTCAAAATAGGCGCCGAGGCCGGCATCGACAACTGGCCACAGGAGCTACTAGTGGCCTTGCGTTGAGCAGATGATGAGGCCGAAGCCATAGCCTTGTCCATATCCTGGCAGAGACGTAAAGTGGAGGCTGTGGGCGAGGTAGTGGCATGAGCCATCGGCGACAATACAGCACTCACAGGCTTTTGGCCAAAGTGTGAGCTCATCAGGATGGCTGGCGCCGAGCTGGACAACTGGAAGTCATCGTCGAAACTGCTGGCACTCACATCTGCCGCTGTTACCGGCTTACCACCACCGCCCGTCTCCGAATGCTGCCTAGCATCTGGTGACGCAGCCGTCGCTTGGCCCAAGTCCATGAGACTCTTGGAGTGCGAATGCGCCTGGACCGTCGAGCTGCTGCAATTGCAGGAGCTTAAGGGTCGCTCATTCGTGGCCATCGGCGAGATCTGCGGCATGTGCCGTAGCTGCTCGAGATCTTCGCCCTCGTCGCAGCTCTCCATCCGCCGCATGGTCAGCACATGGAGGCGTTTGTGCGACATAGGACCACATTGGGGAGTGGCCGGATGCAGCGAAAAATCAATATCTGACAAGGGCAGCTCGTTCGTCGATGAATCGATTTTGAAGAAGGATAAACTATCCGTAATCCGAATCTGGAAAGCCGTACGATTGCCAACTTTTGGATTAGCTCCCCCCACTCTGGCATGGGTTATCTCCCCGAATTCAGGAGTACGAGTCTGCGTGCGGTCCTCAAATTCAGAAGTAAGACCCCGGGAAACCTCTTCAAAGTCAGCAGATGCAGCTACTAATCATTATTCAGTCATATTCGGTCCGTGAGCAACATGAAACCAGGGAGAAGGGTAGTTAGTTATGCATGTTGATTGGTTCGAGTTTCCAAAGTCCAAAGTCATCCAAGTTCATAGTGATATATATTCGAGAATTGGAGTGTCGTTAGGTTTGGTGAATGTAATAGTGTGTACAAATAGAAAACTCATTAGCCGAGATAATCAAAAAGTCGAAGATCGCGCGAGGTGTGTAAGAAAAAAACAAAGGAACGTAAAAACACGGGAATAGAAAACGAAGGAAAAACAATTTTTTAACTAAGAAGAGAACAAAGGGCAGAAAATTAAAATCGGCAAGCCGAATGGTAAATACTCTTGCAAGACCGGAAATCACTTTTTATATACATTTTTTTTTATTAAAGTTTTTTTAAGACAAAAAATTGAATTTATTTGCAATAAATCGAATGTTATCTCAGTTTAAAATTAATTTACTAGTTTTAATAGCTACTACCAAATTATTTTTTAACATATTTTTTACCTATATATTATAGGTATTATTTAACAATCTGGCAGACCCAACAAGAGCATTTGGAAAAATTTTAAGTTTGCTAACTTGGCAGCTGCAGCGGCAAAGGCTTTTATTTTAGTAAAAGCTTTTAGTAAAATATACGCATAACGATTCAGGCATTGGAAAAGTAAGTAGGTTTTCGAGGGTCCGGTTAGGTCCTGTTTTAGATGTCTCTGTAGATGTCTGTGTGCGGGTGGGGGGGGGGGTCACGGATGGGTGGGAAGTGGGTCTGGGTCTGCAAACAACAACAACAAGCAACATACAGACACAGACAAGGGAACTCCACAAATCCAAGCTAAATTTTCCAAATTTTTATAGTATCTTTTTTTCAAATTGTTGCTTTTCATGCAATGAGACAAACAAGAGAAAGATTGACAGGACAGAGAGATAGACAGACAAACAGGCAGAGATAGAGATAGAGAAAGTAAGAGAGGCAAACAAGAAGGGGGATTGAACCTTGTGTGGCCATAGGCAGCTGGACACTAGCAAAGATTTGTGTAATTCTTCTGAGAATAATTCTTCTCAGTGCGTGTAAATCTTTCCTGGTGCTCAGCTGCCACCTGTGGGCGTGTGGGCGGTGTGCGTGGGCGTGGGCGTGGGCGTGGCTAGAGTGGCTGTGTTTTTAATGTTGTGACTGAGACAGTAGTTTAACCAGCATTGCCAAGTACACGGGATTCCGCGGCCAGATGCTTATAGATTTTGATTTTTTCTAGACAAACACTTTTGTTTGTTATTTCATTTGAAGAATACAGATCGAAATGTATATATATATATATGTATATTTAACGAAAAAGGTGTGTAATGTATATTGGGCGTGTGTATCATTTCGATCGTTATACAATAGAAAAAATGAAAACCAAAAAATGTTGGGTACAGCTCAAGAGAGATAGAGATAAAAATTCTTTTAAAATTTCTTCTTGAAGAATAGTGAAAATGATGGAAAATTTCAACTGAATATTATTCATTTACCATTCGAAATAGAGAGGCATCTAGCTAAAGAATTTATAATATCTATATATATATATATGTATATATAAAAGAACAGCCAACAAATTCATCGTAATATTTTGGGTGGGGGGTATAAAAAACAAAATTTAAGCGAGTTTAGAATTTTCGGGTAAGGATTTCCTTTCTTTAGTGTTAGTCATGGGGACTCCCCAGTTGTGTTAGATGGCAGTGCGATCGGGAAACCGTGTGACGCAAAACACAGAAAACAAAGGAACGGCATGCAAAGAACCCCACAAAAAATATAGGTATTATATAAACCATAAAAGAGGACAAGAAGTTATGCACAATTTCAGGAGATGAATAGAAGTGGTCCTTCGGAGAAACCGAGGCCTGAATAACTTAGCAGAGAGAATCTCGAATATCTTTATAAATAAATAAATATAACCTTGAAAAAATTCTATAGAACTTGCAGTTATATCACAACTTAATTATAACAAGTATAATGGTGGTTAATAAAAGAGAGAGTTGATTTCTAAACAAAAGAAAAGATTTTTGTAACTTTTTGATAAGTAAATCATAAATCATATAGTTATTTGATCATCAGAAAATTGATCAATCAGTATGAAACTGAACTGGGATCAGATATTACTCTTATTTTAAAACTAGGCATCCTTTCAGAAAGGAAACAAAAAAACTCCACCAAATGTAATTGTTTTGATAAGAAAATCATTAAATAATTTTTATCACAATATTTTTTTCAGAGCTAATTCTCCTAAACTTACGGTTTAAGGTATGCCCGTTTCTTACTTAAAATTATGCCTTCGATTATAATCGTAATTATCTTTTAATCGGTATGTAAATTTCTTCGGACAGATTTAAAGGTTCGAAACCATTTCCTACAATGTGCTTAAAACTCTTTTTTGAATGAGTTTTTCATAAAATTCATATGGAATTTCGCTAAAGGGGATGATATATTTAAATCTGTATATGTCCCCTGCACACATTTCCTTCTCTGCCAAATCTTATCACGCAGTAATGTTAGAATAGATAAACCAAACCGAATCAGTGAGGATTAGTCTAAAATTGGAAATTGCCAATCGGGTGGTTGAGATATGTGAAAGACAAACGGGTAACGCGGATTTTTGGGTAGCTGGTTATTAAAAAGGTGGATAGTGAAATCCAGACCCTGAGGAAAAGGCGGCTGCGTAGGCGGCGGCGGCAAGCTTTGCTCGATTTACCGTCAATCCCTGCCCAAAAATACGTACCCGGCTCCTTGGCACAGACGCCGGGCGAGGGACGCTGTTCGAAGCTGCGGGAACGTGGCTCGCAGTCGGGGCTCACTGCCCGAATATCCGGACTAATGGGTCGGAGCTGCTGGTTCTGCTGCTGCTGCTGCTGCGAGGCCAGCTCCTCGTTCAAACGCTTGGCCAGATCCATGGCCTCGTGACCACTAACCGTGTGGTGAGCTCCGATGGGGATGGGCTTTGATTTGAACTGCTTCGATCTCAATTCTAATCGATTGAAGCCAAAGGCGGGGGAGGTGCGATCAGCACTGCGATCTGAACTCCTTTGGCCAGTAGTCTGAAAGAAATGGTAACGATGCCTTATAAAATAATCATCATTTATACTGCGAGGTTAAAATAAAAATAATAATTAGAGGTGCTACAGAAACATCCTCTGACAAACTATATAAAAAACACTATTTAATAGTAAAAACCAAATAGAAAATACTCAAAAAAATAGTAGATTAGAAGTAACAAGTATAAACACATAGTCTACCTCTGAATTCATAGGGCTAAAACATAAACTCACCCCTCGCTTCTTAGCCTCCCGCTCCTCTCCTGAATTTGAGTCGTTCTCCTCCTCGATCCTGGATGGATTTGACTCATCCGAGGACTGCAAGCTCACATTGCAAGCATTGTCGCCATGCGAATGCGGCCGAAAGCCCGGTCCCGGCGGCAGATTCTTCTGCACACAACAATTAACGCCCGGACTGAAGTGCAGTTCGACATGGAAGCGCTCCTCGGAAGTGGGATCCTTGGTGGGGTCTTCGTAGAGCATGATGACGATTTGAGACATATAGTTCAGCTCCGATACCATCGAAATGTAGTCCATGGCCCGACGCCACTGCTCATCCGTGACCACATTAAGTAATCCTCCATATCGCAGAACGGTGAGCAACGAGTGGACATGTGATTCGCTGGTGAAGTAGAGCCTTGTGCGCACATGCCTCTGAGGACTTGCTACACCATGGCTATAGTGTGGATTCAAACGATTCATGAACTCATCTTCTACTTCGTCGATATTACGCTGCAAATCCCCCTTGATCTTTCTCAGTAATGGTGAGCAAATACCCTGGCCAATGGCCAATTTCTCCTGCGGCGTCAAGCCATACTCTTGCGGTATAACTATATCAGCCAGATTTTTGGCGTAGATATACAGCTCCTCCGCCTGATCATACTGCAAAGTATGCTGATTATGCTGCAGATCGTATTTTATGCAATCATAGATATCCGGTATCTTGGAAATGTCAAACAGCTTCGACTTGGTGCTAAAATCC
This sequence comes from Drosophila mimetica, assembly GCA_037075245.1. Taxonomy (NCBI): domain Eukaryota; kingdom Metazoa; phylum Arthropoda; class Insecta; order Diptera; family Drosophilidae; genus Drosophila; species Drosophila mimetica. The sequence goes on from JBAMCH010000005.1 coordinate 12,010,531, forward strand.
TTCTCGATCTTCTCCCACCGACAACGCATGAGGTCCCATGTCTCGCCATGGTACAAGATCGCATCCTTGGTCTTCGGATCGTCCTTTTTGATGCTGATGATGTGCAATAGCTCGCGGATTAGCAGATGTACGTGATGACAGCAGTCCACGGGATTCTTAACAAAGTCCAGTGCCTGGGTGATCGATTTGCTATTGCAAGGATTGATCAGCTCGCGATCTTCTTTGGAAAACTCCCGATCGTTCTGCATTAGCTCATGGAGGCGACCCTTTGCCCTGTTGCGAATAAGAGCGGAGTTTGATAATTATATTAAGCAAGAGATAAAAAAAACACTTAAAACAAGAAGGGACTTTTGTATTTAAAATCCATTTTGGATATGCTTACAGGTTTTGATACTTGCTGGAGTCACAATCATTGTCCAGCAGTCCATTTGTATTGGCGCTCTTCACCATTTGGACGAGAATGGGTGTGAGTTCGCCCTCCAGGGCCAGCAAACCTTTGGCAAAGGCGGCAGCCGTCATCTGGACACGTCCCTCATCAGAGGCGTAGATTTTGAGGTCATGCCGGAACGTCGAGTGTAATCTAAGATATATATATATTGGCATGAAGTTTAAATGAAGTTAGGTTTCAAAAGGTAAAATACAACATTATCCTTTAAAAAATAACTGAAAATATGATGTACTTGAAACCTGAAACCTGGGTAAAAGTATACCTTTAAAGAGTAATGGTAAACTCACCTTAGCAGCCCCAGGCCCTGGGTGCCCGAGTAATCCGATCTCCCCTGTCCGCCTGGATACATGCACCGAAAGATGCGGCCCAGTTCCTCCGCCTGTATGCGACCGGCTGGCGTCAGTTCGCCGCCCCACTTGAGAATGAGGACCAGAGATGGCTCCACAGGCTGATCCGCTGCTAGATTGGCTTCGCTTTGGTTAATCGAGACACTTGAATGGGGAGCAATCCGAACAGACTTACTGTCATCGGAGCTGGAGCCGCGTGGTCGACCCTTCGGTTGGTACTTCATCTGAACCTTGCGATTTATCCCCGAAAAGTGGCCGTACATCTCCAGAACGTTCTTTAGCTGCTCCAGCTTGCTTTCCTTCTCCTCGATCTCGGCATGGGCCTTTGTGTGGATCTCACTGAGCAGGAAACGGGCAATGTCCAGAATTTCCTGCAATTGCTTGGGTCGCTTCAGTTTAACGTGACCCAGCTTATAGCCGTCGTACTTCTCGAAGATCTCAAAGAATCTAGATGGAAGTAATTGTTTTTTTTAATAACTCTTTGGATTCTATATATATGAGTGAGGGATTACTTACTTAGGATGCCGCACCTCCACCTTCATCTTTTGTTTGGGAGTGCGATCACCATGTCGGATTACGGCCACCACGCAGCGCAGCTCCATCATCTTGCCGAAAGTGGTGGGCACAATGGGTGGATCGTCCAGCTGAAAGGGCACCGACCACGGGATGTGCAGTGTGGGCGTTAGCTCTCTAAGGATCATGTTGCCCAGTATCTTTGCACAGTCGTCATAGTACTTGTTCGAGTTCTTCACAAAGCTAAACCCATTGACATCGCAGACGTAGCTCTTTCCGTTGGCTCGCAGCAGATCAAATCCACAGACGGTTTGCTTAAAGGCCAGACACACTTTCCGCGATATGAGCTTCTCAGAGTGATTGAGTATCACCGGATAGCGAATCTCTTTGCCCTCGCTGTCGCGTTCCACCTTGCCATCCAGAGCGGGACTTTTGCGGGCCTCGGCATGGGCGTAATCGGGTCCCACAGTGTACACCTTGACGTCCGTGCCTGAAAAATATACTAAGTTGTAAAGGTGATGCTGGATTCAGTGCGTTCAACTGGCGGCCACTGGTGTGTTTCGGTGTTTTACTATTTTTTTTTATTTTTTTTTTTTGTCTATTTACATACTAGATTTTTGTGAGCTTGGCGATGAGCGGCGCGTGCGAGCGAAACGCAGGACAAGGCACAATGAGCGATGCTTCGTTGAAAGATTTAATAGTAAAGTAGGTCTACTAAGATTCGAGCTAGACAAAGCCATAACAACAATAGACAGCCAGTGAATTAGCGGGTTTATCGGAAGGGCAGCGATGGCAGGGAACCCGTTTTCTTTTTGTTTTAAACTATAACTCTTGCATTTCTTTCAAACTTGGTAATTTAAAATATGATATGATAATAGGGATAATTTTTAAAGTGTTTTAGAACCTAACATTGGAAATTAATCAATATTTATACATATAAAATGAAATTTAATTATAGAACTTTTTATACCCGTTACTCGAGTAAGAGGGTATATTATATTCGGGGAAAAGTATGTATGATCAGGATCACTAGCTGAGTCTATCTAGTTAGGTCCATATCTGTCTGTCCGTGTGAAAGAAATTGTTTAATTGTTTAAATCAGACCAATCAGTAAAAGGTTATAAGCAAATAATTAAAAGTCCGGTAGATGGCGCCACTTTCAAGTGACTGCTTTGTTTGCTCTGCTTGCGACTGCTTGCTTTAGCTGAGTAACGGGTATTTTACAGTCGAGGCTCTCGACTTTAGCGTTCTTTCTTGTTTAAATTGAAAACAATATTAAATAAACGAATTACTAACTTTTGTGAATAATATATTAACAAAAAAGTGGGCAATTTACATGTATAAAAATCCATATACATAGGCAAGCATCTAGGTACAGCTACCAAGATGCCTCCCATCACTCAGGGGGACTTGACGAGGAGTGGAGGAATTTAAGGTAGTACCTAGAGCTGATTAGAGCATGGGAGCATATTGAGCAAATTGCATACCATCAGTGGGCATAAAGTCCTCGTAGATGAATGATCCCGTCTTGCGCACCCTAGACTCCGGCGAATATACACTACTCCGGCTGCCGATTTTCCGGAAAAGCCTCTGACTTCCGCCGCCCGCCGATGTGGGGTAGTAGATGTATATGTTGTGGTCCTCCGCCGAAACGGGCTTCTCCACAAACGGCTTGTTAAAGGTGATTCCATTGACCTCCACATGATCTTCTGACTCGATCAGCTCATGATCTGTTGGATAGAAACGCATATTCCACGATTAGCAGGGAATTCAACCGAAATTTGCTGTTAAAAAATACAATACAATAACTTACTTTAAATATTTATAACCTGCCTTTGAACACCCTTTGAATATATATACTTACGTTTGGGATCTGGCGAATCACGATCGAGGACGGCATAGCGCGGTATCTCGATGCCCTCCTTCTCCAGAATAGCGTACACCCTCCTTCTGTCCTGAATATCATATTGCATGTGCAGATTATTTAGCACAAACGGATTCCTAAGCTGGGCGTACTCGATGGCCTTCTCCAGCGGAAAGCCCTTCGAGTGGAACGAAACTAGGCAGTCGCAGGTGGGCCAATTTTGGACGGGCTCTCGCAGGATTACGTTCTCCTCGAATGTCACCAGCTTGATGAACTCGAATTCCCCGAGACGCGTGAGGATCTCCTTCATCGGCTTGGACTGTGTCTTCTTGGCCATCGCGCAGATGCCGACGACCACTTGCTTGCTATTGCTAGACGAAGTGCTCGTGTCGGAGTCCATACCGTCATTGCTGTCCCCAAAGTCCGTGTCACCCTTTAAAAGCAGAAAGAGACCGTTATTAATTCGTTTTCTCGGCGAAAACCACCTTTAGTAACTAGTGATTTCAGCAGGCAACGTCCGAAATATTTGGAGTCCCGCCTCTTTAATTTTTTGAGTAATATATTTTTGTTGCTTTTAACTTGTCATTTTTAAAAAATGTAAGAACAGAAAACACCTACTTAAAAAAATCACATATATTTTTCATTATTAAAAAACATTGGCAACCAAAAAACTGTTTTAAGACATATATTATATCAGAGTTTAAAGCGTACTTTAAATTTAGCATGCAAACAAAAAAAAGAAATGACCCGTTTCTCAGCTAATGCAAGCAGTCGCAAGCAGGGCAAGCCAAGCAGTCGCTTGAAAGTGGCGCCTTCTACCGGGCATTCCATTATTATCCTAAAGTTTTTACTGAGTGGTCCGAACAAAAAAATTTCTTCTTCTAGGTATTACTAAGGCCAAAGAAACTGCTGTTACAGAAATACGTCTAAAGGCGCCTTTCTGAAGAATTACTTCTTGATACAGTGATGAGGCCAAATTTTAAGAAACATTTTTGTAGTTTTTAGGGTAATTTGCATTCGAATTAAATTTTAGTAAAATCGGATGACTATATCATATAGCGCCAATAGGAACGATCGGAAAATGATTGGAAAATTAATAAACACAAAATTTTTGATTCGTTAATTTATATAGTAGCCTCTTCTACTATGGGATACAATTTTATTTTAAAATTTCAGCTTCCTTTTTTGGTTTTATGAGCGTATTTAAGATATTCTAGTCACACGTTCATTCGTAAAATCTACAATGATATTACAACTTCGCCTTACCGAAGTTATTTTCCGTTCTAGTTTTTAATTTTTTTTTTGTAGCTACAAAACATTAGAAGCCAGACTCGAGATTTAAGATTTAAGCTGTGACTATCTTGTTATTTTTAGAGTAAAAGGGTATATTGTATTCGGGGAAAAGTATGCCATCTTAGACAACATCGACTAATTAAAATAAAACAATAAAAATCAATTTTTTTTTTTTTGAAAACCCAATGTGAACCCCTTACTACAATCCACAGATTAGATCCATTCCAATCCTTTTTTTATAGCTTCATAACTATTCAAGTTATTTAGAGTATTACTAAAATTTGGTTCACAGCACTAGACATTTAAACGGCACCAATAAAACCAAGGTGACAGCAAAAGCACAAAGTTACATTCAACCGATCCAATTCATGTGCTACCCGATCAACATGGCAATTAGCGCTAAACTTATCCCCGACTTTGTCAACTCATTAGCGCCCCAGAGTTCGATTGATCGAATAACATTGAACTAACCAAAAAGACCTACATTCATACAGACATCGCAGAAGCAGAAATCATCGCTATCCTCGTCACTGCCATGATTCGAGCCGTAGTCCTCGTAATCGCTGACATTGAAAGGTCCATACTCCCCATCGTCGTTGTCCTGGCTTTTACTAAGAGGATTCTCCGTACTGCGAACTCCGGCACTTTGACTCCGTCGCTGGCGCTGCAGTAAGCGATTCCGGCGCAAGCGATCGCGACTACGACCCCCGCGACGTCTGGTTAGTGCACCATCGGATGGCACTGCGTCTAAACTGTGCCGACGATTGGCGTGCGGATCCTCGGAACGCAGATTTTTCACTTCCGAACCGGGGGGCAAGACCGCTGCAGCAATTGCAGTGGCTCCAGCGGCTGCCGCGACAGCTTCAAGTTTTTTTTTATGCCGTTGATGACGCGATCGGAGTTTTTTCAGACGCCACCAGTCCTTGAACCAGGTCCACTCCATTGTGTTATCAACTTAGACACTTTTTAACCAAAATTGGATGTTTTCTGAGTTCGAAACATATACTATTTTGTTTAAAGGGTTATAAACACATGTACAGCGAAAATTATTCTTTTTTTCGTATCGTACTTTTGAAATTTTAAGAACGTAATTTAAACTATTTTTTAAATTTAAAAAATACAACAAAATTAAAAAAAAAAAAGGCAAAATTTCGGCTTGTTGGAAATCAAAAATGTAAAAAAAAGTTAAGAAATAAATAAAAACAAGCGGTTTTATGTTTTTCCGGAATCGTTTTCTCCCCAAACACACACTCCCCGAAAACACTGTTCCGAGATAATCGCAGATAATGTTTAAAGTTTAGGTTGTTAGAGGTTCTAACGGTTCGGGTTTTAAATCCTTGCAGAGTGTATAATGGTTTCAATCAGAAGTTGGCAATATAGAGATGGATACTTTTCTATTATTTTTTCAAAATGTAATTCAAATATTTAAAAAATTATATTTTAAATAACTCCGAAGTTACATTTTGCGCTTAACTGCACTGTGTATAAGAAAGCCAAAGTTTATAACCCTTTATACACTTTAATTTTTTGTACGAAATTAAAAATCGTTTTTTAAACAAAAAATTTAATTTACAAATTTTAAAATTGTTTTTTTTTTTTTTTAATTTTAAATGTTTTCCTTTTTGCATACATTCTTTCAAAAGTTTTAACTTTTCAAACATTTTCGGCAGAAAACTTTGTCTAGTTATAGGGTGGCAACCCTACATGCAACAACCCTCAAATATAACCTTTTGTATTTAATTTGCCGTACAGTATCACATAACAAATAATAACAAATATGCCATAAAAATGCAGTTTTGAGTGGCCGGTTTTGCAGAGAATGCCTTTTATATATTTAAATTATTTATTGTTTTTAAATCATTTATTTTGTATTTTTTGGTGTTTTTAAACATGCATTCAACTACGCTTTTGCAATCTATATTTGACAGCACTGGGAATCCGATCAGCCAAGTTCGTGCTTATCGGTCTAATTCCTTCAAAACAGATGACCTAACCCGAACAAATACTGAAACCGCTAACCGCTAACCGACGACGTCAGCTGTTCGGTGCGACGCGGCAAACTGACTAGCGGAACCGAACAAAACAGTTCGCTGGAGATCGTATCGGATTGTTTCAGGGCGTACGCCAATTGGTCTTTGCGCCCACTCACAGAGTTACGGGAGAAACTGATCAGCTAGAGACAAAAACAGGGAGAACAAGAAATGAAGCTAGCCAGTCGAAGTTTGTATACCCTTGCAGATTTCTATTAAATTACAAATTGTTATTTAATTTTATAATATATTTTGACATTCATTTTTGATATTTGATATTTTTTAAATTTATTTAAAATTTAAATTTTTTTAAATTTAATTTGAAATGTATCAATAATTTAATTTCTATTAAATTACACATTTTTTTTAATTTTATAATATTTTTCGACCTTCATTTTTGATATTTGATATTTTTTTAAATTTATTGAAAATTTAAATTTTTTAAATTTAATTTGAAATGTATCAATAATTTAAAAATTATATTTTCAAGAGAAAGAGGTAATATATCAAAAAACACCAAAGTCTTAATTTTTTTTTCACTGTTTTTGTCCTATCCCACCTATGGGAACTGTAAGATATAGTTGGCTGATCCGACTGGTTCCGACTTACATATATTCTACCTGCTACAGAAAGAAAACTTTTGAAAAAGTTTCATCCCGCAAGGTTCAAAACAGAGAGATTAGTAGGCGTAGAAACAGATGATCAAGATCAAGAATATATACATATACCTTATGGGGTTGAAAACTTCCTTCACTGCATTGAAAACTGAAATCATTATACCCTTTGCAACGGTATAAAAACAGAAAGAGAATTGTTTTCACAAAGAGAAAGATACATTATGTCTTCACTGTTGTGAAATACACTGAAAGAAACATGCTTGATCTGTTTTATTTTTTATTTTTACATTTTTAAGTTTGAGGTAGAACATTGAGCTCGTTTAAAGAAGTTTTAAGCAGAGCTTAGCACTTCAGGGTGATAAACGAAGTTTCGGTTTCTATTTATTTTGAAAATAAATTATCTTTAATTTAAATATAACGGGTTTCAAGTCGATGTTTGGCTTATATTAAAGCTTTTTTTTTCTTACTTTTGGTATTTATAATATTTAAATGGTTATATATTTTTAAATTCGTGTAGCAATCCCAATTTAAACAAAAATTATACAAAAAAATATTCCAATATTAATATTATTTTTAGTGCATGGAGATAAGAGTCAGCAAAATAAGGAGAGGGCAAGTTCTCTTTGTATAATTGCTTTGACTTGCTGAAAGCGACTTGTTATCATCGTCGCTTTCATTTGTTGACGATACGACTTAACTAAAACTTACATATGTATGTAGGGGACACAGAAAAAAAGTATTGGCAAAACCAACTTTGTTGGTTGAAAAAAGTATCACCGGTTTAATTTACAGATAAATAACTGCAATGAAAAGTAAATGTAAACTAAAATATATCGGAAAACTGTAAAAAGTAAGATATTACTAAACGTTTTCCATTTCAAAGTGATAGCGTGAAAGGTATTTGAGGATAGAATCCGACTTGTTACTAATTGTAAGACATTTTTTGGTTAATTCAACCGTCAAAAGGGAGTGTCACTATATTCATAAGCACATTTTTAACACCCCTAAGATTAAATTCTTCATAAAAAAAATGTAACTAGGGTAATCATGGGTAATTACGTAATATATGGACAGCCCCAAAAACAAAATTAAAGGTAACAAAATTTCTCAGTTAATGTACTGCTGAAGTTAATTTATTAAACCAACAACAAATTTCTCTGCAGTGTTAATAAAAACGACAACAAAGGCAAGAGAGTGACACAGAGAGCAGCGACAAAGAAATGTAACCGGTAACGATAAGAATTCCCGTGATAAGCGTTCCGCGGATCTTAGAGTACTTTGTTTAATCGCCAATACTCCAAGTAAATACTTGCTATAAATTAAATCTGTTAACAAAGACCATTCGATATGATCTCCTCGCTTTCATTATCGCCTTTTATACATAAAGGCGATCTCTCTCTCTCGCTTTTCGTACTTAAAGATCAAACAATAACACCCTCTTAACGAGAAAAAACGTTGTGACAATCGCACCTGCAATATACAAATGCTCGTATACGAAATGTTGTAACGAAAAATCATTACTTACTCGACTAAATAAATAAATATTTACCTTCTTGCCTGAACGGGAGTTTAAAGATGTTTATTTATGTTAGTTAAGTCGGCATTATTACCCAGTCGGACCTTGAGACATGTGGTAATTGAATCCACAATAAAATCCTAGGTACATTTTTAAGGGGTTTTCAGAGGGACATTTTTTGATAAACTTGCGCTGCGTAGGAACCCTTAGAATTTGTATTTCGAGGCCCAACTCTAGCTCTTATAGTTTCTCAGCGGACCGACGGACGGACAGACAGACAGACGGACGGACAGACAGACAGACGGACGGACAGACGGACGGACAGACATAGCTAGTGATCTCAATAATTCTTGTACTAAAATTTGTGTCACTAAAAATAAAAAAAAAAAAAGTTTGTTAAAACAAATAGATTGCACTATGTTACTTCAAAACTTTACAACAATGCGCTTTTAAAAACGTAAGTAGTGTTTCCATCTACTATAATTTTGACTGCAGCTGTACGTATGTATAAGGTTATTTTCTTTTTCGTTTATATTTGCCCTAAAAAATCACAACATTTTGGTGAGTATAGGGTTTGAAAGATAGAGGCTTGCACTTTAAAACTGTTTTGTATGCATAACAAAACAAAAATCAGTTTGCCTGTAATACCCATCAAAAGAAGGAAAATTTCAGCATTTTTCCAACTTCAGATTTTTTTGGAGAACCCAGTTCAAATTGGGTATTCGAAGCGAATAGGATTTTATCGCATCCATCGAGGTAAATAAAAAAAACATTATTTTGTAACACAGTGTTATTATTTTTAAACGAAATTAAAATTTGGTTGACATCTTGACCCACCAATAGCTGTAGTTTTTTATATATTTTTGAAAGTCCTCGTAGCCCACGTTTTAGTTTTAGTGATCCTATTTGATTGCTGTATTACTGGCACAATCGCTTTTTCACAGTCGTTGGGATTTCGTAAAAACACGAGAAGAAAAAAACAAGCAACTATATCTTACCAAAAATGTCTTTAAAATATTTAAGACCACAACAACTTGAGAAATTAAAAAAAAAATCTGAATGAAGCCCGGAAAATAAATGCGTTGCCTGAACCGCACCGTTCGAAAGTCGGACCTTGATTGCGGATCAACAAATGCAGTTGGACCCCAATGGGCGCCACCCGAGACTCCAGACTGGGTCCAAAGCGAATGCCAAAACAAACAAAGTGAATAAACAACTGGCATAACTGTGTAATTAATTAATGCATCCAAGGAGCCGAAAATTTAATTAGATTTAGCGCGCTCGGCAATTCAACAAACAATAAAAACGTAACGGAAAGCCAAAAGACACAGATATGGCTAAAAGTAAGAGTTAAGAAAGGCAGGCAAAGTTAGGCAAAATAACAATAACACAAGGGAGTGCACAAACTGAAGAATCACCGGATGGGAGAACGATGAGGAGCGCGGCTCCAGAGGCTCCAACTCGCTGACGTCTGTCACTGGATATTCCAGGGGGCGGTAAATAAATAAGCAAATAAGCAAAAATGAAAAAATATGGGATATATGGGATATTCGCACAGAAATCGACTATACACTCAGAGAAAAGCATATTAATTTTTAACATACATATATGTAATAATTTTCTGATAATAAATAATCATTTAATCAGTGCTGCTTAATGACAAAATCATTTTTTAATGGGGAAAATATATAACATTTTGGAACTTGTTCTTAAAATTGTTTTCTTTGGCAGAAATCGAAAAAATCGATCAAATTTTCTACATTAAATTACAACATTATTATGAACACTTCTCATTTAATTAGCAATAAATTATTCAGTTTCTGATTAGTGCTTTGGTAGCTATAAATTTTTCCCTGAACGTAATCTAAACAAAGATATGTATATTTGTTTACCCAGGGGTTGTAGGGTGAAAGGGTATATTATCTTCGGTAAGAACTATGTAACAGAAAAAAAAAGAGTTTCCAATCCTATAAAGTTTGGAATAGGTTTAGACATATCCGTAGGTCCGTTGTAATGATTCCTGCGGATTGGTTAGTTAAAAAGTTGCGCCGCACCAATAAAAATGGAATTTTAATTTGATTTAAATTCGTTTTTGTTAGTTTGGTCATGTTGTTTCAATGCTTATAATTATAAAAATTTTTTTTTAGCAATAAGCTATTTTGAAAATTAATTAAAGGAGGAAAATGGGCCTTTTTGTACAACATTTTTGTATAAACAGGACAATTAGTTTTTTATGGATCTCATAACTTTCGATTTACTTGCACGATCTTACAAGAATTCTTGGATTTTCCTTTATCTGTTCTTGAATACAATGAAGACGCAAAATATCATGGTTATATTTTAGATAGACTTATATTTCAGCTCTGTAACAACATTCATCATTCGACCTGTAGAATTCGCGAATCATTCAGTACTTTTTAGAGGTGTTTTTACTCGTACTTTTTAGGACTGGAATCGCTTCCTTCTACCTGTTACATAATTTTTAATACATAATTTTTGATACATTTCAATAATTTTTTACTCTACGAGTAACGGACATAAAAAAAACTTCCTAACCTTTTCTAGAACGAATTTAAACTAATACATATATGTGTATATACATATTTAGGAAAATACATTTCTCTGGTGTTTTATTGTTGAGTGTAAAAGGTAACGCACCGCCTAGATTCGGAGTAGAATTTACGTGCGTCAGCCAGCGACGTCCTGCCGATTCGCCTCTCCCACCGCCACCGAACTTATCGAAGCTGTTCCCCATTACTCGCTTAGGAGTTGTTGTTGTTTTTGTTGGCTAAAAGGACACACATACTCTTAATTATGTTCATTCGGAAACCACACACACACACACATGTTAGGAAGAGAGAAAGTCTAAGGGAGAGCGAAAGCTTTTGGCATTGACATTGAACAGTCAGCTGTTGGGGAGAATAAGCAGATGAATGGGTAAGGGAGAAGGGAGAAGGCGAGGAAGCGAAAGAGAAGCAGAAGCTGCCACTGCAAGAAACCCGCAAAAAAAGTCAGGGTCAGCCCCCGCATACAAAAATCTACAGTCGAGGTCAGCACAATAATAGCACTCCGGTTTAGGCACATGTTTTATAGGCAGAGTTTAGTAAACTATTTGTTATCCCATATTACAAATACTCATTTTTTTTTTTACAAAAATTCACTTAAAAAATAAATTAAACGAGCATTTCGTATTGATTTTTATCAAACTTTTACACTACAATTATTTGGCACTTATGTGCAATGTTAATGAATGCACCTATTGGTGGATTTCCAAATTTAGAGGCACATTCAAGACCATCAAATGAATCATTGCTGTAATTGCGAACCTCACTATAAGCACGCATTATATTAACGTTTAGAACAAGTAAAAAGGTATAGTTTTAGTTGGTCAAAAAAATCGGTTTTAGTGGTAAACAAAAAAAATCAATCGAGCGCATACGTTGCCATCCTGTAATCCCAAGTAGAATCCGACTCGCTGCTGCTGCGGGTGATTTTGTAGCGGATTTTGCTGCTGCTGCTGGGATATATCCTGATAGCCGGACTCCAATTCGGTATAGGACATGGTTATCCCGTGCGGTGGTATTAATGCGGGTTATTTTTCCAAACAAGAAAAAGCAACAACACTGGGAAACGTTTTTTTTTTTATTATTGTTTTTTTTTTTTTACATTTTACGCACACACATATACTGCCACGTGTAAAAAATGGAGTGGGAGGTATATATATATATTTTAATAACAATTCGATTATACGAGTTACGAAATCTGTTTTTGCTTTGGCTTCATTATTTGTATTTGTATTATTATTATTATTATTTGGTGAGAGAGCGAGAGAGCAATGAAATCGTCGCCGGCGGGGGTGGAGGGAGTTTGGCGGGGGAAGCACGAGGACAGCAGGGGGGAGTGGCAGAGGCGTTTGGTCCGTTGCTGCGGGTTAGGTGATTATTGTTATTTAATATTATCAAATTGGGTTTCTCTCGCTTATATTCCCTTTCTGCTTTTTAGAGTCAACACACACGCACACACACGCTCGCTGCAAAAGTTTCGAAAATAAACTTAACAGTATGACAGTTTGATTAATCCCAAAAAATGTACTTTTTCAAATATACCAAAAATACTAATATACCAAAATACGCTCCACTTTCCGCCGCACAGTGGGATAGTATATAAAATTCGAAATTAAAAAAAAAAATTATATTCCAAAGTAGAAGAGGCTACAATTAATATTAACCAATCTAAAATTTTTTCCTATAAATTTTTAATTTATTTTCATCCGGTTTTACTAAAATTTAATTCGAAACTCAAAACTATTTAAAAAATGATATTTCCAAAAGAATTAGGTAATATGTAAAGAAACATCGAAGGTATAATTTTTTGCTATTATTTTTCCGATATTTCCTATGGGAGCTATAAGATTTAGTTACCCGATCCGGACATACTATTATCATATGAAAAAAGACTTTTGAAAAAGTTTCAGCCCGATAGCTTTAAACCTGAGAGACTAGTTTGCGTTGAATCGAACGGACAGACGGACAAACATGGCTAGATCGACTCGTCTAGTAATGCTGATGAATATTATGTAGATTTGTGTGCCAAATTGTTTGAAAAGTTTGCTAATTGTATTGTAACCTCAAATCGCCCATTCTTATACTTCGAATCAATTCTTACAGTGTTTTGAAAAGTACTTTATTTAAATTGAATTTCTAACATCATGCATTACTAGTTGACAGACCAACTGTATTATTTGTGTTCTGACTTCAAAAACAATTTAAAAAATTGGTATCAGGTGTGATTTGACAGTTATGTATCCATATACAAACATGCATAAATATGCTATTGTTAATGTTGGTTAAAACTTTAGTTTATAGTGTTTTAGGCCTTATCATCATTTCAGCAAAGGTAAGCGAGTAGGTCCAGTCGTAGTTATGCAAGGAGCCCCAAGAAATTCCATCTTCTTTTTTGTCTGCAGTGTGACCCTCTTTGTAGAACTTTCCATTCAGCTTGCTGTAATTTCAAGGCAGTACATTAATATCGATAACTCCTCAGTATCTTAATATAATTACCTCTGATAACAGGTATAATACCACCAGCCACCATATCCTCCGTTAGCGCAATTCACTTTATATTCATCATTGTGCCTGTCATGTGTGGTGAACTTTTTGTTCTTATGTATTTTTAGGGAATCACCGACTGTACCGTTATATGTCCCCAGAGATTTAAGCTCATACAGTTCTTCTTCACTACCAATCTTGAAGTCATCATAGTGGGCATAGCCTGTAGTGCCATTCACCATGCCAAGTTTAACGTAAAGTTCGTGTGGTCGTGCCTCCGTCATGGCATGCAATCTCTCGAGTCCGATGAAAAACTCTCCACTAACATTTCCGAATCCTTCTTTGTAGTCCTTCCAGGATCGATCAAAGTTCTCGGAGCCGTCGAATCGCTTTTGAATTGTTAGCCAACCGGTTGAATTGCAGGGAGATTCGAATGTATCTATCCCACGTACTTTCATTTTGTAAATGCCACTAGGTCCTTCGATGGGACAGGAGTCCTGTCGATTGCACTTCACCAGTTCATCGGCTATTTTCTTGATTTTTTCTGTATTGGCCGTTGTCTGATTATTTAGGCCATTGATTTCACTGTTTTTAGTCGCAATAAGCTCACTTTGCTTCTCAATTTGTTCATCTTTGTTTTTTATTTCACCCTGCAGGGTTTCAATATTTTCTGTCTTACTTTTTAGCAGTTCATTTTGCTCGGTGATTTGAGAGTTCTGGCTCTTTATTTGATTATTTGCGACTTCTAACTTAGTTTCCAAATCATTTATAGTTTTGGTCAGGGAATTAAGCTGATTAGTTGTTTCACTGATCTGAGCATCCCTTGTTTCGATTTCTCTTCGCAATTCGGAAATATCTTCTGTTAATTGAATAACTTGGCCATTTTTACTTTTCAGCAGTTCATTTTGAGAACTGATTTGAGAATTTCGTTCTTCGATTTCACTTTCTAAATTCTGAATAGTTTTTTCCGCAGTATTTAATTTGTTTTGCAAATCCCCGTTCATTGCTGCCGATTCCGTAAGTTTTTCATAATTATTTAGGAATGGCTTCAGAACAGAAAAACAGTAACCATCACATTGCTTTTCTAAGGAAATTTGCCGCAAATCTTTAACTGGTTCTGCACGGATAACATACGACTCTTTCACAAGCCAAATCGACACGAACAACACCAAGAACGATTTCATTATATTTAAAGCGCTGCCAAATTTAAACTGAATCCAGAACATACGATTTCTGCGCTATATATCGTGTATTTGCTGTGCCTTTCTACACAGAGTAGCAGATAACGAACTTTTGAACCCGCCTGATAAGCTAAGATTTAAATTGCCGGGATTTTCCCTTGGCCCTGAAAATCGCAGGCAAAAAATGTTTATTCCCGGATGATGTCGTTATCAATTAAAACAAGAACGGACGTTAATTTCCGGTAGCCGAAGTTTACATAGCCTTGCCACATTCCTGTTCAATGACAAATTACAAAATGAAAAATTCATATTTACTTGCGCATTTGTTGCAACAAACTTGTCAATTCATTTATATATGTATTTACTTACTTGGTAATATTAAGTTGTTAAATTCCATGTATTTCAATCTCAACAAAAAAGAAAGCTTACCTCGGCTAACCGAAGTTTATGTACATATATGTATATGTACATGTATTCCCTTGCAGATCATTCCTATTACAAATTACAAAATGTTAGATTTACTTGCGTACCTATATGTTGTTACAAACAAAATTATAGCCGTTTTCGTATTATTTCGGGATTATTTAATCTATCCTAATTAATACAGTAGTCGAATTTATGTTAAAATTAATACGAAATTTTGAAATAATAAAATAAAGCTATATTCCAGAGTAGAAGCAACTACACTGAAAATTAACAAAGGTATATTTTTCCTATTAATTTTCCATTAATTTTACGATCCTTCCTATGGGAGCTATACGATATAGTTGTACGATCCGACTGGTTCTGACTTATAAGTATATTACCTACAATAGAAAGTCGACTTTTGGTAATGTTTCATCCCGATGAATTCGAAACTGAGGGACTACTTTGCTTAGAAACGGAAGGGTATAAGAACTGTTAAATGAAAGTATGGTGAGTATATGAAAATAACGAAACGGGTACATTTCATGAAAGTTATTAAAAATTTAATAGGTGCTAATAAAAGGCAGGAGTTCGAATCGATTCAGTGGTGATTGAGGAGGAGCTTAGTCTTGATCCGTTTTCGATCCCGGGCAATGATCTCCATGCGCTCCTTTGTGTTGGTCTGGAAGAAGATCAGGTGAAGCGTGCGACTGGCCGAGCAGAGCTGTTGGAAGAAACCAAAGAAAATAAAATTAAAAAAGGGGAAATTGGAGCTAATAATAAATAGCAATGCAAAGTTTGTTAAACTTTCAAAATTCCTTCCGACCTTATATAGGTACACTTGTACCAAAAATAGCTGCACATAAACAAAAGCACGTTCCCGTAAATTCCATATGGCCAATGTAAATGGTATGTAATTCATACCCACATCGTTTTTACATGAAATACTCATCAAATTTATATTAATCAAGGTCATTTTGCCGGATTTTCTCTCTCGGAGACTCTCTCACTTCGAAAAAAAGAGCAATACGCCATATGGAGAGCAAAATGACGTGAGTTGAAACGAGAAAGACAGATTCGAAATTCGAACTGACGTACTTCGAACATGATGTTTACATTTCGACCATATCAATTTTACACGGGTCCATATCAAGTTAAAATTGATCTTAAAAAATGTAAAACTGACCTACGTTTCGTATAGTTTTTTTTGTGTGGTGATTTCTGGCATTTTTTTGTCCGAATTATTCGTATACCCAAGGATATAATTAGAAAAAGTGTGAAAATGTTGATTTAAATTTAAAAACCTAGGTTGAACTTTACATAAGGAGGAGAAACTAACCCTAAGCATAAATTAAAATGAGTTATACTTCTTAATAAAATAGATGGCGTAATGACATTGTCAAATTTAAGTGATCCTCTCTTCTCAAAAAAAAATCCAAATGGTTTCGTTGAACCCAAAACCCACCTGTTGAAGCAGTCGCGCCTTGAGGCGCAGATTACCGGTCTCCTCGGCATCCAGTCCACTCCCGCAGGTCTCCAAATGTAGGTTCAGCACGAAAATCAGGGTGTCCCTGATGGTCTGAACCACGCGCTGCACTTGCTCGGTGGCAAAGAGCCGCCGTATCAAGAACCCGCGCACTGCGGCATTTATACGCGTGGCTGCCCACTGGCGCTCTTCCTGTTCCAGCTCAGCGGGTTTCTGGCGGGGATCAGATGCAAAATTAGACATGGATACAAGGCACTTGCTGAATGGGTTAGTAATTGGGTTAGTTACAGGTGCTAGAGGTTTGGTCCCTCGGTTTCCACGCAGTCTTTGTTAAGGCACTTGGTAAACTGGCCACCTCATTTGCTATGGCTTCTTGCGCTGCTTGTGTTAGGGAGGTAGAAATAATAGAATGGGGATACAGAATTTAGATATAAAATTGCTCAATTACATTGCTCAGTCGCTTTGGTGGTGAGGTGCTTCTTCCTGGGGCGTTGCTCCTTTTCGGTTGAGTGGAGCTGGCGTTTCCTGGGGAGTTTTTCGCTCGTCCTGCTCCTGCACTGCCCACCTTCGCTGGTGATTTGATCACCTCGCGACCTGCAGTACTGTTTAGCTTTCTGGGACTACTGCCCACAGTTTGGGAACGCCTCCTGACAGCTTGTCCACTCCGTCGGCTGTTGGTTAAACTGCTGTTCCTCAGTGGCAACGATCGCGGTGTGCTGGGAGCACTTGTATCCCCCAGCGGCTGTGGCTCAGACTCGTACCCCAGAGTCGTTAGTTTCGGGCTAAACAGCCGTTTGCGAGCGGAAGAAGGAGTCGCCATTCGGCTAGTGTCCTTCAGCGTTAGAAAGTCATCCAGATCTTCGAAGCCCAGGGGCGTGGTGGCATCCAAAAAGGAAGACATTGTCGGCGTGGATGAGCCGCCACCACCATGCAGGTCCCCCGTACTGGTGCTCTGTGTCACCAGTCCATCGGGATTTTCAATGCCCGTGGTGGAAACATCGATCTCAGCACATAGCTCTTCAATGAGCTGGCGCTGCTGATGATCAAACTGCGTCTGCATGCGACGACGCTCCTCCTCCTGGTGAAGGACCAACTGATTCATCCGCTCCCGATGGCTATGCAGATAGTTGCGCACTCCTGCCTTCCGGCTAGCTTCTAGGGGACAATGTTCGCCCAGCGCCCTCTCTATTATGCGTTCCACCTCGCGATCTCTTCTGGAGCAGCTGCTGGCATTGGTTGTGTTGCTGCTATTTGCCCTGGCACTGCGATTCACCCGCTTAGCCTGCGACTCTATGGTCTGCCTCTGGAAGTTGGCCAAACTCTGGCTAGGCCTGACCGCCAGGGCCTCCCGCTGCATATGCTCGACGAGAACCTGAGAGGGCTCCTCCAGCGTAAAGCTTCGCGAGCGCTGAAAGTTGACTGGCTCTGCTGGTTGAGTCCTTAACTCCGTTTTCTTTAACAGGGGTTGCGGTTGCGGCTGCTCCTTGCGTTCAGCTATAGAAGGACTGGTACTAGATCTGGGTATCTTCTTGTCCTGAACTTTGGGTAGAAGTGTACCCAGTCCAGACTTCTCGAACTGCAGGATTCGATCGGTTATGCGATTGTGCCGCCTAGGGGAAAAGTTCTCAACTGGCTGGGGCGTGGGAGGATCAACCTGAATGGTGGGCAGCTGTATGTCCAGGACGAGACTCTGAGGGCGTGCGTGAGGGCCCTGTGTGCTGTCGTAGATGAAGGTCTCCGTCTGCTGCAGCTGGGACAGGCTCCTCAGACCGGCCATGTCGGATCCCGCCGAGTGTCTGGCCAGGCGGTAGCGTTCCTCCAACTGCAAAGCCATCTGGCGGGCCAGTTGTATCTCGCGCCTCTTTGCGCTCGTCATCTGGAACATTGTGAGTCAACGGTTACACCTGAGTGAATGCCACTCCCTGGCCAAGATTTCGACTCACCAGCGGTGGCAATATGGCCTGGCCATCCAGCCGGAACCGTATGGAGGCGGGGTCCAGGCAACTGGAGGCACTGTCCTCGGAGGGTGCGCTCCAGATCGATATGGTGGTGGTGGCCGTGGGTGTGGTATTCTCACTTCGGCTCAGCTCTACGGCCGCCAGCAGCTGCTCCATAGCCCTACAAATATAGAGAAAAATATCAGTTTACTAATTAAAAGACCAAATCAATCAAGAACCACCCAAGAAACGCGCAAAACCCTCTTACCTAGTGGCATCCATTTGTGTTTTTCTACTGGGAATTTTGGTTGGGTTCTAGAAAAGGGGAAACCTACACACAAGGCAACTAAACCTAATGGTTTTGGTTAAATTTTCGTTCAATGTCGCCTATGTTTCAGTTGGTTAGTTGCCATTAGAGATGTTTAGCTAACGATGGGACTTCACTAGCCAGCGGCTTCCCGCCAAAATGCCAGATCCTCTGGGGAGTCACTCAAGTTATTAAAATTGAGAGCCGAAAAGATGACAGTTTAGTAATCGGTTCAAAACGTTGGCAATGCCAAGAGCATAAGCTGGCAAAAACCACTTGCCACCATTGGCAATCTGAAAAAGAAATTAATTTTAAAACAGCAGTTTAAAACCGATAAGAAGTCCGTGCAACCCTTAAGTGAACTATCGATAGCCGGCTCCCATATCTAGCTATAAAAATACCCTAGCCTAGCTATGAATAAGGGTATTCCCAAAACTGTTGAATTATTAAACATCGTTCAGCTGTTAATCAGCTGTTTTATACAAAGAAAACTTTTAGAACATTTTTAAAAATTTTGTTGAATTGCTGAAAACCAGAGCTGTTACCTTTCTTAACAAAATTCATGGCAACTTTGTAACATTTTAGTATCACTAGTATGCATACCATTTTTAGAAAGTAACTAGCAGTAAAAAATTAAAGTTTAAATGTTTAAGATCCGTGAAAGTTTTCAACAAAGAACAGCTGTTTAACAATTGCTGAAATTTTGAATTTCCAACTGTTCTGTTTTGGTATTTTTCAGTATATTTTTTGGTACATTTGGGGTATTCCTTTCTTACATTTCCTTGAAAAACATTGAGAATATCGAACTCACCGACTATCGACGTTTTCCCAGCTCTAAAGGGAATCGGATGTGGTTTTATCATTGCGTTGATTGTTGTTGTGGCGCGATCGAATTTGTTTGGAAGTCGTGAAATCAGTTTTATAATTTCGGAAGTGTGTTGTTTTTGGACCCCTCCGGCTATAACGAAAAGTATGATTTAAGAACTATTCGATGTATATATGTTTATGTCGCTTGCATTTGTTGTGGGTGTTATCTAGTTACAAAACTATTAACAAAAGTAAAGGCGTGCTGGAATCCGTGTTTTAACTTGAAAATTCGCTTATTTTAGGATTATTTTGCTCTACATTTCTCGCTTTAAAACTGCGTTGTAATATGTGTGACGGAGTGCGTGCGCGCGTGTGTGTGAGCAGAGGGGGTGTAATGTCTGCAAAAATAGATTTTATCAGGTTTTTCTTTGTTTTTTGAGTGCAGTACGAAGTCATTATTACCCCTTTCCCCTTTTCCTTGCCTTGCTTTTACTTGATGAATTTGCGGTGCAAGTGTAAGGAAAAACAAAAAGCGCCAAGTTTCGCACATATATATACACTGTGTATGTATATATATGTGCTCACATACGCCGTTTGTGTGAATGTGTTTCTGTTTTTTTGTATATCATTCTGCGACGCAATTGAAAAAGACATCGAAGGCCAAACAACTTTGCTTTTTATACGTTTTTTCTATAGCTTTAGTTGTTGCTGCTGGGCGTTAGTTTTTGGCTCCGTGTTTGTTATTATTATCATCACAACTTTCAGGCTTTTCCACGCGCTCCGCTCTCCTTTCTCTCCCACGCGGGCTCTCTTCCTCTCCCACGCTCTAGTGCCGTCCTTCTCGCACTCAGCCGGTAAGCAAAGCAGTAAACAACAACGATACAATAATGACAATAGAAAACAAGGGAATAAAAAATAGGAATAAGTTGCAAAAATAGGTTGTTACACATAGAATGGTTGATCACTGGATGAAATGTCGCAATAACATAATAACCTTTTCCATGCCGCACACACAGTTCTCGTTCTCTTTGTTTTTAATTGTTTTTCTATTTGCGAAAAACAAGTGTGCTTGTGTGGGTAAGACAGGCCCTCAAAAGTCGGGAAAACATTGCAAAAACATTTTGGTAAAATGCCATGGACCCGAAAAATTGCTCAGTCAGCCAGTAATAAATATTATTATTTTATTTTCTACGCAGTAGCCGCTGAATTCAACAAAGACCATACAAAGGGAAGGAACAAAGAAGAACGGAAGGATAAAAGCGGAGAGTGTTGCTCCGCCCATGCGCACAGCTGATCCAGAACCTGGCCTAACGGTAAACCGATTGTCTTTGGACTGCGAAAGCGGAAATCGAAAGCGAAACGGAAGTCGCCTAAAATATCGGAGTGTAAAAAAAAAAGCAGCCCGCTAACCGCGGGAGCCGAAAACCGAAGTTCAAAGCCGCAAAGGCAATAACAAAGAGAGTAAAGTGAGGCCAAACAAATCGAATATGTTCCAAGCCCTGCCCCGTCCATCAAGGTCCACGCTTCACTGTGGAGCGGCCGCCATCGTCACAGTTATCCTCATGGCCTGGTAAGTCCTATGCTTATTTATATTCTTAAATGCTTTTAAATGTAAAAAAAAAATTGTTAAAAAAAAATGTTTTAAAAAAATGTTTAAAAAAATGTTTTAAAAAAAATGTTAAAACAATTCAGACTTACATATGTATATATATATTGTAGTATGAACGTATGTATGTATAGGTAAATACTTTTTGTAGGTTGTTTTAAATAATGTCCAAAAATGTTAAATCCTAAACCCCTTCTCCTCAAAAAAAAAAGGTAGAACGACACAGTGAAAACTAAAAATATAGTACGAAGAACTGTTTGGTCGGTGACACAAGCCAAGTTGTGGAGCTGTAGAAAGGAAAGAAAGAACCTCGTGGCGTGGCCAATTTCGAGCTGAAAGTTGCAATGTTTTATTTTGGGAATATATGTACATATGTGCGCACACATAAAGAGTGTTCCACATATGTAAAAGCGCACCAAAATGAAGCTCATGTGCATGCACATGCCCATTCAAGAAACACCTGTGGTCAAAACAGTAGGTTGCGCTTTCGAGAAATGACTGAAATTGGCATCTCAGCCTGCTACAAAATGTTTCATTTTTTCAAATAATTCGGACTGGTTTAATATCCCTAATAATTGAGAAGATGAGCTCGTGGTAAAAATAATATGATGATGATTTAGGGAATTAAAGCGGCCTAATTTCATTTTAGTAATAATATAATTATATAATTATATTGATCTATAATTAATTTTAGATCATTTCGACATAATTTATAGATCATTTCTACATGATTTTCACATAATTTTAAAATTATTTTTATTCTTACATTATTTTCACATAATTTTTATAAAATTTTATTATACGAAAATGATCTACAAATTATCCAAAAGTGATGTAGAAATAATCTAAAAATGACGAAGAAATTATCTAAAATGACTTATGGTCGCGATACTAAAATGATATTTGTTATACATTTGTTAAGATTTATTACTATTAACTCAACCCCAATTGTAGTTTGTTATGTGTATGCCAGCGATCTTTTTGTACGTGCTTACACCTTTGTTTTGGCTGACTAACAGGCCCCCACCCTTCTGCCACAGCTCCGCCGTCCTTGCTTTTTATAAAAATACTCAATCGTACAGAAAAATGTCACTCCATGCCCATGCACACTGGCCACACCCTTCTCTCCACCCATTGAAAACGTTCTGTGTGGTGCAATTAGCCAAAAAAGAATTTAATGAAATATGCACGCAGCCTTACCGCTATTTAATACATATCTATTTTGTTTGGGAGACTGTATTCGAAAAAGTGGCATGTATTTTGAGAAATTTAGTACATCAATTTACATAAAAAATAACATTTTCTATTGGGTTACAAAATTTTTATTAAAATTAAATTAAATTATATTTATACCCAATGCAATTTTATTTTAATTCGAACCTAATTAATGTATGTACATAAAGCTCAATATTTTGTCCATAATAATGAAAATAATTGTCCGATCATGGAACGGCATACCTTCCCGAACTCGTTGTTGAATTCCCTACAACTTAGCATTTCAGGCTAAAAATTCTATTTTTTTTTTAAATTTTTCGCAAAAAATTGTAATGCCTTAAAAAAAAATCAAAAATTTCAAAATTTTTTAATTTCCTAAATCAGCAGGAAAGAGCAATAATGTTAATTATTAGGTTGTTATCTGCTCAGAACAGTTCGCCGTTTTAATTTCGGACCATTTTTGCAAAAGTGGGAGCAAAAAGAAATTATTCAAAAAATCATATTTTTGCCAAAAATCGAAATCCTCATTTTTCGCCAACAAAAAAATCTGTATTTTTGCCATTAAAATGGAAATAATTGTCCAAATGCGAAGTGTGATACCTTTCTGAACTCGTAATTAAATTCTCTGTAACTTGGCGTTTCCAGTTAAGTTAATTTTTATTTTTTTGAAATTTTTCTCAAAAAATTGTGATGCTACCCCTTATAAAAAATTCAAAAATTTGAAAATTTTTAAAATTTCTAAAATCAGCCGGAAAGTGGACTTTTATTAATTATTAGGTTTTTATCTGCTCAGAACAGTTCGCCGTTTTAACTTTGGACCATTTTTGCAAAAGCTAGAGCAAAAACAAATTATACGAAAAATCAAATTTTGGCCAAAAATCGAAATCGCGATTTTCCGCCAATAAAAAGCTTAGTATTTTGTCCATAATAATGGAAATAATTGTCCTAAAAAAATTAAATCTTATTTTCACTTATAAATAAATGTATGATAAATGTGTTCAAAAAATGTACAATAATGAATTTTTTTTATAAGATTTACTCTTGCGAATTCTTCAATTTCAAGTATAAAAAATATGCTAGTATAAAAAAGGGAGCGCAATGAAACAAATGTATGGCTGAAATTAATTATGATTTAAATACATTTTTTATCATGGGCAACAGTGCGTATGAGTGATAAACTTTGAAGTCATTTCGTAGTTTGCCTTTGAGCGGTTATCCACTGTAAATTTAAGGCCATGTAACGCTCTCAGTTTCCGTATCTTCTGTTTGCTTTCGGTTTATTCACTTGTATCCCTCAGTCACAATAAATAAAAAAAACCGCTTATTTGCTGGAAAATATATTACATCTCTCTATAGTCTGATCAAGAAATAAACTCTGACCACTCTAAAACTCTCCGACACCATACCCCACGTACCGCACGCCGATCAACATCGACACAATGTGCGAATTAGCAACAAAATAGCAAGATAATTAATTAGTCCATTTTCAAGAGCAAAACATGTCGTCAGCGTTTTGTAGGGCGAGTAAATAAAAAATAAACAAACACCAGGGCAAAGTAGAAGTCAAACGAAAACAAAAACATACGCTACAGTCGGAAAAATATTGATTAACACTTTCAGGTTTCACGTCCACCAAAAGGGTATATTTTTTGGAATCTCAGAAAAATGGTCTCAATTTCTATATTTTTGAAAATTTTTTTTTAATTTTACTAAGATGTTTGCTTGGTAAAATAAAAAAAAAAAGTGTACCTAAAGTGTCACCTAAGTGTACCTAAAGTGTCACCTAAGTGTACCTAAAAAGTCAGAAAAATATTGATTAATGCTTCCAGGTTTCACATCCACCAAAAGGGTACATTTTTCGGAATCTCAGAAAAATGGTCTCAATTTCTATATTTTTGAAAATGTTTGCTTGGTAAAATAAAAAAAAAAGTGTACCTAAAGTGTACCAAATCAGGCAAGCTTAAAACATTATATAAAATCTTACAAAATATATATAAAAAGTTTTTGTTTAGTAGAGCGCCTCTATAAAATATTCAGCAAATTTCCTTTCCAAGTTTCATTTAGCGGAGGGCAGTGTCATCAGTTTCTCCTAACTTTGCCTGATAAGTTTATAAGACTTTTGTGACTATCGCATTAATATACATATAAACTTAAAGCTTGTGGCGTTAGAAAGATCCATAATAAATACAAAATACAGTTGACGATTTTACAATAAGTACAAGCAAGACAGATAACATTTTAAAACCCTAATGATTGAAGGTAGAATGAAAATTTAAACTGAATTCTATTATATTCTTCAATACCTATCGATTAAGCTAACAAAAAAGGTAGGAATTTTACAAATTGTGCGTATTGGCTTGAATTTAATCTAAGAAACAGAAGTTCTGAAACTAGCCTTAACATTTCGAGACGCACTGTGGAAACATTCTTGCGTTAAATATGAAATTGAATGTCCGAAAATACGCTCGACCGTTCAACCAGGTTTGACCAGCTTTTTGCTTATTGTTGTTTGGGGAGAAGATTTGGGTACGCTTCGACTTCCTGCTAGAACATGTTTCACCACTCGCTCTGTGGTTGTTAATTATTGCCCTAAACGTAATAGACATGATGGAATCCGGGGTTATCTCTCGCAGTAAACATCGAGCATTTGTCCCCTGCAGTTCGGCTTCATCTAGAGCTATAAATATATCGAAAAATATATTAAAAATAAACCACTGCGACGTGATTATTCCAGGGTCCGACCGCTGGGCGTGCTGTTCCTGGGATTTCTGGGCTATTGGATATACTGGACACGCTGCAGCTTCCGGATTGTGCCGACGGACGAATTGCGCGGCAAGATTAACGGCTGGCTGCAGAGGATCGACGACTGGCGCCACAGCAGTCCCAGCATGTTCTGTTTGGTCAGCAGCGGCTGCCTGGGCACCCTCGCGGTGCTCGGCCACCTCTTCTCCGGCTCGACGCTGGTCCTCACCATTCTGGTCGTCTCAGCCCTTGTCTCCACCAAGTACAACTTGAAGCTGCTGAAGATCGAGCACAAGGGTGAGTGGGGTGGGTCAATGGTCCTTCAAAAGGAGCTATTAGACTTTAGATAAGATTAGGGAAGATATAATATTATTTTAAATATCAGCATACATACGTACATCGTTTACTTTAAATAATTTTCAATAATTTGCTAGCAACAAAATATTCCGGGACGGAAAATAACTCTCTTTTTTTAGTTATGCTTTTTTAGCAAGCAATTTTAAACTATGAAAATTTGACAAAATTATTTGAATAGAAAATATTGAATTTAATACTTTAATAACTTGAAAGAAAATATTATTTGGCATATTTGAACCGATTCTTCCCATGACAGCTATGTTATATACATACATCGCCAAATTTAATATATTTCTAATAAGTAAGGATCATTGGATCATTCTTTTTAAAACAAAGTTTTGCTTTTCATGCTTTGGAACTTGTTTATTTATAGCCTTTAAATAGAATTTAAAATGTTTTATTTAGAACAAAAATTGTATTGGTTTACTTAATGAAAGGCTTAAGGTGTATTAATAGCAAATGTATTTTCATAGACTTCCAGTGGTCGGAGAAACTAAACTACAATAATTTGGAAGCTGAGGTAGAAGACGAGTTTCTACCGGACGTAAACGAAACGAATCTGTTCGTGCTGGAGAGGGCAAGCGATGTGGCCACCATCAGTTCACCCACCGATGCAAATGATGAGGAGGATGACGAGCGCAGCGATGACATACCGTCGGAGCTGCTGATTCCGGATATGATACCCGAGATCGATGAGCAGTCCACCGACGAAGATGATGAGCTGGCTCCACTGGCGGCCACGAAGCAAGAGAAACAGCAGCAGCAGCAGCAGCAAGAGCAGCTGGCCGAGCAGAACGAGGATATGAAATTCCGGAAGGGCCACTTTAAGCGCGATTCGTCTCTGTCCACCACGTCCTCGTCGTCGGAGGAGAGTCTGTCCAAGGGGCTGCAGTTCCCCGATCACACCTCCGTGGACGCGAGTAGTAACACTCAGTTGCGCCAGATAACCGAGGGGGCCGATCCCGCTGGCGAGCTAATGGCCCTGGCCGTGAAATCGCAGGCTCAGGCGCTTTTGGCCAACAGCGGGAAGCTGCTGCCCAGTCTGGTCTCCGGTCTGGTGCAGTGGGGGTCAGGTGGTGCTGCCGCAGCCACTTCTGGCGACGATGCGACCGATGGAAGTCGAGATCGCAAACAGCAGCGCATTGTCACCGCCTTAGATTCTTCGGATGAGAGCGACTTTGAGATACTGGAAACGGATGATTTCAAGTAAAGATTGGATCAAATCGGAGATCGGTCCGATTTGTCGTATTATAAAGCTATTATCTTAATATACTTATGCATACACACACAGTACACACAATACACGGACGTAACAAAGAAACTTGGACGACGCGGACGGTTGTACCGGTTATATTTTCCCTGGTGGAGATCAGTTATATATTTTGCTATACACTAGTGCTCTATATACATATATATACTAAACTGAACATACAAAACTACCCTAAAATTAAGCAAAAACATTTCCTTTCTTTCGTTTGAATGCTATGTACATTTTTGTTTATATAACCTTATGCTTACTCCTATTTTACTGTATGACTCTAGTTTGTATTAGACTTGTTGTGCTTACCTACTGATCACAAAGAGAAACAAGAAGGGACGACGACATGCAAAATGTACATATACTACAGATACACTCATCTATATGTATGGTTTATATTAATGTCGCTGTGAAGGGCATTAAGCTACTTAATATGAATCCAAATCAAAAGCCTAAAGCAGCAATTTAAAAACCAAAAAATTACAAATTAAGAAAACAATGAGAAATATGGTTCAGTGCTATCGTTAAAAACATTTGACATAAAACGTGCACAAATGGTAAAGCAAAAAAAAAAAATGCAAAATTTAAGACACCTTTACTGGCCACTTTTGTCCCTGGCTATCATTGTACGTTGAACAACATAACTAATCGAGTAAAACACCTTTTTTTTTATAAATTGCGCTAATTTTTTTTAAGTTGTAATTTAATTTGCGAAACAAAACTAAATGTGATTTTGTAAAAACAAAAGAAACTGAAATAAAAATCAAAAAGACCTCGAATTGCGATCGCGACTGTTGTCAACTGTCTAAAGACTGGGATTTTGTTTCCGGTTCGATGGCAATTATGGGTGGATTCTTCGGCTCAGCCTCCAATTTTTCTCCCGTCTGCCCCAACTTTGTACTCTGCTCCAGAACCTCTAACTCCTTTTCCTCTGCCTCATTAGTGGGTTTCGCCTTGGCTCCCTTGCGCATTGGAATAGTGTCCAGAATGGCCGATGTCCAATCCTGGCCAGCAGCTACCTTTATTAGCAGCTCGAAGACTGAAAATATAGTAATAATTTAATACTAAATAAAATACTATATACTAATAATAGTAATAAATACATTGCGATGATGACGATTTAACTACATTACATTATATCGACGATATATCTACAGAAGACTGTAGTATTATATCCGGGGTGTTCAATTCCAGACCCGAGGTTTTTTTTTATTGTGGGATGCCATATATATAATTTTAAGTAAGGGTTAAAGTTATGGTCAAAAAAATGTTCACTATTATTTTTAAGTTGATTTTGTCCTCCAGGATTTCGATTTTATAAACGACTTCAAACTTTGGAAAAAAAAAAGTTCGAAAAAATGACATAGATAACTTTTTGGCACCGCTGTCAAAGTATAAAATCAAGTAAAAATATCCCTAATAAACTTTAAAGCTTTTCTTTTCATAATTTTCTTTCTCTTATGGATTAAGGATACCAAAAGTACTATATTATATTAAGATTAAGGCCTTAGAATTAGAATCAAACAGAAAAAGTCCACCCTAATGTACATTGTACAAACTAGATTCTAGAACATATGTTCTATATGCTTTTAAGGAAACAGACTAGAGGCCCGCGACTTGGAGGTGTCGCCCACTTACCATGGTAGGTACTGAGCACTGCCCTCGTCTTCATGTCCACGTGCTCACTGAGCGGCAGGCGGGCGGTGGCCAGGCCCGCCTCCGTCGCCCTGGAGTGGCACAGCCCCTTGAGGTGATTGTGGTCCACCAGTCCGCCGATGACGTAGGTGCAGCCGGGCTGCAGCTTGTCCAGCACCTGATCCGACTCGCAGGTTAGGTAGACCAGTTGGCTGGCATCGAAGATCTCGGTGTGTCCGCGATCAAAATGGTATTCCACGTGCCAGTTCTCCCAGCCATCGTTCTTCTTGAACGACTCATGGATGTGTCCGTTGCGCCGGATGCCCGTGAAGTGCAGCTTGCCCGGCTGCGCACTGCGCCGGTTGATGGTATAGATGCGGAGGCACTGCTTGACGCACTTGGCGATGTCCCGCTCCTGCATCAGATCGTCGTAGTCCAGATCGATGGCCACGCAGAGTCTGGGCTGTCCACCGTCGCTTCCTGCCTGTCGCTTCTTGAGCTCTTTGCGAGATGGGCCTGTCCGGACGGGCAGACCCTGCTCCTTCGCCTCGCGACGCTTCTGCTTTTTCTTCTCACGCTCCCGTTCGCGTCGCAGCTTCCGGAGTTCCTCGAACTGTGCCAGTTTGCGCTGCTTCTTCAGTTGGTTCTTGCTGTACGGTGTGCCGGGCGTGGTGCCCGGGCAATTGCTCAGGCTGAGCACCGCCGGAGGCACCTCCTCGAGCGCCTTTTCCTCCTTATCCATTGGGTTCATAATTAAATTAAATTAAATTTACAATTTCAGTCGGGAAATCTCTAATATCTCATGTCAAACAGCTGACTGGATCTAACATAGTCGCTTGCGCCTAACAGCACTGCAGTGTGCGTTAACAGCACTCTGTTACGCGGGCAACAGGCTGGCACCTAACAGCCTATTTTAGCTATGATTCTCGCTTAATTTGTCATATTTTAAGAAGTTTTAAGTAAATTCTAGTTTGCAAATTCAAATAAATAAATTAAAATTGGTGTTTTTGCTGAATTAATTTTTAATTTCATTTGTCATATTTTAAGAAGTTTTAAGTTTAAGAATACCGGTAAATTCTAGTTTGCAAATAAAAATAAATTAATTTAAATTGTTTTTATTTTTTTTGATTATGTATAAACTGTTTTTGCTGAATTTATTTTTAATTTCATTCTTAAATTTTTTTATATTTTAAGAAGTTTTAAGTTTAAGATTACCGGTAAATTCTAGTTTGCAAATAAAAATAAATTAAATAAAATTGGTTTTACATATTTTTTTATTATAAAATTGGTGTTTTTGCTGAATTCATTTTTAATTTCATTTGTCATATTTTAAGAAGTTTTAAGTTTAAGAATACCGGTAAATTCTAGTTTGCAAATAAAAATAAATTAATTAAAATTGGTTTTATTTTTTTTTGATTATGTATAAACTGTTTTTGCTGAATTTATTTTTAATTTCATTCTTAAATTTTTTTATATTTTAAGAAGTTTTAAGTTTAAGATTACCGGTTAATTCTAGTTTGCAAATAAAAATAAATTAAATAAAATTGATTTTACTTTATTTTTATTATGAATCGTGCTCAAGGTTACTTTTTAATTTTTGATTATTTTTTAAAATTAAAAAATATGTTGAGATTACGTACTTTAAGACACAAATAACAAATTTTTAATACAACTTTTCTTTAAGCTAAACAAAATTTTCATCAAGGTACAAGTTCAAGTACCGGTACAAATTCTACTGTTGCCAGCCCTGTTACTTAACAGCCAGAGCCTCTCCGATAGCCCGATAACGTCAGCAGGCCAGGTGAAATCAGGAGATTGCATTGAAATATATGAAATAAAGCTAGTTCGACATAGTCAGGAATTGTGGAAGCCAGACTGCTGTATTAAGTCGGCTCTGTGTGGGAACGTGCATCCACCGGAGAAACGAGTGAATCTACAAAACCGCGTCAACCATGGCAACGGTGGCCCTTCTCTCGCGGCAGCGCCTGCTCACCTGCTCCTTGCGGCTGTTCGGTGGCGCCCACTCCAGGTGCCTGACGATGGCGTTGGCCGGAACCACAACAAGTCCACCTGGAGCTCCTGCTCCACTGGCGGCAAATCGCCGAAGCCTGCTCCTGCCCACCGCCACCATCCGCTTCAGCCACAAGTCTGCGAACCCGGCGACGGCGGCGGCGCCCGCCTCTGCAGGCGAAAAGGATGTGAAGACAACCGGCGGCACTTCGTCCAGTGATCTCTTCGGCGAGGCGGCCAACATGGGTCTGTTCGCCAAGTTCAAGCACATGTACAAACAGTACTGGTACGTGCTCATCCCGGTGCACGTGCTTACGTCGGTGGGCTGGTTCGGAGGCTTCTACTACCTGTCCAAGAGGTGGGCAACAGCTAGCTTTCTTCCTCTGAAATCGAATAACAATTTCTCCCTTTTGCAGTGGCGTGGATGTGCCAGCTCTGCTGCAGTATGTACACCTGAGCGAGAACATCATCGAGAAGGTGCAGGGCTCGGATATGGGCCACTATGCCATCGCCTACCTCTGCTACAAAGTGGCCACGCCCCTACGCTACGCCCTCACTTTGGGTAAGATTACTGTGGTCTTTTGTTGAGAGCAATTTCTTCCTAGCCACTTTTAGTGTGAATATTAGATGTAATCTTAATATTAAGATTTTAAGTATGATGCAATGTTTCTGTCTTTTTAAGAAAGTAGGACTCAGGCCTCAACAGAATCAGCCTAATTAGGATTACCACATAGAGCTTGAAAGATCTTTAAAGATCTTCAATTTAGTGTTCCACATTAAAACCCAATTTAATCATTACTATACTAACTCTCTCCTTTGAAAGAAATTGCTCTAGAAGATCACTTACATATCGCACACTTACAGCTTTAGCTAGAATCCTTTTTAAATGCTATACCATTCCCCTTTGCAGGCTGCACCACAGTGTCCATTAAGTACCTGGTGCAGCATGGCTACATCAAGCCCATGCCCACCAAGAGCGAATTGATCAAGATGTACGAACACAAAAAGGCCACGCGAGCCAGCGCCAAGGCGGACAAGGCCGAGAAGGACGAGAGCAAATGATCCTCGGCCACGGGCGAGGACACCACCAACACTTTGGCGGAGTCGTTGCCATTGCCACAGTCACAGTCACAGCAAGATGCCAAACCGCCGCTACCGCTGCTGCCGTTGCCAGTGCCCCAAAATAGCAGCGATCAGCAGCGACCGGCCGCCAGCAAGCGGCGTGTAGTTAACCTGTTGTCTTTTTTGTTCAACTACCGCCCATCTTGCTGGCTTTGGTGCTTAACGAACCCAACTCCTGTCCGTAATCACAGTCGACCACCAAAGCAACACCCGCCGCCGCCCTAAGCTACAGATGCTGACCCGCCACACAGCCACACCCTGAATACCTACAATAACACGGATTCCGATTTCAATACACCCTTGGAGTTGCATACGTAGTTCGCCTTTAGTTTCTGTTGCCGTTACACAAAAAACCGCTGGACGTCGTCAATCAAAAAACAAAAACATACTTTAAACACAGAGCCGCAGGACGTGGAGTAAAGTAGTAGTTACTTATAGATATATTTTGTAAATGTGAGAGAGTTGTCGCAAAACAATAACTTAACTTTTATTAAATTTAAATACAAATAAAAAGAAACAGACAACCCAGTTTGAGGGCGTAAATCGAATCGCCGAAACGGGGTTACGAATTGTTGACATATAATAAATCAAATGTTTTCAGTTCTACTATTGAATACTGCGTTATTTTTTTTTTAAAATGTATTCTTATAGCGTCTTCCCACAGAGATCCAACCACCATCTACCATCCGTTGGACGAATGGTCCATTAAAGGGGTAATCCATTGCCCTGGTCGATCAAAATATCAATGAGCTAAATAAAATAATTTTCAAAAATATAATTTTTCAATTTTATTTTTGCGTTTTTGTTTTTTTTTTCTCTTGGTGATTTTTTTCTTTCCTTTTTTCATTTATTTTCTGTTTTTCTTTAACGTTAGTAAAATATCCAACAATTTTAATTGAAACTAATAGTTAGCCGAAAAAATTATAGGAGTTGCTTTTTTTTTTTACAAATAAATAATGTGTCTTGTTTATTTTTCATTATCTTTCATTTAGATTTTGGTGCAATGTATGTGTAGTTTTAGTTTTTCTGTAGCCGCGTTTTTGGATGTCGAAAACAAGCAACATTATGTACACATTCTGTTTCGAAGAGTGTAGATGTCCGTGTTTTTGTATATAATTTACATAGATACAATAAATAAATAAATTACATAATATATGTAGGTATAAAAACAAAATAAGCAACAAAAAAGTATTTAGCAAGTATATAAGAAGATTTGCTGAGGTGATGGAAAAAACGCTCGTCTTAAACTAAAAAAATACGCATAAAATCAAACAAATAAAAACAGTTTTTGTTCAGTAGCCCTCATACTAAACACTTTTGTTTTTAGGACTAGTTTTGTTAGCTATTCCCAAGCCTAAAAAAAACACACACACAAAAAAACTTGATAAATTTTAAACGAACTTCGTAACGGTCTTTTGTGCCCGTGGGAGTTTAGTTTCCCTTTCTTATATGGGCTGGATGGTTTCTTGGTTGATTGGTGTCTTGGCTAAAGGATAACAATGGTTTTTTGGTGTTGTTGTTGCTGATGATCGCTCCATTTTTTTAAATTTTACTACTAGCATTTATCATAAGTACGTTTTCACAATGCAGATTTCAGCTTCACTTCGCACCCCCCCACCTTTCAATTTCTTGCTCATTTATCAATTAGTTAATATTACTTTCTTTTGTTTAGTTTTTAAAAAGCCATTTCTCTTAGCTAGTGTGATTTTTGTGGTGCGATTGCGTTTTTCGGTTTTAATTATTTTAGTTTAAATCTTTGCAGTTATTGTTTTTTATATTTTTTTATATGAAATATATTGCACAAGACGAATTTTAAATATATAATTAGTTTTCTTCTCTCACGTTTCATTTTGTTGTTGACTTTTTTTTACACACAACCACAGAACACTATCTATCGTTCGGCAAACCAAGTGTAGAGTGAGTAGGAGAGAGAGATAGAATGACAGGCGAAAAAGAGACGGGTAAAGTGGGCCGACGTAAATTGAAAATATAGCTTTTATAAATAACACTTAAAAAGAATGAAATATTGAAACATTGTATCATTGCTGCCGCTGAATGCTATCTATGCGTGTCATTACAAAAGAATATCCTGTCACTAGTTTAGCATTAGTATCTCTTGCACTTATCCTGGACTTGAGGTTGTTTGGTTTGCCGAAAGCTGTTATTGCACAGATTCATTGTTTTTCGTCGGAGTTGAATTATTGTTCTTTTACTTTAGTTTAGTTAAGCCATCAAAGTTCGTTTTTTTTTATATGTACATTAATCCTCGTTTTGTATGCACTTTTATTCCGTGTTTTTCTTTTGGTTTCTGCTTTATGTTAGGAGTTAGTTCTGTTTTGCTTGTAAGTTGAGTTAAATTAAGTAAATTTGTTTGTATGCAATTCTACGAAGCGTTTCTAAGAGTTCGTTTGTTGGTTGGTTGTTCCATTTCCTCTCGCTCGCATCCCGTTTCCATGGTCCTCTTGGTCTCCATCCCGATCCCGATCCGAGGAGGTCGCCGGGACATCATCATCATCAACACTGCACCTGACGGTTGCCGTAGGGCACGAATTGGGCCTTACGCACGCTCGTAGAAAAGAATATAGGCACTGGATGAAACGAGATGGTTTTCGGACAAGGCATCGCTGACGCTGTGAAATCAATTGGTGAAATCAGTTCAAATATTTCAAACGGAGCATATAGTACTTACATATTATCATTAAACTCATGCCACTTGCGAGATGCGGGATGTTTGCAGAGAGCCACATAATGACCGCCAGCTGTTGAGCCTGTTGGATAAATATTGAAAGGAAATATTAATAGGTGTACTTAAATGCAAAGATGTGTTTGCCACTCACCCATATGATTGGATATCGCATAGAGCGAGTAATGCACATTCGAGTTAGAGTTGGCGCCATAGGAGCCCATGTTCAGCTCGCTGTCCGATGTGGGGAACTCAACGATGTTCGACAGCTTGCTCCAGCGAGTTTCCGAAAAGCGCTTCAGGTCTGTAAATAAATATGATTTTTTTATTTAGACCAACAACTTCTCATAGCGGAAAAAAGACAATTTGGTCATTCGAGATGATACACTTTTTAAGGTTTAATATAAAGGTATAATACAAATATAGAAAAGATTAAAATATAGATATAAGAATATGTCATTTTAAACTCCTTTTAAAATAAATTAAGTGGTCCTTTTCAAAAACTATTAAAAAAAAATATTACAAAAAAATATTTAAAAAGAAAATCTAAATTTTTTGTTTAAAAAAATAAAATTTATGTATGATAATAAGAAGTATTTAGTTTAGGAATCAGAAAACTAACAACAACAAACATGTACAAAACTTATGTGGATAGCTGCCTTATCAAACCAAAAATATTTTCTATTAATGGAACCTCGTATAAGTATTTTTAGAGGGTAAACAAACTTAAACAAAACTTACGTATAACCAGATATTTGGGAAAACGCTGGATGGTGAAGCTCTTGGTGCATTTTCGCCGCGTCTTACACTTGGCGCACGTTGGCATCTCATCGCCGTCAAGTACCTCCTCGCGG
This sequence comes from Drosophila mimetica, assembly GCA_037075245.1. NCBI lineage: Eukaryota > Metazoa > Arthropoda > Insecta > Diptera > Drosophilidae > Drosophila > Drosophila mimetica. Next base: position 12,045,812 of record JBAMCH010000005.1, read on the forward strand.
ATAAAGAGGTCGAGGCATGCCTCCAGCTTGCAACGCGACGAGGACGGCAGCGGAACGCTCAGATCCCAGAATGGATCGAAGGTGACGCTGGTGTTGCCGCAAGTGGTGCATTTCAGCGTGCTCTTTAGCTGACCCACAAAGAGGTCACGCACCAGCGAGTTCTCGTGCCGCGTATACCATTCCCAGGTCAGATCTGCCTTCTTATTGTCACTGCGGCAAGTAAAACAATCAACTCATTAAAGGATAGGATAGCAGATATAAGCGAATACCGGACCCACCTGAGATTATCGTCAATGCTGAGCGTTTCACCCTTGACACCAGAGTTTAGGGCCGAGTGCAGCGAGTCGAGGAAGAAGCGCAGGAACTCCTGCGCATCCTGTTGGTTGTAGTCGCTATACATGCGGTGCTTGGTGGAAAAGGCCCGCTTCAGTTCCATGGGCGTCACAGTGTGCACATTCGACGTCCACATCTCCTGGATAAGTTTGGCAAATTCTGCAAAACACCAATAAGGGCAATGAGAAGGGAAAACTTCAAAAGTCTTCAAATAAAGTCCACTTACCGTGGAGTATCTGCTGATCCTTGGTGGAGGACGAGCGGGAGCCGTGGTGTGACCGCAAGAAGCGCGTCAGCTCCTGAGTGTGGCTCAGACATTGGATGACAGAGTTCATGAAGCAAGTGTTCCCGATGTTTCGCAGACCGCACAGACCTGTAGAATGGAATTTCGGAAAGGAAAGGATCCGGATTAATTTCAATATACATAAGGGGGGTCGGCACAGCCGAGGTCTTTACTCCCCAATTGGGATGCGTGGGCTTGCATTCGCTAACAGAAGAAGGATCTATCATACTCGCTCGATCCTCAGACTTGTAAAGACTGTCCTACAACTTTCTTATTATACGAATTAATAATTTTTCAAATTTTTGGTTTTTTTTTTAGCTTTCACTGAGAATTTTAATAGACTTTTAGAGAAAAGGGAGTATATTTAGAGAACAAGATTTCTTACATAAATGTAGCTACATGCTTTGAGTTTTTTTCTATACCGATAAAGAAAAAATGAATTGTAAGTATATATGGAGGAAATCTGTTGAATTTAACACTATATATTGGATTATATGAAAATTTATAGAAAAATATAAATTTCAAATAATAAATAAATTGAGTAAATAAAAAGGGATAAGTTCCCACAATGCAGGGGTATTCCTTATGAACCCACCTTCGGACTTCTCATCACGCGACGACGACGCGGTCTTGTAGCCATCGTCCGAATTGTGCTTCAGGGATGACGAGTTGAGGGCGGAGGAGGTGCTTACGCTGTTGCGGCTAGTGCCGCTGTCTCTATCCCGATCCCAGTAGCGATTCGACGTGGGTGTCATGGGCGGCAACACGCTCCGGGCACTGCTGCTACTCCCAGTGCCGCTCCTTGCTGCCGTCTGCACAACAGAGAGAATTTTACAAGTGAGTATTATTTGAATCTCTTATTTAAGTTCCCGAACTCAAATGACAACATAGCGATTCAATTCCAGTGATGGGGGTTTTTAAAGGACTTTTTAACATGCTATTTTACATATATGTAGGTATATATTTAAATGTTATTCAATATTTAATAGACATCTAATTTATATTTAGATACTTTTGACTGTAACTAGGTCTTAGACCCTGCATTTCTAAACGTTTTCCTGGCTCAAACCCCACTTTAAATTGACCATAAGAAATGGATAAAAATAAATTCTTAAAATTTGTTCAAAATTCGAAAGAAAAAATATATTATTTGAGCTCTCTTTTAGAATGATAAGTTATAATATAAAAACATAAATTATATATACATATAAAGATGAACTTTATTGCTTTTTCTAAACGGAATTTTCCCCATCACTGATAATCTCGATAGCTGCCTATCGGTTCGGGCGACAGATTAGTCGTTAGTATTTAGGTAAAGTTAAGTTAAGTTAGTTAATCGAAGCAACTAGCAGTCTAACAATTAGAGATTTAGTACAGGTGTATTGTGTGTTTTATAATGCGGATGAAGAGTGAGAAGAGACAGCGATAAAAGACCAGCGCATGCAAAGGATAACACAAACGAAACAGTGCCTTCAGCGTCATCATATCGATAGCGAAATAAAGAAAAAAACGATAGACTGTAACAAAGGATAATATGTAGAGTGTGATGAATTCAAGATATATATGAATGGAAACAATATATACGTTCTAGCTACAATTTCAGTTGCTGATCTTGCCAAGTGCAAGAATTTCATGTATCATAATCATAAATATATATATGTATATAAGAAAACGGATTGGAGAAAAAAAAAAAAAAAGAAAAACTAAACTGATCGGTAACCTGGCCAAGGACCGACTTACACTACTATCGCTGGCGGAGCTTGGATCTGTGGCTGTGGAGACGGAAGACGTGGCTGGTGTTGGTGTTTCTGTTGTACTAACAACATTTGGTGTTGCTGCTGCTGCTGTTGCTGCTGTTGTTGCTGCATCGTTGTTTACCTTGGTCGTTGTTACGGCCGCCAGGCATTCGTTTGCCTGCTGCCGGCTGCTGTGGGCGGCTCCTCTCACCGTCACCTTGTTAATGGTCGTGCCCGCTTCTCCTCCGCCGCCGCCAACAGGACCTCCCACCAATGCAGTTCCCGTGGCCGTGCTAACACTATTCATCGTGCCTGTCGTACGATAGGCTGCTCTGGTTAGAGAACTACTATAGCCCGCAGCCACACGGATGTTGTCCAGGTCACTGCTGTAGCGCTGCTGCAGATTCCCGCTGCTGCCGCCGCCTGCCTGCGAGCTAGTTCCTCTGGCCTCGACTCCAGCACAAGTGCCTCCTGCAACACTGCTAGACACAGCTCCCGAGCTCGGTGTTTGCCTCTTCTGGCCACTCAGATTGTTGAACTTCTCTATGGAGGCCTTGATACTCAACGAATCGATGCCATATCGTCTGGCATTGCTGGTGTTCCTGCCCTCTGAGTCTCTCACCTCGCCATTGGTCGTCTGCTCCCGTTGCCTGTAGAGACCACCACTAAACTTCTCATAGCTTGCGGCGAAATTCGATTGGGCCGAGGCTATAATCGTGGACTTGGGCCGTGGATAGCGGTGGCTGGCGGCCGACTTGGAGCTGCCAACAGATTGCGCATGTTGCTCCTGTTGTTGCTGGTGTCGCAACTGCAGCGGCGGAGTGATGGGCTTGAAGTAACATATGCTCGTCTTGGCTGTCGATCCACCGCCTCCCGAGGCGGATCCACTTGTGGCCGGCGGCGGCGGATCATCGCTGTCTATGTAGCTAATGTCATCGTGTTGCTCCTGTTGACGGTGCATGTTGTTATTGCCGTTGCTGTTGCTGTTGCTGCTGCTGTTGTTATTATTATTTGTGGTATGGCCATTCATCATAGCTGATCCAGCCGTTGATTGGTTGTTGTTCAGCGGCTTCAGCTTGCCGTAGCTCCGGTTAGACGTGGAAGATGCTGTTGCTGTCGTCGTGGAGCGGGCACTGTACTTGAGAACTCCGTTGCTGCTGGTGGTGGTGGTGGTGGTGATGGTGGCGGTGGTGATGGTGCTGCTGCTGCCGGTGGTGGTGGTGGTGCTTGTTGGTTGCTGATTGCCATTGAACATGGGCATGCGTCGCATATCAATCAGATGGGATGCCCGACTACCGTTTTGGTTATTGTTCCGCGAATCCTCACCAGCTCGACTCCGCCTGTGGGGTGCTTGCGATGCGTTGGTTCTCACTTTGCTGGCTGTCGTCACCTGTGCATGCGCCAACTCGCATTCGGCCTTCAAGAATGTGGGATCCTTGTAGCTGGAGACTAGGAAATACCGCTGATTGGCAGCCCGCACCGGATTGGACTGCTGACTACTGCTCCCGGCCGCCGGCGTAGAGCGGCCCTGCTGCCCTGCTGGGTTTTTGTGACGAGCGGCGGCAGCAAGACTTTCGGTTCCCCTTGCCGATGAGGAAGATCCTGATCCTGATCCTCCTGGTGATGGCAATGTTGTCACTACCGATGATGCTGCTGCTGCTGCTGCTGCTCCCGTTGCTCCCGTTTGCAATTTGGATGCCTGTGGAATCTTGTGGAATCCTCTGCTGGTCTTCTTAATGTCTAACATCATTCGACGGGATGGTCACCGCACACTTTCTGTCTCTCTGCTGCAGTTGCTCCTCTTCTGATTGTGGTTCTCTAGCGTTTATTTTTGTTGCCTGCCTACGATTGGAGTGGATACGAGATTTTGTGTTGTGTTTTTGTTTGTTTCCTCGCCGCCTGCCAGGAATAAACTACTCTCTCGACTAATCCTGTCGTGCCTCGCACTATATATCCTAAGCAAATGGTTTTCTGGATGATCTTGAAATGGTTTCTTTTTTTTTGGGGTTTGGGGTTCGATTTTAGTTAGGAGTATTGCTAGTTAGCCTGGCGTTTAGTTGGACTTGCTTTTATAATTTTTAGTTTAAGTTAGAAGGATCGCAATCTGCAAGAGTTTAGCTAAAAATACATAGAAATGTAAAGTTGATTAAATGATCGGCTTTTGCTGGGCTGACTGACGAACACACAGAGGGTGGAATTTGAATTTGAATTTGAATAAAAATGAGGTAAAAAAGTCAATGGTTAATGGGGGTTAATGGTTTCTTATTTTGGTTCGCATACGCCATTTAATTGTTTGTGGGTTTGTGGGACATGCAATTAGTTTGGTTTTCGTTCGTTTTTTGGGGCAGCTCTTCTTCTATTTATCCGCTTAACTTCTGGCCAAAAGTTTTTACCTTGCTACTGTCGTTTAGCTTAAATGTGGCCGAGGTGCTCACATCGGCATTGTCCGCACTATCCTGGCCCACACCTGCATCATCAGTGGTGTCCCGATTGCGTTCATAAATGGCATTTCTTTTCGGTGAAGTCGATAGCGAGAGCGACAGGCCATTTAGTTTGGCTTCCAGTTCGCCATTCGAACCGCCTGCTTTGTGACCATTTGTGGATGAAGGTGGAGGTGGAGGCGGTGGTGGTGGTGGTGTAGGTGGTGGTGGTGGTGTTGGCGCTGCTTCTGCTTCAACTGTATCCACCTGGCTGCGACGGGTGCGATTGCTGCGGAGCGTAAAGGTGGCCGTGGGCACATCGCCACTGCTGCTGCTGCTGTTTATCGAGTACTTGCCGGAACCCGGTCTGCCCGTGGAGGAGTCCGCCGCTGCTGCTCCTGTATCGCTGCTATTGCTGTAAAGGCGACTGTAGCGACTGCTACTGCTGCGTGGCCGCTCCAGGGTCACCGTGCAGGTGGGTGTCGTCGTCTCCTTGGTGATGCCATTGCCATTCTCCAGTTCTCCAGCATCAGAATGCCCCGACCTGGAACGTGACAGTTCACAGTTGGGTTTATAGTTGGCCGGACTGTACTTTTCGTATATATCCAATCCGGAGGTGGCCACCAAACGGGCCAGCGATGGGGATGAGGATGAACTGGACAGCCGCTTGTTGGCAGCATCGCCTTGGGCGTGAGTGTCTCTACTGTTACTGATGCTGATGCTGTTGTGGCCACCACTTCCTACGCTGATCGGTGGCTTCTTGGCGGAATCTTGGCCACGCCGCAGACCGTACTCCTCTCTTTTGGCCGTTCCGGTCAAGCTGTCGCCATTGCTGGTAGTCTTGGACGCCGATTTTCGCGGTAACTTTGATTTTTGGTTTTTTTTTTTGGTTGGTTTTTTCAATTTGGAATATATTTTGACGAGTGTTTTTTGGCGAAACATTTACAGGTGTCAATGAATTTGTGGTGGTGGTATTTTTGATTTTTTAATTTGGAGTAACAACGGTGGGCGGTAAAGTTTAACGGTAACGGTAAACGGCAACGATAAAACATGTTTCATGTTTTTTATGTCAAAAAGTATATATAACAAAAACAAAATGTAAAGAAAAGAAACATCAATGATATGGTAAATGTCTGGATAGAACACAAATGAACAGCAAACGATATATGAATGTATCGAAAAAACAAACGTATATGAAATAATAATCACCAAGATGACGTAATAAGTGGCTTAATAATCAGTTTTATCTCACAACTCTTTAACGCAAAATACTTATGATTTAAGGGGAGATTCCGGTAATTGGTTTGTATACAACAAAATATCCCTACAATAAGAATATCTGCATTATCTCGAGTTATATGAGTAAATGCAGAGCCTCTACCCGCAAGCAAATCCCTAAGAAACAGTTGCTTTTATAAACAATTATTTAAAAACTACATATTTGAACTAGCTTTTAATTTTTAAATTTTTATCTGGCATTATAACAACTGAATGGTGGATGGATATCTCAATGGCAAGAGGCAATGAGTTTGGTAATATCCTAGTTTAAATACGGAAAAAATACGCGAAAACATGTGAAATGGACCGCGATTTTTCAAGAATTTACGTGCTAAAATAACTTTTAAAAATTTATTTATGATTTTTATAAGAAATCACTTAAAATCCTAATTATTTTTATAAGAACTCATTTAAACAATTTATTAATTTTATAGGAACTCATTAAAATGTAATTATATTACTTAAAAAATTTAAGAAAATATCCCTTGTTTTATATAGCAACATACGAAACTTTAAAATTTTGTTCCAATTCTGATGAAAGGTTCGATAAAGCTTAATGGTATAAATTAATGCTCTCATTTGCTACCCTTGCAGATCATATTATATTTTTGGTTAGAAGTTTGTAGCGTAGTAAAATTGAAATTTCCTACACTTTAAAATAAATATATTCTTGAACAGGATCAATCAAGTCCGTCAGTCTCAATACCGATTGTGAGCTCAGATTAAAAGATAACGTTTGGAAACTTTAAGTATGAAAAGCTTCCATGGAAACGATCAGCGCGTGCCGATCTATCCTATATGTAGCTCCCATGAGAATAATACGTTCAATTAATTTGGTTAATTATTTTTGTTCATTTTTAAAGCGTATTTTCCGTAAGAATACCGGTCCCAACACATCGCTTTTATACTTTCACCGCTTTTTCTCCCAAACCTATTGATTTTCTAAAAGTTTTAGTATGCAATCCTTCGAATTTTAGCCATACATTTAGATTGGTGTATCACTCGCTAGGATCGGACCATCGGAGCAGAATTATGCGGCAATACATAGTAGGAGACACTCTCCTTGTGCGCTTCGTCACTATGTGGACAGCCCTCCATTGTGATATTCTTATAAATTAAATCCAAATGATCTAGCATTACGATAATTAAATAACCTGGCTTTTATTGAAGTTTTCCGTTGAAATTGCTTCGTTTTAAAATAGTAATTAGTGTAATAATAGAACTTTCGTATAAGTAATAAATAAAACCACGCACCTACATATTTTGGATGACAAATGTTAACTAAAAAGTGTAAAATGTCAAGGGACCAACCCAACTGATTGCTTTTGTTTTTTCTTACCCCCATTCCCCCCCAAAAAAAAACAAAGTAAAATATAGTAAACTTCACATGTGGTGTTCTCTGGGACACACATAAACACACTACCAACACTCGCACATCTAGACAAAGACAGCGGTGGCCACATTGCAATAACCTTGCTGCGAATTTTCAAGGGGGTTAAAGGGGGCAGAGAATGACACAATTGTTGGTGTTGCGGCCTTTTGTCGTTTTATTCCCGTTGTTTTAGTTTTGTCATTTGGTTGTTGTTGCTTTATTTGTTATTGGATCGGTGCCAACAAGTGGTTCGCAGCTCAGTTCAGTTCAGTTCAGTTCAGCTCAATTCACACACACGCATTCCATTCCTGGGACTCTGGGTGTGAGTGACCAGAATGTGACTTTGAACGTGATTGTGAACTGTTCCGGGGCATTGACGCAGTTCGCCACTTGGAACCGAGTGGTATCTTTCAACAGCAGTAGAAAAATGGTCGTATTCTTATAGAGGTCACCATAGTCACCTGCAACTCTTTCATATATTTCTATGATATATTCATCCGATTTTTCTAAAATTTAATTCGAAATTTAAAACAGTTTCAAAAATGATATTCCCAAGAGCAATAGGTAATATATCAAAAAACACTGAAGCTTTTTTTCCATTATTTTTCCGAACCTTCCTATTAAAGCTATAAGATATAGTTGTCCCATCCGGTTCGTTCCGACTTACATATATACTATTTGCAAAAGAAAGAAGACTTCTAGGAAAATTTCAAGTCGATAGCTTTAAAACTGAGAGTCTAGTTTGCATAGAAACAAACGGACAAACGGACATGGCTAGTGACGCTGATCAAGAATATATGTATTTACTTCATGGGTCAGACACGTATCCTTTACTACGTTGCAAACTGTCACAGAAATTTGTTTTAACCAAAGCCGTTATGTTTAATACCTACAACAATGCACTAACCCAACCATCTTTGCGGAAAATCAGATTTCTTGAAAACTCCTGAATATAAGAAATAGTTACCACAATAGTTGACAATTCAATATATTCGCAATCAATATATTTTCTAAGAGTGCGCAATATTTGTAGATGCCTTCCAATTCAAATTGCTTGCACTTGAAAAGTTCATTTTTTGGATAACCCCAGATGTCATCATTGAAGAGCGAATACTGTACTAGTGTCCGCCATCGCAGGTACAAAATGACTCATTGCCCCTCGGTTTGACTAAATACACTCGCTATTTGAATAGTGCGTGAGTGTTTGTCTTTATTCATGTGGGTGTGCATGGGTGAGTGGGTGCTTGGACTTGAATGGGTGGTATGGTTTTTTGTTGTTGCAATAACAAAAGACAACATAAACAAAACGAAATAATCACCAAAACAAAATTAAATAATCTAAAAGCCACTAAAAAAAAAACTAAGTTAACATTAAGGGAGTCAAGAAAATCAGCGGGATTTTTAAGGATTTTTTGGAGTGGGGGAGGTGGTGGGGTCCGAAGGTAGGATTATGATCACCACAAATCGGGGCGCTAGGTCGCATGAACCGTGAGCCTTGTGTGAGTGTAGTCTGTTGTAGGATTTTTATTTTTGGGATCAAATGCAAATAACCGAGGGCGGGTTACTAATTAAATGTCTGAGCTGATAAAACTGGTAGTAAAAATGCAAGCATTAGGATGTAAAATGACTACGAAGGCTCTTAAAAATGACATTTCATCTTCTGAAAAGAATGCCTTTTACATTTTTTACATTTACTTCTGACTATATTGACCAATTTAAGGAATTTAGTTTTCATTCATTGATTCCATTAAGTTAATTGCAAAATTTAATAATACGCATAACGAAAATAATTCTAAATATGGCCATATTTTTAAAATATTTTTTTAATTTTTGACAGAATAATATGAAATTAACAATATTTATTTACGTTCCAACTACCAATAAAATGCCTTCACAGCAAAAAAAAAACAAACATTTTCTTTACGTAGATGATGAACAATTTTTCAGATTATACGCGACTTTACCAAATATGCAGATACATAACGCATGATGATTTCGGGAATAGGGACAGTGAGTAGAGTTATACCAAGGGCCCAGCATACAGGATACTTAATCGTATAGAGATATGTATGTTTAACTGAAAACCAAGAGATCAGCCACCAAACTTAAGAGTATTCGACCATAATTCAGGATGGGTGTATCGTAAATCGAGGTAAATATAATAATAAAGTAGGTAAGGTGAAAAAACTCACTCCGTATCGGCTATACGTAGGTGAATCATAGCTAGAGCCGCTCAGATACGACGAGGTGGAGCGGTAGGCGGACGAGCTGCTGCCGGAACCGCCGCTCAGATACGATGACGACGAGGTGGACCCAACGCTGCTCCTCTGCAGGCTAGAGCGCGGCGCATACGACGAGCTACTGTTGGCCGAGTACGTCGAGTACGAGCTGGGATAGTAGCTGCTGCCGTAGCCGGACGAGGTGGACGAGCCGCCAGACGAGGTTGGCAGCCACTTGGATAGGCTGCTACCGCGGTCGTAGCTGCTCGAGTAGCGGGAATAACCGTTCGTGGTGGCGCCTCCGCTGGACCGGTCCACCGCACCACTGCCGGTGGTGGTGCTGCTGCTGGAGCTGCTGATGTGGTGGCTGCCGCTGGTGCTGCTATCGCCGGTGGTGCCGGCTGACGATGTGCCGTAGAGACTGCCGCTGCCCGCCGCTGACGTTGACGATCTTCGCGGCGCAATTACACGCATATTAGTGGCAGCAGCGGCAGTAATCTAACCCCGGATTCAGGTTGAAGTTGAGATTGTCCTTAATTAGTTCTGGTTGCAGCACGTTGTATTGCTGAGCGGATGGTTCCTGTTGGTCTTGCGTCCGTTTCTCTATTTTTTGTTGGCGCCTTTGGAGTTTTTGGTTCATTAATTTCAAATTAAAATTTCAAAATTCATATATGTATACCTGCGTTGCGTTATTTACATTATTCTTGAATTATTTCCCTAGCGTTAGTTTAAACTTAGTTGAATATTATGTGCTACATCTAAGACCCGTTCTGGTTGCTGCTTAAGTTGTAGGCAAAACTGCAAAGAAAACAGTTGGAAGCACATTAGTTTTGTTCCTTATAAAGAAGAAATATATAATTTGTAGATTATTATTAGCTTGGCGAGAAACCATAAAAAACAAGGGAGATCGGTTAAAGGGAGTGCGAGGCTGGTGGCGCCATCTGGCTGATGTTCCATTACTTGCTCATAATTTTTAAGTCGATACCGCGAAGACCGTAATTATAGTTTTACGCATTACCTTCTAAATAAAACAAACCTATTATTATCTTATGCACCAATTGCATACAATATTTCATAGAATCAAGACTATAATCTAAATACCAAAGTGTTGCTATGTGTATCTCAGGAAGTGGTTGATCGACCCTAATGATTTATACCCCTATTTGTTTGTCTTTTAACTTGTTAATCAAATAAAATAAAATCAGGATCTGCTGAATTGCCATGAAGGTGGTCACTATATCAGATCCCAACTCTATGTTTTCAACCGCATTATCTTTATATTGTCTAATTTTAAGTAAAACAAGTAAATATAATATACTATGACCAATTTGGACACTTATACTGCCTTTATATGGGATATTTAGATAATTTTAGTAGTTTAAGTGCCAAATTATCTTTTCTTCATTTTAGTTTAAAAATTGTAAAGGCAAAACAGAAGGGTGAAAAACGTATGAATGTATGAATGAACTCACTTTTCAGGTTGATACACTTAAATTATTACCATAAAACAATACTAAAAGCGAATAAGACGATATTTATAGTGGAAGTTGGTCTATTTATGGCAGAAAAGTGGGTAAAAATATAAAGTTCAAATCTTTAGGGGGAAAATAGATATGGCGAAAATTATCATATTGTGCATTGTGTGCTAAACTTGTGACCACCACTGTATGTATTCAGTCAAGTAATCAAAACTATATTTACATCAGGTGTTTCTTTTTGTTAAAGGATCAATCTAGACCACTTTCCTACAAGTCACCCGGAAAAAATTTTTTTTTACATTTTTTTTATCAATTAAAAATCAATCTTAAAACTTTTTAAGAACTTGTGAGCAGTCTTAAACTTGCTTTAAAAATTTTTTATAAGAAAAAATGTTTTCAAAAAAATCGATAAATAAAATTTAAAGCAAAATAAAAAGCTACCGTTATTTACTCGAAAAAAATAAGAGCCTTTTAGGCGGAAGGTTATCTAAAATGTTGAGGAATGCCAAGGATAATGCGAAAGTTACCAAGGGGAACGAGCTCTCTCACTTCCTCAATGCCCTCCCCGCGATTGATTTTTCAACACAACGCACTCACACACACACAATAATCAATTAATTAATCGTTGAAAACACTGAGAATAATTTTGGTAGCTTGTTGTTGTTGTTTCTGGCGTCTCGGGCAATTTTGGCCTTCGTTTTGTCCGTGATGATAGTAAACCGTTAAACGGAAAATGGAAAACCGATCAGCTGCTGCGTCACTTGTTTACAATTGCAAAATAAAAATAAATAGAAAAAAACGTTTTTCAAGTTTGTCATAACAACAAGAACAGTGGTGGGGTTGAAGAGGGTGGGTGGGTGGGTGGGTGGTTGCTGGTAGGCCTTATGCGGTAACACTTAAAACGAAGCTAGGAGGGTGTATGTGTGTGTGTGCGTGTGTGTGTGTGCCGCCAGGCAGTCTACGTTCCCTTACGAGAGAACCGTAGAGACATTCCCCTTAACTATTATAAAATCGCCACTCTTCCATGAATCGATCTTTCGTTCATAAAATACTACAACTACAACTACACTGCAGCCCATTCACACACACACGCACGCACCTAACAAAAATAAATGAAATCTTCAAGTTCACTCAATCTCACAAGCACACGCACACACGAAGGTGCAGTTGAACTAAACTTTTTCGATGGTTACCACGTTTAGGCGCTTTCATTGGATAAAAAATTCATACATCCTCTGCACGTCGAAAATCGAAATAATTATGATAAACCCAACAACAAAATATAAAAACGAAACGAAATGAAAATCTATTTATAAAAGGCGCACACACACACGCTCGCGCATGTTTGGCAGTGAAATGTGAGAGGGAAAGGGGGAGAGCCAGGAGTAGTAGTAAAACAGCGAAAAGACCATGCGGGCAAGCGAGATAGCATTATTGGCGACACAGTCACACACGCACACACACATGCACATGCACACACACACACTCACATCAGGCAACGTACGAATTACGCAAAGTGAAATATCTTTCTCAAAATGGAAAGTGGAAAAGTGGCGACGGCAACGATAGCGGTTGTGAATATTTCAACCATCCGCTGAACACAAAATAAAATAAAAAATATGTAAAAATCGCACTCGAATGTGAGCTGGCAAGAGTGGCGGAAGGGGTGAAAAAATTTGACCGCAAAACGAACATCACCAGGCGAACGAGGTCGCGGCGAAAAACCCGTGTCTCATTCGAACGCCCTCAAATTTCGATGCCAGACATGCACCAGCCCCGATTCGCATCGCAAAGCGTTTATTTTCGGCTGATTTTAAGCAATTTTTAGCACAGCACAGAACTCACTCTTTAATCGGAAATTATTTTATTTTGGCCAGTGTGACCGCACGGCGATGGTGGTTTTGCATTAGAGCTGGGACCTCAATCGATGTTTAGTGAGCCCCTATCGATAGTATTTTATAGCCTCTGCACACGGCCGCTTATAGCCTCTTCCCACAGAGTCCAACCGTGTGAAATGGTTGGGGTTTGTGAAATTCGTGTTCCCACAGACCTCCATCCACATCCGATAACAGCTGGCTTAAAATGCAATTGTTCATCTCAAAATAATGAAAGAAGGCTTCCACTAGGAAAAACTGTTGTAAAATGTTGTTCTCCTAATATTATCGTAGAAAAAAAAATAAATAATAATAACCTTATGGACCATCCGTTCAACGGATGTTAGATGGTGGATGTATCTCTGGGGAAACCGCTATTAGTTTACAAAAAAATGTTTAAATAATTTAATATAAAATATAGGTCTTAAATGATTATATTTTTCTACTTTTTTTTTCATTTTTTTTCAGCGTTTTCAACCGGATTATACTTTTTATATATAACGGCACAACATTTTAACAGCAGTATGCAAACAACACAAATGAAATATTAAAATACTACTCAGAAAATAATGATTTAAGTTATTAAGTTAAGCTATCGAGCGTAGCTTATGAAATTTTATAAAATTAACTCTAATAATTGATAGCATACGCTGTAACAATAACACTATGTAACATTTTAATTTATTTACCAGACGAATGAATTATTTGTTATTCCTTCAAAACATTTTAAAAGTACAATACTTAAGGGGGGGGGGGGGTAAATTTACATTTGTGATTTTCGGAATCGATTTCTTGCCTGTGTATTGTTATTTCGGGAATACCCTATTTTCTATTTTCAAACCAGTTTCGATAACGATATGCCTAGAAATATCGCTGCTATCGATAGTGCCAACGATTGTACTACCAGCTCTAGTTTTTGTGTGTGAAAATTCTTGCGAAAAGATTCTGTTAAAAGTTCTTCAGACAACAATTCCGCGAAACGCTTTTAGCCGTCTTTGTGCCGCCCCCGCCCCCGCAAATTGTGTGTTGGGCCAGTCGTTTTGCCAATTACCAATAGGTAAAGCCGACTCAGTTTGCGAATGCAAAGGCCGCACAAACGAATTGTCGCGTCGCATTACGTTTCAGAGTTGCCAACTTTTGCTGGAGTGCCGGGAACAACGCATTAATCTCCTTGCGAAACGGACGCATTGCGACCGAAATGTGCACGCCGCTGGATTGATTTGTACGCCCTGTCTTTTGGGTCCGATCTGTGTTCTCCAGCCTCCCATTTTGGACGGAAAAGCGCCGGCGAAAGGCGGATTCTAGCCTGAAAACGGCCAAGCTGGCAGCACTACTGCGCCAGGGCACAAAAAATGAAGTGAATTTCGGGCAGGAAAAAGGAAGGAAAAGTCTAAAGTAAAGCCAGCCAGCCGGTAAAGTGTGCAAATGCGAGTGGCCAGCGAAGACCTTTGTTTTCCATTCCATGACGTTTCGTTGAGGTGTCCGCTGCTCTAAGTGGTCATCATTATCATTCATCATCATCATCATCTTTATTATTGTCGACGGGGGTCATCGTCTTTTAGCCAGCCAGCCACCCACAACCACCCACCAGAAAAACGGCCTTGAGAAAACTCAAAAGCACCTCATCATCAAAGTCTAAATCTTTGCCTTGGTCTGGGTATCCCATCACAGTATTCAGGTGAGTTCTCAATCTCGAACGCCAGTTATGAACTCTGATCCTCATACAGATCCCTTTGCACAATCCACAGTTATGTCATCGACCGCCGGTAAGCGCAAGGAGATCTATAAGTATCTCGCACCATGGCCACTGTACTCCATGAACTGGAGTGTCCGGCCCGACAAGCGATTCCGACTCGCACTGGGCAGCTTCATCGAGGAGTACAACAACAAGGTGCAGATCATCAGCCTGGACGAGGACACCAGCGAATTCAGTGCCAAGAGGTAGACACCGAACCCTTGTACTATCCAGTTTTACTTTCTGAAAGAGACCATCAATAGGAATTTAAAACTAGAAAGGAAGTTAGTTTCGGCAACCCGAAGTTTATGTACCCCAGCAGTTCGTAGATCTTTCTGTTTTCTGATTTCTGTTCAATAGACGAACTATTTACGTAGTACGTCTCCTCAATCTATTTGTTAAGCTCCACGCTTTCCTCACATTTCTCCAATTTTATTGTGTCTCCGTACAAAACCTTCTGTGTATTGGGGTTACAATACACCCTTCCTTCTGACCATAAATGTTTGATTTCTTTTTCAAAACTTTTCTCATGATTTGATTTATTTAAGTTTGGTTTTTAAATTGTCAAAAATTAACATGCCTACTCAGAAATGGAACTTATTTTTTCTATTATTTTTCCCATTTCCTTTGGAAGCCATGGGATATGGTGGTCCGATACGGTCCGTTCAGACATATTGGACGATCGAAAAACTAGTGGGAAATTAAGAGGAAAAAATATAGCTTCGTTAATTTTTTTTTTGGTTCTTTTACTCTGGAATATAAATTTATTTAATTATTTTGGTTTTACTTAAAAAGGATATTCATATTTTACGAACATATTCGCTCGGGACATTTTTTCTCACCGTTTTGTTAAGTGTATTTCTTTACCACTAGCCTCAAATTGCTGGCAGTTTTCCTTTTAATTGTATAGTTTAACATGTAAATGAGGCATTGAGTTCAGAAAAGTGTCACAACAAAAGACAGCTCCAAGAAATAACAAAAAAAATAGCCAAGCTTATATTGGTAGTTTTTGTCATTAAAATTATCATATATATATATAATATCTAATATCTTAGTTAAGCTGAAGATTAAACTGTTTAGAAACTAATATTGGACAAAAATGATGTAGAAATATGTTTTATTTAAGCTTAGCTTAACACGTGACTAGTTTAACTTGTAGGGCTAGGACGTTAAATAAATAAAATAAATGAAAATAAGATGTAAAAATATTCTGAAAATGTATTTTAGCAACTTAAACACTAAATTCTCTTTTGCTTTTCTTTTCGAACTAGCACCTTTGATCATCCATATCCGACAACCAAGATCATGTGGATACCGGACTCCAAGGGCGTATATCCGGATTTGTTGGCCACCAGCGGCGACTATCTACGGGTGTGGCGTGCCGGCGAACCGGACACACGGCTTGAATGCGTGCTGAATAATAACAAAAACAGCGACTTCTGTGCGCCGCTCACCTCGTTCGATTGGAACGAGGTGGATCCCAATCTAGTGGGCACCTCCTCAATAGACACCACTTGCACTATCTGGGGACTGGAGACCGGACAGCCGCACGCCCGCGTCTATGTGGCGGGACACGTGAAGACGCAATTGATTGCCCACGACAAGGAGGTCTACGACATTGCCTTCTCGCGGGCAGGCGGTGGTCGGGACATGTTTGCCTCGGTGGGAGCGGACGGTTCGGTGCGCATGTTTGATCTGCGGCATTTGGAACACTCGACCATTATCTATGAGGTGGGTAGAGTGAATAGAATGCAACATGATGATCAATTATTGACGTAAATATTTCAGGATCCTGCTCACACGGCGCTGCTGCGCTTGGCCTGGAACAAACAGGACCCGAACTATTTAGCCACCGTTGCCATGGACTCGTGCGAAGTTATAATTTTAGATGTTCGTGTTCCTTGTACACCCGTTGCAAGACTGAGCAATCACAGAGCGTGCGTCAACGGTATTGCGTGGGCGCCGCATAGGTGAGTTTCCCATGAAATTTCACTCTTTCCATTTCAAATATTTATTTATATCTATTTGTAATTCAGTTCCTGTCACATCTGCACTGCCGGTGATGATCACCAAGCACTGATCTGGGATATACAACAAATGCCACGCGCAATAGAGGATCCAATTTTAGCCTATACAGCTGCCGAGGGCGAAGTCAATCAGATCCAGTGGGGCGCCACACAGCCTGACTGGATAGCCATTTGCTACAACAAAGCGTGCGAGATTCTGCGGGTCTAAGAGTCAATTTTTTGGTCTGGTCCCTGGCTATAGCACCTTGTTGCAATTGCTGAACAACGCACAGTCAAAGAAAAACAGAATAATCAGACAGAACACACACCACACCACCCACAAAAATACACACATTTGCTGTTGGTAACTTGGAGGCGGAAAGGAGTGAACTTAAGTTGGATCGGTTCTGTCAAAACGCTTCCGCCGTTTGTTTATTTTAATTGTCTGTCGCGAGAGAAAGAAGAGAAGGAAAAAGTGAAAAAGAAAGAGAAAGGGCTTGGGAGAGGGGGGAGAAATCTAAATGAGACGGAGCATGTATTTTAGAATTATTAGATTAGTTGATTATACAATATGTAAGTCATGTCTATAAGGTATAACCAAAATATGTATTTCTATTTGTAGTTTATTTCACATTTGACAAGACCGCCAAGTCCCCGCAAACCCCAATTGATTTGAGGCGCATTATCTAATTTAGTTCTTGACTATACCAACCTAAGTAGAATGGAGAGAAACAAGAAAAGAAAACATTTAAAAAACAATGTCCTACCTCGTTTTTTCAACCATGAATGTTGTTAACCAAGATTTGAGTCTGGCCAAAACAGCAGCCACAGCAATACACAGAGACAAAGAAAGGGGAATAAAGTATAGAGTAACAACGCTTTTTCGAAATATTTTTACTTCGTTCAATTTTTGTATGAGAACCAAAAACGGAAACCAACAAAAACAAGAGATAAAGAAAAACAAAAACCATGGACTTAAGCGAATGCAAAACAAACAAAATACGAAATGAAATAAATAAATAAGTTGAAATACTTACATATATTACAGAATAAAACCGAAACAAAAATGAAACTGACAAAAAAAAAAGATGCACACAACACAGCTAGAATACAATACTATTTAAAGATACAAACTAAAAGCAAAAGCGAAAACAAATAACGAAATATATGAGCGAGAGAGAATACAAGATTGTTGCTATATCCATTTAACAAACGAAACAAAAACAAACTATGATCATTTCAGATAGGACAGGACTCTCCATAAATAATCCCAACCACATCCCATACTTTCCACAGGACTTTTCCAGATCAAATCGAATCAATTTTTTTATGTATCTTGTAATTTATAGCAATTTCACAATTAACTTATATATATATATATATAGATATGTATACAGAAAGCGATAGCAGTACCGATAATACCGATGATCATGTATTGTAAATACAGCATGAAAGGCAACTTTTAAACGAAAAATCAACAGTCGAAAGCCGTAATACTTTTGAACAAGACTTAGGCCCTGCCCTGATTTTGTATAGCCATTTAAGAGGTCCCTTAACACATTAATAGACAACCCCCTAAACCAAAATACTCCCTTCGTTTGCCAGAGAACAAAATTAAACCTAAATCGAATCGAAATTGAATCCTTTTGATATTTTGTACGTTTATAGCCATCAATCAGAGACATTTTCCATTGATTTGGCATTAATACACGGTTTCCTTAACATAAATAATCGAAAAACAAAGTTAGAATATGGTATAAAGTATAGTTTATTTTTCTTAGTTTGTGCTCTATATTGCATTATCCGATTTGCGTTATATGGCCATGTAACTACATTTATATATGTAATGTATATGCACACACACAGACTCTCACACAATCACAAGCGCGTATATATAGACATCCGATCGGGCTGAAGAGGTTACTAAGAAGCTAATTAATTGATCGATGGATGGATCACAAAAACCAAACAAAACAAATGATCGATGAGGACTTGGAGAAAATAAACCAAAACAGACAAATATTTAAATAAACCATTTTTAAATAATGAACTCTGTCTCAAATTAAATCGGGAAGATCGTCGGGCGGACAGATGTTACTGATGTCCACGACTCCACGGAGTTTTTCCTCTGATTTTTCAGCATTTTTTCCATCGTCTGTGCGGACACTCCTAGAAAAGTAAGCATATTAGTGATAAGATTTGACAAGTAAAAGTGAACTAGATGTATGTGTAAATTTAAACAATTTTTTTAGTAACCTAAGGGTTTATATACACTTCAAAAGATTTAAAGATTCAAAGTTGTAAAATTGTATAGCTAACTAAGAAATGGTTGAGATCTGTAAAAATTGTTGTATACAAGTGTATATAAACCCTTAAAACAGGGTAAGTGAACTATGTACATATCTAGTTTATATATTTAGCACACTAACCTTTTTACTGTATTTTTTGTGGGTATTAACAGTTCGTTGACCTTCAGTTTTTGAAGCCTGACCATGAGATGTCCTGTTATCTGAGAACGCTGCACAGTGGATTCATCCGGCTTAACCTCCTCATTGTAGGCGATCTGAAAGATCTTTTTCTTTATGGTAACTCTAGTGTACGTGGTTTGTACATCCACATCAATGAGAGAGGTATCCAGGTATCTATACATAATAAAACAAATAAAAAAGAAAACAATTAAATCAAACAATATTTATTTATAATATGATATTAATAATATGATAAAATCAATTTAAAAAGAACTCTTAACTCTACGAGTAACAGTGACTAGTATAAAATTGGACTAGGTACATAAAATACAATACATGTTGTATTCGGGGAAATGTTTGTAACAGGTAGAAGAAAGCGTTTCCAACCCTATAAAGTATATATATTTTGAACGCTGCGATCTTGGAAACTACTAAAACTAGGGAAATGGGACTCAAAATACAGATTCTAGGAGGTAAAGGGAAAATGTAAACTGAAATGTATTTGGTTGGTGGCACTTTGGTGGCTTTAGTTTTAGGTTATCGTTGTTAAGTTCATTTTGCATTGACAATATTCCAAACTAAAACCTATAGTTGAACTATATGGTTTAAGTAATATGATTCTAATTGCATTATAATCATTGCTTCAGCTTAACTTACCTGTACACCTCTAGTTGTAGCAAGTAGTGATCAGCCTCATCCTGGAAGCTGAAGGGCAGTTTGCCCTGGTTCATATTGTAGGGTCTGCCACAGGGAGCGAAAAGATTGCGCATTGGCTTCGGTGGATCCAGCGGAGACTTGGTTTCGTGCCGCTCCCGGCCTAAGCGGTGCTGCCGGGCGATCTCCGTACGGATTTCCGGGCAGTGTTCGCTCTTTGCCTGCCAAAAGGCCTGGATGCGCTCCTCTTCGTCCTCGATGCCGGCACAACTTTTCGCCAAAGCGGACTGTTGCTCCGCCACCCGGATGCGCTGCTCATCCCGCTTTATAGCCTGATCCGCCTGCTTTTGAACGATGATGGCCCGGTTCTTTGGTAATTCCCTCAGTGCCTGGAGACGTTCCGAAGGCGTGATCTCTACGCAATCCAAGCTATTCAGTTGCGGCAAGGTGGCTACCACGTAGTCTCTGTAGTGCGGATAGTCCACGCACGGATTGCCAATGAGTACTAGTTCACGGAGATGGTAATTGCCGCACAGCGACTCCAAAC
The DNA here is from genome assembly GCA_037075245.1 of Drosophila mimetica. Classification (NCBI taxonomy): domain Eukaryota; kingdom Metazoa; phylum Arthropoda; class Insecta; order Diptera; family Drosophilidae; genus Drosophila; species Drosophila mimetica. The sequence goes on from JBAMCH010000005.1 coordinate 12,066,215, forward strand.
TAGTTAGCTCTCCTATAAAGTTCAGGGTAAGATCCAGTTTAGCAAGGGACTCGCAGCCCTCCAGGTTCTCCACCCGCTCAATATTATTAATGGCCACATTGAGATACTCCAAACGTTTCAGCTTATGCAAGTTCTCCAGGCGCGCTATCAGATTGGATTGCAACAGAAGGATCTTGAGGTCGCGACACCAGTTCTGGATGTGTTCGATGGCCTCGATGTCCTCCTGGTGCAGGGAAATCTCTTCCAGAGTGCTAATCAGGCGTTCATTGTGCTCCGATTTCTTGCGAACCAGTTCTTCGGTGACTAAAGGAGGACAATAAGAATTGAAATCAGGAATTATTTCTCAAATTTTAACTACTCACTGAGCACCATGCTGACGAGTGTGTGCTGTAGGGGATAGTTATAGAAACTCCTAACCCAAAGGGCAAGAGCCAACTCCGTTGCTAGGCATTTTTAGAACCCGTTCCACCTTCCATATTATTGTTATTCGTAGAGTAGAAATGTATAATGTAATTATGTAACAAGGTGAAGAAAGCGTTTTCGAACATATTAAGTATGTAATTAGGATCTCGAAAACTAAAAAAGCTAGAAAGTTGGGATTTATCATCCTGATTTAAGGCGTTCCTGTGCAGCGTCGGTTTAAAAATCGCTTTTAGGACAGACGGATAAGTAAATTATTTCATATATATTTTTTAGAATCAAGCTTTAATTATTCTTACTCCTTCTTCTTTGGCTTATTTATACTTTTACTACATACGTTAAAGGGTATATTATATTCGTCGAAAAGCAGGGACCAAAAATAACTGTTATTTTAAATTTCTCTAAAAAAAAATAATCCACTAAAATTATCAAAAAAAATTGTAAATACGCCTATATTTTTGTTAGCCATTGTAGTTTACATATTAGCAATGATTTTTTTAATATTACTTAAAAATACATGTTTTTTGTCAAGAAATAACTGTTATTCCTTGATATTTAAAAAAATATATATATATCACTTACTAAAAATCTAAAAAAAAAAAAACAAATCGCTTATATAATATTACTACAATTTCTTTAAATTTATTTTACCTCCAAAATCGAAATAATTTAAGCTCGATTTTTATTTCAAACGGACAGAACGGACAAGATTACATATATAAACTTTTTGTGGTCAGAAATGTCTCCTTCACCACGTTGCAAACTTCGGACTATAATAATAAATTATAAACATCTATCATCGGATGAGAAATTTCTATCGGCCATGATTACAACAATCTTTCTTGGCGCCCCTGCTTTGCTGCCTGCACTTACTGAATTCGCCCCTGCGCGAACGAGAGAAATCTAATCAGCTGAATTGAAATTAAGTAGTTGAACTAGCGAATTAATATATGTATGTATGTGGACGTTAGAGCGGCCAGCTCGCCAGTCTTTGGACAGCGGGCAGACGGAGAGCACACAAACTAAAACCGGAATCAAATCGCGCAGACAGATATGGCATCGATGGGCATCGATAAGGATGGAGATATTTTGCGGCCACTTATCGACAGTGAAATAGACGAACTGCTGGATCTTTACAAAGCTAAATATGGTGTAAAGAACTTCCACTACCTGTTGCTTTATAACCAGCGAAAATGGGACCGCCAGTTGGAGGAGGCTAAAGTACCGAGCGATGATCTTAACTATATATCCATGCGGAAGCAGTTCTTCACCCATCGCCGAGGGGACTTCCGGAAGTGGGGCACCTATGTGAGTCTTCATCGGGACATCGTGCAGAGCGTCTCCTTCTTCAGCTGGCAACCAGACGGGGCTACGGAGATGTGGGAGTGCCTGGAGCAAACCCGGCTTATCGAATGGACACAGGGCGCCCTGCTGACCAACGTGGATCTGGCGTTTTGTGATCGGATCAAAGAGTTGGCCGCCAAACGCGGTGTCACCGCCATGCAGCCGCGTCAATGCTTCGGCATGGTTTTGCTGCACGAGGCAGCCTTGAGTGTGGAAGTTCCAGAGCTGCTCTCCGAGTTCGACATTCGGCCACTGCGGGACGAGGATGCGGCCATGGTGCACGACACCTGGCCCAACAAGGGTGAGGGGTCACTCACATATCTTCGGGCTCTGATTCGCTTCAACAAATCCTTGGGAGTGTGCCGAAGCGACACGGGCGAATTGATTGCCTGGATCTTCCAAAACGACTTCTCCGGGCTGGGGTGCGTATACCTAAAACAAAATGCAACAAAAGGATGAGTGAGGTGTTCAGGTGTTATCTTTGAATCTTATTTTTCAGTAACTAATGTTCAGGTATATCTTTAATACTTATATTTCAGTAACTAAAACGATTTAAAACATTTAACATTTTTATTTCAAATTTAATAATATTTTTTTAAGGTATCTAAAAGTATTTTTTTACTAACCTGGAACTGAAAACTTTCTGTCACATCACAGCCTTTAATAATAGATTTTTTCTGATGCTTCCAGCATGCTCAAAGTGCTGCCCAAGGCAGAGCGAAGAGGACTTGGTGGCCTTCTGGCCGCTGCCATGACCCGAAGAATTGCCAGGGGCGAGGATGTAACCTTAACAGCCTGGATTGTGTCCACTAACTGGCGATCGGAGGCACTGCTTAAGCGGACGGGATACCAAAAAGAGGTGGTCAATGAGTGGATCAAGCTGCTGCCCAATCCTTCGTAGGTGCACCCATCCACCGTTGCACTGGACATTCCAATGGATTAACGATAAATAGGTTAGGTCAAGGAGCACACACACGTTGATTTGCATTTGCTATGCCTATGTACATTGTCAACAATTTTATTTTTGGATTCAACATGCGCTGCTAACGCTTTCTGAATACACTTTACGGCTTAATCAAATACAAAAACAAATTCGAAACTAGCGGGTGGGAGGGGATATGGAAATTGGGAACTCGAACTACTTATTTACACACTCCGCTTGCCTACGAAACTATATCAAAAATACATTACGTTTACAGCATTGCTATTCTGGGTGAACAAACATACATATATTACGCACTTTTGACTCAACCGGCACAACATCAAAATTTTTTTACTTTCGAGTTTGATCACTAAAAGAATGCCATAGCTCATACATAAGTTGGACTTTTACAGAGCATCATATGGGGTATACAAAAAATATAATTATAGACTTAAGACACTCTTTTATTCAGTCAACTCACTAATCACTAATCATTAGCCATTTTTTTTCAGCACCGTCTGGACCTTGTTTTTCCTATTTTATTTTCAATTTAATAAAAAAAAACATATTTTTTTGTTTTAAACGTCGTTTGTTATCTAGGTCTGTAGTGTATAGAGGTATTTATTTGAAACAGAAAAATTTACGAATCGTTTGATTCCACTGATTGAAAACCAAAAGAAAATCTTTCTTCAACCTAAGATTATAAAAATTTATAGTTGTGCCTCTGTTGTCAAATGTACTCAATATATATATATATAACGTATATATAAAAAGAGAGAACGGAGAGAGTCGGGAGTTGGGAAATGGTGGTCGAGGGTTAATACTATTCAGCTAACCCGATACATTCACTAACTACAAACTAAACAAAGAGCAGCCGCGTGGCCGCTCCGCTTGGCATTCCGCTGCCGTTCGCCAGCAGGCTGTTTCCGGGCGTTCTGTGCAATCCATTGGATAGTTTCCCGTTGACCGATCCCCGGTAATACGAGTCCGTCTGCTGCTCCAGTGGCGAGTACTTCACATGGCTGTTCTGCGACAATGGAAGTGTGGGCTGCTCACGACCCCGGGTGATCTGTTTGGCGCGATTGTAGCACAGCACGCCCACAATCGCCAATGTCATGCCAAGGCAGTTGACCCACGTTACCGGATTGCCGAGGATTAGGAGAGATACGGCGATAACAAAGATACGCTTCGAAGCGCTAGCCACTGCATATGTAAGTGGAGTGACTAGCGACAAGACGCTGAACGCGATGATGTTTTGCAGCCAGTTTAGAACGCCGTCGGCGAAGAGAAGGGCAATCACCCGGTAGTCCAGGTTTTTCTGAAAAGGGGGGAAAGTTTTAATGTAATTTTAGTTTTTAATCGTCTACAAAATTAAAATTACTATTCATAATTGAGATCATAAAAATAATATTTGGTGACTTTTGTATAGAAATTAAGCGACACTAATAATAATCCTTAGTATTTAAGGTTTAATGCTCGGCTTTCAGCTAACAAATGCTGTGCTTATATGTAAATATTCTTTGTGTCATAGAAATTGATTTAACGTTTTTACACTAAGGGGATTATAATCTTAGTTAGAATTTTTTAACGCAGGAAAGCAACGAACAGAACGTCGTAGGTTATAAAATAACATTAAAATGTATTTGGGATGGCCGGCTACCCTTTTTTTAATATTTATCCTCATACCAATTTTGACAATATTACAACTAGCAAACGGAGGACAAAAGCAGTAAATCTGACTTTCAATTTAAAAAATACGTTAGATGTTTGAACGCAGTGGCGACGGTTCCGAGCTAATATTCATGACCGAAATTACTATATGTAAGAATCAATAAAGCTATGTCCGCCTGTTTAATATGTACGTCATAATGTGTACGCAGATCTAGTTTAAAAAGCGATCGGGCATTTATATCATATATGGCTCTGATTGAAATTATCGGAATATAGAGAAGTTTTTATACCTAAGTAGCTATATGATTTGTTTGACCAATCCTTTTCCTATAATTGAGGCATTAAATTGTGGGTCTATAAAGTACCTATTATACATATGATCGAGATGAAGGCTTGAACATTTCTGTATTAGCTTTCCCATTAATTTGCACATGTGCTTTGATCTTACACATAGGCAGAAAAAAAACCTACAGAAATGTTATTATGTTGAGCGTTAAAACTGTTTTCAATTATTTCAACATACTAAGTAAACAAGAAGACAAACACAAGTGTTTTTAGACTTTGTTAGAACGCCTGCATGGCACAAAAAAAATGATATGAAAAAGTTAGAATTGATGTAGTCAACAGTAACCGTTACTGTTACTAATAACTATCCAATATTTTATTTAAACGAAATACACAATTAGAAGATACGTTTTTCCCTAGCTGTGATTTATATTTTGTACTTACGATGGCCGTGTGGCGGAATACTTCTAAGCTATCCATGTATAACCAGAGGGGCAAGAAGATGAACAGCGACAGCTTGCCAAGCAAATGCAGCAGCCGCAGATGATGAATGTTGGTGTCCTTGAGCACCTGTTGAACGAAATACGCCAGTTAGAGTTGATGAAACGGACTTAAAGCGAACACTTTACCTTCTTGGAGAAGATGTTTTGCATGGAGAAGCCCATTGTTGAGATGAGGGCGCTGATCAGGCCCATCATGTCGAAGGAGATTTCCGTGACGGTGGCAATGCCCACGCCCGTTATGATGGGCAGCAGGCTCAGGTACACGAGCGTCGGTTGTTTTTCACCAAAAAAGAGGCGCGTCAGGACGACGGTGAATAGTGGCATTGTGGCTTTGACTGGATGATAAGGAGACAAAAATAGAGTTTAGTTTCTAGAAATCAGATTTGTATATTTAAAAATCACCCAGTAATTAGAATTTAAGTAATTATGATTAATGATTAACTTTTGTGTACATATAACATATATGGTTATAAAGCAATATATTTTAATGTTTTTTTTTGTTAATTTTATTTACAATAGAACCATTATAAATTTCGATTGGAAAGTATTTCTGCAAAAACCCCCGATTAGAACGAAAACCGGTTTGATAATGTGATCTGTTCTTGGATATATCATGTTATCAAGTACATGTTCAATTAAAGAAACTGATAATCATAAAGGAATACCTTTGGTTCTAAACCTTTCAATATTAATTAGAACTTTTTCGAGGAAAGTTACTTTCTGTGTCAACATATATCAGTAACCAAATCGTTATCATGTTGTCTCTTCGAAATTGCTTCCTCGACACTTCACTTCAGACCAGATACTGCTGACGTGTTGTGGAACACCAGATTGACGGGCACTGAACTCACTCACCCGTGTGCGCGTAGGAAACTGGCACCTTCCACAGCGAGATGTGCGATGTAACGGAGGCCAGGAGCTTGCCCAGCGCCAGTGGGACTATCAGGCGGTAGTAGTAGGGGCGCGGGATATCCTGATACTTCCGGATGCGCCACAGGTTGAAGAAGGGACCGCTGTACAGCGTGATGCTGCACAGCTGCACCAGGGTCACCGTCATCGGGAAGGGGAACTCGTTCAGGACCATCTTGCCGATGACATTGTTGCTGGAGGAGATCACGTACCAGAAGAGGCACATCAGCAGCACAACGGCTATGTGCCGCGACCCCGTCCGCTTCCCACCGCCCAGCATTATTCGTCCGGGTTTGGATCGCGCTCTCTCGTGGCTCAAGTCCGGGGGCCGGGATGCCGATTCTGCCGCGGATCGGGTGGCAAGTGGCCGGCCTGATCCTGGAGCTGGAGGTATGTGCTAACTGTCCCACGCGACGCACGGAGCTTATTGCATTGCGCTGGGTGTGCTTTTAAACGTTGTCTTGTCTGTTTGTTTTCTACGTGTACTAGTCGATTGTCGCAGCCAACCGATAGGTCTATCGATAGTAGTGGCGGCCGTTGGCATCGCGATAGTATCTATTCATATTGCATCTCCACATACCCGCTGCTGAAGCAAAAGCAGCTACAATTTTGAAAGAAGAAAAACAATTACAGTGCTCTCCCTGAAAAGCGAATCATAAATTCTTAAATAATAATTACAAATTAACTACTACTAAATTAACTTCTCTGTGTGAACAGGCCATAAGACCATAGTGGAGTTTTGAAGTTAATAGCGTGTTCAGACAAAGGGAACTTTTACTTCAGCGAGAAAATTCAGTTGTTGCAAATTGTTCTGATTGATTACTTCAGTGCAAACAAATTTTTTTTGTATGAAGAATTGCTAACATGGCGAAAATGTGATTACGTATTATAAGTAAATTATTAAAAAACGCGCCAACTAATCGAAGACACACAAATATCGGCAACGAAGCGAAGACATACATCCTATCATCGTGAACTGGCGATAGTCCATGCAACCCTGTTCTATATCGATCAACCGACTTATCGGGATCCTTGGCCTATATAAGGCGGAGTCATACTTGAAATAGGTCATTTCTTCTCGAGCAGCTGAATTGAACGGTTGAACTTGCAATATGCGGAGCGTAGGAAAATTGATCCAAAACTACTTGGGAGATGACTAGGATGGCGGCAATTCCTACTTGATCAGTAAAGTTCTTAAATTGGCCCGTATTTATTGTTATGCCCAGGCAGCAGGCATTTTAATTATACCAAACGTTTTACGTCAAATCTCTCGAGTAACCAATGAAATACATGAACTGTCTAAAACAGCCAAGGCCCTTTGCAATTAAGGGTGGCAAAATGAAACTCGATGTCATCTGTGGCACAGAATTTTCTCCGCAATATCGTTCGTATGTCCGGGGTATCGTATCTCTGGATTTTGCGTTGATGCGCATTGTTCAGAGAATGTCCGTCTGTCGTAACCTGAACGTCAATTTATATTGCTCAATCCCAAGGGTTAACTTGTGATAGAGCTAAGGACTGTTCTTTTGCTTTGGTTTGAGTGGCGCTTGAGAAAATCTTAGTAACTTTGGATCAATGTCCTCGGCCGGATTGCATCTTACCCTCCTATTTGCAGTGAAATGGCTTTCTAAATACTGCCGTTCGTTAGTACGCTTCAGTGATGGACACTCTTTCATTGGAAGTAATTGGAAAAGTTTCCGACGTTGATACTTTTTGGTGTTGCTCACTATTACTAGGGCAGCGCCGGATGGTTAGATTTGCAACTCTTGCTATATTTTTCCTTAGAATCGCCCCTCTGTCTCAGCTTTTTAATTGCTTCGACGCTCTGGATTTCAAAGAAAACCGCTAGTTGCTTGTTGGTGTGTCTTATACCATTTGCCGTGAGCTCTACTTCCTTTCTCGCCATTATCCACTTCTCTTCCTCACTCCACCTTGCCTTGATATCGACTCTTCGAAGAATATCATCCAGTTCGTCAGGGTGTCGAGACCTCATATGAATCCCAAGTCCTCTTTTGCTTTTAAAGGACCGTTCACATATTTCGCATGGCACCATACCCAAGGTTGCCGCTGCGTTTGGTATATATTGGTCTTCCCCCGGGAAATTATCCGCGGGGGGTCGGGTCAGCAACGAATCATCCAATATCCGAGGCTCATTATTTCTTATCGACATCATACTAACTCTATGGAAAATTTCGCCTTTCAAATTAGCTGTTAAAGCTAATTAAAGCTGAACGGAGGCCTTTTAGAATGTGAAATCCATCATCATGTTGTACAAGACTGTCAACAAATGAATTATCCCTCACATTTGCAGCAGCTACGGTACCTAAATTTTTTCTTAGGGCAATGGAAATAGAACTTTGAGTTCGCTGCATTTCATAAAACTTGTACATGTAAAGGACTTTTGGTACTACTGCGCAACGACGGTCGACGCAAGAAATAGTCGGGAAGGAAAGTTCTTCTGGGTCGTCATCAAGTGTTAAATTTGTTGGAATGCGGCCTTCTCCAGGGCCATAGCAATACGCTGAAGTCCAGTATCATCGTTTTCCAATAGAGGTTTATGACCTTCGGGATGAGAACGTTGACTAATAAGTTGTTCCACAACTTCTCGACCAAATTCTTCTGCGATGAAAAGAGATTCCTTTCTCAGCTCCCATTTGATTGAGCCAATCGCCGTCAAAGAAAATGTTGCGCTTTCTATAGAGCTCAGTGCTAACTAAGTATTACACAGCTTCAAGGATCCGAGCGGATCGAATAGTATCCGCCATGAAATTATGGGAATACTCTAACTTTCGTTTAAGGTGAACCTGTATCGCATGGGTCGCATCTGAACATTGACTACAGCACCTCTTATTCCACATTGTCTTTTATATCCAAGGGATATAATGCGCATAAAGGGAATTCGAGGAGAAATAAGGAGCTTCTCAAGACATGTCAAATTTTTTAGGCATTCCGGTATCTCTGGAAAGTCGAAGCCATTAGAGAGACAAAGGGATGGTATCCTAACTTTGGAAACGCCTTGACGACATGTGCTGCAAAATCGATATTTGCCGGACGAAGTCGGAAACTTTCTACTTAAAAAAAAGGCATTATCTTCACTAAGGTTGGGGTATTTAGAAGAAATGGTTCGTATGTTCAAACCACTTACCTGAGATGGAAACCACGTTTCTCCACAGCATGTAAAATAAATTTAGTTGGTCCTTAATTTTTTTTTTTATAACATATGCTTTTTATTTATTGAATCTTCTCTGAATTGAGACTAACAATTAGTATATTAAATATTAGATTAAAAAGCTATCTGACTGTCAAGATGACTGACGAGACCCTGGCTAGGCCCCTGGATAATGTCGATGCTGCTGCTGCTCGCGTTTTCCGTCCTTAATGTTACGAAGATATTGTAGCTCGACTCTTCCGTCGCTGGCTTTTCCGTTGCCGCGCCCCGTGAACGCTCGAGCATATTGGGAGCGCCTTCGTCTAAGTGCGACTGGGCGACGCTGTCCTTGTGATAAAGAAGATGTGCGCGGCATTCGGTTTATTTTGCTGTTAAAAAAGTATATGTAAAATAGTTATTGTTTTATCTTGGTAATGATTGCTTTTGTAAAACTTTGAACAATTTTTCAGAGGATTACAACTGTAGTATGCAAGTTAACAACCAGCTCCCAGCATAAGCTAGGCAGGGCAATTTTATATTTTATTATCTCATTTTCATATTCTTATATATCATTTAATAATTTTTATATATTATGCCTATGTTTCTCACATAATTGGTGACCAACTAAAGGAATAATATTAAATATATTGTTATTCGAACTCCACCCCTGAAGAAATATAATGTGTAAGTAGCTGAACGCCAACGATAGCTAAAGGACCAGGCGGACCTAAGGCGACACCAAGAAATATTAGCAGACCAACAAGTGGACAGCAGCCAAAAGCAAAGGCAGGAGCGGCGCCTATTGAGGGCGGTGCACCACGAGGTCGCCAAAATAAAGAGACAGCACCCGCAGTACGCCGCTTTCCCCATCGAAAAACATACCAAACTAGTTATCCGTATGGGCATAATATTTTTTTTTTATTTTTTTTTTTTTTGCCAACCAATTATTTTTGTTGAATGTAGATATAAAGAAATAGTTTGATAATAGCCCGGTTAAAACAGTCGGATGAACGTGAGACTCTTGGTACAGGAGTGGGTCGAAGCCACACGTGTAAGGGCGCCTGAATAGTAGAAAAAAACAAGCACTAATTCATTGGTCGTACAAGCAACACAAAATATAGTTACTACGAGAACCCGAGGAGAGGTAGAAGAACTCCCATCTTCACAGCGAATTAAAGGACCTTCGACGCAGCAAAAAACTGGACAAAAATCTGCTCTGGAGGATGCAGCGGCAAATGGAGACGGTTTGATCAGACGTAACCCTACACCAGCAGCTGGCAAAGTGCATCAGTCGGGCATTGACTCTACCGATAGGGGAAATCATAGGTGGGAACACCTAAATAACCCAACAGATCCGGATCAATACGTAATTATTCGATTCAGCGCACGAGTCGCTCCAAAAGTTGAATGATTTCATTGCAAGAGTCAACGCAATAGATGGAGATTTTCACATAACAACGGCCATACTACACAAGGCCATTATAATTGCGGACCAGGTCGACGAGATCCTGAGAGCCTGCCAGCTAGCGAAAACTGGAGAAATTAACACAAACCTCTTGGACCATGAGGAAATCGACGAGATATTGGCCGTGGTGGTTAGTCTCTCCCGTATCAGAACGTTGTCGAAGCGGTCGAGTTTTCTCGGCCCACAATTCTATCAAACGGGTCCACGCTCCTGTATATCCTCGCAATGCCCAAGGTAGTAAGTAGGAAAGAGGATATACCCGACGACAGCAGACGGAAAACAAGTAGTCCTGAAGTATAACAAATTGGCAATGGACAGTCCAGAGACATACGCTCTTCTTGGGTGTTGCGTATCAATCGGCAACACAACGGTATGCCGGAAACAAGACTTGCTCAAGCTAGAAGAGGAAGGCTGCATACCGAGGTTGCTCAAAGGAGGACAAGCCGAATGCGACTACCTACGGACAAATCAGAAAACGGCGGAACTAATTGATGACGGCACAGTTTTCTCGTCCAACTTCAATGGCACGATAGCCACCGCAGCTGAAAAACACCATTTGGAAGGATCATACGTCGTGCAATTTGACAACGAGACCATAACGGTTGGAAACCGCAACTACAGCAGCTACTCATCGACACACCTAATGGCCATGCCAGCTGCACTAACCCAGATTAAGACAACGGGTTACGAACTATCACTGAAATACGTTCACGAGTTCAGCATAGATAATCTGAAGAAGCTATCCGTCATGTCCGACGAGATTCTAATATCTTTCTCGGTGGAGATCGTCATAGCCCTTGTCATCATGACAGCGGACCGTGGTCCCCAGGTCCCACACAGGGGTCTGAGTTTAGATAGAGATAGAACACACAGTTCAATGTAACGAACCTCTGGACGCTGTAAAATGCTTGCCCGAATTCGTGGGAGCACAGGAGACATACGCCGTAGCGGCCTATCATATTTTTAGACGATACAATGGCAGCTCTCGCCATTACCAAGCAGTGATAATCATCAGAAGCAAAGTTAGGGGACCCGCCGACGCGGTACTATCGTCATTCGGAACAGTAGTCAACATCGATGCGATCATAAGTCACCTCGATTTTACATATAGCGATAAACGCCCAATGCATGTCATATAGCAGGAGATGGACACCCTCAGGCAGGGAATTTTTCTTTTTCAACTACAACAAGATCTGTTGGCCTGGGAATGATAATGAAAACTGAATTATGACAACTGCGAATAATAATGAAAACTGAATTATCTTCAAGTATGGCGTTCGACTTATTGAGGATTGAGGATCTCGTTTCGATCTACAAGACAACGTTCAATCGACTGGCTAGGATCAGCGTGGAAGTGGGTCGCGGGATCACCGGACAAATGGAATGCCATCCTAAAAGAATAGGACAACTTGGCAAGGAACAACAATCAGCAGATTCGAATCAACACTAAATTATTTGATTTAGCGCACGAGACGCTTCAGAAGCTAATTTTAAACCAGAATAAATGAACATTCGCAGTTGGCTAGCCGATCGGGAAACATCAACTGAACTCCAAACTTTACAGAACATTACAAAAAGTGTGACGGACCAAATAATGCAAACAAATTATAGATAAATGTGCAGAATCGTAGTGACGAACAGCCTTCTACGTCAGGAGCCGCTGCTAAAAGCAAAAAGATTACGATGAGCTACATTAATGAAGGCCAGGATATCAATGTATTAATATTAAAGATTTATATAATAAATGTCAAGCAAATATTTTAAAAATCATAACTTATTGGAGGAAAGAACAGTGCATTAAAACAAATAAACATTTTTCAACTGCTTACATATGAGTTTATGATGGATTTGATTTAGTCCCTATCATTGATGGTGCCGTGAACTATTTATCAAATGCAAGCAGTGCGTTTCAGGAGAGGTTAGGATTAGTTATAAAGGCATTTAAATATTTTGAAATTTTAGTAATAACATTAGAGCATTCCCGCTTCACCTCGTCTGCTGACGCGGAGAGTTATGCTAAGCGACAGAGTATAAGGAAAATTGTTTTAGAATTAATTCAAATGGTACCCCAGAGAAGAAAAGACGAATGATCTCCAATAAAATTTTTATATTAAATGTTAAAATAAAATCTTAATAAGAAATTCTTTATAAAGACGGGAAGGAAGTGGCACCATACAAAGTCTGGATCTGCTGAACATTTTTGTGAAAATTGTGTATACTTCATAACAAGTACAAATACTACACATGAAACAAAGGAGTGCGGAAAAGTTGCATCTGAATATCCCAAGCCAAACAAAATTACGGAATTTAAAATTTTTTATAAAAACTATCACCAACCCTAGTAATATTAAAGTTGCCCGATTAAAGTGTGGCCTAAAAACCATACACAAAATAGGTAGGAAACTTGTAAAAATAGATGCAAAGTAATGCAATAAGTAAATATCCCACAGATACAGAATATTATAATTACACTTTAAAAATATATACCCCGAAAATGGGAATAGTAGACGTTAGGTCTGGACTCCACGGCCAATGTTATAAATCCAGTGAAGTCAAGCAATATGGACTTAAAATTTGTACACATATTGTTAATAATAATTGTTGTTATATAGTGCGCAAATTGTTTTGTAAAAATAGATGTATAAATTGCAGAATCATATTTCCGCGATAGTTAAGTAGTATATAAGCATGTAGCAATTACTGAATAAAGCAGTCATTAAATCCAACTCGACACCGCGTTTACTTCGGTCCCCGGAAAGGACCCATAACCGTACTATACGTACACCACTACATAAGCTACTTCATTGGCTGCAACACTCATAAGGACCGGGATCCTTATGATTCAGACTTGATCCACAGTGCATTCCTGTGTGATCAAACATTGGTGAACCCGACGTGAACCTTACGTAAGTAAGTAAGGAACACAAGGAATCCCTATCTGATTCACTTGGACCGCAAGCCCTTCCAATAAAACACTAATTCTGTAAACAAATTTTAAAATTAAAGAAAATGGAATAAAATAAAAATAAATAAATAAAAAAATATATTAAACAACAATGGCTATACTAAAGGCAATTAGATACACGTATGATAGGGACATTAATTTTAAAGAAAAAAATCTGCAATTAGTTTCAGCAACTTCAGTGAGCATTTATGGTTTTGAAAATTTATATATTGAAACATTATTATCAAGAACATATTATCAAGAATGAAGAATTAAAAAAAACATTACCAGAAATATAAATAAAGTCACTACACGATATCAAAGTACACAGCTGACCATAACAGGCGCCCGAGCAGTTTTAACTTTCTTTTAAAAGTTGGACACCCAGATTAAAAAGAAAAAGAGAATAATAAATAAAATTAACTAATAAAAAAAATAAGAGAGAGATGGAAAACAAAAATGACCAACAAAAAAAAACACAAAATTAAAAATGAACATCGGAGAGCGTGGAAGATGGAAAAAATTATCTGAGTGAGTAGAGTGGAGTTATGGCCAAAAGAGGGGCCGTAAAGAACAAGATAACAAAAAGAATAGCTCACATAAAGTGGGTATTATTTAAAAATTTACCGCCACCCCCCTGGGCAACAGCCCAGTAATTTCATTGCGTATTATGATTTGAAACCATATTGGAGCGATATGAACATATTGTCCACTGGAATTAAGGAACTCAGGCACAAGTATTCAGAGCTGCTAACGAAAACGCATGCAACTCTATATTTGAGCATTTTCAACATGTATATGGCGAGCTACAAGAAGGAAGTTATCTGATTAACCATTCGCGGCAGCGAAGATCACCACTTGATATAGTAGGTAATGTGGCCAACTCACTATTTGGCGTACTTAACGCCACGTATGCAAAACGACGTTGCCAAGGTCATAAATGAGGTGAAACCCAGAGAAGGCGTGTTGATGATGCTACTCAAAAATCAATTTCTTCAATAAAAATCATTTCTCAAAAAATAAACCTCGCAGCCGGCATTTAAAAGAACAATGGATGGAATTGACGAGGATCATCATAATAACCACCATGTAATAAATTGGGTAAGCCAATGGGCAAAGTGAGAGGTCCAACAGAGGTCCTTGGTCCAACTGGTTTGTGTTCTAGTTGCGACGAATTGAGGCAGACAGTTTATGTACTGTTTGCCAGGCATTTAAGCCGAGCAATTAACACACACTAAGGACTCACGATTTGAAGCTCGACGCATGATTGTCGTCCATTTGATAGACAACGCATTAACAGTGCGAAAGGAAGGAAAATACGATAGGCTCCCGATAAATCAGTACAATCTCAGAATACCACTGACTGTTACTCATTAACCACTCTGCGACGTGCCCACTTGAGACATAAGATACATATATATATATTTCAAACCGAATTATATTATATATATAAATAGGAAAAAAAGAGGATGTTTAAACGCCCTGAATGGTATCTTCTTCAATGATGGAAAACTGCGCGACAAGATCAACCGTTCGCCCGTAGCAGACGGTTCCACTATCAGCTGAGGAGTCACAGAATGGACATTTTTTCCGTTCCCTTCCAATTTCGTCCAACTCTATAAAAAATACTTCGCCATTGACCACCGAGTTGCAATCAACCATTAGAGTTTAATTTCAAAGAGCAAATAAAGTTTCTGTGGAAGCCTACGAATGCAGCTCGTAAAGTATTCGAAAAAAGAAAACTGACCAGTATTAAGGTTACCAATTTATACAAAGAGTTATAAGAACAGAAAGTTACTCTTTTTGGATGACCCGAATTAAGGAAAAAACTTGCCCAATGATACACAAATTATATTAAACGATAAAAAAACATTTTAAAATGTTTTAAAAATAAAAAAATATTAAATAATAGAAATTATCGCCTGATTTCCAAGTACTTGTATGCTATCCAGGTATAAAAAACAGATTTTGTAAAATATCACGATGAAGGTTATCATGATTTTCAAAAAATATTTTAAGATTTTCCAAAAATAATTAAATGTAGAATTTTACCTCATTTTTTTATGACAATTTCCTGACGAAAAGGAAATAAAAAATCGAATTTGTTATGTCGGTCTAGAAAGTTGTAAAGCACATAGCATATTTTAAATATGTCACGAACCATCTAAAAACCTTTGTGTAAAAACTATTTTGTATATTTCTAATAATAAAAATGTACTAATGCGCGATTTTAATTCCATACCTTTCCTAAAAAGCTGATAGATCAAATATATTTCCTCTGAAAATCAAGTTTTCGGCATACCAACCAAAAGTGCAGCCAGCCATTCGGCGTGGAGCATCCAGACACGCACGTGGACATCAGCTGGTGGACAGAAAACCGTCGACGACGCCGGGGAACAGCCTGGAAATTTATCCCCAACAGGTTTGACGGCCAGGCAGGAACCGGTCGTAGGACATCTACTTTTCCACTCCTTGTTTGTCTAGTTGTTGCCGAATTTTCCAAATTTTTCCACTCTCGCTGTATTTTTGCAAACTCACTTTCAGTGGTGGAAAGCGCTTGGGCGATCAGCTGATCGTAGTGTGCAAAAAGGACTGCGGGTGCTATAGCAGCGAGCTTCGGACAGGGTGCAGGCCAAAGAACAGAAGGGTTTCAGATTAGTTGGACCCTTTTTCTTAACTAAAGCACTATTTTTTATACTTGCCTCTATATTTATGGATACTTCAAAAAGTTGATTTTTTTTGCTATGTTTTTTGTCGGCCTATTAACATAAATGGGATCATTTTTGCGATCTCAAGGCTGTGGTTTATTATAAATAATAACACCTAAAATAATTTTCCGGTTTTTAAAAATGCTTAGCTTAGAGTAAAATTGTTAATAAACGACTGTTTTCAGATTTGAGCCAAAACCTTTGAATATTTTATAAAAAGTACTTGTTTACTTAAATTCAACACAAGAAAAACCTAAACATATATAAACATTCATAGAAAAAATCGAAAAGAAATAAAGTATGTCTGGATTTTTACTTTACTAATTCAAGATGTAAATTTGGCCCTGGATTGCTTTCGCAAATCTCAAATTCTCGTCTTTGTCGCGAAGCGAAATTCAGACTGCGCTGTTCAAAAGAACTACGCTATTCCGAGCCATTTCAAAGCTCTAGCATCTGCCGTATCCGAAAACATTACGAGCTAACTCGAAAGCAGTTTAGCGATGCCTAAGTTTGATGCACCTAAAGCTCAGTAACTTCTTTAGACATTTTTCATTTCCATTTGAATAGTTTTATTAATATTCTTGTTATAGTATAGTATCTTACACAGACATAATAGATTTCTTTTACAAATTAACATATACTTTCAATTTGGTTAAATAAATAGTATGAAAAAAATAAGAGAAACGATTTAGTTTTCTTTCCATATTTTTAACTTGAATTAAATAAATTTTTTTAACAAACCCTAAAATAGCTTTCAAAATAAAATTGGAAAATACTGATATAAAATCAGCGCATAAATTTGGTTATAAAAAAAAATTTTATGGAATTTGAGTATACATGTTTTTTAGTAGGTTTCTTGTGATCATTGAATTTGTTTTTTAGTTTGTATTTAAATTTTACAGCGCGGAGTTCTTAATTTATAATGGTATTATAAAAATAAGGACAAAAATAATATACTGAAATAAATGTGGTTCTCTCAGTCAAAGATTTTTGCATTTTTTATAAGGAGAAATGGCTTGAAGATGTAAAAATTGGTGTCTAAAAATCCAATCAAATTTTAAGAATTTTTTTATAGTTACTTTTGCACCAATAGCAACACCAATAGACACTAACAACAGAATTTAAATAAGATAATTTTTCTCTCTATTTTATACAGCACATTTCGAAGTAATGCTGCTGTAATGGGACTACTGTCTCCAATGTCCCATAACTGTGAAGCGCTGACTCCGCAGGTTTCCTCTCACTTGTCATTTGAACTTTTATAAGTCAATTTAATTTTCTTTGCAATTAAAAATAAAATATATGTTTGTTATTTACCTATTTCTCTCTATTTGAACTCTAAAAGTGCCTATTATTTATTTTGCATTATTGTTCTATCGATTATTAAATTATATTTGTGTTATAAATTTGTGCTATATTTAAATATAAATGTTTATTTGTACTGTCAGTTTTTGCTTTTAGTATCAAAATAGTATTTTAATATTCCATTTATTAATTTTTCTATACATTTATTAATTTGATTTGTAAATATAAATTGTATTATTAAAATCTTTACTTTACTTTTTCTATTTCTTTCCGGTAGTAATAAGCTGATTTTAATTTCCTCATAAATTACTGGTTGGATAATTTGTTGTATTAACAATACCTTCTTTTTCCAAGTGCACGCGCCCGCTGTCAAAAGGAAACTAAATGAAATGAAATTAGGGTGGACTTCAATTCCGATAAACACATTTAAATCCATTAATAAAATTTACCGAAAAAATGTTTACTATTTCATATCAGAAGTACATTTTTGTAAGTATAAAATTTAGTGTATTTGTAGATATACATAAATATCTGTAAGTTTGTTAGAAAGAGCTAAATCCTTTTGTTTAATATTAAATACACCTTTAATTATACAAACCGAATAAATCTTTAAAAATTGTAAAATAATAAAAATAATATTTTCGGAGGTCTAGAACTCAATTTGAACTAAAATTTTATTTGTAGTTATTAAACAAAATGTGTCTACATTAATGTGGGAATGTTTTTTAACTTATATTTTTTTTTACAAAAAAAAAAGAAAATATTTTTTTAAAATCTCAAAATTCCAAAAACACCTTTATTTAAGACACAAAAAGAAAATTAAAATGAAATATTTTTCGCATTAAAAAAAGAAATCTTTCTTAGCATAGCATAATAACACTTTGTTAATTTATTATTTCTATCTGAGTACCAACAAAGTAAAAAATCCAACAAATTCAGGCTAAAAATGTAATATTCATTTTCTACTTAAATTGTCGAAAAATCTTGCCTGCGCATTTGTCAAGCAACATTATCCAGCACATTTCGCTGTCTCCAATATCCCATAAACGCGAAATGCGCTGACTCGACTGGTGTCCTCTGCCATTTTTCGTTTGTATTTGTAAAAGTCTAAACTACACTGCACTGCCACAAAAATGTTATGGCTTTCGATTTTTTGTTGTTGGTTTGAGATATTTTTTATGACCATTTATTTATTTAAAATAATTTTTAAAATTTCTCGTTTATTTATTTTTTTTAATAATACTTCTCCTATTTTTTTAAACAAGAGTAGTAAAGAGTGTTTCAAAAATGTGAATAAAAAAAACAAACTAACAAATTTTTGTATATAAAAAACAGCCCTTGGTTAAATGTTATTTGTTATTTTCTTTTAATTTTTTTACGGAAAAAATTAAAATTATTGAAAAAAAACTTGCACTTTGAATAGACTTTAAAAATGTTAAATTTAAAAAATAAAACTCCAGCTTTCCAAGGTGGCAGATTTTCTTAATTCTTAAACGAAATAAAATAATCGGTGAGCAACGCAAAACGTTTTTTTTAAGTGCTTCAGCAACACGATAATCACCGATGACCACACAAAAAATGTATTAAAATTGTTCTTTCACATAAAAAACTGAAATTCTGGCCAAAAATTGAATATTCAATTCTGCATAATTTATCGAAAAATCATTATCCAGCACATTTCGTTGTACTGTTGCCCCCGACCGCTGTCTTCAATGCGAAAGCGCTGAGTCCGCAGGTTTCTTCTATCACGTAGCATTTGTATTTGTAAAAGTTAGTTTAATTTTATTTATTATTAAAAATTAACTGTATGTATGAGACTTATAATTTTGATCACTTTTGGTCAATGAATTATATTTGTATTTATGGATGAATATTTCAATTTAATTTATTTGCTTAGGCTAAACTGTACTGCCACTTGTAGAATATTATTTTAATATTTTATTGTTGTTGTATGTATGTTTATTTGTTATTTAATTTGTTATATTAATGTAATTTTAATTTTCAGAACCATTACTTAACTTTCTTCTTTGTTTAACATCAGTAATAAGCCAATTTTAATTTCTTGACTTTTTACTGGCTCGATAATTTGTTGTATTTATATCACCTACTTTTTCAAAGCTTTTGGGTTTTGATGTGCACTGGCCCGCTGTCAAAAAGAAACTGAGTGAGACGATATTAAGTCAGACGGATAGAACTCAAACACAGTCTGCCGACGCACAGTGGGCGAAAAATCCAAGAGTGTGCCTTAAATCAGCAGCGCTATAACTGGTTGGAAATAAGCTTCGAAAAGCTGATCGAGCTCTTAGTGTGTTGTTGCAAAGATGCATCAATATGCATACTCTTCATAATATGCCATAGAACTCTGATAGAGAATAAATGCAGAACAAAGTCAAACAAAATCCATCAAATGTTACAACTTTTAAAAGTCGAAAAGGGTTTTCTGCCCAACACTTTCAACTCGGGCTATGGTTGTGCTGGTTAAAGCGTTGATAGCGATTTTGCTGCGTGTTCGATCCCCGCAAAGAGCAGAACTTTTTAATAATATTTTTTTAATTTATAAATTTAGTTAATTAAGCCTTAAAGCTAAAAAGTAATTTATGAAAAATACTCTTAAATACAAACATAATCACAAATTGGAAAAAAAACAACAAAAAGGAATAAAAAATAAACCAAAAATGCAAAATAGAAAAAAGTATGAAAATAAAGAAAAAGTCAAAAATAGAAAATAAAACAAAAAAAAAAATTCTACAGCGGGATTCGATCCCCGTACCGCTTAGATTGGTAGTCAGATGTCTTAACCACTAGGCCAAATGGAAAGCTGTCCCGCGGCCGACTAGGGTCCAAGTAGAATGAAGCAGTGCGGGTTCTACTGTTAAACTGCGGCCCGCCATACGACAGACAGTTACCTATCGCGTTGCCAATTGAAAAATAAAAAAATACTAAAAGAACCACTTAGGGAAAATATGCTTTTAAATAGTTTTTTCTTTATTTTTCATCAAGGTTGAAAAATTATCTACATAAAACAAAAATATAATCAAACATAGAACATTTAAAACAATGATTAATGACAATCCTACTTCCGCTCAATTATTCAAACGCGCGTCCAACTGGTCACACTTAGTCGATAGTCATCGCCACAACCATAACAAGTAATTGAAATGGGATTATCACCATCGATCGCTTCGGTCATACTAAGCGACGCCTATATAAGCAGAGGCCCAGCCTCGGTCCAGTCACAGGCGTTTCGACAAACATCCAGTCGAAAATCCGGGCCAAATTCATTTTTGGCTAATTTTTTATGATTAGTATTTAAATTTATATATGGTTTCAACCAAAAAGAGTGCTTAAAAGAAAGTTCCCCATGATATTTTTTTATTTAACAACATGGCCAAGAATGTTCCAAAAAAAAAACCAAAATAAATAAAGAATAATGTTTTTTAAGATTTAAAATTCATTTTATTTATTGCTCCAAGACAACCCAAATAAATAAGCAACAATAATATTATTTCAAAATACATTTTATTTATTTTGTATTTATATATTAAGATTCTCCAATTCATCATTCCAACTATCATCTAGCAATACAGCCAATGAATTATTATTGTCTATAACCTCGTTTTTTTGAACACCCTTTATCTTTTTCATGCAATCATGTGAATTTTGATTTTCAATACCCCCTTTTACAACTAAATTGAGCTTTAAACCCTGCGAATGATTTCATAATTTGACCTGCATTTTCATCCTTCATTAATCCTAATTCTTTATTATTAGCAGGAATAATGTTATACCGGTTATTCTGTTTAAAATTAGATGTATCAAAGCGGTCAGGGTTTTCTTTTATTAAATGCTAAAAATCTTCGCTAGATGATAATATAAATGAATCTGTATCCATATAAATAATTCTGAAGGATGGACACTTAACCGAAAGAAAATTATAAAAGTAATCGTACATTAACCATTTCGAAAGTTCTAGTACGTCGGACCCATTATAGATTGGTTTTTCATAAAGTATTCTTTTAACCGATAATATTGTATTGGTTCATTTGAATCCATACTTGGGTACACATTTTTTTAAGGAGCTGCAAGTAATTCTCAAATGAGTAAGAAATCGATTTCCGACTTCATTTATAGTCTCTCTTACATGAAGTAAGCCGTGAACATTGTAAGTCACACTGTTTGCTCCAAAAACAATGGGAACATTTTCAACAAATAGATTTATTATTTGTTGAGCATTTACAATATTATTTCTCCGTTGCTTTTGGGAACAGAGTCTATATGCACAGTGCAATAATAAAAGTAAATAATACTGATCATCAAATATTGAATCCTTGAAAGCTACAATACCAGTGTGTAATAAGAACTGCCTAAACTCAGTGATTTTCCAGTTAGGAAGCTCTAACAATGTTCTCGGCTTTCTTGCATATTCCTTGGCTATAAATGTTCGCATTGACATTAATTTTGCAGAAATATTGCTTTGATACCTTATTTATAGTATATTATTATAGTATATATTTATAGTGTATTCTTTCCAAAAATTTACACATTACCGCCAAAGTCAATAAGATGCATACAATCTAAAGGAACTTGGGTTATCATTCGAACACCAAACGGACGGACCATGCAAATGGTTAGTTGTGATGGTTTGTTCAAATTCTATTCGCAAAGTCCTCATCAGTAATTAACTCAGCACAAGAAGTACTGTATGTTAAAGTACCATCTGTTTTGCTACCAACCTGGAGACATTGACTGGGTGTATGCCCAGGTACTCCCCAATGCCGTGGCAGGTGCATCACAAACCACCGTCCTAAGTTCTTTTTTAGTTTTTTCCCTAAGTCAATTTCTTAAGATCAACAATTCACTAGTCGATTTTGACATATATTCTACACAATTTAATGGCTGATTTTTAGCCATGGAAAGACAGGACATTTATAAATAATATTAAGGCAAATTAAATGGGCCACAATTGTGTTTGAGAGCTTTTAGTCAAGGTCAAACCATCAATATTAACGTCAATGCTTAAAACTTGTGGTAGTTCTAAAACCCCAGATAATGTTTTTAATTGCTTCAACAAGCCATTTAAATTTTCTTCTTATAAAACTTTGATTAAGTCTACCGCACAAGTAAACCATTTCTTTAACTTAGAATTTAGGTCTCCCTGATCTAACTCTGTGCTTTCTATATGCCTTCAGGACCGACATAAACTTTTCAATTTTACTGACCTATCTCTAGATTTTCGTGACCAACGTTAACGTGCTCCTGATCAGTTTTTATTTCCTCCTGAGCCCCCATTACGCTGGGATCCCCATCAACTAACCTAAATTTTTCTCCTAACTGATCCCTTTCCCTTTTAATTAATCTTCTAACCTGTCGAGAATCGGAAATACTGATAAAAAAAAAATTATTAAAAATTATTCGTTAGTTGTGACCTGGAAATGAAAATGTTGTATTTTATTTTTGATGTAATATGAAATAACATATTAAATTAATTATATTAATTACAAAAAACAGGTAATAATTAATTAATATTGGTAAAAAATAAAATTTTATTTCTATTAAATTTTTTTTGTAAATGATGGCTTTTATTTTTAAGGACTTAGTTCTTTCTTTTAA
The DNA here is from genome assembly GCA_037075245.1 of Drosophila mimetica. Classification (NCBI taxonomy): domain Eukaryota; kingdom Metazoa; phylum Arthropoda; class Insecta; order Diptera; family Drosophilidae; genus Drosophila; species Drosophila mimetica. The sequence goes on from JBAMCH010000005.1 coordinate 12,089,449, forward strand.
TGTTTAGCGTATTCCCTTCTTCTTCTTCAATTATCAAGTACTTTCGTTGTGTATCGACAATCTAATTCACCATGTAATCGATATCTGTTGATTTATCGATGCTTAGTATTAAATTATGTTATAGAAAAACCGCACTAAAACACAATACATAACATAACAGTATGTAACATTTTTATTATTAATTTATTTAAAAATATTAATATATTTTTTTATAAATAAATTACAATAATATTATATTTTATATTTAACTGTTCTGTATAGGCGGGTGAGAGTAGAACCTTACAGTTCTGTAATTTCACCAGATGTCGCTATGTCCAAATTTGTGTGTAATTTTACATGTCAATTTAAATTGCGAACATAAGGTGATTCGGGCGGCTAGAATGAAAAACACAGGGTGATTCGGTAAAGAGGCAATGTAAAATGTATATTTTGTTTAATTTGACATAATTTTCATGTACATAAGTAATTATACACTTTGTACCTTTAGGATTCAGACGGCAGATGTCGCCTTTGGACTGGCCTCCTATTTTTAAATGTTGAAATTAAAATGGTGTCCTGCTGCTTAAAAGATAAAGATGTACGTTATGGCACGAATACAATGTACCCTTTTACTCAATTTCAGAACGTCAAAATTCTCTCTGTGTAGTAATGCGATCAGAAAATGTAAGTTTAGGATCCAAATAGACTCCAAAATCGTCACCATGCGTTATCCTGTCTGATCCTGAGGGCTGACACAAAAAGAGGTCATTAGTTTACATTTAAAAAAATTTAAAATCAGATTGTAAGGCTAAGGCATATGTCAGTCTTGTTATTCTGCGTTTATCCAGCATGCAGAAGGTACCCAGCGGTCTACTTAAAACTGTTAACATCGGATAACATAACGTCAACCCAAAGTAACGCTTCTGTGGAGCTTTTTATTAATTTAAAATATATAGAAGTAGGCTATAGGAACAACTTCAAAAGAACTCCATATATCGTACGTATAAGATACGAATAAATACTAAATTCTGTCTACGTGTCCCGTGCTCTGATCATTGCCCGATTATGTTTTGGTTGTTTGTTGTGTTGATAATCGTTAGCGAAATGCGTCGCGATCACTTTAACCATCTGCTCTACGGGACGGCGCTTCTAACGGGGGTCGCCAGCACTCCCTATATCACGCTGCAGATGCACCTGGGCGGTAAGTCTTCGCCCACCGCAGAGTTCGTCCATTTGAATATCCCGGGCACCGCTTTGGCGTCCCTGGTGCTGACCGCCATAGCGATGTCGCCCTTTGTGTTGCTCCCGACTCGCTGGCGAAGGCAAAAGAAGTTCTTTGTGGTAATGCTGCCCTGGCTCGTGGTTTGCTGCTCCAAGTTCGCACGCAACATGATCTTGCATCTTATGGCGCTCTCACATGTTTGGAATGAAGGTGCCCCGAACCAAGTGATCTTCCGTCTGTTCGTCAACTGTGTCAGTTTCAGTTTGGCCCTGCTACACATGCTGCGCTGGAGGAGCTTCTACCGCTTCGTGACCGCTGATATTAACTAGCCGACTTTCTATGAAGCAGTTTTAATACTACAATAGTTTTCGCATCTGATGACTCTCAGGCTTATATATGCCAAATATTGTTAAACCATCTGCAAAAAATACATTTTCGTTTATTGAAAATCATTAAAAGCGTCTTATTTTACCTAAATGTTTCTACACACAAAAAAAATAGCTTGGTAAAATTTACCAATGAAGATAGTTCAGTAACTATAAAAAATAGTTACGTGTATTTTATTTTTGCTTTGCGTGTGTGTCTTTGCTAATTGTGTGTATTTGTGTGTATTTTACAACGTAACAATTTAATTAGTAGAATTGACAATTTTTGTGGTTGGAGACTGACAATTATAACATTTGATTTTACCAAGTTTTTTTTTGTGTATGATAGCTATAGGATGTACATATATCGTCCGATCGGCAAAAACATTTGTCTTGATCACAGGATTGTCGAGTGCTGTTTATCAAGCATATATTTAATTTAAAACATCGAAATTGGCCAATAAATTTGAAAAAGTTCAACTTCTGAAAGGATTTTCGTATTTGGCACCGTTTAAATGAATTAAAACAAGAGTGAATTTTGATGCACAAGTATCTCAAGCTTAAACTTTCTACTTTTTATTTACATTTACCAGAATCCAATCAACTTATAATATATATATATGAATATATAACTATATTTTTAGAGAAAAAAGAAAACAATATAATTGTGAAGAATATTCATTTTTTTTATAGCATGAACACTTGTCCATTTAGTTTTTAGCACTAATTTGTTTGAATCCCTTGATAGCCAAACGTAAACTTCGACCTCCAAAGCTCCTGGCGCGAAACTCTGTTGACCATAGACTCGAAAAGGGAATATCCTGAGCAACAGCCACGTGAAACGAGGGGCGCTGGTGGGGCATGCAAATCATTGGGTTGTGTGGGCGGACGTCGATGTGGCAAATTAACCGCAGAAAGCGGTGGCAATATGGCGAGCGGGCGAACACGTGACTTGAAGCATTAAGCAATTTGCCGAGCGGATTGTTGGTTCTGTTCATTGAGCGCCTAAGCAATTGAATTAGCCGGCCAGCCGCACCGTTCCCTTCTGGACAACAGGGATCCCGATCTCTGGCGTTTCTCAGCACCGATTGCAGCAAAGTACACTGAAAAATTTTACCACCACAACCCAACAAAGTTTGGATTGAATATTTTAAAAATATTTCTGTTTTAATTTGTTGTATGTATTGATTACACTAAGTTACATCAAAAATGTACTTCTTACTTACTAAAGGAATTTTTTAAAATGAAATATTTAATATTTAAACTAAAACAATTACTTTGCTATATTTTACAAATATATATTATATTATATTAATTTATATTATCAAAGTTATTTTCTTGAAAATGTTTAAAAGTTTCATTTAATGAATTCAAAGTATTAGTATGACCTAGTAAAATGTTCCCCAGAATTGTTCGAGTGCAAAGGACACAAGAACAGCAAGTCAAATGTAATTGCTAGTAGCCTGACCTCTTCACCCCCCAGTTCCCCCCTTTGGCTCCTTTGGCGCCCGCCCCCTTGGACATCCAATAAACACATGCGAGTGCCAACCAGTTTACAGTTTCGATTACCAGCCGACTTTGGGCCAACAGCTTCAGGGACACTTTACCGCCTCTTAAGCCAACTTGAGTGGCCACCGAGGAGTGAGGAAGAATGTGAACCCCTTAAAAGGGGCAATACCGACAAAATAATTTAAAACACTATAATATGAGAGCCAAATACTATGTATGTTAAATCTGGATTTGGTTCCTGTATATTAAGATTTTAATATTAATAATATTTTGCAGTTTTCATGTATCCATTTAAATCTAGAATAATACCTTCAATGCAATTGTGAACCATTTTCTCTTGTCAACTCCAAAATGCTTTCATTTTCCTCCATATAAATCATAAATGTGTTAATAATAATAAATAAATTCCATCCTCGAAACGACACTGATTACACCAGAATGGTTGCCTGATTGAAACTCGCATTAATTAAATTACCTTACAAGCAATTGCCTCTGAAACTGTGAATGTTAACTATCTGAAAATTAATGCGAAACTGTTTGGGGGAGCAAAGTTGAGCGAAGGGGCGAGTTGATGGCGAGGGTACGATGCAACGTGACCTGTCAGTCGTTGACATATTGACTCATCAATTGCAGGCTAACAGCTTTGACAATAGTCGAAACGGTAATGACAATTGCCAGGCCCCAAGACGAACCCGCAAACCCACCAACTGTCACCAAAGGGACTACAAGCTGGGCTCCAAAGACACTTGGAAAATTTAGTATTTATAAAAGTTATAAGCAATTAGTGAATTTTCCGCCACATAGATGGCGCCACTTTCAAGCGACTGCTTGGTTTGCCCTGAATGCCACTGCTTCCTTTAGCTGAGTAATGGGTATTTGATAGTCGACTACAGCGATCTCTCTTGTTTTTTAATTCAATTTAAAAAAAATAATTCCTCTTTGTTTAATCCTGTTAATTAAATTTTAGTCTTGCGCTTTTGCTTTTAATGTTAAATAAATATGTTGTTTACATGTTAACCTACAAAAATTCTTAAAAGTGCGGCCCTTAAAACCACCCAATTTGTTTTTCACCTTTAGAAATGAAAACCAATTATGAACAATTATTGCTCCAGTACTTTTTAAAAGCTACACTTAGGAATCCTATATCCTATATTAAAGCGTGATTAATACTTGATTTATTTTTTGGTCTTGTTTTAAAGATGAATGTGCTATTATAATTTTTTTTTTAAATCCTAATTATCCAATAAAATTCTTTAATAAACTAGGCAAAAGAATTACAAATTCTCCTAAACCCAAGATAATATATTTGGAAAAAATGATTATTTTTGGTAAGAACAAAGATTTTTACACTATAGGTACTTAATTTCGTAAAAATCTGGAGTAAAACTCAAAAATTAAATTTATTTTAACTTTTTAAATGTATGTAATATTATTATTGCTTAAATTAAATAATACTTCCATGTAACTATAAAAAACTCATGTAATGTTATACAAAAATAACACAATGATTAAGTAATGGTTTAAAAATATTTCATACTTAATTTGAGAATAACTTATACATTTAATTCCGATTTTCCTAAGTGTATCCCATTGAGTATCGGAACATCTGGAGCTGGGGCGACCATAACAATGGCCACTGTAGTGGAAGAAGCGAAATTTTTATGTTAATGAACATCATTTTTCTCTGTTTACTTGTGCTTGTGTTAAGTGTCGCAGATAAATTCATTAAAGTGGCATTTTTCAATTTTAATGTACACCCCGGAACCCGAGAGCCCCCGAACTCGCGGGTCCGCAAAATGGACTTCGAAGGAATGAATACAAATAACGCTGGGCATTATGTTGTTAAATTAAGGAATGAATTACGGCTTATTTATGAAAATCATCAGCGTGCGATTATCGTTATCATCTGGTCATATCGGAGGCAAAAAGTTGTACACTCATTTATGGCAATTTTACCTTATCGGCCAATAAATAGCTGAGTGTTTGACACATTCAGTTGAGATGCTATCGATGTTTTTGTCATTTCAAAGCGAATTTATCCGCCCGGCATGTGTGAGCGATTGTAATTATAAAACCTATCATTGTTCCCTCGATGAAGTTTTAATTGCTCGCCACTGTGAGCACGATTCATTGTTGTTTGCTCGTCGTTATAATCACTTCAATCAGTTCCATGTTAACTATAGTTTGATTGGTGAAAACATCCATCAATTTTTGCATCCGATACTATCGTCTAGTATATCGGTGTGTTTAGTGTTTAGAGTGTTCAATTGTCTTATTTATTTTCGTATAAGCCTAGTACTCAGTACGACGAAAACTGCTGGCTAACCATAGGAGTAAGCGAGAGGCAAATAGTCAGCTAAGGCCTTTAGCTGAGACTTTTTTCCACCGCAGTACTCAGATGAGCTAAGAATATCGTAGGGAAATACCAAAAAAATACCAGTTTAGCGGATGAATATCGATGAACGATATTCAAAGATTGCCAGATTTGATCTTTGGCTGTGTTTGTACAGAAGCGGTGTTGCAAAAACAAATTAAAAATGAAAGGCAAAGCACAAAAACCACTGAAAAAACTCCTGCAGGCATGGAAACAGCAAATTTAATGCTTTGCGACCCAGATGTTCAACATTTTGTAATATTTTAAAATGAACTCTAAAAACTTCGGTCACACTGCAAATAATAAAATTTTCCGACTAGTGAAACTCTTAGCCGAACTGAGTACTAGGCTATAGGAACTACTTTCTGTTAATTTTTTGGTATATATTTATGTTGGGAGCTTTTTTAAAATATAATAGATATTCAATTTCACAACATAATAAAATTTTACCAAATATTAAAATAGGTAGTTCTATGCAATAAGTAAAATCCTCTATCTAAGCCATCTTTATTTATTTATTTATTTAAAAATGTCTTTCAGGTTTTAATTTTCGTCAATTTTTTCCCAGAACCTCCATATTTACACTTTATAAACTGTATGTGGGTTAAAAAAAAGTACTGCGCTCATATTATTTATAAAAAATTTCTTATTTGCAAGAGATGATTCCATGATTCAATATTTAAATGCCATGATACTTTTTAAGTTTTTGGTTGTTTTTTTTTTTGTTGGGAGAAAGGAAAATGAGACGAGGTAAAAGAAATGACTGCAGCTGAAGGAAGCGCCGACATTTAATATGGCACGCGTGTGTGCGTATGACCAACATTAACATATCACTTTACAGAGGAGATAAGATGGCAGGCACACTCACACATCCGCATCTTCGCCAGATCCTGCTCCTTCGGCTCCTTCGCCATCTGATGGGCTTACCCAATTATGAAACATTAAAAATACGCGCATATAAATCGCTTCATTTTTATGCGCAATTACGCGGGGGAGACAGTAACCTTGGCTGCCTCCCATTCCCATCTGCCGTTCGTACCCTTCCCTTTCCATCCCCACTTTTTCCCGGTAGTTCCTCGCCATCTCCACTGTCACTTCGCTTGCTTCGAGGCTGAATCTGAATCTGATTCTGATTCTCACCCTGCTGCTGTCAGTTGCTTCAGCCACTGATTATGCCTGAATGACACTATTGGAAATTTAAAAAATAAGAAAAATACTATTTTGTAAGTATTATGTTACATATTATATAGTATATAGTATATGATTATATAGTATATGATTAATAGGACAGACAATGGGATTATATTCAAATTAATATATAAAGTTAAAACATTTAAATAGTTTTAGGGTTTTTATGCTTTGATTGTTTTGAAAAATGCATGGAATAAGTATATGTCTCTTTTTGTTTATAATTTATAATATTAAAAAATTATTATATTAATATTATAAATATGAAGTATTTATATTTTCTTAAAAATATTAAAATTAAAATGAATCACTTCACAATATGGGATTTTAACTATTAAAAAATTATTATTTTAATATTATAAATATTAAGTATTTGAAGTATTAAGTGATTTGAACTATTTAATCGTGACTATTTAACAAGTGTCCTATAGGCATTTTGAGCCAACTTTGGAGCTTCCTATCTTCTTCTTTTCACTCGCTTTGTGCTGTTCGCGCTACTCAATTAAGTTAATTCCCGTTTGCATAAACGGGGGCTACATCCCCCTCCCCCACTTCGCATTTCCTGGGCTCCCAGTCATGTATTTTTTATTTATTTTGATTTAAAGCGATTTTCGGCACGTCTGCAGCCCCAGCCACTCAACCGTGTGCACTTCTGGCCCGGTCCAAAAAGTGTCAGGCCTACTAGTCACCCAACACCACGAGCGAAAAGAACTTAAATACAAAAACCTTAAAAATTCAAATGAAAAAACAGCAAGCAAAAAAAAAAAAAGGAAAAATGCGAAGGACTCAAGTTGAGTACGGTCGTGTGGCTGTGGTAACCAAACTTTCACCGGAAGTGGGCCAATAAAAAAGTATATACAGATACACAGATCTACCGAATGCCTCTAGTCGCCAGTTCACTTTGCCTAATGCGATTATGTGGGGCTAGAATGCAGGCCCTTTGTCCTCGCTTAGGGTGGAGACCTGTACATGATGCTAAAGCGATGGAAATAAGCGGATGGCTGATCTTTAGGATCAGGAATTATTATTATTTATCTAAAAAATATATACATAAAAAAAGTTAGGCATTGAAGTAGGATTGATAAATATTTTAAAATATATTAATAAAAGCGAATAGTTTTAGGCCATGCTTAAAAAGTCTTTTTCCGTGTTTAGAGTAATTAAAGTTAGAAAATTTTTAAATTAAATAAAAAATGTAAAATAATATATATTAAATATTAAAAATTAATAAATAAGAATGAGCTTGAAATTTTTAAAATTTGTTTTCAATGAAAGTAATCATCTCTAGCAGCGTAAATGTAACTTTCCGTAAGCGACTCACTCTTCCAGCCTTTTTTAGCCCCAATGGCGGACCAAAAAAAAAAAATGGTAACTAAAATGAAAAGAAGTCGCCGACCAGCCAGAGATAAAATGAGGAAAGTCCACGTCCAGTTCGGAGCTGATTATCTTGCCGCGCTGACAGCGGACTTAGTGGCGGTGGCCAGTTGCCAGTGGCAAGTGGCAAGTGGAAAGTGGGAGCAGTCTATGGCCAAGAACTCGGCCTCCTTCGTTCGGCGAGGGCGCAAAAGCCAGGACAAGACGTTAATATTATTATACGCTTTGTAAACAAATTATGAATTATGTTGGATAAATAGAAAAACTTAATAATAACTTGATTGCGGCATTTGGCCGGCTGTCCACGTCTCCGAGGCCCCTTTTGCCACTCTCCCCGTCAAGTTATCGTTAGGTTCGCATTCTTTGCATCTTGGGGCGATATTAAATACACTGAAAGCTTTTAAAGTATTTTATAAAAATGCATGCTTAATTAATTAAGCACTTCAGTTATATTTTAGAACGCGATTATTTTACAAACGAGCCTTTTGTATTTTTAAAATATTTGATTAGCTATATATTATTATGTTTTTAGTTCTAAAATTTAAAATAATTTCAAATTAAAATAAAAATCATAACATTTAATAATAAAGCAACTGGTATCCTGTTTTTTTCAGTGTCCACATGGGCGCTAATAGCCCAAGCATCCGAAGAAAACCCCAAACCCCTCCGGACTAATTCAAGGTGGCCGTAATGGTTGAATGCCCAACTTGCTAGACACCTTTAGCTCGTCCTTCTAAACGGCTCATCCTCCCTCCCCTTCGGATTCCCTTCGGTGACCTCGTCCTTGGACGGCGATCTATATGCATTGGCGGCACGTTAATTATGGCTCGAAAATGGCCAAATTGTGCATGTTAAATACAAAATACTTACCAGACTGAGATAAACCGTTTGGGGCGGGGAAACGGGGGAAATGTGGCGATGTTGCAACCAATGACAGAGGCTGAATGAGCGGGGGTGGAGAGGGGGGTAGAAGAAACAAATTGAAAAGTTTTCCACGATATAAATTTGCATTAATTTTCGGACGCTCTTTGGCCGCCTTAGCCTAGCCCTCCACTCCAAAAAAAAAGACCATTCTATGTGCATATAACATATATATGTACAAGGACATACAGACAAATATAGCAAGAGAAGCAGGAGAGTTGGTAGGAAGTATTCGAATAGTTTTATATCTCGTCCAGTAAAACGGAAACGCATTCTAATAAGAAAAAACCTAATTGAAAAAACAAAATTAATGAATTTGGATTTTATATTTTAATAAATGCAAATCATAACATTTTGTAGGAGTTTGTACTTGTTTTTGGGATTTTTAGTCTAAACCATATAATCTGTATTGTCAAATGTATCCACAATGCTTGTACTACCCTGTGAGCACAGCAAGCATAAAAATTGCTTAAATCGAAAAAGTTTTCCTTCTTTTTTCGCGTACTTGGGCTGCTGTTGCTGCTGCTGTTGCTTGTTGTTTATTCATATACCCTTCCTGAGGATTTCTTGTTGCCATGGTCCTTTAAACTACATTTTTTCGGTTTTATAAATCGGTAATTATGCCAGGAGTTCATGCTGGTTAAAACAACGAAGAATATTATAACAGATTTTTAAATTAATATATTTATATTTTTTTTCCCCAAAAATTAACAAATTATTCAAGTTCAAGGGCATAGCACAAATAATTTAAATATTTAATAAAATATTTTCGTAGTTTTTGCCAAATTTGCTTAGCTTATTTAATTGGTCACATTAATTACACTATGTTACATCAAAATTTTACCTTTTAGGCAAGCTGGTAAAGGTTCTCAAACTGTAAGTTTTCTTTGTTTATGGCTATGTCACAATTTAATTATTTCTCCCTTAAAAAAATCTTAGAATTGTTCTGATTAGTGGCTCGGAAAGATAAAGAGCTATACTTTTAACGGAACGGTGGCCATTTTTGGAATTTTTCCAACTTTGAGGTCCTTTGGCTCAGAATACTTGGGTCGGAGAACTTTGTTGAGAACGTTGTTTAGTTAGGGAATTCGAAATGAATTTAAAGTAGTCGCATCTATCGAGGTTAATTTTATAAGAAATAAATTTGTGTTATTTATTGGTCACATGACCGTTCCTTACAACTCATATGAGCTAAAAAAAGTTCACAACAAAAATTAAAAAAATTATGCTTTTGTATAAATCTTGGCAATATAGCTTTAGATAATTTGTTTTAAAATATTTTTAAATAATTTTTATAACCCAATATATTTTTAAAGTTCCATTGTCGAGTCAGTTGTGTTCTTAAGTGACTGAATTGTTGTATTTTATTAAAATAAACTTACGGTTGCAGCTTATTTAACCTATAGATTATAATGGTACAATTAATTTTATCTTCTTCTAATCCAAATAGGCTGGGCAAGTTTCTAATATCAAATAGCTCAAAGAGTATGGAAAGTTCTTCATAAATCAGCCAGCTCTTACAGCTTATTTGTTGTCCACTCTGGCCGAGCGATGAGGGTCCTGCGAGGGGTGAAGAACGAGGCTTTCGGGCGGGCGTGAGGTTACTGACGGCGGGGACAACAACACCTACAAAAATACAAAGGCGATAACGAAGCCGAAACTCCGAGCTGACCGTCGAATGGCGAATGGCGAATCCGGCTCCTTGTGAACCTCCAGGAAAAAGAGGAAAAATTAACAAAAAAAAAGAAATACAGAGAAATGCGCAAAAACAGGGGCAGCTGTTGTTATCCACCACCGGCCGGCCGGTGGAAACACCCCGGTTTTGGTTACCTTTTTGAATATTTATGAAAAATTGAAACGTTTTAGCGCGCCCGGATTTTTGGGTATTCCTCGGCTCTCGTTTGCTCGCTTGTTAACTAATTGTATTTTTTTTTTCTCTGCCCGGGCTGATGGGGATTTCGTGGCCCACGCACAAAAATGATTTAAGTGCGCTTCCATTAATTACGTTTGAGGTGGGTGGTGGAAAGTACGCACTCGTATCTCTGCGGCTGCTGAAACTTTAATAGACCGAACTTCTGGATAATTAACACGCTAAGCGTATGAAAGATGCATGAAAAGGGCCGCATGCTCCGCTTGACAGCGCTAATAATTGCCGGCGCTTAAATTTAAACTGAGATTGAGTTAGTCCAACCCTCATCAGCATCATCAACAGACCCAATTTTTATTGCCTACTCTCATAAAATATCCTGACAGGTGAGCGGAAAAGGAGCAAAAAGGGTTAAGGAAGAGAAAAGAAAACGATGGCAAGTTTCGAAAAAAAAAACAGTATTTTGGCAAGGCAAAGGAAGTAATATTCCCATCGATTTAAATCTAAAAACTTTTATTTGTGGTGACAAAAAATGTTCTAAATCAGCCGGGAAGTGGTGGGAATAAATTTATTAGTTTGTTAGCTGTACAAAACAGTACTTAAGCATTTTTGATTTAGAAGATTTTTAGAAATCACTAGGATCCTTATTTTCCACATAATTAATATTTTGGGAAATAAATATCCATTTTTTGCAAAAAAATAGCTTTTAAAGGGTTATTTATAGTTGTACCTACTCAATAAATTAAATATTCAAGATACCTACATTTTAATAAAATACATTTTTCAGTTGAGAAATTCTTACTCATTTTTAATCGAAACCAATTTGTAATATTAAAAAAATGGAATGTCAATACTTAGCTCGTTATTTAAATTTCCAATCCATTGTCACTCAAATCTGAACAAATCTCAAATCTCAAATATGATGACAATTAAAATAATCAACAATTTATAAATTTGCAATTCCTAATCAAATTTGAGTTGCTAAATGGGTGAACTTATCACAATCATGTTATGGTTTAAGCCAGCCTGTTTAGAAACGGCTATAAATCAAAATCTAAAACCATAGCCTACTTACAAGATCAAAAAATAACCAAATCGATGATACTGAGAAATTGTTGTCAAATTATTTCAGTAAACCCGTTGGCTCAGTAAATATATAAAATCGAATAACGAAAACAGCTTATATGAATAAAAAGGACTCGCAACCAGAAACAATTGAAAATTCAAGCATACTTCCCGAAGCAAAAGTTAATCATGGCAGACGAAGTCATTTTATGAACGAACCCAGCAAAGTTCTGGCCCACTTATCCAGGTGAGTGCTTAGCCTATTTAGCCCAAACAAAAGGGCGTGGAAAATTCCCAAATGCAGCCGCACTTTCCACACTTTTCCTAAGACAGACACAAGAATGAAGTCGGCAATTTTCCACACCGGAAACTTTCAACCAAACTGGGGCTTGTGTGTTTGCTTTTGCATTTCAGTATACGCATACATCAAAGTTTCAGTTTTAAACCTATCAATTTAGTTTGCTCTCCTAATCCGCCCGTTGAGATCAATTAGTGTGCCAAAAGGAAAAGAGCACGAACTTAACACTTTTACTACCACACTTTCCCCGACTCACGTCGACCCCGAAAAGTTTCCACCTCGAGTTTTAACTTTGTCCTGCCGGAAATTTTAGTATTTTTCTTTGTTGTTGACGAAAAGTCCGTGCCAAACGTGATGGGACAGCAAAAGCAACAACAACAACAACAACAAGATGCTGACATTGATACGGGGCGTCGAAATTTCCAGTGAAATTTTCGTATGGAGACTGATTAGATTGATACCAAGTTAATCGCAATTTAATTAATGAGGTCTCGGCTTGGGAACCTTGGGAACCTGTAAAAAAAACTAGTACAACTTCAATTGAATCAACATATGGTTCTTCAGGATTTCCGAGTACTACTCAGAGAAAAAAACGGAAAAATATGGGAATAATATGGGTTCATATAAATTTTTTCATAACAAAATGGAACGATTTCATATCAATATGCACACAAAAAAAGCACGTTCCCGTAAATTCTATATGGCCAATGTAAATACCCACATCGTTTTTACATGAAATACTCATCAAATCTACATTATTAAAGTCATTTTGCCGAATTTTCTCTCTCGGAGACTCTCTCACTTCGAAAAAGAGAGCAATACGCCATATGGAGAGCAAAATGACGTGAGTTGAAACGAGAAAGACAGATACGAAATTCGAACTGACGTACTTCGAACATGATGTTTACATTTCGACCATATCAATTTTACACGGGTCCATATCAAGTTAAAATTGATCTTAAAAAATGTAAAATTGACCTACGTTTCGTATCGAATTTTTTTGTGTGTAGTATAAAATCATATGTTCAAAAATATAATTTTGATATGAACACAGAACGGACCAAAATCGATATGAAAAAATACCCGATGGATGACTATTTTTGGTCTTTTTTTTCTCTGTGTAAGAACTATTATTTCTATTTATTTTTTAATGTATCCATTTGAAATTTTTGGTTCGCTATGCTTGTGCATTTCAGTTAGTTCTTATTATGGTACATACATATATTGTTTATATATATGCATAAATGATAGTATTGATTTTATCCCTTAAACTGGCAATCACCATCTCTTTTTTTACTATCTCAACCAGCAATGATACTTTTGGTTTTTCGTGGTATTGATGGTTTAATTGACTAAGCTTTTCAGGTTGTGCTGGCGTGCAACCTCTGGTAATTTTCCTATTTTGGGACCCACAATCAGCTCGAGTGAAAAGCGGGAAAAAGAGCGGCGGACGGGAAATCGTCTGGGGCTTGCAGACAAATGACTTAATTACTTTTTCAAGTCGGTTAATTAGTTTCGGCCAAGAGCGGCAACCAAATGGAACTGGTCAACGAACGATGACAGAAATAGCAACTGAAATGGCAATGGAGAAGGATGGTGGAGAAACGAGTCAGAAAGTTAAACATAAATTACAAGAAATTGAAATGGCCCTGGATTGACTCGAGTTCACAGGAGGCAAAAAGTGGGGTGAAACATTTATTGATGCTGTTAACACTATTAGGTCCCCGTTCTCAAACCAGCCCCCCCGCCCTCAAACCAATTTATTTGGTGTCGTTTGTCCGAAGACAATCCATAAAACTTAGCTCAGTGACAGTGGGCCAAAGCTCATTTAGGCTCTAATCTAGCACTGAAAAATATGGGGTAATTGTAAATCCATTTTCTGCATTCTGCAAATGGCATTCATATTAATTAAAATTATTTAAATCAAGTGTTGTGTTTTTTCGCTCAAATATAAATTATTAAGCTCATTTCGCTGATTGTTCCATTTAATGTGCGAGCCACATGCTCGCAATTTCAATGGGCAAATATCTATAATTTGCCCATCGGATTTTATTTGGTATGCATAAAGTTCCATTGTTGACCATTGTGCGGGCAATCAAACAAAAAACTGAAGCACAATTTATACATAAATTAATGGACTATCGATGGGCGTGGCTGAGCCGGGAATTTAATGCCGGCAGCGGGAGTAGTTTGTGCGCCTCCCCTCCGCTTTTTTGTTTCCGATTTTTCCCTTATTTCCCTTTGATTGTTTTTCCGCATTAACGCGCTCCTCTGCAGCTTTTGAGCGGCATGGCATTGATGAGGCACAACTGATAATATCCTGTAGTTTTTATTTAAATAATAATACAAACTGTGGAAACTGGAGGCAATTCATTGGAATTGTAAGTCATTCTGCACCATACAATCGTTTTTTCGAGCTTTCGATTTGCCACCTATTTTGGCAAAAATAATCTTTTCAATCCCTGGCTTAAAACCATTTATAAAATTACATTTAAAAATGTACATTTTTGTAACTTTTATCGCATAAAACTCAGTTAATTAGCGTGATATGTAATTGAAAATATAAGTTTATTTCTTTTTAGATTTAGTAGATATATTAGTATGAAATGCAAAACGTTTAGATAATTGGATTCAGAGATATAATCATTTTGTTATCAATATCATGTTTGGGCGATTTTCTTAAGAACGATCCTTTGGAAAACTTTCTGTACAGACTGCCCAAAAAGACTTAAAAACTTAACCCAAATAAAATACAAAAACTATATCCAATCAAAGCCTGTTGTAAGATATTTTGTTTTAATAATTTTTATTGTCTTGGTAACATACATTAAATATAAAGAAAACATTAAAGAAAAAATATAAAATAATTGTAAAATGTTCAAAAATATTCATTTAATCTCATGATTATAAATGTTACATTATGTTATCAAGCAAGGTGGAAGTTACATAAAACGAAACGCTGTAAAGGGTAAATTAGTAGTCGACTCTGCAATCTTAAGTTCTTTATGCAGGCATTGCGTGTTTTATGGGACTATTAAATGGCCGGGGAGCGAGGGCCAGATCACTTCGGCTCAGTTCAGTTCAGCTCGGGCTGAAATTAATTGCTTGCTATCTTCAAATTACTCATACGACCCGTCGTCCCGCTCGCTTTTGTTCTTCATCTGCTTACAGCGAGCTGTAACTCCTGCTGGCCTGTGTCATTTACATTAACCGTTTCAGTTACGGCCAGGGTCCTTTCTGCAAGTCCTTTTCGAGATCCTGCCGGAAGCGAGCGCTCGTAAATTACCTGAATAATGCAAAATAACAATATTTACCCCATTGTTCTCGGCCGCTCGGCTCCCTTTCGCAGGTGTTTCTTTTTTGAAGGAGATAATCTGCTCAGGTTTAAATGGAATTTTAATTATTTCAAGCAACCGAAGAACTTGCGTTCCCTTTGCCAGTGGCGAATAGTTGCTCTCGAGAGTTATAGCGGCTATAATTAAATGCGAAAACTTGAGCAGTAGGTTGCAATTAAGCCAGCTCTTCCAATGGCTATTAAATGATCAAAATGTTTTTAAAAATATTGAATTCTGTAAAGAAGAAGATTAAGGGAAGCGCAGATAATATGTATTTATATATATATATATTATAAGTTTCAACCATTTCACGGATTATTTCCCTAAAGAAGCGCCCAAGAAGCACTCAAATTAAATGAGTTTAATTAACTATGCGCGTATAATTAAAACAATAATTTATAAGTATTCCCGCACTTTCTGCTGTTCTTTGTATTTACATCAAAGACGACCATAGTGGCCATTGAGCCATAACAACGCCGAAACTGACAATAAAGACAAATAAGTTGGCTATGTATTCGTATACATATATAAGTACGTATGTATGTGCTTATATATATATAAAGCACTGTACATCGATAAATGATGATGTTCATTATGTGCGGCGCGTCTTTTGCGATTTAATTAAAGCCTGATGGTGAAAGGTGTGAGGACATTGGAGGCGATTGCTTCGCATGTTGGCCACCGATTTTTCAGCCCAAAGGGGGAGGGGTGGGGGGAGTGAAGCAGTGGGGTAGATAGCATCATCGACATCATCGATGAATTGCCGTTGCCATTTAATGCCGTCCGATTGCTATCCCTCTGTCTCACTCCCTCTCTCGCCTCCGCTCTCTTTCGTTCCTGGCCCTGCACACGTTCCAGTTTGTTGCTGCCATCGTGCACGTAATTTCCGTTTCCGTTTCAGCGAACGGCAGCCGGTGACACGCGACAGCTGTTTGCACATACTTAACGCACACACACGCACGCACCGAAAGGCGCATCCTTACACACGCACACGCGGACAGACACACGGAGAGAAAAACAAGTGGTAGTTGTAGCTATTAATCATTACTTGGTTGTATAGTATAAGTATAAAAGTCTATTAAATATCAATAAAATTCTAAATAGAGATATTTATTAATTGTTTGTACTGTAAACTTTTCCTGAAATTTAAAAACTTTTATTACAGATTAAAATTGTTGAGGAATGTAGGTAGCCCTTAGAAATCACTACACACAAAAAAAAGCATGTTCCCGTAAATTCGATATGGCCAATGTAAATGGCGTGTAATTCATACCCACATCGTTTTTACATGAAATACTCATCAAATTTACAGTAATTAAGGTAATTTTGTCGAATTTTCTCTCTCGGAGACTCTCTCACTTCGAAAAAGAGAGCAATACGCCATATGGAGAGCAAAATGACGCGAGTTGAAACGAGAAAGACAGATTCGAAATTTGAACTGACGTACTTCGAACATGATGTTTACATTTCGACCATATCCATTTTACACGGGTCCATATCAAGTTAAAATTGATCTTAAAAAATGTAAAACGTAGGTCAACGTTTCGTATCAAACTTTTTTTGTGTGATGACTTTACGATTAAGTTTATAGAATTTCACCCTACATATTTGATTTTTTTAATGTGATTATCAAAATCAAGTCAAATCTGAATCAAGACTGGAATGTTCAATTTGCTCACAAGATAGCATTTGGACTTTAAGGATTTAAATTGAAGTATATGTGTTATTTCTCTCTGTGCACACGCTCACATTGGCGGATAGGTAGACTTACATGTCCTTGGTTTGTTTGTATTTGTGTTACTATGCCATTGACTGCGAATCGGAGCGTGAAGGCCATTACAAGTCTGATTATATTGAATCAAAGATTCAATATTTAAAATTGCACGCACACAACTCATACACACCCACACACACACATCAGTTCCGCCTGATGTTAACAGTTTTTGCGGCACCGACGGGATACGTACATATATATTGTAAATGTTTGTCTGTGCGTGTCGCTTTATGGGGAATCGAGGTGGAAATGAGTCACTGAATTGGGGGAAAGGAAGTGGAAAAGCGGCGGGTGGTTGGGGGGAAGGGGAGTTTTCCTGACTCGTCCGCGGAGTCAAGCGGAAAGAGCAAACAATTTTAAATTATTGTTCAAGCACAATGAAGTCAATATTAATAAGTGAACAATTTGGTAACTTTATTTCACCATTTCATATTCACAAAGCCATAATGAGGGGGTTGTGGCAAAACTGATATTATTGTGAGTTTATATGGAGGAAAAAAGATAAAGTGCTGCAAATATAAAAAATATCTTTAACTTAAAAACTATTTGATTTTTGCGATAATAAAATATATTTGTGTGATTTTTTCTTAAAGTTAAGTATAAGTATAATATATAAGCCGAAGTTTCTATACCCCGCAGATCATTTCTATAAAATTTCAAATCGCAATATTTACAAACAAGCAATATATAATTTTTTTGACATTAAATTAAAATTATATTACCAATGTAATGAGGTAATATATCAAAAAACACCACTATATACATATGTACATTAGGGTGGTCCAAAAAATTAATTCCTATTCTCACTCCTTAATATGCTAGAATAATGTGTGCAACAAATTTATTCGAAAATTGAGAATTGGTCCCAAAGATTCCTTAAAAATTACTCATACGACACGTGTGCCAGTTAGTGTTTTATCCCATTTCTAGCCTTGTCAAATTCGGAAATTCGTTAAATACTTGGTTAAAAAAGGGAGAGCAATGAAACAAATGTATGGGTGAAATCTACGCCCACTAAATTAAAATAAATTTTTGATCAGAAGCAACAGTGCGTATGAGTGATAAACTTTGAAGAGGTTTTAAAATATAAATTAAATCAGACATAATAAATTAAATCACCGCAAGGTATTTTTCAGATTTAACTATTTATTTTTCTAATTAAATGATAGAATTTAGCTGAAATACGTTTTAAAAATATGAAAAACACGTTTTAATAAACATTTTTATGGGTTTTCCCCTCTTACCAATTCAAACCTTTTTTGAAAGGAAAGCAACGATATCCTTTTTTCCTCAAAAGGCGACAAAAACGAGTTTCCTTTTTCATCAGCCATTATGAAAACAAAAAGCGAGGATTTCCCACACTTAATTGTTATCTTTGCATAAACATGAACAAAACAATTGCCATTTAATCGCAATGAAAACGAACTTTTCGGGTCTTTCCAGCAAGGAAATTTAATTACACAACCACTCGCAGTCGTCGCCAAGAGAAAGTGAGAGTGAAAGTGGATGTAGATGTGGATGTAGTAGAGTGCGAGCGAAAGTGCTAAGCAATAAGGATAATCCGAAAGGCTTCGCAAGCAGCTCGCCAGCTTAGCACGCCAAACATTGTAAGCCAAAGGCATGACAGAGTTTTCCCGCCCAACGTACCGCTCTCCCACTTTTCCACTCTTCCACTTTTCCACTTTCCCACCGATGTAATTACACATGTGAGAGCGGGAGAGATTATTGTTATTGTGAATGTTATTTTTATTTGCACGTCAACCGCAAACTCATCCAAGTGAAATTGAAGCAAAAACAAGGCTTAACATCTTAAGGCGGTGCAAAATGATGACAACGCTTGAGGCTGTCCCCCTATTTTCCCACTAAAGCTCGTTTTTTTGTCGGCACAGAAAAAAAAATACAACTTAAAAATACCTAAAAAAAAAATTAATTAAATTAATTCAATACACTTTATGTGTGAATTTAAAATATTCTTTAAATATAAGCTCTTCTTAGACGCTTAATTTTTAAAATATTGTTCCCCTGATATGATTATCTTTTATTATCGATTTAATTAAGCCAGCATGTATCTACAAAATATAAAAGTGCACCACTTTCCTCTCACTGTGCACCGCATTTCCATTTTCCTTCGCTCACACTGTTCCTTTGTTGCCGCATTTTGCATTTGGGATATAATTGTTTGTTTGTTTATTTAGCCTGCCACCTGGCTGCCTGCAGATTAGCAGAAAGATTTGATGAGCACACGCTGGGCGAAAGCAGCAGGGGATTCGGCGAAGGACACAAAGTGACAAAGGGAGGGGAAAGTGGGGCAGAGTCTCTAGAAATATTGTGCCAGCAAAAATAATTCACTGCAATTATATGGAAATGCCTGTAAGTTCCCTTCCCAGTTCGAGTGTCTGTTGTACTGTTTAACCACCCGCAGAAGCAAGGAAGTGAATATTCAAGCTGACACTGTGTCGACATATTGGATATCTCATGTAGGGGCTTAAAAATAAATTCAACAGGCTAAAAATATAGAAAAAATTCTTTGACAAAACGATTAAACAATTTATTGTTCTACTATAAATATTTAATTATTTTTTATGTGAAATTACAATTTCCGGTCTCCATATTCTGGAATTATTTGTGAACTATAAGAGCAAGCTTTAGATTCAAATTGGTCTATTTTCTATATAGGTATTCTCAAATATAATTCCCTGCATGTACCCTGTGATAACATCGCTTAAGCTTGGCGCATTCATAAACCTTTTTACTTCTCATTTTTTTTTCGGCAATTCCGTGTAATTGAAAAGCGCTGAGCGGCTGGGAATTCTGCAGTGCCGAAGTGGCAAATGGGGGCGGGACAAAGTGAAAGGGGCGGGGCTGCAGAAGGGGCGCAGGAGAAAGTAGCAAAGGAAAGTGAGGGAAAGTAAAGCAAAGCGGAGCAAAGTTTACTTATCATGGCAATGCCGCCATATCCGCCTGGTAATCGAAATTTGCAAAAAGGGATATAGGGATATGTGCTCACACAGACAGGAAGATGTACACTGAGATAAAATTAGCCTGAGCTCAGGACGTCATTTAAAACTAAACATCCAGTCCTCACAGATTTACAATCCTAATCATGCCAAAATCACACAAATCACTATTATTAACAGAATATTTAATGCCTTTGCGAAAACTTTGAAATTAACTATTTTTAAAAAGTTGTAATATTTATTTAAGACTTATTTGAAGATATAATTCAAATTGTCAGACTATGAATTTATAAATGTTATAATTTATTTGTGCCGTTTTCTCTCTGTACACACATTACTGCACACGTGTACGTGCGTTTAGCAGGTGTTTTTTTGGCCTCTGCTGGCGCCTCTGACAGAAATATTCATTTGCATCTGAGGAAATTGTTTTGGTTTCAGTTTTTCCACCTTTTCTTACCAGCTCATTGAGATTTTCTGGGCATTGTGCGGTGAATGATGCCATAGGTTTTTCCTTTTTATACCCGTTACTCGTAGAGTAAAAGGGTATATTGTATTCGGGGAAAAGTATGTAGCAGGTAGAAGGAAACGTTTCCAACCCTATGAAGAATATATATTCTTTATCTGTGTTACGCTGAGACGCCCACAGTTGCCTTCAAGGATCCTAAAAACATCCTGGCGCTCACATCTTAACATATTTTGTTAGTTTTAGTAATACATACCAAAACGTTTTTTAAATCGAACCACCCAGTAAAAAGTTATAAGCAAATAATGAAATATCTGGTAGATGGCGCCACTTTCAAGCGACTGCTTGGTGTGCCCTGCTTGCGACTGCTTGCTTTAGCTGCGTAACGGGTATTTGATAGTCGGGACACTCGACTAACAGCGTTCTCTCTTGTTTTTGCTTCTCTCCCCACAGAAATAGAATTGAAAAATTCAGCTTGAAAGTGAAAATCATTGCCAGAAGTTTACCCAATTCCAGGGGGCTGGGCGCAGGAAGAATCCAGGATTCCGCAAAACATTCCTCAGAGGCTCAGGGGCCATTTCAGTTGGGTGCGAGTGGGAGGGGGAGCTCGTGCGGTTTGAATTTCTGGTTTCGGGGCTGGCCACATTCCCATTCCGCACAACCGACAACTGACGGCAACAATGACAACGTTAAACATCAAATACAACACACAAAAGGTGTTTAAAAATTAAATTAAAGTTAAAAGCTCACAAAATAATGAAATGAGCGAAATGAGCAAAGTACTCACACAAAGTGGTTAAAACGTGGCTGTGTCGGTGTGACAACAACAAATAACGATTACAGTAGCCATTGCACTTAGCGAAAAATTTTACTAAATAATTTTAAAATTATTCTCAAATTAATGTAAAAATTTTACAAAATAATTTGAAAATTATTCTCAAATTAATGTAAAGTCTATATAATAATTTAAGGCGAGAATAGTCATGGCTATCGTAATAAAACGATCAATCCCACTCGAGTGAAAAGTACAAGGAAATGTTATATTCAAAAAGTATGCAACAAAAAAGTTGATTTGAAAAATCCCCACATCCCTAGTTCCGCCACTGAGTTTTGTTATGCAACCTACAAGTTAGGAGGTTCAATTTCTAAAAGCGATTCTTGGAGGCTATTTTTATAGCATATTGTATCTATAAATATAATATTTGAGGCTAAAGGGTAATTCAATAAAAACATTACGAAATTAGTATTTCCAAACAAAATGTTAGCTCATAAATTCTTAAGACCTGACATTAAGGAACCTTTCTTTTTTTTGAGTGGGTCAGGAAGGACAACAAGAAACACAACAAATAGTGGCGCGCGGCAGTAACAATAAAATCGCGGTGACAATTCAATTAAAATATTTCTGCATAAATTTTCAACGCTTGCAAAAAGCCGCTTGAGTAGCCGCAAAAGCATGAAAAGCCTGTGGGCGGAAAATAGCCCTGGGGTGGTGGAAGTGAGTGAGTGAGTGAGTGAGAGCGAAACAAACAATCAAACCGCAACGCCTATCGGGGTAGGAAGTGAATGATTGAATGACAATTGCATTTGCTCGGATGTTCGGCCAATTCTTTGTTTTTTTTTCCAGTCCAGTTTATGCGGTGCAAAGTTCACGCAAAATGGGAGAAGTGGGGAAGGAAAATGCTGGGAGTGGCGGAAGTGACTGGCAAGCAATTAAGGCTCAATTGGCAGCAAACCGCACCTGCAGAGGGCCATCTTCATTTTTCGATGTCAATCTTAAAGTTAATCGGACGCAGTGAAGATTGGCAGAAAATAAAAAAATGTATAAGGAAATTAACCTCATTTTTAAGATGTCAATTATTGCAGTCAACAACTCTTTAAAAAACTTTAAAAACCAAAACCGGATTAAAAAGTATTAATATAATGTAACGAGCCACACACAAAAAAAAAACAAGCCGAGATTAAATCTGGCATTTATACACATATCGTTTTTACCATTATTTCATGGTAAGGCTGATATTTAAAAATGTATTTTTTTCGATTTCTCTCTTCTTCAAAAAACTTCAAAAAAGAGAGGACTTAAATTAGTTGAGTGGGAGCGAAATTCGAACAGGCTTACGGTGAATATTTTGTTAACATATTGATCATATCAAATTGATATGTGTGATATCAAGTCCAAATTGATACCGAATTTCATCAAATTAATCATCATTTCACATCAAGTTTTTTTGGGTGTATTTAGAAGTCTGGAATCACACCTATTTATTTCTTATTTCTTTTTTTTTTGAGTATATATTTTATTCTAGTCGTGATTGCATTTAATGGGACTGGAATTAAGACCTTTTTTTATTTATTTTCATTTTTCAGTGCATATAGATTTCTTTAGGCACTAGCCATTGTAAAATCTTTTGAATCTATCTCAAAATAACGCGCTAAGGAAATTGTTTTTGCCACATCCCAGTTCATAAACTAACAAGGACATAAACTTCCGGCCTGATGGGCCAAAAACATGTGTGCGTGTGTGTGTTGCGTATATTGTCAAGTGGTCGGTGTTCGCGGGCCTTAAGCTCGTTGACAAATTTTTTAGAGCCCGCGAAAAACGTATCCTCGCGAAATGCATGCTTTATTGTCGCTGGCTGGCGATGCGTACATAGAAATGATAACAATAAAATATAGCCGGCAAAAAAAGCGTACAAATTTTCGCCCGCAAATTGTCCGCACTATCCTGTCCTAAGTTCCGATGTGTATATATATATATAAATGTGTGTGTGTGTGTGTGTGTTTGCATCCTGTTCGTCCTTGCTGCTCGTTCACATTGTCACCCACAACAACGATAGCAACAATAACAAGCACCGCATTTTGCGGTTTTTGACAATTCGTCAGACATTGTTGACACAGTGTCTGAGCAGGTTCGTTGTCGCTGTCGTCCAATGCGGTTGCTTGGATTGTCCGCTACACGTTTCCTCCCCAGTAACTTCGAGTTTGTTTTCGCCATACCCTGTAATCCTCGCCTTTCGCGAGCATGTTTTGGCCCTATGTGCAGCAAAACTTTCCCCTTTTTATACATTTTTAATGCTTATAATAAACCTATCTTAAAAAATTGAATGAAAATGCTAAAGAAGTCACTGTAGATTTATTTAATTTTGTAAAAATAAATAAAATTAAATTTGAAATGCTCACATACACAGAAAAAAAACTATATGAAATAGGATCAATTCTACTGCATTTCATATTTATAAAAATCTAATATGATTAATGTTAAATTTATGATTTAAACATATCAACTTGATATTATATCATAGCAGGTATTTTATTTTAAAATACCAAATTTAGTATTTTCTAAGCATATAATAAAAAATAAGTTAAACAAATTCTTTATTCATATCAAAATGATATGAATGACTTGTTTTTTAAAAATATCAAATTACCCAGCACATATCAATCTGTTTTTTTTAAATATTTTTCTGTGTACAAACAAATTAAGATATACTTATCAATAAACTTTGATATTAGGTTTTGGAGAGTGGTTTTCAAAAACTGAAATAGCTACCAGGTATTTCACAGTCCAAAAACCCGCTTTACGTATTAAAAGAAAAATGTTGTAGCATTTTGTAACATCTGCAGGAGACGCAACAACATGAAACCACAGGTGAGATTTGTTCAGTTTATTTATTTCATTTCACTTGATATTTTCCGTTGGCTTTTGGGAAATTTGGCTGGCATTTTGGCAATTAGATTTATTGCCGGTCGGAATAGTTTCGAGTTCAGAGCTCAAAAAAAAAGAAGGTTTCGGTTTCCAGAGTTTCCGCTCTGCAACGCATCTCGAAAATGAATTGATAAATTGGGTTTTCCCGAATTTTGGTTATTTGTTGATAGTTTTGAGTATCTTAACGCCTGTTAATTGGAAATGGAGATAAAGTCCTTGAAATCGGGGTACCGCTGTAACGCCGCACACCTTTTAATAGGGAAACAGATGTTGCGTTTGTTAATAAATTCGAAATGTGCATGGGAATTTCAGTTTTTTACTATTCCGATGCTAAGCTTCCTTTCGTTTCGCTAAATCCCTTGTAAAACAACTTTTGTTTTTCGCCACTTTTTGTTGTTGCTTACCATTTTGTTGTCTCTTATATTTGTTGTTTGGGTTTGTTTCGGTTGCCTTTTTGTTTTGATTTTGGCTCACCTGCGCTGGTTGTTGGCAGCGTTGTGTAAGCCTTTTGTAAGTCGCTTCATTTCGCTTTTGTTGCTGCTCGCTTGCCGTTTAACCCCCCCGTGGCCCCCGTGGCCCCCCTGGCCCTTTAACCCCCGAGTGCAGGACACATGGAAAGTCCTTTGCGCTGAGCACTTTTGGCAGACATGTTTTATGCCACCTGCTGTTGTTGCCGCTGCGGTTCCAAACACTGTGTTGGCGAGTGTTGTCTGTTGCTTTCGGGTTCTGGTTTTTGGTTTTGGTTTTTGGTCTCTGGCTTAAATGGTTACGTCCTTTTTTATATTCACAGCTTCGGTCGTTATGAATTTTTCAATTTTCTGCAACTTTTGCTACCCCAAAATGTTGCTGTTGTCGGTTGTTGCTCCTCTGATTGCTGCCACTGCTGCTGTGCAACTTGTTATTGCTGCTGCTGTTGCTTTTACTGTTGCTGCTGCTGCTGCTGCTTCTGTTGCTGTTGTTAACTTTGTTATGGTTGCTTGAGCGGCTGTTGCTGTTGCAGTTACAGCAATTGCTGCTGGACTAGATGTTACTTTTGACACTAATGTTGCTGCTGTTGCTGCTTCTGCTTAGGCTGAGATTGTATGTTGCCGTTGCAGCCATGGTTGCTTTTCGAATTTTCTCTAATTTTTTTTCTTAATAATATATGTAATTTGAGTTGATCATTTTATATATATTTATTTGTTCATATCATTTTGATTACAATTACATTAAAGTCTACAGCTTCCTTTTCCTATCTTTAAACCAAATTTGTAAATATCCTATAATTATAATGCTAACTTGTAACTATTAACGATTGCCCATTGCGTTTGCTGACGTTTTAGCTGTTGTTGCTGCCTTTGTTGCATTTGAGGTTGCTGCTGGCGTTGCTGTTGTTGCTCCTTGTTAATTTTTCCACGGATGCCGCTGCTGTGTTTCCCGTGCTTCTGCTGGCCGTGTTATCGCTGATGTTGCTGCTGTTATTGTAGCTGCAATTCGTGTTGCTGTTGGACACACTGGTTTTACAATTGCTGCCGTGTAGCGTTTTCAGGTGTTTAATAGTTGTCGAGTTCATTTGCAATATGCCGGCCAGAGGGAAATGGAGGGAGACATTAAGGGAAGGCTGCGGGCAAGTCAACTGAAAAATGGGAAATTCAGGGCGGGAGTTGGCATTGTTTCTTTAATAGGCCGCCGGCCATGTGGCTGCGCGGTTCACCATCTCTTTTACTGCACTGCAAAAACACAATATATTACACGTAATATATTTACACGAAGAAATGCAAAAATGGGATGAAGCCTTTTGAACGTATTAATACTTTTTTAAATGAAAATATTAAAACAAAATTATTTTTAATTTTGTAAGGAGTTAAAAGGTCACATATTACTTAGTAGGTTTAATAAAAAGGCTTGATTATATTTTTAAAGCTAGGCTATTTAAGAATTATTCCAAGTGGTTTTTTTCAGTGGACTTATTTTCTGGATTCCTGGGTTTCCCCGCTTGAATCGCCATCGACAGGTGCTCATTGCATTCATTGCACAAGCTCTCAGTAAAGCACTCATTGTCCTGAATGTGCTTAGGAGTGTATGTGTGTGTGCAGAATTGCAGGCATTATCAGACTTGATTGTCCTTTTCGGTTTTTGCGGCATTCGTTTTTCATTTGACAAACTTTTGCATAGATAGACCGAGTCGAGTTTACCAATTATCAAAAATAGAATTTTAATTATACATTCTCAATTTGTATGGCTCCATGAAATTGGAAAGTTTCTCGCTTATAGCCCCCCGAGACAATTTCCCTTGACGAAAAAACTTTCCCAGACTAAATCGTTGCAAATGTTGTTTGTTTGTTTGCCTATGTAGCTCGGATAGAGGTTTGTGATTCCACCGCTTTCGTAGACTTTGGACTACTTAAATGCTTATAGAAAACTTACAGATATTGAGTGACTTCCACAATGGTTTAATGGTGCGATAAAATTACTTATTTGAAAAATAGAGTTTATCAGGGTCGTAGCCAGGATTTGGTTGAGGGATAACATTTCTAATTTGTGAATAAAAAAAGAAAATTAAATAATTTTAGATTGGTATCATTGATTATTTTTGTAAATCAATTTTTAAGGGGTTGGGTCACAATTTTTTGAAAAAAAAAATTAAAAATCCAAATGGGTACTTATTGTTTAAATGACAAGTTTTAGATAATTTAACTACGACCTCAGGAAGGTATTATACTCCATATTTGGACAATTATTTGCATTTTAATGGCTAAAATTCTAATTTTTTTATTGGCGGCAAATCAAGATTTCGATTTTTGGCAAAAATGTGATTTGTTTTTGCTCTAGCTTTTGCAAAAATGGTCCTACATTAAAACGGCGAACTGTTCTGAGCAGATAACAAACTGATATTTAATATCAGTGCACTTTCCGGCTGATTTAGGAATTTTAAATTTTTTTCAAATTTTCAAAATTTTTATAAGGGGTAGCATCCCAATTTTTTGAAAAAAATTTTTAAAAAATAAAAATTTTAACTGGAAACGCCAAGTTACAGAGAATTTAATTACGAGTTCAGAAAGGTATCACACTCCGCATTTGGACAATTAGTTCCATTTTTATAGCAAAAATACTGAATTTCTTATTGTCGGAAAATGAAGATTTCAATTTTTGGCCAAAATCTGATTTTTCGTAAAATTTGTTTTTACTCTAATTTTTGCAAAAATGCTCCGATATTAAAACGGCGAACTGTTTTGAGCAGATAACAACCTGATAATTAATATTAGTGAACTCTCCGGCTGATTTGGGAAAATTGAAAAAATTTCAAATTTTCGATTTTTTTGTAAGGGGTAGCATCACAATTTTTTGAAAAAAATTTAAAAAAAATAAAAATTTAAACTGGAAACGCCAAGTTACAGAGAATTTAATTACGAGTTCAGAAAGGTATCACACTCCGCATTTGGACAATTAGTTCCATTTTTATAGCAAAAATACTGAATTTCTTATTGTCGGAAAATGAAGATTTCAATTTTTGGCCAAAATCTGATTTTTCGTTAAATTTGTTTTTACTCTAATTTTTGCAAAAATGCTCCGATATTAAAACGGCGAACTGTTTTGAGCAGATAACAACCTGATAATTAATATTAGTGAACTCTACGGCTGATTTGGGAAAATTGAAAAAATTTCAAATTTTCGATTTTTTTGTAAGGGGTAGCATCACAATTTTTTGAAAAAAATTTAAAAAAAATAAAAATTTAAACTGGAAACGCCAAGTTATAGAGAATTTAATTACGAGTTCAGAAAGGTATCACACTCCGCATTTGGACAATTAGTTCCATTTTTATAGCAAAAATACAGAATTTTTTATTGTCGGAAAATGAAGATTTCAATTTTCGGCCAAAATCTGATTTTTCGTAAAATTTGTTTTTACTTTAATTTTTGCAAAAATGCTCCGATATTAAAACGGCGAACTGTTTTGAGCAGATAACAACCTGATAATTAATATTAGTGAACTCTCCGGCTGATTTGGGAAAATTGAAAAAATTTCAAATTTTCGATTTTTTTGTAAGGGGTAGCATCACAATTTTTTGAAAAAAATTTTAAAAAAATAAAAATTTAAACTGAAAACGCCAAGTTATAGAGAATTTAATTACGAGTTCAGAAAGGTATCACACTCCGCATTTGGACAATTAGTTCCATTTTTATAGCAAAAATACAGAATTTTTTATTGTCGGAAAATGAAGATTTCAATTTTCGGCCAAAATCTGATTTTTCGTAAAATTTGTTTTTACTTTAATTTTTGCAAAAATGCTCCGATATTAAAACGGCGAACTGTTTTGAGCAGATAACAACCTGATAATTAATATTAGTGAACTCTCCGGCTGATTTGGGAAAATTGAAAAAATTTCAAATTTTCGATTTTTTTGTAAGGGGTAGCATCACAATTTTTTGAAAAAAATTTTAAAAAATAAAAATTTAAACTGGAAACGCCAAGTTATAGAGAATTTGATTACGAGTTCAGAAAGGTATTACACTCCGCATTTGGACAATTAGTTCCATTTTTATAGCAAAAATACTGAATTTCTTATTGTCGGAAAATGAAGATTTCGATTTTTGGCAAAAATGTGATTTTTCGTATAATTTGTTTTTGCTCTAGCTTTTGCAAAAATGGTCCTACATTAAAACGGCGAACTGTTCTGAGCAGATAACAAACTGATATTTAATATCAGTGCACTTTCCGGCTGATTTAGGAATTTTAAATTTTTGTCAAATTTTCAAAATTTTTATAAGGGGTAGCATCCCAATTTTTTGAAAAAAATTTTTTAAAAATAAAAATTTTAACTGGAAACGCCAAGTTACAGAGAATTTAATTACGAGTTCAGAAAGGTATCACACTCCGCATTTGGACTATTATTTGCATTCTTATGTCCATAATACTGATATTTTTATTGGCGGAAAATAATGATTTCGATTTTTGGCAAAAATGTGATTTTTCGTATAATATGTTTTTGCTCTAGCTTTTGCAAAAATGGTCCTACATTAAAACGGCGAACTGTTCTGAGCAGATAACAAACTGATATTTAATATCAGTGCACTTTCCGGCTGATTTAGGAATTTTAAAATTTTTTCAAATTTTCAAAATTTTTATAAGGGGTAGCATCCCAATTTTTTGAAAAAAATTTTTAAAAAATAAAAATTTGAACTGGAAACGCCAAGTTACAGAGAATTTAATTACGAGTTCAGAAAGGTATCACACTCCGCATTTGGACTATTATTTGCATTCTTATGTCCATAATACTGATATTTTTATTGGCGGAAAATAATGATTTCGATTTTTGGCAAAAACTTAATTTTTCTTATAATTTGTTTTTGCTCTAGCTATTGCAAAAATGGTCCTACATTAAAACGGCGAACTGTTCTGAGCAGATAACAAACCGATAATTAATATCAGTGCACTTTCCGGCTGATTTAGGAATTTTACATTTTTTTCAAATTTTCGATTTTTTTGTAAGGGGTAGCATCACAATTTTTTGAAAAAAATTAAAAAAAAATAAAAATTTTAACTGGAAACGCCAAGTTACACAGAATTTAATTACGAGTTCAGAAAGGTATCACACTCCGCATTTGGACAATTAGTTCCATTTTTATAGCAAAAATACTGAATTTCTAATTGTCGGAAAATGAAGATTTCAATTTTTGGCCAAAATCTGATTTTTCGTAAAATTTGTTTTGCTCTAATTTTTGCAAAAATGCTCCGATATTAAAACGGCGAACTGTTTTGAGCAGATAACAACCTGATAATTAATATTAGTGAACTCTCCGGCTGATTTGGGAAAATTGAAAAAATTTCAAATTTTCGATTTTTTTGTAAGGGGTAGCATCACAATTTTTTGAAAAAAATTTTAAAAAAATAAAAATTTAAACTGAAAACGCCAAGTTATAGAGAATTTAATTACGAGTTCAGAAAGGTATCACACTCCGCATTTGGACAATTAGTTCCATTTTTATAG
Organism: Drosophila mimetica; assembly: GCA_037075245.1. Classification (NCBI taxonomy): domain Eukaryota; kingdom Metazoa; phylum Arthropoda; class Insecta; order Diptera; family Drosophilidae; genus Drosophila; species Drosophila mimetica. Next base: position 12,119,812 of record JBAMCH010000005.1, read on the forward strand.
CAAAAATACAGAATTTTTTATTGTCGGAAAATGAAGATTTCAATTTTCGGCCAAAATCTGATTTTTCGTAAAATTTGTTTTTACTTTAATTTTTGCAAAAATGCTCCGATATTAAAACGGCGAACTGTTTTGAGCAGATAACAACCTGATAATTAATATTAGTGAACTCTCCGGCTGATTTATTTTATTTTATAAGGGGTCACAATTTTTTGAAAAAAATTAAAAAAAAATAAAAATTTTACCTAGAAACGCCAAGTTACAGAGAATTTAATTACGAGTTCAGAAAGGTATCACACTCCATATTTTGACAATTATTTACATTTTTACGGTCATAATACTGATATTTTTATTGGCAAAAAATGGAAAAAATTAAAAAAATATAAAATTTTAAAGCTGAAATGCCAGTTTATAAAAACAAGAATTAAATTTGTTGTTTTAAGAAATATTTACCAAACTAACCAAACTTTTATATCGATCCTCACTATCTCTTACATATTAATATTAATATTGAAACAACACATATCGGATGGTTATTTACACGGACAACGAACTAATTAAACGTAAGATTTGTTGGGTAATATTCCCAATATTTAGTAGCTTAGTTTTTGAGACGTGAAAATTTAATGGTTTCCCCAATCGGACAAACATTTACATGCGTGCAAATATTAAAACAATGGATATGAAAACCGACCCTTTCGAACCCGTTCATAAATACAGTCTGGGAATCTGGCAAGCAGACTCGTTTATCGCCACAGATATACACACACCTACAATTACGGGCCTGGTCTAATACAGTCTTGGATATCCTTGGACTGAGCTTGCATAACTTTGGGCCAACTCGATGATTATGTAATTAAGGACTTTGCTGCTTTGCAGTGTCCTTAGATCCTTGGAGACGTCTGATTAATAATTGCAGTGGTCGATTGACACTTAATAGCGTTGATTGCAAATAAATTTGTGGGGCCAGGCGGGAAAGTTTCATTCTTTTGGGCCCCGACTTGGGTCCTTTGAGTTGCTCGGTCGCATATCCTTGTTATTACGGTTATGACTCGAACATTGCTGCTAATCACACTCGGAGGCATTACACACATTGGATTCGAAAGGCAAATAATACCGCACAAGAGATGGGTGGCAAGAAAGCGGTGGGAATGGGGTATGGGGTATGGGAAATGGCAAATGAGTGGGAATACTCGGCCAAATTATTCCTTATTGAGGCAACAGGCAGCAGCTGCCAGGATTTGGTTGTTGTTATAGTTGTTGTTGTTGTTGCTGCTGCTGCTCTTGTTGTGGGTGGGCGTGGGTGTTTTTCTTGTTCGCCTCTCCGCATCTTACTCATTTGGTTGTAACTCTGGCAACCTTTGACCGCCTTTCGCTGTTGTTGTTGCTGCCCTGTGGCCTGTGGAAGCGGCAAAATAGCAAAATAGAACAGCAAATTGAAGCAAAGGAACGTCTCGGCACCGTGTCCTCCCAGCCGTATCCTGTGGCCCCGCACAATGCGGCTTTTGGTCTCAGTTGTCCTAGGTCCTGATGCAAAAACGCAGCCATGGCTCGGCTTTTTGTCCCTGTGTCTCGCAGGCAGCACTTTTTTTCGCTGGAATTTCAAGCTGGCAGACTCAAAGGATACTCTTTGGGTAAGGTTAATTGGGTATTAATGTGATTACATTGATTTTTCTACAAGTTGGCAGCTTGCAATAGCATGGATTGCTGGATTTCTTAGGAGCTTACTTCAGTTTATATTGGCTACTTGGAGACCTGTAAATATAAAATAAACTAAGGCATCTTATCAGGCGACAATTCTTAAAAATAGTTTGAATCGTAGAAAGAAAGAAAAGAAAGAAAGAAAATTAATTTAATGAAATAAAATATTATAATATCAAAAAATAATAAGTGTTAAACAAGTTATCATAATGGATCTTTTGTCCTAGCTATAATTTATTAATTTTTAACAAACAAATTATTCTTATCTAATGAATGTTTACTAATTTGAAGCTTAAAATATATAAATTTTCAACATTAAATCGTTAAATAACATGAGCCACCACAGCGGATACTTAATATTTGTAAGCCTCTTAAATTTATCCATTTCCATTTCCATTATCCATTTATCCATTATCCATTTTAATCTCAAATCACGTTATCCCAAATTGCTTCTGTTAAGCCAATTTATCTAAAATAAATAATACAATAATTTCTATAATAGTTTTTATGTTAGAGTATGTTTATGTAAATGATTATTTTATTTTACGTGTTGACAGGTATCTTGTTGATTGTCATGGAAACGCTTTGAAAGCTAATATAAAAGAAATTAAGACTGTCTGGAAAAACGTAACTATAGCTGCTGAAATTCTAGTTATTAAAAAATGAATGAAATATGATTCTTAGGAGACCCACAAAGTCGGTAATTTTGCCGTCTTTTTTTGTGGAAAGTAAGCAACCGAATCGCAAAAGAAACATCAAATCGCTTGAGGCTTAAAGAGAACCACATTCGCAACATTTTTAAAAACAGTTTCCATAGTCTGTGATCCAAGAATGTCATTTGACATTTCACCAAAAAAGAACCAGAGCAAATAAAATAAAATATTATGCGAAGAAGCCGAACAAAAAATGAAGACAGACTTTGTTGTCCTTGTCAGCGTGGCTACAACTTCCTTGGCCCAGGACGTCGTCGGAAGTGCCAGCGGAAATGAGTAAAAAACCTACAACTCACTCAAAGTTCCCGCTCTTTTGCGTCTCTTCCACTCGAATGAAGGGAAAATTTATTTCGAGTGAAAATTGGACCGCACACGAACCCTCTTCGGCTGCCTTCGGTATTCGCTTTGAATTTCCACTCACTCGTCATTGAGCATTTGTGAAGAATCCCCAGAGATGCGAACTTTGGGGGCAAAAAAGCTGAAAAAAGCGCACACAATATTTTATAATATTAAAAAAAAAAATTGCTCTGCGGTATGAGTTATTTTTAAATCACAGAGCGGTGATAGCCAGCAGAAGAAGCACACTTTTCAAAAATGTCTCAGTAAGCATTCTGTTCACGCACACAGAATAGAATAGAAATAATCACTGCTGTCCTAAAGCAAAATCTATGCAACCGATTCCTTTTTTTCTTCTCGTTTTCTAATTTTTTCTAACCACTCCCTTTATTGGTTGATCGTTTTATATTTATTATTATCGAATTCGAATTTTTCTCTTAAAAATGTTTGATCATACTGTAAATCACCTTTATTTTCAGGATAGAAAGGTATAGACAACTTCCTCGCCCATTGGATTTCACTAACGTTCATAAATTGATTTTTTGTGTTCTTTTGGAGATGATGTATTCTTGTTGTGTACAAGTTCTGGCAAAAAGGACATTACCTATAATTTTTTGGAAACAATCATGACCACATTTTTGATTTTTTTAAATATGAGCTTAAATTTCCTATTTTAGTAATATTATTATCATATTGAGTTTGACATTACTCACATAAATCCTAAAAAATTCTAGCCCAGGTGAAGAGAAATATCTCTGGACATCAAACATTTGGAATCGATCCCTTTATCGGTAAGCACATTTACCTTTTGTTTTTCTATTTTCTATTTATTTACACTATTTTAGTAGTATTCATATTATTAAAAATCATCTATAACCGTATATTCCTAAAATATAGTTACAAAAATAAAACGTCAAGAGGAGTGTATCGCTCTCCATTTTTATATTCGACCCTATAAAGTATATTTATTTTTGATCAGGAACACTAACCGAGTCGATCTACTCCCACAGTTGCTTAAAGGACGCTAAAAACATCCTAGCGCCCACATCTTAACAGATTTTGTAAAAGTATAAATGTAGTTTGGTTGGCCTTAGTATTACCTATAAAAACGTAGAAGAAATTGTTTAAATCGGACCACTCAGTAAAAAGTTGTAAGCAAATAATGAAATGAGCGGTATCTTTTAAGTGACTGCTTTGCTTGCCCTGCTTGCGACTGCTTGCTTTAGCTGAGGAACGGGTATTCCAAAAGTACACCATTTCGATAACTTGTTTGCCAGCTCTCAGTTTGAGAAAACAGAATGCTCTAAGAGAAGTACAAATGCACTTAGTATCAGCATTTCTTTCTCTAAAAATTTGTAGGGAAACTTACTAAATTGAGTATTTATGACCATGGTGTTTAGTAGTATAAAATTACTCAATTTGAGTGTCATTTATTCGAGTAATTCTCTCTGTGTAGCAAACAAGCCAGATTTGGCGGGAAAACCAGCTGAGTGGGTATCTCTATTGGGGCGAAGGCAGCAGTCGCAGCATCCGCCATGGCAGCGGCAACAGTCGAGCGGCAGACTCGATGCAGCAGAGCCAGAAATTCCGGCATTACGTATACGCCCAGTCTACGTCGAGTTGGCCACGTGTACGGACACGCGGCGCGGTTCGCTTCCTCCGGTGGCAGAATATTCGTTACCAACATTTCACTACCAAAAACATCGCGATTCGGTGCTGAAGCAAATACTAAAAAGATACGATTTTGAAATGTTACAATTTGTTTTTATTAAATATATAAAATAATTTTTTTTTGGTTGATTTTTTGTGTGACCAGTGCAAGTGTTAGTGTTTGTGTAAAGAGTGCCGGCTTGAAAAAATGCGCGCCAAAAATTGAGAAATTTTAGCAGAGCGCAGAGGCAGCAAAAACAAAATAAAACAACAATTTGAAAACGACCAAAGGAGATAAACATAAATAGTAATGTAAATGTATACATTAATTGCACGCATACATATATGTATAAGTATTTAGGTTACAGCTTTACAATGTAAACAAATCGTTTTTTCGCGTTTTCCCTAAAATAACAAATCCGTTTACCAACATTGACGAATTAATTAGTGAGTTAGTACACAATATCAATTAGCAAGGATAACAATTAATAAAAAACTTACCAGATATACAAACACATAAATTTGAGCAAAGTATGCAATAATACTGTTTGAGAAAATATTAATCAAATCAAGTTTTGTGATTTCGGTAGCTGCAATAAATTTGCATAAATTGGGCTTTAACTGAGTTTTCAACTGTTGGTGGTAAATTGAGGAGGACATACAAATTGTTGTTTGCAGAAGTTATTCAATATGTGGTTTAAAAGCCTTTTTAAATCAAATTAGGAATTTTAATTTGTTGCAATTTGTTTATATCAACCATTTGTAGATTTCTGATTTAAGATTCCAGATTTTTGTGTAAATTAAAAATAGTATTATTTTTTTACTATTTACCACAATGTTTTTTAATGACTTTTAATTTATGCCGAGTAATAAGAAATGATTTAAAATAGGAATTCTTGAGTAAACATTTATTGCCAACTTGTTTAACATTTAATATTTATATTTCTGCAAATAATTTGTTGTTTATTTACTGTTGCCGGGACTTTACCAATAAGTGTTTAATTTTTCTGTAGAAACTATACCGTATTTTCTATGTATCCCGTATAGATAAGTTTGGGGCCACTTAGCGAATTGGCGGACATATTTTTAGACATAGCCCAAATAGTAAAAAACAAGAGCACAACGAAAAAAAGAGGGAAAACGTATAAAACCCGACGACAAGAACGCAGAAGCTATAGAGAATCGGGGAAAAATGAGAGAAATTCATTAATAAAAGACAGCAACAAAAACAAGAGCAAAAATTAAACGGCTGCCATCAAGCTTTCCCCTTCCCTCTCGCCCATTTCCCTTTCGTTTTTCTCGCTTTTCCTTGTCCGGCACAGCTGTGATCACAAGAAAGAAAAAAAGAAAAAATTCGGAAAAATGAAAATTATTACATATGCGTAATGGGCATTTTGCTTGTTGTTGCTGCTGTTATTGAAAAAGATTTTCCGAGCTACAACTACAACAACTTTGATAGCGGCAAATTTGACGAAGGTTTTCTTTCGGGTTTTCTTTAAATACCCTGTCCACTCAAGGTATGGATTAAGGAATGATGGACTAACAGATACAAATGAACTTGTACACATTTTTTTTCATGTTACAGTCACTTGAGTTACAATTAGTAGTAAAATTAAACCTGCAAATGCTAATGGCCTATATTAATTTTTTGGTTATTTTAAAGGGTACTACACTAGTTTCAATTGTTTTTAAATTAATTTTCATGCGTTTCCTTCATATTGTCGCTGTCTCAATGAATTCTCTAGACTTTCAATATCCCCATCTCTTTTGGTCACTGTGCAGCCATCTCCCTCTATTGGTGGCTGGCAGAGTTTTGCATTATGTTCATCTCGTCTGGCGCTCTTCTATATCCCATTCCCACATATGTGGCTCAAGGCTATCGCATACACGCACTTTCAGCGCCCTCGTCGATTTCTTAGTTTTATTTCTCATTTTCCACACATTTTTGTTGCTCTCGTTTTGGTTTTCTTAATTTTTTTTCAGCATGTTGCCCTCATAAATTTTAGGGGAGGCAAACAAAATGTTTGTGGTAAAGTTTTCTTTTGCGAGGGCTTTGTTAAAAAAACGATCGACCAAATTCTGATGGTTATTGTTGACCCTGTTTATAAAGAGAGGTTGCGTTGCTTTTTAAGGGCTTGAAGTAAATAAATAAAAAATAAAAATTAATAACTCAGTTAAAATTATATTTTCCAATGTGGAATCTTTAATGCTATCAAACAAAAACACCTCTTAACGAGGTATAAAAATAGTGACTATCGCACCTTCAACATACAAAAGTTCTGATATCAAATTTTGTGACGAAAAATGATTTTAGATGCGACCAAATAAGTACGCTACCTAAAATTTACTCTTTCGGCCCGCTTTAACAAATATTTAATATCTACACGAAAGTTTTCTGTTGTAGCGTGCCGAATGAATAAATTTTAGGTAGCGTACTTATTTGGTCGCATCTAAAATCATTTTTCGTCACAAAATTTGATATCAGAACTTTTGTATGTTGAAGGTGCGATCGTCACTATTTTTATACCTCGTTAAGAGGTGTTTTTGTTTGATATCAGAAGTTTTTGTTTTGATCACAGTCGAAGTACCCCAATACCATGACTAGGAGTCGTCCCCATATGGCTTGGCTATTGAAAAAACCAGAGCACACAGTTCTGACCCCTAATCTTAGCTGAACGCCACCTAAGATTAGGCACTGTAGCGTCATTACCAGTCGGCACCCTCGAGGAGGGTTCAGTACGGGGATTTTATATAATTAACATTATAGCGCATATATAAAAAAATAAAAAAAGTTTTTTTTTGTGGGGGCAATGGTTAAACATTTTTTTTAAATCTTAATTTGTTTTTATTTTTAAGAAATTAAAACATTTTTTTTTAGAAATTTTTTTTTGAAAGAAGAGGTTTAAGAGGAATTAATGAAAAAGACATGAAGTTAATCAATTCATATAACCGGAGATACAGAGTTTCAATGAGAGGGTACTTTTCCAAATTTGACGATTTTTGGCAACTTAAAAAAATTCTAACTAAAAAAATAATTTTTTTCGGTCAAATCCTGATACGCGTGTTTACTTATTTTCAGAATAGTATACGTAAAAAAAGTTTCAGGCAAATCAAAAATGTGACCCAATAAAAAGTGTTCGGTTTGTAAAAGAACCGCCCATTTATGAATTTATTTATTTACTTATTTATTTATTAATTAATAATTTAATTTTTTTTTATTTACTTAATTATTTATTTATTCATTTAATTTTTATTTACTTATTTATTTATTTTTATTTATTTATTTATTTATTTATTTACTTATTTATTTATTTACTTATTTATTTATTTACTTATTTATTTATTTACTTATTTATTTATTTACTTATTTATTTATTTATTTATTAATTTTAAGAATTGTATAATGGAACGCTTTAAAACAATTTTAACGATTTCTTGACCCTAAAATACATTTTGGATACGCACATACTAAATTCAATGCTTTTAGGCAGCGTTAGTTGTTTTGGGCTAGCATAAGTGGCCATTTTCGTTTCTGAATAACTTTTAAACGTGACTTTTTACAGTAATGTGTTATATACCAAAATTTAAGGAATCTCAAGGGCTATACAGTTTAAAGTTTTAAAGAAAATCGTTAGAGCCGTTTTTGAGAAAAATAAAAAAAAGCTAAAAAAAAAGTTAAAAAAAAATTTGTTTTGTGCATATCTTTTTAACTATAACATTTACACAAATTACATATAGGGGGCGCTTACAGCATTTCAAAATACCTTTCAAACGAGATACAGCACAAGTCTGTAGCTTCAGTAGTTTAGAAGTTACAGCCTTCCGTATTTTAGCTATTTTTAGCTGTTTTCCCGCTAAACTAGCGGGTTTTTCCAAAAGTGGTAGAACTAAAGTTTCTTATATCGAGCTGTTGAACATCATATCAAATTTTCAGGACTTTAAAACCATGTTTTGGGACACACAGACAAACTGACAAACAGAATTAAAATTTCATTTTGGGAAGAAGAAGAAAATCTTGTTTTCGGTATAACTTTTGAACGGAGCGTCCGATTTTCTGATATGACCCCTCATATTAAGCGCATTTTCAGTAGGAATACAACTAACATAGTGCGGGGGGCCGATTATCCCCACCGGCCCCAACAGATCCAAATTTCTAAATTTTCCCTTTTACACTTTCACCGCTCTCTCTCCCAAACCAATTGATTTTCTTGAGGTCTTGGTATGCAATCCTTTAAGTTTTAGGAATACCTTTAATTTGGTGTATCACTCGCGAGGATCGGACCATTACAGCAGATTTTCAATTCTGCGGCTATATAATAGTAGTCGCCTTCGCACACTCTCCTGGTGCGCTTCGTCACTACATGGACTGCCGTCCATAGTGATAAAACTATCAATATTATCTCATGCTTAAATTCAGCATAAGTTAAAAGTTGGCTAACAATAATAAATTTAATTAAATTTAAATTCAATAATAAATTAAATTAAATTTAAATGTTCTTGCTTAGTTAAAATTATTGTTTTCTCATTTAGAAAATTTATTTAAAAATCATAGATTTAATCAATTGCCCCAATTATATTTTTTGTGTAATAATGATTAAATGTTAATAATGTCATTATTTACTTTTTATTTTTTGTTCTATTTATTTTTTAAGATTTGCAGGTTTTTTAAAATATTAAAATATAAATATTTTTTACGTTTATTATTTTCATAGTCTGATATAATTTCCTTTCCATGATTTCCCTTTTATTTGCGCCATTTAGTTTTATCTCTTTCCGGATTCGCTGAGATTAAATTTTTTCAATTTTTGGTACCATTTATTTCAATAAAATTAAGCCAGAAGTTTTCGTTGTTAAACCCAAACTTCCTTTTACGATTTTTCTGCTTTTGGTTAGCTTAACGGCCTTCCGCCTCCTTTGACCACCATTTTCTTTTGTGTCCAGCGCAACAGGTCCTCTCATTTGCTGGGATTTCTTGTTATTTATTTGTCTTCTTCTGTATTATTTTCATTTTTTTCCCGCATTATTTTTGACCGAATAAAAGCCTTTTTGCATTGTGCTGAAATTTTCCCAGCGATTTCCCGTGGAATGTGAAACTAATTGCAGCTGGATTTGGGTTGGTGGAAAACGCAATGGCATACAACTAATCAGAACGGAAAAAGAGCAGAAAATTCTGGAAATGGGAATGGGTTTTCACTGGCGGGGGAAAAGCCAAAAGAAAAACGATTTCAATAAATGTCATAAATTTGCCCGACAACTTTACAAAGGGCGAGGGAAGTGGAAAAGCAAAGGAAATGGCTTTCCCCCCCGGCCCGCTCCCCCCCTCCCTGATTATCGTCTGCTTTGCTGTCGGCTTGTAATCGCTTTCATTACAGCAGAAAAAAAAGAGGAAAAGCGAAAACTGACCAAAAATAATAAAATAAAAAAGCAAAGCGAGAAAGGAGCAAAATGCAAAACGCCATGAAAATGGAAAACCAACATGGCCATTTCCACAATGAAAGAGACGGCCAGATAAAGTAGAGCTTTCACTTTTTGGCTTTCTCCTCGTTTGGCAGTAATTTATTTGATTATATTTTTATTTTTTACTTATAATGATGAGTTTAAACTGCTGTTCTGCAGAGAATAGATCTTTTATAAATATCTTAACCACTTTACTGCGGTTTCGGCGGGGCTTTTCTTATCTTTTGTGTACACACTTTTTTTGTACATTGCGGCCACTGCAGAAATTTGGGCCACAACAAAGCCAAAGATGCAAAGTGAAAAATTTCATTTATATATAGGTATATGTGGTGTGTATCTGCACATTGTCATGGGAGCTGTCGGATATATGACCTGATTGCGGCTCAAGTCTTAAGTAAATGTTTTACGAAATGAAAAACTAGGGAATGCAACGGAGATGGCAATTAGCAAAAAAGAATTCTGGAAGGAAAAAGAAGATGATTTAGAAATAACAATAAAATCAGGAAGCATTGTTTGCACCTCTATTTCCATTTTTAAATAAAAATACCAACTGCCTAAAGCACACAAATATTATTTTAATTGTGTATTTTTCAACAGAAAAACTATGATCAATTTAGGTACTTCTGCAGCGAGTAAATCCCCAAGGTAAATCACTCGGCCAAAAAAAATATATGAAATATATCCCGCTGGGTATTTATTCAGCTTTGCCAAATTGCTCTATGATTTCATATCAGGTTAGGCATTAAAATGCACTTGTTTTTCAGCATGAAAAATGTCCATTATTTGCTTACTTTGTGTGTACTACAAAATGGCCAGACTGCATTGTCAGCGAAAATTAGTTTAAATTGTGTCTAATCTTTTGTGTGTGTTATGCAAAGTATTCGTTTTTTGTGTATGTACGTTGCCTTTGGGCTAAATTAGCGAAATTACAAAACAGACAGCCATCGATGTTACACAAAAATCCATTACTAAAGGTGGGCTGCGCTGTCGCAGCTACGCTGTGATGACGCCGGCGTTGACGTCAACCTTCGCAGCAAACTAAAAGAATTTGGTTCAAGTGCCAAATGAAATATTGACTAGGCAACGAGGACTGCGAAGATGAGACACTGAGACTGTGAGACTTTTACACTGTGAGGCTGGGTAGCTGGGAAGCTGGGAAACTGAGAGTCTGAGAGCCTGAGAGTCTAGGAATCTGGGCATATGGCGGCGCGTGTGTGACCAGCTCCTCCCGTTCCGCCAGTCAACCCAATCGCCATCGCCAACGCACATCGCGTTGTTGCTCTAAAATAATAATAAACATGGCAAATATTTATTCCTTATAGACTACGCGGTAGCAGGCAGCAGGGCATGGTGGTTTCCGAAATGGGCTCTATGTTCTTGTCTCGCATTTAATTGAAAAATAAAGATAATTAAGGTGTCTGGTGCGCAGATGTTGCCATATCGCCCCTATTTCTTTATGATTTCTCCTAATTCAAAGTTAATTAATGACTGCTGGTATGCTGAATGTTATCGCTGTACTGCTTACTAACAATTATTATACGTTCATTACTATAACAAAAGTGCTTGTAACAGAAAAGTAGTCAAACATATTCCGTTAAAAATAATTTTTTTCTGATACTTAACACATTTTTTAATAGAAACTTTCAATTAAAGCACAATTCTAATCAATATTTTTCAATGCAAATTAATATATTTATATTTTTTCAAGCAAAAGTAATTGCCAGTTATAATTATTTTTCTAAAAAAATGTTATATGTTTTTTAGAAAAATATTCTAAATCCAAGGTCAGAATATTTATTAAATGTTAAAGTATAAATACAAAATATTCTATTATATATTTTTATAGAAAAATATTCTCCTAAAGTCAAAATATTTATTAATTGTTTAAGGATAAATACAAAATTTAAAATTATATTTTTTTCAGAAAAATATTCTCCCAAAGTCTGAATATTTATTAAATTTTTAAGTATAAATTCAATATATTATTTTATATATTTTTCAGAAAAATATTCGCAGTCAGAATATTTATTTAATGTTTAAGGATAAATACAAAATATAAAATTATATTTTATTTTCAGAAAAATATTCTCCCAAAGTCAGAATATTTATTAAATGTTTAAGTATAAATTCAAAATATTATATTTTGATCGATGCAAAATATGATGCTTGTAGAGGGTGTATGAATAGTTGATTCTGGAGATTTTCCAAGTTTATCGCGTGTTTAGACTGCGAAGCATCCGAGTCGCTCGACGTTGCTGGCGGGCTGTTGCTGTTGCGCCTGTTGTTGCTGCTGTGCTGCTGCTGATGTTGCTGTTGCTGTTGGCACTGTAGTTGCGACAACTACATAAACAGCTGTCATGGCCCTGCGACCGCTGCAGTCGCTGCTCTGCTCTGCTTCTCAGCTTTTCGTAAGCGTTTCTCCCTCTCCTTCTGCCCCTTGGTGGTCGTGTTGGTCTTGTTGGTCCTCTCCGTCGCCGTCTATCGGCCTCGTGGCGTCTGCTTCTTTCTAATAATAAATTGCCAAAGAATTTGTGTTTGCCTGCAGCGGCAAACATGTCTGCTTTTTATTTTATTTTGCATGCCTGCGCGCCTGCCTGCCGAGCATCTTAAAGGTGCAATATCCAAGTCATTTTTCACTCTCACTTTTTAGCCGTACGTAATTTTCCCGGCCTTTGTTTTTGTGTTGCCAGCGATAATCAGCTTTAACATAATGTGAATTTCTGAGCACTAGGGGGAATTCTAGTTGGCTATAAACTTGCATAGCTTGCAAAGGACTTTAAGGTTAGCAACACACAGTGTCTGCCAATTTGAAAGCGAAATCTAAAACTTAGGAACTTCTAATGGAATCGCATCCTATCAATTAGGAAGAAATTTTCTATTTTTCAAGATTTAATGATGTGATGACGGAGCCCCTTGTAACGTATGTTATGAAGTTTATTTTTTTTTTACGGCTTTTTGTTGGGTTGTGTAACAGCCATTATCATTTAATATTTGACAATTTTTAAAATACATAAGTTTTACAAAAGGAGTGGACGTTTTTCTAGGAACATTTTAAAATTAGGCTCTTATATTTTTTAGGACCTAAAAATGATACCTATATCTACTTCTCTGGACAGCTTGGTTTTGGATGTCATTGTTTTTTTGGACAGCCGTTTTGATTTCCGTTCATGTCCCATTTCGGCTGACTGTGGAAATTCTTGAAAATTTGTGTCGCCAAAAGTTTTCGTCATCCTCTAGATCGCGAATGCTCTTAATTGAATTCGTTTGCCACTGCCGAGAAATATGTGGGAAAAATAAAATAAAATAATATTTGAAATTCCCATTCGCAAATTGTGCAAGTTGTACGTGTTTGTTGCTGTTTTTGCCCTAATTGTTGTTGTTATTGCCGCAGAGGACAACAGTGGGAAAGTGGGAAAAATGAACTGAGCTGCAGAAAGTTTTTCCTTTCCGCTGAGCGTTTTTCAATTGCTCCGAAAACTATTTTACTTACGTTCAACTTTCACTTACCAATGGTGGCAAACTTTCCACGGTAACTGTATGCCAGCGAGAGGGGGTCAAGGGAGGGACACTATATATTGTGGCGCCCAAAATAATAGAACATAGTACAAGCTTTGAAAAATCACATTTAATTGGGGCTTTTTAGAAAAAAGGTTAAAGTTCCTTATTTTCTGATTGAAGCGGAAATAAAAAATTTGAAACTATCTTAATAAATAAAATAGGAATTAAAAAGTGTTAAAAGTTATAAAATGTAATATGAAATCAAAAAAAAGCTTCTGGATATTAGGCAAAAATATATGATTCGATTATAAAAATGTTATTAAATATGCATTCCATAAATACAATTTTGTTTAATGGCAAAATATAATAAATAATACAAGATTTTAAAGGGCTGTTAGAACCACAGTTTAAGTTTTCGTTCTATTTTGTTGATCACAGCTGTCTGCACTATATGTGTCTGCCTGTCTGCATCGCTTTCCACTGCGAGATATTAATTAATAATTGAAATAACTGAGCTCGTTATAAAGTAAGGCACTTTCGGGCCCGAAATACCCCGGCACAAAAACACTCCTTACTCCGTAACCACCCCCCGGGGCATCCGTGTGTGCACCAGTGTGTGTGCAGTTTCAAGTTTAATTTAAAGTTTAGTTGTAATTTTGAACATTTTTCGTTGCGAGGGCAATTAAAAATTCAACGGGCAATCTACAAAATGAACCCCCCAAACGAGCCGTTGGCAAAAAACGGCGGCGGAAAAAATGTGAAAATTTTTTTCCAGCCTGGAGGAGTCATTTGGCAGCTTTCCACGACTCTCTATTTATTTATTTATATGATCTGCCTTAATTCTCGCCACACAAATAAATGATGAACATTTTCCGCTTAATCTTTTGCAGAATAATCTGAAGTGGATAGTCGGGAGTCAGCAATTTTTATGTGAAAATCTAAGGACTGGCAAATTAAAAAATAAATGCCGCATGATTAACAAACGGTCTGTTGCTCGACGGGATTTTTGCGGTAAGTGTTAAATATGCTTATTAATTAATGCCGCAAAATATCCGCAAAAATCCAACAAAATTAAGCGCCTAAAGCCGCAAAAATTTAAATCGCGTGGGAGTTTGATGTTTGCTTGTAAATCCATAAATTAAGCGGCCACAAACAATTGCCCTTGTTAGCTCCACAAGCGCATTTATTAATGAAATAAATTATCTAAAAAAAAATCCAATTGTTATGGAAAAAAAACCAACAAATTAAAATACAATAAACATTCGCATTTGTTCGGTTTAAATTGGCCTTTGAGCTGCTAACTTAAATCGGATTTAAGTAAACACACATATTTATCTGCGTAACAAATGAAATACATTTACATATGTATTTTTGGGACAAACTTGCTTATGTGCATTGCATTTAAATTGAATAGTTATTTTCTTTTTATTTGCATTTTGAAAAGAAACAAGGCTTTATGATTATTTCCTAATTAATGTTCAATGTTTGCTGACATATTATATTTACTGCATTTGCATACATGATACAATTTGATTACTCTGTATATTAATACGCTGAAAGGAGTCGTATATGTTAAGCATATTAAATTCAAAGATTTAGTACCAAACATATGCAGTACAGCAATGGCTAATGATGTTAATTTAATATGAAATGTTGTGATGTACTATGTCTTTTTATTAGTGAAGCTTTAAATTTAATTAATTATATATTTACACCGTCTTCTATTTTATAAATTTATAAAAGTTGCCTACAATGAATGCGCCAAAAATATTGAACCGAATGTAGTTTAAATGTATCTGATTTTGACGAACTTTTAATTAGGTTTTCATTCATTTAATTGCTTCAATTTATTCAACTTCTCTTCAACAACTGGCATTTTCAACAATGCTATAATATATCCTAAACGGTGCCCTAAGCGTACATTGAAGTTTGCATTTGTTTAATCAATATTTGTGACTTGTGTAAGTGTAATTTCTTTGTATTTCTTGTACTGATTTTTTATTTAAATACTGCCACAGGCGAATAGATTTTATTAAGCTTAAACGATTGTGCCATTACAGGCAAACTTTATTTATCCACAGTATATGTATATCTAATTTCTCCTTTGAATTATTTTGTTTTATTTACAGCTTATTTTATAATTTCTGTCGCAAATAAACTTTCTATACCCATTACTTGCAGAGTAAAAGAATATGTTGTATTCGACGGAAAGTATGTAACAGGTAGATAGAAGCAGAGAAGGAGAGAATCTTCGAGAGAGAGAATTCCGAAAAATGATATTATTTAATATCAATTTTACCAGTATTTCATGGTAAAAACTATATTTGTATGTAATACCAGAAATCTACAATTTTTGTTTTTTTTTGTGTGTAGGATAATTAGTAAATAAATAAAAAAAAACGAAAAAATAATAAAATCCCCGCTAGATGGCGCATAGCAGCAGTCGCTGAGCTGCTTGCATATCTCCGTCTCCCTCATGCTTCCTTTAGCTGAATAACGGGTATCTGATAGTCGAAATTCAATGTTTTTCCTTCCTTTTAATGAAATCAGCAAAAGACATTTTTGTCATGAAATGCTTGTGATTTTTATTTGTTTTTATCTTGATTTGTTAACACTTTAACCCGGAACGACATAGATCGCTGTCTGCAACTATTTTCTATTTTATTTCTAAATTCGTATAGATTTTGTTGCTAGAGACTTTATTTTCTCAAGTAATTTGCATTTATTTGTTAAAGTCTGGATCGGTTTACACCTCTTGCCAGTTGACGATTTTTGAATCCGAATGAGAGGCGAAATTCCCTGGCCAGGATGCCAATGCAGCTTTGAGCACTCGTTCCATGCGTTGGCGTATCTGTGTGTGGACACACGAAGTATCTATGTGTGTCCCCCTGGACGTATGGGTGTTTTGTGAGTGCGTGAGAGCGTGTGGGGCGGCGTGCGTGTGAATACGAATGCGTTATATTCGCCCAACTGTGCAAAAACAATTCGCGCGCCACTTTGCGCCATACAAAAAAACCCTGAGATATTTAATACACATGCACACAGTGACATAGATATATGCATGCAGACGGCGAAAGCCGAGCGAAACGCAACCAAAAACCCATTTTTGCATTTAAAGTTTTTGGGCATTTTATTGCTCCGGCCCGTTTTGCGGGTAATGGCAAAAAGTATCCTTAGCCGAGGTCCTTCCATGTTGTTTCAATTTCGCCTCCCCAATTTTTTCTGGCGACTATTTTTTGGGGCTTTATTTTTTGGCGGTCGTCGAATGCCCCAGTGAAATATGATAAAAGTCAGACGCGACGCAACGCGGTCCTCCGCTGCGGCGCTTTGCGTTATGATTTGTGTTGCTGACCCCAAAAAAAAATAAGGGGCCAGGAGAAAACACACCAAAACACAGGGAAAAGCTGCGAATTTTTAAGTCCTCTGATCCTTTTTCTTGGACCCCAAACATATTTTTTTTATATAAATATTCAAATGTACAAATACAATAAGTAAGTGTTTATTTTCAATTTAAAAAGTCACGTATAACTTCTTAAAGTTTTGTAAATTATTAAATTTGTATATTTAGAAAAATATAATATTTTTTTGTTTTTATTAAAGTTATTTTTAAAATAAAAATTAATAAGAATGGTTCGAATGCATCTTATGTATAAAACAATAAAGAAACCACTTAGTTCAACTTTAAAGGGTTAAAACTGAAGAACTGTATAAAATAACCGCTAAGCGAAATATTTTTGGGATGCATACCTTTTATTAAGACATTCACATTCACGGAAATGTGAAACATACATCAGCGTATATCAATCTATAGTAAAAGCTACAACAAGCCATGAATAACCATCAAGGACTATTTTTCCCTGGCTGATTTAGTGACTTGGGGAGATTTGCGCGAGATTTTCCGGCCCCACTTGGGACCAGCAACGGAATATCAAGGATGCTTATCGACAAATAAATTCTTTACCCTGTCAAATGCCCTGCACCAGCCCAAGTGGGTGGACCAGCGGTGGTATATGGCGGGATATAATAAATAGCCTGACATAGTAATGCCACAGACACTAACTCACAACTGTCGCACTGTTGTTGTTGGGGCCCTTCGAGTCCTCGACCGAAAAGTTGACGCCTATAAAACGGATATGGATGTGCACCAAACTGTGGCATACTTTTCTGCCCCCCGGTGGCTCTAGCACCACCACCCACTGCCCCACTGCCCACTCCTTGCCGCTCCAAAAGTGTTGACAAATTTATGAGCTTGTTTTGCTTTTTCACCATTTTTGTTCGGCTGATTGAAAGTTTTCTTTATTTTGCCGCCGGGCAAATTGATGACAATTGGAGAGAGGACCAGACAGCTTAATCGTTCGTGTTCTATATTTAGATACATTTTAATAAAGGCTTTGATTGATTGAAGTACTAAACCACATTGCAGCAGGCTCGTCCGAATTGATTGAAGCGAATGTTGAATTATATTGAAGCACAGCCACACTGTTTTGGTACCGCTGATTTCGTTTCTAATTCAATTGGCCACATTTAATTCTTGTATAATCAGTGAAATATTTATTTATTGCTTTGGAATAGTTAACCATTAATTCGCACATGCTTGTGCTATATTCTTTGAAAAAGTGCAAAAAAAAATTCTGTAAAACCAATTTGCTTTGCTTGGGCGCATGACCACACTGGCAACCTTAGTTGCGCCTGGCCTCACAGTTGTCGACGAGACTGGCCAGACGGCAGGTCTTCAGCTCGCGATCGAACCAGTAGCCGCTGGGGCAAGACTGGCGCCTCGACCTCTGCCGGTTGCAGATGTAGTAGCGGCGGCAGTGACGCACATCAGCCAGGACAGTACCGTCGTCCTGGCCACGGCAATCGTGGCGCGAGATCAGCACCTGGGCAGCGGCGATGGTAGCATTCGCCCCAGGAAGGTTTGCAACGACGCCAGGGTTAAGTTCATCGGTATTCTGATCATCCGGGCATTTGGTTGTGGTGCAGGGTGGAGTAGTGGTGCAGGGTGGAGTCGTGGTGCAGGGTGGGGTCCTGGTACAGGGTGGGGTCCTGGTGCAGGGTGGGGTCCTGGTGCATGGTGGTGGCTCACGGGTGCAGGGTGGAGTCCTAGTGCACGGTGGTGGGGTCCTAGTGCATGGTGGTGGAGGTGGTGTGCACGGAGGTGGAGTACACGTGGTGGTGCAGGGTGGTGGTGTGCACGGGGGTGGTGTACACGTGGTGGTAGTGCAGGGTGGTGGTGTGCACGGAGGTGGGGTACAAGTGGTAGTGGTGCAAGGTGGTGGGGTACAAGTGGTGGTGGTGCACGGCGGTTCTGGGGTACAAGTGGTGGTGGTGCACGGCGGTTCTGGGGTGCAAGTGGTGGTGGTGCACGGTGGTTCCGGGGTACAAGTGGTAGTGGTGCACGGATCCGGCTCTTGCCTAGGTGGATGGGCCAGAACTCCCCGGCTGCCGGCGATCGCGGCCAAACCGAATGTAATCAGCAGCAAGTGGTCTGCAAAAAGCACAGAAAAAAAAATATATCACTACTTGAGTTTTCCTTTCCGAAGGATGCTACCCACAAACTCTCATGTTGCGTTCGACGATGGTGCTTCTGCTACTGCAGTTTCTACTTCTCTGCTGGATATCGAATGTCTTTCGCTTCAATCGGGCCTCTTTTTATATCGCTCCGCAGTGGCGGTTTTTATCTTGGCCGGGAACAGGGAGAGCACTTCAGATCGGTCAAGTGGTACACGAGCCGTGATCCCCGAGGCTCTCGGCACTCTGCTAATTAACCGAGGTGGGAATTGTGCGGGCCTTAGGGTTCCGGTTGCAGTTCATGTAAACAGCCTGTTCTTCGCCTCTCAAGTGCAATGTTTTCTCGTAGTTTGCTTACGAGACTCTTGAAAAATCCAACTCGCTGTATATTTCATTAATATTCCTACCCTGCACCACCAAAACTTAGAGACAAATAGTTGTAGAAATCTATTCAAATGTTAATGCATTTGTACATTATATTTTGTTAACATTTTTGTATCTAAAAAATGGGTATTATTAATATGATCATATTATAATTGTGACTTTATCCTAGTTTTTTCAGCAAAGACTCTAGAATCCACAGAAATAATAATATAAGACCCTATTAAAATAATATTAAAAATTTAATTGAGAATCTATATATCAATTTCACTAATGTTGAAGAAAAGAAAGTCAAACATCTTGATTTCGAATATAATCTTTCACAGTGAACGCCATTCGAACATACACTGATGGTATTGACATTTGGCTCGGGTCATTTGGCCATTCCATACGCAGTCTGTAAAATAGTTGAAATTGCCTGTTAACTGATTTCGCAGGCCCTGCCCCTTTTTGGCCAACGCGCCTTGACTCCGGGCCCGGGCCAGTGCAAACAAGAGATTTCGGTTTATGGCCCCGGCCCGGAAGTGTTAGGCCAAGCGGCCAAGTGGCCAAGAGCGGACGGGCGGACAAGTGTCGGCCATTTGGCAGCCGATAAAAATGGCAAAGAGCCTAAGGGGCGCGTGTGGGTATGGGTATATGGTAAGGGTAATAATTTCCCCCATGAAACCCACGCTTACTTCACCACCAACCAACTCCCAACCTTTCCTGCAGCGCGCGGCTGTAAAAACAAAAAAAATAAGGCCGCTATATCCCCGTGTGTCCCGCATGTCCTCGACAGCTGAGGGAGAAGGGAAAGCAGCGCCGGACAGTTGGCAAAAGTTTTGTAATTAAATATGGTTGTTGCAGTTAAGATTTATGAGCGATTTTTATACGAATGGGGGAGTTTTATGGGCAAAATGAACAGGAATCCAATGTTTGCCACTTCAAAATAAATAAAGCCAATGAGCATTTGTAAACAATAATAATATGCAGTTTAAAAATCATTTAACGATTTAATACATATCAATATTTAAAATATTTTAATAATAATACCGAATTTAAATTTAAATATTAATGAAGAAATATGGGAAATAGTTCGGAAAAATTAATTTAATTAAATTGTTTAGCTCTAACAAAGCGGAGTATTTTTTAGCAATTCGCTTAACAGGGTACCTTCCCGTTGTCATCTGTTTTCAAGCTTTTGACAATGCACAGAGGAGCAAACAAAGCGATGACACAAATCTGGCCACATTCACCCGCATCCGGCGACATCCTTCAATCCGGCCACCCACTGCCGCCCCTTGGCCCTTCGCACTGCGATCGTAAATAATTATTTATTTAAAGTGTAGAATATTTCCAAACGGCATAAGCAAACAGAATCAATTGTTGTCGCATTCGAATATTTATGCACGCATTTACATTCCGACATCTGTTGGGTTTTCGAGGTGCCCTTTTCTGACTTTTTATTTTGAGTTGGGTATTGTTGAAGCTGCGAAATTATTATGTGAGTTGAGTTTTAATTTATATTCAAAGTGTTGAGTGTTTTAAAGCCCGCATAAGCCCGAAACTTTCATTCGTTATGGTTCAATTGGATTGAGTTTAATTCACTTTGTTTCATTCACTTAGCACTCGTAAAGCTACACCCTCGCCAACAAACACGACTTGGCCATTTGCCGAGCAAAATTACTCATACGCAGTGTGTGATGTGAATATTAAAAAGCAGCAAAGTTTATGATAAATCCGCCTTTCTTCGTCTGCGAGCGCTCAGAAGTGTTTATGTACACTTATATATATAGATATATATATGTATATATGTATGTGAATAGTTGGCGAAACAATCTCGGATTATGAATGAACTTTGGCCAGTTGGTTTAGACGGAGATATGCGCAAAATAGTTGAGTTTCTTCGAGATTATGAATGAATCACTTTGCGGCTAAAAAGTTGGCTGTGATTTAAGCGATAGCCGAGAAACTTTCTAGACGAGAAAGTGGTTCAAAACTTAAAGGAGCTTAATCATTACCGGGATTTCTAGATTATTTCCTCTGCCTTTGGTTTGCCTATAAACTTGAAAACGATTTTAAAGCATTTATAATCTTAACTATAGAAAATGCTTTAAATAAATCGTATAGAAGTTTTACCATTGCGATGTTTTTAATTTGCCCCAAAATGCTTTTTGTCCCTCCTTCACTTCCAGTATCTTATCGAATTATGTGGCAAATTGAATATAAAATATATTTTGCATATTCCCGTGCACTTTTCCAGGTGCTCACACGCACGCCAACCCAATTATTTACTTTGCTGCTGAAAGTGGCAGCTCCACCTCAGCCTCTTGTCAGGTTTGTCGAGGGGGACTTTTTCACTTATCTCTGGCCGGCGACGACCATCTCAATGAATTAGTCGAGCAACATAAATTAAGCACTTAACTGTTGTAAAGTTTTTCCTTAAGCGGAGGCGGCTGCCTACGTAAAAGACGACCTCGCCCAACAAAAGACAAACAGAGACACGGCTCAATGGAAATGGCCATCGCTCTTCTCACACCCCCAGAGCGAGATGAAGAATGGGAAATTAAATTAAGCACACACACACATGCCTGTTTGTGCAAGGAAGGATTGGATTTAAGGACTGTTTGTGCAAGGACATTGTATCAACAATTTCTAGGGCTCCAGTGTGTGTGCTACGAGGCATTGTAAAACTCATTAGTGAAGTGACCGGAAATCTTATGAAATCTACAAAAAAGTAAGAAACAAAGTAACAACGAAACCGAAAATAAAAGACAAGCTAAAAGGCTTCAGCTTGCTCGGCACTGGCAGAAAAGAAAGTGAGAAAAATATTCAAAAGGAAAAAGTATTTTCGTTTGCAAAAACTGTTTAGGCATTTCAAATAAAATACATAGTTGAATTAAATAATTTTTTTTTTATCTTTAAAAAAGCCTCTTATTTTGACAATGTCTTGCATAAATGAAATATTTTACTATTCAAATAAAAATATTTAAAATTAATGAAGCAAGTGGTGATCTCGATTTTTAATTGAATATATTCACTTTGATTGTTGGCTTTTCTATCCATATTTTCTCCCCGTGTGCACGAGGACTCTCCAGGGCGGTCGAGTGGGTGGTGGCCTGTGACAGGTTGGAGCAGTCATGCATGTACTTCAATTTTTCAGCAGAAATGAGTGCACATTTGACAAAACACACACTCGCTCACACCTTTCGGTGAGCCCAGGAGCCGGCCGAATCCCTGCAGGACATATGTCCTGTCCCTCCAGCCCGCAGTCCGTACCCCCCTCCCCCCTTTATCCCCTCCCCGTCACACTTTACATGTTTTTTTATCAGCTGCCGCTTCGAGGGGAGGGGGCCAAACTCCAGGCACGAAAATATATGAAAACTTTGCACAAATATGTATGTCCTGCCTGTCCGTGTGTGTGCGTGCCGTTCTGCCATGGTATGGGTGTGTCTATGGTAGCCTAATTCCAGCTCATATTTTATAAAAGCAGCAGAATCACTGCATCGGACTACACGGTTTTCTGCCAAGACAGCAAAATAAACCATCAGACAGCAAAAAAAAATAAACCAAAAAAAAGATGTGGAAACCGAAAAAAATCTGTAAACAAGACAGACCTGGACAGGGAACAAACTGTGGGGAAACTACGTACGTGAGAAGCTGGGATGGGTGGAAATCGGGAGCCGAACAAGCTATAGTGGGTTAGGAAAATCCACAGAATGAATGGCGAACACGAGCCCTGCGACGTTTTCACTCAAGTGAAAGACGTACACGTTGTGCGGAAAACAATGTGTCCATAGCTATCAATACATCAAAGATCAGTCCATTTTTATTACTTATTTACTCATTTAATAGTAGTTTTGCGAGCTAAATTACAAATATGAATAGAAAAGGAAATGAAACAATTTAATTACATTTTTTAGATTTTACATTTCAAGGAGAACAACTTCCCAATTCAATAATCCGATTTCGATTTAAACACACTAAAATATTGAAAGCTACACACTTTTCCTTCTAATCTTATGAAAATTTAATTTAGTTTAGTTTAGTTAAGAATTTTATACAATTAGTTGACAGCAATAGCACCGAAAAAATAAAGTGGTCTTTTGCTTAAGCTACATTTAATTTTCGTTGAGTACACAACTTCACTCTCTCCTTACAACTCTTCAAAACAACCAGTTAAATTTCGTGGTGCTACAAGTTCAGCCAACTAAAATTAATGTTTTCTTAAAAAAAAAACAACAAAACTTTTGAGCTACCGTTTTAAAAAACATTCTTTTGTTGTACTTTATTTTGCTGCCATACGCAATTTTTCTATGCTATTATTATTCATTATTGGCAACAAAGAGTTTGACCAAAGTTTCGCTTAAAATAGCCATAAAAACAAACGCAACAATAACAATAAAAAAACATAAAGAAAATATTACATTTTCTATATGTATATATTCACATATATACGTATATATGTATATATAATTTTTGTACATATATTTCGAGCACACTTTTGTATGGCAAAAGTTTGAAGAACTTTTCTTTCAGGACAGCCACTCCCACTGCCACTGCCGCCCACCTGCAGCAGCTGCCCCTGCCACGCCCACTTTTTCCACCAGCAAGCCTTGCAAATTGTTGAATAATTGCAGTTGTTCCTTTGCCGCAGTTGTTGTTGTTGTTGCCGTCGTGTGGCAGCTTTTCCATTTTTCCACGTCGCCATCGCGATTTTGTATGCAAATTTCCCAGCATTTTACAAGCACTGCCATCGTGTCACGAAGTTTCACGAGTTTTTCGTGGGACCGATTAATTTAGTTCAAAGTGTAAATATTTACTTAATTTAATTTAAAATTATTATGACATGGTATTTCTTAACCTAATCTGACCTTGCAAAGTGCAAGCAATCGCTAATGTAATGAACACCGTGTCACGATAAGTTTTTATCGAATCAAGCGACACATGTCTGAAAAAGATAAGATAACATGTGCACGAAATAGAGATGAGCTCGTGAGGTGAGCGTGATATCGAATATCACGTGTACACCCCAACTTTGAATACCTATTGTGAGTGTGTTCCCATTTGATTTTATTTCATTTTATGTTATTTGATTTCGCTGCCTTTGCCTTGGCTTGGCTCAATTTTATTTATTTGTGTTGCTCGTTTTGTTTGAAATTTGTTTTGGTTTTTACTTGTTTCTTGGAATGTTGCAATCGCAGCAACAAAGCCCTTGAATGAAGTGTGTAAAATGGGTGGTTTTGGGTGGCTTGGGGGGGTTGGGTGGCCTTTGGGGGTTATTTTAGGGACTTTGGGAGTGCGAGGCGAACAATTAAACTTTTTGGGCAGCGGGCAGAAAAGGGGATTAAACTTAACCGGACTGGATTGGCGGTACTTGCAACGATTTGCTGCACTTTCGCACACTCTGGAAAAAAATAGCAAAACTAAAAACACACACACATTGGCAAGTTTGGGAAAAGCCAACACAAATTTAGACTCCATTCAGTTTTTATCTGTTGGTTTCTTTGTACCAAGTTTATCTACATCTCGCCCAGCCGCATTTGCCATTTTTTATGGCGCCCAAATTGAATTGTTAAGCGTGTGGGCGTGGTGCGTGGGGGCGTTTTGAGTATCTGTTTTTCTTACTTTTATTTCATTTCATTTTATTTTATTTTATTTTTTCCCTCTTCAGATAATATTATTCGAAAAAAGTTTTGTGCGTGACTAAGCGCCGAAAATGTTGTTCCCAGCACTTCTCGCTCTCTGTTTTTTTTTTTGTTTATGTTTTTCTCTTTCTTTTTTTTTTGGACTAGTTTGAAGAGTTTGGTTTGGCCAAAGTTTTGGTTGCTGCTTAATATGTTGTTGGTCTAATTTGATATATGTTTTCTCGAATATGTACATTTATGGGTGTTAAAGAGAGTTTGAACAAGAAAGGAAGCTAACTTCGGCCAGCCGAAGTCTATATACCCTTGCAGTTAATTCCTATTTAATTAAAAATTACAAATCTCTGTATTTAGATTTGTAACTAACCAAATTATAGAAATTTTCGTATTATTTTGACAATAATTGATCGATCATTTCTACGGCAGCTATATATAATATAGTCGTTCGATTTATGTACAATTTAATTCGAAATTCTGAAAAAATAAAATAAAGTTATATTCCAGAGTAGAAGAGAATACAATAAAAATTAACGAAGCTATAATTTTGTTTCTATTAATTTCCCTCTAGTTTTCTGATCGTTCCTATGGGAGCTATATGATATAGTCGTCCGATTTTTATAAAATTGAATTGAAATTGAAACCGAAGATATAATTTTTTTTAAATTATTTTTACGATTATTCCTATGGGAGCTATAAGATTAGTTGTCCGATCCGGCTGGTTCCGACAAAGAAAGACGACTTTTGGTAAAGTTTCATCTCGATAGAAACGGACGGACAGACGGACATGGCTAGATCGACTCGTCTAGTCATGCTGATCAAGAATATATATACTTTATGGGGTCGGAAACGTCTCCTTCACTGCGTTGCAAACTTCTGACTAAAATCATTATACCCTCTGCAAGGGTATAAAAACTGATTTTTTTTGGAAATGAATTTTTTAAGAGGTTAGGTCGCAATTTTTTGAAAAAAAATCAAAAAATCTAAATTTACTTTCTTTAAATGCCAAGTTTTAGATAATTTAACTACGAGTTCAGGAAGGTATCTCATTCCCCATTTGGGTCATTATTTCCGTTTCTGTGGCGAAAATAGTGAAGTTTTATGCGAAAGAAAGTAATTTTTTTTTGGAAATCAATTTTTTAAGGGGTTGGGTCGCAAATTTTTGAAAAAAAATCAAAAAATCTAAATTTACTTTCTTTAAATGCCAAGTTTTAGATAATTTAACTACGAGTTCAGGAAGGTATCTCATTCCCCATTTGGGCCATTATTTCCGTTTCTGTGGCGAAAATAGTGAAGTTTTATGCGAAAAAAAAGTAATTTTTTTTGGAAATCAATTTTTTAAGGGGTTGGGTCGCAATTTTTTGAAAAAAAATCAAAAAATCTAAATTTACTTTCTTTAAATGCCAAGTTTTAGATAATTTAACTACGAGTTCAGGAAGGTATCTCATTCCCCATTTGGGTCATTATTTCCGTTTCTGTGGCGAAAATAGTGAAGTTTTATGCGAAAGAAAGTAATTTTTTTGGAAATCAATTTTTTAAGGGGTTGGGTCGCAAATTTTTGAAAAAAAATCAAAAAATCTAAATTTACTTTCTTTAAATGCCAAGTTTTAGATAATTTAACTACGAGTTCAGGAAGGTATCTCATTCCCCATTTGGGCCATTATTTCCGTTTCTGTGGCGAAAATAGTGAAGTTTTATGCGAAAGAAAGTAATTTTTTTTGGAAATCAATTTTTTAAGGGGTTGGGTCGCAAATTTTTGAAAAAAAATCAAAAAATCTAAATTTACTTTCTTTAAATGCCAAGTTTTAGATAATTTAACTACGAGTTCAGGAAGGTATCTCATTCCCCATTTGGGTCATTATTTCCGTTTCTGTGGCGAAAATAGTGAAGTTTTATGCGAAAGAAAGTAATTTTTTTTGGAAATCAATTTTTTAAGGGGTTGGGTCGCAAATTTTTGAAAAAAAAATCAAAAAATCTAAATTTACTTTCTTTAAATGCCAAGTTTTAGATAATTTAACTACGAGTTCAGGAAGGTATCTCATTCCCCATTTGGGCCATTATTTCCGTTTCTGTGGCGAAAATGGTGAAGGTTTATAGGAAAAAAGGAGATTTTTTTTGGAACACAATTTTTTAAGGGGTTGGGTCGCAATTTTTTGAAAAAAAATTAAAAATTCTAAATTTACTTTCTTTAAATGCCAAGTTTTAGATAATTTAACTACGAGTTCAGGAAGGTATCTCATTCCCCATTTGGGTCATTATTTCCGTTTCTGTGGCGAAAATAGTGAAGTTTTATGCGAAAGAAAGTAATTTTTTTTGGAAATCAATTTTTTAAGGGGTTGGGTCGCAAATTTTTGAAAAAAAATCAAAAAATCTAAATTTACTTTCTTTAAATGCCAAGTTTTAGATAATTTAACTACGAGTTCAGGAAGGTATCTCATTTCCCATTTGGGCCATTATTTTCGTTTCTGTGGCGAAAATAGTGAAGTTTTATGCGAAAGAAAGTAATTTTTTTTGGAAATCAATTTTTTAAGGGGTTGGGTCGCAAATTTTTGAAAAAAAATCAAAAAATCTAAATTTACTTTCTTTAAATGCCAAGTTTTAGATAATTTAACTACGAGTTCAGGAAGGTATCTCATTCCCCATTTGGGCCATTATTTCCGTTTCTGTGGCGAAAATAGTGAAGTTTTATGCGAAAAAAAAGTAATTTTTTTTGGAAATCAATTTTTTAAGGGGTTGGGTCGCAATTTTTTGAAAAAAAATCAAAAAATCTAAATTTACTTTCTTTAAATGCCAAGTTTTAGATAATTTAACTACGAGTTCAGGAAGGTATCTCATTCCCCATTTGGGTCATTATTTCCGTTTCTGTGGCGAAAATAGTGAAGTTTTATGCAGAAAAAAGAAATTTTTTTTGGAAATCAATTTTTTAAGGGGTTGTGTCGCAATTTTTTGAAAAAAAATCAAAAATTCCAAATTTACTTTCTTTAAATGCCAAGTTTTAGATAATTTAACTACGAGTTCAGGAAGGTATCTCATTCCCCATTTGGGTCATTATTTCCGTTTCTGTGGCGAAAATAGTGAAGTTTTATGCGAAAAAAAGTGATTTTTTTTGGAAATGAATTTTTTAAGGGGTTGGGTAGCAATTTTTTGAAAAAAAATCAAAAAATCTAAATTTACTTTCTTTAAATGCCAAGTTTTAGATAATTTAACTACGAGTTCAGGAAGGTATCTCATTCCTCATTTGGGTCATTATTTCCGTTTCTGTGGCGAAAATAGTGAAGTCTTATGCGAAAAAAAGTGATTTTTTTTGGAAATCAATTTTTTAAGGGGTTGGGTCGCAATTTTTTGAAAAAAAATCAAAAATTCTAAATTTACTTTTTTTAAATGCCAAGTTTTAGATAATTTAACTACGAGTTCAGGAAGGTATCTCATTCCCCATTTGGGCCATTATTTCCGTTTCTGTGGCGAAAATAGTAAAGTTTTATGCGAAAAAAAGTGATTTTTTTTGGAAATCAATTTTTTAAGGGGTTGGGTCGCAATTTTTTGAAAAAAAATCAAAAAATCTAAATTTACTTTCTTTAAATGCCAAGTTTTAGATAATTTAACTACGAGTTCAGGGAGGTATCTCATTCCCCATTTGAGCCATTATTTCCGTTTCTGTGGCGAAAATAGTGAAGTTTTATGCGAAAAAAAGTGATTTTTTTTTGGAAATCAATTTTTTAAGGGGTTGGGTCGCAATTTTTTGAAAAAAAATCAAAAATTCTAAATTTACTTTCTTTAAATGCCAAGTTTTAGATAATTTAACTACGAGTTCAGGAAGGTATCTCATTCCCCATTTGGGCCATTATTTCCGTTTCTGTGGCGAAAATAGTAAAGTTTTATGCGAAAAAAAGTGATTTTTTTTGGAAATCAATTTTTTAAGGGGTTGGGTCGCAATTTTTTGAAAAAAAATCAAAAATTCTAAATTTACTTTTTTTAAATGCCATGTTTTAGATAATTTAACTACGAGTTCAGGAAGGTATCGCATTCCCCATTTGGGCCATTATTTCCGTTTCTGTGGCGAAAATAGTGAAGTTTTATGCGAAAAAAAGTGATTTTTTTTGGAAATCAATTTTTTAAGGGGTTGGGTCGCAATTTTTTGAAAAAAAATCAAAAAATCTAAATTTACTTTCTTTAAATGCCAAGTTTTAGATAATTTAACTACGAGTTCAGGAAGGTATCTCATTCCCCATTTGGGCCATTATTTCCGTTCCTGTGGCGAAAATAGTGAAGTTTTATGCGAAAAAAAGTGATTTTTTTTGGAAATGAATTTTTTAAGGGGTTGGGTCGCAATTTTTTGAAAAAAAATCAAAAAATCTAAATTTACTTTCTTTAAATGCCAAGTTTTAGATAATTTAACTACGAGTTCAGGAAGGTATCTCATTCCCCATTTGGGCCATTATTTCCGTTTCTGTGGCGAAAATAGTAAAGTTTTATGCGAAAAAAAGTGATTTTTTTTGGAAATCAATTTTTTAAGGGGTTGGGTCGCAATTTTTGGAAAAAAAATCAAAAAATCTAAATTTCCTTTATTTAAATGCCAAGTTTTAGATAATTTAACTACGAGTTCAGGAAGGTATCTCATTCCCCATTTGGGCCATTATTTCCGTTTCTGTGGCGAAAGTAGTGAAGTTTTATGCGAAAAAAACTGATTTTTTTTGGAAATCAATTTTTTAAGGGGTTGGGTCGCAATTTTTTGAAAAAAAATCAAAAAATCTAAATTTACTTTCTTTAAATGCCAAGTTTTAGATAATTTAACTACGAGTTCAGGGAGGTATCTCATTCCCCATTTGAGCCATTATTTCCGTTTCTGTGGCGAAAATAGTGAAGTTTTATGCGAAAAAAAGTGATTTTTTTTGGAAATCAATTTTTTAAGGGGTTGGGTCGCAATTTTTTGAAAAAAAATCAAAAATTCTAAATTTACTTTCTTTAAATGCCAAGTTTTAGATAATTTAACTACGAGTTCAGGAAGGTATCTCATTCCCCATTTGGGCCATTATTTCCGTTTCTGTGGCGAAAATAGTAAAGTTTTATGCGAAAAAAAGTGATTTTTTTTGGAAATCAATTTTTTAAGGGGTTGGGTCGCAATTTTTTGAAAAAAAATCAAAAAATCTAAATTTACTTTCTTTAAATGCCAAGTTTTAGATAATTTAACTACGAGTTCAGGAAGGTATCTCATTCCCCATTTGGGCCATTATTTCCGTTTCTGTGGCGAAAATGGTGAAGGTTTATAGGAAAAAAGGAGATTTTTTTTGGAACACAATTTTTTAAGGGGTTGGGTCGCAATTTTTTGAAAAAAAATCAAAAATTCTAAATTTACTTTTTTTAAATGCCATGTTTTAGATAATTTAACTACGAGTTCAGGAAGGTATCGCATTCCCCATTTGGGCCATTATTTCCGTTTCTGTGGCGAAAATAGTGAAGTTTTATGCGAAAAAAAGTGATTTTTTTTGGAAATCAATTTTTTAAGGGGTTGGGTCGCAATTTTTTGAAAAAAAAATCAAAAAATCTAAATTTACTTTCTTTAAATGCCAAGTTTTAGATAATTTAACTACGAGTTCAGGAAGGTATCTCATTCCCCATTTGGGCCATTATTTCCGTTCCTGTGGCGAAAATAGTGAAGTTTTATGCGAAAAAAAGTGATTTTTTTTGGAAATGAATTTTTTAAGGGGTTGGGTCGCAATTTTTTGAAAAAAAATCAAAAAATCTAAATTTACTTTCTTTAAATGCCAAGTTTTAGATAATTTAACTACGAGTTCAGGAAGGTATCTCATTCCCCATTTGGGCCATTATTTCCGTTTCTGTGGCGAAAATAGTAAAGTTTTATGCGAAAAAAAGTGATTTTTTTTGGAAATCAATTTTTTAAGGGGTTGGGTCGCAATTTTTGGAAAAAAAATCAAAAAATCTAAATTTCCTTTATTTAAATGCCAAGTTTTAGATAATTTAACTACGAGTTCAGGAAGGTATCTCATTCCCCATTTGGGCCATTATTTCCGTTTCTGTGGCGAAAGTAGTGAAGTTTTATGCGAAAAAAACTGATTTTTTTTGGAAATCAATTTTTTAAGGGTTTGGGTCGCAATTTTTTGAGAAAAAGTCAAAAAATCTAAATTTACTTTCTACATTTTCTTAATTTAAATGCCAAGTTTTAGATAATTGAACTACGAGTTCAGGAAGGTATCTCTTTCCCCATTTGGGCCAGTATTTCCTTTAATATGCAAAAAATAGTGAAGTTTTATGCGAAAAAAACTGATTTTTTTTGTAAATCAAATTTTTAAATCACAATTTTTTGAAAAAAATTTTAAAATTTTAAATTTTCTTTATTTAAATGCCAAGTTTTAGATAATTTAACTACGAGTTCAGGAAGGTATCTCATTCCCCATTTGGGCCATTATTTCCGTTTCTGTGGCGAAAATAGTAAAGTTTTATGCGAAAATAACTGATTTTTTTTGGAAATCAATTTTTTAAGGGGTTAAGTCGCAATTTTTTGAAGAAAAATTTTAAAATCTAAATTTTCTTTATTTAAATGCCAAGTTTTAGATAATTTAACTACGAGTTCAGGAAGGTATCTCATTCCCCATTTGGGCCATTATTTCCGTTCCTGTGGCGAAAATAGTGAAGTTTTATGCGAAAAAAAGTGATTTTTTTTGGAAATGAATTTTTTAAGGGGTTGGGTCGCAATTTTTTGAAAAAAAATCAAAAAATCTAAATTTACTTTCTTTAAATGCCAAGTTTTAGATAATTTAACTACGAGTTCAGGAAGGTATCTCATTCCCCATTTGGGCCATTATTTCCGTTTCTGTGGCGAAAATAGTGAAGTTTTATGAGAAAAAAAAGTAATTTTTTTTGGAAATCAATTTTTTAAGGGGTTAGGTCGCAATTTTTTGAAAAAAAATCAAAAAATCTAAATTTACTTTCTTTAAATGCCAAGTTTTAGATAATTTAACTACGAGTTCAGGAAGGTATCTCATTCCCCATTTGGGCCATTATTTCCGTTTCTGTGGCGAAAATAGTAAAGTTTTATGCGAAAAAAAGTGATTTTTTTTGGAAATCAATTTTTTAAGGGGTTGGGTCGCAATTTTTTAAAAAAAAAATCAAAAAATCTAAATTTATTTTCTTTAAATGCCAAGTTTTAGATAATTTAACTACGAGTTCAGGAAGGTATCTCATTCCCCATTTGGGCCATTATTTCCGTTTCTGTGGCGAAAATAGTAAAGTTTTATGCGAAAAAAAGTGATTTTTTTTGGAAATCAATTTTTTAAGGGGTTGGGTCGCAATTTTTTAAAAAAAAAATCAAAAAATCTAAATTTATTTTCTTTAAATGCCAAGTTTTAGATAATTTAACTACGAGTTCAGGAAGGTATCTCATTCCCCATTTGGGCCATTATTTCCGTTCCTGTGGCGAAAATAGTGAAGTTTTATGCGAAAAAAAGTGATTTTTTTTGGAAATGAATTTTTTAAGGGGTTGGGTCGCAATTTTTTGAAAAAAAATCAAAAAATCTAAATTTACTTTCTTTAAATGCCAAGTTTTAGATAATTTAACTACGAGTTCAGGAAGGTATCTCATTCCCCATTTGGGTCATTATTTCCGTTTCTGTGGCGAAAATAGTGAAGTTTTATGCGAAAAAAGTGATTTTTTTTGGAAATCAATTTTTTAAGGGGTTGGGTCGCAATTTTTTGAAAAAAAATCAAAAATTCTAAATTTACTTTTTTAAATGCCAAGTTTTAGATAATTTAACTACGAGTTCAGGAAGGTATCTCATTCCCCATTTGGGCCATTATTTCCGTTCCTGTGGCGAAAATAGTGAAGTTTTATGCGAAATAAAGTGATTTTTTTTGGAAATGAATTTTTTAAGGGGTTGGGTCGCAATTTTTTGAAAAAAAATCAAAAAATCTAAATTTACTTTCTTTAAATGCCAAGTTTTAGATAATTTAACTACGAGTTCAGGAAGGTATCTCATTCCCCATTTGGGCCATTATTTCCGTTTCTGTGGCGAAAATAGTAAAGTTTTATGCGAAAAAAAGTGATTTTTTTTGGAAATCAATTTTTTAAGGGGTTGGGTCGCAATTTTTTGAAAAAAAATCAAAAAATCTAAATTTACTTTCTTTAAATGCCAAGTTTTAGATAATTTAACTACGAGTTCAGGGAGGTATCTTATTCCCCATTTGAGCCATTATTTCCGTTTCTGTGGCGAAAATAGTGAAGTTTTATGCGAAAAAAAGTGATTTTTTTTGGAAATCAATTTTTTAAGGGGTTGGGTCGCAATTTTTTGAAAAAAAATCAAAAAATCTAAATTTACTTTCTTTAAATGCCAAGTTTTAGATAATTTAACTACGAGTTTAGGAAGGTATCTCATTCCCCATTTGGGTCATTATTTCCGTTTCTGTGGCGAAAATAGTAAAGTTTTATGCGAAAAAAAGTGATTTTTTTGGAAATCAATTTTTTAAGGGGTTGGGTCGCAATTTTTTGAAAAAAAATCAAAAAATCTAAATTTACTTTCTTTAAATGCCAAGTTTTAGATAATTTAACTACGAGTTCAGGAAGGTATCTCATTCCCCATTTGGGCCATTATTTCCGTTTCTGTGGCGAAAATAGTAAAGTTTTATGCGAAAAAAAGTGATTTTTTTTGGAAATCAATTTTTTAAGGGGTTGGGTCGCAATTTTTTGAAAAAAAATCAAAAAATCTAAATTTATTTTCTTTAAATGCCAAGTTTTAGATAATTTAACTACGAGTTCAGGAAGGTATCTCATTCCCCATTTGGGCCATTATTTCCGTTCCTGTGGCGAAAATAGTGAAGTTTTATGCGAAAAAAAGTGATTTTTTTTGGAAATGAATTTTTTAAGGGGTTGGGTCGCAATTTTTTGAAAAAAAAATCAAAAAATCTAAATTTACTTTCTTTAAATGCCAAGTTTTAGATAATTTAACTACGAGTTCAGGAAGGTATCTCATTCCCCATTTGGGTCATTATTTCCGTTTCTGTGGCGAAAATAGTGAAGTTTTATGCGAAAAAAGTGATTTTTTTTGGAAATCAATTTTTTAAGGGGTTGGGTCGCAATTTTTTGAAAAAAAATCAAAAATTCTAAATTTACTTTTTTAAATGCCAAGTTTTAGATAATTTAACTACGAGTTCAGGAAGGTATCTCATTCCCCATTTGGGCCATTATTTCCGTTTCTGTGGCGAAAATAGTGAAGTTTTATGCGAAAAAAAGTGATTTTTTTGGAAATCAATTTTTTAAGGGGTTGTGTCGCAATTTTTTGAAAAAAAATCAAAAAATCTAAATTTACTTTCTTTAAATGCCAAGTTTTAGATAATTTAACTACGAGTTCAGGAAGGTATCTCATTCCCCATTTGGGCCATTATTTCCGTTTCTGTGGCGAAAATAGTAAAGTTTTATGCGAAAAAAAGTGATTTTTTTTGGAAATCAATTTTTTAAGGGGTTGGGTCGCAATTTTTTGAAAAAAAATCAAAAAATCTAAATTTATTTTCTTTAAATGCCAAGTTTTAGATAATTTAACTACGAGTTCAGGAAGGTATCTCATTCCCCATTTGGGCCATTATTTCCGTTTCTGTGGCGAAAATGGTGAAGGTTTATAGGAAAAAAAGAGATTTTTTTTGGAACACAATTTTTTAAGGGGTTGGGTCGCAATTTTTTGAAAAAAAATCAAAAATTCTAAATTTACTTTTTTTAAATGCCAAGTTTTATATAATTTAACTACGAGTTCAGGAAGGTATCTCATTCCCCATTTGGGCCATTATTTCCGTTTCTGTGGCGAAAATAGTGAAGTTTTATGAGAAAAAAAAGTAATTTTTTTTGGAAATCAATTTTTTAAGGGGTTAGGTCGCAATTTTTTGAAAAAAAATCAAAAAATCTAAATTTACTTTCTTTAAATGCCAAGTTTTAGATAATTTAACTACGAGTTCAGGAAGGTATCTCATTCCCCATTTGGGCCATTATTTCCGTTCCTGTGGCGAAAATAGTGAAGTTTTATGCGAAAAAAAGTGATTTTTTTTGGAAATGAATTTTTTAAGGGGTTGGGTCGCAATATTTTGAAAAAAAATCAAAAAATCTAAATTTATTTTCTTTAAATGCCAAGTTTTAGATAATTTAACTACGAGTTCAGGAAGGTATCTCATTCCCCATTTGGGTCATTATTTCCGTTTCTGTGGCGAAAATAGTGAAGTCTTATGCGAAAAAAAGTGATTTTTTTTGGAAATCAATTTTTTAAGGGGTTGGGTCGCAATTTTTTGAAAAAAAATCAAAAAATCTAAATTTACTTTTTTTAAATGCCAAGTTTTAGATAATTTAACTATGAGTTCAGGAAGGTATCTCATTCCCCATTTGGGTCATTATTTCCGTTTCTGTGGCGAAAATAGTGAAGTTTTATGCGAAAAAAAGTGATTTTTTTTGGAAATCAATTTTTTAAGGGGTTGGGTCGCAATTTTTTGAAAAAAAATCAAAAAATCTAAATTTACTTTCTTTAAATGCCAAGTTTTAGATAATTTAACTACGAGTTCAGGAAGGTATCTCATTCCCCATTTGGGCAATTATTTCCGTTTCTGTGGCGAAAATAGTAAAGTTTTATGCGAAAATAACTGATTTTTTTTGGAAATCAATTTTTTAAGGGGTTGAGTCGCAATTTTTTGAACAAAAATTTTAAAATCTAAATTTTCTTTATTTAAATGCCAAGTTTTAGATAATTTAACTACGAGTTCAGGAAGGTATCTCATTCCCCATTTGGGCCATTATTTCCGTTCCTGTGGCGAAAATAGTGAAGTTTTATGCGAAAATAACGGATTTTTTTTGGAAATCAATTTTTTAAGGGGTTGGGTCGCAATTTTTTGAAAAAAATTTTAAAATCTAAATTTTCTTTATTTAAATGCCAAGTTTTAGATAATTTAACTACGAGTTCAGGAAGGTATCTCATTCCCCATTTGGGCCATTATTTCCGTTTCTGTGGCGAAAATAGTGAAGTTTTATGCGAAAAAAAGTGATTTTTTTTGGAAATCAATTTTTTAAGGGGTTGGGTCGCAATTTTTTGAAAAAAAATCAAAAAATCTAAATTTACTTTCTTTAAATGCCAAGTTTTAGATAATTTAACTACGAGTTCAGGAAGGTATCTCATTCCCCATTTGGGCCAATATTTCCGTTTCTGTGGCGAAAATAGTGAAGTTTTATGCGAAAAAAAGTAATTTTTTTTGAAAATCGGGTCGGATATGTCTCCTTAAATGCGTTGCAAACATCTTAAATTAGAGAGAATAATTTTTTGAATTTTTATCAGATTATTTCGATTGTAAAGATGGATTTCCAATTCTGTTAAAAAAAATAAAAATCACGCAGAATGTACTGCTTTCCGTATTATATAATTACGAACAATGGTTCCCGAATTCAAGCTTCGAGGTCAATGTTGCCAAACTGATTGTTTTCCGCTCCAAATTCAAGGCATTTAATGTGCTGATGTCTCGAGTGTGCACAACTCTTGAGTTTGGTAACTGAAGTTTTAGCTTCGAGTCGATGTTGGTCCTAACTTATTCATTGGACTCATTCAATTAAAGTGGCTCCATGAGGGTCTTGCCCAGTTGAGAGCTAATGAAAACTACAGCTCAGCCAATTTTTAGGAGGCGAAGTCGAGACAGCAACAACTTCTTGTGATAAGTGTGCAAACAAATTGAGAAATGCAACAAAAATGGCAACAATTAGAAGGCAACAACACCAACAAGGACATTAAAATGAATGGCTAGCCGAGGACCCAAGTAGAAGCTAAATACATTGTCCTGGCATCCAGACAAGCGGACAGTTTTGTAGGGCAGGGAATTAGGTGGAGAAGCGGACAATGGGCCAAAAGTGCTGAATATGCCTTGCAGGTCATCAGGTGAGCCGGCCATCGCTTAGCATCCTTTTTTCTTGTTACTCAGGGACACTGGAAGAAATACAGTGTAAATTGTAAATGATATTATCCAAACGCTATGTTATGGGAAATATTTTACAGTACAAATCAAAAATTACAAATTTCTTAAGATATTTTCCATAGTATATACACACAAAAAAAAGCACGTTCCCATAAATTCAATATGGCCAATGTAAATGGCATGTAATTCATACCCACATCGTTTTTACATGATATACTCATAAAATTTACATTATTAAGGTCATTTTGCCGAATTTTCCCTCTCGAAGACTCTCTCAATTCGAAAAAGGGAGCAATACCCCATATTGAGAGCAAAATGACGTGAGATGAAACGGAAAGACAGATTCGAAATTTGAACTGACGTACTTCGAACATGATGTTTACATTTCGACCATATCAATTTTACACGTGTCCATATCAAGTTAAAATTGATCTTAAAAAATGTAAAATTGACCTACGTTTCGTATCGAATTTTTGTATGTGTGTAGTATTTTTGGGTCAAACTGGTGATAGGAAATTGTTCTCTCTGTTAACTCCACTCGCTTAACTGGCTCATTTCAGTTCATCAACCCACTTAAGGGGCCGGACTGAGTAGGGACCGAGTTGGTGAAAGGCGAAAGGGGGAGAAGGAGAGTAGAAAGTTGCGCCAGCTGGAAACATTGATGTATATCCTCGCTCTGGCTAATTGAATGAATACCTGCTCTACACCGCCTGCCATCCCTCGATCACCCCATTCAGTTAGCACCTGGAAAATTTGATTAGCCTTTATACGTATATGACCATGTGCCTCTGTGTGTGCGGATGTTTTGGGATAATAATTCGTAAATGTGGCGTGAAAAATTGTTGCTTGTAACTTGCAACGCCATATTCATTTATGCATTTATAATTGCCCAGACAAACGGTTTATCAACCACCAAATATGTATATGCTATATGCACACACCCCCCCACTCCGCCCATAAACTGACCACACATTTCAATATATTTGAAAATTCATTGGATTTTCCAGCCGCCGTTCGTGGGAATTATATTTTGTGTGTAGTTTTTAATTTTTAATGCCCGGCGAGAGCGGATGTTAAAATTGTTTTGGCCAATGGGGGAAAATCGGGAAAAAGCGGAAAAAGGGGAGGAGCAGAGGAGGAGATTGGTGGCCGAATCCGAACATTTGCTCGATCATAGCCAGACCAGAACTGCATCAATTTTAATGGGTTTAACTTTGCCGGTGTCTGTTTGATTAGCAAATTGTTTCTGAATTTGAAGATTATTACACTTTGGTGGGAAACTAATTTAGATGATGTTTTTAACGATGGGCTTTTATGTAATGGTAAAATAAAATATGTCCTTCGTTTTAATAAAAGCACGTCATTCATACGTTCTGAAAATGTAACGCTAGCAATGTTTTTAGAAAATATTTTAGAACATTTCGGAATAAAAAAGGTTCGTTAAAAGCTATTTATTGCTTAAATTTTATATTTTACAGCCATCATTCATATTTTTTGTGATTTTTACCCACTTTAATTTCTTGACCGCTAATTTAACTAAATTTAATTGCATTCAATTTGAGTTCAAATGGGTTTTTCAAATGTCCTTAGCTCATACCCGTTTGCCGTAATGAACCAATTATGCATTCCTTAGTTAACCATTTCGAGAGATGGCCCAGAACGACCGGCGTGGGCCAAAGAGAATGGAAGAAAACGCATTTAAATGTGTGTTTGTCATTTGGCGGAATATGTGATGGCTAGCGCCATCCTGCTCTGGCTCTTGGCCATCTCTGTCTGCTGGCCGAAACTGTGTGCGGGCAAATCCGATTATGCGAACAAAAACCGTTCCGTCCGCGAATTACTGTCGGGAGAAATAAAATGCAACATTATTCTTGTGGCCGTTGACTTTGGTTTCGGTTTGCCGCCCATTCTGTATGCCGTCCATTGGCATTGCGTATACGCCCCGTATTACCTAACTCTTCTATGCATGTGTGTCCAGTGCCGGCAAATTCCATTGGACTTACGAGCGGGCCTTTCAGTTTTATTTTTTTGTTTATTTTTTTGATTTTTTTTTTGTTTTTTTTTCTTTTTACTTTGCAGGGGGTGGGTATAAAATACTCGGGCTTTTATTTATAACGACATCAGAAATTAATCTTGCATTATGTGCGCGCGTGTAGAGTTGTTCGCTCAGCTTATCCTTTTCATGAAGTTGGTTGTCGTCACACACAGCCACACAGACACGTGCTAACACTCACTAACGCACCTGTTTTGCTTACATATGCGAAAAGGAGACCAAAGTGTCAGTGGTGGTTTTGTACAAAATGAGGAATTTATTTTTTAAATAAACCATTTAATATTTAATGTTGAAATAAATATACCTAAATCAAAGTTAATAGGCAACTTAATAGGTAAACCGATTTTTAAAAACATCTATGGGTTTGGATGAAAAACATCCATATGAAAATATGAATAGAGCTTACAAAATTTTTAAATAAATACTTTCTTTCAAAAAATATTTTTCTTTTGCATTTGTGAATTGCTGAAGGTCAAAGAAAAAAGTGTAATGTAGATATTCCATATTAAAATAAAATTATGAAATCCTCATAACACACCAAGTGTTTAAAATATTCATAGTGGCAAATTAAGTACTATTGGCAAAGAAAAGCACTGTAGTGGCATCACCTATCGCCGAATACCTTTTGTAAACATTTGTCTGGTGGCTGGCTGGCGTCACTTTGCCTTGGATCGTTTGTCAGTCATGTGAGGCACTGTCGCTCCATCTCCGCCTCCAGGTCCCTGTCCATATCCATCTCGGAGTCCTCCTCTGAATCCCTGAGTCCTGCGCCCCTTCCCCCATCTCCATCTCGCTCAGCGTTTTCTACTTGCGTGTTCCCCGGGTTGTTCATGAAAAATTACAACTCTCAGCATCAGGCGTAACGTGCGATAAATTCCAAAGGACACACATATCTACATATATGTCTGCGGGATGGGATATAGCTGTATCTGTACGCAAGGGTGGGTGTAGTTCAGGTTGATTTTGAAATTCGTTGCGTGTAGGATAATTCATTGCTTATTATCTTTTTTTGAAGCTGCAATTTTTGGGGCTTACCTTTCTTATTACTTTGGATTCTGCTTCCTCGCCTTTTTTTTTGGGGTCGAGGATGGGACTGTGGGAGATAGCAAAATGCTTTATTAATTTAGTGTGTGCCAGGCCAGCACGAGAGCTACACTGAGAAAAATGATTAAACTTAATTTAGAGTTGGAAATTCAACTACAAGCTTAATACTTGAATAAGATTACCTATAGAAAAATATTCTGCAGCATT
The DNA here is from genome assembly GCA_037075245.1 of Drosophila mimetica. NCBI lineage: Eukaryota > Metazoa > Arthropoda > Insecta > Diptera > Drosophilidae > Drosophila > Drosophila mimetica. Next base: position 12,159,921 of record JBAMCH010000005.1, read on the forward strand.
TAAAACGTTGAACGTTGTTTTCTAGATATATTCCCAAAAATACTATTTTATTTTTACAAAATATAAAAAATTCTTTTTTCACTTTATTTATATTATAATAAATTAATATAAAACTCATGAATTTTATTTAAAAGATTTTAGGAATATTTATTTAAAAATAAAATCCATTTTTCTTCTCTTTAAAGTACGTAATTTTGTAAAAGTGGTTTAAAAAATTAATATCTTAAAGTCTATCTAAAGCAATTACCATGCTTTGCTTTAAATTCACACAGAAAGCCATACTTACAAATTGTAGGTACTTTTCTCTCAGTGTAGTGGGAGGAAGTAGGACCTGGGCATGTTAGCCAGACAATCGAGCCTAATGATTTATGAACTAGGCGCGCCGAGCGTGGCCGCAAGTATATAGCCAGGACAGGACCCAGCTCGTCCTCCTCGGATTCTCCGGGCTCCTTGCCAATTTCGCCATTCCTTTGCCTTGTTCCACTCCTGGTCCCCTCGTCCTTCGTTCTTCGTCCTGTCGTCCATTCGCTTTGTGGTTCTGGTTTCTCCTCTGTCCAGGATGATATATGATGCCGGAGTTTAGCGACTGCTTAAATGAATTTTTCACACTGCAACCATTCCATGCTGTTGACTCGGAACAAAAGTCACCCAAAGTGGTTATGAAGATCCCAACGACACGATGAGCGAACCGGCAAAAAAGACCCCAGAATAAAGGCTGAAAAAAGCGGTGACAATTATGGGTAATTTTACCATGTTCGAATTATTTTCGAGGGCCTTTCGAGGTGAAGGAAAAAAAATGCGGAGAGCTGGAAAAGTGTCAAAGGAAGAAGTCAGTTAATGTTATAATTATAGTTGTACTACTTACGAAAAGAGAAGCAGTGTACACACTGCTGTAAACTTTGGGTAAATTTTATTAAATGAATTTTTAGGATCCATTTACAAAAAGGGAAATTAATCTTAAAAAAATTTTTGAATAAAAAATCTTAAAAAAGCTTGGTATTGATCTTCGCTGGCATAGCTTCATATTTCGCTCCTACAATTGTTGTTCCAGCTATTATTTCTTTTATTACTGCTTCCATTATGGCCATTACTGGACAGTATCCCTTGAGCTTCTGCCGTGTCACCGAGTGCATTTTTCGCTTACAGCCAAAAATTATTGGCAGAACTTCATATTTCAGTCGAGCGGAAAAAGCGAGAGGTAAAAACTTTTGCAAATGTCATGCAGGTGATTGGGGTGTGTGGGCGGAATGGATAGTTGAGCTGAGTGGCCAACAACTCAGCGGACTCCGCTGCTCGCAGCGAAATCATTTATTAAAAGGCAGCGAATAAGAAATTGATGGTAGGTGGAAAGTGTGGAAACTATAGAGAAGGGGTTAAGGGGTTTTTTCACCCACGACTGACATTCGGAGCGCAGCCGTTTGACAAGTTTAAACCTGCACTTAGCCGGGAACGCGCAGCGTTGGGTATTTTCCGGGAAAGCGGGCGGGCAAAGGGTTTTCCAAAAGGAGTGGTAGTGGTGGTGGTGGTGGCTATTTTTGGCCATCATTTGCGTCAAATCAAGTGGCCACTTAGTTTCGGGCGTCGTCATTAGCTTTCAACTTTTGCAAATTGAATTTAGAAACGTTCAACGTGTCCACGAGGGCTGCCTTGGAACTGAGAATTCCCAACACCATCTCTTGCCATTTTCCTGTGTACCCCCCCTTTCCGGGACCTTTCACTGGGGAAAAAGTTTAAAACCAGATTTAGGTATGTTGGCTTTTTTACTTTAATGCGTTATATGAAAAAAATCTTTTCTGTGTGGATATAGTTAATAGCGATCGGAGTTTTTGAAGTGTAGTTTCGCGCCATATATATAGTTTTTATTTTGTAGTATATGATACAATAAGGGGATTTTAAAAAACGTATTATCTTGTTTTACATTAAAAAAACGCATACTTTTTACTTTTTATAAATAATAAATAATTGCTTTTGACTAATAATTTATTTTGGTAATACATATATAAATTCCCACTTTAAGCTACCGTATCGATGTCCCCTTTACCAATTTTCCTGTCCAAAAAGTAATTAAAACAATATTTTTTTTCATACTTTAATAGAAGTCCATTTGCAAACATCGCATATATCTGATTAAAATTGTTATTTTTTGCGGTGTATGTATCTGTCTGCTGCTAGTATTTACTCAAACTGAAACTTTGCCGCCCAAAAAACAGTCCCCTATGCCACTGCCGCTATCTCTTTCGCCGCCCCATCGGCCGTCTCTTTCGTGTCCTGTCGCCTTTTCGCTGCGTTGGGGGGAGCGGCACACTAGGGAGTTGTTTCATGTTTTTAAGTTCACTTTAAGTAGCTAAAAGTTAGTTTTTATGCTTGGCACACGCAGAACTTGGCTATCAGTTGATAAATGGCTGGCCAGGCTTTAAAGACGCTATCCCCCAGAACCCGCTCATTTTATCCCCCAGCTCCTCCTTCTCGCATTCCTTTTGGTTTTAATGAAGCATTCGGCGTGCCAAGACGCCTGAATTAGCCAAAAACTCGAAGCAAGTGCTAAGCCACCAAAATGGCAATGGCATAACTACACATAGACAGCAGTGGGCAAAATAATAGCACGTAAGATGGGAAAATCTGGTAATATAATTTCAATTACTCGTGGTTTTACCAAATGATCACCGAGCGATAATACAATATTATTATTATTTAATATTTTTTAAATTTATATACGAACTTTCGTTTCTAAAATATTGCCAGCTGCTGTATCATGTACATTTTTATATAATACCACTATGTATGCATGCACTCCCGGCACATACATAAATATGCGGACTCTTTATGTCAAGAAGCATAATAAGCCAAAAGTTGGACCAACTGGTATGTATTTATGAATATATATTCAAAAACAAGTGTGCAGAAAAGTAATTTCTTTTATGAAATGCTTTTCCTTCTCTTTGAGCTATGGCGGAAATTTCTGTGAAAAATGTTTGCTTAGCAGTGGAGCAAATATAATTGGTCTTGACTTAAGTACCCGCCCGAGGGATTTGCTAATCAATTCATCAATTTTGTTAGTTTAGCTTGGAAATGCAAAGTGAAATGTATATTCAAAGTTTGCATCAAGGGATTTTTTTATTTTTATTGCAAATTAATTACTTTTGCCTTTGGAGTGTTTTTTGGAGCTTGACAGACATGGATTCAAAACAAATATTATTAAAAAAATGTTACATTCCTGAGGAGCGAGGCACAAGTAGTGACGAATCGCGCAGTTTTTCTATATTTTCTTTAATACTCTTCTGCTATTTCCTTTCGCCGATCGTGAGTGCTCATGCATATGCATTTTGCAAACTTATAATCCTGTAGGAAACGTTCTCAACATATTGAGATTATCCTTTCAAACTTTGCCAGACTTTGCCCCCATTTGCACCCCACTCGTTATCCTGTCTTCATGTTGCCTTTTGAGCTTTACAACTTGACTGGCTTTGGTTGTTGTTATTCAGGGCGTTTGCTGTTCCTTATAGAAAATTTAGCTTAAGTCAGTGGCAAGCTAGAGAAAGCAGCGGCAAATCAAAGCGAAGAAAGCCCTCGGCTGGGATGGAAAAAATAGAATAAAATACAGCAAGACAAAGTCGAAGGAAATCACAAATTCAGCAGCAGCAGCAGCCAAGGCAACAGACAGAAACGAAAATATATACCCAGAAATCTGTTTGTAAGGAGGCCACAGCGGCTGACATATTTATTACACTGCCTAACAGGAGCTTGATATATGAACTGATTCATTTAATCATATTGCATTTGTCAGTCGCAAATTGATTGTCTCCGATCTGCAGGAAAATTTATGAACGACTCCTCGCATTTCCATCTGCGATGAGTGACAAACGAAATATGGAAAAAATGACACGTGAAATGCCAGGAATATCTTCGCCTTAATGAAATCAAATCAATCATGATTTTGAGGTTTTGGCCCTGCGTCCTTTGTCCTTGGGTCCTTTACTACCCGCCTGCCTTTCCGCCTGCCTGCTATAAATACAAATTGGATAAAACTGCAGTGCGTGCCAAAAAAGTAAAGGGACCCGCCCCAGAAAAAGGAAGAATAAAGTAAAAATAAAAATAAAGCCAAAAAAGAGATCAGATTAAGACACTGGAATGTGAAACGTGGCCAATATGCTGTCGTCCGTTTTGGCCCATTGAGGTTGGGAATTTCTGCAAGCTGGCTAAATAGCAACAACATCACTCGGTCGTCCTGGCAAGGACGAGGACCAGCAGGCCACTAATTAAAGTGCCTACATCACAGCCCCATCCCATCCCATCCCATCCCGCTGGGCTGGGGGAAAATTTCGAAATTTTACAAATTAATTTCGTGTTTGAAGCAAATTCGTAAACAAGTCCTAATGTGCACTAAAGCGTGTGTTGCCAAGGCCGTGGAGTGGGCGGGCATTGCCTAACCACCCATCTAATAATGTTGGGCGCCCGCCAGACATGAATTTAGCATTTATCTAGCGCCACTTGAACAACGCCGTCGTCGCAGGACGACAATGAAGATGAAGATGGCGGCGCAGAATTTGTGGCTCTGGGGGTGGCCACGGGGTGGGTGGCTGTCTCAGGGTGGTTCGGGGTGGTGCGCTGGGCTAATTTCAACGCCTCTTAAGCGCACAGTGGTTGCGGAGCCCAGCCCTCGAGTGCGCCCCAAAAGTCAAGGAGTGCCAGCGCAAATAAAACTTTAACACTGTCGAGGGTGGTGAATGGCTCAAGGTGAACTTTGGTGCCAGGCAATTCGAAAGTGTCACACATTTGCTGAGGGGACTTAAGACGATTTGGCTGAGGCTTAACTTACCCTAATTCGGGCCTATTACCTAGACATCGGATTATATGCAAACACGCTTTCAAAGCACTCAATGCTTGGCGAATTTCGATTGCAGATGTAGTTTAAACATTTCTCAAAAACTGAAAATTAGAATTAAACTTAAAAAAAATATAAAAATATCTTAAGAATACTGTTTTACAGATCATCCTATGTAATAACATACACTAGGATTGGTACTATCGATACTATCGACTGTGAAAAATGTAGCAAACATCGATGTTTCGGGCTCACCATCGATACTATTGCTCCATAAAAAAAATATATTTTTTTAATTATTTTGAAAAACAAAATAGTATAACTTGGAATATTTTTGCAAGCTTATTAAAGTTTTCACACTGCTCACTATCGATGTTTTTAAACATCACATGAATTTATTAGAAAGTTTCTTCTTGTTTATTGATAACAAATTAATTTATAATTAGCTATATATTAAATTAAATGTATTTATGCCTATTAGATGTTATGTACTCACAAGAAATCCTTTCTTATCTTAAACACATTACACACATTTTTACAACAGAAATTCCTTCTAATTAAGAAGTGGATAGAAATCGCTTTGATCTCGTCACACGGTGCACTTAATTTCGGTTCCATGGGCATGTCAACAGATTCTTCGCTTGGCTTTCATGGCCGGTAATTGTTGTTGCCGTTGTTGCTTTATGTAGATGTGACGGGGCAGGTTTTTGCCATTCTGCCAGGGCCATGTTCGAATTTGTTTCAATTCCAAGGACCCAGTCATCAGCTCCTCGCAGCGACACGTACGAGGCATGAAGTCATGGCATCGGCAGCTTTGGAAAACAGGGAACGGGAGCCGCCTTTGGTGGCCAGTCAAGAGTGAAACAGCGCTGTTAATATAAAGTAGGTAATTGAGATGGAAAGCGGACTGGGGGGCGGCTGGGGGGCTGCCTGACCCTCCTCTCTGGAACTTGTTCAAATTAATCAAGTACAGTGGACTTGGAGAGCGTGCTTCTATATTTTTCTATACCCTCACTGCTGACTCAGCACTTTGGCTATAAAATCATGCGTGGAACGCAGACAATGAATGCACATAAAAATAATAATTGGAATTGGAAATGAAAACAATTTTCATGGCACATGAGTCGGCGCAAAAACTCCCCAATGAAGGAGCTTTTTCCCAGGGCGAGAGTTCACTGGAAAAAAAAGCGTTGGTATCCTGAGGCACATAACTTTGTGCGTAACATGAAATAAGCTATCAAATAAGAATCAAAAAGAAATTATGATTTTATGCATATTTAAGATATTTATTTATTTGGACATTTTTTGTCATTTCCAAATCCGATTTCGCTCTGTGTTTGCTTGTTTGTCTCGGTCATAACTTCGTTTCCAATTGTGTGCAGGTGCTGGCCTCTGAACTTTGGCTCTTGCCAATTTTCCTTTGCCCATTGTTTGGCTATTTCTTTGGACCGCTGAGCAACCTTTGACCTTATCGACTCTCGGTCGGGGCGCAATTATCACCCCAAGATGGCACACCAAATCGAGTGTGCTGCCAATTTCGAATGGCCTGCGCAAAGTCAGTGGAGTCCTTAATGCCCTTATCAGTGTCACCCACACACTCTCGACCTCGTCCACATCCACATCCGCATCCACATCCACAGCCACGTCCTTTGCATATGCATGAGACCCCCCGGGGCGACCCACGCTGCGTATGCGTAATGTGCGAATGCGTATGCGTAATGTGTCGCTCTGGTTTGTCGCCATTTTTGGCAAGTGGCCTGTCGCCAGTTGGCAACCTGAAGGAGGTCCTGGCTGTATGCCGGAAAAACGATTAGGGAAGGGTTTAAATAATCCAGTTCCCCTCGATCATATCCGGCCGTTCTGAGGGCAGTCAAATGGAAAAATAATACCAGCTTGGGCTATAAATGGGTATCACGATTTTATTGTGGCATCATTACCTCGCCAAGATCATTTCACTACGAAATTTTATAATATATCTTAGCTACAAAATCGATTAAAAATGTACATTTTCTTTCATCAATATCTTATTATTAGATAATAATCTTAATCATTTTAAAGTTTCATTTCTTATCATATTTAAAAAGGTTTGAGTCCTGCGATGGTATTTATATATCCTTGCAGAGGGTATTCAAATGTTTTGTCATGTTTTTATGCCCGTTTGAATTTTTCAAAGCAGTCCCAGCCACAAAAAACTGTTGCTCCTACGTGCTCATATATAATTCCGAACTGCACCTAAGACAGGCGACCCCCGAACCCCAGACATCCAGATATCCAGCTGCCCCGTTGTCCAAGGCAGGGTAGCAGCACAATACAGAAACGTAAGCAATAAAATGAATTTTTATGCCGCATTTTCGCAATGCAGGATAATACACACACATGTGCACACACGAGAGGCCGGCACCTCAACAAAAAATATGTGTATGTTACCTTTGGTGGAGCCCTTAACCCTACAAACCCCTACAAAACCGGTACACCAAACACCATACAGCCACCCCCAGGATGCATGCATTCCTGGAAACCAAAAGCGAACCGAACACATTTACACATGTAAGTGCATAAAAAATGTTTATGAATTTCAGTTTATGGCGCGTAAAACACGCCAATAAATGTACCAAGGCATTAAAAATGCCTTTCCCCAAACGGCCACGCCCCCTTTTTAGGCCCACTCGTTGGACTTTGCCGCACTAATAAACAATCAGAAATGGGCATAAAGTATGGGGAATCGGGCAGCGGAATGGCAAAATGGCAAAACGGCAAACGACAGCGGGGAATTTCCCTCCCGTGTGTTTTTCCCCCACTTTTTTTGTCTTTCTTTTTTCCATTTCTCCCTTCGTTTTTTTTTTTTTTGGTTTTTGCCAGAAGGTGTTAGTCGCCCCGCTGGCGCAGTTCTTGCGGCCGACCCCCGCCCACCATGAATATTTATGCAAAAAACACACACACACACTACACTTGGACTTCTGTTGCTCCTTTCCTGTCAGTCTCCCAGTCCTGAAGTCCCGAAGTCCTGGAGTCCCGGCTCCTTGGTGTTTCCTTATTGTTGGCTGCGTTATGCCAAGTGCGCTCTAATGCACTTTACGACACTTTATGGCAGTTTGTCCGGGGGCCAGAAATTATGGCAAATTGATGAGAATATACATATGTGCCTTGGCTCCGCGCTGGTGCGAAAGTTTTGCGTTTGCTTGCCATTGAAAGCACGAGAGGCTGGTATTTCACTGTTCAATATCTGTATCTGTTCGATCGCATTTGAGGAAAAACTGTGGGATTTTTGTACATTCGTATGTCGATTTTAGAACATTGAAAAGCAGGTAAAGCTTGTTTTTTTCTTCTTTTAGAAAGACGCCTTAAAAAAAGAAAAAATTATTCTTGTTCCAAAGAATATTTCTTTTTAAAAAAAACTTCTTTCTTAAAACTTCTTTCTTTTTTTCAAAATTTAAGATTTAAAATTTTTTTAAAATTTTTTAATTCAAAGGCGAGATCTCTAAAATTTAGAAAGAAATTTTTATACATCAGTATTTGGAAAACTTTAAGATTTTTAAATAACTTCTCCTGATTGCTATTTGAAATTTGACAGAAACACTTAAATCTGAGCTCGTTCCTGAGGTAAAGCCCTGCGTTTCTTTTATTGAGGAAATTAGAGCCCGCAATAAACATTACACCGATTGCCGGGGAAAATCCTTTAGCGAATTCCGCTGGAATTGAGCCCTTTTCTTGCCCACAAATGACACCAAGCATTTGCGACAATTGCACACTTTTCCCCAGAATTTGGCCTAATGAAAGTCCCGGGCAATGTCCCGTTTCTGGTCGTGATCCCTGTTCGGCATTTTAGCGCCCTTTTGTCTCGACGCCTCCATGCAAATAGTGTGGGCGGGGCAGCACTTTGCCCCTCATCCAGTGGCCTCTGTTTTCCACATTTTTCCATGCCGTTCCATTCGTTTGTTGGATGGCATGTTTTTCTGCCTTTTTTTGAGTACTTAACGCCACGAGGAATCGCCTAAGACAACTGAAGCGCAAAAAATGCGAAAAACATGCAGAGAATAAAGTGGAAAATCGGGGCTAAAGAATGGCTAAATGGGCGATTGGGTGGCGGGGCGTGTAATCAAAGCGTTTGGATATCAAAGATTCGGAAAGAGCTAAGTTATGCATAAATTTTGGACGCCGTCGCGACTGGCGATTCCAAGCAAAGCGGGACGGGACCCTTTGCGGACCCGCCAAAATCAATACAGGAAACAAATTAGTTTCGCCTTAAAAGCAGCACAGTATCAAAATAAAATTTCAGCAGCCGCATGGACAAAATAATACCGCAAAAACAAGTGGAAGTACATGTATTTACACTGGGAAAAATAAAATGAATACAAGTTAATCAATTTTTAATTGTATTAAATTGTTTTGACTTAATTGCTAACAAATATTAGATAAAACGAGGACGGAAGCTAACTTCGGCAAGCCGAAGTTTTAATATCCTTGCAGATTTCACGAATGAAAACTAGCATAGCAACATGAATTAATAAACAACAAAATATTCTATAATAGCAAAAAATGTTTCACCCTGTAACAACAGGGTGTTCCCTATATCCTATAAAAAATTTAAAATTTTTAAATCAGCCGGAAAGTGCACTGATATTAATTATCGGTTTGTTATCTGCTCAGAACAGTTCGCCGTTTTAATGTAGGACCATTTTCGCAAAAATTAGAGCAAACTCAAATTTTAGAAAAAATCAGATTTTGGCCAAAATCAGTATTTTTGCTATAAAAATGGAACTAATTGTCCAAATGCGGAGTGTGATACTTTTCTGAACTCGTAATTAAATTCTCAGTAACTTGGCGTTTCCAGTTAAAATTTTTATTTTTTAAAAATTTTTTTCAAAAAATTGTGATGCTACCCCCTACAGAAAATCGAAAATTTGAAATTTTTTTAATTTTCCCAAATCAGCCGGAGAGTTCACTAATATTAATTATCAGGTTGTTATCTGCTCAAAACAGTTCGCCGTTTTAATATCGGAGCATTTTTGCAAAAATTAGAGCAAAATCAAATTGTACGAAAAATCAGATTTTGGCCAAAAATTTAAGTCTTCATTTTCCGACAATAAAAAATTCAGTATTTTGTCTATAAAAATGGAACTAATTGTCCATATGCGGAGTGTGATACCTTTCTGAACTCGTAATTAAATTCTCTGTAACTTGGCGTTTCCAGTAAAAATTTTTATTTTTTTTAAATTTTTTTCAAAAAATTGTGATGCTACCCCTTACAAGAAAATCGAAAATTTGAAATTTTTTTAATTTTCCCAAATCAGCCGGAGAGTTCACTAATATTAATTATCAGGTTGTTATCTGCTCAAAACAGTTCGCCGTTTTAATATCGGAGCATTTTTGCAAAAATTAGAGCAAAAACAAATTTTACGAAAAATCAGATTTTGGCCAAAAATTGAAGTCTTCATTTTCCGACAATAAAAAATTCAGTATTTTGTCTATAAAAATGGAACTAATTGTCCAAATGCGGAGTGTGATACCTTTCTGAACTCGTAATTAAATTCTCAGTAACTTGGCGTTTCCAGTTAAAATTTTTATTTTTTTTTAATTTTTTTCAAAAAATTGTGATGCTACCCCTTACAAGAAAATCGAAAATTTGAAATTTTTTTAATTTTCCCAAATCAGCCGGAGAGTTCACTAATATTAATTATCAGGTTGTTATCTGCTCAAAACAGTTCGCCGTTTTAATATCGGAGCATTTTTGCAAAAATTAGAGCAAAAACAAATTTTACGAAAAATCAGATTTTGGCCAAAAATGAAATGAAATCTTCATTTACCGACAAAAAGAAATTCAGTAGTTTTGCTATAAAAATGGAACTAATTGTCCAAATGCGGAGTGTGATACCTTTCTGAACTCGTAATTAAATTCTCAGTAACTTGGCGTTTCCAGTTAAAATTTTTATTTTTTAAAATTTTTTTCAAAAAATTGTGATGCTACCCCTTACAAGAAAATCGAAAATTTGAAATTTTTTTAATTTTCCCAAATCAGCCGGAGAGTTCACTAATATTAATTATCAGGTTGTTATCTGCTCAAAACAGTTCGCCGTTTTAATATCGGAGCATTTTTGCAAAAATTAGAGCAAAAACAAATTTTACGAAAAATCAGATTTTGGCCAAAAATGAAATGAAATCTTCATTTACCGACAAAAAGAAATTCAGTAGTTTTGCTATAAAAATGGAACTAATTGTCCAAATGCGGAGTGTGATACCTTTCTGAACTCGTAATTAAATTCTCAGTAACTTGGCGTTTCCAGTTAAAATTTTTATTTTTTTAAAATTTTTTTCAAAAAATTGTGATGCTACCCCTTACAAGAAAATCGAAAATTTGAAATTTTTTTAATTTTCCCAAATCAGCCGGAGAGTTCACTAATATTAATTATCAGGTTGTTATCTGCTCAAAACAGTTCGCCGTTTTAATATCGGAGCATTTTTGCAAAAATTAGAGCAAAAACAAATTTTACGAAAAATCAGATTTTGGCCAAAAATTGAAGTCTTCATTTTCCGACAATAAAAAATTCAGTATTTTGTCTATAAAAATGGAACTAATTGTCCAAATGCGGAGTGTGATACCTTTCTGAACTCGTAATTAAATTCTCAGTAACCTGGCGTTTCCAGTTAAAATTTTTATTTTTTTTAATTTTTTTCAAAAAATTGTAATGCTACCCCTTACAAAAAAATCGATAATTTGAAATTTTTTTAATTTTCCCAAATCAGCCGGAGAGTTCACTAATATTAATTATCAGGTTGTTATCTGCTTAAAACAGTTCGCCGTTTTAATATCGGATCATGTTTGCAAAAAATAGAGCAAAAACAAATTTTACGAAAAATCAGATTTTGGCCAAAAATTGAAATCTTAATTTTCCGCCAAAAAAATTACAGTATTATGGCCATAAAAATGT